>OX493396.1:5249380-10249380 GCA_950371165.1 Lacanobia oleracea
ATTAAAAAAAAAAAAAAAAAAAAAAATGGCGAATTTGATATTTAATGGAAAATATTGTAAAAATGTTTCATGTATAGTTGCCATGTTATCATCAACACGATATTTAGTCAAACATCAAAAAAATCTTTTCGATTTATACAACGTGATTTTTTATCATTATCCATTTTACTTTGGTCCGTTTTGAAAAAATCTTTCAGTGTTAGATAGCCCATTTATCGAGAAAGGCTATAGGCTATATACGATCACGCTATGACCAATAGGAATGGAGCAGATGAAGTTGCGTAGTTTCGCGTAACTAGTATCAAATAAATACACAAAATATCGATGCAAAAAAAAAACTGTTCAATAAATTTTCCTGGCAAAACTCGACACTTTGTAATATGTGTTTTTTTTTAATAGTTACTTTAACAGTAATTAATAGTTGATCGATCAAAAGACAATAGGTGACTTTCATATTGAGTCTTGTACTTACGTAAATGTGTCATTGTCTGATATGAAATACCAAAAAAAAATTGGAAGTCCTCCAGTATATGAAAACAATAAAATAATCTAAGCTACGCCTTTTTGTATCTTTTGTAAAAATTGTACAAAACTCAAACAAAATCTTTCTTCAAAATTACCTCTCTAATGAGGCTCAAACGTTCACATTGAGTAATGACTGCAGCTGCAGATAAAACTAAATGGCGTGTTAATGTCACGCAATAGCTGTCTCGTTTAGCTTTCTGTTACAGAAAGTAATCGTTATAGATGACACTTTGTACCGAGTTGCTCAGGTGTTTACGTTTTTTATGCACTGAAGTGTAATTTTCGTGAGAGAGTATTTTTCGGAATGAGTATTAGTATGCTGTTGCGTGCATATTTTAGTATAAACTGTTTTTTTTTGTTTTAACTGTTTATTTGGGCTTGCCACTCAGAAATGTTTTGTACACTAACTCAAGTTAGGTTGCAAGAAATTAGCTAAGTATAATACTGTTATTATATCTGCTACAAAAAAAAAGACGAAAAAAGAAAGAAAATTAATCAAACAATTAAAAAAAACTGGATTTCATTGCCGCTTTGCAAAGTGTTAAGTGTTTCCACTTATAATAGGTTGATGGTAGAGGTGCTGATTATGCAAAAAGTTCCTTAGTTTTTTTTTTTTTTTATTTCGGTTTCCTCTTGACTCTAGTCTAGGTCGGAGATGACAGAAACAAAGTCTACGATGGAGCAAGCTTAATTAGAAGGAGCCTGTTCACTCTGACTATAATATAAAAATTTAAGATAGTATATGAAACAGTTTCAGTAGGCACATTGAACTAGTACTTACACCATCTATCCCATGTTAGTTAAATTAAAACAAAACGATATCAACGACCCGAAGCCCGAACCTTTAACTCAATTAACGTCAACTCAAACAAATGAATACCCTTTTTATGCCAAACCCCATTTTCAGTTCACAAAACAAATACCCATTTATAAAATACAAATTCGATGTGACAATAAAACATTCACGTTCCTTTTCTGGCAGGCTCGACCACAAATTAAATCCTAGTTCACATTTCTCTCCGGCATTGCATTGATTCGACAGGTAACCAGTCAGGAATACAGTCTTTTAAAGCATTGTGAGCGATAAATCTGTCAGCATATACCATTTCAATGCCCATTCACCGAATCCTTTACGGGTTTGAAAAGCTTTTAATGATTCTATACCAAACAGGGTTCTATTGCGGCAATCAATGAGTTTATTTCACCCGGACGACCTTTGGCTAAACAGGGTAGGGTTGGACCTATTTTTAGCGCTATTTTTGAGGGTTTTCAGGCGAGGGGTTTTTTTATTAATAGATTTCGGGTAGAACAAAATGAATTTTAGATTAAATTATAAACGATTTCGGTGGTCTATTACTAAGCCTCTGTTGTCCGCCCGCCGTCTGTCTGTCTGCCAGCGGGCTGTATCTTAAGAACCATAGCAGGTAGACAGTTGAAATTTTCACAGATTGTATATTTCTATTGCCGCTATAACAATAAATAACAAAAAATAAGGTTCATGGTACGAAACCCGAGTCCGACACGCACTTAGCCAGTTATTTTTACCGCTCGCAACATTGTCATCAAAACAGTGTAAAGGAAAACATTAAAAACAATGTAAATAAAAACGCCATTAACAATGCTATTTGCACTTTAGAGACATTAAAAGAAAGTAAAAATATAGTGTTTATCTTGCCGTGTCACTGCGAGAAGACAACCAAGAGAATTGGGTCACTGTCCTCAACAGAAAAGCTTGCAACAGTCAAAGTTAAAATTCCCCCGCAAGTAATAATTGCTTCATATATACGTGCAGTGAGCTGAACTCGATTTTATACACGGGCGAACCTCTGATTACAATTTCTAAACTGAAGTTTTGGAACAATTTCGTATTATATCCCTACAGAATACACCTTTTTTGGTCCTCGACAAAACAGTTTTAGCTCAAAAATATTTTCGTCGGTTGGGAATTATTTTTTCCATCTCACCTGATGGTAAGCGAGAATGTAGTCGAAGTTGGAGCACTCTTGCCTAGAAGTAACCTTTTCACTCTTGACTTAAAGACTGCCAGTTTGTAACTATCAGGAAACACAAACTCCGGCAGGGAATTCCACTCCTTAGCTGTACGCATTATGAATGTGTTCCCAAAACGTTTTGTGCGCGTGGGTGGGATATCCACCATGTACCGGTGGCGCATCGCCGTTCATCTTGTGGCCCGATGATGGAACGGGCTTGGCGGAATTAAATTATGCAATGCAATTCCGTCGCACATTCCCCAAAATGCAACCGGTAGAAAACCGACAAGCCAGCAACTCGTCGTCGATGCTCAAGACTTTGGAGCTTCATCGCGATGAGCCTCTCATTGCCAATGATCCTCTTGGCTCGTTTTTCAATTGACTTAAGGGCATCAAGCTGGTATCTGGCAGATACGTCCTAAAGATGAGAGCAGTACACCTCGGAAAGATGGTACTGGGTGAAATTGGCTCTTTTTGGCGGAAAATACGAGTAGACACGCTTGGGTCTTAGCAGCATTGAACTTGACCAGATTGGCATCACCCCATTCAGCGACAGCCTGTAAGGACACATTCAAGCACTCAACCATAGCCTCCCGGAGAGACTGGATCTGTGACCCACCAGCTCGTGCGTCGGACACGTATCTCTCAGCAACAGTGCTGTCGTCTGCATACCCAAAGGTACCGGGTTTAAGCAGTCATGGTTTCCGAATTAATAATTAAACATGTGACACGTAGGTACCAAAAAAGGCACGTAGCACACAAATAATTTGGATTTTATATTATTATCTTGTAAGTATTAAGCGAGAGACACACTAGTCTTACGTACACAATTCGCAAACAGTCGAGTTGTTAATATAATAATAATAATAATAATAATGTTTTAGTGTCAGGCAACTAAGACCCATACAAAAAAAAATACAATATAATATTACATAAAAATAAACTGATACACATTAAAATCACAAAAATTAAAACTTAGTACTTATATTCTACAACAGACAGGATTGTTCTTATGAGATGCCCCATTATTGTGCTCTCACCAAGCCCATCAGCTATCACCTTCAAGAGGCTTCAAGAGTGAATAGGTTACTTCTAGGTAAGCGTGCTTCATCTTCGATCACACGATCGCTTACCACCGGATGAGATAATGGTCAAAAGTGTAATCAAATCAGTGAATATCAATAGTAAAAAAAAAATGGTAACCAATTTGTCTATCCCAGACATTTTGAATTTATTTTTTGGCACTGTCTAAAACAGCAGCTACAGAAACAAATACGGCCTTAAGAATGACCCAAGAAAACACCAAACCAAGGGAGATGGTCATAATGACCTTAATTGTTGTATTTACTGCGTCGTTCTTCTCTGAAATGGCGATAAAATGGTAGATAATGATCTAATAAACGAGACATGAAGACATTCGTTTATGTGCAATAAATTAATTGGGCTCATATTTATAGCAGACGCAATTATCACCATGTCATGTTGTTATTTAGAAAGATATTTAATATGTACTTTGAGAGCGGGATCTAGGCTATACTCACACATGTTAAAAGTTGTGAAGGTCACCAAATCATCCCAACGGAACGTACGCCCGGGACAAAAGTATCCTTGTATCCTTATAATTTATATAAGGATTAAGGAACACGGTTTTAAAGGATTTTATTTTGCAGTGCCTCCCGTGCTATATTGTATGGCACGCCTTTTCAAGAGTCCAGAAATTTAAATATCTTGGTCATTATATATGCCCTGACCTTATGCAATTAAATACCAAGTACAATTACAAGTCGCCTAGACTCTATTTATGTGGGTCACTGTTGTAGAATCACTCACGGTCGATCACCGTTATTTGTTGTGTATTTTAATTACAAGAATATAAAGTATTTTAACTAAAAAGTATAAAGAACAGTGCAGTACAAAATGTAAGGTATTTTAATCAGAAATACTTGAATAAAGATGAATTATGAATAATAATGGCAGCTGCTCCTTTAAATACTTCTACTTTACCAGTGTATTCAGCTGAATCCAGTTTGCCTGGAAGCCGACCCCAATATTGGTTGGGAAAAGGCTAAGCAGACGATGACTTTAATAAAGATAAATTCTATTCTATTAATATCCTTTTCCAAGTCCCAATCTATCTCCTTACCAACGTTTAACATAGTTGTTTCAACTGTTTAGGCGTAGTTAAGGAAGAAATAATCAAACAAAAAAAATACAGACTTATTTTCTCATTTTAATATTAGTGTTGATTGCAAATCCTTAAAATTTTTCGGATGGAGTATAAAGTTTAATTTATAATTTACAGACGCACGATTTTAAGCAACAGAATTGAACACAAATAATGTCTTAAATTTTACAAGCAAAAACTAAATTTTTGTGTGTGTTATGTATGTATTACAGTGTACATAAAACACTCATTACACAATCGCAACGAAACATTCAAATAAAACATATCTCTAATAAACTCAGGGATATTAGTATGTAAGGTATAAATCCTTCATTAGGTACTCATACATGCTATGTAAGCTTTTGCCATGCCAAATAAAATAAATAAAACCACATTTTTCCGTCAGAGCTCCAATTAATTTTAACGCGTTTGATTAGCTGTGCAAACAAAAAAAAATCATCGAAAACGAGTTTTCCGGAAAAAGTGGGGAGAAAAAGTTTTTTTAGACTTAGCTTTATTGCCTGTAGTCATTGCTTAATTGCCATTTCCAATTCTGGGTCACAGGACCTCTATGTACGCGATATTTTACTTCCATGTCTAATAAGTTACTTCAAATTGGTCTTTGTGGACGACACATTAATTCTAATTTAGGAAAAGGGCGCACAGGTCCGGAAAGGTTTGTTTAGATTTTCTACTAACTTTAAGGTTGGATTACGAAACAATGTTGTAGTGTACGGAATGTGTGAAAGACTGGCTTTTAAGAAAATCCCTTTAAGTCAGTACTGAAAAAAATATTACCGAATTATCAATAGTAAATTTTCGGTAATATTTTTTTCTTACTTTGACTTTGAACAGTCAATCGCTTTTTTATTAAAAAAATAAACTGGCCAAGTGCGAGTCAGACTCGCACACGAAGGGTTAGAAGTACACAATCTGTGAGGATTTCAACTGTCTACCTATTACGGTTCTTGAGATACAACCCGCTGATAGACAGACGGACGGACTGACGGACGGACGGACAGCGGAGGCTTAGTAATAAAAAAACGAGACCTTGTTGTTGTTTTAATTTTTGTTGATTTTGGTGAAAATGTTGTGTTGTTGTCCACGCATTCACTTACCTGATTCTACTCATGAACAAATTGTATAAGTAGGTACATACAGCTTCTAATTGGGGTTGCAGCGATCCTTTGTGTGAGCAAGCATCAATCTTAGAGCCTTAGTAGTTGACACATGGGATGTATGGGATGTTTTTCTGTAGGTAATTGTCGCCCCGTAGGCCAGTTTCCGTGTTTTTAAGGAACGTTCACATTTACAATTTCAGTCTCATTTTATTAAACCGAGATAAGAAAAAGAAAGACTTTAAGGTGCGAGACGATTGTTATAGTTTTAGGTTAGTCCTTCTTATTTAAAAAAAAAATCTAAAGGTTGTCTGGCAGATATCGTTTGTCAGCGATAAGACCCCCTCCCTTATGGCGGTTTAGAAACTTAGGGTTAACACTAGGGTTGCGGACTTTGTTCGAAAGAGGCACCGTACCCTGGAACACAAAGGGCACTAGGAGGAACACGGATGGGTTTTTATTCAGTAAGAGTCTGACTCTAACTTTTGCTTCACCCAAAGCAGGAGGAGTCATTTGATGATTTCCCATCCTTAAGAAAAAAAAAAAAAAAAAAGACGTGTGGCACTCAGAGACTGCCGCGGTGAAGCTATTGCATAGCATTTTTTATCAACTTATGCAATTATAATTTTATTATATATTTATTTTATTTATGCAGTATTTTTTTTTTCTTTGTTTTTTTTCTTTTCTTTGATATTAATTCAAGTTACACTTTTGAGCTAAAAAAAAGTAAAACTAAAAAGTATCACCGCTGTGCCGGTCGGAGTGGGGGGTGTTAAGTTTTTTTCGTTACGGAATTTCTGGATTCGGTCTCCACGCTCAAGGCCCGCGATAGAAGCTATCCAATAGCTTAAAAAAAAGGTTAACACTAGGATGCGCGGAGTCGCTAGATCTTACTGCCCACACGATAAGAAAAAGAAGAAGCGATAAGACCATCTATCTACCTACCTAACTTTGTGTAACTATCTTTTGAGTAAAACAAAGCATATCATATTCTCCTACAATAATGTTTTATCATAAGTAAGTTTAAAGCAACGTTACAAATATTGCAATAATGTACGAAGTGAGCAACTATCCGTCTTTGCCCGCAAAGTTATTCTTATCCTACGCCTGAACTCGCGTGGGAATATAAGCAGCAACAATAAATTTCTCTTTTATTCGAAGATCAGAATGGAAACTACGTATTAACCGAAGGCTAATCGTAAATCTTGAAGGATCTACGCGAGTTGGAAGCTGACTTTATTTACAACTGCCCATATAGTAGATTTAGACATGGAACTAATACTTCAACATGGAATTACGATTTATTTTGGACAAGTTACAGTGACATATTGTGTTCCACGTTGTAAATGGGATTGATTTAAAAAAAAATGTATTTAGTAGATAATTAAAACTAGAATTAGAAAGTATGAATTTTATCAAATACAACACCTGCCAGCGGCTTCTTCGTCGTGAAATGTAAAAAATATTGCAAGAGAATCATATTCGTGGGATAAAAAGCAATATAATTTTCCAGGACAATGGTCTACTCATGTACCATGTTTCATCTAAATCAGTTCAACCGTTACCATGTGAAGAGGAAACAATCAGACAAACAGAGTTAGTTATATTAGTATGGATTCACTCAGGAAATATCCGGATGAAAAAAGTACGTTAAAGATACTACAAACTGGTCTTGCTTGTTGTGAAACCTACGCAAACCCTTTCACTTTTACGTTTTGTTAATACCGCCTAAAACAGAACCACTGAACCAAATTCACCCGATCCAAGGCACGATTGTACGGTATCACACGGAGTACATGCTGCAATAACTTCGGCACCATATGGGGGCTTGTCGTCCCCGAATGAGAAATGAGGGTGTATGTATGTACACTACACCAAAGTCAAAGTCATTTGGTCGGAAAAAATGCTATGAAGTAAAGTAAGATGATATCTCTGAGAAACTTGCCTCTTTGAATAAGGATCAGGACGAGAAAAAAAATATTGGACTTAAAACCTGAGAAGGTAGAGGCTATTGTCGAAAAACAGCCAACAGAAAAAAGTCTCTAAATCTCAGTACCTCTTGACGGAGCGTCAAAATCCTTTTACACAATGGTTAGATATCAAAATTCGCGGAAAAGGTTTTTGTTTTCATAAGCCAGCTCTAGTGTTAAAAGACTCTGGTATTTTTCATTTAAACCGCCAGCCAGTATTGAGGTCGAAACATTAGTAGAGTAAGATGTGGAGAGATCGTTATGGGGCCCCTGCGACCCGTTAAATGCTGCCCCGCTTGTGATCCCCCTTTTTGCCATTTGTAGGGTTGGGCCCATTGAGCTTGACAACCATTAATGCTGAAAAAGATAATAAGTCTATACATACATTTTAAATATAACAAAGGGTGTAACAATGCAAGAATTAAAATGGCAATTATTTCTGTTCAGAAAATATTGAGTGAACAATTTTGGACTCCTTTCTTGCTTTTGATGTTTGCCAATATAAAAAATGTTTTTTGAGCAACAAGTGTTCTCTATAAAATAAATACAAACACAAAGTTAAGAAAAACAGTATGTTAGAGGTCTCAAAATCCACAAAACAAAAGAAAGCTCTTAGTTTCAAAACTGCTTTTCAATTATTTAAAAACCAGCCAGAACTACAATCCATGCAAAATATTTTCAGGTCAACGATGAATATTGTTTATTGATTGTATTTCCCGATTAATATGGCCATTTCCACTGTCATTCCCGTTGCATATTCATGACCAGAACTATGTCACACATCCTGTTTGATCTACCAGCAATATAAAATGTTGAAAATATTTCATGACATCATTGGAAAAGCTTTTATATTGCTTTTAATATTATTGCATGATATTGGCTTCATATTTGTTGTTGTACTTGCTTGTCTTAAAACTTTTGTTAGCTAAAGGTTATGAAGACATTCTTGTGTCTTGAAATTGTGTTGTATATGAAATATAAAAAGTTATGGTTAAGTCTGTGGTTTTCTGCTGACACTGATCTTCTTTTTCTACGATGACTCGAAAATTAGACAGGATCATGACAGGATCCAAGAAACCGGCCAAGTATAAATTTCAACTGCCAACCTATTACGGTTCAAGAGATATAGCTCGGTGACAGACATATGGACAGACGTATGGATAGACAGACGGACAGCGGAGATTTAATAATTGGGTTCCGTTGATTAACCTTTGGGTACGGAAATTTTGACAGAGTTTTTCGAAAAGTTCAAAATGTATGAGTTTAAAGACATGCGGTACTCAAATTGCCGTATTTACTTTTGACTTTTCGATTATCGTCATCGCTGAGAGAACTTCGCATAAACAAAAACGTGATTGATTACCTATTTGCTTTTACGGTATAATTGATGTGTCCATTTCTATAGTTTATTGAACTCACTGACTGACTAAAATTTATCTTTTAATAGAGCTGTACTGTGCACGCAACAAACTTGAATGAATTTAGTTGGTACTCCACGAACTTCATCTCCCTTACCTATTTATAGACTAAACGTGGGGCAGTTCGCTCAAATCGCACCTTTTTTCTTACTTAGAGTATTTTTATAACCGTCGGAACTTTTAAACGAAAGGTCCGATTTCAATAATTAAAAATAATATAAATAGAAAAGAAGAAGAATTATTAATAATTTAAATAGAAAAGGATTAATATCATGATACTAAATTCACCAGTATTCCATTTCACCCAGGTTTTGTTTGAATAATTTGAACAAAAAGCGGTCATTGTGACTTAACCATAATAGTTAGATATAAATACCCTAACGGATTTTTTTGTAAATATTCATGTCTTCTATAAAACTGCAGTACATCGTTTTGCTCTATTGTCAATAGTTGCCGCAGCGTTCGCGATATGAGGATCTTTTTTTGGTATTTTTTAACACCATGGGTTACATTATCGAAGTTTTCATACGGATCCCTAACTTTTTTGAAAATACTCTATAACATATGTTACTCAGTGATAGTATATAGCTTTCTAATGGCAAAAGATTTTTTGATATTGGTCCAGTACTTTTTTAAGTTTTTTCGTTACATACAAAAATACAAATATTTCCTGTTTAAAAAATTATGTAGATTTCAACCTCTAACAATATTTTTTTTACTAAACTACGACCCAGTTTTTAACAAAAGCTGTGGATATAACATTCTTATTTTAAAACTCGACTGTCTTTTGTTTCAGGTTAGTACTAAATTCGTCGGTGCAGCGTCACACAATCAAAAACGGTGGCTGCGAATGGCACAGGACTGTGGGAAATGGTAAACAGAGGCTCTAGACAACGTGCCATTCTATCAGCGAATATGATTGATAAAATGCCAAAAATATAAGGGATTTAACACGTGACATTTTGACAGCGTTTGTCAATCCCATACATTTTTGACGTTTTGATAATCGCTTTCGCCACGCTACGGTTTACAAAATATCACTTGTCTAAAACCTCAGGAGGCTTTTTAACATGTGTAACATGCTTGCTTACGTGTTTGCATGAATAATGAAGACTTCTCAAACTGGACATCTTCAGAAATTGGTTGTTTGTAAAGTCGGTTTACGGACGATAATTTTACGTGACGTCAAACGAAAACAATTGACTTCTCAACAAAACAGCCGAATGCTTGGGCCGATTATGCCTGTCTATCACTTGTTCCGCGCTCTCCCTCTCGGAACGTGACACTTTTACGTGCATGCAGCTGGCGTTCATCGATTTAAAAGACGTTGTCACGTCAAAAATACACTGACAGACTATAGAACTACTTTTTGTAACAACAGATTTAATTTTTTTTTTGAAATGAATCATCTCGTGACGAGCTCTATATATACATACACTAATTGGCCCGCACAACTTTATCTGCTCCGCTCCTATTGGTCTTAGCGTGATGATATATAGCTTGTAGTCTTCCTCAAATGGGCTATATAACACTGAAAGAATTTTCCAAATCAGACCAGTAGTTCCTGAGATTAGCGCGTTCAAGCAAACAAACAAACATACTCTTCAGCTTTATATATTAGTACAGACTGTTATTTATGTACATCTAATTTAGAAAGTTATTAATATAGCAAATTCAAACACTCACTGCAATCTCACCAGTGCATTGTGCCCATAAAATTGTTATAAAAAAGTTGTACATTTATTTTTGGTGTACAATAAATAGTATTTTATGTATACCTATAGGGTGATTTTTTTTAAATGTGCGTGAATGGCCAAATCTGAAAGTATGAGGAATATACTGAATGAAGCTTCGATCCCGATTTTGATGAAAACTCAAACCACTTCATAGATTTTAGAATTAATATTTTATAAAAAGTGAGAGCTTTCCCTTAGATTGCCACATGTGTACTTCCGAGAATTTAATTTTCAGTAGAGATACTTTTGGATGATGGAATAATATAGGGTTAGTTTTTTTTTCTTTCAAATCAACCGGTTCGATTCAATCAAGATACAAATTTTTCAAGCATTCAAATCTCAAATTGTTTATTGCAATCCATAATGAACACATACAGGTGGAAAAATAAATGAATAGTATAGTATTAGACCCTGTCGATTCAATGATATAGTTTTAGTTTACACAAAAAAAAACTCTCTAAGCACCGGAATCATAAATTTTTCAGCACATTCACATTCACATTTTCTTTAAAGCCACCAATCGTAATTTCCGAAGTAATCCATGCCGAAGGAACATCTCATTGTTCTAATAAAGACACGAAGCGGAAAGTTAAACAATGGTGAGCAAACAAAGTCGTACAATAAGGAGATTAAGTTTATAAACGAACTTGTATGAAATATTTTGCCTAAGTTGTCGGAATACGAGCTAACGTTTGGTGGTATTTGCGCATGTCGGCAGCTTCGCAGCTCCGTTTTGCTTTCACTGGTACTAGGCTAGCAGAATTCTATAGCAACCTTTAAATGTAGTGGAAATGAGGTTTCTGAAAAGTAAATCTGTTCACGTATGTTCCCAGCGGGTTAAGTAGGAGTCTCTAATCGAGTGAGGTATTTCTCTGCTGGCGATTTAGTTTTATATATTTTTCAGAAGAGCGGGATGTTTTATATGGTGCATCTCAGACTTGAAACGTTGAAATGTTCTACAATATATTTTTGTGTTTCATATCAAACTCAAATGAGACCAGTTAATTCGGGGCCATGTGACAATTAGATAGACAGACAAACAGTAACCACACAAGTGATTTTATAGGGGTTTGGTTTTATCACTTGGACGTATGAAACCCTAAAAATTGATGGTAATGTGTACAATAACAAAAGTTACGAAAAAAAAAAAACAGAAGAAACCTCAGCACTAAATCCATAAAAAATCTTGAATAAAAGCCACATTACATCATAAAAAGTAACAAATAACAGCATATTTACCGATGTAGGCGTTCGTAGCTAAAAGTTTATATTGTTCACGAGTTTTTACAACCCTCGTTGTGATGCTAAACTACCCGTGACGATGAGCACTGTAAATATCTGGAAACATCAAGCAAAGAATTATTATAGACCATGTACTTAGGAAAAGTTTTCGGAGCGGGTAGAAAAATAAACAGGTGCTTTTCGGTTGTAACTACCTAATGTTCTGAGGTAGTATTTATAAATAAACAAGCTTCTGTTAGCGAATCCGCCCACATAAAAGTCGGATATTTTCCGAAAAGAATGTTACGTCTGGGTAGGAAAGAAATTATACTATCTTTCGTAATCATGGAGAGGGCAATGCTTGGAGTTGCCTTGTGTGATCGAATCAGGAATGATGATATCCGTAAGACAACCAAAGTAACCGACATAGCCCGAAAGATTGAAAAACTGAAGTGGCAGTGGGCAGGACACATTGCTCGCAGAATAGATAGTCGATGGGGCCGAAAACTTCTGGAGTGGTGACCGCGTTCCAGCAGGCGTATTATTGGAAGGCCTCCTACAAGTTAGACCTGGGTCGAGGGTCGAGGGTAGCCAATGGATGCGAGACGCACAGGACAGGCTGTTGTGGTGACACTTGGGGGAGGTTTATGTCCAGCAGCAGTGGAAGTCTTTTGACTGATATAATGATCTTATATGATCATAGATATGATCTGCTCGTGTGGTAAGATTTATCTAAGTCCATAGTTGCGTCTTTGATTAATAAACAACCAGACTGATCTTTATAAAATGCTGGTAAATCATTCCCTAAATAATTCTTCTTGCTATACATAAAGAATGATTAAGCAGGAAATCGTATTACTCGTATTTAGTTATCATAATTTCAGTATCAACACACTTTTCTCATGGTTTATTATTCGGTACTATTTTTTTATTACGGCTCGGAGCTAAATAATAACAGCCGCACGGGTCGATCTTGAAGGTTAAGCAACGCTTGCCAAGGTTGGTCTGTGGATCACCGGTCACCCATCTTCTTAACATATCGAGTTTCCTCCGTGCCTCGGAAAGCACATTAAGCCATTGGTCCCGGCTGTCATTTGTAGATCTTTGGCAGTCGTTACGGACTGAAAGAAGCCAGTAAATCTGACTCCAGTCTTGCCAAGATGTATCGTGTTACCCAGTTAATGGGTTGTGGAGGTCTGGTAGGCAGCCACTCCACGTAAAACACTGGTATTCAGCTGAATCCGGTTTGACTGGAAGCCGACCCCAATGTAGTTGGGAAAAGGCTAGGCAGATGACTATTTTTTTATTACGGTATTCTAAATTTATCACTTTGTGTTACTGAACTAGTACTTACTGCTTACTAGACTCCTTGAAAACATCCAGACAATCAATAACTGTTTCTTTGAATTTCATTAGCCCCTTTTGAACACTAAAAATGCCTTTCTAAAAGTCCTTGAGCACTTCAGTCTACGCCGTAAACTTTACAAGGTTTCTTTCAACGCTTTATTTTATTTATTTCATTCTGACGTGATAATTAAACTTACGATCGTATCGTCTGGCAGTTAAGTGACAGTTTTTTCGCTTTCAATTTATATTATTAGCTATCTGTGACAGCTGTCACACCAATCGCAATATTGACAGTATTGATTTACGTGTCACAAACAGGCATGCAGTTTATTTTGATATGAATGTTATAACTTCGATGTGGCAAGAGATGTCAATTGCAAAATTTTGCAGAGATCAATGTCGATAAACTTATAAACCTTAGCCTAGTACTGAAATGTATTATTATTATCTATTTTTTTATTGGACGGCAAAAAATCCACACCAAAAAACACAAAACATTATTATTTAAAAGATGTCAGTAACAATGGTTCCTATTAACCTACGTCAGTACTTATATACTAGAATTTTAGTAACAATGTGGCTTTTGATCTATGTAGTACTTATATTCTAAGACAGACAGTGTTGTTTTGATGAGATGTCCCATTATGGTGCTCTCACCAAGCGTGTCAACTATCACCTTCAAGAGGCGGTTGCCACTGCCTATTACTGCTTATTTATTCACGAAATCTACAGCTCTTCAACAATTATTAATCATTTAACAATTAACAACATTTTTTCTTTCTTTATAAGTTTGTATGTAAGGCCTTGTTCTTCTTTTGTATCATTGGTACATTTGTTGCTGTTTGGCTTGTTGGATATGTTGTCGCAACCGCGACTGCAGAGCATGGCGTACTAATTTCAATACCCAGGTCAAGTTTAGTGTTACTGGGGTTTTTTATTAAGAATTTGTGGCCTGGAGTTCAAAAGTTGCTCATGTGACATACCAAGTGAAAGCACATAAATCTGCTTCTCATCTTTTTATCTATGGTCTTGTCGGATTGCGGTCTGATCGGAGTATGAGAGTAGTAGAACAGATACTGTAATTATGCAAAAGATATTATAGTACACAAGCATAGGTATACACAAACACAATATGTTTAATGGTTAATCTCAGATGACGGTTCTTAAACCGTGGAAATTCGTTCGGGAACATTATTTAAATGTAATATCCTTTAAAACCAAAAGGGGGAATTTCACTCAGTTTTACGAGTATGCAACGTTTATATTTGCTTCTTAGTCGCAATATGTTTAAAATGTAATGAAATTATAGGTTTTTTTGGCAGATTGCGAGTGGCATGAAAATGCGAACGTTGCTTAAATAATAGTAGAAAATGGCCCTCAAGTGTAAGGAAACTTTGAACACTTTACCCAAGTGGTCCATGAACTGATTGAGGGAGCCTCCTTGAAATTAGTTTTGAAGAAATGTTTAAACCCTCTTTACTCAACAAATGAGTTCCGTTAGCAAGGCCTCGTAATAAGCCAAAATATTGAATTAAATTCAATATTTTGGAACTCGTTTGTTATATAAAAAATAAAGCCAAGAAAAACCTTACCTTCTTGTAGAACATAATATGTACTAACCTTAACATGACTCCTACACTATAAATACAAAATAATAGGACGGCTTTTCAGATCAAATGTTGGCGTGCCGTGTTTCGTAAATCAAAACATGTGTCGGCAAATAGGATTCGGTAGCTTGTGTTCAAATCTCTGGAGTAATCGCGTCAATATTTCCAGTTTCGACCTCGTGATGTTATAATTCTGTAAACCTTTTGCCGGAAGGTTGGAATTGGAAGGGAAGAAATGTGTGTTTGAAACATGTTTGGTAAAGGATGAATTGTGTTCATTAATACAGGCTTTAACCCGTGACTTCGTAAGCACATATCCCATTTTTTCCGTTCCTAAAAGAATCTCAGAAAATACTCTCTCTGTGCTCCCCTACTTTTCCCAAGGAATCTATATGCCAAAATTCAATTTCCTACGACCAGTATTTTCGGCTTTGCGTTGTCTGTCAGTCACGGAAGAATTTTATTTAGGGATTAGGTTTTGCCCGCGACTTGTACGCACATATCCCGTTTTTTCCCGCTCTCGAAGGAATTTTGGGAAATCTTTTCTTACTGCTCACTTAACACTTCCCAATAAACCTACATGCCAAATTCCATCTTCCTAGTACTATAAGATTCGGCTGTGCGTTGTCTTTTTAATCGGATAAGCCCGCCACACATTCCCAACCACTGCAACTCCTGAAAGCCAGAATCAACTGTGGGGACCATCAGAAAAACACCAAGCAAGTGAAATTCGACGAGTTCCGGAGAAACGCTTCAACTGTCTTGGATCCTGCAACGAAATTAATCAAAAAAGTACAGCAGAGGAGAGGAAAAAAAAAAGTTATTTCCACTTCCCTCGGTATCAAGCAGGAGACAGAATAGAACTAGGCCAATAGGCACTAAGGGACATATCCAAATGGGTTAAGCCAAGTTGCTGTGTGTATCTTACCACTAAAAGTAATGGGCCCTGAATTGTGAGCTACTTTTGATTCCAGTAATAGGTATGGCAAAATCGCTTGAACGCACGGAAATTTTGTTCTGGTTTCTACAAGCTCCGTATAGTAAACTATCCCATGTAAAGAGATGTCAAGTAAAGAACCGTCACCCATTGTTGAGTGTCAAGCTCCAGGTATATTGTTGGTGGTCTTGGCTATCGAATAAAACTACTTCGCTATTTGAAATAAATGTATTGTAGGTACTGATTCTGAAGATGATAATTATGTGTGCGCGCGTTGAAGACGTCGCACGTCGTCGGCGAGTGAGTGGCGGCCGCGGCTGAGCCTGTCCAATGACAAAGATTGCGGTGGGGCGTACAATGCCATCATGTATCGCCGTGTGTGGCCGATGTGACGTCATCGTGAATAAGTTTCTAGAGCCTTCAGGCTCTGGAGGGACTATTCAGAGTATTATTTGTATTTGTACATAACAAAATAAACAAAAAGGTTTTTTTTTTCATTTCTTTATGGTTGAAATGATAAAGAGATCTTCTATTAAATTCTGCTAAGTAGAGGAATTTCTTTGAGATATTGTAATCAAATAACTCTTAGGCTTGGAATTAATATGAAATGAGGAGCCTCTTCACAGGACGTGCATCACCTTCTAAATTATCCATCGTGTAAAACCACGTGGATCACCCAAGATTTGAAAAAGACAATGATGGAGGTTGCTCAAGCCTTTTCGGACAAAATAAATAATACTAGCGGACGTCACGCGGTTTCAGTCGCATAGATCTCGTTCCCGTGGGAGTGCGGGGATAGCCTATGTTACTTGCTGATAATGTAGCTATCCATTGTTGAAAGGCTTTTAAAATCGGTCTAGTAGTTTTTAAGTTTATTCGTTACATACAAAAATACAAATCTTTCCTCTTTATAATATGAGTGTAGATGAGTCAAACGACCAGATAAAAGAAGTTCGACTATTTTAAACTGTTAAATATTTAAAATCATTGAAATATTTTATTTAAAACAGTACCTACGTACTGTGTGTAGTCTCATAGAAAAATGCTGACTTAATTTTGGATATTGCTGAAATAAAAATGTAACGATACCAAACGGAATGTTAAAAGACGGTATGATTGAAAGTAAAATTTTGATAAACGAGTCACAGCATCTTCCATTACTGGTTTTATGCATAGCAACAGGTTTTTGCTTTCCAATTATGTGAATTTATATTAAACTGGCCCAGGCTAGCGGCCTTGCCCGCCCAAAATTTAGTAAATATCCTACGAACATATTCCCGAGATAGAGAGTATTCTGTGTTAAGACACAGAATACTGTATATCCCCGGAATATATCTTATCTCGGAATCAGATAGACAGAGTAAAGAAAGTATAGGGAAACAGAATCAAAAAAGATATTTGACATTTTGACAAACTAACGAAAGATTACTTTATCTCTGTTTATTTTAATAGAATCTAGCAGAGTGGGGATTTTGAGTGAGGAGCTCGTGGCTAAATAATAACAGCCGCACGGGTCGATCTTTAAGGTTAGCAACGCTTGCCAAGGTTGGTCTGTGGATGGGTGACCATCTCAATGTACCGAGTTTCCTCCGTGCCTCGGAAAGCACGTTAAGCAGTTGGTCCCGGCTGTCATTTGTAGATCTTTGGCAGTCGTTACGAATTGTCAGAAGCCAGTGAATCTGACTCCAGCCTTGCCAAGAAGTAACGTGTTACCCAGTTAATGGGTTGTGGAGGTCTGGTAGGCAGCTGCTCCACGTAAAACACTGGTATTCAGCTGAATCCGGTTTGACTGGAAGCCGACCCCAATATAGTTGGGAAAAAAGGCTAGGCAGATGATGATGATGAGTGTGAATTTTGAGTGGGTTTGGTCTAAATATACCGAATAACTTCGAAAATGAATTTTATCGTCTGTACCGAGTGTTGTTGAAATTCCAAAAATGTTTTTGGGACTATCTGACGTTTAGGCAGCGCGTGTCAATCCTACATGTGGGACGTTATCACTGCTAGACTGTTATTTTCCTTTGAACTCTTAGAAAGAAAGTATACATAAATATAAATAAAAAGTAAACTACTTGGGACTCGTAGAGGACAAATAGCAACACGGGTCGATCTTCAAGGTTAAGTAACGCTTTCCGAGGTTGGCCTGTAGATGGATCTTTATTCTGAGACTCCTCGTTGCCTCAGAAAGTACGTTAAACTGGTTGTCATTTGTAGATCTTTGGAAGTCTACATACCGTGTTACTCAGTTAATGGATTGTGGAGGTCTGGTAGATAGACACGACGCTCCACGTAAAATACTAGTATTCAGCTGAATCCAGTTTGACTGTAAGCCAACCCATTGGGGTTGGCTTACAGTAGTTGGGAAAAGGCTAGGCAGATGATGATGATATTGTAGTGGCCCAAAAGGCTCCTATCCCTGCACATGTTGTGATAGTTAAAACAAAAAATAACGCATCGCTGGATTCTGAGAAGGCCTTAACATATTACATTTTGGGGTGGTTTGGGATCTACCTCCTCGCGGTCCACCCCGGGCAACGGCACCACAGGCTTGCCTGTGGTACGGCAGAACGATCCCACTTAAAGCGGTGGTAGGCTCCGCAAGGAGCCGCCTGGCTCGCGACCACCATCCCGCCGAAGTCCGGCGCCAAGCAGCTTGCTGTGTTCCGTCGGTGTGCGGGAGTGCCAGTGCCTTTGGGAGAGAAGGAGATTGTCAGTTGCTCTGCTCAGAACCGGTCTTGGTCACTGGGCTGGGCTTTCCGGGTAACTCATTTTGGAGGGTAGCGGGATCCGAAGCACGGTGCCAGCCGTTGGCCGACCGCAGTTAGTAGGGGGCCCAAGTAGCACGCCAGCCACGTGTGAAAGGCTGCCCCGCCAACTAGCGAAAAATCCCGGTATGCTCCACCGTGCCAGCCGGCGACTGGATGGGAGGACCCGGTGGCCATATCCGGGGGGGTTCGGGCGTCCCCACAGTCTCCAAATGAGTTCCCCATAGGTTAGTTTAGCTTTTGTGTTCCACTTGGTTCACTGAGCAGAGCCTCGACAATTCGACTTTTCTCCCCGACGCCTAAAAAAAAAAAAAAAAAAATGACAAAAGCAAAAAGGAATAAAGGTAAACAACGGCTGCACTTCCTCCCACTCAAAGTGCACCTCACCAACATCAGAGGGTTACACTCAAATCTCGATCCGGTCCATCACCACCTTGAGACCGAGAAGCCGCACCTGTTTTTCCTAACGGAGACGAAGATAACAACCCCGTCGGACGTGGCGTACCTCAACTACTCGGGCTACTCTCTGGAACATAAGTTCAAGAAGCAGGCTGGGGTCTGTGTGTACGTCCGCGATGACATTTGTTGTCGTCGTCTCCGTTGCTTTGAGAAATCGGGTTTTTCTGCTATTTGGCTACTTGTGGATACTGGCGTGGAAAAATTTATCTACATCGGCGTATACCGATCGCACAGCGGTGACCAGGAGACAACAGCGCTGTTTAATTTCCTCGTGGAGTCGACCGACGTAGCTCAGCAACGGTACCCAACAGCGAAGCTCAATTTTCTGGGGGACTTTAACGCCCACCATAAAGAGTGGTTGTTCCCGTACCAGAGAACTGACCATGCCGGGTTAGAGGCGCGCAAGTTTGCAGTAACGCTAGATCTAACCCAGCTGGTGAATGTGGCAACGCGGGTACCGGATGTTGACGCCCATACACCCAATTGCTTGGACCTTCTGCTGACAACTGATCCGGGCAGTCAATCAGTATCAGTCTCAGCCCCGCTGGGAACGTCTGACCACTGCCTGGTGAAATTCGTGTTGGCCTGCTCTCCTCCTGATAAGAGTCCTAGAGGCACGAGACGAGTATGGCGATACGAGTCAGCTGATTGGGATGAGATGCGACACTTTTTTGCGTCATATCCTTGGCGGCAAGTGTGCTTCTCCTCGGGTGACCCTTCGTGCTGCGCTGATGTGATTGCGGACGTGATTCGGCAGGGGATGGAGTATTTTATTCCATTCTCCGACATCCCGCTCGGTCACAAATCCCGGCCTTGGTATAATGCAGAATGCGCCCACGCTGAGGCACGTAAAGAATCTGCTTACCAAGCCTGGATCAAGGCCCGCGACCGAAAGGATAAAGCACGTAGGGTTCGCGCGAGGAAAAAAGCCTTTAATTCTGCCGCAAGGTTCTGCAAGCGGGTTTTTCGTAGGGCACGTTTTGACCATGTCAGACGTATTGGGGCCAAACTAGCATCGCACCCTCCGGGTAGTAAGCAGTTTTGGTCCCTGTCGAAAGCGGTCGAAACGAATTTCTGCCGACCCACTTTGCCTCCAATGCTGAAACCTGATGGTTCGCTGGCTCACTCTGCAAGAGAGAAAGCAAATTTATTTGCAACTCTCTTTGCGGGCAATTCGCGTCTGGACGCTGGCTCCAAGCAACCACCAACTTTACCTCGTTGTGACTCTTCGTTGCCGGAGATCAAAGTTCATAATAAAGAGGTCTGTAGAGTATTATGCAGTTTAGATGTGAATAAGGCCAGTGGACCTGACGGCATTCCAGCAAGAGTGTTGAGGCAATGTGCACCTGAATTGTCTCCTGTGTTGACACGCCTGTACCGCCTCTCTCTTGAAAAAAGAACGGTGCCAAGATCATGGAAGCTTGCGAATGTGCAACCGGTGCCCAAAAAGGGAGACCGTGCTGACCCTGCGCATTACCGTCCGATCGCCATTACCTCCATCCTATGCAAGGTTATGGAAAGGGTTCTGAACAGTAAGCTGCTGATCTACCTTGAAGATAACAATCTCCTCAGTGACCGTCAATATGGCTTTCGCCGGGGACGGTCAACTGGCGATCTTCTTGTGTATGTCACGCACTGCTGGGGCGAAGCCATTGAGAGACACGGCGAAGCACTTGCCGTGTCGCTTGATATCTCGAAGGCTTTTGACAGGGTCTGGCACGCAGGTCTACTCAGCAAGCTTCCTGCTTATGGCATCCCAGCTGGTTTTTGCAGCTGGATATCAGACTTCCTGAGTGAACGGTCGATCCGAGTGGTCATTGACGGCTGCTCCTCTGACCTCATGGCTATTGATGCCGGAGTTCCTCAAGGGTCTGTTCTCTCTGCAACTCTTTTCCTGCTGCACATCAATGACCTACTTCAGCCTGGTCTTGTTGGGTACGCAGATGACAGTACGGTTTCAGAGAGATACTTGTCCAACGCAACAACCAGTGGGGCTGAAGTTTGTTCCTTGAGAGAGGCCATGGTAGAGCGGACAAATTTGACCTTAAGCGTTGTCTCCCAATGGGGTGATGACAATTTGGTCACTTTTAACGCCACCAAAACACAGGCGTGTCTTTTTACCGTAAAAAGGAGTCGTTTTGACCAAGCTCCTACTTTTCGGGGTGCATCTGTTCCTGTGACTGATCGGCTCGAGCTCCTAGGCATGGAGTTGACATCCAGTCTCAACTTCGGCGCCACCATCGAGTACAAAGCCCAAACTGCGGCCAAAAAGCTGGGCATCCTAAATAGGGTGAAGCGATACTTTAGGCCTGGACAGCTTTTAACACTATACAAAGCGCAAGTCCGATCCTGCATGGAGTATTGTAGCCACCTTTGGGATGGCTCAGCTAAGTATCAGCTTGCCGCGCTTGACTCGGTGGAACGCAGAGCTAAGAGGCTCATCGGCGACGTAAAACTGGTGGATGCCAAGCTACATAGCTTGGCTCATCGCCGTAAGGTTGCCTGCTTGTCGGTCTTCTACAGATTGTACTTCGGTGAGTGTGCCCAAGAACTCCACGACCTCATCCCACCGGCCCCCTTCTACCATCGGACATCCAGACGCACTGCATCTTACCATCCCTACCTTGTGGCTATTCCACCAATTCGCACTAAGCGTTTTCAAACGTCTTTTATAATGCGCACAGCAAAGGAGTGGAACTCTCTGCCAGCGTCTGTGTTTCCGAAAGCTTACAACCCTAATCTCTTCAAAGTTAGAGTGAACAGGCTCCTTCTGGGTAGGCTCGCTCCATCGTAGACTTTGTCTCTGTCATTTCTGACATAGACTAGAGTCAAGAGCAAACCCATTACAAATAAAAAAAAAAAAAAAAAAAAACATAAACCATCACAAATAAATACATTCCAATTCAAATATCTGCAGGACTACGTTCTATATATTCTAATTCAAAACAATTGCCACATACACTACACCACATTTATTTTATAACAACAACACACCCCCACCACCATACCAATCCTTATACACACCCCTCCACATTCTCACTCCACGTGTTGATTGACCGTGCAATGATCAAAAAGCAGGAGCTATTCCCGTCACGTCTATGCTAAGCTCCATAACACTTGACGAATTTAGCGATATTACTTCTGTTCGCTACCAAAAGAGAAAAAATTCGAGAAAAAAAAACATGTTTATTTTTTCATGGCTTTTCTGCTGCTTTAAGGCTGGCGATAGGAGTAAAAGGCTTTCGTTTTTATGCCAAGATTGTGTATTTTTGACGGAGCTTTGTATTGTTAGAGTTGAAAGATGGTAGTAAGGTAAAAAAATAAGTGAGATTCGTGGAAAAAGTGGATGGAAAAGTTGTATTAATTATTGTGATGTGAATGAAAGGGAGGCGAATAAAGTTAGTGAAAGAGATAATTTCGGTTGTCATAACAGATTGCAAATGATAGAGTGATACAACATTATTTTATTTGATGCAACAAAACAACAACGGCTAAAAGATTTACAATACCTACACTAAAGTACAATTAATTTACAAATAAAAAGTTAAGCACAAAAAATTAACAACCCACAAAAAACAACAAATTGAAATCAAGAGAGTGACAGTATCTCACAGGTAGGTTAGATAGCAAAAAAAAAACAGAAAAGATCAACCACATTGCGGTGTGCCCTTTATGGTTGCACCAAATGGGAGTCCAGCTCAGCATAATGTGTCCGTCAAATCTGACGCTTTTATTCTGCTGGATCCCTACGGTGGCATACGGACGTCGAGCTTAATTAGTGGTAGAAGAGTTTAGTTTCTAGTTATTATAAAGTCTGTCAGTGTTATGTTAGGAGTTAATGCCGAAAATATTAATTATATTTACTCATTGAAAACTGTAGATACTGAAGTTTTGCATTGGAAATCGTTTTAAAGTGAAAGACGTTTTTTTTTTATTTTATGACTTGACATATATACTTTACTCTACTATATTTGTGAAAGCATGTTTTATAAATACCTAAGCTAAAAGAGATCTGGGACAAAAGCAACAATATGAATATATATGATGTACAGGTTGTGACAATTTAGTACAAAGAATCAAAAGTCGTCGACATATTAAAACAACAAAAGTTAGTGAATAACTTCGACCCCATGGTGAACATATTTTATATTTTATTAATGGCAAAAAATTTGATTACCCATTTCTTAGTTAAACTTCTGCTTTCGATAAGGTCGTATATGTTTTTAAAATAAAAATATTTGTTCTCCTTTCTATTAACAAACAATTCTGGACGCTAGATTGCTAGATTTCCTAACACAAGCAAACTATTTGCTTAAAAGGATGCTCCATATTGTAAATAGAATAACTATTTTAGTTGATGCAATAAACAATTTTTTTTTAGATTACTGTAAGGGTTTGGTAAAATATTTTCACTCAACGATAAAATGCGATGAGCATTTAGATGCTTACAGTAATCTAGCATTAAAATTAAATACCATCGTATGTCACGCTAATACCGTCTTTGTCCCAACAAAATACGACATCACTTTTCATCTTTTTCCCTAAAATTTTGACGTAAACCATTCAAATGGACCTAAGAATAAAGCTTTTGATGTACTAAACCTTTCAGTGCCGGATTAGTTTCGCTCGAGCCATAATATGAATGTGGATTTTCGGATTCTGAACTCAGATAGGACTGATTCCTATCTTTGAAAATACGTCTAGAGACAGACTGCTACAGTTTGAGGAGCATTTTATCTACTCTGTCTGTACTATAGGAATAAGAACCTACCTACAAGTTTGAGCCGCTCAAACCTGACGTTATTTTATACACATATTAGTTTCTGCCAGCGGCTTTGCCCGCGTGATCCCTAGGGAACTTATTCCCGGGATAAAAGTAGACTATGTGTTATTTCAGACTGTAATCTACCTCTATGCCAAATTTCATGCAGATCCTTTTTGGCGTTCTGACGTGAAAGGGTAACAAACCTCTATCTATCCTCACAAACTTTGGCATTTATAATAGTATAATAAATAATAATATAATATACTATTTTATAGTAGGACTAACTGTCCCTGCAAACTTGTTTATTTTTATAGTTATCAGACACATGGCGTTGCATACGAATTACTTTAAGAGGAAATTAATGATCTTCATTATCTTATTTTCGTTAATTCATCCGATGATTTAAAATGTATTCTACTACTCGGGGAAGAGTTGAATCCAACAAACCAAAGTTCTTCAAAATCGATGCAGCCGTTCTTGAGTTTTTAAATGGTGTAACTAACCTGACTTTGTTTTTTGAATATACCTCTAATAATAGTAACTATAGAATTATTAAAGTTTAAGTTTACAGTACCTATTGAGAAAGGGTAAATTGAGAAAGGGTAGGCTGTAAATCAGCGCTGACCAAGTTTGTGTCTATGCTGTACATAGTGTATTATGTTACTGTAAAATCTCGAACTATGGTAAATCCTAAAATGTTCCAGTAACACCTAAGATTTACCAACTCTTAATGGTAAAAGTTCGAATAGTTTTGCAATTCGAACTTTTACCACCATTCACTTGGTAAATCTTAGAATTTACATTAAAGGCACGGTCAATGTTGAAAAAGACTATGTCAGAACATGTTCGGCGCATCGTCTCGTACTCGTGGGCAGTGTGCAATCAAAGTCGATCGTTTGACACGTTTGAACGGATAAGCCAATGTAAGCATTATGTTTGTATTCGTTTGTTAAATACCAAGTAATAAGAAAAATACTGATTCAGTTAGATTAGCCCATGCAAGCTTTGTTTGTGAGAAGATAATTTTATTTGTGTTATTTTTTACTATTAAGAAAGTAATTTAAAGGTGTTTTAAAATGACTAGTTCCTTAAAGTTTATAAATAAAAATCCCAAATAAAAATAACTTAAATAGGTAGTAAGGATTTGACAAATTATTTAATTAATTACTCTCATGTGATACCTACATAAAAATATGTACCTAAGGTTTTGATTCATAGTTAATTGAAGTAAATGATAAAAAATTACTCATTTTTAATCCCAAACCCAACATTTACCAGCCGTCAGTGGTAAAAGCCTGAAAACATCGTTTCATTTTTATAAATCCTTACATTTACCAGCTCCTGTCGGTAAATCCTAAGACTTACTCTTAAATCTTAGGATTTACCGAAGTTCGAGCTTTTAGAGTAACATATACACTGCTCAAAATTTTCTGAACCTGCTCCTTTTGCCACACTGAACACTAAGTTTTCATAAGTACAATCATAATATTATGAGCAAAATAAAGATTTATTTTGCTCATAATATTATGATTGTACAGTGTTGGCAATGTTTCCTTTATAACGATTGCTCGACTTAAATGAAAGTATTATTCAAAGTTGTCTAATCTTTTGGTTATCCTACACGCTGGCTTTTCGCTTACTCGGTGGAAGATAACATGTCTGCGATAGTGTTTTCTTAATGTTCTGAGTTTTTCTGCTTACGAAGGGATTAGCACTTTGTCTAGATAGAATAATCATTTTGTATTTTCAGAGATAACAAAGGTTTTGTTAGAAAATAATAATTTATTCAAAAGGGAACTCCAAGTACTTTAACGCAAAAATATGCCTGAAATTTTCTAACGATGAAAAACAAAATAGCAATTGCATCTTAGCAATATTTCATTACGCAAAAGTATTCTTGAAAATAGCCTACATTGAAACTCTCAACAAAACCGTATTAGAATATTTTACTCAATTTGAACCATACCCACATTTACACAGTTTATTTTATATTTCAAATTAATTTACAGCTATCAGGCAAACAGGTTAGCTACCTGTTCCCTATCAAAATATCCCATTTAAATTCTTCCAATTTCCTTAAACGATAGGTTTCATATGTTTTCGTTTCATTTTGCGATCGGCATTACAAATATTACAGGAATACAACCCTCATTCCCCCTTCGTTCTATCAACCCTGCATACACATACCCCTCATATCAGCAACCCCATATGAAATAACTTTCGGAAACAATTAAAATTTTACTTTCCTGCCTAAAATACCGAGCATTATTACAACGAATATTTGTCCTGTTACCGCCAGAAGTGTGGTCACAGTAAAATAAACTTTTCCCTCCATAATGATACTAAAAAGGGAAGTTTTGTTTTCGTTACGTGTAGTCGTGCGGAACCGTTGATCAAATTAATAAAAACCTTCGCCATCGCTAAGTGTTTTGGAAATTTGGTTCCGGGTGTAGAATAGTTTCAGATAAACCAATGGGATGAAACACATGTAACTAAAACAGTTGTGAACATAAATGTGGACGGATGGAGAGCGAGAGGAAGGCCAAAAAAGAGGAATGGATTGTTTGAGGAGCGATATGAAAGAAAAGGGAGTTAGTGATAGCGTGACGGCTGATAGGGTAGAATGCAAGAAAAAAACGTGTTGCGCCGACCCCAAGTAACATGGGATAAGGGCAAGAGGATGATGACTAGTTTTACATTAAGTTAATGGTCGGTATAGTACTAAAATAAGTGTTGTTTAATAGCCTACTCTCTGTGTCCATTTTGTTAGGATATAAGTAAAATTTTCAACCAAGTTGTAAAATTGATTAGGAAATATTTTTTTTATTCTTTTATAAGTTAAGGTGATTGGCGCCTAATTTATATCTTATACTCATCCATACCAGTTCTCGCAATACATGCATCTCGTACTTTCATGCTGCATACTGTTTCTTTTTTTTATCCAGCCTCAATCATGCTGTGGGTGGGACTTCTACTTTCAAGCTATTTTATTATTCTACTCTATTCTATGATTTATTTCTTTATTACTCAAAACTTATTTTCAGGGTAATAATATCAGACTCGGTTTTTATTTTACATATTATAACTTAATACAATTATTTATTTTTAACACAGTTTACTAAAGCTAACTAAATTACAATCTTATTTTATAAATCTACTATATGTGATATCCTTAACCTACTGCTTATACTATTTTACAATGACACTTAATTCCTATGCTTACATATTTATACATATAAAATAAAAGAAACATAGTTTTATCATCCAGTTTTATTTTTATTGATAACTTTTGGGCTATACTCTCACAGTAGGCCATAAATTTAGTCCTATGTTTGCCAATCATTAATTCCTCTACCATTTCTTTTTTTTTATTAGGAAATATTAACACAAAATTATTTTGATAATTTTAAATACTCATCGAGTAATTCAAAATATAGCAGAAAATTTCAACGCATATCCACCCTAAAACAGTATTTTTGCTTGCCCGAAAATGTGAATATTCCACCGGGAATCTCCATTCTAGCAACCAAGGAATTTAGACCCCTTAAAAACGACACAGATCCGTGGCAGTGTTTACCCCGCCTAGGCCAATAAGATGACCTTTTTCCCTCATTTGCGGCCTCATGGTAATATGGATTACTTTTACGGGTAATTTTCCCTTAAAACTTGCGGGTAAATTGAAATAGATGGAAGGGTTTTGTAATGTGGGCTTCAAAATGGCACTGTTTGCTTCCCATTTGCGCCATTATACCGCTGTGTGGTAAAATTAAGGAATATTTTGGAGATCTTTAATGTGTCGAGGACGTAATTATACGCAGGACGTTGCTAGAACAATAGAAAATATGTTCTTATCACAATTAAATTTCGCTTAGGCTTTATTATTTCGCATTTTGTGTAATTAAAAAATGCGTTTTGTACAGGTAATTGCATAATGTATATGTAGGCGTGTTGTCAGGCAAGTCTAGAGGTAAGGGAGGTGGGTATGGCAACATCGCCTGATCGGTGCGGTGCATGTGCCGTTTGCCAGACTATGATGACGTGGCGCCGTCATATATAAAACATGAATAAAAATAAACAAATATTATAAAACATTTTCTCAAAAGAAACATTGTGCCGTCTTACTGTGACTAGCCAATAGCTTGATTCTGAAAAATTAGACATCATTTTCTTTTCAGGTGTATTTTTTACGTAATTTTAAAGATATCATGTACTATTACTCTCAAAGAAATAAAAAACCTTACTTAGGCATAAAAGATAACAACCACTAAACATAAAATACAGAAGACGTGCCAAAAAAATAAAATTCTTAATAATCAAAATGCCATCTTTGTTCGCGAAACAAGAGCTGCCTAGAAAATAAACAAGACAACAAAAAGATTTATGGGCCCAAAGATAAATCAGAATAAGGTGTGGTGACTAACAGATTAAAGTAATAAATATTTATTTAAACGACAATGCACGATAAACAAATAAATCAGGGAGAAAAACGGTGAATTCATAGTAATATGTCATGCACTAAGGGTTGTATATTAATAAAATATTTTATCCGATAAACATGGAATTTATGGTGGATCTAGTAAACACAGTGTATAATATTTATTGTTCAGGTTAAAGCAACAATACTCGGTCTCGGTCTGGTTATTCCCACTATAAGCAGGGTAAAAAAAATACTGAGAAATCTAGGTTTACCTGCCGAGAAGAGAAACTAGTCAATTTCTGGATGCTTTATTTATTTTAAGTGTTATTTTTATGATAGCATTCTCTGTATTTACAGGAAACGTTATTATGCCTTTCTCTCATCATCATCATCTACCTAGCCTTTTCCCAACTATATTGGGGTCGGCTTCCAGTCAAACCGAATTTAGCTGAATACCAGTATTTTACGCGGAGCGGCTGCCTACCAGACCTCCACAACCCAGTAACTGGCTAACACGGTACTTCATGGCAAGACTGGAGTCAGATTAACTGGCTTCTGACAATCCGTAACGACTGCCAAAGATCTACAAATAACAGCCGGGACCAACGGCTTAACGTGCTTTCCGAGGCACGGAGGAAACTCGCTATGTTAAGATGGTCACCCATCCACAGAACAACCTTGGCAAGCGTTGCCTAACCTTGAAGATCGACCCGTGCGGCTTTTATTATCTAGCCATGAGCTCCTCAATTTATGATGTCTTTCTCTGTATCCATCTATTTTATAGGTATTTCCACGGTTCTGGTGTAAATTATGGTATCCCGTGTAATTATAGACTGTGAATAATGCGGTGCATTTTGTACTGTGTTTACTTCATAGTAATTAAGAACTGGGTCATCTGTAACTGTTCCTTTTGATAAATTTGGAGGCGGGTAGTCATTTTGTAATGGGTAGTCATTTCAAAGGGGGTGCTGCAATTATTCACCCGTGTACATAGTCACAACCTGCACGTATCATCCGGATTATTCAGAATAAATATGTGGGTGCCATCTATTTACCAAGCAAGGTGATGAATATTGGACACCAATGCCCATTAATTAAATTCCCTATACCACTACGCTAACTGACCAACACACTATGCGTCATCAAATTCTTGAAATGAAAGAAAAGAAAGAAAGAAAAAGCGTTTATTTGCGCCAAGCATGACGCCTACCAAAAAAAATAAAATAGAAATTAAATAACACTAAATTACAAAAATTGGGAAGATATGCGTCATATTCGCGCAAAACGGCCATCGCTTAGCATAATGCTGGGGCTCGTGTGCGAAACAGAGCCACAGCGCTGGTTTTCAGTGACAGCCGGCGTTAAGCATGACGTCGATCGGAGCGACATAAAAGTAATTAAAACGTGATAAGTAAACAGAAAAAATAAATACATAAGGGTAAAATATAATAAATAAGAAATGAGGAGATGGTAACAATGTGAGTGTGAGTGTGGAAATGTTTTTACCTGACTGCGCCAGAAGGAGGGTTATGTTTTTGGTAAAACTTTTTATGGAAGCTGGCATAATCAATATCTCAGCAACGTGATATTTAAGGTTATCTGTAGTTTTTAGTATTTTCTCAAAATATAAAAAAACACCGTTTTCAACTCCAACTGTTGATATATAATACCCTAGTCAAAGTGAAATATACTACATCATCATCATCAGCATCACCACAACAGCCGAAAGACGTCCACTGCTAGACATAGGCCTCATATACTATATACACAAACAAAAAATTCTCACAATGAAACTAGGCAGCCAAGTAGTAGGTGAGACAGTAAAAATAAAAATCGCGTATGTCTGTATCTATGTGTAGGTTTTAACCTACACATAGGATACATGCGAAACCCAACAACCTAATAATAAATTTTAAATCTTTAACACAATTACACTACATTACCGCGCAACAGCTCATATTTCTTAACAAACTACGGTACGACAGGAAAATAATAGCAACACAAGAAGAAAAAGAAATTAATAACGACTCTTACTTCTCTGTAAAACTAAAAGAAACTTTGTCTCTACGGGGAAAAAGTCTTTATTCGTAAAGCTCGACCCGATTTGGAACTTTTCGATATTGAATCATTCCAATATATCGAAATAATTGAATTTCAGTTCACATATTGGAAATTATTTTTAAATTCTTAAGCTTGATACTTAAGGGTTTCATGTAACAAAACTAAGTCGGACTCGCGTGCAAAGGTTTCCGAACGAATCTAATTTTTTTGAACATGTGAGTTTAATACTATAGATTTTCTGTCAGCATTTTTTTATTTTAAAATTTAAAAAAAGTAGAGCTTATAAGCACTACCAAAATGTCACATATTCAGTCTTACTTAAAAACCACAGATAGACTCTCAGTCAGTATAGAGCCCAAAGACTCTTGATAATGAAAATGACGTAATAAATTTGACAGTTAGTAATACTATCTAAACGAATTTGATGTCAAATCTGGAACGTTCCTTAATAAAAAATTTGCGGATCTTACGTAAAAAAAATCGTACGAATTTCAAAGCCTCAGAGAAAAAATACGGTCATTTAAATCACACTTTTTTTTTTTTTTAAGGATGGGAAATCATCAAATGACTCCTCCCGCTCTGGGTGAAGCAAGAGGGAGTGTCAGACTCTTACTGACTAAAACCCATCCGTGTTCCTCCTGGTGCCCTTTTGCGTTCCAAGGCTACGGCACCTCTTTCGAACAGATTCCGCAGCCCCAGCAGGCACCCGCCCTAGCGGGCCCCGTCTTCCACGCTGACATCTCTTTGAGGCGCGCTGGGATCGCAGCGCGCCGCCGACCCGGGCCTAGTTCTGATCAGACGGCGAGCCACCCACTGCTCGCCGTCCGCAGGCCCGCGCCTACGACGGCCGGGAATCGTCCTGCGCCTCGAGTCAAAGCTTAAAACAATGTGTGAACACTATCACTTCCACCAACACAGAGAAAACCGTTTTTCTAAATGAAAACTCAGCGAGAACTGCTTGTTTGCCATTTTCAATATGTCAGAAGTAGTAAATACAATGACCCAGCGATTTTTTTTTTGTCAGTGTTGGTCCTAAAGTGAAAGTTGTTCATAATGATGGGTACAATGAGCTCTTAAGAGTAATTGCCTTTATTCTGTTACACATTGTACGAGTATATTTACATACAAAACAACACCCAAAAACAATAAAGTTTTTAGTTGGCCTATACTGTCCCACTGCTGGGCAAAGCCCTCACCGAATCCTTCCAAGTATTCTTTTTTAGTTAAAACACTATAGTAAAACATAAAAAAGTGTTGACGAGATATTATATAAAAGCAATCGGTTGGTTTTGCTCCGTCGACGACGAATCGATAATTTCATTGGATACCCTGACAAGTACGAGAAATCGGCTTTTATTTTCACTGCGAATGAAAAGTAATTATTACTTTAATTACTCCTGAAATGTTACACGAAACGGCTCTTTCTGTAGAAATCTCCTTAAATATAGCTGTTATTGGTACGTTTTACTGCACCTGAAGGTTGGAAATGTCAACTATATCCAGTAATGAGAAATAAAATTACTGCTAAGCTATTTCGAATTCGTTTCAAGCAAAATTTAATATACAAAGACATTTAATTTCATTTGTAACCTTTTAGTTGATAAAATCCTAATAAATGAATCTGTACTAATAATATTATAAATGCGAAAGTTTGGATGTTTGGATGGATTGATGGATGGATGTTTGTTACTCAATCACATCAAAATGGATTTTGATGAAATTCGGCACAAAGGTAGATTATGTGTACTAATATCATAAATATGAAAGTTTGGATGGATCACGTCAAACCGGCTGAAGCGATCTTATGAAATTTTTCACAGAGGTAGATTATAGTCTGAAATAACACAAAGGGTACTTTGTACCTCGGAAGTATGTTCTCTTGGGATAATTCCGACAATCACGCGGGCGGCAGCTAGTATGAACATATTTCTGTTGGTCCAATCTTTCTTTATTCAACGAAAGTAAGAATTACCACCAGATACACCTCTAAATACTTATTTCACGAGTGTGAAATTGTATGTTGATTCCCGTCACATAATTATTTCAATGGGCAACTTATTCACATACCTACTAAATCCCACCGTCTTTTTTCTTTATTATTTCAGTACCTTTTCATAAAACGACCTCATTTTTAGGACACTTTTTTTTTCTACGTTAACGTACGAGCTTATTTTGATGCTTTATTTTCGTTCTTACATACCAAGTAAATGTTTCAGGTCGCCTTACATTTTGCTGAAAACGCGGCCGAGCGAAGACATTACCCTTTTCATTTGTTTTTGTTCTCCTGAATGTGAATGTTTTCGAAATTCTACTTGTAAATACATAAATCTCAGCTCGTTCCAACCTACTCCTGTATTTTTTCCTTATTTTTCGTTGCAATCGTAGTGAGTGGTATTAAAAAAAAAACCGGCGAAGTGCGAGCCGGACTCGCGCATGACGGGTTCCAGCTTAGTTATAGCGGCAACAAAAATACACACCTGTAAATTTCAAAAACTAACCTTTTACGGTTCATGAGATACAATCTGTTTACAGACAGATAAACGGACGGACGAACGGACGGACAGCGAAGGATTAGTAATAAGGTCCCGTTAGCCATTAGGTGCGGAACCCTAAACAGTATCAAAATGAAAAATATGACTTGAATATTTTCCTTTGGATATTCATCGCTCGCTTGGACAATTACTTTGAACGTCGCACGCATTTAAATGTGTGACGTCATGACTTTGCAGCTGTGTGGAGTTTTAATATCAAAGTTAAACGGTTTCTGCTTTAGAAATTCATCGTATTTAGTTTCTCTCTGTTGAGTATTGCTTTTAGATGGAGTTTATTATTGTTTCTATGAAAGTAGGTCGGGATTTAGAATGTCTCCTTTGTTTGTTTGTAGTAATTTCATGTTCATAGTTCGCCTCAAAGGAACTCAAATATTTTAAATATTGCAACAGCGGGGCGGTACTTGTAAATAAAAACAAAAAAAAAAATTGGCAATTTTTTGTGACAGGTTTGCTCTTCCCTCTAGTTAGGTCAGAGGTAACAGATACACAGTCGATCTCTATAGTATTGTATTATATTCTAAATCATCATCATCTTCCTGCCCTTATCCCATGTTACTTGGGGTCGGCGCAACACGTTTTATTCTTCCATTCTGTTCTATCAGTCGTCACTCTATCACTAACTCCCTTTTCTTTCATATCGCTCCTCACACAGTCCATCCATATTTTTTTTGGCCTTCCTCTCCCTCTTGTATTATATTCTAAATGACCTTATCAAAACGCTAATAGATGGATCATGACAATGTATATTGTAACTGAATAAAATTGAAGTAGCTGTCGCCTGCGATTTCGTACGCGCATATCATGTTTTTTTCCGTTTCCGTAAGAATTTTGGAAAATCTCTCAAAGTGCTCCCATATGTAGTGTAGGAAACCTGCATGCCAAATTTCAGCCTTCTGCGACCAGTAGTTTTGGCTGTACGTTGTTTGTCAGTCACTCAATCAGTTACCTAAGTATCGGAAGAATCACCACATAGTATAAAACAAAGTCGCTTCCCGCGTCTGTCTGTCCCTAAGTATGCTTAGATCTTTAATACTACGCAACGCTAATCAAATTCAAATGAGTGCTTATAACTTATTGTTACTAATGTGTCATTAACTTCTCGTTCCTCTAAAAATGTCCAGCTAGTCATCTCATCGTCATCTGCCTAGCCTTTTCCCAACTACATTGGGGTCGGCTTCCAATCAAACCGGATTCAGCTGAATACCAGTATTTTACGTGAAGCGGCTACCTACCAGATCTCCACAACCCATTAAATGGGTAACACGGTATTTCTTGGCAAGACTGGTGTCAGATTTACTGGCTTCTGACAATCCGTAACGAGTGCCAAAGTTCTACAAATGACAGCCGGGACCAACAGCTTAACGTGCTTTCCGAGGCACGGAGGAAACTCGTTATGTTAAGATGGTCACCCATCCAAAGACCAACCTTGGCAAACGTTGCTTAACCTTGAAGATCGACTTGTGCGTCTGTTATGCTTTAGCCACGAGCTTCCTGAAAAAAAATGTCCAGCTAGTCTATTCTGTAAATGATTATTTCGATATCGAGCTTCACCTGAGTGACAAAGCTCACGAAGTGAGCTTTATTACACACAATATAAAGGACTTATGTTTGTACGAATTGGATACTACACTACTACACCTCGGATTCCGCTGTCAAAACACGAAAACGTTTTTACAGAATAGTACTACTGATAGTGTCTACAATACCTACTGTTTTTCTCGATACTTTACCTACTTCACATTCGTAAATCACGACGTACTTTATCCACTCCAGTTTATACGTGATTCAAAAACCGGAATCCAAGCATGAAACAAACAATAAATTAGGAAACATTATCGCATCACACATAAAATATGAGCTATAACAAAAAGGGGAGTAATTAATTCTCGCTTGCCCACCCGATAGGGACGGCCATCACTTTTTACTGTTATTAGCCAAGACAAATACCCGAACTGAAAGGATTTTATCATAGTTGGAAAAACAAATGACCCAGTTCTCTGGCATAAATCTATTTATATCTTGAGGATGATCGCTCAACCTACTTGCCTGATAAACTATGGGGAAAAGGGAATAATTACTATTAAAACTTCCTTTTTTAATATTATTTATGATATGTTTAACCACTATCTCACCTGGTCGAAAGTGAAGAGAAGAAGATGAATTGAAATAAGCAAAAATGCTAACAAAATAAAAACTACGAAGCCAAACTGAATAAATTTTTTTCGGGACCAAATGACAAGTATGCATCGAACTAAATTAATTTCAAAATTAAAAAGAATCAGAGAAATCGGATCAGAAACCTCGGAGTAATCGGTGTACATACATAAAATAAACCTCCTCCTTTTTTGGAAGTCGGTTAACTGGCCAAGTGCGAGTCGGACTCGCGTGCAGGATTCCAAGTAAATTCTATTTTTGTTACATATAATGTTAGCACAACAGACTTCTTAACAGATTTTTCTGTAATTTATAGGTAAAGAACTAAAATTTGCACTATTTTTTAATTTTAGGCTCAGTAGTTTTGGAGATAAGGGGGGAATTATCATTTTTCATCTTATTTCTTGAATAACTCAAGAACTGTTATTTTTAAATTTTGAAAAAAATTTAATTAAACAACCCTCACAATAAGCTCATTCATTTAATATGTCGTACAATACAGTTTAATAACAGACTGACGGCCAGATAGACAGACACCCGAGTGATCCAATAAGGGGTTCGTTTCTTACGTATCTTTGGAACCATAAAAAATGAGAAGAAGTAACAATATTTCAAAAGTTTCCTTGTAAGCAGTGACACTAGTAATTTTCTTTTCATAATAATTATAGGCTCATGTTTCATCACTATCCCACCTAATGGAAAGCAATGGTCAGTGGCCTTAGTGCGAGATTTTTAACGTTCTCGATCGCGTTAGCGTAAACGTCAATTTGTATTGAAACTGGATAAGCGCCGTCTGGTGACAATAACGGAATAACCTTTTTTCTCTATACAATTTGACATAAGCGAACGTTTACGTTAACGCGATCGAGTGCGTTAAAAAACTTGCACTAAACCCTCTGGTCGAAGGTGGAGTGCGTTAGCCTAGAAGTAACCTAGTACTCTGACTTAAAGCCGCAGCTATCAGGAAACACAAGCTGTAGCTATATAGCGCACAATGAATTAATTAAAATTATTATCCAAACATTGCCTGTTTAAAATTTACCGAATTCGCTAAAGTAAATATTGTTTCAGTATTAGTGTTGACTGTGTATAAGGACGGTTGCACTTCATGTTCATGAAAAAAAAAATAGTTTAAACGCACATTAAGGTTATTGAAATAGGTACAGAATAAAAGATTTTTTTTTCATTTAGTAAATATTGCAGCCAAATCTATCATAAAGAACAAATTTTACCTCACTCTAACTAACTATAGAGAAAAAGAAGCAACCTAGTGAACTTAATATCACAAATAGGTACAATTCCTTCCCATCGTTCTAGGCTTACAAACGATTCGGTGTACCGTTATCATAAATAGTTGGTCGCTTGCTCTCATAACCAGGCCATTTTCCACTCACTCTCCGCTCAAGTTGTTTGGAATTTATCGGTAAACGGAGTAATGGCATCAATTGTGTTCGAGTAATTAACTTTCCTATAGTTTATTATTTATTCGTTACTCTTTCGTGAAAGTTTGACCATTTTCGTGGAAAGTTTTTTGAGAAAAAGTCGGCTTTTTCCTTGTTATTGGATATTGGAAGGTAGGCCTGGTCGGTGCGAAAACATCGTAAATATTGTATCTTTGGTGAAAACAAATTAAATACCTAGGATTCTACATAGTGACAGTCAATCAGCAAAAACAATTGACACCAGTACAAAATGTATTACTTTGACCTGAGAGCCAATTCTACTAAGTTTCAAGTAACGTTCGCATTTGCATCTCAGTGGCAATCTGCCAAACAGGTGTTTTTTTGCGATGTATGTATGTATGCATGTTTGTTCAGGTGGAATCTTGCTACTCAATTTTGAAGCAGATATCTTCAAACAATTGTGCTTTTGTATACACGTTTACTTTAGATGATAATACACGATAAACTGTATGACGTCATTCTAAATTCGTTATGGCGGACCATCCAAGATGGCGTAATAGTTATTTTTAATGCATTTCTACAACATGGGTATCAAATGAAAGGACTTGTTGATAGTAATTTGAAAAATAATGTGACGTCATGCTAAATCCAATCTGGCGGAACGTCCAAGATGGCGGAGTAGTTAAGTTTTTTTCCTCATATCTACTGTTGCTATGCACACGTTTGACCACTATCTTACGTCCTGTGAGCCATGATTCTGTCAAAGATGGAGCACGTTTGTTTTTGAGAGTTTGCGATTAACATGCGAATGTGAACGTATTTTGAAATTAATGGAATGAGCCCTTTGAGCCTCTAGATAAGTGTCAATTGCTAGGAAGCGTTTCAGTTTCAATAGCACTGGCGTGACAAAGTCTCACTTTGGCTTCGATTCGATGCGCTTTGTCCAAATTTTAGCAATTGCACATGTAGTTACATGTCATGTACAGTTTTTCACTTTGAGTCCAAGAAATAACAAATCATAAGCTCCCGTTAGATATACAGAATTTTCAATACAATAACATTTGTCGGCTACTCGCTTGACAAAAAGCTGAGGCCGAACTTTTTAAGGTTACGTACCCGACTGGTAACCGACGGAATGCTATAACTAAGCCTCTGCGGTCTGTCCGTCCATCCGTCTGTCTGTCAGCGGGCTGTATGTCAAGAACCGGTCTCGTACATAGGTAGGGTAGATAGGGTAGGCAGTCGAAAATTTCGCAGATTGTGTTAAAGTATTGTCACTATAACAAAAAAAATATATATAAGGATTATGTTATGGAAACCTTCGTGTGCGAGTCCATCTTGCACTTGGCCAGTGTTTTGTTAATTTTAATAAATGACAAAAATCCAAGCAAACCATTTTGAAAATACAATTAGTTAAAGCGCAATTAACAGCAATTTAATCACAAAACCCTCAACACATAACAACAATTAAATCACAAAGAGAACAACGCACTAGCAACCAAAATCAATCGAGCCTAACTACCTAATGTTCGGCCAGCCACGAAGGCACGCACACATATCTATCTATCATCCAATTATTAGCAGAAAGCCGCTGTTTAATCATCCTCGGCTAACTAAACTGTGATTATCGAAGCCCTTACCACTGTTGATTTAGAGATAAGTTATTAGAAAATTATTAGGGTTTCAGTTTTGGTATCTACGAGTATACTAATATCAAAAACTGAAGAGTTTTTGTTTGGTTGAACGTGCTAACCTCAGGGAGTACTGGTTTGAATCGATTTTTTTTTTTTTACTATATATAGGCATGCGTTTGACCACTATCTCACCTGATGGTAAGCGATGATGTGGTCGAAGATGGAGCACGCTTGCCTAAAAATAACCTATTCACTCTTGACTTAGTGTTGAATAGCCAATTTATCGAGGAAGGCTACAGGCTATATTAAACATCACGCTACGACCGATAGGATGGGAACATTAGTGAAAAAATAGGCAACAAGGCACGCACACACATATATCATCCAATTATTAGCAGAAAGCCGCTGTTTAATCATCCTCGGCTAACTAAACTGTGATTATCGAAGCCCTTACCACTGTTGATTTAGAGATAAGTTATTAGGGTATTATTAGGGGTTTCAGTTTTGGTATTAGATATATGTTCTCGAGTTTTGATCTGCAATTCTTTCTAGTTATTGATAAAAGGTCTTGTCATGCGGTTTTTTTTTAAAGGAATCAACTCTTGGAATTTTTTGCTAGCGTGTTTTCTCGTGGCAGTTTCTTTCCATTTTAAGGTTCTGTATTAAAACAACAAGAAACTCTATAGAGCCGTGATGTCTGTCAATCCGTCATCAGGGTTTTACGGTTTGCAGTAACTAGAAGATATATTGTATAGTTCGATATTGAATTCGAAATTGCCACTCGTGCAACACATTGGGCATCATTTTTTTTATTATAAGGCAACTACGGGACCCTACACTGGGCGTAGCCAGACACTTACTCGTCTAGTTTTTAAACATGTAATGAAGAACAATGCCCATTTTTTAATTTTAAAAGCTTTTATTTAACTTGCAACGTATTTGTATGTTTGTTAGGGTGGAATCTTGCTACTAGATTTTGAAGCAGAGGTCTTCAACCGATTGAGCTGAAATCTTGTGACAATACAAGATAAGCTATGTGATGTCATTCTAAATCCAATATGGCGGACCATCCAAGATGGTGGAATAGTTATTTTTAAAGCATTTCTGTAATATGGGTATCAAAATGAAAGGGCTTGTTGAGAGTAACTCGAAAAATAATGAGACGTCATTCTAAATCCAATATGGCGGAACATCCAAGATGGCGAAATAGTTATTTTTTATGCACGACATCGACAATATGAGTATCAAATGAAAGGGCTTGTAGAGTAACGCGAAATAACTAAAAAGTTGAAAATAGATTAAAAGTAAAAAACACTTTTTAATAAAAGCTTTTATTTAAAACAATAGAAAAAAATAAAATTTTCCTTTAAAATTGATCATAAAAGACTATCGCGAGATTTGCGTAAGTACTTATAAGTATAAGAAGAACTCACACCATGCTTGCTTACGGTACTATTTATGTAAGTTCATTAGGTGTAAACGAAAAACGATTATTCACAAACTACACGAAGCTACTAAAGTAAAACACTCGTGAAATAATGTTGGGCTAACCAACGCTTTTCGCACTCGAGAAAATACTGAAACATCTCTGTAGGTGTTATAGCATTTTCTAAACGAGTCTCGTGTCCTTGGTAAGAACTCGAAGCGCATTTTATCTGAAAACGACAGGACACAGACCAAAACGTTTCTGACTAGTAATACAAATATATTTTCAAACAAATCGGAGGAAACCATTCGGAAAATTACAGCAAGAAATGAGTGAAATGTATTCGAATGTGTCAGTTCGGTTAAAAGTTTAATGAAACTCTTTGACATCAGAAAATAATCAAAAGTTTTGTGTGATATTTGACATCAATGCTCAGACACAAATTTTCACTGTACATACTAACAATGACAACGCTATTTAATGTTCATCCATTCCAGTAGTTTATTCAGATATTCAAATGACTACTTCCTACTATAATTGTCAACAACATTTGACAAAAATTTAACTTCATACCGACGATAAAATAAATACAATTTTCTGCTTGAATGATCGAAAACGAGAACCAAGTGAAATATTTTCTCGGCACCAAATAGCACCTTATATAATATTCAAGTCATAAGCGGCATATTCCGTTCAATCATTCGACCATTAGTAAGTGAAATTCGCACTAACATATAAAAATCGAATTGGGTCGAACGTCGACACACTGGCATACGTATGATGGATGTTTGCATAAGAGGAGCGTTTTGCCATCACCGAATGGAGTGAAGAATTATTAAAATTTATGTACAACACCTTCTCACGTTCAGAATAACGACGCGTGGAAACGTACCGAGGTCTGTCATAATATGACGTCAAGGCGAGACTAATATGAATGTCGTCTTATGTAAGGTAGGTACCGAGAAATCTTTCTCGCGATTCAGGTTTCAATTGAAAATGAAATAAAAGTGGGAGTGAGCGTTTTCATGGAGGAAATAAAGCTTTATTATTTGTTTTTATACGGTCTGTTAATCTACGGATTGTCGACGTATTCTCAGCTTTTTGATCTCCTGGTAAATTGCTACAATAAAAGAATATTGGTGTTCCAAAGAGAGCGCGTGACGAATGGCTTGCTTGATCGTGAGTGGTTATTAGACAGATCAACGTTGCTTTTTATCCCATGATGTATGTTACTAATTCTTTGAAAGAGGATAAATCGTTATATGATACAAATATATGCAAATACTTTGACATGCTTGTAGTCATTATCTGCCTAGCCTTTTCCCAACTACATTGGGGTCGGCTTCCAGTCTAACCGGATTCAGCTGAATACCAGTGTTTTACGAGGAGCGGCTGCCTACCAGACCTCCACAACCCTTTAACTGGGTAACACGGTACATCTTGGCAAGACTGGAGTCAGATTTACTGGCTTCTGACTATCCGTAACGACTGCCAATGATTTACAAATGACAGCCGGGACCAACGGCTTAACGTGCTTTCCAAGGCACGGAGGAAACTCATTTTGTTAAGATGGTAACCCATCCACAGACCAACCTTGGCAAGTGCTGCTTAACCTTCAAGATCGATCCATGCGGCTACTATTATTTAGCCACGAGCTGTCTCTTTGACATGCTTATAATACTACCTAGAAAGTAAGCAAAGCTTTACAAGCGTGCTCCATCTTCGACCACATCATCACTTACCATCAGCACACCACCACCACTCACTTACCATCATCTCACTTATTTATCTTATTTATAAATAAATAAATAAATAAGATAGTGGTCAAGCGCGTGCCTATCAATAGTAAAAAAAAGCTTTTTTTTACACGCCGAAAGAGGAAATTTATTAATGCAAAAACAATCTAGACTAAGAGCCGTTTGTTCATATAGTATAATCCTTAGAGTAACTTCACTATCAAAACCACCACTACAACCTAACCAACCTTAACATTTAACAACGCAATCCTTATCAAAACGCCTCCAATGAAACATCGCCATCATAAACAGCCCATTAAATAACAAAACAGTCCATAAAACTGAATCCAAGCCCTGATTAATTCACTGTTCCAGAATCCAAGACTTAACGGCTAAGGCGTTTAATCATAACAGTAAGGATAAGGATAGTGATAAATGTGATAACGCCGGCCGCAACATCTCTAAGACATCTTACCCGAGATGTAGTGGCGAAGCTTGAGACAAGGACAGAGATATATTTCGTATAGTTTCCTTTTAGAGATGAGGAGATTCAATGTCAAATGATACTCGTAATGCAAAAATTTTGATGCTGGATGATACGCATGATGACATAGATACAGACATTGCTGAAAACAATTAAATTAAATTAATTAAGTTAGTAACTATGACTCATTTGTCAGTAATAAGATAATTTACCTATAATAATATTATAGAGGTAGGAGGAGCTCGTGGCTAGATAATAACAGCCGCACGGGTCGATCTTCAAGGTTAAGCAACGCTTGCCAAGGTTAGTCTGTGGATGGGTGCCCATCTTATTATAGCGAGTTTCCTCCGTGCCTCGGAAAGCACACTAAGCCGTTGGTCCCGGCTGTCATTTGTAGATCTTTGGCAGTCGTTACGGATAGTCAGAAGCCAGTAAATCTGACTCCAGTCTTGTCATGATGTACCGTGTTACCCAGTTACTGGGTAGTGGAGGTCTGGTAGGTAGCCGCTCCGCGTAAAATATTGGTAGGTATTCAGCTATATCCGGTTTGACTGGAAGCCGACCCCAATATAGTTGGGAAATGGCTAGGCAGATGATGATGATAGGCTATATAGTAACCCGAATAATACCACCTCACGAATTGGGCACGGGTCAGCTAGTCCACAATGAAATTTTATGTACAACATACACAGCGGCAGTAGGTATGTCTGAAGCTTCACTGCGGCTGTACTATGCCAGTGTACAATTGGCAAACAATGAACGACTGGCAAACAGTTTGAAACGAAACAGCGTTCCAATGATCTGGAAAAAAAAGTTTTTAACAAAATATCGCACTACTGCTTTGAGAGTTAAAAATATTCCTAAATTGCCATTCCTCAAAGCTTTTACACATAAAAAAAGCTAACAAAATTATCAAATTTTAAATATCTCATCAAATATTTAAACTTTTTAAAACCACGTTAATTAACAAAGTCTGTGCCTTTTAATGCTCAGTCTGCATGACGAACGAACGACACTGTAATCAGAATATTATGAGGCTTCAGTTTAAAGCCGATTTGGAAATTAAAACATAGTTTGTTTTAGATCATTATTCTGTATTTTTGCTAGCATAGTCATTAAATTGTCATACAGTCTCTACAGGGAATATAATCTACGAATAATTGGTCTGTTGCTGCTTGTTTTTAAATTAAAAGCGCTTAGAGATTTTATGGAAGTTCATTTTGATCACGTTTATTACAGCATTATGCTGAACAATGGCCGTTTTGTATGAATGTGATGCATATCTTCCCAGTAGTGTAATTCATCATTGTTTTTATTCTTTTTATGGTTTTTACGTCCTAACTGGGGCTAGTAAATATTTTAACCTTCTTTATAAGTAAAAATAAATTTATACTTCAATAGGGTATTTTACTAAAAAAATCTAATTATTCCGTCTGATAGATTTTCAAGAAATTTTCGACACGTATTTTTCTTTTTTCACGTAAACAAAAAATAAAGGAGATACAGCGAGTTGAAAACACGCGTGACGTCATCAGGCTTTGTAAATTTGGTACATTTTTATCAGACGGACTAATTTGATTTTTTTAGTAAAATACCCCATTGCGTCTGCAAGGTCAGATATCTCAACGTTGACCGCTCAGAGAGCGTCGAACGTTTAAGTACCCATTGTCACTTCATATGCTCTTGAAATACCAATCTTTACTGCAATTCAAGTTCTTAGCTGAACTTGTTTTTTGTGCATTTGCTTGCTATGTTATTTTATTATTCCTTTGTAATAGCATTCTTGGCAGTATTTTTTTAACCTTACAATATTGCTCTATAATCAATTATTATATTCTGCCAACTGAAACTCTTTACGTACTCTTATTTTCATACCCGAAGGGTAACAAACGGAACCCTACTACTAAGCATAATAAAACATAACTAAATTGAATTAAAAATTAAATGGGGTTCACGTACAAAAAACATGCTTTTTCGGTTCATGGTATGAAATCCTTCGTGTGAGTGTCCGACTCGCGCTTTGCTATTTTTTTTTTTAATTTTTGCGCAACGTAATCATTTTCATCTTTCATCGTCTGCTTTAAAGTTATTTTTGTCATTATCATAATATTATTGTCGTAACACGTCCACTCAACATCGGCTTTCCCAAAACAAACAAACATCACCAAAATGGCTAAATCAACTACCCAAGTCCTCGTCACAAACATCGTTTCATGTCAAGGTGATTAAAAAATGTCAATATAAAATAAAAAAGCGCCGACTGGTATTGACGCTCTATTTTATTAGTCGGCCAACACAGTTGTCATAAACAAAAACAAAATATAGCTTTCAGTTTTTCATTCTGTCGCTAACTGTACGCTGTTTGTTGTTGCAAATCGAACTGATAACTTTTTCACAAAACTGCAGCACTATGGAGTATGGATATATGGAGGAATATTTATTAGTGTTTTGCACATGGTCCTACGCGGGTAGCCGATGGATGCGAGACGCACAGGACCGGTTGTTGTGGCGACACTTGGGGCAGGCCTATGTCCAGCAGTGGACATCCTTCAGCTGATACGATGATAATGATGACATGGTCTTAACATAATTATCTTATTATAGCACTACTATAAATCCCTCGACTTCTATGAAGAAATGGTTTAAATCTTCGGTTTTAATCATTTAATTTCCTGAGAACATTAAAACATTCACAAACTTTAATTCTTACAAAAATTACATTGCGCTCTTATGACGATATGTAAGTTTGTGCAGTTGAGTACAATTTTGTATGTCATATCATATGTCTGTGAAATGTTAAGATGTCTGAATCTAAAATAACACAACACAACAGATAAAATGACTACACAGTTCCTGTGAAATTTGCCTCGAAAGCAATAATAAAAAGCCACGGAATAAAAATTCAAATATTTTATTTCATTAAAATTTTTCATGTATGTCATGTTTTTATCGGCAGTTTAATTTCCATTCCAAGTTGATCTCTTCACTGGATTTTACTCCTCAGCAAGCAGCAAAATATTTATTGCGTTACAGCAATGCAATAAACTTCTTTATCAGTTTATTCTTCCAAATTACAATTCACAAAGTGCAATCAGGGAGGTATGTCTTTATTGCACGTTCATCTGATACGATCCATTATATTTATAGATAAACTTCACACGTCGTCTCCAAACAATTAATTACTCCTGAAAAAAACTCATGTCGCACTTCCAATTTAAACGGACACTGAATTAAATTAAAATTTTCTCGCATTGAGAAATCAAGACAAGAAAAATAAAAGCAAACGGTTCATATTAAAATCATTTAATTAAAAATGCTTTCGAATTATGTATTTTCCTTCGTAATCGCCGTTGAAATCCAGTATTTGTAATTGGAAACTCCGAATGTCGGGCCTCTTTTTATTTTCATAACATCGCCTGTTAAGCTGCTTACTCATTTGTGAGGTTCGCTTACCAATTTAATACTGAGATTACGTTTTAAAAGCTACTTATTTTTATTAGGCATTTTTTGTCTTATTACGCGAAATAGAACAGTAAAAAACATTTTTATTTTAAAAGAGATTTTGTCAAAATATAAATCTTCTAAGCCAGAGACAATTAAATATTTTTATTGCTATACGGATAGCAATAGAAATATTTAACTGTCTTTGGCAAATAACAAAACGGCATTTGTATTTTTAATAAAATCTTTTGATAAAAATGAAGTCTTAAAATTACGTTCTATAAATGATTTGTGCACAATCGCAATACTCTTTATCTTATGAATTTCAGCAACATTCTATTAAAAACATCTTCACAAGAAAAAATAACCTGAAAAATCCTTGAGGCCCCTTTTGATGTTAAAAGACAAAATTAAATAGCTTAATTCCCTTTGTCTTTGTTTCAGGTAGGAGGTATGCGGGCTCCGAAGGTACCCGCTACCTTGCTACTGTTGCTCTTCGCAATAGAAGCGCTCGATGCCAACAGGAGGAAACAGAAAGAGAAAGTCATACCAGCGGCCATAAATATATGTGACATCAGCGACCGAGATTCCAAAGTCCATTGCTACTGTGAATTCAGCCAAGAGATCAACGAAGCCGTGAAAACAGAATGTTGGGTCTTCAATGGAGGAATAGAAAGAACAGATCCACTATGGACAAGCTTCACTTCACAGTCAAACATAGAAACACTAGCCTTCAATGTAAGAGCAGATGGAGGACTAGACTTTGTCCCATCAAAAGTACTACGATACTTGAGAAAAGTAAAACAGTTCAGTATAAAATACAGCTCAATCCACAATATAGAGAGCTACACATTTGTCAACGTAACGTCTGTACAAGAAATGACGCTCACCAAGAACCAGATCATTTATCTTGGTAAACATGCGTTTTATAACTTGCCAAATCTAACTATACTTACTTTAGATGAGAACAGAATTGTTGAACTAGAGACTGAAGTGTTCTACGAACTGCCAGCACTTCAAAAATTATATCTTACTAGTAATAATATTACCGTCATTCACGATGGAGCGTTCAAACATCTTGTCAACCTAATTGACTTAGAACTCGATAGAAATAACATAAGCGAACTCAAGAAGGAGTGCTTTTATGGACTTGCAAATCTAAAGCGCTTAGATTTAAGAAGAAACAAATTATCCAAACTTAATTCGTTTACATTTACTGAACTGTGGAATCTCCAGACATTGTTATTAGATTATAATGAAATTTATATTTTGGCCCAGAGGACGTTTGATGGATTATCGCAATTAAGGAAGTTGAGTTTAAGCCACAACAAACTTGTAACTTTGGCCAGCAGCTTGTTTGAAGGGGTCAGGGGACTGGCCGCGCTAGACTTAAGACATAATAAATTAAAGAGGTTCACCTTCGAAAACCTCCATCCAATATACGACAACATGAAGAACCAAAACAGCTACATCTACTTGGAAGGTACGTAAATCTTAATGAATTACTTAAAGGACTTTTAAATGCTTTTAGCAGTAACAAGTATCGATAACACAGTTAATTAGAAAATTATTTTCTTAACGAAATAAATTCAACAATCAAATAAAAATCAATTAGTTTGAACAGACGTTGCTCTCAAAAGCTACCATAACTCCAATTAGTGAATTAATTAACGCGTCAATTGTTACAGGGAACGAATTCCCGTGCGACTGTCATCTCGCATGGATGCATAAGCTTCGTCACGAGGCCAAAAGCGTTAAAGTGCGAACATCTCTCGAAAATTTCATTTGCAAATTCAACGCGGAGCCTTCGTTAAATTCACACTTTACTTATTTCGAAAGGAGCGTTATCGGATCAAACAATTTGTACGATAGCGATGACAAAAGTCAAATAAGAGATTATTCGGATAATCCGGATGATTTTTTTCAAGACGAAACAGACGACGCTTACGTTGATGAACCAAAAGCCGTTAAGGGCGAAAATGAGAGGACTTTACTTCAGATGCCAGTTGAGACGTTGCCGTGCCCTCCAGATATCAAAAGTGTGACCGACAGAACGTACACCTACCCATCGCAAAACGAGGCGAAAGATTACAGGAACTTAATCCAATCTTCATCGTCGATTTCGTTAGACTTGAACATGGCTGTTTATCTGTCTGCGTTTATGATATTAATATGGACCACGCGAATGTAAATAGCAAGAGAAACGGAGACGTTTGTGTTTACGTTGTTCTCCTTTGAAGGAATATTAAAAACGTCTTATTTGCTAGGTTCTATTATTTTCATGACACATTTAATATGCTTACCAAGAATGTAAATAAGAACCGTCAACCGCAAACAAAGATGAGTATTATTATGTAAAAAATGTTTTGCTTTTTTGAACTTTAAAAACCTTATGAAATTGTAAATAGTAATATAATTCAATGTAAAAAATGTGATATAAAGTATAAGTATAATTATGATAGACATTGTCTTGGAATAATACATTTTATCGGTAGGGTACTTTTCTAAAAGAAAACTTGAATTTTTCTCATCATGGAATTTCATTTATATTGTTGCGAATCTATTGAGGAATTTTATGTAAATATTTGAGATATTATAATAAATCGATTGTACATACTGCAAGTAATAGATGATAAGAAAAAATGAGAATTTGAATGTATTATGTGTAAAAATAAGAATAAAATGTCTTTTGCCAATGTCATTGTAATGATAAATTAATAATTTTTGATAAAAATAATGGGCGAGATGACTAGAGTCTTGGAATTTGCAATACTTGTAAATGAGCAGGATATAAATATTGGTTTATTTCGAAGTTATTATACATAGCTTTATCTGAAATGTATTCATGCTTTAGTTGGCGTTTTTTTGTGGTGACTGAACACAAGGAATAATAAAAATGTAAATTATCGTCACACTTCAGTAGTTCTATTCTTTGCACAGTGAGCGACGCATGCATAAACCATAGTAATATCTGTGGTAATATGGAAAACGATTTCTTTAACCTTCACGGTCTAGTAAACCAGTGAAATAAGCAAACATTGTATGTATTGTACATAGATCTAAATGGACGACAGAAAGACTCTTGATTCCTTCTGTATTTAAAAACCAATTATTAAATGTTCACATGATGGACATCAGAATAAAACACCTTTGGTTTTAGTTGCTAAGAAAAGACGATAAACTGTCAGAAATAGAAACGGTGAACTTACTACCGTAAATCATGATGAAATAGATATAGATAGAACACGACTCTGATCCGACTATCGGTAATCCTGATAAATGCACAGATGTTCCCAAGTATCTACGAACGCCACATAAAACAGTAAAAATAAATCAATAAGAGAACGTCTCGTCCATTACCAAGTTAAGCCTTATTTCCCGCATTAAACACTATTTTGTTTGAGGCCCAAGTATTTTGAGGGCAAACAACCCAGCACTGACCGCAAACATAGCGTTTAATTGAATCACTACATACAACTCTGAGGTTGTGTTAATATTAGATATTCTGTTAATAGAACAAACATCCCTGAATGCTAATGTTTCGATCAGAATGATTAGAGGTAAATTAAATGTTATGTGTGCTAATTTTACCACAATTTGTTTATTTAATTTGATGTTTAATTTAGGATTCACGATTTTATTGCTTTTCTGTATGTTTAAGCGAATGTATAGAATAATTTTGTTTAATTATGTTTAACGAATCAAGCGTTTGGACACAACACATTTTATTATTCATATTTGTTGCTTTATTAAATACTGAGGTAATTTCTGACCCACAATTTAAATACATACTCAAATAATTTATGTTAAAGCAACTGCATGACAAAATATAATTGTAATACTAATCATGTATTGGATTACGATTGTATGAGTGTTTAATTTTGTGCTACTAACTAAAAGCTATTGTTTAACCATTTGTATAATTGATTATGGTAGGCTACCTGTCATAGGTAATAATAATTAATTGTAAATGTCTAAAACTTGTGTCTGTATTTAATACACATGGTACTTTATTCCAAGCTACCGATGGGCTCCAGAGGGAGGAACTTCCTCGCATTGGGAGACGTTTTAAGGAGTACTGACTTTCATAATAATTTATTTCTTTTGACTTTTATGTGCAATAGTGGTACATGGGTGGACTTAATGGAACAAGGCATGATCTACCAGTCAACAATAAACAAGCCAATACTCAACTAATGTCAACTGATCTAAAGTAATATTATAAACAGGTTAAGTTTGTGAGGTTGTAGGGGGTAAATTTCTGGATCTACTACAATAGAAAGCCACACTATTTGTGAGTGTCATAGGCTATATACTCGTATCAATCCGAAAAATACCGACCACCGAAGTTGGCACGGGTTAGTTAGTAATCATTACTTCAATATTTCAATAGTATTATAGTAAAATGTATGTTATTTACATTATTCTTATACTGTCACTTTGCATAATTTAATGCAGGTTTCTCCTTGTTACGCTTCTGTGGCACTTAGGCTTATTACGTTGTCCATTTTGCTCAAGGCAATTAGTCACGCCCTTATTAGCAAACAGGTTAATAGAATCCTGAATGTCGCCTGTAGGGATAGCAGCATCCTTGGAATCCTAATGTAAAAATGTTGTTGTATAATTTGGAGTTTTTCTTTATTTAAATTGAGATTGAAGATTTATTTTACACAACAGCCATTTTTGTTGAACCAACTCGAAGTATTAATATTTTACATTGTTTCATATATATATATGTATACAAATTCTTTAATTCCTCCGTCTGTGTTTCCTGATAGAAACAACCTGGGGGTCTTCATTTCAAAGTGAACAGTTTAGTTATAGGTATACGTGCTCCATCGCCGATCACATCTTTGCTATTCATAGTACAATTTATTTCTAAAGTAATGTTCAAAGTGAAGCAACATCATCTGACTAGCCTTTTCCCAACTATATTGGGGTCGGCTTCCAGTCAAGCCGGATTAACACTGAGTAACACGGTACTACTTGGCAAGACTGGAGTCAGATTTACGGGCTTCAGACAATCCGTAACGACTGCCAAAGATCTACAAATGACAGCGAGGACCAACGGCTTAACGTGCTTTCCGAGGCACGGAGGAAACTCGGTATGTTAAGATGGTCACCCATCCACAGACCAACCTTGGCAAGCGTTGCTTAACCTTAAAGATCTACCCGTGTGGCTGTTATTATTTAGCCACGATCTCTTCAAAGTGCAGTAACACAGCGGGTCTAAAAAGGCCACTTTAGCAGAATTATATTAGAATCATTATATTAACCACACAACAATCATTTTCATCTTTATCGCTAACGCATTAGGACGTTCAAGGTTGATTAGGATAATTTGACAGTGACGGGTAGCATGATAATCTTTCTAATTCTTCTGAAGTGGCCTTTTTAGACCCCCAGGACCAAATTCTTTTAAGGCGGATACAGAGGTAGCGAGGCACGCGCCGCAAACGCCTCGTAACGCACACGCTTCAATATATATTTGCCTGCCTCACCACACATTGCAAAGCATGCGATGAGCTCCGTGCTTTGCGCATGCCACTCAATGTCTGTATTTGCCTTTGGAGTGTCTTAATTTCAGAACAACTCAATACATATACGACGACAAGTTACCAAGGAATCCTTTGAATTAACTCTCGTAAAAATATAAAAATAAGACCACGTTAAATACTATTCATTGAAACAGTTACATTTCTTTGGAAGGTCGCCAATCGGATACAGATAGTATCGAGTAAGTGAAAAATAACTGCCTTTAAGGAACGCCGCGATACATTTTTTTAAAATGTGTTTTGTGACTGTTTTGTGGCTATAAGAAAAGTTATGTATCTAAAAATATCAAAATAAAGGCTAGTTTTTCAACAGTCAAATAATTTCTAAGAATTTTTTTTTTTTTTTGTACAACGTGTAAAAGAATAAACGCAATGACGCGATTTCTGTGTTAGTCCCATAGTATATAATTGGTTGTGCATAATGATGAGAACAATAACCCTCATAAGGGTTCCGTACCCAACGGCACCCCATTACTAAGCCTCCGCTGTCCATCCGTCCGTCCGTCTGTCTTTCTGTCTGTCAGTGGGCTGTATCTCAAGAACCGTTATAGGTAGACAGTTGAAATTTTCGCAGATTGTGTAACAACAACTAATAAAAATTAAGGTTTATGGTACGGAACCCTCACAACGGTTTTTTATATTCATTCTGTTAAACATTATTTAAATGATGTCAAGCAGCTATTGATGTTTCTGATGAAAATGTCCTAAATGAATTCAAAACATTGATTCTTAGCAATATAAGAATAATTTGAATTTGATTGAGCAAACATCTGATTTAATGCAATTGTATGCCTTGTTTTTGCAAAACATCATTTAAAGTAGTTTGTTAGGAGTAAAATAAAACGGTTCAAGTCGTGATTGCACATTTTATAATTCAAATCAAAAAAGTATTGCTTTATATTAATTTGTAACTGGTTAAACTAAATGCCCTGTTTGTTTTCAGTGTCGACTTTATAAATATTCTAAAACCCATTCGTGTCAACTTTAATAAAATCATACTGGAATTTTGTACCTTTGTTAATTGTATCGTGGTGAAATTAGCACAAGGCAAATAATATTTTAATGAATTCAACATTTCAAGCATTTAAGTCTACTTTAAAATAAAAATTGTCTTGTTATTATATTTTCCATACCTACCTATGTTAGTTAAACTAGGTTATAAATGTAAATAGTTCTTTGTAAAGTAATTTATTAATTAATACTTTATAATTTAATTAAAGGTTGATGTTGGAAAAGTACTTGTTTCTTTCTTTTTATCCTTAAACCCAACACCCACACCTAGTTTAAATATTTAATGTATTTAGCTTTGTTGTATTGTGGATTTTATTTCTCAAAAATTCACAAGAAACACAAAATCAAAAAAATATTAAATATAAGGTTAGGTAATTTTAATTTCAATCTGATAATGTCCACATTTGAATCATTAAGTCGAACTGAAACCCCAAGGGTCTAAGATCTATGTCGAAAACCTCAGCCCTAGCCGCCGCAACAAAAGAATAGGCCCCGGACGTCGAGAGTCACAGGGCGATTCCCAGTAAATGTAGGCGCGGACCTGTAGATGGCGAGCGTTGGTTGGCTTGCCAGCGCCGTCCGATAAGAGATGTCAGCATCAGACAGGGTCTGCAAGGACAGTGCCTATCGGGGTTGTGGAATTTGTTCAAAAGAGTCACCGTGGCCCTCGAACGCAAAGGGCATTAGGAGGAACACGGATGGGTTTAGCCAGTAAGAGTCTGATACTCCTTTCCGCTCCGCCCAGAGCGGAAGGAGTCATTTGATGATTTCTCATCCTGAAAAAAAAAAAAGGTCTGAGGAAAACCGTACTCGGGGTGCGTTAGAGCAAAATAGGGGTCCACGAGAGTAAATCGATGTGTGGTACTCAAATGCGTCTTCCCGCGTTTCGCCTACGCAGTCAAACGTAAAGTTTGTTTAAAACACTATCAAGATTCTGCTCTTCAGCTGTCATTAAATTGTGACAGCTGATGAGCAGAACATTAAGTGAAGTATCGTGTATCAAACTTACTCTAAATTGCGTACACTATTTCCTATCTTTTCCAAATAGGTTAGCTTCATTTTTCAGTCTAACGGACAAGCCTAACTATCACCACTATACATACAGCGAACAATTCTGACGGCATCCACAGTGCAATTACGGGCCTATAATGTTTTGCTACTCTGTGAAGCTCACTTCGAATAGCACAGTTGTTGTTTGGAAGTTGGGAATACTTTGACAGTGCCGGAGTCTGTTTCCTTATAGGTACAACCTGAGATTCCTTAAGCCAAGTGAGAACAAGTTACTTCTAGCCAAGCGTGAACGATCGTCAGCCAATTAAAATCAAAGCCAGAGTCTGTGTTTCCTAGCTGATAGCTGCAACCTGGGAGTCTTTAAGTCAAGAGTTTATAGGTTACTTCTAGGCAAGCGTGCTCCATCTTCGACCACAAATCGTCGCTTACTATCAGGTGAGATAGTGATCAAACGCATGTCTATTAGAAGTTTTTTTTTTTTTTTAATCCTGCTACTTATCAATCTGTTTCCAAGGAACAATAATCTAATATGGTGTCAGATTTTCATCGGGATTATTATCATCTTCAGCTGAGCTGAGCACCCATTGATGCCATACTCACCTTCTGTCTGCAAATCTCATAGTTAAATCTGGTATACTATTTCTCTTCAGTCGAGAGAATCTCACACTGCCCTCTCCCCTCAATCAGCAGCCAGTTGATTAACATGTTGGTCTAGTCTATTTTGATAATTATTGCTGTATGACTCTATTTCTTCTTTCACTGTTCGCAGATTCAAATCTAGGTTTACATATCGATTGTTTATGTACGGTGGAATATTAAACATGGCTCTCATTGTTTTACTTTAAAACCTTTCCAGTATTTCAACGTTACTATGAGTTGCTGTTCCCCATAACTGTATGCCATAAGTCCATACAGGCTTCAGTATAGCCTTATAGATAGCCATTTTACTGACTTCTGTCAGTTGTGACTTACGACCAGTGAGCCAATACATGCTTCGAAGTTTGCAGTCTAATTGTTTCCTTTTGGTCCATATTATGTGTTTGCGCCAGGTTAGGCGTCGATCAAGGTGCATACCTAAGTATTTGGCGTCGTCTGAATGTGGGATTTCAGTATTGCCAAGTTTTACAGGTGGACAGGTTTTCCTTCTGAGTGTGAAGGTTACTTGAACCGACTTATCTGTATTGGCTTTTATACGCCACTGCTGCAGCCATGTTTCGATCAGAGTCAGGTGTTGTTGGAGCATTCCGGATGCAGTCTCGTGATTCTCATGTTTGATAGCATTGCGGTGTCATCTGCATATGTCGTGGTAGTGGTCGAAGCATGAGTGGGTAAATCTGCTGTGAATATAAGATAGAGAACTGGTCCCAGTATGCTACCCTGTGGTACTCTAGACTTAATTTCATGCATTTGAGATGCGTTGAAATTATATTTTACTTCGTAGCATCTACTTTCGAGGTAAGATTTTAATAAAGGGAAGAAGGAATGTGGAAGCGTTCTTTTGATTTTGAAGAGTAGCCCATTATGCCAAACTTTGTCGAATGCTTGGCTTATGTCTAGGAAGACTGCGCTACAATATTGTTTGTCTTCCAGCGCTCTACCGATAACATCAACTAGCCGATGCACTTGCTCGATTGTACCGTGGCCTTCCCTAAAGCCAAACTGGTGAGTTGGTATTATCTCTGCTAGATGTTCTCTCGTTCTATTCAATATGACCTTTTCCAGAAGTTTTCCAATTACCGGAAGGAGACTAATGGGTCTGTATGATGCTCTTGAGGTGCTTTGCCTGGTTTCAGTATCATTATAACTTGGGCAATCTTCTTCTGGCTTGGGTAGAAAGACAATCTCAGACACGCATTGAAGATAATTAGTATAAGCAGTAGCCCCTTTTTTGGAAGTTGCTTCAACAAAGTAGCGTCAATAAGATCGCAACCGGAGCACTTGCCTTCCTCGAGTTTTTGGATTTCGCGCCTTAGTTCTTGTGGTGTAACATGCTTCAAAGTGACATTTGAATAGGAGAAGTGAGGTATTTGTGTATTTCATTGTCTAGCTGTTGATTGTTGCTAGGAAGTGGTTCAAAAACTTTATGTAGCTGATTGGCATACGTGTTAGCTTTTTCACTGTCAGAGCGGTCCCAGGTCCCTGATTGTGTTTTTAATGGTGTTACTTGTTGTTGAGGGCGCTTTAGGTTTTTTGTAGCCTTCCACAAGGAATAGTTTATGGCACTAGTACTCGTATGTGTCAGTTTTGCCAGATATGATTGCAGGTTCTCATTTTTCCATTCCTTTATTTGTGCCTTTAGTTGCTGTGAGGCTTTATTAAAGGCAGCCTTGTCTCTAGGATAATGGGTGTTTTGCCATACAGAGCAAAGTGTACGTCTTTCCGTTATACAGTCTTTGATTGATGCTGGGTACACATGTTCTTTTGCGCTTCCCGCTGTTTTGAGGTGTGGACCTGTTTGCTGCGTCATGAATCAATTTATTTAATCCTTCTATAGCCTGTTCTACCTCTTCTGTGGTTTTCAGAGAGATTGTATGCTGACTCTCCGCTGTGATGATATCCTGATACTTTCTCCAGTTGGTTTTCTTATTGTGGATTTTGGGTAGTCTTTCTGTAAGTATTAGTAGTGGGTCAGTCGGCCAGTAAGTAGGTTCACCAGTGGACAAACAATCAAGATTAAGATCTTTCACAGCTTGGTAAAGCTGTCTGCCTCTAGTAGTTATAAGTCTAGAACCCCCAAAAGAGTGCTTTGCATTCCAATCGCCTCCACTTATAAAGCAACGCCCAAGCTTAGAGAAGAAAACTTCATAGTCTCCTCTTGATATTTGATGTTTCGGAGGGCAGAATATTGCAGCAAGTGTAATATCTGAATTTTTGTCACTGACATTAATTACTGTGGCTTGTAGCTTGTCGGTTGAGTAGGGTTCAAGCGGGTGGTGTTTTATGTTATATTTAGTAAGTATTGCAGTTCCTCCATGAGCTTTTCCCGATGGATGGTTAGTTGTGTACATAGTATATCCCTTTATTGAGATAAAGCTCTTGCTTGTAAATCTGGTCTCGGATATGAGTGCCACATCAATTCTTTTCATGTTCAAAAATATTTCTAGCTCTAGTCTACGTGCAACTAGTCCGTTGGCGTTCCATGTTATAATTTTGAGATTATGATTAAATTTTCTTATGGCTGCTTAGAACTTGGAGGAACTGATCCATCATGCTGTCTACCATGTTTATCATCATGGTTTGAATTTTGTTGAACATTTTATCTAAGATGTCACCGAGTTGTTGTATTTGGGGAGGTTGGTCTGGATAAATTATGTTGTCTGTAGTATTTATCGTCACTTCAGCGTAAGTTGCTGTGGTTCTTTTGTAGTTATTCAGTTTCTTTGGCTGTGGTTTGTCAATTTCCGTTATCCGGTTGTATTGGTTTCTATTGGGCTGTGTTGGTTTCGGTTGGATTTTTAGTATATGTTCTTTATATTGTTTGTATTTTATACATCCTCTATAGCTAGCCGGGTGTTTTTGCTGGCAGTTTGCGCATGTAGCTTCTGTGTCTCTAGTTTTGGTACAACTGGTTGTTGAATGGTTGTCACCACATTTGACACATCTGAAAGGTCGGTGGCATTGATTTTTGGGATGATCAAATCTTTGACACCTTTTACACTGGAGGATTTTTTTTTGTATGGAGGTTCAAAAGATATTTTTGTATGATTTAAGAATTTCAGTTTTAATATTTCTTTATTGTTCGGCTTTGGTTCTAGGTCTACATAGAATAAAGGAAAAGATTCTTTTGACATTCGGTGACGTACATTTATCAGTTGTCTTACTTCATGTCCAAGTTCTTTGAGTTCTTCCTTTATTTGGGTGGTATCTTCTGAACTATGAAGGCCTGTCAGTACAACTCTGTAGGGTCTTTCACACTTTAACATGTACATGTAGTGACTAATGTTGTCCTTAATGAGGCTTTCTCTTATTGATTTGTATACTTCTATACTTGCTGGCATTATTTTCACAATGTGTACTGATCTAAGCGTTGTCATAATATAGTTTTCTGCTGTTGTAATTTTTAGTAGTTCCTTTCTAAGAGCAGTGATTTCCAAGACTCCAGTTACAAAATTGGTTCTGGCTTTGGAGGCTTGACTGACTCTTTATCATCTGAGATCTCTTTCTCATTGTCTAATATATCAAATTTATTTTGTGTAGGTACTGAATAAACAGTTGTGCTGGATTTTTTCTTTTCATTTTCTGCCTGTGGTGAGTTGGATTCCACTCTTTTCCTTTTGGCTTGAGGTATTCGATCTTGTTGCCAATCGTTTTTTTTACGGTCGTTTGCACCAAATGCTATTTCTGAAGTATTCATGTCTTGCGATATATTGCCGAGTGAGTTGCTACGTATTTTGGTGAACATACTCTCTTGTAGAGTTTGTTGGATCATTGTAGGGTTCATTTTATTTTTAAGATTTTCGCTCATGTTGTTCCCACGAGTATTGGACGAAATAATAATCACCCCTAAGTGACCTCACTTAGGGGTGACGCCTTTCCCTAAGAAGGCAGAGTACAACTACGTTTGCCATGTCCGTAGAGGTTGATCGCTAGTGACTGGACACCCACCAGCCATGCAGTCTCTTGGCACGAGATCTCACCGTAGACTTGGGGTGATTTTTTATAGAAGTTGTCTTCTTAATGGCCCAGACAATTAAGCCAAGGCCGCCGATCCTGTTGAATCCTACAGGGTTGCGGTTTGTGAGAATCATTTCCTATTCTCACTGATAAACCAAGCTGATTAGGCTGGTATTGCCGGGTTAGTTTACCGCCGCCCGAGACCCGGCGTTGTTATTCATTTAGCACCACCCGGGAGGCACGTGTAGGGTTGTGGTTAGGTAGTTCCTACGGACACGAATAACATTACCCTATCAGAACTAAAACAAAAACTTTGTCTAAAACCCGACCATTAAAATGTTCTAAGCAAGTAGCTTTGCGAGCGTCTGATGGAATTCAATCACATAGCTAATGCCAACAACTGCATCAGACTGCTGAAAAAGCGACTTGTTTGGAACTTTAACCAGTCGATGGGTTTGAAGAAAAATATTTTTGGATAAGGCAACTTTGTTGACATGATAGCGCCAAAAATCAACCATTTTAATTATAACCATTAAGCCGTTCAGGCTACAGAGCGTGCCAAAGAAATACTAGGCATGCCTTTTAGGTTCTGTCGTTTCCATATTTCCCGGCAATTTTGAATTAGGAACTATTCTATATTCGAATGTATTTAAATTTTGAATCTCAAAACAGTTGAAAATATTAGGATTAATGCTATTGTTAAGTCACAGCGTCAATTGGAATCTGTCAGGTTACGTACGAAAATGAAACTTTCTAACGAAAATGTTTGTGCAATAATTTTCTACAACTTTAGAAGAACCTGACACGGCTTCAGTGTTTTAAAAAGCTAACATCTGTGTTCAGTGATGAAGCCTCATGTCTGCGGACTGTCGAACGCTGGTATTTAGAATTCCAGCGTGGACATACTAGTGTTAGTGACAAATCTAGCGAAGAACGCCCAAAAACCACCTTCACTGAAGATATCATCATTGCTGTGAGACAACTAAATCTCGAAGATTGTCATGTGACGTATCGAGAGATAGAAGCTCTATTAGGCATCTCAGGGACAACCATTCAGAAGATCTTGCAGCGCTTGGTTTGAGAAAACTAGTTTGCCGTTGGATACCGCATCTGCTTTCCGACGATCACAAGGCGGCCCGCGTCTGATGGTGTAAGAAAACTCTGCATGGGTTCAACCGAGGAGAGACAAATCCTATGATCCTGATTCCAAACAACAATCTACAATCTGGGTCTTTCAAGACGAGCCAATGCCGACTAAAGTTGTTCGTTCTCGAAGCACTTTAAAGAAAATGGTGGTCACGTTCGTTGGAAAAACCGGCCATGTTGCGACTGTTGCACTTGAAGATCGTAGAATGGTTAACGCAGAGTGGTATAACATAGTTTGTTTACCACAAGTAATCGCCAAACTTCGAAAATCTAACTCAAAGCGACGCATGATCCTGCACTACGACAACGCAAGCTCACACAGCGCTTGTCGAACGATTAAGTATTTGAAGCAGGAAAAGGTAGAAATTCTTGACCATCCTTCATACAATCCTGACCTAAGCCCTAACGATTTCTTTACATTTCATAAAATTATGAAAAGTCTTCGTGGTCAAAGGTTCCAGTCCGGTGAAGTAGCAGTCGACGCTTTCAAGTCGGCCATTTTGAACACCCCCACTTTAGAGTGGCCTCCTGCCGCGGGTTGGTAAAATAAGTCATTGGGCATCAAAAAATTCATCCACATCGCTCTCCATGGGAAAAATACCCAGGACACTGAAAAGTTAAATTTGTAAGTATTCGTAAGTACCAGGAAAACATACCAACGGAGCCTGCTAATCCTGATTTCGAAAATTATCTTATTCTCAGAATTAATTACTACAATTATGTTCGACAAAGGCATCCAAATTAGGAAGGTAAGTTTATATAACACGACTCATAGACGGCCATAATTTAATTAATGGCAATGTAATTCTACTCCCTGTAATTTAATATGGTTTTGTTTTTGAGTTGCTACAGAGATAGCTGAATGTGATAGACGGACACAGACACGCGCGATCCTATAAGGGTTTAATTTTTAAACTTTTTTTATGGACGGGAAATCATCAATTGTCTTCTTCCGCTCTGGAGGAAGGGAGTATCAGACTCTTACTGACTAAAACCTATGCTTTGTGCGTTCCAGGGCCGCGGTGACTCTTTCAAACAGATAGGTACCGTAACACTGGCAAGCAATGGCCCTAGTTGCATAATAAACGGGGCCCCGTTTCGCATCTCTTTGAGGCTCGCGTGGAAAACACAGTGGACCCTAAAAATACAATAACGCTAAACCAATTCATAGCATTTCCCTATTAAGAGTACACAAACTATACTCAGTTTATTGACTTACTGGTTTAAGCTTGAGCGCCCTACATTAGCTTCAAGTTAGCTAAGTTCTGAGTTGGTCTGCTGTTAGCCACGGTCTGCGGTAGCTTATGTTAGTGCTGCCAAATCGCGTCACTATGTAGTCTCGCTAAACTAACCAAACACTCTCACAGACGCCGAGTTTATCAAACAATACTGGATTAAGAATTTGTTTTTAAACGTTGATTTACTTTGTGGCATTGAATCAAGACGAAGTTGCAGAAATTATGATGCACTACGAACAATGATGAATAAAAATGAATTCACATTAATAATTAAAGGCGGCTCAAACACAAAAAAAACTGGCCATGTGCAAGTCGGACTCGCCCACCGCGGGTTCTGTACAAATATGTAGCTACAAACTATTTTAAACAAAGACTAAATTTTGTACAATTTAATTACAAACAGTTTTCAGACTTGTTCTATACTTTTAGTATAAGACGGTATTTATTGCCAAATTTCATAATTCTAGGTCAACGGGAAATACTCTATAAATTTTGATTCCCTTTGGAAGTGTCGAAATATACTTACGTTTTTTGCGACAAAAACGGCTAAATCTTTTTATTTCGTTCACTTAGGTAGAACTTTGATTTTTTCACGACTTCAAGAAACAGTAGAGAGTCGCGTTTCCGAGATAAACGGTCTTGACAGACAGACGGGCAAAAAGTGATCCCATAAAGGTTCCGTTTTTTTTCTTTTGAGGTACTTTAAACCAAAAATTTACACATTTTGGTTTATAGAACGGAAGCCTTCGTGTGAGAGTCTGACTCGAATTTGAGTGGTATTTCACATAGTTTTTTCCTTTTGTATTTGGGTCTCGTAAGTTGCACCGATTTACGTAGAACCAGGAGTCAGAGCATAGGTTGATCAAGAGAACGACACTCGCTCGGCGTATGGGACAATCCCCCGTTTTGCCAAGTTAGGTTTTCTACTTGGAAAAGCAAACGTTATTAGGAAGTTTCAAATATTCTATGCACTTGAAACAAGAGCATTGAGCACAAGACCCTGGCACACTGCTTATTCACGATATATCTGCCGCCTACGGGCCACCTAGGGTCAGCGGGGGGAGTGAGGTGTTTGACTCTTCCTGCGACATCAACAAGAAGCGCACGGGGACACCACGCGCCACCACCTCGTGTCCGGATGAATGGGGGGCGACGGTCATCCCCAGGACCGGCGCTCCTGGACCCAGGGATCTACAGAACTAACTGGTGCTGTAGGCTACCTTGGGTCAGTGGTGTTTGACCCCCTCGCAATTTCAAAGAGGGGTGCATGGGAACACCACGCGCCGCCACCTCGGGTCTGAATGCATGGGGGGCAACGGACATTCCCAAGTCCACCGCCCTGGACATGTCGACATAACACTCTTGGTCATGTTATTTTAAAGTCCGCAGGCGCAAAATGTGAAGTGGGATAGAAGATTTCCAATCTATTGCATCCGTTAAGGCCTTCAAATGTTCAGCGCAAAATTAAGTAAGTGTTCTACAAAGTAGCTCGCCTGTATTATCAATGGAGTAGCTAGGGGTATAGTACACACTCGTACATTTTGTAAGTGCATCGAGGTAATCTCTAAAAGCAATGATCCGATTACAAAAATTATATTACCGATGGAAAGTCGCACTATCGCTTAGCACTCAGCTATAGTGCAGCTTGCCATCAGTAAGCTTTTTATCCTGGCAAAAAAGGTAGTATACAGGACTGAAGTCATGGGAAAAGCTTAAAAAAAAAATTCACAAAAAAATATATGTAAGATTTTCAAAATTATAACAACGATTATGCCTTAATTAATCAGCATCTTTACTTACCCGCTTTTTTAATTGTAGGAAATCATTTAATGACTTCTTCCGCTCTGGACGCAGCGAAAAGGAGTGCCAGACTCTTACTGACTACTCGTAAAACCCTTCCATGATCCTCCCAATGCCCTTTGCGTTCCAGAGCCACGGTGATTCTTTCGAACAAATTCGCAACCCTGGCAGCATCTAAACCACTTACGGCTCCACTCACTAAGTACCCAGTACATTACTCTATGCGAGTTAAAAGTTATGCCATTCTGCCAAGCGGCAACTGGGTAGCCACTAGCCACTAATGCACAGCGGTAAAAAAAAACTTATCAGAGAGAAAATGCTGTGTGATAGAATTGCAGAATTTATATCGATAATATGTTTTCAATGCGAACGTTGATTGGTGCCAAGAGACCGCTTAGCTTGTAGAAGTGTTGGCAACCGAGATGTATAGCAGAATTGGCTTTTAGCAAAAAAGGAATAAACCAAGATTTAGATTTAGAGGTTCTAGTTTAAGTAGCTGGAATCTTAGTATTGTGAGCTAAGATACTGATGCTTCCCGTTCTCAATATTAAATGTAATCAATTTTCAGGTGACTTTTTTTTCACTCCTCCGTTATTAATTTCGTTGCGGGATCCAAGACAGTTGAATCGTTTCTCCGGGGCTCGTCGGGCTTCATTGGCTTGGCATTTTTCTGGTAGTCGCCACTGTTTCTTTGGCTTGCAGGAGTTGCAGTTATTGGGAATGTATGGAGAATTCGTCTCAAAAAAAAAACTGCCTTGTAAATAAGGGTGTGTTTCTACGAGAGTTATGTAGCAAGATATATTTTTGGGAAGAACCAATAGCATCGCTCGCGCTGAGCAAAGCTAGTAAAATGAGGCGAATCTATTGGTTCTTTACAAATACATACATTACTACGCATCCTCAAACATTTCTGATGAAAACGCAGTCTTGTGCCACCAGACCGGACAGAAGCAATGTCCGGAACTACTGGTCCGATTTGAAAAATTATTTCAGTGTTAGATAGCCCATTTATCGAGGAAGGCTATAGGCTATATATCATCAGTAATGAAAATTGTGACGCAAACGAAGTTGCGTGGGTCAACTAGGTAAGCTGATAAACATTATGAAAAAAAAATAGCAATATGCTGACAAACATTAGGAAAAATAGCAAAAAAAAACATACATTTCAAAAAAAATCGACCTCAATAAACGACTAAAAAGCTGTCTCAAATGACTTTTCAAGCAGTTTATTACCATTTTTTTTTTAGTTAAACAACAAAATTGATCAGCATCAGATTGTTTGAAAAGTGATTTGTTTTGAACTTTTGAGTCGGTTACTGGGGTCAAATCAATATACATATAATTCTTCCGTTACTGAGTGACTTTGAGAGTGCGTTGTCTGTCAGACAGCGCACTGTCAAAACAACAGTTTGTAGAAAGCTGAAATGTGGCATATAGGTTTCTTGGGGAGTGCAGGGGAGCACTAAGAGAGGATTTCCCGAAATTCCAACGGGAACGGGCAACAACGGTACATTCGCGTACGAAGTCGCGGGCAAAAGCTATTTTTTTAACCGACTTCTTCAAAAAGGAGGAGGTTCTATGTTCGGCTGTATATTATTTTTTTTTATGTATGTTCACCGATTTCTCCGCCAATTCTGGAGCGATTTTAAAAAATATTTTTTTATTTGAAAGCCTATACTCTTGAGGTGGTCCCATTGTCACCAAGTTAGAATCTGATGATGGGATCCCATGAAAATCGAGGGAAACTATAAAATTTTATAAGCACATACACTGTTTTCCATTAACTTTCTAACGCAATTCAGATATTTGTGCCTGGTCATTATCATCTCATGTTTCTGAGCTGATGATGGAAGGTATAAGTCAACATGTCATGATGGGATCCCATGAAAAATAAAAATAAAATTGTTAACCGATTCGGATGTTTTTTTGTTTGGAAGAATATTTTCTCGGTTGGTCCCATTTAAATTTGGTGAAGATCTGATGAAGAACTTCGGAGGTAGGCAACGGAACTCTTCAATTACTGATAGCAAAGGGATTGGGATTTCTGAAATCGCATGTCTGTTGATTGTTTACACCAGTTCATAACATAACATCATGCCAGCACGCTGTATTTGAAAAATAAAAATAAAACTTTTTAACAAAAAAATAAAACCGATTTCTAAAACAAAACACTACAAAGTAAACATTAACTTTAATTTCGGAAGTCGGTGTTCGAAAACGAAATAACCAAAAACACCGACTTCCGAAATTAAAGTTATTTTTTACTTTGAAGTGTTTTGTTTTTGGAAGTCGGTCTTTTTAATAAAAAGTCATATATTTTTATTTTCCTATTGTTTCTTTAATGTTTATCAGCTACCCAACATCATTTTAAATTATGACCACGCAATTCTAATTCACCCTGTATAAGTAGGATTCCGTATAATTTCTAGTGTCACGTAACAGAAGAAAACCGTTAAATAAATGTCGTAATTACTGTCAACAAAACAGCGGAACCATCACCGTTCACTTGAATACGCCACCCATAAGTCGTTTATTATACAATACATATTTAATTTTATACAGAACGAAAATCCAACTGAATCACCTATTTATCAACCCACATTGTGAAATTTAAATGAGGGGATCGGATTAACATGATCCGTTGCTGTCATTATTTATGTACAAGGGAAACAGCTGATGCCAAAGATCTTTAAGCTTTTAGCCATCTTGAAACTCAAGACTTTCATGAGGAAATAAAATTTGACTTTATTCTTTGTTAAAAAGAGTAGAATTATTGTATTGATTGAGAATTAAATCAGAGACTTCGTTGTTAAAAAAAATCAGGCCAAGTGCGAGTCGGACTCGCGTGCAGAGGGGTTCAGAACGAATTTTTTTTCTAACGTATTATTTTAACATCACAGACGTCTTATAGGTTTTCCTGTAATTTTTAGGTATAGAACCATTATCTGCATTTTTTTCAAAATTTTAGGCTTAGCAATTTCGGAGATAAAGGGAGGAATTGTCATTTTCGGTCTAATTTTTTGAATAACCTTAAATCTTTTTATTTCAAAGTCATGAAAAAAAATTTAAAGATCCCTCATAGTAAGACCTTTCATTTGATAGGTCAATCAAAACAGTTTAAAAACCTTTTTTTAATTTTCTAGTGTGACTCCTAAAAGTGTTACCCCACTTTTAAAATTAAAAACTAAATACTAAAAAATATTCACTTACGTAAAACGTCCGTATTTGGGTAAACATAAACATTCCAGTAGATCCAAAGAAAACTGGCTGTGACAGAACGAGAGACAGACACACAGATGGACAGAGAGACAGACAGACACCCGAGTAATCCTATAAGGGTTTTGTTTTTTACGGATGTTCGGAACCCTAAAAACAACCAAACGACCTGTCAGGTTATGTAATGCTTGCCAAGGTCTGTAAGTGGATAGATGACCATGCATTGTATCCATATACCAACTGACATTCTTCCGTGCCTCCAAAAGCATCCTAGCCATTAGTCCCGGGTGTTATTTTTAAATCGTTGATAATCGTTACGGGGAGTCCGAAGTCAGAAACTTGTGAATGGGTATCAGGTTACCCAGTTACTGGTGGTGTTTTTTGTGCAGCCAGGTTAGGTAGTTATTTTTATTCAACAATTTAAATCAGGGGATCGGATTAACATGATCCGTTGCTGTCATTATTTATATACAACGGAAACAGCTGATGTCAAAGATCTTTCAGCTTGAAGCTTAAGACTTTGATGTGAATAAACCAGTGGATTTTATTCTTTTTGTTTTTTTTATTGGTCTCTGTTAGTTGACAAACTAAGAGGGTTACAAAGCTGTGGATCATTTAGTAGAATTAGCACTCATATTGAATAGAACTCATGACCTAGTAGTAACAGCTGCACGGATTGGGCAACGCTTGCCGAAGTCTGTCAGTGGATGTCACCCTCCTAAATAAACCAACACTCGTTTATTATTTACTTTTACTTTTTATCCTACAAAAACAGGTTATTTTACTGACAAAATCTAATAAGTCAATTAGATAGGTTTCCAAAAAATATTAGACACGTATTTTTTCTTTTTTTTACGTAATCAAAATTAAGACGAATTATTACGTTGAAAATACGCGTGACGTCACGTCGGGCGTAAAAAATACCATCATACTGACGTCACGCGTATTTTCAACGCACTGTAGGTATTTGTACATACCATGGTACAATATCGGTATAAGTATAGGTGTCGGGTCTATTGAAATAAGCAGTAGCTTTGTGCTCTTTTGTCTGTATGGAATTATCTCTTTGAAGCTTATTGTGTGTATATACACAAATAAATAAGTATAGAGGTGGTAGGCAGAAACTTCATATTCCCACCTGCTACTTACAGCTTGCTACCTACATACTTTTTCATGAATAATGTTGCTGATACCATTAAGGACATTTTTAATACAATAAAGATATCACTAGCCAACTACATAATGCCGAAAATATATCATTCAAAATTCGACCAAAAAAAAATAAACAAAATATAGAGGTCAAAACAGTAGCTTTTGATCAGCAGTCAAGCTTACACTACAGACTAATGAGGCGATGAAATCTGTTCACGTAAAACATAAAAGGGTCCAAGGAACCCAGTATACGACAGTACCCGTTTTCAAAGCCCCCGAAATTCCATGTGAGGACATGTTGAAAAGTTTTTACTACCCCCAAAGGGCAAAACTTCAGCACTGTTTTAATTAGTTCGGAGTCATTCCGACATAAAATGTAGGTGAGCACTCATCACGCTTGCCTGTACTTTATCTTCATATTGGAGTAGTTTATTATTCGTGTTGGGCTCAACATTTTTGGTTAGATATGTTTTTAGGGTCCCGTGCCTCAAAAGGAAAAAACGAAACCCTTATAGGTTCACTTTGTTGTCCGTCCGTCTGTCTGTCAAAAACATTTATCTCGGTAACGCGTGGAGGTATCGAGGATTTTTGGAATTTAAACCATATACTCAGGTCTACGGTCCCCTGAAGCTGTAAAAAAATATTTTTTATAAGTCAACATAAAAGAAAGTTATGGCCGTTTATGCCACCAAAAATGAATATTTAAACACCCTCAAGGGAATCAAAATTCATAGGATATTTACTACAGGTACGTATAGGGAAAAGTCTAAAACTATACATTTGTGATAAAGTCATGAAAAATATAGCTTTTATAAAGTACGTAATCAATCATCTAGCTTAATAAACCACTGATTGGATTCAAAATCTAGGTACTTAATTTAAATCAAGTGTTATCTGAGTAACATTTAACGTTTATTTCATCAAAATCGATCCACAATATCAAAAGATATTGAATTTTTAAGTTTCAGAAGAAACTTCCTGATGCATTCTAATAAGTCAGAGCGCCATCTATTGAGAAAAATAAAATGCACGAAAGCATGAAAATAACACCGTTGAGTTATTTGTTAAACTTTGAATACGTACCAAAATAATAGTGATTAATACGTCCTTTAACGTGTTCCGCTGCCAAATACTTTGTCTGGTCAGTTTAAGAAATGGTCGATAGATGGCGCTTCTCTGATGTCGCGTTTTTCTGAATCAAGGTATTAATATTTTCTATTGGAGAATGACTCTCACACGATTTGTAACTATGATTGGTTCTGGTTCTTAGCTCGGAACAAACTGCGAGAACATAGTTGAACATTCCTGAACTATTGATAACACGTACCTACAAATTTTTACGGAACCCTCGGTGCGCGAGTCCGACTCGCTCTTAAAAAAAAAATGAATATGTTTTTCTGTTACGACATTGTTATTTATTAAAATCAGGTCAATATCACAGATAACACAAAAAGAGGCTCAAAAACGACTTTTGAAATGTACTCGAAATATGTTAATGATATTAAAAATATCGTTATTTTGTATCAAAAAGGGACTCAAGAAAGGCTTTTATTGAAATTATAGTGTATGTATGATAAAATAATAAGGAATAAAATAACATCCGAGCAAAGTACGGCACTGCGTCATCACAAAAAAGCGAATATTTCGTAATTTCAAAATTAATCCTCAAAGGAGTTTATTGTTGACGTATGAAAGAATTATTCTTTAAAATATTATTAATTCTTTTAAAAATGTATAACCTTTGTTCAAAAAGGATTAAAAAGATTCGCTTTTGTTCTACACTTTGTACCTACTTTTGATTCGGACTAAAAGAAACTTAGATGAGGAAAGGCTTTTCTAAATCTCGAAATATTCATATTTTCATTTTACAAAAATAAAGTTATTTTTTGTATGAAATGAATTAATTTATTTATTATTTATTGTGTATTACAAGATAAATTTTCTTTGTAATAGAGTTCCATTAGTTACCCTTCAGGTACGGAGCCCTATACATGAAACCTGAATAAGTTCCAATCCAAGTTGTTCTGTCATAAAAATCGACTAAGACAACATTACCAAAAACGGGGAAGTTTATCCGAAATTTACGTTTCTAGATCGAGTTGTTTTCAGAGAAATCACCATATATAAATTCGTAAAAAAATATATAGTATAGAAACATGTGAGATCTAGTGACTTTTTTGGTTAAAAACACGATATTTAACATTTTAATCGATAAAATAAAATCAGGAAGTAAAGTCGATTTTGAAAGTATTTTAAATTGTATGAGACTTGTGGGAACGCAATTTTTATGAAAATTTAACATTTCATTTACTAATCGGGTTTGACAGGGATATTCTTGGATAGATTTTTTTAGAATATGGCACTTATTTTTTTATATTAAATAAATACGTGAAAAACGGCTCGCGCGCACCGCGCTAGTGTCCTGCCGCGAAAAGGGAAAGGTGCTGTCGGGAAAAGGGGCCCTTAAAAGACTGTCGCCTGGAAAGCAAAAAGAGCTTTACATCGTAACGCTCGATTTCAAATATAAACCTAGTCTATAAACTCGTGCAAAATTAGTAACAGTTTGTATTGAAAATTCAAACAAAATGTCAGTTCTGATAAACAAGAGAACAAAAGAAATACAAAATTCCATACAGTTCCAAAAAAATTGCCAAATAAAAACCAATAAAAAAATCCTTGCGTGCAAACAACGGTTTAATACAGAAAGTTCTCTAATTAAACTGACGGGAATTCAGATGGCAAGTTTTGCATGCTTTGGACCCTCGCCTTGAATTTATAATGAAACATACGGTGTAGATTGACATCACCATAATTATGTTCGTAAATTATTTATCTTACGATCTCAACCCTTTCTAGTGCTCTTTGGGTAGTATTGCGAAATTACACCACAAAATTGCAGACTACGTTAGATAAATAAGGAGGGTGGTGTGTCCTCAAATGTTGGTGTCACTCTCCAAATGTTGCTGTCACTCTCCAAATGTTGGTGCCAGTTGGGTTTGAGTTGGTAAATGCTTGGAATGTAGTTAGGACAGTGTTCACGTGTGTTTGCCGCATAATTTGACGTACTGTGTGTCCATTAATATTAATAAAGCAAATCGGAAATTAGGATGGATCGTTTGAATATTGTGTTTAGACCCGGATTATTTTATTTTAATGATATAAAATGTTTAATGAAACTACAGCTAAGTGGGAATAGGACACATCGCATGATCTGTTAAAAGATTGTTACTGTCAGCAATAACTCAAACACCGACTGCAAAAAAAATTGAAACTTCCAAAATACGAAAACAAATCTTCTCACTGTTTTACACGTGGAAAACGGCCTGAAATAATTCATTAGAAATGACCGAGCCATGCCATCAATAAAAAATAAAATCAGGAGAACAGAAGAAAACACGAAGAAAGATACCGTTCTCGCATACTCAATAATAAAGTTGACCTATCTTCTTCTCTTTCCATAGAAAATATACTAAGGAACTTTTCGCCACTTCCTTACTTGAGCATTCAATTCATCCAATATTAATTTCACTAAAGCAAAGTAATTAGGCGGAAACTCTCTCACTAAATAATTGTACACGAGAGTGGTCATTCGCCCGATCAAAGGCAAGTCACTAGCATAACTTTTGACTCGGTTGTTCAAATCGTATAATATCTGCATAGAAGTTCCCATGTGTGCTTCCTAGCTCGTGATTTAACTTTTCACTGAGTGTGTTAAGTTTGTTATGTTATTCAGAGCAATTATATTTGATGAAGTGCTTGTCTACTTAGGCAGTTTCGTCATTAATCTAAGCGTAACACGTGAAGGAAATTGTATAAGTTCATGAGTACATTAGTGTTAATATGAGGTTTGCTTATTCCTAAGCTTTGCTCCTATAGCCTTTACCATGCCAGAGACAATGTCTACGATGGAGCCATCGTAGACATTGTCTCTGTCATCTCTGACATAGACTAGAGTCGACTAGAGTCTAGAGAAAACCCATTTCAAATAAAATAAAAAAATGTTTTGCTTGGGTTGCGGAATTTGTTCTAAAGAGTCACCACGGCTCTGAAACGCACAAGGCTTCTGGAGGAACACGGATAAGTTTTAGTCAGTACCTAAGAGTCTGACTTACCGTAGGTACTGTGCGTGTTTAAAAAAACAATGGCTTTCAGCGATATACTACTTTTGTATCAGTGATAGACTTCTTGTAATTGGTTACAAAAGTACCCCGACTAGTCGTACTCAGCGCTTCTCCTCCACATTAATTATGAGCTCAGCCAAAGTGTGGAACTCTCTAACAGTAACTGTGTTCTCCTTTCCAAATAACCCGTCAGCCTTCAAAACAAGAGTCAACAGGCATTTTCTAGGCTAGCGAGCGTGCCTAGAAAATGCCTATTATCCATCATCATCATTTCAGCCAATTTCCGTCCACTGCTGAAATTAATTAATTAACCTCCCCCAAAGAGCGCCAACTATCTCTGTCTTAAGCAGTCCATATCCATCGCCTGCCAGCCACCTTCTTTAAATCATCGATCCATCGTGCTACATCATAGACCTCATAAATTGGTTTCCATCAAGCGTAATCGAGCAAGCCCATTTCTAAATAGAAATAAAGTATTTTAATAACTTACTGCCGCTCGCTCAACATCATGATTAGTATTGTAATATAATTTTGGTATGAAGAAGGATAGGGTGAATGAATTTAACTTCTTCACGACATTCGACCACATCATCGCTTACCATCAGGTGAGATGGTGGTCAAGCGCGTGCTTATTAATAGTAAAAAAAAAAAAAAAAGTTTAGACAAATTACTCGTAGCAACGTGTAAAATGCTTGCAACTTATTTGGCTCAGACAACGTCTATCCTGTTCCGGACTATTGCTAAGGTCAAAGTTTCAAAGAAAGGACGGAACTGTGCGCACTCTTGCGTGAGCTCTCTAAGCTCACGGTTCTACTGTCTTTTCTTTTTTGCAAACTTTCTTCGTCCACATTATGGCGGAAAGCTATGTACATTCGGTGAAGATCCTTTCATATCTGCAGTAGGATTTAAGTAAGTCTTCTTGAACGGATTGCTTAGAATTTGCGATCATGAATTTCAATTCCGTAATACTATGGATATACCGTCTTAAGGTAAGATTAAAATTCTCGCCACCAAATCATGCAAAAGCCAAATACCACGTAATTCACGCCTGTATTCGTAAGCACGGTATTCCTACAAAACCCTTCTCAACTCTATATTGCCCTAATACCTATCCTACAAATTCTACAGCTTTACATTTAGTACTAAAAACAAGGGCTAAATTGTGTATAAAGTTTACGCTCAGTCGCAGTACACGTACGATGTTATATATTGCGTAAACACGGTTTCTTACGTTCCATAAAATCGCAAGAGAACCGTGACGTTATACGTCATTTTATTAAACATCGCACGAAGCGTCTCATGCTTCCTAATTTGGATATTTCACTGCTGTTTCTTTGTGCAAATTATATTGCCATTCCGTTGATTCCTGATTGACTCAATTCTAGAGAGTGAACGGAGTAATCCGGCGTTTTGGAATGAATAGGAAAGCAATCGCGATTCAGGGAATCAGTAATGGCCTGGATAAGGAAATGAGAAAAATTGTATTTCCTAAATTGTTTGTTTGGGATACTGGAATCAAAGAGCACGAACTGGAATGAATGAAAATTGTGCCACTGAACCTAAATAAATACAATTCAGTTTATTTTTCATTGGTTAATCATTGGTAGAAAACTTTTTGCAATTTTTCTCCTCAAACTATACATATGTATGCATAAAAAATACTTATACTAGAAAAATATTCAAACTTTTCGGCAAAAACCGCAGTTCTATCTATACAATTTCATTGAAAACAAACATTTTGAGCTAGTTTTTTCAACCGAAAACTGTGAATCAGGGAAGTGCAGTCAGTCACTTTGAGCGACGTTGCCAGACACATGCCCTGACGTCTACCCGTACATTTCCCTCCTCAAAATCTATTGCTCTTGTCTCCGATGTAGGTCCCAAAATAGTTGAAGTTTCGTTAACATTCCCCGATTAGCGGTTTTGGTTCGGTGCCCTAAATTTTGTTCACAGGAAAATCTCTAGAAACTTCTAAAGCCAACTTTACTCATTTGTTAGCTTCGATAGCAATCTGTTATTAATGATAATCTTAGGCTTCAAGTTTTGATGTCTTCAATGTAAAAGGTACTTCGAATATACATATTCTCGCTCTCGTAATTACTTAAGAGATAAAGTACGTGAACCGTTGCTAAGTAGAGGTACAATATCTGAACTTGTAACTGTTCTCTAATGTGGATGTCTTATGAGCTCATGAAATCACTGTGTAACATTATTGAAAAAGTTTTGATTGACGCCTTGTCGTGTATCCGGACAGATAGCGAGCATTCCTTTGTAGATGTTAAGAAATTGTTTTGACTGTTTCTACTCTGCAAACAAAATAAATGAAATTACTTTAACAATACTTTTCTCTTTACGACTCCCAGTGACCTTCTAATGGATACTTACAAAGATAAGGACCTGTAGCTTTAGGAAAAAAACCAACCAAGTGCGAAATCAACTTTCACACGAAGGGTTCTGTAGCCGAAAAAATAAACACGTTTCTTGTATGGGAGTTTTTTATTAAATTTAATTTTTATTATTTGTTGTTACAGCGGCAATAGATATACACACTCTGTGAAAATTGCAACTGTATACTTATTACGGTTCTTGAGATACACCCCGCCAACAGACAGATAGACGGACGGACAGACGGACGGACAGAAGGATAAACGGACAGCGGAGGCTTAGTAATAGGGTTACGTTAGTAACCATTCGGGTACGCAAACTTCAAATATATACTTCTTAGAAATGGTTCTATACAATAAAATAATCGTAACACGTCCACCAAATATTGCTTTTAGATGCTAAATTTGGGTCAGTTTGCTTTGTATTCCCAGTCGTAAGGCGTTACAAATTTCAACTAACTAGAGTAAGCACTTATTATACCACTAGATGACCCGCGCAACTTCGTCTGCGTCACATTTTTCATTAATGCTCGGCTCCTATTGGTCGTAGCGAGATGTTGTATAGCCTAGTGTTGCACCACTTGTTCGAATTCAACGTTTAACAAAGGAACCCCAAGAAACCCCGAACGTTGAACGTTCGGGTGGTTTCAGAGATTGGCACATTCAAATAAGCAAACAAACTCTTCAGCTTTATAATATTAGTGTGGATTAGACTATTTTTTTTTTATTATTGATGGGTTTGTCCTTGACTCTAGTCTTTGTCAAATTAAACCATTATACTAAATAAATGGCAAAGCCTTATCAAGCTGCATTTCATTTCTTTGATATAAAAGTATATAAAAAATATATAGGTAATTACTATGGGATAGTATTTAAACGCAAATCAAAAAATATCCTTTTTCTATGCAATAAGATTCCGAATTCCCATCAAAATTACTGATTGCAAAACAAAATATTTAACTCAAAATATCACTAAACACACTACAATTTATTTTCGCAGCGTACAGCGATTTTTCCTAAAGCAAAAGCTTTTTCATCAATGCCCAGCTAATAATCTTAATGCACATTATACATGTTAACTCTTTTTCTTTTAAATATAGCTTCTATTTTTATATTATTTACAAAAGTTTTTCTAAATAAAACAGCATTTTATTAGTCACAGTCGTCTTATTATTTATTAGTTACCACATAATGAGATCAGCAAAAAAAATATAAAATTAGGTAGATACAAAACTGTATTTTATTGAATTATTAAAGCGGGTCTTTCTTTCGCGGGGCGTTCACGCTTCCTTTTTTGCCCAATAGGCACATTTTTAGCTTCTGCAGGTGGCGCCACGGACTTGAGTCGGATCGCAAGTCCGATGATATGCTTGCACATATAGTTCTTAAAAAAAATGGGGCAGGTGCATTTTCCGTTGACACAGGCGGTTTTTTGGGTGGGCAAAGCAACTCTCCAATATGCGAAAGTGTTTTTCTCCTACTTCTGTGTGGTTTATAAAAAAATAACCACGAAGGGGATGGCGGGGTCTATTCGCTCGCTTCGCTCGCTCACACGACCCCGCCATCCCCTTCTAACCTAACCTATACGAGTCGGAGTGCCCTAAAGTCCCGACGACACGACCTAGCACTATCTCTATCTTACTCGCTCGCGCAACTCTGCACTCCAGTGACGAAAAAGCGCGCGAAGTTTTTCAGTTAATTTGTTCTGCTTTTAGAAATAATGCAATGTAAAAGGATTTTTTTGTTATAATAATCATTAAATTTGCCGAGCATGGCTTCTTGAAAATTAAGACAAATATGATGAACAGGTTTTGTTGTACTTACTGGTTAATATTGGACTGGGTTAGTTATTTTGCTATGAAATATGGAAAATTTGCTGAGCAGTCTGTAGTTATGCTATGTATGTAGTATTTTTGTACAAAAATACATTTAACTGTATTGCATTATGAGGAAAAAAGTAATGTCATATTGATGTATGATTTCGAATTATCTGCAGTTTGAGTTTTGTTAAACATTTAGTTTATTTGTAGTGAAGTAAATTATTTGATGTAAAAAAGAATATTTAATAAATGATGAGTATGTATTGATAGGCGATTATTTATTTGATATGCAATTTATAATATCCCATTACTATGCTCAGCGTCATACGGATACATTGTAATTTACTTGTCAATTTTTTTTATGAAAACAAATCTATTGCAGGTAAGGGGTTTAAAACTTGTTTAAGTTGGAGCTTACGGTTTCAGTATTTCTTTGATTTTTATTATTTTGTAATTTACTTTTTAATTATTTTTTATGAAAACAAATCTTTTACAGATAAGGGGTTTTAGAACGTATTTAAATTGGAGCTTACGGTTTCAGTATTTCTTTGATTTTTATTGTTTTGTAATAAAATGTATCCTTGTCTTGCAATAAAGGTGGTGAACTCTACGACCAGTAGTTTCGGCTAAGCGTTGTCTGTCAGTCAGAGTCAGTAACGGAAGAATTTTATATATTAGGATAACAGTTTAGAAAAGCTAATATTTCTACTAGTAATGTGTTTCCTTTCCGTTTTACGCTTTTATACTAAACAAAAGCAACAACATCAACTATTTATCAAAGACCCATTTTCATACATTACACGACACAACGTTTGTTCGAACAATTTTTTTCACATTTTATTATTCTCTAAACCAATATAAAGAAGCACCTGCCGCCAGAAGTTAAACATTTATTGTTTTATTTTATTTTCATACAAATAACAGAAGCACGTTTATTTTATTTATTACTGTTATTTATGTTAGTTCACAAAGCCGAATGTCATTTTATCGTGTCGTTTGTGGTTTTGACATTTGAATTAAAAGTTTTTGTAATAACATTTTCAATGCGAACTATTCGTGTTGCCACGTGTTGAATAAACATGGAGAGCTATTTAGGAGAATGGTGGAATATTATTACTGATTGTAATTAAGTTGCAATGATTGGACAATAACTTATTTTTATTTTCGCCTTAGTTGGTTTATTTTGTTTGTTTGATTTACTCATGAATATCGAAATGTAATACAAGGGCCGGATCACATAATGTTTTTTTTTTACTATTGATAGGCACGCGTTTGACCACTATCTCACCTGATGGTAAGCGATGATGTGGCCGAAGATGGAGCACGCTTGCCTAGAAAAAATAGTTTCGGCTGCGCTTGTCAATCCCATACAATTTTGACGTTTGAAAATCGCTTTCGCCGCTCTACCATTGACCGAATGTCACTTACCTAGAGCCTCTTGAACGAAAAGAGCATTTGGAGAAACACGTAATAGGTTTTAGTCAGTAAGAGATTGACTCTCCCTTCCGCTCCGACCAGAGCGGGACGAGTAGAAGATTATAACGCAAATTGTCAAACGCTCGTTTTCTAGTTGTGATAGGCTGAAAGAATTTACAACAGCCAATTGTATCGCTTGACTTGTATTTAATTTGTGATGTGTGTGCTTTATTTTCCAGCCGCTTTACGTAACATACCGGTGTTCAGCTGAAAACTCTATAGTTGGAAAAAGGCTTTTTAAGAATGTTTTTTTTTTTTAAGAATGGGAAACCATCAAATGACTCCTTCCACTATAGGCGGAGCGGAAGGGAGTGTCAGACTAAAACCCATCTGTGTTCCTCCTAACGCCCTTTGCGTTCCAGGGCCGCAGCGTCTCTTTCGAACGGATTCCGCACCCCGGCACGCACTGGCCCTAGCAGGCCCCGTCTCCCATGCTGACAGCTCCATGAACACGTGCGTGGAACACAGCGCGCCGCCGACCCAGTAGGGAAAAGGCTGGGCTGGGGGTTGGGACATTGGTACCTCGTCATCTGCCTAGCCAGTTGGGAAAAGGCTAGGCCAGATGACGAGGTACCACTGTTTTTCCGGTACACTTACCCTTCGAATAGGAACAAAGCAATACTAAATGATCCTAAAAATAAGCATAACATAATTGAACTGTTTTCAACTCAGGAAACTCAGCGACTTTTGAAGTAACTGTTTTCATTCCAACATGTTATTTATTTATATACACTATAAATAAACAAGCATTGAAATTCCATGCTCCAATAAATTCAAAATTCGAACTAACAAAACGTAATATTAGTTCGTCACAATATCCATACATCGTAAAGAGATGGAAACAGGTGTCTTTAATATAGAAATATAAATAAATCAACCACTTTACAATGATCTTCCCTTCAAATCTTTCTTGGAACTTAAAGGGAAGAATCGGGGCTGTGTCATATATGGTGATGTGTCAAGTTAATTTGGATAGTGTAGAATTTACTGTAAGGGACGGAAATTAAGGGGTTTCAAAGGTTGAAGAGCGGGATTAGCTCAACGCAGATTATTGGAATTGTTCGACTTTACAGCCGAAATCCGAGCTCTTTAGTTTTGGGAACACTGTTGTTAATTTAGATTATGTGCCTTTGTTTTATGTAAATTTAACGTTGATTAAGTATTGGTAGCGTGTGTAAGGGATACGGTTTGGAGTAGTTAATTGAGCCGATATGTTAGCCGACCCTCGCATATTTAAAATAATGATTAGCTTGTTACCCAAAATAGTTATAAAGACTATCAGTCTTTTCAAGCGTGACCCGATAACCAATCTGTTCCATCGTCAGTCGTGAATTTCACAATGTAAGTTTTTTTAGTGTTCCATACGTCTTAATTATCATCATCATCATAACATTGATGGCTTTGCCGCCAGGAAAAGATACGCCTCCCTACTCACTGCGTTCGTGGCAGCTCCAACACTATACTGAGTGTTTTTGTAGATAGATGGGAGTCCCCCATGCTGCAAAGGTGGGTGCGGCTTCATGTCGCAGTTAAATAGTTTAGTGTTGTCAATACTAACATTAGCTCTTAAGTATATTATTACTAACAAAATATGGACCTAGTCTGAATTAAATGTTTATTATTATTATTATTATAACAGCCGAAAGACGTCCACAGCTGGACACAGGCCTCCCCCAAATGTCACCACAATAATCGGTTCTATGCGTCTCGCATCTATCGGCTACCCACAACCCTCACCAGGCCATCAGTCTATTATGTGCCTTTCATCGCTGCGTTTTACGGTACGTGGTTGACTTAATGGAAATACAAACCCCTTATAAAATCGCCCGTGTGTGTGTGTTGGGCTGCTTTTTTTAAGCCCACTACAAAATTCTTCCTACAGTACTATAAAAGTTTAATTATAAAAACTTTTGCAGCTTTTTGAAGTTAGCTGTCAGTCCTTAGCAGTGATAGCTCATAATAAACTTACATCACCTATATAGTGTTAAGCTGACTGTCACTGCTGAGTGCAGCGGAGAAATATTAAAACCAATGAAATTGCATAAAATGTCAGAGCGGAGATCTTATGCAACTTCATTGGTTCATATTCCTCAGCTCTTCTCCTCTCTGCTCCAGTGGACAGTCTATTCAGTGAAAAGTCAAGGTGAAAATGTTCGTGAAGCGATTATGCCAATTCCCCCAAACGCTATGAATGATTGAAAATAGGTTAGTTTCCACTATAAATAAATTGCAAACCTATTTAATCCGTCAGTTAGACTATTGACAAAAATAATAGACACGTATTGTTTTTTGTAAATCAATAAATATTGACAAAGACAAAACGCATCTAAACTCAGGCTCATGACGTAAGATCGTACAAAAAAAAAATACCACGGCGTGACGTATTGAGAATTTTAAAGCGTCTTATTTTCGTCAATTTTAGTTTTCATAACAAAAGAAAAAGAAGCGGGTCATGTATTTTTTCATAATCTAACTGACTGCCCAATTAGACTTTTTCAGTGGACAAGCCTAAAATTTAAGTCATTCAAATAATCACGGTGAGATGACGTTTACAGAATACCAAGACTGTAGTTGATAATTTGTACAACAATAAAGATTTATTAGCTAGTTGGCAGTCTTTACCCGCACAAATAGGATCAATATTTCTGCCAACAACAGACTCCCTGGCTTAATTGGTAAAGCTATATCGAGCTCAAAAGGGAGTAATTAGTAGTACTTACCTACTCTAGAGAATAGAGCTATTTGGAGGTATTTCAGCTAAATACCTGGATATCACTTTTTTTTTAATATGGGAAATCATCAAATGTTTTCTCCCGCTCTGGGTACAGCAGGAGAGAGTGTCAGACTCTTACTGACTTAAAACCCATCCGTGTTCCACCTAGTGCCCTTTGCGTTCCAGCGTGCCTCTTTCGAACGAAGTCCGCAGCCCCAGCAGGCACTGGCCCTAGCAGTCGCCGTCTTTCATACTGACATCTCCTTGATGCGCGTTGGAATCGCAGCGCGCCGCCGACCCGGGCCTGGTTCTGATCAGACGGCGAGCCACCCCATGCTCACCGTCCGCAGACCCGCGCCTACGGTGGCTGAGAATCGTCCTGCGACTCCCGACGCCCGTTGCGTCTTCTTCTGTTGCAGCGGCTGGGGCGTGAGGTTTCCCTCTCTTTCACGCGTTCGGCTTCCTCCTTTGCTAGCATTACTGCTTCGGAGAAGGAGGTAACCGCTTCCCATGTCGCCTTGCTCCGAACCAGGGCCGGACGCGAGAGTTCACCGCCGCCGATCACCTCGACGAGGACACGGCGGTGCTCCGCCCAAGCAGGGCAGACGGAGGCGGAGCATACATCTTTGTCGTTATAAATAGCTTAGGAACAGTAATGTTGAATTTAACGATTATGCACAGGCCATCCCAAGACTTAAAAGTAAAGTATTATAAATACTGTAGATAGAAAAATACTAAATTAACTCTTCATTATTATTCTTCGAACTATACGAACTGCATTCAAAGGATTTTAACTATTCGCCTATCTGAACCACGGAATCGAACCCACTAAATGTTAAAAAAATAACCTGTTATTTTACTGTACCGACCAAAAGGCTAAATCATATATGTTTATTCTATATTATCTTACGTCTGTGCATTATCTCTTTATGTTTGCCCATCTCGACAATATTTAAGGTTCTGCTGTTTTTTTCGTGGTTTCAGGGTTGACTACAATCTCATGGCGATATGGAGACAGCGACTGTCGCAACCCAGCGCTGGGCACGCAACAATCCAGGCGATAAGTCCCCTCTTTGAGGAGTGGCTGGAGCGGCGCCACGGCGTCCTCACCTTCCGCCTGACACAGGTACTCACCGGACACGGTTGTTTCGGGAGATACCTGTTTCGGATTCGGCGGGAGGACGCGCCCGGGTGTCATCACTGCGAGGATCGCCCGGAGGACACGGTGGAGCATACGGTGGAGGTCTGCCCTGCTTGGGCGGAGCACCGCCGGGTCCTCGTCGAGGCGATCGGTGGCGGCGACCTTTCGCGACCGGCCTTGGTTCAATCTTTGGTCCGGAGCGAGGAGGCATGGGAAGCGATCACCTCCTTCTGCGAAGCAGTAATGCTAGCAAAGGAGGAGGCCGAACGTGTGAGAGAGAGGGAAACCTCACGTCCCAGTCGCCGCAACAGAAGAAGACGCCCCAGGCGTCGGGAGTCGCAGGACGATTCCCGGCCGCCGTAGGCGCGGGCCTGCGGACGGCGAGCAGTGGGTGGCTCGCCGTCTGATCAGAACTAGGCCCGGGTCGGCGGCGCGCTGCGATTCCAGCGCGCCTCAAAGAGATGTCAGCGTGGAAGATGGGGCCCGCTAGGGCAGGTGCCTGCTGGGGCTGCGGAATCTGTTCGAAAGAGGTGCCGTAGCCTTAGAACGCAAAGGGCACCAGGAGGAACACGGATGGGTTTTAGTCAGTAAGAGTCTGACACTCCCTCTTGCTTCACCCAGAGCGGGAGGAGTCATTTGATGATTTCCCATCCTTAAAAAAAAAAAAAAAAAAAAAAAAAGGGTTGACTACAAACGTAAAAGTTTTTCATATTTATGAGTTTTTGAATGAATTCCAATGAGCAAGTAATTCTGTACAGGTTTTAATGCATAACCACAAAAACATCCCCGGACACGGTCCTAGCATATGCTATGACAGGACATAATTGTAATTTAAAATCAGTAATTAGATTGATTTTAGCCAATTCAATTTTAAATACTAATTTAACTAGGTATATTATTAAAATTAAAATTCGTCCGCGTCGCTGCTATTTTATTTGAATAATTAAAAAAAAAAAGGAATTAACGATAAACGATTTGGAATAACAAATGAGAATCTCCATCAATTGACAAAACCCAAGCGCAAAAGCTAATAACATAAATAATATCTAACACAAAGACACAGAACAAATGATCGACCCTTGCCTTTTGACGTCAAGACACTAACACTCCACACATGCCCTAATGACTGCCATCAATTAAAGCATTAGTTCCTTCATAATGCTCCCATTGTCCTATACGAGCGTCAAACGTTATACGCGACGGAAATAGAAATGATGAACACAATGTTACAAAATTGAAACCAAGAATCCGTGTTACAATAGAATCAAATGATGGTATATTTCTAAATATTATGCTTTGATCGTTTTGTGATGATGAATCTACAAATAGCTGTGTATGTTTCCAGCTATTTTTAGATTTATCATGAAAAAGAAATACAGCTTCATCGGGGAAAATATTGCGTGATCACATTTTCAATTATTTTTTTGAGCTTTGCTGTCCAAAGATATAAAAATTGCGTGCACAAATGCAAATTATCAAAAGTAAATAATTATTGCTCACAAAACATAATTTTTCTCTTTGCCGATAGATTGTAGAAAGATGTCAAAACACTTCTAGGCAAGCGTATTCTATCATCAACCATACTATTGTGCAGTTTTAAAGTATTACCTAGTATTATACAAAACACTAATAATACTATTATTTTTTTATGCATTTTTTTAAGAAATACGTTAAAAAAAGAAAATGAATAAACGGCTAATACTATAATTATAAAAAAATAAAGCACCCCATATAGATGCAGTTGAATGCGAATTCTTTGCTCAGCCACCTAAATACTGCTATTTCCACACCGTGCCCCGTGTCGCATTAGTCTTCCATCTAGGACGATGGGTCTGAGAGCTACCTGTGACCCCCTCCCCCCCTTTCACAGTCACCTCCTGGTCTGCCTTCCCTTCTCGTTGGAGCGTCTTAAGCCTCTCCTCGCGAAGTGCCATTTGGCTTGCAGTAATCCTTTTTTGTTTAGCCGCGCTTTAGACCCGTTCCCAAACGTTGTTGTGACTACTTCTCAGACGTGTATAGTGAGTGTGATGGAGGAAATAGTCTGAATCGAGTTAGCATTTAATAGGTATGTGTGTTGACAAAAGATAGTGATGATCTGCTACTAGTAGGACTTACATGCACCACGTGGAGTTTAATAGAACCAACCAACACCGAATCGTAAATGCGCCAACAGGTGTATTATTTCAACGGCATGAATAGCTGGAATTGCAAAGTAACCAAACTTCATGTTGACAATGTATCAGATATCAGATCGTCGACGCCGAAAATATTTACGCGCAAATTGCGTTTGAGTCCTAAAAATCTCATGTAGTTGACGTCGCGTCGCCTAAAAAGTACTTGGATTTTTTTACTTTTAAGCACATGGTTTACCGAAGGTTAAACGGTTTCCGCAAAGCGTGTAAAAAATGGTTTGTAAGTACTTACAGACGACGTAGACACAGTTTACCAAATAAAGGCCACTTGACAACACTATCTGGACCCTCTTCATTTATACAGTGAATGGAGGAGTAAGAGTGAAGAGGGATTATTGAAATACATAAAAATTAGCTGTTGCTTCGTTTATTTTACGATTTAAATTCAGACATTTTCAGTGGTCTGAATTATTCAAAGAAATTAAAGTAAACCTGGGAGTCTTTTAGTCAAGCGTGAAAAGGTTACTTCAAGGCAAGCGAGCTCCATCTTCGACCACATCATCGCTTACCATCAGGTGTATTTCACCTGATGGTGGAAGCGATGATGTGTTCAAACGCGTGCCTATCAATAGTAAAAAAAAACTAATATTATTACTCTGGTTTTAATGTAGTCTTTGCTCAGTTCGAGTTATAATTTGCTGAACTAATATCAGACAGCGTGGCACAATCACTTCGACGAAATCTATAGTATTTTGACGAATACACAGCGTAGACATACCAACAAAACTTGGATATTGTGATATTGTGTTATAATAATTTGGTTTTAATTATAAGAAGTTGTTATTTCGAATAATTCCGACAAGACGAAATAGAAAACAAGACATTTGCGAATCAGAGTCACGCAATGACAGTTCTGTATCACCCTTAAGAATTTGGAATTTCATAACTATGCTTACCAAAATCAATACGTTAGTGGGCGACCCTCTATTTTACGTATATAGAAACCCCTCCGAGCCTCTGAAAAGTACATTAAGGCATGTTTTTCGGATGTCGTTTGGCCTTTGACTGTTGTTACACGTATCCAGTACTTAGAAACTCTATGAACTTGCCTTACCAAGGGGTATTTTTTTACCCATATAGAGTTGCAGGGTTGTGAAGGTACTATTAGGGTTGCGGAATTTGTTCGAAAGAGGTACCGTAGCCCTGGAACGCAAAATACATTAGGAGGATTAGTCAGTAAGAGTCTGATACTCCCTTCTGCTCTGCCCAGAGCGGGGTTGTGAAGGTAAGTTAAGCAATATTTCCGTGTTAAATACTGGTAGTCAGCTCTATCCGGCTAGACTGGGAGTGGACCTCAATATAGTTGGGAAAACGCACCTTTATTAAGGTCGTCTATGTAAATGATTCTGCGAAAATTGCAACTAACTACAAGCTGAATTCTGCAAGCTTTAAAAGGATTAGTTACATGAACCAATAACCGAATACGCTCAAACGGCCTTCTAACATTTTCCGTCCCAAAATCGACGGGGACACGAGACCGGTACACTATTTTGTTCGGCGTTTGTACCAGGACTACAGAATGAACATACGAGTATTTCACACTGAAGTTAACTCCCAGCGTGTTTGTAAACTATTCCGACTAATGTCAATACGGAGCGTAATAGCATTCAAACATAAAATAACCGTGTTTATTGTTTCTGTATATATTTCGTGTGAAGTTTGCTTGGTCTTTCACTGGAAACTTTCCAGTTGTTGTTTGTGAAATGGAATTGTCTGGTTGCTAAGGTTTATACAGATCTACGAGTTATTTCGCTCCACTACACTGGAAGCGTACGTATTAGTACAAGGACATAACGATTGTCTTTTGATGTGTACATTTTTTTCTCATAAAACTGATTTTTATTCGTACACTTAACGAAAGGTTTAGTTAAAAACCGTTGTCGGGCACCTCCTTGTTGTCTTTGCTGAACTGGACCTTTTTGTTTCAAAATTAAAAATCTACTTACTTTTTTTCCCATAGTGTGTATTATCAATAATACTCTCGCTTGTTCGATTTTTTTTTTTACTCCCAGACTAAGCTGAGTGAAATATTCAGAGTTTCGAGAATATTCCAATGACCATCGAAACAATAACAATCGTTGATCCCTGTTAAGACATCATTATTTCAGGATATTAAGTTACAAAAACATCGGATCATTATTAAAACGGAACAAACATTTAAAAGAGCAACAGAAAATAATACTTCGGCAGTAAAGTGAAAAGTTAAGTGGCTTAACAATATCGAATTACATTTTGTCAACGGTTTCGATATTTTTTTCAAAGCGTAGTAGGTTCTTCTAAGAAATTTAATTTTAGGCAAGGAAATTCGCGTTGGTTTATGTAAATAGCTTCATGGTCAGTTTTTAATAGGTATCTCCAGAACGACATGGAAACTGAGTTTTCGTAGTAATTAGAATTAATTATGAAGTATGATGTAGGTAATCAGTATAAGTGACGAGACCTTCTAGAGCTTGCCAGGGTTGCGGAATTGTTTCACCGCGGCCCTTGAATACAATAGGCATTAGTAGGAACGCGATGATTGATGATTTCCCATCCATAAAAAGGTAGGCATCGGTCTGAGTTCAACATTTGGTCATCAAATGTGTCTTAAGCAAGGTTGTGGCCTAGTTTATTAGATGTCAGCACACACTTCTTCCTAACTAACAGTTCCTATTTGACTAAATATAGTGATCAAATTAGCCGAAATATTACTTTTCCGGATCTGTTCGATAGAGTCAACACGGCCATGACACGCAAAGGGCGAATACGGATGGATTTTAGTCAGTAGGAGTCTAACACTCCCATTAGGGAGTGTCAGACTCCACCAGACAGATTTCACTCTGGGCAGAGCATTAGCTCTGCCCAGAGTGGAACGATTTCCATGTTTAAAAAAAGCCGATAGGTGTCCATTGCTGTACCTAGGCCTTCGTACGTCTCGCATATGGATGCCCGTGGCCTTCACCAGGTCATTGGTCCACCTTGTGGGAGGCTTTCTAACACTGCGTCTTCCGGTCCGTTCGCCACTACAAAACCTTTCGAACCCACTAATTATTGGTAACATTCATTCATAGTGCGCACAGCTAAGGAGTGAAATTTCCTGCCTGAGTTTGTGTTTCTTGATATATACAAACGAAGCGTATATAGTTTTTTCCTGTGCTTGTTATGAAGTATACAATAAAGTATATTATTATAATAAATAAATAAAACTGGGAGACTTTAAGTTAAGAGTGAATAAGTTAGTTCTAGGCAAATGTGCTCCATCTTTGACCGCATCAGCGCTTACCATCAGGTGTGATAGTGGACAAACGTATGCCTAAAAAATAAAAAATAATAAAAAACAGCCTTTATTCAGACAATTCTTAACTTATTGCAAACTTACTTCTTGCTTTTTCGTTTAATTTTAACTCTTAATCTATTTATTCTATTCTTCATCAGTTTCCCTGTCTGTTTGCCTTTTGGCAAAGGCCTCCTCCAACTCTTTCCAACTTCTCCAGTCTTTCGCTGTCCTTGTCCATGTATTTGTATTGCCTACCGCCTTCTTAATTTCGTCTGCCCATCTTCTAAATGGTCTCCCTCTTTTGCGATTGCCATCCCTTGGGTACCACTCTGATATTGCTCTACTCCATTTGTCCTTTCCTCTAATCGTATGACCTGCCCATCTCCATTTTAGTTTTTTTACTTTTACTGTTATATCTTCAATTTTCGTTTTCTCTCTAATTGTTCTGTTTCGGATTCTGTCACTTTTCCGTTTGTTTAGTATACTCCTTTCTATGGCGACTTGGCAGACTTCTATTTTTTTCAAGTTGGTTTGTGTCAGCGCCCATGTTTGGAAGCCGTATGTAAGGACAAGCAGTATACAAGTTTTAAATAGTCTGGTTTTTATAGGCATAGCCATTTCTTTATCTTTCATAATGTCTTTAAGGGACCAATATCGCTTCCAAGCTTTGCCTATTCCAGTTGCAATTTCTTTTGTCATGAGTTTGTCGGTGGATATCAGTTGGCCAAGATAGATATACTCAGTCAAACGTATGCCTATAGATAATTTAAAAAAAAACTGTGAAAACTCGTAAATAAGACACATTGGTTTTAAAATCGGATTCCTTAACAGAAACCAAGAGTATTTCTAATTAACAATCGAACAATCCAGTCACGTCGTAAAAGGTTCCAATACAAGATTTCCCTTCAAAACTAAATTATGTTTATCTCAAAGCTCCGATAAGTTTGTTTTCGTTGTCTGGCGTTGATACTCGCACATAACATAGTTTCTAGCTTCCCGCGAACTTGTGCGATGTTTATTTTTGCCTTTGTTGTGGTAAGATAAGAGTCAGTACAAAGGCTTCATTAAGAACACTGAAACTGTCGCGATAGCATCGCCATAACACCAGCCATTACGCGTTTTGTTGTCAAGCCTAGTAAGTTCATTCACAGTCACCGCGCAATGGATATCGAAAATAGTCGCGTTAAACTATGGCACGTCATTTCACGATGTTAAGAAACTGTGGCGGGTGCTCGAATTGAATTTCTTGGTGGAACTTTACTTAATAGATTATTCCGTTGAAATTTATTTCCTGAAGGCTTCAAAGGTCGTCGTAATTGCTCCGTATTCGAAGTTTGTTATTATTGATTTGAAATTGATGATGTTTTGTTAAATGTAAATATAGACCTGCATTTTTATTTATAAAAACGTTGGTTCCTACTTGTATTTAACTTGAAATCACATGCGTTATTCTATAGTTTCATTAATGTTAAATGAAACTATACAACGTTTAACAGAAAAAAACGCAATACACAAAAAAATAACACACACACATAGTCAAGAATATTCTATTCTATTCTATTCTATTCTATTCTATTCTATTCTATTCTATTCTATTCTATTCTATTCTATTCTATTCTATTCTATTCTATTCTATTCTATTCTATTCTATTCTATTCTATTCTATTCTATTCTATTCTATTCTATTCTATTCTATTCTATTCTATTCTATTCTATTCTATTCTATTCTATTCTATTCTATTCTATTCTATTCTATTCTATTCTATTCTATTCTATTCTATTCTATTCTATTCTATTCTATTCTATTCTATTCTATTCTATTCTATTCTATTCTATTCTATTCTATTCTATTCTATTCTATTCTATTCTATTCTATTCTATTCTATTCTATTCTATTCTATTCTATTCTATTCTATTCTATTCTATTCTATTCTATTCTATTCTATTCTATTCTATTCTATTCTATTCTATTCTATTCTATTCTATTCTATTCTATTCTATTCTATTCTATTCTATTCTATTCTATTCTATTCTATTCTATTCTATTCTATTCTATTCTATTCTATTCTATTCTATTCTATTCTATTCTATTCTATTCTATTCTATTCTATTCTATTCTATTCTATTCTATTCTATTCTATTCTATTCTATTCTATTCTATTCTATTCTATTCTATTCTATTCTATTCTATTCTATTCTATTCTATTCTATTCTATTCTATTCTATTCTATTCTATTCTATTCTATTCTATTCTATTCTATTCTATTCTATTCTATTCTATTCTATTCTATTCTATTCTATTCTATTCTATTCTATTCTATTCTATTCTATTCTATTCTATTCTATTCTATTCTATTCTATTCTATTCTATTCCATTCAATTCGATTCACTTTGATTCACTTCGATTCACTTCAATTCAATTCCATTCCATTCCATTCCATTCCATTCCATTCCATTCCATTCCATTCCATTCCATTCCATTCCATTCCATTCCATTCCATTCCATTCCATTCCATTCCATTCCATTCCATTCCATTCCATTCCATTCCATTCCATTCCATTCCATTCCATTCCATTCCACTCCGTTCCATTCCATTCCATTCCATTCTATTCTATTCTATTCTATTCTATCTACCTGAATAAAAATAATCCTTTTTTATTCCGGGAGAAGGTCTATTTGTGTGCTAAGTTTAAAATACTCGCGACTTCGGACGCGTATATCCCGTTTTTCCCATTCCCAGATAAGCTTTCTGTGACTAGTAATTTCGGCGGCTGTGCGTTGTCTGTCAGTCACCCAATCAGTCAGTAAAGGTAGAATTTTTAATAATTATATTGATTGATGATGATATTAGTAGGGATGGATACAATTTTATATCATTCTCTTAATACGTCACAATGACGTGCAATATTTTCTGCTCGCGTCATTTTGGCCTACATTTCACGCTGTGACGTTGCGTCGCTGCTATAAATTGTCAAGAAATTAATTTTCACAGCAGAATAGCTACAAAATTGTATTGGATATTTTTAATGTACCTGGTAAAAATTCAAAAACGTGTCATTTTATTAGGGAACAACGACACGATTTATGGTATAAATTGTTTTGAAGATCTGGATGCAAATATTTTATTTTAAATTTAAGTACGGTAGTGATACTGCTGAGCTACATTCTCCACCAGTAGTAAACTTTGGTTTAAAATACTGAAAACGAAAGACTATTCCTTTTACTATGAAAGAGAGTTTATACACAGATACGTGCTCCCTGGATAGGTATTCTGTATTTTAATCCAAGCCATGACCTCCCCGTACCCGTGCTTTATTAATTTCTAAATCTTTACAATCCTTGAGGTGAGATTAATAAACAAACGTAGGACCGTAGAACTGGCTACGATTTTTGTGCTACGCTCGTAGCAGCAGTGAACAGATGTGCTACGCGCTGCTAGGAAAAGCTTCATCCGATTTGTTGCCAGAGAGATACGACTATTTGCGACATCTTTTCTTGAAATAGATTTACAGCATGTCTCATCATTTTATATTTACGCGATCTTGATGATTCATTGATTACACTAAAACGCAAATGTATATCACAGGTTATTCATTTAAATACATAAATTATCCAAGATTGGTTACAACATGTTTCATAAAAAACTTGACAATGGATTAAAATATAACCATAGTAAAGGCATCAAACGTAGAGCCTTTACGTGTACGTGAAGTGCCTAACAGCACTACATTCACGAAAAAAAACCATGGAATCTGTATATCTTTTATTGCGATTACATATCATGATCGTGCAGATAGCCTAATTTTAAAAACTACCAAATACGACATAATTTTGAACAAAGTCGTTTATAATTTGTATCATCCGTAAATCAACATTTGTCCTAAGCTTCACCATACACGCACCACAAAACAAATTTACCCACAATTTACTCATCCACAAATTCTCCTACAACATCAGCCATCGAGGCCCGCAGAGAGATCACCAACAGCCACCAATAAATAGAATTCCCGACACTTTTAGAATACACTATTTTATGTGAGATGCAGGGAAGCACAAAATTTATGGACACAGAAAATCAACGCCATAGAACGAGCAAAAACAGGCACACGCACACTTAGATGCGTGTTTATCGCGATCTTAAACAAATGACAATCGCGAGTGTGCTTGCAATCGCTGTACGTGAAGCGTATCTATGTGTGCGTGCCTTTTCGCTCGTTGTTTTTGTAGTTCACCTTCTGTACTCTTACTATGTGACGTTAGTATGCATTTTGTTTACATATATATTTTGTTTATAAAGCCCCCGATACACACCGTACGGACACTATTCCCATTTCTATTCCCGGTAAATATACCGGGAATATCAGCGGTAGGTAAATGGAAATAGTGTCCGTAAGGATGGGACTTTAGTGTTTTGTCCAGTTGCGATCGGATCGTGAAATATAGCTGAGAAAATATAAGAGATACAAGAATACATTAAGATTACTTTTGCACGTATGGAGGAAGAAAGAGTATACAAACATATCGCATACTAGTTTACCCACGCAACTTCGTCTACTCCGCTCCTATTAGTCTTAACCTGATGATATATAGCCTTCCTCGATAAATGGGCTAACACTGAAAGAATTTTTCAAATCAGACAAGTAGTTCCTGAGATTACTCAGGGACAGCGTCAATACAAAGAGAGAACTCTTCAGTTTTATATATAGTAATAGATTGAATGATTTAAGAATTATTAAAGAAGAACAATGACATCACTTTATGATTATATTTTGAATCCTGTTTGGGGCGTCAAACTTAAAAAAGGGCTGCATAATTGATGAATGACGCTCGTAGCGAGTTTTGTATTAAAAAGCAGTAAAACGTTTTTTGTGATCACTGTGTTTATGAAGTAATTTTGTCCTCGAAATATATTTCAAAATTTAAAAAATCTCCGACCCTAACATCGACCAAACCTTTCTAATTTTAACACAAGGTTTGCGATCCTTATTGGAAAATGTCACGCTGTTATAAAACACAAAATTCTCTATGAAACACAGTAGCCTAGGTCATACCAACAGCGCTGTTGGTCAGCTTCAAAGATTTCTAAAGCACCTAACATGAACACAGGCAGCAAATTGTTTTAAAGCGCCGTTTTGTTTGCGAAACACTTGAGCTATCTCGAGCTATCTAGAGGCGTGCTCAGAGAGGCCACACTCGAGCACAGCTCAGATATTGCTCTATTTTTACAACTACAAATGCCAGGATTTTTTGTTAAACGTTTTAATATCCTGTCTTCTATGAGATTTCTTTCAACAGAACTACATGCTCTAAATCGTCTTTTGTTCTGGCTTTTGTTCTGTGGGTCGCAGCTTTCTTTTCTGTTCCAAAGTGCATTTAATACCTTGGTTTATTCTTGAGATACGAAGATGTACTTTAGGATTTTTCTTAGAAACGTGCTTAGATATTGTTATTTTTAAAATGGTACAAAAGTAATTTATGAATTTTTGAAGAAAAAATTATTTCAATAATAATATAATAAACTGTAAAGCAGTTTTTAATGTATTTAAATTGCATTAAATTTAAAACATAAATAAAAAAACTGAGTGATTTGCTAAATGCCATAAGATTAAATTAACTTCGGCGTAGTAAACAATTAGTGACCCACGCTAAGCCAAATTGAAAAAAAACCCCGCACGGAGTTAATTACGTTTAAACGTTTTAAACGTAGTAGTGCCTTTATTAATTTTATTATATTATGATTTTTCCGGTATCTTTAAAAGCACGCTACGTCAACACCACACCTTTTTGTCAATTCCAACATCAGCACTTTGAACATCATGCCCAAGTCTCTTGTTACAGTACAAATACTGATTTAAAACAGGAAGTTTCCGAGTAGGAACCTAATTTTCATATTCAAAATAATGTAATGTACCCACGATTACGAATTAAACCTCCCAAGTACAATAGCCAATCTTGCTCTACATTTTTATTGGAAAACGGAGCTCTTGTTATGGAAACTAATCTTCAACAAAAGTAGGACGGTTATTAAAAAATCTGTCCAACAAGCCAAGATAATATGATAAGGGAAAATTCCTTTAGCCTTGGTGATGTTGTAAAAGATTTGTTATCTTGTCATGGTTAATGTGATCGTAAAATTAGTATGACGAATGAGGGGTTCCTTATTTCTACTGTTTTAGTCTATTGAAGACTAGTACTTCGCCCGAGACTTCGTTTGCGCGGGTTTAGTTAGAACTCCACGAACTTTATCTCCTATATAATCTCATATAGGGTATATGAAAATTACTTATTAATAGACAATACGTGACGCAGTTCGTTGACTCGCAAGATTTTTGATGGTAAGGATTAACATCATGATACTAAAATCACCACTATTCCATTTCACCCGGGTTTAGATTGAATAATTTTAACAAAAAGCAGTCATTGTGACTTAACCATAATAGTTAGATACATACCGTCGCAGACTTTTTTGTAGATATTAATGTCCTCTATAAATCTGTAGCACATCACTTTGCTCTATTGTCAATAGTTTAAACAGCGTACGCGATATAAGGATCTTTTTTGGTATTTTTTTCACACCTTGGGTAAAAAAATTAATCCCTATCTTTTTTTTAATATTCTATAGCCTATGTTCATCAAAGATAATGTAGGATTCTAATGGTGAAAGAATTTTTCAAATCGGTTTAGTAGTTTCGTAGCCTATTCAATTTAAACAAACAAACAAACAAATCTTTCCTCTTTACAATATTAGTGTAGAAAGAGCATCCTCATTCTGCGTCTGATTCCTCAGTGCTGAGGGTCGTGACCTCCCATCTGCAGAAGATAAAGCATACTGTTTGTATGTAATTAACCTTCGGTATGGTGGCAAAATGTTACGCGGTATGCCTGGTGGGTCTGTCAGACCCGACTTTAAAGTGACTATTTTTCGTACTAGTTGTGGTAACTAGTGTATCCCCTCAGCCGTTACTTCATCTCTTGGAGATAATATTAAAATAACGCACGTCCGGTAGTTCGCTCCTGGAGATTTCTTAGTTCGGGTCGGATTTAATGTCAAATATTGCATGTCTTAGTATACCTTTCGTATTCTGACTTATAAAAAGTGTAGGAAAAAGAATAGGAAATGCATATAACATCACATACTAAACATCCGACAGCAATTTGTTACGGAATGTTGTATTAAATTTAGTCTGTGGAGACGCCTTCATTTGTTTTTGCAAGCGGTTAGTTGAGCAGTTATTTAATAACTCTACACTTTACACCTAAAGGAAATTAACTAGACATCCATGGACAAGTAAGTACTAAACAGTTTTTAATTGCTGCATTAGGTATTGGACAAAGATTTTGGACACAATTTGTTATTTTACCAAAGATAATTTCGAAGTTTGCACGCCATGCCGGTATATTTCTACTTGTTTTGAGTAGAAAATACAGTAGTGGTGGCAAAATTTTGTTATAAATATTATTTAGATACGTTACTTCATATATATTAGGCATTTTAATAGTGAAATTCGATAAAATATAGTGTAAATATTGAACTGTAAAAATGTAGCCGAAAATCGAATCTCCAAGAGATTCTGTAACAGACAGGCATTTCGCATGTGTATGACATGCAAGCCGCCATGTTTTTTGTGTTTCGTACACAGTATCGGATAATGGTCAGTAAACCAATAGGTTTTGATCGACTTAGAAAAAAGCGAGGTTAAATTATTTAATTTTTTTATCGGTTCCACGAGGCGGCAACAGCACTCGACGAGTGCGTGTATGAGTATTTAATTTTTCATAAAAAAATAACATTAAAAAAAACAAATAAAAAAAAAACATAAAAAAAACAAATTAAAAATTATCTAATTTTCATATTAATAATATTAATCCTATCCCGGTTTAAAAATTGCTTCATTAACTTTTTTTTTATTTTGTTGTTCAGATGTGACCTACTGGTTGTATTCTTTATTGTGTACTTGGAATTGGTCTACTGAAATTGCGTGTTTTTTGTTTTTTATTTGTTGATTTTGTTAATGTTTTTGCTAAGCAACATACCCTTATGTTGTGTTTTTCCATTAGTAAATATCATCATTATTTGGATTGTAATATAAGATTTCTAAGAAATGCAATAGTACTTGCTCTTTGACAAAAAATATGAAAGCGTCTTTTTATCGCTCTTTTTTTAATGTTTGTATAGTGACTTATTGTTCGTAAACTAAACAATTCTAACTGCTAAAACTTTGTCTGCAATAAGATTGTGTACCAAACTATATAATAAGATACTATAATTAGCCACTTGGCTTACAGAGTTCCCAGAATGAATGTGTAAACATACCCTTTTTTTGTTCGGCGTACGAGTCGACTGACTTAAGCCGAGTTTTTGTTTAGCTTGCAGTATGTAAAATATGTATGGAGGTGTCTGTTATTTATCTTGATTATTGTAAAATAATGTTTTAGTATGCCAATGAAATAATAACATTGGAAAAAAGCGCTTTTATTCTATTAATATGACGATTTTTGTACGAAAAACTGGGAAAAAGTCGCTTACCTTACTTTCAACTTCGAATTAACAATAGATTCTATGTCAAAACTAAACAAAACTATAAATTAGTAGATAGTTTATTTTACACCAATTTGAATGACATATAATTTGTAGAGCTGCGATGCGGAATTTTAGAGATATCGTAGTTTTAGTGAACGCGGGGAAATCGCAAGATTTCGGCCGGGCGCGTAGTAACAGAACTGCGGAGTGACGTTATAGAGGCGTAGCGGCTGAAGGGGTATCTAAACATACTTTCATATATACTAGGGGTATATGGTAGAGGGAAAAATGAAGAAAACAAATCCACCATATCAACTAAATAAATTAAAAAATCATAATAATTGTTATGTTTTTAGCAAAAAACAGGCCTTTTTTAAACTTATGTGTAAGAAAAGATGGATCTCAACTAAACTATAGAAAATAGGAGGCGCAAGACAAAGACTATAGATAATGCTATAATAATCAGTTCTTGTCACTACCATCAACGGGTGTAGGCAGAGGTGTAAGGTATAACCTCTGAATTAATTTGACACCGGCGCTCGGGTTTCTTATATTTTTTCACCATCTCAGCTGACTCCGGACTAAAATAGTGGCCATTAGGCGTCGGTTGGTTGATGATGTTCAGCTACTGAGAGTGGTGACGCAGAAACATCATATTTTAATGAAATACAACGGTTTCAGTTGAAGTGTGGGTCTTATAGACCCTACCAGGCATGCCCAGGGTTAAAAAGAATTTTGATTTTAAAACAATAACATTAACACTAGAAAGTGTATAGCTGAACGCTAAAAAAATTACCAAATCTAGCTAAAATTTACTAAGTTGAAAATAATAATCGATTTTTCGTTTGTAAGTTATCTTTAAGACTTATCAGACATATTTATAGCTGTTTTGGTCCTCACATTACTAATTGCCTTCATCACGTCACTAGAACAACGTCCATTGCTTAACATGAGCCTTCTAAATTGCATTTTCCGCGAAACTAGGCTTTGACTAGCAAACTGACAGATCCGACGTTGATCCCATACAAGTGGTCCGTTCCATCATAATATTTGATACGAAACACTGAAAACGGCAAAACATTCAGCAAAGCGGAGAACCAACATTCATATCGGAGTGCTCGCAGATTACACCGCCAATGTCGGACGCGTCTTACAAATGCTTTAGAAAAGGCTTTTAATATTTCCTGTAATTATGTTTTTAACTTTAAATCATATACGTGGTGGCTGCGGAGATCAAATACAGACTAAATGCTTTAGTCCCTTGTTGGGCGTCAAAGACCCCTTAATGGCGCCCAGTTGGGACTTAAAAATTGAAAACAGATTTTCGACTACTTTTAGGTCATTGAACATAAGTGTGCGAAAAAAAAATATACTCTTCACTACACCACCGTATACATAACACTAATGCATTTTTATGGAGCATAAAATCGTATTCCCCATTTTCCGTAATGTTCTCTTACTGTTCACGGCTAATGCCAAACAGCTAATGTCCTCTGTGTCCCATTTATAAATCAGCATACAAGCACCCTAATTCCAAAAACAAAGCATATAATTTCTCTGCCCAACATACAATCCTTTTTTACGTATTACGGGCAATTTATTAAAAAAAAAGGCAAAGAGACTGCAAGCCGTCGCGCCGTGGTTGACATTTAACTCTGCTATAAATTTGCTTACCCAAGTATTAACCTAATTAAATCGGGTGACCCATTGAACCCGCAATGCACTCACCGGTTACCAAATTTTTTGGATCCAAGCCAAAGTAAGTTTACTCGATCGTAATAACTTTAAGAGTACCTTCAAATAAATATTTTCAATATTTTTGCCGCAATGTATTTGCTTCGGTAACTTAATCGTCGGGCAATATTGCTTCTGTATTCTACACAGAAATATTGGATCTGCGATTTTGGTAATTTTGATAACGGGTGGCCCAAATTAAAAATGGCCAATTCGCCATTGATCTAAATTAAACTTTTATCAAATCGAACTTCAACGAAAGGCTGGCTAGGACCGTTCATCCCACTGTCGGTTATAAGTGACGATTATGATTGACTTTTGACCTTTCATTGTCCTATAAATTGGGAAGCTCATATTCTTCATGAATTCCTAATAACTTGCCAAATATGGTTTCTTAGTAATATAATTATCTTAGCCCGCAATTTCTGAAATAATAATAGCTCGTTTGGCCTGAGGCAAATTAAGGAAGACGTACCCACCTAATTGTAGTATAAATAGCTTCTGACTGTCTGGGCTAAATGTTAAATTATTTTGTTTAGTGGCACTGCCTTCCGCAAAACCAAGCCTTTTAGAATAAGAAAAAATACAAATGCAACTTTCTCTAAAAAAAGGTTACTGATTTAAAATATTGCGTTTTAGTAATGGAATGAATTCCTTTGTAACTCATTCTCTGTGTTTTTTTTTTTTCTTGTTATATCCGTGTAAAAATATTATGAAATAAATACACACTTTTAATACTACATAAAAAGGCTCTCCTTTGTACATGGACTTTATTATTACTGTAAGTACTATAAGTTGTTTTGGTGTACAATAATGAATTAAAAAAAGTTTTAAATTTTAATTTAGTTTGTTTAAATAGTATCTAGCTTTTACCCGCTATGTACACGCATATACTATTTTTCCCGTACGCGTTGGAATTTTAAGGAAATCCTCTCTTAGTGCTCCCCTACATCCCCAAGGAATCTACATGCCTACATCTACATTCTATCATCTACATTCAGCTTTCTACGTACAACAGTTTCAGCTGTGCATTGTCAATCGCTCAATCAGTCAGTCAGTAACGGAAGAATTTTATATATTAGTGTTCGCGACGGAGCATTTTGATTTATATAACTCGCATAAACAGCCTTATGTACTTATATTCGTAAGCTTATATGTTTTTTAAGTTAGAAGCTTATATACTTAAATAGCAATAGAAATGTTCGCGGAGACGCATTTAACATTGTGTAACTCGCATAGATGGTACCTATGTACCTATAGTCGTAGCCTATGTACTGAATTTAGAAGCTTATGTACTTGCATAGTGATAGTTTGTAAGCTATGTAATCAATTTAAAGTCATATGTTTGTCGTTTTCCCCAAACACGTAAAAGATGTTCTGGGGAAAACATATTTTCAAAGAAAATTATAGTCAATAGGTAGGGCTACACATTTCCCTTACACATTCCCAATAGCACCCTGAGGGCGTGTTCTGATTGGCTGATGGAAATCAGCCTAATCGAAGGTATACACAAAATAGTCATTTCACATTCGAACATAGTAGGGTGGTTGAAGAAAACCACCATGTACACGCACCTTCAGTGCTAAGTTTTTAGGGCATCTAGGAATTTAGGTCTTAAACCATAGGCACTGGAAAGCTGGCACTCAGCCCTATCCAGATATGTACACATCTTCATGGTCAGGCAAGGCATAAAGCCACAAAATAGATAAGAAGATAAACATAGTTTTTTATCCTCTCCCGGGTTCCTGACCTATAGTACCTCCACCCTTGGAGGGGTGGCTTGGTAAGTTGTGTAGCTGGATGGAGGGATGATGCACCTACCCGAATATAGATAGTTTCATAGCCCATGGGGCACAGTTTTTCGGGGAATCAACCCCAAATAGTAAGCAAGCTCAAAACTTGTGATATTTTTGATAGTTAAATGCAACAAGCCCACTAGTGGGCAGGGTTGAGGGGTTGATTTCCAACCCGTTCGACGGGGAATTTCGGGGGATTTGAATAGAGGTGCGTCAACCCCCATCCAGACCTAGAATAGACCTAGATATAGCCGAAAATGTCATAGAACCATAGTAAAAATTTGCAGTTAAAATAAACTGAAGCAGTTAGTGGTTTTTGGGCCTCGTTACGGTAAAGTAACCTCGTACCTTAGTAAATGGTAAAAAATAGCCAATTCGTAGTCACCGGCAGAAGAAACCCTAGAATCTATAAATAGAATCACAGTACTCGCGACTTTGCCCTTAAACCATTAGCTGCAGTGTTGTCAAATTCCTGCCTATTATTTAACCCTGGTAAGCATTCACCCTGCACCCCAATCTACCCCGAAGACAGCAAGTACTTGGCAAGATAGAAGAACGTTGTACGTGTGGTGCGGAGAACCTTAGTTTTCGGTACAGGACGTCAGCGCGGCTGGACGCCGTCGGTCGGTCACAGTTCACTTCGGAGGAGAAGAAAAAGGATAGACCTACCCCATCACAACCCCGTTCCAGTCGATCACGCCCGTCCGGTACATTTTTTGGTCCATTCGAGCCGGATTTCGGACCAAATTTTTTGGTCCTTCGAGAGCCGGATCTCCGCACCCGTACATCTTGTTTCTTAACAGTATGTCAAAACGTATCCGTTCCCGAATCATCCCTTGAAGAATCAACCCTTGAAGAAACAAGCCTTGAAGACTCAAGCCGAAGCCCTGCGATATAGTTTGGCACAAGAGCCAAATATACGCACCCCCTATCTTGTTTCTTAAACAGTATGTCAATTGGTATCCGTTCCCGAATCATCCCTTGAAGAATCAACCCTTGAAGAAACAAGCATTGAAGACTCAAGCCGAAGCCCTGCGATATAGTTTGGCACAAGAGCCAAATATACGCACCCCGTATCTTGTTTCTTAACAGTATGTCAATTGGTATTCGTTCCCGAATCATCCCTTGAAGAATCAACCCTTGAAGAAACAAGCATTGAAGACTCAAGCCGAAGCCCTGCGATATAGTTTGGCACAAGAGCCAAACATACGCACCCCGTATCTTGTTTCTTAACAGTATGTCAATTGGTATCCGTTCCCGAATCAACCCTTCAAGAATCATCCCTTGAAGACTCATCCGAAACAGATCCGAAGTTAGTCGTCGATTGACGTTCCTGTGAAGACGCCTCAAGCTCAGCATCGTGGTTCATCGTGAGGACTACCCCTTGGAGAAAACTACCCTTCAAGAACCAACCCTTAAGGACTCACCCTGAGGCGGATCCGAAGTTATCCGTCAACATACGTTCCAGTTAAGAAGCCTCAAGCTCAGCATCGTGGTTCATCGTGAGGACTGCCCTTGGAGAGAACTACCCTTCGGGAGCCACCCTTAAGGACTCACCCCGAAACTTTGGACTTTGAAAATTTTCCTGAAACACTGAAGGATTGCGTCTGGACTTAGAAGATTTCTAAGGAATCCTGGACTTTGAGAAAATTTGAAAGTTGAACCTGGACTTGGGAATTTTTTGAAGACCAAACCTGGGACTTAGAAAAAATTTTGAGGATTGAACCCGACACTTAGAAAATTTTTCGAACATAGAAGCTGGGACTTAGAAAAATTTCGAAGATTCATACTGGGACTTAGAAAATTTTGATCATCTGAACATAGAAAATATAGATTGATTCGGACATAGAAAATTTTTGAAGAATTTGAACTTTGAAAATTTTGAGAAGATTCTACATATAGAAAATATAGATCGATTCGGGACATAGAAAATTTTTGAAGAATTTGAACTTTGAAAATTTTGAGAAGATTCTACACATAGAAATCATAGACAGATTCGGGACATAGAAAATTTTTGAAGATTTTGAACTTTGAAAATTTTGAAGAGGATTCTACATATAGAAAACATAGACCGATTTGGGACATAGAAAAATTTTCGAAGATTTTGGACTTTGAAAATTTTGAGAAGATTCTACACATAGAAAATATAGATTGATTCGGGACATAGAAAATTTTTGAAGAATTTGAACTTTGAAAATTTTGAGAAGATTCTACACTTAGAAAATATAGATTGATTCGGAACATAGAAAATTTTTGAAGAATTTGAACTTTGAAAATTTTGAGAAGATTCTACACTTAGAAAATATAGACAGATTCGGGACATAGAAAATTTTTGAAAATTTTGAGAAGATTCTACATATAGAAAACATAGACCGATTCGGGACATAGAAAATTTTTGAAGGACTTTGAAAATTTTACACTTAGAAGATTCAGAGCAACTCTGGACTTTTGAAGATTGGGGACTTCGAAGAATTATCCGAGAATATAGAAATAGTTTGAAGAAAAAACTTTAGTTCAAGTTTTACTGAAGCCTTATCCAGGGATATAGAACAGTTCGAAGAATCGACTTGAGGATCTGAATCATGCCAGCCTCAAGAAAGGGAACCAGATTTGAGACGCCTTCAGAAAGTACACTGAAGCCGACAGATAGAAGATACAGCCGAAACCTGCCGGTGACTACCCGGGGTTACGCCCGTATCGAACGTATCGAATGTGACAAGCCGCCGTCGACCGTGGGAAGGACGACGCGGTCATATAGAAGAGTCACAAAGGCACGCGAAGACTTACTCAAGATTAAGTTGGAGCTTGCACAATTAGCACTTCAGAGAGCCGAACAAGAATCGGACGACGATTATATAGAAGATAGAAACTCGAACGACGAGTACGTGCGTTCCTGGCTGGAAGAGGCAGCTGAACCTGTTCCTGATCAGAGAGAGACCAACACCGCTGAGGGAGACATCCGTAATAGAACACATAGAAACTGCGAGCAGAATAGAATAGATAGAAACTGCGAGCAAAATAGAATAGATAGAAACTGCGAGCAGAATAGAATAGATAGAAACTGCGAGCAAAATAGAATAGATAGAAGCTGCGAGCAAAATAGAATAGATAGAAGCTGCGAGCAGCAACCGTCTCCCCCTTTAGACTCCGTATCGATAGTGGACTCTCGTCGAACGCAAATTCCAGAACTAGAGCCGAAAGTCGATGAAGTGACTAAACAGATGGCACCACTGAAGAAAATAGAAGACGACGGGGAAAACAGATTACAGCCGTTCATAACGGACCTTACAGCAGCTATAGTATCGCAAGCTGATAGAAAAACAGAACAGAATTCGTCCTCGCCGTCAAAGGTCATCATGACCTTACCGAACTTCAACGGTGCACACACAGAATGGTTGTCGTTTCGAGCCATTTATGTAACAACTCGAACATAGTCGAGTCATGCCTACCTCAAGATAGTACCGGTCCGGGTGATTGGACCGGCGGGAGAGGCATCTACGTTCGCCCTTCCCGACGATGGATCAACCGTATCATTGATCAACGAGGACCTTGCCAGACAACTTGGAGCCGAAGGCCGCATAGACCCACAGAAGACATCTTGAAACGACACACCAAACAGATAGAAATGGGCATATAGAAACCGCAATTTGAAATGCCCGATAGTTATGAGACAGCCCACAAACGGCTTGTCTCTATAGAAACTCGATAGAAATTCGACTCTTCGAGATAGATATATGGAACAGATGGACTCGTTCCTATAGAAAGGGTGCGCCGAGAAAGCGCCCGAAAATAGAACACCAGGAAGAACCTGGTACCTACCTCATTTCGATGTCTTCAAGCCGATGAAGCCAGAGAAGTACCGTATAGTACACGACGCCGCAGCTAAATCGAATGGAATGTCTTTGAACGACTTCCTACTCACAGGACCAGACCTGTTACAGTCGCTGCCCGGCGTCATGATGAGGTTCCGTAGACACCCCATAGCCATTTCGGGCGATATTGCCGAAATGTTTGTGCAGGTGAAAGTCCGACAAGAAGACACAGACGCCCTCCAATATCCGTGGAGAGGCAACAGACACCCTCCAATGTTCGTGGAGAGGCAATAGAATAGAGGGAGCCCCCGACGAATATCGAATATCAATCATATTCGGCGCGGCCAGCTCACCGTGCACAGCTATAAAAGCGAAGATGCACATAGAAAATGCGCTTGGTATAGAATGAAGACCAAGTGCAGACACGCTAGGTTTGAACCTGACCCTAGCGCGTCCATCGAGTGGCGTCTTAAGAAAAGACATAGCCACAAACAAAGTCCGACAAGAGGACACAGACGCCCTCCAATATTCGTGGAGAGGCAACAGACGCCCTCCAATATCCGTGGAGAGGCAACAGACGCCCTCCAATATCCGTGGAGAGGTAATAGTACAGAGGGAGCCCCCGACGAATATCGAATATCAATCATATTCGGCGCGGCCAGCTCACCGTGCACAGCTATAAAAGCGAAGATGCACATAGAAAACGCGCTTGGTATAGAATGAAGACCAAGTGCAGACACGCTAGGTTTGAACCTGACTCTAGCGCGTCCATCGAGTGGCGTCTTAAGAAAAGACATAACCACAAACAAAGTCCGAGAAGAGGACATGAATGCCCTCCAATGTTCGTGGAGAGGCAATAGAATAGAGGGAGCCCCCGACGAATATCGAATATCAATCATATTCGGCGCGGCCAGCTCACCGTGCACAGCTATAAAAGCGAAGATGCACATAGAAAACGCGCTTGGTATAGAATGAAGACCAAGTGCAGACACGCTAGTTTTGAACCTGACCCTAGCACGTACATCGAGTGGAGTCTTAAGAAAAGACATAGCCACAAACAAAGTCCGAGAAGAGGACATGAATGCCCTCCAATGTTCGTGGAGAGGCAATAGAATAGAGGGAGCCCCCGACGAATATCGAATATCAATCATATTCGGCGCGGCCAGCTCACCGTGCACAGCTATAAAAGCGAAGATGCACATAGAAAATGCACTTGGTTCAATAGAGACCAAGTGCAGACACGCTAGGTTTCAACCTGACCCTAGCGCGTCCATCGAGGGGCGTCTTAGAAAAAGACGTGCCCACCACAAGAAGAGGCATTCGAAATAGTGCTTGGCGTAGCCTCAATAGTACAGTACGCGCCAAGCAAATGCTCCAAAAAGTATGGAGAAAACGAGTCGACTGCTATCAGTCACTCGACATAGAAACCGTACTCACAGAGAAACACCAACGAAGAGGTGTTGTCCACACTGTTGTGTGAGGCAGAGTACGGAAAACAGCCGCCCGCTGAAATAGGTATCAGTCGCCAGCGAAGGCGATGAATCCATCACGCCGAACCACTTCCTACTCGGTGGTTCGGCCAGACTGCACCGCACCGCGGCGTGTTCCCCGAGCAACACGTCGACACCACGAAACACTGGCGGCGCTCACAAGCGCTCGCCGACCAGTTCTGGCGCCGCTGGGTGAGGGAGCACTTACCCGAGCTCCAACACCGGCGGGAGCGCCACCACCGTGGCCCTGGTCTGCAGGTGGGCAACCCTGTGCTCATCGCAGACGGCCAGCTGCCTCGCAACACGTGGCCGCGAGGCCGCATCACCGCAGTCTTCCCTTGGGCGGACAACAGGTCCGGATCGCTGAGGTGCGCATATCTGGCGGCACTCTTAAGCGTCCGGCGAAGAGGCTGATCCCGTCATCGAAATGGTCCAGAGCGTCGGAGCTACGGGCCGGAGCGACGGGCGTCGCGCCGGCGAGCTTCGAGGCAACAGTCGCCGGGGCGACGAGCGTCGCGCCGGCGAGATTCGAGGCAACAGTCACCGTGGCAACGGGCGACGCAACTACAGTCGTCGCTCACCGGCGAGATGCAGCGCCGCGCCGACATCGCAACGAGTCGTCACTGCGCTGCACGGCGGGAGAAATGTTCGCGACGGAGCATTTTGATTTATATAACTCGCATAAACAGCCTTATGTACTTATATTCGTAAGCTTATATGTTTTTTAAGTTAAAAGCTTATATACTTAAATAGCAATAGAAATGTTCGCGGAGACGCATTTAACATTGTGTAACTCGCATAGATGGTACCTATGTACCTATAGTCGTAGCCTATGTACTGAATTTAGAAGCTTATGTACTTGCATAGTGATAGTTTGTAAGCTATGTAATCAATTTAAAGTCATATGTTTGTCGTTTTCCCCAAACACGTAAAAGATGTTCTGGGGAAAACATATTTTCAAAGAAAATTATAGTCAATAGGTAGGGCTACACATTTCCCTTACACATTCCCAATAGCACCCTGAGGGCGTGTTCTGATTGGCTGATGGAAATCAGCCTAATCGAAGGTATACACAAAATAGTCATTTCACATTCGAACATAGTAGGGTGGTTGAAGAAAACCACCATGTACACGCACCTTCAGTGCTAAGTTTTTAGGGCATCTAGGAATTTAGGTCTTAAACCATAGGCACTGGAAAGCTGGCACTCAGCCCTATCCAGATATGTACACATCTTCATGGTCAGGCAAGGCATAAAGCCACAAAATAGATAAGAAGATAAACATAGTTTTTTATCCTCTCCCGGGTTCCTGACCCATAGTACCTCCACCCTTGGAGGGGTGGCTTGGTAAGTTGTGTAGCTGGATGGAGGGATGATGCACCTACCCGAATATAGATAGTTTCATAGCCCATGGGGCACAGTTTTTCGGGGAATCAACCCCAAATAGTAAGCAAGCTCAAAACTTGTGATATTTTTGATAGTTAAATGCAACAAGCCCACTAGTGGGCAGGGTTGAGGGGTTGATTTCCAACCCGTTCGACGGGGAATTTCGGGGGATTTGAATAGAGGTGCGTCAACCCCCATCCAGACCTAGAATAGACCTAGATATAGCCGAAAATGTCATAGAACCATAGTAAAAATTTGCAGTTAAAATAAACTGAAGCAGTTAGTGGTTTTTGGGCCTCGTTACGGTAAAGTAACCTCGTACCTTAGTAAATGGTAAAAAATAGCCAATTCGTAGTCACCAGCAGAAGAAACCCTAGAATCTATAAATAGAATCACAGTACTCGCGACTTTGCCCTTAAACCATTAGCTGCAGTGTTGTCAAATTCCTGCCTATTATTTAACCCTGGTAAGCATTCACCCTGCACCCCAATCTACCCCGAAGACAGCAAGTACTTGGCAAGATAGAAGAACGTTGTACGTGTGGTGCGGAGAATCTTAGTTTTCGGTACAGGACGTCAGCGCGGCTGGACGCCGTCGGTCGGTCACAGTTCACTTCGGAGGAGAAGAAAAAGGATAGACCTACCCCATCACAACCCCGTTCCAGTCGATCACGCCCGTCCGGTACAATTAGGAAGGATTAGCAAAATCTATCATAAGAAAAAACAGCGGCCTTGTTCATGGATAAGATTACCAACTTTTTATGACAGTTGTCAATTAATCCTAAACAACTTGCCCTAAAATGAAGTAAAAACGGCCTTATACCTTCTATAAAAGTAACCCATCAAGTTCATACACCGTGTCTCCATTACGGCGAGTTATAAACCCCAATCCATATCTCAAACACAACACTCGATATATAACCTTATAAAAACTCAGGAAGCGTTCGATTTGACGTTTCCACAGGCCATGAAAAAGTGGATTGGTGCTATCAATATCCATCATGTGGCAACTAAATTAAATGGCCGTTACGTCCGAAGCAAAATCCCCTGGGGCCGCCTCTGTCATCCCCCTGTCTCTACAACGGGTCGTTTTATTAAAACTGCAAAAACGGACAGTCGCAAACAAGGGTTAAGTACGAAATGATGGCTTTATGCGCGATGGTTCCAGTACTGTTACGCTGGATTAGGTCCCAAAGCGTCAAATATTGACTTTTACCGCCAGTTATTGGTACCTTCAATGGGAAATAAGGTCGTAATGGTCACGGATTTTTGGGACTGGTTTAATAAATTTTGGCGGTAACGTAAAATGTTTTTTGTAGCTCTGTTGTTAAGGGAGACTATCGGTTGGAATATTGTCAGGTGTTTACAGAAAGGGTTTAATCGAGCCGAAAGTAGCGAAAGCAAAAAATGTTTTCATAGGCTGTTTTCTATATCCACCTGCACGGTTCCAACTTTACAATTTACTACAAATCTGAAAAGTTGTAATCAAAAAATCCACAAACACGTCCATTTCTACAGACTATGGAATTCACAACAAAAATCAGTGTATGTTACTGACACTCCTGACCCTAAAACGAATTCGATGACATGCCATTTGTCCGGTTCAGTTCACTGCAGATAGATTTGATAGTATTAGATTTAGTTCCGCGTTTACTACTGCCGCATCTGGTTAGTTCGGGATTCGATCTGTTACATGCAGGGGATTGTTAGGATGATTTGCACTTTTACCGTTCGATTGAACGAGATTGAGAGCAAGGTGGACTCTTGGATTTTCCCTATTATTTTAGCAGAGACTTTCATATACCGTTTAGATTTATGACTAATTCAAAGTTTGGAGTTCTTGGTTCTATTTTACTTTGACTACTTTAAATTCTTATTTATACGTTTTTTTTATACTTATATTTTTATTTTATACGTTTTTTTATAACATTTTTTTTAAGGATGGGAAATCATCAAATGACTCCTTCCGCTTTGGGTTAAGCAGGAGGGAGTGTCAGACTCTAACTGACTAAAACCCATCCGTGTCCCTCCAAGTACCCTTTGCGTTCCAGGGCTACGGTACCTCTTTCGAACAGATTCCGCAGCCCCAGCAGGTACTTTCCCTAGCGGGCCCCGTCTTCTGTGCTAACAGCTCTTTGAGGCGCACGGGGATCACAGCGCGCCGTCGACCGGGGCCTGGTTCTGATCAGATGGCGAGCCACCCAATGCCCGCCGTCCGCAGGCCCGCGCCTACGGTGGCCGGGAATTGTCTTGCAACTTTCGACGCCTGGGGCGTCTTCTTCTGTTGCGGTGGCTAAGTGAGGTTTCCCTCTCTCTCACACGTTCGGCCTCCTCCTTTGCTAGCTTTACTGTTTTGCGGAAGGAGGTGACCGCTTCACATGCCTTCTCGCTCCGGACCATAGATTGAACTAGGGCCGGTCGCGAGAGGTCGCCGCCGCCGATCGCCTCGAAGAGGACCCCAAGCAGGGCAGACCTCCACCATATGCTCCACCGTGTCCTCCGAGCGACCCTTATAGTGTTGACACTCGGGCGTGTCCTCCCGCCGAATCCTAAACAGGTCAACAACCTCCTACCGTTATTTGAGATCCCGATGGTGGCCTATTGCGAGAACCATGGAAGTACATGGCTTCGGACTTATGTAGGGCTACCTCGAGACCCAACTACCGGATGCTCTCAACGATTATTGCAACCTGCGTGTCATTGAGAGCATCCGGGTCGGCCGCCGCCTGGTGCAACCCTGCGCCGGAACCAGCGCATCGTCAGCATAGCAGACAATGCTGACACTGCTAGGGAGGTCAGCGCGCAGCACTCAGTCGAAATAACTAAGGTCCCATAGGAGTGGCCCTACAACGGAACCCTGTGGAGCACCGCACGACATCTCTCGCCGGTTCCACTCTCCTGGGTAACTGGGGTAGGTGACGGCTCTGTCTTTCAAGTAAGCCTCGACTACGCGACGGAGGTAGGTCGGCCGACACCCGGTGATACCGATGTGCCTCCCTAATGCAACTCCAGGGCAGGGTGTTAAAGGCATTGACGATGTCTAGAGACACCACCAAGATGACCCCGCCCCGGATAACCGCGTACCCCGTCGAGAGGGCTCTCACGTTCATGATGGCATCCACGAGTGTCCTGAGTCGTCTATAAAATACTTTTGTTGAGGACGAAAAAGTACCTAATATTATGAATCTGCATCATCAATCTATAATAATTATTGGATCAAAATTATTACCACTCAATGTCCAATACTTCTTATAGATACAATATAGAGGGTACCTCCGACACTTCTACACTTACGTTTATTAACGAAACAAGTGGAGCGTATCACAATAAAGCGAGAACCACACTGGTCCTACGTACGCAACGTTTTGCAGCATTGTGTATAATGCATAATAGTTTTGCCAATAAAATCCATTTTTCTCGAATTTTAACCTCATTTGTTTGGACAGTATTTTTCTCCTAAATATAATTTGAAATCAGATTTCGACAAAAGTCCAAAGTTAAAATTTGACGAAAATATTGTCAGTATCTGGTGAACGGTTGGACTTATTTATAAAATAAACAATGATATTTTGATTTAAATCAATTGAAAATCTACCATGTACCAAGTAATATAATGTACAAATATTGTTTTGTGCAATTTCTTGAAGAATTCTAATGAAATCATCATAAGGAAAAGTTTATTGATATACAAGACCGATACCAATCGGAGCAGACGACGGTATCGGTCCACGGTCTACCTACCATAACAAAGAAAGCCTTTGATTGTAACTGTGAGCATGACTACATAGTTCGAGTTCTCTTAGAGTACGTGATCCAGATGAGCATGTAATCGTTGCTGCCATCGATCCCCGGGATATTCACGCAGTTTATTTTATTACTCGTAACGTGTTTATTAACGTAGACATTTAAAATTGATTTATTGTTAATTCAGCATTCTACTTCTTCTCACTAGTTATTAATTAGTTTCCTTGTTTTTTTCTATTTGCATAATAGTCTAGGAGTTGCAAAATCTACTTAGCGATGCATTGTTTATGCAATTTTGTAGCTTGAGACGCTCCTAGATCTCCTTATTGATCGCAATCATTATCTGAAGGTTTAGTAGCTCGTTTACATAAAAGAAGGTATCGTCAACAAATTTAAAACCGTGGTTAAGATTATTTTTGAATTTTTTAAATCATTTCTTTAAAATTAAGTTCGACTATACACAATATGTACTATTTTTAAGTTTATTTTTTTTAATTGTCTGTTGTGTATTTTTTTATACTCACCTTTAGATTTGTTTGTGTTTTCAAAATTATTATACGTGTTATTAGCGACAACATTTTTAGAGTTACGTAGCCAAATGTCAAAAAACCGAACCCTAATGGATTCGTCATGTCTGTCTGTCCGTCCTTATGTCACAGCCACTTTTCTCCGAAACTATAAGAACTATACTGTTGAAAATTGGTAAGTAGATGTATTCTGTGAACCGCATTAAGATTTTCACACAAAAAGAGAAAAAGAAAACAAAAAAAAATGGGGTTGCCCATTCTTAGAACTGAAACTCAAAAAATGTTTTCATCAAACCCATACGTGTGGGGTATCTATGGATAGGTCTTTAAAAATGTTATTGAGGTTGCGAATATCATTTTTTTTCTAAATTGCAAAGTTTCCGCGAGAGACACTTCCAATGTGGTAAAATGTGTGCCCCTGTAACTTCTAAAATAAGAGAATGATAAAACAAAAAAAAAATGATATACATTACCATGCAAACTTCCACCAAAAAATTGGTTTGAACGAGATCTAGTTAGTAGTTTTTTTTAATACATCATAAATCGGAAACCGCAATTTAGCTTTCATTTAATCAATTCAAATATTAAAAATACGGTTTATGGTACGGAACCCTTCGTGTGCGAGTCCGACTCGCACTTGGCCGGTTTTTTTTATTTCGCTACAGTATGCAAGGCTTTAAAATCGTATCGTATGCTGCGTTGCATACGGTAAGTGTGTTTCTACTGCATAATTTTTCATATAAAACTAGGTATATAAAAAACATTATGATTCCAAATATCATAATGCGTTGCATACGTTGCGTACGTGGAACCAGTTTGTCTTTAGTTTATCCCATTCAAAGGTGGCACACGAATAATAAATACACCGATACAAACCCCTGAAAACCATTAACCTCCTTTCTGTACAGCAAGTCGGGCAAAAATAAAATTTACAACCCCATTAAATGGAGTATGCTAAACAAACACGGGTATGTGTAGTAATTCTTATTTTTTACGGCTATTTCGACGCTTTACGCAGGGTGCACCCGAAACAAGTGTAAGCGAATTGACTCTCTTTAAGTTGATGTAAAACAAAAACACGGGAATAATTTATAAAGGCGATCTGCCGTTCTATTTTGTCAACATCTCACCGTGTAGAGTAAGATGGAGTAATAATAATCATCATCTTCTGCCTAGCTTTTTCCCAACTATATTGGGGTCGGCTTTCAGTCAAGCCGGATTTAGCTGAATGCCAGTATTTTACGAGGAGGGGCTGCCTACCAGACCTCCACAACCCATTAACTGGCTAACACGGTACTTCATGGCAAGACTGGAGTCAGATTTACTGGTTTCTCACTATCCGTAACGACTGCCAAAGATCTACAAATTACAGCCGGGACCAACGGCTTAGCGTGCTTTCCGAGGCACGGAGGAAGACCAACCTTGGCAAGCGTTGCTTAACCTTGAAGATCGACCCGTGCGGCTGTTATTATCTAGACACGAGCTCCTGGAGTAATAATTATAATAGTCTTTATTTCAAACTTTGAGTAGGTACAAGTTAACTACACCATGAGTGACGGATACAAATATCACAGCGGATAGCGGAGCAAACCCCAGTTCCATGCTAGGAATTAACCTGTGTTACGGACACTAGAGGTAGCTCCGCCATCTCACCGAAAACATCGCAAACGTCTGTAGTATAAAAATTATTGACTAACTGGATTCCCAGATTAGGCATGCCTGTTCGTAAAAAATATGAATGTGCCACATTCACGACGTGCAATGGTGTGTGTTTGTATGTACTATGTGTGAGAGATTCAGTAATGGTGAGGGTGTGTTTCTGAGTAAGCATGCAGTGGATTCTTTGCATCTTTTTTGTATCAATCCATACCGCTCACTTCATGATTATTTCACCTATGTAAGCTATAAATGAATTACACTCTCGTATTTTAAGGAGCAACAGGGACAGAAAGAGGTGGAGAAACATCATACGTGTGAAATCGGTGCAGAAGGAAAGTCACGACCCTCAGCACTGAGGAATACGACGCAAAAAGGAGGAGGAGGAGGATTTTAAGGAGCATTCGAAGTCTGTCCAAAGCGCCTTTCATTTTCTTCCACTTTGACTACATTTTATGGTGTCGCCATATATTTATGCAGTTCTTTTTTAACACTGTGAGATAAAGTAGACAATCATAACTTTTACCGAGAAATTTGGATTCATTGATATGTAGCACCGGCGGATACCACGCCAGGTTAACACCTAGCGCCTGTACCACCTAGCTTAAGCCTGTACTGTAGCACCTAGCCAAAGTGTAAAAATGTGTCGAAAATCACTTGTACTTGAATCGGGTATTTCAGAAGCATACAAAAACAAGTAATATTATTTAAGGTAAAAATGAAGAGACAGTCAATCAGAAAGGTATGTGAGGGGTCGATTGCCCAAGGTAAGTAGAGGAAGAGTATTCTTGAGTACTCCAGACGTACTCAAGAATACTCCCTGAGTATCTTGTTGAAAATATTACCCTTAATACCGATATTTTCTCATTTTTTCCCTTTCAAAAAGCTTAAGATAAATTATTCTTATAAAAACTGAACAAATTTTACCCTTGAACCGTTGCGAAAATCGATTAAAAACTTTTGATAAAAGGATTAAACTGAGATTGGGGAGATCTAAGCGAATTCAAATAACTTATGTCAGATTTAATATCGTTTGTTTTTATTCCATCGCGTTTTTTAACTTTGTGTTCAGTGAACGTTAAGGACGATATTAGAGAATCGATGTTTTCTTTTGAAGAGTAAAATGAAGCAGTCTGGTCATTTTCATAGTGACCTATTTTTTGTTTTGCTGGTGGCTTAATAATATCAGTCAGAGGATGGATGACCATTTAACATACCGATATTCTTCCGTGGCTCAGAAGGAGCGGTAATCAGTTAGCCCGGCTGTTAGCTGCGAACCCACCGTGGTGCACGCTATCCATGGCCACGCGGCTCATTTTAGCTGCGTGGGTTCATTTTTAAGGTTCATTAACCAACGGGACCCTATTACTAAGCCTCTGCTGTCCATTCGTCCGAGCGAGCTGTATCTCAAGAACCGTAAGAGGTAGACAGTTGAAATTTTCACAGATTGTGTAGTTTTATTGCCGCTATGACAACAAATAATAAAATTTAATTTCGGAAGTCGGCGTTTTTGGTTTTGTACCTATCTTCGTTTTTTAACACCGACCTCCAAAATTAAGGTTATTTTATACTTTGCAGTGTTTTCTTGGAAGTCGGTTTTATTTTTTTGTAATAAAGTTTATTTAATTTTTCACTTATAAGTTGTGATACTTGGACGACGTCTTCGTGTATGAAAATTTAAAATAAGCAAAAATGCTCATAAAATAAAAACTACTGAACCAAACTGAATCAAATTTTACGGGACCAAATTGCAAGCATGCCGCATCGAACTATAAAAGAATCACATAAATCGTATTAGAAACCTCGTAGTAATCAGTGTACATACATAAATCCTACTTTTTGGAAGTCGGTTAGTAATTAAGGTTTATGGTACGGAACCCTTCGTGTGCGAGTCCAATTCGCACTTGGCCGGTTTTCTTGAAAACGTTAGTTTACGTTTCCACTGAAGTACACGCCACACGCCCACGACTATGTTGCGTGGCCCACTGCGACACACGGAGAGGCTACGCACGTTTCTTTGTACCGCGTGCACAGCGTGCATGGCGTTGACAGAGTTGAGCTACGTGGGTACCACATTCGAGCAAGCCACGCGTGTGTCATTGACGTCGCTTGATGCGTAGCGTGTCCGTGCGTTGCAATGGAAACAATCTTGTACAACCTCATGCAAGGCGAAGCCACACACGTGCGGAGCGGCTTCATTTGTAGATTTTTGACAGTCGTCACGGATAGTCAGTAGCTAAGAAATTTGACACTCACAACACAAGACAACAACAACAAACAAGACAAGGAGTATCGTGTTACTCATGATGGATTATCAAGGTCAGATAGGCAGTCGAACCATCTGAAAAACTGATACTCAGCATCTGGTTAGACTAAAAGACAACTGAAAGAAAATGAAGGAGTAAAATGGTTTCATCTCAACGATTTGGAGGTGATTTCGTGATTTTTTTTCCTATTATGTAATACCGATACATAAATTCTGGCTAAACCAAGTTACGTGCAATATCATGTAGATTACTACCTATTTTTTTCAGATGTCATTTCTTAGTAAATGCCGATGAAAAACTGCTTCATCTGCACGCTATTTTTAAGCCTTTTCGAGAGAGGCCCTTGAGTAAAAGGTATCACGAACGACATACTGTGGTAACAATACACTGCGAAAACTACAAAGCAGAAAAATTTGCCGTACTGGGACATGGGTTTCTAAGGAAAAAAGCTACCTACAGCGTTTTTAAAAGCCGACATTAACATTTCAATGCCCTTTTACAGTCCACTTATTTAAATAGAAAATGTTTCTCCCACAGTATTCTTAAGGGATGCATTGGCAATTCACCTGAGAGTCGTATGAGCGATGGATACAGACAGTGCACTAAAACCAACTTTATTACATTCTGAGAAACTTATTTATTGGTCTTTACGACCTTTCTCTCTTATAACTTTGAAGGATAACTGAAACACTCGCTGTGTTTGTGATCCCTGAAGAGTTAACTGAAGAGTAAAGTATACCTCCGTTTTTTTTTTATCATTGGTTTCTCTTACTGGGCGAGCCTTGAGGCGAGGATAGGAGAAAAATTAACCAATGGAATTGCATAAAATACCCGCTTCGCTTTAGCGGGTAAGGATTTAGGTTGCCTGTCCATTACAGTGGAGCGAGGCAGCGGAACGGAGAAACGGTGAATTATTAACCAATCATGTTGACACTCTTAGCGAACTAGTTTGAAGATTAGAAGCAGCAGAGCAGGGAAGCGGAGTGGGGAAGCGGAAAAATATTGCCAGCTGCCCACTCAAATTACTCGTCGCGTGAACTCGGACTAGCTCCACACAGTTCGCCACTCCACTCAGCTACCTCGCTCAGCGTCAATGGACAAACGTAGTCCGCAATTCCGCTCCGCATTACTCCGTTTCTCTGACAGGTAGCCTGAGGGGCTTGTAATCTAAAAATTATTTGTTACGTAAATGCGCACAAAATTCACGCAAGACTCAAGAGGAATAAGCTTCATGATAGTTGACCTTTACATGGACACCTTCATATTTTGTTAACATCCATCATTACTCTTTTTAGGGTTCCGTACCTCAAAAATAAAAAACGGAACCCTAAAGTCCGTCCGTCTGTTTGTCAAGATCCTTTATCTTTCCTTTCGTTTTCTTTTTTTTTTTTTTTTTTTTTTTTTTTTCTTTTTTTTTCTTTATCTTGGGAATGCGCGGAGGTATCGAGTCGAAATTAAAATCATATACTCAAGTCTAGAGTACCTTGAAGTTGAGAAAAAATCAAACTGCTAACTTAACGTTAAAAATACGGCCGTTTATGCCGCAAAAACGTATATTTCGACACTCCCAAGGAATTAAAATATGGTATTTTCCGTTGACCTAGAACTATGTTTAGCAAGTAATACCCTTTTATACTAAAAGTATAGGGTAAAATCTAAAAACTAAACATTCGTGTTTATATTAAAAAAAAAAATGCCTTTATTTAAAGTTGTATGTAGGTAACTCTCCGTGGGTGAGTTCGGTGTTCACATTTTGTTAGAGGAGCATGTTTCAAGGTCGCTATCTTATTTTGTCCAACCGAAGGCCATCCTCCGCCTTTTCTACACAATTTTGACCTTTACTGGTACGGGCCAGTCTTAACAGTACGAGTCAAGCTCATCACACCATCTTTACCTCGGTCTGTTTCTAGGTGTAGCTGAACAATACTAGTAACTTAATAGCAACATCTATACCTCTACATACGAACTAAATTGAGAATTAACGTCACACAAATCTTACAGCGTGCATACAGAGTTAATCGTGAGAATACTAACGACCAACAACAACCATCGGACCTTTGAATAGGAAATCATCAAATGGCTCCTACCGCTATGGACAGAGCGGAAGGGAGTGTCAGACTCTTACTGTCTAAAACCCACCTGTGTTTCTCTAAATGGCCTTTGCATTTTCGAACAATTCCGCTACGTTGCCAGGCACTGGCCCTGTCAGCATAATTGTAGGGGCCTACAATTATGCTGACATATTTTTGAAGCACGCGTAGAACACAACGTGCCGTCAGCCCGGGCCTAGCTTTTATCGGACGGCGAGCCACCCGTCGCTTGCCGTCCGCAATGCCGCGCCTACAATAGCTGGGAATCGCCCTGCGACTCCCGACGCCCAGGACGTTTTCTTTTGCTGCGGCGGCTGGGGCTTGAGCTGGTGACTTCTTCCCATGCGACCTCTCGTGTCTGTCCTTAATGGTCGAATCCATGGTCCGTAACAAGGGATTGTTGCGGACCATGGATGGAATTAGGGACAGACGCGAGAGGTCACCGCTGCCAATCGCCACTATGAGGACACGGCAGTGCTCTGCCCAAGCAGGGCCAACCTCCTACGTATGCTCCACCGTATCCTCTGGGCGATACACACAGTGGTGACACCCGGGCATGTCCTCCCGCTGTACCCAAACAGGTACCTCCTGTAACAACCATGTCTGGTAAATACCTGCGTTATACGAAAGGTGTGGACACCGTGACGTCTGAACGGTTTTGCTTAAAACTTGGTGCACAGGCAGACCTTGTCCTAGAATAGGCCATAGGATATTTTTTATCTCGGGAGTATAGTAATTAAATAATTTTTATCTCACGCCTTGCAATAATATTCTAATTTAGTATGGGCAAAACCGCTGGCAGAAGCTAGCCCCAGTCGATCAATTCAAAGTCCCAGCCAATGATATAATTCTTGTTTTATTTCAATATTCAGCAAGGCTTTATTTCAGCTTAACACCCAGATCAGTATCAGGCCACCGAAGGCATATTTCCTCGTTTTATACGATCATGTATTTCCATATTCTGGTCGTAACCTTGAACCCCCTAGTTTACGACAGGGTTCTACACATACATATATGAATGTATGTACATACGTAGGTATGTTTGTAGGTATTTTTATGAGGCATCGTGCTCATTCGGTTTTATGTGTTTCAGACGAGACAATATTTATTATTAAATTGTTTTTTATGAACTTTCGTGGGTTAGGGTAACACCATATTGTTAATTTTCATGTCATATTTATATTCCTAAGCCAAAAATGCAATAAAATACTAAAAAATAAAGTATTTCAGTAAAAAAAAAACATATTTTGAAAAATAGGAAGTTTGAGACCATTTCCCCAGCCATGGGAAAATGGTAGCTATGGGGGAATGGCATGTATTCGTAAACATGCTTTGTTTATTTTTTATCTGATTTAAAAACAGCTTTTATTTCTAATCCATAACCATTTTAAGGCTGTGTGTGTGGTCTTTGTAGCTTTCTGATCACAACAAAATTATTAAATGTGTAAATCTAGATTATAAACTAGACTAAGATATAAGATTATAAATATGTGTAAACTTATAATGACATAAATTAATTTATTCAGGTAATTATAACTCATTGCAAAAAGATCATAAAATCAATTAATTAAATAAGAAACTAATAAATTAAGTCCACAAATTAAATTAAAACTACCTAATTAATTAATTTCCCATCAAATAATTAAATTTGCAAAAGCCAAAACATTAAATTTGAAAATGTCAATAAATAAAATTTAAAATGTCAATAGGTAAATAAAATTATGAAATGTCAAAAAATTAAATTTCAAAATACCCATACGCATTCACCACCCACCCATAACCCACCAAACCCCAAAAACCCATTCAAATGTGCTTTTGAGCGAAAGTGTAACAAACTATCAACCTTCCATTTCTTATTTGAGTTGGGTTCGCTCTTTAGTCTAGGTCAGAGGTGACAAAAACAAAGTCTTACCCAGAAGAAGCCTGTTTAAGAAATCTAATATGTATTTATTTTACAAGGCATTCGCTACCAGTTTACTATAACATTTAAAATAGGAATTGGTAGGAAATAGGAAAACGTAGCCCAAGGATGAGGCACAATTATATTATCATTCCCTTTATACTATAAATTGACTGAACTCAATATTTTAATTATTTATTTACAACAATCATCCCATTTCGCCACTAATAAAGATGTTGTTCAAAGTGGTTTGCAAACAATTCCGCTATTAATTTTACGTAATCGAATTCTGTTTTGCACAAAGTCGTTGTTAATTTTAATCTAAACTCAAGATTAAATATATTTTACACTGCTAAGTATTGCTAACTTTGAGACTAAAGTTTAAAGGTGGCCAGGACAGGAGACAGGGGGAGCGAACCAACTCATAATTACCTTTTAAATAAACTAAAATACATACATGTGCATAGCATGGATTTTAGTTTATTGTTGTCTTTGGTACGCACAGATAACATAGCTATTTTTTAGTTGTGCGCACCAATATTATCGGCCACATTCCACCGTCCGTCTGCACAACAGTCTGTTGCCATCTACTCACGGTCTTATTTGTTATATGTTTACCCTTATGTATTTATTTTTCTGATTACTTATCCAGTTTTAATTACTTTTTATGCCGCTCCGATCGACGTCATACTCAAAGCCGGCTGTCGCTTAAAATCAGTGCGCTATGGCTCTGTCTCGCACACGAGTCCTAGCATTATGCTGAGCGACGGCCGTTTTGCTCGAATATGACGCATATCTTCCCAACTTTTTTTTTTGTTTTGCGTCATGTTTGGTGCAAATAAACGGTTTTCTTTCTTTTTCTTTATTACCTAACACCAATTAATAATCATACATTAAATATTGTAAAACATTGATATGAATTATTCACGTTCTCTAACTTTAAAGTGAGTGATAGATATACGAGCAAGCACGCGTACCTACTTATGGCTCGACGACCTTTTTCGCTCGCGTGTAACCCTAAGTACGCGTGCTTAAAAACACGATGCGTAGAGAAAAAGTTCGTCGAGCCATAAGTACGCGTGCTCAAAAACAAGAGAGAAAAAGGTCGTCGAGCTATAAGTACGCGTGCTCAAAAACAAGATGCGTAGAGAAAAAGGTCGTCGAGCCATAAGTACGCGTGCTTAAAAACACGATGCGTAGAGAAAAAGTTCGTCGAGCCATAAGTACGCGTGCTCAAAAACAAGATGCGTAGAGAAAAAGGTCGTCGAGCCATAAGTACGCGTGCTCAAAAACAAGATGCGTAGAGAAAAAGGTCGTCGAGCCATAAGTACGCGTGCTTAAAAACACGATGCGTAGAGAAAAAGGTCGTCGAGCCATAAGTACGCGTACTTGCTCGTAGGTCTGTCACCCACTTTACAATTACATGCACTATTTTCGAGATGGAAACAATTTACGTTTTTTGAAGTCCGTATTTTTTGAAGTGTAGTTTTCCGGAAATTCATTTAGGGCATTTCTGTAAACATCTAACTGTTAAAGCTTAGATAAAATGAACTTGAAGTGAACTGTCTATCACTAGAAATGATAGTTCACTTCCATTACATTTCACCATAAACCAGCTGTTCGTTCGTATTGCCTAAACTCTTCCCGCAAGGACAAGACTGTAGGGGTTTGTAAGGGTTTTGTGAATGCTCCGCGTTACATGAGTTAAATGAGGTTGAAAAAAAATATGGCGGCAAGAAAATCACCAAATACCCAATGAAATAAAAATCCAAATGCATCTGGCATTTTAGGGCATTTCTGTAAACATCTAACTGTTAAATATTAGATAAAATGAACTTGAAGTGAACTGTCTATCACTAGAAATGATAGTTCACTTCCATTACATTTCACCATAAACCAGCTGTTCGTTCGTAGTGCCTAAACTCTTCCCGCAAGGACAAGACTGTGGGGGTTTGTAAAGGTTTTGTGAATGCTCTACGTTACATGAGTTAAATGAGGTAGAAAAAAAATATGGCGGCAAAAAAATCACCAAATACCCAACAAAAAAAAAAAATCCAAATGCATCCAAATAACACTACAAATATTCTTAATTCTTTATTGTACACCATAACAACTTATATTAGTTTACAGTGACTAAAAACATTAATGTACAAAAGCGAGCTTAATTCAAAATTGAGTTTTCTACCAGCAGACCTAAATTCAAGAAAAACATAATAAAATTAGTAAAACCGACTCTGAAATTCTGGATATCATTAATTTAATCCGTAGTCAGATTTTAGTTTATTAAATCTTACTACTTGCACTAATTGGTCATGATAGTGGTTGGTTCGTGTCGTTATCGACACGGACCAACCACTAACTCTGTAACTCTTATGAGTTACAAAATACAACACACACTTAGAAACAGCAAACTCAAAAATATTCCTTGTGAGCACTTCCTGCATGCGCGGAAACAGATGAAACTACCCTCGAACAAATCTTGCACTCAAAATGCATAGTGGACTAAATATTCGTCGCTTCACGGTACGACTTCACAAATTCCGTTTCGTTCCACACGAGTAAAAACTTTTTGTATGCCTTCATCAAAAGCATATTTTAGAATTGCTGTCAAAGGATGAAAAAAGAACAAATAGTTATGGAACTTTTCGTTCGTAGGTTTTCCTGAACCACTCGGTTCTGATATTAAATGTAGAACACTAACGAGGTTACATGGACCATGTGTAAAATCATATAAGGTTTCTCTAAGAGAAAAAGTTATTGGAATCTATTTTTCTATAGCGGAGCATCAGGAAGTTCAAGTGAAATATCTACCTCTGTAGTCGAGTGGCATAAGCGTTTGTCTTGTGACACGGTGGTCGATTCCTACGAGAAGCATACTTTGTTAAAAATTGTTTTCAGTTTCTTAGGACATTGCAGGCTTCATTTTGGTTAATCACCTGATTGTCTGATAAAAAGATGATTCCGTGCTTTGGAAGGCATGTATAATCCGGTTGTCCCGGTTTCCAAATGGCGGTCGTCAAATAAACCATGTCAGAGGCCCATGAGGCGGTTTAGAAACTGACACTAGGGTGTGTGGGGTCGTTAGACCTTACTGCCCACACGATAATATGAAAATCTGAAGAAACTAACACGTTGGAAGACCACAAGGTGGCCCAGTGACTGTTGAAAGCCGCGGGAATCCGCTGGATGGAAGACGCAGCGGCCGGGTCGATGTGGCGACACTTCGGGGGAGCTGTGACGTCTTTCGCCTGAAATTATGATTTATGAACACAAATGCTATTGACGACAATGAAGGTAACGCTAGCTGGTAAAGAAAATGGAAATTAAATATATTTTTTGCTACTCTTTACTTTTATGATTAAATTCGTTGCGGGATCCAAGACAGTTGAATCGTTTCTCTGAGACTCGTTGGGGTTCATTTGTTCGGCGTTTTCTGGTGGTCACCACTGTTGATTCTGACTTTCAGGAGCTGCAGTAGTTGATAATGTGTGGCGGGATTGTCATAATATAAAATAACCGGTAAATAAACTTGACCTTTATTGAAAAACCTCCATTGAGCTGGAAAAAGGCCTATCCAGCCAAATTTTCGTCTCATGCTTATTTCTTTCTCCCGAGGCTCTCATTAAGTCATCAAAGACACAGAACATCCAAAATTAACCCCCACTAAAGCATAACGGTTAAATAACACAACGTTCTTCTTTTAACTGTCACATCGTTTCTGATAAGTCACTAGTATAATCCAGCATTTGATAAAGAAACCAAGGCTCAATATGAAAAAAAAACACCATTGTTTTAAAACGAAAACCTAGCAATATTTTCATTACTACTTCGTCTATAATTTCGACTTACACAGAAACGCAAAGCTTTAATATAGTATACGCCTGAAACCCTTTGAGAATTAAGGTCTCCAGTACGTTTAATTACGAGAAACCAAATACGGCTCATAGAGGTTGTCATGGTTACGGTATTTACAACAAGTTAATGTCAATTAATGTATATTTCGTTGGTTTAGTACCTCCATCTTCTTGAAACCATTGTTTGATCAATTTGGAGGTATTCGTATGTGGTTTTGGCTAATTGGATATGAAAGGGCGAATTACTGAATTATTGGAATGTTAGGTATTTCTTTGATATTGTTTAACATTATTATCTAACTTCTTACTACTATTGTTTATGCGAAATTTTGGATGTATAGATGTTTGTTACTCAATCATGATTTTTTTTTAGGATGGGATATCATCAAATAACTCTGACATTCAGTTCCGCTACACCCAGAGCGGAAGGGAGTGTCAGACTCTCACTGACAAAAACCCACCCGTGTTCCCCCTGATGCCCTTTGTGTTCCAGGGCCGTGGTGACTTCTGGAAAAACTCCGCGGCTTTTTTACTCAGTCGTGCTAGAACGGCTGAACGGATCTGGTTTGGAACATAGATAGATCGTATTTATCATATTATTGTCATAACTGGTTTGGTTAATAGATAGTCTCGAATAGCACATAGGCTACAACATGTTGTAAGTTCCCTTAAGATATTTTCCGACATTACGCGGTCAAAGCCGATGGCCGAAGCTAGTTTTCTAAGTTTTTTTTTTAATATTAGTTGGTGCTAAGCCAGATAGTGAAAACGGGGATTTATGGTGAACTCCCCGTTTTCACTATCTTAGAAGTGACAAATAAAAAATAAACTGACCCGGTCAACTGTTGTGACGCTGTCAGTCGGCGTTGTGTCAATACCCTGCATCTGTAGCGACGCCACGTACTGGCGACGTCAGTTTTGATGTAAATTTCATATTTTTGCTATTTCTACTGCACAGAATCGGAAGACGGCATTTTTTCCCATGTATTTGGCTGAATCCCCAGAATTTTTCGTAGTCCTTGCCATCAGCTTTGACGTAATTTGTTTTACTTTTTTTGCTTTCTCGATCTAACTTGCATAGAGTCCAGGAGAGAAAGAAATATTTTCACACACTTTAGAATCACTATTTTTTTATTAAATCCATAGTAAAACCATTATTATTAAATCCATAATATCCCATTTGCTAATTTAATAACGATTCCAATGATATCAAAGGGATATCCGATCTTAACAATGATCGAATAACCGAAAATCGACCTTGCGTCCCATCCCTCAGAGTTTTGACTCTTTAACCTTCAGCTGCAAACTCCCACTATTATTTTCCTATGACCCTTATCGCGGAGGTCACCTTAAAACTTTTGAACACATAAATTCGTACTCTATGGATCATTAAACACTAGATGAATTTATGTGTAATGAAAATCGAATCCCCATTAAATTGTCTTTGTAAAAAGTTGTATTCACGCTGATCTGAACTTTCATCTATGCTCTCGTGGTTTTTGGCTCCTATTGTGATAAAATATTCGGATCAATGGTTACTAAGTCACCGTGTTATGGAAAGGTTAAACTTTTGATTAAAAGGAACCTACTAGAATATTTTAGGCTACGTACTTTACAAATATTAAGTAGATATATCAGGTGAGATAGTGGTCAAACGCGTGCCTATCAATAATAAAAAAAAAAGTATTCATCTATTATCATTATCATCATATCAGCCAAAGACATCCACTGCTGGACATAGGCCGCCCCCAAGTGTCACCACAACAACCGGTCCAGTGCGTCTAGTAACCATACGGAGGATCGCCGAACTGAGTTGGCAGTGGCAAGGCACAATGTTCGATGGAAATGAAAAGTTCTGGAGTGGCAACCACGTACCGGAAGTCGCAGCGTTGGAAGGCCTCCCACAAGGCGGCCTTATGACTTATGGTGAGAGTAATCCACTCCATCCAAATTTACATGTGTACCAAGATTATTGAATATTGAAGTTGAATCATTTTATTTTTCACATCTATGGGCCAAAGAAGTCTAAAAATAACGAGATTTATTATGATTTTAGGTTATTATTATTTTCAAAAATAAGGAAATGCGAGTTTGTATGAAATAGTATGAGGAGTTTTTCATACAAACTTCCCAACGAGCTCTACACCTCTCTTTTTTACGTCCTGTACTTGTTTGCTCGTTAGTAATATAATTATTGTTAGCAGTGATATTTATAACATAACATACATTAATATATTTTTGCTATTTAAATTTCTCATAGCTCAGTTTTACCGAAAACCAAGTTTTTCTTAGTCCTCCGCTGCTTCTTATTTTTTCACCAAGACAGTTCAGCCTTTTCTTCAATACTTGTGAATAATTATTGAGCTGCAGTGAATAGAAGAAATAGTTAATCGGACTTGACGGTAAAATTAAAGGCAAACCTTTTACCTCTAGTCTATACAGGAAAGTCAAATTCAATCTTGTTTAAGGGCGCTATTACAAAGTCGAGCGCTTGCCCCGGACTAAAGCTACAAACCGCGTTTCCCGAGATTTATAGTGATTGTGGGGCTGTATACAAAAATTACTTAAAAATATGAGTTTACTTTTAAATAGACCAATTTTTTTTTCATGCATTATAACAATACCTCCTTAATTATTAAATAATTTTTATTTGAATTTGGATTATACTTTTATAGATAAAAAATATAGTTTCGTACGGAAAATTGTCAATAATTCTCAGTTTTACAAAATTATTTTTGGTTTATTAGTGCATGAATCGTAACAAATTGATTTGATCATTCCAAAGAAGGTACAGTTGTATCATGGACATTTTTAAAATTGATTAAATTATTATATCTTCGGTGTACCAAAGCATCAAAAGATTCCCAAAAGCGTAATTTTATGAGCGGAGACAATAAATTTACTGATGTACGTGAACAAATTGATATATTTATTTAGAACACTCCCAAGATCAACTATCAAACTTTAAAATTTACAGTGCTACCTAACACTCCCAAACAAACACAAAACTTCACCTATCGTCAAATGCCAAAAATCTCAGTAATTTTGTACTTCAGCTAACCAACTAAGAGTTCGTACTTCCGAAGCTTTGGCCAAGAATTAGCAAAGCAACGAAGTGTTTTGGCGCATCGCCACGTTTAAGTTTTTTCATTCTTAATTAGATCCGCGGTTTTTCTTGTGTAAAAAACAGTAGGTACTACATAATTATCTTGTTTTAGCTTGCAAAGTGAAACCCGAAATATATTTACCTAATCTCTGTCAGGTTATCTAGATTTAGTTAAAGATTTATTTATTTCTCACCACTAAAGAATAAAATTACAATTGTAAATTACTTTATAATTATGAATATACAATATAATTTGGTTGCTGTGATAGTTGCCAAGAAGATATGACTCTATCCCCTGAACTAGGTGGTAACCTGTTTTTCAGGGGGTAGTGTTCAGCCATTAGTTATACAATATTTACCGAGTGCCATTACTATTTAGATGATTCGGTAGTGTGTGAGTATCTGAGGTTGTGGTGGATGAAAAAGTAGCCATGTGGTGTGAAGTGTATTCGAAGAGGGTGGTGTGTAAGCGTGTATGAATATTGTGTAAGATAAGATAAGATAAGTCTTTATTTGCCTTAAACATGCTATAAAGTTGTTACAGTCATGTATTAATCTTAGGTCCATACAGAATATGTATCAATTGCATGCAAAATATTATAATTTAATTGTTGTTCAATGTAAAGAATATAAGGTCAATACAATAATATAATAGTTGTCAAAATTATCCGCGTAAATGTCCAAAATATGATAGTTTATTGTTAAAAAAATATTTAATGTCATAAAACATATGTTCTCTCAGCCATTTCAAAAATTTGTTTTTAAATTAATATTCGCACATTTACACCACATCGCTGCTTCTACTATTCATAAACAATAATAAAACTATATTAAAATAAATTTAATAAACTATCTTAAAACGAAATTAAAACGTAACTTAAATAAACTGAACAAAAATAAAATACAAAAAAGATAGGGAGCAAAACTGTTAAAGGCGCAGACTTGCTGGGGCTTGAGGTGTTATAAGACGAATATTGGTATTTAATTGTTAGCACGATCTCTGTCCTCTCCCTTGCGGATAGGATGGACTAAGGCTTTGTTTAAAGCCTGGGGAAATACACCGGTTCTTAAGGACTGGTTGCATATGTGTGTTATGGGAGGTGATAATAATTGTCTGTATTGTTTTAATATGTTGGTTGATATTTTAACGTAGTTGGTTGATATCAATAAAAAAAACGCAAAACATAACCGATTTTAATATACAACGGCTTACCTTTTGTTTAATCAGGTAATCAATGTATGTTACCCCTACGTTCATGAATTTTAAATAAAGAAATAGAACACTGAACATTATTCCATAATTTGATCCCTGATATTTATAATTTGAGCCGACGGCGTCATCGTAAATATAACATGTTAAAATGAAGAAATATTCTCAGAAATATTTCACCACCTACACGCTAATTGATCGATCTTCCTGGAAGCTATTTAATACAGCCTCTATCATTTATTTAAAGCTGGCTTCCCATTGTCCATGATATTGTCCATATGGACGGACGCGGACCAGCCCGCAGCGACGCATCATGGGAAGAGTAGCTTCGATGGTAGCCCAAACACGTCCGCTGCCGTGCATCCGATCCCTGGCTTAACGCGTAACTTCAAAGATGCGGAGCGAGTGGTCTTTCACTACGATATGACGCATTTTGGCATGACAAAATGGATTCGAAGACAGCCTTGGTCTGCATTGTTTCTCTGACCGTGGTCATCCGCGGTCGCGGTGTGTGTTGCTTCGCATCCGTCCGCAATTTCACGTACCGTGAGAAGTCGCCTTAAGCTCGTAAATTATTACATAAGATATGAATATCTCGAGCACGAAAATATTCAGCTACGTACACGATTTACGTATATGGGTCTTTGGGCCTTTCCACAAGAGATGAGTATTTCCACGAGGATGCGTACCGAGGGATGTGTTTTTAAGAATCTATACAATTTATGCTGAGCGAGGTTAGGTAAATGAAGCGGTTCTATTCTACCTCGCTACATCTCCTCGCACATCTTTTGTGAAAATGCAGTCTTAGGCCCAGACGAGCGGGGCGGAGACGTGTTTTCAAAAATTTCGTTAATCACACATCTCGTTTCTACTTAGCTTAAGTGGATACCACTGAGCGGAGATACATCATATTTGTTTGGCACGATTTGCTTTACTTTGAAGTGGGACCTGTTCTTCACTGATATGTGAACTTTGCCTCGCAAGCTGACGATGGTGCGCAGCGGAGACCAAATGTATGCAGCGTGCAGTGTAATCAGCGCCCATCTCCACCCTAGCCAGCACACGTCTCCGAAACTGTGCGGAGATGCGTACAGGCTAGACCGTAGTCAGTACGCATCTTCGTACAGTTTCGGTGGATACATCTCGTCTGAGTTTTGGCGGAGTCCGGGTCTTAGTCTCCCAAAATAAAAAATACCCTAATCAATATTCAATTGGCGTCGGTATATTTTTGAAACTAAGATGACTTATCGTGTCATTGTGTTGTAGATATATATATATATATATATATATATATATATATATATATATATATATATATTTTAATTAGGAAATTGTACTTATCAAAGTGATTTTTTTCGTTGTAATAAAAATGAATTGTAATAAAAACAGAATTTCATAATTTAATTCAGCCGAGCTGTTCCATCATCGGACCACAAGGCGAACGGTTATGCGCCACCGGTACATGATAGATATCCCATCCACATGCACAAAACGTTTTGAAAACATATTCATAGTGCGTACAGCTAAGGAGTGGAGTTCGCTGCCGAAGTCTTTGTTTCCTGATAGCTACAACCTGGGAGTTTAATTTTGTGTAAACATATTTTTTATGACAGTTTGTTTTACTTTATTTTATGTGTCTTGTGCGAGTCCCAAATAAACATTTTTCTTTCTTTCTTTTTTCTTTTCTTTTTAAGCTACTTCTAAGCAAGCGAGCTCTATCTTCGACAACATCATCGCTTACCATCACGTGAGATAGTGGTCAAACACGTGCCTATCAATAGTAAAAAAAAAGTTTCCTTTATTGGTAAAATCAGTTTTCCTGAACAAGAACCGGATTCATTGATTTTGGCCGAAAAAAAACACAACTTTCTACTCCCTGAATAGAAAACCTTACCTCAATTTTTGACAAACATTTTGTAGATACTTTTGTATTTTGTCCCTCCCCGCTTAGTATGTCACCCGGAACTTTTATAATAAACTGCAAAACATCTTAAAAATCAGACAGAAAACTGACGGAGGCTACTCTTACTGTCATTTTATTTAAGAATTAATGTCACAAACATACTCAATCAAATTTGTTGGAAAACACGAAGCAAGAAAGAGGGACGTTTATTTTTAGGCCCTGTCAGTTACTCCGATGAAGGGACCGAGTCTTGGGGGCATCAAATAATTTCTTATTTGACATCTGTCCTACGTCTTGTCTTAAAGTGTTCCGTTATTGGATCGCCCACGTGTAAAACTTGGCGTGGAACTTTTAAGGTTTGACTTTGATTACTTCCGTGTTATGTTATTAATGTGAAAGTGTGTATGTTTATTTTTGTTCAGAAGGCCAATTCTCGCACTATGCTCAATATTACTAAGAAATTTGTGGTTAAACTACAACAGCCGCACGGGTTGATCTTCAAGGTTAAACAACGCTTGTCTAGATCGGTCTCTGGATGGGTGACCACGTAACGAGATTCCGCTATGCCTCGGAAAGCTCGTTAAGCCTTTGGTCCCGGCTGTCGTTTGAAGATTTTTGGCAGTCGCTACGGATTGTCAGAAGCCAGATATCTGTCTTGCCAAAAAGTACCGATTCCCCAGTCAATGGGTTGTGGCGGACTCAGAGGCTGTCGCTTCACGTAAAATACTGATATTCAGCTGTCGGTTTGAATGGGAGCCGACCTTAATATATTTGGAAAATGGCTAGGTAGATGATATTTATCAACATGTTGGGAAGTAAGAGGTCCTTTTGACAGTATGCGATTGCGATGCGAACGTGAAATCTCCTTAAGAATCCGAGAAAAATTGCCCCTCTGATGGTTTGTTCATCAATCACTCTTCACTACTTGAAAGATATTTAGCTCACGACAGACTATAATCTGAATTAAGAAATAGGATACTTTTTAGGGTTCCGTACCCTAAGGATAACCAACGGAACCCTATCACTAAGCCTCCGCAGTTTCTTTTTTTCTCCGCTCCAGTTGAAATGTTCACAGGTTGTGTATTTCTATTGCCGCCATAACAATAAATAGTAAAAATAAAAGAAAAGCAAATAAAAAAATCTCATACAAGATCCCATTAGCTTTTTTTTCGGTTAATGGCATGAAACTCTTCGTGCAAGAGTCCGACTCGCACTTAGCCAGTTTTATTCCAGTGGTATCTAAATTTTGCTGTGACAAAACATTTTCAAGCGGGTGTAGTCAAAGTCAGAAGCTAATAAGCACTGTTTAATTAAAAGATTTAATATGTTTTTACTCGTACTTTGTTTTACATGTGTTGGCAAATATTTTTTTGTATTTGAATTTGTTAATTTTATTTCATAAGGCTACACATGCTTATAAGTAGATCTATAAATCTTGTTTTGGCTTTTTGGCAAAACAATTAAATTGTGTTCTAATATTTACAAACTTAATAAGAAGTATTAAATTTGTTAATAATTGAATCACCAATATCTTGTCATTTTCAATGTAATATTCTGAAATGAATTTAAAATTAGATTGAAGAGCTTGCTAGACATTATTTTTTTCGAATTTTAACATACTTTTTATAAAATGCGTTATAAATCTTAAAAACTCGATAGCATATTCTATTATACAAAGTACGGCACGGGTAATTGAATTTATTAAAGTTTGATGGTACGAGTTTATTCATATTAAAACAATATTTTTTTTTCTATTCCATTTCCAATTAATTATCCATATAAATGAGAGGGCAACGCTCGGAGTTTCCTTGCGTGATCGAATCGGGGATGATGATATCCGCAAGAGAACCAAGGTTATCAACATGGTCCGAAGGATCGCCCAACTAAAGTGACAGTGGGCAGTGGCAGTGGCGTCTAGCTATCGGAGAATACTTGCATAGGCACAACCTTGTAGCCAGGATTATCCATCAGCAACTTGCTCTGAAATACTCTCTTGTGGAGTCGGAGGTGCCATACTATAGGTATGCGGCCGACCCAGTTCTCGACAATGGCAATATCCCATTGTACTGGGATCGTTCCATTATCACTGACAGGACTATTGTTGCCAATTAACCTGATATAGTGGTGGTGGACCGATTAGTGAGGCGTGCAATGATTGTATACATAACCGTCCCGCATGACGAGAACCTCGTGAAAGCCGAGAAAGACAAACAAATCAAGTATATTGACTTAGCTCGCGAGGTTGTCGACATGTGGGAAGTGGAATCAGCAATCATTGTACCGATAGTCGTGTCGGCCAATGGCTTAATAGCCACGAGCCTCGACCGACATCTTAGGAGGCTCTCGTTGGGCAGCTGGATCAAGGGATTCAGAAAGCAGTACTTTTGGACACGGCTCGCATTGTCAGGTGGTTCCTTTCTCTGGAGCCCTAACCACCGGTAGCTTGGACCCTGTAACCGATATCGGTGGGCTACTATTTTTTATGTTTTTAAATGTAAATATAAAAATATTTTTTAATTAAGTTTTTTAAAATATTTTTAAAAATGTAACATATATGTATATAAAAATGAATAAACGAAATAATATGTACTTTATTTTCACATTTACAATTTTTACAAGAATGTGTATAAGCACGCGGAAAAAAAAAATATTTGTTAAAAATTGCATGTAACACAAGTTATCGACCTCTGGCACCCAAGGTGACGATAAAACTGTGACGTCCAACGGTAAATTACAGTCCAGTAAAAAATCTTGTGAATTTAGGACAGATTTTCATGCCCGACATGGGGTTTGCAATGATCACCAACATTCGTGCGTTCTCTTCCATACAAATGACGCACATATGTCATTCTACATCCTCATGGGTATCATAAAAGATGATTACGCTATAAAACAATAACAGACTATACATTTTCGTGTCCGTGTATGACTCACGTTCAAATGCCAGGGTACAAAGTACTATAATAGATATATATATATATAGTATCATTACTGTAATAGAATCAGCCTATTAGAAGGAAGTAAAGAATTGGTACATTTAAATCAAAAATAACTATGCAAGTGCAAGTGTGTATATATTTGTACCTATGACGAAAGAGACTCCGACAAAGAAAAGGGTATGTAAACATAATCGTAATAATAATAATAATAAATCCGCAAGGCAGTTTTGTGGCGAACTGTTGGGCACTGGCGACCCCACGGACCTGATCTCTAGGGAGAATTCTTGTTCCTCATTTCCGGCTTGCCTTTATTGGCTGGCCGGGGTGAAAACTGACGAGGAACAGAGCTCCCACCTCTTTCTTGCCTTAATCGGCCGGTCTGAGTGGAGATTCGCAAGAGCAAACGTGCTCGGGAGAAGGATGTATAATCCAGTAAGGTGCTGGTAGGGATCTTGACCGTACTTCCGGGATTGTCCTGATAGCCGTGGTATACCTCTCCACTCCTCTAGCACCTCAGGATATGTTGCCCCCTTGGCGCTACGTTACTTTGTGCTAGCGACCCTTTTCGGGGGGCCCATTTATTGAGTGTGCAAGTCAGCCGTTTTAATTGTCAATGGTCAGGCAGGGGCCAATAGTTCTTCCATAGTAAACGATTATTAGTCCACTAAACCAGCCAAACCCATAGCGTTTCATCTTTTGTTTTCATATTCTGCAATAGTCCTGCTCCAACCGGGGATTGTCCTTGGGTATACTTTCACAGTGCATACAGGGATAATCGTCGGTTGGTGTCCCGTTCCATTTAAAATGTCTAAAGAGGCCTCTGCGAGTTGGCTTCGGCCCCTCGTACGCCTACCAAAGGACCGGGTCTCTAAGAAAAGGGACCCGAGAAAGTAAAAAAAATAAAAAAATAATAATAATAATATATATACTATGGGTCTACAGAGGGGGGAACTAACCTTACTGCGTACCGTGTCAGGATGCTGTCTCTGTTTCAGGACCTGGAACCAACCGTGAACGTCTCGGCCCAACGATTATCGGATCAGGTGCGGGTTATCCAACGTAATCACAGGTTGGACGATGCTGCACTTGATAGGCTGCGCTCAGAGGTACTGAGCAACTTTATCATCTCAACTCCGACACAGGCCGCGGTTCAGGCGCCAGCTAGTAGCGCAATCACACCGCGGCCCAACAACGTCAGTGATGAGGTAGATGATAGGGTTGTCACGGTAAGTAGCCAGTGCAACGATAGACTGAGGAGCGCACTGGAGGATGCGCTTCGCGAGTATAGATCAATTCCGACCGAACTTAGGCCCCGTTTACCACGGTTACCCATGCACAAAAAAAATAGGGCGCTGGTGTGTGCCCTGGACTCGCTGCTGCAGAACATCTTTGAAAGCAGCGAGAGCCTCCTTGATACGCACTCAATCCTGTATTGCGGGGCTGTTGCGGCATGTCGTTTAGCAAATATTAAGTTTAATACTAGTGATGAAGCTATTCGACCAAAACCTGCTGTACCAGCCTGGCAGTGCAGGATCGAGCGGCGGATCGATGAGGCTAGGGCACGCATCGGCAAACTATATTGCTTCAGGGAGGGTAACACACGACCACGCGTGATGCGCTTTGTGAGACGGGCGTTTTCGGGGACTGATATCAGCCCTCGAGATTACACGTCCCGTATCACGGAGCGCATTGACTTCCTGAAGCAGAAAATGTATGCATGGGCGAACCGTATTCGGCGGTATAAGCGGCGGGTTGATCGATACTCGCAGAATCGCATGTTCCAAAGCGACGAGAGGTGGGTATATAGAGCTTGGGAGCGACCTGAACAAAGTGTGACGGATGTGTGCCGCCCGGATGATATCGCCACGAATACATTCTGGCGAAGCATCTGGTCGGTGCCCGTCTGTCATACCGAGGATGGCTGGATGCGCGATGTCGAGCGCGTGTGTGAAGCTATGCCACAAATGGAAAAAATTAACATCTCCCCATTAGATGTAGCCAAAGCAGTCCGTCCGTTACCGAACTGGAAATGTCCAGGACCGGATGGACTGCATAACTTCTGGCTCAAATGGTATAGCAGCTCACACGCGCTCCTGGCAACTCAATTCCAGTCATCCTTAGAGTCTGGGTCACTACCACAGTTTCTAACAACTGGCGTTACCCACCTGCTCCATAAGACCGGTAGTCCCGCGGAACCCAAGAACTATAGACCAATTACATGTTTGTCGACGGTCTATAAACTTCTTACATCCAATCTGAGAGTGAAGATCAATGAACACATTGAGACTAATTCAATTATGTCCACCTCTCAGAATGGATGTAGGAAGGGGTCCCGCGGCACTAAGGAGCTTCTCCTCATAGACATGGCTATAAGCCAACAGGTTCGTCGATCCCGCAAGGATCTGTCGACATGTTGGATAGACTACAAGAAGGCCTACGACTCTGTGCCACATACATGGCTCATGAGGGTGTTGGAGTTGTACAAAATAGATGCAACTCTACGCACCTTTCTTGAGTCATGTATGAGGCAATGGAAAACAGTCCTTCGCTATCCAGGATGTCGACCAATTCAGGGGGACGATGAGCCTGTGTGGATTAAACGGGGAATATTTCAGGGCGACAGTTTGAGTCCGCTTTGGTTTTGCTTAGCTCTGAATCCTCTAAGCACATTGCTGGAGGGTTCAGGTCTGGGCTATCGGTTGAGAAGAGGTGGTCAGGCCATATCTCACCTTCTTTACATGGATGATCTGAAACTCTTTGCCCCCAACAATTCGCGACTGATGGAGCTACTGAAGGTGACTGAAACCTTCAGTAGTGCCATCAGGATGGAATTTGGTGTGGACAAATGTGCAGTCATGCATGTAAAGAAAGGGGAGATTATGGAATCTGAGAGAATTCAACTCTCGGATTCCATACAGGTTAGATCACTCAGCTCGACCGAAACCTATAAGTATTTGGGTATATCGGAAGCGTTGGGCATTAATGTTACTGACATGAAGCAATCGTTGAAGGAACGCTTCTTTGGCCGCCTAAAAAAGGTTTTGAATAGCCTTTTGTCGGGCGGAAATAAGGTGCGCGCCTTCAACGGTTGGGTCATGCCGGTATTAATGTACTCTTTCGGCATACTCAAATGGACTCAAACTGAGCTTGACGCCCTGGATAGGAGAGTACGTACACTGCTGACCGCAAACCGGATGCATCACCCACGATCTTCGGTGATGAGACTGTACATTCCGCGGAAGAGTGGAGGTCGAGGCTTTTTAAACGCCAAGACTCTCCACAACCGCGAGATGTGCAGTCTCAGAGAATATTTCCTCACAGCTGATGTGGGTATGCACCGAGATGTGGTCGCAGTGGACAAGGGTCTCACCCCGTTGTCCATGGCTAAGGAGAACTGGCGCAAACCTTTGATACTTACCACGGATGACCGCAAGGAGGTATGGAAAGGCAAGGAGCTTCACGGGCGCTTCTATCGGGCTCTTCATGGGTCTGATGTAGATTTTTCAGCGTCCGTGGCCTGGCTACGATTCAGTGATCTCTTCGGGGAAACTGAAGGTTTTGTCTGTGCGATTATGGATGAAGTTATCTTGACGAATAACTACCGGAGGCATATTATGAAGGATGGGACGGTGGACGTGTGTCGGGCATGCCACCGTCCGGGTGAGTCCATCAGACATATTATCTCTGGTTGTTCTCGTCTGGCTAACGGCGAGTACTTGCACAGGCACAACCAAGTGGCCAGGATTATCCATCAGCAACTTGCTCTGAAATACAAACTTGTGGATTCTGAGGTACCGTATTACAAGTATGTGCCCGACCCAGTTCTCGAAAATGACCATGTCACGTTGTACTGGGATCGGTCTATCATCACTGATAGGACTATTGTTGCCAATAAGCCTGATATAGTGGTGATAGACCGATTAGTGCGCCGCACAATGATAATTGATGTTACCATCCCGCATGACGAGAACCTCGTGAAGGCCGAGAAAGAGAAACAAATCAAGTATCTCGACTTAGCGCACGAGGTTGTCGACATGTGGAATGTGGACTCAGCTATCATTGTGCCGATAGTCATTACGGCCAATGGCCTGATGGCCAAAAGCTTCGACGAACATCTGTCGAAGCTGGCGTTACGCGGTTGGGTAAAGGGCCTGATACAGAAGGCAGTACTCCTCGATACGGCTCGTATTGTGAGGAGGTTCCTTTCTCTGGAGCCCTAACCACCGGTAGCTTGGACCCTGCTCCCGACACCGGCGGACTACTACTTTTTATATTTTTAAATGTATTTTTTTATGGTTTTTTAGAGATATATTTAAAAATATACTTTGTATGTAAATAAATATGAATAAACGAAATAATAATAAACTGTTGTACTGGGATCGGTCTATCATCACTGATAGGACTATTGTTGCCAATAAGCCTGACATAGTGGTGATAGACCGATTAGCGCGCCGCACAATGATAATTGATGTTACCATCCCGCATGACGAGAACCTCGTGAAGGCCGAGAAAGAGAAACAAATCAAGTATCTCGACTTAGCGCACGAGGTTGTCGACATGTGGAATGTGGACTCAGCTATCATTGTGCCGATAGTCATTACGGCCAATGGCCTGATGGCCAAAAGCTTCGACGAACATCTGTCGAAGCTGGCGTTACGCGGTTGGGTAAAGGGCCTGATACAGAAGGCAGTACTCCTCGATACGGCTCGTATTGTGAGGAGGTTCCTTTCTCTGGAGCCCTAACCACCGGTAGCTTGGACCCTGCTCCCGACACCGGCGGACTACTACTTTTATATTTTTAAATGTATTTTTTTATGGTTTTTTAGAGATATATTTAAAAATATATTTTGTATGTAAATAAGAATAAATAAACGAAATAATAATAAATAATAATTAAATATTTATTTCTCACCATAATATTACAATATACATATTACAGGGTATCAGAGTCAGACAACTTTAATATTGTGGGAGACTGGTGCCTAAACTAAGCTCTAGGCCTGTATTTCAGGACACCAGGTCTCCACTCTTTTACAAAATTACACATTTTAATTTGTTATGTACTTGTACACTGGCAACTTAAAAGGTGAAAAAAATAAAATAAAATAAAATCAACATTATAAGAAGATTGGAAATTCTAGCCATAAACTTTTGTTACCTAGGTTATTTGTGTGTGTGATATGGTGTGCGTGCGTGTGTGTGTGTGTGAGCGTGTGTTAGAGTTTTTTTTTTTTTTTTTTTTTCGTTTTTGCGAGCGGGACTGAATGATACTGTTATATAAAATTATATGACTGTGTTGTGATAGAAGAACGGGACTTAGGTAAGTAATACAGTGATTAAAGCTTTTTTTTTTTTTTTTGTTATTATTATTATTATTTTTTATTCAACTTGATGTCTAGACCAATAATTTAAGGAAATTTTGTATTCAGTAAAGTTATTGTTTTAGCTACGATATTACACCATATAGGTAAGTAAGTTTTCAGTGTCCTCATAATTTAATTGCTGTAGTAGGGCAGTAACTTTCTTTTTGCACATAGCCTTAGTGAGGTTAACTATAGGTGCCATCCTGTTTATTTTGTTATATAGAAAACCACCTAGGTGGCAGAAGAACCGCTTTGAAAATTGGGTAGTTGAGTGGTGTTTGAGACGGCGATCTACAGGGTCATACCGTCTTTTGCAATATGAGGCTGTGGGATGATAGGTAAGTAATGAGTGCTGTTTCAATATGATGTTCAAGATAAAAAGTTGACGCACTGTCAAAACTTTAGCCTCCTTGTATAAGAGCGCTGTGGGATAGCGGAAAGGCAGGAATGAGGACACTTTCAAGATTGCTCTCTGGGCTCTCTCCAATTCAATCATTGTCGTTTTCGGAGCACCTACCCAAACGGAGATACAGTATGTTAACAGTGACTGAGCGAGGGCAAAATAAACTGATCTCTTTAATTTGTCGTCGGCAACTCGTCTCAGGGTTTTGAAAATATATATTAACTTGCGTAACCTGGTTTTAAGAGTATCAATATGTTCATGGAATCTAAGGGTATTATCTATTATAACTCCCAGATACTTAACGTTGTTAGCGCTGCGAAGGTGAGTGCAGGTACACATATTGTTATCATATGGTTCTGGACAAGTGTGTGCTAATATTGTGTAGGGCATTGAGGAGTTTGGGACATTACCATTTGCTCTGAGAGAGAAGGTCATATAATTGGTTTTCTTCGCGTTTAGTGTTAGAACATTACTGCGTAACCAATTTGACACAGTATTAAAGCCCGATTGCGCGTATGAGAAGACTTCGTCCCATGTATCAGCGCTAAAGAGGAGCACCGTATCGTCTGCAAATGTTATGATCTTACCCTTGGGGAGTGTGAGCACACCCAGGTCATTAATATAGATTAGGAAAAGAGTGGGACCTAGCACGCTTCCTTGAGGGGCGCCATATGAGACTGTGCGTTCATCACTAATGTGTTCGTCTATTTTAACGCACTGGGTACGCTCACTGAGATAGTTCTCAAAAAGTTCAAGTTGAACCCCTCTTATTCCCAAATTCTCCAATTTTTGGGAGAGAATGGGCACAGAAACCGTGTCAAATGCCTTAGCAAGGTCTAAAAATATGCCCAGAACCTTTTCCCCCCTGTCCAAGTTGGTGACAACATAATTTGTTAAATCATGTACTGCGTCTGACGTAGATTTACCAGATCGAAAGCCGTATTGTGTTGGAGACAATAGGTTATGTTTTTCGAGGTAATCAACAAGCCTGTTGTTCATTATCCTCTCCAGAACCTTTGACAGGGCAGGTAAAACCGCTATAGGCCTATAATTGCTGACACAGCTTCTGTCCCCACTCTTGTAGATAGGATGTATGATCGATCTCTTAAAAACTTTAGGGAATTTACCTGTTGAGAGAGCCAGGTTACAAATGTATGTAAGCGGGGGCACAATAGAGGCTTTATGTTTCTTAAGAAGACCACTCGATATTCCGTCCCATCCCAGCGCACAATCACTTCGAAGGGACAATACTAAATTCTCAACCTCATCTTCGTCCGTTGGTAGCAAAACCATTGAATTCAGGTTGTTGTTATCGATTAATTTGATAGGATCTGGGGGGTTTATTATTTTTTGGGCGAGCTGTTTGCCAATTTGAGCAAAATAATCGTTAACAGAGTTTACAGATATTTTCGGAGTGGATGACAGTGTCAAAAGATGAGATGGAGTTTCTTTCTGTTTAGTCCTGTTTGTTAAACTATTTATTGCAGTCCATAGTTGCTTGGGATTTGATCCAGCTTTGCTTATTTGATTTTTTTCATATTCTGTTTTAATTTTCTTTAATAAGTTGTTACAAAAGTTTCTATATCTAGTAAAAGTTATTTTTAGATCGACATTATCTGGTGCTTTTTTAAATTTCTTATGCAAATTGTCTCTGTGTCGGACACTGCCTGGGGTTATCCATGGTTTTACAGTTTTTTTGCGGTTTGGCACGTTGACAGTTTGTGAATTGGACTCTATAACTTGCCTTATTAGCTTAACCAAAGTTTCTGCTGCTACATGAGGATCTCGATTGTTATAGACGTCACTAAAGTCTAGTTGCCCGATGTCTATATCTAACTGATCGTGGTTGACGCGGATTACCTTTTTTCTCGTAGCCATATTAGTGGTTTTCTTTGAAAGAAACAGCAATACCGTGTCATGATCAGTCAGTGCAGAATGAGCAACAAGTGTTGAAGCAGGCCGCTGACTTTTCAATGCAAAGTGATCAAGACATGCTTGTTGTCTAGTAGGCAGTGTGTGAGCAGGCAGTAGACCATGCGATGCCAACAAGTTCAAGTAATTTTGCTTGTTTGGGTCACGGCACTGATCGTGGATATTAATGTTAATGTCTCCACAAACTATATATATTGTAGCGTGCAATCTTGGTTAAGGTATCATTTAATGAATTTAGAAAGTTAGTGATATCTTTATAGCCTGGTGGTCGGTATATTGCCAGAAGTACTGTATTTTGATCTATTTTTATTTGGAGACAGTTGGCATTTGAAAATGTAGGTTCTTCAAAGGAGACCCTGAGCTCCCTCTTAACATAAACAACAACACCCTCATTTTGTGTAAGATTGTTAATAGTGCTAAAGCGATCATAACCGTCCAAATCAGGAATGATGTGTGTGCCAAAAAGCCAGCACTCTGTTAATGTAATAATATCCCATTCAATATTTGTTCTAGCTAGTATTGTTTGGAAACCTGAAATATTTTTTGTGATACTACGGATATTTTGGTTTAGAATTTTGAGTGACAGGTTTGGTTTAATATTAGTTGGAACACAGTTGTCAAGTTTACATGTCGCAGAGTGCGAGACAGAGACTGAATCAATATTTTGAACGTTATTCAGTAAATTATCGAATTTTAATGTTATATTTTTCAATTTTTGAACTTTTAGTAATGCTTTTTGTTTTGATTCGCAAAGTTAGTAAAATTACAAAGCTGATGATAGTTCTGTGGAGAAATGTTTTAGCAACATTATGTGTTCTCGTATGCCGCCCGTGTAAGTAAATGTTTATAAGTGTGAGGTATGTATAATGTATAGTGTGTGTTTTATTGGTAATTGATATTGAAGAGCTTATTGTATAGGTATGTGACTGTACGTGGGTTATTTTTAATATAATTTTGAGGTAGTAGTGTAGATATGTGTAAATTAGTTGTTGGTTATTACTATTTTGATAAACTATATAAATTTTAGACAAAACAATTTTTAATGTTGGAACTTTAAGCAAGGTAAAAGGTAATGGAATGAATGAACTTAGTCACTTTTGTTTACGCAAATTTTTCAGATCGTCTTCCGATTTGATTAATCGACTGGGCATACCCTGTTTTTCGCGCACGTATACCTTGCCATTTGCCGTCCAGCATTGTTCGTAGTCACTGTTCTTTATGAATTCTCGTGCTAGGTAATGAAGACGTCTTGTCATGGCGGTGAGGACTTCAGAAATGTACACCGGATGTTTCGGGCATTTTTCGTGTAGGTGCGTAGTGTTGAGACGATTTTCTTTGTTTCTCTTGTTAAAACTTTTAGTGTACGTCAGAAAATTTTCTTTCACCGCAGGGGACGAAAATTCCACAATCACCGTTCCAGTTGACTCTGGCTTGCTTTTCAGGCGGAAGATATTTTTTATGTCATTCTTCTGCACAGGCTGGCTGATAACGTTACCGAGTTTCTGAACTGCATTTGTGAGGGTTTCAGTAGTTTCAGGCTCAGAGGTAGGAAGGTTTTTTATTTCAATCGAACCTGCTTTCAGACTTTTTTCCAAATAGTCAATTTTCTGTTCCAGGGCGTTTATCACTTTCTGGTGTTTGTTGCACTCTGTCTGTAGGTTAGTTATATCCGCAACAGCATCATCATATTTAGTAGATAAAAATGCCATCGACCTTTGAATTTCCTCATTTTGCAATCTAATTTCGGAATTTTGTGTTCTAATGACCAAGTTTTGAGACCTAATATCGTCTAAAGCGGACTGCAAAGTATCCATTTTATCATTTTGATGTGTTTGTTTTGAGACTAACTCAGTTATCATAGTCTTCATTTCCTTCATCATGTTTTCCATTCGCTCCAATTCATCGTTTTCCCTTTTTCGTTTTCTCTGAGTTATATTATGATTATCGTGGGTAGATGTGGATAATGTTGATAGATTCGGTTCAGAGGTGTAATGGGGCGATGTTGGGCTTTTAGGAGGTGAGTGTCGCATCATCATTTTTATGTTTCTGTGTATGGTATCTATGACGATTATTAGGTAGATTTTGTCAAAAGTTCTAGCAAATAGTAATCAGGCGGCATGCATTTACTGGATAAATAAGTCGCTCTTACTCACTCAGTTATCATCAACTTTGTCGCGGTGCGCAGGAGCAGGTGAGTTCCAATACAGCTGTCTTTATTCTACGTACGAAGTACAGCCGAATGTAGGCAATAGTAAAATAATATGAAATAAGTACGATCGACGATGCGCAGTAGCAAGTGGGTGAAGGTCGGTCAATGACCTCGGTACGTCGCTTTATCTGGCCGCTGGCACGATGAGTCATGCGCCTCACAGGTGGGTGTTATGATTTTTGCAATCGATATTGTTTAAAATCGTGTTTATTCTTTATCCACTTGATGAATTTAAAAACAAACTCGAACACTGTTTAGTCTGTACACCGATCCACACAACGGAGGGCCTTTTTAAGCTAGTAATTCACTTTAAACACTAGTGAAGGATTTAATTATGCGAGCACTAAAAATTACGTGTTGCCGCGCGTACGGTAGGCGAGGAGCGAACATAATATCACAACTATCAGCCTGGAACTATTTCTCTGCAGTGTAAAGGCATATGTACAGGATTATGTTGGTGCTTTCAGAACGATTTCCTTCAACGATGTCAGTGTTCTCCTTGAATTTTAATGGTAGATAATTCTGGATAAATTCAAAAAAGTTACATCGGGTTACAATAAACTCTCAAGGATAAGAGGCAAAGCCAAAGCACTGGCCATCATCATGTAAACAGACGACTCAAAAATTCGATTTAACAATCAAAACACAATATCTTGACAAAATTGTTCTAAGTTTATTTTTCAAACTAACATCAACGTAGCTTCAATAAAGTCAGTATTTTCAATAATTTTTGAATAAAAATTAGAGTAGAATAGATTAAAAACATTTCTACGGGCTATAAATTGATATGTTTGTATGGACACAGAACGTTATTTTTTACAAAAAGTACTATTTCGAGAGTGATTGGTTTTCAGCAACCATATTGGATTTCCAATTTGTTTAACTAACCCATCGTAACATTGTTGGAAGGGAAACTCAACTGTATAAAATGTATGGAAAATGTATGTCAGTTCAAGTAATAAAGTTGAATTTGCGACAGGGTTAACGTATGTGGATTTAAAGCGTATATTAGTTTTTCCTATGATATTTTTAGCACGTTTATTTATGTATATTTAATTATTTTAATTGTTTTTACCAACAACTTGCTAGCTATTTGTACTCATATACTTTGGAAATGGTGTCGGCTGGTGCCGTAAAAGAATAATACCATCCCATCACTTCCCGTGGGTTTTTTTTTTTTTTGTATGGGACAAGCCCGCCACACATTTCCAACCACTGCAACTCCTGAAACCCAGAATCAACAGTGGCGACCACCAGAAAAACGCCGAGCCAATGAAACCCGACGAGTCCCGGAGAAACGATTCAACTGTCTTGGATCCTGCAACGAAATTAATCAGAAAAGTACAGCGGAGGAGTAGGAAAAAAATATAACTTCCCGTGGGTGAATGGGCAGCAGCGTTCTCTGTAAAACCCAACACCAAACACTGCGATCTCCAACCCGCCTGCCAAGCTTGGCGATTATGGCAAACCCCCTCATTTAGAGGAGGCCTATGTCCAGCAGTGGACGCTTTTTCGGCTAATATGATGATTTTAGAGATAAGATGAGACATTGAGATGATAGTCTCGAAAGAAATATCCTCTTCAGGAACACGGAGGGAAAACTGCCAAAGATCACTCACCAGACGATAAGGAATCACCAAAAACTGTCCACTGTCACTAATATTGCCACCTATAGAAGCCAATGATGGCAATTCATCCGTTTACGTCCCACCAAGATTATACCTTTTTTTTTTTTTTTTTTTTTTTTTTATTATTATACCTTTGTAAATTACAGTCCACTACTTTCTATTCAAGTCCTTAGTTAGGTCCCTAACAGTACAATCTGCAGACTTGAAGAAAGAGAGAGATGTAAAAATGTACCGGTCGCCTGCTTAAGTCATACTTCATTCATATGATATATTAATATCTCAATGTCATCTCTGACCTAGACTAGAGTCAAGTGCAAACCCATCACAAAAAAAACTGGCCAAATGCGAGTCGGACTCGCGCCTTTGCGCGCGAGGCGCGAGGTACCGAACAAATTTTTGTTTTTTTAACATGTCACGAAGGCTATGCTGAAGTAAGACGTCGGGTCACCAGTTTGGAAGTAGTTACGTGACTGTTGATGTCGACCAGGAGAGGTTCTTCATGGGTCTTCATGTGACTGGCCGAAGGTGCAGTGTGCTTGCCAAGGTCGCTGATGAGGTTGAGGGTAGAGGCTGAGGATGTTAACCAGAAATGCGCCGCTGCTGCATGCTGTTGGTCAGAATACCCGTAGAAGCCGTAAGTACTGGCTGTCTGTATGACTCGTTGCTCGAGAGCTTGAGGTCTCGATGAGGAAGTGACAATGATGACGTCATGAGGTGGTAGCACGGACGCTGCTTTGACGTATCACGTCGGGGTCACCAGTTTAGAGGTGCCTATGCGTAGCAGAGAGCAAAGTCCCGCATACCCCCATTGAAAAGGAAGGATCCCCCGACCAGGCGACTGTTGTGCCTGGCGGGCTACTGCCCGATAGTTGATATTCGGGCAGATGTATATGTTCAAATTGCATGGTATACTTTGCTTGCGCGATACAGGATTTTAGTTCGCTGCTAGTTGGATAGATTGCGTTGCGGTTCTTTTTGCTACGATGTAGATTTTCTCCGTTGGTTTTTCTTGTGATGGTATTGACGCCGCTACAGACTGCTTATAGATTTTTCTGTAATCTTTAGGTAAAGATCTATTATCTCCATTTTTTTTTTTTTCAAAATTATAGGCTCAGTAGTTTCGGAGATATGGGGGAATGGTAATTTTTCGCCTAATTACTTGAATAATTTAAAAAAACATTTATTTTAAAATTATGAAAAAAATATAATGAAAACCCTTACAGTAAGCCCTTTCATTTGATATGTCAAATGATATTATTCAAAAACCTTTGTTTTATTTTTCTAGTTTGACCCCCAAAAGTGACGCCCACACTTAAAACTTCATGATTTACGTAACACGTCCGCGTTCGGGTCACAATAATCCACAATCATGTGTACCAAATATCAACAAATACGGTCCAGTAGATCTTGAGAAAACTGGCTGTGATAGAAGGACAGACATACAGACACCTGAGTGTTCCTATCAGGGTTCCGTTTTTTTTTCGGAACTCTAAAAAAAGTAAGCACTACAACCCTCAAAAACTACCCAAAATTTTCCAATAGACCGCTGTCAACAGAACCTTAATGTACAAATTTGACAACAATTAATGAAAAAAAAAACATAGGGGCAAAGTAAATAGCCTGTTTATTCGGTTTATAAAATATCTTTTTAATCGGTTCAATACTGGAGGAGGACATACGAAATCTATCCGCCCGCAATTTCTCTTAAGGTCCCTGACGATAATTTTCAAATCTCACGCAGGCGAAACCACTGACAGAACTTAGTCAATAGGTATTTCATCTACAGAACCTTTCTTGCTGGCGATTCCTTAGACCTCACCAAAAGCTTCTAGCACCTAGTACCAACGGTCGCAAATCAAGATAATTCCAATCAAGCCTCATTTATTTCCTCTTTGAAAACCCCTGCACGTACATAGACCTTCTAATTATTTATCATCAGCAATCCGTAAAACCTTCTTACATAACAAATCAATACTTTGTTATTTTCACTTCGTTTCCAATAGAAATGCCGATTCATCATTCAGAAATGCGGTACTTCGGTACTACGGACCCAGCGCGGCTCCATTAGGAGGTTTCAGGAAATTGATGGTTAAAACTGATATTCGATATCATTTCGTGTTTTGAGAATTTGTGAAATTAGTGCGATTTTTTGACAAAGATGCTCTTTCAACATTTTTGTCTGTTAACGAGTTTTTGTTTATCAAATGAGTGTTTTATGGAGTTCGTGAAAGATGTTAGAGTAATATACAAAAGCTGAAGAGTTTGTTTGTTTGCTTGAACGCGCTAATCTCAGGAACTACTGGTCCGATTTGAACATGACATCGTAAGCAAAAGCGATCATCGGGTGGATGCGTTATTTGTTCGTCAAAATTGGAAAGCGCCCTCTGTCGCCCCAATTACTTACGCATTCAGGTTTGCGAACGGATTAGCCGCCACTAAGGGTTTATTCACACAGAAAATTCATATTTCCAGGATCGTTTTTAACGGATCCATTTTATCACTTCTGGAGGTGATGTTCGTCGAATAAAAAAGTGCATGATAAAGTGGACTTGTAAAACTGACCTCTATGTGAACGACCACTAAGCCGATTTGAGTTAGGATCTAAACACAACTGCGACTGCAACGCCATAAACTCGAATATAAAAAACACCTTAAATAAACGAATTCAAACAAACCCAGTACGTAGATATCATCCACTACCAATTCAAATCCCGATCCAATTCATGTATTTTCCTTGCATTGTTATCCAATCTAGGTCTTCCAAAAAATCTCATTGTGTCTCATATAAAATGATCATGAAATTCGCCCAATCGTGTCCTGTACAAAATTGGGTAAATTGAATCTTAAGTCGATGTGATTACGACATCCAAATGTACTGAATGCTTCAATTCAAATTTCTATTGCGAATAATTTCAGATTGAATAGGGGATTTGTCGAAAAACGATTCGCGGGGATTTTATTATTCGTAAATCGGAACTTGAAGGTCTTATTATGGCGGCGACGTACGTTTTACAATTGAATTTTTTAAAGCAATTTTATTTATGAGAAAGTGAATGACATATAAATGCAGAGAAGAATGTAGAGCAATTAATTACTTGGCTTTTGTATGGATGCTGTGTTGAACTCGGACAGGAATGGTTCGTGTTTTTCTTGATTAATGTCTATTTGTTGTTTTTCTTGGAATTTATTACCTCTGTAGACCCTTAAAATAGGTTGTAACTGATTACAAACTTTAAAGTATTATTAGTAGGTACTTTAAGTAATAATACTTTAAAGTTTGAACTTCCTTAACGACGTCACTTTAAAAAACAACACAGTATTATTCACAGCAGCGCGCACCGTTCGCGCATGAAATAATTAATAATGATAAAAATTATATATTTTAATTTCTTTACGACTTTTATTTAACTCACACGTCTTATATGGTCTCGTAATAACCAGTACACTACCAAATAGTTAGTTATTTAACGTTTATAAAACCTCTAATTGATGTTAAATGGTATCAAGTTTACATTAATGTAGCAACTATACAACTATTATCTATACTAATATATAAAGCTGAAGAGTTTGATTGTTTGTTTAATTGAACGCGCTAATCTCAGGAACTGCTGGTCCGATTTGAAAAATTCTGTTAGATAGCCCATTTATCGAGGAAGGCTATAGGCTATATATCATCACGCTAAGATCAATAGGAGCGGAACAGTAATGAAAATTGTGACGCAAATGAAGTTGCGTGGGTCAACTAGTGTCTTATAAACGTTATAATGAAGTTTATAAGACCACTCTAAAAACGTTTCCATGACCAATATTGTATAACGATTTTTGTTTCTTGGGAAATAGCTAAAGAGTTTGTTTAGTTGAACGCCCTACTCTGAGGTTTTCGATTCGAATAGAAAAAATATTATAGTGTTAAATAGTCATTTTATTGATGAACGCTATAGGCTACGCCACGACCAATAGGAGCGGAGCATTAAGGAAAAATGTGACGCAGACAAAGTTGCACGGGTTAGCTAGTTAGCACTAAGCACAGCCTCTCCCCCATTTTATTGCAATTCGAGAGTGCCATCGTGTAGTGGTGACCTTCATTTATGGTTATTATCGTATAGATATGATCAGAATGAGATTGAAGTGTTGCACAGCTTTTTTGATAATCAGCCTGTGTGCTACTTCATAATGTAGTGCAAATTATTGGTTTTTCTTTTTGCTTCCTAATCGTAGCAACACAATTCTTATGGCATGCGGCAATATTTAAGTGTTAGTAATAACATTTTTCAACAATACCTACCTACAAATACCAATATTGGACTACAAACAAACTTCACTGCTACTTTTTAACCGACTTCTTCAAAAAGGAGGAGGTTCTATGTTCGGTTGTATGTATCTTTTTTTTTCTTTTTTTTTATATAGGTTCACCAATTTCTCCTCCAATTTCGGACAGATTTTAAAAATATTTTTTACATTCGTAAGCCTATACTCCTGAGGTGGTTCCATTGTCACCAATTTAGAATCTGATGATGGAATCCCATGAAAATCGAGGGAAACCCTCAAATTTTATAAGCACATACACTGTTTTTTTCATAAACTTTCTAACGCAATTCAGATATTTGTGCCTGGTAATCATCATCCCATGTTGCTGAGCTGATGAGGGAAGGTATTAGTCAGGATCTGATGATGAAAGAAAAGAAAAAGAAAGAAAAGAAAGAAAAGTGTTTGTTCAGCGATACTTTCGCTAATTGTTGACCGATTCGTTTTTAGTTTGGAAGCATATTTTTTCGGACTTTCAATTTGATGAAGATCTGATGAAGAACTTAAGAGGTAGGCAACGGTACTCTTCAGTAAATGATAGCAAATGGATCGGGATTTCTGAAATCGCATATCTGTTGATTGTTTACACCAGTTCATAACATAATATCACGCCGGCACGCTGTGTTTGTGGTTTTACTTTTTAGTGGTACCTGCGTTCCACTAAAAAGTGGAAAATGAAAAAACTTTTCAACAAATTTAAAACCAACTTCCAAAAACAAAACGCTACAAAGTAAAAAAATACTTTAATTTCGGAAGTCGGTGTTCAAAAACGAAAAAATCTTTAGATACAGCAAGCTGTATCTAAAGAACCTGCGACACTTGAAATTATCACAGAGTATATGACAACAAGAAATAAAAAATATAAAAATAAAGGGCCCCCTTTATGCTCATAAAATTAACGTGTTTTTTCGGTTTACAGAACGGAACCCTTCGTGTGAACCCTTGGCCGGTTTTTTAGTTGGTTAACATTGCGATTTATAGACCCTCTTTCTCATCAAGATTGAACACAAATCAAACTTTAAATTAAACATAAGACAAACAGCTTCTCTGATTACTTCATCAGAATCTTAGCAAACCAATATTAAAACCAGGACAATTAGCAGGAGCAGCGACATTTACACGAGGATTGCCACCATTTTCTACCACCGAGGAAATTAATGTAGAAGTTGAAGTTGGTATTTCGTTCCTAATATTTTACCTTGTAATTAAATCCTGTGCGGTTCCCAAGCACTAAGTCGAGTTTAGCTGTGTTATATTACGTAATTTGCTTGGTGTATATTTCTGAGATCCAAACTGTGCGAGCATCAAATTAAGAGATGTTTGCCTATCTTCAGGACATTATTTATTACCTACCAGTTTTGGCAAGAATTTTCAATATAATAAAACTTCAATTTGGCTTTCGAAATAACTATCAAGACCTTTTTTTGCTGTCGGGAGGAAACTTCAAAAGCCACCCCGTTGATCACCATCAGCACATACTGGGGAGTCTGTAAAGGTGTCTACCCTGAGCCTTGCTGCGGATGGCAGCATTTAGTCACACTGCCACCGTCTTTCCGGGGGTCACTCAATAAGCGTACAGAGTCCCCATTCTGAGCGCCCGCGACCCCGGAGTCCCATCTGCCATAAGTCGTTTCGGGGTCGAGTTGGCAAACCCCATTCTTCTTCGAGCGAGATCCCTCACGACCCAACTCAGCTGCCTCTTTCTGGACCATGACTGTCTCACAGAACAAGTAACTATATAGACCTAGTCGTTTTATGCTATGCTAATTATATTCAACCGTAAGTTGATAAGCAATCATTTGCCAGTCGGTACATGAGTAAACAAATTGTTTTACTGTTTCATCGGTCTTTGTCCTTTTTTGATAGCTAAATCAAAACGTTACACATGTCATGTATTTCGGTATTTACTTACAGTACCTAATTGGAATATCATTGACCGGATCAACGCGTTACAGTAGTAATTGACCAATGCAAATAAACAAACCCATTACTCTTATAATTGGGTGGGCAGTAAGGTGTAACGACCCCACACACCCTCATGTCAGAATTCCTAAATCACCTTAAGGGCCTCTGACGTGGTTTATTTGACGACCGCCATTTGGCGGCCGGGACCAATGGCTTCCGAAGCACGGAATCATCTTTTTATCAGACAATAAGGTGATTCATCTGCCTTTTTTTATTTTATTTTTTTAAGGATGGGAAATCATCAAATGACTCCTCCCGCTCTGAGTGAAGCAGGAGGGTGTCAGACTCTTATTGACTTAAACCCATCCGTGTTCTTCCTAGTGACCTTTGAGTTCCAGGGCTACGGTACCTCTTTCGAACAGATTCCGCAGCCCCAGCAGAGTGATTCATCTGCCTAGCCTTTTCCCAACTATATTAGGGTCGGCTTCCAGTCAAACCGAATTCAGCTGAATATCAGTATTTTACTTGAAGCGGCTTCTGACAATCTGACTGCCAAAGATCTACAAATGACAGCCGGGACCAACAGCTTAGCGTGCTTTAGGAGGCACGGAGGAAACACGGTATGTTAAGATGGTCACCCATCCACAGACCAACTTAAGCAAGCGTTACTTAACCTTGAAAATCGACCTATGCGGCTATTATTCTTTAGCCACGAGCTCTTCACACAGGTGATTCAAGCCTGCCATGTCCTAGCCAAACTGAAAACATCTTAACAAAGTATGCTTCCCGTGGGAATCGAACCCACGACCACCAGGTTTGACCCAGCAAACACCTAAACCACTCGAGAAATATAATCACATTAAATGTTATCTTTGTCCAAGCGAAACTAAATCTTTCTGTCTGTCTGTTTGCTCGTCCTATATTTTCACGCATAAGCCACCTCACCAATATTTATGTACTTTGCTATAGAGATAGATTTGGACCTTACAGAAAACGATACTTTTTACTCCGGAATACTTTTTAATTGGAAACAAAATGGGTTACAAGTATCAACATGACCCACAACAGCGAAAAAGCCTGGTATACCATTCGAAGACTAACTGGAGACCCACCAGAGCCCGTCAACCAAGGTCATGTCACAGCGAACCAAATTGCCCACTAGCTGTTACTCAATGGCAACCCACCACATAGGCTTCCAAAAACACGGAGAACCACAAACACTGACTGGCTCCGGGATTTCGTCCCCTCTGGATAATTTCCAACGTTCACGCGCTGGAAGTCGCTGGCAGAAAGTAATTAAAAATAAAAATCTGAAAGTGGTGAATGAACCAGAAACCATAAGTACAATGTACCGTAATACTACTTCGTCAGGGTTGTTTAAACCGTAAGCCGATTCCGTCGAATGTAAATAAATAATGCAGCTGAATATTAAATTCAACTGAAAATCTGAATTAATTACAAAAAAATCTGACTGAGAAGACGTGTTCAGCATAGAAAATGGAGTGTTTAATGATTAAATTTATCAGAAATACGTATTGAAATTACATCAAAATGAAACTAACTTTAAAATTATCCCAAGGGAACATATTCCTAAGTAAATATATTATAAGTGAGAAGGCAGATGAACCGACACAAAAATAAACCGAGTTACTACCGCATTTAAAATATTATTCACTACATACGAGTAGTATAAAACAAAGTCGCTTCTGCTGTCTGTCTGTCATTATGTATGCTTAGATCTTTAAAACTACGCAACGAATTTTGATGCGGGAGCTTTTAATAGTTAGAGTGGCTCTTGAGGTAGGTTTTAGTATATAATTTGCACCCGTGCGAAGACGGGGCGGGTCGCTAGTACGTAATAAATTGATTAGTATGGGCTTCAGTAGAAGGTTTGCAGTCGCTCAAAGGGCAAAGAATAGAGCTATGTTCTGGATTTCTTTGCACGATCGAATCAGGAATGAGGATATCCGCAAGATAACTTAGGTTATCGTTTTAACCCGAAGAATTGTCAAACTTAAGTGCCCTAAAACATAGTTATGTTAGGGTTAGCAACTAGACAACCAAACAGGGGGATGTGGAAGCTGGAATCCATTTACCACAAGATAAAAAAATACGCGCACGAGATCTGACTTTTAGCTACCAAAAAAAACCAAAAGCAACTTTTCTCTCAACACAGGGACCTTCTGAAATGCATGAACTACACCAATATCGAAATTAATTTTAAAATCATTGCAAAAGTGGTATAGAATCGACAATTTGTTGGGCTTTGTACACTCGGTGCAATAAATCTCTGCGCTACATGGCACCGGGATCCACCAGGCACTACATGTTTTATTTATTCAGAAACATTCTACTCCATAAATGTTTTTAGTATTTCCATTTTTCATTCGACGAGTGAGGGTTAGAGCTAAAACTGTACGAGTTGATCAATGTGTTAGGTTAAGCTGCGTTTGCCGCGGTCATTCAAGAGATGAGACCGTTATTTACACATTGAAAGTGCGTCGGAAAACACATTTTTGCTATCCGGGAACAAAATGCGGTATTCAAAACAGAGGATAGTCGGAAGTTCCGGGCACAAAATGCGGTATTAAAAACAGAGGATATCCGGAAGTTCCAAAGCCTTAAGCCGGTTTAACTATAGAAGAATTTATATTATGAAGAGATGACGATTAAAATTTGGACAGGGGTAGAGGGACCACAATACAGGGTTACGGAATTTGTGTTCGAAAGAGTCACCACGGCCTTGGAATGCAAAGGGCATCTGGGAGAACAGGCATGAGTTTTCGGAAGGAGTCATTTGATGATATCGACCCTTAAAAAATGGGACTGCAATCAAAATACTGACTTGCAGGCAGGAAGCCAACGTGGAACCGACAAGGATCACGTTGATGATATTAACCTAGCACAATCCTAGAGAATACTGAGTATGACTACTACGGCTGTCGTGTTTATACCCGCGAGTTCATTAAGACAGTCAATCTTTAAAATTATTTTTAAAGATTGACTGTCTCTCTCTCTGTATTTTGGGAGAAAAACTAGTGACTTCGAAGGTCAGCTACCAGTGGATTAAACATAATAAAACTAGCTTTCGCCTGCGATTTCGTACGCGCATACCCAGTTTTTTCCCGATTCTATGGAAATATCGGAAAATCCTCTCTTAGTGCTTTCCTCCATTCCCCAAAGAACCTACATGCCAACGTTAAGCTTTCTACGACCAGGGTGCTTACTCTCGAATATAATTCCGATAGATCGACATTGGGATTGTCAGTTAAACGTCAGGGATTGGATAGACTCACTGAGTCTAGCCAATCCCTGACGTTTAACTCAAGCAACTGACGTTTGACCAATGTCGATCTATCGGAATTATATTCCAGAGTAAGCACCCAGGAGTTTCAGCTGTGCGTTTTTGTCAGTCAGCCAGTCACTTAGTCAATCGCCAGTATCGAAAGAGATACATGTTGATGATTGATTATACTGTCTAGTTTAACAATTATAAGCGAATTCATGTAGTAGCCGAAATCCTAGATTTAAGCCTGCAGTTCCATTCACAATGTTATCAATATTTATGTAGCTTATATTATATTGAGAATTATTATTACTTATTTATCCTTTATTTTAGGCAACTGAAGCCCATAAAACACGATACGTTTGTAAATATAAAAATAAAAACTATTGGGTAATAATAAACTCGCTTTTTAAACAAATGATTTCATTTTGAATTATAAATGACTAGTTGACCCGCGCAACTTCATCTGCGTCACAATTTTCACTACTGTTCCGCTCCTATTGGTTTTAGCGTGATGATATATAGCCTACAGCCTTCCTCGATAAATCTAACACTGAAATAATTTTTCAAATCGGACCAGAAGTTCCTGAGATTAGCGCGTTCAAGTAAACAAACATACAAACAAACAAACAAACTCTTCAGCTTTATATATTAGTATAGAGTAATAGAGTATAGATAGTAACCCGATAAAATAATACTTATCCTACTATTTACGATACATTTAAATATTTTATGTTCACAAATAATTTGCATCGGAGAATTTAATGGTCTACAAATATTTTTCTGTGTAATTAAATAAACGTAATGAAAATCACAAAATATTTGCGATCACTAGCATAAGCTAATATTTTTTTTTTAATTTAACTTTAACAAAAAAAAATATCTTTGTCGTGTGTTTTCTTTAAATAGAAAACCACTGTTTGAAATAAAAAAAATAGAACTACTTATTATGTTTCATCAACAAAAGTTAAGTAATTAATCAGCATGTAATTGTACCAGGAATTCGATACAAAGAAAAAGGCTGTTTAACCAAACTTAAACAATTATTTATTAATAAAATGTTTATATTCAACATAATATAACTCCTCCCCTGGGTCGAACACATGCGGAGGTTCTTCTGGGCATGTTGAGGATCAAGTTATCCAGCATTTCTTGGGATAACCTGTCCCATTCTTGAATACCGGCCGACGTCCCTGAGCTCTGGGACTATCTGGGGACATGGCTTACGGTTCCAAATAACTTTTTTTGATGTGTGAATATATATATTTTGTAAAGATTGGATATCATCAAATTACGTCTTTAGCTCTGGGTAGAGTGGAAGGAAGTGTCAGAGCTTTGCAGACTTAAACCCATCCGTGTTCCTCCTAATGCCTATTGTGTTCCAGGGCCGCGGCGGCTGCTACTAGGATTGAAACTGAATTTTGAATTCAGTTTCTAGAAATTACTGCCTTATCTGTAAACACCTAGCAAATGGACTTGCTACATTTAAACTTCACGCTCCTTCATCGAGTACTTTCGTTGTCTTTTTAACTGAATTCTAGTAAACTCTTCACTCATATGAGATGCAGGGTGGACATTCCACCCTCTTCTTCTTCCTTATTCCCACTTTATGTGGGGTCGGCTCTCCTAATTTTGAGGCGCCAAGACTATCTGTCCTGGATTATCGGGTCGGGCAGTTCCACCTCTGATTAGAGTTTCGTCATGCTGGTCCACCACAAAGCGGGAGCTCTTTTGGTTCAGGAAGTTGTCGTCTAACATGGTTTTAAAGTCGCTCCAATTTTTTTTTAATATTTTGCGGGTTTGCTCTTGACTCTAGTCTAGGTCAGAGATGACAGAGTCAAAGTCTACGATGAAGCGAGCTTACCCAGAAAGAGCCTGTTCACTCTCAACTTTAAAAAAGATTAGGGTTGTAAGCGTTTGGAAACACAGACGCAGGCAGCGAGTTCCACTCCTTTGCTGTGCGCATTATAAAAGACGTTTGGAAACGCTTAGTGCGAATTGGTGGAATAGCAACAAGGAAGGGATGGTAAGATGCAGTGCGTCTGGTTGTCCGATGGTAGTAGGGGGCCGGTGGGATGAGGTCGTGGAGTTCATGGACACACTCACTGAAGTACAATCTGTAGAAGACCGACAAGCAGGCAACCTTACGGCGATGTGCCAAGCCATATAGCTGTAATTTACCAGTTTCTCCGATATTGGGGCGACTTTAAAACTACCACGAATATTTATGTTCGTTTCGTACTTTGTCCAGTCTTGTAACATCGCAACTTTGTGCGTATAGGTGGACATCCCACCAATACACACAAAACATTTTGGGAATATTTTTATTGTCCGTTCAGCTCAGGAGTAGAATTCCCTGCCGGAGTTTATTTTTAGATGCATCTTCTTTTACTGATTCAATTTAAAATGAAAACCAGCCAAGTACCAGTTGGACTCTCACACTAAGGGTTCCGTACCATGAACCGAAAAAAACACGCTTCTTGCATGGGAGCCCCATTTAATTAAATTTTTCATATTTGTTGTTATAACGGCAATAGAAATAAACACTGAATATTTCAAGTGTCTACCTATAACGATCCTTGAGATAGTTGCTGACAGACAGACGGACGAACAGCGGAGGCTTTGTAATAGGGTTCCGTTGGTTACCCTTTGGTTACGGAATCCCAACAAAAAGCAATATTATGCAAGTTCTATCCCACCTATTTATATAGTTAAGTATTTATTTAAAAAAACCTAATACCTAAACGAACAAATTGTTTATACAGTACCCCTATATAATACCACCTTTCAACAACTGTGCGAACTCAGGTGAATATTTCTATTAAGATCGTCGCGGGTCAACTTTTACTTTGAATGAAAGAGCATTTACTTTTGCAAATTGGTATGAAAACGATAAGGATCTAAATGGATTCACTTAATTAAATCTTCTTTTTAATCTATGATCTTTTAGACATGTCTCAGGTAAAAGAATTTTTAAAAGGAATAAGCGGAATGAACGTAGTTTTACATAATTTGTAGATCTTTAAGGCGCAGACCCACCGCGGCGCATGCTGTGCATGGGCACGCTACGCATTTTAGCTGCGTGGATTATTTTATTCGACAACGTAGGTCTGCTTTTTCACTGCAGTACACACTATACAACTATGTACAACTGTAGCATGGCTCATCGCAGCGTACGTAGAGGCTACGGACGCGTTTTTCAAGAATATTGTAGTAAACCGAAAACGCGTGCGTTCCACATGGCGTATCTCAAAACTGTGTTATGATACAGATGTATATATCGTGGGTTTTATGTACGGATGTAGTATGTACGACATGCACAGTGTGCAAGGCTTTGACACCTTTGAACTATGTGACTGCCATATTCGAGCAAGCCATGCATAAAAAGTATTTATTATCTATACAGTTTATCTAAAAATATAAATACTAACAGAATCAAAATTGCTCGGAAAACAAACGAGATATCATTATTTTAAACAAATATATCTCCTCCCTCTTGCGAAAATGCAGCTGTATGGGCGTCATGGACTTTGACGTCAAAGTTCATATCGGACTTTTTTTTGTAATTGTAATCTTTATAACTTCATAACTGCTGAAGGTTTATAAAAAAAATTGTTTACTAGAGCTAATAAGTATTTCATTTTGCAAATAAAAAATTGCATGCAAATTTCCTATTGATGCGTAGCGTGTCCGCGGGTTGCATTGGATAAAATCACACACATTTTCTTGCAAAACGAATATATATGTGTTGAGGAGATTGAATGGGCTGTATGAATAACGACGCTAATATCGAAAATACTGATTTATTACAAATAATTTATAACAGTAAGGGTTGAATGGCGCGCGACGCGTACAGTGCTAAAGCTGATCGAGTGGGGCGCTCCGGACCACGGTTGTGTCTTATATAGTAGCTCCCCACGCCGCACCGTGCCGCCTCCGCCGACGTCATCATCTCGTTCGAGAAGTTTCCAAACATCCTGCCCGGGTTGAAGCATCTTCTTCAATAGGTAAAGGACATATGTTGTTGAAGGCCCTTGTAATGTTGCCCTTCTTGGTTTTGATCTCTGCCACCCTCGTGATGCCGTCAGGACCGGGAAACACCTTGATGATACGGCCCATTAGCCATCGTAGTGGTGGCTGCGTTTTCTCTCGGATCAGAACTAATTGATTTAGTCTAAGTTCACCTGTGGACGCATGCCATCTGGTTTTCTGCTGCAACATGACAACATATTCATGACTGAATCGGTTCCAAAAGTGTTGTCGGAGATGCTCGATTCTTTTGTAGCGATCCAATCGGGTGATGTTGATGGAGTGTACTTGTGGCTGAGAAACGGATATAAGCGGTCGTCCAATCAAAAAGTGAGAAGGAGTGAGAGCGGTAAAGTCGTCAGGTGACGAAGAAAGGGCAACAAGGGGACGGGAATTTAATATAGCCTCAATTTGGACTAAGTATGTGTTCATCTCTTCATACGTTAAATGAGAAGAATGAACAATAGTTTTCAAATGTTTTTTAGTAGATTTAACAGCGGCCTCTGTTATTCCATTAAAGTGTGGACTATAAGGAGGAGTAAAGCTAAACTTTATACCATCTTGTGCAAGATCGGTCTCTAAATTTGAATTAGATAAGAATTGTGCAAGCTCATTAAATACTCCCACAAACGCGGTGCCATTATCTGAGAGGATGCTGTGTGGTTTACCCCGACGAGCAACGAATCTCTTTAACGCGGCCAGATAAGCGTCCTTGGTTAGATCCGTCACAAGTTCCAGATGGACAGCCTTTACTGCCAAACAGACAAACACACAGATATAAGACTTAATGAGTCTGGTACCTCTACCTTTACGGTCAGCTATTAACATTGGTCCGGCGTAGTCGACACTACAATTATAAAATGGGAATTCAAGCTGTGTCCTCGTGCATGGTAGCTGCCCCATGACGGGTTGCACCGCCCGAGTTCTAAATCTGAAACATTTGACACATTCTCTGAATATACTTTTAGATAGATTTCTGCCTCCTAAAGGCCAGTAAGTTTGGCGAATGTGTGATAAAAGAAGTTGTGGCCCTGCGTGCATAAGTTTAAGATGTTCACAACGAAATAATATTTTTGTAAGGTGATGTTTACTATCTAGCAATATCGGATGTTTAATGTCGTAACTGTAGTTAGCGTTATCTAATCTGCCACCCACGCGAATTACACCCCGATCATCTAAAAATGGAGATAATGAAACTAGTCTATTTTTCCTAGATAATGGCCTTTTTAAACTAAGTGTTTTGTATTCATCAGGAAACATTTCCATTTGACTAATACGTACCATGACCGTAAATGATTCCTGTAATTCATCACATGATAAATGACCACACAACCTGGCGTTAGGATTTTTTAAATTAAAAATGAACCTAAGTATATAAGCAATAATACGTTTTAATTTGTTTATGTTTGATTTATTACTAATCAAACGACTGATTACTGATTGAGTTGATTCATAGTTATCTAATAAATGTACTTTAATTTCAGGTATATTGAAAGCATTAAGTAAGTAAAGCATTAGTAAGTAATTGCAGATTATTAAAAGCCTCAAATGAACAATGTCAGGAAATGTTACAGGAACGAGAGGATAATGAGGTGGAAGTACGAAAAATGGTCCATACAAACACCTGCCTTAAACGGGAGCTAGTAGACCTCAGCCAACAATATCAAGATGTTGTTGATGAACGTGACCAACTGCGGGTAATCACGGATGGTTTCAACAACTGTAGCAACTTGTATGAGGAGGCTTTACGTAAAGTTAGGGACCTAGAGGATGAACTTATTACTGCAAACAGTTGCATCATCAAATTGCAGAATGAAAAACAGAGTGCTCAGGTTAAGGAAACTTACCACTTATATAATGAATTAATAGGTATAAATAATAGTTGTAACCCTCATTCCACAGTCACGATAGACCTAACTGAAGATTCCTTATTGAAACAGAACTATCCTAGTCATAATAAGTTAAAAAAGTATGCAAAATTAAATAGGTTTATTAAAAAATGTTATCGGTACAAAATACAACATAAACAGTTTTTAAAGAATATTCCACTCAGGAAGGAACGTGTTGACCTGATTAGTAAATTAAATAACTATCAAATTAAACTTGAAGATAGCATAAAAATATATGAAATTGATACACAGCACTTACAGTCTGAAATACAGGTACTCGAAGCTTCACTAAGTTCTCTTAATAGTAAATATATACAATCTCAGAACCAAATAAGAGAACACATTCTTGCTGCAAATGAGTTAGTCATGTGTCAGTGTACTTGCCAGACAGTATCAAATCTTGATGCTGTCCAGCCTGAGGTATCGGACGCCCCGTCCCAGGCGGAGAATTTATCCCAAGGCTGTGTCATCAACCAAGTTGTAATTGATTGTGAACAGGATTTATCTCAAATTGAACAGCCCAAGATTAATAGTTTCTTATCTGTGAAAAGTGGTTATCATTCAGTTATGTTCTCAGACAGCATAGGAAGAGGTTTAGGTAAATTATTAAGTAACAACCTGAGTTACCCTATACAAAATTACTGTATGCCAAGTTCATCATACAAGCATATTATGGCGTCATTAAGAAACAATAATTTTAGTTCTAATACCAATATTACAGTGTTTATAGGGAATAGTTTAAATGTAAAAAAAGCAGATATCACGGACAATCTAACTGAGATGTTAAAGTTAAATTGTAATAAAATAATATTGTGTGCATTTCCTTATTTTGAACAATTGTCAAGTAGACAAAATAATTATATTCATAGTTTAAATAAACACATGCACTTTTTAGTAAGTCACTATAGTGACAAGTTTATGTTTTTTGACACAAACATTTTTGTGGAAAATTTAAAATCGACTAGGGATACAGTGTATTTGCCAATTAGTTTTAGACACACAATAGCAAGGCTATTAGCTTATTTTATTAACTCAGACATAAGTAGTATGTCGCAGTCTTGTTTAATTAAATCCACAATGTTTAGTAATTTTACTAAGAATCAGGTGGAGAGCCTTAGTAACGGTAGCTCTAGTGCTACAAATACTTATAAAAATTGTACGGAGTTTCCATGTATCTCTATGGAAACTCATTTAAACTAGTCCATAAGACAACAGAGGATACCAGCGACAGAATAGTTATGCCTACCATTAACAAGGTATCTTCTTGCTCTTTAGTAAATAGTTGTCAAAAAGGGAGTCAGCAGCATGCCTTGAAATTATTTCATCAAAATATTCAGGGTGTCTCTTCCAAATTATTAGAAATTGAAATGTTTTTAGAAAAAACCATGTTTGACATTGTATGTTTTAGTGAGCACTGGTTGAAGGATTACCAGATGCTAATTAGTTATGAAAATTATAATGTGGGCAGTTGTTTTAACCGCAAATCTATGTTACGTGGTGGTTCCCTCATCTTATTAAAAAAAACTTAAAATTTAAGCAACGTAATGACATCGTTAACTTATCAGTGGAACATTGCATCGAACTGTCCTGTGTTGAGCTAGATAAGCATATCATAGTGTGCGTGTACAGACCCCCAAACCCTCAAAACTTTACTTTATTTGAGTCAACAATGGAAGATATCCTTGCGAAACTTGCAGCAGGTAACAAGTCCGCGATTATTTGTGGGGATTTTAATATTAATATTTTAGAAATTAATTCAAATAGCAGCAGATTTATAAGCCTGTTTAAATCGTTTAATTTGTCTAATGTGTTTACTGAACCGACTAGGGTAACACCAACTTCTTCAACCTGTATCGATAATGTATTCTGCGATTGTGAATATTTAGATAAAGCCATAGTTAATTACCTTCCCTCTGATCATAGTGGTCAATTGGTAACATTTCAGTTTAAAGCAGCCTTGGAAAAAATTCATATACAATATAGGCCAATTACAACTGGCAAACTAGCTAAATTCAATGGTACCTTACAAAATAAGTTAAATTTTCTAGGCCATAACATTGAAGATGCTAATAAATTTTATGATAATTTCTTTTCAGTGGTTCTAAAGGAATTCAATTCAACTTTTGAAAAGAAGTCTAAGGATACTTTCCCTAAGTATGTATTTAGTGACTGGGCGACTAAAGGCATTAGGATAAGTAGGGAAAGACTATATGAGCTATATGGCCTTAAGCCTGTCATAAACACTGATTCTTTTAATAAGTTTGTAAACAAATATTCAAAAGTGTTCAGAAATACTTGCAAGGTAGCTAAAGCCCTATATATTAGCAACAAGATCAAATCGTCAGAAAATAAAATAAAGACAGTTTGGAAAGTTATTAATAATGAAACTAATAGAAATAAAGAACGAAACACTGATTATTTACTGGAGACTACACATGGTGCCAAAAGCTCTAATTTAGAAGTAGCTCAAGAATTTGTAAATTTTTTCACCAATATACCAACTAAAACTACGGAATATTTAAATTCTTCACCTGAGGTCTCATATAATTTATTAAAAGCTAACGTTCCAGGTTGTACGGTTGAATTCCAGTTCAAACATATCAACCCTGTGACAGTCATAAAAGCTTTCCGGCAAATCAAAATCAAATTGACCGAAGACATATGGGGAATGTCTATTAAAGTGTGCACGTCCATAATTGAAACTATAGCACCATACTTGGCTTTAATATTTAATTTATGTGTAGACCAAGGAGTCTTTCCGGATATAATGAAATATAGTAAGGTTATACCACTATTTAAATCGGGCGACAGCAAAGACACCAATAATTATAGACCTGTATCTGTTTTGCCGGTTTTTAGCAAAGTGTTTGAAAAAGTAATGCTCAATCAGATGCTCAATCATTTTAACATCAATAAAATTTTACACGATCAACAGTATGGTTTTACCAGGGGTCGTTGTACGACTGACGCTGGTGCCACGTTGTTAAAACACATATACTCAGCGTGGGAAGAGGCACAAGATGCCATAGGAATCTTTTGTGACCTCTCCAAGGCATTTGATTGTGTAAATCACGAAACCTTGCTCCTAAAGCTAGGACATTACGGACTGGGTAAACTTGCACTCAGTCTAATAAAATCTTACTTAAATGATAGACAGCAGCAAGTTCAAATAAATGGTGTCAATTCACGGGGTTTAAAAGTCAAAATGGGGGTACCACAAGGCTCTATTTTGGGTCCTTTCCTCTTTCTAGTATATATTAATGATCTACCCCATCTTTTAAAAAATCAACCTCATATGGTATTATTTGCTGACGATACGTCCTTAATTTTTAAGATAGATAGACGTTCCATAAATCTTGACGACGTAAATAACGCCCTACAGCAGGTCCAAAATTGGTTTACTGCTAATAATTTAGTATTAAATGGGAAAAAAACTAAATGCATCAGATTTGCCTTACCGAACGTTAAAAGAAATGATTGCGACATAGTATTGAACAAGGAGAAACTTGAATTCGTCGAAAACATGGTTTTCCTGGGGATTACGCTTGACTCAAGGCTACAATGGGGTCCTCATTTAACATCTCTTGCGGGACGGCTAAGTTCAGCAGCATACGCTGTCAGAAAAATCCGTCAATTTACCGATATAGATACCGCGAGGCTGGTCTATTTTAGTTACTTTCATAGTATCATGTCTTACGGTATCTTATTATGGGGACGTGCTGCAGACATCGAGTCTATATTTGTCCTGCAGAAAAGAGCCATCAGAGCCATTTACAATCTACGTCGGCGTGATTCCCTAAGAGAACTGTTTAAGGATATCAACATCATGACGGTACCTTGTCAATACATTTACGAAAATATTATGTATGTTCGGAAAAATCTTCATCTCTTTAGCAAGATTAGTGACAGGCATAATTTTAATACTAGAAATAGGAACAAATTAGATCAACCCCGATTCAGATTGGCCAAAGTACACACTTCTTTTATGGGGTACTGTATTAAATTTTATAATAAAATACCAGTTGATATTCTCGAACTGAATGAGAGAAAATTTAAAGCATGCATAAAACGCACACTATGTAGACAAGCGTATTATAAACTGGAAGATTATATCCTCGATAAAAACGCTTGGCTAAATGCTGGTCCTGCTCCACAGTCACAGCTGCTTAGGTCCACTTTTTAGGTTTCTATGTTTTTATATTTGGAAGAGATGCTCGCTCCTTTTAGAGGTTCTTACATTATTTCGTTTATTTATTCTTATAAACATACAAATTATATTATTATATTAATTACTTATTTATTCTTTTTGATGTAAGATCTTAATCGTTCTCTTTATTAATTTATTTTTCATTATTTGGTCATTGACAACCATAGTTTTGTGTAAAGTAGAAGCATATTTTTCAAATTTTGTAAATGTGAGTACCATGAAACCATTTACATTTTATGTGAGTAGTTATAGTTTTACTTGTTGGACATGAACGAGCATGGTGGTTGAGAGCATATCATGCTCACTCAAATGTCTCGCTGATGGCGGCGCGTGGGTTTGATCATTCGGTTCCCTTCGAAATGGTTGAGCTGAAGGGTGCCGATACACGCGTCATGTTCGTGAACAGGCGCCGTCGGTTGAGACTGGTCATCTCTTAACTGCCATTGGCTTATTTTAATCTTTATATTTAAAATTCTTATAATAAGCCTTTTTTTTTTTTCCTTTGCATTGTCCTCACATGCAGAAGCAACAAGTATATGTAACTTGAAATTTTGTAAAACCAGAACATGATTTAAAAGAGTGTCCGTGGAGTTTCTTGCACGTTCTTCTCCATAGAGATCTACGCTTTGGAACGTGCAAATAGCTTCCATGTTTTTGACTGACCGACCTTGACGTTTCAAAAGTGCCTGTGAATGGTTTATTTGAAATAAAATGCTTTGAATTTGAATTTGAATTTGAATTGGAATTTGAACTTATATTTGGCATTTTAGGCCAACGGTGTTCACCGAAATTTAAAAACTCTGGGCCCGACCACCACAACGAACAGGTGCCGATTTGATCGGCCCTCAGGCCGCGGGATACTAAGTCCGCCGGGTTCTCTTTCGACGACACGTATCTCCATGAATTTTCCGCGGTATTTTCTTGTATCTCACTGACACGGTTGCGGATAAAAGGTTTTAATTTATTTGGTGATGTAGATAACCAACAGAGAACTATCGTCGAGTCACACCAATAACAGATTTTATTTATTTTAATAGTTAATGAGGCTACTATCTTTGCACACAGTCTTTCTCCCAATAAGGCCCCACATAGTTCAAGACGGGGTATGGTTGTATGTTTAATAGGAGCAACCTTATTTTTGGAAGTTAAGAGGTGAATGGTCGTTGTACCATCATTGTTTAGGCAACGAACATACACACATGCCCCATAGGCACATTCGGATGCATCTGTAAAAATGTGCAACTCAATTGATTTATGGTTATAATTAAATGCATGCCGTGGTATATTTAAATTATTCAGACACGGTAACGTAGTTGCGAACGACAACCAACGTTCTTGAGTGTCATGAGAAACTGATTCATCCCACGAACATTTCTCTAACCATAATTTTTGCATTGTCACCTTTGCCAATACGACACATGGCCCCACTAGGCCTAATGGCTCAAAGTTTCGGCTAATGCTAGATAAAATATAACGTTTAGTTATTTTATTAGTTGGAGGTAGATTTATAAAAAAGGTTAATTTATCTAAATCGCAAATCCAATTCAAACCCAATATTTTAGAAGTGTTAGGAGATTGGTTACGATTTAAATCGAGTGTGTTATTATCATTCGGATCAAGAGATGATAATATAACCTTCATCACCTGTGGGCTATTTGATTGCCATTTTCTTAATTTGAATTGAGCTGATGCTAGAATCGAACTCACCTCCTTGCATAACTGTATGGTGGCGGACTCAGTGTCACAGCCCCCTAGATAATCGTCTACGTACATGTCTCGTTGTATAGCTTGCTTTACGCCGTCATTTGAGGCCTGTGAAGCGAGACTTACGAGTGACTTTGTCGCTAAATATGGTGCCGAAGCTGTGCCATAAGTAACTGTGTTAAGAACATATGTTTTAAGCGGTTCATATTGATTAAATCTAAATAGGATTTTTTGTAAAGAGCGTTGAGATTTATTTAATTATATAGCTCTGTACATTTTCTCAATATCCGCTGATACTACGTATCTATGTTGTCGAAAACGTAACAAAATAGAAAAAAGATCGTCCTGCACAGTAGGACCAATCATTTGTAGGTTATTTAAAGAAATACCTGAAGTTGTCACAGCTGACGCGTCAAAGACAACTCTTAATTTAGTTGTAGTACTTTGCTCGCGCATAACACCGTGATGTGGTAAATAATAACTTATTTTATCATTTGAATTATTATCTTCAGACATGTGCCCTAGTTGTAGGTACTCGCGCATAAATTCTATATACCTACTTTTAAATAAGGGATCACGATCGAACCTACGTTCTAGCGAAAGAAATCGAACTTTCGCCATCTGGTATGAGTCACCTAACAATTCGGGTGACTGTTTAAATGGCATTTTTACAATAAAACGTCCGTCTTTGCCACGAGTAGTAGTGCGTAAAAAATTTTCCTCACATGCACGTTCCTCTGCTGACAACGAATGTTTTTCTGATATTGAATCTAGTTCCCAGAACCGAGTGAGTTCAGGTTTTATTTCCTGAACGAAATTACACACGGGTTGGTCACGGGATGGACTAGGTTGTGCAATATACCCAGAGATAAGCCATCCTAACTTAGATTCGTATAATCTAGGTTGATATTTACCCAAATTGATTGTGTTAGTACTCAAAATATTCCAAAACTGTTTAGCACCTAGTAATATGTCTACGCTTGACGGTTTATAATAGTAAGGGTCAGCTAGACAGATGCCTGATGGCAGTGGAATAGTACTAATATCAATTAACGTTGATGGTAATGATTTAGTTATCTCTGGTAATACTAAACAATCAATTGTTGTTTTATAATTACCTGAGTAAGATTCTAACGTTAAGGAACAAGACTGTGTGCTTTTACAAGTTTGCTGGTTAATACCCGTTATTTTGGAGGTTACGTTACGTTTAAGTGAACCCAGCTTACCACACAGCTCCTTAGTTATGAAATTTGCGGTACTACCGTTGTCTAAGAGCACCCTCGCCACGTGGCTGCGGCCACTGCTGTCTCGCACCTTCACCCTCGCTGTGGAAAGCAATACGGTGGAAGAAGTAGTATTCTGTATGGCTTTGGCTGTTAAAGTAACATTATCCGTTATTTGATTACTGGTTGGCGGCTCGTTGTCTTTGTCCACGTGTAACAACGTGTTATGTTTTGCCTTGCAATACTTACACCGAGCCCAAAATTTACATTTATTTTCGGAATGGCCCGGGTTTAAACAATTAAGGCAAACCTTCTTTAGCCTTCTGATTACGTACGTCTGAAGACAGTTTACGAAAACTATCACATTTAAATAAAACATGACTTTGTTTACACATTGGACAATTTGAGCTCGAACCTTTGTTTGAACCATTATTACAATCATTAGAGGTTACTGCAAAGCTTTTTTGTTTATTTAATTTATTGTTTGAGGTTTTATTTTTATTAATTTCTGATTCCTCAACAGATTCTAACAAGTCCGCCCTGTTATTTAAAAATGTTAAAAATTGAGACAATGTTGGTGCCTCGGATAAGGTATTTCTAAATTCTTCCCAGTGAATATAAGTTTTAGTATCTAACTTCTGAGCTATTATATAAATAATTAAGATGTCCCAGTGTTGTGTCGGTTGTCCTAGAATTGTTAAGGCCCTCAGATTTTTTGTGGTTATGTCGACTAGATGACGTACTGCTTTACTAGACTCCTTTTCTATTTGGTCGACATTAAATAACGATTGAACATGATTGTTTACCAAAAGACGATTATTATTATACCGTTTCGTCAATAGATCCCAAGCGATGCTATAGTTACCCGAGTTAAAATCCAAACTTCTAATAATCAAGGCAGCAGCACCTTTTAACGAGGACCTAAGGTAGTGAAACTTACTTATATCGTCTAACAATGTGTTCCTGTGTATTAGTGAATCAAATGTGTCTCTAAACTCGAGCCAATGCTGATAGCTTCCATCAAAATGCGGTAAACTAATCTGAGGTAGTTTCACAACACTATGTTTAGACTGTGTGACGTCATTAACATCTGAAGCCTGTACGGAACTCACCAACACGCTGGCTCTTCGCTGGCTATGATGACGTTGCACCTCGCGCGCCGAGGACACCAAGGAGAAGTATTGGTTTTGAAATTTTTCTCGATCACCCAAGGCCTCGGCGGGGTCCTCCATCAGCAGCTCGATCTCCCCCTGTATTTTATCATAGTCATTATATAATAAATCCATTTTATCAAGGCGGGTTTCTAGTTCGGTTACTTGTAGATCACTTAATCGTGCACAAGAAAGGACTACATTTAAATAATTACTGAAAAACGTAAGCTTAGCTTTACAGCTTGCACGTTTCTTAATTAATTCTTTAACTTTAGTATCCATAATTAAAGTAAAGATTGATTACGTTATAATCTGTAAATATCAAGCAAGCAACGCGGTGAGTGCAAAGCGAAAGTTGACCTTGAGTGAATGAGCGGTCAAGCTACCACGTGCTCGTCCTACAAGTTTCTTATTTTTGCTCTGCGACTAATTATGCAGCGATGTATAATAGGTTTGAGCAATAACCAAGCTTGAAATATGTGAATCGAAATGAATGCGATGACTAAAAAATATGGGAAAGAGAATGGAACAGATTAAAAGGCCAAAAGCAAGCTGGGAAAATTTTAGAAAGTATGAAGGGACAGAAATGTTTGATTAGAACGACACACTAATTACCGATCTGTAGCCACAGTTGTCCGTTCTCGTAGATTTTCTCTCGGACACGTGTGTGCGCCACGTTGGTTTTTTCTGCACTGCAAGTACTTGCGCCCGCGCCGCCGCACGCCTGCCGCCGCTGTTCGTCTTGTTTTTTCTTGCGAAGGACCAATTTGTTGAGGAGATTGAATGGGCTGTATGAATAACGACGTTAATATCGAAAATACTGGTTTATTACAAATAATTTATAACAGTAAGGGTTGAATGGCGCGCGACGCGTACAGTGCTAACGCTGATCGAGTGGGGCGCTCCGGACCACGGTTGTGTCTTATATAGTAGCTGGACGCCGCACCGTGCCGCCTCCGCCGACGTCATCATCTCGTTCGAGAAGTTTCCAAACAATATGTATATAATACACGTGTGTGGCCCCTCCGTACGCCGGGTTGGGTCGACGCCTTTAAAGCGTTAGGGGTACTAAGAAGCTTGAAAGTCTGAAAGCTAGTATTACCAAGGGGTATCGCGTTACCAAGAAACTAATGGTTGTGGTGGTCAGATAGACAGGCACTCTATGTAAATTCTGCATTCAGCTGCCTTTGGTTAGACTTGATAACGACATAACACCATTGGAGCAACGCTAAGCAGATGATTACGAAACGGAATATATATAAGTTTATGAACTAGGTAACGTTTTTGGTTACATAATCAATTATAGAAAAATAAACATATTATTTCTGTAAAAAAAGATAAATATATTTTAAAGGAAAGTCATGAAAAAAATAAAATATTCTAAGTTCTTCAACAAGAAAAAAAACTTTTTTACAAAAAATACAACCGACTTTCAAAAACAAAACACTAGAAGGTACAAAATAACCTCGGAAAAAAGAAAAGAGAGAGACTTTAATATTGGTTACTTTTTCGTTTTTTCGTAGCGTTTGTCTCTGTCATCTCTGACATAGACTAGAGTCAAGATCAAACCCATTACAAATACAAAAAAAAAATTTTTTTTTTCACTTTTTAGTGGTACCTACCTGCGTATCAGCGTATTAACAGCGTATCAGCGCTATGTTATTTTAAGAACTGATGTAAACACTAAAAAAACATGCAATTTCAGCAATATTTATTGAAGAGTTTCGTCCGTTGCCTACCTCGTTCTTTGTCAGATCGTCACCAAATTGAAAGTACTCTTATTTCTTAAACAAAAAAAGAATCATCCAAATCGGCCGAAAATATCGCTGAACAAACATATTTCATGGGATCTCATCGTCAGATCCTAATTTAAACCTTCCATCATCAGCTCAGCAACATGAGATGATGATTAACAGGCACTAATATCTCAATTGCGTTAGAAAGTTAATGAAAAACATTGTATGTGCCTATAAAATTTTAGGGTTGCCCTCGATTTTCATAGGATCCCATCATCAGATTTTGACTGGGTGACAATGGAACCAATCGAAAAGTTCATTTCAGATGAAACAAGAATTTTTCAAATCGGTTCATAAATGACGGAGTTATGAGATAACAAACATAAAAAAAAAAAACAAAAAAATACAACCGAATTGAGAACCTCCGTTTTTTGAAGTCGGTTAAAAATATCATGTTTTTTGGAAAAAATAATTCAAATTAGTCTACTAAAATAGTAATAATTGTGTATACATGTCCTTATTTATAATTATTGTTCTTCCACTGAAACATAGCCAAGCAAAATTGCCTATCCCTACATACTCAAACACGCGTAAGATCTATAGGTACACAGATATCCTTTTGGCTACGATATCATCAAATAAAAACGAAGCAATCGCAATAAAAATCATTCCCAACAAAATAACAACACACATAGTTCAAAAAACTCAACTCAACCCTCGATTCAAGCAACAGATTTACAACCCTTTGTTACTAAAAAATAAAGAACAATTTCGCTGTTATCAGTGCGGCGATACCGACAGAATTAACGTTGTCTACGTGACTGCGGTCTCAAAGAGCGAATTATACAATTTTTTTCCTCAAAAACCCGGGACTTGTATTTGCGAAGCAAACTGACTGCCCATATCTGATTCGATAGGCTTTTCAATGATATGAACAAACAAGGCTTTTTGGGACCAAATTTGTGGAACGATTTTATATGGAATATTGTCATGTTTGGGGTTTTTGGGGGAAATCTTCACTTGTAGAACAAACGATTCCATTATTTTCGTAAATGTCGACCAAAGTTTTAGTTAACGATTTTTTTTTTTTACTTTTTTTGGGAGATCTCGAGTGCTTACCATTTGAAATATTGTGGGCTTTATGCAAAAATATAAAACTAGTTGTGTTTTCCGATCAAGAAATTGATTTTTAATTTGAAAAAAAGCAGGCGAAATCGAGTTGGACTCGCGCACCGAGGGTTCCGTACAAATTTGTAGGTACGTATTACGTAATAGTTCAGGAATCAAGTCTCGCAGTTTTTCCGAGCTTTTCCGAGTTAAGAATCTATCGCGGAGGCTTAATATAGTAGGGTCCCGTCAGCACCTTTAGTATGAAACCCTACAGGCCTGATCCGCAAGGCGAAATGTCCAGTACTTCGCAAGTACCTAAATTCACGACCAGAACAAACCAGAAAACGAACCTACACCCCTTACGAACTAAAACGCTTCGCTGTTTAAAATCGTGTGAGGGTTATTCTCCGATGGAAAATATTAACACCGCAATTCCGAAAAACGCGTCATCAGTGCAGCGTCATCTGTCGACCATTCTACATCGACTAAAAACTATACATTTGAAATTAAATCATACAAAATATAGTCTTTATGTAAAGTGCGTAATCAATAATCGAGCGTAATAAACCACTGATTGGATTCTAAATCTAGGTAACCGAGTAACGTTTAACGTTTACTTCATCAAAATCGATCCACAAAATCGAAAGATATTGAATTTTCATGATTAGAAAGAAACTTCCTAATGTATTCAGATCAGTCAGGGCGCTATCTATTGAGAAAAACTAAAATGCACGAATAATAACATAAAACATTGTCAAGTTATTTGTTAAACTTTTAGTACGTACCAAAATAATAGTGAAGGTATAATAGGATACGCGTTTTTAATCGTAACATACGTTCTTTTTATGTCTCCCGTTGCCAAATACTTTGTCAGTTTACGAAATGGTAAACCATACGGCAACCATACGGCAACACAGTTCGAAATTGTAAACTTAATTCTGGAATACAATATTCTCTTTAATTTGACGCCTGCTAGGTTCGCAATTTTCATGCTTTATCAAATAAGTCTAGCGTTTATATTTTATCAAAAATATACGAGTATTGTAAAACGTTGAAATAGTTAAATATTGAAGTACCACTAAATTATTCAATCTGTTATGCTGAATGCTGATGCAAAACAAACTATTATAATTAAATAACATTATAAAATGTGTTACAAATTATGTATTTGGATGAAAAAGCACGATCATTTTGCGGTGCCTAAATAATTTATGATTGTTGATATTATCTAATTACAAAATAATGATTTCAGTAATTTAGTTGTTTACTATCGTGTTATTTATTTAAGGGTCGATTTGCTAAGCTTGCTGTATTAGTTTGAAAGAGTCACCGCAGTCCTTTTCTTTTCTCCTGGAATGCAAAATGCATTAGGACGAACGCAGATGGGTAAAGCCCATCTTTCTGACTAAAATCAGTAAGAGTCTGACACTCTCTTCCACTCCACTCAGAGCGGAAGGAGTTATTTGATGATTTCCATCCTTAAAAAAGATAAATTTTATACGAGGATTAAAAGGGTGTTTTAACAGTTTTTATACAAAATATGTCAACTACAATGCCGTTAAATAAAAAAAGAAAACACGTTATGTTAAATCTTACAATTATAGATAAAAAAGCTTTGAAGTCGGTGGTAATTCTAATCAACGTTTGATGCAGTATATTTGGACTGGCAGAAAAATGGAATATAAATAATTCATTTTCCAGGAATGACGTAATAAAAATTAGTACCCTAAATTTTATAAGATCCTATTAAAACAGATATACAAACTAATAAAAATCGTTCAAGCCACCAAATGAGGACAATCGAAAAAAATAATAAGAAAAACGTGAGTGCAAGTACCTACCCATAAATTAATGGATGTATTTATCCTAGTATGCCAGCAATTTATTATTTGAGGAAATGTATTATTTGCTTGTATATCTTTGGTAAGACGTACTAAAAAAACGCTATGTTAAAATGTGTCCATCTTTTTAATGGGGAGCTTATACAAGGCGCCATCTTCAAGAATAAAAGTAAAATCAAAGACGCTGCTAAATTAAGTGACGCAAAAAGGTCATCAGCAACAAAGCCTTGCTTGATCGGCCCTCAAAGACCCTTCAAGCACAAAATCACTCACCAAGTAGAACTTCATTTTAAAATACTATTTTAATACGACTCTTTTCAAAGTTTGAGAGAGTAATACGCCAAGTGATACCAGTTGTTTCCCTTCAAAAGACACCACCTGCGCATCATCCCTTCCATTATTCAAAGAATCTTTCTCTTACATTTTAGATAATGAAATTTTAATCATTTCTCAGTCCTAAGTCAGCACTTATAAGGCTGGGTAGATGATTAATTTTTTATGTCTCACGAAATTTGGCTGCCGAAGCGTACAACGCATCGTGACGAAAATATATTAAGGACAAAAAAATAAAACCGCTTGCAATTTACATGCGCAAAGAAAGTGAATGGCATACTTTAATAAAAACCGGCCAAGTGCGAGTCGGACTCTCACACGAAGGCTTCCGTACCATAAACCGAAGAAACACGTTTATTTTATGGGAGCCCCCTTTATTTATTTTATTTTTATTTTCGTTGTTACAGCGGCAATAGAAACACACTCTGAAAATTTTAAGTGTATGAAACTTTATTTTACAACAAAGTTGTACAAAATGTTAATAATATTTTAATAAATAACTGCATGACGTGTCAAATATTATTATTATTTATTTTATTTTATTAATTTTAGGAAAACTTACAGCTAATACGTAAAAATAATAACTAACGGTATATAAAAATGGACATTTACAATTGTCATTTAAAAAAATATTAGAACCGTTTATAATATAAATGCAACAAAATACGTATTTAAATCAATTACAGTTTTAAATAATTTGTTTTAAAGTAAGTCATCGTTAATCCACAGAACTCATCACATTAATATTATTTCACTAACGAAGGGTAAGTTATTATATTCTGGATAACGACAGACCGCATGATCATTAACAAAATATCGAACGTTCTCACATCGGATTAAATTAATTCTACTTCATTTTCAAGCAAACATTTATACTTATTTGGACCTGCCGATTGTAAGACCATTTTTGCATTGTATATACTCATGTTCTTTCGTGATGTATAATTTCACGCATTAATTATTTTAAATATTGTCCATGGAGTTTATTGCACGTTCAGTTCCTTGGAACGGCAACTGCTGCGCTGGAGATAGGGTCGGTGAGTGTATTTTGCTACAGGCCATCTTGCTGCTCTAGTCGCTAGCGCGGCAGAATTACCATCATCTATTCGACGGGCAGACTTTGACAATAAAATACAAAAGTGCCTGTAACTGGTCTACCTATTCGAAATAAAGGATCTTGTATTTGTATTGTAAACCACTTATAACCTGTAAAGAAGTGAAAGTACATAATAAGCTTATTTACACTTTTTCTCGAAAAAGAATCAGTTGTTACATACAAAATGCAATATTTAGAAAGGTTTTATTTTTCCTCATCAAATTCCCACTTTCTTGTTTTTTTGAGCCTTTGAGCTAAACCGCGGACAGACAGACGCACATGGCGAAAAGGTTCCTTGTTGACTACGAAACCCTAAAAATAAAGATTAATATTCTCAACATTGAAGTAAAAGTTCGTTCTACATGGTTACTGCCCCTGAAAGAATTTTCATAGCTATTGTATGTATTAGACTGTAAAATAACCTTTTAAGTTCGGAAGTATGCCACCTATTTATATTAATTTTTACATTCACTGCTATAGGACTTTGGGCCATTTTGGTCCTTCTGTTTCCATGCTCTAAGGATATCTGTAAAGTTTTTGGGGCTCCGTACCCGAAGAGTAACCAACAGAACCCTATGAGTAAGCCTCCGCTGTCGGTCCGCGGCTTTATCTCAAGAACCATAATAGGTAGACAGTTGAAATTTTCCTAGAGTGTGTATTTCTATAGTCACTATAGTATAATAATAAAAATTAAATAAATAAATAAATAAAGGGAGCTCCCATATAACCACGACAATTTTAGTTAGTTTTTTCAGGTTTAGGTTAATTACTTTGGTTGCTGACTATGCTTTACTTGTCCGTCCTTCACAACAATTGTTTACAATTTTTATCAACGATCAAGGCAGCTCCATTTCTAAAAAATAAGACAATAATAAATTAAACATGAAAGGTGCTAGATTTTACATTTTTCTAGCATCAAAATATTCTAAACAGCCCACTACTCTTGTCGAGGCAACAGGGGCCATGTTTTGGGGTTTAATTAGCCCCACAGAAGATCTGTTGGGTCGCGATAAGTAATTTTACGTTTATTTGTCAAACGGGACGGTCTGGTCAAATATCCTTCGTATAATATAGTAGCGGTTAGGGTAAATTCCCTTTGGTAATATTGGGGCGAAATCAGAAGGCTTATTGTGTGTTTAAGTTTGTTTTGACACTTTTACTGAGTGCAAATTATTAAGTCCAAGATACCATTTAAGGGTCCTTTAATCTGACGATATGATAGACAGAGAAGACGCCAAAATGCTACAAATTTTTAGGCAACGATCAAATAATTTAAAAAACCGGCCAAGTGCAAGTCGGACTCGTACACGAAGGGTTCCGTACCATAAACCTTAATTTTTATTATTTGTTGTTATAGCGGCAATAGAAATACATAATCTGTTAAAATTTCAGCTCTCTACCTATTACGTTTGTCGAGATACAGCCCGCTGACAGACAGACGGACGGACAGATGGACGAACGGACGGACAGCGGAGGCTTATTATTAGGGTTCCGTTGGTTACCCTTCGGGTACGGAACCCTTAAAAAATCATTTTTAACACTGTTTCTATGAGTAAGAAAATCTTTTACTTAGCTAAAAAAAAAAACAGTTCAGAAAAACAGAAATGTTCACCGCGATTTTATAAAAAGTAAGAATAAACTTTTATAAAAATCGCGGTTATGCTACAGCAGCTTCGAAATAATACTTCCACTACCGGAAAATACAAAATGTCGCTTCCTTCACTTACCACAAGAAGACAGGAAGGCTTAAGCTCAGTCTACAGCTCTACCACAGCTATACATTCATTAACATCACAGTCTTTTGTTCTGACAGCTAGCAGGATAACAACACACTTTCTGAAACTGGAAGATATCTTCATCCAGTAGCTAGTGCTGGTAGCATCAATGATCTGGCGTTCTATACCCATTCGGTCGTAAAAACCTTAGGTTAATTTCGGTGTTTCGGTTTTTTTTTTTAAACCACGATTGCAGAGTGCTCATGATTTAGCTTATTAAAATACAGATGTGTTTATCAGTACACTGGTCTGGGTGATTAAAATTTTTAAGTGCTGTTCAAATTCTGCTACTAGACTAGGACAAACAAGCCTTGCCCTTAATGCATCCCATAAAATATACTGACATTCAGCTGTACCTATCTCATTCCAACACTCTAGGGTTTGTGTCAGTCTAATGAGATACCTACAGCTATTCGCAATGTTATTTCAAAAATAATAAACATTTTATTCAACGAGATCCAATCATTATGTCATATCGGAAATTCAAAGGTTAGTTTGGAGAATTTCTTTTTTTTCTTTAGTGGTGTGATTACTTTCCAAGAGTTTTCCTTTGGGAATTTTAGGCAGTCAGATTTTATCTGAATTAGGTATTTAGATATGATAGTTAGGTTATATTGTGGTAGACTAATATGATGGTGGAGAGATGAACATTACTCTACCGGAAGGATTGGCTTGCCAGAGGAGGCCAGTGGACTTAACGGGGTAATCATCACTTTTTATATATTTCTTTTCGTTGCTGAGTGATTGAGTGAGTGACTGACAGATAACATCATCATCGGCCTAGCCTTTTCCCAACTATATTGGGGTCGGCTTCTAGTCGAACCGGATTCAGCTGAATACCTGTGTTTTACGTGGAGCGGCTGCCTACCAGACCTCCACAACCCATTAACTGGGTAACATGGTACTTCTTGGCAAGACTGGAGTCAGATTTACTGGCTTCTGACAATCCGTAACGACTGCCAAAGATCTACAAATGACAGCCGGGACCAACGGCTTAACGTGCTTTCCGAGGCACGGAGGAAGCTCAGTATATTAAGATGATCACCCACAGACCAACCATGGCAAGCCTTGCTTAACCTTAAAGATCGACCCGTGCGGCTGTTATTATTTAGCCACGGTGTCCTCATTCTTCCGTTGCTGAGTGATTGAGTTAGTGACTGACAGACAACGCACAGCCGAAAGTACTGGTCATTGAAAGCTAAAATTTGACATGTATGTTCCTTGGGAAGTGTAGGGAAGCACTAAGAGAATTTTCCAATATTCCCAAGGAAACATGAAAAAACGGGATATACGCGTACAAACTCGTGGGTAGTTAGATATGTACAGAGATAAATAAGTAGGTAGATCAAGTCCTCTACAGAAACTATTTAATTAAAAATTAAACGCGACTGTTGAGAATATTCAGGATGAGCCATCACTATCTTTAATATTATGCTAACTGAGCAGAACGATAAATAGTATTTCATTAAAGCAAAGCAAACTCGGTTCAAAGGCGAATACAGAAATTGTATAGAGTTAAAATGTTATGGAGAAGGCATCCGAGTACTGTAAAGAAACTACGGTATATACAGAGTTGATACGACAGAGGGACATTAAATTACACTGCGTATACTATACGTGTTTAGTATTAATTCGATACGGTACAAAAATAAAAAGCGCCAAAAATTTGAAAATATTTTTTTCAAACAAACTTCAAACAAGCTTACAAATCAGAATAAAACGCAACCACCCTTTATAAATAAATTAGATTGACCGTAGATACCTAGGTAACACAGTGGCAACGTCGCGCGCGCGCCGAAGTACGGTGTGCGTTATCTCGTGTCGAGGCGGGGCCGGGGGCCGGGGCGGTGTGGCGGCCAGCGACTTAGGCCTCCGCTTGCGCTGGCTTTTATGTTTGGTAAGGTTTTGAAGTACGCGCACTAAAACAAACACACTAAATTTTTAAATTCTTTATGTGTCCTCTATTTCCATTAATGTTATACTGACGAAGAATATTGTTATTTATTTTTCTAATTAAATCACTGTCCGTCGCCAAGCACTGGGCAATTGCGGCTGTCACCATACCTTTCTCTGCATGTTTGCAGAGTTAAAGCTGCATTTCCACGGCATCCTGACGCCGTGTAAATTAAACGAGGCATTGTTTAACACTTTAATTACATACACACACAACCAAAGTTTAATTACGTGTCCTACCACCATAAAAAAAACAGTCAATCACAAAAAAAGCACTAATACTAAATAATAATAATCCCAAGTTACGCGTCCTGTCACATTTAAAATAAGAAATACTGTCTTAAACTTATTTAGTGTCCTATCACAATAATAAAACAAAATCACAATTGTCAGCGCGAATTTGACAAATCGTACGTTCCGAAAGGACAGCGTCGGCGCATTGAAAAATCAAGTTTTTTAGAGGCCCCACTTACCGATCGCAAAAAACTAGGATGCAACAAACTGACCTATTTATGTTTCTCTTACTCGCGCTATGTTTGTCACTCTCGTAGTGAAAGTGCAAGTGTGTGTGTAATTACTGCTTCCTTGTTTGCATTGCCAACTTTTTAGTGAGTGTACTTGCGACATGCGTCAGAGCGGCAACAACGCATCGCAAATTTATCGTTGTAAGGTGCATGACCCATGCGTAGACATAATCAGCTGTTAGAAAAGATACATCATGTTCAAACGGTGCAAAAAATAATTTGCGACTAAACTACTGCTTCTATTTAATTGATTTTTGGTTCAGAGCTTGAAAATGGTACCTAGTATAGGCAGTTTAAAGGAAAGCCCCTCTGTCGTATCAACTTTGTATAATTATAAACTATTAATTGACATGTTGCCCGGTATACTGATGGTAGATGAACTAAGGCCGTCACAGCACGGACGGGGCCAAAAGCAAGTTGGCAAGACGAGATAGAAACGGTCGCCGGCAAGAACTGGAGTCACTGGAAAAATTTAAGGCACTGGAGGAGGACTTTACCTACAGAGGTTTATGCAACCAAATTTAATTCAATTTAATCTTAATTTCTAATTTTATTCGAACGATTCTTTTTAATTAAATTTTTTCCATTTTCATAATTTTTATTTTTGATATAATTTAGTAATTTACGACACACTGTATTATATTATTTAAAATTTATCGATTATTCCGATTATTGAAATAATTTAATTTTACGAGTATATCATGATTTCGGGACAGAAACTGCGGATACCTACACTTTGTGCAGCCTGACACGCCTAATTTTTATGTTTATGATAAGGAATCATTTGTGTGCTTGTCCAACTCGCACTTGGCCGTTTTTTTAATTTACCTTATATTTTTCTCACTGTTTTGTTAAAGTTTTATTATACAAATTACTTATTAATTTGTTGAATAAAGTGAAGAGCCGCCTCGCCCCGTCTAGACGAAGTTTTAAACACTGAAGCCTACTTATAAGTTTAAAGTTCAAGCATTTACCACAACAAAAACTTTCACAGTATAATTTTTGAGAAAGACCCCTTCTACAATTCCAACATGTTCGTATCTGAGAATTAGGACATGCTAACATGTCATCATCATCACATCAACCGAAAGACATAGTCCTCCCACAAGTATCGCCACAGCAACCGGTTATATGCGTCTCGCATACATCGCCTACCCGGGACCCTCACCAGGTCATTCGTTCACCTTTTGGGAGACTTTCCACCGCTGCGTTGCGCTGGCTACCCATGCATGTTACCGGCACGTAAATTGGCAAAGAATTTTGTAGTCGGAGAAGTTCGCAGATAATTTCATACATTTTCATATGCATGAACTTCCCCCACTACGAAAATCCTTGTTAACTTTCGTGCCGGTAATTATTTCTTAATAATAATCCAGCAGTGCACGTCTTTTGGCTGATATGATGATGATGATGACATGGTAGCATGCCCATATTTTTTTTATTTTTTTTACTAATGATAGGCACGCGTTTGACCGCTATCTCACCTGATGGTAAGCGAGGATGTGGTCGAAGATGGAGCACGCTTGCCTAGAAATAACCTATTCACTCTTGATTTAAAGACTCCCAGGTTGTAGCTATCAGGAAACACAGACTCCGGCAGGGAATTCCACTCCTTAGCTGTACGCACTATGAATGTGTTCCCAAAACGTTTTGTGCGTATGGGTGGGATGTCCACCATGTACCGGTGGCGCATCGCCGTTCGTCTTGTGGTCCGATGATGGAACGGGCTTGGCGGAATTAAATTATGCAATTCCGTCGCACATTCCCCAAAATGCAACCGGTAAAAAACCGACAGGCTAGCAACTCGTCGTCGATGTTCAAGACTTTGGAGCTTCGACGCGACGAGCCTCTCATTGCCGATGATCCTCTTGGCTCGTTTCTCAATTGACTCAAGGGCATCAAGCTGTTATCTGGCAGATCCATCCCAAAGATGAGAGCAGTATTCCATACACGATCGAACTTGCGCTTGATAGAGTTTGAGCAGCTGTTCCGGCGCGAAGTACCGTCTCACCTTAGCCAGAATCCCCAACTTCTTTGCAGCCCTATTATCAGTTATCATCGTTTTGAAATAGTATAAGGGGTTTTTCTTAAAATTTATACCTACTGTGTTAAAGTCAAATACATTGACAGGATAAGTCGAACAAGCGAAACGTTTTTTTTTTAATTATGGAAAATAATCAAACGACTCCTCCCGCTCGGGTGAAGCAGTAGGGAATGTCAGACTCTTACTGACTAAAACCCATCCGTCTTCCTCCTGGAGCCCTTTGCGTTCCAGGGCTACGGTACCTCTTTTGAATAAAGTCCGCAGCCCCAGCAGGCACTGACCCTAGCGGGCCCCGTCTTCTTTGCTGACCGCTCTTTGAGGCACGCGTGGAACACAGCGCGCCGTCGACCCGGGCCTGGTTCTGATCAGACGGCGAACCACCCAATGCTCGTCGTCCCTTTGCGAAACCTACTTACTTCTGTAATCCTGGTACTTATTGGCTCTGCATATTAGCTAGGTGCAGTCTGTGTTTATCGGAAAAATCGAAGAGTACAGTTATTTTAGGAAGAATGTTACTCCATGTATTTTATCAGCTGGTTTAACAAAAAAGGCGTTTAATAATCCAAATTCGCGTACTACTAAAACAAATCTATACATATAATAAAATCGTAAACCAACCGTGTCTGTACATTGAATATTTTTGCATAAAAATTACATAGAAAAGTTAGGAAAAAGATACAAAACACAAATATGCTATTTTTGAAATTTTTGTCTGTTTGTCTGTGCGTTTGAGGCAGCATCACGCATAAACTACAGATTGGGTTACAAATACAAATAAAAAATATTAAATGATAACCCGAGTAACATTTAGCGTTTATTTCATCAAAATCGACCCACAAAATAAAAAGATATTGAATTTTTAAGTTTAGGAAGAAACTTCATCGAGCGCTAAAATAGGTAGTTTTCATTGAGACTCCAGAGACTTGCAATGCCATCTATTGAGAATAATAGTAGTAACAAATGTGTGAAACGAACTTCAAAACATATTGTTGAGTTATTTGATAAACTCTTAATATTATGTAGCAAGCAAAAGAAAAGTGAACATGTTATTATCATAATATTATTATTTATCGTAACATGTGGGCTTCTAAGTTCAAACTCATTTTTGACAGTGTAACTACATTGTCGATAGATGGCGATGTACTAATGACGCGTTTTTCTGAATCGCGGTGTTAAGATTCTCCTCAGGAATATGACCTCAGCCCATGACAATAATTTTTTTGGATTTGTTATCCCACGGGTCGATCAGGTTAAGCTACGCTTGCCGAGGTTGGTCTGATGGATGGGTGACCATCTTGGTGACCAATTGACCATTTACATTTAAACTCTCTGAGATTCTAATGAGACTCCGAGATTTTAGGCGTACCTTGAATATAACAGTGAACCAGTCATACGGGTCGATCTTCAAGGTTAAGCAACATTTGCCGAGGTCGGTCTTAGGATGGGTGACCATTTAAAAAAATTCCTACAGGAATGGGAAAAACCGGTATATGCGCGTACGAAGTCGCGGGCAAAAGCTAGTACATACTAATTTGCATATCCTCCTTACTTATGTGATCCTGGTACTTTCAGTGCCATTGGATAGCTGCAGTCTCTGTTTCGTAAAGGATCATTTGGAAGGAGACTCTGGAAGGATTATCTCGGTACAGTTCATTCATTCAGTTGACGAAGGTTTTTGAGGCTATGAAGAGGGGTAGGTATTTGAGATTCATTTGGGATGCTCCTGAAATTAATTTGGATGCTTTGATACATAGATTAGCTATTGAGAGAGAGGTAAAATTAGTTTTGGATTTGAAAATGCTGCATGCATTTTGATTGAATTACTTTATTTTGCTCATGACTTAACCGTCTCTGAGTCTATCTATATCATCATCTGACAAGCCTTTTCCCAACTATATAGGGGGCGGCTTCCAGTCAAACTGGATTTAGCTGAATACCAGTATTTTACGCAAAGCAGCTGCCTGCCAGACCTCCTCCGCAACCCATTAACTGGGTAACACGGTACTTCATGGCAAAACTGGAGTCAGATTTACTGGCTTCTGACAATCCGTAACGACTGCCAAAAATCTACAAATGACAGCCGGGACCAACGGCTTAACGTGCTTTCCGAGGCACGGAGGAAACTCGGTATGTTAAGATGGTCACCCATCCACAGACCAACCTTGGAAAGCGTTGCTTAACCTTGAAGATCGACCCGTGTGGCTGTTATTATCTAGTCACGAGCTCCTCAAGTTCTTATCTATATGTGAACCAGAATTTACCTAAATCAGTTGCGTTTTAAAAGTGATAGCATGATAAACAAATAAGAATGTACTATTTCGCATTTACAAAATTGGTTAGGAAAGATTATCTCAGAAAAACCGGCAAAGTGTGAGTCGGACTCATAAACGAAGGGTTCCGTTTCATAAACCGAAAAAAAAACACGTTTCTTGAATGGAGCACCTTTAATTTCTAATTTTAATAACTTTTGTTAAAGCGGCAATACAAATTCACACTCTGTGAAAATTTCATGTCTACCTATTACGGTAGTTGAAAGAAAGTCCGCTAACAGACAGACGGACGAACGGACGGACAGCGGAGGCTTAGTTAGAGGGTTCCTTTGGTTACTCTATGGGTACGGTACCCTAAAAAAGATTGTGTGACTTAGGAGTTGTCATGTCCTAGAAAAACAAAAACATTATATTTTCTAAAATTTAAACACTTGAAAACGTAAAATAAAAGAGACATCTAATTCAACTAACAAGCTCGTTAGAAAAAAGAAAAAAGTTCCCTAATCCCGAAAACAAAAATGTTTGGACATTTTTGTTTGGACATTTTTGTTCGAAACACACGAAATGAATAAAACCAGACGTAATTTAAGGCCTAATTCTTTTTTACTCCGACCTTTTAACCATCTAATGCCAGTCTACCTGAGCCTAATGAGTTTCCATGAAATGAGGTCAGTTTTCAACTCCGAACGAAATGAGAGGCAAAACTAAGTCTTATCTGCTAAAGCTCTATTGAATTGAGTTTTCTCGGCTCGGCCATTGATAATTCTGTTAATTTTGAACGTAAAATAAAGTTATCAACTTTTACTTTTTAATGTACGGACTTGCGTATTAATTTGCTGGAGAATCTTAGGTATTCATTAGCAGATAAGTACCTATACTGGAGTTTTTAAATGGGGGTCTTTTTTAATCGTAGTAATGACTCAGGAAATATGTTAAGAAGTTATCTTTTGCATCGTCGCTATCCAGCCAAAGCCATATAATTATAAAAACTAGCTCACGTCAGGCGGTTTCACCCACGTAGTTGCCATTCCCGTGGGAGTCTGGGTAAAAAATATAGCCTATGTTACTCGCTATTCACTGCTGAAAGAATTTTTCAAATCGGTCCAGTGATTTTTACGTTTATAAGTTACATACAAAAATACAAATCTTTCCTCTTTAATATTGAGTATAGATATAGATATCGGTTGGCATTTCACTGACCAAATTGTCATCAAATTTTGAAAGTTCGTAAATCATTCACTTTGCTTTGAACATTCAAAATAAAAATAGATTCAGAAATGGCTCCAGAGAACCAAAACCTGTATACAAAGTGTTGGTTAGTTAGGTACGATGGTATGGCATACATATACAGTTAATTTAACCAAAGAAACCACTAGAAACACTATTAAACTGTCCCACAAAGCGAAACACCTATCAACCAACTCTAAATAGTTCACCAAAACTTTAAGTTCTCTCGCAAATAATCTAACTACGAACATTATAATGCCGACGGTGCTACATTTTGACTGTTCAATTCTCCTCCGATCTCATTACAACTTCTCGCACAGTTTGTTTAATTGGCTACCCACTACACGGAATTGAGACACCTGGGCCAATTTAAACTGATCCACCCCACCCCTTTAACAACATCCAACCAATGACGAAAACGGTGCACACAGGAAAAATAACAGAGTTCTGCCTTAATTGGTTATTTAAATGCAACAGTGTCGGTATAGCTTTTGCAAGTGTAATTGTTGTTTTCAGTGGTTTTCAGCGCATGAAATTGTTGTATGGCCGCTGTGAATAATGGCTTTACTGCCTTTGCTGTGGTTTTTGAATTTTATTAATATAGAAATGTGGAATCAGCGCCAAATGTTCATATTTGGACGTAATTTGACCGTGAATCAAGTTAGAAATGTTGAGATTTTGCGTTGCGTTAAATCTAATGCATTTTATAATTAACATTGTGACCAACTATGTTATTGGAACACTGGATTATAATTTAGTAAATTCGCATAACCTGTGCTGTTTTGGTTGCTAATCGTAGCTTTTATGTAGTCCTTAGTACGAGGGTAAATGAGATTTTTCTATTTTCGTTTTTGTCTAACATATAACCTATACATTCTCAGGAGAGTATTTCTCAGTCTTTTTAAGGTCCTTGTAGCTTCGTTGTAAGATGACTGATAAAAGTTTTTTTTTTATTTGTAATGGGTTTGCTCTTGACTCTAGTCTATGTCAGAGATGACAGAGACAAAGTCTACGATGGAGCGAGCTTACCCAGAAGGAGCCTAAAATTCAATTTTAAATCCAAAATAAATCCAATCCAAAACAACAGAAAGAATAAAATATAATTATTTAAAAAAAAATTCATGAACCCCTACTGATGGCTTCTTCAATGAACATCGGATGTAATTTGGCCAAATACCGCCTAGTCTGGTGGTTGTCCGGTTGCGAGTCGGTATTAGGATGCGCCTATATTAAATAATTGAAGCACAGCTTACAGTGATGATGGCTTCCAGATGGAGCTTGAATATGTTTTGGATTTATATAGAGATGTTAAAGTAATATTTAGTAGTTGCTTTTAGGTACATTTTTACATAATTTATTTTATTTTTTAGTGTTGTGTGTTTTGTGAAGCATTATTATTATACATACCTCGTTTCTCTGGGTGACTTAAAGCTAACAATTGTAAAATAGTTTGTTACACACCAAAGGTGGCATGCATGACATTGGGGTAAGAGCTTCACAGCCACCATTAAGTTTGAATCATACTTAAAAGCACAGTTAGTGAAAGAAGTAACTAATAACTATCTAGGTTCTGACGAGCCATCATACCTTTAGTAAAAAAATAAAAATAAACTTTTTTACAATAAAATAAAACCGACTTCCAAAAACAAAACACTACAAAGTATAAAATAAATTTCGGAAGTCGGTGTTTTTCTTTGGTTCTTGACACCATGTTATGAACTGTTGTAAACAATCAACAGACATGCGATTTCAGAAATCCCGATCCATTTGCTATCATTAATTGAAGAGTTCCGTTGCCTACCTCCGAAGTTCTTCATCAAATCTTCACCAAATTAAAATGGAACCAGTCCGGGAAAATACTCTTCCAAAAAAAAGAATTATCCAAATCTGTTAAAAAATTTCGAAAATATCGCTGAACAAACATTTTTCATGGGATCACATCATCAGATCCCGACTTATACTTTCCATCATCAGCTCAGCAACATGAGCTGATTATTACCAGGCACAAATATCTGAATTGCGTTAGACATTTCATGAAAAACATTGTACGAGCCTATAAAAATTGAGGGTTTCCCTCTATTTTCATGGGATCCCATCATCAGATTTTGACTTGGTGACAGTGGGACGACCTCAGGAGTATAGGCTTTCCAATAAAAAAATATTTTTTTAAATCGGTCCACAATTGGCGGAGAAATCGGTGATAAACATTAAAAAAAATTATACAGCCTAACATAGAACCTCCTCCTTTTTGAAGAAGTCGGTTAAAAATATGCAGTTGTTTTATAAGGTCAATGTTTTCTTCGTAACGATCACTCGTGTTTTCTTTCACTATTAATTTTCAATCGTGACCAATACAATAGTAAAAGGCTCACATACTTCATTCTAAGGAGCATAATGAAAAAGCAATATATATCTGCAAAAAAAAAGAAATATTGCTCTGCTTTTCAAATAAATTAATCTCACAAAAGATGAATGCCTAATCTTAGAACTCTTGTTTAAGAAATATTGGCTAAAATAGAATACAAAAGCTGAACGCAAGTTACTAATATTTACGTACCTATACTTATGTCGTAGCTTTATCGTAAAATTTGCCAGTTCATGAAATGGCCACCTCGAACCATACCTCGACGAACCTAATATGAATGGGATGTCGAGAGCTTAGTTCGTAGTTCGTGCGTTCACTCGAGCTCTCGTCATAATATTCGAACCTAACCTATCCGAGTCGGGGTGCCCTAAATTTTCACAAAGCTAATCTAACGCTCTTTCGGCCACAATGAAATGGCCACCTCGATCCTTACCTCAACGAACCTAATATGAATGGGATGTCAAGAGCTTAGTTTGTAGTTCGTGCGCTCACTCGAGCTCTCTTCATAATATTCGAACCTAACCTATCCGAGTCGGGGTGCCCTAAATTTTCACAAAGCTAATCTAACGCTCTTTCGGCGACAATGAAATGGCCACCTCAATCCTTACCTCAACGAACCTAATATGAATGGGATGTCAAGAGCTTAGTTCGTAGTTCGTGCGCTCACTCGAGCTCTTGTCATTCTATTAGAACCTACCCTATCAGAGTCGGGTCGTGTTTAGTTTCACAAACTTAATCTAACACAAGTTCAGCCAAATCATGAAATGGCCATCTCAATTTTTATCTTTACAAACCTAATATGAATGGGATGTCGAGAGCTTAGTTCGTAGGTTGTGCGCTCACTCTAGCTCCCGTCCCATTCGAACCTAGTTTTGGTTGGAATGAGATCCAAATCGTTGGTCCAAGTCGTTGGAAGGCGTACTAGCTCTCACAATCCTCGGTCAAGTGTGAGATGGAACACCGGGGTGGTTTTTAGTCAGTAAGAGTCTGACCGACCCCTTCGCCCGCCCCAGGCGAGGGACATCCATGAGGATTTTCCAACCCGGCAAAAAAAAAATGTTTCCCCGAACCTAACCTAACATCAGCCATATCACAAAATGACAAAATCTACGAAAAAACTACAACGCAGACTATCCACACAGTTTCTTACGAAAATATTTTCAGAGCCTAATTTTCTAAGTCTATTGAAACTGAAACACGCAATTAACCTTTACAAGCCGCCTTTCATATACCACAGTATAGGTATTTTCATTATAACCCCTTTCAATAACCGTCATGAGCTCAATAGTTCTATAATGACCCAGTAATTAATAATGAAAGCTTTTTGTGCTGTCGGTACATTACTGTACATCTCGTTGAAATGCTGAACGATATTTTAATGACACTGGAATTAATTAATGTTTCATGTGAAAGTACTCTTGTATCAATTATTTGGATTTTAATAATGTCATCGTATTTTTGGGTGTTACGTTTTTATTAATCACTTAAATTATTCTTGGGTTAATTTTATAAAATCTGATTTTGGAGGCAAAGGAAATGATTGTGAGATCGTGCGTTATTTTAATTTCTCTCTTTAAATTAAATAATATTTTCAATATCCAATGGACACTGAAAAAAAAAGCAATTGAAACGGATGTAGTGGTGCGTTGAAACGTTTCAGTTCGTTCATTCCAATTGATTCTTTCTATTCATCCAAAAATATTTAAAATTGTACTTTTTGCAATAAATACATTTTGAACAATTGTCGTACAGGTAACAGTTTTTCAAAGTTATATGTACCTAATTCATAATAGCGACCAAGTATGGTCGAAGTTTTTTTGTCGGGTAAAAAACCTAGGCAATGTGGATTTTTAATCTCATTGAAACCAACCCTGATATCACCATCAGCTCGGTCCTATGACTGACATAATTTTTATTTGCATTTGTTAAGGAGACAAAGACTTATTGCAGTTTTATAAATTTACTAAATTACTATTTACTGGCTACTGCCAGTAGTAAAAAAAACCGGTAAAGTGCGAGTCCGACTCTCACACAAAGCGTTCCGTAACACAAACACAAAATAACACGTTTCGTGTGTGGGAGCCCCTTTAATGTTTAATTCAATTTAATTTTATTATTTAAAATAATAAAAATAGAAATACACACTGTCTATCTGACTGACAGACGGACGGACGGAACCTTTGGGTACGGAACCCTAGTAATGGTAAAGCAATTTCAAAGTCACTAAAAACTGAAAGTTAAAAATAGGGTGTATTTACCGCTCTAAACATTCCCTACAGTGATTGCCCCGACTCAGGGCGTGTCTATGGGCGGGACACCACTCAACACATTAGGAAGCATCCCAGACGATGATGGAAAATATGTATTAAGCTGTGAGTACCAACATCCGATGTTATTTATGTTTATTGTACGAGAGAAATGTAGCTTTACTGCCTCTATTTAGCTTTGGAACTTACATTAATTTGTTGATCCTTGCTTTAGAGAAAAATGTTTCATGAGTTTTTTTCAGAGTTTTACTGAAAATTCTTGCCTTGTGTTTTAGAAAGGTACTAAACTACTATACAGGCGCCACCTGTCAATACACTTTATATAATTTTTATTGATAGATCCAAAGATTTCATTGATATGTGTATGTATCCTGCCTATCTGAACATACAGTGCTAAAGTGGCATTTTCTTTCTTTTTTTAATAATCAGAAAGCACATCAAGCTACTCGAAACTGTCAAATATTCCCAATCAACCTTAAACCTAATGCTTTAGCAATAAAGATGAAAATGAAATTTGACAGATTGTTGTATGATTAATACTCGTATTATGGTCCTACTATGATTAGACTAAAATGGCCTTTTTAGACCCACTGAGTCCAAAACGTCAAAAATTTATGGTATTGACACACGCTGTCGAAATGTCACGGAATTCTATTTTGGTATTTCGAAAGTCTCATTTGCAAGTAGTATGACACGTTGTCTTGTCTTTATGAGCTACTGCTCTGTGAAGGCGCTCATAAAGGGGGGCCTTCCCATTTCACTAGAGCGCTAGCTCGTCCACATGTGTATCCTACCTATCCTTACCCATGGCGCTCAGACGTAGTCTTTGACTGAGGCTCAGAAGTCGAAAAGTAAGGTTTGCCATAGAGTGACGGGGCGTAGCATTCTGCAGATCAAACAGACCGACAGAATCCGCAAAACATTTATACGGTCCAAGACAGGTATCGCTAATGTTGGAGACAAAACAGCGATGCTAAAGTGGAATTAGGCGGGCCACATTTACAGGATGCACGAAGACAGATGGGCCAAGATTGCCACGCAGTGGGTGCCTGAAGACGGACGTCACAACCGAGGCGGACCTAAAAAACGCTAGCTTGACGTTTTGGACTCATTCCTAACAGATTGGCCAACTTTATCTGGTGCCTTCTCCAGGCACCAGATAAAGTTGGCTGGAAAAATATGGGGAAGGTCTTTGCCCAGCTGTGGGACAACATAGGCTGACGAAAAAAAAATACTTTGCCTAGAGACTTAGGTCGTAAAAGTTCTGTCTTGGGGTATGCAAAAGAGAAACGATGCATTTTAGGTTTAAAAATTGCCAGTGTCTAAGCAGGGTGCTACAGGATGGACCGTGCCGCCTTTTTTTTTTTTTTTTTTTTTTTATGACGGGGGGAAATCCTCATGGATGTCCTCCGCCCTGGGGCGGGCGGAGGGGTCTGTCAGACTCTTACTGACTAAAACCACCCCGGTGCTCCATCTCTCACCAACCGGGGATCGCGAGAACTAATGCGACTTCCGTAATCCCCGGCTGGTGCCGGCCCGCCTCTGCAGGCCACCTCGGGTCAGCGGGGGAAGTGAGGTGTTTGACTCCCCCCGCAACGTCAAAGAGGGGCGCACGGGAACACCACGCGCCGCCACCTCGGGTCCGAATGAATTGGGGGCGACGGATATCCCCAAGTCCGACGCCTCAGGACCCAGTTAGGGGGGGCCGGAAGAGGGCAGCGTATGCCATCCTCCGACGCCCGGTGCGCCTACTGCGGGCCGGGAGAGAGGTGGAGATCTCCCTCTCCCTTTCCGCAGCCTCCTTCTGCGCGACAACTGCTTCACAGAAGGAGACCACCGCGTCCCAGGACTCCTCGCCGTCGACCATAGCACGAACTACGGCCGGCAGCGAGAGATCACTGCCTACCACAGAGATGAGGGCACGGCGTGGCCCCTCCCAAGCGGCACACTCTGCCAGTGTATGCCGCGCCGTGTCCTCCCGACAGTCGACGCAGTGGTGACACCGAGCGTCCGGCTCCCTGCCTATGCGACACAGGAACCTCCCGAAGCAGCCATGCCCCGAGAGGACCTGCGTCACACGAAATGTCAAGGAGCCGTGCCTTCTCCCGAGCCACAGGTCGAGCACCGGCCGGATGGCCTCGATAGTGACGAGGCCAGCGGAAGGGCGTGAGAGCCTGTTCCGCCACTCCGCCACCAGAACCTCGCGCAACTGCGACTGACGCAGCTCAATGTGCCGCTGCATCAGTCGCTCGCCGCGCGCCCGCGCGTCCTCACGCCACCGGTGCAGTGACGCGAGGACTTTTGCCTCCAGATCCCAGGGCGGAGATCCGGCCAGTACGCAAGCCGCCTCGTAGGAGATCGTGCGATAACCCCTGATGACTCTGACGGCCATCACCCTCTGCGGCTTCCTCAGAACAGTGATGGTGCCGGCCGTCAGGTCAGCCGCCCAGATCGGGGCCCCATACAGGGCCATCGATCGCACGATCCCCACGTACAACCGCCTGCAAGCGGTGCTCGGGTCCCCCAGATTGGGAAGCAGCGTTGACAGCGCCCCAGCCGCGCCCAACAACTTGGGTGCCAGCCGCCGGAAATGGGGGCCGAAATCCCACCGGCTGTCGAGCACCAATCCCAGGTACTTCATAGTGGACTCGACAGCGATACGGGCCCCCCCAACAACTATGTGCGATCCCGGCGGTGGCGCCCGCCGGGGACCATGAAAGGCTATGGCCTCCGACTTGTTGAGGGCCACCTCCAGGCCAAGGCGCCGTATGCGGCTCACCACCTGTGAGACCGCGGCCGTCGCCAGCAACGCTGCCTCCCTGTACGAGCTCCCCCGGGCAGTAACCAGCGTGTCGTCAGCGTAACACGTCAGGTCCACACCCGGCGGAAGCTCGCCCCTCAGTACCCAGTCGTAACCGATGTTCCACAGGGGTGGGCCCAACACTGAGCCCTGTGGAACGCCGCACGACATGGGGTGCTGATGTCTGCCATCACGTCCCAGATAGGTGACACACCTGTCCGCCAAATAAGCCCCAATGACGCGGCGGAGGTAGGGAGGCACTCGATGATAACGCAGTGCCTCCCGAATACAACTCCAGGGCAGCGTGTTGAAGGCGTTGGAGATGTCCAAAGACACCGCCAACATCACCCCGCCCCGGGACACCGCTTCCTCCGCCAGGACTCTCACTCGCGATATTGCCGTGATAGTGGAGCGCCCATGCCGAAACCCGAACTGGCATTCAGCCAGGTCCGGCCCCTCTCCGCACAAGTGGCTGACGAGGCGGGCTGCGATTATCCGCTCAAACAACTTTCCCACCTCGTCCAGCAGCACTATGGGCCGGTACGCGGACGGCGAGTCCGCAGGGCGCCCCGCCTTCCTGAGCAGGACCAGACGACCAGATTTCCACTGAACGGGAAACTGGCCCTGCTCCAGGCACGCTGAGTAGAGTCCTCTCAGATGGGGCTCCAGCTCCTTCAGAGCGAGGGCCAACACGCAACCGTGAATTCCATCAGGCCCCGGGGCAGTGTTTTTCGCCCGGAGCCGCATCACGGCCGCCCTCAACTCTGCTTCTGTCACCTCTGGGACGCTGGCGTTCTCTTCAGGCTCTGCGGTTGTGGGTAGAACCATCGGCGGCGGAGTATGCTCCGCTCGTGCCGGGAAGAGGGCTGCGACCACGTCCTCCAGCAGCTCAGGTTCGAGACTCTCCGTAAGCGGAGGCGCCCAAGGTCCGAATTTCCCTCGAACCGAGCGGTATGGACGCCCCCACGGATCCCTGTTTAGAGTCTCTAACATCTCCTCCCTGGCACGCGTCTTTGCCTCGCCAATGGCCAGCCGCAGAGCCTCCTTAGCCGCGCGGTACACCTCATACAGCGCGGCTTCTTCGTCAGGAACCCGACGACGTCTTCTTCGGTATCGGGTGTACCGGCGCCTGACTCGCACGCACGAGATGCGCAACTGCTCAATCTCGGCGGACCACCAGTACACCTGGCGCCTTCTGGGTTGTGTGTGGACCCGGGGCATGGACGCGTCGCTAATTTGCGTCATCGCCCAGTGGAACCACTGCGCCCCCTCTTCGACGTCGACGGGTCCAGTCGTTGTCGACTCCCGGATCCAGGCCTGCACAATAGCGGCCTCCTCGAGGAGCTCCCTATCGAGGCGCTTGCGCGCCCAGCGCGGACCGTCCGTTCGTGGAGCCGATTGACTGCGGCCGCCCGCGGTCTGGGGGGAGACGTCAAAACGGATGTATCGGTGATCCGATAACGTCTCCACCTCCACGGCGACATGCCAGTCGCGGACACGGCTAGCGACAGTAGGGCTAGCAAACGAGACGTCCACTATGGAACCGCCCCGCTGCCGCACACACGTGTACTCCGAGCCCCGATTCAGGACGGTCAAGCCGGTCGTGACCGCCCACTCCTCCAGTGCCTCACCCTTGGCATCGGTGACCGGGGATCCCCACGCCGCAGATTTGGCATTGAGATCCCCGAGCAACAGCACTGGGCGTGGGTGGTACCGGTTCACGACGGCACCTAACTCAACAAGGAAGCTCTCGAAGTCGGCGAGGCTCTTGTTAGGTGAGAAATACACTCCAATAGTGCCGATGCCGTCCGCGAGGGCGGCCACCCAGCCGTGACCTCGGGATGGGTCGGCAAGAGCCCCGCCAATAATGGCCACCGAGTCGTCCAGGTCACCCACCCAATCATCTCTGGGGGGGACGTAGTACGGTTCGGCGACCACAGCCACATGAATCGACCACTCTGCCATGCTCTGGAGTAAGAGATCCTGAGCCCTGGCAGAGTGGTTGATATTGCCCTGGAGGAAATGGAATTGTGCCATTATGCGCAATCCATTCCTTCGGCGCCATTCTCAGGCCGGGAGTCGGCCGAAGAGCAACCAGGCTGCGGGGGATGTAAAGAGTCCCCGGCAGCCTTGGTTGCTCCCTTCTTTTTCTTCTTTTTCTTCTTCTTGCCCGTCTTGGGGGCGGGCGCGCCACAGGCCTTGCCACCCACAATGTGCTCCGCGGGCCTCCCTGCAGCTGTACAGAGGCTACAGTTTGGCGTCGCAGAGCATTGGGCCACCTTGTGGCCGGGCTTACCGCAGCGATAACATAGTTCACTGCGGTCAATTGCGGCGGTGCAACGTGCCCTGACGTGCCCAGCATCAAGGCATCGGTAACACCGCATAGCCCTGGGTTGCAGCAGCTTCACCCGTGCTGCCACCCACCCCACCAGAAGACGCCCGCTGTCGGCGATCTTTTTCGCCGCCGCTACCGGGCACTTTATCCAGATGATGCCGAGCCCGGCAGCGTCGGCGCGAATCTCGCCTGCCCGCACGTCACCCGGCGGACATCCCCCGCTTCGAGCGACGGCCGCCACGACCTCCTCCGGGGTCGTCGAGTCGTCCAAGCCATTGACGCGCAGTTCAGCGGTCTTCACGGGCCTGGACACTCGAACGTCCTCTCCATTGAGGACCTCCCTCAATTTGGCGGCCAGGACATCCGCCTTCTGGCTGCCATCAGGACCTGCCACTTCGAACAGCCGCGCCCCCGTAACCGCCGACTTCATTCTAAAGCCGGTCGGTGTGCCCAAGTCGGGGAACGCGACATTGGCCCTCACCTGCGTGAGGACCTCCTTGTAAGTAAGGCCCCTCTCGATGGCTCCGGGCTGCAGTGTGATTACCACAGCCGCGGAGCGTGGGACCCTACCCTTCCGGGACCTCCGCTTCTTCTTCTTGGGCGCGGGCTTGGACTCACTGGAAGCCAGCGTCGATGCCTTCTTCTTGCGGCCCTTTTTGACGACCGTAGTCCAAGCCTCCGAGGTGGGGCCGGAGGCGGTCGCCGGGGTCGCATTTAAACTAGAAGGGGTTGCTGACGCAACCTCCGCGGTCTTCTTGGGCCCCTCCGCGGGCTTTTTGCCCCCCTTTCCAGCTTTGGCCGCCACAGTCGATGGCCCTGGCCTTGCGGCCTCCTCCATCCTCCTTTTGTCCGCCGCTAGCGGTGGCCGGAGGTTTTGGGCCGGGAGAAGCCTCGTTTCTAAGGCCTCCAGGCGGGCATTCATCATGCCCCCACACTGCTGCATGCAGATGCGGACGATCTTCTCGATGTCCGCATCGGTCGCAAGTGCAGGGGCAGGGTCCGACGCTGGAGCCGTAACCACCGGAGAGCCGGCAGCTGCGGGAGCCGCATCCTTCTGCAGCCGGGCTTCTCTTTGCGCGGCAACCTCCCTTCTGAGGTCCTCCAGCTCAGCTCGGAGACGACCGTTCTCCTCCCACAGCTTCGCCGTCTCCTCAGAGCTTGTTCGAACAAGGAGGACCTCAACCGCCTCCTTGATACCCTCAGCCGCCTCTTTGAGGGCGCGCGTGAACGTGCCCTTCAAGCTGCCCGATTTTGTGGCAACTTTCAGGACAACGTCCACGCCGTCCAGAACTTGGCGACTGAGTGCCGCCGCCGTCAGGTTCTCCCCGGAACCTGCTTGAGCGGCCCGCCGCTCTCGAGCCTGACGAGCCATTTCGCCGACCTCGTCAGCCGCTACCGCTTTCCGCTGAGCCCGCTTTGCTGCATTTGCTTCCGCTTTATTGCTGTCTAGCAGTAGCGGGGACGGAGACGCAGCGGAATCTCCACTAAAATCAGCGAGAGTGGTCTCATCGCTCTCTGCCTCTGGCGGCCGATCCAGGCAGACTGCCGGAATCGGCGTAGCAGGCCGCAAAAAGCGACCCCTCTGGTCCCGCTGTCGAGTGGATGCTCCACCCATCACTGCGCGACCTCTCTTTGCTGTCGGCACCTTTGCGGTCGAGAGTTCCTCCTCACTTGAGGATGGGTTTATACCCTCCCCGCGCGAACGCTTCCCCCAAAATTTTGAGAGGGCGCGTGAGCCTCCTCGGCTCTCGCTGCCGCTTCCGGCAGACTGGTCTACTTTCTCCGCCATATCTGGCCCATCGATGGTTTTATTTTTGTCAAACTTTTCCATATAGTTCCCACGAGCAGTGGAGGAATTAAAAGTCCACCCCGGCAGTGCCCCGTACCAAGGGTAAGCCTAAATACTGTAGGGGGTCGGCAGGTACCCTACAGGGGAAGCGCTAACGACTGGTAACCCCACCAGCCATTCATCCTCTCGCCGCGCTTCAAAACTTAGGATTGGGGGTTTTTTATCTTAGAGGTGTCCTTCCTCTGGGCCGGGCGGTTAAGCCAAGCCCCTGACGGCGGCATTATACATGCCTACGTCCGCTGTCCGGCCAACCCGGCTCAGCGGACCCGTCAGAAGCTCTCTCGACCGGATTGCTCCGTGAGGAGAGAGTGACTGCCGCGTTGGTGCGCCTGCACCGCAGCAGCATTGGTCACATCCTTTGCCTATCAACAGCTGTCGATGGGACAGGAGCGACCCCATCTCCGACGTTCCTCCACAGTGCCCTCTGTGAATCAGAGGGACACGAGGAGGAACCGTCGTGGAGCAAAACGCTCCCCCCCCGCAGAAATTCGCCACAGACAATAGCCCCTCCGACATGGAAAGACTATTGCCCGTGCCCAGGGTGCACCGGCCCGATAACTGCTCTTTCCTCCGAACGCATTCGTAAGGAACCAGCAGCCGTCAGGCACACGAGGAGGTTTTCTGCGCGCACCCCGGACCGTGCCGCCTAGGCCAGCTCAAAAAGCTATGACAAGTCGAGTGGAACGCGCGCGTGGAAGGCTGGTGCGATGTAGTGCAAGAAAAGACTGTCGGGCAAGTTATGAGAGCTACCAACAGTGGGACACTTAATTACTTACTTTTACTTTGGGCAAGGAACACAGGGTAATAACCTAGCTTTAAGCTTCATTCAAATGAATTTTATACAGGATTCAATCTCTTTTAGTGCTTTTCTTTGAAGATACGCTCTATAACGCTTATACTCGTAACTTTTGCCCGCGGCTTTGTATGTGCATATCCCGTTCTTTCCCGTTCTGTAGAAATTTGATATGTACTTTGTCACCTTAGACCTAGACTAACGAAAAGAAAAAACCCATCTTAAATAAAAAAATAAAATAAACAGAAAATCCTCTCTTAGTGCTCCCCTACACTTCTAAAGGAACTTACATGCCAAAAAGCTTAGTACGGCCAGTACTATCGGCTGTGCATTGGGCATTGGTTGTTAGCCACTCACTCAATCACTCAGTAATGGAAGACTTTTATATTCAGTCTTTTTAGGTGCTTGTCCTTGAAGATACGCTCAATAACGCGTATACTCGTGCAACTATGTAACTATGTATACGTGCTGTATACGTACCCCACCCCACCTAGGGTGACCAGTCAACAAGTCATTCAGAGACACCACAAACAAACTTCGGCTGTAACACAAACTTCGCAACGTCTCGTACTTACTACTCGTAGCCGTGTTACTGACATGCCTCACTTACGGTCCGTAGTCGGTAACTTTGAGATCGATAATATGTTGTTTGCTCGGCGTGTTTGTTTTGGTCTAATAATGTGCTGCTGATGTGGGGAAATTGATATGGTAAGGACAGATAGATCAATTTTGCGACAAATATGTCACATTTTTCTTACTTGTCTATGGACCAAACGAAATGGTCATTTGACGAGATGGGCAGAAAATATTATAAACATTGCAGGTAAGACCTTGTTATAGACATGGCGAGTGTGACCTGTATGAGGAACACACAAACACAGGAACATGGGAGATTGGCACAGTGAAAGAGAGGCCTATGCTCATCAGTGGGTTGTGGTGACACTTATCAAGTATTACCAAATCAAATATTCGCGTTGGACCAAAGAGTACTTTAGGTATTGTTCTAGCCCTTACTCACTTAGTTGAAGAAACACAATCCTTGTAGTACCTACTAAACCTTACCTTTTTACAAAAACTCTATTTCATTTATTACCTTTCTTATATTATAAGTGCTGTACACTTAGCGTTTAAAATACGCTAAACGCTTACAACTCTAATCTTTTAACAGTTAAAGTGAACAGGCTACTTCTGGGTAAGCTCGCCCCATCGTAGACTTATCTCTGTTGGTCTAGTGGTTAGTGACCCTGACTGCTATGCCAGAGGTTGTGGGTTCGATTCCCACCCAGGACAAATGTTTGTGTGATGAGCATGATCATTTGTTCTGTGTCTGGGTATAGTTTATCTATAATATGTATGTATTTAGAAATATATAAGTATGTTTATCAGTTGTCTAGTACCCATAACACAAGCTCTGCTTAGCTTGGGACTAGATGGCGTTGTGTGATAGTTGTGTGGAATATTATGTGGAATATATTATCTCTGACCTAGACTAGAGTCAAGAGCAAACCCATCTAAAATAAATAAATGTATGCATCAGTATTTATTCAACTACTATTTCTACTGAAAGACGTGCGCTCCTGGACATAGGCCACCCTTACCTGTTGGTAAACCTAAATTTTATATCAGATTCACCAAGAAGATCAAACACGAGTGTATGCTATAACCGCCTACCATCATAACGATGTACGTAACGCATACCGTAATAGTCAAAGTAATCAGAAGAAAGTTAATTATGAATGTATGCATGACTGTTGCAGAAAGTACCATTGTTTCCACATGCGATGACCAGCCGAGCGGCACGGAGCAGCGAAACTGAGAAAATGGACCGATTGACCGATATGTCTATGATTTATTGTGATCTTACTGGCTCCGTGGTCGAGTGGTTTAGGCGTTTGCCTTGTGACTCGGTGGTCGTGGGTTCGATTCCCATGGGAAGCATACTTTGTAAAGTTGTTTCCAGTTTGGCTAGGACATTGCAGGCTTGAATCACCTTCATCATCATCATTATCTGCCTAGCCTTTCCCAACTATATTGGGGTCGATTTCCAGTCAAGCTGGATTTAGTTGAATACCAGTAATTTACGAAGAGCAGCCGCCTACCAGACCTCCACAATCCATTGACTGGGTAACACGGTACTTCATGGCAAGACTGGAGTCAGATTTACTGGCTTCTGACTATCCGTAACGACTGCCAAAGATCTATAAATGACAGCCGACGGCTTAACGTGTTTTCCGAGGCATGGAGGAAACTCGGTAGGTTAAGATGGTCACCCATCCACAGACCAACCTTGGCAAGCGTTGTTTAACCTTGAATCACCTTATTGTCTGATAAAAACATGATTTCGTGCTTCGGAAGGCACGTATAAGCCGGTGGTCCCGGCCGACAAATGGAGGTCGTCAGATATACCATATCAGAGGCTTTAAGCCCGTTTAGAAACTCAGACACTAGGGTGTGTGGGGTTCGTTAGACCTTACTTACCACACGATAAGAAGAAGGATTATGAATCTGAAATTAATCTGTCATTATGAATTCATGCATAGTTAGTAGTGATTATGTTTTTTATTGGTGTTTTAGCGCAATCAGAAGAATATCTACTTATTGATTTACAGACATTGGAGATGTACCTATAGGTACATAAGTTCTTAGGTTATAATTAAATGGCTTATGTTTAACTTACCACCAGATATAGTAACATTTAGGAGACAAAAATAGTAAATGATCACCAAAATTAAACACGCATTTTAATTTAAAATTATAACCAAAATTTTAACGTCTCGCTATCCTATTTAAGCAAAATGACTCCAAATAAATCATTGTTAACCCAAAAGTAGTAAATGATCACTAAAATCATACCAGCATTTTAATGTAAAATTAAAATCAAAGTTTTTACATCTTGCTATCCTGTTTAAGCAAACTAACGTCAAACAAATCATTGTTAATCCAAAACTTTTAAGTAAATATAAAGCTTTATTTTAATTTATAAGCTTTCTTTCATTTTTATTGGCAGCTATTGTTTGGTGTTTGGAGTTAAAAAAGTGTGAAATAAATAACTTTTTCAAAAAAATATTCGAGAAGTAGCGCTCGCCGGCCGCAGCCGCGGCACCGCTCGCTTCGCTCGCTCGGCTCGCGCGCGGTTGGTCACAATTCTAACCTAACCTAACCTATTTTATCCAGTTTGTAACCCCAAGCCTACATTTTATGGCAATCACAGTAGTTTATTTAGGCAAAAATAGCGCATTAATTTGCTCGCTAAGATTTGGTGATCATTTACTATATTTGGTGTTCGAATACAATTTGAGGTGCAGTCGTGATTAAAATAGCTAGTACTATTGTAATTTTAGACTTCATTTTTCTGGTGTCAAATATATATTTTTGGTAAAAGAACTAAGGGTATCGAAGCATTTTATGGTGGTCATTATATTTAATCCCTAATTAAATTGACTTTTCTTGAAAATGTATCTGAAAACTGGTCAGATGGTAAGTCCTATACAGGGTTACTTGTGAGTCGACGTATATCCGTCAGGTTCTAATAGAGGGGCCAAAAAGCAACGAATTAAACCCCGATATGTATGGCCAAAATTCAATCGTTCTCGAGATATTTGAATTTTAAGGTTTTTTTCTATATTTACCCAAAATTTGACATTTAACTCCAAAAAAAAGAAAACTACATACGGAAGAGGTACCGTTAAAATATTATATTGTAGCTGGCAGTTCAATTAAGTAAAAGTATTTAATCAACAAAATTATTAAAATTATGAGTGATTTAAGAATGTTGTCTTGTTGAAAAAATTACTATGAACCTAATCGTACAAATAACTAAAAAAAAACTTGCCTATTATGTAAGCTTTCTAAAAAGGTATAAAAGTTAATAAAAAAATACGCGAAATCGGCGCGGGGAGTGTATATTATCTGTGTTTTTAGTTAAAGATCCTCACTAAAACATCCAATTTAGTGGCGAATTTCTTAATGACGGGACGGGGTTACTTTGTTATCGGTCACTAATGTTAATTCTTTTTTCTGTTTGTTATTTTTTTGTTATTTTGCGATAAAATCTGAATTAAAAAATACTTATTGAAATGAATTAGCAATTTCAGATTTCCCATTTTTTATTTAATTTAATTTTAAGTACTTAAAATGAGTAAGCTTTATTTTCATTTGGTGGTAATTATTAGGATTCCATTCCAAAGGGTTCCGTCCCTATAACTAAACCTCCGCCGTCCGTCCTTTCCAGCCGTCCATCCACCCGTTCGTCCGTCTGTCCGTCAGCGGGCTTTAACACAAAAACCGTAACAGGTAAACCGTTGAAAGTACGTGTACGTCATTTGCGAGTTCGACTGGCACTTTACCGGTTTTAAATCTGTGGCTCTCCCCATCACGAAGAATATCTTCAGTAAAATCGGATGTAAAACATCCGCAAACAGAAACAAGAATTAACAACAGTAACCGATAACGAATTAACCCCCGCCCCGTCACGAAGAAATTCGCCAGTAAATTGCATGTTTTAGTGAGGATCCTTAATTAAAAACACACATGAGTTTTTCTACCCGCGCCGATTCAAACACATGCCATGCCACGGATCGGGTATCTTTAAATTAACTTGTATACCTTTTTGGAAAGCTTACAAAATAGACAAGTTTTTTTTAGGTATTTGTACAATTAAGTTCATAGTAATTTTTGAACGAGACAACGTTTTTTGAAGAGTATAATGAAAATATTGGTAATATAATATCTTACCAATTTTAATAATTTTGTTGAATTAAGTAGGTATTTTAATTATGTTCATAGCTTAAATGAACTACCAGCTACAATATTATATGCTAATGATACCCCTTCCATACGTAGTTTTCTTTTTATTTGAAGTTAAATGTCAAATTTTCAGTAAATATCGTATAAATCTAAATATTCAAATATCTCGAGAATGATTGATTTTCGGCCAAACATAAGGGGGTTCAATTAACCCTTATTCGTTCATTTTGGCCCCCCTATCGGCACCTGACCGATATACGTCGAATTACAAGTAACCCAGTAGAAACCTTTCAACAATGTGTAAAATTCGTTGAATAAACACTTCAAGGGATCTCCTGAAAGGGTGGCGGAATTCGTTGGATAGCCACCACGGCCCTGGAACGCAAAGGAACACGGATGGGTTTTGTTCAGTAAGAGTCTGCCACTTCCTACCGCACCGCCCAGAGCCTAAGGAGTCATTTGACGATTTCCTATCCTTTCATGTTACGCATGTCATTCATGAAATCATTTCCCAATCAAACGCAGTCATAACTCAAGCTACAGTCTCATCAATTCACATCGTACTATTATCTACAAACGTGGTACAGACAAGCTGATTATCACCGGTTTAATTAATCAGGTTTCAATAATATCACTCGTATCGAGAGTAATGGCCGCACAGCGCGCCGACAGCATCTCGGTAGCTTTGAGATGAGGCTGCATATACATTATGGCCTAGGTATATATTGTGTAAGTGTAATGGAGGTCTAATTAAATGGGTGGGCGTCTAGACTTTTATTGGATTTTCGGAGTTCTATTATGTTTTTGCGATTGAAGCTGAGTGTGTGTACCTACCAACAGAGGTATGTATATATTTTTTTTAATTGTAATGGATTTGCTCTTGACTTTAGTCTATGTTAGAGATGACAGAGACAAAATCTACGATGGAGCGAGCCTACCCAGAAGGAGCTTGTTCACTTTAACTTTGAAGAGATTAGGGTTGTAAGCTTTTGGAAGCACAGACGCAGGCAGAGAGTTCCACTCCATATTTGGGTAACATGCAATTAATTAATCAAAATTGGCATCAGAATCTGAGATTATTGATGCGGGACGAATAATAAGTTCAGGCAGTGATTTTTCAACAGTCAACTGGAATTTTCTTACATCTTACTGGGGTGTGTAATGTTAGGAATAACTATGTTTAATATAACAACGAACGATTATCACGTTTGATTTAATGTTCAATTGTTATAATTATAATATAATATGTTATGTACAGTGTTTTTAGATGATGCTGTATCATTTGGGCGTCATATTTTTTGAAAATAGAGCAATGTTTTTAAGGTGGATGCGCCAGGGTAGCCCGCGAAATTCATTTTTTTTTTGTTATTTGCCGGTCAGTGTGAAGCTGTACGTTGTACGTACTCATCTAAAGAATTATAACCAAGTTCATGAAGCCCTATAGAATGGTTTTATTTCTTTCGATGAATACGTGTTACGGCTCAATCGTATTTCAAGAGTGAATAGGTTACTTCTGGGCAATTGTGCTCCATCTTCGACCACATCATCGCTTACCATCAGGTGAGATAGTGGTCAAACGATTGCCTACAATTAGTAAAAAAAAAAAAAATTGGCATCTATCTTACCTATTGTGATTCTTAGCTAGCCTTTAGTAAAAATCGATGTACTTCAAATATTATGAAATGGCAAATAAATGAATATGAATATCAAACAAATGAATATGAATATCTAGCAGGAATATACCTAGCAAATTTCAAAGTAAGCATTAAAACTGGGGACAATACCAGACTTGAAAACTCAAGGATAGTAGCAGGTTGGTAATACAATATATGCGTAAGTAATAAATTACCGCCATACTGTCATAAATTATAATTATCCAGTCAAGTAGGCGTTGTAAAAATAATGTAAAACCCTTGTTAAACCTTGTCGTAACACAGTACCCGTGTTATTTTGAAAGATAATGCTAAAATAAACAACGAGAATTAGCAGCTCTTTCAAAATTATAAAAGGGCTTTAAATTAGGTATCCTAGCCGGGTTTTATATTTTTATAGCTATTTTGTTGTTCGCTTTAAATAATATAAAAGACTAGTTTTCGCCCATAACTTTGTACGTGTATATCCCGTTTTTTTTCCGTTCTTGTAGGAATCTGTACATTTTAGGAAAATATATTCGTCCCATCCGGGCAAGACGGTCACGTCTAACATAGTGCTGGGACTCATATGCGAGACGGAGCGAAGGTGCTGGTTCACTAGATGAGATAAACTGGAGTAGCAAAAAAACAATAAAAAACAAACGGCTCGATTTTGGTGAAAACTAAATCTGCATCTTTGGATTTTAGTTTTCATAAAAATTGAGATCGAGACTCGTTAGAATCGGTAGAGTTTTATGCTATTTCTCGTCGTTTCGGAAATAACCATCCACTCCCACCTAAAAAATTCACTCTTTATCTATCATGTATCTTCTTATATATAAAATTCTCGTGTCACAATGTTCGTTCCCGTACTCCTCCGAAACGGCTTGACCGATTCTCATGAAATATTGAGTAGATCTGAGAATCGGCCAACATCTATTTTTTTTTTGTAGGGTAGGGTAGGGTAGGGTAGGGTAGGTAGGGTAGGGTAGGGTAGGGGAGGTAGGGTAGGTAGGGTAGGTAGGGTAGGCAGGGTAGGTAGAGTAACCAATTGACGGGAGCAAAGCCGCGCGGGTCAGCTAGTAATATATAAAATTCTTCCGTTTATTACTAAGTGAGTGACTAAATCAGACAACGCGCAGTCAAAACTTCTAGTCGTAGAAAGCTGAAATTTGGCATGTAGCCATTCACATCTGGAGTGAGGCCATAGAGATGCACGGTGAGGCACTAGTGGTCTTCTAGGCAAGCGTGCTCCATCTTCGACCACATCATCGCTTACCATCGGGTGAGATGGTGTTCAAGCGCGTGCCTACCAATAGTAAAAAAAAAAAAAAAGTTAGCCTTATTAGAAAGCTTCCTTCCTTCGGTCTGCTCGCCAGTTTGTGTGATTGGATCGCAGATTTCCTGAGGTATCTAACGTACAGCTAAGGAGTGGAATTCCCTGCCGGAGACTGTGCTTCCTGATAGCCACAACCTGAGAGTCTTTAAGTCAAGAGTAAATAGGTTACTTCTAGGCAAGCGAGCTCCATTTTCGACCACATCATCGCTTACCATCAGGAGAGATAGTGGTCAAACGCGTGCCTATCAATAGTAAAAAAAAAAAAATGTTTTCTTGGGGATTGCAGGGGAGCACTGTGAGAGAATTTTCTGAAATTGTTAGGGGACGTGAGTAACGGGTACGAAGTTCCGAACAAAAGCTAGTTATCAAATATTTGATTAAATAATATTTAAATTAGCAACATTCCGTTGCGAGAGATAAATTCACTAACTTGAGAGGAGCTCGTGGCTAGATAATAACAGCCGCACAGGTCCATCTTCAAGGTTAAGCAACGTTTGCCAAGGTTGGTCTGTGGATGGGTGACTATCTTAACATACCGAGTTTCCTCCGTGCTTCGGAAAGCACGTTAAGCTGTTGGTCCCGGCTGTCATTTGTAGAACTTTGGCAGTCGTTACGGATTGTCAGAAGCCAGTAAATCTGACTCCAGTCTTGCCAAGAAATACCGTGTTACCCATTTAAAGGGTTGTGGAGGTCTGGTAAGCAGCCGCTTCACGTAAAATACTTGTATTCAGCTGAATCCGGTTTGACTGGAAGCCGACCCCAATATAGTTGGGAAAAGGCTAGGCAGAAGAAGAAGAGATAAATTCACTAACTTGTCGGTTACAGAACTAACCATACACAGGTAGATGTTGCATCACCCACAATATAAATTGTCTGTTAAAAAAAAATAACTGTCATGTCTCTGAAGTTCTGATAAATGAATACTTCTTCCAGTACTTCACTAATTGATAAGCGTAGTCATGTTTTAAAACCTATATACGACTTCGATTTATTTTCCGTGTTTATTTTCTATCAAAACACGATTATAGGCTACTTCCTGATTCAAACAACAGCCAACACAACTAACAAAACAAAAACAGTTTGAAAAAGTTTTGCAAACGATTTCACAAAATAATATCAGAATTTGAGCTCAACATTTTTTGTACACACGTTGTCTTGTTTTTGCAATTGGTGAAAACAAATTCAATTACCGAGTTGGATGTTGGATTCAAATCAATAGCGAGTGGGAATTCAATTTGTAAGTCTTTCGTAGGCAGATGCGAACGGTTTTCAGCAGTTTATGGAATTTTAAAGGTGAAAATTTTGTGGGAAAATAGCTTTGTCAGCTCTTTAGATTCTGAACCAGCTGGCACAAGAGGAGAAACTACTTTTTAGTCTACTACGGAATAAGACGTAAAGGTCAAGATCTCGATGGACACGTTGCACAGAAATTAATGATCCAATAAAAAAAAATGTCCGTCTTGTTTCCTACAATGCCTTTTTACATACTGTGTCTACGTTTATAAACCAAAATTTTCCTATCGTAGGTCTGCTGGAAAAAAATCCGATTAAAATAAGTACTTTGTACTCTTCTGTAGTTATATATTTTTACTAGCTGACCGCGCAAACGTTGTTTTGCCAAATAACAAAAAAAATAGCCGACGACCTATTCTCAGACCTAACAAATCTATCCAAAAAAATTCATAAAAATCGGTCCCGCCGATTTGGACGAGTTTGATAGCAAATACCGTGACACGAGATTTTTATTTATTAGAAGAAGACATAAGCTGTTTTGTTTAAACATAGCTGAAACTTTTGGGTCATAATTAAATAGACAATATCTAGATGTGGTGGTGATAGCGTGACGGCTGATAAGACAGAATGGAAGAAAATAACGTGTTGCGCCGACCCCAAGTAACATGGAATAAGGGCAGGAGGATGATGATGATCTAGAATGATGTGGTCTTCATTATGTTCATTATCATCATCATACTCGTATCTACCGAAAGACGTCCTCTGCTGGACCAAGGTCGCGGACCTCCCCCGAGTGTCGCCATAATAACCGGTCATGTGCGTCTCTTATCCGTCGGCAACCCGCGACTCTTACCAGGTCATTGGTCCACCTTAGATGTGGCCTAAGAACTATAAACAAACTTGCAGAAAAATAAAAAAATAAAAGACAAGCACTTACAAAAGGAACTACATAATTATAACTAACGGCTCTATTCATCATCATATCAACCGAAAGACATCCACTGCTGGACATATGCCTCCACAAGCGTCGCCACAACGACGGGCCTTGTGCGTCTCGCATCCTTTAGCTACCTGCGACCTACACCAGGTGATTGGTCCACCTTGTGGGGGGCCTTCCAACCACTTCAGAACTTTTCGGACTCATCGACATTGCTCGCTGCTATGATATGTTCTGCGAGCAATGTGAACTGCCCACTGCCACTTTGGTTTGGCAATTCTACGGGCTATGTCGGTAACCTTGGTTCTCTTGCGGATATTATTATTTATTATATGATTTGATCACGCAAGGACACTCCAAGCATTGAACTCTCTCCACTGGCCTTTGAGTGACTTTGAGCCTTCTAATGAAGCTCATTGTGAGCGACCACGTTTCAGTTCCATATGAACGGCTCCATTAAACCCCAAGTAAATATTACCAATAACATGAGTATTAAACAGCAACATTTATAAAGGTAAAACCATCTGCGGTTTGCAATACTAGTGAATGTTAATGAAAACTAAAAGCTGATACAAATATGAATACAAGTCGGTCGGAAAATTCGTTTGCCCGGTGAAGCGGATTGGAAAATTTTGTGCCAACACATGCAATCATATTGGCAATATTTAATGGAAACATTTGGTTTGCTTTTAATTACTGATCGTACTCATAAAATATGCTATCCCAGAACTTTTATGGATTCGTGGAAAATAATTAACTACCCATTTATTGGAACACTCGACTCACATGGTTGGTACATCGTTTATATTTTATCTATACTATAATATTATAATTCCGCTCGTTCCATCATCGGACCACAAGACGAACGGCGATGCGCCACTGGTACATGGTGGACATCCTACCCACATGCACAAAACATTTTGGGAACACATTCATCCGGCAGGGAATTCCACTCCTTAGCTATACGCATACGTATAGCTAAGGAGTGGAATTCCCTGCCGGAGTCTGTGTTTCCTGATAGCTACAACCTGGGAGTTTATAAGCCAAGAGTGAATAGGTTACTTCTAGGCAAGCGTGCTCCATCTTCGACCACATCATCGCTTACCATCAGGTGAGATGGTGGTCAAGCGCGTGCCTATCAATAGTAAAAAATAAATGAAAATAGATAGGTGTGGGCAAGGCACATTGCTCGCAGAACACGTTCTGGGGTGACGACCGCGTACCGGAAGACGTAACGTTGGAAGGTCTCCCACTAAGTGGACCGATGACCGTCCTGGTAAAGGTCGCAGGTAGCCGATGGATGCGGGACTCGCAGGACCGGTTGGTGACGCTTGGGATGCATTGCGCATTGCGCATGCATTTGTCCAGCAATGGAAGTGTTTCGGCTGAAATGATGAACACCATAAAAAGGTAAGTTTGTGACTTTGTGATTTTCAAAATCACAAAGTTAAAAATGTTAAAATTCATTTACCAATGGAAAGCCACGTTATTTGTGAGTGTCATACGCAATAATATATTAACCCGAAAAATACCACACAACGAAGTGGACACGAGTCAGGCAGTTTGTAAATAAAACACAGAAATGTTAAACCAGTGGTTTGGTGGTGGTAAATACTTACATTATTATTTGTCTTGGTGCATCAGAAATGCTCAGCCAATAAAAAACACACCTAAGGAATTTTCTTACTTAAAAAACGACCAAATTCTAGTCGCAATATCATCTCAGCGACGATCATGGTCAAAAATTTGTCTAAACGTAGCAAAACTTGATGTATTTTTGACAATTTGCAACATCGATGCAAATGCGAACGCTCCGCGCTCCTTAAAAATATGGATATTTCTGCTCAGGTCCTCTCAAAGATCTTATGTTTTGCGGCATAAGTAAAGTAGTCGTAAACAATGTGTTGACGTCGCTAGTCAAGTGTTCAACGTGGAAAACTTATTGCTCAGTAGCGCCAACCATGGGGGTGATTTTTTCAGAATGATGGTGCTCATTACCCAGCAATCATAGCCAAGAGATTATAAGGGCTCACAATTGCCATTGTACGCACACCCCGCAAACATGCCCGCGGCACAGCATAATTTAAGCAGCCCAAATACCGTTCTGAATGCGTTACTGTCCTGGACATAGGGGACGTAAAGTCATCGATCAAAAGCGCAGTAGCATGCTTAAGTTTGTATAGCTGTGAACTCGCGGTACAGGCCGTATCTGTATACGTGCTTTTTTTGTTCGATAAATAAATAAATGACAGTAATAAATAAATTATTAATTATTTTTATTATTACTTATTGAATAAAGGGGTTACGAATAAAAATGTTACATAAGTGATAGCAAAACGTTTAGTCATATAATTTTACAAAGTATAAATAAATAAACTTCTTGTCACAACCCACCCTGGGGTCCGCGTATCACCGCGTACCACGAACCTGACTTAGCGGTTCCCAGGTTGGGAACGCGTATCACTGGTGGCACGGAAGGGTCAAAACATATCCCGCGAAAGAAATAAAATTTCAATCTTTTGACGTCAAAAGTAATTATGATGCAAACTGACTAAGTCTATATTACTGTTAGTTACTTTTGGTTTCAAACAATACAGTGCTATACTAAAAGTTTTGAATATATTTATGGTTAAGTTTATTTTCCGATTATAAATAAATAAATAAGCCGTTTATTATGTCTCATTTTTCCATGCAGTTTAACAAAATTATTATATTTCCATACAGCAGTTACTACATAATTCAATTCAATTTAAATCATTGCCCCACACTAGGAATTTCTCCTGTATCGTGGGTGTACAAACATATAAATACACATACACAAACAGCCAGACCCGGAACAACTATCTGTAGGCCATACAAATATTTGTTCCTTGCGGGAATCGAACCCGCGACACGCAGCGCAGCAGTCAATCGCTCAACTACTGCGCCAACCGTGCCATATATTTTTATATATGTTACAAAACTAATCTGTATTCATTATTTTTTTGATAACATTATCTAATAATTTGATTTATAATTTTCATAACTGTATTTTAAATATAATTTATTTTACCCAACCCCTCGGTTTTCATTAAAAAAATATAAATATATTTTTATATACAAAGTTGATACGACAGAGGGGCTTTCCTTTAAATTGCATATACTAGGTACCATTTTCAAGCTCTGTACCAAAAATTAATTAAATAGGAGCAGTAGTTTAGGCGCAAATGATTTTTAAAGTTTTTGCACCGTTTGAACCCGATGTATCTTTTCTAACAGCTGATTATGTCTAAGCATAGGTCATGCACCTTACAATGATAAATCTACGATGCGTTTTTTCCGCTCTGACGAATGTCAAAGGACATTCACTAAAAATTGGCAATGCAAACAAGGAAGCAATAAATACACACACACTTGCACTTTCACTACGAAAGCGACAAACATAGCGCGACTGAGAGAAACAGAAATAGGTCAGTTTGTTGCATCCTATTTTTTTGCGATCGGTAAGTGTGGCCTCTAACAAACTTGTTTTTTCAGTGCGCCGATGCTGTCCTTTCGGAACGTACGACTTGTCAAATTCGCGCGCTAACAGTAATTGTGATTTTGTTTTGTTATTGTGATAGGACACTAAATCAATTTAAGACAGTATTTCTTATTTTTATTGTGACAGGACACGTAACTTGGGATTATTATAATTTAGTATTAAATAATAATAATCAGCGGCGAACGAGTTGCGTCTACCTTCATCATTTATCAAGTCAGTTTTCTGAGAGTGTTATCATAAAATTTTACAAGTTTAGTGAACGAGACGAACGTATCAAGGAACTATTCAATAGCTTAAATTATTCGAGCAATTAACATTAAACAATAAAAACAAAAACAACCATCACATGCGTGAGATTTGAACCCGCGGCTCAATGCGCATAATCGTGCTTACTCAACTACTGTAACCGCTAGGCTATCATAGCATGTATCCTAATGGTTGAATTTATGAAATACAATCAAAACAAAGAAATGTAAGTGTATGTGTGTCTATAGTATTGAAGGTACTTATTAAAAGAAGGTCGTAAGTTAAACCGAAGAGTCAATCTTGCCTTGTGAGATTGCTAGTCCACTTTTGGAACCTACTGTACATATAACGTGTGATACGTGCTAGCTATCAGTGATATTTCATAGTAGTGTATTCTAGGTGCATCGTCACATATAATTAAATTAAATTAAGACCAGATATTAAAGGAATTATATTTAAATAGTTTCTAGTCCATTCTCTTCTAAAAGAATGTACCTTTGCGTATGGTAAATTTCAATTTTTTTAATAATGATACTCTAAAATACCTGTTAGTATTCTTATAGCAATTTTGCTAAGTTGCAAAAATTTATTTGACTTTGACTTGAGCCTCTAACGTAACAAAATTTACAATTGATAAAAATATAGGTCCTCACCTATGTAAAAGAACGAGGAATATTAACTTCGTACTTCCAAGAACGAAGTTCGTATATCACACTGTCCCTCATAATAATGCACTGCCTGTAGTAAAACTTGTCAGCTATAAACAAATTTGAACAACTTTGACGACAAGGCTCGCGATGTTGCTACCACGCCAAAACTTACTCGTATGCTGTCATTATGCATTTTTGCTGTACTCCATATTGAGAAGTTTTAGTCGGAAGTCTGGTGTACTGAATTTACAGTGTAGTGAATTTCTGTTATTGAATAAATGTTGTTAGTTGATATTTTTCATGTTTATCTTCGCCTACATATTGAAGTGACCATAGCTTTGAATTGGAAACAAGTTCTTTTTTTATAGTTTCAAACCCCATAAAAAGTAATGGTGTGATGTAACCTATTCACTCTTGACGTAACGATCCGTTTTTTTTTTTTTTTTAAGGATTGGAAATCATCAAATGACTTCTTCCGCTACGGATTCCGCACCCCGGCAGGCACAGGCCCTAGCGGGCCCCGTCTCCCATGCTGACAGCTCCTTGGACGTAACGATCCCTAAGTTGTAATTATCATGAAACACAGGATCTTTCAAGGAATAGGGATGTGTCCTGATTAAAAATAATATGATGATTATTTAGTCCGACGTTAGATTATCGAAAAATTTTAGACACGTATTTTTAATAATAAAAATTGACGAAGACAAAACGCATTAAAGATCGGACTGGGGGCTTGTGATGTCAGTTATCGTTAAAAAAGTGTAAGTACTGAAATCAAATGATATTATAACGTCACAGGAGAGTATTTTAACGCGCTATAGGTATTGTGTTAATTTTTTTTCAAGTGAAAAAAGAAAAAATACGTGTCGCATATTTTTTGGAAATCCATCTGACGGACTAATTAGACTTTTTGTAGTTCACTGTCCTATTTTAGTTCGAATTCATTCACTTTCAAATGTCAGTTTGTACCCGCCCAAAGAGGTCGGTAACAACAGGTTTATTAATTGTTATAACAACGGTTCTGTGTTTGTACCGCCATTTTCAGAAAAAAACAATTGCTTGCAAACACGCACTTCGACTTAAAGTTGCCCTCGTTTTGCAAAAAGGCTAGGGTCGGCCTTGAAACAATTTCCTCGACCCACTCAGCTAAATGGTGGCTTATTTGGTTTACAAATGATTATTATACAGTTGTCTCACCCCAAACATCCGGGCGGCTTCCAAAAAAAAGGTAAACGCCATAAAATCTTCATATCATCAACGCAGCAATTCAAAATCCTAGGCCGAAATCCGGCAATAAATATGAGAATATCTATTATTGTAATGGCTAGCTCTACAGTTTAGGAAGGGTCTACAGAAATCGATGAAAAACTCCGCGATGCGGCTTCTCAAGCCGTGGGTATTTACATAACTTGGGATCGGGGAAAGGTCACAAATGGCCTGGACCATTCATCATTCTAACGTCACTCAATTTTGTTAGCATTATATGTAAATAACGCTATATCCTTCTGAGAAACTAACGTTTACGTAACCTATATCAATTTGGTTACGCTTCGAATGAAATGGACATCTTTATGTAGAACCTTTTTGTGAGCCCACTAACGGAAATAGACTTGCGAGTTTTACGTTCCCAGCTCCGTTTCTGGGATGAAATTACAGTTTAGCGTATTTTTATCCTTTGAGTCTTAAAGGAAATGATTGGATGATGGAAATTGATTTTGATTGCTCGCAGTCAATATTTTTAGTTTTAAGCATGCAATTATGGTGTCGGCCGGTGCCATATCGTACCGTAAAAGAATAATACCATCCCATCACTTCCCGTGGGTGTCGTAAGATTCACCAGAGAATGGGCAGCAGCGTTATCAGTAAAACGCAACACCATACACTGTGGTCACCAACCCGCCTGCCAAGCGTGGCGATTATGGCAAACCCCATTGGGGGAGGTCTATATCCAGCAGTGGACGTTTTTCGGCTGATATGATCATGATGATGATGAAAAGTAACCATTCACCTTACTAATCTTGCTGCATGTAAGGTTAGTCGAGATTAGTTGTAGCCTAGATCTCATCATCTCATTTCTATAGTGTATTATTTATTCAACATCGTCCAAGCGGTTTGTCCTTGAGTTACGCATGTTCCGATACGCCTTTATTAATTGAATACGGAAATAATTACGGTAAAAATATTGGCATTATGAAACTTTTCCTGGAATTTATTAATTTTCCAGAGATTGAGTTTACCCGAGAATTAAATCGTGCTGTTTTTTCTACATTAAAATATGGGTAACGCAAAATCAACTGAAATATAAGATTGATTTTAGTTCAACATATGACATTTTAATTTAATTTATTCCCTTATTTATTTAGCCGATGGATGCGAGACGCACAGTACCAGTTGTTGCGGCGACACTTGGCTGAGGCCTATGTCCAGCAGTGGACGCCTTTTGGCTTATATCATGATGATGATTCATCCAACATTGCATCCTTCATGTCAAGTAAGTTAAACATGGATTTATGATTATCAAAAACGGAAAAAATTTGGAATGGTAGGTACAGTCGTACAATGTGTTACATTTGAGACAATTATGTCCGAAGCGATTTGTGCCTTCCGGATTTGGCATATTATGGGTTCGATCCTTCGTGGAACGAATTCTTTATCCGAATGTAGGGCCTATTTACAACGAATACGATCAAAAATGTATATCACGTTTACGTTCATTTGACTGTCAATAATTTCTAACTGTCAAGATATTTCACTAAATATTTGATTGTTTGTAATATAAATTATGGCTTCTAGCGATAAGGCCGCCCACTCTATGTAGCGTTTCCTTCAACTATTTTGTCTGTGACTTATGTGATGTCCATAATTAAGAATATTCAATTCTTAATATAATGTGGTTTCAATACCAGCACAGTACTGGTCAAATTCTTTCGGCTGAAATACTTTTGCTAGCCCAAAATACAAGAGTAATTATAATGTGCCACACAGAAAATCCAATCTTATGATTTCATTAGAACCATTTACATGATTAATAAAAAAATCCTACAATAACCACCGAATTCACAAATCTGCACACCCGCATTTGCATAATACCATTCCTTTGTTCACTGACACAGCAATATATTCTATGACGTCATCCCTAGTTTGAGTGACATAGTGCTCGTCCAGATAAAACGGTTTCACGCGAGAATGGAACCGCGCGTATGCACTGGTATCAGGCGGTAATCCTCATACGATGCGGACTGGAATATTAAACTCATGGGTTGTAGTGTGTGCACGTTTGTGTTGAATATTCGCACGTCCTGTGACTGGGAATGATGCGTTGATGTTTGTTTGGGTCTTAGGAAATTAGGAATGGGTGTTGAGCCCCTTGTGATTAAGTCCAAGGTTAATGATAGCTATTTCTGCTAACAAGCGGCAGCTGTGGCAACTGTTTTATCATAATCATACTGTAACTTTCCTTATTCTTTATTTTGATTTGAGAGACCTGCATACAGTAATCTGCTAGTAGAATGATCTTCAACTGTTTGACTGAAAGATTTGCCTGTAAATGGTCTATCTTAATCTACCATACCGTTTGTTTTGCATCTGGAATATGGACCTTTCGGAAAACGACCAGGGAGTCTGATATTTTTATCTCAATAAAACCTTTAGCGCATAGGAGTCCGTGACCGTAATCTACTGTACATACATCTTCGTCAACCAAAATCTCAGTACGATCTCCTTTTGCCATACCTATTAAATTTCACATAATCCTCTACAGTAGTCTTCTAACACATTTCTAAATTCAAACTCAAAGAAAGAGACAAAAGAAAAACGTTTTTATTGCAAATAATGTTTAGTACATTTTCTCTTGCTGCATTATCCGCATCATCTGTACACGGTCTTATTCAGCAACCGCAGTGAGTGATCTAACCGCAATTTTGCAATGCAGCGGGAAATCTCTATTTTCTTCTACATATTTAACCGTAACAGTGCAGTGTTACGTAGTATTAACTTTATTTGCTTCTACTCTTAAATTCTGATGTATTTACTATCCAGAATTGTTTTAATTGTGTTTTGTGAATATCTACTTGGTTTGCGTGACTAGGAAAATTTAATAAATTAATATTATTCCTCTTCAGAATAGACGCTGTTCAACAATGAGAAGTAGGACCAGGTTGTGCTAATAACCTGAAAAAGAAGGCTTTTATTACTATTAACTACTAAAAAAGTTGGTTGAATCTTGGCTGATGATCATAATGTCAATATATAATTATACAAGTGCAAAATACAAAACAGTTTATTGTGACACATAGAAAACACATCACATTTGAACGTGTTCGGAGCCTTCAGTTATGCAAACAATGCCTGTATGAGAAGGCTCCGCTCTTTCATATCACTGTTGTACATTTATACTAACTAGAGTTGATATAGTGGACTGTGACCTTAAGGGTAATTATGCAATATAAGTACATTTTCCTGTATTGAGCTTATAAATACTAACTAATCTTAAAATACACTAATAAACTAAGTGTACAATGGCGTTATAGTTTGTTAGTAGGTACTTATGACTTAGCAGCTTTTTACAAGCATTGCAATATTATTATTCGCCTGCTCTTTCCATTCTAAATGCATTAAACATTATTATTCTTTAGTTATTTTATATCAATAGAATCAAATTCAGAAATTATAGCCATATCAGAATTAAAATGTCCACAATAATTAACCATTTCTAGCAATAATAATAAAAGAATAAAAAGGAAAATATCGATAAATTAAGTCAATAAAAACAGCAATATTCAATGTCAAAATAAAAAAAAAAAATAATAAAAAAAATTAAGTGAAAAAAATAAAATAATAATATAAATATTTAAGAATTTTATTTAACTTCGTCCGTGTGTCACTGCAGGGTGGCAAATCAAAACTAGCGTTGAATGTTAGAGGGCCAATTCTACAAATTTTTAAGCAACGTTCGCATTCGCATGTCAATCCGTCAAAATGTATGGAAATTGAGGCTTTTTTTACAAATTGCGACTAAGATGCAAATGCGAACGTTGCTTGAAAAATGGTACAATATTTGGCGCACGAGCACGCTCAGATTGTGTAATTCTTGACTGTTCTTTTCTTGCTTTGTATCTGTTAAGTTGTATTTTAGTCGGTAAACTTCTACTGCTGGACATTTGCCTTCCACAAACTGACTTATGCGGCCCTCACCATGTTATCAGTCCTCTTTGTGTTCCAACGCTTTCACGAGATCACCACTTTAGAAACATTCTTCCTCTTCTGTCATCCTGATTATGATGACGCTTAATCAGCCAATAACGTGTGTTTTAAGTCGTTACGTCGTTAATTAGTACTTTACCTTGGTAAACATCTTCATGGATACTTCAGCATATCGCAGGGACGATAGACAACATGGATTTTGGGATCTAAAACATAATAAATATCATTTTTTTCTTCCAAAGTTATAAAAGATTTCTTTGTTACCTAATCATCATCATCACCCGCCTAGCCGCGGTCAGCCTGCGGATCGGTCACCGAATGTACCTAACTATATTTAATTTTTATCTTGCTTTTGTTCACCATATTTGATTTTTCAGACTGACTGAAATAGCTGAATAGCTATTTCCATATTTCCCAACAATATTTTTCTATGTAAGTCAATTTAGTAACAGTATTTTTTTCATTCAAAAATAAATACCTAATTCTGAGAATGGGACATAAAAAAATATTTCGTTTACAATGATTTATTATTTTTTGTAGCAAAATAAATAATTCACAGCTTCGTTCTCGTATTGGTCTTAGCGTGATGATATATAGCTTGTAGACTTCCTCGATAGATGGGCTATCTATCTTTTTCAAATCGGACCAGTAGTTCCTGAGATTAGCGCGTTCAAGCAAACGAACTCTTCAACTTTATATACTAGTACAGATTCTTCTGTTACTGAGTGATTGAGTGACTGAGTGAGGCAACACACAGCCGTAACTGTTGCTCGTAAAAAGCTGAAATTTGGCATGTAGCTTCATTGGGGAGTGTAGGGGAGCACTTAGAGAAGACTACCTGAAATCCCTACAGGAAAAGAAAAAACGGGATATGCGCGTACGAAGTCGCGAGCAAAAGTTGTAATGAAAAAGGGACCACAATAGAACAGATTATGTGATTGATGATGATTTAGAGCCCGTTTTGTCCCAGATAATAATTAAAAATAATAACATCTTCATAATAAGCAGTACGGCCATTTTGTATTGCTTTCCACCTTTGTACCACAAGGTGTCATATGCTGCGTCACCAATGCTGGAACTCTGAAAAAATAAAAATGTTTCGTTAACTTCTGTGAATGTTCTTAACCGGTAGAGCCACACGGATATACCGTTTTTCCATACTAGAGCACAGAAAAGATCACGATAGAAGTCGATTCAAGAAGAAGGACAGCTTTATGACTTTATTTCTGTTTCTGATATTTAGAAAGTCAATAAATGTATGGGGGTCAATGAACGTTATAGCACATTTGTCTGGCGCCTACCATAATATAAGGGTGCTTTTCCACCAGAGATGTGCTATGCAGTTATGCTGCGAGAATGTAAAAGCTACATAACCGTTTCCACTGATGCTAAGCTATGTAGCTGTGCGAGGAACACGCGCAACGTAGTATAGCACATCTCTGGTGGAAAAGCAGCCTAACACATAGTTACTTTCTGCCTCTGTCTGTTTCTCCGCTTATTTGTTCTGTACCACGCAAAATACGTTGATACGTTTTTTATTAATTGAAATACCATAACCGAGAAAGGTTTGTTGTCAAGCTAATAAACATTATAATAAAACCGGCCAAGTGCGAGTCGTACTCGCACACGAAGGGTACCGTACCATAAAACCTTGATTTTTATTATTGTATGTTATAGCGGCAATAGAAATACACAATCTGTAAAAATTTCAACTGTCTACCTATTACGGTTCTTGAGGTACAGCCCGCTAACAGACAGACGAAAGGACAGACGAACGGACAGCGGAGGGTAATAGGGTTCCGTTGGATACCCTTTGGGTACAGAACCCTAAAAATGATTGAACTATGACAATGTTATTAATTGTACCCGTGCAAAGCCGGGGCCAGTCTCTAGTCTATAATAAATCAAGGATTTAACACATTACAGACGAAGTTCTTGCTATATACTACGATTTTACGGAAAACCAAACTTTATACATGTTCCTTGTTTCAGGCTGAACTGAGCTTCACAAACAACCACTGCAAAGACTCTTATTAATTCATAACACTATACTTAATAAGTATTAAAAGTTTTACCGCAGTCGTAAGTAGTTCGCCGTAGTAACATAAATACAAAACGGTCAACATGGACGAGGCAATCCCTATATAGCTGACCAGCATGTAGCCTGGACCGTGGGCGAACTGAAACAATATAGGGGATTCAGAAGGTTCACTAAATGAGGAGCTCGTGGCTAAATAATAACAGCCGCACGGGTCGATCTTTAAGGTTAAGCAACGCTTGCCAAGGTTGGTCTGTGGATGGGTGACCATCTTAATATACCGAGTTTCCTCCGTGCTTCGGAAAACACGTTAAGCCGTTGGTCCCGGCTGTCGTTTTTAGATCTTTGGCAGTCGTTACGGATAGTCAGAAACCAGTAAATCTGACTTCAGTCTTGCCAAGAAGTACCGTGTTACCCAGTTAATGGGTTGTGGAGGTCTGGTAGGCAGCCGCTCCACGTAAAACACTGGTATTCAGCTGAATCCGGTTTGACTGGAAGCCGACCCCAATATAGTTGGGAAAAGGCTAGGCAGATGAGAAGGTTCACTAAATGTGGCTAAATAATAAGAGTTCCACGAGTCGCTCTTCAAAGTTAAGGGCCGGACTCCACCAAAGCGGAGAAGAGACGAGTGGGGTGGAGACGTGTTTTCAAAAACAATAGAATTTTCTCGTCTCCACTCAGCTCAAGTGGATACCACTAATTGTATGGCTTGATGGAAGATGTTGAGAAGAGATTGAGCAGGGTCGCGGTACAAGGTGGACATGTGAGCTTCGCTGCGCAAGCTGACGATGGCGCGCAGCGGAGACCAGTACCCCTATTCTGTAACAACAATTTCGTGTTTCGACAGCGGAATCTGAGGTGAGGATCAAATTACGTCAAACGTAAGACCTTTATGTTTATTTATTTTATTTCAAACTTCATGCACACAAATGTACAGAGGCGGACTTAATGCCATAGGCATTTTCTACCAGTCAACCCTTGTCACTTTTTGAGGTTTGTCACTCAGGTGAAGCTCTATATAAAAATGGTTATTTACAGAATAGACTAGCTGATGTGTGCGGTGTGCAATGTAGTCAGCGCACATATCCACCCTAGCCAGCACACATCTCCGCTACAATCTAGCCATTACGTATCTCCGCACATTTTCGGAGGATACACCCTATTTGACTAACATCTCTTCTCGTCTCCGCTTCAGACATCTCCGCATTGGTCGAATCCGGGCTAAAGCAACGCTTGTCGAAGTTGGTCTACGGATGGGTGACTATTTTAACAAACCGAGACTTCCGTGCTTGAGAGAGTACGTTGAGCCCCGTCCCGGCTGTCATTTGTAGATCTTTAGCAGTCTTCCCAAGGAGTACCGTGTTATCCAGTAAAGGGGTTGTGGAGGTCTGGTAGGCAGCCACTCCTCGTAAAATACTGGTATGCAGCTGTATCCGGTTTGATTTGAAGCTGACCCCAATATAGTTGGGAAAAGGTTAGGCAGATGATTATTAAATGTGGTAACATTATTATCATCCTTGTGCCGACAGAGTGGTCGTGGTGATAATCACGTAGCAACTTCCGTTGCTGTGATTTGCCACTTTCGCTGTTGGCTGATCTTCGGGTCCATTTTTAGTGAATATCAGCAATACTTTGAAAAAAAAATATTGAAAACTACCAATCGGAAAAAAATGACGATTCAGTTAAGTTAGATCCACTTGCACCAGACATCACCATGTGTTTACGAGGAACATAATAATTTTATAAAATGTGTTTATTATTTTCAAACATTTGATTTAAGCAAATGTATAAAATGAATTTTGACAGCTTAGCAATAAACGTATTCAGTGACGGGTAGTGCAAGCCAGCTTAATATTAAAATACCTTAATTTAAGGGTTTTAGTATGATACATAAGTAATTATTGTTACTTTCCTGAGAATAATCATTAAAATTCAAGCAATGTTTTGGCAATTTTAGTTGCGAAACTGACCTACACTAGAGATAGATAACCCAAACCCAAAACCCAAACCCATCTCAAATAAAATAAAATTGTAAAGAAAATGGTTAAGTATTGTCTTGCAATCTGTTGGAATTTTATTGGAACAATTAACAAGATGTGAAACTGCTGTCCGTTCTTGTACTGCGTCAAATTTTACTGCGAAGAATACCCAGCTTTTGTGGAGTTTGTTAAACATTTTTATTTGAGCTCAATTGTTTGAGGATGTTCTTTCACTGTTTTGAGAAAGAACGTTGAGAGTAGAGCACAAATTGAATACGGTGCACAACAGAGCAAAGAACTTTTTAATAAAGTGCAGATTCTTCAAACGACCCCATTTTTTACCGACTTCCAGCACGAATTGGGTAACCGATTCAACTTTTCTGTAATTCGAGCGGCTCTTTTTAATAAAATTATTGTGGAATCTCAATTTACATACAAACGATTTGAATTACGCTGTCCACTTTGGATTGCGAAATTGTGGAATGTTTTTTGGTGGTTCGTTATGGGAATACGAAATTGGGATGATCGAAAACGATGCAAAATATCTACTCTTAATTAGAGAAGAAGATTAATGCTCCATGCGGGTTCATTATTTCATGATTATTTTTTTCAGATTTCTTCATTAAGTTTATCAACATTGCAAGTGTGAAAGCATAGATACAGCGATTAAGGAATAAACATGAATTTTTTTTTTATTATTTGTACAGTTTTTTAAAATATATACAAAAATATAATAATAACAGTGAAAATAGAAACGAAATTACTGAAAAAACAAACGAGATATTATTATTTTAAACATAATATATCTGTCCCTCTCGCGAAAATACTGTTTTATATGACAGTTGTATAGGTGTCATGGACTTTGACGTCAAAGTTCATAGCGGACTTGTCTTTGTAATTGTAATCTTTTGAAGCTTTCTTCATCGCTGATGAGGGTATTTAAAAAATTGTGTCATGATTGTTTACTAAAGCTAACAATTATTTAATTTTGCAAATAAAAAATCGCATGCACATTCCCTATTCTCTATTCTAGTAGGACGTAAACCAGCCGATATTACTGCCTTTCATCATATTCTTTGCGTCTTTACATCATTTGCCTAGCCTTTTCCCAACTATATTGGGGTCGGCTTCTAGTCAAGCCAGATTTAGCTAAATACCAGTATTTTACTGAACTCTATTACCCATTAATTAATTGGGTGATACGGTACTTCATGGCAAGACTGGAGCCAGATTTAGATAGTGGCTTCTGACTATCCGTAACGACTGCCAAAGATCGACAAATGACAGCCGGGACCAACGGTTTAACGTGCTTTCTAAGGCACGGAGGAAACTCGGTATATTAAGATGGTCACCCATCCACAGACCAATCTTGGCAAGCGTTGCTTAACCTTGAAGATCGACCCGTGCGGCTGTTATTATCTAGCCACGAGCTCCTCATTCTTTGCGTCTTAATAAATATTAGAAGCGTGTTGTATTTTGCAGTTATAAGAAATGAATCGGCGGCTTTGAACACATCAGGCTTGGTCGGAAGCTTTTAATATATTTGATTCTTTGCGTCTTATCAAATATATTTAAAGTTTCCGACCAATCCTGATGTACTGAAAGCCGCCGATTCATTTCTTATAACTGCAAAATATAGTAACTCACCTGCCCCATGATACTGAAAGCACACGTCGTGATCCCAACAAACAATAGATCTATGAATACCATTCCGTTGAAAACGTTATCCAACTGCCGGGATAACCTGTCAACAAATAAAATACATGTTTTATTTATGTCCACCCCTATGTCGGCTTTGATGGCGAACAAGGGGTTAGAACGGGAAACAGTTTAGGTGGCAACAAAACATTTTTTTCGGGACAGGTGTATTTTGATGAAATATTAGTTTGTGGAACAGCCTAGCTCTATATCGGTGTTGTTTGGTTTACCAAAATGCCACAAAGTTTCAAGAAAGAAAAGTTGAGGAAAAAGTGCGAGTCGGACTTGCATACGAAAGATTCCGTACCATATACCTTATTTTTTTATTAATTGTTGGAATAGCGGCAATAAAAAACACAATCTGTGAAATTATGAAAAAAAATGAACTGTCCACCTATTATGGTTCTTGAGATACAGCCCTTGGACAGACAGATGGACGGACGGACGGGCGCACAGCGGAGGTTTAGTAATAGGGTTCCGTTGGTTACCCTTCGGGTACGGAACCCTAAAAATCTTAATTTGGCACCCACACCAAATATATTTTTTTAGGCTATAGTCTTCCGCTGCTGGGCAAAGTCAAAAGCCTCCCCCATTAATCCTTCCGGACATTTTTCTCCTGCGCCGCCGTCTCGAACCAGCCCTCGTGGTTAAAAACTAATATTACGAAAAGATAAAGAGAGAGCGAGGCCAAAAAGGCACCTATAAATTAATATTTGAGTTTTCTCGTAGTCTCCGATTAATTAATGGGACAGTTTGTCAAGCGTGAGTTACCTACTGTAATTGGTTAAACGAATGAGCAACAATTAATACCATCACTTGACATGCGTTTTATTTGCGACGAGCCGATAATTTTACTCAAGAAATGAGTATTTGCTTCAGAATTTGAACCAGCAAACTCGTTCCATAACAAACTGAAGTGGATCCATAAACATCCAGGTCCCGACGAAAATTTTAGTATTCCATGAAAGAACCAAAAGAGGGGTAAATTTTTCTCACACACCATAAAATACGAAAAAGTAGGATCACTAATATTACATAGGCCATTGGTCTCACAGGGTGAGGCCCTCGTTATAGCGGAAAAACTTCCGATAATGTTGGCACGAGACCAGAAAAAGTGGCAGCCATAATAAAGATTGATTGGATGGGTTTGGCTGAAGTTGAAGTTGTCAGGAAAAGTTCCATGTGGTCCAGAACTCTGGATACGGCTACTTATGTGACTATTCGAAGTAAGAAAGATTTGTTCATTGAATAAAGTGAAGAAAGAATTTATTTGCTTAGTACTGAATAGAAAAGATAACTCATTGTATTTAATTGCTTACTGGGTTTGGCAATAACCTCATTTCGTGATTAAATCATTTTCTTGACATATTTTACCATTATATTATTACTTATACGCTTCAACATATGAGATGAAAAGGAGTTAAACCAGTTCCTTGACGACACCGGCTTACGTTGTAGCTACGAACCTCCCAAATGCTAACTGCCTTATCATGTTAAGTTACTACACAGTTAATATAACTCCAACACACTATGCGCATCTTAGGAGGAGGAATTAGTGGCAAAAAAAAAAACAGCCGCACAGGTCGATCTTCAAGGTTAAGAAACGCCTGCCTAGGTTGGTCTGTGGATAGGTGACCATCTCAATAAACCGGGACGTAAGCTGTTGGTCCCAGCTATCACTTGTAGATTTTTAGCAGTCGTTACGGATAGTCAGAAGCCAGATAATCTGACACATCTTGCCAAAGAGTACCGTGTTATCCGTTTAATGTGTTGAGAAGGTCTGATAGGTAGCCGCTCCACGTAAAACGACTGGTATTCAGCCGAATCCAGTTTGACCCCAATATAGTTGGAAAAAGGTTAGGCAGATGATGATGATACTAAACACATCATACTTACCTTAGCATTTTCTGATGTCTTTCAACAAATGTTTCAATCCTAGGTCTACTATCTGTGTCATCAGTATCTACGACATCATTTCTGCTGTTGTTCATTATTGGTTCTACATGATCCAGATCATGTTTAAGCATAACAAATTCTGTTCCCAGTAGCGCACAAGATGTTGTCATAATCAGTGCAGCTCCCATATACATGCCAACAAGAAGGGTCACTAAAAACCAAGAAAATATTATATAAATATAGATAAATTATACTCTAAAACACAAACAAGATGTACGAATTTTAAAACACCATGATGAACTTTTGTACTAGTTTAGAAGTTTAAAAAAAAAGAATGAATTGAATGAGTTTTTACAAAACTATTTGTCGTCAAGAATTATTTGTGTCCTATATTTGTGTAATAAATAGGAAAAAAATATGGAATATGCATGAAAAAATATTCTTTATCTATACAGTTTATCTAAAAATATACAAACATACAATACTAACAGTGAAAATAGAATCAAAACTGCTCCAAAAACAAATGAGATCTTATTATTTTAAACAAATATATCTGTCTCTCACGAAAACGTGGTTCTCTATGGCAGCTCTATAGGCGTCATAGACTTTAACGTCAAAGTTCACGTTGGAATTCTCTTTCTAATTGTAACCTTTGAAGCTTATTAATAAACAAAATTCTACGCAATACATCATAAAGATTTGGTATTGTCAGCTGTCACCATAACTTGTACCGAAGAACGTTAGTTTAGGAACGCAATACGTAGTATTTCATAAAACTAAGCTTTATTAACCATTGCAACTTACTTGAATACAGCTGGAAAATGTACACGAGGATATAAATCGTCCAGTTCTTAGTTGGGTTGAATGGGTAGCTCGAACCGAAAGGTAAGAGTAGCTCGCAGTTCTGTTTTAGTATAAATCTCCGTAACAAAGTTTCTAATAACGGTGATAGCAGGTATTGGGCCGAGCCGACAACGGTAATACAGAAACTTGCTGAAAATTATTATTATGTGAAATTGGGTAGATAACCAAAAATAAAATTAATTGGTCCGTCAGACAGATTTCCAAAAAATATTGGACACGTATTTTTTGCTTTATCAAATCAATAATAAAAAACCGGCCAAGTGCGAGTCGAACTCGTACAAGAAGGGTTCCGTACCATAAACCTTAATTTTTATTATTTGTTGTTATAGCAGCATTAGAAATACACAGTCTATGAAAATTTCAGCTGTCTGCCTATTACAGTTCTTGAGATACAGCCCACTGACAGACGGACGGACGGACGGACGGACGGAAGGACGGACGGACAGCGGAGGCTTAGTAATAGGGTTCCGTTGGTTACCCTTTGGGTACGGAACCCTAAAAATTGTCGAAGATAAAACGCATCAAAAATCTGAGGGCCTAACACGAATATATTTGACGTATACGTAACGTAAAATTGTACCATAGCTACAATATTCGTTTTGCAAATATTATTTATATTTCCCAATATAGTTGGGAAAAAGGCTAGGCAGATGATGATATTTACGACGCGTGACATGATAAACGTTAAACATCTTTTAGTATGGGAACAACCCTGAAATCGCGAAATAATACTCTCTTTTCAGGCGTTTATTCTGTTACAGGTGGTACACAAATTAAGATGATTCATTTTACAACAGGCCAATGTTTTGGCCAGGCAGGCTGAAAATCGATATTAATTACCAAAAATGTTTTGGGTAAAACTTCAAATAGAAAAAAAAAACAATCAGTCAAGTAAATTTTATTCGTAAAGACAAGTTTTACTAATTACGCCTCGTTTTTAATTACTCTCATCAAAACTAAAACATTGCCTAGTGAATTGAGTCGTATCAGGTTTATCTAAATTATTTTATAAAGCTTAGTTTTAATAAATTAAGCCGTTTCTGATTACAGAAACTTCTAGATTATTTGTTTGTGGCCTTTGAAAATGTCAAATGTTTTAGGTTCTAAGAATCATTTTGTTCATAATGTAGGGGGACTCTGAACATTTCTGATGGTGTAATAATACAGGGTATTTTTTTTTTGGATAGAACCTGGATGAGGCTGGCACAGGAACGTGGGTATTGGCACAAGAAAAGAGAGGCCTATGTTCAGCAGTGGGCGAAATGGGGCTTTTTGAAAAATCGGTCTAGGAAAACCGATTTTTCAAAAATGTAATGATGCAGTCAAATCGGCTTCGAGGTTCCTTTCAGTGGTTTTCGTTATTCCTCATACTTTCGGATTTGGCCCACCCACGCATATTTAAAAATTCACCTGTATTTCCACTCGTCAGTCACCGCCTTCTCGCGCGACATCGTTAAGTGTTGGGGGGGGGATCAGGTTGACATCAGACGATATTGGCGCGTGTACTTAAAACGACGATATCTCTGAATTTGTGTATAGGAGGTATATGAAACTTATGTTTTTGGAATTTTTATGAAATAAGCTATCATGTTTACATAATTTTTCTTACTCTGTAAAATAAAATAAAATATTTAAAATACATTTGACCAGTTTTCCCTTGTAATATATTGTTAATTCTACTTTGAAATCAGCATGAGCGAATTATTCCCAGTTTATTGTGCGAGTTGCTAGCCTGTCGGTTTTTTACCGGTTGCATTTTGGGGAATGTGCGACAGGATTGCATAATTTAATTCCGCCAAGCCCGTTCCATCATCGGACCACAAGACGAACGGCGATGCGCCACCGTTACACGGTGGATATCCCACCCATACGCACAAAACGTTTTGGTAACACATTCATAATGCGTACAGCTAAGGAGTGGAATTCCCTGCCGGAGTCTGTGTTTCCCGATAGCTACAACCTAGGAGTCTTTAAGTCAAGAGTGAATAGGTTATTTCTAGGCAAGCGTGCTCCATCTTCGACCACATCATCACTTACCATCAGGTGAGATAGTGGTCAAACGCGTGCCTATATATAGTAAAAAAAAAAAAAAAAAAAAGAAGATAGAAACAAAAAATTAAACGAAATTACAAAAAGTTTTTATTTTATTTACAAGAACGTACGTAATAGCGTACATTCTTGAAAATTAAATAAAAAATTAACACACTGATTAATTAAAAAAAACACCTCCCCATACATTTTTTTCATACCACAAGCGTTACAAAAACATGCCTCAGGTAACTGAGCCGGCTGCCGTAAAAAAAAGGGTGTTGTTTTCGACTGTGGTTGAGCTCAGAGAGTTCCTGAGGGACTGTATGCTATCCTAGTCTTTTACACTACACGTCGGGCAAGTTTGACCAGGATAGGTATATTTTTGACGCAGTAAATGCAAAAAAATTAAAGCGCGGGAAACGGTGATCTTGTTCAGACCAGTAACGCTCAAGAGCCGCCGCGCGGATCGCTTGCTTTGCCCAGTGACTGACCAGTGGATTTATAATGACTTTTTTTCACAATTTTTTTTAAATTTCTGTTTGTCTGTCTGCGGATCTCAAATGGCCACTTTGGTATAATTATATTTGGAGATCTTGGCTAAATAATAACAGCCGCACGGGTCGATCTCGAAGGTTAAGCAACGTTTGCCAAGGTTAGTCACTGTGGATGGGTAACCATCTTAACATAACGAATTTCCTCCGTGCTTCGGAAAGCACGTTAAGCCGTTGGTCCCGGCTGTCATTTGTAGATCTTTGGCAGTCGTTACGGATTTTCAGAAGCCAGTAAATCTGACTCCAGTCTTGCCAAGATGTACCGTGTAACCCAGTTAATGGGTTGTGCAGGTCTGGTAGGCAGCCGCTCCACGAATAAAACTGGTATTCAGATGAATTCGGTTTGACTGGAAGCCAACCCCTACGTAGTTGGGAAAAGGCTAGGCAGATGATGATTATGAGTATAATTATATTAGGATCAGAACATTATTCATACAGCAATCTGTCAAATGTAGTTTTATCTTTATCGCTAAAGCTTTAGGTTCAAGTTTGATTGGAACAACTTGACAGTTCCGGGTAGCTTGATGTACTGCTGATTCTACTAACGTGGCCCTTTTAGATCCGGAGCCCTATTCATTCTCTGCCCCATCCTACGGTCAACTGTTCGAAAATCCGTAAGGCATTTAAACCCCTTCATACAGTACTAGTTGACCCGCGCAACTTCGTCTGCTCCGCTCCTAGGCTCCGTTGGTGTAGCCTATAGCCTTCCTCAGTAAATGGGCTATTTAACACTGATTTTTTTTTCAAATTGGACCAGTAGTTCCTGAGATTAACGCGGTCAAGCAAACAAACAAACAAACTCTTCAGCTTAATACATTAGTGTAGATTTTTGCTAGCATAAAGTTTTAATAAACAAAACGTCTACTCAGCATAGGCTGAGAAGACCTAAACTGATGATAAATCACCTTTGTTTATAACGTTGAGTCGCCAAAGCAGTGTATCCTTCTCTAGCTTCTGACTAGAGGTAAACTTCACTCTCCATAGAGCACCAAGCTCCTTTATGAATTCTGACACTTGTCTTGTATGAGGTATCAAAACGAAAGCTTTCAAGACGGCTGAAAAAATGATTACCAATATAAGTAGCTGAAAGCTTTTGTTGAATAAATAAAATTAATTTATTTATTAATTTCTTTCTTTTTTTCCTTTTTTTTTACAAAACCTTGCCCCATACACACCACACTCAATACTGGTCTATTTTTAATTTAAAATTAACAAACCGAACTGTTTCAAAAATCTTGTCGCAAACATACTACACGTCGGTCGTATCAAATAGCCTGAAAAGTATCTGAGGGATAATTTTCCTATTATCAGGGACCGTTTACATTAAAATTTGATCCCAATCTCAGTCCGTAGAAAACACCTCTAATGTCTCTATAATTGAGGAGTTTCTACAAGAAATGAAGAATTTAAATCGTATTGCAAATGAACATACCATGGATAGTAACCAAAATAGAAGGTATCAAGTAAGCAAATTTTGATATCTCATCTCCCGACAGCACTTCAGGCATATAAAGAGTCAACGAAGTGATGTGAATAAAAATGGTCACGCTGATGTACGAGAAACGCCAGTTCTTTTTGAGGAATGGCTGATCATCTTCCAAATATCTGTCAAAAAGAAAAATAAAAAGAATAAGGAAATAATAATCTGCAAGGCATATGTGAGTGCAAACGCAGGGCGTTCCCTGCTAGCAAAATCGAAGTGGCCCCGGGCCAAATAAAGGTTGATTAGCAATCAGGTTCACTTTGATGAAACTCAAGAAGAAAATTACAAAAAAAAAACTTAAATCATTTAAATATTCAAACTTGTACCATAACTTTTCTTTGAAATAAAAAGAATTGCCATAGAAAACAACATTTCCAATAGAAACTTAGAATCAGTTTGCTTCAATAAAAATTTTGAGGTGAAAAGAGTAAAGTTTTAAACCATTCGTGGACTATATTTTGGCCCTTGCGGACCGCCAGTGGCCAGGATGAAGACCACTGCTCTAGAAGGATATAACAGATCTTGTTGGTGATTTTCATCAGAAATGTTAGGTACGGTAGTACTTATAACCGGCGGCGTGCGTGTATCACTGGATGTATCAACGTTATATACAGCAAAAGGAGTATGAATGTAAGGATTGTAGCATTTCTTAGGTTTATGGTCCGTCATTGAATCATAAAATTACGAATTAATCTGTGTTTTTGTGTTATTTTCAGGCAAGCAATCCTTAAAGCGGAAACCCATCGCGGCGCATGGAGAGCCCACGCACGTGTGTTAAGCTTCGCTTTGCAAGAAGAAAATGTTTGTAATAGTGTCCACTGCAACCCACGGACACGCTACACATCAAATTGACGCCATCAGTACACGCGTGGCTTGCTCAAATATGGTGCTCACATAGCTCAACGCTGTCAATGCCAAGCACGTTGTGCACGCGGTACATGCTTTACATGAAAATTAACTCACGACTATGTCAAAACGGTATCGGAGCACCGTTTTGAGATATGGCTTGTGGAACGTAGCCGCGTGTAGTGTGTACTACAGTGGAAATGTAGACTCACGTTGTTAAACAAATGATTCGCACCGCGTGTCCGTGCACAGCATGCGTCGTGGTGGGTATGCGCCTTTATGCATGCGCAAAAAAATATTTTATTCTCTAGTAATATTGATTGCTTCAAGAAAATACAGTATTAATTTGTAACACAAGCCTTAGCAGATCTAATTTCAAGGGTATTAAATTGCCATCTTTAAGAAAATCTTTTCGAGAAAGCAAAAGAATATTATATTAATTTACTTTTGGAATTTCAGCAGATGCGACTCAATCATTATTTTTTGCCTATTTATTTCAATCTTGTTGAAACCTGGGGGAGACTTTACGTACGGTCAGCTGCAGGTCAGTACCAAACCTTGAACTAAAACATAAAAAAATATCTGTAACTCATTCCCTTGAATAAAAGTTTGAGGTTTTATCTTGAAATATAGTAAAAAAGTGGTATTTTGAAGAGTCCAAAAGTAAAGAATAGTTCTGACATAAATATTTTTTTTACCATCGATAGGCACACGTTTGACCACTATGTCACCTAATGGACAGTAGAGTCACTTCAGAATTTTTATATATTTGAAATGTGAATGATGTTCTAAAGTGACGTTTAATTGGAATAAACGTTTTGACTTTGACGGTAAGCGATACTGTTTTTCTTCCGCAGTTCAGCACGCTACTTGCTAAAATCCTACATACTCATTTTCTTTTTATACATTCATACATCACAGTTAATTCTTTATTTAAATACAATGAACATATTTTTAAAATTCTACACTAACCACCTTTAACATTTTATTCACCCAAATAATAAAAACTCTTAACAGGCTAAAAATAATCTCAAAAAAATGGCGGCATTGCCCCGTTGTATGGCAACGCCTAACCTCTATGCAACCGACTGCCAGTAAAAACGCTGTAAGTAGAGTAAGATTGATCACACGCTTTGGAGGGATCCCGTTTATATTCCAAAACAGGCTATGAACTTCTCCTCAGGGGAAAAGGAAGCGTGGCCGTCCCAGTCAAACCTGACGACGGCACGTGTTGGCAGAAGCGAATGACGTGAAGCGAGGTGAAGCGTGAACCTCAAGACCGCTCGCGATGGATGACTACTGTGGTCGCACTCAGCCCCGGGGATATAGGATCTCAAGTCAAGTAAGTCAATATAAAATGTATTTGTTAAGAAAGACAAACCTGACATTAAAAATCTTCAACATATTGAAACTGGTTTGTAACGCATTCCAGAAGTCTTCGGGGAAGTCTTTGAGAACCTCCATTGTCTAAAGTTATTGTTGATCCAGTGCTGTTGCAAAAATGATGTATTTTTCCCTTGGGGTTGCGTTTGTTTGCTTTCAAATCCAATTATAGGTCAGCTTCGATGATTTGTGTTATTAGTTTTAGAGATACTTGGGAAAATATTTTTATATAGGTTCCTATACTGAATGTATAAATGTTCCTATTTATTACTAGAAAATCAACAAGTTTTGTGAGTCACCCATAAACAGTAATATTATAACTATAAGAACGTAATCAGTAAATTTTGTGAGTAATTGTAACATTACACATGTCGTTTGATGAAAATTGAAACTAGATGAGGAAGATTGATTCCTAGCTGATTACCCTGAAAAAATCACTGAAACTAACTTAGAGGTCAAGAGTTTTTGTAAAGTGCATACCGGTGATGGTCAAATTAGTTATATAAGAACCATCTAAGTTGATGTCTGAGGTGGTCTTTTAAGGAAAGCACAACGTAGATTTGAACGGACCTATCCAGTGCAAACATTCGTCAATTAACGTGTATTTCAGTTCGAATCTTTAAAAAAAACTGAAATATTATTTTAAAATCAAAATTATTTAAACGTCCGTATAAAATTCACCACGACCACCTTTATTAGGCACATCCAAGCCAGTCCAGTTTTGGAACATTCACCCTGAATTTACTCGATCAAAATTAAACTGTTGCAATGTAATCGAAAACATGCGGAACCTTGAAAACATTTTAATGACTCACTCCCCTATATATTCACTTATAATGTTGTTGTGGAAAAATTTGCTCCATATAACTTTATACTGGCCCCCTACTGGGCGAACATTACTTTCTATTACCTTCGTGTCCTGGCCATATTATTTGTGCAGGACGTGTAATCTGCGAAATTACGTATAAACACTAGACTATGAAGATATAATGTTCAGTTATTTCGTGTTGTTTCTTTTGCACTCAACTGTAATCAAAGTAAACGGTGCTTTTGTAATTATTGCGTGTGTGTTCATGGAAATTATTATTGAAAGGCGATTTAATGTTTTGTTTGATTTAAGATATTAATTTTGCCCGCGGCTTTACCCCTGGCTATTTTTTTTCCCAAATATTTTCAATGTACGAAAACGGCTCGACTACGCATATATAATATTTGAACAATGTATATTATTACAATGAACGGTGTAGATATTTAAGAAATAAATAACTAATTATCTTTTGGTTTCCATCATCGTAATAATAATTGTAGTAACAGAGTAATCGCAATGCCTTTTAAGGGATAATTGTACTCATCATTATGATCAACTTGTACTGAGGAACTCGCAATAATAATAGCACGGGTCGATCTTCAAGGTTAAACAACGTTGGTCTGTGGATGGGTGACCATCTTAACACACCGAATTCCTCCGTGCCTCGGAACGCACGTTAAGCCGTTGATCCCGGCTGTCATTCGTAGATCTTTGGCAGTCGTTACAGATAGTCAGAAACCAATTAATCTGACTCCAGTCTTGCCATGAAGTACCGTGTTACCCAGTTAATGGGTTGTGATGGTCTGGTAGGCAGCCGCTCCTCGTAAAATACTGGTATTCAGCTAAATCCAGCTTGACTCGAAGCCGACCCCAATATAGTTGGGAAAAGGCTAGGCCGATGATAATGATCAACTTTTACTATGGAACCAATGCTGAAATCGCGACAAAAACACCGACACCCCATACTTTATATACGCATAACTCGCCAAAATGTACTGAACAACTGACTCTTATCGCGATTTCGGGTTATGTCCCATAGTCAAAAGTTCATAATAATAAGTATTTTAAGCGCTTATTCTGTTACACGTTGTATAGGTTCCAATAGGATCCAAAGATCTGCAGCTCATTCAGTGTCTACCGTTGTTCAATGTAACGAGTACGTACTTAGTGATTTTAGGCTTTAATATCAGTATTTCTACTTCTAACCGCCAAATATACAGCAATATATATTTTTTTTACTCTTTTAGTTCAGCTTACAGCCTGAAAAAAGAGCCATTTTATTTCCAATGAATGTGAACGAAGAGCGCCGAACATGACAAACGGCAACAATGTATTTACGATACAAAATGTATGATTTCAGATCAGTTGTTGTTGAAATATTGTGGAAAATCCGCTATTGGCACTGGCAAATGTTCACTTTGAGGCATCACTAGGGCTTTTGTACTTATGTTTCGATTTCGTTTTGGCAACTGAACGTCAGATCCCTTAACTTTTGAATGTTATACTTTAAAAAGGGTTAAGTCTTGATAACGAACAATATCTTTGTAATAGATCCACAGCGGTGCAAACGTCAGTGAGTATAAATCAATTTAAGTTCGCTCAAGACAAGCCTGCGATTTCAGACTTAAATCTGTCATAGAGCCAATACAATCTACTATTTTTTTAATCTTTCGCATTCGTATCTCAGTCGCTATCTGTCAAAAAAACGCCTCAGTTTCCCTTTTCGAATGTCGCTTTCAGTGCAAAAGTTGATCGAAAAGCCAAACCCTTTGGTCACGTGAACAGTCGACATGTTGTGAGCTGATGTCCAGATTTTCTCGAGGGAAAATATAACATCTCTAGCGGGGCGTCTAAGCTCAGCCGCTTATGCTGTTAGGAAGATAAGACAGCTAAAAGACGTAGAAATGGCACGTTTGGTCTATTTTAGCTACTTATTTATTAAAACTTGATGCACTAGTAAAAATACTGTACAAAGGCGGACTTAATGTCTTAGGCATTTACAGCTACTTCCACAGCATTATGTCGTACGGTATTTTTCTGTGAGGTCAGGCTGCTGACATTAAATCCATATTTATTTTACAAAAGAGAGCTGTCAGAGTCCTTTATTATCTGCGTCGCTGCGATTCTTTAAGGGAACTTTTTAAAAGATTAATATTATGACAGTCCCTTGCCAATTCATATATGAAATATTATGTATGTACGAGAAAATCGACATCTTTTTAGTAAAATTAGTGATAGACATAATATTAATAGTAGAAATAAAGATAAATTAGATCAAACATCTTATAGATAAGCTAAAGTACACACGTCTTTCATGGGGTACTGTGTTAAATGTTACAATAAAATACCTTGTGACATATTAGAACTATATGACAGAAAATTTAAAACCTATATTAAAAGTACACTTAGTAAAAACAAGCATATTACAAATTATAAGCTTACATTCAGCATAAGAATGCCTGGAAACATGCTGGTCCTGCTCCATAGGACAATCAATGGCAGAGACAAGATCAAACTAGTTGCTTTATGTGTTTACTTTATAGTTGTACCTACTGTTTCATTTTTGGGTTTTTAGTTTTCTGTTCACTCACACTGCTATGATGGTTTCATTATTTGTAAATATATAAGTACCATGTACTTATTGAGAAAATTAATAAGTCTACCTCTGCATACTGTAGGTTCATTGTCCTCACATATATTAACAAAAGTTTTGTATACCACAGCACATGTAAAACATTGATTTGAAAAAGTAACTATGGATTTGAATGGACAGTAGAGTCGCTATGTTATTTTAAATGTAATGATGAAGTTCAAAAGTGCCCTTTAATAGCCTAATTGAAATAAACGTTTTTGACTTTTGACTTGACTTGACCGATAGACTGGATGAGCACTCGGTCCCCATAGGCTAATGTTTGAACCCCAAACGGCTCAAATATACAGTGTGAGTCTTTATAATGTGCACATATAAAAATGAGGGAAAATATGCTTAATTTTTATCGACGGAAACCGTTTTTTTATATAATATATAAATTAAAGATTATCAAAAAAACGGATTCGTGCTAACATGTTTATTTCCAATTGAGGGTAGTTTTTATTCCACTGTTTCCATTTTATAAGGAAGTTTAATTACTTCCGATCATTATGGAGTTCGTTTCATCGCGATCGATTATTTTGTTTAAAAGTCACACCGTTTTGTTTACACTGGGATCGCAGTTGTGAACATTTTTTTAAATCCCTGAAAACATAAAAAAATGATATTTTAAATACGTTTTCCGTCGATAAAATAAAGCATTGCTTCCCTCATTTTCATATGTGCACATTATTTATAAAGACTCGCACTGTATAACTCCCAATTAGGATATTATATTTGCACCGTTTGAGATTTTCTGCACCAGCAGCAGCCGCCCCACGCCCTGCGATAATGGGATGGCGCAAGGGTATCAAGTCATGTTGCATCCCACACCTGAACTAAATAGTAATATAAGCTTTTTTATGATAGCATTTCATCTTCAAACACAGACAACTGCTTAAATGGTGCATTCAAAACCTATTTACTAAGATTAAACTCCTATTATTTAAGTCGTAAATTCTATAGTTTGCGGCTGGCCACAAGGTCTATAATATTAGGAACGCACCAGAATTCTCTAGGTAGTCTGACTCTGTAGAAGCAAACACTATTATTTGAACATTACCTATATTAAACTATTTCAACCTATGAATATTTTATACCTATTTTATATGTATTTTTTACTTTATTCAGATAAAAATAAAGTACTTGTTGTTAATGATTGAAATTAGAAATCAACACCCTTGTTTACCTCGCAGAGAATCCCTAAATCATTAAATACGCCTTTGTAGGTACCTATGTGCATGAAGTCTCGGGATATGAAATCAATAGTGGTCTTATTAAACATATTAGTTTCAATTGAAGTGTCAAGTCAAGTGATTATACTTTAGATTTCATCACTGGCTCACTCACTGAATAATTCTTAGGGTACTTCCTGAAGTCCTAGATAGCTGAAATATGATATATACTTTTCTGAGGCGGGTTTTTATTTTTTTCAACAGATTTAGCCTGTCCGTTGCGAGTTGAGCGGAGAAGGGGTAACCGATTATGTCAGTCAAAATTTCAGTGACTCACGTGGTACGGAGATTTTATCCAATTCCATTGGTTAAAATTTTTCCGTTTCTCCGCTCCGCTTCTTTGCTCGCTCGCAATGGACAAGCACCCTAATTCTTTCTTTATCGCTTGTTGTCAATAGTTTTGTAGCTATGAGTACTTCTACTCTACAAAAGATTCCCAATTGATTTAAAGGACCCTGTATAGAGGCAAATTATAAAGAAAATTATAGTTGTCACTTTCCATAGAACCAATTTGAGAATTAATTTCTACTCTCAAAGCCTATGGGTAATTTAAATGGCAGTGCGTCCCTTACTACAAAATTCATTACAACGAATAAATCATTTATTTATGTGCACAGTCCAAAAACAATTCATCTTCTCGAATTTAACACCTATTCTTCAGAAATTCGCTCCTAAAACACGAGTAATTTATTGGGCCGGGTGTAACGTTGCCGAAATCCATTATGAAAATAATGGTTCCTGAGTACGGGACCCTACCTCGGATGTCCGCTTCGATTAGTTGAACAAACAACAAAGCTGCTCCCTGGATTGACCGAATTTTACCTAAGTTTTAGTCCTGACCGTGTATAATTAATTATTTTAACTAATTAATATATTATAACCAGCTTTTGTATCGTCTTACGAGGCTACAAAATGCCGCAAACGAGAGCTTTATTGGTATATTTCTATGTTTAACTTTGTTTTAGTTTTAAAACTGGACTTATGGATAACCCATGTACAAATTCTTCACCAAGTCGAAATTGAAAGAAACGATTTTTTGTGATAGGACATTGATAGCGTCATTATGTCGTGGCAGTTAGGGATGCTTCGAAAAAGAGATCGGATTGTTTTGTGATAGGACACCGATAGCGCCATCATGTCGAGGCAATTAAGAGGTCGTAATCACAGCCATGCGGTTTGATTTAAAAATGTTAAGCAGTGCTTGTCGAATTCGGTCTGCAGATGGATGACCATCTCATACCTTTAAGACTCCTTTGTGCTCTGGAAAGCATGTTACCACGTTGGTCCCGGCTGTCATTTGCAGATATTTTGACAATCGTTACGGTTGTCCAAAGCCACAAATCTGACACCAGTATTGCCAAAAGGTACCGTGTTACCCAGTTAGTAATTTGTGGAGGTCAGAGTGGCAGTCATCATCATCATCATCGTTTACTGCTGGACATAGGCCTCCACCAAGTGTCGCCACAACAACCGGGTCCTGTGCGTCTCGCATCCATCGGCTTCCCGCTACTCTCACCATGACATCGGTCCACCTTGTGAGGGAGGCCTTCCAAGGTTGCATCTTCCGGTACGCGGTCGCCACTTCAGAACTTAGGCAGTCGCTTCTTATACAATACTTCCATTCAGCAGCATCCGGTTTTCTTAGAAGCTGACCCCACTTTACTTGGGAAACACTAGACAGATTCATTGTTTTCATTGGGCCAAAATTCTTAAGTACCTTGAGCTTAAATACTTGTCATTAACGAAATTAATAGCGAATCAAAACAATCAACCGACGAAGCAAAGTTTTAGGGAGAAACTTTACGTCTATTCAAAAACTTTTCAAAAGTTATTGTTGATATTTTCTCATCAAGGACAAAATGGCGATGGGAAAACAATGCCTGGATTTCGCATCAATGGGGAAATGGGTCGGAGTTATGGATCATAAGTCTGCGTGGCTTATAAATACCGAAATTCAGCAGTCTTTTGTGCTGAAAATAATTTAAATACTCGTAAAATAATAATCCAAGACTAAAAAGAATGAAATAATGTTCATATTGAGTTATGTGATAACTGTGTAGTGTGGATTATTCTCATATCTATACTACTATATAAAGCTGAAGAGTTTGTTTGTTCGTTTGTTTACTTGAACGCGCTAATCTCAGAAACTACTGGTCCGATTTAAAAAAATATTTCAGTTTTAGATAGCCCATTTATCGAGGAAGGCTATAGGCTATATAACATCACGCTAAGACCAATAGGAGCGGAGCAGTAATGAAAATTGTGACGCAGACGAAGTTGCGCGGGTCAACTAGTTTTTGACATATTTAAATTAATAAAAATGCTAGTCATTATTTTTATTACAATAATAGCTTTTGACCGTGGCTTCTCTTGCGTGTTCGTGTCCAGAATCTCATCAACATCAAGTACACTAAAACATTAAAATCGGTTCGACGATTTAGGCATGACTGCGTAACAAACAAACTCACATTCCCAATTATAATAATGTGAAATACTGCCAAAGTCTGTCTGTTTTTGATAATTAGAGCCTGAAGTCTTAAATTCATTAGATATTAATGTAGGAACGTAATTTTGTGAGTATAATGAAGCGTAAAATGACGAATGACAGATGTTAAGCATGTTTATTGTGTGAAAGGTGTGGTAAGGAGTGAAAGAGACAGGACTATAGGCAGATTTATGTTTAAAACATGGACGAGAAAAAAGATGAACAGAGAGAGAATGAAAGACTGCGAAGACGAACTAAGACGTCGTTTAAAAAAATAAACTTTTATTTCTAGAAGTAATCCCCTGTTTAATTCAGCTCCAGTTGAACCAACCCCACATAAATGTTGATGAAATGTAAATATTAAAGATACCAAAGTTTCAATCAAAAAAACCTCAATATCCATACATTTTTGACAAATTGCGACCGCTGCTTAAATATTAGTAAAATTAGCCCTCAGATCACACTCACACACACAGGCTCCTTCTGGGAAAGCTCGCTCTATTGTAGCCTTTACTCAAGAGCAAACCAATCTCAAATAAAAAAAAGGAAGATTATTGCCACTGATTGTAAGCTATGCAATCCTTCCCAATATATATAAAATTCTTCTGATTGAGTGACTGACAGACAACGCACAGCCGAAACTACTAGTCGTAGAAAGCTAAAATTTGACATGTTCATTCCTTGAGGAGCTCATGGCGAAATAATAACAGACGCATGGGTCGATCTTGAGGGTTAAGCAACGCTTGCCAAGGTTGGTCTGTGGATGGGTGACCATCCACAATGAGTTTCCTCCGTGCCTCGGAAAGCACGTTAAGCCGTTGGTCCCGGCTGTCATTTGTAGATCTTTGGCAGTCGTTACGGATAGTCAGAAGCCAGTAAATCTGACTCCAGTCTTGCCATGAAGTACCGTGTTACCCAGTTAATGGGTTGTGGAGGTCTGGTAGGCAGCCGCTCCACGTAAAACACTGGTATTCAGCTGAATCCAGTTTGACTGGAAGCCGACCCCAATGTAGTTGGGAAAAGGCTAGGCAGATGAGATGATTCCTTGAGGAGTGTAGGAGAGCACTAAGAGAGGATTTCCCGAAATTCCCACAGGAACGGGAAAAAACGGGATATACGCGTACAAAGTGCAACAAGCTAGTGACCCATATACAAGAACTGCCAACGTGCAATGGGAAAGACTCATTGAGTTTTTAATTTTCTGTAAAAGGGGCATTTCCGAGCATTAGGGCAACACCATCTGGGGACTATTTCCCTCTTACAAAACAATTATGTAAATTGTGTTTTATAATACTGTTAATATGAATGAATAAAAACTGTAACAACTGCGACTGGAATACTGGATTACTAGCTTAAAGCAGCGCATATTTTAATATTAATAGCACCACTTTAATAGGTAAAGGGCTTTAAGTTTGAATTTATTATGGCCATTATGTATAATTTATAATGCTCAGCCAATGAGTTTGAAATTATTCTTATTTTTAACTAAAAGGTAATACTGAAACAGTCTAGATTAGGCTGTTTATAAACACTTGTATATGTATAATTGTTTTGTTCCGGACTTGTATATAATTGTTTTGGACCGGCCCGGTGGTGGGTCGATATCGTCTACACTAATATTTAAAGAGGAAAGATTTGTTTGTTTGTTTGTTTGAATTCAATAGGCTCCGAAACTACTAGACTGATTTGAAAATATTTTTTCACGTTTAGAATCCTACATTATCCCTGATGAACATGGACTAAAGAATATTTTCAAAAAAGTTAGGGGTTGGTATGAAAACTTCGATAATGTAACCCAAGGTGTGAAAAAAATACCAAAACAAACTTTTTACAAAAAATACAACCGACTTCCAAAAAGAAAACACTACAAGGTACAAAATAACTTCCGAAGAAAGAAAAGAACTTTAATTTCGGAAGTCGGTGTTTTTGGTTATTTTTTCGTTTTTTGACACCGACTTCCGAAATTAAAGTTGAGAACAAAAAAAAATTGAGAACCTCCTCCATTTTTTGGAATCGGTTAAAAAGATCCTTATATCGCGTACGCTGTGGAAACTGTTGACAATAGAGCAAAGTAATGTAATACCATTTTTATAGGACATTATTATCTACAAAACTGTCCGCGAGAGTATGTATCTAACTATTATGGTTAAGTCACAATGACCGCTTTTTGTTCAAATTATTCAATCAAAACCCGGGTGAAATGGAATAGTGGTGATTTTAGTATCATGATGTTAATCCTTATCTATTAAAATTTGTTAATAATTAAGATGGGTTATGTGCATGTAAATTACACTTTAAATTATCCAAATCGGACCTTTCGTTTAAAAGTTACGACGGTTTTAAAAATACTCTAACTAAGGAAAATCTTGCGAGTGAACGAACTGCCCTACGTTTAGCCTATTAATAAGTAATTTACATATACTTACCCTACATGAGGTTAGACGGGAGATAAAGTTCGTGGAGTACCAACTAAACCCGCGCGAACGAAGTCGCGGGCGAAGTAAGAATAAGAATAGTTTATTACTTAAGAAATTACAATCGAATGTTTTGATTCCTGGAACTCACACTAGGATTCCCTGTGTCGTGAGATCCAGGCTCCTTCGTTCCGTTTACACTTGTTGTATATGTAATAGGTATATATATGCCACAGTAAACTTCTTAATTTTATATAATCTAATCGTAATCTACTATAAAAGGAGTATACAATAAAAACGAATACACAAAGAAAAAACTGATACTAATGCACAAAAAACAGTAGATAAGTAAGTATGTGGTATGCATGTATGCTGTGTGTGTTAGTGTATGCATGGGTGTATGAATTAAGATAGATGTGTTGGTGTTGAGAGTGTCTGAAAGTTGTCCCTGAGTATGTGTATAATTATGTAGAAGTTTGTGATCTATAAAAACCAATATACATATAAATAAAGGTATGTATCAGTAGGTACCTTTACAAGCGCTTTTTTTTTTCTAAGTGTGTTAGTGCTAGTTATTAACATGGCTATATTCTGACTTATTATCCATTTCATTATTTTAGATATCATTAGCACACAAAAGAGACAAAAGTAAGTCTGTACGACTCCAACTTTCCATCAATTAAGAATTCAAACGAAAAATGTCTGAAAAAAAATTCATCTTGCAGTGAAAAACACAAAAATAGTTCAAAATAATAATCTCGTAATTTTGATAAACAACCTTTTACGTATACAAATCTGTATTCATAAACGAAACTTCAACCTGTAAGCCGATCAACAAATTTTGTTACGTAATCTGCAGAGCGTTTAACAAGATCGGATAGCTTGAAAGAACTTTGTTATCACTTCAACTTACCAAGTTTAGGGGTCCACTTATCGTGGTCCTTATCTGTTGGTGATGCCACATCAATATACGTTACTGCGGGCGCTCTGAGTAAATAATGTGTTTGGATAACCAAGAACATGAGTAGGTATTTATACTTCAATTATGGAGTGTTAGAAAGTATGTACATAGGTACCTAATAAGGGTTAAACCTTGAGTATGACTTGAATTTTGTCTAAAGCTAAGCTGATCACTGTTTTGGTCATCTGAAAAGCCATTTCTCTACTTCGTTGTGGCCTGCTTTCATTCTAACTAGACGCTTTTAAAGTTCCGAACCCAAAAGGTAACCAACAGAACCCGATTACTAAGCCTCCGCTGTCCGTCTGTCTGTCATTAGGCTGTATCTTAAGAACCGTAACAGGTAGACAAATGAAATTTCCCAGATTGTGTATTTATTTTCCCGCTATAGCTTAACCTGTCATATACACCGGTGGAACCAAAAGGTTCCATTTGCCATACAACGGTGGGGCATTGGTGAGCCAAGAGGTTAAAATAATAATACTGACCAAGTGCGAGTCGGAATTGCACGCAAAGGGTTCCAAACGAATTTCTTTTTTTAACATGTGATTTTAACACTATAGAATTCGTATTAATTTTTCTGTCATCTATAGGTAAAGATTTATTATCTCAGTTCAAGATCTATTGGCTCAGTAGTTTCGGAGAAAGGGGGGGGGGAATGGTTAATTTTGCCTAATTTCTTTAATAACTTCAAAACCATTTATTTTAAAATTATGAAAAAATATAATTAAAACCTTCACAGTAAGCCTTTTCATTTGATATGTCACACGATATTGTTCAAAAAACTATTTTTATAATTTTCTAGTTTGACCCCCAAAAGTGAACCCCATTCTTAAAATTTAATCATTTACGTAACGCTTCCGTGTTTGGGTCATAAAAGTCCATATGTGTACCAAATTTCAACAGAATCGGTCCAGTGGATCCGGAGAAAACTGGCTGTGACAGACGGATGGACAGACAGACAGACAGACAGACAGACAGACGGACAGACCGACAGACAGACAGACGGACAGACCGACAGACAGACACCCGAGTGATCCTATGAGGGTTCCGTTTTTTGTTCGGAACTCTAAAAATGCAACTAAATTAAAAATTAAAGGTCTCTTTAATTTTGAGAAACGTGTTTTTTTCGGATCTTGGGACAGAACCCTTCGTGTGCAAGTCCGACTCGCACTTGGGCAGGGCTTTTCGGGTAATTCTATAATGTCCGTATAAATCACGTCTACTATGCAGGCTAACAAGATGTGACTGGTTTAGCACAAATGTTTTTGTCGTATAATCGTAATGATAAATTTTACTATAACTAATACTAGTCATAGTAAAATTTTACAATAACTAATACTAGTCATAGTAAAATTTTACAATAACTAATACTAGTCATAGTAAAATTTTACTTTAACTAATACTAGTCATAGTAAAATTTTACAATAACTAATACTAGTCATAGTAAAATTTTACAATAACTAATACTAGTCCTAGTAAAATTTTACTTTAACTAATACTAGTCCTAGTAAAATTTTACTTTAACTAATACTAGTCATAGTAAAATTTTACTTTAACTAATACTAGTCCTAGTAAAATTTTACGTTACGTTACTTAGTTTTGCACATTATAGTTATTTGAGTTGGATACTGTACGTTTTCATATTTTTGTATGACAGAAATTGTGTATGTCGTATAAAATGAAACCAAAATTAGAGTTGTAGTTTTTAAAATTCAAAATTCACTCAAGTTATTGATACTGTAACGTTAATATACGTCAAATAATATGCTAGACGCTCTGAGCAATCATTTTGTGTTTCGTAAAATATAAATATAGATAATATTTATAAATACTGCTACTTGCCTCCTTGTATTTATTTGATTAAAATACTATGGAAGACCTACAGTTAGAACAAATTAATAAAGACTAGTAAATCAGACTGGCAGCATATTACCTCACACTTACATTTATATTTGTTCGATTGCATAGTTTTCAACATGTTGTTTGTAATATTCTCGGAAACCACAGAACCAATAACGATGAAGACTCAAAATACCCCTTTTGCTCTCGCATTCTCTTTTTTCTCAGTTTTGGGCGCTCATAGCGATGAAAACGGTGAGCGGTTCCAACTAACATGGAAAACGGTGCCAAAGCAAGTGGGGCCTGAATGTTTTCGCTGACTACTTACTGTTGGATACTTTCACAAGAGGTCGACCTACCGCTTGATAATCCAGATATTCTTACATGGAAGTCTTCATTTCTATATCGTAAATAATATATTTAAAACCAACGTTTCCACTTTTAAAAAAATGCAAAATAATAATTTGAGAGGTTTTGAATGAATAACAATTACAAATTGGTGCAAAAAATGTAAATTAGGGCTAGTTGTAGGTGTATACTAATCAATGCAATTTACTTTAACTGTAAATAATTTTAGGGTGTCGTACACGAAAGGTGAGATCCGATTACTAATCATCCGCTGTCTGTCTGTCCGTCCTTCTATCTATTAGCAGCTCTGTATTCAATAAACCGTAATAGGTAGAGAGTTGATCTTTCACAAAATGGTATTTCTGTTGCCACAATAACAAAAAATAATTAAAGCGGCCCATACAAGAAAAGTGATTTTTACATTTATGTCTAACTCGTTCTTGGCCGGTTTTTGTCAATCAGTGAACTATCTTAAAGATAAAAAAAATCCTGCTTAACAAAGCAGGATTTTAGTTGGCTTAATTTACTGTCAAAGCCACACATGGAACAGAACCTTGGGCGAGTAAGGCTAATTTTACACTTGACTTGATTTTTAAACTTAGTCTGTTGGGCAAAACGGACAGCGTAGGACGGGCCCTTGTTTGTGGAATTAGTTCGAAAGAGTCGCCGCGGCCCTGGAACACAAAGGGCATATGAATGTTTTTTAGTCAGTAAGAGTCTGACACTCCCTTCTGCTTCGCTCAGAGCGGGAGAATCATTTGATGATTTCCCATCCACAAAAAAGGAACGTTCCTTATTAAAAAGAATACAGAATTTGAATAGAGAGTAAAAGGCATTTCCATCTAAATTGGCAAAGTGATTTCCTGTTCCTCTGTGAGAGAGAACTGGCTGTAATCCATCACGCAGGCCCAGTGTGACTTTTTAAAAATGTGCTATGTCTTCGATTTTTTATTTTAGAACATGCTAGTTTCCTCACGATGTTTTTATTTCAGCGTTTTTAGGATTCGGTACCTCAAACGGAAAAACGTAACCCTTATCCTCGGTCCAGACGGACGGAAGTATGTCAAGACCCTTTATCTCGAGAACGCGTGGAGGTATCGAGTTGTAATTAAAATCATATTATTCAAGTCTACGGTCCCTTGAAGTTGTGAAAAAATCAAAGTTTTGTGTCGAATTTCTGGGCAAAGAACTCCCTTTTATTCTGCAACTTCTGTTATCTCTTGCAAAATTTGACCCGAGGACCCGGTCTATTCTGTCAACTTCTCAGTGTAAACTAAGGTGTAGTGAGCGTAAACTGAATTGTCATTCTATCTTGTTTGTATAGATTGACAGCAGATCACTTCAGGTTTCCTTCACCTAAGCCAATACGGTGAAAGGTTTACTGAATCGCTCTGTAGATCAACCACCATCAATCTATCTCCTTTTTAGAGTTCCGTACCGAAAGAGTAACCAACAGAACTTTATAACTAAGCCTCCACTGTCCGTCTGTCCACCCGGCCGTCCAACTGTCTGTCAGCGGGCTGTATCTCAAGAACCGAAATAGGTAGACAGTTGAAATTTTCACAGAGTATGTGTTTCTAATAGAACAACAAATAATGAAAATTAAATATACCTACCGTATGTACTAGAAACATTTTTCTTATTCGGCCACACTCAATTGAATAGACACTTTCTGGTAAGTTAGTTAAATTAAGAAGTACATTCAAGAAGTTAATGGAACAAAATTACGCGAATTTCAAATACAAAACTTCGTAAATTTTAATACGAACTAGAGCTAATATGTAACCCATAAAACTGATCTAAACCTCAGCCACTACTTTGTAGAATAGTCAAACTGTAGACGCGTAAAACTGATGAAATAGTAAAGTAATAATGACTGGGATGAAGTCCCAATTGACTTGCGTCTAGACTGGACCATTTAGTTTATTGAGCTTGTTTGTATGTGGAACCACAAAATAGATAAAGATGTCAATTACTTTATCGGCAAAATACACGGCTTTGGTAATCCCGTTGGGTATATGCAAATATGTAGGTATGTATCTCTTGACTGCGGAATTGGTTCGAGAGAGTCACCGCGGCCCTGGAACTCTTAGGCATTAGAAGCAACACGAATGGGTTTTAGTCAGTAAGAGTCTGATGCTCTCTTCAGGTCAACCTTGAGCAGGGGTCATTTGATGATATCCCATCCTTAAAAAAACACCGGCCAAGTGCGAATCGGCCTCGCACGCTTAGGGTTCCGTACCATAAACCTTAATTTTTATTATTTGTTATTATAGCGGCAATAGAAATACACAATCTGTGAAAATTTCAACTGTCTACCTATTACGGTTCTTGAGATACAGCTCGCTGACAGACAGACGGACGGACGGACGGACAGCGGAGGCTTAGTAATAGGGTTCCGTTGGTTACCCTTGGGTAGGGAACACTAAAAAAAGTATCTCTTGACTCACGGTAGTAGTGGGGAGCGTAGGTTTTAGTAATTAGTTTTTCAAAATAATACTCTGTTTTATCCGAACAGAGAGCATCCTCACCGATGCCCTTTGTATCACCACGGTATCAGAAAAACCCCTTTATGTGAAAGCCTGACTGGCCCTTGCCAGTCAAGCTTTCACATAAAGGGCGTCGTAACATAAACCAAAAAAACACTCTTTTTTTAAATGTTCTTTCTTTTATTAATTGTTAAAGCGGCAATAGAAATAAAATTTAAATGTCAACCTAATATGGTCGTTAAAATACAGCCCGCTGTCGGACGGACGGAAGAACAGCGGAGGCTTAGTAATAGTAGTAGGGTTTTAGATTTAGTAATAGGGTTCCATGGGTACTCTTTGGGTATGGGACTACGGAACCCTAAATAAGAAAATACCAGGAAAATAATGTATAAGGTGAGACTAGAAAATTAAACTTACAGCTGAAAAAAATATGCCTTTCACTATAACCCCTTACCGTGGAAAATTTACGTCCGCGTCCCCATTACCTACAGCATGGAGCAAATCGAACTCCTGTGCAACAAACAAATTTTACAAAGGTTTTTTTTCAAAACACCGCTCTGTGTGTTCTATGAAAACCCAAACCTTTGTTTTTCAAGCCACATGCTTGCCTTTCAACGGCAATTCACCAATGTTTAGACTAGATTTTTCACTAGTCCAGTAAAATCTTTCTTTTCTCCAGTAATGAACAAATTTCAAACTCTCGGAAACGAAGGACAGTTTCGGTCCCTAATGACGTTTATACAAAAAAACTTCGGTGCTAAACACAATAACACAAAATGTTGCCGCTAAGTACAATTTTTGAGGAAAATATTCCAACTTTGTACGTATGTATGTTTATTTAATTTAACGTGACAAGCTGTCTCCTACATGATGAGGGTAGTAACAACAAAACCTTTTGAAAATATCTAAATGTCCGTTCAAAACTCGGATATTGCGACACCAAACATCGTTTTGTAATGTGTGAGTTTTAATGGGGAAAATGTTGGTTTTTGATAGGTTTTTTGTTCGTATTTTATGTATCTTGAACATAGCTTCAGTGTTTGGCTACCTTCTTCTTCTTCTAACCACCTCAAGTAAGGTCTAACCACCTACACACCACTACAAACCCTAGTGTCAGAGTTTCTAAACCACCTCAAGAGCCTCTGACATGGTTTTTACTTGACGACCGCCATTTGGCGCCCCCGACCACCGGCGTATACGTGCCCTTCGAAGCACGGTATCATCTTTTTTATCAGACAATCAGGTGATTCAAGCCTGCAATGTACTAGCCAAACTTGAAAAAAACTATGCGAAGTATGCTTTCCTGTGGGAATTGAACCCACGACCACCGGGTCACAAGGCAAACGCCTAAACCACTCAACCACGGAGGCAGTTGGCTACCTATTTTACATGAAATAACTGCGTCTATCTGCCCTCACAACCAAGTTACCCTTACGTATAACCCTTTTAGTATTGATCGTGTCTGACCACTATCTCACCCGATGAAAAGGGTATTGCCATCGGGTAAGCAATGATATGACCGACGATAGAAAACGCTTTCCTAGAAGTAACCGAATCACTCTTGACTTAAAGACCCCAAGCTACCTTGGCTATTAGGAAACATATAGATACCGATAGGCAAATAATTTCAATTTCACTTAGCTGTAAGCATAAATTAAAGTATTTCCAAAACGGTAACAATTTCCCGGTATATAATTATAAGCGGTTGACTGTGTGATTCATCTAAATCATTGTCCCTAAAACCGAAAAATGCACAGATTTATTTATAAGGTTAAAAAAATATAATAACATATTTGAATATTTATCTTGTTGATTTGTATATTTATTATATATTTATATTGTCTGTACCTATGGTTTATATTTGTATATTGTTCGTTATTGTATTTGAATCGCTTTAAATTTTCTTTATTGCACCTACGACTATTCTCTGCATTACCCAAAGGTTGACTGGTAGAGAATGCCTATGGCATTAAGTCCGCCTCTGTACATTTTTGTGCTGAAAGTGTTTAAAATAAATAAATAACAGCAGAGTCTTGAACATATAATAAACTGCAAAAAATACTATGCATTTAGTACAGACTTTTATAGATCTTTTTACGTTTAGCTTACTTTTTTCGCTATATTTTTAAGTTCAAAGTCTACATCTACCCCTTAAAAGGACCTGCACTAATAAAATAGGTACCTTACACAGGCTACCTCACCCGCAAATCTTCCAACACAAATTATTAGTAAACGAGGTAAATCTATTACGGTGTTGCCAGCTCAGCTGTGGTAAATGGATTACTTCAAGCTTCGCCAGACCATAAAGCAGTACTAAACTACTTATTACTTGATCACACGATGCGGTAGTCTAGGTGAACACTTTTGTATAGAATGGTATTTTTATTGTTCTAAAAACAAACACGATTCCTGTGTTAGTTGTAAGAAACACTGTTAGGGATTTTTGGAGATTGCTGATGTTGATGCAAGCTTCGCCATATGTTAAAGCAGTACTAAATTACTCATTAACTGATCACATGCTGCGGTTGCGTAGATAAACATTTTTGTATAGAATGTTTTTTAACTATATATTTATTTTTATTAAAATATACTTTAATTGTTGAATTACGGTTTTTTTTTTAGATTCAATACCTAGTAGATTTTTTTTGGAGATTGCTGATTCCTGATGCAAGCTTCGACAGACGGTAAAAAAGTACTAAACTACTTATTACTAGATCACACGCTGCGGTAGTCTAGATAAACACTTTTGTACAAAAGTCTATATTTATTGTTGAAGGGATCGCGTTTGTATTTAAAAACTCTGTAAGGGTTTATTGAAGATGGCTAATATTGATGCGAGCTTTGCTAGATGATAAAAGAGTACTAAACTAAATATTTCTTGATCACATACTGCAGTAGCCTAGATAAACACTTTTTTTTTTGTATAAATGTCTATTTTTATTGGTGAAGTTAGTTTTTTTTAGAATCAATAACTGGATTTATTTGGAGATGAAAGATGCAAGCTTCTCCAGACAGTAAACAGTTTTCATCTGTGAAAATTAACTAAGTTAACGATCACATCAGAACATTTTACACGCACAGTTAAAAAACACACTCAGTTTAAATATTATTGTCTGCATTAAATAAAAACGAATAAAGTTATGTGATGTTACACAAATAGACCAATTTTGTGCTCTATTTGTGTAAGCCAGTACTTGACAATGTAGAATAATTATACAATTGCACATTATTCCGTGTCCCAGAACTGCTTTGATACAAAAAGTAAGTACCTAACACACTACTCGTACTCGCTTTTCATGAGGGCTATCGCGTTTGAATTCACCACTGGAGGCGCTAGTGTAGCGTAAGGTTTTAAATGTCAAATATCATTGTTGTTCCGCTATTGACGCGAGTTTATTTACTTACCTTGTTGACCCGCGCAACTTCGTCTGCTCCGCTACTATTGGTTTTAGCGTGATGATATGTAAGCCTATAAGCCTTCCTCGATGAAAGGGCTATTTAAAACTGAAATCATTTTTCAAATCGGACCAGAAGATCCTGAGATTAGCGCATTCAAGCAAACAAACAAACAAACTGTTCAGCTTTATATATTAGTACTAGTTGACCCGCGCAACTTCGTCTGCGTCACAATTTTCATTACTGCTCCGCTCCTTTTGGTCTTAGCGTAATCATATATAACCTATAGCCTTCCTCGATAAATGGGATATCTAACACTGAAATATTTTTTCAAATCGGAATAGTAGTAGTGAGATTTGCGCGTTCAAGCAAACAGACAAACAAACTGTTCAGCTTTATATATTGGTATAGATTTGTTTTAATATTTTTTTTGCTCTCATGAGCGTAATAACAACTTTAATGCTACGATAAAGAACCTAACTCGACAGTGGCGCCAACTAGAGAGTACAAAAACGGTAACCCTCAGGAGAACAGCTTTTAAAAACTTGACATATTTCTATCAACATCTATTCACTTGTTTCTTGACTCAGTTGGGACTTAGACAATACAGTGTCATTTGGGATGATTTTTTTTGCTGTGCACTTGTCGCTTAATGCATTCGTTTGTTCCTTAAGTCCGTTAGGACCTTAGAATGTGTTGCATTTTAGATAATGGACCAAGACTTAGGGTGCGTTTTCACCAAAGATGTGCGAGGATGCGTAGCGAGGGATGTGTTTTATTTATTTATTTATTTACTAGTTGACCCGCGCAACATCACAATCACAATTTTCATTACTGCTCCGCTCTTGTTAGTCTTAGCGTGATGATATAGCCTATAGCCTTGCTCGATAAATGGGCTAACTAAAACTGAAAAAAAAATTCAAATCGGACCAGTAGTTCCTGAGATTATCGCGTTCAAGTAAACAAACAAACTCTTCAGCTTTATATATTAGTATAGAGTATAGATTATAATTAGTATAGATGTACACAATATACTTAAAAAAAAACAAAATTTTAAACAGTGAATAGAGCACAAAGGTACTGCTTATTTCATAAAAAAATTCTTCCAGCAGACCTGCGACAGGAGAGTGGGATAAGATACGTAGGTACAGTGTGTAAAGAGACAAAGAAGGAAACTTAAAATAGACTAAGCTAACTTAATTTCAGCATACAACTATTAATAAATATAAATCAAAATACAATAAACATAATAACTAAATAATACACAAATAAATTTACCTAAATACATAATTATAATAAAATAACACATAGGTAACTATAATATATATTACAGTATAGAAGAGAGATAGTGCTCTTTGACGGCTTTTTTTAATGTTTTTTTTAATGTGTTTGTGAGAACCAATAGAATCGATTCATTTACCTAGCATCAGGTAAATTGGATTGGATTCTATTAGTTCTCACAGACACATCTCTCGCAACGCATCCTCGTACATTTCTGGTAGAAACGCAGCCTAACTGTACCCTACGACTAAGGCTGACTGTCCACTGAAGTGGAGAGGAGAGCAGCGAAGATAGATTAACCAATGGAATCGCACAAAATCTCAGTGAAGGACGCAAAATGTATATTTTATGCAATTTCCACTCAAGTGGACATTCAGCCTAACAGTACACTTGGAAAGATAAAAATAATGTTTATAGCACGCTAACTACGGTATCCTAAACTGACAAGCTTCGGTTATGATTACAAAACTGAATTTAGTAACAACATTAAATTTCTTCTTGCTCTTTTGAAAATTCGACTGACTTACTCGTAGATCCCGCAACGTAATTAAATCAGAAAAATAGGAAAAAAGTTACAGTCGACAAATTTTCTAATTCCTATTAAAAGCAAGTCTAGTCCATCCAGCCAGTATTTAGCATATTACGTGTATCAAATCAAAAGTCCTGTAAAATAAAAGCCAGCATTACCGTTTAATGCAGCGCCCATAGTACGGGCGTGGTCAAGAGCTCTTGTGTGAAGGCACGTTGCTCCTCCAATGGTCAATTGACTTTGAAACTAGAATCCGATCGCTCTTTCCAACTTCGAGGGGTTCGAGAGCGCTTCCCGCCGTTATTTCTTTTGAGCCCCCTTTTTCAAGAGATATTTGTTTTGCGCTAAACCCGTTTTTTTTTTTCATTTTTGCACCTATTTGGTGGTGACAAGCTCGAGGGTCAGTTAGAGTTGGATAAATAAATGTTTTTTTGTCATTATTCGATTGGGTCGCATTTGACTAAAATGTTACCTGAGGGAATCCAATAATTTGATCAACGATAGAACACGCTTACCTGCAAGCAATCTATTGTGTAAATTAGAACGTATTATTTTATTCACGTTACTTCGTTTTTGTATGAAGGCACGTTGCTCATCCAAAGGACAATGGGGTATTTTACTAAAAAAATCTAATTATTTCGTTAGATTTTCAAAAAATGTTGGACACATATTTTTTTCTTTTTTCACGTAAACAAAAAAATAAAGAGGATACAGCGAGTTGAAGACACGCGTGACGTCATCGGGCTTGGTAAAAATGTAGCAAATTTACCAAGCCAGATGACGTCACGCGTGTCTAACAGACGGACTAATTAGTTTTTTTTTAGTAAAATACCCAATTGCCTTTGAAACTAGAATCCGATCGCTCTTTTCAAGTTGGAAGGGTGCGAAAGCGCTTCCCACCGTTATTTCTTTTGAGCCCCCTTTTTCAAGAGAGATTTGTTTTGCACTAACCCTTTTTTAATTTTTGCGCCTATGTAGTGGTGATAGGGTTTAGGGTGTGTAGAAGGAATGCCTTCGATTAGACCTAGGAAAATAAATAAATTGTTTGGATTGCTACTTATTTTTATTTGTGCTTTATATTGCGTACCTACCTAATTAAGCCACTGCAAATATAATTTCTTGAAATTGGGGATTAGTGATCCAATAAACACTTTATGCGAGTGAGGTGCGCTTCAGACTATGCTCCACTTGCTGGAGTGTCCAACCAAATCTCCATTCAACTGCACGCGAGATGACTTAAAGAACGCGTTCAATGAGCAATAAATTTGGACACCTAACTGACCCCAGTGTAATTTAAAGAACCGTCGACACGATAAGGAGAAAAATTGCTTCATGTTATAGTAGTTCCTTAACTGCAACATGAAGCAAAGGTTGTAATTTCTGAGAACGGTTTAGGTCTGGTATTCGGGATTAAACTGTAATTTTGAATCTGGTTTTACGAGTTCAACCAACTTTCTATATTTGAGTCTGCAATTTTGTATAGTTTTCATGAATTTCCAGAGTATTTTAAGAAAAAAAAAACGTATTGTCACAGTGTTACAGCCACGTTTAACTGATATCTTACAGATAATAGTCATGGATTATATTAATTACTCCATTATTCATAAATGTTAGTAGTATATATGATTCAAAATTGTAACACAATAATAGTACCACCACAATCTGTGCGCTTACGGACTAAATATCTGCCAAGATTTTAAAGATAAAACTTTACAGTTTTCAACTTTTGTTTTAAAATTTTGAAAAACCGTGAAGTGTGAGCTGTTTGGATTCTTGTAAGGGCCCTTTATTTTATTTTTACTAGCTTTTTCCCGCGACTTTGTACGCGCCTACCCCGTTTTATTTCCGTACCCGTAGGAATTTCGGGAAATTCTCTCCTAGTGCCCTGTAGTTCTTTGTGGGGGGGGGCCACAGTCCTCAAAGAACCTCCATGTAAATTTTCAGTTTTCTACATCCTGCGATCCTGTTCCTGCTCCATTTTCTACATACTTGAAATAAGTAAAGAGAATTTTATATTTAGGATTGATACAGCGGAACTAAAAATTTCAACTATAGATACCCCTGTTTTAGTCAGTAAGAGTCTGACACTCCCTTCTGCTTCACCCAAAGCGTAAGGAGTCATTTGATGATTGTCCATCCTTAAAAAAAAAAGTACCCCTGTAACGGTCCATGAGATATAAATATAATCTCAGATAGCAACACTTGATACTAGTTATTCACTACTAACACATGTAGTTAGTACCGATCACTCCTCCCTTCCCCAAGCGTCAGCTGGCAACTTCGAGCAACTACTAGCCACGTGTACCAACCAACTAAAACCCTATTAATACAGCCAAGATAGAAAGGCTCTCTCACAAGATGGTATGACAGCAGTTTCCTAAAGTTTGATTACAACGTGACAGGCGTGTTCAAAGTTCCGATAGATTCCACCAGTGAGACGTCGCCATATCTGATTAGCTTGTGAACTTGTTACAGTTTGCCACTACTACTAGTTTGCAGATGTGGGCGAGTGACTTTGAATCGAACGGACAGCTTGTACTGGTTTTGATGGATGCATTAATTGGGTTTGATATCCTTTTCCAGGAATACGGTCTCTCTTATCCAAGCTCTCAGGAGCTGCAGTGGTTGGGAATAGTGTGGCTGGCTTGACTGACAAAATAACTAAAACCGATTGGCTGTCGGATCGAAAGATTAGAAGATTCACTATCTGCATCGACTTTTTGGCCGCGGGCACGAACTCAGCGGGCGTGGAGCGGCGGCGGCGGTGGCGCGGGCGCGGTGCGTTCAAATGTATAGATTAATATGGAACTGTTTATGAAGGTAGCGTCGCGACGGCAGCGTACGAGCGGCGCGCGCCTGTCGAGCGGTGCCCGCGCGTTTGCAGTGACGTAGTCATAGATAGGCAACTTATCATAGCACGAGACTACGCGCGCCGCAGTAGCGCCGCGCGATCTGCCCGCTGGTTCGTGAACGGGTCTGCGTCGCCGCGCCTCTGCCCGCTCACTACCCACGCCGCCGCTGCCACCGCTCCTTGCCTGCTGCGTTTGTATCCGTGGCCTTTAAGCCTCGAGATAGATATTGCTCCTTCTGATAGTTACTAAAAAAAGGAGGGGAGGGCTGTAGTGAGACGTTATATGCAAGATAGAAAAGATTAGACTGTTACTTGCATACTGAGTATTATTTTAATTCAAGCGCTTCTTGTGGTCGTGATACCTAACAAATCCTTTTTTTTATGTACCCAACCGGTACAATTCAAAAATATTAATTTGTGAGTCTTAAAAGATGGTAGGTATCTCACTGTCAATAAAACGTAGATTTTTTGGATGTGACGGAAAATCGTGATATCGAAATCTGCCAAAACCTTTTGAAATAGTTACTAATCACATTACATCCCTTCCGTTATCAAACAAACGAAAAACAAACTTGAACGACAATATTCATTATTCAAACAGACCGCAGTAACTAAGGGTCAAGCTAACCTCAAATACTGGGCCACGAGCCACGAGCCACGGGCTTGCAGGTCGAAGTATTTCCGGGTGAATAGTCACATTATTTACATAATCCCGGGCTTTCATAGTCCCGGCCTCGGCGGGATTCGCGCCAGATCGACCGTACGCTAAAATCCTCTTGTGTTTGTACTAATTATGTTGAAATAGTGTTGGTTTAAATAATTTAGTTGCCTTCCAATATTTGTATACATATTTTTATTAGCTTGTTCAAACTATGGTATAAGTTTGTTTGTATCTGTAAATAATAAATTCCTGTATTCGCATGTACAGTATTAACTTTGTAACAAAAAAAAATATGAATTATTTTATAAGTTGCCTTAGCTATATTTCTTTATTTTAAAACATCGCGTTGAAATTGATTTTGTGACTCTGTGTAAATTAATTAATTAAGTTGACGTTTGGTTGATATTTTCTATGTCTTAGTTTCATACTTGTAGTTAATCTTAAATACTTTGTCTCATCCAGTGTTTTTTTTAAGAATAAGATGTTTCATGGATCGTTAGGGAGCAAAGCTTCGTCATCATTATTTTCAAGCATAGTAATGATGTATTTGCTCCAAATACCACCACTCTCAATAAATCCGCTAAACCGTTTCCCAATTATATAGAGATGGACTTCCAGTCTAACCGGATTATGCTGAATACCAGTGTTTTACGTGAAGCAGCTGCCTACCAGACCTTCACAACCCATTAACTGTGTAGCACGGTACTTCATGGCAAGACTGGAGTCAGATTTACTGGCTTCTGACAACCCGTAATTACTGCCAAAGATCTACAAATGACAGCCGGGACCAACAGATTAGCGTGCGTTCCAAGGCACGGAGGAAACTTGGTATGTTGAGATGGTTACCCATCCACAGACCGATCTTGGCAAGCGTTGCTTTACCTTAAAGATCGACCCGTGCGGCTTTTAATATTCGTGAAAATCGTTAAAAAAAAATCCACTGCCCCATACATTTATGTTCGCATAACTCAAAAAAATGTACTGAACAGCTGATATTTTTTTCATCATTGATCCCATATTAAAAGTTGTTCATAATGATAAGTGAAATTACCCCTTTTTAGGCTTCCGTACCCAAAAGGTAACCAACGGAACCCTATTACCAAGCCTCCGCTGTCCATCTGTCCGTCCGTCTGTCAGAGGGCTGATCTCAAGAACCGTATAAGCAGACATTTTAATTTTTCACAGTGTGTGGGTTTTTATTGCCGCAACGACAAAAAAAAATAGGTTTATGGTACGGAACCCTTCGTATGCGAGTCCAACTCGCAAATAGCCGGTTTCTCAGATATTTCGTTTATTCTGTAACAAGATGTATACGAAATCGATTCACAAAGGTACACTTCATCGCCAATTTTCCCTGTTAAAGCCATAACAATAAACGAAAATGTAAAGTCACCAGTTCTATAGCTCGTTCAATTTGTTTCGCTTTGATTCTCGTCGGTTGAGAAAACAATATGGCAGAGAGAGTTGCTACATTGCTATTCACAGCACGTAGTTTGTTGCGAGGAAAGCAAACTGATCGCCAATATCGGTTTTCAAGGTCCCACATCAAATCTTTACAAGGCTTGACAAACTATTAGTGTTGTTGTCTCTTTCTAATGTAGAGAATCCATATGGTGTCGGCCGCTGCCGGATGGTGCCGTGAAAGAATAATACCATCCCATCACTTCCCATGGGTGTCGTAAGAGGCGACTAAGGGACTCACTAGAGTATGTGCAGCAGAGTTCTCTGTAAAACGCAATACCATACACTGGGATCGCCAACCCGCCTGCCAAGCATGGCGATTATAGCCTCCCCCAAATTTGGGTGAGGCCTATGTCCAGCAGTGGACGTCTTTCAGCTGATATGATGATGATGATGAATTGATGGTTCCAATGTGTGTAAATATGTGAGTACCATGTACTTATTTAGAAAATTAATAAGTCTAACTCTGCATATTCTAGGTCCATGGTCCTCACATATATTAACAAAAGTTTTGTATACCACAGCACATGTAAAACATTGACTTGAAAAGAGAAACTATGGAGTTTCTTGTCCGTACTTCTCCATAAGAATCTACCCTTCCGAATGGACAGTAGAGTCACTATGTTATTTTAAATGTAATGATGACGTTCAAAACTACCGTTTAATGGTCTAATTGAAATAAACGTTTTTGACTTTGATTTTGAATGTAAAAAACAAAAAGATAGTAATGGAAATTTTGATAGTAATGATAGTGTATTTGCTTGTGAAACGCGGCGAAGGTCAACATGTCAAAAATGTATGGACTTGACAAACGCTGTCAAAATGTCATGTGATGAATATGTACCTTATATTCTGGCATTTGAATAAATAATAAGGAATTTTGCTAAAAAAATCTAATTAGTCCGTCAGTTAGATTTCCTAAAAGTATTAGACAAGTATTTTAAAACACGCGTGACGTCACTATGATGGTACAAATTTTACCATCAATATGACATCACGCGTGTCTTCAACGCACTGTATAGTCTTTATTTTTTTTTGGAGAAAAAAAAAAATACTTGTTCAATTTTTTTTTTAAATCTATCTGACGGTTATTCCGTCCGTCGTCTACATTTTTTCAGTAAAATACCCTATTGTTATCGCTGATAGAATGGCACTTGTCTAGAACCTCCAAATATGTAGTTTCAGTCATTTTGTGACCTACGTGATTTTATTTGCAGCAATGATGCTGATGTTGAAACCGATAATGATGAATCTGACATCTTTAATTGTTTACCAAGGATTAGGATCGGCAAACTGAAGTGGCAGTGGGCAGGGCACATTATTCGCACAACAGATGGTTGATGGGGCCGAAAAGATCTGAAGCGGCGACCGCGTACCGGAAGACGCAACGTTGGATGGCCTCTCACAAAGTGGACCGATGACCTGTTGATGAGCCGATGGATGCGAGACGCTCAGAACCGGATGTTGTGGCGACACTTGGGGAGCCTATGTCCAGCAATGGACATAGGCCTCCCCAAGTGTCGCCACAAATTTATACTATATTACTTTTTAAAATGTCTCATAACATGTACAATATTTTCCCTAAGTTTGACCCAGTAAAATCCAGTCCAGTAGCCGTATTTAGATTTCCTCTTTTTCTTTGAATTTATTCTGTCCCCGTTGCGAGTTTGCGAAGTTTCACAGCAGAACCTCACATTTATTTTTATATTATCCGTTGCACATGCAATTTCAGAATCGAAGATTTTTATAAAAGGCTACAAATATGTCGTCTGGCATTGTTACTGCATACAAATATGCTGGTTTTCTTTCTTGGTTTCTTCTATCGATATGTTCACAATTCAGTCATTAAAAGGTATTTCAGTTATTGTTATTATCCGTCTGTAGCTTTTATTATTATTAGGAGCATGTAGTTTCTCACTGCAGGTCAAAAGCATCATTAAATACCTAATAATATTGGGTAATGTCGGTCCAAACTTAGGTATATGTCCAAGACAAAAAGCAACTGGGAGTTAATTCTACCTTTCACTGAACCCATAGGCTGAGCTTTCTAGCCCTTTCCCAACTATATTAGGTTCGGCTTCCATTCAAACCAAATTCACCTGGATATCAATTTTTTACACAGAACCTAAATCATCATCATCATCATCATTCGCCTAGCCTTTTCCCAACTATATTGGGGTCGGCTTCCAGTCAAACCGGATTCAGCTGAATACCAGTATGCGAGTATAGAACCTAAGTAATAAATTATATTTATTCTGTAAGTAGGTTCAAAATAACACGTTTACACGTCAATTGTTTTTGGGCATTTTAACTAAATCAATCACCACCGAAAAATAAACATATCAAAATACATATATACATATATATCATACATATACATGTATACATGATTTAAATCCTTATTTGAGACCAAACAAATAGATGATTGATATAGTTACAGCCAAATAGTAGGGAAACAGAGAGAGAGAGAGAGAATAGGAAATAGGGAGAGGGTAGGGAATACCTACGGGACCAAAGGCGTTGAAGAGACAAATTCGACATCTAAATTGTCGGCTTTCAATACTGTATGCTGAACGATTTTGTATTGTGGTCAAGAATACTCGGACTGTTTGGCAACCACAATGCCGAGAATAACGGCATGGTCCGAATCTTCTTGAACGTGCCTTTGACGATTTTGGCCAATCTGAAGTATCGTATTCAGTTACAGTTTTGGTGATATTCCAAGATACATGTTGGAAGTCTGGACGTCAATCAATTGAACCGGTTTTAGTTTGTGGGTGTTGTAGATTTTGAACTGTCGAATTGGAAATGTGTTGACAAGAGCGCGTAGTTTCCTTTGTTTTTTATTCCAGTTTAGTTTGCGACCACAATCTCACCTAATGTTAAGCGATGATGTGATCGTCCATCGTCGATACGAGTGTGGCACGCTTGCCTCAAAATAACCTATTTATTTTTGTCAATGTAATAGTAAAATCTCAGTACTTGGATTGAAACGACACAACTAGAAAGAGTTTTTTAAATAAAATATTTGACTTTTAAATCAGTCAAAACCTTTGTACACCGTGATCTCCAACCCAAAAGTGAGTTTCACTAGTAGCTCACTATCCTAGGACATGAGGACGTACTTGTGGGCGTGAAATACACTTTGAAATAACATGTAAGCGAGTTCGTGGGAACAGCTGCGAATTATGCCAAGTGTTCATAATTTTGTTTGGCTGACGACGCGGATTGTCTAAACTGGAGGGATAGAGTGGCAGGTCCCAAGTATGCACAAAATGAGCCTAAATATATAATTTGTTAGTGTTTTGTATGTTAAAAGAATTCCTAAATGTCAGGTATCTGGATTCCAGAGTTGCGGAATATATTTCAGGGTTTCGGATTTGTTCAAAATAGGCATTAGGGAGAAGAACACGGATGGTTCAGTAAGATTGTATTCAGTAAGAGTCTGACACTCCTTTCACTCCGCCCAAAGCAGGAGGAGTCATTTGAAGATTTCTCATCATAAAAAAGTACCTGGACTTCAAGGAAATGCTGTATAAAACGATGTTGCAGTTGTACCGTACTTAACAATGAAATGAAAACTGGACTTTTGCTTAGATATTTGTAACAATGGTAGTTTTTATTTTTATGCGTTGTCATATCAATATGATTGAGGGTTAAAAAAATAGAGGAAAACCAAAACAACAACCGCAACGGATCGATTTTATGTAAATAATTATGTAATTGATATTTTTTTATTGTGACATAAGCCCGTAAATCACCAAACTGAAGTGGCATTGCTCGCAGAATTGATGGTCAATGGGGCCGAAAAGTTCTGGAGCGGCGGGTACACACCGGAAGACGCATCGTTGGAAGGCCTTCCACAAGGTGGACCGATGACCTGATGAGGGTCGCGGATGGCCGATGGATGCAAGACCCACAGGACCGGTTGTAGTGGTGACACATGTGGGAGGCCTATGTCCAGCAGTGGACATAATCTTTCGGGTGATGTGGTGATGATTTTTGTAAAAATATATATAGAGGTAGGCATAACAGGGTGTAAAGTCCCAAATTTTCTGGAAAAGGGAGGATCCTACAAACTTACGAGTGTTGTGTCTGGTGTGCAACTACACGATGGTTGATGTTGGGTTATTATATCTGTTCAAATCGTGCGGACACCTTTAATAGCGTGATGTAGGACTTGTATGGCGTCAGGTATATTTTTGTAGTTCATATGTTTTGGTATGGATGCCGCTAAAATGTATGAGCACGCAAGCCGTTTCGCTGTCCTGATAATTTTACCTTTTAACAGCAAAACCACATCTCTATTTTCAGTCCTCTACAATGCTACATAATCTGCGTCATCAGTTTCACAATTAGCGACATGTTGCAACGAATTAGGGTGGTGAATTGATTCCGGGGCATTCATAAAGACTTGCGTTTGGTTCGCAGGATAATTCATTTGACGTAATTTGAACGAACGAGTACAAACCACGGAATGGACTTGCCCAGTACACCGTTTATGGTCTGTTTTAGTTTGCACAAGTACTTATGTGTCCGTGCAGATATTTGTGGGAGTACAAATATCTGCACGGACACATAAGTACTTGTGTTGCAAAAAACTTGTACTCCAATTCCTGCAGATATACTCGTGGTCGCCTAATCAATGTTCGAAATTTGACCATACTTTTTTAAATATATTTTTTAAGCATTATAAAAAAAAATATTAGCTTTCTGCACTCCTTCTCCATATAAACTTTAACTGTGCCAAATTTCATACTCTTCTGTCCCCACAATTTTCATAAAAAAGGGTACAAGTTTTTGTTTCACGTTTTAATATTATAGATACCGGATGACTTTTCAACTACGGAACATAAAACTGCATTGTTGATTTTTTAATTGAAAATATCCCACGGGAGCATACTTCCGGGATAAAAAAGGATCCTGTGTTCAAGACTGTAATCTACCTATGAGTAAAATTCATCAAGATATTACGTTCAGCCATTCTGACGTGATTGAGTAACAAACATCCATCCATCCATCCAAACTGTTGCATTTGTAATATTAGTATAGATTTAGAATGTACATTGTGTGATGGGTTTAGATCATAAACTCGACAGTCACTACATCGACAGTCGCTATATCGAAAACGTTCCATCGACGGGTTACTGAATCGGTAGTACCCCCAAATCGATGGTACGCTACATCGACAGTACACCAACTCGACAGTACCCCAAATCAATGGTACGCTACATCGACAGTACACCAACTCGACAGTACACCAAATCGACAGTACTCTAAATCGACGGTACGCTACATCGACAGTACGTTGTATCGACAGTATACCATATCGACAATACGTTGTATCGACAGTCCACCATTTCGATAGTACGTTGTATCAACATTATACCACATCGAAAATACTTTGTTTGATTTGGTGTACTGTCGATTTAGTGTACTGTCGATATAGCGTACCATCGATTTGGGGTACCGTCGATTCAGTAACCCGTTGATGGAACGTTTTCGATACAGCGACTGTCGATGTAGTGATTGTCGATTTTATGATCTAGACCCTATTGTGATGGAGATAAAATAAAAGTAAATGTACCTAGGTACTTAACAATAAAGAAAGAAAGAAGAAAGAAAGAAAAGACGTTTATTTCCCCAAAAGCGACGCACAAAACACAAAAGAATAAGGGAATAAATAAAAACTTAACTAAAAACTAAACTAAATAACCTATTGTCACTAGGACTATGTCAGGACCGGGCACAAGTCTTTGTTCACACCACAGACAAACAGAACATAGTTCCACCATCAAAACTTCGACAGATTGTCTATGGTGCGACCGCGGCGTCCGGTGCTGCCCGTCAATCGTCATTGACAAGTTGACATTAAACACAAAAACAAAATAAACAGTAATTTACAATAGGTACAAAAATAAAATCGAAAACATAAATTAACAAGTAAGTTGTGCGCCGCATCCGAGCAAAAAACGGTCGTTGCTCAGCGTATGCCGCGACTCTGGACAAGCCCAGAAATCACAGCGCTGGTTTTCAGCAACCACCGGTTGAGTGGCATCCTGGCGTCCCTCCGCGAGTACTTATAAATAAACAATACAATGCAGGTAAACACTTTACATAATTAAATGAGTCAAATTAAATTTTTAATACTATCTAATAAATAAAAATTTTCTTCTTTGCAGGAAACATAATGCATAGATGTTCGACAATACACCATACATATCCCATCATTTCCAACACAGTATGATGGCGGCCATTTGCATATTTGCTTATCTAAGTGGTGAAATTGTCATATTCCCTGTACACAACAAGAGATGAGGCGCAGAAACTGTACTGACATAGTGTTGGTCAATAATGATTGACTTTAACAATCTGAATGGGAATTCTCTGAATTTAATTTATTTGAGAACGTCAACAACATTATTCTGAGAAATTTTATAACAGCAAATTGTTCTTACTAAAACTTACTTTAACCAAGTCTAGTAGTTTTCATGAAAATGCGATAAAAATAACATTCTTCTAATAGCACCTACAGAGATTGTTTGAAACGAAAGTAAGTATTTTGTTAACAGTAGGTATAGACAAAAATGAATCTCATCTCGATTCTCCTAATCACCTGGTCTAAATTTCTATTTTATTTCACCGATTTTAAGACCGGGGCCGTGTCCGATAGATGCAAGAAGTGTGCTTCTTGCATCTATCGGACGTCCACTGCTGGACACATACCTCTCTTAATCTAGTGACATCCACTGCACCCCTACACTGCTGGGCATATACCTCACTCCCAGCTAACGATTGAGGAGGAACTAACTTAATAAATTTTAGCGACATCAATGCCGCCGCCACAAGAATCTTGTGGCCAAATAGCGATTTTTTTTCTTGCCGAACAAATTTTGCTTCGTAAATTAGTACGACAACAAAAAGAACCGCAACGCCATCTATCCCACCATCAGCGAACAACTGACAAATTCCTGCATGTATCTGTGTGTCTTGTTTTCCGTGCGATTTAAACAAATACAATAGTCCAACTATCAACTACCAGGCAATTGACCGGTCGGAGGATACTTCCTTATCAGTGGGGGTTTGCGGGACTTTATTCTGATTCACATCCAACAATTCAGTTCAAAAGCTCGTGAATGGATTATTCTCATAAACAAATCGGTTACGCCACCAATCAATCCATCTTTTTAGCTTTTACCCAATTGGTTTGGGTCTGGCTTTCAGTTTTACTGGATGTAGGAGTATCGGTATTTTACATGGAACTACTGTCTACAACCCAGTTTCTGGGTAACACGATTGCCCTTGGCAAGGCTGGAGTCATATTTCTTGGCCACCCGCGACGCTTGTAAATAATTTACAATGGAGAAACATCGTAACCTGCTTAGAAGAATCTTGGAATGTTAAAATGGTCATCCATCCACGGAAAGCCTTGTGTAGCTGTTATTATTTAGCCACAAGAGATCACGAGATCGTTATCAAAATAGAGTCCTTGCAACTATATGGTTCAGTTGAAACATTCGCCGCGTGTAATTAAATAAAAAAAATGTCATGTGACATCACTGACGGTTGTATTCTGTCCGAACTCGTTTTTGAGGTTGTCAGCTAAACATTGCGGTCATTTCAGCTATGTTCGGCTCACCGACACTACCGTTCTAACAATGTTTGGTGAGGGGCCTCGGTTTCATTTACTAAAAATATTTCGACAGCCTTCCACTATTTGGAAATTCTGCTGCAGGTTGAATAAAAGAAAAATTGCATCGGCACTGGTAGGTACTAGTCTTATGGTTTTTTGTTTGACATTTTTATGCAGAATGCGACACCTGCATTAAATGGATAAAACGCCAGTCGTCGAAAATAAGTCACGTGAATTCCAAGACGCTCTAGGAATAGGTTAAATGATTAAAAACAATTAATTATTTCGTCAGATAGATTTTCAAAAGGACTCGGATTTTTTCTTTTTTTTACGTAAACAAAAAAAAATAAGACGACATAGTTCCTTGAAAACTCATGTAACGTCATATTTCGGTACACTTTTTACCAAATAGTGACGTCACAAGTCCCCACGCAAAAAACACGTCTCCAATATTTTTTGGAAATCCATCTGACGGATTAATTCAATTTTTTTTGTCTAAGCTTAAGCCCAGTACGGGAAATAGATCAATAGGGACTTTACATTATAATCTTTTTAAAAGCATGTTATTTGTGATACTGGCTCGTTAGTAATTTCAATATGGCTACAAAAATAAATACATAAACCGAACAGATTCCAGTGAACAGACTTCAGAAAATTTAATTACTCTTCATAAAAAGTAATATGCTTCCAGAATCACTATATCAGTATTTAATTAGAGCTCAAAATTAGCTTACAAACAGGTTTATGTTTTGCTCTTTTCTCTATGAAGTCTGATATTAAACCCTGCTGTGTACATAGTCGTTGCGAAAACTAATTTAGGTAGTAAACCATTTTCTTTATTTAGCAAAAGATCGTTTGCAGGATCTTTAAGGATTATACGACTTGAGGTTTAAGGACTGAGCTGTAGTTGTGACTTTAGTACGAGTAGGTAATTATGTTAGATCATTGTGTATACTAATCTTGTTCTACAAATGCTTTGTTATCTCAGTTACGAGGACATTACTCAGGTTTATTTTCTTTTTGGCTGGGATTGGATTTCTATAGGTTGAACAAGAAAGGGCAATGGAGAGGGCAATGCTTGGAGTTTCCTTGCATGATCTAATCAGGAATGATGATATCCGCAAGAGAACCAAGGTTACCGATATAGCCCGAAGGATCGTCAAACTAAAGTGACAGCAGGCGCATTGCTCGCAGAATAGATGATCGATGGGGCCGAAAAGTTCTGAGTTGCGACCGCGTACTGGCAGACGCAACGTTAGTAGGCCTCCCACAAGGTGGACTGATGACCTGGTGAAGGTCGCGGGTAGCCAATGGATGCGAGATGCGCAGAACCGGACGTTGTGGCGACGCTTGGGGCCTATGTCCTACAGTGGACGACTTTCGGCTGATATGATGATGATGATGGTTGATTTGGAAAACTCTTATTAGACTCCGCACTCAGGCCGGCCAGTGGCCTTCCTCGAGTGGCGGTTCTCCGAAAGCTCTAATCTTCAGTGTTTACGTGGCAACTCTTCGCAGTTCACTTTTCATCTTGCGCCGCATGCGCCCTGGTCACCTGTATATTCGAGGACCGGCTGAGCTAGTACGATCGCTGGCCCAGCCAGTACCTCTACCATGAGTACACCATTGTTTTACCGTTGCTAAGTACTGGGCAAAATATACAATTTTATGTCACTATTTGTCATCAACACGGTAAGAAGAAGAAAATAGATGAAAAAGTCTTTTTTTAGCCTTGAGAGTTTAGTCAGAAATCTGAAGCGACTTAAATATGCTTGGCCTATTAATCAGGTTTGTAATTAATAATTTGGATGTATGCTAATAAACCAAGTGCCGTTGTAAAAGAATTCAACAAAAAAGGAAGAAAAATCGCATTTAATTAAGTATTTATTTATAAAAACTACAAAATGGCTCCTTACAAAATAAAATTAAACTAAAATCCCATCCATACATATCATCGCTACAAAGCAAACTAGTCCGTCGATTACATATTCCATCGATTTATTTTACCGTGAAATATTCCAAAGATGAGTTCGAAACAAGTATTAGAAATTGTTGTGCCGTGAATGTTGGAATTTATTAAGTTCAATATTAATAACTATATCGTTTTTGCATCACATATTTGGGTAATATTAGAAGCACAATTCACTTTGTTATTCCATCAGAAGACTCAATTTACTACAATAAAAAAATAAAAAAAATTGTTTATTGCATCAACTAAAATAGTTATTCTATTTACAATATGGAGCATCCTTTTAAGCAAATAGTTTGCTTGTGTTAGGAAAATACAACAGTTATTACAAACAATAGTACAATAAACACAACAACAACAACACAAGACAATAGTTATTAAAATTAGCTAATGTCCGAGTTCCGCAAAATTTCACTCGTTACGCACCCAATATTGCACTTCACCCGTTTTTGCGCTATTGATGGACAAACATACAAACTTTCACAGCTAGTAGGATTCAAGGTACAGTGACAGATATAAACATTTGAGGATCACCTAATTTTGGTTCAAAACGAATGTTTACTTTTGTGTCACCATCACCAACTTCCAAGAAACTATTCCAGTCCAGCATCCAGTAGAAGCCATTTTTCCGGGGAGGTGGAAGCACTGAGTCCCCAGGTACAGCAGGGGCGGCTCCTCCAAAGGAATCTTCTAGGTCAGCTATGGAAGCTCCCGAGTCGTCTTGGGCTTGTTTGACTGTCTTTTCAACGTCCAGTGCAGCCCCAAAAACTGCCGGCAAAGCTGCAAAAAGGCAGCACCAAAAAAGGTTCATTTTCTGTAACAAAAAAAAAAGAAAAAATACAGACTTTATTTTGAAAAAACGTTAGGTTAGCCTATGACTGAATCCATGAATCATACAATATTTTACTCATTACATTTACAAACATGAATCGGAAAAATAGATATTAAAGAATTAATAAATAAAAAAAAAATCTTGACATAAAAAAATACTGTTATTCTAAAAGTCAGACTAATCTTCAAAACATTCATATTTAAATTCCCACCAATCCCCAAGAAGGAAATAAAGTATACGGGCGACTGTATAACCAGTGCCGGAGTTATCTCTGTAATTACAGTTTGAGTTACACAACAGTACCATAATCGTAATTCCCAAACTTGGGAAGCAGGTCAAGATATCGAGAAGTTGTTATCGTTTCAAAAGTTTCAGCTCCCGGATCACTTATAAGATGCTCCACTCACATCTGCGTTATATGAAAAAAATGTTATGATCTTTTATGAGTAATGATCGAGTAAACTGTGCGTTTATGTAGCAAATGGGGTTTTCGTGGGGTCTCGGTAACTTTTATAGCAGTTTGCTCATTTTTTAATGTCTTTTGTAATGTTGAGTTCATTAGTTAATGGCGCGACATTCTAAGCTTGTATTGCGTAACAAGTAATCTACTGGTTTTGAACAACGATATTGCACCATATAATTATTTTTTTTTTTACTATTTATAGGCACGCGCTTGACCACCATCTCACCTGATGGTAAGCGATGATGTGGTCGAAGATGGAGCACGCCTGCCCAGAAGCAATCTATTCACTATTGACTTAAAGACTCCCAGGTTGTAGCTATCGGGAAACACAGACTCCGGCAGGGAATTCCACTCCTTAGCTGTACGCATTATAAATGTGTTACCAAAACATTTTGTGGCGCATCGCCGCCGCCGTTCGTCTTGTGGTCCGATGATGGAACGGGCTTGGCGGAATTATATAGTTTAAATATAAATTTTTAGTTAAGAAACTTGGTCCATGCTGCTATCTAGAATAAAATGTTTTATGTCCTCACTGAATGACTTCTATTTCAGATTAAAATAATTCTTTTCCAATGTTTTTTTTAGAAAGTGAAAAGTTTCAAACAAAGTTAAGATCCGTTGATATAATCCCTTTAAGTTTAAATCGCAGTCCCAAATGACATTTAGAGATTGCTCTCAGAGATAACAGATCGTCAAGAGCTCGATTGTGCAAATCGGAACCTAGTCTTAATACGCTTAAAGTATGTAAAAGTAAAGTATTATCTTTATATACCTACTTTGGAAGATAAGCTGATTAGAATCAGGTTTAGTAGTATTCGGAAAGGGAAATTCTATGGAGATATTTGAATTTCAATTGGAGAAAGTTTTTAATCATTTGATTTTCCTTCAGAATATTCCTATCTGCAATCACGACGTGTTTCAACCAAAAATTAAGAAGTCTTGATATTTTGTATTTTTTAACGTCTTTATTTACTTTTCACAGACATATTGCTCGCAAGTTAAGAGTCCTTTTTTTTAAGGATGGGAAATCATCAAATGACTCCTCCTGCTTTGGGTGAAGCAGAAGGGAGTGTCAGACTCTTACTGACTAAAACCCATCCGTGTTCCTCCTAGTGCCGTTTGCGGTACAGGGTATGGTGCCTCTTTCGAACGAAGTCCGAAAAGTTTTGAGTCCTACAAAAATCTTTTTGGCCTCGCACAGATTATATTATCCATGTTGTCAGCTTAGTTCATTTTTAATGCATGGAACGCATGGAAATATCGAGTTGAAATTAAAAACATATGCTGAGATCTACAGTCCCTTGAAGGTGTAAAAAACAAAGTGTTAAATTAACGTGAAAAAAAGATACGGCCGTTTATGCCACAAAAACGTTTATTTCGACACTCTTAAGGGAATCAAAGTGTATAGGGTATTTCCTGTTGACTTAGATCTATGAAATTGGGCAAATAATACTGCCTTATAATACAAGTATAGTAAAAAGTCTGCAAACTGGGGTGCATGGGGTCTGTTACCATCTTAAGACCCAAGCCAACCTCACCTGCTAGCGGTGCACCCTGCTGTCTAACGGACGAGGCTCTGGCGAACCTGGTTTCCCTCTCGTAGGGTTGTGGGGGTCAGACGGCTGGTCGCCCCACGTAAAACCAACCTCAGTCAAATATTAAAATGGACAAGAAGTTGAAAACGGGTACTCGGGCTAGGGCGTCGCCGCATAACGACGCGCAGGCACATCGCCCTAAACCTGCGATAAGTGGGCTAGGGCTACCGTGTCGAGTACGGGCACGGCTAAAGAGGATAGTACCCAAGAATAAGTTCCACTTTGCCACCTGGAACATTGGCTCCCTAACCGGACGTTGCCGAGAACTCGCGGACGTACTTGCGAAGCGTCGGGTCCAGTGCGCCTTCCTTCAGGAGACGCGCTGGAAGGGAAATAAGTCACGTGACATCGGGCAGGGGTACCGGCTAGTGTACACCGGATCACCAACGGGCAGGGGTGGAGTGGCCGTGGTGCTGTCTAAGGACCTTCAGGATGGACTCCTTGAAGTAGACCGATGCAGCGACCGGTTGATGCGAGTTAGGGTGCTGATCGAAGGGTCGGTAACGAACCTAATCAGCGCCTATGGTCGTCAAACTGGTTGCTGTGAGTCTGAAAAGGAGGCCTTCTGGGATGAGTTCGAGGACGTACTACGCGCTATTCCGAATTCCGAAGGTGTTTTGGTTGGGGGGGATCTCAACGGTCACGTAGGTCAGTTTGCTGGAGAGTACGGACGTGTTCACGGTGGTTTTGGATATAGCCAGCTAAATGCAGAGGGAGTCAGTATACTCAGCACCTGCGCTTTGTCTGACCTAGCCTTCGCGAACACGTTCTTTCAGAAGAAGCCCCAGCATCTTATTACGTACCGTAGTGGTGCCTACTCAACCCAAATAGATTACCTGCTGGTGAGACGGTGCCACATTGGCAAGGTTACCAACTGCAAAGTCATCCCAGGTGAAAGCCTAACGGCTCAACACCGCCTCCTTGTCCTGGACTTTGCGGTTGTACCGAAAAAGAAAGTGACCAAAAAACGCAAACCCCGCACTAAGTGGTGGTTGCTTGATGGTCCTAGGCAGTCGGACTTCATCGCGGAGGTCGAGCATCTCGAGATCAGTGCTCCGCATGAGTCCACTCAAGAGATCTGGAGTAGGATCCATTCAGCAATCACCGATGCGGGTAAGCGCGTCCTTGGCACTTCTCGTGGTGCCGCACCATAGAAAAGGAGACGTGGTGGTGGGATGACGGGGTGCAGGAGGCGACTCGGAAGAAGAAGGTTTTATTTAAACAGTGGCAAGGGTCCAACTCTCCGGATGACAGGGAGGCATATGGAGCGGCTAAGCGCGCTTGCAAAAAAGCTGTAGCCAGAGCCCGCAGCAAAAGTCTGGCGCCGTACGACAAGCTGGAAACTGCGGAGGGGCAAAAGCTTATTTTTAAGCTGGCGCGTGCCCGGGAGAAAGCTACACGGGACATTAGCAAATGTCTCTGTGTAAGGGACGCCCAGGGTAAGCTGCTCTACGATGCCCCCTCTGTTAAGGAGAGATGGTGTACATACTTCGCGGAGCTGTCTAACAAACAGCATCCCCATAACCTTCCTCCCGAACCGCCTTCTAACCTTGGACTTATTTCCCCTATTTCCCCCGACGAAACCCGCATTGCTCTTCGCCACATGAAGAACCGGAAAGCGGTCGGGCCTGACAATGTGCCAATTGAAGTGTGGAAGGCGATGGGCCCACATGGCGTGGACCTTCTGACGGATCTTTTTAACCGCATCCTGATCACCAAGGAAATGCCGAACCAGTGGCGATTTAGCCTGATTATCCCTGTATACAAAGGCAAAGGTAGCGTACAGGATTGTAGTAGCTACCGCGGTATCAAGATCATGTGCCACACCATGAAGCTCTTCGAGCACATCATTGACACACGGCTCCGTAGCGAGTGTACTGTCTCTGAGTGTCAATATGGCTTCCGGGCGGGTAACAGCACCATGGACGCAGTATTCGCCTTACGGAATCTGGCTGAGGCTTACAGAGAGAGAAGGAGAGCTTTACATATGGCCTTTTTAGACCTGCAGAAGGCCTTCGACTGTATACCTCGGCAGTCCATCTGGTGGGCACTGCGCTTCAAAGGCGTTCCCGAGGCCTATATTGACATTATCAGAGACATGTACCGCGATTCCGTGTCCTCTGTCCAGACCGCTGTTGGCGAATCGAATGGCTTCCCAATATCTGTTGGCGTTCACCAAGGCTCGGCTCTTAGCCCGTTCTTGTTTAACGTAGTGCTCGATGTAGTTACGGCAAACATCCAAGATAAGCCCCCATGGCTAATGATGTATGCCGATGACATCGCCCTCGTTAATCAGAACAAAGCCCATCTTGAGCGCAAAGTCAACATTTGGAAGGACACGCTTGAAAACGGTGGTCTGAGACTAAATGTGGCGAAGACTGAGTACATGTCCTGTGGCGGCACTGATTCAAATAGGTTCATCCGAATAGGTTCGGACCTGATCAGAAAGTCCGATACGTTCAGGTACCTTGGATCCGTGCTGCACGAGTCTGGCAACGTGGACGACGATGTCCACGCACATATAGGCACGGCTTGGGCGAAGTGGCGCGAGGTAACGGGCGTTGTATGCGACCGCAAAATGCCTCCGAAGCTCAAGGGGCAGATATATAAATGCAACATACGGCCTGTCCTACTGTACGGCGGTGAATGTTGGCCAGCACTAAGCAGACACACCCAGGAGCTTCGCGTCACGGAGATGAAGATGCTGGGGTGGATGAGTGGCGTAACGCGATCCGATCGCATACGCAACTCTTTCATCAGAGGTAGTCTTGGTGTCCGTGACGTGGGGGAAAAACTGCAAGAGTGTCGTCTGCGATGGTATGGCCACATCATGCGCCTTCCTATGGAGTACGTTGGTCGGGGATGCATGAATATGGCTGTTCTTGGGGCTAGGTCCCGTGGTCTTCCTCGCAAGCGCTGGTTGGACGTCGTTAAGTCCGACATGAGAGCCAATGGCCTAACTGAGAAGCTAAGTAGGAAGGCGGACCCTGGCAATAGCCGGGATTAACGCCAGGTAGAAGAAAAAGTAAAAAGTCTGCAAACTATACATTTGTCATTAAATCATAAAAAATATAGGTAGTCTTAAGTGAAAGTAATTATGTACCTACTTTATACGGAACCCTCGGTGGGTGAATCCGACTCGCATTTGGCCGGTTTTTATTTTTGTCTTGTCCCATATAAACATTTAGCATAACCATAAAGCATTTAGCTTTTAACGTTCCCACTGCTGGGACACAAGTCTCCTCTCGGTGAGAGGGAGTGGGCCGTATTCCACCCTGCGGGCCCAGTGCGGGTTGGTAGATGTCACGTGTCTGCGAATTTTTGGTTCTAGGACATGCCGGTTTCCTCACAATGTTTTCCTTTACCGTTTTGAGAGCAGTGGTGATGAAATAATTTACACAAAGTAAAGCGCCTGCCTGGGTTCGAACTCGTAAGTTGCAGCCATTACTACCGGGCCACCACATAAACAATTATCTTTCTTTTTTTTAAATACTAAACAAGATCATATAAAACTAACCACGAACTGCTACTAAGATATTGATAATGGAATAACTCTAAAACCATTTAGTCCTAGAAAACAAACGAAGCTAGAATATCCATTTAAGAGTACGGTGCTAAGTTTTGCAGGTATGATAAAATAAAACAGGTACTATTTTCCTCCCCTTTTAAAGTCAACAGGGGGGAAAATAGGTTACTATAAGGTTTGTAGGCCACTGGCTTGACTGCAATTAGCGACGAGTACCATAGAGCTTGTCTGAGTGAAGGGCTTTACGTGCAATTGCACAAATAAAAAGTTTTTGCGCTTGCTGTTTTCATTATATCTATACTTCTATCTATACTAATATATATAGCTGAATTGTTTGTTTGTTTGCTTGAACGCGCTAATCTCAGGATCTACTGGTCCGATTTGAAAAATTATTTCATTTTTAGATAGCCCATTTATTGAGGAAGACTAGAGGCTATATATCATCACGCTAAACCCAATAGGAGCAGAGCAGTAATTTAAATTCTGACGCAGACGAAGTTGCGTGGGTCAACTAGTTGGTTATATGTTTGAATAAGTAGCATTTTATAGTAGAGCAGAAAATAATAACATACTTTTTAGGATTTTCTACCCGAGGGGTGACCAACGGAACCCTATTCGAATCCGAAGTCTCCGCTGTCCGTCCGTCCGTCCATCAGTCTTTCAGCGGACTGTATCTGAGGAACCGTAATATGTAGACAGTTGAAATTTTCACAGAATGCGCATTTCTATGCCGCAATAACAAAAAATAATAACATTAAAAATACAAGTGTTGATCGCCCTGCCGACGCCCAGGGCGTCTTCTTCTGTTGCGGCGGCTGAGTCGAGAGGTTTCCCTCTCTCTCACACGTTCGGCCTCCTCCTTTGCTAGCATCAATCACCAAATACCCACCATTGTTTGTACTGCTTATATTTGAGGAGACCGCATGAAACATACGATTTAATAGGTAAATACCTGTCTTATTTATTTTTTAACCACTCAGCATTCGTCAGCCTCCGAGAGGGCAAAATCGTTTGAAACCGTTAGAACACGTAAGTCCTTATTGGGCCAAGTGAAAATAAACGCAAGATGCCTACAAATAACGTTTAAATTGCGCGATCGTCCCGTAAGGGACTTACGGATTCTGACGGTTGGGGCGATTTTGTCCCAAAAGAGACTTACGATCTTGAGTGGTTAAACTTTATGAACACTGGTGTAACATAGGATTTAATTTAGCAAGTCATGCTTTATCAGGCAAACTTTGGGTTAAAAAGAAAACACTGTAGGTTTATAACAAAGCTATGTTTGTGTGTTGTCTGTCAATCACTCATCACCAGCAGTAACGGAAGAATTTATATTCGAACTAACTTTTGCCACCGACTTCGTACGCGTATAACCCGTTTTTTTTTCGAAGAGAGGATTTCCTTTCTTAGTGATTTCTTCTCGAGGGAAATCTTCTCTTAGTGCTCCCCTCTTCCAAAGAACTTCCCAAGAAACTTCAGCTTCCTACGACATGTGGTTTCAGCTGTATGTTGTCAGACATTCACTCACTCAGTGGGTAACTCAATCACTAAGTAATGGAAGAGTTGTGTATATCTTGATTATTAAGTACAAAATGTGCATCCATTGCTGATGCTAACATCGACAGTCTATATGAAGTCAAGTAGGTTATTATACCACATACCACAAAAGCACGAATATTACATACCCCTGTCTTGTTCTGCAGTGACAATGAAATTTTAATTGCATGTCATCATGTATCGTATTCGCGTACCGCGTTGATTTAAGGACTCAACACATTTGTGTGTTAAAGCTCATGCGATACGTGGGTGAAATATTTTCACATTTAATTTTGGTATTTTCGTATGATTTATTTTATTTGGAGTTGGATGGATATTAGAGTTCTGAATTCTGCTTTCAATAAAGCTCCAATTTTCAATACATATGGAGTTTGATTTTGGGGTTTTCTAAAATCGCTGGCCTCATAAATTAATCTGCTAATCCCTTAATGGCAGACTAGTTGACCCCCGCGCAGCTTCGTTTGCTCCGCTCCTATTGATCTTAGCGCGATGCCTATAGCCTTCCTCGATAAATGGGCTATCTAACACTGACAGAATTTTTCAAATCGGACCAGTAGATAGTTTCTGAGATAGGCGCGTTCAAGCAAACAAACAAACAAACTCTTCAGCTTTATATATTAGGATAGATTAATAACGACAAACGTGAGATATAATAACTTCTTTAAAATAAAAGTTTGATATCTCGCAAATCTTTCACACAAACACAATCAATCCTTATGTTTACAATCCGTGACGCTTTAACACGAATTACTTTCTACTTTACTACGATTACATTCCATTCAAATACAGATAAAATCCCACTGTTTATTATATTACACTGACGGGCAAAGAGACTGAAATTTGATTTTGTTACGTTTCCACGCCGAAATAGCTGAATTAATGTTGATAATTTTTTGCATAGACTGTCTCTATCATATAATCGTAGTAATACACCTCATTTAGCAACGCGAAGAAGCCGAAGAAGTTTTCTTGGATGCGTCAGTCCATTCATCGGCAACACTACCTAGGAATGATGCGACCTATATCGAGAGTTGCTCTAACCTCCTAACTATTTTATCGAGCCTTCGGAGAGCCTGTCCCCTGGGCACGCCTTGCCGTGGTCAACCTGGAACTCTTTATAGACTCCGTACCCGGGTCGGCCGCAGTAAGAATAACCTCCTCAGGTGGGGGTTCTGGGATGGCTCCGATCTTCAGTGTTTGTGTGGCGTGTCTCCGCAGTCCATGACGCATTTTTCGTCTTTCAACGCATGCCCTGCCACCTGTACATGTGAAGACATTATGGCTGCGACAGCAAATGTTGTTACCGTTTCTGAATACTAGGCCAAACATTATATATATTTTTTTGTTATCGACACGCTAAAAAGAAAAAGTAATGCGATTGAAACCACGAGAAAAGCTAGTTTTTGCATCTCCATCAGTGTAGGTACTACATGACATTCGCATCATTCACATCGCAATACAAATCTTTGCGAATCTTACCGCACTAGTGCGAACAATCCTATAATACATGTGTACGATGTGTGACGTTGTATCACGAACACTTTCTACGTCGCCTCGTTAACATTAGTGATGCAATGTCTCTCATTTGTTCATTACAAAGCGTGTCTGATCATTATTTACTTAAAGTATTATGTGGGATGGATTTTGGATGCTGGCTTGATAATGAGATCTTGTTCATGATTTTAACTGTGCAAGGTTAACGTAAAGTACACTAAGTATTTTTTCTTTTCGCAAGGAAACTCCAAGCATTGCCCGCTGTATTGCCCTTTGAGTGACCTTAAGCCTTCTTGTGAGGCCCATTGTGAGCGACCACGTTCCCGTTTCGTATGTCATCACTGGCAACACGCACTGGTTATAGACTTTCTTCTTGAAACACTGTGGTATGTGGGACGAGAAGATACCACGCCACTTCCCGAACGCTGATCAGCCAAGTCTGAGTCGACGATTGACCTCTTTCTCGAAGCCAGCCCTACCTAACTGGACCGTTTGTCTCAGGTAGATTTACTCGTCTATTACTTCGAGTGTAGAGTGTCCGATCTTAATAGGAGTGGGTGCTACATAGGTATTTAGCACCCACTCCTATTAAGATCGGATCTTGGTTTTATTCATGTTCATTTGGAGACTCATTCTTTCGGAATCTCTACTGAGGTCATCGAGCATTGCACTGAGGTCCTCCGCAGTCTCAGCAATGATGATTATACTGTCTGCAAATCAAAGGTGGCTGATATACTCGCCATTGACATTAATGCCCAGCCTTCTCCAGTCCAAAACCTTGAAGACATCGTCCATTGCGGCCCTGAACAGTTTCGGAGAAGTGACGTCTCCATGCCTCACACCCCGCTGCAAGAGGATAGGTTTCGAGGTCTGATCCCAAAGTCGGACTGACATGGTGGCACAGCCCAAGTCTCGATCGAATCGAAGGCTTTCTCGTAGTCCACAAACGCTAAGCAGAGGGGCAGATATACTCTTCGGTCTTCTGTATAACCTGCCGGAGCGTGTGTATGTGGTCTACGGTGCTGAATCCTTTTCGGAATCCGGCTTGTTCGGGAGGCTGGAAGTGGTCAAACCTGCACGTGAGACGGTTCCTGATGACTCTGGAAAACAGCTTGTAGACATGGCTTAGAAGTGAGATGGGCCTGTAATTCTGAAGCATGGCATTGTCGCCCTTCTTAGAGAAGAGTATTACCACACCTCTGCTCCATGCTTGTGGCGTTTTCTGCTCGAGTATGACGGAATTGAACAGTTCCTGAAAAGCCTTAAGGACCGGTTTTCCACCCGCCTTCAGGAGTTTGGTCGTAATTCCGTCCTCACCCAACGCCCTGTTGTTCTTAAGCTGCTTCAAAGCCATCCTAATCTCATACAGGCTGACGTCCGGGATGTCTTTGGTATAGTGCCGGGTCAATCAAGCTCGTGAGTCGTTAGCTAAATCCAAAGCTGGTTTAGTCATTGACGCGACCTTATGATGCGTGATGCGATTATTGAAATTTGCCCCAGTTTTGTTCTTAATTCCTCTACATCTCAGACATGTCCAGCAGATACTAACGATTTTGCTTTTAAGACGATTTGTGGTTGAAATTATACGTTTGTGAGTCGCGTGTAACGCGGTCTTCAGAATAATACTCATTTTGATCTAAAAATGATATTTAATTTAGTAATAGTAATACAGGAACTACTATAAGAAAATTATAAATATATTAACTATTATTTAATTAAACCATTGAAGTAGCTTTATATTATTGTCTTTTTAGTAAAACTACAATTAAAAATGAAGTAAATAAACCCTGAAATAACCAAAACAGAAATTTATTTTTGGAAAAAACAATCAAATTACAAAAAATAATTTCACATTCCTTTGTCCACCCAAATCACGGTATCACAGTAATTTTGTAATATAAATTAATATATAGTTTTTAATTTTTATATTTTTTTACAATGCCGCGATGAAATGACATAGACTTAAAGCCAACAAAACGACGGACGCTAGGTGACGCTGAAGTTGTGCACGGAGCCAATATCAGTATTTAATTAGAGCTCAAGATTAGCTTACAAACAGGTTCACATTTTGCTCTTTTCTCTAACAAGTTTGATATTAAACCCTGTTGTGTACATAGACGTTGCCAAAACTAATTTAGACAATAAACCATTTTCTTTATTTAGCTAAAGATCGTTTGCAGAATCTTTAAGGATTATACGACTTGAGGTTTAAGGACTGAGCTGTAATTGTGACTTTAGAAGGTAATTATGTTAGATCATTGTCCATACTAATCTTGTTCTACAAATGCTTTGTTATCTCAGTTACGAGGACATTACTCAGGTTTACTTTCTTTTTAGTTGGGATTGGATTACTATAGATTAAACAAAATAGACCGCGTGTAGGTATCGCGTTACCGTGATCGATTTAGAAAACTCTTATTAGACTCCGTACTCAGGCCGGTCGCAGTAAAAATAACCTCCTCGAGTGGCTCGTTCTCGGAATGGCTCCGATCTTCAGTGTTTATGTGGCGTCTCTTCATAGTCCACCTTTCATCTTGCGCCTCATGCTGTCACTTGTGCATTTGAGGACCAAGTTGGGCCAGCGAATGGTTAAACAAATTACGATTTTTAATAAGATTAAGTCTTTTTTTGCCTTGAGCGTTCAGTCTGAAAGCTGAAGCGTCTAAGATATGCTTGGCCCAGTAGTCAGGTTTGTAACTAATAATTCAGATGCATGCTAATAAACCAAGTGCCGCTGTAAAAGAATTCAACAAAAAAGAAAGAAAAGTCGCATTTAAATAAGTATTTAATTATAAAAACTACAAAATGGCTCCTTACAAAATAAAATTCAACTAAAATCCCATCCATACTGATATCGCTACAAAACGTACTATTCCGCTTTCGAATCTCATTTGACGATTCAGAACATAATTGTTCACATTCCATCGATTCATTTTACCGTGAAACATTCCAAAGATGAGTTCGAAACAAGCATTGGAAATTATTGTGCCATGAATGTTGGAATTTATTCAGTTCAGTATTAACTAGATCGTTTTCGCATCACATATTTAGATAATAATCGAAGCACAATTCACTTTGTTATTACATCACAAGACTCAATTTACTATAATAGGTATTAAAATTAGCTAATGTCCGAATTCCGCAAAATTTCACTCGTTACGCACCCAATATCTCTAATCGTTCTAGGTAACAGCCATTAAGTGTTACAATAATCACTTAATATTACCCCACCGTTTCATAATTACATTACAAAAATACTTGGCTTTCTTTAACACTAACCAAAAGACTAGAACTCATAAATTAACATTTATCCCATATTTTAAATTCAAGGTACAGTGACAGGTAAAAACATTTGAGGATCACCTAATTTTGGTTCAAAACGAATGTTTACTTTAGTGTCACCATCACCGACTTCCAAGAAACTGTTCCAATCCAGCATCCAGTAGAAGCCATTTTTCCGGGGAGGTGGAAGCTCTGAGTCCCCAGGTACAGCGGGGGCGGCTCCTCCGAAGGAATCTTCTAGGTCAGCTATTGAAGCTCCCGAGTCGTCAGCTGATACTGATGAATCACTAACAGCGTTGGTTTTAGGTTCTTCTGTTGTAGTTGTTGTAGCGGTAGAAGTAGTTTCAGCTGCTACAGTAGTAGTCTCTTCTGCTTGTCTTTTACTTTGATCATTACTCGTATTTATTTGTTCATTGACAGGATTGATACCCTTGTTCAATGGTATCACTTTTACAGAATCGTAATCAATGGGATCATAATTTGGTTGTTTAGATACTGATTTAGTTTTCCTGACTGGCATATCGTATGGCAGGCTAACCTCCTTCGTTTCTGATGATGATGTGTCCAACTCAAATGGTAACTCTGGACGAAGAGGTTCATACAAAAAGTTGTTTGGAGACAAAGAGTAAGTTCCATCTTTTTTCGGTTTCGAGTCACTAGGTGATATCAAATCGTAAGTTAGTAATATGTTTTCTGGTAATTGAACTGTACCATCGATTACTTTAGGTGGTGGCAAGGGTTTGAAACCTTCAAGAGGCAACAGGAAATGATCTTGTCCTGGTTTTCCTTCTAGACCATGAGCATCCAGGAAAGCTTGAAGTTCTTCAGGGAAATTATCAATCAGCTTATCTGGTAAGGCATAACTAGGTTTCACGGTTTTATGGTTAGATTTTGGTGTTTTAGGTTTTGGAGTTGTGCTTGGTAAAGCTACTACTTCTGTTCGTGGTGGTCTAGTATACAACTCTTGTAGCGAGGATCCATCGCGTGGGGTGTAGGGTAAGACCACCATCAGTGTAGGTTCACCCTTTTTTGTAGTCGTTTCGACAATCGTAGGCGCTGATGATGATACTTTTACATCTATAGTGCCATCAACAGTTTTATCTTTAACTTTCGATTCTTGTGGATTTATTTCGTTTTCGATTGTACTATAAGGCGTTGTTGCTTTTTCTTTCTTGTCTTCTACGGATTCTTTAGATGCTGATGTTGATGATTTTGCATCTTCCGCTCGTATGTCGTTAAGTAATTGCATAATTTCATCTCTAGTCAGTCTTGGTAAAAGCTGATTTGTTTGTAGAATGTTTTGAACTTGTTTGACGGTCTTTTCAACGTCCAGTGGAGCCCCAGAAACTGCTGCCAAAGCCGCAAAAAAGCAGCACCAAAAAATCTTCATTTTCTGTAACAAAAAAAAAAAAACAAAATAAACAAAACAAGCCATCAAAACCGACCGGGAAGAAAATTTAAGGGATCAAATATCAGTTCTTTGATAGAGAATAGGCCATCGATTTTATTTAAAAAATGCTAAGACAGTCGCTTATAACTGAATCCATATTATGTACCATATAATATTTTACTCATTACATTTACAAAGACACATTCAAAAACCAGATTACAATTGGAGAAAGTTTTTAAGATTTTCCTTTTATATATTCCTTCTACATTCAGTCAAAAAAGTATCGGGACTGGATGATTTGTTTATGGTTCCAAATTCAAATATTTGTTTTTTTGTAGTTGTTAGATTGGCACAACTGTTTCCATTTTGGCGCGGAGTTTGAGTTGCATCTGTTATTTATATTAAATACAGTGCTGGTTTTAGTAATATCATATATAGTGTGTATTGCGAATTTCATAATGGACAAAAATATCGAACAAAGAGTTTGTCTTAAATTTTGCATCGCCAATAGAATTTCGTGTTCGGAGTCACTGAAAATGTTACAGAAGGATTACGGTGAATCGACTTTATCAAAAACTCGTGCTTATGAGTGGTTCAAAGCGTTCAAAAGCGGTCGATTTCATTCGATGCGGTTCATGAAACGCATTGTTACTGGTGACGAGACGTGGGTTTACGAGTTTGACATGCAAACTAGTCAACAAGCTTCGGAGTGGCGCCTTCCAACTGAACCGTTTTCAATCGATAGAAGTCATAAAGGAGAATTCGCGGCGAGAACTCAACTCAATTCCGGAAGCAGCGTTTAAAAAATGTTTTGATGAATGGATTATTCGTTGGCGCAAGTGTATCGTTTCTAAAGGAGCATACTTTGAAGGTGATAAAATAAATTTGGATGAATAACAGACATTTTGTGTATTATTGATCTTTTCCCGGTACTTTCTTGACAGAGTAGTATAAGCTACATGATTTTTATTAACCAGGTAATTATGACGTCTTGATATTCTGTATTTTTACAGACTTATTTATTTAATTTTCAGAGTTCGACTCGCACTCATCCGGTTTGTTTTAGTTAATTTACAATAAGTATGAAAATACATTAAAATAGGTACACTTAAAGACTACACCACCACCATCTCTACACCATCCTAAGGTCGGCTGGTAAAAAATGCCTAAGGCATTAAGTCCGCCTTTGTACAGTATTTTTACTAGTTTATCAAGTTTTAATAAATAAATAAATACACAATAACACGATCGTTTGATTACCAGGAACTTGGTAGAACTAATCTTGGCTCTGTTGTTATATGTCTTCTGTCCCCACAGAATTGGATACAGCAGTTATTTAGAGAACCATGCCTGTATAATGTCTGTGGACGTCAAATACTGGATGTCTATTAGTGTTGTACTATGAAACATACGATTTTATGGGTAAATACCTCTTTTATTTATTTTTGGCTGTGACAGACGGACAGACAGACACCCGAGTGGTCCTAAAAGGGTTCCATTTTTTGCAGAACACTCGCCATCAAAAATGCACAACTACTAAGATTTGCATGCTTGATGCTCGTCTTCTATTCGTCTCTTCTGTTTGTTATCAGTGGTATATATCAAACACGCAGGCGAAGACACAGGCAGAAGCTAATTTTCTAAATAGATTATTCTATCGTAATAAAGTGACACAGACGAAGACACAGGCAGAAGCTAATTGTCTATATAGAGTATTCTATCGCAATAAAGTGACACAGAACCCGCAACACGCAGCGCAGCAAGCAATCGCTCAACTACTGCGCCGACCGTGCTGTCAAAGTAATAGGTAACTATTTAATTTCTGTCGACAATGATAAAATTAAACGTTTTCCTAAATAAAAATAAAAAGTGGTAAAATCAAATTACCTACATTACTAAAGCGTATTTCAATAAAACCTAAAGCTGAAAGAGATCGTTAACAAAACAACGGAACATCACAATGACCTTACAGATAAAGTCTGTTTTTGAGACAACAATGGTTGAAACAACAAAGTCATACATGTTCCGATTTCTATTCATCGGTTTACTCTCGTTTCTTCGTTATTATTTCCTTTGTATTTTGTGGAGACAGTTTTTATGTATAAACAAGGAAAGACAACGATTTTAGGTGTTATTTGAAGGAAGTACGCGTAGGGTCCGCGTTTCTTAAAAAAATATGCCGATAAAAGTGTACTTTTGTCTGTGGATTCGCTCGCCTTACAGTAGTCCTTAAGAGGAAATGCGGGCGGATAGAAATTGTATGTAAAAAATCATAATTTGAGGTTTGGCTCTCGCCTATTTCGCCAATATTGGACAGATATAAAAGATATTTCACAAACTGAATAAGGAGGATGTCTACCTGTGTCCTTATTTTTATTTTTTATTTAGTATTATCGTAAAATTTTGAGGGTTTGGGGCAAATCAATCATTTTTTTTTAATGAGAGCTATGTGCTCTCATTAAAAAGAAAAGATTAAAAAATTTCGAAAAAAAAATACAGCTATGTTAAAAATTACAGCTTTCCTTTAATTTGCCATGCGTTACTACTTCCCAGAACTTGATTCTGATTACTACACTTACGAAAAGTGTAATATTATAGGGTGTGTTTTACATCATTCTGTTCGATTCGAGCGAGCCAAGAGGATCATCGGGAATGAGAGGCTCGTCGCGTCGAAGCTCTAAAGTCTTGAAAATCGACGACGAGTTGCTAGCCTGTCGGTTTTTTACCGGTTGCATTTTGGGGAATGTGCGACGGAATTGCATAATTTAATTCCGCCAAGCCCGTTCCATAATTGGACCACAAGACGAACGGCCATGCACCACCGGTACATGGTGAACATCCCACCCAAACGCACAAAAGGTTTTGGGAACACATTCATAATGCGTACAGCTAAGGAGTAGAATTCCCTGCCGGAGTCTGTGTTTCCTGATAGCTACAACTTGGGAGTCTTTAAATCAAGAGTGAATAGGTTATTTCTAGGCAAGCGTGCTCCATCTTCGACCACATCATCGCTTACCATCAGGTGAGATAGTGGTCAAACGCGTGCCTATCAATAGTAAAAAAAAAAAAGATTCCTGGGTAAGAACAACGATTTTTCTAAAATCCGATGATGCAGTTTTAGTTTTTATCAAATTCGGACTCGAGACTTCTTTCAATGTTTTTTGATATTCCTCATAGTTTCAGATTTCACCATGAAGGCACACTTGAAAAATTCACCCTATATGTATATGGTACCATCATCAGGGTACCAAAATTCATCAAAAGAAGTTAAACGTGAAAGCGTAACAAACAAAATCACTTTTGCATTTTATAATGTTACTAACTTTTGTCCGCGACTTCGTTCGCACACATCCCGTTTTTTCCAGTTGCTGTAAGAATTCGGGAAATTCTCTCTTAGTGCTCCCTTGCAAACTCCGAGAAACCTACAATCCAAACAACTTTCTACGACTAGTAGTTTTGGCTGTGTGTTTTCTGTCTATCACTTAGTCACTCATCAGTTATGGAAAAGTTTACCTTAATACAAATAAAAAATAAGTTTTTTCCCTTTAGTTTGCCATGTGTTATTACTTCCCAAAATTTGATCCTCATTACCTATACTTTTGGATTGTGTTTAAGTAATAAGGACAAGTATACAAGCTGTGTTTTTTGTTAAATTAAACAATTCGATTCCGGGAATGAGGAAGTTTAACTTTTCTTCAAAATCGGGCTTTTCCTCATAGTTTCAGATTTGCCCATGAAGGCACATTTTAAAAATTCACTCTGTACATTAGAATACATTGATAATGATAAAGTTAATTAGTTTTTACGGATTAGTCCAGAGAGCAGACAGAGACGTTCTATATTAGCGATACATTTTGCGCTTTGCCTTTAGATAATTATAAGTTCAAAATGTTTGGGATAGGCCACAATACATTAATACAATAATTAATTAATTAATACAATTAATACACATTTGCATTAATTAATGGCTGGAGGAGGCTTTAATTTGTATTAAGATGGCCACCACTGGCAAATCAACGCTAAGCGAAAGGCCAGTCATAAAACAAACATAATTATAGTAAAAAGACCTGAAGCCCAACTATAACGTACCAGCGTTATAGTTGGGCTCGAGGTCTTTTTACACAGTAACGCAAAGAAGCGTATCTCAAAACGCTACATAAATTCGATTTTTCTTCGAAGCAATAAAAATACACATAAAAACGTCCGCGTTTTATTTACCTAAATAATAGATGTCTCAATATTTTTCTATGAAAATCTTTGTTCGTTCCTTACAAGGAACATCACCTGAGTCAATAGCACTTGTTTCCCTGACTTGTGAAAGCAGTTGTGATACATACAAATAAAACTTGTTAACGTTATAATATTGTAGGGGCTTGATCTAAGTATTGTTATATTTTATTACAGGTGAGTTTGGAAAAAAGAGTATAAGGTTATCAAAGTAAAAAGATTTGTCTCAAAAGAGACTGACTAGCTCTTGGCATAAGGATAATATTGTTGTTCACTACCACCCTTTTTGAAACGAAGTTTTGGAACGAGGTTTTGGAACGAAGTTCCTTATCGCGCGTTGCGAAAGGGGGCTAGACGGAAAAAATTAAGACCAAAAGTTGTGGAATGGAATGGAATGGAATGGAATGGAATGGAATGGAATGGAATGGAATGGAATGGAATGGAATGGAATGGAATGGAATGGAATGGAATGGAATGGAATGGAATGGAATGGAATGGAATGGAATGGAATGGAATGGAATGGAATGGAATGGAATGGAATGGAATGGAATGGAATGGAATGGAATGGAATGGAATGGAATGGAATGGAATGGAATGGAATGGAATGGAATGGAATGGAATGGAATGGAATGGAATGGAATGGAATGGAATGGAATGGAATGGAATGGAATGGAATGGAATGGAATGGAATGGAATGGAATGGAATGGAATGGAATGGAATGGAATGGAATGGAATGGAATGGAATGGAATGGAATGGAATGGAATGGAATGGAATGGAATGGAATGGAATGGAATGGAATGGAATGGAATGGAATGGAATGGAATGGAATGGAATGGAATGGAATGGAATGGAATGGAATACACAAATCCAATCCTGCATGGAGTATTTAATCCCAATATGGTAGGGACTGACCATTGAGATGCCAAACAGTGGGACATTAGTTGCCAACGATACGATACCATCTTAGAGAAAAGGATAAAGCCGTAGAACACAGTCATGTTTCTAGTTTTATTACAATTCCTTCACTAATTAATCCAAAGGAACTTCGTTCCATCCGGGTGTCCCTTGACACCTTTCAAGTTTATTTTTATTTTAAGTTCTTTATGTCCATCCATAAGTGGTCTGGTAAGGGGTAAAGGATAAGACCGCCATTGAACTCTCTTTCTTTTTTGGATGGGGAATCAAATGACTTCTCCGCTGGGTGGAGCCGAAGGGAGTGTGGGACTCGTACTGACTAAAACCCGCCCGTATTCCTCCTTATGCCCTTTACGTTGCAGGTCCGCGGTGACTTTTGAACAAACACAACGTCTCCTCTAGTTTTGTAACTATGTTTTATGTAAAATGAAGTATATATTATTTTCATCTAACTGCATAACAAACCGATGACCTGGTAAAGGTCGCGGGTAGGCGACGGATGCGAGACGCGCAGAACGTTGTGGCGACGTCTGGGGGAGGCCTATGTCCAGTACTATGCGGTCTCTCGGCTGGTATGATGATGATGCGGATCTACTACGTCATCGTGGATCGTCGTAGTTGTAAAACTACGACACATGATGTAATATGACATCATGTTTACAGTAGTGTGTAAATAAATATTTACTTAGAAAACGATTTATCATCCAGACAAGTCTTTATTTATAAAAGCTACTACCGACTCACTACTGACAAAATCTCCTGAACGTGATTTGAGGCACGCGTGATTCTTTTGACCTTTTAGAAAGCTTTGCTTCTAAGAAGGATTTTCACATTTCTACTTGTTTCATGAAGAAAACACGAGATTATGTATTTACGTATGTAGATATAGTTCTTTACTTATGACTACTTAAATGGCAAGCGATTTAGTGCTCTTAGACATGGAATACTTATTTATTTTGACTAACAGTTGTTAACGCAAGAATGCCGTGACGAATAATAATGTACCATCTCATTTTTTTAGTAAAACAATGATCACTCAAGCAATTGAACTAGTAATCTTTGAAATAAATAATTTATAATTCTTTAAACCTAATCATCATCTGCCTAGCCTTTTCCCAACTATATTGGGGTCGGCTTCCAGTCAAACTGGATATAGCTGAATACCAGTATTTTACGAGGAGCAGCTGCCTACCAGACTTCCACAAGGTACTTCATGGCAAAACTGGAATCAGTACTGGCTTCTGACTATCCGTAACGACTGCCAAAGATCTACAAATGACAGCCGGGACCAACGGCTTAACGCGCTTTCCGACGCACGGAGGAAACTCGGTATGTTAAGATGGTCACCGATCCACAGACAACCTTGGCAAGCGTTATTTAACCTTGAAGATCGACCCGTGCGGCTGTTATCATCTAGCCACGAGCTTTAAACCTAATAACAATAAGTATAAATATCAATTTTTACAGTTCGGGGTTAAATTACCAAATTTTTTCAGGACGGTAAAGTTAATGCAATAGAAAGTATATTGGTGAAATGTTTTCAGATTTTATGTAAAGCAGATATTTGAATGAAGCCAAGTCAATATAAAATAAAACAAAATTAAATTGCCTTTTTATTTCCTGCACGTGATTACATAAAAAAAATTCAGTCATAAAAGATTTCTTACATTAAATAACATTTAATTTATTACATTGATTATTAAAATAATTAATTAAAAATTATCTAATAAGATTACAATCCATAAAAATACATTCAAATATATTAAATTAGATTGCAATTCCAATTGTTGATTTCAATTAAATAAATGTCAAAAGTATATTTTAGATATTTCAATATTATTGTTTATCAAATAAATTTTCATTAAAATACATCAAATATATTAAATTAGACTACAATTCCAACTGTTGATTTCAATTAAATTAATGTCAAAATATATATTAAATTTTAATATTCTTATTTATTAAATCCGAGTCAATATAGCAGCGTTAATAAGGACCAGAAATAACAACATTTTCTACAGCAAAGTGAAAAATGCTGCACCAGCAATAAAAAGAAGATTCATAGTCACGACTAGAGTATAAAGTATGTAAGTAGGTATCATGCGTGCGCTTAGCTCGCCTTGTATATTTATCATTTTCTGACGACAAAACTTTACAACAAGTCTAACTTAGACAGTAACAAGAATTTATTTTGCTAAATTATCTTCATATTTCAACACTGAGAGAAAGGGCACACATTAATAATAAATTCTGCAAATGTGTTTCACTTCCACATTTTGCGAGATTCGGAGGACCACCTGTGAAAGTGGATAATTTACTAACTAGAGCAACATTTCGAGATATTTTTTGGGTGGTGTTGGAAGTAGTTGAAACTGCCAACCACCAAACCACAGATTAGATTTTTTACTTTGGTTACCCTATCACACAAAATCATCTGCCTAGCCTTTTCCCAACTATATTGGGGTCGGCTTCCAGTCAAGCCGGATTAGCTGAATACCAGTATTTTACGCGGAGCGGCTGCCTACCCATTAACTGGGTAACACGATACTTCATGGCTATCACACAAAATACAACTTAAAAATATCACGTCTGTAGGCCGAGATTTGTAACGAAAGTCTCAAAGCTTAAAGTCCGAAGTTTCGGCCTTAGTCCCCGGCGTTTTCTACTCAGTATCACCAAACCACTAAGAATGTATGTCAACACGTTTGACAGTTACAAATCGTGTTGTCATTTATTATTAGTTCGGATTTGAGACTAATCGTTAGTCCGTAGGTGACACAGAGTAGGAAAACTACGGACTTATTTGTAACGTTATAAAATTATAATGCTTAACGTCGTGTTATATACGTATAATTTGGACTAAGAGAGTATCCCCCCGGAACGCAAAGGGTATTTGCAGAAACAAGGATAGGTTTTAGTCAGTAAGAGTCTAAACTCCCTTCTGCTCCACACAGAATGAAAGGATGATTTCCCATCTTTAAAAAAAGGCTTAGATTTACGTAATGTCTGAATATCATGCTATAAGAGTGCGCCTATTGCCATCCGCCCCTGGAAAGCAAAGGGCATTTAGAGGAAAACGGTTAAGTTTTAGTCAGCAAGAGTCTGACACGATTCCGCTACCGCCCAGAGCGGAAAGACTTATTTAACGATACGTCATTATTAAAAATAAGGTGAGATTTACGCATAGTTTTTTTTTACTATTTATAGGCACGCGTTTGACCACTATCTCAGCTGTTGGTAAGCGATGATGTGGTCGAAGATGTAGCACGTAAACTATGTCAGTTCTATGACAATTAACACTATTATTTTCTTCTTCTATAACACTTTGCTCGACCCAGGAACCGATACGAGGACTCAATCTCTCAGTAACGTTTGCAACTACCAGAAAAACGATACAAAAGCCACCTATTTTATTGCCCGTCCACAACTATTACTTACCCCACTCTTTTACAATTTGCATGCTACGATAACCAACAGATTTTCTCATGAACATCAAATATAATATTATTACATCCACCAAAACCAAATGAAATAAGGGAAAAAGTCAAAGGGCTCAGTAGTAGGATATATTATGTTAGAGTGAGCTCGATCCGCCCCTAGATTTACATATGGAAACAATGAGATGGAAAACAGTTTGCGTGATTCATGTGTGATAACAATAACAGTGGTGGGTGTGGACCGCGATGGCGGGTCGGCAATTTAGAGTCGAGATTGGGCTGTAACACTTTTGATAGGCACCCTTATCAATAAAACACGAAGTCGAGTCATATAACTTTCCAATTTTTGTAAATGTCTAGTCTTTTGTGAGATTTCCTAAGGCCCTATTTTAGGGCCAGTGATGTATTCCGAAATATGTCTTAAAACAATATAAAGATCAATTTTATTTGCATCAATATATCTATTGGAAATAATATACGACCAGGCACTTACAAACTAAAAGACTAACAAGACTCTTTCCTAATCGGTGGTACACAAACAATAATAAATGAGACATGACCAGGTATCAATAAAGACAATATCCGTTGAAATATGACGTTCATTTTGTTGGTATAGTGTGTTTACAAAGCGTTCTTGTTACGAGGGAAGTTGAAACGTTTTGTTATCAGAAAACTGAGATACATACTTTGATTTTTTGATGGAAGAAAATAAAAGAAAGTCAGCAACAAGTAGGTAAGGAAATATAAACTAAAGGACCAAAATACAATAAAAGATTACAAGCATTAAGGAAAATATAAAGGAAAAATAGACAACTCTTTATTATGAACACCATGTAACTTTCGTAAACTTATATTATTCGGTTATATGTATAGTAATGATTTCTAAGGTCACCATTAAAAATCCTGATCTTTATAAAGCAAATATCCAGCTTTCAGTCTACAGAGAGCAAAAAACTAGTTAGTAAGCTTTATTCGGAATCTCATAAACCGGTTCTTCGTTCCCTAACTACTTTATGTGCGCACAATGTGGGGAATACAGGCTGACAGCAGCATAGTGACTGGCATAAACTAGATGTCCAATTTTCGCCGTGCAACGTTATCAGAGTTCCATCCACCCGATACAATCCCTTTGTTGTGCTAAGACAGACTGTGGCAATATTGTTGCCCAGACATAAGTTGGCAAGTGCTATAATATCTCCTATATTTTATCATTCCAAATTCAACTCTCTTTGACACAAAATAGCCTGAAGGCAGACATATAATAAAATACGTACGAACCTATTACCTAGGCCTGACTAAAGCTAATATATGGCAGCAGAGATAAACCCTTTCAATCTAGTCCTTCGAGCCGGATCCAATGTAATTTAAGTTGGATTTCTTGACGGCATTGCTGACATTTTTCGACGCCTTAGCGCTTGTAAGGCATTTTTCTTAGCGTCCTTACATCTTTATTCCATTTGAAGGAAACGTTAATTTTGACGAATAGCCCTTTGATATGGATATACTGTATTCAGCAATATCAAACTTTATGTCGTGCAGAGATACATTTGAGCAGGAATTTGAACTTTGTAGCTTTCATTTTAGAGTTCGTTTTTGTCTATTGTTGGAGCTGAACGAACTAAGGTATGAAACACAATATTTTCGTTTTATTGCTTCCGTTTGTCCGTCTATTCACTTACTTAAATTACGTATATTGTGTTGTAACATCCTAATATAATTGTGTTTTCCACATTTGCAATTTTGTACGCGATTGACATTTTTCCAAATAAATGTGGGGGTAAAGCTTTACAAATGCAGATTCTTTGTTGTTTATTTTATCTCTACCTTTTTATGTCATCATGTCTACTGAAAAAGGTGTTTTATAAAAAGTTTCGTAAGTATGATTAGAAGCAGTTGGTAGCGTGAAGCGTGGATAAATATGTCTTAGAGCGTGAAGATCTCGTGAATTTGTAAGTAGAACGCCTGAAGATATCAAATATTTTTACATTGTTGGTTGCTAAGTTGCTTAATTATACTGTTGTATTTTATTTTTAATTTTTCACATATATCCATTCATTATTTAAATGATAATTTTAAATGTAATAATGTAGGTAATGGTATGATTCTTTTTATAAATGATTTTATGATGTAAATTACATTTATTTGCAATTTCTTTAGTAACTATAGTGTGAAAGTTCTTACTAATTAATATAATATGAATCAGTGTTATCCGAATTAAATGAATAAATTAAAATCAAGCAAATGGTCATATTGAAATAAGATGTAAAGAGAAAATCTGTCAAGGATAAAATTAAAGTTAAACAGCTGTCTTCAGCAAAATCGACCCAGTAAATCCCAAGAGTAAGCATACGTGTAATATCTACATCCTTTAATCTTACATCATAATACTACCAAAATATGATGCACTGCCAAACACGGTGGGCATTAGCCGACCGGCCGTATTCGCTCCACTATAAAGGAGGCCCATGTTTATGACGGTCAGGCTATAAAACGGGATGATTCATCGACCAGTGTGCCACTAACTTTATTACGCAACCGGTGACCGGTTATCTTGTGTAAGTGGATAATCTTCATTTCACTTTATAATCTTGTTAAGTAATAAAAGAATCTGGCGGTAATGTATGGAACTGGGGCAATGGCGGAACTTGTACTAGGTCGCTTGTGTTTTGCTGATTGTTGCTTTGGGGTTCGGTTTGTGGCCTACTTACTTAATTTGATAGTGCATTTCAGTATATACTGTGCGATATTAGAAAGCTATCTAAAGGTATTTCTAGTTTGTTCCTCCCTCTCTGTATAATGAAAATTTTATTTTTGTTTTATTATTTTCTTAATGTCTACTTTTGTTTTGTTTGGTTTACTAGTGTGCCGTTTGTTCTATATTTTTAGGGTTCCGTACCCAAAGGGTAACCAACAAAACAGTATTACTGAATTTCCGCTGTCCGTCCGTCCGTCTGTGCGTCTGTCTGTCAGCGGGCTATATCTTAAGAACCGTAATAGGTCGACAGACGTCTCAGATTGTGTATTTCTATTACCGCTATAACAATAAATTATAAGAATTAAGGTTTATGGTACGAAACCCTTCGTGTGCGAGTCCGACTTGCATTTGGCCGGTTTTTTTATCTATATCTATACTAATATATAAAGCTGAAGAGTTTGTTTGTTTGCTTGAACGCGCTAATCTCAGGAACTACTGGTCCGATTTAAAAAATTCTTTCAGTGTTAGATAGCCCATTTATCGAGAAAGGCTATAGGCTATATCATCACGCTAAGACCAATAGGAGTGGAGCAGTAATGAACATTGTGTCGCAAACGAAGTTGCGCGGGTCAACTAGTGTAAAATAAATTTGCTTAGCCGTTGCATATCGGTCTTCTTTGTGCGCCAGAAGCAATGTTAGGTTGATAGCTACTCATTGCCGCTAAAACAAATAAAAGAACAGAAGACGAAATCAACAGCTAAGTTTTTAATTACTGTTATACTGTCCGAAGACAGAGAGAACGAATAGAAAAAAGTTTTTTTTCAAAACAAAACAAATTCGGAAGTCGGTGTTGAAATACGAAGAAACAACCAAAAACACCGACTTCCTAAATTAAAGTTATTTTATACTTTGTATTTTTTTTTTTACTTGCAAGATGGTTATATTTTTTGTACAAAAGTTTTTTATTTTTCACTTTTTAGTGGTACCCCAAACCTAACAACGCCACTGGAAAGTCTTAAGTCAAAGTCAAAACGTTTATTTCAATTAGGCCATTAAACGGCACTTTTGAACGTTTTCATTACATTTAAAATAACATAGTGACTACTTAGGAAAACAAGTACGCAATTTCTTTTACCTAGATGACATATTTTTTACAGCTATTTTGATTTTAAACCAAACTACAAAACGGATATTGACTAAATTTCTATGGTACCAATCGAAAAGTCCTTTCCTTATCCTTATCCTTTCACATAAAAAAAAATCAAATCAGTTCTTAAATGACGGAGTTTTAGGTAACATAAAAAATACAACCGAATCTCAAATCGGTTGTATTTTTTTTAAAAGGAGGAGGTTCTCAAACCTCCTCCTTTTTTAAGTCAGCTAAAAAAGAGCAAAAATCTGAATAAGTACGGAGACTATTCGAAAAGGACAATGCGATGAATAAATTTCAGCAGACAAAGTGGTCAGTTCAGAGCATTGCCTTTGTTTCTCACGTGGTTAAACAAGAACGCATTTCACGTGACTTTACACACGACAAATAGAACCGTAGACAAAAGGCTCGACGCCCACATCAATAGAACAATATGTAAGCAAATGTGGGCGTCTGTGGTTTCGCTGGTTTTGTGGGTGTCCTCATACTCACGTGGGTCTAAAAAGGTGACCTGCTACCAAATGCCACCCAAAATTGCAAAGGACCTTGACGTGCTAAAACAAAATTGCTTGGGCTGTAGCAAATATTAACCCCAATATATTTATTGATATTCATAATTTCAGTTCACCTTTAATCTGCATTGATCGTCATCCTTAATTTTTGTTTATTTGCCTAATTTCTGCCCCACTGTTGGGAGAAAAAGGAGAGAGGATTTTCTTTTAAAAACTTCTCTATATTGTGCATTCATCCCACCACCATCGCCGCGGTCTACCTCGAAGGCGACGTCCTTCCTAAAGGTTGTAATGACGATCTTCGCCCATATCTCAGGGGGAAATGAAAAAACAATACATACGTTGTTTATTGATCGGGTCTTACAAAGAGATATCAGTGGAAGGACAACGACCGCCATTGTCATGCTAAAACAAAGCAACTATAAATAGTAGACTTTTCGCCCACAAGAACCACCAGTGGGGCTTGTTTGAAATTTAACTATAGGATAAAGAAATTATCATCAAATCGACCATTACTGATTTGTGTGGTAGACGTATAAACTCAAACTGACATGAAAATAAAAGCTTATTACTGTCGGCACAATTTGACCATATCGAATATAATTAAGACTTTCTATACTGATTCTAAAATAGCAAGAGTAATTATCATCATCATCTGCCTAGCCTTTTGCCAACTATATTGGGGTCGGCTTCTAGTCAAACTGGATTTAGCTGAATACCAGTATTTTACGCGGAGCGGCTGCCTACCAGATCTCCACAATCCATTAACTGGGTAACACAGTACTTTGTGGCAAGACTGGAGTCAGATTAACTGGCTTCTGACTATCCGTAACGACTGCCATAGATCTATGAATGACAGTCGGGACGGCTTAAGATAGTGACAAATTCACAGACCAACCTTGGCAAGCGTTGCTTAACCTTGAAGATCGACCCGTGCGGCTGTTATTTTCTAGCCACGAGTTCCTCTACAAGATTAATCTGCACAATCACTACATATTATAAAACAAAGTCCTCCGCCGCGTCGGTCTGTCTGTTCGCGACAAACTCAAAAACTACTTCACTGATTTCATGCTGTTTTCACCATTGGATGAAGTGGTTCTCGAGGAAGGTTTAAGTATATAATAAGTAATTTGTCTAAAAATTAGGGATTCTTAATAAAATTGCGCGATGAAACCGGGCGAAGTGCTAGTAATAATATAAAGAGGAAAGATTTGGATGTTTGTAACGAATAAACTCAAAACTACGGGACCGATTTAAATTTTTTTTTGTCCATTTATTACTAGAAAAAAATAGGGATGCCTCATCATCATCATCATAAATCAGCCGAAAGTCGTGTACTGCTGGACATAGGCCTCCCCCGAGCGTCGCCACAACTACCGGTATTACACGTCTCGCATCACCTTTACCAGGTCATCGGTCCACCATGTGGGAGGCCTACCAAAGTTGCGTCTTCCGGTACGCGGTCGCCACTCCAGAACTTTTCGACCCAACGACCATCTGTTCGAGCAATGGAGCTGCGAGAGATACCTACTAAAGAAAATTTAGTCACGGGCGATGGGCTAGTATAATATAATTGAATAATGATTCAAAATTTATAGAACGTAGTTTCTCCATCCAATGAACTACGCAGACAAATCGTGATTAATTCCTAAAATTCATTACAGAATTCCAAAATTCCGAAATCCTCGCATGTCACGTAAGCTGAAAATACTTATTTAACTTTGAAGCTTAAAACAAATTGAATAATTAACCTCTACAAGTTTGAACGCATAAAATAAACTAATAATCTCGGAGTTTCATATATCATTTAGTACTTAGGGGTCATGGACTCAGGTCTTAATCACTCTCTCTGTGAAAATGCATGAATTAGAAATACGCAGTGAATTTATGCAGGTACCCAAGTCAGTCTCCATATATTTAAATATCATTTTGTCGCTCCTACATTATGACTCGGGCCTTGGACTGGAAAAAGGTCTTTAATATTAAAGTCGTATGCATAAGGCAGAATATGAATTAAGTAACTGCACTGAGGACGTGGATGAAAGATAAATATGCTTCCGTGGATTGCTTTTGACGTTGTCGAGGACACGAACAAGGAAAAGGAGTTTGTATACTACATATATTTTATTCAACGTTTCACAGATTAAATGGAATACCTCATGAGAGGTCATTGTTCTTATCAGTATAACAACTTTTACGAAAGGACCAACCTCGAAAAATCAACTGCTCTATACAAGACTACATACTCCCTGCCAGAGTCTTTGTTTCCCGATAGCTACAACCTGGGAGTCTTTAAGTCAAGAGTGAACAGGTTACTTCTAGGCAAGCGTGCTCCATCTTCAACCACATCATCGCTTATCATTAGGTGAGATAGTGGTCCAACCTCATGCCTATCAATAGTAAAAGAAAATACATTTATATGCGCATATCTATATAAAATGTATTGAACAGACGATTTTTTTTATAAGGGGCATATGCACACCAAAACTAATATGCGAAAGTCAGTTTATTTGTTTGTTTCACTTTCACGCCTAAATCGCTAAACCGATTTTAGTACACAAATAGTTTTGGTACACAGATAGATGGGACGTCTGTAGACAATTATAGGATTTTTTTTCGGAAATAAAACTTCAACGCGAGAGAATCTAGGGGCAAAAAGTAGCAAAGACAACAATAAATAATTAATCGACTGTTATTATCAGTTTCCTTTCTGACTGTTCTTATTTACAAAACAAAATAACAGCCAATATCCTTCTGCACTAAGGCTAGCATTATAATTTATTAATAACTTAAAACTTAAATACTTAACATTAAATTATGCGCAGCTTAAAGTGACCGTAAAATTGTTCGCTTACGAGTTATTATTTTCAGCATAATTATAAACTTCAGTTTTATAGTTGTAGTAGCGAAATTTTATAATGCTGGCACCTCTAATTAAAACTATTCTAGACTAATTACTAAATGTAAATTCGTGACGAAACCAAAAGTTCAAAGACTTGTGACATCTATCAATCCTCACTGGGTCCGTGTTGCCATAATCGCCACGCTTGGCAGGTGGGTTGTCGATCGCAGTGTATGGTGTTGCGTTTTACAGAGAACGCTGCTGCCCATTCTCTGGTGAGTACCTTAGTCGCCTCTTACGGCAACCACGGGAAGTGATGGGATAGTATCATTCTTTTACGGCACATGCACACAACACAAAAGACAAAAGACAAACACAAATACATAACAAATAACACAAAAGAGAGCAATAGTCATCATCTGCCTAGCCTTTTTTCCAACTATATTGGGGTCGGCTTCCAGTCAAGCCGGATTTAGCTGAATACTAGTATTTTACGAGGAGCGGCTGCCTACCAGACCTCCACAACCCATTAACTGGGTAACACGGTACTTCATGGCAAATTTGGAGTCAGATTTACTGGCTTCTGACTATCCGTAACGACTGCCAAAGATCTACAAATGACAGCCGGGAAAAAGGGCTTAACGTGCTTTCCGAAGCATGGAGGAAATTCGGTATGTTAAGATGGTTACCCATCCACAGACCAACCTTGGCAAGCGTTGCTTAACCTTGAAGATCGACCCATGCGGCTGTTATTATCTAGCCACAAACTCCATATTGCACCATAGGGCAACATGGTTTCACTACTCATTAACTGGATAACACAAAAGAGAGCAATAGTACTGAACAAAAATTGCACTGACTGACATGCCCATTACCATCTCAGCGTTTGCTGGCCGTCAGACAACCAGCGCTGACTTTCAGGTGGCAGTGATAGATAGTGAGAGTGGTGTGCGGCAGTGAGAAGAGGCTTCTGTTCCAGCAGAAGGAAAACGAGAAGCAGATTATGAAATTAATAAGGAAGAAAAAAACATATTTTCTGTTAACGGTCTGGTAACGGTAACCGACTTTCGGTTAACGGTCGATATATTTTTCTGTGATAACGTCATAAGAAAACATTAAACGCTTAGGACGATCATTATCGCTTGTTCCGCGCTCTCGCTTGCATACTCGGCTCAGGTGGAACGTGACACATTTTCGTGGGTGCAGCCGGTTCATCGATTTATAAGACGTTACCTACTCGTACCATGACAAAAAAGTGTTACAGAAATGACATGCCGAGATGACTAGATAATAACAGCCGCACAGGTCGACCTTCAAGGTTAAGCAACGCTTGCCAAGGGTGGTCTGTGGATGGGTAACCATCTTAACATACCGAATTTCCTCCATGCTTCGGAAAGCACGTTAAGCCCTTTTTCCCGGCTGTCATTTGTAGATCTTTGGCAGTCGTTACGGATAGTCAGAAGCCAGTTAATCTGACTACCGTGTTACCCAGTTAATTGGTTGTGGAGGTCTGGTAGACAGCCGCTCCGCGTAAAATACTGGTATTCAGCTAAATCCGGTTTGACTGGAAGCCGACCTCAATATAGTTGGGAAAAGGCTAGGCAGATGATGATGATGACTGTATACAAAATATAACTTAAACTAGAACGTTGAAAATGTTTATGCTAGACTAACGTTATTAGCATTTGTTTTGCGTTTCTTTGTTTTTAAAAATAAAACCTTTTCCACCTATTTGGACCTTACATCCTTGTTTCAGTACTTTAGTAAGAAAATTTCCAAAAAAGCTTCAGCGGAAAGAAATTGAATTAAACGTATTTTTCTCTTTACTTCTTCGTATATTCGAATTTACGGGCTAAGCTATGTATCTCATCATTTTCCGATTTCACGATCATTCGCGTCTCGCGCCTCCAAAACAGTTCCGAGGCCACCGCCTTATAAACGGATTCAATTTATTTTTACAGCCGCGTTTTGCGAACCGTGGTGCACCAACGTACGTTGCCAGTTTTCTATTATAAGGATAAGGAGATATACTGCTAATATATTTAGGTTTAATATCGGTTGTTTATCATTAAGAAAGGTAATGTTGTATTTTGTTCTAAAAACAAGCACTCTGCCGAATATTTCCCCGTCTGTTTCGGGATCAGCTTTCAGTGTAACAGTGTATTTTAGTATTTTTAACCGACTTCCAAAAGTTTTTTTTGTTTATTCCCCGATTACTCGAAGATGCCTGGATCAATTGGGAAAGTTACAAACAATCGTGTTAATAACATTATTCAAACAGTTAAAATGACTCTAAATGAATAAAAAATAGAGAAACTTTTACTAAAATTAGGTGAAGATTTTTTGAAAATAAAAGGCAGTCTTCCAAAACCAGTCGTCACTATCTAAAGCCATATCCACACTAAGTCACAAACCGTGGCACATTTAGCTACCTAAATGTGCCCGAGTGCGAACAGAGCTTTACACACGTAACTAAAAGAGCCGTTAGTTGGGTGTCATCGATTGACCGGCCCTCATCAATCAGTTCGTCCAACTGATATCGTTTGTCGCTTCACTGGTTACTGACAACCATGTTTATAACATAATTATCATCACTCTCAGTAAAATTGGCTCTAAAAAATGAAAAAAAATAATGACACTTTTTTTTAAATTAGGCAAAGACTTTTTGGTACTAAAAAGCAGTCTTCCAAAACCTGTCGTCACTAGCTAAAGCCATATCCACACTAAGTCACAAACCGTGGCGCATTTAGCAACCCAAATTTGCCTGAAGGCGAACAAGCCGTTAGTTGGGTGTCATCGATTGACCGGCCCTCAACAATCAGTTCGTCCAACTGATATCGTTTGTCGCTTTACTGATTATTGACAACCATGTTTATAACATAATTATCATCACTCTCAGTAAAATTGGCTCTAAAAAATAAAAAAAATAATGACACTTTTTTTTAAATTAGGCAAAGACTTTTTGGTACTAAAAAGCAGTCTTCCAAAACCTGTCGTCACTAGCTAAAGCCATATCCACACTAAGTCACAAACCGTGGCGCATTTAGCAACCCAAATTTGCCTGAGGGCGAACAAGCCGTTAGTTGGGTGTCATCGATTGACCGGCCCTCAACAATCAGTTCGTCCAACTGATATCGTTTGTCGCTTCACTGATTACTGACAACCATGTTTATAACATAATTATCATCACTCTCAGTAAAATTGGCTCTAAAAAATAAAAAAATAATGACACTTTTTTTTAAATTTGGCAAAGACTTTTGGTACTAAAAAGCAGTCTTCCAAGACCTGTCGTCACTAGCTAAAGCCATATCCACACTAAGTCACAAACCGTGGCGCATTTAGCAACCTAAATGTGCCCGAGGGCGAACACAGCTTTAAACACATAACTAAAAAAACCGTTAGTTAGGTGTCATCAATTGATCGGCCCTCATCAATCAGTTTGTCCAACTGATAGCGTTTGTCGCTTCACTGGTTACTGACAACCATGTTAATAACATAATTATCATCACTCTCAGCAAAAATGGCTCTAAATTAGGCAAAGACTTTTTGGTACCAAAAAGCAGTCTTCCGAAACCTGTCGTCACTATCTAAAGCCATATCCACACTAAGTCACAAACCGTGGCACATTTAGCAACCCAAATGTGCCCGAGGGCGAACAGAGCTTTACACACGTAACTAAAAGAGCCGTTAGTTCGGTGTCATCGATTGACCGGCCCTCATCAATCAGTCCGTTCAACTGACAACGGTTGTCGCTTCACTGGATACTAACAACCGTGATGAGTTCTAATTAACGACATGATAATTTGGTGCGGACTCAGCAGAATAGTCAGGGTCCAAATAATATATAATGTGAATAGTTTTGATAGCTGTTTGAATTTTGAAGAACTTTTTGGTGATAACATTTTAAATTGTTATTGGAGTCTCATCTGCCCTTAAATGTCCTTTTAGCAAGTTTGAGTCGAGAGACAAAGTTGACTAATTGAGTTAAAGTTTTTCTTTTAAATTCATAAATAAGATATACCATTGTACTGGTTAATTTCAAATGTGTCATAGTTTTTTTTATCGCTTGACTTTGTTGCTATTTTAACCCCAGTTTTCAACCGAAAGTTATCGCGAATCTTTTCATAAGTTCATTTTTTTATTTTCTAGAAACCGAGGTTAAACTGTTCTTTAAAAATCTAGTTTAATTTTATCTCTTCAACTAGTTGACCCGCGCAACTTCTTTTGCGTCACAATTTACTTAGCATGATGATATATAGCCTATAACCTTCCTCGATAAATGGGCTATCTAACACTGTAATAATTTTTCAAATCGGACAAGTAGTTCCTGAGATTAGCGCTTTCAAGTAAACAAACAAACAAACAATTTCTTCAGCTTTATATATAAGTATAGATTGACCACAAAAACGAAAGTAAAATCACTTGCTCTTTAAAATGTCATAGAAGTAATTGCGGAATCACTTTTCGAATGTATGAGTTATGCAACGTCGTTTTTGAATATTTTGGCTTGAGGTGTTAATATTTCAACAAGTGCAAAATGTCTTACGCATACAGGAAAATCCTGGTTTACAGCTGCGATAGAAATTCCTACTAGATCCGCAACAGAAGAAGACCCCTTGGGCGTTGGGAGTCGCAGGGTGGGCGATTCCCGGCCGCGGAGACGCGGGCCTGTGGATGGTAAGCATTGGGTGGTTCATGATCAGAACCAGGCCTGAGTCGACGGCGTATTGTGTTCCACACACGCCTCAAGGAGATGTCAGCATAGTAGACGAGCCCCGCTAGGGTCAGTACCTGCCAAGGTTGCGAAATTTGTTCGAAAGAGTCACCCGGCCCTGGAAGGGAAAGTGCGCCAGGAGGAACACGGATGCCAGAGCGGGAGGAGTCATTTGATAATTCTCCATCCTGAACAAAAAAAAAACAACGGGTTGCACTCCGGGAGTGCCAGCGGAAGTGAAAACTTGAAAATATGCTTCTCTCCCTCCGTCATCAGGCCACGTGTCCTGACGCGAGTTTAATATTGTTTACCCATCACAAAAAAAGTGCACAACGCCGATACATAAGTTTTTGCTTCAAAAAAAACCTACTAGGTTTCTGCAAGCGGCTTCGCTCAAATATCTGAAAACTTTAATCTATCTCTGTATCAAATCTCATCCAGATCCGTTCAGCTGTTCCGGTGTGTTTAAGTAACAAACAACCATACAAACTTTCAATTACAACAAAATAAATGATTGTTTTGATTATTTACCCCCTTACTTTACATGAGTGTAAATCAATTACACATAAGTGGCTCGGTTCCCTGAGTTATGAAGAGATTGAAGATCTTGTGAAAATATATAAAAAAAAAAATAATGTTCCATTCATTCCCACTGCCTTCCAAATTATATAAACTGACAAACTCTAGTGCATACACACACATACACTACACTTACATTCACGCTAACACACACACTCACATGCATAAATAATATATTATTAGTACTTAAGATTTTATTACTTTTTCTTTTTTAATTTTTTGTTCTCTTAAAAATTTTATATTTATTTTTTGTTTATACTTTTGAATACCTAGAACGCTGTCGTCTCCTTCTTGAAGGTGAGCGCAAATGACCGCGACACTGTATTCCTATACTAATGCGGTTGTTAACGAACACAATCTTTTGTAAAATTGTTTCTTGTTCCAATAAAATATTTGTATTTGTATTGTATTTATAATTTTCAATAGTGCATCATGGTAAGACCGTCATGTCAGGTACTCTTCGTAATCAGGCAATAAGTCATGACCAGACTTATGGGAAAATTGCTAGGTATAAGTGTATGTATAATTATTGCATAAATCGTGTACTCAAAGTGTTATAAATCAATGACGGGATTCTGCTTATCTGCATCTCATGAATGCAGGGTTATCTCTACTCTGTATGGGATACGTACATACAAACATAAATGGTTTGAAAAATTAATGGCTTTTATTAAGGTTCCGTACGCAAAGGGTAACCAATGGAACCCCTATTACTAAGCCTCCGCTGTCCGTCGGTCTGTCCGTACATCTCTAAGTGAGCTGTATCTCAAGAACCCTAATTAGTAGACAATTAAAATTTTCACAGAGTGCAAATTTCTATTGCTGCTATAATATAAAATAATAAAAACTAAATTTAATTAAAAATTGAAGGGGCTGTCATACAAGAAACATGTATTTTTTCGGTTTGTGATACGGAACCCTTCGTGTGAGCCAAAAAAAATACAGCCGAATTGAGAACCTTCTCCTTTTCTTGAAGTCGGTTGAAAATAGCCAAGTGCGATGGCTGGTTTTTAGTAGGGAAAGAATAAATGACCGGAATATTTTAATTGATAGAGGTTAAGTAGCAAGTTTTTATGGCGTTAGAAACTCCTACTAGATTCGCAACAGAAGAAGACCTCCTGGGCGTTGGGAGTCACAGGGTGGGCGATTCCCGGCCGCGGAGACGCGGGCCTGTGGATGGTAAGCATTAGGTGGTTCATGATCAGAACCAGGCCTGAGTCGACGGCGTATTGTGTTCCACACACGCCTCAAGGAGATGTCAGCATAGTAGACGAGCCCCGCTAGGGTCAGTACCTGCCAAGGTTGCGAAATTTGTTCGAAAGAGTCACCCGGCCCTGGAAGGGAAAGTGCGCCAGGAGGAACACGGATGCCAGAGCGGGAGGAGTCATTTGATAATTTCCCATCCTGAACAAAAAAAAAACAACGGGGTGCACAACGCCGCTAAAGAAGTTTTCACTTCAAAAAAATCTACTACATTTCTGCAAGCAGCTTCGCTCAAATATCTGAAAACTATAATCTATCTCTGTATCAAATCTCATCCAGATCCGTTCAGCTGTTCCGGTGTGTTAAAGTAAAAAACAACCATACAAACTTTCAATTTTCAATAGTGCATCATGGTAAGACCGTCATGTCAGGTAATCTTAATGACCAGTCAATAGGTCATGACCAGACTTATGGGAAAATAGCTAGGTATAAGAGTATGTATAATTATTGCATAAATCGTGTACTCAAAGTGTTATAAATCAATGACGGGATTCTGCTTATCTGCATCTCATTAATGCAGGGTAATCTCTACCCTGTACGGGATTCGTACATACAAACATAAATGGTTTGAAACATTAATGGTTTTTTTAAGGTTCCGTACCCAAAGGGTAACCAACGGAACCTTATTACTAAGCCTCCGCTGTCCGTCCGTCTGTCCGTACATCTGTAAGTGGGCTGTATCTCAAGAACCCTAATTGGTAGACAGTTAAAATTTTCACAGAGTGCAAATTTCTATTGCCGCTATAATAATCTTTCTATACTAATATATAAAGCTGAAGAGTTTGTTTGTTTACTTGAACGCGCTAATCTCAGGAACTACTGGTCCGATTTGAAAAATTCTTTCAGTGTTAGATAGCGCATTTATTAAGGAAGGCTATAGACTATATATCATCACGCTAAGACCAATAGGAGCGGAGTGTAATGAAAATTGTGACGCAGACGGAGTTGCGCGAGTCAACTAGTAAATAATAAAAATGAAATTTAATTAAAAATTAAAGGGGGCTGCCATACAAGAAGCGTGTATTTTTTCGGTTTATGATACGGAACCCTGCATGTGAGCCAAAAAAAATAGCCAAGTGCGATGGCTGGTTTCTTAGTAGGGAAATAATAAAAATAAATTACCGGAATAATTTTATTAATAGAGGTTAAGTAGCAAATTTTTTATAAAGTGACTTTGATCTTATGGTCAGCCAATTTCTTCAAGGTTTGCAGTTCCGCACATTAGTTCAATATCATTTAGATTTAAATTTAATGATATTTTAATGTCAAGAATATCCTGCAATAAATGGAACTAGGGATATCATTAACCCTTTTAATTGACCTTAATGTGTACTTACCATAATTATAAAATATATACACTTGTGATATAGCAGGACAGATCATTTAACATCTGAAACATACCTAATGTTTAATTTGATCATAAACCGGACCACTTTGTCGTTCTTATCATTATCATCATAACAGCCGACAGACGTCCACTGCTGGACATGGGGTTTGCCATAATCGCCAAGCTTGGCAGGCGGGCTGGCGACCGCCGTGTACAGAGAATGCTGCTGCCCATTCTCTGGTGAGTCCCTTAGTCGCCTCTAACGACACCCACAGGAAGTGATGGGATGGTATTATTATTTTACGGCACCGGCCAACAACATACGGCCGTGTCATACTATTCTGTGGAAATACCAACGTGAAAAGTTTTGTGAAGTGAACTGTCAATCCCTGACATTCGCTGGAATGACAGCTTACTTCAACTTAGTGAGACTTTCACAAAATCGGCCGGCTGGTAACCCTACCTATCGTGTCCTTGAAGTAATAACTTATTACGAAGAGAAAACGAAAACACCAACACATAAATACCATTACCATAATCATAGTAACGATTCGCTGAACTTTGACCCCCGAACAAGCATTGTCTCAAACCTAACACTTACACAACTGACATAAAAACCAGTACGTGACAAGTAATCTCTGTATCGAAAGTGAAAGGCGTAGCCTCGACCGTATCGCGTGAGAATATTATAACAACAACATCTACAAAAACATCATCCAATGCTTGTTTGCGCAGACGTTTTTACGACCCATTCAAACGAACGCGTCAATGGTTCGCGTGTGTAAAACCATTATCGTAACGTGTGGTTATCGAGGTGAGTAGCTCAATGACTACGTGTCCATGTCACAGCATTGGCGAAGAGGATTTATATTACGTGATGTACAACTGTGCTAAATTATAGCTATTACCATCTTATCACAAGGGAATAAGGCTTACATTTGTGGGAACTGCTGGGTTTCAGGTTAATATGTGATGCGTCTAGTGCCCATAAATTTTAAGTAGACACTCAATCTGAGTGGTAATTTTATTTATAGCGTTTTTTATTCAAATGTAAATTATGTTTGAACGTCGTAATAGACAAATGAGAGTTCGAAATTGAGTAATTTTTAATGCATACCAAGAAGGATATCAGATCTTGAAGTGAAATATGTTTTTATAGAATACTAGTTGACCCACGCAACTTCGTTTGCGTCACAATTTTCATTACTGCTCCACTCCTAATGGTCTTAGCGTGATGATTTATAGCTTATAGCCTTCCTCAATAAATGGGCTTCCAAATCGGACCAGTAGTTTCTGAGATTAGCCCGTTCAAGTAAACAAACTCTTCAGCTTTATATAGATAGCACTTCGCGCTCGACTTCGCCCGCGATTCTTAAGAATCTTTATTTTTTTCCTAGATAATTAAGTACTTACTTAAACCTTCTTCGAGAACCAGTCTATCCTTCGGTGTAAACAGCATAAAAATCGGTGCAGCATTTTTTGAGTTTATCGCGAACGAACAGACAGACAGACGCGGCGGAGGACTTTGTTTAATGGTATGTAGTGATTGGTTCACCTTTATCATCATCTACAGTCCGACTGTGCCCACTATTGAGCAAAAGGCTTTCTTTTCTTGTATCAATGCTTGCTCCTGTGCCAGCCTGACTTAGGCTTTATCCGCAATGGTAACAATTTTGTCGACCAAATTCGCCGGATGAAATATTATTTAGATACATCTCAATGAGACAGATTAGGACATTTTAAGACCAGATTCTTGTTTAGAGTTTAGATTTTTCAGAATATAAGGGCTTTCTTGCATATTTATTCTATTAGAGTAGCCTAAAAACGCCACATTAGTAGAATAATATTATTCGGAGGAGCACGTGGCTAGATAATAATAGCCACACGGGTCAATCTTCAAGGTTAAGAAACGCTTGCCAAGGTTGGTCTGTGGATGGTTGACCATCTTAACATACCGAGTTTCCTTCGTGCCTCGGAATGCACGTTAAGCCGTTGGTCCCGGTTGTCATTTGTTGATCTTTGGCAGTCGTTACGGATTCAGAAGCCAGTAAATCTGACTCCAGTCTTGCCATGAAGTACCGTGTTACCCAGTTGATGGGTTGTGGACGTCTGGTAGGTAGCCGCACCACGTAAAATACTGGTATTCAGCTAAATCTGGTTTGACTGGAAGCCGACCCCAATATAGTTGGGAAAAGGCTAGGCGAATGAGTAGAATAATATTATTAATCATACAAAAATTTGACAAATTTAATTTGCATCTTTATCGCTAAAGCATTAGGTTCAAGGTTGATTGGGAAAATTTGACAGTGACGGGTAGCGCGATGTGCTGGCTGATTTTACTAATGTGGCTTTTTTTAGACCCGCTGAGTGCCAATTCATATTTAAACAACTTTCGCATTCACAATAGGTCAAAAATGAAGGCAAATTGATGCTTTTTGACGAATCTGAGGCAATACCCCATAGAAAGTTTCTAGTATAAGCTCACCTGAGAAAGAGGAGAGTTTTATGCTTGCATATGTTTGTGATTTCTTTTTCTTAAAGAAATCGAAAAATTTGAGTTAAGTGTCAAACTAGCTACTTTTCATCCTGTGAAAAAAGTTACGAGAGCAATGCTGCGAGTAAAGGCCTTTTTTTAAAGATGGGAAATCATCAAATGACTCCTCCCGCCCTGGGTGAAGCAGAAGGGAGTGTCAGACTCTTACTGACTAAAACCCATCCGTGTTGCTCCTAAGTCTCAGGCGTTCCTGGGCCGCGGTGACGCTTTCGAACAAATTCCGCAATATTGCTGCCAGACCTAAGTCACATAGTTACACAAACACCAACCTATGTGATACTACTAATATTATAATTGCTAATATTTGTGAGTATGGATAGTTCCACAACCCTACGAGTAAAGGCCTAGCAAGGCTATATGGCGTTCAACCGCGAAAGTAGCCATCAATCATGCAACGAAACCATTGCTGATTGACACACACATATCGGAACGTCAGTCCTGTATTAAGCAATCAATGGAAACTAAACATCGTCGAACGAACTGTCCGTTGAACCGTCAGTTGCATTGCATTTTGCAATTTCTTCACTTTACTGCAATTGCGTTTCTTTTGCATAATGTTTCAGTGTTGTTTTGGGTGCTAACTGCTGGCAATTCAATTTATTATTAATAGTTATCTATTTTTATATTTATTTAGCAGCACGAAGGCTATTCGATTTTGTGATTACCACTTTTCGCTTAGCTTAGCTTGCTGCTAGTATAACCTGCTTGCGAGATTTTAATGTGTCCGTTCAATCATAATAAATGATATTGCTAGAGATACCTATAAAATATAGAAGTAATTTTCACAGAAATTGCACGCGTGTCATGTCATAGACTTTTTTTCGGCGATATTTTTTAGGGTTCCGTACCCAAAGGGTAACCCACGGAACCCTATTACTAAGCCTCCGCTGTCCTTCCGTCTGTCCATCCGTCCGTCCGTCTATCTTTCAGAGGGCTTTATCTCAAGAACCGTAATAGATGGATAGTTAAAATTTTCACAGATTGTGTATTTCTATTGCCGCTATAACAACAAATAATAAAAATTAAGGTTTACGGTACGGAACCCTTCGCGTGCGAGTCCGACTCGCACTTAGCCGTTTTTTTTTTCTATTGAAACTAGATAATGCTGGTTTTAAAAGTCATTTATTAAGTTTCTGTGAATTTTAAATTATAGCAAAATTATGAGTTACGAGAAGTGTGTCTCCATCCGTATTTCTATTTTATGCACATATCAATATATACAATGTAGATTTGCAAGTGCATGTTGAAACCTTAAGATTTTTAAAAATCGATCTCAGATTGCCACATATTGCTGCCTCATTCCTTTTTTTAAGGATGGAAGAGAGTGTCAGACTCTTACTGAATAAAACCCATCAGTGTTCCTCTTTGCCTTCCCTTTGCGTTCCAGAGCCGCGGTGACTCTCTCGAACAAATTCCGCAACACTGCTGCCAGACCTAAGTCACATAGTTACACAAACACCAACCTATGTGATCCTACTAATATTATAATTGCGAATGTTTGTGAAGATAGATAGATGTTTGTAACCCTTTCAGTCAGAATGCCTGAAGGGATCTTCATGAAATTTGGCACAGAGGTAAATTATAGTCTGAAAATAACACATAGGCTGGGAGTATGTTCCCTAGGGATCACGCAGGCAAAGCCGCTGGCAGAAGCTAGTGATATAATAACACCACACATTACCAATAGTAAAAGCCAAAATATAGTAATTCATACAAAACTAACGCGTGTCGACGTCACCCTTATTGAAGACGACGGGTTCAACTTACGTCTGTCACGAAAAATACTCGTGAAATAACTTTGATATTACCCGAAAAGGAGGAAACTCCTTTGAATTATTTATTGTATAGGATTACAAGTAATTATAAATGAGGCGTGAATGGCATGATGTAGTGCTAAATTAATAGTTTTGTCTGAAGTCGATACGGAATGGTAAACTGGAACATAAAAATAATATTATGCTATTCAACGCCGATCTGACTGCTTAGAAAGCACCGTACAATGTAAATATAACAACAAAACGACAGTACAAATCAACAGAACAGACAAATACAAGTGACAAGAATATTAATTTAAATAATGGTTGAAGAACATAAATAACCTGGCCAAATGGTGGTCTTTGACCCAGCCCAAACTTAGTGATAGTTCTTTGCAACTTCAAACGAAATACCTCACTTCCTTTTATGTCCAGCATGTACAAATACCTGGACTCAATTTCAAAGCTATCCAGGTTGCTAAGTACTATAAAATTTGAGTCAAATCGACTCAAAGCAAGTTCACAGTTTTTCACACTACAAACTAAAAGCCTTCTGATTTTCTTAACAGAGGTCATATCACATCTACATTGCTCAACATGTGCACAATCGTCTGACCTTTAATATTTTGTAACTTTAAGTGGAACTTATTTGCATGATTTGGTTTGAAATTGTTAACTTTTTAACACCAGTATAAGTGGTATATCAACAAACCATGAAATCAGCATAACGCTTGACCAGACTATTGCCCATACCCTTTGCGAAATTTTCCTAAAATAGTGACCTATTTATAGGAGAAACCTAAAAGTGCTTCAAATTAAAATGCCTAGAATTTTACAAAGAGGAGGGATAAAGGGAATACAAAAAATGATCTCAAAGGGACCAGAATATCCTAGGCTAAACTGATGAGTAATGATAGTAAGCAATCCCGAAAATCTTATAGAATTTTCGAGAAGGGTCTGTCAAATCAGACAAACCTATAATCCAGTAGCTCACTGACCGTACATAGGCGAATCCTTTGCCATAATCCTTTTGATAAAAGGATACTGTCCAAATCATTTTAGGTCAAGGATATTATAGTATGTATCGGTCTTTCCTTTTATGTAGTTATTTATTTTCATATATTTTAGCTTTGCGTTTGAGACGGATGATACAATATTATGGTATGGCATTTTTTATGTTACGAGGGTTATAATTCCATACTAGATAAATCAACACAGCATACAATTTTGAAAATGAAACGTTATGTTCATTAAATAATGAGAAACCTTTCAATTAAGTAACAATTACTAACTTTAGTATTCAATCATATGTTTCTATCACCTCCACCTTTACTCAGTGAAATAGCGAACGTAGTATATTGTCCTACTAATCATTTTAATATAGTTCCTCATTCATTGTTCCCATGTGTTCCAATGGTCTATGCCAAAACACCATTACTCATTTCGCTAATTCTGTCATTAATTAAAATGGCATTTGAACGATTAATAAATTCGTCCCATTCACTGAAATGTATATGTTGTGGTTTTAAATTGAATGCAGTGGCTCCCAGTAATTATGCCTAGCTAATTATTTTGTGGTAAATCGGTTCACATATCGGTTTTGTTCAATCATTCGGACTTATTTGTTAATATAAATTTATGGTGGAATTCCGTGAATGATTATGGCCATGAGATTTTTTGTAATTAATAATGCGTTCTCATTATTTAACTTCATTAAACTCACTGTATCGTTTATTACATAAAAACTTGTTTTACTAATTGTAGAGTAGATTCTTTCGAAGTCGTTTACCGTGTCATCAAAGTGAAGCCGTCATTTAAATTCCACTTCAAAATCACATTCATGTCACGTCATTCACGTCAACTTCAATACTAACACTTTCATCCTTATAAAACCCAAACGCAAACGACACATACAATGTTTAAAAAGGACCGCAACTCCATTCACAAAAACTTTTTCAAAACAGAACGCAAAAGCAAAGTAAAAAAAATCTCAAACCTACCACAGCACTAAAATCCAGCGCACACCATTCACTTCACTTCACTAGTTCCGTCCGACGGCAGGCACTGTACTGAGGACGGTTGCTACCACCACCCAGTGGTTGCGACACTCGCTTCAATGGTCACAATGACGATGTGGTAGTAGGACAATGTGTGTAATATAATGATGATTGAAGTTAAAATATATGGGAGAAGGCAGGGCTGAGTATAGGACCTTGGGGAACTCTTTTAGAAAATACTAGTCGGGATCACAATTTGTGATACTATGACATTTCAAGTGCGTAAGTTACTGAAGTTGAGGTAACATGGAATTTAATAGTCGTTTGTCCGAAAAAAATATTTATCTTTTGCTTAAAATAGGACTTGCCCTTATTTGTCTTATGTATAAAAATACATCCAAAAGATCCAACTCTCTATTTATAAGAAGTTTTGCTGTACGCATTCGAAATGAGTAACAGATAAATAAAATTTAAATAGACGTTAATATCCAGGAAATAATAATCGTTAGAAACTCACCATATCTGCACTTCTGGAGAAATCAGGAAGCTATCGAGAATACTGTATTTTATCTATCAAAACTATAGACTATCAAATCTGCAATTTACTGAAAGCTCCAATTAACATATTCAAGGAAAAACGTAACGTTGGTATATAAAATATAACCGCTTAATATGTTTATACCCTTCACCGATTAAAATAGATTGCTACTGTAAAGTAAATGATTATTATAAAATACGTAGTCAGAAGGAGGCCGCTCTTTTCCGGATTGTTGCGTAACATCCTGCATTGGTCGCTCATAATATTAGTTGAATGCATCTAATGAGTTAAGTATATTTTTTTTTTGCTCATTCTTTTATGCAAATCAATACGCATGGTGTTGAGTCAGTGAACGATATAATTTTACGAGTATTATCTTTATGTCTATGACCGGTTCGTATTATGTTCTTTATTTTTTAGAGTTTTAGGTTTTGGTACCTCGTCCTTGAAAAATATTGTGTTTTTTTCTGGAAAGTGCATCTAACAGCGGGCTTCGATAGTATTGATATAAAATTGGATTTTGCAAAAAAAAAATAGTTTTATTTTTTTTCTAAATTGTTTTAATTCATCTGTGTGCAAGATAAAAGAAAAAACTAAATAAACTACATTTAGTTCTTCAGCAATAGTTTTGTGGATGAAAAACTGCCAACATAATGTTTCGACGTAAGTATTTAATTGTGTCAATCACTTAAAATTTTGCAAGTGTCTAGTTTTTGTTGATTGTCGTAATGAATTCAAACCTGGACTGTAGCCAGTATTTCTTTAGCAAATATTGCACAGTACTTAAACAGAGATTGTAGAGGTACCTATGTATGTATGTGTGGACAATTACATTGCAACGATGACCTGAGGTGCAGGTGCAACCATGCATAACATGTCTATAGTCGGACTTTCCATCAATCTTGGATGTACTTTTGAATAGAATAGAATAGAATAGAATAGAATAGAATAGAATAGAATAGAACACTCTTTAATATGTGCACCATATAAGTTACAGAAAAGATAGATGTAGAAAACATTACATAGGGTGACACAATGGGCGGCCTTATCGCTAAAAGCGATCTTTTCAAGACAACCTTTGGATGGCCTTCATCATCATCTGCCAAGCCTTTTCCCAACTATATTGGGGTCGGCTTCCAGTCAAACCAGATTTAGCTGAATACCAGTATTTTACGCGGAGCGGCTGCCTACCAGACCTCCACAACCCAGTAACTGCGTAACACGGTACTTCATGGCAACTGACTAACTGGCTTCTAGTCAGAAGCCAGTTAGTCGTTACGGATAGTCATCCGTAACCGTGCCCTTACCTGTGTTCTAGATAATTAAGACTTCGATCCATCAAATGGAATCAGGATATTTTAAACAATAATAATACATCTTGAGGCCTACTATATCTGCAGTTTTAAAGTAAACAAGTGAATAACCTTATAGTTGTACATAGTCTGTACGTATAATCTATATCGGTGTACAGCCAGCAGAGAAAGTTGTTCCGTCACAATGTCAATAGCGCTGCCGACGAGGACGGAAGCGTTCGCGTAATCATTACGAAACTTGCGTCTACCTGTGTACGTTGCATTCGGTCAGGCATAATACGTTTTTGTATGACTTATGTAGTGTATGTTATGTCATAGAGGTATTTGAAATGGGATGACGTGGTAGAGGGATAACTGGTTCTGGTAAATTTTTTTCTCATATATTTATACTACGTTCTATAGGAATCAGAGTTTGTTTTTTATTGGTAGCACGTATAAATTAGTAGTATTGATATCATTTATTCTATTTCCATTTTCAATTTTCAAAAATAAGCGTTTTTGCGGTGCAAACCTAACGAAAACATCCAATCCAAATAGGATAACACAGATTTTCAATCAACGACTTCCAATATTCCCAGAACTGCCACCCTAGCGAAAATATTCATGAAAGTCCTAACTAAAGGGATAGCCTGAATAAATCATAGACCAACTATTTTTAGACGCCGAACCTGCGAAGTCAAACTCGGTAGAAACATAACAGATTTATTACCTATTAGCTGGGATACGCAAAGGCTGACCACGGAGAGTCGACCCGATTAAGTTAATCGACCACGTCTAGTCTTCAGAGAGGGGGCACGGCTAAAGGTATTAACTCATGAAACACGGCCACGTGGCCCGAATAGATAATGGGTCGTGTGAGGCGACACGGAGTCTTGGTAGGGTCAGTATGCGGGGCACTGACTTGGGAATCTTCGGATAAAGGATTTGAAGTAACTTTGGCTTTAACTGCTTGAGTTTTATGGAGGCAATGACCGCGGTAGGTAATACGTAGGCAGGTTTTGTTTAGAAAATGTAAGTGGTGCTGCAAGTGAAAATAGTGCGGAGTGGGAAGCGTTGGCACTAGTAGCAGCAAGGTTGAAAATAAAAGACATGGTTTGGTGCAGTGAAGTGAAGGCACTATCAACAAAATTGATTCCAAACCAGTCTTATACGTTCTAGTACAATTAGGTCGGAACATTGTTAGTTGAATTAATATTCTATTGTATTTAACACGATGTTCAATTGTACAACTTAAGGCACTTATTGATATAGTTTTTACATTTTATCTAAAACTTCCTAAGTGATAATAGTAATAATATTTGAAGTTTTACGTTGTAATGAAGACGTTACGATGTTAACTTCAACATTTCTAGGATTTCAAACGAATTATGCATTAAAAATCAAGAATCAATTTTGCCGATAGTACAACCCATATTTTTGATGAATTAGATAGATACTTAATCTCCAGAGCGGGAGGAGTCATTTGATGATTTCCCATCCTAATAAAAAGGGCATTAAAAGAAACTGCTACTCAACACGAAATAAATACCCGAGCTTTTGTTTATTTTCCCAATAATTGTAAGTAGTCTAGTAGATTGCTGTAGGAAATTAGTGACAAGTAAACTAGAATGGGTCGGTTTAATCTTGTTTCGAACTTAGGACAAGGGATTTAAAGTTGCTTTTAGGATTTTGTAATTGAATGAAATATGTTTCGCGGATGTTGTTAAACTGTGGTAGGTTATTTAATTTTTAGTGTTGATACAATGTCTCTTGATAAAAACTATAATGTGGTTAACGATAGAGCACGCTTGCTTAGAAGTAACTTATTCACTCCTGACTTAAAGACATTGCTTAGCTGTAGGTGTGCATATTTAAAGTAATTCCAAAACATTTATGCCCAAAGCTTGAGAAATTATGTTTTTAAGTGCTAAACCACCGCCACTAGCTCTTTAATCATGATAAAAGCCAGGTGTTATTCAAATTGTATCTGTTTCGAACCTAAAATGGTAACAAAATCAATAATAAGTAAGGTTCATTGCGATTATTTGCGAACTGTATCTTTAAAAATAAGAATAATGTCTACGTACAGTTTGCAAAAGGTATATTAAATAACAACACAATGCAATACAATGAAAAACATTAACTGTAAAATAGCTCATTTTTATTCACATGAGTAAAATTTTGGCATATTATCCTACTATTTCAAAGGTAACACGTATATGGCGCTCTATGATGCCAAGAACGTTGACTAAGGGATCGTAATACAATTATTAGCTATTGCCCGCGACTTGAACGGTTGACCCGAAGGTCACTCGTAAAACCCAAAGGTTTTGAGGAAGATTCTTATCACTAAACGGAACTAATATTTTTGCTTAGCAGCTTTTTGAGTGATTGTAGAACTTTTTCTTTTTGCAGGGTTGCGGATTTTTTTCGAAAAAGGCACCGCGGTCCTGGAACGTAAAGGTCAATAGGAGGAACACGGATTGCAGAGTATCCGGAATCCTGGATCCTGGAACTATTTTTGTTACTTTCTTTCTTTCCTTTCAAAACAAATTTGAAAGAACACAAGTGTCTTTTAGTCAGTACTAGTCTGACACTCCCTTCCGCTCCGCCTCGAGTGGAAGGAGTCATTTGATGATTTCCTATGTACCTACGTGGAAATACTAACCTATAAATACTAGACCCGGACTTTTCCTAAAAATTGCGAACGATGAGGATGCCTAGCTCTGACCTGGCGTGAGGTACGGTTGTGTTAACATACACTGGGCAGTGGGCACACTCATAATTCTTATCATTCCTGTCTTATATCATAAACCAAAGGCATCTGCAGAGTCTGTACCTAATAATAATCTCACTTTTTCTTGTCGTTTTATGTTATTACCAAGTGTCATAGCAGCGAGAACTTGCTAATCTTTTTTTAGCAGGCGTTGTAAAAACTATTTTTCAACATTAAAAACCGTGGCGTAGCTAATGAATGAAGCTGTTAAAATTAATTTAGTAGTATGACCACCCTCAGAACGTTTGAAAGTTCCAATGCTTTAGTGGTTAAACTACGAATTTTAATTAAGAGGTATATTTAATAAGATATAGATAACTAAAATAAATAATTAATAATACCGTTAGGGGTCACTCAAAACTTCAGATGGTGGTATTACGTTTTTGCAAGAATTCCTCTGTACGAACTGTTATTTCATTAATATGCAAATTCATAACCGTAAACGCTCACTGAGCATTTTTCCAGAAACAATTTCAAGCGAAAATTTAAACTATCTCAACAATAATTCTGCATAAAATAATATTGAAAAAAAAAACAGGTATTAAAGATTTTATCTTTTCCATTAGATACCTTCAATTCGAGACTTCGGTTCTCGAACAAAGAAGAAAGCCAAGAAATTCCGCTGAGACCCACCGTGTACCGAATTCCGAAAATTGGTATGCAATTGTTACGTAAACAGGAAAAACTGATGACAAAAGTTGTAAACATAGGGACTTATGTGAACCGAAAGGTATGGGAAGGAAAGGGACTTTGATAATAACTTTTATACAAATTAAATTCCTGGCAATGTGTTCAACATTGGATGGATCCATGGATCCGATAACTGAAATACTTGGAGATGTTTAATTAAACTTTGAGCCGCGTGTTTCTTTGCCTAAAATAGGCCACGTAGGCGTCTTTGAATGTGCCCTTTAAAATTTAATGGATGACAATGATAATATTGCCTGAAAAGTAATTTGTTAGTGACTTCGACCTTTTCTAAAGTTTTCGTCTGTCTGAATTGCTGCGTGATTAGTGATAAACTACAGGCTTATCGGTAAATGAAGTCGGGGTACTAAAATTACTTTAACATTTTTGCAAAATCTGTAATGATTATAATTATCACTATCAAGCAATGGTATTAGGAGTGTCAGACTCTTACAGACTAAAACCGACTCTTGTTCTTTCAAATGCGTCTTGCGTTCCAGCATTCAGGACTGCGGTAACTCCGCAACCTGTTTCTACTCAATAATTGTCTGAATAATAGTATATGCAGCGAAAAAAAAACATTGGTTTCTTTTCTTACAACCGTTGCAGTAGGCTGCAACTGCCACTGAACCCTGCATCAGAATACAACTCTATATCACTATTGTGCGTGGCAACATCAGCCGGTCTATTCTGACAACATCACACCGTGTACATAGGTAAACAAAAGTGGAGTAGCGTGAAGTGAACTGTCATTCCATCTTATTTATATAGATTGACAGCTCACTTCGTGTTCACTTCACCTGAGCTTACAAGGTGTTATGTTTACAAAATCGTTTACAAGATCTTTGTCGACGTATGTACCTATGTATACATTGAATGGAAAGTAGTTCTGTTTTTCTTCTTCTCGTGTGAGCAGTAAGGTCTAACACCCTAGTAAGAGAGTTTCTAAACGGCCTCTGACATGGTTAATTTGATGACCGCCATTTGACAGCCGGGACCACCGGCTTATACGTGCCTTCTGAAGCACGAATCATCTTTTTTATCAGACAATCAAGTGACGGGACCACCGGGTCACAAGGCAAACGTCTAAACCACTCAACCAAGACGGCAGTGCATTTCTGTTCTTAGATATGGGCAATGTAATGCTAAAGTGAATACTCAAACCGCGGCCCAAATAACCCGAACCTTTCCATCTATAACTTGCCTCCTACTACTGTTACTAAGCGTTAATGGGGAGGCGAAACTTCTGTATAATCGTGGGGTATCAGTACCTAACTCGGTTGAAGTTGGTAACCTAATATTCTGGCAACGGTTAACATCAATCAACTTCGACGTTCGTTGTTGTAGCTAAGTGTGGGTGGAAGGGAATTTCGAATCTGTCTAGAAGGTATTGAACGATGTGAGGCTTCGATAATCTCACAATACTTACTACTTTTTTGGTTCAAGCGCACCATTTTACTAGTGGTCCGTTTAAAACCGATCAGTTGTCGCTGGCACACAGATGTGCCATTGGACGTCAACTGAAACTGACGCTTTAAAAAAAAAAACACAGTGTGTCCTATGGCCCCATCGATCAAAAACATGGCGGCTGCCGATTTTTTTACAATAAAACTATTCAATTTTTGTTGCGTCGCGACGGCTATTGCGACCGGGTAACCACAGGTTTTGTATAGAATAGAATAATTAAAATAGAATAGAATGGAATAGAATAGTATGGCATTGATTCCTACATAATTATGACACATCTATGTGTATATTTATAATGCATGGAAACTGTAAAGTGTCTACACATTTTTGTATATTGCTTTTTCAAAATTAAAAGCCGTCCCTAAATACTACAGAGGTAAACTGTCAAACTAGTTAATAACCTAACATAAATTACTCTCAAACTAAGACTGTATTATGCCTTCTCCGACACACGCTGCCTAAGTTCTCGTTGTGGAATGTCAGAGTTATTGCGGATAAAATACCTGAAATAATACCAGAAGACGTAGAGTTGCAAGACCACGTCCTTCCTACTTAAAACTGCGGGAATCTGCTGAATGAGAAACGTGCAAAACCATCGAACGGTTCAGTGGCGACACTAGGGGCAAGCTCATGTCCAGCCGTGGACGTCTTTTGGCTGAAATTAAGACAATGATGATGGGCCACGGTAGTCCGCTGAACATGAAAAGAGACAGATGTGTTACTGGGGAGTTTGTTGGCCACTTCTTCACAACAGCTAAAACACTAGGAAGTGGTGACGGGTGGGCGTTTTGGGGGACTGTCTTTTGCAAAACTTGACGTTAAAAAAGTGCTGACTCTCAGCCTAATTTGAATAAACTACTTTTGATTTTGGTTTTGACAGAAACGGTCGATGTGTTCCTTTAAATGATAATGGTATGATATTTTTTCCTTCAAGTATCAGCCAGACATTTCAAAAACCGCCCTAAAGTCCCTTTCATCCCTGCAACCCGAACGTCACCGCTACGGCGCTAATGCGGAGTAAAATTACAATATCAAATTATTGGCTATGTATCAAATTGATGTTATTATGATGAGGGGTAATACATTGATATTAGATTTCTATTTCACCGGACACATGCCCTTTGCGCTCGTGATTTGACTGACTGATTAAGTGAGTTAACTATTGAGGGTATTCAGTTATACCTGACTAATGGATTTAGTACTTATGGGCTGTCGAAAATATAAGTAGTAGTGTCTAGATTATAATATCTATTGTTTGAAGTGAAGCACAGATGAAGGAGTATGAACGTCGAGTTGGTCTGTGGATGGGTGACCATCTTAACATACCGAGTTTCCTCCGTGCCTCGGAAAGCACGTTAAGCTGTTGTCCCGGCTGTCATTTGTAGATCTCTCGGATAATCAGAAGTCAGTTAATCTGACTCCAGTCTTGCCATGAAGTATCGTATTACCCAGTTAATGGGTTGTGGAGGTCTGGTAGGCAGCCGTTTCGCGTAAAATACTGGCATTCAGCTTATTCCGGTTAGACTGGAAGCCAGCCCCAATATAGTTGGGAAAAAGCTAGGCAGATGATGACTAATTTTGGTCACTCGTCACTCAGCGTTCATTGGAAGACCAGAGTCAAACAGCATCTGTATGGTAGCATTGCTGAAGTGATGCACACACTGTTTTTAAAGATTAGTCCTTCAAATACACACACAGTAAGTATTTATGGTTGTTGTTCATTACCTACTGATAAAAATCTTTCAGAATCGACGGCTACAGTCAGTAACTTATCCAAACACGAAAAAAAATATTATTATCTTTCTTTTTTTCGAGATTCTGAATTAAATGTTTGTCAGCTGTAGGTTATTTCAAAACATGAAATGGACTGTGAATTTGAAGGTAGTTCGAGGAATCTGCAATATGTTGAAAGCAGCTCGTTGTTAGGTTTATGCCGATTATTAAAGCTTGTCAGTAATCGTGCATGTGATGTTTATTTCAAGATAATGATATAATATATTTAATAGTAAAAGTCTGGACAATTTATCAATCAACGGAAGAATTATATTTTTTACATTTTTTTTCGAGATTCTGAATTAAATGGTTCTTATTATTATTATGTTTAACATCACATTCATGAAAATTTAGTGTGTCCATAATTTTCTTAACCAAATTGAGGTAGGTAACTTTGCTTTAGCAGTTATATTTTCTACAGCAATAATAATATGAGTATCACTCAGTACACAAATACGAATTTTAATTTACAAAACAGCGTATATCCCAAACGGCCTTTGCAGAACATTAGCCCGCATTTGCTACCATAATGAACAATTTCAGTCCAATTTACCATAAACGCGATTGGCAGCGGATTGCTGGTCGATGCGTTATGTTATTAGTTAGCAAGCAGTGGCCATTGTCCGTCTCTTTGATAATGGCTTAGTTGGCTTCACTACTGAATCTGCGAATTAGCGGAATTAGTAGCTTAATTACTGTTAGAATGTGTTCGGCTATAGGTTATTTCAAAACATGAAATGGATTGTGAATTTTGAGGTGGTTCAAGGAATCTGCAATATGTTGAAAGCAGCTCGTTGCCTATGGTTAGATTTATGCCGATTATTAAAGTTTGTCAGTAATCGTGCCTGTGATGTTTATTTCAATGTGGATTTTAAGGATATTGATATTATTTATTTACTAGTAAAAGTCTGGATAATTTATCAATCAACGGAAGAATTTTATATAATATATTGATTGATTGATCAATAAAAAAAAAAAAAAAATTTTATTATTTATTCTTTTAAATTAAAATTTAAAATAAAATTTTACTGACTGAATGAGTGACTGACAGACAACGCACAGCCGAAATTACTGATCGTAGAAAGCTGAAATTTGTCATGTACTCGTATGTTCCTTATGAAGTCCTAAAAACCGTGAGGCGGTTTATATACTACGTGTACAGAATAAATGCTATACCTGTTAAAGAGTCATTGTACTCAACATTATAAGAAATTTTCACTAGTGGACTAACTCCAAAATCGCGAAAGAAAAAACAGGTGTTCAGTACATTTAGACAAGTTATGCGCACATCAATGACGGGAACGTCGCGGGCAAAAGCTAATATAGAATAAAATAAATACTCAATATGGTATGGCAGTGGTTCCTAACCTTTTCAATATTTTTACCCTGTGACCTACTAGGAAAACTGATTTCACCCCGACCTTAAAATGTAACAATACAAGCAAATACAAATATCTTTATTAATCACAAATCAATTAATTATTTTTTTTATTTATTTAAACTTCATGTACAATAGTGGTACATAGGCGGACTTAATGCAACAAGGCATTCTCTACCAGTCAACCTTTGGGTTAAAAAGAAACACATAAAAAGAATCAAATTGTGTGATCACAAATTGCACAATAGTCTCATTTCTCAGAAAATGACGGTGTTTCTTTTCTCAACATCGCCCACCCATAATAGCGAGGTGACAATGACGACGCGACGGCAACTAAAAAAACGTATGTTATTAGATTAGGTCTTAATTATTTAGGTTCTTTGTAACCCCCACCTGATTTATCCCCGTGGGCCGTGGGGATAATTACCCTCGGGTTCGGAACCACTGGCAATGGCAAATACTAGTACATCAATAAAATAGTTTTGATTCCTTTAAACATCTTCGTCATTCATTATACAATCCATCTATTCCTCGATCCAGGTTAAAGTACCAAGAATTATGATATTATTTTACAATTTAAGGTTCTGGAAGAGTAAAGAACAGTTTAAACATGAATCAAGCTGTTTGATATTCACCAGAGTGCTTTTCATTACCGTTACCAGGTTCCCAGTAAGGAGAGGATTATTGAGATTTTACCTTGTGGCTGCAATCAGTTTACATGGAAAAGTTATCTAAAGATAATGATTATTTTAACCGACTTCTTCAAAAAGGAAGAGGTATGTTCGCCTGTAGGTATGTTTTTTTTGTGTATGTTCACCGATTTCTCCGCCAATTGTGGACCCATTTACAAAATAGGTGGTGGTCTCATTGCTAGAATCCGATGATAGGATCCCATAAAATCGAGGGAATCCCTCAAATTTTCATTTTCATTTTCTTTGTAACGCAACTCAGATATTTGTGCCTGATAATCATCATTTCATGCTGATGATGGAAGGTATAAGTCAGGATCTGATGACGGGATCCCATGAAAAATGTTTGTCCAGCAATATTTTCAGCAGGATGGCATGCTGAATGACGAATATATTTAAAGAAATCGAACCTATTTTATTGATATACCAGTATTTGCCATACCATCATCATCATCATCATCTGCCTTGCCTTTTCCCAACTATATTGGGGTCAGCTTCCAGTCAAGCCGGATTGAGCTGAATACATGTATTTTACGAGGAGCCGCTGCCTACCAGACCTCCACAACCCATTAACAGGGTAACATGGTACTTCATGGCAAATACTGGAGTCAGATTTACTGGCTTCTGACTATCCGTAACGACTGCCAAAGATCTACAAATGACAGCCGGGACCAACGGCTTAACGTGCTTTCCGAGGCACGGAGGAAACTCGGTATGTTAAGATGGTCACCAATCCACAGACCAACCTAGGCAAGCGTTGCTAAACCTTGAAGATCGACCCGTGCGGCTGTTATTATTTAGCCACGAGCTCTTCAGTATTTGCCATACCATATTGAGTATTTATTTTATTCTATATTAGCTTTTGCCCGCGACGTTCCCGTAAGAATTTCGAGAAATCCTCTCTTGCTGATCCCTTAGTCTCCCTCAGGAACATTATCATCGTCATCTGCCTAGCCTTTTCCCAACCATATTGGGGTCGGCTTCCAGTCAAACCGGATTTAGCTGAATATCAGAATTTTAAGCGAAGCGGTTGCCTATCAGACCTCCACAACCCATTAACTGGGTAACACGGTACTTCATGGCAAGACTGGAGTCAGATTAACTGGCTTCGGACTGTCCGTAATGACTGCCAAAGATCTACAAATGACAGCCGGAACCAACGGCTTAACGTGCGGCACGGAGGAAACTCGGAATGTTAAGATGGTCACCAATCCACAGACCAACCTTGGCAGGCGTTGCTTAACCTTAAACATCGACCCGTGCGGCTGTTATTATCTAGCCACGAACTCCTCACACTTCCCAAGGAACCTACATTGCAAATTTCAGCTTTCTAAGACCAGTAGTTTCGGCTGTGGGTTGTCTGTCAGTCGCTCAATCAGTCAGGAACGGCTGAATCTTAATTTAGAAAATCCTTCCGTATTCGCATAGCGTCGCTTTGTATTCAATTACTCGTTAGTTAAGAGCGTTATTTTTATTGTGATAAGACTTTTCGAAGTGCAAAGTGCAGCAGTGCCTTAGTCAAGCCATTTTCATAGGGAATGATGTAACTGTAAAACGATTTATTTTTTTAATTATTTTTTTGATATATTGATAAACGTATGCCACGTTTGACCACTATCTCACCTGATGGTAAGCGATGATGCGGTCGAAGATGGAGCACGCTTGCCTTGAAGTAACTTACTCATTCTTGACTTAAAGACTCCCAGGTTGTAGCTATCAGGATACACAGACTGTGGCAGGGAATTCTGGGGATTCTGGCAGGGGATTATAGATAAAAGTCCCGAATCATTGTCACGTCACGACTCTTTTGATTTATATATTCACGATTGTTTAACTATTGTGCCTGTTACACGAACAGTGAAAGTAGCAAGTAGGTAGACACTACCTACAAGAAAACTGGTTAGCTCATAACTTAGATACATTTGCACTTTTTTACATTTAATGCAAAACCCGCTTTTCACTAAAGCTACAAAAAACATGACATACCGACAATGTCTTTTGGCTATAAGAACTTTCCTTATAAACATATTTTCTTGCTAATAGACATTTTAATTGACAAAATAAAAACCAAATTTTCAGCAGGCAATATCATATAAACTTTTCTCCATGATCTAAGGACTTAATATATAGTTTTAATGGTTAAAATGTTCAAGTTAAAACTTAAAAACAGTGATGGCTCAACCGGCAGGGTGTCCCATTAGAAGTTTGTAATGTGGCCTAACAGTAACGGTCCGTAAATCCCCCTCTTAACTTAGTTCCTTGAACGGATCGTTTGAGGTGAGTGCACGTTATGGAGAATTGCCAGTTATTTTATAGTTTTCTGTGCCTTGTTTGTAATAAAGTAAAATTGTCGTAAAGATGAAACAGTTTTGAAGATTTTATTGTATAAAAAGCAAGAAAAAAAATCTGTGAAGTCGGTTTACGGACGATAAATTTACGTGATAATGTCATAAGAAAATAATTGAATTCTTAACAAACAAGTCGAACGCTTAGGTCGATCGTGCCTCTCTATCGCTTGTTCCGCGCTTACGTTTGCATGCTCGGCTCAGGCGGAACATGACCCTTTTCCGTGCGAGTTCGATTTATATGACGTTATCATGTCAACAAAATAATAAATTATTTTATTTTGTTCAAACTAAAGGTACAGCGGGTCCAAAAAGGCCTTTTTAGTAGAATTATAATATTTACCACACAAGAATCTGTCCGATTTCATTTTCATCTATATCGCGTACACATTAGGTTCAAGATTGATTAGGAAAATTTGACAGTGACGGGCAGCGTGATGTGGTTTCTGATTCTGCTAAAGTAGTATCTTTAGATCCACATAACAGCCGATCTATTTTGTCAATATCTAAATTATTGACGACACGGTAAACGCAGTGGTAGAACGATTGGCTGCTGCGCTGCGTGTTGTGGGTTCGATTCTCGCACGGAACAAATATTTGTATGGTTTCGGGTCCAACTGTTTGTGCATTTGAGTTTAGAGTTTTTACGATCGCACCCACAATATAGGAAAATTTCGTAGTGTGGGGCAAGGTGTTAAAAAAATATATCTTGGTTATAGAACAAAGATTGAAGTTTTACCCTTTTAACTGTTTATAGCAGTGCGATTATGTAGACCTCTCACCTCACAAGCTTAGGGCCATTTTCACCAATTCAAATTGATCGCGATCAGTACATCTGAACTTTACGTTCAAGAGCTGCCAGTGTCAATATTCCACAGAAAATACGACACTGACAGCTCGTAAACGTGGTTTGTAAAATTCGCCCTTAGGTGAACACACATGAAGTAAGCTGTCAAATCCATACAAACAAGATAGACCCCTCTCTTCACCTAAGTTTACAAGATTTTGGTTGATTTGATTTGAACTGTATACTACGGCAATAGAAATACACAATCTGTGAAAATATCAAATGTCTATACCTATTACGGTTCTTGAGATACAGACCGCTATACAGACGGACGGACGGAAAGACTGAAGGACAGCGGATGCCTAGTAATAACGAAACCCTAAAAAGTGTGCATGTGACAAATAGGTCCTCATCAGCATAAATACCAGACACCTAGTACCTGACCCGAGATCTTTTCTTACGTGAGTATTTTAGGAATGTGTGAGTGGTTTAAACGTAGAAAACTATTGCAGAGCTTTCTTTTCGGGGTAAACCTTTAAGTCACTCACATTCTAGGATTCTACTTATTTAAAGTTTTCTTTTTAGGAATTTTCCACAAAGAAACCACTCATGAAAACAAGTTAAGAGCTTCATTGAAACGTAGTCAATCAAACGGTACAAATTAATGTTTCAATTAGACTTTAAATTAGTGTAGTAAAGTCTGTAGACAAATCTCAATTAATAAAATCTCTAATAATATAAATACGAAAGTGATTTTGTTACGCTATTGTGCCTAAATTGCTAAACCGATTGTGATGAATATGGTAAAAATATAGAATATATGTTTTTTACCCTGGAAACGGTTGTAGCTACTTTTGTGAAAGTAAAACTTGAACGCGAGTAAAGCTAGTCTTTACTAATATTATAAATGCAATAGTGAGTTAGTCAGTTTGTTACGCATTCACGAATGTGCTAAGTTTCGGTATAGAATCAGATAGCACCTTGGAGATCATTATAGGTTAGGTACGTTTTTGCGATAGAGTTTCTGTCTGTTCTTTTCCATAAGAATCTACATTTGTGAATAGACAGAAGAATATTTTAATTTATTAATTTAAATGTAAATGATGACGTTCAAAATAGCAGTTTAATTGTCCCATCACTTACCGTGGGTGTCGTAAGAGGCGACTAAGGGACTCGCCAGAGAATGGGCAGCAACGTTGTCTGCAAAACTCGACACCACACACTACGATCGTCAATCCGCCTGCCAAGCGTGGCAATTATGACAAACCCTCCCGTCTTGGGGGAGGCTTATGTCCAGTAGTGGATGTCTGTCGGGTGTAATGATAAACCATGAGCAAAGCTAATTTTCATAAAACTGACGAAATTGCTATCTTAACTTCTTTAGCATCAATAACAAAACAGTGGCACCCATTAACCACGTACACACGACTTATCGGCGGCAAGATATTCCCAAAACGACAAGAATGCTGAATTGCTCACAGAACTCGTAGACATTTGCTTATCGGAAACGAATAGAATTTTATCTTTCCTCCCTCCATTATTTTAGAGAGTATGGTGTCTTTTGTTTATATAATGGACGTGAATGTCCCTTAAGGCTGTCAATTGTACTTGAGTGGTTTGATGTTCGAGGTATAAACGAATATTGCACGTGTTGGCAGTTTATCATTAGATGAGAGAAGCAATAGCTTCAAGATTAAGCAACGCTTGCCAAGCTTGGTCTGTGGATGGGTGACCATCTTAACACATCGAGTTTCCCGAAGCCCGTAAAATTTGACTCCAGTCTTGCCAAGAACTGCCGTGTTACCCAGTTAATGGGTTGTGGAGGTCTGGTAGGTAGCCGCTCCTCGTAAAATACTGGTATTCAGCTAAATCCGGCTTGACTGGAAGCCGATCCCAATATAGTTGGGAAAGGGCTAGGCAGATGAGCACTTTATATCCTTGATAAGTTGTGTTTGATACCCATAAGATTGTTGCGATTCTACCAATTTGCACTGAGTGTTTCCAAACGTCTTTTATAGTGCGCACAGCAAAGGAGTGGAACTCTCTGTCTGCGTCTGTGTTTCCAAACGCTTACAACCTTAATCTGTTCAAACTTAAAGTCGACAGGATTAGTCTGCGATGGAGCGAGCTTATTCTTCTGGGTAAGCTCGCTTCATCGTAGACTTTGCCTCTGTCATCTCTGACCTAGACTAAATATCTCTGAAGTTTCCAGCTGTCATTTATAGACTATACTAGAATAAAATACTCTTTACTATGCACACCATTCAAGTTACAGAACAGATAGATGAGATTTTGATCTTGCTAGACGCTTACCTCCATCAGCCAGTGATGTTTTTAAGTCAGTTCTGCTTGATCTTCGACCGCGTGAAATCGACAATTTCTAATTGAATTTTCGTAAATATTTTAACTTAGAAATCTTATCTTGTGACAACATTTTAATTTCCGACTTACTCGCGAACGAATTTGCGGGCAACAGCTAGTCTAAAATAATCCCAGAGCGAACCAACTCCCGAGATAAAAAAAAAAAAATTTTTTTTTAAATCTGTGAATCCTACACCTCAAATAAAAGTTATCTGGCAAATTCGGCCCTTTAGAAGAAATTTTATCCTAGTTCAAGTCAAAGTCAAATAATTTATTTCAACTAGACTATTAAAGGCACTTTGAACGTCAAATGAAAATAAAATATTATAGTGACTCTTGTCGTCCGTTCGCAAAAGGTAGATTCTTATGAAGAAGAACGGAGAAGAAAATCCATAGTCCATGTAAGATGATTAAACCTTTTGGGTTTAATACCTTAAGAAGTGGGTGGATAAAATGTACACTTTGTTGATGTCAATATTACTAACTCTAAAGGTACCTCGGTACTCGTAGCAAAACATGTTGCCTTAATATCGCTAACAGCTGCTCTTGTATCGTAAAAGTAAATATGAAAGTGGGTACCAATGTTCAGATACATTGTCACCATCTTACATATACTAAACTTTGCGAACATTATTAAGAAATATAAGTAGTCTATGTTTACTTGGAGGATGGAGCGCAGCATTCTGGTCGTAAAAAGAGATGACAGAATAAGGCTCCCGTTTTTGAGCGCAGTCAAAAACGGGAATCAAAGACGTAGGAATCAAATTCTTGGGCGGGTCACGTCACCCAAATGCATAGTGACAGCTGGACAACAGTCTTTACAAAGTGGGTGCCTGGCGATGGACAGCTCCGCTAAGGCTGACCTAGGAAACGGTGGTGACAATGACGCCTACTGCAATGGTTAAATCGAGATGGCTCGGGATAAAAATATCTGGAAGAAGTTGAATGAGGTAAAGACTACACTTTAGGTAAAGGCCCAGCAGTGGGGCGGTAAAAGCTTACAAAAATGCCATTATTCTTTACGTGCGTAGTCGAATCAGAAATAAATATATTCGCAGGAGAACCAAGGGTGCAAGTGCCTGCTGGGGCTGCGGAATCTGTTCGAAAGAGGTACCGTAGTCCTGGAACACAAAGGGCACTAGGAGGAACACGGATGGGTTTTAGTCAGTAAGAGTCTGACACTCCCTCCTGCTTCACCCAGAGCGGGCCATTGATGCCATTTGATGATTTCCCACCCTTAAAAAAAGGAGAACCAAGGGTACCGGCAAATCGCCAAACTTAGGTGAGAACATGATGCCTGTATCCAGTAAAGGACGTCTTTTGAATGAAATGATGACCATGATAATATCAGAAGATTGACCAACCCAGAAGTTGCTCCGTTCCCAATGTTTCAACGGTTTGTGTTACAATCCGGTTTTGAGATCTAATGTATTCGATTTTTGTTATTCATGATAATTATGTAGTTGAACAACAAATACTAACAGCTAGCTTTTGTCCTTGACTTCGTACGCGCATATCCCGTTTTTTCCCGTTCCCCTAACAATTTCTAGACATCCTCTCTTAATGCTCTCCTACACTCCCTTAGAAACCTACATGCCAAATTTCAGCTTTCTACGATCAGCAGTTTCAGCTGTACTTTGTCTTTCAGTCGCTCAGTAACGGAAGAATTTTATATGTTAGTATTCTAGCTTTTGTATATCCCGTTGTTTACCGTTCCCGTAAGAATTTCTTAAAATCCTCTTTTAATGAGTGTAAAGGAACTCCCCATGGAACTTATGTGCCAAATTTTAGCTTTCTGCGACCAGCAGTTTGGACTGTGCTTTGTCTATTAGTCACTTACTCAGTGACCAGACTCGGAACAATTTATATATTGATTTTAACCTATATGTAAGAAGTACCGTCTGCGGCCTTTTACTCTACAACAGACATTAGAGGTCTAATGTGATCAACCAAATCATAATCACAATCACAGGTACTCAAACTATTATAACATTGAAATTTCGCATGTCTGTATCAACCTCAAAATCAGATCTCTCAGAACTCTACAAGCGATGACTATCTTTGAAATTAAGTGCTGCAAAGGTTATTATCCCGTGAACATTTTAATTAGATGTAACTTTATAAGTTCTTATCTAGATTTTATCGGATCAGAAGTTAGTCGTCCTACAGCTTGGAGCTAAAAGATGGTTCTTACAGTAAAATAGTTTTAATTTGTTTGAAGTAGGTATTCAAGTTAGTTCGTAGTGACCTACCACTAAAACGGTGTGGTTTTGCTTATCGATTTAAAATTATTCTAGCCATAACAAAATAATGCAAACCGAAAATCCATTCTTTACATTCACCGATAGCAAGCTCGCATCTATGTATCACATGTTCTAAACCAAAGTTAAATCAATTAAATTCTAAACCTGGTGACAAGAACCTATCTAAAAGTTAAGTATGCTAGGCTTATCTCACCGCCGACGACCAGCGAGAAGCGAGTAAAGCTAGAAACTAGTTAAGAGTTGGCGAGCAGCGAGGAACGAGTGTGTAGTTCTAATAGTTTTGTCGCTCGGCTATAAACGAGTGCTCGTTTGCGACACTACGACGATTACTTGCACCACTCGTTCCGGCCCGCATTGTAAGTACGAGTAGAAATTACCGCTGGTTGGTCTCTTGACGTGAGTTCCGACTTTTGACTGCCAAGCGGGCATCGCTAAGCGAGTATTATCTTTGATAGCTCTTGTCGCTAATAGCTTGTTGTAAACTAGTGGTAATAGAGTTCTCGCCGCAGTGTGAAAAGCCAGCTATAAATGTATGTCTCTGTTACTCACATGGGATCTACATATATCTTTTGTCCGTTTTCTAAGCGAGAAAATAGTCGATAGCTTTTCGCTTCCTAGTCGACGGTGAAACAAGTGCTTTAAGGTTGCAACAAGTGGCATTTTGTACTTTGTGCCTACCCCCAAAAAGACAAAAGTCGAGAGTAAAAATCATAAATTTTCATCATTTCAGATGATAGACGTTCATTACTGCTCATAAACCTCTCTCAAGTGTCGCCATATGGATTGGTCCTTTGCTTTTTGCATCCAGCGGCAGCCCCGGCTGCTCCTACTAGGTCATCGGTATATATTTCAGTCATCATAACAGCCAAAAGACGTCCACTGCTCGACACATGCCTCCCCCAAGTATCGCCACAACAACCGGTCCTGTGCGTTTCGCATCCATCGGCTTTCCGCGAGCCTCACCAGGTCATTGGTCCAACTTGTGGAAGGTTTTCCAATGTTGCGTCTTCCGGTACGCGGTCACCACTCCAGAACTCCATTTTTCCCTAAAGTAAAATATTAAAGTGAATTGTCCATGTTATACTTCTGTTTTAACTTTTACATTTTACAACTCTGATTTATGTATATGAAGGGCGTATCGGTAATTACTGAGTGAAGGTAAATGGAGTGTGGCGGGACAGATAAAGGTACGTTACTACGACGACAGGTAGTGGTTTCCTGTCTGTATAGTTCACTGGCCTACGGTTTGGCCGTGTACTATCGCTGAATAACGCTCGTAAATGAAATAACTTCATGCCGATATTCCTAAAAGATCTAGGCAGAAGTGTACATATCGCACCCTAATATTTCGCTAGAAAATAAAGGGCTAATTTAGGTACTGGTGAATGCTCTTCAAGTGAACACAAGTTTTTCGTAAAAAGGTGTTTATAGAAAGCTACGAAACTTACTTGGCATATGGACAGTGATAGTGATCTTATCCAAAGGTTGACCAACGGAAACCACCAACAATTAAGAAACGAGCCAAGGGAATTACCGGCAATGATAGGCTCGTCGCGACGAGGCTCCAAAGTTTTGAGCATCGACGTCGAGTTGCTAGCCTGTCGGTTTTCTACCGGTTGCATTTTGGGGAATGTGCGACGGAATTGCATAATTTAATTCCGCCAAATCCGTTCTATCATCGGACCACAAGACAGACATCCCACAGACGCGCAAAAAACGTTTAGGGAACACATTCATAGTGCGTACAGCTAAGGAGTGAAATTCCCTGCCCGAGTCTGTTTCCTGATAGCTACAACCTGGGAGTCTTTAAGTCAAGAGTAAATAGGTTACTGCTAGGCAAGCGTGTTACATCTTCGACAACATCATAATTTACCAACAGGTGAGATAGTGGTCCAACGCGTGCCTACCAAAACTAAAAAAAACCTATAACTGCACCTCTACAGTCCGCCACCGCCACAATTAACGTGATCGTTATTCATTTGAAAAAAATAGGGGGAATAGAATAAATAGACGTCGATTTTGAGGAGCTTTATGTTTTTATCCTATTATTTTAAAATTAGATCTATATATATAAAAATGAATCCCTATTTCCCTTGGTCATCGTATCACGCCTGAAAGGCTGGACTGATTTCGATAATTCTTTTTTTTTTGTGATCGTTCTGGTTAGGAAAATGTTTTAGACTATATATTATAACGCTATGTGCTTTGGAGGATGAGCAATATTAAAAAATGTCATTTTAAACGAATGGCATAATTATGGTTCGGTCCCCGGCCATATTTTTATTATTTTTGTATTTATTTTATCTTTTGAACTGTATTTTTACACCATAATTTTGTTAAAAACATAATAAAATGGATTTTTGCGCACTTAAAATAACTTTTAAGTTTATAATCTACATTTTTTCCTAACAGTTTAGTGAGGAATTGTTGTAAGAAGCCACAACATATTACAATATTGCAGATACTCATGCTTCTAATTTTAGCAATGTTAATCATTACGCTATACTTTCAAGGAGCTGAGCAGCGATAAACCATGACATAAATTACATCGGCTATTTTAATCATTTGTCAACAGTACTCATAGGCCATAGGTTTAAAGTCTGCCTTTCTGTCCAAACAGTCACCATTATTTTTGAATTTTGCATATATTTTAAAAATATTTATTGTCTTACTTTTTATATTTACTAATATTTTTATACATAAATAACATGTTATTATTATATTTAGTTTTTTTAGCATTCATCTATGCTAAAATATAATGGCCAGGATGTAAAAGGATAATTAACAGAACGCATCACGTTCAAAAGTAGATAATAGCAAAACCAATTTAGATAGACTTTACACATTAACCGGATAGGAATTGTGGTAATGTACATGAAACCAACATGACGTAATGCAGATACCCGTAATGCCATCTATTGACTCAAATAATACTCAACACAGCATGAGAATTAGGTACATCAAAACATATTTTTTAGTTTTTAGTGGTACTCTTAAAACGCCTTAAAAACAAGTGATTCTTTTAATACCTTTAAAATACGTTTTGAACCAATTCCTATTACTAAAAATAAAATAAACTCCGAAATAATATTATGACAGTTCATCTTCAGATTCCATAGATGGCGTTATGCATTTGATTTTATTTTTTTGATCGTCAACAGGCGTGCGCTTACATTTGCTAAGCTAACTTGAGTTTTTCAAAAATGGATCTTTACGGGCCAGGGATCACGTCATACCACCCTCGAGCAGCTGGCGAAGTTCCATGATAGAGGAGTCGCGAAAAGAGTTGAATTAGATTGGTTAATCGGAAGTCTAACTGAGTTCTAAAAACTTAAATCGTTTTGATTTGCGTTCCTGATTCGAAATAAATTGAGAATTAACTTGATTCATCAAGTAGTTTCTTAACTTCGTAGTTTGAAGAATAGCACCATTCATATAGCGCAAAATAATATCAGCATACTAAAGATCAAATATGCAAACATATGGCCTTTTTATGGCCTGACGCCATAAAAAAAAAACTGTTAAAGGTAGCATGCACAGAGTGGTCCACGCAGCAGAAGACCACATGAATACGGTCGCGATCCTCAGCATTGAAGAAATGACGGAGGAGAAGAAAAATGCAAACATGATATAAGACGGCTACTCAAATGCGCGTTATTTTAAGTTTTTTTTTTTTAATTGACGATGGCATACACCACAATCAAGAGATGGTTAGGTTATTTTAAGAGATGGCCTGTGTTGTTCCGTTGCTTCAGCATTAATTCTATACTTCTGTAAACGGGGAGCCCACCGACCAAGCAGACCATCAATACGTATAATATTGACAAATGTTTTTGGGAAAATAAGGAAATTATTTCCATGAAAAGGCAAAGGAAGAAAATGATAGATACCATCCGATTAAATTTTATGATTTCAAAAATTATCCGTTGCGTGTTTTACTCTCCGGTGGATCATGGGAAACTGTTGATCCCCAGGTAATGATGCCAGAAACGAACTCGCGAAGGTAGTTTCCGAAACTGTACTGCTGGACCTGTACCCACTTCTCCTCTTACCTTCCTCACTAATTCGTACATGAATTTTCCAGAGATCAACTGAACTTCAAGACAACAAATGATCACGAGCTACAAATTAGAGGCATTCAAAAATGGCATTGTTAAGCCTATACATGCGACTAACTAAGCAACTTTTCAACCCAAGTTGAAATACCCTCCGAATAATAATAGGTATAATAGCGGGTCATTGTCCCCTGAAAAAAATATCTTTTCAATATAGGCATTGCGGGACAATGGATAGATGTTTTAAAAAAGGTGGCTGGCAGAAGATGGACGCGGACTGCACAAGACCGGGATGGTTGGCGCTTTTTGGGAGGCTTACATTCAACAGTGGACGGCAATTGGCTGAAATGATGATGATGACGATAATCGCCATAGACAGCCTAATGTGCCCAGGTTGCTTCGATATCGAGAAATCAGTCGCCCACTTCAGTCTGGAAATGAGGCCATTGCTGCCCGACGTGCAAAAATCCTAGGAACGATGAGTATGCTCAGCGAAACCTATATGAGTAGCTTCGCTGGCTAACTCTGCCAGGAATCCTAAGCACAACGGCGCGAATGGGAAAACGGAATCTCAACTGTACTCTCTCCGTTGAACGGGTAGTCTTCCCTTCTGGATAGAGTTTTCCATTTCAACTTTATGTAGCTCTACCCTAGCAACTTTCTTCAACATCGTGTATAGAAAAGCGTAATCATTAAAACGTTTCTCATTGCGAAAAAATACCAAGATTGGTCGGCGTTTTGAATAGAAGAGGTTATACAGCCAATACCTTGCATTATAAAGGGGTCAAGCAATGATAGAAGTTAACTGTTCATATATTTTATCTCACAATGGTTGCTGGAGAGGGCAATGCTTGGAATTTTCTTGCGTGATCGAATCAGGAATGATGATATTCGTAGAGAACCAAGGTAACTTACATAGCCCGTTGGATCGCCAAACTAAAGTGGCAGTGGGCAAGGCATATTGTTCGCAGAACAGAAATGGTCAATGGGGCCGAAAAATTCTGGAGTGACGACCGCGTACCGAAAGACGCAACGTTGAAAAGCCTCCCACAAGGTGAACCAATGAAGATTGCGGGTAGCCGATGGATACGAGACGCGCAGAACCGGTCGCTGTGGCAACGCTTATGAGGCCTATGTCCAGCAGTAGAGGTCTTTCGGCTGATATGATGATATTTTATCTTAGTGATCTTACCTAGCGAGATCATACTATACGACATACACTTAAACGAAGTCGCGTGCAACAGCTATCTATCTTTTTCTAATCTTCTAATGTATAAAAATCTCGGATCACAGTGTCTATTATCGAACTCCTCCGAAATGGCTTGACCGATTTTTCTGAAACAAATAAACACAACAATTTGTGTTTATTTATATGGCAAAACAACGTTTGCCGGGTCAGCTAGTAATTAGATAAAATAGACCTAAGAGACTATTTAGTTAGATCTTCGTCGAAATGACAACGCACATTGAAAAATTTCTTTCTAAAAATTGCGCGGCCTAATATAATTATGGTCATCAATGCTTGGCTAATATGAAAATAAATTTTCAGCTAAATCCGGCTTGACTGGAAGCCGTCCCCAATATAGTTGGGAAAAGGCTAGGCAGATGATGAATGCTTGGCTTATATCCATAGTGGTGCACTCTCACGGTGAATATGAGTGGTTTCTTTGGTCTATCGGAGTTAAGATACAGCCTCTATAAGTCATCGGATCGACAAAGTATTAGTTATAACGTCAGTAAATAGAGGTAAATGTACAAATAAATCAATGACTACTATTACCATGCTAAATAGAAAATAGCAGCAGCAGGTTACTGCTGCAGAACAATTACAACCCACCATTGTTGAGCAAACTAAAATCCCACCAGTTATGTTTAATTACAACTTATGTTAGTCAAGTCCTGATGTAAATTCTTAACGGTGTTGTGTTCTCTTGTTCAGTAGTACACTGTGAATAATGAGAAAAGTTTCACTGCATTGTGCGACAAGCACTATGGTAACTGGCACTAACTGTGCTTTAAGATGGAAACTGGGTTCGTATGCTTATTTACTTCGAAATACCTGACTATGTTACAGTGGAAAAACGTTATTTTTGTTTCGAATTAGCTAGTATACGACTGAATCTGAAGAAGGCCTGAAAATCTAGCAACGAAGTCTTACAGTGATCAATTACTGGGTACAACCCAGTAATTGATCACTGTAAGACTTAAAAAAAGTTATCGCTCGTTATTTTTACAAAATAAATACGCAATTTTGGTTACTTGGATGACAAACCAAACAGGTTATCTAAGTAAACGAATTCCAGCTATTTTGATTTAAAAGCCAAACTGATTTTGATGAAATTTAAATGGAAGCCATCGGGAAGCATACCCTTTCTTATGAAATAAGAGTTTTTCAAATCGGTTCATAAATGACAGAGATGAGGTAACACTAATAAAACAGCACCAGAATTAAGAAGTCGGTTAAAATTATACTAACTACGAGTACCATTCAAAAAATATTCGACACCTGCATTGAGTTGCCAAAGCTTTGTGAGGCCATAATTACAAACAAAGGTGGACACAACATCACCAAAATCACCATTTCTGCCAATAAACGTCCACTACTGGACATAGGCCTCCTCCAAGAGTCGGCACATCGACCGGTCCTATGCATCTCGCACGCAGCGAATTCTTTTGGACGTTAGTTCACCTTATGGAAGGCTTTCCAACGCTATTTCCTCCGCTACACGATAATTATAGCCAGCATATCGATGAAATCTGAAAGCTCGAAAATTTGATATACCAGTGACCAGTAACTACATAGTTACTGGTTACTGGGTCATGAACGTCAGTACGGTTACCAGCTAACAAGCAAGCAAGTTGCAAAATAAAACTTTAGTTAACAACTAAACAAATAAATTATAAACTTAAGTTTTCAAACATTTTTTAACTACAGTCGCTAGTGACTATAGGAGCTCGTGGCTAGATAATAACAGCCGCACGGGTCGATATTCAAGGTTAAGCAACGCTTGCCAAGGTTGGTCTGTGGATGGGTGACCATCTTAACATACCGTGTTTCCTCCGTGCCTCCGAAAGCACGCTAAGCTGTTGGTCCCGGCTGTCATTTGTAGATCTTTGGCAGTCAGATTGTCAGAAGCCAGTAAATCTGACTCCAGTCTTGCCATGAAGTACCGTGTTACCCAGTTAATGGGTTGTGAAGGCTGGTAGGCAGCCGCTCCGCGTAAATTACTGGTATTCAGCTAAATCCGGTTTGACTGGAAGCCGACCCCAATATAGTTGGGAAAAGGCTAGGCAGATGAGTTGCTAGTGACTATAGAGTGATATTTATTTTACATAGCACCTGCCTCGCATACGTTGCGGTCGTCCAAGAGCGTGATTGCTACATTAATTTGTACGGTAAAAGTTCTTTTCGCGCGATGATAGCTGTGCATTAGGAAGACGGGACATCTCATACTTTACAGTATTACGCAGTAAACTTGTGAACTATTGATTTAAATATTATGATAAAATACTTCAGGGTTTTAGTATTCATACCACTCTCAAGTTGTCAAGAGTTAATTCATCAAATGGACCAAAATTGTTTTTGAAACTCTTTTTATCTTTCATCAAAAATCTCAAGGAAAAATCTGAACAAACTTATTTATTTATTATAAAACTTTAATAATAAACTTATTTAATTCACGACAACAAGAACAAGAACGAGTACAACTGAAGATAAAGTTTTAAGCCAAAAGAAATCTTCGAAGTCATTTTTAATTTTCAATTAATTGATACAATTTACGTTTCGAGATATAAAAAAAAAATAAGAACCTATGTGAGATAAGTTAATTGAATTTGAATCCAACGATAAGAAACGATCACGTTTGAAAATGTAAAGCAATAATTTTTAAATGAATCTAACACACAATTGAAAGAAGAAAGAAAAAGCGTTTATTTGCGTCAAAAAATGTACACGATTTTTTTGTGGTTTCAAATGGATAAACAAATATAAAAATAAAACGCATCTAACTTCAAATTCAAAGTGGGGGCTTGCGACGTCGTTTTAGTAAAATGTGACGTCACGCGAGTATTCCACGTAGGTACTGAATCTTCTTAAATTATTGTTTACGTGAAAAGAAAGAAAGACGTATCCAAATTTTTTTTAGGAAATCTGGCGGACTAATTAGATTTTTTTTTACATTTCCTTCTAGCTGACCCGTGCCCACATCGTTGGGCGATATTTTTCGGGTTAATATATAGCTATGACACACAAATAACGTAGCTTTCTATTGGTAAAAGAAATTTCAAAATCGGTTCAATAGATCCAGAGATTACTCCCTACAACCTTACAAACTTTACCTCTTTAATAATATAAGTATAGATATCTATATCTATACTTACGAGTACGTATATTATAAAATAATTTTATCATTGAAAATATTTGAATGCAGTATGAGGGACACATTTCAAAAATCGTTGCATTAAGATAGTTAAGAAGAATTTGCCTAATGGATTTAATTTTACTTCATACGCTAGTACTTTTTCTATAAAAGATTTTCCTTCACCACACAGATTTCAAAAAAAAACTAACTGATTCTGTTTGAAGCAACATTTAGTTTCTAATTTAATTTTATAACATTTTAGGAGACTCATAAATCACTCATGACTCAGTACTAATAAATTATGTTAATACTCAAGCATTAGCAAAGCCAACGTAAGGTAGGACGCCCTCAGGCTAGGTGGAGCGACGATCTTCGGGTTGGCTAGTAGCAGCTGGAAGAGAGTTACCGGAGATCGAGCCAAATGGAATGCACTTGGAGAGGCCTATGTCTAGCAGTGGACTGTTATAATAATAATAATAATCTGTGGCTCGGCTGTCAACTGAAACGTCATATTTTTTGCTCAATCCGCAATTTTCTATACAATTTAATTCAATTTCTTTCATCAAAATGGCAAAAACTAACAGTCAAACAAGAAAAAAAACAGTGACGATATAATAAAACCAAACACGAAACCAATTACCTCTTTTTGGACCGATAACATGACCATTATAAAATGCTGACAAGAAGCCGAGCTCGAAAACAAAACGCACCAACTCCATCTTCGGGTTCGTCGCTCAGTTCCGCCTCGCAGCCGCCGGGTCCAGCGCCAGCCGTGAGTCCTGAGATTCCGGTAGCTGCAGTTGCGTCGAGCTCGAGCGACGAATACTTCTCGCCGCCGACGACACCACCACCTGCGCGTCGGCGCGGGCGAGGCCGACCACCGGCCAGCTTAGGACCTCGAGGCCCACCGGTCTCTGACAGGGTCCCCGCTATCGGTGGAAGTGTGCAGCGTATAAAATGGACTCAAGCCATAAATGAAAATGTTATACGCTCATACTTTGGGGCTACAGAGGGGGGAACTAACCTGACTGCGTACCGTGGTCGGATGCTCTCTCTGTTTCAGGTACTTGAACCAGCTGTCAGCGTATCGGCCCAACGACTGTCGGATCAGGTGCGCGTCATCCAGCGTAACCGTATGTTGGATGATAGTGTGCTTGATCGCCTCCGCACTGAAATGTGAAGCCATGTCATTGCTCCTCCGTCGCAAACTGTGGCACCAGCACAGTCAACCCAATTGCCCAGCCACACTGACGAGGAGAGTAATGACAGGGTTACAAACGTAAGTACCCAGTGCAATGACGAATTGAGGAGTGCTTTGGAGTGTGCTATTCGGGAATACCGCTACATGCCGCCTGAACTTAGACCACGCTTACCTCGTTTGCCCATGCATAACAAGAACAGGGCGCTGGTGGCTGCTCTGGATTCGCAGTTGTCAAGCCATTTTGATAACTGTGATAACCTCACCGATGCACATTCGATGATGTACTGCGCGGCTGTAGCGGCATGTCGTGTAGCTCATGTCAAAATAAAAATAACCAATGACAGAGCTACACGACCAAAACCAGCCGTACCAGCTTGGCAGTGCAGAATCGAGCGTCGTATTGGTGAGGCCATAGCACTAATCGGCAAACTGATCTGCTTCAGGGAGGGCAACACACGCCCTAGAGTGATGCGCTTTGTGAGACGGGCGTTTTCGGGGACTGATGTCAATCCCCGAGATTATATTTCTCGTATCACAGAGCGCATCGACTTCCTGAAGCAGAAGGTGTATGCATGGGCAAGCCGTATTCGTAGGTACAGGCGGCGAGTGGAACGATACACCCAGAATCGCACATTCCGAAGTAACGAAAGGTGGGTATATAGGGATTGGGAGCGACCGGACCAAGGTGTGACTGACACGCGCTTGCCGGAAGATGATGCTATGTGTTCATTCTGGCGCAGCATCTGGTCGGTTCCAGTCAGTCATACTGAGGGTGACTGGACTCGGGAGGTCGAGCGTGTGTGCGATCCGATACCAGAAATGGGGGCAATTTCCATCAGCCCCTAAGATGTAGCTTGTGCAGTCCGTCCGCTGCCTAACTGGAAATCTCCAGGGCCGGACGGGCTGCACAATTTCTGGATTAAATGGTTTACGAGATCGCACGCTTGCTTGGCGTCTCAATTCCAGTCTGCCTTAGAGTCTGGGTCGCTACCCCAGTTCTTAACTACAGGAATAACCCACCTGCTCCATAAATCAGGTAGTACTGCGGAACCTAAAAATTATAGACCGATCACGTGTTTGCCGACGGTCTATAAAGTTCTTACATCCATTTTGAGGGCAAAGATTAATAGTCATATTAACAACAACAACATCATGTCTGCCTCTCAGAATGGATGTAGGAATGGGTCCCGCGGTACTAAGGAGCTACTCCTTATTGATATGGCCATTAGCCAACAGGTTCGGCGTTCCCGAAAGGATCTGTCGACATGCTGGATAGACTATAAGAAGGCGTATGACTCGGTGCCTCATACATGGCTCATGAGGGTGCTAGAATTATATAAAGTTGATGCAACGCTACGCACCTTCCTGATTTCGTGTATGGGGCAATGGAGGACAGTCCTTCGCTATCCAGGATGTCGAAATATCCAGAGGAATAGCGAACCGGTAATGATCGAGCGGGGTATATTTCAGGGCGATAGTTTTTGAGTCCACTTTGGTGTTATCTAGCCTTGAATCCTCTTAGCACACTGCTAGAGAATTCAGGGCTAGGCTATCGGTTGAAGAGAGGTGGTCAGGTTATATCTCACCTCCTTTACATGGATGATCTGAAACTCTTTGCCCCCACTAATCTGCAACTGATGGAGCTACTGAAAGTAACTGAAAAATTCAGTAACGCCATCAGGATGGAATTTGGTGTGGACAAATGTGCGGTCATGCATGTAAAGCGTGGAGAGATTATGGAATCCGTGAGAACTCAACTCTCGGATTCCATAAACCTGAGATTCCTCTCTCCAACTGAAACTTACAAGTATTTGGGTATGTCGGAAGCGTTAGGTATCAATGTTACTGACATGAAGCAATCGTTGAAGGAGCGCTTCTTTGGCCGCCTGAAGAAGGTATTTAATAGTCTTCTATCAGGCGGGAATAAGGTGCGCGCTTTCAACGGTTGGGTCATGCCGGTATTGATGTACTCTTTCGGCGTACTCAAATGGACTCAAACGTAACTTGACGCCCTGGATAGGCGGGTCCGCACACTGCTTACTGCATATCGAGTGCATCACCCACAATCGTCGGTAATGAGACTGTATATCCCGCGCAAGTGTGGAGGTCGAGGCTTTTTAAATGCTAACACTCTCCACAATCGCGAGATATGCAGTCTTAGGGAATATTTCCTAGCTGTCGACGTGGGTATGCATCGAGATGTAGTGGCGGTGGACAAAGGACTCACCCCGCTCTCCTTGGCTAATGAGAACTGGCGCAAACCTGCGGTGCTTGACACTAACGATCACAGGGCGGTATGGCAGAGTAAGGAGCTTCACGGACGCTTTTTCCGGGCCCTACATGGGCCCGACGTAGATCAACTAGCGTCCGTAACCTGGCTGCGTTTCGGTGATCTTTTTGGAGAAACCGAAGGTTTTGTTTGTGCAATTATGGACGAAGTTATCATGACGAATAACTACCGGAGATTTATTGTGAAAGATGGCACGGTCGACATATGTCGGGCATGTCACCGTCCGGGAGAATCAATACGCCACATTATCTCTGGTTGTTCTCGTCTAGCTAACGGAGGATACTTGCATAGGCACAACCTTGTAGCCAAGATTATCCATCAGCAACTTGCTCTGAAATACTCTCTTGTGGAGTCGGAGGTGCCATACTATAGGTATGCGCCCGACCCAGTTCTCAATAATGGCAATATCACATTGTACTGGGATCGGTCCATCATCACTGACAGGACTATTGTTGCCAATAAGCCTGATATAGTGGTGGTGGACCGAATTGTGAGGCGTGCAATGATTGTAGATATAACCGTCCCGCATGACGAGAACCTCGTGAAAGCCGAGAAAGACAAACAAATCAAGTATATTGACTTGACTCGCGAGGTTGTCGACATGTGGGAAGTGGACTCCGCAATTATTGTACCGATAGTCGTGTCGGCCAATGGCTTAATAGCCACGAGCCTCGACCTACACCTTAGGAGGCTCTCGTTGGGCAGCTGGATCTTGATCCAGCTGCCAACGAGAGCCCTTGGGCTTGATTCAGAAAGCGGTACTTCTGGACACGGCTCGCATTGTCAGGAGGTTCCTTTCTCTGGGGCCCTGACCACCGGTAGCTTGGACCTTGTTCCCGATATCGGTGGGCTACTATTTTTATATTTTTAAATGTATTTTTTTTTCTAATGTATATATTGTATAAAAATGTTTAAAAATATATAAATAAGTAAAGAAAATAAATAAAGGAAATAATAATAATAATAATGTTTATTTATTGTTTGTTACAGGCTGATGATGATGATACTAAAGAATTTGAAACATTAGTAATATACAACATCACTGTATATTTTGTTTATTTATTCGTAGCATGTTTATAGAATAGAACTTCTACTTACTCAAACTCACTTCACCCTAGATTTCACGGTGAGAAGTTTGCAGAAAATACGAACTGCATTAACTTGTCTAGTCTAATATGTTTTAGGTACCTTCCAGTTAGCAAGACCTCATTATACAACGTGAAAATGCGTTGTCTTAACACACTTTAATTAGAATCTATCCTTTACTTCCTTTCCATAATATTTTTGTATAAGTTGTATCTTTATTTAGGCTTTAAAGGGTGTTTATAAAGCTGAGTACCCAAAAATACGTTCCCTTCCCTTTTATAAAAGTAATTTACGAAGTTGCTATCACCCAGCATAATTTAACTGTTTACGGGCTTTGAAAGGGAAGCAATAACAGTGGTTTAAAAGTTTATACTTTTCATAAAGTTATTAAAAAATGTACCACCCACAGTCTTTTAAGCTGTTAATATTATTTCTCTTCATTATTCTGGAGTTTAATTATTGTTTTTTGTGTTTATATTAAGTACGGTTTCCATGAAGCTTTGGTTTCGGACACAATCATTATTACTGTTTTTTTTTATTGTAAGTGAACGTTGTGTTTTGTTTAAACTTTAAAAGATCGTCTTTAAATATTTTTGAAGCCTCTTTTTCCGAATTCTAATTTAGGGGCCTAACTGAATAAACTTGTGCTGCTATTAAATACTTTGCCAACTATAATAGCCTCAGGAAATATAAGGGAGTATGGAATAAGACGCATCAAATACTGAATAACTTACGATTTAAGCGATAATTATAAATTATAGGCGAGCGTAAGTTACAGCAATCATTTTAGTACTCGTAGGTATAATAAAATCAGCTAAAAAATCGACGATCAGACCGAATAATTCGTGTAGTTTAGAAAACTGGTACAGTTATTTTTTGAGGTGTCCAGGTGAATATACTAAAAATCCCCGAGGGTGGTAGATGAGCCGATGGGTGGAAAGGTATCTTTTTCAGACTTTTGTTTGTATCTCGAAAACCATTAAAAACATATATTTAGTCACTTCTACATTAATTATCTACATTACATTTTCTAAAAATAAAGTTCACATATTTTTACTGAAGGATCTATATTTTAGGAGATATAATGGTGTCAAATATGACAAAGTTGATAGGTCGCGCAACAATCAATTAATGGATTGACCAAGCCCAAATCTGATCTTTCTTCCTTCCCCCGTACCAAGTGCCCTGCGAACTATCACACGCCTACAGAGAGTTCCATCAAGAAGAGCAGTGCTATTCTGTTACATTTTCGTGTCTCGACAGCGGAATCCGAGGTGAGTATCAAATTCGTATAAATATAAGACCTTTATGTTGTGTGCAATAAAACACACTCACTTCGTAATCTTTGTCACTCAGGTGAATCTCGATATCGAAATGGTTATTTACAGAATAGACTAGCAGGAGTGGCTTGGATACCAACTTTACTGTCCCCTGAAATGGGGCTGTTGAGTGCTATTTTCTGCCGATGTAAGCGTGGTTGTGCTGGAAAATGATGCATTTATCACGTGCTTATATGAAATTTACCGTAATTTAGTAATAATCCTCGGTTTGATTTAACTATTTATTTTAAATTAAACACTATTATTTCGCGAAGTTCTTAATAAAGAGGTTTTCACGTGTACTTATTTTTACTTTTTCCCAAGAAATGTTTAAAAGCTTAGCCTCCCACCGTCACTTTGATTAGTTTTTGAAGTTACAGTGCACAATATAACATGCATATTTGGACAGAGTACACTTTAACAAACAAAAAAATGTTAGACACATGGTGCCATAAAGTGTAACGTTACCGAGATATTTCGAGGTAAAGCGACCTAGTGAAAATCACGACTATCATTAAAAATTAATTGATTATGTGCTTGTATGTGTCACCGGAAAATAGCAACCTCCGTAAGATTGTTATGAATGTTAATTAGATTATAATTTCTCGATGTATTATGAAAAACGCGTTTTTATACAATCAATCCCATCCTAATTCAATAGTTTCCATTATATCCGTGTCTTATTTAGAAAATGTTTCCAATTTCACGCGATATTTTACAATCTTACGGCGTTTGCCATTTTACGGTGACATATGCATTAGATTACATTCATATAACATGTATAATAATATCTCAGCTTGATTTAATATTTACCGGAAGAAGGTAAAATTAAGAACACGTGAATGAAAACCACTGTTTTAAGAACTTCGCAAAATAATAGTGTTTAATTTACATAAATTGTTAAATTAAGCCGAGGGCTTCTATTACAATACGATATACTGCATACAAGCGCGTGATTAGTTATTTTTTAATGATTTTCATTGTTCTCACATTTACCTTCGCATATACTTTTAATCTTCGAATATCTCGGCACCGTGACACTTTAGAGCACCATGTTGCTTACATTTTTGTTTGTTCAAGTGTCCACTCTTATGCATGTTCGTATGCCGCAAATTAAAAAAAAATCAAAATGGCGACGGGGGAGCTATGCCAGCTTCTATAAAAAATATTTCGACCTCCTCCTTTTTTTTAATTTATTTTTAAATTATTGATTAAGGGCTTTGTCTCTTAGCAGCCACATTGCTCGAGCTCCTCCTTAATGTACATAATTGATTTAGAAGTGACTAAAGAGGCCTTTTTAAAAGTTTTCGAGATACAACCAAAAACCGAAAAATGACACCTTTCCCCCCATCTCTCACCCTCGGGGACTTTTGGTAGGTTCATCTGGACACCTCAAATAATAACTGTACCATTTTTAAAAACAACACGAATTATTCGGTCTGATTTCCTTAAGTTTACCAGACCATTTAGATTTTGAATGAAGACAATTACACGACAAGATAATACAAATAGTTCAGCCGAATGACCGGTAGGTGCCGCCTGCATTTCATATCGGTCCATCCAACGAGCGCCGCCGTTGCACCACCACGTGAAGAAATGGAGTAGGCAGTATTTGGCCTGAAAATAATAATAAATTATTTTTTGTGGGTCAACGCCAGTGGCAATTTGGTGTACCCCCATTTTTTCTAAACAGGTCTAATAGAACTATGCCTTAACACTCCATTACACGCGTGAGGCACAGGCTTGGCCCAGCTGTACAGACGCCAGCACATCAGGCTACCAGAAACTGTCAAATTTTCACAATCAACTTTGAACCTAATGCTTTAACGATAAAGTTGAAAATCAATTTGACAGATTGTTGTAGCTTGATGTGCAATATTGGCGTCTGTACATTTTTGCTCATCCATACTTCCATTCCAATATAATGATTGCGAAAATAACTGTTTATTAACTCTTCACGTCTTAATGGTAGACTGGATTTGATAAAATTTGGCAAACGATTAATCATGTATTGAAATAGGACAAAAGATTACTTTTCATCCCGAGAGTATGTTTTTCATCTATTTATGTCAGATAACAATAATCTATATTTAAAATTCATGTGACATGTCAACTGAAAAACATAAAAACACAAAAATAAAATAAAACTAATTCAAATTAAATTAACTTAATATTCGTTAGGGATATTTTTTGATATTCAAACAGTTGAAGCTGCTGGTAGCATCCTGTTATTACGTAAAATATGAACTTGTGTGCATTTTCACTGAATCTAGATGATATCGACTTTTAAATGATTGCCTAAACAATAACGTACTGAATATTTTCTACTCTCTTCGCTCTAGGCAAAGAGTTGAAAATTCACGATCGCAATAATTAGGTAGTAATTTCCGTGGCTTTTAGTGCTTTCTAGTTTTAAAAAGACATTCGGATCTAGCTTCTTTAAATAGCCGTTATTAAATATTTATGTGGATTATATTTTTTGAATGCCTAATGATTTATATAGTTTTTTTAAGCGTTTGTAAATAATTCCGTGATTATAAGTCTAGTTATTTGTATGTCTGCATTTATGAAAAAAAAGAATATTTATTATTTCCAAAGTGTAAAAAAAAAACAGTTTTACAATTCACAAATAAATATACACGATGCCACTTTAGTTTTCTTACAACGGCAGCCCACTTCATGTATCCCATAAGTACTACCTATACATTAAAAAAAGATATTTAATAACATGTGAATTATAAAAAAAAATATGGTGACGTAATACGTATGATTGAAACATCAAGGAGCGAGCGATCCTCATCATCCAAGCCTTTTGTTTCAAGGATGGCGCGAAATAGAACGGTGACATTGTTTTGATATGTTAACATTACTGTTAATAATGTTAACATATCAAAACAATTAACAGGGTGTTTCATATCAGGGAATAATATGCATGAAAAAATATTTACTATCAATACAGTTTTTCTAAAAATACGCAAAAATATAATACTAACAGTGACAACGCTTCGCCGTAGTGCTTCGCCGTAGTAGTAGGTAAAAATAAAACCAAATTTGCTCGAAAACCAAAACAGATATAATTATTTTAAACAAATATATCTGTCCCTCTCGCAAAAACGCTGTTTTCTACAGCAGCTGTTTAGGCGTCATGCACTTTGACTTATTTCATTTTGCAAAAAAAAAAATCGCTTGCATGTTCCCTATTCTAATGCATTATTTATTTTTATCTTAATGAATTACCTATTTTAAAAAATAATTGTGCCTAGAGGTAGTGTATGTCGGGTACATTAAGTAAGCCGCCTTTGCAAGACTACTAAAATAGCAGCGTGTATAAGTCACAACGTGGTTTAGCTAATTAACAGAGAGTTGTACCTCTGACATTCAAGCTTAGATTGAACTAGTGTTATTGGTAAATGTTTGTGTTTCTGGGCCACGCCCACCCACGGGGTCCATCCCCGTGCGTGGTGTTGTTTACTGATGTACACTAGATAATTAAATATAAAAAATAATAAATAAAATTAATTATATATTAAATATCGGCTCACTAGTTCATACAAATCAAATCAAATTAAAAGGTATTTACGCACACGCGTCTTCACTCTCTGATAGTTGTCTTACGACTAGATTACACGTCAGTAGCTCGCGCAGTATACAAAGTTGATACAACAGAGGGGCTTTCTTTTAAACTGCCTATACTAGGTACCATTTTCTAGCTCTGTACTAAAAATCAATTAAATACGAGCAGCAGTTTAGTCGCAAATTATTTTTAAGTTTTTGTACCTTTTGAACACGATGTATCATTCCTAACAGCTGATTATGTCTAAGCATAGGTCATGCTCCTTACAACGATAAATCAACGATGCGTTATTGTCACAAGTACAATAAAATATTTCACAAAAAAGTTGGCAATGCAAACAAGGAAGCAATAAATACACACACATTAATGCACCACCACCCCGGCCCGCCTTTACACGAGATAACACACACCGCACTCCGGCGCGCGCGCGACGTTGTCATTGTGTTACCTAGGTATCTAAGGTCAGTCAAATTTATTTACAAAGGGTGGTTGCGTTTTATTCTGATTTGTAAGCTATTTAGTTTGGTTGGAAAAAATGTTTTCAAATTTTTGGCGATTAATTATTTATTTATTCATGGTTTATGTATGCACGTATACACTAAACGTGGAACAAAATAACTTTTTTATGAATTCTAGAGGATAGTGGTTTTACCTGTCCTCATCAAAAATACATTAGTTAGTCCTGGGCCATATGCTGCCCAGACATAGAAGTACTTCCAAATGGTTACTTGCATTAATTTACACGTATTTGTTTTTTTTTCAATTGCTCCGAGCTTGATTTTTTTAATAAAATGTTTACGCTCGAAAATAACATGATCCATCAGATTTTACGGGATCTTGCTTGGCTCAAAATTCGGCTCTATTGTATGTTTACCATATCTTATTTTATGTGGTAAATATTCTTTAATTTTGTTTTTATTTCATAAAGCTAGGTCAGGTACTTTTGAAGATATTTAAGATTTTCTTACCGACCGATTTTCTTTGCGGTTGCTAAATTGTAATAAAGATAACAGCATTTTTGTTAATAAATTTGGGGCATTTCTTTTTTGTTTGACGCCAATAAAAATACTTTCCTTATATTCTGCAGCACAGAAAACGTTCCCCGCGTGTTTTCATTGTAATTATTAGGGGTGCGTGTAATGGAGTGTTAAAATAATAAACTCATTAATCTACATGATTTCTATTATTTTTTAACAAACAATGAGTCAATAATGATTTATTCTCAAGCCGACGACAGCACTAGCAGCAAGACCAATCACAGTATTCATCATTGCATTTCGGACATTCGTCTGGAGGGTATGATATGATTGGTAGAGATGTTTCTGGTTCCGCAGGTAACGGAGGAGGACATTCTATTAATTTAATGAACGTGTAGATAACTATTGAGTCATGACAAAATACAGCTGAAATGAATAATAGCAATATTAGTTTGATGAATACTCGTACTATGCAAAATTAATCGAGCCACGCTCCTAATTCGGCTGTGGCTCTGATTTAATCAAACAGCAATGTGACCTATTTTTAAAAGTGGAATTCATGCAAAAAAGCAAGTAATATAAAACAAACAACTATCGTTGAAATTACAAAAATCACATAGATAAATATGGTCCAAAATAACCATTTTAGTACATAATATAACGCACCGACGCGACGACGCGACGTGCAGATGACGCGCGCTAACTGTCTGCCTCTGAGACAGTAGGTACTGCTTTTTGGTTATAACTACAGCGCCGTGAGTGCGTTTTCGTAACATGCGCATTGTCGGCGCGTTAAAAATACACCAAGCGCATAGGCTCCAACAAGAGATTACTGAAAACTATTCATGCAAAAAAAGATTAAGTTAATAATCAATAAATATAAAAGTAACTTACAACATACAGAAAAAGACAGAAAGAAGAAAATCGCAGCAATAATGAAGTGAATACAATGGGTTCCGTAGCGGATGAAGTACACCGCACCTATCGCGCCAAGGATAGTAGTGTACAATGCCATGAATAAAGACAACCATAACGCCACTTTCAAGGCGAATGGTTTTACCTGAAAAACAGTTTTTTAATTACAATTTTCTCTCTTAAAAAAAAACTCTTCTGTAGGATCACTGGAATAACCTAGGATTTCAGACCATTGAAATATAACGGTTAAAATATAGCTACTGCTACTACTGACTTTCAGTTATCTTTTATGGATCAAGGGAAAGGTCTATAAGTCGAATATTAAAAGTATACCTTTAGAAAAAATATTTCAGTAAGGAGTAAGGCTACGTCATATGCCCCAAAATAATCAAAGGGTTAGTTTTGTCAAAGCAGGGTCATCGAAAATTCCTTATACTACTTTCGGTCCCAAATCCGGATAGACACAATCTCAACGATATTTTAAGATAACACTGATGTTGATATTGTATTGTTAACGACCATATGCCGAAGGCAAATTGAACTTTCTCAAAGAAAACTTGCGCACATATTCTCTTTTATGCGACGTACAAGCCCGAAGCGAACGGATTCGAAGGTGGGTTTATGATAAAATCGGAATCCCTTAAATGTCTTTTGTTGATCTTGAGTACGATGACAGAATCGTTCGGTTTTATTGTCAAAGCTTCCTTTTAGATTCTTTGTAAAATAAAACGATGAAACGAGCAAAAATTTTCGCAGTCGGAAATATCGATTTGGATTGTTAAAGGAGCGGCTTAGGAGACCGTATTATTCGATACAATGAATTGACCACATTTGCTAATATTGATTCTCTAATAACGTGGTTTGGTTGAACACTCATGATTTTAGTTGAGGAAAGTTTTAAATTCGCTATTTAAATAACCTCCTAACTTCAGCCTGGCTCAAAATAGTCCAGCAGGCTTTTCAGAGTTGCGATTCTCGGCCACCGTAGGCGCGGGCCTGCGGACGGCGAGCTTTGGGTGGCTTGCCGTCTGATTAGAACCAGGCCCGGGTCGACGGCGCGCTGTGTTCCACGCGCGCCTCAAAGAGCTGTCAGCACAAAAGACGGGGCCCGCTAGGGCCCCGTCTTTCGTCGTCATGGGTGAGACTATGGAGGACCTCAGTACAATGCTCGATGATCTCAGTAGAACTTCCAAAAGAGTGGGTCTCAAAATGAACGTGGACTAAACCAAGATCATGGTAAATATCCACGCAGCCCGCACTCTCATCAAGATCAGAAACTCTACACTCGAAGTTCTAGACGAGTACGTCTACCTAGGACAAACGGTCCAGTTAGGTAGGGCCAACTTCGAGAAAGAGGTCAACTGTCGAATCTAACTTGGCTGGGCAGCGTCCGGGAAGTTGCGTGGTATCTTCTCGTCCCACATACCACAGTGTCTCAAGACGAAAGTCTATGATCAGTGCGTGTTGCCAGTGATGACATATGGAACAGAAACGTGGTCGCTCACAATGGGCCTCATCAGAAGGCTCAAAGTCACTCAAAGGGCTATGGAGAGGGCAATGCTTGGAGTTTCCTTGCATGATCGAATCTGGAATGATGATATCCGCAAGAGAACCAAGGTTACCGACATAGCCTGAAGGATCGCCAAACTAAATTGGCAGTGGGCAGGGCATTGCTCGCAGAACAGATGGTCGATGGGGCCAAAAAGCTCTGGAGCAGTGACCGCGTACCGGAAGACGCAACGTTGGAAGGCCTCCCTGATGGATGCGAGACGCGCAGAGGCCTATGTCCAGCTGTGGACGTCTTTCGGCTGATATGATGATGCGGTTTTTAGACCTCCTGTTCTCCTCACGCCTTAGCCGCTACAACAGAAGAAGACGGGTTTCAAGAGTGGCAAGGCAATTCCCGGCCACCGTCAGCGCGAGCCTGCGGACCGATAAGAACTAGGCGTTGTGTTTCACGCGCACCTCAAAGACATGTCAGCATATTAGAGTGGACCGCTAGGGCGAGTGCTTTGCAGGGTTGCGGAATTTGTTCGAAAGATTTACCATGGCCCTGGAACGCAAAGGGATTCATTAGGAGGAACGCGGATGGATTTTAGTCAGTAAGAGTCTGACACTCCCTTCCGCTCCTCATGCTCATTCTCATTTGACTTCCCATCCTTGCTTCCAAAAAGGCTGTTAGACCTGGCTCTTTCCACCTTTCAACCCGATCTAAAACCATGCGATGCTACATTTGACTTTCGATATAAATATTTCGATCTAAGTTATACATAATTTGTTTTAATCGGGAAGTGGGTGGCCAGTTTAGTGTTACAGAAAATATATTTTCACTTTTAATCTAGGTTTTCATAACTAATAGATGAGGTAGGTGTTTCCCGTTCGACTACTCTGACAAAAATACTGAAATAAACTCGGGGGTAAAAACATTTCCGGACGATATCTGTTAATATTTATTTTTGGTTGCCTCTTGAGGGAGATAAAGTTGACTGGTCCTGTCTATTCATTGCACTTACTGTCAAACCCAAAGAAATCTGAACTATGGAACCTAATAAAATTAGGTTAAACGCCAAATCCATGCACTTTCTATATACCTACCTAACTAAAAGCCACATGCCACGCACATATTATTATTATTATGTGACTGAACATCACTTGAGAACGGCTTGACGGATTTTTAGGGTTCCGTATCCAAAGGGTAACCAAAGGAACCCTATTTCTAAGCCTCCACTGTCCGTCCGTCCGTCCATCTGTCTGTCAGCGGGCTATATCCCAAAAACAGTAAAAGGTAGACACTTGAAATTTTGACAGATTGTGTATTTCTATGCCACTATGACAAAAAATAATAAAAATTAAGGTTTATGGTACGCAACCCTTCGTATGCGAGTTCGACTCGCATTTGGCCGGTTTTTATTTTTGTGAGTTCTTTATTGCAAGGTTTGTAGGTGGTTTTTTTTAATGTATCCGAATGTACTCGTAGTACATTGCACCCATACAAATTCGGGCGAAGCGTTAGTAAAACATTTAAATTAATAAAAAAATATATACTCACTTCTACAGCACCTAAGAACAGTAGTATTGCACTCAATATCTGTATTGGTATTATTGCCAATATCATATATTGGATTACATTTGACCATGTTCCTTCACTGTAAATTTTGACCAGGAAATAGAGGCCCGTATAACAAAATATTGACAGCTAGAAAACAAACAGTATTAATGAGTCGATGATCAACGAAATAATTGTGTTTATTTATTTATTAAAGGAAGAGGGGAGGGCCAGTTTGTATGGAGACTGGATCAATCCTCAACGTTAACGAACCCTGCACCAAATTAAAGATTTTGGGGTATTATTTAATTGTTACTATGGGAGCCAAGTTGAAATCGAGCGCCAACAAGGTGATTTGGAACGTCAAAAAATATATTTATTGGTAGTTTGTAGCGAGAGGCCGCGAGGAAATAAACATCACTAAATATTATAAATTAAAATCTGTCTGTCTCTCTGTTCGCGATAAACTCAAAAACTACTGCACCGATTTTCATGCTGTTATCACCAATGGATAGAGTGGTTCTCAAAGAAGGTTTAGTTTAGAAGTGAGCATAAGTTCCATAGCAATAGTATTGTGTTGTGGAATTTATGCTCACTTGATCGCGGTTAATTAAGACATAAGTGTCAAATGTCCTTGCTCTTAGGCTGCCTGTCCATTGACGCCACTGACATTTTGTGCAATTCCATTGGTTAAAATTTCTCCGTTTCTCTGCTTCGCTGCCTTCTTCTGCGTCAATGGACAGGCAGACTAATGTGTCGTGATTATATTCTCCCTCTAAGCAACCATAAGTTATTTTCAAGAATATTGCATTGTTGTAAGTCCGGTATGTTGTTCTCTCAACATATTTCTATTGTATATAGACCATAAATTACCTCGATCGTGCAGGCCTGAGTGTCACCACCGGACAGGCTTGCTGACATCAACGACGAGGCGGAGTAATTCCGGGAAGCCATGTCCGATATACTCGACGTGACAATGCCCCGGGTACAGCTAGGACGCGCACGCCGCCAGGTGTACTGGTCGCGAAAGCCGATGACGTTGCGCGAGGCGTGCGTTTCCGCACGGTGCTTGTACTCGTACACCAGGCACCGCAGTACCTGACTGCTTACCTAGGAAAGCCTAGGTCCACGCCTCGGAGGCTCTCTCAACTAAGAGGGTTCTTAAGTGCATGCTTGAAGAGGGGCCAGTTGCCACTTCGTAGGAAGACGGGGAAACTGGTTCTCATTAAGAAGTCGGGGCGCCCTGCAAACTCTCCGTCCGCGTACCGGTCCATCGCTCTGCTCGTCGAAATAGTAATTGCAAACCGCCTCGTCGGGTACGTGGTGAGGGTGGGGCCGGATCTGGTGGAGAACCAGCGCGGTTTCTGCACAGAGCGTTCCCCTTTAGACAGGGAATGCGGTGTCTCGGGGCGGGGTCGTCTTGGCAGTGTCTGTTGACATCGCCAATGTCTCAAACTTCCAGCCCTGGAGTTTCATCAGGAGGGCGTTTCGGTATCACCGCATGCCAACCTACTTGCGTCGCGTCCGTAAGCCTTTATATAACGGAGGGAAATCCTCATACGCGTTTCAGGTGGTGCTTCATGCTTTTAACTGCGGCCTCTCACAGTCCTCCTGCTGACGGCCAAACTGGAGCGTTGAACTGCCACTCAACTCCAAGATTCCCTAACTCACTTAAAAGCTCTTCGTTGATGTAGTGCTTTAGCGCATTTTTGTGTTCCTGTATGAGTGTTTTGACAGCTCCTACAAAATTTGTACTGTTGTCAGAGTACATACACTTCGGTGTTCCTCTGCGGGAACAGAAACGTTTGAAGGCGCCGAGAAAGGCTGCAGTACTCAAATCAGAGACTAATTCTAAATTAATGGCCTTTGTTGCTAGGTAGACGAATATTGAAATGTAGGCCTTGGTCGTCTTAATCCCTCTGCCCTTGTTGACTTTGACTTCCACTTGTCCCGTAAAATCTGCCTGTGTGCGTAAGTTGTTGCGACGGAGTGACTCGGGGCTTTGTTAAATTTCCCATCAGCTGTTTGCTAGTAGATGTCTTGAAGCGATGATATTTGATACATTTGAGAATGTGGTCCTCTATTGTCCTCACGCCTCTGAGTATCTAATATTTGTTTTGCAAATGTGTCAAGGTGAGCCTTGCTCCCCCGTGCAGAGTTGAAATATGTTACTTGTCGATCATAAGTTCTGTGAGCCGAGCTTTGTGTGGCAAAATAATTGGATGTTTTTGTGAAATCTTCAAGGCCGATTCTGCTAAACGTCTACTGACTCTCAAGAGCCATTGTTTGTCCAAAAAAAGGTTTAAATTAAGCAGACAACTCTTTGAATGCACCTTGCCATCTTTCTTTAAATGTGCAAATCTTCGCCAAAGTGTTTATTTTGCCCTGCTTTGATAACGACATTCAGTGCGTTCTCAAGTTCAACTGTTGTTAAGTAAGACGATCACGCATTGTCTTTGTTGGCCTTGACTCGTAAAATCCAACTTAGAACTCTGATGACACGTGTAATAGAGTTGTGTTTGCATAGAAGCTCTTCGATAATTGATGACGTTGTTTGAGATGCACAGACTTGCTTTTTGTTCTTGTTTTCTAATGTAGGTGTTTCGAATTTTGTCGGATGTTCTGGGATGTTATCTTGTTTCAGCCACGTAAGTCCCTCCCATTAAAGTTCGTGATTGACTAGTTGTGACGGAAGTAAGCTACGACTAGCACAATCCGCCGGGTTTTCCTTGGATTTCATATGTCTCCAATACGATGGCGGCAAAATATTTGTAGTTTTCGTAACCCTGTTTGCTACAAATGTCTTCCAGCGGGACACTACGCCATTTAACCATCCCAGAACGACCATTGAGTCAGTTCAAGCTTGTATTGTTACTGTCTGTTTGTTTAACGAGTCTATGACCTTTTTCGCTACTCTGGATAATAAGTAGTACGCCGCACAGTTTGACTCTGGGCAGTAACATCAATTTTCTAACCGGTGCAAGTTTCGTTTTCGCTGCAACTAGTCGAGTTATGTATTGTCCGTCGTTTTTGATGCTTCGGAAATAAATCACACACGAATATCCCTACTCCGCAAAATCCATGTAATTCAACTGAGGGGTGTTTAGCTCCCATCCATCGAGGAATGCGATCTGGCCTATGGCCATATATATAGGCCTATGGCCTATGGCCTGGATCTGGTATTTGAGGTTGTTCCCGAACTCTTCCCATTGTTTTTGTACATGTTGTGGTACAGGGTCGTCCCAGTTGAGGTTTGTAATCCACAGTTGTTGGAAAATAAGTTTGGCCTTTATTGTAGTAGGTGAAAGCCAATCTCGTGGATCAAATAGCTTCAAAAGTTGAGATAGCAATGATCTTTTTGTAATGATATCGCATATGCTCGTGGTTTCCACTGGATGATGAAAAGTAAATTGATCCGTAGTGAGACTCCACTTAACTCTCAATGTCTTGTTTGTTTCAACGTGCTTAAAATCAATCATGTTTTGACTAATTTGATCGGGGTTCAGATCTTCTAATAGGCATCCGTCGTTGCTCGCCCACATTCGCAAGTTGAAACCACCTTGTTTAAGCAGGTCGATTAATTGCTGTTGAGTAGTTTAAGCCTTTTGAATGTCATTGCTTCCACCAAGGAAATTGTCTACGTATAGTTGACTGCCCAATGTTTTAGCAGCAAGTGGGTATTGAGCACCATCGTCGTGAATTAGTTATTTTATTGTGCGCATCGCTAAAAAGGGAGCAGCTTTAGTACCATATGTTACGGTGCATAGCTGGTACTCTTGGATTTTGTCTTCCTTGGAATCTCGCCACAAAATCTTCTATAGTTGCTAATCTTGTTCCTGTATTCTGATTTGTCTGTAAAACTTTTCAATGTCGGCGGAATAAACAAATTGAAACCCCCTCCACCGCAGTATTAATGCCTGTAAGTTCTGTTGAAGGTTTGGCCCACACTCCGTTAGCTCGTTAAGACTTTGGCCAGAGGTTGTTTTGTTTGATGCATTATAAGCACAATTCGGAGTTTTGTAGTGGTGCAGTCCAATTTCATAACGCCGTGGTGTGGTAGATAGCAACTCGATTCCAGTGTAATTAAACTTTGTTTCATGTGATTGAGACGTATATAGTCAGCCATGAATGTCTTGTAACTTTCAGCTAGCGAATGATCTCTTTAGTCGTTTCTCCATTTGTCGGAATTGTGCCAATGCCTGCGATTTTGAAGAATCTAATTATCTCTCGAATCCCTGTTTCATGGGTATTCTCACTCTTATCTGCCGTTAGACTTCCTTGTAGTTGTATTTGCGTATAATGTTTCGTAATATTGTTCGTCTGACGTCAGCCTTGTTGACATTTCAGTTATTTCCCAGAAACGAGAAATGTCTTCTTGGTTTTTGAGCACTCCATGGCAATGTAATGTTGTGGTGTTGCTCAATAAAACCCATCCTACTTTAGTTTGTTGAGCTATTGGCGCATGTGTAGGTCCTCTCTGAATCCCGTCCATAACTATTTGAGCTTAAACTCCAGCGTCCAACAAAATGTTAACTGGCCTGGAAATGTTGTAGTAGGTTGATGTGTTCTAAATGTGGTCACTGTTGTGGAGTTCAAACGTGTAATTGGGTAAATTTTTCAGCATTTTTGTCATGACAAACGTCTCAAGTTGTAGTTTTGGTATATAGACTCGCAAGTAAGTAGTACGGTTCCATGGCCTTTGTTGTTCGACATGCCAACTTCTGAGACCATTGCATCTTGTTTACACCTGGAAATCCCAATCGCTGAGCAGCTGATTCCGTAATCAAGTTGATTTGGGAACCTTGGTCAAGTAGAGCCAGTTTTGTAAGTTTTGTAGGCATTCCATTCCATTACAGTTCAACCGTGGCTAGTAAAACTTCGTTCACATTCCCAGCAACGTGGTGTGATTTATGTTGCGCTAATGTCAGGTCGCCTTTAAGTGTCATGTTATTAGCAGGAATCGTATGTTGAGCCCTTTGTTGTATTCCATCATGTAACGTCGTATGATGCTTGCACAACTTACATGTTTTCGTGGAATTGCATTGTTTGTCATTATGGCGGTACATACAATTCTCACAGACTTTCAATTGTGCAATTGTATTTATTTTAACTTCTGGCGCCATACTTTGGAATGTTTTACAAGAAACCAATATGTGGTCTGCCTTGCATAGCGGACATTTTCTTTCAGATCGTGCATGGTAAGTCTTTGGCCTGTTGTTGTACTTCTTAGGTAGGTGTTTGGAAGAAAATTCCTTAGATTCATTGTTGTCCATGTTCGTGGGCTCATGTTTCGTGGAACAAGTCTTGTTATCTTTTCTGTTGACTGGCTCGAGAGCTGTAAATTTGCCCTCCAAAAATGCCATAACCTTGTCGAATGAAGGTACATTTCATGGTGCTTTTCAGAACTCCATGTATGGACAGTAGGTCTCTGCATCCATTTTTTCTGTAAGTATGTGCACCAAAAACGGATCCCACGTAGTAGTATCTACTCCGTGAATCGTTTCTAAAGTCGTGTCGTGGAGGTTTTTCAGTTGTTGAGCAGAATGTTTGTGCATAGTCGGCTGACTAAAGAATATTTGAATTCGTTTTGTAAACAGCAGCTGGTTGTTGTTGTATCTTCGGATTTGTATTTCCCAGCACGCGTCGTAGTTTTCAGCTGAGACGTTGAGATGCTGCACTAGACGCTCTGCCTCACCTTTCAGTTTGCCCTTAAGATGCTGCATATTTTGAGTCTTGCTCAGCATGAGATTGTTGTGGATGGCTTTTGAGTAGAGGTCCATGAAAGTTGGCCAATGAGCATAATTGCCATTAAATGCCGGAATCTCCAATTTCGGCATAGTTTGTTGTTGGTGATATATATGGCTGCATTTTTGGTTGAGTTGTCTTTTGATGCTCTCGTAATTGTTTTCATGTTCCGCGTACTCCTGTTCATAATCCGCTTCCATGCCGATCAGTAGATAATCTATTTGCCAATGTAGATCGTCAATTGTTTTCCAACGCGCTTGTATTATCTCCAGTTTGTCTTGTAGTTCCCATTTTTCAGAGATAGTGTAAATATCGATACCTCGTACGACTCTTGGAAACGCTCTAAACTTTGTTCATTGCTGATTAATTAGCTCATCAATTTGGACAATATACCTTTCTTTTCGGTTCTGATATTGTGTTCAAATCATATCTGTTTATTTGCCAGAATGTAGTACAATGTCAAGATCTTAAAACTATAATGGCCCCTTACATTCTATCATTACATATGGTGTACAAATATTTTATTTTATGCTAGTATTTTAATTAAATAGTACAAAAAAGAATACAGACAGCAACAGTTATCATGCATATGGTATTACAAAAAAAAAAATATTTATATAAATGTCAAAATTATACCATAGATGTCTGTTCACAAGATAAAAAAAAGATAATAATTGTAATGTCATAACTATTATAATAATTTCAACGTAAAATTTTAACATCAATCAATTACTGGGAAGGTATATACCAATATTATGCATTCATGTTTTCTTCTCCGCGATATAACATGAATGTATTCATTAATATTATAAAAACTTTTTCTTTTAACCATTGCGTTAACTGTGTTGTTCGTCACCTTGACCTTAACTACTTGTACCTTGTTTAGCTTCGGTCTGTGTAGAGCTCTTTCACGGAGAGGTACGCACCAGATTGAATGTACTCGTGTTGTCACAAAGCTCTATAAGTTTTTTGTGATTGTTGTCGAACTTATCCCACAATTCTTCAAGAGACACTAGCCGTTTTCTTACGTACTCGACAGTTTTCTGAATTGCAGAATATTTCTTGATGTTTGTAGTAATCTTCCGTACCGTTTCAGCAATGATTTCTTGACGTTGTAGTAGCCCTACCATTGTAGTAGATGTGTGGAAGTAACTAGTTTTCTGTTTTAATCACTGTTACTGTTAGAAGCATATGTAGTGGACTAGACCTTTTTGTCCACTGGTCCTATTAGTTCCGCGTGAGCTTCACTGGTGAGACCCGCTTGTTGTAGGCCAGCCGAGCCGATTCGCTATTGATGAAGACGCCTTCTCTCACACTTCACTTAAAGTCTCGAAGGACCAAAAAGATGTGGAGTCCTAAGGTCGCTGTGGTGCGATGTGTACCGGGAATTATTACGTGAAATGTGTAAAAAAATACCGACATGTGTATTCACCAAGCCTCTTTAATGAACTAAACTTTATTACAGTAATGCGCTATAATAAAGTATAAGCTTAAGTACATGTGATCGCGGTCATCAGCTTGTACACATATTGTAAAACTTGTAATTTCAAGATTTACTCATCCATGTTTACCTGAGGTAAATAAAACAATGAAAATACTTACTAGTTTGATCCATCCTATACAAATAATGGCATCTCGAAGGACTAGCCTCCGAATATGCAGTTCCTCTCTACTGAGAGGTCTAACTGATGTATTAATATACATTTCCTTTTAAAGACATGAAAGTTATTTTGTATTTTGTACTGGTTTTGCACTGATATACACTTTTCTTAGAATTTAGTTTTTTGACATCGTGAGATGTTTGGCAGATGACAAAATTGACATAGAGAAAATGAGTGTTTTTCTACATGTGTAGGAATTATTATTGACATGCTTTGGCTTAAGTAGGAGGATTGTTGTCAAACCTATGCATGTTGGTGGTGTTGTTGTAGCGGCATGAATGTCGCTATTTTGAGATACCTACGGTCAACTGGATCAAACAGGTAGTAATTTGCTATGATAGTATCTAACTAATTATTGCAGATATGACAGATATTCATTCGTCATGATAATACACATTAAAACACTTCCGTTACTGAGTGACTGACTAACAACACACAGCCGAAACTACTGGTCGTAGATAGCGAAAATTTGGTAGATTAGAATAATACATAAATACCTTAATCATGAAATGAAATGAATCGAAACGATCTTCACAACACGTGCTTATAGCCCTGATCACTCTTTAAGATAACACCTTAGAGTGGTCCATAATGTTGGTACTCAGCCAAGTTGAAGACATGAACCATCGAACTTACATTCCTGGAAAAAGCCAAAAAGATTATGATAAAGATTAGTATATATTTTGGGGGAGCGAGAAGACAGCTTAGATTTTTTGTCTCATGATGACTCCAGTGGATGAACAACAAAAAACCTGATCATACAAATTATAAAAAATCTAGTTGTATAACATCATTTAATCCGAAACTCATCATCTTCTCGCCTTTATCCCATGTCACTTGGGTTCGGAGTTTTCTTTCATATCAATCCTCACACAATCCATCCATTTTTTTTTTACTATTCATAGGCACACGCTTGACTACCATCTCACCTAATGGTAAGCGGTGACGTGGTCGAAGACGGAGCACGCTTGCGTAGAAGCAACCTATTCACTCTTGACTTAAAGACTCCCAGGTTGTAGCTATCAGGAAATACAGACTCCGGCAGGAAATTCCACTCCTTAGCTGTACGCATTATAAATGTGTTCCCAAAACATTTGTACGTGTGGGTGGGATGTGCATCATGTACCGGTGGCGCATCGCCGTTCGTCTCCATCCATCTTTTCTTTGGCTTCCCTCGCCCTCTGCCTCCATCTACATTTATATTCATAACTCATTAAATCACATGCGTTTCATCCCTCTTTCCAAATCAGAAACTATAAAAACCAGTCCCTTTTAAAAGTAGAATATCCAAAAAGCAAATTAATTTGTACTAATTTCAATATCGTCAGCATTTTGCACCGCTTTAAAACTCGCCACCTGAACTCCGAAACTAATTAAAGTTAGTTTCAGCTAAACTATACGAGATTCTCAACTTTCATTTTGTTCAACACTGGAGTCAGCGACTATAAAAAGCTCTCTATCTTTTCGTTCGATTTCTTTTACGACTAGCCACGTAGTGATTATAGTCTCTAGGATAGGAGCTGTGTTATAAGTCGTTATTATAATAGAAATTGCTTTGAGAGTGAAAACGACCGAAACGACCCGGCCAAAAAAGTGAAATTGGACGAGCTGTACGTATTATCAAAAACAATAATTTAATGTAATGGTGGCAAAATAATAAATTACTATTATAAAACAAAGTCCTCCGCCGCATCTGTCTGTCTGTTCGCGATGAACTCAAAAACTAAAGCACCGATTTTAATGCTGTTTTTACCAATGGATAGAGTGGTTCTCGAAGAAGGTTTAAGTATATAATTTGTTTAAAAATAAAATAGGGATCCTTAAGAAAATTGCAGCGCGGACGAAATCGCGGGTGAATTGCTAATCTTTTTTTTTTTTTTTTACTAATAATAGGCACGCGCTTGACCACCATCTCACCTGATGGTAAGCGATGATGTGGTCGAAGATGGAGCACGCCTGCCTAGAAGCAACCTATTCACTCTTGACTTAAAGACTCCCAGGTTGTAGCTATCGGGAAACACAGACTCCGGCAGGGAATTCCACTCCTTAGCTGTACGCATTATGAATGTGTTTCCAAAACGTTTTGTGCGTGTGGGTGGGATGTCCACCATGTACCGGTGGCGCATCGCCGTTCGTCTTGTGGTCCGATGATGGAACGGGCTTGGCGGAATTAAATTATGCAATTCCGTCGCACATTCCCCAAAATGCAACCGGTAGAAAACCGACAGGCTAGCAACTCGTCGTCGATGCTCAAGACTTTGGAGCTTCGTCGCGACGAGCCTCTCATTGCCAATGATCCTCTTGCCTCGTGCTAGTCTTTAAATATATAACTAGTTGACCCGCCCAACTACGTCTGCTCCTGCTCCGCTCCTATTGGTCTTAGCGTGAGGCCTATAGCCTTCCTTAATAAATGGGTTATCTAACACTGAAATAAGTTTTCAAATCGGAGTAGTTCCTGAGATTAGCGCGTTCAAGCAAACAAACTCGAATCTCGATTCTACTGTACGTGTGTATGTCACTGAACTCCTGCTAAACGGCTAGACCGATTTGAATGATTTTTTTATATGCATTTGGGTGGCGTCCTGGATGGTTTAGATTCACAAATCAGCCCGGCAGATGGCGACCAGTCGGGCAGGACAACGTCTATCAAGTCCGCTAGTATACGATAAAATAATGATATTTATTAGGCTTGGATCAAACAATAGTAAATTCATGGGTCGGCAGTCGGTAGGCGTTAGAAGCAGAACAAGTAGTATCCTTCAAAGACGCCATTTAATTTGAATCCACCACCATAACTGTCAAAGACAACCACTGAATGTTCTAAGTGATAAGGTATTATTTATTCACCATAGACTATTTGTAGTACCAAATTCCTATTTTCCTTTCTAATCCTTAAAGTGATGACAAAGTATTTAATGCTGAAGAAATCTCTTGAAGTAAAAGTAAGTTCTATTAACAGTTTTCGAAGTTCTTAATTCAATAAATTTAATAAAATCGACTTCGAGAATAAATTAAATTGGAATCAAACTTAACTTCCATCTGTCCAAAAAGAAGTTTTTCTCTTCCAATTATTATTTTACAAAGAACGATTCAATGTCAAAATAATGTCCCAACAAAAAGTAATTTCATATTCCAATGACGACTTGAAGTTATAAAAAAAACTGCTACTCATACTACTGCTACATTACTGCTTATCATAAATATCTTTTTATTTCGATATTAAAAACTTGCTAGAGGAAAAAATACATTTTTTTAATATGTTCGAGGACATTTTCTTCTAAGGTCACTTCTATATTTTTGGTAGTTCTTTTCTTTGGAAGTTTTTTTAATAGATCTATGGAAACTCTGTTTATGACTAGCTTTTGACCGAGACTTTGTATGCGCATATCCCGTTTTTTTATGGAATGTAGGGAAGCTAAATAATAATAGCCGCACGGGTCGATCTTTAAGGTTAAGCAACGCTTGCCAAAGTTGGTCTGTGAATGGGTGACCATCTTAATATACCGAGTTTCAACCGTGCCTCGGAAAGCACGCTAAGCCGTTGGTCTTGGCTGTCATTTATAGATCTGTGGCAGTCGTTACGGATTGTCAGAAGCCAGTAAATCTGACTCCAGTCTTGCTAAGAAGTACCGTGTTACCCAATTAATGGGTTGTGCAGGTCTGGTAGGCAGCCGCTCCACGTAAAACGCTGGTATTCAGCTGAATCCGGTTTGACTGGAAGCCGACCCCAATATAGTTGGGAAAAGGCTACGCAGATGATGTAGGGAAGCTACATGCCAAATTTCAACTTTCTATGACCAGCAATTACGGCTGTGCGTTGTCTGTCAGTCACTCACTCATTCAGTCAATAACGGTAGAACTTTATATACAGGGTGGCCAGAACATTAATGTCAAAAAATAATAACTTAGGTAAAAAAAAACTTCAGAAAAAAAACGAAAACTATGCAAAGTCGCGGAACATACATGGGAGTGATTCGGATACCCCAAGATACGAGGGACCTAATATTTTTTTTGGACGTCAATGTTCTGGCCACCCTGCATATTGATACAAAAATCATAAGATTCTGCTGGTGGCACATTTTATAAGTATCCCTCGGAATAGAAAAACATGACATAGATGAGCAGAAAAAATTATACACATTGGCTATTAGAGAGGCGTATACCAACTTCAACTTTAGTATGTATGTATCTATGTATTTATTATAGATTGTATTTTTTTTCTTCTCTCTGTTTATCTTTTCTTTATGTTGCACCTACCATGCTGTCTCTGCACCACCCTAAGGTTGACTGGTAAAAAATGCCTACGGCATTAAGTCCGCCTTTGTACAGTGTTTCATTAGTGCATAAAGTTTTTAATAAATAAAAATAAATAATTAAACTTCCAAAAGTTTTACAAGACAATTGAAAGCACAGTACCCAGGTTACAAGGATTGAAAACGCCATCAAATTATTATTCAATCAGTTTTAGCTCAGGTCAAAGCGAGAAGCGACTCAACTGTTACTGAAGCACTCAGGCATTGAATGCAATTTTCATTGCAAAGTAATTTGAGTAATTAATCGGTCGGGTAGCAAGGCCTTCGACATTCAATCAATTTAAACGTCAAATGGAAGCACAAAATACTTTATTGAACAGTGCTACCGAAACTATTTCATTATATTTTTCGGTCCCGCGGCTTGCCTTGTTCTGTGAGGAGCGATGTGAAAGAAAAGGGAGGTAGTGATAGCTTGACGGCTGATAGAATGGAAGAAAAAAAGTAATACGCTGACTCCAAGTAACATGGGATAAGGGCAGGAAGATGATGCTGCTTGCCTTGTTGAACTCGTAGTCGTAAGTGACTGCTGCATGGGGTTTTGAGTTCGATTCCCAGGTCGGGCAAATGGAAATTCTCTGTACCAGACTGGAATTTGGGAGTTGATGATATAACCGTACCTCGGAAAGTACGTTAAGCTGTTGTTTGTTTGTTTGGATTGCCAATTCAGCGGACATGATGGGTAAGAGAACAGAGAGTGCACTTTTATTTGCACACACGCTTATGCGTTATACCTTTATATTCGGCAATTCTGCAGCAGACATATTGTTACCGTATGAGTGTTCGTGTTATCCTGTCTGAATCCTTTCATGTATGTTTTAATATGAGTCTTGTTACCTTGTTACTTGAAAAAGACTAAATTTTATATCTCCTGCATCAATAGCGAGTCTTAGTTCAGATTGGTCACGTTGATCAAAATTTGGTTGCGGCCATGTTATTTAGAAAGACACCACTACTGCTTATATGAACATCACTTCTCAATTCGTTCAGTTGCTACTGTTGCAATAAAACGCCTGAAGATAATCTCGTTTATCTTGAAATCTTTGTGAGCAATGTAGACTTGCCACCTCATAGTTCTATACTCTATGATGCGGCAAAAAACAGTCTGACAAAATGTTGATGAGTGAATTATAAAAGTATAGGTATCTCATCAGAATTATTACATATTATTATCCACACCTGCAAAAAGAAAAAATAAATGAAAATGAATATTGTATTACTTATAAAGAAATCACACTGTATTAGGCAGCCTCCTTCCGCTCTCCCATCATATTCCGGGAACCTCCAGAAAAACGTTCCATCGATAGATTTATTCAAGGATTCATCCCTCAAATCACCTATATCAGTAAGAACATTTCCAAAATAAAACCGAAAACATCTCTACATTGACGTCTGGCGTAAACATCTCAGTCACTAAGATTATTTTTATGGCGTACTCCGAAGCGCCGGGTCTATAATATTTTTACCACAATTTCGCTTTCCGTTCGGATACTCTCATCGTTTATGGGCTCCAATTTAATTTACGATATAGAGCTGTACAAACAGAAATAAACATGTTTTTTTTTTATCTAGGGGATATTTTAACGAGTTGTTGCTTTGACGTTGTGTTTCGATCATGTTGGAAATGTATCGAGCTTTGCGTTTCGTGTTTGAATTGTTTTTTGTAATTAGAGTTGGTTGGTTTGCTGTGGTTTGGCATCGGTTGTTTGGGTTTGATGTCATTAATGTTTTTCATAAATGTGAACAGAATAAAAATTAGGTTAGCGAGATGAAAATGCTGCGATGGGTAGATGATGTGACAAATATGGACAAAATCTGAAACAATTACATCCGAGGGTCTCTTTAAGAATCTGAAAACTGAGATAAAAGAGCTGGTTGAGTCAAACAATGCGCCGTAGTGAAGACTACGTAACCAGACAGTATGGACAATTAAGGAAAGCGAAAGAGGCCAATGGATTGACTGATTAGTTTTAATAAATTACACTACTTATATCTATCTAGGTCAATGTACCTAGATAAAACGTGCATAGATTTTGGTGCTTATATGACATTTTCAGGGGGTGCTGTTGGTAAACTAACACCCGTATTAAAAACGATAATTCGAACTCCAACTCTACATAGACTTTGAGAACGTCAAAAGTTGTTTGTCAAATTGATTGGAAATTGCTCGAGAGATGAGTTTTTCTTGAGCTAGCGCCTGCTTGCCAGTCGGTCTTCTATAGACTGCACTTTGGAGAGTGTACACAAAAACTCCGCGACCTGAACCCACCATCGCCCTTTTTCTACCGAAATACCAGACGTACGGCGGGGTTTCAACCGTACTTGGTCGATATCCCGTCTAGTCGTACCCAGCGCTTCCCTTCCACATTAATTATGCGCACAGCTAAGGTGTGGAACTCTCTGTCGGCGTCTGTTTTCCCGTCCACATATAACCCGTCTGCCTTCAAAGCAAGAGTGAACAGGCATCTTCTGGACACGCTCGCTCTATCATAGACTTCATTTATCGCGTGATTGTGGTCAAGAGCAAGCCCATTAGCAAATAAAAAAGCGCGTTTATGTAGCACGGTATATAATAGAGAAAGTTAGAGCGGTTTTTGGTTTCTACAGAAAAGTCTTTAAAAAATATCTCATTAATTTTTTGGACGTATATATGGGCGCTAAACCATTATTTGGTATGGTTTTGCTTGTTTTAATTATTATCTTGTATTTAATTTGACTTCCATGTTGAATTTTATTAAAGTTAGCGTTTCCGTCTTATTAAAAAAATATTGTAACATCCTGTTCGGTTTTTATAAGTATTTAACTTGATAACTTCCTTTTTTTATTTTAAATGAGTATTGACTTTCTGTTAAATTTCTATAGATTTAATTTGACAAAAAATTTTCTAATACCTATTTAAAGAAATATTGTAACTTCCTGATGGATTTTATAAGGATTTAACACTTTTTTTTCTACATTCTGTTTAATGATTGTCATTTTATGGGTATAAATACCGATGTAGTGTGAATCTAAAGGCATTCTCCTTTGGTTGTTCGTGGAATAAACACTCTGGACTTAAGTAAAATATTGCTTTATTATTTAATAAAACGTTTTCCTTTGCATATACTTTTCTAGTTGTGTGAATTTTGTGATTTCGACAACAACGGCGATCATACGCCGACATATACGTATCTTTATTTTATTAAAATCGGTTATTTGTTTCAAATAATTTACAGAAAAATAATTTGCTCTGTAAACGGTAATTGACTTGTGTAGAATGCGTGGCTTTAATAAGTACCTACTTCTTAGAACGCGTCCATAAAATATGATTTTGATTAAAATCTAACAAGTTATTGATGATACACGTAATAAACCATTCCTTGACGCGTTTTTTGATTGTGTAAACTGAAAAGTGATAATTTATAAACAACAGGAAACATCATCCGATGAGCTCTTGTCACTGTCGGCGTTCCAGCTGCGAACCCAATGGCTTAGTACGTAAAGATGGCAAAAGACCGGACGGCATGGTTTAGTTTTCATGGAAGGTGGGTAGGGCTTTTATTAGTGTAGGACGCAACCTGTGTCGATGCTCTTGCACCATCCCATCTTTCTAGTTCATCGTGTTGTGCTGGTTGGATTGAGGTTTTCCGCTGCGGCTGCGGAAAATCTCAAGCGGCGTAAATATACTAAAACTATATTTTCGAGCTGTATGGGGTTGAAACTCTTAGACCGTGGGACCCTTGTGCTCACAGTCTTAGATCCAAAAAAAAAAGACGTGTGGCACTCGGAGACTGCCGCGGTAAAGCTATTGCATAGCATTTTTTATCAACTTATGCAATTATAATTATATATTTATTTTATTTATGCAGTATTTTTTTTCTTTTTTTTTTTTTTCTTTGATTTTAATTCAAGTTACACTTTGAGCTAAAAAAAAAGTAAAAAGTAAAACTAAAAAGTATCACCACTGTGCCGGTCGGAGTGGGGGGTGTTAGGTTTTTTTCGTTACGGAATTTCTGGATTCGGTCTCCACGCTCAAGGCCCGCGATAGAAGCTATGCAATAGCTTAAAAACAAAGCTGGTTGACAGTTCTTGTGACCCAAGGGCTGATTTTACTTAGGCTGGAGGCTTAGTTTTCCCATGCAACGTGGCAATGCTGCCAGTCTCTTGAACACATTACCAGCTGACAGCGTTGAGGACAAATTATTTGATGGTATATTTTGGTTTATAGCTGGTTTGACAATTTTCTAGAAGACGTAGGGGCAAGTGAAGCTAACCGTAGATGCCTAAGGTCGGAAATAGAAACGAAACGATAACCATTAAAGTATCACACAAGATGAAAATTTTCTTCAATTGAACTTGATTTTTATTTAATAAACAAAGCCTGAAAAATTGTTTGCTACCTAAATATAACTGGCTGGTATCATCAAAAATTCCTTTTTAAATATTCTTATCAGGGGTAACTGCCCCTGAGCCGCCGGTAGACCTCATCTATCGCTTTCCATCAGGCGTGATTATACAAGCCCATTCCTAAACAAAAAAAAAAAACTGCCATGACTTAGCATGATTCTCATTATCTTTTATCAATGTTCATCAACGACAAATAATAATCTGTAATTATAAGAGCCTAATCGTAAAGGATACCAACACAATATGGATAGCTTTTCGTCGGATGTTTGTTTCTATATTATCAGTTATGATCGATTCCGAAGCTCCTGACGAATTTAAATAGAATTTAACCTGCTCAGTGGTCGAACAAAAACATTGGCGAAGAGCTTCCATATCATAACCTTATGTTTCAACAGCTACAAAAAGCATACGATGGAGCCCATTGAAATAATGCTAGAAGTTCAACTTTGGCCTTGTTCTTAAGTTCTATGTTTCTTAAGTTTTGAGCATGTTTCTCTTTATAAACTGCATGTATTGTAATTAATATTATTTAAAAACAATGTTTTATTTTATTTGAGTATTTGTACGTCTAGTGGGGATGAGATAAAATAAAAATCTTTTCGTATAAAACTATGATGAGTCTCCAGCTACATAATTTATTACAACGTAATGAGAACATTATTGAGAAGAAGGTGCAGATAATTATCAGTTATCACACAATTTTACTATGTTTGGCACAGTCAAGCACAAGCGCATTAGTACTGCAAAGCAGACATTAGTAACATACAATAATGCAAGGCACTGAGGAGCTCGTGGCTAAATAACAGCCGCACGGGTCGATCTTTAAGGTTAAGCAACGCTTGCCAAAGTTGGTCTGTGTATGGGTGACCATCTTAACATAACGAGTTTCCTCCTTGCCTCGGAAAGCACGTTAAGCCGTTGGTCCCGGCTGTCATTTGTAGATCTTTGGCAGTCGTTACGGGTTGTCAGAAGCCAGTAAATCTGACTCCAGTCTTGCCAAGAAGTACCGTGTTACCCAGTTAATGGGTTGTGGAGGTCTGGTAGGCAACCGCTCTACGTAAAACACTGGTATTCAGCTGAATCTGGTTTGACTGGAAGCCGACCCTAATATAGTTGGAAAAAGCTAGGCAGATGAATAACGCAAGGCACTAGCACCACAAAACACAAGAAGGTAATAACATGATGCATTCTCCATCGTATACAGTTGCCGCATATTATGGTTGGATAGCTCCATGGTGACGCGTATATTAGTTTGTGCGTTGTTAACTTCCAAAAAATAATCATTGTTCATTGGTCCTTGGATTGGAAAATAATCATATACCAAAAATCTGTTTTAACAAAAAAATAAAACCTACTTCCAAAAACAAAACAGTACAAAGTAAAAAATAACTTAAATTTCGGAAATCGGTGTTTTGTGTAATTTTTTGGTTTTTTGACACCGACTTCCGAAATTATTGTTTTGTTTTTGGAAGTCAGTTTTATTTTTTTGTAAAAAAGATTTTTTTATTTTTCACTTGTTAGCGCTACGTACCACTAAAAAGTGTACCGGCGTGATGTTATGTTATGAACTGGTGTAAACAATCATCAGACATGCGGTTTCAGAAATCCCGATCCATTTGCTATCATTGATTGACGAGTCCCGTTGCCTACCTCCAAAGATCTTCATCAGGTCTTAAAAATACTCTTCCAAACAAAAAAAGAATCATCCAAATCGGTTAACAGTTGGCCAAAATATCGCTGAACAATCATTTTTCATGGGATCCCATCATCAGATCCTGACTTATACCTTCCATCATCAGCTCAGCAACATGAGATGATGATTGTCAGGCACAAATCTGAATTGCGTTAGAAATTTCATGAAAAACATTGTATGCACCTATAAAATCTGAGGGTTTCCTTCGATTTTCATGGGATCCCATCATCAAATTCAGACTTGGTGACAATATAATTTACTGTGTGAACAATATACATACATATATATTTAAACTTTAAAAAAAAAACACTGTACAAAAGCGGTCATTTTTTTTTTTTTCTACTCGACTGGTGGTACAGAGACAGAACATGGTAGGTGCAACTCAAAACAAAGACAAACATTAAATAATATTTTCCCGTACATCATCATCATCATATCAGCCAATTATCATCCACTGCTGAACGAAGTCTCCCCCAAGAGCGCCAACCATCTCATTGAGCAGTCCGCATCCATCCGCTGTCAGCCACTTTCTTCAAATCATCCGTCCATCGTGCTGCAGGGCGTCCCACGCTACGTTTGCACCGTGTACCATACGGCATCTGCCGGCCGGCCCACTTTCATTTCAGCTTGCTGATTCTGCACGCAATGTCGGTGAATGTAGTTCTCTGGCGAACGACTTCGTTGCGAATTCTATCCACCAGAGATAGAATTCGCCCGTACATCTTAACTTTAATAAATTTACCATCCATGTTTCTCGCAAACACGTTATTATATTAATTCATATATCATACGTAATATTATTTCGACATAAGTCAAAGTTAGCCAGGCTATTCACAATGTTCCTCAAAGAAAACTTCTTCAAAGAAGGTATGAATACACACACCATATGAAAGACTTCTTAGTTTCATCTGAAAAGGCTTCTTCATGTGTCTAGTAAGGGGAAATGTATGATAATATAAATAGCTAAATTAATGGGAAATATGAAACATGAAAGGTATCTAATAAGGAAATACACTGGATAAAGTAGCCTGTCTTGATCATGAGTAGACTTTATACCAGCAATACAGTACACTGCAAAATGGAAGGCAAAGCAAACGACAGTCCTGCAAAATTTTAATCAAATCGAACCACCCTTGTATCAGATTCAGAATCCCAGAATTCACAAACAATAAATAGAGGTGCTCCAATACGCTGCATACCAATTTTGCCAAACATATCAAACCTCTAAATTTCGTCACTTGATTTCACGTTTCACAGTAACACCAGCACTTTACCAATTCACATTCGTACTAGATTTTACTAGAGCAATGCACTTGGAAAAAGCTGCATCGAATATCACTGGCATACGGTAGATATGCACAGAAGGAGAAGAAGCGCACGCACACATAGACACGGTTTACGTACAGCGAGTGCAAGCGCACTTGCGACTGTTATTTGTTTGAGTTCGCCGTACGTACGTGTCTATGTGGGTGTGCGCCTCTTTACGCTCAATATTTTTTTTTTTACTTTTGGTAAAAAAAAATGCGTTTGACCACTATCTCACCTCTTGGTAGCCGATAATGTGGTCGATGATGTAGCACGCCTGCCTAGAAGTAACCTATTCACTCTTTACTTAAAGACTGCCAGGTTGTAGCTACCAGGAAACACAGACTCCGGCAGGGAATTCCATTCCTTCCTTAGCTGTACGCACTATGAATGTGTTTCCAAAAGTATGTGTGAAGTAAACCTTCTGAACTTATCTATTTTGTCAAGTTCGTTGGAAACACGCCTTGTGACCATTCACATGGAAACGGGAGGCATCTGTGACGTCAACAATCACAGGAAAATTGAGCGTGAATTGTTGTTTGATTGTATGTTTCATAGTGCAGCTTCCAGTTCGATTTTTTTTTTATGTTACTCGTGACAAAGACAAAACATATTAAGAAACGGGCTTGTAGTTAGAATTTTTACTGGTTCGTTGTGTTGTTAAATTTTGTCGCATATTTCTTTCTTTGCTTGCTTGAATAACAGCTTAGGTATTTCATTTCATTGTAAATAATAATTCATCGCAGATTTACGTGTAGGAGCAGTTCCTTAATTTGTTTTTTAACGATTTATTTTACTACTCTGTCGGCGTGATTAATATGTATACCCCATAACAAATTCAACTTTATATGCGTCTCTGAGCTACACCGCAGACAGACAGACGGACTGTTTCTTGTTGACTACGGAACGTTTCAATAAAGTACATCGACTTTTCCCTAATATCCCTACGTTGATACCCGAACAATAAATAATTATGAACAGTTTTTCATTTAAGGATAAAGAACGTAAAGGATCACGATAGCATTCGATTCAGGACAGCTTTATGTGAGTCTGTGACCGTTATTGCATATTTATCTGGCGGCAACCATAGCACGCCGTATGCCGTATGGTGTCGGCCGGTGCCGTTAAAAAAAAAATACCAGGGCCATTATACTTCCCGTGGGTGTCGTACGAGGTGACTACGGGACAGAAAATAGAATAAATTAGAATAATCGCAGCAGCGCGCGTTCTCAGCAAAACACAACACCAAACATCGCGATCGCCAACCCGCCTGCCAAGCGTGGCGATTATGGAACCCCCGCCCAAATTTGGGGGAGGCCTTTGTCCAGCAGTGGTCGTCTTTTGGCTGATAATTATGATGATGATGATGAACCATAGCACGCACAAGTTGGGTAACACACAACCTCCAACGAACAACCTCTTCTACGGAGCAAAGGAATGCAAAATACCTGTGGGTAAAGAACAATTAAGTGAAGTTACCGAACTGCGCCGATCTGAAGCTTTAATTACCCTTTTGCTTTCTACGTGTTGCCTCACTTCCCTTTATTACGTGAGGGAAAAACATACTCAGAAGATCAATAGTGTTACTGTGTGAATATGCCACCGTAAAAAAAAGTTGTAAATAATACGTTTATTACTCGTATACACATACGTTAAAAATATATAAATCTATACTAATATTATAAAGAGGGTTTGTTTGTATGTTGGGGGTAATCTCCGGAAGTAATGAACCGATTTTAAAAATTGTTTCACTGTTAGAAAGCTACATTATCCGTGAGTGCTATAGGCTATAAATTATAAAGATATCATGCATATTAGCCGAACTATCTCAATTTTTGTTTAGCCAGGCGGAAAAAAATAGCTCTTACAACAGAGTTACTTGCATGCGCTGCCTTAACAGTTGTATATAATTGAAAACAATGTATGGCAACCTGGTCCGCTTTGAATAGAAAATATGTCCGCAACACCATATTTCTATCTTTTATGTTTTAGCAGATATAGTAGCTTTTATGTGTAAAAAATGTATTTTTCGACGTACTTACCTTTGGACGATTTTTTAAGCAACAAAATATTTAATCTTATCGAAAAAAATATTGTTATGATCACAAGAACATGATAGAGATACGAATTGCCCAAAACAGTATGTCGATTGGTTAAATAGTTTCGAAGATAATATAAAATTACTAAATCGCAAAATGCCGCCGTCCATTCACGAACCGTATTAGAACATGCTTTGTACGGAAGTTTTATCCATTTACCCATAGATAGCGTTGTGCAATTACGTAATTTTTCTGAATCGCGGTGTTAAGATTTTCCGCGGATTAATGACCCTCTCTGGTTATTGTTTTACTTTCGTGTTTCGTCGTTAGGTAGATGAGTCGTACGCAGTTTGTTGGATGTTGTTGGTCTTTTAAAATTGATTTGGTTGTTCGGTTTCTTAAAACAAAGATACTACTTCGTTCTCATTCTTCAAGTTCGAAGCTGTGGTATTTATGTTTTTGGGATATTGGACAGTTTCTGTGATTGTTGTCTATCATGCCTAAAAGGAAGTCACAACTTTCCCGTCAGACATCCCAGACAAGAGCAGCTCGAGTACGCCGTACGGAAGAGTCTGCTCTTGAAAATCATGAGCGCCTTTCGAGGAACAGAGAACATATTTCGCAAGCACGCTCTGGGGAATCTAGCGCTGAGCGCTCGCAAAGGCTCGCTAGCCAAAGCGCGAGAACATCGCAGGCCCGTGCTCGGGAATCTAGCGCTGCCGCTCGCAGAGGTTCGCTAGCCAAAGCGCGAGAACATCGCAGGCCCGTGCTCGGGAATCTAGCGCTGAACATGCGCAGCGCCTAGCAATAGAAAGACAGCGGGCAGCCCTTCTGGCTTACCTCCTCATGACCTTATGTTAAAAGTTGGCATTTCTATCATGCTATTAAGAAACTTGAGCCCCCCCAACATGTGTAATGGCAAAAGGCTGCTTATAAAAGTGTTGCGGGAGAATATAATTGTGGCGACCATTCTCACAGGGCCAGCAGTGGCACAACTGGCTTACATTCCGCGGATATCCATGATTCCGACGGATTTACCCATACCGTTTAAAAGGCTACAGTATCCCGTCAAAATCTCTTTTGCCCTCACTATAAATAAGTCCCAGGGTCAAACATTCTCTCTGGTGGGCATTGACCTGAGAAAGTAGTGTTTTTGTAATGTTGGCTTATCTCGGGTTGGAACTCCTGAAAGACAATATATTTTGGTACCAAATAATAGCATTACATCTAATATAGTATACAGAGTAGTTTTGAATAATTAAATATAACACAATTTATTCAATCATAATCATTTCATTCACTCATTTGAAACCTGGTAATATAGCCAAAGTGGCATGCAAATACATACATACATACATATGCAATAAAAATAAAACCCTCCTTTTGGCAGTCAGGAAATAAATCATAGCTAACTCAGTACTAACCGAACCACACTCATTATTTCATCACAAGTTCAATAAAATGTTTACCGCCCAACGAAGTGGGCACGGGTCAGCTAGTATTAAATAAATATCAAGTGATTTTTTTTTTTTCTAAAATCAGTGATGCAGTTTTTGTTTTTATCAACATCGAGCCCGAGTATCTGATGACAACTGTATCATTAGATTTTTGAAAAAATATCTGTTACGGTTTACGTCAGAACTTATAAATAGAAATTGTTGATGAGTTGAATGAGCTCATTCTTTTAATTTGCCATGTGTTATTTTATTACTTCCCAGAATTTGAACCTTATTAGCTACACTTTCGGAAGGAGTAATAAAACTGGCTATGTTTTTTTTTTAAATGAATCTGTTTCATTCCCGGGTAGGAACAATGATTTTTCAATAATCCGATTATGCAGTTTTACTTTTCATCAAAATCAGGCTCGATACTCCTTTCTGTGTTTCTCGATATTACTCATAGTTTCGGATTTGGCCATGAAGGCACACTTTAAAAATGCACCCTGTATATTTTGATATTGTAAACTGGACCTATTCGTATATTATTCCAACAGATGTTAGCGATTTATAGGACACATCACCTAAGTTTTTGTGATGAGATTATGTACACAAATAACATAAGCAGTTTATTGAAGACTAGCTTTTTTGCCCGCGACTTCGCACGCGCATATCCCGTTTTTTCCCGTTCCCTTTCCCTCTCTTAGTGCTCCACTACACTCCCTAAGGAACCTACATGCCAAATTTTAGCTTTCTACAACCAGTATATTCTGCTGTACGTTTCTATCAGTCAGTAATGGAACATTTTTTTTTTTTTTACTATTGATAGGCACGCGTTTGACCACTATCTCACCTGATGGTAAACGATGATGTGGTCGAAGATGGAGCACGCTTGCCTAGAAATAACCTATTCACTCTTGATTTAAAGACTCCCAGGTTGTAGCTATCAGGAAACACAGACTCCGGCAGGGAATTCCACTCATTAGCTGTACGCATTATGAATGTGTTCCCAAAACGTTTTGTGCGTATGGGCCGTCCACAATGTACATTTTAAATATACTGATGACAGGCAATTGTATTTTCTGCAATGTTTTAATTACAATTAGATGGAAAGTGAATCGTGGGCAGGTAGTCAATGAAACTATCATTGACAATTCATGCCATTTTTCACTGAAGAATTGAAAAAAAATCCAATCCCGAAGGAAAAAAATATAATTCCAGTTTCAATTGAAGAAGGATTAGCAGCTGGTGATTGTAGGTGACTAACGCAATAGCGTACCCTAATATGGGCACAGCCATATTTAAAACGGAAAATTATAACAAATAAGATCACTTGTACGAGTATATTATTCCGTGTAGCTTAACCTACAGCGAGTCTTCGCCAACTACCAGGCAAGGCTTCTTATTTCTTGCGACAACGAACGCTCTTGTATCAATCACATCCGTGTTCAACCCGTATTGACAACAAAAACCGTATAGCCTGTAAAAACCTAAGGACCAAACGACTTAAACCTTCTCTCTCACATTTACCCTACATTGACAGAGGTAACGATAGCCGTTTATACCAATTTATGCTGAAAAGTTAGTTCTAGTTTGCGGTGAGTACGTAGCGATACGCTTCGGGGAATTCCTGCCAGTTCGTGCGGTTTCTGGGAATTTTCAATTTCATATGTGTTTTTTAATTAAGTAGGGGGCTTTACTTAATATTCTTCTAGGTGGCTCATGCCATCAGAAGAGTACTTCTTGGTACGCAATAGGGTTCAATACTGGGTAAAATTATGTGAATCAAAGTGCAATGGGTACTGGGTAATCCTTACTTACTTACTTAATATTATACATGCGAAAGTAGCTCTGTCCATCTGTCTGTCTATCACGCCAAAACTACTGAACCGATTCAAATGAAATTTGGTACACATATAGTCTAGAGCCTTTAGTCCCAGGAGTATATCCCCTAGGGACCACGCGGGCGAAGCCGCTGACAGAAGCTAGTCAAGATATAAAGATGTTCTGAAATTTAACGTTAAAAGGGGTTTCAACAAACAACTTGTCGACTGTTCACGTGACCAAAGGGCTGCGCTTTTCTTCGGCTAAAGAATCAGCATTCCAGTGTTTTGGGAATTTTTTCCATTAACAGCGATGTGGATGATTTTTTGATGCTGAATGATTTATTTTGTGATAATTAGTCTATTTGTTTAGAAGTATTTAGCAGTAATAGTTACTTTAGGTTACTTGAGCTAAATCCGGTTTGACTGGAAGCCGACCCCAATATAGTTGGGAAAAGGCTAGGCAGATGAGTTACTTTAGATTACTTGTACATTTTACAGTACGAATAAGTTATTATAACGTTGCAAACCTTGCCCGTATTCTCCGAAGAGTTAGGCAGCGGCGTACTTGTAGTCTGACCACATTTCGCCGGCTTTGTGTGAACTCCATGTAAAAGGGAGCGAGCCTATTGCCATCTACTGAATACAAATACGTAATCTGGGTTTCATGTGAGAAATTCTAATGACTCAAGCCAATCTATCTATATACTAATAAATAAAGCTGAAGAGTTTGTTTGTTTGTTTGCTTGAACGCGCTAATCTCAGGAGCTGCTGGTCCGATTTGAAAAATTCTTTCAGTGTTATCCCATTTATTGAGGAAGGCTATATCACTACTAAACCATCGAGACAATAATCGAAGTATTCCATTTCCGACATTAAGAAAATAACTAAAGGTCGAAAACCAATTTACTTCGTTTTGTGTAGATACATCTTTTTAGGGTCCCATACTCAAAAGGTAACCAATGGAGCCCTATTACTAAGCCTCCGCTGTCCATCCGTCCAGCCGTCAGTCTGTCAGCGTGCTGTATCTCAATGACCGTAATAGGTAGACAATTGAAATTCAGGGTGTATTTCTATAGCCGCTATAACAATAAGTATTTAAATTAGGAATTGAAGGTGCTCCCATACAAGAAACGTGTTTTTTTCGGTTTTTGGTACGGAACCCCAAAGGACCTGGAGGAGTGCGAATCGGACCCTCACACAAATGTGAGGGTCCGATTCGCACTTGGCCGGTTTTCTTATGGCGGCAGTAGTAGGTATTTATTTTGGTACACGGGCTCCTAACTCCGGATTTTTGTAAGTACTTAAAAATATCGACGCAATCAAACGATTACTTGTGGAAAATTAATTCTACCATTCACATAGTTAACGCGCTTTTTTTCCAATATTTATCACAATGATTGAAATCATTATTTTCCATCCAAAATTGGGCAAGGCATTTAATAGGTATACAACGTGTAACAGAATAGACGAAATACCTCCTAAGGGGTTATTGAATTCATCATTATGAACAACTTTCACTATGGGACCAACATTGAAATCGTGAAAAAAGAATCGACTCCTCCATATATTTATGTGCGCATAACTTGGTCACAGGTTGTTTGGTTAAACTTAAAAAAAAAAAAACCGGCCAGGTCTGTGTCGAACTCGCATATAGGTATCGAGACGGATTCCGTATCGTTCCGCAAAATAATCTTGAAGGTAGATTTCTTAGATGAAAATGATGATGATGTACGAGTATCGTGGCAAAGCCAAATCAACAACTCAACCAACAACCAATCTACAACTATAAAAAATATATTTTTAAAATTGAGTTTTTCTGTCTACTTTAGATTCATTTTAAAAACTCAGGAGCACATCTGACCCGACAATTTAAAACTTTCCGTGCGGACAAAAAGGGAACATAAAAGGGTTAAATAAGGGACAAGCCTATTAAGAATCATTGTTAGTTTCTATTGTGCCAATTCTTTTGTTTTACACCACTGAGAAACGATGGGTGGACTGTACTAAATATCATCATCATCATCATATCAGCCAAAAGACGTCCAGTGCTGGACATAGGCCTCCCCCAAGCGTCGCCACAACTACCGGTACGCGCGTCTCACATACATAGGCTACCCGCGACCTTCACCAGGTCATCAGTCCACCTTGTGGGAGGCCTTCCACCGTTGCGTCTTCCGGTACGCGGTCGCCACTCCAGAGCTTTTCGGTCCCATCGACCACCTGTTCTGCAAGCAATATTCCCTGCCCACTGCCACTATATTAAATATGATCATAGGAATTTTAAACATCGTAATGTAAACTACAATTTATTGTTAATTTAGTTAAGTTTCTCTTCAAGTGAACTGTGATTTGTCCTCTGAGGAATAAATATATTTAAATCGAAACTGAATTGAAATAAGATGCTTAGTTATAAAATTATCTGGTCGTCACGGATTTCCAGGAAAGAAACATTAATGTTGACGTCTAAAGAGAAAACTACGAACAATATCAAATATCTTTCTAGAACCAATGGGACTATTTCCTTCCAAGAATTCAATTTCATTATGATCTGACCTTCAGAAGTAAATGGGATTGGAAACAATATTTATACAATAAACAAGTGATCATGTTACTACTTTGTGCTAGATATTCTGTCTAATAAGTTTTTAGGATCGAAATATTTCGGGCCTGCGATTGGCGAGCGTTGGGTGGCTCGCTGTCTAAGAACCAACGGGGCTACTCTGTAAGCCCGAAGTCCGTAGTTTTGGGCTTAGTTGCGGGCGTATTCTACTCCGTATCACCTACGGACTTACGATTAGTCCCGAACTTGAACTAAGAACGAATGACAACACGATTTAACAGTAACTGTCAAATCGTGTTATCATTAATTCTTAGTGGTTAGGTGATGCGGAGTAGAATACGCCCGGATTGACGGTGCATTGTGTTCCACGCGCAAGAGATGTCAGCATAATAAATGGGGCACGCTAGAGCCAGTGCCTGCCAGGGTTGCAAAATTTGTTCGAAAAAGTCACCGCGGCCCTGGAACGCAAAGGGCATTTAGAGAAACACGATTGGGTTTTAAAAAGTAAGAGTCTGACACTCCCTCCGTTGCACCCCGAAAGAGCGGAAGAAGTTATTTGATGATTATCCAACCTTAAAAAAAGATCAAATATTTTTACTCAATTTATTTATTTTTTTCCGGAGTCCGTGTTTCCCGATAGCTACAACCTGGGAGTCTTTAAGTCAAGAGTGAATAGGTTGCTTCTAGGCAGGCGTGCTCCATCTTCGACCACATCATCGCTTACCATCAGGTGAGATGGTGGTCAAGCGCGTGCCTATTATTAGTAAAAAAAAAAAAAAACTACCTACAGAAATCATTATTTTTTTTTACAACTATTTTGATAAGACTTGGTGGTCTAGTAGTCACAAGCGACCCTACTGAACCTGAGGTCCTGAGTTCGATTACTGGGTCAGGCAAGGTGTTATCAGGTTTTTCCATCCAACCCCGCTGTCTGGATTTGTAGGTAAGTACCCGATTGATGGTAGTAGATTCGACCCCTATTACATAAGTCTAAATTATATAACTAATAATATGTTTTACCATAACAAAGTTATTTTACGTAATGGTGCGTCTCCCTATAGGGTACAGGCAAAATAGTGATTGATAATTTTAAATGAAACAAACCTAATACGTGCCAAACACAATCCACATAATCGCAAATAGATAGGTACTAGGAACAAATACAGTCTATTCGACAAACAGCACATGATCCAATGCAAGCACTTGAGCCTATATTTGCGCGAGCGAAGCGTTAGTGACGCTATTTGATATTCCATTTAGATCGGGATTGACATCCCCCGGCGTGGGATTCACTAATAAATAATTGTCTGTAATGACATTGGGTTCGTGTGGCTTAGCTGATACCACATCATCATAGATAATGGCTTCAATATACCTTAAGCCAATGAGACGTTCCTTTGTGGTTATTGAATAAGATCCGTAGGGATATCATCTAACCACTAAGAATGAATTCTTATTACTTCTCTTATAAATTTATTCTTATTTCGGGTTCGGGACTAATCGTAAGCCCGTAGGTGTTATGGAGTAGAAAACGCCCGTAACTATGGGCAAAACAAGGAGCTGGAGACAGGAGGTCTACTCTTGAAGCCCGGAGGCTTCAAGAGTAGACCTCCTTTCTCCAGCTGGATATGACGGAGCAAATATATTTATTCACTTTTCCATTTTCTTTCTGATACATTTCGCGGCGGAATCTAAAACAGTTAAATCTTTCATCGGAACTTACCGGACTTCATTGCCTTAATATTTGTCTGGTTCGTCAATCACAGTAAAAAGAAGTAAAGAAAGAAGAAGAAGAATATGTAATACGTTTAACAGAATAAACACAATAACTTTTAAGGAGTCATTTTACTCATTACAAACCACATTCAGTAAGGGACCCACACTGAAATCATTCGAGAGTTTGTCTATCTGCACGTCTTGCACAACCAATTTGCTCTAAAGGTATATTGGACCGATCCAGTTCAAAAGTTCGACTTTTACTTGAACGGCTTTTTCTGCTCTATTACAATTAGAAAAATCACTGAAATTTTTGTTCTACATTCACAAATTATCTCATAACTAGCTGACCCGCGCAACTTCATCTGCGTCACTAATTGGCATTACTGCTCTGCTCCTTTTGGTCTTACCGTGATGATATATAGCTATAGCTTTCCTCGATAAATAGACTATCTAACACTGAAATAATTTCTCAAACCGGACCAGTAGTTCCTGAGATTAGCGCCTTCAAGCAACAGACAAACAAACTCTTCAGCTTTATATATTAGTGTAAATATATCCGACAAAACCATAAACACTCTGTACCAGTAACACATATACAGGCTGATCAAAGCTCCACAGACCATGTTTGCTATCACGGCAACCCGATATCCCATTTAGTTCAGGGACGCTCTCGGGAATCAAACCCGCTAATAAATAATTCTCGGTAATGACTAGTGGGAGCTGTAGATCAATAGCCACTGAGCCTAAACTAAAAATAGATATTGGGTATTCTTGAGAGGTAAGTATTTTATGCATGTTTGTTTATGCTTACGTTCTAGTACCACCTGCTTCGGTTAATGGTAGGCAGGGTAAGTAGGTAACTATCTTAGAATTAGAAATCATCCCAAAGGCACAACTCCAGAAATAAAAAACCGGTCAACAGCGAGTCGGATTTGCGCACCGAGGGTTCCGTACCATCATATGAAACGTGAAATACGTTTTTAAATGTATAAATTTGCCTATATTCGTCAGAGAATTTTAACACTGCGGTTGTAGAGTATTGCAGTTTTAGGTCAGCGCCATCTCTTGATCAATAGTGAAACTAATATAATTTTTGTTGATAATAATATATCTGAAAAAGTGTGTTATTTAGAGACATCGTTTTATTGTTCCTGTAATATTTTACATAAACTTTAATCACAGAATAATTTCAGACTTTTTACTATGCAAACTTCGGAGATAAGGGGGGAACGGTTTTTATTTTTCGTTAAAAGTTTGAAGCTATGTGGCCTTCAACAAATAAAAATATATTTGATAATATGCAAATAGCGCTTTTTCTTAAGATACCCGACATGTCCTAGTAGCCCCACTTCGAATTTTTAAGACCCCTTTAAGTCTCTGTTGCAAAAAAAGAAATTCCAAGCCCTAATTCTGGTTCTGAATCTTTTAAAGAAGAATGAACAACACGAACAGAATCAGCGATTCTGTTTGTGTATTAACACAATAACGTCACATTAGCAGAATTTTGAAAACATTATTTTTTCACTCTCATTTTACCTTTAAGAATGTTATAATTATCTTTTAACTTCATTAGAAAACTTATTATTCTTAGAAAAGAAAATTAAATTGAAACTAGAGCATTTTAATAAATGAGTGCCATTCGTTAGTACTGAGGTACGACGTCTGACCGATAAGAGCTAAGTTTTTGTTAAGATATGGAGGCTTTAGTTATAAAACAGCCATTCTTCAGACTACGGTCGCTTTTACAGTTTTTGTTAATGTTCGTGTCTCAGAAACTTTAACTATTTGTACGAAAAGAGAATGAATGCTTTGAAATTTTGAAACAATTATATCGTCGGATTTGTAAATTATTCTGCATTCATATCATCATCTGCCTAACTTTTTCCCAACTATATTTTGGTCGGGTCCCAGTCAAACCAGTATTTTACGTGGAGCAGTTGCCTCCTAGACCTCCACAACCCATTATCTGGGTAACACGGTAGTTCTTGGCAAAACTTTACTTTACTTACTGGCTTCTGACATCATCATCATCTGTCTAGCCTTTTCCCAACTACGTTGGAGTCGGCTTCCAGTAAAACTGGCTTCTGACAATCCATAACAAATGCTAAAGATCTCTTATCGCTAATAAGTAATTTTTTTTACCCAATAAGTTTATCAAAAAATTTCCATCATGGATTCCATTCCCAGGTTTGTAAAAAGTGCTATCTGCATTCTAAATTACTAACTAATTAATCCTTACTATATTATATAATAAATGCGAAAGTAATTCTGTCTGTCTGTCGCGCTTTCTCAGGCTATGGACTATCTCTGTACATTTAAATCGGTTCAATAGTTTTGGCGTGAAAGCAAGACAGACAGAGTTACATTCGCATTTATAATATTAGTAAGTCAGTAAGTGAGTATTATATATTTACTAAAAATAAAATAAGTATTTCTACAATAGCACAAAAATAGGCACGGTCATTGATTCTATCCCCAAGTTGGGTAAAATTGTTACTTACCAGTAGCAATTCTGTAGTTCCCTTGAGTCTAGGTTTGTTCTAACACATATACGTATCCATACTAGAATTTGCAGCAATTATTATCGAGACACAGACTTTCTTTCAGTACTCCATAGTAACAATAGCTGGACCATCATCAGCGTACTGCTCCGAGTATAACCTAACTAGCCTGAAATGTCTCACTGCTGGACAAAGGTTAACAGTCTGCTTGATCGCTGGGTGGTGCATATTAAGGCTCAATAACGCACAACTTGGATTTCGATCTGGTTTGTCAACGAAAAAGCTATCATGTGTATGACTGTTCAATATTATAGTGATCGAACACACCGTCTCATTTTTGCCTGCTTTTCCGATCTCTTAAAAGCTGTGACCTTGTTTCATAAGCTCGCTCCATCGTAGACTATGTCTCTATCATCTCTGACATAGACTAGAGTCAAGAGCAAACCAATCATTAAAAAAAAATAAAAATATGTCAAATTGAAGCGCGAGCGTGAAGGTGAGACAGGTTGCAGTCCAGAAGTTATAACTATTTTAAGGTATTAGTACAACAACCAGAAAAATATTTTCAGATGGGCAGACTCTTTCTCGGATGTGTACAGGTTGAGTGCAGAGTGAGACAGGGTAGACTGACTTCACTGAAGCTCTTCAGCCTGTACATTAACCGTCTTTTCGGTGAACTCAGCAGTGCCAGTGTCGGATGCTGCATAGATAGAGTTTGTCTCAACAATATTAGTTACGCAGATGATATGGTACTGCTGAATCCATCGATCGGGGTTTTGCCTAAAGTTTTACAGATGTGTGAGTCCTATGCAGAGGCCCATGGGCTCAGATAGGTACGACGCGAAGAAGAGTGAACTTTTAGTGTTCAACGGGGCATGGCAAAAATTACGAAACGGTACCTTCAGGCCTTTCTGGTAACCACTTAAGAGCGCTGTCACAATTTTTCTTGAATTTGAGCGTTTGATTCGAGTTTTGATATCTGATTATGCTTTAGATATAACACAAAAAAAAAAAAAAAAACAAAAATACGTCTAAGAAAGTTTGATAGTTGATCTTGGGAGTGTTCTAAATAAATATATCAATTCGTTCACGTACATCAGTAAATTCTTTGTCTCCGCAAAGGGTGTTTCATAAAATTACGCTTTTGGGAATCTTTTGATGCTTTAGTACACCGAAGATAATATAATAATTTAATCATTTTTAAAAATGCTCATGATACAACTGTACCTTCTACTTTGGAATGATCAAATCAATTTTTTACGATTCATGCACTAATACACCAAAAATAATTCTGTAAAATTGAGAATTTTTGTCAATTTTCCGTACGAAACTATAATTTTTATCTATGAAAGTATAATCCAAATTAAAATAAAAAATATTTAATAATTAAGGAGGTATTGTTATAATGCATGAAAAAAAATAATGGTCTATTTAAAAGTAAACTCATATTTTTAAGCAATTGTTGTATACAGCGCTACAATCACTATAAATTTCGGGAAACGCGGTTTGTAGCTTTAGTCCGGGGCAAGCGATCGATTTTGTAATAGCACCCTTAAACAGAGTCGCTCAGTTCAAGTATCCAGTTCAAGTAAGGTCTCCGAGGACCTTAAGGATAACATGGATTTGGAAAGGGCACGAAGGGCATTGGATGTCCGATTGAATTGCCGCTATAATAACAAATAATAAAAAACTTTTTAACAAAAAAATAAAAACCGACTTCCAAAAACAAAACAATATAAAATATAACAATATACAAAGTAAAAAATAACTTTAATTTCGGAAGTCGGTGTTTTTGGTTATTTCGTTTTTGAACACCGACTTCCGAAATTAAAGTTCCGACTTGGTGACAATGGGACCATCTCATCTTTTTTTTTCGAATAAAAAAAAATAAATCGGTCTAGAATTGGTGGAGAAATCGGAGAACATACATAAAATATATATATATATATATGCAGCCGAACATAGAACCTCCTCCTTTTTGAAGAAGTCGGTTAAAAATTAAGGTTTATGGTACGGAACCCTTCGTGTACGAGTCTGACTCGCACTTGCCGGTTTTTTTGTGTGTGTTGTTTTGTTTTTATATTGATGTGAGCTAGTTTATGGATTTTTGTCTGAAATAAATGCTTAAAAATAAATAGATAAAGGCCTCAATCCAATCTTTCCATTGATCTCAATCCAATCTTTCCATTGATCTCAATCAAATCTTTCCATTGATCTCAATCCAATCTTTCCATTGATCTCAATCCAATCTATCCATTGATCTCAATCCAATCTTTCCATTGATCTCAATTTCATGCAACATCCTGCCAATTCCTAAGGATGATATCTAAGTCGTCCAGCTATCTCCTCCGTGGTCCGGATATTTTTCGACGCATGTTTTTCTGAACATCCAAAACCGACCCGTGCGGCTGTTACTAGTATTTAGCTACGACCTCTTTTTGATTGTTTTGATAACATTGTGTTCACTTACAAACTACTAGCACTTCGCCCGCAAATTCGCCCGCGCTGCAATTTTTTTAAGGATCCATATTTTTTTTTCTAGACAAATTATAGACTTAAATCTTCATCGACCACTCTATCCAATGGTGAAAGCAGCATATTTTTATGCTGCATTCACCAATGGATAGATGTTTTCAAGTTTATTGCAAACAGACAGACAGACGCAGCGAAGGACATTGTTTTGCAATATGTACCTAGGGATAACTATCGCGCTGCTTTATTAATCCATACGAATAACAATCGCGCGGCAGCCGCGCTGCTGTCGCGCTGCTGCCGCGCAGCACTTAGCGATTAATTTGAAGGCGCTCTAAGGCCTAAGATTTAATTTCATGTGCTCAATCCCGTACACTCTATAGGTAGTTGTGACAGTCATTATCACTGTTACAATGATACTTCTCCAGAGTCCAACAATATTGTTACTTCTAATTGCAGTCTGTGAGCCTAATAATAAGTTCCTCAATGCCATACTATTGATGACCTTTAGGAGTAACGTGAACGGTAATTAACTAGAATTAATTGACAGTTCATTTGCATGCCTCAAATTATGTATCATATTCAATCACATGCCTAGGATTAAATTAAGCGTATTGACTTTATAGTGACCTCATTTATGTGTTTTTATTTCCAAAAACAAAATAATATATTTTTTGGATCGTCTTGGTAGTTTTTGCAATCGGTTATTTGATGCAAGATTTGTTTTTTTTTATTTCCTACATTTTGACGATCTGGGACATCTGAATGAAATCGTCACGAAAGAGAAATAGACCTTCAAATATATACATGTACTTGCACATACAAACTGTCGAAAAACATAACACTCCTTCTGAAAAAGAAAAATTAATTATTACAAGCTGTTATTTGTTAAGTCATAGAAAAACACATAAAATTAGCTAAAAGCAACTCCAAAGAAAATAATGATTAAGTAAAGCGTAGAAAATCCTAACTCAATATGTTTAACAGAACAACGAGATGACTCAGCAAACAAGTTTTTTTTTTTAAGTTGGGAAACCATCAAATGACGCCTCCCACTCTGGGTGAAGCAGGGGGTGTCAGACTCTTACTGACTAAAACCCATCCGTGTTCTTCCTAGTACCCTTTGCGTGCCAGGAATACGGTGCCTCTTTCGAACAGATTACGCAGCCCCAGCAGACACTTGCCCTAGTGGGCAGCAACTACTGCTGGGGATAGCATTTGTCAAAATTTTGCATGCAAACCAAGCATCTCAGTGACTTCAGTTAAAGTATTGAAAAACAATAGACACGTAATTTTTGTTTTTTTTGAAAATCAATGAATATCGACAAAGATAAAACGCATCAAAACTCAACAGTCGGCTCGTGACGTCAGAACGCACTAAAAAATATACCACGGTGTGACGTATTCAGAATTTTGAAAGCGTCGTATCTTCTTCAATTTTGGTTTACGTAACATGGACTAACTGAGGGACATACTTTTTTTTTTACATACCTACACAATTTATATCATTAAAAAAATATGAATAAATATTATGTGCTAAACAAGTACTGTAGCTACGGTAATATTTTATGTTACGTTACTATAATGTCAAAAATATTCGTGCTAGGCCCTCTAATCGACTAATTAGTTTTTTTTTTTACTAATAATAGGCACGCGCTTGACCACCACCTCACCTGATGGTAAGCGATGATGTGATCAAAGAACCCACACTAAGGCCACTGTAGGCATAACAACAACTACTTATCAGTACAAAAAAACCTACTGACACAACTCGTTTAATTTACTATTACAAAACTAATTAACAGTCAACCCATAGTTCGTTCTTTGTGAAGTGCCAGATGAAAGAAAAAACACAAACAACTTGTAGTGCAGTTTTAATAAATGTTGCTTTTAACCCTCGAACCAAGCTAAACGTGCTTGCTATAAGAATGAGCTCGGGAATAGTTGGCCGGTCCAATTTGAGTTGGCGATAGCCGCTGGGCTATTGACGGGTTTAAGTTTAAAATGTATCGATACTGTGCGAATTTTGCCAGCTGGAACTTTTAGGGTGTTGCTATTTTCTTTGGCCATCTGTCGGGGCGAAATAACGACTCTATAGAGTGCCTGGTGGTACCGAACAGAGTAGAGGCCGCGCGGGGTCACTGATACCGTTCTCATCTGTCTGCTTTTCCCAACTGCATTGGGGTCGGTTTCCAGTCAAACCGGATTCAGTTAAATACCAGTGTTTTACGTGGAGCGGCTGCCTACCAGACCTTCACAACCCATTAACTGCGTAACACGGTATATCTAGGAAAGACTGGAGACAGATTTACTGGCTTCTGACAATCCGTAACGACTGCCAAAGATCTAAAAATGACAGCCGGGACCAACGGCTTAACGTGCTTTCTGAGACACGGAAGAAACTCGTTATGTTAAGATAGTCACCCATCTACAGACCAACCTTGGCAAGCGTTGCTTAACCTTCAAGATCGCCCCGACCCTGTTACCGTACTGATCGGATTAAATCCACGATTTGAGGTCCTGTTAATTAATGCGCAAGATTTTCGTCTAACAGAACTCGATGAAGAGAGATCGTGAGCGATTCTCAACAAAACCAACGATTAACCAGAACATTAGCTCGTAGAGACAAAGGCTTTTCATACATATTGCCTATTCGTTTCATTTCTTTAATTCCGAATGAGATAACGAGAGTTTCTTGAAATGACGTACGCCAGGTGGCAGCACTAAGGCGTCAGGTCCTAGCATCTGAAAAAACGCTAATTTTTTCTGTCATTTTTGTTATATTGACTATGTGGCAACAACTGATGGCATATGTTTTTTGAAAACCCTCATTATAGCAAATCGCATCAATAAACAAATATATAAATGCAACGCGCTTCAGTAAATAACATAAACGTTTTAGTAGGTAATCATCTGCCTAGCCTTTTCCCAACTATATTGGGGTCGGCTTCCAGTCAAACCAGATTCAGTTGAATACCAGTGTTTTACGTGGAGCGGCTGCCTACCAGACCTCTATAACCCATTATTTGGGTAACACGGTACTTCTTGGCAAGACTGGAGTCAGATTTACTGGCTTCTGACAATCCGTAACGGCTGCCAAAGATCTACAAATGACAGCCGGGACCAACGGATAACGTGCTTTCCGAGGCACGGAGGAAACTCGGTATATTAAGATGGTCACCTATCCACAGACCAACCTTGGCAAGCGTTGCTTAACCTTAAAGATCGACCCGTGCGGCTGTTTTTATTTAGCCACGAGCTCCTCCTCCTTCTATTAGTAGGTAATATTTACACGAAAAAGGCAGTAGGAGCAACACAGCAGGGTTTTAGTCAGTAAGATACTGACAATTCTTTCCTCTCGGAGGAAATAAATAAATAAATTTGATGATTTCCCATAAAAAAGTAACATTTCCAATAAAACTATCAATGGTTGTCCCATCACGTCTTAAAATAACATCACATTATAATATTGCCTCTTACATTCAAAACAATAACATTCAACTGATATATTCAATGTTTTCATTTAATTCCGTCTGTTACAGAACTAAAATACGAGTACGTTGGTAGTTGAAACACCGAACATTTACATACGAAACGGTTTTACCAAACAAACTTATTGGATGTTAAATATTCTGTAATTGAAACAAAGGATCTAATTGGTTATTTTAGTTTATGTTTTGGGAATTATACGTGCCAAGACCAGAATACCAATTTATGAAAATCGCCTACTTAAAAAAAAAAAAGAGAATTATAAGTGGTCTCCGTAATTTGACTGGATTTTTTAAACCACGAGAGGATAATTGAGTTGAATAAGTCGTATTTAGTTATAAGCACATGTTTAAAAATAGCAAAAATGATGTGGAGTAGTAAGCGTTTTAAAATCTATGACAAACAGAGGTGCCAGTTAGTTGCGTTTGACTCGCAAGTCACGCCATAAGACGCCGTCCCCACTGCGCGCGGTCAGAGTTCCGAGTCCAGTGATCCGCGTTCATCGTAATCTATGCGATGGCTTTTCCAGGATTCTTCCTACACACACACAAAAGCAACAGACAAAGTAGACGCGCGTTCTATCGGAGTTTTTAGTCGTTTTTATTTTATCTTTGAAATAAGCGTATTCGAGCATTCATGTAAATTTTTGACAACAGTTATGATTCTTCAGTCAGTTCAGTTATGTTTAGTGATTCTTTTTCCAAAAGAACGATGTATTTAGTCATCATCTGCCTAGCCTTTTCCCAACTATATTGGGGTCGGCTTCCAGTCAAGCCGGATTTTACTGAATACCAGTATTTAATAACAATCATTAATAGCTACGGTACTGGTACTTCTTCGTTGGTATTTGGGTCTCAAAGACGTGATTACTTTCTTAATAAGATAAACAACTCTCAAGAACCGAGATCATTTCGCACTTGACCATGTTTCATCGGTTACTGAACTCCCTAAACACAGATTAGTAGCACTTAAGAATAAATACGAAATACATTTTACTAGACTTTAATGGCTTAAACATAAGCTTCTTTGTAATTTTTGCGTAAAGTTTTTCTTTTCAAATAATATTATTTTGCACCTTCAGAAATCTGTCTCTGTCTTGAGATAGTTTAACTCAACAACAAATCATCATCATCTGCCTAGCCTTTTCCCAACTACATTGGGGTCGGCTTCCAGTCAAACCGGATTCAGCTGAATACCAGTATTTTACGTGAAGCGGCTGCCTACCAGACCTCCACAACCCATTAAACGGGTAACACGGTATTTCTTGGCAAGACTGGAGTCAGATTTACTGGCTTCTGACAATCCGTAACGATTGCCAAAGATTTACAAATGACAGCCGGGACCAACGGCTTAACGTGCTTTCCGAGGCACGGAGGAAACTCGGTATGTTAAGATGGTCACCCATCCACAGACCAACCTTGGCAAGCGTTGCTTAACCTTCAAGATCGATCCGTGCGGCTGTTATTGTTTAACCACGAGCTCCTCTCGTGGATACAGTCATATGTAAGTCAATAGAATCTGTAATCTGCAAGTTATAGTAATTGACAACACTGTGAATATATTTGCACGCCATGTTATGGCAGGATATGCTGAAACAAATGTAAACTCAAACAACAAATATTTATAATAAATACTAGTTGACCCGCGCAATTTCGTCTGCGTCACAATTTTTATTACTGCTCCGCTCCTATTAGTCTTAGCGTGATGATATATAGCCTATAGCCTTCCACGATACATGGGCTATCTAATACTGAAAGAACTTTTCAAATCCGATCACAGTAATTCCTGAGATTAGGGCGTTAAAGTAAACAAACAAACAAACTCTTCAGCTTTATATATTAGTATAGATAGATAACTAACAACGTGCGATATCACATTACCTGAGCTCTGAACTTGTTATAGATAATGGTACAAATTGACAAATGGTGTAAACAACTTGTATTTACGACTGTACCTCAACGTAAGTGGATCAGAGAGAGATAGGTACGTGGTGAATATACATTGAGGTGATGTACTGCGTGTAATCTTATTGTTCAATGGGGAATTATTGTTCCATCAAGCACTTAGTGTGAATGCGGTGTAGTATAGTCTGATCGACAACTGAGTACCTTTTTTGACTCTAATCTAGGTCAGAGATGTCAGAGACAAAGTCTACGATGGAGCGAGCTTACTCAGAAGGAGCCTGTTTACTCTAACTTTGAAGAGATTAGGTTTGTAAGCGTTCGGAAACACAAACGCAGGCAGAGAGACTACTTTGCTGTACGCATTATAAAAGACGTTTGGAAAAGCTTAGTGCCAACCTTGTAGCAACACCATATTCCAATATGGTGTTGCTACAAGGTTGGCATGGTAGATTGCAGTGCGTCTGGATGTCCGATGATGGAAAGGGGAGTTCTTGGGCACACTCACTGAAGTACAATCTGTAGAAGACCGACAAGCAGGCAACCTTGCGCCGATGAGCCAAGCTGTGTAGCTTGGCATCCACCAGTTTTACGTCGTCGATGAGCCTCTTAACTCTGCGTTCCTCCGAGTCAAGTGCGGAAAGCTAGTGGCGAGTGGACTTAGCCGAGCCATCCCAAAGGTAGCTGCAATACTCCATGCAGGATCAGACTTGCGCTTTATATAGGGTTAATAGCTGTCCAAGTCTGAAGTATGACTTCACCCTATTTAGGATAACCAGCTTGTTGACCTTGTATCTTGCAGGAGAGTCCTAAAAGTTCACCATTCACCTGTATCCAATATAACTTCAACAACGCCTCCAACGATGCAGTAATCGTGGCCCCCTGCAGACCCCTTACAGTCGGGCTATTGTATCAACATCTCACCGTTCAAACTTAGATAGAGTGAAATTCCATCTCGTTTGAATGGCTTCACAGCTAACTTCATGTTTACTTCACCTAAACATACACGGTGAGATGTTTACAAAATCACACTGCAGTTTTTTCGAACTCGACGGCAAAGTTCTCCGTCAGGTTAACAGTGGCTGATGGTATCAATAATATAATGAGATAGATATAAATAATAAAATGAATTCCTTTGCAAATTATATCAAAGCAGTATTTTGTTTTATATCTCGAGATATAGGCAATTTGAAGATATTGAGCCCTGTTTCACTGTGTAAACTTAGATAAAGAGAATGAAGTGAACTTACACGTTGAGATGTTTACAGAATTACTCTGCTGTACCTATGATGAAAAAAAGAAAATTTCGTTCATGCATATACATGTCTACTACGACAACGTCTACGTCTATGTCTACTATAGGCTTTTCCACTGCAAAAATCGAATTCGTCCGTCATTTAGATTATCAAAAAACATTTGACCAGCTTTTTTTTTGTCATAAACCAAAATAGACGAAGATACGACGCTTTCAAAATTCTCCATATGTCACGTTTAGTGCTCCCGAGTTTTGATGCGTTTTAACTTTGTATAATATACATAATATTCATTGATTTACAAAATAAAAAATACTTGCCCAATATTTTACAGTACTCTAACTGACGGCCTAAATAGATTTACAATTTTTTGATAGTGGAAACCAGCCTATTTTAACGTACTATATCTTTCCCCAAACATGTTGGGGTCGGCGTTCAGTCTAAACGGGTGCAGTCGAGTACCAGAATGTACACTATCTGATCTCCACAACCCGGTAACTGGGTTACAGAATAGCCCTGAGCAACACTGATATGATTATCAGAAATCATCATCTATCTATCTATCTAGCAAAAATACAAATCATGATCATGGAAGCTCTATATTATTGTGGTTTCATGTTATTGTATATTTATTTATTTATTTAGTACAACTTTATGCACAAGTAAAAAACACTGTACAAAGGCAGAATGTGGCGGTATGTTGTGTGTGTGAAAAGTTTGTTAAAATCTATTTTGAATTTAAAATTGCCTTCCAAAACCAAATGAAGCATTGCTTGAAGTCTTTTCTGCTTGTTTACCAAACTTTCACATCAAATTGTCACAATCTATATAATACTAGTATACCCGCGCAATTTCGTCTTCGTCACAATTTTCATTACTGCTTCGCTCCTATTGGTCTTAGCGTGATGATAAGTATATAACCGCCTATAGCCTTCCTCAATAAATGGGCTATCTAACAATGAAAGAATTTTTCAAATCGGACCCGTAGTTCCTGAGATTAGCGCGTTCAAGTAAATTGACAAATAAACAAACAAACTCTTCAGCTTTATATATTAGTAAGTATAGATAAATAAATCAATTGCATGCAAACGATCGAAAACGGCTCGACCAAATAAATTATTTTATTTTGTTTTTTCCACTTTAGGTAGATATGCAAAAACAAAAAAGTGTTACCATCAAATTAGTTTTAGGTGGTACCTACCTAGTTCAACAATTCATTTATTTTATTACTAGTTGACCCGCGCAACTTCGTCTGCGTCACAATTTTCATTAGGTACTGCTCCGCGCCTATAGTCTTCCTCAATAAATGGGCTATCTGAAACTGAAATATTTTTTCAAATCGGATCAGCAGTTCCTGAGATTAGCGCGTTCAAGTAAACATACAAACAAACAAACTCTTCAGCTTTATATATTAGTATAGATATAGAGTATAGATTTCAATTCTTAGCAAAAAAGATACACAAGTTTTTGCCACTGGCATAATGTTTAGGCGCCATAATAAACATATTAGCAAAATACTGGCGGAATAACTATTGCGATGTATTTTTATTTGAGACAATATTTTCTTACAGTCTAGACAGGGCTCGATGTCTTCAAATCGATGTAAAACTAAATACAGCTTTGATATTATTTGCAAAAGCATTCAATTTATTATTCAAAATTAATAGTTAACCCGCGCAACTTCGTCTGCTCCGCTCCTGTTGGTCTTAGCTTGATGATATATAGCTTATAGCCTTCCTCGATAAATGCGTTATCTAACACTGAAATAATGTTTCTATGTAGTTCCTGAGATTAACGCGTTCAAGCAAACGAACAAACAAACACTTCAGCTTTTTATATTAGTATAGATTCTATCTTATTATATTATTGACACCGTCAGCCACTGTTGACCTCAAGGAGATCTTTGCCGTCGAGGTTGACCGCTGCAAAAGTGGCGTGACGATCTGCAGTACGGATGGAATAACAGCTCACTTCGTGATCACTTCACCCAAGCCTTCACTTCGAAATGTTTACAGAATCGACCGGCTGTAATTGTCTCACCGTGTAAACGTAGGTGAAATGGACACCCGGGTTGCGGAATCCGTTCGAGAGAGGCGCCGCGGCCCTGGGGGGCTACTCTCTAAGCCCGAAGTCCGTATTTTCGGGCTTAGTTGCGAGCATATTCTACTCCGTATAACTTAACCAATAAGAATTAATGACAACACGATTAGACAGTTACTGTCGTGTGTGTGTTCGGGTTCATTCCTACTTCGGGTTTGGGACTAATCCTAAGTCCGCAGGTGATACGCAGTAGAATACAACTAAACCCGAGACTACGGATTTTGGGCTTAGACAGTAGCCCCACTGGAACGCAAAGGGAATTAGGAGGAACACGAATGGAGTCAGTAAGAGTCCGACACTCTCTTCCGCTCCACCCAAAGTGAGTCATATGATGATTTCCCATCCTTAAAAAAAAGGTGAAATGAACACGAAGTGAGCTGCCAATCCATACAAACAAGTAGGAATGACATTTCACTTCACGCTCACTCCGCTGGTGATATGTTGATAGATTAGACCGACTGATCACGTTTGCGGGTAAAGCTTAGCTAGAGATTGCTATAAAAAAAAAACCGGCCAAGTGCGATTCGGACTCGCACACGAAGAGTTCCGTACCATTAACCATAATTTGTATTTGTTGTTATAGCGGCATTAGTAATACGTAATTTGTGTGTACGTAATAAAAATTTGAACTGTCTACCTATTACGGTTCTTGATATACAGCCCTCTGAAAGACAGACAGACGGACGTGGATGGACGGACAGACGAACGGACGACAGCGGAGGGTTAGTAATAGGGTTCCGTTGATTACCCTTTAGGTACGGAACCCTATAAAGGTGAAAATGATGGACGAAACGTGTATATAGAATGGGTACATTTTACATTGGTGTAATCGCGAGGTAAGTATGCTAAGACTGAGACTTTGGCACATGAATTTGTAACAAGAAATGGGGCGTTCAATATGCTAATTTTGAATTCTGTGCAACACTATTAAATTTTGTATTTTGAGTGTAAACAGAATTCCGAACGGCGCTCGCTGGTCTATCAGTCACAATAGCTGTCACCGCTCCTGATTTCCAATTCTGCAACTGCATACAATCTGATGTAAGCAGATTTTCTGAAAAAATTATCATATTTCTTCCTTCCGTTCTCAGCTTAAATGGTTACCTATACGTCAAAGGAGATCTCTCAGATACCTCTGCATGCTCTGCACCATTTTGAAGTAACCCTTTTTTTTTTTTTTTTTAGGGACGGAAATCATCAAATGACTCCTCCCGCTTTGGGTGAAGCAGAAGGGAGTGTCAGACTCTTACTGACTAAAACCCATCCGCGTTTCTCCCAGTGCCCTTTGCGTTTCAGGGTACGGTGCCTCTTTCGAACGAAGTCCGCAGCCCCAGCAGGCACTGGCCCTAGCGGGCCCCGTCTTTTACGCTGACAGCTCTTTGAGGCACGCGTGAAACTCAGCGCGCCGTCCACCCGGGCCTGGTTCTGATCAGACGGCGAGCCACCCAATGCTCGCCGTCCGCAGGCTCGCGCTTACGGTGGCCGAAAATCGCCCTGCGACTCCCGACGCCCGGGGCGTCATCTTCTGTTGCGGCGGCTGGGGCGTGAGGTTTCCCTTTCTCTCACACGTTCGGCTTCCTCCTTTGCTAGCATTACTGCTTCGCAGAAGGAGGTGACCGCTTCCCATGTCTCCTCGCTTCGGACCATAGCCTGAACCAGGGCCGGACGCGAGAGATCGCCGCCGCCGATCGCCTCGGCGAGGACACGGCGGTGCTCTGCCCAAGCAGGGCAGACCTCAACCGTATGCTCCACCGTGTCCTCCGGGCGATCCTCGCAGTGTTGACACCCGGGCGTATCCTCCGAAACAACCGTTTCCGGTGAGTACCTGCGTCAAGCGGAAAGTAAGGACGCCGTGGCGCCGCTCTAGCCGCTCCTCAAAGAGGGGACTTATCGCCACAATTATGGCGTGACCAGCGCTGGGTTGGGACAGTCTTTGTCTCCATACTGCCATGAGATCCTGCCGGAGCTCCGCCCGCCGTACTGCGATTTGCCGCGGCAGAGGAGTCTCGCCCCGGCGTAGCACTTCCAGGCGCCATTCGTAAATGAGTGCGAGGGCTCTCGCCTCTAGATCCCATGGCGGCAGTCCGGCAAGGAGGTTCGCCACCTCGCCAGAGACCGTGCGGTATGCCCGGGCAAGCCGGATGGCCATCACCCTCTGGGACGAGTTGAGGTAACGGGCAGGTCGCTTCCTCAAAGTAGGCGCCCACACCGGCGCCCCATAAAGGGCCATGGACCGCACGATCCCCGCGTAAAGCCTCCGGCAGGAGGCATTTGGACCCCCTAGATTGGGCAAAAGCCGCTTGAAGGCAGCCCCGGCTCGCTCCAGTCTAGGAGCCAAACGTCGGAAATGCTCAACAAAGTTCCACCGGCTGTCAATAACGAGAACCAAGTACGTCATCGTCGATCCGACGCTGATTTGAACCCCTCCTACCGTTATTTGGGATCCCGACGGTGGTCTGTTCCGAGATCCATGAAAGCACATGGCTTCGGACTTGTGTAGGGCCACCTCGAGACCCAACTGCCGGATCCTCTCAACGACTATCGCAACCCCGCGTGTCATAGCGTCAGCCGCCGCTTGGTGCGATCCCCCTTGCGCCAGTATCAGCGTGTTGAAGGCATTGGCGATGTCTAGAGACACCGCCAAGACGACCCCGCTCCGGGAAACCGCGTCCCCCGTCGAGAGGGCTCTCACGCGCATGATGGCGTCCACCGTAGAGCGTCCCGTACGGAAACCGAACTGGTTCTCCGCCAGATCCGGCCCCACCCTCCCTAGGTGCTCGACAAGGCGGTTTGCAATTACTCTTTCAAAGAGCTTGCCCACCTCATCGAGCAGCACAAAGGGCCGGTATGCGGACGGAGAGTCCGCAGGGCGCCCCGGCTTCTCAATGAGGACCAGTTTCCCCGTCTTCCAACGAAGTGGGAACTGGCCCCTCTCCAAGCATGCGCTTAGGAACCCTCTTAGTCGAGGCCCGAGAGCCTCCAAGGCCAGGACCCAGGCTTTTCCAGGTAAGCCGTCGGGTCCTGGGGCGATATTTTTGGCCTTCAGCCTATTAACCGCCACTCTCAGGTCTACCTCAGTCACCTCAGGAGCATCGTCATCGTCGTCACCGGTGTAGTCCGTATCAGGCGCCGCAGGTGCCAGAGCCATAAGCGGGGGAGTATGCTCCCCTCGCGAGGGGAACAGAGCGCTTACCACGTCCTCCACCAGCTGGGGCCGTAGACTCTGCGTTAACGGGGGGGCCCAGGTGCGAAGCTTATTCCGCACCATTTTGTAGGGTCTTCCCCACGGGTCCCCCGTTCAGAGACTCCAGCATCTCCTTGACAGCCAGATCCTTGGCCTGCAGGATCTCAGCTCGGAGGGCGGCCTTCGCCACTCTGTACCCCTCGTACAGTTCCGCCTCTCTGATCTGCGCATCCGGAGGGCGGATGCGGAGCCTGCGGTGCCTGGTGTACCGGCGCCGTGCGGCAACGCATGCCTGACGCAGCGTCGCCAGCTCTTGCGACCACCAGTACACCTGGCGGCGGGCGCGTCCTGGCTTAACCCGGGGCATTGCCACGTCACAAATATCGGACATGGCCTCCCGGAACCACTCCGCTTCGTCGTTGATGTCAGCAGGCCTGTCCGGAGGTGACACGATCGAAGCTTCCAGGAGGAGCTCCCGGTCCAGCTGTTTCAGCGCCCACCGCGGACCACTCGGGGCCTGCCGGACTGGCGCGGTTGAAGTCTGGGCGGAGACGTCAAACCGCATGTACCGGTGATCGGAATAGGTCTCCACCTCCTCTAATACGCGCCAGTCAATAACACGCGGTGACAGAGCAGGGTTAGCGAACGAAATGTCCACCACAGACTCCCCCTGCATCCGCACACACGTGGGGACAGAACCTAGGTTTAGGACGACCAGGCCTGACTCCAGAGCCCAGTTCCCTACCATCCTACCCCGCGTATCGGTGTAACGGGAACCCCAAGCCAGGTGCTTGGCATTGAAGTCCCCGAGAACGAGTACAGGGAGGGAACGACACCCGGCGACGACGGCGCCCAACTCCGTAAGGGAGTTTTGGAACTCGGCGAGAGTTCGGTTCGGGGAGAAGTATACCCCTACCACGACAATCTCCCCAAACCGTGCTGCTACGCACCCCTGTCCTCTCCTGACGCTTTCGAGGGATGGGGTACCTGCAGCGGCCGACGAAATTAGGGCAACTGAGCCATTCAGGTCCTCCACCCAGTCATCCCTGGGCGGGACAAAGTAGGGCTCAGCGACCACGGCGATGTTAATCAACCACTGTGCCATGCTTTGGACCAACAGGTCCTGAGCGGCGGCGCAGTGGTTGATGTTCGCCTGGAGGAGGCGTAATGGAGCCGTTATTGGCTCTCCATTTCAGCCTCCTCCTGAGTCCCTTGTGAGGGCTCACTCGCAGCAACCGAAGTGACGGCGGCGGCAGGGACGGCGGTGGTTCTTTTTGCCCCCGGCCTTGGCAGGTGGAGCGCAGGCTTTGCCCCCAGCCCAGTGATCGGCCGGCTTGCCAGCTGCCGCACAAACAACGCAGTGCTGCGTGGCGTTACACGAGCCGGCCTTGTGTCCGGGCTGACCACAGCGGAAACAAAGGTCGCTGCGGTCCACCTCCGAGGTGCAGAGAGCTCCCGTGTGATTGCCCACTAGGCAGCGGAAGCATCTCAGGGTCTAGGTTCCAGCAGTTTCACCTGCGCTGAAACCCAGCCCACTTTGAAGTAACCCTGGGCTCCTGATTATTTAAAACAATATTTTCAAGTGTTGGCAGCCCTCCGAGCGGCCAAAAATTTAGTTCTTCATATTCCTCCTCACCGTACAGGGTTCTTGTCTAACTCTGAAATATGCTACTCCTTCACATCAAGAAGGCCGAGTCAAATTTTATTTTAAGCGTAAAGTCCGGAAACACTACTTAAAAGCCTGTCATTCGTAGTTTGGTCTTCGTCATGATTATTGTGAGTTCTCTGATTCCGAAGGATTATAATAAAACATCATATTTTTTAGTTTATTATTTTAACATAAATATATGTATTTTATTCAACACCCATACACTGCGATCGCCAACCCGCCTGCCAAGCGTGGCGATTATGGCAAACCCCCCCTTTGGGGAGGCCTGTGTCCAGCAGTGGAGTGTGTGTGGACCTTCGGCTGTTATGATGCTGATGTATTTTTCATTAGTATCAAATATTTTATTTGTATATTTAAAATATTCCATTTTTTTTTTTACCTACCACAGTGTAGTTTTAACCCAAAGCTTGACTGAAGGTCCGTTCATGTACCACTATAGTGCCTACTTAAAGTTTAAATCTTATACTAATATAGCTGAAGAGTTTGTTTGTTTCCTTGACCGCGCTAATCGCAGGAACTACTGGTCCAATTTGAAAAATTATTTCAGTGTTAGAATTTTTTTTTTCCATTTATCGAGGAAGGTATATATCATCACGCTAAGACCAATAGGCGCGGAGCAGTAATGAAAATTGTGACGCAGACGAAGTTTTGCGGGTCAACTAGTAGGTAAATAATATTTTTTCTAATTAAATTCGTATTTTTCGCCTCTTGATCTTCAATGTACTCTTAGTATTTATATTTTAAAAGGTCAAATCATAGGTAGAGAATACAATGTGCTTAATTGCAACTAGTAAAGAAGAAGTCACTGACTCCTGAAATACAGGTACTCTACCTAGCTCAGGAGTCAGGGTTTCATTGTTTTGTAAACTGTTTTGCACCAATAAATAATAATTATTATTATTTTTAATTACTATTATTATTTATAATTTTTATTATTATTAATACTTGGTTTTGTATATTCTTAATGTATATAGTTATTTTGGAATGAAAATTGATATATGAATAAATAAAATTAATTAATAGTTAAAGTCCTAGAATGTTAGGTAATGATGGCCAACAATCGATCTACAAGAGAACTCCGAGTTTGTTTCGGTATTTCTTCTCAGGGTAGTCAGCTAGGAAATACCGGCCTCATTTAGAGTAATTTGTGAAAAGAAAAATAATGACGTGTAAAAGAGTAACTAGTAACCTATTTGCAAAATATATATAATTTATCATTTATCAAGCATTATCTCAACTACATTATGTTGGGTTCGGTTTCCAGTCTAACGGGTTGCAGCTAAGTATCAGTACTTTACATAGAGTAACTGAGTACCAGTATTTGAAATAGTCCGACTGCCTATCCGAACCCGAGGTTACATCTGGGGTAGTTTACTATACGGACCTTGTTGAAACCAGAACAAATTTCCGTGCGTTCAAGCGATTTTGCCATACCTATTACTGGAATCAAAAGTAGCTCACAATTTAGGACCCATTAGTTTAAGTGGTAAGATATAATCCGTGGTGCTTGGCAACTGGGCTTAACCCAGTTGTATTTGTCCCTTGGTGCCTATTGGCCTAGTTCTATTCTGTCTCCTGCTTGATACGGAGGGAAGTGGAAATTATATATATATTTTTTTCCTACTCCTCCGCTGTACTTTTCTGATTAATTTCGTTGCAGGATCCAAGACAGTTGAATCGTTTCTCCGGGACTCGTCGGGTTTCATTGGCTCGGCGTTTTTCTGGTGGTCGCCACTGTTGATTCTGGCTTTCAGGAGTTGCAGTGGTTGGGAATGTGTGGCGGGCTTGCCTATCCGAACCCCTCCCCCAACCCCGTAATACGGTACCCCTTGGCAAGACTAGTGGCATTTTTTGGCTTTGCAATGGCTGTTAAAGATCTACAAATCACAGCCAAGGCAAACGATTTAACGTGGTCACCCATCCATGGACCGACCGTGGCAAGTGTTGCTTAAGATTATTGAAGATTCAGATGTTATTATATATAGCTACGAGCTCCTCGCTTATAACGGCCAACAAGTCCTCAAAAAAAAAAGAGATTCCGTGAAAACAAATAAAAACCCACGTTTGTTTCGCTGTCCATGCACAATGCTTAATTCATCGGGAAATTTCGTTTCCGTGATCAAATAAAAAGATAAGAAAAAAAAAGCAACGTCCTGTCAAACTGTAGTTAACACAAACGAAACCGAACACAAAGATGAAAAATTAATGAGAAAATAAACGCACAACATCTGCGTCGCTGCTCCTGTATCACGACCAATTTTCCGTGACCTCTATAACAGTATACATGACCCACCTATTCGGTGCAGTTGAGTTAGAAAGCGGGCGGGGTAGGAGGTCTTCACCCCTGGCCGTCAATAGACCCATCATGAAATATTCATTCTGGAATGTTCCCCGAGCGCGCTGCGATCTCTTTTATTAGCATTTAAGACAAGTTTTGTAATGTAAGTCGGGGTTTCTTTCATGTCTACGTTTGGCCGGTTTGTTTCTGAATATTGAGGGCGATAATTTGAATTTGTTAAGACTTTTTGGAGACAGGAGTTATAATAGCATTTTATTATTGTCTTTTTATAAAGGTCGTCTGTCAATTTAATTTTTCTTTGTTTTTCGTCAGAGACACAATGGGTACATGCAATAAGTTTGCGAGGATATTACACTCCCACCTATATTGGGGTCGGCTTCCAGTCAAACCGGATTCAGCTGAATACCAGTATTTTACGTGAAGCGGCTGCCTACCAGACCTCCACAACCCATTAAATGGGTAACACAGTATTTCTTGGCAAGACTGGAGTCAGATTTACTTGCTTCTGAAAATCCGTAACGACTGCCAAAGTTCCACAAATGACAGCCGGGATCAACAGCTTAACGTGCTTTCTGAGGCACGGAGGAAACTCGGTATGTTAAGATGGTCACTCATCCACAGACCAACCTTGGCAAGCGTTGCTTAACCTTGAAGATTGATCTATGCGGCTGTTATTCTTTAGCCACGAGCTCTGTCTGGATTCCTAAAATAACAGAGGGTAATTATTTTATTTTAAGAAACAAATTCCAATTCAATAGAAGTTGCAAAACATCTTCAGCTTCTTTCAGAATTCTCATGTATTTTTTTGCTACAGAATAATAAAATGAATTAACTATATAGGAAAACTATTATAAAAGCCAACATAAAAAAAAACTGTTTAAATTGAAAAAAATCTCTTCATTTTAATGACATAAGTTAACAATAAAATCGGTGTCATTATAACAAAACACGGGCTTATCGAAGGTTCAAGGGAATTCCTGAAGCTCCTTTAAAAAAATAGGCCAATTAGACGAGTACTCTTGTTTCATTAATACCGCTTTATTCTATTTTACTCTTTAATTAATATGATTTCGATGAAATTGGTCGCAGGGGTAACCTCTCTGCCAGGGTTGTGAAGTTTGTTCGAAAGTGTCACCGCAGCCCTGGAACGCAAAGGGCATTCGGAGGAACACGGATGGGTTTTAGTCAGTGTGAGTCTGACACTCACTTCCAGTCCGCCCAGAGCGAAAGGAGAAAAAAAAAAAAAAAAAAAAAAAAATACTCTCCGAATTGAGAACCTCCTCCTTTTTTGGAGGAGGCTCCTTTTTTGGAAGTTGGTTCAAAAAAGGGGCATCCTTGTTGCTATTTGGAGTAAAGTAAGAATGAATTAGCTTCGAAAAAATGTAAAATGTCCATGTATGTATATAATGTGTGTGTGTGCGTGTGTGTGAATATTATGTTCTGTGCCTAAGCTGGCACAGGATATAATATTCACACACAAAGCAAATGCAAAAGAAGCCCTTTAGTCCACTCAAATCACATAAGTTGCACTAATTAGTTTTAAAGAGCGTTACTTCAAAATCACGCCCGTCTTGAAATCTGTAATCAAACTGTAACTGAATTAAGAAATAGGCTCGCGTTAGACCCTTATCACATCTGATACGAAACGGTGATGATCAAAGTCGCCAGTGAAGGCGCCAGATAATTTTGTGATTCAGTACATTAACCTTTCTCTAATATTAATTACTTCATATGTACGTTTTTAATTACTTGATTATTAAAGAAAATTTTTGAGCTCCTGACAAGCCACGGTACGTTCACACTCCGCTTAGGGGAACGTGCACAAAGTAGACTATGCCATCTAGCGTCATAAATTCAAAACTTATAAAATATACTTGACAATGACACTACTGTGCTACCATATAATACCAGTATGTTCTCTATATTTGTCGAGCCAACTATATCTTTGCCAATGCCAGTGCCAGTCCTCTTACGCAACTAATAGATATTTCTTAGAAATAATCATAGCCGTACTAAGCTATTTCTAACTTAAACCAATGCGGTTTCTCAAGACTGGAGTCTTCCTACAATAGTTAATAATATCATTGTGAACGAGTAACCTCGGACGCAAAGTTTTAAGTGGCGTTCGCTCTTAGCACTCAGATCTTGATAGCTTAAAATGTTCCTTGCCAAAATTGCCCGGGAAATTGTATTATCTGGAGCTATAATCACTGTGAGGAAACTCTGAAGTAAGACGGTTGTGTTACTAGGCCCTGATCACTGTGATAAAGTTGAAAGTTGAGTATTCAACAAAATATATAAGGTTTTGAATTGACTGGATTAAAAACTAACTTAAAAATGTCACGACGCCAACACTCCTGAGGCAACAATGATTATTTATTAATTAGATGTAAGCAATATGTATCTTTTTACTGACTTTTGTGAACTGTTACTTAATTTGTTATGAGAAATATTTTGAAACAAAGAAAACTGATTAAAAATAAATTAAATCTGAAATTGCCCACCCAGAGCGCAGTGATGATAGGTGGGGTAATACGGTGACCGTTCAGGAGTAGGAGTGGAGTGCATCTGACGTCACATCTAGTTAAAAAGTATACCGAGGCTTCAGTTTTTTTTACGTGACAAAAGTAAAAATACATGTCAAATATTTTTTTTTAATGTAACGTGCTTTCCGAGGAACGGAGAAAACTCGTTATGTTAAGATGGTCACCCATCCACAGACCAAACTTGGCAAGCATTGCTTAACCTTTAAGATCGACCTGTGCGGCTGTTATTATTTAACTACGAGCTCCTCCATTATGATGTATCTAGCCTATTTTGTGTCATATCTGGTCATACTGAACAGATTTTTGCCACCACATACCAAACTATTCTACGGCGCGTTATGTTCCACGCGCGCCTCAAAGAAGTGTTAGCATAAGTGACGGGGCCCGTTAGAGCAAGAGCCTGCCGAAGTTGCGGAATTTGTTCGAAAGAGTCACCGCTGCCCTTTAACGCAGAGGTAATTTCGAGAAACACGTATGGGTTTAAGTCAGTAAGAGTCTGACACTCCCTTTCGCTTCGCCCAGAGCTGAAGGAATCATTTTATGATACTCTATAAAAAATACCCAGTAGAAAATGGACAAGAAATACCTACCTATATTAGGACAGACAAAATCTCTACGGTAATTAATTTATAGCTCTATCATGTAAAACTATTTTTTTTTTTTCAGAATTTACACTTTTTCTGACCTAAGAGTTAATTGAATTTGCAAAAACAAATCAAATACTTGACTTAAAAATAATCTCCTCGAAATCTTTCCTGAAATAGATTACTGAAAGTTAAAACGGATAGAATTCTCGTTAGAAACGGTTGAGTGATTAACCAAATTAGCGAACTTATTGAGAGCAAAAAATTTGCTTTATTTCGTACAATGAAATCTATCTTTAGGTAACTTTAATTAATTAGCCGTGGGTGTAGTAAGAGTCGACTTAAGACATTAGCTTGTGGGGCTCCCAAGCTTTTTAACAATTTAATAAATCAAAAGCAACCCAAGACAATCAGAGCCATTAAAAGTTGTCTTAACTCACCTCTCGCTGCTGAAACAATAGAAAACAAACTTGTGTCCCAATCGGTACTGATGCTGGTTCGTTAAACCCTTTTCGTTAGAACATTTGTACTGGTTGACGCCACTTTGTACCTCAAGATTGAGCGTTTGTTGATATTTTACCTGTAGTGTTCTTAGTTATTTTTTTTTATGATCATTAGTGTTACATAAGCTTCTTCTACCTGTGCAAATTCGAAATAATCATTTTTTTTTTCTTTTTTCCTTTCTCTCTTAACGTTAAACGGTTCGTCTGCCATTTTATTTAATAGACAAGACACAGTTAACATACTACAATATGGGTGTTGCCACTAGGCTCTATATTTTGATACTATTACAGACTAAAAACCGGCCAAGTACGAGTCAGACTCGAACACGAAGGGTTTCGTAGCATAAACCTTAATTTTTATTATTTGGTGTTATAGTGGCAATAGAAATGCACAATTCGTGAAAATTCCAACTGTCTGCCTATTATGGTCCTCAAGATACAGCCCGCTGACATACAGACGGACGGACGGACAGCGGCGGCTTAATAATAGGGTTCCGTTGGTTACCATTTGGGTACGGAACCCTAAAAACTAACAGTGTCGATAGTACGACAGTTCTTTGTAGATTTGGGTGGCCCAAATACTGCCACCTCCACGGCAGCACATAAATTTTGGGTGCATGTTTTGAGACACTTTACAATGCCCGGCAAAAGAATGAGATGCCCATAGGCCATGGAACATCTCATCGCATGCCCTATCTTTTGCCATCAACCACACGTCTCGGCAACAAACTGGATAGTCTATAATTTTTTTATTGGTTAAACTATCAAATAAATTACGTTTATCGAAAGAAAACTCAATTTTCCTTTGACTTTTATGCTACTTGCGTATGAAAGTATGATTCGAATATCTTGATATACCGCAACAATATTTGAATATATTATCATTTCGATAGACACACGTTTACCCATATCTTTGATATCTATCCAAATATCAATATGTCAATCAAAATATAACTATAATGTACAAAATTGAATATTATGAACTAGATAGATATTTTTTATTTCGCTGTTCTTTTTGATGTTTTGAGATGTCAACAACAAATTCACTCAATCAAATCAAAATCAAATCAAAATATTTATTTGCTAGAATATGGTATATATGGTGCTACAGTACATTTGTTTCAGCATGTCCTGCCAAAAAAATGTTATGGCAGGACATGCTGAAACAAATGTACTGTTGAAATGCTGAAACTAATGTACGCCATGTCATGGCGTGCAAATATATTCACAGTCAGTGTTGTCAATTACTATAACTTGCAGATTACAGATTCTATTGACTTAAATATGACTGTATCCACAAGAGGAGCTCATGGCTAAATAATAACAGCCGCACGGGTCGATCTTTAAGGTTAAGCAACGCTTGCCAAGGTTGGTCTGTGGATGGGTTACCATCTTAACATACCGAGTTTCCTCAGTGCCTCGGAAAGCACGTTAAGCCGTTGGTCCCGGCTGTCATTAGTAGATCTTTGGCAGTCGTTACGGATTGTCAGAAGCCAGTTAATCTGACTCCAGTCTTGCCATGAAGTACCGTGTTACCCAGTTAATGGGTTGTGGAGGTCTGGTAGGCAGCCACTTCACGTAAAACACTGGTATTCAGCTGAATCCGGTTTGACTGGAAGCCGACCCCAATATAGTTAAGAAAAAGCTAGGCAGATGATGATGATGACTGTATCCACGAAACCTATTTGTAGCAGTCGTTGTCATTCTTTTACCATAAACCGAAGAAAACACGTTTCTTGGTATTATAGGAGCCCCCTTTAATTTTTAATTTAATTTAAGTTTTATTATTTGTTGTTATAACAGCAATAAAGATACACATTAATTATAATCATAACATTTAATTGATGTACCTATTGTATTATATTGTGGTGAGAAATAAACAAATTTATTATTATTGTAAACGTTATTTTGAGTGTATTAAAAATGTAAATTATATGTATATCTAAATAATAAATGGTTATTATTCATATATACGTATAATTTACAGTTTTAAATATATCTTTAAACAAAAACATTTAAAAATATAAAAAAATAGGTGGTCATGGCTCCCGAGAGTAGTAACTCCTCACTATAAGCGCCGTGTCCAGGAGAACTGCTTTCTGGATCAAGCCCTTGATCCAGCTGCCCAACGAGAGCCTCTTGAGATGTTGGTCGAGGCTCTTGGCAATTATGCCATTGGCCGTCACGACTATTGGCACAATGACTGCTGTGTTCACATCCCACATGTCGACAACCTGGCGAGCCAAGTCAAGATACGTCGTTTGTTTATCTTTCTCTGACTTCACGAGGTTCTCGTCATGAGGGACTGCTATATCAACAATCATTGCGCGACGCTCTAGCCGGTCTATCACCACTATATCATGCTTATTAGCAACAATAGTCCCGTCAATCATGATAGACCGATCCCAACATAATGTGCAATTGCCACTTTCGAGAACTGGTCGGGCACATACCCATAGTACGGTACTTCCGATTCCACAAGATTGTACTTAAGAGCAAATTGTAGTGGTTTTGCACTTGAATAGTTCGACTTGCGGCAAACATATCCAGCCCAGTCCCATTTCAGCTTGGCTGCTATTGAAACCGCGGCAGACCTAGACGTAGACGCAGGACAAGCTTGAAGCCTATAATTTCTATTGGCTCACACTTGACCATAACCTGTCAAATAGAATGGAGGCATTTGTCCTACTTTGCGATAGATATTAGAATAAGCTGAAATAAATACTATTTATCCATACTTATAATTATTACTTAAATGTACTCATACTTTGTTTAGGTTAGGGTTTTATTTATTTATTCATGGGTTAAAGAACTTTATTTGCCATAAGAACCTACCATTGTGGCTATTTCACCAATTCGCACTTAGCTTTTTCAAACGTCTTTAATAATGCGCACAGCAAAGGAACTCTCTGCCTGCGTCTGTGTTTCCAAAAGCTTACAACCCTAATCTCTTCAAAGTTAGAGTGAACAGGCTCCTTCTGGGTAGGCTCGCTCCATCGTAGACTTTATCTCTGTCATCTCTGACAGACTAGAGTCATGGCATAATAAAGGAAATACCAAGTCAAGGTTCCTTGGTATTTCCTTTATTATGCTTTCCATTATACTACAGCTGTCAATATTAAAGCAAACGTTGGTTTGTTTGTTTGCAGTCAAAGAGCACTTGACATCAAAGGTCTGTTTATTAATGCACTGATTGATTTCAGGTCTTAGTTTAAGGTAAACACTTGAGCTCTAATTAGAGAGAGCAGACGATCCGATTATCTGTTTTGTTGTTTGAGGATTTGCTAACTTGGTTGTTAGACGGTTGGGTTCGGAATAATGGGGGGCACGTTAGTTGATTTGGAGGGTGGAAGATTATTATAACATGACTAACTTTTGTCCTCGACTTCGTATGCACATAATCTCGTCTTTTCCCGTTTCCGTAGTAATTTCAGAATTCTTTTAGTGTGCCTTACACTTTCCAAGGAACCTACAAGTCAAATTTCAGCTTTCTACGCCCAGTGATTTCGGCTGTGCGTTGTCTGTCAAGCACTTAGATATTCAATCAATCAAGAGTTTTACATATAGGGTTATTTGTAAAACGCTAACAATATCGTAGGAAGTAAAAGTACAAAGGATTATACAAACAACTTTTACTTGGAAACCAACCCTGAAAACTCGAAAACAATATTAGCTGTTTCATACATTTTCAATGGCTAAATATTGCATTTTGTATGAAACAGCTAAAGCGTAAAGCATATTCGTAAAGCGTATAAAAAGGGGTCCCAAACGCTAGTTTGCTAAACATTTTTGACCCGAGCAAACACCACAATAATTTATCGAGAAACGTAATATTTTCCATAAACGTTATGTTACCCCAAGAGTCATAAATATCAGAGACTCCAATAGTAAATAGATCATAAATATTATGATATCACTAGTTGACCCACGCATCTTCGTCTGCGTTACATTTATTAATGCTCCGCTCCTATTGGTCGCAGTGTAATATTATATAGCCTTCCTCGATAAATGGGCTATCCAATACTAAGATAATATAAAATATTAATACATATCCAATAAAAAGCTTAATTTCAATTAAAATGTCCATTTTTTTATATAATATAACTTAGGACTAACTAATTTAACTTAGGTCTAAGACAATAACTTTGAAAACTAACATGGCAGAGCAGTGCAAATGCGCACAAATTAATTGAATAACAACTCTATAATAACCCCTGTCTCACAATAAAGATCTTTGACTTGACTTTGACTAGAATTTGAAGATTTTTTTTCAATTCGAATCAGTACTTCCTGAGATTATATCGTTCAACCAAACAAACAAGCTCTTCAGCTTTATAATATTATTAAATGTAGATAGATACCTATATATGCGTACTCTTTTGTTTTACTATTAATAGGCACGCATTTGACCTGATGGTAAGCTATGATGTGGTCGAAGATGGAGCACGCTTGCCAAGAAGTTACCTATTCACTCTTGACTTAAAGACTCCCAGGTTGTAGCTATCGGAAAACAGAGACCCCGTCAGGAAATTCCACTCCTTAGTTGTACGCACTATGAATATGTTCCCAAAACTTTTTGTGCGTGTGGATAGGATGTCTATCATATAACGGTGGCGCATCGACATTCGTCTTGTGGGCCGATGATGTAACGGGCTTGGCGGACTTAAATTATGCAATTCCGTTACACATTCCTCAAAATATCATTACCTGAAATATAAAATAATCTTAATTTCGGAAGTCGGTTTTTTTGGTTTCGTATCTTTGTTTTCTAACACCAGTTATTTTATACTTTAAAGTGTTTTGTTTAGAAGATTTTTTATTTTTTATTAAACAAAAGAAGAATCACACAAATCGGATCAGAGAACTCGGAGTAATCGGTGTACATACATAAAAAATACCCACCGAATTGAGAACCTCCTCTTTTTTTGGAAATCGGTTAAAAAAATTGTATAATTACTCTTATATCATACGCAGTTCAATATTATCCACAGCTAGAGGCCTTTCTTTTCTTGTGCTAATGCGTTTTGTCCCAACCGCCACGTGCGTTCAACCCACGATGGCAACAAACTTCGTGTGCTCACATAAGTTTTTTTTGTGGCGCACCTTATTGCTGTCCAAAACTTATATTGTAACATATCGCGTGAAGTTTGAACCATTTTATTTATTGTGAACAAAACTTCCCAGACTTTTAAAGCACACACTCTCAAGAATAGCACTTTTACTAACGGGGCCGTTTATTTGTTAAATACTCAACTATTCTCTTCTTAAGCACTATACACACAGCTATAATTACTTTTTAAATTGCCCGTATAAAGCCACTTTCACACTGCTACCAGCTGATAAGTGAACAGCTGCATTTTATGCAATTTAAAGCGTGAGATCTGGCCACTATGCATATTAACCGGCTAATCTGCGAATTACTTGCTTTACATTATTCAGCGTTTATTCAAATAGAACTCATTACTGAGAAGAAACATGCTTTAGGTTACTGAAATGAAATGTTTCATTAGTAAAATTATAAACAAATTAGTATGGGAACATGTTTGCGGTATTTTTCTCGCAAAATATTTTTAAAAACGCTTTTAATTTATTATTAGAAGGGAACATAATCTAAATAAATTAACAAATACTTAATTATCATACACTAATTAACACGAAATTATGTACAAACGCGTATATTAACAAAATAAATCATTGGGCATCAAAAAAATAATCCACATCGCTGTCAATGGCAAAAGTTCCCAGAACACTGGCAGCATTGCCGCGTTGAATCGCAATGCTGATTCTTTGGCCGAAAAAAAGCCCAGCCCTCTGGTCACGTGAACAGTCGACAAGTTGTTTGCTAATGTCCCGAAAGACTCGATGCGCACTCGGACCCCATGGGCCTAGTGTTTCAACGCCAAACGGCTCAAATATGTAACTTCCAATTAAGTTGTAAACGTTAAAGGTTAAACGCTTTAACCTTTTTAATTTCTACTCTCCACTATCGGAAAGGAGAAATAAAATAAATATTACATGGCGTGTAATGTTGTGAATTTAACAAAATATTATGTTGTATATTTCGATACGAACTTTTCCCGATATTATTCTACTGTTCAAATTAATTACATAAGTACATAACAAAGATTATCTTTAGCATGTTGCCGCCTTAGAAGCGTTTGCTTCTTACACAAAAGGTGACGAAATCTTTCCGTACATGGAATGAGGACGATCCCTATCCCACATAGGGATGATCCCTATCCCATATGGGGATGAACACCACTGATGTAACATAGGCCACAAAGGAAAACTCAATCCTTCTTTAAGTCCGTATCAAAATAACTGTAGCGTAACTCCAAAGAGTGCCAAAAGGAACAAACCTTCAAAAGAGTTAACACAGGACACTTTTTGTTGTTCTTTTTTATTTAACTTTTTTTTATTAAGCCTATAAATGTTTTATTATCTAGTTGTTCGTAAAAAGAAACGTTGCTTCAGTTTCAGATGTTAAACTTCGACAATTGTGAATGGTGGAAGTTTCGAGTGAAAAATTCGACTTGTTTTAAAGTTGAATCGATAGAGTTGGTTTTCAGTTTGTCGATGTTACGTGGTAAATGCTTTATGGAATGTTCGTGTTATTTACAGCGTCGCGAATTGAGGTATTAATTTCATTAGTTAATCTTGCAAAGCGATGACAAAGACCTATTTTAAAACTAGTTGACCCGCACAACTTCGTCTGCGTCATATTTTTCATTACTGCTCCGCTCTTATTTGTCTTAGCGTGATGATATATAGCCTATATCCTTCCTCGATAAATGGGCTATCTAACACCGAAATAATTTTTCAAATCGGGCCAGAAGTTCCTGAGATTAGCGCGTTCAAGCAAACTCTTCAGCTTTATATATTAGTATAGATAGATAGATAGATGGTAAGTGGAAAATATTTATTCTACACAGACAGACAACAAGCGTACATCAACAAAGACAAAGTAAACAGAAATAATATTATGGACAGTCAACAAAGCTATTGTGTATGGTGTTTTCCTGTCGTTTTTCTTGCTGTTAAACGTATATTAAATTGCAATGTTAGGCGCTGGTGGTATTTCTGGGATTTCTGTTCCAAACAGTGAACCGATTGATGCCTGACACACTTCTCATAACTTATATCATACCTAGTGTCCCTTTACGTCGTAGTATAAATTTAATGTCTTTGACGTCGAAGCTCTGTAGTTATTGACTCCACAAATCGGTAAAGACATGTTCCATGGCATGTATTTTGACGTAGTTACTCGGTATGCCGATATCTCAAAGGCCAAACCTCGGTGAAACTCGAATAGTAAAACGAGCTTTCAGTTCGGAGACGAGAGATAATAACAGAACAGAAAGTCAGCACTGCTTTTAAATAAAAGAAGAATTTTGTGCATAGGAACTTCTTTTATGATGCTAAGTTTAATATACTCGTACGTACAGAGGAACTGAAACAATTGTGATGGATAAGGCCAGGAGATGTCGAGACGAAGAAGATAGGTTGGCGAACTCAAATCTGGCAACGAGACTGCTAAAGCTAACAAAATAAAAATACCACGTAGCGTTTTACTGAAACGTTATTTTTAGCGCATGTATTTTCCAAAAAAATGGTTTTATTAGCCGACTGATGGCTTATGGTAACGAAACGTGGTCGCTGACAATAAGCCTCATCAGAAGGCTTAATATCAAACAAAGGGCAGGAAGAGGGTTATGCTTGGAGTTTCTTTGAGTGTTCGAATCAGGCATGATGATTTTACAAGAGAACCAAGGTTACATAGAGCCCGAAGGATCGCCAAATTTAGCTAAGTTAAGGGGGCAGGGCACATTGCTCACAGAACAGATAATAATAATAAATAATAAATAACGTTTATTGGTTTAAATAAATTTTGTTAACAAAATGAACACTGATGACACAAGATGGTTGATGGGGCCAAATAGTTCTAGAGTGGCGACCGCGTACCGGAAAACGCAGCATTGGAAGCCCTCCCACAAGGTAGACCGATGACCTGGAGATGACAGGAACAGTTGCTATGGTGACACTTGGGAGGCCTACGTCCAGGAGTAGACGTTTTTCAACTGATATGATGAGCTGACTGCACCAAAAGGAGGGAGATGTTTGAGACATAGTTTATTGAACTTCTGTAATTTCTGCATAGATAACGTTAGGCCCGACGTGTAAATACAGGCTCTATCCCTCAGCGTCAATTACTAGAGGCAACAAAATCGTTGCCCAGTACCAACAGTCGTCTGCTAACGGAAACTCGATACGATGTCATCGAAGAGTTGCCGTGCGAAGGTGCCTGGGTTCTTTTCCCAGGTGTTATTTAAAAAGTGTTTTTGTTTTTTTCTGTCGAGAATTTATCTGTTGCAGCCCGGAGTTAAGAGGTTGGTGATGTAAAGCCCACGTGCCTCAGAAAGTATGTAAAGCCAAACTTTCTTTTTTTAAGGTTATGTTGTGCATATATATATGCATGTTTAAGTGTGTGACTGTATTTTAAGTATCTTATGGGGCTGGTTCGAGGTAGTGCGGAAAAAAATACTAGAAGGACCTTGGGGAAGCTTTTGCCCAGCTGCGACATACTCTGAACTAACATAAAAAAAGGATTGATCCTATTCGGAGAGATAAAAATATAAACAAAAAATTACAAATATGAAACATCAAACAACAAATCGCTATCAACAAATTAAACAGAGACTTGATAGCCATAAAAACATGGTCAGATGGATTTGGTGTAGCTGTAAACCCTGATAAGTGTCAGGCGATCATCATTGGGAGTTCTCGAAGCATCGCTAAAGTGGATGAAACAGCTTTGCCAAATGTCCTGTTCAACAGTACGATTGTCTCATTTAGCACTGACGTGAAGGATCTAGGTTTGCGTATTGATAGTACCTTAAACTGGCGTACTCAAGTCGCTAGTGTCAGCCAGAAGGTTACGGGAACGTTGCGGGCCCTGTATCGTTTAAAAAACTTTTTACCGTCAAACACCAAGATAATGCTTGTGCAGACCCAAATTTTTCCTATCATCGATTATGGCGATGTGTGCTACTATGACCTGAATGCAGATCTCCTCAACAAACTTGACCGTCTTCTGAATTACTGCATTCGATTTGTTTTCAATCTGCGTAAATATGATCATGTCTCTGCGTATCGATTGCTCTTAAAGTGGTTGCCTATACGCGAGAGCAGAGAGCTAAGGGCTCTAACTACCTTGTTTTCATTTCTTGTCTCTCCCAACTCTCCCAGTTATCTAGCCCCTCACTTTCAATACATTTGCGCCAACCACAATTTAAGTCTACGCTCATCAAACAACCGTCTCCTTCAATGTCCCTCTCACCGTACTGACTTTATGCACTCTTCTTTCTTCGTTCAGTCTATTTCTCTTTGGAATGCGCTCCCTCAAGAGATCAGGATGGCCACCAACCGATTATCCTTCAAAGTTAAGGTTCGTGAACACATTCGTAAGAGGTTGGCAGTTGTATCATCACAGCGCTAATGTTTCCCGTTAACTTATTCGCCTTAATTGTTTTAGTATTTCGTTTGTATATTTCTCTTGTTGATTTGTATATTTATTATATATTTGTATTGTATGTATGGTTTATATTTGTATATTGTTCATTATTGTATTTGAATCGCTTTAAATTTTCTTTATTGCACCTACGACTATTCTCTGCATTACCCAAAGGTTGACTGGTAGAGAATGCCTATGGCATTAAGTCCGCCTCTGTACATTTTTATGCTGAAAGTGTTTAAATAAATAAATAAATGAATATAGAAAAATAAAAAGAATAAATAAATATAAATTTAAAATAATAAGTAAAATGTGTGTATTTTAAAATATTAGGTCTTTACCTATGAAATTGCCGTTTTGTATGAAAAAATTTAAACGAATTTTTTTCATGTATTTTTTATTTGTATTAATCGAAGTAATCACCCATGCAATCAATGCATCTTTGCCAACGCAGTGGCAGTTTATTGATGCCCTTCTTAAAGAAATCAGCTGGACGGGTGGCAACAAATTCTTCAAAGGCATTTTGTACTGCCTCTCTGGTATTGAATTTTTTTCCCGCCAAGAAGTTATCCAAATTCTGGAAAAGTAGCAGTCTGTAGACGCAAGGTCTGGTGAGTAGGGCGGATGACGGAGAGCTTCCAACCCTAGTTCTTGCAACTTGGAGACCGTCTGCTGTGCAGTATGAGGTCGCGCGTTGTCGTGCAGGAGCAGCGGAGACGAGCGATTGACCAATGCTGGTTGGAGATGTGCCAGCTTCTCCATCATTGTGTTCAGTTCTTCACAGTCTGTACACATCTGCAGTAATGCTCACCCCGTTTGGTAAGAAGCTGTGATGAATCACACCGGCGCTAGACCACCAAACAGTGACCATCACTTTTCTAGGAGTAAGTTTTCGTTTAGGGCATTGTTTAGGTGCTGAACCAGGATCCAACCAACTTGCTGAGCGCTTGCGGTTAGCAAACAGAATCCATTTTTCATCGCAGGTAACAATGCGGTTCAAAATTCCTTCATTTGTGTGTCTGTTGAGCAGTGCAAGGCACGTCTCGACGCGAACTTTGCGCTGGCGATCATTGAGTTCGTGGGGCACCCATTTGTCAAGCTTTTTTACCTTGCCAATTTGACGCAAATGGACCAATATTGTTTTGACGCTAACGTCAAAAGCTGCTGCTAATTCAGCCGTAGATTGTGTATCATCAGCCCACAATCGCCTTTAATTCGTCATTGTCGACCAAAGTCTTCGGACGACCGCGAGGTTCATTTTTCAGGTCGAAATTTCCAGAACGGAAGCGAGCAAACCAATAACAGGTGGTGCGTTGGTTTGTAGTGTTAGCTCCGTAAACGTCGTTGATGTTGCGTGCCGCTTGTGCCGCGTTGCTGCCACGACGGTATTCATATTCCATAATTACTCGAATTTTTAACGTATCCATGATGACGAAAAAGATTGAAATGCGATCAAAATGTAACACTAATCAATAAACAAATGACTACTTTTGGAAAAAAAAACCATGTTTTTAAAATAAAATAAATTTGAAATTAGAATTCTTAGCCAAACAAAAATTATTTTGATTTGAAATGGCCAGTACTGCAGAACGGCAATTTCATTGGTAAAGACCTATTATTAGAAATTTACATATTGCGTTACGAGAAAACTAAAGAACTAAATAGTTTTTGAATCAGCCTTCATTTTGAAAAAACCCCACCAAGGTAAACGTTACCGCAGTTTTGATATAATTGATATTATGAACAAAATATTTATGAGTAAACAAGAGTTCTGCCACAATTTCCTGAATTGTTTTCGATATTTTGCCTCTCTAATAATACAAGACTTTGAAATAAGCGAAATAACGATCCTGGGACTGAGTCAAATTGCCTTCCTAGTAGACTATGAGAGTAAGAAAACAGCACCTGTGTTTGCGGCAACACTTCTGCATTATAATGTCTCCTGCGTTTTTGACTTATCTTTCGAAATTAGGTCGGGGGTAACATTATAAATACCTGCCTGTAACTCTAAGCGCTGAAAAAACGTCTATTCTTTACCTGTACCTAAACAGGTGTCTACCTCGCAGCTAACTGGCTTGTTCAGCCGTTTAATTAGCTGCCTAGCCTTTTGATTAAACGGCGCAGTTAAATTAGCGGCTTAAATGATAACCCAATTATTTGGTTCGATTTATACTATATAATCATCTCATTTCATCCGAAATACTAAGTAAGTTCTTCACGATAATTCCAATATCAAGTTATGACGTCATTAGGACAATAATAGTCATCCAAATTATCCCAATATAATATCCTATATTAGGTTAAGCATACCTCGTTAAATTATATCTATGTACTAATTTTAATAGGTATTTAGTGAAAATACAGAGCAACGAGACCACTACTAGACTAGAGTCCAGTAGTGATCGCTGAGGTATACTGACACCTACGCCTAGTGGCGTAGGTGTCAGTTTCAGTAGGTGTCATCATCTGCCTAGCCTCCTCCCAAATATATTGGGGTCGGCATCCAGTCAAACCAGATACAGCTGGATACCAGTAATGAGACACCTCTGCGACCACTACTAGAATAGTGTCCAGTAGTGATCGCTGAGGTGTACTGACACCTACGCCTAGTGGCATAGGTATCAGTTTCAGTAGGTGTCATTATCTGCCTAGCCTCCTCCCAAATATATTGGGGTCGGCATCCAGTCAAACCGGATACAGCTGGATACCAGTAACGACACACCTCTGCGACCACTACTAGACTAGTGTCCAGTAGTGATCGCTGAGGTGTACTGACACCTACGCCTAGTGGCATAGGTATCAGTTTCAGTAGGTGTCATCATCTGCCTAGCCTCCTCCCAAATATATTGGGGTCGGCATCCAGTCAAACCGGATACAGCTGGATACCAGTAACGAGACACCTCTGCGACCACTACTAGACTAGTGTCCAGTAGTGATCGCTGAGGTGTACTGACACCTACGCCTTTTCAGTAGGTGTCATCATCTGCCTAGCCTCCTCCCAAATATATTGGGGTCGGCTTGCAGTCAAACCGAATACAGCTGGATACCAGTATTTTACGTGGAGCAACTGCCCACTAGATCTCCACAGCCCTTTAGCTGGGTAACACGATACTCCTTGGCAAGACTAGTTTCAGATTTTCTTGGCAAGACTGGATAGACCAACCATGGCGTTGCTTAACCTTGAAGATTGACTCGAGCCACGAGTTCCTCATCATGTGGTCATTGTGTTATCGCAAAGCAATTGATGACCTTTATCAATTCTGAGCTCTAAATTCTTGAAGTTGATCAACACATAATATTTATAAAACCATAACTAATTACAGCACATGTTCCAAACTTCTTAAATGTTTATTTCGAATTTTTTGTAGTAACTTTAAATTACAATAAAAGCCTAGAACCCTTTTCAAAGGCTTTTCCCCAAACTTATACATCATCACATTAATTACAAAAAGGCGAGGTTTACCGCTAAAAACAAAGAAACACCCTCCAGTGAAAACACAGGAATTCATAAACAAAATTCACACCTGAGAAGTCGAGTTTTATAATAATTTAACATCTTTCCGCTTGAACTGAAAAAAATATAACTCACCGGAATATAACTCACCGCTGTAGGTGTAGAGCAACAGCCAAGTTCCGTGCTGTACCTATTTGTGTTAACCGGTAAAAATAAAGTTCATGATTTTTTACAGTTAAAGTGACTTGTATTACCTACCAACCTAATAGCATGAACTACTGATTTAAAATTATGGTGAACTGGTTTCACCCATGTCTATAAATTGACATCATAATGGGCTACTTTTATATAAAACATACATACGCCTAACCGTTGATGATTATGATTTTTTAAAAGAACGTCTTATCTTCAATTTTATAGTGAAAATCATGTGAAAACTATTTTTTATGTGGGTAAGATTACCGGTCCATATGTAAATCGAACAAATGAAAACAAAATGTATGCTAGAACTGACATGGTAACTAAGCTGTACTATTGTGATAATCAACAAAAAAAAACTCGTTAAAGTCTGTTACATCTTTTCGGACTTGGCTTTCACTGCCGTGCACGCATTTCAGCCCGCGTCCGAGCATTAATTAAACGAATGAGCCCAATTTCAGGTTACTCCTTTCATGCTAATTGAAATAAATGCAAAGTTTTAATCAACGAATGGAAAGTGGGGAGGGGGATAGCTAGTGTTGGAGGGTTGCCTTCTAGTCGAGAAAAAGGCACCCTGAGTAGACTAGATTAATTTTAATATCAGTATCGTTAATTGTAATTGACGACTTTTTTATTTTATGTAATATACTATAATCCAAACCTTTAAAATGAAAAGAAGTAATTAAATGAATTACCAAATCACAATAGTTTAGAAATAAATAACACAGGCTGAACCATTTTTTTTTATAAACCATTTATTATATTATTTATTTATTTATTATTATTATTCCGTTGAAGGCACTGCAGAGCAAAATTTTTGCCCGGCTATAGAGAAGAATGCCCCCGTATAGAATTGAACGTGCAAAGTAAACGTGATTTGCCCTATATCCAAATTAAAAATCCACCAATTAAACTTTTGATTGACACAGGGACAAAAAAAAAATGATTTTCGCTGTTCTTAAAAAATGCTTTGAAATATATTCGAGTACCTATCACATTTTTGCTGTTCTTAAAACATGCTTAAAAATAGATTGATTTTATCATGGGAATAATCACAAGAAATAATGAACTCCAACGTGCGATAAAACGCAATATTCTGGGCACATTGACAAATCATGTTTACAGCACTGCGTCCCTAAACACTGATCACTGATATTGCTCTAATAGCCGGTAAACTGAAGTAGGACTGGCAACATCTGCCTTACCCAATAAACTGTTGACCAAAATATGTAAGCCATGACGCAGTCAAAAGGCCTTTCAGCAGTCTCCGTAGAAGATTGAATGGTAAGTTAGACCGAACAAACGACCAGGGTCCACAAATTAATCCTAGATCAAAGGAGCTGGACGTTGCGTTAAAAGGTTTGTCCCGCAGTGTAATAAAATAGGCTGACAGTAAATTATTATAAAATAACACACACTTACCAAGAAACAAAAGGTACAGTCGTAAGACGTCCACTACTGGACATAGGGCTACCCCCAGGTATCGCAACAACAATTGGTCCTTTGCGTCTCGCATCCATCGGCTACCCGCTACCCTTACCAGTTAATCGGTCCACCACCTTATGGAGGCTGTCCAACGTTGCGTCTTCCGGAACGCGGTCGCCATTCCAGAACTGTTCGTTCCATCGACCATCTGTTCTGCGAGCAATAATTATACCCTGCCCACTGCTGACAAACTGAAGTGGCTTCACCATTTAATTAAATCTAATACAGAAAAATTACAACACAAGGCCTCAACCAAAACCCTGATCTATACAACGGTACAGAACGGTTCGGAATCAACAAGCGAGGCTAGACTAAAGCTTTGAGTAAACATGCTCGCTCCAGCCTTGATTCGAAGCGACAATATCCCAAAGCTATGGGCAGAACTTCAAACTACTTGAGTTTGAATCCTAACCTATTCAACAAACAGATGGATTTGGATTACTTAGTAGTATGTAGTTATAGTGTGTAGTTGAAACAAAGCTTGGAACATGGCTATGTGTGTTTTGTTCTTGCTACGCTATTCGGTTAATTGCACAGAAACAAGATCGAAATGCTTAAAAAATAATCTAAGATGCATGTATGTATTGTGATTTCTCTCTATAACTTGGTGGCTTGCTTGTAGCAGATTTAACTTTGAGTAGCTGGTAGAAAATAAACTTGCTTTTGTACCTACATATGACGCTGAAGAATCTGCCGTCCATGTTAATCTGGCCGTGGCTACTCAACGTGAATAAATTCTCGCAACGGTGAGGTCGCTCCGCGAAGCGCGTGATGTGAAGCTCCCAGGAAACTTCTGTACTTCTAGTTGTATCTAGACTGGCTGACGTAGCCAGGAGACCTACGAAAAACGTACCGAATGGGAGTCTATGTGCAGAAAATCGAGTCCTTACTCTACTCTACTATTCTACTGTACATACATACTGTACATACCTCTTCCCCCCGGACCGCCGTAAGGTGTAGACGTGCACTAGACCCCTTACAATATATTATAAAACAAATAATCAAATTTAAAGTAAATTTAAATTCCGTGAAATAATAAGACAGCATAATACGCGGGAGGTGTTTGTTGCAGAGCGGATCACCGCGCGTGAGTACCGCTCAAGATACTACTACAGTTCTGTCGCCCTGGTATACAATACTGTGACAACTAATCAACGTAAACGCAGGCAGAATCAAATTGGACCGCGCCCACTAATTATTAGCGCTCGCTCAAGCCCATAACCCACTTAAAGCTAAGCGCCGCCTTCTTCAAGGACACTCACCGCCCACCTTATCTGTCATTGATCGCTTGACCTGCGCTCGCGCCCAATACTGGTTGTGTTGACGTTATATATCTCCATAGTCCATTCGACCGGGCCCCGACAACTAATTAACGCCCTGTACTCATCACAGCCTGGTACTTTAAACGGGTAAAATGGATAAATCTCTTTCTGATACAAATCAGCTCAATGATGGACGAGACTCCACCGAATTTTATATCTACGCGTAGTAAGAGATTAAGGGAAGAAGATCTACCGGAGGAGTTTTCGAAATTTAGAAAAGAGATCAAAGAAATGCTTTCCTCATTTATCTCAACTCAGCGAGATGAACTAAAAATAATCAAGGATATTCAGGTAACCAACAATAACATTGAAACCGCCATAGTTAACTTATCTCATCAAAACGAAGAGTTCCGTAAGAAAATAGAATCTCTTGAATTACAAGGAAATAAGGACCGCGAGTACATTGCAATTTTAGAGGATAAAATAGAAGATCTACAAAGAACCAGTAAAAAAACCAGCATCGAGATAAAGAACGTTCCTAAAAAGCCTCAAGAAAATGACACTGACTTGATAAACATGGTCACGAACTTAGGAAAACATCTAAGTCTCGAAATGGACTCGCGCGACCTCAAAGACATTTATCGGCTACCTAGTAAGAAAGACGGTATTACAAACACACCCATAGTTGTTGAATTGAACTCCAATATGCTGAAAACTAATCTACTAAAGAAGGCAAAGTCGTATAACATCAAAAACACTAGTAAGCTTCAGGCCAAACATCTTGGAATTACGAGCAACGCGGAGGTACCTGTGTTTATATCTGAACAATTGACCCCTAAAGGCGCCCGACTGTTTTTCTTAGCTCGTGACCTAGCTAAAACTAAGCAATACAAATTTTGCTGGACATCTTTTGGGCGTGTTTTGGTTAGGAAGGATGAGAATGCTCGGGCGATCGTTATAAAAAGTGAAGCACAGGTGCACCACTTATTGCAGGAAGCATGACTAAGTACTGTCATTCGAATGTTCCTCGTACTAAAAACTTTGTTATTTTTTGTTCATTTTTTCACGGTTAATGATTTTCATAACTTTAATTTTAAGATATATAGATTTATCTCAAATTTGTATAACTGTAAACAAAGTCGGCTCGCTCTTACACATTCAAACACCACAGTTCATACAAACTATTCTACACAACTAACTCACTCAAAACATTCACACTCAAACTCACTCCACTCAATACTTAATATATTATTATGTCTTGTTGTGCCAATTCATACATATATAATTAAATATGCTCGTTCTTTTGTGAAGACAGACGTTACACGAATACTATGTTATTTTCTAAAACTTACGAAACAAAAATGGTTTTCTTTATACAATAATGGATAACAACTTATGTAATTTGCAGGAATTGGATTCTGCTGAAATGGCTAATTCTGCCGTTCTTGATATTGCACACTTGAATAATCACATACAACAAAATAATTATAACTTAACCGTCCTAACTCAAAACATAAGGAGTATATATAGTAACATTGATGACCTTCAAATAACTTTGTCCCTAATTGGAGTTGAAGTGGATGTCATAATTTTGACTGAGTGCAGATTGAACACAGATAAAAACATACCAGTGCTAAATAATTACACTTCGTTTAATACATCTAAGCATTTAAATCAAAATGATGGCGTAGTTGCCTATATAAAAAACAGCCACTTATCACAGGGTGCCGAAATTAATTTGATACATGCCTCAGCTTTGCAAATCACAATCTCTAATTTCATCATCATTGGTATTTATCGGTCTCCATCGAATGTATCTGCAGATAGCTTCATTGCTTCCCTTGAGCAACACCTTCAAACTATCGAATCACATAGGGACACTATCATTACCGGAGATATCAATATAAACTTAATAGGGAAACCCACAGATACGTCACAAATACGTACTAACCGACTAAATTATTTAAACATGGCGGCTATACATGGTTTCCTCCCAGGACACTGTTTGCCTACCAGGGGTGACAGCTGCCTAGATCACATGCTCCTGAAGCTTAATAAATCTAAAAACTCGGCCTTCGTGGCAGTTTTAAACACGTCTGTTACAGATCATGCAATGGTACTATTAAACATATCCCATACGTACCCAACCAAGTCCTATGTCAAATCTAAAACCATGACTAATCTGGAGAACGCCTATAAACACCTCATAAACACGGATACGTCTTTTCTTTATTCATATAGAGACCCTAACACTTTAGCAGATGCGCTGATAGATGTGATTAGGTCATCTCTCCTCCAAAACACAAAGATTGTCTCACTCTCTAGCTCTAAACGTACCCTTAAGCCCTGGATATCCGCTGGGGCCTTAAGATGTATCAGGTTTAGGAACAAATTGCAGTTACAGTCAAGGAAAGACCCTTTTAACATTATTTTGATCATAACATATAAGCGGTATCGCACATTTTGCTGTAATCTTATTAAGAAACTTAAGAGACACTATCATAAGAACCAAATTTTAACTTCTGTGAAAAATCCCAAGCTACTTTGGCGTAAAATCAACGACATAACCCATTATAAGAAACCCAAGACATCAAGTGTACACCTACTTCAAATCACACCAAATCCTCTCGACTCTTTAAACCGTGTAAATCACTTCTTTGTAACTATTGGTAAAACATTGGCGGAAGAAATCATGACTCTAACTAGGCGAGGAAATGGACCTGCTTTTAACACTGTTTACACATTGTCTCAAGCCAACTCATTTGTGTTGCTGGAGACAGACCCGGCAGAAGTGGATAGCACAATCATAGCACTTGACTCTGCAAGTGCTTCGGGGTGGGACGGCATTTCCGTAACTTTCCTTAAGTTGGCTAGAGACTTTGTGGTTCCTCTCATTTGCAAACTAACCAATTTGTGTTTTGAAACGGGTATATTTTGTAATGCGTTGAAAAGATCTGTCATCACGCCTGTGCACAAGGGTGGGGACAAGAGCGATGTTAATAATTATCGACCGATTTCCGTATTAACATGCATTTCAAAAATAATAGAAAAAATATTGAATAAAAGACTTACAAATTACTTGAATAAATATAATATTCTTTCTGACTCACAATATGGTTTTAGACAAGGCCGGTCAACTCAGGACGCGGTTGTAGCTCTTACTACTGAAATTACAGATAAGGTAGACAGGGGTTATAAGTGCGTTACAGTGTTTCTAGACCTGAAAAAGGCTTTTGATACCGTATCTATTTCCATTCTTGTGCGGAGGCTTGAGGCAATAGGGATCAGAGGTAAGGCTCTCTCTCTTTTTGACAGTTATCTCCGGGGTCGGAAACAACAGGTTAAAATAGGCGAATTGTATAGCAACGAGGAAAATGTTGTTTTCGGTGTTCCGCAGGGCTCTGTGCTCGGCCCGCCACTGTTTTTAGTGTATATTAACGAACTCTGTAATCTACAAGACAGTGGCGGGAAAATCTTCTCATATGCGGACGATACGGCTATTGTCTACTTTGGAAACACTTGGGAAGAGGTACGTAACAAGGCCGAACAAGGGTTAGTCGTTATAGATAGGTGGCTCAAAGCAAATCTACTAACCCTTAATATTGCTAAAACAAATTACATATGTTTCTCTCCAAGTGCACGGTCTAAGGCGAACACTAAATTCAATATTCGTATCCATATGTGTGCAAACAGCTTGGATCGAGATTGTGACTGTAAACCTATAAAACAAGTGCCGTCTACAAGATACTTGGGAGTTATAGTCGACGGGTGTCTAGCATGGCACTCGCATATCGATGTAATTATGTCGCGCGTTCGTAAACTTATATGGATCTTCAAAAATCTACGACATGTTATGTCCCAAAAGATACTCAATAACATTTACATAGCTCTCGCGCAATCAGTAATCACGTACTGCTTACCAGTTTGGGGAGGTTCCACAAAAACCAAATTTCTAGAATTAGAAAGAGCCCAAAGATCACTTTTAAAAGTAATCTATTTTAAGCCTTATAGATTTCCCACGATCGATCTATATAAAATTAGTGGTCTACTATCTGTTAGAAAATTATACATTTTATACACCATTCTATGTTTACACAAACACATTCCAGCAAATCCAGAAAGACAATCTAGGAGGCGAAAGGATATTGTGGCTTATTCTCCTCGGGTGCGTACAGTTTTTGCTCGGCGTCAATATGTTTGCCAATCAGCTTACATATACAACAAAATTAACGCAAAACTAAACTTTCACCACGAGGTCTCACATAAATGTAAAAAAGTGATAACTGACTGGTTATCAAATCTTACACACGAAGAAACTGAGCATATTCTAATTAGGATTACATGAATACAGTTATTTATGTTGTTATCGAAATTGCTCCAATATTATTCTTCAAAATGTTCATCCTTCTCTAGGCTAAAGCTTCATAATGGCACTAACCATATACATATAGACTCATGCAAAAATATTATACAGGCACACAGACATCATCACACACACCGACACACTCACTCGCACCCTACTAATTACCATTACACATACACAATCACACAAAATCACACACACTTACACACTACACAGAGCTGCTCATTACTTTATATAAGTTATTGTTTCTTTTATTTTTTTTTTTAACTTAAAGATGTGTTCTTAGTTTAGTTTAAATTTTTCTTTTAAAGTCTCAATATTGTTAACTACAATTGAGGGAAGTAGCGAGACAACCCTAACACAAGTATTATTAATTACTTACTGGGGCTGTTTCATTCACATTTGTTGATGTAACCTTTTGAGACACAATAAAAATTTATTTATTTATTTATACATGAACTTCTTCTTCCCATCGTGTTGGCAGTAAGGTCTAATGACCCCACACACCCTAGTGTCAGAGTTTCTAAACCGCCTCAAGGGCCTCCGACATGAACTAGTTGTGATGAATTCTTTATGAGATGGTTTCCGTTTCCTTACTTTTCGTCTGTTCTTTGCGATGTCTCGTACACAACTATGTCACTCAGGTTAAGGTGTGGTTCAGGTATTTCATATTTCGCATTCGCATAGGTGTAGCGACAAAAAATGCAGGGTCGCTCCGCCCAGAGCGGAAGGAGTCATTTGATGATTTACCATCAAAATAAACAAAAAGGGTGGCTGGTGGTATCTGAATGAGAGTTGCCGAAAATTTAAAGAAGTTGGTAGTATAGTAGAACAGTTGATTTCGATAAACTGACTGTGATGAGACCTAGCCGACTTTATAACCTGACTCAACAGTTTATATCAAAATCATGATCATCATCTTTGTATCATGTTTAGTCAGTTCATGATTCGACAAGAAATTGAATAGACTAAACCTATTCAAAATACACAAAAGTGTATTTTTAGCATGACTTACAAAGGAAAACTCACAAAGTTTATAAATATACCTTCACTTGTCTTAAGCCCGCCCCTACAAGCTTCATCCCGCTAATTTGACGGCTACTTTCACTCTAATCCAGGGAGTGCGGTGATGCGAATAAGTTTTGTATAAACATCTGAATAAACATCGCATTAGTACTTTTTGTACGATTGAGTAAACTGGCCTGCATAGTCAGGCCACGGCCTCGCGAAATGGGCCACAGTTTAGAAATGCACGCTAAAATAAAGCGGGAAGTTTCGCAATAAAATGTATTAAAAGGAAAGTTTTTGGGTATAAATTAGAAAGGAAATTGTAGGTTTTTTTATTAGTATTTTTCTCTTCATTGTTAGTTTGTGTTGATTTTTGTATTGTAAGACGGAATTTGCATGAAAAAAATATTAATTATCTAAACGGTTTATCTAGAAATAAAATACTAACAATGAAAATAGAATCAAAATTAACCGAAAAACAAACGAGATATACATTTTTTAATGTTATCTGTCTTTCTAATTGCCAACTTCATCTTTCATGAAAGTTTTTTAAAAATTATTTCATAATTGTTTACTGCAGCTAATAAGTATTTATTTTACAAGTTAAAAAAATGCATTCATATTCCCTACTGTAAACTAACCCGATATTAATTAATGTATCGTTATCCGCGTTTTGATAATTAGCCTCGTACTGTCAGAGTTTAGAAGATATTCTTTTGTTTCTTTCATATTGAGGTCAAAACCTGAATACAACACGAATTCTTTGAACCTCAGTAAGCCTGAAACCGACGCGATTGTTTATCCGATTTGTTGCCTGAAACAATAAGAAAATCTTACAAATCTAGACAATCATAAGAAGATTATTTATGTGATTCGTTTTATTTGTCTAGCTTTGTTGACATCCATGTCTACTTAGCTATGACTTCGCTGTACAAACATAAATTGTTCACATACAAATCTTGACAAAGAAGTTCAATAGTTATCCTTCTATTTTTTGTTGTTACTACATAGTAACATACATCAATATACATCTTTTTAGTACAACCTTGCAGAAGTTACTTGGCTAACATATGTTTTGACCATTTCGCCGGACAACATTAGCTACAGGAAACAGTTCAGCTGAATTGAGAACGTAGCCATATACGCTAGGCTCAACGACTGAAGAAACTCCAGTCGAGCGGTTTTGTAAAAAGTTACACCTAAGAAACTTAAATGGAGGGAAAATGAAATAGGCTGTTATTCCAACATTGCACAAAGACTTGACCACTCGCATGAAGCTCACTTCATTTAATTTATCACGGTGAGTTGTTAGGAAATAGCACTATAGTAGTGCACTCTCTTGGACGGCTAAAAAGGCCACTATAGGAAAAATACATTAGAATCATTATATTAATCACGCAACAATCGTTCAAATTATTTTTGTCTTTATCCCTTTTTAATTAGGTTCAAGTTTGATTAATGAAAATTTGATTAATGAAAATTTGACAGTGACGGGTAGCGTGATTTGCTCTCTGATTCTGCTAAAGTGGCCTTTAAGTACAGATCAGGGGGGCTACCCTGATCTGTAAAAGTCTTAAGCATCGACGCCGAGTTGCTGGCCTGTCGGTTTTGTATCGGTTGTATTTTGGGAAGTGCGAATTGCATAATTTAACTCCGCCGAGCCCGTTTTGTCATCAGACCACAAGACGTGCGGCGATGTGGCACCGATACACGGTGGACAACCCACCCACACGCACAAAACATTTTGGGAACACATTTATCGTGCGTACAGCTAAGGAGTGGAATTCCCCGCCGGAGTCTGTGTTTCCTGATGCTACGAACGTTCTTAACCGACTTCCAAAAAAGAAGGAGGTTCTCAATTCGACTGGTATTTTTTTTAATGTATTTACACCGATTACTCCGAGGTTTGTCATCCGATTTGTGTGATTCTTTTTTAGATGTTTCTTTTTTGATTTAGTTGTAGGTTCAGTAGTTTTTATTTAGAAGCATTTTGCTTATTTAAATTTTTGCATACATGTCGTCCAAGTATCACTAATTACAAGTGAAAAATAAAGTCAAGAGTGAATAGGTTACTTCTAGGCAAGCGTGCTCCATTTTCAACCGCATCATCACTTACTTTCAGGTGAGATAGTGGTCAAACGTAAAAAGTGCCTATCAATAGTAGAAAAAAAGAAAGTAAAAAAATTAAGAAAAGTACCTACAAAAAAAACTCCATGTACGACGTGAATCGCTGCGACTTGTCATTTTGCTCATCAATGTCACTCGTCAAAGCGCCGAGATAATATCGCAGTATGGGGACACGTTCATAAAAATGTTATAGAATGAAGTGGCAAAACGATAATATCTTTGCAAGACGCTCATGAAGGTGGCGTCATAGATATCCGATGCACTACCACAGATCAAAGATCGTCATAAAAAGAGGGCGATCTTCAAAAAGTAGGTCACATCACGGACCCATAATAACACTCAGTAATGAGAAAACGACTGGAGAAGAAGGACGGCTTAAATGGACAGTGAGCGAACTAGTATACTATGTGTTTTGGCATAATAAATCAATTTTTATTTTATTTTTATTTATTTATAGTATGCAGGTACCTATCTTATAGATGTCCAATGATATCACGGGAAATAAGTAATTGCATAAGACAGGGGTTACCAATCTTTTTGATAATGTCTCTTTTTTAATTTGGGTTTTTATTTTCGACGCCGTTGTTAAAGAAGATACTTGTGGTAGCTCCTTTTGGGAAAACTAGTAAGTACGTACGGTATCTCATCATATCATTGACTGTACGTACCTACTCATCTTATCTGCTTAGCCTTTTCCCAACTATATTGGGGTCGGCTTCCAGTCAAGCCGGATTTAGCTGAATACCAGTATTTTACGAGGAGCAGCTGCCTACCAGACCTCCACAACCCATTAACCGGGTAACACAGTATTTCTTGGCAAGACTGGAGTAAGATTTACTGGCTTCTGACAATCCGTAATGACTGCCACACACACACACAACAGCTGGGAACAAAAGCTTAACGTGTTTTCCGAGGCACGGAGGAAACTCGGTATGTTAAGATGGTCACCCATCCAGAGACGAACCTTGGCAAGCGTTGCTTAGCCTTGAAGATCAACCCGTACGGCTGATATTATCTAGCCACGAGCTCCTCGCTGTCCAACCGCCACTGTTTGTGCCAATTTAAATCAATTAAGAATACAAGTCCTTAGCTCAAACTAAAAGGAAAACAACTTTCCGCCTTCAAGACACATAAAGGACACACGAAAAGAGATTGAATGTTATGTTAACAATGGAATTTTTCATCCCGTTCCTCGTCTGTTAAATAGGGTAAACGCGACAGTTCCCGACTGATACAAATTGCGGCTTAATCCAACGATTGAGCGTGAACTATGAGAGTCGTTACGCGGATCCAGCCGACGTAATAGTCCTTCTTTGTCGCTAATGTGCCATAAAAGGAGAGATGTCCTCACGGCAAACGTTTTTGACGGTCAATCGGGTTTCGGACAACGAATGGGGATTTTGCCCTAGTTACTATTGTGTGATTGATTGAATTGACGCCTCTATTAATATGTGAATTGTGAATTTATGTATTTTGTAGCATAAAGAATGTTCCACGTGGATGTAATCCAGCTTCCCAACAGAGGTGAGAGCTTGGTTTCTATCCACGAATTGTGTTTCATCAAGTACTAATACGGTTGAGCTTCACTGTGATTCGTACTCGCTTAAAATTCAGGTTTTTTATTTGAGATGAAAGAAAGAGAGTTTGCTCATGGCTCTAGTACACTAGACTTAGAGTAAAGAGATAACAGAATCAAAGTCTACGATGGAACGAGCTTACCCAGAAGGAGCCTGTTCACTCTTAAAGACAAAACACAGATGCAGGCAAAAAGGTCCACTCCTTTGCTGTGCGCATTATAAAAGACGTTTGGAAACGCTTAGTGCGAATTAGTTGGTTGGTGTGATCACCTGCAGAAATGGCGCCTAATATGTCTAAATTACAAAATATAGGGGAAAATGTATTCAATTCAATTCAAAGCATTTTATTTCAAATAAACCATTCACAGGCACTTTTGAAACGTCAAGGTCGGTCAGTCAAAAACATGGAAGCTATTTGCACGTTCCAAAGCGTAGATCTCTATGGAGAAGAACGTGCAAGAAACTGCACGGACACTCTTTTAAATCATGTTCTGTTTTACAACATTCCAAGTTACATATACTTGTTGCTTCTGCATGTGAGGACAATGCAAAGGAAAAAAAAAAAAGGGCTTATTATAAGAATTTTAAATATAAAGATTAAAATAAGCCAATGGCAGTTAAGAGATGACCAGTCTCAACCGACGGCGCCTGTTCACGAACATGACGCGTGAATCGGCACCTTTCAGCTCAACCATTTCGAAGGGAACCGAATGATCAAACCCACGCGCCGCCATCAGCGAGACATTTGAGTGAGCATGACATGCTCTCAACCACCATGCTCGTTCATGTCCAACAAGTAAAACTATAACTACTCACATAAAATGTAAATGGTTTCATGGTACTCACATTTACAAAATTTGAAAAATATGCTTCTACTTTACACAAAACTATGGTTGTCAATGACCAAATAATGAAAAATAAATTAATAAAGAGAACGATTAAGTTCTTACATCATTAATAATAAATAAGTATTTAATATAATAATATAATTTGTATGTATATAAGAATAAATAAACGAAATAATGTAAGAACCTCTAAAAGGAGCGAGCATCTCTTCCAAATATAAAAACATAAAAACCTAAAAAGTGGACCTAAGCAGCTGTGACTGTGGAGCAGGACCAGCATTTAGCCAAGCGTTTTTATCGAGGATATAATCTTCCAGTTTATAATACGCTTGTCTACATAGTGTGCGTTTTATGCATGCTTTAAATTTTCTCTCATTCAGTTCGAGAATATCAACTGGTATTTTATTATAAAATTTAATACAGTACCCCATAAAAGAAGTGTGTACTTTGGCCAATCTGAATCGGGGTTGATCTAATTTGTTCCTATTTCTAGTATTAATGCCTGTCACTAATCTTGCTAAAGAGATGAAGATTTTTCCGAACATACATAATATTTTCGTAAATGTATTGACAAGGTACCGTCATGATGTTGATATCCTTAAACAGTTCTCTTAGGGAATCACGCCGACGGAGATTGTAAATGGCTCTGATGGCTCTTTTCTGCAGGATAAATTTAATATAGACTCGATGTCTGCAGCACGTCCCCATAATAAGATACCGTAAGACATGATACTATGAAAGTAACTAAAATAGACCAGCCTCGCGGTATCTATATCGGTAAATTGACGGATTTTTCTGACAGCGTATGCTGCTGAACTTAGCCGTCCCGCAAGAGATGTTAAATGAGGACCCCATTGTAGCCTTGAGTCAAGCGTAATCCCCAGGAAAACCGTGTTTTCGACGAATTCAAGTTTCTCCTTGTTCAATACTATGTCGCAATCATTTCTTTTAACGTTCGGTAAGGCAAATCTGATGCATTTAGTTTTTTTCCCATTTAATACTAAATTATTAGCAGTAAACCAATTTTGGACCTGCTGTAGGGCGTTATTTACGTCGTCAAGATTTATGGAACGTCTATCTATCTTAAAAATTAAGGACGTATCGTCAGCAAATAATACCATATGAGGTTGATTTTTTAAAAGATGGGGTAGATCATTAATATATACTAGAAAGAGGAAAGGACCCAAAATAGAGCCTTGTGGTACCCCCATTTTGACTTTAAAACCCCGTGAATTGACACCATTTATTTGAACTTGCTGCTGTCTATCATTTAAGTAAGATTTTATTAGACTGAGTGCAAGTTTACCTAGTCCGTAATGTCCTAGCTTTAGGAGCAAGGTTTCGTGATTTACACAATCAAATGCCTTGGAGAGGTCACAAAAGATTCCTATGGCATCTTGTGCCTCTTCCCACGCTGAGTATATGTGTTTTAACAACGTGGCACCAGCGTCAGTCGTACAACGACCCCTGGTAAAACCATACTGTTGATCGTGTAAAATTTTATTGATGTTAAAATGATTGAGCATCTGATTGAGCATTACTTTTTCAAACACTTTGCTAAAAACCGGCAAAACAGATACAGGTCTATAATTATTGGTGTCTTTGCTGTCGCCCGACTTAAATAGTGGTATAACCTTACTATATTTCATTATATCCGGAAAGACTCCTTGGTCCACACATAAATTAAATATTAAAGCCAAGTATGGTGCTATAGTTTCAATTATGGACGTGCACACTTTAATAGACATTCCCCATATGTCTTCGGTCAATTTGATTTTGATTTGCCGGAAAGCTTTTATGACTGTCACAGGGTTGATATGTTTGAACTGGAATTCAACCGTACAACCTGGAACGTTAGCTTTTAATAAATTATATGAGACCTCAGGTGAAGAATTTAAATATTCCGTAGTTTTAGTTGGTATATTGGTGAAAAAATTTACAAATTCTTGAGCTACTTCTAAATTAGAGCTTTTGGCACCATGTGTATACTCCAGTAAATAATCAGTGTTTCGTTTTTTATGTCTATTAGTTTCATTATTAATAACTTTCCAAACTGTCTTTATTTTATTTTCTGACGATTTGATCTTCTTGCTAATATATAGGGCTTTAGCTACCTTGCAAGTATTTCTGAACACTTTAGAATATTTGTTTACAAACTTATTAAAAGAATCAGTGTCTATGACAGGCTTAAGGCCATATAGCTCATATAGTCTTTCCCTACTTATCCTAATGCCTTTAGTCGCCCAGTCACTAAATACATACTTAGGGAAAGTATCCTTAGACTTCTTTTCAAAAGTTGCATTGAATTCCTTAAGAACCACTGAAAAGAAATTATCATAAAATTTATTAGCATCTTCAATGTTATGGCCTAGAAAATTTAACTTATTTTGTAAGGTACCATTGAATTTAGCTAGTTTGCCAGTTGTAATTGGCCTATATTGTATATGAATTTTTTCCAAGGCTGCTTTAAACTGAAATGTAACCAATTGACCACTATGATCATGTATGTAATCTTTGATGCTATATACCTACATTTGTTGAACATGTCCAGAAAGTTTATAGCCCAGCCTACCCCAAACTTTATTGGGGTCGGCTTCCCATCTAACCGGATGCAACGAAATACCTGTACTTTATTTATATTTTTCTTCTCATGCGGTTTCTAAACCGCCTCAAGGGCCTCTGACATGGTTTATTTGACGACCGCCGTGGTTTATTTATATGAAGTGACTACATATCTGATCTCCACAACCCAATAACCTGGTCAGTAAAGTTTTCTCCATACAAAAAATAAATCAATCATAGTTTAGTACTTACGAGCTCAAAAAAATAACTACTCATAAAATGGTTTATGGTACTGCTGACTACACAGTAGATAGTTACTCGGATCGTCTACTCGTATGCCAGTAGCTCGGCTCGCCTAAGCTGTCTTCAAGATGGTTATAGCTGCCCAGTCTCTTGCGAGGCGCAGCACACAAAAAATACTGGTTACCAAACATGCGAGTAATATCCAAGTTGCTTTCATTTGCGAGTTACTGTCAGGCGACCTGGTGAGTGTAAACAAAATATTTTGAAGTGTCAAGGATGCGAGCTACTATCCAACTCGCACGAGGCAGTAACTCGTAAGACGCATACAAGCGATGCGAGTTACTGCACTGCTGCTATTCGGCAGGCTGACTTGCACGCTAGCTCGCACTTTGTAAATTAGAGATAGTAGATAGCTTTCTATTAACCAATCTATTAAGCCTTTTCCTAACTATGCTAGAGACGGTATCCTGCCTAAACGGCTGCAGTCTTCTTATCGTGTGGGCAGTAAGGTCCACATACCCTTTTTTTTAAAGGATGTGAAATCTTCAAATGACTCCTCCCGCTTTGAATGAAGCAGAAGGGAGTGTCAGACTCTTACTGACTAAAACCCATCCGTGTTCCTTGTAGTGCCCTTTGCGTTCCAGGGTACGGTGCCTCTTTCGAACGAAGTCCACAGCCCCAGCAGGCACTGGCCCTAGCGGACCCCGTCTTTTACGCTAACAGCTCTTTGAGGCGCGCGTGGAACACAACGCGCCGTCGACCCGGGCCTGGTTCTGATCAGAAGGCGAGCCACCCAATGCTCCCCGTCCGCAGGCTCGCTTCTACGGTGGCCGAGAATCGCCCTGCGACTCCTAACGCCCGGGGCGTCTTCTTCTGTTGCGGCGGCTGAGGCGTGAGGTTTCCAGCTCTCTCAAACGTTCGGCTTCATCCTTCGCTAGCTAGCATTACTGCTTCGCAGAAGGAGGTGACCACTTCCCATGTCTCCTCGCTCCGGACCATGTGTCAGAGTGTCAGAGTTTTTAAACCGCCATTTGGCGGCCGGGACCACCGGTTTATATGTGCCTTCCGAAGCACGGAATCACCTTTTTAACATCAAGTGATTTAAGCCTGCAATGTCCTAGCCAAACTGGAAACAACTTTACAAAGTATGCTTCCTGTGGGATTCGAACCCATGACCACTGGGTCACAAGTTAAACGCCTAAACCACTCGACCACGGAGGCACAGAATCATATTTTAAAAAAAGCAGGTCAAGAGCGAGTCGGACTAGCGCACCGAGGGATCTGTACCAGCATATAAAACGTAAAATGTTTATCAATTTTCATCGGTGAGATTTATATTCATCAGAGATATTGAGGACTGTGGTGTATATTACAGTTTTAGATCAGCGCCATCTCTTGACCGATAGTGGAACTAATGTAATTTCTTGTTAATGATTTCTGAAAGAGTGTGCTATTTAGAGACATCATTTTATTTTTCCCCTAATCTTTACATACAATACTATCACATAAAATAATGTCAGTGTTTAACAATGTGCAAATAGCGCTCTTTCATAATTAAGAATTCCCGCTAACCGCTGTTAATTAGAAGAATTACTTTTTGGTAGCGCTTGTCGATCTAATTTATTTAATAGTTGTTGCCATCGCTAGATTGGTCTGGCATGATCACGTGCGTATTAGCACATGAAAAGAAAGACCTGCGCCCAACATTGGGTAAAGTCAGGTCGCGGATGATGTTGATGATAATGACTATCGTTGTCTATAGTAAAAAGTCTTTTGTCTAAAGCCTCTTGACTGGGATGATATTTCGTTCCCATGTTTTGTCTCTGGTAAAGTATTGGATTTGTTTCTTCAATTCACAGCACAACAAAAAATAAACGTTATCAAAGGCTTTCTCACCATTCGTATGATGATCATGCACGCTGGCTATGTATGTAACGAAGGTATAGATACTTTATTACATGCCTTAGTTCAAAAAGTACCGACGTTTTGCCTCCCCTTTGAGCAGCGCAGTCACATTCCTTCTTTAATAATTTCCTTTAGCAGACTTACGCGGAAAATAATCAAAAGGAATTATTTACTGAAAAGTAGGAAGGGAACCATCAAATTTAAATAAGTGGAATATTTTATTAAAAACTTCGTAGCGACAAAGGCGTAGACATGCTACGCCTGTTGCTACGCCGTAGCATCTTAGAAGCGCTCGTGGTATTTGTTGACACAACTTTAGTCCTGAAATAGAAAATAAATGTTTGTTTGTTTACATGTTTGTAATGCTTATAGATACTGTTCAATTAAGACATTTCTTGCACTATAGAAAGTAACTGAATCGCTGAGTATCTTTGGCTACTTTTATATACTGAAAAAAACATAGTTTCTATGCGATGTGCCAAGAGGGCGACGCTAAAAATCTAATAAAGATGTCATACATATGATGGCTCTAGAAATGTTTATTTTGAGCAGAAATCAAACGCGCGATACGCAGCGCAGTCGCCAATCACTTTGCTGCGCCAACCGTGCGTCAAGATTGTAAACTGTAAAGATATTTTCTAAAAAACAAGTATATCAATAACATATTTTGGATTTTAGCTGAAACAATCTGTTGAAAAATAATTTGCCTACCGCCGTTATCCTGTATTAGAAATACAAGTTGATAAATGAAAGAACCGTTTCATCCCGGACACCAGCTTTAGTACCTACCGGTAATAGATTAGTGACATAATTAAAAAATGCGTCCTCTCTCCTAACTTAGATACTTATCTTGCTGTGCCCGATACATGCGATTTTTTATTTGGAAAATTAAATACTTATTAGCTGTTGAAAGAAACCATAAAAATATTTTTAAATACCTTTATCAGCGATGAAGTGATGAAGCTTCAAAAATTACAATTAGAAAGAGAAGTCTGATATGAACTTTGACGTCAAAGTTCATGACGCTTACACAGCTGCCATAGAAAACAAAGTTTTCGCGAGAGGAACAGATATATTTATTTAAAATAATTATAACTCGTTTGTTTTTCGAGCAATTTTGATTCTATTTTCACTTAGATTTTGGAGACTTAAGTATTATATTTTTAGATAAACTGTGTAGATGAAAAACAAAATACCATGCATATTCCCTAATAAGGATTATGCATGATGTTGTTTTACCACGTAAGAATACATGTGGAATGCAATAAAGATATTGAGTACTTTGTCGACATGCCATATTACCATGGTTAGATAAGCAGTCATTTCAAATAAAATACTGGTAGTCAACTGCAGTCGTTTAAGCTGCCTCCGTGGTCGAGTGGTTTAGGCGTTCGTAATATTGACGATGATTGTCAACATCACTCGCGGCCTGACTTTACCCACTGTTGGGCGCAGGTCTCTTTTCATGTGTAAATACGCACGTGACCATGCCAGACCCATCTAGGTTCTTTTCGCGATGGCAACAACTACTCTTATAATTTTAATATCAAACAGTCCGAAATAAATTAGATTGACAAGCGCTACCAAAAAGTTATTCTTCTAAATAACAGCGACTGAAAGAAATTCTTAATTATGATAGATCACTATTTGCACATTGTCAAACACTTTTCCTTTTTTTTTAAGCCGTGGTTTTCGACTTATGATGAAAAATTTTGTCCGTTCCGACCCCTTGTTAGAAGTTTGCATAGACAAAAATCTGAAATTATTTTATGTTATGTATGTAACGAAGAAAAATAAGATGATGTCTCTAAATAGCACACCTTTTCAGAAATCATCAACAAGAAATTACATTAGTTCCACTATATACATCGCAGTCCTCAAGTTCTCTTATATATATAAAACTCACCGACGAAAATTAAAAAAAAATCACGTTATATGATGGTGCAGATCCCTCGGTGCGCAAGTCCGATTCGCTCTTGACCGGTTTTTTTTTTTAATAATTCAACATTGAAAGTACAAAGGGTCCAACCGGATAAGACGACAAAGCAAAGAGCCGAGTTTTGTGGAAAAGATAGAGGCTTTGCCCAGCAGTCAGAGTACATAAACTAGATGTAAATACAACCAAATAACATTAAACAAGGAAGTATTAGACTACATTCTGTAACAGTAGCCCCTAAATTATAACCCATGGGTATCGTTACTCGAAATGATTACATAGTTTCGTCATAAACAAAAGGTTTAAGTAGGCATAACGCATTATTAGTGTTGTTTTGCAGCATCCGATACTTACGTCTGTGACTAAATAATAATATCAACATTGAAATAAATGTGTTGAATTAACAATGCACTGTTCTGCGTCAAATGTAAAAAAATCAACAATTTATTAATATTCAGGCTTTATAGGAGATCAATAATTTACTGGAGATTAATTAAATGGAGGAGGCTAAATAATAACAGCCGCATGGGTCGATCTTTAAGGTTAAGCAACGCTTGCCAAGGTTGGTCTGTGGATGGGTGACCATCTTAATAAACCGAGTTTCCTCCGTGCCTCGGAAAGCACGTTAAACCGTTGGTCCCGGCTGTCATTTGTAGATCTTTGGCAGTCATTACGGATTGTCAGAAGCCAGTAAATCTGACTCCAGTCTTGCCAAAAAGTACCGTGTTACCCAGTTAATGTGTTGTGGAGGTCTGGTAGGCAGCCGCTCCACGTAAAGCACTAGTATTCAGCTGAATCCGATTTGACTGGAAGCCGAACCCAATGTAGTTGGGAAAAGGCTAGGCAGATGATGATGATGATGAAGAATTTACTAAATGGATTTAATATCTTGCACTCTAACATCAGCATATGTAAAATTCTTCCGTTACTGATGTGTACTGGTCGTAGAAAGCTAAAATATAGCATATAGGTTCCTTGGGGAGTGTGGGGGAGCTCTAAGAGAGAAAGAATATCCCGAAATTCCCACGGGAACGAAAAATAACAGGATAAGCGCGTACGAAGTCGAGGGCTAAAGCGTGTATTTAAACTGCAAATGATCATCAGAATCACTGCATACTGTAAAACTGAGTGCTCCCGTCTGTTTGTCTGTCTGTATGCATGCAATAAACTACAAGACTACCGAATTGTTTCTTTTTTTTGGAATTGAATACGGTTTACACCAATGGATGTATTTATTCATGCGGAAATCTTTGAGTTTATCGCGTACAGATATACAGACAGACGGCAAGTTTATATTATATAAGTAGTTAAAGTTTTGTTTAAATTTGGCTGAAATATAACGATGTTTATTAATCAATTCGGAAAAATCATGCTCATTGGAGTTTACATAATATTCTCCGCTTCATGAGCAAAACCGGGGCAGGTTGCTATTTAATTACATGAATAAACTATAAATAAAACTATTTAAGGTGGTTTCATTTTCTGTTCCTCGAAAAACTAATGAAAATATGTTCAGCAAAGCTAGAAAAGCTCAAGGTTTTCTTGGGAAGAGCGTATGTAATAAAACCAGCAAATAACCTTTCGCTCAAGCTTATCTTTGAACCTCGCTTGCTGCAAATTGAGGAGACTATGTAACTATGCGTAGCGTTCCATAAGACGATGCTGACAAACCAGACTACAGACATCGAATGATATTTAATTTAAGGAGAATTTTTTTCTGTAGTTAATAGAATAATTCTGGAAAGCTTAAAAACCTTCCCAAACCTAAATAACATTAGAGATCGTATCATTTATTTACACTAGTTTTTTATTTAAATATCGGTCCCAGCGAAAATAATAAAAGTAGTTTCGATGTTCACTAATGTGGAATTCCCTGCCGGAGTCTGTGTTTCCTGATAGCTACAACCTGGGAGTCTTTAAGTCAAGAGTGAATAGGTTACTTCTAGGCAAGCATCTTCGACCACATCATCGCTTACCATCAGGTGAGATGGTGGTCTTGACCACCTCTTGAGGTGCTAAAAAATGTTTTTGTTTTTTGTTAAATTACATTTTAGATGTTTTACTTTCCAAAACATAAATCCACTTTATCATTGTGTATCATGCAGTTTACAGTATCTTTTTGTTGTTTGAATGCCATTATCTGGGCGGTGATGTTGGTAAACATAACTGTAATTTATATAAATCCAAGTCTTACAGATCTTGTTACATCGTCCCGAAGCACATCAGACAAAAATTTTCGCCCCATTGAACCCTACATCTATACAGTATATTTTCCTTTGCCGCAACATAGAGTCAAATTAAAACAGATAAATTAATTGTTGGGCAGCAGTGACCCTACATTCCAGGTTTGTGGAATTGTTCCAAGAGTTACCGCAACCTTGGAACGCAAAGATAATGTGGAAGAACACGGGTGGGTTTTAGTGAGTAAGAGTCTGATACTCCTTTTCATCTAATGCATTTTTCTTTTTTTTTCCACTGTCTTTAATTTGTTGGTAAAAACCAACGGAGCAAATCTACATTGCAACTAAAACAACCACAACGCCATCTATCCAACTAGCAGCGAACTACTACGTCGAAATTATACATCGTGCAATTCTGATTGCGTGATGTGGGATCACCGTCTGATTTGAACATTATACATCAACCCGAATACCAACTATTGGGCAGTTGCCCACACCGGACGCAACAACCGTCCAGTCGGAAGATCCTTCTTTTTCAATGGAGGTTTTCGGAACTTTAATCTCTGACCGCATTCCCCTTCAAGGTCTAAATGATTTCTAAAAGTTTTTCCATCTATTTTAATAGGGTTTTTTAAAGTTGCTGTGTGCAAATGTTTTAATTAAAATAGTCAATATCTTAAAACATTTCCTAGGAATTTTCGTCAAAAATTTTTGGGCAAATTCCTAAACAACAATATTTTTTTTTAAAGATTATAATATTGAGAGATTGATATTTACGACACAATTTTTATTAAAACCTTTCAAAGGAGTCAAACTCAATGCATAACAAGTAGCAATAAAATAATATAATTTCAAAGTGATATTTGATCGAGAAAACTTACTTAAACTTAAAATTAAACTAGATATAAGTACTAGAGACAAGACGAATGAGAATTTTTATATCTAGATCAAAACTTGGTTGTACAAGAACATAAGTATTGTGAAACAAGCCTTGAAGCATCTAAGGCGTATGAAGAATATAGTGTTGATGCTACAATCACAACAAGATTCTAATAGACTTGGAAAATAGTTATCTACATATACTAATACTAGTTGACCCGCGAACTTCGTCTGCTACGCTCTTATTGGTCTTAGTGTAATTATATATAGCCTATAGCCTTCCTCAATAAATGGGGTATCTAACACTGAAAGAATTGTTCAAACCGGACCAGTAGTTCCTGAGATTAGCACGTTCAAGCAAACAAACAAACTCTTTAGTTTTATATATTAGTACTAGTTGACCGGCGCAACTTAGTCTGCTCCGCTCCTATTGGTTTTAGCTTGATGATATATAGCCTATAGTCTTCCTCGATAAATAGGCTATGCAATACAGATTTTTTTTTTGAAGCTGAAGAGTTTGTATGTTTACTTGAACGCGCTAATCTCAGGAACAGCTAGTCCGATTTGAAAAATTCTTTCAGTGTTAGATAGCCCATTTATCGAAGAAGGCTATAGGTTATATATCATCACGCTAAGATCAATAGGAGCGGAGCAGTAATGAAAATCGCAAGCGTTGCGTCACCTTGTAGATCGACCCGTGCTGTTATTAGGAACAAGTAATACATACTTTCAAAAATAATGCCAATAATGCATAATTTTCAGGCAAAATTAACTTCACAAAATCACTTTCACTTTTGCCCTTCAGTAACAGAATTTGTTAATTTCGTATCGTTATAAAGTAATTCGTTTTTTCCCGTAATGACTTGCAAAGCTGCTAAGTTTTTTGCTGCGTGGTTTCACACTCGCTAAAGTGCAGCTGGGCATTTTATTAGTACGACTAAGTTTAATTCTAGCTTAACTTGCAGAACTATTTATTAACGGTTTTAGTTTTACGCCAAAGTGTGCAAAAGGTCTTTTGAATCGAGTAATTATAATTTGAAATTAATTTGTAGCTTGTGCTTTCGTTTTAGCTTGACAAAAAGGAATTAGTTAAATTAGAAAATATACACTCAACATAGCTATTCGGTATACAGGCATAATTATTAATTTTTCCACAGCACGGCCAATGTTTATTTTTAATGTGTGCCTTATAAATTGTTTAAGCTTTTGACATACTTACGAGTGTGTTGTACAATAATTGTCTACTCAGCACACTCACAACATTGTTTAAAAGTCGTTGCAAGTTAGCTGCCTGCATATCCAATAGCTTTGTTGACTGTACTTAACATACCCACGCAACTGTATTTCTTATAATGATATATTTCTTAATTTTATGAACACACAAAACACTTAAAATTTGCAGACAAAAGTGTGAAAAGGTACTGTTTATTTAAAAGGATATTTCTAGAAGCATATCACCTCATCTGCTTAGCCTTTTCCCAACTATATTGGGGTTGGCTTCCAGTCAAGCCGGATTTAGCTGAATACCAGTATTTTACGCGGAGCGGCTGCCTACCAGACCTCCACAACCCATTGACTTGGTAACACAGTACTTCATGGCAAGCCTGGAGTCAGATTTACTGGCTTCTGATTATCCGTAACGACTGCTAAAGATCTACAAATGACAGCCGGGACCAACGGCTAAACGTGCTTTCCGAGGCACGGATGAAACTCGGTAAGTTAAGATGGTCACCCATCCACAGACCAACCTTGGCAAGCGTTGCGTAACCTTGAAGATCGACCCATGCAGCTGTTATTATCTAGCCACGAGCTCTTCAATATAAGCATATCACCTACATGTACTTATGTACAAGTATTAGGTACGTGCATACGTAATTTTTCGAAACAATATAAAAATATAAATCATCTGTTTCTGTTTAACATTATGTTCATTTATATAGACTATTTAACAGCAGACTTTCATTCCATGTTCAAAGTTCAAAGGGAATCTAAATAGTTAGAACAAAAACTTTGGAATTCGGTTCTAAGAATTCAGAGACAAAACGACGCTAACTTTAATCAACGTAGAAAAGAAAACTTGTTTATTTGGTAGATTGTTCTGTAAACTTAGCATACTATTGGACTAAATAAAATATAGACTGATGATCCTAACTTATCGGATTTTTTAATGTTTTTCTTCTAATAATTGACGATTGGAATGAACAACGGCCAATCATTCATCGGACAGCAGGCAACGGGGCTAAAAAGGCCACTTTAGGACAATCATAATATTAATCACGTTACAATCTGTCAAATTTCATTTTCAACCGACTTCTTCAAAAAGGAGGAGGTTCTATGTTCGGTTGTATGTAACTTTTTTTTTTTATATATGTTCACCGATTTCTCCGCCAATTCTGGACCGATTTAAAAAATTATTTTTTTATTCGAAAGCCTATAAACCAGAGGTGGTCCCATTGTCACCAAATTAGAATTTGATGATGGGATCCCATGAAAATCGAGGGAAACCCGCAGATTTTATAAGCACATACACTGTTTTTCATAAACTTCGTAACGCAATTCAGATATTTGTGCCTGGTAATAATCATCTCATGTTGCTGAGCTGATGATAAAAGGTATAAGTCAGGTTCTGATGATGGTGTCCCATGAAAAATGTTTGTTCAGCGATATTTTCGCCAATTGTTGACCGATTTGGATGATTCTTTTTTTGTTTGAAAGAGTATTTTCTCGGACTGGTCCCATTTAAATTTGGTGAAGATTTGATGAAGAACTTCGGAGGTAGGCAACGGAACTCTTCAATCAATGATAGCAAATGGATCGGGATTTCTGAAATCGCATGTCTGTTGATTGTTTACACCAATTCTTAACATAACATCACACCGGTACGCTGTTAATGAGTACGCAGGTAGGTACCACTCACCTGCGTTCCGCTAAACAGGGAAAAATAAAAATAAAACTTTTTAACAAAAAAATAAAACCGACTTCCAAAAACAAAACACTATAAAGTAAAAAATAACTTTAATTTCGGAAGTCGGTGTTCAAAAACGAAAAAAACCAAAAACACCGACTTCCGAAAGTAAAGTTATTTTTTACTTAGTAGTGTTTTGTTTTTTCATCTTTATCGCTAACGCATTAGGTTCAAGGTTGATTGGAAAAAATTGACAGTGACGGGTAGCGTGATATGCTATCTGATTCTGCTAAAGTAGCCTTTTTAGACCCGCTGCAATAATCATCAACATCTTTAATTAAAGTAATAAAGGTAGAGGAGCTCGTGGATAAACAATAACAGCCGCACGGGTTGATTTTCAGGTGAAGCAACGCTTGGCAGGGTTGATCTGTGGATGGGTGACGATTTTAACATACCGAGACTCCTCCATGCCTTGGGAAGCACGTTAAGCCATTGGTTTCGGCTGTCATTTTGTAGATCTTTGGCAGTTCTGGCGGATAGTTAGAAGCCAGAAAATCTAAAACTTGTCTTGCCAAGGAGTACCGTGTTATCCAGTTGATTGGTTTTGGAGGTTGGGTAGACAGCCGCTCCACGTAAAGTACTGATATTTAGCTGAATCCGGTTTGACTGGTAGCCAACCCCCATATAGTTGGGAAAAGGCTAGGCAGATTATGACTTAAAGATAGCATGAATACACGAGTGAGTAATTAACTCCTTGTTGGCAGGTTTCTAAATTTAAAATTTCGTATTACCCGTTCCATCATCGGACTACAAGCCGATGATAGAACGGACTCTATTCCGATGCGTCATCGTTACATGGTATGGTGAGCATGAGCACCTCAACCATAAGCACAAAATATTTCGAGGATACATTCAGTCTGCTTAAAATTTAGGAGCTCAATTTTCTGCTGAAGTATGTATTTACTGATAACTATAATAAAATTATCTTAAGTTACGTCTAGGCATGTGTGCTCCATCTTGGACCACATCTTCTCTTAACATCACTTAGATCTAAGAGCCTGACATTCAGTGTGCTTAAAACTTAGGAGCTCAATTTTCTGCTGAAGTATGTATTTACTAATAACTATAATAAAATTATCTTAAGTTACGTCTAGGCATGTGTGCTCCATCTTGGACCACATCTTCTCTTAACACCACTACCACTAGTAGTACCACTACTGATAGTAATACCACTGAAATAATATTCTTACCAAACAAACGCGAGCAATAAGAAACATTATCACATACTAAAAACAACCAACCTCAATCCTCAATCTCTGCTAGACCTGAATCTGACCGAAATCTATTGAATCGAAATCACTCACAGCTAGATAGTGGTTATAGTTTACCGACCCGTTGACCGTATCATTCGGTAATACAGATTCACATCACCGCGCTATATCGATGATACCGGCCTTTCAATTAAGATATTGCGACTTTGCAGATCCAAATTGTGTAGGTGTATTTTAAAATATTGGTTTCTGAATGCTGCTTTAATGAAATGTACGTGCCGTATGGTGTTGGCCGGTGCCGTAGGGTGCCGCAGAATAATAATCCCATACCATCACTTCCCATGGGTGTCGTAAAAGGCGACTAAGGGACTCGCCAGAGAATGGGCATCTGCGTTCTCTGCAAAACTCAACACCATACACTGCGATCGCCAACCCGCCTGCCAAGCGTGGCGATTATGACAAACCCCCCCATCTTGGGGGAGGCCTATGTCCAGTAGTGGACGTCTTTCGGCTGAAATGATAATAATGAACTTAGACTCCAATTCGGTGCAATATGCTTGGTGAATTCAGCTAGCCCAGCCCACTCAGAAGTTTCAGCCTTTATGGAGCGATCTAATTGATCCGAGGTTTTTTTTCATGAATGGTTTTGCTCTTGGCCTCGATCGCGCCTGATGGAAAGTTATGGATGAAATCTATGAAGGAGCGAGCGTGCCCAGAAGATGCCTGTCACTTTTGCTTTAAAGGCTTGCTTTTTATATGTGGAAGGGAACACAAGCGCTAGCAGAGACTTCCATACTTTGACTGTGCGCAAAATGTGGAGGAGAAGCGTTGAGCGATATCTGCGCATTTAGAAGTCAAGGACTCGCCATTCCAAGGTAAAATGTATGCTGGTTCTTCGGCGCAAATGTAGTCACTGCAAAATGAGAAGTCTGTGATGAAAGGTATGAAAGTTTTCAAATCTTCCTAATATACTATATAAAATTCTTCCATTACTGACTGTGTGAGTGACTGACAGACAACGCACAGCCGAAACTACTGGTCGTAGAGAGCTGAAATTTGGCATGCTGGTTCCTTGGGGAGTGTAGTAGAACACTAAGAGAGGATTTTCCGAAATTCCAACGGAAACGGGAAAAACGCGTATGAAGTCGCGGGCAAAAGCTAGTCAGTTTATATTTCCTAACACTTCATTGTTTTTATCTAAACGTTTGCATTCCTTTATCTGCTTTACCGACAGATATAATTGTTTTTGCAAACGAAGCTATAGTTGCACGAAATGGCAATCTGGACGCAGTGAGTGGATACTCATTATCATGTTTCTTCTCTAGTTATCAGAGTAAGTTACATGCTTTCTCTTACGGATTCATGTTATCAGCTCAAGCAATTATTGTCCTTTATATGCAAATTTTGTGATTCACCATTGTGATCTGTAGCAAGATGATGCATATTATGATCCCTATTTGCATTTCATTAAAATGCTGTTGTGAACAAAAATCATAACAAACCTCGCATATTATTCGAAGATCGCAAAGCAATATCACTAGGTACACTTCAACCCAGTCATTCATAAGCTGCATAAAGATTCAATAATCCCATGTTTTCTGTATCATGAAATAATATCGTCCATTTTTATGATTGTTTGCGTATAAGGGTGACATATTTGACCCGGATCGGCCAATCGATTGGTCCGTAATGGACGTTCTGAATGACGAAATTTCGCGACCCATGTCACGTACAGTGGACCAAATAAGTGCGCACTGTGATTTTCATTATGCCCGTTATGGTTTTGTTGCAACACTTTTTGCTTTGTGTATTCGGATCTTTTTAGTGCTGTTATATTATGTTTGGGGCATGATGTGGTTTTGTTATTTATTATTTTTTCGTCTTTTTTGTTTGTTTGTTTGTTTATTTTTGCTAGTGTTTTTGAATGAGTGCTTTCCACACTTTTTAATATGGGACCTATTTTGCATGATTGTGTGGAAATAGATGATGAATTTCATTAAAATGATAAATGATATTTGTTTCGTGAATAGCTTAATCATAATACTTTTACACGTAAATTTTATTTTGTAATTTTATACTAGACGCGCCATATCCACGAGCGAGTGTCTAAATAATAATAGCCGCACGGGTCGATCTTCAAGGTTAAGCAACGCTTGCCAAGGTTGGTCTGTGGATGGGTGATCTTAACATACCGAGTTTCCTTCGTGCCTCGAAAAGCACGTTAAGCCGTTGGTCCCAGCTGTAATTTTTTGATCTTTGACAGTCGTTATGGATAGTCAGAAGCCAGTAAATCTGACTCCAGTCTTGCCATGAAGTACCGTGTTACCTAGTTAATGGGTTGAGGAGGTCTGGTAGGCAGCCGCTCCTCGTAAAATGCTAAATACGGCTTGACTGGAAGTCGACCCCAATACAGTTGGGAAAGGCTATACAGATGATGATCCACGAGCGAGTGTATCGTCGCGAGTTGACGTTTTGTCACTCATTGAATCGCCGCGATAATATTGCCGTGTGGAGACACGAGTTGTTATAGAAATACGTGGCAAGACGATACTATCGCCGTGTAGAGACACGTTCATAGAGTTGTTATAGAAATACGTTGCACGACGATAATATCGCTGTGTGGAGATACGTTCATAGAGTTGTTATAGAAATACGTTGCATGACGATAATATCGCCGCGATTCTCTCGCTCGTGGAGACGGCCCCTTAAATATTGTGATTTTAACTTCCATTTTTAATAGACCTGCAGCCAGGCAAAGTTTACCATATTTGATTCGAATAATTGACTGTCAATTTCATAATAATATGAAAGAGAACAATCAAGAACTAAAAACATGTTTCATTTAAAAGATTTTTCTTTCTCATAACTTACTTTTTCAGACGGCACATAATAACATGTAAATTTTCTCTGACTTTTTATAATAATTGTCGACGAAAGCTTCAATCTCTTCAGTCTGAATTAAGGAAAATTTGTTGAAAACTTTTCGAATAAGTCAAAATTTCTGTAAAGTTTTCTATAAGTCGTCTAATTGTTTTATTAATCTCAGCTTTGGAAATACTTTTTTGAGTGTAACTTCTGTTAAGGTCGGCTACAGCAAACGTGTAATGGGATTTCCACTAGTTACTTATGTATGTAGCTATCAGAGCAGACTGGTGACGTGGTGACAAAGACTGGAGAGTGTTGACCTGAAATTGAGCAGAACCAAAACAGAATACCTGTTCTGCGATTTCAGTCCTATTAGCTCCCACCTGAAGATCTATGCCGATTTGCTCAGACTTTCGGTACCTCGGGTCGCTTGTTCAGGGGGATGGCAATATAGACCGAGATGTAACGCACTGGATCAACTCAGGATGGATGAAATAGCGACGTCATTGAGACAACTTGTGATCCGCGGATGCCGTTCAAGTTGAAAGGGAAAATCTACAAGTCCGTGGTAAGACCTGTCGTAATGTAAAGATCAGAAAATTGGCCTGTGAAAAAGACGGATGAAGATTGCTTGTAGTGGAGATGAGAATGTTGATATGGGTGTGTGGAGTAACGAGTTTGAATAAAGTGAGAAATGAGTACATTACAGGTAGTTTGAATGTGGCACCAGTAACGGAAAAGTTTAAAGGGAATTGCTTGCCTTGGTATAGTCAAGAGAAGAAGGATAAAACAGGATGAAACGCATGTAATTAAAAGAGTAATGAATCTAAATGTGGATGGATGGAGAAGGAGAGGAAGGCCAAAGAAAAGATGGATGGGTTATGTGAGGAGCGATATGAAAGAGGAGTTAGTGATAGTTTGGCGGCTGATAGGCAGATTAGAAGAAAAGAACATGTTGCGCCGACCCCAAGTAACATGGGATAAGGGCAGGAAGATAATGATGTAGCGACAAAACAAAGGTATATAATATGAATAGTCTCTTTTTATGAACTGGATTTTTCAAGTGATTTCCCTCGCGTTAAAAACCGTCTGCAAGTACCCATCCTCTTTAAAATTCATCAAAATCGGTTCGCCATTTTGACAAACAAAGTAATCAATAAATTTACTTTAATTTTTAGTATGCCTTATGTTTTAGAAAATGTATCTAATTGAAAAGCTTTATCGCTCCATCCCTACGTTTGGGCAATAAACTGGCGATCGTAAACAATCATTTTTGAACTCAGATGCTAAACCATCTTTGAGTATTTCCCCATATTCGTAAAACCAATCAGCAATTTAGTTTTATCCTTCACTTGTAACAAGAGTAAAACAATTTACAGCTCATTTTACGTAAAGCGTCGTAAAGTATTTATTTCCTAGTAAAATAAAATATCGTAACAACAACAATACCATTACGCGTGGCACTCACTGCATGTCTTAGAAGATGAAAATTGTGACGAACCATTTAGTGATGGTCTTCGGGCGTCATTGTCGATATCGATTTTAATGATAGATCCTTGCTGGCGATAATGTTAATGAAAATATTTTCAGAAAATGGACCTGAACAAAAAAAAACTTATTCAGGAAGACAATTTTTTTTTTTTTTCGGCTGCCATTTAAAAAACTAATAGATACCTCATGTGTACCTGGAAAATAAATTTGTTTTAATATACAAAATACACCTGCAGAGACAAAGTTTACTTCCCATCTGCAAAACAGTAGTGATACCTAATTGCGCTACATAGTGACGTTATGTCCTAGTAATGTGTAAATAAATGTGTAAATACTCTTAGTTTTATGCATATTATGATTAGTTTTATTGCTTCTTTTATGCATCGTTTTCAAAATTATCAGAACAATAGTTTCTGCAATCAGAATGATTCAATATTTTGAATTATTAAATTATATTCAAAAACAGGAAAAAGAAAATCACTACCAAGCTTATCTTAAAATAATTATGATAGTAAGTATGGAAATATACTTAAATTTACTTACAAAAAACATTTGGAAACCTATCACAAACATTGGAAAATGGCCTTGATAGAACCTGGAAGTTTCTTTTATATACCCCAAAATAGATTTTTTGCACCAACCAACAAGAACCGACGTACTTATTCAATCCCCCATCAATCAAAAAATATATTTTCTAGAGCCCATTTTATAGTTCGCCGTCCGTCGCACTCAGCAATAATATTTTATCGATATTAGGGTCCCATCACTAAGTCTCGAAGTTTAGTCGTGCATCAAATTGAATATATTCATAAAAAATCTGTTGCCTTTTTAAACAAAGTGGATTCATTGTTGACGTTACTGATAGTGCTTCGAACTAATTTCAATATTCAAAAGGTACATAAATTATCATAAAGCCTTATCAATTCAAAATGTTCCATCAACTTTTAGTTTGTCGTAAATGTGTCGTGAAAATTGTAATGACATATTTATGAATAGAAAATGTCAATAATTTTTGATACTGCTAGAGTAGCCTTTTTAGGTCCGCTGTCTTGTAATAAAATTTTATGAATTTCAATCAATGAGAATCCTTGAACATCACTAGAAATGATATTTTACCCGTGTTCGAATATTGGAGATCTCGTAGATCTTCTAGAACGAATGCCCTGATTTCAAATAACAGTTGCCCAACGGTCCGTTTCTATAATTTGGAAAAGCGTTACTAGGTGGCGTGACGAATATCGTACAGAGAGTTTTTGGTAAAAAATTGGCACGAATGTGTTAAAGGATTTTTTTGTGTCGCAGGTCCAACTTATGAACCTCGCAGGTAGATGGACAACCACCTAGTCGCCTTATTAACCGAACCTTTTCGTGACCGCCGTTAGCGTAGCGATCGCTCCGTCCTGTCATATGGCCGTATCTCTGAAATGAATGATAGTTCGAAAGCACCGATTTTACGTCCCAGCACCGCGCTGTCCCCGCATGCTCCACGCCCAAAATTCAAAATATCGAACCTAGCGCCACAACATCAAATTAATTCAAACCGCCAACTGATTCAGTGTTGCCCGTACGCAAACCTCATAAACTCCTGTCAAAATATTAACACAAATCAGCGGTACCTAACAAGGTACGCTAAAACGAAAAACGGACTTAAACTAAATATATCCTCTTAACAACACATAATTATGTAGAGACATCAATGCCACCACAGGGAAAACTAACTAAGCGAAATTTGTGCCGCATTTCCATGCGATTTGAATATACAACGACACAACACAATAACTCATAAGGGGCCATTGTACTCATCATTATAAACATCTTTTAATTATTTTGTAAGGCCCAGTTGCGAACATAACTTGGGTAAATATGCACCCGAATATCCGATATAGGATGAATAATGTGTGAGTCAACCTTATGCTACTCTCCTAAATTCGCTCATTGCAAGTTGATGTATAGCCGCGAGCATCTAATCAACTCGTAAGTACTTGGCCGCAGAACGAACCACGCGTCTAATTGATCATCGGGAATAGCTGTTGCGAAACCTTAATTGGAGTAGCTAATTGTGATTTAGAGTCTAAATTAAATAAGTTGCATATAGTCTAAATTTTAGACTATAAGCAAGTACTTTGAAGTTGCATGTCTCATTGGACATTGTTTTTTAGGTCAGATAAAATATTTGTCTTTTTTTTTGCAAAACATTAATAGTTACTAAAAAGGACTTACAAAAATACGTAAAAAAATTTCGATGTAAAAAATGGCCAATCTTATTTGTAAGTACCTATTGTGTTTCTTTTATCTTAAATGGTAATTTGGTTAAAAAAAGAGAATACGTCTGTATTTTTTATGATTTCACAGACTCTTTTACTTTATAAAAACTAATGGCTACACCCTTGTAAAGTGCAAGTGTATAGAAATTATAAAACAAAAGAAAAAGTAGTTTTATATTTTTTGTACCCCCAATCCAACCTGTAGGTGTTATCTAAAGGGCAGCGGCGACCTCTCGCGACCGGCCTTGGTTCAATCTATGGTCCGGAGCGAGGAGGCATGGGAAGCGGTCACCTCCTTTTGCGAAGCAGTGATGCTAGCAATGAAGGAGGCCGAACGTGTGAGAGAGAGGGTAACCTCACATCCCAGTCGCCGCAACAGAAGAAGACGCCTCAGGGGTCGGGAGTCGCAGGACGATTCCCGGCCGCCGTAGGCGCGGGCCTGAGGACGGCGAGCAGTGGGTGGCTCGCCGTCTGATAAGAACTAAGCCCGGGTCGGCGGCGCGCTGCGATCCCAGCGCGCCTCAAAGAGATATCAGCGTGGAAGACGGGGCCTGATAGGGCAGGTGCCTGTTAGGGCTGCGGAATCTGTTCGAAAGAGGTACCATAGCCTTGGAACGCAAAGAGCACCAGGAGGAACACGGATGGGTTTTAGTCAGTAAGAGTCTGACACTCCATCTTGCTTCACCCAGAGCGGGAGGAGTCATTTGATGATTTCCCATCCCTAAAAAAAAAAGGTGTTATCTATAGGACGTCTATGTATACAAGAGAATTTACTGTATTATACCCACACAATTTGTCATTTTATACGAATATACCGCCACAGCCTATAAACATAAAAGTGTGTCACTTTGTTCATATTTATTAGCTATCAAAACGTGGTATCATAAACTTTGCTGAACCTCTAAAGGGAAACTGCACCATATCTAAATATTTAAAAGGGATGCTAAAATGTATATGTAGGCTCATATTGCATATGGTGTCATCATAGCCCTTGTTTAAGTAAGTGTGGGCAAACTGGTCGATTTTGAAGGTAAAACTTGGCAAGGTCGGTCTGTGGATACATACCCACCTATTTTATACCGAGACACCACAGCACCTCAGAAAGTACGGCTGTAGTTTAAAAATCTTTTCACTCCACCTGCACGAAAACGTCAGATTATGTCATGCAAACTCAAGCAAAAGTAAGTTATTATTGCCCGGAGGGTATAATGAAATTCAGTACAATTTTATTGCCCAGAAGTCAATAATGTGAATTTGGAACTCAACTTGAAGACTGACGGGAACTGCTCGCGGCCAGCCACCTCTCTTCAGGACTTACGAACAATTTTACACGCAGTAGGTGTGGAAAGTAGACTATTCTTCGAGGGATAAAGGTGTCTTTGCCTTGGGCTAGCTTGAATCCCTCGCTGCATTCAGAATTCTTGTATCAACTCCCTTGCTTCGATTGTGAGTAAAACTCTCAACTCCCTCGCTGCGCTCGGGGGTTAACTTTTGTATTCTTCATTAGGTTCGAGATTCAATATAACGCTCGTGACATAAGACATTGCTTTATCCCCTCGGTGCATAATCTACATATTATTAACTGTCTTTACAGATAGCCAGAAACCAAAAAATATGACACTAGTCTTGCATTGAAAGGATGGTGTAAATCTGTTACTGTGTTTTGTTGGTCAGACATAAAAGACTGGTTAGTTTAAAACCCAAAATAACTTAGTCACTATACTAGAAAAGTTTAGGTTGTAAAATAAAGGTAAAAAATCTTGATGTGACTTTTTACACAGAAACATATTGAAAAGTGCACTTGACTAGGTTACGTTTTAAATGGGTCTATGCCACCCGAAATAAAGTTTTATAATAATAATAATAATATCTTCTTGTCAAATTTGCTGATCACAGGTCTACACGACCAAAACAAGCCGTGCCGGCTTAGCAGTGCAGGATCGAGCGTCGTATTGGTGGGGCCAGAGCACTCATCGGCAAACTAGTTTGCTTCAGGGAGGGCAACACTCGCCCAAGAGTGATGCGCTTTGTGAGACGGGCGTTTTCGGGGACTGATATTAGTCCCCGAGAATATTTGTGCCGGGTCACAGAGCGCATCGACTTCCTGAAGCAGAAGGTGTATACATGGGCAAACCGTATTCGGAGGTATAAGCGGCGCGTGGAGCGATACACCCTGAATCGCACATTCCAGAGTAATGAAAGGTGGGTATACAGAGCTCGGGAGCGACCGGACCAAGGTGTGACTGACACGCGCTTGCCGGATGATGATGCCATGTGTTCGTTCTGGCGCAGTATCTGGTCGGTGCCTGTCAGTTACACCGAAGGTGGTTGGACTAGAGAGGTCGAACGAGCGTGCGATTCAATACCAGAAATGGGGGCAATCACAATCAGCCCCCAATATGTAGCTCGTGCAGTCCGTCCGTTACCTAATTGGAAATCTCCAGGACCGGACGGACTGCACAATTTTTGGATTAAGTGGCTACAAAAGTCGCACGTTCGGTTGGCATTACAGTACCAGACTGCCTTGGATACCGGCTCGCTACCCGAGTTTCTTACAACAGGAGTTACCCACCTGCTTCACAAATCTGGTAGCAACGCGGAACCCAAAAATTATAGACCAATCACGTGCCTACCGACGGTCTATAAGGTTCTTACATCCATTTTATGAGCCAAAATTAACACTCATATAGACAGCAACTCGATTATGTCTGCCTCTCAGAATGGATGTAAGAATGGGTCCCGCGGTACTAAAGAGCTGCTCCTCATAGATATGGCCATTAGCCAACAGGTTCGGCGTTCCCGAAAGGATCTGTCGACATGCTGGATAGACTATAAGAAGGCCTATGACTCTGTGCCTCATACATGGCTCATGAGGGTGCTAGAATTGTATAAAATTGATACAACACTACGCACCTTCCTGATGTCGTGTATGAGGCAATGGAGGACAGTCCTTCGCTATCCAAGATGTCGAAATATCCAGAGAACTAGCGAACCGATAAGGATCGAGCGGGGTATATTTCAGGGCGATAGTTTGAGTCCGCTTTGGTTTTGTCTAGCCTTGAATCCTCTAAGCACACTGCTAGAGAATTCAGGGCTAGGATATCGGTTGAAGAGAGGTGGTCAGGTTATATCTCAACTCTTTTACATGGATGATCTGAAACTCTTTGCCCCCACTAATCTGCAACTGATGGAGCTACTGAAGGTAACAGAAACTTTCAGTAGCGCCATCAGGATGGAGTTTGGTGTGGACAAATGTGCAGTCATGCATGTAAAGCGTGGAGAGATTATGGAATCCGTGGGAACTCAACTCTCGGATTCTATAAACCTGAGATCCCTCTCTCCAACTGAAACTTACAAGTATTTGGGTATGTCGGAAGCGTTAGGTATCAATATTACTGACATGAAACAATCGTTGAAAGAGCGCTTCTTCGGCCGCCTGAAGAAGGTATTCAATAGCTTTCTATCGGGCGGAAACAAGGTGCGCGCCTTCAACGGTTGGGTCATGCCGGTATTGATGTACTCTTTCGGCGTACTCAAATGGACTCAAATGGAACTTGACGCCCTGGATAGGCGGGTCCGTACACTGCTTACTGCGTCTCGAATGCATCACCCACGATCGTCGGTAATGAGACTGCATATCCCGCGCAAGTATGGAGGTCGAGGCTTTTTAAATGCTAAGACTCTCCACAATCGCGAGATATGCAGTCTTAGGGAATATTTCCTAGCTGGTGACGTGGGTATGCATCGAGATGTAGTGGCGGTGGACAAGGGACTCACCCCGCTCTCCTTGGCCAATGAGAACTGGCGCAAACCTGCAGTACTTGACACCAACGATCGCAGGGCGGTATGGCAGAGTAAGGAGCTTCACGGACGCTTTTTCCGGGCCCTACATGGGCCTGACGTAGATCAACTAGCGTCCGTAGCCTGGCTGCGCTTAGGTGATCTTTTTGGAGAAACCGAAGGTTTTGTCTGTGCAATTATGGACGAAGTTATCATGACAAGGAACTACCGGAAATTTATTGTGAAGGACGGCACGGTTGACATATGTCGGGCATGTCACTGTCCGGGGGAATCAATTCGCCATATTATCTCTGGTTGTTCTCGTCTAGCTAACGGAGAATACTTGCATAGGCACAACCTTGTAGCCAGGATTATCCATCAGCAACTTGCTCTGAAATACCCTCTTGTGGAGTCGGAGGTGCCGTACTACAGGTATGCGCCCGACCCAGTTCGCGATAATGGCAATATCACATTGTACTGGGATCGGTCCATCATCACTGACAGGTCTATTGTTGCCAATAAGCCTGATATAGTGGTGTTGGACCGAATCGAGAGGCGTGCAATGATTGTAGACATAACCGTCCCACATGACGAGAACCTCGTGAAAGCCGAGAAAGATAAACAAATCAAGTTTATTGATTTGGCTCGCGAGGTTGTCGACATGTGGGATATGGGTTCCGCAATCATTGTACCGATAGTCGTATCAGCCAATGGCTTAATAGCCACGAGCCTCGACCAACACCTCAAGAGGCTTTCGATAGGCTGCTGGATCAAGGGCTTGATTCAGAAAGCGGTACTTCTGGACACGGCTCGTATTGTCAGGAGGTTCCTCTCTCTGGAGCCCTGACCGCCGGTAGCTTGGACCCTGTTCCCGATACCGGTGGGCTACTATTTGTTATATTTTTAAATGTTTTTATATTTTTTTTTTTTCAAATATTCAAAAATGTAATTTGTAGGTAATTTATCGAATAAAGGAAATAATAATATTAAACAAATTCAATTGATTAAGTAATCGTTACTGTTGTATTTGCATTGGTTTTTATTTGCATTTTATTATTAAATTGAGTTTTAGATTAAAAAGACACATCAAGATTGTTTACCTTTATTTTCCTACCTAAACTTTCCTAGTATGTTTTAAAATAAAATTAATTTGACAATATTTTGAATGCTTTCACTCATTAAATTTAGAATTGAATTGAATTACAACACATTTTAATGTTCCATAGAAAAATTTCACAAACAAGAAGTCGTGACATTTTAAATTACACATATAATAATTACAATATAATTCAACATATTAATTTATCTTTGTGATATAGTTTCTCGGCAACTGTTTTATGAAGGTTCTTTGTAATTCAGCAACCATGTGTGCCAACTGTCAACTTGTCCTCTTATACACGCATGACACTTTCTCCACGAGGGGAGAGAGGGTAGGGAAAAATCGGCCCAGTGCGAGTCGTACTCTCACACAAAAGGTTCCTTCCGTACGCTGTAATTTCTTATTTAATTTAATTTTTACTATCTGTTGTTCAAGCGGCAATAGAAATACATCCTCTATGAAAATTTCAACTGTCTACCTATTACGGTTCTTGATATACAGCCCGCTGACAGACATATAGATTGACGGTTGGACGAACGGACGGACAGCGAAAGCTTAGTAATAAAGTTCAGTTGGTTACCATTTGAGTACCTATGGAACCCTAAAATATACCCAAATTGTTTTCACTTAATTTTACTTTAAACGATACGATGCATTGTGAAAAGTGAAGATGACATACTTCATCAGTGGGTGCATTAACATTAAATGTTCAAAAGCGAAGAAATGAATCAAGCCAATACTTTCTGTATATCTGTATCTATTTTAAGAGTCTCTTTCACAACCGCTAGAAAAGAAACGCTTTTGCCATAATATCTCTGGATCGACTCTTGGCTTATTTGTCAACAACGATAACGTATCAAAACCATCACTATGTCAACATTGATCGTGTCACGGTACGATGTCACTTGAGTGACTAATTCCTGGGTAGGAACAACAATGTTTCAAAAATCAAATGATGCAGTTTTATTTTGCAGCAAAATTGGTCTCAAGACTCCTTTCAATGTTTTTCGATATTCTTCATAGTTATGGATTTGGCCCTGAATGCATACTTTAAAAATTTATTCAGTTTTTTTTTTCATTATATAGTAGAACAGTATGTTTGGTTGAACGCGGTAATCTCAGGAACTATTACTGGTTCGAATCGAAAAAATATTTTCTCGAGGAGATCGTGGCTAGATAATAACAGCCGCATAGGTCGATTTTCAAGGTTAAGCAACGCTTGCAAGGCTGGTCTGTGGATGGGTGACCATCTTAACATACCCAGTTTCCTCCGTGCCTCGGAAAGCACGTTAAGCCGTTGGTCCCGGCTGTCATTTGTAGATCTTTGGCAGTCGTTACGGATAGTCAGAAGCCAGTAAATCTGACTCCAGCCTTGCCATGAAGTACCGTGTTACCCAGTTACTGGGTTGTGAAGGTCTGGTAGGCAGCCGCTCCGCGTAAAATTTTGGTAGTCAGCTAAATCCGGTTTGACTGGAAGCCGACCCCAATATAGTTGGAAAAAGGCTAGGCAGATGATGATGATGATCTCACTTATTGAGGAAGGCTTTATATGCTAGAGGTTATAACATGCTACGACCAAGGAGCGGAGCATTAATGAAAAACGTGATGCACATGAAGTTGCCCGGATCAGCTAGTAATAATACGAGTACATTCGGGACTGTGCATGAGAATGCACAATCAAATATTCAGCAATTGGGAGTACCTATACTTGTGAGCTGCAAATGCATTGAATCTCATTCGCCTAAATACTAAACTAAATCGTAAATCAAGCTATGTTCCGAATGATTGACGGTAATTACCTCATTTCGGCATTGAACGTAAATCGGACTGGCGTTTTGATCTCTCTACCGGATTGAGGGTTCGCATATTTGGACCAATCTATTGTGAAATCACGCGGTAACTAATTGCAAAATTCCATGCCAAAGTTGCGACGTTATTTAGTGTATTTGTGTTTACAAGTGCCTTCGAAATAATGGTGTTTATGTCTCTTTGATGGGTAATGAGTTCAGTATTAATACAGTACAACAGTTAACTTATTTTTCTTTAAGACTAGCTCCCGCTATCGGCATCGCCCAAGTGTGGTCACAACAACCGGTCCTGTTCGCAGTGCGTCTGGCATCCATCGGCTACCCACGATCCTCACCAGGTCATCGGTCTACCTTGTGGGAGGCCTTCCAACGCTGCGTAGTGATTATTTGCAAAAACAAAAACAACGGATTGTAGTTTCTCAAAAAAAAACAACGGTTTGCACTCCGGGATTGCCGGCAGAAGTAAAAACTTGAATACGTGCTTCTCTCCCTCCGTCTTATGAATTTTCGATCAGGGTCACATGTCCTGACGCAAGTTTACCATTTTTTTACCCATCACAAAAAATGTGCACTACGCCGCTAAAGAAGTTTTCACTTCAAAAAAAATAATGAAGCGGAATTAACCTCAAACGACCCCGACTCACATTATTTTTGACAGGAAACTATTAGATTATGGATACTCATTTTATTTATTTAATAACAAACAGACGCTAGATTTTATCATTACTACTCATTATTATAATAAATATGTTTTGCAGTCTATTTATACAAATATCAGTATGTGTAATTGTGTTTAACTGATTCTGTCAAACATAGAGATGTATCAACAAGATCTCGTTAATCAGTTTAGGTATCGAGTTAGTCCCAATTCTAGTTAAGAGGTTTGCATATCGTCTTGCGCGAAAGCACGGACTGATTATTAAGGCTCATGTACCATGACACAAACTAATTATATGAATTAATATAACATCTTTTTCACACTACCTGCACGAAAACGTCAGACGAAATGTTATGCAAACTTAACTTACAGTAAATCATTATTGCCCGGAGGTCAATAATGTTATTTGAATTTGGAAGTAAACAGTACAATCTCGTACTAATCTTACCCTAACTTTACCTTAAAAGGTTGACTTTGTCAAAAAACCCGACCGCTAAAAACAGCTAAAAAGTTCGAAACAAGTCGCTTTTCAAGCAGTCTGATGCAGTTGGTGACATCATATTAGTAATTGCATCAGACTGCTTGAAAAGCGAGTCGTTTCGAAATTTTTATATTTCCTACTTTTTACTGAGTTATATTTTTGGAATCGTTTCCTCGAGCCCTTTATTTTGATACCCCACTCGATTGGATTGGAAAATTAAAAATTTATTAAAGGCATAAAATGGCGCCAAAAATCAGCCATTTTAATTTGTATATACCCAGCCCGTTTAGGCTACAGAGCGAGCCAAACATTAGAATTTGGCGCCAAAAATTCGCCATTTAGTTTTTTTTTAATTTTGATATATCCAGTGCTACTCTCACAGTAAATAAAAATCTAATGACACCTCTCAAGCTAAAATTCATTGAGCCGTTTAGGCTCTAGGGCGTGTCAAAGAAATGCATATTTCTTTGACACGCATACATACACTCGAAAAACATAACCCTCCTTCTATCGCAGTTGGGTTAAAGTACTTGAAATTTGTGCATCTGTACTGCCACCTTTAGTTCCTGACGAGTGTATAAAACATCTACAAATACAAACATCTAAAAACTCGATTAGCAATTGAATCGATTATTCTGGCTACGGGCAACAAATTCAACGATACTGCGTAAAGGGCATTCAAAATTAAGTCGAATTACAAATCGAGTTAAAAGTGACCCCACAAATTCGTCAACAGGATTTAAATGTTTAGGTAGGTGCCCCTTTATTAAATCAAATACCTAATTGAATTTGCAACAATTATGATGGGTTATCGCTAAATTGGACGAATGTATTATGTGAAACTTTATAAGTTCAGTCATAACAATGTTGTCCAAAACATTTTTGTGTAATTTGTGTTAAAATGTACAGTGGTACTGTTCTGTTTTTTATATTTAATCTGACTTTAACGTGTAATGTAAGTTTCTTTATTTTTTGAACAGTGCTTGATATTACATTGAAAAATAACTATTTCAAATTATTTTAAAGTCGTAGTCTAAATTTCAACAATTTTGACAAGGTTCTATTTTCGGCAAATATTATATTTTTGAATAACTGATATTCTTACGCAATTCAGATATTTTTGCCTGATAAACAATGTTGCTGAGCTGATAATGGAAGGTATAAGTCAGGATCAGATGATGGGATCCCATGAAAGATGTTTGTTCAGCAATATTTAACCAATTTTTAACCGATTTGGAAGATTATTTTTTGTTTGGAAGAGTATTTTCCCAGACTGGTCCCATTTTAATTTGGTAAAAATCTGATGATGAACTTCGGAGGTAGGCAACGGAACTCTTCAATCAATGATAGCAAATAGATCGGGATTTCTGAAATCGCATGTCTGTTGATTGTTTACACCAGTTCATAACATAACATCACGCTGGTACGCTGTGTTTGTGGTTTCACTTTTTAGTGGTACCCAGGCATCACTAAAAAGTAGGTAAAAATTAACAAAGAAAAAGTTTTTTGTCAGTTAATGAGACTGTTTTTCCTAGCTGACTAGTCTGAGAAGAAACACCGAGGTCAAAGTAATTGGTAAAGAAATTTATTGGTCAAATCATATTACTATGAGAATTTATTTGAAGTGATCATTTGAGGAAAGCACCACAGTTTTGAGTGTACCTGTCCAAACACTACAAGCATTTGCCCGTTATCATGCGGCTGAGGACGATTCTGATAACCAATATATTTTTCAGTGCCTCAAAATAATACCAGAGCGTGCCTCAATAACTTACGTCAACGAAACATATCTCACTAATGTGTCTGTAACCGTCAGGCGTATCAGCAGAGGAGGTGATTATGTGGCTAATCTAGAACTGGTGTCCAAGCTCGGCATCGGATATAATGTAATGGTAAGGAATAATCATCATCATCTTCCCATGTTACTTGGGGTCGGCGCAACACGTTTTATTCTTCCATTCTGTTCTATCAGTCGTCATTCTATCACTAACTCCCTTTTCTTTCATATCGCTCCTCGCACAATCCATCCATCTTTTCTTTGGCCATCCTCTCCCTCTCCAATGGTAAGGAATAATATACAGGGTTATTTGTAAAACACAAACAACCACTTAGGCAGTGAAAGTACACATGATTATAAAAAACTTTTACTTTATCAACAACCCCAAAAAACTAACAGCTGTTTCATATTAAGTGCAATATTTAGCCAATGAAAATGTACGAAACAGCTGATATTTTATTCGAAATTTCAGGTTTGGCCTCAAAGTAAAAGTTGTTTATAATAATGTGTACTTTTACTGCCTTAGAGGTTGTTGGTGTTTTACAAATCTATCTATATTACTAACATGTAAAGCTGAAGAGTTTGTTTTTTTGCTTGAACGCGTTAATCTCAGGAACAACTGGTTCGATATGAACAATTATATAATTATATTATTATTTTATTTAAACTTTTATTATTTATTTATTTATTTATTATTTCAGCGTTAGATAGCCCAAGAAAGGCTATAGGCTATATATCATTACGCTAAGACCAATAGGAGCGGAGCAGTAATGAAAATTGTGACGCAGACGAAGTTGCGCGGGTCAACTAGTATAATAATATATACGAGTAAAGCTGAAAAGTTTGTTTGTTTGCTTGAACGTGCTAATCTCAGGAACTACTCGTCCGATTTAAAAAATTATTTCAGCGTTAGATAGCCCATTTAAAATGGCCTTTTTAGACCCGCAATACTTTAGGCTGTGCGATGTCTGTCAGTTACTCAATCAGTCAGTAATAGAAACTTTTTATATATTGATGATTGATGATTTGCTTCTTATTTTTTATTTCCTTTTTATAAATCACTAACTTCTGCCGGCAGCTTCGTCCGCGTGACAGTTGAACATTATCCCTGTAGAACATACTCCCGGGAAGATAAGTTACCTATCAGCTATTCCAGACTATATAATCTATCCCTGTTTCAAATTTCATTCAGATCCGTTCTGCCATTCTAGCGTGATTGAGTAACAAACATGTTCCTGACATTTTTTGTTTGTTGAAGTGTCCTCAACTCATATATGCATGTTAGATCGAGCGCCGCAAATTTGAAAAGGAAATCAAAATGGCGACGGGGGACAATGGTTCTATGCTTTTAAAAAAACAATGCATATCACTTAAATACAAAATAGTTTAATAAATAAATAAGAATTTAAAGCACACCATTACTTCTTCTACAGCTCGACCTGATATTCTACGAGTACCTTCACAATGAATTTAAGCGCTCTTTCGTGGAGATGCATTTCAAAGCGTGCGATCTCATACTAAGAGATCCTTACGTTGGCAGTATTGTTAGAAAGGCCGGCTTGTCCACGTGCCCCATACCTCCGGTAAGTCAGAATATCATTATTTAAAACAGTCATCCTTTGAATTACTTGTAAGCTCGCTCCATCGAAGACTTTGTCTCTGTCATCTCTGACCTAGACTAGAGCCAAGAGCAAATCAATCACAAATAAAAAAGGGTATTTGACTGATTTTTTTTATTAATTTTCTCAAATCTCGAGAACAGTCAAGCCAGTTAAAAATATATTGCTTAAAAATCTCAAAAAATGGCGGTGTTGTCAGTGTTTAAAAATCTGTGATGTAATAGAGAGCACTAAGTCCCACGCTATTGAGTTGAAGCCATCCAGCACAAAGGACATTTTGTATAACATGGATAGAAGAATAACTTCAAAAGTGTATTGCTTTTCACCAATTTTATTTGTTTTTTCACCAATCGTACTGTTTTAATAACATCCATAAAATAAGTACTTCCACGTCCAGCCCCATTATAGCATTTTTGTTTGGAAGTCGATGCCCTTAAAACGCAACTGTAAAACTTCCAGGGTTTTTTTTAACCAAATGTAGGTACACTTTTTTCCTGATTTTGGCATTAAAGACTGCCCAAAGCATTTGTATGAATACCAAAGTCATCAAATAGATATTCACGTAATATTTTTTTTGTTGTAGGGTAAGATTTCACTGAAGAACGTTAGTTTGAACACCGAAATTCCTTCTGTTTGGCCATTCGAAAAAGGTAAAGCAGAAATGACTGCTACAGACATTTCATCTGGAGTCATCATGGGCAGGGGAGAAATGGTGTTGACTTTCAAACCGAAATAAATATATTTTATGTAGTCTTGTATATTTATTGTAGTGCCCTCCACTCATTGAACTAAAGTTAGGTAGATTCTATGTGTAGATAAATAAATACTTCAATTTGGTTCATTTTTGTTATATTATCTAGTGAATTTATATAAAAACATATAGCGCATTGACTTAAACAATAAAAGAGGGCTGACCGCACGTTTTGACGCCACAAATTGGCTCGTAATTGGCCCGTCTAGACCTAAACGAATTCACTGCACGATCGGCAATCCTCAGGAGCTGTCGCATGCAAAAAATAAGAAGGAACGGTGATGATAATTTCATGGCATATCATCCCCCTGAATATTAACCCGAATACAGATTATGGTTTATAATTATAAATACAAAAACACGTGCTCTCAATATTTCTAGAATTCTTTTACCGCTCAGACTATTAGTGTTATTTTGCAAAAGCTACAAATACTTCAAGAGAGCCGATAACTTCGCCAGTTGACGCGACTTTCCATGAGCTTTCGATCTTGCCTTTGTCAAATAATACTTCGAACGGGAAGGTTCCACTGAATGTCATATTTGCCATCACAATAGGACCCTGCAAAGAGTGTAAGCAGAAATAAATAATAATTCTTAAATAGCTTTGTCAATGCGACATCATTCAAGGCTGTTAGCATTATTTAACGGGTATAAGTTAATCCACACATATCGGACCGTGATCCGTTTTAACTTGGTCCAACGCATCTGGCATTGAACAAAACGAAGAACGAACGAGTTCATATAAAACTAGCAGCGCGGTGCCCACTTCGTTGTGCGGTATTTTTCGGGTTAATTATATCCTATGACACTCACAAATAATGTGGCTTTCTATTGGTAAAAATAATTTTCCTACAATCTCACAAACTCACAAACTTTACCTCTTTATAATATTAGTAGGTATAGAAGTATAGCTGATGTACGCACCGATATGAGAGTAGTGGTGGCCCGGTGAGAGCAGTGGTGGCCCAGTGCTAATGGCTGCGACTTACGAGTTGTAGGTCATAGGCAAGCGCCGCGAGAGTAGGTAGGTTGTAGGCAGGCGCTTTACTTTGTGTAAATTATTTCATCACCACTGCTCTCAAAACGGTGAAGGAAAACATCGTGAGGAAACCGGCATGTCCTAGAACCAAAAATTCGAAGACTTATGACATCTACCAACCCGCACTGGGCCCGCGTGGTAGATTACGGCCCACTCCCTCTCACCGAGAGGAAGCCTATGTCCCAGCAGTGGGAACTTTATAGGCTGATTATGATATTATTATATATATGACGCACCGATATTATCCACGTCCTCGGCATGGCCCAGATATGTGTGGATTAACCCTGACCATTTAGCCAAACTGGATATTGTTTGACGAACATTCTTCGACTTTAGAAATGAAGCCAGCAGAGCGATGCTGTAAACCTCTCACCATGTAAGCGTTTGTGAAGTTAACATGAAGTAAGATGTCAATCCATACAAACAAGACAGTATGACAGTTCACTTCATGCTCACCTGCGTTTACACGGTGAGATGTTGACAGAATATACGATTTGTAAGTCAACATAGACGAACATTTGATTAAATTAATAAAAAAAAAAATATATTCACCGGTACTGTGGGACATTCCGTTAAACCTTGCTTCCGAATAACAGCACCAATCCATTTGTCGCGAAGGATCAGATCACACCACTTGTAGTGAAACTCCATCAGAGTGCGAACATACTGATTGTATCTGCTACTGTGTTCATAAACGATCACGTGGTACTAGCAAAATAACGAATATAAATTATTAGAAACATTTACATGCTTTGGTTGGATTTCAAGACCATCAATTCACAGTATACATCAATTTCACAGTAACAGTCCAGAGTCTAGTTATGAGCCTGTTTGATGACAGAGGCTCGTCAGTTAACTGGAGAAATGTAGATTTAGAAGATGCACACCACTGCCTAATCTTGAAAAAAAAAACTCTCAAATAAAGCCGACGAGATCTACTGTAATTTTGTACACGAAGTACCCTGTAACTTTGTACTCCTAAGTCACAGGGTGAAAAACCTTTCTTTCTAAACAATGGGCTTGTATAGGAACAAGGGGCTTGTTTAGGGGATTTTCACCATATGTGCAGCTTTTCCCAAAATCAACAAATTTTGGTATTGTTTACAAATTAATTTTCTAACAATAAATTTGTTATTGTTATGTTAGTGAAACGCTAGTTATTGTATGGTCATGTGAAGAAGAGGGAGGAGACACATGTTACTAAAATAGTTATGAAAGTAAATGTAAAAGGATGGAGAGGGAGAGAGAGACCGAAGAAAAGATGAATGTATTGTGTGAGGAGTGATAGGTACGAAAGAGAAGGAAGTAAGTGATAGCGTGATGGCTGAGGGCTGACAGGATAGACTTAATAGAAAAGAACGTGTTGCTCTGACCCCAAGTAATATGGGATAAGGGCAAGAAAATGATGACTAGTTGTGTAACGGTAAGGGAATTGTGCCGCAATTTCGCTAGCAAGCAACTCGAATGCAAGTTAAATTACATTCAGAGGCACGATCAAGTGACTGACCTCATTACACCTTGGTAGATCACAATGTAACGCAACTAGCGTAACATGCTGGTTACGGTAAGACCACGTGCCTTACATAAAAAGATCGTGTCTTTCAGGCGTATCACTGTCCATCTGTCCACCTGTGGATACTGGAGTATGCATCTTCCTGCCCTTATCCCATGTTACTTGGGGTCAGCGCAACACGTTTTTATATTCTGTTCTGTCCTGTCAGCCGTCACGCTATCACTAACTCCCTTTTCTTTCATATCACTCCTCACCCAATACATCCACTTTTTCTTTGCCCTACCACTCCCTCCATCCGCATTTATGTTATGTACTATTTTAGTTACATGCGTCTCATCCCTCTTCTTCACATGAACGAACCAAAACAAGCGGTTCCTTTTCAACTTTTATTAATTTTCTAAAATATTCTTACCGTGACGTTATTGTCTATTAAGATTTTATTGATAAGCTTCATGTTGAACACATACTCCCCTCTTTTGCTTGACCTTCGAACAGTTACTGAAACGTTAGAGATGTATTTCTCATTCACGTATTTCACAACTGCACGTTCGGGTGTAACCTTGAGACACTGAAAAAAAAAATATAAATTCAAATTTTACATTTAAAATTTCTATTGTCGTACTTATTTTAATAATGCCTTATACAAATCCAGCTAAGTGCAAGTCGGACTCGCGCGCAAAGGGTCATGAAGTAATTTTGTTTTTTAACTTATTACTTTTTATCCGACTGCGAAGGAAGGGTTACGTTTTTCGCGCAGATCTTGTACGTATGTTTTTTACCTCGTACCTTACAAACGGTTTGATGGAATTCGACTATTAAAATATCGTTAGATTCATTTCAAAAATCGAAGTGTCCAAAGATAGGTGTTTTTTTGCAATATGGCGAATTTTTGGTGCTAAATATTGTAAGTCTTTAGTAATTTTTTTAATCAAACCAGTTGATTAGTAAATTAAATGGAGGTTTCAAAAATATACATTAGCCATATGTTTAAATTCAATGAAGAAACAGTTTTCGTTCATAAAAATATCCCTGTTTCGGTATTTTGCTTTGCCAAGTTGACTGGTTTTGAGTCGGGTTTTTTTATTTTTCTTGTCTGCGACTTGTTAAACGATTAACTTCTTTCCTGTAACGTAGTTAGGAACTTCTAGATAATACCTGGCACCGTGTATCAGTACTTACATCATAAATATATACGCCGTACAGGACCAATACAACAAGCGAAGCAAAAGTTCGGTCGAACATTATACTTGCTACAAGAAATAATATCGTGTAATACCACTCACTATCATTAATATTTCCACAGATATGCATGCGTAGTAGACCATTATTTACCTACCTGGTTTTGATTTAAAGATAGCACCAAATAACATTCATGAATAGCGGACACGATACTTAATTACCTAATTTTCGTCGGTATTGTGATCAGTGTGTTCACTGAACAAACACAAAAGATTTTATCTCGTTATGATAATGTTCCAGTTTTAGGATTTGCATAGAAATGTGGCTGAATTTGAAGGTACATCCAACAATCCTAAAGTCAATCAAAATCAATTACTTACATTTTTCATCATCATCTGCCTAGCCTTTTCCCAACTATATTGGGGTCGGCTTCCAGTCAAACCGGATTCAGCTGAATACCAGTGTTTTACGTGGAGCGGCTGCCTACCAGACCTCTGCAACCCATTAACTGGGTAACACGGTATTTCTTGGCAAGACTGGAGTAAAATCCATTTTTATTTTTATTAAATAGACTGTTTACAGGCAATTTTGAATTGTCAAAAATACGAAGCTAGTCTGCCGCGCTGGCAACAAGAGCATTGCTCCAGATTGAGTTATGGTAGGCATCAGATAAGCTTACAATAAAATACATTGATCTTTCCCTAATATACCTTCGTAGATACCCGTACAATAAATTATTAACGGTTTTTCATGACTAGAGAACGTATTACGATACGATTACTATAGAAGTCGATTCGTGACAGCTTCATGTATTTATTTCTGTTTCTGACATTAAGAAAGTCACTAAATGTATGTGAGTCAATTACCGTTATTGCACATTTATCTGGTGTCTATCATGGTGCGTTTAGCTGCAGAGCAAACGACAGTATGTTCTCATCATAAACAAGTTTTTTTTTCTGCTCCCATTCGCCAGCGCGACTCATTTACACGTCCCATATTATTACGTATTTATTCTATTTTTGCGAAGAACTGTGAAATCTCGAGCTGCAATGGAAACAAGATTATCGTTAGCATTGCATGACTAAAAAATTGAGTAGGATACATTGCTCGCACAATAACTAAGCGATAGGGTCGAAAACGCGTGTCGGAAGACGCAGCGTTGAAAGGCCTAAAAAGTTTATGGATTCCAGACAGTTCTCACCAAGATACGACAAAAAATTTAAAACTTAGTATCTTGATGAATATTTTACTCAATTTTAAAGCAGGTATACTTCCTCGGTTTAAATGAAATGAAGACAATCTATACTAATATATAAAGCTAAAGAGTTTGTGTGTTTACTTGAACGCGCTAATCTCAACACCTACTAATCCGATTTAAAAAATATTTCAGCCTTTTTATCAAGGAAGGCTATATATATCATCACGCTAATACCAATAGGAGCGGAGCAGTAGTGAAAATTTTGACGCAGATGAAGTTGCGCGGGTCTTTAGTCTAATAAATAATAAGTGAATTTTACAGAACAAAAATTATGTTTTTTAATTTTGCCGCTCTGGACGAAGCAAAAGGGAGTGGCAGACTCTTAGGCACTTCTCTCACCGCCGGCGAGGAAGCGAGTAGTTACAACTATTTGCTCGCTGAGGAAAGGGACAAAATCGCAGCGACAAGAGCTATCAAAGATTGTACTCGCTCAGCGACACTCGCTTGACGATGCTCGCTTGGCGGTTAGAACTCACTAAACAGTGGTAATTTCTACCCATAGTGCGGGCCGGAGCGAGTATTGCGAGTAAAAGCCCGTCGCTGAAAGCACTCGCTGAAAGCCGAGCGTCAAATCTATCGAAACTTTTCACTCGCTACTCGCTGCTCGCCAACTCGTTTCGAGTTTGAAGCTTTACTCACTACTCGCTGATCGCCGGCGGTGAGACAAGTGCCCTACTGAATAAAACCCATTCGTGTTCCTCCTAATGCCCTTTGCGTTCAAGGGTCGTGGTGACCCTTTCGAACAAATTTCGCAGGGCCCTGATTTTAATTTAGCTTGTATGTGATTTGATAATAGTTCAAACCTAGCTATGCTTAGCTCACTAGTAAAAATACAAAAGGTATTTTTTTATAGTATGACTAGCTTTTGACCGCGACTTCGTGCGCGCATATCCCGTTTTTTCTCGTTCCCAAGCCCGTTCCATCATCGGACCACAAGATGAACGGCGATGCGCCACCGGTACACGGTCGATATCCCACCCATACGCACAAAACGTTTTGGTAACACATTCATAATGCGTACAGCTAAGGAGTGGAATTCCCTGGCGGAGTCTGTGTTTCCTGATAGCTACAACCTGGGAGTCTTTAAGTCAAGAGTGAATAGGTTATTTCTAGGCAAGCGTGCTCTATCTTCGACCACATCATCGCTTACCATCAGGTAAGATAGTGGTCAAACGCGTGCCTATCTATAGTAAAAAAAAAAAAAAAAAACTTGAAATCCTCTCTTAGTGCTCACCTACACTCTTCAAGGAACTAACATGCCTTTCAGCTTTCTACAACCAGTAGTTTCGGCTGTACGTTTTCAATCAGTTACTCACTCAGTCACTTAATCAGTTAGTAACGGAAGAATTTTATATATATTTATTGATGATATTGATTAAATCGCTTCCTTCAAATTTAATTTTTACTCACATTGTCCCTGAATCGCCGTGAACAAAGGAAACAAAGATGCTCAAATCGCCGTCGAATACAATGAATGTCTTCATCAACCGTCGAATTTCCGTCGCCATTTTGTAATTTTTCTGATTAATTTACCTGAATAATGTTGATGATTTGATTGTACGACTGTTGGGACGAAAGAAATGGAAGTGAAAATGGAGGAGAAAACTTACAGGTAAAGAAATAATATGACACGTATACGTTAAGTTGGTCACTGAATGCGGCAGTCACTTTCGATTTAACCGAATTATTTCATCGAATTGGGTGCTTTACATAGATCAGTCACCGAATACGACGACCGTATTCGTTTAAGTTATCAGTTCACCGGATTCGGCTTCCGCATGCAACGCGTGCGCTCTTCGATTGAACAATGAGTCAACAAATCAGGCGCGCTCAGTTACCAAAAATGGTCTGTGGCCAAATACGGCTAACCGAAAACCCGTTTACACTAGTCGGTGACCGAATACGAGCTGCAACCGAATCGGTTAAAACAACCTAATGAAAATGAGCCATAAGCTGCTTGAGGAAACACTCCAAACTCGCCATCACAAGCACGGGTCGATTTTCAAGCTAAAGCAACGTCTGCCGAGGTCAGTCTATGGATGGTGAACCGTCTTAGCATACCGTGATTCTTTCGTGCCTCAGAAAGTGCGTTAAACTATTGGCCCCTGTTGGGAATCGCACCCAACAAACATGCAAACAGTACGCACAGGCGACATGACCGAGCTATACATACAGCTACATTGGTTCTTCGAGCCGGATCAATGTTCGACAAGCTCGTGGTAGAAAAATAACTTCCCAATAGTCCCCGCTGTCATTTATTGATGTTAGACAGTCGTTGCCAAGAGGTATCGCTTGTTACCTAGATACTGGGTTGTGAAGGTAAGATATAGGCAGTCGCTCCATGTAAATTACTGGTAGTCAGTTGCATTTGGACTGGAAGAAATATTAACTATCTCTACACCATAATAGTTTTTAATGTGGATGGCCAATGAGTCTTTTATTTTGGGACAAGCCTGCCACACATTCCCAACCACTGCAACTACTGAAAACCAGAATCAACAGTGGCAACCACCAGAAAAACGCCGAGCCAATGAAGCCCGACGAGTCCCGAAGTAACAATTCAACTGTCTTGGATCCTACACCGAAATTAATCAGAAAAGTACAGCGGAGGAGGACAAATATATATATATATATAATAACGGGTCCAAAAAGCTTTTGAATGGCGGCCACCTCCAAGAGGTGGTGTGTATCAGTCCTCACAAGGCAGAACAATAACTTAGTGTATGTGTTACCGGAAATTTGCTGGCTCCGTAAGATTTTAATCAATCTTTATCAGATTATTATTTCTTGATAATTTATGAAATAATCGTTTTGTTTATACTAATATTACAAAGAGGTAAAGTTTGTTAGTTTGTGATGTTGTGAGGTTGTAGGAGATAATCTCTGGACCTACTGAACCAATTTTGAAAATTCTTGTACCAATAGAAAGACACGTTATTTGTGAGTATTAAAGTCACGTTACAGTCCTACCAACTTATCTGTGAACTGAAAGAGGACGGCACCGTCAATTCAGTGTTGCTAATTAATACAAGGTGCCCAAAATTGAGTAAGTTTTCAAGAAGGAAATTTCACATTAGACAATCGTTTAATAAGAATTACAGTTTTTACAAATTATAAACAATGATACCACCATAAACAAATAATAAAATAAATAAAAAGAATTTAATAATTTACAGTTACGTAGGAACATAAACAGTTTAGTCTCTCAGGAATAAACAATGGCTTTATTTAAAAAGTAATCTAATTAAGTGGAAATTCAGCAGATAAAATGTTCCACGGGGATACAACTTTCATTTAATGCGAAGTTAAGTAGGTACCTACCCTGCAAGAGGTACCTGGATGTCTAGCATTTTTTATGACCGTACCTAACCCCTAACACCAGATTTGACTAATTATAATTAGCAGTGGTACCTAGTGGTAGTGTAGTTTAATAAAAAAAAAACAAATTTCTTTGCAATAATTTATTGAAAACCAGGTTTACAGTAGATGAACCTGCATACACAACTTCGTCCTGCTTTTGAGGCCATACTCCACTTATTTCCGTACCGCTATCATTATTATCACTATCGCTTTCGGTTTCAGTGTCACTTACCACTTCTGTAATAAAAGGTTAATCTAAATACAAATCATGTTTTAAATATTCTCCTTCTAACCTGTGAACGTGTTTACAATGCTGTGCCCACTCATGAACTATAATAGCGTCAAAAGCTTCTCTAACTAGGCGAGGAATGTCAGAATTTTCTCTCAATATTTATATCAGCAACTTTTCTTTTCATTGTGCTCCATATGAGCACAATGAAATAGATTACAAAATATAGAAATAGAGTGCGAAATATAGAAATAGAGTGAGAAGAGAGAGTAGATGCTTCAATATTTATTTTAATTATTTCCACAATGATTATTTGCATGGGATAAAATTTCCATTATAGCCCGCTGCTATGGGGAGAAAACGCGGGTATATACTTGACAGCGCGCGCATTGACTCCGCATTAAGTAAATAAACAAAAATAGCAATCGACGATTTTGAAATGTGAAAGTTAAAAACATTGTTCCAGAAGTAATAAAGTTTACTGTAAGTTTTATCCAGTGAAAAATCTTACAAATAATAACATAAAACTCTAGACAACATTTCAACAACAACCAGTGACCATGTGACTTTACTCATAATAATTAATATACATTGCAACAAACAATACAATAGTGTTATAGTGAAAAACATATAATCAAAGTGAAATAGGTACCAACCAAATCAGTGACAAACGATAAAAAGTGCTGTGACAGTCAGTGCAAGAATGTTTTACATAAATGAGTCAATGTAACGGACTTTGTAAGATTCAAATTTCGTACAAGTTGAAAAACATCACTAATTTGGCATGTCTGTTAACTGAAATGCAGTACGTTTTAGGTTGTGTCCATGCAAGGCTTTTGAATCTCAACGAGTCGAGTTCGAATCCGAGCACGGTTCGAACTTTTTGTGTTTTTTTTTTGCTTTTTTGTTTCGATACAAACAAGATAGATTTTAAAAAATATAACTTTACGAAGGCATAAAACATTAATAAGCTCTCCTAAGTCTTCTTTCGATTCCACAAATTCTGAACATCTTTCGAAGAGTCTACCACTAAATTCAACGGGCATAAATTGCGAAGAGTTTGAAAGATTAAACGAAGAAATTCAACAGTTGAGAATGTGGTTAAATACCAGTCACAACGAAATTGATAACTTGATTATGAAAAACAGCGCTCTGAAAAAACAAAGAGTTGAACAACTAAATACCATTTTTTTTTTCTTTACTATAGATAGGCACGCGTTTGACCACTATCTCACCTGATGGTAAGCGATGATGTGGTCGAAAATGGAGCACGCTTGCCCAGAAATAACCTATTCACTCTTGACTTAAAGACTCCCAGGTTGTAGCAATTAGGAAACACAGACTCCGGCAGGGAATTCCACTCCTTAGCTGTACGCATTATGAATGTGTTACCAAAACGTTTTGTGCGTATGGGTGGGATATCCACCGTGTACCGGTGGCGCATCGCCGTTCGTCTTGTGGTCTAATGATGGAACGGGCTTGGCGGAATTAAATTATGCAATTTCGTCGCACATTCCCCAAAATGCAACCGGTAAAAAGGCTAGCAACTCGTCGTCGATGTTCAAGACTTTGGAGCTTCGTCGCGACTAGCCTCTCATTACCGATGATCCTCTTGGCTCGTTTCTTAATTGACTCAAGGGCATCAAGTTGGTATCTGGCAGATCCATCCCAAAGATGAGAGCAGTACTCCATACACAATCGAACTTGCGCTTGATAGTGTTTAAGCAGCTGTTCCGGCGTGAAGTATCGTCTCACCTTTGCCAGAATCCCCAACTTCTTTGCAGCCACTTGAGCTTTTGCCTCTATGTAAGGGCCAAAATTGAGAGTAGATGTTAATGTAACCCCAAGAAGTTCAAGTTGGTCGGTTATCGGCACGGTTAAACCTCGGAAAGATGGAGCTGGGTGGAATTGGCTCCTTTTGGCGGAAAATAGACACGCTTGGGTCTTAGCAGCATTGAACTTGACCAGATTGGCATCGCCCCATTCAGAGCCAGCCTGCAAGGACAAGTTCAAGCGTTCAACCATTGCCTCCCGGAGAGACCGTATCTGCGAGCCACCAGCTCGTGCGTCGGACACGTATCTCTCAGCAACAGTGCTGTCGTCTGCATACCCAAAGGTACCGGGCTTAAGCAGATCATTAATATGCAGCAAGAACAGTGTTGCCGAAAACACCGACCCCTGAGGAACCCCGGCATTAATATCCAGCAGTCCAGACGAGCAGCCATCTATGACCACTCGGATAGACCGATCCCTCAGGAAATCTGCGATCCAATCACACAAATCGGCGGGCAGACCGAAAGTAGGAAGCTTACCAATAAGGCCATCGTGCCAGACCCTGTCGAAGGCCTTCAAGATGTCAAGGGAGACCGCTAGTGCCTCCCCGTGCTTCTCTATGGACTCACTCCAGATGTGAATGGCATACGCTAGATGAAGATCCCCAGTTGACCGATTTCGGCGGAACCCTTATTGACGGTCACTAAGAATATCATTCGCTTCTAGGTACGCCAGGAGCTTATAATTCATCACGCGTTCCATAGTCTTACAGAGTATTGACGTTACCGAGATGGGTCTATAATTCGACGGGTCAGCTCGACTATCCTTCTTGGGCATGGGCTGCACGTTAGCTTGCTTCCCAGCCTTCCTTCCACTTTTCCAGTCTCAAACGAAAGGCGAAATAGGCGTGTCAAGATCGGAGACAACTCAGGTGCACAAGTCTTCAGAACAATTGCCGGTATCCCGTCGAGACCACTAGCCTTGTTCACGTCTAGGTTACGCAGTACCCTACGGACATCTTTTTGATGAATGCGAATGTTCAACATACTCGAATCGCATCCACCAGGAGAAGCAGGGGGCATCGCGCCACCAGGATCCAGACGTGAAGATTCCGCAAACAAAGAAGCAAACAAGTTCGCTTTCTCCTCAGCGGAGTGGGCCAGCATCCCGTCGGGTCTCAGCAGTGGTGGTAGTGAGGGGCGGCAGAAGTTTGATTCGACCGACTTAGCCAGGGACCAAAAAGCCTTACTACCTGCCGGGTATGAAACAAGTTTGTTCCCTATTCGGCTAATGTGGGCAAACCGAGAACTCCGCTTCTTGCAGGACTTGGCAGCCCTGTTGAAGGCTCTCTTCTTCTGACTCACGTCATTTGCTTTGCGCGTACGAGCGTCGACCCATGCCAGGTACGCCGCGTGCTTAAGCGCATCAGCGCGATTGCACTCGGCACCAAACCAAGGACGAGCTTCACGGTCTGAAGTGGTGCTCCCGGGTAAACCCTGGGTAAGATAGGTATGACACGTCCGACGGACATCCAATCTGCGTCTCCGACAGGACAAGAGCGCTGGTTTCTCGGTCTCAAGGTGGTGATGGACTGCAGTGAGATTGAGTGCAGACCGCGTATATTAGAGAGGTGCACTTTATGCGAAAGGATGTGCTGCCGCTGTACAGCTTTTCTCTTTTTATTCCTGTTCATAAAGAAGTGATGGAGGTTGAGGAGAAGGAAGTGAAATGAGATTCCAAGCTGCTAACCTTCAGGCACGCTCTGACAGGAAGACATCTTTGGGGGACTAGTTTGGAGACTGCGGGGACGCCCGAGCCCCCCTGGGAATGTCCATCGGGCCCTTTCATCTGGTCGCCAACCAGCACGATGGTGCATTGGTGATACAGGATTTTTCGTCAGTTGGCGGGGCAGCCTTTTATGTGTGGCTAGCACACTACTTGGGCCCCCAACTACCTGCGGTCGGCCAGCGGCACACCGTGCCTCGGATCCCGCTACCCTCCGCGACTAGTCTCCCGATACGCCCACGCCAGGGCAAGCCTGGCTGGTTTGCCTGCATTGGAACAACTATTTCGACCCATCTCCTCTGAATTGGCTACACTGAGCATCGTACCGGAACGCAGCTAAGCCGCTTGGCGGTACGTCTTTGCCCAGTGGGTGGTCACAAGCCATCGGCCGAAGCCAACCACCAGTTAGTGTCACCTGATTAGCACCACCCGGGGACCACGTGTAGGGTCTAAAAATTGGGTATTCTCCTACGGACGCGGGTGACTCGGCCCCCAAAACGCACTTCGCTACGCTACGCTACATAGCGCACTTAAAAAATTATGTAGCGCACTTAAAAAATTATGTAGCGCACCAACGAGTAGTTCAAAAAATACTCAAAATATAATATTACTTACAAAAAGAAACTTGAGACAAGTTTAATTGATCCTGAGACTAAATCGTATACGGAAAGCATGACAGATGGCGCTGCAGGTAACACGATCCCGAACAGGTCACCACAACACGAACCCAACTTGACGCAGTGCAATCAGGCTATAACAGATGGCGCTTTACGATATCTGCATGGAGAAACCGAAGTAAACAGTAACCAAAACTTGTCTAATAACACAAATAAACCAAAATCCCAGCTAACTATATATAGTTGGAGGTCAACAGTTTACAGGGCTTGCTTCAGTTCTCATACAATCTAGAAAAGACACCAAGTACAAGAATTATCACTATAAAACCATATGCCAGCACAGAGGAAATTCTGGAATCTATTAATGAACTGGAAGATTCTGAAAATAAATATATAATTATATGCATAGTAGAAAACGATACTAATCCCAGTAAAGTAGTAATAGAATAAGTAAACATTAACTTATTAGTATAGTATTTAGTGTTTTACAAAACAGATACTTAAATCAAAGTATGTTAAATAACTATTTAAAAACTATATGTGACAACTTCAAAAATTGCTCATTTATTAATCTAAAATGAAATTACCCGTTTAATAAATACTACTATTTATTTATCATAATCATCTGCCTAGCCTTTTCCCAACTATATTGGGGTCGGCTTCCAGTCAAATCGGATTTAGCTGAATACCAGTATTTTACGCGGAGCGGCTGCCTACCAGACCTCCACAACCCATTAACTGGGTAACATGGTACTTCATGGCAAGACTGGAGTCAGATTAACTGGCTTCAGACTATCCGTAACGACTGCCAAAGATCTACAAATGACAGCCGGGACCAACGGCTTAACGTGCTTTCCGAGGCACGGAGGAAACTCGGTATGTTAAGATGGTCACTCATCCAAAGACCAACCTTGGCAAGCGTTGCTTAACCTTGAAGATCAACCCTTGCGGCTGTTATTATCTAGCCACAAGCTCCTCACTTTCCTCCGTATAATTCCCATGTCAAAATAATCAACATGCACAAATCCACAGTACGTTTTCTGTCCTTGCCTGGTATCCGAATTTTGGTACCAGTTTCTTCTGCGGCGTGCCCTTCCTTAACTATTTTTGAAATTAGTCCTTGACTCACACCTGAAATATCACATAATAAAATAAATGTTAGTAGAAATTTGAAATCTGGCAGGTTAGTTGGCTCACTCACTTAGCAGGTTACCTAATAGATGTACGTTACCGTTACGCTAACCTGCAGCAAGAATAGAAACGAATATTTTGTGGACTTAAATAATTAGTTAAGTATCGGGTAATTTATAACAAGAAAGTTGACAACACTAACCTGTCGCTGCTGAAATTCGTTTGTATATTAAATGGAATATCGGAGACCCCGCCCGAGCTTCTTCGTCAAAAAAGATTTTAACCTTTAGAATAATGTTTCGAGCATCACTTTTAATAGCTTTCGGCATATTTAACTTTATAAATTCAGCACGTATACGTATACGCATATAACGACAAAACAACCAGAGAACCCGAATGTAGTAGACACTAACAATCGGATGACATTTCTACATGACGGCCGTAGTTCCAAGCCTGGCTAGTAGGAGGGCACATTTTCACGCGATATACACACGCGCGGTCAAGGCGTTTCGAAAGAGTTCGATAACAAACACCGTGCTACGAGGTTTTTATATAGAAGATACAACCAAGGTCGTAATTCTGTGTGTAATTGGAATACAAGCCAGTCGTATTTGGTTTGCTGATCAAACCTCTTTTGAATATGAAAAAAAAAACTGCCTAATCTTCAAATCACGTCAAATTACCCAGTTCCCCATGTCAAATAGACGAACGACAATTGCAGAACTAATCTATTTTGTGTTGAATTTCGTAAGGAGTTTAATCGAGCAGCAAGAACGATTTAAAAAAATCTTGCTAAGTTAAGGTATTTTGGATTTAAAATTTCAATTTGAGTAATGGCGGCATTTCATGAAACATAACAACTGTTCGTTGACTATATCATGAAATTTTTTGTCCACATCAATGACAGATGACGATATAAATAAATAATAGATTTAGCATAGAACCTCGTTAACCCGGGCGTAGGTACACTACACACTTCGCTTAAACTTTTTACTGTACTACTTTTAATATATAATTTTGTTTTGTTTTATTTTTTATTCGACTAACAAACCATAAATTAAAATCAGAACTAACATAAATCTTTATTAAAATAATTCATTTCGTAATTTAGCCGTTTACTTTACATGCGGTAATAGCCTGTAAGTGATTGTTACACTTGTAAATGTATTTCTGCCGATTGTAATATATTTTTAATTGTGTAAACAATTTTTGGCTAACCTAATAAATAAATAAATAAAACCCGGGCGTAGGTACACTAAAACGCACTGCTTAAACTTTTAACTGTACAAACCACAATCTTATATCATCTTTCTATTTTTAATATATAATTTCTTTTTCCGCCTACCGGCCTTCCTCTCCTCTGCACTGCTGATACATTAACTAGGAACATTTTAACTCCCTCACTGGTTGATTTTGCGGTACCGTGCTTGACCGATGCGTTGGAAGCTTGGAAAATGGCTTGTCCTGATACGGATTTCCACTAAAACCTCTCCCCCGGAGACGGTGGAATATGCCGCTCTGCATACGGAATTACCTGGTAAATACGTCATCTAATACCTACTACTGAGCGTCATCTTCTGCTGGCGGTAGAAGAATGGAGTAGGCTTCAAAAAACTTAGAAACAAAGCCAGAAATCCCGACTTCCAAAATTTAAATTAATAGGTAGTACGTTTGTATTTTCCAAACAAATTCATTTCAAAATTTCGGGTTGCCCGCAATGAGGCTTCTATTGAGTTTGAGCATTGTATTTGTGAGTCCTTCTGCCAATAAGTATGACAGTCCTCTGAGCAGAGCATGGAAATAGAGGCAACAGTTGCGCACATACTTCTTCAGTGCACAGGCGTCACCGAAATATGAATCACCGAATATAGTTAAAAGGCATCTTAAAGAAGCTTGAAAGCATAATGTGCTTCTGGAGAGTGGTAGGCTGGTTGGAATGACGGTAGCCATGGCCCACCATAATCATCAATAAGTGCGGAAATCACAAAAATCCTGATAGACAGATAGTCTTGCCGGTCTCGGGAATTTGACCGAAATAGGTCGCAAGTGCAAATGCGGAGCAGCAGTCGTATTTCGGTAGACTATAGACTAGGCTACCGAAATACGACCACGAATGAACTGCCTATTGGATTATTATCATCATAATAAATTGTGTTCTGAACGGCTGAATGTTCGTTAAAACACTCAATTATAGACTAGTTGAACCGCGCAACTTCGTCTGCGTCATAATTGTCATTACTGCTCCGCTCCTATTAGTCTTAGCGTGATGATATGCTTATAGCCTTCTTCGATAAATGGGCTATCTAACACTCAAAGAATTTTTCAAATCGGCCCAGTAGTTCCTGAGATTAGCGCGTTCAGGCAAACAAACAAACTCTTCAGCTATATTAGTATAGATAAGTTTTTTTTCATTAGCCTATTATGGCCCACTTCTGAGCTACGGCCTCCCCCATATCCTTCCAGATACTCTTCCTTCGGGCCTACAAAACAGTTCTGGCCGTTTGCATACAGATCGTATCGCCACACTTATTTATTTATAATTCTTGATTTCAGGTTGAACATTAACAAAACATTAAAGTAGATTATAATGAATCGATACAGATACGCACCGTTGTTGCTGTTTGAAGTCGTTCTCATGATCTTGTTCTTCATTTTTACGACATATGCGGAATTTGATGATGTTATACCTAAAGGTTAGTTCCGGCCATAGCATTCAACAGCTCAGCACAGCTGCCTCTGTGGTCAAAATCAAAAAGTCGTTTATTCAAATTAGGCTGAGAGCCAGCACTTTTTGAACGGCAAGTTTTACAAAGACAGTCCCCCAAAACGCCCGCCCGTCACCACTTCCTGGTGTTTTAGCTGTGGAGAAGTGGCCAACAAATTCTGGGAAATTTGTTGGCCACTTTAACACGTCTGTCTGTTACGTTTTGAGAACTTGAATTTATGTAAAGGAAGCAAAGCAATTAATACATGACACCAAAAAAAAATATAGAGTCGTTTAGGCGTTTGCCTGCGACCCGGTGGTCGTGGGCTCAGTTCATGCGGGAAAGCATACTTTGTAAAGTTATTTTCCAGTCTGGTTAGGACATTGCAGGCTTGCAACACCTGATTGTCTGATAAAAAGATGATTCTGTGCTTCGGAAGGTAAGTATAAGTCGGTGTTCCCGGCCGCAAAATGGCGGTCGCCAAATAAACCATGTCGGAGGCCCTTGAGGCGGTTTAGAAATTCTGGTATGTGGGTGTGTGGGGTCGTTAAACTTTACTGCCCACACGAGAAGAAGAAGAACTCAACTGCTAGACCTAGACTAGCTAAAACGTGTAACATAATAAACACAATTCCTCTTGAAGGATCATGTACTCATCATTATGAACGTTATTTAATGTGGAACTAACCCCGAAATCGCGAAAAAGAATTAGCTGTTTAGTACCTACATATTTTATCGCGTTATGCTCGCATTAATGTATGGGGGATCGATTTTTTTTCTCAATTTTGGTGTTGGTCTCAGACTAAAAGGAGTACAGTGTCTCCTTACGAGGTACTGGAATATCAAAGTTTGTACTCGCTCAGCGACACTCACTCGCGATGCTCGATTGGCGGTCAGAACTCACAAAACAGCGGTAATTTCTACCTATAGTGCAGGCCAGAGCGAGCATTGCGAGTAAAGGCTTTTACTCGCAATACTCGCTCTGGCTTGACGATGCTCGCTTGGCGGTTAGAACTCACTAAACAGTGGTGCGAGCCGGAGCGAGTATTGCGAGTAAAAGCCCATCGCAAAAAAGCACTCGCTGAACGCCGAGCGTCAAAACTATCGAAACTTTTCACTCGCTACTCGCTGCTCGCCAACTCGTTTTGAGTTTGAAGCTTTACTAACTACTCGCTGATCGCCGTCGGTGAGACACGTGCCTTCACGTCTGAACTGATTTTGATCAAACTTTGCAAAAGAGTAGACAGTTTCAATCCTTATAATTAATCCCGAGAGTAATATGTTGTTGGATAATTTTCGAGTTTCACGCAGGCGAATCCAAGGCAGAGTTTACAAAGTAATTGTTTTATTTCAGTTCGAGGGTTTGAAGAAACACACGCTATGATATTCATCGGCTTCGCTTATCTTATGACTTTCTTGAAGAAGTACTGCTACAGTGCGACTGGATACAACTTATTTTTGGCTGCGATAGTCATACAATGGAGCCTTCTCTGCCAAGGGTTCTTACATAAGAAGGACCAATATATAATAATCACACCAAAGCTAGTGCTAGGTGAGTAATCACTAATCATTGACCACCCCTACCAGCATCCATATTTTTTACCCGGCTGCGAAAGAAGGAGCGTTATGTTTTTCGAGTGTATGTATGTATATTTTTTTGGCACGCCCTAAAGCCTAAACGGCTCGATGGATTTTAGCTTGAGTGGTGTTGTTAGATTTGTATTTACTGTGAGAGTACACTGGGTATATCAAAGTGAAAAAAAAAAAAAATGGCGGATTTTTGGCGCCAAATTATGCCTTAAAAAAATATTTTCAAAACCTATCGAGTGTGGTATCAAGATAAAGGGCTCGAGGAGACGATACCAAAAAAGTAACTCACTAAAATGTAAGAACAAAAAAATTACTTTGTCAAAAAACCCGACCGCTAAAAACGACTAAAAAATTCGAAACTAGTCGCTTTTCAAGCAGTCTGATGCAGTTCAATCACTGGTCCAATGCCACCAACTGCATCAGACTGCTTGAAAACCGACATATAATATTTTGAACGTTTTAGTCGTTTTTAACGGTTGAGTTTCAAAAAATTAAAAAAATGCCTTTGTAAGAGTATAGTACCTATACTTTACTCTTTTCGCCTGCCGGATAGGACCCATTAGTATAAATGTTAATATATATTCCGTGGTGCTTGGCAATTAGTCTTAACCCAATTCTGTATTATATATATATAGTCCCTTGCTGCCTATTGGCCTAGCTCTGTTCTGTCATCATCTGCCTAGCCTTTTCCCAACTATATTGGGGTCGGCTTCCAGTCAAACCGGATTCAGCTGAATACCAGTGTTTTACGTGGAGCAGCTGCCTACCAGACCTCCACAACCCATTAACTGGATAACACGGTAAATCTTGGCAAGACTGGAGTCAGATTTACTGGCTTCTGACAATCCGTAACGACTGCCACAGATCTACAAATGACAGCCGGGACCAACAACTTAACGTGCTTTCCGAGGTACGGAGGAAACTCGTTATGACCCATCCACAGACCAACATTGGCAGGCGTTGCTTAACCTTCAAGATTGACCCAAGCAGGTGTTATTATTTAGCCATTCTAGCTAGCTCTGTTCTGTATCCTTTACAATATGTATCGTTTGTTGTATGTATGGAGGGAAGTAGAAATTATTAGGGTTCCCCGTACCAAAATGGTAAAAGGGAACCCATATAGTGCGACTCATTCTGTCTGTTCGTCTGTCACAGCTGGATATCTCAAGAACTACTAATTCTATCGACTATAAATTCGGAATAGTTATTGATGATGTTTTCCTAACTATTTTCCAAATAAATATGTATATGTTTTGTGCAACATGGGCTGAAAGGAGGTCTTAAAAATTCGAAGTGGAGTTATTAAGGCATGTGGGGGAATCATATGAAAGTACGCTATTTGCACATTCTCAAACATGTTTTCTTTTTTTTTAGGCCACATATTTTTAGACTTTTGCCGAAGAAATTAAAAAAGAAAAATTAAGTCCCCCCTTATCTCCAAAGTTTGCATCGACAAACATCTGAAATTATTTTATGTGATAGAAGTATATGTAAAGATTAGAGGAAAAATAGTACTATTAATAGTACGGTCTTTCTAAATATCCGTCTCTATGTATCCATTATCGGTCAAGAGATGGCGCTGACCTAAAACTGCAATATTCTACACCGCAGCGTTTAATTTCTCTGATGAATATGGGCCTCGCCGATGAAAATTTAAAAACATTTCACTTTTCAATATATGATATACCGAGGGTTCTGTACCCTCGGTACGCGAGTCTGACTCGCTCTTGACCGACTTTTTATCCTATTCCTCCGCTGTACTTTTCTGATTAATTTCACTGCGGGATCCAAAACAGTTGAATCGTTTCGATTTGGACTCGTCGAGCTTCATTGACTTAGCGATTATCTGGTGGTCGCCATTGTTGATTCTATAAAGTGTGGTGGGCTTGTTTTCTCACCTGCCGCCTACTCCTTTTATTTAAAAAAAAAAGAAATTCACGAGTCCGAGTCAAGGTGCTAAACACTTTCAGGCTTGCTTGCTCGACATTCTGCATCTATGCTATCAAGGATCTCAACATATACTAGGCTGATCAAAAAGTAATGATAATCGGTTATTTGTCTGTCTGCACGGTGTCTATGTGTCTTAGCGTGATGTTAAATAGCCTGGCTATCAATTAGCAAAAATATTTTTTTCAAATCTGTCTGGTAGTTCCGCGTTCGAACATACAAAAACACTCTTTAGGTTTATTATTTGTATAGAAAATATGAACCGATTATATCATTACTTTTGGATCAGCCTTATATAATGTGGATATAAATTTAATTTTGAGGAACTTGGGCTTGTAATAACGGTCGCATGGGTCGATTTTCAAGGTTAAGCAATGCTTGCCGATGTCAAATCGTAGATGGGTTACCATCTGAGACTCCTCCTGCTGTCATTCTAGGATATTTGACAGTCATTAGAATAAAATCTATGCCCCGTCTTACCAAGTGGTATCGTGTTAGGGCTCAGGGCGACGGTGCCTTTGCCGCGCCATCATCGCAAATAGGATACGTATACGTTACCGCCAACGCACTGTCAACTGACGCAGCGCCGATGCACCACCGACGCGCACAAGCCTACCCGCCACCGTGAACGTTGCCAGCGGACTGATAGAACAATCGGTCTTCACTGCCCCCCCTCGTCTTGCCACACATACCTAAGGCTCGGTACAGCGGTCCCGGTCGAACAATAGCATGGTATCACTAAAAAATGGTATTACTTCGGTGATATGAGGAAAACAAGCGGCGACGGTGCAGGGTGGCAACGGCACCGCCTAAATCCATTTATTCAAACTAGGCTGAAAATCAGAGATTTTTGAACGTCAAACTTCCATGAAGACAGTGCCCCAAATCGTCCAGCCCGTCGCCAATTCCTAGTGTTTTAACTGTATTAGCGTCTGCTCGAGTCCTAAACCAGATACTGAGTAGAAAAGGTCAGCTGGGCAGTCACTCCTTGTAAAATTCTGACCCCCAGCTGCATCCTGTAAGACGAAAAGCCAACAGAAACATAGTTAGGGAAAAACGATGCAGATTGGGCTCCAAACTAACATTCGATGCCATTATAAACGTCACTTTCGCGAGGTTCATAATCTGCTTTTCTTTCAACTACCGAATAAAGAACTGAAGTCAAATAGTCATGCTAGTAAACTGCCATTGGCCTGTTGTGTGGTCAGAATAGCGCTAATTGGCTGGTATGAATCTAGTTGGCCGTGATTGTAAAGATGAAGCCTGCGATTGGACAGTCACCTGGGATTTGTGACTTTAGGGTGAAAACAATGCAGTAATGGAATTCGATAGAACTTTACTGCACTGTTTTAAAGCAAAAGCAGTGCAGTAATGGACTTTCATATATATCTACTTCGCTGTTTTACTCTGAAGCAGTAAAGTGCTTTTTGAGAACAAAGGAGCACTTTACTGCTATTTAGGCTAGTTGCGATGGGACTGCGGAATTTGTTCGAAAGAGGTACCGTAGCCTTGGAACGCAAAGGGCACCAGGACGAACACGGATGGGTTTTAGTCAGTAAGAGTCTGACACTCCCTCTTGCTTCACCCAGAGCGGGAAGAGTCATTTGAAGATTTCCCATCCCTAAAAAAAAAAGGCTAGTTGCGATACAATTATTGCGTAGTTGGAAGAAAACTTAATGCTATATTATTTCGATTTTTCTTCACAGAGGCTGATATAATGTCAGCGACCGTCCTCATCACATTTGGAGCATTATTGGGGCTCGCCAGTGGTTCACAGTTGCTGTTCATAGCTATCGTGGAATCTGCAGTCGGCAGTGTCAATTTATACCTGAATGATGAATTCTATGAGGTGCTTATATGTTGCAAATTTTATTACATGATATTATTTTGTAGTGTTCCAGTCCATAGCTTGTTTGGGAATGTGATCGGGATCCCTCAGGAGCGTGTGATCAATCCATCTCCACTTACGGCGCTTGATCTGGCGGTCGATCGGGCTCTCGTGGCATATTCCTCTATCAGCTCTACGTTAGAAATGGTCTCGGGCCAGAAAATTTCAAGTATGCAACGAAGACATCAGCGTTGACAAAGACCTGGACTTGGCGTGAGATTTCCTTTGTCACCTTCCACGTTTCACATCCGTAGAGGAGCACGGATTTGACATTAGACCCCTTCGATTTAGTTTCCGTGACTGCCAAACAGGTCTTAGCTGCACGAAGGTAGCTCGGGCTATGGCAATCCGTGAAGTGATATCCTCTTCAGTCCCTCCAGTCTACGTCAGTCTACACGACGCTTCCGAGGTAAGTAAATTTGTAGTCGCGTACCACTGCCTCTATGCCAATTACCAGCGAAGTTGAATTCTTCACTCCTGTTTACATCTTCTGGATGTTGATTTTAAGTCCAGTTTTTGCCGCCTCCTAGCGCAGGTCGTTCAGTTTTGCTTGCATGTTGGCGTGTGTATGACTCAGCAGGTATAAGGTCATCGGCATAGTCCAGGTCTTCTTAGACATTGGATAATCCGCACTCTATCCCGTTTCGCCTTTTGTCGTACTTCGCATGTTATGAGAAGCATAATCCGATCGAGGACAATTATAAAGAGGAGAGGCGAAAGGAGGCAACCTTGGCGGACACCTGCGTGTACCGCGATGTCGTCTGAGATGAGGCCGTCGTGAGTCACCTTGCAAAAATATTTCCTGTAACAGGTGAAACATCTTTGGTGGCACTCCAATGTCCAGGAGATGTGACCAGATGCTGGACAACTGTAACGTATCAAAGGCTCATATTAGTATATTAAATTTTAATACAGATAAGCATAATCTGGTACTAACTCATCGCTCACTTAATTTCATCGACAGTGGGATTGAGTTATAAACACACAATTTTTACTATTGGGTATCTAATATGATGAAAAAAACTTAAAAAAAAGGTAGGTAAGTAATGCGTCTTCTTTTTGAGAAATTTAACAATTATTGTAAAAATTATTATTGCTTCAAAATTATGAATCCTACTAAAAAAAACTTGTTTATTTTCAATTGAGGCTAGTTTTTATTTTACTATTTTTAATGAGGGCGCCTAATTACTTCCGAGTATTATGGAGTTTGTTTCATTGCGATCATCTTTGAGTTGTAAAGTTACACTTTTGTTCACATTCGGGTGACAGTTGTCAAAAAAAAATAAAAATAACTATAAAAAAAAAAACTTTTTTATACGTTTTCCGTCGGTAAAATTAAATATAGTTAATTTGTCTTATTTTTATGTGTCCACGTTGTTTGTAATTTATAGTGATTTGTAATTTTCAATGCCCTAATAAAAAAAATTGATTGGTCGATAATAAACACTCATACTGTATATCACAATCTAAAAACAACGGCCAAAAAATGTATATCACAATCTAAAAACAACGGCCAAAAAAGAATGCATTTTAATAGTAACTTGTTCATTAGCATGCTGCGTATTATTGAAAAAGTAGCAAAAAATATAGACCGACAGACTAAAACTCCAAAATACCTTTGGTTTCAGATCTCAGATATAGGCGGATCCATTGCTATACACGCTTATGGTGCATACTTCGGTTTAGGAGTCAGCGCAGCTTTAAGAATGAAGAAAACTGCCACTGCACATGAGCCGGAAACCGTTGGAAGTGGAGTGGTCGATCCTAGTTTATTACCCCAATACTTTCGTGCCCCAGTTCAACATATCAAACTTGATGGACCCAGTTATACGTCAGATGTTACTGCTATGCTTGGTATGTAATAAACTAATTCCGCAATCCTGGGTTGACCCAGGGTTGTGGAATTTGTTAGTCATTGCGACCTTAGAACGCAAAGGAGGAACATGGATGGGTTTTAGTCAGTAAGACTCTCCCTTCTGCTCCGCCCAGAGTGGAAGGAGTCATTTGATGATTTTCCATCCTTAAACATTACGAAATAGTTGGTAAGACTTGGGAGTGCGGAAGATTTTAGCGGCATCGTTTAAACGAAACCTTTTCTGATTGTAACCGAGTTCTATAAACGGAAGGTCTTCCACATCAATGGGTCTTCGCATAAATGGTTTTTTTTTATGGAATATGGTTTGCCTTCTCACTGCTAATAACTCGTTCGATTGGTCCTATATCTGATTCCTTTCACCTGTCACTATTCATTACTATTAGAAACATCCACTAAATTGCCTCCTTTGTACCCCAAGTACCCTTTTCAGGGTACCTGGTCAATTTTTGTAACGCCGTCTTGCTTCAATTCCCCGCGTCGGTGGCGACGCCACGTACTGGCGCCGTCAGTTTTGACATAATTTTCATATTTTAAATATTTCTATCCTGCTCAAACTTACACAGAGTCGGGAGACGGCATTTTTCCCGTGTCTATGGCTAAAGCCACAGGTGCGTTCGTAAAATTTCTTTCCAAATCGTACTCAGTAAATTATACCCAAAATTCACGAAAACTATTCCCCATTTATTGTTGTTCTCTTTCTAACTGCTATTAATGCAGCTCGCTTTCAGGTTCAGCTTACGTAAAAGTGTCTTTTAATATTATTGAAAGTGTTCGCCCCTCGGTGCGCTCCATTATTCCAGAGTGATGGAATGACCTAGATTCTTCTCGATTGAGTTTACTTTGCTTTGTATCTTAATTTTGCTACTCTATCGCGTCACGACTTACGATGGGTTTGTTGTTTCTGAGGCTCCACATTAAAGTGATACCCTGATTGTATGTGTTCGATTCTATAAATTACACCAATCATGTTGACTCATCTGCCTAGCCTTTTCCCAACTATATTGGGGTCGGCTTCCAGTCAAACCTAATTCAGCTGAATACCAGTGTTTTACGTGGAGCGGCTGCCTACCAGACCTCCACAACCCATTAACTGGGTAACACGATACGTCATGGCAAGACTGGAATAGATTTACTGGCTTCTGACAATCCGTAACGACTGCCAAAGATCTACAAATGACAGCCGGGACCAACGGCTTAACGTGCTTTCCGAGGCACGGAGGAAACTCGGTATGTTAAGATGGTCACCCATCCACAGACCAGCCTTGGCAAGCGTTGCTTAACCTTCAAGAACAACCCATGCGGCTGTTATTATTTAGCCACGAGCTCCTCACTAGTAGTAGTAGTTGACTAAGACCCAAAAACTATCAGAGAAAGAAGAATATTCATTTCTGACCCGATAGAAGGAGGAGGGTCCGATAGAATTTGGACCTATTGTATTATTCGTCATTTGAAGTAGAGCAAGAAAATGTACTTTTTTTCTTTTTTTATGGCTAACATAGTCATCATCATCATATCAGCCGAAAGACGTCCACTGCTGGACATAGGCCTCCCCTAAGTGTCGCCATAAGAACCAGTCCTATGCGTCTCGCATCCATCGGCTTCCCACGACTCTCACCGAGTCATCAGTCCACCTCGTGGGGTGTCTTTCAACAATGGCTGACGCATAAATATTATGATGTATGCTAATTTCTTTAGACACATAATAGAAAAGTATTTCTCCATCCACTTTTACAAGTGTGCCTGTGGCGTCTGCGTTCATTTGTATTATAGTGATAAGTACCATTCACTGTAATTGGTAACAAGGCCTGATGATGAAAACCACAAAGTTGTAAGTAACTCTCTTTATTGGCTTCTCCTAAACCCATCGTGTTTGGGCTCATATGCATCGTACGGGTGGCTACTATTTATAGTAGCTATTATCAACAATAATGAATAGTGATCATCAGAAGGATAGAATAGAATAGAATACTCTTTATTATGTACACCATATACAACGTTGATACGACAGAGGGGCTTTCCTTTAAACTGCCTATACTAGGTACCATTTTCAAGCTCTGTACCAAAAATAAATTAATTAGGAGCAGTAGTTTAGTCGCAAATGATTTTTAAAGTTTTTGCACGGTTTGAACACGATGTATCTTTTCTAACATCTGATTATCGTCTAAGCATAGGTCATGCACCTTACAACGATAAATCTACGATGCGTTGTTGCCGCTCTGACGCATGTCGACATTCACTAAAAATTGGCAATGCAAACAAGGAAACAATCAATACACACACACTTGCACTTTCACTACGAAAGCGACTAACATAAAGCGAGCGAAAGAAATAGAGATAGGTCAGTTTGTTGCATCCTTGTTTTTTGCGATCGGTAAGTGGGGCCTCAGTGCGCCGAAGCTTGTTTTTCGGAACGTATGTTTTGTGGAATTCGCGCGCAAACAATTGTAATTTTATTTTGTTATTGTGAGAGGACACGTAACTTGGGATTATTATTATTTAGTATTAGTGTTTTTTTTTGTGATTGACTGTTTTTTATGGTGATAGGACACGTAACTTGGGATTATTATTATTTAGTATTAGTACCTATCTCCGGACCTCACTCCCATGGATTTCTTTTTGTGGGGTTACATTAAGGATGAAGTGTATGCATCAGAGGTAAATACAATTGATGAGTTAAAAAATAGGATTATTTTAGCATTTCACAAATTAAAGTGCTTAGCGACGGACAGTGATCTAATTAGAAAAATAAATAACAATATTCTCTGTCGGTATAATTTGTGCATCAATGTGAATGGAGGACACATCGAAAATTTAAAAATTTTGTGTGTTTGTTTTTGTGCGCGTACTTCGAAACGTTACCTAACATAAAAGCCAGTGCGAGCGGAGGCCTAAGTCGCCGGCCGCCACCCCGGCCCGGCCCCCACCGAGCACACGAGATACCGCACACCGCGCTCCGGCGCGCGCGCGACGTTGCCGCTTTGTTACCTAGCGGTATCTAAGGTCAGTGTCATTTTTTTACAAAGGGTGGTTGCGTTTTATTCGGATTTGCAAGCTATTTAGTTTGTTTGAAAAAAATATTTTCGTATTTATGGCGCTTTTTGTTTTTGTACCGTATCGAATTAATACTGAACACGTATAGTATACGTAGTTTAATTTAATGCCCCTCTGTCGTATCAACTCTGTATACCCCAAACGCAATGGCTACACTAGTGGCGAACTAAGAGATCTACATTCCACATTTCTGGTCACCATCATCATCCTTGTTACCAAGAACAGGTGCTAATCAGGACAATTCAAATATGTAAACACGATGATTATGAGAGCTAGTGAGAGTGTATGAAAAACAACTTTTCTGTACTTCGCTTGAACAAGCACACAAAACTTTATATTTATAAGTATGTGTTCACAAAAAAACCGGAAAAAAACGTGTTTCACTTATATTTCAGACGAAGAAACTAGGATACGTGTGATTTCTGTCGGAGTTGGGTAAATTGTGTAAGGGCCGTGATTCTTCTTAGTAATTTATTCGAAACTAGCTGTCCCCCGCGGCTTCGCTCCCGTCTACCCCTACCTACTTAACCATTTTTATTATTTTAAACCTTCTCTGTATTCTGGCAAAACTAACTAAAAAGGAATTATTCAAATCGGTCCCGTCGTTCTCGAATTTTAGCGAGACTAACGAACAGCAATTCATTTTTATATATATGATAAGTCGTCTCCTTATGTTTAACAACCACAGAACATAGTTTTAACTGCAAAAATTGACCTCACGTCAATCAAATCCTACATCGCACTAACAAAATTCTACGTGCGATTTGAACATATAGAACCGCCCCAAAACAACCACCGACAGTTGCCCATCAAACATAACACGCGTCTGGTCGGAGGATCCTTCCTTTCCACTTACCTCTATAAATCCTGAGAAGTTGACGTTTTGTCGCTTGTCGAATCGCCTCGATAATATCGGCGTGTGGAAACACGTTCATAGAATTATTATAATACGTGGCACGACGATACAATCGCCGCGATTCTCTCGCTTGTGGAGACGGCCCCTTAGAAATAGCATGACTAATGAATTATGAATACTATCATTATTTCACATTTACTATAGGTACTCTCGTCCTATGGATCTACTGGCCATCATTCAACTCCGCGCTATGTAGTACAGAAGTGGAGCGCCAAAGAGCAATCCTCAACACTTACTTATCTTTAGCGTCATGCACGGTAAGTCATTCCAATATTGCTTTAAAAGTGGAAACTTTATGAAATCAATAATTTGAGGCCTACCGTTTTACTTGGACAGTACCTGAAGTAGTTAAACTTCATTGCATTCGAAATTTAAATCACCACCATCCACCGCACGGAAGACAGCAGTTCTAAAAAGTGGCACTCTTTAGCAGAATCAGAAAGCACTTCACGCTACCCGTCACTGTCAAATTTTCCCTATCTACCTTGAACCTAATGCGTTAGCGATAAAGATGAAAATTAAATTTAACTGTTTTGTGATAAATATTATGATTCTCCTAAAGTGGCCTTTTTAGCCCCCATGACTACGATTGGGTGTATAGTGGCTGCAATCTTGACCAGTTAGTCTATTCTGTAAGTAACCATTTCGATATCGAGCTTCACCTGAGTGACAAACCCCACAAATTGAGTTTTATTGCACACAATATAAAGGTCTTACGTTTGACGTAATTTGTTACTCACCTCGGATTCCGCTGTCGAGACACGAAAATTTTGTTACAGAATACTGACCGAAGAAGTTTGTTTTTATGTTGGGCTTTTAATTGGTAATTGGTCGCATCGTATCAAAGTTTAAATTTGGTCACAGATTCAAGACGGCAATTTCAAAACATTGCATATGAACCACGAGTCCAACGTTGCTTCCGTTTAAGGTGACAATTGTGATTGTCGTTGTTATAGCTCTCATGACAGCAAAAACTTGTGCTCCGAGCATATAACGTGAGCACAAAATATTATTGGTAGTGTCTTATCCGACGAAACCCGCTATGCAGAGCCTGCATGGAGGAGAATGAGACAGCAGCATACCTGCTTAAAAGCTGCCCGGTAGTCGCGGATTACAGGGCAAAGTACTTCGGAAACCCAGGTACCCTTTGCGAGATAGCTGGTAACACCAAGGCGTTGCTGGCCTTCCTTGGGGAGCTGGGGTAGATCGAATGACGCATTTGTCCCACCTGCACGCAAAATACGCGCTTAGTCGTGGAGTTGCGGAAACCAGCCCGATTTACATACGTACATACATACATCCGACGTGACATGTTTCCCTGCTACGTATTCTATATCTGTTGAACATAAAATAAATAAGTACCTATTTCTATTAGGTCGTCACCTTCGTGCTGTCCGCAGCAGTTAGCCACAAGCCAGGCAAGCTGGACATGGTCCATATACAGAACTCGACGCTGGCGGGCGGGGTGGCTGTGGGCGCAGTGGCCAACATGTTCATTACACCTGGCGGAGCAATTGCTATTGGCATAGGAGCTGCTTTCATCAGTGTTCTTGGGTATACGTATCTTACAGTAAGTTTCAGAAATACATGTCTTTATTTTATTTTATTCAGAATACTGGAACTTAAACTTACGATCTTCACTCAAATGTTTTTAGCGTTAACTTTACCATTTTCATAGCCTCCTCCTCCTCATAGCATACCTACCCTACCTACCCTACCTACCCTACCTACCCTACCTACCCTACCTACCCTACCTACCCTACCTACCCTACCTACCCTACCTACCCTACCTACCCTACCTACCCTACCTACCCTACCTACCCTACCTACCCTACCTACCCTACCTACCCTACCTACCCTACCTACCCTACCTACCCTACCTACCCTACCTACCCTACCTACCCTACCTACCCTACCTACCCTACCTACCCTACCTACCCTACCTACCCTACCTACCCTACCTACCCTACCTACCCTACCTACCCTACCTACCCTACCTACCCTACCTACCCTACCTACCCTACCTACCCTACCTACCCTACCTACCCTACCTACCCTACCTACCCTACCTACCCTACCTACCCTACCTACCCTACCTACCCTACCTACCCTACCTACCCTACCTACCCTACCTACCCTACCTACCCTACCTACCCTACCTACCCTACCTACCCTACCTACCCTACCTACCCTACCTACCCTACCTACCCTACCTACCCACCCTACCTACCCTACTCCTGAATTTTCTTTGCTGTAAACCTCACGGAGCCCGAGACCTTTCCAACGAATGCAAAACCGTGGAAATCGGTTCGTGCGTTCTGGAGTTATAGCGTCAGGAAGGCAAACCCGACTTATTTTTATATAGTAGATATATGTATCTAATATAGGTCCAAATCAAATGAATACATATTTGGAAATAGACACTAACATGTAATGTATAACATTACATTATATTTTACTATTTACATTTTTTTCTTTTGTTTCATGCAGCCACAATTGGAAAAAATCGGTATCCAAGATACATGCGGAGTGAACAATCTCCACGGAATGCCTGCAATATATTCCGGTCTTATTTCTGTGATAGTCGCAGCAACAGCCACATACGACGCATACGGCTGGGAGTTAGAAAACCTTTACCACGCCACCTTTTATCAAAATACAGTTGGTCTTGGATTCTTATTTTATTCCTGTGCAGCGGGTCTAAAAAGGCCACTAGGTAGAATCCGCCAGCACATCAACGTTTCCCAAAACTGTCAAATTTTCCCAATCAACCTTGAACCTAATGCGTTAGCGATAAAGATGAAAATTAAATTTGACAGATTGTAGTATGATTAATATTATGTGATGCTAATAAATGATTCTACTAAGGTGACCTTTTAGACCCGCCTGTGCTGTAGGGAACGTGCAAAGCGTAGAATGTGCCATCTTGCGTTGATACTTGACATTAACACTTCTAAGCTGCTACCACCAGCTTTATACAATGTGCTCTTTTTCCCTTCTTAGAGATAAAGAGGGGTTCTTCATCTCTAAAAACGTTTTCAGTTTCTCTGTGATTCCCACGCTAGATTTTTCAGGTCATCAGATAATTTACGACTTAAAATGCCAATGCATTCCACAAATTTCTTTGACAAAACCCTTTACTGTCCAGGCTGCTTGTTTGTGGAATGCATTGCCGGTCCCAATAAGACGCGCTCAATCGTTACCGGGTGTTTAAAAGACTCGTGAGCATTACCTGTCGCTGTGATATGTTTGTCATTTATTTATTGTTAAGATTTGTTGTTAAGATTATATATATATATATATATATCTATGTATATAAATTATGATTGAGTAGTGTCGCACCGATGACAACCCCATTTTATGTCCAGGCAATTACTCTCCATTCCAGGTTGCCTGGTGATCGCGGAATGCGATAAGGCCGCCCATTGTACTTGTTTTAGTTTGTTGTTTTTGGAACGAAATTCCTTATCGCGCGTTGCGAAAGGGGGCTAGACGGATAAAATTAAGACCAAAAGTTGTAACGACACTTTTTGCTATAGTTGTAAGCCATGCGGCGTAGGAACTTCTTTCCATCCGGGTGTCCCTTGTACCTCTCAAGTTGGAGTGGAGTGGAGTGGAGTGGAGTGGAGTGGAGTGGAGTGGAGTGGAGTGGAGTGGAGTGGAGTGGAGTGGAGTGGAGTGGAGTGGAGTGGAGTGGAGTGGAGTGGAGTGGAGTGGAGTGGAGTGGAGTGGAGTGGAGTGGAGTGGAGTGGAGTGGAGTGGAGTGGAGTGGAGTGGAGTGGAGTGGAGTGGAGTGGAGTGGAGTGGAGTGGAGTGGAGTGGAGTGGAGTGGAGTGGAGTGGAGTGGAGTGGAGTGGAGTGGAGTGGAGTGGAGTGGAGTGGAGTGGAGTGGAGTGGAGTGGAGTGGAGTGGAGTGGAGTGGAGTGGAGTGGAGTGGAGTGGAGTGGAGTGGAGTGGAGTGGAGTGGAGTGGAGTGGAGTGGAGTGGAGTGGAGTGGAGTGGAGTGGAGTGGAGTGGAGTGGAGTGGAGTGGAGTGGAGTGGAGTGGAGTGGAGTGGAGTGGAGTGGAGTGGAGTGGAGTGGAGTGGAGTGGAGTGGAGTGGAGTGGAGTGGAGTGGAGTGGAGTGGAGTGGAGTGGAGTGGAGTGGAGTGGAGTGGAGTGGAGTGGAGTGGAGTGGAGTGGAGTGGAGTGGAGTGGAGTGGAGTGGAGTGGAGTGGAGTGGAGTGGAGTGGAGTGGAGTGGAGTGGAGTGGAGTGGAGTGGAGTGGAGTGGAGTGGAGTGGAGTGGAGTGGAGTGGAGTGGAGTGGAGTGGAGTGGAGTGGAGTGGAGTGGAGTGGAGTGGAGTGGAGTGGAGTGGAGTGGAGTGGAGTGGAGTGGAGTGGAGTGGAGTGGAGTGGAGTGGAGTGGAGTGGAGTGGAGTGGAGTGGAGTGGAATACACAAATCTGATCCTGCATGGAGTATTTAATCCCGATATGGTAGGAACTGACCATTGAGATGCCAAACAGTGGTTGCCAACGATACGATACGATACCATCTTAGGGAAAAGGATAAAGTCATAAAACACAGTCATGTTTTAGTTTTATTACAATTCCTTCACTAATTAATCGAAAGGAACTTCGTTCCGTCCGGGTGTCCCTTGACACCTCTCAAGTTTTTTATATTATTATCGGTGTAATAAACAAATAATAATATAGTTCCTCCATGCTCTTTGTAGAACTTTAAAATAGTTTCATGACAGAGGTGGCGAGACGACCTGGACGCGTGTTTAGTTTTCCGTCCTCTGTTGGTCTCCCAATGGAAAGAGCAACAACTAAAGTACGACGGTATTTGGTAGTAAACGCCGTCTCTGGTATTTATGGCATCGTAGACTTGTGTACCTTTTGATATACCTTAGAGTATCAATGAGACAATGTCAAGGTATTATTTTTCAAGTAATGTCTGTTTTTTAATCTCGGAGACTAAATTGACAATTGCTATTGAAATCTATGTCAGTTTGCCATTTTCACTTGTCATTCATCAGACTATAGGTAATTTCTTTTTCATTTTCGTACAAGTTAATTCGACAAAGTCACGATTACTCTTGTAACGATACTCTTGTAACGATACTCTTGTAACGATTACTCTTGTCACGATTTTCTTAGCTTTACTACGAATGATTGATTTAAAAGAAAATGTAATTTAGCCACATTTTTGTGCAGACAGGACAAATACCAACATCACACGGGAAACACGAACCTGTAAGAAGTTTTGCGAAGCAGGCGACCTACCAGGGGTTAGCTCTGGCATCTACGTTGGTAATTGCACTTTTGACAGGTGTCGCTAGCGGTAAGAACTTTTTTAACATTATTTCTGTCTCCTAAGCCCCCGAAACAAAATCATCTTGGTATGGTGATCAGTTTTTAAAATAGTTTGAAAACTGCAAATCAAGAGCAGCCACCAGCGCCCTATTTTTATTATGCATGAGCAAACAAAATAGGCGAATCCTGAGCGTTCGGGTAGCATCGTTGCGATATTTCTGAATAGTACTCCAAAGCAATCCTCAATTCCGCTTTACACCGATTACTTAGTTTTGTAACCCTGTTACTACTTTCCTCGTCAGGTGGCTAGAAATTTGGTAGATCTGTGGTGGTAGTCAGCGACAATATTCGATGAGCATCTAAAAGTTCGAGAAGTCATCAACACTTCAAGGCACTTGTCTCACCGCCGGCGATCAGCAAGTAGCGAATAAAGCTTCAAACTCGAAACGAGTTAGCGAGCAGCGAGTAGCGAGTGAAAAGTTTCGATGGTTTTGACGCTCGGCTTTCAGCGAGTGCTTTTGTGCGACAGGCATTTACTCGCAGTACTCGCTATAAAAACCTTTTTACAAAAAATACAACCGACTTCCAAAAACAAAACACTACAAGGTACATAATAACTTCGGAAGAAAGAAAACAACTTTAATTTCGGAAGTCGGTGTTCAAAAACTTTTTTACAAAAAATACAACCGGGTGTTTTTGGTTATTTTTTCGTTTTTTGACACTGACTTCCGAAATTAAAGTTGTTTTCTTTCTTCCGAAGTTATTTTCTACCTTGTAGTGTTTTGTTTTTGGAAGTCTGTTGTATTTTTTGTAAAAAGTTTTTTATTTTTCACTTTTAACTTCTATGTCCGCCGGTGGAACCAAAAGGTTCCATTTGCGATACAATGGTGGAGCATTGGAAGCTCAGGAGGTTAAGTGGTACCTACGAGTAGGTACCTGCGTACCCATTAACAGCGTACCGGCGCAATGTTATGTTAAGAACTGGTGTAAACACTAAAAAAACATGCGATTTCAGCAATCCCGATTCTTTGCTATCATTCATTGAAGAGTTCCGTTGCCTACCTCCGAAGTTCTTCATCAGATCGTAACCAAATTGAAACGGGACCAGTCCAGCAAAATACTCTTTCAAACAAAAAAAGTATCATCCAAATCGGCTGACAATTGGCTAAAGTATCGCTGAACAAACATTTTTCATGGGATCTCATCATCAGATCCTAATTTTTACCTTTCATCATCAGCTCAGCAACATGAGATGATGATTACCAGGCACAAATATCTAAATTGCGTCAGAAAGTTCATGAAAAACATTGTATGTGTCTATAAAATTTAAGGATTGCCCTCGATTTTCGTGGGATCTCATCATCAGATTCTGACATGGTAACAATGGGACCAATCGAGAAGTATACCCTTTCAGATGAAATTTTTTTTTTAAATCGGTTCATAAATGACGGAGTTATGAGGTAACAAAAAAAAAAAAAAATTACAACCGAATTGAGAACCTTCTCCTTTTTTTGAAGTCGGTTAAAAATTACCGTTGATTGGTGTGTTCTGACCGCCAAGCGAGCATCGCTGAGCCAGTACAATCTTTGATAGCTCTTGTCGCTGCGATCAACTAGAGGTAAGAGCCGTTCGCCGGCGGTGTGAACAGCCAGCCATCGATTATGAATGTATATGTCTCTTTTACTCACACGAGATCTATATCTTTTGATCCTTTCCTCAGCGACCAAATAGTCGATAGCTAGTCGCTTCCCCGCGGCGAGACAAGTGCTAAACAGGGATAATCGTCGGTTGGTGTCCCATTCCATTTGAAATGTCTAACGGGGCCTCTGCGAGTTGGCTTCGGCCCCTCGTACGCCTATCAAAGGACCGAGTCTCCAAGAACCCGAGATTTTTTTTTAAATACCTTAGTTTTTCATGTTATACTTATAATTTACAAATTAAATTATCGTAAGTTTATAATTGGGTCCTGGATATTACGACAGTTTAAGATTTAATCGCTTTTACAGGTTTAATCGCCAAATTCTGCGCACCTCTGACAGAGAAGCAACGGTATGATGACGAAGAGAATTGGGAGCTGCCATAACAATAGCGTAACATAACAATGTCGTCTTCATTTTTAAACTTTTCATTGGTAAACCTCATGATATTCAAAAGTACCTACCAAAAGAAATTTGAGGAAAACCGTATGTTTTACAGCACTAAGATATAAAACCAACGTTTGCTAAACGAATGTATAGTGTTGAGGGACGTCGTGCACTACGCGAATTTTTAATTAATTATTTTTTATAATTAAGTATTAAAAGTAACCTTACTTAGTCATTGCTATAATAGGTATATAAGAATGAATGACCTATATCATGAAAGTTATATTGTAAGTTGTTATCGACTTGCGTATTTCAGTGTGTATTTTTTAAAATTAATTGTAACCAATCGGCGGGTCTAAAAGGCTTGGTAGAATCAGCCAGCAATTCTTTTATGATGCATACTATAGGTATGTCTGTTTTCTTTTAAGTTTGTTATTGAGAATTGGGTATTTTACTAAAAACAAATCGAATTAGTCCGTTTGATAGATTTTCAAAAAATATTGGATACGTATTTTTCTTTTTTCACGTAAACAAAAAATAAAGAGGATACAGCGAGTTGAAAACACGCGTGACGTCATCGGGCTTGGTAAAAATGTATAAATTCTACCAAGCCAGATGACGTCACGCGTGGTTTTAGTAAAATACCCTATTTGTGGACGATGGGGTGTGGGTTACATGTGTAGTAACATAAACATGGAATAGGTTATGCATAACTGTATTTCTAAGTAAGGCTAATTTAAGAATTTTTGCTATGCCTGGCGTGTAACTGTTTTTTGTCCCTAACAAATAATATAAAAGTCAAAGTACCCGAAACTGTTAAATTTTCCCAATCAACCTTGAGCCTTATACTTTAGCGATATAGATGAAGATTAATTTTGACAGATTGTTGTATGATTAATATTTTGATCCTAATATGACTCTACTAACACGGAACAGAAGTTTTTTCTGTTCTGTGTCTACTAAAATGGCTTTTTTAGGCCCGCAGATTTTTTCATGCCCTGACATCCTACAGAGCTTAAAAATTAAGATTTTTTATAATTATTGTTTAGAAAGGCTTCTGTTTTCTTATGCTATTGGTAGAAGTTATACTATTGGGTGTTTCATTCCGAATTACGATGAATTAATGAATATTCTTATGATAGTTGTTTTTTATTTAACAACAAATCATTAGATATTTTGTTACACTTTGTTTAAAATTAAATATACTTAATTAAAAGTAAACATTGTACCTGATTATATTCCATTTATTTATTTTATATACATCATTTAAATTTTTAAATTTTTTAATTTAGAAGAAAATACAAAAATAGTAGCCCAGTGGTGTCGGGAACAGGGTTCAAGTGGCCAGGGCTTCTGACAGAGGAACCTCTTATTTATTTATTCACAAAATCCACAGCTTTTTTTTCTTTAGGCTGCTCTCCCGAGAAATGCTTAAAAATAGCGTGCAAATGAAGCAGTTTTACGTCGGCATTTACTGAGAAATTACAATGGAAAAAAAGGGTGGTAATCTACAGGATCATCTGCCTAGCCTTTTCCCAACTATATTAAGTATGTCGGCTTCCAGTCAAACCGAATTTAGCTGAATACCAGTATTTTATGCGGAGCGACTGCCTACCAGACCACCACAACCCAGTAACTGGATAACACGGTACTTCATGGCAAGACTGGAGTCAGATTAACTGGCTTCTGACAATGCGTAACGACTGCCAAAGATCTACAAATGACAGCCGGGACCAACGGCTTAACGTGCTTTCCAAGGCACGGAGGAAACTCGCTTTGTTAAGATGGTCATGGTAATCTACTGGATATGATACGTAATTTGGTTTAGCCAGAATTTATGTATCGGTATCACATAATAAGAAAAAATAACACCAATTCACCTCCAAATCGTTGAGATTACCTTGTGCATACAAACGGAGCAAACTACAACTTTACGCGCCACTCCGCTACCCGCGTTTCTATTTATTTTTATAATAAAAATTATACATATTTTTAAATAGGTAAAAAAACAATTATTTTTGGTTGTATTGCGAAGTAGTAAATATAATATGTTGTATACTCTTTTGATAAAAAAACTATGGAGTAAAATGGTTTAATCTCAACGATTTGGAGGTGATTTGGTGTTTTTTTTTTATTATGTGATACTGATAGACAAATTCTGGCTAAACTAAATCACGTATCATGTCATGTAGATTACTATTTTTTTTTTTTCAGAAATAATTTTTCTGTTATTGCCGACGAAAATTTGCTTCATCTGCACGCTGTTTTTAAGCGTTTCTCGGGAGAGCAGCCTTAACACGATAGGTACATTCACGCTGAAAAACCGTTTATTAAATAAAAATAAGCGTGTGTATTCAAAAAGGTGTTGGGAATTTTTCTTCAATTCTTGCTCAGGACAAACACCTGAGACGGTGTCAAGTAAATTGTATAAGCCTTATCACAGTAGAATAAGTTTTAAATTCGTTTGGCAAATATCCAAGTATTTCTCACTAGGTGTCATGAGGAGATATGAAATTTCAAGGGGAAATGTTGTGTCTTTGTTCGTTGCATTTGAAATATGTATTTCGGAATATGCTTTGTATTTTTGGATTGAGGTTAGGTTAGGCTAGCTTATCATTTCGTTGTAGGTATTTTCCTGAAAAAAAAAAAAAATCGTTCCGTAAGTTTAATTACTAAAAAAAATATTGGACACTTTTTATTTTCCTTAGTTACATAAACAAATATGAAACAACAAGTGCATTGAAATTTGGGTGAAGTCACCGGACCCCACTCCAGAACTTTGATTCGCTTTATATATTTTGTTAAATCGCTAACCCGTGCAACTTCATTTGCGTCGCATTTTTCATTCATTCTCTGCTCCTATTGGTCGTAGCGTGATGTTATATAACCTATGGCCTTCCCCGATGAATGGGCTATCCAACACACTAGTTTTATAAAATTAAAAGATACTTTTATTGATTTGAAAAGACAAAAAATATGTGTCCAATAATTTTTGAAAGCACTTTCGTTTGTATTTTCTATCCAGGAAACAACCGTTTTAGGGAACCTGTCCATATGAGCGGAGTGAGGCAGCGGAGCGGAGAAACTGAGAAATATTAGCCAATCATTTCAGTCAAAATGACAGTGACTTATGTGGTGTGGAGATTTTATGCAATTCCATTGGTTAAAATTTTTCTATTTTTCCGCTTCGCTGCCTCGCTCCGCTGTAATGGACAGGTGATCTATTTTTGTCTGATTAGGCAGCTTATTGGCTATACCAGGAAGTGGGTCTGCGGACGGCGAGCATTGGGTGGCTCGCCGTCTGATCAGAACCAGGCCCGGGTCGGCGGCGCGCTGCGATCCCAACGCGCCTCAAGGAGATGTCAGCACAGAAGACGGGGCCCACTAGGGCCAGTGCCTGCTGGGGCTGCGGACTTCGTTCGAAAGAGGCACCGTACCCTGGAACGCAAAGGGCACTAGGAGGAATACGGATGGGTTTTAGTCAGTAAGAGTCTGACACTTCCTCCTGCTGTACCCAGAGCGAGAGGAGTCATTTGATGATTTCCCATCCTAAAAAAAAAGAAGCCTGCTATATTTTGCTAACATAGTTTATAAACTTCCTTAGGCAATGTTTAGACTATGACTCGCACTTTTTTCGTTTTTCCCTTTCCAGTGGTAGAAGCTAGTAGGTACCTATGTAAAGCAGATGAAAATAGAATTTACGAAATAGCTGGGTGGGACGTTATGATACTATAACGAGTCAAATATTTCCCCCAACATATCAACTTAGTATATTATTATATCAGCATGATCGAATTTGTATAAATTTCACCAAATTGCCTGCTACGTAGGGAAATCAAGTTTGTGAAATAAATTTCATTTCAGCTGTCTAGCCCTGTTAATTTTCGCTATGAATATTTATTTAGTAGGTTGATATTAATAAATATTTAGTCACAAAATTGCCTAAAAGTTAAATATAGATAACGTTAATGGGGGCACCGTGTAACTTCTGAGGCCTTTTTTTTAAGTCCGCAGCCACAATAGGCACTGGCCCTGGTGGGCCCCGTCTTCAGTGCTGACATCTTGAGGCACGTTGGGATCGCAGCGCGCCGCCGCCCGGGCCTGGTTCTGATCAGACAGCAAGCCACCCAATGCTTGCCGTCCGCTGACCCGCGCCTACGGTGGCCGAGAATCGTCCTGCGACTCCCGACGCCCGGGGCGTCTTCTTCTGTTGCGGCGGCTGAGACGTGAGGTTTCCCTCTCTCTCACGCGTTCAGCTTCCTCCTTTGCATTACCTGTAATTTTAATAACTTCTGAGGCCTAGATATTAAAATTACAGGTACTTGTAATGATATTTTAGTTTCATGTAGATACAACCAGTAGAGTCCTTGCAAAAGCTAGACAATTAATTTAATTCGCTAATAGTCAAGTGGGTTAGATAATGTTGGTCACAGACCCCTACGAAGTTGCGGACAAAAGCTGATAGGCTATAATTCGTATGCATTTTCGTTCTATAACAGTAAACTGTTTCGTTCTATCTAACATGACTTTACGCCAGTCAAACAGTGGCGAGCTCATTTACACAGTAATCTTATACCATAAACTAAATGTTACTATAATCCTCGGGCAACAAAGACACAGCAATTTATAAAGCTTATTGTAGGTTAAGGATTTGAGGCTTTAAGCTATAGATGCTTTAATACTAGGCTTTGCTTGATGGGTACTTAACGGGCCAACCGAGCTTTGTTCTGCAAACGAATAAACTTGCTTTACAATGATGCCGTTTGTTAAAGGATTTGAAGACGAATATATAACTTGGTTAAGGATTTTGAGGCGTAGCTATTTTGTATCTTTATGAGAGAATAGGACGCCTCTTTAGGGTCAAGTCACACGCTGCGGACTTCGTTCGAAAGAGGCACCGTACCCTGGAACGCAAAGGGAACTGGGAGAAACGCGGATGGGTTTTAGTCAGTAAGAGTCTGACACTCCCTTCTGCTTCACCCAAAGCGGGAGGAGTCATTTGATGATGGGTCAAGTCACACCGAGATGGCAGCGAAGCGGCGAGCAGTGTCAGTGTCATATAATTTTAAACTTTATCTTCATTACTATAACACATATTATCGCGGGAGTCGTCGGAATGCTCGCGGCGCCGCGGGCGGCCGCGCGACCTTTTCAAGTTTCTCAAGCGATCAAGCGATAATATGTGTTACTGTGATAAGGATTAAGTTTAAAATTATATGACACTGAACCTGCTCGCCGCTTCGCTGCCATCTCGGTGTGACTTGAGCCTTAGACTCACGTTGTCAAACCAATGAATCCACGCAGCGGCACTTGTCTCACCGCCGGCGATCAGCGAGTGGCGAGTAAAGCTTCAAACTAGTTCAAACTCGAAACAGTTGGCGATCAGCGAGTGAAAAGTCTCGATAGTTTTGACGCTCGGCATCGGCAACGGGCATTTACTCGGAATACTTGCTCCGGCCCGCAATCATCATCATCATCATCTGCCTAGCCTTTTCCCAACTATATTGGGGTCGGCTTCCAGTCAAACCAGATTTAGCTGAATACCAGTATTTTACGAGGAGCGGCTGCCTACCAGACCTCCACAACCCATTTACTGGCTAACACGGTACTTCGTGGCAAGACTGGAGTCAGATTTACTGGCTTCTGACTATCCGTAACGACTGCCAAAGATCTACAGATGACAGTCGGGACCAACGGCTTAACGTGCTTTCCGAGGCACGGAGGAAACTCGTTATGTTAAGATGGTCACCCATCTACAGACCAACCTTGGCAAGCGTTGCTTAACCTTGAAGATCGACCCGTGCGGCTGTTATTATTTAACCACGAGCTCCTCCTCCTGCTCCGGCCCGCAATATAGGTAGAAATTACCGCAGTTTGGTTGTTCTGACAGCCAAGCGAGCATCGCCGAGCGAGTGTCGCTGAGCGAGAACAATCTTTAATAGCTATTGTCGCTGCGATCAACTTGAAGTAAGAGCCGCTCGCCGTCAGTGTGGACAGCCAGCTATCGTCTATGAATGTATGTGTCTCTTTCACTCACACGAGATCTATATATTTTGTCCCTTTCCTCAACAAGCAAATGGTCAGTAGGTACCTACTCGCTTCCTCGCCGGCGGTGAGACAAGTGCCTAATTCACCTTTTTATTTGAATTTGTGAGAGCTGTGTTTTTGTAAGCTGTCATTCTATTTTGATTACTTGGATTGACAGCTCACTTCACCCAAGCCTTCACATGCTTACAGCCGGTCTATTCTGTTAATTGTCTGTGTTGACGGCACGGTTGGCGCAGTGGTTGAGCGATTGACTGCTGCGCTGCGTGTCGCGGGTTCGACTCCCGCACGGAACAAATATTTGTATGGTCTACAGATAGTTGTTCCGGGTCTGGCTGTTTGAAAAAAAAACCGGCCAAGTGCGAGTTACAGGCGCATACGAAGGGTTCCGTACCATAAACCTTAATTTTTATTATTCGTTGTTATAGCGGCAATAGAAATGCACAATCTGTGAAAATTTACTGTTGACTAGAGTCAAGAGCAAACCCATTAGAAATAAATAAAATAATTTAAAAAAAATTCAACTGTCTACCTATTACGGTTCTTGAGGACACGCTGACAGACAGACGGACGGATGGACAGCGGAGGCTTATTAATAGGGTTCCGTTGGTTACCCTTTGGCTACGGAACCCTAAAACAGTATTCCACTCATGATCCTTCGGCATCCATCGATCAATTAGTAAATGAAAGAGAACCGGTAAAGTGGTTTGCAATCCATCAATGAATTTTGAAGAGTGAGCCACACTGAACACGGGCTTGTTTGTGAAAACGTAGGTACTAAAACCTTTAATTTTTTTGTAAAAAATTTCACAATTTAAACCTAGTTTTTTATGGGAAATCATCAAATGTCTCCTCTCGCTCTGGGTGGAGCAGAAGGGAGTGTCAGTCTCTGACGGACTAAAACCCATCCATGTTCCTTCTAATTCCCATTGCGTTCCAGGGCCGCGGTTACTCTTTTGAACTTATTCCGCCACCCTAGTAGAAGCCTGGTAAAACAATAACATTGACCACAACAAGTGCGAATCAAACTCGGGGCCTAAAGTGTTCCGAACAACTCATGTTTTTCTAATCATCTTAGAAACCATAGAATTCCTTCCTAGTTTTCCTTTACATAATCTTTGTTTAATTATAAGTTAAGAAGTTTCTTAAAAAACTTCTGTATAACTTACTTATTTAAAAAAACTGGTATAAATAAATTCAAATTGACTCACACACTATATTAAGAGTGACCTTATAAGGGTTCTGTTTTTCATACGAACGTTCGGAACCCTAAAAAATATGACATACGAGTATATAATTTTATCCTATTGACATGATCACATTTACAGAAATTATTATTCCAGAACACTGCAGGTCAAAGGCCTTCCCTCCTTCCACATTCTCCGGTCTTCTGCGATTTTGGAGCAGTCCTTTGAGAAGGAGTCCAGCTCGTCTAGCCATCTCTTTTTGGGCCAGGGCAAGGCATGAGTTAATAAAAATAGGGTTTTCCTTACATTTGCCGTAGTATTGACATATCTCAAACCCAAATACGACCGTATAGTAAGTACATAGGTACCTATATATGTTTCGGTTCACAAGTACACTTAAACTGGTCAATATTCTCTCACTATATCACTTGAGGACTGGGCACATAGCCAAGGCGTTGCATAAAATTAAGAGCCAATAGATTACATGGCTGACTTGGCTCTAGGTTTGGGTACATTTTGTGCTGTCCTGGGTGCTTACTCTCGAATATAATTCCGATAGATCGACATTGGAATTTTCAGTCAAACGTCAGGGATTGGCTAAACTCAGTGAGTCCAGCCAATCCCTGACGATTAACTCAACCAACTGACGTTTGACCAATGTCGATCTGTCGGAATTATATTCTAGAGTAAGCACCCTGAGCCATCTAATAATAGAGTGAACTTAATTTAAACAAGATGGGATAACTGGAGAATGGCATGTCCCTCAGCCATAAATAAGTTGAAAGAACATTTGCTATATAGGTAGGTACATAGTTTTCTCAATTTACGACTTTACTTGTTGGTTTCTTTGTAGTTTTACACCAAAAATGGCTTGACCGACTTACAGACAGACGGACGGACAGCGAAGTAATCCTGTAAAGGGTTTTGCGTTTTTCTTTTTGAGGTAAGGATTACGTTTTCGGCTCGGGAGACCGCAACTTTCTTTATTTAATAATATATAATTTTATTTATTAGCGGTCCCCGACAGATGAAGTTTGGGCCACAATATTCGTCCTTATATTAAACGAAATGGATCAAAAGATATTATTTTTACTGTCGGGGTCGATTATTTTTATTTTATGTTTTTATAGTATGGAGGATAAGTCGTTATGTCCGGAAGGCAACTGCCAGATAGTTGATATTCTGATTGGTGTAAATGTTCAAATCGCACGGAATACTCTGATACCGCAATGCAGGATTTCATTCAGTAGTTCTTCGCTGGCGGGATAGATGGCGCTAAGTTTCTTTTTATAGCGTTACAGCTAGTTTTTCTTATGGCGATATTGATACTGCGATATAACCAAAACTTAATAATGCACGGGTTACGGATTGCATATGAATAAATAAAAAATATTTTTTTATTAAATAGGTAGTACTTACTTATTAGTTCTTTATTGTACACCAAAATAACTTATGATGTAGCTAATAATATGCTTAAATAATAAAATTAAATAGTAATCATAAAATTCGCGTAAAAACATAGGCAAGCTTAACTCAAAATTGAGTGTTAACTTCATAGGTTGATTAATTATATAATATGAGTTCTAAATCACCATTAATTTATTTTCAAGCGTTAGGTATCAATCAAAGACACCATTTTATGCAAAGATATTTTTTAAGAAATAGAGATATAATAATCTAGCTAGCACATTTTTGTTAACGTCACTAACAAAATGTAGAGACTAGCAGTCAGAGCTAAATTATTATTTAAAAAAAAAACATTAATACACATAAAATACAATTTACGCCTAAAAACAATTAATATCTTAGTCTTAAAAGTTAGAAATGAAAAAGCTATGTTTTCATCAACTCGTGCGTGCATGCTAGCCTGAAGGATTTGGAGAAAATCCTTGACCACGACCTGTGTACGTGATCGCATAGGCCAGTGTTTTTTTAAATCTTTACTTAAGGTGGAAGCGCCAGGGTAGCCCGCGAAATTCAAATATTTTTTATGTTTTTTTGCAATTTGCCGGAAATTGTGAAGATATATAGTGAACAAAATACTATGCGCGGCCGTAACGCGTATTCATCTACAGAATTATAACCATTTTAACCATTAATATAGCCCTCTAAGTTCATGAAGCCCTATAGAATGACTTTTTCATGTAATAACCATTCACACTGACCGGCAAATTGCAAAAAAAAACATAAAAATATTTTAATTTCGCGGGCTACCCTGGCGCTTTCACCTTAAAGATCTGTTGCGCTAATGCGAATATGACTTTAGGTTCATAAAAGTAAGCTTACATATCTTATTTAACAAAAACATTTACCTGGCATGTTCTTCAAAGTGAATTTACAGAGATTATTTTATAGCTAGAGGGTTAGCCTTTATATTGTGCGTGCAATTTGGCTTCTATGCAACATATCTCAGTAAAATATGATATGTTGTATCTTCGTCATTGCACATACTGCAGACAAGTGATAACTTCAAGTAGAGTAACCTAATACTGATTGTGAGATTGGCCAAAACAATCAACTATTCGCACGACCAGTTGTCCGACCACTTACGACCACACTTTGTGCCAAGCTCGCTTAGTGTGCGAGCGAGGTCCTTTATTTATCCATACATTCGTTTATTATTTTTTGTCTTAATGCTGACACATTCGTTTTCCCTCTTTTTTCTTTTGGTAATATTAGAGAATCATTTGTTTACTTTAGAAAGCTCTCAGAATAAAGATGATATTATTATGTTAAGTTAGGGCAGCTCCCAATTCATTTCATCGTCGTATCGCTGCTTCACATCGAGAGGCGAGAAGATTTTAGTTCTGGCGATCAAACCTGTAAAAAAAAGCAATTAAATAATTATTCGAATTTTAAACATCGTCAACTGTGTTTACTGTGTAACCCCTCACGGTCCACTTTCCGGTTTTGTATGAATTTTAAAACTAGTCCGCATATCCCTGTCCATTGAAACGGAGTGGCGGTTTTATGCAATTCTATCGGTTCATATTGGCACAGCTCCGCCCCGCTCCTCTCCACTCCGCTCCAGTGTACAGTCAGCCTAATATTGACCCAAAAAAACGTCAATTTTATCGGTAGAAAGGATAAAAAATGATTATATTTTTCATAGAACCTCCGAATATACATGGTTCCGAAGTACTTTTACCGAACTGGTTACAGATACAACCATGATATTTCGAGGAGAGGGATTTAATCAAAATGATTTGTTAATCAAGCGATTCAACAGGATAAAATAAAGCCGTTCTACGGACTGCTGTGTACGAATTGTATTAAATTTTAACAGACTTAGTCGCTCCACTTGTGGCAATATTGTAAAATTAGGGATGATTCTGCCCTGCCCAATGAATAAGTTTTAAACCTATTTCTTCTACAGAACTTTTTCAAGCTAGTAATCGTTGCTTTTTCAATATTAATTGCATAATTATTGTCTTTTTTCACGAATTATACAGACCAAAATCCTGCTCCAGGAAAAAAATATCGAACCGTCACAAAGTAAACACAAGTCAAGTGATGTAATTCGTTTTCAAAAATTCGTTCAACTGATCACGCTTTCAAAAATTGTGACAATAATTTCGTAATAATTTTCATTCGAGAAACTTGAGACTGAATTGCTTATTTTTGTTTATTAAAAGCTTTTATTTAACTTGCAATGTATGCATATATATATATATATGCATGTTTGTTCGGGTGGAATCTTGCTACTCAATTTTGAAGCAGTTATCTTCAACCGATTGAGCTGAAATTTTGTATGCACGTTTAGTTTGGATGACAATACACGATAAGCTGAAGTTTTTCAAAATCCAATATGGCGGACCATCCAAGATGGCACAATATGGTTATCAAATGAAAGGGCTTATTGAGCGTAACTCGAAAAATAATGTGACGTCATTCTAAATCCAATATGGCGGAATAGTTATTTTTTATGCACTTTTACAATATGGGTATCAAATAAAAGGGCTTCTTGAGAGTAACTCAAAATAACTAAAAAGTAAAATATAAATTAAAAGGAAACAAAAAACTTTAAAAAAAGCTTTTGTTTAATTTTAATTTAAATAAAAAATTTCTTTAAAACTTCTTATTGCGAGGTTTGCGTATGTACCTATAAGTATTTAATTAATTAAACCTCGCGACAAGCTTTTATGATTAATTTTAAATGAAAATTTTATTTTCTTCTTTTTAGAGCGCTTGATTAAATAAAAGCTATTTTTTTTTTAAGTTTTTTTTCCTTTTAATTTATTCTATATCCCTTAAACATTAATTTTCTCATCGTGGTTTTTAAAGGATGGGAAATCATCAAATTACTCCTCCCGCTCTGGGCGGAGCAGACTCTTACTGACTAAAACCCATCCGTATTCCTCCCAGTGGCCTTCGCGTTCCAGGACCCAGGGTGAGTCTTTCGAACAAATTCCGCAATACCTACCTACCAACCTGCATATGAACTTAGCCTCAACTTAAAATATGCAATTCAGAGAGAACGAGAATGACGAGAGAACACGCGATTTAAAGTTGGAGGACAATTAGAAATTAACCATATTTAATTAGGTAATTATGAACATTCAACAAGAACTTACCGGATATAATTCCTGATCCAAGTGCTAGACCCAGCGTAGTTGCCAGAGCTATTAGCTGGTACGCCGCCTGCATCCCCATGGATCTTGGAACAGCGGCCGATGGGTTCACCTGTCCAGCCTGCAAAGAAAGAAAGTTCTGTGTTTGAGTACAGTACAGTATCAGAAAAATTCAAAGAAAAACACCACTGATTACTATGACACAGTAACAGCCACCTATACATTGGACATTATAGAGCAGTCAGAGTTAGTACACGATGCCATTAGATATCAGAGATAGTGAAAAGAAAAAATGAAAGAAAGTATGTTAATTTCTTCCAAAAACTGCCATCCTTAAGCCGACAGACGTGTTGAAAATGGCTTTATAAAAACGAGTCTTAGGGTGCGTTTCCACCAGAGACGTGATTCTATTGGTTCTTAACAAACACATCTCTCGCTACGTAGGCATCCTCCACATCTCTGCTAGAAACGCAGCCAATAGGGTATTTTACTAAAAAAATCTAATTAGTACGTCTGATAGATTTTCAAAAAATATTGGACACGTATTTTTTTTTTCTTTTTTCACGTAAACAAGTAATAAAGAGGATACAGCGAGTTGAAGACACGCGTGACGTCATATGGCTTGGTAAAAATGTACCAAATTTACCAAGCCAGATGACGTCACGTGTGTCTTCAACTCGCTGTATCTCCTTAATTTTTCGTTTACGTGAAAAAAGAAAAATACGTGTCGAATTTATTTTGAAAATCTATCAGACGGACTAATTATATTTTTTTAGTAAAATACCCTATTGTGTGTATGGATCTACTGGAACTTACTAGCTCGTCTGCAATGCTGGAGGTAGCGGGGAAGATGTTTCCCATCTCAATGCCGTATGTTTCGATTGTTGCCAGCCCTGCAAATAGTGCAGAAAGAAGACCGGAGTATATTCCAGGCATTCCGTGGAGATTGTTCACTCCGCATGTATCCTGGATGCCGAATTTTTCCAACTTTGGCTGAATAAAACAAAAAAGAAAAGTATTAATAAGACATTTTAGTGCCTAGTTTCAAATATTCATGGGATGCCCCATGAATATTTGTAAATAAGCACATAATAAATGACTTGGACCCTCATCGAGTAGAAATCAAAAGATACATTTACTATGAAAATGGTTACGTTAACGCAAAAAACATTTCAGTGAATAATTTCGGGAATCTTTATGTAGCCCGACAAGGCCAGGTTACTTATTTATTTTTGTAAGAATTGCTTGTTATTAAATTTTAAAGAAGATCGTGAATTTAAATTCCAACTTTTTGATCCAAATAAAATAAAGACACTGTGTTCCTGAAACTTACTGTAAGATACCTATATCCCAAAACGCTGATGAATGCCGCGCCCATGCCGATAGCTATCGCTCCGCCAGGACTAACGTACATGTTGGCCACTGCGCCCACAGCCACTCCACCAGCCAGGGTCGAGTTCTGAATGTGGACCATGTCCAACTTGCCAGGCTTGTGGCTCACTGCTGCAGACAGCATGAAGGTGGCGACCTGATCGATACAAATCAAAGTGTTATTATGATATTTAACTCATATACAGATGTGTTGCTGGAGAGTTTGTTGCACCACTTCTTCTTCCCAGCACTAGGAAGTGGTGACGGGCGGGGCGTTTTTGGGGGACTGTCTTTTTCAAATTTTGACGTATCAAAGTGCTGGCACTCAGCCTAATTTGAATGAATAACTTTTGACTATTGACTTATAGACTTATTGACTTTTTGGCTTTTTGACTTTTAACTTTTGTATTTTTGACTAATAAATCCAAAAGAACACCGAATCGCTGCTCCGGCAATAACTAGAGATGAGTAATGTATCAAATGTTTAGCTTATCACTTCATAGCCTTAAAAGTCAGAATCGTCGGTAAACGGTGATACACATTGACAGTCGTGGTCTGTATGTTTGGAAGTTTTGAAAGGCTTGTCTCTAGGTAGCTGCCAACACGTGTGATTGCTCTGAGGTCAAGTGTAAACCCTTGAATACCCACTTTCCGACCAGTTGTCAATCAATCTACCTAGCCTTTTTAACCGAATTCGCAAAAAAGGAGGAGGATCTCAATTTGATAGGTATCCTCATGTGTTTTATGTTTGTACACCGATTACTCCAAAATCCGATTTCTGTGATTCCATTTTTAATTCGATGCAGTAGGTATGCTCGCCATTTGGTCCCGTCAAATTTTGATTCAGTTTGGTTCAATTTCTGCGTAGACGAAGACGTCGTCCTCTTAATAGTAAAAAATAAAAAAAACTTTATAAAAAAAATCCTTTTCAAAGGAAGCGCGGTAGACCGCACACACGCTGGGAGGACGTGATCGTGCGTCTGGCTGGATCACGCTGTTTAGAGATAGCGAAAGACCGAGAAAGATGGCACTCTCTGGAGGAGGCCTTCACCTCTGGAGTTTTCTCCCTCAAAAAAATTAAACGATATTTTTTCTTTAATTAATATCTAATAATTAATACCTACTTACTGTAAAACTGGGAAATATAAGGCTTTTTTTTATTTATGCAAAAAAATAAAACCGACTTCAAAACAAAACACTACAAAGCATAAAATAACCTTAATTTCGGAAGTCGGTGTTAAAAACAAAGAATGAAAACCAAAAACAACTACTTCCGATTACTGAAGTTTTTATACTTTGTAGTGTTTTGTTTGGAAGTCGGTTATATTTTTTTGCCAAATATATTAGGGTCGGCTTCCAGTCGAACAGCATACAGTGGAGCACCAGTATTTTATAAAGATCGACTGCCTATCTGAGCTCCACAGTCCAGTAACCGGGTAACCAGCTACCTTTTGACAAGATTGATGTCAGACATGTTGGCTTCTTGACACGGAGCGAGGCAGCGGAGCGGAGCGACGAAGTTACGGACTTTGCCTGTCCATTGATGCGGAGCGACGTAGTACGAACTGTGCGGAACTCACGCGACGAGTCTTCTTCTTTCTCGTCTTCTCTACTAAGACTTGTCGCGTGAGGTCTAACGACCCAATATACCCTAGTGTACAATACACTAGGGTGTGTGACACTAGGTGTCGAACCGCCTCAAAGGCCTCCGACATGATTTATTTGACGACCGCGGTTTGGCGGCCGGGACCACCAGCTTATACGTGCCTTCCGAAGCACGGAATCACCTTTTTTATCAGACAATCAGATGATCCAAGCCTGCAATGTCCTAGCCAAATTGGAAAACAACTTTACAAAGTATGTTTTCTCCTTGGGAATCGAACCCACGACAGTCAGCCTTCTATCAAAGATCTACACATGACAGTAACTCCCATAGTTTAAAAGTGTAAAGAAATATTGGGATGGCAAACGTACCGTACATGACGCTAAAGATAGGTAAGTGTTGACGATTGCTCTTTGGCGCTCAACTTCTGTGCTGGCCAGCCCGGAGTTGAATGATGGCCAGTAGATCCATAGGAAGATAGTTCCTGTAGGAAATAAATTAAACATCATAGTTACGATCTTATTATCAATCAATGTAGTTCTTAAAGAATTTATTCAAAAAAACTTCATTTTCGGATTGAAATATAACTGTCACCAGAAAATTGCAGACTCCATAAGATTGTAATTAATTTCTATTTTTTTTACTATAGTTAGGCACACGTTTGACCGCTATCTCACACGATGGTAAGCGATAATGTGGTCGAAGATGGAGCACGCTTGCCTAGAAGTAACCTATTCACTATTGATTTATAGACTCCCAGGTTGTAGCTATCCGGAAACACTGACACACAGACGCAGGGAATGTCACTCCTTAGATTATAATTTCTAGGTATATTATGAAAAAATCTTTGCATACAATTACTCCCATCTAAACTCAATAGCTTCCTATATATTCGTGTCTAAAGTGTAAATAGTTCACAATTTCACGCGATGTTTTACAATCTTACAGCGTTTTCAATTTTCCGGTGACAGAAACAACAGATCAAGACAAGATCAAGGATTGATGGAATTCAAAACATCATAGAATACTTTTGTGGGCTATGGGCGTCCTTAGGGTCATCACACACACGATACGTTGCATGTTCTGTAATTTCGCAGCCCGGTATGTAAAACCAAACCCTCTGTCTGTCGTCTTTTAAACAAAGCAATTTTATCTCATTGTTCGCATTTAACGCAGTTACTATAAAACGTACGTACCAAGCATAGCAGTAACATCTGAGGTATAACTGGGTCCATCAAGCCGGATGTTTTCCTTCACGCCCTGAATGGTAGCCACACTTGGAGCAGCAGGTTCGGAAGATGGTTTCTTCAACCTTAAAGCAGCGCTCACTCCTAACCCGAAGTAGGCTCCATACGTGTGAATACCGATGGAACCCCCTATATCTGAGATCTGAAACCAGACGTATTTTATTGTTAGGGTTTTAGTCTGTAGCAGCAGTACTCAACCTTTTTTTCTCTCTGGGCCACATTTCGCTTCTACTATAAGCTTGTCCACTGATAAAATGTAATTAGTCCGTCAGTTAGATTATCAAAAAATATTTTACTCGCTTTTTTTGTTCGTAAAAATAAAATTGACGAAGATACGACGCTTTTAAAATTCTCAATACGTCACGCTATGGTATAATTTTTAGTGCGTTCTGACATCATGATGCGTTTTATCTTTTTCAACTTTCATTGACACTCAACGACGTCAAAAATAATGGACACGTATTTTCATATGAAAATACGTGTCCATTATTTTTGACGTCGTTGAGTTTTTAAGTCACTTGACGGACTAACTAGATTGCAATTTATTGATGGTGGAAACTAGCCTATTGTCATAATGAGCCGTAATCCTACAGTAAAATAGATGAATGGGACTTTTGAATTTGTGACATAAGGACCGTTTTCATATAGCATATGCGAACTTTATCACGTTAATAGTGGGTGAAGAATAGTCTCAGGCTCTCTCAGGCAAAAATATTATTTTTTTCACAGCCCTATTTATTTCTAATGTGTACATTATAATTTTTGAGCTTTTGACATACTTACGAGTGTGTTGTACAATAATTGTCTACTCAGCACACTCTCAACATTGTTTAAAACTAGTTGCAATTTAGTTGCCAGCATACCTCATGGCTTTGTTGACTATACATTGATGCACTGACTAAATATAGCGTCAGTAATGTGCACACGGGGCCACACCGAAAAGCTTGACGGGCCACATGCAGGTTGAGTATAGCTGGTCTATAGATAGACTGAAACCCTAATGTTTTTTTTGTGATTTCAATGTTTGTCCCATAGTAAAAGTACTTCATAGTGATGTGTAACACGTTGTTGTTTAATTGTATTTGTTACATATTGATTCATGCAACTATGATCCTTATCATCAGGTATTTAATAGATTAGAATAGTACAATGATAAATACAAAAATTCCCTATGTCCTTGCCTTGCTCTCTTGGCTCAAGCCCCAGTAACCAAAACTTATCACTTCCATGTTAGGATGTGGTCTGTCTCAACCCTAAAGGTCGGCGCCCACAAGCAAGACGGCACGGCAGAGGGGTTTAAGTTGAAACATTGTTATAGCAGTCCGTATGGGAAATTTAATCAAGTAACCAGCCAGTCGATTCTGTTAACATGTCGACGTGAAGGATTGAGTGGAGTGATAACGAAGTGATGTTTCATTCTTATCTTGATTATTTGGATTGACAGCTCACTTCGTTATCACTTCGTTCTTCGTTGCCTTCACTTCGACATGTTTTCAGAGCCGGTCCATTCTGTAAACATGTCGAAGTGAAGGCTTGGCTGAAGTGATCACAAAGTAAGCTGTAATTTCATCTTGATTACATGGATTGACAGCTCACTTTGTGATCACTCCACCCAAGCCTTCACTTCGACATATTTACAGAATTGACCTGCTGAAATAGCACTGCTGCAGTGTTCGAGATCACTTCACCCAAGCCTTCACTTCGACATGTTTACAGAATCGACCTGCTGGAATAGCACAGCTGCAGTGTTCGTGATCACTTCACCCATGCCTTCACTTCGACATGTTTACAGAATCGACTGGCTGGAATAGCACTGCTGCAGTGTTCGTGATCACTCCACCCAAGCCTTCACTTCGGCATGTTTACAAAATCGACTGGCTTGAATAACACTGCTGCAGTTTTCGTGATCACTTCACCCAAGCCTTCACTTCGACATGTTTACAAAATCGATCGGCAGCCTCACAAACCTTATATATTTCTTCACTGATGTACAAGTTGACACATCCAACTGCTGCTTCTATGACCGCTATAAACAGCAGCTGTGTACCACTTGCGAGCCCCAGTAAGGCTCCAAATGTGATGAGGACGGTCGCTGACATTATGTCAGCCTCTATGAAGAAAACAGAAATAAGCTCAAAGTTAATTGCTCGATTTGTTACGGTCATAGAATTGGCCATTTCATTATGTGGCCGAACATTTCATGAAATGGTTGTATTTCATGAAAGTTTTCCTATTTTTGTCTGGAAGGTTTAAATATACCTTTCATTAATGGTATAAAAAACATAACCCTTCTTTCGCAATCGGGTAAATACAACCATTTCATGAAATGATCAGCCACTTCATAAAGTGATCAATTCTATGATATGGCCAAGCCAATAAACAGGTTGTTACAAAAAAATACTAAATATTTATATTTTTTCATGAATAAATTGTTAACTAACATAAATAATTCCCTATCATAGTCCTTGATTACCCAATGTAGGTAAACAGCCGGTCAATTCAGTAAACATGTCGAAGTGAAGGCTTAGGTGAAGTGATCACGAAGTGAGCGATCAATCTATGTAATCAAGATGGAATGACGGTTCACTTCATGATCACTTCACCCCAAGCCTTCACTTCGACATGTTTGTGTGGGTTGCTTGTTATACATAAAAATAGTTAAAAATAAAACATGATGAAGGCACATTTACGACTTCAAAACTAAATCAAACATTATGTAGTTCAAAGTTACTAATTGAAACCATCCAAATATCAATTCAGATTTATTTCAAACCGATCAGGATTACTGAGAGGCTAGATTATCATACAGATTATCACTTCAGCTCACAGTCAAGCTCAACGTTCACTAATAACATTGAGGGTAGATCATTTGAACAATAATCTTGTAAAATCTAAAGGTCATGCTACTGAACATCAACATCTGCCTAATTCAATTTCGCTTGTGCCAAAAGAAAATCCAGTTATACACAAAATGGTAATTGAATTTAAAACAATATCAAAACATTTCGACGAAGCTTTAAAAGCTTTCTTTTATGAAAGAGAATACAGAGGAAATTGAGCATTTAAAATGTTGCCTTTATTAGAATTTAAAACGGGATCCCACGTTATTGTTAGATACAATAATAATAATTATTTGTTTCTGAAGAATCAACTTTGGGGATTTGATGAAGAACGAAGTCTTAGAAAGCAAATTAAGAGTTTACTGTTTTGTTACAATAGGGGAGATTTAAAAAAAAAATTAGAGTGAACAGGCTCCTTCTGGGTAAGCTTGCTCCATCGAAGACTTTGTCTCTGTCATCTCGGATTTAGACTAGAGTCAAGAGCAAACTTATCGCAAATAAAAAAAAGACCTGTTGAAAGGTTTTTACCATATTTTCGGTTTCTATTATACTAGCTAGTATGATACAGGCACAGGCAATTTTGAGTGCGTCACATTTTTCATTAATGCTCTGCTCCTATTTGTCGTAGTGATGTTAATAGCCTATAGCTTTTCTCGATAAATGGGCTATCCAACACCAAATTAATTTTTCAATTCGAACCAGTAGTTCCTGAAATTGGCGCGTTCAACCAAGCAAACCAACTAACTGTTCAGAGATTCATAATCTGTCTAGCCTTTTCCCAACTATATTGGGGTCGGCTACCAGTAAAACCACCGGATTTAGCTGAATACCAGTGTTTTACGTAAAGCGGCTACCTACCAGACCTCCACAACCCATTAACTGGGTAACACGATACTTCTTGGCAAGACTGTTGTCAGATTAACTGGCTTCTGACAATCCGTAACGACTGCCAAAGATCTACAAATGACAGCCGGAACCATCAGCTTAACGTGATTTCCGAGGCACGGAGGATGGTCGTGTAGGTCGTGGAGGATGGTCATGTGTCGTGTGGTACGTTAAGATGGTCACCCATTTACGGACTAACCTTGGCATGAGTTGCTTAACCTTAAAGATTGACCCGTGCGGGTGCGGCTGTCATAATTTAGCCACGAGCTCCTCAAACTCCTTAAATTATTTTACAGGCAATACAAATATTCCGAACACACATAAATAATAGTTTTAATGTAATATCACTCACCTAACAACTGTTTCAGTGAGATTAATATTTTCCCGTCCTTCATGTGGAAGAAACCTTGGCAGAGCAGACTCCATTGTATGATCAGGGCAGCCAACAACAAATTATACCCAGTCGCACTGTAGCAGTACTTCTTCAAGAAGGTCATAAGGTAAGCGAAGCCGATGAATATCATAACATGTGTTTCTTCGAAGCCGGAAACTGAAAAAGAAAATAATAAATATATTTTTTCTGAGATTATTTTTATTGGTATGTTTCTCTTTATTTTTAAACTAGTTGACTCACGCAACTTCGTTTGCGTCACAATTTTCATTACTGCTCCGCTCCTATTGGTTTTAGCCGTGATAATAGCCTATAGCCTTTCTCGATAAATGGGCTATCTAAAACTGAAGGAATTTTTCAAATCGGACTAGTAGTTCCTGAGATTAGCGCGTTCAAGCAAACAAACAAACATACTTCAGCTTTATATATTAGTACTAGTTGAACCGCGCGACTTCGTCTGCGTCACAATTTTCATTACTGCTCCGCTCCTATTGGTCTTAGCGTGGTGATAATTACATAGCCTATATTCTTCCTCGATAAATAGCCTATCTAATACTGAAATAATTTTTCAAATCGGACAAGTAGTTCCTGAGATTATCGCGTTTAAGTAAACAAAGAAACAAACTCTTCTGCTTTGTATATTAGTATAGAGAGATATGCTACGGAGGACATGGAGTAGGTACCGGTAAACACTGAATTATAAAACCCATCACAGCCAGATAACGCGCTTTTGACAATTTATATCTATACTAATATATAAAGCTGAAGAGTTTGTTTGTTTGTTTGTTTACTGGAACGCGCTAATCTTAGGAACTACTGGTCCAATTTGAAAAATTATTTCAATGTTAGATATCTCATTTATATCTAACCCCACGCTAAGACCAATAGAAGCTGAGCAAACGAAGTAGCGCGGGTCAACTAGTGTTTCATATTCATAAATAATTAATTTTTGGTTGGAGAGACCGAGCTTAAAACCGTCCACTTCACTTCTTACATTTGTAAAAGTCTTGGTAAAATTATTTTAAGAATACAACAGTCAAACTATACCTAAGCACATACACGAGGTGATCCATTATCACCATTTCATCCCGATAATGGCGATGAAACTTTTCACTTTTAATTCAGAAAACACTCAACACTAAAAACGAAATGGACAATAAACAAAATTTACGGGGCTCACCTATTGAACTTTTCTATTATTTATTGTTTTAAATACTCCAAATATACCCATTACGAACTTCATCACGCGTAAAAAGAACAATACATCGACCTTTTATATCTCTGTTTTATCCGTTTATTTTTACCCAACAGTAATTGTTAGAATGTCAAATGAAAAATGGCAAATGAAATTACACAATTCATTGTTTTCAGGCGTGGAATGGACCTCTGGAGAATAATGGGACTTGAAATGGACGTACAAAACGTAAAACGTTTGTGTACTATATAAATAATTGTACTTATATAATTTTTTTGGATGTGTATGAGAACGTCGAAAAGTATTTGTATGGCAAAAACTCAGATGTTTAAAATTGGAAAAATCATAATCAAAAGTTCAAAGTTTGAATTGCAATGAAAAAAGCCAAATACCATTATCTTACTGAAAACGTTTGAGAATGTTTCTCCCTATCTCAGTAAAAAAAACAAAAATAGTTACTAAAAACTTAATCTTTCTCGCAACTTGTTTTACTGAGGTACCGTACATTTTTAGGGGACTTATCTGATTCAGTACTAATTCATTAATTTTAACGTCAAAATTTGCTAATTGGAATGTGTCAAGAATTCGTGTCAAAAACATCGCGTAATGCCCGCGTTCTACTCCGTATCACCTAACCACTAAGAATGAATGACTACACGATTTGACAGTTACTGTGAAATCGTGTTGTCATTCATTCGTAGTTCGGGTTCAGGACTAACCATAAGTCCGTAGGTGGTAGAAAACGCCCACACCTAAACCCGAAACTGCGGACTTCAGGCTTAGAGAATAGCCCCCCAGGCCCGGGTCGAAGGCGTGTCGTATTCCACGCGAGCCTCAAAGAGATGTTGGCATAATGGACGGGGCCTGCTGGGGCCGGTGCCCACCAGGATTGTGGAATCGTTCGAATGAGCCCTGGAACGCAAAGGGCATTCGAAGGGCACGCGTGACGTCATCGGGCTTGGTAAAAATGTACCAAATTTACCAAGCTAGATCACGTCACGCGTGTCTTAAAATCGCTGTATCCTCTTTATTTTTTGTTTACGTGAAAAAAGGAAAAACACGTGTCCAATATTTTTTGAAAATCAATCAGACGGACAAATTAGATTTTTTTAGTAAAATAACCTATTGCAATTTTTTTTTTGTTGTGTTTTCACACATAAAAGTTGAACCAATGTTGATAAAATTTCATACAGATATAGAGTAGATTTTAGGTAGGATATGGTAAAGGTACCTACCTGTTATACTAGGAGTACGATTCCTTGTTATAATTCCCTACTTCGCGGACAAAGCCACCAACAAAAGCTAGTCCCTACCAAAAGAAAATATGAAAATATTCAATTTCAGCCTTTTCTGCGCATTTACATAAAGATATGAAAAAGTTATAACGAAGTTGGTGTTAACTTTGAATCACTTTTATTATTTGTGTGAGAGAAGGCAAAGACATATCAGGTTCTAACATCCCTTCATTTCAAAGATTTTGTCTTTCCACATGTGTTGTGTATCTGATCCTTAAGGCGCCCATAACACACTCATGCAAGCGTCACTCAATTCCGAAAGTCATGAATGACGAATGCCTGATGGTGAGTGATGGAATTCAATCGATATTAGACGTTAATTCTGAAATACGCGACGTTATATTATTGACGGTAATTATATTGTGTTTTTAGTGGATTTATTATATTTTTAATGATTTTTTTATTTTATTTCTATTTTAATTATATTAAATTGTAATTTTGTAATTTGCAATTAGTATTTTGTAATTTAATATTTGTTATTGTATGTTTTAATTTAATTTTAATATTGGGACTTGGTGCCCTAATAAAGAAATTTGATTGATTGATTGATTATTGGCTGATATACGGGATTCGGTAGAGGACACGGACTTAACTATTACGCATTTCACAAACATATAAAAAATCCACTACAGTGACTAATGAAATATCCAGATTTTGTCAATCAATTCTGTGCAACCATCAGTCTCAGCATTACAAGATAGGTTATCCATCAGTCACAGCGTTGACTGAGGTTAAATTGACAACTAAGCACCATAGTATCTACCTATCTATCAAATAATTTTGGTATTTCATGTTGAAAACGAGACCAGAGGGCTAGCACAAATGTTTTTGACGTAAATATAATAACGTAACGTAAAATTTTACCATAGCTACAAAACTCGTTTAGCACATAACATTTGTGTGAATTAGATACTAAATTCATATTTTTGAATGATGTAAATTGTGTATGTCCCATATTATTAAACCAAAATATTATGGGTTTGTAGTTTTTCACATTCAAAATCCACTTACGTTAACGTTACTATACGTCAAAATATTCGCCTTTAGCATTACTGCATTTCACACTTCACTAGGTAGTATTTAGCTTCTCTCTTCTTGAAAGTCATAAATTATGCCAAAGGAACATACGGCCTGGAGTTTCTATGTCATATTCCAGTGGTCCACCAGTGAGCCAAGTGTGATCTAAATCCGTAAGGTAACAAATAGATAGATAGGACAGAAAGACATACAGAGTCACTTTCGTATCTATAATAATGTGATGTTGGAAATCGAACGCGTGAGAGAGAGGGAAACCTCAAGCCCCAGCCACCGCAACAGAAGAAGACGCCCCGGGCGTCGGGAGTCGCAGGGTGATTCTCGGCCACCATAGTAGGCGCGGGCCTGCGGACGGCGAGCATTGGGTGGCTCGTCGTCTGATCAGAACCAGGCCCGGGTCGACGGCGCGCTGTGTTCCACGCGCGCCTCAAAGAGCTGTCAGCATAGAAGACGGGGTCCGCTAGAGCCAGTGCCTGCTGGGGCTGCAGACTTTGTTCGAAAGAGTCACCGTGGCCCTGGAACGCAAAGGGCAATAGGAGGAACACGGATGGGTTTTAGTCAGTAAGAGTCTGACACTCCCTCCTGCTTCACCCAGAGTGGGAGGAGTGATTTCCCATCCTAAAAAAAGGACCTTTCCCTAATAGCCCCTTCGTAGATACCCGAACAATAAATATAGTTATATTTATTATAGGTAATAGTTTTTATAACTAGAAAACTTAAAGAATCACGATGGAAGTCGTTTCATGGTTTTGTCTTTAACTCTGTTTTTGATAAAAACAAAATCAGTTAATGCATGTGGGTCAACGACCGTTACTGTACATTTATCTGGTGCCTACAGAAGTACAGATTACAATAAAAGAAAACTTTTCCCGGCTTAATTCTCCAAACACCTTTAAAGGCACAGTTCAAAAGACAAAAATTAAATAAGAGTCGCAAAAATGAAAAGCTGCGCGATAACATTGAACTAAAACTTCTATGCAACTTAAATGATACCTCAGAGGATACCATTTAAGGCAAAAGCCCCACTGCCGAGGATAAGTGAAAAGCGAGTAGAGAGTGTTCTACCACCACGTGAACATAGCTAAGCAAGCTATTTTAGGGTTCCGTACCCCAAAGGCCAAAGAGACTCTATTACTAACTAAGCCTTTACTGTCTGTCAGTGTTTCATGAATCGTAATAGGCAAACAGTTTAAATTTTCACTGAGTGTGTATTTCTGTTGCCGCTATACCTAACAAAAATTAATAAAAATACGATGGCACGGAACCCTCCGCCCGACTCGCTCTTGGTCAGTCTTTTTGCTAGGTTTTGGCGTGGTAACCATTATTTATAACATTTAGATTACAGCGGAGCAAGGCAGCGTAGCGGAGAAACGGAGAAATTTTGCAAAATGCAATACCATTAGTTAAAATTTCTCCGTTTCTCCGCTCCGTTGCCTTGCTTGCTCGAAATAGACAGGCACCCTTACGACCCGGACCTACAACTACTTTACGTATCTTAAGTCGAGAAAATAGCCATACTGGTATTCAGCTAATTCCGGTTTGACTGGAAACCGTCCCCAATATAGTTGGGAAAAGGCTAGGCAGATGATGATGCTGAAATCGAGAAAACAGTCGAGCGACCGCTAGTTTCTCTAGACCAATCTTCTTCTTGGCGTGACGTTGACAAAAAAATAAATAATTAAATTTTATGTTTGGCCCAGTATTCAGCAACGGTAATGGCATTTGCTGACGCTGCCATAAGGTCCTCACATGTACAGGTGACAGCAAGACGAAATATAATATGGGTCATGAAGTGTCAATCAATGAAATAGTTAGGTTTTTCATTTACCCTACGAAAGTGAAAGAATTTAATACTTCTAGCATCCTTATTTTCTTAGCAATAAAAACCGAATGCGGGGCCTGCAATTTTTGTGGGGTATTTTCTAGCTGATGATACAAAGTGTCCATGATCATCGAGGTTTATGTAAATGATGGGTCTAACAGCAAGTAAATTAGCAAAAAATCTTTACAAACAAATTTTTTATGATGGACGCCAAAAACAAAATGTACGTCTAAGTTTACTAGTTGATTCGCGCTACTTCGTCTGCTCCGCTCTTTTTGGTCTTAAAGTGAGGATATAAAGCTATATAACACTGAAAGAATTTTTCAAATCGGACCAGTAGTTTCTAAGATTAGCGTGTTCAAGCAAACAAACAAACAAACTCTTCAGCTTGATATATTAGTACTAGTTGACCCGCGCAACTTCGTCTGCGTCACAATTTTCATTACTGCCACGCTCCTATTGGTCTTAACGTGATGATATATAGCCTCCCTCGATAAATGGGCTATCTAACACTGAAAGAATTTTTCAAATCAGACCAGAAATTCCTGAGCTTAGCGTGTTCAAGCAAACAAACAAACAAACTCTTCAGATTTATATATTAGTATATAGACATAGATATAGATGTGTCGTAAGCAAGCCCGAGTCGCTGAATGATGGTTTTTCTACTTACTCGTACTTACGTTAGCATATTTTTTATACAATGACAAAAATCCCTCCTTTGTTACGAGAACAATCATACCTTATTATTTCTATATATTATATCATTCGCAAACACACAATGTAATTCTATCGAGTAGACAGTACCTAGTAGGGTAGGTAACAATAATAAATTCTGTTGGCTTTGGTTACCTCGCCTTTTTTGGGGTTCCCTACCTAAAGGGTATCCAACAGAACCCTATTACTAAGCCTCCGCTGTCCGTCCGTCCGTCCGTCCGTCCGTCCGTCCATCTGTCCGTCCTTCTGTCTGTCAAATTCAGTTATTCCGTAGAAAACTTTGTCTACAAAATCCACCAACTGAGTTTGAAACAACCTCTGATTGGTCCTAAAACTCTCATTGTGGATTTTACAGAAAAAATGCAAGTCTGAATCTGAAAGTGGTGTTTTGGACCCGGTATTCGGGCTCCCTCGAAATTCTTTCGCATCGCTATCAATGGGATATTTTCTCAAAACACTGGCAGCGTTGCTAAGTCAGATGGAAATGCTTTGGCCGAAAAGAATCCAGCCCTCTGTTTACGTGAAGAGTCGAATAATTATTTGCTGAACAAGAATATAATTATGAAAATATCATCCAAGTGGATAACACTACAACAAACACGAACACGAACAAATAATTCGATTAATTGAAATGCACTAAGACCGGACGCCGACACGTTTATTGATAACCGGTTCTGAACTCAATCCGGGTCAATGGGGACTGCTTACGTCACGGCTATATCTGTTTACCCGGGTTTTAATGGAAACATGCTCGGGTTTACTACTTCGAGAAGAAAGTGTCATTATCGGTTTTTTAATTAAAAGGGGGAAAGCCTGTTCTAATTCTGAGAATGAATGAGTCTCGGTCATGACGCTTGCTTACTACGTGATTACAACTTCAGAAGAAAATTGCCCGAAGGATCGCCATTGGTCGCAGAACAGATCGATGGGGCCGAAAAGTTCTGGAGCGGCGACTGGGTGCCGGAAGGCTGAAGGCCTACCACAAGGTGGACCGGTTGTTGTGGCGACACTTGAGAGGCTCATGTACAGCAGTGGAAGTCTTTTGGCTGATATGATGACGGCCCCAAACAAAATTATTTTATAACCAGATCAAGGGGCTTTAAGGGAGGTATTTCATAATTCCTTGTTCTAAGTAATGAATAAACCGATTTTAGTGAAACTTGGTACAGATAAGCAAGACACCAAGATGGCCTAGGACCTGGCCATGTATCTGGCGCCGTTTTACCATAGACCTAGGCCTTAAGTCTATGGTAAAGTGGCGCCAGATAAATGTGCAATAATGGTCATTGAACCACATACATTTATTGACTTTCTTAAGGTCAAGAACAGAAATAAATGCATAAAACTGTCCTGAATCTGAAGCTGTTCTATCGTGATCCTTCACGTACTCTAGAAACGAAAAATGGTTTTTAATTTGCTAGAACTTCACCCGTAACTTTGTCTGCGCTGCAATTTTCATATGGGTCTCTATTTTTTCTTGTCATTAATATAGCCTATGTTACTCAAGGGCAATTTTTTTTTACTATTGATAGGCACGCGCTTGACCACTATCTCACCTGATGGTAAGTGATGATGTGGTCGAAGATGGAGCACGCTTGCCTAGCAGTATCCTATTCACTCTTGACTTAGACTCCCAGGTTGTAGCTATCAGGATACACAGACATTAATAATGTTTGAGTTAAATTTTAACAAACAAACAAAGATCTAATCTTTCCTCTTTACAATATAAGTTTAGATTGTTCGGGAAGGAATATTAGAGACAGGTCAATGTACTTTATTGCAAGATTATTTGGCGCCTACTTATAGTTATTTACTTTTTCGAAAAATAGGGATCAGAGGGAAAGAAAGGTTTCCGTCTAAACTGTTTTCACATTTCTGATAAGTTTAAAGGCAATGAAAATTGTCGTCCTGGCATTGACATTGACAAAACGAAATAATACGAATAACGAATAAAAACATATGTTTGGGATGGATCACGTGTTATTTCGGTAGTGCATCAATCCTATATTGTTGTTCAAGTCAGTTCTACGATATATGCTTTATGCACGATTAAAGAACCAGAACAAATCAGAGTTTTAACGAATTTGGACACTGGCAGATACTTTTCAAGACTAGAGCAAAGCATAGAACTAAGTACTATGCTTTGCGACAACTCTGTTGAAAATCGTGTGAGGTCATTCTCCAAGGGAAAATATTAACACCGCGATTCAGAAAAACGCGTCATCAGTACAACGCCATCTATCGACCATTTCGTAAAATGACAAAATATTTGACAGCGGAAGACGTTACGAACGTATGTTCCGATACGATAAGGTATTAAATGTTTACTTTTATTTCGGTAAGTATTAAAATTTTAACAAATAACTTAACAATTTGATACAGGGTTATTTTCATGTTTTCGTGCATTTATTTTTTCTCAATAGATGGCGCTCTGACTGATACATTAGGAAGTTTCTTCCTAAACTTAAAAATTCAATATCTTTTGATTTTGTGAGTCGATTTTCATAAACTAAACGCTAAATGTTACTCGGGATAACACTTGATATTTTTAAGTACCTAGATTTTGAATTCAATCAGTGGTTGGTACGCAATCACCGAGCGTAATACGCTCGGTGATTGCGTACTTCAAATAAGACAATATTTTTTTATGATTTAATAACAAATGTATAGTTTTTAGACTTTTCCCGATACCTGTGGTATAAGACAATATTATTTGCCAAAAGAGATGTTCCAAAATGTTTGGACCCTGTGCCAGGTCCTTGTACACTATACTTAAAAATAAAACAATTGTCAACTGTCCAATTTCTTTAAAATGGCTTTGTTTGCTGGTAAAACAAAAGAAATTACACTTGAAATTGCAACACGCAACAAAAACCCGTCATGGCGGTAAGCTGTCATTTTGATTGATTAATGACGTTTGACATTTATTTCTGACATATTTATTTACCGGCAACGAGACTTAAGTGACTGAAGTGACATTGTTATGACAGCTGACAGTTATTTTTCTATGATCTGTTCTATAACTAAATCGGTGCGACGGCGACGCCATGTTGAAAATCGATAAAAGTAATTTATAAACATCAATTAACTACCACAACAGTAAACATTTAAATGAATTAAATGTACTTTTCCCTAATTCTACGGATTTTTCTCTTTTTTATGAGGTAATGTACATAGACCTGGCCCATTTTGAAACATCTCCTTTCATAGTTCTAGCTCAACGGGAATTACCCTATGAATTTTGATTCCCTTGAGTGTCGAAAAATACAGTTTTTGTGGCATAAACGGCCGGATCTTTTTTTTTACGTTAACTTAGAACTATGATTTTTTCACAACTTCAAGGGACCGTAAACCTAAGTATTCCAACTTGATACCTCCACGGATTCTCGAGATAAAGGGTCTTGACAAATGGACGGACAACAAAGTGATCCTATAAGGGTTTCGTTTTTTCCTTTTGAGGTACGGAACCCTAAAAACTAATGAATTCTGAAAATAACCCGAAAATTATTTTTATGAACAATTTTTGAGTCATTTATAAAAATAGGTCTAGATCTTTCACCTCCGTACGATCACAACAGTTGAAGGAAAATAATACTGGGTAAATTGGCGGCCTCCCACTGTGCGTCAATAAATCCACGAGCATCGACCCTCAGCCAATCAAAGCTTATAGAATTATATTCCGACGTGTGGTAAGGTCAATGATAACATGTGCTACATTAGCAGATTATTAGATTATTGGGAGTTCATTGAATTCTGACAAGAAGGGTAGCATGTCGGTGACATTACCAAAACACGATTTTTAGGGTTCTGTAGCCAAATGGCAAAAAACGGAACCCTTATGGATTTGTCATGTCTGTCTGTCCGTCCGAATGTCACAGTCACTTTTTTCAGAAACTATAAGAACTATACTGTTGAAACTTTGTAAGTAGATGTATTCTGTGAACCGCATAAAGTTTTTTACACAATAAGAGAAAAAAAAAAACCGGCCAAGGGTGAGTCGGACTCGGTTTATTAGTTGTTATAGCGGCAATACATATACACAATCTGTGAAAATTTCAACTGTCTACCTATTACGGTTCTTGAGATACGGCCCGCAGACAGACAGACGGACGGACGGACAGCGGAGGCTGAGTAATAGAGTTCCGTTGGATACCTTTTGGGTACGGAACCCTAAAAAGAATAAATTTCGGGGGTTCCCCATACTTAGAACTGGAACTCAAAATTTTTTTTCATCATACCCATACGTGTGGCGTGTGCGGTCTTCAAAAATGATATTGAGGTTTCTAATATCATTTTTTTCTAAATTGAATAGTTTGTGCGAGAGACACAAGTGGTAAAATGTGTCCCCCCTGTAACTTCTAAAATAAGAGAATGATAAATTTTAATAATGAATATAAATTGGTTTGAACGAGATCTAGAAAGTTGTTTTTTTTTAACACGTCAAAAATCATAAACCGCTATTTAATAAAATAAATAAAAAGGTTTATTGCAATAAAAAAAAAATTCATTTCATTCAATCATCAACTCAAATATAAAAAAATAAATTTTATGTTATGGAACCCTTCATGTGCGAGTCCGACTCGCACTTGGCCGGTTTTTTCTTACTCACATCACGTAAGAAATGAAGTAGATATAGTGCTTAATTTTGCATTAGCACACTTTTATCTAGAAGTGACATCTCGAGCCCACATTCCGGACAAAATTATACTGTAATCAGAATCGCACTGCTGTAAACATGTCGAAGTGAAGGCTTGAGTGAAGTGACCACGAAGTGAGTCATTCCATCTTATTACATGGATTGACAACTCACTATGATCACCTCACCCAAACCTTCACTTCGACATGTTTACTGCCGGTCGATTCTGTAAACATGTCGAAGTGAAGGCTTGGGTGGAGTGAGCGTGGAATGAAGTTAGCTGTCAAAAATAGTAGTGATTGATAATATATGTTAAAGAAATATATCGATAATCGAGTTTACCAAATTTGAATGCTACATTAATACATTTTTATGTTTAACTAAAAGACTGCATGAAAAAAACAACGATGCCTACCAAACATTTTTGAATAGCGGATAGGTTCATTGGTGGGTATCATTGGTGGGTAACATGAGTAGGTAGGTATCTAACTAATATTATTTTATTTAGCATGTTAAACCTCACTCTGCCTTGCGCTTGCGAAGAAAGGTAGGTAACTAAATGACAATTCAAACGAGTGAAGTGTTCCCTTCACCGTATTCCGCTGACTTTAAGGGACGGTGAGGTGAGCGCGCGAGCGTTCCCCGCGGGAATTCTTTTTTTAAACTTTGATGCTTCCATGATAGCTAAATGATAATTCAAACGAGTGAAGTGTTCCCTTCACCGTATTCCGCTGACTTTCAAGGCATTTCGACGCACAAGCCTGTATACTGGGTTATATTTCGGAACACTAGCCATGTATGTCCATGCCAGACCATCATATCGCGTGACCACTGACAGTTCTATGTACAGACGACGCCAGCGAATCAAGTTACGACAAACTTTCAAATTTCTTTAATACATTTTCAACCTTAGCTCTAAAGTGATTAGGTTCAAGGTTGATTGGGAAAATTTGACGGTTTCGGGCAGTTTGATGTGCTGGCGTCTGTACCTGTGATCACCCAAACTAATAGATATTACATCCGGTGCGTGAACAAACCATAGAGTAATAAGGATATTTTGAATATTGTGATAGGTGTACCTACACGCACGGATCTAGAGACAGACTTGGTATCAGTGTGCTACAGCATGCAAACTTAGCGACGACACAAATCTAGAAGCTGCTTTTAATATGGCTTACTGATACACATAGGTTACTGATTAATAATAAAGCCTGATTTCATAAAAAGGCGGCCGACGGGTTTAATTATTTCACTGAACCGAGTTTTATAATCTTATTTATTTTGTTTAAACACGTTACTCCTCAATTCATTGATTGCCTACTTTTGGAAAAAAAATGAAGCCAGGCACAAAAATGAGTTAAAATAACTAAATAAAAAATAACATTTACACCGTAAATTATCTGAAAGATTTGAATATGATATACTTCAATACTTTCAATACTTTGTGACATTTCTTTTCTTGTCAAGCGTATTTTTTTTTTCCGACAGTGTTCCCATATGAAAAATATTATATACCATAGAGTTCAATCGTTGAGAAAAGAAAATTAACCGTAAAAATTACTAAAATTTAGTTTTAAATCCGTAGGTCGGGTGGAGCCACAGGGACCCACCTGGGTGTTGACGGTATTAGACGCTAATGGGTCCGAGAGGATCCATTGGTACCGGAGAGGAAATGCCCGCGCTGTCATCGGTGGGTGAAGGGATAGTTCGCGTGCTCACCTCACTTGCCTTAAAAGTCAGCGGAATACGGTGAAGGGAACACTTCACTCGTTTGAATTATCATTTAGCTATCATGGAAGCATCAAAGTTTAAAAAAAGAATTCCCGCGGGGAACGTTCGCGCGCTCACCTCACCGTCCCTTAAAGTCAGCGGAATACGGTGAAGGGAACACTTCACTCGTTTGAATTGTCATTTAGCTATCATGAAAGACTCCAAGTTTAACAAAAGAATTCCCGTGGGGAATGTTCGCGCGTTCACCTCACTGTCCCTAAAAGTCAACGGAATACGGTGAAGCAAACCCTTCGCTCGTATCAATTGCCACTTAGTTACCTACCTTTCTACGCAAGCGCAAGGCAGAGTGAGGTTTAACACGCTAAATAAAATAATATTAGTTAGATACCTACTCATGTTAGATACCCACCAATGAACTTATCCGCGATTCAAAAATGTATACTTGGAATTGTACACGCATGCGCAAAATGAGGTTTGCCTTGTTGGCCTATCAAGTTTCGTTTTAAAATCGGTTTATTAATTTCCAAAAGTAAGGTCAAGCTAGTATGAAATACTTTGAGTATTAAACGATCTTAAGTATTTATTTTTAGACTCATAAATATCAGTTTCAAAATTAATGTGAAATTTTCTATAGCTTTAGCATAAAATATATATATAAATCAATTAAATAATTATCTAAATTGTTGATAAATGCTATTGTCGATGTCGATAAGATTAGAAGTGTAACGTTTCGTCCATCCCTAGCGTCACTGATAGCTCACTTAGCCACTCACTTCGCCCAAGCCTTCACTTCGACATGTTCACAGAATCGACCGGCTGAATAGACCGGCTGAATTGCACTGCAGATCTTATTGTATTCAAATTGTAGATACTGAAGATCGTCGACTGAAGTGTAGACTGTAGACCCATTTCTCATTGAATTGATATCGTCTCATTGTCTTGGAATCATTGAAGATGTAGAATCAATACAATTGTGTTTGTATGTCAAGTGTGCGTTGTGTCAGTTAGCGGAAAACAATCCACTTGTGAATTATTTCTTACTAGTGGTGCGCCCCGGCTTCGCCTGGTTCTTTTTTTCATACAAACCTCGCTCTGACGAACAAGACTATAAAAGAATTATCTTTTGAGTGAATCCTTACGAAGTTATACGCGTACATACATTTTGGCGATTCATTTTCATTTACGAGTATGTATTAATGTTTGAATGATCTATAGATTCAAACTTTTAATAGATATAGATTTTATAATTAACTTTAATTAAATTATGAAATAATTAACACTTATTTTTCTTAACACTTCTTCTCTCCTATTTATTTAAATTTTTGTTGTGCCCGACTGGGTTCACAATTGTTAATATTTATTAATATTTACCATCTGTATCAATTACTAACTTAACGATATGAATTGCAATTACTAAGTTTAATTGCGAATTAAGTTTACGTTTTATTTAACAAAAAATATTCTTAAATTGGTGCGTTTACTACAAATCAGAGTTTAAGTGTTTTTACAGCTTTCCAGTTATTCTATGACGAAGCTGGGTAAACAGCACTAAAGAATTCAGTGGCCAGCAATTGTGACAAATTGCTGCTTGTCAGCCCTGACCCGTGTTGAGTAAACCAATTTAGTCGATTTTATCGACTTGCATGATGTCTGTGAGCCATTTCTGATTAATGCATATTTCAGTTTCTTTAAGTGGATTTATATTTTCGCCTTGTTTTTTAAATTATTTTCAATAACATCTACAGATGGCTAATTTTATGATACCCATATTTATTTATTTATTTATTTTGTTTTACAGAAAGCTTACAGACTAATAACCTAATTGAAATAACATAAATAAGTAAGAAAATTTGCTAATTACAAGCTTCCACATTTAAAAAACTACTTAATTATAAGGTGCTTGTGTTGACCAATTACATCGTAGGTAATCAAACATTATACAATGTAGTATGGGATTTCGAGATATTCTATATTCTATAGGATTTCTAGGGTATGTCAAGTCGTGCAATACCAAAATCAAAAGCTAGTTATGGTGGTCACCAAAGTACTCCTTGTTCAAAATCTTTTTAATTCTATGTACGCTGGTGCAAAATAAGTCGATATCCAGGTGTGATGGTAAACTATTAAAGGCTATAACACTACGTATGCAGAAGGCGTTGCGCCTGTACTTTGTCGATGCGAATGGGACTTGGAGTAGTGGCCGTTTTCTTAGATTATTTATATTAGTGCGAAGAAGTATTTTGCCGAGTAGTTCGGGGCAATCAACCGTGCCGTTTGCGATGTTCACTTAAAAACAGATATCACTTATATTTCGTCTTACTTCCAACGGTAAGAAATGATAACGCTTACAACGATGTTCATAGTCAACTGAGAATTGCCCAGCCTTGAAGTCCAAGTACCGCAAAAATTTCCTCTGAACAGACTCAATACGAGATTTGTAGATCTCATATTGAGGGTTCCATACTTGAGATACATACTCAAGGTGGCTACGCACTAGAGAACAGTAGAGAATTTTTAATGGTTTCAGAGAACGAAAACTAGAACAAGCTCTAATAATAAATCCCAAGGCTTTAAACGCCTTGTTGACGACTGTTTCTATATGATCATCAAAAAGTAGCTTGCTGTCATGTACTATACCAAGATCTCTGATACTGTTTTCTTTACTTATGTAAATACCATCTAGTGTATAACCTGGGCCAATAATAGATTTCTGACGAGTGAATACTACGCAAAAACATTTGGATACATTTAGTTGTAACTTGTTGGTTTTGCAATATTGTACGAATCTGTCGAGGTCTGACTGAAGTAGCTCTGTATCAGATAATGTGCGTACGGACTTTAGGATCTTCATGTCATCTGCGTATAGCAGAATATGCGAATGTCTAAAGCAGGTCTTTATGTCAAGAATAAATATGATAAATAATAAAGGTCCTAAGATTGAGCCTTGGGTTTGATTGATATTGTATCGACCTTTGTATACCTATGCATAATCTAAGACGAAACCTGTTTTCTGCTGTCAGACGGCGATCCCCAAACTAGAAAGAAGTTGCATCTTGAAGAAAAAAAGAGAGCTAGAAAAATATGGCACAAATTTAAGAATAGGTATTTGTTTTTGTTAAATAATACGTAAACTTAGTATGTAAAAACGTATCTTAGTATCTATAACAGTTTTAATCTTCTATATAAATAAAAATGTATTGCCAAAATTTATGTACGCGTATAACTTCGTAACGACTGAGTCAAATTGGATACTACTTTTACCGTCGTACTAGTTGTCTCGCGCAACTTCGTATGCGTCACAATTTTCTTTACTGCCCCGCTCCTATTGATCTTAGCGTGATGCTATATAGCCTATAGCGTTCCTCGATAAAAGGGCTATCTAACACTGAAAGAATTTTTCAAATCGGACCAGCAGTTCCTGAGATTAGCGCGTTCAAGTAAACAAACAAACCAACAAACTCTTCAGCTTTATATATTAGTATAGATTTGTCATTGTCATCGCGAGGTTTGTATGAAAGAAAATTATGAAAAAAAAAACTAGCCAACTGCGAGTCGGACTCGCGTGCAAAGGGTTCCGAACAATTTATTTTTTTTACATGTTATTTTAACACTACGGACTACTTGGTTTTTCTGTAATCTTCAAGTAAAAAATTGTTATCTGCATTTTTTTTTTTTAATTTTAGTCTCAGTAGTTTCGGAGATAAGGGGGGAAATAGTAATTTTTGGTCTTATTTCTTGAATAAATTTATAACTATTTATTTTAAAATTATGATAAAAATATAATTAGACCCTCACAGTACTTAAGCCCTTTAATTTGATATACCTCACAATACAGTTTGAAAAACTATTTTTTTTTTTTTTTTTTAAGTTCTGGTGCTCACTTTTGGGGATCACCCAAAAGTGAGCCGCATACTAAAAACGTATTTATTTACGTAACGCGGCCGGGGTCACAGAAATCCATATTTTTACCAAATTTCAACAGAATCGTTCCAGTAGACCCGGAGAAAACTTGCTGTGACAGACGGACAGACAGACACCTGAGAAATCCTATAATGGTTCCGTTTTTTACGGATGTTCGGAACACTAAAAAACATCCAGGAGAACCCGGGGCGCACCACTAGTAAGAAATAATTCACAAGTGGATTGTTTTCCGCTTACTGACACAACGCACACTTGACATACAAACACAATTGTATTGATTCTACATCTTCAATGATTCCAAGACAATGAGACGATATCAATTCAATGAGAAATGGGTCTACAGTCTACATTTCAGTCGACGATCGTCGTATCTACAATTTGAATACAATTCGACATTTACGCCTATAATAATAATAATTATCGACCTGCAAGGCAGTTTTGTAGCGAATTGTTGGGCACTAGCGATCGACCCCACGGACCTGATCTCCAGGGAGAAGTCTTGTTCCTCATTTCCAGCTTGCCTTTATTGGCTGACCGGGGTGAAAACTGACGAGGAACAGAGCTCCCACCTCTTTCTTGCCTTAATCGGCCGGTCTGAGTGGAGATTCGCAAGAGCAAACTTGCTCGGGAGAAGGATGTATAATCCAGTAAGGTGCTGGTAGGGATCTTGATCGTACTTCCGGGATTGTCCTGATAGCCGTGGTATACCTCTCCACTCCTTTAGCACCTCAGGATTTGTTGCCCCCTTGGCGCTACGTTACTTTGTGCCAGCGACCTTTTTCGGGGGGCCCATTTATTGAGTGTGCAAGTCACCCACTGCTATTTAAAGCCGTTTTAATTGTCAATTGTCAGGCAGGGGCCAATAGTTCTTCCATAGTCAACGATTATTAGTCCACTAAACCAGCCAAACCCATAGCGTTTCATCTTTTGTTTCCATATTCTGCAAAAGTCCTGCTACAACCGGGGATTGTCCTTGGTTATACTTTCACAGTGCATACAGGGATAATCGTCGGTTGGTGTCCCATTCCATTTGAAATATCTAAAGAGGCCTCTGCGAGTTGGCTTCCTTTCGTACGCTTACTAAAGGACCGGGTCTCTTGGGACCCGAGAAAGTCAAAAACATAATCGTTTAATTCAAGTTTCACAGACTCATTAAAATAATATTCAAACACATAGTCACGTTCAATTATCATACCAATCACATACAAACATACATACACACCATTGTGTATAAAGTGTGCTCACAAGTGACGTCACACGAGTTTTCAACGCATTGTACAGTATCGTCTTAATTTTTTGTTTACGTGAAAATAGAATACATATGTCCAATGCACGTTAAGCCGTTGGTCCCGGCTGTCATTTGTAGATCTTTGGCAGTCGTTACAGATTGTCAGAAGCCAGTAAATCTGACTCCAGTCTTGCCAAGATGTACCGTGCTACCTAGTCGGTTGTGGGTTGTGGAGGTCTGGTAGGCAGCCGCTCCACGTAAAACACTGGTATTCAGCTGAATCCGGTTTGACTGGAAGCCGACCCCAATGTAGTTGGGAAAAGGCTAGGCAGATGATGATGATCTGACGAACTACTAAGATTATTTAGTCATCTACCCTATTAATTTACATTTAAAACTAAACTGTAAACTATCTCTAATTTTAATACTTTATTATTGGAGAAAGGTTATAAAACACTGTAAAATGTAACACAGTCACTGTACTAAGAGACCCACTAAATGAGACATAGAATTTATAATAAGAATCTTCTCTTATGTCGTGAATTCAATTTGTGGTACATTCCCTGGTCGTTGCAAGGATAGGGGTGTGTCAAAGCCGGCAGCGGTTTTTTTTTTTGTCTTTAGATGCACACCAATGGAATTAAAATTACTTCAGAATCTGCTGATTTTCAACACCCAGTACGTGGTGGAGTGGGGGATTCCGATTGGACACTTAGAATAGAATAGAGTAACGTTTGTTGTTTGCAGTCTTACAGCTAGTAGTACTGGTACATACATATATAAAACTATAATACCGGAAGCAAAAGGTTCAAGCGTCAGCATTGTGCTTAAGTTTTTTGGTGGGTTCAGTGGGTTGCTAAGCGCTGGTTTTCTGCTTAAACTCCTGTTTACAAAAGGAAAAAAGAAAAAAACCAATACATTTAGCAACAACAGTTTAAATGATATTTATTTAACTATCATACACCAACACTATTTAATTAGTATTTTAATTTTGTGTACACAAACCGGCTATTTAAAAGAAAAGAAAAAAAATGTAAGGGGCTGCCGCCTGCTATGACTCCCTAAGTTCTATTCTCAGCAATAAATTTTATAAAAACTTGTAGATTAGAACTTCTTCTTCTCGTGTGGGCAGTAAGGTCTAACGACCCCACACACCCTAGTGTCAGAGTTTCTAAACCGCCTCAAGGGCCTCTGTCATGGTTTATTTGACCAATAGGTAAAGTGAATTTCCAAGTAGATCGAAGAGCATCTCTGGTAAACGTTGTTTATGCCTCCACTTGTTGGCTGACCACAATAAGGATACATTAATTAAGGACCAGGTTTGTTCTCTTTGTTTGGCGCCACGAGGCTTGTTGATTAAATGAAAGAATAATATTTGAAACAAATGCTGCATGACAGGAATTCGAGGTTAAAATAAAGTGTATCACGTGATGTTTATCAAAACAATGTCTCAATCAAGGTTTTTGATATGTTCTGCTTCTAAGAGAGAGAAACAATATTTAATTCAGATAGACAGGTAAAACTAAAGAAAGAACCGGCCAAGTGCGAGTCTGACTCCCACACAAAGGGTTCCGTACCATAACCTTGGTTTTTATTATTTGTAGCGGCAATAGAAATACACAATCTGTGAAATTTTCAACTGTCTACCTATTACGGTTCTTGAGATACAGCTCGCTGACAGACAGGCTCGTCGCAACGAGGCTCCTAAGTCTTGAACATCGACGAGTTGCTAGCTTGTCGGTTTTCTACCGGTTGCATTTTGGGGAATGTGCGACGGAATTGCATAATTTAATTCCGCCAAGCCCGTTCCATCATCGGACCACAAGACAAACGGCGATGTGCCACCGGTACATGGTGGACATCCCGCCCACGCGCACAAAACGTTTTGGGAACACATTCTTTTTCTAACTATTTCTATTCTATTCTATTCTATTCTATTCATAGTGCGTACAGCTAAGGAGTGGTATTCCCTGTCGGGGTCTGTGTTTCCTGATAGCTACAACCTGGCAGTCTTTAAGTTAAGAGTAAATAGGTTACTTCTAGGCAGGCGTGCTACATCGTCGACCACACCATCGCTTACCAACAGGTGAGATAGTGGTAAAACGCGTGCCTATCAACATTAAAAAAAAACTATTTAAAAAATGCATTTATTCATAGCATTTTCATAGCATTACTGTTCTAGGAGCGACAACCCTACTCAGTATCCGTACCTACTCGTTACCGGCCTCGACTACACTCTGGATTAATGTGGAATTTCAAGCAAATTAATTGTACGCCAGGCCTTATTCACACGGAGAACATTATTTTAATTGACTTCGTTCGCGATGACATTAAGAATTTAGTGTGTAACGCGATATCGTGGAGCTTTTTGTATATTGTACGTGTCTTGCAACGAATTGGTGATTTTATTTACGAGTATTTAAATTTATTTGGATCATGTTACCCGTATAGCTAGTATGGTGAATCTGTCATCATTTAAATGGTTTGTTATGTATGTAGGAACGCAATGGACACCATTCAAAAACGTTCAAAATTGATCTTAGTGACATGAATGTCAATTGTTTGTTTGTCGAAAATTCGATTTATGTTTGACAAATTGAGAATAAGGGCAATCCTTAGTCTCAATTTTTTAATTGAGTATTTAGAGTTAAGAATGTGTCAAACCTATTACACTGAAGTTTGACAGCTTTTGGCCTTAATTTAGGGTTTGACAAATACTGTCATCATCATCTGCCTAGCTTTTTCCCAACTATATTGGGGTCGGCTTCCAGTCAAACTGGATTTAGCTGAATACTAGTATTTTAAGTAGAGCGGCTGCCTACCAGACCACCACAACCCATTAACTGGGTAACCCGGTACTTCATTGCAAGACTGGAGTCAGATTAACTGACCATACGTAATGACTGCCAAATATCTACAAATGACAGCCGGGACCAACGACTTAACGTGCTTTCCGAGGCACGGAGGAAACTCGGTATGTTAAGATGGCTACCCTTCCACAGACCAACCTTGGCAAACGTTGCTTAATCTTAAAGAATAACCCGTGCGGCTGTTATTATCTAGCCACGAGCTCCTTAACAACGGTTTGACAAATACTATACCTACATCAAATGCAAAAAAAACTTCATTATGAATAACTGAATATAAATAAGAATGAGAATATTGTTAAAAAATTTACAAATCCAGCAGGCTGATTAGGAAAAACCGTTTTAGCACTAGTTCTAAATGCTTTACTCTGCAGTACATTTTAACATTTTCTACAAATAGGTACTGAACAAAACTGAAATGAATAATTAATCTTTGGCAACTAACAGTAATAACAGAACTAATATAATTTGCATAAAACTCGAGAGTTTTAGTCCAGTTCGTTACAACAGTACATCCTTGTTTTAAATAATTAGAGCAACGCATGTATATGGATTTGCAGAGGAAGCGCGAATGAATTAATTGAACACGTCGAGGATTATTATTAAGATAAATATGGAATATATTCATTAAGTCGTTCGTTGAGTTCGTACTATTAGATGCAGTTGAAAAAGTCGATGTCATCGGTGCCTTGGAGACGTGAGTCCATGGATGCAGCGTCATCCATTTTATGACACGTAGGAATTGTACGCTATTGGAATTTCCTTCAAAAACTGTCATATAGCCTGGTAAAATTATGGAAATCAGACCTCCTAAACTAGAGATCCTACAGTAAATATTCTTTAACATTGACTAAAGGTATATTTTATGATTTTCGAGATATAAGCAAACAACTGAAAAAAACCGGCCAAGTGCGAGTCGGACTCGCACACGAAGGGTTCCGTACCATAAACCTTAACTTTCATTATTTGTAGTTACATCGGCAATAGAAATACATAATCTGTGAAAATTTCAACTCTCTACCTATTACGGTTCTTGAGATACAGCCCGATGACAGACAGACAGACGGACGGACGGATGGACAGCGGAGGCTTAGTAATAGAGTTTCGTTGGTTACCCATCGGGCACGGAACCCTAAAAACTGGCCAAGTGCGAGTCATAAACCATAAACCTTAAATTTTAATATTTGTTGTTACATCGGCAATAGAAATACATAATCTGTGAAAACTCTCTACCTATTACGGTTCTTGAGATACAGCCCGCTGACAGACAGACAGACGGACGGACGGACGGACGGATGGACAGCGGAGGCTTAGTAATAGGGTTCCGTTGGTCACCCTTTGGGTTCAGAACCCTAAAAACGATCCCCGTGTGATCGACGATTTTTGAGCCAATTTTCTCATACTAACTAAACAACTTGATCAGTCGAGTGACGTCAACGAGAGACGCGACTGCGTTGACGCGTCGATTGTTTTTAATTATTCAAAAGTCACGAGACCAAACAAAGTTTACTGGGCGCGTGTGAACTTTGTTCCGCATTCCACGTGGAATAAGGAAGATGCATATACAGAATTTATGAGAATGTTGTTCATAAAATTATAAAAAGTGTTAAATAAAGCAACGTTTTTATTGTAGTTGATATCGATTTTTAACAAAAATAATGAATAAAATAACGTGAAACGGAACATATATAAAATCAACAATCAGCGTTTACTGACGCCAGTGCGGTTATGACAACGAAAAGGCAACCTTATGTCTTTGAGTTAAAACACTTTTTTTTATGTATGGTCTATTTTACATAGGATTCAGTAAAATGGAAGCAAGATGAAAGAAAATATTGCATGCTCCCTATTTGTTTCAGAGTTATACGTTAAATTAAATGCTTTATGGACGGTGTCATTAGAAACTGAAATTAAAAGTGATAAATAATTATTAAACACGGTGTCATTTTATTCGTCTAACAAAGGCAGCCCACTTAATGTACCCCACATAAACTACCTCTAGGTGGGATTTTTTTTAATAATGCATTCGAATTGTGAAACAGCCTGTTAATAATGTTTACGTTTTAAAACTATATCGCCGTTACATTCTGCGCCGTCCTTGGAACATAAGGCTCGGACTGCGCTGGCGCCTGGATGTTTCAAATTACGACATGCGTTATGATAGTGAATATTTTAAATTATTATTTATTTTTAATTTTATTTTTAATGAAGATGACACTTCATCTATCCAATGACACATGTGTCACAAATATCCATAGAAAAACAACGGGTTGCACTCCGGGAGTGCCAGCATAAGTGAAAACTTGAATACGTGCTTCTCTCCCTCCGTCTTACAAATTTTCGATCAGGTCACGTGTCCTGACGTCTTACAAATTTTCGATAAGGTCACGTGTCCTGACGCGAGTTTAACATTATTTACCCATCACAAAAAAGTGCACAACGCCGCTAAAGAAGTTTCGATAATCCTAATGTCTTTAAGTTTGGACGCGAGAATAACCTGTAAGGCTAGCCCACACACGTTCGGTTTCCTGATTAGAAATTCAGATTTGGTATTCCGTCAGAATTTCGATTTAGTGTTCTTCTGATTAGAAGATACGGCTTGTTTTCGAAAGTAACATCAGCTTTATTTTCCTGGGTTTTGCAGTGCATCGGGCATGTTTGCGGAAGCGCAAATAGATGACTTTCATATCATCATGCGTAACGGTGTGTATCGACGTTACGGCGTTTCAGTTATAGCCTTAACAGTATTTTGGCTACACTGGCGGACAAAGTTGATGGACCATTTATCAGGCTCTGGGCTGGCAGGGATGTGCGTGCTCAATTTCATGTAGCCAATTAAGAAGGGACTCTAGACCCGAGGCATTTGAAAAATAGGTATTTGAAGAAGCTATTTCCGAAGCCGTCGCGCTGCGCCCTATCAAGTAAAGTGCGAAAGCGACAACTGCAGCTTAGGCTGATTTTACCTATAATAACTTTATATATAACCTTGACCAAAAAACGTTTTGTATTCCGCTGTTTTCTTCTTCAAAACTCGACTGATCTATAATCTAGAGGAAGACTAGGTATATCTACGCTTCTATTATTTTCCTATTTTGTTAAAAACCTATCAAATTTGTTTGATAGTCATCTGAACATGGCGGTAAAAATGGGCTGTTTTTTTCGGGTTTTGGATTGCCATAATTCTTCAAGTAATTATGTTTTGGAAAAAAGAAAATGATAGAGGCACGTAGAAAAAAAAATATTGCTGTAGCAGCATTATCCATGAAGAAAACAGCGAAATTCATTTGTATGGAGAAAGGCCCAAAGGTTACCGACTAGAACCCCTCTTAATGTTTTTTTTTAAGGTATCGTTAAACTAACATAAGTTCATACAAATAATATTTGGAACATTTTTAGGATTCCGTACCCAAAGGGTAACCAACGGAACCCTATTACTAACCCTCCGCTGTCCGTCCGTCCATCCGTCCGTTCGTCCGTCTGTTTATCAGCGGGCTGCATCTCAAGAACCTTAACAGGTAGACACTTAAAATTTTCACTGATTGTGTATTTCTATTGCCGCTATATCAAAAAATAATAAAAATTAAGGTTTATGGTACGGAACCCTTCGTGTACGAGTCCGACTCGCACTTGGCCGGTTTTTTAATTTGAAATTAGTTGAACATTTTTTGTGTAGGCAAGTCTCCAAATCTGTATTCCTTATCAGGAAATCGTAAGCATGCGGTCCGGTTGAAGAGTATGAATAGGAACTTACTGTGCCGTTTAACTTCTTCAACACCCGCATAGCTGGTGAAGCAGAAGAACAGGATCATGAGTATGATTTGAAACACCAACAACGGTGCGTATCTGAGTCGACTCATTGTGACCTTCTCTAACATTTTTGATAATTTTCAATCTGAAACAAAAAAAAAACATTATAAATACATGTAATATGATTGGGAGTTTTATTTTTTATAAGTCATAGAGCCATTCTGAACTCAAGTATGTATGGTATAAGGAACTAGTTGACCCGTGCAACCTCCTCTGCTCCGCTCCTATTGGTCTTAGCTTGATGATACATAGCCTATAGCCTTCCTCAGTAAATGGGCTATCTAACACTGAAAGAATTGTTCAAATCGGACCAGTATCAGTAGTTCCTGAGCTTAGCGCGCTCAAGCAAACAAACAAACGAACACTTCAGCTTTATATATTAAGTATAGATAAGTTGAATGATATCCAATGGACAACAAACTTGGTTTGGTGTCAACACCAAGGTTTGAGAGCCTTGTCACTCTGCCACATTTTTGACATGCCTACTGTCAAAGTGTGGTTTCAGAAAATATTGGCTTAAATGCGCGTCAAAAACATGTCGAAAGTACAACAGTCCATAGAAGAGCCAACTTTGACCACCAATTTCCGTGCAATGATCGCGTTGCCGTGTTGTTTTATTAATGATAAGTATATGATTATTTGATGGACTTGTATAAGCTAGGTATAGGGATTTTAAGAATTTTAGAAGTCGTCTACTATTTTCTTCCTCTGCTATGCCTTTTCCCTTTCTATTTGGAGTCGGCCCTCCTCGTTCTAAGCCGTCAATTCAGTCTTGGGTTGACCTCCACCTGAACTCGATCCATGTCCTTGGTTGTCCACCATGTGGTCTGTGGTCGTCCTACTATGATATTCGAAAATAATACCGTTGGAATTACCAGCCAGTTTGGAAAATAGTTTGGTAGGTATAAAAAAGACACACGAAGTACGTCAAGCGGTTGCAGCTGCGATCCACATGTTACCAGATCGTATCGGATTGCCGTTTCATCAGACAATGAGAGTCAATCACATTTGTGCACTATATAATAGTTCCTGCATACATAGCTAGTCTCCTTTTGAACACATCATGAAATAGGCGTATGTTTAGTGATTTATTAATACTAATACATAAAATTATTCCGTTACTAAGTGACTGAAAGACAACGCGCAGCCGAAACTACTGGTCGTAGTAAGCTGATAATTGGCAAGTAGGTTCCTCGGGGACTGTAAGGGAGCACTAAGAGAGGATTTCACGAAATTCCAACGGGTACAGGAAAAACCGGGATAAGCGCGTACGAAGTCGGGGCAAAAAGCTAGTATATTATACGATCTCCCATTCATATGGTCCAGCCATTTCATGCATGATAATAGTATTTAAAGACCAGTGTTATAATATTTCATGAAGTGTCGCTATTTCGTAAACACACACACGAATTGACTGACTATCATCTGCCTAGCCTTTTCCCAACTATATTGGGGTCGGCTTCCAGTCAAGTCGGATTTAGCTGAAAACCAGTATTTTACGAGGAGCGGCTGCCTACCAGACTTCCACAACCCATTAACTGGGTAACACGGTACTTCATGGCAAGACTGGAGTCAGATTTACTGGCTTCTGACTGTCCGAAACGATTGCCAAAGATCTACAAATGACAGCCGGGACCAACGGCGTAACGTGCTTTCCGAGGCACGGAAGAGACTCGGTATGTTAAGATGGTCACCCATCCACAGACCAACCTTGGCAAACGTTGCTTAACCTTGAAAATCGACCCCTGCGGCTGTTATTATCTAGCCTCAAACGAATTGACTGACTATTTCATGAAATTACCATATTTTTACCATTTGACTACGACGTAGAGGTATTACAGTGATTAATGACAATTAAGTACGTCCTCCATACAATAAAACAATGACATAACTTGATTACAGAGTTTTTACAAGAACTCTCTGCTTATCACTAGGTTTGATAACGCTTAATTACTTTTATCATTTCTGTTAGTGAAGTCTGTGACGTTTTACATTTTAGGATTAGATTGCCGGCAGCAAACATCTGTATTTTTGGGGTGTGTAGTATATGCCATAATAACAGATAATATATTATCACTTGAAATAACGTTCACATGATATAATTTTCATATGCTATAAAAACAAATAACCTAATTTCATTTGATCTAATATTACATTTCATATAAACTTCTTTTGCTCTAATAACATTTAGTATAACGTTCATCTCATATAATTTTCAATTAGTAGGTATATTGCTCTTTTTATATAACGTTCAGTTGACCTAATTTTCATTTGACCTAATTTTAATTTTTACTCATTTTCATATTTACTCATTTTCTGCCCAAATTCTGTAGTGAATAAGTAAATATCAGAAAACATCATACTGTTATAACCTCATCTAACCCAAATGATTCATCAACAATAGAAGGGATCATATGAGGTGAATACAAATTATATTATTATATTAGAAACAAATTATATTATTATATTAATTACTTATTTATTATTTTTGATGTAAGAACTTAATCGTTCTCTTTATTAATTTATTTTTCATTATTTGGTCATTGACAACCATAGTTTTGTGTAAAGTAGAAGCATATTTTTCAAATTTTGTAAATGTGAGTACCATGAAACCATTTACATTTTATGTGAGTAGTTATAGTTTTACTTGTTAGACATGAACGAGCATGGTGGTTGAGAGCATGTCATGCTCACTCAAATGTCTCGCTGATGGCGGCGCGTGGGTTTGATCATTCGGTTCCCTTCGAAATGGTTGAGCTGAAAGGTGCCGATTCACGCGTCATGTTCGTGAACAGGCGCCGTCGGTTGAGACTGGTCATCTCTTAACTGCCATTGGCTTATTTTAATCTTTATATTTAAAATTCTTATAATAAGCCCTTTTTTTTCCTTTGCATTGTCCTCACATGCAGAAGCAACAAGTATATGTAACTTGGAATGTTGTAAAACAGAACATGATTTAAAAGAGTGTCCGTGGAGTTTCTTGCACGTTCTTCTCCATAGAGATCTACGCTTTGGAACGTGCAAATAGCTTCCATGTTTTTGACTGACCGACCTTGACGTTTCAAAAGTGCCTGTGAATGGTTTATTTGAAATAAAATGCTTTGAATTTGAATTTGAATTTGAATATGAAAGAAAAAAAAATATTCTTACAAACGTCTTATCAAATTAAGTTTTTAAAAAGAAACACACTAACAATCCTAACCTCTCTTTAATTATTCAAATAATCTTGTCATGAGCAAAATCACAAAATAACCTAAATCAGAACTAAAAGTAACAAAATTAGCACAAATAACTGCAATCAAAATTAGCGGTCATCAATATCACAAATAGCACTTGAGAGCACAACCGTCTCGTCCGAGCGCCGACGCAAAAGTGAAGTGCCGCACGGCACTGCTCCGTTCTCGTCTCGCTATCCCTTCCACCTGACGTCATCGCGCAGATGTACTAGGTTGAGAGGGATTTGCCTCTAAGACGGCCGTTCCTGACAGCTGAACGGCCTCGTCAGCTTGGATTTCTGCAGCATTTTGGTCCCTTTGTAGTCCATCCTCATTTGATGGTTCTTCATCAACATCATTCTCTTCTGAAATGTTGAAACATCATTGTAGTGATGTATTATTTCAGCTTTGGATACTCATTGCAAACGGACAGCAAGCGTGCACTCAAACAATCCCCTTACAAAAGGTAACCAAAGCAAGAAGGCATCATCAATGAGGAGCTCTACTCATGAACGATGTCAGCAAACATAATATGAGCAACAGTAAAACAAGAAGCTCTCGAAAGTGGCCCTCTGGCAACCGCCAGGACAACACATAAATAACAACAAATCAAGAAGCCACTTCCGAGGCCCTCTGATAAACCTCCGCATCGAAGAGTATCAGGACAACACACACAAGGTCACCTCCGTGACGTTCTGGCTACCCCACAAGGGTACCAGGTAAACACACACATGGTCACCTCCGTGACGTTCTGGCTACCCCACAAGGGTACCAGGTAAACACACACATGGTCACCTACGTGACGTTCTGGCTACCCCTCAAGGGTACCAGGTAAACAACACAAAAGTCACCTACGTGACACTCTGGCTGCCACTCACGGACACCAGGACAACACAGCTCACTCACCAGTCCCGAAGAATGCCTCGCATGTATTCGGGGTCCACTCACCCCGCCACTGAACCATATGTTCTGCGGCGCTCTGAGTCTTCTTTCCATATGAGCCTGCCAACAACTCAAGCTCGTAACGGTGATGAGGCAATGCCCGGACAACTTTGTACGGACCAGGCATCCCGGAATCTAGTTTGCCGGTACTTTGTGAACCCTTGCTGACGAACACGAAACTGCCAACAGAAAAAGTACGGGGCTGGCGACGACCCTCATTAACGTAGGCGTCCTGTCGTTGCTGGTTGGCAGCAAGCAGTTCCGAGACCCTCTGTCTCCTCAGAGTCTGCAGGGCTTCTCGGTTCGGATGAGAGTCGCTCAGCGCAATGTCTCGGACCAGCGATCGTAGAACCGGAGTGATTCCTTCAACACCGGTCAGCAGCTGCAGGGCAGAGGTGCGAGTTGTTGCCTGCTTCGTGATGTTAAGGGTTAGCTGCACTTTCCATAATACGTTGGACCAAGAAGCACCCTTGTTGTTAACCTCTATGCGCAGCATGTTGAGGACTGTGCGGCAGTACCGTTCGACTTGGCCGTTCTCGCGATGCATCCCAGGTGTGATAAAGTGTATAGAGGACCCAAGCTCAGTTACCCACTCTTGAAACGCAGCACTTTCAAACATCCTAGCTCTGTCACACACTATATTTGACGGAGTGCCAAACAGCGCGACGGCATTGGAAAACACCCTTTTCAATTCATCCGCGTCTTGCCGGTATAACGCGTACAATAAGCAAAATTTTGAAAATGAGTCTACAACTATGAGGATGTATTTATAACCGTTGGACTCTGTTAACGGCCCAAGAACATCGGCATGTAACATGGAAAAGGGAATGTCCGGTTTTGTCCAAGACTCGATTGGTTGGTGAGGTGCTCGGGGCACTTTCTTATGTGCTAAGCAAACGATACAATGGCCAACATACTTTTTAACAAAGTGTCTAAGGCCAGGAAACCAAAAGTGACGCAGTATCAAATCGACAGTCTTATCGACGCCTATGTGATCGTGATCGTCATGAAAGACTCTTAAAAGACTAAGCCTATGCCCTTTCGGTATGTAACACAGAAGGCGCGAGTCTTCACCAGTAGGCGTGTACTTATAGTACAGCAAGTCATTTTTAATAAAAATCGACTGCTATCTAACTGGCCTTCTCGAACCTTCTGCATTAGATCCTGAGTCTCCAAGTCGGCAGTTTGAGCAATTTTCGCCCAGTTTCGTGGATTTTGGATTTAGAACACGTGAGCAGGTTGTCTGCTGAGAAAGTCAGCATGCTGCATGTTGCAACCCTTTCGGTACTCTAAAGAAAACTGAAAATCCTGCATGTAAACCCACCAGCGAGCTACACGAGGCAGTAAATCTTTTTTGTGTTCAGTTAATTTTAAAGAATTGCAATCAGTGACAATTTTGAATTGTATACCGATCAAATAATGCCGAAAGTGTTGTAAAGCGCGTACCACAGCTAAGGTCTCTAATTCGTAGCTGTGATATTTTGATTCCGCTCCCTGGGTGGACTTACTGTAATACCCGACAACTCGCTTACGTTTTCCTTCATGTTCCTGAAGCAAAATAGCCCCGAATCCTATCGAACTAGCATCGGTATGTAGTTCTGTGGGAAGACTGGGATTGAAAATTGCTAAAACTGGCTCCTCAGTTAAGCACTTAATGATATAGTCGCGAGCGACATCTTGTTCCGGTCCCCAAACAAAAGGCACACCTTTTCTCAGTAGCTTGGCAATACAAGCAGTCTTTGAGGCATATCCAGCAATGTACCTGCGGAAATAACCTGCCAGCCCCAAGAACTGACGCACCTCTTTTACATTTGTGGGTTTCGGGGACTTAACTAGAGCATCAGTTTTACTCGGACTCGGCCGTACCTGACCATGTCCAATCATCCGTCCTAAGTATTCAACCTCCGTATCTAAAAACGTACATTTCTTTAGATTGACCGAGAAACCTGCCGCTGAGAGGGTTTTTAAAACCTCTCGCAATACCTTTAGGCCTTCCTCGATTGAATTGGACATGATCAGTACGTCATCAATATAGGTCAATACATGGCCAGTGTCTATAAGATGCTTGAGTGTCTTTGTGATAATGCGCTGATACACGACAGGGGCGTTAGCCAGCCCATAGGGCATTTTCAAATACTCATAATGCCCTTCAGACGTCACAAAGGCAGTTTTACTAATAGAGGCATCGTCTTTCATTGGTACTTGATGAAAACCAGTAGCCATGTCAAGACTGGTAAAATACTTGAAGTTGCCTAATTTATCGATGTGGTCATCGATAAGTGGCAATGGAAATCTCTCTTTAACAGTGACAGCGTTTAAGGCTCTGTAGTCTACGCACATCCTATCTTCCCCGCTCTTTTTCTTTACGAGGATGATAGGACTTGCATAGTCTGATTGGGATTCTCGTATGATGCCCTTACTCAAAAGATCACTAATTATGCCGCGAACGCGTAACTTCTCGTCTGCAGAAAGCTTGTACGGTCGATAACTTATCGGACTGTCACTGTTAAGCCTAATCTCCATGCTCCCAGTGTTTACTGTGGAGGTCGCTGTGCCAGTGGTGAACGTTTCAGAAAACTCGTCAATCAAAGATAACAAACGTTTCTTGTCATCACCAACTAAGGGTGTCACTCGTCCTAATGTAGGTGACACCATCGCGATTTAAAATGTCAGTCCCTACCAAGACAGGTGCCTGAATGCAATCTGGTGGTACTACATAAAGATCCGCCTCTAATGATAATTCAGGGAACTCAATTATTGTCTTAACAAAAGAAATAGACTCGATATCTTGACTACCGATACCTCGCAATCTACGATAGGTTGGCAATTGATTAAAACTAAAATGCTTTAAAACCGATCTAGAAATAAGTGAAATATCAGACCCAGAATCAATTAAAACATCTATGGGTAGTTTTTGAATAATCGCCGTCATCACGTTGTTTCGTCCGGAGTCGACGCGGAGCAAAAATTTACGTCACTACTACTTTTATCATTGGACTTAGAATCCATACGCTGCTTTAAATAGCACGAATCAACGAGATGACCTGTTTTCTTACAATAGGTGCAAATCGCTTTGACTGGTTTTAAATTAGACTTCGTATCTTTTACATTCGAAGTCTCAGAGGAGGTAGATTTAAAATTAGAAGTGGCTGAATCAACTTTTGATTTTTTTGAACAATCAGCTTGTTTGTGACCGTGTTTGCCACACGAGAAGCATGTCACCTGTCCTCTCCTAGACGCTTCGCGTTTACGAGGATTGGACGTTTCAGCAGCCGACGAGCGTATGGGATTACCGGTAGCACTTTGCGTGTTCTTAGGTTTAACGTACACGGACAAAAATTCGACCAAATCTTTCGGCTGCAGTTTGGCGTTGGTAGCCGCGGCTTTCACTTGAGGATCGGAGATGCCACGAACTACTATGGCGGTTTTGAGCTCATCCGAAAGCCCTCGTACGATATTTAACCGCAGTAGGGACATTCGAGCGTACTCTGCATACGTGGTGAACTTGTTAGACGTTGTACTCATGACGTCATACAGCACAGTAGCCATATCGACTTCACGTGGACACAACGATCGAAACTCGGCTTTAAAATTCGACCACGAGCGATCGTTTGTCACCCAATGGTTCAACCACGTTTTGGCGTCACCACGTAGGCAACCACCAATACGCCCAAAACACTCATGATCATCCCAACCGTTCAAGTTTCGGCCACGATCTACCTCCGCACACCACACATCAAAATCATGCACACTTGGATCGAAATTTGAAATATAGTAATGCTTAGATCTTACTTGTAACAACGAAGAGAGTGCACCGACAATCCCATCCGCCATGCTGCTGGTATCGCGCGGCGTTTCCGCAGGTCGGCTCGTAGGGGGCGTCGCCACGCCAACCTCAGCAGCAGTCTCGGTGACGTCCAAGACCACGGATGAGGGGCTGCCTCTAACGCAAGGACGAGACGGAGCGGTCAAATTAGTCGCCGTTACCGGCAGGCGCTCCTCAAGTGCATTCAGTCTTTGCAAAATCTGATCTAACGGATCGCGTCGTTTTGAACGACGGTCGCGACGTTTATGTGAACCATGCCTACGTTTTCGACTATCACGACTCCTACTTCGACGCGTGGGTGGCGATTCACCACCAGAATAATCACTACTCGACATAATTACTAATCGCAACTATTTACAAAAAGAACAAAGCACTAAACTACTAGAAAAAGATTGCTCGACCACGTGGTTTTTAAAATAAGAGGATGGAGAACGATCAAAGTCGCGTAAATGATCCCCGCTTCTGATCTTACAAACGTCTTATCAAATTAAGTTTTTAAAAAGAAACACACTAACAATCCTAACCTCTCTTTAATTATTCAAATAATCTTGTCATGAGCAAAATCACAAAATAACCTAAATCAGAACTAAAAGTAACAAAATTAGCACAAATAACTGCAATCAAAATTAGCGGTCATCAATATCACAAATAGCACTTGAGAGCACAACCGTCTCGTCCGAGCGCCGACGCAAAAGTGAAGTGCCGCACGGCACTGCTCCGTTCTCGTCTCGCTATCCCTTCCACCTGACGTCATCGCGCAGATGTACTAGGTTGAGAGGGATTTGCCTCTAAGAATATATTAATTTGTAGTTAATATTAGTTCAAATGTGCATTATAGAAAATGTTTATTAAATCATATAAAATTAGGTACACTGAAATTATATCAATAATTCATTATATTCATCGTTTTATTAAAAAAAATATATTAAATGAAATAAGGTCATGTGATCGTTAGAACTTTTATTATTATGTCAAATCGTACGCACCCGTATTTTTGTTTGGTTTTTAAAAAAGACGCTGGCACTAAATTTTGCAATTACAAATGCAGGGGTTTTAGAGAGCGGTATTCTATCAGGATAATTATTACAAAAAAAAAAGTTTTTACAAAAAATACAACTGACTTCGAAATGTTTTTTGTAGTTTATTTGTATTTTGACACCGACTTCCAAAATTAAAGTACAAAACACTACTTACAAAGTAAAAAAGTGTATTTTAAAGTGTTTTTGTGTATTTTGTAAGTGTTTTTGGTGTGTGTTTTATTTGGAAGTCGGTTGTATTTTTTTGTAAAAAGTTTTTATTTTTCATTTTTTAGCGGTACCCCACACCTAAAAACACCACTGGAAAATCGCAGGAAAGCAAAACACGCAATTTCGTTTACTTGGATGGCAAAAAAAAACCGTTATCCAATTAAACGAATTCCAGCTATTTTGATTTAAAAGCCAAACTTTCTAACCGATTTTGATTAAATATCTATGGGATCAATCGGGAAGTATATCCTTTTAAATAAAACAAGATTTTTTCAAATCGGTTCACAAATGACGGAGTTATGAAGTAACAAACATAAAAAAAGAAAAAAATACTGTTGTGCGTGTTATGTATAGGGTCCAGAAATAATTTTAGGCACCACTTTGGATTGGTACTGGATATGATAATAGTTTATTGAAGGTTAACAATTATTCGGTTGTATTATTACAGTAAACTATGACGTGGATGAACGGAGGTATGTAAGCGACTGGCGTGCCCAGCTCTGACGTTCCTGTACAATATCAAAAATGCAATTCAGCAAATCGCGCCGCTAGGGTCGCTACATCACACCCCTCCTTCCTCCAAAAATAATTTAAAATGCTAAAAATTTTGATATACACTGGTTTACAATCTTACGTTACATCACATACACAATGCAATATGTTTTGTAATGTTCCTTACGCACTATCTTAACTACTACATTTTGCGGTCTCTCCAGTTTTCTGTAAACGTTCGGGGTCACCACTTGTTGTGCGTGTTATGGATAGGGTCCAGAAATAATTTTAGGCACCACTTTGGATTGGTACTGGATATGATAATAGTTTATTGAAGGTTAACAATTATTCGGTTGTATTATTACAGTAAAATATGACGTGGCTGAACGGAGGTATGTAAGCGACTGGCGTGCCCAGCTCTAACGTTCCTGTACAATATCAAAAATGCAATTCAGTAAATCGCGCCGCTAGGGTCGCTACATCACACCCCTCCTTCCTCCAAAAAAAATTTAAAATGCTAAAAATTTTGATATACACTGGTTTACAATCTTACGTTACATCACTTACACAATGCAATATGTCTCGTAATGTTCCTTACGCACTATCTTAACTACTACATTTTGCGTTCTCTCCAGTTTTCTGTAAACGTTCGGGGTCACCACTTGTTGTGCGTGTTATGGATAGGGTCCAGAAATAATTTTAGGCACCACTTTGGATTGGTACTGGATATGATAATAGTTTATTGAAGGTTAACAATTACTCGGTTGTATTATTACAGTAAAATATGACGTGGCTGAACGGAGGTATGTAAGCGACTGGCGTGCCCAGCTCTAACGTTCCTGTACAATATCAAAAATGCAATTCAGTAAATCGCGCCGCTACGGTCGCTGCAATATAACCAACCAATGCCGTTATGACAAATAGCGTTGACGAACAGATAAACGATTGATAAAGTACCTCAGAAACTGGGCATTGTACGTGCGACCCATATATAAATTTCATATCAATTTTATAATTATTTTTTTTTATTTTTCCAATGCACATCACGCTGACCGTCACTGTAAAATTTTCTCAATCAACCTTGAACCTAATGCGTTAGCGATAAAGGTGAAAATCTAATTTGACAGTTTTTTGCGTAATTAATACTATGATTCTAATATGATTCTCCTAAAGTGGTCTTTTTCGCCCCCTATTTTCTGTACTCGTATGTGCGTAACTCAGTCGGAATAGCACATTACTAGGACAAGGGATCACGAGTAGGATATGAACTCTTGACCATTTTATCGCCCGTCAGTGGGTATTGTTCTCTATTAATTGACGTTGTTCTCATTTACGTATTAAGTTTGAAAAGTGGGTCATGTTGGTACATGGGTAAGTATCTACTCTCATGTGTCCTTTGAAGTTCTTGTTTGGAAAAAAAGACTGATACACGAGTAAATAAAAGTTTTGTTTTTTCATATAAACATTCGGAACTCTAAAAGTATTAATAGTTCTGTCGAACTTATTGCGGTCAATCAATTTAATTAATATAGGTATCAGCCATACTATGGTAGAAACCAGATAAATCTGCAATAACGGTCATTGACCCGTGTACTTTTATCATCTTTCTTAATGTCAAAAACAGAAAGAAATACAAAGCTATCCGGAATCGACTTCTATCGTGATCCTTTACGTTTCTTAGTAATGAAAACTTTATGGATGTGCTCGTGGCTAAAAAATAACAGCCGCACAGGTCGATCTTCAAGGTTAAGCAACGCTTGCCAAGGTTGGTCTGTGGATGGGTGACCATCTTAACATACCGAGTTTCCTCCGTGCCTCGGAAAGCACGTTAAGCTGTTGGTCCCGGCTGTCATTTGTAGATCTTTGGCAGTCATTACGGATTGTCAGAAGCCAGTAAATCTGACTCCAGTCTTGCCCAAGAAATATCGTGTTACCTATTTAATGGGTTGTGGAGGTCTGGTAGGCAGCCACTTCACGTAAAATACTGGTATTCAGCTGAATCCGGTTCGACTGGAAGCCGACCCCAATATAGTTGGGAAAAGGCTAGGCAGATGATGAGTAATGAAAACTTTATGTACAATAGTGGTGCATGTGTGGATTTAATGCAACAAGAGATCCTCTATCAGCCAACCTTTGGGTTAATAAAAAGACAACACTGTGGCAGTTACAACAAAAAATACCGGCCAAGTGCGAGATGGACTCGCACACGAAGGTTGTCCTACCATAAAGCTTAAGTTTTAGTTTAGAAATAGGTACACTCTATGAAAATTTCAACGGTATTACGGTTCAAGAGATATAGCCCACTGACAGAGGGACGAACGGACGGACAGCGGAGGCTTAGTAATAGGCTTCCGTTGGATACCCTTTGGGTATGGAACCCTAAAAATAAGATCAGTTATCGTTCGAGTATCTTTGAAGAAATATCAGGAAAAGGTCAATGTACTTTATTGCAAGGTTTTCTGGCGTCTACCATAGACACTTTGGTAGCGGATGTCAATCCCATATATTTTAACAGTCGTTGAAATGACATTCGACTTCGTCTAGTGCCTCGAGCCTCATCCAAACGCTCAAAGTCACTGAAAGGACAACGGAGAGGGCAATCCTTGGAGTTTCCTTGCGTGATCGAATCAGGAATGATGATATCCGCAAGAGAATCAAGGTTACCGACATAGCCCAGAAACAGATGGTCAAAGCAGAAATGTGGGCAGGGCACAATGCTCGCAGATCAGATGGTCGATAGAGCCGAAAAGTTCTGGAGTGGCGACAGCGTACCGGAAGACGCAACGTTGCAAGACCTCCCACAAGATGGACCGATGATCTGGTGAAGGTCGCGGGTAGCCGATGGATGCGAGACGCGCAGGACCGATCGTTGTGGCGACGCTTGGGGGAGGCCTATGTCCAGCAGTGGACATCTCTCGGCTGATAGAATGATGACAATCATGATGAGACCCTCGAGCCTATGCACAAGTCAACAAAAATGATACAACTTTATTGTTTCAGGAAATCGATTCATGAATTTTTCTCGATAATTGGATTAACACTTACCAGATCATCATTATAGCATTATTGCGTAACTAACGTGATAAATAACTATGAGCCTGAAAATACCTGAATTCTGAGAACTTTGAAATATAAAATGCTTGATGGCCTATCAGTTTACAATTCAGTACCTATAAAATAAAATAAATATGAATGCTGGGGTTAATTGAAACAAAACTTTGAACAAATCTTCACGTTATTTAAATATTTTTGGCAACATTTACGGTCTCTAATTTAATTTAATTGAAATTAAAACGATAATTTTACGTGATAACGTCATAAGAAAACAATTGAACGTGCGGAACGTGAGTGTGACACTTTTCCGTGCGTGCAGCCAGTGTTGTTTATTTATCAATTCATTATTATTATAACACCCTTACAGACACATCCAAGGCGATGTTATAACATGTTCATCAATTTATAAGACGTTATCCAAAGGTTGCCTTTAAAAGATCGCATTTAGAGATAAGGCAGCCCATTGTGTCACCTATGTAATGTTTTCTTCATCTTTCTTTTCTGTAACTTTGTGGTGTACATAATAAAGAGTATTCTATTCTACTGTATCACGTTAAGAAACGTTTCCTTTTTAGAAAATCAATAATATTACAGTGAAAATCCCTATGAAAATTTTGTTTCAATTTACCCCGCCCTAGCCTATTCACCCCGTTCGACACTGCTTAACACGATAACATGATACTTTTCGCAAGACTGACAGTCCGACTTTCGGGCTTCTATCAAATGATAGCCAGGATAAACAGTTAACGTGTTTTTGAAGAAATCTCAGTGTATATTAGATGGTTACCCATCCATAGACCGACCTCTGCAGCGTTGCTTAACCTCAAAGATCGAGCTGCGCAGCTGTATTATTTAGCCACAAACCACAGATGGTTTCTCACAATAAGTAAATCGAACGCTCTTGTTCGAGTGACTAAAGTTTACGTTATTTCAACAATCATAACAATCATTGTGTCAATTCTTGGATAGTTCATGTTTCATAAACAACATTATTAATAAACAATAAACTGAACCACTACGTACAATGTTATGTTCCTACTTCAGGAGTATTTTCACATACTTTCTATATTTTACCGATCAAGTCGTACCGACAGAGGGCGCCTTTCGGTTTTCCCGAACAAAGAACGTGACGACCGCGTATTCGCACGACTATTACCTTGTATAAGAATAACGCCTGATATTATGAATTCTTTTGAAACGTAAACTTATGTTTAATCTACAAAATATTATGAAGAAACTACAATACCACTATGTTATCATAATTATAGCTGCACTGTCACTTGGAATTTGAATGATGAGAAATCATCATTCAAGAGAAAAATGCAAGAAGAAAGAAATGCATACCTAACCAGGGCTCCAAAATATAACCTAAAATCACGCCTGTACTTCTCAAAGGGTTAAGTATAACTAAAGTACACGCACAGTAAGGTTCTTACCTTTCAAGCACCAATCCGAACACCGAACTGCTTCTAAGAACTTCTACAATGAAAAATTCAATAGCAAATTTTTCCGAGTTGGGAATCCAACCGATTATCTTTCGGGACCACTAGACCAATTCAACAGTTTCCCTAATTATAAATTTACGTCTAGTTTCGTTTGGGAAGTTCACGGGAATGTATTAATTAAATATGGCTGAGCTCTGATTTATCAATAGCAACACTGTGTAATACCCATATTTGCAAAATAAAATTCTATTCTATTCTATTTAAATGTTCTTAGAATTTTTTCAAATATGTTTCGGGTCGGCTTCCATGCGTTCAAAGTCTGTGCAAAAAAAAGACTATCGTGTGGATCCACTAAAACCGGCCAAGTGCGAGTCAGACTCTCATACAAAGGGTTCCGTTTCTAGAAGAGATGTGCGAGGATGCATAGCGAGGTATGTGTTTGTTAAGGCGCAGATAGCCCCCAGTAGCTGATTTTAAAATAAAACCGACTTCCAAAAACAATACACTTTAATTTCGGAAGTCGGTGTTTTTGGTTGTTTCGTTTTTGAATATCGACTTCCGAAATTAAAGTTATTTATATCTTAATTGCGTTAGAAAGTCTATGAAAAACATTGTATGTTCTTATAAATTTGAGGGTTTCCCTCGATTTTCATGAGATCCCATCATCCGATTCTAACTTGGTGACAATGGGACCACCTCGGGAGTATAGGCTTTTAAATAAAAAAATATTTTTTTAAATCGGTCCAGAATTGGCGGAGAAATCGGTGAACATACATACAAAAAAAAAACTACATACAGCCGAACATAGAACCTCCTCCTTTTTGAAGAAGTCGGTTAAAAATGAGAATCACATCTAAACGGCTAATCGTATTTTTTTTTAAACATATGTTACATTAAACTATTTTGTTAATAATTAGATGTATGAATATTTGGAGTTTTATTCGTTCAACATTATATTATAATTAATTTGTAAAGTTATGTTATGTCTAACACGGACATAAAAATGACAATCACACCAAAACTGCCGGGCGTAAATATGAAATTATTTGCACTGTTCCAAAGACAATTTAATTATCTACATTTTGATGTACGGCTATTTTTTTTTTGTCGTAAAATAATAAGTGAAGTACAAAAAAGCTATTGAATTTTGAGTGGCGCGGGTGTGAAACGAGTACGCGTTTTGTTCCCGCAAGGTCGTCGTTTGTCGTCGTCTTAAGAATCAATAGACAAACAAACATATCCCTCGCTAAGCAAGAACAGTGCACTGTACAGTACCAATACTTCCAACAAAAGCTCATACAGAAAAATATAAATAATAAAATATATATAGATAATAAGTGCATTTGAAGAGCTCGTGGCTAGATAATAACAGCCGCACGGGTCGATCTTCAAGGTTAAGCAACGCTTGCCAAGATTGATCTGTGGATTGGTGACCATTTTAACATAGCGAGTTTCCTCCATGCCTCGGAAAGCACGTTAAGCCGTTGGTCCCGGCTGTCATTTGTAGATCTTTGGCAGTCGTTACGGATAGTCAGAAGCCAGTAAATCTGACTCCAGTCTTGCCATGAAGTACCGTGTTACCCAGTTAATGGGTTGTGGAGTTCTGGTAGGCTGCCGCTCTTCGTAAAATACTGGTATTTAGCTAAATCCGGCTTAACTGGAAGCCGACCCCAATATAGATGGGAAAAGGCTAGGCAGATGATGATGAGATAATAAGTGCATGCTGTGATCGCCTATATTGGAGGCGCACTCTTATATTTATTCTGTTGGCGATCCTATATATAAATAAATATTCAAACCCAGAAAACTCACGAACATTTACGAATGAAAGAGAAACTATTACTAATACAAAGTCAAAAGAAAATCAAAGTTATTACCATTTAAAGACAGTTTTAGACGCGATTTCCATTTAAACGGTGGACGTACGATCGAGCGCTATTATGCAATTGGATGCACGTTAACTCGATGAGAATTTCACATTTTATGCCCCACCACTTTTATTCGCAGGCTGCTTAGTAAATAATAAAAAAAACAGTGCACTGCACAGTATAAATACTTCCTACAAAAATCCCAGCACAGAAAACGCTGCTTACCCAGAAAAGTCACGAACATTTACGAATGAGAGGAAAACTATTACTAATACAAAGTCAAAAGAAAATCAAAGTTATTACCATTTAAAGACAGTTTCAGACGCGATTTCCATTTAAACGGTGGACGTACGATCGAGCGCTATTATGCAATTGGATGCACGTTAACTCGATGAGAATTTCACATTTTATGCCCCAGCGCTTATATTCGCCGGCTGTTAAATATTTGAAAAGGACTATCGTTGATTGCTTTTCTATTGGAAAATGTTTGAAAAGTTTCTTCTTGGCCGTTAGGTATTCAGATTGGTGGGTGATTAGGTTTCTGTGCGCCTTTTATGGAGAGAGAATTAAATTTTCAGGCGTGGTTTAAATATTTATGAAGTGACTGAAAAAGTGAAGCTGTTCAATCTACGCTCTCCCATATTTAGAACAATAAAACTTTTAGTTAAGTTTGCCATTTATTAATTCTTCTTTATTACTTGCTCGACATAAATGATCTAATAAAATAGCATGATGAATGCAAGGGTCAGGATTGCCCTTTATTTTGTACCGGTACTGATAATTCATGCAATTGTTGATCAAAATATTGTACCAGCTTTTTCGTCAACTGTAATTTAAATTATTTTTTCTTCTTGTACCAAAATACTACTCAAAAAGAACATAGGTGGCATCCGGGACCACAGTCCCAGTCCCGAAAGCCCTCCGACCCGCAACATCATCCAAGTATCTCATACGTTAGCAATTTATTAATAACACTTAACATAGATAACTGAAACTAATGTCATAATTTCCGTCCGGTCGGTACAATTTAGGAAAAGCAGTAAGTATAAAAAACTATTATAATTTAGAATCTTATTTAAAAAAAACCGCAATTTTTATTTAGGCAACTATGGATCTCTTATCTTTATTCTCTTATCCGTATTTATTTTGTTATACACCAAGTTATATTTTTGTCACCATCATATTCACTATCTCCCACGTCCATAAAATTAAATGATCTACTAATTGTTATTTAATTAAAAAAACACTCCATACCTGTTGTGCGTGCGAAGTCCCCGACAGCTATACTCCAACACACCCGCGGCATATGACAAGCCCCTGTTTGACAAACATCAATCAACTATTAACTATTATGTCGCGAGCACTGTGTACATACTGACGATTTCATATCTTCCTACTAAATGCTGGAGTCACGAATCATAAATATTATGACGTTTTAAATAAATACACTGTTTATTTGTGAAGTGGGATTTTTAAATGATTTAAAAGCTGATTACTGTCGATCGACTGTTTAAGAAAACTCATCGTGGAATCTAAGGTGAAGTTATGATAAAGTGAGCTGTCATTTCAATTGATGCTAAAGATTGTCAGTTCACTTGAAGCTCACCTTATCAAGCTGAGATAGACAACAAAACACCACAGTCACACCGCGCTGTATAGAAGCCACATTCATCACTAAAATACTCTGGCGTATTCGAAATTAGTAATAACGTTGAACCGTACACACACGTAATCACAAGTAGTAATCACACTTTGAAAACAGTTTTTGTTCCGTTTTCCGTCATAATGACGCTTTAATAAACTATCCGTTTTTCCCACAGTCAAACTGTTTTGTAAAGGAATCCTGTATTTTTTAAACACGACTTTGTAAACGTAAGCGGGTGTTTCAGTCCGATTCACTACGCTAACACATCAGGTGTTCAGCATTGTGCACTACTCTGTAATCACCATTCTATTTTCTACTTCCCGAAAAAATTTTTCTGAATGTTTAAAATAGTACAAATTCTTATGTAACAACATTTTTACGTGCAAACGATGCCAGGTCTTAGACTAAAATACTACGCAAACACATTTCTCATAAAATTTTAAGCGGACGTCAATATACTCCGTAATAATATGTATTCACTCTGAGAAACAATAAAATAGTCATAATTTATTAACTATTGTTTTGCATAGTTTCTTATTAAAGAACTAATAGGTACTGTTGAAGTTCGGAGTCAACTCAAAAGTCATATTATTATATTTATTAATATATAAAGCTGAAGAGTTTGTTTGTTTACTTGAACGCGCTAATCTCAGGAACTACTGGTCCGATTTGAAAAATTCTTTCAGTGTTAGATAGTCAATTTATCGAGGAAGGCTTTAGGATATATATCATGACGCTAAGACCAACAGGAGTGGAGCAGTAATGAAAATTGTGATGTAAATGAAGTTCCGCGGGTCAACTAGTATTCAAATAAGGCTCAACGCTTTTATAACAGAGAGTCTGCACTTTGTGAACGTCAGTTTCCCAAAAAGACAGACCACTTTTTCGATACAGGACATCTTTATGTCTGTGTTTAATATTAAGAAAGTCAATGACCGCGATTGCACATTTTTCTGGCGCTCAAAAGTCCTCTCTATTTGCAGTTCCAGAAAACCCTAACTTTCACAGCCTTAATCCGACAGCGTAAAGAGAGCTTCTTTAAAGTGTTAGCCAAGGTTCTTGGCTAGTAAAACGGTGATTTATTATTTAATAGAGACTTGCCTTTGATAACATGAATATCGACGAAAAAGGCGAGAAAATGTACCTTTAATGAACGTTTTTCGAAGAACGGACGCATTTCCAGCTAAAACAACTGTCAGCAAAATTATCATTAAGACCTTTGATCTGGAAACGGAATCTCATTCTTCTTTTATAACGTTTCGAACATCCACAAGGAAACCCAGAGGGCCTAGCATGAATATTTTTGACGTACATATACTTATATGACTACAACTTTATTACTCGTTTCGCACGTAATATTTTATTTGAATAGGATACCTACTATTCAAAATTTTGTATGACACAAATTGTGCAGGTCGCATAAAATTGTACCAAAATACTATGGGATTGTAGTTTTTAGGGTTCTGTACCCCACAAAGAATAAACGGAACCCTTATACGGTCACTTTGTTATCCGTCCGTCTGTCAAGAAACTTAGGATCATCTTAGGAACGCGTAAAGTTATCGAAAAGAAATTGAAATTTAAACTATATACTCAGATATATAGCCCCTTGAAGCTGTGAAAAATACAAACTTCTAAATTAACGTGAAAAAAAGATACGATCGTTTATGCAGCAAAAAACGTATATTTCGACTCTCTCAAGGGAATCAAAATTTATAGGGTATTTCCCGTTGATCTAGAAATATGAAATTTGCCAAGAAATACCGTCTTATACTACAAGTATAGGGAAAAGTTTGAAAACTATACATTCATAAAGTGATCATACAAAATAGTCTTTATTTAAGAGTCCGGCTCGCCCACCGAGTGGGTGGGCGCGTCGGACTCGCACTTGAATGGATTTTTTTATGTTAAAAATACACTTACTCAATGACTATGTAACGTAACTATACGTGAAAACATTCGTGCTAAGCCCTCTGAACCCCTATTGGATGACTCGTGTTTCTATCTACCTGTGCTGTTATAGATTAGGTTCAACAAAACCTGTCGTAACTAGTTCAGAAACATGGTTCGTTAAGAACCTTTAGCGCGCATTTTCGTCTTGCACTTTTATCACTTTGTTATCTGTGCATAACTACTCTGCTAGGACAGAAATCCAAAGTCAAAGTCAAAACGTTTATTTCAATTAGACTTTTGATCGTCAAAAATTAATCGTTAAAACAATAAAATGAAAATATTGTGACTCAAGTGTTTACAACTCCAGCAAGGAGGTAAAAGTGATTAGATATTTAATTCCAAAAACATAAACCCGGACGCAGCCCAGAAATTGCCTAAACATCCCGATTTCGCATCATCACCTTCCATCTTTGTCCCCCTCTATGATTTAGAGAAAGATGCATTATAACCCCGCGTGAACGTTGCGTCGACAGCCGGTACTTATCATCTATTTAGCAAATCGAACTAAACGCCCTTGCACTTGTATTATTTACGAGCGGTTACGAGAAGCAATTTGTTTATTTGTTTGTTTCAAACGTAATGAACTTGATTCGTGATTGATTCTTTTGTTTTTGTTTACGTGTTCCGTTGTTTTGAGAAAAGTGCAAAGTATTTTGTTTTACAATTTAAGTCGTGTTATGTTTTATCACCTTTTTTAAGGAAGGTAGCCTTCTAACGTTTTATCGGAAAAAATTGTTGTAGGTTAGAAATTAGCCAAATAGGTCAATAGGGATGTGCAAACTAATTCTGACTTGTTTGAAAGAAAGAAAGAAAAAATGTTTATTTGGGACTCGCACAAAACAAACAGATGTAAATTTAATTAAATTAACAGAATTACTTAGTCTGTCCATTTACATTTTTTTGTGTGTGTACATTTTAGTCTGTGCGAGGCCAAAAAGGCCCTATCTCAGCATCGGCTGCGAAATATAAAAATAAATAACACAGCGCTGGTTTTATGATAGGGCTTGTGATGCCACGGACTCAGTTACGTAACACATACTAAATATGATTGATACAGATAAAATATATAAATGATGAAAAAAAATATAAAAAAACCAATTACATAAAATACACACAGTTAATAATAATTAACAATAAAATCGACCCATGCCCAATGGCCCAGTGCAAGTGCTTCAGTGTGGAGCCATGATCCACACTGAAGCATTCATTTGATGATATTTTATTCCCACGCGTCAGTGGTGACGTACTAGTGGAAATAATTGAGAATAAAAAAGTGACTAAACAGCCATTATCCACAAGTGGAAAAATATAGGCCAGGGAGATGATCCCGAGGAAACAAAGAAAGAAGAACAGATCTTAAAAATAAACACTTTTAGTATACAAATAATAACTAGAGTAAGTGCAGAGAACAAAACAATCAACTGGCTAATGGAAGAGTTAACCGCGCGAACTAAAAACCACATCCGTAGATGTATCGAGCGTTGGTTATTTATGTGCCAGGGTTACGGAATTTGTCCGAAAGAGTCACCGCGGCCCTGGAACACAAAGGACACTAGAAGGAACACGGATGGGTTTTAGTCAGTAAGAGTCTGACATTCTTTTGGATGGGGTGCATGGGGCCTGTGGGGTGCATGGGGTCTGTGGGGTGCATGGGGTCTGTTGGGGTGCATGGGGTCTGTTACCATCTTAAGACCCAAGCCAACCTCACCTCCTAGCGGTGCACCCTGCTGTCCAACGGACGAGGCTCTGGCTCTCGTAGGGTTGTGGGGGTCAGACGGCTGGTCGCCCCACGTAAAACCAACTTCAGCCAAATAAAATGGACAAGAAGTTGATAACGGGTACTCGGGCTAGGGCGTCGCCGCATAACGACGCGCAGGCACATCGCCCTAAACCTGCGATAAGTGGGCTAGGGCTACCGTGTCGAGTACGGGCACGGCTGAAGAGGATAGTACCCAAGAAGAAGTTCCGCTTTGCCACCTGGAACATTGGCTCCCTAACCGGACGTTGCCGAGAACTCGCGGACGTACTTGCGAAGCGTCGGGTCCAGTGCGCCTTCCTTCAGGAGACGCGCTGGAAGGGAAATAAGTCACGTGACATCGGGCAGGGGTACCGGCTAGTGTACACCGGATCACCAACGGGCACGGGCGGAGTGGCCGTGGTGCTGTCTAAGGACCTCCAGGATCGACTCCTTGAAGTAGACCGATGCAGCGACCGGTTGATGCGAGTTAGGGTGCTGATCGAAGGGTCGGTAACGAACCTAATCAGCGCCTATGCTCCTCAAACTGGTTGCTGTGAGTCTGAAAAGGAGGCCTTCTGGGATGAGTTCGAGGACGTACTACGCGCTATTCCGAATTCCGAAGGTGTTTTGGTTGGGGGGGATCTCAACGGTCACGTAGGTCAGTTTGCTGGAGAGTACGGACGTGTTCACGGTGGTTTTGGATATGGCCAGCTAAATGCAGAGGGAGTCAGTATACTCAGCACCTGCGCTTTGTCTGACCTAGCCATCGCGAACACGTTCTTTCAGAAGAAACCCCAGCATCTTATTACGTACCGAAGTGGTGCTTACTCAACCCAAATAGATTACCTGCTGGTGAGACGGTGCCACATTGGCAAGGTTACCAACTGCAAAGTCATCCCAGGTGAAAGCCTAACGGCTCAACACCGCCTCCTTGTCCTGGACTTTGCGGTTGTACCGAAAAAGAAAGTGACCGAAAAACGCAAACCCCGCACAAAGTGGTGGTTGCTTGATGGTCCTAGGCAGTCGGACTTCATCGCGGAGCTCGAGCATCTCGAGATCAGTGCTCCGCATGACTCCGCTCAAGAGATCTGGAGTAGGATCCATTCAGCAATCACCGATGCGGGTAAGCGCGTCCTTGGCACTTCTCGTGGTGGCCGCACCATAGAAAAGGAGACGTGGTGGTGGGATGACGGGGTGCAGGAGGCGACTCGGAAGAAGAAGGTTTTATTTAAACAGTGGCAAGGGTCCAACTCTCCGGATGACAGAGAGGCATATGGAGCGGCTAAGCGCGCTTGCAAAAAAGCTGTAGCCAGAGCCCGCAGCAAAAGTCTGGCGCCTTTGTACGACAAGCTGGAAACTGCGGAGGGGCAAAAGCTTATTTTTAAGCTGGCGCGTGCCCGGGAGAAAGCTGCACGGGACATTAGCAAATGTCCAGACCGCTGTTGGCGAATCGAATGGCTTCCCAATATCTGTTGGCGTTCACCAAGGCTCGGATCTTAGCCCGTTCTTGTTTAACGTAGTGCTCGATGTAGTTACGGCAAACATCCAAGATAAGCCCCCATGGCTAATGATGTATGCCGATGACATCGCCCTCGTTAATCAGAACAAAGCCCATCTTGAGCGCAAAGTCAACATTTGGAAGGACACGCTTGAAAACGGTGGTCTGAGACTAAATGTGGCGAAGACTGAGTACATGTCCGGTGGCGGCACGGATGCAAATAGGTTCATCCGAATAGGTTCGGACCTGATCAGAAAGTCCGATACGTTCAGGTACCTTGGATCCGTGCTGCACGAGTCTGGCAACGTGGACGACGATGTCCAAGCACGTATAGGCGCGGCTTGGGCGAAGTGGCGCGAGGTAACGGGCGTTGTATGCGACCGCAAAATGCCTCCTAAGCTCAAGGGGCAGATATATAAATGCATCATACGGCCTGTCCTACTGTACGGCGGTGAATGTTGGCCAGCACTAAGCAGACACACCCAGGAGCTTCGCGTCACGGAGATGAAGATGCTGAGGTGGATGAGTGGCGTAACGCGATCCGATCGCATACGCAACTCTTTCATCAGAGGTAGTCTTGGTGTCCGTGACGTGGGGGAAAAACTGCAAGAGTGTCGTCTGCGATGGTATGGCCACATCATGGCCGCATCATGGAGTACGTTGGTCGGGGATGCATGAATATGGCTGTTCTTGGGGCTAGGTCCCGTGGTCGCCCTCGCAAGCGCTGGTTGGACGTCGTTAAGTCCGACATGAGAGCCAATGGCCTAACTGAGAAGGATGTTCAAGATCGGGCAAAGTGGAGGAAGCTAAGTAGGAAGGCGGACCCTGGCAATAGCCGGGATTAACGCCAGGTAGAAGAAGAAGAAGAAGTCTGACATTCTTTTCCGCTCCGTCCAGAGCGGACGCAGAAAAAACAAGTTTATTTTTGTAGCTCAAATTTTTGAAGAAAAAGAGTTTTTAATACTTTTACCCGTTGTCTTCTATTTTAGTTATTTTAATTAAACGGACAGTTGGTTTGTTACGCTACTTTTTCGTCCCAAGTAAAGCACTAGGCAGTAGTAAAGAAATATTTAAAATGAACGTGACCCTTTGCGTTCCTGGGCCACGATAACTCTTTCGAACAAATTTTGCAATCCTAGCTTAGAAATCTTTTGACATTTAGAATTTACTTTAGGTCGTTATCCTGAACTCAACAGGCATCAAAATGTACCACCAAGCGTGGCCACACCATAGAGCATCGTTACAAGATAGAATACTGTTTTATTTTAAAAGAACTACTTACTAGCTTTTACACACGACTTCCCGATTTTTCCCTTTCTCGTAGGAATTTCGGTAAATCCTCTCTTTAGTGCTCCCCAAAACTCCCCAAGCCTACATGCCAAATTTCAGCTTTCTGCGACCGGTAGTTTCGGCTGTGCATTGTCTGTCGGTCAGTCGGTAGTCACTCAATCACTCAGTCAGTCACCAGTAACGAAAGAATTTTATATCTGACTAGTTGGCCCGCTCAACTTTGTCTTCTCCGCTCCTATTGGTCTTAGCGTGATGATATATAGCATATAGCCTTCCTAGATAAATGGGTATCTAACACTATAATAATTTTTCAAATCGGACCAGTAGTTCCTAAGATTAGCGCGTTCAAGTAAACAAACTCTTCAGTTTTATATAAAGCTGAAGAGTTACTTTAATACAAATCTATACTTTAAAATATATTAAAGTATGGATTGATTGATAATAGTTATGAGAGGTATGAAACTGCTATAACATAAATCTCCGAAGGATTAACCAAAACATGTCTTACAAATGGGTACATCCAAATCCGATAAGATGCAACCTTACTAAATGGAAGCAGTGTCTGAACCGGCGCCATCCAACTAATACCAGTATCATCCGGTTCGCTCCACCCGTTTCCAGTTAAAAGCCTATTGTGACTTACTGAAATGGAGTTTGTTTTAGTTCGTTTAGGCACATCACTCACTTTAATGAAATTGGGAACTAAAATTAATATTTGTCTATTTTTGAGAATTAAGCTTTACGCTTTTAAAATTGTGGAAGTTTTAATGTTTTTTTTTGCATTCGTATCATTTTTGGCTAAATAAAAATGGATCAGACAAATATTACCATCTTTCAAATTAACAATTGAAGGAATTGGCTTCGCCGTTGAAAAGAAGAAAAATCGTTAGAACCATTTTCAAAAATTCATCTTTTCCCAACTATATTAGGGTCGGCTTAAAACACTAAGTAATGTCACTAGGGTCTGAAATGACAATGGGCGTTCCGCAAGCTCAATATTGGGTCCATTCCTTTTTTTAATTTACATAAATGATTTGCCCCAATTATTTCAAAATCAGCCAAAGATGGTGTTATTCGCGGATGACACATCATTGATATTTAAAATAAAGCGACGGTCACAAAATCTTGTCGTCGTCAATAACTCTATTCTTCAGGTCCAAAATTGGTTTACGGCAAACAACTTGGTATTAAATGAAAAAAAAACCAAATGTATTAGATATACTTTATCAAATGTTAGAAGTAGCGAATGTGACATCATATTGAATGAAGAAAATCTGGAGTTTATTAATTACACGGTTTTCCTGGGAATCACTTTAGACGAGAAATTACAATGGGGACCTCATATAACATCTCTAGCGGGGCGTTTAAGCTCAGCCGCTTATGCTGTTAGGAAGATAAGACAGGTAACAAACGTAGAAACCGCACGTTTGGCCTATTTTAGCTACTTCCACAGCATTATGTCGTACGGTATTTTGCTGTGGGGTCGGGCTGCTGACATTGAATCCATATTTATTTTACAAAAGAGAGCTGTCAGAGCCTTTTATAATCTCTTCTCTTCTTCGATTCTCTAAGGAAACTTTTAAAAAAGATTAATATTATGTCAGTCTCTTGCCAATTCATATATGAATACATTATATATGTACGGAAAAATCGTCATCTTTTTAGTAAAATTAGTAATAGACATAATAAAAATAAAATAAAGATAAATTAGATTAACCATTTCATAGATTAGCTAAAGTACACACATCTTTCATGGGGTACTGTGTTAAACGTTACACTAAAATACCTTGTGACGTATTAGAACTAAATGAAAGAAAATTTAAAACCTACATTAAAAGCACACTTTGTAAACAAGCATATTACAAACTAGCTGACCCACGCAACTTCGTCTGCACCACAATTTTCATTACTGCTCCGCTCCAATTGGTCTTAGCTTGATGATATATAGCCTATAGCCTTCCTCGATAAATGAGCTATCTAACACTGAAAGAATTTTTCAAATCGGACCAGTAGTTCCTGAAATTAGCGCGTTCAAGTAAACAAACAAACTCTTCAGCTTTATATATTAGTACTAGCTGACCCACGCGGCTTCGCTCCCGTCAACTGGCTACTACCCTACCTACCCTACCTACCCTACCTACCCTACCTACCCTACCTACCCTACCTACCCTACCTACCCTACCTACCCTACCTACCCTACCTACCCTACCTACCCTACCTACCCTACCTACCCTACCTACCCTACCTACCCTACCTACCCTACCTACCCTACCTACCCTACCTACCCTACCTACCCTACCTACCCTACCTACCCTACCTACCCTACCTACCCTACCTACCCTACCTACCCTACCTACCCTACCTACCCTACCTACCCTACCTACCCTACCTACCCTACCTACCCTACCTACCCTACCTACCCTACCTACCCTACCTACCCTACCTACCCTACCTACCCTACCTACCCTACCTACCCTACCTACCCTACCTACCCTACCTACCCTACCTACCCTACCTACCCTATCTCTCAAGTTGGATCGAACTGCACATGGTGTGCGAATTTTATTATAATCGGTTAAGTGGTTTAGGAGTCCATTGAGGACAAACATTGTGACACGAGATTTATATATATTAAGATAGATTAGAACATTACATTCAGGAAAATTTCGGAAGTCAGTGTTTTTGGTTTTTTCGTTTTTGAACACCGACTTCCGAAATAAAAGTTATTTTTTACTTTGTAGTGTTTTGTTTTCGGAAGTCGGTTTTATTTTTTTGTTAAAAGTTTTTTATTTTTCACTTTTTAGTGGAACGCAGGTACCACTAAAAAGTGAAACCACAAACACAGCATGCCGGCGTGATGTTATGTTATGAACTGGTGTAAACAATCAATAGACATGCGATTTCAGAAATCCCGATCCATTTGCTATCATTTATTGAAGAGTTCCGATGCCTACCTCCGAAGTTCTTCATTAAATCTTCACCAAATTTAAATGAGACCAGTGCGAAAAAATACTCTACCAAACAAAAAAATAATCATCCAAATCGGTTAACAATTGGCAAAAATATCGCTGAACAAACATTTTTCTTGGGATCCCATCATCAGATCCTGACTTATACCTTCCATCATCAGCTCAGGAACATGAGATTATAATAACCAGGCACAAATATCTGAATTGCGTTAGAAAGTTTATGAAAAACAGTGTTTGTAGTTATAAAATTTGAGGGTTTCCCTCGATTTTCATGGGATCCCACCATAGATTCTGACTTGGTGACAATGGGACCACCTCAGGAGTATAGGATTTTGAATAAAAAAAGAATTTTAAAAAACGGTCCAGAATTGGCGGAGAAATCAGTGAACATACATAAAAAAAAAGATACATACAACCGAACATAGAACCTCCTCCTTTTTGAAGAAGTAGGTTAAAAAAAAAATACTAAAACAGCGTGTTTTGTTTGTTTTTTTCGTCAACCTGCCTAATTTTGGCAAGTATTATAAAAAAAATACAAAACCTGGCCAAGTGCGAATCGGGCTCTCGCACGAAGGGTTCCGTACCATAAACCAAAAGACAACACATTATATTGGAGCCCCTTTTATTTTATTATTTGTTGTTGCAGCGATAAATACACACACTCGGTGAAAATTTCAACTGTAACTGTTCTTGAGATATAGCCCACTGATAGATTGATAGACGGACGGACAGCGGAAGCTTAATAAAGGTTCCATGGGTTACCCCTTTGGCAGGGAACCCCTAAAAGTGTCTTTTCACCATTTCTTTTACAGGCTCCACATGAGAATAGTACACATTTTGCTAGCCAGTATCGATGCGATGAAGAGATACTCGTACCAAGAAACTCAAGTTTTGGAACTACCTGAAAAAATACCTTACATGACAATACACATTAAAATAATATGAGAAAATAATAGGTTTTTTAACTAAAAATTTAAGTTTTGTTGTGCGCGCGAATAACAATGATAACATTGTCGACCGAAGTCTACGAAGCATGGGATCGCACTGCCAAAATAGTGGCGCGAGCGACTCGCCGCCGCGTTTGTGACTTTGAGTTTGATGGATCTTAGGCCTCTGCCTCGAGTTTTGCGGGTAGCGGCGGCGGCGGCGCGGGAGCGGGGCGGGTAACGTAGACCCGTACTCGAAACCAGCGGTCCATCTGATTTTACACACATTAGATCCTGCCGCTGCGCTGTGTAGTAGAAGGAATATGTCCTTACATTTCAATAACATGCGATGGATGCGAGACGCGCAGGTCTGGTCGTTGTGGCTTGGGGGAGACCTATGTCCAGCAGTGGACGTCTTTCGGCTGATATAATGATGATGATGATGATATCAAAAAATACGTCTTTTTAATAGTTGGCCTTCAAAGGAGCCTGGCCTTCCATGGTTCACCCACCTTACATACTCTTGTAAAACATAACCCTCCTTCTGGCGCAATCGGGTTAAAATGCTCCAATTTCCGTACATTTTTGACAGATTATGACTGACATGTGAATGCGAACGTTGCTTCAAAATGAGTGAAATTGGCACTCCGGTTGTTCTCACAGACAGAAACTTCATGTTTTCTAAACACTCAACAAGTAGGTACAACTAGGTATTATGCTGCCAACTAAAGAGCGAATGTTTTTTTACTGTCACCGGAAAACTCCGTTAGATTATAAAATATCTTGAGAGATTATAAACTCTCGATAAACTGTAACCAATCAGTGCACAGGTCTATAATTTTTCCGTTTTGGAACTGACCGGTCGCCAGTTTATGTTAGTTCACAACTATCGAATTTTTATTTCCTTGTACGTAGAAGAAATGTTAATTTTACAATTTATCGAGAGTTAATAACATTCCAAGATATTTTACAGTTTTACGGAGTTTGCAATTGTTTGGTAAAATTAAAGCAATTTGATAGAGAGCCTGAATTTATATTCTTAAGGATAAACTATCCTTAAAAATATAAATACAGGTTTTCTCTCTATGATAGCTAGGAAACATATACTCTGGAAAAATATTCCCAATAACATAACTAAGGTTATTTACCACTATGAAGAAAGTTAAGTTGTAGAGCAGAAGCCAAGTATCAGAAGATATTAGTGAAATTAACATTGCTTACCTAATAATGTTTATTTCTGAAAATTAGTTTAAATAAACAATTGTACACTAAACTTAAAATAGTAAAACTGGTCATTTGTGAATCGGGCGTGAGCGCAAATGGTTCCGAACAAATAATAAATAGTTCGTTTGCAACCATAGATTTATTTTATGGGTTTTGTCGTAAGTAATATGTAAGAATATAACTGTTTACTTTCTTAAAAGTTTATTTGGACACACTGATACGAGTGATCCTATAAATGTTCCGTGTTAATTTTGGACGTTTCTAAAAACTAAATGAAATGATAAAACTGAAAAACCGTGTGGATTACGTCATGTCTTTTGTCAATGGACAAAATACATGACGTAAAAGATGTGTTCCATCAGCGGTCAAGATTTTCTTAAGGAATTCAGCGTGTCTAAACAGGCCACTTTAGTACAATACATATCACGCAATTCATTTGAGGAGCTTGTGGCTAAATAATAACAGCCGCACGGGTCGATCTTTAAGGTTAAGCAACGCTTGCCAAGGTTTGTCTGTGGATGGGTGACCATCTTAACATACCGAGTTTCCTCAGTGCCTCGGAAAGCACGTTAAGCCGTTGGTCCCGGCTGTCATTTGTAGATCTTTGGCAGTCGTTACGGGTTGTCAGAAGCCAGTATATCTGACTCCAGTCTTGCCAAGAAGTACCGTGTTACCCAGTTAATGGGTTGTAGAGGTCTGGTAGGCAGCCGCTCCACATAAAACACTGGTATTCAGCTGAATCTGGTTTGACTGGAAGCCGACCCCAATATAGTTGGGAAAAGGCTAGGCAGATGATGATATCACGCAATTCTGCCTGAAAGTTTTGTTTAGAGATTCGTCGTCGGGTTCTTCGTTCGATTGTTTTAGTATTTCGTTTACATAGTTATCTTATTAATTTAAATATTTATTATATACGTATTTATATATTGTATGTATAGTTTATATATGTGTATCGTTCATTATAGTATTTGATTAATTCATCATAAATCGCTTTTAGTTCTCTATATTGCACCTACTAATATTCTCTGCATCATCCAAAGGTTGACTGGTAGAGGATGCCTATGTCATTAAGACCGCCTCTGTACATTTGTGAGCTGAAAGTGTTAAATAAATAAATAAATTCGTGATACAAAACTGTACTTGGTAGTACAGGAACGGCATTCATAATGTATTTACGGCCACGCTTATTGTGCTATCGGTGCCAGTAGGATGAACAGATAACGACAGATCTCCCCCTAACGCAATGAAGCGTATACACAAATACACCTACCAAATCTAATTCGATCTCTTCCGAAAATAGAAATTGTGCGAATGTGCGCCAAAACACAAAACAACGACTCTCAAAGTGACCATTAACTAATCTGTAGGCGGGTTTGTGTGAATGTAAACAAAACTATTTACTAGTGATGGGCCGGGTAGTCGGAAAGCCGACTATTCGAGCACTTTTAGGTATAGTCGGGAGATAGTCGGCAATGGAAACCAGGAAATAAATCGCTAGTATCGGATTTTATATCCTGGTTTTTCTGAATAAAATCAGTTGTGCATGTGTGACAAGATTCGTAATTAGAAGTCTTTTTTTTAAACTACTGGAAATGTCGGCAATCTTGAAATTGCCGTCATTTATATTATTTAATAGGTATTTTTGTAGAAAAATCTTATTTGTTTTTAAGTAGTGAAGTAACGCACATCCGTGCGAAGCAGGGATGGATCACTAGTAATTAATAAAGGTATGATTTAGGACCAACTAGTAGGGAATGCCGACTACTCGGCCATAATAATTAATAGTCGGTGGACTAGTCGGCCATTTGAGCGACGACTATTAGACGAATCAAGCCCAAGCCCATCTCTATTATTTACGTTACGTAACTGCGTTTGTGTAGCGTTTGTTGAACGTTTGTCAAACGGTCGTGTTTCATGATTGAGCAATTAGAGTTTTATCTAGGTTTTTGTAGTGTTAAGTGTGTCGGCGGTATTTAAGGCTTGGTTCTCATCGTCGCGTGATCACATAATATTCAGTCTAGACAACGTTTAATTTGTATTTGTTTATTAGACGGAGCTGGTCTCGTATTTCATCGGCACGATTAAATCAATCTGTCTTAGCCTTTTCACAGCGATAATGGGGTCAGCCGGGGGTTATGCCATATGGTGTCGGCCGGTGCCGTATGATGCCCTAAAAGAATAATACTATCCCATAACTTCCCGTGGGTGTCGTAAGAGGCGACTAAGAGACTCGCCAGACAATGGGCAGCAGCGTTCTCTGTAAAACACAAAACCATACACTGCGATCACCAACCCGCCTGGCAAGTTGGCGATTATGGCAAACCCTCTTCTTTGGGGAAGGCCTATGTCCAGCAGTGGACGTCTTTCGGCTGTTATGATGAATAGGGTCAGCTTCTAACCGGATGCTACTGAAAACCAGTATTACACATGAAGCGACTGCCTGTCTGACCTTCAACCCAGTAACTGGGTAGCACGCGATACCTCTTGGCAAGACTGGGGACAGATTTTCAGGCTTCGTCAGCCAGAAAATCTAGTAACGACTTTTAATGATCGGTTCTAGTTATACGTGCGTGTGAAACTAGTTCTCGATCATGCTACAGCTTCAAGCCTTCGGGAAAAACTGGAAAACAATACATAGTGGTGGGTGGTTTGCCGTCCGATCAGAACCAGGCACGGGTCGACGGTGCATTGTGTTCTATGCGTGCCTCAAAGAGATGTCAGCATAGAAGACCTTAGGATTGACAATTGTATCTTAGGTTTTAGTGAGTAAGAGTCTGACACTCCCTTCAAGTTTACCCATAGCGGGAGGAGTCATTTGATGAATCCCATCGCATTCTTGCAAAAAAAATGTTGCCTTATCACTCAGGCCTCTGCTTACATATTCTATTATACTATAGGCTTGAAGAGGTATGCCTGAATCACGATTACCGTATCAATATAGATCAGTGCTAATCAATTTGCTAATTAATGACCGATTTCTGAAATACGGAATCTCATTACGATGTTTGTTCTAATTTGGGCGCCAGACACTTTATTTAACGAGTTCTTGTGTTTTAGCCATTTGACCCCTTGAACTTTAGATATATATAGTACAGGATAAATAAAGTTAACCGAGCCCTGAACCAAGGTTACCGACCGACATAGCCCGAAGGATCGCTAAAATGAAGTGTCAGAGGGATTGCTCGCAAAACTGATGGGCGATGGGGCTGAAAAAGTCTGGATTGGCGACCGCGTACCGGATGATCCATCGTTGGAAGGCCTCCCACAAGGTGGACCGATAACGTGGTGAGTGTTGCGGGTTGCCGATAATGCGAGACGCACAGGACCGGTTGTTGTGGCGACACTTGGGGGAGGCCTATGCCCAACAGTGGACGTCTTTCGGCTCATATGATGAACATAGTTTAGGTTTAGTACAGGATCTTAACACCTTATTATTTTGTTTTCGGGGGGAAACCTTCAAAAGGCGCCTGGACTTTTGGGGTAAAGACCAGGAAGTGTGAGATTTTTACCTCACTAAAACCACCCCGGTGATCACCATCAGCACATAGAAGAGGCCCCGTTACCTCTTAAAAGACCACTGCGAAATCCCCTCCGTGCAACGCCTGTTAGGGCACATCTATGGGGAGATTGTAAAGGGGTCTCCCCTTTGCCTCGCTATGCACGGCAGCACGTAATCACTGTGCCACCGCCTTTCCTAGGATCACTGGGTTGGCGGACAAAGACCCCACTCTGAGCGCCAGCGACCCTTAAAATATATTTTGTAAACGAAAAGAGCTTAGTGTGTATTCCACAACAGAAGCTAGCAAGCTATCAAAGGGATATCATCTGATAATCACGTATTTTTCGTCCAAATGTGACAGTGCTGGTGAAAATTCATTGAAATCCTTTATTCTGATAAAAACCTTGACTCCTGGTTTTGAGTTCAAAAGTCTTTTTTAACTCAAATAAATATATGATATGCTTAAGGCGCCACAATCTATCACTAAAAAGCACTTTATTTTGGGCGCTTCAAAATTTAGACAACAATGGTTGATGTCCTTTATTGAATCCATATTACAAGTTTTTCCATATTATACTATACACCGTATAACTGAATAAACACAACAACTCTTAAGGGTTTATCGTGCTCATCATTATGAAGAATTTTTACTATGTTACCAACCCCGAAATCGTAAAAAAACAGTTGTTCCGTCCATTTTGTCGAGTTCATCATCTGCCTAGCCTTTTCCCAATTGTATTGGGGTCGGCTTCCAGTCAAACCAGATTCAGCTGAATACCAGTCTTATACGTGGAGCGGCTGCCTACCAGACCTCCACAACCCATTAACTGGGTAACACGGTACTTCTTAGCAAGACTGGAGTCAGATTTACTGGCTTCTGACAACCCGTAACGACTGCCAAATATCTACCTACAAATGACAGCCGGGACCAACGGCTTAACGTGCTTTCCGAGGCACGAAGGAAACTCGTTATGTTAAGATGGTCACCCATCCACAGACCAACCTTGGCAAGCGTTGCTTAACCTTAAAGATCGACCCGTGCGGCTGTTATTATCTAGCCACGAGCTCCTCAGTACATTTTGTTGAGTTGTGGTCACATAAATGTATGGGATTATAGAATTTTTTTCGCGATTTTTATTTGGTCTATTATCGGGGTGGCCAAATTCATGATCACCCGTGTAGGTACCGTTCTAACCAAACCTGCTTGAGCACCAAAGCGAGATTGGTTAGCAGGAAATAACATTAATAATAGTGGTGACAAACATGAACATTTCATGATTCATTAATTAGTAAGTTGTTTAGAAGTCAAGTGAAAATTGAGGTAGGTATGTCGTAACAAGGTGTTAAGGAAGGAAAAGTTCAGGGTTTTTTTTTGCTACGATACATGTATCTGTTGCAAGCGTAATCTATTTATGTGCGCATAACTCGACAAAGTGTACTAAACAGTTGATTTTTTTCGCGATTTCGGGGTTGATCCCATAGTAAAAATATTTCAAAATAATGAGTACCCATTAAAAGGTATTGCCTTTAATATTTTAAGCTTATGATTTTATTGTCTGTCTGATTAATTAATTACAATGCGCAGGAGAGAACCACGTAAACAATCCAAGTTAAATCTTGAACCCTAATTTAAATTATTTCAGTGTGACGCCGTCATTTTGTGTGCAGTAGTACTAACTGTGGAGGAACTATAAAGTTTTAATCAATTGTATTATGTATCCATTTGAAATTATTTTTGTTTTAGGTTTATTTATTTAATTTTATGGGCCCTAGATATTTAAGGATTATAGTAAATTAATTAGGTATTTTCGTTCAAAATAGTAGTGCTATAATAATAGTAGCTCGTGGCTAGATAATAACAGCCGCACGGGTCGATCTTCAAGGTTAAGCAACGCTTGCCAAGGTGGATCTGTGGATGGGTCTTCTTCTTCTTCCACCTGGCGTTAATCCCGACCATTGGCAGGGTCCGCCTTCCGACTGAGCTTCCTCTTCTTTGCCCGATCTTGAACATCCTTCTCAGTCAGGCCATTGGCTCTCATGTCGGACTTGACTACGTCCATCCAACGCTTGCGAGGGCGACCACGGGACCTAGCCCCAAGGACAGCCATATTCATGCATCTCCGACCAACGTACTCCATAGGGCGGTGCATGATGTGGCCATACCATCGCAGACGACACTCTTGCAGTTTTTCCCCCACGTCACGGACACCAAGACTACCTCGCATGAAAGAGTTGCGTATGCGATCGGATCGCGTTACGCCGCTCATCCACCTCAGCATCTTCATCTCCGTGACGCGAAGCTCCTGGGTGTGCCTGCCTGTTGCTGTGGATGAATGTGGGATATTAAAATACCGTTTTGCCTCCGCACCTCGGAAAGTACGTTAAGCCGTTGGTCCCGGCTGTCATTTGTAGATCTTTGGCAGTCGTTACGGATAGTCAGAAACCAGTAAATCTGACTCCAGTCTTGCCATGAAGTACCGTGTTACCCAGTTAATGGGTTGTGGAGGTCTGGTAGGCAACCGCTCCTAGTAAAATACTGGTATTCAGCTAAATCCGGCTTGACTGGAAGCCGACCCCAATATAGTAGGGAAAAGGCAGATGATGATTTAATTTTATAACGATAATATCATATGAAACATGAATTCTCCTTTATAAATAAACGAGAATGATTTACAATTACCCGATAGTTTCCGAGGAGAAAATTGCCACGATGATATTGAAAGGTCGTATTAAGTTTACCCTCTACAAATAGTCAAAGTTTCATTACCTCTCTTGTTACCTAAAGACCTGGCTGTTAGACAGAAATTGTTCTTTGTAGTCGGCACACCTGTGCATATTTTATGCACGTGCATTGTCGTTATCTGCCTTATGACTTCATTATATTGTGACTCGTGTAACGGTCCGGGAAACGGGGAGTTTTATGCTCTTTGTGTTCAAGTTTTTATGATCATCGCTTGGTTTTCTTGACTTTTTATTAATTTCTTAAAACAGTTCTATGTGAAAAATTCATCGTTCGATTTTTACGAATTCTTTCTTTAATATGGCAGAGGCTCTCATTGATCGATGTAGATTGCTTCGCTCTTTTGAGAATATAATTATGCTGCAAAATCTCACCAAAAAATTAGGTGCTTGAACTAAGTGGTCAATCTTTAGCATCATAGTAAAGTAAAGTTTAGGGAAGATGCAAATACAGAATTTATGAGAATGTTGTCAGTAAAATGATAAAAAAGTATAAAATAAAGGCCATTACAACGTTTTATTTTGGTTAATATCGATTTTTAACAAAAATAATGAATTAAAGTGACGTGAAACGGAACGTTTTTAAAACAACAATCAGCGTTTTGTGACGTATCTGCTGTTATGCCAACGAAAAGGCAACCGTGTTTGAGTTAGGACAGTTCTTGACCAGTGATAGACACGAGCGACGTCATCGTCCGTTTTCGCCCGAACCTTTATACTGTCGATTTAAAAACGCAGTTTTGGCAATAAATTAAAGCGTTTTCATTTTTTATTTACGTGGTGGTCTATTCTAAATGGAGTTCTTTAAAATTAAAGAAAAAATGGAAATATTGCATGTTCCCTATTCTATTAATTTTAAGCAACGTTCGCATTCGCATCTGAGTCGCAAGCTGTCATAAAAGCCTCCATTCCCATACATTTGTTGACAGATTGCGACGGACATACCTACACTAATACTACTTAGGACTAAACTAATGCGAATGTTTCTTAAAAACTGGCCAAGTGCGAGTCGAACTCGCGTGCAAAGGGTTCCGAATCAATTTCATTTTTTAACATGTTATTTTAACACTAGAGACTTCTTATAGGTTTTCCTGTAATACAATTACGTATATAACTATTATCTGCATTTGAAAATTATACATATTACAAAAATACAACGTTGATACGACAGAGGGGCTTTCCTTTAAACTGCCTATACTAGGTACCATTTTCAAGCTCTGTACCAAAAATAAATTAATTAGGAGCAGTAGTTTAGTCGCAAATGATTTTTAAAGTTTTTGCACGGTTTGAACACGATGTATCTTTTCTAACAGCTGATTATCGTCTAAGCATAGGTCATGCACCTTACAACGATAAATCTACGATGCGTTGTTGCCGCTCTGACGCATGTCGAAGGACATTCACTAAAAATTGGCAATGCAAACAAGGAAGCAATCAATACACACACACCTGCACTTTCACTACGAAAGCGACTAACATAAAGCGAGCGAAAGAAATAGAGATAGGTACAGTTTGTTGCATCCTTGTTTTTTGCGATCGGTAAGTCCCTCAGTGCGCCGACGCTAGTTTTTCGGAACGTACGGTTTGTGGAATTCGCGCGCAAACAATTGTAATTTTATTTTGTTATTGTGAGAGGACACGTAACTTGGGATTATTATTATTTAGTATTAGTGTTTTTTTTTGTGATTGACTTTTTTTTATGGTGATAGGACACGTAACTTGGGATTATTATTATTATTTAGTATTAGTATCTCCGGACCTCACTCCCATGTATTTCTTTTTGTGGGGTTACATTAAGGGTGAAGTGTATGCCTCAGAGGTAAATACAATTGATGAGTTAAAAAATAGGATTATTTTAGCATTTCACAAATTAAAGTGCTTAGCGACGGACAGTGATCTAATTAGAAAAATAAATAACAATATTCTCCGTCGGTATAATTTGTGCATCAATGTGAATGGAGGACACATCGAAAATTTAAAAATTTTGTGTGTTTGTTTTTGTGCGCGTACTTCGAAACGTTACCTAACATAAAAGCCAGTGCGAGCGGAGGCCTAAGTCGCCGGCGGCCACCCCGGCCCGGCCCCCGCCGCCGAGCACACGAGATACCGCACACCGCGCTCCAAGGCGCGCGCGACGTTGCCGCTTTGTTACCTAGCGGTATCTAAGGTCAGTGTCATTTTTTTACAAAGGGTGGTTGCGTTTTATTCTGATTTGCAAGCTATTTAGTTTGTTTGAAAAAAATATTTTCTCATTTATGGCGCTTTTTGTTTTTGTACCGTATCGAATTAATACTGAACACGTATAGTATACGTAGTTTAATTTAATGCCCCTCTGTCGTATCAACTCTGTATAATATATATACTCACAAAACTTTATTTTTTTTAATTTACTAATTTGACCCCAAAAGTGACCCACCCCCGTACGGTTTCGTTTTTTACGGATGTTCGGAACCCTAAAAATTAGTAGAACCGGCATTTTGATGTTGATACAAGTTTTTGCGGTAAGGTTTTACGGGACAGACCGGTAGGACATTTTTATAAATAAATAACCAAACATTTTATTTCAGATTCACTTTCATATTTATTAGTAACAATGCAAACTTATAAACTATATAGTGTTAGTAACATTTATTCTAAGCTGCGTGAGGCACGCCGATCCTGGGGAATATCTACATGGCTGCGTGTAGTCGTATCGGTGATCCGTGATCCCATAGAGATAGATAAATGGAACATGGTATAAAGTCCCGCAACCTCCATTGAAAAGGGAGGACTCCCCGACCTGTAGTTACTAATCGAAGATTGTCTCTCGGACTGTTTTATGTAGTCAAATTGCGCGGAAAATTTTACCGCGATTTAGGATTTGTCTGACATCAGGTCTTTTGAATATCTTCTACGTTATCATTCTTAAATGCTAACGACAACAACCGACTTCCAAAAACAATACACTACAAGGTATAAATTAACTTCGGAAGAAAGAAAAGAACTTTAATTTCGGAAGTCGGTGTTTTCGGTTATTTTTTCATTTTTTGACACCGACTTCCAAAATTAAAGCTCATTTCTTTCTTCAGAAATTATTTTATACCTTGTATTGTTTTGGTTTTGGAAGTCGGTTGTATTTTTTGTACAAAAGTTTTTTATTTTTCACTTTTTAGTGGTAACTACCTTTTTTTAGGATGGGAAATCATCAAATGAGTGGTACCTACCTGCGTACTCATTAACAGCGTACCGGCGCGATGTTATGTTAAGAACTGGTGTGAACACTAAAAAAACATACGATTTCAGCAATCCTGATCCATTGCTATCATTTATATAAGAGTTTCGTTGCCTACCTCCAAAGTTTTGAGGAGCTCGTGGCTAGATAATAACAGCCGCACGGGTCGATTTTCAAGGTTAAGCAACGCTTGCCAAGGTTGGTCTGTGGATGGGTGACCATCTTAACATAGCGAGTTTCCTTCGTGCCTTGGATAGCACGTTAAGCCGTTGGTCCCGGCTGCCGTTTGCAGATCTTTGGCAGTCGTTACGGATAGTCAGAAGCCAGTAAATCTGACTCCAGTCTTGCCATGAAGTACCGTGTTACCCAGTTAATGGGTTGTGGAGGTCTGGTAGGCGGCCGCTCCATGTAAAATACTGGTATTCAGCTAAATCCGGCTTGACTGGAAGCCGACCCCAATATAGTTGGGAAAAGGCTGGGCAGATGATGATTGTTTTGGTTTTGGAAGTCGGTTGTATTTTTTGTACAAAAGTTTTTTATTTTTCACTTTTTAGTAGTAACTACCTTTTTTTTAGGATGGGAAATCATCAAATGAGTGATACCTACCTGCGTACTCATTAACAGCGTACCGGCGCGATGTTATGTTAAGAACTGGTGTGAACACTAAAAAAACATACGATTTCAGCAATACCGATCCATTGCTATCATTTATATAAGAGTTTCGTTGCCTACCTCCAAAGTTTTTCATCAGATCTTCACCAAATTGAAATGGGACCAGTCCAGGAAAATATTCATCCAAACAAAAAAAAGAAATAATCCGAATCGGTTGAAAATTGACGAAAACGATTTTTCATGGTATCTCATCGTCAGATCCTAATGTAAACCTTCCATCATCAGCTCAGCATCATAAGATGATGATTACCAGGCACAAATATCTGAATTGCGTTAGAAAATTTATGAAGAACATTGTATGTGAACTATAAAATTTGAGGGTTGCCCTCGATTTTCATAGGATCCCATGATCAGATTCTGACTTGGTGATAATGGGACCAATTGGGGAGTATACCCTTTCAGATAAAACAAGATTTTTTTAAATCGGTTCATAAATGACGGAATTATTAGTTAAACATAAAAAAATGCTACCGAATTGAGAACCTCCTCCTTTTTTTGAAGTTGGTTAATAAGTTTTGTCCTTTGTTACATTACCACACATCCAAACCCCAAAACCAACCCCAAAACCATCCCTAAAACGGTCCCTACCAAAATAACAAAACGCGTAAAGTTCACCGAACTTAATCCACAAGCACGATTCATTTTTAACCCAACATTAGCATTATTAACCAGTCACCCCGCTGTAACGTCCCACCCAGGTCCATTGAAGCTTTAACTTAAAATAGAATATTCCAGAGCCGGCCACATCTTATCTGTTTCCATCTCATACAATATTTATGCGTGAAGAACACAGAATGTCGATTACTCGTCGGCTTGCGAAGATGATGGGTTAATAGATGGGGCTTGAACACGGAAGTGGTCATGTGGTTCATAATTGGTGATTTTTAGATCATCTTTTTCGTTGAAAATCGTTCACAGAAGCTCTAAATAAAGCACCTTGTCTACAGCCTCTGTTGTTGGTTTATAGAAGTAAGCGCTACAGAAAGTAAAGACCCGCAAACCGCCATAGAAAAGAGAGGATCCTCTGACCGGACGGTTGTTGTCTCCGGTAGGCAACTGCCCGATAGTTGATATTCGGCCTATCTGTTGTATGTGTTCAAATCGCACGGAAAACTCTGATACCATCATCTGCCTAGGCTTTTCCCAACTATATTGGGGACGGCTTCCAATTAAACCCAATTTAGCTAATACCACGATGCAGAATTTCGTTAGTAGTTCGCTGCTGACAGGATAGATGGCATTTTGTTTTTTTTGTTGCCATACAATTTTCACTTCATTAGTGTGTCTTGTAGTGAGCATTGATGCCGCTACTGGTTTACTTTTTGGGTAGAAACGATTTACGGAACTAAATAGTTGAAATCATAACTAAATAGGTTAAAAAGCCTTTCTACTGTGTACTGTTGGGTACTGTCTACCTGCACAATGGAAAAGTACGTTGTCAGAAAGTTGTAAACGTTGCATCAGGACTTCTGATTTTTACCATCTGCGGTTTTATATAACGGAATACTTGCCATCTCTATTGAGACAACCAATATGACCTATACCTCATGAGGAAGCTCGGACAAAGCGACCTTTAATCCTCGACGCGGCCTTCGCCCAGCAGTGTTTCAATTATATGCCTATTATTATTGAAACTACGCTTGCATACCCATGAAAACTACACTCGAGCACTCCCACCCTATCCATTGACCCTACATCTGGACCCTCGCTTCTGAACTGACGACCCCAAGGCGAGAAAGAGACAGCAAGCTTATCACACAACACTTAAGTTTTAGGTGCTCTTTTGTAATCTTTATTGAGTGGCTGTAAATTGACTTTTCAAGAAGCCCTCACAACTCAAGGAGTGTTTCGTACTTTGGAGAATATTACACATTAAACTGGAGACGTAATTTTTTGTTTGGTAAAGTAGATACTTAAGTAAACGTTTTTTGTATACCTTTGGGAAATGATTTGGCTCGTGGTTTTAACGTAATAGGGTTTGTGAGCTGCGGCGTGAAATTTTTAAATTGATGATTGTGTTCGCTGTAATCATATTTGTTTGTTTGCATTTAGAGGTGAATGTTATGAGAATTATTATAGTAGTAGACAATGCCACTTGTATAAATTGGATTAGTTCAAACATCCGGTCAAACGTCGAATCTCACTGGGCTGGGCAGCGTTCGGGAAGTTGCGTGGTATCTTCTCGTCCCACATACCACAGTGTCTCAAGACGAAAGTCTATGATTAGCGCGTGTTGCCAGTGATGACTTATGGAACTGAAACGTGGTCTCTCACAATGGGCCTCAACAGAAGACTTTAAGTCACTCAAAGGGCAATCGAGAAGGCGATGCTTGGAGTTTCCTTGCGTGATCGAATCAGAAATGATGATATGCGTAAGAGAACCAAGGCTACCGACATAGCCCAAAGCATCGCCCATGTAAAGTGGCAGTGAGCAGGGACATTGCTCACAGAACAGATGGTCGATGGGATGAGTGAGGTGACTGATCAAGCTGAACTGGACTTGCTTTCAGAAAACCGTTTAATGACTTGCCTAGCCAAATAGCGGAATATAGAGCACAGGGGGCTTAGGGCACTCCGACACGGATAAGTTAGGTTTGAAAGATACGACGGGAGCTAGAGTGAGCGGCCGGAGCGAGCGAATGTTAGGTTCCTTTAAAACCCTGCAGACAGAAAAAGGTTTCAGCAATGGCTGGTCAAAGACGTGACAAGGAGCCCACTAGACCCTACTGCTTACACATGCAGGCAGATAATCCATACGGATCTCCCCAAAGACAGCGATGTCCTCTCATTTCCAGAGAATAACAACATATGTAAAGGATTTCAGATACAATAAATCCATACCCTACTCAAAACATTATCAAATAAACTTTCGTGTTGAAATAATTTTAAATGGGAAAGTTTTGGAAGCTCTCTGGAGGGAAAACACAAATAATGGTTTAGCTGTCTTATTTAGAACATGGCATTGGAGATTATTGTTTTGGAGTAGCTCGTGGCCAGATAATAACAGCCGCACGGGTCGATCTTCAAGGTTAAGCAACGCTTGCCAAGGTTGGTTGGATGGGGTGACCATCTTAACATACCAAGTTTCCTCCGTGAATCGGAAAGCACGTTAAGCCGTCGACTGCCAAAGATCTACAAATTGTAGATCCATTTGTAGATCTTTGGCAGTCGTTACGGATAGTCAGAAGCCAGTTAATCTGACTCCAGTCTTGCCATGAAGTACCGTGTTACCCAGTTAATGGGTTGTGGAGGTCTGGTAGGCAGCCGCTCGTCGTAAAATACTGGTATTCAGCTAAATCTAGCTTGACTGGAAGCCGACCCCAATATAGTTGGGAAAAGGCTAGGCAGATGACGATGATGATGGTTGGAGATTATTGTTTTATAGGTACAGACAAAAATTGAAAAAAATATTGTTTAGTCGGATAGATAATACTATAGGCTATATACATGATGTTCCTGCTCTTATCCAATGTCACTTGGGGTCTGCGCCACACGTTATTTTCCTTCATACGGTCTTGTCAGCCGTCACGCTACCACTGAATCCCTTCTTATTGTAACGTCTTAAAGTTCTCCTTGTGTACTGTGGTACTGCAGATTACTAACTGCTGCAGTACCGCTGGAAAACTACCAGAAATGAAAGAAAGATTGGATTCAAAGGATATTTATATTGTACACTTGCCCAGATAAAAGCTTTTATAACACTTATATTGTAATGTGAAACGCACGAGTTTCTGTTTAATAAGGTAAAACACCCCGTTTATCAAGTTGCTCCGTTGCAAGGTTTATCTAAAACGAACGGTACCTACTTTTCTAAATCTTAGCAAAGAGTTTTTATGTCAAAAAAGTGGTCAACATCTTATGAACAAAATTAACTTTGGTAGATAAAATATAAAAACATTTAATTCTTAAATTTAATTAATTTTGACCATAAATTACAACCGACAACGATACACACAAACAAACAACACAACAACAAACAACAATAATCAACATTACAATTTTTATTATTAACACAAAGATATTATTTTTTTTTTATTAGTAATACTGGCTGTTTTTGTGCTTTTGCCTTAAAAAAAAGTGCAGATGCGCGCGCATCGCTGAGTAAAAATTCGAAAGTATTTTTGACTGACAATGTCAAGAAGTTCCTAAAAGAAGCTCCGGATTGCCGATATTTGGCAACAAAGATCAGTTGAAACTAAATTATTGTTAGTCCTACATGGGCCCGATGTAGACTTCTTAGCGTCCGTAGCCTGGCTTCGTTTTGGTGACCTCTTCGGGGAAACCGAAGGTTTTGTCTGTGCCTATTAACTTCTTTCACTTTCGTATTTCTTTACAATATAGGTGTTTTGTACGCTATTTTTATCTCTTTTCAGGTTGTATTAATATTTGGCATAAATGGTGCATGTAGAAGTCAAGAGTTGGCAAACATCACAACGAATGATGTCGAGAACCATGGGCGGGTTCTTCTTGTCCAGGTTAAAAACACAAAAAATAAAATTCCAAGATCGTTCACAATACAGGGACCTTTTCACGACATAGTGAAGAAATACGAAGCGCTTCGTTCAACAAAAGCGATGTCTTCTAACAGATTTTTTCAAAATTACCAAAATGGAAAATGCACTAGCCAACCCATTGGCATAAATAAATTTGGAGCAATGCTGAAACAAATTGCCACTTTCTTAAATTAGGATGATCCACATGAATACACAGGGCATAATTTTAGAAGGTCCTTGGCTATATTGCTCACCGATTCAGGTGCGAACTTATTAACACTAAAACGCCACGGAGGGTGGCGGTCACAGTGTAGCCGTGTAACAGTGTAGTAAATTAGCTCCACAAGGAATATAAATTTAGAGGGTAGTGTTGACTCTCGACCATCTACGAGCACACACGCGTCCGTCACCGCCACCGACTGCAGAACTCTGTGGTCTCGTTTCTCTTACTTTCACTTAAGAGAGAGAGAGAGACTGGTGAAATTGTGACTAATAATAATAACTTGACAACATTAAAAATGCCAACTGGCAACGTAATAATACATTTTACAAATTGTTAAAAAATTTCTAACTGCTTTAACAAGTGATTAAAGATTAACAAAGTACGAGTTTTATTTATTTCCTCGCAAATATGTTATAAAACGCCGTATGACATACGTGCGCTTTGATAATAATTACAGCCTCTGCTTTCTTGTAGCCGTCGCCTACGGGTCGGGCTAGCAATATCGCCTCGTTTGTAATTTTCAACTTACCGCACTTATATGATAATGTACTATTACAGTCCTCCTATAGTAAAAGAAGATCAACTCTTTTTCATTCGAAACTATTTTAATTTATATTACTTTTTAATTAAATCTTCTAATCTAAAGCTTTCTAAATAAGTCGATGCGTCCAAGGAGGATGTATTACTTACATCGGTCAGTTTAATTGTACTATATTAGACGTATGTTTAGATTTGTTTGTTGTTGACTTCGAGAATTAATACCCTGATCTTAACTGGCTCCACGTGTATGTCAACGTTTTTTTTTGGAAGGAAAAGTATGTTTATCAGTAGGAAACTACTTACGGGCCGCCCAACCAGCCAGGTACAACCGAGTTATATTAGTTTAATCCTGTTACCCAAGTAAAAGCCACATCTTAAAACCAGGTGCCAACGTTAAAGGTACCTAAGTAGTTAAGTGAAAAGTGCTTAAGATATTCTTCCCCAGAAAAGGGATCGGGACTTTGCGGAGTGTTGTCAGAAAGAATTAGCAGGTATGTGCCGTTAAGGCCGAGAGATTATTTTTGAGAGAAGTTACTAGAAATGTCGCAGCCAACTGGTTTAATCAGCCGGTTACTTGGCTGCCTTTACATTTTACGGCGTCATTTAATCAGCGGCTTAAACCGTAATTAATTGTAGGACTTAAAAATTACAAGACTAGTAATGCATTTTCTGTGAAACGGGCGTATTTTTATGGCCCTATACGTCCGTAGAACTATGGACCTATGTTTGTTCGATGGATGCTAGCTTTGCCGCAGGAAAACATCGAAACGGCGCAAATGAAAATCCGACGCAGAAAAAATACCCGCCTTCGCTTCCGACCCCTCGGCTTGCAGACTCGCTAGCAAGTTCAATCTGCTTATAAAAACATCTTCCTCGTTACTTTGATCTGATAGTCAGGATGATTCTTAATCGTCAAATACATGCCCTTACCTATCAACAAGGGCATAATAAAACACACAATATTTTTATAAAACTTTAAGAAAAATAATACCCGTGTCCTGGAATTTATTAACAACTTATATTAGGAATCAACGCATTTACGAGTACCTGCTCTTCCAGGATTGCGGAATTCGTTCGAAAGAGTCACCGCGGCCCAGGGGGGCTACTCTTTAAGCCCGAAGTCCGCAGTTTCGGGCTTAATTGCGGGCGTATTCTACTCCATATAATCTAACCACTAAGAATTAATGACAACACGATTTGACAGTTACTGTCAAATCGTGTTGAGGGGATAAGGAGTACGAAAAAAAAAACGGAGTAGAATATGCCAGAAACTTAGCCCGAAGGTACGGACTTCGGGCTTAGAGAGTAGCCCCCCTGGAACGCAAAGGGCATGAAAGGAAATAGGAGGAACACGGATAAGTTTTAGTCAGTAAGATTCTGACCCTCGCTTCCACACCGCCCAGAGCGGAAAGGGTCATTTATGATTTCCCATTTTTAAATAAAATAAATTAACGCTACCTACTCTTGTCTAAGTAGATATAAGTTTAAACTTTTGTTCAGCGCTGGAATACTAAAAAAAATATTAGCAACACAGAGGTATTCAGTCAAGTAAGTGATGCAGATACTTTTTACCTAATCTATACTAATACTATGTAGCTGATCTAGCAAACGTTGTTTTGCCATATAAATAAATTTAAAAAAACTTTTTTACTAAAAATACAACCGACTTCTATAAACAAAACACTACAAGTTATAAAATAACTTCGGAAGAAAGACAAGAACTTTAATTTCGGAAGTCGGTGTTTTTGTTTATTTTTTGGTGTTTTGATATCGACTGGTTTTAGAAGTCGGTTGTATTTATTGTAAAAAAGTTTTTTATTTTTCACCAGCGTACCCATTAAGAGCGTACCGGCGAACTGGTGTAAACACTGAAAAAAAACATGTGATTTCAGCAATTCCGATCCATTTGCTATCATTTATTGAAGAGTTCCGTTACCTACCTCCGAAGTTCTTCGTCAAATCTTCACCAAATTGAAAAAGGACTAATGCAGAAAAATACTCTTCCAAACAAAAAAGAATCATTCGAATTGGCTGACAATTGGCAAAAATATAGCTGAACAAACATTTTTCATGGGATCTCATCATCAGATCCTAATTAATAACTTCCATCATCAGCTCAGCAACATCAGATTATAATTACCAGGCACAAATATCTGAATCGCGTTAGAAAATTTATTCCCTCGATTTTCATGGGATCCCATCATGAGATTCAGATTTTTCAGATGACACAAGAAATTTTAAATTGGTTCATAAATGGCGGAGTTATGAAGGAACAAACATAGAAAAAAATACAACCGAATTGAGAACCTCCTCCTTTTTTTGAAGTCGGTTAAAAACAGCCTTCGATCTATTCTCCGACCTAACAAATAAACGCAAAAACAATCATATAAATCAGTCTAACACTGTGCCACGAAGTTTTTGTATTCATGTATATCCTAATATATAAAATTATTTCGTTACTGAGTGAGTGAGAGATTTAGTGACTGACAGACAACGTACAGTCGAAACTACTGACTGAAAGCTGAAATTTGGCATGTACGATCTCTAATCTCCGTAGGGGAGCACTAAGAGATGATTTCGGGAGAGGAGAGTCATGCGGGAACGGGAAAAAACGGGACATGCGCGTGTGAAGTCGCAGGCAAAAGATAGTTAGATTATAAATACGAGTATGGTTGGATGGATGGATGGAATGGTTGGATGGATGGATGGATTTTTGTATACTCAATAAAGTCACAACGGCTGAAGAGATCTTAATGAAATTTTCCATAGAGTTACAATATTGTCTTGAAAAACACATAGAATACTTTTTATCCCGGGAATATGTTCCCTTGGGAGTATTTTCGACACTCACGCGGGCTGCGTCGCAGGCGGCAGCTAATAAAATAATAAAGACGTCACTAATTATTATTTTCGTCTCCATCCACTCATGCCTTCAATTACCTAATTTATTAATCTACACTGTATCAAGAATGAAAACAAAGAAATCACTATATGCCCCATAAAAGATTATCATTATACAAGCAAACAAAACATTCATATTGTTAAAAATATATGCACCTTATAATATTTAATTCTCAGTAATATGTCGTAACAAGACCGTTGTCAGTAAACATGGCCTCCAAAAGATAATTGCGACTTAATTTAATCACGGCAAATGACTGTCTAAACATCTCCAATATTATGTTTATTTTAAGATTAATACTATTAAATTTTCTGTTCGTTAGCTCAAGAGATCATTTACACTTGACGATTCAATTGTTTATATTTACTAACTTTTGCCCGCGAATTAAATAGTAAAAAAAAGACTTCGTACCTGCATTTCCCGTTTTTCCCGTTCACGTACGAATGACAAGCTCAGATAAGTGCTTGTGAAATTCCAACACTTCAGTTTTGTGCTGGATAAGGCAACATTGTTCATGGTCTACTATGCGTTGGTGGACTCATTGCTTTCTTATGGGCTGGCATGCTATGGTAACACATTTAAGACATATTTGGATAAAATAAAAAAAATTACAAATCAGATTTATGAAACTACTAGTAGATAAAAACACAAAAAAAACGTTGTAAAAGTAGTGATTACGAAGAGTTATTTTTGTAATGTAAAATGCTGCCGGCTCATGAGAGGGTTGTGTTGTCAGTAGCTGTAGAACAGTATGGTAGTGATATATTTAAAAACAATGTTATACGGGTTAGAACTCAAAGGAATAATAATATGAAAAGGTTTGTTGTACCCATTTGTAATAATTATTATGGTCGAAGATGTCGAAACTACTTGGTTCCAACTATTTTTAATAACCTTCCGGTCGATATAGATAGCTGTGTCACAAAAGCTTCTTATAAAAATAAAATAGACAAGTGCCTATTCAATATATATTGTCAGAGCCTCACTGTGGAGAAAATATAAACTTGTACTTACTACTGTGCATGTAATAGGTAAAAGTAGCTACATCTGCCAACAAACTGCTTTGCAGTTTGGCAGAAGTAGGAATAAATTGTTGAATGCATTTTTTTCATGAATAAACACTTTTCATTTATTTTTTTCTTTTTTACTCTCTCCAGGTAACCTATATTACAAATTTCATTGCTTTCTACCAGTACTTTCGGTGGTGCGTTGTCTGACAGTCAATCAATAACGGAAGAGTCATAAACTGACTAGCTTTTAACCGCGACTTCGTACGTGGCTAAATATGATTGCATTTGCGATGATCTCAATAATTTTCTGTCTCTTTTCCGCCAGAGATCCACTACCCTTGTCACCCACTATTGACTCAAAAATCTCAGCTTTCATTGATTTTTGTTCTGCCCCACTTAAAGATCCCTTAGTTAGCATAATATGCCAATTGTTTATTGTTGTGTGGGACTTAGGGTGTAGGTGTAATAAAGATGTAATTTGCTGATTTTTTTGTTTTCTGATCCTCTGAGTTCTTAGCTGGGTATAATTTATGTTCATCCTGTTCAAAATAATAATATAATATACAGGCTCCTTCTGGGTAGGCTCGCTCAATCATAGACTTTGTCTCTGTAATCTCTGACATTGACTAGAGTCAAGAGCAAACCCATAACTAATAAAAATAAAAAAGGTAAAAAAGTTAAACGATTTGACTTGAAGGCTCTAGCTCTAGAGCCTTTGCCCTGTTGGGCATCTCAATTTTTAATGTATAACTATAAGGAACACCACTATTTTTAAGGGTGCATAATGTCAAGAACACCCCTAATGTTAAGGTCAGAAACTGTCAAGAACACCTCTAATCTTAAGGTCGCAAGCTGTCAAGAATACCTCTAGTTTTAAGGTCACAAATTGTCAAGAACACTTATAATGTTAAGGTTGCAAACCGTCAAAAAACCTCTATTTTTAAGGTCGCCAACTGTCGAGAACACTTCTTATTTTCCTACATTTTGGCAAGCTTTTGACATTAATTTTAATTGTCACTGACATGGTATCGAAACATTCGCAACCAGAATTTGAACGCTTTATTTGGCAAGAATTGCCCCCAGAGCAGATGCTCTGCGACCTTCAATTCAAACATTCTATGATCAGTCTTATTTTGCTTACCAGTCACGTTCATATCGTTACGCAATCGTATCGTCAGATATAAATACGTTCTCGAACAACGATCTTAATTAAGTATTTCGCACCGATCCCTTTCAATCAGATTCGGCATTAATACGTTTTGAGGCGAGTTTATTGCTATCAACCAAAACAGTATAATCATCTTGTTAGACGTATTGTTGTTTACAATTAGTTTGTTAAATGTTTTATAGGTTCTTTACCTCACCGCCCAGCCGTTGCAACAGTAAAAGGTGCCCTCAAAGTCGGAAGTAGCAGAGCGATTCCCAACCACAGTAGGCAGTAGATACTGTATTTCTGATATTGGAGGACGAGCCAGCCAACGCTCGTGATCAGAACCAGGCTCGGGCGCGTTGTGTTCAAAGAGATGTCAACATAGTAGAAGGGGCCCGCTAGGACCAGTGCCTGCCAGGGCTGCAGAATTTGTTCGAAAGAGCCACCGCGGTCCTGGAACGCAAAAGGCATTAGGAGGAACACGTATGGGTTTTAGTCAGTGAGAGTCTGACACTCCCCTCCGCTCCGCCCAGAGCGGGAGGAGTCATGATATACATTCAGTCAAAAAAGTATCGGGAATGGATGATTTGTTTATGGTTCCAAATTCAAATTTTTGTTTTTTTGTAGTTGTTAGATTGGCACAACTGTTTTCCATTTTGGCGCGGAGTTTGAGTTGCATCTGTTATTTATATTAAATACAGTGCTGGTTTTAGTAATATCATATAATTATAGTGTGTATTGCGAATTTCATAATGGACAAAAATATCGAACAAAGAGTTTGTCTTAAATTTTGCATCGCCAATGGAATTTCGTGTTCGGAGTCACTGAAAATGTTACAAAAGGCTTACGGTGAATCGACTTTATCAAAAACTCGTGCTTATGAGTGGTTCAAAGCGTTCAAAAGCGGTCGAGATGTGATAGAAGATTTGCCTCGCTCTGGTAGGCCGTCAACGTCTGCAACTGAAGTTAACATCGCAAAAGTGAAGGAAATAGTGACTGAAAATCCCCATTCAACTCTGAGAGAGATAGCCGCCGAACTTTTTGTATCTCACGAGTCGATCCGTACCATTTTAACTAATCATTTGGGTATGAAACATGTTGCTGCTCGGCTAGTCCCAAAAGATCTGAATTTTCTCCAAAAACTCAATCGCATGAAAGTCGCTGAGGACATGCTAGAACGAGTCAGTTCGGACCCAACATTCATGAAACGCACGCATTGTTACTGGTGACGAGACGTGGGTTTACGAGTTTGACATGCAAACTAGTCAACAAGCTTCGGAGTGGCGCCTTCCAACTGAACCGAAACCGAAAAAACCACGCCAAAGTCGATCAAAAGTCAAAGTCATGTTGACTGTTCTTTGACTATCGCGGTGTTGTGCACTCTGAATTCTTACCGGAAGGTCTAACGGTAAATAAAGAATATTATTTGAGCGTTATGCGGCGTTTAAGAGAGCAAATTCGACGAAAAAGGCCAGATTTGTGGAAAGAAAATTCTTGGATTTTGCACCACGACAATGCGCCTTCGCACAAGGCTATCATTGTGAACGAATTTTTAACCAAACACTCAACAAATACCATCCAGCAACCACCATATTCACCAGATATGGCTCCTGCTGACTTTTTTCTTTTTCCTAAACTCAAATTACCACTTCGTGGCACCCGTTTTCAATCGATAGAAGACATAAAGGAGAATTCGCGGCGAGAACTGAACTCAATTCCGGAAGCAGCGTTTAAAAAATGTTTTGATGAATGGATTATTCGTTGGCGCAAGTGTATCGTTTCTAAAGGAGCATACTTTGAAGGTGATAAAATAAATTTAGATGAAAAACAGCCATTTTGTGTATTATTGATCTTTTCCCGGTACTTTCTTGACAGAGTAGTATTTCCATATTTCAAAAAAGGGGTATCGTGATACGCAGTCACTATGGAGACCAAACAGGCAGTCGCTCCAGGGCCAACGAAATTCAATACTGTCTGCGTCTATAACGCGTTAGCGCCATAAACACCGTTTGCAAAAGCCCTTAGCAGCAAAGAGCAGAAGACACTGATGAGAGGACAAAGCATCAAAGGTTACTCCATATAAAAAAAAACGATTATCTCTACAACAGGATACTCATTAGCAACCGTGCCTGTCATGCCACAAATACCAATTTACCTCAACGCAATTTTAAAACAGATTTCGTTCTACAATTCCTGGGACTACGCGAATTACATGAAAACCGAACAAAATAATCTTGAAAAATGAGCACAGTTGCAATATAAGTGGTCCGTGAGTGGGTGTACGCTAAAGTAGTGAGGGGCTGAATACTGCCGAATATTGTGCAACTTGGGCATGAATTCAATTCAATTTTATATTCAAGTAACCATGACTCATTTGTTAGTAAAAAACTTAACCTGTGTTAGTCATCATCAGCCTAGCCTTTTCCCAACTATACGAGTATTGGGGTTGGCTTCCAATCAAGCCGGATTTAACTGAATACCAGTATTTTATGTGGAGCGGCTGCCTACCAGACCTCCACAACTCACTAACATCATCATATGTTAGTAAATAAAATAATTTATAGACACCATAAATAAATCCCTGTCTAATATAAAGATACACAGCGACAGTACTGTCCGAAGCTTCACCGCGGTTGCCCCATTTCATGGGAAATGGTGCAGTAGCGATTCACGTACTGTACATTCCAACCTGCCCAAAATCAGAGACAGGACACTGTTGTTGCTGCTCCACAGCTCACGCACCAGGGACGCACAGCGCTTGTGCATTGTGGCAAAGAAACAACCCACATGTACGTCCGCAAACAACCCTGATGCGCTGCAGTAGCGGGGCAGGCTCAACAGCTCTCCGAATGCGGTGTAGCTTTGTTGTTGCTTCTCCAGTGAACAGTCAGCCTTATCATGGAAAATGGAGGGTTCCTGTAGAATAGGCCACGGGAGTGAAGTCACGATACAATGCTAGTTTTATTAATATTGTACTCAATTTCTTTACAGATAAATAACTTTGTTAAGAATGCAACTTTCAATAAACCGAATGTAAAATGAATTTCGGTCCAACACTAATTTCCAGAGACCGCACTGCATCCGATAATGGTTTTCCACTCGAAACGCTAATGATAATAAGTACGTATTTTACTTACTCATACCACTCGTACTTTACATTAATTAATTATAATTATAGTTACAATGATGTATTTGTTTTGGGGTTTATTTATGTCGTTCGTGCATGTTTTTGGCGTTTAATTAAGCGATGAAAATTAGCAGTCCGTTAAGCTTTCCATAAGGAGAATGGTGCTTATTTTATTTTATGCAGTAGGTAATGCAGCCACTAGGCTGCATTACTAGCTTATGCTAGTGGCTCTGCTCGCGAGAAATTTTTCCGCGGCTATGTATTTACATATATAAAAAAAAACCGGCCAAGTGCGAGTCGGACTCGCACACGAAGGGTTTTTATTATTTGTTGTTATAACGGCAATAGAAATACATATAATCTGTGAATTTTTTAAGTTTCTACCTGTTACGGTTCTTGTTATATACAGAGAGACGGACAGACGGACGGACGGACAGCGGAGGCTTAGTAATAGGGTTCCGTTGGTTAACCTTTGGGTACGGAACCCTAAAAACTGGCCAAAGGCGAGTCGGACTCGCCCACCGAAGGTTCCGTACAAATTTGTAGGTACATAATATTACTTTAAATGAAGACTTTATTTTTTTATGTTTTAATTACAAATTTAATGTATAGTTTTCAGACTTTTTTCTATTCTTGTAGTATAAGACGGTCATGGCCCACTTGAGTACGATATTACATTCATTAAGTTTAACAAACTTACATAAATGCCCACAGACTCACATTCACATAACTTAATACACTTATTAGTAGGTTAATAGGAACGTTCATTCCTATCCATTCCTTATCACCTATCTACAAAACATTACCAATTTCTATTTAAGAGAAGAGGCGTTTGGTTTGTATGGATCATTAGCTTTATAAACCAGCCTGTGATTTTCTCAATGCAACTTAACTTTATACAATTTGTTGCTATAAATATTGTGACAGACGCTTTAGGCACTTTTGCTCAGAAAAATTGCTAGACGCACGCACGGTGCAGCACGGTAGTTATACAAAAGCAAGTTTATATTATCACGCTTACAACCCTAATCTCTTCATAGTTAGAGTGAACAGGCTCTTCTGGGTAAGCTCGCTCCATCGTAGACTTTGTCTCTGTCATCTCCGACCTAGACTAGAGTCAAGAGCAAACCCATCACAACTAAAAAAAGATCACCAATTTCACCCACCACCACCACCACCACTCATCGTCATCATCCTAAACAGTGTGGGATCATCAGCACACACGGTAGCCTTCACGACGCCTCTTTCTCCGAAAGGTATCGGCTCTTTCAACCTCTATATCTGGAAGCCATGTCGTGCAATTGGTAATTTCCTGATTTGGCCGAGGTTACGTCAGGTTAAGTTTGAGGTGACCACATCATGAAGTGTCCATTAATGTGAAATGGTCTACCACTTCATGAAATGGCCAGTCCGACGATACTACTGCGATAATGGTAGGTGCATACCTACATTTCTTTGGACACTTAGTAGGTAGGTACTCACATCACCACTCTTTCAGCCAAATAAGCATCCTTCACACGAACTGTTCATCGAGGATCTCGTGGCTAAATAATAACAGCCGCACGGGTTGATCAAAGGTTAAGCAACGCTTGCCAAGGGTGGTCTGTGGATGGGTGACCATCTTAACATAACGAGTTTCCTCCGTGCCTCGGAAAGCACGTTAAGCCGTTGGTCCCAGCTATCATTTGTAGATCTCTGGCAGTCGTTACGAATTGTCAGAAGCCAGTAAATCTGACTCCAGTCTTGCCATGAAGTACCGTGTTACCCAGTTAATGGGTTATGGAGGTCTGGTAGGCAGCCGCTCCACGTAAAACTCTGGTATTCAGCTGAATCCGGTTTGACTGGTAGCCGACCCCAATATAGTTGGGAAAAGGCTAGGCAGATGATGATGACACGAACTGTTCATAGTTTCTTTAGTTTTCTTGAACTCTTGTCGCCATAATATCTGCCAACTCATCAGTCTCTTCTATGATGAACTAGAAATATGTATCCCTTGCCTTGTCTTTTTTCTTTATATTTTGTGTTTTTTTCATGCGATTATCTACTCGTAATAGCCACACGGCGTCAGAAATCTACTCCGGGACGCGCCTTAAACATTTCCATATTGTAATCCGTTGAGGCCACAAGACTTACCGTAAATGTTATTTAGGATTATTATGCAAACGACCCCACCGAATATTGGCACCAAGCCCGATCTATGTATGGATTTAGTATCGTATCGAAGGGGCAAAAACCGTAAAAGGTTCTTGATTCAATGCTGTTCTAGGGCACTAAGGTTTTTTTTAATTTTTTTTTTTTGTATGGTAAATCATCAAATGATTCCCTTGTCAGACTCTTACTGACTAAAACCAATTAGTGTTCCTCGTAATGCCCTTTGCGTTCTAGTGCCGTGGTGACTCTTTCGTTCAAATTCCGCAACCCTGGCAAATTATGTTTATTTACGGTGTCATCTCCCGAGGAGCTCCTGGCTAAATAATAACAGCCGCAAAGGTCGATCTTCAAGGTTAAGCAACGCTAGCCAAGGTTGGTCTGTGGATGGGTGACCATCTTAACATACCGAGTTTCCCTGTCCTCCGTGCCTCGTAAAGCACGTTAAGCTGTTGGTCCCGGCTGTTAATTGAAGATATTTATAACGTAAGACTATATTCGCTAGTTTTTGGACATCTCCCCCTATTGTAAGAATAGGCCGTTCGCCTCCCCTCCCCTATTTAATATTTATTAAGTATGAGTTTAAAGAAAAATTGAATACACCTTTGGTGTGTTTCAATGTTTATTTTTCAAAGTAACAATTTGTAGAAATGTGTATTTGTACTTAAAATACCTATACGCATCCGAATCTCGCCACTCGCGCGCTTTTTCAATGTATAATTTTAACTTTACGCATTTTTGTGATCTTACGTAAGAACTATCGAGACTCCCTCCCACCCCCTTGTAAGATAAAATAAGCCATGGTCGACCCCCTCTCCCCCTACATCGTCTTACTCAATAAATGAATGGCCCCATGACTGTGGGGTCTTCAACTTGTGCCTCATTGATCCGATCATGGTCGGATCACAGCTTTGTAACACTTTTTGTCTGACTTGTGTGGGAATCGAACCCACTTTTGTTCTTTCTTAAAGATCGGAAATCATCAAATGACTCCTCCCGCTCTGGGTGAAGCAAGAGGGAGTGTCAGACTCTTACTGACTAAAACCCATCCGTTTTCCTCCTAGTTCCCTTTGTGTTCCAGGGCTACGGTACCTCTTTCGAACAGATTCCGCAGCCCCAGCAGGCAGGGAATCGAACCCATGACCCTCCCTCGGCAGTCACGGTTTTGAAGACGAGACTGACGGTATATGAACATTTTAAGTATTCATAGGCTAGTAATACCTACCTATATTAAACTTGATTGCTTAACTTACAATTGCATACTCGCATAATAATCAATCAATCAATATAAATAAAGCTCTTCCATTACTGATTAACTGAGTGATCGTAGAAAGCTGAAAGGCATGACCTAGAGAGGATTTACTGAAAGTCCTACAGAAACGGAAAAAGCGTGTACGAAGTCGCGGGCAAAAGGTAGTACTAACACATGTGTAATTATTATGAATAAATAAAAAATAATTTGTATTTTGTATTTGTATTTTTGTATGTAGGTTTATCAGCTTCATTTGAAATGAATGAAACAGAAGGATCGCAATAAGTGTCGTTCCGTAGATTTTGTATACCCGTGTAATTATTAGGAATAAAAAAAAAAAAAAAAAAGAATTTGTATTTTGTATTTGTATTTTTGTATGTAGGTTTATCAGCTTCATTTGAAATGAATGAAACAAAAGGATCGCAATATGTGTCGTTCCGTAGATTTTTTATGCAATACGTAGTCGTAAGTTTTGGGGCGAAAAGTTCTGGAGTGGCGACCGCGTACCGGAAGACGCAGCGTTGACGCGGCCTCCCACATGGTGGACCGATAATCTGGTGAACGTGGGTAGCCGATAGATGCGAGACGCGCAGGACCGGTTGCTGTCGACACTTGGAAGCATTCCGGCTGATATGATACACTTTTAAGTTAGATTTTCACTCAAGATTATTAGTTTAATTGTAAGTGCCCCAAAAATGTGTTAATGAATATGTCGTTGGAGTGCCATAATTAAATAAATAAATAAATAAATAAATATTATGATGATGACGAAGTCGTATATCTATTACCATCCAACCAGGCCATTACCGAAGTCTCCTACAAAACTCAGGTTATCACAAAAGACTAAGTTATAGCTGGCAACAAATTCAATTATAAAAGAAAATAGGAAAGAAAGTTTCTAAGTGAAAAAGTTTAGATAACGTTAGATAATTTCAGCGAATCGAAGTAATTTCCTTTCAAGTTCTGAAATGGTTGAATGTTACTTATTGTAAAAGTAGGATTCGTAAAATAATCCGTTATTTACTTCGGAACCTCCTTTCTGGATCGTCTCTTCAAACATTTCAATTCTTAATTACTCGTAAAACAAATTAATAACGCTGTCACGTTTTTAATCTCATTTACTTTTCATTAACAACATTCATACAAAATTATATTTAAAAAGTTACATTTTCATTTCATAAAAATAAGGAAATCATCAGGCAAAGCTTTTAAAATAATACATTTCAAAAAGGCTTTGTTAAAGTGACAGACGAGAGTATTCCTACAACACATGAAACCAATTTAATTTAAACTACTATCATCGTGAATAATAAAATGGTCATGTTAGGGAATTTAAACTCTTTTGACGACAAGTGTCATTAAACGTCACACATTTAAATAAAATGATAAAAATAATTGGTTTTCTCTACGAATAGCAGTCAGTCAAAACTCGGTTTACCACGAAATGATTTCAACTATCATATACTTTTTATAAATCGCTACAGTAGTATCACAATACAGCATTAATCTAAGGGTATCGTATGAAATGGCACGAAATCTGATAGCATCAGCATCGGCGCCGGCGGCTCGCTCTCGACACATGACGAAGATGAACTATCGACTAATGGCACTACATCGATACGATAGCTCGACCTCCTCTTAAACCAACCCACTATGCACGACGCAATGTATATCAAAATGCCACAAGTCACACCAGCCCACAACAAAATCGTCTTCGACTCAGTAACACTCACAACTTTTTGCCAATCACTACAGGATTTAATGGAAGCGAGAGACTTAACACACACTCTAACTAAATATTTGGATACTATCACAGATTGAGTGAACATCATTGTTTCATCAGCTGAGACACACCAAGATTGAGGCATCAGATTATTGATATTAATTCTAGGCAAAACTTCGACGATATAAGAGAATATTGGACCATTAGTTACATTTGGCGGATTCCACTTGACATAAATATGACCATATTGATTCGCATACAAGTAAGTGATAGAAGGTATGTCAGCATTTTTTAAACGGAATGTTCTGACGACACCTTTTGCTGATCGGCTGCAACGACCACCTGCACAAGCTCTTAACTTAAACTTATAGTCACTAAAGGGTGCCAGCCCACCTACTTGGAAATCATTTCTTGGGCTGCTAATATTTAACAAAATAAGAGTTCGTACATAGTTGCCAAAAGTTGAATTGTTCGAAATTATGCTTTCTTGGTTATCACAATCGAACCGTTTGTCATCGCATATGTCGAAGTACTCTTCTACCATCGCTCCGGGAGTAACTGATGCTAGAACGCCACACATTGATTCACAGCCTCTGTAATATTCAGGAGGTGGCCTCCTTACTAATGCATGACGAGTGTAGTCAACATCAAATACATCTTCTTTAACTTTACAATAATCTATTGCAGTTGATTTCCTTTCAATCAAGGTCACATCCAGTTCGTAGTAATTGATGTGCTGCCTATAATCTTTGTGGTCGACCCATCTTATGACCACAACACCGGATGCAGATGCAACTAGCTCCACGATGAACGGCGGCTCAGGAATTCCTACAGGCGTTGAGAAGTTGAATATATTGCTCCTGATCAGTCGCTTGTTCTCCGGATCGAATATTTCGATGCAAAGAGCGTAAGATGACGCTGGTTGTATTGAAGTCAATTTTGCCACACCGAAGCCTTCATCGAACACTGCAGGGACATCAGTAGCATGCCATTCAAACTCGCCACAAGTTTCGGGAACAACTGCTGAATGGACGCCAGGTGGTAAACGCACGTACAAAGCAGAGTAATGTATCTTATTATCATGAATAGGTGAAAACTTTATGAACACTGATGATTCATTTGTCGGTGTTATTTTAAAGTCGAAAGTCACCTCTTTACATGCTCCGAAGTACCCATTGGAGCCAATAGGAATGTCTATCGATGATGGCTTAATTGGAAGCCGACTTTTCACTTCATCTACTCTGGACATACAGAGCACTCGATTCTGTTCAAACTTAGCTGTGCCATTCTTCAGTTTCAGATTCTTAGTGACAGTTGGAGTAAATAATGTTTGGAGATTGTCATTGTGATTAATATCGAGAATGTACTTATCATCTTTCAATTTCTCGCCTTTGATTATTCGGAGTGATGGCAGAAAGTCTAGTGATGTGATATCGGAGTCCTCAACAACGATGTACTGTGAAACCTCTTGGATATGAGCGAGGTATTGTCTAAGATCGCTCATCGCTCCCGTAATTGATCTGATACGTATGACCAAGGATCCGTTTACGTAAACACATCTTTCTGCACTTTGAATAGCGGCCAGAGACTGTATTTTTAGATGTCCGCAGGTCTGAAATAGAACAATAGAATATTTTATAATGTATTTACTAGCTTCGCCCGCTTGATCCCTAGGGAACATACTCCCGGGATATATGTATAGCATATGTGTTATCCCAGACTATAATCTACCTCTGTGCCAAATTTTATGGAGATCAGTTCAGGCGTTCTGTCGTGAAAGAGTAACAAACATCCATCCATCCATTCATCCTCACAAAATTTCAAATAATATGTTAACACAAGTGTGATAATGTGTTGCAAAAAACAACTGAATTTAAACCTTATTAGCTTTATAAAAATTACGTGTCCTATATTATGCAGTAAAATAGGACTAGGACTGCACTAACTGCAAGTTATCGCAAGTTCACAAAGGGTCCTTCCATTTTCAGATTTCTTCCATTTAAGACTCTAGCTTCGGTTATATTTTTCCTGGAAAAAATTAGACTACCTACTGTACTCAGCGATTTTCGTAATCAGATCATCACTTCCAGGTATATGGGAGCACGGAAGTGCCCCCGTCAAGTCGAGAAAAATAAGAGTACGGTCGTATCGTTTTTTTCTCGAAGACATTCTGGCCACTTTCGAACCCCAGTTGACAACTGTTTACGGCAGAAAAACTGCGTTGCGAGACTTGTGCAGTTTTGTTTATACATGTTATTTTTTGATGGGATTACCTTTTACAGACAGATATATATCTCACCGAGTGATTGCAAAAACTAAGTTTACAATAAAACACGGAAGTTTGTAAAATCTATTTTCTAAGACCCAGGTGAAATATATTGTAAACTATCGAATGTGGTTGCGATTTATTGTATTCGAAATGGTCTGTTCGCAATATTAGAACCGCGGCCCTGAAACGCAAAGGGCATTAGGAGGAACACGGATGGGTTTTAGTCAGTAAGAGTCTGACACTCTCTTCCTCTCCGCCTGGAGCGGAAAGAGTCATTTGAAGATATCCCATTCATAAAAAAGGTATAATCTAATTAACATTTATAATAATAATAGGAATAATCCAAACAACTTCAGCTCTATACAATCATCTATACTAATATTAGCATGTTTGTATGTAACAAACAAACTTAAAAACTACTGGACCGATTTGAAAAATTATTTCAGCAATGGATAGCTACATTATCAGCAAGTAACATAGGCTTTATTTAATCCCTGTACTACCACGAGAACGGGAACTACGCTGGTGAAACCGCGTGACGTCTGCTAGTTAGTAATATTTTACTCACAATATCACAATGAGTGCAAGGTTCACAACTGAAGGGATACGTCTTATTGTTCACTTTATAGTCTATGGGGCAGTCGGCGACGCAAGTGTTGTTGAAAACCCATCGGCCTATCTCCACACATTCCTCCTCAGTGACACAGTACTGGTTATCAGGAAGAAGGATTCTGCAAAAGAAAAGAATAATTTTTAAGCTATTATCTGATGGGAAACTGTGATGAAATTAAATTGATTATTTATTTGACCATCGTCTGAAAAACACCAACTAAAACACATAAATCCTCTAAGGCAGTGAAAGTACACATTATTATAAACACTATTACTTTGAGAAAACACAGAAAACTCGAAAAAAATATAAGCTGTCATTCAAAATGCAATATTTAACCAATAAACATGTATGAAACAGCTAATATTTATATCTAGACTAGAATCAAGAGCAAACCCACAACATTTTTTCTTTTTTTATCTTTCTAACGGATACATTCGATTTAGATTCAACAAAATACTCTATTGACAAGTCATAGTACGATATCGAAATGGTTACTTACATAATAGACTAGCTGGTGTTTTCATAGCTCAGAATGTGTACTTACGTATCAGCTGGACATTTAGACACGCACTTTCTATTATGCGTAAAATGGCGGCATACAAAACAAACATTCTTATTTGTCTTACGGCATCCAAGACACTGTTCGTTACATGTTTCAGCTTCTGGTCCATCCAGGAATAGCTGGCATTTTCTGAAAACGAAAATATCCAAATTACATACGAATTTTCTTATTTTTTCTCATTATCTGCCTTTTTCCAACTGTATTCGAGTCGGCTTCCAGTCAAACCGGATTCACCTGAATTTCACATGAAGTGGCTGCCGACCAGCCCACCACAATCCATTAACTGGGTAACACTGCTGTACTCCATAGCAAGACTGAGTCGATTTTCTGGCTTCTGACAATCCGTAGCGACTGCCACAGATCTAAACAAGGCAACTGCGACCAACGGCGTGGTACGGATGATCTTTTTCTTATCGTGTGGTTAGTAAGGTATGGTCAGTAACGACCCCACACACCCTGGTGTCAGAGTTTCTAAACCGCCTCAAGGGCCTCTGACATGGTTTATTTGACGACCGCCATTCGGCGGCCGGGACAACGGGCTTATACGTGCCATCCAAAGCACGGAATCATCTTTTTATCAGACAAGCAGGTGATTCAAGCCTACAATGTCGTAGCCAAACTAGAAACAACTTTACAAAGTATGATTCCTGTGGTCCGTTATCGAACCCACGACCACCGGGTTACAAGGCAAACGCCTAAATCACTCGACTACGGAGACAGTTGAGATGATCAAACATCCACAGACCGACCTCGGCAAACGTTGCTTAACCTTGAAGACCGACCCGTGCGGCTGATATTCTCTAGCCTCGAACTCTTCTTTTTGTCTATTAAGATAAAAAGTTTCTTTAAATAATTTGCCTATTATAGCACGATCTTCGAACTCTTAAGCCCCATGTAATATTAGTCGAGCTGTTTGCCATCATAATGCTGTTTGTAATATAGGTGCTAGCGATAAATTTAGGTTGAGGTCTCCCTCAAGTTCCTTCAGGAAGAATGTTATGGCGCCAACTCAAACCAGCCATCAGTACGAGCCCGGGTCATCTAGTTTTTGCGGAATTCGAAAGAGTCACCGCGGCCCTGGAATACAAAGGGCATTAAGAGGAACACGGATGGATTTGTCAGTAAAAGGCTGACACTCCCTTCCGGAGTAATTTGACGACACCCATCCTAAAACAAACCGATCAAGAGCGAGTCGGACTTGCGCACCGAGGATTCCGCATCATCATTTAAAACGTAAGATGTTTTATTAATTTCATAGGCGACCTATTTCGTCAGAGAATTTTAACAAAATACTATTATATTGCAGTTTTGGATCAGCGCCATCTCTTGACCGTAAGTGAAAGTAATTAAATGTTTATCGATGATTTCTGAAAACGTGTGCTATTTAAAGACATCGTTTTATTTTTCCTGTAATATTTACATAAACTTCTATCAGACGAATTTCAGATTCAGAATAGCGTGCAGATGAAGCAGTTTTTCGTCGGTATTTACTGAGAAATTACATTTGAAAAATATAGGTAGTAGGTAATCTACATGATATGATACGTAATTTGGTTTAGCCACAATTTATGAATCGGTATCACATATTAAGAAAAAAAATCACCAAATCGCCTCCAAATCTTTGAGATGAAACCATTTTACTACTTCAATTTTTGGCAAAAAAGTATTAAAATATATTTACAAACTAAATAAAATTCAAAACCAGGCTTTGAGAATAATAGGAGGTTTTATAAAAACCACACCTATTCACGTCATGGAAAGCGAGCTTTGTGTAGCTCCGCTGTATTTACGGAGAAAATACTTAGGTTATAAGTTCTGTTTAAAATCTAAATCTATAGATAATAATATTACCAACAGTTTGTTAGGCCAGCTCCACACTCTTCTACAAAAAAGTTTTTGGAGAAATAAAAAGATTCCTCTACTGATTTCCTTATATAATGAAGTGAAAGATGAACATATAGCGTCATCACATCCCTTGCTGATGTTTACTCTGAGGACATGGATGACCAACATTAATATCCAAGAAGTAATTATATGGGACTTAGATGCAGTGAAGTTATCTAAACAAAGCTATAATAGTAATTTATTACAGTTAGAAGTTGTTAGAGAGTTGCATTTGAAGTACAATGAATGGCTTAGTATATTTACAGATGGGTCGAAGAGTTTAGATGGTCGTGGAGCAGCCTTTTATGTGCCTAGTGAATCAAATGGTTGTCAAAGTAATTGTTTTAAAATAGATGTGAATGCATCCATAATAACGTTGGAGCTTATTGCGATCTCTGAAGCACTCACGTTTTGTAACAGTACTCAACATAAAAATATTGTAATTTGCACAGATAGCAAAAGTTCCTTACAACATTTAGCTCGATGCGCCTCTGGCCACAGAGGTGTATCGCTAGCTTATGTTATTCTATCTAAGATAGATGAATTAATGCTTAAAGGTGTTACATTGAGATTGCAATGGGTTCCATCGCATATAGGAATACAGGGCAATGAAAGGGCTGACATGCTGGCAAAATATGCAGCTAAAAATGGAGGAGGAACTAGCATAATTTTGGATTATTCAGAAGTTTTACCTAAATTTAAAATTAAGTGTTATAATGACTGGAAGGAATATTTTGACAAGCGCTCTTTAGACAAAGGAATTTGGTATAAAACTATGCAGGGTCAGCCTTTTCGTGTGCCCTGGTTTGCAAATAGTAATTTAAGCCGAAAATTAGTTGTTACCGCTCATAGACTCAGATCTGGACACATTCCATGTAATAAGTTTGCGTTCATGATGAGGAAAACAAACTCGCCTAACTGTGTCGAGTGTGGAGTTGTTGAAGACTTACACCACTTATTGATGGACTGTGTCCGGTATGAGTCTGAGAGAAATAATTTGTTTAGGGCCTTGAGGTTGAACAGACTTGACGTAGGCACCTTCAATAAAATCTTGGCTCAGCCAAATAGCGATGATGCGAGAAGTCTGTTTAGGTTCATGGCCCAGATATGACTAATTTGTATTTAGGGTAAGATGGGACTGACATACGCTTTGCGATTTTAAATGTCCCTAAATAAATAAAGAAAAAAAAAAAAAAAATTACAGCTTTGCAATAGAATCGAAAATAATTTTGTTTTACTACTTATTTAATATATGCACTATTTTTATTATGAAAAACTAAAACACGGGTAGCGGAGTGGCGCGAAGAGGTGTAGTTATCTCCGTTTGTATGCACAAGGCCATTGGCATGTATAAGCCTTAATTAAAAGGGAAAAAATGTTTGTGAATGTGCAAATGGCGCTCTTTCATGTGATACCCCACACGCCCTAGTAGCCCCTCTTCGAATTTTTAAGAACGCTTTTCAGTCGCTTTTGCAAAAAAAAGGATACACATTTTTTATTTCCAAAATATTATTACTTATTTACAAAATAGTTGAACAAACGTCATCTAAAAGTATTCCAAATTTCAAGTTGATAACATTAGTAGTTCGTGAGATATCCAGCTGTGACAAACGGGCAGAATTAGTCACACCATAAGGGTCCCTTTTTACCATTTTGGTACGGAATCCAAAAAAGGTCGTCCCCTTGCCACTTTCTACAGGGCCGCCTCTTGAAGACTTTTGCTCAGCGGTAATCTCAATTTACGAAATACGAAAAGCCTTACTTGTTATTCCAACAGTGATTCAGCGAATTATTTCTTGAACATGAGCAGGGTATGCTGCACTGGGCCTGGATTTCTGGTGGACTGATCACATGCCGGGTTTTGGGAGCCAGCACGTCCCAGTCAATGGTATCTACGAAGCACGCTTGAGGTAGTTGCCAAATTGACACCCCTCCTCTATCGATCTTGAGGAGGCTGTAGAGACCAATCTAGAAATGAAATGAATTCATCATAAAACCGGCTTAATGCAAGTCAGACTCTCACACGAAGAATTCCATAACGAAAATAACAAGTGTCTTGTGTGCAAATATATAAATTTAATTAAACAGGGGCTCCCTTTAATTTTGAAAAAAAAAAACCGGCCTGGTGCGAGTCGGATTCGCTCACTGAGGGTTCCGTACAAAATAGATGGGAAGGAATCGGTCCAAGTAGCGTCGGCGAATGAGGCCTATTTTTCTGAAAGCTTATTAAAAAGGAATTAGGAAATTAAATTGATCACAGTTATTGACTCAAATGGTCAGTTTTATGGTTCCAAGAATAATTAGAGTAATCATTGATAAACGGTTCACCAACTTTTTTATTTATTGCAGGACAACCTTTATAAAAAATTCCCGATGTATTTTCATCATCATTTATTTATTAGTTACCAAACCAAAACTTCTTGGTGTTTAAAATTTAATCATTATGGAAAAAAAAATAGAAAAAAAAGTAACAAAAATGATAATCAGGAATCAGAGAGAGAAAGTTAATCACAAAATAAAAGCAACAAACAAATTGACATCCAAAGACTCTCTGATTTCTAAAAGTGCTAAATGTTGACTTATCTAGTAATCAGGCTATGTCTGGAGATTTACCTCTCTTAGATCATTGTTGTCATACACAACTAAGGCAAAATTGTTCAACAGCCTCAGTCCTCTTATCCTCGTCAAGTTCGGGAACAGGAGCCCCACCGATTCCAGAGCCTTCGTTCGATAAATTACTAGATATTCTGTTATCTGAAACACATAAAAATAAAGCACATAAAATATTTATGCAGGTCTTAATGGCTTTCTATAAAATACGTAAAGTAAGGCTGAAGAAACCAGGCAAGAGTTATTTGAGGCAAGAATTAATGTCACTACGTTCATTCTTGTGATGAGGAACTCGTGGCTAAATTATTATAACAATTATCACCAAAACCCTTCCGTTTTTTGTAGAAATTAAAATTAAATTAAATTACATAAAATTTTATTCCATACAGTCTATACATTTAGTTAGTATTGGTGTTAGTAACAATGGGGCTTACTTAAGTAGGTTAGTATTGTTAGTTTATATGAAATATTTATTTATTTAAGTAAACCTATGACTGTCCCCACCCAGTGGCCCTGAAAGGGACAGTCCTGTCTGGCAGCTATCATTTTCAGGATGGATTAAGTGAACTTTAAAAATAGATTGGTCAATCCACACGCTCATTAAAAAATCCCAGGCCAGGCCCAAAAGAAGTGTGCAGCTCATCAGAGTAATCTTACTACTATGAAATGCAAAAGTCAGAATGAATGTGTGATACAGTGCTACTCAATCACGCTAGCACAATGAATCTGGATAAAATTTGACATTATAATAATAATACATAGACGCGGTGAAGCCGCTAGTATCTAGCAGTAATATTGTTAAGTATCGCTAAAACCAAATTTTCTGTCTGGAGAAGTTCCATAAGAGCTACTTAAATGATAAATAAACACTTTTCTTTCGTCCTTACCTCTCTCAGATCCCAGAACGTTACATTGACATATTCCTTCTTATCTACTTTCTCTATGAGTACTTCTAAGCTTCCTAAGATCGAGACGCATCCTTCCAAGCTTCTCAAAAGCTTCACGTTTTTGATAAGTTTCCCTTCGCATATCCTCGACATGTTCGTACTCGATAGATCCAGCCTCTGGGGTGTTATCCCACCAAAGATCAGGGAGTGCATCAGTAGCCTGTAAAGAAAAATTGTATTTGTCACTATTATACATGACTAGGTTTTGCCCGCGACTTCGTAGGCGCATATCCCATATTTCCCCGTTCCTGTAGGAATTTTGGGAATTCCTCCTTAAGGAACTTACATACAAATCAACCTACGACCAGCGGTTGCAGCTGGGCTTTGTCTGTCAGTCACTCTCTCAATCACTCATTCCAGTCTTTAAACGCCGCTTGAAGACTTTACAAGAATTGGTTTCATCCTTATCGTTCGTATTGGCAGCTTTCCTATCCTACCCACTACTGATATCTTCCTTTTAGGTCATTAAGGAGTTTTCCTTTAAATAAAAAAATGGCGTGCCTGTTCTTTTGCTCGACTTGGCGGGAGCACTTCCGTGCCCCCAGATATCCCAAATATATCCTAGCTTTGCGAATTGGTTAAGTAGGTAACATGTTAGGTAACCTATGCTATACAACCTGTAACAGAACAAACGCAATACTTTAATGCATTATTAAGGGGTCATTATACTTATCACTGTGGGACCAACACTGAAATAGTACACACTCATACACACACACACAAATATTCATAGTGCGTACAGCTAAGGAGTGGGATTCCCTGCCGGAGTCTGTGTTCCCTGATAGCTGCAACCTGGGAGTCTTTAAGAAAACCATCCCCTTGGATGGAGAATAGGGAACATGCAATATTTTTATCTTGCTTCCATTTTAAAATATTCTATGTAAAATAGACCATTCATAAATTTAAATAAAGCGCTTTAATTTATTTTCAATATTAAACTGACAGTTTGTCATTCCACCCGAAAAAGGAAGTTGAGTCACTGCTGTCTGTCACTTGTACGAGTATTTAATGTAATTAGGACTTTGCTCGCCGACTTATCGACACTTTACGTGACCAGAAGGCTGGCTCGTTCTTTGCTCAAAGAATTAGTACTGCTATTCAACGTGGCAATGCTGCCAGTCTTCTGGGCACGTTTCCGGATGACAGCGATGCGGAGGAATTCTTCGACGCTATATTCGCGTATTTTTTTTTGTGTATTCATATACATTTATTATATATAGTTACTTTTATTGCTTATTTATTTCTGTATTTGCATCTTCCATATTCAAAAAGCTAAAAAATTTAAGCAATTTACGTTCAGTACCCCTATTCTGTAACAACATTTTCGTATCTCGACAGCGGAAACCGAGGTGAGTATCAAATTACGTCAAACGCTTTAATATGCTGTGTGGAATAAGAGCTTTATTCCACACAGCATAAAGGTCTTACGTTATTTTATGAGGTTTGTCAATCAGGTGAAGCTCGATATCGAAATGGTTATTTACATAATAGACAAGCTGTATTGCAGTGTACCTAGTGTTTCTTATTCGATCAAAGGTTCAACATCAACTATGCTGCGCTCCATCGCCCATTATCTATCATACAACATTAATCTACACTAATATTATAAAGAGGAAAAAATTGGTTGTTTGTTTGTTTGTTTGAATTAGGCTCCGAAACTACTGGACCGATTTGAAAAATTATTCACCATTATAATCCCACATTATCCCTGATGAACATAGGCTATAGAATGTTTTCAAAAAGTTAGGGATCCGTATGAAAACTTTGATAATGTAACCCAAGGTGTGAAAAAAATACCAAAAAAAGATCCTTTAAATATCGTGTACGCTGTGGAAATTATTGACAATAGAGAAAAATGATGTGCTACAGTTTTATAGAGAATATACATATCTACAAAAAAGTCCGCGAGGGTATGTATTTTACTATTATGGTTAAGTAATGACCGCTTTTTGTTCAAATTATTCAATCAACCCCAGGTGAAATGGAATAGTGGTGAGTTTAGTATCACGATGTTAATCCTTATCTATTTATAATTGGTTAATAATTAAGGTGTGTTATGTTCATGTAAATTATACTTTCAATTATCCAAATCGGATCTTTCGTTTAAAAGTTACGACGATTTTAAAAATACTACTTATACCTAAGAAAAATCTTGCGAGTGAACGAACTGCCCTACGTTTATTAATTAGTAATTTACATTTATCTCCCATCTAACCTCATATAGGGTATCCTATATGAGGTTAGATGGGAGATAAACTTCTTGGAGTACCTACCAACTAAACACGCGCGAACGAAGTCGCGGGCGAATCGCTATAAGGAAAATAAAGTAAACACTAACTATTAATTATCAGTACTAGTAAATTGCTATAAGTATTAACTCGATAACACTAATTAGATGAATGCAATATTAAATAACATGTTTATTAATTTTACTTATTATTTCCTATGGGTCAATACAAAGTCGCAAGGTCGCTGATAGAACTTATTAATTTTATAAAATACTACAATAATACTTCCTGTATTTTTAATTAAGTATTACATTAAAATGAGTACTTTTTTAAGGATCCGAACATTCGTAAAAAACCGGCCAAGTGGTAGTCGGGCTCGCACACGAAGGGTTTCGTACCATAAACCTTAATTTTTATTATTTGTTGTTATAGCGGTAATAGAAATACACAATCTGTGAAATTTTCAAGTGTCTACCTGTTACGGTTCCTAAGATACAGCCCGTTGGTTATCCTTTGGGTACGGAACCCTAAAAACGGAACGGACGGGGTCCGTCCGTCTGTCACAGCCAGTTTTCTCCGGTCTACTAGACCGATTATTTAGAAATTTGGTATACCTACATATGGACTTCTGTGACCCAAACACGGACGTGTTACGTAAATAAATATTTTTTTAGTATGGTCACTTTTGCAGCCCAAACTAGAAAATAAAAAAATAAAGTTTGTAAACATATCAAATGAAAAGGCTTACTGTGAGAGTTTTTTTGGAACGAAGTTCCTTATCGCGCGTTGTGAAAGGGGGCTAGACGGAAAAAATTCTTACGAAAAGTTGTCACGACACTTTTTGCTACAGTAAGCTATTGTAAGCTGTGCGAATGGAATGGAATGGAATGAAATGGAGTGGAATGAAATGGAGTGGAATGGAATGGAGTGGAATGAAATGGAGTGGAATGGAATGGAATGGAATGGAATGGAATGGAATGGAATGGAATGGAATGGAATGGAATGGAATGGAATGGAATGGAATGGAATGAAGTGGAGTGGAGTGGAGTGGAGTGGAGTGGAGTGGAGCGGAGTGGAGTGGAGTGGAGTGGAGTGGAGTGGAGTGGAGTGGAGTGGAGTGGAGTGGAGTGGAGTGGAGTGGAGTGGAGTGGAGTGGAGTGGAGTGGAGTGGAGTGGAGTGGAATGGAGTGGAATGGCATGGAATGGAATGGAATGGAGTGGAATGGAATGGAATGGAATGGAATGGAGTGGAATGAAATGGAGTGGAGTGGAATGGAATGGAGTGGAATGAAATGAAATGGAGTGGAATGGAATGGAATGGAGTGGAGTGAAGTGGAGTGGAATGGAATGGAATAGAATTTCTCACCTCAATAGGGACTGATTGAGATGAGAAACAGTGGGTCATTAGTTGCCAACGATACGATACCATCTTAGGGAAAAGGATAAAGTCGTAAAACACAATTATGTTTCTAGTTTTATTACAATTCCCGCGTCGAGAAAGGGGGCTAGACGGAAAAAATTAAGACCAAAAGTTGTAACGACACATTAAGACCAAAAGTTGTAACGACACATTAAGACCAAAAGTTGTAACGACACTTTTTGCTATAGTTGTAAGCCATGCGGCGTAGGAACTTCGTTCCATCCGGGTGTCCCTTGACACCTCTCAAGTTTTTTTTTTTTTTTTATATAATTTTAAAGTAATACTTTTGAACTTATCAAGAAATTAGACCAAAAATTGCCGCTCCCCCTCCCCCCTTATCTCGGAAACTACAGAGTCTAAAATTTTGAAAACTATTGAAACTACTCACTCGCTACTCGCTGCTCGCCAACTCATTTCGAGTTTCAAGCTTTACTCGCTGCTCGCTGATCGCCGGCAGTGAGACAAGTGCCTTATTGCTGAAAGATTGTAGTAATTTCGTCTGGGGCGTGTTATTATTATGACGCATACACAGTACATAGTACTTGCGGGCGAGTTTATTTTTTTGTCACCATCTATGGGTACAAAGTAATATCACGCACAGTAGGAATCTCAAACAAGTTTTTACTCTACACGCGTGGGATATCCAATTATTATGGAGAAGCTATTTCTAGTAATTGAATATTCTTCTATAAGGTAGTGGGTACATGCACCAATGTTTCCTTTGCGGTATGATATTTACTGGTTTTAAGGGTTTCGAAACGCAAATTTTTAAGCAACGTACTTGCATTCGCATCTCAATTGCCACTCGCAATCTGCCAAAAAGACTTGCTGACTAGGGTGTCCGAATTGATTCATTTTAATTTAAATAGTTTTTTCACTGTCTTTATAAAAACAACATGTAACAGAATAAACGCAAAACCTCTTAAGGGGCCACTCATCATCTGCCTAGCCTTTTCCCAACTATATTGGGGTCTGCTTCCAGTCAAACCGGATTCAGCTGAATACCAGTGTTTTACGCGGAGCGGCTGCCTACCAGACCTCCACAACCCAGTAACTGGCTAACACGGTACTTCATGGCAAGACTGGTGTCAGATTAACTGGCTTCTGACTATCCGTAACGACTGCCAAAGATCTACAAATGACAGCCGGGATCAACGGCTTAACGAGCTTTCCGAGGCACGGAGGAAACTCTCTATGTTAAGATGTCAACCCATCCACAGACCACAGACCATAGTACGCATCAATACGAGTATGAAAAACTTTCACTATGGGACCAACCGCGAAATCGCGAAAAAAAAACAGCTGTCCATTACATGTTGTGGAGTTACGAGTATGCGTACATAAATGTATGGAACAGTCGATTTTTCGCCTTCGTTTGTATTAAGTTGGGCGTTGATAGTTGCGCCATAGTATCCTAATTTTATGGAGAGCTTCATTTTTCCTTTGTTACTTGTGTTCCACATAAAACTTTTTTTTTTCACCTTTTTCGGTATTTCGATTCGGACACAATATATTCGAATCGTCAGCAAGTCGTCAAAAATACAGGTGGTTGGTATATATTATTAAAGGTGTTATTGATAGACTGCGACTGCGGTGCCAGTGTGAGCGTTGCTTAAAATGAGTTGATTTGGCCCACTGGTTAAAATTTTTGAATACAATGGAATGTTTGAAAAGTTCAAATATCTTGCTTTCAAACCTTTAATTAGAGGATAATTGTAGATACCAGTAGCAAACTAGAAAATTCTGTTTAGTACTGGTCGTATATTGTCTCTTAATCTATAGATTTTAAACATTACTTGCACAACTGTAACTCTAAATACTTACCCTGTCAACGACAATGTGTAAAGAAAGAAACAAACATACACACATTCTTTGGTCAAACACGTTCTGAAACAACTCCTTAAAACGAAAAGCTACAAAACATGCAAAATAAATATAATAAAATAAATTAAAAAAAGAAAAAATAATAAAAGTTGAATTACCATATCAGCGTTTTCGCCATGACACCTTGACTTTGCCGAACTTTTTATACTTTTTCTGCGCGCGCGCAGCTAACCGCTTCCTCAATACGAAACGACTGAGTAGCCTCCAGTGTAAGTACCTTACATTTATGGGAAAACACATTGTGTTGCGTTTCCCATGGCCCTATATTGATCATGGGACTTTACCTATTGTCTGGATGAATTTCTAAAGTAAAACCAACAAAGAAATCTATTGGAAACAAGTAAACGAATGGTGACATAGTGTTGTCTCTTTTTGTCTTTGAGGCTATTGCAGTGTGGGATAAGGACGGTGTTCACGAGAATTTTGTTGACTGTAGTAGTTAAATAATGAGGTATTTAGTTAATCTTGTGATCGAACGTAATTGAAACGATTTAGATAAAGGTTGATCGTGTTTACGAATTTATATGACTGCCGACTTCCGATAAGATGACGTCACTGGTCTTAGAGCAATTGGGTAGAGTACGTTAGGTTAAAATGAACTTAGAAAAACCTAAGTAATATTATTATTAGACTAGTTGACCCCGCAACTTCGTCTGCTTCGCTCCTATTGGTCTTAGCGTGATGATATAATAGCCTATAGCCTTCCTCGATAAATGGGCTATTTAACACTGAAAGATTTCAAATCGGGCCAGTAGTTACTGAGATTACCGCGTTCAAGCAAACAAACAAACAAACTCTTCAGCTTTAAATATTACTATTTGACCCGCGCAACTTCGTCTGCGTCACAATTTTCATTACTGCTCCGCTCCTATTGGTCTTAGCGTGATATATTTAGTACATATAGATAATGTAAAAGTTAGTTTGTTTGTTTGTTTTGGTTTCACGCCCAAATCGCTGAACCGATTTCGATGACTTTTGGTACAGAGATAGATGGGGCTATAAAGACGGGTTTGGAAAAATTATAATTTGAACGCGAGTTAAGCCTCAGGCAATAAAATTGAGCGAACATTAAAACATAAAGCTGTAACTATTTGCCCGTTCCGAAGAAACAGCATTAAGGTGAGTTCTTACATTATCCTTTATTACAGTCTTCAGCGTAACTAATTAAAATATCGTTAACAGTACCATTATTAATAAAACATTCTCAACATTTTTTTTTATTACGTTCTGTAACGGATTGCACATGTAAATCGATAATTAATTGCAAGTCCTTGACCCTTGATGCAACGAGTTCATAAAACTATAAAGCGCTGGTCATACTGCAAGCCAAGCTAAAATGGTTAAGCTTTATTGTTGAACTAGATTCATTAAAATCTGTTCAGCGACTTAGGCGTAAAAGCGTTAGCGTACCACATGAATGGATGGCGACTACCTACCTCCACCGAGAATCTCTAGATAAACATGCGATCAACCGGAAGGTGCAAGTCAGACCATGGGTTAAAAGGAACGTAGCTTGCAGCAACTTCGACTGGCTGATGCAATCCAAAAACGAATTGCAACAGCCGCTCGATTAAAAAAAAACTCACCGTGAAAAGTTAGCTGAAGTGAACAAGAAATGAGCTGTCATTTCAATGCTGCAGGGGATTGACAGTTCACTTTAAGCCATCTAAGTTATCACGGTGAGGTTGTTACAGAATAAGCACTATAGAGGCTCTACGCTAGAGACATTATGTCAGCTATAGCGTTGCGAAGGCGGTTGTCAAATCTTTCAAAAATATATGAGGTTGACAATCGCTGTCGAAATGTCATGTGTGAGATCATTAAGAAATTTCGACAATCGCCATTGCTAATATAATGATTCTTTGTGTAGAGCCTCAGGTTAGCTTAGCTCACGGTGCGACCTGCACTTTATGTGAGCCACCTCAAACTCTTTAATATTTTTAGGGTTCCTAACAAAAAACGGAACCCTTATAGGATCTCTCTGGTGTCTGTCTGTCCGTCCGTCTATCTGTCTGTCTGTCTATCTGTCTATCTGTCTATCTGTCTATCTGTCTGTCTGTCTATCTGTCCGTCTGTCACAGCCAGTTTTCTCCGGATCAACTATAACCGATTCTATTGAAGTTTGGTACACATATGGACTTCCGTGACCCAAACACGGAAGCGTGACGTAAATAATAATTACCTATAATTTTTTTTTGTGGGGGCCAAACTAGAAAATTTAAAAAAAATATAATTGCACAGTATCGTGTGACATATCAAATGAAAGGGCTTACTGTGAGGGTTTTTTATACTTTTCGTAATTTTAAAATAAATGGGTTTGAAGTTAGTGAAGAAATTAGTTTAAAAATGACCATTCCCCCCTTATCTCCGAAACTACTCAGGCTAAAATTTCGAAAAAATTTAGATAATGGATCTTTACCTATAGATTACAAGAAAATTAATATACCTATACGAATTCTATAGTATTAAAGTAAGGTGTTAAAAAAAAGAAATTCGTTCGGAACCCTTTGCACGCGAGTCAGACTTGGCCGCACTTGGCCAGTTTTTTAATTGTGATGGGTTTGCTCTATATAACTCATGCACTTTCCCAAGTATATAGGGGTCGGAAGCCGACCCCAATATAGTTGGGAAACGGCTAGGCAGATGATGATTGAGGTCGGCTTCCAGTCAAGCCGGATTTAGCTGAATATCAGTTTTATACGAGGAGCGGCTGCCTACCAGACCTCCACAACCCATTAACTGGGTAACACGCTACTTCATGGCAAGACTGGAGTCAGATTTACTGGCTTCTGACTATCCGTAACGACTGCCAAAGATCTACAAATGACAGCCGGGACCAACGGCTTAACGTGTTTCCGAGGCACGGAGGAAACTCGGTATGTTGAGATGGTCACCCATCCACAGACCAGCCTTGGCAAGCGTAGCTTAACCTTGAATATTAACCCGTGCGGCTGTTATTATCGAGTCACGAGCTCCTCGGGTTTGCTCTATATATATAGTTATATAGACTATATGTATATAGACTATTACTTTCTAATTTTAATGAATTTGAATTTCTAATATGTTTCACATTTAAACGAGCGATTGACTTAGTGTAGTTCCTTTGACATTTTTTTTAATTTGACATGTAATTTTTTTTTTTTTATTTAGTTGCTATTTATTTTTTGAGTTCTCTTAGTTAATGTACGTATTTATGTTTGATATTTGATATGTGTGTAAAATGTTAGCATGAAAGCGTTTTGGTTTGAAACTCTAAGCTTTTAATATGTTTTTTTGAATAAATAAATGATATCACATAATCACATCATCTACATAACTAATGAAATCATTACATTGTTATTGTGGGTAGGTACCTACCTAATTTGTCCATGAGACCGTGTTACTGAAAGCTTTTGTTTTAAAATCAATTCACGCAGTCTCGATACGCTTTCTAATTTCTGCTTTTGACACTTTAAATAGCGTTATTTCGAAACTAGCAACGTCACACAATTTTACTTAATGCTGCTCATATCCCTAAAGGGGGAATACTTGACTAGGTACTACTAGGAAGTATTTAGGTGATTAGAATTATCTATTCTACTAACAATATAATGAGAAAGTCTGTATTATCATCATGTGCCTAACCTTTTCCCAACTATATTGGGGTTGGCTTCCAGACAAACCGGATTTAGCTGCATACCAGTATTTTATGTGGAGCGGCTGCCTACCAGACCTCCGCAACCCATTAACGGGGTAACACGGTAATTCTTGGCAAGACTGGAGTCAGATTTACTGACTTCTGACAGTCCGTAACGACTGCCAAAGATCTAAAAATGACAGCTGTGCGTGCTTTCTGTGGATCGGAGGAAACTCGGAACTTTAAGATGATCACCCATCCCTGTGGATGGTCGCTTGCCAAGGATGGTCTGTACCATCCTTGGCAAGCGTTGCTTAACATTAACGATCGCCCCGTGCGGCTGTTATTATTTAACCATGAGATTTGGGGCCATAAATCTACATATACTATCAGGGACCGAAAACCTTTATGAATTACGGTACAGGTATCGAAGAATTTTGGTTACCTCTACGGTTAGGGTAACCGCTATCTGGGAAGAAACATGTTACCTTTATTTAAGTTACCGTTTTAATACCGGTTACCTAAAAATGACCTTGATTACGAGAAAGAAACAGAATATCGCAATGCCGGCAATTTGTTGGCATTAGAAAATACATTAGCAGGGAGACCGTCATGCGTGCTGTACCTACCAGTACTGTTTACGTGTTTTTAGTGCGCCTTTTTGCGGAGTAGGTATTTGAGTTGAAGTAAAAAAAAGGAAATGAACAAAGGTAAGTAAGATAATATTAAGTACCTACCTACATTGTAAATTGGTAAAATACCATTTGTTTATCTTTTTCCCTCATCATAGAAATTAACTCGGTAGTTTGTTTATTTAACTTGCGGACAAACTTACACGCCCTTTTTTGTATTAGAGGGCACTACTCGTAAACAAAGCCCATAACATTTTTGCTTGCAATTTTTTCGAGCGCGTTACCCACCTACACTTTTTTAAGTACCTATATTAAAACACTGTCATGAAGTGTTCGACCATTTCATGAAATGGTTGTATCATGCTGTGGTCAGCAGTCAGCACAGGCACCCTAATTGTTTTGTTGTGCATCATAGCGGCGGTATAAAACGTAAATCAAACAAAGTAGGGTGACCACGCAAAAATGTCGATGGACTTTTATTAGATTTCGACCAACTTGGAAGTAGCATACGCTCCTCTCGCCCGCGGGTGGTCACACCTCTAACGTAACCCATTTGGTCGGGGTGCCACAAGGGGCGTGATTTTTTTTTTTAAACTTATTTTAGTAAGTGTTATGTTGCATAATTGCATTTCACGGCGCCACCATGCTGACAGCATTGTTTTTACTGTCGACAGAGCCAACTTCAGCTGTCGACAGAGGCGCGCTCATTCTGTAGCTGTCGCCATTGGTCGGCGTTTGCTGTCGACGTGTCATCGCCAAACGCCGACCAATGGCGGCAGCTGCAGTTGCCTCTGTCGACAGCAGAAGTTCGCTCTGTCAACAGCAAAGTGCTGCTCGTCTGTACTCTGCCTAAGCTTGGCAAGCTATGGTGCCAACATGACGGCAAGGGACAAGTTATAGTGAATGGTCTGAACTACGAGGACGGTTGTCAAAAAACGCCAACTAAAAAGGCATGAATATTATTTATTATTAAATTACGTGTGACAGCGGTTATACGAAAACTGATGTTATTTTGTTACGATGTCTTGTTTATACCTTTTTAGTTGGCGTTTTGTCGTAATTGGGTTTTAGTTTTTAACTTTTATTTCCGCCGTTATCTTAAAATTAATGTTTGCTGAGTAGTTTGTTAGCACTACTTAAAAAATAGAAATATTACGGCACTTTTTCTTTTCTATATTTTTTCAGGACATTGTTTTATCATACCGGAGAGTGACGGAAGCAGTGAGGAAAATGAATCAATCCATTCTGCTGATGAAGTAAAGAGTATGGAAACTTCAAATAAACCACTGATACAGGTATCTACTACTTTGGATCCAGATGCATCTACTCCAGAATTAGATTCAAATTGCTCTGCCCCAGATTTATCTTTTGATAATTCATCAAAAGTAATGAATGAAAACGGAAACCTGCCAAACTCAGTACAAAGTATGGAAGATGACAAGATTCATGAATGTTATTCTTTTTTAATGTCAATGGCGAAACCTTTGTGCAAATTAGACAACAAAAGACGCTATGAATGTATGCATAAAATAGTTCACATTATCATGGATAGCGCTCAGGAACAACAAGCTCAAGCTCAATACCAACACCCGTAATGTACACATATTAAAATATATATGTAAGTAGTACTTATTTATACAGGGTTATTTTGCAACCACCATCCAAATTTTTACAGGGTGTTCTACCCATGAATATAAACAACTTTCACTACGGGACCAACTCTGATATCACAAAAAAAAATCAGCTGTTTCATAAATTTTGGTCAAGTAGGTATTGAACTTTAGTATTAAACAGCTGATTTTTTTTCGTGATTTCAGAGTTGGTCCCATAGTGAAAGTTGTTCATATTCATGGGTAGAACACCCTGTAAAAATTTGGATGATGGTTGCAAAATAACCCTGTATACAGGGTGAAATTGGATTCATGGGCATCCTTTTAAGGGGTCATTGTACTCAGATGTTCTCTACAATACGTGAACATATCACTCGTCAAAATGTAAGGAGCAGCTGATTTTGTTTTCGCGATATCGGGGTTGCTCCCATAGTGAAAGTTTTTCATAATGATGAGTACAATTACCCCATAAGAGGATGCCCATGAATTCAATTTTTCATCCTGTATATTTTAAGATTTTGGATTTTAAGATGCCGTTGAAGCCCTATGTACACGATATTTATTGCTACAGGCAATAAACTTGCAACGTGTAAATAGGGCTTAAGTCTCGTGGTGTAACAGTCACTTTGATATAAAGTGATAGAGACAACACGAGACTTAACTTATAATTGAGTAGCGTTTTAATATTTAGACATTAGGTGCCAAAGCTTGACAAAACTAAATAAAAAGTACTATATAATTTCTGTAATAGGTTTAATTTTTCTTTCGTTTGACAAAATTTAAATAATGAACGCATAAATACTGCAGTAACATTCTAATTTACTTATTAATTATTATCTAGTGAGATCAACAACATAATCATTATACAATTATAATTATTGTAAGTATCACATTAATTGAAGAACCATTGTATACACTCTACCTTCCACGCCTCTAGCAGTAACACTTTAAGAAAGTTGTATTATAAATAGAAATATAATAGAAACAATGTTTTATTAATCATCGTCTTTTCTTTAATTTAGATTAATCACAAATCAGGAGTCACCAGTCATAAATTTATTTAAGACAAAGCGAAACTTACTGAATAACTGCTGATTTATTCTGTAAAAATCTCACAGTGAAAACTTAGGTGAAGTGAGCTGTCAATAGACTCTATCCCTAGCATCAAGTGGAATGACAGCTCACTTGAAACTCACATCTCCTATGTTTTCGCGGTTCGATATTTTTACAGAATAGACCGGCTGTTTAGTTATTTAGTAAGTCTCGCTGTAAAATGTATTTTAAAATTTGTTGAGCGATAGTTTTGTTTCAAATTTAAGAGCCTTTACCCAATAAACCCATAAGAATGTAGAGTGGAGTGGCTATTATTTCGCCGCGCCCTGCCACGTGCCAGCCAGGGCTGTCATTGGTCGTCGTTAGCCGACGCGCGCGCGGGTAGACTCGACTCTTTGACACACACAGGCGATGCGCGCCCTTTGACTAATGCCGACGACGGCACGTGTACATAAGATAGAGGTAATTTTTATTTCGGTAACCGGTATTAATACAGGTTGTATTCAGTATTTAAGAATTAAGGTAACCTTTGAAAATATCTGTAAAAAAAATAAAGGTTGTAACCGAAAAATACCGGTATTGATCGTACCGGTTTCGGTAATATATAAAGCTGAAGAGTTTGTTTGTTTGAACGCGCTAATCTCAGGAACTACTGGTCTGATTTCAAAAATTCATTCAGTGTTAGATAGCCCATTTATCGAGGAAGGCTATAAGCTATGTATCATTACGCTAATACCAATAGGAGCGGAGCAGTAATGAAAATTGTTACGCAGACAAAGTTGCGCGGGTCAACTAGTAAAATATACGATGACAGCTATACAGTAGTCAGTAGGTTACTAGTACTGTGATATATAGCTTTGCTCGTTAAATGGGCTAACTATCATTAAGAGAATATTTCAAAACTGACTAGAAGTTCCTGAGATTAGCGCGTTCAAGCAAACAAACAAACGAACAAACTCTTCAGCATATTAGTATAGTTTTAGATAAAGACAGAAATATAGATCAAATATAGAAATTTAGATAGGTACTTCGTTTAGGTAAATTTGCCGAATTCGTCGCAGTCCCAGATAGAATTTAACTTTAAAGAAGATACCATTTTCAAATATTCCTCTTCCGACCCTTTGAGCACAATAACATCCATTGTGCTAAGGAGTGGAATTCCCTGCCTGAGTCTGTGTTTCCTGATAGCTACAACCTGGGAGTCTTTAAGTCAAGAGTGAATAGGTTACTTCTAGGCAGGCGTGCTCCATCATCGACCACATCATCGCTTACCATTAGGTGAGATAGTGGTCAAAGATCAATAGTAAAAAAACACGCACCTACGTCCGTTGTAAAACAAGAATAATTAACGTTCATTCCTGTATCAATAAAATTTATTATTGGATTCCAATATATGGGTTCAAGGACCCAATAAACGTTAATCAATGACTCAGGATCAAATGACGCAGCACTGGAGGCCTGTGTCCTGCATTGGGTGGAATCACTGTTAGTCCGGAAAACAATTAACTACAAATCCAAATACACATACTAAATATTTCTACAATTACTAACATTACATTACTATTGTACTAATAGGTACATATTTTAAAGCTGAAGAGTTTATTTGTTTGTTATGTTGAACGCACTAATCTCAGGAACTCCTGGTTCGAATTGAAAAATTATTTTAGTGTTGGATAGCCCATTTATCGAGGAAGGCTATTTGCTATATAACATAACACTATGACCAATAGGAGTAGAGCATTGATGAAAAATGTGACGCAGACGAAGTTGCGCGGGTTTTTAGATTTTTTCGAATTGAAACAGTAATTCCTGAGATAAGCGCTTTACAAACTCTACAGTTTTATGTTTATATAGACTATAAGCTTAAACGAACTTATCTTAAGTGGAGTCCTACAGTAACGGGGTATTTTACTAAAAAAATCTAATTAGTCCGCGCCACTCGTGACGTCATATGGCTTGGTAAAAATGTATCAAATTTACCAAGCCAGATGACGTCACGCGTGTCTTCAATTCGCTGTATCTCCTTTATTTTTTGTTTAGTTGAAAAAAAAAAATACGTGTCGAACATTTTTTGAAAATCTATCAGATGGACTAATTAGATTTTTTTAGTAAAATACCCTATTAGGTTTCGGTGCGTTAGTACGTAGATCCTTATCCGAGATAGAGATTACGACTCCAAGTACCTATCATTAGAGCAATCGATAACGAGTGTTACAAATATCTCCACTGAATACTGCGTACATCAAGATAAGCCTGATATCAAAATAAACTTGTACACTCAGCAGCAAAAGTTGAAACACAACTTTTAAGCACTATCATCTGAATAGACTCAATAATATAAAAAGTCGACTTCAAGAAAAAAAATGGTGAGTTTCACTTATCATCACATTTACACATGACTGGATATCGATGATGCATTGTGCCTGAAGTATCCATGCTGAATACTTACAGGAATAGTAGCGATGCAAATTGAAGTTTCTTGTCCGTTCTTCTACAGACGAGTCTACCACGGAATCTACCTTTCTTTTAAGGTGGATGCTCCAGGGTAGCCCGCGAAATTCAAATATTTTTAATAATCATCAATATAGCCCTCTAAGTTCATGTAGTTCGAAAGAATGATTATTTCTGAAATATTCTTTCTTTCGAACTACATGAACTTAGAGGGCTGTATTGATGATTAAAATGGTTATAATTCTTTAGATAAATACGCGTTACGGTCGCGGATCGCATTTGGTCCACATACAGCTTCACACTGACCGGCAAATAGCAAAAAACATAAAAATATTTGAATTTCGCGGGCTACCCTGGAGCATCCACCTTAAACTGTAAACGATGACGTTCAAAAGGGTCTTTCAATGATCTAATTGAAATAAATAATTTTGACTTGGAATCCGTGGTTTTGTGGGCGAAGGAATAAGAACGGCGACAACACCGGCGAGCTACCATATGACGTGGGATCGACCCCAAGCGTTTGACTTTGTGTTATTTATTCAATTAACGTTCCTCCCAAAAGGATAAAGGAAAACATCATGAGCACCTGTGTCCTTATTTTTGTTTAAGGATGGTAAATCATCAAATGACTCCTTCCGCTCTGGGCGGAGCGGAAGGGATTGTCAGACTCTTACTGACTAAAACCCGTCCGAGTTCTTAACGTACTTTGCTTGGGCCGCGATGACTCTTTCGAACAAATTCTGCAACCCTGGCAAGAGGACTCTCACAACGAGGAGACCTAGTTTCCCAGCAGTGTCAACTTTATAGTATTGTGATTATGCTTATGCTTATGCTTAGCTTTATTGCTAATGGAATGAAAACTTTTTTTTTTCTTTTTATAGGCACGCGTTTGACCACTATCTCACCTGATAGTAAGCAATGATGTGGTCGAAGATGGAGCACAATTGCCTAGAAGTAACCTATTCACTCTTGACTTAAACACTCCCAGGTTGTAGCTATCAGGAAATACAGACTGTGGTAGGGAATGCCACTCCTTAGCTGTACCTACGCACTATGAATGTGTTCTCATGAGGATGTCCACTATGTACCCGTGGCGCAACGTCGTTCGCCTTGTGGTCCGATAATGGAACGGGCTTGGCGGAATTAAAAAAGTAACCGTTTCCAGGGTCTATCTATACCTATTCAAATTGGTCAAAATCAGCGAATTAGGCGTGAAAGCATAGGAAACGAAAATAAAGACGCTTTACAAAATAAAGACGCTTCCCAAGTAGAACTGTTTTCATAAACGTGTGCTTGACTATATGTGCACAAAGGAACAGTTTGCGAGGAGCCGTGAGTCATGTAGATGGCTTCCCAGCAATGCTGTTTGCATAGAAACTACATGACTGAGTCGAGAAAGCATGACGAAGTACAGGGCCAAACATCTTTAGCTAGTTAAACTCTACCGACGTGATGATAAAATTGAAAAACGGCTAAGTGCGAGTCGGACTCCTACGGCTAAGTGCGAGTCGGACTCCTACACTACCATAAACCGAAATAACACGTTTTGTATGAGAACGCCCTTTATTTTTTTCATTTAAGTTAGCGGCAATAGAAATACAAATCCTGTGACAATATCAATTGTCTACCTATTACGGTTCTTGAGATACAGCCCGCTGACAGACAGACGGAGGGATTGACGGGCGGACGGACGGACGGGCGGACGGCAGAGGCTTAGTAAAAAAAAAAAAAAGGAAGTAAGTACTCGTAATAGGTACCAGGGCTCCCCTAAGATGGGGGGTTTACCATAATCGCCACGCTTGGCAGGCGGGTTGGCGATCGCAGTGTATGGTTTTGCATTTTGCAGAGAACGCTGCTGCCGATTCTATGGCGAGTCCCTTAGTCGCCTCTTACGACACCCACGGGAAGTGAGATGGTATTATTCTTTTACGGCACCCTACGGCATCGACTGACACCAGACGGCAAATATGTCACGATGGAATAAAAGACTGCAATGACAAAATACCCGCGTGCCTCAAACGAAGAATGCGAGCGTGTTGCATAAATTTCAACTTCCTGACTTCCTAATTAATTTTAACTTTAGGTAGATACCACACCACTACACCAGCGGGTCAACGATCGCTGGTAATAAAATTATTAAATCGATTTTATTCACTTTTGGGAAATTTTGCTGGCTAATTTATTTGGTCCTGTAATTTATGAAAGAAATGCCTCAGGTATATATTCTATACCTTTTAGTGGATATCAATACATCGATCAAGGGTCCAAATAATTACAATTTTAATTAAAATCTTCAAGTAGGTCTTAAGTATTTCAATCGTGTCCCGCTAAAAACTAACGAAGAATTTATTAATTGGAGTACCTACTCACCTAGCTAGGTACCTAACTAACGTCACCTAGCTTTATACACTCATTTTGGTGCAAAGGGGGGGGGGGGTGTTTAGGGTGTCCGAAGCCCTCCAAATGTCGAGACAATTATACTTCGAATGGGATTTGCATCTTGAATTTTGACTTTTCTGCATGAAGTTAAGGCAAAAACTACTAATCCTGGTCCTGCTACAGTTTTGAACCCTAGAACCCCCCGCACGAGTGAAAGCTATATCTACGCCCGTGCATATTGGCATGTGGGACCGCAGGTTACTATTGCTGCGATAAGTAGGTATTATTTTACTATTTTCCTTCCACAATACCAAAGCTTTCACAGACTCACACGTCTACCAGTCAATGCAGTCGTAGTAAAGTAGGTTCATGTGTAAGGGACCACAGCAGTATTTAATAAAAATAGGATACCTACCTACTTACTAATTGTATGGGTACAACAATACAATACAATCGATAAATAACTAACCACAAAAAAATATCAGTAGCAAACTGTTAAATGCAAGCTGTTACCTATCTACTTGTTGTTACATATATGTCATTCGTTAATTATATGTTATTCGTTAATTCTATTCATAATTACGAGAGATAATTAGTACCTACTACAATCAACAACCTAATTATTTAATTAAGGACTGTCCATCAATAATTATTACTACCATTTAAAAATAAACGTAGGTATCCCACACTGGCAAGCTTTAAATTATAATTTTACAACTAATCATACACTAAATTACCGAACACCGGTTTAGTTCCGAAATAACTGACCGTATTCATATGTGATAGTGACAGATACCTACATGCACAATCCACAACAAAACTATTGAATTCGTTAACAAAGGTTCAGTTTTCACCATAAACACTACACAACTTTCATAATTTAACGGCACTGAGGTTCATAGGCACTAAGTATAGTTATATAGGCCGGTTAATAATAATAAATAAGGAAAAAATGACCTCGGGGACTCGATAAAGTCTGGTTTTAATGACGCACTGACCACGACTGGACCCGCTGTGTTATAATTTTGAATTGTTAACAAATTCTGTAATTGCTACCGCGATGATTCGATGGGAGGTAATAAGTGTCAACGTATTTGATCACGATCTTTTAGAGGTCACGGTTATACAGGGTGTTTATTTATTTATTTTATTATAAACTTTTTTGTACACCATGTTCGGTTAGTTTGTTTTGGGATAGTGCTTTTGCATGTGGTTTCGTTTGCGTGAGTGTCGGAAGTTATCTCAAGAAAATTATAACTACCACGGACGGACAGACTGACAGCAGAGGCTTAGTACCTAATAGGCTATTACTAAGCCTCCGCTGTCAGTCTGTCCGTCAAACCGTCCATCCGGGCAGCTGACCCCCCCCCCCTTCTAGATGATGCAGGAATGCTTACAAAGCGTAAAGTAATATTACGTAGGTATTATATTGTCAGGCGAATTTTATAAATTGGTTGAGTCTAGATTCGCTTTTTCACGCGCGAAACTGTTTTCTCGACACCAGCGTGGACCGCGCCACATTGCTCCGTTCCCCGCGCGCCCGCCAACAACACGTCAACATCGCCTCGCTTGCACTGCGTTGCGCAGTCGACGTTACCAGTTCGTTGTTGTGATTTTTTTGTGAAATAGTTAAATAAATTCACTGATGGATATTTTGTTTTTAATTTTAAACGTAACCATTGCTCATGCAGCATTTACCTTAGATATATTCTTGGTTTATCTACGCCTGCTCCCCCTTAACAAAATCCTAGCTACGACCCTGGATGCAAACCAAAGCTGAAACAACGATGAAACCTCAGCCGTTGGAACGATCTGAAAACCATTCGCGTTAATTAAAAACAATATCTAAATGCTCACGTGCGAGTCGGACTCGCGCACTTAGGGTTCCGCAACATTACTGTTCGAACAGATAGTAGGTACTATCTGTTCAAACACCCACAACCCACCTTAAAAGGAAAGATGGGGCTCTAATAGATAAGTAAAAGGTATAAGTTTGTTGTCCGTTTATGAAGACACTTTTTGTCTGACGTATAATATCATATTAAAATTTAAGATCCTGTTCACAATCAAGATAGAGGATATTGTCAAATTATGTCATAAATTGTTGTAAGGTTTGCTTATCACGCTACCTGTTGACCTAGTTGGGTCTAGCTATTACCCCACTGGTGTGATGACTGATGAGGCTCTGACTTTGAAGCGCAACGAGTACTACTCGCGCAGTGCGAGTCATACTTGGATTTTTAGGGTTTCGTACCCAACGGAACCCTATTACTAAGCCTTCGCTGTCTGTCCGTCCGTCCGTCCGTCTGTCTGTCAACGGGCTGTATCTCAAGAACCGTAATAGGTAGACGTCTGAAATTTTTACAGATTTTGTATTTCTATTGCCGCTATAACAACAAATAATAAAAATTAAGGTTTATGGTACGGAACCCTTCGTGGACGAGTCCGACTAGCACTTGGCCGGTTTCTTATTATTAGCCATTATTAGTAGCTACGCAAAGAGTTTTATATCATGTATAAAACTCTTTGCGTAGCTACGTACGTAACGTAGCTATTCAGTGAACATTTCAACTAGTTTGCTGTTTCGGTTAAAAAGCTGCCCTTTTGACAGAGGGAAACCTGCCAGGTACCAGAAGATTAGTATAAAATTCCTGTGCGTTGGCACCATTTTGGTGGAGAACCCTAAAAACGAAAAATTAATCTGCGCTGCTCAACAACTTTGTTTTATTTTAACTCAACATTTTTCCAAGTCGTCGTTCATAACAGAGGTTGGAGTAATGAAACACCCTGTGTATACGGGACCTCCAGGTCAAGTGGGTTTAACGAGCAATATTGCATTTTGTTACGTTCAGGCCGGTGCATGGACTATGATATTGCTTGACGTACTTACGTGTGCGATATTGCGATAATAAATCTTGTTATAAAATAAAATTATGTAGGTAACAATACCTGTGTTGGCCTTAGGCTCCAGCAGACAGGTGTGATGCGATAATGCGATAACGGTCGGATAACGCTTTTTCATAGAAAATGTTCTACTTGTATACAGTATCAGCAGATATGACTTATCCTTTGGGATCCTTTTTTCGTGGACATTCTCGTAACACATCAGCATCACACACACGGACACTATCTGTATGACCTTGGGCGGAGTGGTCGCCAGTGCAGCTACTGAGTGTGGTACGCAGTTGAATACTTGTGCTGGTCAAATGATAGGTTCTAATGATAACCCTAGGTCTTTTTCATCGTGTCGCTTACACGACTGGTTTTTTTTTAGGTTTGGGTGGCCCAAAACATTGCCACCTCCACGGCATCACTGGTGGCACGTGCATGTTTTGGGGCACAAAGGGCAAGATTAGAGGTGGAGTATGGTTACCAATTGATCATAGTGGTCAATTGGTAACATTTCAGTTTAAAGCAGCCTTGGAAAAAATTCATATACAATATAGGCCAATTACAACTGGCAAACTAGCTAAATTCAATGGTACCTTACAAAATAAGTTAAATTTTCTAGGCCATAACATTGAAGATGCTAATAAATTTTATGATAATTTCTTTTCAGTGGTTCTAAAGGAATTCAATGCAACTTTTGAAAAGAAGTCTAAGGATACTTTCCCTAAGTATGTATTTAGTGACTGGGCGACTAAAGGCATTAGGATAAGTAGGGAAAGACTATATGAGCTATATGGCCTTAAGCCTGTCATAAACACTGATTCTTTTAATAAGTTTGTAAACAAATATTCTAAAGTGTTCAGAAATACTTGCAAGGTAGCTAAAGCCCTATATATTAGCAACAAGATCAAATCGTCAGAAAATAAAATAAAGACAGTTTGGAAAGTTATTAATAATGAAACTAATAGAAATAAAGAACGAAACACTGATTATTTACTGGAGACTACACATGGTGCCAAAAGCTCTAATTTAGAAGTAGCTCAAGAATTTGTAAATTTTTTCACCAATATACCAACTAAAACTACGGAATATTTAAATTCTTCACCTGAGGTCTCATATAATTTATTAAAAGCTAACGTTCCAGGTTGTACGGTTGAATTCCAGTTCAAACATATCAACCCTGTGACAGTCATAAAAGCTTTCCGGCAAATCAAAATCAAATTGACCGAAGACATATGGGGAATGTCTATTAAAGTGTGCACGTCCATAATTGAAACTATAGCACCATACTTGGCTTTAATATTTAATTTATGTGTAGACCAAGGAGTCTTTCCGGATATAATGAAATATAGTAAGGTTATACCACTATTTAAATCGGGCGACAGCAAAGACACCAATAATTATAGACCTGTATCTGTTTTGCCGGTTTTTAGCAAAGTGTTTGAAAAAGTAATGCTCAATCAGATGCTCAATCATTTTAACATCAATAAAATTTTACACGATCAACAGTATGGTTTTACCAGGGGTCGTTGTACGACTGACGCTGGTGCCACGTTGTTAAAACACATATACTCAGCGTGGGAAGAGGCACAAGATGCCATAGGAATCTTTTGTGACCTCTCCAAGGCATTTGATTGTGTAAATCACGAAACCTTGCTCCTAAAGCTAGGACATTACGGACTAGGTAAACTTGCACTCAGTCTAATAAAATCTTACTTAAATGATAGACAGCAGCAAGTTCAAATAAATGGTGTCAATTCACGGGGTTTAAAAGTCAAAATGGGGGTACCACAAGGCTCTATTTTGGGTCCTTTCCTCTTTCTAGTATATATTAATGATCTACCCCATCTTTTAAAAAATCAACCTCATATGGTATTATTTGCTGACGATACGTCCTTAATTTTTAAGATAGATAGACGTTCCATAAATCTTGACGACGTAAATAACGCCCTACAGCAGGTCCAAAATTGGTTTACTGCTAATAATTTAGTATTAAATGGGAAAAAAACTAAATGCATCAGATTTGCCTTACCGAACGTTAAAAGAAATGATTGCGACATAGTATTGAACAAGGAGAAACTTGAATTCGTCGAAAACACGGTTTTCCTGGGGATTACGCTTGACTCAAGGCTACAATGGGATCCTCATTTAACATCTCTTGCGGGACGGCTAAGTTCAGCAGCATACGCTGTCAGAAAAATCCGTCAATTTACCGATATAGATACCGCGAGGCTGGTCTATTTTAGTTACTTTCATAGTATCATGTCTTACGGTATCTTATTATGGGGACGTGCTGCAGACATCGAGTCTATATTTATCCTGCAGAAAAGAGCCATCAGAGCCATTTACAATCTCCGTCGGCGTGATTCCCTAAGAGAACTGTTTAAGGATATCAACATCATGACGGTACCTTGTCAATACATTTACGAAAATATTATGTATGTTCGGAAAAATCTTCATCTCTTTAGCAAGATTAGTGACAGGCATAATTTTAACACTAGAAATAGGAACAAATTAGATCAACCCCGATTCAGATTGGCCAAAGTACACACTTCTTTTATGGGGTACTGTATTAAATTTTATAATAAAATACCAGTTGATATTCTCGAACTGAATGAGAGAAAATTTAAAGCATGCATAAAACGCACACTATGTAGACAAGCGTATTATAAACTGGAAGATTATATCCTCGATAAAAACGCTTGGCTAAATGCTGGTCCTGCTCCACAGTCACAGCTGCTTAGGTCCACTTTTTAGGTTTCTATGTTTTTATATTTGGAAGAGATGCTCGCTCCTTTTAGAGGTTCTTACATTATTTCGTTTATTTATTCTAATATACATACAAATTATATTATTATATTAATTACTTATTTATTCTTTTTGATGTAAGATCTTAATCGTTCTCTTTATTAATTTATTTTTCATTATTTGGTCAAAGACAACCATAGTTTTGTGTAAAGTAGAAGCATATTTTTCAAATTTTGTAAATGTGAGTACCATGAAACCATTTACATTTTATGTGAGTAGTTATAGTTTTACTTGTTGGACATGAACGAGCATGGTGGTTGAGAGCATGTCATGCTCACTCAAATGTCTCGCTGATGGCGGCGCGTGGGTTTGATCATTCGGTTCCCTTCGAAATGGTTGAGCTGAAGGGTGCCGATACACGCGTCATGTTCGTGAACAGGCGCCGTCGGTTGAGACTGGTCATCTCTTAACTGCCATTGGCTTATTTTAATCTTTATATTTAAAATTCTTATAATATGCCCTTTTTTTTTCCTTTGCATTGTCCTCACATGCAGAAGCAACAAGTTTATGTAACTTGAAATTTTGTAAAACCATAACATGATTTAAAAGAGTGTCCGTGGAGTTTCTTGCACGTTCTTCTCCATAGAGATCTACGCTTTGGAACGTGCAAATAGCTTCCATGTTTTTGACTGACCGACCTTGACGTTTCAAAAGTGCCTGTGAATGGTTTATTTGAAATAAAATGCTTTGAATTTGAATTTGAATTTGAGTTACACCGACACGGCTTCACATCCACACCCTGAAGTTTATCTGTCACGGTAGCCCTACTTTGCGAGGGTTGATAACACCTTTCTACTTGCTTTCTGAGGCAGTTCAGGGATTTCCAAGTAGACCACGGATGGTTAGATCCCGCAGGAAGATGTTCACTTAGTGGTAAATAGTTCATGGGCCGATTAGTGTCCTACCACGGTTTGCAGCGGGCGTCAGCTGGGTTTCCTAACAACGGGATTGGCGATTGTGCCTGCTAGTTACTCAGTCTTTGAGTTACCTATAAAACTCCATTGCGTCAGAATCAATACCCATACAATTTTAAAAGCATAACCGAAGTTTAAGTACCGTATTACTTAGGTTTCCTCTCTGTGAAATATTGCTAGACCAGTGTGGTTTAGAAGGTGTTTCAGTTCATAAAAAACAAAATTAAAAGGCTTTGTAAGTGTGTAAGGATTTCTAGCGCTGAAAGAGGATGCAACAGATAAAGCCAATGTTCACTAATAGCGCCCCCCTGACAAAGTCATTGAAGCACTAATACTACAAGCTTCTTTTGGTGTTTATTAATCATTTTAACGGCATATGTGTGAGTACTGTGTACTTACCTTAAACTTAAGCTATAGGTATCAGTTTTAGGTTTGTTTTTGACTTGAATGTACCCTAGCGGTTAGGAGAGTCATGCTCCCTCAAAAGTAAGCAACAAAAACTAAGCTATTTGTAGCTTACTTACCTTGCCAGTAAAAGAGAAGAGGGATCGTGATTTAACTTGAAATCTTCAGAAGCCAGGTAATTGAATTCGCAAAAAATATTCATACCAATAACATTTTTAGGCAGCATGGTCTCAGACCTTAGCCTTTTCCGTTAGGAACTAATTTATTAAAAAATAATAACAATGACATAAAAGCTGGATGCCGTAATGTCACTGTCAATGTCAAAATAAGACTGAACGACATTTTAGAATTAAAAGCATCGATACATAACTTGCTTTCTCTTTCTTTCATGGCAGCACGATGGCATATTTTCATCTTTTTCTGATATGCTAATGCTATAATTGTTCTATGTTAGGGACAACTTTGTGTTTTTTCTGAAGAGAAAACAAATGATAAATTGAGCCGATATTTCATAATAATCGATAAAGTAAGTAGTAAGTATTAAAATAAGAGTGGCATGCCTCAACCGTGAGTATTTATTTGTTCAAAAAACAATGTAAAATCATACTAGGACATGTATGAATAGAGGAACCAGGCATTATTCCTTCATTAGAAATACAATGCTTTGTATTTTATAGATTTCACAGTGTTTCATGGTAAGTAACTTTTACGGCCATCATCTGTTAAATTTAGAATATTAATTCTTAGTTAATTAGTTCTAAGACTGTAATAAATTGTAGAAAATGTACCTACCACATTAAATTTTTAGTTTATATTTTTAAACACGGTAGATAAGTATATATATTGGCTATCCAAATTAGTCTCATTCAAAATAAAAGTATTTATTATCAAATAAACAAAAAAAGTCAGCTTATAAGTGACAAACTTCATAAAAACCAAAACAACAAAACTAACCGATCATGTCTATGCAGTTCATTCTTCTTATATTATTTTTATTTCGATTGTATTAAGAAATTCTAGTAGTTTCATTACTAAAACAAGGTGAAGGACACCCATACATCAAAGATTCTTGACCAGTTTGTTGATTGGCATTACTATGGTAAGCACCAGATAAACTTGCAATAAAGTGCATTGACCTTTCCCTAATATCCCTTTCATAGACACCTGAACACTAAATTGTGAGTGGTTCTTCATTACTAGAGAATGTCAAGGATCATGATAGAAGTTGATTAAGGAGAAGTTTATGTCTTTATTTATGGTTTTGATATTAAGGAAGTCAATAAATGAATGTTGGTTAATGGCCATTTTTGCACATTAATCTGGTGTCTACCATACCTATCTGGGTGTTTGGGTTGAATCATGCGGTGGCTTGGAACAGGTAGATTCATGTGGTGGCTTGAAACACTCGGTAAGTTGCTTAATAGTAGCAATTTCATGACACAGCAGGGGTGGAGGTTCGGAACCAACAGCGAAAGAGCGGGCTTCACAGGGATTGTTTTAATTAACCTTCACCTAAGAGTGCAGAGCAAACAGGACAATTTTCATGGCTGATTCATTCATTACTTTGTGACTCAAAAAGCAAGTTTATGAGTGCTTTTCGCTTCTGAGTGTGGTGTCGGACAGAGTGGACTGCATGCATGTCCAAAATAAAAATAGGGAATATGCATGAAAAACATATTTATCATCTATACAGTTTATCTGAAAAAATATAATACTAACAGTGAAAATAGAATTAAAATTACTCGAAAGACGAAGCAACAAATATATCTGTCTCTCTCGCGAAAATGCTGTTCTCTATAGCAGCTGTATAAGCATCATAGACGATGACGTCAAAGTTTACATCGGACTTCTCTTTCTAACTGTAATTTTTGAAGCTTTGTAACTTCATCGCTGAAGAAGGTATTTAAAAATAATTTCGTCATTGTTTACTAGAGTTAATAAGTGTTTCCTTTTGCAAATAAAAAAATCGCATGCATATTCCCTATTATTTTAAATTACACTTAACATAGCTATAAGTAGGTACCTACCTACCTACTAACATAATATGGACCTGTATTAATTACTGTGTGCTTGGTCTCAAATAAATATTTTCAATTCCCACTTTCTCTGTTATTAGTAAATTTTTGACAATATCTTGTTCAATTGGAAGTCAACCTCAACATGTTTGGGAAAAAGCTAGGCAGATTTGTAGATCTATATTTTGGCAAAATACAGTAATCATACAATTTCATTCATCTTTTTTGTTAACGATTGGAAATCACCAAGTGACTCCGTCCACTCTAGGCTGAGCAGAAAGGAGTGTTAAGATTCTTACTGACTGTTCGTCCTAATGCCCTTTGTGTTCCAGGGTTGCGGTGAATCTTTCTAACAAATTCCACAACCAATTTCATCCATCTTAGGTTCTGTTTTGGTTTGGGTAAATCTAACCTAGGAGTCCAGCCTAATTACTTAAAAAAGCAACATTCAAAATGATATTTGTTTTACAGTAATTCAACAGGCGCGGAAGGCGCGGACGCCTCCAAGCAGAAAAAGAACAAAAAGATTATAAAACATTTATGGACGGACAGAGAATATAAAGATGGATATGTGTCCAAAATAATATTTCACTATACAAAGCCACCACAACTAAAACTGGATAAACCAATACCTGCTTTGAAAACGATAACCCTAACAGAGCCAGGAGAATCTGTGGTCAGTGTTTTGTCTAAACCAACGCTAATTAATTCAGTGGATGGTAATTCACCAGCTGTTCCTAATGTAACTGCAAAGGTTTCTAATGAAAACCTAAGTAATCCTACTGCTGTTACTGATGTGAAAACATATACTTCAACTACTGCTCAGAATACAGCTTCAAAAACTACTACTAATATAACTTCAACTACTACTACAAATATAGTTTCAAAAACTACTTCAATTATATCTTCGAGTTCTACACGGAATACAGCTTCAAAAACTACTACAAATATATCTTCAACTACTATTCCAACTGCAGCTTCAACTACTACTGCAGGTACTGATCTAGAAAGTTCAGAGAAAATGGGAAAAAAGCGAAATGAGGCTAAGAAGTTCAAGAAAGCACTTGCTACAGCCCGGCAAGCTGCATCGCAGGCAGCCGATCAGTCTACCTCGCCGGGTACCGCCACGCCTGCTATCCAGCTTCCGGATACCCCGCATATTTATATAGTCCCTAAAGTTAATCATCCAACTGATCCAACGAGAGTGTAAGTTGTCTAAAATAGCTGTTATACTTGTTTTTTTAGGGTTCCGTACCCGAAGGATACCCTACGGAACCCTATTACTTAGCCTCCGCTGTCCGTCCGTTCGTCTGTCTGTCAGGGGGCTGTATCTCAAGAACTGTAACTACTTAACTGTCTACTTAAGACAGTTGAAAGTTTTACAGATTGTGTATATCTATTGCTGCTATAACAAAAAATAATAAAATTTAAGGTTTATGGTACGGAACCCTTCGTGTGCGAGTCCGACTCGCACTTGTCCGGTTTTTTTTAATCACATGGTAGGCGCCAAATAAACTTGCAATTAAAATAAAGTACATTGACCTTTCTCTAATATCCCTTCGTAGATACCCGAACAATAAATTATGAACCGTTTTTCATTACTATTTAGAGAATGTAAAGATTACCATAGAAGTCAATTCAGGACAACTTAGTCTTTATTTCTGTTTTTATAATTTTGATAATAAGTAAGTCAAAAGTATGTGGGTCAATGACCCTTATTGCACATTTTAAATGGTGCCTAGTATAGATGATGGAGCGGTTAGACTGATTGTTAGTGTCTCAAATCGTGTGGTGTTCCCAGAATATTTTTTTTACTGCTCGTATTTGCAATCAGCCCTCAGACTATGAGCAAATCTGTTCTGTGATGCTGTCATGCAAGCATCTACTCATTTGCTGCCCAGAGCTACTGCCGGTCTTCTAGCTCTAAGATATGATGATGTTTTAGTTATTTCATATACTGATCTATGGTGATTTGGCGAGCAAGTTCGTTAGGACGATGGATTAACCGCTCTTTGTATTTTGCTGCCAAACTCCGAATTTTCTTTTTTATTGTTCTCATTTCAAGGTGCTCGTGAAATTCATTGTTGGTTATGGTACTTTGGGTAATTGCTCTTAGGATCTTGTTCTGTTGTCGCTGGAGTACCATTAATATTGGAATCGCCTGCACTGCCCCATAGTTGCAGACCATATGTCCATATAAGCTTTAGGATAACTTTATAAATTAAGTTCCTAGAATTAGCTTTTCAAAATTGCTAAAGTCACCTTAAATTACACTTATTATTATCAATAGAAAAAAAATATATTTCAGATACACCTTTCAACAAAGGAAGAAATGGCTAAAATTTCAAAAGAAACTTGTTAAAAAGAATATACCATGGAAAGGACCGCCTAATGAAGGTAAGAAATTCATATTAAATACATGTATCTATAGGTACAGGGTGTTTCAGAAGTGTGTGGACATGTTAAGGCTCTTGTCTCACCGCTGACGAGGAAACGAATAGTTATCGACTATTTGCTCGCAGAAGAAAGAGACCAAAGATCTCGTGTGAGTAAAAGAGACACATACATTCATAGTCGATAGCTGGCTGTTCACACTGCCGGCGAGCGGCTCTTACTTCTAGTTGATCGCAGCGACAAGAGCTATCAAAGATTGTACTCGCTCTGCGACACACTGCGTTGTAGAATATTGCAGTTTTAAGTCAGCACCATCTCTTGACCGATAATGTAACTAACGTAATTTTTGTTGATGATTTATAAAAAACTCAGTCACGTCAGTCTGTGGATATCTACATATCTATACTAATATATAAAGCTGAAGAGTTGGTTTGTTTGTTTGCTTGAACGCGCTTATCTCAGGAACTACGGGTCCGATTTGAAAAATTATTTCAGTGTTAGACAGCCCATTTATCGAGGAGGATATATCATCACGCCAAGACCAATAGGAGCGGAGGAGACGAAGTTGCGCGAGTCAACTAGTAATAAAATAAAACCAGATCTTATATTTTCATTCCTCAATTAAGTGAGTGCTAACTTCTTTCAGTAAATCTTCCCGAGGAGACGCCACTCCCAGAGACAAGTCAAGATGGGTCACCGAGTGTTATGGTCATTAACGAACAAACCAGCGAATCCTCGACTTCTGTGTCTAAGGATGGGAGCAATCAGGGATCCAGTAAGTTCACTTTAAAGTCTGCTCTCCTTAAGCCAGCTAAGCAAAAGTAAACGGACATTTTCAGGCCACACCTTGTTCAATAGACCTCATCCTTGTGACTCGGTGGTCGCGGGTTCGATTCCCACGGGAAAGCATTCTTTGTAAAGTTGTTTTCCAGTTCGGTTAGGGCATTGCAGGCTTAAATCACCTGATTGTCCGATAAAAAAGATGATTCCGTGCTTCGGAAGGCACGTATAAGCCGGTGGTCACGGCCGCCAAATAGCGGTCGTCAAATAAACCATGTCAGAGGCCCTTGAGGCGGCTTAGAATTTTGCGGGTCGTAAACCTTACTGCCCACACGTTAAGACGAAGATCCATAGTTTTGCATCCAACAAGATCGAGGTTAATGCTGAATTTCTACCAGAGATGTCCGAGAATGCGTATAGCGAAGTTTGTGATAACAAAAAAAAAAAAAAACATTAAAAGCTTACAGTTTCAAACCAACACGCTTCCATGCTAACAATTTACACACATATCAAATATCAAATATCAAATATCAAACATAAATATCTTTACGTACATAAATTAATAATAATAGCTTTTTATTCCTAAACATAGGGTTACAAGGGGTCCCTATGTTCGGTGTGCCTTTTGGCATAGGCCTCCTCCAATTCCTTCCAATGGGTCCTGTCCCTTGCTACTCTCAGCCAGAATGATCCCGCTGTCTGTTTCAAGTCATCTTCCCATCTCCTGACTAGACGACCCCTACCTCTTTTGCTGTCTCTTGGTTGCCAGAGGGTGACTTGCTTGCTCCATTTGTTAATGAGGTGGCGTAGCATATGTCCAGCCGATCTCCACTTTTGTACATAAATTAAGAGAACTTAAAAATAAATAGAAATTAAATAAAAAAAATGAAATGTCAAATTAAAAAACAAAGTCAAAGGAGCTACAAGTCAATCGCAAACTAACAAACAAACAAACATACAAATACATACACAAACATACACACACATACACATGTACACATACATATGTCAAACATAGAAATTCAAATTCATTAAAATTAGAAATATATAAACATAAAAAATTAAAACGTCAATCAACATAAAAGAATGCAATATTATTGCATTGATTAAGAACCAATACAAACGCTTGCGCTGAGCGAGGATAGGTAAATAAAGCGATTCTATTAGTTCTTAACAACCCAGTTAATGGGTTGTGAAGGTCTGGTAGGCAGCCGCTCCTCGTAAAATACTGGTATTCAGCTAAATCCGGCTTGACTGGAAGCCGACCCCAATATAGTTGGGAAAAGGCTAGGCAGAGAGAGTATTAGTTCTTAACAAACACACCCCTCGTTTTGCATCCTCGCTCATCTCTATTAGAAACGCAGCCTATCACTAGACTTATTGGATCGGCTTCTAGTTTTACCGGATGCAGCTGAAAACTAGGCATAAGTTGAAAACAAGAGCTATTTGTTATTAGCAAATTACCTAACACTATACATAATAGGGTATTTTACTAAAAAAATCTAATTAGTCCGTCTGATAGATTTTTAAAAAATATTGGACTCGTAGTTTTTCTTTTCATTGTGCATGAAAACCAGTAGCAATAAAACGCAACGAATAAATAAATATTTCTTAAACTACGATAAATAATTTTACAGCAGCGCCAATATTACAAAAACCAAGCATTACTCTGATAACGAAGAAAAGTCTTCAGCAAGATGTGGTGAAACAGCGACTTAACTGGATTAAACCGGCTGAGAAAGAACCTGGTAAGTAAGAAGGACCGTCCCAGTGCGAGTCAGACTCTCACACGAAGGGCTATTTATTTATTTAATACTAGCTGACCTGCGCGGCTTCGCTCCCGTCAACTGGCTACCCTACCTACCTACCTACCTCCTTACCTCCCTACCTACCCAACCTACCTCCCTACCTACCTACCCTATCTATCTAACTACTTACTGTTTTTTTTTTAAATTTCAATACTTGTTATGCTATTCCGGACAAAGTCTAATCCAAAAACACAAACATCATGAAAACGGTCCAGCCGTTCTTGAGTTATAAGTGTTCGAACAAACCCGACTTTGTTTTATATATTAAGATAGGCACACCAACGACTTATTTAAAAATAAACATTTTAACAAAATTATAATTGAAATATTATTATTTGCAAAACAATAAAAATTAGCGACTGTGTCTCTTTAATCTACGTAGCCACGATCATTTAAAAAAAAATTACGAACTGTTTTTCACAGAGACAGTAAATCAAAAAGATTAAGGGGGCATTTAACAACTAACTAAGTTTGGTGGAATCGGCTTTCACCATTACATCGAAAGCCAATGGAGTAGGTATTATAAAACTCATGATAACACGATAATAATGAAAAGTAGCCGTGAGTACCTTCCCCTAGGCGTGAAATATCTTCCCAACTTCGGACGTAATTTTGAACTTATTTTAATGAAACATAACCTATAATATGGCCAAGCCTGTATTTCAGGATGCAGTTCATTTTCGAGAAGATCCTCTGTAAACATGTGACTTAAAGGCATGCACATCGTTGTCAAAATAGGTCTAAACTAGCTTCTGGTAGCGGCTTCGCCCGCGTGGTCCCTAGGGAACATACTCCCGGGATAAAAAGTCTATGTCCTATTTTAGGCTCTAAACTATCTCTGTACCAAATTTCATTTAAATCGATTCAGTAGTTTTGGCGTGAAAGCGCGAAAGACAGACAGAGTTACTTTCGTATTATCACATTCATTTTTTCGGTTCCATACCCTTAACCCGAAAAATAAACACGTTTCTTGTATGGGAGCTCCCTTTAATTTTAATTTTATTATTTGTTGTTATAGCGGCAATAGAAATATGTACATACTCTGTCAAAATTTGAACAGTCTACCTATTACGGTTCTTGTATCTATTATATTATAATTTATTGTTTGTTTTTCTTTTGTTTACACCAATGACAGCCCCATTTCATGTCCGGACAAATACTTTCCATCTAGGTTGTCTGGAAGAGATCGCGGAATGCGATAAGACCGCCCATTGTATGTGTTTTAGTTTTAAGTTTATTTTTGTATTACTTTTGGTTTATGTACAATAAAGCGTATTATAAATAAATAAATACAGCCCACTGACAGACAGACAGACGGACGGACCCTTTAAGTACGGAATCCATAAAGAAAAAGTGTCTCGACTAAGCAGAATGCACACGAGGTTACCAACAAGTGTAATGTGGACGCGGCTGTCATTGTGCCGATTGTCGTAACCGCCAATAGCCTGAGGGCCAGCGGGTCTAAAAAGGACACTTTAGCGGAATCAGAAAGCGAATCCCGCTACCCGTCACTGTCAAATTTTCCCAATCAACCTTGAACCTAATGCGATAGCGATAAAGATGATAATGAAATTTGACAGATTGTTGTGTGATTAATATTATGATTCTCCTAAACTGGCCTTTTTAAGCCCCCCAGAAGCTTCGACGACCACCTGTCGAAGCTAGTTCCTGAGATTAGTGCGTTCAAGCAAACAAACAAAATCTTCAGCTTTATATCTTAGTATAGAATAGAATACATAGAATACTCTTTATTATGACACCATATATCTTTATTATGTGTGTCATGAAGATTTCTTTTTAACCTTTCGTCCCATATTTTGAAATAAAATAAGACTCAATACATTGTTATTTAATTAATTTAATTTGAACCTATTTCGTATAACACTATCGTTAAAAAGCGGTTACAAAGTTCTAAACAACCTAAAAGCAGACATTAAACTACAAACGAATAAATCAAATAATGATAAGGTACATCACTAACCTCGTTCGCGACGTCATACGCTGTCGGGAACAGCCAACTCTGGCGTGGCTGGCACGACTTATGACAACTTCTTCGCATGCGACATAGGGATGTGACATTGTGGGACAGAATAAATAATAATCATATTGGTAGTATTTAACAAAAAAAAACTCAATTTACATATAATTAGTCTGACTCTTCGTATGGATCAGAATGTTGGGCTGCGAAAAAGACGGATGAAAATAGATTGCATGTAGCGGAGATGAGAATGTTGAGATGGATGTGTGGAGTAACGAGAGTGGATAAAGTGAGAAATGAGTACATTAGAGGCACTTTAAAAGTGGCGCCAGTGACAGAAAAGTTGAAAGGGAATCGCTTGTCTTGGTATGGTCATGTGAAGAGGAGGGATGAAACGCATATAACTAGAAGAGTTATGAACATAAATGTGGATGGATGGAGAGGGAGAGGAAGGCCAAAGAAAAGATGGATGGATTGTGTGAGGAGCGATATGAAAGAAAAGGGAGTTAGTGATAGAGTGACGACTGATAGAACAGAATGGAAGAATAAAACGTGTTGCGCCGACCCCAAGTAACATGGGATAAGGGCAGGAAGATGATGATGGAGTCTGACTCTTCATAGCTTGGCAAACTTATGTCACCGAAGTACTTCTGCTGTCGAACTTATCTTATAACGTTCAATAAATTCACATAAGTTACACAGTTCTGGCACTCGATCTCGATCCAGAATATTCAGATACGAATAGTTGTCATTAAAAAATAACTGTCGAAGTAAAAGTAAGCTACTTTTAATAAAATATTGCACAAATTTGAAAATATAAGTTACCTTACTTACCCATATCTAACTGTCGTGTCTTGCCGACTGTGGCGTGGGGAAGGACCCTTTTTACTGATTTCGAATAGCAATTTTTGATGATTCTTTTTTCTAGTAAAATTTTATTAATGGATAAATATTTGTGCCATTTAACAATAAAGCATTAATGTAGTTTAAATTATTGCTTTATTGTTAATAAGTTGGGCACGATTTCGTTTGTCGGCTATAGCCGACCGTGGCGCTCAAAAGGTTAATCAAAATTATTTAATTTACAGCGACTGACACTTCCGCGTCACAAGAACCACCACAAACTGGTGAAGCTCCACAAACTGCTGCAGCTCCAAAAACTACTGAAGCTCGTAAGACGCCTTTGTTACCTGACCCTGTTCCAGGAACCAGTAAGTATTGTTACTCCACTCCACTTGTAATACAAGCAAGAATACAGGGGATCTAAAAAGGCCACTTTAGCAAAATCAGAAAGCACATCACGCTACCCGTCACTGTAAAATTTTCCCAATCAACCTTGAACCTAATGTGTTAGCGATAAAGATGAAAATGATTGTAGTGCGGTTAATATTATGATTCTGCTAAAGTGGCCCTTTTAGACCAGCAGGTGCCTCATGCCTGCGTCCTATAATGTGTAACAGAATAAACGCAATGATTTTTTTTCGTGATTTCAGTCTTGGTTCCACTCTAAAAGTTGTTTATAATGAGGACAGTGAGTCAGTGACCTCTTTTTTAGATATTGCAATTATACGTTGTATCAACGTGTTACAGAATAATCGCATCTTAATTTTAACGCATCGTTATCTTAAGGAGTCATTGTACTCAACATTATGAACAACTTGTACTATAGGACCAACCCCAAAATCGCGAAAAAAGATTCGACTGCCCCATAAATTTATGTGCGTACTAGTCGCAACCACGCAACTTCGTCTGCTCTGCTCCTATTGGTCTTAGTGTGATGATATTATATAGCCTATAGCCTTCCTCGATAAATGGGCTATCTAACACTGAAAGATTTTTTCTAATTGGACCAGGAGTTCCTGAGATTTACTCAGGAACGTTACTTTAATTCATTATTATTGTTAAAAATCGATATTAACTAAAATAAAAAGCGTTGCAATGGCCTTTATTTTGTACTTTTTTATCATTATATTAACAGCATTCTCATAAATTCTGTATTTGCATCTTCCCTATTATGAGTACAATGACCACTTTTCAAGTATTGCGTGTATTCTGTTACATTTTTATGGGAATGTCAAATATTGTTTCATAATTTCCACAGCTATACCGAGATTGGAGAATCGCACAGTGGAACCCACTCCTAGAAGTAACGCCGGTAGTTTCTTCATGAAAGCCGCACCAACTCAGCCACCAGCCTCACTCACTAAGTCACCTTCGAATTTCCCTAATAACCAAGGGAGGAGTGACCTTCATTATAGTAAGTAGGCTTAACCATAAATCGCTGCTTTGTAAGAATACTGTCGCAACTCAAAAAGAGTATTTTTTCAGTAGAGCTCATTGAAGTTTACTATTATTTGATTTCAAAATGCTGTTACTTTTTTTTTTTTACTATAAATAGGCACGCGTATGACCACTATCTCACCTGATGGTAAGCGATGATGTGGTCAAAGATGGAGCACGCTTGCCTAGAAGTAACCTATTCAGTCTTGACTTAAAGACTCCCAGGTTGCAGCTATCAGGAAACACAGACTCCGGCAGGGAATTCCATTCCTTAGCTGTACGCGTTATGAATGTGTTACCAAAACGTTTTGTGCGTATGGGTGGCATATCCACCGTGTACCGGTGGCGCATCGCCGTTCGTCTTGTGGTCCGATGATGAAACGGGCTTGGCGGAATTAAATTATGCAATTCCGTCGCACATTCCCCAAAATGCAACCTATTTGACCTATTGCACTTTTCTTTGTGAAAATTAAGCAAAAATAGAAATTAAAAACGTGGTTTCGCCTCAAATGGCGCAACTGAAGAAACACTACTGTAAAAAAAATCGACCAAAATCCACCAATGGCATTAAAACTTCTGCAAATATAATTTTACTCAATGATATTTTTTCCTTTTCAGACTACAGATATCCAAAAGGTATGTTAGATATTTTTTCAATATTCAATTTCCGTTTTCATCATCATCATAACTGCTGAAAGACGTCCACTTCTGGACATAGGCCTCCCCGAGGGTTTGCCATAATCGCCACGCTTGGCAGGCGGGTTGGCGATCGCAGTGTACAGTGTTGCGTATTACAGAGAACGCTGCTGCCCATACTCATAGTCGCCTCTTACGACACCCACGGGAAGTGATGGGATGGTATTATTCTTTTACGGCACCGGCCGACACCATATAGTAGGATATCCGGTATAAGGTAATATATATTTCTTAGACCGGATCTTAGACCAATACGGCAATCCGGTTGAAAGTACATAATGTAAAAATAATTAATTTGACATGCAAAAAATTTGATGCATATAAGTATAGTAAGTACCGATTCTGAGCCGTCTGTCAGTCAGTTACTTTCATAATATGATCTGGATTTTTTTTTATAAAATAGTATATAAAGATTTTGTAATTTATCTTTATATTAACAAATAAACAACAAACTAAAATATGACATAGAAGAAATTCGTCCTCATTGCTATCAGCTGGTAATGTGTCCAAGAGACTGACGGCTTTTTGCACGTTGTATGGCAATGCTTAGCCTCTGACCACAATAAAACCAGCCCTTGGGTCACGCCTCACGGGAAGTGTCAACTATTGTATAAAGTAATTATGACCTATATGCTGGCAAATAACAATGGTTTTGGTGGAAAACAACCCGAGTGCTCAAGTCCGACTTGTGCAGTCTTAACCGTTTAATGAGAACTTTTGTAATTTATTATATTTTATATTTTTACAGGAATACCAAAAAGTTTTCTTCAGCAGCAAAAAAAATTGTTGGAATCGAATGGTTCACCAAGTAAGTTTTTATATTTAGATAGCGACTTTTTTGGGGTGGATTCCCAAAGGCTACTAGAATATACGGCATTTCAAAGCGTGAAACATTCACTCAACAGTTAGAATAAATTAACATCGACCAATAGTACAAAATATTAAAGTATGTCTGAAAAAAATGGGCGACTGGTGCTTTTCTAAAAAAAGTACCATTTTTGGGCATAGGACTTTTTAAAACGGACAAAGGCGTGAAACAGGGTAACCCGTAGTCCAGGGCCGTCTTTAACCCGGGCGCAAGGAGTGCAAAAAACCCAGGCGCAGAGTCGTAAGCTACAAGCAGACTGCTATAAAATTTAATACGTAGCTTGAAGCCAGTCACATACCTGAGGCGGTGAATACCACTTGCGTGTACACTATACCTGATACTGCAATAACCCTGACCAGCTCTTTAGTCCAAACAGGCAAAGAGTCGTGAGCACAGCTAGTGCATTTTCCGAAATGTGCTCAGCTAAAGCGATAAGTAATATAGGTTACATTTCTAAAAGTTATTAAATGTTGGGGATTAGCCTGACTTTCACACCACGGCATCGAATGTGGTTAAAGGTACAATTCCGTTTCTGGCGACCGCGACCGACGACAATGTCGTCCGACCGCGACCTACTGCTTTGTATGAATTGCTATAGGACACGTACGGGTGCAAGCGAACGAGTTGCGCGACCAATGGGCGTGGCCTGCGACTCTGCGAGCGACTTAGCGACCGCGACGCTGTCGCGCGACCTAGCCGAAAAGTACATAAAATAGCGGTGTTTCCTTCATTCGATGGCTATATGTTGGTAAATATGGACGAGACGGTTATAAAAGCTGACCTATGAACGATGCAAGACTAATCGAATAAATATAATATCGTGTACAAATATATTTGGAAAAAATCTATTACTAACATATAAAGCTGAAGAGTTTGTTTGTTTGTTTACTTGAACGCGCTAATCTCAGGAACTACTGGTCCGATTTGAAAAATTCTTTCAGTGTTAGATAGCCCATTTATCGAGGAAGTCAATCGCCTGGTCGTCTGGTCGCAGTCGCGCGTCGCCGTTGTCAAGATCGGAATCGTACCTTAAGACGGCCCTGCCTCTCCCAAACTCTTCACATTAGAATCCCCAGTACCTAGTATCTCGACATACCAATATGTTTACAGTGTAATCTGTTTACCTACCTACTCAAAACGCTGTAACTGGTCAACGCAAGTAACTTAATAACTAAGTAGATATAAACATGTGGAAGCTTTTAATTAGCAAATGTTCCTACTTATGCATAATATTTAAGTTTGTTATAAGTCTGTGAGGTTTCTTTAAAAAATAAATTAAAAATACTTACATAATTATATTTCTTTCAGTCACCGCCGATTCACCAATATGGCCAAGTAATCCTATGAATAACTCTTCCTACCCGAATGCCATATTATTGGCCCAACACCCTGATGGTAACATCCCAGCCACAGCGCCAATATTGGTTCAAACTGATAACCCACTCGATGTCCAACAGCCATATTCGCCTTCGGATGTTTACACGGAACAGGGGAGCAACCCTGGTAAGTGGAGATAATATCAAAATTAATATCTACCAAAAGAATATGTGAATACAATAAAAATTTACATTGATGCATAAAGAAAATTATTCGTAAATTAGGTTATTGAAATCTTTAGCAAGCCACTTGCAATTATGTTAATGTGAGTTTTATTTTCATTTGTAAATTATCCGACAGAAAAGTTTATTTTAAAATGGTGCCGCTATAACAACAAATAATAAAAATTAAGGTTTATGGTTTTTTCGGGTTCCGTACCCGAAGGGTAACCAACGGAGCCCTATTACTAAGCCTCCGCTGTCCGTCCGTCTGTCTGTCAGCGGGCTGTATCTCAAGAACCGTAATAGGTAGAGAGCTGAAATTTTCACAGATTGTGTATTTCTATTGCCGCTATAACAACAAATAATAAAAATTAAGGTTTATGGTCGAAACCCTTCGTATGCGAGTCCGACTCGCACTTGGCCGGTTTATAGAGGTCAGTGAGTAAAATATTTTGAATCAATTTTTGGTGAACTGGCAGCTCACCCAATCGACATCATTAGTACATGCGTGGCTTGCTTGAATATGGCGCTCACATAACTCAACGCCATGCACGCTGTGCATGCAGGACACACTGCACGAAAATTAACCCACGACTATGTACAACTGTATCGCAGTACATAACAGTGCACCGCGGTGGGCCACGCTACAGTTGTACATAGTTGTAAGTGTGTAGTGTGCCCTGCAGTAGAAACGTAGTTCCACGTTATAAAATAAATCCACGCAGCTAAAATGCGCCGCGTGCCTTTGCACAGCATGCACCGCGGTGGATCATTGGCGTTGAAGAAATATAAAATTAAAAACAAAAAAGATATACTCATTTATAATATTTGAAGTACAATCGAGTTTGAAATTTGTCGTGTCTGTCATCACGTTATTGTGGTTCAGGGTGCGGAATCCGTTCGAAAGAGGCACCGTAGTCCTGGAACGCTTGGTGGAACACGGATGGGTTTTAGTCAGTAAGAGTCTGACACTCCCTCCTGCTTCACCCGGAGCGGGTGGAGTCATTATTTTTTACTATGCATAGGCACGCGTTTGACCACTACCTCACCTGATGGTAAGCGATGATGTGGTCGAAGTTGGAGCACGCTTGCCTAGAAATAACCTATTCACTCTTGACTTAAAGACTCCCAGGTTGTAGCTATCAAGAAACACAGACTCCGGCAAAAAAAAAAAACATGCTTCAAAAACTTGATACCAATATCAGAATCTGCATTAAAATTACTACATTTACTTTTCAGAACCACCCGAAGTCGACACAGAATCCTCGGAACAGAACCAATCAGGGCAGAAACGTTTGAGCGCCTTCCAGAGACTGGGCCCCGTATCCCAGCCGAAGAAACCTAAGCTCACTATTAACTTGAATCTGAAGAAGGATCAACCTGTAAGGTATGATATTGGGTGGATGGTTTCAAATGATTTGGATGGTGTGGTAGAAAACAGCATCGCTTTTTAATTTGTGTTTCTATTTTGCACATTCTTACTGTCATTTCAGCCAAAAGATGTTTACTGTTTGATAATTAACCTGTTACGGATTGTCAGAAGCCAGTAAATCTGACTCCAGTATTGCCAAGAACTACCGTGTTACCCAGTTAATGGGTTGTGGAGGTAGCCGCTCTACGTAAATACTGGTATTCAGCTGAATCCGGTTTGACTGGAAGTAGACCCCAATATAGTTGTGAAAAGGCTAGGCAGATGATGAATTAACCTGTATACGTGTGCGGCGTTGACAGTACAATCTATTGTTGCATATTCGAAACTTTAAAGTCAAGAATACTTGACTTTGACGCTTCTTATGTGCTGCCACCTATAGTTTCTGCACGCTCCGTTTTGGAGAACGTGCACAAAGAATACTGACTTCTTACTGACATATCTTTCTGACTGACTAACTTATTGATAATTCAAAAATGCTTTGAAAACAATTTACTTTCAACACTATTTAAAAATATTAAACAGTTCATAAGTACTACGAAGTCTCAGTTGTTCACAAACATTATGGTCTAAGCTACCATCAAGTATCAGCGATTTTGTAAATGATTTGAGTCAAACCATTGCGACTACAATTTTTTTATTTTTTTATTTGTAATGGGTTTGCTCTTGACTCTAGTCTATGTCAGAAATGACAGAGACAAAGTCTACGATGGAGCGAGCCTACCCAGAAGGAGCCTGTTCACTCTAACTTTGAAGAGATTAGGGATGTAAGCTTTCGGAAACACAGACGCTGGCAGAGAGTTCCACTCCTTTGCTGTGCGCATTATAAAAGACGTTTGAAAACGCTTAGTGCGAATTGGTGGAATAGCCACAAGGTAGGGATGGTAAGATGCAGTGCGTCTGGATGTCCGATGGTAGAAGGGGGCCGGTGGGATGAGGTCGTGGAGTTCTTGGGCACACTCACCGAAGTACAATCTGTAGAAGACCGACAAGCAGGCAACCTTACGGCGATGAGCCAAGCTATGTAGCTTGGTATCCACCAGTTTTACGTCGCCGATGAGCCTCTTAGCTCTGCGTTCCACCGAGTCAAGCGCGGCAAGCTGATACTTAGCTGAGCCATCCCAAAGGTGGCTACAATACTCCATGCAGGATCGGACTTGCGCTTTGTATAGTGTTAAAAGCTGTCCAGGCCTAAAGTATCGCTTCACCCTATTTAGGATGCCCAGCTTTTTGGCCGCAGTTTGGGCTTTGTACTCGATGGTGGCGCCGAAGTTGAGACTGGATGTCAACTCCATGCCTAGGAGCTCGAGCCGATCAGTCACAGGAACAGATGCACCCCGAAAAGTAGGAGCTTGGTCAAAACGACTCCTTTTTGCGGTAAAAAGACACGCCTGTGTTTTGGTGGCGTTAAAAGTGACCAAATTGTCATCACCCCATTGGGAGACAACGCTTAAGGTCAAATTTGTCCGCTCTACCATGGCCTCTCTCAAGGAACAAACTTCAGCCCCACTGGTTGTTGCGTTGGACAAGTATCTCTCTGAAACCGTACTGTCATCTGCGTACCCAACAAGACCAGGCTGAAGTAGGTCATTGATGTGCAGCAGGAAAAGAGTTGCAGAGAGAACAGACCCTTGAGGAACTCCGGCATCAATAGCCATGAGGTCAGAGGAGCAGCCGTCAATGACCACTCGGATCGACCGTTCACTCAGGAAGTCTGATATCCAGCTGCAAAAACCAGCTGGGATGCCATAAGCAGGAAGCCTGCTGAGTAGACCTGCGTGCCAGACCCTGTCAAAAGCCTTCGAGATATCAAGCGACACGGCAAGTGCTTCGCCGTGTCTCTCAATGGCTTCGCCCCAGCAGTGCGTGACATACACAAGAAGATCGCCAGTTGACCGTCCCCGGCGAAAGCCATATTGACGGTCACTGAGGAGATTGTTGTCTTCAAGGTAGGTCAGCAGCTTACTGTTCAGAACCCTTTCCATAACCTTGCATAGGATGGAGGTAATGGCGATCGGACGGTAATGCGCAGGGTCAGCACGGTCTCCCTTTTTGGGCACCGGTTGCACATTCGCAAGCTTCCATGATCTTGGCACCGTTCTTTTTTCAAGAGAGAGGCGGTACAGGCGTGTCAACACAGGAGACAACTCAGGTGCACATTGCCTCAATACTCTTGCTGGAATGCCGTCAGGTCCACTGGCCTTATTCACATCTAAACTGCATAATACTCTACAGACCTCTTTATTATGAACTTTGATCTCCGGCATCGAAGAGTCACAACGAGGTAAAGTTGGTGGTTGCTTGGAGCCAGCTTCCAGACGCGAATTGCCCGCAAAGAGAGTTGCAAATAAATTTGCTTTCTCTCTTGCAGAGTGAGCCAGCGAACCATCAGGTTTCAGCATTGGAGGCAAAGTGGGTCGACAGAAATTCGTTTCGACCGCTTTCGACAGGGACCAAAACTGCTTACTACCCGGAGGGTGCGATGCTAGTTTGGCCCCAATACGTCCGACATGGTCAAAACGTGCCCTACGAAAAACCCGCTTGCAGAACCTTGCGGCAGAATTAAAGGCTTTTTTCCTCGCGCGAACCCTACGTGCTTTATCCTTTCGGTCGCGGGCCTTGATCCAGGCTTGGTAAGCAGATTCTTTACGTGCCTCAGCGTGGGCGCATTCTGCATTATACCAAGGCCGGGATTTGTGACCGAGCGGGATGTCGGAGAATGGAATAAAATACTCCATCCCCTGCCGAATCACGTCCGCAATCACATCAGCGCAGCACGAAGGGTCACCCGAGGAGAAGCACACTTGCCGCCAAGGATATGACGCAAAAAAGTGTCGCATCTCATCCCAATCAGCTGACTCGTATCGCCATACTCGTCTCGTGCCTCTAGGACTCTTATCAGGAGGAGAGCAGGCCAACACGGATTTCACCAGGCAGTGGTCAGACGTTCCCAGCGGGGCTGAGACTGATACTGATTGACTGCCCGGATCAGTTGTCAGCAGAAGGTCCAAGCAATTGGGTGTATGGGCGTCAACATCCGGTACCCGCGTTGCCACATTCACCAGCTGGGTTAGATCTAGCGTTACTGCAAACTTGCGCGCCTCTAACCCGGCATGGTCAGTTCTCTGGTACGGGAACAACCACTCTTTATGGTGGGCGTTAAAGTCCCCCAGAAAGTTGAGCTTCGCTGTTGGGTACCGTTGCTGAGCTACGTCGGTCGACTCCACGAGGAAATTAAACAGCTCTGTTGTCTCCTGGTCACCGCTGTGCGATCGGTATACGCCGATGTAGATAAATTTTTCCACGCCAGTATCCACAAGTAGCCAAATAGCAGAAAAACCCGATTTCTCAAAGCAACGGAGACGACGACAACAAATGTCATCGCGGACGTACACACAGACCCCAGCCTGCTTCTTGAACTTATGTTCCAGAGAGTAGCCCGGGTAGTTGAGGTACGCCACGTCCGACGGGGTTGTTATCTTCGTCTCCGTTAGGAAAAACAGGTGCGGCTTCTCGGTCTCAAGGTGGTGATGGACCGGATCGAGATTTGAGTGTAACCCTCTGATGTTGGAGAGGTGCACTTTGAGTGGGAGGAAGTGCAGCCGTTGTTTACCTTTTTTCCTTTTTGCTTTTGTCATTTTTTTTTTTTTTTTTTGAGTCGTCGGGGAGAAAAGTCGAATTGTCGAGGCTCTGCTCAGTGAACCAAGTGGAACACAAAAGCTAAACTAACCTATGGGGAACTCATTTGGAGACTGCGGGGACGCCCGAACCCCCCCGGATATGGCCACCGGGTCCTCCCATCCAGTCGCCGGCTGGCACGGTGGAGCATACCGGGATTTTTCGCTAGTTGGCGGGGCAGCCTTTCACACGTGGCTGGCGTGCTACTTGGGCCCCCTACTAACTGCGGTCGGCCAACGGCTGGCACCGTGCTTCGGATCCCGCTACCCTCCAAAATGAGTTACCCGGAAAGCCCAGCCCAGTGACCAAGACCGGTTCTGAGCAGAGCAACTGACAATCTCCTTCTCTCCCAAAGGCACTGGCACTCCCGCACACCGACGGAACACAGCAAGCTGCTTGGCGCCGGACTTCGGCGGGATGGTGGTCGCGAGCCAGTCGGCTCCTTGCGGAGCCTACCACCGCTTTAAGTGGGATCGTTCTGCCGTACCACAGGCAAGCCTGTGGTGCCGTTGCCCGGGGTGGACCGCGAGGAGGTAGATCCCAAACCACCCCAAAATTCGATTGAATGAACTGTACACATGGATTCAATGACGTCATATATTCGCTTGCATGGGCGCCGGTAGGACTATTTTAAGAGGGTGCATCTTCGAACCCCGCCGCGAATAAGATAGGTTTTCTTTTACCTATTCACTCATAGATAGAAAACGTACACGACTATGCCATCTAGCGTCGCATATTCGAAATTTTAAGGGTCAGATACTTGACATTGACGCTTCTGTGCTGCCACCTGCGGTTCCTGCACGCTCAGTTTAGGGGGACGTGCGCGAAGTAGACTGTGCCTAGATGGCACAGCGTTGCCATTTCGAATTTCATAGGTGAAATATACTTGACAGTGACATTTCTGTACTGCCACCTATAGTTTTTACACGTTGCCTATAGAACTAAAGAAGACGTTCCCTATAGAACTAAAGAAGACGTTCCCTATGGAACTAAAGAAGACGTTCCCTTCAGAACTAAAGAAGACGTTCCCTATGGAACTAAAGATAACGTTCCCTATGGAACTAAAGAAGACGTTCCCTTCAGAACTAAAGAAGACGTTCCCTATGGAACTAAAGAAGACGTTCCCTTCAGAACTAAAGAAGACGTTCCCTTCAGAACTAAAGAAGACGTTCCCTATGGAACTAAAGAAGACGTTCCCTTCAGAACTAAAGAAGACGTTCCCTATGGAACTAAAGATAACGTTCCCTATGGAACTAAAGAAGACGTTCCCTTCAGAACTAAAGAAGACGTTCCCTATGGAACTAAAGAAGACGTTCCCTTCAGAACTAAAGAAGACGTTCCCTATGGAACTAAAGATAACGTTCCCTATGGAACTAAAGAAGACGTTCCCTTCAGAACTAAAGAAGACGTTCCCTTCAGAACTAAAGAAGACGTTCCCTATGGAACTAAAGAAGACGTTCCCTTCAGAACTAAATAAGACGTTCCCTATGGAACTAAAGATAACGTTCCCTATGGAACTAAAGAAGACGTTCCCTTCAGAACTAAAGAAGACGTTCCCTTTAGAACTAAAGAAGGCGTTCCCTTTAGAACTAAAGAAGACGTTCCCTTTAGAACTAAAGAAGACGTTCCCTTTAGAACTAAAGAAGACGTTCCCTTTAGAACTAAAGAAGACGTTCCTTTAGAACTAAAGAAGACGTTCCCTTTAGAACTAAAGAAGACGTTCCCTATAGAACTAAAGAAGACGTTCCCTTTAGAACTAAAGAAGACGTTCCCTTTAGAACTAAAGATCACGTTCTCTATAGAACTAAAGAAGACGTTCACTATAGAACTAAAGAAGACGTTCCCTATAGAACTAAAGAAGACGTTCCCTTTAGAACTAAAGAAGACGTTCCCTTTAGAACTAAAGAAGACGTTCCCTATAGAACTAAAGAAGACGTTCCCTATGGAACTAAAGAAGACGTTCCCTATGGAACTAAAGAAGACGTTCCCTTTAGAACTAAAGAAGACGTTCCCTGTAGAACTATAGAAAACGTTCCCTATAGAACTAAAGAAGACGTTCCCTATGGAACTAAAGAAGACGTTCCCTTTAGAACTAAAGCAGACGTTCCCTATAGAACTAAAGAAGACGTTCCCTTTAGAACTAAAGAAGACATTCCCTTTAGAACTAAAGAAGACGTTCCCTTTAGAACTAAAGAAGACGTTCCCTTTAGAACTAAAGAAGACGTTCCCTTCAGAACTAAAGAAGACGTTCCCTATGGAACTAAAGAAGACGTTCCCTTCAGAACTAAAGAAGACGTTCCCTTCAGAACTAAAGAAGACGTTCCCTATGGAACTAAAGATAACGTTCCCTATGGAACCAAAGAAGACGTTCCCTTCAGAACTAAAGAAGTCGTTCCCTTTAGAACTAAAGAAGGCGTTCCCTTTAGAACTAAAGAAGACGTTCCCTTTAGAACTAAAAAAGACGTTCCCTTCAGAACTAAAGAAGACGTTCCCTTTAGAACTAAAGATCACGTTCTCTATAGAACTAAAGAAGACGTTCCCTATAGAACTAAAGAAGACGTTCCCTATAGAACTAAAGAAGACGTTCCCTTTAGAACTAAAGAAGACGTTCCCTTTAGAACTAAAAAAGACGTTCCCTTCAGAACTAAAGAAGACGTTCCCTTTAGAACTAAAGATCACGTTCTCTATAGAACTAAAGAAGACGTTCCCTATAGAACTAAAGAAGACGTTCCCTATAGAACTAAAGAAGACGTTCCCTTTAGAACTAAAGAAGACGTTCCCTATAGAACTAAAGAAGACGTTCCCTATAGAACTAAAGAAGACGTTCCCTATGGAACTAAAGAAGACGTTCCCTATGGAACTAAAGAAGACGTTCCCTTTAGAACTAAAGAAGACGTTCCCTTTAGAACTAAAGAAAACGTTCCCTATAGAACTAAAGAAGACGTTCCCTATGGAACTAAAGAAGACGTTCCCTTTAGAACTAAAGCAGACGTTCCCTATAGAACTAAAGAAGACGTTCCCTTTAGAACTAAAGAAGACATTCCCTTTAGAACTAAAGAAGACGTTCCCTTTAGAACTAAAGAAGACGTTCCCTTTAGAACTAAAGAAGACGTTCCCTTTAGAACTAAAGATAACATTCCCTATAGAACTAAAGAAGACGAACCCTATAGAACTAAAAAAGACGAACCCTATAGAACTAAAGAAGACGTTCCCTATAGAACTAAAGAAGACGTTCCCTTTAGAACTAAAGAAGACGTTCCCTTAAGAACTAAAGAAGACGTTCCCTTAAGAACTAAAGAAGACGTTCCCTTTAGAACTAAAGAAGACGTTCCCTTTAGAACTAAAGATAACGTTCCCTATAGAATTAAAGAAGACGATCCCTATAGAACTAAAGAAGACGTTCCCTATAGAACTAAAGAAGACGTTCCCTTAAGAACTAAAGAAGACGTTCCCTTTAGAACTAAAGAAGACGTTCCCTTTAGAACTAAAGATAACGTTCCCTATAGAATTAAAGAAGACGAACCCTATAGAACTAAAGAAGACGTTCCCTATAGAACTAAAGAAGACGTTCCCTATAGAACTAAAAAAGACGTTCCCTTTAGAACTAAAGAAGACGTTCCCTTTAGAACTAAAGAAGACGTTCCCTTTAGAACTAAAGATAACGTTCCCTATAGAACTAAAGAAGACGAACCCTATAGAACTAAAGAAGATGTTCCCTATAGAACTAAAGAAGACGTTCCCTATAGATCTAAAGAAGACGTTCCCTATAGAACTAAAGAAGACGTTCCCTATAGAACTAAAGAAGACGTTCCCTATAGATCTAAAGAAGACGTTCCCTTTAGAACTAAAGAAGACGTTCCCTATAGAACTAAAGAAGACGTTCCCTATAGAACTAAAGAAGACGGGTTTGCACCCGTCTTCTTTAGTCTTCGCCGAGTGAAGGGATCTCGAAGTACCTACTTAATCCGAGGCGAGGCCTCGGATTTGCTAGATTCTCTTTTACTACATTCCGCTTGATAAATATACAGGGGTTAAATGAACAGAAAATTATCAGCTGTTTCATACATTTTCATTGGCTAAATATTGCATTTTGTATGAAACAGCTGATTTTTTTCTCGAGATTTCGGGGTTTTCCCAAAGTAAAAGTTACTTAACCTCTCGCGCGTTTCTCGTACACATGGGTGTACAGTTCGCGTTAGCGTGGCTTGCCCCTCGGAAGTTAGGTTTGAGTGAAGTCCGCGCAGGTGCAATCGCGTAAAAAAGTGTTACGTTCCTAAAATATTTTTTTGTTTATACGTATTATACTATAAACAAGTAACAAAGACTACCAGTAACATTAAAATATCAAAAAGTAACACAACAAACACATACACCACAAGAACACAAATCAAACTGTAAGAAATAACCAAAATAAATCATTAAAAACAATGACAACCTGTAACACTTTTCGCATCCACAGTCGTATTGCATCGAGCAAGCGGGACACGCTTATGCATCGAACTTATACGAGCGAGTGAGATGCCATTACACCCGCGCGTTTGTGCTAATCCACGCATGCGCGAGCTACCCGCGCATGCGCGGTTGTATGTTTGTTGTCAAATTGACGTCCTGCGCAGCCGATTGCGGCGTACGTCGCGGAGACAAGCTTGCGTGACGGGAACTGTACGAGAAACGCGCGAGAGGTTAAATAGTCATGTGTACTTTCACTGCCTAAGAGGTTGCTTGTGTTTTACAAATAACCCTGTATATTTTTTTATTTCTTCATGTATGCTTTCGTATGCTCAATTTTCAATCATTGAAAGCCAGGGGGTGCTAGCGCACCCCCTTGCACCCCCCTCCCGGCGCCCATGTTCGCTTGCATGCTAACGATATGGCTTAAAACTGCGATTTCATAGCACGATCATTTAAAATTATTTTTGTTTCATTAGTAGGCTCTCGTTTGACCTCTGTCATCTATCGCTGATGGTGAGCAATGATGTGATCGACGATGGAGCTCGCTTGCCCAGAAGTTATCTATTCACTGTTGACATTAAGACCCCCAGCATATACGAGTAGCTATCACGAAACACTTTTTTTTACTATGAATAGGCATACGTTTGACCACTATCTCACCTGATGGTAAGCGATGATGCGGTCGAAGATGGAGCACGTTTGCCTAGAAGTAACCTATTCACTCTTGACATTAAGACCCCCAGGTTATAGCTATCACGATACAAGCAAGAAGCTCCATTTTTCACCTTTACGAAAACTCTTTACACTATGGATCATAATATCAGCCGAAAGACTTCCACTGCTGGACATAGGCCTCCCCCAAGCGTCGCCAAAACGACCGGTCCTGCATGGATAGCCTACTTTAATCTAATATCCATACAAAAACCCGAGGTCTGATCGGATTTAAGCCAGCCTCTGTGCGGTCATGACAATAATATAGCCATCTCTTTCTAACATAAAACAAACTTGCAGGGAAGTGGTGAACGAGACAGACGATGACCCGGACAAGTATACTCCAGTGCATCTTCGTCAGGACATGATTGCGAGCACCGACGAGACCGTTATGAGGTACCTCCCTGCTTGGCCTTGGAGGAAGAATGTTGCCGTCCGGAGAAGTGCGACGGCGAGGAATTCGAGGGTAATGTTTTTTTTACTAATCTACTTCTTTAGCTAATATCATAGGGAGGTATAATGGTTTGTTTGGAAGTACCTACTAGTATAACTGATCCGATTTAAAGGAATATTTTACTTCTTACTTAAAAATTTTTCAAAACCCTCTTTTTAACAGACTTCAAAAAAGGTCATACTCCGACTTGAAAAAAAAAATTGACTGTCAAAAAAACCCGACTGCTAAAAACAACTAAAAAGTTCGAAACAAGTCGCTTTTCAAACAGTCTGAAGCAGTCTGCTCATCGGCATCAGACTGTTTGAAAAGCGACTTGTTTCGAACTTTTTAGTTATATTTGGCGGTCGGGTTTTTTGACAAAGTCAATTTTTTATTACCTACTTTTCAGTGAGTTACATTTTTGGAATCGTCTCCTCGAGCCCTTTATTGATACCCCACAAGATAGGTTTAGAAAATTAAACATTTATTGAAGGCAAAATATGGCGCCAAAAATCCGCCATTTTGTTATTTTTTTAATTTGATATACTCAGTGTCACTCTCACAGTAAATACAAATCTAACGACACCTCTCAAGCTAAAATCCATCGAGCCGTTTAGGCTCTAGGGCATGCCAAAGAAATATACATAACCCTCCTTCTTTCGCAGTCGGGTAAAAATATTATTTTATGTAAAAGGAGATACTTCCCGATTGGTCCCATTTAAATTTTATCAAAATCGGTTTAGTTTACTGTGACTAATTTGCATGCCGATTAAAGGCAAAATAAGAGAACTGTAATAATTTAACGGAAGAACTTTCTGTACCTTATTTAAATAAATAATAGTTTGTATTTGTAGTAGTTTGGCTTTTAAATCATAATAACTGGAAATCGTTTACTTAGATGACGTTGGTTTGTCATCCAAGTAAACGAAATTGCGTATTTTGCTTTCCTGCGATTTTCCAGTGGTGTTGTTAGGTGTGGGTGTTCCACTAAAAAGTGAAAAAAAAAACTTTTCACATAAAAATAAAACCGACTTCGACCGAAGTCGGTGTCAAACAACGAAAAAAAAAAAACAACCAAAAACACCGATTTCCGAAATTAAAGTTATTTTATACTGTGTAGTGTTTTTATTTGGAATTCAGTTGTATTTTTTGTAAAAAGTTTTTTTAATAATATCATTGGGGTATGCTGCTTGAAAACCACAGATAATTTATAATTCTAGCGTATTAAAAACCTGATTCTGGATAAACTCGCCTAAGTACATAAGCTGTCCCGTTGTGTTTGTATTTATACATTTTTATGTTTGCAATAAAGAATACTCATCCCGATAGTTGAATTCTTTTACTGACAGAACTCTATTATTTCTGAGTGTCACTTAGGTTATCTTTTATGGTCTTAGGGTATACTTGTATTTCTCTCTCCTATAAAACTTAGGAGGGAGACTGAAACTGAACCGCGCCAGCCAAGAATGTTGGCGTCTAGATTAAATGTATGAACAGTAAGTACCACAAGGTCTATGTAGTTTTTTGTTAAAATTTTGAATTTTCTTATTTCAGTCGGTAATGATTCTGGAACAAGAGAAAATGGAGGAAGTGTATGATAAAGAAAACATTTACATTCAAATTTCGGTGAGTGGTACAGTTTTTATAATCATCATTATCATATCAGCCGATAGACGTCCATTGCTGGACATAGGCCTCCCCTAAGTGACGCCACAGCTACCGGATTTTTATAACGTTAGCTAACGGTATTTGATGCGCGTTCAGGAAATGAATCGCTTGCAAAACAAGAAGTATTATCTGTACTATAACTATACTAATATTACAAAGAGAAAATATTTGTACCTAATTTGTTTATAATTAATGAACTCAAAAAGTACTGGACACACTTAAAAAAGAGTTTCACAAATAAAATAGATGCTAGGTTATCTAATTTATTACTGAGTAACATATAGACCATAATTTTATGAAAAAACATTCCTAACATCCCGTGCGCTGTGAAAACTATTGATGATTAAAAATAATAATAATATACTACAGTTTTAGCGGACATATCAATATCTACAAAAAAAAATGCGATGCCAGTGATACCATTATGTCAATTGTATGATTATCTCACTAAAACTACAATAATTTTTCTTTAAATTATTGTATCATTCCTTATCCAATTAAATCGCTTTGTATTCAGGTTTTTGCAGTTACTGCAGTTTACTTTTTGTATTATTCAAATTGGACATTCCATTCTATTCATTCTTAGACGAACTCATGTTGCGATGCCGATGGATGCGAGACGCACAGGACCGATAGTTGTGGCGATACTTGAAGGAGGCCTGTGTCCCGCAGTAGACGTCTTTCAACTGATATGAATCATCATAAAGTCGAACTACCGATGTTCTTCTTATCGTGTGGGCAGTAAGGTCTAACGACCCCACACACCCTGGTGTTACAGTTTCTAAACGCATCAAGGGACATGGTTTATTTGACGACCGCCATTTGGCGGCCGGGATCACCGGCTTATCAATCAATCAATTTATTTATTGAGACAAATAGTCCATTTGTTAGTCACAAAAATATCTTAAAAACTATGTTAGTAAAACACATAACAAAAATTTACATAAAAGTTGGTAGGTATAGTCATGAAGCTTTTCGCTAGAGTTTAGCCTAGATTACATCGCTATCCGACCAGCTAGTCTATTCTGTAAGTAACCATTTCGATACTCAGGTGAAGCTCGAGCTTCACCTGAGTGACAAACCTCACAAAGTGAGCTTTATTGCACACAACATAAAGGTCTTACGTTTGACGTAATTTGATACTCACCTCGGATTCCGCTGTCGAGACACGAAAACACAAAAAAATAGGGGTACAGAAACCGAACGAAAGCCTTCATGACTGCCGAGTCATACTTCTCAATAACTTGAGGGGTACTGTTAGTGCTGCCCCGCACTCTGCTCGGTAGGGAGGCGGTGCGCTTGCACATTATAGCATGGAAGCCGTCAGCCCGAGCCACCGCAAACATACCCGAAGCGCTACAAAAGCGGGACAGCCTTAGCAGCATCCTGAATCCATTATTATATTGGACGCGCAAGGCATTGATCGACCTTTGAGTATAGCTGACCCACAGGCTACTCGTGTTAACTCGTGTAAAAGGTTTGGCAGTAGACTTTAAAAAGCGTAGCCTTTCCTTGTTTACTGCAGCGAGCGAACATGCGTGCCAACATATTACTTTTTATCGCCAATGCCCTGCGCTCCTTTTCAATGTCAAATTGGTTATACGTGCCTTCCGAAGCTTGAAATCATCTTTTTATCAGAAAATCAACAACTTAACAAAGTATACTGACCGTAGGAATCGAACCCACGACCACCGGGTCACTAGGCAAACGCCTAAACTCGACCATGGAGGCAGTTAAATCAGTATTTGAAAATACCATAGGAAGATTATAATAAAAATTGTCTGTTTCAGGTGAAAGGGTACCCTTCAACTTGGACAAAGGAGCGAGTGATAGACGCAGTACTTGATACTGTCAAGGGATATAGTCTCATCCCTTGCTTTGTTGAGGTAGGATACACGTTTTATCTAATTTAAACTACAATTCGCATAAGTTCCACTGTCGTTTCAAAAGTGCCTGTGAATGGTTTATTTGAAATAAAATGCTTTGAATTTGAATTTTTTAATTTGAATTTTGGCATAAATAATAAATCTCTAGGCGTTTTCCTAATTGGCTAACGATCGTACGAGTCAACGATGCGATTTCGTCGCGCGATGAAAATGATTCCTGTGCTCGCGCGATGATTTGCAAGCTACAATGAGGACACTCTAAAGAAACAACAAACAACATTTCATCTGAAAGACGTCCCATTTCATCCGAAAGACGTCCACTACTGGACATAAGCCTCCCCCAAAATGGGGGGGTTTGCAATAATCGCCACGCTTGGCAGGCAGGTTGACGATCGCAGTGTATGGTGTTGAGTTTTGAAGACAACGTTGGTGCCCATATTCTCTGGCAAGTCCCTTAGTCACGTCTTTCGACACCCACGGTAATTGATGGGATGGTATTATTATTTTACGGCACCGGCCGACACCATACAGCAAAGAAATGTGGAATGTGTATGGAATGTGTGTGGTCTAAAGATATCTGTGTGTTTAATCTCATCGTGCGACGAAATCGCATCGTTAACTCTTACGATCACTAGCCAATACGGACGACGCTTTAGGGCCGGCGCACATATGGTGGAGCGCAACGCACAGAATTTTGCACTACAAACTATTATCGACATTGTCGTTCAAAAATAATTCCTGAAGAGCATCGAAGTGATTACGTGTTAATTGACTTTAGATATTACTAGCTTACGCTAGCGGCTTCGCCCGCGTGGTCCCTAGGGAACATACACCCGGGGTTAAAAGGAGCCAATGTCCTTTTTCAGGCTCTAGACTATATGTGTACCAAATTTCAAAAAAGCTCGACAAAAACAGATAGATAGACAGTTCCTTTCGCATTTATAATATTAAGTAACAATTTCAATGAGGAAAATGTCGATAATAGTTTGATAGTGAAAAATACTCTGTGTTGCGCTCCGCCATATTATGTGCGTCGGCTCTAACAGTATGACGTCACCCTGATACAAAGCGTTCATCGCGCCATCATAATACAATGATCGGCAAACCAAACGCGTCGTCGTGCCCGAACAAATGATCGCGTCCAGTGTGTATTCGCGCGTTGTTTTTTTTTAAGGTTCCGAACCTCTTAGAAAAACGGAACCGCTATAGGATCACTCGGTTTTCTTGTCTGTGTGTCACAGCCGATTTTCTCCAAATCCTCTGGATCGATTCAGTAGAAATTTGGTAAACATATCTTCTGTGATCCAAACACGGACGTCTAACTAAAATAAATATTTTTTTAAGTTTTCTAATTTTCCGGCCAAAACGCTACCCCGTTTTGGGGGAAAACTAGAAAAACTTAAAACAGTTTTTCCTACTGTACCGTATGACATATCAATTGAAAGAGCGTATTGTGAGGGATACGATTTTTTTGCACATACCTAATTTTAAAATAAATGTTTTTGTAATTATTCAACCTATCCCTTATCTCCAAACTATACTCATTCTAAAATACGAGTCCGTCTCGCACTTGACCGGTTTTTATCAAGACGAGGCTTATGTTAGGGAACAACAAACAATTAAAAAAAAAACGGCTGTTCAACACATTTTAATCGTTAATTTTCAAGAACACAATACAACGTATAACAGAAAAAACGCAATAATTATACTTCTTAAACTTGAAAGAGTCATTGAATAGAGAACATGCATGCGATTTTTTTTATTTGCAAAATGAAATACTTATTAGCTCTAGTAAACAATCATGAAATATTTTTTTAAATACCTTCATCAGCGATGAAGTTATAAAGCTTCAAAGATTACAATTAGAAAGAGAAGTCCGATGTAAAATTTGACGTCATCGTCCATGACGCCAATACAGCTGCCATAGACAACAGTGTTTTTGCGAGAGGGACAAATATATTTGTTTAAAATAATTATATCTCCTTCGTTTTTCGACTAATTTTGATTCTATTTTCACTGTTAGTATAATATTTTTGTATATTTTATGATAAACTGAATAGATGATAAATATATTTTTCATGCATATTCCCTATTCATCATTTTTACGTGAGAATTTTTTTTCTATCGGACCACGACAGAACTCGCGAAAAGAAAACGACTCCCCCATACATTTGTGTGCGCATAACTCGACCACAAAATGTACTGAACAGCTGATTTTTTTTCGCGATTTCGGGGTTTGTCACTTGGTCATCTGCCTAGCCTTTTCCCAAAAATATTGGGGTCGGCTTCCAGTCAAACCAGATCCAGCTTAAAACCAGTGTTTTACGTGGAGCGGCTGCCTACCAGACCTCCACAACCCATTAACTGGGTAACACGGTACTTCTTGGCAAGACTGGAGTCAGATTTACTGGCTTCTGACTACACGTAACGACTAATTAAAATCTACAAATGACAGCCGGGACCAACGGCTTAACGTGCTTTCCGAGGCACGGAGGAAACTCGTTATGTTAAGATGGTCACCCATCCACAGACCAGCCTTGACAAGCGTTGCTTAACCTTAAAGATCGACCCGTGCGGCTGTTATTATTTAGCCACGAGCTCCTCGGGGTTTGTCACTTGGTTCCATAGTAAAAATTGTTCGTTATGATGAGGAGTTCAATGAACCCTTAAGAGATATTGCATTTATCGTCAAGTTTGTATGCAAGTTATATCCCACCGATAAGTTTTAATACAAAAGCAACCTAAGAAAGATTGTAATGTTTAATATTATTTTCTTTATTTCAGTTCACTCAACACGAATGCAAGTTCTTAGTACTGCGTAGTCGTTCAGCGCTCATAGTACTACACAAAACGGGTTTCTACATCCACAAAGATGGGGTCGAATTGACTGTAACTATATCTGTGCCAGTTCTACCCGAAAAGATAGATTTCATACCCAGAATCATTATAAGGAAGAGAATCATCATGGGTTTTTTGGATAGGAGGCTGAATCTAAGTGCTTTTACGTTGCAAAATGGTGAGTCTCTCTTCATCTGCCGTATGTTGCCGTAAAAGAATAATACCATCCCATCACTTCCCGTGGGTGTCGAAAGAGGCGACTAAGGGACTCGCCAGAGAATGGGCAGACTCAACACCATACTCTGCGATCGCCAACCCGCCTGCCAAGTGTGGTGAACAGGGTGTGCTATAATTTTAATGCATTATTTTCTTGTTGTTATCTTAATGAATTTTTTTTTTAATAATCGCGTCTAAAGATAGTTTTTGTCGGGTAGATTAAGAAGGCTGCTTTTTTTGCCGAGGAGGTAGTTTTTTAACTAATATTAAACTTCCTCCCCAGATATAAGCCACTTCATATACTTCCCGCTGAACTGTTTGACCAACCAACGTGACTGCATTCAGCTGCAGACCTCCATCGATTGGAACCGCCTTGTCGAACTCAACCTCTCGCATAACAGGCTTACGTAAGTAATCTATTCAATTATATGACATACAAACGAAGGAGAGGGAGAATGTTGAGATGGATAAAGTGAGAGATGAGTACATTAAAAGTAGTTTAAAAGTGGCGCCAGTGACGGCAAAGTTAAATGGAGGGATGAAACGCAAGTAACTGTTATGAATATAAATATAAATGGTTGGTTAGAGAGTTATGAATATAAATGGTTGGTTAGAGAGCGAGAGGAAGGCCGAAGAAAAGATGGATGGATTATGTGAGGAGCGATATGAAAGAAATGGGAGTTAGTGATAGCGTGACGGCTGATAGAACAGAATGGAAGAAAAAACGTGTTGCGCCGACCCCAAGTAACATGAGATAAGGCCAGGAAGATGATGACGAACGAAGGAGAGGAACAAAGTAATAACTACGCTTGCTATGCCCAGTTCGTGGATGGGTTATCATCTTATACTGTATACCTCCTCCGTGCCTTCGAAAGCACGTTTAAGTCGTTACTGGTGTTATTTTTCGATCATTATTAAGGTTCCGTAACCAAAGGGTAACCAACGGAAACCTATTACTAAGCCTACATTGTCCGTCCGCCCGTCCGTCCGTCCGTCTGTCTTTCAGTGGGCTGTATCTCAAGGTAAGGTAAGGTATAGGTAGACATTTCAATTTTAAGATTGTATGTTTTTATTGCCGCTATAACAACAAATAATAAAAAATAAGGTTTATGGTACGGAAACCTTCGTGTGCGAGTCCGACTCGCACTTGGCCGGTTTTTATTATATTTTGATTTTATTCAGTAGAAGCGCTACCGGCCGCAAGCGATGAACCAACGAAGCAGTACTCGTTGGTTCGACCATATCAGTCTATAAATCTGCCCAGCCTTTTCGTTAGACCCGTGCTTTTAGCTACAAGTACATTCCACTGCTGTGAAGAAGTCAACGGAAAGGGTTTTTCACTGCACGGTTCATTTGTTTGTCAGTCACGTTACGATGTAACTTAGCCAAAGTCACTGGTAACACTTAAATATAAAACAGTTGGTATACTGGCCAGTGCTCACGACGTCATGAATCGACGCCATACTGTTGAGTCGTTCCGAAATATACTGACCAATGCGTTGACGTCATAAATTGACGCCATATTGAAGAATTCCCCAATGTCTGATGCACACACGGCCGTTTGACGTTTGATGTACTACATTTGACATTTGTCTCACCAGTACAATATGGCGTCGGATTCATGACGTCATGAGCTCTGGCTAATTTACTGGGTTATATTACGGAACACACACCTAGTTTACTAAAAATCTCATTTTTGTTTCAGTACCATAGCTGGCCTCGACTTGAGCAACGTGACTCCAAACTTGAAGCATCTGAACTTATCACACAACCATTTTGAGAAAGTCACAGTACTGCTGAATGATAGGCTTCTGCCGCTCAAGAAGATACACTTGGAAGGAAACCCGCTGTGCCACGACTATATCGATCCTGGACACTATGTCAAAGTCATTAGGATGATGTTCCCAGCTGTTGTGGAGATTGTGAGTATTACTTAAAAAAAATGTTAGCAATTAATATTAAGCTATATAAGGTCCCAAGGAGCTCGTGGCTAGATAATAACAGCCGCACGGGTCGATCTACTAGGTTAAGCAACGCTTGCCTATGTTGGTCTGTGGATGGGTGACCATCTTTACATAAAGAGTTTCCTCCGTGCCTCGGAAAGCACGTTAAGCCGTTGGTCCCGGCTGTCATTTGTAGATTTTTGAATCTGACTCCAGTCTTGCCCTGATGTACCGTGTTACCCAGATAATGGGTTGTGGTGGTCTGGTTTGACTGGAAGCCGACCCCAATATAGTTGGGAAAAGGCTAGGCAGATGATAATGTCCCATTAAAATAGATGAACAACCTTTAAGAAATCATTCAGACCACCAAAATACGGACAGCGGTACAAAAAAAATTGAGAAAAACGCATTAGGTACTTAGAAGAAAATAAAAACCCGGCCAAGTGCGAGTTGTACTCGCACACGAAGGGTTCCGTACCATAAACCTAAAATTTTATTATTTGTTGTTATAGCGGCAATAGTAAAACACAATCTTTCAACAATTTCAACACTCTACCTATTACGGTTCTTGAGATACAGGCCGCTGATAGACGGACGGACGGACGGACAGTGGAGGCTTAGTATTAGGGTTCCGTTGGTTACCCTTTGGGTACGGAACCCTAACATACAGCTTATGAAAATAAAATGTTGGTAGTTTATTATTTTTGGTCAAAATAAAATCACTTTAATCAGTTTTTTTTGTTTGGATATCTTGTTAGACGTATTAAACGCTGTATAACAATTTTTTAATCTATTTTAGTGGGACCTTGTAATTAAAAGAAAAGCACAACTAAAATTTTTGAAAAACCCACGACGATTAAAAACGTAATAAGGAATATGCATGCGATTTTTTTATTTGCGAAATGAAATGTTTATTACCTCCATCAGCGATGAAGTTATAAAGCTTCAAAGATTACAATTAGATAGAGAAGTCCGATGTAAACTTTGACGTCATCGTCTATGACGTCTATACAGCTGCCATAGAAAACGGCGTTTTCGCGAGAGGGACAGATATATTTGTTTAAAATAATGATATCTCCTTCGTTTTTCGAGTAATTTTGATTCTATTTTCACTGTTTTTATTATATTTTTGTATATTTTTAGAAAAACTGTATAGACGATAAATATGTTTTTCATGCATATTCCCTATTGAAAAAGGGATAAAATAATTTAAAACGTTGACTTAAATGATCTGAGAGTATTTGCCTAAATACCTACGGGAACGGGAAAAAACGGGATATGCGCGTACGAAGTCGCGGGCAAAAACTAGTTAACTTACAGTATTAAGATTGTAAGATAACTATTGCCAAAACATTTCTCATTTGAACACTTTTTATTTTGTAAATAACTTGTGCCCGCGACTTCGTACGCGCGTAAATTTCGGGAAGTCCTCTTAGTGCTCCCCAAGGAACCTACATGCCAAATTTCAGCTATCTACGACCAGTAGTTTCGGCTGTGCGTTATGTCTGTCACTCACCCAGTACTTGCCTAACGTAAGTGTAACTGTCCTGTGTCGGTATGTGTGAAATGTTCAATACCTGTGTACCTTCTTTACCTTTGACTTTTACCAGCCATTAGAACCATACCTTTTAAGGGTTTACCAGGAATGTGTAGGGGAAATGTGTAGCCCTAACTATCTATTTATTCAAAGAAATAAGTTCCCCAAGAACATCTTATGTGTCCGGGGGAAAACGACAACAAATATGATTTAAATACTGTTACATAGCTATGAAACTATAACTTTACCAAATACATAAGCTCTTAAGGTGAATGTTACGGGTTGCGCATTGCCATTTTCCCGCGAGATGGCGCTGAAGTCAACATTTTCAGTTTTATTTTGTTTAGAGTGTAATTGATACATACTTCACGAAAATAATATCTGACTCGCTTATAGTACCGTTTACACACACATAGACATGATTGAAAGTATGATTTGAAGTATGGCGAATCAGAAGGGTTTTTATGACGTATTTTGACTAATTTCGATAAAGTGGAATATCCGATTGTCGCACCATTATTTCTGCGACTTAATATTGTTCCAATTACACTCGAAACAAAATAAAACTGAAAATGTTGGCTTCAGCGCCATCTCGCGGGAAAATGGCAATGAGCAACCCGTAACATTCACCTTAAATATTTGATTTCATTACATAGGCTCTTATGTACGCGAGTTTTATAAAACTATTGTGATGTTACGTCGCGAACAGTAAGAATTTTATATGTTAGGATTTTTATGTACCTTGTGTCTCCTAGACTGAAAGAGACAAGACTCCATAGGGAATCCTAGTGTGGGGTTCATAAAAAAAATATATTTTTATTTTTAGCATAATAAAACATAATTTACTCTTTACTTAATCATTTTATATCTTTGCAGGACGGCGTCCCTATCCATCGCAAGGGAGAATTTCCCGCTCACAAACAGAACTACTGCCCAGATGAGGCGCAAGAGGTGGCGGAGAAGTTCTTGGAAATATTCTTTCCTTTGCTCGACGCTGGCTCGAACCATAGATCGCTTATACAGGGGATGTATGAGGACGATGCTACCTTGACAGTCACGTATTGCTATAAATTACGTGAGTAATTAGTTAATTGTGATAATATTATTATTTTCCGGCTTGCCTGGCTGCCGACCCCAGTATAATTGGGAAAAGGCTCGGTAGATGATGGTAGATGATAATAATATTCTTATTTTGCCATATGGTGTCGACGGGTAAAATAATAGTACCATCCCATCACTTCCCGTGGGTGACTAAGGGACTCACCAGAGAATGGGCAGCAGCGTTCTCTGCAAAACTCAACAGCATACACTGCGATCGCCAACCCGCCTGCCAAACGTGGCGATTATGGTAAAGCCCACCTTTGGGGGAGGCCTATGTCCAGCAGTGGACGTCTTTCGGCTGTTATAATGATGATGATGATAATATTATGAGAATGACGACACGGTTTGCGCAGTAGTAGAGCTGCTGCGCTGCGTGTCGCGGGTTCGGTTCCCGCACAGAACAAATATTTGTACGGCCTACTTAATAGTTCCGGGTCTTTTTTTTAAGGATGGGAAATCATCAAATGACTCCTCCCGCTCTGGGTGAAGCAGGAGGGAGTGTCAGACTCTTACTGACTAAAACCCATCCGTGTTCCTCCTGGTGCCCTTTGCGTTCCAAGACTACGGCACCTCTTTCGAACAGATTCCTGCGCCCCAGCAGGCACCTGCCCTAGCGGGCCCCGTCTCCCACGCTGACATCTCTTTGAGGCGCGCTGGGATCGCAGCGCGCCGCCGACCCGGGCCTAGTTCTGATCAGACGGCGAGCCACCCACTGCTCGCCGTCCGCAGATAGTTCCGGGTCTGGCTGTTCGTGTATGTGACCTTGTATGTTGATAAACGCACCCACAATACAGGAGAAATTCCTAGTGTGGGGCAACGTTTAAAAAAAAAAATGAGATTTTCATAGACCATGGAATCACAGAGTAAAAAGACGGCATTGCTAATTATTATTCTAGACGGCAAAAATTAGTAGTGCGCGCTAAAAATCACAAAACATCCTTAACTAAACTATCAGTGCATATACATATGTCATTCAAGTGTCTACCGAAGTGTCTTCGTGCTCTTTGGATCGACAGATAAGTGGTTGATATTAGATTTTAATCTAGGCAGGCACTTCACTTTGTGTGCCTTATTTCATCAACTCTGTTCTGGAAACAGTGAAGGAAAACATCTTGAGGAATAATTTAATTCCGTTAAGCCCTATCCATCATTGGAGCACAAAACGTACAGCGATGCGCCTGATAGTTACAACTTGGGAGTCTTTAAGTCAAGAGTGAATAGGTTAGGTACTTCTAGGCAAGCGTGGTCCATCTTCGACCACATCATCAGGTGAGATAGTGGTCAATCGCGTGCCTATCAATAGTAAAAAACTTTTTTTACAAAAAATACAACCGACTTCCAAAAACAAAACACTAGGTACAAGTCGGAAGTCGGTGTTTTTGGTTATTTTTTCGTTTTTTGACACCGACTTCCGAAATGAAAGTTTTTTTCTTTCTTCCGAAGTTATTTTGTACCTTGTACCTAGTGTTTTGTTTTTGGAAGTCGGTTGTATTTTTTGTAAAAAAGTTTTTTATTTTTCACTTTTTGTGGTACTACCTAGGTACCTGCGTACCCATTAACAGCGTACCGGCGCAATGTTATATTAAGAACTGGTGTAAACACTAAAAAACATGCGATTTCAGCAATCCCGATCCCTTTGCTATCATTTATTGAAGAGTTCCGTTGCCTACCTCCGAAGTTCTTCGTCAGATCTTCACTAAATTGAAACGGGACCAGAAAAATACTCATTCAAACAAAAAAAGAATCATCCAAGTCGGCTGACAATTGGCTAAAGTATCGCTGAACAAACATTTTTCATGGGATCTCATCATCAGATCCTAATTTATACCTTTTATCATCAGCTCAGCAACATGAGATGATGATTACCAGGCACAAATATCGAAATTGCGTTACAAAGTTCATGAAAAACATTGTATGTGCCTATAAAATTTGAGGGTTGCCCTCGATTTTCGTAGGATCCCGTCATCAGATTCTGACATGGTGACAATGGGACCAATCGAGAAGTATACCCTTTCAGATGAGACAAAAAAATTTCAAATCGGTTCATAAATGACGGAGTTATGAGTTAACAAACATAAAAAAAAATACATACCGAATTGAGAACCTCCTCCTTTTTTTGAAGTCGGTTAAAAATAAAGCCGGCATATCCTAAATCGAAAATCGAATTCGAAGTCATTTGACATCCACCATCCGCACTGGGCTCGCGTTGTGGATGATATTTCTCGCAGTCAGAGCAGGGCCGTCTTTTACCAAGGGGCCCTGAGCACAGCGCGCACATTAGGATAATGAGGCCCCTATGACTTTGTCTAAGGACTATTTTGCTTATGACGATGCTACGAGTAGAAAACGCCCGCAACTTAGGCCGAAACTACAGACTGCGGGCTTAGAGAGTAACCCCGTAGTCGTTGTTCTATCGTTCTATAGGTCGTCCCTTTCATTATTTTCCATTAGGTCCTTTCCATCTCGTCGCTTCTACTGTCCATCGCTTGTCGCACACATGGCCCACCCATCGTTCGCCACTTTTAACTTAGACTGCAGTGCAGGACGTCTATTAGTTTTGTCTTCTTCCTTATAAATTCACTTCTTATTTTATGCATTTTTGTTATTTTCAGAAGACTTTCTGGCTGAAACAAAGTTTATTTTTATTTTAAAATTTTTAGTGGTACCCCACACCTAGCAACATCACTGGAAAGTCGATTAAAAAAACTTAATCGGTCCAGCTTTTTTCAAGTGTACGCTTATCAAGGAGCAGTATTTTATTGTAAAGTCCAAGTTTCCAAGGTCATGATTATTTCTTGTTACAGGCTATGGTCCAATATACAGAAGCTTCAGAAACCTGTTCCTGTACGCGCGGTTCTTAGACGAAGGCGAGACGGACTCGGTTGTCGGAGCGATGGCCATCACGAAGCTCATAAACAGATGGCCGCACACTGAACATGATCCGTCCACCTTTACCCTCGATGTTTTGTATCATAACGTAAGTATACTGGATAAAATTTTTACTTATACTCCCTCCCTCGTATAAGCACAAAAGTTTTGGTAATACACTCATTGGGCATACGGACTATAGAGTGAAATTATCTGCTGGTGTCTGTGTTTTCTGAAGGGCGAGGGGGGGGGGTTGTCCTTAAAGTCAAATCAAGTAGGATATTTTTACTTATACGCACGGATACGCACGGACAAAACAATTTGGGAATACTTTCATTTTGAGTACAGCTAAGAAGTGAAAGTATCTAGGTTGCGAGCCCACCAATGACAAAAAAACTATACTAAACACTAGCTTCTGCCTGTGTTTTTACCCGCGTGGGTGGCGAAAAGTATCATTTGCGCACGTTATCCTAAAATTAAAAATAAATCATAATTATGTTCTACCTATGGCAAGTTTCATTCAAAATCCGTTCTGCTGTAGAGGCGTGATCGACTCGTAGGTGGATGCTCCAGGGTAGCCCGCGAAATTCAAATATTTTTATAATGATTATTTCTGAAATATTCATTCTTTCGAACTACATGAACTTAGAGGGCTATATTGATGATTAAAATGGTTATAATTCTTTAGATAAATACGCGTTACGGTCGCGGATCCTATTTGGTCCACATACAGCTTCACACTGACCGGCAAATTGCAAAAAACATAAAAATATTTGAATTTCGCGGGCTACCCTGGAGCATTCACCTTAATCTCGGCCAAGAGTGCGAAATCACAAAAGGGTTGCAAATTGTCAAAATAGTAGAATTTCAAAAGCGTAGAAAGTTAAAGGCGCACGTAGTCAAAAGCGCACAAAGTCAAAAGCTCAAAATGTCAAATAAACTCTAACAACATGTCAACAAAGTACCAGTAACCGGTAGGGACAAGCTCGCCACCTTTTCTTCCTTCGCGGATAATAAGCTTTATATTAAGATCTAGTTGACCCGCGCAACTTCGTCTGCGTCACAATTTTCATTACTGCTCTGCTCCTATTGGTCTTAGCGTGATGATATATATAGCCTATAGCCTTCCTCGATAAATGGGCTATCTAACACTGAAATAATTTTTCAAATCGGACCAGTAGTTCCTGAGATTAGCGCGTTCAAGTAAACAAACAAACTCTTCAGCTTTATATATTAAGTATAGATAATATTTCCAACAGGAAACCACAACAATCCTCCGGGTCAGCGGCGTATTAAAGTTGACAGCGGAGACGTTAGCCGAAGATGAACACCTCCTATCTTTTACTAGGACCGTAGTGCTGTATTCAGATGACGGGACAGAGTACAAGATACAGAATGAAATGGTGTACTGGAGCGAACCAAGCGCTGCGGCTTCGAGGTCGGCCTTCAGACTTACTACGGTAAGATAATCTCAGTTTACAATGTTATCGCGCGTCTATGGGCTAGAATGATCATCATTTTATTTTACCACTAGCTGCCTTTATTTTACCCGCGCAACTTCATCTGCGTCACATTTTTCATTTGTGCTCCGCTCCTATTGGTCTTAGCATGATGTTATATCGCCTATAGCCTTCCTCGATAAATGAGTTATCCAACAGTAAAATATTTTTTCAATTCGAACCATTAGTTCCTGAAAGTGGCGCGTTCAACCAAACAAACTCTTCAACTTTATCCTATTACTAGTTAACCCGCGCAACTTCGTCTGCTCCGCTTCTTTTGTTCTTAGCGTGATGTTGTATAGCCTTTAGCCTTCCTCGATAAATGAGCTATCCAACAGTAAAATATTTTTTCAATTCGAACCAGTAGTTCCTGAAAGTGGCGCGTTCAACCAAACAAACTCTTCAACTTTATCCTATTACTAGTTAACCCGCGCAACTTCGTCTGCTCCGCTTCTTTTGGTCTTAGCGTGATGTTGTATAGCCTTTAGCCTTCCTCGATAAATGGGCTATCTAAAACTGAAAGAATTTTTCAAATCGAACCAGTAGTTCCTGAGATTAGCAAGCAAACAAACAAACAAACTCTTCAGCTTTATATATTAGTATAGATATTATTACTACTACTGTGCGTGTACTCTCTTTAATAGCTTGTCGCTGTGATCAACTAGTGGTAAGAGCCGCTCGCCGGCAGTGTGAACAGCCAGCTATCAACTATAAATGTATGTGTCTCATTTACCCACACGAGATCTATATATTTTGTCCTTTTCCTCAGCGAGCAAATAGTCGTTTATTCCCGTTGGGGGACATAGGTATGCCATATCCCCGTCACGGGGACAGCGGGACGTGATTAAATTTATTTCCCGCTATCCCCATAACTTACATTCGGCTAACGGGGATAAGGGGAAGTAAACTTTTCACGAGTCGTTGCCCTCTTAAATCTGCATTCAGTTGTAAGCTTAGTTTTTAGCATGGGAAAAAGAAAAGGGGAATAAAACAAAATTTATTTATTTGTATTCGAATTTTAATTTGAGGTAAAAAATAAAGCAAATAATTATTAAATTTAAACAAATAACACAACTTGAGCATTATAAATATAGTAGTAGCAGTATAAAATCAATAATAAATATCACAATCGCTTGCCTAAAAATAATAATCATAGTACTATCTACAGAAAAAACGGGGACTGTGGGCAATAATTTTTACTTATTTTATTCAACTATATTAACGAGGACAAAGTACGGGGACAGTATTTTTAAATATTTAATTGAAGTACCGCTGTCCCCGTAGGACGGGGACACAGTGTACGGAGACAACGGGAATAAACCCAAATAGTCGATAGCTAATCGCTTCCTCACTGGCGGTGAGACAAGTGTCTTAAGTTCTTATGCTGTGGTAGTTTCTACCCATATCAAGTGTTATATTATTCCAAGAGGTAAATAGTATCCTAAGTCAGAGCCAAGATGGTACCACCAGTGGCGTAACTAGTATCTTTGAGACACTGTATCAAAAATTATTGGGGGGCCCTTTTTTACGATTAATAGGCATATGTTTGACCACTATCTCACCTGATGGTAAGCGATGATGTGGTCGAAGATGGAGCACGTTTGCCTAGAAGTAACCTGTTCACTCTTGTCTTAAAGACTCCCAGGTTGTAGCTAAACAAAATAGGCCCAAATAGCTAAGGACTGACTTGGCAAGGTCACGAAGGAAACAGCGGGCGTAAATGTATATAGCTTTGCGTCCACACGTCGGGGCTCTTGTAGTCCGGGGGCCCCATATCTTTGATAGGGCGGTGGCTACGCCCCTAGTACCACCGTGTGCCAAGTTTTTTACCAAATTTAAAAAGAGGGGTCCAGCCGCAAATGCGTGACAACGTAACAAAAAGGCGGACAAAATTTACCTAACCATTTATAAAATTAATATAGATTTGCTGCATTATTCATCATCTCACCATAGTAATAGTCCAGGATCCCGGAGACCTTACTTATTTTCTCAGTAACAAAATATGTGGAATATTGTTGTGTACTATGTTATGTACTTTGAACATACACATAACTGCTAGCTTGGGACGTCTATTATAAAACACTAGCACTTCGCCCGCGACTTCGTTCGCGCGGGTATATTTAGAACTCCACAAACTTTTATTTCCCATCTAATCTCATATAGGGTATATGAAAATTACTTATAAATAGACTAAACGTGGGGCAGTTCGTTCACTCGCAAGATTTTTGATGGTAAGGATTAACATCATGATACTATAATCACCACTATTCCATTTCACCCGGGTTTGGTTTGAATAATTTGAACAAAAAGCAGTTATTGTGACTTAACCATAATAGTTAGATACATACCGTCGCGGACATTTTTGAAGATATTAATGTCCTCTATAAAACTGTAGTACATCACTTTGCTCTATTGTCAATAGTTTCCACAGCGTACGCGATATCAGGATCTTTTTTGGTAATTTTTTTCACACCTTGGGTTAAATTATCGAAGTTTTCACACGGATCCCTATCTTTTTTTAAATATTCTGTAGCCCATGTTCATCAGGGATAATGTAGGATTCTAATGGTGATAGAATTTTTCAAATCGGTCCAGCAGTTTCGGAGCCTATTCAATTCAAACAAACAAATCTTTCATCTTTATAATATTAGTGTAGTAGAGCTGTTTAGATGGTTTACACCTAACATACAATGACGACAAGAGCTCGTACCGAATGGAAGTTATCAAAACATGAATTTGTTTTGAAAATTTCGCCCATTCAATGCGGCGAGTATTGATTTGCATGTGTAGATGCGGGTTGTTGCTAATACCATTTTAAAGTGTGGGGTAGGTAATTATTAAATTAACTACCTATTAAAATTGAATAAAGGTATATAAGGAATACATTACACATAGGTACCCATTTTTTAATATTTCTTTTTAGGATGAGAAGTCATCAAATGACTTCTTCCGTTTTGGGTGGAGCGGAAGCGAGTGTCTGACTCCTACTGACTAAGCCACCCGTGGTCGCGGTGACCTTTTGGAATAAATTCCACGACCCACATAGTTACCAACCCTATTACAGTAAAAAAGTGACATCTACGTATATTATGCTCTGCTTGATGAAGGAAACAGAATAGAAAAAGTAACACTAGAAATCAAAATTGTTAGTAGTATCTATAAATGTAAATAAAATAATAAATATTTTAGTGTATCGGGCTGGCACGAAAGTAGCTTAGATTTGATTTGTTGCCACTTCTAAAGGCATAGTTGTCATATACCTGTGTGGCATTAGCTATTATACCCACTTACCCAGTCACTTGACCCCATAGATTTAAATATTTACTTACTACATTAGTCATTGCCTGACCTTGGCTTAGTTCTTTTTCCCATAATTGCAAGGATACTTAACAAAAACACAATTATAGGAAAAAATATTCTTTTTATTCATGTCCTTGAATTTAAAATGTGCTGTTTACAATGAGCTTTATGAGATATCTACCTGTATCACTCTGATTATTCACAGAAAACTGTATTCCACATTGATTGTTAGCTTATTGGCCATTCCATAAAATAACGAAATGGACTTAAAAATAGACATAACAATTTGCTTAAAAGGAACAACTTGGCACTATTGGTATGAAATACACTTAACATAAGGGCCGCAATAATCTAAAGAAAATGTTAAGTCTGTAACCAACTGAATCGTTCTCACACTGTGTCCATAGATTCTTCGTTAAGAGGCTCAGTTTCCATTTCCATGTCTCTATCGTCGACTCCTGACGCGTACTTCAATCTGAGCTTCTCGTAATGTAACTGTTCTTTCGACGAAACTGATGGCTTGCATTTCGCGAGCGCAGTTCTGAAGTCTTCGAAAGTGACGAAAATGTCACCGTCCAGCGTGCCATTTGCGATGTGATTCGTCAGTGCATTCGTAGCGGCCGCTCGCACCAATCCAGCCAGATCGGCACCCGTGTAACCGTCTGAGAGCCCGGCAATAACTTGTAAATCTACGTCAGGTCCCAGATGAGGCTTAGTGCCACCTTTGGTAAGCTTCTGCAGTATATCGTACCGATCTTCCCTCGCTGGCATCCCGACATACATAACGCGGTCCAAACGGCCCGGTCGTAACACTGCAGGGTCAATGATATCTGGTCTATTCGAAGCTGCCAATACGAAAACTCCTTCGCGAGATTCTATGCCGTCCATTTCAGTGAGCAACTGATTTACAACACGGGCGGCGCCATTGTTATCTTGCGATGTACGCCGTGGACATAAGGCATCAAATTCGTCGAAGAATATTACACATGGAGCCGAGTTTCTCGCACGTCTAAAACACGTACGAACAGCTCTTTCGCTCTCGCCAACATACATATTCAACAACTCAGGACCCTTCACTGAAATAAAGTTCACTCCAGCTTCATTTGCGACAGCCTTTGCTAATAAGGTTTTACCACATCCTGGTGGCCCACAAAGTAATACTCCACTAGGAGATGATAATCCAAGCTTAGCAAGCTGATCTGGGTACTTCACTGGGGCTAACACAGCCAACTGCAACTCTTTACGAACTTGGTTCAAAGACCCAACATCATCCCATGTTACATCCGGGACAGTAACAATACCTTCTCTAACTGCACAAGGTTTGGTGGTTTTAAGAGCCTTAACAAAATCTTCATGTCTGATAGCAAGCCCATTCAGCTCTTCCCGAGTGTAAGGCATGTCCTCAAGAAGTTTCAATACCTCGTCAACAGGATCTACTGGTATCTGGATAGGGATAGGGTCAATTATATGATTTTCTTCTGTTTTTTCAATTGTTTCACTCAGTTCAACTACGGGTTCTTCAGTAACTTCAATGGTTTCTTTTTCTAATTCAGGCTCTGGGATGCTTTCAGGAGCATCCCCTGCACTTAATGTAACTTCCTCAGCTGGTTTGTCCCCATTTGGTATAATTGTTTGTACATTGTTAGGTGGAGTTACTTCAACCGGTTTTGCTTCTTGTTTAGTTTTGGATGCTTGTATTTCTGTAAAAATCCTCTTAACAGCGTAAGTGCTAGCCTTATTAACAAGAGCTTGTAAGTCAGCTCCAACAAACCCAGGAGTTATTTGAGCTAAGACATTCATGTTCACATCTTCACCTAAAGAAATATTCTTACAAAGTATAGTCATTATCTCTTTCCTAGCATGTAATGAAGGTATACCTAATGTGATTTCCTGCTCAAGGCGTCCGGCCCTTCGTAGAGCAGGATCTAAGGCATCTGGATTGTTTGTGGCAGCAAGTATGAGAACAGACTCATTATTATCAGTCAATGAATCAAGAGATGCCAGTAGCTGGGCAACCATTCTCTTCTCCATGTCTTTTTGTGCAAGAATTCTGTTGCCACAAACCGCATCAATCTCATCGATAAACAACACACTAGGAGCAACTGAAACTGCCCTCTCAAAAAGCTCTCTTATTCTTTCTTCTGATTCTCCTGATACTCCCCCAACTAATTCCGTGCCTGTAATAGCAATCATAGGTAACTGAAGTTTTCCGGCAATAGCGTGTGCCAACAATGTTTTCCCTGTCCCAGGTGGTCCATGTAGCAGGGCCCCTCTAGGAGCTTTTATACCTAATTGACTGTAAACTTCTGGATGCTTCATATGCAATATTAAATCGCAGATCTGTGTTATAATTTCAGATATACCACCAATGTCATTAAAACTAACCTTAACACTTTTGACATTGCCAATATCAACCTTTTTCTTTGGTGGTGCAATTTTGATTGAATCAACTTTCTTCTTTTTCTCATTTGTGCGTTGATTCTGTTGCGATTTGGCGGCCGCACTCTCAGTCGCTGTACTATTTGCGTTTCTGATCGGTATGTGAGGGGTTATGGTAATTTGGTCATTGATTTTCGGAAGTTTCGGTGCCGCACTGCCGTCTTCGTCGCTGCTCAATATGTCTATAGGCTCTCCAGATTTGTCTGTATTGCGTCTGTTGGATGCTGGCCGTTTTTTATCCTGCATCTTGTACATGGCGAGCAGGCGGTCGTTCAACGCACTACTATTCTCGTCTAATAACTCTAAATCAGATTCCTCTTCCGATCCGTCGGATGTAGAAGCTCCGTCAAGTCCGTAGCTCTGTAATACGACTTTATAAGCGCTCTCTACCATCTGACAGAAGGCGTTGTCGCTCCTGTTGTTGTACTCGCGGTAGCGCTCTTTCAATGAACGCGCCATTTGGCTAACATCGACGAATGTCTTGTCCACATTCTCGGCAAGGTAATTCTTCACACGCGACACAATAACTGGGTCATTTATAGTCTTTTGCCTTGTTTGATGTTTCTTCATTTTGTCCGGAATAAAGTAATAAAATTAATTTCGCTTGTAAAGTGTAATTTATAAGCTACTTCTTCGTAAAACGCAATGTTTGACAGCGGCGTCGTTGAATCGATGGAATTATTGCCATAGTTAAAAATATTTTTTCTGTCTGCACATGTTTATAAGGCTGCCTATTCACAGTACAGTTTCTGATCAAACTCTGATAAAATGGAGAGTGTATGTATATATATTTTTTGGTTTTCTTACAGATTCCCCAAAAGAACTATAATTTAAAAATAGAAGCAACGACTGATGAGGATCTTCAGGACAAGTTTCTTAAAATTTTCATGAAACTAACTACAATGGATAAAAAAATTTGTGAAAGGTAAAAATGTTTCGAGTTAGCTGAAAAGTTTAGCTAAATCATTTATGAATTTAAAAATACTATTAATTGTGTATTTTGTTTCAGGTGCTTGGAAATTAATAATTGGAACTTTAAACTGGCTCTGGAGCATTTTACCAAACTGTTAAAGCTAAACAACTTGGACTCATTAACACAAGAGTTACAAGCTACTGGCTAAAACTATTTTATATAACTCTAAGCAGATGAAATGTGTAGAATTGAATATAAAATTGTGGTAATGATTAAATAAACTATTAAGAACTCTACTTTTTATTCCTTATTATTCACTCCACTGTTAAATACGGACTGGTCTACACAGATATGAAAAAGCTTTAGCTAAAGCTAGCTAAAGCTTTGAAGAGTCCCTTGAACTGACTTATTTTATATCCTAAGAAAAGCACTCAATTGCACATTATGTATTATGCAAATAAATCAATAATGAATAAGCCTTGAATGAAATAATTGCTGTCGTTGTAAAAATAACTTTGCAAACGCTGTGAGCGGATGTCCTAGTTGGTGATGATCAAGGTAAGCTCAGTTGCGTAGTTCTCACAACTGGCATGCGTGTATAACAAGTAGAAAATAAAAGAAGTATGGAAATAAAAGAAGCAAATGAAAAATTATTATTTTTCTGATTGTAGCAGATGGCGTTTTGAAGTTTCTGCCAGAGTAAAAAAGCGTGAGTTTATAACTCCCGAGCGCTTCCATGCGCTTGGCAGCAATGTTGTGTATCTACTTTACATTCTTTAAAATTATGGTTAGTCCTCTTCATGGTCCTCCTATGCTTTATATAAAAGGGACTTTAGATAAAATCAATACAGTATTTGTTCAATATAGCGATGGCGACTGTTTCATACAAATCAAATAAAGAAATGCGTTAATCAGGTACGCTTCGGATCATTCGGGCGCATCAACTAATCATCATAAATCTCGTGTACACATCTTCTAAGTCCGTCTGACATAAGGGCGCAACCGCCAGCGTATTTGTCTGAATAGCGCCTTATTGTCCACAATCAAGCTAACAAAGTTCAGGTACTGATGCCAGATTGATTGTCTTAGGTGGGCCTCACAAGGCACTGAGGGCTAGGCTAGAATAAAACAGATCCTATGATTTATTAAGAATGAAATTTAATTAATTACGACTCGTACATAAAAATCTAAGTTAAACTACACAATCATTTCAAGATGTCCTGCATATTCGATGATTTGTCCCGCAAGTTCAGCAGACGGCAGGGTTCCCGCGGCGGCTGCGCAAGTCTCTTCAGCGGCGTTGAAGTGGTAGCAGTTGTCTGCACCAAGGACCCAGTTTCGCTGGAAAATTAAAAGGAAACAATGTCTTAAAGTATTATTTATCAAATTTAATGTTAGGTAGTGTTTCACAGAAAAAGACCAAAAAAAACAACCAAGAAACCAAGGTTTGATAGTGAAATTGAACTTATACCCAGCAGTGGGCTAAGTTAAGCTGGAAACCATGCTGAAATAATTTAATTCTCTTCTTCTGATAAGTCCCGACCGCGCGACCTATTAGTTATTGATTGCACATTCTTATTCTGCTGGTCTTTTCATAGGTCAAGGCAGTGTTCATATGAAATTAATGAGTATGAAAGACATTTCAAAAAGTGGAGATGACATACCTTCTTGCCATATTCATGTACAGCTTGTTGGGAAGGCAGGTTCAGTCGTCGAGCGGCTTCAGCGCATGAGATGCACAGGTAAGCTTTTTCAATGCATGCAGCAATCTCTCCTCGGACTGTGTCTAGAAGTGTATCCATGAAGAGGGTGTAGCTTTCCGCTGGGACATTGTCCTGTTAAGAAAAAGAAAAATTAATATTTTCCTTGATCATTTTAGCTTCATGTGTTTCAAACATCATACTTTTTATCACTATACAAAAAATTAAATTAAAAAAGAACTGTTCTTACCTACATTTTGTCAAGTTTATAACCAAAAGAAAATTAACGAAACAAAACTTATTTTATTGCATTCTGAATTAAAAACTAATGTCAGGATAAAAATTGAATCATAATGGAAATGATGTATTTATACAAACTTCATAGTCCAGAACAAAACATACCTTAGCCAAAAAGATCTTATTATAACTGCCTTCCATCAAATACTGTTCCAAAGCCAACGGGTGTCTGATGTATGGGTCAGCCCTGATGACATCAACTGAAAGACGCTCCAACTCTGTGTGGAACTCCGCTACACGGTTCTGAGAGAGCAGGAACAGTAGGTTGAGACCAAGGAGCTGGTACATGAATGCAGACTCTGGGAGGTGGTCTCTGCAAGTTGGATAAAGGATATAAGTACAGTAAACAAAGACAATTGTAGATTTTAAGTATAAAGCCAATTTTGGTATAAATATGCAGTTAATTTAGATCTCTGTAGATTTAGATGGTATTTTATATACCAATTTGAGTAAGAGAATGAAAAACGAAGGATATCAAACTCAATTTCAATAAAAACTAGGTAAGTATTAAACTAATGTTTTATACAAGAACCATCTTGAATTAATGACAGTGTATTATCAAGAACTGATCCTATTGCTTGCTTGTACTTACTTGTAATCAAAGTAGTAGCATTTCAACTGAGACATGAAACGCTCAAAAGCTTTAACATCCTTGGCAGCAACTGCCCATTGAGCTCCGATTTCTAACACATCCCGAGCCAAAATCAACTCTTTCTGATTAGCTGCAGCATTATTACTTGGAAGGAAAGTCAACTGCGTTAGTCCAATCTGTAAAGACGGAACAATAAAGAGAATTTGTTTAGATAAAACTATGATTAGTGTCCAGTCATCGTTCAGAACTTACCTTTATTTTATTCAATAACTCCCCACATTTGTCGAGTTTACGTGGCTTCTTTGTCCATTCAGTCTTCAAGTTTTGATATAAAGTCGCGACGTCTTTCACTGATGCCATCTTTTTATAATATTTTGATAATGATACAACAGAATCTAGTTTCTCCGATTGAGGTTGTTTTGCTAACTTGCGTTCAGAAACTGCTATAGAACCACAGAATGGAACCTCGAAGAAAGAAACTATTTGTGTCCCATTTCAAAGGCTTTTTATTAAAAAAAATGTATTAAAAAAGTATGCAGATGCTGCGTAATTTAATCTATTATTACATTTTATCTAATTTTCCCTCAAATATCTTAATCTAAAATTCGCGTTTAATAACTCTAGCTTACTGGATAAAGTTACTGAACGCACTATCATGACATATCAAAGTCGAATTTGTTGGTTAAATGTTGCCATAACGGTAACAATATTAAAATCAACCAACAAGTAGTCATTAACTTTGTAAAGCTTACTATTCACAAAATATGTTCGAAAAACCACACATTTTGGGAAAAAAATGGCAATAGATATCTTTCTAACTCTCTTTATGCTGGCAATCAATTATCGAGTTTGTCAAAAAAAGATAATTTGACAGGATCAGGATTTTCTGTGTGCGCAAGGTGAATTTTTGCCGAATATAAATCGAACTTGAAGTATGAATTATATAAAAAGAAACAGTTTGTTGGCATACTGCAGCAGGCTATGTGTATTTAGAATGAAATAATGATATGGTGGCACAATGTCTTCGCCTGTGGTGTGCCGTGAAATATTCGATGAAAACAGTCAACCATCGGCCGAGGGTTTGTTCATTAAAATTTATTATGTATTCAACGTAAATATTGTTGTTTAAGCTATTTACTGCAATTTCCTGTATTCTTGAATTTTACTATAAGCGAGAAATTAACGGCCGAAACACTTTTAATGTGTATTGATTAATGCAATTCGCGGCTTCTGAAATTTTATTTAGTGGACTAATTTCTATGTGTATTCAATTATAAATTATGAGAGAATAGTAAAAAAACAATAATTTTACCATAAATTGAATTAAATACCATTAAACAGCATATAATAGCAAGCAGTAAGCCCTAAGCTAACTAACAAGTTATCAGATTTGTTAAAAAACATTATTATATTTGTAGAAATCTCCGACTATGCTGCACAACTGGGCATTGATCCTGAAAGCGAGAGCCATCTCCTGCCATTGGCCAAAGATGGACTCATGCAAGCTCTGCCTGCACCATGGAAAGCTTAGTAAGTAATACACAGTTTTTCCTTCTTTTCTCAAAATTAAAGTTGTTTTATACTAAAACGGTAAATGGAGAGGGAGTCCTGTGCCCTGCATTGAGACTATAGTTAAGTAACTAAGTATAGTTATAACTAGCTGACCTCCATTGCTTAGACCACCATGAATGTCAACAGTTTTCCCAAGGGAGCTTAATTCCAGAATAAATAGTATCCTGTGTGTTATTCCTGACTAGGCCTCTGTGCCAAATTTATTCAAGATCCTTTTAATCTCTTTGACATGATGGAGTAACAAACATCCATCATAACATTTTAACTTTTACATTTTTATTATTAACCTTCAAGCGGGCGCGTGGGTATTTGTAGCGACAGCGGTCGCGCGTAACCTAAAAGACCTATGTGAGATTTCAGGAATTTAGAATACTGGTAAAATAATAATTATTTATGTTCTATATTCAGACATTATCAATTTTTACCTAGGCAACAATTTTTTGGAATTAAAATTAACCACAACCCACTATGGTTCGATTACAAACCAGCTATGCACGCCAGACCCGCCAAACCAAAGTTTTGTTCTCTTGGGAGAATGATTTGTGTTCTCATTTTTATTTAGATGTTTTTATTTTTTATTAGTTCCATGCAATCGAGTAATTACTATCAAAGTGTTTATTTTATCAACTCAGGTATTTTACTTCGAAATAAGTCATCTCGTCAAGGTAAAAGAAAGAGCCAGGCGCGTGTAGTCGTTTCGACGCCTGCGCCGCGACCTAAACAAATGCATTCTATTCAACTACAAAGGCTCGGAGAAGAGTGGTATGCATTCAATTTCATGCATAGTGAATTAATGAAAAGCTACTGGTAAAGAGAAATACTTGTGGCGAGAAATCTCGATGTAATCAGCGAAAACTTATCGAGCGCGGTCGATTCGACGCCGCGCGACCGCTTGAAGGTTAAGTATAGATTAGATTCTAATTAGGTTGAGGAAGGATCTGAGTAGCTCCCGAAGGATATTCACTCTTTCTTCCCAAGAGTGAAGGGGACACCCTTGCCCTATTGTTAAAGATTTAAGACAAAAAAACCTTTCCTCCTTCTGGGTAGGCTCGCTCCATCGTAGACCTTGTTCTGTCATCTCTGACATAGACTAGAGTCAAGAGCAAACCCATTACAAATAAAAAAAAAAATTAACATACCTGTACTCCCTAGACTGTAACAACATTTTCGGCGGAATCCGAGGTGAGTATCAAGATATGTCAAACATAAGACCTTTATATTGTGTGCAATAAAGCTCACTCTGTGAGGTTGTCACTCAGTGAAGGTCAATATCGAAATGTTTATTTACAGAATAGACTAGCTGTACACATGATTGTACAAAGTGGAACATTGTCTAATTAACTATATGTATTTTGTTATTCATCCATTTTTTGTAGTTTATTGACAAACGGGCAATAAACTACATTCTTTGGATTTTAATTATGAATCATATCATTTTATGACTACAGTGCAGGTTTATTCTTTTGTTCTCAATTTTTTTACTCATAGTAACAAAATTAGCACATAATTCTAAATTTTTATCTGTATAGTAATGTTTGTTCTACATTCAGTTCACTTGGGTTCATATTTCTTAGTTATGTTGCTAAGAATAAATTAGTTGTTTAGATCACATTGCTACAATCAAAACGAAAATGCAGGTACTCATTCAGCTGCATCTGGATAGACTAGAACAGGGATCTCCAATTGTAATTTCAATTAATTGAGCTATTCAGTATTAAAGGGTCCTAATGTTGCCGCTTAGTGTAATAATTCAAATGAAAAATCTATCAAATGCTATTTGAATTTAATTTGTTTTTCATTGCCAATTCGGATAAAGAGGCATGCATATCAGGTGATTAACGTCAAGGTATTTAGTTTGTATGAAAATTAACGAAAAATAATCATTTATTAATGTGGCCATAATAAAAAAAGCTTATTTCCGTGTTCTGAACATCAGGTCGAAGTTTATGTATATTATCTGGAACACCGTGTATAGTCGGGAAAAAGGCTAGGCAAGTGGAAATTGCAAAACAGGAAAAAACACTAGTTACCTTAACACTACCTACTATTTTTAGCACTGACACAGTATGTCAGTGCTAAAAAACCAGACAGCAAGTTAAATTTGGACTGTTCAAAATCTATTAACATATCATTGGTACCCTAGCTAAAATGTAACATAGGAGTTGGTATTTTTGCAGATACATACTGAGAAAAGAAAAAATACCGGCCAAGTGCGAGTCGGACTCACACACACAAAGGGTTCCATTCCATAAATTGAATTTTTATTATTTGTTTTTATACCGGCAATAGAAATACACAATCTGTGAAAATCTCAACTGTCTACCTATTACGTATCTTGAGATACAGCCGGCTGACAGACAAACAGACAGACGGACGGACGGACGGACGGACGGACAGTGGAGGCTTAGTAATAGGGTTCCGTTGGTTACCCTTTGGGTACAGAACCCTAAAAACTGATACTAATTATCACTCAAAAATTAACTTAAAATATAGAACACTAAAGCAGATACTTGAGCTGGCAGCGATGTAAATTATCTCGAATCTATATGTCATAACACTATTGGTTGTTTAGTCGTTAACCAACAGATAGACAACTAGTTAAGTGTTGTAGTCCTCAGAAACTGGGAATAAGAAACTTAACCTTCATTTCTTGTTTTTCAAGTTTAACCTAACTATCCAAACTGATATAATATTATAAATGCAAACTTATTTTTGTTTCAGGGCTAAATGATAAATTATATTAATTTAACAAATCTAGGTAGAGTTAGAGTAGAGTAGGGACTCCATTCTCCGCACTTAGACTGTCATTCGGTCCGCTGTGCGTGGTTATCCTGGCTACGTTAGCCAGCCTAGCTCCGCCCAGAAGCACAGAAGTTTCCTGGGAGCTTCACAGACTTCGCGGAGCGATCTCACTGTTACGAGGATTTGTTGACGTTGGGTAGCCACGGCCTCGCGTTCCAGGATGACGTGGGCGGCTGATTCTTCGCCGTCAAAGTAGCCCCTGCAGAGTGTCTGTGGTGCCTATGTTAAAGAGATGTTTGTTTAGGGGTCAATGGCCCGTTGCAAATAGGTTACATGTACCTCTTTTACAATCTAGATTAGGCCGGAGTTTCCTAGCTGACTACCCTGAGAAGAAACACCGAAACAAACTCATAGTCTCATAGTCATAGTCTCTTTTGAAGTCCATACAATCGCCAATAAAATATGAAAACCATGAAGTTTAACGTCTGAGGTGACCTTTTGAGGAAAGCACCGCGCAGGTTTGAGTGAACCTGTCCAGACAGTGCAAGCATTTGTCAGTTATCATTCAGCTCAACTCAGAACTTTGAGGAGCTCAACGAACCGACGAAAAAAACTAAGCTGCTGAACCAATTGAATGATGAGTTTTGGTACAGAGATAAAGGAGGAGCTCGTGGCTAAATAATAACAGCCGCGCGGTTCGATCTCAAGGTTAAGCAACGCTTGCCGAGGTTGGTCTGTAGATTTGACGTTCAAAAGTGCCTTTAATGGTCTAGTTGAAATAAATAATTTGACTTAGACTTTGATAGGTGACTATTTTAACATACCGAGACTCCTCCGTGCTTCGGAAAGCTCATTTAGCCGTTGGTCCCGGCTGTCATTTGTAGATTTTAATTAGTCGTGACGGGTAGTCAGAAGCCAGAAATCTGTCACTAGTCTTGCCAAGGAGTTCCGTGTTACTCAGTTAATGGGTTATGGATGTCTGTTAGGCAGCTGCTCCACATAAAGTACAGTAGTGCTATTCTGTAACAATATTTTCGTGTCTCGAAAGCGGAATCCGAGGTGAGTATAAACATAAGACCTTTATGTTGTGTGGAATAAAGTTCACTTTGTGAGCTATCTCACTCAGGTGAAGCTGGATATCGAAATGGTTACTTACAGAATAGACTAGCTGGTATTCAGCTGAATCCGGTTTGACTGGAAGCCGACCCCAATGTAGTTGGAAAAGCCTAAGTAGATGATGGTACACAGATAAACTAGATCTTGAAGAGGACATCAGATACTTTTAAATACTGGTTAACGTTTCCTATGGATAATTTTCGGCTTTCCTGTAGGGAAACCTGAAATCTAGCACTCATGAATTCACCAATTCAAAATAGATGTTTATTGCTTGCAGGTATTATTTTAATAATATCATATCATGATGTAATGTTATAAAGTTAGATGATGTAATGTTACAGTAAATCAATAATAATAATAATAAATTCATTTATTTGCAAACATTATGTGTCACTGTAATATAAAAGCCTTGCCTCCTGAACTAGGTAGTTAACCTGTATCTCAGGAGACAGTTCCCTCCCTCATTACATTAAACATTTTGTTTACATGCTAGGTACAATGCTAGTTAAAACATAAAAAAAAAACTATGAAACATATGATGTAAAAAAGATAATTAGATTAAATATGTACTTGATTAAAACAATAATAAGAAATATGAAAAATATGATTGCCCATGTGGTGTGGTGTGTTGTGCATGTTGGTGTGTTTTTTGTATGTATTCGTAAGAATTACGGTGTGTGTGGTTGTGTTGGTAGTGCAGTCCCTTTATTGGTTTGGGTTACAGTTGACTAGATTTTCTATTTGTTCGTAGTCTAATTTGCTGAGCCAGTCTAGTACTTACACTCTTTCCAAACTTGTGATTATTTAAATTTTGTGCATTTTCAATAGTAATGGTAAGCCCTACAACATGCAATGGAGTACAATATAATGAAAGGCAATATTCAATTAGCATTTACGTCATCATCATTATCAGTTCAGCTACTGAACTGGTGAACGGTGATGATGATTTTCACTGTTGAGCAGAGGCCCTTACCAAGCGTCGCTTTATAGACTGGTCTTGTGCGTCTCAAATCCAGTCTTGGCATTTAATTGTTTTTATTAGAAATGTCGTTTGATCACAATCTCGACGTTGGAGCACTCTTGCCTAGAAGTAGCCTATTTACTCTTGACTTAAAGAGCCCCAGGTTGTAGTCATCAGAAAGCACAGACTCAAGGAGCTGATTCAATTCCTTAACTGTGTACAGAGAAACTATGCCCAAAAGGTTTTGTGTATATAGCTACTATAATCCCCTGTTTGATTAAATTTGGCAACATATCCTATTGTTTTTATTGGCATTTGGCTAAAATCAATGTATTAGAAGTAGGTTCTGAGTTGTACAACACAATTTACCACTCCTCATCTCTAATTCATCACTCCCTTCACAGCTACGACGACAAGATACAATCACATTACTATTACAACGAGGACACGAAGAGCACTCAATGGGAGCATCCACTCGACAACGTGTACAGAGAACTGGTGAAGAAGGCGCGCGATGCGTCAATGCAAGATGATACCTGCGCCTCTGTTCAGGTGAGCTTACTCTCATTTTCAAGCTTTTATTGTTGGACTGGTGCAACGTTCCTTATCGCACTTTCCAGAATGTCACACGACATCTGTTGTTGTTTTTGTTTGGTAATTTTTTCACGGGTTAGTCACATCTCGTCCCCTTCCCCTCTCGTCCCATTTCCATCTCTTGCCCTTCCCTTTTCATGTCATACCTATGTGTTACCTCTACGAAAAATCCGATCTGTATAGCAAACGCGTAGGGGAAGGGGTGGGACTAAACCTTTTTCACATAATGACTAATTAACGACGAAGGAGCATGTATGTATGCCTAGAAAAAACATATTCGAATTTGACTTAAGGGGCACCACTGACTGCATTTTTATCGAATATCACCGTCATCCTCAGCTGCATCTGTCTGTTCTTCTGTCACGAGGATGTATCTTCTAATTTAAAAGAAAGAAAAGTGCAGTAGTTTTGGTGGTACAGAACCCTCAGTGCTCAAAATGTGTCATATCATTAGTGTGTTTTAAGTGGTAGTAGTTTCCACAGTATTGGTATAACATTCTTAATGTACAAAAAAAGAAAAGGTGTAGAAAAATGCCACAACTTCGATAGTATCGCGTGAGAACTAAATCTACGAGCCCCACGATCCGCAGCCGACCAAAAAGCCAAGAATTTATAATCAGGTCGTTAATTACTTTCACTTTATTAATGACCTAAATGCCTGGACATTTCTACTTACTATAAGGTTCAGCTCGCACGCTCATACTTTTTGTGGAGTAGATAAAGTTTTATAACTCACGAGTACTATCAAGTGCGTACCTACCTGCCTCGCTTGCTGCAAAGCGGGTGTACCCGTATGATCCACTGTGCGTAGTCGACACGCGATTAGCGTGCCTATCCTTTATATATCTTTGGTAATAAATTAACTTCAACTTTATCCTTAGAACGTGTATATCTACTTATTAACATCACTGATTACTGACAAAGTACCTATAGGTAGGTACTTACACGAAATACCTATCTACACTTTCAGTGAGAACACGCGTAACTTAATGTTTTTTTTTTAATTACGGAAGTGATGTTTACGACTCCACAAAAGAGCCGCTTTCGATATCGCTGTAAAATCAGGAACTAGTTCCCTGGGTAACCTTTATGTTGAACTGGACCTATTTGGCGCAGCCGCGAAACACACTACCTACCTATTTATTTTATTTTTTATTTATTTAGTGCATGGAGGATTTACAGCTAATAAAGATAAAAAAAATAGGAAACCGTAGTCACCAGCAAGCCAATAACGAAGCCTCACGTATAGAAACGATTTTTTTTATTATCTTGTTTCTACTGTCAACGTGTTGTGTGCTTTTAAGTTGCTAATAAACTGTATTGTCTTTCTTTCTTTTAAATAAAATACTTTTCTTTCTATCCTGGGAAATAAATACAAGTCTTAAGTCTAAGTAAACGTTCTAAGTATAGATATTATTTCAAACAGTTCCCTATTTTACGAAATGTTCTATTTAAGTACCTCGCAATCAAACAGAAAACATCTCATATCGTAAATAATAGAACTATCGATTGGTACATTAAGAATTGACGTAGCTATACCGTTGCATGTCCAAGGCTGCCCCCAGTTGACAGTTGACACATTCTCAACTCGAGTCAACGATGTCTTTACGGCGTGATAACTCCGCAGTAACCCTATTAACCTTTTATTGGACTAATTGGACACGCCTCTCACTTTTATATTAACTTTTGTGTGTCTTTGTTTTGTGATGTTCTGAGTAATTGAACTGTGTTGTTGGTTCTTGTGATGTTTTATTGATTTTGTGGGTTTAGAAATTTTCTTATGGCTCGTTGGGTTAGAAAACGACTTTCTAAAGTTTTGTGTCACTAAGGTCTGATTTTGCATTTGAGCTCTTGAACAAGATTTAGGGGTGCTGCTCGTGATCAGTTCCGTTGGAACAATAGGGTATTTTACTAAAAAAATCGAATTAGACCGTCTGATAGATTTTCAAAAAATATTGGACACTTATTTTTTCTTTTTTCACGTAAACAAAAAATGAAGGCGATACAGTGCGTTAAAGACACGCGTGACGTCATCTGGCTTGGTAATTTTGTTACATTTTTACCAAGCCAGATGACGTAACGCGTGTCTTCAACTCGCTGTATATTCTTTATTTTTTGTTTACGTGAAAAATTAAAAAATACGTATCCAATATTTTTTGAAAATCTATCAGACGGACTAATTAGATTTTTTTTAGTAAAATACCCCATTCGCCCTAATTATTAAAGAGATGTTGTGGTTTTTTTTTAGAATAACTTCATAATTGTTGCTATTCTATATTATGTATGCATGTTGATAGAAGGATACCGAGATTTCTAACTCACCAAGCTAACTAATTAAGTAAAGAGATATTTTCGTCCACCAAACCGTGAATTACTTCGATTACTCCTTATACATGTCAAGGGAATGTTTTTTACATTACTATTTATCCTATTATAATTATATGAAAACATCCCTAAGTATCTAAAATATTCTTCTTTATACAGGAGCTCCTAACATCCGAAGAGAACACAAAGAACTTAGAACGCGTAGAAACAAAAGTCGAAAGTGATGAAGAGCTTAGTACGGATAGCGAGAACCATGCATCCGATGTCAGAGAGAACCCAACGCTCACTGGACCTCGACGACTCACACCATTGGGAAGACCCCCACCTTCCCCCCTTAGTAGACTGGATAAAAAGCTCTCTGAAACACGAATATCACCGTTAAGACGCAGCGTAGATGGATCATTATCCGGTAAACCGAGTCTCATGAGGAATTCTTCAGATCGGGACATGTTAAATCGACCCGCTTTCGGTGCCGAGAGACCGAAGTTATTGTTCAAGCAGCAGTCAGAGATCATTGATTTGAAGATGCATGTGCTGAGTAGTCCTGAAGAAGAGAACTTCAGTCCGTTGCTGTCCTCCACCAAAATTGATCGGGGGTTGCCGTTAACAGGTAATTTTTAAAGCATTCGGTTTACAGAATTAGTAAAACCCGTTTAAGGTGGTTGCGCCAGGGTTGCCCGCGAAATTCAAATTTTCTTACGTTTTTGCAAGTTAGTATTAGGTTATATGTTGATTAAAGTATGATTCGCGGCCGGAAGGATTATGTATTTTCAAATTTATAACCATTAAAATCAGTAAAAGAACTCCATAATTCGGTATAATCATAAAATGTCAAGATTTCATGAAATAGTCGTTCTTTCGGGTTACCTGGCCCTATGGAGTTTTATCGCTGACTTAAATGGTTACAATTCTGAAAATACATAATTCTTACGCCCGCGAATCATACTATAATTAACATAAACCTAATACTGACTTGCCAATTGCAAAAAACGTAAGAAAATTTGAATTTCGCGGGCTACCCTGGCGCATCCACCTTAAGATGATTTTAAAGGGACTTAAACAAAAACACATCTTATACGAGATAGCGTATTAAGCGGGATTTTGGAAAATAAAACGTAATAAGTAGTTCTCCTCCTTGCGTCGTACTTAGTGCTGAGGGTCGTGACCTCCTTCTGTATCACTTTCACACGTATGATGTTTCTCCGCCTGTTTTTGTCCGTGGCGGTGTGAAGGGCGTTGTGAACGGTAGAGTCAAGGGCGGTGCGAATCTGGTCAGACCAAGGTACTGGACTGCATCCACGAGGTTTTTTCCATCTACTTTGCCGGTCACGATCAACTTTTCGAGGTTGTAATAAGTAGTAATTGAATTGTATTTATAAAGTTTTATAGTAAAGCTTTAGGTTACTAAAGCTTTTAACAAGTTGATGAAAAAAGGGATAGTCATCCAAGCTCGAAATTGTACATGGTACAGGGATTGCGACGCTTTTGAAACGAGGACTTTTCCTCTTACCGATCACTGTGATAGTCGCCAGATAAACTTGCAATAAAGTACACTGAAGTACTTTCCGTAATGTCCCTTCGTAGATACCCGATACCCTTTATAATGCGCACAGCAATGAAGTGGAACTCTGCCTGCGTCTGTGTTTCCAAACGCTTACAACCCTTATCTTTTCAAAGTTAGAGTGAACAGGCTCCTTCTGGGTAAGCTCGCTCCATCGTAGACTTTGTCTCTGTCATCTCTGACCTAGACTAGAGTCAAGAGCAAACCCATCACAAATAAAAAAAAGAATAATAAATTATGGCATATTATGCGGGGAATCGTATTAAGCGTGATCGTATTAAGCAGGTTTTACTGTAATTTTTTTGTCTAGATTTATTCAGTTCCAAAACAAATAGACATTACAAGTTGTCACAACGTCGCGTCCCTGTAGAATTTTCGCAGGTAGATGTAGATAGACCACGGCGAAGGTACGATCGAGTTCGATCAGCAGTGCGGTCGTCATGTCAGAGGCCCTTGAGGCGGTTTACAAACTCTGACACTAGGGTGTGTGGGATCTTGTTAAGACCTTATTGCTCACACGATAAGAAGGAGAAGTAGTGCGATTCTGTAAACCTCCCACCGTGTACCTACGCTAAGATGAATTGAACATGAAGTGAGCTGTCAATCCATTCAAACAAGACAGAATGACCGTTGACAGAATCGGCCGCCTGATCAATCTTGGCCAGAGATCTGTGTTTCCTGATAGCTACAACCTGGGAGTCTTTAGGTCAAGAGTGAATAGGTTACTTCTAGGGAAGCGTGCTCCATCTTCGACCACATCATCGCTTACCATCAGGTGAGATAGTGGTTAAACGCGTGCCTATCAGTAGTAAAAAAAAAGATCGCCCTAGCTAGACAGAGGAATAAGAGAAGTGGAAGCCTTTACCCAGCTGTGGGTCACGATTGTAGGCTAAAACATAAAAAATGTTGTTGATGTTGTTAACGTAATAATTAAACAGGATAAATTTTTAAGTGTGCGTGGATGGCCAAATCCGATACTATGAGGAGTAGGATTAGCTAAAGGAGTCTTCGATTTGATGAAAACTAAAACTGCATTATTGGATTTTTGAAAACTCTGTATTCTAGGCCAAAAATCGAACTCGTTGATATTAACAAAAAACAGACGGTGTAATAGTACAGGTTGTGTTTTTTTTTGTTGGTTAGGTACTACATACAGGGTGTGTTTCGCTAGCAAGGATCAAATTCTGGGAAGCAATAATATATGGCAAACTAGAGGAAAGCGCTCACTTTTAACAAATTACTATTAGAATGTTTGACTTAACCTACCGCAAGAATCTGATATTAAAAAAAAATACAATGATGCAGTTGTAGATTCTCGGTCCCGAGTTGATGAAAACTAAAACTGCATTATAGCAACTGCATCATATCATATAATGAGTTTTTTTTTTAAATACCTGTTACTACAACTCGCTCCTTGAATTCGACCCCTTCTAAAGCTAAAACCCTTTTGCATAGTGTGCCTAAGTGTAATCCATTATTTAGTTTTGAACACGTAACACTGGTGATTACTGGGGCATTTCAATTAAACTCTTGAGTAATATGAATAATACACTGATTCTGATAGTACAGGTTCACCTAGTTTCGTAATCGTTGAAATCGTTGTGGGTTGAATTTTAGTGTGTATCACTTTGCTCTTGTAAACGTTTTAAATAACGTACCTATGTCTGTATTTTGTAACACTACAAATAAGAGTTTTTTTTTTAATAAATAGAAATAAAATAGACAAAGTCCCCGTCACGAGAAGATATAAATATTGTAAACACACATTTAGGGGTTCGCAACGTTTGGATAAAAAAAATTTTTTTTTTTGAATAATTTTATAGCGATATAATTATGTTAACACAGACATCTAATTACTTTCGTCAGACGATTCCGAGTATTCTGTTTCAGAATCACTTCCATGATTAACAAAACTGTCTACCGTGCTATCTATCTTTTGATCAAGTTTGCCATAAAAGTTATTTTCTTCTTTGATGACGTGCTCCACACAGCGCTTCCACCTTTCCACTGTAATCTGCTGCAGTCCTTTTTGGAGCAACGACTTCACCTCCTCAAATTTAAAATTTGTGTTATTGGGAGCAACATATGATCCCCTAAGATCCGCCCAAACAAGCTCAATTGGATTAAGCTCGCAATGATAAGGCGGAAGCCTTAAGACTTCCACCTTATATTTTTTTGCAAGCTCATCCACTGCATAACTTTTAAAATTATCTTTAACGGTTTTCACCTTTTGCAATAATTCGGTTTTAATTTCATTTTCATCAAAAGATATTTTTTTAGTTAAAAGCCATTTTTGTATATCTTCTTTTTTCCAGGCAGTAGTAGGGTTCTTTTCAAGACGCCTTGAATGATGTGGTGCATCGTCCATTACTACCACAGCGTTTTCTCCAAGTTTAGGTAGCACAGTTTCAAACCATTGTTCAAAATGTGTAGCGTCAATTGACTCATGGTAATCCCCTGTCTTCGTCGACTCAAATATATTTTCGCCTCCATCTACAAAGCCATTTTCACTTCCAATGTGTGTGATGATTAATCGTCTACTCTCTAGCAAAGCCTGCTTCTTGCTCTTGCTTGTTTTGTCAACAGTGAGTCCTATTAAATAAAATAATACAGCCATTAATTGATTGAGTTAATGTAAATTCAATTAAAATACATATAATTATAATATAACAAAATTATTATAAGTATTGTCCTGATCCACGTTGTATACATATACAGGGTGTTCTAGACGAGCTTGGGCATATTTAAGCGAGATGTCGGGTAGATCATCTACCCGACATCTATACATTAAGGACAAAATAAAAAAAACGTAAAAAATGTGACTTCAAAAAACACGACCGCAAAATACGACTAAAAAGTTCCGTAGAAATTACTTTTCAAACGGTATCATGCAGTTGGTGACATCAAATCTGTGATTGAACTAAAGTAAAAACCACCAACGGTTTTTTTTGTTTTTCTTTTTCCTATATCAGCTTCTTAAAAACACCCCCTATGACCACGCACTTCTGGAACAGCTTCTATATACAATATAATAATGAAACAACCACTAGTAATTATTACACGAACCTGCATGCACCCATGTCTCGTCCATGTAATATATGTGCCGCTTTTGCTGTCTGTATTCTTTGATTTTTCTCAAGTATGTTCGCCGCCATATTACTATATCGTCGCTATCCATGATCGCATTATTTCTCTGTCGTTTTACATATTTAAAGTGCAAATGCTTCATTAGCCGTCTGAGAGTCGATTCGCTAAAATTTGGTAATTCAACATCATCATTGATTGCCTGAAGAACTTTTGGTATTGTAGGCAATTCACCTCTTAAAAAGTAACTGTGAATTTTTTTCCTAATCGCACTTTTATCAACGTCATCAACCTTTTCATGGCATTTAGGTCTCACTTTTGTATTAACTGGTGACTTTATTCCCTCGTCGGAATTGTATTCTCTTATTATATTATACACAGAGGCTATGCCAATTCCAAGAATATTTGCTGTTTTTTTATTTATTTCTGTTTTGTATGGATATTGATTAGACGGCCAAGTTTCTTTCACGTACTTACATACGTTAATAACCATGTTTTTTTCATTAGCCGTGAAGCTCGTTACCTGTTAAACAATATTATACAAATAACAAAAAATATTTACACTCGAAAAACTATTACTCTCCTTTTGATGCAATAGGGAACATGCGATATTTTTATTTTTGCTTTCATTTTAAAGAACTCCGTCCAGAATAGACCGCCACATAAATAAAAAATTAAAACGCTTTAATTTATTGCTAAAATTACGTTTTTAAACAGACTGTTTAAATTTTCGCGCCATAACGGACGATGACGTCACTCATGTCTGTCACTGGTCAAGAACTGTCATAATTCAAAGTCATAGAGCAAGATCCCAGTGCTTCCAGAACTTACTTATTTTATCAGTAACAAAATGTGTGGAATAGAATAATGTTAGTATGTAGGTACTTTGAACATTCGCTTACCTGCTAGTTTGAGTTGACGCGACCTCCAGTTTGTAAGTATCATCATCAGATGCTAGCTATGAAACGACTAAATCATTTTCACGATTTTTACAAAATACATATTCTTAAATAATTAGTAATTTAGTAAACATTTACTAATAAGTCATTGTAATAGTGTAAGATCTGCTCCACTGAGAATTGAGATCCTATTCACAAGTATCTTTTGGACATAGTTTATTTACTAAGTATAAAAATAAAACTGCAAAACGACCTTTTATAGACTTTTGAAATATGTCATACCTACAAACATCACTAAAAAAAATTGCCTATTGGATGGTGTGGTGATATTATTATGCGTAGGTACGTTGAAATTACACTGGCACTACTCTATTCAAATATTTTGATACTGCGAAATAAGTAACGGCTAGGAGCCCTGGGATCTTGGACTATAAACTAACACGAGTGACGTCACCAGGCGCTGATTGGTGTATTAAAATACGTTCCGTTTCACGTTACTTTAAATTTGTGATTATTGTTAAAAATCAATATTAAATGGAATAAAAACATTGCACTGGCCCTTCTCTTATGCTTTTTTTTACATTGTAGCCACACAATATTGAATATTAAATCTGCATCTTCCCTTATTATTAGTCATATAAATAAATGCATACCTTTTGACGTTTAATTCGTGGCGAATTAATTTCCTTGGACGTATCTGGTCCTCGATCCATTATAAGTAGTAAAAAAACAATAATTAACAAAATCAACAATTTTTAACTGATTCGAAATAACAAAATCAACAATAACAAGCAATATGACCTAATCAAAAAACACAAGCCAACTGTGACGCATTCGAAACTCGAATGACAGCATTGGCAGCGTTAGCGTGAACTTACTTTAAAATGGCTGCCCAAATGTTTACATTCCATGAGTCGAGACGCGTTCCAGTACCACAAAACATTAGACGACAACGCTTTACATCGCTAAAATATAATCCGGCCAAGTGAAATTGCCCATTCGTTTCGTATTACACGTATGTTACTTTGAGTTTATTGAATTTTGGATTATTTGTTGTTCATTGAATTGTCGCGACATAACTTAGCAGACGTTCTTTATTTACAAAATTTATAGCTATCCCTGACGGGGGGGCTATACTGTAATGGATCTATGCCCTTTATCAGTTGATGTTTTATTGTTTTGAAAATTAAATAAAGTATTCAGTTAAAAATGAGCAGTTTTCTTTTGTTTGCTATGTGTTATTACTTTCCAGTATTTGATCCTTATTAGAGACACTTTCGGATGGCGTAATAATACAGTGATTTGATTGATTTTTCAAGGTCTTTATTTGTTAAATTATGTTCTATTTATACACAAATCAGGATTTAAATTGTTACACAGGCTATCCCCTTGACAAACATTAAAACATATTGTTATTTACTATTCTTATACATTGTTTTACCTAACATTAGTATTAGATACTTACTGTTCAAATAGGGGTTATGCTTATGTGCAAGCCTTAGTATGGACCCACATGGATTTAAAAATGTTTGGGTTTCAAACTGTACGCTTTCATTACAATCCGATTATAATAATAAAAGGTAAGAAGTTAGTAGCGGGTAGTTCGCAAAACGATCATGCATTCTCCGGCCGAACGAGCGGCGTCGTTCAGTAAGCGAGCTGTCGTCATGATACGTCACGGAGGAAATAGTGATGGGGCAGTCGGTATCGATTGTACGTGCGGGCGGGCGTACGGCAATGTATTAAGTCGACTTTTACCAATTGATGAAATTAAAATGTTACGGTGTGCTGGGTTTTAATGTAAATAAAATTTACGCGAAATTTTAAAAATGAAATCTTTTATTAATGGGTATTTTAAACGGTTGTGTAATATTTTAAGGTTGGTGCGAAATGGAGTGTTGTACAATATATTTATATTTTGGATAGTTTGGAGTTTACTATATTTTGTTTCAGATAGACTAGACCAGACAGGTGCTGCGTAAGTTAGGCAAGGTCTAACAAGTGTAGAATAAATGAGCAATTTGGTTGAGGAGCTAAGAGCAGATTTGCGATTTAAAACTGGTTTTAATGAATTTAGGGCATTTGCACCTTTGCTTATAATAAGTTCAGTGTTCTTATGCCAGTTAAGCGACTTGTCTAATATAACACCTAAATATTTCACCGAAACACTCCATGTAATAAGGAAATCATCAATTTTTATAAGTCTAGTGGGAATTGCGCGTTTTCTTGTAAACAGAATGCCTTCGGTTTTTGTTGAGTTTAGCTTAAGTTTCCAAGTTTTATAATATTTACTGAGTAGTTCTAATGAATATTGTAGCCGTCCAGTAACTACATCCACATCTTTGTGTGACGTGAATGTTGCCGTATCGTCAGCGTAGATAGCAAGTTGTGTATGAGCCTGTTTAGGTACGTCATTCAGGTAAAGTATGAACACGTATGGGCCCACGAGCGAGCCCTGAGGCACATTGGCTGGTATGGTCTTAGGAGCAGAATGGTTTTTGCCTATACAAGGTGTTGTTTTGCATCCTCGTCAAATTTCAGGAGGTTGTCATAAAAGACATAAATAATCAATTGAAAGTACGATAGTGGGCAATAACTAATAAGCGCTGCTTTTATTTGTTGTTGAAATTTAACAGTATTTCAGAATTAAACCCTTAATTCAATACAAAGAAAACAGAATCACCCGACTACGCACACAGCGACAATGCAGCTGAGTGCGTGAGTGTCGACGTCTTACCTACGAAGTGCTAGCGCGTGCGCGGGCATGGACCGCTACATAATTTTACCTAATTTTATTTCGAAAATCACCTACATTATTGTCATAAATTTCGCTTGATAATGAACTCATTTTTGAGCATCATTGGATTACGGAAATCTTACTAAAGACAGTAATACTAGTGCGCCAAAGAAAAGTTCACTGACCTGGTCTCAGATTATTAATAAAATGTTAGTTTTACTTTATCCTTCAACCTAAAGTTTTCGTAGTGATTTTGTTTTATTTGTGGATTAAATTGGTTGATTTGAAATTTTCCTTACTACTTAACGGGCTTCGGACCGGCAATAATACCTACCTTAGTTGGTGTGCCGATCTACTAAGTCTAAAAATGTTTTCTACGTTTGACGGGAATGGGAAGACGTGTTAGTTGAGTGTAAGTACGTGGTGATACTTTCGACTCTTAGGTATTCTATCTATCTATCAGGATATGGTTTCCGCACTTAGTCCTGATGTTGGACCATTGTGCGTGAGCCATGGCGGCCAAAAATTTACTCCAACCAGCCAACCTCCCTCCAGAAGCAGATCAGTTTACCCGGTGTGTTCAAGATGTCTGTGAGCGAGCTTTGTGTTCCTATCGTTTGGTTCCGTATTTCGGTAACGCCTGTGCACTCGAGAAGTACATGCGATACAGTTTCCTCCTGTTCCATGCATGCTCTGCATAGAGAACTGTCCGTAATGCCTATGGTGTATAAATGTTTGTTTAATGAGCAGTGCCCGGTGATGGTCCCCGCCACCAGTCGCAGGCTGCACCTATTCAGTCGCAGAAGGCGACTGGTCAGTTTCTTGTTTAGGGATGGCATAGCTTCCCTGGATTGCCTGCAGCCTGGTGCCAAGGCCCACCAGCGTTCCGCCTGCTTGTGTGTGTGTTCTTGAAGCCATGTGCGCAACTGGGTGAATGGGAGCGGTATTATGGGTTCGGGTCCAGCCGCCACTGCACCAGAACCTCTTCTGGCCAGCATATCGGCAGCATCATTCCCTAGTGATCCGCTGTGTCCTTTGATCCATTGCAGCGTCACAGTGTTGCGGTTGGTCACCGTGATGCGTTCCAATGCAATGTGACATTCTTGTATAAGTTTCGAGGTAGTATAATATTTCCCTAGGGATTGGAGGACTGAGGCGCTGTCAGAGAGTATGCGAATGTTGGTGTTCGTGACTCTCCTGGCTTCTATGGCGTGGACCGCTAAGATAATGCCCATACATTCCGCCTGGTAGACGGTGTTGAGTTTACCCAAGGGTCTGGATATTTTGATGTTAAGATCGTCGGAGTAAACTCCGATACCGGTTCCGTCGCTTGTCTTTGATCCGTCAGTGTATATTCTCAGCTCTTTGGGACCCGAGTGATCGTCCATTTCCTGCTCCAGAACTATATTGTAGTGCTTCTGGAAATGGTGTGTCTTTTGGGCTTTGTCGTTGGGTGAAATCATCATGGGTTGCAGTCCAACAGCGTCCTCCATGATGCGCGTGTGCTTGATTCTGGAGTCTGTTCTTAAGGTGCCAGATGCCCTGAGCCTGAGAGCCGCCAGGGCCGCCACTTCCCGCACTATAAGGTGTAATGGTGGCAGTCCCAGCATTGCCTGCAGGGCCGCAGTGGGAGCAGTTTTCATACTGCTTGTGACTGCCACACAGGCGAGTCGCTGCAGCTTTTCGAGGTCTTTCTGTGCTGTGCTCAGGTCGGTCCTGGGCCACCAGACTAATGAGCCATAAGTAATTATTGGTCTGATAACTGTAGTGTATAGCCAGTGTGTTATACCGGGACTGATGCCCCAGTTCCTGCCTAGCATGCGTTTGCATTGCCACATGCAAATACTGGCTTTTGTGGTGATATATTCAGTGTGTTTCGCCCAGTTCAGCTGCTTGTCCAAAAAGATGCCCAGGTATTTGGTTTCAGTTGAAAGGCTTAGGGTGGTACCAAAGAAACGTGGTAGTTCTAATGGTGGCAACTTTCTCTTTTTGGTAAAAAGAACAAGTTCGGTTTTGGTGGGGTTCACTGCTAGCTGATACTCTTTGCACCAGTCCTCTACTATTCTTAAGGCCTGCCGCATGAGATTGCATAGCGTGTTTTCATGTTTTCCGTTTATTATTATGGTTATGTCGTCAGCGTAACCAACGGTAAAGTATCCTTCATTGTTGAGTTTCCTTACTAGGGTGTCTGCAACAAGGTTCCATAGTAGCGGTGAGAGGACGCCCCCTTGAGGGCAGCCTTTCGCAACGATGGCTCGAGTTGTGTTATTTATGGTGACCTGTACAGCTCTCTGCTTGAGCATAGTTGTAATCCAGCTTCTCAGGGTCGTATCCACACCGTGCCTTCCGAGGGCTGTGCTAATGCTTTTAAACATGGTTTTATCAAAAGCGCCCTCTATGTCGATGAAGACAGCTAGTGAGGAGCATTTGTGGTTTATTGCACATTCGATCTTTGAGACTACGCTGTGCAAAGCTGATTCTGTTGATTTCCCCGTGGAGTAGGCGTGTTGTTGACTGTGGAGCGGGAACTTACGCAGTGGTCCATCCCGGATGTATCTGTCGCAAAGCCTCTCCAGGGATTTCAGTAGAAAGGATGTCAGGCTTATTGGTCTGTAGGCTTTGGTTTGTGTATAGTCCGTTTTTCCGGGTTTGGGGATGAAAATGACCTTCACCTCGCGCCATGCGAGGGGTACGTATCTGTGTGCAATGCAGGCTTGGTAGATTACTAACAGCCATGGTGTCAGGACGCCCTTTCCCCATTGTAATAGGCCTGGGAAGATTCCATCAAGTCCTGCGGATTTGTATGGTTGAAAGGTCTCCACAGCCCACATTATCCGATCCTCTGTCACTATTTTCCGAGCTGTAGACCAGTCTTGTTCGGTAGGGGGCCATCTTGATTCGGCCGCCCACGTTCTGTCTTCAAGGAGGTTACAGTCTGGGAAATGCGTTTCAAGAAGTACCTTACTGGTTTCTTGGTCCGTCTGTGTGTATGAGTTATCTGGTTTTTTCAGCGCGCCGAGGGTGCGGTCTTGATCAGTTGATAGGATCTTCCGCACCCGTGCGGCTTCGTCATTTGACTCTATGGACTCACAGAACTTCCGCCACGCTGTTTTCCTGGCGGTTCTGATATGTTTCTTAAAGGTGTATTGAGTAGTTTTATATGTTTCCCAGTCCTCTGGGAGTCTGGTGTTCTTTGCTCTGTTGAATTGTTTGCGTAGTGTACTTCTGAGTTTATTTAATTCAGCATTCCACCAAGGGTTACTTTTGCCCATGCGTGGTACTGCTAGTTTGCAGGAGGTGTGGTATGCTTCGGTAATATAGTTACCTAGTTCGGTAACAGTATTTTCTAGTTCATTTGGATCTGTTATTTGGTTTCGATGCATTTGGTGCCTTGCTAGTAAGATTGCTAGAAGGCGTTTGAATTCAGGTATGTTTGTTCGACGTGGGTTTCGCCTGGGTTCGGGCTTTTTTGTGTTGGCCGCCAGTGTAAAACGAATTCTCCTGTGGTCGGAGCAGGATGGTTCGTCTGACACTCGCCAGTTTGAGATAAAATTCGTCGCGTTTTCTGTGGCCAGCGTTAGGTCTATGATCGTTTGTCCCCTGACGGTAACCCAAGTGGGTTCAGAGCCACGGTTTACGATGTTAAGGTTAGTCAAGAATAAATAAGTGGATAAAGCCTCACCTCTGGTGTTCGATACTTCACTGCCCCATAGTGGGTGGTGAGCGTTGGAATCGGTACAGATGATCAGGTCCAGTTTGGCGGTCTCGCAGTGCTGGACCAAATCATCCATCTCCTTCGGTGGGCAGTTCTCGTCGTCGCCTGGCATGTACACCGATGCTAATACGAGATCTGGTGTATCTATGCTAGTCTGTAGCATGATCACGGTTATGTCTCTGGAACAGAATTGGGTCAGCGGCGTAATAGGTACGTCTTTAGGAGTGTATATGCATGTTCGTGGTTTTCGGGTGCTATGTGTGCTGAGTGTTAATTTACCTCCAATATTTCCAAGGCCGCATATCCTGTCACATCTGATCCACGGCTCTTGTATGAGTGCGATTGTTCTTGGTTTCGTCTCCAGCGCCCTGCGTAGGCTAGCCGTTGCTGTTTGGCTATGCTGGAGGTTCGTCTGTATGATCTGGATGGTGTTGGGTGTGGGCGGCATTGCCGGTGGTGTGGAGTTAGGAGGAGTCTGATCCATCGGATAGTGTCCCTCCCTCCTCCACTCCGTGCCAGTTGTCTGTTGCTGGGGAGGATGCAAGCAGTTGTGACGTCCACCCGGGTGATGTGGGTGGTGCAGACTCTATGTCTGCATCGGCCATGGCCGCTCTCGCCATTTCCTCCTCCAGTCGTGCCATGTCTTGGTCATTCGTCAGGGTCGGTACAGTCTCGGTCGTGGTCTTAAAGTCAGTGTCGGTCCTGACGTCAGAGGGCTGAGGTCTCTGATAGAAGCGGACGTATATTGATCCCAGTAGGTACGATATACGCCGCTCCCGCTCCAAGACCTGGTCAACTTCATCGGCCGGGATTCCCAGGGTCAAATATGTCCCGTGGTTATCCCCACCGACAGAAGTCGCCCTGTACAGTGACCACCTCCCTATGTCGTACCAGGTATTCTGACGGATCAGAATACTTTGGAGCCGCGCTATGTCCCCATTGTACCTGGGGACGAAGAGCGCAGCTCGGGCACGGGTCGGTATCTCGTCCTGTCGCATGACGGTCAGCGTCTGTTCTGTCTCCGGGAGTCTAATTCTGGGCACATTTTGAGTCAGCCAGGTCAGGGCGTTGTCGTCCTCACACCACACTTGCACGGTACCCTCCGCTATCCTAGGGAAGCCGCGGAAGGCCGGGAGTGGTTGAGTCAGGTCAGCTTCCATGACCAGTCTTTCCAGCTCAGTCTTAATTTGTGAGGTTTCTGTCTGCGTCAGGTCTCGAGAGGGGGGAGGAAAGCAGATCGCCACGGAGAGCCGCGCCGGAATGTCCTTTGTGGCCCGCGCGTAGGTTCTCTGTTCCCCCTGAGCGGTCTGGATCTTCACACGTTTCGGGTTCCCCTGCAGCGTGCTCGGCGAGGCCGTATCATCCGGCCGTACCCTCTTTGCCGCCCCCAAACCGCTTGGCCCAGGTTGTGGCTCAGAGGTGCCCTGACCGGCGCTCGATTTCAGGGTTGCCCTGTGCGAAGCTCCAGCCCGCTTCCCCCTCCCCCTTTTCGGTGGTCGTCGTTCTGTGTCCGGTTCTAGGTTCCGGCCTACTGTTCCGGTGGTTTCCAACGTTTCCGGGGATTTTTCGCGCTGGGTTTCCCCTTCGCGGACTCGCCCCCGGTCCCGTGTTTCCGCGTCCGGCCGTTTTTCGCGCTGGTTTACACCTTCGCGTACTTGTGGCTGGTCGCGTACTTTCTCTGTGGCAACCATCTGCGCTCCGCGCTGGCTGTTGCCTTCGCAGCTTGTGCGCATCCGATCGCCTTGTTTCCTCTCCCCGGCTAAAGTTTTTCCGCGCTTAAGCATGCGTACTTCACCCGCCGGGGTCGGGATGGAACCACTTGAACAGGCTGCCTTCCCCTTGTCTCTTTGGTCACGGTCTGGGTTGTTCCTAAAACTATTCCTAACGATGCTCTGTTGCCAGGCGCTCGTGGAAAGTTTGGTCTGTGAGTGTCGTGGCGCTTGGGTAGCAGCCTGGTCTGTGCTTTGCGTTGGCGCGTGTGTCGCAGCCGAAGTCTGTGGTGTGGGCGCGTGTGTCGCAGCCGAGTCTGTGTTGTTTGTTGGCGCTGTAGTAGCAGCCGGTCGCGCCATAGGCGTATCATTAGGCAGTAAGTTGCCCCCCCCCAGAATACGATGGGGGCTGACCGACGAGTCGGCATGGGATTCCCCGGCTTGGCCGGGACCCACCTGGGTAGTTTTTTCCACGTTCTGCTTCATGATTTGGTTTGGGGTTGTTGGGCTTTTTTGGAAACGAGGTTACCCCTCCTCTGGACCGATAGGATTTAGGGAAAAAAGGAGGGAGAGAAGTTTGGAGTAGGAAAAGTCGAGGGGATTAGAGGGGTACTGGGTTAACCCTAGGCCTGGGATCTGGCCTTCGGGAAACTTCTCCTGTCCGGGGTCTCACCTGAGACACTCCGGCCGGGGGATCGACACCGAGCAGTCAGGTGGCGGTCCCCCAGCCGGAGCTGGGCTATCCGCAACCTGCCCACCCGCTCGGTTGCACGAGAAGAAATGCTTGGCGACCTGTGACGTCCCGCCCCGGGAGTACGTGTATTCCCGTGAAAGGACGACATAGCCGAGCCCCGAGTGCTCTTAGGTATTTTTGACGTAGTTAAAAATTTGAAATCAACTTATTTACACTAATAAAATTGATTAAGCAGACAGCTATTTAAAAAATGAACAAATAAATTAATTACCTACTTTGCAAGTGGGTCTTAGTTACCCGGAGGTATTGTTCAAAGTTGCCACCATCACATCACACTTTTCGCACAATCGAGCACAACGTAGCTGGTTTTCCTTTAGCTTACGTAACACTAACACATTCGTTTTTAAAGTGTCGAAAGCCACAATGACGCTCTGTGATGGGGTTCCCGAGCGGGAAAGATTTTCGTAAACATCCGGCTGGCTTCACGTAGGCTCTCTCCACTGATGGCATCACATGGCGGACCATCTCTACCAACTCAACATTTGAATAATTGTCCGTCATCTTGCACTTCGTACCTACGTCCGAGAGCGGAAATCGCACACCGCACGCGCGCTTCGGCGACATCAAACACACTGGTAGTTCTGGGGCCGCGGGGGCGGGGGGGCTAGGAGCTTGCGCGGTAGAGTACCTGCACCGTGATTGGTTGGGGTGGAATTGATTACCTACCTACGAATTTATTGAATGATCGTTTGCGTATGTGTTGTTTGCGTTTGTTTGTGTGTGAAAGCGCGGTTATAGGGCTAGTAACAGACGGGCCGCTTTTAAATACGGCTGGCTCACACTTACCGATTTACGTAAATAAGAAAAAAAAAAAAAATACCTACCCATTTTATTGTTGATTTGGGTCGAGAATCATTAGTATAATTACGTCCTTGAATTTGACTAGGATGCAAATCAACATCTTGTACAAACGGAGAACGATCGATCTCGTCAGTAGTTCTGGATGAGTTTCACTAGATAGAGAGGCTCTTCAAATTTGATTAATTTGTATAATAGGCCATCGTGCCAAACAGAATCAAAGGCTTTTTCTATATCTAGTAAAATCATGCCAGTGGTGAGGCCGCTGTTTAACCCGTGGGCTACGTGTTCAGCTACTCTTGCTAGCTGTTGTGTGGTAGAGTGTGAGCTTGGGAATCCAAACTGTTCGGGGATCAACTTGTGTGCTGTTGCTTTAGTTAGGCGGGACAGAATAATGGCTTCTAGCAGTTTCCCTATGCTTGGCAATAAACTAATTGGTCAATAGCTAGAGGGGATCGACTGATCTTTCCCAGGTTTTTTAATAGCTATGATTTTAGCATGTTTTAATGTACTTGGGAAGTATGCAATACGTAAGCAACCATTAAACACTTTGGCCAGATAGACAATGGCTTTCTGAGGAAGGTTTTTCAGTAGGCCATTTCCCAAGCCATCAAAACCAGGCGCTTTGTTTGATTTTAGTTTTCGTAAGAGTTTTTAGATTTCATGCGGTCTAACAAGAGATGGGTAGTCACTCGCCTCGTAATAGTCCAGCATCCTTATCGATTCTTTGACTGCCTCTTCAATACTAGGATCACTGACCCAGTGTTTGGATAGGTTCATATTCTCAAGGAAGGTATTCGCTAGTGTCTCACATTGTTCAAGTACTGAGGAGATGGTGGTATTATTTGACAATTTTAGAGGGGGAATTGGAATAGGTTGATGGTTTAATGACTTGACTACTCACCATAAGTCCGAAGTAGAATTTGTAACTTTAGCTAATTTAATGTTCCAGATATGGTCATCTAGGGTTTGGATCTTAGCTTTGATACATTTCTGCAAGTAATTTACTTGGGAGAATAGCTGACGTCGTTTGTTTGGATCGTACTCATCTAAGGCCAATTTTCAAAGTCGGTTTTAATTTTTGATTTGGGACCTGATTCGTCGTGTGAGTTTGTAACCACCATCTCTGCATAATTTAGGAACGGCTATGATAGATTGTGTTAAGTGTTCAATAGCAAGGTCAATTTCCGAGGCAGAGTTAAAAGTAGATTGGCTCAAAGTTATAGACTCATTCAAGTGAGGTCGATAATCTGTCCAGTCTACTTTTCTATAATTAAATATGATGCGCGTTTGTCGGTTGACTTTACCACTTACTGAGAAGTAAACAGGTAGGTGGTTGGAAGAAAGAGGCTCCCTGAGGCTCTGAAAGGTGATAGACAGAGTTAGCTAGGATGATGTCGGGTGTAGATGGTGTGTGCGTACTATGATAGTGGACTAGAGTGGGACATGAAGGAGCAAGGATGTCATATTCGTTGCTCAACATGTGATCAGAAAGTACCTCGCCATGGATGTTTGATCGAGAGTAGTGCCAGTATGGGTGTTTGGTGTTCAGATCACACATTATTATAGTTTTGGAATGAACATTAACGATTTTGTCTAGGTCTTTATGTAGTAGGGCTAGGTTAGGCGATTGATAAGCTGAGACAAAAGCAATTAACTGATTTGACATAGCAACTTGTATTCCAACACATTCAAGGTTTTGAGTAAAAGGTAGATTTAGAGAGGAATGTTCAATGTCCGACTTGACTAAGATGGCAACTCCCAGATCCAACAGCTCCGTAAGTTTAGACCGAATGCCATCGGCATTCCAATACAGAATTCGAACACATTGTGTGCTACACATATTGACCAAGATGGGTTAAGATAAGAATGACTTTATCCATCATATTAGTACATCCTAAAAATTGGCTTTTAATGGTTTTTATCGTCATCAATATGGCAAGCATATCAGCTGTTGCCGGATCTTGAGTACTATCTGTAACGGTGGCTTTTTGTGTATTGGAAGCAGCAACGAAGTTCCAAGGTCGCTCGTCGACGAAGTTTGTTTTTAGTGAGGGCTTCATAGTCTTTGCGGCTTTGAGTTGATCTTGTCGTTCTCGCATAATTTTCAGGTACTTTTCTCGCTCTTTACATTGGCGACAATTGGCAGGGTGATTTCCACCACAGTTACAGCACTGGGCTGATTCGTCCCGGGTCTTTTTAGGGCATTTCTCGGTCTGGTGGGGGTCCGTACATTTTACACAGCGAGGCGCTAAGTTGCAGTTGGTGGAAGAATGGCCGAATCCTTGGCATCTGTAGCACTGAGTTCCATAACGATTGTTGCTTCGGTATTTTCGTATCTGTACTACTGTGTTACAAAGCAGTCTGATCTGTCGAAATTTGGCGAAATCAGCACCAGGTGGTAATTGAACCAGAAAAGGAGGGCAGTACGAAGATCTTTCTGCAGGTACTTTAATTTTACAAACAGTCACATTCTCAAAACCAAGCGAGGCAATTTCGGCTGGAAGTACATCCTCGACGTAGTTGGGAAGACCGAAGAATACTGCTTTGTACAACTTCTCATCCTTTCGCGAGTAAGTGTGAAAGGCTACGTCTTTAGAACGCAGACCGTCTTTGATGGCTTGATGACTTTCAGATGTGTGGCAGATGACAGCTACTCGATTATTACGTCTGTACTGCAGGTGAAAGTTTTTCGAGTATGACGAGATTGTGGTTCTGATGAATTCGTGCGTCCAAGTGGGTTCTATGTCCAAGGCGATAGGTGGAATACGTGTTGCCTTTTTTGTGACAGCATCACGAAGTCTTGCACTAGAGTCAGCAGCTGATGATTGGTTGCCAGGCAAATTGCTGAAACTGTTTTTAATCTTGATTGGCTCCATCAGCTTTATTCGGCTTGACGCGCAGTTCTTTTGGGAATTTTCCATTCACTGGTTTCAATGGGGCCTTCGAGAGGGCGCTTTCCAACAGAGTTGGAGCGTGTTAGAAAACGATCCATATCGACAACTTTTTATCGAACGTATTCCCATCACTAGTGGCGATGCGAAGTAAATAGGTGGGGATCACAGATAAGACGTGCGAGCGATACAAGCGCACGCGCCGAAATAATACAGTATAGGTTTTTTAACCGGTTCGATTCCTGGCTAGGAGTATCGATATTTCAAAAATCCAATGATGCAGTTTTAGTTTTTATCAAAATCGTACTCGAGATTCGTAAGTAACGCAAAAATGGCATATTTATGTAAATATCACACACAATCAATATCAACTGACATTCTGCCAATAATATTTTGAAACCATCATACTACGAGGAGGAATAAGTACATTTCCTTTAATTTTAAGGCGCCCCTTGTATTTTGTGTTCGAAAATTTATTTATTTTTTTCAGGCAAAGGAAGCATGTTTTTAAAAGCATCTAAATCGGATCTCCCCAGTCCCGACACAGACAAATCTTTGCCCATAGACTCCGTCACGAAGAGTGATCCTCCAAAAGGAATATTGAGAGAGAAAATGACGGATACTTACCATAAGAAGGTCGATAATATGTTCATAGGGAGGCAGAAGCAGCCAGTGAGTTTTGAAGAGGATCGGAAAAGCGTTAGGTAAGCTATAACTGTCTTTATAACTATCAAAATGCATGACATGAAATTATACGTAAGTATAGGGATAATTAATCACGAACTACTCTGCAATATTCAATGCGCGTCTTGATTGGAAAAGCACAAAAAAGTCTGGCCAAGTGCGAGTCCCCAATCTCATTTTTTGACCGACGAAAAAACGGAGGAGGTTCTCAAGTACGCATAACTTTTTACAGAATAGTCCGAATTCGATAATTCTTTTCTTATTGGAAAGGGTATTATGCCTCGCGATTATGGCACCCCCCTCCTTTTTGGGGAGGTCTATTTTCAGCAGTAGACATCTTTCGGCGGTAATAATGATGATGATGGGATGGGAGATAAAGGGGTATGGACATTTTTAATTTAATTTCTTTAATAACTTTGAGACTATTTATATTATAAATAATAAAAAAAAAATAGAATTAAAACACTCACAATATTTCCTTTTATTTGGTATGTAGCAAATGAAAGGAATTACAGGCACAGGATGAAACTGATTTCCCAGTAAAGCCCCCGCCAAATAATTTCTTGTAAATAAAGAACTTCTACTAAGTTACTTAGTGACAATTCAATTAACAACGAATCATCTCATATTAAATCAAATCTCATAGTAATACACGTGTTATACGAAACTACAAGGCAATTTTACTTGGACAGTTCATATTTTAGCGATATGAAGAGCTATTGTCTAATGTTTTGTGGTACTGGAACAACAAACATTTGAAACAATTGAATGAGTGTTTACAAAATTTATAGCTTCTCGTGACTACTTTGTTACACGCGACTTAGAAATAACTGGAAAATGGTGATGTTTTATTAATTTCACTTTACTGCATATTCCTTCGAGGAACAAAGACACGCCATGCGTAAGATGACAGCAGTAAACAAACTACCACATATTTGTAGAAACGAAAAATTTTTAGTAATCTTTCAACTGACTTTTTTGCTCTTTTTTACAGGTTCAAACTCGAAAACCTACCAGAACCGACGGTCAGTCCTGGTTCAAACAGTTCTTCAGAACAGAACGACGGTCAAAGCTCCATCATATCAGCGACTCCGCAGCCTTCCATTCCTTCACCGGTCATACCTTCATCGCCAATCGTTCACTCATCACCGTTCGTGCCGTCTTCACCGGTGATATCACCCGCTTTGCCGCCGCTCAACCAAATTGTGTTGACCCCTCTCGCTGCGAGACCGCCTTTGCCGCCTAGGCCTAATGAAAGTCCGAGGGATGTGAAGAGTTTGTCTAGCTCGGAAAGGGATTCTGTTGGTAAGTACTTTTGTTTGATTTACATATTTTGTTAGTGTAATACCTAACCTGCCTGAGTTCATCTTGGACAAACCCCATTACTAACTACTACTACTTATTTTTTATTTTATTTCCTGGATCTAGAGCCCTCCAACCCAGGAATTGTTTTTTTTATTATTAATATGCTGTTGACTTATTTTGGAATCATAGTACTTTGGAAACATATAAACCAAAGGAGTGGAACTCTCTGCCTGCATCTGTGTTTCCAAAAGCTTACAACCCTAATCTCTTCAAAGTTAGAGTGAACAGGCTCCTTCTGGGTAGGCTCGCTCCATCGTAGACTTTGTCTATGTCATCTCTGACATAGAGTCAAGAGCAAACCCATTACAAATTAAAAAAAAAACCGTACGTTCGAAGAATACGTAAGGTTCATACGTTTCCTTCTTTCTGCAGACCGATTGATAAGTAAGACAATATGGGAAATTGGACCGCCGCGCCGGCTAAATTAGACCACCCTCACATTTAATTAAATACTAGTCGACCCGCGCAACTTCGTCTGCTCCGCTCCAGTTGGTCTTAACATGATGATATATAGCCTTATAGCCTTCCTTGATAAATGGGCTGTCTAACACTGAAAGAATTTTTCAAATCGGACCAGTATGTCCTGAGATTAGCGCGTTCAAGCAAACAAACGAACTCGTCAGCTTTATATATTGGTATAGATTTTCGAAAACTCTCTACCGGCTACTCTAAGCGATATAAAGTGGCATGCATGCGTGCATGTACTTATATTTTACGCGAATATAGCGTAATGTTGCCACTGAGGAAAGGGACAAAAGATATAGATCTCGTGTGAGTAAAAGGACGCATACATTTACAGTCGTTAGCTGGGTCTTACTACTAGTTATCCGTAACCACAAGAGCTATCAAAGATTGTACTCGCTCAGCGACACTCGCTCGGCGATGCTCGCTTGGCGGTCGGAACTCTTCAACCAGCGGTAATTTCTACCTATAGTGCGGGCCGGAGCGAGTATTGCGAGTAATAGCCCGTCGCACAAAAGCACTCGCTAAAAGCCGAGCGACAAAAGTATCAAAACTTTTCACTCGCTACTCACGGTTCGCCAACTCGGTTCGAGTTTCAAGCAAAACATTAAAAAAATAGGTAAACAGAAAATAACAGAAGCAAAGTTTAATCACAGGAGGTTTATGAGCCATAACTTTCGATATTATCCTTGACATTGCATAGTTCGTGATTAACTGCGATTTAAACCATTGTTAATTGATGACATGCTACGGAAAGCTTCGTGCATGACAATGACAATGACATTAAAGTTCACTGTCTTTAGGAAAATCGATATTTCGAGTAACGGCTTTATATCAGAGTATGACGTAAAGCCTGTATTCCTAAAATGGGAAGGCAGAAATGGAATGGTACAACCGCTTTTTACCAGTTTAGATAATAGTAAAAGTTCAACACAATGGGCCACTTGGTTTATTCAAGTTTGGACACAAATCCTTACATAAAAATAATATGCGTTGTTTGTTTATTTGGAGGTATGCGATAGAGAGAGTTATGTCCCGCAAACCTTTATTGAAAAAGGAGGATCCTCCGACCGGACGGTTGTTGTGTCCGGTGTGGGCAACTGCCCGATGGTTGATAGTCGGGCTGATGTATAGGGACCGTGAACGGCGTTGACTATGCCATCTAGTGTCGCATATCCGAAGTTTTAAGGGTCAGAATACTTGAAATTGACGCTTCTGTGCTGCCACCTGCGGTTCCTGCACGCTCAGTTTAGGGGAACTTGCGCGAAGAAGACTGTGCCATCTAGTTTAGCTATTTCGAATTTTATACTTTTAACATACTTGACAGTGACATTTCTGTGCTGCCACCTATAGTTTCTGCACGCTCCCTATATGTTCAAATCGTACGGTTCTTTTTGTTGCGATGTAGATTTGCTCTATTTTGGTTTATCTAGTGGCGGTTTTGATGCCGCTACATTTACCTGATGGTGTGTCAGCGTGATGGCTCAGACACCCCCGTCATGACGTAATTAATGTGGAGGGCCGATCCCATTAGTAGCTAGACGTAGATAGATATAATAAATATTCTTTACAACTTACAAATTGTAAATTTTCATACACGCATCAACCATGTCACTATACAGGGTTATTTGTAAAACACCAACAACCTTTTAGGGGCTAAAAGTACACATACATTTTCATTGGCTAAATATTGCATTTTTTTATGAAACAGCTGATATTTTTTTCGAGTTTTCAGGGTTGTTCTCAAAGTAAATGTTGTGTATTTTCACTGCCTTAGAGGTTGTTGGTGTTTTACAAATAACCCTGTATATTCGCCGATCAATAACTTTATCAAATCCTAGTACTTATATAAAATTCTTCCGTTACTGGGTGACTGACAGACAGCGCGGAGCCAAAACTACTGGTCGTAGAAAGCTGAAAATTGGCATGTAGGTGTCCTTGAGGAGTGTAGGGGAGCACTAAGGAAGCCCGAAATTCACACGGGAAAGGAAAAAAACGGAATATGCGCGTGTTAAAACACTTCTACTATTAGCAATTTATTAAACCCCAATACACTACAACTCCTAGATCCTGATTCGCCGCCCGCTCTGCCATCCCCTCCCGACATCCCGTTATCACCCGTTTCGCCCCCTGCAGTACCAAAGAACCCAAGATTCTTAACCCCGTTGGTACCAAGACCCAATCCTCTACCTATTTTCAATAGAGAGAGAAGTGATTCGGATTCTGACGGTATGTTATTGAGTATTCTGTATTTTCTTTGTAAATGGAAAAATAGAATAGCATTTTTTAAACGAGATTGAGTAGTGGTGGCCCGGTGAGAGCAGTGGTGGCCCGGTGGTAATGGCTGCGACTTACGAGTTGTATGTAGGTCGTAGGTTCGAACCCAGGCAAGCGCTTGTATTTCATCACCACTGCTCTCAAAACGATGAAGGAAAACATAGTGAGGAAACCGGCATGTCCTAGAACCAAAAATTCGAAGACATGTGACATCTACCAACCCGCACTGGGCCCGCGTGGTGGATTACGGCCCACTCCGAGAGGAGGCGTGTGTTCCAGCAGTGGGAACATTATAGGCTGATTATGAGTAGCGTATATGCCATACTGAACGTTCATTGGTTGATCTGCAATTCTCGAACATCGCTAGTAAGCTCTGAATACTAATACAGGTTTTTAGATTGTGCTTATAAGCTACAGCAATTACTCTAAGCTTGCTGTAAGCATTCAACTACATATTAAAATAATTAATAGTGTGGTGAAGATTCTTAAGATTTGAATTGAGCGTTTATTACTTTCCAAAAATCAACAATTTGGCTCGTGAGTTAGAAATATTCAATCGACCAACCATATTTCAGAGGAAAACAGCCATCAGGCCAAGAATACTGCATCCGTCCCACTAAATCTTTATTAGAAGTCACATTTTGTAGATAACAACTATTTTCTTTCAGATAGCGAAAGCCACGCCCGTGGAACCTCACCTCGTCGCCGAGTCCTCAGACCACCGCCCGGGGACTATATCAAACCAGACCTGTTTCAGAAAAACTTCCAGAAGATATCCGACTTAGTCAGACCTGGCGATATAGATACCTTACCTGTTAATTTGGAAGAACCAGGGCTGTCGGAGAAGGAGACCAGGCCAAGGTATGTAAACTGCACGTACAATAAGTTTCCAAATTGGGTGGTTTCTTAAAATAAAACTTTATTGCCTCAAATACACAGTTTATTTTCCTTTTTCAACATTAGTGTCTTTATGACATTTACAATAAATAGTACGTAGTTTTGAGTATAGTTCATGTTAATGTTTGTTAAGGTTTTTGTAAAGGAGCTTATTTTTGCTTACCAGCAGTGTTTTTCGACGATATGTTGATGACTTACTACTCTGTCAAGAAAGTACCGGGAAAAGATCAATAATACACAAAATGTCTGTTATTCATCCAAATTTATTTTATCACCTTCAAAGTATGCTCCTTTAGAAACGATACACTTGCGCCAATGAATAATCCATTCATCAAAACATTTTTTAAACGCTGCTTCCGGAATTGAGTTCAGTTCTCGCCGCGAATTCTCCTTTATGTCTTCTATCGATTGAAAACGGGCGCCACGAAGTGGTAATTTGAGTTTAGGAAAAAGAAAAAAGTCAGCAGGAGCCATATCTGGTGAATATGGTGGTTGCTGGATGGTATTTGTTGAGTGTTTGGTTAAAAATTCGTTCACAATGATAGCCTTGTGCGAAGGCGCATTGTCGTGGCAAAATCCAAGAATTTTCTTTCCACAAATCTGGCCTTTTTCGTCGAATTTGCTCTCTTAAACGCCGCATAACGCTCAAATAATATTCTTTATTTACCGTTAGACCTTCCGGTAAGAATTCAGAGTGCACAACACCGCGATAGTCAAAGAAAACAGTCAACATGACTTTGACTTTTGATCGACATGGCGTGGTTTTTTCGGTTTCGGTTCAGTTGGAAGGCGCCACTCCGAAGCTTGTTGACTAGTTTGCATGTCAAACTCGTAAACCCACGTCTCGTCACCAGTAACAATGCGTTTCATGAATGTTGGGTCCGAACTGACTCGTTCTAGCATGTCCTCAGCGACTTTCATGCGATTGAGTTTTTGGAGAAAATTCAGATCTTTTGGGACTAGCCGAGCAGCAACATGTTTCATACCCAAATGATTAGTTAAAATGGTACGGATCGACTCGTGAGATACAGAAAGTTCGGCGGCTATCTCTCTCAGAGTTGAATGGGGATTTTCAGTCAATATTTCCTTCACTTTTGCTATGTTAACTTCAGTTGCAGACGTTGACGGCCTACCAGAGCGAGGCAAATCTTCCATCACATCTCGACCGCTTTTGAACGCTTTGAACCACTCATAAGCACGATTTTTTGATAAAGTCGATTCACCGTAAGCCTTCTGTAACATTTTCAGTGACTCCGAACACGAAATACCATTGGCGATGCAAAATTTAAGACAAACTTTTTGTTCGATATTTTTGTCCATTATGAAATTCGCAATACACACTATATATGATATTACTAAAACCAGCACTGTATTTAATATAAATAACAGATGCAACTCAAACTCCGCGCCAAAATGGAAAACAGTTGTGCCAAACTAACAACTACAAAAAAACAAAAATTTGAATTTGGAACCATAAACAAATCATCCATTCCCGATACTTTTTTGACTGAATGTATATGTCTATTTCATTTGCTTTATTTTACAGATCACCAATGATACCTCAAAAGAGCAAAATATCAATAAACCTAATGGAGAGTATAGAATCAGAAACATCAATAGACTCTCCAGACAGAGAGTTTGCCAATTTAGACCTTAATGACCTCGACGATTCTAACGACAAGGATAAACTTAGTAACGAAAAAGATGTAGAGAAAGACAGTCCAAAATCTGAAGAGAACTCAGAGAAAAAGACAATAAGTTCAGATAAAAATCGTTCAAGTGAAAATATCCAAATACCTCAAATTAAAGTTCCTATATTAGACTTCTCCAAGGCAGTACCATCTGATTCTGACGACTCGAAGAAAACTTCCACTCGAGAGGACGAATCTAAGTCGAAATCTCACGAACTTTCCAACATGAAGTCGCCTCAAATCAAAGTCTCACCAACACCTAGTTTAGGCTCAGAAATGAGATCACCACGCCTCGATTTTGCAAAGCCTTGGAGTCCATTATCAACTTTCAAACCACATAACAAGACCCTTATATCACCTCAAATAAAATCTTCAGATTCCGCCTCAAGTCTAGGAAAAGGCCTAACAAGTCCTAGACTAGACGGAGTAATACTGTCGCAAGGAAAGTCCAGTTCAGACAATGTAGTGGTAGTGTATCAGTTTGAAACCCAGGAGGAGTCTTTTCCGAAGCCTATTAAATCTCCTTTGATTCCTGATATGGGGACGAGGGACCTGATAGAAAGGAATAAGGCAGATGAGAGAAGAAGACTGGAGTTAGCTTTACAGAAGGAGTTGGAGAGTATTAGAGTAGAGTGGTCGGGGAGGGAGAGGAAGTTAAGGGCGGAGCTGCAAGAGGAGCTAAGAGAAGCGGAGGAGAGGTTTTTAGCTGAGAAGAGAATGAGATTGAGTGAGCAGGCTGAGAGGCATCGGAGGGAGATGGATGAGGTAATATTTTGAAAAGTTTTTTAATGTGTAACCACATATGTAATGTTGTCTGTGCGATTCGGACGCTCATACCACTTAATTTTTGTATTTAAATCAACTATTGTGGGCATTAGGAGTCCAAACACAGATAAAAGAAGAATAGAACTATTTCTAAGGTTCTTTATTCATAATTTTGTACAAAAGAAGTATTGTGTTACCCATTTACTAGGTTGCGGCGGTCAGATACGCAATCGCTCCATATAAAATACTGGTATCCAACTGCATCCGATTAGACCAGAGGGTCTAAAAAGACCACTTTAGCATATCACGCTACCCGAAACTGTCAATTTTTTCCAATCAATCTTGAACTTAATGCGTTAGCGATAAAGACGAAAATTAAATTTGACAGATTGTTGTGTGACTTAAAGTGCTCTTTTTAGACCTGCTGAAGCTTATACCAATATTTTAAGACACTTTACTTTTTCAGGCACTAGCATTAGCAGAACGAACACACAGACAAACTCTAGAACAGGCAACATTGGAACTTGAGGAACGAAACCAACAGGACATCGAACTAGCAGAGAGACAACATTTAGACAATATGAACAAAGTACACTTACAGTACCGGGATAAGCTGATCGAACAACAACGACAATTGGAAATAGGTGAGCCAGTCTATTTTAAATTTTGTTTTTTCTTCATTATTTTATTAGTTACTAGTTGACCCGCGCAACATCGTCTGCTCCTGCTCCGCTCCTGTTGGCCTTAGCGTGATGATATATAGTCTATAGCCTTCCTCGATAAATGGGCTATCTAACACTGAAATAATTTTTCAAATCGGACCAGTAGTTCCTGAGATTAGCGCGTTCAAGTAAACAAACAAACAAACTCTTCAGCTAGTATAAGATGTTTTTTTTTTTACAATCTGTGGCCGACCTAGAAAGAGGTGGCGAGACGAGCTAGGCGCCTAATGGAAGACCTGGTTGGAGCTGACTGAAAAGAATACCTGGAATTATTTGGGGGAGGCCTTTGCTCGGATGTGGGACAGTATAGGTTAATTAAAAAACGAAAAAAAACAAATGTTACCTATTAGTGTTTCTTGCCTAGTCTTTTCCCTATTGAAAACCACAATGACAAAATGGCAACTAAATGGCTTCAATCTCAATAGCCTCTTCACTACATATTATAAAACAAAATCCTCCGCCGCGTCTGTCTGTCTGTTCGAGATAAACTCAAAAACTGCTGAACCGTTTTCATGCTGTTTTCACCAATGGATATAGTAGTTATCGAGGAAGGATTTAGTATATAACTAGTAGACCCCGCGCAACTTCTTCTGCGTCAAAATTTTCATTACTGCTCCGCTCCTGTTGCTCTCAGCGTGATGATGTATGGCCTATAGCCTTCCTCGATAAATGGGCTATCTATTACTGAAATAATTTTTCAAATCGGACCAGTAGTTCCAGAGATTAGCGCGTTCAAGCAAATAAACAAACAAACAAACAAACTCTTCAGCTTTATATATTAGTATATATTAGAAAAAAAATTGGGATCCTTAAGAAAATTGAAGCGCGGACTAAGTCGCGGGCGAAGAGCTAGTCTACTATAAAAATTTATTTAACTTTCAGAAAACGAACGCACCTTATCAGAACTAAGGGACCAATTGCAAGTTAACCTGAGTAAGGAACGAGGCTGTATGATAGAGGAGAATAGAGCTACCATCGAGTCGCTGAGAGAAGAACACACTACTCGCGTCACGGATCTACGGCACGATTACAGAGCTGAGGTAACTTGTGACATATAATGTTGAAATACGTCAACTGACAGACGACTCAAAACCACAAATAAAATAAAAATAAAAAAAATAAGAAACGAGATTTTCTCGGTTAGTGATATTCGAACGATTTATTGCGAGTCTCACTCGCACTTGGCTAGTTTTTTTAGGGTTCCGTATCCAAAGGGTAACCAACGAAACCCTATTACTAAGCCGCTGTCCGCTGTCCGTCCGTCCGTCTGTCTGTCAGAGGGCTGTATCTCAAGAACCGTAATAGGTAGACAGTTCAAATTTTCACAGATTGTGTATTTCTACTGCCTCTATAACAACAAATAATAAAAATTAAGGTTTTATGATACGGAAAAATTCATGTTTGAGTCTCACTCGCACTTTGCTGGTTTTTTTTAGCATCCTATTTCATTTTAATTTTACAGGGTGAATTTTAGAGCGCGTGGAAGGCCAAATCCGGAACGATGACAAATGTCGGTATTTTTCCTCATAAATACATGTTATAAACCCTATCTATTGATGAAAACCGCATTAGACTCCTTTGCGTAGTTTAAAAGATATAAGCATACAGACGGAATAAGCGACTTAGTTTTATACTATGTCATGAAATTGTGCCCTATGGTGACGGCCGGTGCCATTTGATTCCGTAAAAGAATAATACCATCCCATAACTTCCCGTGGGTGTCGTAAGAGGCGAATAAGGGACTCGCCAGAGAATGGGCAGCAGCCTTCTCTCTAACACGCAACACTATACACTGCGATCGCCAACCCGCCTACCAAGCGTGGCGATTATGGCAAAACCCCCCTTTGGGGGAGGCCTATATCCAGCAGGGTCGTCTTTCGGCTGTTATGATGATGATAAAAAGTATTGATATAATATTAAATTTTCAGATCGAAAGACTCCGAACTCAACACGCGTGTCACCTAGAAGAGGTCCGAGCCCGACTAGCCAGCGAGCGCGCCGCCGGTACACGGATGCACGAAGAGCGGGCGCTGCAGGAAAAGTACAAGTGCCTCAAGGAGAAGTATGTGCGGCTCAAGCACGACGTCAAGGTAATAGTCATCATCTGCCTTTAGCAGTCCGCTGCTGGAATTAGTTGTTTTCCTAATAGAAACTGTGTTTCCTGATAGCTATGATTTGAAGGGCTTTATCCTGTGAGGCACCACAAATGGAATACAACACGATTTGGTCCCGATTGGGGCTTACTTCAGAGGTTCACTCAAGAGTGAATATTATCTAGGCAAGCCATCGTCGACCACATCATTACTTAATATTTGGTGAGATTGTGGTCTAACGTGAGGCAATCAATAATTTTATTGAAAAAAATAGCCGAACTGTTTTCGCACATTTTAGTTGCAAAGCTTTCCGTCCGTAACAGGCGGCGTAGTGGGGGCAACACGACATGACAGCGTCGTTTCCGTAACGGCTTACGAGTTTATTTTACTGCTAAGTCGCGTCAATAGTTGCGGGATTTGATCGAAAGGGTCACCGCTGCCCTGGAAAAAAAGGACACTAGGAGGAACACGGATGGGTTTTAGTCAGCAAGAGTTTGACACTCCCTTCTGCTTCACCCAGAGCTGGAGGAGTCGTTTGATGATTTCCCATCATTAAAAGCCTTTTCCCAACTATATTGGGGTTGGCTTGCAGTCAAACCGGATTCAGCTGAATACCAGTATTTTACGTGAAGCGGCTGCCTACCAAACCTCCACAACCCATTAATTAATGGGTAACACGGTATTTCTTGGCAAGACTGGAGTCAGATTTAATGGCTTCTGATAATCCCTAACGACTGCCAAAGTTCTACAAATGACAGCCGGGACCAACGGCTTAACATGCTTTGGCACGAGGCACGGAGGAAACTCGGTATGTTAAGATAATCACCCATCCTCAGACCAACCTTGGCAAGCGTTGCTTAACCTTGAAGATCGATCTGTGCGGCTCTTATAATTTAGCCACGAGCTCCTCCACACACACAGACACAGCACCCAAATAAATATTTCACTTTATTGTTTCAGATGTCAATAGAACGCCGAAACAAAAGACGGGAGATGAGCATGACCACAGGATCGGAAACAGAGAAATCTAATTCACACAAAGCTAACCAATCATTAGAAAGGTAACTTTGTTTTTGAGTCAAATTTGACTAAGAGTGGGGTGAAAGTATCGCAATTTTGTGAATTGTGATTAACGTTTTTTGAGTCTCGTTATTGCAATTATTTTCTTACAAAAGCTATGTTTGTGATACACGCAGAATTACTCTCATTTGAATATACACTACGCGACTGAAAAAAGCGCGACTCAAAACTCTCAAACTTCAAGCGAAAAGATCCTTCGTTCTTTTATTTCACGTAGGTAATCTGAAGGCCAATTCAATTCGCATTACCATTTCAGTCACAATCAATGTCTAAAACTTATCTAAATGTACGAAGTTTGAAGCTTTTTTCACTGTTTGCGACTGAGATGTGAAAACGAACGCTCCCTATAAACATTAGAGTTGACCCTTTCTTAAAATCAATCATCAATACATATAAAATTCGTTAACTGAGTGACTGACAGACAACGCATAGCCGAAAAAACTGGATGTAGAAAGCTGAAATTTGGCATGTAGGTTCCTTAGGGAGTGTAAGGGAACACTGAGAGAGGATTTCCTGAAATTCCTACGGGAACGGGAAAACGGGAAATGCGCGTACGAAGTCATGCAAAAGTCAATAATTTTTCACAGTTTTTTTTTTTACTATTGATAGGCACGCGTTTGACCACTATCTCACCTCACAGATGTAAAGAACTGAACGAGACATCGGTAAGCGCGGTCGTGGAGGCCGAGCCGGCCCGAGCTCGCACCAACAACAACTCGAGCGTGAAGTACAACGACAACGAGACGTCCTACTCGGAGAGCAACGCGCACAAACCTCTAGACAATAATAATGAAGACTGGAAACTTAGGAGAGAAAATGTGAGTATACCATCATCAGCCGCAGCAGCAAATCAAATACAGTTCGCGTCAGCGTGGTTTGCCCCTCGGAAGTTAGGTTTGAGTGAAGTCCGCGCAGGTGCAATCGCGTAAAAAAGTGTTACGTTCCTAAAATATTTTTTTGTTTATAAGTATTATACTATAAACAAGTAACAAAGACTACCAGTAACAATAAAAATATCAAAAGTAACACAAGAAACACATACACCACAAGAACACAAATCAAACTGTAAGAAATAACCAAAATAAATAATTAAAAACAATAACAACGTGTAACACTTTTCGCATCCACAGTCGTATTGCATTGAGCAAGCAAGACACACTTATGCATTGAACGTATACGAGCGAGTGAGATGCCATTACACCCGCGCGCTTGCGCTAATCCGCGCATGCGCGGTTGTATGTTTTTTGTCGAATTGACATCCTGCGCAGCCGATTGCGGCGTACTTTGCGGAGGCAAACTTGCGTGATGGGAACTGTACAACGTGTAAGAGAATAAATACAATACCTGATTTTTAGGGTTCCGAACAAAAACCGGAACCCTTATAGGAACCGTGCACGGCGTAGACTATGCCATCTAGTGTCGCATATTGAAAGTTTTAAGGGTCAGAATACTTGACATTGACGAGCTCTCGAGTCCGATCCGCCGCGACTCTGTAACTTCAAAGGTGCGGAGCTAGTTCTTCTTCACTTTGCATTTTGAAATGACAAAACGGCTTCGAATCTAGATCCACACAGACCGATACGAACCGTGGAAAGCAATTGGGGCGCGGTTCGTGGTTGTATGTGGTCGGCTCAGCGTGATAAAATCCGCAGAATAACGCACCGTCGAAACCTGGCTCAAGACGAATATGACCAATATAAACTTAATTGGTTAAATCGTTTTTGTTTTAATTTATTATTAGTACGGTCACGTTTGACCACAATCTCTTCCGTCATGTCATCATCATTTCTGCCGAAAGACGTCCACTACTGGACATAGGCCTCCCCCAAGATGGGGAGTTTACCATAACCACCACGCTTCGCAGGCGGGTTGGTGATCGCAGTGTATGGTGTTGAGTTTTGCAGAGAAAGCTTGCTGCTTACTCATTCTCTGGCGAGTTCCTTAGTCGCCTCTTACGACACCTACGGGAAGTTATGGGATGGTATTATTCTTTTACGCCCCCCTACGGTCACGACTACGGCCTTCATGTCATAGTCAAAGTTAATACCACGGTTCCAGACGCTTCCATCAGCGGACACGTGTGCGCCTGCGGGGCGGCCGCGAGGTCCGCGGCGCGCGGCCGTGGCCTTCCGCGAGCCGCCGCGCCGCCGCCGCGACAGAGATACAGGTGACAACATACTATAAGTACGAACGTTACTTTTACTTTATTTCTCTTTTATTTTATAGATGGTTATGGTATAACTTGCTTCTTACAGCGGCATTTATGTCGATAGCTAAATCTACACAGTTAAATACTAACTACATATCAACAAACAACAACAACTAACAATCATCGAATAGTGGCCCACCGAACACCCGTCCGATCCGTCTTGACGGAAGATACCCTCTTTTCAATGGAGGGCATTGAAGGATGAAGAACTTTCACCTTGTTGGTTAAACTTCTTTAATACAAACGGTATGCGGTACAGAGAAGTCCCGCAAACCTCCATTGAAAAGGAAGTATCCTCTGACTGCACGATTGTTGTGTCCGGTGGGCGTCTTCCCTATAGCTGATACCGCGATGCAGGATTTAATTCAGTAGTTCGACCCTAGCGTGATATATGACGCTGCGTTTCTTTTCGTTGCGGTACAAATTTTGTTTCATTAGATTTTCATGTTGTGGCAGTGATGACGCTATATAAAAAAAGATCAGTTTTAGGTCTCAAGTTATAGTATTGCCACTAGTGAACATTTGTTCTCTTAAGATTGTAATACAGAACCCGACTGTATGGGGTGAGAATCTATCTCAGGGTTCGGTTATAATTAATTATTTTTACATTATGTTACAGTCTATTTATAACATTACCCTTATATGTTTTGATGGAATAATTAATCTAAATCCAAGGTATATTTTACAATTAATTTTAGGGGTAAAAAATCTTATTTGAGACTGGCAACTCCAAGACTGGTTGTTGATTGCCAGTTGAATAAAAAAACAACTTTTCAGTGGTATCTTGGGCAGTGTTTAAATATCATATATAATCCATCACTATTCGTAGGTGCTACAACTGACTGCCAAGACTCTTCCGATGCCACAACAGCCGACGAAAAACCAAAGGAAAATGTCAATGGTAAATATAATTTTATGAAAAGAAAATTATGTGTTATAGCATAGCTATTGACAACCCATCCATTCCATTCCAAAGGTAATGGTTGTGAATCTCTAAAGTTTGTGTAGGGAGAATTCTGCATAATGGTAATTTATATTTTTTTATCCGAAATGTCGGATGCAGCAACTAGTCTTCCTCACCATTGAAATAATACACACTATTATTACAGGGATCAGTAATGGAATTGTGTTGGTGATTAAATTGTTACTTTTAAGTTAATAAACAGCTCTTATGACTATTTGGATATGGTAATTAACTAAAGTAATTTTTTAATAGAAAAAGACATGATTGATTTAAATAACCTAAACCAACCGCACAAAACCTCAATAATTGGTATCAGGAGGGAATCGTATGGTTTTTAATAGCTATGGTTTGAGTGCCTGGATCCCATGGATGAAACGGAAATAACCGCAAAATATTTTTGACAAAATTGACAAACGCGCGTTGGCAGTCGTGGACATTTTTCTACAGTCAATCACATCCAAGGACTTGCCTTTAATTTTTGACGGATCGAGCATATCTTTCCTGAAATCGGGATTTCCAGATAGATGACGGAAGTTTGTGAAGTATATGTTTGTAATAATTTTTCTTTTTCTTGAGTTATAAAGTATGATAAGATAACACTAAAACGTTTATATTTTCAGGACATGGCCGACGTAGGTGTTTTACAAGATTAAAATCAGCCTCCACGTCGCGTCTAAACTATTCACCGAAGTAAGAATGAATTTTATAATTGTTTTAATTGGTCCTTTCTTCATCAATAGAAAGGGCAAGACAGTGGTGGGGATTTCTTTCTTTTCCATATTTCGCAGATTTGAGAATTGTGAGAAAGGAAATAAATGTTTTTTTATGTATTTGAATTCCGAGATAATTTGTATCTATCACTGGATAATTGCAATTTCTCGGAACCACACAGAAATTATAGAATACAAAATTTTGTTTCGTGTCATTGTCGAATAAATGTTCAGTCGACAATTTATCGAGAGTTTACAATCTCTCAACATAATTTAAAATCTAACGGAATTTGCAATTATCCGGTTATACAGAGTTGATACGACAGAGGGGCATTAAATTAAACTACGTATACTATACGTGTACAGTATTAATTCGATACGGTACAAAAACAAAAAGCGCCATAAATGAGAAAATATTTTTTTCAAACAAACTAAATAGCTTGCAAATCCGAATAAAACGCAACCATCCTTTGTAAAAAAAAAGACACTGACCTTAGATACCGCTAGGTAACAAAGCGGCAACGTCGCGCGCGCGCCGGAGCGCGGTGTACGGTATCTCGTGTGCTCGGCGGGGGCCGGGGCGGGGGGGCGGCCGGCGACTTAGGCCTCCGCTCGCACTGGCGTTTATGTTAGGTAACGTTTCGAAGTACGCGCACAAAAACAAACACACTAAATTTTAAAATTTTCGATGTGTCCTCCATTTACATTGATGCACAAATTATACCGACGGAGAATATTGTTATTTATTTTTCTAATTAGATCACTGTCCGTCGCTAAGCACTTTAATTTGTGAAATGCTAAAATAATCCTATTTTTAACTCATCAATTGTATTTACCTCTGAGGCATACACTTCACCCTTAATGTACCCCCACAAAAAGAAATCCATGGGAGTGAGGTCCGGAGATACTAATACTAAATAATAATAATCCCAAGTTACGTGTCCTATCACCATAAAAAACAGTCAATCACAAAAAAAAACACAAATACTAAATAATAATAATCCCAAGTTACGTGTCCTCTCACAATAACAAAATAAAATCACAATTCTTTGCGCGCGAATTCCACAAACCCTACGTTCCGAAACGACAGCGTCAGCGTCACTGAGCAGGCCGCAGGCCCCACTTACCGATCGCAAAAAAACAAGGATGCAACTAACTGACCTAGTTCTGTTTCATTCAAATGTGCTACGTTCGTCGCTTTCGTAGTGAAAGTGCAAGTGTGTGTGTATTGATTGCTTCCTTGTTTGCATTGCCAATTTTTAGTGAATGTCCTTCGACATGCGTCAGAGCGGCAACAACGCATAGTAGATTCATCGTTGTAAGGTGCATGACCTATGCTTAGACGATATTCAGCTGTTAGAAAAGATACATCGTGTTCAAACCGTGCAAAAACTTTAAAAATCATTTGCGACTAAACTACTGCTCCTAATTAATTTATTTTTGGTACAGAGCTTGAAAATGGTACCTAGTATAGGCAGTTTCAAGGAAAGCCCCTCTGTCGTATCAACGTTGTATATCTATCACCACCAACTTGTATACCGACTTTAGCTTTGTGTTTTTAAGTTGTGTTGGGTAGCAATGGAATTTGATCTTAGTCGTATATTATTATGATTGTTATTTCAAAATTTTGCAATTGTTTACTCACAGAGGAGGGCTTTGTACGAAAACAGTGTGCCAGCGATACGAACGTAATACGCTGATTATACTAGTAGTGTTATTTCTTTACAATAACCTCTTCATAATGTTCATGGTTTTTGTTCTGTAGACGTGGCGAGGGCTGGTCGAGTCCGTTAGAATCACTTCGGCAGCAGTTGAGAAAATTAGATGACTTAGAAGATCAGTTCCCAGATTTAGCGTGTCAACCTGCCTACAGTCTACGGTACCCGTTTGCTGAGTTAGGTAAGTCATGTTTTTTGTAGATGCATGCGTTTGCATTAGAAATCCAATAACAAGTATAAGCAAATGTTACCTGGTATAACACGTCGAATAATCCGATGACCTCATTGTTGAAAAAGCGATAGTATTGATTTGAGAAGCGAATCCCAGCTATAAACGCGATGTTGAGTTTGTTTGTTACGCTTTCACGTCTAAATCGCTTAACCGATTTGAATACAGAGATAAATTTGAAGCAGGAAACAGTTACATTATTTTTTTGCGAAAATCGATATTAACACTCGTGAAGTCGCAGAAAAGCAAGTAAAAAATGCTTAAAAATACTTCTTTACTTTGGTAATTACTCCAAACATCGTACTTCGCAGGAAACCCTCATTGAAAATCTAGAATTCATGAATCTAGAATTCATGAATCTTGAATTTACAAAGAAAAGAGGAATGAAGAAAATTACCACCTTTATTTAAATTTTCCGTTCCAAGGTCCAGTAGCAACAGCGGACACACCCGAACTAGAGTTCGTGCGTCATCGTGCGCTCGTAGAGAGAGAGGGCATGCGGCGAGCGCGCGCCGCTTTGAAACGTAGAAAGGCCGCCTTGTTGGAGACCAGGGCTTCACTGTCGCCGCATAGAGCTCCTTCGGTAAGTTGTTAACGAATTGAACAGTGATAGTTAATGACAAAACTTAGGTAGGTATGTGCTTCTTCGTGAATTAAAGTTTAAGGGAGAGAGATACATAGTCCTTGTTGAGCGCTGTCTCCCTCTATTTTAAAACGGGTATAGTCAATTTCTGAGCTTATGAGATAATGGAATTATAATTCGAATGAGAAATATCTGGCTCGGGAAGTTGTAGGCCAGCTAGCGGCTTCGGGATTCACAGGGCGTTTTTACTTACTGCGCGGGCCTGCGGACGTCAAGCGATGTGTGGCTTGCCGTCCGATTAAGACCAGGGCCTGCAGACTCGACATTGCTAACGATCGCGTAGCGACCGAATTTGATCGTTAAGTCCTAAGGCCGCCCCGTTCACAGTAAATTTCGAACGCGATCCACGGATCATACTATTGATTCAGGTCCGGGTCAATGGCGCTTTGCGTCCATCGCGCGCCTCAAAGAGATGTCAGCATAATAGGCGGGGCACGTTAGGGCCTGGAACGCAAAGGGCATAGGAGGAACACGGATGGGTTTTAATCAGTAAGGCTTCTGCCTTGGGTTTTGCGGGCAGCGGGGCGGCGGCGGCGGCGGCGCGGGAGCGTGGCGGGCAACGTAGACCCGTTTTCGAAACCAGTGGTCAGATCGCGCGGCGTTATAGCGGCGTAGTGTTGTACTCGTGGTTGTGTCGTCGAGATATTTGTTGTTATTCGCGAATGAAATTTCTGAACAACGGCGACATTTTTTTGATTCAAATTTATTCTTAACGCTCGATTTATTGTAGGCAAAAGAAGAAAATAAATTGCACAACACTGCAATGCAGACGCGCGGGCGGTCACCGCTCGACTGGCACGCACCGCTCGTTGCCCGCAAAACCCGAGGCAGAGGCCTTAGATACTCCCTTCCGCTCCACCCAGAGCGGGAGGAGTCATTTGATGATTTCCCATCATTAAAAAAAAACAATTTGCGGTGTAACGCCTGCATAATGGTGTTCATAGTAAAGCGGGAAGTCTAGAAAACAAGGCCTTGTCAACAAGACAGATCTGCATGAAACCGGGCATCAAACAAATTAGACTGGGATCCATCTTGTGCGTGAATTAGAACAATACTAGGTTGTCTAGCATGCTTTAGAAACTATTATAGTCTGTCATCTTGAGTATATTTAGGGTTCACTTTATTGATACCTGTACAAAAACAGGAGGAACGCGAGGTAACAGAACTAGAAGTGGCCCTGCACCGTGCGCGCGCGCTGCTAGGCGAGAAGGAGATCAGGCTCCGACACATCGAACGAGCACTGCGTCGCCTCGCCGACACACACCCTCCACCGCTCATACAGGTTCCGCTGACGAACTTACTTCAACCTTGTTCTGTTCGACATAAAGTGCTTTTTCGTTCGTTGTGTTGGTATATGTTGCCTCCGTATTGTTTTTGTTTCAAACGATTTTCAGCCTAATTTCGTACTCAGTAGAATTATTTTTGTTGCCTCGTTCTTCGCTGATCGTCTTTTGTTTATTGCTAGTGTATTTTTTTCTAGCTGTGCTGTTGACGTTAGATTTGCTCATTTTACTTTAATTTCGTCTGTGACCGAAATATTTTTTTTGTTGCAATAATTTTTACCGTCATGCATAAAATGTTACGTAGTTTCAAAACATTCTGTGTAATAGCTTGCTTATAAGTCCCGTTATACTAATTACATTGTCCAAGTAGAGGATTTTTCGGTGAGGGCCAGATCTGAATATTATGAAATTCATTGAGTATGGGAACTAAATTAAAATAAATACTTGGTGTGGTTAAAGTCGAATTTAGCGTACCTTATAATATAAGGTACGCTAAATAAAAGCGGAATAGCAAGTTTATATATTATATAAACTTGCTATTCCGCTTCAACCTTCCTTAGAGGGTCGACTGAAAAACATTTTTAGTTTAAATCTTAATATTTATTTGAATACCAGGAGGCCACAACTAGCGAGGCGTCATCAGGTAGCGATGCGGCGCCGGCTGAAGCAGGAGGAGCCGTACTGCGGTCACTGAGGGCTCTCCACGCGGATGTCAGAGATATATGGCGAGCCTTGGACGCTAGGCGACCTCATACTGGTAACTATTTCAAGAGAAAATGTATTTAATCTGTAGGTTTACCAGATCATTGTAAGTACTAGGAAAGACGACTACAGCAGTGGCTGGCCGGCCGGCCGGGAGTCGCAGGATGATTCCCGGCCACCTACTGCGGGCCGGACGACTACAGCAGTGGCTGGCCGGCCGGCCGGGAGTCGCAGGATGATTCCCGGCCACCTACTGCGGGCCGGACGACTACAGCAGTGGCTGGCCGGCCGGCCGGGAGTCGCAGGATGATTCCCGGCCACCTACTGCGGGCCGGACGACTACAGCAGTGGCTGGCCGGCCGGCCGGGAGTCGCAGGATGATTCCCGGCCACCTACTGCGGGCCGGACGACTACAGCAGTGGCTGGCCGGCCGGCCGGGAGTCGCAGGATGATTCCCGGCCACCTACTGCGGGCCGGACGACTACAGCAGTGGCTGGCCGGCCGGCCGGGAGTCGCAGGATGATTCCCGGCCACCTACTGCGGGCCGGACGACTACAGCAGTGGCTGGCCGGCCGGCCGGGAGTCGCAGGATGATTCCCGGCCACCTACTGCGGGCCGGACGACTACAGCAGTGGCTGGCCGGCCGGCCGGGAGTCGCAGGATGATTCCCGGCCACCTACTGCGGGCCGGACGACTACAGCAGTGGCTGGCCGGCCGGCCGGGAGTCGCAGGATGATTCCCGGCCACCTACTGCGGGCCGGACGACTACAGCAGTGGCTGGCCGGCCGGCCGGGAGTCGCAGGATGATTCCCGGCCACCTACTGCGGGCCGGACGACTACAGCAGTGGCTGGCCGGCCGGCCGGGAGTCGCAGGATGATTCCCGGCCACCTACTGCGGGCCGGACGACTACAGCAGTGGCTGGGCACACAGTCCCAGCTCGGCGGCGCGCTGTGTTTCACGCGCGCCTCAAAGAGCTGTCAGCATGGGAGACTCCCTCCTGCTTTACTCAGAGCAGGAGGAGTCATTTGATGATTTCCCATCTTAAAAAAAGGCAGCCTTTCTTCCAGAGATGTGCTATGCAGCTATACTGCGAAAATGTAAAAGTTAAGCTACAAAACTATGTAACCGTTTCCACTGATGCTAAGCTATATAGCTGTGCAAGGAAGATGCGTAGCACGAGGTATGCGATGTATCGACAATAGGGAAGTCACGCACTGCTCTGCACATAGCTATACAACTCGCGACCATCCATAGCACGCATCCATAGCACGCATCCATAGCATGCATCCACAGTACGCATCTTACCATACAAATACGTAGCTTAGTTGAATCAGTTTCCACCAGTGCTACGCTATGTGGTCCGATGAATATGATTGGTGGATATTAAACGTATCCATAGCAACGTTGCATAGCACATCTCTGGAGGAAAAGCAGCCTTAAGGTAGATGCGCCAGGGGTAGCCCGCGGAATTCAAATATTTTTGTTTTTTGCAATTTTCCGGCCAGTGTGAAGCTGTATGTTGAGCAAAATACGATTCGCTTATTTATCTAAAGAATTAAAACCATTTTAATCATCAATATAGCCCTCTTCATGAAGCCCTATAGAATGACTTTTTCATGAAATAATCATTCAATAGGGCTTCATGAACCTATTCGCGGCTACACTGGCGCAACCACCTTAATGTCCAATCTATCGTACAAATAAACTAGGTTTATGAAAGATGTAGCGTGTACTATAACTGGTTATTGTAATTATTCGGGTTAGGCTATGAAGACGAAGGTTGACGAATTAATTAAAGAATATGAAAGTTAATATTTTTGTTTTGTCAACAGCTTCACCAGAAACTAGTTCGTGCAATGCTGCCACAACATCACAAACGCGCATGACATTATCAGCTGTAAGTATTGTCAAATTCATTTACTACTACGAGTACTTAATTACTAGTTGGCCCGCGCAACTTCGTCTGCGTCACAATTTCCATTACTGCTCCGCTCCTATTGGTCTTAGCGTGATGATATAGAGCTTATAGCCTTCCTTCGATAAATGGGCTATCTAACACTGAAAGAATTTTTCAAATCGGACCGTTAGTTCTAGAGATTAGCGCGTTCAAGTAAACAAACAAACAAACTCTACAGCTTTATATATTAGTATAGACTAGTTGACCCGCGCAACTTCGTTTGCGTCATAATTTTCATTACTGCTCCGCTCCTATTGGTCTTAGCGTCATGATATACAGCCTATAGCCTTCCTCGATAAATGGGCTATCTAACACTGAAAGATTCCAAAAAGATTTCAAATCGGACCAGTAGTTCCTGAGATTAGCGAGTTCAAGTAAACAAACAAACAAACTCTTGAGCTTTATAATTATATTAGTATAGAGTATAGGTATAAAGCTGACGACTTTGTTATCACGCTAAAACCAATAGAAGCGGAGCAGTAACGAAAATTGTGACGCAGACGAAGTTGCGCGGGTCAACTAGTATTAGTATAGATTTGCTGTTGTAATCAATTTTATTTACAGTTTGACAAATGATTTACGTTCGTTTACATTTATTTTACAAACTTGTTGACCCGCGGAAATTCGTCTGTTCCGCTCCTATTGGTCTTAGCGTGATAACAAAGTCCTTCGTCCTTCGAGGCCTTCCTCGATAGATGGGTTATCTAAAGTCACCAATATCTAAGACGTCCGATTTGACAGCAGGGTACAACATTGCTTTACTGTAAGTAAGAAAGAGACATAAAAATAAATCTCTTTCGCTCTTAGTGGTAAAGCAATCTTCTATGCCTCTCTACTCAGCTGTACACTGAAATATTGTGTCACTGAAATATTTTTTCAAATCGGACCACTTGTTCCTGAAGAGCATTCAACCAAACAAACAAACTCTTCAGCTTTATATACTAGTATGGATTAATCAGATTCATGAACATCTTTTAAAATACTGATTTGAATTTAAATAGATAGAAATTTAATTAATTTCCCATTGTGATTGATCTCTCATTCGGGAGCTGAAAGAACAACAATTATTTGTAAACCAGCCAAGTGCAAGTCGGACTCTTTCACAAAGGGTACCGTATCATAAACTGATTTTTAAAATTTAATTTTTATTACTTGTCGTTATAGCGGCAATAGAAATACACACTCTGTGAAAATTTCTACTATATATTACGGTTCTTGAGATACAGCCCACTGACAGACAGACGGACAGACAGTGGAGGCTTAGTAATTAGGTTCCGTTGGTTACCCTTCGGGTACGGAACCCTAAAAATGATGAGCCAGGAAACATGTGGAAAAGCGATATAAGTTAAGTAAGAACACTACAACTCGAAAATTATAATTTAGATTTGGTTTGACGTTTTTTTATTATTTGCGATGGCTTTGCTCTTGACTCTAGTCTAGGTCAGAGATGACAATGACATCGTTTCTGATTTTCATGACAATCGTATGGCTATGGCATGACGCAATAACTTTGTTTCAACGTCACTTCTTTTTTAACCAAAAAATGTGACACTGCTGTGTACATTGTGCATTTGAAAGTAAATTTACTACGTAGATTTACTTATTAAATAGTTGTAAGTTCTTTTTTTAGGGTTCAGGGAACAAAAAGCGGAACCCTTATAGGATCACTCGGGTGTCTGTCTGTCCGTCCGTTCGTCCGTCTGTTACAGCCAGTTTTCTCCGGATCCACTGGACCGATTCTGTTGAAATTTTGTACACGAATGGACTTTTGTGACCCAAACTCGGGAGCGTTACGTAACTGATTATTTTTTTAGTATGGGGGTCATTTTTGGGGGCAAACTAGACAATTTAAAAAAAAAAAAAAAATTAACAATATCTTGTGACATACCAAATGAAAGGGCTTACTGTGAGGGTTTCAATTATATTTTTTTCATAATTTTAAAATAAATGGTTTTGAAGTTATTCCAGAAATAAGACAAAAAATGACTATTCCCCCCCCTTATCTCCGAAACTACTAAGCCTAAAATTATGAAAAAATGGAAATAATAGATATAGATTACAGTAAAATCTATAAGAATTCTATACATTAAAATAAATTGTAAAAGAAATCGATAGAATTCTATAGTATTAAAATAACATGTTAAGAAATTCGTTCGGAACCCTTTACACGCGAGTCCGACTCGCACTTGGGCCAGTTTTTTTTTTTAGGATAGGAAATCATCAAATGGCTCCTTCCGCTCTGAGCTGAGCGGCCTCCCGCTCTGAGCTGAGCGGAAGGGAGTGTCAGACTCTTACTGACTAAAACCCATCCGTGTTCCTCCTAACGCCCTTTACGTTCCAGGGCCGCGATAACTCTTTCGAACAAATCCGCAATTAATTTTAAACATACAACTCAAAAAAATGTAATTCAGACTTGGTTTGATGTATCTGATTTTCATGACAATCGCATGACTTTGGTATGACGCAATGTCTTTGTTTTCAAGTTCACTTTTTTAACAAAAAAACACTCTAAAAATCCTGCATCACAGTTTTTCTAACAAACGATGTGACATTGCTGTGCTTGTGTTATTGAAGATAAATAGATTTATTTGTTAAATAGTTTTAAGTTCCTAGTAGCCCCAATCATCATCATCTGCCTAGCCTTTTCCCAACTGTATTGGGATCGGCTTCCAGTCAAGCCGGATTTAACTGAATACCAGTGTTTTTACGAGGAGCGGCTGTCTACCAGACCTCCACAGACCACAACCCATTAACTGGGGAACACGGTACTTCATGGCAAGACTGGAGTCAGGATTTCCTAGTAGCCCCAATAATGCCCTTTAAATGGATACTTACATTTCCAGCCGGAACCAGTAATACAAGACAACTCAGACGGCGGCGTAGCGGAGCGGGCTCGCGGGCTCAGAGCTTGGCTGCAGACTGCGCCTTAAGTATATAGAGGTACCAACTAACGAGGTTGTACTGTGAGTATGATGTATTGACATTAGTGTAGAACGTTATTTATGGGTCTTGAAGTAGTTGTCCCTTTTCATAAACTCGCTTTGACAAAAGCCAGATAAACATAGCTGGATTGAGCACACAAAATTGACTAGTCTCTAGAAAGAGACACAGCAAATGTGCGGACAATATCTGTCTCAAGGTGACATTGATAGTCAGCGGGTCTAAAAGGGCCACTTTAGGAGAATCAAATGAGAATCATAATATTAATCAGGCAAAAATCTGTCAAACATTTTCATCTTTATCACTAACACATTAGGTTCAAGGTTGACTGGGAAAATTTGATAGTGATGGGTAGCGTGATTTGCTTTCTGATTCTGCTAAAGTGGCCTTTTTAGACCCCCAGTTCTCTATGTCCGAGACATGAAAGAAAATACTTAGATAAAATTAATATTCGAGATTTTTTTTTATTTGCGTGATGGGCTAACGTTTTGTTTGGTTACTCTCTAACCAAACAAAACGTTAGCCTCGCGACCTCTTTGCGATGCAAAGTGTTAAATATTTTAATATACATTTCATTCCTAGATTTTAAAATGAATTCGAAACTTGATAAGTATTGTGTATTTGGCCAAACCGTGTAGGTACGGTGATTCTGCTAATCGATGACACATCTTAATTTTCGTTACTGTGTTTTATACAGGGTTATTTGTAAAACACCAACAACCTCTTAGGCGTTGTTTATAAAAAAAAGAAAAGTTGTTTATAATCATGAGATTATAAACAACATTAACTTTGAGACCAATCCTGAAAACTCGAAAAAAATATCAACTGTTGTGTACAAAATGCAATATTTAGCTAATGATAATTTAATGGGTTGGTTTCAAAATAATAGTTGTTATAATCATGTGTACTTTCACCCCCTAAGAGGTTGTTGGTGTTTTACAAATAAGCCTGTATAGTGACGTAGCCGACCGGCTCGACGGGCTGTCTTGCCAGGCAAAGCATCGTATTAAAAGCCAGTTGCTTCAAGGTCCATAAACAGCGATTCCAATTCGGGATTCCAACAACTCAATCAAATATGTTCGCACAAATTTTTGCATTTAATAAATCAACATTTTGTTGTTTTTTTCCATCCACTGAAAGAGTTAGATGTTTGAAATATTTAGTATTTTTATTGTATGATACATTATATTAGAGAAAAATGCATTTGTCTTAGGGTAGATACAGACTTGGCGAATATAGACTGGCCTGTTGGTCTAGTGGTTAGTGACCCTGACTGCTATGCCAGAGGTTGTGGGTTCGATTCCCAACCAGGACAAATGTTTGTGTGATGAGCATGATCATTTGTTCTGTGTCTGGGTGTAGTTTATCTATAATATGTATGTATTTAGAAATATATAAGTGTGTTTATCAGTTGTCTAGTACCCATAACACAAGCTCTGCTTAGCTTGGGACTAGATGGCGTTGTGTGATAGTTGTGTGGAATATTATATATTATAGACGAAATACGGAGATTATATGTGCCAAGGGACGCGAGAGCTAGTCCCTACCAGATCCACGGGCTTTTGTGTTAAATGATCTCTCATAAAAAATCTCACTTCGACAAGTCTGTGCCACCCCTAAAAATACTTGAAATAATGATTTAAACGTTTCATGGTTTTTTTAATTATAATAATTAAAAAAACCATGAAACGTTTAAATCATCACGTCTAAGGCCTCGTTTCTGGAGACGCGTGGCTTCGAGCGTCGCGTGCGGAGGCGCGACCCGCACTAAATTCAAACTTACGGCGTTGTATGAGAGCGTTTACGGAGAGGCGTTTTTACACGCGTTTGTTTGAAATGTAGCATTATTTGCGGATGACGACGCCGCGTCGCACGGGGCGTCGGACGTAGCGCCGCACGCGGCGTTGGTCGCAGCGTCGTACGCGGCGTCGGTCGCAGCGTCGTGCGCAGCGCCAGTTTTCTTGAGTCCTGGGTAGTGATGGGTCGTTGAAGGTTTTTCCGTCAACGAAACGTTAACGTTGAATTGCGTTTGTCAACTAGTTGATCAACTAGTTAATTTCGTCAACGAGTTAACGTGTTACGAACGTCAACTTGCATGAACGATAAACGGCTTTAACGCTTTTATTAACGTATGCTGTTGTAATGTTAATTTACGAACAATTTGATGCAGTTTACCTAATGAAAGATTTATAAGAAATCTTTTCTTTACATATATTACGAGTACTACTAGCTTTCCCACTATCATCTTTCTCAAAATGAAAGATGATAGATACAATTTACGTACGTTGAAAATAACAAAACGTTGGGTTCATTTTCTCGTTTCGTCAAACGAGTTGAATTCATAAACGTCGTTGTCTCGTAACTCGTTGACGAATTCAACGAGTTGATTTGTACACGGTCAACGTTAATCCCGTTGAAGAGACATCAACGTTGATTCAACTAGTTCGTTGATTCAACGCCCATCACTAGTCCTGGGCAGTCTTGTTCGAATAGTAACAACGAACAAACGTGTAAATACGTGTAAACGTGTAAATGTGTGTGTAAATGCCGCGTCCACCGCCGCGTCCGCAGCTACACTTCACGCGACGCGCCATGACCCTCGGCTCCATGAACGAATTCGTACTTAATCATATGTTTGTTTTTGTGCGTGTGAAGACGCGGACCGCTGCACGCGCCGTCTCTTTGTGAACGCAAAAAACGTCCAACGCAACGCTAGACGCCACACTGCACGCGACGCGCGAAGCCACGCGTCTCCGTAAACGAGGCCTAAATGTATAGCTTTTAGTATATCGAATGAAAACACATTCGGCCATGAAAAGGTATACAATAATAAAATAAGATTTTTTTCTTGAAAAAAATAAAACACGTTCCATTAAATTGAAGTTATGTGTGATCTGACATTTATGAATAGTTGTATGACTTAATGAATAAATCTTATAATTAGCCAAATAATAAATTTCTAGATAATAAGTAGTTATTTCTAGTCAATATCACTCATAGATGTGTTGAAATGTGCTAGTTACGACTTAAAACGTCAATGTACGAGTATTAATCAATGAAAAAATATACCGCTCATGAAATGTACATTGGACATTATCGGAGTATATTATCCTCAACTAATTGGGATGATAATGTAGTAATAATAGATATATTTGACGGAATATACCGTATTTATCAAGAATGTACCGCTAAAGTATAAAAGGTATCATAATCTTTTAAAGGATGATTTATTAGCTAACGAGATCGCTGCAAAATTAGGATTAAATTACGTCTATACAGCATGACTTTATGTGGTCTCGATCCTCAAAAGTGAGGGAACGAAGAAGTGAAATATTAAAGAGAACTAACTAACTAACTTCACTTAGATTACCCAATTCGAACTGAATCCACTCTTAATTTTTACGCGATTGAGACTAAACAATTAGATCTGAAATAAATTTAAATGAGATTGCAGCAGGAGATGAAATTATACAGAATCACAAGCGATTTAAAGCTTTATCATAAACATAAAAGATCTATTTTTAGCAGCGATCGACTCAAAATATCGATACTTAAAATATAAATTAAAAATAAATAATTTAGCTTACCGAAATAATTCTAATAATGATCGGTAAAAATTTCGACTCCTTTCGCACAAAACATTCCAGGCCAAGTGAGAGTAGTTTAATTATATTTATTGTATTAAACTTAATTGTTAAATTAAACTTAAGCATTTAAATGCATTTAATATTATAATTCTGTGCCAGATTTATAATGCATTTATTGTAGAATAATTGTGTTGTTCTGCCTTCTCTTATGGGAAAATGTCGTGAGTTTATGTATGTATGTGTAATTTTGTTGTTTTAGAAATATGTGTGTATACGTGTATATTTACTTAAGTGTACCCCACCTGTTGACCTTACTTATACATTCCAAATAACTTTATTCTTTCTTTAGTAGTGCACAATGTTTTGTTTATTATTTGATTATGGTTATAAGTGACCTCTTTTACCTTTTTCCATAAATACATTTTAGGTACTGCAATAGTACAATGTATATTAGGATAAATTTTGGCCTAAGTCTATTATGATATCAGGCTGTTTATCATCTATTTATTTATTTTAAAAAGCAATACTGATTTGCCTGTTTTTTCTGTTGAAATAAACAAAACATTGCGCTCTATCGAACGTTTCGTATATTAATGAACAAATAAATAATAATTGTATGTAGTGTCTTATCTTGGCCTCCATTGTAACGTTCGTACGTAGGTAGGTACTATTGTATTCACTCGCTAGGCGGGCCGACTGAGAAACACCATTGTGTTTGTATGCCTTGGAAAGATCACTATAGTCAGGCAAAGGCGGTAACTTTACTGGTCAGAAAACATAGACCAACACAACAACAACATAAGATCTTTTTGTAAAACCCTGGCCATTTTATAAAAACAGGTGAAATTAGTTTTGAAGTTGAGCACATAACATCGTAAGAAAAATAAAATTGTAACGAAGCAGAATTTGTGTCTGTCATCTGTGACATAGACTAAAGCCAAGAGCAAACCCGTAACAAATAAAAAAAAGCAAGGTGTTTCTGTTTGAATGAATCTGTCTTTTTTGTTTGGGTATGATGATATATCTATATTATTTACAACTTGTATGGTGTATTAATAATTGAGGAGCTCGTGGCTAAATAATAACAGCCGCATGGGTCGATCTTTAAGGTTAAGCAACGCTTGCCAAGGTTGGTCTGTGGATGGGTGAACATCTTAACATACCAAGATTTCTCCGTGTCTCGGAAAACACGTTAATCCGTTGGTCCCGGTTGTCATTTGTAGATATTTGGCAGTCGTTACGGATTGTCAGAAGCCAGTAAATTTGACTCCAGTTTTGCCTGGTCGTACCGTGTTACCCAGTTAATTGGTTGTGGAGGTCTGGTAGGCAGCCGCTCCACATAAAACACTGGTATTCAGCTGAATCCGATTTGACTGGATGCCAACCCCAATATAGTTGGGAAAAGGCTAGGCAGATGTTGATGGTGTGTTAATAATTCAATTTAAACTCTCTATTTCACCTGTTAAAACCATTGGCTTTATCAAAAGATGACAATACATCTTTGACTATAGTGAATTTTCTACGACAACGTATGAAGGCACTGTGATAATAATCATTGTAAGGACATATGGTCATGATTTATCACTCATTCATAATTCCATTGTTGTATTAATTCGTCATTCGGTGAAAACTCAAGTTGTTAACGTTAACCTTTAGTAAAAAAAAATACAATAATTAACGTAGTTGAATTTTTCACATTGACAAGACCTGCTGTCACTAAACAAGGAAATAAACAATTTTGTTTACAATTCAATCATTAATTTTCACAAAAAAAAATGTAGACCCAATAACTTCGGTAAACACTGAAATATGTAAGGGCCGTGTGCCCGTAGCTTAGGTTCCAACTTTAGCCTAAAGACGCGATGGAAAACATAAGGCTAAAAACTCGCTAGACGCGAGTTAAAAAACGAAAGCCTGTGTCGTATGTTTGTCAAAGTTGAAGTAAACAAGAGAACGGTGCTTTAAGTATATCCATATGGCCCATAAGCGCAAGAGTGCGACGTACATATTTGCTGTCCTGCTTCAACATTATATGTATCGCTTGCAGCAAGTGCTTACTTCGCTATATAATTTCTAAATCTAACTGGAGGAATGTTGTAAACTCACAAAATAATAGTTGTCTTTTTTAAATTAATAGGTGGGCGGGTAACAACTGGCTTTTCACATTACTTAAGAACAAATTAATGTAAGAAACAAAAAAAAAACACATAAATCTGTACTACGAAACTCAACTATCATTCGAAACGTCTCAATAACTGCAATTATGTTCCTAACGAACCAAACAGATCTTCGCTTAAAAATATATTTTAATTATCTACACTTGCTTGCAAAATTCTTCACACACTGTGTACGCCAAAATGCCGTTTTAAAAGCCAGTTTAGAATAATTTAACGACATTGTATTTGAAATATTTCATGAAAAAGGTGCAATTTTTTTTGCAAGCAAGTTTTGCGTGTTTTTGACCTAGTCACGATATTTTTTACACGTTTATGTATTCTTCCGGTGCCTGTGAGGTGCTTGATTTTTATTTTATTACTATTTTTCTTCTATTCAAAAACGTTACGTCCAAAATTTATTTACAATTGTATAGTCACGAATTTTATTAATAAAAATATTTTGAAGTGCACATTCATTGCGGGAGACTTTTACCATTGTTCTTTTCTTTGTCATATTCTAATTATAATTAATATAATATAAAAATGGCAAAGGTCTTCCTCTCATTTAATAAGTAGGTTTTTTAAGTGCATAATAACTATGAATTTCAATTATTATAATAGAGAAATAATATAAATGGTAACCTACATTTAAAAATGTAAAACAATTAATCTCTAAAAAGAGCCAAATGTAAAAATTTGTTGAATTTACAATATGCTGGCCTTTCGCTAAAAAATGTGAATAATTAATACAGAAGAATAGAATAGAATACTCCTTATTATGTACACCATATAAGTTACAGAAAAATAGATGTAGAAAACATTACATAGGGTGACACAATGGACGGTCTTATCGCTAAAAGCGATCTTTTAAAGACAACCTTTGGATGTATTTTAAAGAGAGGAGGAGGAGTTTTTGTATCTAGTTTTATTAATTGTCATATGTAGGTGCGGTAGGCGCTAGATAAACTTGCAGTAAAGTACATGGACCTTTCCCTATTATCCGTTCGTAGATACCGATAGATTACTTGAGAACGTAAAGGATCACGATAGACATCGATTCAGGACAGCTTTATGTCTTTATTTCTGTTAAATCAATAAATGTATGTGGGTCAATGACCGTTATTGCATATTTATCTTGCGCCTGCTCTAGTAAATTGATTTGAAGTATATTTTCTATTCTATTCTTTTATCAGCTATTGAGATAACTTAAAAACAATCCTATTCCTACCCAAACATAACATACAAGTTTATTTCAGTCTAAGTTAATTACTATAATAGTTCTGCAAAGGCCACCATATTGTAATTTCAACTTCAAAATGTAATCAATCGTTCACAACGATATTCAGCCGAAATAAAATTGAACAAATCAATTTTTGGTTTTATTTAAGTATTCGCCCTTGATTTCAGTGTTGATCATCTTAGTAGTAACAGGAATAGTACTGTTACGAGTGTGTTAAATACGCCTCCTGAAAACGAAAATTCTTAATTTAGTTTTTAGTGGTTTAATCCGCTGGGTAAGATACAGTTTTGAAAAAAAAAAAAACAAAAGATAAATAATCCTAATTTTAACGATATTATTGTAACGATCAGCCCGTCCTGAACTGTTTTCAAAATAGCATTTGTGTAAAGATCAAAACTAAAAAATAGATCAATAATATAAAAAGTAATCTTGAAGTCCTTTTCCAAAAATCATTTCGCCTATAAAAAGCTACACTATCGCCAATTCTCATAAGCTTCTTTTTATTCCGAGATGTATTTTCAAAAAAATTATTATTTATTGTAATAATCAATACACTATAGGGACCGTGCACGGCGTTGATTATGCCATCTAGTGTCGCATATTCGAAGTTTTCAGGGTCAGAATACTTGTCATGACGCTTCTGTGCTGCCACCTGTGGTTCCTGCACGCTCAGTTTAGGGGAACGTGCGCGAAGACCTGTGCCATCTAGCGTAGCTGTTTCGGACTTTATACTTGAAACATACTTGACAGTGACATTTCTGTGCTGCCACCTATAGTTTCTGCACGTTCTTTATACAGGTTCGTCGATCCCGCAAGGATCTGTCGACATTTTAGATAGATTACAAGTGAGGCCTATGATTCTGTGCGACATACATGGCTCATGAAGGTGCTAGAGTTTTACAAAATAGACACAACTCTACGCACCTTCCTTGAGTCATGTATGTGGTAATGGAAAATAGTCCTTCGCTATCCAGGATGTCAACCGATTCAGGGGAATGATGAACCTGTATGGATAAAACGGGGAATATTTCAGGGTGCCAGTTTGAGTCCGCTTTGGTTTTGCTTAGCTCTGAATCCTCTTAAGTACATTGCTGAAGGATTCAGGTCTAGGCTATCGATTGAGAAGAGGTGGTCAGGCCATATCTCACTTTCTTTACATGGATGACCTGAAACTCATTGCCCCCAAAAATTCGATGGATTCGGATGGAATTTGGTGTGGACAAATGTGCAGTCATGTAAAGAAAGGGGAGATTATGGAATCCGAGGAAATTCAACTCTCGGATTCCAAACAGGTTAAATCCCTCAGCTCAACCGAAACCTACAAGTATTTGGGTATGTCGGCAGCGTTGGGTATTAATGTTACTGACATGAAGCAATCGCTGAAGGAGCGCTTCTTTGGCCGCCTGAAAAAGATTTTGAATAGCCTTTTGTCGGGCGGAATAAGGTGCGCGCCTTCAACAGTTGGGTCATGCCGGTATTAATGTACTCTTTCGGCATACTCAAATGGACTCAAACCGAACTTGACGCCCTGGATAGGTACACTGCTGACCGCAAACCGGATGCATCACCCACGATCGTCGGTGATGAGGCTGTACATCCCGCGGAAGTGTGGAGGTCGAGGCTTTTTAAACGCCAAGACTCTCCACAACCGCGAGATGTGCAGTCTCAGAGAATATTTCCTCAAAGCTGATGTGGGTATGCACCGAGATGTGGTCGCAGTGGGCAAGGGTCTCACCCCGTTGTCTATGGCTAAAGAGAACTGGCGCAAACCTGTGATACTTACCACAGATGACCGCAAGGAGCTTCACGGGCGCTTCTATCGGGCTCTGCATGGATCCGATGTAGATTTTTCAGCGTCCGTGGCCTGGCTACGTTTCAGTGATCTCTTCGGGGAGACTGAAGGTTTTGTCTGTGCGATTATGGATGAAGTTATCTTGACGAATAACTGCCGGAGGCATATTATGAAGGACGGGACGGTGGACGTGTGTCGGGCATGCCACCGTCCGGGTGAGTCCATCAGACGTATTATCTCTGGTTGTTCTCGTCTGGCTAATAACGAGTACTTGCACAGGCACAACAAAGTGGCCAGGATTATCCATCAGCAACTTGCTTTAAAATACAATCTTGTGAATTCTGAGGTACCGTATTACAAGTATGTGCCCGACTCAGTTCTCGAAAATGACCATGTCATGTTGTACTGGGATCGGTCTGTCATCACTCATAGGACAATTGTTGCCAATAAGCCTGATATAGTAGTGATAGACCGATTAGCGCGCCGCACAATGATAATTAAGTTACCATCCCGCATGACGAGAACCTCGTGAAGGCTGAGAAAGAGAAACAAATCAAGTATCTCGACTTAGCACACGAGGTTGTCGACATGTGGACTCGCCTGTCATAGTGCCGATAGTCGTTACGGCCAATGGCCTGATGGCCAAAAGCTTCGACGACCATCTGTTGAAGCTGGCGTCACGCGGTTGGATAGAGGGCCTGATACAGAAGGCAGTACTCCTCGATACGGCTCGTATTGTGAGGAGGTTCCTTTCTCTGGAGCCCTAACCACCGGGAGCTTGGACCCTGCTCCCGACACCGGCGGACTACTACTTTTTTAAATGTATTTTTTATGTTATCTTTTTTAAATATATTTAAAAATGAAAGGAGACGGGCGAATCTGGGCCTAATGTTACACAAATGAAATATTTATCAATATTTTGTTTCAATTTTTTTGTGGTCAATTATAAAATATTAAGCAGTTTTATAATGGGATAAGAAATTAAATATTTTTAATCAAATTAATACTGACTTCCCTTATTTTCATATTAAAACAATGTTGCCATATAATATAGGTAAGTTAATAGATATACAATCGATTATTATTACAAAAATAGAATTAATAATTAATTAATTATTTAAAATATTAATAATTATTCTTTACTACACAAGTTTAAATAAAACACATATATTTTTGAAATAATGGTTTAAATAATGGTCGTAAAAATGAATTCCTTCATAAATCGATTTCACAATCGATTGTCAATGTTTTAATATAAAGGCAACAAAGCGGAACTTATGTCAATGTCAGTGTCAGGTCAAAAACTCAAACGTCAATCACATCATTCGCTTCGTTTGTTGTCTTTGCGGTGGTACGTTGGTGGATATTTTCTGTTGTGTTTTCGTGTGCTGTAATTATTAATATTCGATCAGTGATCTAACGACTTTGGCTACGTATTGGATTCTGACGGTTATTGCTTTAACGAACGACACACGCATTTCTTACAACGGACTCAGATTACTTGCCTACTCAACATACCATATTTTCTTTCTCCCATGGAGCAGTCGTAAATAATATAGTTTTTTTTAAATGGTATTAGGGTATAAATAAAATAATGCAATAATTGTTACTGTAACATCAGGCCCAACTTTCTAGGAACTTTCGCCCGTCTCCTTTGTATGTAAATAAGACTAAATAAACGAAATACATTACAATATTCCACGATTTTCCGTTCCGGACGGAATTAAAAAAAAAACTGTCACACATCCTCCTCTACGGTAGAGTTCCTAAAATCTCTTGTTTTAGCTGACGTCTCCTACTTATGAGATGAAATTTAGGTAATGATCTACTTCCGTGCCAAATTTCATCTTCATAGGTCAATTAGCTTTCGAGTGTTGAAGAAATGTTATCTTCAAAAACTCAAACACTATTTTTGTATAAAATAACTTTATTATACACACGGAATCCTGATTATAATTTCAACCGACTTGCTTCGTGGCTCCGTGATCACTGCCTTGCAAAGCCTCTACAATTTTTAAAAACGACTTTCGCCCCACCCGGAAATGAAGATAACGTTCAAACCGTCATTTCGAAGTGTTGCCAAAGTAAAAATAATACATTGAATTGCCATGACCAAAATACATTTACAAGTTTATTAAAATAATACTTCATATTTTCTTTGACAGTGTTGCCACAGTGGATATTATGCTTCGGTATTAAAATACATTTTATAAAAGTTGAATCCAAACTTCCATAATAATCGATGAGTCGATGAAATTCATAACTTATTTTAAATGAATGAAGCAAATCTATCCATAAAATGAGCAATATTTATTTGAAATTAAAACATGAATTTGAAACAAGCTAACAATTCGTCCATCCTGATAAATATCGCGTCCTCGCGAACGACACAATTAAGCAAAAAGATATCATATGAATTACATAAACTTAATACATACCACATTTCAAAGAAAATATTTTACTATTCTAATATATATATCTATATATTTTTTTTTAGATTGCAAAACGCACAATAGCTGAAATATTTAAATTAGCTTAAAGCCATCCCAGCCACTGCGCACTCTGCACTCCAAAAGATTGCTCTCTACACTTACGCATATAGCATGAGTGTATGATTCACATGACTACGTGCACCTAGTAGTGATGGGTCGTTGAAGGTTTTTCCGTCAACGAAACGTTAACGTTGAATTGCGTTTGTCAACTAGTTGATCAACTAGTTAATTTCGTCAACGAGTTAACGTGTTACGAACGTCAACTTGCATGAACGATAAACGGCTTTAACGCTTTTATTAACGTATGCTGTTGTAATGTTAATTTACGAACAATTTGATGCAGTTTACCTAATGAAAGATTTATAAGAAATCTTTTTTTTACATATATTACGAATACAACTAGCTTTCCCACTATCATCTTTCTCAAAATGAAAGATGATAGATACAATTTACGTAGGTACGTTGAAAATAACAAAACGTTGAGTTCATTTTTTCGTTTCGTCAAACGAGTTGAATTCATAAACGTCGTTGTCTCGTAACTCGTTGACGAATTCAACGAGTTGATTTGTACACGGTCTGCGTTAATCCCGTTGAAGAGACATCAACGTTGATTCAACTAGTTCGTTGATTCAACGCCCATCACTAGCACCTAGCACTTGAAGTAGTTCTCTCTCTACATTTGCACACATAGCAGTGTATGAATTAGCATGACCATGTGCACATAGCACTACAAGTAGTTGTGTATTTACACTTTCGCACATAACAGTTGATGGAATAACATGACTACGTGCACATAGCACTACAAGTAGTCATGTATTTACACTTTCGCACTTAGCAGTGTATGGAATAACATGACTACGTGCACCTAGCACTTCAAGTAGTTTTCTCTCTACACTTACGCACATAGCAGTGTATAAACTAGCATGACTACGTGCACATAGCACTATAAGTAGTTCTGACTCTACACTATCGCACATAGCAGTGTAAGGGTTAATATAACTACGTGCACATAGCACTTCATGTAGTTCTATCTCTAACACTCTCGCACATAGCAGTGTATGGATTAATATAACTACGTGCACATAGCACTTCATGTAGTTCTATCTCTACACTCTCGCACATAGCAGTGTATGGATTAATATAACTACGTGCACTTAGCACTTCATGTAGTTCTATCTCTACACTCTCGCACATAGCAGTGTAGGTGTACCATTTGCGTACTTCACACTTATAACTCAATAATTATTCTAAACAAAATATATCGAATAAGCTCAAATCATTTCTCACTTCTATCGTTCATAACAAGGAACTTCATTATTATACTATTTATATATTATTACACACAGTAAATATACTCACGCATATAGCAGTGATAGTGTACTTCGCACTTTTAATTTAAGAAAAGTATATAAACTCAATCATTGTTCTAAAAACAAGATTTGTATATCTAATAATCTCAAATCATTTCAAATACATTTTTTTTTTCAAATACATCAAGTATGTTCTATCCTTCGTAACAAGTAACTTAATTATTATACTGATTACTAAATACCAAACAATACATATTTATATTGATTTATATAAATAACATAATATAACATTTTATTAATCATCTGTACTCTCGCTAGTTGATGATTCACTACCATTATTATTAAAACAAAGCCAAGGGTGTATTTTATCGATAGAGAATATACCCTTATACTTTGAAGCCCCCCTTTTTTTTATAATAGGAGTATCTTCTACCTCATACCTATCGTGATCTAACACTTTTGTTACTTTGTACGGCCCTGAACATTTCGACAATAATTTTTTACTTTTACCTACAGTATGTGCTGCTCTTTCTACTCTTACCAAGTCCCCAATTTTGAACTCTAATGGCTTTTTTCTTTTTTTGTCGAATCTATTTTTCTGTTTTTCCTGCGACTTTTTCGTATGTTCATCTACTTCATCCCTAATTTTACGTAATCTTTCATAACCGGTGCTGATTTCATTTTCATTATGTGTGTTTTCTACTATGTCCTCATCTATTTCCGAAACTAGACTTCCTTCACTAATCCCAGTAAGCCTTAACCCAAACAAAACCTCAGAGGGGGTTTTTCCTGTGCCTTTGTTTACAGTATTGTTTAATCCCCATTGTACCTGTAATAGTCGGTCATCCCAAAGTCTTTCGTCTTTTCCATGATTTTGTGAGGCTAAAGAGTCTAAAATTGTTCTATTATAACGCTCCACCTGGCCATTCGCTCTAGGTGAAGCAACTGCATTCTTTATGTGATGAACTCCTACTTCATTAAGAAAACTTTTAAATTTAGAACTCGTAAATGATGTCCCTCTATCGCTAATTAGCCGTTTTGGCAAACCAAACGTCCCAAAATAGTCCCTAAGAACCGTGATGGTTGAAGTGGACTTCGTATTTTTAACAGCCTTCAAAACAATAAATTTTGTGAACGATTCTACAATCACCAAAATGTAACAATTTTTCCTTTTCGACTTTACAAATGGACCAACATGATCAACATGAATGGTGTGAAAGGGCGCATTTTCCTTAGGTATGGGATGCAAGTAACCCTGCTTCTTTCCCGCCGGCAATTTATTATGAGCACATTCTAAACAGGCGTTCACATACTTTTTGATAAACTTACGCATACGAGGAAACCAATAATGTTGTTTTATTTTATCCAATGTCTTATCAAATGCAAAGTGGCCTATTTCATCGTGGTTTTTCTGGAGTATTTGCCACCTACAGCCCTTCGGTACCACCCATCTTAACCCGTCCTCAGTTACTTTATACACTCTCTCGCGCTTAAGGACGAAATTTTTACGTATCTCTACTAAGTCATCAAATTCTTTATCAGAAAGGATTTTCTTAATGCGTTGTATTTTAGAGTCCTCTAACTGTACTGTCGTTAACCAATCATCGGTTATCGTCATAATGTCGAAAGTGTCAATAGCCTGAATTATCCCTGCATTTTCCGTCGTTGGATTCCTACTCAATGCGTCAACGTGAATCATGCCCTTGCCAGATTTATATACAACATTACAGTCATACTCCTGAATCAAACTCCACCATCGCGCAACTCTCGGTATCATGTCTCGTTTTAAAAACGTTGCCCTGAGCGAGTTACAGTCTGTTACAATAGTGAAGCTTAACCCAAGCACGTACGTTCTGAACTTAACTAGCGCTGCAATTACTGCAAGAGTTTCTAACTCATATGACGAAAAATGAGACTCCTCAGGGGAAGTCTGTCTACTGTAATAAGCAACCGGTTTGAAAACTCCATCGATTTGTTTTTGAAGTAAAACGCTACCTATGCCGTGTTTGCTTGCATCTGTATGTATTTGTGTCTCAAGTTTGGGGTTGTATAACGCTAATACGGGCCTTGAAATAAGAGCACTTTTCAATTTATCAAACGCATCTTCTTGAGCTTGAGACCAAACCCAAACAGAGTTTTTCTTTAGTAATTTCGTAAGAGGTCGAGCTATTTCACCGAAACCTCTGATAAAACGCCGAAAAAAACTAGCTAGGCCAATAAACTGTCGGACATTGTGTACGTCTTTAGGCTTAGGAAACTTTTTGACACAATCAATTTTCTTAATACCCGGTCTTACACCTTCTTTGGAAATTTCAAAACCAAGGTAGTCAACGTGATTTTGAAAGAAGTAACATTTTTGTGGTTTTAACGTTAGTCCCGCCTCCCTAAACCTTTGAAGTACAATTTCTAATCTTTTAATACCTTCTTCAAATGAACTACTGGGTACTAAGACATCATCCATATAAGCTAATGCAACATTGTAGCGTAAATTGCCCAAGACCAAATTGATAGTTCGCTGAAAAACAGCCGGTGCGTTAGCCAGCCCAAATGGCATTCTATTAAACTCAAATTGACCATCGGGTGTTACAAACGAGCTTTTATTCCTACTCTCTTCAGTCAATGAAATCTGATAATAGCCGGAGGCCAAGTCTAAAGCACAAAAGTACTTATTCCCTGCCAAACGATCAATCTGGTCCTCAATACGAGGTAAGGGGTAATGTTGTTTAATCGTTTTTCTATTTAGGGCGCGATAGTCCACACAGAGGCGTTTATCACCAGTTTTCTTTTTCACTAACAAAACAGGACTAGCGTAAGGAGATTGAGACTCTCTTATGATGTCATATTTTAAGAGTTCTTCTACTATAATCCTAACTTCTTCTCGTTCTGAATGACTCAACTTGTATGGTCTATATACGACTGGCTCTGTATCTTCTAACAGAATATCCATTTCCGCGACCGCGGTTTTACCTAGTTCAGATAAGTCTTTGGCAAAACAATCGCGGTACTGGTTCAAAGTATTTAATAACTGAAGTTTCTGATCGTTGTCTAAATTTACATCAATATTGAGGTCATCCAATGTAAATGAAGGTTTACTGACGTGGTTTTCAACCTTTTGTATCATATTAATACCTTTAACGTTATTATTAATTTGAATAGCACGGGCCAAGACTTGGCCCTCTTTAAATTGAATTAACCTATTGTCATAGTTTAGAATAGTTAAATGACCGATACCGTTTTTTATACTATAAGTACCAATTTCTACACGATAGTTTAAACGATAACCATTTTCAACGAAAACATTTCCACAAAAAATCATATCGGTAAACACCTTAACAGAAATACAACCTTCAGCCCTGACAGTTTTGACAGATTTTAAAGTCAGTCTTGTAGCATTTTTCATTCGTTTATCCGTAATCATCAACTCTTTATCAGATTTAAATACCCATATGTGTGGTTGCTCCGTAGCAGTCTGACCAATAAGTAGATCATAGTTTAAATAACTATCAGGAACAATAACTGCCTCAACATCCATTTTAGCGTTGTTAATCATTAAAGAAATCTTAGCTTTACCTAAAGCACTAACGTATGTATTACCAAAACCTTTTAGAGAAGGCAAATTATTCACTTGCCATTTTTGACGTGGTATAATTACTGATATGATGGATTCTTTTACCAAAGTACACTGACTACCAAAATCTACGTACCCTGTCAACTGCACATTATTAACGATAACTTTCTTAATGAATTTTTCGTCTACTCCTAAGTCAATACTATTGTCTAGTCATAATGTCTTAACTTCGGCTCTATCTACCCAAACGCTCTTATTGCATTTAGGATCGTCATGACCAATGCGTTTACACTTTTGGCACTTAACAATAGGTTTCTTACATCCCGATACGTAATGGCCCGTTTCATGACAATTATAACACGCTGAAACTCTAATCAAATTACTTTTTACAGGTTTACGCGCTTCGTTAACAGAACGTACCGGTTTCTTGTTGAACCTATCTGATCGTTCATGTTTGACACCCCTCAAATAGCCCAGTAGTTTATCAGAATCCGTAAAACCTACTGCCTCTGCTCCGAACCGAACTGATCTATCATCTATTCCATAGACAATGCAGTCAACAGCATTCCTACCTATTATATTACACCGATTTAAGGCTATTAACTTTTCATAATAGTACTCTTCTAAATCATCTCCAAACTTTGCCCTTATAGCTAACATTTCCGTAAGCATGTTTCCATAATTTTCATGTGACGGAAAAGCAGATTTAAGTTTTTTGACCCACTCGTCCCATGAGATCAATACTGATGACTGTCCTTCGTACCACTTTTTTTGCAGTACCAACTAACTTTGGGAGAGCATAGTGAGCGGTCTGTTGACTATCCCAGCCATAGATCTCTGAGCATTCCTTGACTTTATTCAGCCAAGTAGTAATTGTTTGGTTTTTCGATTTAGGATCGAATTCTGGAACTACATTATTATTAGTAAATCTTTCTTTACTCTGTGGATTTACGGCTAAGATTGATTGTAAGGACTCTTTGATGCATTTTAGCAATTCATTATTAACATCGATAGATGGAGGCTGCGGCGTAACAGACGTCAAACTTTCATTTGTACCAGAGCGGACTGGACTTCGAGATCTATTCACGCTTTCTCTATGAGGAGTTTGCAATCTGTGACGCCTCTGCCTATTACGACTACGGCATATATATCTACTTGTCGGTTCATTTATCTGCCTGTCTGTTGATGGCGTACTTGATGTGCGACGCCGCAAAGGAGATATCACGACTGACCTGCTTCGACTTCTTGCCTGCGATTCAACCCTTGGAGGTGGTCTACTGGATCTGCGCCGCTCGAAGCTACGACCACCATTGCGGGGCGATGCTGGTGAGTGACGACGTCGCCTGGGCTCTGCTGACGAGCGACGACTTCGCCTGGGCGCTGCTGACGAGCGACGACTTTGCTTCAAGTCTTCAGCACGCCGATCTCGGCTGCGTCTCGAGGGTCCTCCCAGCACTATGCTGTGATGACTCCCGGTTGACATCTCTGACCGGTCACTGGACATCTCGCTGTCCAACAGTCTTGCTGTGGACGTATGATTACACCAGGGTGGTAGCAATAGCTACACCGGAGTTCCTTGGTGTTATCCCAACTTCTGAATTGTTGAAGAAATGTTATCTTCAAAAACTCAAACACTATTTTTGTATAAAATAACTTTATTATACACACGGAATCCTGATTATAATTTCAACCGACTTGCTTCGTGGCTCCGTGATCACTGCCTTGCAAAGCCTCTACAATTTTTAAAAACGACTTTCGCCCCACCCGGAAATGAAGATAACGTTCAAACCGTCATTTCGAAGTGTTGCCAAAGTAAAAATAATACATTGAATTGCCATGACCAAAATACATTTACAAGTTTATTAAAATAATACTTCATATTTTCTTTGACAGTGTTGCCACAGTGGATATTATGCTTCGGTATTAAAATACATTTTATAAAAGTTGAATCCAAACTTCCATAATAATCGATGAGTCGATGAAATTCATAACTTATTTTAAATGAATGAAGCAAATCTATCCATAAAATGAGCAATATTTATTTGAAATTAAAACATGAATTTGAAACAAGCTAACACGAGATTTAATGATTAGTCAGTGTATGAATGAATAGGATCGTGTATAAGTTAAGAAGAGGAAGAAGATAGTTAAAAAAGAACATACCCACCCTTCATGTTCCTGGCCGCATTATACTCGGCAGCGTGCCCCGTCACTACCTTGCCTGGGACACTGACTGCGGGTGTGCAAACGGCAGTACTTCCACTGGTTGGCGTATAGGAGAGGACTGACCAGGCGTGCCACAGCTTAGACGTCGCGTTCCATTCTCCGCCCGAAAAGTCGCGGGGAAGCTGGTGGTGAAAAAAATCGTAAATTAAGGACCTATCAATTTTAAGAACAGGGTGTAAAGTCGCGCAATTGGAAAGGGAGCATCCTCCGATCAGACGGGTGTAGTGTCTAGTGGGCAACTCCCTGTTGGTTGTTGTCGGGCGGTTTTGTTCAAATCACGCGGAGAACTTTGATTCCGCGATGTACGTATTTGCGTGACATCAGGTCTTAAGTTCGTATAGATTTTAGATGTAGCTACATGATAACGTCGATTTTCAAGGTAATGCAACGTTGCCGTTGGTTGAATCGCTCAGCTCACTATCTATTACTCGCCGAGTCGTGCCTCGGAAAATACGTTGAGCCATTGATGTCGATTGTCATTTGGAGATTTTTGATAGACATTACGGTAGTCAGAAACAGAAACCCAATGATTCACAACTAGCAGGTAACTACTTAACTCCATACCAACTCTTGCTATTATAGCTGCTCTAGTTTGTAGGATGCCCGTGTAATTACAGCCTCTTATAAAGCCTTTCAGGACTTTTATGTGGCAACGGGGCTATGATCACTAACGACCTAGCTACATTTGACGAAATAAAAACAAATCAAACAGTTTACAGCTCTCTGTCATAAGAATATTTAAGATAGTTTTGGATGCATACCATTTGACCAGCAATAGTCCACGACAAGGTGGGAAGTGGTACACCTTCAGCACTGCAGTTAAGGGTTACCCGACCAGATTCTTCGTTCACTGAGCTGACAGTCACAACAGCATCAGTAGGTGGAACTGTAATAAAATAAATGTGTTGGAGATGGCATTTTCTGTTTTCATGTAGGTAAATGCTCTTAACCTATATGAACCATGGTGGTCCATGTCAACGGAGATAAGTACGCTGTAGTTATGATTGAGCACGCAAGTGTGTGCGCAAACACAGGTTCCTACAATCTCTGTCCCTTTACTTCTTTACTATTGATATGCACGCGTTTGACCATTATCTTACCTGATGGAAAGCGATGATGTGGTCGAAGACGGAGCAGGCTTACCAAGAAGTAACCTATTCACTCTTGACTTAAAGACTTCCAGGTTGTAGCTATCAGGAAACAGATCTGGTAGGGAATTTGAAACGTTTTGTACGTGTGGGTGGGATATCCACCATGCACCGGTGTTGCATCGCGGTAAGTTATCTGGGCCAATGATGGAACGGGCTTGGCGGAATTAAACTGTGGAATTTCGTCGCACACTCCCCAAAATGCAAGTGATAGAAAACCGACAGGTTCGTAACTCGGCAGCTATGCTCTTGAACTGAGTGTTATTCTGAAGAAACTTCAGAACGCCAACTGCTGCGATCCGTACACAATCCTTTTTCTTTGTTAACTTTCTTGTACTTTTTTGTACATCTGCTTATCTGGTCATACACTCTCGCCGTATGTAAGAACTACCTACGCACCTGGCCGTTCTGAAGATCGTTAACCAATAAGATCTATATATGCCCTGTTCTACTATGTAGGTATATATTTTACTTTCCAGTTAAATGCCATCGTGTCGGTCTTCTACAGATTGTACTTCGGTGAGTGTGCCCAAGAATTCCACGACCTCATCCCACCGGCCCCTTCTACTATCGGACATCTAGACCCTACCTTGTTGCTATTCCACCAATTTACACTAAGCGTTTCCAAACGTCTTTTATTACACGCACAGCAAAGGAGTGGACCTACGTCTGTGTTTAAGAATGCATTTAACCCCAATCTCATCAAGGTCACTCCATCTTCGACTTTATCTCTGTCAGCTCTGACCTAGAGCAAAACCATCACAAGTAAAAAAAAAAGAATTCGTTGTGAGAAACAGACGGTGCTATACAGGATGAATATCACCATTCCTTTCTCACAACGTAATAATAATGGCATTGATATAATGGCACGGGCTAAAGATGAACAATGTACCTATGCAAAAATCTTACCTAATTTCTCAACAACAATATTCTGCCTTTCAATTCTAAAATAGGGTCTTTCGCCAGACACCTCGCAGGACATCGTGAAGTCATTCCTCTGCGGCTGATACAGTTCCAGGGTTATGACACAGGAGCCCTTCTGTCGATCGCGGCCCGGTACAGAACAGCTTGTAGACATCTTGTCTTCTACGCGTCTGTATACTACGGTACTGCCGTTGCCATGAGCCTGTTGAAGAAAAGTGGACTAAGTAAGTAGGTTGAGGCGGTTTGATTGCCTATCTTTTTTATTATAATTAAAGGATCTATCTAACCCAAACTGCCGCAGTGCTAGGCAAAGGCCTCAAGTTTTAGCACCATAATGATTAAATGGGAAGAATACACATGTCCGTATTGTGTCTTTTAATACCTAGGTACAATAAAAGTAGGTAGAGAAAATAGAAGTAAAAAGGCCACAAATTTGGAGATAAATCCTAATACTCGTATGTGAAATTCTTCCGAAATTCCTTAGTGTAACCCCAACCCCAAGGAACCTGCATGCTTTTCCAAATTTCAGCTTTTCACAACCAGTTCGGCTGTGCCTGTGCGTGCGTGCGGGAGTGTAGGGGACCAATAAGACCATTTCCCGAAATTCCTACGGAAACGGGGTACCTATGCGCGTACGAAATCGCGGCCAAAAGCAAGTAAATTATAAAACTAGCTCCAACATCGAATCCGAAATATTAGGCTTAAAAATCCGGTATCAAAAAACCTAATATAAACCTACATGTACAGTCGTAACAAGATATTTCTAGCAGCCTGCCACCATACCTGCCTACATATTCACGAAGATTATCCCCGAAAACCACAAAACATTTTAATCCTCTGTAATTGAAAAACATGTAACAAAGGAGAGGACTGCCAAATTTAGAACACTCAGTAGCAGGATGTTTGGTGGCTGACCTTTTGTAAACAAAAATTTAATCATTTTGATCCGTTTAGGGCCGGAAGGATGAGATAATACCGTACCTGTACCTATGTACGTTTATTACTTTGTTAATTCGTTTTGTAGTCACATTTTTTAATGAATTTTTAACGATCTCATTTAAGGTCTGGTGGTAGTCCTCTTAAGTAGGTACCTTGTAGATTCTTTTATTTTCTAAGGCATAGGAATCTAAACCTCTTTTTTTAAGAGCGCTTTCACAATTTTTCTTGAATTTGTGCGTTTGATTCGAGTTTTGATGTCTGATTATGCTTTATATATAGCACAAAAAAAAAACAAAAATACGCCTAAGAAAGTTTGATAGTTGATCTTGGGAGTGTTCTAAATAAATATATCAATTTGTTCACGTACATCAGTAAATTTCTTGTCTCCGCAAAGGGTGTTTCATAAAATTACGCTTTTGGGAATCTTTGATGCTTTGGTACACCGAAGATATAATAATTTAATCAATTTTAAAAATGTCCATGATACAACTGTACCTTCTACTTTGGAATGATCAAATCAATTTATTACGATTCATGCACTAATAAACCAAAAATAATTTTGTAAAACTGAGAATTATTGACAATTTTCCGTACGAAACTATATTTTTTATCTATGAAAGTATAATCCAAATTCAAATAAAAATTATTTAATAATTAAGGAGGTATTGTTATAATGCATGAAAAAAAAATTGGCCTATTTAAAAGTAAACTCATATTTTTAAGCAATTTTTGTATACAGCCCCAAAATCTCGGGAAACGCGGTTTGTAGGTTTAGTCCGGGGCAAGCGCTCGATTTTGTAATAGCGCCCTTAAGGATGAGAAATCATCAAATGACTCCTCCCGCCCTTGGCTGAGCAGAAGGGTCTGGCAGACTCTTACTGACTAAAACCCATCCGTGTTCCTCCTAATGCCCTTTGTGATCCAGGGTCGCGAAAACTCTTTCGGTTTATTCACAACCCTGGTAGTTACTTTGGCCAAGTCTAAAGAGTTTTGGTATGCCTGGTATTTCGCATTTCAGTTGCTTGCGGACCACAATCTCACCTGATGGCTAGCGATAATATGGTCGACCTAACCTATTTAGTATTTAGTATTCCTCATAGCTACAACTTGGGGAAGTTGTAGCTATGAGGAAACAGACTCCGCCAGGGAATTCTGCTCCTTAGCTGTAAGCACAGTGAAACAGTTTTACAATTCCCAGAGTTTGCGCGAATAAAATATACAAAAAGAAATAACTAACCTCAGGTCTAAAAATGTGGAACTGCTGATTATTTTGATAGAGTCTCACTGACTGCAAGGAGTCACCGGAGGGTATCGTCCAGGAGCAACTGATCTCCCATCCTAAGTCTTCCTTCCATACGTTAGTTAAGTTCACCTCTATGGCTCGAACGGCGGCTGAAACACACAGAGATAACATTTTAATACAGGAAACGAATTCCAAGAAACCTAAAAAGGACCATGGTTATCTCCAAAATCAGCTGTATGTGGAATTAATAGATAATCTTAGCAGTTAGGCGTACAAAGAATCTTCAAAATAAAAAAGGCTAAGAGAGTGTGGGGCCACGTGCAGTTTAGGTTTCCGAAGTTGCCAAATATGCATCAGTGGCGCATTTCGTAGGTGTGAATAACATCTATAGACATGCGAAATTACAGTTTTACAGCATCAATAGAACGGTTCCTTTTTAGGGTTCCGTACCCAAAGAGTAACCAATGGAACCCTATTATTAAGCCTCCTCTGTCCGTCCGTCCGCCCGTCCATCCGTCTGTCTGTCAGTGGGCTGTATCTCAAGAACCGTAATAGGTAGAGAGTTGAAATTTTTACCTACAGATTGTGTTTATCTATTGCCGCTATAACAACAAATAATAAAAGTTAACGTTTACGGTACGGAACGCTACGTGTACGAGTCCGACTCGCACTTTGCCAGTTTGTTTTACTACGCAACCCTAAAAATTATTTATCATTTATCTATACCTACTAATATTATAAAGAGGTAAAGTTTGTGAGGTTGTAGGGGGTATAATAATCTCTAGATCTACTGAAGCGATTTTGAAAATTCTTTTACCAATAGAAAGCCACGGCATTTGTGAGAGTAATAGACTATATATCCTATTAACCCGAAAAATACCGCCCAACGAAATGGGCAAGGGTCAGCTAGTTTATCATATACCACCATATACCGTATACCCAGGTATACCAATATGAGAGTCCATATCTACCATACCACAGTAGGTACTTATTCCAAGCAATTGTAGACATCAACTGTTGAAAGATTCATCGTCTATGTACACGTATCTACGATTTGAAATTCAAAAAGAAAGTAGGTATAAACAGTTTGTTTTAGTCATAGTTATTGTTTTTAAAAGAGTATCGAACGAGCTTACAAAAAAACTCATATACAGCTACTTGGTAAAACATAGCTCTTTTTAGCAGACTGTTGAAAAAACTCAAATTGAAAACCTAAAGGTATTCCACGTACGAACATTTATTTTCTTTTTAAAACGGTTCACCTTTTTCAACTATTTCTATGAAGTTGCAAACGCGTAAATTATTCCATATTCCCGAGTAAATTAAACAATTAATCAGCTGTATGCATGGTCTACCATTTTAAAGTTTAAAGTCACGCAGACTAACCATTTAAATGCACGATCAAACACAAGTCATATAGAAGCAAAAGCAGCAACATTCACTTTTACTGAAAAGGCAGTAGACGTACTTATTTTTTTGTTTACGTTGCATGTATCAATTTTTAGTTACATTATGTTACAAAAATAGATAACTAATGATGATAGAATCAGATATTGTAAAACAGAATTCCCTAAGAAACACTACATATAGGTATGTATTAATTTATTATAAGTATATATTTGTAAATCTATTTGTGTAGGTATATTTATTTGTATGTTTATTGTAATTATATTTATTATAAGATAGTAATATGTTTAAGTTAAGTTAGAATAGTTTATTTTAAGTTTCCTTCTCTGTTTCTTTACACACTGTGTCTACTTTTCTTATCTAATTCTTCTGTCGCAGGTCTGCTGGAAGAAATTTCTGTAGAAATAAGCAGTACCTTTGTGCTATTTTCTCTGTACAAAATTTTCTTTTTAAGTATGTTGTGTGTACTTAAATAAATAAATAAATAAATACATTTACCAAAATAAAGTAATAAGTACATTTAGGATGTTGCTGTATTTGCATCCAATGTGTGGATAATGCTGCTTTTGCGCCATTCTTAATTGGATGTTGCTGGTTTTGCACCAGTCAATCATGGATAAGTATTGCTGCATTTGTAATGACTGTTTTTGTTGATGTTTTACTGTAATAATCTTGATACTTACTTATTTTTTTCAAAAATGTACAGATATTCCTTTTTACTAGGAAATATTATTAAGCGAATTTATTAGAAATAGAAAAGTGGAATGCTATGATTATTAATTTTAATACTTCGGTTTTATTTTTACATTATGGTAATAAATAAATTTAAACTTTTTTATCGTACACTTTATTGTTCTAATCATCAATTATTAATATTATTCTTATATAAGTTTAGATTTACTTATTTATTATTATTCACACATGCATGTCATCAATTTCTTCATTTTGCTCACACAATTCTTCGTTATTGTCGCCGTCTTCACCCTGTTGGTTACTATCCTCAGTTTGGTCATCATTATATTCTTGTAGTAATTCTTTAAAAAATTGCAAATTTTCGTTTAGGTGCCAATCGTTACAAGGCATGTAACGATTGCATGGCATGTGTGTGTGTGTGTGTGTATCTTTTTTTTTAGCGGCAGTTAATTTGTTCGAAGGACGTATTTTATCTGGATTTATCATAGCGCTTTTTTTTCCTGGTTTACAAACATTTTTGCTAACTCCATCATCGGATTTATATTGTAAATGCCCTTGAATCAAAATATTTCCGGGTCTCTTCGAACGTTTTAAAATGAAACGTTTACACGGTTTAAATTTGAAATGCCAGTTGCTCACGGGTTTTAAAACTTCCTGTGAAGCTGTTTTCCAGTCAAGGACTTCGCAATCAGTAGCTCCCAAGGTAGTGACAGTACTAAAGTTTGAAATAATGTCCAAGTATTTTTGGGGGCTATTTATTTCTTCGTGGAGCCGGACTTCCTTTTCGATCTTAGCGAATACCCTGTCAGGTAGTATGTAAGAATGTCCAACTACTGGAAACACTAGTTCAATTTGTTTAAAATTTTGAGGAGCTTCTGTCATCCATTTAGATAACATAGCCAGCATAGTCGTGTTTTTGTTCTGGCCTGCACAGCCATCAGCGACAAGTCGGAACTATTTGACAAAAAGAGAAGTCTGTGTTTTTCAGTCGGTGATACAAGGCTGACGCAATTTCGTTAGCAGCTTTGGGAAAAACATTTTCGGTCCAACAGTAGGCAAACACGTTTGTAGAAGTTAACTTGCTTTTTGAAGAGCCCTCCACTATTGTGAAGTTAAACAAATAAATATTTCTCAGGTAGTATGCGACTTGGTCAGGAAGTTTAAGCAAATTTAAATTTTTTTCACTATCAAATGAAAACGTCTTTAGGTTAGGGTTTTCTTCTCTGACTTTTTCAAAAAATGCTTTAGCTCTCAATTTGTGTAATCTTTGAGAGATCATTAGACCGTTTCGTGCTTGAGCATCATTTTGGTGACCGATTTCTGATGAAAATCTCAAACAAGTGGCACAAACGTCTGTTCTTGGATTACCGAAGCCGAGATTGTAGTTACTATTGAATATGTGTCGAAAGTAGGATTGTTTACTTTTAAGTCATGACTAGCTTCTATATTGTATTGCTTCCATAATTTATTAATGGACAATTCCGATGACAAATAATACCTCTTGGTATTCCCTCTACAGTAATGAGGTTCTTGGCATGGAATTTTATTGATAAATGTTTTAATAGCTTCGCGTTTGTGCAGATATTTATTAGAAATACGGTCACTCCTCTTTTTTCTGTTAAAAGTTGTTCGGTCTCAAAGTATGTCTTCATAATACTTTGCACTCTATATTTTGTGATTTGTAAAACTGTCAAAAAGAATTTTTGGCATACTTGTACTTTCTTCTTTGCAGATTTACAGTAAATGTAATATTTGGTTTGAAATTTTTGCATCGAATACTTTTTTTGGTTGGCAATGCTTTAATATAAAAGCATCAATTTATTGGGTTCTGCATACAAATTGTCAAAAAATTGCTTAACGTCGGTCATTGCTATAGACATGCAATTAAACGTCTTTTTGTGACGACACGGCAATCTTTTTGAGAGTTACAGCTGAATACCTAAAACAAACATAAAGTAAGTTACTGTCTAAATATCACAAAAAAACATACCTATAACTTGTCTATGGTGTGGTGTGGTGGCAACGAAAACACGATAGTGAACACGACCATGACCGAATTTATAAAAACCTAAATGATTATAAATAATACTGTTAATTAGTAAATTAACAGTATTATTTAGATAAAATTAATGAAACGAGATTATTTTGCTAGCAAAAATAATTGAAATGATCAAGATTATCTAACTGTACTACAACTTACCGCTTTAGCTTCGCATGGTACTTCTACCATTTTTCGGGTTCTGCCTTTCTCTTTCGACTGTTTTTATTATCACAGGGTCTAGGAAAACATTCCATTTTCAAGTTTTATAACGTTTTTGTCAATAATAACACTATTTACGCTTTAATTTCACTGATTTACGAGAGCAAAATACACTCAACGACCGTTGCACCGTTGGGTCGAATAGTGACACCTGATTGGTCAAAAAAGGATGTTGCTGTCTATGCCGCAACTACGTGGGTATGTTGCTGGTTTTGCTACCAATCTCAATTTAGAACCTCTATTTTGTATAGGATGATGATGGTTTTGAAACGATTTTAATATTCGGTCAAGTAAAGTTGACGGAATACTACCATACTGCATTTTATTTTATTTATTTGGCTCACCAACAATTGAGTACACTCATACAATTATGGGTTACATACAATCAAATTCGGGTCTAGTGTATCAATCCAATATCAAGCATTAAAAGTTGCCTAAATGAAAAAATGGGATGTTGCTGCCTTTGCTTTTATATGACTCCATGATAATAACGGTAGGTAGGTACTGTCACTAAATTCAGTTTGTGAACTAAATATGGTTCACTTTGTTAGAATTTCTACGAAACTTTCAATTGAGTAGGTATTTCAATGGCACGTTTTAATATTGCGTGTTACTTTGAATTTGAAATTCGTTTGTGATAGCCTCATAGCTCAAAGAATAGTCGACGCCTATGGCTCCTAGTATTACAATTCTATAGCGCGATATTGTCACTATACTTTTTTAAGAGCACATTTATGTGATGGCAGTGAGGCGTTAAAACTTTCCAATTTTCTAACACTCCGTCATAGTAGATTTTTTTTAAGGATGGGAAATCATCAAATGTCTCCTCCCGCTCTGGGCGGAGCAGAAAGGAGTGTCAGACTCTTACTGACTAACACCCATCCGTGTTCCTCCTAGTGCCAGGGCCGCAGTGACTCTTTTGAACTGATTTCGCAACCCTTGCAGGCACTGACCGTAGCGGGCCCCGTCTACTATGCTGACATCTCTTTGAGCGCGCGTGGAACACAACGCGCAGTAGGTACGTCGACCTGGACTTGGTTCTGATCGAACGGTGACCCACCCAATGCTCGCCATCCGCAGGCCCGCGCCTACGGTGTCGCCCTGCGACTTCTGAATCCCGGGGCGTCTGCTTCTGTTGCGGTGGCTGGGGCGTAAGGTTTCCCTCTCTCTCACGACGTCACAGTACTCGTAGATACCTACCTAATGTCACAACATCATAAGGCTTACGCACAAAGGGACGAAATGGCAGAGGATTTTGCCACCGGTCAGCGCACATTAGCCGCTTAGATACTGTAGCATAGCAAGACATCCCGCGACGTGCCGCGGCATGCCGCGTCTCGCCGAAGTATGCCGAGTTTTGTTGTGTCTTGAAAATCTTAAAATGGTAGATTGATATTTGGTGATAATATCGATTATTACAGAGTAAGAAGATGCACATGCTGATAATAGGCTTAGAAGAAGATTTGAGCTTAACAAACTATTTTAAGAAAGAGAATCGCCCCGCGCCGCGGCATCGGCATGTCACGGTGTCCTCCGGCGGCGGCGTACCGTTGCATATCGCAGTGCGCTCTGGCCTCCCGCCGCGGGAGGCTCTCCAATGCCGTGTCAAGATATCCGTTTCGATGCCACGGAATCAATTTTAAAACATTGCCATTTATGTCTTACTAGATAAGTTTGAAAGTCTTTTGGTAAAAATTTAAATCCTCTGCCATTCTGTCCATCGGTTCTAAAAAGGCCACTTTAGCAGAATCAGAAAGCACATCACGCTACCCGTCACTGTCAAATTTTCTCAATCAATCTTAAACCTAATGCTTCAGCGATAAAGATGAAATTGAAATGTGACAGATTGTGGTTTGATTAATATTACGATTCTACTAAAGCGGCCTTTTTAAACCCGCTGGTGTGCGTAGGCCCTTATGCGGCAAATGAATTGCATTGCTTAGCCATTGGGCTAAGCAATGCAATTCAGGGACACGTCTGTTGAGACGTGACCCTTAAGCGATAAAATTAGGGAAATGAACGTTATTGACCACAGCACCACTCATATTTAAAGCATTATGAATTTTAAATTAAAGTTGCAGACCATATACATTTTCTTAGTCATTCACTTTTTTTCGGGGTTCGCCAGACGGCTTATGAATTTTAATTAATACTAGGTAAGGTACCTAATCGTTCAGACCATAATTTTATTATTACACCTTACTCATACGTCAAAACTATTAGAAGATAAAATGTTAGGTACAGTCAACAAAGCTATTTGGTATACAGGCAAAAATATTATTTTTCCACTGCACTGCCAACATTTATTCGTAAAAGCTTAAAAATTTATAATGCACACATTATAACTTTGCTTATGACATACTTGCGAGTGTGGTGTACAAGAATTGTCTACTTGGCACACTCATAGCATTGTTTAAAAGTAGTTGCAAGGTAGCTTCCAGCATACCAAATAGCTTTGTTGACTGTACATTTTTACGAAAATCTATAAAGCGAAGCCGGTGTAGTAAAATTCCAGGTTATTTTATTTTTTTTCATACTGAGCGGGTTCGATTTCCGGTGCAGACAGGTGGTAATTTGAAATTCTTTGAATGCGTATTGTTTTTAAAATAAAAATTCTAAAGTGGAACATACTCATATACATACATACATAGACAGCTGAAAACACCCTTCCCCTTCTTTCCCCTTCCCTTCCTTCCTTCCCCTTCCTTTTGGCTTTGCCGTAGTCGGATAATGAAGTCTCCCTTCAGTACTTTTTTCTATTAACAGTATTTAAGGTGCTTTTTTTTATATTGGCAGTATGTAAGTCTTGGGACAAAGTCAAAGTCAAAAGTCAAAACGTTTATTCCAATTTGGCCATTAAACGGCACTTTTGAATGTCATTCACATTTCAAATATATAAAAATTCTGAAGTGACTCTACTGTCCATTCGGAAAGGTAGATTCTTATGGAGAAGAATGGACAAGAAACTCCATAGTTACTCTTTTCAAATAAATCTTTTACAATATTTGGTAAGCAAACAATTATTTTTTAACCGACTTCAAAAACAGGTAGAGGTTCTCAATTCGGTTGTATTTTTTTTTTGTTACCTCATAACTCCGTCATTTATGAAACGATTTGAAAAATTTTTGTTGCATCTGAAAGGATATACTTCCCGATTGGCCCCATTGTCACCATGTCAAATCTGATGATGGGATCCCACGAAAATCGAGGGCAACCCTCAAATTTTATAGGCACATACAATGTTTTTCATCAACTTTCTAACGCAATTCAGATATTTGTGCCTGGTAATCATCATCTCATGTCGCTGAGCTGATGATGAAAGGTATAAATTAGGATCTGATGATAAGATCCCATGAAAAATGTTTGTTCAGCGATACTTTAGCCAATTGTCAGCCGATTTGGATGATTCTTTTTTGTTTGAAAGAGTATTTTCCTGGACTGGTCCCGTTTCAATTTGGTGAAGATCTGACGAAGAACTTCGGAGGCAGGCAACGGAACTCTTCAATAAATGATAGCAAAGGGATCGGGATAGCTGAAATCGCATGTTTTTTTAGTGTTTACACCAGTTCTTAACATAACATTGCGCTGGTACGCTGTCAATGGGTGTCAAAAAACGAGAAAGTTAACCAAAAACACCGACTTCAGAAATTAAAGTTCTTTTCTTTCTACTGAAGTTATTTTGTACCTTGTAGTGTTTTGTTTTTGGAAGTCGTTTGTATTTTTTGTAAAAAGTTTTTTATTCAATATGTGAAGACCATGCACCTAGGGTTATGCAGAGGTAGACTTATCAATTTTCTAAATAAGTAGGTACATGATACACATTTACAAATATTGGAATCACTAATTAACAGAAAAATACAGACACAAAAAGAAACAGAACATCTATAAAGTTAATACATAAAGCAACCAGTTTGATTTTGTTCACAACATTGACTGTCCTATGGAGCAGGACCAGCATGCTTCCAGGCATTCTTATCCTGAATGTAATCTTCTAATTTGTAATAAGCTTGTTTACAAAGTGTGCTTTTGATATACGCTTTAAATTGTCTTTCACGCTAAACGACGCTCTGTACCTAAACCTAAATGCTGGTCGGTGCCTCAGCTGCGTCCAGTTAGGATAGAAGCCGACCCGAACATACCAACTAGGGACAGAGCTAAGCAAATGAAGAATGATACGTTGAGTTCCTGTCAATTATAATAATAAACACAATCGATCTAGCCCGTATAACGATTATGTACCCATTGTACTCTCAAACAATAATTTAACACCCCATTCTATGAGCGTTCTCCATCAACTGATTCCTCGTTATGTTTTCGTATTTTTAAATTAAACAAATTATCTAAGATGAGGGGAGAATGGTCCTCATTAATTTCGTTGTTAGTTTACTACATCGGATTGGGTACTGTTTGTATTTTTTAGGTAGGTAGGTACTCTTTCCTATTATTTGCGACTAGCCTTTTCTCGTGGCGTGGCTTGCTTTGCCGGAACATTGCATTTTTAATGACAAAAGAGGCCTGTGGTAACCTGTTTTGCTGCACCATCCAAGATTTGAACGAGGCCCATGATAGAGCGGTACGGGTTGCTGAATGCTGGTGGGTCAAAATTTATTATGAGTCAATCGGCAATAAAATAAGAAGGCTGCTGTATTAGCAGTGGATTATTTAATTGTCCTATTTGATTTGTTCTGCCATTGTTGGTAAAATAGTTGAGAGTGTGATTGGATTTCAGATTGGTAAAATACCTGAACGAATACCGTGAGGTGGCGCGGACAGAATACAGTAAGTATGAACTCGTCCGCCTAAATTACATTTTAAACCCCTCAGGATCAGTTAGATAGCAACCGAATCGTTTAAAAATACATAATATCTAATTGAAACACGCGACAGACACAAACAAAGGGACTGTATCCGAACGCTTAGTCTTAAGAGAGTCTTAATCAGCTCAATTGGACGTTGTGTGCTCTGTAATACGTAATGCACCATATTTGGGACATGGAATATGATCCGCGTAGATGAGAAGCATTATGTAGTTTTAGGTTATGGTGGCAGACAATTTGGGGTTTATTTAGGGACGTTGCAACTAATGTACTTACCTAATGTTATTAGAACCTGCTAAGTCATATTTCTTGACGTTTGGCCAAACTTCAATTATGTATAATTGTAATATTTATTTTAAGAAATTTATGTTTTTGAAGTGAAAACTTCTTTAGCGGCGCTGTGCACTTTTTTGTGATGGGTAAAAATGTTAAACTCGCGTCAGGACATGTGACACTGATCAAAAATTTGTAAGACGGAGGGAGAAAAGCACGTATTCGAGTTTTCACTTCTGCCGGCACTCCCGGAGACTTCTGCAACCCATTAGGACTTTCTGAATTAAGCATTTGTAGTTGAGTCCACATTAAAATTGGCTTTAAAGTAGGGTTTAACACAATATTCAGCAACCCGTTCCCGCGGTCTTTGCCCAGTAATGATCAGTAAAGGACCGAAATTGTTTTAAAATCGCTTTGGTTGTAAAAGAGCTCAAAACAGAATAAACCAATTATGTAGAAACATTTTTTACCACGAGAATTAAAAAAACAAGATCTGCCACCGTCACAGATACATCTCTACGTTGCTTAGCCATGATTCCTCTAATAGTGGCAAAAGTTAAACAACAAATTGTGCTTCGCAGGACCAAAACTTGTCTCATTATGGATAAAAGAACTAGTCACTTAGAAAAAAGGAAATGTCTAATGAGCGGAGGGCCACTTTCTTTTAACAGAACAGATTTCGACGACAAAAAGGTCTCCAACGAATAAAAAGTATTTTATTTCTCGTCCTTATTTAGTTAAATACCTCTATTTATCCTCCCATCAGTATTTATTAAGGTTCGCCATAAAGCGGACATTATGTCTCTTCATTGCCTGGTATGATATTAAATAATTGATTTTAATTGGCGTTTATTAAACATGTGCGTGTGACGCCAAGCAATGGGAAAAAATGTGCAACTGTCCATTACTTATGCGGACTTTTATGAGGGGAAATTATAACACTCTTTGCTTTTGGAGTGAGAGGGAAATCATCAATCCTAATCGCGGGATCTCCTGGAAAGAAGGATTAATAAAAATAATAGCTACACTTGCAAAATATAGATACCTATCTAGTCTTTATTGTACAGCATAAAAAACTAACTACCAATATCACCACCGCCAGATTCTGTGGTACAGTAGCAGAGGAACCTTATAGAACACAGAATTTTAGCTCAGTCAGGTACAAAATAAAATTGATTTTTAGATCTCAAGAACTGGCTCTTATTGACTCCAATTTCAGGTTCAAAATCCAGTGAATGTTTTGGTTTTTACTTATTGTACATGTCTGGTTTTTACTGAGGTTTGGGTATTACTAATTATATAGGTAAATTACCTACGAGTAGGTAATTTTATTTTGAAACATCTAGTTTTTGTATATACAGGGAATCTTTGGGAAGTAAAATCAATTACAGACATTATCAACCTCATAGACAATGCTTGCAGCGCTTAAACCGAGCTAGTTCAATCTGCTTATGAGGAGCGATGCTCGCGTTTTAATTACTTCTTTGGAGGTATCGTGCAACATGTATTATTAACTGTAAATACCGTTTGAACAGCCTCATCTTTTTTATTATATGTTATAGGTTTGCTCTTGACTCTAATCTAGGTCAGAGATGATAGAGACAAAGTCTACGATGGAGCGAGCTTAACCAGAAGGAGCCTGTTCACTCTAACTTTGAAGAGATCAGGGTTGTAAGCGTTTGAAAACACAGACGCAGGCAGAGAGTTCCACTCCTTTGCTGTGCGCATTATAAAAGACGTTTGGAAATCTTAGTGCGAATTGGTGGAATAGCAATAATGAAGGGATGGTAAGATGCAGTGCGTCTGGATGGCCAATGGTAGAAGGGGGCCGGTGGGATGAGGTCGTGGAGTTCTTGGGCACACTCACCGAAGTACAATCTGTAGAAGACCGACAACGATGAACCAAGCTATGTAGCTTGGCATCTACCAGTTTTACGTCACCGATAAGCTTCTTAGCTCTGCGTTTCATCGAGACAAGCGCGGCAAGCTGATACTTAGCTGAGCCATCCCAAAGGTGGCTACAATACTCCATGCAGGATCGGACTTGTGCTTTGTATAGGGTTGCTTTGTATAAGCTGTTCAGGCCTGAAGTATCGCTTCACCCTCTTTAGGATGCCCAGCTTTTTGGCCGCAGTTTGGGCTTTGTATTCGATAGTAGCGCTGAAGTTGAAATTGAATGTCAACTCCATGCCTAGGAGCTCGAACCGATCAGTCACAGGAACAGATGCACCCCGAAAAGTAGGAGTTTGGTCAAAACGACTCTTTTTTGCGGTAAGACACGCCTATGTTTTGGTGGCGTTAAAAGTGACCAGACTGTCATCACCCCACTAGGAGACAAGGCTTAAGGTCAAATTTGTCCGATCTCCCATGGCCTCTCTCAAGGAGCGAAATTCAACCCCACTGCTGGTTGTTGCACTCGACAAGTATCTCTCTGAAACCGTTCTGTCATCTGCGTACCGAACAAGACCAGGCTGAAGAGGGTCATTGATGTGCAGCAGGAAAAGAGTTGGAGAGAGAACAGACCCCTGAGGAACACCGGCATCAATAGCCATGAGGTCAGAGGAGCAGCCGTCAACGACTACTTGGATCGACCGTTCACTCAGGAAGTCTGATATCCAGCTACAAAAACCAGCTGGGATGCCATAAGCAGGAAGCTTGCTGAGTAGACCTGCGTGCCAGACCCTGTCAAAAGCCTTCGAGATATTGAGCGACACGGCAAGTGCTTCGCCGTGTCTCTCGAGGGCTTCGCCCCAGCAGTGCGTGTCATATACAAGAAGATCGCCAGTTGACCGTTCCCGGCGAAAGCCGTGTTGACGGTCACTGAGGAGATCATTGTCTTCAAGGTAGGTCAGCAGCTTACTGTTATCTGAGGTTAGTCAGTCAGTAGCCTCTTTTTGTATTGAAATCATCAAACAACTATTCCCTCTCTGGGCGTAGCGGCAAGAATTGTCAGACTCTTACTGACTAAAACGTGTTCCTCCAAATGCCCTTTGCGTTCCGCGGTAAATCTTTCGAACAAGTACTGGCCCTAGTGGGCCCAGTCAGTTATTCTGACATCTATTTGAGGCGCTTGTGGAAGAAAACGCGACCCGGGCCTCTTGCTTATTGGACGGCGAGCTAACCATCCCTCGCCGTCCGCTAGCCCAGTACTACGGTGTCCGGTACGCGAAACCCGACTCTTTTGCTGCGGCAACTGGGCGTGTGGTTTGCCTCTCCCTCACACGTCTCGCAGGAGGTGACTGCTTCCCATTCCCTGTCGCTCCGGGCCATGAGTACTCGTAAGTAGCAGCTTGGAGTCTAGATTCGTGCTTGGTTAATGGCAAAAGGCTCCCACATGGGACTTTAATATAAGTGAGTAGCTTTTGCCCACGACTTCGTATTCACATATCCCGTTTTTCCATTTCCCGTAGTAATTCTGGGAAATCCGCCCTACGGAGTGTAGGGAAGCTACATGCCAAATTTCACCAATATGGTACCAGTCGTTTCAGCTGTGCGTTGTCTGTGAGTCACTCACTCAGTCACTCAGTAACGGAAGCATTTTTTATATAAGGATTGGTGTAGACCTCTGAATGGGGAATGCGGATGTGATATATGTTATTGAATTTGGTTTTATCAAATGCTATTACCGCAAATATAAACTAGAGGAAAACTGTTGACAATATTGTAATGCGTATGCTGTTGCAAATGTTGACTTATCATGTAAAAGTAAAAATATAAATACATTTTAAGCATCCGTTCGAAAAACCTAATATCTAACAATTTGCCTGACCAGGGACTCAAACCATGAGAGACATACTCAGCAGTAGCGGTTCCTATCACTAGACGAACTAGGTTGTAAAAATGAAATATTTAGTAGGTACTAGCTTTCACAAACACCCATCCATTCCAACTTTCGCATTTTTAATATTAGTAAGAATAATATGTAGTAAATCCGTTCAAAACTCGAAACCGCTCTTCGAACAAGATCAATAGCGTCCCAACTGAAAATATATAGAAACGATTTATAGCAATCCAGTGACAGTTTTCTTAGCGTTATTTATGATATCCATTCCAGGTAACCCTTTTCTGTTTTTACAGGAACTACGATTTGGTGCTCAATCTTCCCAAGTCAAGTTTTAATGATTGGCCATACAGATGGTGTTACTGGAGTAGCTTTTAGAGTTATTTTTTAATTTTCAGGCCGTAGTCCTGGAATCTATACCACCACAAAAAAGTTACTTAGCGACATCTATACCGCCGCAACGAAGTACGTCAGACAAATTCTGCATCGCGGTAGAGTTTCCCGGGCGATTCGAACTTATATAAGAGCCTAAATATCAACCATTGAGCAGTTGCCCACCAGACACAACTCCCTCTAGTCGGAGGATCCTTCCTTTTCTATGGAGGTTTGCAGGACTTTACTTCCTGTTCCACTTACCCATAGACCTATCTTTCTTCTTTCCCATAGACCTATCTTTCTTCTTTCTTTCTTCCAGGATTTGGGTATGTCTGGCGGTCTGAACCAATCTGTCGATAGGCGTCAAACACGACCCGCCAGCTTGGCCTAGGTCTGCCGCGATGTAGCCGGCATTTCTGGGCCTTTTCTTCGCGGCCTCTTATGATAAATACTTGTTTATTCATTAAAATGTTTAGGTTTTTATTAATTTATGTGTTAACACACGAATAATTTTAAAAGCTTAGGTTGACCCTCGTTATGTTGCGTTTCATATTTTTATTTTGTTACGGGGTATACGCATATTACTCTCAAGATTACCTACTAAAATTAATTAGCCGTTAGTACTGCCTTTTATAATTTATTTTTAAGCATTCAATAATAAATATTAGTTTTTTAGTTGTGATTTAAATCGCCATAATTATAACTTTGTTAAGAAAACACTGTTTTACGATAAAGAATTAATTTCTTCTAAATTATGATTTAGAAGTTATGATTTAATATCGTGACAAAAAATGCAATAACAGATCAGTTTATTTCACTGTAAAACGTACTTAAATCTAAAAAATAATAACAAGAAAATCTTACCAAAAACCAAATAAAATAAACACAAAACCGGCACTTTACATCCCATTTTGTCCGACCACAATTAAACCACTCACATAAAACACTACAACTACAAAAAACCACTATAATCGCACGTAAAAGTAGTATTGTTATAAACCCATTAAAACATAATAGAGCATTATTCGGGTGCGCATGACACGATAGTTTCGAGTGTACTGTGAAAGATGCGCGTGCGTTGACTGTGACGCTGCCCGCGACATTGTTAATTCGACCATTACAAGAGCGGCCTTTGATTGGATAATATGTAAAAACGTTTTATGTACGTACTTACAGCGGTTTTGGCAAATTGCGGGAAATATTTCAGCTGTTCTGTGAATTGGAATGATAAGGAACTAACTTTAAATTAAACTTCTAAATGGATAGTAGCGTAATTAATTCCAAATGTTATTTTATAACTAATGAAATGGTGTCACTTAAAATAACCCACTTTGGCTCTGTCTTTTAAACGAGTTTCTTAATATTTTTATTTATTTAAATTACGTAAATATCACCTTCACAGCTATAACGCCAATACGATGTTACTACCACAACTGCAATTAAGAAAAATACAATTAAAATAGAATAAAAAGCAGTAAAATTAAAATACAGTAAAATATTTAAGAACAGATTCAATAAAAATACAATTAAAAACAATTAGAAACTAAAAAAAAAATAAAAATACAAATAAAAATAAAAATTCAATAAAAAATTGATAGTGACAAAAAAAACTGTGTATGTATTGTTTGTGAATTGCAATGAACGATCTTAATTCATTAGATGTAGGGATGAATGTATTGGACTTTTATTACAGCACGACTATGACGACGTATTTGGACTATTAGTGATAGTAGGTTAGTTCCTTTAGCAATTGACTACACCGTAGTTTACAAGAGCAGCACTCAGCTTATAATCACACCCTTTTAAAACACTAATGGGACCAAAAGTTGCCAATATAATACCACGCTTAACCAACTCAACAACGTGCCATTACATATGTAAAACATACTAAAAACCTGACGTGTTCATGAAGTAAAAAAAGTGATTTAATTCCTGATTGTTTCCTCGCAGTTACAAGCGATGCTTTTAAAATAATAGCGGCAATAATGGACGCCCTCTAATTGAATGAACGTGCTGTAATCAACCGCCACTTGTACATGATTTTAGTTTTAATAGATTCCGTTCACGCCATTACAAAACGATTGTAGCTCATTGATTTTAATTGTGTAAGTTCATGCAGGATTGGTTGTTGGTCCTTTTGCATTGGATGGGGTCAAAGGACCAACTCTCCACGCCAAATGTGGCCAAAGAAAAGATAGGTGATACAAATTTCTGGCCTCTACAAGGTGTCCCAGAAGTAGGTACCTAGTCATATTTAAGGATGTGATTGGGTATCTGCTATACAGTACAGAGACTGTCAAAATACTATCATTTTGTTTTTTTTTTTCAAAAGTTGCAAGAATAGTTCCAAAAACTAAAAAAAAAAAATGGTTGTCTGTGAAGTCGGTGTACGGCTTGTGTACGGACGATAATTTTACGTGATAACGTCATAAGAAAACAATGAGTTCTTAACAAACAAGCCGAACGTTTAGGCTGATCGTGCCTCTATATCGCTTGTTCCGCGCTCTCGTTTGCACGCTCGGCTCAGGCGAAACGTTATACTTTTTTGCGCGTGCAGCCGGCTTTCATTGAGTTATAAGACGTCATCACGTCAAAAAAAATAACACGTCTAATACAGTTGGTGGCATCAAATCTGTGATTGAACTAATATAAATTTAAGCGGTTGGGTTTTTGTTGAAAACAGTCAATATTATTTCTGACTCCAGTCTTGCCAAGAACTACCGTGTTACCCTGTCAATGGGTTGTGGAGGTCTGGTAGGCAGCCGCTCCACGTAAAATACTGGTACTCAGCTGGGTCCGGTTTAACTGGAAGTGTTGGGAAAAGGCTAGGCAGATGATGATGGGTCCTGGTAGTTTCCTCTGTGCATTGATATGTCAGTCAGCCTTTTATGTAAAAAATAGAAATTGATAAGCCCGGAACACTTTAGTCCATAATATGATAATAAAATGTATCGTTTTTTTGTTGCTTAAAAATTAATAATATTCCTAATTAGTACATTATTAAACAAAAAACATAATTAAGTCACGAATATCACCACACAAACCGAACCCATCACCTGTGAAATCAGCGGTTCTAAGCAGAGTTCACCAGCTGTCAATGTTATCATTATTATGAAATACAAGGCTATCGGAGACGTGCGGACAGTAGAGTCACTTTAGATTTTTTTATGTAAGTGACGAACGAAGCGACAGACACGTGTATTTTTATGTTTTGAAAAAAAAAAACATGTTTTGAAACCGAAAAAACACGTTTCTTGTATGGGTTCTTTAAAGACCTCCCTTTAATTTTTAATTTAATAATTTATTTTGCTATAGCGGCAACTGAAATACACACTCTAAGAAAATTTCAGCTGTCTACCTATTAAAATTCTTGAGATATAGCCCACAGACAGACAGACGTACGGATGGACGGACAAAGGTGACTAAGTAAAGGGTTCCGTTGGTTACTCGACCCTAAAAATACACATGATAATTATGTTTCCTGAATTTTTCTTTTGAAGATTTTTATTTTTCTATTTTGATCGCGTGGAAGAAATATGCGCAGTCTCCTCGAAATAACCTTGTATAAACACTGATAACTCTAACCTTGCTTAAAATTTTGTGAGAGAGATTGAAGTCTCTCACCAATGAATCCAAACGCGAGTTTGGATTCATTGGTGAGGTTATGGCCTTTGGTGTTCGGGTTTTAGATCCATTCCTATAATAGTAAAATCTTAGATGGAGTAAGCGTGAAGTGAGCGGTCATTCCAATTGGTGCTACAGACTGACTGCTCAGTAGAGTAATTCTTGTAAACATGGCGAAGTGAAGGCTTGTGTGAGTGATCACGAAGTGATTGGTCATTCCAATTGGTGCTACAGACTGACTGCTCAGTAGGGCAATTCTTGTAAACATGTCGAAGTGAAAGCTTGTGTGAAGAGATCACGAAGTGAGCTGTCATTCCATTTGGTGCTACAGACTGACTGCTCAGTAGAGCAATTCTTGTAAACATGTCGAAGTGAAAGCTTGTGTAAGTGATGACGAAGTGAGCTGTCATTCCAATTGGTGCTACAGACTGACTGCTCAGTAGAGCAATTCTTGTAAACATGTCGAAGTAAAGGCTTGTGTGAAGAGATCACGAAGTGAGCTGTCATTCCAATTGATGCTACAGACTGACTGCTCAGTAGAGCAATTCTTGTAAACATGTCGAAGTGAAAGCTTGTGTGAGTTATGACGAAGTGAGCTGTCATTCCAATTGGTGCTACAGACTGACTGCTCAGTAAAACAATTCTTGTAAACATGTCGAAGTGAAAGCTTGTGTGAAGAGATCACGAAGTGAGCTGTCATTCCATTTGGTACTACAGACTGACTGCTCAGTAGAGCAATTCTTGTAAACATGTCGAAGTGAAAGCTTGTGTGAGTGATGACGAAGTGAGCTGTCATTCCAATTGGTGCTACAGACTGACTGCTCAGTAGAGCAATTCTTGTAAACATGTCGAAGTAAAGGCTTGTGTGAAGAGATCACGAAGTGAGCTGTCATTCCAATTGATGCTACAGACTGACTGCTCAGTAGAGCAATTCTTGTAAACATGTCGAAGTGAAAGCTTGTGTGAGTGATGACGAAGTGAGCTGTCATTCCAATTGGTGCTACAGACTGACTGCTCAGTAAAGCAATTCTTGTAAACATGTCGAAGTGAAAGCTTGTGTGAAGAGATCACGAAGTGAGCTGTCATTCCATTTGGTACTACAGACTGACTGCTCAGTAGAGCAATTCTTGTAAACATGTCGAAGTGAAAGCTTGTGTGAGTGATGACGAAGTGAGCTGTCATTCCAATTGGTGCTACAGACTGACTGCTCATTAGAGCAATTCTTGTAAACATGTCGAAGTAAAGGCTTGTGTGAAGAGATCACGAAGTGAGCTGTCATTCCAATTGGTGCTACAGACTGACTGCTCAGTAGAGCAATTCTTGTAAACATGTCGAAGTGAAAGCTTGTTTTAGTGATGACGAAGTGAGCTGTCATTCCAATTGGTGCTACAGACTGACTGCTCAGTAAAGCAATTCTTGTAAACATGTCGAAGTGAAAGTTTGTGTGAGTGATGACGAAGTGAGCTGTCATTCCAATTGGTGCTACAGACTGACTGCTCAGTAAAGCAATTCTTGTAAATATGTCGAAGTAAAGGCTTGTGTGAAGAGATCACGAAGTGAGCTGTCATTCCATTTGGTGCTACAGACTGACTGCTCAGTAGAGCAATTCTTGTAAACATGTCGAAGTGAAAGCTTGTGTGAGTGATGACGAAGTGAGCTGTCATTCCAATTGGTGCTACAGACTGACTGCTCAGTAAAGCGATTCTTGTAAACATGTCGAAGTGAAAGCTTGTGTGAAGAGATCACGAAGTGAGCTGTCATTCCATTTGGTACTACAGACTGACTGCTCAGTAGAGCAATTCTTGTAAACATGTCGAAGTGAAAGCTTGTGTGAGTGATGACGAAGTGAGCTGTCATTCCATTTGGTGCTACAGACTGACTGCTCAGTAGAGCAATTCTTGTAAACATGTCGAAGTGAAAGCTTGTGTGAGTGATGACGAAGTGAGCTGTCATTCCAATTGGTGCTACAGACTGACTGCTCAGTAAAGCAATTCTTGTAAACATGTCGAAGTAAAGGCTTGTGTGAAGAGATCACGAAGTGAGCTGTCATTCCATTTGGTGCTACAGACTGACTGCTCAGTAGAGCAATTCTTGTAAACATGTCGAAGTGAAAGCTTGTGTGAGTGATGACGAAGTGAGCTGTCATTCCAATTGGTGCTACAGACTGACTGCTCAGTAGAGCAATTCTTGTAAACATGTCGAAGTAAAGGCTTGTGTGAAGAGATCACGAAGTGAGCTGTCATTCCAATTGGTGCTACAGACTGACTGCTCAGTAGAGCAATTCTTGTAAACATGTCGAAGTGAAAGCTTGTGTGAAGAGATCACGAAGTGAGCTGTCATTCCATTTGGTACTACAGACTGACTGCTCAGTAGAGCAATTCTTGTAAACATGTCGAAGTGAAAGCTTGTGTGAGTGATGACGAAGTGAGCTGTCATTCCAATTGGTGCTACAGACTGACTGCTCAGTAGAGCAATTCTTGTAAACATGTCGAAGTGAAAGCTTGTGTGAGTGATGACGAAGTGAGCTGTCATTCCAATTGGTGCTACAGACTGACTGCTCAGTAAAGCAATTCTTGTAAACATGTCGAAGTGAAAGCTTGTGTGAAGAGATCACGAAGTGAGCTGTCATTCCATTTGGTACTACAGACTGACTGCTCAGTAGAGCAATTCTTGTAAACATGTCGAAGTGAAAGCTTGTGTGAGTGATGACGAAGTGAGCTGTCATTCCAATTGGTGCTACAGACTGACTGCTCAGTAGAGCAATTCTTGTAAACATGTCGAAGTAAAGGCTTGTGTGAAGAGATCACGAAGTGAGCTGTCATTCCAATTGGTGCTACAGACTGACTGCTCAGTAGAGCAATTCTTGTAAACATGTCGAAGTGAAAGCTTGTTTTAGTGATGACGAAGTGAGCTGTCATTCCAATTGGTGCTACAGACTGACTGCTCAGTAGAGCAATTCTTGTAAACATGTCGAAGTAAAGGCTTGTGTGAAGAGATCACGAAGTGAGCTGTCATTCCAATTGGTGCTACAGACTGACTGCTCAGTAGAGCAATTCTTGTAAACATGTCGAAGTGAAAGCTTGTGTGAGTGATGACGAAGTGAGCTGTCATTCCAATTGGTGCTACAGACTGACTGCTCAGTCAAGCAATTCTTGTAAACATGTCGAAGTGAAAGCTTGTGTGAAGAGATCACGAAGTGAGCTGTCATTCCATTTGGTACTACAGACTGACTGCTCAGTAGAGCAATTCTTGTAAACATGTCGAAGTGAAAGCTTGTGTGAGTGATGACGAAGTGAGCTGTCATTCCAATTGGTGCTACAGACTGACTGCTCATTAGAGCAATTCTTGTAAACATGTCGAAGTAAAGGCTTGTGTGAAGAGATCACGAAGTGAGCTGTCATTCCAATTGGTGCTACAGACTGACTGCTCAGTAGAGCAATTCTTGTAAACATGTCGAAGTAAAGGCTTGTGTGAGTGATCACGAAGTGAGCTGTCATTCCACGTTGATTGCATACATTGCGACATGTTTAAAGAATCGGCCGGCAGCTGAATCTCACTTCACCTTCTCAAGTTATGTGTGTGAGATCGTTAGAGTATAAGTGAATTTTGAATACAAAAATACTGCAACCCCATAGTATTTTGGCTTAATTTTATGCGACGTACAAACATACAATTTATATCATACAAAAATATGAATATAGTATCCAATTAAAATACATATTATGTGGAGGAAGTGAGTATTGTAGCTATGGTAAAATTTTATGTTACGTTACTATACGTCAAAAATATTCGTGCTAGGCCCTCTGGTAAGATGGCAGAAGAACAAGTACTACATAGGTACGTAGATAAGGTATAACTACTTTTTGGCTTATCGGGGTTTCAAAAATTGGAATCAGTCGTTTCTTACCAATTTCTATAGTTTGAATAGTCCATGATAGTTCCAAACCCCGAAAAATTAATTGTAAGGTCTTTGTAAGACACTGAATATTTTTGTTCTTTTAACTCAACTTTTATGAAAACAAATCCACTTATTTCAACTGGATTAAAAGCTTATACACGGCATTCGGTCGTAACTATAAAATATGCAAATTGCAGACGCAGGCGCATTTCGTTCCGAACTCAATATTTCCGGACGGATTTTCGTTTGCTTCGTCCGGTATTAAAATTATAAAACAATATTTAAAATCCTCCGTGTCCGCAAACCGGACCGGTTTCAACACGCGGATTAGTAGAGATTTTCTGTACATAAATTAAACTCAAATTGCGGCAAGTAATGTTGGATTTCGTGGTTTGATACTGTAACTAAGCAAAACAGATTTGAGTAGGTATGTCATATCATCATCTACCTAGCCTTTTCCCAACTATATTGGGGTCGGCTTCCAGTCAAACCGGGTTCGGCTGAATACCAGTATTTTACGTGAAGCGGCTGCCTACCAGACCTCTACAACCCATGAAATGGGTAACACGGTATTTCTTGGCAAGACTGGAGTCAGATTTACTGGCTTCTGACAATCCGTAACGACTGCCAAAGTTCTACAAATGACAGCCGGGACCAACAGTTTAACTTGCTTTCCGAGGCACGGAGGAAACTCGTTATGTTAAGATGGTCCCATCCACAGACCAACCTTGGCAAGCGTTGCTTAACCTTGAAGATTGATCTGTGCGGCTGTTATTCTTTAGCCCCGAGTTCCTCAACCCACGAGGTCCTCAACAATTGAGTTTGTCATATAATATCTTCTAATCGATCCATAGATTTTGGTTTCACACAAGGAACAATGTGAGCTATGTAACTGCTAATCTAAGTAAGCAGTGCATGTTTAGATTAACTATATTGAGGTTTTTCAGTTCTAATCAAATGGTATGTTGAACAATTTGCATACGAATAAGATAGACTAGTGCATAATAATGTTATCATCATTCAGACAGAAACCCCCACACACCGAAACGTCGTTACAACACCAATTATATAATAACTACGGTACGAATTAATTGAACAAAAACTGTGTAGTGAACATGTAGAATATCAATAAATATGCAACTTTCGGGGAGTTGCCCACCAGGCACTACAACCTCCTGGTTGGAGGATACACCCTTTTTAATGGGGGTTTGCGGAACTTTGCTCTCTGTTCCGCATATCTCCAAAAACACAACCGTGGTGCTTAGCTAGAGGTATGCGCGGTACAGAGAGTAAAGTCCCGCAAACCTCCGTTGAAAAGGGAGGATCCTCCGAATAGACGGTTGATGTGTCTGGTGTGGGCAACTGCCCGATTCATATTCGGGATGATGTATATGTTCAAATCCCACAATAAACTCTGCTTGCGCGATTCAGGATTTAGTAGTAATTCGCTGCTAGTTGGATAGATGGCGTCGTGGTTCTTTTTGTTGCGATGTAGATTTTCTCCGTTGGTTTTTGTTGTATTCTGCTTGTGTTTTTATTCATTCTTCGTTCGGGGTCAGGACTAATCGTAAGTCCGTTGGTGATACGGAGTAGAACACGCCGGCAACTAAACCCGAAACTAAGGCCTTCGGACTTGGAGAGTAGCCTCTCAGAAATATTCTCAGAAGCAAAGTTACCGATCAGTCGATCGAGCGAGGTTCTGGAGTGGCGGCAGCGTACTGAAAGACCGCAGCATTGGAAGGCTTCCCACCAGGTGGACTTATGACCTGGTAAAGGGCACAGGTAGCCTTATCACACTCCCTCCAAAATTAAATAACTTAACCAGCTCCAATTACCTAGAACCAGGCAGAACCGTGAGAAGTTCTTGTTAATCAATAAGTAATAAAAACTTCTCAAGTATCCCCATGGTGTTTGAACAACATCACAAAGTTTAAATCGACCCTGTGATTAAGTTCCGACATTCTTGGAGAACTTTCTTTTTAAATAACTTGTAATTTGTCACTTTTTACGCTCCAACTTTCAGGCCTTTGTGGGAGTTTGTTTTAGAATTATCTTGCATGTATTATTTTATGGGTGGATTATTTTCTTAGATGGGTTAAAAAGTATGAGAATATTAACGCTGTTTTCATGGGAAGAAAATATTTGAGCCAGGGGCTATATGACGTCAAAAAAACATGATTTTGGTGTGGGACTTGGATGGAGGTGGAGCTATAAAAGATGCATATAATAGAATAGAATAGAAAAACATTTATTCAGCACAGACACAATCGCACAGCGACAAAGAAAACAAAAGTAATAAGTAGCAGGTACACAAATTGCGCTGAGCGTGCCCATGCACTATCCCTTTTTGATAACGGAGTCATGATGTCATTGGTACGTCATAGTAGTGCCCCCGATCCGAGGAGCTCGTAGCTAAATAATAACAGCCGCACGGGTCGATCTTTAAGGTTAAGCTACGCTTGCCAAGGTACCAACATGTGGATGGGTGACCATCTTAATATACCGAGTTTCCTCCGTGCCTCGGAAAGCACGTTAAGCCTTTGGTCCCGGCTGTCATTTGTAGATCTTTGGCAGTCGTTACGGATTGTCAGAAGCCAGTCAATCTGACTCCAGTCTTGCCAAGAAGTACCGTGTTACCCAGTTAATGGGTTGTGGAGGTATGGTAGGCAGCCGCTCCACGTAAAACACTGGTATTCAGCTGAATCCGGTTTGACTGGAAGCCGACCCTAATATAGTTGGGAAAAGGCTAGGCAGATGATGATGAGTAGTGCCCCCGATCCAATTAACACTGTAAATGTGAATGTCTGCTTCTTCGAATTTTATTTCACTGCTGGCAGTATTAGCCAGTATGTTTTAAGTTCAAATCTTCGCTGCCCCCTGGTAAGTGTTTTATAAAGTTTCATTAGCATCGACATGGCTCCGTTTTAAAAAAGGGGTTGGTAGTGTTTCTCCTCCTATAATGCTCCGTCTCTGTCTCACAACGTCCAAGTTCCAAGTTGACCATAAACCCATTGCAGACTTTGGAATATGCAATACGAATCACCTCATTTCTCATTGCACCTATCACTATCTTCTGCATCGCCCAAAGATTGACTGGTAGAAAATGCCTGGCAAAAGGCATTAAGTCCTGCTCAGTACTTCAGTGAGTGTTAAATAAATAAGTCACGCTTATAAAAGCCACAGCGATTTAGCACACCGAAATTAGCAAACTAAACCAAAAATTTCCTTCCTTCTCTGATAACACAAATAAAGTACACTTCGATACCTACTTCCTTACATATTAAAACGATTTATCGCTCGTGCAGTCACTCGGATCGAACGAAAATTTAAACGAGGACCTCAATGGGTACGATAGTTAATCCAAGCTTAAGAAAAGCGGGAAAGAATTAAGGAAGCTATTAGTGGGGACACTCAAATATGCAATTTATCCTCATTAAAATAATGTCGACGGTAACATTAATCACTGTGCTCCATTAGTACGGAATTGCTTTGAACATTTTAATTTTAGCTACTTCATTCTTTTGTTTTGTAAGTGATGTTCGTGGATAGAATTATTTGAGGCTTTTTAGGTCATAGCTTTTTGTTGATTGATGATTGAAATGTCTATTTTTAATGGGATAGTTCGATTCCAATCATTCTTGGAAGAGCTTGTGGCTCAATAATAATTTCGGCAGTGAAGTGACAGCTTGCTGGTTCCTGGATGGGTAACCAGACCATCCAATACTCACGAAGATTCCTTCTTGCCTAAGAAAGCACGTTAGAGGAAACGCGGGCGGAGAGACTTTGTATGTAAAAAGTCATAATTCGAAGTTTAGCTTTCACCTGTTTCCTCCTCCAATACTGGACCAATTTAAAATCTTATCTTAATATATATAAATCTCGTGTCACAATGTTTGTCCTCAATGGACTCCTAAACCACTTAATCTTAATATATATAAATCTCGTGTCACAATGTTTGTCCTCAATGGACTCCTAAACCACTTAACCGATTATAATAAAATTCGCACACCATGTGCAGTTCGATCCAACTTGAGAGATAGGATAGTTTAAATCTCAAATTATAGTAGGTAGGGTAGGTAGGGTAGGTAGGGTAGGTAGGGTAGGTAGGGTAGGTAGGGTAGGTAGGGTAGGTAGGGTAGGTAGGGTAGGTAGGGTAGGTAGGGTAGGTAGGGTAGGTAGGGTAGGTAGGGTTGGTAGGGTAGGTAGGGTAGGTAGGGTAGGTAGGGTAGGTAGGGTAGGTAGGGTAGGTAGGGTAGGTAGGGTAGGTAGGGTAGGTAGGGTAGGTAGGGTAGGTAGGGTAGGTAGGGTAGGTAGGGTAGGTAGGGTAGGTAGGGTAGGTAGGGTAGGTAGGGTAGGTAGGGTAGGTAGGGTAGGTAGGGTAGGTAGGGTAGGTAGGGTAGGTAGGGTAGGTAGGGTAGGTAGGGTAGGTAGGGTAGTAGCCAGTTGACGGGAGCGAAGCCGCGTGGGTCAGCTAGTACTAATATATAAAGCTGAGGAATTTGTTTGTTTACTTGAACGCGCTAATCTCAAGAACTACTGGACCGATTTGAAAAAATATTTCAGTGTTAGATAGCCCATTTATCGAGGAATGCTATAGGCTATATATCATCACGCTAAGACCAATAGGAGCGGAGCAGTAATGAAAATTGTGACGCAAATGAAGTTGCGCGGGTCAACTAGTATATTTCATAAATTGAATCAGAAGGATATACTCATATACTGTGTACCCATGGTTTCCTTTTTAATTATATATCAACGGCATAAGCACTAGAACCCTCAAAACTTGTTCAAAATTGTCGGATAAACCGCTGCCAACAGAGCCCTACTGTACAAAATCGGTCCAGTAATGGATGACAAAACAGGTGAGAGCCAAATCACAAATTATGACTTATTAAATACAAAGTCTCTCCGCCCGCGTTTCCTGTTAAGCCGTGGCTCGTGGGTAGTCTCAGTCGGGAGTAGAAGCTAGAAAATCCGACAGTACTAAGTAGTCATGCCAAGAGGTGCCTATCCTGTAACCTAATTATTGGGTTCAGCTGAATACGATTAAACTAGAAGCCAACCTCAGTATAGTCAAAGGATAGTCAGATTGAAATACAATTCGACCCTTATTTTATTCCTTTTCATACGAATGTATGACTCACCTAATCGCAAAAGATATCTGCCATCGGATTTAACCGCAAAGATTTAATGATTTCCTCTTAAACGATAATCAGGGTTAATTAATCTCTCGTTGATCTAAAGAAAAAATAAAAGTTCCAGCTGCCAGTCTTGCCATTTGTAAGACTCATCGGAACGGAAACAAGTTGTTACGGTGTTGAAGACCTTGTTTAATACTTGTTCATTCTCAATTAGATACAAGTTTTAAGTCCAACGGGCTACTTTGTATGATCTAATCTTTATTATCCGTTGTTATAGCGACAGTAGAAATACACACTCTGTAAAAAATTCAACAGTCTACCTATTACGGTACTTAAGATACAACCCGCTTGTTCTTATCGTGTGGCCAGTAAAGTCTAACGGCCCCACACACCCTAGTAACAGAGTTTCTTCCCACTGACAGACAGACAGACACACAGAAGAACAGCGGAGGCTTATCGAGGCATTGCTTATCCTTTGGGCATGGAAACACATTTCCGATTTTCAAACATCGAATTCCATCCATTCATGTCACTAACAGCTATTCTTACTCAACTTGTAGTTATGTATGAATGCAAAATGAACAAAAAACACACAATGGCAAAGGGATGAAGCTGTACATGAGTTCGCCGTAATCCCTGCTGTTTCGTTCGTTAGGGTTTAATTAACGCAGATTTGCATAAATGTTTTTAAGCCCTGACTTTTGGGTGACCTTATGTTGATAAAGATGTATATTGACGTCTTTATGATAACTGGTTAATAGGGGAAATGAGTGAAGATAGGTATGGGAAATAGAAAAAGTTATTGAAGGAATGTAGAAGTAATATTATGGCACATCTAAGAATACCGACAGTACTGTCTTTTATTTTCTCTTTAACTTCCATCCAAAGGTAGTTTTGAAAATATCACTTTTAAAGATAAGGCCGCCCATTGTATCACCCTGTGTAATGTTTCCTTCATTTATCTTTTCTGTAATTAATATGGTGTCCATTATAAAGGGCTATTCTATTATATTAATAAAAATGTGACTTATTGTTTTGTGCTGAAAATGACCATCAGTATCATTTTCATGCGCTACCCTTTGTCATAGATTACATCGTCCAGCCATAGATTTTTGATTTTCTCCTCCTCACCTCATATTGTAACGTTCAGACTGTAGAAAAATTGATACTAGAAACATTAGAAAGTCTCACGAACCACAATAAATACCTCATGAAACACAACAAATATCACGGAAAAAAAGTGAAGCAAACATGATATACAACTATCATACGGCTATCTCTGACAAACGGAAAAGAGCTTTCCGCTTAAACAAAAACACAAAGGGATTCTATCTCTAATACAGACCAAGATGTTCAGTCAACCCTTTCATTTCATAGAAATCTCAATTTCCATCCAAAGCTAGGCAAAAGGTAAAATAGATTCCTCATGCTTCAGAGTCTAAGGAAATCCGACGACGATTGAAAAATCTTCGTGAAACGTATGTTGAAAAACGTTGAGCTAAAGTATTACTAGATGTGAATATGTCACTTGATGGAAATATTTCAAAGTTATGGTTGACGCTTCATATGGAAACAACTTCAGCGTGTCTAGAAGGACCACTTTAGCAGAATTAGAAAGCACATGACCTGTCTTTGTCAAATTTTCCCAATCAACCTTGAACCTAATGTTGTTGCGATAAAGATGAAAATGTTTGACAGATTGTTGTATAATTAATATTAATTATGATTCTGCTAAAGTGGCCTTTTTAGATCCGCAGATTCATTATAAAGTAAGATTTCATTTATAAAGTAGTTTAGAACAGGTTTGTAATATCTGGTTCAGGTTTACATTGAAGTTTTTTTTTTTTTTTTTTTTACTATTGATAGTCACGCGTTTGACCACTATCTCACCTGATGGTAAGCGAGGATGTGGTCGAAGATGGAGCACGCTTGCCTAGAAATAACCTATTCACTCTTGATTTAAAGACTCCCAGGTTGTAGCTATCAGGAAACACAGACTCCGGCAGGGAATTCCACTCCTTAGCTGTACGCACTATGAATGTGTTCCCAAAACGTTTTGTGTGTGGGTATGGTTACTTACAAAACTAGAGATAAAGATTAGTGTGTGTGTTTGTGTGTGTGTTTAGTGTGTTAGATTAGTGTGTGTGTGTGTGTGTGTGTAAAGGTGGCGAAGGGGCCATGTTCATTTCATATTTGATGGTCATTATATTTTCCTGAACATTCGAATCCGCAAGTTTTCGTCTAAATGATTAAATAGCTTATTATACTATTCAATTTGTAGTTAACGTAATCAGGAACACAATTTAGTAGAGTGCTGTTCCAACTTCAATTACATCTTTCGATTTCCTAATAAGATTTTGTACAAATTGAATAGTGTAATAAACGCTTTATAACGAAACTTTGAAAATGTGATTTTGTAAGTTCTTGCCGCCATTCATTGTCAATAATTAAAATCGATAAAAGTTATCAATCTAAGTTAAGGCCTATAAAAAAAAATAGATTAAATTCAAGTTGCACTGTCATCTCAGCGACAGTCAATGTCAAAAACTTGTAAATGTCACTGTCAAAAATAGAAGTGTCTTTGGCAGTTTGGGCCTGCGATGCGAATGCGACAGCTACTTAAAAAAAACGACAATTGCCTTCTGCGGGTCCAAAAAAGCCAATTTACCTGAATCAGAAAGCACATCACACCATCCGTCACTGTAAAATTTTCCCAATCAACCTTGAACCTAATGCGTTAACGATAAAGATGGAAATGTTTGACAGATTGTTGTGTACCTAGTTAATATTATGATTCTCATATGATTCTGCTGAAGTGGTTTTTAGACCCGCTTGTTCTAAAACAGTGTTCAGTAAAATGTTCAGTAGGTGCCTACATTGCATTACCACATCTAGTTCTACAATACTTTGATAGAAAATTCCTATAGGAGATTAGCTGCAGAGCCATAGGTCTCCCAGGCTTTGAAGTCCTAATAACTTTCCATCGTCTATTCTCTTTTACGTCGAGAGCTAAAAGGTGCCTACTCCGGTAATAATGAGCACTTTAGATGTAGGAAATGTTAAGTTCTGATAAAGATTCTTTCGGTATGTAGCCTAGCTAGTTATGATGTAACGTCGGTTGAAAAATAAAATTGACTTAGTTTGGTTAGAGATAACTTAGGTTTGGAGGTCTGGTAGGCAGCCGCTCCACGTAAAATACTGGTTCTTGGCTGAATCCGGTTTGACATTCGAGCCAAAACCAAGTGGATGAATAGTTGTGCATCTTAATAAATCCATCGTAAACTGCGACCACACTTTAGGGTAAAGCCAGAGCGCCAATTCTACCAATTAGGGTTCCGTACATCAAAGGTAAAAAAAATAACCCTTATAAGATCAGTCCCTTGTCCGTCTGTCTGTCCGTGTGTCACCACTAATTTTCTCAGGAACGGGTGGACCTAGCAAATTGAAATTTATACCAGATAACGAGGTGTTTAAAATCAAGGTCCTAAGTCAACACAATAAAAAAAAAATGTTTAGATTTTTGCGAAAACATATAATTACCAAAATTTACCTTAATTTTCAAATTTTTTAAACAATGTTCGCATTCGCATCTCATTCGGAATCTGTCAGAAATGTAGGGAATATGAGGCTTCTTTGACAAATTGCGATTAACATGCGAATGTGACCGTTGTTAAAAAGCTAGTAGAATTGACACTCTGGTTGCAGTTTTCGATGGTGGTTGCATCATTATTGTTAGGAGGTTGGATATATGTTTCTGACAGAAAAGTTCATCATCATCATATCAGCCGAAAGACGTCCACTGCTGGACATAGGCCTCCCCCAAGCGTCGCCACAACGACCGGTCCTGCGCCTGATGAAAAGTTCATCATCGGGATGATAATTTTATTTATCTAAATAAGGTTTTCTACCTGAACAGGAGGATTAAGTTCTACTACTTAGGTACTACTATAGTTCTAGAGCTTACTCAAACTGATCCAGCCCTAACATAATAAATCTATACAGGTCCCTGTTAATCCCTGTTAAGAAACGGGCACTGAATGTTGTTATATTAATTAAGAACTCGTAAATAATGATTATTTTGTGCGAATATATCGTGGAATATATCACATAGAAGCATGTAATCTTCTGAGCCGAGTCAACGGATTTAGTGACACTCAATTACTCGTAAGTATCGCAGATTAGGCGGAGAGGAGCTGTAAGGACGAAAACACATAATTATATTGTGTTGTTATAATATGTATATCTATATTGTTTTATATTCAGAATACGAAAAAAAAACAAAAAGAAAGAAACGGTGGTTTAGAAACTCTGACACTACGGTGTGTGGGGTCGTTAGACCTTACTGCCCACACGATAAGACGAAAAAAAATACAAAAAATATAACTACCGCTACAATATAAGGCGATAAGGCAGAAAGGTGGAGGAGGAGCTCGTGGCTAAATTACAACAGCTGCACAGGTCGATCTCCAAGGTTAAGCAACGCTTGCTGTCTCATCTTAACATACCGATACTCCTCCGAGCTTCGGAAAGCACGTTAAGCCGTTGGTCTTGGCTGTCATTTGTAGATCTTTGGCATTTTTTATTATTAATGATGGGTTTGCTATTGACTCTAGTCTATGACAGAGACAAAGTCTACGATGAAGCGAGCTTACCCAGAAGGAGCCTGCACTCTAACTTTGAAGTGATTAGGGTTGTAAGCGTTTGGAAACATAGACGCAGGCAGGGAGTTCCACTCCTTTGTTGTGCGCATTATAAAAGACGTTTGGGAAAGCTTAGTGCGAATTGGTAGAATAGCTACAAGGTAGGGATGGTAAGATGCAGTGCGTCTGGATGTCCGATGGTGGAAAGGGGCCGGTGGGATGAGATCGTGGAATTCTTGGGCACACTCACCGAGGTACAATCTGTAGAAGACCGACAAGCAGGCAACCTTACGGCGATGAGCCAAGCTATGTAGCTTGGCATCTACCAGTTTTACGTCAAGCTGAGCAAATCTGACACCAGTCTTGCTAAGGAGTACCGTGTTACCCAGTTAATGTTAGGTAGCCGTTCCACATAAAATGCAGGTATTAAGCCGAATCCGGTTTGACTTGAAGCGGACCCCAATATAGTTGGGAAAAGGCTAGGCAGATGATGATCCGATGGGGCAGAAAAGTTTCAAGAACTTGCTGCGATGGAAGGTCTTCCACATGAAGCACGGATGATCTGTGGACCCACAGGTGTTCGTCGGATGTCAGAAAGACATGACTGGTCGACGTGGTACCGTTTGTTTACCGTGGTATATTAATGTGTTTTTTTTACTATCTATAAGCACGCGTTTGACCGCTATCTCACCTGATGGTAAGTGATGATTTGGTCGAAGATGGAGCACGCTTGCCTAATAGTTACTATTAGGCAAGCGTGCTCCATCTTCGACTATGTATTCTTGACTTAAAGACTCCCAAGTTATCAGGAAACACAGACTCTGGCAAGGAATTCCACTCCTTAGCTGTACGCACTGTGAATGTGTTCCCAAAACGTTTTGTGCGTGTGGTTGGAATGTCTACCGTGTACCGGTGGCGCATCGCCGTTCGTCTTGTGGTACGATGGAATGGGCTAGGAGAAATTAAATTATGCAATTCCGTCGCACATTCCCCAAAATACAACCGGTAGAAAACCGACAAGCCGAACTAGGCGTCGATGCTCAAGACTTTAGAGCTTCGACTCGACGAGCCTATCATTGCCGATAATCCTCTTAGCTCGTTTCTCAATTGACTCAAGGGCATCAAGCTGGTATCTGGAAGATCCGTCCCAAAGATGAGAGCAGTTCTTCATACACGATCGAACTTGCGCTGGATAGAGTTTGAGCAGCTGTTCCAGCGTGAAGTACCGTCTCACCCTCAACTCAAGTGATAAAAGATTCTTACTACTGACTGCACGATTCTGTCATACTTGGCGCCATACGAGTATCTTCCAAGACGGATAGTGGGTATTACCTAAGTCATACTAAGGTACAAAAGATTCAATAGTCCTCACAAGTATCTCGCTGACAGGCTAAACTTGTTTAAGTACATGTATATTATTGCCAATATGAAAGAAGGGCTCTAAAAACTCCATTGACCTCTCAGGGATCCTCTCAATACATCCATGAACAATAATAGATTGAGAAGTGGCTATATTGGGCTATATTTACACAGATACTTGAATATGGCTTCACAATTATATGAACATAGCCTACTTCATGAAGGCATCCTACAATCTCGAGAAGTCACCCACGCGTTATAAATATAATTAAACAACGTATAAAAAGAAGATGGTGAGTACTACACCCACGTAGGACAAGATATAGAGGTAAGTACAGAAGGTGACCTACATATAGATATCATTACCGTGATGTAAAGTTCAAAAACACACACACTAGTTTCTTGTTGCTAATAAGGATCAAATTCTAGGGAATAATAACGCACGGCAAACTAAAGGAAAGACCTCAGTTAAAAGATTTATTATTTTCTTACGTTGTGTACTTACGTGTGACGGCTGATAGGACAGCATGGAAGAAAAATAAGTGTTGTGCCGACCCCAAGTGACATGGGATGAGGGCAGGAAGATGATGACAAATTCACTGTACAAGTGTATACATATACTGGATGGATTAATCTACAAACCGACCTCAGCAAACGCATCTTAACATCAATGTGTCCCGAGCAGTTTTGATTATTTAGCCATGAGTGGATGTCAAGCCGATCTTGAACTATTTCAAAATAATAGGTACTCAACGTAAACCATGTCTAGGTTTGCGTGAAGTTTCGCTCGTTGTACGGACTCAACCTTCTGCAGTAATTTTGTTCAGGGCGTGTATTCAGGAGAAAATCTTACTCAATATCGGATTATTTTCGGCTATAGATATTGTACTCACTGCTCACATATTGTGGATGGCAGGGGACGGAATTCTAAAGACAGGCTCTGTTGCCAACGAGATCCATCTTATAAATGTATTTTGTTCATCCGGTATCAGAATTCAGGTGAAATTTTCTAAAATTATTAACTACTTTTTTTTTTTTACTATTGTTAGGCACGCGCTTGACCACCACCTCACCTGATGGTAAGCGATGATGTGGTCGAAGATGGACCACGCTTGCCTAGAAGTAACCTATTCACTCTTGACTTAAAGACTCCCAGGTTAAATATTTTTTGTGTTACTAAGCAAGGCCGATGTAACAGAGGGCAAATTCTACTAATTTTAACTTGTTCTAACGCTCGTATTCGCATGTTGGTTGCAATTTGTCTAAAAAGCCTTAATATCCTTACATTTTTGACGGATCGCGACTGACATGCAAATTCAAACGTTGTTAATAACTTAGTAGAATAATATAATAATTGACACTCAGAACTACGATTGGTACTAGACATATCGTCGTTGTAGTGCGATAAATAATTGAGTGCAAAAAGCTAGTTTCGAGATAATCGCGTTTTAAAGTTTTTTGTTCTTATGATCGTCTTATGGATACAAAAATGATTCCTATGAACAAAATATTGATATTTTTACCTTGCATTCTAATATTCAGGAAATTGTGTAAATATTTTTACCGGCTCTGAGAAATATAATAAAAAGTAAGATAGTTAATTTTATCATACTCAAAAAATGTGTTTTAGGTTAGTTAGTTAACTTTTTGTGTTATTTCATTAATTCTCGGTACAGCTGTATTGTAACTAAGTAACATTAGTAAGCAGTGCAGCCCCGATAATTGAGAAAACGTTAGTAGGTACAAAACGAACGAAAGAACTTGTACCTACCATATTTGATGCAATAAATAAATGAATTGAATTGAATTGAATTGAATTGAACATTGTCATAAATTACTCAGTACCGTTTTTTATTTTTTATCGACTGACTTTTTGCAAAAAATTAAAAGACAATAGTTAAGCGCCATTTACGCGATGCGAGTTTCTCGAACGTATTGGGGCGAAAAGTCGTATACGATTATCGCAGGCGATAATCTTTAGACGATTATCGCATCCACACATTTACATTAAACCAAAAAACAAAAACTCGGCTACAAGTATGTCGTACGCTATCAACAAATTAAACAGAGACTTGATAGCCATAAAAACATGGTCAGATAGGTTTGGTGTTGCTGTAAACCCTGATAAGTGTCAGGCGATCATCATTGGGAGTTCTCGAAGCATCGCTAAAGTGGATGAAACAGCTTTGCCAAATGTCCTGTTCGACAGTACGAATGTCCCATTTAGCAATGACGTGAAGGATCTAGGTCAAACCTAGATCCTAGATCCTAGATAGTACCTTAAACTGGCGTATTCAAGTCGCTAGTGTCAGCCAGAAGGTAACAGGAACGTTACGGGCCCTGTATCGTTTAAAAAACTTTTTACCATCAAACACCAAGACAATGCTTGTGCAGACCCTAATTTTTCTATTATCGATTATGGCGATGTGTGATACTATGACCTGAATGCAGATCACCGTAACAAAATTGACCGTCTTCTGAATTACTGCATTCGATTTTTTTTTCAATCTGCGTAAATATGATCATGCCTCTGAGTATCGATTGCTTTTAAAGTGGTTGCCTAAACGCGAGCACAGAGAGCTAAGGGCTCTAACTACTTTGTTTCCATTTCTTGTCTCTCCCAACTCTCCCAGTTATCTAACCCCTCACTTTCAATACATTTGCGCTAAATCTACGCTCATCAAACAACCGTCTCCTTCAATGTCCAACTCACCGTACTGACTTTATTCACTCTTCTTTCTTCGTTCAGTCTATTTCTCTTTGGAATGCGCTCCCCCAAGAGATCAGGATGGCCACCAACCGGTTATCCTTCAAAGTTAAAGTTCGTGAACACATTCGTAAGAAGTTAGCAGTTGTATCATCACAGCGATAATGTTTCCCATTAACCTATTCGCCTTAATTGTTTTAGTATTTCGTTTGTATTTTTATCTTGTTGATTTGTATATTTATTATATATTTATATTGTATGTATGGTTTATATTTGTATATTGTTCATTATTATATTTGAATAATTATCAATCACATTAAATTCTTTATTGCACCTACGACTATTCTCTGCATTACCCAAAGATTGACTGGTAGAAAATGCCTATGGCATTAAGTCCGCCTCTGTACACTTGTGTGCTGAAAGTGTTAAATCAATAAATACGATAATCGTAAGGTAATTATCGCCCTGAGTTTTGCCTACGATTTTTCGACTCGTCTAAACACGATCTCGTATGTCATTATTTCAAGTTCATGCGAGTATCGTACAAATCGGTTGGAACCGATCTGCATGCGAGCCCTGTGTGCCCTTTGAGGTCACGTGTCGTGAACTTGAATTACGATTCTCTTGCTTTCAATTTTGTTTACACGGTTCTTCGTGTAAACAAAGTCCAGTATTTAAAGGCGAGGCGATTGTCGCCCTTCCACGTACGCTATCGTATATCATGTGCACATTTTTTTTCTAACTTTCGAGAATCGTATGTTCGAGGTAAGAAACTCGCATCGTGTTAATGGCACTTAAGACAATTGATAGTTATTCCGAAAGGGACTTATGGAGCCTGACTCTTTTAAAACATTGATTATATCGTAGTTATACTGCCTAGCACTATAACGACGATATAATCTAGATATTACAAATGTTTTTGATGCCCAATGAGTTCTATTTAAATGCGTCTATAGTAGTGCAAGGCAGTTGGAGCAAATACCTAAATAGAATATCATCTTTTACATACAACTATCATATTCAACTCTAACCTCTTCAAAATTAGAGTGACTTCTGGGTAAGTTCACTTAATCGTCAACTTTGTCTCTTTCACCTCTGACCTAGACTATAGTCAATCAAGAGCCATCTCAAATAATAAAAAAAAAAATCGTCGCTTTCCCTTTTCGAAAAACCAAAAACAATGATCTGTATCTCGCTAGCCAATTCAAAAACTTTTTCCGCACGAAAATCGGAATGAAAAAGTAAGTGCCTGATAGCCGCTTCTCCTATAATTGGATTGCAAAGGTGAAACTTTGAACCGCACCGCGTTTCGTGAGGCTAGGTCAGGGATTTTTAGAAGCAATCGTTTGGAGAGGCACAGTTAGTTTACTAGCGGTTTCTATTGAAAACCGCTAGTACTACACTTGAATTGCCAGTCATTCTATGTATAGAAGGTATTTCGATTATTCTATTACACGTTGTAATGTGCAACAGAAGAAACGCAATAACTTTAAAAGGGTAATAGGGAAAATGCAGATTTAATATTTATCAATATTTTGTGACTAAAATGTAAAAAAAAAACATAAGAGAAGGGCCAGTGCAACGTTTTTATTCCAGTTAATATTGATTTTTAACAATAATTACAAATTTAAAGTAACGTGAAACGGAAAGTGTTTTTTATAAACCAATCAGCGTCTGGTGACGTCACTTGTGTTAGTTTATAGTCCAAGATCCCAGGGCTCACAGGCGTTACTTATTTCGAAGTATGAACATATTTGAATAGAGTAGTGGCCAGTGTAATTTCAACGCACGCATAATAAGTATCTGCTAGCTCCATCCAATGGGCAATTTTTTTTTGGTGATGTGTGTAGGTATGACATATTTCATAAGTCTATAGAAGGTTGTTTTGCAGTTTTCTTTTTATACTTAGTAAATAAACTATGTCCAAAAGATACTTGTGAATAGGATCACAATTCTCAGAGGAGATAACGATCAGATCTTACACTATTACAATGACTAATTAGTCTTTAAATTTTTACTAAATTACTAATTATTTAAGAATCTGTATTTTGTAAAAATCGTGAAATCCTCTCAACATTTTTTTTAATTATTATTTTTTGTTATTTTTAGACACATAGGTATTTGTAATTCTAGTTTTAGTAACTATTGCTATATTATGAGAAGAGCGGAGTCTCCTAAAACAGGCATTATTTGCTTAAAAGGAGGCTCCAAACATAAACCACAGTGTAAACTGAAGCATTAATACATTATTTGTATTTGTATAAAAGTCAAAATGAATTTTATGTGACATTCCTTGTTTTTGCTTGTACCCTTCATTTTATGTGCGCAAAACTCGGCTAAACGTACTGAACAGCTGATTTGTTTTCGTGATTTCGGGGTTGGTCCACTTTTCAGGTATTTTTTTTGTTCTGTTACACTTTGTATAAAATACTGGTACTCAGCTGAGTACTCTTAGCCTAGCTCTAAGTCTAACCGAATGTAGCTACATTCGGGTAGACTAAGGCCGCGGACATGAACTCAGCGGGGCGGCGGGCGGTGCGGCAAGTTACATGACGCGATCAGCGCGGCCGCGCCGCTGAGTTCGTGTACACGGCCTAAAAGCCGACCTCAATATAGTTAGAAAAGGCCTAGAGATAGGCTGATCGATACATTTGATTGTCACTAACAAGTTACCTACAATTAATTACAGGTTAATTATTAATTAATTACAATTAATTATTGCTGATTTGCAGTCTTCAAATTTCGACGATGTTGAATATCGAAAGAAATTCTTTAGAGACAATATTTAAGTGTCCTACTGGTATTCTATTTGTGAATTTCTGTATTTGAAGATATTTTTAGGGGTCCAACGAAGGGTAACCAACGGAACCCTATTATATTAAGCCTCCGCCAACCGTCCCGTCTGTCCGTTCGTTGCAGAGTTTCTGCCGGGGTTGCAGAATTCTGGGAGGGTTGCAGATTTTGTTCCAAAGAGTAATCGCGCGGCACTGGAACGCAAAGACCATTAGAAAGAACACGTTAAGGTGGAAGTGCCAGGGTAGCCAGCGAAATTCAAATATTTTTATGTTTTTTGCAATTTGCCGGTCAGTGTGAAGCTGTATGTAGACCAAATGCGATCCGTGCAAAGTTCATGTAGTTCGAAAGAATGAATATTTCAGAAATAATCATTCTTTCGAACTACATGAACAAAGAGGGCAATATAGACGATTAAAATGGTTATAATTCTATAGATAAATACGCGTTACGGTCGCGGATCGCATTTGGTCCACATACAGCTTCACACTGACCGGCAAATTGCAAAAAACATAAAAATATTTGAATTTCGCGGGCTACCCTGGAGCATTCACCTTTAGGTGGAAGTGCCAGGGTAGCCGGCGAAATTCAAATATTTTTATGTTTTTTGCAATTTGCCGGTCAGTGTGAAGCTGTATGTTGAACATCGGTTGAAAATTACCATAACGCGTATTCATTTAAAGAATTATAACTATTTTAATCATCAATATAGCCCTCTAAGTTCATGAAGCCCTATTGAATGTTTATTTCATGAAAAAGTCATTCTATAGGGCATCTTGATGGGTTTTAGTCAGTAAGAGTCTGACACTCTCTTCCGCTCCGCCCAGAGCAGAAGGAGTCATTTGATGATTTCTCTTTCTTAAAAAAAGCTGGGTAAAGCTTAGGCTTGCCTCTGCACATAAGCTGTTCTATTATTTTTGTATATTTTTGCTTGTCATAAAGAATAAGAATAGTTGTTAATAAACCGTGCACGTCAAAACAGCGTTTACAAAATACTTTCTTGATTACTCCACAAAGCCTGATTCAAGTCTTTAATCCTAAAAGTAGACTAGCAAAAGTTTTACAAGATCATTAACTTGTAATGTATATCACAGATTCACGGGAAGCGCGTGCCTTGTGTCCCTTTGTCCGAATTTAGGATTCAGAACATGCCCCCATTGTTGTACAAAGCTGACCTGTTGCTTTGAAGTATCTACCTACTAGTTTCTGTGAACTAGACAATCAGCGTAGGTATTATTCGTCGGAATATGAACGAAGTGGCGTGTCTGTTTTATTTTATGGCCTTTTGATGAGTCATTGTTTGATATACGTACTGTGATGGAATAAAGAAGAAATTCACCGTACGTGTAAGTTTTTGTCTTTGAAAGCAAGTCCTATTGAGATATTATTTTGATGTGTTCGCAGTAACCGAGTAATCGCAGTTTTATGAAGTGGCTCGTGTATAAAAAACAAAAACCGAGTGGGTATCGACCCTTGTGGTTTTTCACATTGCGGGTGCGGCTACTGACGCTCATTTTACTGATTGTTGGACGTTACATAACTGCTTATTATGAAATTTGTTCGGTTTAAAATATCATTCCCAGAGCAAAAACCACGATACCTCCCGAACTATCTGGTATTCAATAGGGAATATGCATGCGATTTTTGTATTTGCAAAATGAAATACTTATTAACTCTAGTAAATAATCATGAAATTATTTTTTAAATACCTTCATCAGCAATGAAGTTATAAGTTAGCTTTAAAGATTACAAACTTTGACGTCATCGTCCATGACGCCTATACATCTGCAATAGAAAACAGCGTTTTCGCGAGATGGACAGATTATAGGTAATTGTTTAAAATAATTATATCACCTTCGTTTTCTGAGTAATTTTGATTCTATTTTCACTGTTAGTATTACTTTTGTATATTTTTAGATAAACTGTATAGATGATAAATATGTTTTTCATGCATATTCCTTATTACTTCGTAAGAATGGAAACCACATACAACATATTTTGGATAGCAATGGTTTTTTGTGTGTTTATTTTTGTAATCTGTTCCAAATGAAATTGAATGAGAGAAAAGAAAATAGATCCAACAAAGAAATTTTCTTTGCTCGGCTGTTGGAACTGATCTGTCACTAGTATTGAACTGCTATATATTTTTATAACTTGATAGTTTTCATGGTTAGTTTCAATTATAGTTGACGTGTGTCTTAATTTCATTTGCACATTTCACTAACGTAATCCAGTAAACATTATAAACAACGGCTAATACAATTACTACAGCTTCTGTATTCTGTATTCACGCAAAATAATATCCATTGAAGTCTATTCAAGAATATTCCGGTACATAAGCACAGGGTGGTCTGTTCTTAGTGGCCACGTTCGGGCGGTGGAGTAATGAAAATACAATTCCTAGGCAAATGTTAACGTTCTGCGCAAAGTAGAGTGGGCTAGTGTATCGACTACTAACACTTCAAATGCAAAATAGGCCTACCAGACCTACTTTGCCGTCTATATAGCCAGAAAAGCTACGATCTGCTTAGGAAAAAAATACATTTCTGAAGACTTGTGCAAGATAGTAAATGATACATTATTTGAAAAAAAAAGTGAAAAATAAAAAAACTTTTTTACAAAAAAATAAAACTGACTTCCAAAAACAAAACACTATAAACTAACAAATAACTTTAATTTCAGAAGTCGGTGTTTTTGGTTATTTCGTTTTTGAACACCGACTTCCGAAATTGAAGTTATTTTTTCGGAAGTCGGTTTTATTTTTTTGCAAAAAGGTTTTTATTTTTCACTTTTTAGTGGTACGCAGGCACCACTAAAAAGTGAAACCACAAACACAGCGTGCCGCCTTGATGTTATATTATGAACTGGTGTAAACAATCAACAGACATGCGATTTCAGAAATCCCGATCCATATGCTATAATTTATTGAAGAGTTCCGTTGCCTACCTCCGAAGTTCTTTATCAGATCTTCAACAAATTGAAATGGGACCAGTACGAAAAACAACTCTCCCAAACAAAAAAAAAAAACATCCAAATCGGTTAACAATTGGCGAAAATATCGCTGAACAAACATTTTTCATGGGATCCCATCATCAGATCCTGACTTATACCTTCCATCATCAGATCCTGACTTATACCTTCCATCATCAGCTCAGCAACATGAGATGATGATCAACAGGCACAAATACTCGTATCAAAATTGTATGTGCTTATAAAATTTAAGGGTTTCTCTCGATTTTCATGGGATCCTATCATCAGATTCTAACTTGGTGACAATGGGACCACCGCAAGAGTACAAACTTTCGAAAAAAAAAAAAAAAAATTATAATCGGTCCAGAATTGGCGGAGAAATCGGTGAGCATAGGTACATAAAAAGAAAAAAAATCGGTAAACATACATACAGCCGAACATAGAACCTCCTCCTTTTTGAAGATGTCGGTTAAAAAATTAACTTTATTAGCATATACAGGGTTAAATAAAGGTCTAAAAATGCCTGTAGACCCGCTGATTATGTGATTAAGGCTTGTATATTTGCCAATGACCTTGTGCATACAAACGGAGCTAACTTCACTTCGCGCCACTCCGCTACCCGTGTTTTAAATTTTTAACAAAAAAACAAATACATATTTTTAGAAAGTAACAAAACCAAGATATTTTCGTTTGTATTGCACAGCAGTAGATATTATTTTTTTAATCTTTTAAAAAAATGAAGGAGTAAAATGGTTTCATCTCGACGATTTGGAGGTGACTTGGTGTTTTTGTTCCTATTATGTAAAATCGATACATACATTCTGGCTAAACCAAGTTACGTGCAATATTATTTAGATTACTACCAATTTTTTTAGATGTAATTTCTCAGTAAATGCCGATGAAAAAGTGCTTCATCTGCACGCCATTTTTAAGCTTTTTCGAGAGAACACCCGTATTATTATGATTCTAATAATATAATTCTTCATAATACAATTATATTATTAATCATACAACACTCTGTCAAATTTCATTTTCATCTTTATCGCTAACGCATTAGGTTCAAGGTTGATCGGGAATTTACAGTGACAGGTAGCGTGATGTGCTTTCTGATTCTGCTAAACTGGCCTTTCACCAGTTGGTTTTCGGTCACATGTTATAAGGGGCGAACCTATTCTCAAAGCTCAATGGGTACATATCCCGACTCTAGGTAACTGAGGAAATAAGATGGAAAAACACAATAATACAGGAATCAAAATCAAGAATTACATGCTCAGCAGTAGCGATTTTGTCCAGTAGACCAACGAGAAAGACGCAATAGTTTCCCTTTAACTATTCCGTTATCAATGAAAATATTAACTGGTTAGCATAATAGCGGGATAAATCATCATCATCTACTGCAAGACTTCGGCAACTAGTGTGCACAGGCCTCTCTTTTCTTGCGCCAATGACCACGCTCTTGTGTCAGCCTCATCCAGGAGAGGTTTTTCTGATAACGCATGGTTTGTTTGAAAAATTCTTGATGTCTCATAGTGTCGATTACAAAAGTTTTTTCGCCTAATTACATGCGTAAAATATTACTAGCGAAATGTAGATGTGAAATGTTACTTATGTACAACTCTTCTTAACTTATTGTAGCGTGGTGTTTTGTTCAGTTATGTAGCATCACAACAAAAAGCTTACAGAATACGTTAATACAATTAACCGAACAACAACTGGCGAAGCACGATCCGAAGGTGTCAGATTTACATAGCTTCATTTTAATTCGGCCACCTCTTACTTCGGGTATTTTCGGCGGAAATTTAAATTTACTGCGCCGCTCCGGCGGGTGGGACCGAACCTCTGTCGCATTCGATTGTCAAAGACTTACCCCTAAGCTGTAAGCTCCTTACTCGACTAAGGAGATTTCCGAACAGGATCCCCTTTGCGCCAGAACTTTGTAGTATTAAGAAAAAAATTAAACCAGCCAGCGCCATTTTCTTTTTTTGTTTTGAGAGTGTGAGATTATGAACTGGTATCGGGACTCGAGATTGCTTTAATGAAATGCTGAAATGTCGAGGATTTTCGTATTGATAATGTGATACGTATGATTTTAATATTGATGTAATTCGACGAAGTGGATTTTATGGTAAAGAGATTATTCATGATACCTTCTCGGCAATTGGTTGAAAGGGCAAATTATGTTCCTTGTTTATGTTCCTTCTTAAGGTCAAATCGTTGGATTTGATTCTATGACTGCTTAAAAGTCAAAGTCAAAACGTTTAGTCCAATTAGGCCATTAAACGGCACTTTTGAACGTCATTCACATTTCAAATATATAAAAATTCTGAAGTGACTCTACTGTCCATTCGGAAAGGTAGATTCTTATGGAGAAGAATGGACAAGAAACTCCATTAGCAAAAAGTATTCTAATATGTTGCCTTTTCAAAATAGTTTTAGTTTATCTACATATAAATATTCAATTACTTCACGTGTTTGTGTGTACTACTCCTATAAAGGTCTGGAACGATTTTGGTATAAAATATATGCATGACTGTGTAGTTTCTGGATGGTTTAGAATCAAAATTGGACTCGGTAGGCGCTGTGATTATTTTCTAGATTTTTACCAATGCCAACCTATGTACAGGAGTATGGCGGAGCCGCTAGTAACCAATATAATTGATTGCTGTTTTTAAATACCTACCTACTTTTGGGAAAAACTGAGACGCTCCTGGTATTCACGATAAATATCCCTACAGATTAATCCTGAATTTTTGACCTCTTCGATCTCATTCATTTCTAATTCATGCTATGATGACTAGGTATATACATCATCATGTAACAAAAAAAGCTTCCCAATGACTTTTCTGTTCATGACCTCAAGAACGTTCTCGATTGTTTCAGTAATTAACTTGACGTCGTCGCTGTGTGCTTCACTATCGTACTAACTAGGTAAGGTACGAGTACCTGTTGCGGATTTTCCAGGGCCTAAGGGCAAAGGGCATTTGGAGGAACACCGGTTTTAGTCAGTTAGAGTCATAATAACAGCCGCACGGGTCGATCTTCAAGGTTAAGCAACGCTTGCTAAGGTTGGTCTGTGGATGGGTGACCATCTTATCATACCGAGTTTCCTCCGTGCCTTGGAAAGCATGTTAAACCGTTGGTCCCGGCTGTCATTTGTAGATCTTTGGCAGTCGTTACGGATTGTCAGAAGCCAGTAAATCTGACTCCAGTCTTGCTATAAAGTTTTGTGTTACCCAGTTATTGGGTCGTGGAGGTCTGGTAGGCAGCTGCTCCTCGTAAAATACTGGTATTCAGCTAAATCCGGCTTAACTGGAAGCCGACTCCAATATAGTTGGGTAAAGGCTAGGTAGATGATTATGAGAGTTTGACACTCCCTTCCGTCCGGCTCAGAGCGGAGGGAGTCATTTGAAGATCTCCCATCCAAAAAAAGGTACCTTTTCTATTGGTATATGTGGTTAGGGCCAGTTTCTGAATGGAATATTTGGAGTTAAGGCTGGTGTATATGCTAATGACCTTGTGCATACAAACGGAGCTATACCTCTTCGCGCCACTCCGCTACCCGTGTTTTTATTTTTTTTATAATGAAACAAAAACATATTTAATAAACGCCTTTCCTTTTTTTTTTGTCTTTCAAGTTATTTTCTTTTGTATTTCACAGCAGTAGATATTTTTTTTAGCCTTTTGATAAAAAATAAAGAAGTAAAATGGTTTCATCTCAACGAATTGGAGGTGATTTGGCGATTTTTTTGCCTATTATGTGATACCGATACATAAATTCTGGCTAAACCAAGTTACGTGCAATATCATGTAGATTACTACCTATTTGTTTCAAATATAATTTCTCGGTAAATACCGACGATAAACTGCTTCATCTGCACGCTATTTTTATGCTTTTTCGAGAGAGCGCCCTTAAGAACGTGTCTAACATTACTTTAAAGGCAAAGTTTAACAGTTTTTCAGGCTGAAGTCGAAATTGACAGTGGTAATTCTCAATTCAGAAATGGGGCTCTGTGCCAGCGCACTCATTTAAACTAATATAATAAAGATTTAAGAAGTTCTCCATTACTGCTTAGAATCATAGGCTTTTTGGGTCCGAGAAAATACACGGTTGATAATGTTATGAAATGTTCATTATGATGGTTAAAAAGTATAAAGATATTCCTTGGTGTCTCTATTGGTCTCTTTTAGATAAACTGTAGAATTACTACACTGTATGGCGTGTATGTATGTATGTGTATTGGCGCTTAGATTTGTCTATTTAGGGTGGGTCACGCTTACAGGATGCATCAAGGCTAACGGGCGGTATCTTCTTGCAACGGGTGCCTGTGGAGGGGTGTCGTTACTAAGGCTGGCCAAAATAATGCTAACGTGATGATTTGGCTCATTTCTGACGGTTTTTATAGAAAGCAGATTACAGGAAACGGAATATAAGAAAAAACAATCTCTATGAGGAAAGGTTGCATTTTTAACGAGCAACTTGACCCGCGCAATTTCGTCTGCGTCTAATTTTTTTCATTTATGCACCGCTCCTATTGGTTGTAGAGTGATGTTATAAAGCCTCGATAAATGGGCTATTCAACGCTTAAAGATTTTTTTCAATTGGAACCAGCAGTTCCTGAGATACAGTATTAATTTTTGTGGCCATCTGTGGATAGCAGTTTTCTACATTTCGGCTGATACATTGTTAAGATATTAGAAGGCGCTCTAATTTTGCACATTTTTTGAAAAGAGCCGCTTTCTGAAACGTTAAGCTGTAGATATCTCATTATCAGTATCTAAAGGTAAAAGCAAAACGTTTTCAAAAGCCAAAATTAAAGCCAAGAAACTCCGCCACAATATTTTCGAAATAATCTTTTTGAAAAGCGCAATTGTAAATATCAAAATTCTCATTCAAATATTACGAACAGTACCGAGCTCCATTCACTGAGACTGTTTATCACTATTTTTCAAGATAAAATAATAAAGGAGGAGCGTATAAATGAAACTCTAGGTGCCGATAAACGAACAAAAGTAAATGCTACGTTAATTTTCCGGTTTGAGGCCGGTTGGGCCCTTTTTAACGAAAGAATGAGCCACCCTTTGCCTTTCACACTTTTACGTCTCATAGACCCCTTTGACCAGCAGTACAGTGATTTATCCCCGAAGAGCCGGGAATAAATTCGTTCAGATTAAGTCGTGGACGCCTTTTATATGTTTTCTTTGGACTCACAAAGGAACTACTAAGAAATGTTTAGTATTTTTCGGTAATCGTCCACTTTGGAGCGGGTCCTTTTGGGCTATTGATTGGATGGCGACCTTTTTGGGTTTTAGACAGCCGGAGAAATGCAGATATTTTATTGGTTAGCATCTTTACTGAGTTTGTATTTATGTCATACCATACTAGGTTTTGCCAGTTAACCCCATGGAAACACGCTCCCGGCATAAATATCTGTTGTCCTAATCCAGTACACGGTCAATCCGTGTGCCAAGTTTCATCTAAATCGCTTCTGTCGTTAAGACGTGAAAATATAACAAACAGACATCTAGACGGATAGACTGACAAAATTACATTCGTATAATTGCGCGCGTGAATGATAGAACTAAGAAAACCCGTTCCAAAATAAATAAAAAAACCGGCCAAGTGCGAGTCTAACTCGCACACGAAGAGTTCGGTACCATAACCTTAATTTTTATTATTTGTTGTTATAGTGCAATAAAAATATTTTATACGGCTAAAGAATCAGGTTCAAGGTTGATTGGGAAAATTGGACAGTGACGCGAAGCGTGATTTGCTTTCTGGTTCTGCTAAAGTGGCATTTTTAGACCCGCAGTGCAAACAAACAGTAAAACATTCAATTAGGAATTAAACTTTATAATATCTTCTAATGTTGGAAGGATTGGAAATCACCTATACAATGAAACTAACAAACATTGCTCCATTTATTCGACTACTCTTCAGAAATGTAAAAGAACGGTGTATGGCTGGTTACAGGTGCAGAGCTATGATGAAATAGAAAAACTCTTAAGGTTGTCATTTCTCTAATACACGACCAATCACATAAATTCTTCTCAGTACAACAACCAACACGCAACCTCATAAGGTACAACACTCACACACATAAAAGGGCTTTTTCTCAAATTATCACTTGTTCAAATTTTGACCTTCTGATGTAACTATTGATGTAACAAACTAGCGTGAGAATCTTGGTACCCATAACACAAGTTAAATCTTTCTTTGAGTACCAAAATTCAATACAAATACTACTGACACTATTGTTACTCTCTAATATGTTTTTGTTCTTGTTGCATAATAGTTGTTCGTAAGTGTTTGATTGTACAACATTCTTTTGGTCCAATAAACAATTAATTATTATTAATGTGTAAAAATCTCGTGTCACGGTGTTGTTTATCGAACTCCTTCGAAACCGAGCAATTTTTATCATTTTTTTTGTATATATTTGGTAGGTCTGAGAATAAGTCGTAGGCTATTTTTTATGCCAAAACGTTTGCCGAGTCAGCTAGTACTACTTTAAAATTCTCTAATACAGAAGTGACTTTTACTTGCATACAAAATATAGCAATACTTTAAAAGTCTTTGCCCATCGAAACCGAAGCGATGCATCTTACACAACGTATGGTATATGCCTTCCGTGCCCATTTTGTCCCACCTTTTTTCTTTTTTGTAAGGATGGGAAATCATTAAAGTGATTCAATCAGTATATCGCCGTTTTATGTTTTAACGTATCTTGTTAGGTTCGTGGAACAGGAATGTGAAATTGTGGTATATGTTATTTGACTATATGATCTAGTATTGAACTGAAGGAATACACGATGCTTTTTTTTAATATTTTGACAGCGGAAACTTATAAAGTGTGTGTGCGAGTTTGTTACTGAATCAGTTGGCGGATTGAATTAATTTAATGTTTTGGCGCTAGGTTCGATATTTTGAACTTTACTCTTGGAAGCATGCGAGGTCCGCGTGAGGTGCGCGGTGCCTCTAGGCGCTTTTGAGCCACCATTAATTTAAAGATACGCCCTTAAATGTCTCCTTCCGCTTGGGACGGAGTAGAAGGGAGTGTCAGACTCTTACTAATTCAAACGCATCCATGTTTCTCCTAATGCCCTTTGTATTCTAAGGCTGCGGTTGACTCTTCCGAACAAAATCTGCAACCTTGTCAATTTTTTCCTACCTAAGTGCTAACATCAGGTCAGGTTCCAAGAATAAGTCACAATATCCCAAATATAATCTACTCTTGGCGATTACTTACGTGATCAAATAAAATAGAATTCTCAAGATAAACGTTTCCTTTTGGCCGTAACAGGAAAGAAAATTAAGTCACCGATTCTATCGATTTTATCCGAAGTCCTTGAGATTTGAACGAAACGACTCAAGAAGTTAGGGAACCGAATTTAAGTACCTCGATAGAGAAATGCAGAAAATTCTTCGATTCGACGCCAACCTTTCTTGGAAAGCTAGACTTCTTGCATTTTACATCTATGAATCACCGAACTTATCGATTTTAGAGAAACCAATAAAGAGAAATTTATCTGAATAGTGACTGCGGCTGCATGGGCCCAGTTTGGTCTCTGGATGTGTTACCATTTTGATATTCCGAGGAGCCGTGCCTCGGAAAGCACATTAAGCTGTTAGTTCCGGCTGTCGGATACTCAGAAGCCAGAAAATCTGCCAGCAGTCTTGCCAAGAAGCACCTACTGTGATACCCAGTTAATGGGTTGTGGAAGTCTGGTAGGCAGCCGCTCTACGTAAAATACTGGTATTCAGCAGAATACTGTTTGTAGGGAGCCAATCCCAATAACTCATTATTAGAAAAGGCTAGGCAGATGATGATTTATCTGCATAGTGAATAAGATGTATTTACTTACTTAGACGAACTAGGAATTAATGTGTGATTTTTGTCTCAGTCCACGTGCGTGCCTTTTTGACTGAACGACGAAAAGCAACTAAGCACCAGGATTTAACTTGAACGACTGGCTATCTGACCTCCGAAACCCAGTAGCTGGGTAATATTTTAGGTACCCCTTCCTACGACGCCGACGCTGGGGTTGCATTTCGTGGCATAATTTTTAGAGTTCCGAACATCCGTAAAAAACGGAACCCCTATAGGATCACTCGGGTGTCTGTCTGTCAGTCTATCTGTCCGTCTGCCACAGCCAGTTTTCTCCAGATCTACTGGACCGATTCTATTGAAATTTAGTATACGTATGGATTTCTGTGACTCAAACACGAACAAGTTACGTATATAAGTAAATTTTTAGTAGGGGCGTCACTTTTGGGTTCAAACTAGAAAAAAAAGTTCTCCAAACTCTATCGTGTGACACATCAAATAAAAGATCTTACTGTGGGAGTTTTAATTATAAATTTGTCATAATTTTAAAATAAAGAATTTAGAAGTTATTCAAGAAATTAGACCAAAAATGACCATTATCTTCGAAACTACCGAGCTAAAATTTTGAAAAAATGCATATAATTCTATACCTAAAGATTACAGGAAAACCTATAAGAAGTCTGTAATGTTGTGTCTGTGTTGTCTGTGTGTGTGTGTGTAAATTGGTTAGGACCCTTTGCACGTGAGTCCGACGCACTTGGCCAGTTTTAAAACTATTTTGCCTGGTTCACGGGCAGTGAACCTAATTGCGAAAGCGGGTGAATTAATTGCGTGGGTGGTCTTGAGTAGGCGAAAACAAACTGAGTAGTAATCTCCCTTAGCACTAGACGTACACTTTCGAAGAGACGACATTTTAAGCTCCATTTATCATAGAAGTCTATTTAAGATATAAGGGATTTCTCAGCGAATATTAAAGTGAATTTTGTATCTTGAAGTGTTAAATGGAAACATATACTCGTACTTAACCCTATACTTGGCATCATCATCATATCAGCCGAAAGACGTCCACTGTTGGACATAGTCCCCAAGTGTCGCCACAACAACCGGTCCTGTGCGTCTTGCATCCATCAGCTACCCTCGACCCTCACCAGGTCATCGGTCCGGCTTGTGGGAGGTTTTCCAACGTTGCGCGATCACTGGCGTCTTCTGTTGAAACCATAAAAATCTCCGATAGTAATGACGGTGGACAATGTTCCGATCTTCCAGTCTTCGGTAAGGTAATGCTTGGAGTTTCCTTGGTGATCGAATCAGGAATGATGATAATTATCCGCAAGAGAACCAAGGTAACATGGTCAAACATCAAAAAAATATTATGCAATATACCTACATAGTAGATCCCACCTCAACATCTCAACTTCCCATCCCATAAAACTCATTCTTACTCCCACTCCTTCTCATTTCTTGCGGTACGATTGTGGAACTCACTCCCATTTAAAATACGACAAAGTAAAAATATTTCTCTGTTCAAAAAAGCCGTCAAAGAGCACTATCTCTCTTCTATACTGTAATATATCTTATAGGTATCTATGTATTATTTTATTATAATTATGTATTTAGGTAAATGTATTTGTGTATATTAGTTAGTATGTTTATTGTATTTTGATTTATATTTATTAATAGCTGTATGTTTAAGTTAAGTTAGCTTAGTCTATTTTAAGTTTCCTTCTTTGTCTCTTTACACACTCTGTCTACGTATCTTATCCCACTCTCCTGTCGCAAGTCTGCTGGAAGAAATTTCTTATGAAATAAGCAGTACCTTTGTGCTCTTCTCACTGTATAAATTTTCGTGTTTTAAGTATATTGTGTGTACATAAATAAATAAATAAATAAATAGTACGTATTTGAAACCGTTTCCAAAAGTTCGAAAGTAAGTATTAAACATGGTTCATCTTTACAACAGGCTAAGTTTTAATTCTGCACCTTCACTTTGGCACAATAGAGGAAAGTCAGGAGAAGGTTGGCTCTACACAAAATACTAAAAATAGACTCACGCACTTAGAAGTCGCAGACAGGTGCGACGCAGAAATTTGACAACGTAGCGACAATTGTTTTTTAGGGTTCCGTACCCGCAGAGTAACCAACGGAACCCTATTACTAAGCCTCCGCTATTTGCCTATCCGTCCGTCCGTCTGTCTGTTAGCGGGCTCTATCGAGAACTGTAACAGGTACTTAGACAGTTGAAATTTTCACAGAATGTGTAGGTATTTCTGTTGCCGCAAAAATAAAATAAAATTGTTTCTAACGGTTTATGATACGGAAACCTTCGTGTGAGAGTCCAACTCGCACTTGGCCGGTTTTTTATAGAATTGCGACAAGGCTTGTAATCTGTCACACGGGTTCAACGCGGATTAGAAGATTTCAAATGTCTTAGAATATTTAATTCTTGGATATGTCCGTTTCATTGAGATATTGTCCTTCATAGTTTTGAGAGCAGTGATGATGAAATAAACTACACCAATGAAGCACATGTCCCACGACTTTCAAGCGTAGAGGGTCGATAGCACGGAATGGAAGAAGATAACGACGTGATGCGTCGATCCCAAGTAACATGGGAAGCAGGAACGCAGGAAGGTGTATTTTTTTTCGGATGGGAAATCATCAAATAACTCCTTCCGCTCTTGGCGCAGCAGAAGGGAGTGTCAGACTCTTACTGACTAAAACCCATCCGTGTTCCTTTGCGTTCCATGGCCATGGTGACACTTTCGAGCAAACTCCGCAATCCTGGCAGGCACTGATACTAGCGTGCTCCGTCTACCTTTGACCATTATTTTTCCCAGGGGCTAAAGCATTATAAAGTTTAACGAGCAAAGATCTCATTACCGTGCTTTGTTCATTACCACGTGTACACGTGATGGGACGAGTTACCGAGTTCACACGACATGGTACGCTTCATGTCTTGTTACTTTTGTGATCGATAACTTTTTGAGGTATCGTTTTGAGAAATAGCAATTTGTTTATTTATTTAATGAAAAAGGCTGTAAATGTTCATGAATTTTCGTTTGTTATTTGGAGACGACCTTCTGACCATTATTTTCTAAGGGACTAAAGCGTGATAAAGTTTAACGAGCAAAGATCTCATTACCGTGCTTTGTTCATTACCGCGTATACACGTGATGGAACGAGATGCCGAGTTCACACGACATGGTACGCTTCATGTCTTGTTACTTTTGTGATCGATAACTTTTTGAGGTATAGTTTTGAGAAATAGCAATTTGTTTATTTATTTAATGAAAAAGGCTATAAGTGTTCATGAATTTTCGTTTGTTGTTTGGAGACGACCTTCGGACCGTAATTTTTTCCAGGGACTAAGGCGTGATAAAGTTTAACGAGCAAAGATCTCATTACCGTGCTTTGTTCATTACCGCGTGTACACGTGATGGGACGAGTTGCCGAGTTCACACGACACGGTACGCTTCATGTCTTGTAACTTTTGTGAGCGATAACTTTTTGAGGTATCGTTTTGAGAAATTACAATTTGTTTATTTATTTATTTAAAGAAAAAGGCTGTAAGTGTTCATGAATTTTCGTTTGTTGTTTGGAGACGACCTTCGGACCGTAATTTTTTCCAGGGACTAAGGCGTGATAAAGTTTAACGAGCAAAGATCTCATTACCGTGCTTTGTTCATTACCGCGTGTACACGTGATGGGACGAGTTACCGAGTTCACACGACACGGTACGCTACATGTCTTGTAAGTTTTGTGAGCGATAACTTTTTGAGGTATTGTTTTGAGACAGCGAAATTTATTTATTTATCTTAAGTTCATGCATCACCAAAATACATTTGCATACTTAATGCCTTATAACCTTAACAGGTGGTCTTCGCCAACTGTTTAAATACATTTATTGACTTTCTTAATATAAAAAAAAAACAGGAAAAATTATATAAAGCTGTCCTGAATTGACTTCTATAAGTGATCCTTTCCATTTTTTAGAAATAAAATAAAGGTTCATAATTTCTTCGAGTATCTACGAAGGGATATTAGGGAAAGATCAATGTACTTTACTGTACGTTTATCTGGCGTCTACCATTGTGTGCTTTGGTAGCCTAGGAATTTCTTCTGTATCGTGGGTGTGTTTACATACATATAATCTCACATATACAAACCACCAAACCCGGAACAACTATCTGTTATGTAGACCATACAAACATTGTTTTATTTATTTATTTATTTATATATGATTTATTGTACACCAAAAAAAAATTATAATAAAGAATACCTTAAACTAAAACAATATACAATCGGTGGCCTTATCGCGTTTCGCGATCTCTTCCAGGCAACTTGGAATGGAAAGAGATACTTTGCCTGGACATGACATGGAGCTACAATTGGTGTAAACATAATAAACAATTTTAACACAGAAATATACGTAGGTAATATATAGGAACTGAAACATTATAAAAATCATACAATACACAAAAATAACACATACATACTTAATATATAGGAAGAGGATATACTAATAATTCAAATATCATAGTGACAAGTATTGTTCCTTAACTAGTCTTTTAAAAACAGGCAGTGATTGCGCGCGCAGAATTGAGCATTCCATAAAAGCGGCCTGAACTGAACTGTAAAAGATTTGTCTAAGAAAATTGTGGAATGCGTTTTATTATTTTATTTAAATTTTCCGCAGCAGTCAATCACTCAACCAATGAGTGCCGTGCCATGCGTATGTTTCTTCATTTCTAAATTCTCCGTTCATTCGTAAGTAAAGATAAAAGAAAGAACATCGATTTATCAACCGATAAACACAAGATTAAAATACTTCAATAAATTAAAATTACTTTTTTTTGACTGCACTATAAATTATTTATTTTTTTCAATAAAATTACTTTAACCCCCTTTAATTTTTTTTTATTTTGTTTATTACTGTCGCGTAGCATCTATCTGCGATCTTATAAATTAAACTTTACAAAAAAAGTTACTTACTGCCCACACGATAAAAAGAACTTTACACCTTGCTCACAACGGCCCTTAATACAACTTGTTTTTGCGTTCATACAACGTGCTAATGCCATTATGACTAAACTGTGAAAAAGGGATAGTGTTGTAGTGTGTCTTGTAAAACTCCGTCCCCCTTCCACACCGTTACCATGATGGTTTTATGATGTCATAATAGGCACCCAGTAAGCAAAGAAATCATTTCCTGCCCATGTATGGACATAGTTTTACCACATCCGGAGACTACATACTCGTACTATGGTAAATAACTAATCAGCCTATCGCCATAGACGTAAACCTATCCAAAAAGAGAGGACAAAGGCTGTACTATCCATTAAATACAAAAGCCAATAAATATACCGCCAGAGCAAGGATGGTAATGGGTAGCAAGCATAGAGCATGGAATCTCATGGAATAGTCATGCCATCTACTAATAGTATTCGTGCCTAGTGTTGCGATTGGGAAATTTTCAAACTTTGAGTGTCATAGTCATAGGTACGTATTTTATGTGACAAACAAATAAAATCTATACTTTAATTTATAAAGCTGTAGAGTTTGTTTGTTTGCTTGAACGCGCTAATCCTTAATGGTGCTCAAATATTTATGTGTCAGTAAATGGCAAAACAACGTAAAATCATTATTTTAAAACCCTTAAACCTTTACATTTTAATTTTCTTTTCATTTTTTCTTTTAAACCTTTTAATTTTTTATGCAATTAAAACTACTGACAATACTTTCTTAAGCTATGGCCACATCGACGTCTCTGTACTCTGTGGACGAAAATCTACGGTTCGCTACTAACCTAGTTTCCTACAGTCTCGTACATTTAGCACCCGATAAGGAGCTCAGGTCTGTTTTTAGAATATTTTCAGGTATAAAATGGGCCAAAGTGAGTGGTAACGAGGTGTATTTAAGAAGATTCGACTGAAGATATCTTGAGTTGAGTTTAAAATATGTAAACTTTACGAAAGATATCTTGTGGGTCGATTGGTACATAATATATTATACAGAGAAATAACATAACCTCAGGCTTATATTTGCCGAAGGAGAGGCAGAAGCGTAGCTGTAGTTTACCCACTTTTCTCCAGATTGTCCCTAGAACTACATAAATTAAAAACCGGTCAAGTGCGAGTCGGACTCTCACACGAAGGGTTCCGTATCATAAACCGAAAAAAACACATTTCTTGTACTTAGTGTAATTTTAAATTATTTTTTATTAGTATTATGATTAAATTATAGCGGCAATAGAAATACACAGTCTGTGAAAATTTCAACTGTCTACCTATTTATGTTCTTGAGATATAGCCCGCTGACAGAAAGATGGACGGACGGAAAGATAGACTGACATATGGACGGATAGACGGACGGACGGTCAGTGAGGCTTAGTAATAAATAGGGTTCCATTGGTTACCCTTCGGATATGGAACTCTAAGAAAATGCATTATTAGCATTAGAAAATCGTATGCTTAAAAATTATACCTAGAGTTGCCATGTTTTATTTATTTACTTGGTTTTTCCCGCGACTTTGTACGCGCATATCCCGTTCCCGTGAGAATTTCGGAAACTCCTCTTACTGCTCTCCTACGTAGTATAGGGAAGCTACATGCCAAATTTCAGCTTCCTCAGACCAGTAGTTTCGGCTGTGCGTTGTCTGTCAGCCACTCAATCAGTCGGTAACGGAACGGAACAGAATTTTATATAAATCGATGATTGATTGACAGGTTAAAAAATATGACTGTCCTCCTGGGGCAGTCGACCAAAAAGGTCAATAGACAACAGCTTGTCTTTTAATAAGTTTTATTGGTTGAGGAGCTCGTGGTTAAATAATAACAGCCGCACGGGTCAATCTTTAAGGTTAAGCTACGCTTGCCAAAGGTTGGTCTGTGAATGGGTGACCATCTCAATATACCGAGTTTCCTCCGTGCCTCGGAAAGCACGTTAAGCCGTTGGTCCCGGCTGTCATTTGTAGATCAGCAGTCGTTTCAGATAGTCAAAAGCCAGTAAATCTGATTCGTCTTGCCATGAAGTACCGTGTTACCCAGTTAACGGGTTGTGGAGGTCTGGCAGGCAGCCGCTCCACGTAAAACACTGGTATTCAGCTGAATCCGGTTTGACTGGAAGCCGACCCCAATATAGTTAGGAAAAAGGCTAGGTTAGGTTACCATATGAAAATAATAAGATTCAATAAAATAATTGTCACATAAATCTCGTGTAAATTATTTTAAAACATAATTCAACGAGACCCATTTGCTGTCCCATGCCCGTAATAGTAGCTGCACTGATTTTTACGAACGCCACAAATATTTACGAGCTACCATAAAATATAGGCTGAATTTTATTTAATTCCACACGAACAAAAACACTAGTTAAAAAAATATACTATTTCTATGTACCTCACGTTTTCTTCACAAAACCTATTTATTTAACGGTAAGTACATATTATGTCAGCAGCAGGTACTTATCATTGAGAAGTTCTGTTAGCCATCAGTGGTCTTCATCAACAGTTTCATGAAACTAAAGATAATTCTCCTTATTAATGCTTAGGTTAATTGCTTCTTCTTCGTCGTTTCACTCTTGGCGTAGTCGTCTTTAAGGTTGTGTAGTAAGTATGCTTGAGAAGCTCGTGGATGAAGAATAACAGCCGCACAGGTCGATCTTCAAGGTTAAGCAACGCTTGACAAGGTTGGTCTGTGGATGGGTGACCATCTTAACATATTAAGTTTCCTCCGTGCCTCGGAAAGCACGTTAAGCCGTAGGTCCCGGCTGTCATTTGTAGATCTTTGGCAGTCGTTATGGATTGTCAGAAGCCAGTAAATCTGACTCCAGTCTTGCCAAGATTTATTGTGTTATCCAGTTAATGGGTTGTGGAGGTCTGGTATCCAGCCGCTTCATGTAAAATACTGGTGTTCAGCTGAATCCGGTTTGACTGGAAGCCGACCCCAATGTAGTTGGGAAAAGGCTAGGCAGATGAGTAAGTATGCTTGACAACTCGTCGCCACTCTTCACGCACATTTGCTTTAAAAAAAAAACATAAATGTGAAAATGGAAGCCAAATTCTGTAGCATCCTGAAATAAGATAAGTTAAGGTGGATGCTCCAGGGTAGCCCGCGAAATTCAAATATTTTTATGTTTTTTGCAATTAGTGTGAAGCTGTATGTGGACCAAATACGATTCAAGATTCTACGAATTGATACGACAGAGGGGCTTTCCTTTAAACTGCCTATACTAGGTACCATTTTCAAGCTCTGTACCAAAAATAAATTAATTAGGAGCAGTAGTTTAGTCGCAAATGATTTTTAAAGTTTTTGCACGGTTTGAACACGATGTATCTTTTCTAACAACTGATTATCGTCTAAGCATAGGTCATGCACCTTACAACAATAAATCTACGATGCGTTGTTGCCGCTCTGACGCATGTCGAAGGACATTCACTAAAAATTGGCAATGCAAACAAGGAAGCAATCAATACACACACACTTGCACTTTCACTACGAAAGCGACTAACATAAAGCGAGCGAAAGAAATAGAGATAGGTCAGTTTGTTGCATCCTTGTTTTTTGCGGTCGGTAAGTCCCTCAGTGCGCCGACGCTTGTTTTTCGGAACGTACGTTTTGTGGAATTCGCGCGCAAACAATTGTAATTTTATTTTGTTATTTTGAGAGGACACGTAACTTGGGATTATTATTATTTAGTACTAGTGTTTTTTTTGTGATTGACTGTTTTTTATGGTGATAGGACACGTAACTTGGGATTATTATTATTTAGTATTAGTATCTCCGGACCTCACTCCCATGGATTTCTTTTTGTGGGGTTACATTAAGGGTGAAGTGTATGCCTCAGAGGTAAATACAATTGATGTCTTAAAAAATAGGATTATTTTAGCATTTCACAAATTAAAGTGCTTAGCGATGGACAGTGATCTAATTAGAAAAATAAATAACAATATTCTCCGTCGGTATAATTTGTGCATCAATGTGAATGGAGGACACATCGAAAATTTAAAAAGTTAGTATGTTTGTTTTTGAGCGCGTACTTCGAAACGTTACCTAACATAAAAGCCAGTGCGAGCGGAGGCCTAAGTCGCCGGCGGCCACCCCGGCCCGGCCCCCGTCGAGCACACGAGATACCGCACACCGCGCTCCAAGGCGCGCGCGACGTTGCCGCTTTGTTACCTAGCGGTATCTAAGGTCAGTGTCATTTTTTTACAAAGGGTGGTTGCGTTTTATTCGGATTTGCAAGCTATTTAGTTTGTTTGAAAAAAATATTTTCTCATTTATGGCGCTTTTTGTTTTTGTACCGTATCGAATTAATACTGAACAAGTATAGTATACGTAGTTTAATTTAATGCCCCTCTGTCGTATCAACTCTGTATATCATCATGCTAAGGCCAATAGGAGCGGAGCAGTAATGAAAATTGTGACGCAGACGAAGGTGTTAATATATAAAGTTGAAAAGTTTTTTTATTTGTTTGCTTGAACATGCTAATCTCAGGAAATATTGGCCCGATTTAAAAAAATCTTTCAGTGTTAGATAGCCCATTTATCGACGAAGGCTATAGGCTATATATCATCACGCTAAAACCAATAGGAGCGGTGCAGTAATGAAAATTGTGACGCAAACGAAGTTGCGCGGATCAACTAGTAATTTTATACTAATATATAAAGCTGAAGAGTTTGTTTGTTTATTTGCATGAACGCGCTCATTCAATTTGAAAAATTCTTTTAGTGTTTGATAGCCCACTTATTAAGGAAGGCTTTAGGGTATCATCACGTTAAGACCAACAGGAGAGGAGCAGACGAAGTTGCGCGGGTCAACTAGTCATATTTAAGCTAAGAAAATGCGTCGTTGTCATAATTTACATAAATAATCGTGACTTTGTTGAATTATTTTGTATGAAAAAGAAAAAAAAACAATAAGTCATGTGTATCTAAACGATAACGTTATAAGAGGAAAAAAAACTGAAAAAATTGAAATGCGTAAATCGGTACTCATTGAGACCAAAAGACAAAGAGATAAGTCCTTTTGTAACTATCTACGGATAAAGAACGATACCCACTTACTTATTATGAAACTCGCCCTCTCGATCTAGAAAGTCAAACTCAACCCCAAAAGTCATTTCGTCAGACAAAAGGGTTCAACTATTTGTTTCTATTTGACATCTGGAAACTATTTAAACAAAAAATAAGTCGCGGGCTTAAAAATAAACTTTCTGAAATGAGCGGAATTAAATGACTTTTAAATGAAGACCTTGATGTAAACTTTTGTTTTATTTCAGTCAAAAAATTTAGGAATCGTGTAGCTCATTATTTTGTGGTAATCTTTATAATATTACAAGCTGACTTGGCGAACGTTGTTTATTTTACAGATAAAATAAAAAAGAAATACAAAAATAAATAAGGCCCGCGACCTATTTTCAGACCCAAATTTATCCAAAAAAAAAAACATAAAAATCGGTCAAGCCATTTTGAAGGAGTTCGATAACAAACACCGTGACACGTAATATAGATTAGATGAAAAAAAAAATATAACTAAGTTGCCCAAATTAAGATACTTACAACCTAATTCATAAAACAACAATCAATATGATAATATGACACCTCTATAAAAAAGTTAGTCTCAGGAATAGTAAGACCGATTTGAAAAATTCTTTCAGTGTTAGATAGCCCATATATCGAGGAAGGCTATAAGCTATCATCATCATCATATCATCACGCTAAGACCAATAGGAGCGGAGCAGACGAAGTTGCGTGGGTCAACTAGTTCTCTATAAAGATTCACAATTGAAATATAAATTTGCTAATCAGTATTGAAACTAATCGTATGGTTACATTTCTGTAATAAATAAGGCCCTTTAAGCGTCAGAACTATTTAAACAAGACCCTTTAAATGTAAGTATACCAACACTGCCTACCACAAACAATAAAAGCGCAATACTACGTTATTACTACCAGTAGTCAAATACCCTATCAAAGACAAAGAGCTACCTATATAAACCAACAAAAAAAAACAAAAGCCTTAGCCTTACTACGGCTCTCGTGTCAATGGCACATTAAGGGTTAACACGTATAACCAGCATTATTTTACTCGGCAAAAACATAAAATGAAAATGTTACTGCGGACTGAGGGTGGGGCTATAAATCCGTGCGACCGTACGGCGTACAGTCGCAGCGACAAATCGTTGATGGCGTTTTCATATGAACGATTATTAGATTGATATTCGAGTGTTATGGTTTCCTTGTGTTTGTATTATGGCATTTATCGCAGTTTGGTTTTGTGTGTTTTTGAAAACGTGCGTTTGCGTTGTGTCTTTAGATGCTTTTTATTTAGACATTTATGATGTACCTAAAAAAATGGTTGAAAAGTAGCGTCGTGCAATGACAATTTATGTATGTGTATTTTTTATATTGTCATAAAAACTTAATAAAGGAAAATACCTAAATATAGAAAAAGTCATAGTTTAGGTGGGTTCAAGATGATGAATTACTTCAAAGCAATCGAATAAGTTTATTAGTGCACACAGTAACAATTTAGGTATTAAAAAATAAAATGAGTATCTAGGGTGATAAATCCCTGCAACCGTAGGTACAGTTGCAGCGAAAAATCGATGCTGGCGTTCTACAATATAAATACAATTATTAAATTGATATTCATGTGTTATGGTTTCCTTGTGTTTGTATTATGGTTTTGTATGTTTTTGAAGGTGCTTTTGCGTTCTGCTTTTAAAAGCATTTTAGTTTTATTTGGACTAAAATGACGAACATGCAATGTAACGAATGTTGTGCAATAAAAGTTTATGTATTTATTTATGTACCCACAGAAGATATATGGAAAAATACATTAAGTTAAAAAAGCCCACCGGTACCTAACGAAATGATGAGTAATTTCAAATCAAATAAAATTAGTGCAAGTTACAAAATAGTATGACTGTTTTTGTATTCTGCGACTAGTGCAAATTACATGAACCACTCAAGAACACCCACCACCCACCAGACCCAGTTACAAACGTAATACATAGGCAAGTTTTTAAATAAACAGCCAGAAATTCTTCGTAACCAAAAACAACACTATCCGTAAGCCCCCATCAGACACTACTTAAAGGAACACCCCACTGTCATTATAACATCATCAAGGCGTTCCAATTCTGTTTTCTTAACCACATCATAATACAACTCATCAAGTCTCCTGTTGGGGTAAACCATTTTCCCCCCTCACCCATTATTTACCAATGCAATAATTATCAATTACCCTGAGTCTGAACCACCTCTGTTAATATTTAAGCGGTGTTTCTAAATTTGGGCGCTTTGTGCTAGCTTTTGCTGTGTTATGGGCAATGTCAATCGTAAACCAGGGTTGGTAAATGTTTTGCTACAATTGAGGCTTCCCATGGGTCTCACCTTGGTTCGCAGATTAATTGGTGAACGCCATGTTTGTTTTTAGAATGCGTAATTTAGTCAATATTTTGTGGCTGATAGAAATAAAAATAATAATAACAAAAACATGCCAAGTAGGAGTCGGACTCGCGCACCAAGTGTTCACAATTACTGTTTTTTTTTTATAATTACACACACACCTGACAGCACATATCCAAATGGACTAATCTAAAATCAAAATACCCCAACCGCCAGAAAAATTTAATCGTTTTTCCCGCCCATATAATCTTTACCTTATATGTATTAAAAAATGCAAAAGTGAGTTTGTTTATTTATTGTACATTCACGCCTAAATTGCAAAACCGATTTTGTTAAATTTTGGTACTGAGTTAGATCCCTGGGTCACAAAGATTTTTTTTTAAAATAATCCATGTAAACGTATGTGAAGCCGCGAGAAAAAGCAAGCTCTTATATAAAAAAATATCGGGCAACAATTTCCAAATGTTTCCAATCAAATACTAACATAGCAAGAAATGGCGGATCCGCATTTTGTGCTCGACTGCCCATATTAACATCTCACAGCTACTTGCTTTGAATTTACGTGTTGGAGCGTCAATCTTCTGTTATTCAACGGAATTTATTAAGTAGACCTAAATAGGCTTAATTTGTTGAACCTAAACAAAGGGATTTTACTTCCAAAATTAATATGTGTTTATCGTCTGCTACTTAAGCATAAGAAAGAGAATATTAAACGAAGAAAGCAACCCAAACTAAAAATTACGAAATAAAAGATTAAGTTTGTTTGTTAGGGTTCCGAACATCCGTAAGAAACGGAACCCTTATACGGTCACTCGGGTGTCTGCCTGTCTGGCTGGCTATCTGTCTGTCTGTCTGTCATAACCAGTTTTGTCCGGATCTACTTTAACTATTGTTTGGTACACATGTGGATTTGGCCAGTTTTTTTGCTATGCTTTCAACCTTAAATCGCCGAACCGATTTTGACAGAGATAGATGAGGCCATGTAGACGGTTATAGGTAATTTTAAGAGCGAGCGAATCTACGGCGGAAAGCTAGTAAGTAAGTAATGCACCCATATTTACGCCAGTTATTATTTACTTCCGTGTAACAGAGGGCGAGGATAGTGACATCAACGGAGAAGAAATCAAGACCCTAAGCTGTTGCTGTTCTTCGTGTGTGTGTTGCAGAATTTCAAGGCAACACAATTCTAGGTTGCGGAATTCTAGGGTTCTGGAATTCCAGGGTTGCGGAATTCCAAGGTTCCGGAATCCAAGGGTTGGGCTGCGGAATCTGTTCGAAAGAGGTACCGTAGCCCTGGAACACAAAGGGCACTAGGAGGAACACGGATGGGTTTTAGTCAGTTTGATGATTTGCCATCCTAAAACAAGCTGTTAGTTAGAAATTCAAAATGGAAGGACCTATTCTTAAACGGACCTAAGCATCAAATCTAGGACCAGCAGAAACACTTACAGCCAATAGAGAAAAATCTTCACGTGTTAACTAAAGAACGCACAAAAGTAGCGAAAAATTAAGTCAGGGCATTATAGCCCTACTTACATTCTCATATACCTCTATCTATGTGTATGAAGGCGTATATTTTACGGCCATAAGGCGTAAGGTCCTTATTTGAATAACATAGCGCAATTTGTATTCGCACGCAACAAACATGTAATTGTTTGCGATAATGTATTATTTATTTGAAGAAGGTTTTTATTATAGTAGTTACGTATGTTTTTGTTTATGTCGTTTTGGGTCAGTAATTTGGAGTGGTAATTTCCGTGACTTTAGTACTGAGGTAAAGGCTAACGAAATGGGCCGGTAACTTTGGAAGTATGGTGGTGCTATTTTCTTTTAATGTTACATCACGCCTGTATTCTTTCAGGGGTTTGACCACTTTCAATTATTATTCTGAGATAATAATCAGCGTTCAAAATCAAGTGGCATCATTTATTCTATTTTTATATATGGCAAACAAGCCGCTGTCGATTTTTCTGCTAATGTCAAAAGTAAATTGGAAAAGCAAGTGTACATTGCCTTAACAAAACAACCAGCCAAGTGCGAGTCGGGCTCGCAAACGAAGGGTAAGGAACCCTTCGTTTGCGAGCCCGACTCGCAACCATAAACGTTAATTTTTATTATTTGTTGTTAAAGCGGCAATAGAAATACACAATCTGTGAAAATTTGAACTGTATACCTATTACGGTTCTTGAAATACCCCAGTATGTTCCTCTGACAGACAGACGAACGGACAGACAGACAGACGGACGGACACCAGAGGCTTAGTAATAGGGTTCCGTTTGTAATCTTTTGAATACGGAACCCTAAAAATTAAGCCGAACAACTGCAGTCAAATCAAAATTCTTGCCGGTAAGGTCCCACAAGATCTTCACATTGACTGTCGTTAAGATGATATTATCAAAAACTTGTCAAAATTTGGAGTCAATTCGAAAAGTTTTTGTCATCATGCGGTAGCAAACTGTCAAAAAATCTGTAGTTTCGCTAAATTACAGTTCTTTTGAACGTATGCTACTGCGATGCGAATGCGAAGGTTCCTTAAAAAAATACGAAAAGGGGTTCCAACTTTTTTCTGTGGATGCAGGCATAGCCTCGCGCCGCCATTTTGACTTTTTTCCATAGTTGCGGCACACGATCTTACATACATTTATAGGTAGAGCACACTTAAACAAACAAAAAATATTAGCAACATGGTGCCCTAAAGTGTCACTGTAATTTACCCCAATGGTTCTATGCCCTTTTCCCTTAAGAAATTGATTGGTTGATTTGCGAAATTAAGCACTTATGGGGTCCCATTTAAATGTTTTGATTGGTGTGTTTTTAGAGGATAGACGTGTTTAGAATAGGGAGGCTTTTACCCAGCAGTGGGAAGACAGGTGTATTTAATAAAAATAGTAGCATGGCATGGTTAGTCTCAAATCAATCCTAGTATATAAAATTCTCCAGGGACTGAGTGACTGACTGAAAGACAACGCACAGCCGAAACTACTGGTCGTAGAGAGCTGAAATTTGGCGTGTAGCTTCTCTACACTTAGTAGAGGAACTGGAAAACGAGATAAGCGTGTAAGAAGTCGCTCGAAAAAGCTATAATAATAGTAACAAATCAAGTATATTGACTTGGCTCGCGAGGTTGTCGACATGTGGGAAGTGGACTCCGCAATCATTGTACCGATAGTCGTGACAGCCAACGGCTTAATTGCCACGAGCCTCGACCATCACCTCAGGAGGCTCTCGTTAGGCAGCCGGATCAAGGGCTTGATTCAGAAAGTGGTACTTCTGGACACGGCTCGCATTGTTAGGAGGTTCCTCTCTCTGGAGCCCTGACCGCCGGTAGCTTGGACCCTGTTCCCGATACCGGTGGGCTACTATTTATTATATTTTTAAATGTTTTTTTTTCTTCAAATCATCATCATCTGCCTAGCCTTTTCCCAACTATATTGGGGTCGGCTTCCAGTCAAACCGGATTCAGCTGAATACCCGTGTTTTTTACGTGGAGCGGCTGCTTACCAGACCTCCACAACCCATTAACTGGGTAACACGGTACTTTTTGGCAAGACTGGAGTCAGATTTACTGGCTTCTGACAATCCGTAACGACTGCCAAAGATCTACAAATGACAGCCGGGACCAACGGCTTTACGTGCTTTCCGAGGCACGGAGGAAACTCGGTATATTAAGATGGTCACCCATCCAAAAAGTTTTTTTTTCTTCAAATATTTAGGAATATTTATTGAATAAAGGAGATAACAATAATACTTTATGATACAAAACCTTACAATAGCTTAATATCCAGTTACGGGTTTCCATAAAACCTAGTGCTACATAAAAAAAATATTTGACTTCTAAAAGCCTCAATTAATATAACCAAACTGAAATCAATTAAATTACTTTCAACTGAAAAACTGAACAATATTTTTCTTAACTCAACAAAAACCAAGCCAGCCACAGCTCATAAAATTCTCGTTAAAATTCAGAAGCATTATCCAAAAGCCTTGCCAAATTGTAATTACGAACAATAATCTCTTAATATATGCGCTAAAGTCTCGTAGGTCATCGTAACATGAACAAATTCTACTTCTAATCTTATTTTGTTAATGAGGTTTTGGTAAAAGATTAAGGAATTTTTGTAGAAGGGAAACTGCGTTTTGTGCTGGTAACACTGAAACTGAATACTTCTTTTAAGGTTGGTGAATCATCAAGTAACTTCTTGCACTCTAGGTAAAGCAGAAGGGAGTGACTCTTACTGACTAAAACTCATGCGTGTTCCTCCTAATGCCCATTGCGTTCTAGGGCCACGGTGACTCTTTTGAACCAATTTCTCAACCCCGGCAGAAACTGAATACTTACGTTTTCCATTGTGCTACTGATGCTGAATTCTACAGTCAATTCTTCTACTTGTATGTTTTATTTAGCCCAGGCGTAGCGATTGCGGGATCCGACTCGAAGGACTTAATTTATCTTTCTTTTTTTGTCTCATAATGGCATGAGTTTGCCGAGGTCGATCCGGGGGTAGTTGACCTTCTATTACTTTGAGACTCCTCCGTGCCTCGAAAAGCACGTTAATTCGTCGATTCCGGCTGTCATTCAATGATCTTTGACAGTCATTACAGTTTTGGTTTGCAAAGACACCGGTTTTGCCAAGTGGTATCGTGTCACTCAGTTACAGGTTTACGGTGGTAAGATAGATGAAGTGAACATGAAGTGAGCTGTCAATCCTTACAAACAATAAGGAATGAAAGAAACAAAAACAATTTATTCATCAGAATGACAGTTCACCTCGCGCTCACTTCACCTGTGAAATGTAGTCAGAATAGACCGGCTGTTATCTGACCATATCTAGAGTATCGCTTCTACAAACGAATTATTCTTTTAGCTTCAACCTTTTTTAATGTGTAATTAAGTATTTTACATCCAATGTTTTGAGTGGCTCGTGTAGGTACTTTGGACGGATTCTTCTGTACGGATTCGTTAAGAGCTGGCTGTTTATAAATGTCTCTTTAAGCGTTTTGGCTTTAAATGCTTGTTTAGGAGATCAAATTCATTTGGAAGGGTCGTGTTAAGCTTTTTTGTTTGTTTTATAAGTTTGTGTGTGTAAATATTTTTGGGTTTCTTTTTTAAAGAAAGAAAATGGAAGAGTTTATTTGCGCCCACTGTGACGCATACAAAAAATCTACAAAGACCAAGTAAAACGAATTGGGAAAATATGTTACACATTCGTGCAAAATGGCTATCGCTCAGCTTAAGGCCACCAGAAATGTGCGAAGAAGCCGAGCGGTGTGCGAAGAAAAAATCTAACAAAAACTAAATTCACTCTCACTTCATTTTCCACGCCCCAAGCGCATCTCTGGCGGAAAAGGTTTACGCTAGAAGCGCGCGTGGTGTTCTACACTACGAGTCAACAGACACGACACTGTACTCCGCCCATATATTTGAAATGAGTCCGCTACACATCCTCGTACCGCTGATTCGCACACCGTTTCAGAGCTTCGTTACGCAGTAACGCATTGTGAACACGGTGTGAACGTGACTGATAGTGCAGCACAGCAAGTCATACTCATTCTCGCGCATTCTCGCTCGCATCCCTCGCACACATCTCTAGCCTTTTTTGTAAGTCTGCTAGACCTGTTCTACCACAGCTGCGCTGACCGAGGCTAGGAAAATAAAGTTATACTATTGGTAGATTTTTTTCTCACATACCGCTCAGCTTCCTCCCACAACTGCTGGGAAAGCAGCCTCACGCTGCGACTCGTGAGCGAAACAAATCCACCATGCTGGTTACCAGCAAAAGCCGGCTTTGCCTGGCTATGTGCTCTTCTATCTCTGTATTTTCTTTTCTCTTTAGTGTTTCTGTGCATAAATAAATAAACTTTCAGAAAACTTAATGTTATAACTGATAACTTCGTGCAAATTATCAACTTTAATAGATATCAATATTTCTTTCCCATCTATTAAGTTTAAGAGCCAAAATAAGCTTTTCCATAAAACCTGAGGTAAAAGGAAACGCATGAAATCTTACCTCTTTTCACAAAAATACGCCCACACATCATCAAGAATTCAAAAGGCACTAATAGCGCATTAGATAACACATGTACCAACATTATATGTTGAACAATATTTACATATATGTAAGAACAAGTGCTAAGCTGTAAGCAAGCAGCTGAGCTGTTTGCGAAGGTGTTAACAATGTTACAGGTACCGGTGATTCTTGCAGTCACGTATTAAAGTATGCACCATACTATACTCAACTCTCATAGTAAGTGTCTTAAGAACAAAGAAGTTTGGAAAAGTTTATTTAAAAGTAGTTAGCAAAAAACCCAATCATTAATTAAGTATTTGAATTTAAATATTTGCAAACCTCTACAGTAGTATGGAACCATTAGGGGCTCACAGAAACTTGCCCAAAGTGTGAATTTGTTTGAAAAGTCACCGTGTCCTGGGACGCAAATAGGTTTTCTCAGTAAAGGTCTGACACTGCCTCTGCTCCACCTAGAGCGGAAGTGAGTGTCGACATTCGATAATTTCCCGTCCTAAAAAAAGTGTTAATTCTATCAAAATAATCAATATATTTATCACAAGTTTCTCTCTGAGAGAAGAACTTGCTGTATCTATTTTAAATCATAAAGTTATTCAGTTTTAACTCTGCCAAAACACATGAGCATTGAGCAATATCCAGAACATCGAATAGACGATGTTATTTTGTGAGAAAGATATTTATAAGACTAGTCAGGAGGCGACTATTAGAATGGTGGAAAATAGCGATACTTGTATGGAAGAAGAAGATATGCTGCACCATTCTCATCATCATCATTCTGACCTTATCCCATGATACTTGCTTGTCCTACACAATCCATCCATCTTGTATTTGGCCTCCCTCTCCCTCTTCATCCATCCCCATTTATATTAAAAACTCTTAAGGTGAATGTTACGGGTTGCTCATTGCCATTTTCCCGCGAGATGGCGCTGAAGTCAACATTTTCAGTTTTATTTTGTTTCGAGTGTAATTGGAACAATATTAAGTCACAGAAATAATGGTGCGACAATCGGATATTCCACTTTATCGAAATTAGTCAAAATATGGCATAAAAACCCTTCTGATTCGCCATACTTCACGAAAATAATATCTAACTCGCTTATAGTACCTTTGTTTACACACACATAGACATGATTGAAAGTATGATTTCAAGTATGGCGAATCAATGGCAATGAGCAACCCGTAACATTCACCTTAAGTTATTTGCGTTTCATCCGCCCTCTTCACATGACGATACCAAAACAAGCGGTTCCCAGTCCTTATTGCAATTTATTTACACATTAAATAAATTGCAATAAGAACTGGGACTGTGTAAATGAAAACCGAAAATAATCATATAAGGTTTTCTAAAGAGACAGCAAGAAAAAAAGAAAAGAAAGAAATGCCGTCAAGTTCTGAGCTAAATAAAAAAGTCTATTTTAACTTGTAGGCAAAAATGAAAATATTCAAAACAAACTAGAATTACTCGAGGATAGTTCAGGGAGTAAACGTGTGATACTGTAAATTATTAACAAGAAGCTAAATATCGTACCTTTAACATTCATGTGTCCTCAATAACGTAACATCTAGGCTATCGAGATACCTATGAATAAATAACGAGGTCTAACATGAGCAATGCCTATTACCGGCCCGCTAAACGCCTCACTCCACATATTCCCCCCAGTTCTCTCTCCTCAATATTTAATTCAACTGCAATAATGCAAGTCGATACGATTACCGTATACCGTGAGGAATAAGAGAGGTAAAAGTGCGTAAAATATACAAGAATACAGGTAAACATTTCTTGTGATGGCAGGGAGCCAATATTTACTAAGCTAACGCGATCCTGAGGGAAATAGTGTCGAATATGAGCCGTATTCCACGCCATCTTGTTTGCACGCGATAGAATAACTAGTCGTTGTGGTTTCTTTTACTTCGTTTTTGTGTGTTTTTTGTAATATTTGAAGGGAAATCTTGCAGTCTGGATAATTATTAGATTTTGTATTTGTAATTACTGTTTGTGTGGTATATGAAAGTTTCCATACTAAAGTATCAATACATACAAATATTATATGCGTAATTAACTGGTCTCTGTCTGTCTGTTTGTATCCTCTTAACGCCTTAATGACTAGTAGAAATTTGGCACACGGGTGGACCATATTATAATACGGGATATAGCATACGAGAGTTTGTTCCACTGGGATGATTTTCGTCTAAAAGACGAATTTTTTTTGCGGGCGAAGTCGCCCACAGAAGTGAGTTCTGTATAATTTGGAGGAGTTGCGAAAAAAATAGTTTTTGCGTAGATAAGCACGGTTTTGAAAAACATTAAACGTGGGTATTAAGTAGATAAAGTTATCAACCACCTGTACATAAAATAGATCAAAAAGATATTTATTTTACTACACTTTTCAAAGGAAACTAAGATAAAATAAAACTTTTGATAGCGATTTGGCCCCTAATGCCTCAAGGTTGACAAAAATAAAATTACAATTGTACCTGAAATGTGAAGAGTTTAAAAATCGTTGGTGATAAAGTACCTAGAAAATTCTATCAAAGGGTACTGGGAAAATAATCCTTTTAATAAACAAATATTAAAGTACGAAACTCAGTTTTCCTATAAAATTGTGGCAGTTGTACTTTTTTTTTTTTACGATTAATGGGCACGCGCTTGACCACCATCTCACCTGATGGTAAGCGATGATGTGTTCAAAGGAAACCAGATCAAAGATCTCAATTTTATTGACAAATGCGAGTGCGGTGCTTCTGATCAGACTATATACATCTTTAAGAGTGTCCAAACTGTCCACTTATCAGCACTCTCGATGATCTGAAAATGCCTCTGTGGTGTTAGTAAGTTAGCGAAAACGTCAATTTGTATTGAAAGTGAATGAGCGCTGTTTGGTGACAATAGCGGAAAACATATTTTCTTTTAAATCGCGCTAAGCCCTTTGATGAGGCTATAAACACGGCCACTGACTGAGCCCAAATAGTAGAGCTATTTAAATATACCATCGACACGAACATTTAAAAAAAAACCTAAATAAAGAAAACTGCGTATTTCAGAACATACATCATCACTTCTGGTCTAGACCTTCCCAAGAGTTGCCACATCGACAAGTCTCTTGCTTTTCCAATTCGGTTGACACCAGAACACACATCTTTACGACAATGCTACAGAGTAGTGAAATAATACACTGAAATGACCATTACACCGCTTTCACGCAGATCACCGATGGCCGCTCCTTTTCCTTTGTTCTGGCTATCTTATTATGTTGGTTTTGCCATTGTGTTGCACCTGTCATGTTCTATCAGACTCTTTTACTGACTAAAACCACCCCGCCACGGTGTTCCATCTCTCACCTTCCTCTATCACCGGGGATCGCGGGAACTTATGCGACTTCTGTAATCCCCGGCTGGCACCGGCCCACATCTGCGGGCCACCTCGGTTCAGGTGAATGAGGTGTTTGACTCTCCCCGCAACGTCAAAGAAGGGCGCACGGGAACACCACCCGCCAAGTTTGCCGTCCCTGGACCCAGTTAGGGGGGACGTGCGCCTGCTGTGGGCCGAGAGAGAGGTCAAGATACCCCTTTGGTGGTTTGAGGTGGCAGCTTTCCATATTAAATAACTGGATCATTAATTTCAGAGTTTATCTCGTCCAAAACAACAAACACTAATTTAACATCTCTATAATATTATTTTAGATAGCACATTCCTAGATAGGCCATGTTTACAAGCTCCGGTTTAGGCCTAAATGCCCACCTTTTAGTGGTCCCGCGCTAATACAAATTTTAAATGTTGTGTTTCACGCCACTTATGGGCATTTAGATAATGTAATATAGTGTGCATTAATTTTCAGACGTCCTCTAGTTATCTAAACTAATATTATAATGAGTTATTTCTATGATAATTGTTTGTGTGATAATTTGTCTTCAGAAACGTGTCTAAGTAAATTCTTAAATCTCTATTGATAACAATTTAATGTAAATAACTAATTATTTGTTTGAGGAGCTCGTGGCTAAGGAATAACAGCCGCACAGGACGATCTTCAAGGTTAAGTAACGCTTGCCAAAGTTGGTCTCTGGATGGGTACATACCGAGTTTCCTCCGTGTCTCGAAAAGCACGTTAAGCTGTAGGTCCCGGCTGTCATTTGTAGAACTTTGGCAGTCGTTACGGATTGTCAGAAGCCAGTAAATCTGACTCCAGTCTTGCCAAGAAATACCGTGTTGTTACCCATTTAATGGGTTGTGGAGGTCTGGTAGGCAGCCGCTTCACGTAAAACACTGGTATTCAGCCGAATCCGGTTTGACTGGAAGCCGACCCCAATATAGTTGGGAAAAGGCTAGGCAGATGATGACTAATTATTTGTTTGTAGGAGGTCTGACTGAAGGTATTAACCCGATAATAGAAAGCTGTATCTTTCTAGCCGTTAACGCTATAGGACGTGCCAAAAAATATACGTATAAATTTTATGTGTACGAACTCCGATATTATTTTTGACAGGTACTGTGGAATGACAAGAAAAATTGAAGTAAAGTTAACTAAAAAGCAAGTTAGTTAAGGGATAATAAGCAGAAAAAAAAATTGTTTTCAATTAAACTGTTGTAATTTAATTTTTAAATACTTACTCAAGACTAACTTTTTGTAGTGATTTTTTTTTTCAAATTCTTATAGAAGGCTGCCATTTTTGAAATAAAAGAAATATTAATTTATCGTTTTATAAAAATAACTAATAAAAACCTCTAAATTTTTTTGTTGATCGTATTTTTCCAAGACATAACTTTGTTTATTTTACTTGTGGTCCCAATGTACCACTCAAAAATAATGTAGGTGGAGTCCGGGACCACGGTCCCGGTCCCGGAATCCCCTCGACACAAAACTTTGGGTAAAAAGCAAAAAGGTATAATTGGTAAAAATAATAATTTGGTTGATAAAAAAAATATAAAAGATAAATGCACGGTCTGTGGACTAGGCCACGTGAGCAAAGCTGAAAATACTAGTGCACTATAATCTATTTGCGAATTGCGGTAACATTTGAATAGGGAACATGCATGAAAAATATATTAATCATCTATACAGTTTATCTAAAAATATACAAAAATATAATACTAACAGTGAAAATAGAATCAAAATTACTCGAAAAATTAAGGAGATATAATTATATTAAATATTTGTTTAATATAATTATATCTCCTCCATCTGTCCCTCTCGCGAAAACGCTGTTTTCTATGACAGCTGTATAGACGTCATGGACAATGACGTTAAGTTTACATCGGACTTCTCTTTCTAATTGTAATCTTTGAAGCTTTATAACTTCTTCGCTGATGAAGGCATTTAATTAAATTCTATCCAACTCAACTGTGCTTGGGGTTACAAACTGGATAAAATAGGTTAGGTTAGGTTAGAATTGTGACCAACCCCGAATATTATTTGGTGACCATTTATCTGTTTTGGTAACCGTTTAGAACTTTTTTGGTAGTAAAATAGGTACTTTTTTGGGCGGTGTTTAAACACAAGCCATTGTTTATTAGAGATAATAAGTATTTCATTTTGCAAATAAAAAAATCGCATGCATATTCCCTATTACTGTCGAAGTGACAAAAAATCGAATAAAAAAAAATACATTCGAAAGAACACAACTCATTCATGTCAATTAAGGAAAGGAACTCGACACACGGTGCCATTCACCACAATACTTTGCCGTTTCACATAAAATAGCTCCTAATGCTTCATTTCCTATTCCGCTCCTTATAATGGTTCTTCGGCAATTAAAAAAGAAAATGGCAGCCAATTACTAACATGATTCTGCATTAGTGAATCAGCATTTGTATGTGACTTCATTGTGGAAAAGAATTCGGGGTTCGCATATGAATGTAGATTGTGGAGTTAAAGTTTTACTGGAAGTGCTCTGAAGTAATTGCAATATTTTTTTTTGTCTTTTAATTTAATAAGTAATACCTAAAATGTATACTCATTAAAACTTCTTTATTGTTTTGGCTCCCATTATAAGTCTCTAATTCATATGCGACTGAATACCTGGCTAGCTGAGCATTGAACAACTTTAGTCTAGCACAGCCCGATTGCTGGTTTAGTGCGTATAGGTCTGTCGTTCAAAATTCGATTGAATTTTAAAATACGCACAAATAATTACAAAAATATCTGAAGATTACAAACATGTATCAAAACAAAGTTTAACAGCTGTTTTAATGTGTTCCAACTTGAAATTACCATGTTCGACAATAAAATTAGGCTTGTAATTATTTTTCTTTGTATGAAATACATACTTGTATAGGTATTCCAATCTATACATACATAACTAATCTATTTTTGTCAGGCCAATATGCAAAATTTAACAAAATTAAAGTGTCCCAAAAACACAAAACTTCAGACGGAAACCAAAAAACTTTTTCAAAAGCCACTTCCATAAACATTGGATGAGTAATCGCTCAGCTATTTCATATTGAATATAGTTAGCGTGTAAAACGTTGGAAACAGCCTGTTTTCGTTTTAATGTGCGATACTCACGACACTGCCGGCTTTCCCGAAAGTCGTGACTCACAGCTTTGGAAGTCGAAGCCGGGAGCCCTTGAGCTTCGCCAAAGTTTTTAACATCTACTTAATTAGATGGTAGTATAGTAAATTGTTTTTTTTTAGTAAGGTCAATAAGGTATACTTATGTTGTTACGTTATTTTTATGTTGGCATGTTTTATGGCATTATTTTGTTGTTTTTCCTTGGTTTTGGGGTGTGGTTGTATTTTTAGTAGTAGGAAGCAAGAGTGCGGTGTTGGTACTGTTTTGATATTCTTTTTTTACTGACATACAAGTAACTTTTTACTAACATAAGGAGTCTGTTGCTTTCCGTTACTGGTAAGTGACTGACAGACAACGCACAGCCGAAACTACTGGTCGTAGGAAAATGAAATTTGGCTTGTAGGTTTCATGGGGAGTGTAGAGGAGCACTAAGAGATTTTTTTTTTTTTTGAGACAAAGTCTACTATGGAGCGAGCCTACCCAGAAATTCCAACTTTTTACGAAATTCCAACGGGAACGAAAAATGGGACATGCGTTACGAAATCGTTGGTAAAAGCTAGTTATTATTATACTTGTTCTTGTTATAATAAAACACGTAGTTATCACGGACGTTGGATTGTGACCCGCTATTTCTCATAGAAGAAGCCGCAGCAAAAGAAACGTTGCACGACTGATTGAGAAATGTTGTTATTTCTTGGAATTTTGTAAACAGTATTATTCATCATCTGCCTAGCCTTTTCCCAACTATATTGGGGTCGGCTTCCAGTCAAACCGGATTCAGCTGAATACCAGTGTTTTACGTGGAGCGGTTGCCCACCAGACCTCCACAACCCATTAACTGTATTATTATTAAGGAAAATTATAAAATGCTGAACTGACAAGAGAGGAGTAAGCTCGTAAAATATTAAAGTACTAGTACAATACAAACCTGCGGGTCTGTAAAGGCCACTTTAGCAGTACGACCTGGGAGTCTTTAGGTCAAGAGTGAATAGGTTATTTCTAGGCAAGCGTGCTCCATCTTCGACCACATCATCGCTTACCATCAGGTGAGATAGTGGTCAAACGCGTGCCTATCTATAGTAAAAAAAATATTAGTATCATGATATTATTAACCACGCATCATCTGTCAAATTTTATTTTCATCTTTATCGCTAACGCATTAGGTTCAAGGTTGATTGGGAAAATTTGGCTGTGACAGGTAGCGTGAAGTGATTTCTGATTCAGCCAAAGTTTTTTTTAGACCCCAATGTCTGCGATTGAATGTTGATCCTTTTTGGAAAAGATCTATAGGAGATATTGTTTTCATGTTATAAAGGCAGGTCTTCAAAAGATATAGATTGGATCATTGGGGTCAAATGCAAGTTGATGCTAAAACTTAACATACAAGGTGACCTTATCCAAAATATGAAAACCAATTCTCTGCGCAATAAATCACGTCAAGTTATATAAATTCCGCTGAACGACTGTCTTGCATACTCCAGTAATTGGCTCGCAAACAAAAATAATATCCTTAATAAATCTTTTAGCCCGATCATTCCAACTTGACCTTTATTACCGAAGCACTATAAAGCAGTCCATCACATTTTTCTTTGGCAAAAAATAATAAATATAGTAGCCACATGCATACATTATGATGTATATCTACATCAACGCTGACAAATGTATGGAATAAATCAAAGGAACGCGGACCGAGAGTCGTTTCATGCGACATGAGGCATAAGGTCATCGAACAGGCGGGGCAGAAGGTTTATTCCATAAAATGAGATACCTACAGCCTATTCACAAAATAGAAGTCTCTTCCATTCTTCGTTTATTTTTATTTTTGAAAAAAAAAAAAACTCTTATTCGTCTTCAGATTGTTTGGGCGCGATAGGTGGCGACGTCAGTAGGAGCATCAGTTGCGCTCAATGCGCTCATTAAATCCTCAAAGCTGCCTCCATGGTCGTGGGTTTGATTCCCACGGGAAACATACTTTGTAAAGTTGTTTCTAGTTTGGCTAGGACAATGTAGGCTTGAATCACCTGATTGTCTGATAAAAAGATGATTCCGTCCTTTGGAAGCCACGTATAAGCTGGTGGTCCCGGTCACCAAATGGCGGTCGTCAAATAAACCACGTCAGAGGCCGTTGAGGCGGTTTAGAAACCCTGATACCAGGGTGTGTGGGTTCGTTAGACCTTACGGCCCACACGATAAGTAGAAAATCCTCAAAGATGCATGTGTGTAAAAGGCTCTGGGGACTCTCTGACGTGGTCGTTTTCTGGACAAAGGTCATTTTTCCAAGTTCAGATTGCAGTGGCGTACCGTGTGAGAGGCCAAATATTTTTTTTTGTATCTAGACAGGGTTTTCTTCTCCTGCAGAGGAGAAATACAGTAGCATTACGTAATATAGTAAGTCTTGTAGCATGGTTATTTTACTCAAAATCAAAAGTCATCTATTCAAATTAGGCGGAGTGCCAGCAATTTTTGAACGTCAATGTTTACACTAACCTTGTCCCCCAAATCGAACACCCGTCACCACTTCCACTGGGAAAAAGATTTTGAGCAATAAACTCCCCCAATCTACGGGCTATTTCTATATAAAATATTTTAATGTCGGTATGAAAACAAAAGGAAATTGTAGCTCAATAGTGCGATGAAGTTAAACAGGTTTCAGTTTTTTTTCAGTGCTTTGACATTTTTTTTTCCTTTTGATAGGCACATGTTTGACCACTCACCTTATTGTTGTCACAACAACCACAAAAACATCTCACCGTATGGTAAGCGATGATGTGGTCAAAGTAGGCGCACGCTTGCCTAAAAGTAATCTATTAACTCTTGACTTTAAGACACGCAGTTTGTAGCTATCAAGAAACAGACTGCAGGGAATTTCACTCATTGGCTGAACGTACAATGTGTTCCCAAAATGTTTTGTGCGTGTTGGTGTGATGTCCACCATGTACAGTATGTGACCAACATTAGCTAACCCACTTGACTATTAGCGAATAATAGTCAAGTGGGTCAGATAATGTTGGTCACAGACTGTACCCGTGGCGCATCGCCGTACATCTTGTGTCCGATGATGAAACGGGCATGGCGGAATTGAACTAGGCATTTCCTTTGAGCAGTTGGTCTGCAAAAGTTTATTTGTCATAAGTTTCTGCCAAACCTTGAGCCTTCTGCTCCTTTTAACATAAGAACTTCTTTCATATTTTTATCGGCTAATGGTTTAATAGTATGTTTTAGTTATGAAGGTCTTTATAAAGCGTGTGTGATGTATTCTGGTGATGTGATATATCGATAAGGCGTGTCCCAAATACATAATTACGTGTGTCATCGGCCTAATAGCTACCACTTGTTTTTTGTTGAAGAAATAAAGGTTTTATATTTTTTATGGATGTTGGTTATTAATTTTATATGTACATGGTGCTTTGTTATGTACCTACATGGTGTTTTTCCGACAGTGACAATGTCGGTTTTTGCGTTGTTTTATTTTGTAAAAGATGTAGTTGGTATAATATTTCCTTGTCTCAAATGTGCTTTGTTTAGACTAACTTAGTTTTTTTAGTTTAAATTTTATACTAGTCATGTTATGTATCTAACTATAGTTTTTTTTTTACTATTAATAAGCACGCGCTTGACCACCATCTCACCTGATGGTGAGCGATGATGTCGTCGAAGATGGAGCACGCTTGCCTAGAAGTAACCTATTCACTCTTGACTTAAAGACTCCCAGGTTGTAGCTATTGGGAAACACAGACTCCGGCAGGGAATTCCACTTCTTACTCCTTATTTATTTATTTATATATTAGGTACTCCAACGACTTATTCACTAATAGCTAATTACATAAAAGAACTTACACATCTATTATTATGGTGAATTTGTCACTTACAGAAGTACACAGCTTAATCATAAATTAAAAAATACATTCTAATTGTGAGATCCTGAATAATATAAAATAAACTTAACTAAACTAAACTAAACCAAACTTATTTTTATTGTTACTGTGAAAGATAAAAGGAACAACTTTACTATTAGAAGACAATATAAAAGAAAACACAACATAAGAATAACTTACTTAATTTAATAATTAAAAACAGAACAGATAAAACATATTAAAGACGTTAAAATTTTATTAAATTTGGTTGTGAAAAAATACTCAGTTACTAAAAGAAAAATATTATTACAAGTAAAACGACTACAATAAACAAGATCAAAATGTTACAAATGGATGGGTGTCATAAGTTATTTACGAAATTGGTAAAAAGTATCGGCAAAGATGTCAAAGTTGCTGTTATTGTGGATTTTATTATAATAAGCCATTAATCGATTCATAGGGGCACTGCGACCAAGGTTTGTTCTTGATGAGGACAAAGCAAGAATATCTGTTTTGCGTACAGATCTAGTTATAATTTAATCTAAGTACTGATTAAGTTTAATTAAATTATTTTAATTAAACTTAATCAGTACTTATGTTTATGAAAACCTAAGCAAGTACGTACTGGAAAAATGGTGGGAAATCTGACAGCTTTCTAAACTAATGTAAGAAAAAAAATCTAGCTGGTTTTAAACACTCAAGACTTCAAAAACATGCAGGCAGGTCTTACTATTTACAACTAAATAAGATTGAAGTGGAGTGGAGTCTTGTAATATCAACTATCTGTAACTACCTAGATAGCTATGCAACGAACAGAAATAACTCCCTTTAGGATCACCGTTCTACAGCGAGTTATTTCAATTAGTTGCAATTAACCAGATAGTGGTGAGAGAGCAGTGGTGGCCCGGTGGTAATGGCTGCGTGTTACGAGTTGTAGGTCGTAGGTTCGAACCCAGGCAGGCGCGCTTTACTTTGTGTAAATTATTTCATCACCACTGCTCTCAAAACGGTGAACGAAAACATCGTGAGGAAACCGGCATGTCCTAGAAACAAAAAATAAATCGGAGACATGTGACGTCTTTCAACTCGCACTGGGCCAGCGTCGTGGAATACGGTCCACTCCCTCTCACCGAGAGGAGGCCTGTGTCCCAGCAGTGGGAACATTATAGGCTGATTATGCTAACCAGATAGTTGCAATTACAAGACTCCACCTTAGATTGTTTTAAACAGAATCGTCCTGAGAATTGTCTCTTATATAAGTGACCTATAAAGGTCACTGCAGTACGTACTCATTGCTTACACTGAGTATATCTGCGACGTCAAATTTTACCTAAACTAATTCGTCCTCCATATTTGCCAACACATACCATATTTACTGCCAAAATAACTGATGACGCCACAAATCTAAAACTGATATTTAGCTCCACGTCTAAAAGCATCGCGTCGTACAAATTTGCATTGAGTGTGTCCGTCGATTCACACTGTAAACCGAACGGATCTGGTCAGTTTCGAATATTAATAGAATTGCAGCTCAATATTTTGGTCTGAAGCTTGCGAATGCTTAGTCAGATATAGTTTATAGTTTTTAATTGAGTACGGAATGGATGTAAAGAATCTTCATCGTTTTCTGTGGGATGAAACGCTTTTAGTTAGTTTTTAGATATTAATAGAATATAATGAGGAGCTCGTGGCTAAATAATAACAGCCGCACGGGTCGATCTTCAAGGTTAAGCAACGCTTGCCAAGGTTGGTCTGTGGATGGGTGACCATCTTAACATACCGAGTTTCCTCCTTGCCTCGGAAAGCACGTTAAGCCGTTGGTCCCGGCTGTTATTTGTAGATCTTTGGCAGTCGTTACGGATTGTCAGAAGCCAGTAAATCTGACTCCAGTCCTGCCAAGAAGTACCGTATTACCCAATTAATGGGTTGTGGAGGTCTGGTAGGCAACCGCTCCACGTAAAATACTGGTATTCAGCTGAATCCGGTTTGACTGGAAGCCGACCCCAATATAGTTGGGAAAAAGGTTAGGCAGATGATGATGAATGAATTTATTTGACAGAATGTTGTACAAAGCTGTTATGTGCATTATTATGTATTACGTCCATAATATTCTGCCGTTTCCGGCGTAAAAAAAGATTTAACTTTCAAAAAATCTAAATCAATATCAATATAAATGTTTGCATAAATTATTCCGTAACTGAGTGTTTGAGTGACGCCTGACAATGCGCGGATCATTGATTTTGATCGTGGATCGCGTTCGAGAATGACTGTACACGGGGTACGGGCGGCCAAATGACTTATCGACCGAGTTCGGCCGGTAGGCGATCGGTAACTAAAAAAAAAAGGCGATCGGTAACTAAAAAAAAAGGCGATCGGTAACTATGTCGAGACTTCCCGCCCAGGTAATGGTGTATCTGGCGGCGGAGCGCGCGCGGGAGGACGACCCTCTCGCTGCGCCGCTCCGAAGGCGAAGAAGAGGTCGGAGAAGACGTCGTCTTCTCCCTCCTCATGGTGGTGAAGGGCGGGCGATAGGCGCGGGGGCGCCTCCGCATTGCACTCCACACCACCTTCGCCGGTCATTCCCAGCCCTCCCCCTTAACGGGGAGGACGTGAGGGGTCCGCCGTTTTAGGCGGGTTGTCGTCGGAGGAGGACTGGACGCCCAGGCTGCGCCGATCTCCCAGTCCTCTACCACTCGGACGATGCGGGAATGCCGCTCTGGGTTATTTTAGTGGGTATATCGGGTCAGCCCGGGGAGTCCCACATACCCCTCCCGTTCCCCCGACGGAAGGGTATGCGTAATGCATTTTTCCCAGCGCAAAAAAAAAAAAAAAATGTTATGGTGTATCTGTGTTTAAAATTTCATCCAATTCCGTTTTCCCATAGGTAATTGATTAACCAACTTTCGAATACATATGTCTACAAAACAATGCCTAGGTACGTACTTTTCTTTTTTTAATTTACGTACGTACGTGCGTACGTTTTTTACTTTTTTTTTTTACTTTCGCCATTCACTAATATTATAAATGAGTTTGTTCGTTTGTTTAATTTTGGTCAATTTTGGTGCAGAGATAGATGGGGCCATGGACACGGTTTTAAGCGAACGAGAGCGAAGTCGCGGGAATAAAGTTGCGGAGATTCAAGAAAAGTGTTTTTTTTAACGCTAGTATGACATTACAGCAGCGGATTTTGTACCGCGTTTTGTTTTCCGCATTCAACAGTTAAAATCCATGTCAAGTTAAAATCTGTAACTGGGCCAATAACCTAAATAAATTTCCAAGTCCCAAATTACCTTCCCATCTTACATTGGAATCGGTTTATCGGCTCGAACAAATAGAGATAGCACCTAAAAGCACTCACTTCACCCGTCCTTAGTTAATTTTAGCTGACACCTCTCCGCCAGATTGTATTTTCATGCCTTCAGATGAAATTAGACTCGGCTCAGTTCCCTGAATAGGATTCTATAGAATGTGCATTCTGCATTTATTTGTTATATTAAGGTATTTGTGGCAATTTGTTGAATTATTAAGTTTGGTTAAAGAGCCAGTCAGTAAGTACTCGAAAAAGCCACTTGTTAATAAATCTCTGAAGATTCCCGTTTCTACAAGGAAAAGTCTCTTAAAAAAACCGGCCAAGTGCGAGTCGGACTCGCACACGAAGGGTTCCGTACCATAAACCTTAATTTTTATTATTTGTTGTTATAGCGGCAATAGAAATACACAATCTGTGTAAATTTCAGCTCTCTACCTATTAGGTACGGTTCTTGGGATACAGCCCGCTGACAGACAGATGGATGGACGGACTGATGGGCAGCGGAGGCTTATTAATAGGGTTCCGTTGGTTACCCTTCGGGTACGGAACCCTAAAAAATACAACCGACTTTCAAATAACGTAAACGAAAAAAAGTTTTTTTTTTTAAATGTCAAACACTTGCGTACCTTTTACAGCGTATCGGCGTGATGTTATGCTACGGACTGGTGTGAACAATAAACAAACAAACGATGGTCAATTTGCTATCACTCTTCCAACAAATACCCTAATCGATTTAAGTATGCCTGTAAAATTTGAAGGGTCCCCTCTATTTCACCAGGATCCCATCAAGGTTAGGATCTGAACCTGATGACCATGGGTTCACATGGGAATTCTATCCCCTCAAACAAAAATAATATTTCAAATCGGTCCAGGCATCTTCGAGTAATAAAAAATTTGACGAATTGTCAACCTCCTCCTTTTTTGTAGTCTTTAAAAAGCATACGAACTTATCTTTTGAGTATTTTCTTGATTTGGTCGCTTTTCATTCTACCCTGATGCTGTCAAATTATTTACATAACGCGACTATTCACGCTTTCACTTAACCTATCACCAAAATCGAACAGGTACCGAAGCTGCCAAATCCAGCTACATAATCTCTATTTCAGTTCATCTAACAATCCATTTAAATAATTAAATCGGAAATAGTTCCCACCCAAGTCTCTCGCAGAATAGCTCTTATCCGTAATCTATCCGCTAGATTTCGAGTTAGTATCTCTTTCTATTGGCGACGTAAATTGGTTGATGCATTCCCGTCTGATTGATTTTCCATGTTACGTCGTGGGTACATGTTTGAACAGGAATGTAGGATCCGAGTGGATTGAGTGTGTGGGTAAGGTCTTGGAGTGATCTTGGTATTTGATGATATTATTTAAAAGGTCAATTACCTTGGACTACTCATCAGCTAATTCAGTCATGTAATAACCCATTACCGCTGCACCGGTCTATGAGACCCTGGCAAAGTATTGTTGAAGAAATAATAATCTAAGTTACATCTGTAGGACCGATGGTAGGTGGTTAAGGGTTAAAAGTGTTAAGTTAAGGTTATTCTAGTATTAGAAGAATCTTACAATAAAATTGTACCAGCCCCGAGCAGGGACTATTTTTACACACAAATATTATCAAGTCAGGTCGGGACTCCTATAACAGTTAATGCACGTAAATATTCGACTAAAACTTGTTTCAGGAAAGAACATTGTATTTTAAGTACTAGTCAAGTTATGCAATTAACTATTGAAAATTCATTCAAACACTTAATCATTTTCGATCCATAACTGAACAATTACTAGCACTTCGCTCGTGACTTCGTCCACGCTGCAATTTTCTTAGGGATTCCTATTATATATTTCTAGACAAATTATATATTAAAACCTTCCTCGAGAACCAATCTATATATTGGTGAAAACAGCATGAAAATCGGTGCAGTAGTTTTTGAGTTTATCGCGAACAGACAGACAGACGCGGCGGAGGACTTTGTTTTATAATATTTAGTGATTTTACAACTTGTAATAGTTGTTCATAAAGATGACTACCATGCCCTGTTTTCAGGTATTGTGATTATTCTGTTGTCTGGACGTAAAATAAAATTTTAAATTCGAGGAAAAATTTCATCGTCCGAGTTAGTTTCACTTTTCACTGTTACAAACATCACGATTAATAAAACTCACAAAATTCCTCAAAGCAGGAACTATTTTTGAAACTACTAAACTAGTGTCAGGTGGATGCATGTAGACATAAATCAGTGTTCGTTACGCTGATGCCAGTAACATAGTTTGAGCGCACAGGTAACCTTATTACTCGGTCCTTGTTTTACCACTTTTTACACCTGTTTTTAGCCCAGTTTCTCCCCTCTTTTTACCTCCAAAACTTGACATTTTCAGGCTAATTTTAGGTGTAAAGTGCAACGAGTTTTCCCAGTTGGAATTGTTTTTTTTTCTGAAAACCGTTCAAGCGAAAGTTTTTTGCAGTCTCATTACGCAGGAGTTCGACAGTTATTCGAAAGAAAATAGAGTATAGTTTTTGACCTATGAGTGAAACTCAGGCGAGCAAGAAGCTACGGAAGGGGAGAACTTATTTTATAGAATGGCTAGCTTTTGCTCGCGACTTTGTACGCGCATATCCTGTTTTTTCCCGTTCCCGAAAGAATTTTGATAAATCCTCTCTTAGGCTCAAGTCACACCGTGATGGCAGCGAAGCGGCGAGCAGTTTCAGTGTCATATAATGTTAAACTTTGTCTTTATTACAATAGAACATATTATCTCGCAAGTCGTCGGAATGCTCGCGGCGCCGCGGACTTTTTAAGTTTCTCAAGCGATCAAGTGATACTATGTGTTAGAGTAATGAGGATAAAGTTCAAAATTATATGACACAGAAACTGCTCGCCGCTTTACTGCCATCTCGGTGTGATTTGAGCCTTAATGCTCTCCTACCAAGGACCCTAGATGTAAAATTATAGTTTTCTACGATCAGTTCTTGCGGCTGTGCGTTGTTTGTTAGTCACTCAGTCACTCAATAAGTCAGTAATGGAAGAATTTTATAAATATTGATGGATATCTGAAAAAGAAATATGCGCACAGCAAAGGAGTGGAACTCTCTGCCTGTGTCTGTGTTTCCAAAAGCTTACAACCCTAATCTCTTTAAAGTTAGAGTGAACAGGCTCCTTCTGGGTAGGCTCGCTCCATCGTAGACTTTGTCTCTGTCATCTCTAACATAGACTAGAGTTAAGAGCAAAACCATTACAAATAAAAAAAAAGAAAAGTATAATTTAGTCACCTTTTCCATCAATGGGCTTGACTCACGAGTGACTCACAATATGGAACACAAATTCAGTGCGTATCAAAATTCATAGAGAGCTTTACTGTTTAGGCCTCATAACAGGTGCATTTTAGGAGCCAAAGTTTGACGATGATGACAGTAATTATAATTCAATGAACGTCAACCGCAGAAGTTTAAAAAGGACCCATGTCCATTGGAAGACAGTTATGAGCTACTCTGTATGCACGACCAGAAAACCGGTCAAACTTATCTGTCCCCACGTAATTCGCAAAATATGCAAAACTCGTACATTACCCCCTTTCCCGATTATAAATAAAACCTTATCATTTATTTATCTCATTTCCAAGTAGGTATGTTTTATTTTATTGCATTTGGTTTAAACTGCCAATGTTATCAGGGAGATATCACTGAGAGTAGAATATTCATTGGAGAAGTAAATCCAGTGTGCAGTGAGCGAGATAAATCTTCATTAAATAACGCTTATCTTGGCTACGTGGGTGATCCATGCGCGCGCCGCCAGCCCGGACATTTTAGATGCGAGCGCAGCTTTTGGAACACACGAGTACATGCTTATTCTGATTGTGATCTGGAACGAGCGTAACAGTTAATGCAGTTGTAATTTATGCTTGTTTACTACTTCATTTTTAACTATACTTTATTCGCCTTATTTACGTAGATACCTATTCAGTATTGCTATTATGTAAAACTCGCACTGTGAAAACTTAGGAAAACTGAACGTGAAGTAAGTTGTCGGCCGATTCTGTAAACATGTCGAAGTGATGGCTTGGGTGAAGGGAGCTGTCATTCCATCTTGATTACTTGGATTGACCATACTTCGTGATCACTTCATACAAGCCTTCACTTCGACATGTTTACAGTATCGCACTGCTGTCCAGTAAAGTTAGAATACTCACTTTAAGCTCACTCCATCTAACTTTTAACAGATTTTTTTTTTTTTTTTTTACTATAGATAGGCACGCGTTTGACCACTATCTCACCTGATGGTAAGTGATGATGTGATCGAAGATGGAGCACGCTTGCCTAGAAATAACCTATTCACTCTTGACTTAAAGACTCCCAGGTTGTAGCTATCGGGAAACACAGACTCCGGCAGGGAATTCCACTCCTTAGCTGTACGCATTATGAATGTGTTACCAAAACGTTTTGTGCGTATGGGTGGGATATCCACCGTGTACCGGTGGCGCATCGCCGTTCGTCTTGTGGTCCGATGATGGAACGGGCTTGGCGGAATTAAATTATGCAATTCCGTCGCACATTCCCCAAAATGCAACCGGTAAAAAACCGACAGGCTAGCAACTCGTCGTCGATGTTCAAGACTTTGGAGCTTCGTCGCGACAAGCCTCTCATTGCCGATGATCCTCTTGGCTCGTTTCTCAATTGTCTCAAGGGCATCAAGTTGGTATCCGGCAGATCCATCCCAAAGATGAGAGCAGTACTCCATACACGATCGAACTTGCGCTTGATAAAGTTTGAGCAGCTGTTCCGGCGTGAAGTATCGTCTCACCTTTGCCAGAATCCCCAACTTCTTTGCAGCCACTTGAGCCTTAGCCTCTATGTAAGGGCCAAAATTGAGAGTAGATGTTAATGTAACCTCAAGAAGCTCAAGTTGGTCGGTTATCGGCACGGTTAAACCTCGGAAAGATGGAGCTGGGTGGAATTGGCTCCTTTTGGCGGAAAATAGACACGCTTGGGTCTTAGCAGCATTGAACTTGACCAGATTGGCATCGCCCCATTCAGAGACTGCCTGTAAGGACACGTTCAAGCGCTCAACCATTGCCTCCCGGAGAGACCGGATCTGCGACCCACCAGGTCGTGCGTCGGATACGTATCTTTCAGCAACAGTGCTGTCGTCTGCATACCCAAAGGTACCGGGTTTAAGCAGATCATTAATATGCAGCAAGAACAGTGTTGCAGAAAGCACCGAACCCTGAGGAACCCCGGCATTAATATCCAGCAGTCCAGACGAGCAGCCATCTATGACCACTCGGATAGACCGATCCCTCAGGAAGTCTGCGATCCAATCACACAAACCGGCGGGCAGACCGAAGGAAGGAAGCTTACTAATAAGGCTATCGTGCCAGACTCTGTCGAAGGCCTTCGAGATGTCAAGGGAGACCGCTAGTGCCTCTCCGTGCTTCTCTATGGCTTAACTCCAGATGTGAATGGCATACGCTAGAAGATCCTCAGTTGACCGATTTCGGCGGAACCCGTATTGCCGGTCACTAAGAATATCATTCGCTTCTAGGTACGCCAGAAGCTTATGATTCAGCACGCGTTCCATAGTCTTACAGAGTATGGACGTTACCGAGATGGGTCTGTAATTTGACGGGTCAGCTCGACTACCCTTCTTGGGCACGGGCTGCACGTTAGCTTGCTTCCAAGCCTTCGGCACTTTTCCAGTCTCAAACGAAAGGCGAAATAGGCGTGTCAAGATCGGAGACAACTCAGGCGCACAAGTCTTCAGAACAATTGCCGGTATCCCGTCGGGACCACTAGCCTTGTTCACATCTAGGTTACGCAGTACCCTACGGACGTCCTTCTGATGAATGCGAATGCTAGACATACTCGACTCGCATCCACCAGGAGAAGCAAGGGGCGTCGCGCCACCAGGATCCAGACGTGAAGATTCCGCAAACAAAGAAGCAAACAAGTTCGCTTTCTCCTCAGCGGAGTGGGCCAGCGTCCCGTCGGGTCTCAGCAGTGGTGGTAGTGAGGGGCGGCCGAAGTTCGATTCGACCGACTTAGCCAGGGACCAAAAAGCCTTACTACCTGCTGGGTATGAAGCAAGTTTGTTCCCTATTCGGCTAATGTGGTCAAACCGAGCCCTCCGCAACACTTTCTTGTAGGACTTGGCAGCCCTGTTGAAGGCTCTCTTCATCCGACTCACGTCATTTGCTTTGCGCTTACGAGCGTCGACCCATGCCAGGTACGCCGCGTGCTTAAGCGCATTAGCGCGATTGCACTCGGCACCAAACCAAGGCCGAGCTTCGCCAGATTTCGCTATGTCAGAGAACGGAATGTAGTACTCCATTCCCCTCCGCAACACATCCGACACGGCGTCCGCGCACGACGAAGCATCATTGGAAGAAAAGCAAGTAGGCTGCCAAGGGTAACATGCGAAAAAAGATCGCATGCCATCCCAATCTGCTGACCTGTATCGCCATACCCGCCGGGTACCTCTTGGGCTAGGATCGGGCGGGGAGTAGACGGATACAGACTTCACCAGACAGTGGTCGGAACTACCCAGTGGTGAAGAAATCGACACCGAATAGCGGTCTGGATCTGTTGTCAGCAAAAGGTCCAAGCAATTGGCAGCGTGCGAATCAACATCGGGCACCCTCGTTGCTCCCTGGACCAGCTGGGTAAGATTTAACGCAAGCGCTAGCTTTCGCGTCTCTCGTCCAGCATGGTCAGTGCACTGGTATGGGAAGAGCCACTCCTGATGGTGGGCATTGAAGTCCCCCAGTAACACCAATTGGGCAGAAGGGTACCGCTGCTGAGCCGCATCCGCCGCCTCACTCAGGTGCTGTGTAAGCCCAGTTGCCTCCAAATCACCGCTGTGCGAACGGTAGACGCAGGCGTAGACAATTTTGTCTAAGCCTGTGTCCACTATAGCCCACAGCGTCGAGAACCTGGAGTCTTCAAGGTAACGGAGACGCCGATAGCAGATATCGTCCCGGGCGTACATGCATACGCCCGCGCGTGGTCTGAAGTGGTGCTCCAGGGTAAACCCTGGGTAAGACAGGTATGACACGTCCGACGGACATCTGATCTGCGTCTCCGACAGGAACAAGAGCGCTGGTTTCTCGGTCTCAAGGTGGTGATGGACTGCAGCGAGATTTGAGTGCAGACCTCGTATGTTAGAGAGGTGCACTTTATGCGAAAGGGCGTGCTGCCGCTGTACAGCTTTTCTCTTTTTGCCTCTGTTCATAATAAAAGTGAGTGAGGTTGAGGAGAAGGAAGTGAAATGAGGTTCCATGCTGCTAACCCTCAGGCACGCCCTGACAGGACGACATCTTTGGGGGACTAGTCTGGAGACTGCGGGGACGCCCGAGCCCCCCCGGGAATGACCATCGGGCCCTTTCATCTGGAAAGAGTCTTTCATTTCAACAGATGTAGAAAGTATTCAAAATAAGAATGTGAAAAAGGTCAGAGATGAATGAAACAATATTTTCTGAAGCGTCGTCGTTTGCAAAGAATCGAAGAGAATATACAAACATTTCGCGGATATCGTTATTGCAGAACATTGACATAAACTGTGATATTCTTGTCTTAACAGAATGTTGGTTGTCAAAACAGGTGGCCAACTTACCATCTCTTGACGGTTACTATTCCTACAGAACTAACAGGAACATAAACCAGAACGATGGATTAGTAGTTTATGTCAAAAATAATTTAACAACAGTAAGGGAGGAACCTGTTTTCCTCGACAGTAATTGTTTATTAATTAAAATTGTTCCCGACACGGTAGTCGTGGCTATTTATAGGCCTCCTTCTCAAAATATGGACAGATTTTTGGACTCACTCGACACTAACTTAAAAAACATTACATCTTTTAAAAACATTATACTTTTGGGTGATATTAACATTAACATTGCTTCCGGGAAAACAGATACTCATGTACACAATTATCTCAATATTTGCTCATTTCACGGACTCCTACCAGCTCACTATCACCCCACGCATCAGAGTGGCTCATGCTTGGATCATATCATTCTAAAATCAAAAAATCCATCCAAAACATTGGTTACTAATTCTACGCTTACTGATCATCAAGCTGTTTTATTATCATTACAAATAAATTCACCTAGAAAAAACTGCATGCGTAGCTACACTAAAGTCAATATGACAAATCTCGAAAAGGACATACGCAGTATTAATTTTGGCCCTGTTTATAATTCAGACGATGCAAATATTTGTTTAAAGTATTTCATAGACTCACTACAATCTGCATTAAGGACAAACACGTTCTCTAAAACAATGCCTAGAAAGTATAGTTGTATTAAGCCCTGGATCACACCCGGTCTCGTTCGTTGTATAAGGCATAGAGACAAACTGCACCTAAAATTAAAACTCGCTCCTGATGACGAAGTACTCTCTGTAACTTATAAAAGGTATCGGAATTTCTGTAATAATCTTTTGAAAAAACTAAAAAATCAGTATGATAAAAATGAATTACAGAAGGCGGGAAAAAATAGTAAACTTATATGGAAATTTGTTAAAACTCATACATTTAGATCAAAAAATGCCGAACCTCCGCTTGATATACTATCAACAGAGATAAGCCCATCCGAAGCAATCAATAAAGCAAACCATTTTTTTGTTAACGTTGGAAAAAACTTGGCTGAAAAATCATTAAATTCAAGAATTATTTCCCAACAAAACTCGACCACGACATCCTCTACACTAAATTCTTTTGTTTTATTAGATACCGACGTTAATGAAGTAGTCAGAATTATAAACGGGTTAAAGGATGTTTGTGCTACTGGGTGGGATGACATACCTAATAATATACTTAAACGATTTAAATACTTACTTGCCCCTCCTCTAACCCACATTTTTCGTCTATGCTTATCAAAAGGAATATTTCCAAAATTGCTTAAAAAGGCTGTGGTCACACCTGTATTCAAATCTGGAGATAAAAACTACGTGAATAACTACAGACCCATTTCAGTATTAACAGGCCTCTCAAAAATTTTAGAAAAAATTATAAACAGTAGATTGGTAAAATATCTAGAAGATAACAGACTATTATCAGACAGTCAATTTGGTTTTAGGGCCAAAAGATCAACTAGCCAAGCAGTTCACGAATTGACTAACTATGTTACTACCAACCTAGACAATGGTATGCACACAATTGGGATCTTCCTAGACCTTGCCAAGGCTTTCGACACAATTTCTTGTACTTTACTTTTGCACAAGCTTGAAACACTTGGGATAAGGGGTGAACAACATCTGCTATTTTCTGATTATCTCAGCGATCGTCATCAGTGTGTTAAGATTGGTCAGCACACAAGCTCTGAACTTGAAAATAGTAGTTTTGGTATACCACAAGGTAGCATTTTGGGCCCTACTTTATTTTTAATCTATATTAATGATCTATGCAGCCTCTCACTCCAAAATGGTGTGATAATATCTTATGCGGATGACACCGCTCTATTATTTTCAGCTAAATCAAGAGTGGAGGTCTATGAATACGCCCAAAATGGTTTTAACATTGTGACTAATTGGCTCCGTAATAATCTCCTAACATTAAATACAGATAAAACCAATTATGTTATATTTACAATGAGAAATACTAACATACCGCTTACTAATCTAAACATTCGCGCACATAATTGTTGCACGTATGCTGACACTGCATGTTCTTGCCCCACTTTAGCTATAGCTGACCATTTAAAATATCTAGGTGTCACCATTGACTCAAATTTAAATTTCCGTAAACATATCGATTTACTGTGTTCGAGAGTGCGCAAATTAATATATGTTTTTAAGAATTTACGGAACATAGCCGACTTTAAATTAATTAAACAGGTCTATTTAGCTTTGTGTCAATCCATTCTTACATATTGCATAACTTCTTGGGGTGGTGCGGCAAAAACAATTTTACTCCCGTTAGAGCGTGCTCAAAGAGCAATTCTAAAGGTTGCTACATTTCGCCCTTTTAGATTTCCTACGCACCAGCTTTACGCAGCATGTAAGGTGCTTACAGTACGGCAATTATTTATTTTAAACATAGTACTTCACCAGCACACTGCACTTCCTTTTGATCCTGTGCCTTCTGACAAAAGAAGAAAGGACTTGGTTTGCATTAAGTCTCAAACTAGACATGCGTTTGCTAATCGTTTTTATCTGTTCTTGGGACCTTTTCTATATAACAGGCTCAACAAGGTTCTAAGTTTCTATAGTGTAAGGTATAAAAAATGTAGTAAAATGTTGTGTGAATATTTAGAGACTCTACATTACACTGACACAGAACAACTTCTAGAAATCTTGGCATGATGATATTTGTTTCCCTCGTAATTTTTTACTTTTGTATAATTACATAAGCTTAGGTTTTAGATATTAAGGTACTTATTAAGCTTTTTCTCGTAGTTGTTAAAAGATTCTTTATTTTTATTTAGTTAACCTTTAAATATTACTGCACCAATGTAATTGAATTGTAAAGTGGTGGCCTGAAACACAGGTTTAAATTAACCTAGATCGGGCTGGTTGCTACATAACATTGCAATTCCGAACCACCATAACTTGCACCTATAATAATAATAATATATTAGTTTTAGTTCATTTTCAGGCATCATAATTGTATGGAAATCTTATCACTGTTGGCTAAATGTAAACTTTTTTGTAAACATTTTTATTTGAATAAATTTATTTATTTATTTATTATTTATTTATTTATTTATTTATCCCCTTGGTGTAACCCTTTAGTAACATTTAAAAACACCCAAGGGAAATTGATGACCTTGGTTGTTTTTTTCGAAATGAAACAGAAAAACACGAATATTTTTGTAATTTTTTGGTCCTATCGATTTTCGTGTAAGTATATTAAAGCTCTCTTTTTATCGTTTTCATACTTCCATTGAGTCTTAAAAATATTATTGCCTTTAGTGTCGTAACTGTTGTAATGATATCCATTAGACATGGACACCCTAACCACCGGAACCCATACTGTAGCTTCACCGAGCCACCCTAACTGCTAATAGATTCTTCCTTAAAGCAATTCCACCCATTTTATCGTTTTTAAATTCATACATTTTATAAATAAAATGTTTCATTTAAAAACTGTATTTTAGATATTTTTTATTGCCCAAAATGTCTTGACATCTCATGGCAGCGTTGCTCGTTGGGACAGCTGTCAAAATGACGTCAAATACAGTAGATTTTTTAGATCAATTTGTTGCCGAGTGCCAAGTTATACTGGGTACTTTGTATGCCATTCGCTTAAGAGTTTGATGTACCAGGAAATATGATGCTCGTTAGTAGACAGGGGTTAGTATAATATATTCTCAAATTGAAGCGCAACGTAGCAATACCGATGTTTTATGGTATTGAGAGATGATAAAGGGAGAAATATGGTTTTAGGGGTAGGGTTTCGTACCTCTGAGTTTATTTTGGTGTCGCATGGTAATCAGCTAGGAAACACCGGCTTCAGATACTTTAAATTGAGAAAATAATTGACGTTAAAATCATTATTTTTAACCCATTTTAATCGACGTCATATTTATGTACAGTATTTCGTTCTAGTTAAAAATATGTTTGTAACCCAAATAAATAATTAGAATCTATTTGCGAAATAAATATAATTTATCAAATAGAATCTCAAAAGAAGATATATATTATGGAGTGTTTATTTTCAATTTGTGTTTGCCTTTATAAGTTGGATAACCATGTCTTTATTTTATTATTCATATCACTCGTGACATTCATAGTAACTATAAATAAACATTTAAAAAGAAAAAATAATAAAGGTCGTGTGCTTTAAGTAAATATCAGCAGAACCCTTAGGGAATAAAAGCTGATTATTGTGGCTGATGTGGTAAATAATTTGTTAAGTTTTTAATTTAAAAAAAAGTAAGTGTACTTTCATAAAAAAAGATACCAATATTATTTGTAAATATCATAATCATAATTCTATCAAATACACAAAAGTAACAGACGGAAAAACACCAGAAATAAAATTCTTTATACTCAAAAAGCCAATGTTTACACAATTTAGGGACATAAAGATGCCTGACCCTTTTTGAGTAGGGCAAGCGTTTAGGGTTCTCAGCGAAGCCGAAAAGGCTCCTTGTTGTCAATTTGAGGTTACCTTTAGGAATCAATTCGTTGGTTTGCTTTCGTTTTCTTATTTTGGGTTCTTTACGGGTGGATTAGGGGGTCTGGGGGTCCTAAGGTTGCTGTTTTCTATGTTTACGGGTGAGGGTTTGTATTTGGTCAAAGTTATGGGAGTATAGGATGTTTTCGATTGACTATTATTTATTTTTAACTTGAGTTGAATCACTGCAGGGCTTCGCTACAAATTTGGTGATATTTTTTGAAAATAACTTATCAATCCTTTCAAGGACCATCAGCTCCAATTGGGGTTAAATGGTTTTGTCTTTTTATTGTATTGCGTGATCGGTGACTGACGGGTTAAAAATGGCGGCTAGCATATTACACATAACAGGGTACAAATGTACACTTCGATTTAATACTGAAAATTACCAATAAATCATTGCTCTATAAGACGTATGGCGATTCGTCACGGTACATGAATTATATTACATAAATCGTTTTGTGAATACTTTCATTTTACTAACAGCTTAAGAGGAGATATAATCTGGGGGTCTTCAAGACAAGAGTGAAAAGGTTACTTCGGGGCAAATGTGCTCCATCTCTCCATCGTTTTCTGTCGGAATCTTCAGTGCGCAGGCCATTCCACTCAAAATATTTGAATGATATATTTTACAGGTTTATTATTAAACCAATATTTTAAGGCATCATATTTCACAGCATGCCGTTCGTGCTTGTAACCCCAAAACTAACGAATCCAAAACCAATAATTACAAAAAAAATCTCATGTACGTTACCAAAAATTAAAAATTTCTCAAGAATTTCCAAATTCCTCAACAAAAACGAAATAACGCAATGCCACTCCGAAAGTCCTTATAATTGATGGTGCTATACATCTATTTGTATAGCATTGCACAACGGCCTCCTATTCCGAGCATTTCAGGCCTGACAAGAGACTGACAGTTACACGTCGGCGTCGGAGCCGTTAATTTATCGCCAAATAAGCTTTACAGTACAATTTTAACAATACACTTGATTAACGAATGTTTCTCTACTCAAGTGGATAGGAATTCGGATTTCACGTCGAGGGTAACCGAAATGTGGTTGAGAGTTTATATAGTTGACGTTTGATTTGCTAGAAGACTTGTTAGTATTTGCTTTTAGCTCGTTGTTGCGTTTCACATCACTTAAATAAGTACGCAACCAAAGTGCCACGAGCAAAGCTGATGACTGATAGTTTGGTAATGCAAGACTACATTAGGCGAAGATCACGAAGACCTTTTTTTACTATTAATAGGCACGCGTTTGACCACTATCTCACCTGATGGTTAGCTATGATGTGGTCGAAGATGAAGCATGTTTGCCTAGAAGTAACATATTCACTCATGATTTAAAGACTCCCGGATTGTAGCTATCACGAAATACTGGCAGGGAATTTCACTCCTTAGCTGTACGCCCAATGAATGTGTTCCCAAAACGTTTTGTGCGTGTGGGTGGGCTTGTGGGAATGTCTATCTCTTTATTTTTATACGGGTAGACCATCATCATCTGCCTAGCCTTTTCCCAACTATATTGGGGTCAGATTCTATTGAATAACAGTATTAGCTGTTAACTGGGTAACACAATACTTTATAGCAAGACTGGAGTCAGATTTACTGGTTTATGTCTAACTGCCAAAGATCTAAAAATGACAGCCGGGACCAACAACTGAACGTGCTTTCGACAGGGGAGGAAACTCGGTATGTCAAGATGGTCACCCATCCGCAGACCAACCTTGTCAAGCGTTGCTTAAACTTGAAGATCGACGGTAGTTTATGGCAAGACTAGTGTCAGATTTTCTGGCTGTTGGTCAGGTTGTGGTTGTGGAGACTGGAAGGCGACCTAAATATAATAGTTGGGAAAAGCTAGGCAGACTGACCGACGTTCTTTCTATTTAAACATTATTAGTCCAGCCTCGCCAGCCAGTCACGGATATTTTTGGTAGCAAAATAAATGCTTTTCGCTGGCAACACGTGTCTGATTTCGCACGTCACTTCATTGACGGCACTAATTAAAAATGGCAGAAATGTTCAGCGTCAATTTTGTATTTTGCTCCCCAATTTGGGTATGTAGGCCAGTATTGATAAGGGTACTCATTGTGCAAAATACAGGTAGCAATATTTTTGGAAGATAAAATGTGTTTTTTAATGTACAAAATTTAAAATTAATAGATTTGAAATTTCATTTATTTTTAAGATCGTTTAATACTTACGGTATTCCAAACAAACTGGTACAAGCCCTTATTTTTGGAAATTAATGAAAAAAAGCCAGCTAAGTGCGAGTTGCACTCTCACACGAAGGGTTCCGTACCCTAAACCTTATTTTTTATTATTTGTTGTTATAGCGGCAATAGAAATACACAATCTGTGAAAATTTCAACTCTCTACCTATAACGGTTCTTGAGATACAGCCCGCTGACAGATAGACGTACGGACAGACGGACGGACAGCGGAGGCTTAGGAATAGGGTTCCGTTGGTTACCCTTCGGGTACGGAACCCTAAAAATAACTGATGAAACTCAAATACACTTAGGAGTCATTTTTCAAAATTAAGTTTCCATAAAATATGGAAAATCTCTTTGTCTTTAAACTCTTATTTCGGAACTAGTCCTCAATTAATTTTTCAGACTTGTCTAAAGGCGCAAACCCACCGTTTTACACTTAAGCTGTGTGGGTTCATTTGTTTGACAACGTGGGTCTACGTTTCCACTCCAGTACACACTACACACCCATGACTATGTTCAATTTTAGCTTTGCCCACCGCGGCACACGGGGGGGTACGTACGTTGGTTTTTTGCAAGAATATGGTTTTTACATAGTCGTGGGTTAATATTCGTGTATAGCGTGCACCGCGTGCACAGCGTGCATGGCGTTGACAACGATGAGCTATGTGAGAGACATATTCAGTAAACCACGCGTGTGCCAACGTCGTCAATTGATGCGTAGCGTGTCCGTGTATTGTAGTGGAGACAATCTCATCCATTTTCATGCAAGGCCTCACACACGTGCGTAGCCTCCCCATGCAATGTAGCCCTTTAAGTTTATAAAGCCCTGTAGAATGGTTATTTCATGAAAAAGTCATTCAATAGGGCTTTATGAACTTAGAAGGCTATATTGATGATTAAAATGGTTTTATTATTTTAGATAAATACGCGTTACGGCCGTGAATCGTATTTTGTACAACATACAGCTTCACACTGACCGGCAAATTGCAAAAAAAATACATAAAAATATTTGAATTTCGCGGGCTACCCTGGCGCATCCACCTTAAGCGAAGTAATCAAAGGAACACCACACATCATTAAATAAATGACTAAACACTTCTCAAGTCTAAAAACCAGTAACTAATCCATTCACCTTGAACCAACGGCCAGCAAAAAGAAAAAACAAAAGCCAATTCATGTTTCGAACTTATCAAAACGACAACTGTATCGAGCCGAACCCGTTTGAGCTCTGACCTTTATCACAGTAAATTGTAAGCGGAATCCAACAGAATCCGTGGTATAATTGGTGTGAAAAGGTCCCCGTGATATGTGCTTGTCTTTTTCCGCCTTCGACGGAAGGTACCCGATAAATAAGCGAATGGCGATGGTAGAATGCTATCACATGCACCTGTCGATTTTTCAACGAGAGCCTCGTTTAGTTAGTGTGGAGAGGGATTTTGTTAATAAATGTGAATTTATCTTCTTCATGTCGATTGAAAAACCGGGTTTGTTTTCACTTCTTATTACTAACTAGCGTCCCGCCCCGGCTTCGCAAATGTGCAAATTGTAAACTAAAACCTTCGTGGAGAACCAATCTATCTATTAAGAAAACCCACATTAAAATCCGTTGCGTAATTTTAAAGATCTAAGCGTACATAGGGACAGACAGCGGAAGTGACTTTATTTTATACCATGTAGTTATTAATTATCACTCAAAAATTAACTTAAAATACACAACAATAAAGAAGATACTTCAGTTGTAAATTATCTCGAGTATAGAAGGTTACCGAAACACACCGGTAACATATTATGGTTTCAAACACGTGCTTATTGAGTCGGGAACTTTCAGAACACACTCGTAGGTAAGGTAAATAAACAAAATTCTCATTTTACAAAATATACTAAAAGACTATTCTACTATTCATAACACTGTAAATGTCATCAAGAAAATTCTCGTAATTTCTCAATTAAGGACGTGAAACCTTAATAAATAAATAATAAATGAATAAATTCGAGAATGAAGCTTTACTAATGTCCCGTGAATAGGTTACCATCATTTTCACCCAAAAATATTTCTGTAATATCGATTCAAAACTCTCAATATTCTACCTCAATTTCTCGGAAAAATATTCGATCAGTCTACCTAGCCTGTACTCAACTGTTTCCAGTACACCAGTATTTTAAACAGAATCAACTCCGGACAAACTTGGGTAAGCGTTGCTTAACCTCCAAAATGAACCCGAGTGGCTGTTATTACTTAGCTACAATCTCGTAAAAAACTACAGTGCAGAAAAACTAACTTTTTTAGGGTTCCAAACATCCCTACGAAACGGAACCCTTATAAGATCTTGCGGGTGCCTGTCGGTCTGTCTGTCTGTCCGTCCGTCTGTCACAGCCGGACTCTTTTCTCTGGCTCTACTGGATCGATTCTATTGAAATTTGGTACACATATGGACTTCTGTGACCCAAACACGGACGCGTTACGTAAATAAAATAAATTTTGAGTATGGAGGCTACTTTAGGGGGTCAAAGTAGAAAAAAAAAAAAAAAAGGTTTTCAAACTGTATTGTGCTACATATCGCATGAAAGGGCTTACTGTGAGGGTTGTAATTATATTTTTCACATAATTTTAAAATAAATAGTTTTGTAGTTATTCAAGAAATTAGACCAAAAATAACCATTCCCTTAACCTTATATCTGAAACTACTGAACCTCAAATTTCGAAAATAATGCAGATAATAGTTTTTAACCTACAGATTACAGAAAAACTTAATAATTCTGTTACAAAAATGAAATTGGTTCAGAACCCTTTGCAGGCGAGTCCGACTCGCACTTGGCCAGTTTTTTTCTTGTATACCAGGACTTGTAGTAGGCTAAATAAATCATGTCAGTACCGGACAATGGTTCGCTTCGTTCCATTACACACACAAAGAGTTCGCGTTAACAGCGTCGCTAGTGTTAATTAAATATCTTCTAAGTTTCGTTTGTGCACGCTAGGTCTTTAATATACGTTGTTTTAATATACGTAATGTTTTTTTAGTGTTTTAGTACTTGTTAACGTGTATTTGAATAAGTTTTACTTTTTATCGTGAAGTTCTTAATATACTGTAGTTAAGAAGTTGGCGGTCTAACATTAGAAGCTCGCAAAAGCTATCAGACGGGATCTAGATCGGAGCTGTGGACCGATGACCTGGTGATGGTCACGGGTAGCCGATGGATGCAAGACGCGCAGGACCGGTTGTTGTGGCGACGCTTGGGGGAGGCCTATGTCCAGCAGTGGACGTCTTTCGGCTGATGTGATGATGATGACGTCAAAAACTGTCAATGGTAACTGATCAAAGAGATATTGTATTATCAAGTTGCTGGAAAGTGGAGGTCATATAGGCAGTCGCCCAATGCAAATTATTGGCCCTCAACTGTATCCAGTGGGACTAGAAGTTGACCCCAACATAGTTGAGAAAATTTCCAGGTCACAGTCATGGACTTTAATTGGCGTAAAATACTGGTATTCAGCTAAATTCGGTTTGACTGGAAGCCGACCCCAAAATACTTGGGAAAAGGCTAGGCAGATGATGATGACAGTCATGGACTTTAATTGATGAGCCACTTACAAACTTTTCAATTTTGTGGTTTTATACATTCACGAGATTACACGATTAAACACTATCTCAAACCGCATACTCAAGACAATGACAGGATGTCAACATAATTAATTGTCATGAACATCATCTAGGTACGCCTTCGAGGTACGCGTTCGGATAAAATCGTGAGTTAGAGTTTTTCCGAAATTAACCACCAATCATAATTTTTCCGTATGCTAACGTTATTATGGCTACGCTAAAACAATTGTGGCTATGTAACGGTTGCTAGACTTGTAATTGGCTGACTTGGGGTAGTCACTCTTGACTAAGTACGAATGTAACCGACTAAACCCGATTTGCGTTACCCGGCTAAAATACGAACAGTAGCAAGTGGTTCATCAATTAAAGACCGTGACTGTACATTGTACTGAGCCGGTTACAAAAAATACGTTTTACAAAAAACTGGCTAAATGCGAGACGAACTCGCGTTCCGAACCATTTTATTTTTTTAACACTACAGACTTCTTATAAATTTTCCTGTAATCTTTAGGTATAGAACTATTATCTGCATTTTTTTCAAAATTTTTGACTGTTTCGAAGATAAGGCCCACCTTATCTTCGAAACAGTCAAAAAAATTTCCCCCCCCAGGGAATGGTAATTTTTGGTCTAATTTCTTAAATAATTTAAAAACTATGTATTTAAAACCCTCGCAATAAGCCCTTTCATTTGATATGTGACACGATACAGTTTAAAAAACTTTTCTAGTTTGGCCCCCAAAAGTGACCTCCATACTAAAAAAGTTTTTATTTATTTACGTAACGCGCCCTTGTTTGGGTTACAGAATCTATACCAATAATGGGTTGTGGAGGTCTGGTAGGCAGCCGATCCACGTAAAACACTGGTATTCAGCTGAATCCGGTTTGAATGGACGCCGACCCCAATATAGTTGGGACAAAGCTAGGCAGATGATGATAGAATTCCAAAAAATATTGATCACATATTTTCACCTTTTTGGAAATCTATCTGACGGACTATATTTTTTTAGTAAAATATCCATTTCATGTCTTTCGGTTTATCACCTTTGTTTAGCTAAACTTCAGGTATTTTAAGACATAAAGACATATTTACTGTTATTCTAATTCTGTTGAACCAAAACACCTGAAAATCAACATCGGCTTTGATTCTACAGACAAAACAAACGGCGCGTTCGATACAACAATATTGATGTTTAGCTTGACACGACTGGAAAGACTAAAAACAAGATGGCCGATAACAAATTGTCGGATCGATAATGACTGATTGACGAATGGGAACGCCGAAGTGTTAAAAAGTTAATGTCCCTCAATGATAGATGGTAAATTGACGGAAATATTTTTTTTGTATAATTTTATTCTATGGTATCTAATCTACTAAATCATACTCTAATTTGTCCAGTATGTGAATCGGAAATTTAATAAATTATTGGGAAGTTAATAAGCAGGCCGGCTGGTATGGTGTTTACAGCGTTTAAAGGTCATACCAAAGTTTTCACTGACAAGAAACATAGCTGGAAAGGGCCAACCGCCTTAAATCAGACTGGCTACATTTTTTTTTGTATAGGATTTCATCAATCATCTCTTAATGATTAAAACCCATCTGTGTTCCTCCAAATTAATTCCCTTTGCGTTCCACGGTAACGGTGACTCTTTCGAACAAATTCCACAGCATACTCTGGCCCTTACGAGTATATAAAAAATAAGCAATAATAACATTTCAACTGATACAGCTGCGATTTTCAGAAAAAAAATGTTTGATTGAATTGTTAAGGCCATACAACATTGACACGACAAAAAAATTTTAACAAAAAAAGTGAAACCACAAACACAGCGTGCCGGCGTGATTTTATGTTATGAACTGGTGTAAACAATCAACAGACATGCGATTTCAGGAATCCCGATCCATTTGCTATCATTTATTGAAGAGTGCCGTTGCCTACCTCCAAAGTTCTTCATCAGATCTTCATTAAATTTAAATGGAACCAGTCCGAGAAAATGCTTTCCAAGCAAAAAAAAAACCTTCCGAATCGGTTAACAATTGGCGAAAATATCGCTGAAAAAACATTTTTCATGGGATCCCATCATCAGATCCTGTCTTATACCTTCCATCATCAGCTCAGCAACATGAGATGATGATTACAGGTACAAATATCTGAATTGCATTAGAAAATTTATGAAAAGCAGTGTATGTGCTTATAAAATTTGAGGGTTTCCCTCGATTTTCATGAGATCCCATCATCAGATTCTAACTTGGTGACAATGGGACCACCTCAGGAGTTTAGGCTTCTCGGTTCAGAATCGGCGGAGAAATCGGTGAACATATATAAAAAAAAAGAGCATACAACCGAACATAGAACCTCCTCCTTTTTGAAGAAGTCGGTTAAAAAGTAAGGAGTTTTTCATGAACCATATCTCTAATCATACATACCGGGACCCCTCCGTGCTTCACGCCGCCGCCCTAGTAATTCATCAACTCATCCTACATGCCTACGGCTCATTTAGGACCACTTGCAGAATATCAAAATAAATAATGTTTTCATTCTGCATCTCGTCCGATGTTACTATCAAAATGAGAAAAGGTGCGATAAGTACCTAGTGCAGTATTATTGTGAAAATACTTAAAAAATTAAAATAATTTGTTGTGCGTTTGCTTGTAAAATGAAGCAATAAAGTTGTTCTAGAACAATATTGTTAAGTAGGTACTGACTTTTTAAATATTAAGTAATCTATAAACTAAACGAAAATAAAAACTAAAATTCTTAAAAATATAAATTGTTATATCTTGTCTTATTAACTGTACCAAACGTCGATAAAGTTTAAAGTTCCACACAAAAAAAACGTGGGGTGAGTTGTAGAATGTAAATATTACTCTTTTTGATTTTCTACAAGTCGTCCTAAATGGGCCGTAGCGTGATGTAGGACGAAATGATGCATTACTCCGTCTCCGTAACTGCAATTTGGTCGGGAGTATTATTATTATCAACTAGTTGACCCACGCAACTTCGTTTGCGTCACAATTTTCATTACTGCTCCACTCCTATTGGTCTTAGCGTGATGATATATATCCTATAGCCTTCATCGATAAATGGGCTATCTAACACTGAAAGAATTTTTTAAATCGGACCAGCAGTTCCTGAGTTTAACGCGTTCAAGTAAACAAACAAACAAACAAACTCTTCAGCTTTATATATTAGTATAGATATATATAAAATTCTTCCGTTACTGAGTGATTGAGTGAGTGACTGGCAGACAATGCACAGCCAAAAAATTGGTCATAGAAAGCTAAAATTTGGCATAAAGATTTCCTACACTCTGTAAACTGAGATATGCACGTACGAAGTCACGGGAAAAAAGTTGTTACTACTAAAGGTGCCAAAGTCATTAAAACAGTTGAATGAATACCAAAGCAACCAATCCCGTAGCACAAGAAACATTGTATTGCAAATATCTGATTTCCCTGCGGGATCAGAACTTAGATGAAAGACGTCCCGCGGGTTAATATTATAATGGATACTATTATTAGTATGTAGTCATTCATTTCTTGACCCACCTACAAGTCTTTTCTGTAAAAATCATTGCCTGCCTAGCCTTTTCTAAACTACTTATATTGGGATCAGCTTCCAGTCAAGCCGGATTCAGCTGCATACTAGCATTTTACGTGGAGCAGGTGCCTACCAGACCTTCACAACCCATAAACGATTTTGTGTTTTGTGCGTCGCTTTTGAGGAAATAAACGTCGATTCTTTCTTTTTTGGCGAGGCTGTCAGATTTTCTGGATCCTGACAATTTGCAACGACTGCCAAAGATCTGCAAATGGCAGTCGGGACCAACCGCTCCTCGGTTAGTTAAGATGGTCACCCATTCATAGAACTACCTCGGCAAGTGTAGTTTAACCTGTTAGTATTTAGCCACGAGCTCAAATACACGGTACCATTTTAGTGGTCTTACAAATGCGGCCCACTTAATGTACCCGATATAAACTACCACAAGGCACGATTATTTTTTAAATAATTCATAATGATAATAGTACATTAACAGCAGCCCAGCCATAATCTACTACTCAGATCATACCCCTGTACCACAACTAAATAACTTCACATACCTATGCTCAGTTATCACGGACCAAGGGGACGTAAATAGATGTAACACACAGAATTAACGTGATATGGCTGAAGTGGCGATCACTGACAGGGGTTTTATGCGACGCTCGTATGCCTATAAAAACCAAAGGTAAGATCTACAAGACGGCGGTCAGGCCGGCTGTGATGTGCGGGGCGGAATGCTGGTTAGTGAAAAAGACGCATGTGCAAAGCTTCACACTGCGAAGATGAAGATGCTGAGATAGTCCGGAGGGGTAACAAGACTGGACAAGGTACGAAACGAACATATCCGTAGTAGTTTTAAAGTCACCCCAATATCGGAGAAACTGACGAGAGCCGCCTGAGATGGTATGGTCACGTGATGCGAAGAGACAAGGAACATGTAGTCAAAAAGGCGTGAACACAAAAAAGGTAGAGGATGAACACCCGCTACGTGGTGGACCAGCATGACGAAACTCTTATCAGAGGAAGAACTGCCCGACCCGACAACCCAGGACAGATTGTCCTGGCGCCTCAAAATTAGGAGAGCCGACCCAGCGTAAAGTGGGAAAGAGCAAGGAAGAAGAAGAAGACTGTTAATCATGTTTTCGTATCAAAACAATGTCGCCGTTCCATTCCGCGCGTCCACAACACAAGGCTCGGACTGCGCTCGCTCCTAGATGTTTCCAACTACGTCTTGCGTCATGATGACGTTTAATATTTTCTTTTTTTTAATAATTTGAATGTTCTTAAAAATAATTTATTTTTTAATGAATGTGTAGTACTCATTGGATAGATATAGTAAGCTGCAATGTTAAAATGGCACCGTATATACATCAATTTACCAAAATTAACCAATAGAACCGAAACCGGCGTAATTCCTTATTGGTGTTGAATCTCAAACCGTAAAAACTCTTGAAACCCTTTGCTGCACAGTCTTCCTTGGCCGGAGGCTAAGCATTGCAGTCTCTTGGGTACATTACCAGCTGGTAACGCGTTGAGGACTGGGCGAATTTTTGTTGCTATATTTTAGTTTATTAGACACTAGCTTCTGCCAGCGGCTTCGCCCGCGTCGTCCATAGGGAACATATTCCTGGCATGAAAGTAGCCTATGTGCTATTTTAGATTATAGTCTACCTCTGTGCCAAATATCATGAAAATCCTTTCAGGCGTTCTGACGTGAAAGAGCAACAAACATCCATCCATCCATCCTCACAAACTTTCGCATTTATAATATTAGTAGGAAGTAGGATTTTTAGTGTTTACAAAATGTATAAACCTATCTCAAAACTAAATATACAGGGTTATTTGTAAAACACCAGAAACCTCTTAGGCAGTGAAAGTACACATGATAAGCAACTTTTACTTTGGGAAAACTCCGAAATCTCGAAAAAATATCAACTGTTTCATACAAAATGCAATATTTAGCCAATGAAAATGTATGAAACAGCTGATATTTTTCTCGAGCTTTCGGAGTTTTCCCAAAGTAAAAGTCGCTTATAATCATGAGTACTTTCACTGCCTAAGAGGTTTCTGGTATTTTACAAATTACCCTGTATAAGTTCTAGAACCACCAAATACGTCTATAAACTTCGACTAAGAATACTTCGAAACCCGACCACAAGTCAAGGACGTTTATTTCATTACATTAATCACTTTAAAGTTATCAATATTTAAACGTTCGTTCTTCCTTATAAATAAAATAGACCAAACCCTTATGATTTATTCTATTTTCGACATTCTTTGACGTTGTCTAAGGGCAAGGTCAAGGAAGTCGTGAACTTGCCCTCGAAGATAAGGGCTTTGTCATAATAATATTCATCAGAATGTCAAGTACTTTAATTAGTTTATTACGCACTTGTAAACTGTTCTAAAAGAGGCTATAGAATCTTTACAGGCAAAAAGGTCAGAAAAGGTGAGTGAAGAATTATAATTAAATATCAAGAGGATGAATGCCAACTATGACGTAGTATCAAGCCTGTTATCCTTGAAGAGGTTCTCCATTTTAGCTGAATGGCGTCCTTTGCTGGATTTAGACACCCTAGTTTCGCCATATTTACCGGTCTAGTTGCTTTTGGCACCCACTGGATCTGGCCTTCACGAGTTATTGCAGAAGCACCTTTGGAGGTAATGCGGAATAGAGAGTTAAGTCCCGCCAACCTCCATTGAAAAGGACCATCCTCCGACCGGACGGATGTTGTGTCCAGCGTAGGCAACTGCCCGATAGTTGATATTTGGGCTGATGTATATGTTCAAATTGCACAGTAAACTCTGATTGCGCGATGCAGGATTTTGACGAAGTAGTTCGCTGGTAGTTGGATAGATGGCGTTGCGGTTATTTTTGTTGCGATGTAGATTTGCTTGGTTGTTTTTTTTGTGGTGGCATTGATGCCGCTACACACCTACTATAACAAAAAATCTGTTGGATGTGGTGAAAAAATACATACAGAGTACCCCTTCGTGCTTCGGAAAGCACTTGAAGCCGATGGTACTTACTGACTGACATTTGCTGAACTCGGCAACCGTTACGGGATTCTTAGTCAGCAAAAATAAGGTTCTTTTTAGTCCATCAGTTAGATTATCGAAAAACATTGGACATGTAATTGTTTTTGTTTGATCAAATCAATAAAAAAATACGAAGATAAAGCGCATCAAAGATCAGGAGTAGATCTTATGACGTCACTTTCCGGTAAAAATTGTACCGGAAATTGACATCACACGAGTTTTCAATGCACTGTATCGTCTTAATTTTTTTGTGTACGTGATTTTTTGGAAATCTATCTGAAGGACCGATTATATTTTATTTATTTATTTATTATGTTTTATTGCCACCAAAATATAAAAACACAAAGAAAACTATACAATCAATCAATCAAGTCATCTTCTCTATTCTGAAAGTTTAACTAGACTTGATCGAGGTCAGATTATATTAACAATCTCTCGATGGAAAATACTGGTATTCTATTTAGGTAGACTGGAAGCTGACACCAACAGTGCTGGGAAAAGGCTAGACAATCTGATGATGAGAAATACAACAAAATATTACTAAAGCGAACGAATTGCCGAACTAAAATGCAGCTGGGTAAGACACCTGACAAGGCTTGGTGATAATAGGTGGAGTGCGGTGACCCAGTGGCGTCTGCGGCCTAGAAGAAGAAGTATTGGTCAGCCGGCGGTGAGAAGGGTAGACTTTATTGCCATCACTGGTAGAACCTGGATGAGGCCGGCACAGGAACGTAGGGACAAGCAAAGATAGGCCTATGCTCAGCTGTGGGCAAAGTCGGGCTGTTGATGATGATGATGATTACTAAAGCTCCCTAATGCCAAGCTAAATCATTTCTTATACAATTCGAATATTCAGCTTTACGCAGTGTTTATAACTTAGCCATAATACCCTTTCGAGGATTACGTCTTTGGAGCATTTTCAAAGGACCACTGAAATGAGCAGAAGGATTTGTTTTCGATCTTAAGAACGGTATTAATTTGTAAAGCAACGAAAATGTTGAACTTTATACTGGAAGATAAATATATAAAAGAAGTTTCGGGAAAGTAAATGCCGAATAGTTTATTCTGATTAATTTAGGTAGTTATGTAAACTGAAACTTTACCAATTTTCAGTAATTAACAATTCTTGCCTGACATAGTTTTGTTTCAATTTGTTTGAAGATTTATGTAAATGAAAGTAATAAACTGTTTTGCAAACATTCAAAGTTTGGAAAATATATTTTAGGATAAAGTAACGAAAAAACCACTCGCCTTCAGTAAATAAAGATATTTTTCACTTTGTTTTGTTTCTTTCTTGTAGATATTTTTAAATTTTCATAAAAGTGTTCTTCATACTTTCAAGCCTCAAAAGTAGAAAGGGTGTAATGTGACGATGTAGGGAGAGTGTCAAATCTGGTTCCGGACATTTCGTTCCCAATCTACGGCCCCCCTGGAAAAGGAAATCTGGCTTTTATACCTTGCCGTTATAACTTGACCTCTGCCGAAATAGTCAGCCTCCTCTTTGTACCGTCCATTTAAAGAAATGAGAGGAGAGTGGAAGGTCGAAATAAAATGGTATTGTTATAATAGGTACTGATCAAAGATTTGTATCGTCGTCGCATTATTTTGTGGTAAAAGGGTACCGCAATGGGATATTGTGTATTTTTTAGTAGCAACACCCGAACGTGAGTTTGCAAGAATATTTTTTCAGTCGTTGCCTCTTGGGGGGTAGTTCGAATATATTTATAAGATGTGCTAATAAAGTAAGAGTTTATTGACAGTGAACGCCCGTAGGTGAAATATTTGTAACAGATGTAGTTTCGTAATTAAACTGTGCTGGACTAACGCTGCAGGTGCAACAAATCTGGATGTTTAAATTTTTAACCGACTTTAAAAAAAGGAGGAGCTTCTCAATTCGTCTGCGTATGCCCATTTGTCACCACTGCGTGGACTGCCCCGATGACACGACGCAGCATGCACTGTAGGAATGCTCAGCTTGGTCACAACAGCGCTGTGCCCTCGTTGCGGCACTTCGCGTAAATGATCTCTCGTTTCCGTCCATAGTTAAAACCATGGTAGGAAGCAAGAACGCGTAGGATGCCATCGCCTCTTTCTGCGAGGAGGTGATGCACGCAAGGAGGCCGCGGAGAGGGGAAAAGAACATACCTCTCAATCTAACCGCAACAGAAGGGCAACCGAGCGTAGAAGGGCGCTAAACGATCTTTGGCCACCATAAGGAGGGTCCTGCGGACGGCTCACTGGCGGCTGAGTAGTCGCCTGACCAGCCAGGCCTATAGGACGAGGTGCGCAGTTCCGTGCGCGCCTTTATTGGAGCATGTGTGGTCGTTGAAGCAGCCACACTAGGAGATGGAGCCTGCTAACAATGGCGGTCTGGTACTAGTCGGGGGTGCGCGTGAATTTTATCGTATCCCCGGCTCCCCATGGTAACAGTAGGAACTGTGGGGTTTTAGTCGGTAAGAGTCCGACATAATAATCCGTCCCCCAGACGGAGCATATCCATGAGGATTTCCCCACAAAAAAAAAGTGCCGCAAATCTCAAACAGTTTAAAATACATAATTAAAATGAAAAAATGGGATTTCCACATTGGAGCCATACATCAACATGGTTTAGTAAATCGCCAAAGTTTTGGTCGACTGTTCACATAAGTGGTTGTTTATTTTTCGGTCTAAGAATAAGCATTAGCATAGAACGTGGCAATACTGCCTGGGGCATTGCAACTATTGACAGCGATGCGGACGGATTTTGTGATCTCTTATGAGCAAGTGAGTTTTTCCCCCTTTTCTTGCTTGTATATTTCGCTTTAGACCGCCATAAATTTAAGAAACGTTTAGTGGATAGTTTGCATTTGTGTAACTAGCAATGTTCGTGTTGCCTCTTGTAATTAGATCTATTTGTGAGCGGGCACCATTAGCCATTAGTTAAGTAACTTACAATAGTTTGCTTCTTGTCTCTTCCTGTCGTTGTTTTATTATTATTCATGTCTCCTTAATTGTGTTGTTGTAATTTAAAATATAGTGTCTACACTGTATCTCTTAGCTTAGTAATCTGTGGAAACGTCGTGGATTGTGCATTTGCCTAATTTTAATATTTTCGAATACTTACTGTAATATACATTGTACAATTGGTTGTTATAAATAAATAAATAAATAAATATTTATGTTTCTGTGGTATATCTATTGTGACTAAATTAGTATAGTGTAAACAAGATGCGAAAGCAGATATTATTGTGAGAAGTAACACTATCGCCATTGAGTAGCTCTACAATATGGAGGGCGGCCCCGGCACGTCCTCGACATAGAATATACATACATATTATAATACTATTATATTACAATGCACTCTGAGTACAGTTGACAAAGCAGTTAGGTGTGCGGGCATATGCATTCATGCATCTTTGATGATTTTTGTAACAAATAATGAGCCAAAGATGTGTGAAGCGGAAGAAATAAGTTAAGAATTCATGAGATCTATCAGACCTAAAATTATTGTAGCAGGGGGCAGAGCAGCGGGCAATACGTGCGATGAAGAGGCACTTTCACGCAAAGGTAAAATCTTAGTTTCGCGGACACTTTTTTTGTCAGAACTAAGTTTTTTTTTAAGGATGGGAAATAATCAAATGACTCCTCTCGCTCTGGGTGGAGCAGAAGAGAGTGTCAGATTCTTTTATTACTGACTACAACTCATCCGTGTTTCTCCTAGTGCACTTTGCGTTTCAGGGCCGCGAATACCTATTTTTGGTATGATTTACATAATAACTTTTACTAGTTTGGTTTGAGGTTTAATACAAACCAAATCTTTCCTTCTCTTGCCTGAAGGTACTCGGTCATAAGGAAGTGCAGTGTGCTGATGCAGTACGATGTTTAGTTGGTGTGGCTATGTGGATATTGAGATCCTCTGAGAAGATTCCCGCACCAGTACCTGTACCTGTTTTTGATCCATCGGTGAAGATCCGCAGCTCGGCGGGGCAGAGCCCCTCGCACCGATGATCCTCATGCAATTGGATTTTGTATATTTTATCGAAGATAAATTGCTTGGGTACCCGGTCATTTATTACTTTCGTTATGGGGAGTTCATTGTTGAGCTCCTCGAGCAGAGCGGTGTGTCATGTATCTCTCTTACTCCAGAGACCTAATGTTTTAAGGCGTACTGCTGCCATCGTCGCTTCCCGTCGTATAAACAAGTGTAGCGGAGGGAGCCCCAGCATGGCTTTCAGCGCCGCAGTTGGAGTAGTCCTCATGCAGCCCGTCGTTGCCATGCAGGCCAGCCTTTGCATGTGTTGTAACTTGTTTACGGCTGTAGCTAGCTTTGTGCGTGGCCAACACACCACGGCCCCATAGGTTAGCATGGGCCGAATTACTGCGCTGTACAGCCATAGTATTATTTTGGGAGATAGGCCCCACTTCTTCCCTATCATTTTCCTGCATTGCCAGAAGGTAATGCAGGCCCTGTTTAGTTTGTAGTCTAGGTGATTACTCTAGCTTAACTTACTGTCTAGGATGACGCCTAGATACTTTACCTCGTTAGACAGCTGGAGCTTTGTGTTGAAGAGCATAGGTAGCCGGTAGTGGCCTAGTGCTCGTTTTTGAGTGAACATGACTAATTCGGTTTTTGTGGGGTTTACCGACAGATCATATTCGTCGCACCATCTTTCCACGATGCGTAGTGCTTGTTGAGTGAGGTTGCAGATCGTTCCAGTCACTTTCCCTGACACTAGGATTGCGAGGTCGTCAGCATAACCTATTGTGTAGTAACGATGTGCGTTGAGTTTGGTGATCAGGTCATTAATTACCAGATTCCACAGAAGAGGGGAGAGCACACCCCCCTGCGGGCAGCCTCTGGCTATCAGAGCCAACTGCTGCTCTTCCTCAAGGCGAACCACTCGTTTGCTTAACATATTAGTTATCTAGTCAGTTAGTACCTGTTCCACACCGTGTTTGGAGAGAGCGGCACTAGTGCTGGAAAAGTTTGTCTTGTCGAAGGGTCCTTCGATGTCTATGAATGTGCCCAGGCAGGACCCTTTCTGTTGAATCGCTTCCTCAATCTGGTTTACCACCAGATGAAGAGCGGACTCTGTCGACTTACCCGAGCTGTATGCGTGTTGGTTACCATGCAGTGGTAATGTTTTTAAAAAGCCATTTCGTAGTTCCCTTTCACACAGTCTTTCCATTGTCTTTAGTAAAAACGAGGTCAGACTAATAGTGTTCATCGATGTATAAGACGTTATCACGTCAAAAATTATTAGAATAATATAATAATACTATAGTGGCTTCGCCCGCGTGGTCCCTAGGGAACATATTTCCGGGATAAAAAGTAGCCTATGTCCTTTCTCAGACCCTCTAAGCCCGAAGTCCGTAGTTTCGGTCTTAGTTGGCCTGTTTCCTGCTCTAATATGGAACCGATTTAAAAAATACTCCATAAACTGAATAAAAAGGATTTACTATACTGTTGCTGTAGTTTGTTGTGGGTGTTGGGGAGCACACTCACCAAGGAACCTACATGCCAAATTTCAACTCTCTACGACCAGTAGTTTCGGCTGCGCGTCGTCTATCAGTCACTCGGGGGGGCTACTCTCTAAGCCCGAAGTCCGTAGTTTCGGGCTTAGTTGCGGATGTATTCTACTTCGTCTCACCATGTATGGTATTGATGAATGGAAAGAAAATTGAAGTTTGAGGGGTAAATATTACCTATTCCTATTAATTGAATGCACAGATAGGCTTGACGCGACAACGCGACATCTCATAGAAATCTTCTAAGTCATAGAACAAAACCATAGTCGAATTCAGAACCTCTTCCTTTCATGGACTCTGTTAAAATGATGACTATAAAAACGCGACGCCGCGTCGCCGCCTGAGCAGCCTTAAAAGAAACGTGTTTAATTTCCGTTTGTAAAAACTTAACGACAGTTTCATGATTATTACTGCACTGAAAAATGATCTGTAGTGACCACAGTATTATTCTTCCCCGTTTCAACCTTTTGTTCAGCCACTCCTTTAATGACAGACCTCATAAAAAACACGAACCAACCGCAACTCTTCAATTAATTTCCAACAACTGTCCCTTCCTTTTCCAAGTATCTAGTTTCAGCCCCAAGCTCTCATTTCATAAGTATCTTAGGACAATACTATGAGAGTGGGGTAGTTGAAAAAAAAATCCATTTTTCCACAACAATGTCTGTCCCGGTGTTTATAAGAAACGTTTTGTATGGAGCGCCTTCATTATTTCGAGACGGAACTAAGATGGCTTAAGGCTGCCTGTTCGTGGTGCGACAAGGCGGTCTGCAGTCTGTAGGTACGTCGGAACTTTGTCTTAGTACAGATGTAACCGAGGCCATCTAAAATATTATGCTCCTTTACCGAGGGTATTCGTTTGTAATGTACCTACGTACTGTATTGAGAGCTACACTACAGCCGGTCGATTTTGTAAACATGCCGAAGGAAGTTAAAGGTATCCTTTATTTTTTTGGTGTACAATAAAGCATAAATAAATAAATAAATAAGGGAAGGCTTGGGTGAAATGAACACGAAGTGAGCTGTCATTTCATCTCGATTGCATGGATTTACAGCTTACTTCTTGTTTCTGTACTGCCACTTTGACCGACAAGCATTTGCATGTAACTTAACAATTGCAATTCCGAGACCTTTTGCCTGTATATGATTAGTTGTTTTTACAATGCCAAACAGTATGTATCAACGATTTTAGATTGTATAATTTATGATTGCACTGCTCTGCAGTTCTCTTCACCCATTTATGCAATGTTCGAGAATGTTTGGAAATGTGCAAATAGCGTTATTTTATATGTTACCCCACATAGCCGCCGCCGTAGCTTTACTTCGATTTTGAAGATCTCTTTCCATTTGAAAAAAAAAATAAAACTGGCCAAGTGCGACTCTCAGACGAAAGTTTTCGTACCATAAAACTTAATTTGTATTATTTTTGTTATAGTGGCAATAGAAATACATAATCTGTGAAAATTTCAATTCTCTACCTATTACGGTTCTTTAGATACACCCCGTTGACAGACAGACGGACTTATTAGGGACTAATATATTTTTATATTTTTATTTCTTTCTTATTTGTAAAATTGTTGAGCAAACTTCATCTATAACTTTCCAAATTTCAAGTTGATAGCAGTTCTTGAGATATCCAGCTGTGACAGACAGACAGACTTAGTCACACCAGAAGGGTTCTTTTTTACCATTTTATTACAGAACCCTAATAAACGCAAGCTTTGTCAATAATGCTATGTTTGGTAATTAATAACTTGAAGCATGTAGGTAAACCTCTACCTATTAATCTTTATGTACCTACAGTAGTGGTACATAGGCGTAGGTAGGTACTAGGTAAAGCAACACGACATTCTTTAACAGTCAACTTTTAATTTAAAATACGAAACAGCTTACTAGGTTGATGAGTAGCTCTCCAAAATACACTATTCATCGTGCATTTGTCCAATAAGTAAAGCCAGTCTTTAATACAAGAACGACACATAAAGTATTCAGTCGCTGTAAAACAGTCGCACGATGAATGGCAATCTTGCAAAGAGATTGTTGCAAGAATACAGAACAGCACTGTTGAAATTCAAAAACTAAACGTTTTTCGTCTCACAAAGTAACCGAAAAATAGAGGAGCAGAAGTTTTAACACCACAACACAATGGGAAGCTTGAGAATGCTTGCCTCTGCTTGTCATGTGCTACAAACATATACAGAATTTATAGGAAGTTTATGCCTTGGAGAGGTTTAGCGTCTAGGTTTCAGTACTAGGCTTTCTATTAAATGTCTTTGCTTATGAAGTAGCGGGCCTAGTGGAAGTTTTTTAACGTAATCAATTGCCAAATTGCGTAAAAATAAAATAGAATTTTGTTAATGTCACCAGATGGCGCTTATTTAGTTAAGTAAAAATGTACGTTTTCGTCAGCGAGTAATTTAAAAAAATTGCACTAAGGCCACCGATTCGACTACAAATTATTTTTCTTTCATTTCACTTTTTAGAGAAATACTCGGGTCCTGTGTGTATGTGTGTCAATCCGCGAGAAAAACTTAGCGTGGCATAATTTGAGACGGGAGTTAGAGATAGCGTTACGGCTGTTATGACAGAATAGAAGAAAAAAAACGTATTGCGCCGACCCCAAGTAACATGGGGTAGGGGCAGGAAGATGATGATGCATAATTTGAGAGATAAGATAAGATAAGATAAGATTTCTTTATTTGTTTTAACATTGTATAGATACAGGAGCATGCAAGATATTAAAAAGTTTAATTGCGATTGACTGATTTTAAGAACTTTTCAGACTGTACCTATTACTAAAGTTCAACAATTCTTCATGCTAAAGTAGAGTATGATAAGTTCTCAGCTTCAAATTCTTTATTCTGATACCGGGGGTATTTCGCAGTAACTTCCCACTTAAAATTGTAACATCTACAACCTTACAGGTTCAAAAAGTGCTATGTTCTCTTCAATATATCAATTTTAAAACGATGGTGTGCATAGTTAGGCAATACTTGCCGAGGTCAGCTTATGGATGTGTCCATTACGTACTGAAACTCCGCAGTACCTCGGATTGCACGTTGACCCAGGCTATAATTTATAAATATTTGACAGTCGTTATGGAATATCAGAAACCTGAATATTGTCATTAGGCACTTGTCTCACCGCCGGCGAGGAAGCGAGTAGCTATTAACTATTTGCTCGCTGAGGAAAGGGACAAAAGTTATCTCGTGTGAGTAAAAGAGAAAAATACATTCATGGTCGATAGCTGGCTGTTCACACTGCCGGCGAGCGGCTCTTACCTCTAGTTGATCGTAGCGACAAGAGCTATCAAAGATTGTACTCGCTCTGCGACACTCGCTCAGCGATGTTCACTGACGGTCAAAACTCACCAAACAGCGGTAATTTCTACCTATAGTGCAGGCCGGAGCGAGTATTGCGAGTAAAAGTCCGTCGCACTAAAGCACTCGCTGAAAGCCGAGCATCAAAACTATCGAAACTTTTCACTCGCTACTCGCTGCTCGCCAACTCGTGTCGTGTTTGATGTTTTACTCGCTACTCGCTGATCGCCGGCGGTGAGATCAAGTGCCAACTTGCTAGAGTTACCGTGTCACCTCGTTTCTTGGTTGTGGAGGGCAGACAGATGGTCACTCCATGTAAAGTGCTGGATGGACGGACTCGGCTACATCCGGCATGATTGGATGCCGATCCCAATATAGTTTGGTAACTTATTGATGTACTTAGGGGGATACTGTCATCATATTCTTCATAAATATCAGCCAAAAGACGTCCCTTGCTGGACATAGGCTTCCCCTACTCTCACTGTGCGTTTCGCTTTCATCAGCTACCCGCTACCCTCACCAGGTTATCGGTCCACCTTGTGGGAGGCCTACCAACGTGCGTCTTCCGATATCATATAGGAGGATCATAATATGCTTAAATATTACCACGGACAGAACAGAATGGTACTTTTAGTACCCATTCTGTACGATGTCAGAGATCAGATATGAAATGTTAAGATATTGCCAGCTTGAACACATTGAGTAGAGGAAAGCACCGTGATACCATTGTAATCATTCATTCTTTCTTTCTTTATTTAATGTATTTGAGCAACAACTGGTGGACAGAGCACTATGAAAGATTGCCCGTCTCGTAGAGATGTTTTACGTTATAAATTGTAGTCTGCAAAGCTAGCATGACTTACGATTTTTGTACATGTAAGATAATCTGTACTATCTATATTTGTACTAAAAGCTGAAAAGTTTATTTGTTTGTTTGGTTGAACACGCTAGTCTCAGGAAACTACTGGTTTGAATTAAAAAAATGTTTTAGTGTAGGATAGCCCATTTAATGAGGATGGCTTCAAATATCACGCTACGACCAATAGGAGCGAAGAATTACTGAAAAATGTGACGTCAGCGAAGTTGCGCGGGTCAGCTAGTATTAAAAATGTTTACAAGAATGACACAAATGTTAACATTTTATAACTTAAAAGAAAAACGAAACAGTTCTTCGAAATTGTTTGAAAAGGATACTTCATACATTTAGTCCATTATTGATGTAAACACAAATGCTTTTAGCTGTCGACTTTTTAGGGCACCGAACCCTAGAACTAAGCCTCCACTCCACTTTTTTTATGATGGCATATCATCAAATGACTCCACCCGCTTTGGGTTGAGCAGAAGGGAGTGTCAGACTCTTACTGACTAAAACCCATCCTAGTGCAAAGGGTTGCGTTCCAGGGTACGGTGCCTCTTTTGAACAAAGTCCGCAGCCCCAGCAGGCACTGGCCCTAGCGGGCCCGTCTTTTACGCTGACAGCTCTTTGAGACGCGCGTGGAACACAGCGCGCCGTCGACCCGGGCCTGGTTCTGATCAGACGGCGAGCCACCCAATGCTCGCCATCCGCAGGCCCGCGCCTACGGTGACCGAGAATCGCCCTGCGACTCCCGACGCCCGGAGCGTCTTCTTCTGTTGCGGCGGCTGGTGAGTTTTCCCTCTCTCTCACACGTTCGGCTTCCTCCTGAAGGAGGTGACCGCTTCCCATGTCTCCTCGCTCCGGACCATGGCTTGAAACAGGGCCGGACGCGAGAGATCGCCGCCGCCGATCGCCTCGATGAGGACACGGTGGTGCTCCGCCCAAGCAGGGCAGACTTCAACCGTATGCTCCACCGTCTCCTCCGGGCGATCCTTGCAGTGTTGACACCCGGGCGTATCCTCCCGCCGTATTCGAAACAGGTACCTCCCGAAACAACCGTATCCGGTGAGTACCTGCGTCAAGCGGAAGGAAAAGACGCCGTGGCGCCGCTCTAGCCACTCCTCAAAGAGGGGACTTATCGCCGCAATTGTGGCGTGCCCTGGGTGCGCTGGGTTGCGACAGTCTTTGTCTCCTTACTGCCATGAGATTCTGCCGGAGCTACGTTCGCCGTGCTGCGATTTGCCATACCCCGACAGAGGAGTTATACCCCGGCGTAGCACCTCCAGGCACGAACCGTAATAGGTACCTAGATAGTTAAAATTTTCAGTGTATATTGTTATTGCCGCTATAACAAAAAAAAAATAAAGGGGGCGATATAAGAAACGTGTTTTTTGTTCGTTTTATGGTACGGAACCCTACACACAAGACACCGACTCCCACTTAGCAAGATATTTTTTGAATTCTTGTTTGGTTTAAAAGTAAAAATGGTTAAAAAATTTAAGCCATGTATCGTTTAGGTAGAACACGTAAGGTTACATGAAATTACAAGCAGTTAAAATTTTGAGAAAGGCCAAACAATCAATATTGAATTTCGGGAAGTCACATAAAAGTCAATTAAAATCTCCTTTCTCGGAAATAATCTTTTACTTCCACGTATAAATCAAATCAATATAGCTGGCACCATCATTTTTTCATCAGAAACTTTCACGTTTTTTGATATTTTTTTTTAATGAATGATGAAATTGATATTTCATCATTCAATTTTTAAAGTAAATTGTACCTACCCTTTTCATTTTTTAAAGGATAGGAAATCATCAAAAGACTCCTTCCGCTCTGGGCGGAGTGGAAGGGTCAGACTCTTACTGACTTAAACCCATCCGTGTTCCTACTGCCCTTTACGTTTCAGGGCCGCGGTGACTCTTTCCAACAAATTTCGCAACCCTGTAAGTGAATTGAACCATACACAACCTAGTATGAACTTGGTTGTTGCGTTTGGTTTATTCAAAGCGTAAAAAGCTTCTAGAATAAATAAAAAACCAGTTGTGTTCAAAAATAGGCATCATATACGTAGAAAGGTGTCTGTCGAGCTAAATTCGTATTTGGCGGGTCTAGTCAGCTGCATGCACAGTTGCCAAAGTTGGTCTGTGGATGGGTGACCATTTTACCATACCGAAATTCCTCCATGCCTCGGAAAGCACGTTAAGCCGTTGGTCTCGGATGTCATTTGTAGATTATGGCAGTTGTTGCGGATTATCCGAATCCAGTTAATCTGAATCCAGTCTTTCCAAGAACTATCGTGTAGATACCCATTGGGTTACCATACCATGCACCCGATTGTTATAAAACTTTGTCAAATTATTGCTTGCACTTGCGCGAAGGAACAATTGATGACTGTTCGAAATAATATACAATTCAACACATCACCACATGAAAAACCGAATAACATAGAAATAATCCGTAATTCCCTAACACACGAAGTTCTTAGCTCGTTCCACTGTGATACTCACTAAGTTGTTACAAACGAGTAATCGTTAGCTATGATTAATGTTACTTTTGACTGGTTGTTACTGTTAGTTACCACGTTCGGAGAACTCCTTTGTGTTTGTCTGTTCACTATGCGAGTGATTCTGACTATGTTATTATGGTTATATGTTGAATTAAATTGTCCCTTTGTGAATCAATATAAGTAGGTCTCTTTTAAAAGGAATGAGCAATGGATTTCTCAAGATCTCAATTTTTTTACTTTTGCCCGTCACTTTTTGCGCGCCCATCCCATTTTTCTCGTTTCCGTAAGAATTTCTGGACAAATACACAAAAGAAAGCTTCCTCTTGAAACACTTTGTCTATTGATGAAAACCGCATCAGAATCCGTTTGCGTAGTTTAGAAGATATAAGCGTACAAACAGAGAAATTGACTTTGTGTACCTATAGACGATTGACATTTTATTAGACTGTGTCCTGCAGTACGATTCTGTAAAAATCCCTAGTGTAAACGTAGATGAAGTGAACGAGAAGTGAGCTGTCAATCCATACAAAGATTGGGTGAGGTGCAGGCAGTTTAGGCCAACTGAAGTCCTCCCCGTGTTTTCCTTTATTCTGATGGAAATCTTCTAAAAAGATTAGTAATTAAATTTATATTGTCCTACATCAGACTTCCCTTCCGTCCTTCTAGCTCTCACGGGTCAGCACTTTTAACCTGCGTTTCCACCAAAGACGTGGGAGGATGGAACACAGCTCATCTCTGGTGGAAACACAGTTTTATGGCACACACACGGCATACACAGCTTTACAACCACCGAGTTGTAGTTGTCAATAAACTAAATCTGATAGTCAGCTGGCATACCTGAGATTATGATATCTACGTCACCAAGTACAAAGGGGATAACGTAGATATGGCCATTCAATGTATGAAAGCACATAAAGATATACATATTACCGAGTTCAATAGAACTAGTGCGGTCAGGTGTAATACTAGAACTGCAAATATCACCCTTAAAGCTACGAAGTAATGGCGCTGTTGAAGTCAAATTGCTATAATATATGTACATGCAGTTGAATGTACACTGTTCACAGGTCTATAGCAAATTGTAACTATCTTAGCTATTCTCTGACATTATTTTTTTGTCCTGAAAATCTAACTAAATATTGGCAAAACGGGGTGAAATGAAACAAAAAAATTAAATGGTATATTCGATTGAATGCTACATTGTTGGTTTCTAGAAAAATACCATTTAAAAAAAAAATATTTATAAATTGTAGAGCTTATTATATAAATATATACATAGGTGTACGGTTTTTCTTTTTAAAGAGTCATTTTTTGGGAAATCATCAAATAACTCCTTTTGCTCTTGGTGGATCGGAAGGGAGTGTCAGACTCTTAAAGCGCCTTCAAATTAGTCGCTGTCGCGCTGCTCTATTAATCCATACAAATAACAATCGCGCGGTAGCCGCTCTGCTGTCACGCTGCAGCCTCGTGGCACTTTACTTTTACTGATTGTATGGATTAATAAAGCAGCGTGAAAGTCGCGCTGCTGCCGCGCGGCACTTAGCGACTAATTTGAAGGCGCCCGTACTGACTAAAACCCATCCTTGTGTCTCCTAATTCTCTTTGCGTTTCGGGGCCGCGATGACGCTGTCGATCTAATTCCGCAACCCTGGCAGGCTGTCAGCCCCCTACTATAATGGTTCTGCTGTAAGAGTGAGATGGAGCTACATAAGTTGAATCCCTTTTTAAAAATGGAATAATCGTCGACGTCGTCATAATAGGGCAAACCTTCACAATTCAGTAACTACCCAAAATGTTGTGAAAAATTTTCCCAAACAGTGATAAAATTCAGTCCCTCGAACATCAACAGTCATACTTACTACCACTATACAGCAATAAGTTGTATAAGAGACGTATAATCGTTAGCTATGATTAATGTTCGTCTTGCCTAGCTGTTTGTTGCTTCAGACGGAACACCGCCTTTCAGTACCTACCTACGTTTAGTGTGAAATGATTCCGTGATTGTTTTGATTAGGAGAAACCATTCCTTTTATTCGTTGTATAAATAGATGGATAAACTATTAGAAAATAATGACATTGGTAAAAAAAATAATAAGAAACACGCATTAGATACTCACAAAAATTAGCTAACTAAATTACTGTAAAACTGTTGGCGATTTATTATTTTAGGTCTAAATAAAATCACTTTAATTAGTTTTTTTTTGCCATCTATGGTAAGACGTACTGAACGCTGTGTTAAAATGTATCCATTTCTTTTAATGGAACCTTATATTCATATAAATTAAATGTTATATAATAAATATTAAAATACAAAGATATTTAAAAATGTAAAAAATAGTAGCCCACCAGAGTCAGGAACAGGAGAAACCATTATTATTATTTGTCGAGAGTGAAGGTCTGGTTAATTAAATTGGCTTATGTTACACGTGCCAAAGGTACTATTATTATAAGATGTTAAAATAATTACATACTGCTTTAATTTACGATACACGAGTAAATTTAGTAAGTTTTTCTTATAATATTACTAGTAAACCCGCGCAACTTCGTCTGCGTCTCAATTTTCATTACTGCTCCGCTCCTATTGGTTGTAGCATGATGATATATAGCCTATAGCCTTCCTCAATAAATGGGTTATCTAACACTGAAATAATTTTTCAATCGGAGTAGTTCCTGAGATTAGCGCGTTCAAGTAAACAAACAAACAAACTCTTCAGCTTAATATATTAGTATAAGATTACACTCACTACTTGTACGACAAGAGTATTATTATATATAGTATACTAATTAGCAATGTGTACTTTATATTAAACAGTATTATTTCGAAAATGTACCATTAATTCATACCAATATTTGTATGCCACTTACTATGGCAGAACACAAAAAAGTGTTCGCAAACGAACGTTTATTTGATTGTGATATTTAAGGAACCCATTTATATTGCTCAAAGCTAAGTCCAAAAGTCGGAAGCGATAGATATTAGCTTCTAAGTCCTTCTTAAAATTACTCTTATTTTAACCGACTTCTTCAAGAAGGAGGAGGTTCTATGTTCGATTGTTTTTTAAATGTATGTTCATTGATTTCTCCGCCAATTCTGAACCGATTTTGTTATTTTTATTCGAAAGCCTATACTCAGTAGGTGGTCCCATTGTCACCAAGTTAGAATCTGATAATGGGATCCCATGAAAATCGAGGTAATCCCTCAAATTTTATAAGCACATACAATGTTTTTCATAAACTTTCTAACGCAATTCAGATATTTGTGCCTGGTAATCATCATCTCATGTTTCTGAGCTGATGATGGAAGGTATAAGTCAGGATCTGATGATGGGATCCCAAGAAAAATGTTTGTTCAGCGATATTTTCGCAAATTGTTAACTGATTTGGATGATTCTTTTTTTGTTTGGAAGAGTATTTTCTCGGAATAGTCCCATTTAAATTTGGTGAAGATCGATGAAGAACTTCGGAGGTAGGCAACGGAACTCTTCAATAAATTATAGCAAATGGATCGGGATTTCTGAAATCGCATGTCTGTTGATTGTTTACACCAGTTCATAACATAACATCATGCTGTGTTTGTGGTTTTACTTTTTAGTGGTACCTGCGTACTGCTAAAAAGTGAAAAATAAAAAATCTTTTTACAAAAAAAATAAAAGAAGAAGAATCGCGGAATGCGATAAGACCGCCCATTGTATGTGTTTTAGTTTTAAGTTTCCTTTTGTATTACTTTTGGTGTATGTACAATAAAGCGTATAATAAATAAATAAATAAATAAATAAAAGGTGTTCAAAAACGAAATAACCAAAAACACCGACTTCCGAAATTAAAGTTATTTTTTAATTTGTAGTGTTTTGTTTTTGGAAGTCGGTTTTTTGTAAAAAAAAATTTTTATCATAAACGTTCACGCAGACAAGCGCAGCGTGACAATGCAACGGTACGACAATCACTTTTAATTGAATTTACCCTACAGATAGTATTTTTTTGAGCCTTTAATAATGCATTGAATCTTATTTATTAAAAAGCAGAAGTTTATGTTTGGAAGTTTCTGTTTAAATTATCATCACCCTAAAACGACCTGTTTACTAACCACAAACCTATTCTTCCAACAGTAAAAAGCCAGCTGATTGATAAATGAATTTATGCCAAATACGGCCTAAAGGTACATTGAACGAGCGATCAGCCATAACTCACAAGGTAACGTGTACTAAAAACGTTTTAAATCGACGCCCTCAACAGACAAACGTGGCTAAATCCATCAAGTGGACCAAAAAGGGGCCAAAAGGGAACTCGGTCAAGCCAGCGACATACGTGAGCCAATATCTCTATAGTGTTATGGATCGTAGAATTAATGGAGATATGCCAAATGGGATTGAATACAGATTTTCAGCTATGTAGACGCCTACTCAAAAACGTTGGAACAGGCTGGCTTCCGAATTTATAGGCACACGTTTGACCACTATTTCGAATCACATGATGGTAAGCCATGATGAGGTCGAAAATGAAACACGCTTGCCTAGAAGTAACCTATTCACTCTTGACTTAAAGAATCTCGATGTAACGACACCTAGACGTAGATAGCCTATTTGTTAGCCACAGGACCTCCGGGATTCACGTCGAGAGATTTGTATCGGTATCTAAATACCGTTACTAATCTTCTCTTATATTTGCAATAGTAACGTATCTCCCTTGTTTCTAGGATCATTGGATAAGGTCCTTCGTTATCGTACACACGTGACCTATTAGAAAATTTTCTAAGCAATTTACTTTAAGGGATTCTTGAGGGCTTACGGTTAGTCGATTCCATTATTTGAGGGCTCAGTTTTAGTCGCATTTTTGGTCGTCGCTTTTAAAATATAATAAAATGTCTGTGTTTTACGAAAAAGCAGAAGCAGAGAGCCACATAAAGTGACCACGAATGCATACACTACACTGCATATGAACAGCTTTTAGGGTTCCGAACAAAAAACGGAACCCTTATAGGATCACTGTCTGTTCGTCTGTCACAGCCAGTTTTCTCCGGATCCACTAGACCGATTCTGTTGAAATTTGGTACACTTATGGACTCCTGTGACCCAAACACGAAAACGTTGCGTAAATTATTAATTTTTAGTACTAGTGTGTCTCACTTTTGGGGGTCAAACTAGAAAATTTAACAAAACAAAACAAGTTTTTTATCGTGTAACATATCAAATAAAAGGGTTTACTGTAAGGGTTTAATTATATTTTTTTCATAATTTTTAAATAAATGGTTTTGAAATTATTCAAGAAACTAAACGAAAAATGACCATTTCCCGAATCCCCTACTTATCTCCGAAACTATTGAGCATAAATTTTGAAAAAAAAAATGGGTATAATAACCTATAAATTACAGGAAAATATATAAGAATTCTATAGTGTTAAAATAACATGGTAAAAAAAAAAAACTTTCGGAACTCCTTGCACGCGAGTCCGACTCGCACTTGGCCAGTTTATTTTTTTACCCGAGTGCTCCTGAAGGATGCTTTTCCCTTCCTAACTACTACCGGAAGAACTTAATTCATGCTAAACATAATCTACCCAGTTTTTTGCCAAATATTGGCTTCGGCTTTCAGTCTAGTCAGATGAAGCTGATATCAGTGTTTCATATAGAGCGGCATCCTATCTCACCTCCACAAACAAGTAACAGTTGGTACGATACCTCTTGTCAAGACAAGTTTAAGATTTTGTGGCTTCTGACTACGGGTAACGAATGTGAAAAATTAAGATATTTAAGTTACCGCCGATGAGGATGAGAATGGAGGAAACTCGGTGTTTAATTAAAGTTCACTTATCTACGGACCGTCATGCGTAGTGTGCGATCTTGGGGTTCGTGACAAAAAAACAGCCGATTAAATAACCAAAAATACTACTTTAATTAATCAACACTAATTACTACTTTAAACTCACTAATTATAAAAAAAAACAATAACACTACTGAACACTTTAGTTCGCTTCAGACGTTATCGCTTTTATCGCCAATTCAATACTGACCCGTCGCGGGCTATGCGACAGAGACAGTTATTTCTAGTATGGAAAATTGGAAACAACGAGAAAGTTCGGGAACATACCGGTCCCAACTGACCAGATGTCGAAATCTTGAGATGTTCTAGCACAGAAAAGTCTAGAATGACCTTGACTCTACTAGTTCTGCTACTCTATACTAGATGGCGCTAGTAGTAGCTAATGTCGTTATGTACCCGGTATTAATTCTAGCGCGTAACAGTAGCTTAAACTCGATGTTTGGCCCATGTGGCTGTAAATATTTAGCCATGAGCTTTTACCGGAAAAACTCAATTACTCTTTTCTCATCCTGAGAATCGACCCTGAACCCCCTAAACAAAGGGTTCTAGGTCAATTCCCTTACTGGGTCCAAGCCTCTCCGGCTCAATGTCGATACTAACCACTATATCAAAGTGCTATTTGATTTACCTAATTTACTACTAATACACATAATCAAATCTTGCGTGAACCTAATTACGCAATTACCTTCACATTACAATCATTCTGATAAATGTGTGTACAATAAATAATGCAGATACAAGTTCACAATCAGATCTGACGTGTCCAATGATGGATGGATTCATTAATCTATTGTTTTAATTATGCAGGGGCCATTATCGGTTGACAACCTCAAGGGCATTGTTAAACACCCTAAAAGTACTTTAATAAAACTATAGACCTGTACGAAGTCTGTAGCTATGTACATGGTATATAGGTTGAATTGATTTAAATTTTGAAAAAAAAAAATACGAATCAAGAAGGTCACGACAGAAAATTAATAAGCCATTTTTAGGGTTCGTTACCCGAAGGGTAACCAACGGAAACCATAACTAAGCCTCCGCTGTCCGTCCGTTTGTCTATCTGTCAGCGGGCTGTATTTTAAGAACCGTAAGTAGGCACTTGAAATTTTCAGAGTGTGTATTTGTGTGTGTGTACTATTGCTGCTATAACGATATTTAATAAAAAATAAATTAAAAATTAAAGGAGGCATATATGAGAGGCGTTTTTTTTAATTGATTTTCAAATTGAAATTCTATTCTTTTTCCAAATTTTTACTTCTCAATTTTTATCCCGTCGTCGTTTGTGAAAATTTCACCCCGAAATCGTGAAAAAAAATCAGCTGTTCAGTACACTTTTTCGAGTTATGCGCACATAAATGTATGGAGCAGTCGATTTTTTTTCGCGATTTCAGTGTTGTTTCTGATAAGTGAATGTTGTTTATAATGATGACTCCAATGACTCTTTAAGAGGTATTTTATTTATTCTGTTATACTTTGTATAATATACAGGACTGCTTTTACATAAATACAGGAAATAAGCACTTTCTTGCAGCTTCGCTCTCCTGGCAAAAATAGGTACTCTCATCGATATTGTAGTTTTAAAGTTAGTCGAAAAATATTGGTAACTTCTTTCAGAATTCGTTCCGGACATTTACCATTAAGAGCCTTTGCATTTCGAATGGGAAAGGTGGATAATCCGAATTGCTTAGTTTGTGACAGTAAAGTAGAAGATGTCCATCACCTTTTGTTGGAGTGTGTCAGGAATGAGTCTGAAAGAAGTAGAGTAATTAGGGAACTGAATATTAATAAGCTAGATTTAGGTAGCTTTAATGTTATTCTTACCAATCCAATGTCGCCAGCAGCTATTTTAGTTTATTCATTGGTTAATTTGTAATTGTGATGTCTTTGGGTAAGGTCAAGATGGAACTGATGTACATTTTGTTAAAAGTTCCTCAAATAAAAAAATAAAAAAATCGATATTGTAGTTTTCAATCATAAAAAGGGATTGCAATACGTTTCCATTGACACATTCCACGGAAACCATTTTTCATCAGTTTTACCAAGAAAACTTTCAAATGAAAATCTATAAATAGAATGAAACTAAGTTTTTGATGTGATATCACTAATAGAAGGAACGGTAAACGCGGACCATTCATCATCATCACATCAGCCGAAAGAGATCTACTGCTAGACATAGGCCTCCCACAAGTGTTGGCCCAACAACCAGACCTGTGTATTTCGCATCTATCGGCTACCCGCGACTCTCACCAGGTCATCGGTCCAAACGTGGGAGGAAAGAAAGAAAGAAAATGTTTATTTGGGACTCGCACAAGACAAACAAAAAGTAAAAGCAATTAAAAACTAAGTTAACCACATGGATATTATCTGTGAGGCCAAAAAGGTTCATATCTCATCCTATACTGCGAAATTTTAAAAATAAATAACGCAACGCAGATATTTAGACAGGGCCAGTCAGTGACGCCTTGAGGTTAAGCTACGCTTGCCAAGGGTGGTCTGTGGATGGGTGCCCATCTTAATATACCGAGTTTCCTCCGTGCCTCGGAAAACACGTTAAGTCGTTGGTCCCGGCTGTCATTTGTAGATCTTTGGCAGTCGTTACGGGTTGTCAGAAGCCAGTAAATCTGACTCCAGTCTTGCCAAGAAGTACGGTGTTAGCCAGTTAATGGGTTGTGGAGGTCTGATAGGCAGCCGCTCCACGTAAAACACTGGTATTCAGCTGAATCCAGTTTGACTGGAAGCCGACCCCAATACATAGTTGGGAAAAGGCTAGGCAGATGATGATGATGAGTCAGTGACGCCATGGCCACACTGATTTAATAGACTAGCTATGTGCCCGCGACTTCGTATGCTCTGCAATTTTCTTAAGGATCCCCGTTGTAAATGACGTGTGTGATAATTTTTGCAATACGTCCAGCAGTTTTTCAGTTAAATCGTAAAAAACAAACAAACAAAAATCAAATCTTTCCTCTTTATAATATATTTACTTTGCATTTGCACTCGGGCGAAGCCGGGTCGTGTCGCTAGTGATCAATAAAACTATATTCTTAACTAAGAACGTACCCGGTACAGGAAGAGAATAACCTTCCACAATTTTATTATTGTTCGCAGAAATTATTAGATTACCAATATTTATTGAACAGAACCAGGAAAGGATCTAAAGTGTAAATTGTTATGAAGAAAACCGAAGGGACTTTTATCGTTTAACTACTTTTCCCTCAATGCTTTTTTAACTTAAGAGGTTTGTTTTATTATTTTTCCGCGTATTTTTGAGAGATATATTATACTAAAATTAGAATCCTGCCTCTAGAGATAACCATTTTCAGGGTTTCGTATCCGAAGGGTAACCAACGGAACCCTATTACTAAGCCTCCGCTGTCCGTCCATCCGTCCGTCTGTTTGTCAGCGGGCTGTATCTCAAGAAACGTAATAGGTAGAAAGCTGAAATTTTCACAGATTGTTTATTTTTATTGCCACTATAACAACAAATAATAAAAATTAAGGTTTATGGTACGGAACCCTTCGTGTGCGAATCCGACTCGCACTTGGCCGGTTCTTTTTGTTAATAACTGTATAATTAATATTGTCGATAAATTACAGGGCAGTAATTTAAAGTCACTACAAACATTGCACAGTTTAGATCCAAAACGAAATACCTACATTTAAAACAGAGCAAAATCATTTGATCTGTGTAGTTTTACTAATTAATAGACACGCATTTACACAAAAACATCACACTCTAAAGTTATCAACTCACACACGAACGTAGTGAGGTGTGCAGCTGGTTGCACATTCATTAACCAATCAGCGTTCACCGCTGCGGCTTTTTATCTTTGCGTTAACCCAACACCTCACATTGATTTCCAATAATTTAGTCTATTTTAATTAAAATCATTACATCGAAATGAGTTCACACGTAATTGTTTTTAGTTTGCAGCCAGCATAAATTCAATATGGAGAGCTTCACGCGCCAATGAAATATGGAAACGAACTAACGGGTGAACAAAAGCGAATTCAGCTTTATTTTAAAACAAATTCCTATAATGTACGTTTCGTTGATTGTGGCTTTGTTGTACGCGATTCATATTACACGAGAGTTGTATATCAATTAGGAAATTGTTAAACGATTTCAATGGAACAGGCGGCTGGTATGCGTTTTGTGAGTTAATGTCTTTATTTATTTGGGTGTAAATTTTACTCGGATTAATTGTCTTAAAATTGAGTTGTACGACTCATTACGAGTATTAATTTTGGGAGGTTTTATTGAGCGGCTCATTTTAGCATTCATTGTAATCGGCTAATTTTATGTGACGGTTTAATAGGAAATACAGTAGCCTTATTGTGAGGAGCTCGTGGCTAAATAATAACAGCCGCACGGGTCGATCTTTAAGGTTAAGCTACGCTTGCCAAGGGTGGTCTGTGGATGGGTGACCATCTTAATATACCGAGTTTCCTCCGTGCCTAGGAAAGCACGTTAAGCCGTTGGTCCCGGCTGTCATTTGTAGATCTTTGGCAGTCGTTACGGATTGTCAGAAGCCAGTAAATCTGACTCCAGTCTTGCCAAGAAGTACCGTGTTACCCAGTTAATGGGTTGTGGAGGTCTGGTAAGCAGCCGCTCCACGTAAAACACTGGTATTCAGCTGAATCCGGTTTGACTGGAAGCTGACCCCAATGTAGTTGGGAAAAGGCTAGGCAGATGATGATGATTTCAGGAGCCTTATTGTCGTCTAATTTTTTAGTCTATAAAAATCAAGTAGAGCACGTTATGTATTCCTAGTTCTTTACTCTCGGACTGAAACCACGGGCAGAACTAGAAAACGAGCTACTTTTTACCTGAGTAATATAGGGTGATACGGTTGACGCAGTAGCCACACACGGTACAAATATTTTGTATGGCCTGCAGATAGTTGTTCCAGTTTTGGGTGTTAGTGTATGTGACTTTAAATGTTTGTAATTGCTTCCACAAAACCGGGGAAATTCTTAGTGTTGGGAAAAGTTTGAATATAACTCAATTTCTGCAGGAAAGGACACAAAGTCGCGGGCTAATGCTAGTATAGTTGTCACTTTGTACACTGGTTCAGTCTCGCCAAAGTTTCGCGAGCCATAAACCGTAGCTTGTAACAATACTGAGAGAGGTTAACTGTTATAAAAGATAAACGAGTTGCATGACTAGCTGGTCTATGTGGAAGACTTTTGGGATTAAAGTACTTCTTGAAGAGATTTACTTGGTATTTGTCGAGATTATTGTGGCAATATGTACTATAATATGTTGCCCGTTAATCTGACTCCAGTCTTGCCATTAAGTACCGTGTTATCCAGTTAATGGGTAGTGGAGGTCTGGTAGGCAGCCGCTCCGCCTAAAATACCGGTATTCAGCTAAATCCGGTTTGACAGTTGAATCCGGAAGCCAACCCCAATATAGTTGGAAAAAGGCTAGGTGATGATGATGTACTGTATGTTGCGGACTTTGTTCGAAAGAGTCACCGGCCCTGGAACGCAAAGCGCATAAGGAGGAACACGGATTGGTTTTAGTCAGTGAGAGTCTGACACTCCCTTCTGCTCCGCCTAGAGCGATAGGAGTCATTTGATGATTTCCCATCATTTAAAAATAAATGAGTTTGTAAAGTCCGTTTACGGACGATAATTTTACGTGATAACGTCATAAAGAAACAATTGAATTCTTTACAAACAAGCCAAACGCTTAGGCCAATCGGGCCTCTCTGTTGCTTGTTTCTAGCTTTCGGAACGTGACACTTTTTTTGTGCGTGCAGCCGGCATTCATCGATTTATAAGACGTTATCACGTCAAAAAAAATACTGTATCAACATAATAAAATGCTAGAGAAATAACGCAAAACCTGAAATTGGATTATTGTACCCATTGAACATTTTTACTTCGGGATTAACTATGAAATCGGTAGCGGAAAAGCTGCTGACCCATACAATGTAAGTTTGCGTAACTCGATTTAGTGTTATGAAACGCTAAATGTTTTTTCGCGATAAAAAGGCTGCCCAATTTAAATGGGATTGGGCAGTACATGTATGCCACATGGACAAGCTGTGGGCCTGTAAAATACAGGATTGGAACCCTGAAACAGCGAGACGAGGCCGCGGCAGACCGCGAAGGAGATGGCGGGACGACCTGGATGTCTTCCTTACGAATTGGAAGGAAGGCACAACACCGTGAGCATTGGAAGGAATGGAGGGAGGCCTTTGCCCAGCAGTGGGACAGGACGGGCTAGTAATAATAAACATAATGATTATTGAAGAAAAACAGAATTTATATCGTTCGTATCTATTATGTTCCTATGAGTAATGAAAAATAGCATTATTTTATATAAAAAAAATCTTTTCAATTTGAAACACAAACATTTGCATGGAGGGCTAAAATTATGCCTACGGGTTTAATTAATAAGGAAAAATAACAAATGGCCTCGTTTGACTAGCTTTAGCAAAAATCTTGAAGTCAAGTAAGTTGGAGGCCGAGTCACCCGCGTCCGTAGCTAAAGTCCAATGCTTGACCCTACACATGGTCCCGGGGTGGTGCTAATCAGGTGACACTAACTGGTAGTAGGCTTCGGTCGATGGCTTGTGACCACCCACTGGGCAAAAACGTACCGCCAAGCGGCCTAGCTGCGTTCCGGTACCATGCTCAGTATAGCGGAGGGCTCGGTTTGAGCACATTACGGCTAATGTGGTCAAACCGAGCCGGCAATAGGGAACAAGTTTGCTTCATACCCAGCAGGTAGTAAGGCTTTTGGTCCTTGGCTAATTCGGTTGAATCGAACTTCTGTCGCCCCTCACTACCACCACTGCTCAGACCTGACGGGATGCTGGCCCACTCCGCTGAGGAGAAAGCGAACTTGTTTGCTTCTTTTTTGCGGAATCTTCACGTCTGGATCTTGGTGGCGCGACGCCCCCTGCTTCTCCTGGTCGAGTATGTTGAACATTCGCATTCATCAGAAAGACGTCCGTAGGGTACAGCGTAACCTAGACGTGAACGAGGCTAGTGGCCCCGACGAGATACCGGCAATTGTTCTGAAGACTTGTGTGCCTGAGTTGTCTCCGATCATGACACGCCTCTTTCGCCTTTCGTGTGAGACTGGAAAAGTGCCGAAGGCTTGGAAGCAAGCTAACGTGTAGCCCTTGCCCAAGAAGGATAGTCGTGCTGACCTGTCGAATTATAGACCCATCTTGGTATCGTCCATACTCTATAAAACTATGGAACGCGTGCTGAATCATAAGCTCCTGGCGTACCTAAAAGCGAATGATATCCTTACTAACCGACAATACGGGTTCCGCTAAAATCGCCATCGATGCCATTCATGGAGTGAAGCCATAGAAAAGCACGGGGAGGCACTAGCGGTCTCCTTTGACATCTCGAAGGCCTTCGACAGGGTCTGGCACGATAGCCTTCCTTCGGTCTGCCCGCCGGTTCGTCAGATTGGATCGCAGATTTCCTGAGATAGGTCTATCCGAGTGGTCATAGATAGCTTGCTCGTCTGGACCGCTGGATATTAATGCCGGTGTTCCTCAGGGGTCGATGCTTTCGGCAACACTGTTCTTGCTGCATATTAATGATCTGCTTAAACCCGGTACCTTTGGGTATGCAGACGACAGCACTGTTGCTGAGAGATACGAGTCTGACGCACGATTTGGTGGGTCGCAGATCCGGTCTCTCCAAGAGTCTATGGTTGAGCGCTTGTCGAACGTGTCCTTACAGACTGTGTCCTAATAGGGCGATGCCAATCTGGTCAAGTTCAATACAGCTAAGACCCAAGCGAGTCTATTTTCCGCGAAAAGGAGCCAATTCCACCCAGCTCCAACTTTTCGAGGTGCAACAGTGCCGGTAACCGACCAACTTGAACTTCTTGGGGTTACTTTAACATCTATTCTCAATTTTCGCCATTTCATAGAGGCAAAAGCTCAAGTGGCTGCAAATAAGTTAGGGATCCTAGCAAAGGTGAGATGGTACTTTACGCCGGAACAGCTGCTCAAACTCTATCAAGCGCAAGTTGGATACTGCTCTCATCTTTAGGACGGATTTGCCAGATACCAGCTAGCCCTTGAGTCAATTGAGAAACGAGCCAAGAGGATCATCGGTAATAATAGGCTCGTCGCGACGAAGCTCCAAAGTCTTGAACATCGACGACGAGTTGCTAGCCTGTCGGTTTTCTACCGGTTTGCAGTTTGGGGAATGTGCGACGGAATTGCATAATTTAATTCGGCCAAGCCCGTTCCATCATCGGACCACAAGACGAACGGTGGATATCCTACCCATACGCACAAAATGTTTTGGGAACACATTCATAATGCGTACAGCTAAGGAGTAGAATTCCCTGCCGGAGCCTGTTTTCTGATCTACAACCTGGCAGTCTTTAAGTCAAGAGTGAATTGGTTACTTCTAGGCAAGCGTGCTCCATCTTCGACCACATCATCGCTTACTATCAGGTGAGATAGTGGCCAAACGCATGCCTATAAATAGTAAAAAAAAAGTTACAGACAATAATCATATTAGCTTTTGCCCGCAACTTCGTGCGCGCATATCCCGTTTTGTCCCGTTCCCGTAAGAATTTCGGTTGCTTGCGTTGCGTGTGTTGTCTACCAGTTACTCAGTCACTCATCAGTAATGGAAGAATTTTGTATAATAAGATTTACCCCTGGGTAATGTAATGACATCGTCTTGTTTCTTTAAAAACGTGAACCAAAAAAGTGACGAAAAAGCTGTTTATGTTCATTTTGAAACATAAACAGTTCCCATGGGGTGCTGAAAAATATTCCTGCGGGTTTCATATGTGAAAAAATATATATACCAAATTGCCCCGTTTGATTAGGAAATATAACAAGAAAAAACAAAACCGCAAAAGGTAGAAAAACAAATTAAATTAAATTACTTAGTAGGTAGGTAGAATGTTATGAATACCCAAAGGCATTTGACCAAACTCATTTAGATGGCGGATATGAGACGAAAACTAAACATTCAATATTTTTCTTGCATATAAAGTTAAAGGCTCTCATTAATTGGGTTCCACGGTAAGTAGGATTGAATAGACGGAATATCGAGCGTAAGGGCGCTTTCATGCTAAAAATGTGCGAGTTATTCGTAGCTAAGCGGTGAGCAGGGAAAAAACCACCTTCAGTATCACTTCATTTTCCTAGTCCAGCTTTGAGGAACTCATGGGAAAAAGGTTTAGCGGAGCTAGGTATTTGAATTTACATAAAAGGGAGAGAAACTGTGATGTGTTTGAACGTTGCAAAAGATGAGACAGTGGACTGTGCTCTCGATGTTGCTTCTGCTCACTACACCACGCCCGCGCACGTCTGAAAAGAGTCCGCTAGGCAACTTCGCACTACTTAAGGTTGCTTTTCCATAAAAAAATGTGCGTGGCAGCGCGAGAAAGCGTAGTGAAGCTGTGAAATGGTATGTAGCCAAGAGGCGTAAAGTTGCGTTGCGGGTCCTTTTCAGGTTTAAAAGGACACATTCATCGACCACGTCCTTATCATATATTCCTCGTCAGCATCTCTAGCATAGCTCTCGCTCTTTCGTGAGGTGAGCAAATATTCTTAGCTCTGATAGCCTGTTTCCACTGGAGATTTACTAAGTCTGGCTAGGAAAATGAAGTGATCCTATTGGCGTAACGCGCACCGCCTAGCTACCTCACACATCTCTGGTAGAAATTACACAGAGTGGAAATAATCGCACATCCTCGCTCCGCCCAGCTACCTCGCACATCTTTGTTAGAAAAGCCCCCTAAATAGAGCAGAACGAACGGAATATTGAGCATAATGAATGCTCCAGGTATCACTTGAGCTGACCGCGGTTACCGCATCGAACGATTGAATGAACTATTCGCTCGATGGATCTATTTCAGTCGGAGGTTTACTTGGAGATTATTTAATGCATGAGGTAATGTCTAAGGAAATACTTTTTATTTATTTTATTTGAGTTAACATAACTAGCTGACCCGTGTGATATGGTGGTATTTTTCGGGTTAATATGTAGCCTATGACACTCACAAACAACGTGGCTTTCAATTTGAAATGGATTTTAAAAATCGGTTCTGTAGAACCTGAGATATTCCCCTATAACCTCACAAACTTTGAATCCCTTTTAAAAAAAAAAAGAAAACGCTGCCCCACACTAGGAATTACTTTTGTATCGTAGGTGCAAACATACAAACTCACATACAGAAACAGCCAGACCCGAAATAACTATCTGTAGGCCATACAAATATTTGTTCCGTGCGGGAATCGAACCCGCGTCACGCAGCGCAGCAGCCGATTGCTCAACCACTGGGCCAACCGTGTCGTCTTAATATTGGTATAGATTATGGGCAATCTATGGGCAATCCTTGCTTTTGTAGATTATAAAGTGTCAGCTCAACTGTTTAATGAAAAGTATCAATCAATCGTAGGTATCTATATATCGTTGCATAACATTGATAGCACAATCCAATTAGTTTTATTGTCATAATTTTGAAATCCTGACTCACTTTCACATTTATGATATTACGAGTATATCATAAATGTAAAAGTGAGTTTGTTTGTTTGTTACGCTTTCACACCTAAATCGCCGCATCGATTTCGATGAATTTTGGTACAGAAATAGATGAGATCCTCGAGAATTTTATGGGTTACTTTAACGGGAGCAAAGCCGCGGTTAAAAGCTAGTTCATTATAGAGAGCTTTTAAACAAAAATTGCATTAAATATAAGTACCTGGATGACCGAGCTTTGCTCGATTTTTTTAAGTCGTTTTCTAAAAATTAAACTTAGCAAGATCGATTTATCGCTCCCGAATCCCCCTGCATGCTAAATTTTATGAAAATTGTTGGAGCCGTTTCCGGGATTCAGATTATATCCACTCGGCATCTGTCAGACCCCGAGCGACAAAATCGTTTTCAACCGTTAGAATCAGTAAGTCCCTATTGGGCCAAGTGAATATCAACGCAAAACGCCTTCATAACGTTTAAATCGCGCGAGCGTCGGCTTGTCCCGAAAGGAACTTACGTATTCTGACGGTTTGGGCGATTTTGTCCCGAAAGAGACTTACTTATCCTGACTGCATAATTATATACATATAAAAGAATTGCTTGTTCAAAGGTATTATGATTATAAAACTGTTGATAAACTAGTTCTAACGTTCCGTCAAATTATAAGCCCGCCCTATCAACCAATGTCAAAAAGAAAGTTAATTATAAACATTTCAAACTTGAAGTAACCTATAAATAAAATTGACCACCAAAGTTATTATACGAAGAAAAATTAAGTCTTACACTCCAATACAACTTCGATTAGCCAAGAAAATGAAGTAAGAAAATCCTCGATGAAAATATAAAGAGGTTTAGTAAAGGAGTTTCACGCTGCGGTCATAATGAATGAACTCGATATACTCGGTAATGAGAACTCAGGTAATGCTCGGAGTAGCCGCTCGGTTACCGCAATACGATACATTCATACCGCTGATATTGTACCCAGAGGTAGAAGTTATGTAGTGCGGGAAGAGACAATATGATTTATTTTTATTATATAAAATAATATTTGGTTGGGTGTCGTGTCGCAAAACTTAAGATTTGCATAGGCCTCTCCCAAGTATCGCCACAATAACCAGTCTTGTGCGTTTTGTATCCAGTCCATTGCAACTATCGAAAGATTCGGTATTTATTAGATAAAAGAAAATAAAAGAGTACCCAAAATAAGGAAAAAAAAACAAAATAAATTCTTAAAATAAATCCTTTATAAATTCTCCTCATAACTGGGCTTTAAAAGCACGACCGTTTTCCTTCTTTTTCTTAAGTGCCAAAGGCGATTTTGGCTACACAATCTTACGTATAAATTTTCAAAACTCTGTAGACAGACACGTTGGCTTAGTAACAGGGTTTCGTTGGTAAGCCTTTGGGTACCGAACCCTAAAAACTGAAATTTCTACGCGCGTTGCCCGTATTCTTTATTGAATTAATAGACATTGGCCTCACAACAAAGCTACTTCACCACGCTCATACCGCATCCATTCATTAACCATCCTTATCGGTACGTCGTCAACTTTCTTCCGTGCACACAAAAGCTCAGTCCGTATCAAACCGCGGCGGCTGACGGTCGCGTCTACCGCTACTCAAACCGGTGCGTTACGTGTTGTGTTCCACTAACTTACGATATCGGTATAGTATTTTTTTTTTTCATAATATTTGTACTTTTATTTTTGTCCACCGATTTCACCTTCTGTGATTTTGAGAAAGTGTTTTTTGTTTGTTTGTTTGAATAATAAGTTTGTGACTTAAAAGCTTTGTTTAATGAATAAGTGAACTAGTTGGAAGGTGAAGTCGGGAATTTCGGACAAGTATGTTTAAACTTAAGTTTGATTGTACTTAGATATTAAGAGCAACTTAAGTGTTGTTTTATTTGAGTTCATTAGTCGGATAACGTGGTGTTAATTTTTTAACGAGTTTTTGAATTTACGGGAGTGAAAACTGAGGTGTTAAATAATTAAGAGTTCTCCATAATATTACGGTTTTAATGTAATTACTTTGTTGGCTTAAAACGGTTTTAAACATCGTTATTTTATACATAAGACGGTGTGTTATGACTATACGATTCATCGTCTTATCAGTTTTAACATTAAACAATAATAATATTATTTTGATAATTAATGTGTGTTAACGACGAGACCTTTGCACATCAGTGTGACGCAAATACAGTTTAATAAATAAATATTTCTATCAATTACATAAGAGCATCCGTATTTTCGAAATATGGCTGCTTACACTCGAAGAAAAATATTAGATCTAAAAGGGTTTCGATCAAAAACATCTGTGGGGTTCAATAAGATGCTAAATTGATTTCATGAAAATTTTCCATCTTTTGTATTCTAATCTGTTTAGTCCCTCTATGCATTTTATAGCGGATTCATCTAAATAAATAGCAGTCTTGAATATTTTACAACGAAGCCTCTGACTTTAAAAATAACTAACATTTTATTTAAAAATGTTCGCGTAGCAAAATTAAATTTCTAAGTAAAAATCAACTTGACACACTTTTAGAAAAGTTCACTCAGGAGATAGTTTTGTGAGTAGGTAACTGTTTTTAAACTGGGTTAGAAGAAAGTAAAGCTATTTAAGGAAAATTGCTGACGCTTTTACTAGAGGTATATAGTTGGGAAAAGGTTAGTAAGAACATAATGTATATGTCCTTACTAGCTTTTTTCCAACTATTTTGAGGTGAGTTTCAGGCTAACCAGATGCCATTGAGTACCAGTATTTTGCGTGGAGCGTCTCACTAATTGACCTCCAGTAAGTGGATAATACGGCATTTTTTGGTCAACCAGGTGTCTGACTACTGATCATCTGTAACGTTTGCCATAGAACTACAAACGACAGCCGGGATCAACGGTTTAACGTGCTTTCCGAGGCATGGTGTAGTTTCAATATGTAATAATAGATGGTTAATGGATCAACCATCTACGAATTGACCTCGGAAGCGTTGCTTGACCTCGAAGATAAAACTGTGCGGCTGTTATTATTTAGCCACGAGCTCTTCGAAAATATGTGTGTATGTGTTTATGGTACACTACCTGACCCGTGCTCACTTCGTTGGACGGTATGTTTCGGGTTAATATAAAACCTATGATACTCACAAATAACATGGCTTTCATTTGGTAAAAAAAATTTCAAAATCTGTTAATTAGATCCAGATACCCCCTACAAACTCACAAACTTTATCTCTTTATAACATTAGTATAGAAGTAAAGATATAAATAGGCATATATATGGCTCTCTTTATAACACCTTAGTTATAAAGGGAAGGAGACATCAACAGTAATAAAAGGGGAGTACAAAGGTAGTTTCTTAGCAAACACCGATTTCTTAACATCACGCTTTACTCCCTCAAGGTATAGACAGGAGTCTATGTTATGTACTTCACTAATTTTTCGATGGTTGTATTTGTAAGGCCCATATAATAGTATTCAAGGAAATTGCTTTTAATAGTTTCAGTGACTACTAATAAATCAAGGCTTGAAATGAAGTGTCACAAATGTCATATTGTAATATTACATTGTACAGTGGGATTATTACAGTGTTTCAAAATATATTGTCCTGTTCATTGTTTGGGGAATGTTCTGCTCTAAACTCTATTTTGATGACATAGTACTGAACATTTTCATGGGCAATTTGTTGCTTGTTTTAATAGAGCAATCTGTAATAAATGCAAACTATAAAATTAAGTTGAAAATGTGTTTGCTAAATGACTTTTTGACATAAAGGGATCTCTTTATCGCGGGTTTTTCTTGGTCAGAAGTTTATGCTACATAATGTAACTTCTGGTTTTGGGAATATTTTTCTGTGCAAAAATTAGTACATACAGTCATAGTCATACCATAAGTGCATAGACAATTTTGGGTAAGAAAAAAAAATTGCGTGGGTGTGAATGACCTTTGAAAAAAAAGTTACTGGTATACCAAACATTGCTTATTAAAATATTTTTTGACACAACCACAACAACAAAAACAACAGCATTATTATGTTTTTTTTTTTCTAAATAGGCATTGCATTTTGATTTAATTTAATGACAAGCCTTGCATTGCAGTTCGCAATAACTTTCACTCTGATGCCACAATGTAACGAAAATCATAGACATGTCAGTACCGTCTGTTGATATTCCCGCGCATCAGGCATGATTAAAGAACTCAATGTCTTTGTTTAGTCCGTAATTGATTACGGACCATTGCAAATTAGAAAGTAAATTCTATATTTGTGTTATTAAAGTTCTTTCAACCCAATATGTTGTCAATGAAATTATGGGCGAAGTTTATAATAGAATATCAATTGTCTAGACAACTGATGGATGGGTTTTTGTGTTTGTTTATAATTTGAATGGTCGGTAGTCATTACGCATTACTGTTTGGTTTTTATAAGCTTAAAAACTGTGTTGTAGAGTTTATTGGAGTTCAGACTGGTGACGAAATCCGTAGCTAGTGTCTTGTCAATATTCATACTATGCAATTTGAAACATATATCTAAATACAAACATAACAGAACAGCTTTATAGAAAACCTAAGTGATATTTAGTAATTAGTTAGTACATTATGCTGAAAATAGAAACTTTTAATATTACATTACTTCATATTAGCTATTGGCCGCCACTTGGAGAGGAGCTCGCGGCTAGATAATAACAGCCGCACGGGTCGATCTTCAAGGTTAAGCAACTCTTGCCAATTTTGGTCTGTGGATGGGTGACCATCTTAACACACCGAGTTTTCTCTGTGCCTCGGAAAGCACGTTAAGCCGTTGGTCCTGGCTGTCATTTGTAGATCTTTGGCAGTCGTTACGGATAGACAGAAGCCAGTAAATCTGACTCCAGTCTTGCCATGAAGTACCGTGTTACCCAGTTAATGGGTTGTGGAGGTCTGGTAGGCAGCCGCTCCTCGTAAAATAATGGTATTCAGCTAAATCCAGCTTGACTGGAAGCCGCCCTTATATAGTTGGGAAAAGGCTAGGCAGATGATGAGCTTTTGGCCGCGACTTAATATCCCGTTTTCCCCGTTTCCGTAAGAATTTCGGGAAATCCTCTTTTAGTGCTCCCCTACACTTCTCAAGGAACCTATTTATGATAAATTTTAGTTTTGTACGGCCAGTAAATTCGGTAGTGCGTTGTCTGTCCGCACTCAAGAACTCAGTCACTCAGTAACGAAATAAATTTTTAAATTAGAATTTAAATCCTAACAAAATTATTATTTGAACGTTTTCCTTTTATTAACATAGAAAAGTATTATTATATATTTAGTAGTCTTTACGAACATTCCAATAATGTAATGTTTTTTGCTTATGGCTATCTAGTTTTAAAAAATATAGATTGAACTGACAAATTCAATGAAACGAATATGGAGTAAGGCCAGCATTTCCTATTGTTTACATGCGTTATAAATATTATGAAAATTATGAATTTATTACAAATGGCCTATCGCCAACTGCAGCAGCTGGCTCGTGTTATGTTTAATTCCGTATTAAAATAATTATGGTAACCATAACGATATTTTATATTTGGCACGGCTAGCGATTTGAATGTACCAGGAGTGCAGAAATTGAAAGGAAGTGTGATTTTAAAGTTTTGATGCTTTTATTGGTATTTTTTTTCTATATTAGGTTTTTTTATTATTTTTGAATACATTATTATAAACTGCATTAAAAAATATAAAATTGTATTGTCAGAAACCTTTAGAGGTTTTTGTGACACTGAGTACTGTATATCGGTTTGAAAGATATTTGTGAATAACAGATATATGTATGTATAAGTAGTTGTTCCGGGTTGTGTTGTTGTCTGGGCATGTGAGGAAATAATATTTGCCACTTAATTAAGGCTAAGGTTATTTATAACTAACGGTTTTTTGTTCATAAAACATGCAAGTGTATTTCAAACGAGTGACACATTCTGTGCTACTGAACTCTTACTTACATACTCATCATCATCAACATCTGCCTAGCCTTTTCCCAACTATATTAGGGTCGGCTTCCTGTCAAGCCGGATTTACTGAATACCAGTATTTTACGAAGAGCGGCTGCCTACCAGACCTCCACAACCTATTAACTGGGTAACACGATACTTCATGGCAAGACTGGAGTCAGATTTACTGACTTCTGACTATCCATAACGTCTGCCAAAGATCTTCAAATGCCAGCCGGGACCAACAGCTTAACGTGCTTACCGAGGTACGGAGGAAACTCGACATGTTAAGATGGTCACCCATCCACAGACCAAACTTGGCAAGCCTTGCTTAACCTTGAAGATCGAACCGAGGCTTTTATTATCTAGCCACGAGCTCCTCAACTCTTACTTACCTACTACTTACATAATTTTATTTTAAAAAAATGTTTACGTTAAGCGTTCGTGTTTGAGTCACTCAAGTTCATAGTGTACCGCATTTCAACTGAATTAGTTCAATAGATTCAGAGCAACTTGTTTCTAACAAATATATACATAACTGACTCTATTAGGTATTTTATACGGACTTTCGAAACCCTAAAAACAAATGTTTAATGCTACTTCATCATCATCATCATCATCATCATCATCATCATCATTTCAGCCAATTTCCGTCCACTGCTGAACTTAAGCCTCCCCCAAAGAGCTTGAGCGGTCCGCATCCATTCGCTACCAGCCACCTTCTTTATATCATCGATCTATCGTACCGCACGGCTTATTGCTTTCTTTTAATTCGAATCATACAAATGATTGAAGAACAAAAATTTCATAAGTGATTTTGTTTTTTTTTTTTTTAAATAAATATTGAGTAAAAGAACCGTAAGTTATTTTAACGTGCACACGAAAAATGACAGACTGATACATAAAATTATGTGCGTCACGAAAAAGGACGGTATCAAATTATGAAACAAAATCGTCACTATTCAATCTACACATAAATAATATTTTACATAATTATTATTGCAGCTTACTATTATCCTACAATTATCTTGTAATTTGACCGTTATTTCTGTTTAATAAGGTTTTTATAATTACATATGGCCGCCGTAATTAATTAATTATTCAAACAGAAATATGACAAGCGTCTAGTGGTTTTATGGCAGGCTATTTTTTTGAGGTTATTTTTTGACGAAAAAAGTGTATTAATAAGTAAAAATTGTAGTGAATGAATTAGGCTTGTACCAAAGACTTTGTTTGAATTTTATATTGATTTATCGCTAGTGATCGTATCTTTTTCATACAAATTTTTATTTTTACATTTTACTACATAACGAAGCTTTCAACTTAATATGAGAATAAAATATGCACATTTTTTATTTTTATTAATAAAATATTCTGAATTGGAACTGCTGCAGTTTGCCGGTGCTTCCTCATTTATTCGGACAGTAAGTTTTTGAACGTATTTTTAATATTCAGGTTTTTAACTTTGTTACTATTTTTTTTATCGTAACACTAACAATCTCACTTATCATCTGACGATGTAAGCTGAACCTATGTACCTTAACAAAAAAAAACATAAATAATCATATAGAAAATTAAACAAAAAAAAACCATCAATTATCAATATTTATAAAACTCTTGCGTTACTGGTGACTGACTGAGTTCTTGAGTGACTAACAGATGACTAAAATTTGGCATTCATTACGTTACTTGGCGAGTGTGGACTAAGAGAGGATTTCCCAAAATTTCTACGGGAACACAAAAAACGGGATAGCGGGATATATGCGTACGAAGTCGCAGGCCAATTCGTAAACTATTAAAATTTTTGAATACAGACGGACTTGCATTTGGCATTTCTAATGTAGCAAGTTATATTTGATATATTCTTTCCATTCGTGTGTATCTCATAATAGTAAGTTATTATGTGCTAAAAAATATTTACTTCTGTGTTCAAAACTGTACTTAGTCTTCGTCCTCTCTCCTAATTTTGCTGTGCCCGATAAGGGTCCATATTGATCTTGACAATATTTATACCACCTATATGTACATAATATGGAATGCAATAAAATATTGAGTATTGAGTAAAATTATTTACCAGTTTAGGTTACTAACTCTGAACAAACTAAACTGCCCAAAATTGTGTATGAAGCAACTGATCTTGATACATTTTCTTGATAATGGTAAACTAATATTTTTCTAATGGTGCATATATTACGGCTACAGAGTTTTTGGGCAAAATAGTCCGATACTCATTCTATTTTTATCTATACTAATATTATAAAGCTGAGGAGTATGTTTAGTTGAAAACGCTAATCTCAGGAACTACTGGTTCGAATAGAAAAATTAATTTAATGTTGGATAACCCGTTTATTGAGGTAGGCTATAGGTTATATAACATCACGCTTCGATCAATAGGACTACGAGCGGAATATTAATGAAAAAAGTGACGCAGATGAAGTTGCACGGGTTATTGTGGGACGTAATATGTACTTGTAAAGCGAGAATCACACTGGTCCTACGTACGCAACGTATGCAACGCTTTTGTATCGTATCCTATGTTGCGTTGCATATAAAGTTTTTCATATAAAATCAAGAGTCCAGATATCGTAATGCGTTGCATACGTTGCGTACGTGGGACCAGTTTCTCTCTAGCTCAACTAGCTGTAGTTACATAATACGTCCCACAATATCATTTCATTAAAATTAAAACAACGTTAACATAACAAAGAAAATACAAAAAAATCGACCAACACGCATTTATACAGGTACCTAAGGACGTAAAAAATTAAAAATTCCTCGTTTCACGTGTAGGGTACGTGGAATATGCGTGCGTTATAGTTATTTGGGTAAAATAGGTCATTAAAACAAATGGGTCCGTGCCGAATGATGTTCGCTGTAATAAATAATCAAGCCGCAGCGCTGCGGGGTGCTAGTTGTGTTGCTATGCTGACTCTTATATGTTCCTAGATAATATTTTAAAGGTGTCATAAAAATATTATTTGGTTTATTCATGTTCCTACTTTGTTTGACTATTAAACTTTTTGAATTTGCAGGATTCCGTTCCAAAGGGTAACTAACGTAGGTAATAGGGTTTCTATTACTCTGTATATTCGTGTGTCTATCAGCGGGCTGTATCTTAAGAACCATAATAGGTAGACAGTTGAAATTTTCACAGTTTAAATTTCTATTGTCGCTATAGTAAAAATAAATAAAATAATTGAATTAAATTAAAAGAGGGGGTGCCAGTCAAGATTTTTTTTACAGAACCCTTTGTATGATACTCCGACTCACACTTGACCGGTTTTGATTCTACTTTGTATGTACATTTGGTTTATCGTTTATATGAAAAACTAGATCGAGAATCAGTACTGACTCCGACTCGCATTTGGCCGGTTTTAATTCTACGTTGTATGCACATTTGGTTTATCGTTTAAATGAAAAACTAGATCAAGAATCAGTACCTAATTACCGGATATCGGCAATTACAAAAGATAGTATCAATCTGTCTATCCTCATTAACTAGGTATATTAATATCACTTAGTTGCACTAAGTTTGTGTGCGTTCCAGTGGCACTTGTCCGCGAAAGCAGCCGAGATTTTCGATGTACAGCATTTGGAAGCGGCCAATAACACGCCACCGGGCCCGATCCTATGCCACAATGGAAGTGGTTAGTGTGTTGACATACAAACATTCCGTCTGCCATACAGTATTTGATTCGTACCGTATCGAACCCACGTCTGGTTGCACAGAAGTCAATCACTTAGGTAACCGCTGAGTCAATATACCTAGCTGTTGTTCAAGAGTGGCAGGTATAGTTGTGGTATTTCATTCAGTATGTCAATCTTTGTCAAGTCCGTTTTGTTCCCGTTTTTTGTTTCGATAAAAGGGTATTTGAGTGTTTTTTATAATAATAATAATAAATTCTTTATTGTTTAAATACATGCACGACTTACACGAAATTCCCTGGCTCCTGTGCTAGTTTTAAACTGTATTACAGGAGCCAGTGCATTCCCCTCTATGGATACAAATTAAAAATACTTAAACAACAAACATTAACAATGTCACATATAAAAATCGAAATTATGGAATAAAAATTGACAAAAATTAGAAAACAATGTCAGAAGTTAAAATTTAAATTAAAAAACAATCAAATCAAAATTAAAATCATTAAGTACCCAGACAAGAATGACAGAAACTAGAATCTGAATTAAAATTAAAGGTAGAATAACAAATTTATATTGTTGAACATAATGAAATTGAATTATACAAATAAAATTATATTGAAAAACAAATAAAAATAAAATAAAGTGATAATGAAAATTAGCATGCTCATGCAACACGTTATGATGTATGAGTATCTGTGTGTAGTGTTTGGTGTGTGGTGTGGTGATGTTTAAAGTGAGAAGGGCATCCTACTTGACAACTTTTAACAATGTTCTGTGACTTCGTAGTTGAGGTTTTTAAGCCACCCAAGGACTGCCTTTTTCAGTGCGTGGCTGTTAAGTTGCCTTGTTTTTGATTTCTTGTTAAAAGCATTGTAAAAATGTGGTGCCATGACAGAGTAATGTTTACGGGCAAAGTGGGTCTTAACCCGGGGAACCGGACAAGAAGTTATAGTAATTTCATTTCTCAAAACCTAGAGAGCATACAAGACGCATTTAAAAAAACGTTTAAAATTTCAAATATTGGCAGTGATTTAAAATCAACACTAATATTTTAAAGAGGAAAGATTTGTATTTTTGTATGTAACGAATAAACTTCAAAACTATTGGACCGATTTCAAAACGTCTTTTGCCGTTAGAAAGCTTCATTATCCCTGAGTTACATAGGCATGTTTATTACAAGAAAAAATAGGGATCTTTAAGAAAAGTGCAGTGCGGACGAAGTCACGGGCGAAGTGCTAGTCTGTGTTAAACAGCACTAACTGCGTGTGACATTACTCACAAGTCCCGCTGAGAATTAAAGCCATCCAGTACAACCGACATTTGGTGTGACATGGATAGAGGAATCATTTCAAAATTTATAACTTTTCTGTTTTTTCAGCAATTTATATTGATTATTCCGAAAATTTAATTGACTTTTCACCAATCATGTGTTTTTTGCAACTTTCAAATAAGTATTCATTCATGTATATTTTTCATAGTAGTCAAACACCCCATTGTGCGTTCAGCTAAGGAATGAAATCGTCTAGGCAAGTGAGTGTCATCGTTGACCCCATTGCTTGCCATTAGGTGAGATATTGGTTAAGGCGAAGCCAATCAATAAAAAAAAAATACAAAAGTTAGTACTGACAGATTGATTACTTATTATGAAATTAGCGGCCCGCCTCAGCCTGGTTTTTACCACTTAAAAAAACAACACCACATGCCATCTTAACGTTCTGAGATACTAGTGTGTTTTCTGTAGGTACACCGGAAAGAGTACCAGTTTCTTGAAAACTAATAAACACTTTAATCTAGGCGGACTAAAAGCTGTGGCGGAAATTCTTACGAAAAGGTCACCAAGCTTTCATCGAATATTTATTTATATTAAATTTTTATTAGCCGGACTTGTTTACTATAAGAAACTTACAGCAAAGCACTGGAAATTAAAAGTCAGTCAGTTTAACCTAGTTCCATTTATATTATGAATTTATTTGTACAACTTCGCTAGTGAAGCTTCCCTTGGAAAATAAACGAAATGAAAGTGAAAATACGAAATTAAGAATTTACCGTTTAATTTTAAGCTGAAAATGGTTACCTTTTGTAAACCCACTGTTTAGTTATGAAGGGATAATAGAGTTTAGTAAGGTTAATCTACTTTGAGAAAACCGAGGCGTAGCAAAAAAACTCTCGTAGCAAGCCTACGCTTGGGCTACGAACTCGTAGCCTCGTAGCAGCGTAGCGCTACGCCGGGAGATTATTAAAGGAGTTATTTATTTCTTACTTTATGACTTCATGAAGAAGCGAAATGTCCTTTTTGTCTGTTTACTGTCAAATTATCGTATAAGAAAAGTTAATAGAAGTTTTCTTAGTAATTGAGTGAGGTCGATAGTCTTGACAGCGATTCCCGTAAGTCACAACTTTTTTATTTACCTTTGAGTTCTAGGTAACAATTTCTTACTTGAAAAAAGTTTGCTTTTTTTTGCTTTTGACAGAACCCGAGTAGAGCAATAAAACTAAATTATTTATGTACACTGAGTAAGTAGAGATTTCTTGGTAGGAGATACAATAAAAATCATAACTATCCTTCTAGAAAGGAATGTGAATAATTTATTTTTAGGAAAAAGCGACCAAAACTCCAAAACTTCCCAAATAATAAACTGAATCCAAGATATCCATTTGTGCGCCGACCTATCTTAAACCCATGTATACTCATGAAAAGAGGTTGTATAGATTACTCCTTAGCGGATAGTTTCAGCCACTAACACTTGTAACAATAAATTGTTATTCTAGTAATTTTAAAAAATTAGAATAGATTTAGAGCTAGTACAAAAAAAAACGGCCAAGTGCGACTCTCACACGAAGGGATTCCGTACCAAAAACAAAAAAAAACATGTTGCATGTATAGGGCCCCCTTTAATTTTTAATTTAATATTATTTTTATTGTAGTGGCAATAGAAATACTCTGTGATAACGTCAACTGTCTACCTATGACAGTTCTTGAGATATAGCTCGCTGACAGACAGACGAACGAACGGAGTTCGACAGTTATCCTTTGAGTACAGAATCTTACAATTCATTCAAAAAAGATTAATGTTCAAGCAAAGTAGGAACATGAATAAACAAAATAATAACTTTTATGACACCTATAAAATATTATGTAGCAACATACTATATAAGAGTCAGCATAGCAACTCAACTAGCGCCCCGCAGCGCTGCGTCTTGATTATTTATTACAGCGAACATCATTAAGAAAATTTCAACTGGCTACCTACGAGTATTATGGTTCTTGAGATGTAGCCCGCTGGCAGACATATGACCGGACGGACAGCGGAAGCTTAGTATGTATGTATGTAAATCGGGCTGGTTACTAGCTTCTGACTATCCGTAACGACTGTCAAAGATCTACAAATGACAGCCGGGACCAACGGCTTAACGTGCTTTCCGAGGCACGGAGGAAACTCGGTATGCCTCTCGGCTGGCTTGTGGATCCCCTCGGATCCACTACACAATACCGTCAACAGTCAGGTGGGTCCCTGTGGCTCCACCCGACCTACGGATTTAAAACTAAATTTTAGTAATTTTTACGGTTAATTTTCTTTTCTCAACGATTGAACTCTATGGTATATAATATTTTTCATATGGGAACACTGTCGGAAAAAAAAAATACGCTTGACAAGAGAAGAAATGTCACAAAATACATTTGTCAAATCAAACAAACATTCGTTCAACTTGTGCGCGAGAATTTTCGATTTTTACGTGTTTTTCTGTGGAAAGTAAGCCAAGTATTGATAGAAATTCATAATTTACTTTATTTTCGTTAAATTTCAACTAATATTCAACGTCAAAAGTGTAAATTATCTGGTGAAAATTACGAAACAAAACTAGTTACCGGATTTCTTCCCGTACGTAAGTAATTTGATATTTCAGAATTATAGTGGCATATTGTAACGATATACAATTAAAAATGAGTTCGTGAATACATGGCTAGTAATCTAGAAACATTTCTTATTGGAATCTTATTGGAATATTCTTGATGTTTGTTTACAAAAATACAAATTACGTAAATCAAAATGTCTGCTCCGCGTACTATGAAGTTGGAGCTTAAATATTGCGGCAGTCGATTTTTATCTCGTAAAATAACATCATCACTAGATTACTTGTCTTTTTATGACCTTAATTCCAAAATTTTGTGTAAATTGATCCAACATTTGTGTCAGAAATCAACATAATAATACAACAAAATAGCTTTCAGCAAGTACTCTCGTATCTATCCAAAATGTTTATATTTCGGTTTGTTATAAGAATATTGTTTACATTCTAATACATAGTGACATAATTAAAGAACCCATAACAGTTTCAAGTGTGTGAATAGCTGCTTTGTGAGCGGAGAGATAAGGTTTTTTGTGCTGCGGGTCATATTACGCTTGCGATAAGCGGGCGCCCGCGATACGCAACGGAGTATGACGAAAACATGACATTTGAAATTTGCCAGCCGTGCCAGCCGAGAGGTTAAGATGGTCACCCATCCACAGATGGCAAGATCCTTGGCAAGCGTTGCTTAACCTTGAAGATCGACCCGTGTGGCTGTTATTATTTAGCCACGAGCTCCTCGTCGTAGTTATAACACACTACACACGTATAAAACTACTCTTCCTCCTCCACGTCCATTTTCAGTAAAAAATAGTTAAAAGAGTACGTAATTTAAAAACGTTCCACAAACCACAAATTTAACGTTAGCCTAGAAAGGTTAATTAAATCCTAGTATGTTCAAGTGCTGTCAATAAAGTGTACCTAATTAGAGCGCCTGAAACTTTTACCCAAGTGAGTGAGAGAGTAGGCGAGCAACACTTTTAATTGACGACTGTTGCTGATAGTTGCCGCCTTTGTTCTGTAGTTGTATGTTGTTGTTGACAACAGTGTTAAAAGTAGAATAAAGACGAAGTATCTTCTATTTTTTAAATTAGATTCGTTATTGCTGATGTAACTACCAAAAGGCGCAGTGTCCTTTCATTTTAATCTAGAATTATCCACAAAAGAATATGTGTGGATATTATGTATTGATAACTGAATGTGACGACCGCATTATATGTATATAATATTGATATCAACACAACATCAAATATATTAAAACTAAAGATGTACGTCATTTGCTGATGAATTGTGTAAAAAACAAAGATGAGAGAGAGTCATTACTTAAAGAGCTTAAACTAAATTTACTGGATGTTGGGTTAATTCAAACAATTTTGGCAAGTCCTAAATCGCAGTTAGCTAAAAGGTTAAGTAGTCTAGCAAGTCTTTCACTCAAATTTGTTATTTATGGAAGTGTTATTAGAACTAATAGGGTACGATGGGGTTGGCGTATCCATGTGGATAAAAACTCCGTGTTAAATAAACAGAATAAAAAAAAAACATCAAACAGTCTGCAACTACCTGCGTTGATGACGATCAACGCACTCTGTTAGCCGACGGACTAACAGAGTCGCTCGTTTATCACTGAGCGGGGATAACGTAACAGCTAGTTTAAATCTAACTAGTTTTCCTGTTAATTTGAAGGGGGCAATTAGTTTCTTATCTTCAAGTAGGGGAATGAAGGGGGAAATAGGCTAATTAAGGGGGGATGTGGTAGATTTAATGTTGATAGCGAGTGTGACAGGAAATTGGATAAACATTATGTATTTTGTCTCATCGTTATAGTAGTCGTAAGTCATCGACCCGAGTTTCTTAGTTTTGGTCCTTTTAGTTTAAGTTTCATCTAAATACTCACGTTTATTAAAAACTAGCTGTTGCTCGCGACTTCGTTCGCGAGTAAGTTGGAACGTAAAATGTTGTCACTAGATAAGATCTCTAAGATAAGATAAATCGAACATTCAATATCTAGCATTGCTTGACTGATTTAGGAATTTCGAAGAGTATTATGCAAGGCACTGGGAAAACCTCTTCTGTTTGAAATGCCGACCAGCCCTAGTAATTTTAATGAAACGTTTTAATGATAACGCTTTTCTATGCATGACATTAAAGAAAGTTGCTAGGGTTGTTAACACGTTGCGGAGTTTGTTCGAAAGCCTACGTAGTAGACATTTATTACTAAAATGTCCATTATTGCTCATCAAGAAATAAGTTTTACAATTTTTTTTGATTGTTTTATTGGTGTGCATTTATTTGAACAGAATAAAACTTGTTTTCTTACTTTCCTTGTTTTTTCATTTTTAAGTTTGGATATAATCTCCGTAGCCAGTTTACGGGAGCGCAACCTACCGACGTAAAAATTAAATAACATGGTTTTTGGACAATTAAACATACCAGTATATCAAATTTGAATTACACTGGCGTGGGCCAAACGCCTAGGGCTCTATACAGCTGTTCGTAAAAGGGTCGACCTTTTACACCTTTAGCAATTTAGAAAGTTTATAAAACAGACGGCGTCTCCTAAATTCAGTTCAGGTAAAAGCAATGACCACAAAATTTTAAACTCTTTTGTACGCAACAAGGTAATGACCACTTATTATAATGGAAAACTTTAAATAAAAGGGATCAATCAGTTTGTTTCAGTATTTGCCTCAGATTTAGTTACAGAAAACTGTTAAACGATTTTTTTTTTCAAATAAGTTCTTCAGGTACAGTCGCGTAATATTTACCTATTTAAACTGCATGTACAATAGCGGTCCATCAACCTTTGTGTTAAAAAGAAATACAGTGTGGCAAGTGTACACCAAATAAAGAAAATTTAAAATAGAATTTAGTTACGGAAAAAATATACAAAAAATAATTTACCAAACTATTAAAAAAACATATATAATGCCTAAATAATAAACTAATAAATATGATGTATTTTGGATTAATAATATAATCTTTGTGATAAAGAGAATTCATAAATTATAATGACGAAGACCAAACTAAGAATGGTAGTCTTTCAGGTAGTGTTAATATATTTGTAGTCACAGTAACCGGGGCTGGTCGTTGAATCACCCGAAAAAAAATTGAGTGTCGATAAAAAATAAATTACCGTCTATCCAGGGGAGACCATCGGGCACAAAAGTGCTTCGAACCACAAGTTTGTTTGAACGTTCAAACACCTAATGGATTTGGTTCAAATTTTACGTATTTCAACTGAGGAAAACACTTATGATGCCCATGGGGCTGGGAAATTAAGTTTCACGCGAAAAGGAAAATGGTTTTGAAAATTGGTCTTTGGGGACAGCCGAATATAGTCATTAAATATTTATATCGGGCGCATTTTAAAACCCAATTGAGGTTTATTAGCTTCGTATGATAACGTAGGTATATTATTAAGCTGAAGAGTTTGTTCACGGACGGGTTTTCGTCAGTAAGAGTCTGACACTCGCTTCTGCTTCACCCAGAGCGGGTGGAGTCATTTGACGATTCCCCATCCGTAAAAAAAAGAATATATAAATTGACGCTTCTGTTCTGCCACATATAGTTCCTGTAAACTCCGTTTAGGGGAATGTGCACGAAGTAGATTGTGATATCCAGCGTTACAATTTCGAAACTCATAAGTAAAATACCTATACTATTGATTTTTTGTTTGGTTGAACGCGCTAATCTCAGAAACTACTTGATCGAATTAGCAAAAAATAGTGTTGGATAGCCTATTTACCGAGAATGGCTATAGGCTATACAACATCACGCTACGACCAAAAGGAACGGAACATTAATGAAAAATGTGACGTAGACAGTTGCGCGGGTCAGCTAGAACTTAATATAAGAAAATGTAAATGGCATGCTTGCATTTTCAATATCGGTCTTTTTGAGTTTCGGGAAAAATGTTTTTTAAATATTTTTAACTATCAAAGGGGATTGTTTCAAAATCCATTCTCACGTCAATATTAGTGTAGTAATGAAATTCAAGATAGAATATAAGTGATTTCTAATTCACTGTATTACTTTGATGGCTAAGATTGAATTTAGTTTTGTAACCAAAACGTAATTTTATCTATCAAATAAAAAATACGAACACAAATAAATATGTGTGCTTATATAGACATAGGTATGAATAATATGGTGTAACTGCATCCAATAATAAAACTCTATCTGTCAAAACATACAGGCATACAACGGGTAACCGAATAAACGCAATATATATATGATAAACGCAATATATATATGATAAACGCAATATATATATATAATAAACGCAATATATATATATATGATAAACGCAATATGGGGTATTGCGTTCATTCTGCTTTATGTTGTTTAACCTTTAGTCCACTTTTCCTCTAGTAACAACCAACACCTATTTCTTCTCAAAACAAAATAGAAAGGAAAGAAAAAAAGTCTGGTATATTTAGCACAAAGGCACACAACACGTATACGAGACAAAAAAAAAAGAAAAAACGAAACGAAACAAAACAATATAATCATTCCATTTTTAAAACGTCAAAAAATACTGAGCCTCGTAAAACACAAACCACTCAAGCATCACGTTCAAGGCCATAAAACGACCAGACTTATAACCCAACCTATTCACGTGCAAGAAAATTGTTAAAGAACCAAAGTGACCCAAGAATCTTGTACGTTTTTATTAAAGTTCCTATGTGTAATATCTGGAAAACGTCGACAGGTGTAACCACCTGTAGGTTGGACATCAAATAGACGCGACTTGAATGCAGCCGACCGGCAGCGAAGTCCGACAAAGATATTGTAATGCCGGGCGGGGCGGGGGAACAATAATAAAGAAAATATTGGAACGGCCACGGCTGGGGATGACGAGGCGAGGTGTTTGTTTGGCAGTTTCTGAGCGGAGGATCATGGAAACTGGGTTATAGGAAGCTGTTGTAATATGATAAATGAATATTGAGCAGCTGTGCCTGGATAAATGATGGCAAAGCGCTTTTTTATTACTGATGGGCTCATGATTTACCAAAATCTCACCTGATGGAAAACGATGCTGTGGTCGAAGGTGGAACTCGCTTGCCTAGAAGTATCACTATTGTGTGACAAATTGTCAGACGCGCGCGCGTTAGCCGTTATGATTAGTTTATGAATTTTACACAGCCCATTTAACACAATTTAATATGTGAAAAGTCGATATTTTTCCCGAAAACCGGGTGTCGGCAGCAATCTCGCATAATTTTTAACCGACTTCAATAAAATGAATTTGTCGGAATCTTTTTTTGTATAAGTTTGGTAATTTATATTATCTCAGCGAAGTCTTTAGAAGTACAATCATGATGTTGTGTTCCAACCATGCAATTCCACAAACCTTGTTTGAGATTAAGGGACGCTTAAACCTTGTGCCGTTTAAAATTAATTATTTGCACACCATATGTAATGGGAGAATGTAAAGGGGCCATTATAGTTTTAAGATCATACATTGTAAATCTACATTCTGCTAAATACATGTATTTTTTGGCGATACAAACCATTTAGGTAGGAATTACCTACTTGCGAATTCCATAAAATATAAAAATGAAAAACATTCATCTACTTGATACGGACTCGATCTATATTTAAACTCATTCGGCTAAAGATTATTTTTTCGGTTATTCAATACTATGTAGTATTGAATAACCGAAAAAATGGATTTACTGATTTATGGAATATGGATTTCTTTTTCAGATTAAATTCAATGTAAAAACGACACATAAATGTCTTCGGCTTAAACCGTGTAAGAATCGTTCGGGAAAAGATTATTTCATTAGATGACGTGGGTTGTCGGTCATTGTCGATATATGGTGAATGAAAATACACTTGCCCTTGCGGCACGTGTGTTTCTATTCTATTATTATTTATTTTACAAATAGAACATGTACCATTACATATTTGTGTAGCCCGAAGATATTACGTACGTAGTATGTTGGAAAGAATGTCTTAACCGATTTAAGTATGGGTATCATTTAGACGGTCACCAAAAATAATATTTTTAAGACTCAAAGCCTAGGCACCAAAATGGATCAACAGTCACCAAATTCTATCCAACTCAACTGTGATTGCCATAAAATGTAGGCTTGGGGTTACAAACTGGATAAAATAGGTTAGGTTAGGTTAGAATTGTGACCAACCGCGCGCGAGCCGAGCGAGCGAAGCGAGCGGTGCCGCGGCAGCGGCCGGCGAGCGCTACTTCTCGAATATTATTTGGTGACCATTTATCTGTTTTGGTAACCGTTTAGAACTTTTTTGGTAGTAAAATAGGTACTTTTTTGGGCGGTGTTTAAACACAAGCCTTTAAGTATTGATGCGGTCTTGATAAAGTTATAATTTTTGGATAATTATGTGCATATTGTGCATGTAACTATGTGTTATATTTGTTTGTTTTTTTGTCTCAGTTTCTCTTTCCTATAAGTTGTACCTGTCAAATCGTATAGATTAGCACTAAGAGAGGATTTCCCAACATTCCTGCGGGAACGGGATAAGCGCGTGCGAAGTCGTGGGCAAAAGCTAGTACTAATATAATATAGCTGGAGAGTTTGTACGTTTGTTTGATCGCGCTAATCTCTGGAACTCCCTGTCGAATTTGGAAAATTTATCTTTGTATATAATTATGATAGCCACATTCATGAGGAAGGCTATATAGACTATACGGAAACGGGAAAAAAAAATAATGATGCACGTAAAAAGATGCGGGTAATAAGCTCGTAAATGAATAATTGCAAAAGTAGTAAATGAATATCGTATCCACCTACTTCTCTATCAAACTTCTAAATAGCAATACGTTTGAAAAAAGGTAAATAATGTGAGAAACGTAAATTTATTCCTCCAGCGAAGTCCTCAGGTGATGCCGGAGCTACCCTTACGTGTCCTAGTGAAATATTTATATCCAGTCATACCTACGCGTGACGACAAAGAGCTTAGTGTCACTTTAGAAAACACTATATTTTATTTAGTACATTCTCTTACTGAATGAAAACTAAAATTACTTGAGACAGGTAAAAGTAGGCCTTCTACGAAATGGTATATGATTGGTCGTGATAGAAGTCAAAGCTTTTTTAAGTTAGTTGTGAATTAGCGTTTGCATGTAGCTTCGCCCACTGTATAGTCGAGACATCCCACGGGAACATACTACCGGGATAAAAGTGTTATATGTTTTAACTCCAGGACCTATGACGTGACAATGCCATAATGATTTTTAAATCCCACCATGACCATGACCTTCAGACATAATGGACCCACCAGAGAGATTATAAAAAACCGGACAAGTGCGAGTCAGACTCACACATGAAGGGTTTCATATCAAAAAACACGTTTCCAGTATGGGGGCCTCCTTTAATTTCTAATTTAGTTTAATTTGTATTTGTTGTTGTTATAACGGCAACAGAAAGACGAAATTTCAACTGTCTACCTACCTATTACGGTTCTTAAGATAAAGCCCGCTAACAGACCGACGGACGGACAAACGGACAGTGGAGGCTTAGTTACAAGATTCCGTTGGTTACCCTTCGGATACGAAAGCCTAAAAATTAAGTAAATACTTCAATCATCAACATCAAAATCGATACCCGTATTATCAACAGTGCCACTCAAAGGCAAATTAGCGTTTCTCGATAATGTTGTAAGGAATAAACCTCCACTTTAATCTTACTGTTATCTGAGTCGATAGCTTAATTACAAAGGCGTTTGTTCCTGACAGCCAGGATTATATCACGAGTTAGATTGTCTTTAGTGTTCCCTCAGATCAGGTGGCTATCAGGCCTCTTTGTCCGGTCTTCTTTGGTTGATCGTTCTGTCTAGTACGTTTTTTTTTGGTTCACACTTAACGACGGCGGAAAAATAGCTTAAGATACGAGAATCGAGCGCTGTCTGGCTCTCGATAACGTGATTATTTGTTGAAGTACTGTTGGTAGTGTTATCTGGGTTTAAGAGCCCGTAATCATTGGTGTAGTGGAGGATAAGTCGGTAGACTTTGGCGAATTTCTCCAATGAAACTGATCCCGATCATCATACAAACCACGTTTACGAGCTGTCAGTGTCGTTATTTTCTGTGGATTATTGACAATGACAGCTCTTGAACGCAGTTCAGATGTAGGATTATGGCGTTCAGTTTTATTGGTGAAATCCGTTCTTACAGTCTTATTTTTTTGCAGCCTTAGTGCAAGTTTCTATATTATGCGATCACGTTAAAGGCTTATTACACTACACGATTTATCGGGTCCGATCTGCAGGGTGTAACAAGAAACAGGGAGTAAGGACCCTGCCGCCGGGCGATTACCCTGGCACCCTGGGCGGTTTTGTATTGAGAGATTTCCGATTGATTATTATTTAACTAAAATATTCGATCCCATTATCAAAATTGACTTCCCTGTGTCTTTCCATTGATTAAATCGAAATGTTACGCGCGGTATAAGATCAGACCAAGCGCCACATGAATTAATTATTTTAGGGAATTAGTAATAATATTAAAAAAATGTGAAAATATAGTTGTAATGCGTTTTAAACTATGTTATTAGTACCTATGTAATGTGTAGTTATGTAAAAGAGTAGGTAATTATTAATTGATGTATTATGACGGACATTTTGTGCGCCTTCTTTGGATGTACGAGTGAGTTGTCGTTGTCACCTTGGAGCTTGGCACCTGGGGCGGACCAGCCCCCTCCGCCCCCACTTTACGCCGCCACTGCATACAACGCTATTCACGTACGCATTCAGACTGAGATAGGGAGCAATTTGTAGTGTAGTGTAAACAATCGGCTCTCTGCCGCAGGGACAGGGCGCCCTAGAAATCAGGCCCAATAAATCGTGTAGTGTAATAAGCGTTTTACCGTAAACGCCAAATTTTGGTTGAAACCAAATTGACGTGAACGTATCTAGTACGTGTAAGAACATGCAGTAAGGCCTCTGATGGTATACCTGTTTCTGTTTTTATTGATTGTACAATCAGTGCATTAAAAGGCCAGACCATTCAGACCAAGATTAATCAGCCCACATAGTTTTTTTCTTAGCTTAAATGTAGGAAAGCTAGTCCTTTATTACTCTCTAAATTGACACAATTTTATTTATTTATTTAACAAATTATTTTTTAATTTTTTTGTGTGTGTGTTTTTTGTGTATTTGTGTGTTTTTGTTCAAGGCAAATAGCCCTTAAAAGCTTTGTTCTTCATTCCAACACTCCCTATTCCCTCAAAAACTGTTGTTCACATTTCAAATTATTCGTGACAATCAGTAATTAGGTGAATATTCATGAGCGTCACGCTGTCGACTTGAATATTTTAATTATTGATCGCGCGTGATTGCTATACAGCGATTTACATTGAATTAGTACCACGGGCGCCACAATATAACTGTTATCAAGCTATTTTTATTAAATTTTTAATTTGATATTGCTTGGTTTATCAGCCAGCTGTGTTTAAAGGTAATTGTAGGTATGGAATATGGAATTTTTATCGTAATTTCAGATCTAAAGCCCGTTTACTCGACGAGTAAATACGATTGTTTAATGCTAACTTAATTAAAACGTCAATCTTTTGAAGTTATTACCTTCAGCTAGATTTAGAATGCGATTTATTCGTTTTTATCTCGTTTTTTTTTCTTAGCCTTCTTGTATTGAGTTTAATCACATAGTTTTCCGAATAATCGTTTTTAGCAGAATGCAGACTTTCACACGTAGTGAATTTCAGTGCAAAGTAATGCACGAAAAAACACATGAAAAATACGTAAATATTAAGGTTACGTAGAACTTGTCTACGCGCGTGTACTTGTCTTGGTTACGTCAAACTTTTATTTCGAAAGTCAGTGTCAAAAAACCAAAAAAATACCAAAACCATTCATCACCCGCCTAGCCTTTTCCCAACTATATTGGGGTTGGCTTCCAGTCAAACCGGATTTAGCTGAATACCAGTATTTTACGCGGAGCGGCTGCCTACCAGACCTCCACAACCCATTAATTAAGTAACACGGTACTTTATGGCAAGACTGGAGTCAGATTTACTGGCTTCTGACTATCCGTAACGACTGCCAAAGATCTACAAATGACAGCCGGCACCAGCGGCTTAACGTGCTTTCCGAGGAAACTCGGAATGTTAAGATGGTCACCCATCCACAGACCAACCTTGGCAAGCTTTGCTTAACCTTGAAGATTGACCCTGTGGCTATTATTACGAGCTCCTCCAAAAAATTACCATAACCATTGATTTCCGAAATTAAAGTTATTTTATACTTTGTAGTGTTTTGTTTTTGGAAGTCGGTTTTATTTTTTTGTGAATAAAATCGAGCCAGCTAGATTAAACACTGATTAGCAGAAACCAGCCTGTATCAAAATGCCACTATAATAGAATCATTATATTAGGATCATAATATTAATCATATTACATCTTTGTTTGTTGATTGGGAAAATTGGACAGCTTGATGTACTGGCCGATTATACTAAAGTGACCTTTTTAAACTCTTTTAAATTATTTTTTAGAAATTTGAATTAAGAATATGCTAATAAATAATAGTTTATTTAAACTAAACTTACGGTTCTTTTTTTATGTGGCTGTTTATTTTAGACAAAATTTAAGACCTGTTAGCGAAAGTGTAAAACAAGTCTCTATTACCTTTATTTATTATTAGAAGGGAATATAATCTAAATAAATTAACAAATACTTAATTATCATACACTAATTAACACGAAATTATCTACAAACGCGTATAAAAACAAAATTAATCATTGGGCATCAAAAAAATAATCCACATCGCTGTCAATGGCAAAAGTTCCCAGAACACTGGCAGCATTGCCGCGTTGAATCGCAATGCTGATTCTTTGGCCGAAAAAAAGCCCAGCCCTCTGGTCACGTGAACAGTCGACAAGTTGTTTGCTAATGTCCCGAAAGACTCGATGCGCACTCGGACCCCATGGGCCTAGTGTTTCAACGCCAAACGGCTCAAATATGTAACTTCCAATTAAGTTGTTATATTTGCGCCGTTTGAGGTTTTCTGCACCTGCAGCAGCCGCCCCAGCACAGCCCGCCGTGCTAAGAAGATGGGATGGCGCAAGGGTGTCGACACATGTTGCATCCCACACCAAAGGCCTACCCACCTTCCAAGGCATTATGGTCATCCCATCTGGCCTTTTCCCATCGTCGCGTGCCAAGCCGTTGGGTTCTAAAACAGCTGGCACCCCGGCGGTGACAAGGGCCCGACGGATAATGTCATTAATGCTGGCGTGCCGTGCTACCCGACCAGCGCTCCTACTGCAGGACAGGCCATGGTGTCCGAGGCGGTCGACTGCTTCACCGCATTGACACCGATGTGGAGCTCCGCTAGGAGCACCCAAACGCAGACACGTAGCGATCCGAAAGTACTGTCACTCAGCAAAGTACCTATGTTGGGTGACGGTAGTGCCTGTAGCCAAAGACCCGACTCCCATTCACCCACAGTCAGCAGGCGGGCACGCTCTGCAGTATTGGTGGTCGTATTTATGAGGTTATTCCGTACCAATCTGCAGAGCGGCTCGTCCCATTGTCTTTGGGAGAACGGGTTATCGGGCAATGCCGTATTCGGGCAAGCCACTTTCCAGGCGTTCACTGCATCGGTCAAACAAGGCACTTCACAGTTAACCAATGATGGAGTTAATATCCTTTTGGTTAACTTTTCAGTGCTGTTGACCGATGACAGGAACGCCGGTAGGCTTACACTAGAAATTTTGCGGATGCCGAGCCCACCAAAGCGAATGGGTAGTGTGGCTTGCAGCCACGCTCGGTCATCTAGAGCCACATTTAAGATAGATGTCAGTGTGTCTTGAATGATTTGATCGATTTTGTCCAAAAGATGTGATTGCTTCCATAAAGGTGAAGAGCGGAGAAAATACATAAAATTGGCCCAAAACAACAATATCTAATGAGGGTGAAAGCCGAATGTAAATTAATTTTGCTAAGTCTTTCCGAAATATCGTTAAAAAGATTAATTTTGTCGTCAATGAATGAAGAAAAACTGTCTTCCAATATAGGTGAACCTAGGAGGTGAAGTGAACTCTTGTCTAAAATTTTGATATCTGGGGCTATTGAGTTGAATTTCTGTAGAGTCATTTGTCTGTCGGTATTGTCATTAAGGAAACTTTCACATTTGGAGTGGTTGAGGTCAAGGCCGATGGATTGGAACTGTTTCTTCAGGAATTGGAAATCTTTCAAAACTGTGTCCACGTCACCCCCTAAAGTTCCATCATCTAAATACCAGACGTTAAATTTTGAATTTAGATTTTGATTTTGAATTTAAATCTATTACCTAGGTTTTATCTTTAAACCCGTAAAAAAACTGGCAAAACAACTCTCGAAAAAAATACCCGGATTGTTTATTATGCAGACATGTTGAGAAATATGTGGAATTCGTGGAAAAATGGCGCTTACATACAGAAACCCTTTTTGTTGACCGCGGCATCATTAAGTGCGATTTATTTAGCTTGACACAAAGCTTGTATTCGGAGTAAACGTGGGTTACCGGGCTCGCTTCCAGGTTGCTTTTATTTGGTGTTGTCAATGTTGCCTTTTGTTCTGTACTTGCATTTCCAGTAAATCCTCTGTAGCAACGCCAAGTGCATCTCGTATTTATCACAATTTCACTAAACCTGATGTCACCTTACTTTTCAGATTTTTGGGAAGGTACAGGGAGGCATGAGGTCCTGGCTTTGATGATAAAAGGCTGCCCCCTATGACATGGAACATAAAAACCAGCCAAGTGCGAGTGGGACTCGCACACGAAGGGTTCCGTACCATATACCTCAATTTTTATTATTTGTATCAGCAATAGAAATACACAATCTGGGAAAATTTCAACTCATCATCATGATCTGCCTAGCCTTTTCCTTTTAACTTTATTGGGGTCGGCTTCAAGTCAAACCGGATTCAACTGAATACCAGTATTTTACGTGGAGCGGCTGCCTACCAGACTTCCACAACCCATTAAATGCGTAACATGGTATTTCTTGGAAAGACTGGAGTCAGATTTACTGGCTTCTGACAATCCGTAACGACTGCCAAAGTTCTACAAATGACAGCCGCGACCAACAGCTTAACGTGCTTTCCGAGGCACGGAGGAAATTTGGTATGTTAAGATGGTCACCTATCCACAGACCAACCTTGAATCTGGGAAAATTTCAACTGTCTACAGTTCCTGAGATACAACCCACTGACAGAGAGGCGGACGGACGGACTGACAGCGAAGGCTTACTAATAGGTTTCCGATACCCTTAGGGATACCCTTAGGGTATGGAACACTAACTAGAAAAATGTGGGAGTATCCAAAGTACGGAAGTGACCGATTATCGACATTAAAAAAAATACTTGTTCAGAAATCCGTTACTTCATTTTGTGTTGATACGTCCTTTTTCTTATGACGGTTGTAATGGTACAGCTCTGCTAAACCTCAGGGGAATCCAGGCGTGATGTCTTGTTATGTTATTTATAAAGTAAAATACGTAGATACTATCCTTGAGCCTATTTAAAAATTACCCCACTGCCACTGCAGGGCAAGATCTCGCACATAGAATAGATACTCACCTCAGATACATTAATCACCATTATTGCTCAAGGCGCGTGATTTCATACTTATCTATACTATCATATAGTTTGTTTGTTTGAACGCGCTAATCTCAAGAACTACTGGCTCGATTTGAAAAAACGTTTTAGTGTTGTATAGCCCATTTATCGAGAAAGGCTATAGGATTTACATATAACATCACGCTACCACCAATACCACGTCAGATAGTAATATTATAAAGCTGAAGAGTTTGTTGGTTTGTTTGGTTGTTTGATTGAACACGCTAATCCCAAGAACTACTGGCTTGATAAGAAAAATAATTTTAGTGTTGGATAGCCCTCGTCTCAGCTAGTATTATAATATAAGCCCAAGTTCAGCCTGAAGTTTTCCTTCACCAATTTCAGTAGCAACATAAACTTATTCCACTAAATTTTATAAAAAAAACATCATCTTAATGGCTGAAACGTCCCCTTTAAAAAGTAAATATAACGTATATAATAGGTTGATTAGAATCCACAACTCGACTTAAAATAATTTATGAACAAAACTCAATTTATGCTTATCCAGCTGTATTAGGTAGAAAATATTTTATATCTCGTAAATAAACAATATTTCAATCATAATAAGTAATTGAGCTAGTACTCCAAATAAATCACTAAAAGGCATTGTAGTCTAGTACTACCACTTTACGTCTAAGAGCTTCTGAAACACGAACAATAATCATATTGAAAGCGTTCAAGAACATAGTAACCTAAGTTTAGATAATCGTATTACGATACCCAGTATTAGTCTGGGAGATATTGTATTAGAGTGGAGTTTCTAGTTGAAATGAGTAGGTGCTTAATTGCTTATCTGTATTAATACAACCCTTTTTATTATTTTTTAAGGATGGGAAATCATCAAATGACTCCTGCCGCTCTAGGCGGAGCAGAAGGGAGTGGCAGACTCTTACTGACCCATCCGTGTTCCTCCTAAAGCCCTTTGCGTTCCAAGTATGCTACTCTCTAAGCCCGAAGTTCGTAGTTTCGGGCTTAGTGGCACCTGACCACTAAGAATAAATTCTCCTTCAAGCGTAAAATCCGAGAACACAACCTGAAAGACTGTCATTCTTAGTTTGGTCTTCGTCATTATTATTAAGATTATAATAAAACAATATGTTTATTAGTTTACTAGTTGACCCGCGCAACTTCGTCTGCTCCTGCTCCACTCCTATTAGTCTTAGCGTGATATTATATAGCCTATAGCCTTCTTCGATAAATGGGCTAACCAACACTGAAAGAATTTTTCAAATTGGATCAGGAGTTCCTGAGATTAGCGCGTTCAAGTAAACAAACAAACAAACTCTTCAGCTTTATATATTAGTATAGATTAGATTATTTTAGCATTATATAGGTATGTATTTTATATATATATATATATATATATATTTTATTGTATTTTTTCCCGTAACTAAATTGTATTTTAAATCTTATTTATTTGCTGTACACCTACCACAGTGTATTTCTTTTCAGGTAGACTGGTAGAGAACAGTAAAAAAAAAATTCTTTGTGTTGGATATCCCATTCATTTAAGAAGGCTGTATATCTAACATCATGCTACGACCAATAGAAGCGGAGCATTAATGAAAATTGTGACGCAGACGAAGTTACGTGGGTCAGCTAGTCATAATATTAAGGTGGTCAGCCGTGTTTATAAAATCTGTTTTAACTTAAAGGTTAATTTAAAACTGAGGGCTATATCTAATAATTTTTATCAAAGCAACGTTCGCGTTTGCATCTCAATCGGAATCCGTCAAAACGTTTTGATACAGCTAAGTTGGCGTACAGCTAAGGAGTGGAATTCTCTGCCGGAGTCTGTGATCCCTGGTAGCTACAACCTGGAGTGAATAGGTTACTTTTAGGTAAACGTGCTCCAACTTCGACCACATCATCGCTAACCGCCAGGTAAGATAGTGGTCAAATGTGTGCCTATAAATAGTAAAACGTGCTTTCCGAGGCATGGAGAAAACTTGGTAGGTAACTCATCCCCGAACCGACCTCGGCAAGCGTTACTTAACCTCAAGGTTCAATCTGTGCGACAGTTATGTTTTAGCCACGAGCTCCTTAAACTTCACCATAAAAATCAATTACAAAAATCCTGTTTGAATACCGGAGCAATAAAGCCAACACACACACATAATATACAACAACATAATATATAATAGGTATCTGTATTTCAGGCATATGAGTCAGCTTGTTTAATCGCTCACACAATAATTTCGTACGTGATAATATCTGCTTTTAATGTAACCGAACCGTTCTGTGTAAACGTTTCACAAACGACGCCGTTCGCGTCAAAGGTGAAAAGTCAAACTGTAGGAAGGAAAGGTGTAATTCTGTGGGAGAGGGAAAATTTCGAGATCATTATTTAAGAAAATGATGGAATGTTTTACGGATCTTTTTGAAGTTTTTTTCATTTTCGGTCTAAAAAAAATAATCGAAATTGTTTACAGGTTCAAGACAGGTGGAATTCGAACTGTCGACATTATAAAAATTAGACGATTGACCGCGTGGCATTTTGATAAGTAGATAGTGCATGCCAACAGCTATATGCACTACTATTTTTAAATTAGATCATTGGTCTTCTTCTTCTTCCACCTCCAAGGTACCTGAACGTATGGGACTTTCTGATCAGGTCCGAACCTGTTTGGATGATGTTTGAATCCGTGCTGCCACAGGACATGTATTCAGTCTTCGCCTCATTTAGTCTCAGACCACCGTTTTCAAGCGTGTCCTTCCAAATGTTGACTTTGCGCTCAAGATGGGCTGTGTTCTGATTAACGAGGGCGATGTCATCGGCATACATCATTAGCCATGGAGGCTGATCTTGGATGTTTGCCGTAACTACATCGAGCACTACGTTAAACAAGAACGGGCTAAGAGCCGAGCCTTGGTGAACGCCAACAGATATTGGGAAGCCATTCGATTCGCCAACAGCGCAATATAGGCCTCGGGAACGCCCTTGAAGCGCAGTGCCCACCAGATGGACTGCCGAGGTATACAGTCAAAGGCCTTCTGCAGGTCTAAAAAGGCCATATGCAAATAATTAGATCATTGGTATTTTTCATTATTCGGACCCCTGAGCGTTATGGAGTAAAAATTAATGAATCCTAATTATATAAAATTCTTCCGTTACTGAGTGATTGACTGACTGACAAACAACGCGCAACCGAAACTGCTGGTCGGAGAAAGCTGAAATTTGGCAGTCAGATTTTTTTGGGAGTGTAGAGGAACATTTGGGAAAAAAAGAATTTGGAAAAAACGAAATTCGAACGGGAAAAAACGGGATATGCACGTACGTAGTCGTGGGCAAAAGCTAGTACTTTTGCCCGAAACTACTGGTCGTTGAAAGCTGAAATTCGGCATGTAGATTTTTTGGGAGAGTAGGGGAGCATTAAGAGAATATTTCCTGAAATTCCTAGGAGAACGGTAAAAGACGGGGTATGTGCGTACAAAAGCTAGTATGATATACTTATAAATCATTTTATTATAGAATCATGACAAGCAAAACTTTCCAAATCTATGAACCTGTTAATCGATTAGAAGAAGAGCCTTACGTAGGTAAGTAGGGATCGACTTCGGTTTAAAGAAACTTTATTCCCAATAAAGACATAAGTCACTTACTTGAGAACAATACTAAAAATATAGATTACAATATGTTTGTCATCAGTATTACAAATAGATAGTTACCCATCCAATGCATTCATTTCTTTCAAATAATCTCATAATAGCTCCCTTTCTACTAACTCCCAAACAAAAACTAGAGTACAAGTAACACCGCACTAAGTAAAATATTGCGATACTCTCTCCCTTCGCTATTATTATGATAAACTAAGAACTTTGAAACGCTTCTTTAGCCATTCAAGAAAAGGTCCATTTTGTGCTAAAAATAGGCCTTCCCTATGACGAGGGACACAAAACTGTCAGCATACTGTGGGTGTAGAAAAGTATTCCTCTATTGTGGGACACAGCCTTCGTGTAAAGCCATACACACAGGATAAAAGTGCCTGGTACGGGTGATATTCTGTATCTGATATATGTACATTAGAAAAAATCTATATCTAGGTGTACAGGGTTATTTGTAAAACACCAGCAACCTCTTAGGCAGTGAAAGTACACATGATTATAAGCAACTTTTACTTTGGAAAAACCCCGAAATCTCGAGAAAAATATCAGCTGTCTCATACATTTTGATTGCCTAAATATTGCATTTTGTATGAAACAGCTGGTTTTTTCTCGAGATTTCGGGGATTTTCCAAAGTAAAAGTTGCTTATAATCATGTGTACTTTCACTGCCTAAGAGGTTGTTGCTATTTTACAAATAACCCTGTATATCTATACAAATTTAGAGTCAAAATCTTTTCTTAATATTATATAGCTACAAATATATACAAATAAAAAATCCATTATCACGCCAGCGGAGCCACGGGCAGAATGTGTTAGCTAAATAAAAAAAAAACCCCGCTGCAAAAAACTACTAAATTTCCAAACAAATCACTTTTCAAGTAGCCTGTTGCAGTTTGGTCTCGTTTTTTTGAGTTCAATTATAGAGTAGGTAGCAGACTGCATCACCACACATTTATGAAAAAACTTTATGCAACAAAATTCGATAAAACTTTAATAAAATAATCGTTGAATGCATCACGCTACACCAAAAGTTGTTGAGTGCTCCCACTAACACGTGTCAGAAGCAATACAGTATCGATACGGTTCTGCCTTTGTTTTTAAATCGATTCAGTAGCGTAACATATTCGATACAAAATGCAGCGGGATCGCAAAAATGTGTCGAGGGAAATCGAGAACGAATAGCAAATACTCGTATAAAGTTGTTGCTTTTAGTTATATAGATTATAATGTACTAGGTTGTGCCCGCGGTTTTGCTATTCCCACTAAAATCGTATTCCCGTAGCTTTTCCCACTAAATCGTATTTTTACCTTTCTATCATTGAAGGATTTCTTGAAAACGGATCATTACTTCAAGAGTCGTTGAAAACCAGCATTGTGGCTCTGTCTGTCACACGAGCTCCAGCAGTGTCTGGCGGATGTGATGCATATTTTCTTAACCTGCGATCTGTATAAGTCACTTAGTCAGATTGCTTTTTTTTTTAACCGACATAAAAAAAAAGTTTATCAATTCGATCAGTTTGTGTGTAATTTTTCGCATCGACCTCAAAAAAATTGTTGTCATATTTACTTTAGATTTTTTAAAGATGACACTTTTGTTTTTTTCTTTATACATTTTTGAAGTTACTCGTACTTTAATTTTTTGCGTTTGTTTGCGCAAAAAATTCGCTGATAACTCATCTGCCTGGCCTTTTCCCAACTAAATATATTGGGGTCGGCTTCCAGTCAAGCGGGATTTAGCTGAATTCCAGAATTTTACGAGGAGCGGCTGCCTACCAGACTTCTACAACCCATTAACTTGGTAACACGGTGCTTCATGGCAAGACTCGAGTCAGATTTACTGGCTTCTGACTATCCGTAACGACTGCCAAAGATCTACATATAACAGCTGGGATCAACGGCTTAACGTGCTTTCCGAGGCACGGAGGAAACTCGGTATGTTAAGATGATTACCCATCCACAGACCAACCTTGGCACGCGTTGCTTATCCTTGAAGATCGACCCGTGCGGCTCTTATTATTTAGCCACGAGCCACTCGCTGATAACTAACTGAGCAAAACCTACGATCATTTTAAGGAAAAACAGGGCGGATAATTTCACAAATGCGACACGGTTTCTTTCGGGTCACCGATGTCGCAATGCGTTTGAGAACCGCTTATATTCCCACGGTGGAAATTACCTTTAAATATTAAGGGCATTGTACGAAAGCAACGGTTATGTATACGGTGACACATTAAGACATTACTCCTCCCGACTATACTAAATAAGTAATATTATAAATTTGAATGACGGTACATGTTTGGGTCTTTGTAAATTAATTATGACTTAACGCCTCAGGTAGACGACGGCTGGATAAGAACAAAGGATACTGTGTAAAACCGGTAGAAAAAGATATTAGTCATAAAAAAGAAAAAAAAAACAAAAAGAAAAAAAAAAAACAAGAAAAAAAAAAACGAGAAACGAGAAAGATGTTTACCCTCGACATGGCAGTATGATGTGTCTGAAATAAAATTTAGGCGACGGTCACGATTTACTATCAGATAGGCCTACCACATACTACTCTGTCAAGAAAGTACCGGGAAAAGATCAATAATACACAAAATGTCTGTTATTCATCCAAATTTATTTTATCACCTTCAAAGTATGCTCCTTTAGAAACGATACACTTGCACCAACGAATAATCCATTCATCAAAACATTTTTTTAAACGCTGCTTCCGGAATTGAGTTCAGTTCTCGCCGCGAATTCTCCTTTATGTCTTCTATCGATTGAAAACGGGTGCCACGAAGTGGTAATTTGAGTTTAGGAAAAAGAAAAAAGTCAGCAGGAGCCATATCTGGTGAATATGGTGGTTGCTGGATGGTATTTGTTGAGTGTTTGATTAAAAATTCGTTCACAATGATAGCCTTGTGTGAAGGCGCATTGTCGTGGTGCAAAATCCAAGAATTTTCTTTCCACAAATCTGGCCTTTTTCGTCGAATTTGCTCTCTTAAACGCCGCATAACGCTCAAATAATATTCTTTATTTACCGTTAGACCTTCCGGTAAGAATTCAGAGTGCACAACACCGCGATAGTCAAAGAAAACAGTCAACATGACTTTGACTTTTGATCGACTTTGGCGTGGTTTTTTCGGTTTCGGTTCAGTTGGAAGGCGCCACTCCGAAGCTTGTTGACTAGTTTGCATGTCAAACTCGTAAACCCACGTCTCGTCACCAGTAACAATGCGTTTCATGAATGTTGGGTCCGAACTGACTCGTTCTAGCATGTCCTCAGCGACTTTCATGCGATTGAGTTTTTGGAGAAAATTCAGATCTTTTGGGACTTGCCGAGCAACATGTTTCATACCCAAATGATTAGTTAAAATGGTACGGATCGACTCGTGAGATACAGAAAGTTCGGCGGCTATCTCTCTCAGAGTTGAATGGGGATTTTCAGTCACTATTTCCTTCACTTTTGCGATGTTAACTTCAGTTGCAGACGTTGACGGCCTACCAGAGCGAGGCAAATCTTCCATCACATCTCGACCGCTTTTGAACGCTTTGAACCACTCATAAGCACGAGTTTTTGATAAAGTCGATTCACCGTAAGCCTTCTGTAACATTTTCAGTGACTCCGAACACGAAATTCCATTGGCGATGCAAAATTTAAGACAAACTCTTTGTTCGATATTTTTGTCCATTATGAAATTCGCAATACACACTATATATGATATTACTAAAACCAGCACTGTATTTAATATAAATAACAGATGCAACTCAAACTCCGCGCCAAAATGGAAAACAGTTGTGCCAATCTAACAACTACAAAAAAACAAAAATTTGAATTTGGAACCATAAACAAATCATCCATTCCCGATACTTTTTTGACTGAATGTACATCACACAATCATCATCATCAAGATTATTCTTAGCAGCCTTGTTTCTTCCATTACTCAGTAATATCATGAGTCCTTGAGGACTTTAACTAAGGTATGCCTTAGGTGAATTGCTTACGGGCGGCATGATCTATGTCCTTCGAAAAAAAAAAAAATAAGCCATTCGATAAACAATCTAAAAATAAACAAAAGAATACAGGAATCGATTTCATCGGCACGCGCTGACAAATTCGAGAACAGATTGATTGCTTCCCAAATTGTTGTAAGTGCCCATACAGAAGGGAGGGCGGGCATAACAACCAGGTTTATGTGATAATACACATTGGAAGCATCGTAAATTCACATTATGTTCGCTGCCAAGTTATGACACTCAGTTTATTCATGAGTTTCGCTATGTAAAATACGTCTTCGTCTTAACATTTGGTATGAAGATATGTGGGGTTTTGACATAGAAGGTTGATAGATTGAATGGCATTGAGTCGCTCTTTGGAATTAGATGATTTGAATAAGGAAGTGTGCCAAATTGTAAACTCAAATGCTAATGATATTGCAGATTAATACATCGTCTTAGTATCGTAGTAATAAATAGTAGGTAGTATGTTAATGGTTTTTCTTTCCTAACTAAGAATAATTTATGATAATTATCTTTACAACAAATATAACTTTATATATAGGTTTATTTGTAAAACACCAACAACCTCTTAGGTAGTGAAAGTAAACATGATTATAAACTACTTTTACTTTGAGATCAACCATGAAAACTCGAAAAAAATATCTGCTGTGTTATACATTTCAGTGGCTAAATATTGTATTATGTATGAAACAACTGATTTTTTTTCGAGTTTCGAGGTTTTTCTGTGTACTTCCACTCCCTAAGAGGTTGTTGGTGTTTTACAAATAACCCTGTATAGATACGTTATACAGGGTTATTACCACCTTGAAACTAATTTTATAGACTTATATATAAAAATATGGGCACTATATTAATAGTGCCGATATTTTTACATAAAACCTATATCTAAAATTCAAATAAATATCTTCATTTTCTTAGAAAAAATTGCAATATCACATATTATAATATTTTTTTCCTGATAAGGCTCGATAAATACTGTAGTATACTGGGAAATGGTCTACAGTTGTTTAAAACTGCACAGCAATGTAAATGTTTGAAGCAAAAAATAACATCATTCAAAGCAGTAACACACTTTGCGTATCGCGGTAATCAGCGTGCCCGTCGTGATTGAAATCGCACTCACATGTTCATAGAGATTAGATCTCTTAGTTTATATTGGAGTCTCTTCTCAGGATAGTCAGCCAGAAAACATTGGCCTCATCCAGTTTAAAGTTACCTTTTATTTATAACACCTCCGCTAAATAAATATATTTTATAATTGAATCCGTGTGATTAGCATATTTGGACACCTATGCATGTTCGCTTACGGTTGGTTTTCGGATATATAAACCGGGCATTAGAAAACTTCAGTGGCGTAAACCAAAATGTAGAAAATTAGGTCGCGCCTCATTTTCGTCCACTTTTCACAAGTTAAATGTTTAAGTGGAACGGCTACAGTTTCTTGCCAGCTTGCTTGGCGTTTATTAGAGTATTTATTTTTAGGGTTCCGTACCCGAACCCCATTACTAAGCCTGCGCTGTCCCTCCGTCCGTCAGCGGGCTGTATCTCCAAGAACTGTAATAGGTAATTTTTTTTTGAGATTGTCACAAAGTTTCTATTACCACTATAACAATAAATAATAAAAATTAAATTGCGTTAAGAAACATTTTTTTTCGGTTTATGGAACGGAACCCTTCTTGTGAGAGGCAGACTCGCACTGGACCGGTTTTTTATTTAAGTTTAAAGATTAAGTAAATGGAGAGTTGGTGTTCCTAATTTGGAGGAATATTTTAGGCCAAAATGGTCTTTAATGTGACGGGCACACGTTTAATTTAGTTTGCGCAGTTTTGTTATATAAAATATTTAATTTAGTCTTCCATCGTGCATATTGCGGTATTTTGAGGATTGGGAAGCAAGATTCACCGATAGTTTTCAGATTTAAATGTCTGTGTGTCTCGAATGGCCGGTTCATGAGGTTTTTATCGTCCGTCACCATCTGCGGCAATTAACTGTGATTTCATAGATGATGTGCTGCGCAATGTGCGAGAATCTTCACAAAGAAGGTTGGTTACATAAGCCACATGCGAGTTCACGAACGACAACTACAGTGGAGTTGGAACAATCGCCTTGGCCGAAATCGGTCGGATCACATCATTATCATTGTTCGTCCGTTATCGCCATTTTTCTTAACGCTATGGGTTGGTTAGTGGACAGATAAACGACCTACAAAGTTCTTCAGAAATCGGGCATTACTCGTCTTGTACTAAGGTGGCTTTTCAATCTACATACGCATCATCATCTGCCTAGCCTTTTCCCAACTATATTGGTGTCGGTTTTCAGTCAAACCGGATTCAGCTAAATACCAGTGATTTACGTGGAGCGGCTGCCTACCAGACCTCCACAACCTATTAACTGGGTAACACGGTACTTCTTGGCAAGACTGGAGTCAGAGATACTGGCTTCTGACAACCCGTAACGACCGCCAAAGATCTACAAATGACAGCCGGGACCACCGGCTTAATGTTTTTCCTAGGCACGGAGGAAACTCGGTATGTTAAGATGGTCACCCATCTACAGACGAACCTAGGCAAGCGTTACTTAACCTTAAAGATCGACCCATGTGGCTGTTATTATGTAGCCACGATTTCCTCCAATCTAAATACGCATAATTATGAAAATAATCCATTGCAGAAACTACTAAACTGATTTAAATGTTTAGCAGACATAATGGGTACCTGTATTTTATAATTAGCATATTCATTTTTTCCCTGTTTTGAATCTCACACAAACAAAGTCAGAGGTAAATGTGTAATTAAGTCATCATCATCATCATCATCTGCCTGCCTTTTCCCAACTATATTGGGGTCGGCTTCCAGTCAAGCCGGATTCAGCTGAATACCAGTGTTTTACGTGGAGCGGCTGCCTACCAGACCTCCGCAACCCATTAACTGGGTAACACGGTACTTCTTGGCAAGACTGGAGTCAGATTTACTAGCTTCTGACAATCCGTAACGACTGCCAAAGATCTACAAATGACAGCCGGGACCAACGGCTTAACGTGCTTTCCGAGGCACGGAGGAAACTCGGTATATTAAGATGGTCACCCATCCACAGACCAACCTTGGCAAGCGTAGCTTAACCTTAAAGACCGACCCGTGCGGCTGTTATTCTTTAGCCACGAGCTCCTCCGTAAATGTGTAATTAAGTAGTTTGGCATATTTGCCAATTAACTACTTAATTTCAATCAGGGACTGTTAAAAGCCTGTTGTTAAAATTATTATATTTAAATGACACCCTAGTCTCGAACAAAATATTCGCATATTGAACTAACCTGTAATATCTAACTTCTTTCCAAAATTAATTGAGGATTTTAACCTCACCACAGACATTTCTATTTGTACAGTTTAAAACTCTAAACAGCTCGTTAAAAACCGCCACAAACGACAACAATAGATTCAAAAACTCGGCACATATCCTTTAAAACCGTAACAATTTCTAAACTCAAACTGCAAGCCCAATAGCACCGTTTAATAGGATCTAACGAGTAACAATAAAACTTTACGGTTATACCTAACTTCGACCGGTTAGTCCAAATTGAAACGTATGCAGTAGTGTTGTACTGGAACCTCGCCTCGTAAATGCGGAGACAAGACAAGACATCATTCCTCCGCATCTGGTTTCGCCTCCGCATGTATTCAAATGAGTTGTTGTTGAGGTCCTGAGATTTATTCGCCACACATATGAAAGCCGTGACCGGGACAAGCCCGGGCCGTGGTCCATCACAACGTGGTCTAACACTATTTTATTTATTTATTTTATTTTATTTTATTTTATTGTAAGAGGAAAACAAACAGTATTAACAACTACAAATTTAACAACAAATTATGCAACTAAAAACCAATTACATGTTTTCGCATTTAAAAAGCATTATTGCATTATTTTAAAAGCATTTATTGAGAATATTATGGTCTTTGTCTGACACCGACACGTGCCGGGCTCACCGGCTGGACGCAAAAGTACGTGAGCTATGAAAAAGTACGCACCGATATTGTTTTGAGCTTCGGACGTACCATGGCCTGACTACGTCTCGGCATGGCCCGCTCTCGTCCCGACCACGTCCCGGCCACATCCCGGGCGCGACCCGTCACGCCCTTGGCAAAGGCCCGATGTATTATGTGGATTAACTTTTTATAAAGGAAACCCGGTCCAGCAAAATGGTCTGATTGCGCATGGCGCCTTCGGAAGTTTATTAACAATCTCTTTTTGTTTTATAAACTAAGTCTTGTGTTATCCATAAATAATGACAGTGAGTTGTTTATGTTGTTTCCGATTAAGTTTTGTTTTGTTCCTCAATTAATAAACAACAACAACATTTGATGCCCTATTAGCATTTAAATTGTTATTAATTAATAACTACAGCATGAACAAGTCTTGTTCATGCTGTAGTATTTTGTAGTTATTAATTATTTCAGCCTATTTTTTAAATTATGTTCTACTATAAATACATAGTCACCTCCGCAACCCTTCGCTTTCGCGGAGGTTCTGCTCCCCCAAATACGCCACTGTCTGCGTTACTATGGCCTCCTTCCTATACATCCCTAACATGTAACGTTCACTTCCCGGGCGGGTAATTAAGTTTTTGATAATTGGAAAGGTATTCCTTCGGGTTCGTATAGATTTTAGTTCGGTATTTTTAGGTATTTGGGGCAGGGGTGCCATTACGTAATCGGTACTTACCAACTATTGTAATTGGATCGAAACATTAATTGAATAAATAAAAGCGATTAACAATATTCAGAAATCGATGTTCTTGATTCGAGGCAGTTGATTTTAGAGTAGTCCCTAAGGTGTGTTCTCATAGAAGGGTGTACGCCAAGTGGCTTTGGCCTTCAAAAAGGTCATGATGTACGTAACTTATACCGGTTATAATAAGTTAAGTCGGGTACACGTGTAAGACAGGATGTATAAAATTGGATTGAGGATAAGAATACACCTACTAAATATTAAATACACGCGGTAAATGAGAAATAAGAGGACATGTTTGTATTGTTAGCAGATTGCAGAATTTGCTGCCATTTTTGGGTTCCGTACCCAAAGGGTAACCAAGGGAACCCTATTACTAAGCCTCCTCTGTCTGTCCGTCCGCCCGTCCGTCTGTCTGTCAGCGGTCTGTATCTCAAGAAGACATCTGAAATTTTCACAGATTGTGTATTTCTAATGCCGCTTTATCAACAAATCTAAAATTTGAGGTTAATGGTACGGAACCCTTCGTTTGCGAGTCCGACTCGCACTTGGCCGGTTTTTCGAGAGATTTTAAAATTTTGTTGTTTTGTTTTTGAAAATTTTATCATTTTAATTATACTGTGTGTAAACGAATAAAATTATGTTATTGTTTTCCTCTTACTAGAGGATAAAAATATTAATATTAATTTATTATTAAAAAAAAAATAAAAATTAAGTCAAGAGTAAATAGGTTGTGTCCAATCGTTGACCACATCATCGCTTTTCATCTAAGGAGATTGTGGTAAAACGCAAAAAAAGAAATGGAAAGTTCGTACCAGGAAGGCCGAGCTCAAGTAAATGGGACCAGATTGAAAGATTTTTTTTGTTAATTTTGAATTTAAAAATGTATATTTTAACATTTAGAAAGAAGTAGAAAGACAATGGCCATTTCCAGTTCTTTTCTTCCACATCATCAGTTCCATGAACCATAAAGCGGTTCTGCTGTCAAAACGACATCCCTATTCCCATTGCTACCCTGTGACGTCATTAGAAAGGTCATGGTCGATCGCCCCAGTGATTGATTACACAAAATCGGTTTTAATTACACACATCTTGTCATGTGTCAAATGTAAGAGGATCACGCCCGATATATTAGGCTGGTGAAATTACATCGCAGATTTTCGACGGCAATTTTTCTCTCTCGAGAATTTTGCAAGGTACTCGTATTATGGGATGATTAAGGATTTAATATTACAGAGATCCCTGGTATTGTAAGCTGCTCTTAAATGATATAAGCTGGCCTCGTAATGTATTGAAACAGCCACTCGGGTTGAACTTCAAGGTTAAGCAACGCTTGCCAGGTTGACCATCCGTTACCGAACTTATCGAGCCTTTTTCGCAATTTTATTGGTGTCTGCATCCAGCCAAGCCTGATTCAGCTGATTATCAGTATTTTACGTGGATCGGCTTTCTACCAGGCCTTCACAAGCCATTAACTGGGTAGCACGGTACTTCTTGGCAAGACGAGTCAGATTTGTTGGCTTCTAAAACAATCGGTAACGACTGCCAAAGATCTACAAATGACAGCCGGGACCAATGGCTTAACGTGCTTTCCGAGGTATGCAGGAGTCTCTGTATATTAAGATGGTCACCCATCCACAGACCAAGAAAGAAAGAAAGAAAGAAAAAGCGTTAAGCTTAACCTTGAAGATCAACCCGTACGGCTGTTATTATTTAACCACGAGCTCCTATCCTTCCAAGTCAATGTTTAGACCTACCATTTTTTATTTTCAGAGATGCAAAGCCCTAGATGCAAAGTAGACCTAGGAAAAAATAGTCTCGAAAAACCGTGGCATACACGTCAGTTGTCGGTACAATTAACCGTGTACGTCATAATAAAGCGGGACAAAGGGGCTGTCACGCACCGCGCGACACGTGGCACATATTTCACGAGATTTTATTTGTAATTTAAAGTTTTTGAGTTACAGTTGCACAGTTGCGGTGTGACGGAATTGAGTAGGGACTTTTGATACGCTTATGTCTCAGGAAAGAGAGTTGGTTAATTAAATGAAATAAAACTTTATTTCAGACGTAGTCAATACATTTAGTTAGCATTGGTGTTAGTAACAATGGGGCTTACTTAAGTGGGTTAGTATTGTTAGTTTAAGCATTTAAAACATTTATTTATTTAAGTAAATCTATGACTGTCCCCACCCAGTGTCCCTGAAAGGGACAGTCCGGTCTAGCAGCTATCATTTTCATGATGCTGTTGTCACTACCATGTAAGCGCTGTAGTAAGGAGGCCGCTTTCTTTCGCATGATGGCATGGAAACCATCTGTGCGAGCCTCCGCGAACATTCCTGAAACACTACAACGCCATGGTAGTCCCAACATATCCTAAAAGCATTATTAAATTGAACACGCAGGACGTTGTAGGCTCGGCGCGTGTATGATACCCACAGGCCACCAGTGTGAAACGATTGACAGAACGCCTTAAAAAGAGTTACGTTAATACTAGCTTTGTTACAATTTACTGATAAACAAATACCAGAAAACCAGAAAAAAACAAAGCAGGACAAGAAAAACGAGTTTTCATCTTTCTTCTTCTTGCTTTACCTCTTCTTATGGGAAAAAATAGTTGGTCCTTCTTCTTTTTCTTTCTTTGATCATAAACGAAAAGAAGAGTAAGAAAATTGTTTATTTGGGACTCGCACAAAACAGACACGCACATAAATTGTTTTCACTGTGTCGCAGGCCGTTTTTATATGTCTGGACCGCCTTCAATTTTTTCATAACAGGCCATACCGATATTTTATTTCTAGAAAAAAATATGATTGAGTAAAAACAGTGTTAAACTGTACTTAGTCACTTTTGTGTTTTGAAGATCATTCTGAGAAAGTAACCGTTAGTATATTTAATTATATTTCGTCTTATTTCCTTTAAGACCGTCATACAAAACATTGCCCAAAAAGTCACTTGTCAGTTATTTAGCCGGACCCAAAAAATGCGTACCCTTTGAAAGGTATAAAGAATGTTAATTAATTAAATTAACATAACAAAAAATCTACATATAAAAAAAGTTATATTTGTTTTACTAAGGTACCAGGAGCACATGACGCCCGAAGCGTTTCTAAAGCTAATAAAGCAGAACAAGGGGCGTCACGCACACAGCTCCACGTGTGCCCATATTTTACACGATATTACGTCATTCCACACAAATGTTCCAAACGAACATTTTTTGTCCGTAATTTAAAGTTCTGACGCCTGTTTTGACAATTTTTACGGTTTTTTCTCTGTTCGTGCGGAGTTTTACATCAGTGAAATGTTTTTTTTTCGCCGCTTTGTGACGGTAATATCTTTTTTTTTGTATTTATGTAATCACTCATGTTGAATGGGAATCAAATGAAAATGTTCTGGAATTTGATACTTGTAACGAGTGTCACATGTCCCGCGGAAAATAAAGTTATCAATCAAATGGTGGGGTTTGTGTGTGATTGATTGTCAATAAATTGTAAAGTGTCCACGAGAGCTGACGCTTTACATGTAGGTTATCATCTGCCTAGCCTTTTCCCAAATAAATTGGGGTCGGCTTCCAGTCAAACCGGATTCAGCTGAATACCAGTGTTTAACGTGGAGCGGCTGCCTACCAGACCTCCACAACCCATTAACTGGGTAACACGGTAGGTACATCTTGGCAAGACTGGAGTCAGATTTACTGGCTTCTGACAATCCGTAACGACTGCCAAAGATCTACAAATGACAGCCGGGACCAACGGCTTAACGAGCTTTCCGAGGCACGGAGGAAACTCGTTATGTTAAGATGGTTACCTATCCACAGACCAACCTTGGCAAGCGTTGCTTAACCTTCCAGATCGACCCGTGCGGCTGTTATTATTTAGCCACGAGCTCCTCAACTTTACATGTAGGTATGTATGCTAAACTCTGGTCAGTCTGCTTATAAATATGCGACTGGTTTTATTTTACGAAGGCATTGGCATAAGGCAGGAATACGCTTACGAATGTTTATCATGATATCTATAAGAATGTTCCGCCCTTAAACATTGTATAAATAATTTATTAAATCTCTCCCTCGTTACATCGTTACCCTTTTATTTTTAACAAGACAAGCGTACAGTCACATAAATACTAAATACAATTAAATTTATTGACAAATAATGTGTATATTTATTTATAATAATAAACATTTTTTCTTTGAAATCAAAAATACAGACATTGTTTTGTTCTTTTCTTCAGAAAGTTAGCTCATAATTTTCTTTAAGAATGTAATAATAAGATACATTATTTTTGCACAGTAATAAAATTATCTTATTCCATGACATGTTATTACGTTTGCCTTTAATTTGTTATTTATGATTTGTTACCTCTTTGAATACGTATTACAAAGAGGTATAAAACATGCGGGGCAGTCTTTGGGGACTGCCGATAGAAAATTAAGTAACTTGTGAACAGTATCCAGCTCATGAAAAGCGTTTGTTCATCCAAAAAGTGCTCAACGCGCCTAAAGAAGTTTTCACTTTGTGGTAAATTAACTGGGTTGTGGAGGTCACATAAGCATTATCGAATGACTCCTCCCTCTCTGGACGGAGCGGAAGGGAATATCGGAGTCTTACATTCGTCATCCATGTTCCTCCAAATGCCCTTTGTGTTCCAGGGTCTCTGTCAAACATATTCCGCAACCCTGGAAGACACTGGTACCTAGTGCATCCAGTTAGGTTGGATACCGAACCCAATAAAAAAAAAAAAAAAAAAATGTAAATAAAAATTATGTTCTTAAAATTAAATCTGCTTGGTCTTTTGCCATCTCTACTATTGTGCTAGACAGTAATTTACAACAAGTATGTAATATAGGTATGACAAAAGAAGATGTTTAAAATATACAACCTACCTTTTCTGAGCAAAGCAAATATCCCAAGGTCCCTAGGATCCTTCAAGAAAGATTATAATATTCAATTTATTCAGAAAATTCACCTACGCATCAATATGTAAGAAAACGTCGGTGACATTTTCAATAGGCGCTATTTGTTTCTTTTAGCGATCCGTAGAGTTCTTGGAAAATCGATCACTTTATTCATGGGCTTTTTACGAACATTTTTACATTAGGTTTGGTAAGTATTTTTTAGGGATAATTAACTCTCAATGATCAGGACAAGGTTTGTTGAAAAGCCAAAAAAATTAATGGGATTGGGATCATCATCTTATCAGCCAAAAGACGTCCACTGCTGGAAATAGGCTTCTCACAAGTTTCACCACAACAACCGGTCCTGTGCGTCTCGTATTCATCGGCCACCTGCGACCCTCAACCAGGTCATCGGTGCACCTTGTGGTCTTCACCTTCACCTTGAAATAAAAAAAAAAAACAAAATCAAAAGTCATTTATTCAAATTAGGCTCAGTGCCAACACTTTTTGAACGTTAACGTTTAGAAATAGACAGTCCCCTAAAACGCCCGCCCGTCACCACTTCCTTGTGTTTTAGCTGTGGAGAAGAAGTGGCCAACAAACTCCCCAGCAACACACCTGTCTGTTGAGTTAGAAGAACTCGCATTTATACAATAGTATGTAACGTTTTGTTATAAATAAAATAATATAACGTGGGTAACACGTACAACCAAAAAACTAAACCATTTGCCACGTCTTGCACACTATGGTATTGAGATACATTACTGAATTGCCACGTTAATATTCCTAAAATTTTAGACATTCCAATAATTCACTATGGCTAGAACATCAAATAAAAGCCAAACCCTCTGAAGCCCCTGTTGATATGCAGTATTAAATACATACCATTACATCTTTTTTAGGCCACAATTCCAATTTTAGCAACCTGTACAGCTCTATAATTGGCCTCGTTTAAGTCCTGGAAGGTCGCAAACTCACAAAAAATATAGCTCTTGTACGCAATCTTGGCGCTATTCTGAAATAAACATTAGGAACATAATCTTTCCAAACAACACAGTATCAATATCCCCTGTACCGTATTCAAGCCAAGCTCCCACTAAGCCAATGAAGACACTAATTTATATTTATGTACTGAACCCGTTTCCCCGCACGCAATTTTTCACAAAAGATTTGATATAGTGCAGGGCTGACCTCGACACAGCTCATATATTATTACGACGCACCTGTCTGGGATGTCAACAGTACTTTGAAGAGTCAGTAGGTCAACTTATTTATTACTCACACAGGAATTTCATTGTGATACTGAAATAACGTAATTTATAATTCTGAGCCAGCAAGACTGGACACGGACAAGTATATTTTGTGAAGACATTTGTATCGGAAATAAATTAATTTTAACAAAACTGCTTTCCTTTAGTTTTCTATATTCTTTAAAAGTCAAAGAAGTTTGTTTGTTCAGCAACACTGACTTTAACAGAACGTGTTAGTTTACCGTGCTGAAATCATAGTTTAACATAGCAAGAGTCATAAAACATTAATAATAAACTTCATTAACTCTATTTTTACTCATCTTTAGGCGACCATGGATCACGCTTGTCTAGAAGGAACCTATTCATTCTTGACTTAAAGACCCTCAGGTTATAGGTAGTTGACTGGCCTGTTGGTCTAGTGGTTGGTGACCCTGACTGCTATGCCAGAGGTTGTGGGTTCGATTCCCACCCAGGACAAATGTTTGTGTTATGAGCATGACCATTTGTTCTGTGTCTGGGTGTAGTTTATCTATAATATGTATGTATTTAGAAATATATAAGTATGTTTATCAGTTGTCTAGTACCCATAACACAAGCTCTGCTTAGCTTGGGACTAGATGGCGTTGTGTGATAGTTGTGTGGAATATTATTATATTATAGTTATCAGGAAATACAGACTCCGGCGGGAAATTCAATATGGTAAAGCAAATTGCACGTCTATCTCAATTTTATCTGTCTTCCATCTTAAGGAATCTTGGGTCACCAACATTCAACAGAAAAAAAGCATCACACCACTGCTATGTATGTGGTCGACTGAAGTCACAATGACCAAGAAGTACCAAAACTTACGTTCAATCTTATCGTGTCTCGTGTAAAGTATACCTTCTGTTCCCACCCTCACAAGACGACCCACCTGGCTGTCATATGACCTCAGTCGGCGCTTACACATACGACGCGTGACAAAATATTGTTTATTAAATAGTAGGTACTTGTGTCACTTCCCTCGCGTGTTTATTGATAGTTAAATAACTACCAACACTTTTAATTTTAAGGGTTGTTTGATTTAGGCTTAACTTCTGGTTTTTAAAGGCTTATTACATTTTTACTGAGCTTTCACATTATGTTACTATCGTAGTATTCGGAGCAGATGGCATTCCGTAGGATAAGGTTCAGATTATCAGGCGGAAGCTCAAAGGCGTATATGGCGGCCGTGACGAATCGACTTCTATTGTGATCCATTATAATCTCTAGTAATGAAAATCGGTTCATAATTTATTGTTCGGATATCTACGAAGGGATATTAGGGGGTCATATAAGGCGCAAGATAAACCTGCGATAAAGTACAAAGATATTAGGGGGTCTTTGTACTTTATCGCAGGTTTATCTGGCGCCTACCATAGCCGAAATCTTTCTTGTTTAGTTTGTAAATATAAACGCTATTTAGCTATTCCCCGATGTACAATTATTTTTTTCTTTACAAAAACACATAAAGACCAATGTTGTAACAAAATTGTCATTATCTGCCTTTTCCCGACTATATTGGGGTTGGCTTTCAGTCAAGCCGGATTTAGCTGAATCCCAGTATTTTACGCGGAGCGGCTACCTACCAGAACTCCACAACCCATTAACTGCGTAACACGGTACTTCATGGTGAGACTGGAGTCAGATTAACTGGCTTCTGGTTCCGTAACGACTGCCAAAGATCTACAAATGACAGCTGGGACCAACGGATGAAGGTGCTTTCCAAAGCACGGAAGAAACTTGGTAAATTAAGATGGTCACCCATCTACAGACCAACCTTGGCAAGCGTTGCTTAACCTTGAAGATCAACCCGTGCGGCTGTTATTATCTAGCCACGAGCTCCTCCAATGTTGTAACAAAATATTGACCCAACAAAATACAACCAATCAATCTAACTTATCATTTTCATGATTAGATTCAAAACTAAATGAAATATGAAAGTCGATATTCTAGAGATTAATATTCAAACGAAAGAGATACGAAACGAACTCGTTATTTCGTTTCGCTTACAGATCAAAATATATCAAATAGTTTTTAAATGGAATTTTCAATATTCTAGGTTATAAGGGTTTGGTGCTACTGAGAGCGACGTCGTAAATCATTCCACTTGAATTTCACTGCTAATCTACAGAATGAATTTTTTAAAGTGTTTATAAAAACACTGAAACGAATCTCGAACCCGATTTTCATTAAAACTGCATCATTGGATTTTTGACAAAAAATATCAGTTGATGTTTACTTTTTGAAAATCAAAAATATATTTTGTTAAAAATGAGCACTTTCCTTAAGTTTGCCATGTTATTACTTCTCAGAATTTGATCCTTATTAGCGACGCTTTCAGATGGTTAATACTCGTAATATAGATTGTTTTTTTTTTCAAATCAACCAGTTTGTTAACTGGCTAAGGTATGGTTTTTTTTAAACTGTTTTTTTTTTGTTTCAGCTTTGATTGTGTAATAAAAAAATATTTATTTTTGTTTCAAGTAAATTTTTTTCCGCTTACTGAATGACCAATACAAGCCGGTAAGAGCAAACTGAACAAAATTGAATTTTAAATAAAACGTAGTCGTAATATTGTCAGTCAGTGAAACGTTGTTAAATAACAAATCACTATGTTTTTCGTTATATTCAAGTTTCTGTCATATTTTTTTGATATTTTTTTTTTGTATGGTTCCAATTCATACAATAAATTCTAAAAAGTTTTACCTACCTGTTCTGTGAATAAAATATTATTCTTTTTTATGTTGCATTTAACATTATAAGAAAATTATTATTTACAGAGCTTTGAAGAACCTAAACTTTGAAGGTTTTAACGGGTGAAAGCTTCACAAGTTAATTTCTTTTTATCCGACTTTCTCAATTCGAATGATATTTTTTTCAACGATAACACTTGATTACAACTAATTAAAAGCAAGCATATCGTTTTCAGAGCTTATGGTCAAACGCGACCTCATCAATGGAAATAAAAAAGTTGAAATCGAACAGTTCATAAGTATGCCCAAATACTAATAGGGAAGATGCAGATTCAAGATTTATCAATATTTTGTGACTACAATGTAATAAAAGCATAAGAGAAGGGCCAGTGCAACGTTTTTATTCCAGTTAATATTGATTTTTAACAATATTTACAAATTTAAAGTCACGTGAAGCGGAACGTGTTTTGATACACCAACCAGCGTCTGGTGACGTCACTCGTGTTAGCTTATAGCCCAAATCCCAGGGCTCCCAGACGTTACTTATTTCGCAGTATTAAAATATTTGAAAAGAGTAATGGTCAGTGTAATTTCAACGTACGCATAATAAGTATCTGCTAGCTCGAGGTAGTTTTCTTTTATACTTAGTAAATAAACTATGTCCAATAGATAATTGTGAATAGGATCTCAATTCTCAGTGGAGATAGCGATCAGATCTTACACTATTACAATTACTAATTAGTCTTTAAATTTTTACTAAATTACTAATTATTGAAGAATATGAATTTTGTAAAAATCGTGAAAATTATCTAGTCGTTTTATAGTCGGTCGCGTCAACTCAAACTAGCAGGTAAGCGAATGTTCAAAGTACCTACATACTAACACTATTCTATTCCACACATTTTGTTACTGAAAAAATAAGTAAGTTCTGGAAGCACTGGGATCTTGCTCTATGACTTTGAATTATGACAGTTCTTGACCAGTGACAGACATGAGTGACGTCATCGTCCGTTTTAGCGCGAAAATTCAAACTGTCTGTTTAAAAACGCAATTTTAGCAATAAATTAAAGCGTTTTAATTTTTTATTTATGTGGCGATCTATTCTAGACGGACTTCTTTAAAATGAAAGCAAAAATAGAAATATCGTATGTTCCCTATTTTGGATTTTTTTTTTGCATGATCGCGTTGTGTTTTTAGAAATGGGCCTAGCGGGTAAATAAGGAACTATATTTACGAGCCCTTCTATTCGGAGCAACGGAGCACGCCATATTTGTTGTTTAGGACCCTCAAACATATCATGAAGTTACTCGAAAATTTTCTTCCCAAATCTTGCCTCATCATCTGCCTAGCCTTTTCCCAAGTATATTGGGGTCGGCTTCCAGTCAAACCGGATTCAGCTGAATACCAGTGTTTTACGTGGAGCGGCTGCCTACCAGACCTCCACAACCCATTAACTGGGTAACACGGTACTTCTTGGCAAGACTTCCCAAATCTTGCCTAATTCTATTAAATTAAATCTACGTTTAACAGTATGTAATGACTTTTTATAATGCCGTCCCTGGCACAGGCAGTAGTTTTACTTACTGATTTTTGTCTATCATTTGTTTTATAGTTGTTTTTATTTATGTACTCGTATTTTCAAAATAATTTAATGTAATGTATGTCTGTTTGGGAGGAATAAACTGTTATGTTTTCTTTCGTTTTCTTTATTCCAATTATATTTAAGCTTTAATTAACTGTAAAAGATAATTATACTACCGGACCTACGATAAATATTTGCCTACCAACATTCTCAAGTGAAATAATATTTAAACCGTTTACAGAAAGTAATTTTCATTACCGTGCAAACTTTAATAATGGCTGGTAACCAAATATTGGCATGTTGAACTCATGTTCGTGCCAAATGACGTCACAGTACACTTTTGGTAATAATTGTCATTATTTTAATTCCGTTGTTTGAATTTCTGTTTATTATGCACAGACAATCTTTTTTATAGCCTTACCTTAAATTAATAAGTTTGTCTTTTTTATCATATGTACAAATAATTAGGTATTTTATTTTATCTATTATAAAAAGTAAAGAAGACGGTGTAAACATATTGAACTTCAACATGAGGGCGCACCACTTTTTCGCCTTCCATTATTTTGTGTACCAACGGTTTAATTAAATAAAAACTTTTACTTCATATTTGCACACCAGTTACCTAGAATATGAAGGAATGCTTTATGTACATTTGTCAAATAATTTTATTCGTGATCTTTTTTTTACTATTGATAGGCATACGTTTGACCACTATCTCACCTGATGGTTAGCGAGTGAGTGATGCCTGATAGTAAACTTGCCTTTTTCTTCCCTGTCAATAACCATTGAATTATTATCTGTTGTTTTTGTGAAAACATTACCCATCTTTTGGGCACTTCCGTAGTCAGCTACATGTGCATAGGTATCAAGCCCATTTAGGGCACTATTTTTTACTGTTCATAGGCACGCGTTTGGTCACTATCTCACCCGAAGATGGAGTACGCTTGCCTAGAAGTAACCTATTCACTCTTGACTTAAATACTCCCAGGTTGTAGCTATCAGGAAACACAGACTCCGGCAGGGAATTCCACTCCTTAGCTGTACGCATTATGAATGTGTTTCCAAAACGTTTTGTGCGTGTGGGTGGGATGTCCCGGTGTATAGTACCGGTGGCGCATCCTGTATAAATCAGCTAATTGTACAATTACAGTCATATAGATTTCACGTTATTTTATTATAACTCCTCTTCTTCATCTTCTACCTGGCGTTAATCCCGGCTATTGCCAGGGTCCGCTTTCCGGTTCTTCATGTGGTGAAGAGCAATGCGGGTTTCGTCGGGGGAAATAGGGGAAATAAGTCCAAGGTTAGGAGGCGGTTCGGGAGGAAGGTTATGGGGATGCTGTTTGTTAGACAGCTCCGCGAAGTATGTACACCATCTCTCCTTAACAGAGGGGGCATCGTAGAGCAGCTTACCCTGGGCGTCCCTTACACAGAGACATTTGCTAATGTCCCGTGCAGCTTTCTCCCGGGCAAGCGCCAGCTTAAAAATAAGCTTTTGCCCCTCCGCAGTTTCCAGCTTGTCGTACAAGGGCGCCAGACTTTTGCTGCGGGCTCTGGCTACAGCTTTTTTGCAAGCGCGCTTAGCCGCTCCATATGCCTCTCTGTCATCCGGAGAGTTGGACCCTTGCCACTGTTTAAATAAAACCTTCTTCTTCCGAGTCGCCTCCTGCACCCCGTCATCCCACCACCACGTCTCCTTTTCTATGGTGCGGCCACCACGAGAAGTGCCAAGGACGCGCTTACCCGCATCGGTGATTGCTGAATGGATCCTACTCCAGATCTCTTGAGTGGACTCATGCGAAGCACTGATCTCGAGATGCTCGAGCTCCGCGATGAAGTCCGACTGCCTAGGACAATCAAGCAACCACCACTTTGTGCGGGGTTTGCGTTTCTCGGTCACTTTCTTTTTCGGTACAACCGCAAAGTTCAGGACAAGGAGGCGGTGTTGAGCCGTTAGGCTTTCACCTGGGATGACTTTGCAGTTGGTAACCTTGCCAATGTGGCACCGTCTCACCAGCAGGTAATCTATTTGGGTTGAGTAGGCACCACCACGGTACGTAATAAGATGCTTGGGCTTCTTCTGAAAGAACGTGTTCGCGATGGCTAGGTCAGACAAAGCGCAGGTGCTGAGTATACTGACTCCCTCTGCATTTAGCTGGCCATATCCAAAACCACCGTGAACACGTCCGTACTCTCCAGCAAACTGACCTACGTGACCGTTGAGATCCCCCCCAACCAAAACACCTTCGGAATTCGGAATAGCGCGTAGTACGTCCTCGAACTCATCCCAGAAGGCCTCCTTTTCAGACTCACAGCAACCAGTTTGAGGAGCATAGGCGCTGATTAGGTTCGTTACCGACCCTTCGATCAGCACCCTAACTCGCATCAACCGGTCGCTGCATCGGTCTACTTCAAGGAGTCCATCCTAGAGGTCCTTAGACAGCACCACGGCCACTCCGCCCCTGCCCGTTGGTGATCCGGTGTACACTAGCCGGTACCCCTGCCCGATGTCACGTGACTTATTTCCCTTCCAGCGCGTCTCCTGAAGGAAGGCGCACTGGACCCGACGCTTCGCAAGTACGTCCGCGAGTTCTCGGCAACGTCCGGTTAGGGAGCCAATGTTCCAGGTGGCAAAGCGGAACTTCTTCTTGGGTACTATCCTCTTTAGCCGTGCCCGTACTTGACACGGTAGCCCTAGCCCACTTATCGCAGGTTTAGGGCGATGTGCCTGCGCGTCGTTATGCGGCGACGCCCTAGCCCGAGTACCCGTTATCAACTTCTTGTCCATTTTATTTGGCTGAAGTTGGTTTTACGTGGGGCGACCAGCCGTCTGACCCCCACAACCCTACGAGAGGGAAACCAGGTTCGCCAGAGCCTCGTCCGTTGGACAGCAGGGTGCACCGCTAGCAGGTGAGGTTGGCTTGGGTCTTAAGAACGTACGTACGTTATTTTATTATAACTATAACATGAAAATTGCACATTTTTATTATAAAAAATCGACCTACGCGGATGTCACTCAACTCTCTTTATGTACAAAGGGCATAAAGGCTTTTAAGTAACGAACTGTTTAAAAAAAAAAAGAAAAATGTTTATTTCGACCAATAGTCAACCCCTACTATAAAACTGTCTCAGACAATATTTTGTCCTTGGTGTTTAAAGGCCTTTGCTAGAAATGTGTTAACTGGTTCCATCTTTAAGGCACTCTAACAACACCTTGTTTAATGTGTACAGTACTTCCAAAACAAATATTAGCATACGTCTATTAGATCAAGTTCCAAACGTCGAGACCCGAAGACGTACGAAGGTTTTTAACTTCGGAAAACGAATTGCAGATCTTAAATGGAGCTGGGCAGGACACCTAGCAAGGCGCGGTGATGATAGGTGGAGTAAGGCAGTGACCGAGTGGCGTCCGAGGACGGGAAGAAGAAGTGTTGGTCGGCCGGCGACGAGATGAACGGTTGAAATTGTTGCCATCGCAGGTAGAACCTGGATGAGGCTGGCACAAGAACGTGGTGATTGGCACAAGAAAAGAGAGGCGTATGCTCAGCAGTGGGCGAAGTCGAGTTGTGGATGATGTAATGCACCTTATCTATAACGCGTAGTTTGCCTAATTAAATACGCGTTATATATATTAGGGCTATCAAAAAAAAAAAACACCGTTTTTGGGCATAATAGCCTTGTAACCCGTCAGACATCCAGCCAGCATTTGAAAGACAATACCATTTGGCCCCAATCGGTCCTTACTGTTCGTGACTGGTTAAAAATTGAGACAAAACAGTTTATTTACGTGATCTCTCTGATCGCTGAAATGTTTTAAAAATGTCGTTCACTAAATTGCTATTCTAAGTACCTCGTCATACGATATTTTTTTACATAAGACAGAAGACATTTGTGTAAACAGTTACTGACAGTAACAAAAGCTTATCTAAGCAGCTCTTTTATACATTATTTTGAGAAATATTTGTTTCATACCTAAATACCATTTTATTTTGAGTACCAGAAACAAGATCAACAATCATTTTTTATACCACTTCTAAAAAGGAGGAGGGTCTCAATTCGGTTGGTATTTTTTTTATTTATATACACCGTTTACTCCGAGGTTTCTGATCCGACTTCTGTGATTATTTTTAGTTCGATGCGTGTAATTCAGATTGGTTTAGTTGAATTTGTTACATGAGCATTTTCGCTAATTTCAATTTCTGCGTAGACGAAATCGTCGTCCAAGTATCACTACTTAAAAGTGAAACATAAAAAAGTTTTTACAAAAATATTAGTGTTTTAATTGGAAGTCGGTTATATATTTTTTAAGTTTTTCCTTCTATTTGGAAAACTCGAACCAGACTCAAACTCACTTCACAAAGTGGAACTCATAGTACGTTGGTACGCCCCAACCCGTTATAAAAACGCACATCTATATTAATTAATACTTTCGGTTATCGAGTTAATTAAAACTGATAGTTCCCGCCACATGCGTTATTAAAATTGGGTAATAAGTAGATAATAATCGTGCCGACTATAAATTATTTTTTAATTAATTAGGTTCAAACGGATGCGGTTGGGATAATTAATTGGTATTAAAATGAGCCGATTATGGAGATTAATTGGAATACATTCTCAGAGTGGTTCTTGTTTAGAATTGTAGGATCGCTGATCGAGTGGGTTCTTTCTCAAAACTGATAATTTATTAGTTATCTATCTATACATATAATAAAATCGTAGACTAACCGTGTCTGTACATTGAATATTTTGGCATAAAAATTACATAGAAAAGCCACGAAAAAGATATGTATAAAACACAAAAATTTTATTTTTGAAATTATATCTTTTTGTTTATCTGTGCGTTTTTGAGAGCATTACGCATAAACCATAGATTGGGTTCCAAATCTAGGTACTAACGAATATTAATTGAAAACCCGAGTAACATTTAGCGTTTATTCATCAAAATCGCCCCACAAAATCAAAGGATATTAAATTTTTAACTTTAGGTAGAAATTTCATCAAGCCTTAAAATAGCTAGTTTTCATTGAGACTCCAGTTTCTTGCAATGCCATCTATTGAGAAAAATAGTAAGTAGTAACAGATGTGTGATAAGAACACAAAAACATGTTGAGTTATTTGTTATATTTTTAATATGAAGTAAAAGAAAAGTGAACATTTTATTATCTAATGATTATTTATCGTAACAATAGTGAGCTTCTGAGTTCGATCTTATATTTGACAGTTGTTCAGTTTGTCGATAGATGGCGTTATAGTGATGACGCGTTTTTCTGAATGGCGGTGTTAAGATTCTCCGTAATATATGACCCCAGCTCATAGTGTATTTTACCGATTTCGATTGCAATGAATCTTTTTTTGCATGAAAGGGTATGCCGTTATAGTGATGACGCGTTTTTTGAATGGCGGTGTTAAGATTCTCCGTAATATATGACCCCAGCTCATAGTGTATTTTACCGATTTCGATTTCAATGAATCTTTTTTTGCATGAAAGGGTATGCTACCGAGGTGGTCTTATTGCAACCACGTCATGATCTGATGATGGAATGGAAACCCTGAGAAATCGATCGGGGGCAACTCTCGAAAATTTTAGGCACGCATCTGGTAAAAATCTAAAAACTTGATATTCGTGTGATACTACAAAACAATGAAGGTTTGGGTCAGACCTGATGGAGACGACAGAGAGTCAAGGAAACTCCACATCGGTATGTAGGAACTACCAAGTTTAGTGTTTGGGCTTATTTCATTCGTAATGACGAGACCTTTACACGGAAAGCACTAAGTTTTCGTATTCCTGGAAGGACTAGTTTCTGAAATTAACTTTATAGCAAAATTAAAGTGAAAACTCGGCCAAATGCGCGCCGGACTCGCATACGAAGGGTTTCATGCCATACCTTAATTTTTATTATTTGTTGTTATAGCGGCAATAGAAATACACAACCTGTGTAAATAATAACTTTTTCAATTCAATTCAGCCCGCTGACAGTCAGACAGATGGTTACGTAACCAAAGGGTAACCAACAAAAAATTTTCAAGCGCTCATTAGCTGCTGTGATTCTTTTAATGAATTTTTATCATCTCTGCAAAAACTGAAAAAAATGGCCCATATTCATGTGCTCTGAGGAGCTCGTGGCTAAACCCGCACGCCGCACGCCGCACGGGTCGATCTTCAAGGTTAAGCAACACTTGCCAAGGTTGGTCTGTGGATGGGTGACCATCTTAACATAGCGAGTTTCCTCCGTGCCTCGGAAAGCACGTTAAGCCGTTGGTCCCGGCTGTCATTTGTAGATCTTTGGCAGTCGTTACGGATTGTCAGAAGCCAGTAAATCTGACTCCAGTCTTGCCATGAAATACCGTGTTACCCAGTTACTGGGTTGTGGAGGTCTGGTAGGCAGCCGCTCCGCGAAAAATACTGGTATTCAGCTAAATCCGGTTTGACTGGAAGCCGACCCCAATATAGTTGGGAAAAGGCTAGGCAGATGATGATGATGATTCACGTGCTCTACGGATAAACTTTTATAGATATTTGTTTTTAAAGACTTAAAATCTCTCTGGTGGTACTAAGGGTTATAATGTCGCAATTGTACACAGCACATAAACAGATAATTATACCGAAAATAAACCAGCAGGAGCAGAAGTCACAGTTTTAGAATTATACAACCAGTTACATTAGGTATTTATATAGATACTCAGTTGGTTTATTTGGCATTTTAAGTTTTAAAATGTTTATTTATAATTATTTTTATAATTTTTTTAATTAGTTATATCTCATCTAAAATGTTAATTTGTACTCCACCTACGCTGAATTAAAAAAGAGACAAACAAATCTATCATGATATTTTTGTATGTGGGTAGTTCATTTAATATGTAATATTAGAATGAACACAGTGCTTATTTGTCATTTAGGTTTTCAATTTTCACGTAAAAACAAAAAATGTATTATGTTACAGGTACTTACTGCCTACGTAGGTGCTTCGTTATCTGTTGTAAGTATTCATGGAAATAATTTTATTTATAAACACTTATGTACCTTAAAATAAATATTGTAGCTGTTGTTTTTCGTCTAATGGACTCTTCACAATAATTCCATTGTGAAGAGTTAATTATAACAATACTTGTGTTGTTCCCATTTTTGTCTTTTGCTTTCTGGAAAAGATGGCATGCGTACTACTACCAGCACGCGTGCCTTTGGTTCGCTATCTACATAATATCTAAAGTGTATGTCACAGGAAAAATGAAACGTCGGAGAATTGTAAAATTTCACGTGAAATTGTAAAATATTTTTTACACGGGACATATGGTTAACAAATAATTTAGGTGGGATTTATTGTATACAAAACGATTTATTCATAATGTTTCGAGAAATCATAATCATACAAAGTTAGTTACAATCTAACGGAGTCTGCAATTTTCCGGTAGCATGTAACTATACATAAAGTAAATTTTACGATATTCTTCCTAATATCATTAATGCGGAATCTACTGACACATTCTCTGCGCCCACAAGATAATTACCAACATACTCTTGCTCAAATGACTGGCGGTAGTATCTTAAAGAAACAAAACAAGTGAATGGGAAAATAAATGATAAGGTCATATTTAATTGAAGTTATGACGTCATAATAGTAATTTATGCTAATGACTGCTACATATATAATAATGTGGAAACTCCCACAAGTTCTCATAAATACTCTATGCCGTTCTGAGAATAGGACTGGTAAACACCAACAAATGAAATACTTTAATTGTGTAAATAAGTCAAGATAATATAAGCATGGTGAAGTTCTGCCCGGTAATGCGAATTCGTTTGAAAGAGTCACGGCAGCTAAAATTATAATAATGACATCAAAAGGAAAATGGTATCGCTTGTTCCACCAGGCTATAATACCGTGTTTTGTGATTCCAAGAATTTTCTCTAATTTTACTTTTTAATTACTCAAATAACGAATACAATTGCTGCGTCAGTCCGACAGTATAACAAATAAAAAAAATGGAACTACAGGATTTTAATTTTTTATGTATCCGAGTGTGGTCGACATCTATCAAATGATTTATTTATTTAATTTTAAGATTAACAACGAGTGTAACGAAACAAAATACATTATAATGTGAAGTATCCTCAGTTAAGGTATCCAGAGCTTACACCAATGACGACGGTGTGTGTGGGTTGGTGTGTGTAACACACACACAACACACACACAACACTCACACAACACACACACAACACACACACACACTAACACACACTAACACACCCTCACACACACACTACCCACACACACACACACTACCCACACACACACACTAACTAGATTTAAAAACGTTATACTTTGTAACCGCGTCTACAATGTAATCTAGTCCTAATATATGGAATAAATTAATTTAATTTAATTATCAAAGTTACATTACATTCAGTACCTAATGAGAATTCGGACCGCATGTTAATTTCACCGTTGCACTACGTCGACAAGTTATACGTATACGTGAACTGTGGTAGACTACCTGGATCAAAAATAACTTCTTTTACCTACATACTCATCTGTTTTACTGACTTTACCTACCCAATTACAAACCCTTACTTTAAATTTTATTCTCCCTTTTCAAACCTCACCCTTTGCTCAAAACTCATAAATTCATACGAAACCAAATTCGTAATCAGCGCAAAAGTTCCAGATTCTGATAAATAAGGTACTTGCATAAAAGTTAGTGTTTAATCTCATATCCCTAGACTAGAGGAGCGAGCTAAACTCTGCCTAATTTACTACGAAGTTTCTCCTCGTAAAATTTGTTAAATCGCTCTTTACCTATGGAGATTTTAATCGAATAAGCAGCTAGATTGCCTCGGATTTAGGACTCGTAATGAGAATATCGTTTTAAATGAGATAATTGGCCGTTTATTAAAGGTAATGATGAGATAATGTTCTGGATTATGGGGTGCTGGTATTATGGTGAGGATTGTTTGAATGGGAGGAGAAAAAATTTTACTTCTCATTCTGTAAGTTGGTTTTCTATTTGTGATAATAGAAATAAAGAAAGAAAAGAAGACTTAACTTCTTTGGCTGTCTATTTATAATAAAACTAGCTTTTGCCAGTGAATTCGATTTATTTTAGTGTGATTTTTTTTTTACTAGTGATAGTCATATGGTACCACTATCTCACCTGATGGTAAGCGACGATGCGGTCGAAAATGGAGCACGCTTACCTAGAAGTAACCTATTCACTCTTGTCTTAAAGTTAAGTATCACTTTCGTAAAAAATGGAACATGTCATCATTTACTAAAAGAAATATACGAGACCCTCCATCCGTCTATCTCTTAATCGAAATTCATAAGAATCGGTCCAGCGACTTAGGCGTAACAAACGTTACAAACAAACAAACTCACTTCCGCATTTTAATTTTTGTTAGGAAGTAAGGATGGTCTGGTTCCGCGCTCGTTCTCTCACCTATTGCGTCACATCGGATTATGAGGATGAGAGAACAGAGATTGCACATGCGTATGCGCACATATTTGTGCACTATTTCTCCCTTGTCGATTACTAGTCTTCGTCTAGATTGGTCAATGGGATCGAAATGTAATCAGAAAGACTATAATTATGGCGTTTGATTGGCGTTATAAAGTTAGTGGGCCGTTTACATTTTGTTTTGTTTTGTTTGTCTTTGTAGTGTATCGTTTACCATTCATTATTTACATATTTTTTTTAATTTTTTTTTTAAAAGTCTTTCTACTAACAATATTATGGACCAAGAATGTCTGAAATAAAAATATTTTATTTTTATTTATTTATTTTATAAATCACAAAAAGAAATCTTAAGTAATACTTAGTAGTCCTTTTCACAAGAGTAAGTAGAATGAAATGAATTAAAAACTCAAATGTTTTCACTGATCCTTAAAATTATTACAGTCAAAACATAGCAGTCCTATTTCATCTTTGATTAAGATACGACTTTAATTTCGATTTTAATGTCTTTGATTAATTGATGAGACAAATGAAAAAATATTTTTTAGGTACTTATAAGTTCGAATAATTTGTAAAACTTTTACTATCGATAATACCTACAGGGTCATCAATAAAGATTAAGTAAAAAAATGTCACTGCAGTTATATAATACCTACCTACATACAACGTTTAATGCATATTTTCGCTACTCGTTTATTCATTTTCATTTAATTCGTATTTTTGTAGTATGCGTCATCATCATCATCTGCCTAGCCTGTTCCCAACTATATTGGGGTCGGCTTCCAGTCAAACCGGATTCAGATGAATACCAGTGTTTTACGTGGAGCAGCTGCCTGCCAGACCTCCACAACCCATTAACTGGGTAACACGGTACTTCTTGGCAAGACTGGAGTCAGATTTACTGGCTTCTGACAATCCGTAACGAATGCCAAAGATCTACAAATAACAGCCGGGACGAACGGCTTAACGTGCTTTCCGAGGCACGGAGGAAACTCGGTATGTTAAGATGGTCACCCATCCACAGATCAACCTTGGCAAGCGTTGCTTAACCTTAAAGATCGACCGTGCGGCTGTTATTATTTAGCCACGAGCTCCTCCAGTATGCGTCATGCTTGGCGTAAATAAAATGTTTTTCTTTCTTTTGTGGTAACCTGTTACTAAAGCAGAATGCAAAACAATCCTGCAAAAACAAATAAAGTGGGAATTAAAATGACATCGTCTGGGCCCATAACCTCTATCACATTTCACATCATACAATCCACTTGACATACAATATACATTTTGTCACTGGCCGCAAACTTCTCAGAAAACGTACTCAAATATCTACCCGAAAGGACTTTAATTTATATATCATTATTTAGATACAAAACCTAGGTGTAGTCTGCAGACATTTTTTGTAGCTCTTCAGTCACACGTATCTCAGTCAGGTTATCATTATTTTTTGAGACGACTGACAATTGGTAGGTCGTTGAGACCTTTGAAACTAGTTATTTCATAGTATTTTCTTTTATTAAAAGTTATGTAACATTCACACAAAGTTTCAATTCCCCGTACAGATGGGCACATACTTTAGATCTATGTATTCAGGGGAAAGCATAGCTTACTTAAAATCCAGACTAGGTATATACTGAGAATTATTTAATGTTTTTTTTCATGGGATAGCAGATTTATACTGTTTTGTTTACTACCTCCCATAGAATTTTTTAGACGTCAGTGAACCAAACATGTTTAGGTGTTTTTATTTTTGTGAAATCTTTCATTATATTCTGGAATAATTAGGAATAAGGGGGGTTTGCAATGTCGTAAGGGACACATACTTTTGGATTTCCGGCTACCAGTTTTCGACTTATAACAGAAGTGGAAAATCAAACAAACATTGCAGTTTTTGTACATTGCAGTTTTTGTACATTGCAAGTGTTCCGTCGGTACAAAAAATACTACCATTGTCTATTTAAACGGTTTTAATGGTCATTGAATCACGTATTCCTGAATTTTCCTCCCGTATCTTCGAAAAACGAGGAACCTCATGACGAGAATATCATTGAAGCTTCTCAATTTAATTTTCATTGTTAAAATAGGGTGCGTATAGTTAACTCATAATTGAACTCCATACCAAAAAAGATTTGCAAAGTGGCGCCAGTAACGGAAAAGGGACTTGAAAGGGAACCAGGCTTTAATATTTAATTTATGTGTGGACCAAGGAGTCTTTCCGGATATAATGAAATATAGTAAGGTTATACCACTATTTAAATCGGGCGACAGCAAAGACAACAATAATTATAGACCTGTATCTGTTTTGCCGGTTTTTAGCAAAGTGTTTGAAAAAGTAATGCTCAATCATTTTAACATCAATAAAATTTTACACGATCAACAGTATGGTTTTACCAGGGGTCGATGTACGACTGACGCTGGTGCCACGTTGTTAAAACACATATACTCAGCGTGGGAAGAGGCACAAGATGCCATAGGAATCTTTTGTGACCTCTCCAAGGCATTTGATTGTGTAAATCACGAAACCTTGCTCCTAAAGCTAGGACATTACGGACTAGATAAACTTGCACTCAGTCTAATAAAATTTTACTTAAATGATAGACAGCAGCAAGTTCAAATAAATGGTGTCAATTCACGGGGTTTAAAAGTCAAAATGGGGGTACCACAAGGCTCTATTTTGGGTCCTTTCCTCTTTCTAGTATATATTAATGATCTACCCCATCTTTTAAAAAATCAACCTCATATGGTATTATTTGCTGACGATACGTCCTTAATTTTTAAGATAGATAGACGTTCCATAAATCTCGACGACGTAAATAACGCCCAACAGCAGGTCCAAAATTGGTTTACTGCTAATAATTTAGTATTAAATGGGAAAAAAACTAAATGCATCAGATTTGCCTTACCGAACGTTAAAAGAAATGATTGCGACATAGTATTGAACAAGGAGAAACTTGAATTCGTCGAAAACACGGTTTTCCTGGGGATTACGCTTGACTCAAGGCTACAATGGGGTCCTCATTTAACATCTCTTGCGGGACGGCTAAGTTCAGCAGCATACGCTGTCAGAAAAATCCGTCAATTTACCGATATAGATACCGCGAGGCTGGTCTATTTTAGTTACTTTCATAGTATCATGTCTTAGGGTATCTTATTATGGGGACGTGCTGCAGACATCGAGTCTATATTTATCCTGCAGAAAAGAGCCATCAGAGCCATTTACAATCTCCGTCGGCGTGATTCCCTAAGAGAACTGTTTAAGGATATCAACATCATGACGGTACCTTGTCAATACATTTACGAAAATATTATGTATGTTCGGAAAAATCTTCATCTCTTTAGCAAGATTAGTGACAGGCATAATTTTAATACTAGAAATAGGAACAAATTAGATCAACCCCGATTCAGATTGGCCAAAGTACATACTTCTTTTATGGGGTACTGTATTAAATTTTATAATAAAATACCAGTTGATATTCTCGAACTGAATGAGAGAAAATAATTTAAAGCATGCATAAAACGCACACTATGTAGACAAGCGTATTATAAACTGGAAGATTATATCCTCGATAAAAACGCTTGGCTAAATGCTGGTCCTGCTCCACAGTCACAGCTGCTTAGGTCCACTTTTTAGGTTTTTATATTTGGAAGAGATGCTCGCTCCTTTGTTTTTTTTAGAGGTTCTTACATTATTTCGTTTATTTATTCTTATATACATACAAATTATATTATTATTATTATTACTTATTTATTCTTTTTGATGTAAGAACTTAATCGTTGTCTTTATTAATTTATTTTTCATTATTTGGTCATTGACAACCATAGTTTTGTGTAAAGTAGAAGCATATTTTTCAAATTTTGTAAATGTGAGTACCATGAAACCATTTACATTTTATGTGAGTAGTTATAGTTTTACTTGTTGGACATAAACGAGCATGGTGGTTGAGAGCATGTCATGCTCACTCAAATGTCTCGCTGATGGCGGCGCGTGGGTTTGATCATTCGGTTCCCTTCGAAATGGTTGAGCTGAAGGGTGTACATACACGCGTCATGTTCGTGAACAGGCGCCGTCGGTTGAGACTGGTCATCTCTTAACTGCCATTGGCTTATTTTAATCTTTATATTTAAAATTCTCTTAATAAGCCCTTTTTTTTTTCCTTTGCATTGTCCTCACATGCAGAAGCAACAAGTATATGTAACTTGGAATTTTGTAAAACGGAACATGATTTAAAAGAGTGTCCATGGAGTTTATTGCACGTTCTTCTCCATAGAGATCTACGCTTTAGAACGTGCAAATAGCTTCCATGTTTTTGACTGACCGACCTTGACGTTTCAAAAGTGCCTGTGAATGGTTTATTTGAAATAAAATGCTTTGAATTTGAATTTGAAACCGCTTGTCTTGGTTTGATCACTTGAAGAGGCTGGATGTAACGCATATTACTAAAAGAATAAAATGGGGATGAATGGAGATAGATGCCAAATTAGCCAAAGAGCCAGATAGCCAAAGTGAAGATGAATGAATTGGGTGAGGAGTGCAATGAAAGAAAAGGGAGTTGTGGCAGCGCGCGTGACGACTAACAGAATAGAAGAAAAAAAAATGTAGCGCCGACCCCAAGTAACATAGGGTAAGAGCAGGAAGATGATGAACAAAACAGATATCCGAACAAATATTCAGTGAGCAAAAAGGCGCTACTTTGTCCTCTGGGATTAAAAAGGTAAAATGAAAAGCAAATAAAATGTATAACAGTTGATAATAGCATACGAAAGTTTGTTACCCCTCGAGAGACTTTTTCGACGAAATGTTTGACCATTGACCTGAATGTGGAGAATGCGCGGTATTCTGTTTTTATATGTGTTTGTAATTGATTGAATGAACTATTGTTTTCGCCACTTTTTGCAGAACAAAGGTACCTATATACATACTGAGAGTTTGTTAAGTAAACTGTTACGAGTCTGTCAACTAGTTTTAGTAAACATTTTATTTTACACTTATGACTAAACGTTAACAGCTAGATCGATCTTCTGTTAGTTAAGCAACGGTGCCATGGTCGGTACGAGGAAGTGTAACCATTCGTGACAGAGAACGTTAAGCCGTCGATTCTGACTGTTATTTGAACATCGTTGACAGTTGTTACGAATCGTCAGATGCCTAAAAATCTGATGTCACTCTTATCAAGGAATGCCGCTCCACATAAAACACTGGTATTCAGCTGAATCCGGTTTGACCGGAATCTGACTCCAATATAAATGGGAAAAAGCTAGGCAGGTGAACATCGGTAGACTTGAAGCCAACCCTAAAAGTTTTATTATTTTATTATACACGAATGACCCATCTCTAGCCCCAGTCAGTATTTTTTTACGTAGGAAAAATGTTCCCGCCTACGACGAATTTCATCGGTTAATTTGGCCTACCTAGATTGAGTATGGTAATACTCACTTTAGGTCATATTCAACAGTAGCGAGTGCCTATTGTTCGAAAGAGTGGTGACTCTTTCGAGCAATTTGCGCAACTGGCGACCCTGGAACACAAAGGGCACTAGGAGGAACACGGATGGGTTTTAGTCAGTAAGAGTCTGCTTCGCCCGGAGCGGGAGGTCATTTGATGGTTTCACATCCTTAAAAAAAAGTCATATACAACAGGCAACTAGATTTTTTTGCCAATACCACGAAATGAAATGAGCCTTGCCCTAAACGCTGAATCCGCAGTAGCACATTCAGTTGTGCCAGTGTAATTGAATAAAAGACCCATTGTTTCACCGCCAATCGAGGTATAAAAGAGAAAAGTATTTAACTGCTCGACATGCTTGGAGAGTTAGTCAATTGAAAATGAATTAACGTGTCTATTGTTACATTTTTAGAAAAAAAAAAAAAATATAGTGCTAAGTGCAATTGTTTCATTGTCTTATTTAATGGGTTGAAGGTGGTATTACTACATAGTATAAATCATAGTCGCTTTCGCTGTCTGTCTGTCCCTATGTATGCTTAGATCTATAAAACTACGCAACTGATTTTTTTTTTTTTTTTCGAGGAAGGTTTTAGTATAAATAATTTGCACCCGTGCGAAGCCGGGGCGGGTCGCTATTAACGTATATATATAAGAGTGCCGGGCCAGTGGTGATTGCCCCGACTTACGTGTGGTTAATTTTGTTATGGAAACCGGTATTTCCTACAAGCAGTGAAGACACGAGACCAGCACTAAGCCTATTGAGCGTGCGAATATAATAGAAATACATACTCTGTGAAAATTACAACTGTCTACCTATTACGGTTCTTGAGATACAGACCGCTGACAAACGGACAGACGGACAGCGGAGGCTCAGTAATAGGGTTCCGTTGGTTACCCTTCAGGTACGGAACCCTGAAAATGAGTCCCAGCAATGACAAAGCCTTATATTTTTTTGCAATACTCATCATTTTTAGGGTTCCGTACCCAAAGGGTAACCAACGAAACCCTTTTATTTAGCCTCTGCTGTCATCAGCGGGCTATATCTCATGAACCGTACTAGGTAAAAAGTTGAAATTTTCACGGAGTATGTATTTATGTTGCCACTAAAACCACCCAGAATAAAAAAACTATGGTACTAAACCCTTCATGTGCGAGTCTGACTTGCGCTCGGCCAGTTTTTTTTTGCAATAAGCCGACATAAGACTTCATCACCATCAACATAAGGATGCGTGATACAATAAATCTGCCTAACCTTTTCCCAACTATGTAAAGGATGGCTTAAAGTCTAACTGGATACTACTGAGCACTAGTCGACTTCCTATCAGACCTCAACAACACGACACGGTACATTGAAACTCCTTAGTAAGACTAGTGTCAGATTTTGTAGGATCTAACTACACGTAACGTAAAGATGTTCAAATGAACAAAGGATTAACGTGCTATCCAAAGCTTGGACTCCTCCAGGAGTATCGAAAGAAAGAAAGAAAGAAAGAAAGAAAAAATGTTTATTTGGGACTCGCACATAACAGACAGATGTAAAAACCGACTTAGGCAAACATTGCTTTAGGTCAAAAATCGCCCCAAGTGGCAGTTATTATTATTTTATCATAAGCTCCGTGAAACAGTTTTATTTATGAAAACAAATACAAATGTTAGAACAAAACATGATTTTATTAACAGTCAAAATCTCGGTACAAATATTAATACCGAAAAATCCCGGGATGCACGATCGTGCTGGTTGGCGACCAGATGAAAGGGCCCGATGGCCATTTCCGGGGGGGCTCGGGCGTCCCCGCAGTCTCCAGACTAGTCCCCCAAAGATGTCGTCCTGCCAGGGCGTGCCTGAGGGTTAGCAGCATGGAACCTTATTTCACTTCCTTCTCCTCAACCTCACTCACTTTTACAATGAACAAGGGAAAAAAGAGAAAAGCTGTACAGCGGCAGCACGCCCTTTCGCATAAAGTGCACCTCTCTAATATACGAGGTCTGCACTCAAATCTCGCCGCAGTCCATCACCATCTTGAGACCGAGAAACCAGCGCTCTTGTTCCTGTCGGAGACGCAGATCGGATGTCCGTCGGACGTGTCATACCTGTCTTACCCTGGGTTTACCCTGGAGCACCACTTTAGACCCCGCGCGGGCGTATGCATGTACGCCCGGGACGACATCTGCTATCGGCGTCTCCGCTACCTTGAAGACTCCAGGTTCTCAACGCTGTGGGCTATGGTGGACACAGGTCTAGACAAAATTGTCTACGCATGCGTCTACCGTTCGCACAGCCGTGATTTGGAGACAACTGGGCTTACACAGCACCTGAGTGAGGCGGCGGATGCGGCTCAGCAGCGGTACCCTTCTGCCCAATTGGTGTTACTGGGGGACTTCAATGCCCACCATCAGGAGTGGCTCTTCCCATACCAGTGCACAGACCATGCTGGACGAGAGACGCGAAAGCTAGCGCTTGCGTTAAATCTTACCCAGCTGGTCCAGGGGACAACGAGGGTGCCGGATGTTGATTCGCACACTGCCAATTGCTTGGACCTTCTGCTGACAACAGATCCAGACCGCTATTCGGTGTCGATTTCATCACCACTGGGTAGTTCCGACCACTGTCTGGTGAAGTCTGTGTCTGTCTACTCTCCGCCCGATCCTAGCCCAAGAGGTACCCGGCGGGTATGGCGATACAGGTCAGCAGATTGGGATGGCATGCGATCTTTCTTCGCATGTTACCCTTGGCAGCCTACTTGCTTTTCTTCCACTGATGCTTCGTCGTGCGCGGACGCCGTGTCGGATGTGTTGCGGAGGGGAATGGAGTACTACATTCCGTTCTCTGACGTAGCGAAATCTGGCGAAGCTCGTCCTTGGTTTGGTGCCGAGTGCAATCGCGCTGATGCGCTTAAGCACGCGGCGTACCTGGCATGGGTCGACGCTCGTAAGCGCAAAGCAAATGACGTGAGTCGGAGGAAGAGAGCCTTCAACAGGGCTGCCAAGTCCTGCAAGAAAGTGTTGCGGAGGGCTCGGTTTGACCACATTAGCCGAATAGGGAACAAACTTGCTTCATACCCAGCAGTTAGTAAGGCTTTTTGGTCCCTGGCTAAGTCGGTCGAATCGAACTTCTGCCGCCCCTCACTACCACCACTGCTGAGACCCGACGGGACGCTGGCCCACTCCGCTGAGGAGAAAGCGAACTTGTTTGCTTCTTTGTTTGCGGAATCTTCACGTCTGGATCCTGGTGGCGCGACGCCCCCTGCTTCTCCAGGTGGATGCGAGTCGAGTATGGCAAACATTCGTATTCATCAGAAGGACGTCCGTAGGGTACTGCGTAACCTAGACGTGAACAAGGCTAGTGGTCCCGACGGGATACCGGCAATTGTTCTGAAGACTTGTGCGCCTGAGTTGTCTCCGATATTGACACGCCTATTTCGCCTTTCGTTTGAGACTGGAAAAGTGCCGAAGGCTTGGAAGCAAGCTAACGTGCAGCCAGTGCCCAAGAAGGGTAGTCGAGCTGACCCGTCGAATTATAGACCCATCTCGGTAACGTCCATACTCTGTAAGACTATGGAACGCGTGCTGAATCATAGGCTCCTGGCGTACCTAAAAGCGAATGATATTCTTAGTGACCGTCAATACGGGTTCCGCCGAAATCGGTCAACTGGGGATCTTCTAGCGTATGCCATCCATATCTGGAGTGAGGCCATAGAGAAGCACGGGGAGGCACTAGCGGTCTCCCTTGACATCTCGAAGGCCTTCGACAGGGTCTGGCACGATAGCCTTATTAGTAAGCTTCCTTGCTTCGGTCTGCCCGCCGGTTTGTGTGATTGGATCGCAGATTTCCTGAGGGATCGGTCTATCCGAGTGGTCATTGATGGCTGCTCGTCTAGACTGCTGGATATTAATGCCGGGGTTCCTCAGGGTTCGGTGCTTTTGGCAACACTGTTCTTGCTGCATATTAATGATCTGCTTAAACCCGGTACCTTTGGGTATGCAGACGACAGCACTGTTGCTGAGAGATACGTGTCCGACGCACGAGCTGGTGGGTCGCAGATCCGGTCTCTCCGGGAGGCAATGGTTGACCGCTTGAACGTGTCCTTACAGGCAGTCTCTGAATGGGGCGATGCCAATCTGGTCAAGTTCAATGCTGCTAAGACCCAAGCGTGTCTATTTTCCGCCAAAAGGAGCCAATTCCACCCAGCTCCATCTTTCCGAGGTTTAACCGTGCCGATAACCGACCAACTTGAGCTTCTTGGGGTTACATTAACATCTACTCTCAATTTTGGCCCTTACATAGAGGCAAAAGCCCAAGTGGCTGCAAAGAAGTTGGGGATTCTGGCAAAGGTGAGACGATACTTCACGCCGGAACAGCTGCTTAAACTCTATGAAGCGCAAGTTCGATCGTGTATGGAGTACTGCTCTCATCTTTGGGATGGATCTGCCAGATACCAACTTGATGCCCTTGAGTCAATTGAGAAACGAGCCAAGAGGATCATCGGCAATGAGAGGCTTGTCGCGACGAAGCTCCAAAGTCTGGAACATCGACGACGAGTTGCTAGCCTGTCGGTTTTCTACCGGTTGCATTTTGGGGAATTTGCGTCGGAATTGCATAATTTAATTCCGCCAAGCCCGTCCCATCATCGGACCACAAGACGAACGGCGATGCGCCACCGGTACACGGTGGATATCCCACCCATACGCACAAAACGTTTTGGTAACACATTCATAATGCGTACAGCTAAGGAGTGGAATTCCCTGCCGGAGTCTGTGTTTCCTGATAGCTACAACCTGGGAGTCTTTAAATCAAGAGTGAATAGGTTATTTCTAGGCAAGCGTGCTCCATCTTCGACCACATCATCACTTACCATCAGGTGAGATAGTGGTCAAACGCGTGCCTATGTTTAGTAAAAAAAAAAAAAAAAATAATACCACACGGCGGTATCAGTATCAGCGACTATTCATCAAATAATTTGAATTTTGGCACACATTACTATGCAGGCTAGAAGGCATACTAATGTTTGTTCCCAAACGCATTCGAAACTGTAATCCGAGAACAAAAGGCTCACGTTCCACTGCTGTTCTTGATTCATCAAGTATTTGAATACTGGCTAGTTAATTATTTCAGCACCAATCGCTGGCATTCTGTTACTGTGACTTGTTTGAAATGCGAGTGCTACGAGTGGGTGCTACGAATCGTAGCATTGCTACGCTGCTACGCGGTTTCACATTGCTACATGCAGCAGACTAATAAATAGAATATAAATCGTACGTCTTAATAGGAAAAGTAATAAAAACAAATAATGATCACCGATGAGGTTAATTAAAGACAAGTTAAGGATATTTTAAAAATCTTGTAAGAAATCCTACTTCATCATATTATTATCATATAAATACGAAAGTTTGTTAAGTTGGATGGATGGATAGATGTTTGTTACTCTTTCACGTCAGGACGCTTGAAAGAATCTTCATGAAATTTTGCACAGGCGTGGATTATAGTCTTGACTAACACATAGGCTATATATATACCGGGAGTATGTTCTCTAGAGATCATGTAGGCGAAGCTGCTGGCAGAAGCTAGTCAATTTATAAAAGTTTTATTAAGTGTTTTGCAACAAAAACATAATTCGTCAATCGATTCCTTTACATTTGGTCACATTTTCAAATTGTAGTTTGCCTCGTTCAATACTAAAATCAGTTTAGCTTTGATCACTTAACCCAACCCGATTCCCATTACCGAAAAAAATAGTTCAAGAGTCAGATCCAAAAAGGATCCAATCATCAAAAAATTAAGCTCGTCCACTGATAACCCCATATTCGTCAATTATGACTCCCCGATTTTAGCGTGCCGTACAAATTGAAATCCGGTTCGGGGTCCACTAATGAAGCCATTGTAGTTCTACCGTACCGGTTTTTACCGTGCAATTAACTCGACAATCCGGGCCGGTGCGGTCGGCTTAATCAGAACTGAACGTTGACACTTGAACGGGGAGGGTTACCTATGATTTTGGGTTACCAATCGTATTTGTAGGAAAATTGTTAGTTCGATAGCGACTGAATAGTGTTTTGTTTTGGTGTCCTTTTGTTTTGAAATAAAAAAGGTGGTCTCGTTGAAAAAACAAAGGTGTAAACGTTTGTTTTGTTGTTTTAGTTTGATGGGTAAACTAGTTTTTGACCGCGACTTCGTACACGCATTTCCCGTTACCGTAAGAATTTCGGAAAATCCCCTCTTAGTGCCCTATACAACCCATATGCACAAGAAAATGACAGTCAGTCAGTAACGTTAGGATTTTATATATTAGGATTGATGCAAGGTTAGATCATGATATCTGTTTTTATCTTGTGTATTAACTAAACACTAAAACTTAAACAGTTATTAACTGCGGTCTTCTTTTCGCTTTTAGGTCATGAATAGGGAATATGCATGCGGTTTTTGTATTTACAAAAGAAATAGCTCTAGTAAACAATCATGAAAGTATTTTTTAAATACCTTCATCAGCGATGTAGTTACAAAGGTTCAAAGATTACAATTAAAAAGAGAAGTCTGATGTAAACTTTGACGTCATCGTCTATGACACCTATACAGTTGCCATAGAAAACAGCTTTATCGCGAGAGGGACAGATATATTTGTTTGAAAATAATTATATTTCCTTCGTTTTTCCAATAATTTTATTTTCACTGTTACATTTTTGTATATTTTTAGATAAACTGAATAGATGATAAATATGTTTTTCATGCATATTCCCTATTGTATTTGTAGGAAAATTGTTACTTTGATAGTGAGTCGTGTGACGAGCTCGTGGCTAGATAATAACAGCCGCACAGGTCGATCTACTAGGTTAAACAACGCTTGCCAAGGTTGGTCTGTGGATGGATGACCATCTTTACATACCAAGATTCCTTCGTGTCTCGGAAAGCATTTAAGCCATTGGTCTCGGCTATCATTTGAAGATCTTTGGTAGTCGTTACGGATAGTCAGAAGCCAGTAAATCTGACTCCAGTCTTGCCATGAAGTACTGTGTTACCCAGATAATAGGTTGTGTAGGTCTAGTAGGCAGCCGCTCCACGTGAAATACTGGTATTCAGCTAAATCCAGATTGACTGGAAGCCGACCCTATTGGGGTCGGCTTCCAGTTGGGAAAAAGCTAGGCAGATGATGATTTATTTGGATTCTTGAGTAACACCGCAATTATAGAGTCACTGTGTTCGCTTAAATATTTGTAGTCTTATTATAAATACATTTTGGTTGCGCTAGTTGCTTTAACCTTTTTTTTCGGAGTTTGAACCATGGTTAAAGTTGTTTTTATTTACGATCAGAGTGTAATTAATCAGTAGTGAATATACAAATGGTTACAGAATAAACGCTATTAGTACTTGGATAGGGGTCATTATTCTGATCAACATTTACTACGGGACCAAAAAAAATGCTGTTCTGTATATTTTGTCGAGTTATGCGCACATGAACGTATGGGGCAGTCGATTTTGTTTTCATTAATTGTCATATTTTCATTAGATGAGCTCGTGGCTAAATAATAACAGCCGCACGGGTCGATCTTTAAGGTTAAGCTACGCTTGCCAAGGTTGGTCTGTGGATGGGTGACCATCTTAATATACCGAGTTTCCTCCGTGCCTCGGAAAGCACGTTAAGCCGTTGGTCCCAGCTGTCATTTGTAGATCTTTGGCAGTCGTTACGAATTGTCAGAAGCCAGTAAATCTGACTCTAGTCTTGCCAAGAAGTACCGTGTTCCCCAGTTAATGGGTTGTGGAGTTCTGGTGGGCAGCCGCTCCACGTAAAACACTGGTATTCAGCTGAATCCGGTTTGACTGGAAGCCGACCCCAATATATATAGGAAAAGGCTAGGCAGATGTACTATGTTCATGTTCACGAGAATTTTGTCATTTTAAAGTTAGTTTAGGAATTTTGTTCGTACCTTCATTGAAAAGTTCACATTTAATGTAAATTGTTGTCTGTAAGCAAAAGTTCATAAGCCCAGTGTATTACTGGACCTGAATTTCATGACCTCTCTTTCGGTAGTTTGAATCAGGTTCTGAACCTATGATTTTCAAACACAAATCATAGTTCTGGGAAAATTGTTTGTTTGATACGGAGTGAATAGTGTTTTATTTCGAAAGCCTTTTGTTTTGATTGAAAAATTGTATAGTATGTGTTTTAATTGGCGCTGCGTAATTGATGTACCATATTTGTGGTTTTTCATCCACCTTTTTATATTTTGTAACGGTGATTTTGATATTTTTTTGGACATGTATGATTGGTGCGGTTTCCAAAACATTTACAGGTGGTAAGTTTTTAGGGTTCCGTACCCAAAGAGTAACCAACGTCAGTCCGTCCGTCCGTCCGTCTGTCAGTCAGCGGGCTGTATCTCAAGAACCGTAATAGTTAGACAGTTGAAATTTTCACAGGTTGTGTATTTCTATTGCCGCTAAAACAACAAATAATAAAAAATAGGGTTTATTGTACGGAACCCTTCGTGTGAGAGTCCAACTCGCACTTGGCCGTTTTTTTTATCATAACCTGTCTGCTGTATTTTAATTGTTTATGATATTTTGTAATCTTAAAAAACACATTAAGGTGTAAAATATCATAAACACACTAAGGGCACTTATTTTTCTAACTGATTACTAAATAATTATCCCTTATTTATGTATTCCACAGATATAATTTCATCAAAATAGCAACGACTGAGCCTTCAACCATCAACCGTTCAATCACTATACTGACATTTATCTGAAGACTATCCCGAACCACACGCCCGGCGTTTACCAGATAAACTATTACCGTCAAAATAATTAAAAGCTCCTAGTAACTGGATCCAACCCGTAACTCACAATCAAAACCTTAACAATTACCTTCACTAAACAAAATGATCCCAAAAAGGGATGAAAATAATAATTTCTCATTCCACATAAGGATTAACGTTCTAACCGAACTAGAAATCCTAACTTAAAGTGTAGAAATCAAACATTTAACTAAAGCTCGGCATTCATGAATTGGCATCCCGATTTTGCGATTTGTGGTCAGTTCCGACTCCCGGTTTTGCGTGCGTAGCCAACCTTAATTAAGAACGGCCTTTGGCCAATCAGTGTGATCTACTATTTATTTACATAATAAATTGATACAAGATGAGAATATATTTAGTTTTAATTAGCCAAAATAAGTTCAAGGTAAAGCTGTAATTTTCCGTCGGAAATAAATCTTCAGAATAAGCAAAGAATGTTGGTTTTCGTTTCGGTAAATTATGTTGAAAAAGTTTCTTAGGAAAATTACAATTGGTTTGTTCTGAAGTTTTCTTTTAAGTTGTATGGACCAAATTGTAAAAGTTTTTTTGTTATTGTAGAGATATAGAATAATTATTATTACTGATAACAGTTTCAGTTAAATCATAGATAAACCAGATAAGAAATATTTAAGAACTTTCATAAATGAAATAAGGCTACGTTTTTTTTTTTCCTTCCTTATACATAACGACCTTAATTTGACCTGTTGGCAAACGATGGTGTAATCCACAACAGAGCACGCTTGAGTAGAAGTAACACTTTTTACTTAAAGACCTCACGTTGTAGATAGCAGGAAACACAGACTCCGGCAGCGAATTTGATTCCATAGCTATACGCACAATTAGTATTTCGAAAACGTTTTGTGCGTATGGGTGATATGTCCAGCGTATACCGTGTCTCTTCTTAGTAGTGCTCAAGTGGTAGAGTGGTCGTGGTTATATTTCATGATGCGTCGCCCTGTAGCTCTGTGTTTGACGGAGTGACAGCTGTCATTTAGGCACTTGTCTCACCGCCGGCGATCAGCGAGTAGCGAGTGAACAGTTTCGATAGTTTTGACGCTCGGCTTTCAGCGAGTGCTTTAGTGCGACGGGCACTAAAGCACTCGCATTAGGTAGTAATTACCGCAGATTGGTTGTTCTGACCGCCAAGCGAGCATCACCGAGCGAGTGTCACTGAGCGAGTACAATCTATGATAGCTCTTGTCGCTGCGATCAACTAGAGATAAGAGCCGCTCGCCGGCTGTGTGAACAGCTAGCTATCGGCTATGAACGTATGTGCCTCTTTTACTCACACAAAATCTATATCTTTTGTCCCTTTCCTCAGCGAGCAAATGGTCGATAGCTACTCGCTTCTTCGCCGGCGGTGAGACAAGTGCCATATACGGATGCGTCACAGATTTAATGAGGTCTAACAACAGTGTTAGAGAGCACCCACGAGATCACCGCCATGTACCATGTACTTACTTTGTAATTATGACACATGGTCCGATCTCCAAAACTACATACAAAAGACGTCATCTGTGATTTCACAAGCTCAACTAGCATAATAAAAATAAAACTGTAAAACCCACATTTCATGCAGCCCAACTTTTTTGCCGGCCTGATACGTTCCGTGTTCAACGAAGTTTTTACTACGAACGAGTTACTAAAAACAGTATTTTATAGCAAGCATAGTTTTAACTAGGACGTAGCTCAATGCGTACAAGCGTTATTCTGTTGTGAAGTTTAGAAAATTTCGATGTTCATGTTTTTGTTCAGGAAATGTGCAACTAGTAGGTATGTGTGAAAGGAGGGGAAATAAATTGGTGTTTTATGTTGCCTATTGTGACTTTACACCTGTTACCGGGAAGATTAAGTAAAGCGTTTATTACATTACATGATATTATGACCCTTTTTTTTAAGGATGGGAAATCATCAAATGACTCCTTTTCGCTCTGAGCGGAGCGGAAGGGAGTGTCAGACTCTTTCTGACTAAAACTCATCCTTGTTCCTCCTAATGCCCTTTGCATTCCAGGGCCGCGGCGTCTCTTTCGAATGGATTCCGCACCCCGGTAGGCACTGGCCATAGCGGGCGCCGTCTCCCATGCTGACAGCTCCATTAGGCGCGCGTGGAATACAGCGCGCCGCCGACCCGGGCCTGGTTTTGATCGGACGGCGAGCCACCCAATGCTCGCCGTCCGCAGGCCCGCGCCTACGGTGGCCTGAAATCGCCCTGCGTCTCCCGACGCCTGTAGCGTCTTCTTCTGTTGCGGCGGCTGGGTCGTGAGGTTTCCCTCTCTCTCACACGTTCGGCATCCTCTTTTGGTGGGTTTAAGGCCCGAAGTCCCGATTTAGGGTGGTGTAATTTAATAAAAGTTAGGGACCCTAATTAGAGCAGACCGGCGCAGCGCGGTCTAGTTAGCCCTAACTCCCTTACTACCAGGCAGTGTAATAGCATTTAGGGAGTGAGGGAGCAGTGTTACCAACACCAATTTAACAAATTCCCTGAAAATGCAAGTAGAATTACTAATTTGGGGACCGAAAATCTACTGATCAGGATCCCCGCATTTTCCCCACATCTTGCCGACCCCCAATAAATCCCCAAAAAACTTGAGATTCCCCGCAGTTTGGGGAATTCCGCACGTGTTGGCAACGCTGGTTAGTGCACTCCACAACTGAGTTAGTGCCGAATCGACCGGCTAGTATAATAAGCGGGTCCCTAGGACTGTAGATTTGAGTATATGGTTTTAATTTCAACTCGATTTTGATAGACAGACGGACGGACGATAAAGTAACCCTATTAGGGTGCCGTTATTTCTTTTTCAGGTACAAAACCCTAAAAAAATAGATAAATAGATAAAAAATTGGTTGCCTGTAAAGTCGGTATACGGGCGAAAGTTTTACGTGACAACGACTTTGAGTGGTAAAATAATTTTAATGTGAATATTCATTCGTATAGTAGGAAGAAGGATGAAATAATAGTCTCTCTCACTCTCTCTCTCTCGCTCTGTCTCTCTCGCTCTTAGGCGGGCTAACTGTGCTCGAGTGGAAGGGACGCGTGCCTTTCACTTTTTATGTCTGTCTCTCTCGCTCTTAGGCGGGCTAACCATGCCCGAGTGGAAGGGACGCGTGCCTCTCACTCGCTCTCATTGTGAGCGCATAACGTGAGCGGAGCGTAACGCAGTTTCTTGAAGTGTCACCCGGCAAACCAATTTATAAGACGTTGTCACGTCAAAATGCACTTCATTGTACACCAAAAATAGTAACACTAATCTTTTAGACAATCTTAATTCTATGGGTACAGTTATATCGAAACCTTTGGATTAAAAAAAAATATAAGCCAAGCCATTAAATCGCACAGGTATATATTACGTTGCATTTTTACGATGTTTAAAACTGTTCTCTACATGTAAACACGCGCCAATAAAAACGCTTTTAATTCTCTCTTCTTCTTTTTTCATTTTCATTCTCTCCGGCAAAAGCAGAAGATTTAGTTTAAACGCAGCAACATATTTTGCACAAAAATAAATGAAAATTGCATGAGTATCTCACATTACTGGCCAAAAAGAAACTCCACTCAGTTTTAAGCCGCAAAGCAGTTAGCACTGCAGTGTTAAATTGAAGCGAAGTTTTAAAAACGACGAATTTATTCGGCTCATTCCGGCAAGCTTCGGGCTTTGACTCGTTTGGGGAATCATGCTATGGAACGGTTACATGTAGCGGTACAGAAGCGTCTGGGTGGCTCACGAATATTTGCATAGACATACATTGGCTGCTGTAAAAAACTGGCCAAGGGTGAGTCGAAGAGAAGGGAGAGTTCCGTCACATCAAAACACAATAGTAGTACCTACATAGTTTTATTATTTGTTAAGATAATGCACTATCATTAGACGATTTTCGATATCATAGTTATAAAAAAAAAAACAAATTTAAAAGAAGTTTGACGTTTATTAGTATCACAGTTTTAAATGGATATCCAAAAAAAATTATGGAGAATTATTAAGTCGATGATAGCTGCCATGTGTTTTGTGATAACTGGCATAAAATACATGGCTAAAGGCTAAAGTCCTGTTTAAGCAAATACTTAAAAAAAATATAATATTTTTTTGGTTCCGTACCCGAAAGATAACCAACGAAACCCTATTACTAAGCTTCCGTTGTCCGTCCATTTGTCTGTCAGCAAGCTGTATCTCAAAAAACTGCATTTATATCGCCGCTCTAACAAAAAATAGTAAAAACGAAATTAAATTAAATATCAACGGGGGCTCTATACAAGAAACGTGTTTATTTCAGTTTATGGTACGGATACCTTCATGTGAGAGTCCACTTTGCGCTTGGACGATTTTTTCTTGTTAACGTTCAAAAGTGCCTTTTAATGGTGTAATAAATAGTACGAAACCATTTACCGTCTCTCTGCCACGTTTTGGATACGGGACTCTAACAACCAGTTAGTTAGGTCTCCACGCAGGTGATTGTCTGTTGTTTATTGTGTGCGTACCTATGTTTTGCGCAACAGCCACTCAGACTGTGTGTAGGGCTCTTTGTCTCAAATGTAGTAGGTAGGTAGGTGGTGTAGGTGGTGGTATAGTTTTAATAAGGTTTTAGTTATAAATCTGTATGTAGTTTATTATGGTTTAAGATAATTTTGTATATTTGAATTTTGTGTCAGGGCTCCCGAGAGAGGAACCTCCTCAGTATACGCGCCATGTCCAGGAGTAATTTCTGAATCAAGCCCTTAATCCAACTGCCCAACGAGAGCTTTATTCAGTTATCTTACATACTAATTTACATTTTTAATTAGTTCTTAAAAAAAAACACATTATAAAAAACATAAAATAATATCTATCCTAATATATAAAGCTGAAGAGTTTGTTTGTTTGTTTACTTGAACGCGCTAATCACAGGAACTGCTAGTCCGCTTTGAAAAATTATTTCAGTGTTAGATAGCCCATTTATCGACGAAGGCTATAGGCTATATATCATCATGCTAAGACCAATAAGAGCGGAGCAGTCATGAAAATTGTGACGTCGACGAAGTTGCGCGGGTCAACTAGTTTTTATTATAAATGTCTAGAGTTGGACGAAATTGGCGCGATGCGACAATGCAACAACGTAATTTTATGAAGAGCCGTAGTATTATTCTAAAGCCTGCCTAGCCATTTCCCAACTTTATTGGGGTTAGCTTCCAGTCAAATTGGATTCAGATCAGTACCAGTATTTTATGTGGAGCGAATGCCTACCAGACCTCCACAACCCATTAACTGAGTACTTCTTGGCAAGACTGGGAGTCAGATTTTTTGGCTTACGATACGACAAGTTTATCCATCCACAGACTGGCCTAGGCAAGCGTTGCGTTGTTTAGTATTTTCTTGTCGGTTTTGAATGACTAGCTTTTGCCCGCGACTACGCACGCGCAGGCTTTTTTCCCATTCCCATGGGAATTTCAGGAAATCCTTTCTTAGAGCTCCCCTACACTCCTCAAAAAATCTACATGCCAAACTTCAGCTTTTCAGGGCTACTAGTTTCAGCTGAGCGTGGTCTGTCAGTCATTCAATAAATCTGTAACGGATTCTTTTTATATATTATATGTAGTTTCTGCCAGCGGCTTCGCCCGCGTGATCCCTAGGGAACATACTCCCGGGATAAAAAGTAGCCTATGTCCTTTCTCAGGCTCTAGAATATCTGTGTCCCAAATATCATTCAAATCGGTTCAGTAGTTTTGGCGTGAAAGCGCGACAGACAGACAGAGTTACTTTCGCATTTATAATATTAGTAAGGAAATAAGGATTAAGATTGATGTTAAAAGAACAGTTAATTTATTATTTTGCATGTTTTACTTTGTGTTTGTTGCTATTGTGTTCTATCTGTGTCGAAAGGTGTTCTTTCCTATTGACCAAGAACAATCTGTGTATTGTAACAACGCTTTGCGCCACAGCCGACAGCCACTCAGACGAGCTCTTTGTCTAGATTGTAGTAGGATCGTGTAATGTCTGGAGTAGTCAGTTGGATAGTTAGTAAACACGCACAGTGCTCATCAATTTAGATGTTAATTTGAATGCTTCTCTTGTTTGTTTTTTTTTTTTTTTTTTTTTTACTAATAATAGGCACGCGCTTGACCACCATCTCACCTGATGGTAAGCGATGATGTGGTCGAAGATGGAGCACGCCTGCCTAGAAGCAACCTATTCACTCTTGACTTAAAGACTCCCAGGTTGTAGCTATCGGGAAACACAGACTCCGGCAGGGAATTCCACTCCTTAGCTGTACGCATTATGAATGTGTTCCCAAAACGTTTTGTGCGTGTGGGTGGGATGTCCACCATGTACCGGTGGCGCATCGCCGTTCGTCTTGTGGTCCGATGATGGAACGGGCTTGGCGGAATTAAATTATGCAATTCCGTCGCACATTCCCCAAAATGCAACCGGTAGAAAACCGACAGGCTAGCAACTCGTCGTCGATGCTCAAGACTTTGGAGCTTCGTCGCGACGAGCCTCTCATTGCCAATGATCCTCTTGGCTCGTTTCTCAATTGACTCAAGGGCATCAAGCTGGTATCTCGCAGAGCCGTCCCAAAGATGAGAGCAGTATTCCATACACGATCGATCGATCGATTCGATCGTTTGTGATTGTGAAATTTAACCACAGGTGCAATATGCATGTATGCATGAATATGATTTATGATTATATTATTGTCATCATAATAACAGCCGAAAGACGTCACTGCTAGACATAGGTCTTTCCCAAAAGGGGGGTTTGCCATAATCGCCACACTTGGCAGGCAGGTGGGCGATCGCAGTGTATGGTGTTGCGTTTTACAAAGAACGCTGCTGCCCATTCTCTGGTCAAAGAATTTATTCTAAGGGAGTTAAATGTCTAATGAAATATTTCTTGGAGTAGTTTTATTTGTGGTCTCCTATAACTGAAATACCACACATAATTGAAGCACTTTTATCTCTTTGATTTATGTTGAAACAGTGTAGGTAAATATCTAGATAGAAGGAGCTCGTGGCTAAATAATAACAGCAACGCTTGCCAAGGTTGGTCTGTGGATGGGTAACCATCTTAACATACTGAGTTTCCTCCGTGCCTCGGAAAGCACGTTAAGCCGTTGGTCCCGGATGTCATTTGCAGATCTTTAGCAATCGTTACGGGTAGTCAGAAGCCAGTTAATCTGACTCCAGTCTTGCCATGAAGTACCGTGTTACGCAGTTAATGGGTTGTGAAGGTCTGGTAGCTGCTCCTCGTAAAATATTGGTATTCAGCTAAATCTAAAAATGTACAAATAAGTTAAGTTAATGAATAAACGAAATATTACAAACTAGAAAGGTTTTTTTTTTTTTTTTTTTTTTTACTATTGATAGGCACGCGTTTGACCACTATCTCACCTGATGGTAAGCGAGGATGTGGTCGAAGATGGAGCACGCTTGCCTAGAAATAACCTATTCACTCTTGATTTAAAGACTCCCAGGTTGTAGCTATCAGGAAACACAGACTCCGGCAGGGAATTCCACTCCTTAGCTGTACGCACTATGAATGTGTTCCCAAAACGTTTTGTGCGTATGGGTGGGATGTCCACCATGTACCGGTGGCGCATCGCCGTTCGTCTTGTGGTCCGATGATGGAACGGGCTTGGCGGAATTAAATTATGCAATTCCGTCGCACATTCCCCAAAATGCAACCGGTAAAAAACCGACAGGCTAGCAACTCGTCGTCGATGTTCAAGACTTTGGAGCTTCGACGCGACGAGCCTCTCATTGCCGATGATCCTCTTGGCTCGTCTCTCAATTGACTCAAGGGCATCAAGCTGGTATCTGGCAGATCCATCCCAAAGATGAGAGCAGTATTCCATACACGATCGAACTTGCGCTTGATAGAGTTTGAGCAGCTGTTCCGGCGTGAAGTACCGTCTCACCTTAGCCAGAATCCCCAACTTCTTTGCAGCCACTTGAGCTTTTACCTCTATGTAAGGGCCAAAATTGAGAGTAGATGTTAATGTAACCCCAAGAAGCTCAAGATGGTCGGTTATCGGCACGGTTTCACCGCGGAAAGATGGAGCTGGGTGGAATTGGGTCCTTTTGGCGGAAAATAGACACGCTTGGGTCTTAGCAGCATTGAACTTGACCAGATTGGCATCGCCCCAATCAGAGACCGCCTGTAGGGACACGTTCAAGCGCTCAACCATTGCCTCCCGGAGAGACCGGATCTGCGACCCACCAGCTCGTGCGTCGGACACGTATCTTTCAGCAACAGTGCTGTCGTCTGCATACCCAAAGGTACCGGGTTTAAGCAGATCATTAATATGCAGCAAGAACAGTGTTGCCGAAAGCACCGACCCCTGAGGAACCCCGGCATTAATATCCAGCAGTCCAGACGAGCAGCCATCTATGACCACTCGGATAGACCGATCCCTCAGGAAATCTGCGATCCAATCACACAAACCGGCGGGCAGACCGAAGGAAGGAAGCTTACTAATAAGGCCATCGTGCCAGACCCTGTCGAAGGCCTTCGAGATGTCAAGGGAGACCGCCAGTGCCTCCCCGTGCTTCTCTATGGCCTCACTCCAGATGTGAATGGCATACGCTAGAAGATCCCCAGTTGACCGATTTCGGCGAAACCCGTATTGCCGGTCACTAAGGATATCATTCGCTTCTAGGTACGCCAGGAGCTTATGATTCAGCACGCGTTCCATAGTCTTACAGAGTATGGATGTTACCGAGATGGGTCTATAATTCGACGGGTCAGCTCGACTACCCTTCTTGGGCACGGGCTGCACGTTAGCTTGCTTCCAAGCCTTCGGCACTTTTCCAGTCTCAAACGAAAGGCGAAATAGGCGTGTCAAGATCGGAGACAACTCAGGCGCACAAGTCTTCAGAACAATTGCCGGTATCCCGTCGGGACCACTAGCCTTGTTCACGTCTAGGTTACGCAGTACCCTACGGACGTCCTTCTGATGAATGCGAATGTTCGACATACTCGACTCGCATTCACCAGGAGAGGCGGAGGGCGTCGCGCCACCAGGATCCAGACGTGAAGATTCCGCAAACAAAGAAGCAAACAAGCTCGCTTTCTCCTCAGCGGAGTGGGCCAGCGTCCCGTCGGGTCTCAGCAGTGGTGGTAGTGAGGGGCGGCAGAAGTTCAGTTCGACCGACTTAGCCAGGGACCAAAAAGCCTTACTACCTGCTGGGTATGAAGCAAGTTTGTTCCCTATTCGGCTAATGTGGTCAAACCGAGCCCTCCGCAACACCTTCTTGCAGGACTTAGCAGCCCTGTTGAAGGCTCTCTTCTTCTGACTCACGTCATTTGCTTTGCGCGTACGAGCGTCGACCCATGCTAGGTACGCCGCGTGCTTAAGCGCATCGGCGCGATTGCACTCGGCACCAAACCAAGGACGAGCTTCGCCAGATATTGCTATGTTAGAGAACGGAATGTAGTACTCCATTCCCCTCCGCAACACATCCGTCACGGCGTCCGCGCACGACGTAGCATCAGTGGAAGAAAAGCAAGTAGGCTGCCAAGGGTAACATGCGAAGAAAGATCGCATGCCATCCCAATCTGCTGACTTGTATCGCCATACCCGCCGGGTGCCTCTTGGGCTAGGATCGGGCGGAGAGTAGACAGACACAGACTTCACCAGACAGTGGTCGGAACTACCCAGTGGTGATGAAATCGACACCGAATAGCGGTCTGGATCTGTTGTCAGCAGAAGGTCCAAGCAATTGGCAGTGTGCGAATCAACATCCGGCACCCTCGTTGCCCCCTGGACCAGCTGGGTAAGATTTAACGCAAGCGCTAGCTTTCGCGTCTCTCGTCCAGCATGGTCTGTGCACTGGTATGGGAAGAGCCACTCCTGATGGTGGGCATTGAAGTCCCCCAGTAACAACAATTGGGCAGAAGGGTACCGCTGCTGAGCCGCATCCGCCGCCTCACTCAGGTGCTGTATAAGCCCAGTTGTCTCCAAATCACCGCTGTGCGAACGGTAGACGCATGCGTAGACAATTTTGTCTAGACCTGTGTCCACCATAGCCCACAGCGTTGAGAACCTGGAGTCTTCAAGGTAGCGGAGACGCCGATAGCAGATGTCTTCCCGGGCGTACATGCATACGCCCGCGCGGGGTCTAAAGTGGTGCTCCAGGGTAAACCCAGGGTAAGACAGGTATGACACGTCCGACGGACATCCGATCTGCGTCTCCGACAGGAACAAGAGCGCTGGTTTCTCGGTCTCAAGATGGTGATGGACTGCGGCGAGATTTGAGTGCAGACCTCGTATATTAGAGAGGTGCACTTTATGCGAAAGGACGTGCTGCCGCTGTACAGCTTCTCTCTTTTTATTCCTGTTCATGAAAGTGATGGAGGTTGAGGAGAAGGAAGTGAAATGAGGTTCCAAGCTGCTAACCTTCAGGCACACCCTGACAGGACGACATCTTTGGGGGACCAGTCTGGAGACTGCGGGGACGCCCGAGCCCCCCCGGGAATGTCCATCAGGCCCTTTCATCTGGTCGCCAACCAGCACGATGGTGCATTCCGGGATTTTTCGTCAGATGGCGGGGCAGCCTTTCATGAGTGGCTAGCTCACTACTTGGGCCCCCAACTATCTGCGGTCGGCCAGCGGTGCACCGTGCCTCGGATCCCGCTACCCTCCAAGACTAGTCTCCCGATACGCCCATGCCAGGGCTAGCCTGGCTGGTCTGCCTGCATTGGAACAACTATTTCGACCCAACTCCTCTGAATTGGCTACACTGAGCATCATACCGGAACACAGCTAAGCCGCTTGGCGGTACGTCTTTGCCCAGTGGGTGGTCACAAGCCATCGGCCGAAGCCTACCACCAGTTAGTGTCACCTGATTAGCACCACCCGGGGACCACGTGTAGGGTCTTACATTGGGTATTCTCCTACGGACGCGGGTGACTCGGCCCCCAAACTACTACACTAAACTACCCAAGGTTGAGGTAGTTATTATGGTTTTTAAATAAAAAGACCGATCAAGATGTTTAATCGTGATCGGTATTTTTATTTAAAAACTCAGTTTTAAAATAAGATGCATCTAAAAACCAAAGTAAATACGACAATAACGATTATTAAATCAATTGAACCATTAGTTTATTTGTTTAATATATATTTGTCTGAAAGTCACATCAAGATTGTGTACTTTTATTTAACTACCTAAACCTTTCTAGTATAGCTCTCGTAAGATAAGATGTAAGATTCAGTTGATCCTTTGTTAAAGCCAGTACAACTATAAGATGGTTTATTACACTTGACGTGATTCAACCCCTTCACGGCTTCATATAACGTGGTTTAAACTTTAATATACGCTCATATTGTCTGAAGGACCGCTCGTAAGTCATAAAATTACCCAATTTAATACTATACTAAGTCGTAACTCTACCCACCGAGCAATGAACTCCTAATTCCCAGCAAACCATATTATCTCCGCCATTTTTCCCGAGTAACGAAAAATCCGTCTCTGAATAATAAACACGGTCATATACACAATAATCCAACAACTACGTTCTAGCACTAGTTACTTATAAAATATTACTTGACCACACAATGCAAAATCAACTCTATTTTCTTTATTTAAGGTTGATAATTGCGTGTTTCTTAGTGATAAGTAGCGGTATAAATTTATTAGACGGTGATCCTAGGGGCCCCGGTCCCCAGTTATACAGTCTGTTAGTCAAAAGGCTGTTTACACCCATAGGTGGTCGTATGCACAATGCACTAGCTTAATTATCTTTGGAACATGAAGTTAACGATCTGGAAGAGTCATGCGACGAATTTCGGTACACGGAGCTGTTGACTTTGGATGAATATAATAGAACAATAAACTGGTTTACTACGAGTTTTCCTGCCGTAATGTGTCGGCCGGTGCCGTATGGTGCCGTAAAAGAATAATACCATCCCATCACTCCACATCGTAAGAGGCGACTAAGGGACTCACCAGAGAATGGGCAGCAGCGATCTCTGTAAAACGCAACACCATACACTGCGATTGCCAACCCGTCTGCCAAGCGTGGCGATTATGGCAACCCCGCCTCCCCCTTTGGAGGAGGCCTATGTCCAGCAGTGGACGTCTTTCGGCTGTTATTACTACGAGTTTACACAATTTACTCATAAGGAAATTGTGAACTTTTCTGAAATCTTGTCTATACATCAAGCTTTCTTAGAGTTGAAAGAGGAAAAAACACTGCCTCGTTCGTCTAGTGATCGCAAAGACTCTTGATAGACCCGTACGACGTAGTTTTGTAGCATTCAATTTTATCAATTGGATTTTCTCAAAAGCACCACGAAGTCTGGATTCAAACTCATATCCATTGGATTTAATAATCAACTGCCTAGCCTTTTCCTAACTATACTATGGTCGGGTTCCAGTCTAACCAAATGCAGTACCAGTATTTTAGACTACCTATATACGAGTATAATAAATGTAACTATGGAGCTTCTTGTCCGTTCTCTCAGTAAGAATCTACCTTTCCGAATGGATAGTAGAGTCACTTTTAAATGTAAATGATGACGTTGAAAAGTGCTGTTTAATGGCCTAATTGAAATAAACGTTTTGACTTTGACTTTGACTTTTACTTTAACTATGACATTGATTTCGACTTTACCTATCTATCCTCCTCCACTGAGTAACACAATACTCCTTGGCTAAGAATGATGTCAGATTTTCTGGCTTAAAATCATCTGTAACGACTGTCAATTGGTAGAAGGGACCAATGGCTTAACGTGAAAATTATTTATTTATTTATATATACTTTATTGTACACCAAATTAAAACATATGAAGGAAACTTTAAAATAAGCTTAACAAGCAAAATATGAGCGCATACGGCCTACCTGTTTAGAGGATAGAGCCGTAATGTTGTAATGTTGTGCATTCTACGTCTAAACTGGACATAGGTAACGCATCCAAACCGCATCCAGCAGCCCCATCATTGTTCCCCATCTTAATTATAAACATAAATACGTCCCTCGGTTTTGTCTGCACTTAGTCATAAACCAGTCGCGTATGCTTTATAATAGAGGTCGTTAGCACACTAAATGAAATTTAATGGTCAACATTTACAACGTTAAGTTTGCTCGCGTTACACTTAATTGACGTTTAGCTGGAGTTCTGTTAGTGACTGTACTGCAGTTTGTAGTTTGAACTGACGGGTTGTATTCTATACTTTGGACTGTCTCAGATTAGTTTTAAGTCTTCCGTACTAATACAGTTATGTACATCCTTTCTTAGTGCTACACCCTTTTTTATGAATGGGAAATCATCAAATGACTCTTCCCGCTCTCGGCGAAGCAGAAGGGAGTGTCAGACTCGTACTGACTAAAACCTATCCGTGTTCCTCCTAATGCCCTTTAAGTTCCATGGTAGTGCTACACCCTACAGTTAAGTCTACTATCATTATCATCATTTCAGCCAAAAGATGTCCAGTACTGGACAAACGCCTTCCCATTGCCTAATCCTTGTTTTGTGATAAGCCAGCTACACATTTCCATCTATTGCGACTTCTGAAAGCCAAAATCAACAGTAGTAAACGCCGAGCCTTTAAAGGTTGACGAGCCCCGAATCAGTTCATACTATCTTCGATCCTGCAACGAAATTAATGAGAAAAAAATAGTGGAGGAGTAGGAAAACGAATAATTTCCACTTCCTTATCAAACAGGAGACAGAATAGAGAGGCCAATAGCCTAGTCCTATGTACTAGAGACCAAACAACAATAACACAAAAAAATCTAAGTAAGAATATGCTTCATCATCATAACAGCCGAAAGACGTGAAATCCTGGACATAGGTCTCCCCCAAAAAAAAGGGGGGGGGGTTGCCATAATCACAACTCTTGGCGGGCGGGTTAGCGATCGCAGTGTATGGTGTTGCGTTTTGCAGAGAACGCTGCTGCTCATTCTCTGGTGAGTCCCTTAGTCGCCTCTTACGGAAGTGATGGGATGGTATTATTCTTTACGGCACCGTACGGCACCGACCGACACCACACGGAAATATGCCTATTAATAATTAAATTCATTATATGGTACTTCTCAGGCCAGTACTGATACTTTTAAAGGGCACTTCAATGAGACTTGAAGCTCGAAAATTAATTTTGAACAGATGTTGCGTTAAACGCAAAAGCCTGAGGTCATGAACCTTTATACATAGTCAATCACCTCATTTCGAGCTTCCTTTATTTCCAATACAACGCCATATTTTTAATTAGCATTTGGGCGTCGTGCCCTACTTTTTGGGACGATTACCTTTTATATTTTCTACTTCCTCATGTATCATTACAGTCAAGTGAATAGTGAGGAGAATTTTAATGACTAACATTGATAGACAGTGAAATATTTGTGTTCCATACACGATATGTCAGAAATGCATGCTCATATTAAATGGTTTTGTTATGGTACTGGTAGAGAGTAAAGGAACAACATCAAAATAAATAAAAAATAGTGACTTTGTTTCAAAAATCAAAATTACTTTTTGCGCAGTCTGATGCAGTTGATGGCGTTTGCTTTAGTTCCATACTAATTTCAATACCACTGACTGCATCAGAATGCTTATAAGGTTAATAAAAATAGGTACTATTTCTTTACTGTGTAGTAGATACAGAACACCTTAATTAAAACACACTGAATTTTAATTTAATAATTTTGTAAATGGGAATTTGAGGAGAACCAATGCAGATGCAGTCATTAGGCTTATTTTAAATTAAACTATTCTAATTCCTGTTAATTAAAAAAAAATGAGAATTTATGCTTAAACAATAATATAGTATATTTTTGACTCCAGTCTTGCCATGAAGTACCGGATTACCCAGTTAATGGGTTGTGGAGGTCTGGTAGGCAGCCGCTCCGCGTAAAATACTGGTATTCAGCTAAATCCGGTTTGACTGGAAGCCGACCCCAATAAGTTGGGAAAAGGCTAGGCAGATGATGATGATGAATAATATAGTAACTATATTTTTGATTGTTTGCTCATCAATCATGCCTCAACCGTTGTTTTAATTCGGATAAAGCTTGAGACCTGGGTATACCATAACTTGGATTTGAACATAAACTTCTTTTAACAGTACGTACAAAATAGGTTCCCAGTTCAAATCCAGCCTGCCGATTCGTGAAGAGATCACGAAGTGAGCTTTAAATTCATGAATTTAAAGCTGTCATTACATCTTGATTACATGTAATCAAGATGAAATGACAGCTCATTTCGTGATCACTTTTTTTTTAATAATGATGGGTTTGCTCTTGACTCTAGTCTACGTCAGAGATGACAGAGACAAAGTCTACGATGGAGCAAGCTTACCCAGAAGGAGCCTGTTCACTCTAACTTTGAAGAGATTAGGGTTTTAAGCGTTTGTAGATTTCGTCTGTCATTTGTAGATCATTGGCAGTCGTTACGGATTGTCAGAAGCCAGTAAATCTGACTCCAGTCTTGCCAGGATGTACCGTGTTGCCCAGTAGATGGGTTGTGGAGGTCTGGTAGGCAGCTGCTCCACGTAAAGCAGATTTAGCCGGCTCCAATGTAGTTGGGAAAAGGCTAGGCAGATGATGAGGGTTGTAAGCGTTTGGAAACACAGACGCAGACAGAGAGTTCCACTCCTTTGCTGTGCGCATTATAAAAGACGTTTGGAAACGCTTAGTGCGAATGGGTGGAATAGCTATCACTTTACCCAAGCCTTCACTTCGACGTGTTTATAGAATCGCACTGCTGGATCTGCCGGTCGATTCTGTAAACATGTTGAAGTGAAGACTTGGGTGAATTGATTACGAACTGAGCTGTCAATCCACGTAATTAAGATGGAACCCATGTAAGCACTGCAGATTTATATAAACAAAAAAAATTGCTTGTCTGTAAAGTCCGTTAACGGACGATATTTTACGTGATAACGTCATAAAAACAATGGAATTCTTAACAAACAAGCTGAACGCTTAGGCCGATCGTGCCTCTCTATCGCTTGTTTCGCGCTCTCGCTTGCACGCTCGGCTCAGGCGGAACGTGACACTTTTTCGTGAGTGTAGCCGGCGTTCATCGATTTATAAGAAGTAATCAAGTCAAGTCACAATTATTGCTGGGCAATAAATTGACACCGTGTACAGACACGACATCACCACTGACATAATCACCATACAGTGACCCACACAGCACTGAAATGTTTTAATAATTACACAGAAACACTGTCACGATATGGCCGCCAATTAATTCTTATTATAATATTCTCAAGGTAACACGGCGAAATATCGATTTACCACACTTTTCGATTGTTTCGTTGTAACGTAATGTGTGGAAGTCACGCTCCTATTCAATAATATTTGATAGGAAAATATTAAGCTTGGACGGTGTGAAGAGGTTTTTGTTTCCAAATTATCTGTTAGCGAAAGTCATTTTTTGAATTTGGAATTGAAAGTAGACCTAATTATTCTAGAAGTACTTGTTACGAGACTGACCACTGAGTTTGTTTCGGAATTTCTTTTTAGAAAGCACAGGCCGTATCTAGTACAAACTGATCAAAATTTTTGACGAGATGAAGAGTTGTTAAATAAATATCATTAGCATACCAGATGACCAGTGACAATATATTTTGTTAATCAAATAAAAAGTAATTCCTAAAAGCTTAAATAATTATTAAATTATCATCGTTTTAGATCTTAATAAAATAATAACAACGCGTAGTTTTATTATGCAAGATAAAAATTTGTCAGCTTGGCAAACTAGTTACCATGGCGACACCACACGAAGATGAGCCTTTACGTATCCCCTCGCAAGAATACGCTCAATTAGTTGAAACTAATTCAATAAACTAAAACAGAAGATACCAAACAATACTTCAGCCACATCAGCATAGTTTCAAACGCCATTATGCCTGTTACTTCAAAGGGAAACAATATGGGAGCACTTCATATGACCGGTACAGATTGGGGCCTAAAGGGTTTGTATCGAGGGCACCCTGCTTAGGGGAGAACTGGCTCAAGAGCTCAAACGAAAGGCTTTGAGTGAGCACAGGATATGTTACCCCTTGCTTACTCCGGTTCGCGTAGTTGGCTTATAAATGTATAGAGGGGATGGGGGGATGGAGGGAGTGATGATTACTTGAGGACTTGCTATGACGGGATAGTGCATCTATATACATATATATATAGATGCACTATCACACAATACTAATATATAAAGCTGAAGAGTTTGTTTGTTTGTTTGTTTACTTGAACGCGCTAATCTCAGGAACTCATGGTCCGTTTTGATAAATTCCTTTAGTGTTAGATAGCCCATTTAACGAGGAAGGCTATAGGCTATAAATCATCACGCTAAGACCAATAGGAGCGGAGTAGTAATGAAAATTGTGACGCTGACGAAGTTGCGCGGTACAACTAGTTTTTTTCAAATGCGTCTGAGTGATAATGCATCTGAGAGTCCCTTTAGGATGTTTTTAATATACTCATAACCATGTTGTTACTAGATGATGCTTCAATTAATTGATGAAGGAATGTGCCCCATCATCACCATCATCATCATATCAGTCGAAAGACATCCACTGCTGGACATAGGCCTCCCCTAAGCGTCGTCACAACGACTGGTCCTGCGCGTCGAGTATTACATGGGTATTCTTTGCGGATATTGAAAATGGCTTTGAGCTGGATTAGAACCGTCTGACAGTAGAAATAGAATTGCGGTAAAAATATGTTTAAGTTACTCATCATTTATACACTAGATTTTACTGAGTTATTTACTTCAATGGCCTGACACCACAGAAACCGTGCTATTTACAGGATAAAAATACATTTAGCACTTACGTAATTGTGTAAACTTCTATCAGTGAAAATATTTTCGTAATTGGATCAGAAACTATTCACACTCACACACGCTCATAATATTTGTTAAAAAATAAAGCTGAAGAGTTTGTTTGTTTACTTTAACGCGCTAATCTCAGGAACTATGGTCCGATTTGAAAATTTCTTTCAGTGTTAGATAGCCCATTTATCGAAGAAGGCTATAGGCTATATATCATCACGCTAAGACCAATAGGAGCGGAGCAGTAATGAAAATAGTGACGCAGACGAAGTTGCGCGGGTCAACTAATAATACACAAATACAGACAATGCATAAAGAACAAAACTGACAACTGTTAATAAAACAAAATGTCTTACTAATTGTATAATTAAAGTTGATGAGTTCCGTACCAGGATGCAGGCGGCGCTAAAGGATTATTAGTAGAAATTAACAGTGATACTTAATAACTTCTTCAATTTGATGACATGTGGGTCTTCGAACAAAGTTCAACTTCCAAAAAGGTCAATGACTTGACAGGATCACCATTCTGAGCTGTTTATTTGGACATAGTTATATTCATTATGAAAAGTTTCAAATAAGCTTGAGAGTTCGGAAAAAAACTTTATGAAATGATTTATTTGAAATGTTATTTATAAACTTCTATCACGTTCAAATTAGGAGAGCGCAGCAAAAAAGCAATAGGTATAATAGCCAGGCACAGATAAAAATATATAAATGGCAACACATTTTTTATTAAAGTGCACAATTTGATCGCTATTACAAAAAATACCTACGCATTTCAAATAAAAATAAGACGTCGTAGACTTTGTCTCTGGCATCTCTGACCTAGACTAGAGTCAAGAGCAAACCCATCAGAAATAAAAAACGAAAAAAAGTTTATGTCTACATTAGTACTTAATTTCTTGAAATAATTATAATGGCTCCCGAGTATCAATTAGTGTCCTCGTAATAACTCCTTATCAGACTTCCAACAATCGAATCATCGACTTCACTAATGTACAAAATACGGCTGCAGATAAAAGAAAACAAAAGAAACTCACTAAACGCCTTCTCTTTTGTTACAGATTAAAATCGCTCTGATGTGAAAAGGAACAAAGATGGACCTTAAATATCTGATCCTAATGATTGCCTTCGCGACAGTCGAAATAAACGTAACGGAGAGCCGACAGAACGACAAAAGGCGATGGAAGAACGACAAGATTTACTCACACTACGTTAATATTTGTGATATACAGGACCGAGGGTCCAAAGTTCATTGTTACTGCGAAAGTATAAAGATAAAAACTGCCACAAAGGCCGATTGTTGGGTATTCAATGGCGGTATAGCCGAAGACGATCCGTTCTGGTCCAATTTTTATTCGCAACCAAAAATAGAAAAGTTAACATTCAACGTCAGAGCCGACGGCGGACTGACGTATATACCCGCAAAAGTGATCGTTAGACTGGAACGATTACAATACCTCAACATACAGTACGCCAACATTTATAGTATACCCTCGTTCGCGTTCACCAACTCGACCACGCTCCGGGAAATAACACTGCCCAAGAACAAAATAGCGAAGCTGGAAAAGATGTCATTCGCCCATCTAATAATGCTGTCAAACGTCAGCTTAGTAGAAAATCAGATATCTGAACTGAAGCGGGACGTGTTCTACGTCCTCCCCAATTTGCAGAGGCTGTATCTGTCGAAGAATATAATTAGCGTCCTTCACGATGGATGTTTCAAACATCTGAACAATCTCATCAAATTGGACCTCGACAACAATCAGTTGACAGTTGTCATTAGGGAGAACTTCCAAGGTCTGTCTAATCTGATCACGTTGGATATGAGAAACAATAAATTAACGATGATAGGGGACCTTGCGTTCGCGGAACTTTGGAGCCTTCAAGAACTTTACCTGGATGGCAACGAAATAGAATTTATATCCGAGAGGGGTTTCGGTGGATTGACTCAGCTGCGAAAACTTTCGTTGGCCGATAATAAGTTGGGGACATTAGACGACGGCGTGCTCGATGATATTCAAAAGTTGAATGTTTTGGATTTGAGGAACAATAACTTAGAAACGTTGAAACAAGAAGCAGTTCAAAATGTTTTGGAAAACATGAAGTCCAATTATGCGTTAATCTCTCTAGACGGTGAGTTGGATTTTGACAACTTTGTTCGCCATTTGTCTTTGTTCTTACAATTTTGTGTAATCCCTAACAAATGTCGATATTACTTCGTAACTGCTGACATTTGTTAAGATAAATACGAATTTGTTCTTTGTTTCCGCCGCTTTTGAAATGTAGGAAACGAGGAGAATAAATGAGGATGTCGTAATAACTCGACCTGTTTTCACATCCTTGCACAAAAGTTGGTTGGCGAGAACCGGAAATAATTAAGTCTAATGTTTAATGAGATTTGGAGAAAATCATTTAATAGTAAATTAAGTTTAGTGCCATGTAAAATGTGGGCAAAAATTTACGAAGTGCTGTTCTTTCCAAGGATTCAATTTAAAATGCAAACTACCATTATAAGAGCCCATAAAACGGTAAAAAAACTATCATTAATAACATCTGTGTGCCGGTTAATTACCCGACCGCAGTGATGTATGCTCCTTCAGTAACCCGTTGGGTAATATATCCGTGTTGAAAATTAACCGGAATGGTTCAATTAACCGCACGATTAGCTGCCTCGGCTATTATGTCACGGTTCTTTGGTTATCATGATGTATTATTAGTGTATTGTAGGTGTTGGCTGTTTTGTAGATTAGAAAAAGACTAGGTAGTGATATTTTTTTTTTTTTAATAATTAGAAAATCATTTAGCAAAAATCTTTTTGGACATGTCCGATGTATGTACAGTCTGCAAAGCCAATGCAATGTGTGAGTGTGCTGAGTAGACTATTATTGTGCGATAAACTTCTAATTAAGTACACATTTCCCCAATTTCCCTTCGTAGATACCGTTTTTAAATACTAGAGAACGTAATGGATCACGACAAAAGTCAATTCAGTACAGCTTTATGTCTTTATCTCTGTTTTTATGCTAAAGAAGTCAATAAATATATGCAGGGGCAATGACTATTATTCCACATTTATCTGGCGCTTTCTTTTTTTTACCTACCATAGTAAACTTACTAGGTAATAATCATTTTCACCAGTGCGTAGTCTCGTAAATCAGCACCAAGAACATCAATCTTCAGGCAAAAGCTACTTACTACTAACTAACCGCCCAAAAAACTCAGGCCACAGTCCACCGCACACTTAAACCATCCGGGGACATTACTACCCCCAACTACAATGAATCAGGCCTTGAAATACTGTGTTTAAGTGCACTGTGACAATTTAATAGCGTCTATATTTTGCTGTGGGCTAGATGTTATATTTTCCGCACTGGTCGAGCATTGCTGTTAGCTATGATTTAATACTCTTTGTCCACAGTTAATTTGGTTTCGTGGCTTGTTTATTGTAGAGATGATCCTAGTTCAGCGTGTCGGGACTTTTGTTTGTAACTATTTGAAATGTTTGTAAAAGTGTTGATTTTTTATTTCATTATGGGTAATATCAAATGACTGCTTCTGCTGTGGGCGGAGCTTAAAGGAGTGTCAGACTCTTACTGACTAAACCCACCGTGACCTTTTTGAACAAATTCCGCAAGGATTTGTGTTATAATTTATCAACTGTATTTCTCGGAATAATTAATCAATGTGATACGTATTTAGGTATGTCTAAAAAATATTGGATTTAATGGATAGCCGGATAAGCAATGTCATCGGAACAGGAAATTACTTTTTAAACAATCTTATGTAATCCACTTTATAGGGTCTAAATTTAGATGCGACGGTAATTTTTGGGGTTATGATTTAAAAAACTTAACGCCATCCTTTTTTCACAGGAAATAAGCTGACCTGCGATTGCCGTCTATCCTGGCTACACAAACTCCGAAATGAAACAAAAAGTAAACGTGTCAAAGCCTCACTGTCCCGCCTAAACTGCATCATGGATACAAAAACTAACATCGGTACTGTTAAAAATGAAAAACCACAAAAAGCTATTCAAAATATTCAAGGTTCATACAAAAAAGACATTGACTACGAAGAAGAGGAATTTGAAGAGAAACATTATGATGACGCAATGCAAGATCAAGAAACGGACAATGATGAAAATAAAATTGAATATAAGAGAAAACTGCTCGAAATACCAGCGGAGATGCTCCCGTGTCCGAACCGTTTAATTTATGAGGCGTCGTACTCGCCACCGACGCAAGACGAGGTCAAATACTACAAGACTTCATCAAGCAAGATGTTGGTAGCAACAACGTCGCATTTATTATTAGTACTTGTAGTAATGTTGTAGCGTATAAATTGAATTGTAAATAATTCTGTGATTTCATTAAACATTTATCGTTCAGCTCTAAGTTATTTTGACTATATTAGAAACGTTTTCTGAGAAGTATCTTTATTAATATTTTTGGTGTTCTATGGCTATTAATTTAGTTAAGTTAGGAATAAATTCATTTTGGAATTTATAGATTTATGATTAAAATTATTTTAATAACATTATTTATCACATCTTTGTGACCTGAGTTGAAGGGTAGTAGACATTAATTATATAAATATGCTGATTTTCTTAAATATAAGAATACTTTTTACTAAATTATTGTAATCATCTTTTTCACTGCTTTCATTAATTCTTAGATTTTAGGTTATTTATAGGAATTGATAGATTTAGGTGAATTTGGACCTAAAGAGCTAATGCTGTAAATAATCTGCACTCGTGTAAGTCACCATTATTTCTATGTAAATAACATTATGTTAAATAGCATAATTATGCTAAGTGTGTTGTTCATAATTATATTTCAATTTATTAAGGACATTCCTACAGTTTAAAAGCAGTTCTATATAGTTGAGTGAGATGAAAGAGAATTTGTTTTTAAATGTCAATATTTTGTAAAAACAATATTGTTATCAATACTTTACTAAAATTCAATTTCTTCCTCATTGATATTCCTTACCTTATTTCTATCATCAATGAAAGCGAGCTTGAGGTTGTGATGGTTTTCTTATTACTTCATTATTATTAATTCATGACAACTTCGCGTAAATGATTATAAACCTTTATGTTGGTGTACCGTAGCGTATTGTTTCTTGCTAACGAAGTTACTAAACCTTCAATATATTCTCTTTACGAGTTAATTTTAATAATTATCAGCAAAGTGTGGTTCTGGTTGTTATTGTATTGTTTGCCTCAAAACCTCACTTTGTTGTTACCATAACAATTTCATAATTAGTTCAGAAGTACCTAATGGGTATTTTTGTTTTTGTTTTTGATATCGAGTGTAATAAAGAAATGCCTATTTTTCATCATAATATTACTTAAAAGATATATTAATTCTAAAATGTGTTTTGCTATAGATTTAATTAATTTTAGTTAATTAGCCTATCTTAACGAACAAATTTTTTGTGTGTTTCTTTCTGTAGCTGGATTTTAATTTAATGTTAAGTACTTTCGCGATGTTATTCTTATTTCATTTTTCAAGCTCCTTAGAACTAATACTCAGTTTACTTGAGTGTTTTATTATCATAGTTGTATGTTTATTTGTAAGAGAATACTCGGGAAAGAGTTGGCAGAAGATCCACACATACAAAAAATAGCAAAAAAAAATGTGGTCTCGTGATACTACCTTGTGAAACACCTGCTGTTGTGGTGGAATTAGACGCTGAAGAACAAAATTTATATCGTTTTTGTAAAAAAAACTGTCAGGTGATGCTATTAAAATTAATGACTCGGATAAATACATGTCTCTCTAGAAAGCCAAGGTCATTTCAATCAGTACTAAAGTCAACCCTTGCAATCATACCTTTCACTATGCCTTTGCTTTGTCGTCTGCACGTTAATATCGAATGCACTTTTGTTTACCTGTGACCTACATTTCACGCATTCCATGTTGTAGATCTTTAACAAACAATCTCTTTTCTCGAAATAGTGATTTAAATACCAAAGATTTTCCTTAACACCAATTTATTTAGCATTGATCTCAGAAGTTTTCTTCTCCGCAATGTAAATAAACACATCAAAATTATCAATTATCTATTATCTATTCAGAGTGTGGAAACAATAAATTGATACTTTTCCAATTTGGCTGTTTTATTTATTTACTCAGATTTCTTAGTAGATACATAATAATAATATTGATAGCTTGTAAACATGGATTTGTACGTATTTGGATTAATAATAAATCACAGATTATTTGTGTAGGCTTTGTTTCTATCAATTGAGCTAAACATTTAATTCTTCTAAGGCCTTCTAGATAGCAACAAAATGTTCAAATAGAGTAGGTAAATGTTTATACTGATACAATCACTATCATGCCACAATATCGTGCGACATACATTAATTTTTATTGCTATATTTTAACTGTTATGTTAGTCTAAATTATAGTATTATAATATGAAGATCTTAACGAAGTATCAGACTTGATTAGGTATTCAAGGAGCTTAAAATAAAGGTATAGTGTCAAACACCTTTGTCCAATATTCTATGGCCAACTAACGAAAAATTTAAATTCGATCGCAGCTGCAATGGCCATATCTACCGTAGGTAAGTAGAAAACAACATTCTTTTGTTCGGTACAGCCGTTAGTACATTGCCATCGTTAAAGTACTTTTTCAATAGCTGAAGAAGTTTCATGTTCCGTACTTGACTTCTATGACCTAATGTGAAGATATAAGAAACCTTAACACAGAACGCGTAGATTTGTGTTAATTTACTGTGTTTAACAAGATTATTAAGTGTTAAATTACAGTTTCTTTTAAGAGCATACGGAGGGAAAATTAAACCAACAATTAAAAAAACAAAATTCAGAGAGCCTAGCTCGAATATTTTTGACGTAACACGGCAAAAACGAAAAATTTTACCATAGCTAATACTAAAGTCAATACTCATTTCACACATAACATTTATTAACGGGTAGAGCCTCATGGATTATTATTATTATTATGTAAATTGTGTATGTCCCATAAAAATACACCAAAATACTATGGGGTTGTAGTATTTCACATTCAAAATTCACTTTCTTTAACGTCACTGTAGGTACGTCAAAATATTCGTGCTAGGCTTCAGAACAAGGACATTAATTTACCTCCTATTTATAATTTTGATACAGAAATGCAGGTAGCCACACCAAGAGAAACGGGTAAAATCTCTTTTCATATAATTGTCTTCAGAATAAACCAAAAAGGTAAAACGTACGAAATGAATTGTGGCCGGAATACATAATTAATGTCTGTGGCCATCAAAGAAAAAAAAATGGCGAAAAGAATACGGAACATGAAAATCAGGTCTTACCTTTGTCGTATGTTGCTCTTGACAGACGGTAAAGTAGGTCTGAGAAGATGGTTTTGATAACATCTCCGTTCTGTGGACTGCATAAGTAGCCGGAAATTTACTTGTGTCCTTAAAACGTGCTTTTAATCTCGCCTACACTTGATTCTGAAATTAAGTGGCAGAAAGAATAGAAAGAATTTTATTTATTATATTATTTATAAGACCTGTCGTAATGTATGGATCAGAATGTGAGGTGCGAAAAAGATGGATGAAAATAGATTGCATGTAGCGAAGATGAGAATATTGAGATGGATATGTGGAGTAACGAGAATGGATAAAGTGAGAAATGAGTACATTAGAGGTAGTTTAGAAGTGGCGATAGTGACGGAAAAGTTAAAAGGGAATCGCTTGTCTTGTTATGGTCATGTGAATAGGAGGGATGAAACGCATGTAACTAGAGAATTATGGATATAAATATGGATGGATGGATGGAGAGGAAGAGGAAGGCCAAAAAAAAAAGATGAATGGATTGTGTGAGAAGCGATATGAAAGAAAAGAGAGTTAGTGATAGAGTGACGACTGATAGATCAGTTGCGCTGACCCAAAGTAACATGTGATAAGGGCAGGCAGATGATGATTTATTAGAAAGATTGAGGGGTCGAAAGATTCTGGAGTGGCAACCATGAACTGGCAGATGCAGCGTTGCGTAGCCATCCACAAAGTTTTTTTGTCTGTCTTGCAATTTTGCACGCATATGTTTATTGCGTGACAATGCAATATTATGATGACAAGGAGCTGATCTGATGATGGAACTGGAAGGTGGTCATAGGAACTCTGTAATGAAACGAAGCAACCCCATTGAGTTTGGTATCGTTTGATTTGTTTTGACGAGTATTTTGTCTTTAGATAATATTCACGGTCTGATGGTGGTGCTGGAAGGTGGATATAGGAACTCTGTAATGAAACGAAGCAACCCCATCGAGTTTGGACTCGTTGGATTTCACTTGACAAGTACTTTGTCTTTAGATGGTATCCAGGGTCTGATGATGTAGCTGGAAGGAGGCCATAGAAACGCCGTTACAAAATTACATAACCCCATCGAGTCTGAACACGTTTGATTTGTCTTGACAGATACTTTGGTAATTTTCCTTTCAAACGAAACATTTAACTAAATCGAATTTAGCAAAAGATTTAAGATGTGGTGAGTATGCACTGTAGTCCCATGCTCGGGGAAGTTTTACATCTAAACCATGTTATAGTAAAACAGGGTTTCGAGGTTTCGGTTGTGGCGGGCCAAGAAGATGACTATTCTAATAATTGGATGGATAAAATTTAACCATTTAAACGAGTAATACTGTGTGCTATTATAACCGCCATCGTCTACCCTGGTTGGGAGAACGCTTAAGTCACGTCGCGTCACAATTTCTTTGATTTCGTATTCTGTAAGCTGAGGTAAAAATGCGTTAGTGCCAGCTGTCAATGCTCTCAGATACTCCAGATATATTAAGTGTTTTTAAGAAAAACAGGATTGAATTTTGGGTTTCGTACCCGAAGGATAACCAAAGGAGTCCTAAAAAATACACATTCTTTTACTTCTTAATAATAAGTAAGGGCAATAAGGTCTAACGACCCCACACACCCTAGTGTCAGAGGTTCTTAATCACCTCAAGCCTCTAACATGGTTAATTTGATGACTGCCATTTGGCGGCCGGTACCATCTGCGTGCGACTTACCTTCCGAAGCACGGAATAATATTTTTATCAGACAATTAACTGAATTAAGCCGGCAGTGTCCTAGCCAAAATGAAAACAACTTTACAAAGTATACTTCCCGTGGGAATCGAACCCACGACCACCGGGTCATAAGGCACACGACTAAATCACTCAACCATGGAGGCAGTTGATACACGCACTAAAAAGAAAGAAACAGTAACGGTCAAAAATTACTGTAATAAACATAATGGTGCTGCCTGAAAATAAGTCACAATTGTGAAAAATGTCGTTACATTTTGTGAGGATTTATGAAAGGTGGGAATTACTAACGTACTTGCTTCGCAGCATCACATAGTGCCCACTCACGTCACAAGTAACACGACACTCCCAAAAATAGAACACACACGGACCAACAAACTTTCGAGGACAACGTATCATCTTATTGTATCTTTCTTACGTTACTTAGACAACAATTTCTTTCACTCGAATGCACCCATCTTCAATAAACAACAGAACAGGAAACAACCACTAGCAACCAACAATATCAACACTTTGTTTATTGGCTTTGTTCAAATGTTTCTGACATAAATATTGTCTAAATGAACTGTTAATAAGTATAACAAAAACTTACTTGGTATCCGAAAATGGTTTTAAATTTATTTTATTTATTTACAATGGGTCCTTGTTTTAAATAGAAGTTGGAAGTTATGCTTTTATCTTTATTAAGATCTTGAATACGAGTAGGTGAACGCCCACAGCCTGCTGTAGGACTGATGGGGGTCCTGGGTTAGATTGAATGAAGAAATCGGATCGCGGTCGGTCATGCATTGTAGTGGCTCATGATGTGGACTTAGCTGCTACAAAAAAACTTTTTAGGGGACTCGAAGGGTAAACAACGGAACCCTACTAGCCCGCTGTCCGTACGTCTGTCCGTCAGAGAGCTGTATCTCAAGAACCGTAAAAGGTAGACAGTTTAAATTTTCGCTGTGTGTATTTTTATTGCTGACTATAACAAATAATAAAAAATATATATTTGTTTTTTATTTATTTTACACCATAAAACTATTTTAGAAGTCAAAATAAATACAATAAAAGTTTAAAAATAAACTTTTCTTTTATGGGAATAAAATAAAAGTTTATTTCCCTTAGTGTGACAGTTCCACTCGCATTTGACCGGGATTTTTCTTATTTCTCAAATAAATAATTATTACATTTATTACTTTACTTTTCAAGTCTGCTGATGCAATTTGTACACTATTTTCACATTTCCTCCTTTCCGCTTTCTATGTAACCTCAACCTTAAAAAGCCTACTCGTGTAGATTGGAAGGTACCTGGCCAAGTTATCTTGTTCATTCAAACTTATAACAACCCTTATAAAATTGTGTATTGTGTTGTTATAAACAAACTTACGAGGAGTTTGTTACCTGTTATTATTAAAACAGGTAACTCACCTACTCACTGAGAATTGACTGAGGGAAGTCAACGATTCAGTACCTAGCAGTGAATAAAATAGTAATGCAGCTTCGTTAGAGACGTCTGTTGTAATAACTACCTAATAACCCGTGATGTCACGCGTTCATCATCACCATCAGCATCATAACAGCTGAAAGACGTTCACTGCCGGACATAGGCCTCCCCCAAAGGGGGGGGGGGCGGTTGTCATAATCGAAACGCTTGGCAGGTGGTTTGGCGATCGCAGTGTGTGGTGTTGAGTTTTACAGAAAACGCTTCTGTCCATTCTCTGGCAAGTCCCTAAGTCGCCTCTTACGACACCCATGGGAAGTAATGGGATGGTATTATTATTTTATGGCACCATACGGCACGGGCCGACACCATACGACACCTGTCACGAGTTAGTAACGCACATCAATACAGTCGAGTAAGGTCGTACAATAGATCGGATTCACTCGCGTGTTCCAATGCGACAAACGGCTTCAATCGATGCAAAAAATCGCCGTGGGCGTTGTCTCTTAGGTGCAATTGAAGGAAGAACGGACGGATAACTTTGGAGCCCTACGCACTTAGCCAATTCAGCTTCTGAAATGCACCTTCTTTTCAGTTCAGTCTCTGATATAAACCTTAAATCACCTAATTTAAACTGCAGGCGAAGGACTTTTTTATCCGATGACTAAGAAAACACCATAAGGGTGCCTGGTGTCGAGGTAGCGAAATGGAGAAACGGAGAAATATTAACCAATCATGTCAGACAAAAGTCAGTGACTAACGGAGTGCAGAGATTTTATGCAATTCCATTGGTTAAAATTTCTTCGTTTCTCCGCTCCGCTGCCTCGCTCCACTGTAATGGACAGGCAGGGTTCTTTTTTACCATTTTGGTACGGATTCCTAAAAACGGTAAATTTTTTGTAAAATTATAGGTAGATCAAAAATGTACGGTAGGCCATAAATTAATGTCAAAGAAACAAAAGAAAGTTCTTGTTTCTAGGCCACATAAAAACATCACAAAACAGCCGTCTCGCACCACTAAACATACTAAACCCAAAATAAAAGCAGTTAGCAACAAAAACTTCACCAAAATCTACTGTCAGGTCCCTCCATAACTCCGGATAACTACCTCCAATTCAATTTGAAGTACTACCACATAATATATACAGGTGGAGGCACCATTAACACTAACGGATTGACTTGGCCGCGATCCAGTTTGTCATGATCCAGTGTTGCCGTGTCGATGGGATCACCTCGGAATTACTACTGCAGATATATAGCTGGTTACGTGGTGGGAATTTGTGGTGGGGGTTAACTATTTGTAATTGTATCAGCCAGTAGGTGATAGTTGGAATATCCCATATACCAAACTATCACTTACCTGTCTATATAGTCAGCGAAAAATATGTGTTACCTAGTTCAAAATAATGTTTGTTTTTTCAAGTGTATAAATTAAAAAAAAAATGTGATGTCAAGCTAGTGCCAGTTAAGTCCAGCAAGGCTATTCTGTAAGTAACCATTTCGATATCGAGCTTCACCTGAGTGAGATAGCTCACAAAGTGAACTTTATTGTACACAGCATAGAGGTCTTATGTTTATACTCACCTCGGATTCCGCTGTCGAGACACGTAAATGTTGTTACAGAATAGGGGTACTTGTTTATTAATTTATTATTTACGGTTTTGTACGGTGTAAATCTATATACTAATATATTAAGCTGAAGAGTTTGTTTGTTTGTTTGTTTGTTTACTTGAACGCGCTAATCTCAGGAACTACTGGTCCGATTTGAAAAATTCTTTCAGTGTTAGATTGTCCATTTATCGAGGAAGGCTATAGGTTACATATCAACACGATAAGACCAATAGGAGCGAACTAGTTATATACAAAAACCGTCCTCGAGAATCACTGTATCTATTGAAGAAACCAGCATCAAAATCCGTTGCGTAGTTTTAAAGATCTAAGCATACATAGTTACAGACAGACAGCGGAAGCGATTTTGTTTTATACTATGTAGTGATTTATTTATTACCTAACTCTATACTGATAATCCAACTCTGGAGCTAATAAGCACAGCATCGAATTCCATACTATACACACTACATAATGTCTGCCTGTCTGTTTGTTTTTTACCTGTTTAAATTTCAGTGGCTGAACGGATTGGATGAAACTTTGACCTGGAATAGCTCATGGATTTTGTTTTACCAGTAATACCTTCCTTATAGATAATTTTCGAATTTCGATTTTTTGATAGTGACGTTTGAAATGGATAAAATATTTGTATTAATACTCCTGGTATTTTCAACTACTTTCATACTACTTATTTTATCTTATATATAGATAGTTTGTCCCGAAAGGGACTTACGGAGAATATCTGGAACTGTCTTTCCCAACAGCCAAACGTTCATGTAGGCACACAAATTGCCCCTTCTAACCCGAGCAAAGATTACCAAGTCAAAACTCAAAACCGCCAACAAATTCCGTTTTCCAATTTAGAATGCGTATAATTCACATCCACAACGCTGACCAATTTCAAAATCCAAGGGATTGATAAAAAAAAAGTGGAATTTGTTGAGTAACTTTCGTACAGTTTGATTTAATCCGTGGCACGTTCCCCTAGCAAATTGGTTCAGGATAACGATGATATACACAGGTTATATTTTGTAAAGCCACTTTCGACATCCTTAGTGGGGTACGGTATTAGGTTACCGCAAATGTTCTGCACGAAACTTTGCTATGAACATGCACAAAGCAAGCAATTTATGAATATAAAGACATGAAAACTTTAAGGTTTGGGAGATTCGTTGCAACTGTGGCTTTTGTAAGGATGCAAGATGGTTTTTATGCAGTAATATTGTGGCGTAATTTGGACACAGTATAAGTTGGAAATGACCTAGCAGCTTTGTTATTAAAAGTGAATGTGTAGTAAATGTGTTTTTAATTAAAATAAGCTACCTCGAACAAGCTAATCTTTACTTCTCTTTGACGGGTCTTAGCTTCTTTTGTTTATAAATCCGTGAAAAATGTTGCGGGGTTCATGTTTATTTCATCGTTTACCATTTATTTATAAAAAGAAAAATAGTTATCTTAAAAAAATCAAGAACACAGTTGCTTCTTTGTATGAACTAGGTTAAATCTGTGCTTCAGGCTATGATTTTACTGAATGAATTTATTGTGATATGTTTTTAGGATTTAACAGTTATTGTTTCATTTTATGAAACATGAAATAAATTACTAAACAGGATAAATAAATAATGTTTTACTTTTTAGTAAGCTGATAAAAAAGGAGAGTAACTAAATATAACACGGGTAGAGAACCTTTTTCAATCGTAACCCAATATTCGATTGCCCTTAATTTAGTCCATGATAATTGATGAAAACAATAATGAGAAACAATTGAAGCTTGTATTTATTTCTCTGCAGAAATATTTTGAATTTTATCCGAAGAAGGAAAAAGTTTAATTTTGTACGATGTGGCATCGCATAAATTACAAACACGATTGTTGATTCTGGAGAGTTGTTTATTTACCTGAGGAATTCCGGACGAGAATTAAACTTTTGTGTTGCTGTTGTTCACAAATATTTGAGTAAATTACATAGCACTGTATCACGCTGCATTCTCTGAAAGGGTAAGTAGTTACGGTTGTCCTATAAACTAAGGACGAAAACAAGCTTTTATGCATCGATGGGAAATTATCAAATGACTCCTCCCGCTCTAGGCAGAGCGGATGAGAATGTCAAACTCTTACTGAATAAAACCCATCCGTTTTCCTCCTAATGCTCTTTGCGTTCCAGCGCCGCTGTGACTTTTTACAAGCCTGTGGTCAAAAACAATATCCTGTGGTCATTAAACGTTCAGAAGAACAGGCTTCAGACTACTACTTGCTGCAAAATTCTATGGTTGTCCATTCCAGGAACGATCTGTCTAGCTTTTTAACAACTATGTTGGGGTCAGCTTTTTGTTTAACAAGATTTATTTATTTATTCATTCATTAATAAATGCAGATGCAGATGAAGCAGAGTACCAACATTTTGTGATTCAGGGCCCAGTTGAAGGCAAGAGAGCACGCGGTCGATCACGAGCTCGCTGGGCTGACCTGATACAAAACTACCAAGTCCAATATAGTTCAGTGTACACGTAACGCCGGCAGAAATGGCAGCGAAAGTAAATCCGGCCTGACTGGAAGCCGTCCCCAATATAGTTGGGAAAAGGCTAGGCAGATGATGATGATGATGATTTGGTGAAAATTCCAACTGTCTACCTATTACGGTTCTTGAGATACAGCCCGCTGATAGACGGACGGACAGCAGAGGCTTAGTAGTAGGGTTCCGTTGGTAACCCTTTGGGTACGGAACCCTATAAAATAGTAGTCAATTAATTTATGAAAGTAATAAAACCATCGCGCAATAGACAGAAAGTCGAAACGTGCTAGTATGCCTCCTGCGTCTATAATTTACACGAGTACCCTTCAAGCTGGTATTCAGGAATATTGCTTGCCCTCAAAAACAGATTTTATAACGTAAAATCAAACCAGTTTACTTCATTTATTTAATTAAAATTCTTCAATATCACTGATTTATAATTAGAAGTTTAATACGAACAAAGAGATCATTGAGGTGCGTAAACGTAAAATTAATTAATTGTCAGTTAAATTATTGAAATTAATTAAAAATCAGTATTTTACGAGCACAAGATAACGTTCAGTACTAAAGAGTAGCATTGATCTTCAAGGTATTATTCAAAAAGGTGATTTTCAGTGATTTTAAAAAGGTATTTTAATGTCCTATAGACATGGTACTTCATGGCAAGACTGGAGTCAGATTTACTGGCTTCTTACTATCCGTAACGACTGCTAAATATCTACAAATGACAGCCGGGACCAACGGCTTAATGTGCTTTCCGAGGCACGGAGGAAACTCGGTATGTTAAGATGGTCACCCATCCACAGACCAACCTTGGCAAGCGTTGCTTAACCTTGACGATCGACCCTTGCGGCTGTTATTATCTAGCCACGAGCTCCTCACCACACTATATCCAATATTACACTGAAATTGAGTATTCCGAACTTCCCCGCACACCGGTATAAATTCCTCATTAAGTCTTAAAGTATTTTAGCGCAGCTCGCACGAACACCTGGGCTCGCATTAATATCAGAACCTGAATAAGATGCATGGGTATGCACCGGTACGATGTGGTCTTGTATATGAGGAGAATGGGGTACTTAGTCAATGAGAATTTGGTTCCTGTGGTTTAGGTATCTAACGTGCCTGATGTTGGTGTGATGAAGAACGTTTGAGTATCAATAAAACTATATTCTATAATGTTACTTTTTTGTGAGTTAGTTTGGTTTGACTTCCGCAGCTTGTACAAACACCTGAGTTTGTATTAATATATTCTAATATTAATACAAACCCAGGTGTTTGTGAATGAGATGCATGGGTATGCACCAGTACGAGGTGGTGATGTCTGTGGGGAGAACGGGGTACTTTGTCAAAGATAGACGGTGCCTGATGTTGAGGTTTCGTGATGAGATGTTTGACAAAATTTTGTGCACATAATTTGCTGTCTCGAAGAGCTCGTGGCTAAATAATAATAGCCACACGGGTCGATCTTCAAGGTTTAGCAACGCTTGCTAAGGTTGGTCTGTGGATGGGTGACCATCTTATCATACCGAGTTTCCTCCGTGTCTCTGAAAGCACGTTAAGTAGTTGGTCCCAGCTGACAGTTGTAAGATATTTGGCAGTCGTTACGGACTGTCAAAAGCCAGTAACTCTGACTCCAGTCTTGCCAGGAAGTACCGTGTTACCCAGTTAATGGGTTGTGGAGGTCTGGTAGGCAGTCGCTCTACGTAAAACACTGGTATTCAGCTGAATCTGGTTTGACTGCACCGACCCCAATATAGTTGGGAAAATGTTAGGTAAATGACCTCGTGCCAACGACATAAAGAATAAAATAGAATATTTTGCAATTTTGAATTTCAAATTATATCTATAGATTTAAAATTAATTTGAATCGAAATACTGCCTAATTGTTTGCAAATTACTTTAACCAAATAGCAACTAACTATTAAAACACTTGCTACTTGAGACGTTCAGCCACCCCTGCTAAGAAACTCTAATATCAAAATATCATTTAATTTATAGAGTCACTTTGACAGTGAAATTGGACGTTTAGAATATTCCCCTATAATAGCGACATTTGCGAAATATTATATTTGTAGGTGTGACACACTATTTCTCGAGAACCGGGCTGCAAGCGACGTGCAACGAATATTGTTACTACAAATGTATAGTTTAAGGCCAAGCGCTATGACGCCAGCGAAAATATTTTGACTTTCATCTCCAAGAAAAGAAGGCAAGTGGAAATAAAGGAAGGAAAAATGTTTTGTTTTTCATATGAATTTTGATTACGATGTGAAATAGTGTAACATGAAATATTTATTTTATTTTATTTTACAATTTTAGGATAATTTATAGCTAAACATTTTCACACATAAGAGACTAACAAAAATAAGGGCAATTAAAAGTTTTCACAGATTGAAGAGAGCTTATTATATTAGCAAAAAATATGTGAAAAGGTAGACAGTGTTCTTAGTAAAAACAGTAACTTAAGTAAGAACAAAAACGAAAATACAACCGAGTTGAGAACTTCCTCCTTTTTTAAATCAGTTAAAAATGTGACTCAAACAGCGTAGATATTAATTAATTACCTAGTTTGAGCTATTCAAAAATAGATTGCAAGGAGTCCTTTTTTAATTTTAAAATACAAGTATAGAAAACATCGATGTCGACGCCCCAGCAGACCGCATTATATGTATGACTCGATCTTATTAAGTAAGAATTTCGTCTGTAAATCGTATTTTGGTGTGGAATACCGTGTTTGTCTGATAATTGATTGATTAGAAAGAGACAAATGGGAAACAAAAGGATTGTAAACGATAACTTTAATTGTTTTATTTTTCACAGAAAGTGTCATTATAAGGTGAAATTTTGTTACATGGGAAAAATAATTTTTGTGTTTGTCTGTAAATTGTTTGGCTGAAATTCATAATTGATACTAACAAATATTGTTAAAGGTGAAAATTGAACTACAAATATAATATTCAACAAATAAACTAGGAGATTTTGGGTACAGTTATACAAAAGGAATTATCTGAATATTAATAAAATGGCTTCCGTTCAATTGGCGGAAATAATTTAGCGGTATCGAATTAAATCGCCACAGTTATTTTAATGCAGCAATGATTTATTTAAAGCTGCTTTGTTTAATTTACTTTGGAAAATTTCAATTATTTTGATATGTTCGAACTATTTACGACCAAATTGGGCTGCTGTTTGCACTTTGTAATACGACCATCAGGTCAGATTTTCCGCTGTGATAATAATTATAAACAGCGTTGTACTAGTTATTTAAGTGATGTTTAATTAAGCGTAGTATACGGTTATTAAATATTTTCAGAGGGTTATTTACAAATTTAATAAAAACTGAAACGCATAATATGTATAAACAAAAAATAAAAAAATCAAATAAAAATATTAATTTAATTCTCAGCTTCAAATAATATAAAACGTAAAAAAACAAATTGTCCTTACCAAACGGCTCTTTTATTAAAACAGCTCCCCCTTAACCAGACACATTATTTAAAGGGCAAAGAATGGCTCACGTTAGTCTCGCTCGATTATCATCACGCTAGCGACGGATAAGGGCGCCAGATGTTCTACACATTAACACTGATATTGGCTCCAAGTTAAGCAGTAGTGTTAAGAGATTTGTAACCTAACGGCAGTATTTTGTGAACGTAATTAGATGAAGAAAGAGGGAGAGGGGGTGGTGATAAATGTGAGAATAAGACGGGAATATTAATTTGTTTATTAGGGAGTTTTGTTTGTTAAGTCTTCCTTAATTCTTAGTTTAAATGTCAGAGTTGAAAATTGAATCTGTAGATTTGTTTAATGTTATGGGTTTGCTCTTGACTCTAAGTCAGAGATCATCTGCCTAGCCTTTTCCCAACTACATTGGGGTCGGCTTCCAGTCAAACCGGATTCAGCTGAATACCAGTGTTTTATGTGGAGCGGCCGCCTACCAGACCTCCACAACCCATCAACTGGGTAACACGGTACATCTTGGCAAGACTGGAGTCAGAATTACTGGCTTCTGACAATCCGAAACGACTGCCAAAGATCTACAAATGACAGCCGGGACCAACGGTTTAACGTGCTTTTCGAGGCACGGAGGAAACTCGTTATGTTAAGACGGTCACCCATCCACAGACCAACTTTGGCAAGCGTTGCTTATCCTTCATGATCGACCCGTGAGGCTGTTATTATTTAGCCACGAGCTCCTCGAGTCTAGGTCAGAAATGACAGAGACAAAGTCTACGATGGAGCGAGCTTACCCAGAAGGACCCGATTCACTCGAACTTTGAAGAGATTAGGGTTGTAAGCGTTTGGAATTTATTAGTTGGTGTACGCAGTAGGCCCAGGAGGAGATGGTGGTACGAGTTATACTCCTATGATAACCAGTACAAGTCGTGAGCACTCTCTCCATTGGTCGGTTTGACGATGGCAGCTCTGTCGATTCACGTTGTTGCTTCGTCAGTCAACGACTATTGGGCTTGTAAGTTTCGTTTGCCCACCGTACATTGGCGAGATCACCCTGCTGCATTCATCTGTCGACTAGTGCCGGCAACTATACTTAAAGGATTGGCCAAATGTAGCAACGGACAGAGAAAAGTGGAAGGAAGATAAAGAGGCCTTTGCCCTGCAGTGGGACTCAACAAGCTCTCAACAAGCTCATAATAATAATAAATTGTTTGTTGTGATGAGGCCAGCTGTACTATCTGATACCTTGAAAATTTCTAAGCCCAAGCTCAAAAATTAATTCCATACCAAACTATTATTACTTATGTGTTTATTTTTTCATGTTTTTTTGTTTTGTGTTTTATTTTATGATGTGATTTTACTTCGACAATTGAGTGAACCAATTTGTTTGGTATCAATGCAAAATATTTTCTTCTTTTCCATATTATTTGATAAGTCATGACCTCTCTTTTACTAGCCTAAGCACCTTTCACGCAGTCCAGTCAAAGTTTTTTGTTCGCCAAGAACTCAACTTTCATTAAAATACAAACTCCAAATGATTTATTTTTATCAAACATCAAAATGATGTTGAAAAACATAGGAAATACTATATACACAAAACAATTGTAGTACTTACTCATTAATTCCTTTATTTAACACGGTGACCGCAAATAATTGAGTTTCATAATTAAAACAAACAAAATAAAAACATTGGCAAACATATACGAGTATAACCATGATTGCCAAACCAGTTTTACACTGGCCGCTGGCGAGCCAAGTATTCTATTGCCTACAATGTATATCGCTGGTATTGCTCCAAGCTTCCCATTATCTTTCAAATTGAAAAATACATATTTACTGCTCACTGAGTGACTGTAATAGTGTTACCGCATCGCGTATCGTATCGGCCTGCTACTGTTTTCATATTTATATGACGTAACAGCATAGTTACTGTGGCTTGTGTTTGGTTTGTGAGGCTGTTTGGCGTTTGTAATGATCGTTTTAAAGACGTCGTTTGTAGGTTCTGGCAGTAAAAAGTTGTACGAAAACAAAAGAAAAAAAAAACATATTTACTGCTCACTCAGGGACTGTAATAGTGTTTCCGCATCGCCTATTACATCAGCCTGCTACTGTTTTCATATTTATATGACGTAACAGCATAGTTACTGTGGCTTGTGTTTGGTTTGTGAGGCTGTTTGGCATTTGTAATTATGGTTTTAAAGACATCGTTTGTAGGTTCTGGCAGTAAAAAGTTGTACGAAAACAAAAGAAAAAAAAAACATATTTACTGCTCACTCAGTGACTGTAATAGTGTTACCGCATCGCGTATCGTATCGGCCTGCTACTGTTTTCATATTTATATGACGTAACAGCATAGTTACTGTGGCTTGTGTTTGGTTTGTGAGGCTGTTTGGCGTTTGTAATGATCGTTTTAAAGACATCGTTTGTAGGTTCTGGCAGTAAAAAGTTGTACGAAAACAAAAGAAAAAAAAAACATATTTACTGCTCACTCAGTGACTGTAATAGTGTTACCGCATCGCGTATCGTATCGGCCTGCTACTGTTTTCATATTTATATGACGTAACAGCATAGTTACTGTGGCTTGTGTTTGGTTTGTGAGGCTGTTTGGCGTTTGTAATGATCGTTTTAAAGACATCGTTTGTAGGTTCTGGCAGTAAAAAGTTGTACGAAAACAAAAGAAAAAAAAAAACATATTTGCTGCTCACTCAGGGACTGTAATAGTATTTCCGCATCGCCTATTACATCAGCCTGCTACTGTTTTCATATTTAAAATTTTAAATGACGTAAAAGCATAGTTACCGTGGCTTGTGTTTGGTTTGTGATGCTGTTTGGCGTTTGTAATGATGGTTTTAAAGACATCGTTTGTAGGTTCTGGCAGTAAAAAGTTGTACGAAAACAAAAGAAAAAAAAAACGTGACTGTAATAGTGTTTCCGCATCGCCTATTACATCAGCCTGCTACTGTTTTCATATTTAAAATTTTAAATGACGTAAAAGCATAGTTACCGTGGCTTGTGTTTGGTTTGTGAGGCTGTTTGGCGTTTGTAATGATGGTTTTAAAGACATAGTTTGTAGTTTTTGTCAGTAAAAAGTTGTACGAAAACAAAAGAAAAACATAATGGCTACTGCTCGCTCATTGGCTGTAATAGTGTTACCGCATCGCGTATCGCATCGGCTTGCTACTGTTTTCATATTTATATGACGTAATGCCATAGTTACTGTGATTTGTGAGGTTATTTGGTTTATAATTATAGTTTTTAAATGAGGCCGAATTTACCAAAAAAGGCTTTTTAATTTCAATCCAATCAATTTTAGGCATTGAAGCTCGGCTAAGTAATTTTGCGTTGAACCACAAAAAAATAAATAGGCGAGCTTCGAATAAATCTGAAATAACATTCTAAATGCGAAATGATTCTGTACAAACAGACTGTCACGCTTTCATGTTTATATTTTCGTATCGATTTTTGATGAATTTTGGTTTAGAAATAGATGAGACCTCGGCCAAAGACTACAATAGTTATTTATTTATTATTTATTTAAAATAATGTAAATAACATCTTTACAGCTTACATATCGCCAATTCGATGTTACCACAAATGCGATTTAACAAAAAAAAAAAAAATACAATTTAAAAAGAATTAAAAAATCATCATATATACAATGAGATTAAAAATACAAATATCATTCGAATTCAATAAAAACAATTAAAATAAAAGATAATCACAAATTCAATACCCAATAAAAATACAATTCAAAATAATTAGATTAAAACTTGACGAAGTTACGTGCAAAAGATAGTAAGTAAGTAAATTAATCTTCTAATATGTGAAAATCTCATGTCACAGTGTTTGTTATCGAACTGCTCCGAAACGGCTTGACCGATTTTTATCAAATTTTTTGTGTTTATTTGGTAGGCGTGAATATAAGTCGTAGGCTATGTTTGCTGTCATTTTTGATTTTATTTTATATGGCAAAACAACGTTTGCCGGATCAGTTCTTCTTCCACCTGGCGTTAATCCCGGCTATTGCCAGGGTCCGCCTTCCTACTTAGCTTCCTCCACTTTGCCCGATCTTCAACATCCTTCTCAGTCAGGCCATTGGCTCTCATGTCGGACTTGACGACGTCCAGCCAGCGCTTGCGAGGGCGACCACGGGACCTAGCCCCAAGAACAGCCATATTCATGCATCTCCGACCAACGTACTCCATAGGGCGGCGCATGATGTGGCCATACCATCGCAGACGACACGTCACGGACACCAAGACTACCTCGGATGTATGAGTTGCGCATGCGATCGGATCGCGTTACGCCACTCATCCACCTCAGCATCTTCATCTCCGTGACGCGAAGCTCCTGGGTGTGTCTGCTTAGTGCTGGCCAACACTCGCCCCCGTACAGTAGGACAGGCCGAATGATGCATTTATATATCTGCCCCTTGAGCTTCGGAGGCATTTTGCGGTCGCATACAACGCCCGTCACCTCGCGCCACTTCGCCCAAGCCGCGCCAATACGTGCTTGGACATCGTCGTCCACGATGCCAGACTCGTGCAGCACGGATCCAAGGTACCTGAACGTATCGGACTTTCTGATCAGGTCCGAACCTATTCGGATGGTGTTTGTATCCGTGCTGCCACAGGACATGTACTCAGTCTTCGCCACATTTAGTCTCAGACCACCGTTTTCAAGCGTGTCCTTCCAAATGTTGACTTTGCGCTCAAGATGGGCTTTGTTCTGATTAACGAGGGCGATGTCATCGGCATACATCATTAGCCATGGAGGCTGATCTTGGATGTTTGCCGTAACTACATCGAGCACTACGTTAAACAAGAACGGGCTAAGAGCCGAGCCTTGGTGAACGCCAACAGATATTGGGAAGCCATTCGATTCGCCAACAGCAGTCTGGACAGAGGACACGGAATCGCGGTACATGTCTCTGATAATGTCAATATAGGCCTCGGGAACGCCCTTGAAGCGCAGTGCCCACCAGATGGACTGCCGAGGTATACAGTCGAAGGCCTTCTGCAGGTCTAAAAAGGCCATATGCAAAGCTCTCCTTCTCTCTCTGTAAGCCTCAGCCAGATTCCGTAAGGCGAACACTGCGTCCATGGTGCTGTTACCCGCCCGGAAGCCATATTGACACTCAGAGACAGCACACTCGCTACGGGGCCGTGTGTCAATGATGCGCTCGAAGAGCTTCATGGTGTGGCACATGATCTTGATACCGCGGTAGCTACCACAATCCTGTACGCTACCTTTGCCTTTGTAAACAGGGATAATCAGGCTAAATCGCCACTGGTTCGGCATTTCCTTGGTGATCAGGATGCGGTTAAAAAGATCCGTCAGAAGGTCCACACCATGTGGGCCCATCGCCTTCCACACTTCAATTGGCACATTGTCAGGCCCGACCGCTTTCCGGTTCTTCATGTGGCGAAGAGCAATGCGGGTTTCGTCGGGGGAAATAGGGGAAATAAGCCCAAGGTTAGGAGGCGGTTCCGGAGGAAGGTTATGGGGATGCTGTTTGTTAGACAGCTCCGCGAAGTATGTACACCATCTCTCCTTAACAGAGGGGGCATCGTAGAGCAGCTTACCCTGGGCGTCCCTTACACAAAGACATTTGCTAATGTCCCGTGTAGCTTTCTCCCAGCCACGCGCCAGCTTAAAAATAAGCTTTTGCCCCTCCGCAGTTTCCAGCTTGTCGTATAAGGGCGCCAGACTTTTGCTGCGGGCTCTGGCTACAGCTTTTTTGCAAGCGCGCTTAGCCGCTCCATATGCCTCCCTGTCATCCGGAGAGTTGGACCCTTGCCACTGTTTAAATAAAACCTTCTTCTTCCGAGTCGCCTCCTGCACCCCGTCATCCCACCACCACGTCTCCTTTCCTATGGTGCGGCCACCACGAGAAGTGCCAAGGACGCGCTTACCCGCACCGGTGATTGCTGAATGGATCCTACTCCAGATCTCTTGAGCGGACTCATGCGGAGCACTGATCTTGAGATGCTCGACCTCCGCGATGAAGTCCGACTGCCTAGGACCATCAAGCAACCACCATTTAGTGCGGGGTTTGCGTTTCTCGTTCACTCTCTTCTTCGGTACAACCGCAAAGTCCAGGACAAGGAGGCGGTGTTGAGCCGTTAGGCTTTCGCCTGGGATGACTTTGCAGTTGGTAACCTTGCCAATGTGGCACCGTCGCACCAGCAGGTAATCTATTTGGGTTGAGTAGGCACCACTACGGTACGTAATAAGATGCTGGGGCTTCTTCTGAAAGAATGTGTTCGCGATGGCTAGGTCAGACACAGCGCAGGTGCTAAGTATATTGACTCCCTCTGCGTTTAGCTGGCCATAACCAAAACCACCGTGAACACGTCCATACTCTCCAGCAAACTGACCTACGTGACCGTTGAGATCCCCCCCAACCAAAACACCTTCGGAATTCGGGATAGCGCGTAATACGTCCTCGAACTCATCCCAGAAGGCCTCCTTTTCAGACTCACAGCAACCAGTCTGAGGAGCATAGGCGCTGATTAGGTTCGTTACCGACCCTTCGAACAGCACCCTAACTCGCATCAACCGGTCGCTGCATCGGTCTACTTCAAGGAGTCCATCCTGAAGGTCCTTAGACAGCACCACGGCCACTCCGCTCCTACCCGTTGGTGATCCGGTGTACACTAGCCGGTACCCCTGCCCGATGTCACGTGACTTATTTCCCTTCCAGCGCGTCTCCTGAAGGAAGGCGCACTGGACCCGACGCTTTGCAAGTACGTCTGCGAGTTCTTGGCAACGTCCGGTTAGGGAGCCAATGTTCCAGGTGGCAGGGTTTGGCGGATCAGTTAGTAATAATAATTTATGGCGGATACATACGATCAATTTTGGCTAAAGAGTTTTTGAGTATAGAGAATTGTCATTCCAGTTCAAAAATAGGTATGAAGTTAAAAATTAAAAATACCAATCAAATTGAGAAACTTCTCCGTTTTTGGAAGTCGGTTAAAAAATAAAGTTGGTCAACTCCAACAGTAGAAGTAAATTGGATTTTCGAATTTGATAGTTGACGTTTAAAGAAATAAATAGTACCGTTACTAGGCTGAGGTATTCGATGGCTCATATAATCAGTTTCAATTTCTATAAATTGATTTTTGCAGTACTAAAGTCACCAAAATCAAAGACGTCCGATTTGAAAACAGTTTCCAACATTGCTTTACTATAAAGTATGAAAGAGACATAAAAATAAATCTCTTTCGCACTCAGTGGTAAAGCAATCTTCTATCCCTCTCTACTCAGCTGTCAAATCGGACTTCTTAGATTTTGGTGACTTTAATTAATGCACACAATTTATGTGCCTACCGCCAATTACCAAGCTAATAAGAATACGTAATAATAACAAATCAAGTTGCGGTACAAATTAGCTTCGGTACCGCTAGCCTCATTAGACAGCCGGTCGATTCTGTGAACATGTCGAAGTGAAGGCTTGGGCGAAGTGAGTGGCTAAGTGAGCTGTCAGTGACGCTAGGGATGGACGAAACGTTACACTTCTAATCTTATCGACATCGACAATAGAATTTATCAACAATTTAATTATTTAATTGATTTTTATATATATTTTATGCTAAAGCTATAGAAAATTTCACATTAATTTTGAAACTGTTATTTATGAATCTAAAAATAAATACTTAAGATCGTTTAATACTCAAAGTATTTCATACTAGCTAGACCTTACTTTTGGAAATTAAAAACCGATTTTAAAACGAAACTTGATAGGCCAACGAGGCAAACCTCATTTTGCGCATGCGTATACAATTCCAAGTGTACATTTTTTGAATCGCGGATAAGTTCATAGGTGGGTATCTAACATGAGTAGGTATCTAACTAATATTATTTTATTTAGCGTGTTAAACCTCACTCTGCCTTGCGCTTGCGTAGAAAGATAGGTAACTAAGTGGCAATTGATATGAGCGAAGGGTTTGCTTCACCGTTAGTATTCCCTTGACTTTTAGGGACGGTGAGGTGAGCGCGCGAACGTTCCCCGCGGGAATTCTTTTTTTAAACTTTGATTTTTACTTGATAGCTAAATGATCATTCGAACGAGTGAAGTGTTCCCTTCACTGTATTCTGCTGACTTTAAGGCAAGTGAGGTGAACACGCGAACGTTCCCCGCGGGAATTCTTTTTTTAAACTTTGATTTTTACTTGATAGCTAAATGATCATTCGAACGAGTGAAGTGTTCCCTTCACTGTATTCCGCTGACTTTAAGGCAAGTGAGGTGAACACGCGAACTATCCCTTCACCCACCGATGACAGCGCGGGCATTTCTAAAATCATTAAAAGTATTGAAGTATTTCATATTCAAAGCTTTCAAATAATTTACGTAGTACCTAAATGTTACTTTTTATTTTGATTAGTCATTTTTGCGCCTGACTTCATTTTTTTTTCCAAAAGTAGGTAATCAATAAATTGAGGGGTAACAAAATAAATAAGATTATAAAACTCGGTTCAGTGGAATAATTAAACTCGTCGGCCGCCTTTTTATGAAATCAGGCTTTATTATTAATCATTTTAACCTATGTGTATTAGTAAGCCATATTAAAAGCAGCTTCTAGATTTGTGTCGTCGCTAAGTTTGCATGCTGTAGCACACTGATACCAAGTTTGTCTTTAGATCCGTGTGTGTAGACACACCTATCACAATATTCAAAATATCCTTATTACTCTATGGTTTGTTCACGCACCGGATGTAGTGTGTAATAGTTTGGGTGATCACAGGTACAGATGCCAGCACATCAAACTGCCCGAAACCGTAAATTTTTCTCAATCAATCTTGAGCCTAATCACTTTAGCGCTAAGGTTGAAAATGTATTAAAGAAATTTGACAGTCTGTCATAACTTGATTCGCTGGCGTCTTCTGTACATAGAACTGTCACTGGTCACGCGTTTTGATGGTCTGCCATGGGCCATACATGGCGAGTGTTCCGAAATATAACCTAGTATACTGACTAGTGCTCATGTCGACATGAATCCAATTCCGACGCCGCCATACTGTCAATTCGTTCCGAAATATACTGGCCAGTACGTTGACGTCATAACTTGACGCTATATTGAGAAAAGCGTTTGTGATGGTTTACAACAATCATTATCGCTAATATTATAAATAATACAGTAAAAAACCTCAAAGTCCACACACACGTCCGTTTGATATACTTCTATTAATACGTCTCAACAGTAAGATATGTTGGCACACCAGTACCTACAATATGGCGAAGGATTCATGACATCATGAGCACTAGCCAGCATCCTATGTTATATTTCGGTACACTCGCCATGTATGGCCATGCCAGGTCCATCAATTCGGGTGAACACTGACAGTTAAATGTACAGACGCCAGCAGATCAATGTACAACAAAATGTCAAATATCTTCAATAAATTTTCAACCTTATTTCTGTAGCAATTAGGTTCAAGGTTGATTGGGAAAATTTTACAGTTTCGGGCAATTTGATGTGCTGGCGTCTGTACCTGCGATCACCCAAACTCATAGATACTACATCCGGTGCGTGAACAAACTATAGTATAGAGTAATAAGGTATTGAGGATAATGTGGTTGGTGTAAACGTACGGATCTAAAGACAAACTTGTTATCTATCAGTGTGCTACATCATGCAAACTTAGCAAAGATACAAATCTAGCTGCTTTTATAATGGCTCACTGATACACATATGTTTAAGTGATTAATAAAAAAGCCTGATTTCATTAAAACTGCGGCCGAAGTGTGAGCCATGTGTGACCATGATAGACCATAAAAACAAGTGAACGCTCTGACAGCCACACTTCAATCAAAACAAACCGTGAGAGTTGTAAAATAATTGAAAATTAATATTTTGTAGGAAGCAGGGTATAAACGGGTTCGTTAAATTTGTGGCGTTGTAACGAAGGTTTATTTACTTCGTAATATGCAAGTTGAAGTGAAAACCAGCTTCCAGATTTTACCACTAACAAAAAGTTCTCATTCCGATCTGGCTGAATTTATGACAAATAGCATTGACGATTAAAAGAAAACCGACTCAAATTAGACGACGACACTTTATTGTGGTGAAGAAATAACATTAATCGCCCGCACGTGCTTATTGAAGACAAATTTATAATTTAGTGCAGTTGGCTAAATTTATGAACTCCTAAGATATTGTTTAGAGTGTGAAAAAGCTGGAAAACTGTTGTTTGTGCAATATAATTTTGATTGCTTGCTAGCAGGTAATGTTTGTTTTTATGAAAGTGTACCGTGAATGTACCTATTTGAAATAAAGAATTTTCACTATCTATTACTTCAATAAATCATGATTTACTATTTCCTATTTTCACCTTCATGTTAGCTAATTGGCACAGTGTAATCTTTAGAATAAGAACATTTGACTCACTGACTAGTTTCTTTCTATTCTAGCTACTTTTTTACACTAATCAGCCACTTATTAATAATTTATTGTGACAGTAGGTCATTGAGTGTGGTAATTCCTAGCAAGACCATGAAAGCATTCATTAAAACTTTAGATGGTAAATCCTTTTAATTTGTACTATTATATACCAATAATTAGAAATTTTATAGGTACTTCTCAAAATTATCGAACAAGCACAGCAAGGACTCAATTACCAATAAACCAATAACTGCCAATGTAATTTAGCAGTAACAAGTACAAATTTTTTAGACAATCTCCGTTTCCTCAACTTGGCATGGTCGTGCGGGGAAGGAATCTTTCCACCACACAAGTAGTGGTATATAATAGTACAAATTAAAAGGATTTTATTATTATCTAAAGTTATAATGAATGCTTCATGGTTGTGCAACACAATCATAGTCGCTAATTAGTTTTGCATAGCTGCACAAAATTAAAACCTTATAATGTACATACCTACATATTTAGGCCCATAGTTACTAATCTATTTATCAATTACTTTATTCAGATCTATACAATATTGCCTAAGTTTTGAGCTTGGTGGGGTCAGAAATAAATCAATATCAGGCGAAATTACAATTTTAATCATTTTTGTGCAAATAAAAAAATAGTAATACATCTTTTAGATTGAGCCTTCTGCCTGCCAGGTTTCACATTCTGAAATTTCTGCTAAGGTGCCAATAGCAAAATTAGCTAACATATTGTCTGGATAGAAGCTGGCCGGCTGCCTCTAGCTGGAAACAATGCATAAACATTAATCATTATTATTCAAATCTATTTCTCAAAAATCTTGGAACTGCTTCTTTTATCATTGAAATACCTTAATTTAATGCAGTTCTTAGTTTTTATTAATACAGCAAACACACAGACACACAGCATGTTACCAGTGTCTGATCCAAATCCATCCATCACATGGAACATTATTACTTATTCCAAGGTTGGAATTATAACTTTTTTTAGGAGTTCAATGCATGATCTACATGGTTTTATGTAAGTGTTCCTATTCATTAAGTTCATATTTAAGCAATACCTACTCACCTAATTGCAGTATCCAATCCACTTGGAATTATGGGATCAAATTTTAATCAAAGTGCAGCTCATCGTCTGAACAGGTCATCGTCTGAAAATCAAAACATAATAAGATCATATGGCAAAATACATTATTTTATGCTGTAAGAAAGTCATGCATGTCATATAGTGTGCACCTTGCGCGTTTACCTCTAATATAAGCGTATGCGTAGTCACAATGATTCCATTCGAGTATTTTGCCTTCTACAACATAAACAACTTTTAGCACACACATCTTGGTAATTACTGTCGGCCCGACTCGGTTCTTAACACATTTGCCATCATTTCACATTTAATAATAAAATTATCACTTAAAATAACTAACATTCAGAACTTGTAGTTTTAAATTGTAAGCTTTCAATTGTTTTGTTTGTATTGAACCGACATTTTGAAACTTTTTCGAATTATCGAATCAGCAGCGATGAGCAGATTTTTTTAAAGTATTGCTGTCTTGGCTATTGAGGCCTTTAAGCAAACAATATTTTTTCTTCTTTTTTTTTTCTACAGTAAAAATATACTTACTGGAAAAAGATTAATGAACGGTAAATATTAATATTAATTATAATGCATAGTATGATATCATAAAATAAAGATTAAAAACATACAAAAAGCGGAATCCGATTTATAGAACTTTAAATTTTCAAACAGTTGAAGAGATACCTCTCAGAACTTCGTAAAACTTTATGTTTTATGTAAAAAGAATAATTTTTGTTGCTTAGTTTGTTTTACTTATTCATAAACGAATACTGTGTTTTGATGTTTATGAGGAGCACGTAGGTACATAAATCAGCTGCCGGCACTGGTCGATTTTCCGGGATAAGGAATGATTACATGCTTAACATCCGTGTGATACATGCTAAAATGTTGCCATAATAATGAAAACTACCAAAATATTATATCGTGATCAGACAGCATCAATAAAACGTAGGTAACTAAATAATGCACAACTTCATCATCTGCCTAGCCTTTTTCCAACCATATTGGCTCCTAGTCAAACCGGAGTCAGCAGAAAACCAGTTTTTTCCTGGAGCAGCTGCCTACCAGACCTCCATAACACATTTTATGATATCATACTATGCATTATAATTAATATTAATATTTACCGTTCATTAATCTTTTTCCAGTAAGTATATTTTTACTGTAGAAAAAAAAAAGAAGAAAAAATATTGTTTGCTTAAAGGCCTCAATAGCCAAGACAGCAATACTTTAAAAAAATCTGCTCATCGCTGCTGATTCGATAATTCGAAAAAGTTTCAAAATGTCGGTTCAATACAAACAAAACAATTGAAAGCTTACAATTTAAAACTACAAGTTCTGAATGTTAGTTATTTTAAGTGATAATTTTATTATTAAATGTGAAATGATGGCAAATGTGTTAAGAACCGAGTCGGGCCGACAGTAATTACCAAGATGTGTGTGCTAAAAGTTGTTTATGTTGTAGAAGGCAAAATACTCGAATGGAATCATTGTGACTACGCATACGCTTATATTAGAGGTAAGCGCGCAAGGTGCACACTATATGACATGCATGACTTTCTTACAGCATAAAATAATGTATTTTGCCATATGATCTTATTATGTTTTGATTTTCAGACAATGACCTGTTCAGACGATGAGCTGCACTTTGATTAAAATTTGATCCCATAATTCCAAGTGGATTGGATACTGCAATTAGGTGAGTAGGTATTGCTTAAATATGAACTTAATGAATAGGAACACTTACATAAAACCATGTAGATCATGCATTGAACTCCTAAAAAAAGTTATAATTCCAACCTTGGAATAAGTAATAATGTTCCATGTGATGGATGGATTTGGATCAGACACTGGTAACATGCTGTGTGTCTGTGTGTTTGCTGTATTAATAAAAACTAAGAACTGCATTAAATTAAGGTATTTCAATGATAAAAGAAGCAGTTCCAAGATTTTTGAGAAATAGATTTGAATAATAATGATTAATGTTTATGCATTGTTTCCAGCTAGAGGCAGCCGGCCAGCTTCTATCCAGACAATATGTTAGCTAATTTTGCTATTGGCACCTTAGCAGAAATTTCAGAATGTGAAACCTGGCAGGCAGAAGGCTCAATCTAAAAGATGTATTACTATTTTTTTATTTGCACAAAAATGATTAAAATTGTAATTTCGCCTGATATTGATTTATTTCTGACCCCACCAAGCTCAAAACTTAGGCAATATTGTATAGATCTGAATAAAGTAATTGATAAATAGATTAGTAACTATGGGCCTAAATATGTAGGTATGTACATTATAAGGTTTTAATTTTGTGCAGCTATGCAAAACTAATTAGCGACTATGATTGTGTTGCACAACCATGAAGCATTCATTATAACTTTAGATAATAATAAAATCCTTTTAATTTGTACTATTATATACCACTACTTGTGTGGTGGAAAGATTCCTTCCCCGCACGACCATGCCAAGTTGAGGAAACGGAGATTGTCTAAAAAATTTGTACTTGTTACTGCTAAATTACATTGGCAGTTATTGGTTTATTGGTAATTGAGTCCTTGCTGTGCTTGTTCGATAATTTTGAGAAGTACCTATAAAATTTCTAATTATTGGTATATAATAGTACAAATTAAAAGGATTTACCATCTAAAGTTTTAATGAATGCTTTCATGGTCTTGCTAGGAATTACCACACTCAATGACCTACTGTCACAATAAATTATTAATAAGTGGCTGATTAGTGTAAAAAAGTAGCTAGAATAGAAAGAAACTAGTCAGTGAGTCAAATGTTCTTATTCTAAAGATTACACTGTGCCAATTAGCTAACATGAAGGTGAAAATAGGAAATAGTAAATCATGATTTATTGAAGTAATAGATAGTGAAAATTCTTTATTTCAAATAGGTACATTCACGGTACACTTTCATAAAAACAAACATTACCTGCTAGCAAGCAATCAAAATTATATTGCACAAACAACAGTTTTCCAGCTTTTTCACACTCTAAACAATATCTTAGGAGTTCATAAATTTAGCCAACTGCACTAAATTATAAATTTGTCTTCAATAAGCACGTGCGGGCGATTAATGTTATTTCTTCACCACAATAAAGTGTCGTCGTCTAATTTGAGTCGGTTTTCTTTTAATCGTCAATGCTATTTGTCATCAATTCAGCCAGATCGGAATGAGAACTTTTTGTTAGTGGTAAAATCTGGAAGCTGGTTTTCACTTCAACTTGCATATTACGAAGTAAATAAACCTTCGTTACAACGCCACAAATTTAACGAAGACCCGTAAATATTAATTTTCAGTCTTATTGTAAATTGTTTTATCTCTCTCACGTTTGTTTTGATTAAATTTGTGGCTGTCAGAGCGTTCACTTGTTTTTATGGTCTATCATGGTCACACATGGCTCACACTTCGGCCGCTTTTTTAATGAAATCAGGCTTTTTTATTAATCACATTTATGTGTATCAGTGAGCCATTATAAAAGCAGCTAGATTTGTATCTTTGCTAAGTTTGCATGCTGTAGCACACTGATAACAAGTTTGTCTTTAGATCCGTACGTTTATACCAACCACATTATTCAAAATATCCTCATTACTCTATAGTTTGTTCACGCACCGGATGTAGTATCTATGAGTTTGGGTGATCGCAGGTACAGACGCCAGCACATGAAACTGCCCGAAACTGTAAAATTTTCCCAATCAACCTTGAACCTAATTGCTACAGAAATAAGGTTGAAAATTTATTGAAGATATTTGACATTTTGTTGTACATTGATCTGCTGGCGTCTGTACATCTAACTGTCAGTGTTCACCCGAATTGATGGCCCTAGCATGGCCATACATGGCGAGTGTACCGAAATATAACATAGGATGTGGCTAGTGCTCATGATGTCATGAATCCTTCGCCATATTGTAGGTACTGGTGTGCCAACATATTTTACTGTTCAGACAAGTGTGACGTATTAATAGTAGTATATCAAACGGACGTGTGTGTGGACTTTGAGGTTTTTTACTGTATTATTTATAATATTAGCGATAATGATTGTTGTAAACCATCACAAACGCTTTTCTCAATATAGCGTCAAGTTATGACGTCAACGTACTGGCCAGTATATTTCGGAACGAATTGACAGTATGGCGGCGTCGGAATTGGATTCATGTCGACATGAGCACTAGTCAGTATACTAGGTTATATTTCGGAACACTCGCCATGTATGGCCCATGTCAGACCATCAAAACGCGTGACCAGTGACAGTTCTATGTACAGACGACACCAGCGAATCAAGTTACGACAGACTGTCAAACTTCTTTAATACATTTTCAACCTTAGCGCTAAAGTGATTAGGTTCAAGATTGATTGGGAAAAATTTACGGTTTCGGGCAGTTTGATGTGCTGGCATCTGTACCTGTGATCACCCAAACTATTAGACACTACATCCGGTGCGTGAACAAACCATAGAGTAATAAGGATATTTTGAATATTGTGATAGGTGTGCCTACACACACGGATCTAAAGACAAACTTGGTATCAGTGTGCTACAGCATGCAAACTTAGCGACGACACAAATCTAGAAGCTGCTTTTAATATGGCTTACTGATATCTTAAATTCATAAAAATCTGATTTCATAAAAAGGCGGCCGACGGGTTTAATTATTCCACTGAACCGAGTTTTATAATCTTATTTATTTTGTTTAAGCACATTACCCCTCAATTTATTGATTACCTACTTTTGGGAAAAAAAATGAAGTCAGGCACAAAAATGACTATTAAAATATCAAAATAAAAAATAACATTTACACCGTAAATTATCTGAAAGCTTTGAATATGAAATACTTCAATACTGCCAATGATTTTTAGAAATGCCCGCGCTGTCATCGGTGGGTGAAGGGATAGTTCGCGTGTTCACCTCACTTGCCTTAAAGTCAGCGGAATACGGTGAAGGGAACACTTCACTCGTTTGAATTATCATGGAAGCATCAAAGTTTAAAAAAAGAATTCCCGCGGGGAACGTTCGCGTGTTCACCTCACTTGCCTTAAAGTCAGCGGAATACAGTGAAGGGAACACTTCACTCGTTTGAATTGTCATTTAGCTATCATGAAAGACTCCAAGTTTAAAAAAAGAATTCCCGCGGGGAACGTTCGCGCGCTCACCTCACCGTCCCTAAAAGTCAACGGAATACTAACGGTGAAGCAAACCCTTCGCTCATATCAATTGCCACTTAGTTACCTATCTTTCTACGCAAGCGCAAGGCAGAGTGAGGTTTAACATGCTAAATAAAATAATATTAGTTAGATACCTACTCATGTTAGATACCCACCTATGAATCTATCCGCGATTCAAAAATTTATGGTAGGCATCGTTTTTTTTTTCATGCAGTCTTTTAGTTAAATGTAAAAATGTATTAACAGTAGCATTCAAATTTGGTAAACTCGATTATCGATATATATCTTTATTAACATATTATCAATCACTAGTATTTTTGACAGCTAACTTCATGACACGCTCACTCCACTCAAGCCTTCACTTCGACATGTTTACAGAATCGACCGGCAGTACTTGGTTAATACACCCGAATTACTTACCGAAGTGTGCTTCAACTTAGTGAGGCGCTTAAAATAGCGCTCGGCAATGCTTACATATATTATTATTATGCAATTGTTATTATATTTGTTTTGGTGTTTTATTGCTAACAAACTTGAGTTTATTTGGATTTAACAATAATACAAGTAGATACTTTATAAAATACTAGCTCATGACCGCGGTTTCGCACGTGTCAGAATATATATTTTTTGCCAAAACAAGGGAGCTCAAAACTGTTTCCAGAGTCCCCATCTATAATGTCTGTGCACCAAAATTCAATCAAGTTGCGGCGCAAATTAGCTTCGGTGCCGCTAGCCTCATTAGACAGTACTTGGTTAATACAACCGAATTACTTACCGAAGTGTGCTTCAACTTAGTGAGGTGCTTAAAATGACGCTGGCTAATACTTGCATAAATTTATTATTTTGCAATATAGTACTTATATTTGTTTCGGTGTAAAATAAAGGCTCACAAATTTGATTCATTATCATCTGCCTAGTCTTTACCAAACTATATTGGGATTGGCATCCAGACAAGCCAGATTTAGCTGAATACCAGTATTTTACGAAATACAGTAAGTATATTTGTTTCGGTGTAAAATAAAGGCTTACAAATTTGAATATTTAAAAAAATAATAATTTCGAAAATATAATTATGTTATAAAATATTGCTAATAGCAATAAAAAAAATTTAAAGAAAAAAATGCTTGCAACTATCTCCATGTTCCCATCTATTTCTGCAACACAATTAATCAAAATGGGTTGCGTGATAAAGGCGTGAAAGCTTAACAAACAAACACGTCTGTCTATCAACAGGTTTTATCTCATGAACCGTATTAGAAAGACAGTTGTTTCCACAGTTTGTGTCTACTGTCGCAATACCAACAAAGAAACGAGATTTTATCGGTTTATATGTAGTACGGAACCTTTAGGCTGTGATTCTGACTGTCACTGATTCGGTGAAAAATCCTTGATTGTTACTATTTAATGTTGGTATTAATGAAACGAGACCAGACGAGTAGGCGACAAAAACGTCCTCTTAAGATGATTACAGACAGACTGAAAAAGATTGAAGTGATCATGAAAAAGAAACATTAAAATAAATACTTACATAAAATATCATCTATATAAAAGGTTCAATAATTTGGAGACGAAGATGAGATGGTATTAAGTATTTTTTTGAAATTTTTTTCAAAGAAATTCTGATTATATTGATATTAATCAGTTTAATAAGAATTTCTTTGGGATAGAGGCATCGGACTGGGTAGAGGTAGGTCAAAGTTCGAATTAAACTTCAAATTCATTGTGTTATTGAATTTTTATTACAAGCTATTAGACACATTTTTAAAATACATAAGATACAAACTTTTTTTTTCACTTTACTCCGTATTCAAAAACGACTAAATTGGCGCAACTAACATATGTCCGAGAAATTTCTATCAATGCAATTATTGGAACGAGCAACGTAGAACTAGCAACGTATTTTATTTTTCAAAATACAACTACAATTAGTAAATGAGTTGTGGAGGTTTGTTAGGCAGCCGCTCCAAGTATATGGGCGCCAATCCATACAGGTGCAGAGCGAGGCAGCGGAGCGGAGAAACGTAGAAACGGAGAAATTTTACCAAATGGAATTGTTTAAATCCTCCACACCACGTGAGTCACTGACATGAATAGTGAATATTTCTCCGTTTCATAATTAGTTTTCTTTTCCCTTCTTTTTTTCTTTCTTTCTTTCTCCTCTTAGCTGCCTCGCTCTGCGCAAATGGACAGGCACCCTGGTACTAGTATTCAACTGAATCCGGTTTGACTGGAAGCTTACTCCAATATAGTTGGGGAAAGAACAGCTAGCATAATGTATTATAATCATCTGCCTAGCCTTGTCCCAACTATATTGGGGTCGGCTTCCAGTCAAACCGGATTCAGCTGAATACCAGTGTTTTACGTGGAGCGGCTGCCTACCAGACCTCCGCAACCCATTAACTGGGTAACACAGTACTTCTTGGCAAGACTGGAGTCAGATTTACTGGCTTCTGACAATCCGTAACGACTGACTTTTATCACCTTCAAAGTATGCTCCTTTAGAAACGATACACTTGCGCCAACGAATAATCCATTCATCAAAACATTTTTTAAACGCTGCTTCCGGAATTGAGTTCAGTTCTCGCCGCGAATTCTCCTTTATGTCTTCTATCGATTGAAAACGGGTGCCACGAAGTGGTAATTTGAGTTTAGGAAAAAGAAAAAAGTCAGCAGGAGCCATATCTGGTGAATATGGTGGTTGCTGGATGGTATTTGTTGAGTGTTTGGTTAAAAATTCGTTCACAATGATAGCCTTGTGCGAAGGCGCATTGTCGTGGTGCAAAATCCAAGAATTTTCTTTCCACAAATCTAGCCTTTTTCGTCGAATTTGCTCTCTTAAACGCCGCATAACGCTCAAATAATATTCTTTATTTACCGTTAGACCTTCCGGTAAGAATTCAGAGTGCACAACACCGCGATAGTCAAAGAAAACAGTCAACATGACTTTGACTTTTGATCGACTTTGGCGTGGTTTTTTCGGTTTCGGTTCAGTTGGAAGGCGCCACTCGAAGCTTGTTGACTAGTTTGCATGTCAAACTCGTAAACCCACGTCTCGTCACCAGTAACAATGCGTTTCATGAATGTTGGGTCCGAACTGACTCGTTCTAGCATGTCCTCAGCGACTTTCATGCGATTGAGTTTTTGGAGAAAATTCAGATCTTTTGGGACTAGCCGAGCAGCAACATGTTTCATACCCAAATGATTAGTTAAAATGGTACGGATCGACTCGTAAGATACAGAAAGTTCGGCGGCTATGTCTCTCAGAGTTGAATGGGGATTTTCAGTCACTATTTCCTTCACTTTTGCGATGTTAACTTCAGTTGCAGACGTTGACGGCCTACCAGAGCGAGGCAAATCTTCCATCACATCTCGACCGCTTTTGAACGCTTTGAACCACTCATAAGCACGAGTTTTTGATAAAGTCGATTCACCGTAAGCCTTCTGTAACAATTTTCGGTGACTCCGAACACGAAATTCCATTGGCGATGCAAAATTGAAGACAAACTCTTTGTTCGATATTTTTGTCCATTATGAAATTCGCAATACACACTATATATGATATTACTAAAACCAGCACTGTATTTAATATAAATAACAGATGCAACTCAAACTCCGCGCCAAAATGGAAAACAGTTGTGCCAATCTAACAACTACAAAAAAACAAAAATTTGTTGACATGGTTTATTTGACGACCGCCATTTGGCGGCCGGGACCATCCGCTTATACGTGCCTTCCGAAAAACGGAACCATCTTTTTATCAGACAATCTGGTGACTCAAGCCTGCAATGTCCTAGCCAAACAGAAAACAACTTTACAAAGTATGCTTCCCGTGGGAATCGAACCCATGACCACCGGGTCACAAGGCAAACGCCTAAACCTTTCGACCACGGAGGCTATTAAATACAAAATTAAAATGCATTCACTCAAACTAGGCTGAAAATCAGTCATTTGCGAACGTCAAAATTTACATAAAGACAGTCCCCAAAATCGCCCACTCAACACCATTTCCTAGTATTTTAGCTGGGAAGAAGAAGTGGCCAACAAACTCCCCAGCAACAATACAATCCGTTGTGTAGTTTAAAAGATATAAGGGTAGAGACGGAAAAGGCGCTTTCGTTTTATACCACGTAAAGATGTTGGTACAGAGATAAACGGGAATCTGGAGATGGTTATAGGTTGTTTTATATGTATAGATGATAGGCTCGTCGAGTCGAAGCTCAAAAGTCATGAGGATCGACGTCGAGTGGCTGGCTTTGTCGGTTTTCTATCGGTTGCATTTTGGGAAGTGGGCGACGGAATTGCATAATTTAATTTCGCCAAGCCCGTTCCATCATTGGACCACAAGACGTACGGCGATACTTCATCGTTACATGGTGGACATCCCACCCATACACACAAAAAATTGTGGGAACACATTCATTTTGCGTACAGCTAAGGAGTGGAATTTTCTGTTTTCTGATATCTACAAACTGGGAGTCTTTAAGTCAAGAGCGAATAGTTTACTTCTAGGCAAGTGTGCTCCATCTTCGATTCCATCATCGCTTACTATCAGGTGAGATAGTGGTCAAACGTATGCCTATCAATTGTAAAAATAAAAACTTTAAAGTGAGCGAAGCCGCGTGCAAAAACTAGTCAGTTACAAAATCGTTCAAATTTACGTTACGTTTATTCAGCTCGTTCGTGCTAGCCCTACTAGTCTTTCACCAACCTCGGGTAATTTATCACTATAAATTTAACCGGTAAATAAAACAATATTTTCAGTCGGCTCCAAACATTGTAAGTGTAGTGCCTGGCCAAGCATACGACTTCTAATCGACTCAACAATGTGTTAGGAGCTATTAATCACATATAAAGCTCAAATTCAGTTCGTAAATCTTGTGGAACTACCTGAAATGGCCGGCTAAGTGGGTCAGTACTTGTTTGTATACAAAATAACGTGGATATTGAGTGTTAAAACGATGAATAAATCTAGCAATTTTGTTAGGATTTAAGTAACACAATGTCAATGGGCCAGTTTCTAAAAATGTAATGTCAACGCATATTGACTAATTTGGGTTGTTGCTGTTAAAAAAATAGTGTATCCTAATGATTAATCAATATGTATTATGTAAAAATTCTACGATCACTCATCAGTGGCTGAATGACTGATAGGCAATGCACAGCCAAAACTAATAACTCGTAGAAAGCTGAAATAAAAAAATATAAAATGTACAAGCGATAAACAAGCCCCCAACCCCATTCGGTTAGCAATAATTTCTTGATCTACAATATCTGGGCAGATAGACATAAATTCAAGAGCAGCTTTTCCACGCAAACTGCCAAAGTGGGGACCATATTTTTCCGTGTCGCCTTACTGGTAACGTGCATTTTGCTTGGCAATGCACTTTAGGAACTGAATTCGTCATACTCGCAGTTTAGTAAGGTGCTTACCGTGCTATTTGGATAGAAATTGTTACATTTTGAATGTAGAAGAAAGCAGAGAATAGTATGTTTATTTGGAAAATATTGAGAAACAATAGAATAGAATACTCTTAGTTATGTACACCATACAAGTTACAGAAAATATATTAAAAAAAACATTACATAGGGTGACACAATGGGATCCTTGTTTAAATATGATATGCCGTAAGGATAATGAATGGAGATTATATTACTCGTATGTAATGAACAACAGACTTTTGATAAAGGAGAAAGAGCAAAATGGTCTATGAGCGGCCAACAACGAAATAGGTATTAAATGAAAGTACTATTACTAAGGACTAACTTTTACTATGAACGTAACATTGCAGCTCATTTAGAAAAAAAAATACATATAGGTAAAATACTTAGATAATAAGTGCAAGAAAATGTGCAAACCCATTTTATAAAATACTTATTAACATTAGTTTATGTCTTCAAAAGTATTTCAAAACGTTGTCAGCATACCGTTTACAAGACTCAGCTCAACAATGGGTTTACTACATGGACTACCTGAGTTCGAACGGCCCAATCAGCTTCGAGTGCAAACAAAAGAGCCGAGGTGTGGGGTGCGTGTGCGTCACTCGGCGCAGTCCTTCGCTTACCCTTGTGACGTTGTGTACTGTGCGCTCATCTACGGATTCTTTTTCAAACGTTTTGACCCTGGCTACCCTCTGGACTGTGTTTCTTCCTAACCTGATAACCTGGCTATTAACTCTGAACTTCTGTACGTTTGTGCTTGTGTACTTGGACTCTGGACTTGTGTACGCCAACGGAACATTATTGAAAAATGGCAGAAAATCGACCTATATGTGTTTTGTGCAATCGATCAGTGGTTAATAGAAGAAGGTTAGAAATAACCCATGCTCTTTTTGAGGAAAATGCTGCCAATGCTCAATATATTATTGAAGCTATAGCTCCACAGCAAGTAAGTATTTTTAGACTATTTTTTGGTGGTTTTTACCCGTATGTACGCACCCTATAGCGGTGATGGCCTCATAATATTGTGTCACGATGTGCATATGCGACACATCGTTGGGTGAAGTGTGGGCTCTTTATTGAAAGTCCACGTTACAGTTTTGATTGTATTTTTATGTACGTCCTTTTAGTGAATTATGTTATTTCCTTAAGCGTATGGTTCTTTTCTAACAATACTTAAGTTATAGTCAAAACAGATCTTCTCTCTCTTTTACACACATGGTGCATATGGAAACAGAGCCAACGTTATCTAGCTTCGAAATATAATAGAGGCCAACCACTCATTAACAATGCGTATGAGCATGACTCATTCGTCACGTTGAAAAAGAGCTCGGCATGTTCTACTATACAACACATGATTTAACTGAAACTGCTGTGAGTTTTAAATACTATGTTATAAACTATTTTCCTTTTCAGGTTGAATACAACGGCCGAGAATACGTTTGTCGACCCTGTTGGCAACGAGCTCAACGGGCTGTGCAGCCAAACAATAACCCTGCCCCGCACGAATGTGTTCTTCAAGTGGAAGAATATTCACGAGTGCCTAGCACCTCGGCAAACTGTATGTTTGACAGATGCCGTAGTGTTTCACGTCGTCGAATGCCTGAGAATGTAAGGATTACTCTTATGTTACATTCTAACTTATTCATACCAGACAGTGCCAGAATATGTGATGCACATTTAACATCAAATGATTGGGAAGAGCTCATTGATAGTCCAAATCTCAGACATGATTTTAACAGCTCTCATTTTGTGCAAATACTAGAGCTTTTTAAAAAAGCTGTTTTAAATAAAAATATTCTGGACTTTGAAGATATTGCAAATATGGATCCTAATGAGATTCATATTCGATTGGGCGTTAGCAGAGATCAATTCAATACAATCTTGGAACAAACGCCTTCTTTGTCTGAGTCAAACGCCAAAACAAAACTAGCCATTTATTTAATGAAGTTGCGAACTGGTGATAGCAACGAGAGATTAGCCACGCTCTTTAACATAAGTAGAAGGACTCTAGAAAGGCATTTAAAAACCGCGCGTGATGCTATATCTCTGGATTTTAAGCCACGACACCTGGGACTCGACCATTTAAATAGAAGAATGGTCGCTGACCGTAATCTTATTGTACCAAACGCGTTATTTGGAAATCCCGAGTCTTCTCCAGAAGAAAGGAAGGCAGTAACAATCATGGATGGAACATATATTTATATACAGAAGAGCTCCAACTTTTCGTTCCAGCGACAGACCTACAGTCTACACAAATACGAAAATCTATTAAAACCGTTCTTAATGGTGTGTTCCGATGGGCATATAATTGATGTTTGCGGGCCCTATGCTGCTACCGACTCAGATGCCAGTATTTTGGAAAGAATTATAAATGACGAAGAAGGCACATTTCACTGGTTTTACCGGGCTGGCGACATATTCATTTTAGATCGTGGGTTTAGAGACGTCTGTGGCGATTTGGAGCGATGCAACTACAGTGCCTATATGCCAGAAACCAAAGACCGCGGTGCAGACCAGCTTACTACTGAACAGGCCAATAGAACTAGGCTGGTAACTCTATGCCGCTGGGTAGTGGAAGTTATAAATGGCAGGTTCAAGCGAGATTTCAAATTGTTTAGGCAAGAATATTTTAATCGCGCCTTAAGTCACATGTTTGAGGACTTTCAAAACGCAGCGGCACTCATCAATGCGTTCCAAACACCAATACAAGATAGTATTCATGCATCATCGTTCGTAAATATAATTAATGAACGTTTTGAAATACCGAACCTCTTAGCGGACTATGTTATCCGTCATAACATAAATAGACAGAGGGCATCATTTGAAAGACTCAGCAGCGACCAACCTATTTTTGAAGACTTTCCGGTTTTTTCTGAAGAAGACCTAATTCTGTTTGCACTTGGCACATACCAAATCAAGTTGGCTCGCAGCTACTACGCTGAACACTTAATTGAAGGCTTATACAATATCGAAGTATACCGGGAGCGACAAATAAGTCAGCTCAGAGATTTTATTGAAGAAGAAGATATTTGGTTATTACGTGTGCGAATACAATCTAGACATGTAAGGTCCAGAATATATTATTCTTATATTGTAATTAACCGACAAAGACAAAATAGAGAAGCAATTGCTCATTATTATTGCAGTTGTTTGAGTGGAAGGCGCACAATCGGTTGTTGCGCACACGTTATGTGTGTAGTGTGGTATCTGGCATGGGCTAGACATCAAGACGAGGATATTTTATTACCGGCATCAGAACTCAGTGCTATTATTGTACATTAAATGTATGAATGTAGACGAGGCAAAAGGAGTATGTAAGGATCGTAGCAAGTGGCGTTCTGTGGTTTCTGCCTACCCCCATGGGAAAAGGGCGTGAGTTTATGTATGTAAATGTATGTAAAATAAATGTATTGAAGTAAACAAGTCATTTTATTTTATTTCCTTATTTTTAAGACTAAATCTTAGTAATTAATACGCTAAATCACAGGCTTACATATCTAAAATAAAAATGTATTTAGTTCCATTAATAATGACACTACAGATATAAAACTTCTTGAACCCGTGATTGTAGGGTGATATTAAACCAAAAAAAAAAAAATGTTCCTGGCCGCTGATAGACCAAGTGCCGTACGATTTTGCCCATTCTCCTTTAGTCCTGGTTCTAAAATATTAACAATTTCTGTTAATATTTATTGTTTTTAATTGTACATAGTTGGATCTAAAAAGTACTTCGTTTCGAATCGTTGGTAAGGTAGAGTCTTGTAATTGGTTAATTGCAACTAACAGAAATAAGTCCAAGAAAGACTCCACTCTATTTTTTTTCAGATAATTTGGGCCTCGTGAGTGACTTGGTAGGTGGGCTAATATTCTGGTTAGGGCCACAAAACCATCATCTGCCCAGTCTTTTCCCAACTATACTGGGGTCGGCTTCCAGTCACGCTGGTTTTAGCTAAATACCAGTATTTACGAGGAGCGGCTGCCTACCAGACCTCCACAACCCATTAAGTGGGTAACAGTGTACTTCATGGCGAGACTGGAGTCAGATTTACTGGCTTCTGACTATCCGTAACGACTGCCAAATGACAGCCAGGACCAACGGCTTAACGTGTTTTCCGAGGCACGGAGGGAACTCGGTATGTTAAGATGGTCCCCCATCCAGAGACCAACCTTGGCAAGTGTTGCTTAACCTTGAAGATCGACCCGTGCGGCTGTTATTATCTAGCCACGAGCTCCTCAAGGGCCACAAAACCGATTTCATATATTTACTAATTGATTTATTTTCAAGTTTAAATAACACAATACTTACTCTAGTAAATTCCACAAAACATTATTAAATGGTTGTTATAGTTGATGGTATTTTAGGGAAAATTATGTACCTATAAAAGTTAGCTACCTCAGGGTAGCTTTCCATTCAAATTGACAACATTTTAACGAAGCAGACTGTATGTACTTCGCAGGTACCAAAACGTCTTTAGAATATAACGTAATCGAAGCTGAAATTACATTAACGCGAAATGGAATTTACATTATTGGATTCCCAATAGGAATCATTTTCAAGAAGTTTTTTTTCAGCTTGATTTGCTCTGTGGAAAAATGTTTGGATGTTTTTTTCGATTTTAAATGTTGTCTCGGCTTTATTATAAGGTTTAAAAAACCGTCAAACCAAATGCCTTAAAATATATTATAGCAGTCTTTCTAAGGCATAATGTGTTACAGAGCTACAGGGTTCAGATAGGAAGTCTCTCCTTGTAAGTTGTTGGTATTTAATTACATTCAGTTAGACTGGTAGGTCATCATATCGGCCGAAAGACATCCACTGCTGGACATAGGCCTCCCCCAAGTGTCACCACAACAACCGGTCCCGTACGTCTCGCATCCATCGACTACCCGCGACCCTCATCAGATCATCGGTCCACCTTGTGGGAGGCCTTCCAACACTGCGTTTTCCGGTACGCGGTCACCACTCTAGAACTTTTCGACCCCATTGACCATCCGTTCTGGGAGTAATGTGCCCTGCCTATTGCCTCTTCAGTTTGACGATCCTTTGGGATGGAAAAAGGCTTGCCCGATTACCCAAACTACCACCCACCCCACCGATAATGTGTATGAAAAAAAAAATTTTAATGCTAAATAAAGCATAGTACATTGTTATCTCAGGGTGTAAGCAACTGATTTCGTCCCGAGACGGCGTTTGGCGCACGAGCGTAGCGAGGGTGCCAATAGTTCGACTAAATAAATCTTTTACACGAGGTAAACACTATTCTTTTCATTACGAATACAAGGAAAGTAAAAATAAAAACACGAATCAGCCAAAGTAAACATCTATATCTAAACCTGATGAACTCATCCATGTGTCAATACAATTCTCTCGATAAAACAAATGAAGAGTTTTTTTTTCTGTGACCGGCCAGCTATTCAGCCATTATTTTACATTATCAGAAAGAAATGGTAGAAAGAAAGAAATGGAGAAATGGTAAATATTGTGCCCGAATCTATGTTATTTTAAAGAAATAGTTGAAAGTAAATTATAATAAAGTCATTTAAAAAATTTAATTAAGTCAATAATCACGTTTACGTTATTTCAATTTGACACCGCGTTGTAATTGACTGGCTGTATAGATAGTTGGGACATGGTTTAACTGAAATGTTCAACGAGTTTTTTTTTTATAATTCAACGGCTGTCAGTTGAAAATGATTCTCCCTGGGGCTGAAAAGTAGTACTTTCAACCCGCTCTTCAGGCAACTTCAGGCCTAATTTCCGAGTATGAGTAATGAAAAAGATTTTAAATGATGTAAATATTACTGCGCCACTTCATAACGAGTTAAATTAAATGCAAAAATGTGTCACCGTAATCAAAAATGATTTTTCATTCAGCGCCATTTTATGTACCCCAAATTGCCAGCAACCGGTAATAAATGTGCATTCTATAATACTACAGTTAACTAAACTAATACCTACCAGTATATGCCTAGGTATACCTATCGTAATAAGTTGTGTAACTACTATGAAAATCTATATGAATGAATACTTGTTTGATAGATGTAATTAAAACAGTACGATTGAAAAATCGATAAAATTGGTGGAAGAATAGACGCTAAGCGCTTTTGAAGTTATTTTTCTATCCTTATCATCCAAAATGTTGTACTGGCTTTAATACAATATGGTGGGAGTTGTGAATGACGTCACATGCAATTAGTGCTGTCGTCCCTGTTTACTATATCACAGACTTTAAAACGAACACAACACCGCCATTTTAGGCAATACTTTAACTACGTCTTGTCTGCTCTCTAGGATTGAGAAATGTTATAATAAATCAGTCAAATATCTATGTTGGCTTTAGGCTTTTATCCAAGTAGGCATGGTAAGCCGTATGGTATCAGCCGGTGCTATATGGTGCCGTAAAAGAATAATACCATCCCATCACTTCCCGTGGGTGTCGTAAGAGGCGACTAAGAGACTAAAACTCAAAAGTATACACTGCGATCGCCAACCCGCCTGCCAAGCGTGGCGATTAGGCAATCCCCTTTCTATGGGGGAGGCCTATATCCAGCAGTGGACGTCTTTCGCCTGCTATGATGATGATGATGAGGCATCTTATGAATTACCTATTTATTTATTTTTGTTTGAGGCGGCTTTGCTCTTGACTCTAGTCTAGGTCAGAGATGACAGAGACAAAGTCTAAGATAGAGCGAGCTTACCTAGAAGGAACCCGCCTACCTATGTTTATTTTTAACCAGCTTTAGCCAGAATATTGGTTTGAAACGCAAAAAATATCCCACGATAAACTAAACGTTGATCTGCCTTTCCCAAGTTGTTCGGGATCAGTTTCAGCCTAACCTAATATCTGAGTACCAGAATTTTATGGAGTGACTGCCTGTCTGAGTTCCACCCAGTACCTGAGTTACACAGTCCCCTTTGGCATAACTTAGGTTAGGTTTTCTGGCTTCTGACTATCCGTAATGATGAATGACAAAGATCCGCAAATAACACTTGACCTTAACATGCTTTCCGAAGAGTCGCGACATGTAATGTAGTGTAATGGGTCACATTAGTCACCCTTCAACAGACCGACCACGGCAAACGTTGCTTAACCTCAAAAATCGAACCTTGAAACTGATTATTTAACCGTGAGTTTATCACGATAGATAGAACGGATTCATTTTACTCGTTGAAATTTGATAATTCTAAAATTATCAAATATTTGACTTCCTCATTTAATACAATAGTGGGATTAAATACGTAGGCTTTGTCTACAAAATGAAAAGTTGCGGCGGTAAAGACTTTTCGCACTCAAAAGTTTTTACCGCCGAAATTCGTGACAAGACATAGCAATTAACGAGTACAGCAATCGAAAGTCGAAACAAGAGTGTTCGGAACTCACACGGCAGTTGTATCTCCTTTTAATTACATTAAATACTTAGAATTTTGTTCCTATGGAAGTTCCTGGAAGAAGCTAATTAATATATCGTATTTTTATATATGATGGTAGCGAGGGAAGTGCGAAACGCGTGTATTGGAAGTTATTCTTCTAAGTGAAAGTTAATTGAGGGTCAAACAACGTATGGAGTAATGAACACCCAATAATTATTAAAAAAAGAAAGTACTGGCGTCACTTTTAAGATCAAATGATTTACATTCAGTCAAAAAAGTATCGGGAATGGATGATTTGTTTATGGTTCCAAATTCAAATTTTTGTTTTTTTGTAGTTGTTAGATTGGCACAACTGTTTTCCATTTTGGCGCGGAGTTTGAGTTGCATCTGTTATTTATATTAAATACAGTGCTGGTTTTAGTAATATCATATATAGTGTGTATTGCGAATTTCATAATGGACAAAAATATCGAACAAAGAGTTTGTCTTAAATTTTGCATCGCCAATGGAATTTCGTGTTCGGAGTCACTGAAAATGTTACAGAAGGCTTACGGTGAATCGACTTTATAAAAAACTCGTGCTTATGAGTGGTTCAAAGCGTTCAAAAGCGGTCGAGATGTGATGGAAGATTTGCCTCGCTCTGGTAGGCCGTCAACGTCTGCAACTGAAGTTAACATCGCAAAAGTGAAGGAAATAGTGACTGAAAATCCCCATTCAACTCTGAGAGAGATAGCCGCCGAAGTTTCTGTAGGTCACGAGTCGATCCGTACCATTTTAACTAATCATTTGGGTATGAAACATGTTGCTGCTCGGCTAGTCCCAAAAGATCTAAATTTTCTCCAAAAACTCAATCGCATGAAAGTCGCTGAGGACATGCTAGAACGAGTCAGTTCGGACCCAACATTCATGAAACGCATTGTTACTGGTGACGAGACGTGGGTTTACGAGTTTGACATGCAAACTAGTCAACAAGCTTCGGAGTGGCGCCTTCCAACTGAACCGAAACCGAAAAAACCACGCCAAAGTCGATCAAAAGTCAAAATCATGTTGACTGTTTTCTTTGACTATCGCGGTGTTGTGCACTCTGAATTCTTACCGGAAGGTCTAACGGTAAATAAAGAATATTATTTGAGCGTTATGTGGCGTGAGAGCAAATTCGACGAAAAAGGCCAGATTTGTGGAAAGAAAATTCTTGGATTTTGCACCACGCCAATGCGCCTTCGCACATTGCACCACGAATTGTCGTGGCGCATTGGCGCCTTCGCACAAGGCTATCATTGTGAACGAATTTTTAACCAAACACTCAACAAATACCATCCAGCAACCACCATATACACCAGATATGGCTCCTGCTGACTTTTTTCTTTTTCCTAAACTCAAATTACCACTTCGTGGCACCCGTTTTCAATCGATAGAAGACATAAAGGAGAATTCGCGGCGAGAACTGAACTCAATTCCGGAAGCAGCGTTTAAAAAATGTTTTGATGAATGGATTATTCGTTGGCGCAAGTGTATCGTTTCTAAAGGAGCATACTTTGAAGGTGATAAAATAAATTTGGATGAATAACAGACATTTTGTGTATTATTGATCTTTTCCCGGTACTTTCTTGACAGAGTAGTATTTTAAATAGTTGGGCACTAAATAAAAGCCAATTCTTTCACCAATTTTATTTAATTTTTGAATCGTACTGTTTTAATTACATCTATCAAACAAGTATTCATTCATGTAGATTTTCATAGTAGTTTCATAACTTATTACGAAAGGTATACCTAGGCATGTACTGGTAGGTAATAGTTTAGTTAATTTAGTTTATTAAGAAAAAATGATCATATCAAGAAAAAAATGATGGCACACCTGAATAGAAGAACTGCTCGACTAGATAACCCAGTACAGATAAAAAAGAAGTAAGCGGAAACCGGCCCACTTTTATGAGCGAAAACTGTTTTTTAATTGAATTTATACATATAGCTTATTTATATCTTTGTAACCTCCATTTAATTTCTTTCATTTTGATACAATACTCGATAGGTTTGGTTAAAACAAAAACGACTTACAATTTAGCGGCCGAAATCCGCCACATTGCTTTTTTAAACACTTATCTGAAGACACTTGAGTGTTTGAAATGAGTCAAATGGCATCTTAATAGTCAAAATTCATGCACCCGTTTGGGAGGAAAGAGGTAATAAAAAAATTACAAACAAACATACATACAAGATAAGCGCGAAAAACATAACCCTTCCTTATCAGTCGGGTAAAAAGGGAACTAAAGCAACATGAAAGAACAAGGTCCATATTACTACCTCGAAAGAGTACACGTAGAAATATCGAGGACACAAAAAAAACTACGCAAAAACAAAAATTCATTACACCACATCGTGTTCCATATTTAAAACGAAACCCGAGCGATACGTTACAAGTGACAAGAGCAAAAAAGCAAAGCAACTTGTACGACGGCACACTTAACTAAGGAGTTCGCACGCTAACCGACAATTAGTCTGACTTGTTACTGGTATTAGCCGCAAACTTATTGTTTAACTAGTCTCGTCCTTTGGCGTTGGCTGCGTTTATCTGCACGGCTTTATGTTGTTCTGAGGGTTTAAGTTTTTTGTTGACTTGGTTTGGGAGTTAATTTTGTTTCTTTTAATTTTTACAATAACGCATTTTAACATGCAAAGTTAAAAAATGTTAATGTGTGATTTCATACGCAGTACAATAAATATACTGAAAAGAACTTAAGTCAATAAATAATGCAAAATTTTATTTGAAGCAAAATGTACGTGTATGATAAAACTTTTCCAACTAAAGGCTTGACATATCACGTAGAAGATTACACCTATATCAAATAAAGAGTATAACATAGTTACAGATAAATTCATTATCTACTTATTTTCAACGTCTAAAATAGAACGAGAATGAAAAGCATTTAAGAGCCGATAGAAAATATTTTCAGTTGAGAACGAGAGCGAAAAACATGATAATAAATTATTATAATCCTTATGTTCAGCATGTTTGTGGGCTGATATGAAAGATAAAACTATTTTAAAAGACTGTGATGTTTTATGAAGCCCAATCTCTGTTTGTTTCCGAATATATATTTCGTCAAAGCACTAGTGCTACGAATGCGTAGCCCCGTAGCACGGCGTAGCGGTCTGCTACGAAAAGCGTAGCAAGTGTATTCGAGTCTTATATAAACAAATTGTTGATTTCTTCAACAAATTGGCTGTAATAATGTTATGAGCTTCATCTACCCACAAAATTTAATAAAATCTTAATGTATCTTACAACACCCACGTCCAACCGTGAGACAGATACTTGTAAATGATCGTACAAGGGAATGTAAAAGTAAAAAGCTTTTAAAAGTATAAATATTATCTTAAGCCCACACTTTTGTTCCGGAATGATAGAATAAAGATATTTTGTCATCCCATAGGAACTACCCGCAGCGGTGGATCTCAAAGAATCGAAATATGAAATTCAAGTCAACATCTTTGAGATATTTCTGATAAAATATTTTTGCATTTTCCATATGTTTATCTTTGCTGATTGTCAGACTGGAAATGGCTAGGTTTTATTTTTGGCACTCGAAAATCTTTTTGTGAGAATACTGTTAGTGGAACTTGGTATTTTTGTAAAACTTTTGGATAATAGAAATCTTCGTTTCCTCGAACTCAACAAAAAAAGTCGTAACTAATTTCTTTCATATGTTATTTTTGCTCTCAAAGTACTTTTCACCAGAAATCGTTTTTATTTAAAACAACTCACATAGTTACTCAAAATCAAAAGTATCCAATTTATTTCATTCATTATAAATTGATGCAAAAGCTTTAATGTTTTCACGAAGCGCCAGATTTAAACGAATTACCACCAATAATTCCACTCTGGACGGACAGAAAGAAAAATTTATCGAACGTAATTCACTGAAAAATTTATGAGTCACTTAAAATAAATACAAGTACCTGCGCACATGAGTTTGAAAAAGTGAAATAAATAAATGCAATAATGTTTTTTTCGGTTTCGATGTCATGCGAACAATGTTATTTATTTTTATAATAAAGTGCAAATTTAATCTGAAACATTTCTTTTAGCAAAGTCGATTCAAAGTCGAGTCGGTGAGAAATTTTTCAGCGAAAGTTATAGGTGTTAAATACCTAAAACATTACTTCTACAAACTATAAAAGGGTTTAATGGTAAATTAAAATTTAAGGTCAAGTCAATGTGGACGATGTCATTCCTAAACATGTATTTATGAATATTTAACAAAGGTTCTTTATATTTTGTTTTATTAGTAAAGTACTAATGGTTTCAGTACCTCTTTACCAAAGTGAGAGCGATTGTAAAATTTCAAATCATAATGCATACTTTTTTTTCGTTTCGATTGACTCATGCTAAATTTGGTCCGACCAGTATTTAGCAACCCATACGCCATTACATTAAAAATATATATAATACATTCAGTCAAAAAAGTATCGGGAATGGATGATTTGTTTATGGTTCCAAATTCAAATTTTTGTTTTTTTGTAGTTGTTAGATTGGCACAACTGTTTTCCATTTTGGCGCGGAGTTTGAGTTGCATCTGTTATTTATATTAAATACAGTGCTGGTTTTAGTAATATCATATATAGTGTGTATTGCGAATTTCATAATGGACAAAAATATCGAACAAAGAGTTTGTCTTAAATTTTGCATCGCCAATGGAATTTCGTGTTCGAAGTCACTGAAAATGTTACAGAAGGCTTACGGTGAATCGACTTTATCAAAAACTCGTGCTTATGAGTGGTTCAAAGCGTTCAAAAGCGGTCGAGATGTGATGGAAGATTTGCCTCGCTCTGGTAGGCCGTCAACGTCTGCAACTGAAGTTAACATCGCAAAAGTGAAGGAAATAGTGACTGAAAATCCCCATTCAACTCTGAGAGACATAGCCGCCGAACTTTCTGTATCTTACGAGTCGATCCGTACCATTTTAACTAATCATTTGGGTATGAAACATGTTGCTGCTCGGCTAGTCCCAAAAGATCTGAATTTTCTCCAAAAACTCAATCGCATGAAAGTCGCTGAGGACATGCTAGAACGAGTCAGTTCGGACCCAACATTCATGAAACGCATTGTTACTGGTGACGAGACGTAGGTTTACGAGTTTGACATGCAAACTAGTCAACAAGCTTCGGAGTGGCGCCTTCCAACTGAACCGAAACCGAAAAAACCACGCCAAAGTCGATCAAAAGTCAAAGTCATGTTGACTGTTTTCTTTGACTATCGCGGTGTTGTGCACTCTGAATTCTTTCCGGAAGGTTTATGAAGGTAAATAAAGAATATTATTTGAGCGTTAAGCGGCGTTTAAGAGAGCAAATTCGACGAAAAAGGCCAGATTTGTGGATAGAAAATTCTTGGATTTTGCACCACGACAATGCGCCTTCGCACAAGGCTATCATTGTGAACGAATTTTTAACCAAACACTCAACAAATACCATCCAGCAACCACCATATTCACCAGATATGGCTCCTGCTGACTTTTTTCTTTTTCCTAAACTCAAATTACCACTTCGTGGCACCCGTTTTCAATCGATAGAAGACATAAAGGAGAATTCGCGGCGAGAACTGAACTCAATTCCGGAAGCAGCGTTTAAAAAATGTTTTGATGAATGGATTATTCGTTGGCGCAAGTGTATCGTTTCTAAAGGAGCATACTTTGAAGGTGATTAAATAAATTTGGATGAATAACAGACATTTTGTGTATTATTGATCTTTTCCCGGTACTTTCTTGACAGAGTAGTATATTAAAAAGCATTCTCCCATTTTTATCTCAGATGAGTTAAAAGCTTGTCCACCACTTTATTAAATTTTATTGGAGAGAAAAACGACATTTACAAAAATTGTCGCACCATCATGATTGTAGCTCTCAATCGAGCCGTATATAAAATAAAAACATATAAATTAAATAATGCCTTTCAACTTCTAAAGTATTGTCCTACAAAAGGTCGGCTTCATACAATGAGCGAAAACGCACGCACACATAGACACTCTTCACCCACAGCGAGTGCAAGCACACTCGCGACAGTTATTTGTTTGAGATGTCGTTCGTACGTCTATATAATTATGCGTGTGTTGGTTTTCGGCCGCCGTGTGGAACTGCAAGTCTGTGGTACTCTGTGATAAAGTCTACTCTATGTTGACATCTTGTTTGACTTTGAAAGGGGAACGGCCGCTTCGACATGAAATGGATAGCTGCCATAATATTGTTAAATAAAATTCGTTAAGTATTATAAAGCTAGGTCAGATTATAGATTAAGATAGCCTTCGTACATGTAACAAAACACCAAGGTTCATAAAGCGTTGACAACACTTTTGTAGCGTGCTTTTACGGTATTATTCAAAAAAGTTTCACTTAACACCAATTTTAACGGCAGCATAGATTGCGGGGCGAGTTTGTCGGGATTTGTCTACTTTTGTGACTAGACAACTAGATCCTCTTTATTATGACTGTAAGTCTTGACATTCAAAGTAGTAATCTAATTAATATAATTATTAAATTGAAATTAATGATTGACATTGACTCATCATCATCTGCCTAGCCTTTTTCCAACTATATTGGCTTCCAGTCAAGCCGGATCTAGCTGAATACCAGTACGTGTAGTTAGTGTGGTAGTTTACGTGGAGCGTAATTGTAAATCATTCTCCTTATTTATAAAGGAGAATTCATGTTTCATATGATATTGTCGTTATAAAATTAAATCATCATCTGCCTAGCCTTTTCCCTACTATATTGGGGTCGGCTTCCAGTCAAGCCGGATTTAGCTGAATACCAGTATTTTACGAGGAGCGGCTGCCTACCAGACCTCCACAACCCATTAACTGGGTAACACGGTACTTCATGGCAAGACTGGAGTCAGATTAACTGGCTTCTTACTATCCGTAACGACTGCCAAAGGTCTACAAATGACAGCCGGGACCAACGGCTTAACGTGCTTTCCGAGGCACGGAGAAAACTCGGTATGTTAAGATGGTCACCCATCCACAGACCAACCTTGGCAAGCGTTGCTTAACCTTGAAGATCGACCCGTGCGGCTGTTACTATCTAGCCACGAGCTCCTCAAATGATTGACATTGACTAATTTTGGCATAATAGCTCAGAATTGACTTGTCCCAATAAAATAGGGAGGCTGTCTTTGTATGAACTGACACTTCTTCTTTTCGAGTCTGGTGGTTGTGGCAAATCGTGGAGGAGGCTGATATGATGATGATGATTTCTGATATGATGCCGTGACAGAAACCATGCTTGCTGCATGCTCTCTTGCATGCTGCATGCTTCTAATCCGTGTTCCGACATGATAATATTCTCTAAACAATACGTTCAATTTTTGTAATAGACAGACTAATGACTAATAGCAACGCGTTTGCTGAGTGTTCCAATTTTAATTCTTTTTTTCAATTTCAAAATCAAAACATTTATGAATACACTCATATTGCCTATATAAAATTTCTTCGATGATTTGTCTAGTGGGTATTTATAACGTAGATATTATGAACTCAGATGTATTACATGTTGACATTTTGCACTTAGGTATAATGTCATTCGATGTTTTATAACATTCGATATTTTAATCACTCGGCATTTCAATCTTCGACGTTTTAAGCGTAGGTATAACAGTTTTCGATATTTTGATACAATTTATATTTAAATTTTCGATGTTTTGAACGTCGGTATTTTACGCGTAGGTATTTTAATCTTCGATATTCAAATACGTACCCGCCTATGTACTAAGAAAACATAAGGAAAAATACATTTACTGAATGCTTTTTAGGCTTCCGTACCCAAATGGTAACCAACGGAACCCTATTACTAAGCCTCCGCTGTCCGTCCGTCTATTCGTCAGTCTTTCCGTCCGTCCGACTGTCTGCTGGGTGTATTTCAAGAGCCGTAATAGGTAGCCAGTTGACATTTTCACAGAGAGTGTATTTCTATTGCGGCTATTCTTCTTCTTCTTCTACCTGGCGTTAATCCCGGCTATTGCCAGGGTCCGCCTTCCTACTTAGCTTCCTCCACTTTGCCCGATCTTGAACATCCTTCTCAGTTAGGCCATTGGCTCTCATGTCGGACTTAACGACGTCCAACCAGCGCTTGCGAGGGCGACCACGGGACCTAGCCCCAAGAACAGCCATATTCATGCATCCCCGACCAACGTACTCCATAGGGCGGCGCATGATGTGGCCATACCATCGCAGACGACACTCTTGCAGTTTTTCCCCCACGTCACGGACACCAAGACTACCTCTGATGAAAGAGTTGTGTATGCGATCGGATCGCGTTACGCCACTCATCCACCTCAGCATCTTCATCTCCGTGACGCGAAGCTCCTGGGTGTGTCTGCCTAGTGCTGGCCAACATTCACCGCCGTACAGTAGGACAGGCCGTATGATGCATTTATATATCTGCCCCTTGAGCTTAGGAGGCATTTTGCGGTCGCATACAACGCCCGTTACCTCGCGCCACTTCGCCCAAGCCGCGCCTATACGTGCTTGGACATCGTCGTCCACGTTGCCAGACTCGTGCAGCACGGATCCAAGGTACCTGAACGTATCGGACTTTCTGATCAGGTCCGAACCTATTCGGATGAACCTATTTGAATCCGTGCCGCCACAGGACATGTACTCAGTCTTCGCCACATTTAGTCTCAGACCACCGTTTTCAAGCGTGTCCTTCCAAATGTTGACTTTGCGCTCAAGATGGGCTTTGTTCTGATTAACGAGGGCGATGTCATCGGCATACATCATTAGCCATGGGGGCTTATCTTGGTTGTTTGCCGTAACTACATCGAGCACTACGTTAAACAAGAACGGGCTAAGAGCCGAGCCTTGGTGAACGCCAACAGATATTGGGAAGCCATTCGATTCGCCAACAGCGGTCTGGACAGAGGACACGGAATCGCGGTACATGTCTCTGATAATGTAAATATAGGCCTCGGGAACGCCTTTGAAGCGCAGTGCCCACCAGATGGACTGCCGAGGTATACAGTCGAAGGCCTTCTGCAGGTCTAAAAAGGCCATATGCAAAGCTCTCCTTCTCTCTGTGTAAGCCTCAGCCAGATTCCGTAAGGCGAATACTGCGTCCATGGTGCTGTTACCCGCCCGGAAGCCATATTGATACTCAGAGACAGTACACTCGCTACGGAGCCGTGTGTCAATGATGCGCTCGAAGAGCTTCATGGTGTGGCACATGATCTTGATACCGCGGTAGCTACTACAATCCTGTACGCTACCTTTGCCTTTGTATACAGGGATAATCAGGCTAAATCGCCACTGGTTCGGCATTTCCTTGGTGATCAGGATGCGGTTAAAAAGATCCGTCAGAAGGTCCACGCCATGTGGGCCCATCGCCTTCCACACCTCAATTGGCACATTGTCAGGCCCGACCGCTTTCCGGTTCTTCATGTGGCGAAGAGCAATGCGGGTTTCGTCGGGGGAAATAGGGGAAATAAGTCCAAGGTTAGTAGGCGGTTCGGGAGGAAGGTTATGGGGATGCTGTTTGTTAGACAGCTCCGCGAAGTATGTACACCATCTCTCCTTAACAGAGGGGGCATCGTAGAGCAGCTTACCCTGGGCGTCCCTTACACAGAGACATTTGCTAATGTCCCGTGCAGCTTTCTCCCGGGCACGCGCCAGCTTAAAAATAAGCTTTTGCCCCTCCGCAGTTTCCAGCTTGTCGTACAAGGGCGCCAGACTTTTGCTGCGGGCTCTGGCTACAGCTTTTTTTGCAAGCGCGCTTAGCCGCTCCATATGCCTCTCTGTCATCCGGAGAGTTGGACCCTTGCCACTGTTTAAATAAAACCTTCTTTTTCCGAGTCGCCTGCTGCACCCCGTCATCCCACCACCACGTCTCCTTTTCTATGGTGCGGCCACCACGAGAAGTGCCAAGGACGCGCTTACCCGCATCGGTGATTGCTGAATGGATCCTACTCCAGATCTCTTGAGCGGACTCATGCGGAGCACTGATCTCGAGATGTTCGAGCTCCGCGATGAAGTCCGACTGCCTAGGACCATCAAGCAACCACCACTTTGTGCGGGGTTTGCGTTTTTCGGTCACTTTCTTTTTCGGTACAACCGCAAAGTCCAGGACAAGGAGGCGGTGTTGAGCCGTTAGCGGCTATTATCTACACTAATATACATATATAAATCTGAAGAGTATGTTTGTTTGTTTGTTTGCTTACTTGAACGCGCTAATCTCAGGAACTACTGGTACGATTTGAAAAATTATTTTAGTGTTGGATAGCCCATTTATCGAGTAAGGCTATAGGTTGTATATCATCACGCTAAGCCCAAAAGGAGCGGAGTAGTAATGAAAATTGTGACGCAAACGAAGTTGCGTGGTTTAACTAGTAAAAATTATAAAAATAAATCGTGTGGGAGTCCGACTTGCACTTGGCCGGTTTTTATTTAATATTTTTATACAACTTCGCTGAAGCCGCGGGCAGAAGCTAGTGCTGCATGCAACAAAATATTATGTAATTAACAACGGAGCTGTTGGATAAAATAGTTTTTCCCCGCGATAACTTGTACATTTTATTGTAGCCTTCGCAGAAAAAACTCTTTCAAACATTATAATCTATATTGAAATTCACAACTGTAAAACTAGGAACAATTGCAGGTACTTCGTGCACATGCGAACGAATGCTTTCCATCAATTAGAAAAATAACTAGAAAAACCTACTAACTCTAGCCAATGTTTTTAAATATATGTGTATCGCTAATGTGGGCAATTATTGTGAATGGGTACACGTGAAGTTTATAGTTTTATCGCAGTTGCTGTAATTATGTTATTAGAATTAGAATTTATGAGCTTGAGTAGATGTTTTGAGTAAATTTATTGTTTGGTCAAATTATTGTGGTGGTATTAAAGTCTTGGTTTTATATGCTGTACTCTTATCGGTGAGCTGTTCATAGACGATATAGTGGAATTGTGTTTCTGATTTTTTTTTTATCTTAAAAAGAACCATTCGTTACCATTTTAAAATAAAACAACTAGCCAAGTGCGAGTCAGACTCGCGTGCAAAAGGTTACGAAGCAATTTTAATTTTTAACATGCTATTTTAACACTACAGACTTCTTATATGTTTTCCTGTAATCTTTAAGTAGGTATAGAACTAATTTCTGTGTGTTTTTTTAATTTTTGGCTTAGTAGTTTTGGAGATAAGGGGGGAGTGGAATGGTAATTTTTGGTGTAATTTCTTGAGTAACTTCAAAACTATTGATTTTAAAAATAAAAAAATATATATTTAAAACCCTCATAGTAAGCCTTTTCATTTGATTTGTCAAGATGCAGTTTAAAAAACTTTTTTTTATGGTTTGACTCTCAAAAGTGAAAAAAAATCATACTAAAAAAATTAATACAAAACATAACAAATTTCAACAGAATCGGTCCAGTAGACGCAGAGAAAACTGGTTGTGACAGACGGAGAGACCGACACCCGAGTGATCCTATAAGGGATCCGTTTTTTACGGATGTTTGGAACTCTAAAAAATAATAATAATATATGTAAAGAAAACATATAATTTTCTTTAATTTTATATTTTAACACATTTAAACTTTCCCGCGCATCAAACGTCATCGCACAGTGAATTGTCAGATGACGTTGTAAGCTATGAAAAAGATAACCTATAAGTATCTCGTGCTTGTAAACAGAAAACAAGAATTTATAATATTAATTTCATTGTTAAAATATTCTAATGGTGATTAGAAACAGACATTGTTAATAATAACATTAAATGTCGTTTCTTTTCTTACAGGTATGTAAGTTTTTCTAAGTATTAAGTAAATTCACTTTTATTTCATGTATTACAAAACAATAAATCTTTTCTTACAGAAACTCAATTATGTTTGACTGACTGTGTCGTTCTAATCCCGAATTTATTAGAAAATACCTTATAAAACGACATTTATTGTCAGAAAATGGAGAAATTAAAATTTACGTTTGAAATTAAACCATCTGTAGACGGAAAGTCGAACCACATCGCCGTAACTGCAATTGCCACAAAAGACGACAAAGTTTTCCTTATTCCTGAAGAATGTCAAGCGATATCACGCCACCAACATATCCAGTCCTCGAAAACTTTTATTACTGTGAAGAATACATTGAAAAAAAGATATCAAACTAGAAGTGTTTGAATAAAAACAACACAGGATATATTACAAACATATGTTGATGAGGATGAAAACATGATCTTTCAGGACCAATTTTTAGAGGAAACTTCCCAAGAAGAAATGGCTATTGATAAAAAAAAGTGTTCAGAAGATCCTATAGTGAAAATTTTGGAAAAATTAGTTGAAAGTCAACAAAAGAAGGAAAAACAAAGTATGAAAAAGTTAGCTGACAAGTTTGTAATTGAAAAATTTGATGGAAAAAGTTCTAGTGCAAATCAGTGGATGGAAATATTTGAAAAAGAATGTGCAAGGTATGATATAGTGAAAGAAGAAGAAAAAATTGAAATCTTCAGATTATTTCTTGAGAAATCATGCACTGATTGGTATTCCTCCATGATGATCAAACTTAGCTTACACTCCGAGTGGTCAGAATGGAAATCAAGTTTTTTGCAAACCTATGGTAATAAAGGTTGGACTGCTAGCAAGTATGCTTTGTCTTACAAGTACCAATCAGGATCTTTGTTAGAGTATGCAGTAAAGAAAGAAAAACTTTTACTTGAAATAAGGAAAACAATAGATGAGGGAACTCTTATTGATATAATCGCTGCCGGCTTACCAGATTTCATAACAGATAGAATTAACAAAGAAGAAATGGTACATACAAATAATTTATTTAGTGAACTTGGAAGATTAGAGCATTTAATTTCAAGGAAAAAAATAATCAAGAAGAAAGAAGATAATAAACCAGATAGAAGAAAATGTAGTATTTGTGAAAAATTAAAGAAAGGTGTACGCTACCATCCAGAAGATTCATGCTGGTTCAAAACAAATTTTAATACTGAAAAAGATAAAAAGCAAATAAAACTTATTAACAATTCAGAATTGGAATGTGAATTGCAGTGTGAAGATCAAAAAAACTAATAGTGCCGCCATTGATCAAAGTAAAATTAGTACTGAATAAAAATGTCGAAATTTCTGGAATCTATGACTCTGGGTCTAATGTCTCTTTAATAAATTCAAAATTTTTAAAAATAAATAATAAGAAACCCAGTCATTTCACCAATACTAACTTAAAAACGATTAATGGCGTTAAAAAGGCAAATGGCATAATAACACTTGATATAGCTATCTTTGATGTGGAAAAAAAAATGAATGTTTTCGTAATAGACAAAGAAAATTTCGATTATGATTTTTTAGTGGGACTTGATTGTATAAAAGAGTTTTACCTAGTTCAAAACGAAAACTTAAAAATTACACAGAAATTACCTATACAAAGAAGTCGAATAGTTTCTAAGGAAACAAACAAAACAGATATAGTTTCTAAGGAGATAAAATCTGATAATATAGTAAACTTCAATGAAGGCATACATGAAGAAGACTTCAAAATTTGTATAAACCATCTAGACTACCAAAAACAGGCAGTGATTGATGAATTAATTTCGAAAAATAAATCTGTGTTTGCAAAGGACAAATATGACATAGGACAGGTAACGGATTATGAAGCACACATTGATCTATTAATAGAAAAATATTGCTTCAAAAGGCCATACCGATGCACAATACAAGACAAGAAGGAGATTGAAGATCAAATTGCAAAATTATTGGAAAAAAATATAATAGAAGAATCATACAGCCCATTTGCAGCACCAGTGACGTTAGCTTATAAAAGAGATGAAAATAAAAGATCAAGATTGTGCATCGATTTTCGAGACCTAAATAAAATCGTAGTGCCTCAATCACAGCCATTTCCTCTTATTGAAGACCTAATTCTAAAGACAAGAGATTGCAAGTTTTTTTCAACACTAGACCTAAACTCAGCGTTTTGGTCAATACCTTTGCGTATCACAGATAGACACAAAACTGCATTTGTGACACAAGAGGGTCACTATCAATGGACCTGTTTGCCATTTGGCTTAAAAACGTCCCCAGCTATATTTCAGAGGATAATGTGTAATATAATACGGAAACACAAGCTTGGAGGTTTCACTGTATGTTTCATCGATGACATCTTACTATTTTCTGAAAATTTCTCAGATCATGTCAGACATCTGGAAAAACTCTTTCAAGCTATTAAAAGCGAAGGCTTAAAATTAAAATTCTCTAAATGCACATTCGCAGCAGATACAGTTAAATACTTGGGTCATGTAATACAGAACAATTCAGTCAGACCACTGAAAGATAATTTGATATCAATAAAAAACTTTCCAAGACCAAAAACTCAAAAGAATGTGAGACAATTCCTGGGAAAAATAAACTTTTACCATAAGTATGTGCCAAACATAGCCATAAAATTGGACCCATTGCATAACCTTTTGCGAAAAGGACAATCCTTTAACTGGACAGATGCGTGCCAGGAGTCGTTTGATGAAATGAAACAAATGTTATGTTCTCAACCAGTGTTAACAATCTTTGACCCAAACCTACCTATTCACATATACACAGATGCTAGTATACTAGGAGTAGGAGCAGTACTAAAACAGCCACAAAAAAACAATGAAGAAAAACCAGTAGCATATTTTTCAAAAAAACTGAATGAAGTACAAAAAAGGAAGAAAGCTATCTATCTGGAATGCCTGGCAATTAAAGAATGTGTAAAGTATTGGCACTATATTTTAATAGGTCGGAAATTCACTGTATTCTCAGACCACAAGCCACTGGAGAAGATGAACATAAAATCTAGAACAGACGAAGAATTAGGAGACCTAACATACTACTTATCACAATATGATTTCCAAATTAAATATTCTCCAGGAAAATATAACATTGAAGCTGACTGTCTAAGCAGGAACCCGGTTCTTGAACCAAATGAAAATCTAGGGGAGCAGTTAAAAGTAGTAAATACAATAACACTAGAAGATATCCTAAAAGATCAAGTTGAAAATAAAAATATACAATGCAAAAAAGACAAGTTAATAGAAAAAGACAATGTTTACTACAAAAAAGTAAAGAAAAAAGAAAAAATTATTATATCAGAGGAATTTAGCATAGCTTTTATGAAAAGTGTACATACAGATCTGGGTCATATAGGAATTAAACAGATGCAGAGAATGATCAGCTCAGTGTATACAGCAAAAAATATGACTAAAAACATAAAAAGAATCTGTGACAGTTGTACAGTATGTCTAAAGAATAAATCAAGGGGAAAAATTAAATATGGATTGATGTCCCACTTGGGTCCCGCCACAAGACCTTTTCAGATATGCTCTATTGACACAATTGGAGGCTTCGGAGGTTCCAGGTCAACAAAGAAATATTTACATCTTTTATTAGATCATTTCACCAGATATGCATACATTCAAACATCAAGTACTCAAAACGCAAATGATTTCACCAAACTGATAAGAAACTGTACAGAAAGTGATGACATTGAATTGATACTATCAGACCAATACCCAGGTATCAATTCTAAGGAATTTAAAAGATTTTTGGATGAAAAAAACATTCCCATAATTTTTACAGCAGTGAACTCTCCTTTTTCAAATGGCTTGAATGAGAGATTGAATCAGACACTGGTCAATAAAATCAGATGCAAGATAAACGAACGTGACACTAAAATGGCATGGACATCTGTAGCCCACAACTGTGTACAAAAATACAATGAAACGGAGCACACTGTTACTGGATATGCTCCCAAATACCTACTTTATGGCACGGATGTTACGATTTTGCCAAATGAGCTGAAACAAAAGAAGACTAACCATGATTTAATCCAGGCCAGGGAAAAAGCACTGGAAAATACAATCAAATCACACAGTTATAACAAGACAATTTACGATAAAAATAGAAAACATATAGACTTCAAAGTTGGTGATACTGTTTTTGTAGAGAATGGAAACAAACTGAATCGGAAGAAGCTTGAGGAATTGAAACTCGGACCGTACAAGATTATGGAAAAAATTTCAAACTCAATTTACAAGATAAACACTGACCATAAGAGATCAGAGTCGAATTTATTCCACATTTCAAAGCTAACCCCAGCTCCTGCATGCGATTGAAAACCGTACATGAACAGACATGTTCGTTCTGTCGTCTTTAGGGGGGAGATGTAAAGAAAACATATAATTTTCTTTAATTTTATATTTTAACACATTTAAACTTTCCCGCGCATCAAACGTCATCGCACAGTGAATTGTCAGATGACGTTGTAAGCTATGAAAAAGATAACCTATAAGTATCTCGTGCTTGTAAACAGAAAACAAGAATTTATAATATTAATTTCATTGTTAAAATATTCTAATGGTGATTAGAAACAGACATTGTTAATAATAACATTAAATGTCGTTTCTTTTCTTACAGGTATGTAAGTTTTTCTAAGTATTAAGTAAATTCACTTTTATTTCATGTATTACAAAACAATAAATCTTTTCTTACAGAAACTCAATTATGTTTGACTGACTGTGTCGTTCTAATCCCGAATTTATTAGAAAATACCTTATATATATAATTCGTACTTGTCTTGAAAAGATCGCTCTTAGCGATAAGGCCGCCCATTGTGTCACCCTATGTAATGTTTTCTTCATCTATCTTTTCTGTAACTTATATGGTGTACATAATAAAGAGTATTCTATTCTATTCTATTCTATTCCGTTCTGTTCTGTTCTGTTCTGTTCTGTTCTGTTCTGTTCTGTTCTGTTCTGTTCTGTTCTGTTATGTTCTGTTCTGTTCTGTTCTGTTCTGTTCTGTTCTGTTCTGTTCTGTTCTGTTCTGTTCTGTTCTGTTCTGTTCTGTTCTGTTCTGTTCTGTTCTGTTCTGTTCTGTTCTGTTCTGTTCTGTTCTGTTCTGTTCTGTTCTGTTCTGTTCTGTTCTGTTCTGTTCTGTTCTGTTCTGTTCTGTTCTGTTCTGTTCTGTTCTGTTCTGTTCTGTTCTGTTCTGTTCTGTTCTGTTCTGTTCTGTTCTGTTCTGTTCTGTTCTGTTCTGTTCTGTTCTGTTCTGTTCTGTTCTGTTCTGTTCTGTTCTGTTCTGTTCTGTTCTGTTCTGTTCTGTTCTGTTCTGTTCTGTTCTGTTCTGTTCTGTTCTGTTCTGTTCTGTTCTGTTCTGTTCTGTTCTGTTCTGTTCTGTTCTGTTCTGTTCTGTTCTGTTCTGTTCTGTTCTGTTCTATTCTATTCTATTCTATTCTATTCTATTCTATTCTATTCTATTCTATTCTATTCTATTCTATTCTATTCTATTCTATTCTATTCTATTCTATTCTATTCTATTCTATTCTATTCTATTCTATTCTATTCTATTCTATTCTATTCTATTCTATTCTATTCTATTCTATTCTATTCTATTCTATTCTATTCTATTCTATTCTATTTTATTCTATTCTATTCTACTTTGATGTGTGACAACGATTGTAAAGATTATTTGAATCTTCTATCAAACTACACAAAGTAAATAACATCGGTTAAAGAGTTTAGAGTAAGATGACCTAGAAATAGTCTATCCAAACCAAAATCTATTTATTCAGGCGCAGACCGTACCGTGTAAGACCTACCCAAGCCAAGATATGCATCATAATATCAAGATTCTGATCAATAAACACACACCTGAATAATTAATATTGAAACCTCAACGTATTTACTTTACCTCAGCGAAGTAAACATTCAGTTACAGGGTCATTGTTTGCGAAGTTTGTGGTTAAGTAACAGAGGGGCTTGTGTTAAAATAATAATAGTCGAAAACGAATCGATTTTTAAAGTTAAAGTAAAGCAACGCTTGGCGAGGTTGCTCCTTGGATGGCTGACCTTGATGGCTGATCTATTGCATACTGAAACTTCTCCGTGCCTCGAAAATCACGTTAAGCCGTTGGTTGCCGCTGTAGACCATTGACTTGATGCCGGTGAACTTAGCAGATCATATCCCGGCAGAGCATAAAAGATGTGAATTCTATTTGCATGCAGCATAGTTCTAGAGTACCTGATACTTTTTGGAAATAGTTCTGGCGCTTTTCCCGGAAAAAGTCAAATGAATATATGCTAACTTCCGCTGATAGCGACTAGAACTCGCATTTTTAATGCTCTGCCGGGATATGATCTGCTAAGTTCACGCAGACATTGACTTGTTGTTACGGTAATCAGTAGCACAGAAAAATAACAATAATTCTCTTGTGAAGGTCTAAGAGCCTATACACCTTCAGACGACCGTTTGTTGAAATGAAAGACGGCAGCTGGTCACATGGTTAGACCCAGACCGACCCAGAACGGGAGGAGTCATTTGATGATTCCACATCCTTAATAAAGGGGTTCATTGTTTATTTTCTTACAATTAATAGGAAAAGAGTCAATTTGGGACCCTATCAGTTTGAAGTTTATATCAGTTTTGATGAGTTCCACGACTCTAACAATAGTGTTTGAACGAGGTATTCAATAGATTGGAAAACTAAATTCATGTTAAAAAGACGTAAAACCTTTTGTTCACATCTTTTGATCACATAAAGACAGAATCCTCAAGAAAAGCTAATGTTATCTATTATTATAGATTTTCAGCAACGCAACCAAAGTCAATTATAAATCTATGTAAAATTAATTATGTACTACTTTATTTCGTTTTAGATTTAATCATTCTAATTTTGAATCTGATTTGATTTTGTTGTTAAAATGCCAATTTGTGTTTTGATAGTTTTTATTACAATTAAACTTTTTTCATAATATTTAGTTTTGTGTAAAAAAAAAGCTGTATTGTAGTATTGATTGCTCTTTTAATTTTAAGTTTTATTTTAGTTTAATTTGTTCAATCTTTCAAAATACTGGTATTTGGCTGAATCCGGTTTAACAATTAATTGAATTTCTTTATCTTTTCTTTATATTTATTTATACTTTTTTAACATATTTATTGAATTGTTTTTTTTTTTATATTGTGCATTATGTTTTTTACTGTTATTTTTTATGAAATGTTTTACACTTTTAATTTTTAAAGATCAATAATGGATCTTGTATGCTCCGAAATAAAGATTTATTATTATTATTATAGCCGGGACAAGGCTAGGTAGATGATGACGCTTTCAAAATATGTGTATGTACTTATCTAGTAACAGTACCGTTAGGTTAGGAAGTTTGTTTGTCGACTTTTGTTTTATGTACTTTTCGCTGCCACCGTTTCTATGTAATTATCAAATCAAACCAAATCCATTTGACTTATCCAAAAAAGGACAAAGCAAACTTTGTGTTTTTGACGCCACAAATTGGCCTGTAAAATCTTCGAGATCGATTGTGTGAGCGAAACTTGAAATATGCCGTATTTCACGAATGGTGAACGCGTATAAGTAAACGATTGGACGGCCATAGGGCTGGGGGCTGGGGGGGGGGTAGATTTCTCGTAAAGCGGATGCATAAGACGGAGGGGCGAATCGAAATAAAACTTTAATGGGGATTTTCACTCATACTAGTTTTTGCCCGTGACTTCGTATGCGCATATCCCGTTTCTTCCCGTTCCCGTAAAAAAATTGAAAAAACTCCTCTTAGCGCTCCCCTACAAAGTATAGGGAAGCAACATGCCAAATTTCAGCCAGTAGTTTCGGCTGTACGTTATCTATCAGTCACTCAATCAGTCAGTAACTTAAGAATGTTATATATATTGATTATTGGTTATCTTAGAAAGCAACGTTGCTTTTTTTATTATTTATAAAATTTAGATACAGATTTAATAAAATTGGAGGCCGTAAATGCTGCAAACAAGATTTAAATAATGTGAAAATCTCCTACAAAGTATTGTTTCGATTCACCCCTGCGTTCCGTTTCACCCCATTATTAGATACCTACTATTTAAATCTATGCCAAAATCTCACACTATTTTACACTTCGCAATAAACGAACGTCAGTTTCAAGTTGTGTTATTAACGCAGCTGCTAGGTAGGTGGTTTTCGATTTAGCCAGACCATTATATCCCTGTAACATGTCAGTTTTATATGAACCCATCATAGTGTCACGTTATGCTTTGTTGGCCCGTCGCATTGTTCAAGTAGATTATAATATAGCTTCATTTCGACAGCAATTTCGAATGGATTATTTAGTGTGGAAGTAATGTTTTGGTTAGCGTCATCATTTTGAGCTGAAAATCTGAAATGTTTGTTACAGATCGTGTGTTTATGAATGGGAGGTAAAACAAAATATGCTTCGTTCGACACAATCGTCGAACGAATCACCATTTTATGATTTGTTAATTTAAAGCGATGGACTTCATATTTTATAGGCTTCCGCGTAATCTATATGGACTATTTCCTGCATTGTCTTTTTTCTTGCCTTGCCTCGATTGTATCGGAGATAAGGAGGGAATAGTCAACGTTGGGAATAGTACGACAGAAAAACCCAGAATCGAAAGTAGAGACATTGATTCGAATTGTATGAAATTGACTTTATGATTGTATTGAATTGACTTTCATATATACTTACTATACTTTCTTTTTTATATCATGACCTGGACAATCATCAATCTATAACATATATTATAAATGTGAAAATTTCTCTGTCTGTTTGACACACGTACACATCTTAAAGGCTGAACGGATTTGGATGTAATGAAGCACACGGGTAGATCAAGTCCAGGAATAGGACATGTTTTTATCATAGTAGCAGAAGAAAAAACAAAAAAAAAAACCTTTTAAAGACCATCCCTTTACTAGATGTCTATGCGAATCAAATCCGCTACCTGACTATGCAGCCAATCAGAAAAAGAGTAGATTTAACTTTCTTACAAAAATTAAGCCTATGAAAATTCCTACAAAATGTCTGCGTTGATGAAGAAAAAAAAATGGCCAAGTGCGAGTAGAACTCGCGTGCAAAGGGTTCCGAACGAATGTTTTAACATGTTATTTTGAAACTATAGACTTCTTATAGGTTTTCCTGTAATCTGTAGGTAAAGACCTATAATCTCCATTTCTTTTTAATGGACAATGCTCATCGATGTATGGAATCCCGTACCATGTTGTATCAAATTCAAACATTATTTTTAAGAGACTAAATTTATCATATTAACTCCTACAGATGTTCTTTTTGTAAAGAAAACCCAGGTTTCGAAGCTATTTTATAAAATCGAAAATAACCTAAAAACTAGGTAAGTAGGTATATAACGACGTCAGTTAGTTGACCCCATGACTCGACATATTTGCACAATGAAATACACAGAAATGAGTTCATAAAAAACAAACAAGCTCTATTCCTCAACACTCAAAATAAATCTCAAATCTAAAAATACCGACGTACGTAATTATTTACTAATGCAAGGGCAAAGCTAATACGTCAGATCGAATGTCAAAAATGTGCCTGGCGGGATTTAGGGATGCGATCGATTAATTATAATCTTTAGTAAGAAAATCGATTTTGTGTCAATTAGTAATACTAAATCGATTTAGTGTACTGGTTTTACTTAATTAATACGTTATTCAACAAAACGAAAGCAGAGCTAATACATAATAATTCTACAAATGTTTTTGAATCAAACGTTATAGTTAGTTATTAAGAAAAAGTAACGATTGGAATTACTGGTAAGCCGGTTCATCAAAAAAAGTTTCTATTTCAATCACATCTCTATGACAGGTTGTGTGAACGTCATGCAAAGGTAGTAAACAATATTCATACTTTTATACTTTAAATTAAATTCCCTGATCAAAAATCAAATCCATGACGTGTAATGTCCTAAAATAATATTAAAATAATTACTATACGATTATGATCTAGATGCATGAGACTTTTTGGTACCAGTTTTGGTCATTCTCCTTTAGGCTCAGTAGTTTTGGAGATAATACCATACCTCATTTTTGGTCTCATTTCTTGAATAACTTCAAAAACAATTATTCTAAAATTATGAAAAAAAATATTCGTAGACCCTCACAGTAAGCCCTTTCATTTTATACGTCACGCAATAGTGTTCAAAAATTTTTTTTTTTAATTTTCTAGTTTGACCCCAAAAGTGGCCCCCATACTAAAAAAAAAAAAATTTACGTAACACGTCCGTATTTGGGTCACAGAAATCCATATGTGTACTAAATTTCAACTGCATCGGTAAAGTCGATCCGGAGAAAACTGGCTGTGACAGACGGACAGACAGACAGACACCCGAGTGATCCTATAAGGGTTCCGTTTTTTGTTCGAAATCCTAAAAATTGACAATCAGATATAAGATAGACTAAAAACTCACAATATCTTGTTGAAACTCACGTTTTCAACGAGCATACACACCAGATTTCCAACCCAAATTAAAAGCACCGAATTCGTTCAACAATACCATACTTCAATATCAATACCAATACATTTCCAATAGAATAGAGCGCTCTTTTAGCCCCAGACCACACTCGAGCTAAGCCCAACACAATGCGTCGTGGATTCTAAACTAATTGGATAATTCATTTAAACAATATCCCATTACCACAGAATAGATAACTGTACAGAAGATCGACTCTACGACTATCAAAAGAATAGAAAACTCTTTATTATGTACACCATATAATTTACGGAAAAGATAGATAAAGAAAACATTGAATAGGGTGACACAATGTGCGGCCCTATCGCTACAAGCGATCTTTTCAAGACAACCTTTGGATGGATTGTAAAGATAATGGAAAGACAGTACTGTAGGTAGTCTTAGGTGTACGATTTAAATAAATAAATACATAATCGAAAAAAAATATACATATACAATTTTAAATATGTAACAAATAAAAATAAATAAAAAGCATAGGATCCAAGAGAAAACTATTAAAGAGGAAGGTAGTGAGCTTTGACAATTTTTTTAAAACGGACTAAGATTGCGCACGTCTTACTGACACGGGCAAGGCATTCCATAACAATCTCAATCATATCAATCTGCTTAGCTTCTTCCCAACTATATTAGAGTCAGCTTCCAATCCTACCAGATGCAGCTACCAGTACCAATATTTCACATGGACCTACCAGAAAAAACCCAGTATGATGGCCAGGACCACAGGCTTAAAAAGCTTTCTGAGGCAAGGAGGAGTCTCAGTATGTGATGAATGGTCAATTGGTCAACCATCTAAGGACTGTCCTTGGCAAGCTTCACTTGATTTGAAGATCTAATTAGGCAGATTTGATTATTTAGCATAAGATCGAATCCGTACAGTGAATAAACACAAAATCTTGTACATACGGCGATCTCAAACAAATGACAATCGCGAGTGCGCTTGCACTCGATGTATGTGAAGTGTGTCTATGTGTGCGTGCGTTTTTGCTCGTTGTATGGAGCTGATCGTCTGTACCAGTACTTATTTATTCTGTGGCGTAAGCTTCTGAATCATAAATGGCACAACACTACCAATTGCATTTACTAACATAAACTTGTCTAAACTCAAAGTTAGAATGTTAGAACTAAATTCACTAATTGTATTTCTAATGGAATCAACTTTTATTAAATAGTGTTTTAAAAGTTTTGCTAATTGTCTTTTGTTAGATTGAAAGGCTGCTGTGTTAAAGTTTAATTACCAAGTTTTTGGTATATTTATGTTATTTCAATGATTGTTTCCAAGAATTGGATTGTTACTTCTAAAGTCCAGGTAAGGGTTTCGTTAGAGGATTAATTAATTATCAATCTGCATTGACACTTGAATTCAGTAACGGAAAGTTTTAAAAAATACGGATCATTCTTGTGTTAAAATGGGGTTTCTAAATAATGAGATATCTTAACATCATTCATGTAAAAGAAAGCTAATAAGATTTTTTAAATCTATTAACTTCAAATAAGGTTTAGATAGAATACATTTTTGCATCGAACCAAAGTCCAAATTAACCTACCAATCAATTTCTTCTACGACCTCACACAGACTCAATCATCAACTGCCTAACCTTTTCCAACTATATTGGAGTCGGCTTCCAGTCAAATCAGATTTAGCTGAATACCAGTAACTTACATTTGCCTATCAGGCCGGTAACACGGTATTCCTTGGCAAAACTGGTGTCAAATTTTCTTCTGACTTCTTTTTCTTAAATGGCAGTCAGGACCAACGGCTTAACGTGCTTTCCGAGGCACGAAAGTGTCTCGGTATGTTAAGATGGTCACCCATCCACAGGCCAGCCCCAGCAAGCTTTCACACAAAGATTCAATTAATCACATAAATTAAATTATATTCAAATAACACCCATAAATATCAAATGAAATTAGATGCCAATGAATTTAAGTATACCGCTATTACAATACCACAGAGAATGGCAACGCGTAATGTCGGTCGTGCCAAATGTGCACAATGACTCCGATATTAAACCGTTATGATTCTGCCCGGATTTGGGCATGCATTTTATAGGCGCACTATTTATAGGCACTTATATCTATTTATATGGCTGGAATGAATTATGAAAACAGTCGGTTTGGAATCTCTTTGTTGTTGAGCGTATGTGGGAGTAAGGTGTGTCTGTACTCGGCTTTCAAGCTCAATGGAGTATTGAAACGATTTTTAGTATAGGTACTGGAAATAGCTTATTATATCGTTTTGACAACACGGCTGGCTCAATGGTTCCTCACGGAACAAATATTTGTATGGACTACAGATAGTTGTGCCGGGTCTGGCTATTTGTGCGTGCACATAATGTGAAATTGTATGTTTGTGAACACACTTATGATACAGGAGAATTCCTAGTGCGGAGCAAAGTAAAAAAAAAAAATTATTTCGCTTTACAGCGTGATATTTGAGGTAAATCCGCCGCGTATAGACATTAATTTCTTTTTTATTTTTCTTCTTTCCCTGATGATTGCAACAACTGTTTTTTGGTGAGCGTGCGCAGGAACTCCACGACCTGATCCCACCATCGCCCTTTTACCACCGGAATACCAGACGTACTGCAGGGTACCATCCGTACTGCTCGATATCCCGACTAGTCGTACCCAGCGCTTCTCTTCCACATTTATTATACGCACAGCTAAAGTGTGTAACTCTCTGCCAGCATCTGTGTTCCCGTCCATATATAACCCGTCTGCCTTCAAATCAAGAGTGAACAGGCATCTTCTGGGCACGCTCGCTCCATCATAGACCTCATCTATCGCTTTCCATCAAGCGTGATTGTGATCAAGAGTAAGCCCATTGCTAAATAATTAAAAAAAACCACATACGTACGACGCGTTTTCAAGCTATGCGGTCTTTTGCAGTGTAGACCGCTCTAAACAATCGATTTAGGAAATGATTAAACATGAAATTGATCTATTAGATTTTTTTTTGTGTACAATAACGCATAAGAATAACGATAAAGTGATAGTATTATTGTTTAGCGACAATCTTATTTGAGGCTTCAGAAATATCTTCTAAAACGAAATTTAATTCGGCGTAATTTTTTTTAATGAGTCATTGTTTTGAACTTTGTGCGTAACCTACATTAAACACAATGTTACGAGCTTGGGGTTCGTTACAATAAATCAGCCGATTAAACCACCAATAATAACACTTTAATTTGCAACAGTAATTAACACTTTAAACAAACTAATTAAAACACTACACTACTGAATACTTCACTTCACTTAATTCGCAGTTAAAGATCGCTTCCGAAGTTATCGCTTGTATCGCCAATTCAATACTGACTCAGTCGCCGGATGTCCGCTCTCCAACTGAGCTTCCTCCACTTTGCCCGATCTTGAACATCCTTTTCAGTCAGGCCATTGGCTCTCATGTCGGACTTGACGACGTCCAGAAAGCGCTTGCGAGGGCGACCACGGGACCTAGCTCCAAGAACAGCCATATTCATGCATCTCCGACCAACGTACTACATAGGGCGGCGCATGTTGTGGCCATACCATCGCAGACGACCAACTTGCAGTTTTTCCCCCACGTCACGGACACCAAGACTACTTCGGTATGTTCAGTGCACATTATCAGCAGCCAAAATTTCGCTACGAAAAAATTACTCAATTTCATTTCGAACGAGTATTTAAAACTACTCACTTTCATGGTAAGTAAAGTACACCTTCCACACTTAAATTTTAAAAGCTTTTGCCACCCCATAGACTGAATTAATGACACACTTATTACCATAAGCCCTGCATCATGGCGACATAAAATACCCCATGGCGAAACACCATGGCAATAAATCATGGTACAATTTTTATCGTCGCGCTAAAATTTTTAAATACTTATGAATAAAACATTTAATTTTCAATGGTGTTACATCTTTAGTGGAAAGTTTAAACGATTTACGAAATTGAATGACTTTGTAATTTCTTATTGGAGATAATTAGATTTTGGGCTCAAAGGTTACGGTCTGTTACGAGGTCAACGAAACAATATGGTGGGATGAAGATATTTAGAAGACTGTTTTAAGATGAGTGGTTATTAGTGTTTTATTCTTAGTTTATTGCGTGCTGGCGTGATATTATGTTATGAACTGGTGTAAACAATCAACAGACATGCGATCTCAGAAAACCTGATACATTTGCTATCATTTATTGAAGAGTTCCGTTGCCTGCCTCCAAAGTTCTTCATCAGATCTTCACGAAATATAAACCGGATCAGTCCGAAAAAATACTCTTCCAAACAAAAAAAGAATCATACAAATCGGTTAACAGTTGGCGAAAACATCACTGAACAAACATTTTTCATAGGATCCCATCATTAGATCCTGACTTATACCTTCCATCATCAGCTCAGCAACATGAGATGATGATAACCAAGCACAAATATCTGAATTGCGATGGAAATTTTATGAAAAACAGTGTATGTGCTTATAAAATTTAAGAGTATCCCTCGATTTTCATCCCATCATCAAATTCTGGCTTGGTGACAATGGGACCTCCTCAGGAGTATAAGCTTTCGAACAAAAAATGATTTTTTTAAATCGGTCCAGAATCTGCAGAGAAATCGGTGAACATACATAAAAAAAAGCTACATACAGCCGAACATAGAACCTCCTCCTTTTTGAAGAAGTCGGTTAAAAAATAACAGAAATAGCTAAGCTCCGGAGATATGATAGTATCTGTGCATGCTCTATATTACATACTATCTTTTGCCCGCAACTTCGTACACGCATATCCCGTTTTTCCCGGTCTCTTAGTGCTCTCATACACTCGCTAAGGAACCTACGAGTACAGTCATGAGCAATAACATAGAAACGCCCTTAAAATTCTAATTCATGTAGCAATATTAAATCGCAAAAAATAAGTATGCTAACTGTGTCCAAAAATTATGTAAACGTTAAATTGTGTCAAAATTAACTACACATTTTTTCAAATTTTCGCAAACAATAGATTTCCAAAAAATAATATTAACTTTTAGTTCCGTAATGATGAACCCAAGGAAATTTCAAAAACATGTTTACAGTACAGTTTCGAAACTATGTAAACAATTACAAAGCAGCAGTTTCGAGCAGCTTGAGCTCGGAAGTTAGATAAGTTACCTAATTGACAAAATCAGTGTACATAAATAGTTATAGGATCTTATTGGATTATTTAATTTTCCATGTTTTATCATTAATTTGCGTTATACCTACATATTGTGTCACCTGTTTTTATTTCCGTGTACCGTCCTAAAACTATTGTGCTATTAGATTCCTACGGCAACATTGCAAATCAAACAGAAGGGATAAGCGCGCATTACGGTTGTTTTTTGTTGTCGTACAGTACAGCTAGATAAATATTTCCTGTGTTATTGTGATTATCATTGAAATCGCTGTAAAATGAATAGTAACAACGTGCCATATCGTATTTCTACATATGACAAACACAAAATCATTGTTCTTAAAGAACAGGGACTTTCAATAACAGACATTGCAAATGAATTGGGAATTACGGTGAGTTTGCAATTTTTTGTTGTTTTATTTTTATTTTATAGGCTTTTTAATTAACAAAAAGTTCAAATTAATAATAATATCACTTTAAATTTGAATTCATTATTATTTTAATATAAGCTATGTATAGTTTTTAAGATTCTTCATTATTTTAATAAGTAACAGTTTAATAAGATGCATTTTTTTTTCAGAGAAAAACCGTGTATTTGTGGCTCAAGCGGTGGGAAGATAACGGTGACGTTGTTAGTTTTAAAAGTAGTGGTCGTCCACGAAAAACTTCCGCGGCGCAGGACAGGCAGATCGTGAATAGTGTGATTAGTAATGGATTCGTGCGAATTCAGGACATATCGTCATCACATCGCGTATCATCTTCAACGATTCGACGTCGCCTACGCACAGCTGGCATACGTCACAGGGTTCCGGCGCGAAAACCGCTTTTAACTGCACGCCATAAACAACAGCGACTACAATTTGCTCGAGAATATCTGAACTACGATTTCAGCAGAGCCATCTTTTCTGATGAAAAAGTGTTTGTTTCTTCTGCTGATGGACGTTTGTCTTTATGGCGGCCTAATAACACTCGTTATTTGGATAAAAATATTCTGCCATCAAGAAGAAGTGGCCGGATAAGCTTGGGCGTTTGGGGCTGGATGGCAGCCAGTGGACCCGGTGAATCGGTAGAGATCAGTGGACGAATGAATAGCGAGCAATATACCAGTATTTTAGACGAAGTTTTACTGCCTAGTCTGGAGGTATACTTTCCCGAGCTGACGCCTATTGATTTTGTGCAGGACAATTCAGGGGTCCATAATTCTCGATACACTCAGGCCTGGTTTAGTCGTAACCGAAAATGCGTGAATTCGTTGCCGTGGCCGCCTAAAAGCCCAGACCTCAATCCTATTGAGAATTTGTGGGGGCTGATGGTCCAAGAGTGGGACAGCAACCAAGCTATGAACGAGAGTCCTTGGTCAGACACGTCCATGAGATATAGGATAGTTTTAGAGGCAATAACGTAAGTAACAATATGGTTTCGTCAATGCAGGAAAGGTTGCAAGATGTTATAAACGCTGAAGGTGGCTACACAAGATTTTAATTAATTTCAGTACCGATACTTTTTCTTTTCTTTTTCGCGGGTGGAAAATCATCGAATAACCAGTGTGTGTGAGAGTGTCAGACTTCTACTGACTAAAAACCACCCATGTTCCTTCTTAGACCTTGTACCGAGGCCGCGGTTTCGAACAACCCGCAGCCCCGACGGGACCCGCAGTCTCGATGAAGGAAGTACCGATAGCTCGTATTTAAAATGATCAATAGTTATGTGTAGCCATAGTGACTTACTTGATTAAATTGTGATTTAAAATAAATGATTATTACTACGATATTATATTTAATAGGCTTTATTATTAATCATTACGTTTGGTAACGAATTACAACACTGATTTCGTAAGCCCTTGTTTTATTGCAGTAACCAACCCCTGTTTATTTATAAAACTGTAATAATTACTGTAATAAACTTAACAAAAACACCAAATACAAAAAAAGGCCTTAAAAATTCCTTGTGGCATTAAGTCCGCCTATGTACCACTCTTGTGCATGAAGTTTAAATAAATAAATAAATAAATAAAAATAGGAAAAAGTAGGTATACACTTTCAATATAATTTTAATGTATACATGACAATTCCAATAACACGTATACAGTTTGTATTACGTGTATATATGTTATAGAAATTGTCATGGGTAGTTAAAAATTACATTGGAAGTGTAAACTTTTATTGATTTTGTTTCGTTTACATTACTGTGAAACCAATGTATACCCAGTTTTGACGCAGTTTGATGGTTAGGTAATTTAGAAGAAAATATCGTACACATATTTTTTGAATGGTAGAAGTTAAGATATTTTAGAAAATTTGACAATGTATATATATTATTGCTCGTGACTGTACATGCTAAATTTCAGCTTTCTAAGACCAGCAGTTTCGGTTGTGCGTTGTCTGTCAGTAACCGGTAACGGAAGAATTTTATATATTAGGATAAGTATTTGAAGATTAGTATTATTGTTAGTAGTACCGCAGACCTAAAGAAGCACTGTTGGAAGTCCTCCCATAGGGTGGACTGATGGTCTGGTGAAGGTCGCAGGAATTTTCTGAATGCAAGACGTATAACATCGGTTGACGTGTAGCTACTTGGGGATGTCCTAATGATAATAATAATGAATGCCATATAAATGTTTCATTATCATCATCATATCAACCGAAAGACATCCACTGCTGGACATAGGCCTCCCCCAAGCGTCGCCACAACAAACGGTCCTGTGCGTCTCGCATCCATCGGCTACACGCGACTGTCACCAGTAACCCTGTTCTGTAACAACATGACCAGCAGGTCATCGGTCCACGTTGTGGGAGTCTTTCTAAAGCTGCGTATTTTGGTACGCAAAATGAAGGTTTACACGGTACTTATATCAAAAGAAAACCCTACTATTTCAGTCTGTTCAGGCTCATCTCAATAGCGACTGGAATGATTTTGATGGGAGTCTTACTGGCAGATAACTGATGTTATAAGAAGCAAGATATTTATTTGAAACTCTGATAGCACAATACATTCTGAAGAGAATCTGAGTCAGTCATCAGCTTTTCTTTTTTTTTGTTTGTGATGGGTTTACTCTTGACTCTGCTCTAGGTCAGAGATGACAGAGACTAAGTCTACGATAGAGCGAGCTTATCCAGAAGGAGAGAGCTTACTGGCAAATGTTTGTACGCTGACTATGGGGTCATCTAACTTTATACGAGTAGTATAGTCAAATAAAATTGAGAGATAACGAAACACGTTTTTTTTAAATTTTCTTATTAAAAAAACTGTGAAGTAGAGGTATTGGAAGTATCATGACTTCATTCCAGTATTCCCGATTGTAGACCTTTGACATAAATCATAAAGTTTTCAAAAAAATAAAAGTTTATTTGTAGATATTTTGTATTAAGGTAGTAGGGGAACAGTAAACTCATTTAATAATGAAATTATGTTCAAAATCTTTACAAAAGCTTTGGATGCAACGACTGGTAAGTCAAATCTTGGAATAAAACTATTACCTCTGTTTTCGGGTGCTTTTAAAACAAAAAAAAAAACTCGTGACGTAACAAAGTCGCGTTCTCTAGTACCTTTCTATAGGAACGCATGTTTTCTCATTTTTTAGAAGCCGTAGTGCAAAAGTTTGTTTGAAACGAGCATAGTCAGCTACAAAGGTTTTCCTAGGAACTAAAACTTCATGGAGATACAACAATGGAATCTGCGTTCTCTGTAAATAGTAATGGAATCTGTTTTCTAGGAACTTCCTAATAATTGTCACGGAATGTTTTGCAGAGTAAGCTCGTATATTCTGGCTAACGTCACTGAAAGGTTTTTTTTTAATTATTGATTAGGAAAGGGTGTATGGGGTCCGTTGTCATCTTAAAGACCCAAGCCAACCTCACCTGCTAGCGGTGCACCCTGCTGTCCAACGGACGAGGCTCTGGCGAACCTGGTTTCCCTCTTGTAGGGTTGTGGGGGTCAGACGGCTGGTCGCCCCACGTAAAACCAACTTCAGTCATATATGTATGGAGAGAAACAAGTTAGGTAAGGGTACTCGGTCTAGGGCGTCGCCGCATAACGACGCGCAGGCACATCGCCCTAAACCTGCGATAAGTGGGCTAGGGCTACCGTGTCAAGTACGGGCACGGCTAAAGAGGATAGTACCCAAGAAGAAGTTCCGCTTTGCCACCTGGAACATTGGCTCCCTAACCGGACGTTGCCAAGAACTCGCAGACGTACTTGCGAAGCGTCGGGTCCAGTGCGCCTTTCTTCAGGAGACGCGCTGGAAGGGAAATAAGTCACGTGACATCGGGCAGGGGTACCGGCTAGTGTACACCGGATCACCAACGGGTAGGAGCGGAGTGGCCGTGGTGCTGTCTAAGGACCTTCAGGATGGACTCCTTGAAGTAGACCGATGCAGCGACCGGTTGATGCGAGTTAGGGTGCTGTTCGAAGGGTCGGTAACGAACCTAATCAGCGCCTATGCTCCTCAGACTGGTTGCTGTGAGTCTGAAAAGGAGGCCTTCTGGGATGAGTTCGAGGACGTATTACGCGCTATCCCGAATTCCGAAGGTGTTTTGGTTGGGGGGGATCTCAACGGTCACGTAGGTCAGTTTGCTGGAGAGTATGGACGTGTTCACGGTGGTTTTAGTTATGGCCAGCTAAACGCAGAGGGAGTCAATATACTTAGCACCTGCGCTGTGTCTGACCTAGCCATCGCGAACACATTCTTTCAGAAGAAGCCCCAGCATCTTATTACGTACCGTAGTGGTGCCTACTCAACCCAAATAGATTACCTGCTGGTGCGACGGTGCCACATTGGCAAGGTTACCAACTGCAAAGTCATCCCAGGCGAAAGCCTAACGGCTCAACACCGCCTCCTTGTCCTGGACTTTGCGGTTGTACCGAAGAAGAGAGTGAACGAGAAACGCAAACCCCGCACTAAGTGGTGGTTGCTTGATGGTCCTAGGCAGTCGGACTTCATCGCGGAGGTCGAGCATCTTAAGATCAGTGCTCCGCATGAGTCCGCTCAAGAGATCTGGAGTAAGATCCATTCAGCAATCACCGGTGCGGGTAAGCGCGTCCTTGGCACTTCTCGTGGTGGCCGCACCATAGGAAAGGAGACGTGGTGGTGGGATGACGGGGTGCAGGAGGCGACTCGGAAGAAGAAGGTTTTATTTAAACAGTGGCAAGGGTCCAACTCTCCGGATGACAGGGAGGCATATGGAGCGGCTAAGCGCGCTTGCAAAAAAGCTGTAGCCAGAGCCCGCAGCAAAAGTCTGGCGCCCTTATACGACAAGCTGGAAACTGCGGAGGGGCAAAAGCTTATTTTTAAGCTGGCGCGTGGCCGGGAGAAAGCTACACGGGACATTAGCAAATGTCTTTGTGTAAGGGACGCCCAGGGTAAGCTGCTCTACGATGCCCCCTCTGTTAAGGAGAGATGGTGTACATACTTCGCGGAGCTGTCTAACAAACAGCATCCCCATAACCTTCCTCCGGAACCGCCTCCTAACCTTGGGCTTATTTCCCCTATTTCCCCCGACGAAACCCGCATTGCTCTTCGCCACATGAAGAACCGGAAAGCGGTCGGGCCTGACAATGTGCCAATTGAAGTGTGGAAGGCGATGGGCCCACATGGTGTGGACCTTCTCACGGATCTTTTTAACCGCATCCTGATCACCAAGGAAATGCCGAACCAGTGGCGATTTAGCCTGATTATCCCTGTATACAAAGGCAAAGGTAGCGTACAGGATTGTGGTAGCTACCGCGGTATCAAGATCATGTGCCACACCATGAAGCTCTTCGAGCGCATCATTGACACACGGCTCCGTAGCGAGTGTACTGTCTCTGAGTGTCAATATGGCTTCCGGGCGGGTGACAGCACCATGGACGCAGTGTTCGCCTTACGGAATCTGGCTGAGGCTTACAGAGAGAGAAGGAGAGCTTTGCATATGGCCTTTTTAGACCTGCAGAAGGCCTTCGACTGTATTCCTCGGCAGTCCATCTGGTGGGCACTGCGCTTCAAGGGCGTTCCCGAGGCCTATATTGACATTATCAGAGACATGTACCGCGATTCCGTGTCCTCTGTCCAGACCGCTGTTGGCGAATCGAATGGCTTCCCAATATCTGTTGGCGTTCACCAAGGCTCGGCTCTTAGCCCGTTCTTGTTTAACGTAGTGCTCGATGTAGTTACGGCAAACATCCAAGATCAGCCTCCATGGCTAATGATGTATGCCGATGACATCGCCCTCGTTAATCAGAACAAAGCCCATCTTGAGCGCAAAGTCAACATTTGGAAGGACACGCTTGAAAACGGTGGTCTGAGACTAAATGTGGCGAAGACTGAGTACATGTCCTGTGGCAGCACGGATACAAACACCATCCGAATAGGTTCGGACCTGATCAGAAAGTCCGATACGTTCAGGTACCTTGGATCCGTGCTGCACGAGTCTGGCATCGTGGACGACGATGTCCAAGCACGTATTGGCGCGGCTTGGGCGAAGTGGCGCGAGGTGACGGGCGTTGTATGCGACCGCAAAATGCCTCCGAAGCTCAAGGGGCAGATATATAAATGCATCATTCGGCCTGTCCTACTGTACGGGGGCGAGTGTTGGCCAGCACTAAGCAGACACACCCAGGAGCTTCGCGTCACGGAGATGAAGATGCTGAGGTGGATGAGTGGCGTAACGCGATCCGATCGCATGCGCAACTCATACATCCGAGGTAGTCTTGGTGTCCGTGACGTGGAGGAAAAACTGCAAGAGTGTCGTCTGCGATGGTATGGCCACATCATGCGCCGCCCTATGGAGTACGTTGGTCGGAGATGCATGAATATGGCTGTTCTTGGGGCTAGGCCCCGTGGTCGCCCTCGCAAGCGCTGGCTGGACGTCGTCAAGTCCGACATGAGAGCCAATGGCCTGACTGAGAAGGATGTTGAAGATCGGGCAAAGTGGAGGAAGCTAAGTAGGAAGGCGGACCCTGGCAATAGCCGGGATTAACGCCAGGTGGAAGAAGAAGAAGATTGATTAGGAAAGCGATGATGTAGCACGCTTTCCTAGTATTAACCTATTTACTCTTGACTTTAAAACCTTGGGGTGGTTGTAGGTATCAGGAAACACAGACTCGCGTAGAGAATTCATCATTAATCATTACTATAGTTCATTTATTTACTTTCGGTCGCAGTACGTAGTGTTCCGTCGCTTTCGCGGACAATTGCCACTAGAACGCACTGTAAAACAGTGCTAAAACTTCACGTATTTACCTACTAACATAAGCTTAATATTGTATGTTCTAACACAAACTGTATTATTATAATACTTCGTACGCGCATATCTCGTATTTTCCCGTTCTCGAAGGAATTCCGGGAAATGCTCTCTTAGTGATTCCTTACACTCCCCAAGGAACCTTCATGTCAAATTTTAGCATTCTACGACCAGCAGTTCTCTGTCAGTCACTCAGACATTAAATCAGTAAGTAACGGGAGAATTTATATACAAGGAAATTGAAAAGATACCCGAAACATATTCGACTTCGTATCATGACTCTGAACAACAATATTGTTCTACGACTTTTAAAAATTCGTAACATTTTTTTTCCTTACAAAAATTTTAAATAGTCTTAATTTTACATATTCTGTATGAGGCGGCCGACGAAATACCGCCGCACGAGCTTTGGTGGCAAAGTTGATTCAGGAGCGGTTCTTGTCAGAAATCGTAAAGCTGGGGAGCCAGTGAAGCTACCATTCGACCAATGGTGTAAGTAAGCGTACCTCACTCGGTAGGGGCTGCGAATCATCAGTTGTAGCTGCTTGCACGCGTGATGATGATGTTAAAAACGGCATTGCAAAAATCTGACGACGGAATCGGGTCTGGTAGTGGGACTGCAACCTCATTTTGTGGGGGCACAATATAAACGGGATGAAAGTAACAAATTGTTACTTTCATCCCTACATTTAAAATCCCGAATACGACAGTCATATGCCCATATCCTAAAAACCTTTTTATAAAGACATCTTTTAAACACTAAAATAGAGAGGCGAATAGTTACGCTACTTCACTGACACGAACTTACCAGAATAAAAACAAACGCAGTAGAAAAAAATGGCTAAAACTTACTTTGGAGGCATTTTGATGCACTGACTCGCTACAGCCACAACCTGACGTAATTTAAGTGTGGGGCGATTCAAAATGGCACATTTCGGTAAATACTGCCATCAATGCATTTAACATAATTCGTTCAGAAATTCATTTGTTAAGTTCATTCCGTGTTACTTTAGTTGACGCGCGCGCGTATTATGCGCGAATTTTACAGACTTCTAATAAATGTTAACAAATTGTTTTTGGCTACATTGTTTAGTTGAGATCAAAGTCGTAGAATAAATGTAGTCCAGGGTCATGATACGAAGTCGGGATTAAGAGGTTTTGGGTAGTTTTTAAATTTCCCTGTATAAATGTATTACGATTTATGTAAGTCTATAAGGTATATATTTATTGGTTAAAGTAGCCTGAAATAAAGAGGTTATTATTATTACTTATCCATCGCAGCGGAGTCTGTAGGAGCCGGAGCCAATATACACACATCAATCTAGTATTCCACTATTACACTGGCACTATTTATTTCTTAATTAAAGGTTTTTTTTTTGTTTTGCTTATGTATGTCACTCCTAGAATCCAACAAAATACAGAGTCAGGTATATTTGCCTGGTACAGACAGAGCTTTGTTTACATTAATTGCAACTTATTCACAAATACCATACCGCACCGATTATGACAAACCATTTACTGCTAGATAGCTGATGTTGTAAGAACTTACTAAAGCTACTTTTGAGGAGCTCGTGGCTAAATAATAACAGCCGCACGGGTCGATCTTTAAGGTTAAGCAACGCATGCTAAGGTTGGTCTGTGGATGGGTGACCATCTTAATATACCAAGTTTCCTCCGTGCCTCGGAAAGCACGTTAAGCCGTAGGTCCCGGCTGTCATTTGTAGATCTTTGGCAGTCGTTACGGATTGTCAGAAGCCAGAAAATCTGACTCCAGTCTTGCCAAGAAGTACCGTGTTACCCAGTTAATGAGTTGTGGTGGTCTGGTAGGCAGCCGCTCCACGTGAAACACTGGGTTTCAGCTAAATCTGGTTTGACTGGAAGCCGACCCCAATATAGTTGGGAAAAGGCTAGGCAGATGACTAAAGCTACTTTTAGTTCAGAAAAAGGATTAAGGTATCGTGCATAAAATAATAAAACCCAAATTACTTTCACGCGGATGATGCCGCAAGCAAAAGTTATAGCATATTCTTACATATATATCACCCCGAATATCAACCATCGGGCATTTGCCCACACCAGACACAACAGCCGTCTAGACGGACAATCCTTCCTTTTCAATGGAGGTTTGCGGGACTTTACTCTCTGTAACACATACTTCTAAAGTATCAAATACATGTTATCTATCTATATCTTTTTCATTATAGTTCTACCAAAGTAGGGCAACATGTACATCGTGTATGCACGACTAGAGGCAATGTAAGAAGATCCGCGAGTGGTATGTCTAGCCGACACCCGGTTGAACTTTACTATGGAAACTTCGTCTAAGCCGGGAATAAGATCGCGCCATAACTTTACTATAAGATATTATAATAACTAGACATATAACATGGTTAGTTTATATCGCTAGCTTGTATATTGTTATGTAAATGTTATGTATGACGTAGTTTGGAAAGTTTGAAGTCCGGTTTCGAAGTCTGGCTTTTGTCTTTTAGTTTGGAGTACAAAAGCGACTAAGACCGTCTTGTCTTACCTACAGTACAGACCAACATTAATTTAATTTCAGAGGAGTTTAACCTAAGAAAAAATTGCCTATTTTTTAAAAGTTGTTTCTTTTTAATTGTTATTTGAGTTATTACAAAGAAAGCGGGTTTAGGCATTAGGATGACGGTTGCAGCTTTCGTTATCTATACTGATATTATGAAGAGGAAAAACTTTTTTGTTTGTACCGAATTGCTGCTTTAAGTCAAAATTTTTCAAAATTCGTTCTGATTGCGGTTGTTCAAAATAATTCCAATAATGGTTCGATTCACTTAGTGGATATCTCCGAAACTACAGAGCCGAATGTAACCATATTGTTACCATAGGAAAGCTACGTTATCTGGAAGTAACATAAGCTATAATTTATTTTAAAAAAAATTTGAGGTAAGAGTTGCGAGAGAAGTGCTTGTTCAGTATACTTTGGTCATTTGAGAATATTCGTTATTTTTCAAAACAACTCGGGATCAATAAATAATTTGAAATTTTCATTCCTTTTTAGGCTGACATTATAAAATTTAATGTCAGTTTGATATTGGTAAATATTGCATGGTTAAAATTCCTTTCATGAAATGATACTAAAATAAAGTTACTTTATAAATCTGTTTTAAAAGGTGGATATTTTCTCTGAACTTAACACTCACAAACGGTCGGACTCATCTTGAACGAGCAGAAATCTTCCAACATAATTTCTAAACACTGAAACGCAGAAACGTGCCATTGAGAGGCAATAACCTATGTACGTTGTGTTCAATCTTAGCCAGTGACGGGCTCTAAGCCTGGCCTGCCAGCTTAGTAACCACAGTTGGTAACCTACAATGTATTGAAGCTTATGGGCTGAACACTTCAACGATATCAGGGCCGGCACACAATGGATGAATGCTCGTATGTGTGGTGTGTGTGAAAACTAGAATTGTGTTTGATTCCAGAAGTACACAAGATCGTTGTAATACTTTTCCAGGTTGAAAATGTGAATTGACCCTTCAAAAGAGGTTGAAGTAGTGGTTCGCATTGAAATTATTCAAGCGTCACAAATTAAACGCAACTCTAATGAAACCACTTTATCTTAAACCAATAACTTGACTGTTTTAAAACAATTAATTGCTAATAACCTAATGACTATCTAAGTTTAAGAGACTGCCATAATGTTCGTTATAGAAACTTGTAGAAAAAATGTACAATTGCCGTATGCCAATGTCTAACTGTAAAACAGGCTTCTAGTTAAGTAGGTATTTTTGCCAATAATCATGCAAAATTTTTTCTTTTGTCAAATTTTTTTTTTTAGTGTTAACACAATTTACTTATAAAGAAAATTTTGTACAGGGAAAAGAGCACGAAGGTACTGTTTATGTCAACAGAAAATTCTTCTAGCAGGCCTGCGATAGAAGAATTTGATAAGAAAAGTAGACACCGGGTGTTAAGAAACAAAGAAGGAAACTTAAAATGTACTATACTAACTTAACTAACTGTTTGCCATATGGTGTAGCCGGTGCCGTAAAAGAATAATACCTTCCCATAATTTCCGATGGGTGTCGTAAGAGGCGACTAAGGGACTCGCCAGAGAATGGGCAACAGCGTTCTCTGTAAAACGCAACACAAAATACCGCGATCACCAACCCAAGGCCAAGCGTGGCGATTATGGCAAACCCCTCTTTTGGGGAGGCCTATGTGGACGTCTTTCGGCTATTATGATGATGATGATGATGAACTTAACTAAAACATATTATTGATTAAGACAGACTAACCCATAACAAGTGGTTTTTGAATTTGAAATATATTAGTGTGACGATTAATTTGAATGGAGTAACTCACTGACTTCAAATAACTTGATTTCTAAGATTCAGTGTAGTTGACCCAGCTTGAACCGATCTACGCAAACTTAGTTTGTAACTGAGCCATATTGCTTGAGAAGAGTTATTTAACGGAGACTGTAAACCGGAACGCATTGCCTGGGATGTTTCTGAGCCGAATACATACACATTTTTGGGCTGGTTAGAAGAAAGTTTTTTTCCTTTTCCAGTTTTCATCTTCTTCTTTTCTTTAAACTATTTGTCTTTCTTTCTTCTTTCTTTCTTTCATCGTTCTTAATCTTCCTAAAATTGACAACTTTTTTTGTTTTTGACAGATTAGAATTGAGTTTAGAAGGTGAATGCACCAAAAATTACAAAATTGAGACAGAACAGAGCTGGGTCAAATTAACCAATAGACGTTTACAAATGGGGTAAGCCCAGTTACGAAGCACCACGGATAAAAAACTAAAACTAATATTAGTGGGTATTAAATTGTTAGCTACAAGTACACTTTGAAGTGACCTAGGCAAGCTGTCGCTAGCGTTGTTCGCAAATCGTTTACCATCAGTCGACGGAACGAAGCGAGCTAGCTATTTTAAACTATATACCTACCAATATGGCTATTTAACTCAAAACAAATTATTGCCAACGTTAAGTATCAAGTATCTGTAACGGGGGAGCACATCGCTTGTAAAGGCTTTCGCGTCGCCAATGATACGGAAAGTGGGATGGAACGAACTGTACGATCCTGATAAGGGTTCTGTTCAAACATGTGTGGGTAAACAGTCAGTTAAAATGATTACAAAAAAAAAGTTTCAACATTTTTTGCCTAAAAACTGACTTCCAAAAACGAAACACTACAAAGTGAAAAATAACTTTAATTTCGGATGTTGGTGTTTTTGGTTATTTCGTTTATAAACACCGATTTCCGAATTTTTTATTTATTTTGTGTTTTGTTTTTGGAAGTCGGTTTTACTTTTTTGTAAAAAAGTTTTTAAAAGTGAAACAACAAAAACAGCGTGCCGGCGTGATGTTGTGTTATGAACTGGTGTAAACAATCAACAAACATGCGATTTCAGAAATCCCGATCCATGTGCTATTATTTATTGAAGAGTTCCGTTGCCTACCTCTGAAGATCTTCATCAGACCTTCACTAAATTTAAATGAAACCAGTCCGAGAAAGTACTCTTCCAAACAAAAAAATAATCATCTAAATTGGTTTACAATTGGCGAAATTATCGCTGAACAAACATTTTTCATGGAATCTCACCATCAGATCATGACTTATACCTTCCATCATCAGTTCAGCAAGATGAGATGATGATTACCAGGCTCAAATATCTGAATTGCGTCATAAAGTTTATGAAAAACACTATATGTGCTTATAAAATTTGAGGGTTTCCCTCGATTTTCATGGGATCCCATCATCAGATTCTAACTTGGTGACAATGGGACCACCTCAGGAGTGTAGGCTTTCGAAAAAAATAAATTAAAATCGATCCAGAATGAACATACACAAAAAATATATACATACAGCCGAACATAGAACCTCCTCCTTTTTGAAGAATTCGGTTAAAAAGACGTACAAAAATAATCATAATGCATTCAAAATACAAAATCATAATGAAGTCAAATAAAAAATAAAATAAAAAATTTTGTGTACCTATTATCTTAATGAATTATTTTACAAAACTTATCGCGCCTGAAGGTAGTTTTATCGAGTACATTAAGTGGAAAGCCTTTGTAAGACGACTAAAATGGCACCGTGTTGAAATCGACGAACTCAATCATCTTTTCAAAGGAAACAATCCACCGTTAATCAACGGTCAATAATTTTGAAAAAACACTTCTATAACTTTTTCTTAAATTTGCCTATATTGCGAAAAATTTTACATCTAATAAAACCTAGCAATTTTCTTTTTACATACAAAAATATTATACGAACAAAATCTATGAGTTCCACGGGAACGCTTTGCAGTTTTATCGCTACCAATTCCTTTCTAAGACTTTCAAGAGAAATTCATTAATCAGCCTTCTTTAGATGTGTCTGTTTGAATAATTTGTATGATATTCATTAATATTACCCTTCTCACGTACCCAATGTGTACGTCAAATGTTAATTAAGGTACGTGTGTAATATTCAGGTAGATTGTTTGGCCTGTTACAGTGCTATTTACCTATGAAGGCACTATTTGGGGAAAGCTTCTAAATATTTGATTATGTATCGGGTCTTGATTTATTTATGGTTGTCTTGTCATGTTTGCGGCTAACAATAGAGGTGGTTTGTAGATTTTGTAGTGAAGTGGATTTGTTACTATGTACGGGTATTTTATTAATAAATTACTCGTAGGTGCGTGATATTAGACTCTGGTACGTTGAAAAACAAAATCGTCAGCGTCAACTCGTCGTTGACTCATTAAAATTATTTCAACCAATCACGATATGGATTAATGACCTGGATGGCTTCCTTAAAAATTGCCAGGAAGAGGTACAAAGTCTAAAACATTTAAATTAATGGAAGGAGGTCTTTGCCCAGCAGTGGGTTAGTACGGACAAGTTATAATTATATTATAATCACAACAGCTCATACGCTTTTGTTAAATATACACAATTGTCATGCCATCATTTTCATCCCAGAAACTGGTTTTATAACTTCTTTCACAGATGTTGAAGATACTTCCAAGCTATGCCCCAAGCGTAAAAGAAGTATTACGGAACAGGGTATTCACTTTTGTTGCATTTATGATTCCTCGAAAGTTGCAGTAGTTTTACTCTGTAACGCAAAACTATGCGATACCGCGCGGATATAGTGATGTTTATTGGTCAATGTAGAAAAAAATTGAACACCGCATTACAACATATAAACTGTAATGTGGTGTTCAATTTTTTTCTACAGGTTATTATATACCTAGGCATATTCAGGTGTTATTTTTGGAAGCTGAAATGAAAAATTCTTTATTTCAAATAGACTAGTTACAGGCACTTTTGACAAAGTCTGTCAGTCAATTAGGCAGTATCAGTCAAAGGTCTGTCAGTCAAAGCTGCGCTAGCGACTAGAGCAGCAAGTTGTTAGCATACTGACGAATCCCATTCTGTAATGGTAGCTGCAAGGTTATATTATTTCTTTACGGACTCAAATGTGATGCGGTGTTAAGTAACAGTATGTAGAAAGTGGTTGCGTATAGATGGGATTGTCCCTTTCAGGCGTGCTGTATGGGGCAACTAGTTGGATGGCTTATTTAGTACTAGCACTTAGCCTGCGACTTTGTTCGCGCGGGTTGAGTATTGCAATTTTCGTAGGGATCTCTATTTTTTCTGAAAATAATATCAGCCTATGTTATTGAGGGATAATGTAGTAACACAGTGTGTGTGGTAGTATGTGTGTGTGTGTGTGTAGTTGTGTGTGTGTAGTGTGTGGTATTATAATAGCAAAAGATTTTTTGAAAACGGTCCAGTTGTTTTTGAGTTTTTTCGTTACAAACATACAATATTTTTCTCTTCAATAAATAAATGTAGATAAGTAAAATTACGACAATTTCGTAATTTTATTTCATACATGTTCTGCTATATTTGCAGAACCATTCGCGAACATGTTTTTTTTTTAATTATTTGACCACTAACATGACATTGTATTTACATTGTTAGTTTACGTCCGATACCTACCATATAATCTCACATCAGGTGAGGTCTCGCGACCAATCAGAATAAAGCACGATGAACTTTGACCTCGGTTGAAATAGTTTTAACTGAATCATTTCGACAAAACGCGTTTTGTCTAGTTAGTAGTACTAGTTTTCACTGATAGTTATTTTTTTAGCAGCAGTTAATTCTAGTTGTAAAAAGGCGTTTAGTGAAATTTTGTTTTAACTAGAAAAAATGCGTTGTAAGTAAGAACGGGTTCTAACTGTAACATAATATATAGTTTGTTATTTAAATAATAAATTCGTTGTTCTAAAATGTATAATAAATCTAAATACCTATGTGTCTGAGCTGAGAATAAAGTCGTTTTATTTATTCATTACATAACAATATTGTATTACTTAAATAACGGTGTTACGTTATTTCAGTCTTACAAAATGCTTTTGTTTCACAAAAACACCGATTGCGTCTTAAATTACAGGAAATACGTCGGTTTCAAGATTTCGAAACAAAGTAGGGTGCGAAGTTAAAAATCGTTTGTTCTGCGGTCCACTTTAGAAACTCTTAATTTGAATGTTTTCCTGTTTCTTACTTTTGTAAGTAGTTCGAAGGGTTTCCCTTGTTTCGTAACGGTACCCTAAAAATAACGTCTCCTTCGATACTAATACAATTTTCTGCTCGACTGCTCACAGTTAACGAGAAGGTCTTAATTTGACGTGCTCGATATTTTTTTATTGTTCGCGTTTACCGGTAGTTCAACAAGTTTTTGATTTTATTGAGTGCTTTTTATAGAATCTTTTTTTTTTGTTTCAGTAATATAGTGCTTGCACGTGGATGCTTTTGGGAATTGTGGATAAGACTTTCTTTGAGATAATCGATACGCATTCAAACTAAACCAGCGTCAGGCACGCATTAGCTGTCTCGAATTTTGCTAACTGGATCTATCGGGAGCAGCCGTGAGGTAGGTAGCTCATGTGAACCTCCTTGCCTACATTTGCTGGCAGAAAAGTTAGTCGTTGGAACTCTGGAAGCGTCCAGCAAAAAAATAAATAGAATTCGAATTATGAATGGTGAAAATATACTGGTTTCGATACATAGATACGTGAGTCACGTAGTAGCTCGCTTCTAAGGCAGATGCCGTAAATAAGTAATGGTTAAATCCCAAACGGTGTTTCATTTCTAATAATATTAAGTAATACTTCGGGCAGCGACCTGTGGTATTACCGTACACAATGTTATTGGCTTAAAATTTAGTCTATTATTAGTCGAGATATTTGTGTACCAAATTAACACTTTTTAGTAGGCTATGTTCGAGGTTGATGAGAAAGAAAGAAAGAAAGAAAAACTGTTTATTTGGGACTCGCACACAACAGACAGATGTAAATTTAATTAAATTAACAGAATTAAGTAGTCTAAAAACATTTTAGTCTGTGCGAGGCCAAAAAAGTCCCTATCTCAGCATAGGCTGCGAAATTTAAAAATAAATAACACAGCGCTGGTTTTATGATAGGGCCTGTGATGCCACGGACGCAGTTACGTAACACATACTAAATATAATAGATACAGATAAAATATACAAATGATGAAAGAAAATAAAATAAAAAATACAATTACATAAAATACACACAGTCAATAATAATTAACAATAAAATCGACCCATGCCCAAAGGCCCAGTGCTCCAAAGTCATTTGTGAATGTCACAAATGACGGAACGCGCGGGCGCACTTGGCAGCTATCATGTTGGAAAGAAAAACGCAAACATAAATAATAATGGCAGAAATTATTTGTAAATAAAAGCTATACCAACAAGTATCACGAAAGTGCAACAAAAAAATAAAGGGGTTTATTGCATAGTTGCGGTCTGAGTCACATGATGAGAAACGGAAAGCAATTATTTAATGTTGGCAGACCATATAAAGTACAAGTAACTTACAACAGATTGTAAGCAAGACTTATTAACACTGAACAGGGAAGCACAACACTAGAAGAGTAGGTACACACAGAAAGCTTTAGACAACAGTCTGTAGGTGATATTAGATTGCCAATGATGACAGCAAAATGATGATGCTTAAAGCAATAAAAAGGAGGAGCTCGTGGCTAAATAATAACAGCCGCACGGGTCGATCTTTACGGTTAAGCAACGCTTGCCAAGGTTGGTCTGTGGATGGGTGACCATCTTAATATACCGAGTTTCCTCCGTGCCTCGGAAAGCACGTTAAGCCGTTGGTCCCGGCTGTCATTTGTAGATCTTTGGCAGTCGGTACGGATTGTCAGAAGCCAGTAAATCTGACTCCAGTCTTGCCAAAAAGTACCGTGTTACCCAGTTAATGGGTTGTGGAGGTCTGGTAGGCAGCCGCTCCACGTAAAACACTGGTATTCAGCTGAATCCGGTTTGACGGGAAGCCGACCCCAATATAGTTGGGAAAAGGCTAGGCAGATGAGAGCAATAAAAACGTTCAAAGAAATTGTTATCATTATGAAATTGGATATTAATCGTGAAATATAAAATTCTTCCGTTTATGATGAGTGACTGAGGGACTGACAGCCAACGCACAAGCGAAACCACTGAGAAGAAAGCTGAGCTAGAAAGCTGAAATTAATTTGGTATGTAGGTTTCTTGAGCAATGTAGGGGGAGCACTAACATTCGATTTTCAAAAATGGGAACAGGAGAAAACGAACGAAGATGGATGGATTGTGTGAGGAGCGATATGAAAGAAAAGGGAGTTATTGATAGAATGACGACTGATAGAACAGAATGGAAGAATAAAACGTGTTGCGCCGACCCCAAGTAACATGGGATAAGGGCAGGGATAAGGGAAGAAGAAGATAGCGGCAATAATCAGTGAAAATTTCAACTGTCTACCTATTGCGGTTCTTGAGATACAGCCCGCTGGCAGACAGATGGACGGACGGACGGACGGAAGGACAGCGGAGGCTTAGTGATAGGGTTCCGTTGGTTACCCTTTGGGTACGTAACCCTAAAAATGTTCAATTTACCAGTCCAATCAGCTACAACTGGCAAAGCAATTCCTACCCGCAAAACTTCACTTTTTAATCCCACAGATACAGTCTCTTAGGGCTGTGCAGAATTACATCCGTAATACGGAGGAATATGCGCGAACGAAATCGCGGGCAATAGCTAGTTATCTTATAACCGGGAAAATTCTAGACTGAAAATAAATAAATGTGCTCTCTCATATACTCAAGATCTCGAGTATTTGTTTTTCATTCAATCATTCCTCCTTAGATATGAACATAGAGCAACACAGGCCTGTGTTGCTCTATGGATATGAACGATACAAAATCGACATTTAAAATAAATTGTATCGAAAAAAATTGTACGTCAAAAATATGATATTCAACGAATTCAGAATTGAGTTATAGGTATTCATGTATATTCACGGCACGATTTTTTATATCTACTCTAGTAATGATGAGAGTGCATACTGTTTGTTAAGTTTTTTTTTTTCGCGATACGCGAAACGCAAATATGTTCAACACTTTAGCTTTGGTTCGTTTTGAGCTGTGTTTGAACAATCGTGTTGACTTTTAGTGCAAATACATACGTGCTCTTTATTTGATCAATGGATAGGAACCTTTTTTTAATTCATCATATTTTATGTACAGCCTTTTGTTCCAGGTAGGCCTATTGAGTGATTAATAACTTTAAAATTATCTGTATATCAATTTGATACTTTTTTTAGTGTTCCATACCCAAAGGTTTACCAACGGAACCCTATTACTAAGCCTCAGCTGTCCGTCCGTCCGTCCGTCGGTCTGTCAGCGGGCTGTATCTCAAGAACCGTAACAGGTAGACAATTGAAATTTTCGCAGATTGTGTATTTCTATTGCGGCTATAGCAACAAATAATAAAAATTTTGTTTTATGGTACGGAACGCTTTGTGTGCGAGTCCAACTTGCATTTGGAAGGTTTTTTATATTTTTATTCATAAGCTCGCATTTGATCACTATCTCACATGCTTTACCAGCATTGATGTGGTGGACGATAGAACATGTTTGCCTAAAACTAACCTATTTGATCTTGACTTAGACTCCTTGGACCTGGGAAACGAACCTCTTATGTTTTGATATTCACACTCATTTGCCTAGCCTTTTCCCAACTATATTGGGGTCGGCCTCCAGTCAAAGCGGATTCAGCTGAATACCAGTGTTTTACGTGGAGCGGCTGCCTACCAGACCTCCGCAACCCATTAACTGGGTAACATGGTATTTCTTGGCAAGACTGGAGTCAGATTTACTGGCTTCTGACAATCCGTAACGACTGCCTAATATCTACAAATGACAGCCGGGACCAACGGCTTAACGTGCTTTCACACTGGCATCTACAAAATCTTCTGGTTTTGACTCCAACTATTCTGTAGAAAAATGAGTAAAATATCGTGAAGAAATTTTTAAATGAACTGTGTGAAAGTTGATATGTTTTTAAAAGGGGCGACTAATACAGAATTTTGAAAGAAAACATTGTTGGGCCAATGCCAAACAGATGTGATAGTATCATAATCTTTGACTTTGCGCACTGCTGACCATAAGCCTTTCTTTTCCTGTGCCAATCTCCACGTTCCCGTGCCAGACTCATCCAGGTTCTACCCGCGATGGCAACAATTTTGTCCACCCATTTCGCCGCCGACCGAACAACACTAACCAACCATTGATTTTATAAGCCTGGGCTATACTTTATTTAAAAGGACAATGATTCGTGAAGATACCTCCTTACACATAGTCTGCCTAGCCTTTTCCCAACTTTATTGCGATCGGCTTCTAACCTTACCGGTTGCATTTGGATACCAGTATTTTATATGGAGGGTTTGCCCATCTGACCTTCGTAACCCAGTAACTGGGTAACACTCTATTTCTTGATAAGACTAGTGTAAGATTTCCTAACTTTTCCGTAACGCCTGTTAAAGATCACGCCACACCGAGGCACGGAATGACCTCAATAAGCGCTGCTTTATCTTGAACTAGCAATTCGCCCGCGACCTCATCCGTGCAGAATTTTTTTAAAGGATCCCTAATGTTTTTCTACACAAAATATATATTAAAACCTTTCTTGAGAACCACTATATCCATTGGTGAAAACAACATGAAAATCGGTGCAGTAGTTTTTGAGTTTATCGCGAACAGATAGACTGAGAGACGCGGCGGAGGACTTTGTTTTATAATATGTAGTGATGTAGTGATGTAGTGAACCGAACTGTGTGGCCCTTATTATTTAGCCATGAGCTCCTCCATACTCAACATAAATGACAAGAAATCATGCTTGTCCTTCATTCTTACAGGAAATATAAAAATCATTCACCTACTTAAGCCGTACCTAAGCCCACATGATATCAATAAACATGCAATTTCTGTGTCAGAGAGTGATATCCGACATAGCGTGCGGCGCGTGCCTTCCTGATTGGGTATCTGAATCAATATTGTGCGTTTGTAGGCCTTATTTACGTAAATATCCATTAATTTTTTTTCCCGGTATTGTTTGTGCTTTGTTTACCTTTCAGAGTTAGTTGATAATATCCGTTTTTGATAAAGTGAACAGTTGTGTGTTTAGATTTATTGACGCTATAATGTAGAATGTTACCGAAAATAAAAGTCAGATAGATTGGGTCGCTGGGACTCAAAAGTCGCATAAGGCGTTTTATCTAGTTTATCGTGATGTATTCGGCATCAAAAACTGGCGAGGAGGGGGGCTATGCCAGCTCTCATAAAGATAATTGAACCCCTTTTTTTCGATTACTTGATTTTTCGCTGCTTAGTTGCTAAGCATAACTATTCAAAGTTACAGTACTTAGGTATAGGTTGAGTTTAGGTAGGTTGTAGTACTCAGAGCCCCGGGCGTCGGGAGTCGCAGGACGATTCTCGGCCACCGTAGGCGTGGGACTGCGGACGGCGAGCATTGGGTGGCTCGCCGTCTGATCAGAACCAGGCCCGGGTCGGCGGCGCGCTGCGATCCCAACGCGCCTCAAGGACATGTCAGCACGGAAGACGGGGCCCACTAGGGCCAGTGCCTGCTGGGGCTGCGGACTTCGTTCGAAAGAGGCACCGTACCCTGGAACGCAAAGGGCACTAAGAGAAACACGGATGGGTTTAAGTCAGTAAAAGTCTGACACTCCCTCCTGCTGTACCCAGAGCGGGAGGAGACATTTGTTGATATCCCATCCTAAAAAAAAATAGGGATAGGTTGAGTTTAGGTAGGTTGTTGTACTCAGAAAAAATGTTGCATTATTTATTGCTGCTTTATCTCTATCGACAATGTAGGCAGTGAAGTCGATTATAGAGCTTGTCTTTTGTACCTACTGTGGGACTCACTTAAGTCCACTTTGAATAAATGAATTTTGAGGAGACTTGATCAGTATTTTACTGTCGTTCACTGACCCAATTAACGGGCAGATATTCTGTTGTTCGAAATTTGAGAGTATTGCAAAATTCACAACAATAACCCTTTGGTTGTACAAAGAGAACCAAAACTGGATCTCTATTTGCTAATGGACAAACTGATCTGTTATCTCTTGATGGTGGATTTTTAACGAACTTGTCGTACCGAATTTGTCAAAGTACACAATCGAAACACCATTGACCAATTCTAAATTAATGATGTTTTAAGGACCTGGATGTGTGGATGAGCGCAGAGCTAAGAGGCTCTTTGGTTACGTAAAACTGGTGAATGCCAAGCTTCACAGCTTGGATCATCGCCGCAAGGTTGCCTGCCTTTGTTTTTTTTTATGGGGCTGTTTCACCACACATTCCCAGACATTGCAACTCCTGACATCCAGAATCAATAGAGGTGACCACCAGAAAATCGCCGAGTCAATGAATCTCAACGAGTCCCGGAGAAGCGATTTAATCTGTCCTGAATCTCGCAATGAAATTAATTGGAAAGTACACAGGAGGAGTAGGAAAAAATCTTCCCACTTCCCTCCTTATAAGCAGGAAAAAGAACAAAGCTAGGTCAATAGGCACCAAGGGACATTATATAACTGGGTTAAGCCCAGTTGCCAAGGACCACGGATTTACTCGTATATATTAAAACTAATACTAATGGATCCTAAATTATGAGCTACATTTTTTTTAAACCGATGTGAACCTGTGTGAAGAGTGAAATAAAGAAATTTGTATTTGTTGTCTAGCCTTTTCGCTACTACATTGAGGTCGGCTTCCAGTCAAACCGGATTCAGCTGAATACCAGTGTTTTACGTGGAGCAGCTGCCTACTAGCCCTCCACAACCCATTAACTGGGTAACACGGTACTTCATGGCAAGACTGGAGTCAGATTTACTGGCTTCTGACAATCCGTAACGACTGCCAAAGATCTACAAATGACAGCCGGGATCAACGGCTTAACGTGCTTTCTGAGGCACGGAGGAAACTCAGTATGTTAAGATGGTCACCCATCCACAGACCAACCTTGGCAAGCGTTGCTCAACCTTGAAGATCGACCCGTGCGGCTGTTATTATTTAGCCACGAGCTCCTCATTTTGATTCCAGTAATAGGTTAAAAAATATATATGTATCTTAATATTTAGAATGAGACAAAAACGTATTGCACCAAATATCAGCCTCCTCCAGATCAGTATCAATATGTGGTAAGCGTTCCCCGACGTTCGGTCTACCAAACTTCTGACGGAGGACATTTTTGTCAGCGTACGTGCGTAAAGATAGTCCCGACGACGCAGCGCCTTTGATTTTGTTCTGCATTTACACCGGAATTTTGATCGAATTGCTTTAGGGCTGTATGAGGAGGAATTTATCGTTAATTTTTTCTTAGATTTGCTTTTTCAAGGTTACACCAATTAGTTTCAAGGTTACGTAAGTCCAAACGCAAAACGGAACCTTATTTGATCACCCGCGTGTCTGCCACAGCAATTTTTTTTTTTAATGACGATTATGAATTATGTGTCGTTATTGATTTTACCGTTCGATAGTACCGTATGGTGTCAGCCGGTGCCATATGGTGCCGTAAAATAATAATACCAACCCATCACTTCTCGTGAATGTCGTAAGAGGTGACTAAGGGACTCACCTGAGAATGGGCCGCAGCTTTCTCTGTAAAACGCAACAAGAAACACTGCGATCGCCAACCCACCTGCCAAGCGTGGCGATTATGGCAACCCCGGGGGGGGGGGGTTGCTTTGAGGAAGGCCTATGTCCAGCAGTGGACGTATTTCGGCTGTTATGATGATTGTTGATTTTACCAAAGCGTGAGTTTTGTTTTTATTTAAACCCAGATTTAGACATTAAATTAAATCCACCTGCATTTTACATTTTTAATAGCAGACACAATTATGTTGCTATGGTCTTATTGAAAAACTGCATTTTGAAACTAATGCATTCTTTATTTACCCATAAGTCTTCTTGTACATTCGAAAACCTGCTTAGCAAAACACAACTTCACACACATGTCTTAACAGGCTCCGTCAAAAGTTTCAGCATATTAAACTTAAGTATATAATAATAAAAACAGAGCGTCTGAAACACGGCTGTACAGAACAGTATAACTTGAAACGTTTTCTATGAAGTTTATAAGTAATTCTGCTAAGAAACGCGGGCAACGGCGGAGAAAATAAGCAAGCAATCTATGCAAGTACTGTAAATTCCACCGGGTTGAGCAATAGAGATAACTTTTGAAATGGTGCAAGTAAACGTTGCTACTTATGACTTGAATTAGTTTTCGATGGTGTTACGGAAAGCGTTTGATTTTTATCGTAGAAGGGGAAATAGCGTCCCCATATCTTCCTCTTCTCTAGTACACGTAGATACATTTTCAAGGAAATATTTGTAGCGACCCTAGAGATGCTATTCATGTAGTTATCATTCATTGTTTGCTTGCATCACTTGTTCAAGTATAATTGTGTATTAGTTTATTAATATGAGTATACATATAATTATAGTCATCATCTGCCTAGCTTTTTTCCCAATAATATTGGGGTCGGCTTACATTCAAACCGGATTTAGCTAAATACCAGTATTTTACGCGGAGCGGCTGCCTAACAGATCTCCACAACCCATTGACTGGGTATCATGGTACTTCATGGCAAGACTGGAGTCAGATTAACTGGCTTCTGACTATCCGTAACGACTGCCAAATATGTACAAATAACAGCCGGGACCAACGGCTTAACGTGCTTTCCGAGGCATGGAGGAAACTCGGTATGTTAAGATGGTCACCCATCCACAGACCAACCTTGGCAAGCGTGGCTTAACCTTGAAGATTGACCCATGCGGCTATTATTATCTAGCCACCAGCTCATGATGAGTATATATTATAGTATTTTATTGTATTTATAGTTCTATCTTTGTATTAATTTAAATATTATCTAATCGCGTTTCTGTTTTTTTTTTTTCACAATTTGCACCTACTAGTATTATTCTCTGCATCACCCAAAGGTTGACTGGTAGAAAATGCCTCAGAAATTAAGTCCGCCTCTGTACATCTGTGTGCGTAAAGTATTCAATAAATAAATAAATAATAGATGCGATTTTCTGAATTGCATTTTGTATATTATAAAGGAATATAGAGGACCTAGTACGCTAGTCACTTACATATCACTAGCTCAGCCACATCCTATTTTACTGTAACAATATAACCCGATAATTGTGAACTTTCAATAACTTTTTTTTTTACTGTTAATAGGCACGCGTTTGACCACTATCAGCTGTTGGTAAGCGATGCTGTAGCACGCCTGGCTAGAAGTAACCTATTCACTCTTGACTTGACGACTCTAAAATTTTATATAGGCTATATAACATCACGCTACCAATAGGAGTTTAAAGCACAGGCTATATACCTATAGCCTTCCGCTATAAATGAGGTATCCAACACAAACATATTTTTCAGTTCGAACCAGTAAAATACAACTAAAAACGTTTTTGAGATTAGCGCAAACAACCAAACAAACTCTTCAGCTTAGAATTAGTATAGAAATTAAGATCTTGAGTATTAAACGAAGTTAATTTTTTATAGTTGTCAAATACCACAAATACCTTATATAGTCAATACATATATTTATCAGGAGTCTGTGTTTCCTGATAGCTACAACCTGGGAGTCTTTAAATCAAGAGTGAATAGGTTATTTCTAGGCAAGCGTGCTCCATCTTCGACCACATCATCGCTTACCATCAGGTGAGATAGTGGTCAAACGCGTGCCTATCAATAGTAAAAAAAAAAAAATTGGTGATTAACATGATTAAAATTTAAATCGATGTTTTCGACTGCGTCTCTCCAAGTTCAAACTTCGAAGTGGAATATTTTGTAGTTTTTGATTGACAAAATAAGATTTTGAAACAGTCTGTTGTGTCTGGAGCCGTTGTCTCTGCTTTTAGATTTATTAATTAATTCTTCCAGTTTATTTTTTAGAAATTATTATTACTTTTGATTTCGAAATCGTAGAGTTGAAATTCATTTGGCGAGTAATTATTAAGCAAATAAATAGTTTTTCGTTTCGACCAAATAGTTTGAAGATTGAATTCGGATTGACTATACTGGAAAGGTAGTTTAATAAAAGTAAACAATTTTGATGTGACAATATTAAACAAATAAAACTGCTGCTTAAACTTAAGGTTCAATTGATTTAGTAATCGTTTTACTGTATTTAAATTAGTTTTTAGTTTCATTTTATTTTGAAACTAAGTTTTAAATAAAAGATCGGCCAAGTGCGAGTCGAACTCGCACACGAAGGGTTTCGTACCATAAACCTAAATTGTTATTATTTGTTGGTATAGCGGCAATAGACATGCACAATCTGTGAAAATTTCAGCTCTGTACCTATTACGGTTCTTGAGATACAGCCCGCTGACAGACAGACGGACGGACGGACGGCAAGCGGACAGCGGATGCTTAGTAATAGGGTTCCGTTGGTTACCCTTCGGATACGGAATCCTAAAAACCGGCCAGTACGAGTCGGACTCACACACGAAGGGTTCTGTACCATAAAAAATGTTTTTTATTATTTGTCGGTATAGCAGCAATAGAAATACACTATCTCTGAAAATTTCAACTGTATACCTATAACGGTTTTTGAGATAGACAGACGGACGGATGGACGGACAGCGGAGGCTTAGTAATAGGGTTCCGTTGGTTACCCTTCAGGTACGGAACCCTAAAAAGATTAAAAAGACACATCAAGATTGTTTACCTTTATTTAACTACCTAAAACTTTCTAGTATAGGTACTTATTATTTTGTTATTTGTTAGTGTTTTCATACTTGCGCCAAGCACGCCTCTTCCACATAATCTAAAGCCAAATCCGAACTAAACATCGCATGTCTAACTGAAATAAACTCGGAACATTACGGCACGGTGTAAAGGATGACATTTAAGGAGCGTTTCACACTTGACACGCATTGTAACGCACGAACTGACGAATTTGAAATAGTAACACTATAGGACAGGGATAGTGAACCATTTTCATGTACATATACGAGCAATTTTTATAGCTGCTCTCTCGAAAAAAGCTTAAAATAGCGTGCAGATGACGCAGTTTTTCGTCGGAACTAACAGATAAATTACATCTGAAAAAATAGTTAGTAATCTACATATACATGATATGATTCGTATTTTGGTTAAACGAGATTTTGTCAATCGGTATCACATTGTAAGAAAAATATCCACTAAATCACCTCCAAATCATTGAGATGATACCATTTTACTCCTTCATTTTTTATCAAAACAGTACAAAAATATTAAATGCTTTGCAATACAAACGAAAATAATTTGGTTTTGTTACTTTTTAAAATCATGTATTATTTTTATTATAAAACTTAAAAATGCGGGTAGCGGAGTGGCGCGAAGAGGTGTAGTTAGCTTCGTTTGTATGCACAAGGTCATTAGCATGAATATAAGCCTTAATTTGACATTCCAGAGGTTGACACTTGGACGTGTCTTTGTCGTGATTTAGGGAAAGTGAACTTAAAACTAAAATTAAAAATATTAAAATTCTTTTTTCCATTACGATTTAAGAATGAATAAATAGCTACTACGCGTTCGTGTTAACTTGACACCTGGCTTGAATTATGTTTGGAAGTTTCAATTTAAATTGAACAATAAATTCGATTTCGATGAAAATAATAAAATCGCAACAGTAATCGTGATGCTAACGCGTTTATAAAGTTTTCATTGAAAACTACTAATATGGACCTATATGGTGTACATAATAGAGAGTATTATTCTTAAATTAAAACCTCTAAACGTTATTCGAAATGTGTTGAGCCAGGTACCAAGTTAACGCGGTGGTATCTAACAATGAAAATAATTCAGATCTGATTTATCTGAAAATATACCGAATACTCTAGATTTTTTTGTCTCGTACCATAGGTTCACCACCCCTGTCAAAAGACGTGAATTCTTTAGCTATTCAGTTATTGTTTGCTCAAATTTTCTATGTTTTCTTACGACGTGCGACAATCGAAAGATTCTTTTATCAATTTCTGTCTTCATTTCTGGATGTTGTTGTTAATAAAGTTCATTCAAAGACTTCGTCAAGTTATTTTTATAAAAAAGTTTCTTTCAATTTGTGCTTAAAAAGAATTCAATTTAACTTCGAGTAATGATAATAGAACACAGTTCAAGTTTGTTCTTTTGAATTACTGATATATTGTATCACTTTGATGTCATCAAAATAATTTTTGTGATTTTTATTTTAATATTCTTTTCAAGAATCTGTGAAAATAGAAGTTTGAGTATTTAAAGATTACTTATTTTTAGTATACATCATTAGTTTCATGTTTCAAAATCATTAATAATTCTTAAAAAAGATCTGTCTAGATATTCATATTTTGTTAAAATAAATGCAAGCACCCCTACTTAATTAAAAGGAGTATATTTTAATCTACCTGCTGCTATCAAAATGTTTGAGCTAGAAATACCTACCAGCAAAGCAGATAGCCAGGGTAATTCCATAAATATTTCGTATCAATTTAGGTACGGAACCCCAAACGAACCCTTCATATTGAATTCGTCACGCACTGGACATATTTGTCATACCGAAAATTTTGGGGCAAGTGAACCCTTTTGACCGGTCGCCGTCATTCCCCTGCCACTTTACTGTATAAATAATTAATTATGTACGTGTGTATTGCTCTTAACTCTAGCTGGATCAATATTTATGCATAGTGACGCGTACGGTGTGGTATAAGTCGATATTAGTGAGCATGATAGTAATACGGTAAATGTTTTACAGGGTATAAAAAAGTATAATTTTTGTTTATGTCCTTTGTAGCTTGGACAATCTCCGTCATTGAAAAAATAAATAATTGATTCATTGAAGCAAGTCATTAAAGAGAAGGAAATAATTCAACAAGATTTTTTTATCCTAAAGACAGTGCATAACTGCCCGTATCATTCTTAGTTTTAATTTTTATTAACTCATGATTATTAATTAAAAAATAAACCTTTTCACAAACAAGCTTTTTATTTTTGTGTACCTCTCATTTTAACCCTATAATTTCATGTCCACATTATGGGGGTGTATAAAATTATAATTGATCCGCCATCTTTAAATCCACCATATTGAATAAAGAATGAAAAATCACTATTATTAGCTAACCCTGCAATATCATCCAAATCAAACTTGCATGCAAGATGTCAGCTCAATCGGTTGGGGATAACTCTGTTTAAAATTCAGTTGCAAGATGAGACCCATGTAGAGTTGAGTAGAGTAGGGACTGCATTTTGCTTAATTAGACTCCCATTCGGTCCGTTGTGCGTAGGTGTCCTAGCTAATTTAGCCAGCCTAGCTCCGCTCAGAAGCACAGAAGTTTCCTGGGAGTTTTACAGGCTTCGCGAAGAGACCTCACCGTTTTGTGTACTTTTTCACTTTGGGTAGCCACAGCCTTGCATACCAGGATGAGACCAGAGGAGAGTCATCTCTCCTCTGCCACCTCATGGTGGCAGTTTATTCTTTGGCGTCAAAGCAGCCTCTGCAAAGTGGGCTAAGATAGAACCCATACAGTCATATTATCTAACAAGGCAAGTTAAATTATGTCTTGTAATAAAACTAATATTATAGTAATATTTTTTACCTTTATCAACGCAGGTGGTTACGTCTTTTTCTCATGCGGTTTAAGAGTCCTGCTGTCGCATGATGCTACAACTCCGTAGGGTGCGATAAATTTTAAGTCATGATACCAACGAAAATTCTGGTGAATAATTTGTGGAACAAAAGCGTTAAACCGAAACAAGCACCAAGATTATGAGACGTAGCGGCGGAAGGGATATTATTAGACTTAACTTACTTTTCAATTACTTTATATTTAAAAATGAACGCTTGTTAGGATAGATGAATGTTTCATACTCTTTCACGCAAACTGAAAGTGTGTTTATAGTAATATTACTATGAAGTTTCATAAAATACTTTTATTTTTTTCATAAATCTTTTAATTTTACGTCAGAATAATCCGAGTTTTTAATTTATAAAAATACGGAAGTCAGAATTAAACGCGGGCAGAGCCGAGGGTGGCTGCTAGTTTTTCATAAAATCGAATATAAATTACTAACCCGCTTATTCGTAACCGTTGCTTAGAATAGAAGAGATTATTAAATGCCAAAAAAACGTGATGTTACTAGAGTATTTAACTTTGAGTAACGAAGTCTATAAGTCAGGGGTACATTAATAGTGTACCTTATAGGTACTACAAAATTACACGTTCTCACTCTCTAACATAATCTTCGAACTTATAAAGTAAATTATCATTTTAAAATGCTATCCACCCCTCTCTTTGGACAGAATGGGGTTGAAGTTTGCTAATTTACCTTCGTGCGACTATAGCAAGGGAGTTTTATAGGTGATCGCGGGAAACACCTACCTACGATGTCACAGCAGAATAACCCTTCATATATCAACAGACACGTCAAACCGACATACATCCAAATTACGTAAACATGACATTAAAAAATTTCGAACAACGCTTCGATATTTCAAAACTGTCTATCCAACGATTTTATTTAATTATTTCTACCGGGAGATTTATGTGCCGTTAAGTGTCAACGTCAATATGGTCGGCGACGGAGTGGAAAATAACTTGCAATTTATTCCCGGCCGAACTAGTGCCCCTATTCTGTTGAGCGAGTGCCCATCAAAGGCGCTGATGTGGTAAAAATGTATGGATCTGAATGTCGACGCGATACGAACAACAGTTTATCTTTATGAATGATTGCTTGTTGTGTGCTGAATTTGTATTTGGTTTTGTTTTATACCGTGTTCTTTTTTCATTTTTCGATTTATTTCAAAATTCAGTAGTAATCTGTATCAGCTTTATCATTAGTTTTATGGATATTTTTAAGCACAAATTTTGAAGTCATTGCCTCTAGTTTAAGCAATTGTGATGACGGTGCCTATTTATTAAGAGTAAAAGCTTCTACAAGAAAACTAAATACACGCATTATTAAATATGAAAAAACACTAGTGACATCTAAATCACTCAATTAAGAAACACAACTAATTTAGCTATCGATAAAACAGGGTGACTTGAAACAGACGTTGAGTGGTATTTTCACTTGAATTATTGGTTTAAAAAAAATATTAATCTTAATAAACTTATATTGATTGAAATAGTTGGAGTCCTTAAATGCTGCAAGCAGAATTTAAATAATGTGAAAATCCCCTCCAAAGTGTTTGTTCCAATATATTCCGTTTTTTGCACTTATTTTTATTAACTTCATCGTCGATATCTTCCAGAATAGTGACGCAGGTAGTCGGGAGGCAACAACCCATATTGAGAAGTGTCCGGACTAACTTTTGTATTGGTGTCAACTTTTTTATTTCTGAAAACTTCACTTCGCTTCCACGGTTCCGCACTTTTGTGCTTATTATTTTAGGTGTATTCGAGGAGCTCGTGGCTAGATAATAACAGCCGCACAGGTCGATCTTCAAGGTTAAGCAACGCTTGCGAAGGTTGGTCTGTGGATGGGTGACCATCTTAACATACCGAGTTTCCTCCGTGCCTCGGAAAGCACGTTAAGCCCGTTGGTCCCGGCTGTCATTTGTAGATCTTTGGCAGTCGTTACGGATAGTCAGAAACCAGTAAATCTGACTCCAGTCTTGCCATGAAGTACCGTGTTACCCAGTTAATGGGTTGTGGAGGTCTGGCAGGCAGCCGCTCCACGTAAAATACTGGTATTCAGCTGAATCCGGTTTGACTGGAAGCCGACCCCAATATACCTAGTTGGGAAAAGGCTAGGCAGGTGATGATTTTAGGTGTATTATTTTTCTATGGGTTGGAAATATAAATAATGAAAAAAATATACTTTGCTTTTTTGACAGTGTTTGTTATTAATATACGGTTATTAATTTGATTATCTGGGAAGTAGCTTTGATATTTTTTAGGAGTCTTGGCTCAAAAGGACATTTTTATTGTAATCTGTTACTTCGTTCAAGATAATGTATTTTTAAACTACTTCCATTAGTAAATATCTAGCTACTTAAAAGAAACATCACAGCGACTTTTACATAAAATAACTCTGAATTCTTACTATTTAAGCAATAGACGAATAAAAAATAATAACATCTAAAAGGAAAACAAGGCTATAAAGAACAATTTAATTTAAACACTTTTTATTCATTCAGATCCTCATTTTCAAAATTAGTACTGCATTCAGTATTCTCATTTTTATTACGACACACACGATGCAAATGTTTAAAATTTTACACTAAAACTTGATACATCCCCAAGTGGCTATAAACCAGAGTTTCATATTCAGAGCCGAGGCAGCAAGAAAAGAATAAAATTGCAAGCGGGAAGTCCATAATTTTAATACTTTTAACATCATAAAAAACGTCATTGGAACTAAAATCCTTTGCCGTAGTAGACTGGATCAAACTTTGTGTAATTTGAAACTATAGTTTAAGCTCGGCTTAAACGGTTGATTAACGAGCTGATTTACTAGAAAGTTAGCAAGTTTTACGAACTAACTATCACTACTTAAATCGGCGAGGACTTTTAAAACCGGGTTTTCAAACCGGTTTTCAATTATCTTCCTTCAAGTTTTGAGTTGAGAGTTTTTAATTAGGACGCGTGATTAAAATGCTTTATTAATTTTTAATAAAGACTTTGTGCTGATTTTGGAGGTGAAGTTGAAGTGTTGGGGCGTCAGCTGTTTGTGTCCGCGGAAATATTAAGAGTAGCGAAGTAATATTTACTTAAGGGTTTCCAAGTTATTGAGAAACTAAGCTTTAAAACATCGCTCGTCTTACTAGTTTTCTTAAATTCGGTTATAAAACGCCATGCGTAATCTCTAACGGACTTGAAAGATCTCTAACGGAGATGAAAGTGCCTGACTGTTGGTACATAGTGAACTTGTATTAAAAAAAACAGGTGAAGGTATTAGTTTTCATTTTGAACAAAAAACAAGTGAAACGATACACAGTTTTCTATTTCCATAAAATATTTTAATTAACTCGTTAGTGGTTGCCGTTTTTCCGTTGTACAACTAATGTCACAACCGTTAGGCTTAACGTTCCAATTGACAATTGCCACCAGCGCTATACCTCACCGTCGAGTCTATCTTATCATTGACTTTAAATTATTTAGTTATTCAATGTAGGAATCGCCAGAGGAGCTCGTGGCAAAATAATAACAGCCACACTGCTGGCCGAGGTTTTTCTGTGGATGGGTGACCATCTTAACATACCGAGACTCCTCCGTGCCTCGGAAAGCACGTAAGCCGTTGGTGTCGGCTTTCGTTTGCAGATCTTTGGCAGTCGTTACGGATAGTCAGAAGCCAAAATGTCTGACACCAGTCTTGCCAAGTTGTACCGTGTTACCCAGTTAATGAGTTGTGGACGTCTGGTAGGCAGCCTGTCTACCTTAAATAATAGTATTCAGCTGAATCTGGTTTGTATGGAAGATGACCCCAATATAATAGAGAAAAAGGTAGGTAGATGATGTTGTAGGAATCGCCACATAACTTCAAAAGATCTTAAAATATTACGTACCATTTAATTAAAAAATTATACATTTCCATGAAATACACAAAATCACTTCACGAAAGAATACTTTAATATTTATTTCACCAACCTTTTCACCTAGGTACCAACTTAACGGAAAATTAATTCCAAAACATTGTACCATATGTAAAGTGACAGTCAGCCAGTTACTTGTACTATACATAGTGATTAATTAAAGTCTGTATTGTTAAAACGTCGGCTTGCCACAACAAAGGCAGTATCGTTCATACCGATTTGTTAGCTGTCAGTTTGATCGTTTTTTTTCTGTTTAGTTTAATGTACTGACGGTACAGTGATTAGCCAAAATGTTGTGGGATTTTGGAGTTCCTTGGTTTATAAAGATTTTTTTAAAGGTGTTTCTGTTGTAAAACACTGAAGAAACGCTGCCGTAGGGCGGGTAATACTCCGGGGTGCGGAATCCGTTCGAAAGAGGCACCATACCCTGGAACGCAGAGGGCAGTAGGAGAAACACGGATGGGTTTTAGTCAGTAAGAGTTTGACACTCCCTTCCGCTCCGCCTAGAGCGGGAGGAGTCGATGATTTTTCATATTAAAAAAAAAGGGCGGGTAATACTAACAGGATTTACCCGCACCGCTTTTCCTATTCCTCCGTGCTTTTCTGATTAATTTCGTTGCGGGATCCAAGACAGTTGAATTGTTTCTCAAGGACTCGTTGGGCTTTATTGGCTCAGCGTTTTTCTGGTGGTCGCCTCTGTTGATTCTGGCTATCAGGAGTTGCAGTGGTTGCGAATGTGTGGCGGGCTTGCTCCGAAAAAAGAAAAAAGATTTCATCTGAGATGCGATGCGAACGTTGCTTAATAGAATTGGCACTCTGGTAACCTGAAGACGCGTCATCATTGAGGCAGACCTTAAAACACTGGCGTGACTTTTTGGACTCGTTCCTGAGAAACCGGTCAGAGAAGGCGAAGGGTAAAGCGAAATCATGAAACAGGAGCGTTTTTTCTCGGGCACTACAAGAGCAAAGGTTAATTTAAAGGTGTTTAAAGTTATAGTTTTTAACTTTTTAAACTTCTTGAGATTTAATATTTGTTATTAATTGATGACAGAGTGTTTTGGTGTTCTATTCCAGGAAGACTTTGAAACGTTTTGTTACATAAGAGTTAGAAAAATATTTCTGATTTATATAAAAGTTATTTTTCTTATCTGTGCTAAGATTGACTTTGTCAGATGGTGTTTGTTAATTAATGAGTTATTATTACAAAACGATCTTCCATTAAAAAAATTATACCAAAGCGAATGATGCAAGGACGAATCATTAATTTATTCGATTCCATAGCATTCACAAATTCTCATTCAAAACGTGATGATCTATTGTATCCTGCTATTCATTATCAGCCAGTAATTGTCCAATTGAATGGCAAGGACCTCTTCCAATGCAGAAAGGAAAATAGCATTGAAAAAATTAATGATCACCACGCCAGCTCCATGCCTGTTGGTGATTTCAGTTCTATTGATTCACCATGTTTTCTTTTGCACTCAAAAAAAATTTAGAAATAACGTAATCTACTCATACATTTGGGTAATGAAAGCTATTTTAGGTACTCTTATTTTGTGTGGAGTTTTTTGACCATTCTTCTCCATAGAACACACCTTTTCGAATTAGCACTATAGTTATGTTTCTTGTAGATATGTCTATTTTGAAAATCTAAAAGGCGCCACGAATAGCACCCAAATACTAGCAAGGAACATCCTTATAGAAAGGTTGTACCATTCTATAGTTAAAGCTAAAGAAAGCAAGCGAGAATTTACTTAATTAATATTGCAAAATAAGTAATTCCAATTCATGTTCCCTTACTGACCTTAGTTTGTCTAAACTTTCTGATTCACTATTTGTGCTGAAAAATATGGTAGCCATATTTTCATACCTATCTAACAGACAGTGTCAGTCTCAGTTTCATGTAAGTTGTCAGAAACAGTTCTAATTAACATTAAGTCACTTCGTACGTATACTTAGTTCACTTAGTCAAACTCCTCTTCGAAACTTAGAAAGCCTACAACTTAGTTTTCGGAAACTCTCTCCAAGTCCAAGTTCGCAGGTACTCATAAATATCCAACATTTTACAAGTGTCATATTTAATCTAGGGTTCTGAATATGTAGATTTTTCTTGATAAATAAATCAACAGCACAACAGGTTCTAAAATAAGCCAAATATTTGGATATCCTAAATAAGTTAGTCTCCAATAAGTAAACCTAATCTATATAATAAATCTGTAACCGATCGCTGTCTGTAAATTGAATACTTTTGAAAATAACTGCTGTTTTCAAATTCAAATGTATTTATTTGACAGAATGTAGGATTACAATGTACAAATGTATGTTCTTAAAACTATAATGTCCCCTTTACTTTCTTTTTTTACTATTAAGGGTACTCTCTCGAAAAGGCTTAAAAATAGCGTGCAGATGAAGCAGTTTTTCGTCGGCATTTACTGAGAAATTACATCTGAAAAAATACGAATAATCTACATGATATTGCACGTACCTTGGTTTAGCCAGAATTTGTGTATTGGTATCACATAATAGGAAAAAAAAAATCACCAAATCACCTCCAAATCGTCGAGATGAAACCATTTTACTCCCTCATTTTTTAACATAAGACTTCTAAAAAAAATGAACTGCTGTGCAATACAAACTAAAATAACTTGGTTTTTTACTTTTTTTAAATATGTATTTGTTTTATTATAAAAAATTAAAAACACGGGTAGCGGAGTGGCGCGCCATGGCGTAGTTAGCTCCGTTTGTATGCACAAGGTCAAATATACAAGTCTTAATAGGCATACGTTTGACTACTATCTCACCTGATGGTAAGCGATGATGTGGTCGAAGATGGGACACGTTTGCCTAGAAGTAACCTATTCACTCTTGTGTTAAAAACATTCAGGTTGTAGCGATCTGGATTCTGGAACCCAGACTCTGGCAGGGAATTCGATTTCTTAGCTGTACGCACTATGAATGTGTTCCTAAAACGTTTTGTGCGTGTGGGTGGAATGTCTACCATGGCAAAATGGTGTGCAAATTATTGTGTAACTGGGTATCAACTTACGCTGCGTACTTCGTTCGAAAGAAGCACCCTACCCTGGAACGCAAAGGGCACTAGGAGGGTCGCGGATGGGTTTTAGTCAGTAAGAGTCTGACACTCCCTTCTGCTTCACCCAAAGCGGGAGGAGTCATTTGATGATTTCCCATCCTTAAAACAAAAAGAGTATCAACTTACAGTCTTTGGGTCTCAAATCAAGTGATACAATTAGCTACAAATTCCGACAGCTACAAGACCGCTACTGAAGTGCGTCTGACAATTGCGTCGGAAAATTTGTTTGAATGATCATTTTTCGTCCTCATCATAATAATCGGTCTCCAGGTTGAGCAAAAATTTAATGTTTTTATTTTGCATTTGTTACAAGTAAGTGACGTTATGACGTAGCTATAAAAACTGCAAAACTGAATTGGGTCTGCGGTGAGCCATATCTGCCGTCAGGGCTCCAGTTCTGCGAATCCACAACTTTGACGGCAAAACGTGTGGATTTGTAGGGCTGGAGTCTTGACACAATTAAATAGACTGGGTCGTAGCATACCGAAGTGAAGATGGTGGGACGTCTTAGATGGTTTTCTAGTAAATTGGTGAAAAAAGTACAACAAAGGGAGAAATGACGGTTTACGGATGATAACTTTATGAGATAACGTCATAAGAATACAAAATGAATTCTTAAAAAACAAGCCGAACGCTTAGGCCGATCGTGCCTCTCTATCGCTTGTTCCGCACTCTCGCTTGCACGCTCGATCAGGCAGAACGTGACACTTTTTTGTGCGTGCAGCCGACGTTCATCGATTTATAAGACGTTATCACGTCAAAAACGTAGTCACATAACGTAAAATATATTTTCAATAAAAAATATCGGGTTTGCCGATTTTATTGAAATTTTATGACAGAAACCTATTGTTAGGCAAACAAAGTACCAAAGCCGGTCGTGCTGGATGACAAAACAACCGCAAATAACGAAGTACAGGCAATCCTTATTAATAAAAATGCTAACGTCGACACAAAGCTAAGAGTACCTTACTGGAGAAATAAAGTGAACAAGCAAGTGCCTTTGTTACTTTCAAAATTATTTTATTTAATTAAGTATGTAATAAAAATAGTTAAACAATTTTCCTCTTATCTTCAATACCTTTGCCTTACCGAGTCGATAAATCGCTGTTGGAAAACAATAAATTCAAGACAGTAAATGAATAACAACCCCAAAAATAATTAATTTTTTGTCGAAATACAATAGTATAATACTCGTAGGTTTTTTTTTTTTTAAATATAACCGACTTCGAAATAAAAATCGCTACAAAGTAAAAAATTATTAAAATTTTGGAAGTTGGTGTTTCTGGTGTGGTTTCTTCGTTTTTTGATACCGATTTGCAAAATAAAAGTTAGGTTGTACGTTGTAGCGGTTTTTATTTAGAAATTGGTTGTATTTATTTGTAACAAGTTTATTTTTTGTTTTAACTTTTTATTGCTATCCCTGAAAAATTCCAACCATTCCATATCTATTTAGCTGTCTATCTCCGAAGTTCTCCATCAAACCTTTACTAAGTTTTTAATGGGCCCATCTTTTATATCGGTTAAATATGAACTTAAATTTATTAAATCTTCAGGCTAAGTAAATGAAAATGAATCTTACTCACAAACACTCGACCACGGCTAGTTAATAGCATCTAATTTTATAAATAAACATATTATTTAAATTGCCACACCGACATACGTCAACGGGACACAAATCCTTCAGAGCTCATTACATGGAATATATAAGTACAGAAGATCAAGCTTCATATAAGGAGCGAAAAAGCACGCACACGAAAACATTATGAGAACACATGAGAAACATTGTGAGACAGTATCACGTTCTGGCGAGGCAGTCTTTTTTGCAGTGGGTTCAGTGTGGTAGGCCTTGCTCGGGATATTATCATGAACAAATGTCTATTGCGCGAAAGGAGTTTAAAGCAGCCCTCAAATACGTACAGAACAATCAAGAGAAAATCAAAATGGATATACTGGCCCGACATGAATCATCTAAAAATTTTGTTAAATTTTGGAAGGAGGTTAAGAAGCTAAATCCGAAAAGTAGCACTCCTGTTAGTGTGGAGGGGGAGACTGATAGTACTGTAATTGCGAATAAGTTCTGCAAGCATTTTGATGTGTCACCACCTGTCAGGCAGGTGCCCGTTGAGACAGCAGAGAACCTGCAGTTTAGCAAAGGTGGGGAGGCATTTCGTGTCACAACCGATGATGTACTTGCTGTGATCAGAGGTATGAGGAGTGGAAAGTCTCCAGGTCATGATGGCCTTAGTTTAGAGCACTTGGTGAATGCGGGCCAGCATATCTGTAGTATTTTGTAACAGTTTTTTAACCTCTGTATAAATCACTGTTATTTGCCAGCGGATCTCATTCGCATAGTGGTTGTTCCTATCCCTAAAAATAGAACTGGTGACGTCTCGAGCATGGCCAATTACAGGCCTATATCTCTCGCAACAGTGGTGGCCAAGGTGCTGGAGCGTCTCATCCATAAAAAGCTTAGTCCGTCAATTGGGATTGCAGACAGTCAGTTCGGATTTCGGCCTGGTGTGTCAACGGACATGGCTATATTCTCGCTCAAACAGGTTGTCAAGTATTATGTTGATCGGGGGACCAGTGTCTATGCCTGTTTCCTCGATCTCAGTCGCGCTTTTGACACTATTCGTCATGACCTGCTGTGGGGAAAGCTTGAGCGAAGTAATGTTCCGGCTGGGGTTACGGGGCTCATTAGATACTGGTACTGCAATCAGTATAATTACGTTAGATGGAACTGTGCCATGTCCGACGATTATAGGCTTGCATGTGGTGTTAGGCAGGGGGGGTTAACCTCTCCCGACCTGTTTAATCTTTACGTTAACGACCTGATTGAGGAGCTGAGCAGAATACCAGTGGGGCTCAGGTTAGGTGATCGCTACGTGAATAATCTGAGCTATGCTGATGATATGGTTCTGCTCAGCCCCTCAATTAAAGGGTTAAGAAAGCTACTGGTCATTTGTGATCAGTATGCAAAAAATCATGACCTAATTTATAATGCAAAAAAAACAGAACTGGTGATATTCAGGTCGGGAAAGGGGCCTCACTATGTCCCACCTGTTGCCATCGGGGGGCAGACAGTTAGGGTTGTGGAGAGATTCAAGTACCTTGGTCACATACTGACGTCTGACATGAGGGACGACGCGGATATTGATCGTCAGCGTCGTGCCCTGTCGGTTGTCGGTAACATGGTTGCGAGAAGATTTTTCAAAGCCAATGTGCAGACTAAGGTGCACCTTTTCAGAACGTATTGTCAAAATTTCTATACGTGCCAGCTCTGGACCGAGTATGCGAAGAAGTCCTGGGATGGCATTCGTGTTCAGTATAACAACATTTACAGACAACTCGTGGGGTTGAAGCGAAATTGTAGTGCTTCTGGTATGTTCGCGGATGCGAGGCTGAATGCGTTCAATGCCATTCAGAGGAACAGAATCGCATCATTTTTGTGCAGGGTTGGTACGTGTAGAAATAGAATAGTAAAAGAACTTGCTGATAGATTAATTTCGACTAAGACTTACAAGCGTTGGCTGGAAATAGCGGCTTAAGTGTTGCATTTTTGTGTTGATTTTTGTACTATGTTTTTATTATTATTTTATTTGTTTTATTTTATTTATTTTTGGACATTCTTTTAATAATAATTATTTTTTTGTTTTTTATTTTAGATGAATTTGTTAATTTATTTTAAATTTAATTTAATTATTCAATTTTTTTATTTTATTAGTTTTTTCAATTATTGACATTTTTTTTTAATTTTAATGAATTCACCTTTTTTTAATGAATTGAATTTTGTATTTTTTTTTTTTTTAAACAACTATTTTTTAACATATTTATTGAATAGATTTTTTTTTTATCCGTGCGCATTATGTGTATTTCTGGTTATGTTTTTTTTTTTTATTATTATAAGTATTTTTTTTTTATTTTGAATATGGATCTGAGATGGTCTGAAATAAAGTTTTATTATTATTATTTCGTTTATTTATTCTTATTACATACAAAGTATATTTTTAAACATATCTCTAAAAACCATAAAAAAATACATTTAAAAATATAAAAAGTAGTAGTCTGCCGGTGTCGGGAGCAGGGTCCAAGCTACCGGTGGTTAGGGCTCCAGAGAAAGGAACCTCCTCACAATACGAGCCGTATCGAGGAGTACTGCCTTCTGTATCAAGCCCTTTACCCAACCGCGTAACGCCAGCTTCGACAGATGTTCTTTGAAGCTTTTGGCCATCAGGCCATTGGCCGTAATGACTATCGGCACAATGACAGCTGAGTCCACATTCCACATGTCGACAACCTCGTGCGCTAAGTCGAGATACTTGATTTGTTTCTCTTTCTCGGCCTTCACGAGGTTCTCGTCATGCGGGATGGTAACATCAATTATCATTGTGCGGCGCGCTAATCGGTCTATCACCACTATATCAGGCTTATTGGCAACAATAGTCCTATCAGTGATGATAGATCGATCCCAGTACAACGTGACATGGTCATTTTCGAGAACTGGGTCGGGCACATACTTATTATTATTATTATTATTATTTACGTACAGCGAGTGCAAGCACACTCGCGTCAGTAATTTCTTTTTCTTTGAGATCGAAGTAAGTACGTGCGTCTGTTTTCGCTCGATATAAGTCGACCCTCTGTAGGTATCTCTCTGTTTTGTACTCATTACCTAGATAGACTGAGTCCCAGGTGGGATTTCTAGGCACAGCGCTCCAAGATAATAATGCCAAGGAAAAATAGACACTGAAATGAATTCATGTTTCCATCAAGCTTGAAGTTAATTAATGTTTAAGAATGTTTTATTTCTGGTACGATTTTATAGCAAAGCATCTTCTGTTAAAATTTTAACTGTATATTAAAATGAAGAATGCTAAAAACCGGCCAAGTTCAAGTCGAACTCTCATATGTAGGGTCCCATATCATAAACCAAAAAAAAAACACGTTTTATTTTGAATTTAATTCAGTTTTTTATTTGTTATTTCGCGAATTTATTAGTCTAGTGTTGGTTACAAGTGTTTTGTAGTTACTTAAAATTACCCAAAAATTATGACATCTTTTTAACTTAAGGTAGTTTTAGTATATGTCGTACGTGACTAGTAACAAAAAATAAATTATTATTAATCAAAGACCTCAAAACAGTAACTCCTATACATTTTAATACCGTATCCATTTTTGAAATGGAAGTCGTATTTGTAATTATAAGGTATATGATAAATTCTAGCGGCACTTGAACTTGCGTAATGAGCTACTTATGTTCTCCACTTTCATAATTAATTGCCTCCTGATAAATTATTCAGTACGGAAAGCCGGAGCTATTACTGGAGGGAATATTCTGTAACGATCGATGAGCATGATACCAGAGGTTCAATATCACTAACTTTTAAAACGTCGCATTCACATGTTAGTCGCAAACTATCAAAAAATCTCAATAGGCTAGTTTTCACCAACAATCAATTGCAAATCTACTTAGTCCGTCAGTTAGAGTATTGAAATATAATAAATACGTATTTTTTTGTTTTTGTAAATCAATGAATATTGAGTAAAATAAAACGCATCAAAACTCGGGAGTGGGGTCTCGTGACGTCAGAATGCACTAAAAAATATACCACGGCGTGACGTTTTGAGAATTTTAAAAGCGGCGTATCTTTGACAATTTTAGTTTACGTCATACAAGAAAAAAAAAAACGTGTCAAAAAACTTTTGATAATTTAACTGATGGACTATTTCCATACATTTTTGTCAGATAGCAACTGTGATGCGAATCGAACGTTGCTTGAAAATTTGTAGAAATTTGTACTCAGATTGTAAACCTAGCGACTCGCTATGGTTTCGTACGGGTAGCAGAGCATACACATATACATCATTATGACTTTTTCTGACATGTGTAACAAATGTCGTCATACATATGTCAAGCAATTTATCAAAAACCTTTCATGAAATATACACATAAACTTAATTTTATTAACTTTCCTTATGAATCACTACGTCTAATGGTGAAAACTGCGTGAAAATCCGTTCTTTAATTTTTGAGTTTATCAGATACATGCAGAAAGATGCATCAGGGCCGCGGGAGTTTTTATTTTAAATATGTATAGATGGAAAGCGATGGATGAGGTCTATGATGGAGCAAGCGAGTCCAAAAGATGCCTGTTCTCTCTTGATTTGAAGACAGACGGGTTATATGTGGACGGGAACACGGAGGCTGGCAGAGAGCTCCACACTATAGCTGTGCGCATAATAAATGTGCAGGAGAAGCGCTGGGACGTTTTGATACAGAGGCGATATTTCTATCGTAACGTAAGATTTTCGTCCGAACATCAAGACCCTTCATCAGAATAAGGACAGCAAACGTCTCAGAGTACGTGAATGTTATAGGTAATCTAATTTGTTTCATAATTACCGCGTAATTCATTGCTCTGCGGGAAATTCATAATAATTATGACCGTTGTTATTGAGATGTTTCGAGTTGTTTCAGGAGATGTTGTAATATCAATTGAATTACAAGTAACTTAAGTAGAGCTATATAAATTCATGACTACATAAAATATATACGAAAATGTTATTACGTAACAATAATACATTTCAAACTTGATGTCACACAAATGCTACAACGTGCTATCAGAGCTCTCCGCACAATTGTACAACAACCAGAGAGCAGTCTGTCATAAATAACCAATGGTTACAACACACAAATGTTAAGTCGTTCGTGGTGCGAGTACCGACTCATCATATTGAGACCTTCCTCAAGGAAGAGTTGTATAGTGTCGTACGAGTATATTAGCGATTTCGCAGAAGGCTAAGCGACACCACGCAGCGCAACACAACGCCGTCATTTCGTGTACAATAGTTAATTTACATTTTAAGGTTTTTATAAATATGTATAATGAGTCTGTGAGGTATATATGTTATGGATGTTTGTTACCTGAATTAAATGATATTATTATTTTTCCCTTTATTTATTTTATTTACATATTATCTTATATTTTTAAATAGTAAAAACAAAAAAAAAGCTACTGGCTGTCAGGGCTCCTGAGAGAGAAACCTCCTCACTATGTGCACCGTGTCCAAGATTACTGCTTTCTGTATCAAGCCCTTGATCCAGCTCTCTAACGAGAGCCTCCTCAGATGTTGTTCGAGGCTCTTGGCAATTATGCCATTGGCCGTCATGACTATCGGCACAATAACTGCTATTAATGAATGCTGCTTATTATTATTTTAACCCACGACGGGTCTAAAAATCTACTTTAGCAGAATCAGAAAGTAAATCACGCAAGCCGTCACTTTCAAACATTCCCAATCAACCTTAAACCTGATGCATTAGCGATAAGATGAAAACTAAAATTCACAGATTGTATTGTGATTATAATAATTCTAATATGATTCTCCTAAAATGGGCTTTTTAGGCCCCCTGATCTCCGTGCCAATCCTACTAGTGTTCTTTTATCGTTTGCATTAGCATGTCAGTTGCAATCTGTCTGTGTGTAATATGGACATAAGTCTGAATGAAATGCTTATTATTATTATTTAAAATAATAATAATATGGATTTAAATTCCATAATTTTTTGACAGATTGCCATTGAGATGCGAAGGCGAACATTGCTTAAAAGTTAGTAGTAAAATTGGCATTCTGGTCGAAGGATCCTCCCATTTTAATGGAGGTGTTGGAACTTTCTACAATATTCCGTTCGCCAATATAAATATGAAAAAAAAAAATATTACAAATGATAAAATGTCACAAGGAATTTGTCGCATATATAGGAGTTCTGTGGTGCAGCCCCAAATCGATCAGACGTTTATCTGCATTGATTTTATTTTCTCTTGGCCACGGCAAATAAAATCGATTGACTTGATCTGTACTTTTAAAGAATCTGTGGTTTCTGTGTTAGTTGCAGTATATTTTTTGACATTTGTCACATCTACTAGGTATGTTGTACTTATATTGTGTCTCTAGAAAAACCAATCAAATCGCAGCTCTTAAAATTAAAAATAAATCGGACAGTGACAAACGTCAAGAGAGGCCTAAATCAAGAAGATCGACAGCAGATAAAATTAAAAAACAAGTGAAAAGTTAGCTTTTAAATCCAAATTGAAAATAAAATCAGAAAACTTAAAGCCTCTCAAGATAAGATTTTATGATAACTTTGTCCTGATGTCATCAGATAGTACCTCCTCTTCGTTTAGGTACAAGTTAAGAATTTTTAGTTCAGACTCGACTTAAAATACATAAAGAAACGTCTTTACCTCACCTTTATATTTTTAGGTCAGTATGGTAATTCTCCATATTCCAGAAAAAAAGGTCTAAGCCAGTCTATGTTTTTTACACTTCTAGTTCGGCGAGAATATCTAATGGACTTGGTTGGTAGGTGTAGCGTTGAATATATAAAGCTAGATCTACTTTTATTGGAAAATTCAATTTATGGATAACTACATTAGTCTACACTTATATATATTACTAGTTGACCCGCGCAACTTCGTCTGCGTCACATTTTGCATTACTGCTCCGCTCCTATTGGTCTGAGCGTGATGTTATATAGTCTTCCTCGATAAATGGGCTATCCAATACTGAAAGAATTTTTCAAATCGGACAGTAGTTCCTGAGATTAGCACGTTCAAGCAAACAAACAAACTCTTCAGTTTTATATATTAGTATAGATAAAGCGAAAATATGATTAGTATTTTTGTTTGTTTGTTTGCAACAGTTAAAAAAATCCACCTGAAGGAAGTTTTATTATCAATGAAGAATATAAACTATATTTTCTGGTCAGAAAACGAACGAAGTCGCGGGCGATATGCTAGTTAGCAACCCTGGCAGGCCTAAAAAAAGCGCTGGCGTGACAAGTTGGACTCATTCCTGTCCTAACGGATTCCGGAGAAGACAAATAAAGTTGACTGGATAAACATGGAGGAGGCTTTTTTCCGGCAGTGGGACAATTCTATTTTATTAAAGCTAGGTGAAGGTGTTTTTCGTTAATGAGGTAATCATTATTTTAAAACTTATGATTAAGAAAAACATTTTTGTATCCTTCCACCTACATCATAATTTTCAAAATACTCCTAGCCTTCATAACTCCTGTTTTCTAACCATTATATACATTCAGGATCAACGAAGATCTATTTGTTTGGCTAACAGTAAACTTGTGTGGCATTTAATCGATAAATCACTTCGGCCATTAACTGGCTTCTAGTCGGGGGGACTATAACACGAAAGAGAAAGGCACAGAAGTTTAGCTCCGTATCAAACTGCCTCGCCCTCTGGCCTTGCCCTCTGGCCTTGCCCTATGGCGTTGCCCTATGGTTTTGCCCTACGGCTATGCCCTACAGCCTTGCTCTATGGCCTTGCCCTATGGGCTTGCCCTATGGCGTTGCCCTATGGCGTTGCCTAACGGCCTTGCTCTATGGCTTGCCCTACGGCCTTGCCCTATGGCTTGCCCTACGGCCTTACTCTATGGCCTTGCCCTATGGCCTTTCCTTTTCCCAACTATGTTACATACATGCAGGTGTGTACCTGTAGGTATTTTATATAGAGCGACTGCATAACTGACCTCCACAACCCAGTACATGGTATCCCTTGGCAAGATGGTGCCAGATTATCTGGCTTTGAGTATCAAATGTAAAGGTAGAAAAGATCTTCAAATGATAGTTGTGACCGATGACTTAACGTACTTTCTGAGGCACAGAGGAATCTGGGTATGTAATGAATCCTTACCCATCCACGCTATAACTTCGGCAAGCATCGATGATCCAACTGTACGACTGTTTTTATGTTATTTTATACTCATGCATACTTACAGAAATCTCAAACAAGTGACAGTTGCGGCTGCGCTCGCTGTACGTAAAGCGTATCTGTCTTTTTTTTTATCAAAAGCTTTACAAATTTTTATCTAAAAATTTTTTGTCAGCGTGCATTTATGTAACCAACCTTCTGCACTTTTCTGTGGCTAAGCTACGGGTGGTTTCAATCCTTGTAGACGACGGCTCGTAATTGGCAACGCTTGCACTTCTTGCAATGCAAAGTTAACGTTATCGTTGCAATATTTTTTCTCTGGAAAGAGGATTTAATACTGAAAGTGGGTTTAAAGTCACGTTTGGGACGTGTTAATTTGGTGAACTCGATAAGACTGGGTCAGTAGAGATTGGTTTAAGAATCGACGGTTCACGTTTGGTGTGGCGCCTTCTTTACTCTCGATATATAGATGTCGGTCCGTGGATAAGTAACCATACCAAGATGTTGGTACGACTGACTTTGAAAGCTTTTGACAGTCTTTAGGCGAGTGCCCCCTTGAATATTCATCATCTTCCTGGAATTATCCCATGTTATTTGGGGTCAGCACAACACGTTTTCTTCTTCCTTCTTTTCTTGAAATATATGTTTTTGTTAAGAAAAACTACAACCTTTTCGAGACGAACACTGACAGGCCAAATAGCCGAACACGGCATAAAGACAGTCTTCGGCTGTCACAAATAAGGCTAAAATGATTTAAGAAAAATGTATACTGCATGTAGATCATTATTTACAATCATTTACCAAATAATTTAAAAGACTTACCAATGACAATTTAAAAAAAAATACTTTTTAATATGTTATTATTTAATAGATATTATACCGTTAAGGACTATTTAGAAGACAAGTCAATAGAATCTGTAATCTGCAAGTTATAGTAATTGACAACACTGACTGTGAATATATTTGCACGCCATGTTATGGCAGGATATGCTGAAACAAATGTACTGTAACACCTTATATACCATATTCTAGTAAATAAATATTTTAATTTGATTTGATTTCCATTATATTCTATCAGTCGTTACTCTATCACTAACTCCCTTTTCATTCATACCGCTCCTCACACAATCCATCCATCTTTTCTTTGGCCTTCCTTTCCCTCTCCATCCATCCACATTTATGTTCATAACTCTTCTAGTGACATGCGTTTCATCCCTCCTCTTCACATGACCATACCAAGACAAGCGATTCCCTTTTAACATTTCCGTCACTTGCGCCACTTTTAAATTAACTCTAATACGTACTCATTTCTCACTTTATCCCTTTTAGTTAATCTAACCATCCATCTCAAAATTCTCATCTCCGCTACATGCAATCTATGCAACTTTCACTCATATCATGTAACTTTCACTATAGGACCAACAATGAAATCGTGATAAAAAAAATCGACTGCACCATACATTTTTGTACGCATAACTTGTTAACGTGTACTGAACAGCTGATTTTTTTTCGCGATTTTGTAATTGGAAATTTTCTAATTTGACCCCCAAAAGTGACCCTCATACTAAAAATTTTATAACTTACGTAACTCTTCCGTGTCTGGGTCACAGAAGTCCATAATTATGTATACCAAATTTCAACAGAATCGGTCCAGTGGATCCGGAGGAAAATGGCTGTGACAGACGGATTGACAGACAGACAGTCAGACGGTCAGACAGATAGACACCCGAGTGATCCTATAAGGTTCCGTTTTTGTTCGGAACCTTAAAAAAATGTTTGGGTAACACTATAATGTATTTTATTAAGGTGAAACTACCAGTAAGCATGGCGTTTTCATTACAACTTATCCCAGTTTTCCAACGCATTACTTGGGACTGGCCAATCTTGAGCGCTATACTGTGATCGGTTTTTGAGTGGCGTTTCTGTAGCTATTTGTGACTACTTTTTAAACTTAGGTTCTTACTTGTAAAACAATTATGTGTGTGAATTAAGAAAATTACAGTAACATCTAAGAACATTTCTGGAAATTGTCTGTGTTCGTCGACAAATCTGAGGTGCACTTGCACAAAACACTCAAACTCAGAGCATAGTCTGTAGTTCAAAATATAAACATTTGTTCCGTGTTAGGGATCTAAACTGGGCCAACACAAAGTGAAGCACTTAGCCACTACACCAACAGGCTCGACAAACATTACCTCCACATAGCTTTTGTGGTACCTGTACGAAACTACAATGATACCTGTGTTCACAGTACTGCTTATACCAGATCAACAGATAATTAAGTTTTGTTGAAACGATTTTAGTCTTGGTAAGTCCATGATAGCAGACTCGTCGCTATTTCATTTGAAAGCTGCATTTGTTTGACCCAAAGTTCAAACCCAAAATCCCAGTTTGGAGGAAAAGTCGGACTATCAAAACATAAAAAAAATCATCAATGCCAAAATAAGTTTTGACAGGCTGTGACTGAGATACGAATGTGAACGTTCCTTAAAGAAACTGGTCATACTATAAAAGAAAATATTTACATATAACGTTCGTGTTTGGGTCACAGAAGTCCATATGTCCATATGTCCATATATAGAACCATTGTGGCACAGCCTTTTTTTTTCAAAGTGCGACGTACGATCTTACATGCATATTATGAGGGAAGAAGACACTTCAACAAACCAAAAATGAGTTGAACATGGTGGCCTGTGTCACGTTGCCGAAATATTTCGAGGTAAAGTCAGCATGTGACATCGTGACTATCATTAAAGATTACAATAATAATGTGCATACATGCATAAGATTACATTAAAATAATAGTTCCCAGCTTGATTTGATAATTTTTTGGCAGAAACTAAAAATAAACAAGCGAAACTTTATTAAGAACTTCGCAAAATAATAGTGTTTAATTTATATTAATAGATTAATCAAGCTTTGAAATATTATTAAAATACAATCTACTCCATTTTTAATGATTTTCATTGTTCTCATATGGTGACATTACCTTCAAAAGATCTCGGCAACGTGACACTTTAGCGCACCATGTTGCTATCATTTTTTTTTTGGTTTAAATGTCCTCTACCCGTAAATGCAAGTAGCTTCGTGCGCCGCAATTTTGAAAAAAATATCAAAATGTCGACGATACAAAAAAGTTCCGAACCCCTTTTAACAGAACCGGTCCAGTAGACCCGGAGGAAACTGGCTGTGTCAGACGGATAGACAGACAGACAGACAGACAGACATCCGAGTGATCCTATGAGGATTTCGTAGAGTATTTTCCCGGACTAGACCTATTTCAATTTGGTGAGATAAAGAACAACGGAACTCTTCAATAAATGATAGCAAATGGATTGGGATTTCTGAAATCGCATATCTGTTGATTGTTTATACCAGAACATAAGATCACACACAACCACTAAAAAGTGAAACCACAAACACAGCGTTGTTTGTGGTTTCACATTTTAGTGGTTTAATAAAAACCTTTTTCACAAAAAAATACAACTGTCTTCCAAAAATAAAACACTACAAAGTATAAAATAATTTTGATCTCGGAAGTCGGTGTAAAAAAACGATATAACCAGAAACACCGACTTCCAAAATTAAAGTATTTTTATACTTTGTAGTGGTTTTTCACACTGCATTGTAACTTATAAAGCTGTAAAAATTTTACTCAAAATACTTATTCAGAAAAACTCCCTATTAACCACTCATTTAGTTAATTATCTTTATCGAACATGTAACATTTTTCAATCCCAATGAAGCGACAACCCAATCATAATGTTATCTCTTCGAATGGGTTTATAAAGTGGTAACTTATTGAACGGTTATCCCATTCGTACGATGAGGTCAACTAACTCGTGCAAAATGTATTGAATAACGTTAAGCCGTTCACTGTGATCTCCTAAAAATCGAATAAAAAACCGGCCAAGTGCGAGTGGGACTCGCACACGAAGGGTTCAGTACCCTAAACCTTAACTTTTATTATTTGTGTTTAGATGTCGTTGTATATACAATCTGTGAAAATTTCAATTCTGCCTATTACGATTCTTGAGAGACAGCCCGCTGACAGACAGACGGACGGACGGACAGCGGAGGCTTAGTAGGATTCCGTTGGTTACCGTTTGGGTACGGAACCCTAAAAAACTATTTTTTCAATTCAAAATAGAGATTATTATGTGTATCTCTCTGAAATGTTTTTTTTTTTTAATTTATTTATCACAGATCTTACTATTTATCGATGTGTACATAAATAAATAAATAGAAAACTTTTCAAAAATCTTTTGCACGGGAATTTTGCCGAAACGGTCCCTGGATCTCGGTACAATTATTTTGCCAGTACACGACAAACCGTTGCAACCGTATAATTTGCACGGTCCTTAATAGTTTTCTGCGGTGTAATCGATGGGTGTTATGGGGTAATGACGCCATGCGATATGCTTATCGTAATGAACACTTGCCCGAAGTAATTTTTAGTTGTACTAGCTTCAGAAAATAAAAATGAAAATTCTGAGTTGTTGCATGTTGCTCGGGTGTGTTTTGTTTTATATTGATTTAAAAATTAGGTTATTTAGAATTTTGTATTTTTTTTTAAATTTGAATTTTTAGGATTCGAAATATCCGTAAGAAACGAAACTGTTACTGTCACTCGGATGTCTGTCTGTCTGTCTATCCATCCATCTGTCACAACCAGTTTTCTCCGGATCTACTGGACCGGTTCTGTTGAAAGGGGTTCGGAACTTTTTTGTATCGTCACCATTTTTTTTTTTCAAAATTGCAGCGCACGATAGTAGAGGACATTTAAACCAAAAAAAAAAATATTGCAACTTGGTGCCCTAAAGTGTCACGTTACCGAGATCTTTTGAAGGTAATGTCACCATATGAGAAAAATGAAAATCATTAAAAATGCAGTAGATTGTATTTTAATAATACTTTTAAGCTTGATTAACTCATTAATATAAATTAAACACTATTATTTTGCGAAGTTCTTAATAAAGTTTCGCTTGTTTTTATTTTTCCTTTTTTCCAAAAAAATATCAAATCAAGCTGGGGACTATTATTTTAATGTAATCTGATGCTTGTATACACATAATTAAGTAATCTTTAATGATAGTCATGATGTCACATGGTGACTTTACCTCAAAATATCTCGGAAACGTGACACTTAAAGCCACCATGTTTCACTCATTTTTTGTTTGTTGAAGTGTCTTCTACCCATATAATATGCAAGATAGATCGTGCGCCGCAACTTTGAATAAAAAAATTGCGGCGTTAGTATGGGGGTCACTTTAGGAGGTCAAACAAGAAAATTTGAAAAAAAGTTTTTCAAATTGTATTGTGTGGCATATCAAATGAAAAGGCTTACTGTAAAGGTATAAATTCTATTTTTTTCATAATTAAAAAAAAACATTTTTGAAGTTATTCAAGAAATTAGACCAAAAATCGTGTAAGAACCCAAGTTTAAAAAGTAGTCACAAATAGCTACATTCAGAAACGCCACTCAAAAACCGATCACAAAATAGCGCTCAGGATTGGTCAGTCCCATGTAACGCATCGTAAAACCGGGACAAGTTGTACTGTATGGTAGAAGTACCGTTTTTGGCCACCTTAGCACCGTTTTTGGCCAGTTAACATTTGAATTAATTTATAAAAAAATATAATATTATAACGTTATATTTGTTGAGTTATAAAAAGTTTATATTAAAACAAATTGAGTTTGTAATGGTTTTTTTATATAAATTCATTTCTATCGTTTATTTAAACAATAAATGGCCATAAACGGTACAGTGGCCACAAACGGTACTTCTACCCTATACGCCATGCTTAGTTTCACCTTAATCAATCAATCAATCAATCAAATTATTTATTGCGAGCAACAATGACTCATAGTGTTAGTACAATAAATAAACTTACAACTATGTTAGTGACACAATACAACAACAACTATATATACACTCAACATAATTATCACCGCTTCAGCATCCCAGCTGAGATACTGGAGCAATGATTTACAGTAATGCAGTCCAGCCTGTCAGCAATCATGCCCAGGATGCTGTTGGAACTGGCTCGCACCCTGCGCACCAAGGAATACATTGTAATGTTAACCAAACATTTTTTTTTCTACACAATGTGTAAAAAAATAAACACCACACCTCTTAAGAGGTCATAGTTCTCATCATTACACTTTTACTTCGGGACCAATCTCGAAATCGGGGAAAAAAAATCAACTCATTTTAAAATATATGAAACAGTCGATTTTTTTTCACTATTTCATTGTTGGCCCCATAGTGAAAGTTATTCATAACGATGAGTTTAATAACCTTTTACGAGGTATCGCGTTTATTCTGTTACAGGTTGTATAATTAAATAAAAAAAAAAAAAACTAAATGGTACAAAAGCCAATTATTTCGAAATTGGAAATAATAGGGAATATGCATGCGATTTTTTTCTTTGAAAAATTAAATATTTATTAGCTCTAGTAAACAATTATGAAATAATTTTTTAAATGCCTTCATCAGCAATGACGTTATAAAGCTTAGATTACAATTAGAAAGAGAAGTCCGATGAAAACATAGACGTCGTCATCTATGACGCCTATACAGCTGCCATAGAAAACAGCGTTTTCGCGAGAGGGACAGATATATTTGTTTAAAATAATTATATCTCGTTTGTTTTTCCAGTAATTTTGATTCTATTTTCACTGTTAGTATTGTATTTTTGTATATTTTTAGATAAACTGTATAGATGATAAAATATGTTTTTCATGCATATTCCCTATTGTTTTACGATTATTTTTGTTGATTGCATTAATTGGAATAACGAATTAGCAACGGAACAAAAATAATGTGACCCTATGGAATTTGCCCAATAGAAAGATAAAAACATTTTAGTATTATGTAATACATAATTATGTATTCAAAGAGTGCGTTTAAACGGATTTAAACTAAAATAAAATACTTTTAATATACGATTTGCAACTGAGTCAGTTACCCATTTTTTTTTTTTTACATTTCGTAACATGCATACATAGGTTCCTGATATAAAAATCCAATGCATTCCAATCATTATATAAAATATTTCTATTCACCCATCAAAATATTTAGATTCGTGTCAATTCTATACGTATACATGATATCGACGTAGTTCCAGTTGAATAATTGAACGCTCGCTGCATTGATGTGGGCTGACTGACGGCCCAGAAAATGGTTTTTCGGGTCCACTGTATTATGGAGAAGCTTTGAAATTAAATCCCACTATGGAGCGATTTTTTGCACGAAAAAAGAGGATTTTACTGTTTCTTTTTTAAGGAAACCGTGGTGTGTGAAAATTGCTGTGCATATAATTTCACTTTGCGAATTACTCCATTCATTTTTAAAAGAATTTCTTCGTAAATTTTGTTTTTTGAAGAGACTTTTTTGCAAAAGGTTCTATTATAAAACCATGTTTTTAGGGTTCTGTACCCGAAGAGTAACCAACGGAACCCTATTACTAAGCCTCCGCTGTCCGTCATCCGTCCGTCTTTTTGTCAGCAGTCTGTATACCGTTTTTTTTAAGTTTTCATAATCATGAAAACTTCAAAAAACGGTAGCAATTGAAATAATTGACTGCCTAGATCTATCCAATTGGATAGATCTAGAGAGTTAATGACAGTTGCTGCCAGTTTTATCGTAACTGATACTAAAATAATAAATTTATTTAGCAACATAATATTATTAACAAAATTAACAATAATAACTAAAATTAACAAACACACAAAATCAATCACAAACTACACCTAGCATCAAAAATTCGTCCCCATGCTGTCAACTGGTAATGTGCCCAAAAGGCTGGCGGCATTGTTGCGATGAATGGCAATGCTTAGACTCTGGCCAAAGTAAAAGCCAGCTCTTGGGTCGCGGGTAGTGTCAACCAGCCGTTTAAAAATTTCTTTGAAAAGGCTGTGAACACAAGTGCTCCATAACCCAAGGGTTTCAACCCCAAAGGTCTCAAAAATATAGTTACCAATATGATTACTATATTTATGCCACTTGAGGTCTACTGCAGCCGCAGTGGCAGCGCCAGCACAACGTGATGAACTAGAAAGATGGGATGGCACAAGAGTATCGACAAAGGTTGCGTCCCACTCTAAAGGCCTACCCATCTTCCTAGGACGGTATCTTTATTATTACTTAGATATAATTTTGTTTTAGGAAGATCGTATACTTTTTAGGGCTTCGTACCCAAACGGTAACCAACGGAACCCTATTACTAAGCTTCCGCTGTCCGTCCGTCTGTCTGTCAGCGTGCTGTATCTCAAGAACCGTAATAGGTAGACTGTTGAAATTTTCACAGATTTTGTATTTCTATTGCTATAACAACAAATAATAAAAATAAGTTTTATAGTACGGAACCCTTCCTGTAAAACTGATTGAAGAAAAAGGGAAAAGGGCGAGTTGCGAGTCGGACTCGCGACTCGCCCTTTTCCGGTTTTTCAATAAGTGGATAAGTTATTAGAATAAATAAACTCTAATTGAAATTTAAATTCTTCGTTCATTTTAGAAGAAAACCCTTAACCTTTACTGATTTAAGTATATTGTTTCATCAGCACCTATTTTCATTAAACATTTAATGAAATATCGGCTCCCATATTACTTTCCGAGAAAAGATGGAAAATTGCACAGAGTAAGGAAATATAAATTTATAATAATTTTAGTATAGACTTCAAAGAAAACATTAAATTACGCGGTTAACGTGTAGTATATTTAATTAGTTGTTGAAGTCTGTATTGGGTTACTCGTGGCTCAGTGATAGCAGCCGCACAGGTCGGTTCTTTGATGGGTGACCGTCCATTTCATACTGGAAGGTCATTGGAAAGCACGTTAAGCTGTTACGGGTAGTCAGAAGCCAGAAAGTCTGATAACTAGTCAATGAAGGGCTATCGTTTGATTATCATGAAGATCAGGTAAGAAACCACTTTATATAAAATACTGGTGTTCAGATGAACCCAAGTTTTGTTGAAAGACTAGGCAAATGATGCGAACGTTATTTTTTTTTCATGCCAACAACAGCTCTCGTTCAGTAGTGCATGTAAGATTTAATTAAATAGTTAACATCAATCTCCGGAGGAACTCGTGGCTAGATAATAACAGCCGCACGGGTCAATCTTCAAGGTTAAGCAACGCTTGTCAAGGTTGGTCTTTGGATGGGTAACCATCTTTACATACCGAGTGTCCTCCGTGCTTCGGAATGCACGCTAAGCCGTTGGTCCCGGCTGTCATTTGTAGATCTTTGGCAGTCAATACGGATAGTGAGAAGCTAGTAAAATCTGACTCCAGTCTTGCCATAAAATAACGTGTTACCCAGTTAATGGGTTGTGGAGGTCTTTTAGGCCGCCGCTCCTCATAAAATACTGGTATTCAGCTAAATCCGGCTTGACTGGAAGCCGAACCCAATGCACATAGTTGGGAAGAGGCTAGGCAGATGAGTTAACATCAATCTTCGCCTTAAATCAATAAATTAATAAGCTCTCAACACTATAAATCTAGAGTAGAGTCCATTTACCCTCCAGTGTCGTGAGTTGGTAACAATTTGTGCTATTGCCAGGGGTCTCCTGGACCCCACTTGTAAACTTGCGCGATTTGTCCGAGCATTAACCGAATTTAATACTCCTTCATGTAGACCCTACGTGTGACTTGCTGTTTTGTTATTGTGACCATGAAAATAGGTGCGAGTGGAGATTATTTATTATTTATTTCTTTGTTATAAGTTTGACCGCTATGTATGTCTGTCTGTGGCACCGTAGCTCTTAAACGGGTGAACCGATTTGGACGCGGTTTTATTATTTGAAATCAGGTTTATAGCGTTGGCTCTTAGACAAGTTTTATCAAAACCGGTTGAGCCGTTTGAAGATCATCAGCTCTCTTCTAGCTGATGATGGCATTTAATCAGCTTTTACGGGTCTGATCGATGTGAAATTTGGGATTCTGTTACTTCAATGACATTGCAAGAACATGGTTATTTTGACCTGATGCTGTAGCATCACTTGAGGAGGTTGTGGCCAGATAATAACAGCCGCACGGGTCGATCTTCAAGGTTAAGCAACGCTTGCCAGGTTTGGTCTGTGGATTGGTGACCATCTTAACATAACGAGTTTCCTCCGTGCCTCGGAAAGCACGTTAAGCCGTTGGTCCCGGCTGTCATTTGTACATCTTTGGCAGTCATTACGGATTGTAAGAAGCCAGTAAATCTGACTCCAGTCTTGCCATGAAGTACCGTGTTACCTAGTTAATGGGTTGTGGAGGTCTGGTAGGCAGCCGCTCCTCGTAAAATACTGGTATTCAGCTAAATCCGGCTTGACTGGAAGCCGACCCCAATATATTTGGGAAAAGGCTAGGCAGATGATGATGATGATGATGCTGCTGTGTGCATAACCTGAGATCTGCAGAATGCCCAACACCTCACTAAGTTACAGCAGAGGTATCGTGTTTGAACTCACTGGAATGGGTTTCAATGAACAGATTATATTTATATCAGTAACCTTAACCTGATGCTGAAGCATGTCCTGAAATCTGCAGGATACCCAACTCCTCATTTACTTACAGCAGACCTTCCGTTTTCGTATTCATTTAAATAGTCGCAATAAATAGGTTATAAATAAATTTTGATCAGGGTCTGATGATGAAGCAGAAAAGAGAAATGAGTGAATACATTGGTGAGAGATGCTAAGCCACTTTCGCTCGTTCTGCCGATATGATATTCGTATACCGATTGATTGGTATACAATTTAGGATGAAGTGCCGTTTAGGTGAGTGTAGGTCATATGTGAATGGATTAAGAGGGAGAGGAAAGCCAAAAAAGATGGATGAATTGTGTGAGGAGCAATATGAAAGAAAAGGGAGTTAGTGATAGCGTGACGGCTAATAGGACTGAATGGAAGTAAAAAACGTGTTGCGCCGACCCCAAGTAACATGAGACAGGGACAGGAAGATGATAAGATCATAGGTTTTCTAGTATCTAGTGGTATCTATTAAGTAAATTCAGTTTAAAAAGCATGAAATAAAAAAAAAAAAAAAAACCCCGATATGAAAAAAAACTTTAAAAAGTAAGAAAATAATACGTATTGATCTATTTAATTTAATATAGTTACGATTCTTTGGGCCAAACGTACTATTTTTATACTTCTTAAAGTTTTTTTTTATCGGGGGATTTATAAAATATAAGATAGATAGGTTGGGAGAAAGAAGTGTAAACAGAGATGACGGCTACTAAACCACCGCGCCGATGCTATTTCACATTAAGGGAAGATCATAATTATTTTGACAAGAGAAACATAAATACAATTATGTATTTGTTTATTTACTAAAACTTCTCGCATTACGCCTTAGGCGTTACGCCATTCACTACTAGTCACTAATGGCCAATAAGGACAAATTTTCAACTATCTCAATTCCAAAACAACTTTACAGTCGGCTTTAAAAATTGGTCCTTGATTCTATTCGCCTAGTCTTATCAAGTGAAGAGAAGGGTAGAAAAGTTGTTAATTATGTATTGGTGAGTGTTCTGACCTCCTTTATTCTAAATGACGAACATAAAATGAAAAAAAAAAAAAAAAAACATTTTTTATTAAACACGGACTTAAATTCCCATACCAATTGTTAATTTCTGGTCACCCTACCCAATATGTGTGTAACTCGTTAACATGTGCAGAAGGCTAATCTCATGTTCTTCAAGCCCTGACCTTTTGATTTAATAACTTTACGACTGACCAAACTTTGAATTACATTAATTAAATGTTTCCTTTATTAGTTTGAGGTGCCTTCAGGGTGAATTGGGGCCCTAACTTCCAAGTATCCGATTTCTGGGTAGCTCGAGGGTTTAAGCGTACTCGGAGTTTGTTTTAAACTTCCAAAACAAAAATATTGTTTATGTTTGATGTTTGCTTTTGTGTATAGAGCAGTTTTTAAAGATTAAGTAAGCGTAAGTTGAATGGAGCGTGAATTCTGATCGTGACGTGAGCTTACATGATTTCCCTTTAAAATTATTTCTTCCTACTTTGCAATTAATTTCATAGGACGTACTCGCTTGAACACTGTATTACGATATTTTAAATTCCAAATAATCCAATTGGTTCTCAAAATCCGACCGAACTTATAATGCTTCGTTTTACACCAACGTTTTTCTGAATTTAATATTCATCGGTTTCCCTATACAGATTAAACCAAAGATGAGTTTGATTATTACTCATACATCCGAAGACATCGGAAAAACGTTTAACCTGTCAGTTGTCGTTGGCACAGGTGTGTGCCATAGGCGTCAAAGGAAATGGACGCTTAATGGCATCCCTCATGCCATATCAAAACACGCAGTTTAAACTGTTTTTTAAACGTAGTGTTTAATTCCTATGCCCCCCAATCGACCAATAAACATGGCTGCCGCCGATTTTTTTACAATAAAGCTATTCAATTGTTGTGGCATCGCGACGGCTATTTCGACCGGGTAACCACAGGTACGTCTACCAACTTACTTACTTATCTATATGTAAGTAGGTTGGTGGGCGTATAATACTGTAAAGTAGGTACCTAGCAAAAATAGTTCACAAAGGTAGTGTCAGCGAGATTTTTTTTTTTGTTTGGCATGAGTTTGCTCTTGACTCTAGTCTATGTCAGAGATGACAAAGACAAAGTCTACGAGCCTACCCAGAAGGAGCCAGTGGCCTTAGTGCGAGTTTTTTAACGTTCTCGATCACGTTAGCGTAAACATCAATTTGTATTGAAACTGAATAAGCGCCATCTGGTGACACTCACGGACAACCTTTTTTTTTCTATACAGTTTGACATAAGCGAACGTTTACGTCAACGCGATCGAGTGCGTTAAAAAACTTACACTAAGTCCTCTGTTCACTCTAAGATTTTCTCACCCAGGCACATCGATATAAAAACTTTAAAGACGACCTTTTTTAAGTTTAGGAAATCATCAAATGACTCCTCTCGGGAGTGGCAGACTCTTAACAACCCACCCGTGTTCCTCCTAATGCCCTTTGCGTTCCAGGGCCGCGGTGACCCTTTCGAACCAATTCTACAACGCTTTTTTTTTTAGGGATGGAAAATCATCAATTGACTCCTCCCGCTCTGGGTGAAGCAAGAGAAAGTGTCAGACTCTTACAGACTAAAACCCATCCGTGTTCCTCCTAGTGCCCTTTGCGTTCCAAGGCTACGGTACCTCTTTCGAACAGATTCCGCAGCCCCAGCAGGCACCTGCTCTAGCGGGCCCCGTCTTCCACGCTGACATCTCTTTGAGGCGCGCTGCGATCGCAGCGCGCCGCCGACCCGGGCCTAGTTCTGATTAGACGGCGAGCCACCCACTTCTCGCCGTCCGCAGGTCCGCGCCTACGGCGGCCGGGAATCGTCCTGCGACGCCCGACGCCTGGGGCGTCTTCTTCTTTTGTGGCGACTGGGTCGTGAGGTTTCCCTCTCTCTCCCACGTTCGGCCTCCTCCTTTGCTAGCATTACTGCTTCAACTCCACAACTCTGCTAGGCACTGCTGCGTCCAATGACTTGTCCGTCTTTCTATCACTTACCTACTATTTTAAACACCAAAGGACCAATCCTACTAGTTTTTAAACAACGCTTGCATTCCATCTCCGTCACATCTTTATTTTGACAGATCGCGACTGAGATGTGAATGAAATAAGGTTGTTAAAAATTTGTGGAATTAGCCTTCTGTTTTATTTTAAACTAGTTAACCCGCGCAACTTCGTCTGCGTCACAATTTTCATTACTGTTCCGCTCCTATTGGTCTAAGCGTGATGATATATCCGTGGCTGGCGTGAATATGTTGACATGTCTAAAACAAAAAAAATGTCAGGACGGCCATTTTAATGTTTTGACGTCTGGTAAATCCAAAAATTACTTAATCGTGTGTTTATTACGTATTTAGAAGGACATATTAAATGAGGAGAGTAATAAACGAAATTGCCCATAGTTTAGAAAATAATAGACATGTCAAATCGTTTACCAACGAGTTATCAACTTATTCACCGAGTTGTCAATATATTCACCAACACATGTTCACCTTCTGAGTGTAATTAGAGGTGTATAATTAGTAGGTAATAAAGTTATTTTAATGAAAAACATGTAATTTTTATTAGACAGCAAACAGATTACGAACGAATAATTACTTTACTACCTTTGTTGTACTAGCTGGAGAAATTATAAATTGAAATGCAAAAATGTATAAACGTACGTAAAATAAAGGGATAAATTATTAAAAATGCATATTAATAAAGAAAAATTTAGTGTGTCACACACACCACAGGTGACGAAATGAGTTTGAGTGAAAATTAAGTATATGAAAACGCTGCAAGTAATTTATATTTTGTTGGAACCCAGGATCTTCTTCATCTGGATTATCTTCATCCAAATCCGGATCAGTACATTCAGACATATTGCCGACAGTTTTTGAATTAAAAGTGTTTAGATATCTCACTTTGAAAAAGGTTCATATAGTGGTGGCGCCATCTGAGATCAGTTTTCACTTGCCAACCCTATTAGGTACATAGAAGGCGACAAAAAGGCAAGCGCAGATTTTTTTATCACGTATTTAAACCGTTTCTCTGTGACTCGACGAGTTTCGAGGAGGATACAGCACCATAGACCACATCCACATAGTGCGACAAACTATCCAGAAGTCCAAAGAATACAATCGGCCCCTATACCTGTTCATGTTTCTTGAGATACGAAAGCCTGGGGAAGGCTTTATCGCAGAACTGGCACTGGTAGGGGGTGTGCTCGGTATGTCTTGCCTTTGTGGACTATGAGAAAGCTTGTGACTATCGAGACCTGGTCTGTTTTGAAATCTCTGAAGCGATGTCAAGTCGACTGGCGAAAGATCCAAGTGCTGAGATGTCTTTATGAAAACGCGACAATGACCGTCAAAATTCAGGACCAGCGAACTAAATATATCCCACTGCATCGAGGGGTATAAGAGGACGTTATTTCCCCGAAATTGCTCTCAAACGCATTGGAGGATGTGTTTAAGACGCTGGTCTGGGAAGGACGCGGCATTAACATCAACGGCGAGTACATTTCACGCCTGAGATTTGCAGATGACATCGTAATCATAGCTGAATCACTGCAGGAGTTGCAGCAGATGCTGAACGATCTGGTTGATTCTTCTGTACGCATTGGTCTCCGGATGAACTTGGACAAAACCCAGGTTATGTTCAATGAACACGTTACCCCGGGACCGATTGATGTCAATGACGGTGCTTTTAAGGTTGTTCAAAAATACGTGTACCTCGGGCAAACTCTGCAGTTTGGTAAGAATAACTTTGAGAGGGAGAGGCTAACAGAAGAATTCAGCTGGGTTGGGCAGCATTTGGAAAGCTTCGCCGAGTCTTCTCGTCACGTATTCCACAGAGCCTAAAGACAATCATTTAGTAGCATCAATCAGTGCGTCTTGCCTGTTATGACTTACGGAGCGGAAACGTGGACAATCACGGTACGGGTGGTCCATAAATTCAAGGTCGCTCAGCGAGCTATAGAACGGGCTATACTTGGGGACCTCTTTGAGAGAGCGAATCCGCAGTGAAGTGATCCGATAGAGAACCAAAGCCGGCCATATTAGCCGTAGAACCGATGACTAGATGAGTTCTTGAGTGGAGACCGCGAATCGACAAACGTAAGGTAGGACGTCCTCAGGCTAGGTGGAGCGACTATCTTCGCAGGGTGATTAGATGTGCAAAGATACTTTTGGCCAGGCCAGAATAAAGATGTCAGCCATTTGGCAATGTGACACATGATTTTGAACCTGCTGCCGATCGAGTTTAATATCCAGAGATCAAACGTTTTAAACATGTGAATATCGATATTGTAGGGCCTCTCACAACGTTAGAAGACGGGTCTAGGTACTAATAACTATGATCGACCGTTGCACACGCCGGCCGAAGGCGATACCGGTCAGAGAAATCACAGCGGAAGTAGTAGCAAAAGTATTTTACGATACGTGGATCAGCAGGTTTGGTTGTCCGGAAAGACTGACGAGCAACCAAGGACATCAATTCAAGAGAGCATTATTCAGACAATTTAATGTTATTAATGGGCATCAAAAAGATTCGTACTGCTCCATACCATCCTCAGAGCAATGGTATAGTAGAACGATGGCACATGCAATTGAAATCAGCATTGACATCACGACTCGAAAACAACGCCTACTGGTGCGACGAACTGTCCACGGTACTGTTAGGGCTACGCGCAGTAGGAAGAAGCGACAACGGCACGAGTCCCATGGAATACGTTTACGGGCAAACATTTCGCTTACGGGGGACTTCTATACAATCTCCGATAAGCAAACGTGCAAGGATCATACGCTGTTAGAGAACAGTAGAACAACCATGGACAAACTTAAAGCGGTTCGCAAGAGTCACGCACACTGTTTGTACTACCCTATATTAATATTGTAGTCTTTGGTTTGCACACAACGACTTGAAAAACTATGAAACAGTTTGGATGCAAGAGTTGGCAACCAAACATATTCATTTAATGGTAAAGTATTTTATAACTCACATGTAGTGATAACTATATTAGTTACATTTAGGATACGAAACTAACGTTGGCTGCAACTTGACATCTCAATATGTCAAGATTGGAACATGTCTTTAGGATGGCCATAACTTGACAACTCAATTTGTTTATTTATAATAAGAAGAAAAATAAAAACCGGCCAAGTGCGAGTCGGACTCGCACACGACGGGTTCCGTACCATAAACCTTAATTTTTATTATTTGTTGTTATAGCGGCAATAGAAATACACGATCTGTGAAAATTTCAACTCTCGACCTATTACGGTTCTTTGAGATACAGCCCGCTGACAGACAGACGGATGGACGGACGGACAGTGGAGGCTTAAGAACATTATAAGTCGACATGTCAATGTGTTCACGCTAGCCACGGATATAGCCTAAAGCCTTTCTCGATTAATGGGCTATCTAAAACTGAAAGAATTTTTCAAAACGGACTTGCGAGATTAGCGTGTTCAAGCAAACAAACAAACTCTTCAGCTTTATATATTAGTATAGCCGATCAAAGAAATAAAGGCGAATTTCACCAACCAAACTGATCACGATCCGCTGATCGCGATCATATATACCACGTTTACGAGCTGTCAATGTCTTCATTTTCTGTGGAATATTGACACTGACAGTTCTTGAACGCAGTTCACTGTTCAGATGTACTGATCGCGATCAGTTTGTATCGGTGAAAATGGCCCTAAATCGTAATCAACGCCAGACACGTGGTAACAGAAATATTGCAACAGCTATCTGTACCAGTCTTAAGTGACACTCGGATACAATGTCTGTGCCACAGGAGCGATGAGGGATGAAGGCATTAGTACCAACTAAGACTGGGTGTCATAAACTGTTGCTCCTAGGGTTGTAATAGAACTTCGACCCTATTTTTGCGGAACTTCCGCAACAAATTTTACCTCCACATCGGCTTCCACTAGTTTTTAACCGACTTCCAAAACAGGAGGATTTTCTCAATTCGGTTGTATTTATTATGTTTGTTACCTTATAACTCCGTCGTTTGAACCGATTTGAAAAATTCGTGTTCTACCTGAAAGGATATACTTCCCGATTGGTCCTATTGAAATTTTATCGATAAGTACATTCCCATAGGATAGTTTTCGACTTTCACTATCTGGTGCAGATGTAACTCGGAGCCACAGGATCGATGAAGGAGGAAGGCAATAATACCATCTAAGACGAGGTGACCTAAAGTGTTGCTTCTAGGGTTGTAATGAAACTTTGACCCTGTTTTAACGGAACTTCTACAAAAAATCGTACCTTGTGTATAAGCCCCCGGAAGTTTTTATAAGAATTGTTGCGGAGGTCTTATTGTCGTCTTATAGTGGAGCTCGTGGCTAGATAATACCAGCCGCACGGGTCGATCTTCAAGGTTAAGCAACGCTTGCCAAGGTTGGTCTGTGGATGGGTGACCATCTTAACATACCGAGTTTTCGTGCCTTGGAAAGCACGTTAAGCCATTGGTTCAGGCTGTCATTTGTAGATCTTTGGCAGTCGTTACGGATAGTCAGAAGCCAGTAAATCTGACTCCAGTCTTGCCATGAAGTACCGTGTAACACCCGGGACCAACAGCTTAACGTGTTTTCCGAGGCACGGAGGAAACTCGGTATGTTAAGATGGTCATCCATCCACAGATCAACCTTGGCAATTATCTAGCCACGAGCTCATCTAACCATCCATCACTATGTAATCTTTTTTAACTGTACTATGTAGACACTACATTTTCATAGAATACGTGTGACTATGTTCCGGCGCACATATGGATGAGTGCAGAGCAAAGCATTTTTCACTGTCAAAATTTTATTGAAATTGTCCTCACTGAAATAATGTCTAAAATCAATTAACGCAACAATTAATTCCCAAAGAGCTATATTTTTTTTATTTTTTTTTATTAATTGTTTTGTTAATTGACTAGGCCTTTTTTAAGGATGGGCAATCATCAAATGTCTCCCGCTCTTGGCGGAGCTGAAGGGAGTGTCAGACTCTTACTGACTAAAATCCCATCCATGTTCTTCCTAGTGCCCTGTGTGTTTCAGGGCCGTGGTGACTCTTTCGAACAAAGGAGATGTTCCAAAATGTATGGACCCTGGGCCAGGTCCTTGTACACTATACTTAAAAATAGAGAAATATATTTAAAACAGTTCTCAACTGTCCAATTTCTTTAAAATGGCTTTGTTTGCTGGTAAAACAAAATAAATTAAACTTGAAATTGCAACACGCAACAAAAACCCGTCATGGCGGTAAGCTGTCATTTTGATTGATTAATGACGTTTGAAATTTATTTCTGACATTTTTATTTACCGGCAACGAGACGAAAGTGACTGAAGTGACATTGTTATGACAGCTGACAGTTATTTTTCTATGATCTGTAACTAAATCGGTGCGACGCCATGTTGAAAATTATTAAAAGTAATTTATAAACATCAATTAACTACCACAACAGTAAACATTTAAATGAATTAAATGTATTTTTCCCTAATTCTACGGATTTTTCTCTTTTTTATGAGGTAATGTACATAGACCTGGCCCATTTTAAAACATCTCCTTTCGCAACCCTGGCGGAATTAATTAGGGCTGCTATGAAAAAATAAAAAGGTGAAGCTTTGCAACTTCGCTTCCGTCTCCGCTAAGATGGCCGCCGTTAGAACTCTAGTTGCTATAAACACATCTACTGAATCTGTGTAGCTACAGGTAGGCACGTCATGTATCGATAATGTTTCAGTTTACAGACGGCAATAATGCACAATTAGAGACCATTACCCAATACAAACCCTATCAAGTAGAAATGGAATCAGGTTACCAATTATTTTTTGATTTGTTTTTGAGACATTTCCTTAAGGAATAAAAATAAAATAAATTATCATCAAGGTTTTCAGTAAAAGTATTACCAATTTTTGTATTCCATGAATTTAAAATTAATTAATTCGAAAAAAAAAACGAGGTTACTAAGCATTAACATCCTTAGCAACAGGAATTTCATTTTTAAAATTCACGACATGTTTCGTTGTGAAAAATCAGAAACTCAAATCAAAAAACAAAATTAATAACTAACGGGATGAAACATGTTTTTTCAATAAATTGAATTAGGCGTATGTAAACAATTATCTTCTACTACAGCGCCTATAAGGTCCTAAACAAACATAAACTACGAATAACATCGAATATTTTCATACATTACCCTCATACGTCTGATCCAATCATTTTTGTATAATATGATGGCACAGAAGATGTATAAAGTAGCTTTTAGACGGAAAAAAGATGAATTTAATGTAGATCATCTAGGTCCTTAGGAAAAGGAGAATAATATTCGCAATGTGTTTGTATAAAAGTCAAGGAAAGAAAGCAAAAGGCTTAAAAATATATCAGCATATAATGGATTACTCAGAAGAACTCATAAGTTATAACAATAATTACCTACGTATGTAGGTAGGAGGATTTATTTTTAAAAGTATAACGTGACTGATAATCGGGTGTATGCCTTGAAATGAAAATTCCGCTATTAAACGAAAAAAAAAACAGCCAAGAGAGGGTCTGACTCTCACACGAATGGTTCCGTACCATTAAGCGAATAAAAGATACGTTTCTTGTATGGGATTTTTAATTGTTAGTATTTCTCAAACTCGAACTCAAAGCATTTATTTAAATCTAGCTTTTGCCCGCGACTTCGTGCGCGCACATCCCGTTTTTCCTGTTCCCGTAAGAATTTCGGGAAATCCTCTCTTTGTGCTACCTTACGGAGTGTAGGAAAGTTACATGCCAAATTTCAACTTTCTACGACCAGTGGTTACGGCTGTGCATTGTCTGTCAGTCACTCACTCAGTTAATAACGGAAGAATTTTATATCTATTGATTGATTGATTGATTGATTTAGCCAAGCATTTTTATCAGGGATATAATCTTCCTGTTTATAATAAACTATCACTTTCGTTTTGGGAACACATTCATAATGCGTACAGCTAAGGAGTGGAATTCCCTGCCGGAGTCTGTGTTTCCTGATAGCTACAACCTGGGAGTCTTTAAATCAAGAGTGAATAGGTTACTTCTAGGCAAGCGTGCTCCATCTTTGACCACATCATCGCTTACCATCAGGTGAGATAGTGGTCAAACGCGTGCCTTTCAATAGTAAAAAAAAATATCACATCGTCGCGACTTCGTTCGCGCAGGTTTAGCTGGTACTCTACGAACTTCATCTCTCGGCTACCCTCTTAAAGGGTAATGAGTAAATTACTTGTTAATAGACTAAGCGTAAGGCAGTTTTTTCAAACCGGATCATTTTTCTTACTTAGAGTATTTTCTTAACCGTCGTAATTTTTAAACAAATGGTCCGATTTTATTAATTTAAAGTGTAATTTACGTACATAGCCATCCTTAATTATGAAATAATTGAAATAGATAAGGATTAATACCATGATACTAAAACCACCACTATTCCATTTCACCCGGGTTTTGATTAAATAATTTGAACAAAAAGCGGTCATTGTGACTTAACCATAATAGTAAGATATATATGTATACCCTTGCGAACTTTTTTGTAGATATTGATGTTATCTATAAAACTGTAGTACATTACTTTGCTTTATTGTTGGTAGTTTCTGCAGCGATATAAGGATCTTTTTTGGTATTTTTTCACTCCTGGGGTTACATTGTTGAAGTATTCATAAAGATCCCTAAATTTTTTGAAAATATACTATAGCTTATGTTAATCAAGGATAATGTAGAATTTTAATGTTAAAAGTATTTTTCAAATCGGTCCAGTAGTTTCGGAGCCTATTCAATTCAAACAAACAAACAAATCTTTCCTCTTTATAATATTAGTGTAGGTGTGCGTTTTATGCATATTTTAAATTTTCTCTCATTCAGTTCGAAAATATAAAGTGGTATTTCATTATAAAATTTAACACAATACCCCATAAAAGAAGTGTGTACTTTCGCTAATCTGAATCGGGGTTGATCTAATTTTGTTTCGTTTTCTATTTTTATATTTGTTGTTGCAGCATTAGAAATACACAATTTATGAAAATTTCAACTATTTAGCTATTGCAGTTTTTGAGATACAGCCCGCTGACAGACAGACGGACGGACGGACTGACAGTGGAGGCTCAGTAATAGGGTTTCGTTAGTTACTCTACGGGTACGGAACCCTAAAAACGACAGTGTCTACTGCCCAGTATCTTCAAACACGTGACAAGAGTGGGTATTATTTAGAAAGGAAACGAAACGAGAATTGTTCTCTTTATTTTTTAAGTTAACTGTTATACATTTATTTTAAGTAAACTGCTCCGCTAAACAAAGGAAGTTTAAAAAATGAACACGGGGAAGAAAATCGCGTAGCTCATAAAATCGTCGAAATCTTAAAATGTAATGACTTGATCACGTTCTTCTTCTACCTGGCGTTAATCCCGGCTATTGCCAGGGTCCGCCTTCCTACTTAGCTTCCTCCACTTTGCCCGATCTTGAACATCCTTCTCAGTTAGGCCATTGGTTCTCATGTCGGACTTAACGACGTCCAACCAGCGCTTGCGAGGACAACCACGGGACCTAGCCCCAAGAACAGCCATATTCATGCATCCCCGACCAACGTACTCCATAGGGCGGCGCATGATGTGGCCAAACCATCGCAGACGACACTCTTGCAGTTTTTCCCCCACGTCACGGACACCAAGACTACCTCTGATGAAAGAGTTGCGTATGCGATCGGATCGCGTTACGCCACTCATCCACCTCAGCATCTTCATCTCCGTGACGCGAAGCTCCTGGGTGTGTCTGCTTAGTGCTGGCCAATGACTTGATCACGTTACATTTCAATAAAGTACTTCATTTTCATCATCATCAAAACAGTCGAAAGACGTCCAATGCTGGACATAGGCCTCCCCCAAAAGGGGGGGTATGCCATTATCGCCACGCTTGGCAGGTGGGTTGGTGATCGCAGTGTATGGTGTTGCGTTTTACAGAGAACGCTGCTGCCCATTCTCATAATAAAGCCCTTACTTTTTGAAAATCGTTATTGCTGTCAAAATATCAATGTGTGTGCTTTTTTTTTTATTTGTAATGGGTTTGCTCTTGACTCTAGTCTATGTGAGAGATGACAGAGACAAAGTCTACGATGGAGCGAGCCTACCCAGAAGGAGCCTGTTCACTCTAACTTTGAAGAGATTAGGGTTGTAAGCTTTTGGAAATACAGACGCAGGCAGAGAGTTCCACTCCTTTGCTGTGCGCATTATAAAAGACGTTTGAAAACGCGTTTGTGCTATAAAATATTGTAATATCATTTTTGTGTCAGAAGCTCAAGGAATACTTATAAACTAAAGAACAACTTGTCTGATCATATAACACAAAATTTATAACTCCTGCAAATATAATAATATATTGTTTCCGCGAAACTGTATTTTCATTATTTAAATGAAGTTTCACACGTAATGGCATTAATTTCATTAAATGTACCAGGGGAGATCGGATGTTCCGTGCTTTGTATTAAAAACAAGCTTAAAATATTGCAATGAGGATTACAATCATTATTTCGTTGATTTTCGTCAGTTTTCTCTTTATCCACTTAAATATTAAAATATTGGCAATCAACGGTTCGAAATCCAATAACGGATAAAATTCACAAATAATAAAGAGCGATTGAAGTGAGCTTGGGTTTGAAGAGAAAGGGACGTTATCAAAATTGAAAGAACTTTAAAATAATAATTTAATTACAGGTGGTTATAAAATAATTGCAAAAGAATAAAAGGGTCGCTCTCGTTTGGTAACGCTCCTGTTTTGTATCGCTCTATATTCTTACCTATAGCTGTGTATTGCCTGCACCAGGTACAGCTAGTATGTCAAGTCTGATTTTTAAAGCTTGTAAATATTTGTGTAAAATGAGATAAATATGAGTAATTTAAAAATATATATGTAATTGTTTAAACTTAGCAAAGAAAAACCAACAACATACGTTAGTACAACACGCAATAGGCAAACTTTGTTTATTTATTCCAAATGTGTCTAATTGTGACTAGTGCACAAACATATAAATACAAGTAAATAAAGTATAATGTTGAAAACAATTATGAAAAACTTAGAACTGAACACAGTTTTTTTAAGTAACTCATCATCAAAACGGTAAAACTACCGTATTGATGATGAGTTACATAAAAAGTTGTGTTCTGAGTATTATTTATTTTATTTTATTAGGATCTCCAACAAAGAATACACCTTACATGCTATATTATAAAGGAAAAGAACAAAACTCTATGTGTTTCCCTAATTGGAGACCACATCATGCAATATAGATCAATCAGTATGTATTATCTATCATAGACGATTTAAGTAGGTACCTATATAATATCGTTTAAGGATTTAAAAAAATATTATTAGTGATTAGTGCCAACTTTAATAGCCATTACTCCAAAGGTTAATAATAATTATCATTCTGTATTATCTCTAGAATAATTAGTATTGAAGCTGGAATTTAATCAAAACAAAGACCAAATAGCAAAGGATACAGAAGAAAAAAAATTGCTTACAGACAAACACAAAAAAGCAAAGCAAACGAACACTACTAGGCAAGCAGTTCAATACTTACATAACATTCAACTGTATACGGATCAGTGACTTATATTTACCCAAAGACGTCTATGTCTTCTGATGTATATTAAAACTAAAACATAGAAAATAAAATTAATATAAAATAATTCGGCACACCTTTTTACTCTGACTTTACTTTAAGGTGTGCTCATGTACGCAATATCTCAAACAACCAGTGTCTATGTAGAATTACCTAATGGGAGCGCTACCAAACAGGAGTGACCCGAATAAAACCGTAATAAAATTTTTAATTTAGATAATGGATAGTTGACACAGTCGTCTACGAGATGGCACAAAAACACAAGTAAAATTGTATTAAATTAATAAATAAACATTTATTTCAGAATCAATTCTGCCATTAAGTTCGCTTTTGTACTATGTTTTTAGTAGTGAGTAAAGATTCAGTGAATTTAATATAATATTTTTGTTTTCTTCATTTGCCCTCAAGTTAACATGGTTACCAATATTTACAAGTATAATTGCCAGCTTTTGTGAAAGACACTTACCCTGTTAAGGAAATGGATACACATTTACACTACCATAAAATGCAATTTTCCACACAAGCGCGAAACCATAATTTAACATCACGACGTAACAATTAGAAGCTCCTAAAAACATAACAAAAGTCAGTAGTGCACAATAATCATAATATTTTATAATAGCGTGATACGGCCAGTGCGCGTGCACTTGTCGCTGTAATCGGTTTGAACCGCCCATAACTAGTAATATCACACTTCGCCCGCGAACTGAGCCCGATAATTTTACTGGCGAACGTTCTAGAAAATATTATTCTCATTATTTTGTTCGATTTTCACTGCAGAAGTCACTGCAGGTGAAGCGGATTTAGAAATGGGTTTTAGATTGTTATTGTTATAGAAATAAATAAAATGATGCCGACAGAAATAAAATGAATGAGAAAACCACAGCACGTTATATTTTGTACTTTCATTCTTATTCTATCTATAGAAATGAACTGGACAAATAATTACGTAGATGATTTTGAAATCCCGTGGTAAAAGAGTTTCTCATTCAAAAAGATATGTGGCCATATATTACACCATAAAAACAAAACCACTCACTAACTACTCAGAAACAAAAGAATCCTTACCTTAGTGCTGGGCAAAAGCCTCACTTTTCTCAAAAGCCTAAAACCTATAATGTAAAGATTTACCAAGAAAATTTCAAACACAAAGCTCTCATAACTCAGGTACAACAGCGCTCAAAATTCATCCCCGACTACAAAAGACCAACACTAAACAGAACTGCACGATCGACAACATAAACAAGCATTATGTTAACGATGCACCGAAGAGTTCCACAACCAATAAACTATACTCATTTAACTTTTCGCATAACACCACTATCTCTCAGCGCATTAATGCATGCAGTATCACCGTGAGCAGTGTTTGTTCCCTTGTCTATAAGATTGATGTATTGCCGACGGTATGCTCTCTCATAATTGGAGTGACTGACGGCCACTGCCACACAATTTCATAAATCAATAGCAAGTATGGCAGCCATGTCTTCGTTGAAAGCTGTTTGTACGATAGTGCTGGCTTTGAATATGTATGTAGGCGATTCATGTCTTTTGTGGAATTTGCTTTGTATGTCGTATGTTCGGTTTGTGTAATAGAAGATTGGTCCGTCTTTGGAGACGAAATGGTCTTGGACAACCACGCCGATAGATAGGTATTCAGATTACATTAACGTTCAAGCCTGTTATTAGACCTTTGACTTCATTGTGTACTATACCAAAAGCTATTTTAGTCAAATTATCACTGGAATTGGCTCACTGAATAGAATCTAATTTTAGATAAGTCCTCCAGTAAAATGGATTACGACACAACTTAATATTAGACAGTTCTAGTGTCCAATAATTCAATCTAACTTGTTTAACAACTGAGGGACCCAGAAACAAGAGACGGCCTCAAAAAACTTTTAGAACTTTCCACCTGACCGCTAAACGTTAGCTGACGCAAACACCTCTAAAGCTCGACACCTAGTTCGAAACTTCACTAACCTCTCGCACGAAAGTAGTTAATTTTATCGGAACAAGACTAACAATTAGTCAGTGATTTCGCGCTTCGATTTAAGGTGTTTTATTGCGCTCACACCCGAAAGTTCCTAACATTCCACAACAATGTTACATTTAATGTGGATCTTAACCAATACAAAGATACAAAACCTTATTTCTAGAGATCCAAAGTCCAAAATACTTCCCCGAAAAATCTGCTGAGGAACACGTTAGCTTGGTCGAATAAATATCTTTTTCCGGGAGATTCTTTATCGTGTCCGGAATGGTTCCGGTGCTGATGTAAAAATAATTGTTAAGAACCCTCTTTTTATGGGTTCCGTCAGTCGGATAAACGTGAAGCTGGATTTCTGGGAGTGGATTTAGATATTTTATCGTTTACATTGCGATACGATTATTACTCAAGCTTATGAAAATTAACAAGAAAATCTCAATAGTTATGTGTATATGGTGGATCTTAAAATTCTGAGCTCATTTTCGTAAATTGAGGTAAGCTTTTCTGCGTAATTCTCTTAGCAAAAATATAATTTGCTGTCTGCTTTTAAGAATTTTTAACCTTAATATGTCAGAGAAATGTTTTTGCTGGGAAAGGTTTCATTTTGTGAGATGGAATTAATGTAAATAACCAGAGTAAGGATAAGCTTTTAAATAGATGTGACGGAAAAACTTTGTCATGAGTTGTAGGTATAAAATTCTAAAATTCTTGCTTGAGGATCATGAAACGAGAAATTTGTATTTTCTGTTAAGTTCTTTTTCATTTTACGAAGGTCTGGAATAACTAGCGGATATTATTTCAAGAGAGGAATAATTATGATACCTGACTCCAGGACTTACTTGACTAGTGAAACTAAGTCGATTTCACAGCGGCTATTACACGAACTACCAACGGATTATCGGAAGTGCGAATTCAACTTTGAAACTTCCTCCGTAGGGAAGTGACTTTGGTACTCTGGCACAATGGCATACATTTAACTTTGAGAGATTTATTTGAATATTTAATGCAACGTGTTCCTATTATTCCGAGAATGATTGTAATACTGTTGTAAGAACAAAAGGGTAAGAATAAGGAGTCTTAAATAAAAGGTTTTATATAAGTAATACTTTTTTAAACGATGTTTTTCGTTGGTTGCGCCTTTTTTATGGTAAGTACATTTTTGTTTGAACTTCATGATTCTAGAATCTTCCTGAATAAAACAAATGGAATAGGTACTTGAAAATTCTATACGAGTAGGAAAGTTTCATGTCAATTTTTATTTTTAAGGGTTCAGTATCCTGACTGAGACGTTACCCTAAAAAAACCCTAAATAACGGAACCCTATTACTAAGCTTATGCTGTTCGTCCGTCCGTCCGTTTATCCGTCCGTCCGTCTGTCTGTCAGCGGGCTGTATCTCAAGAACGGTAATAGGTAGACAGTTGAAATTTTCAATGTGTATTTCTATTGCCGCTATCTTCTTCTTATCGTGTGGGCAGTAAGGTCTAACGACCCCTCACACTCTATTGTCAGAGTTTCTAAACCGCCTCAAGCGCCTCTGACATGGTTTGTTTCACAACCACCATTTGGCGGCTGAGACCACTGGTTTATACGTGCATATCGAAGCATGTAATCATCTTTTTATCAGAAAATCAGTTGATTCAAGCCTGCAATGTCCTAGCCAAACTGGAAACAATTTTACAACGTATGCTTCTCGAGGGAATCGAACCTACGACCACCGGGCCACAAGACAAACGCCTAAACCACTCGACCACGGAGGCAGTTAATGCTGCTATGACGACAAATAGTAATAATTTAATTCAAAATCAAATGGATTCCCATACAAGAAGTGTGTTTTTTTTTTGGGTTTTGGTACGAAACCCTGCGTGTGAGACTCCGCCTTTTCTCGACTTCCGCCAGGAAAACTTTCCGTCATGCCATAATAAAGAAGCCCAAAATATCCCAAAATAGAAAGGCCTCGCAAAACAAAGTCCAGAAACAATAAACAGAATAAAATCCTTCCCGAAGTCCCCACTATAGCTAAAAGCATTTTAGCTTACTTTCAAAGTTGGTAAGTAAATAATAAAATTTCCTACCGTTAATTTTCCGTCTCGTCGCCGACGTTGGGCCACCTAAAAACTTCGTACTGTCGGTCTTCAGAAACTTCGCCCATGGGCCGTTCAATCAATGGACTGACTGGTGTTTTTAGTGGATGTTTCAGAACAGTTTTTCTTTTAGTTCTGATAGAAAGATTATCGTACTGGGCTTTGGATAGAACTTTATCAGTAGCTGTGAATTGTTTTAGAACTGATGATTTTTGTAAGATAATAAGTTGTATTCCTTAACATTCTCTGTACATTGCAACAGCTACACTGCGTCTGACAAGCGTGGTGATTTTGCCAAAACCCCCCTTTCGGGGGAGGCCTATGTCCAGCAGTGGATATCTTTCGGCTGATATGATGATGGTGATGATAATGGTAAAGGATATTGATAGTGACGGTGATGGTGATCGTGATGGCAATGGCGATGGCGATGGCGAAGGTGAAGACGATGGCGATGGCGATGACGATGGCGATGGCGATGGCGATAGTGATGTGATAGTGATGGTGATGGCGATGGCGGTTGCGATGGTGATGGTGATGATGTTGATAATGATACTGGAATTCCCAACACGGAGCTTGAAAACGACGGTCCAATTTTGCCAGTTTTGTTAAGTTTTTTAAAGGTGGGTGCTGAAATGACGACTAGTAAAGAAGATGACGTGGTGACGCGACGACCCTAAATAATGGCAAATAACGATGATGTTACTTCTTTGAAACACTTCTAATTTTATAACACGGTGCTATTTAGGTCGTCTTACAACGGCAACACACTTCATCAATCCGATGATTCTTAAAAAAATATTTATGAAAACTATAATTATATATTTCAAAAATTATTCATTATCATGACGCATGTTTTACTTTCAAAAATACAGGAGCGAGCGCAAACCCAGTCTTGTGTTCCAAGGACGGTGACATCGTTTTGATATATAAATATTATTAACAGGGTGTTTCATAATTCTACTTCATTATTTATTTTGATTGTAACTTATATCTTTATGAATTATTTAAAAATAATAATCACGCCTAGAGGTAGTTTATATCGGATACATTAAGTGGCCCACCTTTGTGAGACGTATAAAATGGCGCCGTGTATTTTACATACATGATGTTATACTTAACATATTTACAACCTACGTATTTATACCATTAACAAAACCACTGCACCATTATTTTTCCAAACTAGCGTGTGTAGGTGCCACTAAATACGGTGTTCATACAAGCTACAAAAGAAAAGAAAAATCATGTAAAGACAAGCTTCAACAACTAGCAAAATAAGATCTAAGGTTAGCTTTTTTCTTAGAACATTAACATGCAAACATAGACAGAAGTAGTCTTGCAAAAAGAAAATGTTACTATTTATCTAAATTGCACCTTATCTTAAAATCATAGGGTTACATTTAAGTTAGCGCAGCTCTATTGAAGGTCAAGGTTAGAAGGTTAAGGCCGTGTGCCGTGTGCAGTTAAATTGGAACGACTTACAATGACTTAATTGTACGCGTCAGACATTAACTACTTCTGTCAGAGAATTTAAATGGGTTTGCTATATAGCTTCCTTATACACGATGCCTTTTCAGTTTTCTTACAAAGGCACTTAAAGTTTCCGACTTATAAATACTTCTACGCACAATTTTTTTAATTATTCATTAAGGTAATCATAATCATCATAACAGCCGAAAGATGTCCACTGCTGGACATAGGCCTCTCCCAAAGGGAGGGTTTGCCATAATCGCCAAGCTTGGCAGGCGGGTTGGCCATCACAGTGTATGGTGTTGCGTTTTACAGAGAACGCTTGTGCCCATTCTCTGGTGAGTCTCTTATCATTAAGGTTATACTACAATAAAAAATGCCTTAGAATTATGAAACAGCCTGTTTATAATGTTTACGTATTAAAAAAATGACGCCGTTCCATTTCGCGTGCCCTTGGAACACAAGGCTCGGACTGCGCTCACTCCTGGATGTTTCAAACTACGTCATGCGTCATGATAATTAATAGTATTTTCATTTTTTTAATAATTAAAATGTTGCAAAATAGTGGTTTGTCGTCGGCACACGTGTAGCGGTTTGTCGTGTCACATTGGGAGTCAACTGAAATTGACGCTTAATGGCATCCCACATGCCATACCAAATCACGCAGTTTGAACTTAAAAAAACGCAGTGTTTAATATCCTATGTCCCCCGATTGACCAAAAAACATGGCGGCCGCTGATTTTTTTACATTAGAACTATTCAATTGTTGTGGCATCGCAACGGCTATTGCGACCAGGTGATCACTGGTTATTGAATGTGTAGTGGTTATCGGATAGATGAAGTGGGCTGTCGTTGTTAGACCATTAAAATAGCTTCGTGTATAGATTTTCATTTTACTTTGTACGTGCGGGCTGATGTCATAGTTTAGCAATAAATCCGAACTCCAGTTTTTGTTCATCATAATTCGAAGAATTTCCAAGAAAATCCCTGAATCACTACTATAAGTGTTTGGGGAATAATTATCGAAATTGACCTTGTGACTACAAAAGAATAAGAACCTGGTGATAGCCCCTCCCTTTCAGAAAGCCAAAATTTTCAGTATCAATATGTATCTACGTAGGTATGAGTACTAGCTAGTTTGAAAGCGGATCCCAAAAGGCATCTTCATAAAAACTTTACTCACCATATTTTAGCCCTTTTGCCTCCCTGATGCTGTTATCTTTCAATCTTAAATGAAACAAATCAAATGCAGATATTTTAGAAATGACTTAATGACTTGTCCAGCGCATCAACCAGTGGGGTTGAAGTTTGGTCCATGAGAGAGGCCATGGTAGAGCAGACAAATTTGACTATAAGCGTTGTCTCCCAGTGGGGTGATGACAATCTGGTCACTTTTAACGCCACCAAAACACAGGCATGTCTTTTTACCGCAAAAAGGAGTCGTTTTGACCAAGCTTCTACTTTTCGGGGTGCATCTGTTCCTGTGACTGATCGGCTCGAGCTCCAAGGCATGAAGTTGATATCCAGTCTCAACTTCGGCGCCACCATCGAGTACAAAGCCAAAAAGCTGCGCATCCTAAACAGGGTGAAGCGATACTGTAGGCCTGGACAGCTTTTAACCCTTTACAAAGCACAAGTCCGATCCTGCATGAAGTATTGTAGCCACCTTTGGGATGGATCAGCTAAGTATCAGCTTGCCGCGCTTGACTCGGTAGAATGCAGAGCTTAGAGGCTCATCGGCGACGTAAAACTGGTGGATGACTCATCGCTATAAGGTTGCCTGCTTGTCGGTCTTCTACAGATTGTACTTCGGTAAGTGTGTCCAAGAACTCCACGACCTCATCCCACCGACCTCCTTCTACCATCGGACATCCAGACGCACTGCATCTTACCATCCCTACCTTGTGGCTATTCCACCAATTCGCACTAAGCGTTTTCAAACGTCTTTTATAATGCGCACAGCAAAGGAGTGGAATTTTCTGCCTGCGTCTGTGTTTCCAAAAGCTTACAACCCTAATCTCTTCAAAGTTAGAGTGAACAGGCTCCTTCTGGGTAGGCTCGCTCCATCGTAGACTTTGTCTCTGTCATCTCTGACATAAACTAGAGTCAAGAGCAAACCCATTACAAATAAAAAAAAGGTATATATTTATCAATAAACAATTAGATTACATGACAATGTTTCCAAAAACATTGGTTGAGACTCGTTTAGCTATAAAGCGATACTGAATGACGACGACACATTTAAAAATAACACAAGTCTCTACATAACAAAGTAAAACATTTCAGCACGTGAAACAAATAAGTACCGTAAAATCCAGTCTTTCGAAACACCGACCATTCCCCACATATTTTAAAACCGCACGATTTATATCAATTAATCAGTCCACAAGCGCAATCTGTTATCAGTCCGGATGAAAGAAATCTGGCGGGGACATATTTTTTTATTGCCATTTAGGGGTGGACCCAAATCGGGCTTTTTAAAACTGTCATTTATCATTACCACAAAGCATCTATTGTCCTAGAGGATCGCAATACATTTATCATAAGCGATTCAGTTGAAACAGACCACAATGGTAGTAACGATTTATGAAATCTCACATATCCTTCATATGGTTTTTATGATAGCCTTTCGGACATAACTGGTTTGAGAGAGCTTTATGAATGTATTGGGGGCATTTTGGGACACTGTTTTGGTTAACGAGTCTGTGAATGTTTAATTAATTAATTCTGGAATTCAAAATTTTTTTAGCTTGAAATTAGAAAAGTCCAAACCATCGTCATAGAGCTTTTAAAAATCAATCTATACTAATACATAAAACTGAAGAGTTTGTTTGCTTGAACTTTCTTAAGAACTACTGGTCGGATTTGAAAAATTATTTCAGTGTTAGATAGCCCATTTATCGACGAAGGCTATATATAGGTTATATATCATCACACTAAGACTAACAGGAGCGGATCAGACGAAGATGCGCAGGTCAACTAGTATATTTCTAATACTCTTCTATTACTGAGTGAATGACAAACAATGCACAGCCGAAACTGCTGGTTGTAGGAAGCTAAAATTTGGCTTGTAGTTTTCTTGAAGAGTGTGAGAAGAGCATTAAGCGGTTTTCCTGAATTTTCTACGGGAACGGGAAAACACGAGATATGCACGTACGAAGTCGCGGGCTAAAGCTTGTAATACGAGTAAATAACATATTTCTACGTTGACGTCGTGGTGAAGCTTGCGCGCCTAGGTTTAGGGGCTTGACTAAGAAATCCACAAGGCAGATTCGTAGCAAACTGTTAAGTAGTAGCGACCTTACGGAACTGATCAGATGGGAGAACTCTTGCTCCTCAAATCCGGCTTGCCCTTGTTGGCTGGCTGGAGTGAAAACTTATGAGGAACAGAGCTCCCATCTCTTCTTTGCTAACATTGGCCGTTTAAGTGGACCGATGACCTAGTGAGGGTCGCAGGTAGCTGATGGATTCGCGCACCGGTTGTTGTGGTGATACTTGGGGAGGCCTATGTCTAGCTGTGGACGTTTTTCGGCTGAGGTGATGATGATGACCGATCTGAGTGCAAATTCGCAAGAACAAACGTGCTCGGAAGAAAGGTGTTTAATTTTTTGCGTGTTGCTTGTATTGCGAGGCCCAATTATTGAGTGTGTCTGGTACTGTCTGAATAAAGCCATGTATATTACCAGCAGTCAATCAGAGGCAAATAGTTTTCTCATAGTTTACGGGATTCACTCCACTAAACCACCAAAACCCAAAACTTCTCATCTTTTGTTTTCTTATTATGCAATAGTTTTGCACCAGTCGGGCCTTGGGTATACCCTCATAGTGCATACAAGGATAATAATTCGTCGGTTGGTGCCCCATTCCATTTGAAATGTGTATCGGGGCCGCTGTGAGTTGGTTTCGGTCCCTTGTATGTCTACCAATGGGCCGGGATCCCTGGGTCTCGATACTGCTTAATCGATTTTTTTAAGCCAGACAAAAAAAATACAACTGAAAATACAAAAGTGGAAGTAGAACTGAACCATAATAAACTTATAGCGTTGGAAGAAACTGGTATAAAAGTGGTAGCTGAAGTTGGGAACCATATAAAAACAGTTAGGGCGCCTTCAAATTAGTCGCTAAGTGCCGCGTGGCAGCAGCGCGACTGTCGCGCTGCTTTTTTAATCCATACAAATAACATAAGCGCGGCAGCCGCGCTGCTGTCACGCTGCAGCCGCGCAGCACTTTGCGACTAATTTGAAGGCGCCCTATAGAAGTCGGTGCAAAGAAAGTTAAGAAAATAACAATTATAGTGGAATAGAAACGGAAAAAACAAAACTAAATAAGTCGATAAAGACGAGATTCTCTCAATATGTGCGTAGTTACTAACAATTTATTGTTCATTCTTCTAGAAGATATTATTGTCCCATAGGTACTAGACATAGATAAAAGGAAATTGCTACTTAAGGAATATTTTTTATTCTCTTAACATACTCGTAGATATCACGCAAATATAGCAAGAATATACGTACGTACATCGGACTGGAAGAAATGAAATTTTCCAGAGGACTTGGAATAAACGATAATGTTCTACATTTCCTTCCACCTTAGAAAGTAAGGTCAGTGACCTATTACAATGTTCAAGGCGGAATTACAGGAGATCGAAAACGATAAACCGAATAATAAAATAGAAAATGGAGATAGAAAAATAAATTGGGAAGATGGGTGTTATAGGCATAAATGTTTGTGTAATTAGTAATTACATGTATAAGGGTGGCTTTGCTTATTGGGTGAAATTATTATGTAGTGTCTCGTGGCTTCGTGCTTTAGAGTATAACTTTATCATTCAGTAAGCAGATTTTAAGAAAGATACGAGTACAAGGGTGCTTTGAGCTTCAGTTTAATGACCAACAAAGGGACACCTGTAAAAAACTGAGTTTAAAAAGTAAAATGAATGAGTGACCACATAATTGGATCATACATTTTTAATGTTGTTTAATAATGCATTAAAAAGTTCAAGTCGAAGTAGGTAATCAATTTATTTCGACTGAAATATGTACCTGACTGATTCTAAATAACAAAAAGATCACTTGTAACCAAATATTTCTACGTTACACAAAGATTACTTGTAATCAAACATGCTAATTTTGGTGTATTTTCACCGTCAACAACATTTTCGCTCTCCATCAGATGATTCAAAGCCTAAAAATAAAACAATTTAAAAACAACACTCCCACTCAATCAAATAAAAATAAAAACTAACATAGACTAAAAAGCAATAATAACATAACCTGGAAAAAAGGACGGACGTCAACGAAATAAAGCCCAAGTGGAACACAAATAAATCAGTTGGCGTGCGCGAAATCACGTCCGATCTAACGCAGCTTGTTAACGCGAGTAAACTTGTTCTCCCGCTTCAATGCGACTGAATAAAAGTGCGGCGTCGGTGTAAATGACCGTACCGATACGTTAACTGACAATGTTGGGTTTAGCTTATTTCTTATCGTGATTAGAGGGACAATTCTACTAATTTTAAACAACATTAACGCATTCGCATATCTGTCGAAATCTGACCTAGGGAATACGCATGTGTTTTTTTTATTTGCAGAATGAAATACTTATTAGTTCTAGTAAACAATCATGAAATTATTTTTTAAATACCTTCATCGGCGATGAAGTTATAAAGCATCAAAGATTACAATTAGAAAGAGAAGTCCGATGTAAACATTGACGTTATCGTCTATGACGCCTAGCTGCCCTATAAAACAGCGTTTTCGCGAGAGGGACAGATATATTTGTATCTCCTTCGTTTTTCAAATATTTTATTCTATTTTCAATGTTACTGTTATCTTATCCATATACTAATATATAAAGCTAAAGAGTTTGTTTGCTTGAACGCGCTAATCTCAGGAAGTGCTGGTCTGATTTCAAAAATTATTTCAGTGTTAGATAGGCTATTTATCGAGGAAGGCTATTGGCTATATATCATCACGCTAAGACCAATAGGAGCGGAGCAGTAATGAAAATTGTGACGCAAACGAAGTTGCGCGGGTCAACTAGTACTAATATATAAAGCTGAAGAGTTTGTTTGTTTGTTTGTTTCTTTGCTTGAACGCGCTAATCTCAAGTCCGATTTTAAAAATTCTTTCAGTGTTAGATAGCCCATTTATCGAGGAAGGTATATATCATCACGCTAAGACCAGTAGGAGCGGGCAGTAATGTTAATTGTGACGCAGACGAAGTTGCGCATGTCAACTGGTTTTTAGATAAACTGTATAGATGATAAATATGTTTTTCATGCATATACGAGTACCCTATACGAATGAGAAAGTATAATAATAAAAATAGTAGTGTTGGCACTTTCATTGATATGCAGATACATATCAATGAAAATGGGCAATGATGACTTACTGGTTGCTGCTTTTTGATGCAGCAATCAGTAAGTCATCATTGCCCAATTGCCCAATTTGCGCTAATCATCATAGTGTGTTGCAGATTTTGTCAATATACAAACACATTGTAAAAATTCACCGAGTGTATGAAGACTGAAGGTGAAATAACGATATTAATAATGAAGATTTCTTGTAAGCAGCTTACTAAGTGCTTATTACTAAGAGCTCACTAAGAACAGTCAATAGTTATTGAACAGCTTAAAATTGCCCTATTTTGACGTTTAATGATGTTGCAATAATGGGTTCAGAAAGACTGCATAGAACTTGAATGGGATTTAAAGATTTAGCTGCGAAAGATACTTATTATAATAAAAAAGTGGTTTTTGAACAACTATTATTTTTTAAACGTTTAATTCAGACTAAGAAATCTATACATAGTTTAAATTTTAGGTAAATAAGAATGTAAACAAAAATTACTCATTTATGAAATCAAAAAATAAAATAAGACAAAATTATAAAAATCAAAATAAAATAAGAATAATCCAAATAAATCACAATAATCAATAACATCACAATAAAGTAATACATTATATTTACAAGTATTGCATTTACGAAAAATACATGTATAAAATAAAGACTTATTAATTACTGCGAGAACATTATAAGGAGAGAGCCATTCGGTTTCCAAAAAGATAAATCAACCACTATAGCTATGTTTTCACTCTTCAAAGAAGTACTGACTAATATCAACAATAATCAACTGACCACGGGCTTATTTTTTATTTATCTAAGGCATTTGACCTGGTTTCGAATAACATACTTCTCCAGAAATTAGAGTCTATAGGAATTAGAGGACCTCCACTGCAGTGGATCTCGTCGTATATATCCGAAAGATAGCAGTGTGTTACTATAACTACTATAAATGCCAATAAGGAAATAGTTTCATACTGCTCCAAATTTAAAAAAAAAGCAAACGTGGCGTTCCTCAGGGCAAAAAAAAAATTAAAAAAAAAAACATACATACAGCCAAACATAGAACCTCCTCCATTTTGAAGAAGTCGGTTAAAAATCGGGCCCAATAGCTTGCCGAAAGCCGTTTTAATTGTCAATGGTCAGGCAGGGGCCAATAGTTCTTCCGTAGTAAACGATTATTAGTCCACTAAACCAGCCAAACCCATAGCGTTTCATCTTTTGTTTCTATATTCTGCAATAGTCCTGCTCCAACCGGGGATTGTCCTTGGGTATACTTTCACAGTGCATACAGGGATAATCGTCGGTTGGTGACCCATTCCATTTGAAATGTCTAAAGAGGTCTCTGCGAGTTGGCTTCGGCCCCTCGTACGCCTACCAAAGAATCGGGTCTCTAGGGACCCGAGAAAATGAAAAAAAAAAAAAAAATGTTACATTGAATATAAAAATCTTCAACAAGTACCACAAACTAAGTTTTTAGGAACGATAATAGACGAACATCTAGACTGGAAAGCTCAAATCGATAGTGTATGTAATAAAATGAATAAATTCGTATCCGCTCTTAGACGGATTAAAAATGTTACAAACATTAAAACAGCTGTATTGTCATATCGTGCATATGTTGAGTCCTCTCTGCGATATGGGCTAATTGTATGGGGAAATAGTACCGACCATAACAGAGCATTTATCGCTCAAAAGAAATGTGTTAGAACTATTTTTGGCCTTCCACCGGACGTATCTTGTCGAACAATATTTAAAAACTCGGTCTGCTGCCACTACCTTCACTATATGTATATGAAACATGTATGTATGTTTGTACGGAAATACAAATATCTATTTAGGACTGCAGCAGAGGTAGGCTTAAGAAATCGGCGTAAAAAATTTAGGCTTGTTTTGGGAGAAATCCCTCGATTAAAAAAAATATAATAAGGGCTGCTAAGCGATGGCTGTACGTATATATAACAAATTACCATGTGACCTTAAATTACTAAATAGGCTAAATGTTAATAATTTTTATAGCATTAAGGAATACTTTGAACATAAATTGTGTTTATCATTTTGCATGCTTTAGTCTTAAGCAAAACATGTATGATCTTTTCTTTAACCCATGTAACACCTTTGTATACCATGTTTTATGCGAATAAATAAATTGAATTGAATAGATATGGTTTTGAATTTACTTCTTGTACATTTGCTCCGAAAAAAAAAAACAGTTAAAAATCATCGAAAAACCGACATGTATGCATCAATGCACTCTCAATGTTTACTTCAATAGTATATTTGAAACAGCGGTTTGCGTTAAATGATTTTTTCAACACACTTATTCGAAAAGTGATTCCTATCTCACCGCATTAAGGCATGAAAAAAAGTGTATTTCGCACTAGTGCAGAAAAGTACGATTATACGAGTAATAATAATAATAATAATAATAATTTCTTTATTTCTCCTCACATTTGACAAGCTTATTCTAGGTTTTACATATTATGTATCCAATTAGAAATGTGAGGAGCTGGTGTCTGTGTTAGGCATAGTATGCCTGTATTACAAATCACCAGGTCCCCACCCCACGGAAGAACAGATAGTTTTTGTTGAAAAAATATGATATATACAATCTGAGGTTAGAGATAGGAGATCCAAGACTAAAAACTTAATTAATTACAATTTTGAGGGTAGAAGTAAAAACGATGTTAAAACAAAAAGTAAATCAAAGCGCTCTGTGTTTACATGTTGGGTCTAAGTGAATGTATGAGTGGTGTCACTGTGTAGTGTTGAGTGTTAGGTGTGGTGTGTTGATGTGTGTGTGAGGAGTTTGGTGTAAGTGATAAACTTAAGTCGTACCAATTTAATTTGAATTAAGTAAAGTTTCTGTTAAACTATAATCTAAATTTTGCAACCAGTCCGAGACTGAAGACTTACATTTGGTTCTTGGTAAAGGATATATATTTAAGGCCCGATTTAACTTATTGTATAAATTCGAACCCTGGTAACAGAAAAACCGATGTGCAAACTTAGTTTTGAATGAGGATGCAGAGCAGACTTCGTGTTTGCGACGTTTGTTTCTAATTTTGTCTGGTTCATAAATTGTTAGGGAATGCTGTTTCATAATCGTTTTAAGGATGAAGAGCTGTCTAACAGTAAGTACCTTCCAATTTGAGTAGAGATCAGTTGTTGGGTGATAGAAAGGTAGAAACAAACTTACCTTTAGGAGTGCTCTTTGTGCTCTCTCAACTTTTAAGAAATGAGTTTTACATGTGCCACCCCATGTGGTGATACAGTATTCAAGCTGTGACTGACAAAGAGCATAGTAGACCGATTTTATAACAGATTTTGATGCAGTGTTTCTTAAAGATTTAAATATTACTGTTAGTCTACGTACTCTCGCTGATAGAAGATTAATATGATCGTGAAATTTAAGATTTCTATCAATAATAACGCCTAAATACTTAGTGGATTCAGTATTTCTCAGGTTAGGACACTGACAACTTGTGTCATTTACATTTGGGCACAAATGGGAGACAATGCTTAAAGAGCGATCCGGTTTGTCATTGGTTTTAATGGAAAAAGTTACGTAGGTCGTTTTTTCTACATTTAACGTAAGTAAATTCTTATTTAACCAACTGTTCACAGTGTTCATACCTATCTGAGCTTTGACGAGTCATTTCATACTATGCTGGTTGCCGGGCAGCCCTCGCTAATTACCCATCAACCTCCAAGAAAATGGACATCAGCGTACAAATACAATCCGCAAGCAGTTTTGTGAACTAAATACTGTTTTTACGTTAAATTTTATTTATTTTACGTGTAATTTTGTAGAAAAACGTCGGTGATGCACGTGATATTTGCATTTCAGCCGAGGCGGAATGAAATGAGAAACTGAGGCACTTTCCCCATTTGCATCAAAATATAATTTTGCATCAAAATATAACTGTATTTGCCTATAGTGTCAAAAGATCAGACTCGAGGACGTGGGAGCAATATCGCCTGATCATATGTGCCGGTCTAAATGTTACCATTGCAGAATAGCTCTGAATGTTCCTGTTCTAACATGCTGTCTTCCCCAAAGAGATCGATTGATACTAGGAGATAATTCAAGCAGTATTAATGTCCATTCTCTGACGAATAGGTACAATGGAACAAGTCTATACATGTGCATGGAATTAGCAAATGCCATTGAATGGCTATTGACAAATTAATGCTGGCCGTTGCTGGCCTTATGATATTGTGTTCTATTTAATAGAACTGTGGGAATTAAGGTTATGCTTCCTAGTTATGAATGGATTGAAATTGTATTTGGCTCTATTCTTGGCTGAAATTTATTTTTAAATCTTACGTCTATGGTAATTTCTAACTCGTAGGTATGTAGGTTATTGTTTATATTTTACTCTTGACTCTAGTCTAGGTCAGAGGTGATAAAGACACGATGGAACGAGCTTACCCAGAAGAAGCCTGTTCACTCTAACTTTGAAGAGATTAGGGTTGAATGTGTTCGAAAACACGCCGACGCAGGCGATGGTTGGTTAGGAGTAGTCATATGTCGGGTCGATGGCGCGTTTCAGACCGACCATCCGGATGGTACGGATGGTGTTTTACCCATAGGTACCCGTACCTCTTGTCAGGACTAGTGTTTTGGGTTACTGTATTGTGAAGAACAGAGACCCCTAAACGCAGGGTACTGGTTTAAATAGTGGACTGTATGGAGATGCGGGGTTTGAAAAATTATGTAGACCTACATAATTTTTCAAACCCCGCATCTCCATACAGTCCACTATTTAAACCGTATGATGTGCGTGATCTTGCAAATGCTGTGTCTTCAACGTCGGCAGAAGGTTCCACTCCGACTGGACATTGCAGGGCGATGCGTACACGTACTTTTCTTTTGTGTTTCAAATAATATTGCTAAGGTATATATACGGGAAACAAAACCATGGACTGATGATGTAGTGCTCCATGAACTCATGTAAACTCATCATTGTGAGCGGTTTTAGTCAGTAAATGTCTGACAGATATTCGCCCCCCCTCCCCCCCAAGTCCATCGGATAACATAAATAAAACGAATTATGGCAAAAATCGCTTACTTTCTAATGTACACTTTCAGTATATTAGTATTTTTAGTAATTTTTTTTGCATATTTTTTATTGATTTGTTTTTAACAATCGGTTAGGAATCTGAATTGGTGTTCCGCCGATGATTTTGTTTAAGTGTCGTATTTAAAAATTGATTAATAAATTTCACAACTCAATATTGATATATTAAAACGTATTTTAGTAGCTCTAAAACCTCTCATAATTACTACAGACTTTACAATACTTAAATAGCAATATACTCGCTCTTTTTGTTATAACTAATAATAAAATGCAAGTTCGTGGAACCGAAATTATAGAATTTTTAATGAATGTACCATACACTAGGGAGGTACCTGTCAAGCTAGAATTATGACTAGTGTGTTCATATTACGGACACTCTATTAATTAACTGTCTCGAGGGGAAGCAAATACTTTCACGAATATCATGCGTTCGTGGGCAAAAGTGAATAAATTATGCTTTATAAATAAAACAAATAATTTTTCGTAGAAAACTTAATGCAAAATACACACCTGCATTGCCCGTAAAATTTGATTGAGGATCATGGCATGCCCATATTCTGCCAGAATTGCGGAATTTATTTGATAGAGTCACCGCAGCTATGGAACGCAAAGGGCATTAAGAAGAACACGGATGGGTTTTAGTCAGTAAAAGACTGACACTCCGTTCTGCTTTGACCAGAGTGAGGGAGTCATTTGATGATTTCCCATCCTCAAAAAGAAAAAAAGAAAAATGGCACGTCCATTTTGCACACCACCCACGAAGAGCTCGTGGTTACCTAATAGCCACACCGTTCCATCTTCGGGATTAAGCGATGCTTGCCGAGATTGATCCGTGTCAGGTAACCATCCTTATGATGACGATGGTTATCATTATACCGAGAGAGCCTCAGACAGTGCGTTAAGCTGGTCGTTTCGACTGTCAGTTGAAGATCTTTGACAGTACTTAGTTACGGATAATCAGAAGCCAGACAGTCTGACGCCAGTTTTGCCAAAGTGTACCTGTATCGTGTTATCCAGTCAGGTTGATCAGACAAGCAGCCGTACCATGAAAAATACTGGTACAACGCAGCGATCGGCTGAATTTGAAGCCGACCCCAACGCATTTGGGAAAAAGCCAGCCAGTTCGATTGATTTTGAAGTTGTATAAATACCTGGCGAATGGTAATTAATTTAGTGACTTCTGAGAAATTTCATTTAAAAAATCCAAGATTAAGATCTACTTTTGAAATAGACCGAAAATATAAAAAAAATATACCTATTTATTTCACGATTGCGAATTTGATTATGCCTCATTCTATTTGAAGGCCTCGCCTATCGTTACGCTTTGATTTCATGAATAAAACCTTGTAATTTTTTTCAGGGCTTTGTATAATTTCTTCATTGAATATATTTTGTTATCTAGATTGAATAATTAGCTTGCCTTGTGTTCTTACTGAATAAAGAAAGTCTGGGTCAAAACATAACGTCTGTTGATAATTTTTTTATCGCAGTTTCGCTAAAAATCCTACTGATTTTTTGTTACTATGGATCAACAGTTCTTAAATAGTTAATGGCAAAACAATATTATTACTCTCTTAGGCTTGTTACACACGTACCACAACCACGCCACACCGTCGCAAAAGATGGTCAACCTGTGGTCACGTGTAAGGGTGGGAAAAATATGTATATGTAATTGTTTAATATTTCTCCGCTTCTCCGCTCCGCTGCCTCGTTCAGCTGTTATGGACAGGCATACTAAATAGTGTCACTGCGGCTTTTTGCGGTTGCGTTGTGGTACTTTCAAAACGTGGATGTGTTTGCAATGTGGCCGGCCGCTAGTTTGCGATGTCGGTGGTGGTTGCATTGTGGTTGCGACTTTGTTGCCATGTGGTCGATATCACTCAAGCGGTCGATAATGACGGCAAAATGTGGACCATGTGAATTTAACTATTAATTTTCATAGACATTAGCGTCCGTCCACGTGTAGTGGTTGTGGTGTAGTTGTGGTACTTGTGAAACAAGCCTCATTGAAAACTATCTTTTATTCAAAGAGGTAAAACAAAAGAACCTCTATATGAACGATCACAGATTGACTATTCAAAAAAAACAATGGAAAATAACGTTTACAATGTTCCGCCAAGCTCGTGGGATATAGGTATGCAACCAAAATCCACAAATTCTCACTATCTCTCGTAAGTATTAGCAGATTTTCTTGATTCAGCAAAATTGTTATATTTTTCACAGTACTTAGTGGTCCGTCAAGATGACGGTCAGTTTCGTTCTAAAAACTTTGTCTTAGGACAAATTATTTAGAAGTTACATATTGGTTTAGATATTAAAACAATTCACACTCCTTTTTCCATTACTCAAAAGTTACAACATAACTTTACCACATCACAAGCCAAGAAAACCCAAATCTTTTTTCAAACTCATAACCCACATTTCTCCGAAAAACATCACTTACAAAGTAAACACTTTAACCTCGAACCCATTTCTCATACGAACCCAAAACTTGTTAACACAAAAAATCAGGAGTCAATCGTGGAATGCAATAAATAAGACCCTGAAGCACCCAAGCACCCTCAACTGATGTGGGCCACAATCTCATACGGGAAGTCAGCAGTAAAAAAGTCAAAGTTAGATGTTGTACACAATTTATATGCTCAACTTTATACCACTCGGACGTTATCGCGAAATTTAAAACATTCGTACCGCGAGGTTTTATTTTAGTTTACCAAGTTTCGCTTGATACGGAGAGGTACAAATTAAAAAAAGGTTTTGTTGTTTTTTGTTCTAATTGTAATGGTATTTTTTTTTGTTTTATTGGTTTTTGCTGGACCGGACCGATGACCTGGTGAAGGTCGCGAGACGCACAAGACCGGTCGTTGTGGCGACGCTTGGGGGAGGTTTATGTCCAGCAGTGGACGTCTTTCGGTTGATATGATGATGATGATGTTTGCTTACTAGGTATCATTATTGTTTGAGAATGCTGCGCTTTCGATGATTCTTTCCTGATTATCAACTATTTGTCTACTAGGTAGGTATGTGTAGGTAGGTGTCAAAGATTTGTCAGAGACCTACTAAAAAATAAATGATTGCGGGGTCCAAGACAGATGAATAATTTCACCGGGGCTCGTCAAGCTCCATTGACTGAGCGTTTATGTGGAAATAGTCACTGTAAGCCCTGATTTTCAGGAGTTGCAGTTATTGGATATACTGTGGTGGGATTTCCAATAAAGATCCAGTCAAATCTGTCACGTGTTGACATAATAATTGTTTTTTACCTGAAAGCTTAAAAAACTTTACTAACGTCATAAATTTTTAGAATGGCATGACATTGAAATGAAAATTCTTAAACCTTGCAGTTACTTTTGCAATATGGAACGCCTTGAAAAAGCGAGTTAAAAAGCAACTTATTTTCTTTGAAAAAATCTGACCTCAAATCTTAACATTATGCATTGTTATAACCCAGTTGCAAGAAATGTCTGCTTTTCTTTAAGAAAACAAACACAGTTAACCTAATTACATCCGTAAGTAGCTCATGGAACCACATGTTGGCATTGAGTTAAAACTATTCCAAAGTTTCGCCGCATAAGTGCATGAAATATACCCGAATTTAGAACTAGTAACTCACGCATTGCGGCTCTGGAGGTTAGGCTACTGTTTCCTGTTGCGGGTATAAGAAGAACTAGCTTTTATTGTAGTTTGTACAATCAACAAATATGTATTTCAGTAGTCATTCTGTTTCCCAATGTATTTAATTTTGTGTTCGGCGCAATTATATTTTTGTCCCATGTTTCTTTATTTTTAACCGACTTCTTCAAAAAGGAGGAGGTTCTATGTTCGGCTATATGTATTTTTATTTTGTGTATGTTCACCGATTTCTCCGCCAAATCTGGATGTTTGTTCAGCGATATTTTCGCTAATTGTTTACCGATTTTGATGATTATTTTTTTGTTTGGAAGAATATTTTCCCGGACTGGTCCCATTTCAATTTGGTGAAGATCTGATGAAGGTCTTCGGAGGTAGGTAAAGGATATCTCTTAAATCAATGATAGCAAATGGATCGGGATTTCTGAAATCGCATGTCTGTTGATTGTTTACACCAGTTCATAACATACAAAGTAAAAAATTACTTTAATTTCGGAAGTCGGTGTCAAAAAACTTCCGAAATTAAATTTATTTTTTATTTTGTAGTCTTTTGTTTTTGGAAGTCGGTTTTATTTTTTTTATTCGTCTTATAGTCTTTAATTCTATAAAATAATATTTTTAATTGACGTCAAAATAAAGGTTACTAAAAACGATGAAATCCCTGACTCCTATTATATACTAAGTGATTAAACTTGTATTACAGAAGGTAGTGCCCTCTCCAGGGAGGAGATACAATTACTTCTTATGCTATAAGAAACTGAAAAAATAAAACAAAAAGTTGTAAGAAGCTTGTAATGGTGAGTGTGAGCGTAAATTGTATGTTAACGAAGGGTTCATTTTATTATAAGAGAATGTGTACCTAACTATACCAGTATCGTTTTATCAGGCTTCCCATAATTCAGTAAAAAATACTATTAAGGCATTTTAGCTGCTTGCTCAGACTGCTTTGCGTACGGTGGTAATAGAACTATTGTCCATCAGCATTGTTAGTACGAACCTTCAATGTAGGCTAGTCAGTAAGCCAACTGGTCCATGACGTCCAACTAAGGTAACAGCACCGATATTCAGCATAAAACAAGGCCTCATACTGCTAGCTCAACAATTTCAGGCAGCAGCGTCGGACCCGTTCGAACTCTCAATAATTAGCTCGTACTAGCTTCTGCCTGCGGTTTTGCTCACGTCTAGGCATTTCCAGGCCAGATATGTGCCAGGATGCGTAACGAGGGATGTTTGTTAAGAACCAATAGGCTAGGCAATTCTATGTTTGTAAGGAACCACTCCTTACAAACATATCCCTACAGGGGTAAAAGTATCCTAGGACCTAATGCAGGTAAGGGTCGAGGCGTGTACTATTATTATCATCATAACTTCAGCCAAAAGTTGTCCAACTGTTGGATAAAGGTCGAAGCGTGTACTATCATCAAGAAGGCCTAGCACGAATATTTTGACGTATAGTCACACTAACGGTATTTTGTTTAAATAATATGGGAAATACACAATTAATATCATTCGAGGAGCTCGTGGCTAGATAATAACAGCCGCACGGGTCGATCTTCAAGGTTAAGCAACGATTGCCAAGGTTGGTCTGTGGATGAGTGACCATCATAACTTACCGAGTTTCCTCAGTGCCTCGGAAAGCACGTTAAGCCGTTGGTCCCGGCTGTCATTTGTAGATCTTTGGCAGTCGTTACGGATAGTCAGAAGCCAGTAAATCTGACTTCAGTCTTGCCATGAAGTACTGTGTTACCCAGTCAATGGGTGGTGGAGATCTGGTAGGCAGCCGCTCCTCGTAAAATACTGGTATTCAGCTAAATCCCGCTTGACTGGAAGTCAACCCCAATAAAGTTGGGAAAAGGCTAGGCAGATGATGATACACAATTTATATCTTTCAAAAATATGGATATAGTTTCTATTTCAAATAAATATTATATGCAAAACGAGTATTGTAGCTATGGTAAAATTTTACGTTACGTTACTACATGTCGAAAAATATTCATGCCCCAAGGTCTCTCCCAATTATCGCAACATTGACTGGTCCTATCCGTCTAGCATGTTCCTGATTCCCACGGCCCTCACCAGGTTATAGATCTTGCCCGTCATGTGGAGATCAAAACTCATGCGAAGCCTTTAAACCATTGGCGTGATTGATAAACATACATACAAACAGGCAGACGTTCACAATTATAACATTAGTAGTAGTGCACATGCAGTGCGCGACTGTACTCAATTAAAGCATCCCGTGATATATCATAATCACATGGTTAAAGTACATTTGCGTACACGCGCGTCTAAATTGTTTCCAACACGCTAATTAGGTTGACTTACGCTGAATTATGTAGTACGGTTCCGTATACAGATTAAATTGTTTTGTTTAGAATTGTGGTTTGTCTCGTATGTAGGGTGTGAATTTTTGGGTAAGGGTTTGATTAAAGAAAGTATTTTTATTCTGTTTTTGAATTTGATAATGATTTAATGCTTTGAGGGTAAAATGTAAAGTAGTTTCCATAGACAGTGATAGTACAATAATTAATATTATGATGGGTGGGCGATTTGGGGGACTGTCTTCATGTTAATTTTGACATTCAAAATGAGCTGATTTTCAGCCTAGTTTGAATAAATGTCTTTTGATTTGATGATACTCAAGATACTCAAAAATATGACTGATTATGAAACTTTTTACATAAGTACTTTTATTCGTAGTGGAAGTAAAAAGTATTTATAAATATTTAGACAAAATACTAAAGAATAATTGTGGTGTTCTAAGTCAAACTTAACAAACTCGAACAACAAGAATTTTACGACAAAAAAATGGGAAGTTAGAAAAAGTCTCTAGGTTACATTACTTTAAACCGTCCAAAAATCCTTTGCAAACAGAATATGAGTTCAGGGGTTGACGAAAAAACTTTGACACTTCTTTAAACCAATATTTACACTGGCGAACCATGCGCGGATCCCTAAAAACACAGAGCTTTCCTCAATTTTTCTGCCTTATTTGCATACTGTAACAGCGTATTTTTATTTTAAAGGGACGTTTTTGTTATCGTAGGCGCGTTTTTACGTTTTTCTAACATTTTTATAATTGCTTTGATTAATTAGTTCCAAGTAGTTTTCGTTACGGAATTTTGGGCATGTTTTGGATTATGGAAAATGCGTTTTATTCACGTACTAGTAATTTTCTTTTGTTTACTTTTGAAAAGGGCACGCTTCAGAAAAATGATTGAGTTCTGAACCATTATTTTGATTATAGTTATGAAGGCAGTGTCGATAGTTTTATAGGTAATTATAAGTTTGCCGACAAGAGCAAGCTTCCTGTTTTACCGTCAACACCGCTCCTTACTTAGCCGTGTTCCTTAGAAAAAATAAAATGAATTAACCTAAGTCTTCTGATAGTGAAACAGTATAATTACTTTACTTGGAATTTTATTCAGTGAAAAACGTTAAACACAAGTGAAAAAGATGTTATATTAGACTTATTGAAAACGTTAATAATTTCTTGTAAGGTTTCAGTTTTCACAATTATATTTCAGTGGTCAAAAGCGAAAGAAGCATTAAAAATGTGCGTGATAAAATAAATTTATGTAAGAAATTCATAACATTATCACTAATGGGTCTTATCTGTTTTTTATTTAATTACTTTATCTAAAAAAAGCTTTTAGAATTTCTTACACACCTATATTCTTCTGAACTTAAACCGAGACAATTTTTTTTTTAAAGTCAGCTCAGGAACAGTGTTGTACTAAAAACTATCATTTAGGCTTGTTTCACACATACCACACAATCACACCACACCAACGCAACAAAAGTTGGTCAAGCTGTGGTCACGTGTGAACAGTGTCGCTGCGGCTTCTTGCGGTTGTGTTGTAATGCTTATAAAATGAGGATGTATTTGCGATGTGGCAGGCCGCGTATTCGCGGTCTCGCTGGTAGTTGCGTTGTTGTTGCGACGTGGTCGGTATCACACACGCAGTCGAAAATGACGGTAAAATGTGGTCCGTCTGAAAATAACTACCTATTAATTTTCATACAAATTAGCGCCCGACTATGTGTTGCGTGGTTGTGTTACAAGTGAAACAAGCCATAATGACTTAAGTGGGTCATAGTCGTACGAACTTATAGTACGCGGTTTCAAAGATCGCGAGCTTAGTCGGCTCGACGTCGCGTCGGTGACACACGCGAAAGCTTGCTCATTCATGTCGTAAATGGAGGGAAGTTTTTATTACTCAGGAATAATATTTTATTATAGCCAGACAGGATATTTGTATGAGAGAAGCAAAGAAAATAATTCTGTTAATTATATTATTAGTGTGAATAGCTTCAAAAATTCTACGGTGACACACGAGCGAAAAAGCTCGTCGAGCCACAAGTACGCGTATTTGCTTGCACGTCTGTTACCCACTATAGGCGTTTTACGTTCCTGTCAAAAAGGCCACAAAAGCGAACCCGCGGGAAAAAGCTTGTCATCATCAAAGCTTTAAAATAATAATATTGTAAGTTAATATTAGCCATGTCACAGTTATTAGCAGTTGCTTGCGGACAGTGAACACGTTTTCCGTGCCACGTTTCAGCGCCGGAAACAATTCATTATATCGAAATATGTCGCTGGTGTGTTAGGCTCACCTTACACTGAGACGTGGAGACTTTAAGATACGCTATTATTTTTATTCAAAAAATTTGTTTAATGTTTTTTTTCTTATAAAAAATAAAAATATAAATGTGAAAGTCAGTGAGGATGGATGGATAGATGAAAGGATGGATGGATTTTTGATACTCTTTCACGTCAGAACGGCTAAATGGACCTGGATGAAATTTGGAACAGAGATAAGTTATAGTCTGGAATAGCACAATAGCTACTTCTTATTCCGGTAGTATGTTTCCTAGTGATCACGCGGGCAAAGCCACTGGCAGAAGCTGGCCACATATAATAAAGAATGTCATATTTGCATCTTTCTTTCTTTTTTTGGATGAAAATGAATTATATGTCTTAAAAATAAATCTACACTCTTTGAACTGTTTCAATCTTAATTGCTGATGCAATAAAGATTGAAACAGTTCAAAAAGCTTAGGACTCATAATAATAAATAATAACATTTCGGTAGCGCATAACAATAATTGTAAAAGGTCAAGAAGCCAATTAGTCTTAAATGTTTAGAATTATTGTAAAAAAATCCTTCTTGACCTATATTAGGTCTTTAGTTCTGGATTTGGTTTTGGAATATCCTGTTATAAATTAGTAAATTAATTATTAGAGTATGGTATTAGAGTATGGTACTTAATTAGAGTATGGAGCCATCATATGGATGATGGCTCGTGTTCGACACTATCTGACCTTAAGATTAGCGGAGATGAGGCTGATGATGAACCCTTCTTACCTGGAAGTAATTTAATTACTCAAAGTAAAAATAAAGACACTCAGCATTCAGCTATGTCCAACAATTGTATAGGATATTATACAAAATCCGGCTAGGTATTTCACTCTTTTTTTACAACAAAGCAACTTTCAAATGGAAAAGTGCTTGACCTCTGTGTATATCGACCAATTTAGGCCAACAAAACAATCGGCACTACTATTGTTTCAAACCACTGCAATGCCGCAAACACTTGAAGCATTACAAAATTAAAATACAACACAATACAGTACCCAATACATTGTTTTCTAAAATCAAACAGAGCAATACAAACCGAGGCTGCCATAACACAACACAATGTTGTGTTCGTTTGCTACAATATCTGAGTATGGTCTATCAGTAAATTTTGCTGGTTTTTCGGATTGAGACATCGATATTCCTGCCTAAGATTAAGACCATGTTTCACGTGACATTTTAATAACTTTGACAGTACACCAATGCGAAAAAAATAACTGAATCCGTCTTTTAGTAAGTACCTTTTTGACATCGACTTCAGAAATTAAAGTTATTTTATACTTTGTTGTGTTTTGTTTTTGGAAGTCGGTTTTATGTTTTTGTAAAAAAGTTTTTAACCACAAACACAGCGTACCAGCGTGATGTTATGTTATTAACTGGTATAAATAATTAACAGCCATGCGATTCTAGAAATCCCGATCCATTTGCTACTATTGATTGAAGAGTTCCGTTGCCTACCTCCGAAGTTCTTTATCAGATCTTCACCAAATTAAAATGGGACCAGTCCGGGAACATACTCTTCCAAACAAGAATCGTCCAAATCGGTAGACAATTGGCGAAAATATCGCTGAATAAACATTTTCATGGGATCCTATCATCAGATTCTGACTTATAACTTCCATCATCAGCTCAGCAACATGAGATGATGATTACCAGGCACAAATATCTGAATTGCGTTGGAAAGTTTATGAAAAACAGTGTATGTGCTAATAAAATTTGAGGGTTTCCCTCGATTTTCATAGGATCCCATCATCAGATTCTGACTTGGCAAAAATGGGACCCCTCTCAGTAGGTATAGGCTTTCGAATAAAAAAATATTTTTTAAAATCGGTTCACAATTGGCGGAGAAATCGGTGAACATATATAAAAAAATATACATAAACAGCCGGACATAGAACCTCCTCCTTTTTGATGAAGTCGGTTAAAAAAGGGTGCAAGTCTATAAAATTAAACTTTACTGGATACAAAAAAAATGCTTCGCATTCTAGTACCATTTTTATTACAATCTCTAATTTTCGATTGCTTATGAGTAGTTTGAGTGGTATGATGTGCCACTTGCACTGAGGTAACATATAAAGCTTTTTATGAAATTAATAAAATTGTACCAAACAGAGTTGAAGCTTTTCGAAATGTCGGTTCAACTACAAAAATTTAGTACTACGTGTGATAAACCTGAATAAAACATGGCGATACTGCTATGATATGCTGAGGGGTCTACTTCTCTTTTAACGCCAAACAGCGTTGATCTTGTCCAGGTTTGAAGTTGGTGTGGGAAGCACCCATCAATGTCTCAGTTTTAGCTCATATGGCTGTGTGTTGACATCTAACCAGCAGGAGGGCCATCGTCTATTTAGCTGGTATATTATAATTGTTAGTCTCATCGACCACCAGAGAAGAGTGTCCATAATATCGCCTGAAAATAGTTCAAAAGTTATTGCAGTATATGTTACAGATAGATAGATAGATACGAGTAGATAGATAGATAGATAGATAAAACATTTATTAGGAACAAGAAATATATATACAGATATGATATTATCACGCAATAAGGAGACCGTATACATACTAGATATAGGTATTTACTAACTTCATTCAAGCCACGCGATTTGAAACGTCATTTTTAGGTTTCTGGCGTCTATTTTCACTTGGCCCAATAGGGACTTACGGGTTCAAACGGTTGAAAACGATTCTGCCCCCTCGGGGGTTGACGACTGCTGAGTGGCTACTAGTCTACTTATATAACTTGATCGCTGTGTGCGGTGTTGCTTATGGTCGGGGCCATGGCTTCTTACTATTCTAGGTCATATAAATACGGCCCGCTTGCATTTAATTTCCTATCATTGTTATTATAATTAGTTCTAATTAAGCCGTTTTGGTTCATATAAACTCATTTAGTTCAGGTTTTAGAACGCAGGACTCTTTTTTTGAAGTGAAAATTTCTTTAGCGGCATTATGCACTTTTTGTGATGGGTAAAAAATGTTAAACTCGCGTCAGGACACGTGACCTGATCAAAAATACGTAAGATGACTCACGTCAGGACACGTGACCTGATCGAAAATTCGTAACATGGAGGGAAAGAAGCACGTATTCAAGTTTTCACTTCTGCCGGCACTTACGAATTGCAACCCGTTGTTTTTTTTACTATTGATAGGCATGCGTTTGACCACTATCTCACCTGTTGGTAAGCGATGATGCGGTCGAAGATGTAGCACGCCTGTCTAGAAGTAACCTAATCACTCTTGACTAAAAGACTAAGCATATCAGAGAAACTTGTTAAATACTTAGTCTGTTACAGAATTTGAATCATGGTTTGTTATTATGCCTTATCTTTAAAGCACCTGTAACTTAAACTTGATCTGCCTAGCATTTTGCCTAGTATGTTAGCGTCAGCTTAGAGTTTAAAGATTTTTTGTCGAGTGGTTTAGGCGTTTGCCTTGTGACCCGGTGGTCGCGGGTTAGATTCCCACTTGTAGAGCATATTTTATAAAGTTATCTTTCAGTTTGGCTAGAACATCAACATCAACAGTTTTGCAAGCCTTGAATCACCTGATTGTCTGATGAAAAGGTGATTCCTTGCTTTGGAAGGCACTTATAAGCCAGTGGTCCCGGCCGACAACTGGCGGTCGTCAATATAATCATGTCAGAGGCCTTTGAGGCGATTTACAAACTCTGACACTAAGGTGTGTGGGGTCGTTAGACCTTACTGCCCACACGAGAAGAAGAACCACATTCTGGCTTCTACTCGTAACCACTGACAAGATCAAGACTTGACTGCTAGGACAAACGGCTTAACCTCCTCCTTTTCAGGGCTCGGTAATACTTGGTACGTTATAGATGGTCACCCAACCACGGAAAAACCAGGGCAAGCATTCGTCACTCATAATCAGGTGACCTTCTTCAAGGATGAGTTTTGGTCGATAGGTGTGCTGTATCGGCGTTTCCGCGGCCGGCTACGCGACACTTTGCAGCGTAACACGACGCGTCACTTCGAGTACAGTAGTTATTAAGTTTGTTGCGTAGAATTGGTATTATTTTATAGTTATTGTTTTTATACTTATCTATACTAATAATATATTAAACTGAAGAGTTTGTTTGTTTGTGTCTAGTGGTCAGGATACCCATAGAAGCTGTGGATACTAGCTGGCTGTATGACTCGCTGCTCGAGAGATTGAAGTCACGATGAGGAAGTGATGATGACGTCACGCAGAAGTAGTTGCGCGAAGGCTGCGCTGACGTTCAATGTTGAGGGTAACCAGTTTGGAGATAAGCGGTACAGAGAGTAAAGTCCCGCATACCCCCATTGAATAGGGAGGATCCTCCGACCAGGCGGTTGTTGTATCTGGCGGGCTACTGCCTGATAATTAATATTCGGGCTGATGTATATAGTATGTTCAAATCGCACGGTAAACTTTGCTTGCGCGATGCAAGATTTTAGTTCGCTGCTAGTTGGATAGATGGCGTTGTGGTTATTTTTGCTGCGATCTAAATTTGCTCCGTTGGTTTTTCTTGTGGCGGCATTGCAGCCGCTACAAGCCCATTTGTCAAGGAAGGCTACATATTATCACGCTAAGACCAATAGTAGCGGAGCAGATGAAGTTACGCGGGTCAACTAGTGTATGTATTTTGTGGGCCACAATTAAATAAATAAATTGCTGCCTGTTATTATCAAGCTCCTTTAATCCAAATTAAAGTTCTGAGTAGTACTTCCCAAGACAACGATTAATTTCGAAAACTATTTTCATTTATCTACCTACTACTATAGTACTCTAGTTTCAAACATTTATTTTTAACTGACATTTAAGTAAAAACAATCAACAAGAATGCCCTTTATTATCAAGTTTCAAAGTTCAGTATAAACCGGACTTAATTCTAAGATTCACAATGCTTCTTCCTACACGAACAAGAAAATTGCGATGTAGCTACTATTCTTAGAGGAGGATCTTTCAAGAAAATGCCATTCAATATACTCGGTATATCTATTTATCTAATATATAAAGCTGTTGAGTTTGTTTGTTTGATTAACCGCGCTAATCTCAGGAACTACTGGTCCGATTTGAAAACTTCTTTCAGTGTTAGATAGCCCATTTTTTGAGGAAGGTTATAGGCTAATACCATCACGCTAAGATCAATAGGAGCGGAGCAGTATTGAAAATTGTGACGCAGACGAAGTTGCGCGGGTCAACTAGTACTAATATAAAGCTGAAGAGTTTGTTTGTTTGTTTACTTGAACGCGCTAATCTCAGGAAATACTAGTCCGATTTGAAAATTTATTTCAGTGTTAGATAGTACATTTATTGAGGAAGGCTATAGGTTATAATATATCATCACGCTTAGAACAATAGGAGCGGAGCAGATGAAGTTGCGTGGGTCAAGTAGTTTATGTAGCCGTGCTAGTTTAGGCGTCTTACAAAGGCGACTTAGTTAATGTAGTCGACATAAACTACCACTGAGCGCAATATTTTTTTTAATAATTCATTAAGATACAATAGTACATTAAACATGATTAATGCATTAGAATCATCGATCACTAATAAAGAACTAGATACACAATCAGCGGCAAAAAATGTCCTCACCGAATGAGCACCGACTGGAACATTTGGTGCGCTTTTCATTTAGAAGCACTCGAGCGCTCCGACGGTAAACCTGCCTCAGTGCTCGTTTATAAATTGCAATAGTCACACATCTAGGATGTTAAAAAGGATGGTGTTTTATATGTTCGGTAAGTATTAATATTAACATTGTAGGTATAATTGTTATCACTGTATTGTAAATGCTGATATTTTGTCAATAAATCATGTAAAACATTTTTTAAATTTGTTGTTTTAAACTCAGTTAAAAAGACTTACTAAACGTATTAATCATAGTATCGCATGCCCACTTAAATTGTTTGGGTTATGCGCGTTGATTCTGTTCCATTTGTTGGAGACGAATTCGAACTTTAAGACATGCGTAAAAGGTTGAATTTGTTTTGATACATATTGATCAGTGGGTATCGGTCGTAAAAAAATATTGTTTTTTGTACAAAGGTTTTTGAAATAAACTTTAAGCACTGCGTTTAAGGTTGAATTTACATTAATGTGTGTTTATTTCAACTAGCATTACCTAAACACAATTTGGTGACAGTTTTAAGAGAACTTTTACTTGGGATTGTGCATCTAGTTCTTTATTAGTGCTCGATGATTAGAATTATAAAAACCCTGTTAGTATGTTTACGTATCAAAATAATGTCACCGTTCCATATTTATAAGGCACTTGTCTCACCGCCGGCTATCAGCGTGTAGCGAGTAAAGCTTCAAATTTGAAACAGTTGGCGATCAGCGAGAGCAAGTGAAAAGTTTCGATAGTTTTGACGCTCGGCTTTCAGCGAGTACTTTGGGGCAATGGGCTTTTACTCGCAATACTCGTTCCGGCCGTCACTATAGGTAGAAATTACCACAGTTTGGTTGTTCTGACCGCCAAGCGAGCACCGGCGAGCGAGTGTCGTTGAGCAAGTACAATCTTTAATAGCTCTTGTTCCTGTGGTCAACTAGAGGTAAGAGCCACTCGCCAGCAGTGTGAACAGCCAGCTATCGATTATGAATGTATGTGTCTCTTTTACTCACACGAGATCTATATCTTTTGTCCCTTCTCTCAGCGAGCAAATAGTCGATAGCTACTCGCTTTCTCGCCGGCGGTGGGACAAGTGCCTAAATATTATTGTTTTTTTTTAATGTGTAATAGTCATTGAATAGATGAAGTGGGCTGCCATTGAGACTAAAATTGCACTGTGTATTAACAGCAAAAAAGATTTCAGTGTAACATGATTTTGTTATATCCCAGTAGGATGTCGTTTGATGATGTCATCGTGACATTTCATGGTTATTTTTGTATTAATAGGACTAAAAGTTATGGTTAATCTCAAGAAGAATTTTTAACATAAATGAATCGCTAAAATTATTTAATTGAATACAAACTATGGTAGGCCCCAGATAAATTCGCAATAAAGTACATTGATCTCTCCCTAATAGCACTTCATAGGTACCAAAAAATAACTTAAGAATCGTTTTTCTCTACTAAAAAATGTAAATAATCACGATATATATTGATTCAGGACTTCTTTATATTTTAATTTGGGTTTTTAAAATTAACAATGTGTAAGTGGGTCAACGATCGTTATTGCAAACTTAGCTTCTGCCATAGTTAGGATTTTCTGAAAAAATAATTTAAGTCTTGACCTCAGAAACAGATAAGCCTTTGATTTGCTAATAACACACAACATTCTATTTAGTTGTATTTTTCAACAAATGTATCAAAATCCAAAGGTAAAGTCATGAATTTGAAAGGTACTTTTTAGGTACTCTAGGGATGTATCAACTTACATTAGATATTTATGGATAAAATCCTCTTTGAACACAACCTACAACCTGGGAGTCTTTAAGTCAAGAGTGAATAGGTTGCTTCTAGGCAGGCGTGCTCCATCTTCGACCACATCATCGCTTACCATCAGGTGAGATGGTGGTCAAGCGTGTGCCTATTATTAGTTAAAAAAAAAAAATATTCCAAACTAATTGGCCAACCATATACCACATTTTCGAGTCAAAACATAGACCCATGAACTCAGAAGTTAGTGGTTTTACTTCCTTATGAATATGCATCTTGTCGGTCGTGGGAACAAGCTCTATATAGGGCAATGTGCCCCCAGGGACCCATCGTCTTGGGAAACACTGGCCAAGCCCGACCACATCCTAAGCACTCATTAACAGTACTAACCATGTACTAACCTACCTCTTAGTAATGAGAGCACACCCCGAAATACAAAATTCTTAATGGTAAAAGATAGAAATGGCAATTTACTTCAAGGTGTAATTTATAGCGATTTTTATGCTGCCATAAACGCAAAGCGGATAAGGAGGCTTTAATAAAATTAAGTGAAAAATTTATTATTTTTCATCCGTCTTCTTCCTTATTCAAAATTTTTGGTCAGATGGTTTTTGTGATTGATTTGTGTATGTGTAGGGTGTTTGTTTGTCTATGTTGGTATTTAAGTGGTATTTTTGCACATATTTGGATAGAATTTTTTGGTTGCGGAGAAATCATTAACATTATACGGAAAAAATAGGACGACAGAACTTGACCCTCCTAGACCGTAAATGAACTCGCACCGTGGTCACTTCGAGAACACGATCTTTGAGAGTGGTCGTGTATGAAAGTCTTTTAAAAATCTTGTTTCACGTTGATCACTTTATAAGGATTTTACGCAAACGTATCTTTTCTATTTAAATCCACGGGAGAAAAATAGTCTAAAACTAATTACGTGAGCAGAGCCTTTGATATTAGTTTTTGGGTTGAGGAGCGTTCCATTTCTCATAACTTTATTGTTATCTATGAATAGTGCTTCTAATCTTTCCTTCTTAAGTGAATTTTGATTATAAATAAAGTGTTACCAAACTACAAGGTTCAAACAACGTTAATGGCAAACTCATTGTCATTCTCTTGGGCTTCTCCCAACCCAATCTATTTAGGATCGGCGCAACATGTCTTTTTCTTCAGTATGTATGTATGTACTAATACAGCAGTATTAGTCAGTTAAATGGCTTTCCTGAATAGCCAGAAATTAAATCAACTTTCATACAGTTTTCATCAGCACTTTTTAAACGTCAAATATGACAAAAGACAAGCTTACCTCACCTTATCCCAAGAAGAAACAATGCAACAAATTCCTCAACAATACAGAAACTGTAGAAAAACAAAACACAATCATTTTAAAGCCAAGCGAAGTCGCGTTCCCCAGCTAGTTTACAAGAATAACGAACGGTTGCAAATAAAGGAAGAGAGTTTATCAAAATTGTTGACTTTACAAAAAATATGATCCTCTTCCGTGGGAGTTCTTGTAAGATTAAGTTTGAGATAATCCTGGTTTCAGTTATTCGCGGCCGAGTTTCAGTAATAAGTTCTATTGAGGTTTTCTGTTTGTTTAAGGTTATGAATCTGTAATGAGAATGTATAGGAACGACATTTTTTCTCTTCTCTTCAATGTTTATTTAAGTTGATTAGATATATCTGGACCTTCCAGCTAAAACGGTTTTAATTTTCTAGGAACGTTTCCATAAATCTACATGTTTATAATTCAGGAAATTAGGCTTTGGTCAAGTTATCACGGGGTCTGGGTTATTCCCACGCAAAGAAAAATCCCCTGAAGGAAAACTTGATTACCTAAAACATTTCTATCACAAAATTTCAGTTTGTCATTGTGGCACAGCCCCCCCTGCCGCAATTATGGTTTTTTTTTCAAAGATGCATTTATATGGGTAGAAGGCAATTAAACAAGTACAAAATGTTGAGCAAGATGATGCCCTAAAATTGCACGTTGCTGAGATATTTAAAGATAAAATCACCAAATGAAAACAATGAAAATCATTAAAAAATAACTTATCACGTAAAATTAATATCACTAAATACAATGAAACAAAGTCCTCCACCACGTCTGTCTGTCTGTCTGTTCAAGATAAAATCAAAAACAACCGCACTGATTTTCATGTTTTTTTCACCAATGGACAGAGTGGTTCTTGAGAAATATTTTAGTATATAATTTGCTTAGAAAAAAAAATTTGGGATCCTTAAGAAAATTGCAGCGCGGACAAAGTCGCGGGCGAAGTGCTAGTGACTGATAAAATATTGGTGTTCTATACTGCCTTTGTCTTATTCAAGAAATTCAGGTATGATGTTTGTATGAAACTAATACATAATTATACATAGAGGAAGTGATACCGCATGGCTACAGCTACATGTCAAGGATATAATAACGTAGCTCTGTGGTTTTATCTGCTCGCAACAGATACCGCAGTAGACACTAGTTTATTGACAACTAATTCGCTGTGGTGATGGTATTAATTACAAGGGATGTTCGGCTGCGTGTAAAAGACAAGGCAAATTAGTATTGGCTACCTGATATCAGGGTAACTCACAACAGCGTATTTTTCTTTTTATTTTCGTGTCTATTGACTAATTCTAAATTTGAATCTGAATCTGTCCGACCAGTATTGAGTAAAGCATTGGCCTCGTTCAAATCTTGGATGGTGCTGGTAGTTGTGCTTGACGGGCAATTGAGGAGGTAATGTATGTCCTGTGCTGTGAAAGGGCACTGGCACTGCGTTTGAGATGGGTGAACAATGCCCCATTTAGCCAGGTTATATTTACAGCGGTGCCAAAAAATTGCATGCGTATTCCACGCATGCAATTTTTTATTAGCAAAATGAAATACTTATTAGCTCTAGTAAACAATCATGAAATTATTTTTTAAATATGCGATGCATCAGCGATGAAGTTATAAAGCTTCAAAGATTACAATTAGAAACAGAAGTCCGATGTGAACTTTGACGTCATCATCTATGACGCCTATACAGCTGCCATAGAAAACAGCGTTTTCGCAAGAGGGATAGATATATTTGTTTAAAATAATTATATCTCCTTCGTTTTTCGAGTAATTTTGATTCTTTTTTCACTGTTAGTATTATATTTTACTATATTTTTAGATAAACTATGACAAATAAATTTTTCATTCAGTTTTTAACCGATATAATCCGTAAGCCCCTATTGGGCCAAGTGAAAATAACAAGATGCCTACATATAAAGTTTAAATAGCGTGAGCGTCGGCTTTTCCCGAAAGGGACTTACGAGTTCTGAGTGGTTAATTAAGAGATTTCCAACAGAAGTTCGCGTCAGCGTATTTTTTTTTTTATGTGACAAGCCCGCCACACATTCCCAACCACTGCAACTCCTGAAAGCCAGAATCAACAGTGGCGACCACCAGAAAAACGCCGAGCCAATGAAACCCGACGAGTCCCGGAGAAACGATTCAACTGTCTTGGATCCTGCAACGAAATTAATCAGAAAAGTACAGCGGAGGAGTAGGAAAAACAAATATATATAATCAAGTCAGCGTATTGTGAAGTTAAAACTGCATGTGTAAAATATATTTTTTGGATTTTTCATTTGTTCATAAAAAAATCGTAGTTCTGCTCTTTCTACAGCCTGACTAATACAGATATTTTGTTGTTTCACCCCATTTATTGAACCACCACTGCACACTGGTGTGTAAAACCATCAAATGCTTTAAAACAGCTGTTCCGATATTATGATGATTGTGTCATGGCTTTTATTGATCCGTTTTAGAAAAAGGATAGTGCTATTCATCCTGTATAGCCCCGTTTTTCTCTCACAATGGAATTATGATAGTATTGACACGTCAAAGTAAACTATTGGGTTTGGTATTGGATTGTTTTGGGTTGGGTTGGGTATTGCCCTACCGAGAGGCGGTTGCGTCTTTTTGCGAAGACGTAATCTCGCAGAAGGAAGCGGCGGAGCGGGTCAGAGAGGAAGACTCTCTTGCTGACCCGATTCGCCGCAGAAGGACGGGACGGCGCAGGCGGCGAAATGCCGACTTGATGCCGCCATAGGAGGGGCCAGCGGACGATAGACTGGGGACTCTATCGTCCACGCTGTAAGGTCCCTGGAGTCGTGGTGATGTCCCAGTGCACCCGGACATCGCTGAAAGAAGAGGGAGCCCGAACGGGCATAGAAGAGGGAGCCCAGAAGTAGGCCACGCTGGATGGGTCGCGAATGTCATGCGTAGCAGTCCTCGCGACCCATCCATCAAGGCGAAAGTAGGTGCACAGGCGAAGTTTTTAGTGGGTGCAAGTCCCACATAACCACGTCGTCTCGTCTCGTCGCAAGGAAAAAAAAAAAAAAAAAAAAAAGGTTATTGCCCTACCAAGGGACGGTGGACTTTTGAGGGACGGTGAACTTTTGAAGGACGGTGGACTCGGGGTCGTCCGCCGCCCCCAATCCAGCAGGACCCGAGACGGTGGCGCGTATTGTTCCAGACGCGCCCCTACTGGACGTGGCGGGGGGACCTTGCTCCTCCCGCGGGCCTGAGGTGGCCGGGGATTATGGAAGGCGTACTAGCTCTCACAATCCTCGGTCAAGTGTGAGATGGAACACCGGGGTGGTTTTAGTCAGTAAGAGTCTGACAGACCCCTTCGCCCGCCCCAGGCGAGGGACATCCATGAGGATTTTCCACACCGGCAACAAAAAAAAAAAAAAAAAAGGGTATTGCCCTACCGAGGTGGCCCGCAGAGGCGGACCGGCACCAGTCGGGGATCGCGGAAAGCCAGTTAAGTTCTCGCGATCCCCGGCGTTGGTGAGAGATGGAACACCGGGGTGGTTTTAGTCAGTAAGAGTCTGACAGACCCCTCCGCCCGCCTCAGGGTGGAGGACATCCATGAGGATGTCCCCCCGTTAAAAAAAAAGAAGGGTATTGCCCTAGGCTAAAATTATAATCTGACCGATACCTTTTTTGAGGATGGGTAATCATCCAATGACTCCTCCCGCTCCGGGTGGAGCAGAAGAAGTATTGGACTCTTACTGAATAAAACCCATCCGAGTTCCTCCTTTGTGTTTCAGGGCCGCGGTGACTCTTTCAAACAAAATCCGAAACCCTGGCAGATCCGACTGATACCTGCCATCTGAACACCCTACAAAATCGTGGCTGCAACTAGTCTGAGGGCTTTGTCACAAACTGATTCGCAGTATCTACTCAAAAACACGACCACTTATGATATTACTAATTGACCCGCGCAACTTCGTCTGCGTCACAATTTTTTATAACTATTATCACACTATTGGTCTTAGTGTGATAATAGATACCTAGCCTATAGCCTTCCTCGATTAATGGGCTATCCAACACTGAAAAATATTTTTCAAATCGGACCAGTAGTTTCTGAGAGAGACGCGCTAGCGTTCAAGCAAACAAACAAACTCTTCAGCTTTATAAATAGTCAAAGACACTAGTACAGTACAGTACAGTACAGCACAGTACAGTGGTAGTAGTAGTAGTTCTTTGTCGTATGGACAAAGTCTGAATTAAATATATTATTATTATTATTATAAATGAATATAGATAGATTGTCCATAATTTTCCCACATTGCAAAATTGAATTATTATTATCGCTAACCACAACCCAATCATGACGATTAATATTATAATTGAATTTGTGGTCACTTTGATCACTTTGTTTGGTAATCACATCGTCTGTTATCTGTAATTAGGTAATTAACGTTTTGATTTTCTCTATATATATAGGTAGTCCGAACATTATAAACTAGATAGGTATAGTCCAGTCAATTTAGACATCCGAGGTTACACTAATTCACACCCAGCTCGAAATTGGGACGATTGTTCAAAACACAAATCATAATTGAAATCTAAAAAGTCCTCATCGATCCGATACCTGGAAAAAAAATACTCGGGGTCAAAGATCACAAACGCAATAGGGTATTTCACTAAAAAAATCTAATTAGTCCGTCTGATAGATTTTCAAAAAATATTGGTCACGTATTTCTTCACGTAAACAAATAATAAAGAGGCACGAGACACGCGTGACGTCATCTGGCTTGGTAAATTTAGTACAGTCTGTGACCAACATTATCTAACCCACTTGACCATTATTCACTAACAGTCAAGTGGGTTAGATAATGTTGGTCACAGACCCTACATTTTTACCAAGCCAGATGACGTCACGCGTGTCTTCAACTCGCTGTATTTTTTGTTTACGTGAAAAAAGAAAAAATACGTGTCGAATATTTTTTGAAAATCCATCAGACGGATTAATAGTTTTTTTTTTAGTAAAATACCCCATTTTCAGCAAAACGGTAAATCTGTACTAACATATAAAGCTGAAGAGTTTGTTTGTTTGTTTGCTTAAATGCGCTAATCTCAAGAACTACTGGTCCGATTTGAAAAAATCTTTCAGTGTTAGATAGCCCATTTATTGAGGCAGGCTATATCATCACGCTAAGACCAATAGAAGCAGATCAGTAATGAAAATTGTGACGCAGACGAAGTTGCGTGGGTTCACAAGTTTTATCATAAAATTTGTTACAAAAAAAATTGTAGATCAGAAAGTTATCTATAAAAATGTCTTGATACTTTTTCCTATTTTTTGGTCTAATTTTCTAAATGTAACGTGTTCCAGAGTGCAAATGCACTCGTATTCTGGAAATAAATTACTGGCACGTCATAAACTTTAATAAACAATCACAGTCTAGAGATGCGATTGTCTGCAGTAAATTCATTCAAACAATACCGGAGTCAACCCGTATTTGTGAATTCGTCACATTTATTTTCTTGCCAGAAACTGAGTTTGCGAGAATTTATGAGACATTTCTAGATGTCTAATGACTTGGTTTCCTTCTAAAATATGTTCCAAGCCTCTCGGTAGGTGCTCTACGGTGTACGCTCATTCATCAGCTAAGTGTGCCTACAAACAAATAACTGAACAAAGATCTCCTATAAGTGTTCGTATAACTGAACACTGAAAGAAAGTGTTCATGCAAAAGTAACTCAATTTCCAGTCGACAGCACTCGCAGTTGACTAGAAATGTTTAGCCGCTAGTCTACGGCCACCCTAAGATCGTTAATTCTAACAGGTAATTAGCCCTATGTTCAGCAGTGGACATTTATAGGTTCCCGTCACGGCACCAGACTATGCAACGTCATGCATGAAGTTTACACACGAACAAAGTTCTTTACCTCGTCAGAAACTCATCAGGACATGAAATTATTAAATCCACAGGCGGGAGACAGGCAATTATAAATAGCCTTGCAAAATTGAGTCCAGGCTAACAACCGGCTTACTCGCCTTGAACAAAATCAAGTAAATTGGTCTGCTCCAAGTGAATGCAACGTTGCATCGATCAGCGGTACCTAAACGGTGCACCCACATTCGAATACCGACCTTGGACTAACAAGATAAAGTATATTTTTACATGGGTGATCTCACGAAAATTGTGGTGAAGTTTTCGTTGTGAAAGTACTTTGAATCTTTAGATACTTTATGTACGAACACAGAATAATGTAGTGTTTAAAGTAAGCGGTAACTCAGTGCTTGTTCTTTAATGAATTTTACAATGATGGATTTTCCGAACAATGTCCCACCTTTGTCGTTTGAACTTTTTGATGAACAGCGATTCGGACGTGGTTCATATCGGTGCGGGGCCAATTTTAAGTTTCACGACTTAAGTTTTGAAGAAGAAAACGTGTTTATCTATGATGAGTTTGAGTTTTCAACGGCTTTTTGTAATTTTCAAATTTGCAGACATCTTTTTAGAGTCCAGCGGTTATAATACTATCTTTTTAGTAGCTACATTTTGTAGTTTTAGTTCTAGGAAAATGCCTCTTCCAGTTTCCATGACCCCGCGCGTCTTCCCATTAGTTTGGATGAAACTTAATGTACGGCAATTTTATTTTTCTAAAACTGACTACTACAGACAAAGTTTCAACTCGTTTCAACCAGATTACAAATTCTAATAATTTTTAAGCAACGTTCACATTCGCATGTCAGTCGCAACCTGCAAAAATGTATGGAAATAAAAGCTTTTTTGACAGTTTGCGACTGAGTTGCGAATGCGAACGTTGCTTAAAAAATAGTTGAACTGGTGCTTTGGACATTTTCCAAATCCTTATATATAAAACTAGCTTTTGACCGCGACTTCGTACGCGTTTATCACTTTTCTTACCATTCCCGTAGGAACTTCGAAAAATCCTCTTTTAGTGCTCCCCTGCATTTTCCAAGGAACCTACATGCAAGATTTTAGTTTTTCCGGTAGTTTCGGCTGTGCGTTATCTGTCAGTCACTCAATCAGTCAGTGAAGGAAGAATCTATACTAATATATAAAGAGTTTGTTTGTTTACTTAAACGCACTAATCTCAGGAACTACTAGTCCGATTTGAAAAATTCTTTCAGTTTTTAACCGACTTCTTCAAAAAGACCGGTTCTATGTTCTGCTGTATGTATTTGTTTTTGGCTTGTGTTTAAACACCGCCCAAAAAAGTACCTATTTTACTACCAAAAAATTTATAAACGGTTACCAAAACAGATAAATGGTCACCAAATAATATTCGAGAAGTAGCGCTCGCCGGCCGCTGCCGCGGCACCGCTCGCTTCGCTTGCTCGGCTCGCGCGCGGTTGGTCACAATTCTAACCTAACCTAACCTATTTTATCCAGTTTGTAACCCCAAGGCTACATTTTATGGCAATCACAGTTGAGTTGGATAGAATTTGGTGACCGTTGATCCATTTTGGTGCCTAGGCTTAGAGTCTTAAAAATATTATTTTTGGTGACCGTCTAAATTATACCCTTTGTTTTTATGTATGTTCAACGATTTTTCCACCAATTGTAGACCGATATTAAAAATATATTTTTTTTAGTCGAAAGCCTATACTCCTGAGGTGGTTCCATTGTCACCAAGTCAGAATCTGATAATGGGATCCCATGAAATTCGAGGGAAGCCCTCAAATTTTATAGACTCATTTCATTTTTATGAAATTTCTAACGCGATTTAGTAGTTTGTGCCTGATAATCATCATTTTATGTTGCTGAGCTGATGACGGAAGGTATAAGTCAGGATCTGATGATGGGGTCCCATGAGAAATGTTTGTTCAGCGATATTTTCGCAAATTGTTAACCGATTTGGATGAATATTTTTTGTTTGGAAGAGTATTTTTCCGGACTGGTCCCATTTTAAACTGGGGAAGATCTGATGAAGAACTTTAGGAAACGGAACTCTTCAATAAATGATAGCAAATGGATCGGGGTTTTTGAAATCGCATGTCTGTTGATTGTTTACACCAGTTCATAACATAACATCACGCCGGTTCACTGTGTTTGTGGTGTCACTTTTTAGTGGTGCCTGCGTACCACTAAAAAGTGACACCACCAACACAAAAATAAAAAACTTAAAAAAATATAATAAAACTGAGTTCCAAAACCAAAATACTACAAAGTATAAAATAATTTTAATTTCGGAAGTTGGCGCCAAAAAACCAAAAAATACCAAAAACACACTTTTATTTCGGAATAAAAGTTATTTTATACTTTGTAGCGTTTTGTTTTTGGAAGTCGGTTTTATTTTTATTTTTATTAAGTTTTTTTAGATAGCCCACAAAGACCAATAGAAGCGGAACAGACGAAGTTGCGCGGGTCTCTAGTTTTATATATTAGGATTCTTCCGTAACTGAGAGAATGACTAAGTGACTAACAGACAACGCACAGCCGAAACTACTGGTCGTGAACACTAAAATTTAGCATGTACGTTCCTTCGAAACTGTAGGATGGCAGAGAAGATTTGGAAAAATCCAACAGGATCGGCAAAAAAACGGGATATGCGGGTACAAAATTGCAGGCTAGTGTGATCTAAACTGGGAAAAGTAAAATAAAATCAAGAATTATTATCAAGAAGGATATCATATAATTAATATCAAGAAGGAAAAGTACCTAACAAGCTTTAATCTATACTAATATATAAAGCTGAAGAGTTTGTTTGTTTGTTTGTTTACTTGAACGCGCTAATCTCAGGAACTACTGGTTCGGTTTGAAAAAATATGTCAGTGTTAGTTAGCTTATTTATCGAGGAAGGCTATAGGCTATATATAATCACGCTAAGACCAATAGGAGCGGAGCAGTAATGAAAATTGTTACGCAAACGAAGTTGCGCGGGTCATCTAGTATCAAATATAACGATGACGACAGCATTGTCCATGACAGTTACAAAATAAAAACAAATGAAGAAATGTGTGCTTCCAAACAGACTGTACAAACGAAGCGAAAACATGGAAAATGTTGAATGAAAATAAACGAAATTGAATGGTCCCTAACTAGTTACGGGCTCTCCAAATTAGAACGACTCCTACTCGAGCCAGCTCCGGACAGCAATAGGCAAGCCTGCAAGTAACATGTGCTGTGAAAGTTTTCCCACAAAATTGTGTAAATAATAAAAGACTGAAGTTTGTTGGGAAATAGTAAAAACTACAATCTTTGCTTTATTTAGTGTTACGTCATAAAAACTACGTGAAACCATCCTAAAATTTATACATTGAAATAATTTGCAATTATTTATTTATTTATTTTATTAATATCTGAGAAAGGAGGATGGGTATTTTTAGGGTTCCTAATATCCGTGAAAACCGGAACCCTTATAGGTTCACTCTAGTGTCTGTCTGTCCGTCCGACAGGCATAGCCTTATTTTTCTGGATCTACTGGATCGATTCTGTTAAAAATTATTACACATATGGACTTCTGCGACCCAAATACGAACGCTTTACGTAAATAAATAAATTTTTAGTATTGGGGTCACTTTTGGGGGTCAAACTACAAAACTGAAAAATAAAAGTTTCTTAAACTGTATAGTAAGACAAATCAAATGTAAGGGCTTACTGTGAGGGTTTTCATTATATTTATTTCATATTTTTAAAATAAATATGGTTTTGAAGTCATTCAAAAAATTAGACCAAAAACCGACTCGGCTGAAGACGGTTTATTTTTTGTAAAAAAGTTTTTTTATCCATTTTAAATGGTGCGCAGGTACCACTAAAAAGAAAACACACAAACACAGCGTGCGGCGTGATGTTATGTTATGATATTAGTTCTATACTAATTATAATAATAATAAATTCATTCATTTGCAAACATTATGTGTCACTTTTACATAAAAGCCCTGCCTCCTGAACTAGGTAGTTAACCTGTATCTCAGGAGACAGTTCCCTTCCTCATTACATTAAACATTTTGTTTACGTGCTAGTTAAAACATAAAAAAAAAACTATGAAACGTATGATATAAAAAGATAATTAGATTAAATATGAACTTGATTAAAACAATAGTAAGAAATATGAAAAATCTGATTGCCCATGTGGTGTGGTGTGTTGTGCATGTTGGTGTGTTTTGTATGTATTCGTAAGAATTACGGTGTGTGTGGTTGTGTTGGTAGTGCAGTCCTTTTATTTGTTTGGGTTACAGTTGACTAGATAATCTATTTGTTCGTAGTCTAATTTGCTGAGCCAGTCTAGTACACTCTTTCCAAAATTGTGATTGTTTAAATTTTGTGCATTTTTAATAGTTTAGATAGACTAACGTAGAGTTTGCGGACCGATAGGACTCCAGTGCGATTGTATAAATCCGTTGTGGGGTGCCTGTACGGCAGGGACATTAGCACTTTAAGGAGTACACGCTGAGCACGTTCCAGTTCTATTATTACTGATTTGGACGCGCCACCCCAGAAGCAAATGTAATAGTTAAGTACACACACACACACACACTCATTCGCCTATTGCTTTATACGTTGATAGTAGAAGCTTTGTAGGTGCAACATTTCTTAGTTGTTTGAATACGTAAATTAATTTTCGCAGTCGTGCACTTAGACTCAAAATATGGTGATGCCAGTTTAAGTTCTAATCATCATCTGCCTAGCCTTTTCCCAACTATATTGGGTCGGCTTCCAGTCAAGCCAGGTGTTCAATATAACGCCTAAATATTTAATAATATTTGATCTTGCCAAAACATCACAGGAACATTGGATGTTCCGGCGCGGGTTTCGGTTGCATGGAAAAGCGTGGATTTGTACACTAAATTTCGAGTCCGGGCGAGAAATAGCAGTCTTTGTAAAACATAAATATTTTGTCTTGGATGTATTTAACCACAGCAGGTTATCCTCAAGCCACTTCGTAATAATCGCAAGACCGCTTTCTGTTACCGTTAGCACCTGCTCCCATGTTTGGCCATGGAACAAGATTACAGTGTCGTCTGCGAACATAATGGTTTCAGCTTTGGGAATGTCAATCTCCGCAAGACTATTTATATAAGTCAAAAAGAGAGCCGGGCCAGTCGTACTTCCCTGCGGAATGCCAAACGTGTAAGTCGCAGCGTCACTTAAGTGTTTATCTACCCTGACGCGCTGCTCCCTGCCCGCCAGATAGTCCTGGAACCACTGAAGAACGTGTACCCTTACACCCATACTACATTGATTTGTTAAAAGCTATGCAGTATGGGTATTTCCCTAAAGATTAGGGAAAGCTATAAGAAGTCTGTAGTGTTATAAAAACTTGTTAAAAAATTAAATTGGGTCGGAACCCTTTGCTCGCGAGTCTGACTCGCATTTGGCCAGTTTTTGTATCAAAACTTCACTTTTTTCGCACTATAGTAATTAGAAAATGTTTTAATTGGAATCACAATCTCATTCTAGTGACATTTTAAGAATGTCAAAAAATTTGTACATAAATGTTAGAAAATTAAAGGTGTTTATTAACACAGACTATGGAAAGCAAACGTTCTTTTTATATATTTGGGAATCTCTTGATTTATTCTAAAATTTCTATTTTTATAAAGTCACATTAAAGTTTATACACATCTCATTAACATTTAATAAAAAAATATACTACGCCAAATCAATAAAGTTAAAAGCGTTGAAGATCATTTAGATCAAATCTCCAACAAAGAATACACCTTACATGATATGTTATAAAGGACAAGAACAAAAATCTATGTGCTTCCTTAATTATAGGAGAGCACATCATGCAATAAAGAACAACTTTTAAATTTAATGTAGTGAAATTATTTATTTATTATGATAAAATTAATTATAATCAATAAGCTTACCATGAACAACACGTTTAATTTAACTCAACATTCCCAAAAACAGTAAGCTCAACAAATTGTAAAACCTCAGCTTGCAATGATTATGTTCGTTAAAGCTACCATGTTCGGCCAAATTGAAATGTCAACGAACTGGAATCAATATAATTAATACCAACATGACGCCACAAAAAACTCAATGTCAATTAAGGTAATACATGTTAATGTAAATTTTCTGTATTATTTAATCAAAATTTAAATTCTGCTGTCGATTATTAGGTGTCGAAGCGCTGATAGACTGGTCGAGAATTAATCTGTATGCAATTACGGAACGATTTTAAATGATTAAAATTGTATCGTGGTTGAAGTTTTTAGCGGTTAGTTTTTAGCGATTACATTTTTCCTCCCTCATAGTCAAATAACAATAGTTGCCCAGGTCAATCTTCGAGCTACCTACAGAAGCGGCTCGTGGCTAAGTAATAACAGACGTACGGGGCGATCTGCAAGCTACCTTCAGAAGCTGCTCGTGTCTAAGTTATAACAGACGCACGGGGCGATCTGCAAGCTGCCTTCAGAAGCGGCTCGTGGCTAAGTAATAACAGACGCACGGGGCGATCTGCAAGCTACCTTCAGAAGCGGCTCGTGGCTAAGTAATAACAGACGCACGGGGCGATCTGAAGCTACCTTCAGAAACTGCTCGTGGCTAAGTTATAACAGACGCACGGGGCTATCTGCAAGCTACCTGCAGAAGCGGCTCGTGAGTAAATAATAACAGCCGCACGGGACGATCTTCAAGCTACCTGCAGAAGTGGCTCGTGGCTAAATAATAACAGCCGCACGGGACGATCTTCAAGCTACCTACGGAAGCGGCTCGTGGTTATGTAATAACAGCCACACGGGACGATCTGCAAGCTACCTGCAGAAGCGGCTCGTAGCTATATAATAGAAGCCGCACGGGACGATCTGCAAGCTACCAACAGAAGCGGCTCGTGGCTATATAATAAAAGCCGCACGGGACGATCTGCAAGCTACTAACAGAAGTGGCTCGTGGCTAAATAATAACAGCCGCACGAGACGATCTTCAAGCTACCTGCAGAAGCGGCTCGTGGCTATATAATAACAGCCGCACCAGATGATCTTCAAGCTACTTGCAGAAGTAGCTCGTGGCTAAATAACAGCAGCCGCATGGGACGATCTTCAAGCTACCTGCAGAAGCGGCTCCTGGCTAAATAATAACAACCGCAAGGGACGATCTGCAAGCTACCAGCAGAAGCGGCTCGTGGCTATATAATAACAGATGCACGGGATGATCTGCAAGCTACCTGCAGAAGCGGCTTGTGGCTATATAATAATACCCGCACGGGACGATCTTCAAGCTACCTGCAGAAGCGGCTTGTGGCGAAATAATATCACCTGCATGCGATGATTTTGAGGTAACATGCAGAAGCAGCTCGTGGCTAAATAATAACAGCCGCATGGGACGACCTTCAAGTTACCTGTAGAAGCGGCTCAAATTCAAGAATGTTACTATTGGACTAGACAACAGATGTAAAGATTATGGAAACAAAGTTTTCCTTAACCTTTTCACAGACCGTTATCGCCAATCAGTTCTACTTTGTTTCGGAACACCACACGAAAATGATTACCCAATATTATTCCCAGAAATACAGTTCCAATTTTAGCGATACTGCCGGAAACTATACCAATGTATAGTATATAATTATATATAAGGTATACGGACGTACTTTGATTACTCTAGTTTACGATATCATAGTTAAAATGTGGTTCGAAACTCATACAAACCAGCAAAGTTTTCTGTTTGATCAGTAGTTGCCAACAATTGTTTGGAGATTAGGGTCGCCTCTCGAGGTAGAACCAATATTTCAATTTTAATTAAGAACTTTGCTTGGTTGAATTAGAATTAGAGTTTTACTAAAAACTTAAGTCTTGGTCAGATGTGTAGGATGCTCAAGAACTGATGGACCAGGATCGTCACGCAACCAAGGCCGGCCTGAACACTAGTCGAAAACCAAAGCACACCGGAACGGAATTCCAGAGGATTTTGCCACCTGTCAACAAACGTTAAGCATAAGTAAGTTTTTCAAAAAAATTATAGTCTATGTTATTTTCTGATAATTTAGCTTTCTATTGGTGAAATAATTATTTAAATCGTATTTAGTTTCGGAGCCTAATCGTTACAAACAAGCAAAGAAAAATTTTTCTTTAAGTATAGATAACAATAAACAGTATAAATAACAATTAAATAATTATCTGTGTCGAAAAACGACCAGTTTTTTTAGGGTAGTTTTTTTTTGTTTTTGTGTGAGTAATAGTGTAAGGTAGTGGTGGTTGACTTGGGTGAGTTGTGGTGTCTGGATCACGCAGTATGTAGGCAGGTATTATTCTGTCAATCGATACGTTGACCATCTTACCTTTCACCATTAGCTTGAATGCTTTGTCTCCTCGTTGTACGACCTCATAAAGACCAGTGTATGCAGGCGTCAACGATCCTGCCACAGTGTCATCGCAAAGGGAGACGTGTGAAGATGTGCCTAAATCCTGATAAACGAAGGGTGAGCGACGGCCACCATGACGTGACGGTTCCGATTAACTGGAGCTAGCAGCAGCACCACTTCGACTCACTGGAGACTGCAGCATCATCCCGACTCACTGGGATCTCATCACCACACATCACATCGACTCACTGGGGCACCGCATATAGTTCTGACTCACCGTGAACTCTGACAACCTTCCACTGGCCTGGCAAGCATCTCAAGATGCATGGACGACTCATCCACTATCGACCTCCGGTCTCCGAAAGGAAGTGATGTAGTGACCAACGGAACAAATCTACATAGCTACAAAAAGAACCGCGACGCCATCTATCCAACTAGCAACGAACTACTACCTTGAAATCCTGCATCGCGCAAGCAGAGTTTACCGTGCGATTTGAATATATACATCAGCCCAAATATCAACTACCGGGCAGTAGCTCGCCAGGCACAACAGCCGCCTGGTTGGCAGATCCTCCTTTTCAATTAAGGTGTGCGGGACTTTACTCTCTCTTCCACTTACCCTCTAAAGTTTAATTAAAAATGTTTATTTAAGACTATGCAGAAAAGGCTAGGTGATATATAATTTATATTAACAATGGTCAGATTGCCAATTCTACAATTCTATTCAGTGTGATCGAAAAGCTGATTTATCTCCTATATTTAAGTTACTTATAGTTAGTTGAAAGAAAGAATGAAAGAGTATTTATTTAGCACAAACTTAAGACACACAACACGTTTACAGGATTTAAACAAAAATCAGAATGATATATTTTGATGTTTTTATATTAAAAAGGAGTGCCTTGCAGCAGACTGCGCCAAACATTTCCAGTACAGCATCAATACCAGGCAAGTAGTGGCTGACGCTGGTTTTCCAATGAACTTGAAATTGACTGTCATGCATCTTCATAATTTCCTTTTCTCTAATTCCAATTTATCTGGGGGTTTCGCAACAAGTCTTCTTCTACCATAACTTTTGTCGTAATTGTCGTCGTCTCAGTAGATAAAGAAATAAGCGGAAATGAAAGTAAAGTCTCACAAACCTTTATTGAAAAGGAAGGGTACACCGACCGGTTGTTGTGTCTGGTGGGCGACTGCTCGATAGTTGATATTCGGACTGTTGTATATGTTCAAATCACACAGAGAACTCTAATACGGCGATGTAGCATTTCGTTAGTAGATCACGTCTGGTGGGATAAAAATGGCGTTTTTGTGCTTTTTTTTACCAAACAAATTTCACTTAGTTGTGTGGCGGCATTGATAGTCATAGTCACTCTATTCACCTCTTTTCTAGACATATTATCTTCAACTCATTCCATCTACAGTTTCATTGTTTTTCCTTCTTATACGATCTCTACAATCATACTCAAGTATGCCATCATTAAGTAAGCTTATATAAATAGACTTATGAAAACTTGCATTACGATATTCTCTTTTTGCTCCACACTGAAAATATTAACAAATTTCATAACCGCTTTCCACTTATAACGAGAGTTGTTGACCTGTTAGTCACCGTCTCGCCACTCATGCCAATATTAGAGCTGTTTTCAATTTAAAACCTCATATTATTTAAATTTTATTAGTGGTTTTTACGATATAATTTTTTCGACTTTGTGCAATGTTTGTGCTATTTTTTAAGAATAAAGACGTACGATCGAAATATCCATTAAGGTCGAAGTTCAAAAAGAAGGCTAGCGTCAGACAGATATTGTCACTTTTTATTTTATTTTATGTGTACCAGATCCTGTCCAGTCCTGCGCTGTAGCCAGATATTATTATTTTCTTTTTATTTCTTTCTCTGTCTAAATACCATTTGTGTAATAACAACAAGTAACCTTTTCACACTTTTAGCCTATCGGCTAAACCTGGCATAACTCGTTGTTATTTTTAGAGATAGCCAGTACATTCTGCTTGGAAAGTGACTCCACCAGTCTTCTACATCCCTCCTTTAAGTTGCCATTGTCTACATACACACGATAGAGCATCTCTAATCGAATTTAACAGCATTTTTACAGTGTTAAATTTCTTCTAGGGAAATAAAAGGTTCTATCGATTTTTACTCCGCCTAAAATTAGTTGTTTCTTAAATAGGTAACCGTCGCATCTTTCAAAAGATGTTTAAATATTAAACATAACTTTAAACAATTTTTTCTGGCAGCCCTGTTAGATAGTTAATGCATAAGAAGTTTGCTAGCAGCAGAACTTAGCTGATATAATAAGTTTGTGACTATTCATTGTTTTAGTTTCCACATTAACTACAGTTACATACATTTTTGTAGTTGAATTTGTAGTGTTTGATGTTTGTTTGTGAAGTTGTGAGGAGTAAGATAACAATATAGATGTTTAATTTATAGTTTGAAGTTTGTTCTGGTTAACTTGGAGCTCATTGATATCATAAGAGTCAATTTGAAACCCTATATATACTTTGGGTGACTGATAAATTGACTGCGTTCCTTGACATGAGTTATACTAGACCTTTTTTTTTTGTTTTCGGGGGGAAACCTTCAAAGGCACCTGGACTTTTGGGGTAAAGACCAGCGAGTGTGGGATTTTTACCTCACTAAAACCACCCCGGTGATTATCATCAGCACATAGAAAGGGCCCCGTTACCTCTTGAAAGACCACTCCGGATCCCCCTCTGTGCAACGCCTGTTAGGGCACATCTCTGGGGAGACTGTAAAGGGGTCTCCTCTTAGCACGGCAGCACGTGATTACTGTGCCACCGTCTTTCCTAGGATCACTGAATTGGCGGCAGAGAATTGGCCCTCTGAGCGCAAGCAACCCTGGAGACCCACCTGCCTCAAATAACGCAGGCGGGGTTTCGGTTTTTAGGCAGTTTATACTAGATTTACTGACACCTGTTTTTTTTGGATGGAACGTCATCATCCTTCCTTTCTGGGCAGAGTGGAAAGATGATGATTTATTAAATAAAACTCAACCATGTCATTCTAAATACCATTTGCAATCCAGGGTCGCGGTAAATTATTCGTGCAAGTTTCGCAACCCTTTTTTTTTTTAAGGATGGGAAATCATCAAATGACTCCTCCCGCTCTGGGTAAAGCAAGAGGGAGTGTCAGACTCTTACTGACTAAAACCCATCCGTGTTCCTCCTGGTGCCCTTTGTGTTCCAAGGCTACGGCACCCCTTTCGAACAGATTCCGCAGCCCCAGCAGGCACCTGCCCTAGCTGGCCCCGTCATCCACGCTGACATCTCTTTGAGGCGCGCTGGAATCGCAGCGCGCCGCCGACCCGGAAGTTTCGCAATCCTGGGACCCTGATACTTTGGTATTGTAGACGAGGTATCGAAATTTTTATGAAGATCAGTATACGTAGTAGTTTCTGACAAGGTATTGAATTTGCTGGCCGACTGGCGTTTGTATTGTTTAGTTTGGTAATGTTTTTTAAAGTCCGTGTAGCAGACAAAAAGTCGGAAAGCGTAGCATCTTCCGGCGATCTTTGAAGTGGCAAGCGCAGATTGAATGCAGAATGTCGAGGACTAGATATTCTAGTGCAGCATAAGAGTCATTTGTGGCCAGCAGTAAGAAAGAAAGAAAGAAAAAGCGTTTATTTGCGCCAAGCATGACACATACAAAAAAAAAAAAAAACTAAATTATAAAAATTGGGAAGATATGCGTCACATTCGCGCAAAACGGTCATCGCTCAGCATAATGCTGGAACTCGTGTGCGAGACAGAGCCACAGCGCTGGTTTTCAGCGACAGCCGGCGTTAAGTATGACGTCGATCGGAGCGGCATAAAAGTAATTAAAACGTGATAAGTAAACAGAAAAAATAAATACATAAGGGTAAAATATAATAAATTAAGCGGTGAGGAGATGGCAACACACTGTTGTGCAGACGGTGGAATGTGGCTTGGCAGTAGATTGGGACAGTCGCGTTCATCGATACTTTTTAAATATTTTGTAAATTTAAGTGAGTTTTTTTTTTAAAGTAGATTATTATCTCGTCACGTCAGTTACATTTTAAAAAAATACTTGTCTCGTAGTTTTTTACGTTCAAATCAATAACAAAAATAAAGAGCATCAAAGTTCAGGAGTCACCCATCCATGGGCCGATAAAGGCAAGCTTGAAGATCGGCCCTTGCAGCTGTAACTATTAAGTTACAATTTATTCAGAAGTCAATTCAATATAGTTGGGATAAAGCCAACAAGATGATGATAAGAATGTCGAGATTGTAAATGAAAATCACATTCGACAGGATTATAATTGTTAGGAAGGAAACACTTATAATCCTATACAAAACTATCCCCAACACTACATAATAGAGACCACTAACCCTGCAGCAACGTTTATAAATCACGTCTTTATTACAGACCTTTATAACCCGGCCAAACAATAAAGTAGCCCAAATAGTTAAGAAATCCTTCCGCACAACGTATCACAATACTTGAATGGTTTAATTGAGACAAGAGGACGGATGTGGCAAGAGTTATTATCCACTGATTTGTGTGCGAGTGTCTTCTAAACAATGGGCCCCTTTCAAAGCCCTTTCTTGAGTGACAAATGGAAGGTATATTTCCTTAATCCGATGGGAGTTAGTGTTTGAATGTAGGGTTGGGTCACATGGGTGGTTGTGTTTGGCGAACTGAATAAATAACAAAATCTAAAAAAAATATTGAGGAAGTTAAAAGAATAAAGAAAAATATTTTATTTGTGCCAAGTATGATGCAATGAATGCATATGGTGTTAAGATTAAAATTTGATTGATTCATGCCAAAAAATAAAGAATTTCTATTGCCGGATTACTAATAAAAGTTATCATGTAATTTGAAGTTCATTAATAACTGTGGAAGACACCTAAAACATGAACCAAATGGTTTCAGACAGCAAAATACTGATCCAAATGGTTTCAGTTGATGACTGAATGAGAGAATCAAATGCGTTGAAAAAAATATATGTGCTGGTTCTGAATATCAACATCTGCTTAGCCTTTTCCCAACTATATTGGGGTCGGCTTCCAGTAAAACCGGATTTAGCTGAGTACCAGTATTTTACGCGGAGCGGCTGCCTACCAGACCTCTACAACCCATTAACTGGGTAACACGGTACTCCATAGCAAGACTGGAGTCAGATTTACTGGCTTCTGACTGTCTGTAACGACTGCCAAAGATCTACAAATGACAGCCGGGACCAACGGCTTAACGTGCTTTCGGAGGCATGGAGGAATGTTAAGATGGTGGGTGACCATCCACAGACCAACCTTGGCAAGCGTTGCTTAACCTTAAAGATCGACCCATGCGGCTGTTATTATTAAGCCACAAAAAAATAATCCTACCAAATATTATAACAAACTATATCCCGTTAAAATCCAAGCAAAAACAGATCCCCGCCGGCCAACAAGTTCAGCACGGAATTACAACGACCCGTATGTTTACAGGAACCGGTCCGTTTTGAATACGTTAGTCCTACATGAGCCCAATCGCCTCAGGGTGACCGCAGACACGTTAAGTTCCTGACGGGGACTTAAGAGATTGAGACGTTTTCTATTAACTTTGTACTATTAATTGTGTTGGGTTTGTATAGTTGTGCTTGTTGTATGTATTGATGTAGCATTGTCTTGTTACATTTCTATTCCATAAATGCGCTGGATTGGCTAAGTTAACACCGCACTCAATGGTTCACTCCACGAATGTACAAGAAGAGCTCAGTACGGCAGGAATGGTGCCGGATTCTGAAGCTTGTCTCCACCCTTTTTTTTACGGATGAAAAATCATCAAATGACTCCTTCCACCCTGGATGGAGTGGAAGGGAGTTTCAGACTCTTACTGACTAAAATGTATCCGTGTTTCTCCCTTGTATTCCTCCCTTTGCGTTCCAGGGCCGCGGTGACTCTTTCGAACAAATGGCTTTACCCTGGCAGTTGCCACTACCCCTAATGCGGTGATCACGAACACTCTGCCAAAAGTGTGACGACGAAGAAAATTCCAAAAATAATTCCACCTGACCCGTTTCATCACTGGACTACAAGACGTAAGGTCGATTTCAGGTGGACAAAACACCGTAAACAGTGTATTTTTCTGCCGGAGTCTGTTTCCTAATAGCTGCAAGCGTCTCAAACCAAGAGTGAACTGCACCATCTTATCTACGTACCTACATTGGATTCGCGAGGTAGATTATGGCCCTCTCCATCTCACAGTGATGAGAAAGGATTTTTTTTTTTTTTTTTTTTTATTGGGACAAGCCCGCCACACATTCCCAACCACTGCAACTCCTGAAAGCCATAATCAACAGTGGCGACCACCAGAAAAACGCCGAGCCAATGAAACCCGACGAGTCCCGGAGAAGCGATTCAACTGTCTTGGATCCTGCAACGAAATTAATCAGAAAAGTACAGCGGAGGAGTAGGAAAAAAAAAAATATATAATTTCCACTTCCTTCCGTATCAAGCAGGAGACAGAATAGAACTAGGCCAATAGGCACCAAGGGACAAATACAACTGGGTTAAGCCCAGTTGCCAAGCACCACGGATTATATCTTACCACTTAAACTAATGGGTCCTAAATTGTGAGCTACTTTTGATTCCAGTAAATGATGGGAAAGGAAGTGAGAACATGTTGCTTAACAGTACGAACTTTATAGACTGACTAGCTTGTACCCGCAACTTCGTACGCGCATATCCCGTTTTTTCCCGATCCCGTAAGAAGTTAAAAAAATCCTCTATCAGTGCTCCCCAAGGATGTTACATGCCAAATTTCTAGCTTTCTCCGACCAGTAGTTTTGGCTGAGCGTTGTCTGTCGGTCACTATGTAACGAAAGAGTTTTATATAATTTGATTAAACTAAGTTTTCTTTCAGCGTCGCAAAAAAAAGACTACAAAAGGAAGGGAAAATATACTGAAGAGTCTTTTAAACAGAAAGCTTTTTATTACGTTCCACCTCCGCATTCGTCTTTGGGTCACGAAAGTTCATAATTTGACTATATTTCTACTGAATCTGACTATAACAGATATATAGACTGACAGACAGACAGATTCACGAGTAATCCAATAAAGGTTCTGATTTTCATTCGGGTGTCATGGTCATCTGCCTAGCCTATTCACAACTACGAATTATTAGGGTCGGCTTCCAGCCGATACGGATTGAGCTGATTTTTATTTATACGTACGCATCAAGATTGGTGTCAGTTTTTCATTCGGATGTCCCATAAAAATTCAAAATCCCGACTGGAGATTTTTTTTTATAATATGTAGAGTTCCTTTGATCTATTTGATACTTTTATAAGACGTGCCTGATAATGATAGAGTAAACAATAATTCGGTATGTAACAGCTCACAGTCGCATGACGGGTTCCCAGTTCAACGCAATGCGCCTACAATCTGACCTAGAAAACTGTTTTCGCAGCAGATGATCTGGCCTACATTTAGTTGAACAACACGACTTATTTGACTGCACAGCTGTCACAGCGACGATATTGTTTGTATATCGTAGAACTGTGACAATGGAAGAAGAAGTAGGCACAGTTGTGAATGAATAGCCATTCCTTTAAAGCGTCTTTTTGTTAGTTATGTAGGTCTTATGCTTTAAGAAAACTGGCCAAGTACGAGTCGGACTCTCACACGAAGGGCTCCGTACTATAATCCGAAAAAAAAAACACTTATCTTGTTTGTGAGCCCCTTTAACTTGTTCAATTATTATTATAATTTGTTGGTATAGCGGCAATAAAAATACGCACTCTTTGAAAATTTCACCTTTCTACTGGTCACGGTTTATGAGATACAGACGCGACAGATAGACGGACGGATGGACAGCGGAGATCAAAATATTGAGGAAAAAAAAAAGAAAAAAAGGATTCTGAACCTAAGTGCCATATTATACGGCAATATTAATATTAATTAAAATTATTATTTTGTCGAAATGACAAAATATCAGGAATTGACATTTCGACAGCGTTTGTCAATTCCATACATTTTTGACGTTTTATCAATCGCTTTCGTCTCGCTACCGCTGACACCTGACTTCGTTTCACCATTACCTCACCTTATAGAAGCGAGGAGGAGGGGTGTATCCTCCTCGTCGTCCTCATTACTGAGGGTCGTCAATTCCCCGATGATTGGTCAATTCCTGTTTTACACTGTCTCTCCACCAATGTCTATCCTTGGCATCATAGAGCGCATCATGTAGCTTGACATTGAGTGTTGAACCGATTTTGTCGGACCAGCTAATAGTAAACACTTTTTCAACTTGTATTATCCCACTGCTGGTCAAAAGTCTTCCCCATAGCCACTCTTCCCGGTGTACTCAAAGTCGTCACGCCAGTGCTTCCTAGGCTTTCCTCTCTCCCACTGCGTCAAGACTCTGGCCCATACGTCGTGATGCATCCTAGATACAGGACCCGTCCAATTCTACTTCAGCCTTCGTTTTTTGGGGCAAGCCCGCCACACATTCCCAACCACTGCAACTCCTGAAAGCCAGAATCAACATTGGCAACCTCCAGAAAAACGCCGAGCCAATGAAACCCGACGAGTCCCGGAGAAACGATTCAACTGTCTTGGATCCTGCAACGAAATTAATCAGAAAAGTACAGCGGAGGAGTAGGAAAAATAGAATTTCCACTTCCCTCCGTTTCAAGCAGGACTACTATCTACTTCAGCCTGGCAGATTTGTTGTCACATCAGCGATCCCTGTTTTTTATCGAGTATTACGTAATTGTATACACATTGTCATTGGCCTAGCCATTTCCTAACTAAATTGGGGTCGGCTTCCAGTCAAACCGGATTCAGCTGACGACACGGTTGACGCAGTGGTTGATCACTTGGCTGCTGCGCTGCGTGTCGTGGATTCGATTTCCACACTGAACAAATATTTAAATGGCCTCCAGATAGTTGCTCCAGTTGTAGCAGTTTGTTTAGGTATATGAGTTTGTATGTTTGTGAACGCACTCACGATAGAGGAGAAATTCCTAAGTGTGGAACAACGTTTTTTTACCATTATTTTACGTAATAGTACACACACAAACATAAAACCTTTATTTACCCCAAACCAATGAAGCAGTAGCCACTACATTTTCCTTAAAACCGTAATTAGCAACAGCCTTTCCGGGTCATAAAGTCCAGGGTATAAACTAAAAGATTCACGACACGATTAGGCAGTTCACCGCAAACAGCACAAGTTCTTGATGCATCGCCTTAAAAGTAAAAGAAAAGTTCTACGGACAAACTCAAAAGAACGAAGAAAACAACTTTACTTCCTATTTTAGCGAACAAATGGCGTTGTACTAACATTTTCAAGAGAAACACTGAAAATACTCGTACAACGTTCCTCGTAAAACAATGTTGATGGTGCATTAAAATATCAAAAAGGTTATGATGTATGTAGTTTTAGTTGAGAGTTCAAAGAATACTTTTTGAGGTGCAGCGTTTGTGCGGGTGGGAAACATATGAAAATTGTTTGTAGGTTACCAATTGCGGGGGCAAAGGCTGAATAATTATATTCTAGGAACTTGTACGCTTTGAAATTTCGGTTTGTGGTTTATTTCCCAAAATTATTAAAGAGAAGTTAACAAAATTCCTATGTATTTTAACAATTAGTTGGCCAATTGACTCTGCATTAAATTAAATAAGCTGAGTTGTTTGGAATAAAACACTCGCCTAAAACTTGAATTAGTCAAGAAAGAATTTTCGTTTTACATTTATTTCATTATAGTAAAATTATCACTAGCTTTGTCGGTGGCTTTGCTCGCGTAATAATAGATTTTCGCAAAAGAAAAATGTAGCCTATTACCGTCTCCAATATCTTATTTATCTCGGTTCCAGCGATTTAGGCGTACAATCGTAACTAACAACCTAATTTAATTCTCTTCAAATTTTTTAATATAAATTTTATTAGCAGGTTAGCATTAAATATAGCATGATTTAAAACCAAACAAAAAATAACAATAAACGCTTAATTGCTAATTCTGTGAAATAGAGTCGCCTGTGGCTAATTACGACAACTGGACAGTCCCATCATAAATATCTCAGCAGCTATTATTTCATGTGAAATATATGTCCACTGTACACGTACTAAATAATTACCCCTATTAGAAAACATGAACAAAAACCCGCGACTTTATTTATGCAAGATAAAAGGAGTAAAAACGTTTACACATTGTGCTCACAAATGCATAGGTTTTAGGGTTCAACGCGCGCTCAGACGAAGCCTCGCAATCGAATACAAAATAAACGAGCAATGTTACGCGTGTAAATAGAACTGCACGTTGTATGAATGCTGTGTGGCCGTCGTTTTTTGTTTTTCAGGCTTGTATGGAAATGTTGTGCATACATACATACGACATCACACTTTATTCTAAATTGTGCTGTAGGACGGCTCTGTGGACGGGTTTTTGTTTAGAGAGGCGTGTTAGATCCCTGTGTTTAATTGGAATCATCAATATACTCGTATTTAGGAGCTCGTGGCTAGATACTAACAGCCGCATGGGTTGATCTTCAAGGTTAAGCAACGCTTGCCAAGGTTGGTCTGTGGATGGGTGACCATCTTAACATACCGAGTTTCCTCCGTGCCTCGGAAAGCACGTTAATTCGTTGGTCCCGGCTGTCATTTGTAGATCTTTGGCAGTCGTTACGGATAGTCAGAAGCCAGTAAATCTGATTCCAGTCTTGCCATGAAGTACCGTGTTACCCAGTTAATGGGTTGTGGAAGTCTGGTAGGCAGCCGCTCCTCGTAAAATACTGGTATTAAGCTAAATCCGGATTGACTGGAAGCCGACCTCAATATAGTTGGGAAAAGGCTAAGCAGATGATGATGATGATGAACAATATACTCGTATTTAAAATTCTTCCGTTACTGATGGGTGACTGACAGACAGCGCACAGCCGAAACTACTGGTTTAAGAAACCTGAAATTTGGCAATTAGGTTCCTTGGAGAGTGTAGGGGAGTAACAAGAGAGGGTTACCCTAAATGTATATGGAAACAGGAAAAAATGCGTAAGAAGTTGTGGGTAAAAAGCTGTTAAAATTATAAAAGTGGTTACGAAATTGAATCTACAGAAAGCATAAAAGTCTTCTTCTTCAATACTTGTCGACTAGTTGTCTTCTCCAGTAGTCACCAAGGCTTCTAGATTTATCATCTTTGACAGAGTCTATCCATTGTTCCTTTGGTCGTTTCATATTCTTTTAGCCCGTTTATACGCAAAACTTAAGTGAAAAACCGCATTCAACCCTTATCTTTTCAAAGTTACAGCGAACAGGCTTCTTTTGGGTAAGCTCACTCTATCGTCGACTTTGTCTCTATCACAGTGATCAGATTCAAGAGCTGGGTTTGCTCTTGAATCTGGTCACTGTGATAGAAGATTTAAAAAAAAAATCTTTCATTGTAATACTTTTCTCGTATCTTTGCAATACATGCACATGCACCGTGAAAACAGATTTCCCCTCAAATTTTCAGTCATTACTCCCACATTCTTTCCATAAACTGGGGTAAAAAAAAATAACATAATAATTTGTCGACGTCGCGAACTCGAAGGTAAATAACAGACTTATTCCATGCAGCCACAACTTTGTAACATCACTTGTGGCAAACGATAAGCAGCTTATAGGCTGTATATTTCTCGCCCAAATACCTACTCCTTGGGTACACATTTTCGTTTGGTTTATCGTGCGTGCATCAAAGTTGTAGGGAAAAAGTAGTCTGTATTTTTGATCATAGTATTGTTAATTTGATGTGTTATTGAAAAAATCGGTTAAGTGTTATGAAAGATAAAAGGTAGGTTTTAATGTATTGTAGGTATAGTTGTAGTATTGAAATCGCGACAAGGGGCCGCGACATGGCGATGTGGCACAAAATTGGGAACAATGGAAGGAGTGCAGGGAAACCTTTGCCCAGCAGTAGGACATTACAGGCTAATATAAACTTTACGAGTAGGTAACCTTCACTTAATTCTAAAAAACACGAATTTCTTTACCTTGACCGCACGTATACTTGTGCACATATGATTGGGAATTAAGTGCGCTCCTTAAAATGGGTTTTACTAAAACTGATTTGCAACGATTTTGACCCTAAAAACTTGGAGATGTTTTTAAGATTTTTATAAACTTTCGGCCTCACGACCAAAAACTGCAAATGTGTTCCATTTTGGATAGTCAACTGATACTTTTCGAAAAATAGCCATATGTTTGAAAATAAAGTGTCGTAAAGTTGATGGTACTTGGCGTACAAATTACATGACACACTTCCTTGTTTAATAAGCTTTCTTAAATGGTATAATAATACCCCCTTTGGGCGTTGAAAACTCAATTGTTTCCGAAAAGGACAAATTTGATCATGCTTGCTGTATTATGTACCTATACGTATAATGTGAACTCAATAAGTAAAAAAGATTTAAATAAAATCATAAGACGATCATAAATATCGACGGCACATGAAATTTTATTCACCCATTCAAGAAAAAAGGCGTAAAGCTAAACAACAATTTATACACTTTTCCAGCCATATATTGTCGTTACGGAACCCTTCTAATACACACGGTTTTACCAACCTTTTGGTCACCAGTTATTGCTGGCCATAAATTCATATTTATGATCCCTAATGCAGGCTTCGGTCACTGCGCACTGCACCTATGCCGATGTCCGATATACAATCGTTTTTAAATAAATATCACGTCAGGACACAGCCTTTTTTATGTTAATAGATGTTAGAAAATAGCCTTTTTATTGCAATAGATTAAGGGGTTGAGATGTTTGCTAAAATTGTATTAGGTTGTGGCATGCATTCTAAATACCTAGCGTTATTATCATGCTTTTTCCATCGCTTTTAAATAGATTCTTCAATAAAGCCGTTATGATATCGTCAATTGTTTTTTATACATTGATTTTTGAACAAAACCTTAGACGATCCACTGACCAAAATCTTGCCTCAGGTATTATTCTTATATGCATGGATTTTTTTCCGTTTTCTTTCAGAAGGAATATGAAACAGTAGGTTGTTGCTGGTACTCAAAATCTGCAACTTAGTTTTGGAAGTAAGATTTTTCCAGAATATATTACAGTGATTTCTAATTATTAAAAAAAAAAATTATTCACCATTCATTTTCCTTACAACAATGACGTGACTACCATTCTATCAGACACGACATAATATACATTATTCCCGTGTAAAAAGAGGCTCACTTAATAAATACTTGCACAAAACGCGTCGATGGCAAGCGTAGAATAGAATGGAATAGAATACTACTCTACCCTCTACTCACTCTCTCTTCTACTTTCTTTTTTCGTACAGTGTTTGTGTCACGTGATGTGTGGACAATACCGCTCGGGCCTGGTCTTGAGAGTAAAAATATCGACCCTACTATTTACTGGATGTAATTATTTTTGAATACTTATAAGTTGTTATTCTAAAACTTTAAATTGACAAGTGAATTGATATTATTTTACCATTAATTTTTTCTAACTACATTGACGCCACTATCGTCCTACCAGGCGCGAAATAATATGCTTTATTCCCGTATTAAGACCGGCTTACTTTATAAATACTTGTACAAAAAGCGTCAATGGCAAGCGTAGAATAGAATAGAATAGCATACTACTCTACCCTCTACTCACTTTTGTACAGTGTTTGTGTCGCATGATGTGTGGAATACCGCTCGGGCCTGGTCTTGAGAGTAAAAATATCGACCCTACTATTTTTTGGATGTAATTATCTGTGAATACTTATAAGTTGTGATTCTAAAACTTTAAATTGACAAGTGAATTGATATTATTTTACCATTAATTTTTCCTAACTATATTGACGCCACTACCGTCCTACCAGGCGCGAAATAATATGCATTATTCCCGTATTAAGAGCAGCTCACTTTCTAAATACTTGCACAAAAAGCGTCGATGGCAAACGTGCTCGTTGAGCTCCTACAGTGTTTGTGTCGCGTGATGTGTGGACCGTACCGCTCGGGCCTGTTCTTGAAAGTAAACATTTAGACCCTACTATTTGCTGTATGTAATAGATGTTGGAATAATAATTATTGTTGGAATTCTAGGGGTTATTTCAACCTTGCTTTCGGAGAGATCTATCTATGTCCAAAATAACGTGTTTTTTGTCTTATAATGCCAAAAGATATTGAACACTGGTTACGATTGTTACTTGTATTAATTCGAAAATCTAACTTTATGTATGAGCGACATTGTATGATTGAACGAGTCTTTAAATTACGCTTTTAATTAGCTTATTAAATTACAAAAAATCTTCCACAGCTTTACGATAGCTGGATGTCATATTTTTACTATATGGTTTAAAATTTGGACATAAAATGCAAAATTCTATTATATAGAATAGAACCGAAAAAAGATGATCGAGATCTAAATAAAAGTAGTTAAAAAATATTTATTTATTTATTATAATTTATCATTGATGGTAGGTAGACACTTTACATGTTTTATTTTGTAAAAATAGCTGCTCACTGTCTCTTAAGATACACGGTTTCCCTAGTTTAAGAGGCAGGGCTCATCATGTTGCGTACAGATCTTTTTCATATAACACCTGGCTAGTTCTTCTACCAAACAGTCCATTTATTTATGTATTTTTAAATTTATACTATAAGTTCTATACTACTATAATTTTTGTACTTATCTGTAAGTTTCTTGGCACAAGTATATATATTTTTTAATATATACAATGGCTCCCAAACAATTATTTGAACCTATAGTAGTGGTGCAGAAACTCGTAGCACAGCTAAATCGCGACTCAATTCAGTGGTGAAACGAATTGCTGTTCTTGAAAACGGCGCAACTCAAAGAGGTTTCATTTTTCAGTTGAAAAATTGCATTTTTTATTCACATTGTTTATACTTGAGAGCTAATGTGTTTCGCAGTCATTGGAGAGTTTCTTGTGATTTTGCTGTGTTATATGTATATTAATATATAAAGCTGAAGAGTTTGTTTATTTGTTTGTTTGAACAAGCAAATCTCAGGAACTACTAGTCCGATTTGAAAAATTATTTCTGTGTTAGATAGCCCATTTATCGAGAAAGGTAGTAGGCTATATATCATCACGCACGTATTTAATTTTAATGTTAATTTGTAACTGTCGAATTAACTTCAATTTAAGTTAATTGATAAGAATAAATAGATGATTTGTTAAGTGTTAGATGGTTTTGTTGTTTAGTACTCTTATGTATATTCATTCACGTTAGGTTTTTTCAATTCAATTCAATTCATTTATTTATTGCATCAAATATGGTTGGTATAAGTTTTTATCAATATTAAGTAACACACATTTGGCCAATAGGTATATAGCATGCAATATTACAAGTTTTTACTTAACATATTAATTACTAGTATGTTAACATTTCGTCAATTTATGTTAATATATCTACTAAACAATTAAATATGTCTGTGCTTTATTGTATAGAATTTACAGGGACACTTTTGAAAGAACTCATCTATCGAATAAAAACACTCCTGTAACAACCACTTCCGCAACGTAACACAAAACTTATTGAAGCGTTGTTGAGTAATTGATCTTGGCAAAGCATTGTATATTAAAGGAGCCATATAAACGTAGCTCCGCCGAAAAATGTATAGCTTTGGAACGGGCATTTCAAAATCTAAATGTGTAGGTTTCCTTTTATTTGTGTTATCTTTCCGCTCAAACAGCTCAAGATTGGACCTCACAAACCTGGCAACTTCGTAAATATAAATGCATGGGACCGTCAATAGATTGTGTGACTCGAATAAAGGCTTGCATGAGTCAGACCACTGCATTTTGAATATTGCACGAATATACTTTTTTTGGGCGATGAAGATCTTCGCCAGTTCGGAAGAGTTTCCCCACAATCATACCGTATCGTATTACTGAGCTGACGTATGCGTGATACACCATTATGGTGGTACGCAACGATGTAATCATTTTAATTCTTTTTAAAGCGAATACGAATTGATTGACTATTTATTTGAATTTGATTGAATATTTACTATTATTAGCAATTATTTCGATGTGATTCTTCCAAGTAAAATGTTCATCAAGTGTTACACCCAGGAACTTTGCATTACGTACCTGTTCTATATTATTATTGTTAAGTGCAACATTAAGGCGCATAGCTTTACTTTTAGATGTTTTGCAATGAAGTAAATTAGTTTTGGAAATATTTATTTTTAATTTATTAATGTCTAACCATTGTTTTATGTCATTTAACGTTTCTTTAATTTCAATGTCAATATTTTGAAATTTTTTACATTTAATAATAATTGTGGTGTCATCGGCGAACAACACACCCTGATGTTTTGTTGACTGAGGCAAATCATTTATGTAAAGAAAGAACAATAATGGCCCTAAGATACTACCTTGTGGTATACCACAGCAATTAGTCCGTGCATCAGAATCAAAATTTTCCAAAGAGTTTCAAAACCCTGCAGACAGAAATAGGAGATTTTCACCCTTGATACAACACATCACAATTCACAACACAGCCTACCATACATATACACACATTCTGAGGCGTTTATTTTAGTTTTTATGATCAGTTAAAAAAAAAAGTAATTACCTACCCATGTTTCTCCTACTGTAATATTATATAATCGCTCCTTATATCAAAAAGTGCTATTATATCAGTACGACTCAAATACAACTGGTCTTGTTTCTTTCGTGGTTTGAAATACAGGCATTCTCATGCCTACCTCAGACACCAGCTTCTCATATATTCTAGACTATACACGTACCTGTATTAAAATAGATATAAGTAACATTGTAATTAAGATGTGAGGTCTGTTTTTTATGATGAAAAATAAATAAACATTATTATAATTATAGATTTTGTTTATTGCCACGACGCGTTGTGTTCGTGTTTTTAAGTACTACACGACGTGAAATAAAAAAATCCGGATGGCGCCCTCTGTTGGAGCGTCGTGCAATCGGGTTTGTAAGACAAATTAACGCAACGACAAACGTTTGCGCAATGATAGCTTCGTATTAGACCAACGTCTTAATGTATATATAATTAGAATCGCAAAGAAAGACTATCAAAACCATTCTTAAATTGATTGATGATATATTGTGTAAAGCGTCTTCGAAAAATGAAAAAGATACTAGCAAAAATAAAATTAAAAAACTGAAAATGATGGAACGTTCTCTTATGATGTAGTTTTTGTTGTAATTACAGTTCTCGCTAGAAAACATTTCACATTTGTGAAGTAAGAAATAAGAAAAAGAAACTGTAATAAAAATGCAATTAAAAGAGCACTTGGAAAAACAACTTTGTACTTGTAATTTCTTAAAAATGAATTCATTGGAATGATAAGTTGTGTGTTTTTATTTCTCGTTACGCGTTACGTTAAGTCAAAAAATCACCTTTTTATTTCCTATTTGGTCATCCGATGTCGAGATGGACAGATATAATTGTTGATGTTGCAAAAGCGTGGAAATCAGCATGAGGAAATAAATGTCAATGCCTAGCAGGGTCAGTGCCATTATTCTCAAACCTTTTTCTTTTTTTTTTGCGCTGTGAAAAATGCATTACGCATACCCTTCCGTCGGGGGAACGGGAGGGGTATGTGGGACTCCCCGGGCTGACCCGGTATACCCACTAAAATAACCCAGCGGCATTCCCGCATCGTCCGAGTGGAAGAGGACTGGGAGATCGGCGCAGCCTGGGCGTCCAGTCCTCCTCCGACGACAACCCGCCTAAAACGGCGGGCCCCTCACGTCCTCCCCGTTAAGGGGGAGGGCTGGGAATGACCGGCGAAGGTGGTGTGGAGTGCAATGCGGGCGGAGGCGCCCCCGCGCCTATCGCCCCCCATCACCACCATGAGGAGGGAAGACGACGTCTTCTCCGACCTCTTCTTCGCCTTCGGAGCGGCGCAGCGAGAGGGTCGTCCTCCTGCGCGCGCTCCGCCGCCTCCTTTTGCGAGATGACATCCTCACAAAAAGAGGCGACAGCTGCCCAGGACCCCTCACTCTCCAGCATGGCGTTGACCACGCTGGGAAGAGAGAGGTCCTGTCCGATCTCCGCAGTCAGACTGCGGCGCGGCTCGGATCAAGCCGGGCACATCTCGAGGGTGTGCTGAGCCGTGTCCTCCGCCGCGCCGCAGTCGTGGCACGCCGGGGTCTCCTCCCTCCCGATCCAGTGCAGGTGCTTGCCGAAACAGCCGTGGCCTGACAACACCTGCACCAGACGGAATGAGAGGAATCCGTGGGAGCGCTCAAACCAGTCTCGCAGGACCGGACCGAGCGCGTCCAAGGTACGGCGGCCAAAGGTGGCGGTGGCGAGGTCGTCCGTCCAATGGACGATGATGGCGTCCCTCGCCTCCCGCCGCTCGGTCTCCCGCTCCTCCGCGACGGGGCGCTCCCCGAGGGCCTTTCGCCGCGCCGTCCACTCGTACACTCTGGCGAGCACCTACGACTCCAACTCCCAAGGAGGGGTGCCTGCCAGAGCGCACGCCGCCGAAAAGCCCACCGAGCGATAGGCCCTCGCCACCCGCAGTGCAATGGCCTTTTGGGGCCTGTGCATTACTGTCGCATTCTCCCTCCTGTGCAGACAGTCTGCCCAGATGGGGGCCCCGTACAGGGCCATGCTCCGCAGGAAAACCTTGTAACTCCTGAAACTCAGAATCAACAGTGATCACCATTAAGCGACGAGATAATGAACGCTTCCAGAGTTCCATTTAAACAATTCAAATATCTTAAAAGGTGGGCTAAGGTGGACCGATGACCTGGTGAAGGTCGCGGGTAGCCGATGAATGCGAGACGCGCAGGACCGGCCGTTGTGGTGACGCTTGGGGGAGGCCTATGTTCAGCAGTGGACGTCTTTTGGCTGATATGATGATGAAAAGGTGGGCGAAGTCAGACTGTAGAAGATGTAACATACCTATTTATTTAATAATATTAATATGTATGTATTCTATTTATAACCAACTTCAAAAAGGAGGAGGTTCTCAATTCGGTGGAATCTTTTTAATTGACTTTTATTTGTATGTATTTTCTCTGATTACTCGACCACACCTGGTCCGATCTGTAGAATTACTTTTTTATTTGAAAGGGTTGACTTCCCAAGTAAATTCATATTTATTAGGTCAAGATCTGATGATGGAATCCTCACTAAATAGAGGGAACTCTTCAAATTTAATTGATACACTTGAAGCAATTTAGGTATAGAAGAGTTTTTTTTTCCGAAAGCGGTCCCATTTAAATTTGGTGAAGATCTGATGAAGAACTTCGGATACAGGTAATGGGACTCTTAAATAAATGTTACCAAATGGACCGGGATCGCTGAAATCGGATTTCACTTTATTGTTTGCTCCAGTTCATAATATAGCACGGTGCACTGCAAAGTGAATAAAACATTTTTGGACAAAAAAATACAACCAATTTTCAAATAAAAAATTCAAATTTTTATAAAAAACTACAAAGCATTACCTTAATTTCGGAAGGCGGTGTCAAAAAAGAGAAAAACAACCAAAAACACGTTATTTTATACTTGGTAATTTTTTATTTGAAAGTCCATTGTATTTTTTTGGAAAAAGTTTTTTTTTTTTATATTGCTCAATCCGTCATTAACCTCTGAAAACTGTACATTTGTACAAACCATATTTATATGATTAAAACAATATCAACGAACCACATTTAGCGGTACCCAAAATCTTAATCACCCCTAGGGCACTTACAAATTCACGGAAGTTTCAATCAGCGATTAATTATAACTTCTTTACGTACTCAGTTCGGCTTCCATTAACCCCAGTAAGGTTCAGGGAACTGAGGTAACCAGTCTACTGAAAAGGTCGCAGAGTAGTTTCGAATTTACGTCGAACCTGTTCATGCCATTCTATTTCTCTTAAAAAAAAACAAATTTGACATGCTTTCCGGAGCAAAGAGAAGTCTCGGCATGTAATTTATTCTATTTTTCGTTAATAAATGGTCACCCATCCTCGGCAAGCCACGCTTAACCTCGAACATGAACTATATAGAGTTCACTTGTTTTAGAGACAAATTGCAAACAAACAAACTGAAACTCAAGCTCTTCTATATACATACACAATTATGTAAATGATTGTAGATCTTCCGCTACGATCTACATTGGAAATTCTAACAAAGCTGCGCGCGTCTGAATTATATTTTGCATTATTTACCCAAGAATGGAATACAAAAATTCCTAGATTCGTCTACTACCTCATTTCTTGGAAGATTGCCTCTAATAATGCAGGGGAAATTTATTATAGTGCTGACCTGGTTATGATGAAAGAGTATAGTGAAGCAGCTACCTTGCAAGCGTTTAGTTATTTATTTAAATAATGCGATGTTAGGCCAAAATGATGAGGCTGCAACACAATTTCGTTTATTCTGTTTTTGATTATTTTTATGTCTGAGGAGACGGACTATTTTGTTGAACTCCTACGAACTAAAATACCAGTTTCTACCGTTACCATGAGTCAGGGGCCCAGGGTACAATAAAAATTCACGCGCATCCCCGACTGGTATCAGCCCGCCATTGCTAGCGAGCTCTCATCTCCTAATGTGGCCGATTCAACGTAGGCACATGCTCCTAGAATTTTTATTTGATAACCGGTGCTACTTCATCTTCGTCACTGTCATGATAGTGTCATCTTCACGAAAATCGCTTCCTACATAAACTCTTTGATTTAGTCGCTAAATGAGATATACCTATGAGTAGGAAGTAACGTGGTTTTTATTTTTCTCTTGGATTTGATAGGTTTACGAAATTGATATTTTTATTTTGCGGTAAACTTGTTTAAGTTTATGATACATGATCGACAACATGATGGGTAATACTTGACGAATGAAGTTTTATTTGACTTCAGAAATGAAATAAAGCTTAGTTTACGAAGTGAAATGGATGTCTTATGAAACTTATATACATAAATTCGTGACAGGGTTGTGGAATTTGTTCGAAGGAGTCACCGTGGCCCATAAATGCAAAGGGCATTTAGAAGGAACACGGATGGGTTTTAATTAGTAAGAGTCTGACACTCCTTTCTGCTGTACCCAGAGCATGAGGAATCATTTGATGTAAAAAAGGTGCTCTATGTATACGATCCGGTGTGTCACTGCAGGTTGCCGACTGGACCGAAGCTCAATATGTCTGACGCCCAGCAAAACTCCGAGTTGGCAATCCTTTGGGCATAAGCATTGAGCACTAGCTTTACTCTAGGCAAGAAAAACTGCAATACAACCGACCTCGACGTGTTAATGAATGAATAAAAACCGTTGCCAACTCAGTGGCAGGAACTTGTTAAGACCATATTGGACCCAGACAGGCTTTGCAGCTTTTTAACACAACCGTGCTGCCAAAATTGTTAGTGCCCGGTACTCGGTAGCTATTTGCAAAATAAATATTAGTTCATCATCATCTGCCTAGCCTTTTCCCGACTATATTGGTGTCAGCTTCAGTCAAACCGGATTTAGCTGAATAAATATTAGTTATCACGATCAAAATTGGTTTTGTATTGAATTGATATGTTTTACAAAACAAGTGCGAGTAGGAATCGCGTGCAAAGGGTTTCGAACGAATTTAATTTTTAACATGCTATTTTAACACTTCTTAGAGGTTTTCCTTATAGATTACAATCTATAAAGTAAACATGTCTATTATTTACATGTTTAAAAAAAAAATAGGCTCAGGAGTATTGGAGATAATGGTCATTTTTCGTTTTATTTCTTAAATAAATTCAAAACCATTCATTTTAAAATTATGAAAAAAAAAATGAGTAAAACCCTCACAGTAAGCGATATTGTTATTCAAAAAAGTTTTTTTTTAATTTTGTAGTTTGACCCCCAAAAGTGACTTCCATACTAAAAATTTAATAATTCACGTATCACGTTCGTGTTTGGGTCACAGAAGTCCATATTATGTGTTTTAAATTTCAACAGAATCGGTGCATCCGGAGAAAACTGGCTGTGACAGACGGATAGACAGACCGACATACACCCGAGTGATCCTAAAAGGCTTCTGGTTTTTGGTCGGAACCCAAAGAAATTGTCACGAGGCCATTCCCCAATATTTTTAGATTGTTTCTGTGTGTTAGCCTAGGCCCATAAAAAATAAAGCAAACATTTCGAGGAATGTCATAGTTTTCCCTGGGTACTAAATAAACTCTCCAGAATTTAATGCACTCACATACATAACGCTAATTTGTTATTGGCTTTTTGTCGAAATATGGGTTTTGCTCGTTTGAGTTGGTTTTGATTATAATGAATGACTCATTGGTAAGTAAAACTGCTTGATAGACTGGAATTAATTGGTCATGGCGTAAACGGATAATTATTTACAATTCCAAGATTATTCGCCAGATTGGCTATTGGCTTGGGTCAGAAATTAAGTTATGCATTATTTAAATATGTAGTTATGGCTTTAATAATCACATACTTTTGTCATTTCGAACATTCTTTTCATTTTGAGAACAATTTATTTTTCAATATTTGTTATGGTATATGTGAATTCCAGATTGAGGATGAATTACTGATTTTGTATACAAAACTGCAGCCCGCGGCTTCGCCCGCTATGAAAATATTTTCATGAGTTATTCCTTACAACAACAGCTAGCTGCCAGTGGGAATGGGGTATTTCAATAAAAAAATCTAATTAGTCCGTCTGATATATTTTCAAAATATATTGGACACGTATTTTTTCTTTTATCACGTAAATAATTAGATTTTTTTAGTATAATGCCCTATTCCGTCGAAATCGATTCAGCCGCTTCCGAGATAAGCCGGAACAAACAGTTTTTATTGTAAGTATCGCACCTACTTGTTTATATTCTTTCATATGCATGTAAAGAATATATAGGTATATTGATATGAGAAATAAGCATTTTAATCATAATAACAATATAAGTAATAATTTAATGTATTAAAATTTGGACACCTGTTAAGTTAAACATAGCGATCCCAACATTTGAATAAGATCTTATTATTGTAGGTACCTATTTTTTGCAAAATTTAATGTGAATTTGAGTATGTGTATAAAGTGGAGACGATAATAAGATAAATATGCCTATTAATGCTACGTAAGCAGAATTCATAATTCAAACTACGAGTATCATTTGTCCAGATAATGCTGACGAAGAGATGTTATCAAGTAAAAAGGATCATTTGCATTGTCAAATCTTCCATGAAAGGCTCGTGATGGCAAATCTGGGCATAAAAACGGAAGAAAAATTTTAGTGTCAAAAGTCTACGTCGTAAATGAGACCCGGAGCGGTATCTGATGGATTTTTTATGGTTCTATTTAGTACTTTTAGCCTTAACTAGCTTTTTCATCTGGCGTTACTTTGAAAAAGGTTGAGGAAGTTTTTCAGTCAGTGCTGAACATCAATGAGTAGATAACAGTGATTCAGAGTGCCAATGGGGTATATTACAAAAAAAATCTAATTAGTCCGTCTGATAGATTTTCAAAAAATGTACCAAATTTACCAAGCCATTTATAATGACGTCACGCGTCTCTTCAACTCGCTTTATCTCTATTTATTTTTTGTTTGCGGGAAAAAAAAAATTACGTGTCGAATATTTTTTGGAAATCTATCACACGGACTTATTAGATTTTTTTAGTAAAATACCCTATTCTATTAATTTTTAAACACCGTTCGCATTCGTATATTTGTCGCAATCTGTCAAAAATGAATAAAAATTTAGTATTTTTTAAAGTGAAATACGTTCGATAGCTCGTGGCTGCGGACGGTGCGTGGTGGAGCCGTATGGGTCGACGCTTGCCGAGGTTAGTCTGTGGACATGAAAACATTTTACATACCGAGAGTCCTCCGTGACTCGGAAGGCAGGTTAAGCCGTTAGTTCCAGCTGTTATTTGGATCTTTGGCAGTCGTTACGGATTGTAAGTAGCCAGAAAATCTGACACCAGTCTTTCAGTTCAGTTTCAAAACTGTTTAATTACAAGTGAGCCTATGATACATCACGACCAGCCCAGCGCCAGAAATTTCCCGTTGCATGTTTCACCCTCCAGTAGATCAAGGGAACTATAGATCCCTAGGCAATGTCACCATAGACGGACTCGCGAAAAAGGGTTCTGAGATGGGGTGCTGCACTCCTTTCCACACTTCCTCCTACCTTTCTCACAATTTCGTACAAAAATTTATAAAAAGGGTCTAGTGGTGAAAAATTGCATTGCTAAATACAGTAAAAATAGCAATAACAAAGTCTTTGCTGACAAAGGTTGTGCTTAGGAGTGCGGATAACGGAGTCTCTACTCTATCTGTTGCAAGGGTAGACTTCTCATCTGGTTGGTTTTCTTATGACCAATTTTATTTAGCTACTTTTTTCAAAATTGTGTATAGAAAAGCGTTATCAATAAAAAGTTTAACATTACGAAAAATTATTAGGGCTAGACCGCACTTTAATTAAACAGAAGATGTGGTACGGCCAATATCTTGCATACCAGTCTTCAAAATTCCTAGGTGTCAAGCAATGCTTGATGGTCAACATCAAGCATTGCTTGCTGTTCGTATATCTTATCTTAGTGACCTCACCTAGCGACATCTTTTACTTTCTGACATACACTCTCATACCAAAAACGCGTTTTTCCGGTTTATGGTATGGAATCCATCATGTGCGAGTCCGACTCGCACTTGACCAGTTTTAAGTTTCCCAAAGTAAGGCGAGAAAGCATGGTGTCTATCATGTTACGCTGGTACATCAACTCTTGGTCTTGTTGATCGATGAACGATGATGGTTCGATTTTACAACAATCTTACTAGTCAATAAACAAACATACGACATTCCGCAATCTTTTCCATTCCAATCGGTTTTACGAGACCATTCCATATAAATGGATGAGTTTATATACACACTAAGCATTAGAACAATGAATTTATCGGGCAAGTTTTACTGCACTTGGGCAATAGACAAGCAATTACAGAACTTACTTTGTCGCGATGCCGATGGTAATATAAACGGTAACATGCAACATGTTACTAGTATGTTGCATGTAACCGTTTTATTAAGACTTCGTAAGTGTTCAGTTTTTAGAGCTCCAATTAATATTGATAGAAGGTAATAAGTTATTTCGTTCACTTTTCATTGGTAAATTAGTTTGTGGTCGTTATTTACAGCAGTTTTCTTTACACACACGAAGTGTCTCCTACTTTTAGTAGTCATTCGACATTTTTTTTTAAGTGGGCTTAGATGGCGAAGTCAGAAACTATTATATGATGAGGACTAGCGAAATATACTCCTCTCCTAGGAGTTATGGGCCCGATTTTTATGAACTCTATATCCAAGTTTTTGAATTTGAACATACCGCGATACTATTGAATTTGAATGTGAATAACGATTTTCCAAAAAACCAATGATGCAGTTTTACTATTCATCAAAATCGGGCTTGAGACTCTTTTCAGTGTCTTTGAATATTCCTAATAATTTTGTATTTGGCTATTAAGGCACACTTTTAAATTCCCCCTGTGCGGTCTCGAAATAATTCGAGACTCGATTCCTTTAATAGATGATCTGTCTACGTACGCGTTTCTATGGATCCCTCGGAGCGCGAGTTAGACTCGCAATTGTTAGGTTTTTTAGAAAGATCAGGGGCCCTATTACGACGTGCTATTGCCACCATGATTAAGCTGTGCAAAAGTGATAGCGTTATACGTCTTGTATAACTCCGTCTCCCTCCCGCACCGTTATCATGATAATTTTAAGATGACATGCTACTCGCTTAAAGCATTTGCATCAAGTTATCTCTCACAAGTTATCTCATACAAATTATGAACATAAACCTAGAATGTATGTCTTCAAAGAAATCAAATTTAAATAGCAATAAGGTACGAAAATGTTTTTATAAGATATTTAGTAAAATTATTTACTTTAGCAGCTAATGTAAAATAGTAATAATTCTTTATTATCCGGCAACTAAGGCCCATACATAATTCACAGATTACATATTCAAAAAAATATTTATTTGGCATCAAAAAGGCTAGTTTTACTAAACTTAGAAAATATTATAATATAGTTTAGACAATTTCAGCCACTCGCTTTGAGGAAATGCAGCTGACCTGCAAAATTTCCATGTAGTTTGGGAGCCTTCAAATTCAGATGTTGCTTTCATACCTTAACTAGACTCAATGACAAAGAATATTAAAATTCAACGGGCACTATTCCAAATGCGACTTACTGTTGATTTATTTATTTATTAAAACATCATGCACTACTAATAATATTGTACAAAGGCAGACTTAATGCCTTAGGCATTTTCTACCAGTGGACCTTAAGGTACAGACAATATGGCAGGTGCAAATTAAAGGAAAGATAAACACAGAAAAAAGTACTTTCATAAATACATAGATTTGAGTACATACATGCACATAAACTAAAAAAAAAAAAACCAACGCTACCCCGTAAAAATAAGCGCTACCTAGTTTTGCAAAGTCAAAGTCAAAGTCAAAACGTTTATTCCAATTAGGCCATTAAACGGCACTTTTGAACGTCATTCACATTTCAAATATATAAAATTTCTGAAGTGACTCTACTGTCCATTCGGAAAGGTAGATTCTTATGGAGAAGAATGGACAAGAAACTCCATAGTTACTCTTTTCAATTAATCTTTTACAATACTTGGTAAGTATACAATTTTTTTTTATATGTGAGGACCATGCACCTAGGGTATGCAGAGGTAGACTTATCAATTTTCTAAATAAGTAGGTACATGATACTCACACATTTACAAATATTGGAATGACTAATTAACAGTGTGTGAGTTAACAGAAAAATACAGACACAAAAAGAGACAGAACATCTATAAAGTTAATACATAAAGCAACCAGTTTGATTTTGTCCACAACAGTGACCGTCCTATGGAGCAGGACCAGCATGCTTCCAGGCATTCTTATCCTGAATGTAATCTTCTAATTTGTAATAAGCTTGTTTACAAAGTGTGCTTTTGATATATGCTTTAAATTTTCTTTCATTTAGTTCTAATATGTCACAAGGTATTTTATTGTAACATTTAACACAGTACCCCATGAAAGATGTGTGTACTTTAGCTAATCTATAAAATGGTTGATCTAACTTATCTTTATTTCTAGTATTAAAATTATGTCTATCACTAATTTTACTAAAAAGATGGCGATTTTTCCGTACATACATTATATTTTCATAAATGAATTGGCAAGGGACTGTCATAATATTAATCTTTTTTAAAAGTTCCCTTAGAGAATCGCGGCGGCGCAGATTATAAAGGGCTCTGACAGCTCTCTTTTGTAAAATAAATATGGATTCAATGTCAGCAGCCCGACCCCACAACAAAATTCCGTATGACATAATGCTGTGAAAGTAGCTAAAATAGACCAAACGTGCGGTTTCTACGTCTGTTAACTGTCTTATTTTCCTAACAGCATAAGCAGCTGAGCTTAGCCGCACCGCTAGAGATGTAATATGAGGTCCCCATTGCAACTTCTCGTCCACTGTGATTCCCAAGAAAACTGTCTGATCAATAAACTCCAGTTTTTCTCCATTCAATATTATGTCACATTCGGTACTTTTAACATTAGGCAAAGTAAATCTAATACATTTAGTTTTTTTTTCATTTAATACCAAGTTGTTTGCCGTAAACCAATTTTGGACTTGAAGAATAGAGTTATTGACGACGTCAAGATTTCGTGATCGTCGCTCTATTTTAAATATCAATGAAGTGTCATCCGCAAATAATACCATCTTTGGGTGATTTTGAAGTAATTGGGGCAAATCATTTATATAAACTAGAAAGAGGAAAGGACCTAATATTGAGCCTTGAGGAACTCCCATTTTCACTTCAGACCCTCGTGAGTTTACACCGTTTACCTGAACTTTAACCTGTCTGTCCATCAAGTATGACCTAAGCAACTCAAGGGCTGTATTTCCGATTCCATAGTGCTCAAGTTTCAACAAAAGTGTCTCATGTTCAACGCAATCAAACGCCTTCGAGAGGTCACAGAATATTCCAATGGCGTCTTGTGACTCTTCCCAGGCGTTAAAGATGTTCTTTATGAGGGTGACTCCGGCGTCAGTTGTACAACGCCCTTTGGTGAAACCGTACTGTTGTTCATGAAAGATGGAATTTTTATTAAAGTGAAGTAACATCTGATTAAGAATTAACTTTTCAAACACTTTACTGAACACTGGCAAAATTGACACAGGTCTATAATTATTGGGTTCCTGATTATCACCCGATTTGAACAAAGGAACTACTTTACTGTGTTTCATAAGATCGGGAAATACTCCTTCGTCTACACTAGTATTAAATATAACAGCTAAGTAGGGGGCAATAGTTTCAATGACAGATTTACAGACTTTTACAGACATTCCCCAAAGATCTTCAGTTGATTTTTTTTTAAGATCTTTAAAAGCTTTTATAATGGCCTGGGGGTTTGTATGTTGAAACTTAAACTCCGATGGGCATACCTTTACATTCTACCTAAGTAAAGCAGCAGCGAGCGCAGGAGACGAGTTGAGACTTTCAGTAGTTTTAAGAGGGATGTTAGCAAAGAAATTTTCAAATTCCTGAGCTACCTCTGCATCTGAGTTTATTGGGCCATTTACAGTATTTAAATTAAATTTAGTCTCACGTTGTTTCTTCCTACCTGTTTCGTTATTTATTATTTTCCAAGTAGTTTTTATTTTATCGTCTGCTGATTTTATTTTATTGCTAATATGTAGAGCTTTTGCTGTTTTGCATACACTTTTATAAGTTTTTGAATATTTTGCAACATACTTATTAAAGCTTGTATTATTCATATATTGCTTTTGGCCATACAGTTCATATAGCTTATCCCTGCTTTTGCGAATGCCTGGAGTTGCCCAATCGCTAAATAAGAACTTGGTGTAAATACTTTTGGACTTTAGGGGAAAAGTCTCAGCAAATTGAATGTTTAATAATGAAAAGAACTCAGTGTAGAACTCATTTGGGTCATTAATATTATTAAAATTATGGGCACCTAGTCTACTATCTAATGATAGTAGACTAGGTGCATATCACTATAAGCATTATTAAATTCCTGCAATTTTTTATCCGTAATTGGTCTAAATTTTATTTAAATTTTTTCTAAAGGTACGTAAGTGCAAAACGTTATTGATTGTCCATTGTGATCAGATGGCAACTTATTTACAATTTCTTTATGTAGGTAATCACAATTACAAAATATATTGTCTATGCAAGTTGCAGTAGAAGCTGTCACACGAGTTGGCTCAACAAAAACATTTGATAAATTAAATGATTTAAAAAGACTCAATAACCTAATACTATTGGAGTTTGTTTCTAATAAGTTAATATTAAAGTCGCCACATATTATTACTGATTTACAAGTAGAACTAACTTTATTCAACACATCTTCCATTACTGTATCAAACACAGATAGATTCTGGTGACATGGAGGTCTGTAGACACATACCACAACATGCTTATCTAGCTCAACACAGGACAATTCAATGGTGTGTTCAACCGACAGTTTAACAATATCTTTTCTTTCTTTAGATTTAATCGAAGTTTTAATTAAAATTAATGGCCCACCATGTATCATGCGTTGTCGGCTGAAGTAGCTACCTACATAATAATTATCATAATTAATGGAACTTACTTGGTGGTCTTTCAACCAATGCTCTGTAAGGCAAACTACATCAAACTTGGTTTTCTCTTAAAACATTTCTATCTCAAGTAATTTGGAAGAGCAACCTTGAATGTTTTGATTAAATAACTTTAAAGTGAATTGCCCTCCCCTAGGTTTTTTACAATGAGCTAAATTGCTAGAAGATACTTTGGCATTCACTAATAGTAATTGTTCATTACTTGAAGGGGTAACTTCTGTTGTCTTGCAGTTTAGTTTAAATTTACACTAATATCCGGAGTGACCTCCAGAGCTACAATTGAGGAGTCTAAACTGCCTGTATGGGTTCTATCAGGAAGAGAATACTCTACCTGACTGTTAGTGGCCTCCAAGAATGTTGACATTATAGGTGGGTCCTCCTTCGTACAACACAAAGAATTACAATAATTAGTCCCTATATTGTTAGTACAGCTAGACAACACAGGCTCGTCACTTAACCTAATATTTGTTATATTAGCTATAACCTCGTTAATACATTATGCTATCAACATAGCAATCAAATGCCTATATTTACCAGACAGGGATAAAGCTCCCTGAGTTATCTTAAAACCACTAACAAACTTATTAGTGTCAAAATACAATAATTTGTCACTATGACAACATGTCAACAAGTGAATAGTATTATTCAGCTTTAAAATGTTATTATTTTGTTCATCTGAAAAAGTATCAGAGTAAGGAAAAGCACACAACATCAGCTTTCCTAAATTTAACTTTAATAATGATTCAACCCCATCCACTATGTCCTTTTTGGTAATACCAGTACTATTACCCAGCAGTAGAACCATTGAATGGTAATTATCTAGATTTGAATTCACAATTCTATTAATCATTTGTTTAAAACTAATATTGTGATAACTATGATTGGTAAAACTGTGGCTTAGGTAGTTGTGTAATATTTTTCCGAAGCCAGAACCTAATTCATCACAAAAGAAAACAGATTTGTTTTTCTGTTTATTGACATATGTTTCCGCTGGAAGAGTCAAGACCGGTGGAGACATGTCAAGTTGGGGTTGGGGAGGTGGTGGATGGTTGACCCAGCTGCATGAAAGATTATTAGTCAGAGACTCACATCTTTCAGCATTGTACTTCACCAAGTCCAGTAGTTCCCCAGCGTTTGGGAAATCCACTCTTAGAGCTCCCCTGCACTCCCCAAGGAACCCTTTTTCTTAAGGATGGGAAATCATCAATTCCTCCCATTCTGGGTGAAGCAGAAGGGAGTGTCAGACTCTTACTGACTAAAATCCATCCTATCCCTTGTCCCTTTGCGTTCCAGGGCCGCGGTGGCTCATTTTTTTTTATTTACTATTGATAGGCACGCGTTTGAACACTATCTCACCTAAAGGTAAGCGATGATGTGGTCAAAGATGGAGCACGCTTGCCTAGAAGTAACCTATTCACTCTTGACTTAAAGACTCCCAGGTTGTAGCTATCAGGAAACACAGACTCCGGCAGGGAATTCCACTTCTTAGCTGTACGCATTATGAATGTGTTCCCAAAACGTTTTGTTCATACGGGTGGGATGTCCAACACATCCGCACGACCCGTGGCGCATTGCCGTTCGTCTTGTGGTCCGATGATGGAACGGGCTTGGCGGAATTAAATTATGCAATTCCGTCATTCAAACAAATTCCGCAACCCGGGTCCCCAAGGAACCTACATGCTAGTTTGGGATGTGCGTTGTCTTTAAGTCGGTAACAAAATAATTTTATATATTAGGTAAGGATGATGTTAGATGAAGTAAACGATATGTCATTTTAGCTTTTTTCATGAAGCTGTTCGCAATAACTTCATTAAATTATATAAAAAAAAAACCTACAATGTCTTGCAACTTCATCAGGAGAGAAAAATGGGCGACAGTTATATTTAAGTGAAAGCCTTAAAATGGTTTTCAGTTTAATAAATAAACTAAAACATGGACACAATATACTAACGCATAAAATCGGATATATTTAGGCTACTGTGGTGAGGAGTTCGTGGCTAGATAATAACAGCCACACGGGTTGGTCTTCAAGGTTAAGCAACGCTTGCCAAGGTTGGTCTGTGGTGGGACCATCTTAACATACCGAGTTTCCTTCGTGCCTCGGTAAGCACGTTAAGCCGTTGGTCCCGGCTGTCATTTGTAGATCTTTGGCAGTCGTTACGGATATTCAGAAGCCAGTTTATCTGACTCCAGTCTTGCCATGAAGTACCGTGATACCCAGTTAATGTTTTGTGGAGGTCTGGTAGGCAGCCGCTCCGCGTAAAATACTGGTATTCAGCTAAATCCGGTTTGACTGGAAGCCGACCCCAATATAGTTGGGAAAAGGCTAGGCGGATGAGGCTACTGTGGCGATGTCGTGCGTCCAGCACGGAGAACAGCCGGTTTATTTGTTAAACTCACCATAGAAGTTTAGGTGACGTAGTTGTGAAGTGAACTATAATTTTCTCTCTAAGCTAAAGGATGACAGCTCATTTTAAACTCAGTTCACTTTACTCAATGACATTTCTAAAAAATAGCTCAAAGAGTTGACTGCTACCGGGTATCACAACATATGGCTAACACAATCATTAGACTTGTTGTGTTGCTAGATTTGAAATACGAATTCTCTGTGTAAGCGAGACAGCAACATCAGTGACAGGTGCACCAAAGTACCTAAAACGGGGTATAACAAAAATTTTATTGGTCGACGGATTTACGAGCTATTTGGCAGGGATCAGTCGCCCTCGAAAAGTATTACAGATTATCTACGAAAAAGAATTACGATCGGAGTACCTACACAATTTTGTTGGATTTATGTAACGGCAATGAATGAAATTGGAGAGTGGAGCATCGAAATTATTGATCATATTATTTACTCACATAACTCGACAATATTATGTACTGAACATTTTCTTTTTTGTTGGTTCTATAGTAAAAGTTGTTCATAAAAAAAATGTTTACAAAAAAAAAAAACAACGGACTTCCAAAAAAACACTGCAATGTATAAAATAACTTAAATTTCGGAAGTCGGTGTTTGTCGTGATTTTTTCACCGATTTCCGAAATTAAAGTATTTTATATTTTGTAGTGTTTTGTTTTTGGAAGTCGGTTGTTTTTTTTGTATTTATTTTTCACTTTTTAGTGGTACCTGCGTACCCGTTCACGGCGTATCACGGCGTAACGTAACGGCGTATTTCAGCAATTCCGACCCATTTGCTATCGTTTATTGAAGAGTTCCGTTGCCTACCTCCGAAATTCTTCACCAAATTGAAATGGGACCAGTCCACGAGCAGTAGCATGCATATTACTTGAATTTAATCTAATAGAGCAGGAAAATAAAGGAAATCAGAGTGAATAATCCGTACAGTTTTGGTACAGTTGTTCTTTGAGGTGTCTAGATAGACATACTAAAAGTGAGCTGAAACGCGATGGGTATAGGAGTAGTCAACTAAGAGAGCCACCACTCCTTACCTTACCTTTATGGTTTCCAGCATCAGGAATTGTTACTTGCTGCAATGGATAGAACTCATCTGTACAATTCAGATGAGCCCAAATACGATGGGTATAACAGTAGTCAACTAAAGAGTCACTACTCACCTTTATGGTTTCCATAATCAGGTCAATGTATTAGCTGCAATAGATATTACCCATCTGTACAATTCATAAGAGCCCAAACACGACCGGCATACTTGTAAGAATATATATAAAATAACTTTTCGAGATTTCGTCTGCTGAAGAAATTTTCAAGGTCATATATTTATGTGTCGAAACAAATAGACATTATTGCTCAAATCTATCGACTCAGGTCAGAAATTATCATTCGTCTTTGTATGATTTTCGAAAAATTTCAGTGCGATTTAGATTGACTGAGTAAGTGGTGTGAACACAACAGAATGAGTTGAGTTCACACCATATATATATGGAAGGAAGGAAGTGTAAGCACATCAAATTAACTAAAAAATAAATTTTGTACCCACTGTCTATACGAGACTTGGGCGTTAATTCGACAAAAAGCTCAAATTTGTCGAGAAAATTGACAAAGTTACACTTAAAGCATCTAAAACGCTTAGTTTCGTTATGAGAGAGTGTAATTTCATTGTATTTGTTGGCAGTTTTATTATTAATCATTTTCTTTTTCATGGTTTCCAAAGTAAGCTACGCGTAAACTAGTGTTCTTCTTTAAGTGATGAGACACTTAAACTGAATTCTGGAATGCATTCTTGTAAATGTAATAGTCTACTTATTGTTGAAGAGCCAAATAAAATAAATAATTAAAAAAAAAAACTTATGATGTTAAAAAAACCTTTTGCAGAAATAGCATTTTGTGTGTTACCGAAAATAACATTAAAATACATTTTTATTTAGATGCATTTCAGAACGCTACTGAGTTTTGCAAAATGATAAAATGTTAATAAACATCACATATTTTTTTATAAATCTGAGAACATGTAGATATAGGTAGTGGGAAACCTTTGAAGTCAAAATTCTCATAAAAGACCATATAAAGTTTTAAATAGAAAATCTACCCATATAGTAGGGATCGCGTGACACCTTACATAAAACGAAATGTAATCGACAAGGTAATAAATAAAATAAAAATAAACATTAAAAAGGAAATAACCACTTGTAATAAATATATCAAATGTAAATACAGTTCTTTTTTCCATTTTTAAGACCACCAGTTTATGAGCTGGTTGTTTAAGTGCGCTCTTAAAATTTACTAGCGGTTTATGATGTTCTGATTCTTGTTAGGCATTGTAATTGCTATGCAAAAGAGTTATTTATTGTGCAGTGAAAATTGAAGTTTATTATGTGCACCGTAGAATTTAAATTAGTATTTGTTCTTGTTTGAGTCCATTGATAAATTATATTTATTTAGTAATATTTATTTAGTAGTTAAAAATAACTCTCTTACACCACAATCTTCGTTAGTCTGTCTCAATTAAAGTATTATTAAAGTCAGTATTTGTTGAATCATGCAAGCACTACCTAGTCTGAGGTGGAGCTTTGAAAAAAGTGGTAAATAAATGTTTTTTTTTTTATTTTGTTTTTTTTTTTTTTACAGGAGGGTGACACGCACATTTGTGTGGATCTGTTCAGTCAGTGCATGTCTTTATCCGTAGTCAAGTCATAGTAGAATTACTAAGGAAGGAAGTCAAGGACTCGACGAACTAAGCCCGAAAGAGGAAATTTTAGTCCGTAGAAAGTACTTAAACTGTAAAAAAATATTAAATGTAAGAAACAATTTTAGAGGCGATATTGTCACCAGATAATTGCAAAATACGTAAGACTACAGAATGTCGTGAGAGATTGTAAACTCTCGGTAAATTGTTAGCTGAACATATGAAATAATTTTTACGCATCAAAATTTGATAGTCTATAATGTCTTGAAGTAATTTAGAGAAATTTTGAACTGATTTTTGGGGGCCGAGTCACCCGCGTCCGTAGGAGAATACCCAATGCTAGACCCTACACGTGGCCCCCGGGTGGTGCTAATCAGGTGACACTAACTAGTGGTAGGCTTCGGCCGATGGCTTGTGACCACCCACTGGGCAAAGGCGTACCGCCAAACGGCCTAGCCGTGTTCCGGTACGATGCCCAGTGTAGCCAATACAGAGGAGTTGGGTCGAAATAGTTGTTCCAATGCAGGCAGACCGACCAGGCTCGCGTTGATATGGGCGTATCGGGAGACTAGTCGCGGAGGGTAGCGGGATCCGAGGCACGGTGCGCCGCTGGCCGACCGCAGTTAGTTGGGGGCCCAAGTAGTGTGCTAGCCACACATGAAAGGCTGCCCCGCCAACTGACGAAAAATCCCGGGGTGCGCCATCGTGCTGGCTGGCGACCAGATGGGGAGGACCCGATGGACATTCCCGGGGGGGCTCGGGCGTCCCCGCAGTCTCCAGACTAGTCCCCCAATGATATCGTCCTGTCAGAGCGTGCCTGAGGGTAGCAGCTTGGAACCTCATTTCACTTCCTTCTCCTCAACAACCTTCACTCTCAACATGACGAAAAGGAACAAAATAAAAAAAGCTGTACAGCGGCAGCACTTCCTCCCCCACAAAGTGCACCTCAGCAATATTCGAGGTCTGCACTCAAATCTCGCCGCAGTCCATCACCACCTGGAGACTGAGAAACCAGCACTCCTGTTCCTTTCCGAGACGCAGATCAGGTGTCCGTCAGACGTGTCTTACCTTTCGTACCCAGGGTTTACCCTGGAGCACCATTTCAAACCACGTGCGGGCGTATGTATGTACGCCCGTGACGACATCTGTTATCGGCGTCTCCGTAATCTTGAGGACTCCAGGTTCTCAACGCTGTGGGTTTTAGTGGACACAGGCCTGGATAAAATTGTCTACGCTTGTGTCTACCGTTCGCACAGCGGTGATTTGGAGACAACTAAGCTCACACAGCACCTGAGTGAGGCGGCGGATGCGGCTCAGCAACGGTACCCTTCTGCCCAATTGGTGTTACTGGAGGACTTCAACGCCCACCATCAGGAGTGGCTATTCCCATACCAGTGTACAGACCATGCTGGACGAGAAACGAGAAAGCTAGCCCTAGCGCTGAATCTTACCCAGCTGGTCCAGGAGGCAACGAGGGTGCCGGATGTTGATTCGCACACTGCCAATTGCTTGGACCTTTTGCTGACAACGGATACGGACCGCTATTCGGTGTCGATTTCTTCACCACTGGGTAGTTCCGACCACTGTCTGGTGAAATCAGTGTCCGTTTACTCCCCGCCCGATCCTAGCCCAAGAGGCACACGGCGGGTATGGCGGTACAGGTCAGCAGATTGGGATGGCATGCGATCTTTCTTCGCATGTTATCCTTGGCAGCCTACTTGCTTTTCTTCGACTGATGCTTCGTCGTGCGCAGACGCCGTAACGGATGTGTTGCGGAGGGGAATGGAGTACTACATTCCGTTCTCTGACATAACTATGTCTGGCGAAGCTCGTCCATGGTTTAGTGCCGAGTGCAATCGCGCTGATGCGCTTAAGCACGCGGCTTATCTGGCATGGGTCGACGCTCGCACGTGCAAAGCAAGCGACGTGACTCGGAAGAAGAGAGCCTTCAACAGGGCTGCCAAGTCCTGCAAGAAGGTGTTGCGGAGGGCACGGTTTGACCACATCAGCCGAATAGGGAACAAACTTGCTTCATACCCAGCAGGTAGTAAGGCTTTTTGGTCCCTGGCTAAGTCGGTCGAATCGAACTTCTGCCGCCCCTCACTACCACCACTGCTGAGACCCGACGGGACGCTGGCCCACTCCGCTGAGGAGAAAGCGAACTTGTTTGCTTCCTTGTTTGCGCAATCTTCGCGTCTGGATCCCGGTGGCGCGAGGCTCCCTGCTTCTCCTGGTGGATGCGAGTCGAGCATGTCGAACATTCGCATTCATCAGAAGGACGTCCGTAGGGTGCTGCGTAACCTAGACGAGAACAAGGCTAGTGGCCCCGACGGGATACCAGCAATTGTTCTGAAAACTTGTGCGCCTGAGTTGTCTCCGATCTTGACACGCCTATTTCGCCTTTCGTTTGAGACTGGAAAGGTGCCGAAGGCTTGGAAGCAAGCTAACGTGCAACCCGTGCCCAAGAAGGGTAGTCGAGCTGACCCGTCGAATTATAGACCCATCTCGGTAGCGTCCATACTCTGTAAGACTATGGAACGCGTGCTGAATCATAAGCTCCTGGCGTACCTAGAAGGAAATGATATCCTTAGTGACCGACAATACGGGTTCCGCTGAAATCGGTCAACTGGGGATCTTCTAGCGTATGCCATTCACATCTGGAGTGAAGCCATAGAAAAGCACGGGGAGGCACTAGCGGTCTCCCTTGACATCTCGAAGGCTTTCGACAGGGTCTGGCACGATAGCCTTATTAGTAAGCTTCCTTCCTTCGGTCTGCCCGCCGGTTTGTGTGATTGGATTGCAGATTTCCTGAGGGATCGGTCTATCCGAGTGGTCATAGATGGCTGCTCGTCTGGATTGCTCGATATTAATGTCGGGGTTCCTCAGGGGTCGGTGCTTTCGGCAACACTGTTCTTGCTGCATATTAATGATCTTCTTAAACCCGGTACCTTTGGGTATGCAGACGACAGCACTGTTGCTGAGAGATACGTGTCCGACGCACGAGCTGGTGAGTCGCAGATCCGGTTTCTTTGGGAGGCTATGGTTGAGCGCTTGAATGTGTCCTTACAGGCTGTCTCTGAATGGGGCGATGCCAATCTGGTCAAGTTCAATGCTGCTAAGACCCAAGCGTGTCTATTTTCCGCCAAAAGGAGCCAATTCCACCCAGCTCCATCTTTCCGAGGTGCAACCGTGCCGATAACCGACCAACTTGAGCTTCTTGGGGTTACATTAACATCTACTCTCAATTTTGGCCCTTACATAGAGGCAAAAGCTCAAGTGGCTGCAAAGAAGTTGGAGATCCTATCAAAGGTGAGACGGTACTTCACGCCGGAACAGCTGCTCAAACTCTATCAAGCGCAAGTTCGATCGTGTATGGAATACTGGTCTCATCTTTGGGACGGATCTGCGAGATACCAGCTTGATGCCCTTGAGTCAATTGAGAAACGAGCCAAGAGGATCATTGGCAATGAGAGGCTCGTCGCGACGAAGCTCCAAAGTCTTGAGCATCGACGACGAGTTGCTAGCCTGTCGGTTTTCTACCGGTTGCATTTTGGGGAATGTGCGACGGAATTGCATAATTTAATTCCGCCAAGCCCGTTCCATCATCGGACCACAAGACGAACGGCGATGCGCCACCGGTACATGGTGGACATCCCACCCACACGCACAAAACGTTTTGGGAACACATTCATAATGCGTACAGCTAAGGAGTGGAATTCCCTGCCGGAGTCTTTGTTTCCCGATAGCTACAACCTGGGAGTCTTTAAGTCAAGAGTGAATAGGTTGCTTCTAGGCAGGCGTGCTCCATCTTCGACCACATCATCGCTTACCATCAGGTGAGATGGTGGTCAAGCGCGTGCCTATTATTAGTAAAAAAAAAAAAAAAAAACTGATATAAAATGCCGACCAATCAGAGGACAAGTCTACAATTTACCTATTTTGGTGTGTGATAGTTAAATTGAAAACTTGGTACCTCATTGCTCTTTGTTGGTGTGAGCTCACGTGTACACCATAGAGTTATGAATTGAATGGAGTCATTTCCAATTGCGCGAAATGAAAAAGACCCATAGCAAAAAAAAAAAGGGATTTTTTCATTCGTTAACTAGCTGACCCGAGAGGCTTCCCTCCCGTCAACGGGCTTCCTCCCTACCTTCCTACCTACCCCAGGTACGGTAGGCACCTAGGGTAGGTAGGTAGGTAGGTAGGGTTACCTACCTACAATTTTTTTTAATACCAAGACGGACAGCGGTAGCTTGTTAATAAACGGTTACATTAGCAACCTTGGTACGGAACCATAAAAATCGCCTTGGTTCGCACGAATCAAAATCATACGTGAAGGCTAAGTAATAGGGTCCCGCTCCCGTTAGTACTTTTGGTAAGGAACCCTTCGCCTTGATCCGTAAGTCGAACCGTCTGATACTTCGCACGGATCCGGAAATCGATCGCGCCTCACGGAGGCTTAGTAATAGGGTCCCGCCCATCACCGTGACCACCTTTGGTACAGTACCCTATTATTATTAGTATTGTTTCGCAAATCAAACCGTTCGTTGCTTCGCTCTAAACAGAATCAATCGCGTTGGCTTAGCAGTAGGGTCCCGTCAGCACTTTTGGTACGGAACCCTACAGGCCTGATCTGCAATAGGGTATTTTACTAAAAAAAAATAATTATATCCGTCAGATATATTTTCAAAAAATATTGGGTACGTTTTTTTCTTTTTTCACGTAAACCAAAAATGAAGAGGATATAGCGAATTAAAGACACGCGTGACGTCATGTGGTTTAGTAAATTTGGTACAATTTTACCAAGCCACATTTTAGTTAAATACCCTATTCGAACCGTGTAGAACTTTTCAAGAACCAAATGATAACCGCACAATAAACGAAACCAAATTAGACTTTTTAGGGCCAATTTCACCTACGAAACTCACAAACCACGTTTACGAGCTGTCAGTGTCGTTATTTCCTGTGGAATATTGACACTGACAGCTCTTGAACCAGCTTGGCTTGATCGCGATCAGTTTGAATAGGTGAAAATGGCCCTTAGAGACCGAACATAAATCCTTAACGAACTCGACTGTGTTTGAAAAACGTGTGAGGGTCGTTCTCGAGAGGAAAATCTTAACACCGCAATTCAGCAAAACGCGTCATCAGTGCAACGCCATCTATCGACAAATTCGCAAACAGACAAAATTTTTAGCAGCGGAAAACGTTAAATAAGAAGCCCGTAAACAACGATAAGGTATTAAAATGCTCACTTTTATTTTGCTACAATAAAAGTTTCACAAATAACTCAACAATGTATTTGGTGTAATATGAAATTCATGCTTTCCTGCATTTTATTTTTCTCAATAGATGGCGCTTTGCCTGATAAAAATACATTAGGAAGTTTCTTACTAAACTTAAAAATTCAATATATTTTGATTTTGTGGATCGGTTGTTACCATAAATACCGATATGGTATAAAAATGTTTACTTTTATTTTGCCATGTATTAAAAGTTTCACACTATAACTCAACAATTTGTTTTGGTGTTTTATACATGCTTTCGTGCATTTTATTTTTTTCAATAGATGGCGCTATGACTTATCAGAATACATTCGGTAGTGTCTTACTAAACTTAAAAATTCAATATCTTTTGATTTTGTAAGTCGATTTTGATAAATAAAAGATAAATGTTACTCAGGTTATCACTTAAAATTTTTAAGTACCTAGATTTGGAACCCAGTCTGTGGTTTATGCGTGATGCTCCCTCAAACGCAGAGACAAACAGACAAACAATTCAAAAATAGCATATTTGTGTTTTATATCTTTTTTTAACTTTTCTATGTAATTTTTATGCAAATATAATCAATGTACGACACAGACACGGTTAGTCTAAGATTTTATTATAAGTATAGATAATGTTTTTTTGATCATCTTGTATAATTGATATTTGATCTAACTGCTAAAAGTGGAAGAAGTTATTTAATGATTGCCTATCCTTAAAAAAAACGTAAGAAGTCATTTGATGACTCTGGATAGTCAGAATCAACAGTGGTAATCACCATTAAGCGACGAGACACTGAACGCTTCTAGAATTCCATTGAAACAATTCAAATATCTTAAAAGGTGGGCCAAGGTGGACCGATGACCAGGTGAAGGTCGCGGGTACCTTTAGCGCCCAATACCTGTTAATGAGCAAAGTACATACTAACACTTCTCAATCCCACACAAAATGTGTACGGCAAAAGAAACATGAGCATAAACATGGCTCTGATAACATGAGTTTTGCCCATGAAAGTTATCAGGTATACATAATTAAATTAACTGAGTAACGAATTTTAAAACACGAGTTTCTGTTTTGACCAATAATCGTCCGTGGATTCCCCAATTGCCCCTTGCGGTAGATTTCAACGTTTAGCGGTACTAACTGGAAGAGATCACAACTAGAATATACTTGGCAGTGGGCAAATGAAGAAGAAGATAAAGAAGATTTCACCATTTGCAAGTTATTATTCGCACTAATCAAAACAAACAAACGACAGCTTAACCAACTAGTGCCTGACTACGTAACAGCAGTATCCGCTTTCAGAAAGACGCGGTTTTGATCCCGTATGGAGCGAACGAACGACGATCTGCATGTCCTACTTTTGTTCAGCTCCAATGTATGTGCATGAGATTTGTATGTGTAATGCGCCGCTTGGGGTGCTATGATTCGGTACTTGAAATGCGACTGATTAAAGCCCTGATTATGAATGTGACTTTATAATGGGAATGAATTAAAGATGTGGTTGGATTTTAAAGATTGCAAGTTTCTATTTTCAGGTCTGATCAATTCAAATTGGGTATTCTGTTACTTCAGTGATTTTTAAGGTTCCAAACAAAAAACGGAACCCATATAGGATCACTTGGCTGTTTGTCTATCTGTTCGTCTATCACCGATTCTGTCGAAATTTAGTACACGTATGGCTTTTTGTGACCCAAATACGGACGCGTTACATACATTTTAAGTATGGGGTCACTTTTGGGGGTCAAACTAGGAAATTTAAAAAACTTAATTTAAAAAAAATTTGTTAAAATTATGAAAAAAATATAATTAAAACTCTCAAGTTTTAATTAATAATGTAATTTGGTTTTGAAGTTATTTAAGAAATTTTACGAAAAATTACCATTCCCCTTATCTCCGAAATTACGGAGCCTATAGATGACAGGAAAACCTAAACGAAGTCTATAGTGTTAAAATAACATGTTGAAAAAAAATAAATTCGATCAGAACCCTTTGTACGCAATTTTGACTCACGCTTGGCTAGTTTTTTTTAAAACGTTTCCCCCCACACTATGAATTTTCAGAGTATTTAATCTCGAAGTTATGTTCGTTTATCCAGTTGCATGTTTTAGTCAAGATATAATTGAGAGTCATCATCATCTGCCTAGCCTTTTCCCAACTATATTGGGGTCAGCTTCCAGTCAAGCTAGATTTAGCTGAATACCAGTATTTTACGAGGAGCGGCTGCCTACCGGACCTCCACCCATTAACTGAGAAACACGGTACTTCATGGCAAGACTGGAGTCAGATTAACTGGCTTCTTACTATCCGTAACGACTGCAAAAGATCTACAAGTTACAGCCGGGACCAAAGGCTTAACGTGCTTTCCGAGGCACGGAGGAAACTCGGTATGTTAAGATGGTCACCCATCCACAGACCAACCTTGGCAAGCGTTGCTTAACCTTAAGATCTACCCGTGAGTGAAGATATAATTGAGATTATCTTATGTATTTTCATTGTTTTGGCATGATAGGTACTAATATAGGTATGTCGTCCGTGAATAAGACACATGGCTTTTCTATGGCCTTAGGTAGGTCGTTAACATAAATTAAAAATAAGAGACATCCTATGACGCTTCCTTGAGAAATTGAGGCGTTAATTGCTTTACTGTATGACTAAATTTTTTAAATTTCTTTATTTTTATGGTTATAGTATTCAATTTTCACTGCTCTTAGATTATTGTTTGCAATATCAGTGCAGATGTGAGCCATATTTATGTCAAAACAGCTTTTTTAAATGGGGATCTACATGAGACATGCAAAATCTTATGGGTTTGGTTTCTATAGAAGGTAACAAGGTTCATAAACTAAATAAGGTCTCAAACAGGGCCACTCTAGGCAAGGCATAAAAAGGTAGATGAATGTATGTTAACTGATGGTTATACTAAATCCAAGTAAGAGCCATGTTTATATATTAAAACTAGCTTCGGCCCGCGACTTCGTCTGCGTAGACTTTAGAGCGCGCGCGAAACTTTTTTGTCTCATTCTCGGAAATGCATCTTCATGATTCTGTTATCTTGATAGTTTGTGAGTCTTTGCAGTTCTTATACCCGGAATTACTTCGTCATGTTTGTTGTTTCCTGGTACTTGTGAATCCTTGGCGCTCACGATTTCTGCCGAAAAAATACTTTGACATGTTTCGGGTCTCCCGGTACTTTAGAATTCTATCCGCTCACATTTCCAGCCCCTGAAATACTTTGACATGTTTTTGGTCTCCTGGTACATGTGAATCTATATCGCTCATAATTCCAGCCCGGAAAAAAATTCGAAATGTTTCTGTTCTCCTGGTAAATGAGGTGTATTATTCAGAACCTTCAACTATAATAATTTTTTTAGTCCTAAAAATTTGCTAAAAATTAGATTTGAGCAACAGAAACGAATCGCTCTAAATCTGACTCCACGCAGTCTTGTCTGTCCTACCCCTAGGGTGTAATTTAAGATCGCGTAGGGGCGGAGCCATGACAGAAACCATGCCTGCTGCGTGTTGCATGCTTGCTTGCATGCTGCATGCTTGCTTGCATACTGCATGCTGTGTGCTTGCTAATATGCTGCATGTTTGCGTGCATGCTGCATGCTTGCTTGCTTACAAAAACCACATGTCATGTCATGTCTTTTGAGGTTGAGAAATTGGGTGTACACTACTGGCATGTACGAGTACCTTAATAACCTACCAAAAAATCAGGATGGTTCAAAATACTGCGACCTAAAATATCTTGTATGACTGGCCTATATTTTTAAATAAATAATCTAAAAGAAGAAGAAACCATAATAAAATCTACCGTGACAAAAAGTTTTCGATTTTTCAAAGTGATCGCAAACTTTTTTTTATGTGTGTACTGTCGTTCCTAATTCTAAGAGGGATCAAGTAATGCTAGACATTGACTGTTTGTATATGTGATCTTAGCAATTGTACCTAGCAATATCATTTTACTTTCTGACTTATACGCTAACGAAGTCGCGGGAAACAGCTAATATAAAACAAAAACATAATTTCTCAGCTAAACGCCAAGCAATATAAAATTAATCTCACAAGATTGCGATAAAGCACAACAATGACTTTAAGTGGTCCAGTAATGGCTTAACAAATCGTTATTACTATCAAGAATATATACTTGCATTTAAACAGCGTTGAATTATGAAGTAATGAAAACCTACTATTCATAATTTTATAGCGTACTACATTTTATGTGGTAATCGTTTACAAGACTTCTTGAAGATTAATAAGCTAAGAGACGGTAGAACCTCGACCTTTACCCGGGTTATAACCAGATGAGACATATTTATTATACAATTTCGTTGATTTATATTTTTGTCAATCTAAAATTGTTCAAGGCTATTTTTCAACTGACTTTTTCAAAAAGGAGGAGGTTCTATGTTCTAAAAAAAGTTTGCGATCACCAGCATAAGCTGTTAGATTTTTTTTTAATTTAACTTTATCAAGAACAAATCTTTGTTTTTTTTTTAAATAGAAAAGCCCTGTATGAAATTAAAAAATAAAACTGTTTCTTATTTTATTAACCAAAATTGAGTAATTAATCAGAATGTAATTGTAACATCAATTTGATAGAAAGAAAAAAACTGTTTAACCAAACTAAAACAACAATTTGTTAATAAAAGGTTTATATGCAATATAACTTCTTCCCTGGCTTTGAACACATGCGGAGATCCTGATGGGCATGCTGAGGATCAAGTTATCCAGCATTTCTTGAGGTAACCGGTCCCATTCTTGAATAGCGGCTTTAATATAGCAATCTAATATAGTGCTTTTGGGCAGCAGTCAATACGGTTGGGATGCTCTTAAGTGAGCTATTTGGATTCGTCAGCCATGTCTCCAGACAGTGCCAGAGCTCAGGGAAGCCGCTATTCAAGAATGAGTCAGAATACCCCAAAGAAATGCTGCATAACTTGATCCTCAGCATGCCCAGGAGGATCTCCGCATGTGTTCGAGCCAGTGGAGGACGTATATTATATTGAATATAAACCTTTTCTCCAATATAACCGTTTTCTCCTTCATTTCCGGCTTGCTTTTATTGGCTGGCCGGAGTGAACACTAACGAGGAACAGAACTCCCACCTCTTTCTTGCCTATATCGGTCGGTCTGAGTGGAGATTCGCAAGAGCAAACATGCTTGGGAGAAGGATGTTTAATTTAGTAAGATGCTGGTAGGGATCTTGACCGTACTTCCGGGATTGTCCTGATAGCCGTTCCTCTCCACTCCTCTAGCACCTCAGGATATGTTGCCCCCTTGGCGCTTCGTCACTTTATGTTAGCTGTTAAGAACCATGCATTTTCGAAACCCTCTCACCAAGATCTAAGTTCAATATGTTTTGTAGAAAATTTGTAAAATACTTAACTAGATGGCGTTAGGTGTCAAATTAGAACACGGTGTTAAGATTCTCCGCCGCTTAGATATAGTTCATGTCGATAAAGTTCAATATAAGGTGAAAAATACAGATTACGGTTGTTTGATTACACACAAGACCTTACTCCTAAGATCAATTAGATCAACCCTGCTAGTACTGGGTAAGCAGACCCCGCGTGCGGTACTAATCATTGGTCCTTCGAGCCTGATAAATAAATCTATTTTTGAGTTCGCGCGCGGCCCGGTCCGCATTGCCGTGTACTCACAGTGGATTGCTGCGGCAAGAGTACCGGTCCTCCGCATTGGTAGCGGCGGCTCCGTCCAGTGTTGTGGACGAGCTCGGCAGCAGCGGCAGGAAAGTGGCCACCAGAGGGCGCCACTTGCATCCAGATCAAACGGGTGGTGATCGCATACGTCACCCCCGCAGTTCGACGTGCCGTCACAAGAAGGTGGGCGGTATGTTAAGAACCATGCATGTTCGAAACCCGCTCACCAAGATCTAAGTTCAATATGTTTTGTAGAAAAGTTGTAATATACTTAACTAGATGACGTTAGGCGTCAAATTAGAAATCGGTGTTAAGATTTCCGCCGCTTAGATATAGTTCATGTCGATAAAGTTCAATATAAGGTCAAAAATACAGATTACGGTTGTTTGATTCCACACTAGACCTGACTCCTAAGATCAATTAGATCAACCTTGCTAGTTCTGGGTATGCAGACCCCGCGTGCGGTACTAATCACTAGCAATCCTTTTCGGGGAGCCCATTTATTGAGTGTGCAAGTCACCCCCTGCCAGTTTAAAGCCGTTTTAATTGTCAATGGTCAGGCAGGGGCCAATAGTTTCTCCATAGTAAAAGATGATTAGTCCACTAAACCACCCAAGCCTGTAGCGTTTCATCTTTTGTTTCCATATTTTGCAATAGTCCTGCTCCAACCGGGGATTATAAAACAAAATCGCTTCCGCTGGTTGTCTGTTCTTATGTATGCTCAGATCTTTAAAACTACGCAACGGATTTTAAATATACCTATAATAGACAGTTTTTCGCTCTTCCGTCTATCAAGTTAGGATTTCAATGTTAAAATGAAGTTTGGTAACAACTTATTTTGTTATAGGTGGAGTACTGGCCGCTAGATGCTGATGTTTGTATTGTTCACTCTTACAAGCTTTACCCAGGCGTTCAAAGAAAGCAAAGATATGAATTGGGACAAAAATCCTGAAAAGGCGTGGCCTTATTCAGAACATCACTGTGAACATAAGGTTGTTATACTTACTGAGTTTCTGAGTGATCGGACACAAAGCGTAAAGATAGGTGGAAACGTCAGTAGCGAAGCCAGCGTTACTTATGGTGTGCCGCAGGGTAGTGCCCTCTCCCCGAGTCTCTTCCTGATTTATGTAAATGATCTGTGTAAGCAACTTATTAAGGGTAGAATTTTTAGCTACGCTGATGACACCTCACTGATATTTTATGGAGAGACTTGGGAGGAGGCGCAGCGCATGGCAGAGATGGGACTCTGTAAAGTCAGTAACTGGTTGGAAAAAAACCTACTTACCCTTAACATTGCCAAAACTTCATATGTGCAGTTCAGGTTCGCTAAAACCAAACCAATGGCAATAACCCTTAAGGTGCATTCTTGCGATTTCCCTGAAAATAAGCTGCAGTGCCCATGTCTTACTATATCACAAAAACCAAACATAAAATATCTAGGTGTATTAGTGGACGAAAAACTAAGTTGGAGGCCCCTAAGTCGAACTAACTGCCTCTCGAGTTAGAAAACTTATTTGGGCCTTTAAGAAACTCCGACATGTGGCTGATCTCAACCTTCTTCGCACTTTATACCTTTCTCTAGCCCAGTCGATAATTGGTTATTGTGTCACGGTGTGGGGAGGAGCCTGTAAAACAATTATGATCCACCTTGAAAGAGCTCAAAGATCATTGCTTAAAGTCATGACCTTCAAACCGTATCGGTTCCCGACTACATCGTTGTACCAAAACTACAGTGCTCACCGTTCGACAGCTATATATTCTCAATATCACATTGAAGCAACACCTAATAACACCGATAAACAACAGCTACAAAGTTAAACGCACAATCACAAACGTTTGTAAATACGTCAAGTGTAGGACTGCCTCAGCTAGACGGCAACATCTTTTTTTAGCTGCGCATATATATAATAAAATAAACAAGGCTCTACATATTAACCCATCCACTAAAAATGAAGTTAAAAAGAGACTAAACACCTGGCTACAAACACTGGATTACATTCAGACAGAAAAATTCTTAACCTGCAAATTGCATGGTTTATGCATGCAATTTGCAGGTCCTATTATAAACATGCCCGATAAACACACACACACACAAACGTACACACACACGCACACACACGCACATACACACACACACACACACACACACATACACACACACACACACACACACACACACACACACATACAAACACATGGACACACACACCCACCCTCAAACACACACCTCAAGCAGATATTGTATAATTTAAAATTGTTTAAATATTGCATAAAATCTGTGTAAAACTACTGGGAGAAGACACTGATTCCTGTAACACAGGTTACAACCTAGCGCAGGAGTCAGGGTTTCCATAATTAATGTTACATACTTTTATGTCAATAAATATTATTATTATTATTATTTTTGTTGTACATTTGTTTTCCTCGGCGAACCGGAAAGAATTGATGGCACGGGCCTAAGCCAAGTGTTCATCAATTGAGATAAGAGTAGATGTAGTAGTTTGTATCATAGATGGAGGCGTATTAGTGTGGCTGTTTTGTTGCGGGTTATCAGATTCACATTGCAGGAATTTTCTTACTAGCCTGCATGTGTTTAATATCACTGCTTTTTGCAGTAGCTGGTAGGTGTTAGAAGGAAGGTTTAAAGAATTGATGGACTGATGAATTTGTTTGGGTATTACTCCAGTTGTAGATAACACTATAGGGACTATTGTAACCTTTTGTAGATGTCAGAGTCAGGTTATTTCGTCTTTTAGTTCAATATATTTGGATAGTTTTTCTGCGATTGTCGTCTGTAAGTTATGTGTATTTGGTACCGCTATATCTATTAGATATCCTGTTTTATTTATTTTATTTATAACTGTAATGTCCGGTCTATTGAAATGGATTGTGCGGTCGGTGAGAATGGCACGATCAAAATACAATTTCGTGGTCGTGTTTTCCAACACAGTTTCGGGGTTGTATTTGTAGTATGGTACTACAGTGTCTATTAGTTTGAGTCGATGAGCTAGTTTTTGGTGAATGATGTTGGCTACCTGATCGTGTCTGTGTTTACAGTCTGTCTGGACTATTGACTTACACGCGCCTGTAATATGTTGGATCGTTTCTGGAGAACTATTGCATTTTCTACATGTGTCAGTGGTTAAATTCTTAATAATAAACTTTCTGTAATTTCTAGTTTCAATAACTTGGTCCTGTATTGCAAGCATGAAGCCTTCAGTTTCCGGGAAAAGCGCACCTCGATTAAGCCACGCGTTCGACGCCTCTTTATCGACATTTGTGTGGCATAAATCTTGGCGATGCCTTCCGTGTAGAGACTTCTGGGTCCACTCTAGGATTTTGGTTCGGTCATCGGTCACCTTTTCATTCTTGTGTTTATTTTATCTTTTAAATTGAGAGGTGTTAAGAGTTGGTCTTGTTGTGATATTAGTTTGTGTAGTATGGAAGATGCAAATTTGGTAAAAAAGTATTGTCTCAGACTTGTAATCTGTCTGTTGTGCAGGTTTGGCACGTCAATAAGGCCCCTGCCTCCTTCTTTTCTTGATAGAGTCAATCTTTGCTGGCATGATCTAGGGTGGTGTTTGCGAAATGTCATTGTCGTGTTAATTTTACGTTGAATGGATTTTAGGTATGTTTCGGTCCAGTTGATTATGCCGAAAGAATAGGTGAGTACAGGTAATAGCAAACGTGTTGATTGCTTTTATTGTGTTTCGCGAATAGAGTTGTGTTTTTAGTATTGTTATTTTACCGTATATATTGAAATTTTACCGTTTGTAGCGTCCGCGAAGCTTCGTAGCACCGTAGAACTTCTCATGAGTGCTACGAGTGAGTTCGCTGAAAATTGAGTGTGCATTGCGAACTATTTATTAAGTTATTTACATTCAATTTCTAAAATTGCTTTCAAATTGTGTGAAATGAATTTTAGGTCGTAGGTTAATTAGAAAGTAAAGTATTCATGATAAACGCGTAAAGTAATGCTGCATTGTAAATCGTGAAACATTTTTTATTCATCTTCATGGCTAAATCCGAAACTATGAGGAATATCCAAAAACACTAAAAGGAAACTAAAATTGCATCATTGGATTTTTGAAAAACAAAACAAGGTGTCGGTTTTCAAAATCGAAAAAAAAACAAAACACAGACTTCCGAAAATAAAGTTTTTTCTTTCTTCCGAAGTTATTTTGTACCTTGTAGTGTTTTGTTTTTGGAAGTCGGTTGTGTTTTTGTAAAAAAGTTTTTTATTTTATTGTAATTCGGTAATAAAGTAATTGATTACTTATTTTGATCAGAACTTAATTTCAAACGAAAATAATTTCAGAAAACACAAACATTGTAAAACCTAATTAAAAAAAAAAAAAAAATAACTTTAGACATAAATTTCCTGAATAAGTTCTTAATTGTCATTGCAATCATGCCGACACATTTTGCCGTCGAATAAATTAAATTAACCCTTATAAAGCTGTGAAATTACACGGGGCAATTAGGTCAAAATGGCAGAGCAATTTGGGGTCAGAATTAAAATATCACGATACTTCGTTGGGCCCGAGACATATCCCGACAACTTTTTTCTAAACGCACTTGACGGGTTGACATTATTCAGCCGTGTACTTTGGAGGACAAAAGGTTGCAGCTTTAGTACAAGAAACATTCGTTCAATTATAAAAGCTTTAACGCTCAATTGGCATAAGCTGTAAGCTATTCAGCCATAATTTATTTATTTATCTAGTACTAAAATAAATAAACAAATAAGGTTAACTCCATCTAGGGACTTACATAATTTTTAATGTATAATATTATTATGTTAAAGTTAGAACCCTTTTTTAGGTACAACGCGTTTTTTCTAGTTAAAACTAAATGTTTTTCCTAAATGCCCTTGTTACAACTAGAATTAACTGCTTCTAAAAATGACTATCAGTGAAAACTATTTCTAACTAGAGAACACGCGTTTTGTCGAAATGATTCAGTTAAAACTATTTCAACCGAGGTAAAAGTTCATCGTGCTTTATTTTGATTGATCGAGACACCTCACCAGATTTGAGTTTCATCGACATAAAAGTTAACCACTTATTACGCGTGGGTGTCGTAGGAAGCGACTAAGGGACTCGCCAGAGAATGGGCAGCAGCATTCTCTGTACATTGCAACAGCTACACTGCGATGGCCAACCCACCTGCTAAGCATTGCGATTATAACTAATCCCCCTAATATGATAGGCACAAAGAAAAACACCGACGACTGGACCACCGAACTTTAGCACCGAACTTGAGGAGGAATTGAGCAAGTTACGATGGAGTGGTGTGGGATTGTCTGAAGTCCGAAGAGAGGGGAAGGACACTATAATTCTCAAATCCGGCAATCTGCTCTATTTTCGTGAGGGTAGTCAGAAGTTCCAGAGTGGTGTCGGGTTTATTGTTCACAGGTCCCTTGTGGTCAAGATACCTCAGAATGTCGTCAAGATATTAGTTGACGGTCCCACAGGTTTACGCCCTAACCTCGACACACCCGAATTTTTATCCCCAACAAGTTTCTTTAATACTAGTTTTAATTTAGGTTCAAAAGAGACCATTCATATTGGGCCCAAAATCGAGAGTGCCCGCAAGAGATGAAGTACACGCAAGGGAGCTAGGAGAAAATGTTGTCGTTTTTAGAGGGAAATACCATCCCGGCACGTCAATGCAAAACGCTATTACATATATGTTGGTTTTGATAGGACATTGGAGGGTCGAAATGCATTTAGCTTACATATGCAATATTGGAAAGAGAACAGTAGGATGTGGATCTCACTTAACGTGCGTAGTGTGGTTTTTAACCTACGCAACGGCATGAACCAAATGCGAGACGCCCTCCAGCCATAGAATTGGTAGATATCCTAGTTACACCATAGAAATTGAAAAAGAAGGCTAAAAATATTTGAAACTGGTATTCAGAAAATGTTTGCCACTGTTTTATTTGACCCAATTCCAATATTGTGTATTATCATCTGCCTAGCCTTTTGCTAACTATATTGGAGTCAGCTCCTAGTCAAACCGAATTCAGCTGAATACCCGTATTTTATGTGGAGTGGCTGCCTAACAGACCTCGACAACCCATGACCTGGATATCATGGTACCTATACTTGGCAAGATTGGTGTCAGATTTTCTGGCTTCTGGCAATTCATAATGACTGCCAAAGATCTACAATTCAGACAGCCGGGACCAACGGCTGAACGTGATTTCCGAGGTAACTCGATATGTTAAGATGCTAATCCATCCACAGACCGATCTCGGCAAGCATTGCTTAACCTTGAAGATTAACCCATGCGGCTGTTATTATTTAGCCACAAGTTTCTATATTAACCGATGTAAAAATAGTATTAAAAATAATGTTTGCCATTGTTTTATTTGCGAGAATTAGTAACCTTGCACAAAGCATACAGAAAGAATACAAATATACTTACACTCATAATGTTAGCCGAAAATCAAACTTTTTTTTTGTAGTATCCAAAACAGACAGACAGAAGTCAGAGTAGACAGAATTACAGTCATTACAAAAAAGTTGAAAATGAGTTTACATAAATATATTCAAGTAAATTCACTACTAACTACTACAATTTATACACTGAAATAAAAAACTTGCACAAATGTGTACATATCTACTTAGATGATATGTCTATAATTTCGAACTCATGTAGCTGCTAATTTGATGGGTCTTCCGCTTTAGTGCAATAGTACTAAATGCTTAGGATGATGTTCCAAATGAATTCCAAACATTTTTTTTTCGATGGCACGGCACTTTCGATTTTGGGCCCAGCTTTGTATACAACGTGAATGGTTTCCTGAAGAACTATTTTTAACTAAAATTAATTTAAAGTAGTAACTTCTAGTTATAACTAGGAAATTCAATTTAGATAAATTACAACTGGCAAACTAGCAAAATTTAATGGGACCTTACAAAATAAGTTATTTGTTCTGGGCCGAAACATTGAGAATGCGAATAAATTTTATAATAGTTTCTTTTCAGTGGTACTAAAAGAATTCAATGCAACTTTTGAAAAGTAGTCTAAAGATACTTTCCCTAAGTTTATATTTAGTGATTGGGTATTAGAATAAGTTGGGAAAGATTGTATGACCCATATGGCCTTAAGCCTTTCATTAACCTTAAGCTTTTCAAAAATACTTTCAAACAAAGTAGTTAAACCCCTTGTTCGATGCAATAATTATTATTGAACACGGTTTGCTGATCTAGCTATTCAATTCCGCCGCAATTAGTGCGCCACGAAGTCAGTGCATATTCGGACAGCAAACCGCGTGCATTCGCCAGCTTATCATTAGCCATCATTTTAGCTTAGCTTTTCAATACTTTAAATAAACTGTTTTAATCAGTGAAACAAAGTGTTTTAGTAGTCATCCAAATAGTCAATACCACGTAGGTCGCGACCCCAACACCCTATTATCTGCCAATTTGATCTTGTTGCTAATGTACAGCATTAGCAACAAGATTAAATTGGCAGATAATAAAATAAAGAAAAGTTGTCAATAATGAAACTAACAGTAATAAAGTACGAAACACTGACATTTTACTAAAGACTGCGCCTGGTGCCATAAGCTCAATTTAAAATTAGCTAGCAATATTTAATTTATGTGTAGACCACTGAGTCTTTCCGGATATAATGAAATATAGTAAGGTGCCCAGCTCATGGGGTGTGGAAGTCTGATAGGCAGCCGTTACACGTAAAACACTGGTATTCAGCTGAATCCGGTTTGACTGGAAGCCGACCCCAATATATGTAGTTGGCAGATGATGATTAAGGTGATACCACTTTTAATTATATTATTATTATTATAATTTCGTTTATTCATTTTATATACATACATGTTACATTTTTAAATATATCTCAAAAAAAAGAAACTTAAAAAAAATACACTTAAAAATATAAAAAGTAGTAGTCCGCCGGTGTCGGGAACAGGGTCCAAGCTACCGGTGGTTAGGGGTCCAGAGAATGGAATCTCCTTACAATACGAGCCGTATCGAGGAGTACTGCCTTCTGTATCAGGCCCTTTATCCAACCGCGTAACGCTAGCTTCGACAGATGGTCGTCGAAACTTTTGGCCATCAAGCTATTGGCCGTAACGACTATCGGCACAATGACAGCTGAGTCCACATTCCACATGTCGACAACCTCGTGTGCTAAGTCATACGGTAATACGGGACCTCAGAATCCACAAGTTTATATTTCAAAGCAAGTTGCTGATGGATAATCCTGGCCACTTGGTTGTGCCTGTGCAAGTACTCGCCGTTAGCCAGACGAGAACAACCAGAGATAATATGTCTGATGGACACACCCGGACGGTGGCATGCCCGACACACGTTCACCGTCCCATCCTTCATAATATGCCTCCGGTAGTTATTCGTCAAGATAATCGCACAGACAAAACCTTCAGTTTCCCCGAAGAGATCACTGAAACGTAGCCAGGCCACGGGCGCTGAAAAATCTACATCAGACCCATGAAGAGCCCGATAGAAGCGCCCGTGAAGCTCCTTTCCTTTCCATACCTCCTTGCGGTCATCCGTGGTAAGTATCACAGGTTTGCGCCAGTTCTCCTTAGCCATGGACATCGGGGTGAGACCATTATCCATTGCGACCAACTCGGTGCATACCCGTATCAGCTTTGAGGAAATATTCTCTGAGACTGCACATCTCGCGGTTGTGGAGAGTCTTGACATTTAAAAAGCCTCGACCTCCACACTTCCGCGGGATGTACAATCTCATCACCGACGATCGTGGGTGATGCAACCGGTTTGCGGTCAGCAGTGTACGGACTCTCCTATCCAGGGCGTCAAGCTCAGTTTGAGTCCATTTGAGTATGCCGAAAGAGTACATTAATACCGGCATGACCCAACCGTTGAAGGCGCGCACCTTATTTCCGCCCGACAAAAGGCTATTCAAAACCTTTTTCAGGCGGCCAAAGAAGCGTTCCTTCAACGATTGCTTCATGTCAGTAACATTAAAGCCCAATGCTTCCGCTCAATGCTTGTAGGTTTCGGTTGAGCTGAGGGATCTAACTTGTATGGAATCCGAGAGTTGGATTCCCTCAGATTCCATAATCTCCCCTTTCTTTACATGCATAACTGCACATTTGCCCACACCAAATTCCATCCTGATGGCACCACTAAAGGTTTCAGTTACCTTCAGTAGCTCCATCAGTCGCGAATTGTTGGGGGCAAAGAGTTTTAGATCATCCATGTAAAGAAGGTGAGATATGGCCTAACCACCTCTTCTCAACCGATAGCGTAGACCTGAACCCTCCAGCAATGTGCTTAGAGGATTCAGAGCTAAGCAAAACCAAAGCGGACTCGTTTGAGTCCGCTTTGGTTTTGGTGTCGCCCTGAAATATTCCCCATTTAATCCACACAGGCTCATCGTCCCCCTGAATTGGTCGACATCCTGGATAGCGAAGGACTGTTCTCCATTGCCTCATTCATGACTCAAGAAAGGTGCGTATAGTTGCATCTATTTTGTACAACTCCAACACCCTCATGAGCCATGTATGTGGCACAGAATCGTAGGCCTTCTTATAGTCTATCCAACATGTCGACAGATCCTTGCGAGATCGACGAACCTGTTGGCTTATGGCCATGTCTATGAGGAGAAGCTCCTTGGTGCCGCGGGACCCCTTCCTACATCCATTCTGAGAGACGGACATAATTGAGTTAATTTCAATATGCTCATTGATCTTCACTCTAAGGATAGATGTGAGAAGTTTATAGTCTGTCGACAAACAAGTAATCGGTCTATAATTCTTGGGTTCCGCGGTACTACCGGTCTTATGGAGCAGGTGGGTAACGCCAGTTGTTAGAAACTGTGGTAGCGACCCAGACTCTAAGGAAAACTAGAATTGATATGCCAAAAGCGCGTGTGAGCTGCTATACCACTTAAGCCAGAAGTTGTGCAGCCCGTCCGGTCCCGGAGACTTCCAGTTCGGTACCGGACGGATTGCTCTGGTTACATCTAGTGGAGTGATGGTAATTTCATCCATTTGTGGTATAGCTTCACACACGCGCTCGCCATCGCGCATCCAGCCACCCTCGGCAAGACAGACGGGCACCGACCAGATGCTTCGCCAGAATGTATTCGTGGTGATATCATCCGGGCGGCACACGTTCGTCACACTTTGTTCAGGTCGCTCCCAAGCTCTATATACCCACCTTTCATCGCTCTGAAACATGCGATTCTGCGAGTATCGGTCAACCCGCCGCTTATACCGCCGAATACGATTTGCCCATGCACAAACTTTCTGCTTCAGGAAGTCGATGCGCTCCGTGACACGGGACGGATAATTATTATAATTTTACCAAATTACGACTGATGATCAAGGTGTTGAAATACATACTGCGTGAGAAGAGGTGAGAGGTGTTTTTTTATGACTGTTTTACTTCAATTTATGTGTCTTGTGCGAGTCCCAAATAAACATTTTTCTTTCTTTTTCTTTCTTTCTTTTTTTCTTTCAAGATGCCATAGGAATTTTTTATGACCTCTCCAAGGCATTTGATTGTGTAAATCACGAAACCTTTGTCCTAAAACTAGAACATTACGTACTAGGTAAACTTGTACTTTTTTTTTTTTTTACTATTAATAGGCACGCGCTTGACCACCATCTCACCTGATGGTAAGCGATGATGTGGTCGAAGATGGGGCACGCTTGCCTAAAAGTAACCTATTCACTCTTGACTTAAAGACTCCCAGGTTGTAGCTATCGGGAAACACAGACTCCGGCAGGGAATTCCACTCCTTAGCTGTACGCATTATGAATATGTTCCCAAAACGTTTTGTGCGTGTGGATGGGATGTCCACCATGTACCGGTGGCGCATCGCCGTTCGTCCTGTGGTCCGATGACGATTTGAACGGGCTTCGCGGAATTAAATTATGCAATTCCGTCGCACATTCCCCAAAATGCAACCGGTAGAAAACCGACAAGCTAGCAACTCGTCGTCGATGCTCAAGACTTTGGAGCTTAGTGAGTTTAGTGAGGTCTTACTTAAATGACTGACAGCAGCAAGTTCAAATAAATGGTGTCAATTCACGGGGTCTGATAGTTAAAATGGAGGTACCACAAGACTCAAAGTTGGGTCCGTTTTTAAAAACGTTACGGGTGACATAGGTTACATAAATTATTTCTTAATGTATTATGGTGGCCCTGAAACGTAGATTTCTGTCAACGAAATAAATAATTTTCAGATAATTGTGACAAGTTTGGTATCAAAAGAAAGGTCTTGACGAGCACATTACAAAAATGTATAGACGAAGTCTGTTAAAAAAATAAGGGCTATCATATTGTGTAAGTAAACGTATATGTTTAAATTGCTAAAAACCAGGTAAAAGCGAGCATGCAATTTGTACGGCATGGCTGTACAATTAATAGTGAAAAACATGATCAAAATGACCTTTATGATTTGCTATAATAAATAAAATCTTTGTATTTCGGAAAACTAAGCGATCCATTAATTGTTAGTAACAGGTTTGCACTTATACACTATTGCTAGTAACTTAACTGAAGGTGAATTAATGAGAGGACCACGCATCTCCAAAACACCAAAATTTTAGGGTATATGTCTTCTCACCAGTTGCCTTACTAGGGTAGAGGAAGTACTCGTATCAGCCATCACAGCTTTCAGGATGCTATTGTGACTGCCTCTTATTCTGTTCAAGAAGAAGGCTATCATATCATACGTAAGGTTCCCTTACTTATATAACATAAAAGGCTTATATAATATAACGTAAAACCCATTGGTATGGGTTACCGCGAACATTTCAGAGGCACTGCAAAAACGAGGCAATCGCAACAAAATCCTAAAAATATTATTATATTGGACGCGTAGGACATCCAGCGATCTTTTCGAGTAGTTGAGCCAAAGATTAGCGATGTAAAAAATCTAACAATAAGCTTTAAAAAGCCACAGGGTTCGGTTGTGGGCCCGCTCCTGTGGAACATCGGGTCCCGCCGGGATTGGACCTGACGTGTTACCCTGACGACACGCTGGTCACTGGCTGGGGCAGCTCGTACAGGGAGACAGCGTTGCTGGCGACGGCCGCAGTCTCACAGGTGGTGAGTCGCATACGAGGTGGCTCTCAACAAGTCGGAGGCCATAGTCTTTCATAGCCCCAGGCGAGCGCCGTCGCCGGGATCGCACATAACTGTTGGGGGGCCCATATTGCTGTCGATTCCACTATCAAGTACCTGGGATTGTTGCTCGACAGCCGGTAAGATTTCGGTCCCCACTTCCAGTGGCTGGCGCCAAAGTTGTTGGGCGTGGCTGGGGCGCTGTCAACGCTGCTTCCCAATCTGGGGGACCTGAGCACCGCCTGCAGGGGGTTCTACGTGGAGATTGTGCGATCGATGGCCCTGTATGGGCCCCGGTCTGTGTGTCCTAGTGGCGGGACAGGCCACGTCTCACGCCCTTCCGCCGGCCTCGTCACTATCAAGGCCATCCGACTTGTGCTCGAACTGTAGCTTGGGAGAAGGCACGGCTCCTTGTCATTTCGTGTGACACAGACCTTATCGGAGCATGACATCTTCGAGAGGTTCCTGTGTTACATAGGCAGGGAACCGGACGCTCGGTGTCACCACTGCGTCAACTGTCCGGAGGACACGGCGTGGCATACGCTGGTAGAGTGTGCCACTGGGGAGGAGTCGGTCGTAGCCGCGCGAGGTTGTGGTTTGTTTATCTATAATATGTATGTATTTAGAAATATATAAGTTGTTTATCAGTTGTCTAGTACCCATAACACAAGCTCTGCTTAGCTTGGGACTAGATGGCGTTGTGTGATAGTTGTGTGGAATATTATTATTATTATTTTATTTTTTTTTTGTGGTGGAATGATGGGACAGGCTCTCACGCCCTTCCACCAGGCTCGTAATTATCGAGGCCATCCGGCCAGTGCTCGACCTGTGGTTCGGGATAAAGCACGGCTCCTTGTCATTTCGTGTGACGCAGGTCCTCTCGGGGCATGGCTTCTTCAGGAGGTTTTTGTGTCGTAAAGGCAGGAAGCTGGACGCTCGATGTCAAAACTGCGTTGACTGTCGGGAGGACACAGCGCCGCATACGCTGGCAGAATGTGCCACTTGGAATGAGGCGCGCCGTGCCCTCATCTCTGTGGTAGTCAGTGATCTCTCGCTGCCGACCGTAGTTTGTGCTATGGTCGACGGCGAGGGATCCTGGGACGCGGTGGTCTCCTTCTGCGAAATAGTTAGAACGCACACCTCTCCCCCGGCCCGCAGCAGGTGCACCAGACGATGGAGGACGCTGCCCTCTCCTGGCCCCCCTAATTGGGTCCACGAGTGGCAGACTTGGGGATGTCCGTTGCCCCCTGTTCATCCTTACCCAAAGTGTTGACGCGTGGTATTCCCGTGCGCCCCTCTGATGTCGTGGGGTGAATCAAACACCTCACTCCCCCCGCTGACCCGAGGTGGCCCGCAGAGACGGGCCGGCACCAGCCGAGGATTACGAAAGTCGCATTAGTTCTGGCGATACCCGGCGTAGGTAAGAGACGGAACATCGGGGTGGTTTTAGTCAGTAAGAGTCTGACAGAAACCTCCACCCGCCTCAAGGCGGAGGACATCCACGAATATTTCCCACCGTAAAAAAAGGTCTTGTAAATGGTTTAACTGGCAACGTAATGGTCATCGATTGGCCAGCTCTAAGACGAAATCAATTAGAGCCCGATGAACTTCTTGCTTCACATTCAGTTTGATGATAGTACCATCAAACCCGATAACCGAACAAATAAAATGGTTTAAGTTCCAGCACGGCTGAGTATGATGATTTAAGAGGCAGCGGCAAAATATTACGTAAAATGATGCCATTAATTCTGTGTTGGGGTCTGACTGTGCACAAACTACAAGGTTCCACTTTAGACAAAGCTGTTGTAGACGTTGGCAAACGTGTTTTTGCAAAAGGCCTTCAAAAAAGGGTTTATTTATCAGTAATCTGGACCCGCGAAACTATTTTGCAACCATCATGATGCAGCGTCCTTGACGGAGTTAGAGGGACTGAGAGGTCTCGATTCTGCTCATTAGTGAAAAATCAGTCCCTCAGTTCTCCTTTTTTTCTCGAGAAACCATTTTAGCTAGAAAATGCTAGCTCCTTCAGAGAATATCCACCCTACGAACTCACCGATACCTGATAGTACCTGGTCAGCACCTACAGGACATTTAAAATTGCAAGACTTTGCGAACGTGTTAACTTATGTATATGTACAGATGTTTTGTAAACAATCGACACTACTACCCAATTTCACACTACCACTGACACTGAGTGTCGTCACGTCAAGAGTAAATAGGTTAATTACTAACCTATTTTACTTATCACTCTTATGTACACTGTCATAAAGTTTATAAAGCGTTAAAACGAAAAAGTATAAAATAAAAAAATAATTTTGCAAACTGTGACCCGATTACGGAATAAAAAGGATCTGAAAGGTGCGAAAAAAGAAAATATTTTAGACAGAAAATAAATCAATACAGAGGTACAAAATAGTCATGATAAGGCCATAGTCATGGTCGCATGCCATCGCTAGGTGTTCCTGGCACCCACGTGGTATACGGCGTAAGACTACGGTTTTAATACGGTTATAATAATGATAGTCAAAGTCAAAGTCGATCTTTATTGTGAGACAGTATATATAGAGTTGTTGTTCAATTAATTTGTGCGCATTTGCACTGCTCTACCATATTAGGCGTACAATAGTTTACAATTTTATTGTCTTAGACCTAAGTTTATGTGATATATTATACACTAGTTGACGCGCGCAACTTCGTCTGCGTCACAGTTTTCATTGCTGCTCCGCCCCTATTGGTCTTAGCGTGATAATATATATCCTTCCTCGATAAATGGGCTATTTAACACTGAAATAATTTTTCAAATCGGACCAGTAGTTCCTGAGATTAGCGCGTTCAAGTAAACAAACAAACAAACAAACTCTTCAGCTTTATATATTAGTATAGATATTTTATATTATTAAAAAAGACAGGCCTATGCTCAGGAAGACGCCAGTACATAACTGGCATCTTCCTGGGCCTCGCCAAGGCATTTGATACAATTTCCAGGAAAATCTTGCTTAAAAAAATGTCGCTTCTACGAGTTCGTGGTACTGCCTTGGACTGGTTTACCTTATATCTCAAGGATAGAACGCAAAAAGTAGTACTGAGGGACTATTCTAGTGCAATTTGGTGTGCCCCAGGGAAGCGTGCTGGGACCTCCTCTATTTATCATATATGTAAATAGACTATGCGCCATGAAAATTCCTCAAGCTAAAATTTTCACATATGTTGACCACACAGCAGTCGTATTTTACGGGAAAACTTGGGATGACGTTAAGTTCTCGATTGTAAACGGAGTTAAAGTGGTTGCGAACAGACTGCAACATAATCTTTTGACGCTAAATGTCGACAAAACGAAGGCAATCAACTTTGCCATCTCAAAACGTTCCGCCCCTAACTCTGTAAATTGTATACAGCTGCACTCCTGTTCTGGCCCAGATAATTGCACATGACGATACATTGAACAAACAGATTCGATTAAATACCTGGGAGTCTTTGTAGATAACCGTTTGTCATGGTCCACACATCTGAGTGCTTTAAGGGGTAGGGTTCAAAAGATGCTCCGTATTTTTAAGCAACTGGGCAAAATTGCTGATAACTCAGTTTTAAAGATGATATACTTCTCTCTGTGTCAATATGTCCTTAACTTATAATATATATTATAATATATTATTGTATAATAGCATGGGGTGCGTCTGGAAAAGCCTCGTTAATAAAGGTTGAAAGAGCTCAACGAGCTCTGCTCAAAGTTGCTTATAGAAGACCATTTTCCGTTACCCTACTAACAAACTCTACACCGAGGTGGGAGTTCTAAGAGTAAGAAAACTTTACATTCTATCAGTCACTATCAGATTTCACAAAACCTCCATGTGCATTTGTATCTTGTCAAGTAGAAAGGCACAACGGGAGAAGATTTCAATGCCGTAAATCAATAGGGAGAAGGTCGTACGGTTTTATGGGACCGCACATTTACTCCAAACTCAATAACCGACTCAAAATTCTACAAATTACTCAAATGAAATGCAAAAGTATGGTTACAAAATGGCTACTTACACTGGACTATGATATGACTGAAAATTTATTTATATATTGATTATTATAGATCACAAACTTTTACATAATTATATACATCCTCAGGGACAACTTTCAGACACTATCAACACCAACACATCTATCTTAATTCGTACACCCATACATACACTTACACACAGCCTACTTACTTATCTACTGTTTCTTTGTGCATTAGTAATAGTTTTCACTGTGTATTCGTTTTTATTGTATACAAGGAGTATACAATAAAAACGAATTCTAGTAGATTCCGATTAAATTAGATACAATTAAGAAGTTTACTGTGACATTTATACCTGTTACATGTAAAACAAGTGTGAACGTGGTGAATAAATTATTACTATTTCGTTTATTAATTTTTATATACATATAATTATGTTACATTTCTAAATATATGTTTAAAAATATTCATTAAAATATACATTTAAAAATATAAAAAATAGTAGTCTGCCGGTATCGGGAGCAAGGTCCAAGCTACCGGTGGTTAGGGCTCCAGAGAAATGAACTTTCTCACAATACGAGCCGTATCGAGGAGTACTGCCTTCTGTATCAGGCCCTTTACCCAACCGCGTAACGCCAGCTTCGACAGCTGGTCGTCGAAGCTTTCGGCCATCAGGCCATTGGCCGTAACGACTATCGGCACAATGACAGCTGAGTCCACATTCCACATGTCGACAACCTCGTGTGCTAAGTCGAGATACTTGATTTGTTTGTTTTTCTCAGCCTTCACGAGGTTCTCGTCATGCGGGATAGATTGGCAACAATAGTCCTATTAGTGATGATAGACCGATCCCAGTACAAAGTGACATGGTCATTTTCGAGAACTGGGTCGGGCACATACTTGTAATACAGTACCTCAGAATTCACAAGTTTGTATTTCAAAGCAAGTTGCAGATGGAAAATCCTGGCTACTTGGTTGTGATTGTGCAGTGGTTGTTTATAATTCATTCAACCAATAATCCTGTTATTTTATCACGTATCAAAACAGCTATCTGTTAACATTTATCATATCTCAAGCCAACTATCTGTGCAGCTATTCTGTAAGCAATTATTTCGATATGGAGCTTCACCTCACTAACAAAGCTCAATTATACACGAAAACGTTGTTGCAGAAATAGCACTACTGCTTAAAAATTTCTTCTATACGTTCATGTGTGTACGTATCATAAAAATATACATATCGGTACGCCCCACCTATTTTAAATTCAATACCAAACTTTAGAAAACACAAACATTGCTACAACACACAGTATGATTCACAATCGAAGATTTTACCGCCCAAATTCTTAAAGTAATCCCTTATCGCAACAAAAAAAACATCTCACGACGCCATTTTAAAACAGCGTCCATTACCCGCCCCTTTAGTCCGAAATACTTGAGTCATTAGACCAATATATAGTCGAGATTGAGTTTCGTTCAAACCTCGGGGCTAGTAAAAACTTGTTCGGGGTTCGAGGTGCCCAAGGAATTAATTGGGATTGGACCCAACCCTTGTAAATGTGTGCTCGACAAAATTTGGACCTTGCTCGTCCGCTTAATTTCACCGTACTACTTCTTAAGTGCAGATGTGCGGACGATTTTTTTAAAGAAAATTGGGGTGGATTATTAGTTTAAAAGTGCGTTACAAAAGATGCGTCATTCGTGGTTTGTCTTTGATAATAAGAATGTAAAGGTTAAATAGGTTTAACATGTTTTTTTTTCTTTTATTCGAGATGGCTTTGCCTTTGACTTTGGTCTAGGTCAGAGATGACAGAGACAAAGACTGCGATAGAGCGAGCGTACTTAGTAGGAGCCTGTTTAGTCTAACTTTGAAGACACTAATGTTGTAAGCGTTCGGAAACACAGACGCAGGCAGAGAGTTCCACTTATAATCCGCACAGCAAAAGAGTGGAACTCTTTGTGCGCATTTGGAAACGCTAAGTGCGAATTGGTGAAATAGCAACAAGGTAAGCACTTGAAATAGCTTTGAAGGCATGAGTAGGTAGCTATTCTAAGTCCTCTAGATAAACCTATTAAGCTTCTTTACCGACACTCGTTTTGCGAGATTAGATTAGATGCTTGTTAAATTAAAAACTTTTAAGAAAATTGTGAGTATATGTTGACTACGGATTATAATATTCCAGTTTTGCGAAACAAATTAACGCAAAGAGTGCGTATGCGTCCAATAAGCGCTTTAAATTAGGTCGATGCCTTAAGTTCTATAAATTATTTAGTCTTTCCTATCTGACCTCTGATCTTCGTGGTATCTGTAACTAACTGACCCAAAGGTACTCTTACAATTAAATTCTGCCAAGACCACCTCAGCACATAATCCCAGTTTAACAAAGATTATTTATTAATACAAAAATCTTTAACGCGTGTATCAGCTAAATTGCTAGCCACGCGAACATATCAAATATTTTCACTCTAGCCTCTCTCACCCCGCTACAAAAACAATAAGCTTGTTATAAAGACATCACGTCCCGACGACGTGTATCTTACAGCGTAATGCTTTCAACCCTGTTTCTGCGTGGCCACGATAAAATATTTGAAACCCCCTCTGATATTTACAGGCGCACAAAAACTGGTAAAATGTAAGAGACCTACCCTTTACAGTATCTCCTCCCACATCATACTTCATTCTCATTCGCAACTAGAAATGTTTTACGTACCTTAAAACTATAACTTCTTTGCTCTATGGGGTGAGAATATTAAAAAAATATTATGCGTTTGGTAAAATGGTAATTCTGCTAAAAGTATCGTAGAAGTATATAGTAGCTATTCCTATTACATTAGGGTTCTAGTACAATTAGAACCAACTTTGGCGAACCAACGCCGACAAGCTCAAAGCGACGCCGTCAAGTTTCGACTTGCTCCGATCAGCGCTGGTAGGCCGTCATTTGTTGCTGTATTTAGAAAGGAATAACGCGTATTTTTTATTATATTTTCCGTTTTATTTTTTCGATTTTGAGTTTTAGTGTTTGAAAAAGATTTTTTTTTTATCTCGACGTTTTGCACGCTACTGAGACTGCCAGCCCCTGTCTACTCTCTTTTTTATGTAAGGTAACCGTTACATAAAGAAAGTGAAAGAGGAGACCAGTACCAATGAGCACTGGTAGGTCGACGCTTTTCAAAACTGTAAGGCCATATATTATAGAAAGAAAGCTGGCAGCCTACCAGCGCTTATTCAGCTTTCTTTCTGTATACGGCCTAAGGGTCGCGTGCCCGAGGACACGTTGGAAAATAAGATAGAGGTCTGTCCTGCTTGGGTAGAGCACCGCCGTGTCCTCGTTGAGACATTCGGCGGCGGTGACCTCCTTTTCCGAAGCAGTACCAATCCTAATGAAGGAGGAAGCCGAAGGTATGACAAAGCGGAATACTTCACGCCCCAGCCGCCGCAACAGAAGAAGACGCCCCGGGCGTCAGGAGACGTAGGGCGATTCCCAGCCACCGTAGGCAAGCGTTGGGAGGCCCGCCGACCGACCAAGACCAGGCCGAGGACTTTATTCAATAGTGTCACCTGGCTCTGTGGAAATGAGATATAGATAATCAAAATCTGCAATAACAGAACGGTGTGTTTTTAAGAGTCATATTTTGGTCTATACACTACCTAAGCGTTTTATTTTACGGGATCCCAAAAATAGTAAAAGAAAATCATAATACAAGCCATGGCCAAAGAAAACAAAATAATTTTCAGAGGAATATAGTAGGATATTCGCGTAAGGTCGCTTTTCGGTCTTTACGCAAACCTACTCAGAATTTAGGAGCTATTAAGGTACTTGGTGGGCGGTAGTGTAATACTGTGTAAATATAATTGGTGTACAGAATTACAAAAGTAAGCTATCTCATATTCAGGGGTTTTGAGGAAAACCTTCCTCATCTTGAAGTAATTAGGGTAGAAATGAGGGCTTGCTTTCCGACGAAAACAAACAAGAGACTAAATGCAATGCAATAACAGCGTGGGAGATAATAATGTACTCGTAATAAGTACAGACGTTCGATTTTTTTGGAATTTTAATTAAAATATAATTACTGAATAAACTGATTAAGTTCTCTGCAGTACGAAGTCTACAATTGTTATAACATTAGTACTCACGTTTGTGGCACATTTAATGTGATATCTAAGTACTACACAAGCACCACCTGCCAGCTGATCACTTAATAGTAATTATATTAGTCAGCACATTACACATAGAATGTCTTAGTACGCCGAAGTTGTTGCTGCCCAAAAAACCCTGGAGGAGAACTTTTTGAGGAAGATGGGAGAACTTGAGGCCTAAATCCAGTGCGCCGGGCCTGCCAAAGCAAATACAGTTGCTAAGATAGCCGATGAGTTTCGCACTTTCCGGGAGCTCATTTTTTCCATGCTTGGCCTTTTCCGGAATCAGATCAACGAATGTACCAAACAAATTGATGGTTTAGAGACCAGGAACCGGCGGAAAGCACTGATTTTCCAAGGACTTGCTGAGGTGGAGAACGAGAACGGCACTGCAGTGATCCTGGACGTCTTGAATTCTAGGCTTGCCCTCAAGAATCTGAATGGGTCATCAATAAAAGTCTGTCACAGGCTTGGAGCCCCCAGCAACGAGCATCACAGGCCAATTCTCGTCAGGTTCGCCAGTGTCGACATCAAGGCCTCAGTCTGAAAGGCTAAGACGGGATTGAAGGGCTCCAAAGTAGCTGTAAAAGAGTTTTTAACAAGGGCCAGGCAGTCTGTGTTCGGAAAAGCTGTGAGCACTTTGGAATGCGGTCGTGTTGGAGTCAAGACGGCGTCATTTTTGTAAAGGCATCCGACGGAAGTCGGCACAAAGTCACTTCCACTGACGAGCTCCAGCCCTTGATAGCCAAATATCCGAAGACACAAGCTGCCATTCCATCTGCGAGCGGAAGAGTTGCGAACGCTGCGGTTACACTGAAAGGCACAAGTAAATAATATTGTTATGCAAATAATAATGGGTATAATTTAGACGGTCACCAAAAATGGATCAACGGTCACCAAATGGTTGATGGATCAATGGTCACCAAATTCTATCCAAGTCAACTGTGATTGCCATTAAATGTAGGCTTGGAGTTACAAACTGGATAAAATAGGTTAGGTTAGGTTAGAATTGTGACCAACCGCGCGCGAGCCGAGCGAGCGAAGCGAGCGGTGCCGCGGCAGCGGCCGGCGAGCGCTACTTCTCGTATATTATTTGGTGACCATTTATCCGTTTTGGTAACCGTTTAGAACTTTATTGGTAGTAAAACAAGTACTTTTTGGGCGGTGTTTAAACACAAGCCAATAATAATTCAACCTTATGTCAAATGTCAAAACTGACGTTAGTAATCTTTCTGACACTTGAGTTTTCGTCTAGAAACTTGACAGCCAATTGCATTATAACCTTTTTTTGTTGGCCACGGTGGCAAACTACGCGTGTGGATAATATAATTAGTATGTGGATAATATAAAAAAGAGGTTTTAATTTGTTTTGCTTAATAATATACATATTTTTTTTTCTTTTGTATGTATGGGAAGAATAATTTTAGTTTATTTCTTTTGTTTTCAAATAATCGTGTTTTAGTGTGAAAGTGCTGAGTTTCACGTTTGTCTATGTTATTTTTTTTTTTCTTGAAGTAAGTTGTCAATATTGGCTGGCGGGTGGTGCAGAGTAGCACGAGTTGCCCTATTAGTTCTTTTCATATACATATATATATACTAGAAAGAGGAAAGTACCCAAAATAGAGCCTTGTGGTACCCCGATTTTAACTTTTAAACCCCGTGAATTGACACCATTTACTTGAACTTGCTGCTGTCTATGATTAAAGTAAGATTTTACTAGACTGAGTGCAAGTTTACCTAGTCTTAGCTTTAGGAGCAAGGTTTCGTGATTTACGCAATCAAATGCCTTGGAGAGGTCACAAAAGATTCCTATGGCATCTTGCGCCTCTTCCCACGCTGAATATATGTGTTTAACAATGTGGCACCAGCGTCAGTCGTACAACAACCCCTGGTAAAACCATACTGTTGATCGTGTAAGATTTTATTGATGTGACTGAGCATCTGATTGAGCATTACTTTTTCAAACACTTTACTTAAAACCGGATATACAGATACAGGTCTATAATTATTGGTGTTTTTGTTGTCGCCCAATTTAAATAGTGGTATAACCTTACTATATTTCATTATACCCGGAAAGACTCCTTGGTCTTTTAAATAACCCGAAGAATTTTGAATAACCTTCTTAGTGTCTCCAAGTGATCAAAAATAAGTGTTTTTTGTATTCAAAACGACATTAATGTAATGTAAGATTCGGTTTAAAGAATTTATTCTCATAAGAACAATACATAAGTTCACTTACATTGAGATACAAAGTACTTAATTGTTTATATCTAAATAATACATTTTGCCTCCGATGCATGCTGGTGAAGTTATACAATCAAATACATAGGAAGTAGGTAAATTGCTAACATTTAATATGCAATATGACTACATTTCCTAAACGTAATTTCTCAGTTTTAGTTTAAATCTGTTAATATTGTCACAATCTTTTACATCATTTGGTAGGTCGTCAAACAGCTGTGCTCCTTCTAACAATATGGTTTTTTACCGTAGTTTGTGCGAGCTTGTCTTCGTTTTAATTTATTTTTATTTCTTAGGTTGTCTGACACTGTTTTCAAGGTACACTCCTACCAACTTATCTGTGAAATGGCGAAAATTGTAACTACGGCCGTCATGTTGAAATGTCATTCGATTGTACGTGTCTACTACATTCAGGTTCTGCTGAATTTAAATATGTTGAAAAGTGAAGCTCGAAACATTATTCTAAAGGTTAAAACCTTTTTTGAAGAAGAAGTTTGGGTGGGGTCTCCGATTATTCCATATAATAAAACATACAAACAAATTTCGGCAGCGACAGGTTAGTGTTGTCAACTTTCTTGTTATAAATTACACGATAAATAACTAATTATTTAACCTCCTGAGATTCCAATGCCCCACCGTTGTATCGCAAATGGAACCTTTTGGTGGAACCAAAAGGTTCCGGCGCACATAGAAGAGTCCACGAAATATTTGTTTCTATTCTTGCTGCAGGTTAGCGTAATGTAACGTACATCTATTAGGTAACCTGCTAAGTGAGTTAGCCAACTAACCTGCCAGATTTTAAATTCCTACTAACATTTATTTTATAATCTTGCATTTCAGGTGTGAGTCAAGGACTAATTTAAAAAATAGTTAAGGAAGGGCACGCAGCAGAAGAAACTGGTATAAAAATTCGGACACCAGGCAAGGACAGAAAACGTAAAAGTGGATTTGTGCATGTTGATGATTTTGACATGGGAGTTATACGGAGGAAAGTACATGAATTTATTCTGCTAAAAATGGGGTCCCTACTGTTAAAAAGCTTCTAGAGGTCTTAACGACAGAAATAAATTACACAAGACAGCGAGAGAGTCTGCGAAAGCTGCTTCACAAGGTGGGATTTCGTTTAAAAAAATCTCAATCCAATCGGAAGGTTCTTATGGAGCGTAATGAAATATCAGCTTGGAGAGCTAAGTATTTGCATGCAGTGGATAAAAATAATAAATCTCCCCAGTCCATAATTTATTTAGATTAGACCTATATTCACTCTTTGCATACATCCGGTAAATGTTGGCAAGGAGAGGGTGAAGACGGAGTGTTGGAACCTGTATCGAAAAAGCAAAAATATATTATTGTTCATGCGGGAGGAGATACTGGATTTGTTACAATTGCACTACTTGTGTTTTAATCAAACACAAAAAGTGGTGATTATCATGACGAGATGACCATGATTATCATGATGAGTACCAATTGTAAAAAGTGGGTAATTGACAAACTTGTGCCTAATTTACGAGAGCCATCCATAATAGTGATGGATAATGCTCCTTATCACCATATTTGTGTGAATAAAGACCCAAATACGAATTCCTTAAAAAAAGATATGCAGTTATGGTTGACCCAAAATAAAATTGACTACGGAGAAGATTTGACTAACCTCAGCTTTAAGAAATAATTAAGAGAAACAAGCCTGAACCTGTAAATGAGATTGAAAAAAATTTAGAAGACAATAGATACAAATGCTTATATTTACCACCTTATCACTGTGATCTCAATTCCATTAAACTCATATGGATCACAATGAAAAGAAAAATTGCCAGTGTAAATATTGAGCACAAAAATGCTGAAATTCCCCGCCTAGTTAGAGAAGTTTTTGACGCTATTACAGTTCATGAGTGGGCACAGCATTGTAAATACGTTCGCAGGTTAGAAGGAGAATAATTAAAACATGATTTGTATTTAGATAAACCTTTTATTATAGACGTAAGTGACACTGAAACCGAAAGCGATAGTGATAATGATGATAGTGGTACGGAAATAAGCGGAGTATGGCCTCACAACCAGGATGAAGTTGTGTATGCAGGTTCATCTAAAGATCACAATTACTGTAAACCTGGTTTTCAATACATAATTGTAAAGCAATTTGTTTTTTTATTACACTACGCTACCACTAGGTACCACTGCTAATTATAATTAGTCAAATCTGGTGTTAGGGGTTAGGCACGGTCATAACTAAATGCTAGATATCCGGGTACCTATTGCAGGGTAGGTACCTACTTAACTTCGTATTAAATGAAAGTTATATCCCCGTGGAACATTTTATCTGCTGAATTTCCACTTCATTGGATTACTTTTTACATAAAGCCATTGTTTATTCCTGAGAGACTAAATTGTTAGCGTACCTACGTAACTGTAAATTATCAGATTCTTTTTATTAATTTTAATATTTGTATATAGGTATCATTGTTTTTAATTTGTAAAAACTATAATTCTTATTAAAAGATTATGTGTAATGTTATACTTCCTTCTTGAAAATTTACTCACATTATACTAATTAGCAACTATAATTCGACGGTGCCGTCTTCTTTCAGTTCACAGATAAGTTGGTGGGACTGTAGTATCATTTTTTTTTTTTATTCAATTTTTTTCAATCGTGCCTAATGGAAAGTGTTGGATGAGGTCTAGGATGGAGCAAAAGTGCCCAGAAGTCTGTTCCCAACAATATTATAGTCGACTTCCAGTTTAACGATGCAGCTGGATCTGCCCTCCGAAACCCAGTAACTGAATAACTCGATACCACTTGACCAGGCAGGCGTCAGATTTTTGATTTATGAATTACTGTGTCATCATCTACCTTTTTTTTTTATTTGCGCTTGGAAAAAATGCATTACGCATACCCCCCCATCGGAGGAATGGGAGGGGTATGTGGGACTCTCCGGGCTGACCCGGTATACCCACTAAAATAACCCAGCGGCATTCCCGCATCGTCCGAGTGGAGGAGGACTGGGAGATCAGCGCAGCCTTGGCGTCCAGTCCTCCTCCGACGACAACCCGCCTGAAACGGCGGGTTGTCGTCGGGTTGTCGTCACGTCCTCCCCGTGGGGGAGGGCCGGGAATGACCGGCGAAGGTGGTGTGGAGTGCAATGCGGGCGGAGGCACCCCCGCGCTTATCGCCCGCCCGTCACCACCAGTGTCATCTGTATCCCAACTATATTGGGGTTGGCTTCCAGCCAAACCGGATTCAGCTGAATACTAGTTTTTTACGTGAAGTGGCTGCCTACCAGACCTCCACAACCCATTAACTGGGTAACACGGTACTTCTTGGCAAGCCTGGAGTCAGATTTACTGGGTTTTGACAATCCGTAATGACTGCCAAAGATCTACAAATTACGTGCTTTTTGAAGAACGGAGGAAACTCAGTATGTTAAGTTGGTCACAAATCGACAGACCAACATTGGCGAGCGTTGCTTGACCTTGAAGATCGACCCGTGCGGCTGTTATTATTACTTACCTAGAGCTTGGGAGACAAAAAAATCTGGTCTTTATTAATTCATTTCAGAGGATTTAACCTCGCAAACTAAATTTTAACTGGAAAATAACGTTCCTACACGGTAACGGTTATGAAAACTGCCAGGAAATTGAAATGGGCGTAGCAGCGAATATTGGCGGGCGGGTTTCACCGGCATCCAATAATTTGCAGGATGTTGTCTGAAAGACGGCAGACTGTTTTATAATAGCTCGATTGCGATGAGCTTGGATAAAAGGGAAAATGCACGTGGAAATGCTGGGACGGAAAATGTGAGCGAGGAATGTGTGAAGCGGAGCCGAACAAGATATTTTGGTTGGCATTGAAAACCGTAATTTGAATGGGTGGCAGTGAGAATTGGGTATTTTGCTAGATTAGAAATTATAATCTATATACAACGAGTAAAACAACAAAAACGATACCTGAAAAGGGTTCATTGTACTCATCATTCTGAAGAACTTTTACTATGGGACCAGCACTGAAATCGCGCAAAAAGATCGACTGTCTCATACATTTCTGCCAGCTTAACTCGACAAAATGTACAGTCATCGCTTAAAAGTGCAGTGGCCTGCTAAAGTTTGTATTGCTGTGAACGTGCGGTACAGGACGTACCTGCATCTGTATGTATAAGTGATGTATGAACGCGGAACACATTGCTCACTGAACGGACCTCATTTACACACTGGCGTCGAACGAAACAAAAAACATCTAGTCGCTTTTTCACACACGCAGTCTATGTAATTACGTATGACCTTGGTTCATAGCATTTGTAAAATTCACGTAAACTTTTAAGTTCTGATAGCTAAAGCCCCATCATTGCGGAAACCTGTTCTATACTTTTAAGACTGAAATGCTCCAGATGTGTAAGTATTTTAATAATAAACAACAAAATAAACTTTATACAAAATATGTTGGGAAATCCGGAATCTTTATGTCGGAGCAGCTGACTGCGAAAAGCGCCCGTCTACACTATCTTGGGCGTGACTTAATCAAAGCAAAGAAGTTTAAATTTTGCTGGACGGCTTACGGTAAAGTCTAACTAAAGAAAGATATACACATCACAAATAATTACAGTCAAGTCGGAAGCACAGGTCCACCAGCTGACACATGGAATCTAAGCGGCATAGCATAAAATCCAGCGGTGAAGCAGGTGGAGCGCTGGTCGGTTAGTACGGCACGCCAGCATTAATGACATCATCCATCGGGCCTATGTCACCGCCGGGGTGCCAGGTGTTTTAGAACCCAACGGCTTGGCACGCGACGATGGGAAGAGGCCAGATGGGATGACCATAATGCCTTGGAAGTTGGGTAGGCCTTTGAAAGTTGGGATGCAACATGTGTCGACACCCTTGTGCCATTATTGTAACTATCGAGAGCGCCCGTCGTTTTTCAAAAATAAGTTTATTTTATGTGGAAAATATTGCTGGTTTTGCATTTGTTTCGCTTTTAGTAATATTGTTTGTTATATATAATGTGTAACCGTTTATTTTCCCAAATAAATAAAAATAAAATGAAGACTCTGCTACAGGAATCTACACTCGCTATGCGAACTTAAGACGTTGAGTGAGACAGAGTCACTCACGACCATTCGATAAGTAACAAAAAATATTGGAGTGATCACTGAAACGATTATTGATTTGTTGTGCCTACGGATTAAACGTCAGCGCGAGAGTACAAATCATCCACGAAAATGGGCACGCAGCAGTCTAATCCTCTGGCCACAGCCCAGAGCGGCGCGGATTGCGGCGCGGCGGTCGGCGCATCAAGCGATGAGTGGCGAAAACAAATGGTAGATTTCATAAGATGTATGCCACAGCTACCGGTAACGCGAACTGCGGCGCGACTTGCGGCGCGGAGAGCACCACGCGACATACGGCAGCGACGGACTGCGCGGTGTGCGATTGAAACAAATGTACTAGCGAGTATAGAGGCCACAGCTTAGAGCGGCGCGCGAGGCGGCATCGGTGGACGCATTCGGGATCAGCTGCTTAAACTCTATCAAGCGCAAGTTCGATCATGTATGGAATACTGCTCTCATCTTTGGGATGGATCTGCCAGATACCAACTTGATGCCCTTGAGTCAATTGAGAAACGAGCTAAGAGGATCATCGGCAATGAGAGGCTAGTCGCGACGAAGCGCCAAAGTCTTGAACATCGACGACGAGTTGCTAGCCTGTCAGTTTTTTACCGGTTGCATTTTGGGGAATGTGTGACGGAATTGCATAATTTAATTCCGCCAAGCTCGTTCCATCATCGGACCACAAGATGAACGGCGAAGCGCCACCGGTAATCGGTGGATATCCCACCCATACGCACAAAACGTTTTGGGAACACATTCATAATGCGTACAGCTTAGGAGTGGAATTCCCTGCCAGAGTCTGTTTCCTGATAGCTACAACCTGGGAGTCTTTAAGTCAAGAGTGAATAGGTTATTTCTGGGCAAGCGTGCTCCATCTTCGACCACATCATCGCTTACCATCAGGTGAGATAGTGGTCAAACGCGTGCCTATCTTTAATAAAAAAAAAAATGGTTATATAGATAATGGATACGGAAGAATTATTAGTGAAATACTGAGTAGACTAGCAATACTACTCTGTCAAGAAAGTACCGGGAAAAGATCAATAATAAACAAAATGTCTGTTATTCATCCAAATTTATTTTATCACCTTCAAAGTATGCTCCTTTAGAATCGATACACTTGCGCCAACGAATAATCCATTCATCAAAACATTTTTTAAACGCTGCTTCCGGAATTGAGTTCAGTTCTCGCCGCGAATTCTCCTTTATGTCTCCTATCGATTGAAAACGGGTGCCACGAAGTGGTAATTTGAGTTTAGGAAAAAGAAAAAAGTCAGCAGGAGCCATATCTGGTGAATATGGTGGTTGCTGGATGGTATTTGTTGAGTGTTTGGTTAAAAATTCGTTCACAGTGATAGCCTTGTGCGAAGGCGCATTGTCGTGGTGCAAAATCCAAGAATTTTCTTTCCACAAATCTGGCCTTTTTCGTCGAATTTTTTCGTCGATTTTTTTTTTATTTATCGTTAGACCTTCCGGTAAGAATTCAGAGTGCACAACACCGCGATAGTCAAAGAAAACAGTCAACATGACTTTGACTTTTGATCGACTTTGGCGTGGTTTTTTCGGTTTCGGTTCAGTTGGAAGGCGCCACTCCGAAGCTTGTTGACTAGTTTGCATGTCAAACTCGTAAACCCACGTCTCGTCACCAGTAACAATGCGTTTCATGAATGTTGGGTCTGAACTGACTCGTTCTAGCATGTCCTCAGCGACTTTCATGCGATTGAGTTTTTGGAGAAAATTCAGATCTTTTGGGACTAGCCGAGCAGCAACATGTTTCATACCCAAATGATTAGTTAAAATGGTACGGATCGACTCGTGAGATACAGACAGTTCGGCGGCTATCTCTCTCAGAGTTGAATGGGGATTTTCAGTCACTATTTCCTTCACTTTGGCGATGTTAACTTCAGTTGCAGACGTTGACGGCCTACCAGAGCGAGGCAAATCTTCCATCACATCTCGACCGCTTTTGAACGCTTTGAACCACTCATAAGCACGAGTTTTTGATAAAGTCGATTCACCGTAAGCCTTCTGTAACATTTTCAGTGACCGAACACGAAATTCCATTGGCGATGCAAAATTTAAGACAAACTCTTTGTTCGATATTTTTGTCCATTATGAAATTCGCAATACACACTATATATGATATTACTAAAACCAGCACTGTATTTAATATAAATAACAGATGCAATTCAAACTCCGCGCCAAAATGGAAAACAGTTGTGCCAATCTAACAACTACAAAAAAACAAAAATTTGAATTTGGAACCATAAACAAATCATCCATTCCCGATACTTTTTTGACTGAATGTATACATGTCAAAACATCCATATCATAAATATAGGCATGTTATGAAATCGGTATAATTCCTATAATCATAATCAAGGGTGTAAATTCGCCAAATTATTTCCTTTTCTGGTTAAATAGGTGCGCTCTTGTTCTTGAATGAATGATATCTTGAGCTCAGAACGCACTTGTTTCAAGGCAATACCGTGCCACTTTTGATAGGCCCATTAATAGATCCTCTAAATACGTCCACCGCTGACTTCGCCGTGGACGCAGCTAGTCGAGCTGTGGCATACCAACGCAAATTGTGCCGCCCGCCGCGCTGCTCGCCGTCCCGCGTCGCACTGCCTGAGACTGTGGCCAGGCCGTACAGCCCGTTAGCCCTGATCGTTCAAAACGCGGCAGCTGGCAGTAACTAAGGTACAGTAGACGATTCAGCTGAAGATCTGTAGAAGATCTGAAGATTTTTTCTGTACGTAAATATTACTATAACTATATTACTACTAGCTGACCCGGCAAACGTTGTTTTGCCATATAAATAAACACAATTATTTCATAAAAATCGGTCAAGCTATTTCGGAGGAGTTCAATTACAAACACTGTGAGTCGAGATTTTTATACATTAGAAGATTAAAAAAAGAGCTGTTGCACGCGACTTCGTTTGCGTGGATGTCGTTTAGTAAAAATGTCATAAGATATCCTCATATCAGCCCAAAGACCTCCACTGCTGAACATAGCCTCCCCCAAGCGCCGCCACAATGACCGGTTCTATGCGTCTCGCTTCCATCGGCTACCCGCAACCTTCATCGGTCCACCTTGTGGGGGGCTTTCCAACGTTGCGTCTTCCGGTATGCGGTCGCCACTTTTCAGCCCCTTCGACCATCTGTTCTGCGGGCAATGTGCCCTGCCCACTGCCACTTCAGTTTGGTGATCCTTCGGGCTTTGTTGGTAACCTTGGTTTTCTTGTGGATATCATCATTCCTGATTCGATCCCGCAAGGAAACTCCAAGCATTGCCCTCTCCATTGCCCTTTGAGTGACTTTGAGCCTTCTGATGAGGCCCATTGTGATTGGTCATTGTGAAAAAACAATACATTATTATTAATAAATTGCTATGACGATATAGAACTGTTGCAACTGAACTAAAACCTTTAACTTTATATTAGTTTATCGATTTTTCAACCATCAATGTGGTCCGAGATGTTTTCTTTTTCAGTTAATTTAATTTTCTGAATTCGAGAAAAGGAATAGTTTCAAGTTAATTTGATTTTTGCAAGTAAGAGGTGTTTTAGCGATACTGTGAGTTTTCTTATTTTCTATTGTAGTCGTTTTCTGTTTAAATACCAGAAGTATAATAATGAGGTCTCTCGTAATTTATTTTAATAACGTGCACGTTACGTCTGCGGCTAGAATACGTTAAATTTTAAGTCCCACTTTTGTACTAAAAAATACATTTGCTGTAATCAATTGATGTAGGTTTATTTGTCGAATGTACTAGCATTGTTGGTTGCAGGATATAAACTATTACTATAAATAGCATAATGATTTTTACACGTTGTTTATTTTGTATCTCTTAACAAAAGTATACGTATTTAACACGATTTCAAGTTTTTTTTTTACAACGTTACATTGTGTAATGTTGTGGTGTTATTTCCATGAATTGGTAGTGCTGTTTTTGTTCAATAGATGGCGTTATGTTTATTTGCTTTACGTAATGAAAATTAATTTCTCCTTGAAAACTTTAAATTCACATATGTTTTGATAGAATACCAATCATGTCACAATTAATTACCTGGAATTTATTTTTTTTGTCGACAGAAATTTACTTGTCAAGGCCACCATAATACATTTAGTAATAATTTATATGGCCTATGTCACCCGGAACGTTTTTAAAAATCTATTGATACCTCAATCATAAAAATCAGTTTAGTGGTTTAGGCGTTAGTGTGGAACATACTAATAGACTGCTTAAATCATTACCCTTCCTTTCGGCTTTGCCGTAGTCGGGTTATAACATAAAAGTATTATGAATTCAAAACATGTTGTGAATTTAGCTAGATAAGGTTATTTTCTATGTTTTTAAGTAGTTTACATAACATCAATCTAATGCATTACGTCATAAAAATGAAAATAGCACACACAATCGGGAAAATTTCATCGCATCGTGTATTCCTTTAGAATTTAGGTAGATCATATAGTCAAGAAACATAAATCAAAATATCAAATCCTTATTACGGGTACTTTACGAGAAAAATCAATTCTAAAAAACGGCCTTATTATTAGCTTATCCCTTTAAAACAATGAAGTCCCAATCTATTTGCGATATCTGTAACAATGTGAGTAAACCAGGTGAGTTACTAGTTATGCTTCTAATATTTTGATGTATGACCTTCAGTCAGTGATTAGGATCAATTACAATATTTCCACAATTATCAATATCACAAATGAACGATTACGCTATAGAAAAAAAAAAACTTTTTAACTAAAAGTTATTTTTTACTTTGTAGTGTTTTGTGAAAAAATAACTTTTTTACTAAAAGTTATTTTTTACTTTGTAGTGTTTGGTTTTTGGAGATCGGTTTTATTTTTATGTTAAAAAGTTTATTTTTTATTTTCCCTTTGTAGTGGTACGCAGATGTGGAACCTGCGTACCACTAAAAAGTGAAACCACAAGCACAGCATGCCAGCGTGATATTATATGTTATGAACTGGTGTTAACAATCAACAGACATGCGATTATAGAAATCCCGATCCATTTGCTATCATTTATTGAAAAGTTCCGTTGCCTACCTCCGAAATTCTTCATCAGATTTCACCAAATTTAAATAAGACCAGTCCGAAAAAATATTCTTCCAAACAAAAAAAATTCAATCAAATCGGTTCACAATTTGCGAAATTATCGCTGAACAAACTATTTTCATGGGATCCCATAATCAGATTCAACTTGGTGACAATGGGACCACCTCAAGAATGTAGGCTTTCGAACAAAACAATATTTTATAAAATCGAGCGAAACCTTCAAATTTTATAAGCACATACAATGTTTTTCATAAACTTTCTAAGACCATTCAGATATTTGTGCCTGGTAATCATCATCTCATGTTGCTGAGCTGATGATGGAAAGTATAAGTCAGGATCTGAAGATGGGATCCCATGAAAAATATTTGTTCAGCGATAATTTTGCCAATTGTTAACCGATTTGGATGATTCTTTTTTTGTTTGGAAGAGTATTTTCTCGGACTGGTTCCATTTAAATTTGGTGAAGATCTGATGAAGAATTTCGGCGGTAGGCACCGGAACTCTTCAATAAATGATAGCAAATAGATCGGCATTTCTGAAATCGCATTTCTGTTGATTGAATATACCAGTTCATAACATAACACCACGCCAGCACGGAAACAAACACAGCGTTTAAACTTTTTCACTATATTTTTTTTTGTGTTTATTAATTTCTCTTTAAACATTATAAGTACTTTCTTTCAAATGAGATAAAATTTCTTTAATGTCAACCATTACTGAGATTCAACGTTTACTAGAAATAACATTATACTTAACAATCCTAATTAAAACACTGTATTACTTTAAACACCATCAGGATTGGCTCTTCCCATATCAGTGCACAGACCATGCTGGACGAGAAACGAGAAAGCTAGCCCTAGCGCTGAATCTTACCCAGCTGGTCCAGGGGGCAACGAGGGTGCCGGATGTTGATTCGCATACTGCCAATTGCTTGGACCTTTTGCTGACAACATATCCAGACCGCTATTCAGTCTCGATTTCTTCACCACTGGGTAGTTCCGACCACTGTCTGGTGAAGTCTGTATCCGTTTACTCCCCGCCCGATCCTAGCCCAAGAGGCACACGGCGGGTATGGCGGTACAGGTCAGCAGATTGGGATGGCATGCGATCTTTCTTCGCATGTTATCTTTGGCAGCCTACTTGCTTTTCTTCAACTGATGCTTCGTCGTGCGCGGACGCCGTGACAGATGTGCTGTGGAGGGGAATGGAGTACTACATTCCGTTCTCTGATACAACTATGTCTGGCGAAGCTCGTCCAAGGTAGTAAGGCTTTTTGGTCCCTGGCTAAGTCGGTCGAATCGAACTTCTGCCGCCCCTCACTACCACCACTGCTGAGACCCGACGGGACGCTTGCTCACTCCGCTGAGGAGAAAGCGAACTTGTTTGCTTCCTTGTTTGCGGAATCTTCGCGTCTGGATCATGGTGGCGCGAGGCCCCCTGCTTCTCCTGGTGGACGCGAGTCGAGCATGTCGAACATTCGCATTCATTAGAAGGACGTCCGTAGGGTACTGCGTAACCTAGACGTGAACAAGGCTAGTGGCCCCGACGGGATACCGGCAATTGTTCTGAAAACTTGTACGCCTGAGTTGTCTCCGATCTTGACACGCCTATTTCAACTTTCGTTTGAGACTAGAAAAGTGCCGAAGGCTTGGAAGCAAGCTAAAGTGCAAACCGTGCCCAAGAAGGGTAGTCGTGCTGACCCGTCGAATTATAGACCCATCTCGATAACGTCCATACTCTGTAAGACTATGGAACGCGTGCTGAATCATAAGCTCCTGGCGTAGCAAGAAGCGAATGATATCCGTAGTGACCGACAATACGGGTTCCGCCGAAATCGGTCAACTGGAGATCTTCTAGCGTATGCCATTCACATCTGGAGTGAAGCCATAGAGAAGCACGGGGATGCACTAGCGGTCCCCCTTGACATCTCGAAGGCCTTCGACAGGGTCTGGCACGATAGCCTTATTAGTAAGCTTCCTTCCTTTGGTCTGCCCCCGGTTTGTGTGATTGGATCGCAGATTTCCTGAGGGATCGGTCTATCCAAGTGGTCATAGATGGCTGCTCGTCTGGACTACTGGATATTAATGCCGGGGTTCCTCAGGGGTCGATGCTTTCGGCAACACTCTTCTTGCTGCGTATTAATGATCTGCTTAAACCCGTTACCTTTGGGTATGCAGACAACAGCACTGTTGCTGAGAGATACGTATCCGACGCATGAGCTGGTGGGTCGCTCCGGGAGGCTATGGTTGAGCGCTTGAATGTGTCCTTACAGGCTTTCTCTGAATGGGGTGATGTCAATCTGTGTCTATTTTCCCCAAAAAGGAGCCAATTCCACCCAGCTCCTTCTTTCCGAGGTGCAACAGTGCCGATAACCGACCAACTTGAACTTCTTGGGGTTACATTAACATCTACTCTCAATTTTAGCACTTTTATAGAGGCAAAAGCTCAAGTGGCTGCAAGGAAGTTGGGGATTAGGATCCCCAACTTCCTTGCAGCCACTTGAGCTTTTGTAAAGGTGAGACGGTACTTCACGCCGGAACAGCTGCTCAAACTCTATCAAGCGCAACTTCGATCGTGTATGGAATACTGCTCTCATATTTGGGACGGATCTGCCAGATACCAGCTTGATGCCCTTGAGTCAATTGAGAAATGAGCCAAGAGGATCATAGGAAATGAGAGGCTCGTCGCGACGAAGCTCCAAAGTCTTGAGCATCGACGACGACTTGCTAGCTTGTCGGTTTTCTACCGGTTGCATTTTGGGGAATGTGCGACGGAATTGCATAATTTAATTCCGCCAAGCCTGTTCCATCATCGGACCCCAAGACGAACGGCGAAGCGCCACCGGTACATGATGGACATCCCACCCACACGCACAAAACCTTTTGGGAACACATTCATAATGCGGACAGCTAAGGAGTGGAATTTCCTGCCGGAGTCTGTGTTTCCCGATAACTACAACCTGGGAATCTTTAAGTCAAGAGTGAATAGGTCACTTCTAGGCAAGAGTGCTCCATCTTCGACCACATCATCGCTTACCATCAGGTGAGATGGTGGTCAAGCGAGTGCCTACTAGTAATAAAAAAAAAAACAGGCGGGCTTTTTACTATAATATAATGTGCCTCATATTATAATACAATTTATTATTTAGGTTGCAAACAAATACATGTTGATTAAAATATTTGAAAAAAATGCAATGTAATAAAAAATATTATCGTCTTACTGCTGAGAAAAAGCCCCAACAGTTTTGTCAGAGGACACAGAGACAATGTTAAGGCAACGATGATAGAGTGAGCTTACCGAGAAGAAGCCTGTTCACTCTAACTTTGAAGAGATTAGGGTTGAATATGTTCTACAAAAAATATGTAAGTACTGTATATGTACTACAAAAAATACAAGTAACAACACTGTCCGTTCGTTTAAGCACGTGTAGTAGCTATCGAAGACCAGAGTTCCAGATTTCAAATATCAATCCCATTCGCATGTCAGTATGTATTCCATAATTTTTTACAGGTTGTAAGGTTTTTGGACAAATTGCGAATGAAGTGCGAATGAAAACGTTGCTTTAAAGTTAGTAGAATTGGCCCTCTTATCCTATCCCAAATAGTGACCCTCACATTTTACCTAAAAATCAATCTTGTGGCCTAAAGCGCCGTCTGGGCGGTACAAAGCGCCATTGTAACAGCAAAGTATAGACGTAACAATATTCCGAGGCAAACCCTAAGAGGCTATTTGTTATAATAGATTCTTTTGCAGAAAATGCATGCTCTAAAATTTAGAGGAGAATGTATTTCGTGTATGGATTTTGTTATTTATTCTTGTTAGACTTTGAGCTTTGGTGTACAGCAGGATAAGATTATTGAGTGTCGGTGATCGTCAGATTTGAAATGTTTTTTTTTGTAAGTGTATTGTTAATTTCATTGTAATTGTTTTTTTTTAATTTAAATTGTATTTAAAATCGAAGTTGTCGTAGTAACATCGGACTGGTGATATAGCTGTTAAGGTGTTATATACGTAATATATAAAGCTGAAGAGTTTGTTTGTTTGCTTAAAAGCTAAAGAGTTTTTTTTGTTTGTTTAGTAGTTCCTGAGATTAGCGCGTTCAAGTAAACAAACAAACTCTTCAGCTTTATATATTAGTCTAAGATAAACAATATTTTTTAACCTTTTTGACAAGTTAGTACGCATAGGTCGGTGCCAGCCTAACTGCGGTAGGCAGGGAATATCGATTATGTGTAATAAAAACGTTTATTCCAAAAATAAAGGCGTGCATCGGCCGAAAAAAGGTGGTTGCCTATACGCTTACTTATTTTTAAGTTTTTGTTTTTATTTCTTCGTTTTTAGTATTTTATTAAATAAATTACCGTTTTGAAGTTGTTTTTTTTAGCCTGCATCATCCCACTTTAGAGCCCCATGACTTCCAACTCCTTTAATTAATGTACATTATTAAATTCTCCGTTACAGACTGATTGAGTAACTGACAGACAACGCACAGCCGAAACTATTGGTCGTGAAAAGCTTAATTTTGCATGTACCCATCTTGGGGAGTGTAAAGCAGCACTAAGAGACGATTTCCCAAAATACTTACCGGGACGGGAACAAACGGGAAATACGCGTACGAAGTCGCGGGCAAAAGCAAGTCTTTTATATTCCCTAAATATAAATAGACTTGGTAAACTCTTTCAAAAAAGGTATTAGGTATATAATTTAGTCCGAACATATTATGGAAGTAAAATAAGTAGACATTTGCTAAGTAATATTACACGAGTCTTGTTAGAAAAATAAATGTGATTATCCTTATATTTCTAGAAGGAAATGAAGTAAACAGTTACTCATCCCATAATTATAAAAGACATTTATGTTATGACAAGAATTTTCTACGTTAATTTCTACCTGTAAGCTGTCACGGAGTAATTAGGCGTCTTTACACAAAAATGGTCTTTTCAATAATTAACGAATTCTTTCCGGGAGGTCAATTAGCGAAGGCTTGATCAAAAACATCGCGAAAAGAATATAAATTAAAACAATAGGAGACAGGATAATTATTATGATCTCGAAATTAGAAGTATTCAGAGACGAAACAAATTTTTGTTTTTGTTCTACTAAAATATTAAGATTAGAAATTAGATTAATATCGAAATATTGAATTAAGGAGATGACTGACCGAAGAGTTATTTGAGTGCTAAGGTCAAGTAAAATAGTTAGCCTGAAGTAAAAATCTAAAATAACACATGATTTATTTTACTCTTTGGCAGAAAGATTAAGGTAATTAATATCATGATTAAACTTTGGTGACGATTGTTTAACACGCGAGAATTTTTAAGCTATCTATTAATCAGGTTACCTGCTATCTGAAGATTCAATAATAATATCGCAGGAATTATTACGAATAAAAGAGGATAAACATAGAAACTTGAATTTTAGCTGAATAACTAAAATAGAACTCATGGAAAGCACAAAAGATAAAACTATCGCTAAAACCAAATCTTTCAATTTTAACGTAAACCCCAATTTCAGTGAATTGAATGAACTCTTGCTAGATAGAGTACCAGGAGTTAAGATGATAGAAAGAAAGATAACTTTCCTCGTAAGACAGAACCGATGTGACGTACCATCAAATATTACTAATCGGGTAATGGCTTCCAGGATGTTTGAAGGAAAACTTGGATAATAACAAGGCAAAGCTGAAAATGTTTCTTGTTTACCGATTTCAGATAATTTCTTGAGAGTCTTCGCTGTTGATGTTATTAAAATCTTCAAGAGCTAATTATTTTCAAAAGTGTACAGAGGATACTGTTTCGATCACAGATGAAATTGATTGATTTGAGTCAATAATAATCGTAGACATTAATCAAAAACTTTCTTTGGTGAGTGTATTAGTTTTAAACTTAATTATTTGATTTAGTTTTAGTGGGTTTTTTGAGACGAATTTGAACGACTTAAAAGATTGGGAAAGCCCAGGCTAATGTAATCTATTGTTGATGATGATATAAATTGAACATTAGTGATTATTAATCCAATCCTTTTTTTAATGATCTTTAACTTGGTTCAAGGCAAATCAGGCTTGATATAATAATTTATATGTATTTGATTGATAAAAACATTCATGTTATGCTTTTTCACCCGTTTTTCTCTTTAGCATTGGCAATTAGATTGATCGACTCCTGATGATTACAAAGTCTGCAAATGGTTGAAATGAATGAATTTAACTTCAGTTATAACAAACATTTTTAAAACCTTTTCCAACGTGTGCGAGCTACTTAAGAATGGTAAACTAATAAAAAAGTTACCGTAGTGCCTACAGAATCCAAATTCAGAGTACATTTGCCAAATTCAATGATGTCTCGCTTTCCATCTAGAAATATAGCTGAATTATTTATAACACGCATATTGCGTCTCCTCCACTACCGTTTCTGATTAGCAAAGACGAGATGAAAGAAAAAAAATCAACGAAATACTCTAATATGAACATGAGACGGCGTTGCTTAATTTTTTGAATAAATAATAAGACCACTTTGAGTGGGAAGTGTAATGCTTTGAAATATTCAAGAAAACTGTGAACGGGCGCTGTGCGGACTTGGCGACAGACCGACTATGAATACAGTTGAAACTCAAAGGATACTTTGAAAATATTGCGGTAGTGAAACTTTGAGAAAGTTCGTTGTACTGACTATCTTTGAGCTTGTTTTACAATTTATGGGGCGTGAATAAGTGTTCCATTACTGTGTTAAAACTACTCACTACATTCTGCATTTGAAATAACAACTTTTATTTTCAAACATTTTGTTTGATTATAACCCCTTAGAGATCAGAATCCCAATAGATACAGGACTATCATCAACACAAAAACTCAATCCATCAAAGTTACAGTAGAAAGCAATAAAATGTTTCGCTGTCGGTGTCCTGGTTCGAACACGGTTCTGTCGCAATGCGTGTCCGGTGTCCCGCGGGACTGTTTTACCGTACGGTCCCGAGGTACAAGTAGTGGGTAGTGTAGCGACCCCCAGTTTGATAGAGTCAATCTAACGTATTTTGGTGGCGTTATAAAAATATATATATTTTGTTTGGTGGACGCACGAAGGAAGTAGATACGAGTAAATTAACTGGTAAAGGTTAAAGAATCACGCATGGAAATATAGTGACCTAATTTAATTATGTTACAGAATTATATATTTAACTAGACCCGGCAAATAATACTACCTTATACTACTTGTTTAGGGAAAAGTCTGAAAACTATATATTTGTAATTAAATCATAAAAAATTAAGTCTTTATTTAAAGTAAAATTATCTACTTTGTACAGAACCCTCGGTGGGCGAGTCCGGCTCGCACTTGACCGGTTTTTTTAATTTAGTGACAGCCATTATGGTGTAAATGCACTTCAAACTCAAAATAATCTAGAGGGTAGTGAAGGGTTCTATAACGATAATGTCTTAAGATACTTAAGCGTCATTTTGAAGCGTACCCTAGTTGAGAGTACTATATCGAATGTATAATTCATTCGTGAAAAAAATAAATGAATAAAAGTTTGCTTTAAAATTATATTTTTCTTGGAACTGGTTTAAAAAGTTCAAAGCAAAAGTAGGTCTCAACAAAGTCCTTAAAGAGTTTAAAAATCATCGGTTTCTCGTTTCAGTTGTTCTTCAAAGTTAGTATTTCTCTTATGAATGTCTAAGGCTAAGCGCGGACATCATTCGAAAAAATCGTAAGGTATAAAACGAACGATGGAACAGGCAGTCTCAGATATCATCATCATATCAGCCAAAAGACGTCCAATGCTGGAAATCTCCCAAGCGTCGCCACAACGACCAGTCCTGCACATATAGTCATAATAAAAATAATTAATTGACAGTTGGTGGGATTGGATCAGTGATTGAACTGCATCAGACTGCTTGAAAAGCGACTTGTTTTGAACTTTTTAGTCGTTTTTAGCGGTCGGGTTTTTTGACAAAGTAATTTTTTTTATTTCCTACATTTTAGTGAGTTACTTGTTTGGAATCGTCTCCTCGATCCCTTTATCTTGATACCACACTCGATAGGTTTAAAATAAAAAAAAATCGTGAAGGCATTATGTGGCGCCAAAAATCCGCCATTTTCTTTTTTTTCCATTTTGATGTACCCAGTGATACTCTCACAGTAAATATAAATCAAACGACACCTCTCAAGCTAAGATCCATCGAGCCATTTAGGCTCTAGGGCATGCCAAAGAAATATACATACATACTCGTACACTCGAAAAACATAACCCTCCTTCTTTCGCAGTCGGGTAAAAAACTGTTTTGACCCAAAACTTACCGGTTGTACGGCAGAAAAAAAAATTAATCTTTAATGCGCGTCTTGCGGGTCCCCACTAGCACCTTGTAGGAGGCTTTCCAATGCTACGTCTTTCGGTATGCGGTTGTCAGCAAAGAAAACGGGGTCTGCCAGGGCCAGTGCCTGCCAGGGTTACGGGATTTGTTCGAAAGAGTCACCGTGGCTCTGGAACGCAAAGGGCATCAGGAGGAACACGGATGGTTTTTATTTAGTCAGTAAGAGTCTGACACACACCTGCTTCGTCCAGAGTGGGAGGAGTCATTTGATGATTACCCATCCATAAAAAAGCTGGTCTATTCAATTAATATTTCATCTCGCTTAGGTGGAGGGAACGGTAAGTGAGCTGTCATTACATCTTGTTTGCATGGTTTGACAGCTTACTTGTCGTTCTTTATTCCTAGGTTTTCACTTTGACATGTTTACAGAATCACGTTGCAGTTCCCGTCGACTCTATCGACTATTAGTGCTATTCTGTAACAACATTTTCGTGTCTCGACAGCGAAATCCGAAGTGAGTATAAACACCTTTATGTTGGGTGCTTTGTGAGCTATCTCACTCAGGTGAAGCTCGATATCGAAATGGTTACTTACAGAATAGACTAATAGCTGTTCCGCAAGCAATCCGAATTTGATGATGATAACTTTTATTGTGCAATCAGTTTTGTGGCTCGATAATAACAGCCGTAAGGGTCGATCTTCAATGTTAAGCTACGCTTGCCAAGGTTGGTATGTGGATGGGTGACTGTCTAAAAATAACGAGTTTCCTCCGTGACTCGGAAAGCACGTTAAGCCGTTGGTCCCGGCTGTCATTTGTTGATCTTTGGCAGACATTACGGATTGTCAGAAGCCAGTAAATTCGACTCAAGTCTTGCCGTTTAAAATAGTGGTATTCAGCTAAACCGGGCTTAACTGGAAGCCGACCAATATAGTTGGGAAAGGCTAGGCAGATGACTCAGTTTTGTACACTCAATATTAAAGCTAAAGCCAGCAAAAATAACGAAAACATTAACGATTACGACAGTCCTAAAAAATCCGCATTTCATCAGGCAATTTGACTATGCATAAACAAGTTACGTCGCACTAAACCACAATAACCACATTGATATTCGCAAAAAATATTATAACTCAGAATGGTACATCAAACTCAGTCATGAAGATTTGAATGGTTTCATCATAGAATTGGTTTTAATTCTATAGATTACTAGTTGACCCGCGCAATTTCGACTGCACCACTCCTATTGGTCTTAGCGTAATGATATATAGCCTATAGCCTTCCTCGATAAATGGGCTATCTAACACCGAAATAATTTTTCAAATCTGACCAGTAGTTCCTGAGATTAGCGCGGTCAAGCAAACCAACAAACAAACTCTTCAGCTTTATATATTAGTATAGATATATAAAGCAAAAGAGTTTGCTTGTTTCTGATGAGCAGTAATGAAATTTGTGACGCAGACGAAGTTGCGCGGGTGAACTAGTTAAGTATATAGCTAATGATGATAGATCGGAAGGTCAATTCTACTATTTCTAATCTAATCTGTCAAAAATGTAGTAAAATTGAAGTTGTTTTGACAGTCTGCTACTAACATGCGAATACGGTCGTTGCTTAAAAAAAACCGGCCTTAATTTTTTAATTTTTGTTTCGGCAATAGAAATCCACAATCTGTAAAATCAACTGACTATTACGGTTCTTGAGATACAGCTTGCTGACAGACCGACTGACGGACGGACGGACAAACGGACAACGGAGGCTTAGTGATAGGGTTCCGTTGGCTACCTGACTAGAATTGCAACATGGCTGGTCCATCAGTTCAAAGTCCTTATTACAGAACCAAAGATCACAGTATAGGCAATCCACCAAAAGTATTGAACGTAGAACCATCGGCCGTTGGGGTAGATTCCTTAGGCATTAAATCCGCCTATGCACAGTGTTTTTACTTGTGCATAAAGTTTTATTAAATAAATAAATATATTCCTGTGTGGCAAGTGTTAGGTGAGTACCTCTTGGGTTAAGTATAGCGACGATATTCACAGGGTGGCTGAGAGTTGCCAAGAATCGAGGCGAATGGAGTGCGATTAATGTCACCTATGTCCAGCAGTAGATATCTGCAGAAAGAAATATAATACAATTATTTAGCACATTCTTGAAGGCATACAGAACAAAAAAAACAAAGAATGGTAGAAAAATAATGACGGTTACACCATTCAGAATTAAAACGTTAAAAAAGTGTGCCCCGTGGCTGCGCCAAAGAGAAATAGTTCAGCATATGCCAGACAAATCCCGTGTTGTCTCACTTCCTGGTGGCTCAATATAATTACTGTTTTTCATTCGTATTCCCAATAACAACAATATATGATGATCAGACCTACCATTCCATTTCTGCTGACAAAAATCAGGTCCACAGTGGAAATATTCGCAGTTTCCCCATTTATATCACTAGAACGTAATCATTAAACCAGTTACGAACGCGTTTTAATAAGTAATACCGGGAACCAAGTTTTTAGTATTGTGAGAATAAAATTCTGTTTAACGAGGTCTCTGGGCCCAGAGGAAAATGGCCCATTTGATCCGCGAATAATGGGTTCACAGCAACAGACGTTACATCAATGTGGTATAAAGATGCTACTGGTGAAGAACCAGGAATGGTGGTTATGGATACGGCATTTCTTATATCATTATGACAAGGCTAGAAAATGCTGATTTAATTGGACTGTCCATGGACTTTCTTGCACGTTGTTCTTCATAGAATCTACTCTTTGGAACGTGCAACTCCCGCGCTGGATATAGGGTCGGTGAGTGTGTTGTGCTGCAGAACAACTTCCAAAATATAAAACAGGAGCGTATTACAGCGATTAAAAGTAAATATTACCTTAAAGCCATGCTTTTCTTGTATTCCAAATCCATTCGGACGAAAATGTGATTAATAATAACGAACATGCAAACGCACTTATTTGTATTAATGTTGTAAAAATACTTAAAAGTACATCTGTGTTTCCTGGAGATGAAAGCAGTCATATTAAAAGTCCCATACGTTACAGCTTATTCTTAGCAAGCCGACAGCTTCAGCCTTCATAGCTGTTTCTTAGAATTTTCAAATTGGAAAAAGCCTATAAATTAAGATATGACTTCGTCTTTTCTGGTCGATTCTGATAGGCGGTGTAGATTGATTGATGCTATCATAAATGAGAAATCCTCTCACAAAAGTGTCACATATTCATCGACATCACTTTATTTGACAAAAAACGTAATCACTTTTCATAACCTTGTAAGTTTTTTCTACAAAAAATACACTCGCTCTTCGAGCTAGTCAATTTGCAACATAAATTACACACATTTGCATCGCTTTGTCATAACACAAAAATAATGTATGGTCCAGAGAGTTTTTACCGTCTATTTTAGTCACAAAACGGGTTAAAAAGCATTAAAGAGAGCAGTTTCGGGTTGGCTGCGTTAAAAACATCTTGTATGCATGTCGTAATTAAAAATACAAAAGTGAAGTTCGTGGCTGTGTTTTTGGGATGTTTTGAGTAGCGTTTCTTGAAGAAAATTGGCGTTTTTTGAGTGAGATAATTGTTGATTTTATTGCAGCTTGCCTTTGTACCGGTTTGAGTTGAATTAAAGGTTTTCTAAACGACGAAACGAAACGGAAAAGTCAAACTGCGTTTTTTTTTAATGATCAAACATTTAAAAAAAACGCACGAATAAACTTTTTCAAAACAGTCCGATCCTGATTGCTATTTCTAATAATTTTTACACAATATTTGCAATTGCATGTCAGTCGTTATCTGTCAAAAATTTATGGAAATTGAGGCTATTTTGAAAACTTGCGATTGAAATGCGAATGCGAACGTTGCTCAAAAAATAATTAATTGATAACAATAATAATAATTCATCCGCAAGGCAGTTTTGTGGCGCACCTGATCTCCAGGGAGAAGTCTTATTCCTCATTTCCGGCTTGCCTTTATTGGCTGGCCGGAGTGAACACTGACGAGGAACAGAGCTCCCACCTCTTTCTTGCTTTAATCGGCCGGTCTGAATGGAGATTCGCAAGAGCAAACGTGCTCGGGAGAAGGGTGTATAATCCAGTAAGATGCTAGTAGGGATCTTGACCGTACTTCCGGGATTGTTCTGATAGCCGTGGTATACCTCTCCACTCCTCTAGCACCTCAAGATAAGTTGCCCCCTTGGCGCTACGTCACTTTGTGCTAGCGACCTTTTTCGGGGGTCCCATTTATTGAGTGTGCAAGTCACCCCCTGCCATTTTAAAGCTGTTTTAATTGTCAATGGTCAGCCAGGGGCCAATAGATCTTCCATAGTAAACGATTATCAGTCCACTAAACCAGCCAAATCCATAGCGTTTCATCTTTTGCTTCCATATTCTGCAATAGTCCTGCTCCAACCGGGGATTGTCCTTGGGAATACTTTCACAGTGCAAACAAGGATAATCGTCGGTTGGTGTCCCAATTCATTTAAAATGTCTAAAGAGGCTTCTGTGAGTTGGCTTCGGCCCCTCGTACGCCTACCAAAAGACCGTTTCTCTAGGGACCCGAGAAAGTGAAAAAAAAAATTATATTATATTCTATTCTATCAGCCCTGTGATGATTGACAAAAAATTATTTAAGTCCATTTACACAAAATTGCTGAATCATTATGTAGAAATTAGGCAGTTGCAATTATGTTATTTTAGGGTTAGAGAACTAAGGACATTCTCGTTTTTAGTAGTTTTATTGAGTTGAATGGGATTTTCTTTACGGATATTCCATTCTTATTTCAAACTGAGGCCGCTATGAAAGAACCACTATATAAAGAATATTATGATAATTTTTGAAATCCACGAGCTCGAAAAAAGTGCCGTCCCGATTTTCATGTGGATTTTATTTAAGGATGGGAAATCATGAAATGACTCCTTCCACTCTGGGTGGAGCGGAAGGGAGAGTGTCAGACTCTTACTGACTAAAACCCATCCGTGTTCCTCCCAGTACCCTTTGCGTTCCAGGGACGCGGCGTCTCTTTCGAACGGATTCCGCACCCCGGCAGGCACTGGCCCTAGCGGGCCCCGTCTCCCTTGCTGACAGCTCCTGGGCCTGGTTCTGATAGGGGCAGGCCCGCGCCTATGGTGGCCGGAAATCACCCTGCGACCCCGGACGCCCGGGACGTCTTCTTCTGTTGCGGCGGCTGGGTCGTGAGGTTTCCCTCTCTCTTACACGTTCGGCATCCTCCTTCGCTAGCATTACTGCTCCGCAGAAGGAGGTCACCGCTTTCCATGACTCCTCGCTCCGGACCATAGATTGAACCAGGGACGATCGCGAGAGGTCGCCGCCGCCAATCGCCTCAACGAGGACCCGGCGGTTCTCCGCCCAAGCAGGGCAGACCTCCACCGTATGCTCCACCGTGTCCTCCGGGCGATCCTCGCAGTGATGATACTCGAGCGTGTCCTCCCGCAGAATCCAAAACAGGTATCTCCCGAAACAACCGTGTCCGGTGAGTACCTGCGTCAGGCGGAAGGTAAGGACGCCGTGACGCCGCTCCAATGAGGATACTTCTTCAGACTTTTGGCTTTTTACAAATAGATAAGAGAAAAATGCGGCCGCTGTGTTCAATAATAATAACTATTCTCAACTACCCAATAAGCCAAAGTTGTCTAAATATTTGAGTTTATGAGAAGAAGAAAGCCAAAGTTGGTTGCTTTACGCAAAAAATTCAGTCAAATTGTAATAGGCCTCTTAAAAACTTAATTAATTTTTCGTAGTTACTTAAAGTATAAATAAACAATGTTGGATGCAACATCAACTTTTACATTACTTGCAATTAAAAGTACCACATCTGAATCAATATTATTTGACACAACACGCCAAAGATGCTACTCTTCAAAGTTTATGGCACAAAAATACGTACCTTCCTATAAGCAGGGTACACATTTAAAAATTTCCTCTTTAACACTCGCTGTTCGCAATGAGACCGTCTGTTAAAGTCCTTATGATAGTCTATGAAAAAACAGGTCTTAAGATGTTAGTTTAATGTTTCGAGGTGGTCATTACAAGGTAGTGGCTCGGAATGTGTGAAGATTCGCTTGCAACAAAGCGAGAATTTAGTATCGTGGAAATTGCTACCTAAATAGTTACAGTAATTTTACCTTTGAGGCACCGAGCGTGCAAGACAATTGAAAGACAATACCATTTTTCACGGTCTCGAGGAGCTCGTGGCTAAAGAATAACAGACGCACAGTTCGATCTTCAAGGTTAAGCAACGCTTGCCAAGGTTGGTCTGTGGATGGGTGATCTTAACATAACGAGTTTCCTCCGTGCCTTGGAAAGCATGATAAGCTGTTGGTCCCGGCTGTCATTTGTAGAACTTTGGCAGTCGTTACGGATTGTCAGAAGCCAGTAAATCTGACTCCAGTCTTGCCAAGAAGTACAGTGTTACCCTGTTAATGGGTTATGGAGGTCTGGTAGGCAGCCGCTTCACGTAAAACACTGGTATTCAGCTGAATCCGGTTTGACTGGAAGTCGACCCCAATATAGTTGGGAAAAGGCTAGGCAGATGATGACCATTTCTCACGGTCCTTGAGAGGTGGTTTTTAATGTCGATGGGTAAACGATATTAGGGTTCCATAACCAAAGGCTAATTAACGGAACCGTATTACTAAGCCTTCGCTGTTCGTCTGTCTCTCTGTCAGCGGGCTGCACTGTGTCTCAAGACACGTAATAGATAGACAGCTGAAATTTTCACAGACTGTTTTTCTGTAGCAGCTATAACAACAAATAATAAAAATTAAATAAATTAAAAATTGAAGGGACTTCCATACAAGAAACGTGTCTTTTTCGATTTATGGTATCGAACCCTTCGTGTGAGAGTCCGACTCGAACTTGGCCGGTTTTTAGGGTTCCGTACTCAAAGGGTGACCAACGGAACCCTATTACTAAGCCTCCGCTGTCCGTCCGTCCGTCCTTCCGTCCATCTGTCCTTCCATCCGTCCGTCTTCCTGTCTGTCAGCGGGCTGTATCTCAAGAACCGTAATAGGTAGACAGTTGAAATTTCCACAGATTGTGTATTTGTATAGCCGCTATAATATCAAATTAAGAATTAAGGGTTCCCCTTCGCGTGAGAGTCCGACTCGCACTTGGCCGGTTTTTCAGTAAAACATACCCCTCAAACTGTAACACCAGTTAAACAGCATCAGAGAACAGATCTTAATAAAAGCAATAAAGATAAAATGTCACTGAAAAATTTAATTTCTCTATTTAGATTTCAGCCAGGAACCAAGTCGCAAAGTTGTAAAATTAAATGCAAAAGTACACTTAACATTTTTCCTTTCGTTCGAACAGTTTCAAAGAAATATGTTTGAACTAGTTCCATGAAATTTATGAGAAACGTCGCAGTTGATTTTTTTCAGGTTGCGATGGTCTTTGCGGCCTGACAGTATAACCGTGATGAGTGCAGGTTCTAAGGAATATACGCGTTTAGAATTTATTATTTATAAATATATTGCTGCGTTTTTTTGTACGTCTATGGGTAGGAATTCTGAATACATTTGTTAGGTGTTCTTAGAAGAGGATATACAACGTGTAACAGAATAAATTCAATACATTTTAAGGGGTTGTACATTTGCGGTTGCATTGTACTCATAATTATGAACAACTTTCACTGTGGGAACAAAACAAAAAACGCAAAAAAATAATCAACTGCCCCATACATTTTTGTGCGCATTTCGGGGTTATTACTTGTAACAACAGAATCGATGAATGAGTGACGTAGCACTCTTGTAATTGAATTCCGGAATGTTTTCTAGAATACTATGGCAACATCATCAACATTTCAGCCGAAAGACGTTGAATGCTGGACTGAGGCATACCATAAGCGTCACTGCTTGGACTGGTCTTGGACTGCTTCTCGTATCTAGTTGTCATTGTGCACCTACTCATCATCATCTGCATAGCCATTTCCCAACTATATTGGGGTAGGTTTCCAGTCAAACCGAATTCAGCTGAATACCAGTGTTTTACGTGGAGGGGCTGCCTACCAGACCTCCACAACCCATTAACTGGGTAACACGGTACATCTTGGCAAGACTGGAGACAGATTTACTGTCTTCTGACAATCCATAACGACTACCAAAGATCTGCAAATGACAGTCAGCACTAACGTGCTTTCCGAGGCACGGAGGAAACTCGGTATGTTAAGATGGCCACCCATCTACAGACCAACCTAGGCAAGCGTTGCTTAACCTTGAAGATCGTCCCGTGCGGCTGTTATTATTTAGCCACGAGCTCCTCATTATTTCCTCCTCCTCCTTATTTAGTCATTGTGCACCTACTACCTATACTATATCGTCTCAAATCCGTCAAGATTCCAATGAGAGAGAGAGACGGAGCTATACAGGACAGATAGCTCTATTCCTTTTTCACGACATAATCATAATGACATTGGTACTTCATAGTACGACCCTAGACATCTACAATATACATTTGGCATTGGTAATACAGACCTGTAATAAAAAAGTTAATTATTATTTTCACAGTCTAATGAAAAATATACTGCGAAAGCTTATTTAATCATTGTCGCTTCTCTTGATTACTTTCACTAAAACGTGAAAGAGCAAACCACTCAAATTATATTTTTTAACGTTGAATACAAAATATTATAAGCACTTAATGGATGCCATCTTGTATTTGGTTTCAAGAATTATTTCAGCCATAATTTCATTACATATAATAATAATTGTTTTAGCCATAGAATTGAAGTAATATGAAAACTTTGTTATTTCTTCTAATTTTGGCACTTTTCACCGAAAGAATAGAAGCTATTGGATTAATTTATGCGCAATTTATTTTTAAATTAGGTTATAATTTTAGGTACTTAAAGTTTTTGATGCCAAGCAAAAGAAATATTAAAGAATCTGAACTGATGAAAGCGTCCTAAGCATAACAAAGTTAAGTGAATTATCTGAATTTCTGCAGGTTTTTGTACAGATAAAAGCTTTTGCAAAACTTATTTATATGTGTATCTAGGCAAAAAGTTGAAAAACTTTCGGGCAAGGCAAAGAGTTACTTGGTTTTTCCATTTGGTAATTCTCAATGGAATTCCGGAGTCTGGTTCGATTGGTTGATATCAGTAGGCTATGCCGTAATGGCGAGCGTTGAGTGACGAGGCGAGACTCCTTTGCCGCGGCAAATCGAAGCAAGGTGGACGGAGCTCCGGCAGGATCTCATGGCGGTATGGAGACAGCGACTGTCGCAACCCAGCGCTGGGCACGCTACAATCCAGGCGATTAGTTCCCTCTTTGAGGAGTGGCTGGAGCGGCGCCACGGCGTTCTCACCTTCCGCCTGACGCAGGTACTCACCGGACACGGTTGTTTCGGAAGATATCTGTTCCGGATTCGGTGGGAGGACACGCCCGGTTGTCAATACGGTGGAGGTCTGGCCTGCTTAGGCGGAGCACCACCGTGTCCTCGTTGAGGAGATCGGCGGCGGCGACCTCTCGCGACCGGCCCTGGTTCAATTTATGGTCCGGAGCGAGGATACATGGGAAGCGGTCACCTCCTTCTGCGAAGCAGTTATGCTAGCGAAGAGAGAGAGGGAAACCTCTCGACCCAGCCGCCGCAACAGAAGAAGATGCCCTGGGCGTCGGGAGTCGCAGGGCGATTTCTGGCCACCGTAGGGACCGGCCACCGTAGGCCATGCGGACGGCGAGCATTGGGTGGCTCGCCGTTATGTTCAACGCGCGGATGTCAGCATAGCAGACGGGGTTGCAGAATTTTTTCGAAAGAGTTACCGCGGCCCTGAAACGCAAAGTGTATTAGGAGGAACACGAATGAGTTTTAGTCAGTAAGAGTCTGACACTCTCTTCGGCTTCACTCAGAGCGGGAGGAGTCATTTTTTATCTTTTTTTTTAAAAAAAAGGCTGTGCCATATTATTTTGCCCGCGATTAAGTTTGGTGAATCAAATACTAAAAAGTATTACCTAGAGACATTAAGCGCTGAGAACTTTTACATAACCAACTTAACCATTGCTTGAAACCATTCGATATATAAGGTCAGTAACCTAAGTCAGTGTCCAGATGTTCAGCTGATCGATTAAACCTACCGCATATGACTGCTGGAAATAGATCTGTATCTCACATACGGTCAATCCTTTCAATGTATTATTTGAGCAAACAACTGCACTAGTAATTTTAGTACAGGCCGCTGTATCATATATAGGCTTAGAATGTTTTAAGCTCCTGTATTTGACTAAACAGTAAATAACGGTGAATTTTTAAAGATTTCCTCATAGCTTGGTGGTCTCTGCTATACTTATGAGTGGCAAATCTATTATTTTTTTCAATAGTTGAATTGGCCCTTAGGTTTGGCTCAATAGGGGCTAGGTTCCACCATCAATAAATTAGAAATTTATTTAGTCCGCCAGTTAAAGTATTGAAAAATAATGAACATATTTTTGTTTTTGTAAATCAATGAATGTTGACAGAGATAAAACGTATCAAGACTCGGAAGTCCCGCTCGTGACGTCAAAATTTACTAAAAATTATACCACGGCGTGACGTATTGAGAATTTTAAAAGCGTCTTATCTTCGTCGATTCTGGTTTATGTAACAAAAGAAAAAAAACAAGTCAAATATTTTTTGATAATCTAACTGACGGGCTAATCAGAATTTTTCAGTAGACATGCCTGTTCTCGGCTCGGGTAAGCCGTAATCGGATTTTTTCAATTGAGATTTCACAGTTGCAGACCAGATTTTGGATAATGTACCCGGTTGATAGCAAAGATGAAAAAACTTAAACAAAAAAATTAAACCACCGAAAAATCTGAAAAGAAAAAAAATATAAACCTTTTTTACTTAACCTTAATAACCAAGTTCTTTTATTATATCTAAGTAATTTATGAGTCGGCGCCAAACCAGCAAATTAATTTATAATTAGGAAGTAAAACGACCAACAAATATATGGAGCCAACTTCGAGGTATACTCTTTCCAATAAAAAATTGGACTACTCTGTAAAAGCTATGCGTGGTCATACCATCCACCATCTGCATCGACGTTTTGCAAGCAATGTGCCCTGCCCACTGCCACTTTAGTTTGGCGATCTTTCGCGTACAAAAAGTATCCTATCTCCTAATACAGAACATGGTCTATCCATCTGCCAAGTTTCATCAAATCCGCACGTAATGTATATGTTACGCCCAAAGACTGAAAACTAATAGCCACGAGCCTCGACCAACACCTCAGAAGCCTCTCGTTGGGCAGCTGGATAAAGGGCTTGATTCAGAAAGCAGTACTTCTGGACACAGATCGCATTGTCAGGAGGTTCCTCTCTCTGGAGCCCTGACCGCCGGTAGCTTAGACCCTGTTCCCGATACTGGTGGGCTACTATTTTTATAATATAACTATATTGTCTTTTTTATATTTTATAAAAATATTTAAAAATGTACAAATCAGACAAGATAATGAATAAACGAAATAATAATAAATTTATTTGTTAGAATATTGTTGTAACAAGGTGTTATAGCGATGGTAAGCGATGAATGAACGAAGTTGGTTTTAGAATTTGATTGAGACATAAAGTTTAATCGCAGAATCTATTTCTGAAATCCTGTTCACCCATTCTATTAATATATCAACCCTACAAAACCGAGATTTTCAATTTAAAATTACTGGTAACCTACACAAACACGCTTTAATATTCCAACTAATGGTAACATCAGATAACCATCACGATTCAACATTTAACCCATCCCTAATATCCTATTCAATACGTCATTTGAAATATTTCAAAGCTATTCTTACAACTACTTACACTGTCCCATTTCAAATGCTTGATTGATTGCTGGCGATTAGCGATTGCTTGACCGTCAATCCGTCGTCATGACAACCGACCTTCCATGTTAGAACCATTTTAGAAAGACCCTTTGCCTCCTCACTAAACATTTGAATGCAGAACACTATTGCAGCTCACATGCATTTGGTAGATAGAATGATTGGACAAAAATGTAAAATGCAGTTTGTATAACCTCTATTTTTGAAACAATAAGAATGGTATTCGATTGTATTGATGTCGATTTGAATTAAAGCGAGTTCTACACGTGCGTTGATTGGCTCAGCTGACAGATAGGAAGATAAACGATCGTTGTCATTTGTCATTCGTGTCCCGAACGCTGCTGACGAGTTCTTGCACTCGCCATATTAAATGCATATTATAATGAGGAATTTCGTACGTTGATTGATGATTTGCGTTGTGTATCGACTGTTGGAAATCTAAGAAATATGGATTGTATTGTACGTCTATTATTATTGGAACTTATTTTTATCAGTCAGTTATATGAACCTAAAGATTATATTACAAGCTGCAACTCAAATAAACTCACGCCTTTGTATCATGTGACTCAAAGATGGAAGGAGACTCAAAGTGGCCTGCTACTATTCTTGTATTATGCTCTGTCTACGCTCATATATCTTAAGAGAAGACTTATTTCTTATTAAATTTTGGGAAGGTAATACACTCAATTCATGTGGACACAGTAAAATCTGGGGGCACGGCAGTGCTCCCGCCAAGTCCAGCTAAAATATAACATTTTCATTCATTTAAAAAGTAATTTATCACAGCTTTGTCAGCCTGTATACACCCACATTTACTGAAAATTCATCCATGGTATAGCCGGATGATTAATCAAAATCACTGTTATGTCAAAAGATATTTTAGCTAAAAATAGAAAATTTACACCAACAAAAATATGTATAGCTCGAAATGTATTTAATGTAGACGCCAGATAAACTTGCAATAAAGTAAGTACATTGACCTTTCGCAAATATTCCATCGTAGATACCCGAACAATAAATTACGAATCTTTTCAATACTAGAGAACGTAAAAGATCACAACAGAAGTCGATTTAGGATAGCTCTAAGTCTTTATTTCTGTTTTGATATTAAGAAGGTCAATAAACGTATGTGGGTCAATGTCCGTTATTGCACATTTATCTGGCGTCTATCTTTGCCCATCTCAACACAGAAATTTATCCATGGCAAGACTGGTTAGCAGACATTCGGGCTTTTGACCACCAATAACAACTACCAATCTTCAGACCTAAAAAAGACGGAAAAACGAAACACTCCCGGTATGTATTGGATGGTCACCCATCCACCAAATCACCTCGATAAGCGTTGCATAACCTTGGGGATCAAACCTTGCGGCTGTTATTATTTTGCCATGATCCCCACGTTTTACCCAACTTCAAAGTCCGGATGAACTTTAATAATTATTCCAATGACTAAATTAAGTTAAGTCTTTGAGCACTTAAGTTAATTTACTGTTGGATAAACGACAACAGTAATTTCGTTTATGAAAACAAACAACCGAAAATAGCCTTATTGTTCCCTACTCCTTACAAGGATCTGCGATCAAATAATTCTTACTATAATAGGGATGTCACTGAAGCCATCTCGGGGAGTGGCGGAGACGCAGTTTAACCTCTATTAATGCGGAGGTAGATGTAAAAGATATTAACCAATACAAACTGTAACAAAAGAAACGCAATACCTATTAAGAGATACTTACTCATCATTATGGACAAGTTTCACTATCGACCGACACTGAAATCGTCTCACTCCCTCAGTGCCCAAAGAGGGAGAAGTCATTAGATGATTTACCTTCAAAAAGACCTTAGTAACAACCGCGTAGGTCTAACAAAGGCAAGCTTAACTGTGTAAGGATGATCATCTGCTAGCCTTTTCCCAACTATATTGGGGTCGGCTTCCAGTCGAACCGGATTAAGCTGAATACCAGTATTTTACGTGGAGCGGCTGCCTACCAGACCTCCACAACCCATTAACTGGGTAATCCGGTACTTCATAGCAAGACTGGAGTCAGATTAACTGGCTTCTGACTATCGGTAACCACTGCCAAAGATCTACAAATGACAGCCGGGACCAACGGCTTAACATGCTTTGCGAGGCACGGAGGAAACTCGTTATGTTAAGATGGTTACCCATCTACAGACCAAATGCCAAGTTTGGTCTGTAGATGGGTGATGTCTTATAAAAATTGCGCATTTTCGGATGGCGAGGAGAAGTTTGTCACAACCCTATTGTCAGTTACGAGGATTTGAAAATGGAATATTTCTAGATGGCAAACAATCGTGTTGCTTGGGAGTTTATTGCGCCCACGCCAACAACTCTAAGGAATAGGTTTTTCAGCTGCTAATGTTTTTAAGCTTTGTAGGACGTACTTCAATATTTTCCAAGTGCTCTCTTATTAGTCTATTCTAAGTTTTATTTTATAAAGTGGGATCATTTTCGATTGGATTCATTTACTTAGATTTTTATTGTTCTAGCTAGTGTCGTTGAATTTAGCCAAGGATGAAAGATAAGAATTCAATGTTATTTTAACTGTTATATTTTTTTTCTTTGAAAAAACGTACTTCAAAAATTCTTCTGTGTCTCCTGTTAAATTTTTATCGGTATTACAAAAATGATGTAAGTAATTGTTCTAAAAAGCCCTTCTACTTTGATGTCACAAAAAAGAACAAGTCTCACATATACCTAGCAATTCTTAACAACATTGGAGAATTCGAAAAGGTACATTACAAAGAGTCAGTAGCAAAGCATCTTAATTATATCCACGTATAAAGACTTCGGAACGTATCTCATTTCTTCAACTCTAATTTCAAAAACTACAGTCAACAAAAAAATCAGACACAATGTGAAAATAAAATGTATTACAAATGTAATCACATCAATCATTTCACAAAAGTACCTACGTCACAAGTATTGTAAGGGATTACCTCGTGTCCCCTTGCTCTGATAACTTTGACGGACAATCTTTTATCTCCCCTAGCTACAAAAGCTTTTGTATCGACTACATTTTTCGTATTTACTGACCCTACTTTTGAAGAACTGAGGATGTTTCTTGGTAATGTTAGTATTTTAATTTGTTTTTTTTTTTTTATAGTTTTTTGCTGTATAGAAATGAGTATGTTATAACAACCAATTTACAATATTGATAGAGTGGCATTTTATCACCTACTGATGACACGTGCAAATTCAGCCCAAATTTGGCTTATTTCACTGAACCCCAAAGCCATTGTTCTCAAAACTCTACGGTCCATACATTCATTCTACCTAAACCCCAAAATAGTTTTTATACTTCAATTCCACGTAAAACCTAAAACAGTTTTTGTAGAGTCAACAGCAAAATTGCAGGATGTATTAATAAAACACATGAGTTTTAGGGGCTTATAAGACCTATTATAATCATTGGTATATTACAATGATTCACTAAAAATCATCTTATGTGCATGTTATGTTTCAAATAGGTCACAAAGGGTTGTAATTAAAGGCTTTCGATCTCATTCTGTCGATGTCACTTCTGGTGTTCCACAGGGCTCGATTTTGGGTCCTCTCCTTTTCATCATTTTCATTAATGACATTGGGACTTGTTTCAAGCATTCAAAGTATTTGCTGTACGCGGATGACCTTAAAATCTATCGACCAATTCGTGATCACACTGATGCTATACTACTACAGGAGGACCTTAATCGATTTTATCATTACTGTGTAGAAAATAAAATCCAATTAAGCACATCTAAGTGTGTATCTATTACATTTACAAAAAATAAAAATATTATAAGTCACAGTTACACATTACACGACATTATGCTACAAAGAGTTATGTCGGTAAAAGACCTTGGAATACTGTTGGATGCCAGATTGCACCTTGATGAGCATATTAAAAACATAGTAAATAATGCTTATCGCATGTATGGTTTTGTTATGAGAGCTACCATAGACTTCAAGCGGGTCGACACCTACATACATTTATATAAGTCATTAATAAGGTCACAGCTAGAATACGCTGTGCTAATTTGGAATCCCCATTATCAAAAATACATCGACAGCTTGGAAAAGGTGCAGCGTAAATTCCTCAAGGCCTTGAAATATCGTTGTCGCCACGATTTATCATCCTTCAATACATGCTACAGGAATATCGAGATGTTAAGTTTAAAATCTCGACGCCTCTACCTTGAAATTATGTTTCTCTATGACTTGTGCAACAACAGATATGACTGCATAGATCTTACTAACAGGCTTAGCTACGTTGTCCCGAGAACTGTCATTAGACGAGAGGTGCGCGCACGTCCGCTTTTCGCGGTCTCCTCCTGCCACACCAACGCTGGAGTTCGTGCCCCTCTACGTCGTATGGCAAACAATTTTAACACTGTTTTTGGTGATTTAGACTTGTTTGCATTGTCTGCTGATAAATTTAAGATCTCCTTGATACGGTTGATTGGTGATTTGTGATTGTTATAGTATTTTAATTGATATTTGTTATTTTAGTAAAAAAAAAAATATTATTTTTCATAATTCTTTATTTCATTTCAGATTTTTGATTTGATTCTTCATTTTAATTTTTGATTTGAGTGCTGATATTAATTTTGATTATGATTATTATTTTTTATATGGTTCTTAATTTTGTATTTAATTTAATTTTCATTTTGGTTTTGATTTATTGCTGATTTGAATTTTTATTATTATCCTTGATAATAAGTTATTTTGCATTTAATTTTATGTTTATAATTCATTTCATTTTTGTTTTGTATTTAATGCTTATTTTAATTATGTTTTCATTCTTTTTCATAATTCGTTATTTTGAATTTAATTTTCTGTTTTTTTATTTTACTTTTTAAAATTTTTGATTTGACTTTGTTTTTAAATTTTAATTCTGGCTTTCCTTTTTAATGTTTTTGTTTTGATTTAAATTGAAGATTGTTTTGTATTTAGTAACTTGAAATTAAATTTGAATCAAAATGTATATCTCATTTTGATTCAAATTTAATAGTTTTGCCTTCCAATTTTACTCGTGTGCAATTAGTCCCATAAATATTTTGTAATGTTTAAAATGTGGACAACGTCGTAGGTTATACATATGTTACTTTTTCTTTTTGTTAAAACTTTTACTGTACCATCTTTGTGTAACTGTTTGTTTTCCCGAAATAAATAAATAAAGAAATAAAAAAATATAATTTAAAACTAATGCTTAACTTTAGAAATAAAATAAAAAACTCTACAAACTGTAAATATAAGTAATTAGAGTGAACAGGCTCCTTCTGGGTAAGCTCGCTCCATCGCAGACTTTGTCGCTGTCATCTCTCACCTAGACTAGATTCGAGAGCAAACCTATAGCAAAAAAAAGAAATGAAATAACTTTATATTCGGAAGTCGGTGTTTTTGGTATGTTTCTTCGTTTTTAGACATCGACTTCAGAAATTTAAGTCATTTTATACTTTGTAATATTTTTATTCTGAATCACTGTATTCGGTTGTATTTGTTTGCAAAAAAGCTTTTTATTTTTCACTTCTATTGCTGAGTCTCAACAATCAAATTGAGAAATTAGTTAACTATAAAATATTCATATTCATTTTTATGCAGTGAACTGATTCCTAAAAAAACTTATTACAATAAAATAAAACCGAATTCCAAATAAACAAGTTAAATAAAAACTTATAAAAACAATACGAAGTTTGAAATAACTTTGATTTCGGAAGTCGGTGCTTTTGGTTGTGTTTTCATTTTTTGACACTGACTTCCGAAATCTATTTATTTATTTGGCAGCTTATTATTAAATTACATGAAATCAAAGTGAAGAGTTCCGTTGCCTACTTCTGAAGTTCTTTATCAGATCTTCACCTAATTGAAATGGAACCAGTTCAAGAAAATACTCTTCTAAACAACATTTTCCTGTTCAACCAAACACACAAACAAACTAACGATTTAGCTTTATAAAATTAGTAAAGGTAATGGTTTCCAAATGTGATTTGGATTAACCATTCGATATTTTATCAATTGACATTAAGGGCGTATCTTTGAAATTAATGGTAGCACGAAAGCGCCGAGGGGCACCGCGTACCTCACGCGGACCCCGCATACTCCACGTGGAAAGTTCGAAATATCGCGAAAACATCAAATTAATTCAAACCGCCAACTGATTCAAATTTAGCTCGCACATAAACGTTTGTATGACTGTTATATCTAGGAGAAAACGGATAAAGAAAACGTGCAACTTAGGGTGCATAATCTGAATAAACATATTAATAGCTTACTGGAACAAGTACATGCCCTTCAAGGAGAATTAAAGGGCTTGAAGGATAAAAATGAAACTAAAGAACCCTTAGAAAAACAGAAAAGCGAGAAAATAATATTTGCCCAGCGTGCTAAAAGTGACGTTGATTATTGTACAGACGAGGATGAACTCGCTAAAGAGACTGAGTGAATTAGGGCCAAGAGCAGGAAAAAGAGGAAGCTTAACACCTCACTCTCTCCAAAACAACAACCTGAAACAAGCGCCCAACAACAACAACAAAATAATGCTAAAGAGGCTTTCGTAAAAAAGTGCCTCCACTACCGTCAATCATAATAGATGGAGTTAAAAACTACCAAACGTTCTATGACTCGCTAACTGAAACTATACCAGCTGAATCATTTACCGCAAAAATGATGAATGAGGATTGTGTGAAGGTTAACGCCAAAACAGAAGACTTATAGAGTAACTGCCAGGGTTTTGACAGAAAAAGACTACCACTGGCATTCATACAAAAACAAACAAGCTAGACCAATTAGAATTGTTGTAAAAAAATTACACTCTTCTTGTCAACCTGATTGAATCAAAGACGATCTAACAACACAAGGATTGAAAATGGAAAAAGTAGACAACAAATTAAGCTGAAAGAGTAAAGAACCACTCAATATGTTCATTCTATCATTGAATAATGACGAAGATGTCAACAAAATCTATGGCATAAAGTATATATATATATATCTTTTTAACACTAATAGAATGTTCAGAATACGGCAGGGAGACGTATATTCCGAGCTAAAAGCTATAAAAGCAAGTGTACCTCAAGGAAGTGTGCTAGGTCCAATTTTATTCTTGTTATATACATGTGACATCCCAGAACTGGAAAACAACACCATTGCGACCTTTGCAGATGATACTGCAATTATGGCTACCGTATCAAGCTACAGAGAAGCAGTAGAAAAAGTTCAACTAGCTGTGAACAAAGTTTATGAATGGACACAAAAATGGAAGACCAAACTGAACGAGTAAAAATCCAGTCACATTGACTTCACAAACCAACATTTGGACTGTCACCCAATCTACATAAATGGTATGCAAGTGCCTTATGCTAATACAACTAAGTACCATGGCATGACTCTCGACGCCAAGTTGCGTTGGAAAGCTCATGTAAAAAAAAAGACAGGATTTCGATATATGTTACAAGAGTATGTATTGGCTACTCGGAAGGAAATTCTGTCTATCAGTACACAATAAAAAAAACATATGCAAGCATATTCTGCTGCCAATTTGGACGTATGTTATCTAACAAACAACGCAACGTCAAAATAATTAAACAATTCCAAAAAAAAGTACTCAGAGATGCTGTGTATGCACCCTGGTACATAAAAAATGACGACCTTTACCGTGACCTTAAAATGGAATTCGTCACCACAATTATTCAAAAATTTGCTGAAGCCTACGAACACAGACTTCACCGACACGTGAATGTTGAGGCAATTCAGCTGCTAGACAACACAGACTTAGTGCGTAGACTAAAAAGAACTAAACCTTTTGAATTTGTGTAGTGTAGTGTACAAAGTGAGTAAAAAATAGTAACAATGTTGTGCTATACATATAACACACGAACATAGTGTTTTATAAATTATATCAGACTTTAAGGAAGTGCTACGGACTTGTGTGCAAATAGACACTATTTTTAGTAATAAGTTAGAGTTAAATTGCTTATTAGTCTTTTAGGCTAGATCGTAATTAATTGTTAAGAATACTGTTCTAATTCTTACTAATGTTCAAAAAAAATGAGCCCAAATATGATGGGTATAGTCAATTAAAAGAGCCGCTACACACTTTAATGGCTTCCATCATCAGATTATTGTTACCAGCTACAAAGAATAGTACCGCTCCGTACATTTCATACAAGTCCAAACCTGATGGGTATAGAATTTTAAGCTTTTCATCATTAGATCCTTGTTTCTAACAGTAATAGTGCTCATCAGAAGGATTTAAATGAGCACAAATACCACCCCCATACTAAACGGTCTAATAAACTTTTCGGTCTGAAGAAATATTCATGCTCTACATTAGATGGCAAAAAAAACTACGATAGGTCTAAACTTTGTCGAACTTTAGGTCAGAAATGACCATTCATCTTTGGCAGAAAACAGATCTTTGCTAGATGCCTTAGCTTTTGAGATTCAAATGGGCCAAGCTGGGGTAGGTGCACCCCAGATCGGCCACCTCTAAACCCTTAGGCATATTTTTTTTACCAGTGACTGAATAATTTTGATATTTGTAGACAAATTTTGATTAACTAGCGACTATTTGTTATGTAATCAAAACTAAAATACCTGATGGTGGCCATGACAGTGTCAGTCACACATCACAACCACACTTAATTTCACTTTTAAACACAATTAAATGATATAATATCTTCAAGTTCATGGCACACTTAGAACACTTTTAGCTGTTATGATTAGTTTTTAGATTTTTACTGATTCTTCATTTTCTATTATATACAATGCTCACACTTCGTTATTGGATGCAGACAACACTGTTGCTGAGAGATGCGTGTCCGACACACGAGCTGGTGGGTCACAGATCCGGTCTCTCCGGGAGGCTATGGTTGAGCGCTTGAACGTATCCTTACTGGCTGTCTCTGAATGGGACGATGCATATCTGGTCAATTTCAATGCTGCTAAGACCTAAGTGTGTCTATTTTCCGCCAAAAGGAGCCAGTTCCTCCCAGCTCCATCTTTCGGAGGTGAAACCGTGCCGAAAACCGACCAACTTGAGCTTCTTGGGGTTACATTAACATCTACTCTCAATTTGGCCCTTTCATAGAGGCAAAAGCTCAAGAAGCTGCAAAGAAGTTGGGGATTCTAGCAAAGGTGAGACGGTACTTCACGCCGGAATAGCTGCTCAAACTTTATCAAGCGCGAGTTCGATCGTGTATGGAATACTGCTCACATCTTTGGGATGGATCTGCTAGATACCAACTTGATGCCCTTGAGTTAATTGAGAAACGAGTCAAGAGGATCATCGGCAATGAGAGGCTCGTCGCGACGAAGCTCCATTCTGACGAGTTGCTAGCCTGGCGGTTTTCTACCGGTTGCATTTTAGGGAATGTGCGACGAAATTGCACAATTTAATTCCGCCAAGCCCGTTCCATCATCGGACCACAAGACGAACGGCGATGCGCCATCGGTACATGGTGGACACTGCCACCCATACGCACAAAACGCTTTGGGAACAGATTCATAATGCGTACAGCTAAGGAGTGGAATTCCCTGCCGGAGCCTGTGTTTCCTGGTAGCTACAACCTGGCAGTCTTTTAAGTCAAGAGTGAATAGGTTACTTCTAGCCAAGCGTGCTTCGTCTTCGACCACAAAATCGCTTACCATCAGGTGAGGTAGTGGTCAAACGCGTGCCTATCAATGGCGAAAAAAATTTGGATTAAAACAGTACATTTACAGATAAAATACAAACAAATAATACGGAGCTGAACGCTTTAGTTTTTGCGGTCTACCCTCAAGTGAAGGACTTTGTACCATAAACACATTTTTTGAATAGGAGCGTACCTAAATTAAATTTTTCTTATTTGTTGTTATAGCGGCAACAGAAATACGAAAAATCTGTGAAAATTTCAACTGTCTATGTTTATAACTGTAATTATTATGATTATAATTTATCTGAAATAAATAAATTGAATTGAATTGAATATTACGGTTCTTGAGATATAGCCCGCTGACAGACAGACGGACGAACAGCGGAGGCTTAGTAATAGGGTTCCGTTGGTTAGCTTTTGGGTACGGAACCCTAAAAACGTAAGTGCAAAATAAATTCTCGGGTTTGATAACATAAAAGTATTACTCGTATTAAATTATAATCTGTTGAGTTGAAACCTCGATAAGGTTATTTAAGCGTTGCATCTTGTAGCTAAAAAAACTAAAAAGTTTATTTAATCTTTGTATTTTTTTTTTCTATCGAGAAAATGTCTTCGTATCGTGTATTCTTTCAGTTGAATACTAGATAATAAAGTCAAAAAACATACACCACAATTTCACATTCCTGTTCCAGGAATCTAACAAGATACGTTAAACAGAAAAACGGAAAAACGGCCTGATACTGATTGAACCACCTTAATTTCGATAGCGCATGTCATTTGTAGTTGATATAATGTATAGATACTGGCAGAATACTCGATATTGACTCTGCGACAAGAAACGATTTCCCAAAATACCTATGGAAACGGGAAAACACGGGATCTATCGCGGTCAAAAGCTAGTTGGCTCTAAAAATAAGTAGGCAAGGCAAATATACGAATAGTGATCTATTTATTAAACAAGACATGGATGAAAGCGCTCAGATGTTGGTTCAGGTCCTGCTGTTATAAAGATTCAGGCAAAAGCAGGACGATAATGGTAAAAATATCGTCTTTCGTGCACAAGTGAGATAAGGGGGTGATTAAATGTGCTGGCATAATATTAATTTGATGTTTATGCCTAGGGGTAGACTCCCCTTAAGTGCTAGGGGCTATTATATTTTGTGTCGTCACGTTCTGTTTCTTCGTTGGGGTAAAAATGAGCATCAAAAATACGTTTACAAGGATCATCTGGATAATTCATTAGAGGGTGTAATATTTTTAGAATGATAAACGACGTGATATTAAAATATGGCTTCAAAACGCCTTCGTAATTTCTATTGTGATGTTGGTACCTAGGCATTATATAAAATTATATTCATATCTGTACTTATTACTTAGGTATATTAATTTTAACTGGTCAACACTAGATTTGGTGTCACGAAACTGTATTTTTTTTTTAATTAGGACCGTATACATCAGTATACGTGCCACGAGCCACGAGCCACGAGCTCCTCGAATGTATCAACATTCGAGGAGCTCGTGGCTAGATAATAACAGCCGCACGAGTCGATCTTCAAGGTTAAGCAACGCTTGCCAAGATCGACCTATGCGGCTGTTATTCTTTAGCCACGAGCTCCTTAACAATAATCTGATGATGGACGCCATTAAAGTGTGTAGCGGCTCTTTTTATTGACTATACCCATCATATTTGGGATCATTTTTTTTGTACATTAGTAAGAATTAGAACAGTATTCTTAACAATTAATTAATTAATCTTCAAGGTTAAGCAACGCTTGCCAAGGTTGATCGGTGCATGGGTGACCATCTTAACATAGCGAGTTTCCTCCGTGCCTCGGAAAGTACGTTAAGCCGTTGGTCCCGACTGTCATTTGTAGATCTTTGGCAGTCGTTACGGATAGTCAGAAGCCAGTAAATCTGACTCCAGTCTTGCCATGAAGTACCGTGTTACCCAGTTACTGGATTGTGGAGGTCTGGTAGGCAGCTGCTCCAGATAAAATACTGGTATTCAGCTAAATCCGGTTTGACTAGAAGCCGACCCCAATATAGTTGGGAAAAAGGTAGGCAGATGATATTGATATATTCATACCAAAAATTTTGACTTCCTACGTGTAGTTTTAGATTAACCCTTAGTTTAATGTGTGAATTTTGGCAGTCATCAGTACTTTCATAAGTGCGGTTTGCTTACATAGCGGTACATTTCGATAAACACATTGATATTAATGCGAGTATCTGTCTTACATATATGTTACCAATTTCTTAATTTCAATGAAAAATTTGGAACTACCTGAGTGGATGTTGCTTGTTATTAAAATCATAAGTCAAATAAGTAACTACTCTAACATTTTAACCTGTGGTCGACCGGGCGCAATAGCCGTCGCGACGGAACAAGAATTTAATAGTTTTATTATAAAAAAATCGGCGTCTGAAATGTTTTTTGGTCGATTGGGGGGCTTAGAATATTAACACAGCTTTTTTTGATGATGATGCCCAATGGCACACCCGTGTGCCGACAAAAACTGACTGGATGACATGTAGAAAACTTTAAGAACTTAGGATGTAGTTTGTCCGTCAAAATGCACTACTTCCACAGTCATAGCCGATCACATCGGTCTAAGTAGGCACTTAGACCGATGTGATCGAAAACGATAGAAGAGAGGTCTCTTCTATCGTTTTTAGGTCTAGGTGAACCCGCTCCCCTTGTTGCTATTGGATCCAAGATTCTCTGAGGATTGATCAAGATGACTGTGGATGGAAGTAGTGTCAATATATCCATATTTTGAGAAAAGTTATAACATACTACGACTAAAAGGAGCGGAGTATTAATACAAAATGTGAAGCAGAATAAAGTTGCGCGGGTCAGTTAGCTATAAATGCCCGTATGTTTTTCTTTATTTGAGATAGGTTTACTCTTGACTCTAGTCTAGGTCAAAGATGACAGAGACAAAGTCTATTTTGCTGCTGATGTTTGTTAATTAATCGTAGCTTATTTCCTGAATGAAAATTAACACTCGGGCAGACCATGATCTAAATTAATGCCACGTATACTTCTAAGTGTCGTTACTGAATACTGCGCCAGAAGAAAAAAAATATAATAAAATCTTCGGTACTTTAATGAAACATTATGAGTAAGAGGTTCCGATAGTTCACTACGTTGCGCGGTGGGATAATCTTCGTCAATCAAGTGAGCAAAGCCGCCGCAAAAAGCTTGTCTACTCAATATCTTTATAATATATAGCTTTATAATTATAATATATAGCTGACCTGCGTCTGCGTCACATTTTTCATTAATGATCCGCTCCTATTGATCGTAGCGTGATGTTAGGGTCAGTGCCTGCTGGGGCTGCGGAAATTGTTTGAAAGAGGCACCGTACCCTGGAACGCAAAGGGCACTAGGAGGAACACGGATGGGTTTTAGTCAGTAATAAGAGTCTGACACTCCCTTCTGCTTCACCTAAAGCAGGAGAAGTCATTTGATCATTTCCTATCCTTAAAAAAAAGCGTGCCTCAATAAATGGGCTATCCAACACTAAAATAATTTTTCAATTCAAAGTGTTGGTTCCTAAGATTAGCGCGTTCAACCAAACAAACAAACTCTTCAGCTTCATAATATTAGTTTTCAAACTATATGCTGTTATCTTGGCTTGTACCTAAAAATAATTTCATACCGTAAGCGTTCACTCCCGAAATTGCCTACAGAGATCCAATGACCTTTACAAAGAACGGTCAAAGAGAAAATTGCCACAATTACACAGTCCGTGCGTAGGGTAGATTGGTGACCGCAGTTGGTAGTAATTAGCAGACGGAAGGGTTGGTACCCATCTTCTTGAAATTATGCTATCCTGGTCACTCTCCGTCCTATCTGGTAAAACTTGTAACAGTTGCTCTTTCATTATTTTAATTAAAGTAGCTTTGGGTACCTACATCAAGGACTCAAAGTTTAGATTCGGCATCTAGGTAAAAGACATTTAAGTTTTACCTCTGTGAGTCTTCAAACCATCAAGCGGAACTTCATTTCCTTAGTATTAGCCTAAGCATCAATATTTATCAAACCACCTCTTTACCGCCCTTGGATTTTACCTAGATAATGTCTTAGGCATTAAGTCCTATGTAACTTTGTGTTGCATGAGGTTTTAATAAATAAATAAACATCACCATTTTAACCAAAAGGCAAGGCCTATCTCAAGCGTTCTCCTTTGTGATGATAGAATACTTTTCGCATCTAGAAAATTTCCACCTAGCCTTTAATATTCCCATTTATGTCTTGCCATAAGATACGAAAAATATTTGACGAGAAGGTACGTCTCCGAAGGAACCCTATCCCTTATCCTGATTTCATTCCTGTATGATGTTCCAAATTTTCCCCATTTTCTGAAAACGCCATAAAAAGTGAAAAATGCTGCTCTTTTTAAAATCCGTAGTACCCCAACTTATTTCGCCACGTTATTCCTAAAATTGGTTACTGCAACATCCACTGACAACTATGTTAGCCAAGCAAAGCCGCTGTGTAAACATTGTACGTATTATTGAGCGTGCGACGGTGTCAGCGGCCCGTGAAATTATGCCACCCCATGCTATTGTGTTGCACCCTTATTATGGTGAGGGTTAAGGCATGAGAGATTTTGATTTTGAGAAATATAATATTTTTAGGTGCAGATGTGTAATATAATTAAAAAAAAAAACATACGCTCAACAACAATAGGTTTATTTATAATTTAAATTAACACAACAATTAACTCAATCAAATACTGCAAACTTCAAACTATTTAAAATGAGAAAATAACAAAGTGATCAGAAAAATGGCTTACGTGACCTTAATAATAACCGACAGTGATTATTACAAGACGTCCGTACACTCGGGGAACCGGCGAAGAAATGGGCCGTTCCCTCTGAGCGCACTCCTTATATAGACTGTCGCCGGGTAGTTGATGACAACGTTCGGAAACTCCTTACACGGCCTCTCCTGATGTTGGGTCGTCCTCGACGCAATATCTTCGAGCGATCTCGCTAGGACCCTCCACTGGAGAAGTCGGTGGGTCGGTTTCAACGCCATCATCCAGCATGGGCATGGACAGAGCAGCTGTTGGAGGAAACTCCGTTTGCACTTCCGTCTCCTCGTCATCATTAGTTTCATCTAAAAACAAAAGAGCTGTTAGTAATAGAAAAACAAGATAGAAACACTCAGTCTCGCTGACCAAACAATCCGTCTCCGCTCAGTCAATTCATTCGTCATTCTATCACAACTCTAACTCATGTGACACGCATACATCGTTCTCAAAAAGAAAACAAAACACAACCAAGGCAGCCTAGGCATATTTCTGTTAGTTTTCCAAGGCCTGTATCCTTAATCTCGCCGGTCGTTTTCATTATTCGATCACCAGCAAATCCTGTAACATGGTCTCCTAAACAGACCCACTCGTACGAAGACCGTATTCAAACGTACGAGCGCATTCCACACGCAGACCGTATTCGAACATGTGGAGCTTCTCGACACATAGACCGTATTCATACGTGTCGAGGCTTCCCAACACGCTGACCGCAATCACACGTGTTGAGGCTTCTCAACATGCAGAGCGAATCGTACAAGTGAGGTACACCATACACAGAAATCATACAAGTGAGGTTCGCTCTACAAGCTCGCCACAATTGCATAGCTGTCAATATTATGAGGTTAACTTACTCTCAAAAAATGCAGCACATGTCTCAGGGCTCCACTCACCCCGCCACGGCACCATATATTGCGCAGCAGCCTGCGTCGTTTTTCCATAACTGCCGCTGAGCAAACGTAGCGTATAACGTCCACTAGGTAGAACTTCTACCACCTTATATGGACCACGCATACCGGAGTCAAGTTTACCTGCTGACTGGGAATATTTTATTACGAAGACCAAGTCCTCAACACTGAATTGGCGTGGTGTACTTCGTCGTTGGTTAGCTCGCTCGTCTTGTTTGATTTGGTTGTTGCTGAGAAGTTCACGAGTTCTACTTCTAGTGATTTCTCGTAGGGCCTCTCTGTTAGGTGCCGCACCGTCGATAGCCACGTCACGTACTAGTTCTCGAACTACGGGAGTTGTAGATTCTGTGCCTATTAAAAGATTCAATGGAGATACTTGCGTAGTCTTCTGTCTTGTGATATTCAGCACCAGTTGTAGTTTCCACAGAGTCTCCGACCACTGCAGTTTTTTGTGGTTGGCTTGGATGCGTAACATGTTGAGTACAGTCCGCATGTACCTTTCCGCTTGACCATTCGCCTGGTGCATCTCCGGCGTGATGTAATGCAGGCTGCAGCCGAGTTCGTTAATCCATGTCACGAACTCGTTAGACTCGAACATGCGTCCCTTGTCGGTGACCATAAGTTTCGGCACTCCAAACAAAGAAATAGCCTGAGTAATGACACGTTTAAGTTCCGTGGAATCTTGTCGGTGGATAGGATAGAGAAGTGTGTATTTAGTAAAAGCGTCTACGACGAGGAGGATGAATTTATACCCTTCTGATACTGGTAAGGGTCCCAAAGCGTCAACGTGAACTGTATTAAATGGAATGTCGGGTTTTTCCCAAGAAGTTATATTTTGTAATGGAGCCCGGGGAACTCTCTTTTGAGATATACACACAAGGCAATGAGAGACATATTTTGAAACAAATTGTCTGAGTCCAGGGAACCAGAAATGTCGGAGAATAAGGTCGAGGGTTTTCTCCGCATTAATGTGCTCATGTTCATCATGGAACACCCTCAAAAGACTGAGTCGATGACCCTTCGGTATGTAACAGAGCAACCTCGCTTCTTGACCTACCGGGACATACTTATAGTACAGGACTCCATTTTGAAATTTGTAACGATCAGTGTCTAGTCTGCCATCATGAAGTTTCTGAATAAGATCTTGAGTTTCGTTGTCGGCTGACTGCGCGATCTGAGCCCAATTACGGGGCCTCGAAATTTGATTTACGCAAACGGGATTACGACTCAAGTAGTCTGCATGGGGTATCATTACGCCCTTGCGATACTCAATCGAAAAATTGAAATCCTGAAGGTAGATCCACCACCTTGCTACTCGGGGCAAAAGATCTTTTTTTCGCTCAGTGGACTTAAGCGCGTTGCAGTCGGTGACTACTATGAAATTTAAGCCAACTAAGTAGTGGCGAAAGTTTTGGAGGGCTTTGACGACAGCAAGGGTCTCTAGTTCGTACGAATGGTACTTGCTTTCTGCTCCCTGGGTAGACCGACTAAAATAAGCGACTACGTGTTTCTTTGAGTCGAGATGTACTTGCAAAAGGACAGCGCCGTATCCAATACTACTGGCATCCGTATGGACCTCAGTAGGAAGGTCTGGGTTGAAGATAGAAAGGACTGGTTCGCTTGTTAACTCTCTGATTAAACTTAAACGAATAGTTTCGCATTCGGAGGTCCAGTTAAATTTGACGTTTTTATGGGTGAGGACGGCAATGGGGGCAGTTTTAGTGGCATAACCTTTTATGTATTTCCTAAAATAACCTGCTAGGCCTAACAGTTGTCGCACCTGCTTTACGTTTTCGGGGGGCAAGGTGTTCACTAAGGCTTCCACTTTTCGTGGACTCGGCCTAACCTGACCCTGACTTATAAGTCTACCTAAATATTCAACTTCCGTAACCAAAAATGAACATTTGCCTAGATTGATAGAAAAACCAGCTATTGTGAGAGTCCTAAGTACCTTACGCAACAGTTCAATACCCTCGTGCACAGAGTTACTAAGTAGAAGGACGTCATCGACATAGACTAACACATTCCCCTCATTAATATGTGCGCGAAGGGTATTATTAATGATACGCTGATAAACTACTGGAGAATTAGCTAGCCCAAAAGGCATTTTGACATATTCGAAGTGTTCTTCCGGTGTCACAAACCCTGTCAGGTGTATACATTCCTCTTTCAATGGAATTTGGTGGAAGCCAGTAGCCATATCAAGACAGCAAAAGAATTTATAACTGCCTAACCTATCGATATGGTCATCAATTAGTGGAAGTGGGTAGCGGTCTTTCACTGTTATACGATTAAGTGCCCTAAAATCTACACAAAGTCTGTCCGAACCATCGCGTTTCCTCACTAGTATGATTGGACTAGCGTATTCAGAGTTAGAGCGCCTAATAACTCCTTTTTCTAAAAGATCTTGAGTTATTTCCCGTACCTTAAGTTTTTCGGAATACGAGAGCCTATACGGTTTATAAACGACAGGAGCAGAACTGGTAAGCCTTATTTCCATTTCTCCTGTTCGGACTGTAGTTACAGCCGTTCCTTTTATTAAAAACTGCAAGAATTCATTGATCACAGACTTAAGGCTTTCCAACTCCGCACCCTGTAGAGGCGTGTTTAGTTTTAACTGGTCGCCTTTTCCGACCGCATTAACTTCTTTATTAACTTTGTCGGTGCGCGCGAGGTATTGCCTATCTTTAGTTCGGATGTAAGTAATTCCGTCACGGTTTAATACGTCGGTTCCAATTATGATAGGCGTGTTCATAAAAGACGCTGGAACTACTACCAAATCTACTTCCATCGAGATGTCGCTGAACTCTACTGTGAGTGTGACGTAAGACGTCGCAATCAGTTCTCGATCACTGAGACCCTTCAGAACGCAACGTCTCGGCTTAGGCTGACAAGTGAAATGCTTTAAAATGTTGGAAGAAATGAGAGACACATCTAGGGCTCCGCTATCTATGAGCACGTCTACTGGAATACCATCTATGATTGCTGAAGTTATATCGTTACTCTGTGAAATGCTAGACCGATAAGAGCAGAGATTGACATTGCGTTGATTACGTTGCTCTGACTTCGCTTTCGTGAAACATTTGTCCTCGGTGTGTCCCGGTTTCTTACAAAATGTGCAAGTGTTACTTGATGACGGTTGCGCACTGGAGGTCGCATCGGAAGACACGTGAGGCGATCGACTACTGGATGCATTAGACTTGGGTCGCCTACAGACGCGACTGACGTGGCCATGTTTATTACAATTAAAACATCTCGGACCCGGCGTGCTACCTGACTTCGTCACTTGGCTATGTTTTTTATGTTCAACCCTGTCCTGTTTCCCTGTTAAGGGCTTGGTGTCAATGGATAAGAACGAGACAATAGTGTCAGGGGTCAGGCTGGCATTAGCGGCAGCGGCGCGCACTTGAGCGTTGTCTATACCACGGATTACAATGAGGGTTCTTAAGTCGTCGCTTATCCCCTGCACTATTCTCAAACGCAATAGGGTACGACGAGCGTATTCAGCGTAGCTTGAGTATTTATCCGAAGTTGCGTTCATTGCATCGAACAATATGTTGGCGTAGTCTACTTTACCAGGACAGAGAGGTTTAAACTCACGCTTAAAGTTAGACCAAGTCCGGTCATTCGAAACCCATTCGCCTAACCAAACCTTAGCGTCACCCTTAAGGCACGTCGCCACGCGTGACCAGCATTCATGATCGTTCCAACCGTTAGCCTCCCTAGCACGATCTACCTCTTCGCACCATGCTTCAATGCCATTAATTAATGGGTCGAAATTAGACACATAATAATGTTGTGACCTTGAGGGTTGCATTGTTTTAATTGCTTGCATCAAGGCATTAGCGAGGGTAGACGCCTCAGAACAAGGGGGACTAGACTCCGTGGACTGCTGTCGCGGCGCAATTTTATCTGGCGTACGAGTAACGACCGTGGTTTTATAAGCACGACGCGCCCCATCTTTAGAAGAACGCGCCTCAATAGGCGAAACCGTACGCGAGTGTGACCTTGATTGGACACGGCGGGCACTACGCGAGCGATCCCTACTGCGCGATTCGCGCCTAACACGAGTACGCGACCGATGCACTTCAGTATTGTGAGAATCGTTCGAATTGTGATTCGATCTACCGTCACTATGGTCGCGAGACCTACGAGAAGTATGTCGATCCCGATTACGCACATCGCCTCTGGAAAGACGCCTCTGTGGACTAGGAGTCCTTGTACGTCTCATTTGCACAGTTAAAAACAACGATTAAACACACAAAATAACAAAATAATGAAGTAAGCAGTAGTTGTGAACAAAACAAAATTTAAAAACTTAACGGTTTTCTTGTTGAAAACAATTTTACAACTATAACAAAACTTTACTGTGGGCTTTAAGTCCTTTATTCCACGCCTGATTTTAGGTGCAGATGTGTAATATAATTAAAAAAAAAACATACGCTCAACAACAATAGGTTTATTTATAATTTAAATTAACACAACAATTAACTCAATCAAATACTGCAAACTTCAAACTATTTAAAATGAGAAAATAACAAAGTGATCAGAAAAATGGCTTACGTGACCTTAATAATAACCGACAGTGATTATTACAAGACGTCCGTACACTCGGGGAACCGGCGAAGAAATGGGCCGTTCCCTCTGAGCGCACTCCTTATATAGACTGTCGCCGGGTAGTTGATGACAACGTTCGGAAACTCCTTACAGTATTTTAAAATTGAGTCGCTGCCACCCCGCTGCTGCTTAGTTCTGGCGATCTTATATTATTGTTATTTTTAGTGGTGTAGATGTGATGAGATAACAAGCAAACAAACTCACTTTGTATATTATTATGTACTATGTATAAGGATTGTTAAATTTTTTATTGCGAACATTATTTTGTTGTTTTATTTTCTAAGGGCCTTTTCAATCGCTTTTTTGTACACAAAATAATTATGTCAAATCATTAGATTTATTCTTCAGGGAAAGTTATCTGCCCTTGCTTTTGAAGTTACATTTATTTAACAGAAGCTAAATCTTACCAAAAAAGAACTTGCTTCTCAAGTAAGCTAAGTGCATGTTTAATCAAAATGACTGTATGCGTTTACCTAACCCAAACCCTAACCGATGTGTCAAAATCAACCCTGTAATGAAAAACATTATATCACTGACTGTGTTCAGTTTAATTGGTGAAGATGTGCCTTCAGAATGGTAAGTCGTTGCGTTGAACGTTGACAATGTCATATGTATTAGTTTTTATACTTATTACTGTATTTAATTGCGATTTATTTTTATTTTAGAATATTTAAGTATTTTGTTTATTGTATTTACCTTCGTCCGTGTGTCACTGCGGGGTGCCAACTGAAAACCAGCGCTGGGTGTCTGACGCCCAGCAAATGCTGAGATGGTTACCCTTTCGGCATGGGCACGCTCAGCTCAATGTGTACCTGCTAACTATTACTTTTGTTTTTCTTTGTCGCTGTGCGTTTGTGTCTGTGCTGAATAAATGTTTTTCTATTCTATTCTATTCTATTCTATTCTATTCTATTCTATTCTATTCTATTCTATTCTATTCTATTCTATTCTATTCTATTCTATTCTATTCTATTCTATTCTATTCTATTCTATTCTATTCTATTCTATTCTATTCTATTCTATTCTATTCTATTCTATTCTATTCTATTCTATTCTATTCTATTCTATTCTATTCTATTCTATTCTATTCTATTCTATTCTATTCTATTCTATTCTATTCTATTCTATTCTATTCTATTCTATTCTATTCTATTCTATTCTATTCTATTCTATTCTATTCTATTCTATTCTATTATATTCTATATTTATCATGTTTTTTCTCTATAATTAAACTTATGACAGGTTATATGTGTCATGTAATATAGTTTTTTTATATATCTGACTATGTAGGTCAATTCGTTTTTTAATGTATTTATGTATGTGTGTGTAAATAATATTTTATTTTTTTTATATCGTGTATTAATTACTTTGCATATAGATTCAAGTTCTTAAAACGTAACAGACAGATGTATTGCTGGGGAGTTTGTTAGCCACTTCTTCTCCACAGCTAAAACACTAGGAAGTGGTGACGGGCGGGCGTTTTGGGGGACTGTCTTTTGTAAAACATGACGTTCAAAAAGTGCTGGCTCTCAGCCTAATTTGAATAAACGACTTTTGATTTAGATATTTTTTATTTTGATTTCTTGACAGTAAAATTACACTAAAATATAACACTCATGAAAGAGAACCAGCAAAGAACGAGGTATAAAATAAACACGACACAGGCCTCGCTGCTTCTCTTCACTTGGATAACCACTCGTCAGCCATAGGGAATTGGGGGCTATAGGGAGTGTAATACCTGCTCTTTACTTATGTTATGAGGACATTTAAGAAAGAATTTTAATACAAAAATTTTTGTCACTGGTCTCAAAAATTTTAATAACACAAAAGTATTCTGCATAATTATTCCTGGAATTTCAATCTGCAGTACACTGCATTTTTGTCCTGAATGCGTCTGATTTTCATTTTAAGTACAACAAATAGTTGAGATGTCGTTTAAAAAAAGTGATATATTATTTTTGATATTGACTTGAACAATGCCCTTTAATGTATACTAATATATAAAGCTGAAGAGTTTAGTTGTTTGCTTGAACGCGTAATATTAGGAACTACTGGTCCGATTTGAAACATTCTTTCAGTGTTAGATGTCCCATTTATCGAGGAAGGCTATAAGCTATATATCATCACGCTAAGACCAATAGGAGTGGAGCAGACGAAGTTGCGCGGGTCAACTAGTGTAAATATGTTAGCATTGTGATGATGAAAAAAAAGTAAAAATGGAAAAGTAAGACATAATACGCTCAACCAACCCAAAATCATTTTATTTATTTATGTACACACAATATACCTAAAATAACCGGCTAAGTGCGAGTCGGAGTCGCATACGAAGGGTTCCGTACCACAAACCAAAATTTGTATTATTTGTTGTTATATCGGCAATAGAAATACACAATCTGTAAATATTTCAACTCTCTACTTATTACGGTTCTTAAGATACAGCCCGCTGACAGACGGACGGACGGACGGACAGCGGAGGCTAGGTAATAGGGTTCCGTTGGTTACCCTTCGGGTACGGAACCCTAAAAAAGAAAATTTTATTCGGTGTAAAGATTACAAAAGTACTGTTTATTTAATAAGCAATTTCTTCCAGTAAACCTGTGACAGAAGAGTGGGATAAAAATCGTAGACACAGTGTGTGAAGAGACAGCGAAGGATTTAAATTCAATATACTAACTTAACTAACTCCGCCGTATGATGTCGGCCGCTGCCGTATGGTGGCGTAAAGAATAATACCATCCCATCACTTTCCGTGGGTGTCGTAAGAGGCAACTAAAGGACTTAGAGCGTTCTCTATAAAACTCAACACCACACACTGCGATCGCCAACCCGCATGCCAAGCGTGACGATTAAGGCAAACTCCTCCATCTCAGGGGAGGCCTATGTCCAATATTTGGGCTGAAATGATGATAATGAATTTAAAATTTAAAACATAATTATTAGAGCAGACAGATGAGAACGTATTTATATCGCATTAAGGTCTTATTGCACAAGTTTTCAGCCATAAGTTAGTTAGTTGAGGTTTGTTTTTAACACGCTTATTTTCATATTTATTTATTGCATTCCACAGCTCAAGTCACCTGTATAGTTTGACCACGATATTACCTGATAGAAAGTGATAATGTGGTTGAAGATTGGGCACCCTTGCCTAGAAGTAACCTATTCCTCATCATCATCATATCAGCCGAAAGATATCCACTGCTGGACGTAGGCCTCCACCAAATTTTACTTGGGCTAGCCTTAATCACCACGCCTGGCAGGCGATCGCAGTGTATGGTGTTGCGTAACAAACCTATTCACTCTGGACTTAAGGCTTGTATATTTGCCAATGACCTTGTGCATACAAACGGAGCTAATTACACCTCGGTGCGCCACTCCGCTACCCGTGTTTTTAATTTTTTATAATAAAACAAATACGTATTTTAAAAAAGTAACAAAACCAAGTTATTTTCGTTTGTATTGCACAGCAGCAGATATTATTTTTTTAGTCTTTTGTTAAAAAATGAAGGAGTAAAATGGTTTCATCTCAACGATTTGGAGTTGATTTAGGGTTTTTTTTTACCTATTATGTGATACAAATACATAAATTCTAGCTAAACCAAGTTACGTGCAATATCATGTAGATTACAACCTATTTTTTTCAGATATGATTTCTCAGTAAATGCCGACGAAAAACTGCTTCATCTGCACGCTATTTTTAAGCCTTTTCGAGAGAGCACCCTTAATTACCCTAGCTTGTAGCTGTCTATAAACAAAGTCCCCGTCAGGGGACTCCTTTTGTGGAATTTGTTCAAAAGAGTCACCGCTGCCCTGGAAGGAACTCTGACGGGTTTTAGTCAGTAAGAGTCTGACACTCCCTTCGCTCTGCCCAGAGTAGGATGAGGAGGGGAAATCATCAAAATGACTCCTTTAGATACACGCATAATAAAAGTATTCTCAATACGTTTTGTGCTTATGTGTGGAGTATCCACCATCTACTGATGGCACATCGCTGTGCGTCTTATAGATAAAAAAACGAAAAAATAAAAGTAAAATCTTTTATTGCTAAAAAAGGTTTTGTAGTAATCACGAAAAGTGTTGTGTAATAATACAAGAAAATGTGCATAGAAATAACAAATTATTAGGTGAGCTGCTGTTCTCGCTAGATTGCTGAGCATCCTGTATGCAGGAGCACAATATATTAGCATACTCCTTGATTTACATGTGTAACCATAATTTTAAGAAAAGAAAACCTATTCCTCCAATCGATATAACGACACGCGTATGATAAGCTAGATGATTCCCAAATTCTATGTTTTTTCTTACCTCAGAACACGTGCGAGATAAGTAGATGTATGTAAATTGTATGTGTATGATAATATTAGGGTGGAAGAAATGTAAGGCTTGGAAACACTGATTCCCACCTGCCTTGATGTGAACTTATGTGTCGTATAAAATATAAAGATGGACAGAAGTTTCAAGTAGAGAAATCTTTTGTTTACCACAATGATACTAATACATCTATAAGTATCACTACATAGTATAAAACAAAGTCGCTTTTGCTGTCTGTCTGTCCTTATGTATGCTTAGATTTTTAAAACTTTGCACCCGTGCGAAGCCGGGCGGGTCGCTTGTTATTAATATTGTTACGAGCTTGGGGTTCGTTACAATAAAAACAGCCGATTAAACCACCAAAAATAACACTTTAATTTAAAACAGTAATTAACACTTCAAACACACTAATTAAAACACAATCGCACTACTGAATACTTCACTTCACTTAATTCGCAGTTGAAGATCGCTTCCGAAGTTATCGCTTGTATCGCTAATTCAATACTGACCCAGTCGCCGGATGTCCGCCCTTTATATATCGGCGACAGTTATTTCTAGAACCTTCCAGTATAGAAACTTCTGGAAAGTTCGGGTACATACCGGTCCCGATTGACCTGGTGTCGAAACATCGAGAATGTTCTAGCATAGAAAATTCTAGAAACATCTTGACCTCAGTAATTCCGCTATTCGATACTAGATGGCGGTACATGTACGTAAATGTCGTTATGTACCTAGCTTTAATTCTGGCGCGTTACACTGCCCCCTCCTAAGACATGCTCGTCCCGAGCATTATCAGCCCCATAATAACGCGCCAGTCGATCCACGTGGACGATCTTAGGAGCGCTTATTGTCCCTTTTTGTATACGGTAGGTCACGTCATTGATTTTTGTCACAATCCGATACGGCCCGTCCCATTTAGCCTGAAGCTTAGGAGATTTCCCTTTACTGCGAACTGGATTGTGCAACCACACTAGTGAACCTTCGTCGAAACCTTTATTTAAACGGGTTTTCATCTTTTCAGACATTTGCTGGCCCGATTCTCTGACATGCTCATAAATGTCATTCATTTTGTTCCGCAAGTCGTTTGCATAATCAGTGATACTGCGTGGGGTGTCAGGTGGTATTCCGGTGATCAAGTCTGCAGGCAGCCGTAATTCTCTACCAAAGTTTGCGAAAGCTGGTGTCACTGATGTGCTTTCGTGAACAGCACTTCGATATGACAATAAAAATGGTTGTATATGCTTGTCCCAATCGCGTTGCCGATTTTCCACAACTTTTGCCAGGTACCTCTCCAATGTCTGGTTAAATCGTTCCACCATTCCATCCGATTGTGGGTGGTAAGAAGTTGTTCTCGTTTTATGAGTACCCATAACTCGGCAAGTTTCCTGGAATATTTGTGACTCAAAATTCCTTCCTTGATCGCTGTGAATCTCCAAGGGTACTCCAAAACGACAGAAGACATCATTAACCAGTTTATCTGCAACTGTTGTAGCTTCTTGATTTGGAATGGCAAAGACTTCCGGCCACTTAGTGAAGTAATCCATTACAACCATGAAATACTTGTTGCCACTTTCACTTTCCGGAAACGGTCCCGCAACATCCAGGGCTATCCTTTCCCATGGTGCACCAACATTGTACAATTTCAATGCACCTCTGCTACGAGTCTGAGGACCTTTTACAGCCGCACAACTAGTACATTTGCGACACCAGTCTTCAACATCATCACGACAATGAACCCAGTAAAACCGTTCCCGTATCTTCAGTAGAGTCCGTTTAACTCCCATATGGCCTCCTGAACAACCATCGTGGTACAGCTGTAGAACATCCGGTACTTTAGCCCTAGGGACGACCATTTGCAAATGACAGCTGTCTCCCCGAGCATTTTCCCATTTACGGCAAAGGACTCCATCCTGAATCACTAAGCTGTCCCATTGGGCCCAATAGCTTTTCGTGATCGAACTCATCGCTGAGACGTCGCTCCACGTAGGCTTAGGAGCACTGGCCTTTATCCACTCCAGAATCAGCCGGATGTCCGAATCTTCCTGCTGAGCATGTTGTAGGCTTTCATTCCACTCGTTGCTGAGATCTGTTTTGAGCATCCTCACAGGTACGACTTCTTTGCCCTCCTGCCGAGTACAATGTTTGCAGTCTTCAGGGCAAGGTCTTCTTGACAATGCATCTGCGTTGCCATGAGATTTCCCACTGCGATGTTCGACCACAAAGTCGTATTCCTGCAGTAGTTCAATCCATCTCGGAACTTGTCCTTCTGGATTTTTAAACTGCAATAGCCATTTCAGTGCAGCATGGTCGGTTCGTAAGTGGAATTTCCGCCCCAGCAGATATTTGCTAAAATGTTGTAATGATTTTACCACAGCAAGCAATTCCCGTCTCGTGACACAATAATTCCTCTCTGGTTTCGACAACGACTTACTGAAGTACGCAATCACAACCTCTTGATCGCCATTACGTTGAGATAACACACCGCCAAGTCCTATATCGCTTGCGTCCGTGTCAACTATAAATTCTTTGTTGGTATCAGGATACCCTAAAATAGGTGTTTTGCACAGATGGTCCTTTAGCTCCTGGAATGCGATGCCACAACTTTCATCCCAACAGAATTGTCGCTTCTCCTCGGTTAGCTTGTGCAAGGGTTTGGCTATATCTGCAAAGTTCTTGACAAATCGCCTATAATAGGAGCACAAACCCAAAAATGCTCTGACCTGCGTCTTGTCTTTTGGAACTGGCCAATCCTTGACAGCGGCGATTTTCTCTGGATCCGTACGGATACCTTGTTCCGACACTACATACCCCAAAAAGCTCACTTGCCGTTTGAAAAGAGAACACTTTTTCGGACTCAACTTGAGGTTGGCACTCTTGATCTTCATGAGCACGCGTTCCAGGTTTTGAAGATGTTCTTCAAATGTACGGCCTACGATGATGATGTCATCCAAGTAGACAAGGCAGGCATCACCAATTAACCCAGTTAGTACAAGTTCCATCAACCTTTCAAACGTTGCCGGAGCGTTACACAATCCAAACGGCATAACTTTAAATTGCCACAGACCCTTTCCTGTTGAGAATGCAGTTTTCTCCTTGTCCTTTGGGTCAATTTCTACTTGCCAGTAGCCACTTTTTAGATCTAACGTGCTAAACCACTTTACTCCAGTAAGCATGTCCAGCGTGTCATCAATCCTTGGCAAAGGATAGCTGTCTTTCTTCGTAATGTCGTTCAGACGACGATAGTCAACACAAAACCGCATGCTGCCGTCCTTCTTCCTTACCAGCACTACAGGTGAACACCATGGACTGGATGAAGGTTCTATAACACCATCTTTCACCATTCCCTCAATCATGGTTTCCACTTCCTTTTCACGTGCTACTGGTAATCTCCTTGGTCGCTGACGGATAGGCAATTCTTCTCCTGTATTTATTTTGTGTTGAACTAAGCCAGTCTTCCCGATGTCAGCATCGTCCGAAGAGAAAACATCGGCATACTTGAGTAACATCCTCTTCGCCTTGACTATTTCATTTTGAGACAGAGCGCTGCTACAGTCTTCTAAAAGTGTGGTCACTCTTGTTTGTGTGTTCTTGCTGTCGGTCCTAGTTGATAGATGTTGGCATCGACGCAACCAATCCACTTCCTCACAGGTACCCATCAGTGTGCCCTTTTCTATCACCTGCTCCTTGTCACAAAGGTTCAGCACACGTACTCCTGAGATGTCGGTGGCTCTAACCAATGTTCGTGCCACTTTCCATGGAAGGTCATTGTCTACCCTTTCCACGAGTACGCAACGATGAATCTGCCCAGAATTCCGAGGAAGACTAACCGGCACAACCGTTTCCGATCTCGGAGGAAGAACAATTTTCTTTAGGCTGTACACATTTCCAGGTAAAGCCCCTTCCATGAAAAGTTCCTCTTGTCCACATTTCATAACTCCTTGATTAACGTCGATCTCACAACGGTACTTCTTCATAAAGTCTAAGCCCAGGATGCAATCGTCCATTATATCGGCCAAGACAACATTATGCAGGTAGATTTTGCTGCCTAGCTTCAACTCCATCTCTCTCTCTCCTCGGACGGGTATATGCTGACCAGTGGCTGTTACCAAATTTATGCGCCCTCGGTTGTATGCAGAGTCCCCAAGGAACCGACTTATGAGTTGGGAACTGACAACCGTGCGAGAAGCTCCAGTGTCTATCGTCAGCTTACATGGTGTTCCGTTGACCTCGCCCTTGATGATAAGACTGTTCCCGTCATGGGTTTGTGAGATCGAAATCCTTGGGGCTCCTTGAAAATCAGCCAGCACCCGCCCCGCAGTCCTGGCTTTTACTCGTTTCCCTGCTGTTGCTGGGCGTTGCTGTTAGCCGCCCTATCCTCTGAAGGTCTGCGATCTTCCCTCTGTGTAGTGCGCTTAGGGCAACTGGATCGAAGGTGGCCCCTTACACCACAGCCGTAGCACCTAGGGCTGTACCCTTTAAATTGGTCGCGATCCGGAGCCGCTGCGACCTCCCTAACGCGGTGGGAACGATGATCCTGCCGCACAGCTTCCACCTCTAGTGCATGGGCCAAAGCGTCCTTAAGCGTCCCGTGGTGGCCGAGTCTCACAGCAGCTCTAACCTCAAGGTCGCGGATGCCGTCGATGAATGTCTGCACCAAGTTCCCTTCAATAAGCGCAGGTACAGACTGGTACGCTTTTCGTACCAGCTTCTCCACTTCAAGGGCCCACTGCTGCAGGTTCTCACTACTCCGTTGCACGCGATCCCTTAGCTGTGCACGAAAAACGTGTTCCAGGTGAGCGTCACCATACCTAGCTTCCAACGCCTCAAGGAGCTGCTCGTAAGTCACCTCCTTACCGAGAGCTTCTAGGACAGTTAAAGCCTGGTCACGCAGGCCTAGGGTGAGGGCAGTCATGGCCTGGTCTTCACTCCACCTGTTTGCCTTCATTACAGCTTCAAACTGTATCTTGTACGCCGACCAAGAAGACGTGCCATCGAACGGCGGCACTTTGAACCCACGTAGCGAAGGTGTAGTAGCTGCGGAAGTAACAATCCCGTCTCCAAGTTTAAGGTTGCCCAACTCCTTCTTCACATCAGAAATGACGTCATCAAACTTGCTGATCCTGGTTTCAGCATCTGACAAGCGGTTGTCATGCTGAGCAACCTTATCCTTCACCTCCTTCATGTCTTTCCCGAAGGACGCGTGAAGTTCCTTCATGAGAAGCATCTGTTCTTCCTGTCGGCGGGCCTGCTCCTCCTTGTCACGCTGCAGCTGTTCTTCCAAGCGTCGGGCCTGCTCCTCCTGTCGGAGGGCCTGCTCCTCCTGTCGGCGGGCCTGCTCCTCCTATCGGCAAGCCTGCTCCTCCTGTCGGCGGGCCTGCTCCTCCTTGTCGCGCTGCAGCTGTTCTTCCAAGCGTCGGGCCTGCTCCTCCTGTCGGCGAGCCTGCTCCTGCAGCATCATCATCAGAGCAGCAAAGTCTGGTGCTGATGATGCCGGAGCTGCTGTGGACGGGCCGGCCTCTATAGTCGGTACCTGGTCCGACGTCTGCGACGTTGCTGCACCAAAACGCCTCTGGTCCGTCTCCTGCTGGCGTTGACTACGGGTACGGATACCCTCCGTGTCGTCCTTTGGCAGAATCGGCATGATAATCCCACTTCTGACACCAATTGTTACGAGCTTGGGGTTCGTTACAATAAAAACAGCCGATTAAACCACCAAAAATAACACTTTAATTTAAAACAGTAATTAACACTTCAAACACACTAATTAAAACACAATCGCACTACTGAATACTTCACTTCACTTAATTCGCAGTTGAAGATCGCTTCCGAAGTTATCGCTTGTATCGCTAATTCAATACTGACCCAGTCGCCGGATGTCCGCCCTTTATATATCGGCGACAGTTATTTCTAGAACCTTCCAGTATAGAAACTTCTGGAAAGTTCGGGTACATACCGGTCCCGATTGACCTGGTGTCGAAACATCGAGAATGTTCTAGCATAGAAAATTCTAGAAACATCTTGACCTCAGTAATTCCGCTATTCGATACTAGATGGCGGTACATGTACGTAAATGTCGTTATGTACCTAGCTTTAATTCTGGCGCGTTACAATATTATAAATAGGAAAGTTTTTTTTTTGTTAATTTGTTTGTACCGATTAGTTTCCGAAACTACTTTACCCATTTTAACCATTTATTCACGAAGAAAGCTAAATTTTCAGAAAGTAAAACAGGCTATAATTTATTTTCGAAAGAAAATAGAGATCTCTACGAAAATTGCAATACTAAACCCTCGCGAACGAGATCGTGGTCGAAGTGCTAGTAGTATATGTTATTATTTTTAATGTATTTTATTTAATTATTCACACATCAATGTCAAATGTTTTTTTAAAGTAATTCCCACTATTACTAGTAGGTAGTAGTAGTGGGAATTACCCTACACATTACACGCTTACTTACAAACGGTTTTGCATATGTGTCAGGTGGAGTTTAAAACGTGTCAAACCTATGTTTAGCTAATTCTCCGTTTAAAAAAAAAAGTGTTGTAATAAATTTTTTTGTTTACCCATCTCGGTTTGTTTTTGAATCTAGTCTAGGTCAGAGACAAAGTTAATCTCTACTTTAGGCTGGATACCTTGACAATGCAACCAACCTTTTTTTTATAAGAATTGTTCTACGGATAATCTATCCGGCGGTATTTCTTTGAATAATAGTGAGCTTTCATAAGTAACGCCTTGATGTTGGATTTTTATTATTTGAGTAGAGCTTCTTAACCTACATTTTAGGTGCCTCGGGCATGTATTTTCGCAAACAAAATATTCCTCTCGTTTTTCTACGGAAGCAAGAATGTACAGAATATAATGTCGCACATTATCTTTAAATATAAAAAAATATCGTAAACTTGTGTCTGTCTGTGTCGTTAAATATCACCCTGTAGGTACTCTCATTGTGGGGTTATGGTGAATTTTCGTGGTTACGACAGAAAGGACGGCATAAAATACTGACACTGATAATACTTAACATAGAAGTAAAAATGTAACTTATGGGTCACACCATAATGATCATTCTTGTGTTTGTCTTTCTACTTATAGTTAACTCGTATATTTCAGTACATGCTGTAAGCAAAAATCATACATTTGGGTTAATCCGAATACACTGATAGAAAGAAGTCTTGAAGTTATGATGGCGGATGCGGTACAGAGGGTAAATTCCCGCAAACCTCCATGAAAAAGGGAGAATCTTCCGACCAGGCGATGGTTGCGGCTGGCGGGCTACTGCCCGATAGTAGATATTTGGGATGATGTAAATGTTCAAATCGAACGTTAAACTCTGCTTGCGCGATGCAGGATTTTGACGAAGTAGTTCGCTGCTAGTTGAGTAGATGGCGTTGCGGTTATTTTATTTGTTGTAATGTAGATTTGCTCCATTGGTTTTTCTTGTGGTGGCATTAATGCCGCTACACTACTATCATTATCATCATATCAAAAGCGACCGAAAAACGTCCACTGCTGGACATAGGCCTCCCCAAGTGTCGCCACAACAACTGGTCCTGTGCGTCTCGTTCCCATCGACTACCCAAGACTATGTCTACTAATCTCCATTAAAAACAAATATCAAATAATACTTACCAGTAACATACATACACAGCATACTCAAAATAACTAAAAAAATATCCTCTTTACTCGCTAAAAATCCCCGTAAAAAACAAACACTTCCGCCTCAAGCCAAACGAAACCATATGCAAAAACTCCCTTGAAATATGTAGCATAGTTACTCAAACAATACGCCGCGTAGCCTCCAAGAATTCTAAGGCACGTTGTGTCTTAGCTGAACCATGACAGAAATAGGGACAGAAGGCTAACTGCATACAAGGAGCGGAAACGCACGCACACATAGACATGCTTCATGTACAACGAGTGCGAGCGCACTCGCGACCGGAATTTGTTTGAGATCGCCGTTATGTGTGTGTATGCCTGTTTTTATGAAATTGAGCTTCTGTATCTATCTATGACCATATCCTCACGTTGAAACAATAAAAACTCAGGTAAATGCGAGTAGGCGTTCTAAATGCCGCAGCGTTGACATTAAGACACACTTTGTTTATATTCTTATAGTGAAAGAGTTGTTTTGAAAGGAAGTATGTTATTTTACTGGTATTATTGTTAAAACTGTGATAGATACTTTTAGCACCATACTCTAGGGTTTCTTGTGCGTAATATCATCAAGATTTAAGATCTCTCAACGAAGCAGATGTTTGACTACACATACATTGGGAAAAGTAAGTTGCCGCACTTTCGAGTCTAGAAAAATAATATAGAAATATGTATATTAGAGACATATTAAATGAATAGCTGACCCGCGCAACTTCGTGTCCATCACCTTTTAATTAATACTCCGATCCTATTGGTCGTAGTGTGATGTTATATAGCCTATATAGCCTTCCTCGATAAATGGGCTATCAAACACTCAAATATTTTTTCCATCATCATCGGCCTAGCCTTTTCCCAACTATATTGGGGTCGGCTTCCAGTCAAACCGGATTCAGCTGAATACCAGTGTTTTACGTGGAGCGGCTGCCTACCAGACCTCCACAACCCATTAACTGGGTAACACGGTACTTCTTGGTAAGACTGGAGTCAGATTTACTGGCTTCTGACAATCCGTAACGACTGCCAAAGATCTACAAATGACAGCCGGGACCAACAGCTTAACGTGCTTTCCGAGGTACGGAGGAAACTCGGTATATTAAGATGGTCACCCATTCACAGAACAACTTTGGCAAGCGTTGCTTAACCTTATAGATCGACCCGTGCGGCTGTTATTATTTAGCCACGAGCTCCTCACTCAAATAATTTTTCCATTCGAACAAAAAAATAACAGCTGTCTTCAAATCTGAAAATTAACTAATTTTAGCAAGCAAATTAAACAAACACAATCATTCAAACATCAGTCGCTCTGGCATATACATAATTACAATCTGATATCTATTCCACCGGTGCAAGTGAAATCTGACACACCCCTTTTATTTTTTTAAAAGATATCTTCTTCAAACTTAATTAAACGCGTCAGATCGCTAAATCTATGCACCCCTAAATCAAACAGTGTTCAAGCCGGTACAATGCTCCCAGGACCGAGATAATGGGTGCATCGGATCACGGCCTTTCGAACAATGAGCAATCAATGGCTAAATTAAACAACTGCCTTCATTTACCTTCGTGAAGACAGAAAGAAACTGGAAGTGACTGAGATCATACATTGTTGTGTGTACAAAGTACATTGATCTTTCTCTAATATCCCTTCGTAGATGCCCAAACAATAAATTACGCTTTTCATTAATACACCCTACGAAACTTGAAATTCAACTATGTATTGCCAAATTTCTGTGAACTTCGACAAGTATGTAACCGACTGCACTAAACCAAGTATGCTGAAATATGATTGGCGAACGTATAACCGACTGTACACAACCAAGTACGCTCAAAATGGATCCCATTGCACTGTCCCATCCAGTCTCCCAACATCAGCCACCTCAATCCCCCCTGTTTACTTAGCGTGAAGATGCGCGTTGAGTGATCGGCTTATTTCGGCGTAGATAATTAAGTCATGAACAAAGGGAATGCAGCTCAACAGTACACATAATACGGGGGAGAGAATGACATGTGTCTTCATGCATGTGCGTAATGTGACACGTGTATCATAGATGGGAATTTTGTGTCTAGTGAGGTCGTGTTGTCGAAAGACTTCAAGGAGGTTCTTACTTGATGAGTGAATACATAAAGCGTCGAATTAAGGTAGGGGTGTTTATGTTTATAGGAAATCTTATAATGCTTAAGATACCAATGAACCTTATATTATAGATAGATAGATAGTTAATATTGGTTTAACAGCTGCACGGGTCGATCTTGAAGGTTAAGCGACGCTTGCCAAGGTTGGTCTGTGGATGGGTGACCATCTTAACATAACGAGTTTCCTCCGTGCCTCGGAAAGCACGTTAAGCCGTTGGTCCCGGCTGTCATTTGTAGATCTTTGGCAGTCGTTACGGATTGTCAGAAGCCAGTAAATCTGACTCCAGTCTGGCCAAGATGTACCGTGTTACCCAGTTAATGGGTTGTGGAGGTCTGGTAGGCAGCCGCTCCACGTAAAACACTGGTATTCAGCTGAATCCGGCTTGACTGGAAGCCGACCCCAATATAGTTGGGAAAAGGCTAGGCAGATGATGATAGATAGTTAATATTGGTTACACTGTTTACATAATATTAAAATATACCGGCGGAAAAGGTGAAGTGGACCCCATAAATGAAGTTCTAAATATTTGCTGCGTCATCGATTACCATCGTGCAAGATAGCGGTCAAACGTGTGAAAGAAAAATTGTAATGGTATTAAAACGAAGTGTGTATAATAGTGTTGTTTTTTTTTTAATTGTACTTACAAAAAAAAAATCTTACATTGATATAAATTTTTAATGCTTCTTGAGCTAGCGCGCAATGGTTGGAAGTTATTACAATTTTTGTTATGTCTGGCCGTAAGTTCGTCGTTCGTCGCAGTAACTAGCTCTTATATATTGCATATGATCCAGTACTTTAAACTTCCCACTATACTAAACATAAAGAAATACAAGAAGGAAAAACGTAAACTTTCGTAACAACTTTGTCTCCTTCATTCACATACACAACCAAGCACCACATTCCTTATCATCTCCAAATACAATATCAACAAGTTCCAAACCACTGAATCCGAAGAAAAATATCCATAAGTCTATTACAGAGAACCACAACAGTATAGACGAAACAAAGTAGCCGTCAGATCACGAACGTACCAATAGGATATTTTGCGATACACCAAACGTTCCGACGTAGTTTCTTTAAGTTTACGATGGCTCTCTATACGGCGGAGTCGTAAACCGAATCCTCAAAGGAAACTAACAAACTGGTGTATTGGTGAGGCTAGTAAGCTTGGGACTTGGGATATTTTTGTCGAAATTAAGTCATCACTTACCATCAGGTGAGATAGTGGTCAAACGCGTGCCTATCTATAGTAAAAATATAATGAAGTTTTGTGAGGTTATTACAATTTGTTGTGAGATTTGAAGATAGTTTTCTTTGGAGGATCTCATCATCTGCCTAGCCTTGTCCCAACTGCATTTAGGTTGACTTCCGGTCAAACCAGATTCAGCTGACTGCCAGTATTTTAGAGCGGCTGCCTACCAGACCTCCACAATCCATTAACTGGGTAACAAGATTCTTTGGAGAACCCAAATAATGTTAATTGATTAATGATAGACTTATGTACATATAATAAAAAAAAATGTATTAAAAAAGGGGTTTTTCTACATTTTAGTAAAAGGTTAAAATACTTACAAAATACTCGCATTACAAAGGATAGAGAAGACGCTCTTAGATTAGCTAGAGGGAGCGATAAACTCAGATCTTCGCAACATGGAAAAACAGAATGAGAAAAATTGAGTATCAAGTTATTGAAGAAACCAACAGTGCGCTGATAGAAAATGATGATCACATCATATCAGTCGAAAGACCACTGCTGGTCAAAAGCCTCCCCCAAATGTCAGCGGTCCTGTGTATGTCGCATCCATCGGCCACCCGCGGCCTTCACCGGATCATCGGTCCATCTTGTGGGAGGCCTTCCAACGTTACGGCAAAAAAATATCTTCTACGCAGCTTAGATTTAAATTTTTTCAGATCACTAAAATTAAATCAGTGATAATTTCAAAACACTCATAATAAGGCAGTGCCTACGTATGTTAACGGTTAGCTAATTAAGTTATTAGCTTGTTAAAAAATTGGCTTGGTCCACAGTTTTCGCGTACATATTAAAGAACAATAAGTTACATCGACATAAGTCGAGCAAAGACGTTCAGTGTTCTGGTGCGCACGAGTATAAAATAAATGCTATAAAACTAATATTAACTGCCTTTGAAAACATGCGATATAAAACTAAGATACTTATTGGTGAATTCGAGATATTGGTTCTGTTTTATTATTTACATACTTAAGTTGCTTTGGGGTTTTGGCCAGTTAAGCTTGGGCAATAGTAATAAAGAGGAAAATTGGCCGACCAGATGCAGAGATTTTTGTTGCATATTATGAGGTCTGGTTTACTATTTAGTTTGTTACTTACTTTATTAAGAATCTTAAGAAGAATACAATGTCTGATATGTAATGGACACGTATTTCTTATAATATATGTACTCCCGATATTTTGTTAAGATACTTTTTTGGCTTGCACTTGTTCTGCTGATTTATTATTTTTTAAGGTTCCGTAATAAGTCTGTCCGTCTGTCACAGCTGGATATTTCAAGAACTACTAATGTTATCAACTTGAAATTTGGAAAGATGGGGATGACGTTTGTTTAACTATTCTGCAAATAAGAAAGAAATAAAACTGAATATAATTTTTTTGCAACTGTGAAAAGCGCGAGGCTACTAATGCTTGTGGGGTATCATATGATATTTGCACATTCCCAAACATTTTTATAGGCCGGTAGGCCGCATAATTTTCTACTTTGACGAAAAAAAAAGAAGACTATCCCCCCCCCCATCTCCGAAGTTTGCATAGTGAAAAATCTAAAATTATTCTATGTGATAGAAGATTATGTAAAACTACAGGGAAAATAAAACGATGTCTCCAAATAGCACACTTTTTCAGAAAACATCAACAAAAATTAAATTAGTTCCACTAGAGGTCAAGCGATGGCGCTGATCTAAAACTGCAATATACACCGCAGTGTAAAAATTTTCTGACAAATATAGGCCTCGCTGATGAAAATTTAAAAACATTTCAATTGATTTCAGGTTTTATAATGATGATAGTACGAAACCCTCGGTGCACGAGTTCAACTCGCTCTTGACCGGTTTTTTTACTATTTATAGCCAACCGTTTGACCACTACCGAAAGGAAAAATAATCTCAAATGTATTCAAAATCTTGAAGAAAAATTTGAACGCGTGGAGCGTGGCACTAGATCAACCTGCATTGAGATCAGAAACATTCCCATAAAAAAGTCGGAAACTAAAACTGAATTATTGAGTACAGTAATGAACATCGGCGCAACCCTTAATGTACCCATGCAGTCATTCGAGATTAAGGACATTTTTCGTATAGGCACCAAGGACCCTGAAAATAAGACTATTATTGTGGATTTTACAACCAATTTATTGAAGGAAAAAATTATCGAGATGTATAAAAAGCATAACAAGAACAACAATAAGTTGACAACCGAGCTCCTGAAAATACACGGCCCAGTTAAACCAGTATTTATCTCCGAAAATCTCACTTCAAAGATGAAGCGTCTCTTCTTCTTGGCTCGTGATTTTGCCAACACAAATGAATTTAAATTCTGTTGGATAAAAAATGGTAAAATTTTTCTTCGGAAGGAGGCGGGTTCCCAGCATTTTGTTATCAAGGATGAGTCTGACCTCCTTAAAATTAATAATTCTAACAATTGACTAGGCCTCACATGTATTTTTCTTATCTATAATTTCAAAGTATATTGTTATCAAATCGTTTTATTTCTAAGCAAAACTAGTCGTATTTGTATTGATAGCATAACTTGTTTTAAATTTATATCATTTTTATATACTTATATACTTATGATACTTTCAATGTTACATTTAAAACTAAAACTCTTCACCACAAACATACACTACTCCCACTTAAACTCACTAAAACACACATATACACATACATCTCCAATCATTACATAAACAACATTTTACCTAAACAGCCCCATCATTCGACCTCGCGCATATCTCACTCTCTGTCCCTCTCACTTAGGGTGATTTTTTATCCAGTGAGCACGACCATAATAGAAAATATGTTGGTTCTTGATTTCGAGTATGGATGATAGCTCCAAAATTGCAGATGATATGGATTCATTGTCAGTATCATCATCATACTATTGCTCCCCGGAGCAAGTAAACTCATATCTGCAAAAGGATAAAAATGGTCTGAAAGTACTTCAGATTAATATCAGAAGCATAGGGAATGGTGTAAATTGTAATAACCTTCTTATACTGCTGCAGCGTATTAAGGTACAGATTGATATAATAGTACTATCCGAATGCTGGCTACGTAAATGTCCTCTTATACCTCTTATCCCTGGTTATATATCCTCATCTTCGGACCATTTTAACCAAAATGATGGTGTTGTTGTATACACAAGGCAGGACTTGCAAATTACTGTTGAAAAACCTAAATTTGATGATGCAAATTGCTTGTTTTTAAAGTACAAAAATGAGATAGCTGTTGTAGCAATTTACCGGTCACCTTCAAATCATAATATTCAAAACTTTATCACTAGTTTAGATTCAACACTTAATTCATTAAGCTCATTTAGAACACTTATGTTAATAGGAGATATTAATATAAATATAGCCCCAAATTGTAATGACCAAAACTCCGACATATACTTAAACACTGTTGCATCACATGGTATGCTTCCTGCACATCTTTTACCTACGCGCATTGATAGTTGCTTGGACCATATTATAATTAAGTCTAATAAACCATCTTTATCATTGGTTCTCGATTCTCTAATTACAGATCATGCTCCAGTTATAGCTTTTTGTAATATTAGCTTAGAAGCCCAAAAACCCCCGGCAGCATCAAGGCGCGTGGATATAGATGCTTGCGTGAATGCTTTAAACAATACTGACTTCTCTCCTGTCATGAACTGTTATGATGCCAACAATGCTGCATCAAGCTTAGTCAGTATTATATCGTCTGTCGTTGCTGAGAATAGTCATAATGTTGCTATCTCGAGTAAGAAACGTATCATTAAGCCATGGATCACACCCGGCCTTCTAAGGTGTATTAGAAATAGGGATAAACTTTGTCATACAACTAAAAAGGACCCTAATAATGAGACTTCCAAAATAATTTATCTCCGCTACAGAAACTTTTGTAACAATCTTCTCAAGGAATTAAAGCGACAGTATGAACGAACAGAATTTGAAAAATCCCGTAAAAATCCAAAGGCCACTTGGAACCTCATTAAAGTCATCACAAATATGAAAACGAACAAAGTTCTGCCACCGATCTCTTGTCAATATCCGCTGACCCATCCCATTCAATAGATATTGTTAATGAATATTTCGCTAGTGTCGGAGAAAATCTGGCTTCTAAAATCGTGGTTCCTGTGAGTGACAACTGTGCCGGTTCCTCAGTCTGTGGTAAGTCGCTTCCACATTATGACTCCATGGTTATTTTCCCCACAGATAATGAGGAGATTGAGAGACTCATTCTTACCCTCAAACTTAATTGTGCTGTGGATTGGGATGGCATCCCTGCGACCTTAATTAGTGCTGCCAGGAAAATCCTTACCCCTATCATTTGTCATGTATTCAACCTCGCTCTTACATCTGGAGTCTTTCCTGCGGTCTTTAAAAAGGCCCTGGTACATCCTATTTATAAGGGTGGGAACAGAGGCAGTGTCAACAACTACAGACCCATTTCCGTTTTGACTATATTATCGAAGCTTCTTGAAAAAATATTAAACAAACGTCTGCTCAGCTATCTACATACACACAAGGTACTGTCCAACAACCAATATGGCTTTAGAGCAGGCAAAAACACTGAAGACGCAGTTTTAGATTTGTTGGATTCAGTAGCTCAAAATTTACATAACAAACAAAAAACGATTGCTATTTTTCTCGATCTTTCCAAAGCTTTTGACACTGTCTCTGTCCCCCTCTTGCTCAACAAGTTGGAACTCATAGGCATTCGAGGTATCTCACTTGATATCTTAAGGAGTTATCTGGGAGATCGTTCCCAATGTGTTAAGATAGATAACCTAACCAGTAAAGAAATGTGTATCAACTTTGGGGTCCCACAAGGTAGTGTACTTGGGCCTACCTTGTTCCTTGTATACATTAATGAACTGTGTAAACTCTCCCCACCCAACTCCAGACTGATTTCATACGCTGATGACAAAGTCATACTAGTACATGGCAATGATTGGACTGAGGCACAAAAATTCGCAGAGTCGGCGTTAAAGACTACTATGAGGTGGCTTGCACAAAATTTGCTTACCATAAATTTAGATAAAACTGGGTTCGTAACATTTGGTCCGAGGCCCAAGTCACAGCCAACAACCGATTTCTCTCTGACAGCTCACAACTGCAATGCTGCCACGAATAATGACTGTGGTTGTGCCACAATAAGGCGTATGGACTCCGTTAAATACCTCGGTGTCCTGATTGAGAGTGCGATGACATGAGCTGGGCAAATTAATGCACTAGTATCTAGGGTTAGAAAATTAATATTTGTTTTTAAAAACCTTAGAAGTTCAGCCGATTTTTCAACTCTGAGAATCGTGTATTTTGCTCTAGCTCACTCCATCATCAAGTACTGTGTGTCGGCCTGGGGTAATGCTGGGAAGAGTCATCTTCTACGTCTTGAGAGGGCACAGAGAGCTGTGCTTAACCGGTGGCGCATCGCCGTACTTCTTGTGGTCCGATGATGGAACGGGCTTGGCGGAATTAAATTATGCAATTCTGTCAACATCTCATCGTGTAAATTTTAGTGTAGTGAGTATGAAGTGAGCTGACATTCCATCTTGTTAGTATGTATTAACAGCTCACTTCAAGTTCAGTTCACCTAAGCTTACACCGTAAGATGTTTATGGAATCGCCCTGTGGTACGGTCTCATGTTGCAGTCTCATTTTTCTGTTACAAAATTAATGGCTACTCTGTAGCAGTCGAATTACTGTGACGTTTATTTATAAACTAAAGTCACCAAGACAATCTAAGAAGTCCGATTTGACAGCTAAGTAGAGAGGGATAGAAGATTGCTTTACCACTAAGTGCGAAAGAAATTTATTTTATGTCTCTTTCATACCTACTTAATACGAGTAGTAAAGCAATGTTGTATCCTGCTATCAAATCGGACTTGTTAGATTTCGGTGACTTTAGCATCTTTCAGTGACTTCACCCGACATAAGTCGAGCAAAGACTTTCAGTGTTCTAGTGCGCACAAGTATAAAATAAATGCCATAAAACTTATACATATTAAATGAACAAAAAAACAGTCCAGCTCTTAAGACGTGAAAATTTAACAAGCAGACAGTGAGACTGAAATACTTTCGTATCAAGTAAGGATTATTTTTTGATTTACGTGCTAATTAATAATCTGACAAACATAATTCTTAATATAAATTCATAAAGTTATAAATAATGTATCACATTATTTATAACATAAAACATAACAAAATCACAAATAGACCTTATCTATCACTCCCGACCTCACGGAAATAACTCTTTAGCTACATGCCTCAATACTACACTAGAGGCACAACATTTATCATTTTACGCATCTAGCCAGTAAATACCAGCGTTGAGTTATTAGCTAGTAATGCAGCCTGAATGTTCGCGCTTCGTTCTTTATGCTTCTAACTCACGCACATGTGGGGCGTAGAGTAGAAAATTGTTTGTAGATGCGACTGGGTGTACTTAGTTAAGTCATTTTTTTTTACTATAGATAGGCACGCGTTTGACCACTATCTTACCTGATGGTAACTGTCAAACAATATTTATGTAAACAAAAAACATAAAAAAGTAATTACCGATGAGCAAAGATAAAATTTAAGAGTGTACAAATAGCACTTAGATGTGGTATTTCTGGGGGGTTAGAAATAGAGTAGATACTTATACATAATATTGTTATTGAATATTGAATATATGAATATATCGCACCCGACATAACACCAACTTACCCAAACTAAAAACTGACACAAATATGATATTTACTTCGTTGGACACGCGCATGCAATTGAATTGACTGAAATAATCCATTATGATGCCAATAGCCATTGGTGTATTAAATCCAGTAGCTCTCATAGCAATAAAATAAAATATTTCCGCGCATATCAGCTGTCAAAATGAACGATTTTTTTGGGATTAAACCCTTTGTTTTAATGTGAATGAGAAAATTATGCAAAGTATTTTTATCTGCTACCGGCCAACGCCTGACTTCTAATGAATAAAATACTAATATTCTAAAATTAGGGACTGCCCTTGAAGATTTTTAATTAAATGATTTTTTGGGTAAGGAACGGTACATCTACTACAGTGTAGATAGAAGCTTTATAATTATTAAAAATCATCTCGGATATTAAACGCAAATTCAACTAAAGACCAGTAAAACTACATCGAAACAGCTTTCAGTCAACTCTTCATAATTATTTAAGTCCATCCTCAGGCATATAATGATGCCTTAAGAAATCATCCTTAGATCAATAAAATTCACTGACACATGAGACGGTTTTCGACTTAATGCAGGATATTCTTCTGTGAGGCAAACTTCGTGAAGGCCAAAACTGATCCCAAAACTAAAAACTACATCAAGTGCTGTATCTACAAAATCTTCATCTATGTTCTCAGGTACACATGCGATTGCCATAATAAAAAGGTTTTATATTACTGGAAACCTGTCAGCCATTTTGGAAAATATAAATAAACAAAAATATGACCGCAGGTCTTGTGTTAACATAGTTTCGGATATCGAAAATGTTGTAGACAGGCCAATAAAGTAGCGTATTATCGCAATTGCCTGGTACCTATGTAAGAATAAAAAAATATATTTAGCCCTTAGGATATTGGTTTTTTGGGCGTATAAAAGGAATTCAATTTATGTAGATAAGGTTTCTATGAGTTTTTATTACAGTATTAGTAAAATTTTTACGGTAGTCGTTTGTGGGTTGTTCTAGTTATTAATTAATTTGAAATGCATTTTACTGACTTCAATAAGTTTGTTTTTAAATAAAAGGTATCTACTTAGTAATTAGTAGAGCTATACAATACTTATGCCAAGTCAGGAGGGATTTAGCCGTATGAATTCCACTAATTAGATCTTGGTTCAGACCTAATTTTATGATATTGATTTCCACAGGGACCCTTTAATTACTCTCTTAATTTCTTCAATATCTTTTGACAATTCTAAAGACAGTTGCCACTTATAAAATAATATTATAGTAGATCCGTTAAACATACCGCTCTAAAATGTTTACGTCAAAAGCAAAAAAAAACTTCTATTAAAACTCAATATTTTCTACAAAACAATTCCTGTATTCTTTGAAGACTATACAACAACATATTACTTACGTTTGAAAGAACATAAAAGGTCCACAGTTCAAAAATAACACACTTAATCCGGCTTCAATTCCTTTATTATTATAAGTTTAAAATGTAGCAGAATATTTGGGGGTTGTTCCACAAAGGAAACTCTTCTTCCGAATGAATGACTTTTATATAACGGCTGGTGTCCAAATCAGGAGGGTAGCGTTTTTGAATTTAAAACAATTAGGATTTATTGAGCTTTTCCAACAAAATTTGTGACGCCGTCGTAGCAACACGCTGCGTGAAAAAGAAAAGACCGATGGTATTAATTCAATTTCTTAGCCAGGCTTAGTGCAGCTTTAGAGGAAAAAATATATTTGTTTGCATACAAAAAGGCAAGAGATATGCAGTGCGAGGGATGTAGGTTACGAATGTATGATTATTTAATTCATAATTTCAGCCTAGACTTCGACTACCGGATAAAGAACACCTGAGTTAGTCCTCTGCTTCTCGCAACCAATAATTTTCCGAGGTCCTTTGGTGGAAGCTATACGGAACCTTTCAGTCCTTCGACCATTCATTTTACGAGCATTGGGCCCTGCCCATACAAAAAAAAAATGTAAGTTTGGCAATTTTATTTATGTTTATGTTTTTTTATCCAATGTACCCCCTTTTTCTGAATAAAAAATTTGATGTTAAGTATTTGCAAAACTCTACATTAACCTGAAAACTTGTAAAACTTTAACTTTAAATAAGGGTACATGTACTTACAACACTCAATGTAGAAACCAGCCCACAATCAACAGGACCCTTTTAAAAAGATATTTCGATACACAAACATCCTGTCCGCTTATAACTTAGACCACAACAGACAAGGGCACATAACAATGCATCCCTGTTTCGCACGTGAGTTCATCGCATCGATCAAAATGATTTATTTGCATCCGATGAGGGTCAAACTTTGAGCCCTTATTACATTAATAGAATACTATTATTGAGAATGCTTTTCAGAAAGAAGATTGATCTCTTGGTGTAAAGGGAATGTTTTTCTTTCTGTAACCCAAGGTGGAACACAAGCTTCCATGCTGTGGTTCCAGTGCCAGTATCTAAATATACGAACATATTTTATCTATTTAGGTATTTTATTTTTAGATCTGCTGCGTGGTTTTGTTTCAGCAGAATAAGCTATTTTTCGCTCAATTCAACTTTATCCAGTATCCTGAAGGAAATTGATGAGTTTAAATATCTCACAATGGCCTACATCAGGAGGCTTGAAGAATCCCAAAGGGCAATGGAGACTCCCTGCGTGATCGAATCAGAAATGATGACATCCACAAGAGAACCAAGGTTACCGACATAGCCCGAAGGATAGCCAGACTGAAGTTGCAATGGGCAGGGCACATTACTCGCAGAACAGATGGTCGATGGGGCTGAAAAGTTCTGGAGTGGCAGCCGCGTATCGGAAGACGCAGCGTCGGAATGCAAAGAAAGAAAGAAAGAAAGAAAGAAAAAATGTTTATTTGGGACTCGCACATAACAGACAGATGTAAATTTAATTAAATTAACAGAATTAAGTATAAACACATTTTAGTCTGTGCGAGGCCAAAAAGGTCCCTATCTCAGCATAGGCTGCGAAATTTAGTAATAAATAACACAGCGCTGGTTTTATGATAGGGCCTGTGATGCCACGGACGCAGTTACGTAACACATACTAAATATAATAGATACAGATAAAATATACAAATGATGAAAGAAAATAAAATAAAAAATACAAGTACATAAAATACACACAGTTAATAATATTTAACAATAAAAACTACCCATGCCCAAAGGCCCAGTGCTCCAACGTCATTTGTTAATGTCACAAATGACGGAACGCGCGGGCGCACTTGGCAGCTGTCATGTTGGAATGAAAAACGCAAACATAAATAATAATGGCAGAAATTATTTGTAAATAAAAGCTATACCAACAAGTATCACGAAAGTGCAACAAAAACATAAAGGGGCTTATTGCATAGTTGCGATCTGAGTCATATAGTTCGTTGCAAGAAGACGATATGTAATGCTGAGAACATTGGACCAACAGTCACCAACACTTAATGCGTGCAAACCCTGGGTAAGTTCATGTACTTTCCTTTTGAATCCGTAGTAAGTGTTGCTTGAACTTAGAACTAAATGTACCAACTGTTTTAATAGCACGAAACGGCGGTGGCAAGTCGTTCCAGCAACGAGAAGCTGCGAATTTAAAACTTCCACGGAATGCAGCAGTTCGATGGGGGTTGGTCAACAAGAGGTAAGCCGATGCTCTTGTTTTCACTTTGTTCACATCACGAGACCATGTTAATTTACCATACAGATAGTCTGGTTTTTTTGTGAGAATTATACCAAATAGCAGGGTAGCCAGATGAAGCTTTCTCCGGTCTGACATTCTCATCAAATTACCCTTGTTTAAAAATGGCGTTATATGAGATCTAGGAGGGACATTAAAACAGAATCTCGCACAAGCATTCTGAACCCGCTGGATCAACCTGTCGCTCCTCCCAAGAATGCATGCCCCATACACAGTGTCAGCGTAGTTCAGCTTGGATAAGATAAGTGACTCACAGAGCATGATACGCATATCCACACTAATGTAGGGGCGGACACGGTACAAGAGTTTGAGACGGTAGAAGCAGTTGCGCACAGCCTCCATGACGTGAGTCTCAAAATGCAGTTGCTCATCAAATACCACCCCAAGATTACGGGCTTCCTGCACCCTTTCAATGGAACACCCATCAATCCTCAAGTCAAAGGTGACATTGCTCAATTTAATTAAAAAGTCTCTAGTTCCGATTATCATAAATTTTGATTTCACTGGGTTTAAAACCAGGGAGTTTCTCCTCGACCAGGCTGAGATTCTATCCAAATCCTCATTCATTCTTTTTACAGTGTCAACAGTCTGCTGAGGATGAAATGGCAAATACATCTGCAGATCATCAGCATATAGGTGGAACTTGGCATTGAGCAAGCAGTTTGTTATATCAGCACTGTACAGGATGAAAAGTAGCGGACCAAGGATTGAACCCTGAGGCACGCCCCTGTTCACGCACTTGGGATCAGAGGACTTTACCACTCCATCATCACTTGTAACCTGGACTAACTGTGATCGGTGAGTCAAGTAACTTTGGAACCATTTTACCGTCTCAGGCTGACATCCATAGTAAGACAGCTTGGACAGGAGAAGTGAAGTGTTAATAGAGTCGAAAGCACGTGAAAAATCGAGTAGGACAAGCATGGTACCCATGCTCTTGTCTCTGGCTTCAAGGATATTTCCAACTACGTCAAGAAGGGCTGTGGCTGTGCTGTGTCCCCTGCGAAAACCAGATTGATACAGAGGCAAAATATTGTGTTGCTCAAGGTATGCCCTAAGCTGGTTGGAGACAACCTTCTCTAGGACCTTGGAGAGACATGGCAACAGACTAATTGGTCGAAGTTCTTTTACGCTGTTAGGATTAGGTACTTTAGGAATGGGTCTAACTATAGCCAATTTCCACAGATCCGGGAAAGAGGAGGTGGTGATGGAACGATTGATGATGGCTGTTATAGCTGCAAGAGTACGAGGAAGAGTCATCATCAGCATCTCCAGCGAGATAGAGTCAGACCCCTGAGCATTGGACTTCAGACCACGCATAAGCCCCAGCACCACATCCTCCTGGACCGGCTCAAGTTGGAAATGACAATTGTTAAATCTATGATGCTCAAAGTATGATAAGTCAGCAGTAGTAACCAAACCGCTACCCGGTACATCCAAAAAATGATCATTTATTTTCTCTGGATCACTACAGAAGTGCGGTAATGTGGGCTCTGCTTTTTTGGAGATTGCTATGGAAGACTTTATGTGACTCCATAACTTTTTTGGATGTTTAATGTTGTTAGTTATTTTAGTCTTGAAATATGCACGCTTCTCACTTACAACCGCAGCCCTAACAAGGTATTTCAGCTCCCTATAAGAATCAAAATGTTTCAATTGTTTAGTAGCTTTTGCCTTACTATGACTCCTGTCCCGCAGCTTCATCATTTCCTTTACAGTGTCCGTTATCCACGGCAAGGACTTCTCTTTAATAAGAATTCTTTTGAAGGGTGCATGTAAATTGTATAAGTTTAGTATATAACTATTAAAAGTTTCCACCATGGAATTCACATCCTCCAGGCTTTCAATGAACTTCCAATCCATTCTATCCAAGTCCCTATTAAATTGGTCCAGCAGAATGTCTTTAAGAGGCCTGTAGGTGACCCAGTGCGGGGAAGGCCTCTCAATCTTGAAATTAAGTTCCACTGAAATAATTGCATGTTGGCCGAGCTCTGGTATGTGAGATACGGAGACATTACGTATACGGGCATCGGTGCATACAACGTCAATTAATGTCTCACTATGGTCTGTAAAATGAGTTGGCTCATCATCAATCAATCATCAATGCCTTCCACAAGGTAGACCAATGACCTGATGAGGGTCGTGGGTAACACATGGATACGAGACGCACAGGACCGGTTGTTGTGGCGGCACTTGGGGAAGGTCTATGTCTAGCAGTAGACGTCTTTTGGCTGATTTGAATGATGATGATGGTAGCTGGGGTTTCCAGTATGAATAGTGTTAGTGTCAAACATAAAATTTTATTTTTAGATCTGCTACGTGGTTTTGTTTGAGCTAAATAAGCTTTTTTATAATTCAGTGTTTTTCTTTTTCTGAAGTAATTAAACGAGGTTAGATATTTCATATAGAATTATAGTGTAGCACAATGATTATACAGATACAATCAAACCTGTGTAATTTTATCCAAACTACAATTTAAGAGGCTAATTTTCAACTAAGGCATTGTCTGGACTTAAAAAAAAACTGTGGAGAATTATTTAGGTGATTCTTCGGAACACACACACACGGAATTCATCTTTTACTAATATAAAGCTGAATAGTTTGTTTGTTTGCATGATCGCGCTAATCTCAGGAACTGCTGGTCCCATTTGAAAAACTCTTTCAGTGTTGGGTAGCCCATTTATCGAGGAAGGCTATAGAGTATAAATCTTCACGCTAAATCCAATAAGAGCGGAGCAGTAATGAAAATTATGGCGATATAAAGCAGAAGAGTTTGTTTGATTGTTTGCTTGAATGCGCTAATCTTAGGAATCCTGGTCCGATTTGAAAAGTTATTTCAGTGTTAGATAGCCCATTTATCGAGGAAGGCTATAAGCTATATATCATCACGCTATGACCAATAGGAGCGGAGCAGACGAAGTTGCGCGGGTCTACTAAGATTTTATATTTTGATTTAAATGCAAAATAGTTTATGTAAACCGATTACTGAGATAAATATCATTTACTATATTTTCACTGCGGTGACGCAGTCGTTCATGTTTTATCGCAAAAGTAGTAGCTTATAAGCGTCTCAGCGGTCCTATTTATGTCTGAACCAAATAAATAAAAAACGGTTTAGCCAATTAGGTAACAAAATACTTACTGTGAAATTTATAATATTAGTTAAAATTGTAAGCATTAAGTTTTAGGTATACCTCCTTGAACTGTTTTTGCTGGTTGAAACATAAGTTTTACTTAATGAGTAATGACAGATTGTGGGCACGTTCTGTCTTAACAACAAAGACTTTCCGTTCTTGGCAATTAAAATCTAAAGTTGTTAAACTTTTTCTACCTTACACGTGTCGTTGACGGAAAATATGTAAGTCTTTACTAAGAGATGTTTTAGTGGAGCGCGTGTGTATTATATTTTCATATTAAATGCTAAAATTAATGTAGGTTTTCGCAAAAAAAAGTAATTACCGTATCCAGAGTCCCACACATTCGTCCCAGAGCGTCATGGCCATCCGGCTGGCCCGGAGATACCGCACGGTCTCTGGCGAAGAGGCGACGACGCTCCTTGCCGGACTGCCGGGGCAAGACACCTCTGCCGTGGCAAATTGCAGCAAGGTGGACGGAGCTCCGGCAGGATCTCAAGGCAGTATGAAGACAACAACTGTCGCAACCCAACGCCACAATTGCGGCGATAAGTCCTTTCTTTGAGGAGTGGCTAGAACGGCGCCACGGCGTCGTTACTTTCCGCTTGACGCAGGTACTCACCGGACACGGTTGTTTCGGGAGGTACCTGTTTCGAAAACGGCTGGAGGATACACCCGGGTGTCAACACTGCGAGGATCACCCGGAGGACGCGGTGGAGCATACGGTGGAGGTCTGCCCTGCTTTGGTGGAGCACCGCCGTGTCCTCGTCGAGGCGATTGGCGGCGGGGTTCTCTCACGTCCGGCCCTGGTTCATGCCATGGTTCGGGGCGAAGAGACATGGGAAGTGGTCACCTCCTTCTGCGAAGTAGTTATGCTAACAAAGGAGGAAGCCGAACGCGTGAGAGAGAGGGAAGGCTCACGCCCCAGCCGCCGCAACAGAAGAAGACGCCCCGGGCGTCGGGAGTCGCAGGACGATTCTCGGCCACCATAGGCGCGGGTCTGCGGACGACAAGCATTGGGTGGCTCGCCGTCTGATCAGAACCAGGCCCGGATCGGCCGCGCGCTGCGATCCCAACGTGCCTCAAGGAGATGTCAGCATGGAAGACGGGGCCCACTAAGGCCAGTGCCTGCTGGACTTGCAGGAGGCACCGTACCCTGGAACGCAAAGGGCACTAGGAGGAACACGGGTGGGTTTTAGTCAGTAAGAGTCTGACACTCCCTCCTGCTGTACCCAGAGCAGGAGGAGTCATTTGATGATTTCCTATCCTAAAAAAAAGGGTCCCACACAGTATTGTGCCTTAATGAATTGAGCGTGACATACAGAAAAACTGACTTTCCCATTTATAAAATAAGTTCATAATTTCAGCCAATTTCCGTCCAGTGCTGAACGTAAGCCTCCCCAAAGAGCGCCAGCCATCCTGGTCCTGAGTAGTCCACATGCATTCGCTGCTAGCCATCTTCTTTAAATCATCGATCTATCGTGCCGCAGAGCGTCCCACACTATGTTAGCCCATACGCGGTCTCCACTCTAATACATGTCTGTTCCATCGACCGTCTGTCCGTCTGCAGACATGGCCGGCCCACTTCCACTTCAGCATGCTGATTCTACGCGCAATGTTGGTGACATTAGTTCTCTAGCGAATGACTTCGTTCCGAATTCTATCCAACAGAGAAACGACACATTGCTTTCTCCATTGCACGCTGAGCAACCTTGAATTTGTGGACCAGGCCTATGGTGAGTGTCTAGGTTTCGGCTCCTTAAGTCATTGCGGATAGGACGCACTGGTTATATATACCCTAAGTCTTTAGGGATTGTGGTATCGACGATTCACGCACATCACGCAGTTTCTCGAATGCCGCCCAGCCCAAGCGATCTCTTCTGGTCGCAAAATAATAATAATAAAATAATTTAGGATTAGTCAAATAATAAATTAAAATAATTATTCGCATAATCAATGTTTGGTTATACGAAAAAAAGACATAAACATAGTGAGTACCTAAGACCTCGTATGGAATTTATCAAAAGCTTCACAGAGTTCAATGAAAATTACAATACCACGACGTTATACATATTACTGAGTCATCATCTGCCTAGCCTTTTTCCAACTATATTGGGGTCGGCTTCCAGTCAAGCCGGATTTAGATGAATACCAGTATTTTACGAGCTCCACAACCCAGTAACTGGGTAACACGGTTCTTCATGGCAAGATTGGAGTCAGATTTAGGTACTGGCTTCTGACTATCCATAACGACTGCCAAAGATCTACAAATGACAGCCGGGACCAACAGCTTAACGTGCTTCCGAGGCACGGTGGAAACTCGGTATGTTAAGATGGTTACCCATCCACAGACCAATCTTGGCAAGCGTTGCTTAACCTTCAAGATCGACCCGTGCGGCTGTTATTATTTAGCCACGAGCTCCTCACGAGTTATATATATTACTGAGTATCAATTTATATTTATTCCAAAAATAATTAACTAGTGCAAAGAAAAATAATTTAACTACGACTTCCTCTTTCCTCTACAATGGGAAATAAACGCAGCGCGTTATATTTAAAAGCAGATAAATAAAATAAGCAAGTCGGCAATAAAATGCAATCGCAATATAACACACACTGTACAGTCAGCTTGTGTTAATGAATTACTTTTTATTAAACATTATATTCTAACACGCGTGTATAGTAAATAATTAAATATTATTTTACTCGTATATATGCATGTGATTATTAATTTTCAAAGTGAAATACTTATTAGCTCTAAGCCAAACAATCATGAAATTATTTTTTAATACCTTTAACAGCGATGAAGTTATAAAGCTTCAAAGATTGTAATTAGAAAGAGTCCGATATGAACTTTGACGTCAAAGTCCACGACGCCTATACAGCTGCCATGGAAAAAAGCGTTTCCGCGAGAGGAAAAGATATATTTGATTAAAATAATTATATCTCGATTATTATTTGAGCAATTTTGATTCTATTTTCACTGTTAGTATTATATTTTTATTAGATAAACTGTATAGTCATTTTTTTATCTTGCAAATTCCTTATTAAGTCTGAAAGCTATAGTAAAAAAAGTAATTAGTTTTTTTTATTTATATATTAGTTATCGTCGTTCATTATTGGTACATATTAAACAATAGAAAGCGTGAATGCGTGTGAGAATAAAATGTGCTTTTCTTTAATTTTTTTCTTAAAATAAATATCCACTATTTGATTGCTGAAAAATAATTAATACAAAAATTTAGGAAACCATTATCAACTTAATATCACCTAAAACAAAATACCTGTTGATAGCCAATAACTGATATTTGATACAGAATCGCAAACCAAATCAGACAAAAAATTAAAACACACGAATACCTATTTAAAATAATCCCTTTCCGCCTGTGGGTAAGGACACGTACGTACAAACGTGTACATTCGCGTAACAATGGGCGATACAAAGATTAATCCTAGCGAGATTCAGATTACATCTGTGATACTATTGTATGCGACTGTACTAGGGGTACTGTTATATAAAAACTTATTACTGTGTGATCCGTCGTAAAGGTTTGGACATTCACAATGTTGCTATTGAATTTAATTGTGAAGTTCGAATTTGATTTTCATTGTAATCATGATTTGAGTAACGTCGAAATTTTGAACAAATAAAAATAAGTGGGAGTTGAAGTAAATGGAAAAACCGGCCAAGTTTCCGTACCATAAACCTTAATTTTTATTATTTCTTGTTATAGCGGCAATAGAAATACACGATTTGTGAAAATTTCAACTGTCTACCTATTATGGTTCTTGAGACACAGTCCGCTGATAGACAGACAGATGGACGGATGGATGGACGGACGGACGAACGGACAGTGGAGCCTAATAATAGGGTTCCGTTGGTTGCCATTTGGGTACGGAACCCTTATACTCGTAGGATATACAGATTAATTTAATTTAGGAACTGACTAGAGCAGTGGGATTGATCATCTCTTGGCAACGCACACTATCAATTTGTCTGATGCCACTGCAATTATTTAAGGGGTGTGTTGACTGAAGGGCGTTCTACCAGCGATAATAATTTTAGCGATAAATTTGACAAGCACTGGCGATATGTGTATACCATTTAATTCAACATTTGACTTTCATCGCTAACAGAAAGTCAAACTCTTGAGTACAAAATAAAAATAATTTTCAAACCAAAACACTTTCTGATATTTTAGGCCAACCAAATCAATAAACTCCACAACTAAATCCGCAACAAATGCCATCTAATCTGCCAGTTCAATTTCAAAATACCCAGCAATATCTGCCACAACATTTTACAAATCCAAATATTTGTGAAATACCGTAGCACGACCATCGCAAATACCGCAAACGAATCGCCGGCTGCTCCAGAGAAGGCTATTCGTCCACTGCGACGTAACGATAGACATTGCCCATTCGGGGCATAATTTAATGCCGCAAACGTTTTGAGTTATTGAATGAATGTTACTAAGATACGGGTGGTAGGTGGGCTTCAAATGAATGAACTAGAATTGAGGGAAGAATCGGTATGTAGCTTTAGTTCGGCTTTATGTTCGTATGATAGAGATGTTGCAGTAATTGTTGGATTATTTGGATTTATTTAGAGGAAAAATGTAGAACTTTCCCATTACCGGCGCAGTTGCAATCTGTCAAAAACACCACTAATTTATCTATATTTTGACAAGTTCTTGATATTGTTTCACGTTTTTTAAGCACGTGAATTAGCCGTCAAATTACAGCACTCTTACCACATACACCTGTGTAACACGACCTTTAGCTGTCTGTGGCACGCAACTATTGGTAAAAATAATGTACTGAGTACTACAATAAAGATTGTACATAGACAATGAAATATCAAAGCATAAAGAGGAAGAAAACAAAATGTACTATACACTGTTATAAGAAATATAACAAGAGGCGCTAGAAAAAGTACCATTCTAATGGACGGTTGTCGAAATGCAAAGAAGGGATTGATCACGGGTATTTTAAAACTGTTTGTCAGTACCATATATTTTTTACGGTTTGACAATCACTTTCGCTACGTAACCGCTGACAGAAATGTCACTGTCTCTAGAGCCTAAGGTACAGCATAACACGACACAAAATATGGTGTTTCATTATTAGTTCTAGCTGTTTGCGTAACAATATGAAAACAAGGAAAACAGAACTATAATCAATCCCATCAAAATCTTCAGGGGAATAAATAAACATTGAGATGCAATAAATAACACACGCACATTTCCGTACACGCGATAGTATTTATCATATAAAATATATTATAAGGAAAAATAACATAAGGTGGAAAGGATCAATTTAGATAGATTTTTGTATTCGGGATTATAGTTATTTCAGGATAAAAAATAGATCAAACTCCAAATGAGAGATAATAATCTGGGAACTCGTATACAGCTTTATTTTAACATTCTAAATGTTGTGCCAAAAGTCTCATAAAAATTTTGTGTCTGCGTCCTAAGTTATTGAAAGTCAAATGTCCCAAAAACCGGGATTATCTTGGTGTTTATAGCTCCTATGGTGCACTTATGCTCAAAATTGTAGAACATAAAATTTGCTACAATTTATGGTGCCAAACATTTTATATACGCTCAACCGTTTTTAAATGGAAGGCGGAGACCGTACAGCGCACATTTAAAACTATTAATTTATATTAAGGTAAATTAAGGTGAAATTTTTTTATGTACTGTATTAGCTTCTACTAGTGCCAAAATTATACTAAAAAAACTAAAAGTATTCTAAATCCTATTCTGGGACGGAACACGGTTTATTTAGTGTTCCAAGTTTGTATTCAGATCCAACGTAAAGTGTAGGTTAATCACGATTTTTAATAATACGATAGTAATACCTCCAAGTCCAATTAAAACTTCGTCTGGCTCATCAATTCTTAAACCTCACAATGTTACGCAATAGGCTTAACTTATTACGCACTAGTGTCAAGCAACCTCATACCTCCATTGTGTGGTCTCAGGCTACAGACTGCAGGCAGTTAAAAATGGCAATGCCAAGTCTAAATCCACGACTAACAAAACGACTACTCAGCCTAAGTAGGTAGAATAACCTCGAATAATAATAGGGACTATCACCGGCTATTGTCTCCTAAACAAACATCTCTTTAACATCGGCGCCACGGACAGCCCACTTTGCAGGGGCTGCTTTGACGCCGAAGAATCAGCCGCCCACGTCATCCTGCAATGCAAGGCCGTGGCTACCCAACGTCAACAAATCTTCGGAACGGTGAGGTTGCTTCGCGAAGCCTGTGAAGCTCCCAGGAAACTTCAGTGCTTCTGGGCGGAGCTAGGCTGGCTAACTTAGCCAGGACACCTATGCACAACAGACTGAATGAGAGAACCTTAAGTAATTTATTTATTTTATTTTATTAATTTTTGGAAAAGTTACAGCTAAACATAACACTAATAAACATTTGAATAATATAAGGCCAATTACAAGCTTTCACATGCAATATATCATATAAATAATATAGTAAAATAGATAGTAGACAACACATATAGGTATAACATAAAACAGAAAATAGACTATTTGCTCTTGAAAAAGATATCAGATAATTATTTTTTTAATTTAGCAACACTAGTTTAGAAAATGTCGATATCAGCTTCCCGGCACGTTGTGTTGTACATACGACACGCTCTTACCATGAACGAGTTCCGTCTATACGCTGTGGCCACCACGGGGGTGTGCAATAATTGAGGTCTACGTAAGAACACAGACGGTATGCTACAAGTCCAATTAAAACATTGTCTGGCTCATCATATTCTTTAACCTCACAATGTTACGCAATAGGCTTGACTTATTACGCACTAGTGTCAAGCAACCTCATCCCTCCATTTATTAGAGTATCTTCTACTACTACGTTGTGTGAACACTCATTCGATTTCCACTTGTTGAAGATTACAGGGAATTACATTTCCTGTTCGGAATTACTGTCTGTGATGAGAATATCCTAGAATATAGTTTCCGGGTACCAATTACGAGTATCGTTCCGAATTTTTAAAGCTCTCGGTTCTCTGGCAATTTTGCTGGAAAGGACAAATGTTGTGGCGCGACCCGGGAAAGGCTTACGTTCGGGCTGTGGAGTACGATTTGTAAATTAGAATTCTGTTATGATCGAAATAGTATTGAACCTTCCTATTGACTTTGGGAAGGCTGTAGTTCTCTTTAGGGTTCCGTACCCAAAGGGTAACCAATGGAACCCTATTAATAAGCCTCCGCTGTCCGTTTGTCCGTCCGTCCGTTCAGCTGTCAGTGGGCTAAATCTCAAGAACACTCTATTTTTTTTAGGGATCTACACTCTTGCGAATAATATATTCTGTTTTAGGGTTCCGTGCCCGATAGGTTACCAACGGAACCGCCGTCTATCCGTCCGTTCATCTGTCTGTCAACGGGTTGTATCTCAAGAATCGTAATAGGAAGACAGTTGAAATTTTCACAGATTTTCAGTATTTCTATTGCCGTTATAACAAACAAACAATAAAAATTAAAGGGGTCTCCCATATAATAAACGATTTTTTCACAGTTTATGGTACGGAACCCTTCATGTGAGAGTCCGACACGCACTTGGCTGATTTCTGGTCTCCGTTGCTGTTACGAGCTTCTAGGAAAATTGTGCTTTTATTACTGTTTGCTCAGTTTTCATATTTTTCCCGGAAAATTACACCAATTCTAGGGCTTTACTTTCCATAACGAAATGTACTCGTGTTACAGAGTTAAATGAAGCGAAACAATTAGTATCTCAACTCATCAATATTCGTGAAAAATAAATTTATTCACCAACTACTTCCCAAACAATTTTCCGACCCTCAAAATGTCGAGTACCTATAGATCTTGATCCTTCAGTACGAAATCCACTCAAAAACACCAACCACCACTCAAGGCCACTTTCATCCGCAGACAAAGTGGACGCATCATCACCATAAATATGCGTTATCACCGCAGCCGGCTCGATGTGGCCCCACGGATATTTCGATTTATGGGAATTAGGGACACCGTTCTGTTCAGATTATTTATGTCACACTCGCTCGGCGCTGTATCTGCGTCAGTTTATTTGGACAGTTTTTCGAATGTATTATGTAACGGAATCAGAATTGCAGTAGGCGAGGAAAGAGCTATGTATTCATGGATTAATTGATAAAGTTGATGATAGTGTTGAATAAAGCAAAGTTAGTTTAATCGATGATCTGTCGTGATTAACTTATTGTACCATGAGTGACCTATTCTTCTTCTTGATTGCGGAATTTCGTGTTCGAAAGAGTCACCGCAACCCTGGAATGCAAAGGGTATTTGGAAGAACACGGATGGGTTTGAGTTAGTAAGAGTCTGACATCCCCTTCTGCTCCGCCCAGAGTGGGATGTTTTCCCATTTTTTTTTTTTACTAATGATAGACACGCGTTTGACCACTATCTCACCTGATAGTAAGCGATGATGTGGTCGAAGATGGGGCACGCTTGCCTAGAAGTAACCTCTCACCTTACTTACTCTTGAGTTAAAGACTCCCAGGTTGTAGCTATCAGGAAACACAGACTCCGGCAGGGAATTCCAGTCCTTAGCTGTACGCACTATGAATGTGTACCCAAATTCATTCTCAATCTTAAAAAAAGGAAAATAAAGGTATTCTTCTCGTTATTCATCTGCCTAGCCTTTTCCCAACTATATATGTGAAATGATAATGTAACGATTCAAAATAATTTTGTTCCGACCAGTATTTAGCAACCTGTACAGCTCTATCACTAGCTCGTTTAAATCCTGGAAGGTGCAAGTGGTTGTGTACGATGGGCCACAAAGGAGATGGCGCATGTCCTGTGAAGAAGCTCCGCACTGGCTAGGTATACACAAGAGACTAAAATAAGATACATAGATTGTATTAAAGACGATAACACTAGAAAGGGAGTAAATATTTGATAACAACACAATAATACTTAAGGAACAGAACGTAGAATAAGTGCAATTTGTAGTTTTTGTACATTTCTTTTGACCTTTGATTAATTTGATTTGATCAGTACCTACATGTAGTACATATAGTACTATACAGTATCTATCAGTATGTATTATTCATTGTACGTATTACACATACACATAAAATTTACCACCGAACGTAACATGAGCATAACTTACTCATAAGTTAACTTGTCATGAGTGATATGATTGATGTTTAACTAAACATTTCCGGCGACAGTTATCATAATGTACATAATACCATCGTTTCTGTTTTGTGTTAGGTAACCAATTAGTTTGTGTATGTGGGATATATGTATGAGTTTTCCGTGAAATAAAGTCCATTGATTCCCGAAGCCTAGCATTGCAGACTAATGGTTATTATTTGGCTTGGAAATGCAACTTAGCTTGGCAACATTTACAGTAGAGAATGGTAAGCGATATTTTTTTTAATGATTTTCGTCTATACTCATTGAATGTGGTTTTGTCTGTGGTGTGACCACGACAGAAACGTCATAACTGTAATACCATAATGTCCAACCCTGACACAGGCGTGCTCATTAGCATCAATTCGAACAATATTTTTGGTTTTTAATTTTATTTGTTTTGTTTATTTACGGTTATAATACCGTCTCTAGGTCACATATATCTCCCGAGTCGACGGCGCGCTGTGTTCCACGCGCGCCTCAAAGAGCTGTCACCATAGGTCCGCCCAGAGCGGAAGAAGTCATTTGATGATTTCCCATCCTTAAAGAGAGGGTCACATATATATCTCTGTAACAAAAGTCATTAAAATCTGTTCAGCGATTTTGGGATGAAAGTGTTACCAAACAATTTATCCCGGAAAAATGGACAGTTTCTGCAAGACTGGTATCGGAGCTGTGGGACATAATTAGTAAAAAATCACAAAAAGTGCACAACGTCGCTATAGAAGTTTGCAGAACACGTGACCGTCCTACGAATTTCCGATCAGGGTCACGTATCCTGACGTGAGTTTAACATTTTTACCCATCACAAAAAAGTGCACAACGCCGAAAATGAAATTTTCACTTCAAAAAACAACTTTTTGATTTGTGTTTTATTTTCCGACTGACATAATTTGTCGCACAATCAATAGTACTCGGGGTATCTCTGGTGGATAGAATTTGCAACGAAGTTATTCACCACAGAACTAAAGTGACCAATATTGTGCGTAGAATCAGCATGTTGAAGTGGAAGTGGGCCGGCCTATAGACGGACAGACGTCGATGGAGCAGAGATGTGTTAGATAGAGACCATGTTCGGCCATTTAAGTGCGGGACACCCTGCTGCGCTATGGATCAGTGAGTTGAAGAAGATGGCTGGCAGCGGATAATTGCGTACTGCACAAGACCGACATAGTTGGCGCTGTTTAAGTTCACGTTCAGCAGTGTACGGCAATAGACTGTTTATGATGATGCTTATTTTGAACCGACAATGTCACTTGCACTTAAAGTATTACAGAACATCACTTTGCAGGTAACTACCATAGAAAGACCTTATCTGGTTTTCAGAACAAAAATATTTAAAAAATCCACAATGTTACACAAAATTACGGCACTCGTTGGCCTAGTTTCAAACTGCGTCGGTGAATTAACTGTTTTAAGGTAAATCCTATCTCGCGTTCAACCACACTAGTTTGTAGAACTTAAAAATACTGTAAATGTCCGTACGTGTAATTAAAAAACTAGTTTGCTACATGCTTATTTATTCCAGGAAAATTTTAATTACGTTTGGTCCTGGCTATGAGCTGGGAAAACGGGTTTTGAGAGGATGTATTTTAATGTGATCAGGATCATTGATATTTTAATTAGTTTTGAATCAGTTTGTAAGAATCATATGACGGAAGATTTTTGACATGCAATTACCATGGAGCAAGTGAATTTCACAATACAAGGCAAGAGGTTGTAGACAAAGTCAGCCATTCCACTAGCGAAAGCGATTGTCAAGACACCAAAAGACAAGTCATTGATAACTTGGCATTTCGGCAACCTCAATCCCATAGTTTTTTACCGTTTTGACCATCGCTTTCACTACGCTACCGCTGATGAAATGTCACTTGGATAGAGCCTCTGGTTGATTGGTATTGATGATGATGTGATCCAACCGATTTCGGCCAAGGCGATTGTTTCAACTCCGCTACAGTTGTCGCTCGTGAGCTCGCGCGTGGCTTATGTAACCAATTTTCTTTGTGAAGATCCGCGTACATTGCGGGTACGTGAGCACACCATCTATGAACTTACAGTTAACTGCCGCAGGTGGTCAGGCTTTCAACAGGTCACGCCTGGCGTCAAGCTCAAGACACCGCCGTAATTCATTATTATGAACTTTGGTTTTAACCAAAGTCTTCCACTCAGGTCTTTGGGCGGCTTACTGCTCCCACCGGGACGGCTCCAGGTCGACAAGTTCCGTTATCTGGGGAGCACGTTGACAACAAATTTCTTAGTTTTCACTTCTATCGGCAGTCCTGAAAGACCACCACGCATATTTTTTTTCCACACTTGTCCCAACCGCTGCAACTCCTGAGAGCCAGAATCAACAACAGACAGACAGATAGACAAACACCCGAGTGATCCTATAAGGACGGATGTCCAGAACCTTAAAAACAAGTAGGAGATAGCGCAAAGCCAGGTCAAACCACCAATTTACGATTAATTACAACTCGGGAAAGTTCTGGCTTTTGCATTTAATAAAAAAATGGTATGGCAAAAACGCTAAAAATCATAGTTTGTTTAGTTTCTAAAAGTTCCATGTAATATACAACTCCAGATGTTACCAGGACACTATCTAATATAATATTGTGTACAGTTTGCCAATGAATACACTCCCATCAGATATGTTAAAGTACCCATTGAATTTTATTATAAGTAATTCAGACAGCCATTTTATTTTCAATTTCGAGCAGACAATTTTAACGCCACACTTTGCGCTCGATCCCAGACGTGTGCGCACCCTGGATCCGCATAAAAATCAAATAAATACTATATTTTTTATTCACAATGCACCTTTATTAATAATCCGATATACCCACTATTAAAGCGTATATAGAACATTTATAAAACTGCACCAAAAACTCATATTATATTACTTTAGTCCAAACATTGCAGACAATAAAACTCCATGGGAGATTTTTTCTCATAATAATCTCTTTATCAAAAGAACCATAACACCGTGACATTCCTTTGTGCAATTAAACGATCAATAACCGACCTTAATTCTAAAGTTATAAAGTGCAAAGTACAAAGGCGATTGGTTCAACATTAACATAATTTCATAACTAGGGGGCGAACAGATTTCTAATAACATATTTTGATTTTTTTATTTCCCCCTCTTTGAAAAGATATTTCGCATTAATGGGTGGGATAAGACCCGTCTGATTATGACCACGACTTTTGTTCGATGCCCTATTGTAATACGTTGGGGAAGTTTCTGGTTACGAATGGGGTATCTAGAAATAAAGCTTGTGTTTCGGGGTATTATATATTTGTCGAAGGTCAAAAGAAGTGGATTGTATAAGCCAGACAATCTGGTTTATACAATCCATTTCTCGCCAAAGTTCAGACCACTTATCTTACTGAAATATAATTATACTGAATATTTGATTTATATTTATTAATAGATTTACAAAATTCGTTTTATCAAATTTATTTTTACCCTTTTTTTCCGTTTCCGTTTGAATTTCGGGAAATCTTATTGCTCCTCTACACTTCCCAAGGAACCTACATGCCAAATTTCAGCTTTATACGACCAGGAGTTTTGGCTATTCGTTGCCTGTCAGTCAAACAGTAACGAAAGAATTTTAAATATTAAGGATTTTGCTCCAAAGAAATCTAATACTTAAGTAACTTTATCGGACGTTAAATAAGAGAGAGATTATCCACTCAGCGTTTGTCAGCCCCCAAGGAGGCAAAATCGTTTTCAACCGTTAGAACCCGTAAGTTCCTATTGGATCAAATGAAAATAAACGCAAGACGCCTACAAATAACGTTTAAATTGCGCGAGCGTCGGCTTGTCCCGAAACGGACTTACGGATTCTGACGGTTGAGGCGATTTTGCCTCCTACATTTTGATATTGCAAAAATAAAACATGTCAAGGTATTTTGTCTTTTTAAACAACCAAATTCAGCTCAAATTCACATTTGTTCTAGAGACCATGCCCATTTTTTATTTTATTTTTAAGAATGGGAAATCATAATATGACTCCTTCCGCTCTGGGCGGAGCGAAAGGGAGAGTCAGACTTTTACTGACTAAAACCCATCCGTATTCCTCCTAATGCCCTTTGCGTTCCAGGGCCACAGCGTCTCTTTCGAACGGATTCCGCACCCCGGCAGGCACTGCCCCTAGCGGGCCCCATCTCCCATGAGAGACCATGCCCATGAATGAGCTGCAAAGTGAGAATCAAAACGTTTTCATGCTAGCGAAGCCGCAGGCGTATTTTTGTCATTGATAATTTTAATGAAATACTAACTTCTGCTAGCGGCTTCGCCCGCGTGATCCCTAGGGATCATACTCCCGGGATATATATATAATATAGTCTATGTGCCAGACTATAGTCTACCTCTGTGCCAATTTTTTCTGACGTGAAAGAGTTACAAACATCCATCCATCCTCACAAGCTTTCGCATTTAATATATCATGAGTACGACTAGTAGGGAGTAGGATGTAAAAAAAAAACACATTTCTGAAAACGGTAATAACTTTCCAACTGACGATGATGACGCACTTCATTAAACCAAATTCCCGTGACACGATAATGAAAGAATGCTAGCCCCAGCAAATAAGGTAAAATGAGGGGAAAGGATAAAAGGGCTTCATAGGTAGAATCAAGAGGCTAAGTCATTGCTTTCAAGGGTCATTACGTAGCCCTTTCTCTTTTGTTGATTTTTATACCACAATTGGGTATCATTCAGATAGGACTTTCTCAGTATTTTGTTCTATTGTACTGCACTATTCATTTGGTGTAAATAGTATGGACATGATGAAATGAAGGAGGGAAGAAACGTACCTATCTAATATCTTTCAACAAGTATTACGAAAAATACTGAGATCAAGAGGATTTAGCGTCCAAAGTAAGTAGAAGAAGTGATATTGGAACAATTTGTAATAGACACAAAAATATTTTTGAACTAAATTATTTTCGTCAAAGTATTTGCATGAACGTAGTTTTTATTCAGCAATTTATAAAATACGTTCCTGAGACACTGTTCGCTTTAAAGCAAAAATTCTGATCACACAGAAAACAAGTAATTGCAAATAACTCAGTTTAACTATCCAGCAATGAAATTCTTTAGTAAAAAGCGTAAGAAAACAATAAAATTTCCGCAAACTATCTCTCAAGAACACAATAGGATTCCGACTTTTCAAGTGCCAAACAATAAGTTCTTTGCGTGCAGTTCAGTAATAAAAGCTCTTGGAGTGCAAAGGACAATGCGTTTTAGTACAGAGCACTTTTGTAGTTTGTTTTGCTGTGACAGGTAACTGAGTTTCATTATGGAAGCTGGGATTGGGTTTGATATGAAGCGGTTCTTAGAAGTTTAGAATAGAGTGAGATGAGATTTCTCTCTATTTTCGAATTTATGTTTGTTGAAGGATTGCTGATACTAGGAAATGTTGGCACCGGTGGGATTTCCAGGGTACTAGTTGCTAGGAAATACTTCTTAACTGTAGTTTCATCGAAGATTAACATACTATTTGGGTAACGTTTCAATTTTATCCGGCTGCGAATATATGAAAAGCTTAACGGTAAATTTAACATTAAAATTGTAATGATATTCTGATAAAACTCAACCAATCAAATAAACAAACACGCAAACTCACACACAAATATTTATTCAGCGCAATTCACACAGTAAATCATTGCACATTGTATCGAAATTAAAATAAATCAACAACATTCAATGCTGTAGGTCTTTCCCCTCAAGCGAACCCCTGAACCAATAACACAGTTACATTATAAATAAACACTTTCAACAAAAAAGGCCAAACAATAGAAAAATAAGAATAAATGAAGCCAGGTAAAACGCTAACAAAGGAGATGTACAATAAACACAGGCGCGCTAATACTCAACAACTATTAAAGGTTCATTGTTCTAACACACAATAAGAAGTGTAGTTGGAAGGATCCTCATAAAACTGGCGTTAAGATCTTATTATAGAACATTTAACGAGACAAAAGGCTAGCCTCTTTACAGGGTATAATATACCCGTGTTGTTTATTGCAGTACTTGCGGAATTAGATGCGGCTCTTGTGAATAAAATTAATTAACCTGGGCGTCTAGATGAAAACGAGGAAAGAGAGGGAACAGGCGTTATAGATGATAATAATTGTACAATCAGTATTGTGGAACTTGGAACAAATACAACTGAACTTAATAATGTGTTGGGTAAACATTTAGAAGAAGAAAAGAAATAAATTAATGCAACAAATCAAAAACATCGTATAGATTCTCCAAAAGCATACGTTAATTTTAATTTCAGTTCAGCATGCAGTCAGTCCGGTATTTTACTCGTCGAAACGTTATCTGGCTGAGAACGTCTGAAACTTCATTTGCTGGTTTGCGGTTTCCTATTGAGATGCCGTCGGCTACAAGAGCCATCAATTCCCTGACATGTGGCTAACAAATTGACACTTACTATTTCTGTTGCAGTTACTATGGCAGCGTTGTAGCGTTATCTATATCTTATATTTAATTTTCAGATAAAACTAATTATTTTACATTTTAATAGCTCCAGCCTCATGATTAATTTATTTGCCTATTAATAAGTTTATCAGAAATATGATTACTGCTGATACTTTTGTTTGACTTATTATTTAAACCACCCACTTACCTTCTAGTAGAATCTATCTTAATATAAAGCAGCTGAAATACCACTCACCCACATAATTATTGTAATATTAAGAACTAAGATTTCGGCAAAATATTGTTATTTTAGATGTAGAAATTCTTAGAACATTTGATTAATTCTCACTTAAAGATATTAAAATTCAATAAACCCAAAGTAAATTAACAGGCACTACAAAACGAGAACTTAAGTACGACAACTATATAGCCACTCTTAAAAATACAAGGAACGTTGCGACTATTTTTATTACTTCTTAAAATGCTAGTGGACGTGACTTGGACATACATTTATACTACTAACGTCCTACTAGAGAACAAATTCTACCTGTGCGTGACTACTTGACGCTCTGCTTGCTTCGAAAGAGGAAATTTGGCGTAAGTTTTCGGACATGGCTACATAAAGCCACTCTGTCGTCTTTGAAAAACTTAGATAAGGACTCGAAATGGAATGTTTAGTGTGAATAGATTGGGTGCTTTGTGTCAAAGTTGTTCGATAAATGGTTGATAGGGGCACAAAGCTCGGCGAGGTTGTAGAACGAAAATGTATTTCAACGGACGTAACTTCGTAATATTTGATGCCACATAATCAGTTATCGTGTTCCCAATGCTGCAACACAGTGAGTGGACGTGAGCCATCTACCAAGTAGACCCAGAGCTGGTAGGTGGATGTTACATATCTTGGAATTATTTTTAATCTCGAATTTTGACAATTATTCCAAAAATAATACTAAAGTTCGAAACTTAAATTACAATATGCGTAAAAAGGCTGGTAACGCTAAAAATACATAATGTGCGGCTATAATGTTAGCAGGAAAAAAAAAGTCTTTGCTCAGAAGAGGGACATCAGAAATTATTTAATAAAATGCTAACGAAAAAGAGGAAAACAATGTAGAAGTTGTCTTTAGAGTAAACTAACACGACTCCTAAAACCTTCGACGAACATACATTCAATGAAAATTACAGAATTTGCCAAGCTTTAAATTAAACATGTCAAACTCTTCAAACACCGTCGAAACTTCTAGTATGTCTGCGAAATGGATAGTTTTCCGGGCCCTTCCAGTGATTCAGTAATTTTCAACGAAGCGTAACTAGAAACTACCGCCAGCTGCAACATTAAACAAATGCTTCCATACCACAGTTATATTAGATTACCGTCGGAGTTCTGCTTTATAATTCTGATAATTTGAAAGATAAGGACAATCAAATTTAGCCAAAATATCCATTGTTTAGATACACCTACCCTTGATGTAGGTCTATTTGTAGGGATGTCATGTTAGAATATTTACTGACCAAAAATTATATTGTTCTGAACTGAATTGTATTTGTCTGTTTAAAATTTGTGCTAGTCTCTTTGGAAACTCATATTTGTTTGTTTCGATCTGAATAAATTATATCAGAATCGTCATTACTCTGTTAAATACATTTATCCATTACTTTCATTATATAAATTAGACAGAGGATCAACGTTATCATCACTATTTCATCCTGAAATCCCCCAGGGCTTAGCATGGGCCCTATTTTTCTTCTATACTTCGCGGTTCTGTTTCTGTAATAGAAACATAGTAGTGTTTTTCTTGAATCTCCTTTAAAGCCTGTTTAGAATTATCAAACAAACTGCTCGACAAAAGAATATAAAATACTCCATACATGACGTCACGTGCCAGCCCTAAGGCGCCGTCATAAACGGATGAGTCACAAACGCCACCTGCCTTCAATAATGTTATTAAACAATCTATACGCCCGCCTCATAGCAAACATGGCATTATTTGATTAATTCTGTACAGAAAGGATATTGTATTGAATTTTTATTATGCTGTTTAGTCATAATATAACGTTATTACAGAAAGTGGTTTTATAGTTTGGCTAATTTAATTGGTTCGTTGGCTTGATCATATTCATCATTATTAGTATATCTCAAAGATCTACATTGGGTAGGTTTCTAGTTTGATTAACGATTGTCGCTGGTCATTAGACTGAAGGGCGATGATACTGATTCCATTGATGATATGCCTATGCCTTATTCTCGATAAATGGGCAATCCAACACTAAAATAATTTTCCAATCCGAATCTGTAGTTCCTGAGATTAGCGCGTTCAACCAAACAAAGAAACTGTTTAGCTGTAACATATTAGTATAGATTCAACGTGTTAATATTGTTATAGCTAAACTAGACAATATTTCATCAATAGTAAAATCCATCATTATTTTACTCACTGAGCTTCCTTTCTTCACTCATTCTGATAAAAGAACTATCACTTTAATTACAACAGCATTATTCTCCTTTGTCATTTCACAGAATCGAAGAGTAAGCCGATGTCCAAAGGTATTCCTGCCAGGTACAAAATCTTACCGGAGCGCTCCGTGGCCTCTCAAGGGACATCATTAGTACCGGTAGTCGAAAGCATAGTCACTAATAAACCCCACTAATCATGTGGCCTCCAAGATATATTACCTACTACTTTCCCAGCAAACATTGGAACATGTTTCCCAGCTAATTTGCCGGTCAGCAGGCCTAAAGCATATATGAACTGATTTGTTTACTTAGGATCCAAGATGAGCAACTTAATTATTGGTACCGTGTTTCTTTTTACGGGCAGTAAATAAATTTGAGCTGAGATCTTGGTTAAGGATGATTTATTTGATTTCATTGTACGTGATAACTAAGAATATTGGCATTTAAAGAGGACTTCCAACAATAAAAATGTAGCAGCAAGACAAAACGAATATAGATTCACAAATAAATTTCTAAATGTAACAGCTGAGAGTAATATACACGATCGCTATTAAACAATCCAAAGCTTTTAACAACCCAAAACTTCGAAAATTCGATAAAAATAGAAGCCTTTTCGAATGTAGAGAACGAAAAAGGAATATTACTAAATCTCCTTGTAAAAGATTTACGATACCGTTTTTGGGAAAGGGTATTAGACATGTTATTTCATCATATTTATAAAATCATTGCAAATCCTCTTATCTGTCTGGAGTTCACCCTAAATTATTTACATTACCTTGGCTGTCCATTACAGCCCCTAAACGCGTCCACTCCCCTCTAGTTTTGGGCATCCACGCCCCGCGTCGTTCGGCCCAGTTGTCACCTCGCACCCGATAAGGGAAGCACGCGCGTTCGCTCCCCCAGTGACTTCAACTTTACGAATTCGTCGCTTCGTTGTCCGAAGTTGATCCTTTTTTTCCAAGTATTTATTCAGTGGGTTTTTGTGAAGTGGTTCGTACGTGTTGGGATTTCCAGAGGTGAGAATTTTTAGCTACTTTTTGTATTTTATGTTGGTTTTCCTTTATTTTTTCTTTCTTGTTTGAATTTAAATCTTTAATTTTTAAATTATTTAAAATCTGGTCTGGGGTTATTTAACTATTTTATTATTAAATTATACCCATATTGATTTTACACCTTATTTTCATTAGCAATGTTTAACTTAAATGCATTATTTAAGCGCTTTTTTATGTCTTCTGCTTTTACTGAATCCTTAGATTACCTATTCGAGAATCGTTTCATTTTCGTTATTGCCTGCATTAGTTAAAAAAAGGTCTTTTTTAATTTAATTCTACTTTTTTATGTTTGTGAATTTAGCGATAAATTATATTGGTAATTACTATGGTAAATTTAAATGAAATAGAAATAATCACTATAACCACTAATTCTTGCATGCTCTAACATCTTACAATCAAAAATAAAATTATTACTTAAAAAGACAAACGAAACTAATCATGCAATGTGACCCAAATAGTCCACAATTCCCCAATTAATGTAATCAGCCATCTGAGGCAGTTGAAATGAAACAGTAAGCTATATATATATGAAAACCTTATTGTTTTGGTCGTCCGTTCATCCTGCAGTTGAACCAGTCACCAAATCTATTCTTAGTCCTGATGCCATTCCGGATGTGCCTTTACCGCCTGTCTATCTCGATGTCAATTCAAAATTGCCTATATAGTCCGCCACAGAAGATTGCAATTTCCAGAGTCGAGTGTGATGGATCAATAATTGAGACGCAAATAGCTAATTTATCATTTGACAAAATAGGTTTATCGGCTTGTAGAGTCTGAGAGATTTAATCAGTAGATGAAGTGAGATTGAAAATATAGTTGACTGGGAAGAACTTTGTTAAATGCGAGTGCTTTATTGCGAAGATAAAAAAATAACTTGAACATTGGTTCATTTAGAAAATAATACATTCAACCAGTTTTCAATTAAAAATGAAAGCTTTTAATGTAGTTTTATTTTATTTGAATTAAAACGTGAGTAAGTTTAACGAACAGTTTTGGAAATTGGGTCATTAAACACAAAAATTGGACATAAGCCTGACTAAGATACACCATAACACCCAGTTCTCCTGCATCCAATTTGTCCTAGCAACCTTTTCCAGAGTCGAGTGTGATGGGTCAATAATTGAGACGCAAACAACTACGTTGCTGTGAGTGAGAATGGATTTTTCAGTTTGTAGAGGTTGAGATAATTTGATCAGTAGATGAAGTGAGATTGAAAATTTACCTAGTTGGTTGGAAACTAGATTTTAAAATTGTTGAGCTTTGTTGTAAAGATAAAAAACATTTACCTGAAAATTAGAACCTTAAGAAATGCTTCAAAATTCAGAAAGTTTTCTAAATTGCAATTTCAATTATGTTTTAAGTGCATTTTTTATTTAATTGTAACATAAATATTTGATAGTAACATGGTTCCCTTTTTATAATCATTTCAAACATGTAGGTCAATCTTCATAACCTAATGCATATCAGTGCTGAAAAAACCTGTCCATGGTGCACCTCAATATGCGGTACTTGGCCTTTCGCAACCAATCGGTCCCAGTCACCTTTTAAGATCATCAATGTCCATCAGCTACAACCCGTTCAACATACATTAGATATAAAATCCTAAAATATAAAATTCTTCCTTTACTAGTGTCTGAATGAGTGCCTGATAAACAGAGCACACCCGAAATTACGGAAGAAGAAAGCTGAAATTTGGCATGTAGGTTTTTTGGAAAGCATAAAAAAGTCAACATGAGAGGATTTCTCGAAATTTTCACGGAAACGGACAAACGGGATATGCGCGTACGAAATCAGGTGAAAAGCTGGTACACTATTCGGTAATTTATCAATCATCAAATAACTTGAAACTTAGTATTAAAAACAGCGGTTTTTAATATGAATGACAAATACTTAAGAGTATAAAACGGACATATTTTTTCTTCAAATAAAATGAATCATTAACGACATCATATCAGCCGAAAGACGGTTCTTGACGGACATAGACCTCCCCCAAGCGTCGCCACAATTACCGGTCCTGCGCGTCCCGGTACCCGCGACCTTCACCAGGTCATTGGTCCACCAATAAAATTTATCTGACTATTTAACATCAGCTATGATTGAAAAAACAGACGCTAAATAAATATTTGATCAATTTTTTGAGACTCAAATAACTGACTAAACATTCATTAAACAAGTTATTTAATGGAAATCAAACTTATCAATCTATCTATCTATTAGCAGTAAAGTCACAAACTTAATCAAGCTTAGCCTATAACATTGATTCCATTTCCAAATGGTTGACGTTGCTCTTTACGAGTCCAATGCTCCATTCATACACAGGACATGTCGATTATCTGTCCATCGATATTAATCCTGATTCATCATGGACGATCGTGAATGACTGGGCCACGTTATATTCTGATTTGGGGTTGTATGATTCATGTATCGTTATTATTTTTCCAGTATAGGTAGTAGCTAAAAAATAACAGTCATGATTGCCGAGGTCTGTGGATGGGTGACCATCCTAATATATAAAATTATTTCGGTACTGACTGATTGTGTGACTGAAAGATACAGCCGAAAATACTGTGGCATGTAAGTTCCTTGGAGAGTGTTGGGAGCACTAAGAGACGTTTTTCCGAAATTCGTACTTGCATATCCCAGGAAAAATCGGGATATGCGCCGACATGATGCTCTTTGCACAGTCCATAACGTAGATCTCTATGGAGAAGAACGTGCATGAAATTTTAGAAACTCCACGGACACTCTTTTTATATCATGTGTATATGTGTACATAAAATTTTGCTAACATTATCCTTGTTGCTTCTATATGAGAGGACAATGCACAGAACAAGAAAGTGATTCTTATGAATCATGCTGCAATTATGGCTTCATCTAGAATTCATTGTCCGTACAAGATATTTACTATCCATCTCTCGGAACTAAAATGAGACATAACAACGTAGCCAACGTAAATGGAACTTATTTTCGCATTAAATTATATTGGTTCGTAGAAAATCACAGAATAATTAATAGAGATAAATATAACGTTACCTTCTTTTGTGTAGGAGTTCTCAAGGAGCTTATTTACTTATTCAGTCTTCATCTAAGATAATCTTCAAAGTCCCTTGCCATTGAATTGTATTATATTATTGCTTTTTGTAATTTCTTGTTATGTAGTTCGAAATTACGTAGAAAAGTAAATACATTTTCAAAGATTCGCGAAGTTTCTGTCAGCTTTGAGATGAATATATATTGTAATAGTACTTCGACGGACCTAATCCAATATGAGGTACACAAAGACATAATGGCGCTGAAAAAAAATGTCAATTACTCCCATTCACTGGCTGAAATTGGTCTCATCGCGAGTTTCTTTACAAAAAAAAAATGTAAAGACAGGCTCTTTACGTGTAATATTCTGGCCTTTAATAAATGGCGGAAGAAATACGGCGGAGAGGTATTTCGAGAGATTTTTTTAAAGAATTTTCATTGTGAGTGGTCGTCCACAAAGACGGGGAAGCTCAACACCAATTAGTGTCACTCGTTTATTAGTTCGCGAGGCTTCGGGGAGGCGGTAAACTCTGTGGTGTGGTCCGAGGGATGCGCAGTGCGCCGGTGTACCGCGATCCGTTTGTGCTTTTATTTGCGTTTCTTTGTTTACGTTTGTTAAATAGATGTCTTGTTTGGTAGTCGGTTTGTAGTTGAGGTGTATTTGTGTAGTTTGGATGTCCTAGCGAGTGTGTAGCTTCTGGTCAGACCATGCCTTACTTACTGGAATGTTAATTCAGTGCCCGTACTTTTGAAGACATAAAGTACGACACTATTGGGATTTATTTATTTATTTATTTAACACTTTACGCACACAGATGTACAGAGGCGGACTTAATGCCTGAGGCATTTTCTACCAGTCAACCTTTGGGTGATGCAGAGAATAATACTAGTAGGTGCAAATTGTGAAAAAAAAAAAAACAGAAACGCGCGATTTTTTGATTCTGTGCCAATAAAAAACATACCATTGGCTTGAACAGATATTTGATTCATAAGCAATCACAATCGCAAAGCTTTGATGTTCCTCGTATTTATATGACAGGTAATACAACATCGGCCTTTTTAACGAACTAAATTATTTGCTAGCTCATGACTTCACTCACGTTCGATGTAGATTTTCAACAAACAAACGCTCATAAATTTCATCAGGTATATTAATCAAAATCGGTTATGCGATTTACACGTTAAAGCGTAAAACCTTATTATATTATACAGTTAGCCTTCCTAATGGCAATGGTAATCGCTGTAAACTTATGCCTTGCGTACCAGATCGGTTTCTGGACCATTTTGCACACTAAACCTTGCGTAAATAGACGTTACAGAAGCGGTATCTAATGAGGGCCATATTTCTCAACGCTGCAGCATTAGAATAGCTGATGTTTTAATCTGAATTGATTACAGTACTTATTTCGGACGATTTATTTTAATTTCAATGACGATTAGAATGTAACATGAACTGACTTGTGTGAGATTGTATTGTTTTCTACCTAGCGCATATTATTCTAAACGTATTTTTTTTTTCCACTTTTGGAAAAAAGTCACCCACGTTTGCCCGATGTATTGATTTGTCCGAGCAATCTGAGCCTCTAAAGGTTAATCCACACATATCCACGCAGTCCCCGGGCCGTGAACGAACAGTTGTCGGGATGTGTCAGATTACGTTGTGACGGACCACGGACCGTCGGCTTTCGTGTGGATCCAACTTAAGTCATCACGCCAGCATTTTCTAGACCTTTGTTGATGACGGCACAAAAAATAAAATTGTAGGGAAGTAAGTTAAAATATTGATAAAAATAACTCTGTCTATAAAGCTACTTTGTCACTTCAAAACGCAAAAATAATCCAGACATAACTCAAAACAGGGACTACTTCCAAAACACAGCAACATAAACTCAATTAATTATTTCCTCTGTTTCACGACTGTTGTAACTTGAAACATGTATTGTGTCTTTATTCCGCCATTTGCCATCCTAGCTTTTAGAAATAAAACTGGCAGACAGCACATAAAACGAAGACTAGAAGCTTCAATTGAGTTCCGTCCAAACTCTGATGAAGACCGTCACTACAACTATAGGGCCATGAAAACACAATTCGGAATAACAACACTGAAGCCAAAGGAATAAGGACCAAAGTCCTTTGTTTTAATGCGGCTGTCAAATTTCCGTTACAGTGTTGAATTATTTCTCTATACGAGATACAATGGCTTGATGACGGATGGCCTGAGAACTGAGATATATTTCAAACTTTATACTGTGATGTACGAGCAATCACATTGTTTGTAACAATCTACAATTTTACACAGATACAACACAATTTATAGCGAATTGAAATTGGAATGCTGAATTTGAAAACGTTCCTTAATTGATTTTGAATTAAATGTCAAATAGTTAAAAAAAAAAACAAAAAGAAAAAAAACCGTTTTACATTTTTAAACTCTTTTATTAGTTCGTATTGTGTTTTATTTCAATCAAACTGTCGGTTTACCGTACGATTCCAATTTTACAATAGAACGACTCTATCTATATAACAAATTTTAATATGTTAAGTTCAATCAAGCTTCAAAAGGTTTTGTAGACATTAAATACTTCATTAATAACTGGCAGGTACAAGTTGAAAATTGCTGTTCGTAGATTAATAATTAATGCTGATCCGTTTCAAAGTTTCAGAACCGTCGTCTATTGATTTTTCAAAACTAAAATAATTCTTCTAAAAGTTAGCCATTATACAATGAATTGAACTCGCTAAGCAAAAGTTTACTGAAGCTGTTAGAAGTTTTCTATTGCTCGTTATAGCAGCGTGTTGATAAAGTCGTTTTTAGTACATTTGAACGTTATTTAATGAATTCGAACAAAGGGAGAAATCTGTTAGAGGTTTAATTCTTGGATGATTATTAAGATGGTGAATTGATGAAACAAAAGCGTTGTCTTTCAGTCACTCAATCAGTCAGTAACTGAAGAATTTTATATATTATATTGATATTAGTTTAGATTTTAATACAAACAAGCTCATTTAAAAATACTTCAATATTGAATTAAACAAGAACCTACGAACTAAGTTTTAATTTTTATATATAGAAGCGACGCTTCAATATAGTTAAGTGCCATAAACAATGACATAGAAACTATTCCAAATAAAAAAAAAACATTAAAAAGTACAAAATACCTTACTTTAATTTCCGAAGTTGGAGTTTTTGGTATTTTATTTTTTACTTTTTTTGGGGTACCCTACACAATCATAAAAACACCACTAGAAAGTCGCAGGAAAGCAAAATACGCACTTCGTTTACATGGATGACAAAAAACCGTCATTCAAATAACCGAATTCCAGCTATTTTGATTTAAAAGCCAAACTACCAAACCGATTTTGAAGAAATTTCTATGGGAAAAATTAGAAAGTATATCTATTTACACAAAACAAGATTTTTTCAAATTGATTCATAAATGACAGAGATATGAGGTAACAAACAAACAAAAAAAATACAACTGAATTGAGAACCCTCCATTTTCAAAGTCGATTAAAATACACACGTCCTGTTAGACAGACCACAGAAACAAAGCCATGAAACAACTCTAGTAAAGATAAGTACTAACTTAGTAAAACTCAACACGTGTCTAAATAAAATATAACTCTAAAATGAACTCTAATTTACAAAACATGTCCCACAACACTACGTCTAACGTTAAAAACATCTACAGTTTTATCTCTTTAATCTCGAAAGCTTTAATTGTCTTAAGCATCAACTCGTCTATTTCAACACTTACTTAATTCACTTAATAAGACTTAGTAAGTCATTCGTCAAAGTTAACTTGCTCTAACTTTGCGGCACTCATCACAGATAAAGCTAGTTCATTGTGTTGAATTTAAAATTATTAATGTATTTAGTTATCTTAGCAAGAAAAAGCCGACGTTTTGGCTAATTGTTTTCGTGAATTAAAAAGTTGGAGCGTTGATGTGTTGAATCACTATAATTGTGCAGAAATGTTTCTTAAGGATCCTGGTAGAGATTTCAATGCCAGACGATATATTAGGTCTTTACCTATGAAATTGCCGTTCTGCAGTACTGGCCATTTCAAATCAAAATAATTTTTGTTTGGCTAAGAATTCTAATTTCAAATTAATTTTATTTTAAAAACATGTTTTTTTTTTCCAAAAGTAGTCATTTGTTTATTGATTAGTGTTACATTTTCATCACATTTCAATATTTTTCTTCATAATGGATACGTTAAAAATTCGAGTAATTATGGAATATGAATACCGTCGTGGCAGCAACGCGGCACAAGCGGCACGCAACATCAACGACGTTTACGGAGCTAACACTACAAACCAACGCACCACCTGTTATTGGTTTGCTCGCTTCCGTTCTGGAAATTTCGACCTGAAAAATGAACCACGCGGTCGTCCGAAGACTTTGGTCGACAATGACGAATTAAAGGCGATTGTGGAAGCTGATGATACACAATCTACGGCTGAATTAGTAGCAGCTTTCCACGTTAGCGTCAAAACAATATTGGTCCATTTGCGTCAAATTGGCAAGGTAAAAAAGCTTGACAAATGGGTGCCCCACGAACTCAATGATCGCCAGCGCAAAGTACGCGTCGAGACGTGCCTTGCACTGCTCAACAGACACACAAATGAAGGAATTTTGAACCGCATTTTTACCTGCGATGAAAAATGGATTCTGTTTGATAACCGCACGCGCTCAGCAAGTTGGTTGGATCCTGGTTCAGCACCTAAACAATGCCCTAAACGAAAATTTACCCCTAGAAAAGTGATGGTCACTGTTTGGTGGTCTAGCGCCGGTGTGATTCATCACAGCTTCTTACCAAACGGGGTGAGCATTACTGCAGATGTGTACTGTGAAGAACTGAACACAATGATGGAAAAGCTGGCACATCTCCAACCAGCATTGGTCAATCGCTCGTCTCTGCACGACAACGCGTGACCTCATATTGAACAGCAGACGGTCTCCAAGTTGCAAGAACTGGGGTTGGAAGCTCTCCGTCATCCGCCCTACTCACCAGACCTTGCGCCTACAGACTACTACTTTTTCCAGAATTTGGATAACTTCTTGGCGGGAAAAAAATTCAGTACCCGAGAGGCAGTACAAAATGCCTTTGAAGAATTTGTTGCCTCTCGTCCAGCTGATTTATTTAAGAAGGGCATCAATAACCTGCCACTGCGTTGGCAAAGATGTATTGATTGCATGGGTGATTACTTCGATTAATACAAATAAAAAATACATGAAAAAAATTCGTTTAAATTTTTTCATACAAAACGGCAATTTCATAGGTAAAGACCTATTATTTGATAATAAAATATACAAAAAACAATCATCTTCATGATCATATCAGCCGAAACAAGTCCACTGCTGGTCATAGGTATCCCCCAAGCGTCGCCACAACGACCGGTCCTGCGTATCTCGCATCCATCGGCTACCCGCGACCTTCACCAGGTCATCGGCCCACCTTGTGGGAGGCTTTCCAACGTTGCGTCTTCCGGTACGCGGTCGCCACTCCAGAACTTTTCAGCCCGACGACCATCTGTTCTGCGGGCAATGTGCCCTGCCCACTGTCAGTTCAGTTTAGTGATCCTTCGGGCTATGTCGGTTACCTTGGTTCTCTTGCGGATATCATAATTCCTGATTCGATCACGCAAGGAAATTCCAAGCATTGCCCTTTGAGTGACTTTGAGCCTTGTGATGAGGCCCATTGTGAAAAAACAATACGTTATTATTAATAAAATTACTGCATTTATATTACTAACGATTTCCCGCTGGAATGGATCCCATGGAATAGGTTAAAGGATTTCGGAATAAAACGTCCTTACTCCCAAAAATACTTTCTGTTAGTGCAAGAGTTTTCATATTTTCATTTGTACCTTCTATATTTTACCTTTTACAGCTTAAAAGTCAATTGTTGACAACATTCTATAATATCATAAAGCCTAAAATTGTGTAGCAACATTTCCATTTTATATGCAGTAAATATTCCTAGACTAACGCTCAAAAGCTGCCAAAATTCCCTGATATTACAAGTACAACGTCAAAACTGCAATATATCAAAATTTCAATGCATTTTATAAAAATGTAAATGTTTTAGAGTATTCTAGCTATACGCTATTACAATACAGATACGTGGAATCCCAAATGGCTGTATTTCAGAGGCTATAAAAATGCATTAGATTTTATTCCACCTGTTACGGTATAAAATTTAAAGTTATCTATAAATACCAACACAATGCTCCTAGCTAAGCCCGGAAAGTTATTACAGTACGTGGGTTTAAGCTCGATTAAACTGTACTAAACATTATTAGTACGAAACTTTATAATCTACACAACTTAGAACCCTGCAGTAACAAAGAAAAAAAAAACCTTAACATACTTTTGAGCGCCTTTGATTCCTGAAAACTGTAATGTGAAAACGGCTATAGTTAATAACCAGTTTGAGACCCAGCAAATACATAATTATCTTATCAACTACTTACTAAAAAACAAAACAAGCAGAGGAAAGCAAGTTTACTAAACGTCTCGAAACAATTATTCCCAAAATAGTTCGGACTTGACCATTTCATAACCCATTCATAAACCGGGCCTCGCCGTAAATTTACCAAAAGGCGGTTTCCATTATGCACCCATACGAATAGCCCAGTGTCGCTGACAGGAACTTACGAGACGTTACCGCTCTTATACCGCACCTATTTATGAATACCACTTTCATATTTTTGGGTTTTTAACAAAGGATTATAGTACGAAATGAACATTTAAATACCCACACCCTTGTAATGTTTTCTTCATCTATCTTTTCTGTATCTTCTATGGTGTACATAATAAAGAGTTTTCTATTCTAAAACCCAATGTTTTGCTATTGAAGAGCATCTTTTTCATGGCATTACTCATTCATTTTAATGCAAGAAGGTATTGTTTCATGAAAAGAATCATCCCTTTCATTTGATTCGAGTCTTTTGAGATTCTCATTCATCTAATGCAAGTAGCTGATATTTTTACTTTGTCTCTTTAGATTCAAACGATTCGTTCTTGACCTTCTTTCATCAATGATTACTCGAGACTGATTTTATTAATGATCATCACCAGACGAGTCTGAGTATGTATAAAGCAGCAAGTCTTTAACATACAAAATTGGGTAGTATCAGCCTCCAAATTTAACTTTGGCTATAACTTCTACTATATAAATAACTATTTCACCGCCTAGCGTCAGCTCATCTCCTAGTTGTTTTATAACACTGGGTGATAAAAGATGCCATTTAGTAAACTATACAGCTACTTTGGGAGGTCAAGGTTCAGTCTGTATCTCGTTGATTACGTCATCGACTAAGTTATGGTCTTCTTTATAGGGAACGTTATGGCCTATCTTTACTGTTATGTAATGAGTACGGACGTGGAGTATTTTTCAAGTTGCTCTTGAATGAAAGTGTAATATTCTATGAATGATAAAGCTTTTAGAATTGTTTTATTATTTTTGTAGAGCTTCTATGTGAGGTTGTGTAAATATCTAGGTACTTTTCTCATTGTAACAACTTACGATTTTTTTTTACTGCAGAATCAGTAAGCTTTATATACTTTGAAGTACGGCGTCTGTCTCTATCATCGTCTGCATCTGCAGCTATCACAAATTATCCATCGTCTTCATTGTACTAAACTAATACAAATTCCCGAAAAGATTTATCATAACAATAGATTTATTTGTCTAAAAACGTGCTGGCTTCTAAGAAAATAATCCCCTTGTCCTCATTGCAATGATTGGTTCCAGCCTCCCCTACAAACCAATCTAAACAAGTGACACTCGTCTTCAAAAAAACACTACAAAAGATACCTTTAGAGTTCTCGTTACACAATTACTTTAGAGAACCGCACTGTCTGCCTATTAAAGAAATTGAATAAAACCCGAAGAATTCTTACCCGCAGGTAAGATTCTATGCCTATACAGGCGACAGGTAAACGTGCCTAGTGATAAATTTGAAGGATTTCGTTAGAAAAAAACACTCTTAAGGGTTGTTTGAAAAAGGTACTGGTACAAATACGTAGGCAGGTAGTAGAGCTGTTGAATTTGTGCGAATGCAGAGTTGAGACGTTCTTTTCTTTTGTATTTGACTGTCTGTTGTTTTTGTTATGTAACTGGGCTGCATGGAAAATACAAGTGGCAATATTTTTTAAGCAAAAAGTTCAAGCACCCTCTTGAGGTCTTACTTGTTTCTAAAAATATTTTTCAAAACAATAAACCCAATAGGGAACAATATAAGCCATGAAAACTTCAATTTATAATCATGAATTGTATCCAACTAGCTTCTGCAAGCGGCTTTGCCCGCGTGATCCCTAGGGAACATACTCCCGGATAAAAAGTAGCCTATGTCCTTTCTCAGGCTCTAGTTTATCTCCGTGGCAAATTTCATTTAAATCAGTTCAGTATTTACATCATCGCTTACCATCAGGTGAGATAGTGGCCAAACGCGTGCAAACAAAAAAAATGTAGTTTTGGCGTGAAAGCGCGACAGACAGACAGAGTTACTTTCGCATTTATATATTAGTAAGGATGCGAAAGTAACTCTCTGTCTGTCTGTCTGTCGCGTACTTAGGCTACTTTTTATCCCGGGAGTATATTCTCTAGGAACCAGGCGGGCGAAGCCGCAGGCAAAAACTAGTTTATAATATTAGTAAGGATAAAAAAGAATATAAAATATTCCAGTAAACTCTTATAAAACCTTCATTTGTATTACATTCTAATCCTAAAAAGATCCTATTATCAGGATACGTTTCGATTCCCCCGGCATCAGCTCAGAATTGGCGTAAAAGACAATGTTCTTAAAGGATTAACGTACTCTATAAGGTTAAGACGATTTCCATCTGAGTAGAAAAAGATAAGGCTTACCATGTACTTGAGAGAATTTCGAGTATTCCCGGTATTTTCCCGATGTCAGTGAGTATTTTCGGGCATTTTCGTAATTTCAGTGAATCCTCTTAATTGAATTTAGGCTGTGATTTCTCTGCGTGAACGTTTTGAATTTGTGAAATGTTTATTTTTGGTGTTATTGTTACTATAGGTTAAATAAACATAACATGTTGATGATTTAAGTTTTAATAAATTTGCTTGCGTTTTCAACTTCTATTAACCAAAAAGTGTCTGAAGACACGAAAACAAATAAAAAAAAAAATTACACGTAGTAAATTATTTCAATATTGTACCATTGTAAAATGAAACTAGCCATATGAACCTCAAAAAAATGCAAAAAAATTACAACCCAATCAATAAAATCTCGAATGAATTAGTTATTGACCACAAACAGGCTATAATATAATCGCCAATAATTTCACAGAAATGGGGTGCCTTCGAGAGCCGAAAAGACGTTATATTTTATCAAAACAAATTCTACTACAAAAGCTCACGACCGAACGTTCGGGCGCTTGCTTAATGGAACCAGAGTTTAACATTAAGTAAGCACGTAGCTCCCTCGTATTATTTTAATGTCGCATTTTGCGAGCGTGACAAAGATCAAAGCAGTGATTTTACACACTTGTCTCTCGAAATTATGTGAGAAATTTCGTAACAAACATTTTCTTTTGCAATGTTTTCTCTTTCATTAGTTTTTATTAGTTTAGGGTTAATCTAATAATTTCGAGTAATGCTTGGGGATTGAAATAAAACTAATTTTACGGATTGTTTTGCTTTTATTGTTGGGATTTCGTTTGTGTTTGCAGCTGTTTTGAGATTTTCGAATCGTTTATGAAAATGAGACAGCTACTTTGTTTATATTTGACTAGTCGACCCGCGTAACTTCGTTTGCGTCATAAATTCATTACTGCTCCGCTCCTTTTAGTCTTAGCGTGATGATTTATAGCCTATAACCCTCAATAAATGGGCTATCTAACACTGAAAGAAATTTTCAAAGCAGACCAGGAGTTCCTGAGATTAGCGCGTTCAAGCAAACAAACAAACTCTTCAGCTTTATATATTAGTACTAGTTGACCCGCACAACTTCATCTGCGTCACAATTTTCATTACTGCTCCGCTCCTATTGGTCTTAGCGTAATGATAGTTCCTGAGATTACCGCGTTCAAGCAAACAAACAAACAAACTCTTCAGATTTATATAGTAGTATAGATAGAAAGAATAGACGTAAAAATCTTTTTGTGAAAATACCCTCCTAGCTGGCTTTCAAACACTTTATCATTCCACCACATTTCCATAATGTATAGTCTAATCCTGCATACATTATGTATAAACCTAATAAGTAAATCTATACTCTATGCTATTATATAAAGCTGAAGAGTATGTTTGTTTGTTTGTTTGTCAGTTTGTTTCTTTGCCTGAACGCGCTAATCTCAGGAACTACTAGTCTAATTTGAAAAGTATTTCAGTGTTAGATAGCCCATTTCTAAAAAGGTAAGGAATAGGAGCGGAGCAATATGGAAAATGGTGACGCAGACGAAGTTGCGCGGATCAACTAGTCATGTATAACTTAATAAGTAAATCTATACTATTATATCAAGCTGAAGAGTATGTTTGTTTGCTTGAACGCGCTAATCTCAAGAACTATTGGTTTGATTTGAAAAATTCTGTCAGTTTAGATAGCCCATTTACCGAGGAAGGCTATATATCACCACGCTAATACCAATAGGAGCGTAGCAGGCGAAGTTGTGCGGGTCAACTAGTACTCGAATATTTCAACAGAATCCTCATTAATAAACCAGTCATGTAACAGAACTGTAGTGAACATAAAATTAATGTTCATTCATTCGCTCATTCCATTATTGTTCAATTTATAGTTTCAATGATTCATAATCCGACGAATCGAATGAAACGCCCACAATATTAATTTATTGTCGTCACTGACATGAATGTCTAAATCTGTAACAGTTGAAGCTTATTAGCTTTTCAGTATAACGTCCGAGGCTGGACATCAAATGTATTGATTTCATCTAAAATAACCGATTTCAATGCAGACGTTTTAAAGGAAGTAGCTGTTTGTGAGCGGACGCGGGCGCGGAAATTGTATTAGGAAATAACATGAGTTTGTGAACTTTTGAACTTACTTCAGTGTCTTTGTGAAGCGCCAGTTTTTAAAGTACGTTTATTATTTTGCAGTTTAGTTCTTCTGCTACTTTTAGAGATAAAATTTACAGTATCTACTATCTAACTCAATGAAGAAAAGTGTAAGGACCTGCCGGTCGATTCTGCAAACATGTCGAAGTGAACGTTTGGGCGAAGTGATCACGAAATGAGCTGTCATTCCATCTTGATAGTATGGATTGTCAGCTCACTCCATGATCACTTCACCCAAGCCTTCACTTCAACATGTTTACAGAATCGCACTGCTGTACTGACACTTCAAACATATCCATACATGATCAATGATCACAAATTTGGACTTTATCAGATTCTGCCATTTATTTGATGTTTGTAAAACAAGTATATCTGAAAACGTTAAATTTTAGGGAGAAATTGTATAATAACAGTGTTAAAGTAAATCCTCATATTAATCTTAAAACACATTTACATACTGTGAATTTCTTCAGACAATTTATGGTTATCAATGTACTCGTAATTTTCTTCAAGATAGCCATTCTATTAACGGCATGAGCTAAACAAAAATAGAACCCAATAATATTGATAAATTTTCCATATTGCCAAACAAAGTTTACAAAGACCGTTATTAGTTTTTAAATGTATTATTGTTTCTGTCCTCAGTAAATATACTCAAAACATTAATCAAACAAACAGAGGGACGTTATTAAAAAGAATAGACAGTGTTCGCAGGAGTGTAAACAAAAATCCGGCCAAGTGCGACTTCGACTGTCACACTAAGGGTTCCGTATCTTAGACCAAAAAAAAACACGTTTTTTTGTGTGGGAGCCCTCTTTAATTTAATTAATTGTTATTATTTATTTTTATAACGGCAATTCTTAGTTTTTTATTTAAAAAAAAGGTTGCCTCACACTGGAAATTTTTCCTGTATCGTGGGTGCGCTCACAAACATATTAAGTCACATACACGAACAGCCTAATTAAAATAAACACCCTATAAAAATTGCACCTTCTACCTATTACGGTTCATGAGATGCAGTCTGCTGTTAGACAGACGGACGGCGTAGGCTTAGTAACAGGGTTCCCTTGGTAACCCTCGGGTACGGAACTCTAAAAAGAATAGACAGTGTTCGCAAGAGTGTATAAATAAAAAAGAAACAAGCAAACAAACGTTCCAAAACGAAGCTTTGGACTTCTAATAGTATCTTTTTACAACTTCATTCGAAATAGGTATTGCGGGCGCTATTCCGGACAGAATTAAATTTAAAAAAAGTCTGATCGAAAGCGGTTCGGACGACCGCACCGTGGAAAGTGTAATGATTTTTAAAAATTCGATTTCTTTTGAAATGTGAGAAAAGGATTCTACTTTTTCACATTTCAAAAGAAATTTTCTTTGTTATGAAATACAAAATACTCGTAATAGTTTATAAAAGTAGCTAGAAAGTAATATTCTATATTAAACTCATCATTTTTATAATCAAGTATACTTAATATCGTAGAATAAAAAGCTTATGACTATATTTTTTTGTTCTAGTATTTCACTAGATCAAACGAATTCCTAAACATCTTCACATAAATAATAGGTACTCATCATAAACGTATAATTTAATAAGGCAGAGCATTATAATCAAACTGAAGAAAATAATTTCAAGACAAAACTTCGCGAGCACAAGACAAAGGCGCTCACTTCTACAAAGCAGCTTTAAAAAGTAAGAGGCAAACATGATTCGCGAATCTTCGCACGATATTAAACTTTTTACAATAACAAAAGACTTAACTGCCGAACTTTAGCATCTCGATCTAACAATCCCTTTAATTAAAGCGTCGCGAACGCGTCAAGGGATGCCCTTAAAATTTCAATCCCTAATAACCATTTGGAAGAAACAAAAAAGTCTGCACACAACGCTTTTTGTCCCGCTCACACTGATTACTACCCTCATTCGCGTGAAAAAGAGAAAAGATTTTAATTAAACACGCTGATGAGCTAGTTTCGCGATGTGTAATTTTCTTTTGACGACAATGCTTTTGTGTTTTGTTAATTTATCTGGAGAAAATGGGTGTAATAAAAAATCGCTGTGGCATATTGGAGTTTTAATGAGTTACTATAAATTCTAATATTTAAAAATCCCACTTGAGTGGTTTTTGTAACTACCAATAAGACTAAAAGAAACTTTGTTCATTAGAGGAATTCTAATTATGACTTTTGAAAATGTTTGTTTTATATGTAATATTTCACAGGGGCTCGAATACTAGGAAAGCTATCCTAAATAAACAAAATGATACAAACTGTTGTGCTAACGTCAAACCATACGTTACAATCCATTTTTCCCCTCCGCCATCGCCATTGAAAGGCATATTATCAAAGTAATTACGTCAAAAAATTATAGTAAAAAACCAAATATACGGAGGGTGCACGCAGCATAAATGACTCAAAGTCACGTGACATGTTCCGGTGCGTTCATTACACGCCTCCCCACAAATTAGGCTGAGTGCAGGCGATACATCCGATACCCATTCCAACAAGTCAATGGGCGAATGAATTACGATCAGTTTTGGTAATAAAGTAGGCAGCCAAACGCTGAGTCATTGTTTTAAAGCCTCCTGTTTAAGTGATTATGTAAATTTACAACAGGCGGCAACTCTGGAGCGTGTATTTTATACTTAGCCTAGAATATGAACCAACTTTTTTAATGTTTTGGCAGGATTTTTTAATACTTTTTAAAATTAAAATTAATATTATTTTTGTTGTTTTAAAATTATATAAGAACTACAAAATATTGACCTTAATATTCACAAAGCATCTTCCATGTCAAACGTTTTATTAAAACATTCAAAAAATGTCGTACATTATTTCACCCGGACTTTATGCTACAGCGCTTTCAAAGCAAGTCTTTAATTTATTTTTTGTTTGTTCCAGGTTAGTGAAAAGGCAAGGGGGACATGGAGACCGTCATCCAATATTTACTCCTAGCTTTGGCTCTGACTTCAGTGCAAATATCCTACACTGAAAGCCGTCTAAATGAAAAACGCAGGGATAAAACTGAAAGGAGGTTCCACGGGACGCAAGTGAAAGATAACATATGCGAGATAACCAACAGAGAATCTAAAGTACATTGCTATTGCGAAAGTACGGACGTCAAAACAGCTACCAGAGCCGACTGTTGGGTTTTCAACGGAGGGATTGATGAAACTGATCCAATATGGTCCACTTTCAACTCTCAGCCTTATTTGGAAAGGCTAACATTCAACGTTCGATCCGACGGAGCACTTAAGTTCATTCCATTCCACGTGATCCATCGCATGAAACGGCTACAAAAGCTCTTCATACACTACGCTACACTAAACAAAATTGAGAAAAGAACATTCTCAAACATAACCACACTGAAAGAAATAACTCTGATGAACAACAAAATAACCGAATTGGACTTCTCATCGTTCACGAATCTCCCGTCGCTCGTAAACCTAACTATAAAAGAGAATAAAGTAACAGAAGTGCAGAGGGACGTGTTCGTCGATTTGCCGAGTCTCAAATATCTGGATTTGTCTTTTAACAGTATCAATCTGGCGCACGACGGTTGTTTTGAACATCTGACCGTACTAAACGATCTGATACTGGAGGCTAATTCAATTACGGTGCTGACTAGAGACACATTCAGGGGCTTAGCTAATCTGACGAGATTGGATCTGCGGTCCAACAAGTTGTCAATGTTGGGCGATTTAACTTTCACGGAGCTGTGGAATCTTAACGAGCTACTTTTGGATAATAACGAATTGAAATTCCTGTCTGAAAGGGCCTTTGACGGTCTCGCTCTGCTACAGAAATTATCTATGACAGGGAATAAATTGAAGTCTATTAATGAGGGGCTATTAGAAGGTGTGCGCGGTCTTGAATTATTGGATCTGAGGAACAATGAGATAGAAAATTTTACTTACGAGACAATAAAGCCGATATTGGAAAATTTGAAAATGAGGAATGCTGTGCTGTATTTGAGCGGTGAGCTTTAATTTTATTTGTTTGGTTGTAAGGAAAGTTATGACCACAAAGGAAATACTATATTTTAGGCTAGAAATACTTGGTTTATATAGTGTCTTATATTCGTAATAATTACTATCATTCGACCCGTAACCCGTCCGAACCTTTCATACTGACCCTTCCATATTTACCATATAGGTATATTATTTTACGATCCCCTGTGCAATTACGTTCCTATAATAACTTCAAACTCCACTATTTGGATTATAACAGGAAATTTATATTCAATTCTATCACTTTTTCCATTGTTCAAGATAACGACATTACATTGCCATTATAATGATATTACGCGTCCATTTTTGTTGGCAACATGTTATTTTTCGAATAAATAGTATACAGCATTTGGGAGTTAAATAAGTATGTTTTGTGCAAACAATGGGGAATTCCCTGCTGTATTTAATCCCCTTACTAAAGCACCCTTCACATTAAGGACAATTAATGAATGTAAAAGCGCCCTTTATCGACTCAAACGTAGCAATAAGTCGATTTCGTACAATGGCGGAGTTTTATTAAAAACAAACATGTTAAAGTTTAACATTTTGATTAAATTGGCACGTGTAGCCAGATAATTAAATGAATGATTTAAATAAACTTGCGCTAAACGTGGCTTGTGTGTTTGTTTTGGATATTAAATTAGAAATATGAATAAAAGACGTTTTGCTTTCTACTCATTTTAGTCAAAATCATTCCTAAGTACCCATACTACCTGTACTTTGGGGGATTTAATGAAAGCCACCGATGCTACAATAGGGTGTTTAACTAAAAAAATCTCATTAGTCCGTCTGATAGATTTAAAAAAAAAATCGACACGTATTTTTTATTTTTTCACGTAAACAAAAAATGAAGGAGATACAGCGAGTTAAAGTCACGCGTGACGTCATCTGGCTTGGTAAATTCGGTACATTTTTACCAAGCAATATATAAAATACGTGTCCAATATTTTTTGAAAATCTATCAGACGGACAAATTAGATTTTTTTAGTAAAATACCCCATTAACGTAGCCACCTACTGGGCCAAAACGACCTATGTAGTTATCCATCCATTTGAAAAAAATAATTCAAAATCACGTGAAGCAAGTAGGTAGCTGTAAATATTGATTGACAACAATATTTATATCGAGCAAACCAGAATTTATTAACAATCACTTCCACATTATAGAAGTGATACGTAGAAGTGTACAGATATCTTAAGTCCAATAACTTTTACTTCGAACAAGACTGCAGCAAGCAGATGTTGTTTTAAGTGTAAATAATTATTTACACCCCTTCCCCAAGTCACTCATGCACAGAACTTGAACTCACTAGTGCAAATAATTTCAATCGCATGATATGATACGATAGGATTAAAACTTTTCCATCTCAAAAATGTTTTTCATTATTATAAAACACTGGGAGTTTGGACCAATTTTTGAATAATTCATGTTTTGGGATTTATAAAATTTTTACTACATAGTTTAATTCGTGTCAAATCCTGTAAAACTAATTACTAACGTAACATTTTCTTTTACAGGTAATAAACTAAGTTGCGACTGTCGTTTATCATGGATACAAGTTCTAAGAAATGAAACTCAGAGCGAACCTCTACGAATGGCTTTAGATGGCTTCACATGTGTCATGAGTACTAGTGCAACTGTTGAAAGTACATCAAATGATGTTATCTCGGCTTTTAACGACCCTACACCTTCAAAATCTGAACATCTGTACGAAATAGAAACAAATGCCGATGTTCTCCAAAAAGATGCCAATGATGAGGAATTGTACGAAGACACAAATCAATATAAATTCGAACCAACTGTACAACCAGTTGTCGCCAATCAACTTACAATCGTCAATATGCCTGTAGAAAGTTTGCCGTGCCCTCGCGAGCTGGTTCGAAGTGGTGAAGACTCTTTGATGCTTTCATCAAAAGACGAAAACTACTGGCAATCAAGTACCAGCATACGGATTTTACCAAAACTGTTCTTTGTACTTACGTTATTATCAATAAGCGTATTTTAATCACTAGTATTAAATTATAGAGTTTACCGTGTGATGCTATGTATGATAGTAGTGCTGAAATCAACGAGAAAGTTCAAGTAGCAGATAACAAACATTTACACAAAAAGATACCTTCTTGCCGAATCTAAAGTAGGTCGCATAATGGTTATAGAACCGATTATCTTGCGTCCTTTGGCAACGATCTCTTCTTTAATGGTCTAATCTGTGAAAAGATTATCGCTACGCATATTTTTTCTTTTACAAGCACACAAGAAATCAAAGGACCAATGTTTGGTTTCTGGATCTACTATAAAAATACTGGCTTGAATTTTACCGCAAATTTCAGCACTAAGTGCTTATAATTTTATACTTCTGCTATTGTGCTTCATTTATAGATTTTAAGAGAAAAGACTGGTTTAGATATTTAATTAAATTATTTCTTAGTAAGTGTAATTTAAATCCAGTGTCATGTATCATTCTACCCAGTGTTAATAATTTCACGATGGAGCCATAAAGTACCTAACATAAGCATTTGCAATGTCTTAGATAAAGTTCTAACTTGTTGAAAATTATATAGGTACGGACGTAACTATTTTGTAAATGATCATACTATTTAGAACAAATTGTGTAAAAACTATTTTTTATATTCGATAAAATTAAGTATTGAAAGAAGTACTCTAAAAGTTTTTGGTCGTGTTAGAATATCAAACAAAGGTCATAATAAATTGTACCAAACAGCTTTTCAGAAATTATAGTCGATATACTTACGTGACTAAAAGTTTAAGAGATCGGAGGCTCGATCTTTTAAGCGTAAGGCTTTTAGATATAAACTTTGAATAAAAGTTTGAAAGAGACGTATTCGAAAAGCAAGTAATGGAAAATAAATCATTTGAGTGCAAAGTTGGGAATAAAAATTATTTGATTGCTTCTTCAATTTAAGATTTTTCTATCGCTGATCTCCTGTTTACAAATTTGATTAGTTTTAGCGTTAAACAGAGCAATGTTGAAATAGATAGTGAATTTAATAAAAACGTGCTGACACAAATTGTTCAATGAAAACTTAGATAGTAGAACACAGGCCTTACCAGTAAACCTATGAATGCCAAATTAAATATTGGTGATAATATCAAAGTAAAGGTTGCTGGTCACAATCCCACAAGAATTTTCTATGTCGCAAGTGCTATTACAAACACAAATCATACGCTTGAACATCTGGACAAGGAAGAAACATCTGTTTATACAGATTTATGTGCGAATGCGGAAATCGAACCTTCAATGTATTTTTGCTCTTTAGATATTTATGTACATACGGAGACGCATCAAGCTATACATAAACGTCTAGTATAAGCTGACCACGAATTATAAAGATTTTCTATTCTGTGAGAGGTCCGCATATTCTGGATATATATATATAGCTTGAATGTCATCGTGTGTGTCATGCATGTACCAGATTTTATTTTATTTTGTAAGTTAGGTTTGTGAAAGAAATAAAAATGTATTATAGTAATCGTAATTCTTGTACATATAGAATGTAAGAATTTGAATATTGTAACTAGACGATAAAATATGAATAAAAATTTTGAGATCATGAACTTGGTAACGATTTATTTATTAAGGCGAATACCCAAGTAATTAGAAAAAAAAAATGAGACTTAGAAATATAACATTTTCGACTAAATTGCTTTTATGCATACAAAACAAAATGCAAGATTGAAGACATAGGAACGCACATACATAACTATTCTTCTAATCTAACTAGAAATATTTGAGACATAAAAGCTGAAAGTAATTTTACACACAAAAATACCAAGTAATTTTCAATGACAAATAATAGTTTAATATTACAAAACATACTATAGAGCCATATACTGTGCGTACACCGCTCATACCGTTGATGGACTTAGATTAAAAATAGTCTAGACACATAATCATATATTGTTCCCACTGCTGGGACACAAACCTCCTCTCGTTCGAGCGGGAGTGGGCTATATCCACCATGCGGGCCCAGTGCGGGTTGGTAGATATCATAAATGTCTTCGAATTTTCGATTCTAGGACATGCCGGTTTTCTCACGATGTTTTCCTTCACCGCTTTGAGAGCAGTGGTGATGAAATAATTTACACAAAGTAATTCGCCTGTCTGGGTTCGAACCTACGACCTATCTATCACTCGTAAGTCGCGGCCTAGACACTTGCTTGTAATTTAGCTAAGATTACGGTTTTATTAAGTTTTTTTTTTATTTTATTTTTTTATTTTTAATGGGTTTGCTCTTGACTCTAGTCTATGTCAGAGATGACAGAGACAAAGTCTACGATGGAGCGAGCCTACCCAGAAGGAGCCTGTTCACTTTAACTTTGAAGAGATTAGGGTTGTAAGCTTTTGGAAACACAGACGCAGGCAGAAAGTTCCACTCCTTTGCTGTGCGCATTATAAAAGACGTTTGAAAACGCTTAGTGCGAATTGGTGGAATAAATTAAAAAAGTCTTGACTGTTAAGCTCTTAGATACAAAACCAAGCCAATATCAAACAATCTTTGTCATACTACGCAACAGGTAATAGGTAACATAATGGCTGTTCCAGAATCTAGTTAAAATTCAATTTCTCGTTTCTACACAGTCTGAAACAGTCATGATTGCGATGTGTATGCAAAACTGAATATTATTATTGAAGTCTCCGACTACATTAATGTTGATATTGCTTTGGGTATATCTGTCTTTATACAGTCTGATCCAGATCTGTGTGGTCATTGTAAGGGGTGGTTTTCTGTAGCTGCTTTACAGTAAAGACACAATATCAAAATAAAAATACTGACTCTTTTCAACCAACTCGTTCTAGAAAAATGACTAAAAAGTAAAAGAAATATTTTTTTTAAGTAATATGATACAATAACTGGCATAAAATCTGTGATTGAACTAAAATAGACGTGACCAGCTGCATCAGACCGCATGAAAACTGTTTTTTTGGAACATTTTCCCCTGCTGTTAGGTTCCTTTTCATATTTTTCAATATTTAATTTTTTATTTTATATTGTTTCTTTACTTTATAGCAGCTACAGAACACCACTCTTAAAACATGACCACGCACTTCTGGAACATCTTGTATAATGGTCAGTATAACCGTCAGTTCTGTGTCAATCAATCTCTTAGCAGACTATACAGCTAGATGGGCTTTGGTCAGATAGGAGGCTCAGATAAGCCACAATACGTCTTTGAAGCCAGATGACACACGATGTCTCACGTTCCTAGTTCAATAGCATAATATACACAGACGACAGCTTATTTGCTGAAATACTGACTATATGCTCCGGCTAATTTCTTGTAAAAGCAAAATTTAATCTAAATGATTGATTCATGCGAGCCATAGATCTTCAAGCAATTTGATCAATGTTCAAGTTTATAAAATTGGCCTAAAGAGAATATGCGTAATTCTATTTCTTCAAAATTTTGAACCAGCCTGTTTGATCAAAATACTTGAACATCTATGGCCCGCGAAATAGAAACACGGAAAGGATGTAAACGAAATCAAAATCATTCTTGCGTAGGTATAGTAGCTAAAAAAATATTGAAATATATCCTCCACTTATTTTCTTTAACTGATTCAACTTCATGAGCTAATATGACCTCAATAACATTCACAATAAAGAGTTTAGTCTGCATTTTGCCACGCAACCGATGTACAGTATCCAAGCCTCTGGGGAGCTCTTACAACTCATGGTTTACAATGAAAGCGGTCCGGCAGAACCCCAAGTCCTTTTGGGATTTCAAACTGGGGAGCCACCCCTTGTCGTGACTTTTTGTCATGATACTTACGGGTCGTTACTACCTCTTTGGCTAGCAAATAAATATCTGCTGACAATGAGTATTGTTCATACAAGGGATCACCTAATAATATGTACGTACTGTGCGTTACAGTAATTGCAGATGGGCGCTTCTACCATTTCTTGAAGACGTAATATCATATTGATCTTGAAGAGTTTTCTGTAAGAACTGTATGTTTTTAGGTGATGAACAAAACGGCGAATTTTGAATTTTCGGAAAATCAGGGGCATGTCGACTGGACGAAACACTACTGAGTCATCCTAGAGAGAATGTTGAAATATGAGTGTAATAACACTAGCAATAACATACCTAATTGTGGAATACAAGAAAGCTGGTTTGCAGAAACAGAAAATGGTAGTAATACTACCTCAGATAAAGTCATTCATCAAACTTTCCTACTAGTTGTTACAACATTCTAATTATACATTCTGAAGGCGTATAACTAGTTGTATTTTAACTAGTTGGAGTACTAGAGTTTAAAGTAAATCAAAGAGTATGACGTCACTTCTTCGAACTTAGATAACGCAATCCTCATCCCACATACACAGTAACTAATACGGAGGAACAATAAGCTGAACAAGAGGGAACCAGTAACTATACGAGACTGATTCCAAAAGTTAGCTAATGACAGGGAATTATAATGGAGTTTTGTTACCTCTGGGAACAAACAACAAGTTTTGTACGTGTGTACTGATATACAAGATTCGATATAGATATTAGAAGAGTAATGCTGCGTAATATATTATGTTGTGAGTGCTTATGATACAGTAAATTCACTTAATGTTAGGTTCTCAGAATAAACAAGGTCACGTGCGTGATCTAACTTAATATTCTCGGGAGAGTAATCATTTCTAGTATAGTAGTAGTTCTAGATATCTTGAAGTGATTGTTCTGTGCGTGGGTTAGCTTCAGTTTAATAACTATTTTCGAGAGGCTGGATTGATTTAGTCCTGGTAATGCTATTCTGTAGGAGCTCGTAGCTAAATAATACCAGCCGCACGGGTCAATCTTGAAGATTAAGAAACGCTTGCCAAGGTTGGTCTGTGGATGGGTGACCATCTTAACATAACGAGTTTCGTCCTTGCCTCGGAAAGTACGTTAAGCCGTTGGTCCCAGCTGTCATTTGTAGATCTTTGGCAGTCGTTACGGATTGTCAGAAGCCAGTAGGTAAATCTGACTCCAGTCTTGCCAAGATGTACCGTGTTACCCAGTTAATGGGTTGTGGAGGTCTGGTAGGCAGCCGCTTTACGTAAAACACTGGTATTCAGCTGAATCCGGTTTGACTGGAAGCCGACTCCAATGTAGTTGGGAAAAGGCTAAGCAGATGAAATGAATGCTATTCTGTATGTCATTGAAAATACGTTTAAAAAATTGCGTATAAATAAAGTCATTGCGCTTGAGACAACTGTTGTTGGCAACACTTTGACCTCAAGCTGACTTAGATCGTGAACCTAGTTTCAATAGAATAAGAAGTTAATAAAGATAAGCCTCTTTACACTCAAACCTGTAGATGATTACATTAGCTGGGACAATCGGTTCAGTTAAGATTAGTGGCTCAAGACAAAAGTCTTTGCGTCTGTGTTGACTGTTATGCCATATGGATCTGAAACGTGGTCAGTGAGTGACCACGTTTCAGTAATAAACGACATCAGTAGGTATAAAGTCACCCAAAGGACAATTGAGAGGGCTCGGAGTTTCCTTGCGCAATTAAATCAGAAAGAAACCTAGGTTACCGACCAAAATAATCTACAATATCGGCAAACTTAAACGGGCAAGGTAGATTGTTCGCAGGACAGATGGTTGATGGGGCCGAAAGATTCGAGAGTGGCGATGAAGAGTTGGCGACTCATTACCATTGATGTCTGACCTGCAATAATACTATTTAAAGCATTAAAAACCGGCAAAGTGCAAGTTGGACTCGCACACAACGGGTTTCGTAATCTAAACCGTAATTTTCATTATTTTTTGTTATAGCGGCAATAGAAATACAAAATCTTTGAAAATTTCAACTCTCTACCTATTCTATTTCTTGAGATACAGCCCGCTGACAGACAGACGGACAGCGCAGGCTTAGTAATAGGATTCCGTTGGTTACCCTTCGGGTACAGAACCCTAAATTTTTTTTTATTTATTAAACATACTCATTTAAGCAGGAAGCTGTGTACTTTGAAGTACTCGTAGATGCAACAAATCAGAAAAAATACCTATCGACGATAAACTTTAACCATGTAAAGTCACATCTAATACAACTGAATCTCATTACAACATAAATAACGTAAGACACAAAAATTACAGCATTCGTCTTGTTGGTAAATCAGATTATCTTTGAATTATCTACTCGTAGGTGACGACTCTTATGTCTAAGTATTTCTCAGAAGCACTTTATACCTGATTTGGTGATGCTAATACGATTTCATAAGTCATAAGAGCGTCTATTTTGAGAGATGAGACGCTGTTTGACTGTTAAATTTTTTAATATTAATCAAACAAGTAATATTGCTGTATGGTGTCAGCCGGTGCCGTATGGTGCCGTAAAAGAATAATAGCATCCCATCACGTGTCGTAAGAGGCGACTGTCTCACCAGAGAATGGGCAGCAGCGTTCTCAGTAAAACGCAACACCATACACTGCGATCACCAACCAGTCTGCGATTATGGCAACCCCCCCTCCCCCTTTGGGGGAGGCCTAAGTCCAGCAGTGGATGCCTTTCGGCTGTTATGATGATGATGAAATAAATATCAATTGAACGAAAAAAAATCGTTAGTTGACCGTGGTTTAAAATGATCTAAAGTTCTGGAGCGGCGATCAAGTATCGGAAGACGTAGGACCGCTAGTAAGAGCCGTGGGAATCTATCGGCTGAGAAACAGAAGAGCCGAAAGACGTACACGTCCGTTGTTGTATGTATAAAATTTTATGAACAGCATCGGACGTCTTTCGGCTTAAATGAAAATGATGTCTGTACCCTAAATTGTCTATTTTATTAATGTGTAGAGAAATATTTGTAGGTCATTGGCAGAACTGGTTACATATACTTCTTATAGATTAACTGATCCTGCGTTTGACTAAGATCTCTCAAGATGAATACCGATTGTAACATCTTAAGCCGATACATGTCAACATTTCATAGAAACACATGTCCAACTGACAGCCAGCTTCCTGTTTGACTGAAAGCCGACCCCAATATAGTTGGGAAAAGGCTAGTCAGATGATGACATGTACAAGTGCACATTCACTCAAAAGTCCTGGTAGGGCTAACGTGGAAGTTACTAATCAAATGTCGTACTAGTTATAATAATAATAATAATAATAATAATAATAATAATGTTTTATTGTCAGGCAACTAAGACCCATACAAAAAATACACAATATAATATTACATAAAAATAAACTAATACACATAAAAATCACAAAAATTAAAACTTAATACTTATATTCTACAACAGACAGGGTTGTTATAATGAGATGCCCCATTATTGTACTCTCACCAAGCCTGTCAGCTATCACCTTCAAAAGGCTGTTGCCACTGCCACGCAATCTGGCGAGCAGAGACGCACTTTTCTTCCTCACTATAGCTGAGAAGCTGTCGACTCGGGCTTTTGCGAACATCTCTGATGCACTGCAGAGATGTTCGCAAAAGCCCGAGCAGAATCTTCCCACGAATAACTTTGCTGAAATGGCTTAGGTCAATTTCTATATTGTTTTATAGAAACATTTAGTGAATGCCCCCAAAATCCCTACTGTAAGTAAAATAGTTAAACTCCATCACAGCAACGGATGGACTCGTAACTTCTAAAAGAGCGACAGGAAATCGGATTTGTCAAAGTTTGAGTGAGCCAACTTGTTTAATTTGTCGAGAGCAAAGCCGGGGGAGAAGTGAAGTGTCCCCTTTCTAGACCTTGTGGTTTTAAGGGTGTTGAATTTATAGATAAAGGCTCGACGTGAATCAGAGAATGTGACCACCATGTGACAATGCATTCTCATGGAAGTGGTTTTACGGATAGAATAAAACCTACACAAAAAGTATTGATGTCGCTATGTCGCTTTGTAGGGTATATGGTACAGAGAGTAAAGTCCTTCAAACACACTTCCGTTGAATAGGGAGGATCCTCCGACTAGACCGTTGTTTGTGCCTGGCGGGCGACTGTTCGATAGATAATATTCGGGCTGATGTATATATTCAAATCGCAACTCTGCTTGCGCGATGCAGGATTTTGACGCAGTAGTTCGCTGCTAGTTGGATGGATGGCGTACCTATTGGCTCTTTTTTGTTGCGATGTAGATTTTCTCCGTTGGTTTTTCTTGGTGCGGTATTGATACCGCTACATCGCGATAGTCCTGGCGGCAACGTACATAGAATAATATTGGAAAAATCATTACAAAAATTTTACGAGCTCCGTTAGGGCGTGGACACATGTGTACGGTACGGCACCGGCCACCGTGTTACGGCACGACGCCGCTACCGGGAGACGGCAGGGCGTCGTACCGCGTCACGGTGCCGCATACGGTGCACCGCGGAGGTATACGGCGAACCACTCGGTAGTTAATGTTTTGTTGTTCTTTAGTTCGCACGTATGCATAAGGAATGATTTATATTAGACCGGGCCGTGCCGTGTACGTGGCCCGGATGGGGCACGGATTTGAAACGTTACATACATTTTGTATGAAGCAGTAACAACCGTGGTAGAGCGTCGTCCTTGCCCGGACGGGACACGGGTCATGCACTCTGTAATATAAACTGCTTCATAATGTAAATCAGGTTAATATAAATCATCCCTTATGAGTATGTGCGAACTAGATAACACAAAAAACGTTATGGCCAGGTATTCCCAATATTCAATCACTTTGAAACAATAATAAACAAACAAATAGTGATTATTTAAAGCCAAAAATACATATTGAAGTTTACTTTATGTACTTTGACAATTTCTGGTTCAAAACATAATGTCGAACACTTCACTCGATCAAAACAAAAAAATCGGAAGAGGAGTCTAAATTCAACAATTTTTTTAAGTTTTTCTCATTTTTCTTGAAGCTTATGAAAGTTATACTTCCAAAAACCATATCTAAGAAAGGTTAATAAGTAAAATATAGAAGAACAATTTGTGGTTTAATTTAGCATAATATAGTTTTTTTTTTTTTAATAAATTATTATGGCTTCAAGCCATCGACGTGAGCGCACGGCTTGCTTCGCGTAAAGTATGGAAATGTTAGATACCTACTTCGCTCGGTTTACCTGCCCTTAACTACCGAGCGGTTAGCCGTACCGCGGTGCACCGTACGCGGCACCGTGCTGGGGACAGGCACCGTGCCGTCTCCCGGTAGCAGCGTCGTGCCGTTACACGGTGGCCGGTGCTGTACCGTAGACATGTGTCCACGCCCTTACTTGTTTTTTAAAGAAGGTTATAGAAATTCACATAATCACAAAATTAATTATTACCACATGAAGATCCACAGAAACTATTTATTGATTCGTTCTAACCGTTTCTTCCTTTAAATTATTTTTAGCCTTGCGTTAGTTTACAATTTCACCTAGTGGAAAGGGATGATGTGGTCGACGGTGGAGCATATTCGCCTAGAAGTAGGTAACCCATTAACCATCGTAGTAGACCCCATCCATCGCTTTCCGTCTTGCGAGATCGAGGTCATCACGAAACGAAAAACTCAATTATCAGTGTTTACCTACTGAATTGGTTTCGTAACATGTTACAAACAAAAAAAATCACAGCTTGAGTGGGAGTATCAAAGGTAAATAAAGTTATTACTTTATTGGCCTTTGAAGCCCAAATAGCAGAGAAATAAACAAATAATAAACCAAAAATAAGTTCAAAATGACTATATAAAAACACAAATACAAAATACCGAAAAGCGAAACAAAATCGCAGTCGCTTCACGACAAATACTGGTATTCAGCTAAATCCGGTTCGACTAGAAGTCGACCCCAACATAGTTGGGTAAAGGATAGGAAAATTATATTTTTTTAAGTAACGTCCCGGTAATATAAGTCGTAATAAAGAGTCTTGGGTTCAGCCAGTCAGGTTTTTGCTTGGGATACATCATTTTTATGATAACTGCTCCAAACCGTGAAAGTAATCATTTTGACATGTCTCAGAACCAAATGTACGAAGAAACTTGATGGAGACCCATCACGTGTCTTAAGTACATTTTGGTCCCGGGCAGATCTTGCCGACTTGCTGACAGTAGAAACTTATTGTGCTGTAAGTATGTGTGGTTGATAGAAAGAAAGAAGGTGTTTGTAATGATATTAATATGAAACCAATAGATGGTGGGTGAAACTAGTTAAATATTCAAATACAGATATCTTATGTTGTTGTTGTGTAATAAAAGACTTTTCACAAGCAAAGATCTGACCGGAGAAATCTTTGGACGGTCCACATGGCATGACAGAAAACAAACCGGCAAGACCTAAATAGTGCATGGATATAGGGTAGGGTTGAAACGCCACATTGTACATAGCCACATTTGTACATAGGAATCAAGTAAGCTTAGTCTCCCTTGTTTACCATAAGTACATGACAATATTATGTTAATAGATACGTAAAATCCCCAAGCTCGTATAACCGTAATCCTTAAAATCCGGAAACACGCAGCGAAAAAAAAACAAAAAAGGCGCTGACAGTTTTGTTTTTTAAGTAACAATGCTAAGTAACAAATGCAAAAAATGTAGACGAAGCTTTGTACCTTAAAAATGCCGAGGTAATAAGTACAAGTATTTTACTTCGTGCGCACGGCACCTTAAAGACACTACTACCGGTTTCTGTTTTATGATAAAAGAATGAGGTATTCTCATAATGGCTCATTTACATTAGGTCGTTTTGACCGATTCGGTTGCAGCCCGTATTCGGTCTCAAACTAGTTTAAATCGGTTTTTGGTTAACCGTATTCGACCACGATATTCGGTCAGCGACTAGTGTAAACAAGTTTTCGGTTAGCAGTATTAAGCCGCAAACCGTTTTGGTGAACGAATACGGCTGATTTGCTGAAACGCGCCGCTCATTGTTCGGATGAATGCGGTCGCCAAACCCGTTAAACTAACAACTTTAACGAATACGGTCGCCGCATTCGGTGACCAACGTAAAGTAAACGCGTCATAACAAAAGGTCAGGTTTCAAATTGTGGCAGAGGGTCTCTACATCTTCCCGTCTCCTAATTGACAAAAGTTGAGAAAGATTTCGAGGAAGCTTAACCCAATGATGAAACCACAAAAATAGTCATCATCAGCATACCTAGCCTTTTCCCAACTATATTGGGGTCAGCTTCCAATCAAGCCAGATTTAGCTGAATATCAGTATTTTACGAAGAGCGGCTGCCTACCAGACCTCCACAACCCATTAACTGGGTAACACGGTACTTCATGGCAGACTGGATTTACTGGCTTCTGACTATCCGTAACGACTGCCAAAGATCTACAAATGATAGCCGGGATCAACGGCATAACGTGCTTTCCGAGGCACGGAGGAAACTCGATATAGTATGTTGAGATGAAACCACAAATATAGTAATAGTTAGAAAACTGAATCAGTTGAAATACAGTGTAGAAAGCAAAAGAAGAAAATGAAGGTACCATGTGAACTTTACCTCAAGGTCTGAGGTAAAGTCGATGATATCGTGAAGGCCATGGATGCAATGAACATCCTCCGGTCGATCTGGTGACTCGCACTCGTGCAGCTGATGAAAATGAACCTTCGACGAAACGCCCATGATCAGCAGTGAACGTCAGCTACAATGATGGTGATGATAAGAAAGCAACGCGTAGTCACTATAAAATACACGATCATGAGAAAAATACACGCCCAAAAGTGAGAAAAATCCGTTAAACAATGGTAGTACCCGACGAGCATGATTCCCATCTCGGCGAATGTTAATGCCTCGCCGCATGATGGGTACCATTTACTGTTATTACACCTTCTTTCGCCGAACACCTCTATCACCAAAATAATGAGCACCTAAATAACTTATTTTGTCAAGTCCCCTTCGCGTTTGAATATGTTACGTGTGTTAAGTGCTCTTTTGACGCGGATTTGAGGGGATGAATTCCATTTGCGAGTTAACGTGCAGCCTAACATGTTATTTATACGGCGGAGTTTATTTTTGATGACAAATTTTCAGACATTTTTTTCGTATTTGGATGGATGGAAATATTTTTTTTGTCATTATTTTCTCGAGAGTGCTTTTTGTTGGATCATCATCTGCCTAGCCTTTTCCCAACTATATTGGGGTCAACTTCTAGTCAAACCTGATTCAGCTTAATACCAGTGTTTCACGTGGAGTGGCTGCTTACCAGACCTCCACAAACCATTAGAGTAACATGGTATTTCTTGGCAAGACTGGAGTCAGATTTACTGCCTTCTGAGAATACGTAACGACTGTCAAAGATCTTTAAATGACAGCCGGGACCAACGGCTTAACGTGCTTTCCGAGGTACGGAGGAAACTCAGTATGTTAAGATGGTCACCCATCCACAGACCAACCTTGGCAAGCGTTGCTTGACCTTAAAGATCGACCCGTGCGGTTATTGTTATTTAGCCACGAGCTCCTGCTTTTTTTTGGATACAATTGGTAAATACATGACTTCAATTGCTGAATACGAAAATATGTATTTCATGAAACCTACCTAAACGATATGAGCTAATTGTCAGGAAGAATCAACATTAAAATAGTTCGTCAAAAAAGCTAAATATGTTATAGGAAAACCCACAATTCCCGTTCGTTATAATCACCATATTAAAACTGCAATAAATGAAACTATATCACCGATTCAAACTAAAAGCATTCGAATTTTGAACCAATTAAACGTCAATGATTTAATGGCAGCGATCCAGAATTCAGCGCGATTAATATTGCATCGCACGTTGAACTGGACGGCTATTTTGAAGTCCTCAATTCACTACACAGTAAGGCTTTAGTTTGGATTGGTTCAAGTTATGGAATGAAAGCTGACAATTCGACAACTAGACCCAGACTTGTTCAAAAGCTACGGCACAACGAAAGCGGAGGTAAACTTCTCATAACTTTTGAACCAAAATTCAAATGAAGAAAATATAATATAATATGCACGTTTTTTTTTTTTTTTTTTTTACTATTGGTAGGCACGCGCTTGACCACCATCTCACCTGATGGTAAGCGATGATGTGGTCGAAGATGTAGCACGCTTGCCTAGAAGTGTCCTATTCACTCTTGACTTAAAGACACGTAGCAACCAGACAAAAAAATAAAATCATGAAGTAGGTTTCAAAATAACAGTGAAAACATAAACTAAAATGATTATTAGCTTAAATGAAAATTAGATTTATCAACTTAAAGGCGTCCCAGTGTCTTTATCAGAAAAGGCGTGCGTGGGTTTTGTTAGGGAAAAGTTTAATACAAATGAACGTCTTTATACTCGTAAACAATTATAAATTGACTAATTAAATTAAGTAATGGAAAACAACATAAAGGACGTTCCACGTGGATAGCACGTGGGATGTGAGCACCAATCATCTATTCACTCTCACTGCATTATTCTTTAAATTTTTCTTTCCGACGGCAATCTTATTTGGTGTTACGTCAAGTTGCCGCTGTCAGATAGGGTATTATTATACTAAAAAAAAATATTTAGTCCGTCAAATAGACTTCCACAAAATATTGAACACATATTTTTAGGGTTTCAAACATCCGTGATCACTCGGGTGTCTGTCTGTCACAGCCAGTTTTCTCCGGATCAATTGGACCAATTCTGTTGAAATTTGGTATAGATATGGACAGTCTATAATAAATACATATATACATACATACTAATAAACAAAATTAACAAAGATATTAATAAAACACGAATCCAACGAATTAGCGCTGTAGTGATTCTTACAACAATTTGTGAATATGCTCACGAGCCTTCACATTAAACGACAACCGAAACTAAAAAAATAAACTGTATCGTGTGACATATCAAATAAAAGGGTGTGAGGGTTTTAATTATGTTTTTTTTTATAATTTTAAAATAATTCATTTTGAAGTTATTAAGGAAATTAGACCCATTCCTCCCCCCTCCTAATTTCTTCTTAGAAAATTTTAGACTCAGTAGCAGATAAGTCTAACTAAATATTACAGGAACATCTATAAGAAGTCTGTGATATTAAAATACTATAAGAAGTCTGTGATGTTAAAAAAAAATTGGTTCGGAACCCATTACACGCGAGTCCGACTCACCCTTGGGCTGTTTTTTTAGTATAATGCCCTATTCAACTACGTAAATCTTATCACCCCGGGAAGAACTATTTATTTACTAAATATTTAGTTCTTATAAGATGTTAATACTAACACAAACACTGATTCGAAAACTGAAGACTTGAACCACACAAACAGAATAATAAATGCACCAATAGAACAAGAAGCAAAATTGTCAACAGCTATCCTCAATATCGTAAATTGCTATGCAATTATTGTACGACCACTATTGAAGTAATTGCCTGCTATTAGAACTGGGGAAAACTAAGAAACTATAAATTGTATGGAATAAGACAATAGGCTTGTTTGACGGACAAAACTGTTCAGGAATTCCGAGACACTAAATGGTACAGTGATACAAACGTAGTATTTCTAATTACTCATGAATATTTTGTGTGGGAAAGTCTTTGTGTGTGTAGGATGGTAGGTGAGAAACACAATATTATTTGTGGTGTTATTTTATTTATCCCTTGTGGTCTTTGTAAGCTTTGTGATTATATTTATTAATGATGGTCACATCACTATTGTAGATTGTAATAAATTTTCTTTAGAACTAAGTAGTTTTTTAAATGTTTCCTCTTACTTTTGTTTATATTTAAACTAACTAATATTATAATTTATGCGGAAGAGAGTCGGTTCCTTTAAGTATTTGTTCATTTGTTTGTTATGCTTTCACGCTTATGTCGGTGAACCGAATTTTAAGATTTTTTTTAAGTAGATGGAAGGGTTTCTGGAGACGGTAACAGGCATCTTTTTGTTTAAAATATGTACGTGAGCGAATTCGCAAGCACCCTTCTTCAATAAGTAGAAAATACCATGAGACAATAATCATTGAGACAGACCAATGAACTGTTAAGGATTATGAATTCATATAAGATGCATGCAGCTGAGCTGAGTTCATTTGAGATTTTGCCTGGCTGATTAGGTATGTTAATAAATTATTTGCAAGTTCATTGATATTCAAATTAATATCATGGAATATTATATATGCGACTGTAAAAATTTGCATTTTCTATGGTCTAGTGATTTCAAGATTCATTTGCGCTTTGAAATTTATCAGACTAGCCATTATATTTTTCGCTATATTAAATCAGAAATGAAGCTTTTTGCCCGAAATATTTTCTAGTACAGAGTAGTTTATTCTGAGCTCGTGGCTAGATAATAACAGCCGCATGGGTCGATCTTTAGGTTAAGCAACGCATGCCAAGGTTAGTCTGTGGATGGGTGACCATTTTAACATAGTGAGTTTCCTCCGTGCCTCGGAAAGCACGTTAAGCCGTTGGTCCCGGCTGTAATTTGTAGATCTTTGGCAGTCGTTACGGATTGTCAGAAGCCAGTAAAACTGACTCCAGTCTTGCCAAGAAGTACCGTGTTACCCAGTTACTGGGTTGTGGAGGTCTGGTAGGCAGCCGCTCCGCGTAAAACACTGGTATTCAGCTAAATCCGGTTTGATTGGAAGCCGACCCCAATATAGTTGGGAAAAGGCAGGCAGTAGTTTATTCTGAGCTACAAATCGAATATGAAACAAAATCCTGAACTGAGCTAGTTGTTTCTACACGAAAACTTTTTATAAGCGGATTTAAAAAGAACCTTTTGCCAAATCCTGATAAACCTAAGTTGGGAAGTATAACAAGGTGCTGAGCGATAAGTTAAACAATGTCAGTAAGAATTTGTTTAAAGGATTAATTACGTTTACTAATGAAGACAAATAGTATTTGCTTAACTGTAAGGGAGATTTTGGAAAGTCCTATAGATGCCTCCCGTAACAATCGCTAAGATTCCTGAATATTTGTAAAGTTAAATCCGTTTCCTTTTACCTAGAATAATTATGAATTGAATGTTGCTGTCTATTGTTACTGTTAAGTTGTGTGGACTAAAACGTTTAGATAATTTTATGGTTCTCTGATGTTTAACAAGCTTCTGCCAGCGGTTTTGCCCGCGTGGTGCCTAGGAAACATATTCCCAGGATAAAACGTATAGCCGGGATATAAGCCTATGCCTAGACCTATAGCCTATGTCTATGACCTTTCTCAGGCTCTAGACTATCTTTTAAATCGGTTAAATAGTTTTGGCGTGAAGCATGATAGACAGACAGACAGACACGAGTTACTTTCGCATTTATAATATGAGTAAGGAAGTAAGGATAGTAAGGATTTTGCTAGGTATTCATAATTAGGATTTAATTGTTTTATTGCAATGTTTCCATTGGCATTTATTTTCTACGATAATTTTTGCTACGTTCGTTTTTCACCAGTCGACAGTCAACCGTTCTATCTATCAATTTATTGGAGTTTGGTTTCCACACTTAATCCTGATGTTGGACCATTGTGCGTGTGTCAGGTAGCCGTCATTCTAACCAGCCGACGTCCATAAGCCGATCAGTCCTCCTTGTGTGTTCTGGGCGTCAAGTCTGCTATTACGATAGTGTCAGAACGGTTTATCATTGATTTCATAATTGTTGATTTTGACAAGTTTGATAATCTTCTAATATAAAAGCGTCATTATGACTTTCCAATGGTCAACCACTGACACGCCATTGAAAGAAATGGCATAGGATGGTAATCTCATCCATAATGACAAATGAATAAACAATATGTAAAAATATATGTTAAATAATCTTGCATAACTTAATGTTCAAATTTAGAAGTAGTTTTTCGAAAATCATTTCTACTAACGGGTCTTATAATAATGGCAATACGAAAATGTTTTTCTACCACGATTCTATTGCGAGACCATAGACCGACCAGTGATCGACCATTATGAATTACCAGATTACGAAATTTTAGCAAAATGACAATGGGATCGTGTGGGAATGACGAATTTATAAAAAATAGCAGACTTGGGGCCCTGGATATCTGTAAGTGAATTCGATGTTTGTCTCCATATTTCGGCGATGCCTGTGCATTCCAGGAGCACGTGCGATACCGTTTTCTGTCGACCCGTTGTTTTCTAATGTTATTTTACTATTGACTAGCCTTTTCTACGATTTCGTTTCCATGGCTCGTTTACCCCAAGGGGACCGTGGATTAACCGGGGCTATTAGCAGCATCCAGTACTGACTACTTTCTAATGATGGAATAGCTACTCCGTCATTAGAAAGTAGTGATAAAAATCTTTTTATCAGCGATTATTTGATTTTTGTAATGATATAATTATTTTCTTAAAACAACTACCTTAAATTCATTTTTAGAGTTTCGCACCCAAAAGGTAACCAACGGAACCCTATTACTTTGCCTCCGCTGTCCGTCCGTCCGTCCGTCTGTCTATCAGCGGGCTGTTTCTCAAGCACCGTAATAGCTAGACAGTTGAAATTTTCACAGATTATGTATTCGTAATGCTGCTATAACTATAAATATTAAATTAAGGTTTATGGTACGGAACCCTTCGTGTACGAGTCAGACTCGCACTTGGCCTGTTTTCTACCCAAAGGGTATCCAACCGAACCCTATTACCTACTAAGTCTCCGCTGTCCGTCCGTCCGTCTGTCCGTCTGTCAGCGAGCTGTATCTCAGGAATCGTTACAGGTAGACAGTTGAAATTTTCACAGATTGTGTATTTCTATTGCCGCTATAAAAACACATAATAAAAATTAAGGTTTATGGTACGGAACCCTTCATGTGCGAGTTAGACTCGCACATGGCCTGTTTTTTTATTCATAAAACAACATAAAACTTCACCTAAACTGCAAAAACTTTTTACCCCAGCAAAATTATAACTAACAATAGCAAATAAATAACCAATGTCAATACCATGCAAGCATGGCTTCCCCCAAGCTATAAGCCCCATTGTGGTGTTCGCAGCTCAATATTACGATAATAAATGGTCCACAAACAGAATTAAAAGCATTGTGAGAGGAATCGTATTACACTCGCCATGTTATTAAGGCTACAAATCAAGTACTTATAAACACATTACATGAAGGGACGCTCGCTGACGTCAAAAGTGAATATTGGACACATGATTCGGAAATAATTGTTGTTCCTGTGGAAGGATATAAATGTTACTACCTGATGGTGTTAATATATTAAGTACAGGCATTAAAAAGTACCTATAGGTACTATTAACAAACAAGACTAATACATCCACGAAATTGTGTACAAACGCGTACAAAAATAAAAGAAATCATTCATAGTTTTAAGTTCGATTTGTTTACGTACACTGTAAATCATATTTTTTTCTCTAAGTATTGGTTTTGTCTACATTTATGAGTACCAAAATGCAAAAAAAAACAAGAGCATTTTATTTCAAATAAACCATTTAAAAGTGCCTGACTTTTGAAACGTAAAGGTCGGACAATCAAAAACATGGAAGCTATTTGCACGTTCCAAAGCGTAGATCTCTATGGAGAAAAACGTGCAAGAAACTCCAAGGACACTCTTTTAAACCATGTGATGTATTACATAAATATTATGAACATTATATTTGATTGCTTCTATATGTGAGGACGATATAAAGAACAAAAAAAATATTTATGAACAATTCAAAATGTACAGATTAAAATAAGCCAGTGGCAGATAAGAGATGACCAGTCACAGATGGCGTCCGTTCACGAACATTTATTTATTTAACTTACACACACTATCTTTACAGGATGACCCTAATACAATAGTGGTTTGCAAATATAAAAATTAATTACAGCTATTACTTAAAAACCTAAACTTTAAAAAATAAAAAAAAAACAACACTAAACTCTATTAAAATCATAATCTACATAAACATGACGCGTGTATCAGCACCATCTAGCTCAATAGGGAAGATGCAAATACAGAATTTATGAGAATGTTGTCAGTAAAATAATAAAAAAGTATATAATAAAGGCCATTACAAAGTTTTTATTTTGGTTAATATCGATTTTTAACAAAAATAATGAATTAAAGTATTGTGAAACGGAACGTATTTAAAAACAACAATCAGCGTTTTGTGACGCATCTGCTGTTATGCCAAAGAAAAGACAACCTTATGCCTTCGAGTTGGGACAGTTCTTGACCAGTGATAGACACGAGTGACGTCATCGTCGGTTTTCGCGCGTACCTTTAAATTGTCGATTTAAAAACGCAATTTTGGCAATAAGTTAAAGCGTTTTCATTTTTTATTTATGTGATGGTCTATTCTAGATGGAGTTCTTAATTAAAGCAAAAATGGAAATATTGCATGATTGTTCCTTATTATCCACAATGTTATGAGAACGACTATAATTTGCATAATAATGTTAGGATGTTCGCTGACGTCAAAAGTGAATTTCGTACACATATTCGGGTAGCCGATGGATGCGAGACGCGCAGCACCGGCCGTTGTGGCGACGCTTGGGGGAGGCCTATGTCCAGCAGTGGACGTCTTCCAGCTGATATGATGATGATTCGGAAATATTTTTTGTTCGTGTGATGGGATAAAAATAAAATGTGTCTGAAATATTTTTTGTTCGTGTGATGGGATATAAAGTTGCGATGCAATGGTTTTTAGTTCAATGTGTTTATTGACACTGACAGTTATATTTTAATATCGGTATTTGCCTCGTTTTATTAATGCAAAGTTATGAGTATTATTGTTGAAGTCATGTATCTCGTTAAATGATTTTAAAATTCAAACCGTGGTTCAAAATGAATAAAATGCATCAGTTTATAAAATCGAAGAAATCTTTCAACACTTTTTTTATAAATTGATGCAAAAAAAACTCTGTTTATTATTTGACACGTATACTATTTGAAAAAAAAATAAAAATTATGATGGGCTTTAACGTATTAATTAAATAGTGGGAAATATGTTAAACTTTCACAATTAAAATGCACATGCCTGTATTTTCTGATTTTAGAATATAACTTTATCTCTTTCATTCAGAATGCTATACATTTTATTTGAACTATAAAACCAAGCTCTAACTTTAATCCAGCTTAGTTAATCCACTATATGATAATTTAACTTTCGGTTTTGAATGCATATTCTGTTTATAATTGTGAACTTTATCTAGTGTAACTGCATTTTGAGCTCATACATTTGAATTTGTATTCAGAGAACACAATTCCGGAAATCGTTTCTAAAACGCAGTTTTTTTTTTAATACATAAGAAGAGCAATAAAATTGTATCATAATCTGCCTTGCCTTTTCCCAACTATATTCGGGTCGGCTTCCAATCAAACCGGATTCAGCTAAATACCGGTATTTTACATGGAGCGGCTGCCTACCAGACCTCCACAACCCATTAACTGGGTAATACGGTACTCCTTGGCAATACCGGTGTCAGGTTTTCTGGCTTCTGACTTTCCGTAACGACTGCCAAAGATCTAAAAATGACAGCCGAGACCAATAGCTTAACGTGCTTTCCGAGGTACTAAAGAGTCTCGTATATTTAGATGGGCACCCATCCACAGACAAACATCGGCAAGCGTTGATTAGTCTTGAATATCGACCTAAACATCTCTTCTAATTTAAAGAAAAGAGTGGTTTGTGCATCCAAAACACAGAGGTACAACACCGCAGAATGCACATTTTTAGGCGTGAAAGGTTAAAAAATCATCGTACTTTGACACGAAGATATAAAAAGAAATAAGTTCATGTAGCACAGCAATACATGAAAAACGCACGGTACATAACTGAACTGTCGTACATAATTTCCTAACAAGAGAAAAGAAGAAGACATAATATCTTACAAGTAAAATAAGTCTCTAGGCACTTAAAACAAAATTATTAGTTACTAAAGGTAAACTTATAGCAAATATTCCTACAAGAGCACCCAAAAATAGAACAATGAATCCCACAACCATCTTTGGCACTCACCAAACGGGATCATCTAAGCCTCCGTACTGTTTCAACAAAGTTGGACATTAAGAAGCCAATAACAAAGTTTGAGGACCTTAATAAACAAGCCGAAGTACTAGAAACGCAATTAGTGCTCTCAGTGAAACAGATTACACAAGTTTTAGGTGGTGCTGTAAAAACTTTGAATGGAATTTGGATAAGTAATGATATTGGTGTAGGTTGCAATGGTTTCAACATCTGCCTAGCCTTTTCCCAACTACATTGAGGTCGGCTTCCAGTCAAACCGGATTCAGCTTAATACCAGTGTTTTACGTGAAGCGGCTGCCTACCAGACCTCCACAAGACCACAACCCATTAACTGGGTAACACGGTACATCTTGGCAAGACTGGTGTCAGATCTACTGGCTTCTAATAATCTGTAACGACTGCCAAAGATCTACAAATGACAGCCGGGACCAAAGGCTTAACGTGCTTTCCGAGGCACGGAGGAAACTCGTTATGTTAAGATGGTCACCCATCCATAGACCAACCTTGGCAAGCGTTGCTTAACCTTCAAGATCGATCCGTGCGGCTGTTATTATTTAGCAACGAGCTCCTCGTAGCTTCTAGGTTGCAATGGTTTATTAAGGCTAATTTTAAAGTAGGAACTTACTAATGGTATCAAAGGCTTGTGTAAAAACTATGTAAGTATTGCTTCAAGCTATAGATGCATTTAAAAGATCAGCTATTTGAACGCAAAATTTAAAACGATTCTGGGATTGACCGACTAAACAAAGACAACGCTCAGTCTGAAGTTTGAACCATCAAATACTGAAAGGCTACATTTAGTTTTCATAGTATGGTTAAGTATGCTGAATTTTGATATACAAATGACTCTCCTCCAGTTTCTGGAAATATATTCGTAAGTCAGGTGATGCGGTTGATTGTTGAAGTTAAGTCATGCATTCAATAAAGGCTAAATAAAGCCACGCTATTCGAAACTGTCAATTTTTTTTAGTCAAACTTGAACCTAATGCTTTAGTTATAAAGATGAAAATGAAAATTTACAGATTTTTATACGAATAATATAATGATCCTAAAATGATTTCACAAAAGGGGCTTTTTTAGACCCGCTGGCCTCTCATAATATCAATTGGATTTTTATTTTGGTGCTTAAATGCTCAAAGCCTCAGTACTACTATTTAATTTGCTCTTACTTTATTTATAATACCACTCATCAAAAAGAAAACATGCCTTCATTTTCTATTATTTACCTACAACAAATTAAACAGTACCAACCAATGACTTACGACTAATTTAAACATCACGTAAGTAATAAATGGGTTTAGTGTTTGCTCTGCAACAAAAGGTTTTAACTTCAACGGGCCTTTAAGTAAAAGCTTAGTTAAAATTACTCCCGAGGGATTTAAGGCTACCTAATTTTCGTTTGAACAGCGTACCCTTAACTCGGTGGCGCCATCTTTTATCCTGGACATGAATTAATGATATCAAGGTACTTACTGTAGATCACTTTGGGACATTGACATTAATGTCTTTTGGATCTGAAAGGCTACTGAGGGCCTAGCACAAGTGTTTTTGACGTGAGTAATGTAACGTAAAATATTACTAAAGTTATTATTGTACTCATTTCGAACATAATGCTCCATCTTCGACCATATCATCGCTTACCATCAGGTGAGATGGTGGTCAAGCGCGTGCCTATCAACAGTAAAAAAGTATATATATATATTTATTTGAATTGGATACTACGAGTATGTTAACATTTTTGTTTGATACAAATTGTGCATGTCGCAAAAAATAAAATCAAAATACTATGGGGTTGTAGTTTTTATATTCAAAATTCACTAACGTTAACGATGCTATAACTATACGTCAAAACATTCATGCTAGGCGCTCTGCTGTCGTTGTAATTTTTTTTTTAAAGTTTTTACGACTAAATTGTTTTGGAAAACAAGCGAAACATTCAGGTATTTTCTTTATCATCTACACTTCTACACTCATATTATAAAGAGGAAAGATTTGTTTGTTTGAATTGAATAGGCTTCGAATCTACAGGACCGATTTGAAAAATTCTTTGACTATTAGAATCCTAAATTATCCCTGATGAACATGGGCTATATAATATTTTCAAAAATGTTAGGAATCCGTATCATGAAGACTTCGATAATGTTGGGTTACATTATCGAAGAAGGTGTGAAAAAAATACCAAAAAATATGTTCTGTGTGCAAAGTGATGTTCTAAAGTTTTATAGAGGATCTTAATATCTACAAAAAATTCCGCAAGGGTATATTTAACTATTATGGTTAAGTCACAATAACCGCGTTTTGTTCAAATTATTCAATCAAAACTCGGGTGAAACGAAATAGTGGTGATTTTAATATCATGATATTAATCCTTATCAATTTAAATTGTTTAATAATTAAGGTTTATTATGTACGAGTAAATTACACTTTAAATTATTCAAATCGGATCTTTAGTTTAAAAGTTATGATGGGTAAAAAATGCTCTAAGTAAGGAAATGTTGCAGTTTGCGCGAACTGCCGTCATCGAACGTTTAGTCTATTAATAAGTAATTTACACGGGGAGATGAAGTCGCGGGTGAAGTGCTAGTCTTTCATACATTGCTCTTTACAGAGCAGTCATTGTGATGTTTATCTTATTGCTGATGATGAAGCCTGGCAGTATTAGGAACGTTACAACGATTCACATTAGGCATAAGCAACTCGCCTTACTCATCACGGTGAAACGAAATATAATTTTATTATGTTGCAGAAACAAAAAAGCTTAGAGATGTGACATCCCGTGCTTACTTGTTCAAAGAAGCGGCCTATGTCTCTACTGAGGCCCATTTCAAGGCCTTTGCTATACTCATATGTATTATTATTCTTAATTTTAGATTATGATGGCCTCATCGCTCCAATAGGGTAGATGACTAAAATATCTAATTAGTCCCTCAAATAGATTTCCAAAAAATATTGCACACGTATCTTTTTTTTCACGTTCACAAAAAATTAAGATATTCTGAAAGAAAATCTCGTGTGAAGTCACATTTCAGTACACTTTTACCGAATAGTGACGTCATCAGCCCCCCATTTCTGAGTTTTGATGCGTTTTATCTTCGTCAATTTTTATTGATTTGGTAATGCAAAAAAATCGTGTTCAATTTTTTGTTTTTAAATCTATCTGTCGAACAAATTAGATTTTATTAGACATCTACCCTGTTCAGAGAACAATTTTCAGCAAATCATATAAATCTAAGCTACAGATTACGTTTTGCAATACACTAACCCGGTAAAGCAAAATTACCAGGAAAACCCTTACTTACACCCTAATAGCAATAAAGGAATTCCAGTGAAATAGTTCCATGAAACTCCTCATAGATACAATTACCACATCAATGATCCCGCTTAATCTTGTGACTGAATTTACCAACTTAAACAATACACCCATACAAAACTTTATGGTAGGACGTTAAAGACTAGTTTCCTTTGTGTTTTGGTAGGGAGGAATTTGCAATTTCTTCCCCGTACGTTCTTTCTTGTGATCTGTTGAACTAAAAACGTTTCCGCGACATAATGTGGGTAGGTAGGGTGGGTGATAAAGTGCGGATATCGTATGAGTTAACGAGACAAGGACATATTATTGTTAGAGTTCTGTGTAGGAATAATATATGAAGGATATGATGTCTTGTAGCGGTCTGAAAGAATTGACCAGTCAATTAGTTTTCTGGAATAACAGAAAAAAAAGATATTTAGGCTGGTGGGACACTTAAAAATAAAGGATTTACAGATTTTGTAACTAAGTTATTTCAAAAGGTGTGAGTATAATTTCAGATTCATCATGACTGCGGATAGACGTCCACTGTTGGACATAGGCTTCCCTCAAAAGGGGGGTTTGTCATAATTGCCACGCTTGGCAGGTTGGTTGGCGAGCGCAGTATATGGTGTTGCGTTTTGCAGAGAACACTGCTGCCCATTCTCTGGTCAGTCCCTTAGTTGCCTCTTAAGACTCCCACGGGAAGTGATAGGATGGACCATAGGGCACCGGCCGATACCATATATTTAGGATTATTATGTTCAATTTATATCATTATTAGTGTAGAACTTAATCATTGAAACTAAATACATTTTCTAAAATAATGCTCAGAAGCGGCGTAACATTTTATGATTTGTGATGTGTTTAGAATTTTTTCATTAAATAAGCAATGACAGTAAAAAAATCAAATGATTTGGATTGAATTCGATAACAAATTACAATAGGAGCATTTTGTGAGTCTGACTCAAATTTAGAATTCACTGGACCAGCATGGATCCGGTTGAGACGCGGATGTGGTGAAGCTTGGGGGAGGCCTATAGAGATGTGTTGAACAAAATGGAAGTTTCGAAATCTCCATACGAAAGGGAGGATCCTCCGACGGACGGGTTTTGTGTCACTGCCCGATGGTTTTTGTTGGGGTGCTGTATTTATTCAAGACTTGTGTAATGTGAAAATTCCGCTTTCTGCACATGGGTGCAAAGCCGAAAGCCAAAACACATTTTCTTCATATCTCTTTTACTTATTAACTAGGTGTAGATGTTGGTAATTTAACTCTGGAAGCAAACATAGTATTTTAGCCAGCTTTATTTCGAATTTCAACCCAAACTGAATATTCCGCCATTGATTCTTATAACACCATTCGAGAATACTATTCCTCGTTCATGTTCCGTTCAGTACTGAAACTAAATAGAGTTTCACCATTTAATTTCCTACTACCATCCTCGAACTAACTTGTATCGCACTCGATATTTAAATGCCACTAATATCGGAGTTGCCAGTAAAATATCAAATTTATATTAAAATGTCAAAACGATATTTAGGCTGGTCACATAGTAAGATCATCGGAAAAATATATTTTTTTTCGAAGAATCGATAAGATAATCTCAGTAAGTATTATTCTGATATCTTTTTTTAACTGGTAGATAGGTGTTGCCGTACTATTGCTATCCTTTGTCGACTTTTCAGAAAAAAAATGCTGGGTTTCTGTGGCCTAAACAATGATAGCGCATTTTTTAATAGAATAAAAAAACTTGACTCTCCTAAGTTTTCTTAAAAGACAGTCCGTCGTTTTAAGTAAGATAAGAAAATGGCAACTAAATTTTCATCATGTTATTAGGTATTCATAAACGTTGCTCAAGTTATTATAGTGCATTTAGCTATACAGGGTGAAATTTCAAAGTGTGCCTGGATGGCCAAATTCGAAATTATGAGGAATGTTGAAAAACAAAGGAGTGTCGAGCCCGATTTTGATGAAAACTAAAATTACATAATTGGAATTTCGGAAAATCTTTATTCCTACCTATAAATCGGACCGGTTGATTTTCTAAATAAAAGAAACATCCTGTATTGTTATGAATATCTTCCGAAAATGTAGCTATAAAGGATTCAATTCTGGAAAATAATAACACTTGCCAAACTAAAGGAAATATATTATTTTTAACAAATTAGTTTTAAAATAAAACTAAACCTGGCAACTGATATTTTTTCAAATATTTCCAGCAGTGGACGTCTTTCGGGTGATTTGATGATAATGACTGAAGAAACACCACAAAAAAATATAAGATTTTCAGAAAAAATCATATTACCAGTTTTGGCACCACTTTGGCAACAGGTCGACTTGGAAAACGCAATAAGACGTTGACCTCAGTTTAACTGATGACGGAAACATTTCTCGTTGAACTGTGGCACATTTGGACCTGATGTCTCAGTGCTGCCATATAGTGCACGCAATTTCAAGCAACCCTCATTGAAGCTTGTCAATACATCGGCCTGGTGACAAAACCTTCATTTATATCGTACCTTGTCACCCCAGAACAATTTACATTTTTTGTCACTCCACCGTTTACGACATACCTTCCTTCAAACATGCATGAGAGGAAACAGATGAAACTTTAATCAGCATCTGTCTGTATTGCAGAATTTTAATATCGTATAATCGCGAGTATGTGAGCAGCCTTCGGGATGGAAGTACCTCTATAAACCCATGGACGGATATTGAAATTCTGCGTATGCATGGACGATTCGAATCATGTGCAATAGACTGTTGTTAAAACTTCCATATTGCACCAAATGTGAAATTGTTATTCATACCAATGTTTGTATTTCGTGAATCCCAAAATAGCCACTGGGAGTGCATAATTTCTTTGTTTTGTTAAAATTTTTTGCTAACGTAGAATAATGGGAAATTTTGCTTTTGTTCTGACTGCATGGATGAAGTTACAAAAACCAGCCAAGTGCGATTTGGACTCTTAATCCTCACACGATGAGTTCCGACCCACTAAACACGTTTTTTGTATGGGAGCCTCCTTAACTTTTTATAATTTTATTGTTACAGCGGCATTAGAAATACACGCTCTGTAAAAATTTCAACTGTCTATCTATTACGGTTCTTGAGATACAGCCGGATGCTGACAGATAGACGGACGGACGGATAGCGGAGGCTATGTATTAGGATCCCGTTCGTTATCCCTTAGGAATGGAACGCTAAAAACCTTCCAAAGTTTCCAGTTTTGGAACATTGTTAATTTATTCATCCGAGGCACGATGACACTATTTTCATGCAATAAATTACTTCCTGCAATAAAACTTCATACAAAACAAAATCTTTCAAGATTAGATCAACGACACGGTTGGCGCTGTGGTGGAGCGATTTGCTACTGCGGTGCGTGTCGCGGGTTCGATTCCCGCATGGAACGAATATTTGTATGACCTGCAGATAGTTGTTTCAGGGTCTGGCTGTTTGTGTATTTGAGTTTGTATGTTTGTGCACGCACCCATGATACAGGAGAAATTGCTAGTATGTTGAAAAGTTAAAAAAAAAAAAACCAGATCAGAAACTGCATACGCTTTCACTAGTTTGGTCTTTTATTAAATGCGATAGATAGATCATAGCTAATTTTATTGATTTCTTTTAAGTATCCATTAGCGTTTCTTTCACCTAAGCGATAAGCCTCACTAAGCTGTTTTGTCGCAATAAGCAAATACACGACGTTACTCCGAATCCATTCGACATAATCCGATGTCTAGATGTCTGCAACAAAACCCACCTAAGCTTTCTAAAAACCACTCAGTGAGGACAGAAAAAGTTGGGTCTCCTTTTTCATATTTAGGTCCTTCAAAAACATCTTTTGTTCAAGTTATGTATGTTATTATGTCTATGTTATGCAGTTAGTTAGAATCTATTAACGTATGTATGTCCCCACCACCATTAGTCGCAAATAAACAGTCTCGACTGCTTCATTCATTTATGTGTGCATAACTCGGCAAAATGTACTGGACAGCTGATTCTGTTAAACTGAAGGCAAAATGCAGGTATTCTTGACAGATTACGATTGAGATGCGATTGCAAACTCTGCTTAAAATTCAGTAGAATTGAGCCTCAGATTTTTATTTTATAACTTGACCAGTCCATTAAAATGGCCAAGAAAAGATTATGAAATTTAGGCATTTGTTTTGTAAAATTTAATAAAATCTAAATACTAATACATATATAATATAAGCTGAAGAGTTTGTTTGTTTGCTTGAACTCGCTAGTCTCAGGAACTGCTAGTGCGATTTGCATTTCAGTGTTAGATAGCCCATTTATCGAGGAAGGCTATAGGCTAAATATTATCACGCTAAGACCAATAGGAGCGGAGCATTAATGAAAATTGTGACGCAGACGAAGTTGCGAGGGTCAAATAGTACTAATATATAATATAAGCTGAAGAGTTTGTTTGTTTGCTTGAAAGCTCTAGTCTCAAGAACTGTTAGTCCGATTTGAAAAATTTTTTCAGTATTAGAAGGCTATAGGCTATATATCATCACGCTAAGGCCAATAGAAGCGGAGCAGTAATGAAAATTGTGACGCAGACGAAGCTGCGCGGGTAAACTGGTAATTTTATATGCAGTTACTCTGTAGTCTGCTTTAGCTATAAAAAATATTATGTATTCTGACGTCATAGAGAAAATAATTTAAAAAATAAGGTAAAACCTACTAATAGAATACCGCAAGGCAAAAAAAGCAAACAAATATCCCTGAACTGAAATATTGCAGAGCAAAATTTCGCGCGAATTTCATACTTTTACCCGTTCGAATAATTGAACAAAACATTTTAGAAACATTTTCAGGTTTCATTATTGCGTTTGTGATTTTTTTTTTCACCGAAAAGCTCGTGGAAAAACGCGAAGATTCTTTGTCTGAATGCAATCCCCGTAAAACGCGGACGTGTATGCACGCCGGGTGTGCGGTTTATATTCTCTGTGGGCGACTCACAACGCTACTTCATCGGGCACCTTTCATATTTTGAAGTACTACGTGGGTATAGTTTCACCAGTGCGATTTGCAAATATTTCACGTTGTTCGTAGTAGTCGCAATGTTTAAAGATCGGATGAGATGGTTGCGACTATTGTGTAAATAATTTGTAACCAATAGATATCCTGTCGTCTTACATAATCGTGGCATTGAGCATTCCAATAAGGCTAAATACTTGAGATGTTGAAAAACAAGAATACTTTGGAAACCCCTAAAAATATCTCCAAAAGAGGAAAGTAACTTATTACACGTATAATTTCCCTACAAATTATTGATTTTACTACTGTATTATGATGACCAATATGACAACGTTAGAGTCAAGAAACAATCGTCGCGTGAACTGTATTTATCCGGGTTCAGCCCAAACGGTTGCATATCATGTAGAGTCGATACGCTGAGACCATCTCCCCCGCTGTCTGTATCTCAAGAACCGTAATAGATAGACAGTTGAAGTTTTATCAGAGCGTGTATTTATATTGCCACTATTAAAACATACCATACAAAATAAATTAAAAAGTAAAAGGGGGCTCCGATACAAGAAACGGTTTTTTTTTTGGTTTATAAACGTAACCCTTCGGGTGAAAATGCGACTCTCGACGTCTCTTTAACAATAAAACATGGCATGGTAACATTTTGCACGATACTTTATTTATTAGTCGATCAATTTATTAACAAACTAGTTGACCCACGCAACTTCGTCTGCGTCACAAATTCTTAGTGTGATGATATATACCTAGCCTAAAACCTTCCTCGATAAATGGGCTATCTAACACTGAAGAAATTTATCAAATCGGACCAGTAGTTCCTGAGATTTGCGTTCACGTAAACAAACAAACAAACTCTTCAGCTTTATATATTTGTATAAGATAATAGAAGCTTCTCAGTAGTCCTGTCCAGTATTACGTAACGACTGCAGTTGAATGGTGAACAAAACGCAAAATTCACTTTTGAATGAAAACAATATTTATATTTAATCTGTCGTCAAGAAACTTCAATAGCTTAAAACCAGAGTACTATACTTTGCCTTCCTTATCTGTCACGACTTTAATCCGCAACTGCGATTCTAACCATCGTCATCATTGAGACCAAACCTTAACCAGTGTCAACACGTCTGTCGCGCCGCGTAAATAATAAAAGCGGGAGAGCTTCCCGCGTCTCGAGACGTAAATATGTGTACACTCGCTACTTTTTATTACGAATGTCGCTGGTCCCACTCGCGTTTAGTGGCGAGTCTCATTTTGAGCTTCCGATCCGATTAGTCGTAGATAGGTGGCCTTTTTACTCATCATCAGCACTTACAGCAGTTAACTGCTGGAGATAGACTTGCTGCAAGTAAAGCGTAAGAAGAAATGTGGCACATTTTATCTTACGGTTACCGAATCGTGGGCTCCTATCACCCCAGTCCTATTTTTTTTATTAAGTGGAATATTATTGGTTTATTGTAACTTATAGGATTTTTATGACAATAACGCGATTATAAATTAGTGTGCAACTGCCGCCCATAAAGCGTCATGACTACGTTGTATGAAAAAAGCGGAGCTATACAAGATAAAGCACTATGCCTTTTTACAACGCAATCATGATGACATTGACACGTTATAGTAGGTGGGTTGTAAGTTTTGTAGGCAAATTATTGTACCTTCAATTATTGGATGTCAAATATTTTTTTAATAAATAGAACACTGATAATATCTTTAAACCATATAAGTGATAGTTTTATGATAAGTGATGTAAAATCACCGTATGTAACTCTTGTAAGTTATCAAATTATATTTTTTTTTTTATAGAACGGATATGATGTGACAAAACAATCATAGCTAAGAGTATGTAGCTGTAAATGTTCTAACTAGCATTCGCATATACTATACGTTATTTTATTTTCGAACCCCAACCGATTAATCGGATGTGCTAAAAATCTCTTAATCCTTATGTTTAAAGTTGGACTGTAATTTCCAAGTGTTCTATTCATGACTGGAGTAATTGCCTGTCTTTATTTTAACTAGTTTCACAACCAGGAATCTCAAGATGTATTTTGTTTCTGACACATTTTCTTACGGCTTTTTAGAAATTTTCGTTAGCTGTTTTATTTAGTCTCACAAAGGAGAATTAGTACCTATCTACAAATGTTTTACTAATTTAAAGTTTTCTTCTGGTATTACAGATTGATTTCCAAAGAGAGCGGTAACGACATTTTCAGGAGTGCTGGCTACTACTTATTAATAAGGCAAAAGCCCTGAAAGGTTTAAATATTTCTATTTCAAAAGTTAGGTTTCATCTTCATCTTCCTGCCCTTATTCCTTATCTTGCGTTACTTGGGGTCCGCGAAACACGTTTTTTTCTTCTGGTATGTCCTATCAGCCGTCACGCTATCACTTACTCCCTTTTCTTTTATAACGCTCCTCACACAATCCATCCATCTTTTCTTTGGCCTCCCCTTCTCGTTACATCTATCTAAATTTATATTCATAACTCATCAAAAGTGTGGTAGGTAAGTCATAAAAAGCATGAACGCTCGAAAAAGTATGGAACTTATCCAAAAAGTAATTTATTATATATTTTTTTCTAATGCATGTTGTTTTACTATTGGACAATGGTCCTATCTATAACTTTTGTTCTCTTTGCCTTTTTATCAGTCAAAAAACGCTGGCTTTGCGACTTGATATTAGTCGGAGAAGGCAACTAATACTATTGCCCTAATGTTTATCGTAGTATTTTCTTTAATGTTTGTATAAAAATTGAGTATCTATTAATACTATCGTTAAGGAATTTTATTTAAAGTGCGCATGTCTAAGGGATCAATTATGCAATTTTTAAGCAACGTCATTCGCATCTCAGTTGCCTCTCAAAGCTCTTCTAATTTCCTCCAATTTTATAAATTGCGACTAAGATGTAAGTGCAATCGTTGCTTTAATACCGACCAAGTGCAAGTCGGCCCTCACATGAAAGGTTCCGTACCATGAACCGAAAAAAATACGTTTCTTGTATTGGAACCCTTGTGAAAATTTCAACTGTCTAACTATTACGGTTCTTGATATACAGCCCGCTGACGACGGAAGGATGGATGGATGGACGGACAGCAGAGGCTTAGTAAAAGGATTCTGTTGGTTACCATTTGGGTACGGAACCCTAAAAATTTGTAGGATTGAGGCTTCAGTTACAGAACTGAAGAAGGCTCAATCCTACTAATTTTACTTTAATCCTTTTAATTTTATTAAAAACTTTTTCTTTTATTGAATTCAATTAATATTTTTTGCTTCGTTTACACATAAGGTAATTTTTTGCAAAAAAAAAATATCTTAAAAAAATATTACGCCAAACATTTCTTACCTCAGTATTACGAGCAACCGCACCAACGTTCAAAGCGGTATATTAAATTGGATACTCACACGATAATCTTTCCGGTATATTTGAACTTCAGACTTTCCCGGAATTCCGCCTTGCAAAGAACGTACGCTACTTCTGAGTAAAAAACGTATTAGAAGTAAAACTCCTTGTGAAGTTCATCTGGGAAAGTAGTGCAGCTACTGTAATTTGTTCCAGTTTGGTGCTGGTATTGTGTCTAAGTTTGTGTTTTTTATTGTTTTTCTCGGTGTATTGTTATTTTACATCTGTCATCTTCTGTAGGAAAGGTAGAAAATGCAGTTTAGCCATTTTAAAACAAAAGTTGACTAGTAGAGAATGCCTTGTTGCGTTAAGTCCACCCATGTACCACTATTATACAAAAAGTTTGAATAAACAAATAAATAAAAATGCAATGGCAAAATGAAAAAAAAGAAAAATAATTTAAAAAAAGGCAAAAAATAATGGTAAAATAGTAATTAGTCCGCCTTTTTACATTTTATTTTATTAGTACATAAACATTAATAATCAAGGTTGATTAGCTCACGACCGGGTCTGAGAAAAAACCAATCACGATGAAAAAACACAGCATTTATTTTGTTTCCTTAAAATGAAAAGGATTTTCCATAAGACTATCGCTATTAGAGCGCAAAACTTCACTCTGCAATAGAAGTGCAAAATTTTCAAACAAAAGTTAGAATTTCATTTTTTTTTAAATAGAAACTTATTAGAAAAAAATCAATCCGCCGAAAAAAGAAAGGAACGGAAAAATTACATAAGAAGCACCAAAATACAAACTGTCAAGCAAATTAATTACTTAAAGTATAACGTGTGTGAAATGTTTCATTTAAATGAGTAGAAAAGAACCAGATGGTCAATTTGTCTATGTCGATTAAAGCTACTGCCAATTTTTTCTTTCCAAATAAAATATACATCTTTCACAAGAGAAAATAACCACGGATTGGGTCCCGAACATCAGGAACCGGTGACGCGGTAGACCTGCGGAGATGGCGGGACGAGCTGGAATCCAATCCTTTAGGTAAGAACCTAAAGGATTGGATTCAGATAGCTAAAAACAGATTAAAGTGGAAAGAACGAATGGAGGCCTTTGCCCTGCAGTGGGACACCACAGGCATGCTAAAACTGCGAGCAATGTGCCGTGCCAACTGCCACTTTAGTTTTGGCGATCTTTCGGGCTATGTCGGTAACCTTGGTTCTATTGCGGATATCATCATTCCTGATTCGATCACGCTAGGAAACTCCAAGCATTGCCCTCTCCATTGCCTTTTAAGAGAGGTTCGATGGGGCCGAACAGTTCTGGAAGATGCAATGTTGGAAGGCCTCTCACAAGGTGGACCACGGACCTGGTGAAGGTCGTAGGTAGCCGATGGATGCGAGACGTGCAGTACCGGCCGTTGCAGCGACGCTTGAGGGAGGCCTATGTCCAACAGTGGACGTCTTTCGGCTGATATGATAGTGTGATGATGATGCTAAAACTTCATCAGGAACCATTGCAGTTTGCAGGCACAATAACTTACCAATGTAGTTGTAGTACCGAAACCCTTATTGGAGTCTATGTTTAGCAAATAGAGCCGTGAAGTGGTTCAACCAAAGTCCCAACTAGCTTCGTTTGTTCGCTCTCCGTGCCTGCATAGCATATGAACTTGCGCTAAGTATGTAAACTGCCACATTAATCGAGGTTTGAGCCTACTCAACCTGTTTGTTGCCTGCACTGTGTCAATCGACAATTCGGGCACAGATACAAATATTTTGTACATTCTATGTTGTTGTATTTTGTTGATTTCAGTTCAATAGCAGTTAAATTCTAGTCCGGGAATTAGGTATTTGATTGAGGTACAAAATTAGTTTCTGTATTTGGCCAATTTAGGTATTTGTGTGTACGGGATTTGTATTAATTTTGGTTTCTTTGATGTTAAATTATGTATGGAAATAGCATGAAAACGATTTATATAAAAGCAAACATAGTTTTATTTATTAAAATGTGTTGTAAATGTGTTCATGAGCCTGCTTAAAAGACTTTTAAAAACCCGCAACGTGTGAGTCGGGCGGGCTTGCACAAGAAGGGTTCCGTACCCAAAGGGTAACCAACGGAAACCTAATTACTAAACCTCTGCTGTCCGTTCGTCCGTCCGTCTGTCTGTCAGCGGGCTGTATCTCAAGAACTGTAATAGGTAGAAAAATGAAATTTTCACAGATTGTGTATTTCTATTGCCGTTACAACAACAAATAATAACATTTAAGATTTATGGTACGGAACCCTTCGTGCGCGAGTCCGAAACGCACTTGGCTGGTTTTTATTGTTTTTATTATAGCGGCAATAGAAATACACTCTCTGTGAAAAATTTAACTGTATACCTATGTATTACGGTTCTTGAGATTCAGCCCGCTGACAGACAGGTGAACGGACGGACCGACAGCGGAAGCTTAGTAATTAGGGTTCCGTTAGTTACCCTTCGGGTACGGAACCCTAAAAATAGTGGTAAGAATAGGACGGTAAAAAAAAAATGTTTTTAACGAGTAGAAACTAGCAAAAAATTAGAGAAATATTATACAGCGAATTATAGAACTTCCTGCGAATAAATGGTTTTAGTACAGTACTATGAAAACTGCTTATAATGTATTCCAGACACGTTTCTTATTCTTCTCTTATATTGCTTGACAACGTTCAGCTGGTTCTGTCTTTCAGCTAAAAGTATTAAAAATGTAAAAAATACTTAAACTCGGAAATACTATATTTGTGTCCTTTATATTTGAAAGTAACGACCCGCCCCGGTTTCGGTCAGGACCCATTTAGAACAAAAAATGAAGTGCGCTGACTGTAAAATTTCAGTAGCTTGGTGGACTCATTTGATGGTAAAATTATCAAATCAGTCCAACAATCTACTGTGAGTCTACATCAGGAGATAGACATAGCCACCGCGGACTTTCTTTTTAGCTTTTTATAAGAACTACAATTATTTAGAACATAATTATCTTAAGGTGTAGCCCGCGTACGCCATGAAAGCTCCCTGAAATCGAAATTTTTGACGACTCAATCACGAAATATTTTTTTTTCTCTCCTTTCAACAAAACTTTATTGCCAAGTGTTATATATAAACCTTCCTCTCAAATCACTCTATCCTTTGCGTAGTTTTAAAGATCTACATAGGGACAGACAGACGGTCAGACAGAAGTGACTTTGTTTTATACTATAGAGTGACAGTGATTTAAAACTTTACACATCGTCAGTCCCAAATCATGATCATCATCATATCAGCCGAAAGACGTTTACTGCTGGACAAGGGCCTCCCCCAAGCGTCGCCACAACGACCGGTCCTGCGCGTCTCGCATCCATCGGCTACCCGCGCGACACGCACCACGTCATCGGTCCACCTTGTGGGAGGCCTACCAACGTTGCGTCTTCCGGTACGCGGTCGCCACTCCATACACACAAATACCACACACCACGGTCACAAAATAATATCTTTGTATGAATGGAAATGGTGTCCACTTTCATTCATACGTAGTTATTTGTTAGAACTGTCGTTAGTAGACGAACTCGTTTGCGTTGATAATGTTATGTAAATCACCAATGATTCTGATGCTAGGACCCTGATTATCGAACAAAAATGACCATAAAATTTATTTATTTATTATATAATTTATTGTACACCTCATAACAAGCTCAGTAAAAACGCTTATAAAAACTAGTGTACAATGTGCGGTCTTATCGCACAGGGCAATCTCTTACAGACAACATTTGGATGGACTGAACTAAAGAAGTTAGATTTAGGGCGGTCAGTGTACAAACATCATAAATAATATTAATAGAGAGACATACATAATAATATAAAACAAAAACATACAATATTAAGTAATATACTAATAAATATCAAATAAATATAACAGGGAAAGGAGACAAAAGTTATAGTGAGAGGTAATGTTCCTTCACCAATTTTTTAAACGTTGGTGAAAAATTACCGTGATAACTTGTCAAACGCTCTTTATCTAGATTTGCGATGGGTTGAATGAGTTTCCCACAATTAGTCCCTTCACTTGCCTTGCGTTTAATTTTTATTCGATATTTTTTGAGTTCAAAATGTTATACAACGTATAAGCCTTGAGGTTTAGACAGATATATTAATTACACCTACATTTCTAAATTAAAAAAAAAATCCCATGTGATAAAATTGAGCCAACTACAAAAACTTGGCCACGAATAAAGACTCCAGGCCAACTATTACAGAACAAGTAAATACCTAAAAGTGTTAGCTAATTAGAAGAATAATCGCAACGTAAAACTTTCAAAGGTGAGTAGAAGTTAACTCGTTAAAGATTAAGACATTGCTCTGTGTAGCACCTGATAACTTTACTGTTCTATGGAGCGTTTAGATGAGATTAGTTAGTGGTGCCAGTGCTTACGTGAAGATTTTGATTAAAATATTCACTTTCATTTTAACGACTGGTCTGACCGCTCGTTTTTTTGTTACAGCAAATTAGCGCGATTGGTCGGAAGCAGTCGGCTATTTTCGAGAGCCGTCGTGTGCTAAATGCCGTGTTTCTTATATGATTGATTTTGAAACTTTTATAAATTCTGAATTTTCTATGTAAGATAGTAGTGAGCTGGACTATCTTTATATCCCGTTTTTCCTCGTTCCCGTTGGAGTTTCGGAAAATCTTTAAGTGCTTAGAAAATATCGGACAGCTCCAAGGAAACTAAATGCCAAATTTCAACTTTCTACGACCAGTAGTTTCAGCTGTGCGTTTTCTGTCAGTCAGTCACTCACTCACTCACTCAATCAGCCAGTAACGTATGAATTTTATATATACCTATTGTTTATTTCTTTCACAGGCTAACTTAAAATAATCGTACCCGTATTTATTTTAGCCCACAGAACACACAACTTAATAAGTCGTACTGTACATTCTGCGGGTTGAAAGTCTTCCTGATAGTATGATGTAACACGACAACTGGGCTTTATCAACGATTCAATTTACAACGAAAGGGGTCACTCTGTATTAGACTTAATCAACTTCATTAAGATTGACACTTCATTCGCCGTATCTATTGTTTAACTGGCTTTCATCGCAGTGTCGTCTGACTTAGAATTAGATACTGTGTATGGCTGGTTGTAGAATTTTAAATGTGTTGGTGAGTTGCCCTGTTAATTTATTCACAGTAATCTAGCGAGAGAGACTAGATAATAACAGCAGCACGGGTCGATCTTCAAGGTTAAGCGACGCTTGCCAAGGTTGGTCTGTGGATGGGTGACCATCTTAACATACCGAGTTTCCTTCGTGCCTCAGAAAGCACGTTAAGCCGTTGGTTCCAGCTGTCATTTGTAGATCTTTGGCAGTCGTTACGGATAGTCCGAAGCCAGTAAATCTGACTCTAGTCTTGCCATGAAGTACAGTGTTACCCAGTTAATGGGTTGTGGAGGTCTGGTAGGCAGCCGCTCCTCGTAAAATACTGGTATTCAGCTAAATCCGGATTGATTGGAAGCCGACCCCAATGTAGTTGGGAAAAGGCTAGGTAGATGATGATGAATCTAGCGAGAGAGACAATGATAATCAAATATACTTATTAGTATCTAAGTACCTATAAAATGCTTGTAGCTTCCTTGCGTGATCGAATCAGGAATTGTGATACACGCAAGAGAATTAAGGTAACCGAAATAGCTCGAAGGATCGCCAAACTGAAGTGGCAGTGGGCAGGGCACATTGCTTGCAGAAAAGATGGTCGACCATTTTAGCTCGACTGGGTACTGAAAGACGCAGCGCTGGAAGGTCTCCAACAAGGTAGACCGATGACTTGGTGAGGGTCGCGGGTAGCCAATGGATACGAGATGCCAAGAACCGCTTGTGGTGACTCGTGAACGTCTTTTAGCTGATGATAATGAATCTAGAGGGAGAGACAATGATTATCAAATGTAGTTTAACGGGAAATGTACCTATAGTATGATTATCCAAGAAGTTATGAAATTATATTATTTTCATAAATTAAAAGAAAAATAAAACGCAAAGTCAAATTAACCATCATCGAGTAGCACTTATTACTGGGAAATTTATTCGCGTTCACAGAGATTTGAGAGAGTCTAAACGAGGCACAATTCAAAAAACAATGACTATAGGGTGCCAAGAAAGGGTTACGCAAATAAAATTTGTGTCGTCAGCAGTTCTTTATTAAGTTTTTAATTGTATTACCCATTAAAATTAGCCTCTAACTTAGTTCACGTAATTATGAAATTAGCAAAGTTTAGTAGATTTATACAAAACAGTTTTGCTCGTACAATGTAATAATTATGTACGAACATCAAACGCAGCAAAAAGTGTTATACTGCTCCTTCCTGCCTCCCATAAAAAAACAGAAACTATTAATGAGTGGGTTTTTAAAATAGTCCTTTGGCTTTCAATCAATTTTGATAAATTATCTGCGATTGATAACGCATATTAAGGCTATATTATTGTAACTATTAAATCACGACAAAAATTAAGCTAAACTTACATAATTATAATATTGCCTACTCCTATTTTAAAAAGTTAAACCACAACTCAAGAAAAACAAAAGTAGAATAACTTTACAAACTATAATATCATCCTGTACGAAATAATTCAAGAATTCAAACCCATTTGGGAACCGCCTACGCTACTCCTACGGACCCAGAGACCCACAGTCATCCAGTTCCCTTGTTTTATCTACCTAATTAACACTATTATCCAAAACTAAGATCACAAAGAGAATGCCTCCACTACACATTAAACATAAATACTTGATGTGCAACACGGAGCAAAAACAAAGCCAAAAGAGTGATACACGGGCAACTGTTGAGTAACATAAACAACAGAAGTTGTCGAATATATGTAGTTAAGCGATTTAATTCAAGACATTCTGTCGCTTAAATAATAATTTCAATTGTGTCAACTGATATGTGAACATTTCATAGAGTATTTTTAAGGTGGAGAAGCACGGCGGCGGCGTCGCCTCGAATTAAAGCATCGTCCGCGAGGTGCAAACTCGAAGTCCGCGCGCCGGCTGCGAGGTGCAAGCTTGCTGTCACCGCGAATACAATATTGTTACATGGAACTTGTTGTCATAATGTAATAATGCGATCAGAGTCGGCGCGCAGTATGCACGCGGTCGGCGCGCTGTAAGCCCGCGGTCCACTCGCTTGCAGCGCGTGGGCTGCGAGTCATGTCTTATGTTAGCGGCAAGCGCGCTGACTGCCCGCCGCCATTGGCTTTTTCATATTATTCATATATACGAAATAATATAGTATAGTTGTCGGCGTATGATCATCGACGTTGACGAAATCACAAAATATTCACACAAGTAGAAAATGATATGCACAGGAAAACGTTTTATGAAATAATAAAGCAATAATTTACTTAAGTCCAGAGTGTTTATTTCACGAGCAGAAAAAGAACTAAGAATAATCGCATTACATCGGTTTTTACACATAGAAAATGACAAGCATGAGGTTTGCAGTGGATGTTAAAATTACACTAAAAAGGCGGGAAAAATTAAAAAGACAGCTTACAGAATAAATCTGTATCATTTTAACTCGGGCAGTAAATAAACTTGTCAAATAAATAAGTGGAACGTAAATTGTCAAGTAAATTCTTATTTAAATATAATCGGATGCTAAAATGAAATAAAAAGAAGCTATCAAATTAAAGCATTATTGAAATCCAACAGGAAGTTACAATATTTCTTTAAAGAATTAGAAAGGGAGTTATCAAAAGAAATCTATAAAAATTCAACAGGATATTACAATTTTTAAAATAAATAAAAACTGAGTTATCAAGTTAAATACTTATAGAAACCAAACAGGATGTAACATTTTTTTTTTTAAATAAGACGGAAACGCTAACATTAATCAAATTCAACATGGAAGTCAAATTAAATACAAGATAATCATTAAAACAAGCAAATCCATACCAAGTAATGGTTTAGCGCCCATATATACGACACATGATTTAATCATCATCATCCGCCTAGCCTTTTCCAAACTATATTGGGGTCGACTTCCAGTCAAGCCAGATTTAGCTGAATACCAGTATTACACATAATTTAATGAATTCTCTAATTTGAATGAAAAGCAAGTTGCTGCGTCGAAGCGGTGCCGTTGCGGTGCTGTTATAGTGTGCCATGATCTAATGAACCGAATGTGAACAGTGTAATCTACTTACTTTGTTTAAGGATTTTTTTAATGCGTATATTGTACCTACTAGACAGTCCTATCTATACCAATAGAAAGCTTAACATCGTACGTAATGGTGTGTTTGTGATAATAGGTATATAAGGTGACCATAGACTAATATGAGTATTTATTGCTTGCTCAATCCTCCAAATATACACTTACTCGGAAAACTACACAAGTTCTCTCAACAGCTCAGCAAAAATTAAGAAATTCAGTACCCTATTCCAGTTTTTCTGAATTTCTCAATTCTACAAACGTCGTCAACTGTTTAACAACTTTATATCGCCCGTGTACCACTGAAGAGATCTACAGCAACGAACAAGTCCAAGGCCTTTCATAATTTATTAACAACGCTTTTAGCCGTGTAATTAATTAAACGTTTTAATTAATTATTCGTCACTTATCTGAAATGACTCGATACATTTTAATGGTGACGATCAATTTGGCTTGTGTTTTTAACAGGATGTGGGTGTAAACTAAGGAAATTCAATAACATAGACACCTATATCATGGGCTAATAGATGTGGTTCTAAGCACAAAGTATTATGTAGGTATGTATTATGTAGGAATGTACACATTTCTTCCAGCAGACCTGAAAATCAAGAATAACTGGAAAACTGAAGACAGTATGAAGATTCACAGAAGGAAAAAAGGAACAGTAAGGATTTTAATAGGATGCAAGAGGGAACTCCTGGTAAATTAATTTTCTGGACAAAGGGCATAGAACCATTGTGGCAAAGCCCACCGCCGCCATAAAATTTTTCAGTGTTGCGGCGCACGATCTAACATACGTATATGGGTAAAGGACACTTCAACAAACAAAAAATGTGGAACAGGACCATGGTGGCGTAAAGTGTGACGTTGCCGATATATTTCGAAGTAAAGTCATCATGTGCCATCATGACTATCATTAAAACTTAATTCAAATAATAGTTCCCAGTTTAATTTAATCATTTTTTGGAAGAAAGTAAAAATAAAACCACATGAAAAAACCACATTATTAAGGACTTCGCAAAAGAATAGTGTTTTATTTAAATCAAGCCTAGAAATATTATTAGAATACAATCTACTGCATATAAGCGCATGATAAGTTCATGTTGAATAATTCTCATTGTTCTCATATGGTGACTTCACCTTCTAAAATATCTCGGCAACGTGACACTTTAGGGTACCATGTGGCTAACATTTTTTGTTAGTTTAAATGTCTTTTACCCGTGCATGCATGTTACACTATGCACCGTGGTTTTGAGGGGGCTATGCCGGTACAAAAAAGTTCAAATCCCTTTAAACGTTATTAAGCTCCTTTGCTGCAACCGAGAACACAAAACATCTTATATTCCAAGCTAGCCAAGTTTCCACTTGAAGCAGTACTAGTATTCCTCGATTTTCTAAAATGAGGTCAAATGCAACTATAAACTGGACTTTATAGTGTGGGTAGTGGGTAGAGTAGCATCAGGTATATTACCCTCGAAATACTTAGGTATAACGTAAGACAGACACATTTGGTAGCTTTAAATAAATTATAAGAAAACAAGTTCCTGTTTTAATACGTCTTTTTCATTGGATAAATGACTGAATAATTAGCATTTACGATTGTAAATATTCCTTTAATTGTATTAGAAAGACTACCTCGTCTTTCTCATGCAACTTACCTACTACTTACCTATTAATTAATAGGAAGCCCATCATTCGCATCAATGTGGCAACGTTTGAGAGAGGTCCTTATCCAGCAGTGAACGCATTTCAACAATCCTATACATTCTTCAGAGAGGTCTATATCCAGCAGTGAACGCAATTCAGCAATCCTATACAATCTTGAAAGAGTTCTATATCCAGCAGTGAACGCATTTCAGCAATCCTGTACATTCGTGAGAGAGGTCTATATCCAGCAGTGAACGCATTTCAGCAATCCTGTTCATGCTTGAGAAAGGTTCTTATCCAGCAGTGAACGCATTTTGGCAAATATTCTGAACTTTTCAAAAACCGTTTTTCGCTGATAGAACAGTATCGAACACCACCACCACCACCACCTTATTAGTTAAGTGTTAGTAATTAGGCAGTATTATTATGACAGTACAAACCTACTCTGGTTTAATAGTACAAAATTACCAAATTGAAACTGTATTAATGTCAAATAAAAAAAAACAATTTCGCTTTGTTCAGTCCATCTGTTCACGTTCTCTAGTAATACGAAACTTTAAGGCATAGTTCAATAAGTTTACAGCTTAACAAAGGAATTAATTTGTAAAGAAAATTATAATCAAGTCCATACTACGTCATTAACATGATCCAATGGCTAACAGCCGTTATTAATGAGTAATTATGGACTCGCATGATTTAATTACGTATATAAGCCGACAATCTATTCCTGATAAACTAATTTACTGCATGATTTATATGTGTTAGAGCAGATTACAGTTTAGCCTCAGCTTGAGTGGGCTCGCAACCAGGTGCGACCTGTTCGGATAAAGAAATAATAAAGAAAGGGGTGTGAACTTTTTTGTATGAGAGCTGGCATAGCGCCCCCAGTCGCCATTTTGATTCGTTTTCAAAATCGTGGCACACAATGTAACATGCATGAATGGGTAGAGGACATTTAAACCAACAAAAAATGTTTTAGTGAAATGGTTGCCTAAATTGTTCTATGCCCTTTATCTGCCTTCATGTCTTCGTTTAATGTCCTGGTAAGAAGGTGTCTATCACGTTGTCGGTGTTTGATGGTCTGGACTGGTCTCTGGTTTTGTATTGTGTTCCTCGGGTCTTCTCCATCACATGCCCGTACCGTCTCAGACAAAACCGCCATATATGTTTGTAGATATTCTTGGAGTAGTAATGGTAGGTCACTTTAAAAACTTTGTTGTTCTTCCTGTTGCCAAAGTTGATCTTCCTCTTCTTCTCCATACTATTTCATCCCATATTAATTGTGGTAGTATTATTATAATATTTTTCTTTCTTTTCTTACTACCGTTATCCAATACACCCTTATCTGTCACAAAAACTAACTTACCAATTTTTTTGATTATTGTGTTTGACCAATGTTGAATTTCAACAGCAACATGAAATATTTTCACATGGTTTTTTTTATACCGTTGAATACGAGAGATTTCTAGTAACTAATCACATCCAAGATTATGATTCAATTACAATAGAAATATCCTAATTGAAATAACAGATAGCCGCGTACTGATATCAGCTGTTGGTTGTACATCATGCCTGCAATTAGTTCTAATCTGCATTAGTTATGGATAGCTGACCATAACGTATGATCACATTTGTTATTTCGTACAGACATTTGCTTTAGGTAAGGATTTAGAGCTTAGATTAAGCTGTTGAATTGCCATAATATTAACCTGATAAGGTATTATGACGTCATTAATCCATCAAAACTCGGGTGAATGAGAGTGAGATGGAGGTATATAAGACTTAGTGCATTTAGCCTATGGAGATGTCATAACTGAACTTACCCCTCTGCCAAAATCGACTGGCCATATGACCATGCACGTTATATAAAACTAGTTCATTCGCCGACTGCCGTCATTGTGTATCGTATTTTGTCGCAACTAAGTGCTCACAAAAATGGTTAATTGTGCAGTTTCCTATTGCAAGAACCGATCTACCACTTCAAATTTGCGAAACCATGGTGTTTCCTACCACATGTAAGTACAAATTTAATGATATAATCGTCATTATCTAAGCGATAAAAAAGTTCAGTGGTACGTTGGTAGTGCAAACGTGGTACAGGAGCTGACAGGGTAGCGATTGGGATAAAGATGGGACAACGCGATTGAATGATTCATAAAATTAGTGATTATTTCAATCAGTATGTTCAGTAACATTTTTTTTTGTGTATGTGTGACAAGTAAGGTTCTCCGGACCATAGATTGAACCAGCCGGTCGATTCTGTAAAGATGTCGAAGTGAAGGGCAGGGTGGAGTGATCACGAAGTGAGCTATTATTCCATATTGATTTAATGGATTGACAGTTCACTTCGTGATCACTTCACCTGAGCCTTCCCTTCGACATGTGTACAGAATCAACCGGCTGGGCTGGTCGCGAGAGGTCGCCGCCGCCGATCGCCTCAACGAGGACACGGCGGTGCTCCGCCCAAGCAGGGTAGACCTCCATCGTATGCTCCACTTTGTCCTCCGGGCGATCCTCGCAGTTTTGACACCCGGGCGTGTCCTCCCGCCGAATCCGGAACAGGTATCTTCCGAAACAACCGTGTCCGGTGATCCACCGCCGTGTCCTCGTTGAGGCGATCGGCGGCGGCGACCGGCCCTGGTTCAATCTATGGTCCGGAGCGAGCATGGGAAGCGGGCACCTCCTTCTGCGAAGCAGTAATGCTAGCGAAGGAGGAGGCCGAACGTGTGAGAGAGAGGGAAACCTCTTGACCCAGCCGCCGCAACCGAAGAAGACGCCCTGGGCGTCGGGAGTCGCAGGGCGATTCCGGCCACAGTAGGCGAGGGCCTGCGCACGGCGAGCATTGGGTGGTTCGCCGAGCGATCAGAACCAGGCCCGTGTCGACGACGCGCTGTGTTCCACGCGCGCCTCAAGGAACTGTCAGCATGGGAGACGGGGCCCGCTAGGGCCACTGCCTGCTTGGGAGCGGAAACCGTTCGAAAGCGGCACCGTACCCTGGAACGCAAAGGGCATTAGGAGGAACACGGATGGGTTTTAGTCAGAAAGAGTCTAACACTCCCTTCCGCTCCGCCCAGAGCGGAAGGAGTCATTTGATGATTTCCCATCCTTAAAAAAAAAGATACTTATTGAATTACTTATTATTAGCTCTTTTTTCAACAGATTTCTAAAAGAACAGAGAGAGAACAAACGAAAAATGAAGAATATTTTGCGATTATACAGAAACTCGGAGAGTACATTTGTTCAGATCATTTTACGCCGTCTACTTTCAAAGAACTTGCAAACTATAGAAGGGAATTGGTTGAGGGGCGATACCCATTTAAAAAAAACACTCTTGAAACGGAAGTACCGCCTGCAAAATTACTGCTGCAACGAAGATTGCAAAGACCACACCTACCATAGAAACGGAAGTTTTTTTTTCATCTAGTCACTTGGTCAATACAGTCACACAGTCAATCCTCTACTCAATCATTACAGTCTCACAGCCTATCACACTCTTTCAACCATCAACTACATACAGTTAATGCGGCCCAACAACGACATCATCTGTCAGTGAACTGGTCGAGAGCCCAAGAAAAAGAAAAATGCGCAAGCAGTAGTAGTTTAAAAAAAAATTTGGTTTGTTGACACCGACTTCCGAAATTAAAGTAATTTTTTTGTATAAAAGTGTTTTATTTTTCACTTTTTAGTGATACCTGCGTACCACTAAAAAATGAAACCACAAACACAGCTTACCAGCGTGATGTTATGTTATGAACTGGTTTAAACAATCAACAGACATGCGATTTCAGAAATCGCGATCCATTTGCTATCATTGATTAAAGAGTTCCGTTGCTTACCTCCGAAGTTCTTCATCAGATCTTCACCAAATTAAAATAGGACCAGCCCGAGAAATATACTTCCAAACAATTAAAAAATAATCTAAATCGATTAACAATTGGCCGCCGATTATTGTTCGCCGATTTCTCCGCCAATTTTGTACCGATTTTAAAAATATATTTTTTATTCGAAAGCCTCCTGAAGTGTTCCCATTGTCACCAAGTTAGAATCTGATGATGGGATTCCATAAAAATCGGGGGAAACCCTCAAATTTTATAAGCACATACACTGTTTTTCATAAACTAGGAAAGTCACAGGACCATCAATATAATTATATTTTTTTATAAATATATTATTATGTAACTATTTTTTTTTCTTTTTTTTTAATTGTAATGGGTTTGCTCTTGACTCTAGTCTATGTCAGAGGTGACAGAGACAAAGTCTACGATGGAGCGAGCCTACCCAGAAGAAGCCTGTTCACTCTAACTTTGAAGAGATTAGGGTTGTAAGCTTTAAGAAACACAGACGCAGGCAGAGAGTTCCACTCCTTTGCTGTGCGCATTATAAAAGACGTTTGAAAACGCTTAGTGCGAATTGGTGGAATAGCCACAAGGTAGGGATGGTAAAATACAGTGCGTCTAAAACAATTCAACCGTTCTTTTTCTAGTGTACTATAAATTCTTTTGTCTTTACTACTTACTACGTAGTTAATTTGTGCAAATTAACTACATAGTAAGTACCTAGGAAAAATTTGTTTGATGATTCGCCTCTGCCATCTCCATAGGCTAAATGCTCTAAGATATAAGACGAATAGGACTTCTCATGATGGCATTGACACTTCTTACGAGTATTATGGCCACAGCTTATACGGTTCACTTTTTCTTCTTGAGTCGCTAGCTCTTAACAGGTAACTTAGATTGAACCAGCCTGTAAAAGAAAACGTGGTTGAAGTTCAAAATTTTAAAATACCGTACGTAGTAGTGTAAAACTTATTAGTACATAAGTTCGTTTGTATATTTTTTGGTTGGACGCGCTAATCTCGAGACCTACAGTGGGCTTAGCATGAATAATATGGCACATACACAATTTATATCATTCAAAAATATGAATATTGTATATAATTCAAATAAATGTTATGTGTGAAACGGATATTGCAGCTATAGTAAAATTTTACGTTACGTCAAAAATATTCGTGCTAGGCCCTCTGGTTAAATTTTAAAAATCTTTTACTTTTGGGTAGCCTATTTATCTAAAAAGGCTATAGGGCTATATAACATCACGCGACGACCAATAGGAGCGGAGCATTAATGAAAAAAGTGACGCAGACGAAGTTGCGCGGGTCAGCTAGTCTGAAATATTACTCCACGACTGTGAAATTGTATTCAGTTAGCTATCGCCATGAGCGATGGACAACCATTGTCCTGGTAATAATTTATACATTAAAATGTAATGTTGGTTGATCATAAGTGTACAAGCATAAGCAGCAGTGCAATTTAAGGGGGCTAAAAATATTACTTTAGGAGAATCATATTAGAATTATAATATTATTCACGCTACAATCTGTCAAAGGACCATGAGCAAATGGGGCTCACTGTCCAACAGAGTTGTGACATATGCCATTTTAAAGGATTCTGTTTGTAGTTGAATTGTTACTATCGGCACCACCTTCAATTTAATTTCATAAAAAAGATATAACTAGGTTTTGAAGAAAAAGACAAAATACATAAAGCTGTTATTGTAAAATTAAATTCATACTTTAAACAATAGATGCGCCTGCACTCGTGTGATTTGCAACCCTCTCCATCCCTCTCATACCTCTCGGACGCTCTCTTACGGCCGGTCTCAATAACTTGCCAAACGATTAGCCCGATTACATATCAGAGTTTTTCTCTGACATCCAATCTGTCTGTTACTGCCGTAACAATAACAAAATTTTCGCCAAGCTTACTTTAGATGAAGGTAGATAGGTCCTTTACCTTGTTTTGAGGTCTCCCTCCGAAGTATTCAGTTTATGCATTTTAACAAAACGGTTTCTTGTTTCACATTCATAATTTTGCATTAATCTGAATGATATTATTATTGATATTTATTAAAATATATATTTGGAGGAGCTCGTGGCTAAATAAATAATAACAGCCGCACGGGTCGATCTGACTGATTATGGAACCAAAACGTGGTCGCTCACAATGGGCCTTATCAGAAGGCTTAAATTCACTCAAAGGGCAATAGAGAGGACGATCGAATCAGGAATGATGATATCCGCAAGAGAACCAAGGTTACCGACATATCCCGAAGGATCGCTAAACTGAAGTGGCAGTAAGCAGAGCACATTGCTCGCAGAACCGATGTTCGATTTTCAGAATTAACAGATGTTGATGAAAAGTTTTGGAGTGGCGACTGCGTAAAGAAGACCCAAAATTTCACAAGGTGGACCGATAACCTGGTGTGGCCGATGGATGCGAGACGCAAAGGACTGGTTGTTGTGCCTAGGTCCAGCAGTGGGCATCTTATTAATAAATTCAAATTATTGGAACGAAGTTCCTTATCGCGCGTTGCGAAATGGGGCTAGACGGAAAAAAATAAGACCAAAAGTTGTAACGACACTTTTAAGACCAAAAGTTCTAACGACACTTTTTTATCTCAACTTGATCTGAGAGGTTAAGCAAAACTTTCCGAGGTCGAGTTTTGGATGGGAACCATGTTATTGTTGTTTTTTGTCTCACCTTGACCTTAGAGGTTAAGCAAAACTCACCAAGGTCGGGTTTTGGATGGGTAGCCATGTTACTGTTGTTTTTTTTTCTCACCTTGACCTTAGAGGTTAAGCAAAACTCACCAAGGTCGGGTTTTGGATGGGTTACCATATTACTGTTGTTGTCTTTTATTGTCTCACCTTGACCTTAGGGGTTAAGTAAAACTCAGTTGTACTTGTAATGGAATGGAATGGAGTGGAGTGGAGTGGAATGGAATGGAGTGGCGTGGAATGGGATGGAATGGAATGGAATGGAATGTAATGTAATGGAATGGAATGGAATGGAATGGAATGGAATGGAATGGAATGGAATGGAATGGAATAAGATAAGATAAGATTTTATTATTTTCTCCCACAAAGTACAAAATTACAATTTACAATATTTTAGGTTATAAAGGAGGTACAAAGGTTTGTGGGAGACAGGAATCCAAACTAGGATACCCTGTGCTATGGATTCCTGGCCCCCCTCGCCGAGAATAGGATTACAACAATAATTGTGGAACCATTGTGAGAAAAGAATACAAGAAAATGTACTTATCAACCAAAATAAAAAAATAAACAAAATTAAAATGCGTGTGTTGGTACTTATAAACTAAAATCAAAATATAAAACAAAATTAAAATGCGTGTGTTGTGTATGTGTGTGTGTGTCTGCGTGCGTGAGTGATGGTGTGTTTATTAGTGTGTGAAGTGTGAGTGTGTAGTGGAAGGTGTCATGTGTGTGTTGTGTGTGTATGTGAGAGAGAGTATAATAGTGTATTGTGCACGTACGTATAATGATGGATGTGTATACGCAATTGAATGTGAATAATGAAATGGAATGGAATGGAATGGAATGGAATGGAATGGAATGGAATGGAATGGAATGGAATGGAATGGAATGGAATGGAATGGAATGGAATGGAATGGAATGGAATGGAATGGAATGGAATGGAATGGAATGGAATGGAATGGAATGGAACGGAATGGAATGGAACGGAATGGAATGGAACGGAATGGAATGGAATGGAATGGAATGGAATGGAATGGAATGGAATGGAATGGAATGGAATGGAATGGAATGGAATGGAATGGAATAGAATGGAGTGGAATGGCATAGAATGGAATGGAATGGAATGGAATGGAATGGAGTGGAATGGCATGGAATGGAATGGAATGGAATGGAATGGAAAGGAATAGAATGGTAGGGACTGACCACTGAGATGCCAAACAGTGGGTCATTAGTTGCCAACGATACGATATCATCTTAGGGAAAAGAATGAAGTCGTAAAACACAGTCACGTTTCTAGTTTTATTGTAATTCCTTCACTAATTAATCGAAAGGAACTTCGTTTCATCCGGGTGTCCCTTGACACCTCTCAAGTTTTTATTTTAATTTAATTCATCATTGTGAATCATCATCTGCCTAGCCTTTTCCCAACTATATTGGAGTCGTAAACTTTAAAAGAGACTGACTTCTGAATTTATTTCGGTGTTTCTTCATAGGGCAGTCAGTTAGGAAACACTGTTATACTTCATGCACACAAATGTACAGAGGCGGACTTAACGCCTTAAGCATTTTCTACCAGTTAATCGTTGAGTGAGGCAGAGACAATTAGTGGTAGGTGGAATTTTGAGCAAGAATCGCGATTAAAAGATATTTAATAAATACAAAGAGATATATATGTTACGGGTAATGCTAGAAGATGGAGTAAACCTTGGTTCACCCGGGTTAACTTAGTATCACCCAAGCTTCTTGGGTAAAGTCCGAATAATAAGTAAAATAAATTTTAATGCGGGGTTTTTCCATACTCACCTAGGTCTACCCAACTCTGGCTGGGTAATGTTAGGTGTTGCGTAAATCTCGGGGGCCCGCGTTCTCCCGCGCCGCTTGCGCCTGCCCACGTTTCCCCGCCCACGCGGCCACGCCGCTTGCTTAGTGACAAAATGGCTACCGAACAGAGTGCACGTACTTTTCGAGAGCGTTTTGATACAAAATTTCAAGAGTTATTCTCAGCGAAAGGGTTAAATTCTTTTTACTTCAGTATCGCACAGTATTTGGAAATAATTAATTCAGTGAAAAGTGCAAAATAAGCTAAATTGAAAACTACTTTACAATACCGGCGATTGAAGCGTTTTGATTTGTGCTCGGTAAGTGGCGTCGAGAAACTGATTGCTCCTCTATCTTCAAGTGAGACAACAATTAAATATTACGTGACCAACGATGAAATGTTCGATATTTTGCATGAAACTCATTTGGCTGTTGGACATGGAGGAAAACATCGAATGGAAAAAAAAAAAAATGTTACTCAAGAAGTAATAAAATTATATTTACGACTATGCGAACCATGCTAAAAAAAGTTAAAGTCTGCCAAAAAAGGAATTGTTGTCAAACCATTGCTGTTAACAGAAATGAATAGTCGCTGTCAAGTAGATTTAATTGACATGCAGTCAAACCCTGATGGCGACTTCAAATTCAAAAGGTCTATCAAGATCATTTGACAAAGTTTGTACAGCTGCGCGCGTTAACATCTAAACGAGCCGTAGAAGTCGCTTATAAGCTTTTGGACATATTTTGTATTTTTGGCGCGCCTTCAATTCTTCAATCAGACAATGGCCGCGAGTTTACAAATCATGTAATAGAAGAGTCGTGCTCAATGTGGAGCGGTCTGAAAATAGTACATGGCAAACCTCGCCACAGTCAGTCTCAAGGTAGTGTGGAAAGAGCAAATCAAGACGTACAAAATATGCTTTATGACGTGGATGAACGACGAAAATTGTAAGCGTAGGTCAGAGGTTTGAAGTTCGTACAATTAATGAAAAATAGGGCATTCCACGATGGAATAAAACGAGCTCCTTATACCGCCATGTTCGGTAGTGATGTCAAGGTGGGTTTAGCGTCGTCTTCTCTTCCAAAAGAAGTTTTTGCCAGTATTCACACTGAGGAAGAGCTCGAGAAAATGTTGACGGAATTTACTACCGGAGCAGAATCTAGTCCAAAATCCCAAGAAGAGCGACCAGAATCTAGACAATAATCTCAAGAAGATTTACTTAATGTAGACCTGGAATCACAGAATTACCACTTACAGAACAAGGAGATGAGAAACGAAATCGAAACAGAAGTTTTAAATACAAAAGGTGAAAGGGAAGTTTTACTAGAAATAAATTCAGAAGAAACGGCCAAAAAGAAAGACGAAATGGAGTGTTGTAGATGTATGAACTCAGGCACAAGTACACAAGAAATAAACTTGTGTGAAATTTGTATTACTCAACAAAATATAAATGAACACAGATTATCTGCCCGATTGAGCTTAGAAAATAAAGCTAAAAAAATGAAAGCCTTATCTAATTTCAAATTTCCTCCATGTTCTGTTGGAGATACGGTAAGAGTCCAAATACCAGATGTCGATAGCGGAAGAGGCGAGTTTCGGAACGTGCTTATGGCAGTTATAGAAAAGGCTGATGATCTGTATAGGCTAGGAAACGAACGTGGTACTATTGAGGAAATGTTCTCAAGGAATCAGTTTTCTGTGTGTCATGATAAACTGATTGATATCGAAAATATATCACCAGAAAAAAATAAAACTTACGATTGCTTGCAAATGAACAGTCACTTTCAGGAGGCCAGGGTTATAAAAGGTATAATTGCAAAACAAAATGTGCTACTAAGAAGTGTTCATGCAAAGCTGCAGGAAAATTTTGCAATTCAAAATGTCACAGCAGTTTATCTTGCTCAAATAAATAATTTCAATTTTAATAACAACCACCGCTATTAGTTTTTGCTATTAAAGCTATTAAGTGTATGCTCTTCAAGCGATTACGTTCGCCTTTGTATGTTTTTTAAATAATCATCATCATCTGCCTAGTCTTTTCCCAACTTCATTGGGGTCGGCTTCCAGTCAAACCGGATTCAGCTGAATACCAGTGTTTTACGTGGAATTAGACAAATTTTTAACATTACCCAGCCAGAGTTGGGTAGACCTAGGTGAGCATGGGTAAACCCCGAATTAAAATTTATTTTACTTATTATTCGGACTTTACCCAAGAAGCTTGGGTGATACTTTTTTTTTTTTTTTTTTTGTTACCGGGGTGGAAAATCCTCATGGATGTCCCTCGCCTGGGGCGGGCGAAGGGGTCTGTCAGACTCTTACTGACTAAAAACCACCCCGGTGTTCCATCTCACACTTGACCGAGGATTGTGAGAGCTAGTACGCCTTCCATAATCCCCGGCTATTGCCCGCGTATGCAGGCCACCTCAGGCCCGCGGGAGGAGCAAGGTCCCCCCGCAACGTCCAGTGAAATTACGATTTCGCAGAAGGAGATCACCGCATCCATGACTCGGCGCTCCCGACCATCGAACGAGCGACGGCCGGCAGCGACAGGTCGGGTCCCACTTCGGATACGAGGGCACGGCGCTGCTCCTCCCATGCGGCACACTCTGCCAGTGTGTGCTGCGCCGTGTCCTCCCGACAGTCGGTGCAGTGATGGCACCGAGCGTCCGGCTCCCTTTTTATGCGACACAGGTACTTCCCGAAGCAGCCATGCCCCGAGAGCACCTGCGTCGCCCGAAACGACAGGGAGCCGTGCTTCCTCCCGAGCCATTCGTCGAGCTCTGGCCGGAGGGCCTCGATAGTGGCGAGGCCGGCGGTAGGTCGCGAAAGCCTTTCCCGCCATTCCCTCACCATGGCCTCGCGGAGTTGTGACCGACGCAACTCGATCTCGCGCTGCATCGGTTCACCAACCCGCGTCCGCACCTCCTCGCGCCACCGGTAAAGAGAGGCGAGAACCCTCGACTCTAAGTCCCAGGGCGGTGATCCGGCCAGTGCACAACCCGCTTCGTAGGAGATCGTGCGATACCCCCAGATAGCCCTGACGGCCATCGCCCTCTGCGGTCTTCGCAGTATCGCGATGCTGCCGGCCGTCAGGTCAGAAGCCCACACCGGGGCCCCATAAAGGGCCATGGATCGCACGATCCCTAGGTATAAGCGCCTACAGGCGGTGCTCGGGCCCCCCAGATTGGGAAGCAGCGTTGCGAGCGCGCCTGCGGTGCCCATTAATCTGGGCGTCAGCCGCCGAAAGTGGGGGCCAAAGTTCCACTGGCTGTCGAGCACCAATCCTAGGTACTTCATGGTAGACTCGACAGCAATTTCGACTACCCCGACCACGATGTGCGACCCTGGTGGCGGCGCCCGTCGGTGGCCTCCGACTTCTGCAAGGCTACCTCTAGACCCAGGCGCCGTATGCGACTCACCACTTGTGAGACCGCAGCCGTCACAAGCAACGCTGCCTCCCTGTACGAGCTCCCCCGGGCCGTGACCAGCGTGTCGTCCGCATAACACGTCAGATCTACTCCCGGTTGGAGCTCGCCCCTCAGCACCCAGTCGTAACCGATGTTCCACAGGGGTGGGCCCAAGACCGAACCCTGTGAAACACCGCACGACATATCGCGACGGCCCTCACCGTCACGTCCCCTGTAGGTGACACACCTATCCGTCAAATAAGCCCCAATTATGCGGCAGAGGTAACTTCGAGAGGTTCCTTGTCGAGCTGGGTGCCGTCGTAGGCCAGTTCCACCCTCACCCGGTGCTATTGCTCGGGGATCTCAACGCCAAGTCTGCGGCGTGGGGTTCCCCGATCACCGATCCTAGGGGCGAGGTGTTGGAGGAGTGGGCAATTACGACCGGCCTGACTGTTATGAATCGGGGCTCAGAGTACACATGCGTGCGGCAGCGGGGTGGTTCTGTAGTGGACGTCTCGTTCGCTAGCTCCGCTGTTGCGGGCCGTGTGCACAACTGGCGAGTCGCCGTGGAGGTGGAGACGTTGTCAGATCATCGGTACATCCGTTTCAACGTTTCCACCCAGACCGCGGGCGGTGGACGACCGCCGGCCCCACAAACGGACGGTCCTCGCTGGTCGTATAAGCAGATCGACAGGGAACTTCTCGAGGAGGCTGCCATAATCCAGGCCTGGGTCCGGGAGTCAGTGACGAACGAACCCGTCGGCGTTGAAGAGGAGGCGCAGTGGTTCCGCAGGGCGATGACGCAAATATGTGACGCGTCCATGCCCCGCGTCCGCACACAATCCACAAGGCGTCAGTTGTACTGGTGGACCGCCGAAATCGCGCAGATGCGCAGGACATGCGTGGCGGCCAGGCGCCAGTACACTCGATACCGGAGGAGACGTCGTCGGGTTCCGGAAGAAGAAGCTGCGCGGTATGAGTTGTACCGCGAGGTGAAGAAGGCTCTGTGGTTGGCCATCGGCGAGTCGAAGACTCGATTCAGGGAAGAGATGTTGGCCACGCTAGACAGAGATCCGTGGGGGCGCCCTTATCGTGCGGTCCGAGGAAAACTTCGTGCCTGGGCGCCCCCACTCACTGAGAGCCTAGAGCCTCAGCTACTAGTGGTAGTGGTTGCAGCTCTCTTCCCTGACAGAGAAGAGTGTATACCACCGCCGATGGCTCTGCCCACAGCCGCTGAGTCAGAGGATGAGGAGGTCCCTGAGGTGACACAACCAGAGATGAGGACGGCCGTGATGCGACTCCGGGCTAAAACCGTTGCCCCGGGGCCCGATGGAGTTCCCGGCCGCGCGCTCGTCCTCGCTCTGAAGGAGCTAGAGCCCCAGCTGAGAGGACTCTACACAGCTTGCCTTGAGCAGGGCCGCTTCCCCGCTCAGTGGAAGACAGGTCGTCTGGTCCTGCTGAAGAAGGCGGGGCGCCCAGCAGACTCGCCGTCCGCATACCGGCCCATAGTTCTGTTAGACGAGGTGGGTAAGCTTTTTGAACGGATACTTGCTGCCCGCCTGGTCAGTCACTTGTACAGAGAGAGGCCGGATCTAGACGGCAGTCAGTTCGGTTTTCGGCACGGGCGCTCCACTATCGACGCCATAATGCGCGTGAAAGTCCTGGCGGAGGAAGCGGTAACCCGGGGCGGGGTAATGCTGGCGGTGTCACTGGACATCTCCAACGCATTTAACACCCTGCCCTGGAGCTGTATTCGGGAGGCACTGAAGTACCACAGAGTGCCCCAGCTTGGGTGATACTAAGTTAACCCGGGTGAACCTAGGTTTACTCGATCTTCTAGCATTACCCGTAACATATATACAATACACAATACATACAATAGGTACTATAATATTCAATGAACAAACAAATACACAAATATACTTTAACAGTTTATGCAAACAAACAATGACTAAATCTTAGCGCTGTGACGATACTACTGCCACTTCTCCCCAACCTAACCTCTTGCGAATGTGCTCGCGAACTCTGAATTTAAATGTTAATCGGTTGGTTGCCATCCTGATTTCCTGGGGTAGCGCATCCTTCAAAAAAAATTATTGTATGAAGAAAGAACAGTGAATGAAGTCAATATGGTGAGAGGGTCAATGAAGAAGACGGTTATGCGATGAGCGTAAGTTTTTATTATGGTTTGCGCTAATGTATTGAAAGTGGGGTGCTAGATAATTAGGAGAGTTAAGAAATGAGATCAAGGTAGTTAGCGCCCTCTGCTCTCTGCGCTGGCGTATGGGTAGCCACTTCAGAAGAGACCGATGCGTAGAGGACATGGTCATATTTTCGCAAATTGAACACAAATCGAATGCAGTAATTTAGAAGGCGGTCAAATTTGTTGAGGAGATCTGCATTCAGGTCATAGTAGCACACGTCACCATAATCGATGACGGGAAGAATCAGGGTCTGTACAAGCATTGTCTTCGTATTCCCAATCAACCTTGAACCTATTAATGCGTTAGGGATAAAGATGAAAATTAAAGGAGAATGACCAAAACTCGTACCAAAAAATCTCATGCATCAAGATCATAACTGCACAGTGATTATTTTAGGACATTAATCGTCATGGATTTGATTTTTGATCAGGGAATTTAATTTAAAGTAAAAAAATATAAATATTGTTGTACATGACGTTCACACAAATAGTCATAGAGATGTAAATGCAATTGAAACTATTTGAATCTACTAACCAGTAATTCCAATCGTTTGTTTTGTATACGCGAAATGAGCAATAATGTTCGTTCGTATATAATGTGACTATATTATTATGTATACGTCATTGGTATCATTGAACAAAATATACCTACTTACCTAGTATTTAGGTTATTTTCGATTTAATAAAATAAGTACGAAGACTGGGTTTTCTACACAAAAAGGATTACTGTAGAAGTAAATAATATGAAAAGGGTAGTCTCTAAAAAACAATATTTGAATTTAATGCAATGGTTTGGGATTCAATACATCGATGGCCATTGTCCTTTGATTGTTGTGTGATAGATATAATGATTCTACTAAAGTGGCCTTTATAGACCCGCAGATCTAACCATTCATCCCATGTTAAAAAGAATTACCCCTGTAAATAGGACTCATCTCCGGCAGAGTTAAATTTACCTGTACCCATAAGTAATTCATGTAAATGAAATTCGCAAGCGAGTATATAAATTGAATCGGTGATTGCGGACGCATCAAAAATTAATATTAAATAACCATTACACTGGGATCCATTATAAAAACATTAAGTTACAAATTATGGTAATATGAAATTCATATTTAAAACACCATGTTTCGCATAAGCTGGTGTATGATGTTGGTTTTAAGAATTCTGATTTTAATTTTTATATCGCGTGCAACTTCTTTGGAGTTTTCTATGACAAAAAATTCGAACAACTATGTAAGTAATTCAGATATTAAAGCAAGACCTTTCTTGTGCTTTTTATGTATGTTTTTTTTTTATTTCTTCTTAAAGTACGATTAAATAGAGGTGACATGGAATTAGTGCAACAAGGCATTCTCTACCAGTCAACCTTTGGTTTAAAAAGACTATATAGTGGTTGGTTTACAAAAAATAAGTTTATTAAAACGATAATAAACTTATTTGCGCTGCTAGTGTTTCGACTGACTCAAAGTTTTATCACATTTTAGCTTTACCTGATTTAGTATCTTCCAAATTATAGATTCTCATATTTTATTTTTTACAATAAAGGGCATGGTAAAAATGAATCAACACGTATGAAATCTTTAGATACCATAATTTATCATCATCATATCAGCTCAAAGACGTCCACTGCTGGGCATAGGCCTACCCCAAGCGTCGCCACAACGACCGGTCTTGCGCGTCTCGCCACATGTTACGAGTAGGTACCAGGTAGGGCCCTTCAAATTTGTCGCAAAATGCCTTGCGGCAGCATAATATGTGGCGAGTCGCCAGAATTCCTAGTTTTATTTTTTTAATTTACATTTTAATTATTAGAATAGAACGGACGCGAAAATGTTTTCGTAATTATAAAAATTACTTTACATTTTTAAAAGTAATTTACTTCGGTTTTATTCCCCAGCACCATTATTTTTCAATTGAAACAAAGCATTCTCAGCGCTTGATCTACGAATAAAATTTTAGTTACAAAAATAATAAAGCGATTAAAGCACTGGGTGACGAGCAACATCGACACTGACAGTCGCTGAATTAATAGATGACACTTTGGTAATTTGCAGATAACACTTTTTGGCCGATATTTCAGAGCTTCCAGACCTCTCCTATTTTCTCACTACCAAAATATATGGGAAAGAATAGTGATAATATTTACTTTTTCTTCCAACTACGCAATAACATCATCATAACTAGCATCATAAATAGTGAGAACAAAGCAGCACTTTACTGCTTCAGAGTAAACGTGCAGTAATATATCCATTACTGCACTGTATTTGCTTTAAAACAGTGCAGTTATGGACACATTACTCACATTTTACATTTTAAATTATTTCACTAGTCAAGGAGGTAATTTTACATCCTACCAAATCTTGTCAGACTTTAGCTTTCGTTATTTGCACCTGGTTTATTAACTATGCCCAAATAACAAGCTTGTGATGGATACACTTATTCTGTGAAACATGCATAAAAATCAGTACCCAGACTTTAAAAAGTGATTTAATGGCTTTGACACCTGATACCTGGAAATCGGCCGTCGGCTTAAGTTTCCACGTTTGCATAAATGTATAAAGAACATACTAACACTACTCTACACCACACATTTTGTTGGTTAAATAATAAGAAAGGTTTGGCAGCTTTGGGCTCTTAGTCCATTTGGTATGTTTCTCTTGGCAACTATTAAACATGCCAAATGTTATTATAACCTCAAAATCCGAAAGGATTTTTGTTTTTTTTTACAATTCTGAAAAGTGTCCTCTGTTGATTCTTAGGTGAAATATGTATGGACGCGTAGTAAATATATAAAAAAGACGTGTGGCACTCGGAGACTGCCGCGATAAAGCTATTGCATAGCATTTTTTATCAACTTATACAATTATAATTATATATTTATTTTATTCATGCAGTATTTTTTTTTTCTTTGATATTAATTCAAGTTACACTTTAAGCTAAAAAAAAGTAAAAAGTATCACCGCTGTGCCGGTCGGAGTGGGGGGTGTTAGGTTTTTTTCGTTACGGAATTTCTGGAGTCGGTCTCCACGCTCAAGGCCCGCGATAGAAGCTATGCAATAGCTTAAAATATACATAATATCCTTTAGGAAGTGTCGAAAGGTATCCCACAAGGTGAACCGATAAAGGAATCCGTTCGATGCGAGATGCACCAGACCGATCGATGTGTGATATCGCGGAAGTCGTGCAGGTGGGAGGTGGAAAAACGGGGTAGTTTTAGTCATAAAGAGCCTGACAGACTCTTCCACCCGCCTCAAGGTGGAGAACATCCAAGAGGATGTCACCCCGTAAAAAAAAGGCCCATGTCCGGTAGCAGAACATCTTTTGGCTAAAATGATGATGAATAAAATAATTGTCTAAGTTCAATAAATATTTTTTCTTGTGTATTTTTTTGTTTGTACACTGACCGCCCTAAATCAAACTTCTTAAGTTCAGTCCATCCAAAGGTTGTCTGTAAGAGATTGCCCTGTGCGATAAGACCGCCCATTGTACACTAGTTTTTATAAGCGTTTTTACTGTGCTTGTTATGAGGTGTACTATAAAGTATATAATAAATAAATAAATAATAAAAAATTGCCCTCTTTTCATTCATCAGCGTACCCACACAATTCTTATTTTTTAAGGAACTTCTTTTTTTCACCTTCCAGGGTCCCTACAACGCCAAGTGGTACAATTATAAAGTATGCGAGGGTCCTCGCTCTAAGAACGTTACAATTTCATCAACATCGTTCGAGATAAATCAATATGGAGCTGTTGCCATTTACAATGTTACTTTTCCCATGCCTGCTAAATTGGAAGCGGTAAGGAAAGACCAGAAAGAGGTGGCGATACTACCGTGAGAGTTGCTTGGGGGTTGCGTGATGAAATATTTCTTGGGGGGACTTGACAGCAGTCAACTGGGACAATGTTGGCTATAAACACAAGGAAAATGTAACGCTAGGATTTTATTTTTGTAGCTGTTTTACTTTTACCCAACATATATTTCTCCGAATGTAGAGAGAAGAAATTCCAATCATTTATTTTTATTTAGAACTTATTATTTTTTGTTTAGAGATAGATAGGCATGTAGGTATGGTTATAAGCTACTTTAATGCGAGCGAAGCTAGAGAGAGCTAGAGTTAAAAGTAAGTTACACGAGTATGTATACCTAGCTAAACATGTTATTGTCCACAGTTCAAAGTCACAGTCTGGAACGTAAAAGGAGATCAAAAGAATGTGCTGTTGAATTACAAAGTGAACAAGCCATGTCAGCATTTTGCGATCGGCGGGGTCCTGCAGCAATATTATCGTAATATGCACAACTGTGTAGTTCCTCCGGTTTGTATGCATGTTTTGAATAAAAGATTTTATTATCTTGCAGTCGGTCTGGAGGTTTAGTACCCGCTTTGTAAGCACCATGTTCTGGATGCAAGGGAGAGCTAGCTTGGTATGCTCGGTGCTATATATAGTCCTATTTCAGTTTTTGTTCTGCACTGGAATAGTAGGCTATTTTTGAAGAGAAAACTTCTTTAGGCGCGTTAAGAACTTTTTGGGTGAACAAAAACCATGATAATTGCGTCATCGTCACCGAAAGCTTACCATGCGCTCGATACAATTCACAAGTTACTTAGTTTTCATTTCTATCGGCAGTCCCCAAAGACTGCCCCGCATGATTTTTTCGAAGGGTATAATGTACACAGAACGTTAATTTTTATTTATTTATCATTCAGTGGTAAGCAAACAGGCAGCTTACTTACGATTGTTGCCAGGCCATTCAATTATATTTTGGGGATTTTCATATTTATTTCTAACTAGCTGCTGCACGCGACTTCGTTCGCGACATACACGCGAAAGAAAAAAAGTGCAAAAGCTAAATTATGTCGCTTTGTAAGATTGCTAAGATAAGATATGCAAACAGTTAATATCTAACATTTCTTGACCTCTCTTAAAATTCTTCTTCTTCTTTTTTTTTTTTTTCAAGGCACTCTGGTAATACCTATGATCTTTTCTGTTCAAAATGCCGTCCAACCCTAGTAATTTTTCCTAATAAGAAACTTCTCTTTGCGATGTTTAAGAAAGTTGCTAGGGTTGGTAACACGCGATAGAGCTACTAACCAGAGAAGAAGTCTACCCCTGCAACGGATAGAGTAGAGTAGATACTCCGTTATCCGCACTTAGACTCCCATTCGGTCCATTGCGCGTAAGTGTTCTGGCTAAGTTAGCCAGCCTAGCTCCGCCTAAATGCTCAGAAGCTTCCTGGGTGCTCCACAGGTTTAGCGGAGCGACCTCAACGATCCGAGGATTTTTTCACGTTGGGAGTGGAAGTCGGATACTGATTTCTCGGCATCGAAGCAACCTTTGTAAATTGAACTGTCTATGGCGCCTTTGTTTTAGAAAAGTTTTTTTACGGGGCAATGACCCGTGATTATACCTATTATTCGGAAGATATTTCTACCTAGGCTGATAAGTCGTTTATTTAATCGCGTGCATAGGCTTGACTGCCTGCAATTTGTATCTCGTGACCATTGGTTCTCATGAAGTTTAGTTGATCTCTGGCAAATTCATGTACAAAACTGTGAATGATCACAACGACACCAGAGCAACACGCCAGAGCAATCAGCCGAAATCTTATTTCAACTACTATAACAGTTTGTTGGGTATGTGTGTCTTTCAGCCGAGTGCCTTCGCAAAATCTGAACATAGGCCTCACCCAAAAGGGTTTTGCCATAATCGCCACGCTTGGCAGGCGGGTATCGAAATTAAAAATGTAGGTTAAATAAAAACCATTAAACTTAATCGGATGGTGTGTACCTTTTCTTCCATGGCCGCTTTCTTGGAAATATTTTCCTACAAACATTTCTCAATATTATGCATTTTGATGGTTACTGCGTGGTCGGTGGGTTTTCTGTACACAGAAAAAAAAAACTGGCCAAGTGCGAGTCGGACTCGCGTGCAAAGGTTTCCGAACCACTACAGATTTTTTATAGGTTTTTGTAGGTTTTATCTGCATTTTTTTCAAAATTTTTGGCTTAGTAGTTTCGAAGATAAGGAGGGCGGGGAATGGTTATTTTTGGTTTAGTTTGGTTTGGTTTTTTGGTTGTGTTTGGGTCACTAAAGTACATATGTGACGACGGACAGACAGACAACCGAGTGATCCTATACGGGTTCCGTTTTTGACGGACGATCGGAACCCTAAAAAATAATTCATGCAGAAGCAACGGGACGACACAGGCTATCTTCTAAGACAACCTTACCACCTTCTTGATTGTGGTGTGAAATTTTTAAATGTATTCGTATAATTATGCGCATTTGAGTGGCCTTCTTCTTTTTCGTCCTTTGCTTACTACTGAGGATCGCGAACACATACGTCGCGTCTCCAACCCATTCAGTCTTCTGCAGTGTGGACTGCTCTGTAATGCTACTTCCAATGGTGTACTTCCAATGCTACTTCCACTTTTTAGTAGTACCTGCGTACCACTAAAAAGTTTTGTTAAAAAACTTTTTAATAAAAAAAATAAAACCGACTACCAAAAACAAAACACTACAATGTAAAAAAAAACTTTAATTTTGGATGTTGAACTATTGTGCGAGAGCCATGGCGGTCGTCATTCCGATCAGCCTACCTCGGGATCCAGTAGCAGTTTAATCTGCTACGGGGAGGCCTCCCAGTTTATCCCAAATGTCTAAAAGAGAATTCGATAATGCTTATACACTAAAGGCGCGTGGGCAATCATTTTTTCCGACTTCATACATGCTCTTCATGGAGAGTGGCTTATCAAGCAGTGTACATCTTTCGTCTAGTTTAGGAGTTCGTGGCCAAAGAATAACAGCCACACGGGTCGATTATTAAGGTTATGCAACACTTGCCGAGTTCGGTCTGTGGATGGGTGATCCTCTTAACACACCGAGATTCCTTCGTGCTTCGGTGTCTGTCATTTGCAGATCTTTAGCAGTCGTTACGGATTGTCAGAAGCCAGTAAATCTAACAAGAAGAAGAGTTTTGCCAAGAAGTACCTTGTTACTCGTTTAATGGGTTATGGAGGTCTGGTAGGCGGCCGCTTCACGTAAAATACTGGTATTTAGCGAAATCTTATTTAGTTTGGAAATATCTGTCGTCTAAAAGATAACGACATTGGTTTTAAAAATATAATTAGCCTAAAACACTTTGAACGTTATTTTTTTTGCAGGGTAACTATAACTACAAAACTAACTACACTGAGATGGCATACCAGTTCTTCGGAAACTCTTTCTTCTACGGAGATTATTCGTTCAAAATGAATGCAATGGCTAAAGAAGGCAATGTAATGTGTATCCAGATTAACGCGTTGTTTTCTAAGAAAGTGTGATGTTAACATTATCTTTTTTTTTTGGACAATAAAAGTCAATTATTAAGCTATTTTAATTTTGTTTTTTTACCCTGTTTATGTTATGTGGCTATAAAAAATGTGTCTTGCGTCTTATTTTTAAATAAGTTGTATGTTAATATTTTTTAGTACCTTAAAATCGATCGGACACTAGTTGGATAAATTGGTTCTAAAATAAATTTCATTATGCTTGTGTCAGGGAGGATCTACTCTGTGGTAACTTTAGCATTTAGCTCCTTCGGCGTGCGGCAAACAGCCATAAATTTTTTAGACCGGGAAAATGGAAAGAAGGAACGGAGGCCTTACCCTGCTTTGGGACAATTTAAACAAACTAATGTAATGATAAATAATGAATATTTGACTCTGCAATCCTTGTTCCGATAGTCGTTTCAGCCAATAGCTTACTACCAACGAGCCTCTGAAATCACTTAAATAGGCTTTCGTTAAGTAGTTGAATCAAGGGCTTGATTCAGACAGCGGTACTTGAACTAGACGAACTCTAACTGCTGGTAGCTTAGACCCTGTTCCCGAAACCGGTTGCTATTTTCCTGCATTTATTAATATTTTTTGAATTTTTTATTTAAAAATATTTTATTTTTTAATTGAAAAATTATAAGAGTAGTTAAATGAAGAAACGTAACAATAATTATTTATTTCAGATGTCGACCAATCAAGTGATGCGTAAATATTACCATTACTGCAGGCTTTCAGTTCACTTCCACATACAGTACAAAAATATTCTTCGGTTCTTTAATTAAAGTCAATGGTTTGGATGAAAATCACAGAGTAATTTGAAATTTCATTGACGAAATGAAAGCCGCAAAACTGAATGCATATTATGTAAATGCTAATAGCGTTCTGTTTACAATGCTAGCAGACATTGGTAAACATTATGATATCGTTGCATTCATGAGCCGTGATGAAACCGTTATTAATTTAAACGGTTTGAGATTCAGACCAATAGGGAAGATGCAAATACAGAATTTATGAGAATGTTGTCAGTAAAATGATAAAAGTGTATAAAATAAAGTTTTTATTTTGGTTAATATCGATTTTTAGCAAAAATAATGAATTAAAGTAACATGAAACGGAACGTATTTAAAAACAACAATCAGCGTCTAGTGACGTATCTGCTGTTATGCCAACAAAAAGGCAACCTTACGTCTTTAAGTTGGGACAGTTCTTGACCAGTGATAGATACGAGTGACGTCATCGTCCGTTTTCGCGCGAACCTTTAAACTGTCGGTTTACAAACGAAATTTTGGCAATAAATTAAAGCGTTTTCATTTTTTGTTTATGTGGTGGTCTATTCTAGGTGGAGTTCTTTAAAATTAAAGCAAAATAGGAAATATTGCATATTCCCTATTACATTTAGAAGACTGATCGATAAGTCTGTCTTATGACAAAGATAAATAAATAGCAGTGGTGCCTTAGTACTTACTGCCCCAACTAACAATGCGTATGTCGAGGGTTTAAACTCAGGCACTTTACATTGTGCAACTTATGTCATAAGGACTGCTCTCAGAACGACGAAATAAAATATTGTTTGGACACCAATATAATTATTTTTGTCTTACAATAAAAACAATCGAAGACATTTGACTTTCCCCAACACTCACCACGTGGATATTTACAGTCCACTGCTTCTCACAGAAGAGACTACAACCCTAGCAGTGGGGATACTGTATACTGATTATGTTCCTACTGTCGACACAAAAGTATGTTTCATCTTTTACATTTTGTTGTATTTTACATCTTTAGGAGTATCGTATCGTAAAAAAATCTTTTTCATCCTCTGAGATGGCCTGAGATGGTATCTCTTTATAATTATGTTGTATGTTCAAACCTACATGGGATTTCATCAAAAACCCATTAGGCTCTTTACCGATGCTGTAATTAGGTAATAACATAATACCACTGAATATAATATCATCATTAATAGTTAATTCAGTATCTTCATTAAATTCGTATCATTTTTTTATTTCAGTTCATGTAACATTCGAAACGACGAGTTCATGTAACGTTCATTATTTTCGTATTATGCTCCACTGCAAACGCTACAGTGATGTTAATTTTAAATTTCTTTATATTGATAGCATTATCGCAATATGTGGATTCAATACAGTTTTTGATGACGGGACCAAAAAATTCTGATACTTACGTAAGTTAGAAAAGTTTTTTTTAAATACACATGCGATGACATTTTCACGTGATGGTAAACGAAGGTCTGGTCGATATAATGGAGCACGCCTGCCTTAAAGTAAATTAATCACTATTGACTTTTACTAAATCATCATTATCACCATCACAGTCCGATTTGGAACAAGTTTAGAATATTTTCTGCTGCTTTTCGTCTTCTGGAATTGCCATTCTTTGCTTGAGGCCTTGAATCAATTTCTTGACACGCCCGTCACACTAGCCCTAACCATTATCACTTCTGAGACCCAGAATTAATATGATGACCAGCAGAAAATCAACGAGTCAGTAAAGCTTGACGAGTCTTGGAGAAACAGAAAAGAATAAGAATTAAAAACCACTTCCTTCCTTTATAAAAGCACTTTTAAGCCCAATAAAGAAAAGCACTAACCACGACATACGTGCATGTCGGAAATTATCTCAAAGGATAAAATGCTAAGTGCTATTCCAGACTATAATCTATCTCCTTGTCAAATTACATCTAGATACATTAAGCTGTTCAGGATTGTGCTCAATTTCAGCTTACGGCGATGTGGACGAATTTTTTGACGCATATTTTGAGCAGTTTATATTTTTTATAGTTAGATTAGTATCATCTGCCTAGCCTTTTCCCAACTATATTGGGGTCGGCTTCCAGTCAAACCGGATTTAGCTGAATACCCGTATTCTACGAGGAGCGGCTGCCTACCAGACCTTCACAACCTATTAACTGGGTAACACGGTACTTCATGGCAAGACTGGAGTCACATTTACTGGCTTCTGACTGTCTGTAATGACTGCCAAAGATCAACAAATGACAGCCGGGACGAACGGCTAAACGTGCTTTCCGAGGCACGTAGGAAACTCGGTATATTAAGATGGTCACCCATCCACAGACCAACTTTGGCAAGCGTAGCTTAACCTTGAAGATCACCCGTGCAGCTGTTATTATCTAGCCACGAGTTAGTACATAAAATATAAAAATATCATATAAATATTTTAACTTTTTTCAGGGCCCATATTTCATTGGCTTCAAATACTTTGGTGTATGTCCACGCTCAGAAAATTATTTAGGAAACTTAAGTATATTAGTGGAATGTGAACAAAACGCTTATAAGGGAACTATTAACGTAACGGTCAGTCAAGCCGTCCGGATTATCGAAGTTTGTATTATTTTTCACACTTATTTAATTCTAGCTTCTGCCAGGTACTGCGCAGCATAAAAGGTGAAAACTATCCGAAGGGAACGTAGTTCCAGGATAAAAGTACAATTGGGTATTTTACTGGAAAAAAAACGAATTAGTCTATCAGATAGATTTTCAAGAAATATTTTTTTTAAGTATTCTAGGTTTCATTGAAATCCGTTCAGCCGTTTACACTTGAAAAGGTATAAAAGCCGGCACAAAGCGTAAGCACAGATGAATGCAGCAGGGAGATCTCGCTAATGTACGGTGGGCAAATGAAACTTTCAAGCCAAATAGTCGATGAAAATTGACTGACAAACCAATAACGTGAAGCATCAGAGCTGTTTTCGTCAAACCGACTAATGGAGAGTATGCTCACGACTCGTGCCGGTTATTATAACAAACGGACAGATAGTCAGAGTTACTTTCACATCTATATACTAATATATAAAGCTGAAGAGTTTGTTTGTTTGTTTGTTTACTTGAACGCGCTAATCTCAGGAACTACTGGTCCGATTTGAAAAATCTTTCAGTGTTATATAGCTTATATATCGAGGAAGGCTATAGGCATATATATCATTACGCTAATGCAGAATCGCGGAGCAGTAATGAAAATAGTGACGCAGATGAAGTTGCGTGGGTCAACTAGTTTATAACTAAAAGTAAGGATAATTGACATCCTTATCTTTGCTAATATTATAAATATGAAACGATACAGTTAAGATGTTTTAATCGATAACACCACAACTGCTGACTGGATTCAGATAAAACTTGGGACAAGATTCTTTTTTTTTAAATATGAGGAAATTAGTTCATTAGAGGTAGTTTAAAAATGGCGCCAGTGACGGAAAATTTGACAGGGAACCGATTGTCTTCGTATGGTCATGTGAAGAGGAGGGATAAAACGCATGTTATTAAAAAGTAATATAAATATAAATATGGATGGATGGAGAGGGAGATGAATGTCATAGAAAAAATGAATGGATTGTGCGAGGAGCGATATGAAAGAAAAGAGTGTCAGTGATAGCTGATAGGACAGAATAGAAAAAAAACGTGTTGCGCCGACCCCAAGCAGGGCAGAAAGAAAACAAACAACAATTAATCCTCAATAAATAATGTACCATTTTGATTACAGATGAAAGTCGTCATTCACAGCGTTAAGAACAATCATAAGACTCAGTTATGGGACTTTGCGATCGAAAAGCCATGTTTAAACCGCCTTATGTCAGGAGTGCTCAAACCTCATATTGATATTCGTACTTGTGTGCTGAGAAAGGTAAATTTTCAATACTGTGAATTATGTCTGAAAATAAAAACAACTATAAAGTATGGTGCGGTTGTGCTTGACTTGGCAGAGGTTCCCGATATTTGTGTTGGGACCGCTAGCCTGATCTCAACTATTTTGTGGTCAACTTTTACTGAAGGCAGCTAAATACCAGTATTTCACGAGAAGCGTCTGCCTATCTGAGCTTTACAAACCGGTTATTGTGTAACACACGCACAAAACGTTGTGGGTACACAATTATAATGCTTTCAGCTAAAGAGTGGAATTCCCTGCCGGAGTCTGTATTTCCTGGTAGCTACAACCTGGGAGTCTTTAAGTCAAGAGTGAATAAGTTACTTCTAGGCAAGCGTGCTAAATCTTCGACCACATCATCGCTCACCATCAAGTGAGAAAGTGGTCACACGCGTGCTATGTAACACGATATCCCATGTGCCTCTTCTCCGCCAGACCCGGCCCCAGCCCCATCACGAACTTTCCCACGACGAACTGGCAGTGTTGACGTTGCATGATTGTGGCTTCCAGGAGAAGCTCCTGGTCTAGCTGCTTCTGAATCCTGCGTAATTATTAAAGATCTAGAAAGGAACAAAGAAAAAAAATATATTTTAGTACATAAAAATCTCGAGTCACGGTGTTTTTTATCGAACTCCTCAGAAACGGCTTGACCGATATTTATGTTTTTTTTTGTGTAGATCTTATTAGGTCGTGGGCCATTTTTTTACTTATAAGGCAAAACAACGTTTGCCAGGTCAGCTAGTATTAATATAATATTTAACTTAATACATGAAATATAATAAGAATAATGGCATAAACGGAGGCTGTATAATCCAGTATGATGCTAGTAGGGAGTTTTGTTTTTTCGGGATTGTCATGATAGCCTTGGTACTCCATTTTTCTAGTACGTAGAAAAAAATCCTGAGCTGCGGTTGACGTTACATCACTTAATGTTAGCGACTGTTTTTGTCCTTATCCTGATTTTAAATATTAAATTAACTCAATTCGTTTTGGTTGCAGGGCACCCACACCATCACCGTTAATTTTTCAGAGGCAGTTTACCTGTTCTTTGGGACTTCGTTTTTTTACGGAGAATATATTGCTAAGTTCACGCTAGTTTCAACAAGAAAGCAAGCTATACTTTGTTGTCTTGCAGATGAACTTATTCATAAAAAATCGTCAGCTACCACGTCAGACACATGCCATGTACCTGACCAGGGACTTCAGAATATTAAAAATATGGCGTAAATTGTACTTACATTTAATTATTCTGAGTAGTAACAAATATTTTATGTGACTTATTACTATATTCATGTAAACTAGTTTTGTGGTTTCAATTCTTAATAAAATCGAACAAAATTACGAAAATAGTATTCAAAATCCTTCCTTTCTAATTCCAATTTAACTTCCAGTGGACAGCGAAGTGGGCGAATATTTGGACGTCTTTTTAGTTATGATTCTTTTTTAAGTGTATTTATTTTGTTTTAATAAATAGTGTTTTAAGAAATAAACAGATTTAACATCTAGCATTAAATATCCCATCACATTCCGTGGGTGTCGTAAGAGGCGACTAAGGGACTTGCCAGAGAATGGGCAGCAGCGTTCTCTGCAAAACGCAACACCATACACTGCGATCGCCAACCCGCCTGCCAAGCGTGACGATTATGGCAAACCCCCCCAAAATTTGTGGGAGGCCTATGTCCAGCAACGGCTGTTATGATGACGATGATGATGACTAAATATCTGTAAATAAAACAAAATTAATGTATTTATTTTTGAAAACCTAACAACTTTATAGAAAAGTAGCATTTATAGTTTGTATATAGTTTGTAAAACATTAATTTACAAGCCATTTCCACCTCGAGGACAACATTTTTTTAAAAGTCTCTTGACATTTAAAGAACACATCTCTAGCTAATTTAGACTTAATTGGCAGGCTACACTACTACGTATGTGCGTAGTGTTTAAATGAAAACCCGATATGCTTCTAAATTATTAAAGCACTCCGACCCGACAGTAGTTAATTGGGATAGGGATGTGCCTAAATAATTAGAAAATGTTGAATAAGTCTAAAGTGGAAAATGTGTGAATAATAAATGTTTGACTACACGTGCTTGTTTCAAACGGTGTCTATTTCCAAATATTGTAGATTATAAACGAAACCCAATATGGTTCAAATATGTATTAAGCAATTAACTAACAGATTAGTTAGCAAAATTGACCAACAATAAAATTACCCGAAGGATTGAGCGGAGTATATTTCAGGGTGATAGTTTGAGTCCGCTTTGGTTTTTTTGGACAAACCGAAGGTTTTGTCTGTGCAATTATGGACGAAGTTATCATGACGAATAACTACTGCAGATTTAAAGGACGGCACGGTCGACATTTATGTCGGGTATGTCACCGTCCGGGAAAATCAATTCGTCATATTATCTCTGGTTGTTCTCACCTAGCTAACGGAGAATACTTGTACTTGTAGTACAATAGTCGTGACAACCAACGGCTTAATAGTCACGAGCCTTGACCAACACCTTAGGAGGCTTTCGTTAGGCAGCTGGATCAAGGGCTTGATTCAGAAAGCAGTACTTCTGGACATGGCTCGTATTGTTCCCTGTTCCCGATACCAGTGGGTTACTCTATTTTTATATTCTTAAATATTTTATTATACACTTTTATTGAAATATTTTAAAATATAATTATAATTATGTTAAGAAAACAAATAAACGAAATTACCCGTAAAATTGTTATTCTTCAAAACTCGTTTGAATCAGTCAGCCTTATTTGGTATAGTCAGGGAAATTAGTTGTTGAGCAAAGGCAGTTCAAAATGTAGCAGCTGTGAGCAGGGCAATAGCATCTCCAATAATTTTATCCTGGTTGCTATTCGCAACCTGCATCAAGGATAGAAATTCTGAAGGATAGAATACGTGTGTGAAACCACAGTAGAAGCATTTAGCCACGAGCTCCTCGTAAAATCACACCACTAAACAAATTCACATTTCTACTTGAATTCTGTTACTAATGCAGGCTGATGGTGTTTCAGATTAACTTCAGGTTTTTTTAAGGTTGAGAAATCATCAAATGACTCCTTCTGCTCTGAGCGTAGCGGAAGGGAGTGTCACTCTTTCTGACTAAAAGCCATCCATGGTCCACCTAATGCCCTTTGAATTCTAGGGCCACGATGACTCTTTTTTGAACAAGAGCCGCAACCCTGTAGTCTTACGTGTAGTAGTGAATTAATTTGAAACGTGCCAAATATTTACTACTCCTGGCTATCAACTGATTTTTTTACAACACGGTTTGTCTTCAACAATTGCTTGCAATATCTAATTAATGCAGTGGGTATGTCAATTTGTTTTAATAATTACGTTCCTTCAGTAAACATAAAGTAAAATTTTGAATTTATAAATAGTCAGGAAAATTGTTTTATCGGGATCCGACTATATTGTGTGGTACACATTAGCTGTGAACTTGTGTGACCCACACATGGGCGCGTAACAAAAACAAATGAAGTTTGAGTACGGGGTCACTTTTTGGGAATGAAACAGAAAACAAAAGTTTTCCATACCATTCCATTTTAACCCCCCCCCCTCATCCCGTCTCCGAACTATCTCCTGGTCAGTTTTTTTAAGCAGGTGCAGCCTACTACGTAGTAGCAGCCTGCACATAAATTGATGATATCTATAATTTATTAAATTTATACAGTCTAGCTATATTAAAACAGTCCATTACACAAATCCTCATCACTACTAGATTTGATCACAAAAGCAGGCTGATTGCGTCACGGATTAGTCTCAGGTACAGTAGTGAATTAATTTGAAACGTGCCAATGATTTACTACCCCTGGTTTGGACGTAATTTAGTTATGGATGATGTGGCCGTGTAGTTTATCGTTGCAATTAGCATTTATAGGGTTAAATCTAGTCACTTCTGAGCTGGTTCTTGGCCATTTCTGTTGCTTCGTTGTTTAATTGAGCGATAAAATGACGCTTAGTTTGGAGCAGACTACGATGTCGGTGTCATAAGATGCTATTAGGAGTAAGTATTACATTTAAGTATCATAATACTGGAGGTATAAAAATGAAAACCGATTTTCGCCTGTTATTTTTATTAGTCAAAAGGAAAAGCTTACAACATCTGGAATTGAAAAAAAATAAGTCATAATAATATAAGCCATTATTTGCAAAGGCCACCCCAAGTCCCACATCGACGGGTACAAGTTATAAAAATATGCCTAAATATTTGTATTGCAATGTGTTCAAGGTTCGGTGGCAGCTAGAAAATAAATTTTATTTATATCTGCATGAAAATATTATGTCTGTTTTAAAAATGCACAAAATACTCTCCTGGGTCAAATTCAATTGAAAAAGTAAATGACACAATTAATAAAGAACAAGCGTTTTAACAAAACTTAATTTAAACTTTTTTTAAACAAATTCAAACCAGCCGAAGTAATTTGTAATAAATACCCTTACCCTCTCTACAATTACTAGGCACTCGTAGGTAAGTAAGTGTACATTGTGAAAATGTAATTAAGCCAAAATGTAGCGTGGCTGAAACACCGAAAGTTTGGTACCGCGTAACGCTAACCACGTGCCTTGGTACTTACTAGTAGGACCAAGTTAGGAGATATTATGGATACTGGAAGTGGTATATGTGTACTTCGTTTTCCAACCAATTTTAACTAATTTAAATTTCCAAAATGTTTGCTTTTTATTCAGCCTGTGTTGTCCCAACACTGGGCAAAGGCTTCCCCCTTATTCATACAGCTTATTCTATCTGCTGATTTCTGAGCCCAGTCTGTTAGGAACTCCAAGTCGTTACGCCGGCGTCTTTTAGGCCTGTCTCGGTTGCGACGTCCATCTTAAGAATCAATGAAATTGCAGCAATTCCATTGGTAAATATTTCTCTGCTCCTCTCCTCTCCGCTCCAGTCAGTCAGCTTTTTAGTCTCGCAAACATTATTTTTTAAAATTGCTTTATTTTTGGTTAAAAAAAGAACAAAAAAAAAAAAATGGTTGTAAATGTGTTTGTTTTAAGTATATCGCGTCAATGTTCCTGTGAGTATAGCTACGAGTACATGCCAAAATAAGGCACGCACCTACTTCGGTTGCAGCTGACCTCTGTGATATATTTGCAAAGTATTTGCTTTTAATCACCATCAACCCTTCAAGCCATCAAGCTTTCATTAAGACAGTTTTTTTTATTGGGAGGATGATATTGAAGCAACAAGAATAATGTAGCCAGGGTTTTATATTAACTTGATTTCAAACAGTGTCTATGAAGTTTCTGGCAGATTGAGCTTCATAGGGATCTCATAGGATCGTGGCCATAGTTAAAATTTTATGAGTAACTGAATTAAATCTTCATAATTCAAGTGCTATCATTTGTTTTTTTTTGGAATGGTGTGAGCGCAAAAAAATAAATCCAAGGTGACGACAGATTTTTAAATATTGAAGATTAAACAATCGATAAAAATGTATCCTTTAAATAGCTCGGTTTGACTCCATTATTGCGGATTTTTTTCTTGGTTTAAAAAAAAATATAGTTACACTTTTATTTCTAAAACTATTATTGTTTTTAGGGTTCCGCACCCAAAGGGTAACCAACGGACTAAATTGCTACAAAATCATCAATATTACACCTTAAATTCACTTTCACTACAATATTCCTTTCTAGCAAAATTCTACGTCCAAAAACTCTTCGCAGCAATGTGCGACAAAAGCACTTTGCTTAAAACAAATTACAGGGCCCCGTATAAAGGGTTCATCTATTTTTATTGTCCACCTTAAGATACAAGTGCGGGACCTTAGGCCGAGGAGAATACGTAATAAGGGGTACTGATTGCGAGAATATAATAATAATGGCGGAATGGCCCTTGGAACCAGCCGTCTATATAACGAAGGAGGAATTATAATATTATAACGAAGTTCGTTAAAATGAATTGTTTCTGGGACGTAGACTGTGGATTTTTTTTAAAGTCAATTATTGCAAAGGTCCAGGTTCGATCAGAGTGATTCAGAATAAATCACGCTTATAAGCGAGAGCGAGTTATCCGTGGATGTAAAGAATATTGTTACCTTTTTATTTTTTCAGTATCAAGGGTTATTTTTTTTTAATTTTTCGTGTTAATTTTTTTTGTATCGTCAGTAGCACTGCCGAGGTTAACCTAAAAGGTGGGGGTGAGACAATTTTGTATCAGCTTGAACTGGTCCAGTCCTGAAACAAAGGCCGCCCTTCATTCCTTCTATTTATTTCTGTGTTTTTTTTTTTTGTTTTACTATTGATAGGCACGCGCTTGACCACCATCTCACCTGATGGTAAGCGATGATGTGGTCGAAGATGTAGCACGCTTGCCTAGAAGTAACCTATTCACTCTTGACTTAAAGACTCCCAGGTTGTAGCTATCGGGAAACACAGACTCCGGCAGGGAATTCCACTCCTGTACGCATTAAGAATGTGTTCCCAAAACGTTTTGTGCGTATGAGTGGGATGTCCACCATGTACCGGTGGCGCATCGCCGTTCGTCTTGTGGTCTGATGATGGAACGGGCTTGGCGGAATTAAATTATGCAATTCCGTCGCACATTCCCCAAAATTCAACCGGTAGAAAACCGACAAGCCAGCAATTCGTCGTCGATGCTCAAGACTTTGGAGCTTCGTCACGACGAGCCTCTCATTGCCAATGATCTTCTTGGCTCGTTTCTCAATTGACTCAAGGGCATCAAGCTGGTATCTGGTAGATCCGTCCCAAAGATGAGAGCAGTATTCCATACACGATCGTACTTGCGCTTGATAGAGTTTGTGCAGCTGTTCCGGCGTGAAGTACCGTCTCACCTTTGCTAGGACCCCAACTTTCTTGCAGCCACTTGAGCTTTTGCCTCTATGAAAGGGCCAAAATTGAGAGTAGATGTTAATGTGACCCCAAGAAGCTCAAGTTGGTCGGTTATCGGCACGGTTGCACCTCGGAAAGATGTAGCTGGCTGGAATTGGCTCCTTTTAGCGGAAAATAGACACGCTTGGGTCTTAGCAGCATTGAACTTGACCAGATTGGCATCACCCCATTCAGAGACAGCCTGTAAGGATACATTCAAGCGCTCAACCATAGCCTCCCGGAGTGTTGAGCCTCATCACACTTATTTTCGAGGAAGCCATAAAAGGTCCCACCATCTTTCTTTGGTGCAACCCTGTCCGTATTTGTCAGAGCTCCAGTCTTGAGATAAATGGTTCTATTCATATCTTCATCCACAGAAATGTAATTTTTTGGTTTCTGTAAAATTCTGAGAAAACATGATACACAAAGTATCTCAAACTCGTTCAGGTATTAAGAAGTAAAAGTACCTTCCTAATACCATTTAAAAATGCTCGAATAATTCAATGTCTTACAGCAAATACAGATAAAGTTTTCAAATCTGTTAAGTATGTTTCCGAAGGAATCCAGAAATAATATCTTGAGCTTAAGGCTTTGAAGTTGGCGGGAATCGAATAATGGTAGAACATCGTCGTGGTGGAAGAAAATCGTCGTGAGAACGACAAAATTATTCCTTGTGATCCCGTTGCTTTATTATTGAATTGTGTTATGCTTTCGAGTGTGGAGTGTGGAGAAATTCTGACACATGTTATCCTACCTAATTACATCATAATTTTCCTAGCCTTTTCCCAACTATATTGGGGTCGGCTTCCAGTCAAACCGGATTTTTCTGAACACCAGTATTTTACGCAGAGCGGCTGCCTACCAGACCTCCACAACCCATTAACTGGGTAACACGGTACTTCATGGCAAGACTGGAGTCAAATTAACTGGCTTCTGACTGTCCGTAACAACTGCCAAAGATCTACAAATAACAACCTGGACCAACGGCATAACGCGCATTCCGAGGCACGGAGGAAACTCGGTATGTTATGACGGTCACCCATCCGCAGACCAACCTTAGCAAGCCTTGCTTAACCTCGAAGATCGACCCGTGCGGCTGTTATTATCTAGCCACGAGCTCCTCATTTTCACATTAATTGATATTAAATATAATTGAATAATTGACATGGATAGTTTTGCTTAACTTTGAAACAGGGGTAAACCATGGATTACTTATTATCCCAGTGGAATATCTTCCACAGACACTGTAGGTGTTGATAAAAGCTAATAGTTAGGTATATACCGAAGCAAACTTTTACACGGTTTTAAGTACTAAAAATCTAGATTACTTCTGTTCCATCGAATAATGGTAGAACATAAACTGAGTGGAGCTGACGTACGAAATCGTCGTAAAAACGACGAAATTATTCCTGGTGATCCCATTCCTTTATTATTGAATTGTGTTGTGTTTTCTAGAATGCTCATAAAATTTTGTCACGTGCTATCCTACTTATGCAATAAATGTAAATAAGATAAATCTTTTTCTTCTTCTTCTCGTGTGGGCAGTAAGGTTTAAACCCACCCATCAGAGTTTCCAAAAAAGATTAATAGATTTTTTTGACATTAAACCAGGGATCTACTCCTGGTTCAATGTTAAACAAATCTCAATGTTCAATGTCAAAAAGTATCTAGTCCACGTTATGCCAGAACATAGCGTGGATTACTTTTTATTCCAGTAAAATACTTCCGTGAGACAATTTTGACTCTTACATGTTATGTTTGTACTGACAAAAAATGCTATTAGTTATGCAACGAAGCTACCTTTTACACTGTTATTAATAGTTTAATATAATTAGAACCTTACCTCTGCTCCATCATCGACCACACCTGTCACGGGTGGCCAAACACGAGCCTATTAATAAATAATAGAAGCAAATGTAATGGCATGGTGGGTTCATGTTACTTAGCAAGTCTATTCTGTAAATAACCATTTCGATATCGAGCTTCACCTGAGTGACAAACCTCACACATTGAGCTTTATTGCACACAACAAAAAGGTCTTACGTTTGACGTAATTTGATACTCACTTCGGATTCCGCTGTCGAGATACGAAAATGAATGTTGTTACAGAACACCCCGCATTTTAAATTAGTAAATTTGACAAATTCCGATTGGAGGGCACTTTTCGTAGGTACTGACGAAATCATTCAAATTTCGTTATTTTCTATGACCGTGTCGTGTGATATCATATTCTATATCTTAAAAAAAAACCGTTTAATTTAATTACTGGGGACGAGATGCAATTGAACATTGAATTTGAACATTCTGGAGAAACAAATGAAACACGAGTAACAAAAGAATGAGCATATTATGTTAGCTATGTTATAAAATATTCCTTTGTTTATTACTGAAATTCTATTTCGAATTTCCAGCAACAGTTTCTTCACAAGCCTTTTCTGCGAAAAATAATATAACAACGTACAATAAATTCGTATGTCTCATAGCCCGACAGTATCGCCGTATGGGGATTTTCTAATATTCGTATTGCCTTCCACAGATCTTGGAAATTTGTCTCATTCCATTACGGATGAGGACTTACTTCCCCGGATATTTGTTTTCGAAAGAATTCAGTATTTTATATTAATTCTTTCAATTTTATTTTTATTAATCCTTTTAGGAGGTTGGCAATACAATTTTCGATTTTAGACTGTAATAAAAGGCTGAAATTCAGTCGACGGGGTGGCGGGGGACGTTAAATAAAAATGCTGCTTCCATGGTCCAGGTGTTGGGGGTTCGATTCCAACGGGAACAGCATACTTTGTAAAGTGGTTTTCCATTTTGGCTAGAACATTGCAAGCTTGAATCACCTGATTGTCTGACAAAAAGATGATTTCGTACTTCAGAAGGAATGTATCGTATAAGCCGGTGGTCCCGGCTGCCAAATGGCGGTCGTCAAATAAACCCATGTCAGAGGCCCTAGAGGCGATTAAGAAACTCTGACACTAGGGTATGTGGGGTCGTTAGACCTTACTGCCCACAGAATAAAATAAATTAATTAAAATTTATTCACTCGGGACTCACGACAACATTACAAGTTGATACAAAAGACCAATAATATTGTATAAGCATTTTAATCAAAATGAATAATGGAATATTAAAAATCTATATTAATTACCTTTCCAAAAATAACAGTTGAAACTTTAAATATTCTTCGTAATTTCACCACGTTGAAACCACATCGAAAACCGCAATAACATCTGTTTTAATGTGAAACAAAGAGTAGCAGCTACCGGCTGAAGACCACCAAATTCTGTGGTAATTAAACTGTAATCCTCTTACAACCTTACAAACGCTGCCGCATTTAATGACATGTTGATGTACTCTGCAGAAATTGTGGGCACAACGATAAATGGTACAATAATTATCATGTAAACTGCATTACCTAGAATCTACCTTTGCAAATATAAAACTAGAGTAATTTTACTACCGTAAATGTTGACGTTTTAAAGGGCCTTTTAATGATTCATTTAAAAATAAATGAATTAACTTGTGATTGTTCATTCCATTGTAAACAAAACGAGACCCAAGTCTATGACCAGTGCGTGTTGCCAGTGATAACTTTATGGAACTGAAACATGGTCGCTCACAACACGCCTCAACAGAAGACTTAAAGTCACTCAAAGGTCACTGGAGAGGGCAATGCTCGGAGTTTTCTTACGTAATCGAATCAGGAATGATATCTGCCAGATAACTATGGTTGCCAACATAGCTCGAAGGATCGCCAAACTGTTGTGGCAGTCGGCGGGTCATTGCTAGCATAACAGATAGTCAATGGGGCCGAAAAGTGGAGTGGTGACCGCATACCGGAAGACGCAGCGTTGAAAGGTCTCCCACAAGATGGACCTAGTGAGGTTCACGGGTAGACGATGTATGCGAGACGCACAGGACCGGTTGTTGTGGCGACACGAGCAGGGAGGCCTACGTCTAATAGTGGACGTCTTTTGACTGATGAAGCAAAACAAGATATAAAGAATAAGTAAAAACTTTTCGATCAACTTTGATTATAAGAAATGAAAACATCATGATTATAAAAATTCATCTTAGGTGCACCCAAGAAAAGAAAAGTTTTAACATTTGGGCCTCAAAGCAAAGAAACGTAATTTTGTAAATTAACAATTACTTTGTAATTCGTAATCACAAACATTATTCAAAAAAATGACACACATTTTACATACACAAGAGAAATCCGCTAACTACTCCATAAAACCTAATGGAGATGAATAAACGTAAATCAAATTGTATCTAATATTTTCATACAGTAAAACCCCTTAGGAGAAGGTTATCAAATAAGTTAAACCCAATAAGTTTCAGCTGAGATACTCCAGGGGCGCGCGGAGCGTAAACAAACAACTCCACACCTCCTGAAATATATGTTAAAGTTTTTTTGGAACACGCCAGTGTTAACTTTCTATTATATGACCATGTTTTGAGATAAACCAGATGAGGAAAGTATTCGAAACTTATATATTTAAGTGCTATATATCCATTAGATGTGCAAAGTTATGAATGCGTTATTTAAAAAAAACCGGCCAAGTGCGAGTCGGACTCGCACACGAAGGGTTCCGTACCATAAACCTTAGCTTTTATTATTTATTGTTATAGCGGCAATAGATATACACAATCTGTGATACAGCCCGCTGCAGACAAACGGACGGACGGACGGACAGTGGAAACTTAGTGATAGGGTTCCGTTAGATACCCTTTGAGTACGGAACCCTAAAAAGCAGATTTTGTTTGTTTGGTTGAACGCGCTAATTTTAAGAACTACGGGTTCGAATTGAAAACTTTTAGTATTGGATAGCCCATTTATCAAGGAAGGCTTTATAACATCACGCTACGACCGATAGGAGCTGCAGAGCAAACAAAGATGCGTGAGTGAACTAGTAAAAAATAATATTTTATATACTTAACTTGAGGCAAAACTTCAAAAGAGGCCTGGACTGTTAGGGAAATACCAAGGAGTGAGGGATTTTTACCTCACCAATACCACAGCTACACATAGGTGCCTCGTAAACTCTTAAAAGACCTCCCTGAAACCCTATACTAGGTGTATAGGGTTTCAGGGAGGGGGGTTTTAATGTAACCAACATAATGCAAAAGGTAATGAAGCAAGTTTATTAGAGCATCATAGGTCGGCGTAGCATGTCGTGTGTGTCGTGCAGCATTATAGCGCTGTGAAAGGTAACGTAGCGCATCCTACCTTAGCGTAGCGCGTCGTAGCACGGTATGTGCTACGATGGTGCTAGCCAATAATAGGGTAGATCAATCAATCAATTTATACATAAATTTTTTTACAGTAAAATGTGTATATAAAGTGTCTTATATAAAGGTAGATTAGTGCCTAACTTAAAACTAGTGTTTAACTAACATTAATTAGAGGGACAAGATATTTAACTAGGAACTTATAATGCACTAGTTGACCCGCGCAACTTCATCTGCGTCACAATTTTCATTACTGCTCTGCACCTATTGGTCTTAGCGTGATGACATATAGCCTATAGCCTTCCTCGATAAATGGGCTATCTAACACTGAAAGAATTTTCAAATCGAACCAGTAGTTCCTGAGATTAGCACGTTCAAGTAAACTAAGAAACTCTTAAGCTTTATATATTACTCGTAGTATAAGATATAAGATGTAGCGACCTGCCCAATCTAGGTTTATTTAAACCTGTGTTTCAGGCCATCACTTCATCGAAATTTAAATAGGTCAGTTATATATGTAAACTAGATCAATATAACAAATCTTAATCGACTATTAAAAATAAGCAAACTTTACAATTATTAATAAATACTAGTCTAAACAAGTAACAAAAATAAATAAAACAAAGTAATATGAAACAATAAACATCATATTAAAATTTCTAGCAGTTTTTCTGTGTCAATGTAATTGAGTGTCGATAAATATTCCGCAAGCGTTGTACTACATTTTTTATAATTTCATCTATATAAGTAGCTTGTTGAGCTTGTTATATAGGTATGGTCCCAAAAACACAAAAACATGTATGGTTTGAAATTCGATGCAAACCAAATCTTTCCAGATTAAATAAATCGAATTAGTCAATCAGATAGATTTCCATTTTTAGGGTTCCGTACCCAAAGGGAATAAGCCTCCGCTGTCCATCCGTCCGTCCGTCTGTCAGCGGGCTGTATCTCAAGAACTGTAATAGATAGACACTTGCGATTTTTACAGATTGTGTATTTCTATTGCCGCTATAACTATCAATAATAAAAATTATAGTTTATGGTTTAGAACCCCTCGTGTGAGAGTCCCACTTGGCTTTTTTTTTTCAGATAGAATATTGGACATGTATTTTTTGCTGTATCAAAACAAAAAAAATTACAAAGATCATCATCTGCCTAGCCTTTTCCCAACTATATTGGGATCGGCTTCCAGTCAAGCCAGATTTAGCTGCCTACTAGATCTCCACAACCCATTAACTGGGTAACACGGTACTTCATGGCGACACTGGAGTCAGGTTTACTGGCTTCTGACAATCGGTAACGACTGCCAAAGACCTACAAATGACAGCTGGGACCAACGGCTTAACGTGCTTTCCGAGCCACGGAGGAAACTCAGTATGTTAATATGGTTACCCATCCACAGACCAACCTTGGCAAGCGTTGTTTAACCTAGAAGATCGGCCGAATAAAAATTACAAAGCTAAAACGCATCAAAAATCAGATGTGACGTCACACAAGTTTTCTTCGTCGTATTTTTTTACGAGAAAAGAAAAAAAACTTGTCCAAAAATTTAGAAAATCTATCTGTCGTTGTGCGATGTCACGAAGAGTCTTAGTTTAAAGAAGCGTTGCAAAGAACCTACCGCCTGTCTGCCGAAGCGAAATCGGCATTGTAAAGCCACTTGATAAGGGTACATTCTGTATTTTCTGTAATGGTAATCATCATCAGCATCATATCAGCTGAAAGACGTCCACTGTTGAACATAGGCCTCTCCCAAGTGTCGCCACAACGACCGGTCCTATGTGTCTCGCATTCATCAGTTACCCGCGACCCTTACCGGTTCATCAGTTCACCTTGCGGGAGACCTTCCAACACTGCGTTTTCCGGTACGCGGTCGCCACTCCAGAAATTTTCAGTCTATCGACCATCTATTGCACACTGCCACTGTAATGGTATTACATAAAAATTCAAGAAATATATCATCATCTGCCTAGCCTTTTCCCAACTATATTGGGATCGGCTTCGACAGTCAAGCCGGATTTACCTGAATATTTTACGAGAGCGGCTGCCTACCAGACCTTCACAACCTATTAACTGGGTAACACGGTACTTCATGGCAAGACTGGAGTCAGATTCACTGGCCTCTGACTATCCGTAACGACTGCCAAAGATCTACAAATGATAGCCGAGACCAACGGCTTAACGTGCTTTCCGAGGCACAGAGGAAACTCGTTATGTTAAGATGGTCACCCATCCACAGACCAACCTTGGCAAGCGTTGCTTAACCTAGAAGATCGACCCGTGCGGCTGTTATTATCTAGCCACGAGCTCCTCAAAAAAAAATTAAGAAATATATTGACTTTTTTAATTTTTCATGACACTTTAATTTTAAAATTAATAAAATGTTCATTTTCAAACCCGAGATATTAGAACACCCTTTATTAAATCTGTCAGTGCCTTGTCAGTTCATAATAGAACTAATTAATTCAAAGTGACACCAAATCGGTTTTAACAAATAGATGTACTCGTTGGGTCTTTCAAAGATTTTATAACATCCATTAGCTTAGTTTTCGGTAGACAGACCATTCTTAGGAGTGCTAAGAGACTTTGCTAACTTATCTTAAAAGTTTGTTCCTTACATTCCAGTTTGTAAAGGTTTGGTGCCAATATTTCTCGATCTTTGAAAATAAATTTATTGGGATTTTTCGGTAACTCTTTTTTGCTTTTTGATAAATCAACTCAAACTTTTTAGAAAAACTTCTGAGCACGTAAATAAAAACACCTAAAAATCACGATTTTTTTTTTGTCACAGTGATAAAAATAGTCTGAATAAATCGAAACAAGATAATGCAGTAACATGTTGTATGTTTTTGAACATACAACATGTTCAAAAAAATAATGTACGATTTCTAGAGAAACGGTATGCGATTGTTGACGGCAATACAGCAACATTGTGACTAGGTCCGATTGCCTAAATGCCTTTTTGACTAGACCCCAATGGCTTTAGACAAAGCAAAATTTGTCAAGAATGCCTACTCTATAAATAAATAAAATAAAAAATATATTTCATTAATTTCAGGAAAAGACCCATAAATTCAATATAGGGATACATAAAATTATAAATTTTAAAATTAAGAAAACCGGTCAAGTGTGAATCGGACTCGCAAACGAAGGGTTCCGTACCATAAACCTTAATTTTTATAGCGGCAATAGAAATTCACAATCTGTGAAAATTTCAACTATCTATCTATTACGGTTCTTAAATTACAGTCCGCTGATAGACAGACGGACGGACGGACGGACGGAAGGCTTAGTAATAGGGTTCCTTTTGGGTACAAAACCCTAAAAATTTGGTAAAACTATGAAAGTTCATAAAGGTTTCGGATTGAACACGTGACGCTTGTAAATTCCATACCTTTGTAGCTTCTTTTTTTTAACCAATTATCGCATTCAATCGGCTATAAAATTTGCCAAAATACCAAATTGTCTAGTACTGAACAAACAATTTAGTATTTCGGCAAATTGGGAAGTAAAATTTTGGTAGTGCATTAAAATCCCATACATTTTGGGCTTCTTGACAATCTTTATCAATGATAATATAACACTTTGTCTACACCGGGGTTTTCCAATCGATTCGCCATGGAGTTGGAGTCACTGAAAATGATTTATGTTAACAATTCAGAGTTAGTCGTTACCTGGCTTCTTATTCATAGTTTCAACAGGCAAGGGGGCGTAATAATTTTAGAAGAAAGTTGAATGGCCGTGCATGTTGCGGAATTGGCACGCAACGGGCATTAGGAGGAAAACGAATGGGTTTAGCCAGTAAGATTCTGACACTCTCTTTCGCTCCGCCGATAGGGAATATGCATGAAAAACATATTTATCATTTATTCAGTTTATCTAAAAATATACAAAAAAATAATACTAACAGTGAAAATAGAATCAAAATTACTCGAAAAACGAAGAAGATATAATTCTTTTAAACAAATATATCTGTCTTTCTCGCGAAAACGCTGTTTTCTATGGCAGCTGTATAGGCGACATGAACGATGACGTCATATATTACATCGGACTTCTCATTCTAATTGTAATCTTTGAAGCTTTATAACTTCAACGCTGATGAAGGTATTTAAAAAATAATTTCATGATTGTTTACTAGAGCTAATAAGTATTTCATTTTGCAAATAAAAAAATCGCATGCATATTCCCTATTGCAGAAGGAAACATTGGAGGATTTCTCATCCTTAAAAAAAATAGTCCTGCACTGTAAATTACTGTCTTGTTTACACCCTTTGGGTGCAACTTCTTAGAATGTTGTACATGACCGCAAAGAATTAAACATATCTCTAACAAGAATTCAGATAAGACAAAACTCCGTAAAGCCAAACTTCAATCCAAGATTTGCGAAAACTGGCCGTATTCACTAAGCTATCCAGTTAATTGTGCTGGTTAACGTTAACTTGAAACAGTGCCAAGTTAATAGTGAAACATGAAGCAATTAGTTCGGTGACTTCTTAGTTTAATTTTGCTATCCTGAAATCGAGGAATACCTTGGTTTTACAGCTTATCTGTAATGGGATTTCGAGAATCAGCTTAGCTGTAACGGAGGCAATTTTTAAATCTTTCAGTCTACTCACACTCAGTTGACTTCTTTGAATCGATTAAGGTCATATTCGAAAACCAGTTGGAAAGTATCTATCCTAAAAATTTATTTATATCGCCGGTTGCATTTTGGGGAATTTCACAATTTAACCCCGCCATCATTAGACCACAAGACGAACGGCGATGCGCCACCGGTATATGGTAGACATCCCACCCACACTCATAATACGTTTTGTGAACACATTGAAAGTGTGTACAGCTAAGGAGTGGAATTCCCTGCCGGAGTCTGTGTTTCCTGATAGCTACAACCTGGGAGTCTTTAAGTCAAGAGTGAATAGATTACTTCTAGGCAAGCGTGCTCCATCTTCGACCACGTCATCGCTTACCATCAGTTGAGATAGTGGTCAAACGCGTGCTTAACAACAGTAAAAATGAAATATATTATTATTGTCTCCTATAGTAAGTTCCCTGAACTGCAAATCCAAGCTAATATGGCTCTCTTTCAAATCGTCGCTTGCAAATAGTCGATTCTTTGAAAAAGTCTTTTGCTTATCGTTTTTATTTTTCAAATGCTGTTTCAACTGCGTAAAGCAAAATTTATTGATAGACTTTCTTCGAATTTAAACCTTGGAACTCAACAATTTTTTTACCCGACTACATAAGAAGGAGGGTTTTTCGATAATGTGTTAATTTGAATATTCATTACTTTAGCCTGAACCGCTATACATAGTTTAACAAATGAAGTATCATTAAATTTGTTTTAATTACCGAAGTGAGATATGCTAAACTCTGTTGTTGCAAATATTTAAAAATGACGATTTAATTTTTAATGAACTACAGCTGCTTTGGTATGGTTTGGTTCACTATCAAACAAACAGATAAACTGTCCGATCAAAATTGCTGATTTGTGTTCAATTACTCTATTTAAGTCAACCCCTTCCATTTTTTTAATACTTTTCTTTCAATGTACAGACACACTGGGTTTTGCTGTTTTTATACGTAGTTATACAAATATTAGCTGACCCTATACTAGCGTCACATTCCTCATTAATGATCCACTTTTTGGGTTCCGTACCCAAAGGGTAACCAACGGAACCCTATTACTAAGCCTCCGCTGTCCGTCCGTCCGTCTGTCTGTCCGCGGGCTGTATCTCAAGAACCGTAATAGGTAGAGAGTTGAAATTTTCACAGATTGTGTATTTCTACTCGTATTGCCGCTATAAAAAAATAAAAAATTGCGGTTTATAGTACGGAACTCGTCGTGATAGCGTGATTTTATATAGGTACCTAGTAACCTTCCTCGATAAATAGATTTTCCAACACAAAAATATTTTTTAAATTCGAACTAATAGTGCCTGAAATTAGCGCGTTCAGGAAACAGACAATAATATTATAGTATAGATTAATAATTTAAGATTGATAGTGCTTTCCATCTTCCAAAAAAATACTTTTCTAATAATTTTCAAAGAATTTTATTACAGAAAAGATAAAAGTATGTCCTCAATATTATCAAAAGATACTTTATATTTCAATTAGATAGGAGTACATCGCGGTCGAAAAGGATTATTCCAACCGGATCAACTGTGTTCGAACCTAAACATTGTTCAACAACAGAGATCGAATCGAATTATAGCGCTCAAGTTATAAGCGGATGGCGGAATGATGGTATTATTGATGGCAGAAGAAACATGGTACCCGTTTTAGGTGGACTTAGTTTATTCATTTGAGAATAATTTCCATGACGTGAAATTAAGGACGGGTTATCTACAGTATCTACTACGTTTTATCCCTGATACATCAAAAAACCGGCCAAGTGCGAGTTAGACTCTCATACGCAGGGTTCCGTATCATAAACAAAAAGAAAACAGATTTCTTGTATACTTTAATTTTTAATTTTAATTTCATTCATCATCATCTGCCTAGCCTTTTCCCAACTATATTTTGGTTGGCTTCCAGTCAAACCGGATTCAGCTGAATACCAGTGTTTTACGAGGAGCGGCTACCAAGACCTCCACAACCCATTAACTGGGTAACACGGTACTTCTTGGCAAGACTGGAGTCAGATTTACTGGCTTCTGACAATCCGTAACGACTGCCAAAGATCTACAAATGACAGCCGGGACCAACGGCTTAACGTGCGGTATATTAAGATGGTCACCCATCCACAGACCAACCTTGGCTAGCTTAACCTTAAAGATCGACCCGTGCGGCTGTTATTATTTAGCCACGAGCTCCTCTTTAATTTAAATTTAATTATTTTGTTGTTAAAGTGACAATATACACACTTTGTGAAAATTTCAACTATTACGGTTCTTGAGATACAGCCCGCTGACAGATACACGGATGGAGGCTTAATAGTAGAGTTCCGTTGGTTTCCCTTCGGATACGGAACCCTAAAAAGCAATTCATTATCTTAATAATTTTTTTTCTTTCTTTTATTTTCTTTATTTTTATCCTACTACTATAAACGCAATTCACCGTGGATGTTTGTTATTCTTACATGCAAAACACAGGCGTACATTTTACAAGAAAATACAAAGGACATGTTCCAAAATGTATGGACCCTGGGCCAGGTCCTTGTACACTATACTTAAAAATAGAGAAATATATTTAAAACAGTTCTCAATTGTCCAATTTCTTTAAAATGGCTTTGTTTGCTGGTAAAACAAAAGAAATTACACTTGAAATTGCAACACGCAACAAAAACCCGTCATGGCGGTAAGCTGTCATTTTGATTGATTAATGACGTTTGACATTTATTTCTGACATATTTATTTTCCGGCAACGAGACGAAAGTGACTAAAGTGACATTGTTATGACAGCTGACAGTTATTTTTCTATGATCTGTAACTAAATCGGTGCGACGCCATGTTGAAAATCGATAAAAGTAATTTATAAACATCAATTAACTACCATAACAGTAAACATTTAAATGAATTAAATGTATTTTACCCGAATTCTACGGATTTTTCTCTTTTTTATGAGGTAATGTACATAGACCTGGCCCATTTTGAAACATCTCCTTTAACTTACTTTCGCATTGGCATCTCAGTCGCAATCTATAAAAAATATATTATGAAAAATGTCTTTTTTTGACAAATTGCGACTGACATGCGAATGCGAACGTTGCGCCCTCAGAAATCCACATGACGATAGTTACATTAAAAATGTGTTTTATTTTGAGAAATCTTAATTCAGTAATAAAAACCACTAAAGTAGTAAAAAGTTTGGAATGCCTATAGTGATTTTTTCCATTGCCGGGGCTTATGTTTTTAAATTTAAACCTATTAGGGCGCCTTCAAATTAATCGCTAAGTGCCGCGCGGTAGCAGCGCGGCTGCAGCGCGTTTGTTATTTGTATGGATTAACAAAGCAGCGCAACAGTGGCGCTGCTGCCGCGCGGCACTTAGCGTCTAATTTAAAAGCGCCCTTTGGTACTACGGTCTGTTTTCTGCTTTAATTTGAATATGCCAATAATATATTTTTTTCTAAATCAAATGTAGAATAACGAACAAAATATCTGCGAATGAAACCACATCAATCTTTCCCGCTTCGCCCATTACGAGTAACAGCCTTATAAAGATCTAAATAACGAAGTTTCTGAGAGGGTTGTAATTGAAAACGGCTGATAATAACAGACTTTTACTTCGAACATCCTCTCAATTGAATATTCCAATGAATAACCAACGCTTTCTTATTGAAACGGGGATTTCAAACTGTTTATTTATGAATAAATTGTTTATTAGTTACACTGAGTAAAATTTATCAGAAATATTCACGATAATAAATCGTAGGTTGATAAGGAATCAATCAAAAAATATTTAATAAATAATAGTCTAAATAATTTTGCTAACTAATAATCAATACGCAACCAAACAAAATTAGCAGAACAAAAATAAAAATAAATAAATAGAATCGAAGAAAATTCAAATAACATTCAAAGAATTCAAAAACACTCGAATCATTATTCTAATCTGAAGCAGTTGCTGATTTAATTACTTTAGATCTCAGAGGCAATAAACAAAAAACAAAGAAACAAGAAAATCAACCATTCGGCTCACGAAATAAGGCTGTAGGTATTTAAATCAAGTGCCATAGCGATCCTCAATTCAGTATCGGCTAAGGTAAAGAGCCATTTAGCCTTACTAACTTGATGTACGTAACTTTTATTAGAATTCTTAGCAGGCCAATAAGCTCACACTTGACTTGAGATTGGGGAACAGAAAAAAAGGGAAAAAAAAGTTCGTAGACTGATCAAGTGGAAAATTACTTGAGGGAAGCACGCTTAGTAGGATTACATACTGATACGGAGATCGGAGAGTCGAATGTTGTGAGGGGAAAAGTGGGGAATTTTTACACATACCATAGTAGTGTTTTCTTCCTGATTCTGTATTCTTACATTTTGTTAGAGTTGAGTTTTAACTATGTAAGTACGGATGACGAAAGACACCCAGGCTCTGATTATTTTTTCTATTGCCCTGTAGAACCAGATTTTAAATAATTGATACGCATCGCAGAAAACGTTTAAGATTACACTTGCATTGTGCGTATAGCTAAGAAGTGGAATTGCCTGCTGAAGAACTGTGTTTTCCGATGGCAATGGTACAACCTGAGGGTCTTTAATTTAAGGTTATTTTTAGGGAAGTATGCTTCATTGTACACCATATCAGCGCTTTTCATTAGTCGAGATTAACATTAATAATGAAAATACAGTGATTCGTTTTCCTTACTAAAACCAATAACTAGGTGACCCGTGCAACTTCGTCTGCTCCGCTCCTATTGGTAATCACGTAGTGATATATAGCCTATAGCCTTTCTCGATAAATAGGCTATCTAACACTGAAAGAATTGTACAAATGGGACTAGCAGTTCCGGAGATTAGTGCTTTCAAGCAAACAAACTCTTCAGCTTTATATATTAGTATAGATACACAAACTTCGTGGTACATGCATTAATAATAAACTTGATTGTACCACAGTAGGTGTCACCGGTATTACCAGTTTTATCAGCAGACCACAGACATCGATCATAAATCATAGCAAAAACTGAAAATACTATCCTTTGAAAACAAAACAAAATCGGAATAATAACACGATTCCAATCGTTCAACTATTTTATATTGAAAACAAAACAATTTTGGTTCGGGTCCAAATTGAATTACATATCAAACGGATGACAGTATACTGTCGTTATGGTTTTTTTTTTTATTTTTATCTGTTTTTAGACGTTGATTGATGGGTTCGGTCTGGATAAATATTCTTTTATATCCAATATGGGTACTTGAGAAGATTCGCGGATTATTTTTACAACCTTCTTAAAGCGAAAAGTGTGTTTTTATGAACGCTTTTTGGGAATGTAATAAAACAGATTCAAGTATGGCTGTTTAGTTTCGAATATTTGTGAAACAAAAATCTGTAAAATAGGCTCAAAATAAAATTAAATTTAAGATCGTTCGATCTATTTTTACTATGAAATTCGCCTTATAAGGACACTCTCCTAAACAAAATAGATTTTTTATTCAATACAACAAAACTTTACGTTAGTACGTTCCTATTGCTCTAACTTTCAAAATATTTCTGTATCAACTATTGGTCGAATGTACTGTTTTGGTTGAATATGTAACGTAAAAAGTACCTTTTCAGTATGTGATCACTTTTGGGGGGCAATTAGGAAAACAATAAATAAAGTTTTTTCAAACTACGTCGTGCAATCATATCAAAATTTGAAACACACAGTAAGTCCTTTCATTTAATGCTAGGTCTTAACGGGATGTTCTAAAATGCTTTTCTCATTGTTTAATACCGACGCACAGTGTGTTATTTTGCCTTAGTTCGGACATGCTCGTTTTATGTGTATTTCGGAAAGTCTAAAATGAAACAAACCTCCTAACAAAACTCCGCCGGCTCTAACTACTGTAGTTTAAGAGAAATAAATAAAATCGAGAAAAATCCTTAAACACCATAGAAACACAATATCTCGTTTTTTATTTTGATTTTTACACGAAATGTTTTAAAGTATGATAGAAATTCACTTCCGAAACCATTTTTTTCTTGAAAACTTTAAAAATCTTGCTCAGACAAGTGAGATTTTTTTTTTTTCTATGATTTAGAAAATATTTTTTTTTCGGCCATTCTCTTCACGGTCGCGTTTTTTGTTAAGCCTAAATATTAACCACTATAATAACTAACACCACAAAAAAAAACAGTTGCAACAGGCCCAGGATTTCGGAAATGTTGAATTTTGAAATTGTCGGTTAGGGTTGTCACTCAAACCTGTGTGTGATACTTACGAGTACTTCATGCGAATATTACTCATTGTGATTCATTATTTTTGACTCAGGTAGGTATTAACAACTGTCGGTTTAAATTGTGGCGTGCATAGTTTACACAGTTTAAGTTGATATGAAAAAATAGTGCGAAAATTCAAAATCAAAATTAAATTATTTACGGTTGAATTTGATCACTACTTTTGTTTAAGATCTATCTTCGAGTCAAGGAATAAATACTGGCGCTATGATCGACAGCATCATACCCGGAAATTAGACAGGAAAACTACAATTTTAGATTTATTTCACCGTGCATTAGAGTCGTCCGATCCATATATATCCTCATTAACACTTAGTACACGTAATAAGCATAAAAAACCTTTACCCCTATCGAAATCAGTGCTTCAACTCCTATGCGTAACAACTGACAATGTTCACTACAATAATTTAGTATCTGAAGGTTTTGAAGAAAATATTACGCTGACGACTGACGAAATCATAATTGAATCTGACAGCGAGGAAATGTCATAAATAAGCGTTTACAACATGTTTAGCATAAATTGATTTAATCGATTGAACTAATCAATTTAAATATTTACTTTTTTGTGACAACCCTATTTCCATAGAAATTTAATAAAAACTTAGAAACTCAATATCTCCGAGATCCTGCTAAATACATATTTAGAATTTTCTCCAGTTGAAGGTACTTTACATAAGTATATTACGAAAACAAAAAAATATTTTTTTTTTGTTAATTGAAAAAATATTTTTTAATTCCGGTTCCTGTTACGGTAGAGCCTTGTAATTTTTACAATTTATACATTTTAAACCAACAATTAAGTGGTAGTTTGCAAGACACTGAAATTTTGCTTCATTAAAGAAACACAGACGAAAAACTTTTTCAAGAAGGTCAGTGACCTTTCACTAAAATATTTGTATCTCTTAAATGAAGTGAAATATAAAAACGGGGGTTTCTCAGAATGGTTTATTAAGGTTAAATCTATAAAGAAAAAAAATAAAACTGACATGTCCGCAACTAAGGCAAAATAACACACTGTGCGACGCTACATTTTTTTTTCAGTTCTTTTAGCAGTGTGTAGTACTTCGGGAGTATCGTTACGACATAAGTCGTTTCTTTTCTCATTCGATTATTTGCTAAAGCTTAGTAACCTTAAAACATGCCTAACTTGTTGCGTGCCTTTTTGGGTAAATAAATGTTATTATTATTATTACCTATTGTATGGAATCTCTCTCTGCTGAGGATCGTGACTCCGTGTGATTCCGTCAACCAGTTGTCTCCATCGGTGCCGTTCTGTACTTGATGGAGTGCGTCGCTGACAGGCATTTTCAACTCCTCCGTTATGTGGTCTGACCATCGCCTGGGACTTCGACCCCTAGGCCTTTTTCCCTCGATATTGCCGGTCACTATAAGTCGTTCCAAATTGTCGGTATTCCTTGTATTGTATGGAGTAATTTTATTTAAATGCTGACTACTTAACGAAACAATTTTCTTGTGAGAATTTGAAGACACTTTTGAATTAATTAATTTAGTACCATTATTAAAGTTCGCTCGTTGTTACATAAAAATCTAGAAGCTATGCATGTTGCTCAATCAGGAGCAAGTAGAGAAACATCATCAATGTATATAAAGCTCTTCTGTTACTGAATAACTGACAAACAACTCACAGCCGAAACTACTGGTCGTAGGAAGCTGCATAACTCCCCGCTGTCGTTTTGTTTTTTTTTTTTATATTTACACGCATATATGGGTAGAAATACCTTAAACAAACAAAAAAAAAATATCAACATGTTCCCTTAAAGTCTAAGCCTAGATATTTGAAGGTAAAGTCACCATGTGAGAACAATGAAAATCATTATTTATCCCCTATTTCAGAAGACATGTGACATCTACCAACCAGCACTGAGCCCGCGTGGTGGATTACGGCCCACTCCCTCTCACCGAGAGGAGGCATGTTGTGTCCCAGCAGTAGGAACATTATAGGCTGATTATGCTTATGCTTATGCTATTTCATTATGGGGCAGGATGGTGCCACATGATAAATAGACTTTCACTGTTTGAACTTCCGACTTTTGGCACGCCTGTCCAACGTTCTGGCCAATGGATTACCAGCAACTTTCTTCGTCGTATAAGATATAACATAATGAAAATGATAATGTTTTAGAAACATGTATTTTTTTTTACAATTACAGTGCTTAATCTAAACTTAAAGTACTTAAAAGTATTAGCATCTAGGTATAAACCTGTATTTCAGCCCTCAACGCCGATCCCCCTGAGCGATATGATCACAATTTTTATTAATATTAAATTCTACTAGGTATTCTAATATTGCTGTTTCTTAGAAATCTTGATGTTATTGCTTATGATCAGTAATAACTTTATTCCTATTCTGTTTGTTTGGAAATCAATTTGAAAATCTTTACCCACTTTAATAGTTAATCTCTAACACAAAGTTATCTATTCTACTTATCTTATCTATATCTTATACTAATAAATAAAGCTGCTATATATCATCACGCTAAAAATTTATAGGAGCGGAGCAGAAGCAGACGAAGTTGCGCGGGTCAACTAGTACTAATATATAAAGCTTGCGAAGAGTTTGTTTGTTTGTTTACTTGAACGCGTTAATCTCAGGAACTACTGGTCCGATTTGAAAAATTCTTTCAGCGTTAGATAGCCCATTTATCGACGAAGGCTATATGCTATATATCATCACGCTAAGAGCAATAGGAGCGGATCAGTAATAAAAATTGTGACGCAGACGAAGTTGCGCGGGTCAACTAGTACTTAATATATAAAGCTGAAGAGTTTGTTAGTTTGCATGTTTGTTTGCTTTAACGCGCAAATCTCAGGAGCTACTGGTCCGATTTGAAAAATTCTTTTAGTGTTAGATAGCCCATTTATCGAGGAAGGTTACATATAGGCTATATATATATATATCATCACGCTAAGACCAATAGGAGCGGAGAAGTAATGAAAATTGTGACGCAGACGAAGTTGCGCGGGTCAACTAGTACTTAATGTATAAAGCTGAAGAGTTTGTATGTTTGTTTGCTTGAACGCGCTAATCTCAGGAACTACTGGTCCGATTTAAAAAAATATTTCAGTGTTAGATAGCCCTTTTATCGAGGAAGGTTATAGGCTATGTATAATCACGCTAAGACCAATAGGAGCGGAGTCAACCAGTTGTTTAATATTTCGCTACTGTTTCTCAGAATTTATGTGGTGCAATTTTGTACCTATATCTTAATTTAAAAAAGACCCTAGTTTATTCGGCAGCTACTTTATTTGTTCCCGGATTTGGTGCGCAAAGTATTAAGGCAAAGCAAAGGTGGAGGCACGCCACTTAGTACTAGAACGCATCATGGTGACTAACTGCAACACTGTGACGCTGCCGTGGATAAAAAGAAATGACACGGCCGATCAGCTGGCCAGGAGGGGATACTGTGGCTGTTGCGTAGTACAACTCGCTTTCATCCGCGCATATGGCTACAACAATACACCCATAAACAAGCGGAATGCTGGTGGGCCTTGGCACCAAGCTGCAGGCAGTCCAAGGAGGCTATGCCATACGTAGATAGGAAACTGACCTGGCGCTTTCTGCGACTGGATAAGGGCAGCCTACGAATAGCGGCGGGGATCATCAGCGGGCACTGTTCATTGAACAAACACTTAAACAAGATAGATATTACTGACAGTCCTTTGTGCAGAGCATGCATGGAGGAGGAAGAAACGGTATCGCACGTACTTCTTAAGTGCACTGGCCTCACCGAAATACGGAGTCAAACAATAGGGACACAAAACTCGCTCACAGATGTCTTGAACACACTGGGTATACTGATCTGTTGCTGGAGGAACAGGGCTGGTTGGAGTGATGGCAGCCATGTCTCACGCACAATGGTCCTACATCAGGACTAAGTGCGAAAACCAAATCCGAATAGATAGATATATAGATAGGTGAAGAGATGAACTGGACTCTTACCGGAAGGACTGGTCCACAATAGCAGAGGACACACGTGTTTGCAGGCTTTTGCCCAATAGTGGGACGTAACGGTCAAATTAGATTAGATTTAGATATAGTTATCTAAATAGGATGTGGTGACAGGCAGGCGTTTTGGAGGACTGTCTTTATGTAGAACTTCGATGTTCAAAATGTGAATTTGAAATAAACTTTTTTTTATTGAGACTCTTTATTGAGTGCTAGTAACGTATTTTGGCTATTAAAACCTCTAGAACTATATTATTACCAATACAATGTATTGATACTGTTGATAAACCAAAATTACCCATTTTTTTTGCAAAGGAGTTTATTATTAAAATACAATTTACAGCATAAATCAAAGTGATTTGATGTAATTATGTTAAGTTATTTTGATTAATGATTGTAAAATGGTGACTTTACTTCGAAATATCTGGGCAACGTTACACTTTAGGTCACCATGTACCCAACATTTTTTGTTTGCTCAAGTGTCTTCTACCCATGTATATGCATGGATCATGCGCCACAACTTTGAAAAAAGAACAAAATGGCACCGGAGGGCTATACCACAAAGGTTCTATCCCCTTTGGCGGCTAATACCCATAGACTAGATATTTTGGAGTAATGTATCCTCGGGATAATTCCCGACATTCAAACAAAGTCCGCTATTACAATAGTGTCAGAATGGTCTATCATTAATTTCATAATTGTTGATTTTGACAAGTTTGGTAATCTGCTAATTAAAAAGCGTCATTATGACTTTCCAATGGTCAACCACTGACACTCCATTGAAAGAAATGGCATAAAATGGTAATCATAATGACAAATTAATAAATAATATATAACAATATATATATAAAAGAAATCTGGCATAAATTAATGTTCAAATTTTAGTAGTTTTCGAAAATCATTTCTACTTACGGGTTTTATAATAATGGCAATACGAAAATGTCTTTCTACCACGTTTCTGTTACGAGACCATTGGCCGACCAATTATCGGCCATTATGAATTAGCAGGTTACGAACTTTTAGCAAAATGTTAATGGGATCATGTTGGAATGACGAAATTATAAAAAAATAGCAGACTTGGGGCCCAGGTGAAGCCGCTGGCAAAAGCTAATAAAACATTAAAATTTATAAAATAATATCTCCTCTATATCATAAATACCGTAGAGTTAAACTAAGACTTTTACTAAAAATAGTAAAACCAATTTTGGTTTTGTTAGTAACTAAAACTTTATTTAACTATCATCCTTCATACATGATACTTTTACATATTTTAATTAAGACCCTCATTAATCTAAAACCTGACATTATAAACCCTAGCAAGGACGTTGGTGCCTAGGTAATATTGGACAGTGGAGTTATTAGTTTCATTACGTTTATATTCACTAGACTTTGCCGCGACTCCGTACGCACCTATCCTGTTTATTCCAGGTACCGTAGGAATATCGGTAAATCCTCTCTTAGTGCTCTCCTATGCTCCCCAATTACCTAGGCACGAACTACTCGCATAAACCAAATTTTAGCTTTCTACGAACAGTTAGTTTCAGCTGTGCGTTGTCTGTCACTCACTCACTCAGTCACTCAGTACGGAAGAATTGTATATATTTGGATGATATCCTCTACTATATATAGAGAAACTCGTGGCTAGATAACAACAGCCGCACGGGTCGATCTTAAAGGTTAAGCAACGCTTGCCAAGGTTGGTCTGTGGATGGGTGACCATCTTAACGTACCGAGTTTCTTCCGTGCCTCGGAAAGCACGTTAAGCCGTTGGTCTCGGCTGTCATTTGGAGATCTTTGGCAGTCGTTACGGATTGTCAGAAGCCAGTTAATCTGACTCCAGTCTTGCCATGAAGTACCGTGATACCCAGTTAATGGGTTGTGGAGGTCTGGAAGGCAGCCGCTCCGTGTAAAATACTGGTATTTAGCTAAATCCAGTTTGACTGGAAGCCGACCCCAATATAGTTGGGAAAAGGCTAGGCAGATGATGATGGATGATTTCCACTATTACCGATCTACTCATACCATTTACGGGTGCAATCCACAAAATTATTTATTTTTGGCTTTTTTAAACGTTTACTTAAAACATACTTACTCGACCTATGATCCAATACGCTCAGAGACCGAAAACCCTCATTGAACGGAAAAACACTTCACATCGCTTTTTTTTTCTTTCGAACGGACACATCGCAAATTTCGCGTCGTGGTACTTAAAGAACAAAGTCATAACTCGTTCTGGCAACGGCGAAATATCTTTATGTATTCTGAACCATAATTAATGCAACCACATCGCGAAAGAAGATTAGGTTTGACCCGAGGTGGTGGCGCCTGGTGTTCTGTGACTCTCCAGCTGATCGATCGGAAGTCGCGTACGTTCCCACGATCCCCGACGTAGGTGGTAGATGGAACACAGCGGTGGTTTTATTTAGTAAGAGTCTAACAGAGCTCTCTGCTCGCCCTAGCGGAGGACATCCATGAAGATTTCACCCCCTAAAAGAAAATAATAGGGAACTTATGGCAGACAGGGATAGGTTAGGTTCGACGGGGGATTATGTTTAACACATTATTCTGGTATAATTAGTCAAAATTACTGAGTTAAGTTATGTGCATAGTTTGGAAGAACTAAGCAATCACACAGGTAGACACGAAAAGCGATTTTATTGCGTGGCTAGATAATAACAGCCGCACGGGTCGAACTTTAAGGTTAAGCAACGCTTGCCAAGGTTGGTCTGTGGATGGGAGACCATCTTAACATACCGAGTTTCCTCCGTGCCTCGGAAAGCACTTTAAGCCGTTGGTCCCGGCTGTCATTTGTAGATCTTTGGCAGTCGTTACGAATAGTCAGAAGCCAGCAAATCTGACTCCAGTCTTGCCATGAAGTACCGTGTTACCCAGTTAATGGATTGTGGAGGTCTGGTAGGCAGCCGCTTTACGTAAAACACTGTTATTCAGCTGAATCCGGTTTGACTGGAAGCCGACCCCGATGTAGTTGGGAAAAGGCTAGGCAGGTGATGAATGACTGTGACACTGTTTTCCTGCAGTCAGTTTGGCTCTTCAGCTCAGTGTACTAGTAGCTTCAATATCTACGCCTAGTTGCACCTGTATTTTACTACTTCTACAAACAAATATAAATAAAAATCCTTTATTTCAAACAGTTACAGGCACTTTTGAATTGTCAAGGTCTGTCAGTCTAATTGATGAAGATAAGTCTGCCACGCTAGTGACTAGAGTAGCAAGTTATCTTGTAGCAAGAGCAAAACACACTCCACAGTTACCGACCTTATCTCCAGCACGGCAGTTGCACCACAGGTTCCAAAGAGAAGATCCTTTAGAGAAGAACGTGCTTGAATGGACACTCTTTTATTTAAATCAGTGTTTACAGAATCATGGTTACATTGATTTTGAAATCATTAATGCGTGAAATTATACAATGCAAAGATGGTTTTACAATCTTCAGGAGGTCTAACAATGTTTTCACATCTTCATCAAAGTTTTGGTGCTTTAGAACTAAGCTGAACTACTTTCTAAGAACTAAATCACCACCCAAACCCAAAGCGTGAAAGCTTAACGATTACATTATCATAGCTAACAATTAACAGTTTAGCTCAAACACACGCCAACCGAAAATCGTGTAATCCTCTCAGCTACGCCAAACAGGTGCTAAGTAATTAAATTGTGAAGTAATCCGTTCCGTATAATTACGTTTTGGATGGTGGTTAAGCGGTTGACTGCCATTTATAACACGACCTGACTAGACAGCGCAGTATGTCGATGTGTGACCGCAGTGTCCATATGGCAACGAGTAATCTAAACTGTGTACATTTGATGATGACGTCATGAAATAATGTTGTGAATTTATAGGTTCTTACTGTGGAAGCTCGTTAGTTGAAGAGCTTGTCTCTTGTATCTAAATTCAAATTATGTAGTTTAGTGGACTTACTGGCTAGCACTTGAATAATGTTACTGCTGCGTTACAATGTTATGCAGGTATTTGGGGCACTTGGGGTTCTCTAGTAAAAGTTCGTAAATTATAGTAGTTTCACTTATCATATTTTGGGTCAAAATAAAAATTTCGGCATTTTCGAATAAATAAATTCTAATTTTATAATAATAGTTAGCAAATAGTAGGTATTTTTTTAATCGTAATGTATAAGTACAGAAATGTTTATTTACATCGACGGAGTCCATGCTTAATATTTAATTCATGATAATGTGACATATTTATATAACGCTCAATAAATGAATAACTAAAGTTTCGTTAATGAGAAATGTTTCTTTTTAAATATTGTCTTCTACCAAGACTTTCACACATATATTCCCAACCGATCTACTGAGACCCCTAAGACCCATAATCAAGAGTGGCGACGACCAAAAAAAAAACCGGCAAGTGCGAGTCGGACGTATCATAAACCTTAATTTTTATTATTTGTTGTTCTCTTCTTCTCTTCCACATTTATTTACGCACAGCTAAAGTGTGGAACTCTCTGCCAGCATCTGTGTTCCCGTCCACATATAACCCGTCTGCCTTCAAAACAAGAGTGAACAGGCATCTTCTGGGCACGCTCGCTCCATCATAGACCTCATCTATCGCTTTCCATCAGGCGTGATTGTGGTCAAGAGCTAGCCCATTCCTAAATAAAAAAAAAATAGAAATACACATTCTTTGAAAATTTGAACTGTTTATCTATTAAAGTTCTTGAGATACAGCCCTCTGATAGACAGACGGATGGACTGACGGACGGAAGGACAGTGGAGGCTTAGTAATAGGGTTTCGTTGGTTACCCTTTGGGCACAGAACCCTAAAAACAGAGAGTATAGCAAAGTAGAAATTAATTATTTCTTACATTACAGTTTTCATTAATTTCATTGTGGGCTCCAAGACAGTTGAATCGTTTCCCGCATGCTTATCAAATTACGTATTTCAAATCAAAACAAAAAGTGTTATGTAATGCGATCCATGTAATTACGAAGTCGATTATCCTGCGGTCGTCGTTTCCGCGGTCCACTATCCATTAATATGGACGGACGGACGCGCCGGTCGAGAACAATGAGGACACGTTGGCTCTGACCGCTGGATCGTGCGAAACGTCCACCGGCTGGTTCTGACCGCATTACTTTTAAAGGGTATAGAAGTCAAAGAAATTACATTAATTGTGACTCTGCTGAAGATCACAAATCTATATTTACTAATATATAAAGCTGAAGAGTTTGTTTGTTTGCTTGAACGCGCTAATCTCAGGAACTTCTTTCAGTATTAGATAGCCCATTTATCAAGGAAGGTTATAGGCTGTTTATCATCACGCTAGGACCAATAGGAGCGGAGCCGTTATGAAAATTGTGACGCAGACGAAGTTGCGCGGGTCAACTATGCTGCCCTGATAACAAAGAATGCAGTAATCGGCATTTTCACTTTTTTCCAGAAATGGCATCCAAAGATGTTCATGTACATGAAAAAAATATATTTTCATAAAAAAATTCACTTGAAGTATGTTTTTATGTAATGATTTTCGCCGTACTTGCATAAAAACTGCTTCAATGATAAGAAAAAACGCAGTATTAAACATGGCCTAAGAAAGAATGCAGTACTTGCAAGAATACCCTAATACAGAATGCAGTAATATCCAGTACTTTATTATTTTGTTTTAAATTGAGTAGACAAATTGCTAAATTAAAACGCAGTACTCCACATTACTGCATTTAGGTGTAGTAAAGGCTTGTGAAGTCGTAGCAGTGCGATCCATTGCCGCGTTTTGTCCTAGTACTCGTAAGTCAGTTCGGCGACGTCATTTGGTGGTGTAATTAACAGTCTGGCTGAATTTTGTTATTTTTAGTTATATAATGTCGTGATAATTATTTTCTTATTAAAACTGAATTTGCAAAAACATGTTTATTTTATTTCACCCTAATGCTGCATATTATAAGAACATGAAGTAGGTTTATAACATCCGTATAGTTTACTCAATAATTTATTTGCAATCCACGATGTAAAAACTTAGGTCGTAGCTAAGAGACTAAAAAAACCTTAACCTTCAAATGCACCTATACAAGTCCTTGAGAAGACACAGTACACTTCAACTTAGTTCCGAGCATATAATAATGGCAATAATTACTAAAAAATAATGCAGTAATCGACTTGTGCTAAAACATAATGCAGTAATACGCGCAAGTGCTGCATTTAGTTTTAGTTCGGAAACGACCTGATACTAAACCAAAACGCATTAATACATATTATAAATTGCATATATTAGTAAATTAAATAAAGGAAAATTATCTTGTAAATAAAAGCTTGATTTTTTTTTCCGAATTTTTAGATATATATACCAATAAAATACGAACATCTTGCTCAGATGATATGAAATATGTTTTTTGCGTTTATCTCGTAACCGCCATTTTGTGATTACTGCATTCTTAGTTATGACGGCAGTATGCTCTATCCGAGTAGGTAGTTAACTAAAGGTTAACAATCTTCACATGTCTTTTTAGTTAACAACACAGTTTAAAAATAAAATGCAGCTGAAAACAAATTTAATACAATAAAAACGATTACATAATCAATTAAACAATTTGTGTAAGCAGTAGTTGTATTTAATTAATAAGCGTTTATGTAAAAAGAAATGTGAAGATTGTTTACCATTAGTTCTAACATACAATTCCTCCGTTACTCAATGATGACAGACAGACAACGCACAGCCGAAAATACTAGTCGTATAAATCTGAAATTTGTCATGTAAGATCCTTGGAGAGTGTAACCCAAGGGAGCACTGAGAGGACATCCACCAGCTTCTACGACAAAACTTTTTCGGTTCAAGCGGTGCGGTTATGGAATGCTTTGCCCGTATCAGTAAGACGTGCTCAAGTTTTGTCCATTTTTAAAACAATGGTCAAAAATCACTACCTTTCTGTTTGATCGTTTTCACTCGGTTCCTATGCTTTTTATTTATTTGTTACATAATTATATTTGTATATATTTATCTATTATGTATTTATTTATATAAATCGTACACCTAAGACTACCTGCAGTACTTCTAGTCTTTCCGATATCTTTGAAATCCATCCAAAGTGTGTCTTGAAAAGATCGATTTTAGCGATAAGGCCGCCCATTGTGTCACCCTATGTAATAATTTCTTCATATATCTTTTCTGTAACTTATATGGTGTACATAATAAAGAGTATTCTATTCTATTATATTCTATCCCGATTTTTTTTGTAATGGGTTTGCTCTTGACTCTAGTCTATGTCAGAGATGACAGAGACAAAGTCTACGATGGAGCAAGCCTATCCAGAAGGTGCCTGTTCACTCTAACTTTGAAGAGATTAGGGTTGTAAGCTTATATAAATTATTACGGGATCGGGAAAAATCGGGATGTGCGCATACGAAGTCGCGGGTGGGAAGTGTTAGTCACTCGGTTACCAGTAACGGAAGAATTTTATTTAGATTAATTAACAATATAAAGACTAGAATGTTTCATAGCGGGGGGATATTCAATCTACAGGAGCGTAAAGACAAAACATCCGTTCTCATACCAAAGTTCACGAGAAAATTTATAGTCAGCTGATTTATCTGCATTGATACCGCCCCAAAAATCGAAGCAGCTCAAGTCGAAACGTTTTGGTCAAAATAATTTCGAGGACGTGGGCTATCGATTTTATTAAAGAAAGGAGAGCAATGCATCTGTATTTGAATAAAACTTCTTAGCAAATGATTGAGTTTAGAAAACGTTCAAACTCGAGTCTCTCTTATCCCTCAAAATCAAAACGGGGTGATTCAGGTTTTTTGGCTTTTGATTGTACTCAAAATGAATTTATTTATAAGTTCATATATCATCTGTATCGGTCCAGTAGATTTGGAATGTCTTGTGATAGACGGACGGACAAACTGACACACGAGTGGTCATTAAGGTGTTCCATCTTTTACGGTTGGTCAAAACCCTAAAAACTGCAATGCCCAATATACAATTGACATGTACTACCAAAATACCACGAGACCAATCAATCCGAAATCTAAGTCTATGTAGGTATAACTAGTGTGCGGACGGCAAGCATTGGGTGGCTCGCCGTCTGATCTGAACCAGGCCCGGATCGGCGGCGCGCTGCAATCCCAACGCGCCTCAAGGAGATGTCAGTACGGAAGACGGGGCCCACTAGGGCCAGTGCCTGCTGGGGCTGCGGACTTCGTTCGAAAGAGGCACCGTACCCTGGAACGCAAGGGGCACTAGGAGGAACACGAATGGGTTTTAGTCAGTAAGAGTCTGACACTCCCTCCTGCTGTACCCAGAGCGAGAGGAGTCATTTGATGATTTCCCATCCTAAAAAAAAAAAAAAATGTATGACTAAATGAAATGAAAAAAATGTGTGTTGCCAGTTATGACTTATAGAATCAAAACGTGGCCGCTCACAATGGGCCTTGCGTGACTGAAAAAGAAATGGTAATATTCGCAAGAAAATTTCAAAAAGAGAAAATTTAAATTTTTTTTAAGAGAAAATTTAAAATTAATTTGTTAAAAATGAGGTCTTTCCTTTAGTTTGCCATGTGTTACTACTTCCCAGAATTTGATCCTTATTAGCTACACTTTTGGATGGTGTTTATACCGAGTGTTTTATTTTTTTCAAAATCAACCTTTTCGATTCCTAGTTTTCATCAAAATCGGGCTGGAGAATCCTTTCAGTGTTTTTCGATATTCCTCATAGTTTTGGATTACTAAGTTGCGGGCAAAAGCTAGTTTATTATATCTTATATATAATTTTTTTTAAGGGTATGTAGGGTAGGTAAGGTAGGTAGGGTAGGTAGGGTAGGTAGGGTAGGTAGGGTAGGTAGGGTAGGTAGGGTAGGTAGGGTAGGTAGAGTAACCAGTTGACGGGAGCGAAGCCGCGCGGGTCAGCTAGTTATAATATATTAATATCTAGCCTGAACTGAACTTAATGCTGGCGAAAGGCCTCCCTCCATTCTTTCAATTGTTCCCGGTTTTGTACCACTGGTTCTTGCCATTTCCTAATTTAAATTTTTTCGCGAGTTACTTTCAACACTTCTCTACAAAGCGTCCATTTTTTTTAATAATAAACGAAAAATATTATTTTATCAAGTCAGTGATCCAACCGAAGATGCCAAAGTTTCAAGACTAAGTTATTACCAAGTTACTTAAGTACATTTAGTTGGATAAACTTGGTTTGTTACCCGTTCTCGTGAAAAACATAATTTATTCTGTAGTGGGGACTAGCAAAGAATATTAATAGGTAGCTCTCGAAAAAGCTTGTTTAAAGATACTTTTACACTGGGACAGATTGAAGTTGCGAATCGTTGAACAATTTGGAAGATGGGTAGAATATTAATCTATACATCTACTCGTAAATTACAAATATATAAAGCTGACGTTTTTGTTTGTTTACTTGAACGCACTAATCTCAGGAACTACTGGTCCGATTTGAAAAATTCTTTCAGTGTTAGATAGTCCATTTATCGAGGAAGATTTTAGGCTACAGGATTTTAGGTATGGGATACAACTCTTGCTCTACCCATCTTCCTAGTTCATTGTATTGTGCTGGCGCTGCCGCTGCGACTGCAAAAAACATGAAGCGGCGTCAATATAGTACTCTTGTTGGTCACTATATTTTTGAGCTCTTTGGAGTTGAAAAAGTTTTCAACCAAAAACAGTGGCCTTGGGCCGTGGGGCCCTTGTGTTCACAGCTTTTTCAAATAAACTTCGAATCGGCTGGTTAACATTTCCCGTGACCTAAGAGCTGGCTTTACTTTGGCTAGCGGCTAAGTATTGTCATTTAACGAGGCAATGCCACCAGTCTCTTGGGCACATTGCCAGCTAGCAGAGTTGAGGAAGAACTTTTGTTACTGTTTTAGGTTGTTGTAATTTTGTGTATTTCTTCATTTTAGTTATTATATGCTAAATTTAAAAAAAAAATGTTGGTTATGTAATGATCATTATTTTCGCATTGTCACTTCGTTATGCATGACATTAGGTTGGCAGAGCAACAACGACGCCTCCTTGGCTACGGGACCGAGTATACCATACGCTAAAATTATAATCAAAAATAGTCCGCAATACATTAATATGGTAAAAAAATATATATATATATATTTTTTTTTTTTTACTATAGGTAGGCACGCGTTTAACCACTATCTGTGTCTGTGTCTATCTATCTTTGTAGTTATCAGGAAACACAGTCTCCGGCAAGAAATTCCACTCCTTAGCTGTACGCATTATGAATGTGTTACCAAAACGTTTTGTGCGTATGGGTAGGATATCTACCGTGTACCGGTGGCGCATTTCATACTAATGCATACCAAATTCGAAAATAACTATCTGTCTATTAGTTTCCTACCTACCTACCTCTTTTAATTTTTTTTAAGGATGGGAAATCATCAAATGACTCCTCCCGCTCTGGGCGAAACAGGAAGGAGTGTCAGACTCTTCATGACTACAACCCATCCGTGTTCTTCCTAGTGCCCTTTGCGTTCCAGAGCTGGGGCGTGAGGTTGCCCTCTCTCTCACGTGCTCGGCTTCCTCCTTCGCTAGCATTACTGTATCGCAGAAGGAGGTGACCGCATCCTATGCCTCCTCGCTCCGGACCATGGCTTGAACCAAGGCCAAACGCGATAGGTCACTACCGCCGAACCTACCTACATCATGTTTAACGGCTGAACGGATTTGAATTAGTCTTGGTAAGCCATATCCAAAAATAGGGCGAAGGATACTTTTTAGGGCTCCGTACCCGAAAGGTAACCAAAGGAAGTAAGCCTGCGCTGTCCGTTCATCCGTCCGTCCATCTGTCCGTCCATCATCCGTCATCTGATACGATTGTCCGTCCGAGGGTTTTTTTTTGTTATTTATTTTCCTTTGGAATAATTTCTGACTTTAATGAAGACCAAACCTCTGACAGAAGCTAGTAGTTTCATAAAAGTGTCTGTTTCATTCGAGGACACTCGAAATCCTGCTCACAGACCGGATTTTTTCAGTCGTAGACCGCGATTCACAGTTAAATGTAAAATCACCTTTACCATAGGGCCCGGGAAGCGAATTATTAAGTACGATGATAATGAACGGAGCCCAATGGGGTGAAAAAATTACGAGATTTACGCAATATGCCTCCAGGCACTCTCTACCTACTTACTTTATATTTACCGTCTTGATGAAATCATTTTTTTGCTACGTTTTTACTTTTTGTACCTACTAATACGTCCGCAAAAAGTTTTGACAAACACCACTTTGTCAAAACCTACTAAAAAATAATAGCAAGATAACTTTTTTTTTAATGAGATGTTGCCCCACACTAGGAATGTCTCCTGTATCGTGGGTGCGTTTACAAACATACAAAGTCACATACACAAACAGCCAAACAATGCCCACCATCAGGAGTGGCTCTTCCCATACCAGTGCACAGACCATGCTGGACGAGAGACGCGAAAGCTAGCGCTTGCGTTAAATCTTACCCAGCTGGTCCAGGGGGCAACGAGGGTGCCGGATGTTGATTCGCACACTGCCAATTGCTTGGACCTTCTGCTGACAACAGATCCAGACCGCTATTCGGTGTCGATTTCATCACCACTGGGTAGTTCCGACCACTGTCTGGTGAAGTCTGTGTCTGTCTACTCTCCGCCCGATCCTAGCCCAAGAGGCACCCGGCGGGTATGGCGATACAAGTCAGCAGATTGGGATGGCATGCGATCTTTCTTCGCATGTTACCCTTGGCAGCCTACTTGCTTTTCATCCACTGATGCTACGTCGTGCGCGGACGCCGTGACGGATGTGTTGCGGAGGGGAATGGAGTACTACATTCCGTTCTCTAACATAGCAATATCTGGCGAAGCTCGTCCTTGGTTTGGTGCCGAGTGCAATCGCGCCGATGCGCTTAAGCACGCGGCGTACCTAGCATGGGTCGACGCTCGTACGCGCAAAGCAAATGACGTGAGTCAGAAGAAGAGAGCCTTCAACAGGGCTGCTAAGTCCTGCAAGAAGGTGTTGCGGAGGGCTCGGTTTGACCACATTAGCCGAATAGGGAACAAACTTGCCTCATACCCAGCAGGTAGTAAGGCTTTTTGGTCCCTGGCTAAGTCGGTCGAATTGAACTTCTGCCGCCCCTCACTACCACCACTGCTGAGACCCGACGGGACGCTGGCCCACTCCGCTGAGGAGAAAGTGAACTTGTTTGCTTCTTTGTTTGCGGAATCTTCACGTCTGGATCCTGGTGGCGCGACGCCCTCCGCCTCTCCTGGTGAATGCGAGTCGAGTATGTCGAACATTCGCATTCATCAGAAGGACGTCCGTAGGGTACTGCGTAACCTAGACGTGAACAAGGCTAGTGGTCCCGACGGGATACCGGCAATTGTTCTGAAGACTTGTGCGCCTGAGTTGTCTCCGATCTTGACACGCCTATTTCGCCTTTCGTTTGAGACTGGAAAAGTGCCGAAGGCTTGGAAGCAAGCTAACGTGCAGCCCGTGCCCAAGAAGGGTAGTCGAGCTGACCCGTCGAATTATAGACCCATCTCGGTAACATCCATACTCTGTAAGACTATGGAACGCGTGCTGAATCATAAGCTCCTGGCGTACCTAGAAGCGAATGATATCCTTAGTGACCGGCAATACGGGTTTCGCCGAAATCGGTCAACTGGGGATCTTCTAGCGTATGCCATTCACATCTGGAGTGAGGCCATAGAGAAGCACGGGGAGGCACTGGCGGTCTCCCTTGACATCTCGAAGGCCTTCGACAGGGTCTGGCACGATGGCCTTATTAGTAAGCTTCCTTCCTTCGGTCTGCCCGCCGGTTTGTGTGATTGGATCGCAGATTTCCTGAGGGATCGGTCTATCCGAGTGGTCATAGATGGCTGCTCGTCTGGACTGCTGGATATTAATGCCGGGGTTCCTCAGGGGTCGGTGCTTTCGGCAACACTGTTCTTGCTGCATATTAATGATCTGCTTAAACCCGGTACCTTTGGGTATGCAGACGACAGCACTGTTGCTGAAAGATACGTGTCCGACGCACGAGCTGGTGGGTCGCAGATCCGGTCTCTCCGGGAGGCAATGGTTGAGCGCTTGAACGTGTCCCTACAGGCGGTCTCTGATTGGGGCGATGCCAATCTGGTCAAGTTCAATGCTGCTAAGACCCAAGCGTGTCTATTTTCCGCCAAAAGGACCCAATTCCGCCCAGCTCCATCTTTCCGCGGTGAAACCGTGCCGATAACCGACCATCTTGAGCTTCTTGGGGTTACATTAACATCTACTCTCAATTTTGGCCCTTACATAGAGGCAAAAGCTCAAGTGGCTGCAAAGAAGTTGGGGATTCTGGCTAAGGTGAGATGGTACTTCACGCCGGAACAGCTGCTCAAACTCTATCAAGCGCAAGTTCGATCGTGTATGGAATACTGCTCTCATCTTTGGGATGGATCTGCCAGATACCAGCTTGATGCCCTTGAGTCAATTGAGAGACGAGCCAAGAGGATCATCGGCAATGAGAGGCTCGTCGCGTCGAAGCTCCAAAGTCTTGAACATCGACGACGAGTTGCTAGCCTGTCGGTTTTTTACCGGTTGCATTTTGGGGAATGTGCGACGGAATTGCATAATTTAATTCCGCCAAGCCCATTCCATCATCGGACCACAAGACGAACGGCGATGCGCCACCGGTACATGGTGGACATCCCACCCATACGCACAAAACGTTTTGGGAACACATTCATAGTGCGTACAGCTAAGGAGTGGAATTCCCTGCCGGAGTCTGTGTTTCCTGATAGCTACAACCTGGGAGTCTTTAAATCAAGAGTGAATAGGTTATTTCTAGGCAAGCGTGCTCCATCTTCGACCACATCCTCGCTTACCATCAGGTGAGATAGTGGTCAAACGCGTGCCTATCAATAGTAAAAAAAAAAAAAAAAAAAAAAAAAACAACTATCTGTAGGCCATACAAATATTTGTTACGTGCAGGAATCGACCCGCGACATGCGGCGCACCAGCCGATCGCTCAACCACTACGCAAACCGTGCCGATAATTAACTTTAGAAACAGATTTCCAGTTTTTTTATATTAAAAAAAATCTGGCCAAGTGTGACTCGGACTCTCACATGAAAGGAAAAAAAATAACGTTTCTTGTATAGCGGCAATCGAAATACACAGTTTGTGAAAATTTCAACAGTCTTCTTACTACGGTTCTTAAGACCCGCTGACAGACAGACGAACGGACGTACGGACGGACAGCGGAGGATTAGTAATGGGGTTCCGTTGGTTACCAGTACAAAAAACATCTGAAAAATCGTGTAACACTCTATAATTATGTCTAACTTTTTGAACAGCGAACATCCATGCTGGAAAGTGCGTCTGCAAGATTATTTAAAAAAAGAACGTCTATTGAATACTGGAAGCGTGTTAGTATAAAAAACTAAATAGCTCTAAGAAGTTTATTATAAGTCACAAATAAGCCCCGTAGTTTAATAGGTCCTCGACTAAAGTTTATGCAAATATGATTTTTTCCTTTTTTCCTTCCTCGCTTGACAACGGCTCTCGTAATCTAAGCGATGAACGTTCTTTAGTAATATTTCTAGGCTGTTATTTATATTTTCTTTAGCCACTTAATAAGATGTTGTTGTTTATATATTTTTTCTGCGCCTTTAATTTTTCGAAATATTATTTACGTCTACGGTCAAGTAAATAGTAAACTTATGGAAAAATTCTGTTTTTTGTGCGAGTTTTTTACATTCCATGACTGAAAATAACTCGCTAGGTATCGTTTTATCTAGTTACTGGGTTGTGAAGGCCAAATAGGCACCCAATTGCCCAGCTGCATCCTGATAGAATAGATGCCGATCCCAACATGATTAGTAAAATCTGGGCCGGTTATTTGACCGTAAAGTAACAATAAATATTTAATCTTCACCGTTTCAGCTAAAAGTCGTCAACTGGTCCAACTGGCGTCAACTGGTTACTGGTCATATATGACCTTCTCATAATAAAATTTCCAATCTTCCGTCATAATGACTGAACCAGTGTATCTAGCAGACTCTCTTGGCCCTCACCTGGTCACCGGCCGATCTCATGACTTTATGAATGTCCTTCCAACTTCTCAATTATATGGTGTCTCGATTGACATCGGGAACCGATCACTTTTTCGATATTTTTTTGATCGAATTTCGTTTTACCAAAGTCAAAGTCAAAAACGTTTATTTCAATTAGGCCATTAAACGGCACTTTTGAACGTCATCATTACATTTAAAATAACATAGTGACTCTACTGTCAATTCGGAAGGGTTGATTCTTATGGAGAAGAACGGAAAATAAACTCCATAGTTACTCTTTTCAAATCAATGTTTTACATGTGCTGTGGTATACAAAACTTTTGTTAATATATGTGAGGACCATGAACCTAGAGTATGCAGAGGTAGACTTATTTCTAAATAAGTACATGGTCTTCACATATTTACAAATATTGGAACCATTAATTAGCAGAGTGTGAGTGAACAGAAAAATAAAAACCCAAAAATGAAACAGTAGGTACAACTATAAAGTAAATACATAAACCAACCAGTTTGATCTTGTCTCCACCATTGATTGTCCTATGGAGCAGGACCAACATGTTTCCAAGCATTCTTATCCTGAATGTAATCTTTTAATTTGTAATATGCTTGTTTACCGAAAACTATTGACCGACGTCTTATTTGTTATATGATTATTTGACATATTTTTAGATCATCAAAGTATCATGTGTCATAGGTATTATTTTACCGAACTAAATTATGCCGATTTACATTATAACTTTTTGCTATTGGCTGAAGTCGGAGACGCAGATCGGATGTCCGTCGGACGTGTCATACCTGTCTTACCCAGGGTTTACCCTGGAGCACCACTTCAGACCACGTGCGGGCGTATGCATGTACGCCTGGGACGACATCTGCTATCGGCGTCTCCGTTACCTTGAAGACTCCAAGTTCTCGACGCTGTGGGCTATAGTGGACACAGGCCTAGACAAAATTGTCTACGCCTGCGTCTACCGTTCGCACAGCGGTGATTTGGGGACAACTGGGCTTACACAGCACCTGAGTGAGGCGGCGGATGCGGCTCAGCAGCGGTACCCTTCTGCCCAATTGGTGTTACTGGGGGACTTCAATGCGCACCATCAGGAGTGGCTCTTCCCATACCAGTGCACAAACCATGCTGGGCGAGAGACGCGAAAGCTAGCGCTTGCGTTAAATCTTACCCAGCTGGTCCAGGGAGCAACGAGGGTACCCGATGTTGATTCGCACACTGCCAATTGCTTGGACCTTTTGCTGACAACAGATCCAGACCGCTATTCGGTGTCGATTTCTTCACCACTGGGTAGTTCCGACCACTGTCTGGTGAAGTCTGTATCCGTCTACTCCCCGCCCGATCCAAGCCCAAGAGGTACCCGGTGGGTATGGCGATACAGGTCAGCAGATTGGGATGGCATGCGATCTTTTTTCGCATGTTACCCTTGGCAGCCTACTTGCTTTTCTTCCACTGATGCTTCGTCGTGCGCGGACGCCGTGTCGGATGTGTTGCGGAGGGGAATGGAGTACTACATTCCGTTCTCTGACATAGCGAAATCTGGCGAAGCTCGTCCTTGGTTTGGTGCCGAGTGCAATCGCGCTGATGCGCTTAACCACGCGGCGTACCTGGCATGGGTCGACGCTCGTAAGCGCAAAGCAAATGACGTGAGTCGGAGGAAGAGAGCCTTCAACAGGGCTGCCAAGTCCTGCAAGAAAGTGTTGCGGAGGGCTCGGTTTGACCACATTAGCCGAATAGGGAACAAACTTGCTTCATACCTAGCAGGTAGTAAGGCTTTTTGGTCCCTGGCTAAGTCGGTCGAATCGAACTTCTGCCGCCCCTCACTACCACCACTGCTGAGACCCGACGGGACGCTGGCCCACTCCACTGAGGAGAAAGCGAACTTGTTTGCTTCTTTGTTTGCGGAATCTTCACGTCTGGATCCTGGTGGCGCGACGCCCCCTGCTTCTCCTGGTGGATGCGAGTCGAGTATGGCAAACATTCGCATTCATCAGAAGGACGTCCGTAGGGTACTGCGTAACCTAGACGTGAACAAGGCTAGTGGTCTCGACGGGATACCGGCAATTGTTCTGAAGACTTGTGCGCCTGAGTTGTCTCCGATATTGACACGCCTATTTCGCCTTTCGTTTGAGACTGGAAAAGTGCCGAAGGCTTGGAGGCAAGCTAACGTGCAGCCCGTGCCCAAGAAGGGTAGTCGAGCTGACCCGTCGAATTATAGACCCATCTCGGTAACGTCCATACTCTGTAAGACTATGGAACGCGTGCTGAATCATAAGCTCCTGGCGTACCTAGAAGCGAATGATATTCTTAGTGACCGTCAATACGGGTTCCGTCGAAATCGGTCAACTGGGGATCTTCTAGCGTATGCCATCCACATCTGGAGTGAGGCCATAGAGAAGCACGGGGCGGCACTAGCGGTCTCCCTTGACATCTCAAAGGCCTTCGACAGGGTCTGGCACGATAGCCTTATTAGTAAGCTTCCTTCCTTCGGTCTGCCCGCCGGTTTGTGTGATTGGATCGCAGGTTTTCTGAGGGATCGGTCTATCCGAGTGGTCATTGATGGCTGCTCGTCTGGACTGCTGGATATTAATGCCGGGGTTCCTCAGGGGTCGGTGCTTTCGGCAACACTGTTCTTGCTGCATATTAATGATCTGCTTAAACCCGGTACCTTTGGGTATGCAGACGACAGCACTGTTGCTGAGAGATACGTGTCCGACGCACGAGCTGGTGGGTCGCAGATCCGGTCTCTCCGGGAGGCAATGGTTGACCGCTTGAACGTGTCCTTACAGGCAGTCTCTGAATGGGGCGATGCCAATCTGGTCAAGTTCAATGCTGCTAAGACCCAAGCGTGTCTATTTTCCGCCAAAAGGAGCCAATTCCACCCAGCTCCATCTTTCCTAGGTGCTACCGTGCCGATAACCGACCAACTTGAGCTTCTTGGGGTTACATTAACATCTACTCTCAATTTTGGCCCTTACATAGAGGCAAAAGCCCAAGTGGCTGCAAAGAAGTTGGGGATTCTGGCAAAGGTGAGACGATACTTCACGCCGGAACAGCTGCTTAAACTCTATCAAGCGCAAGTTCGATCGTGTATGGAGTACTGCTCTCATCTTTGGGATGGATCTGCCAGATACCAACTTGATGCCCTTGAGTCAATTGAGAAACGAGCCAAGAGGATCATCGGCAATGAGAGGCTTGTCGCGACGAAGCTCCAAAGTCTGGAACATCGACGACGAGTTGCTAGCCTGTCGGTTTTCTACCGGTTGCATTTTGGGGAATGTGCGTCGGAATTGCATAATTTAATTCCGCCAAGCCCGTTCCATTATCGGACCACAAGACGAACGGCGATGCGCCACCGGTACACGGTGGATATCCCACCCATACGCACAAAACGTTTTGGTAACACATTCATAATGCGTACAGCTAAGGAGTGGAATTCCCTGCCGGAGTCTGTGTTTCCTGATAGCTACAACTTGGGAGTCTTTAAATCAAGAGTGAATAGGTTATTTCTAGGCAAGCGTGCTCTATCTTCGACCACATCATCACTTACCATCAGGTGAGATAATGGACAAACGCGTGCCTATGTTTAGTAAAAAAAAAAAAAAAAAAGTCTCTTTTGAACTTTTTTTATTTGCCAAATGATTTATTTGTCATTATTTCACCACCCCGAAACAACTTTTTACGGAATATTTATCACAAATATATTTGTTATAAAGTTTCCATAAAATGTTGTTGTAGCCGGTTACTTTATTATTAAATTATAATAGTGTCATTACAAGTCAATATGTTGTGCTTCAAAATTTAGTGACAGAAACGAAACGCTGCAAAACCGACTTCACGCAGTCTTGTCTGCCCTAACCTTAGAGTGTAATTCAAGTCCGCAGGCGCGGAGGGGTGGGGCGGCCCGCGAGCTGAGGAGCAGGTGGTTTGAAAGCCCGCCGCCGTAGTTGAGGCTGAAGCCGAAACTGCGGTGGTGAGCGTTAAAACCATCTGCGACGATAAGATCGCGTGGGGCCGCCCAAACCCCGCAGCGCCGGAGACGTGACAGAAACAATGCACGCTGCATGCTTGCTTGCATGCTGCATGCTTGTTTGCATGCTGCCATATGCCTGTTGCATGTCTGCTTGCATGCTTCTAATTCTTCTGGGACCACTTAAAACCACCACTTTTACCACCATCACCATCATTACATCCACACCACCATTACACCACTTAAATTAAAACAGTGGCATAATGAATGTTTGGAAACATAATACTTCTAACAAATGTTACTTCGCTAAAAAGTTTTTCGACCAAATGAAACGTCAGATCAATTGATACAGTGGCAGACGTGACTTCGATGAAGTAAAAAAAACCGGCCAAGTGCGAGTCAGACTCGCACACGAAGAATTCCGTACCATACACCTTATTTTTTTAATTTGAGTTGATTGAATGAAAAATAAATTGCGGTTTTCGATTTATGACAATTATCGGTGAAAGTTTGCATCATAATTTCTCTTTAGTTTTATCATTCTCTTATTTTAGAAGTTACAGGGGGGGACACATTTTACCTCTTTGGAAGTGTCCTTCGCGCAAACTATTCAATTTAGAAAAAAAAAAAAAATTTTTATATAGATGCCCCACATGTATGGGTTTGATGAAAAAAAAAATTGAGTATCAGTTCTAAGTATGGGGGGGGAACCCCAAAAATTTATTGTTTTTTTCCTCTTTTTGTGTGAAAACCTTAATGCGGTACACATATCTACTTACCAATTTTCAATAGTATACTCGTAGTTCTTATAGTTACGAAGAAAAGTGGCTGTGACATACGGAAGGACGGACAGACAGACAGACAGACACGATAAATCCATAAGGGTTCCGTTTTTTGCCATTTGGCTACGGAACCCTAAAAAAACGAAACGATAATAGTTGAAAAGTTTTAGGTGAAATAAAATTCGGTCAAATGATCATTATATCAACCGAAAGACATCCACTGCTGGTCGCCACAACAACCGGTCCTGTGCGTTTTACATCCATCGGCTATCCTCGAACTTCACCAGGTCATTGGTCTACCATAAGAGAGGCCTTTCAACAGGGCGTCTTCTGATACGTGGTCGCTACTCTAGAACTTTTCGACCCCGTTGACCATCTGTTCTGCGAACAGTATGTCTTGACCACTGTACCTCAGTTTGGCGATCCTTTGAGCTGTGCCAGTAACCTTGGTTCTTAACGTAGCTTGTATTTACAATTGCGACATGATTTCCAGAAGACCTCTTTCAAATTTTGTTTTAATAATCTTCCGTTCACCTACACAACCTTCAACTAATTGAATAACGACACAATTCAAAGAAAACATTTAAATTATCCCAAAAGCCTATTTAGGACAACCAAGGACTTCAAAACAATGTTAAGACATTCGCCATTTTAAGTAACATTTCTCAGGCGGAATCGCGAGAGCCGATTGTTTAATGTACCGTACAGACTTTAGTCGGTGTCATAATCGGAGCAGTCAGCTGTGCTCTAAATAGATTCGCGTTATCGAAGTTTAATGTAGGCACAATGAGGTTAGAAGATTATGAGGTGCTACCGTATAAGGAGAGTTAAATTGACACCCGTTAGGAGAGAGAGAAAGGAAGAGATGAAGAATGGAGTGTGATTGAAGAGGCCTATGTCCAGCAGTAGACTTTCTGTATGGAAAGAGAGGAGAGAGCAATTTTGCTCTAATCTAGTATAAAATAAATTAACATCATTTCATCATCTTTTCGACAACCAGCGTCCAAGTTCTGAACCTAGGCCTAAGACGTGTTACTAATCAATTGGTCATGTGTGTTTTTCATCTATCGGGTTTCCGCGACCTTTACCAGGTCATCGGTCTACCTTGTAGGTCTTTCAATGCAGCCCCTTCCGACGCAGTGTCTTGTGGCTACCCACAAGACCACAGAACCTTTCGACCCCATAGACTTTCTGTTCTGCCTTCCTAATGAATGCGATACAAGCAAGGTCACGCCAAGAATGAAAACACCACCAAGATTTCAAATTGCTCGAGTCCAACGCTTCCAAACAATAACTAATGGCATTCAAGTGGTAAAAAGAATTGATTGAAGAAGAAGAGGAATTTAAACAGCTTAGAAATATATGGATAAGAGAGAGACATTTGCATTGCAGTAGGACAATTAAAGCTACATACGTCAATGATGAGATGTATGATCTAAGTTGCGTTATGGGTTAAGGTGGGTACTGACCGGTGTTATGGGGAGTAATGTAAAATGTTACAAAGCTAGCATTCGTGCAGTCAGTACGTGGAAACGTGTACGAACACTCGAGCAACGAACTCGCTGAATGCTACAAGTGCTCCGCCCGCAGTCGGCTTTTTAGCGAATCTCTTTGATGTTACGAGGTTCAGTCAAAGCGCACGTGCCACACGTATTTTATTTTTTGTAAAACATAAAGTGATACAAAGAAAAAGCTCTGTATTTGGATTAAAATTAAATTTGGATTAAGCGATTATTAAGTAGAATCAGAGATTCCAACATAACGTCATTGTCAGACATCTTCATGTCATCATCTTCATGTTGTGTGTTCATCTTGATGTCTGACTACGACGTTATCATCATCTGCCTAGCCTTTTCCCAACTATACTGGGGTCAGCTTCCAGTCAAACCAGATTTATCTGAATACCAGTATTTTACGCAGAGCGGCTGCCTACCAGACCTCCACAACGCATTAACTGGGTAACATGGTACATCTTGGCAAGACTGAAGTCAGATTTACTTGGCTTCTGACAATCCGTAACAACTGCCAAAGTTTCAGCCGGATTTAAAAAAACTGTAACGACTCCCAAAGATCTACAAATGACAGCCGGGACCAACGGCTTAACGTGCTTTCCGAAGCACGGAAGAAACTCGGTATGTTAAGATGGTCACCCATCCACAGACCAACCTTGGCAAGCGTTGCTTAACCTTGATGATCGACACGTGCGGCTGTTATTATCTAGCCACGAGCTCCTTAACGACGACGACGTAATGTTGGAATTTATTTATGCAAATCTTGTCAAAGTCTTGCCAATCTGGAGCACGGGCGAACGAAGCGTTCGAAACGAGCATGTTACACGGATTTAAGAACACGGCGTAACGTAACATGTTCTCTACGAATGGTACATAACGGCCCGTAACACTGGTCAGTACGTAATGTTGTACTTTTACAGTGTACAATCAACCAATGAGTCCTTAATCCTAAATCATTCAGTGTATAAAACACTGTTCAATAGTTTCAAACATATGTAATTGACCAAATCAGGACCAGTGTTATCTTACGCTCTATTACATCAAATGCTTGTGAGAAATTACCCTCCACTTAGAATTAATATATACCTCTGTTGATGGGAGGCGCATTGTTGTTGTCAATTGCCTTTGATACAAGTTTCCGACCGAGCGTAGTAATCACTTGATGGTAGGCCAAAGTCAATTGTTAACAGGCTCAAGGTAACATTGGATAAAGTAGTTATTTGTTTTTTCTGTGTCCATTTTCGTGAACAAGCAAATGGTAGAAAATTAAAGCCTCAAAACGGAATATCAAACGATTTGAGAAATGTCCAATGGTTAGTAAAAATATTTTTTTCTATATGTAAGAAAAAGTAAACTAATACAGGTTAATATTGTTAAAATCTTACATACCTACGTTGCATGTTTAAAAAGCCAAATAAAGAAATATAATCGTGGATACGAAACTATAGATCAAATTAATTGTATCCTCTTCAATTGAAACGAATTGTTTGTACTAGTATAGTGATCATTTAGAATGTTATGATTGTTTACATACTGTGTTAACAATAACACAGTATGTAAAAAATCATATAAAATGTGTAACAGAATAAACGTACTCATCATTATTACAAACTTTTACTATTTGACAAACACTGAAATCTGACTTTGTCTCTGTCATTTCTGACATAGACTAGAGTCAAGTGCAAACCCATAACAAATAAAAACAATAAATAAAAGAAATCGCAAAAAAAATCTCTACCAAGTCCAAATAAATCGTTTCAACCATTACGTTTATTAAGGCTTGTGTTTAAACACCGCCCAAAAAAGTACCTATTTTGCTACCAAAAAAGTTCTAAACGGTTACCAAAACAGATAAATGGTCACCAAATAATATTCGAGAAGTAGCGCTCGCCGGCCGCTGCCGCGGCACCGCTCGCTTCGCTCGCTCGGCTCGCGCGCGGTTGGTCACAATTCTAACCTAACCTAACCTATTTTATCCAGTTTGTAACCCCAAGCCTACATTTTATGGCAATCACAGTTGAGTTGGATAGAATTTGGTGACCGTTGATCCATTTTGGTGCCTAGGCTTAGTCTTAAAAATATTATTTTTGGTGACCGTCTAAATTATACCCGTTTATTAAGCTCTGCTCATCATAGGAAAAAAGAGAGAGAGAGAGAGAGAGCACACTAGGTACTCCTACACTTCTACTACACACTACTACTACCTACTTCTAATCTCCTGATTACCAAAAACGTCCCTTACTACAATCTTCATGATGCCGTTCGTACATCGATGGCACACAAATGTGGGCGAGTCATACTTTCCAAGTTAGAAAACTACATAACTGGAAGTTCGAGTGCTGTTAGTGGACTTTAAATATCGAACTAGAACTAATTCTAGAAGTGTTTCTGTAAGAACCAGTTCTTGCTAGCGTTAGTTAAGTAATATGAAAGGTGTTACTTGGAACTTGTAATTTATTAGAAGCTAGCTGACCCGCACAACTTTGTCTGCGTCGCATAAAAGAGAGTTAAAGTGAGTTTTTACAACATTTTTCATTGATGCTTCGCTTCTGTTAGTCGTAGCGTGATGTTACATAGCCTATATTAGCTTTTCTTGATAAATGGCCTATTCAAGACTAAAATATTTTTTTCAATTCGAGCCAAAAAAACATACAAACTCTTCAGCTTTATAATTTTAGTACAGATGTACTAAATGATGTGGTTCTCGGAAAAAAAGTTGTTGTCACCCCTGTCGACAACAACAACATTATTTTTTTCTAAAAAGGTCTTCAAATGAAGACTCTCTAAATATGTTCAGTTGTACATACACTAGAATAGCATCTTTAAAAATACAATTTCTGGTGCCAGTGCACATTTTAAACCTATTTAAACTTTGTGTACAGTAATTGTACAGAAGAGTTGTTCTTAATGGAACAAGGCATTTTCTACCAGTCAAATTTTTTGTATAAAAAGACTATAAGTACTATGGTAGGCTTACAACAAATGGTATTTCACAATCAAAATGAGTTCTTTTTTGTGTAGTAAGGTGGCCTGGCATGGTACTGAAGAAAGTAACGATAGCGAGTAGAAGAAAAAGAAAAACAAATTTATATATACTTAAACTTATATTTAAAAGTAATCATTGCACGTCGTTATATTTGTAATATATATTTAAAAAAACATGTAAATAACAATTGTAGATTGGAAATAAACGGGCTTTATTATTATTATTATTAAGGTGGCCTGGCAAAACTATAATAAATAAATAAATAAGCCTTTCTTGCTGTTTACAATAATTAAAATGAGATTTGTTACTGACGATCGGTTTTCAAACAATAGCTTGTCCTTCGACAATGGCCTCCTCCAAATACTTTATGTGTCTTTTGCAATTCTGATCCATTCTGGACCGGCGACTCTTTTGAGATCATCTTCCCAGCGTTTCATTTGTCTACTTTTACTTCTTTTAGCATCCCTGGTGTACCATTCTAATATTATTCTAGTCGATTTCTCATTTTCTCTCTCTCACTCAATAAATCATGTCAAAACTATAGTATGAAAGAAATCAGTGGTAGGGATCCGGACGTATTTCTTTATGAGTACAAAATAACTCCTCATTATAATCTAATCATATTCTTATTATGTTTTGCTCAAATATCTGTAAAAAAGATAATTGTTATAAGACTAGTCTACGTACGGTAGGTAAAGATACACCTTGACTCTTTTGTTTTGCTCTATCCCTCTCCTTGAAAAAAGTCTCCTCTACTCCATATTTTGCGAGGTCGTGATTTCTCTTGCTCATGTACTTACCTGCGCAAAACTATACACAAGTTAGTATTTTTTTGTCAACAATGTTGTAAAGACCAGTGTCTTGTTTGGTAGCATAGTCAACCTTGAACGTAGTGTGTTTGCGTGTACGTTGATAATAATATCATGATCGGATCAGTATGTTGCTGCCATCGGCGGTGAACGCATAACTACAGAGATATTAAACAGTTGTTACGTTTTAATCGGGTATATAAAATATTCTTATCAGACAGACAGAGGTCAGTCGCCTGTGAAGTTTATTTGTGATTATAATTAAGAATTATACAATAGTGTTTATGAAATGTGATAACAGTGATATTGTATTTTTTTTTAATCATCTCTGCACTTCGCCAATACTGTTTCCTTTACAAACCAGGTTTTAAATCGACTATTGCATTAAGGTATGTATACTATTAAGGTTGACGTTTATGATTGCAATTAATTGCCTGATTACTAAGATAAGGAAGTAATCGCCATGCCATCGCCAACGTATTTCTGCCATGGTATCTCTCCGCCACCTTTGAGTGACTGGTACAGAATGCATATGGCATTACGACTGCACTTTGGTGTTGTGAGAAGTTTTAATAAATAAATGAATCGAATATTGCCTTGCCGTTTTATGATTTTTTTATTGAAAAACAATACAAAGTTCATAAAACACTCCGAACTTCAAGGAATCCAAACAATAATGTTGTAACCTTGAGGAATCTTAAATCATCAATATGAAGTAAACAAGTCTAGTTCTTTTGCTACACTTTATAGGAGACATTTTATCCTCAACTATATACGTAGAATTATAAACTTAGAATACAATAAAGTTAAAGTCTTAATTTGGATACGTCTAGGCAAGTGTGTTCTACCGGCGACCACATCATCCCTTACAATCGGATTGAGGGCAAAAACAATGCTATCAATGACACTATAAAAAACACAGTTAATCTAAAATGAATTTTCAACTATTTCAGAAAAAAGAATGGCATCAACAAGCCTTCTATCAAGAACAGCTCAAAGGCTATTATCATGCAGAAGTATTTCCCTATCTTCTAGAAAACATAGTAGTCTTTGGACAAGTAATAACACAGTCAAATCACCGCACAGAGATGTTGACATCCCAAATAGAACTGTACCCGAGCACATTTGGGAGAATATGGAGCGATGGGCTGATAAAACTGCAATGGTATGTTTTTCCTGATAATTGTGTCTGTGATTGACTAGGCTAGTTTCCACCATCAATAAATTGCAAATCTAATCAGTCCCTCAGTTAGAGAATTGAAAAATAATAGACACGTATTTTTTGTTATTGTAAATCAATGAATATTGACTAAGACAAAACGCATCAAAACTCGGGAGTGAGGGCTCGTCACGTCAAAACGCACTAAAAATTATACCACGGCGTGACGTATTGAGAATTTTAAAAGCGTCGTGTCTTTGTCAAATTTTGGTTTACGTAACAAAAGAAAAAAAAACGGGTCAAATATTTTTTGATAATCTAACTGATGGATTAATTAGATTTGTTAGTTGTAGAGCGAAGTTGGGCTGTGGATGATGATAGTGTTTCCGAGAAACTGACTAATTAGACCTCTATTTAAGGACTTGTGTACTACTAGACAAAGTCACGAAAGTTAGGAACTGTCAACCATGTTTGTATCCGGTGCAACGTCTGAGCACGACAGAGGTACAGACATAATGTTTGTTTTATAATAATAATAATTATTATTATTTATTTTCGGACAACAATGATCCAGCGTGTTAGTAAAAAATATTATAACCTATTACTAGTGTTAGTAGCCAAAATAAAACAGACAAGAAGACAGAATAGAATAAATAGTAATGTGAAAAGGATATCCCTAAACTAATGTTGAGTGATTGTCCTTCTCACAAAACTTTTAAATAATCAGAGAGTCGATACTCTCCGCCACAGTTTTTAGTATGCTGTTGTCACTCGCCCGCAACCTTGACAATAGAGACGCGGATTTTTTTTTTTTTTAACACTAGTCTTTTTTTGATTAAGTTAAAATATTTAAATTTTTAAAACCTGATTTTAATTTCAGGTATGTGCATTAACAAATAGATCATACACTTACCATCAGCTGTATAAATACTCAAGGAATTTTGCCGCCAAACTTCGTACGCAGCTGAAGATCCGGGACGGCGACGTTGTTTGTATTATGATGCCCAACTGTCCTGATTATGCGTTAGTGGCCTTGGGAGCATTAGAGGCTGGTGCTGAAGTCACCACTGTCAATCCCATTTATACTCCTTGTAAGTAAAAAGAGAAAAAAAACGAATACAGAAGAGCAAAAACGTAATACTTATTTCCTACGGGCTCCAGGAAAATATAATAACAACATGTCTTGTTGTTAATTATTTCTTATTCAATCATATTTTGAGATGTTTTACTCTCCAAATTATTCAATCTGCATCTAACAGATCTCATTACATCGTCCCGTAGCAAGCAAGGTTTAAAATGCACCATAGTGAACCCTAGGTTTTTGCAAGTAGATTTTAACTATATTTAAAAACTAATTTAAAATAATAAACAAACAAACATACAGATAAAAACAAAAGAACAACATTAACATCATTTTTCCAAATAAACATTTTGTTTGATTCAAATACTTTTTCATACCTATAAGAAAATATATTTAGTCTTAAGATAGTTTTATTGCTGTTGCCAACCAGAAAAAAATTTAAAATAATAAACAAACAAACATACAGATAAAAACAAAAGAACAACATTAACATCATTTTTCCAAATAAACATTTTGTTTGATTCAAATACTTTTTCATACCTATAAGAAAATATATTTAGTCTTAAGATAGTTTTATTGCTGTTGCCAACCAGAAAAAAAAAAATTATACGAAGACACGAGGAGAACATCTAAAATAACTTCAATGTTGCTCTACGTTTCGGTCACAACGTACTTTTATTTGCAACATGTATTATTTAATTTCTTGATAAGATCCGTTTATCATTCTTCATAAATGATAATATTTAAATGTTAGAATTTCAAGATAACATATCTGTTACGCACAATAAAAATAAAGTTTTATCTTAATCTACCCGAAAATAAGATCTAAATCTTAATCAATATAATTTTATTGCAGATGAAGTGGAACGCCAAATAATACAATCCGATCCTAAAATTTTAATAGGCGTAGCAGAAACTGTACCAGTACTCAAGGAAGCTTTGATTCTGGCAAAGAAAGATTTACCTATAATCACTGTGAAAGAAGATGGTGGTGTTCTACCACAAAACACCATTTCACTACATGAATTTGCTCTAGCAGACAATGTTGATCACAGTGTTCTAAAAGAGGTTGCAAGGAAGTCTGAAGATGTAGCCTTTCTTCCATATTCTAGTGGTACTACTGGTCTACCAAAAGGCGTGGAGTTAGTACACAGAAATATTGTAGTGAACTGTGTTCAGCAAGATGTTGATAGTGTCCGGCATTATGTTGAAACTACAAGTAAGTTTTATAATATTCTAGTAAGAACGTATAATTTAAAAATATGAGATTGTAAAATAATGAGCTACGGGCATAAATATTTGACATTTTCTCAGCACAACGATACAATTTTCCAAGGTAAAATTTTATGCACCAGTAATAAAAACACTGCACAAAGAAATACCTTAAAAAAATAAAATACCTATAAAAAAATAAATAAATAAATATAAATACCTTAGGCTTTCGACAATCTTTACTGCTGATAGAATATCAATTTGTTTAGTGCCTAAGGACACCAAATGACTTGCTCACTAAGGCGCACCAAAAATCACTTAGTAGGTACGCTGACTACTTTGGGCTCTAAAGAGTGTCCATGGAGTTTCTTGCACGTTCTTCTCCATAGAGATCTACGCTTTGGAACGTGCAAATAGCTTCCATGTTTTTGACTGACCGACCTTGACGTTTCAAAAGTGCCTGTGAATGGTTTATTTGAAATAAAAGAATTTGAAACAAATTTAAACATCGCATCGTTCAATCCTCGCCAGAGAATGCAGCAGCGTTCTTTGCAAAACTCAACACATATACTGCGATCGCCAACCCGCCAAGCGTGGCAATTATGGCAAACCCCCATCTTGGGTGGGGCCTATATCCAGTAGTAGACATCTTTCGGCTGAAATAATGATGATGATGATTGTTCTATTTCTGTCAGTCCTTCGTTGTTAAGCCAGCATGCTAATTTAGATTTTGCCCTGACCACAGATAATGATTAGTGGTGTAGGTTTTACTGGCTGCCTAAACAAATAAAGTTGTTGGTCAATTAAAACTATAAAAAATGCAACACGTAACTGTACTATGACAAATAAAATCTCTACTGCAAACGATAACCATCCGGGTACAACAATTGTCGCGTTCATTCATAACATTGTATTCAAATAGAACTGACTGCTTCAATTGAATGGAATTTGAAATAGCAACAGCGTTGGTTTCTTGATCTAGAATAACTACGAAGATTTTATGAAGACAGATACAAATATACAAAGCTTGAAGTAATATAAAACTTCAGTGGTAATGCGCCAAGCACACAAAGCTTGCGAAAGGGTAGGCTGATGTGGTTCTGGACTGGTGATCGTACAAGGGTGACGTAGCGTTGGAAAAACTCCCAAAAAGTTGACCGATGATCTGGTGAGAGCCACGAGAGGCTGTTGTGTGGGAAACATAAGATCCGACAATGTGGCGATGCATAAAGGACGCCTAAAGTGTAGCCGTCTTTGATTGATGAGAAAATTAAATTGTAGTCGACCAACAGGAAATAAGGCCAGAGAGAATAAAACCTAATTAATCCTAATGTATAAAGTTCTTCAGTTACTGAGTGTCTGACAGACAACGCGCAGCTGAAACTATTGATCGTAGAAAGCTGGAATTTGGCACGTAGGTTTCTTGAGGAGTGTTAGGGAGCACTACAAGAGGATTTCCCGAAATTCCTACGGGAGCGGAAAAAAAACGGGATATGCGCATACGAAGTCGCGGGCAAAAGCTAGTTTATGAATAGATTGTTGAGTTTTTAATCAAAACTTTTCATTTCAGAAACCAATCAAGATGTAACTTTTGGTGTGTTGCCATTTTACCACATTTATGGACAATCCGTGGTAATGTGGCATAAGCTATCAGTGGGATATAAAATAGTTACTCTGGCCAAGTTTCAGCCGGACACATTTATTGAAGCAATGAAAAATCATAAGATTAATCTTTTTTGTGCTGCTCCTCCTTTAAGTAAGTTCCATCAACTTCATAAATCCTGATATTGTCAACTACTTTTTAATGTCATGAATCTGAAATTCAACGGCCGACTGCTGAGCGTGAGATACTGAGTTTGATTCCTAGCTCACGAAAACCATAGGTTCAATTTTTACTTTTCTTATTTGTAAAAACATGAGTAAATCCATAATACTATTATCAATGCGGAAGTAAAAGCCTGTCTGTATATTGGATGCGGTTTCACGCCTAAAACGCTAAACCAATTTTGATGAATCTTAGTAAAGAGATGGATTGAACCTTGGAAAAGGACAAAAAATATACTCAGAAGTAGGTTCTCTTAGAATAATTTCCGACTTTTACGCGGGTGAAACCACTGGCAGAAGCTTATAAATCATATTCACCTTTTTACTTAAAATCTTTTCAGTATTATTCCTTGGTTCACATCCTGGGATTAAACAAGAACATCTGGCTTCCATGAAAACTATTACCTCTGGAGCTGCTCCGCTACCAAGAAATGACGTTTGTAAAGTATTAGAGAAAGTACAGGTAAGATTATCTCAGTAATAATCATAAACCAGTTTTTGTATTTAGTTCGACCACAAATTCTTTGGAAACTTGAGCAGAACCGGATTGTGAGAATTCATCTGGATTTATATTTCATGAAATATAGCAAAGTACTATTTTCCGTCCTCTCTCTTCTTTTTCCACCTGGCGTTAATCCCGGCTATTGCCAGGGTCCGCCTTCCTACTTAGCTTCCTCCACTTTGCCCGATCTTCAACATCCTTCTCAGTCAGGCCATTGGCTCTCATGTCGGACTTGAACACGTCCAGCCAGCGCTTGCGAGGGCGACCACGGGGCCTAGCCCCAAGAACAGCCATATTCATGCATCTCCGACCAACGTACTCCATAGGGCGGCGCATGATGTGGCCATACCATCGCAGACGACACTCTTGCAGTTTTTCCCCCACGTCACGGACACCAAGACTACCTCGGATGTAAGAGTTGCGCATGCGATCGAATCGCGTTACGCCACTCATCCACCTCAGCATCTTCATCTCCGTGACGCGAAGCTCCTGGGTGTGTCTGCTTAGTGCTGGCCAACACTCGCCCCCGTACAGTAGGACAGACCGAATGATGCATTTATGTATCTGCCCCGTGAGCTTCGGAGGCATTTTGCGGTCGCATACAACGCCCGTCACCTCGCGCCACTTCGCCCAAGCCGCGCCAATACGTGCTTGGACATCGTCGTCCACGATGCCAGACTCGTGCAGCACGGATCCAAGGTACCTGAACGGATCGGACTTTCTGATCAGGTCCGAACCTATTCGGATGGTATTTGTATCCGTGCTGCCACAGGACATGTACTCAGTCTTCGCCACATTTAGTCTCAGACCACCGTTTTCAAGCGTGTCCTTCCAAATGTTGACTTTGCGCTCAAGATGGGCTTTGTTCTGATTAACGAGGGCGATGTCATCGGCATACATCATTAGCCATGGAGGCTGATCTTGGATGTTTGCCGTAACTACATCGAGCACTACGTTAAACAAGAACGGGCTAAGAGCCGAGCCTTGGTGAACGCCAACAGATATTGGGAAGCCATTCAATTCGCCAACAGCGGTCTGGACAGAGGACACGGAATCGCGGTACATGTCTCTGATAATGTCAATATAGGCCTCGGGAACGCCCTTGAAGCGCAGTGCCCACCAGATGGACTGCCGAGGTATACAGTCGAAGGCCTTCTGCAGGTCTAAAAAGGCCATATGCAAAGCTCTCCTTCTCTCTCTGTAAGCCTCAGCCAGATTCCGTAAGGCGAACACTGCGTCCATGGTGCTGTTACCCGCCCGGAAGCCATATTGACACTCAGAGACAGTACACTCGCTACGGAGCCGTGTGTCAATGATGCGCTCGAAGAGCTTCATGATGTGGCACATGATCTTGATACCGCGGTAGCTACCACAATCCTGTACGCTACCTTTGCCTTTGTAAACAGGCAAAAATTTTCCTTCCTCTCTCTCTCGGATTCAAAATGTTTTAGTTCAAATGATTAAAAATGTTTGTGAAGTTTTTTCTCTGAATGAATATTTATAATAATTACTCCTTCAATAGACGTCGCTATTGTTAGCAGAAAATGTAGCAAAATCATTGACTTTTACAAGTCAACTGACCCATAAAATAAACGACTTTGAATACTAAGCTTCCATTAATATAAATAGCTTAAACGAATTTTTAAAAAACTAACCTAAAGAAATCCTCACGGAGCTATTGAAGCGAAGATAAATGAAGAAAACAAAAATAATCCAAACTTGTTTTGCATAATAAAATTAGTATAAAACTTAGCAACATTAATATCCTTCAAAGTCGTTTTTCTAGATTTAGTTTTATTTTCTCCTCAAAGGCCTATTTATTTTTTATTGTAATTTGAAGACAAGTTATTATGTACTTGTGATGGATATCCAAAAGACCTTCGCAATTTTCAGGTTTATTCTTAACACCCACGACAATATAAAGCTACAGTAGAGTAGAGGACTAAAAAAAAATAATGAAAGTCAGATAGATTTCCAAACAATATTGGACACTTTTTTTTTTTCACGTAATCTATATCTATACTAATATATAAAGCTGAAGAGTTTGTTTGTTTGTTTGCTTGAACGCGCTAATCTCAGGAACTACTGGTCCGATTTGTAAAATTATTTTTAGAGTTAGATAGCCCATTTATCGAGGAAGGCTATAGGCTATATATTATCACGCTAAGACCAATAGAAGCGGAGCAGTTAAGTGGGTCAACTAGTGACATAATAAAGAAGATACAGTGCGTTGAAAACTCGTGTGACGTCACGTTTCAGTACACTTTTTACTTAGTAGTTACGTCACGAGCCCCCACTCCTGCGGGTTCTAAAAATACCACTTTAGCAGAATCATAATCACACAACAATCTGTCAAATTTCATAGTCATCTTTATCGTTAACGCCTTATGTTCAAGGTTGATTGGGAAAAATTTACAGTGACGGGCAGCGTGATGTGCTTTCTCATCTGCCTAGCCTTTTCCCAACTATATTGGGGTCGGCTACCAGTCAAGCCGGATTTAGCTGAATACCAGTATTTTACGAGGAGCGGCTGCCTACCAGACCTCCACAACCCATTAACTGGGTAACACAGTACTTCATAGCAAGACTGGAGTCAGATTTACTGGCTTTTGACTATCCGTAACGACTGCCAAAGATCTACAAATGACAGCCGGGACCAGTGGCTTAACGTGCTTTCCGAGGCACGGAGGAAACTCGGTATGTTAAGATGGAAACCCATCCACAGACCAACCTTGGCAAGCGTTGCTTAATCTTGAAGATCGACCCTTGCGGCTGTTTTTTACTTAGCCACGAGCTCCTCAAAGCTCGTGATTTGTGCTTTCTGATTTTGCTAAAGTGACCTTTTTAGACTCCCTGATCTTTTATGCGTTTTATCTTCTTATAATATATTTTTATTGGTTCGATGAAGTATGAAATACGTGTCCAATATATTTGGATTTTCTACTGACGGACTAAAATTAATATTATTTGTCATATAATATTCAGATATCATCCCCGTTGTCTAACATTACTTTTTTTCAGCATAACCTGGACTTTTTACAAATCTACGGTTTAACAGAAGTATCACCACTTGCAACTGCGATGTTGCCAGGATCTAATGACTACTCCAAAGCTGGTTATGCTGTATCAAATACTGAATTGAGAATCGCAGATAAAGACTTACGACCATTGGGTCCTAATGAGGTTTGATATATTTTGTATCCATCGTTTTATCGTATGATTTTTCCACAAAACTATGGCTTAACTTATCTATTTTTTTTCTTTGAAAAATAAAAATAAAAAAGAGTGTTCTTTTTCAATTTCATGAACTATGTTCCTTCTCTATGGCAAGCGCCAGATAAATCTGCAATACGGTCATTGACCCACAAAATATTTATTGACTTTCATAATATCAAAAACAGAGATATCCTGAATCATCGACTTCTATTGGAATCCTAGTTCTCTAGTTATGAGAAACGGTTCATAATTTACTGTTCGAGTACCTACGAAAGGATATTAAGGAAGTATATCTGGCGACTACCATAGGTTGTTTCGAGTATAAAAACAGTCCAATAACTGACTGTGCAAACCTTAAAAATATTGTTCGGAAACTATATACTCGTAGTACCTAATACAACCAAGAATTTTCATTCACAGTTGGGTGAACTATTAATTCGTGGTCCACAAGTGATGAAAGGCTACAGAAATAATCCTGAAGCCACAAAGGCAGCTATATCTGAAGACGGTTGGTTTAGGACCGGCGATCTTGCTAGCATTGATGAAAATGGAATTGTTACGATATGCGACCGATTAAAGGAATTGATAAAGGTATGTTCAAGTGGCATTGTTTCATTTTTCTCATGGTGGTTATTTCACCATGGCAAAACTGTGATCTGTGTCTGTATGTTTTAAGAACAAAACATGTTGCGATATGTGTCTCTATGTATCTATGCAAATCGGGCTGGCTTCCTTGCCCACGACAAAGCGCGTATTTTGCGTGCAGGTGCACTCCCCACTCCTCAAGGAAGGCCAGCAATGCCTTGCTATTAATATTTCACAGAGGGTACCTGGGTTTCTAAAACAAAATATTCAAAGATATTGTTAGTTTCCCGAACTGGCACCGGGCCTATACGCGTCGATTGCGGCTCTCACAATGGAGAAGTTCCTTTCTAGTCCTAAAAGTGGGGTGAATAAGAAAGTTATTAACAGAAATAAGGTTTCAAGCCGTAAGGCATCGAGCCCGCAAGACAATTGGGGTTAACGGTCCTTGAGAGGTTAAAATGTTCTAAGTGATATTTCATTATTTTCAGGTAAAAGGATACCAAGTACCACCCGCTGAGTTAGAAAATGTACTAAAAGAACATCCTGATATCCTAGACGCAGCAGTACTCGGTATTCCTGACACAAGAATGGGAGAAGTTCCCAAAGCTTTCATAGTCTTAAAAGATGGACGCAAAGTAGATGCTGGTGGTATAACTGCCTTTGTATCAGAAAGAGTGGCAGTTTACAAGAGAATTAAAGAAGTCGTATTTCTAGATGCACTGCCGAAAAATCCTTCCGGAAAGATATTAAAAAGGGTTTTAAAAGAAAAGTATTGTTAGGCAAGCTTAGTTGCCATTCTGTCTTCTTAACACAGTGGGCAGTACTGAAACGGCGCAAATATGACAACCTTATTAGGAGTTTTAGGGTGCTTTTCCACCAGAAATATGCTATGCAGCTATGCTGCGAGAATGTAAAAGCTAAGCTACGAAACTATGTAACCGTTTAAACTGATGCTAAGCTATATAGCTGTGCGAGGAAGATGCGCAGCTCGAGGTATGCGATGTATCGACAATAGGGAGGTCACGTACTGCTCTGCACATAGCTACACACCTTGCGACTATCCATAGCATACATCCACAACACGCATCCTACCATATAAAAAAACGTAGCTTAGTTGAATCAGTTTCCACCAGTGCTACGCTATGTGGACCGATGAATATTATTGGTGGATATCAATCGCATCCATAGCAACGATGCATAGCACATCTCTGGTAGAAAAGCAGCCTTAAGTTTGAGTCGTTTAGAGTTGAAACCTTTGCCACGTAGAAAAAAGGGACAGGGAAAGAATTCATTAAGTATCACTACCCAAAGCCCATGGTGTTCGAGTGCTCATCGAGTTTTCTTGATAACCATAAACGCGGTTTAGTGATGCCCAATGAATTCTTTCCCACCACCCTTTTTCTACGCTTGTACATAATTTTCTACTGTTATCAATTTATATAAACTTTTATATGATTATAGATGTACATAGTTTACTTAGGATAATTAAAATTAAATATTATAAAAATCTAACCTGAATGTTACTAATTGCTAAGCAAGCAGATGGTTCCATGTTAAGAGTTCATCGCATACATCTGAAATTTCAAAGGCATTGCTGATCCGTTACCATCTTTTACACAAAGCTGGAATGTCTCGTGTTCCTTTAACTATATCAGCAGCCGTGCCTTTCATAAGGAAACAGTAATGCTGTTTATTGGCTGCAATGTAGACATGATAGTAGTACATGCGTGATAGAATCCATATTCTGGAATGTGGAAATAGCTACTACTCGACTCCTTGATCCTTAAAAAATCAAACTAACCAACTCCAGTTTTGGGTACTAAATTGAAATCTATATCTATATCTATACTAATATATAAAGCTGAAGAGTTTGTTTGTTTGTCTGCTTGAACGCGCTAATCTCAAGAACTACTGGTCCGATTTGAAATATTATTTCAGTGCTAGATAGCCCATTTATTGAGGTAGGCTATAAGCTATATATCATTACGCAAAGACCAATAGGAGCGGAACAGTAATGACAATTGTGACGCAGACGAAGTTGCACGGGAAAGCTAGTTATTATAATAAAACTGAAGAGTTTGTTTGTTTGAACAGACTAATTCTGGGTAAGCTCGCTCTATCGTAGACTTTGTCTCTGTCATCTCTGACCTAGACTAGAGTCAAGAGCAAACACACCACAAATAAAAAAACTACCAGCTAGATTTGGAAAATTATTTTCGTATATAAAACAATTACCCTTTACAAAAAATTGTTAAATAATTCAAATTACGCGCTCGCCTATAACTTTTTCAGAATATAAATAAAAGCATTTTCCGTACCACATTACTTAAAAACATTACGTCAATTTGCATGAAAGGGTAAAACGTAAACAAACGTTTCAGCAACAATGGTGCCGATTGAGAGGAAAGCTTTCAACTCCGTAAAATACTGTGCATTCTTCCAACTAAAACCTTTTTGTTTCATTAGCATGAAGGAAAAACAGCTCTTTGAAATCCATAGACAAAAAAATATACACCTACGATATTTTTTGTACTACGAATGTTTTTTTTTTATTTTAGAAATACCGTGAGCATAAACAATAGGAGGATAGGTTTTGGAAGTTAGGTAAGCAGACACTTCACGTAAAATACTCGTATTCAGCTTAATCCGGTTTGACTGGGAGCCGTATATAGTTGAGAAAAGGCTAGGCAGATAATGATGGTGAGCATAGACAATAGGTCATGACCCTTTTTGCCTAAATTTCTGACCTTGTTGAAAGATAAAAGCGCGATCCCGAAGTCGATTAATTTCGAAGTGATTTCTTCCGAAATAGATAGTAGATCCATGTTGTAAATGGGTATGGATTTTAGTGAGAGACATTCATTCATCCATCTAGCTAGAGAGATAGATGAACAGATACTGACGTGTTAGTTTGCCTAGTACATACTGGGCCTATACAATACTCCGCTAGTGCATAGTGTCTGGCCAATAGCATGAGAAAAATATACATAAGTAGATATTAATTTTGTGGGATCTAAATCTAAAAGTATATATACGTGAACTCTTTATTCAAAAAGGTTACCTATGAAACGCAAAAGGTATTACTACTCTATCATTTTTTCAAGCAGAAGATTTCAACTGCTAGGCATACTCGTTAGCCTCTAATTTTAATAATGGAATGAATTAAAACTATTAAGAAAACAATAGGCACTGTAGTCAAAAGCTTTACAAGACGCAGGCTACGGCGATGATTATTCGAAATAACAAAGCAGATAAAAAGAAGTGAAAGAGTCAGTGAAATACAAGAATATCCCCAAACCCCCTTTAACCCAAATAAATCTGCACAAAAACTTACTTAACACACGTATTTGTTCAGTATTTGTTCAGCTACATCATGTTACTGAAAAATTTACCGGTACGAACACCGTTTACCCAGTTATTATGGACATCAACCACAAAGTATGGAGAGTCACGTACGTTCATAACAACTGAACTTTAGCTACTGCCGCACCACTTTTGAATTTCGAACGAGGATAGCGAACTTGTTTTTTTTTCTATTTGTTTTTTTTTATGGCCTGCAGTTGAAGATCTAAAAATGGGAAGAGTTTTTGGCCTTTTTCATATTCTCTGAATAAGTTTCTGTTGTAGAAAGAAAAAGGGTTTATTTGCGCCCAGCATAACGCATACCCAGAAAAATAAGTGAAAATAAATTATAATAAAAAAGCCTTAATTCCCATAAATTTTTGACAGATTGTGACTGAGCTGCGAATGCGAAAGTTGCTTCAAAAATTAAAAGAATTGGCCCTCACATATGAGGTTTATTAAATTTAATAAAACCAACAGTTGGCATTCTAAAAATATTTGTCATTTGACACACATCTTCTGCTATGTTACACGCCTATCGCACAACATCTTATTATGTTATAAATATAATATTATTAATGTTATAAATGCAAAAGTTTATGAGTATTGATGGATAGACGTTTGTTACTCTTTCACGTCAGAATGCCTGAAAGGATCTTCATGGCAACGAAACACAATTAACGTTTCGTTGCAATTATGTATTTTTTCGACAAATATGTGGGATAACAATTTGATGTATTAACATTCTACGGCTCAGAGGTGATACTACAGAAGTCCGGTGGATACGAGAAGTATACTACCGATAAAAGTGACGAAGCTTGGGGGATGCAAGCCTAAATTCCTAGTGGACATACCACTAGGAACTTAGGCTTGTTCTAGTCTTAAACGTACGATTCCATCACAGTCACTGCAATCTTGCTACGAAGAAACAGACAACTATTAAAAAAAAATGTCCTTTGTGATGCATAATGAAAACTAAATGCCAAAACTAAACTACCAATCTTTCAATCAACTTCACAGTCGATATTAGTTTCACACCTCACAAAGGCTCTGTCATTCCTTTTCTTGCCAACATGTTCGCAGAAAGCTGTTTTACTAACTATGAAAACGTTTCAAAACTTTCAGCAAATCTGTTACTTTAAAATTTTGCTCTACTACTTTGACATAAAGTCCAATTTCAAACAGTCACGTCCAGTCTCGGTTACTTTAGTTTAAACTCATTAGAGGCATTTCTGAATCCCATAACTACTATAGTCTAGGCTACGTGCCTGAGTCTGAACAACCGAATCTACCATCAGACGTCAACTAGTGAAAATAAGCACATTACTAAATTGGCCCGACAAAGAGAAAACCATTTAAGTCCTACTGTTTTCGTTCTGTTACGTAGGAAAAGCGTGCCTTACACACCGAAGTGATTGCAAATAAATAATTTTTACAAGGTTCTTTCTTCTGGACTTAAAAGCACTCAAAGGGCATTCGAGAGGGCAATGTTTGGAGTTTCCTTGCGGGATCGAAACAGGAATGATGAGTACATAGTCCGAAGAATCGCCAAACTAAAGTGGCAGAGCACTCGGCAGGATCTCATGGCAGTATGGAGACAACGACTGTCGCAACCCAGCTCTGGGCACGCCACAATTGCGGCGATAAGTCCCCTCTTCGAGGAGTGGCTAGAGCGGCGCCACGGCGTCCTTACCTTCCGCTTGACGCAGGTACTTACCGGACACGGTTGTTTCGGGAGGTACCTGTTTCGAAAACGGCGGGAGGATACACTTGGGTGTCAACACTGCGAGGATCGCCTGGAGATCACGGTGGAGGGGTGCCCCTCTTGAGCGGAGCACCGCCGTGTCCTCGTCGAGGCGATCGGCGGCGGCGGTCTCTCGCGTCCGGCCCTGGATCAAGTCATAGTCCGGAGCGAGGAGTCATGGGAAACGGTCACTTCCTTCTGCGAAGCAGTAATGCTAGCAAAGGAGGAAGCCGAACGCGTGAGGGAGAAGGAAACCTCACGCCCCAGCCGCCGCAACAGAAGAAGACGCCCCGGGCGTCAGGAGTCGCAGGACGATTCTCGGCCACTGTAGGCCAGGTCTGCGGACGCCGAGCATTGAGTGGCTCGCCCTCTGATCTGAACCAGGCCCGGGTCGACGACGCGCAGTGTTCCACACGCGCCTCAAAGAGCTGTCAGCATAAAGACGGGGCCCGCTAGGGCCAGTGCCTGCTGGAGCTGCGGACTTTGTTCGAAAGAGGCACCGTACCCTGGAACGCAAAGGGCACTAGGAGGAACACGGATGGGTTTTAGTCAGTAAAAGTCTAACACTCCCTCCTGCTTTAACCAGAGCGGGAGGAGTCATTTGATGATTACCCATACTAAAAAAAAAAAAAGTGGGCAGAGCACATTACTCGCGGAACAAATAGTAGATGGGGCCGAAAAGTTCTGGAGTGGTGACTAGTACCGGAAGACGCAGTGTTGGAAGGTCTCCCATAAACTGGACCATTGTATGGAATAATGTCCAAGCAGTGTTCAACTCCTCGAAGTATCTAGGTACTAAGCAATGGATTTTTCTGTCCAAATTCTATTTACTACCTGTTTCTACTTTTATTAGAACTTCTACATCAATGACAAAATGATGAATTACTCAGAGTTACTTACGTCAAACTTGGTCAGAAATTCAAAACTTATCAATAAAGTTTGGCCATAAATAGAACGAGGACAAAACGGTATTAGGAGACAAACAACTTCGAGTTAACTAAACGACCCTTCGAATAATGTACCGGTAGATTAACTTTCTAGTTAATTAGGGACGCCCAATTGCAGTCTAATTAATGACAAAACCGAGTGAAACCACGAAACATAGCTACTTTTTACTTAAGAGGAAATACTATCGAAATAATAATTATCAAAACTGTGATTATACTTGTGTACAGGTGGCATCTTGGTTTGATACTGTAAAGACTTTTTACTACCTACAGATATTACAATTATCTGTGGAGATTCTAAAAGCGATTCATTCCTCTGATTGACCTTTACAAGTAAAATAAAGAAACCATTCAACTACATTATGATCTGCAACTGACAACAGGCAAGGCGAGGCGATTAACCGAATCCTTTCTGGTTTTTGCACATTTCCTCAACCTCATATCAGCCGAAAGTTATCCACTGCTGGACATAGGCATTTTTCAAGTGTCGCCACATCAGCCGGTCCTGTGCGTCTGTTTGGGGGGAACAAAAAATTTTTCTTTCCTGTGTTTCTCGCATCTAGTTGATTCTCACTGCTTCTCCAATTCAGCATTGCAGCATTGGAAAAACAGTCCACCTTGTGGAAGTCCTTCAACACCTCATTTTTCACTCTAATATTACAAGATGGTGTAAAAGTGTCCAATGAGATCACCCTCCCGGCAGTTCTAGGTTAACCCGTCGCCATTTCTGAAAGTATAATGGGAATCTCGGATTAAACTAAAGTTTTAATTAGTTGCAATAGTGAATTGGAAAAGTCAGGACGTCCGTTTTCGGAAAACGCGGCCATATTGGAAAGTTAAATAGGCGGTTTGTTATTAGACAATAATTTATTTTGATTCTCTAGTCCTTTTTCATTTATTTTTAACTTCAACAAATTTTGTATTTTAAACGCGGCTACATTTTTGGGAAGATCTCTTTAGGAAAAAAAACGTGTCGTCTATGAGTAGATATTCATAGAAGGCTTCATACATGGTGGACCAATGACCTGATGAAGGTTCCAGGAGATACTGATATGGCAATGCTTGAGAGAAGCACAAACCAAACCACATCCACTGCTGGTCATGGCCTCAGTGGTCGTATTTCGGCTACAATGATGATGATGTTAAATAAATGGATGGGTCTGTGTTTCCAAACGCTTACAACCCTAATATCTCTTCAAAGTTAGAGTGAACAGGCTCCTTTTGGGTAAGCCATCGTAGACTTTGTCTCTGTCATCTCTGACCTAGACTAGAGTCAAGAGCAAACACATAACATATAAAAAAAAATTGATTGCTTTACATAGAAAATTTAACAGACTTTGAATTTTTAACGTAATGGCTTCCTTCAAAACAACAATTCACTATTGATTCATGTCCCGATCAATATTTGAATTTTTGCTCGTAAAACATTCAAATAAGTCAACGCAAAGTACAACATACCTAATTGGTAATTTATTAGAAACCAAATTTAAAAAAAAATCATTTAACAGCTTGTTTCTAGTAACAACATTTCAATATACTCGTACCTAACCAACCGTCTATTCAGCATCAATCCATCGAAAACTAAAATCTCGTTTAAAATACAATATCCACGGATAGTTTTAACGAGGTTCGAAAAAACAATAAAAATAAGGCCCTCAGAACTTTTCCCAACAATACACTGGGTAACAATACAGTTTGGTTCGCGAAAATTCAATACGCCGAGAAACAAATGAGTATACTTTTTAGATTGATTTATTGTACGTTTTTTCCAATAGGGCTTCAGTTTTTATGAACAGCTGATCCTCCTTTTTTTGCAAGCTGCGAAGTTGGTGCGAATTTAATCAGAAGTAAAATATTGTTCCATAGCGGTTGGTCTCTTTGCTGTTTTTATTATTTGTTTTTCTTTAAGAGACGTCTGGAGAAACGAGACTGTACTTTCTGGTTGATTGATTTCATAAAGTCTACTTCATTTTATATACATAGTTCTTCTTTTCCAGTCAATGGTATCCTTAAAGATTTTGTAAGCAGTAAGTGACCACGCTAATAGCAGCATCTGTGGAAGGTGATTAGGTCCTCAATTAGTGCAGATGTAAGGACACTTCGAGCACTCCAACAAGTATGTTTTGGACGGGGGCACCGCACACACATGTGGTGTCCAGTTGTTCTGTGAAACCACATTTTCCCAAGTTGTATTTGCAGCGGCCTACTAGGGTCAACAAGCAATTGAGTGCCTTCTATATAGACCACTGCAGTTCATATCGAGGTGGCAAGTGTTCCTGGGGTTTCAGGATGTTGTTTGGTTCAAAATAGGGCACCAAAGGATATATTGTCCATCTTCAGCATTTCTCGACCCGTAATAGCACTCAGTCATTCATTCGATTGATAGACTAGAGATTGGCAATTTGATATATTGTCCAAATCTTGGAAGAATTTGGTCGTGAAAAGAACGCACACACCTCGAAAAACTGACCATATCACAAGAGCCCCTTAAAACGAAAACAGTCAACTAAAGAAAGACACCAAAGCAAAAATATATAATCGATACGCTGAACGAGTTCAATCATACTGTTTTCCCAAGCGTTTATGTAAATGGTATAACCCATTCAACTTTATGTACGTTATCGGAGACCAACTGCGGCCAATAAAGTTGGTAAATATGCAATTATTATAACTAGTTAGTGCACAGATAATGGTAACGGGAAACGTTTCCAATAGTACCATCGACGATTGTGTCCGTAAATATTTTTTAGCTTCCAAGATAGGCCGGTGGAGTCGCAGTCTACGGGACTATAAAGACGATAGTTTTGTGATAACATTAGCAAGCAAATTATAGGTCACCAGGGATAATAGAGTACACAATTTTAATATATGAAACTCATCCGTTACTAATGAGTGACTGACAGATCACGCACAGCCAAAACTACTGATTGTAGGAAGCTGAAATTTGTATTGTAGGACACTTGGAGAATGTAGGGGAGACTAAGAGAAGATTTCTCGAAATTCTTACGGAAACGGGAAGAAACGGAATAAGTGCGCACGAAGTCGTGAGCAAAAGCTAGTAAAGTTTTATAATGGTCTGTTCTAAAAATGTAGTTGAAAGTAAACCAAAAAAATCTGTAACCGTTAGGGGAGAAAATTCACATTCAATATTCGTTCAAAAGTATGCAAGCCAAATCAAAACAGTTTATTAAGCAAGCATCAATTGAGTGAACAATCAACGAACACAAAGGACACAGGTACTTATCATTTAATGATTTTCCTTTGAACACCTTCGTAAATAATAATGTACAAAGCACAAATAAAAAAATAATGATGTCGTGATTCAATCGCAAATTAAAAAGCGAACCCTTATTGATGCGTACTCCAAAACAAATCAAGTGTGAAAAGAAATTCCTCAAAGCATCTTTTCTAACAATGTTGAAAGGGACTTCGCTTAAAAAGCTAATTCGATGGAATAGATATATCGAATTTCGCTGAACTGGTGCATTGGAGTGAGTGACAGTAATTGCTTGCTGCATCCCGGAGCTCGTTGCTTCGACAGATTTTTAATGGCGCGAACACTGGAACAAGATTTACGAATTATTAACGAAGTCGCTGTTTTGTTTTCTGTTTTTTCATAGCAAAACGTGTAAAACAATTTTAACTGGCCGTTTAAAATTTTGATTGTTGCAAAATTATATCTTCATAAATAATAATAAAATTGATATTCAAGTTCCATCTAAGTAAGGTAATTTCTTACAAGTTGTGCAGATTCTTTTAATATTGTGTGGTGGATATTGTCCATCTGGGGTGGCGCGTACCAAGTACAGACACTAAGTTTACTATAACAGAATACTTCTCAGTCTCGTGTCAGTTTTACTTCCAAACAAATATCTGTTTGTTTGCTAGTTGTTATTGCCCAAGAAGAACACTATCACAAGGAACTTTTATAGTATTTTCTCTTATTTGCTTTTGTCGTGAGAATTTGTTCCATTCCATTTATAAAATTTTGAATTTGCTTCAGCCAGTGACATCGCTTAATCTATTTTTACTCTAAAAGAGCACGTTTCTTCAATCTAATCCTGACATTCTCAACTAAGCTCAGTTGAAATCCATTCAGCTATTCGACATCCCAAGTTCAAGGGTTACGACAGACACTATCTGTATCCCAAATCCTCCATTAGATCTTGCATTAATTTGAAACAATTTCGGAGACGAAACAAATTGACGGCCATTTATCAGAACTAACCACGATTATTTGGCTGTCAAGATGAATAGAAATGAATTATGACTATCGAAATTATGTTACGGTCGATGAAAACTATTTGGAATGGAACATTTGTCATAGAAAATGATTATTACATGGGTTTTTTTGGAACGTTTTTATGTATTTGTTTCTAGAGCCTTTTGAGTTTCAATGAATGATGCCTGAGATATTTTTTATTCAGCTTTCTAGATTTCATTTAGACTACTTGTTGTTATAATAATCCTCTGCGATTTTTATTCTATTAAGAATATTAGTTACAGTTATAGTTATAGTTTTCTATTACAAAAATTTCATAGATATAATTTTCGTAGTGACTAAAGTGAGAAAAAAAATAAACAGAAAAGGTGTTTTACTTTTACTAAAGTTTCAGCCGTTTCAGATTAAAGTTTTAGCAGCGTTGATTCAAAGCTTCTTTGTAGTCGAGTCTAATAAATAACTCAGTAAAGAAATCTAAGAGTTTAGATGTCAGTTTAAGCTGTGAGCCTTGCGAGTACTGCAGTGGAGCGCGAAGGAGTCACAATGCAGGCAAGTAACAAAAGTAAGAGCCGAGAAGGCTTACGGAGGATAGGTATGCGGAACAGAGTATAAATTCCCACAAACTTCCATAAAGAAGGGAAGATCCTCCGACCAGACGGTTGTTGTGTCTGGTGGGCAACTGCCCCACAGTTGATATTCAGACTGTTATAAATGTTCAAATTGAACGGAAAACTCTGATACCGCGCTGCAGGATTTCGTTCAGTAGTTCGTCGCAGGCGGGATAGATGGCACTACGTTTTTTTTTTGCTGCGGTATAAATTTTGCTTCGTTGGATTTTTCTAGTAGCGGCATTGTTGCCACTACGGCTTGTGGACTGTGAAAGTCTTCATGTTGATATAATAGGCGTGTGGTGTCGATATCAGTGTAGAATTCTACCAGTATAATGAACTAAACGACGATCAAACGGGTCAGTCTCGGTAACATTTTCTATCATAATTATGCTTGCAGCAAGTTTTGAGTTTTGGATAAACAATTTCGTGCAACCCAGGATTCCAGTGCAATGGCTTATGCGTTCAAACAAATCCGGCCCTGTAGATTGGAGATTTATTATTTCTTCAAACTGTTATTGGAACAGTTCTTTTGTCATTTTTTTTATATTTAGAAATAGTTTTTTATGAAATTACTTTTATATTTCATTTCTAGATTTTCCATCATAATTATGTTTGCAGCAAGTTTTGAGCTTTGGATAAACGCTTTAACCCAGAAATCTTCAGATCCCCGAATATCAGTCATGTTGTTATTTCTGAATAGGTATCATTACTTTTTAAAAATAACAACAACAGCAGTAGCAGCAGTGAAATATTAATTAGTTATGTATTTCCCTTTGATCGCTTGAGGCATTATTCATTACAATAATTGTTAACACCAAAAACCCTATGACCAAATCCACGACTTAAGTAATATACACGCAATATGATGATTGGTTGTTGGAGTTAACCTACCGCCCTCTGCCGGCACTCTGTAAAAACTAAACAAAAGAAGTCACGAGCCAAATCTTTTAGCTCCGGCTGTATCTGTATCAGCTGCTTACGATCTGCAGTAAGGGCGGATGTAGAGGTATAGTCAACAACACAGTTACGTTACAATTACGTATGTAGGAAGGAAATAATCATCGTTGTACTGTACCATAATTTTCATTATATGCCTGTAAGAAGCTTATGTCATCATCATCAGGCCAAGCTATCATCAAAAACAGCCGGTAAACGCCATAAGCCTACACCAAGTGTCGCCACATCGACCGCTCTTGTGCTTCTCAAATTCTGCGGACTCCTGCGGCCTACACCAGGTCATCGATCACTTTGTCTCATTTGGCCTTCTTTCTAGTCTTGAAATACCTTTTCATTGTCTTTTTTGTACCACTCCAAACTTTAGTTGAAATTTCACTCTACCGGTTAAAGTTAAAGCTATGAGAAAGAGACATAATCTGAAACGAGGGTGATTGTATTTTATAGTTTAATGATTTCTATTAAAAATAATAACAGAGAATTTAAAAGATATAAATCGTAGCACACTCGTTACTACACGGAGCACGTAATAGAAGTCGGTTATGGAAAACAGCAAACGTAAGCAATATAGGACATAGAATTGGTTTCTGCTACACTCGACTGTACCCACGGTTAGATAACCTAACATCAACAACACACTTTTAGGTAGTATCGAATGTTGCCAGGGTTGTGGAATTTGTTCGAAACAGTTACCATAGCCAAGGCATTAGGAGGAACACGTATGGGTATGAGTCTGACACTCCGTTTCTCTCCGCCCAGAGCGGGAGGAATCATTTGATGATTTCCCATTCTTAAAAATACAAGTGTAATCTGATGTTGTATGTTATGCCAAACTAAAGCTAGTCGAATATTTTTTTGGTTCTTTTTTTTAGAAATAATAATAATAATCATTTTATTATTAGGCAGCTGACGCCCCATACACAAAATTAAAATATACAAAATTATCTTAAACAATAATAAACTAATACTATTGATAAAACCTTTTTAGAACTATAACTATACACGTTGTGTTGTCGGCGTCGTGTTGCGCTGCGTGATGTCGCGTGACCCTCCTCGGAAACGTCGAAATACGACACCTTTCGGCCAAAAGTCCTCTTTCAAGAAGATCTGAACGATTGACAATTGACGAGAAATGATTGACAGTGTTCAAACACACACACAGAGACACGTCTAACTTATAACACCCTGTCGTTTTTGCGTCGGAGGTTAAAATAGAACAGTGATGAAATCAAATAATTATGAGGATCGGGTTTATGCGGTATTTATTTGTTTCGTTTTGTTTTTGTGATTTTTCTGCTGTGTTTTTGACAAACCCGCTCCTTCATTATTTTATAATATACAATTAACTAATGGAAACAAGTCCAAGGAAACGTTGGCGTGACGACTTGGAAGCATTCATGACCATTCGTCGTAACACATAGGGAAGACTGGAAGGCTACGGGGAACACCACTGGCCATAAAAAGTTTAATAAAAAAGAGATTAAATTTATAAGTATTTATAAACGACGTTTTAAACGTCCAGAAGCGACAGCAGTCCAAACCTTGTTTCAAGTACGGCGTGGAGTGGAATAAAACAGCGACATTGTTTTGATAAGAGAATGTTATTATGATTAGTGCATAATTTATTTTTATTGTATGTACCTATCATTTTTATGAACTATAAAAAAAAGTTGCGCCTAGAGATAGTTTATGTGACATTAAGTGGGCCGCCTTTGTACGACGACTAAATTGGCATCATGTATAACTTTTGTACAAAACTAAAAAAAAAAAAAAATTTGCAGCGATGCAAAATTCGGCCTCTACTGACTATCTACTCTTGGGTCCAATGCAATGTCAATACGGCTTATGTATTCAAACATTACCAGACGTGTAGAGATTGGTGGATCAGTTTTTATTCAAATTATTATTGGAACAGTTCAATTGACATTTGAGTTTTATATTTCCAAAAAGTTATATAGTGAGTGGCTTTTAATTTATTTAATTAAATCGAATAACAACAAAAAAACGTTTTGCATTTTATTTTAATACTAATTTCTGCCGGCAATTTCATCTGCTAGAAAAACAGATAATTAGACCACGGGAATTAGGTACGCAGAATCATTGTTTTTTTTCATTCAGTTTTTCTTCCAGTTTCATTATATTTTTTTTTTTAATTCCAATGCTTGCTAGAACAATTACAAAACGCTTGTACAAAAATAGTAAAAATCAAGTCACTACTTTAAAATTCGCAATTCAACTCATGATTGACGTTTCTATTGGAATCAACAATTAACCACTTTATACTTAGAACTGAAGTAATCTCCTGAAGTAGTCTTAACATCAAGTAATTAAGTATACGCCTCATTGGGAAGTCAATTCTCTCTTGATCGTGTGCATGCACATTTCTGCAACCAGGCTTGGGTGGTTTATTCTGCAATTCTAATTGGACTTAAAGAATACTGCTTTAAATACATGACTAGTTTATCTAACGGAATGGGCAGAACTCCAAACTTCCGCGGTTTTATGGGAGGAAAGCCTTAATAAACAATGTTGTTACAAAATTGTCTTTTTTGTTAGTTCGATGTTTATTTTGTTACAAAATTTTGCTCTCAGATTTTTTGTCTTTAGACAGTTAATGGTTTTGTTTGAATCCAGTACTAACACAAAAAGTTTTACTGTAACGATTTTTGTGCCTACTTTCGCTATACCGATTTATTTTTTTTGAACTTCACTAATATTACAAACTAGTTGAACCGCGCAACTTCGTCTGCTCCGCTCCTATTGGTCTTAGCGTGATGATAAATATAGATACTATAGCCTTTCTCGATAACTGGGCTATCTAACACTGAAAGATTTTTTCAAATAAGACCAGTAATTAATCGGACCTGAGATCAGCGCGTTCAAGCAAAAAAACAAACAAACAAACTCTTCAGCTTTGTATATTAAGTATAGATGCCGAAGTTTAGATGTTTTAATGGATGGATGTTTGTTACTTAAACACGTCAGAACGACTGAACGGGTCTTGATAATACTCACAGCAAACTGCACAAAGGTAGAAAATAGTCAGGAATAACACAAAATATACTTTTTATTCCGGGAGAATGTTTGTTTGGGATACTTTACGACATTTACGCGGGTGGAGCTACGGGCTGAGCTATTTTATAATATTATGCACAATTGTGTTGCCAATGATGGAAACACAAGTGGACTGGATTGTGGTGGATTACGGCCCACTTCCTTTCACCAAGAGGAGGCCTGTGTCCCAGCAGTGGGAACATTATAGGCTGATTATGCTTATGCTTATGTATTTCCAGTGCACCATAGACATTGACAGAATGGCGATATCGGTCAAGGGCATCATTACCGGTACCAAATGATTATGAAGCATCATCATCATCATTTCAGCTGAAAGACGTTCATTACTGAACATACTCGTAGTCCTTTAAAGATGGGAAATCATTCATTGACCCTGATCTGGGCGGAGCGAAAGGAAGTGTCTGTTGCTTTCGAAGGCCGCGGTGACTCTTTCGACATAGTCCGCGACTGGCGTAGGCCTATCCTAGGCATCGTCATATCGACCGGTGCTGTGTTTCTCACGTCCATCCAACTCCCGCAAACCTCACTAAAAGTCTTCTCTTTTACCTAAATAATAGTCCAGCCAATGTCAACCATCCGAGAAAAACAAACAGATTAATTGATTCACAAGTATACCTTAAAATGCACAGCTGAAAGCATAAATGTACTGAACAAAAGTTTGTTAAACCAATAAATTACGCTTAATTGTGCGCCATTTTATGTGTCTTGTTTTAAGCGGTGTTCAATTCATTCTGATTTATGGATTCGCATTGTACGAGTAGAAGAAAAGTGATATTGGTTAATAAATTGTCTTATGAAAGTCCTTTAGGAATTCAATTGGCGTTTTAAGGCTCGTAGTCTTATTCTTAATGAATTGTTTGCGATTGCATATGTATACCAGTTGCTTTTTTCGATACAACAGTAATTAAGATTTTTTTTCTGTTTTCCATACAGCATAGAAATTAATAGAATTTCATGAATTTGAATTGTAGTTCTAAGGTTATTGCCCTCCTCAATGGGTTATTCCACACTAGTAGTAATTTTAGAGATTAACTCGCGTTCAACCAAACAAACAAACAAAGAAATTATTCAGCTTTAAAATATTAGTGTGTGACGTTGCATTTTGTATCGTTTCGCGATTGCCTATCACAAATCAAGGAAAATAATTTATGACAACGTTTAGTCGATTGCTTTTCGAGTCTATGGTAGCCAACACTCTTCCAACACTATGTGTTCGGTTACCAGAGACAAGAGATTGCCTTTGGCTTTTGATTGTTACAAATGTAGATATGTATCGTAGATATGTATAGATTGCGATATTAACTGCTGTGTCAAACACTATCTTAGAAGCTATGTCCCCAAAATGGTCTTGAAATTAATTTAGGCACTCGTCGACTATTTAGCTGATTAACGGAGAAGGCCGGGCGCAGACGAAAAACCATTAATCAGACCCGCCTTTCTAAGCGTTCTCTTTTGTAGTTCCCCTAATCTTCAACTACGCTATAATATTTTGTCAGAAACATCAATGAGGATTACATTTAGTTCCACTTTCTTTAAGGATTTGAGAGGTCTTTATTTTGTATAGGATCCAGGGTCTTTTAGGTTAGGTCCACAAATGCAAGGTTTCTAAGCGTGCAATAGTGGGACCATTGCGAGAGCCATGGTTACACAATGATTTAAAAAAGTTGAAATTGAATTGAATTAAAAATTGCTCGGGGTTTGTCTGGTGGATAGAATTCGCAACAAAATCATTTGCCAGAGAACTAAATTAACCAACATTGTACGTAGTGTTGCATCTTGTTGTGCCCGACAGGGTCCACTTGAACTAATTTTGTTTTTAACACCTAACATGTGGAATGCAATAAAGATATTGAGTATTGTAAAATCAGCATGCTGAAGTAGAAGTGGCCCGCCATGTCTGTTTACGGACAGACAGTCGATGGAGCAAACCTGTGTTAGAGTGGAGATTGCGTGTGGGCAAACGTAGTGTGGGACACCCTGTGGCACGATGGATCGATGATTTGAAGAAGATGGCTGACAGCGGATGGATGCAGACCGCTCAAGACCGGTATGGTGGGCGATCAACAGTATGGTTTTACCAGGGGTCGTTGTACGACTGACGCTGGTGCCACGTTGTTAAAACACATATACTCAGCGTGGGAAGAGGCACAAGATGCCATAGGAATCTTTTGTGACCTCTCCAAGGCATTTGATTGTGTAAATCACGAAACCTTGCTCCTAAAGCTAGGACATTACGGACTAAGTAAACTTGCACTCAGTCTAATAAAATCTTACTTAAATGATAGACAGCAGCAAGTTCAAATAAATGGTGTCAATTCACGGGGTTTAAAAGTCAAAATGGGGGTACCTCAAGGCTCTATTTTGGGTCCTTTCCTCTTTCTAGTATATATTAATGATCTACCCCATCTTTTAAAAAATCACCCTCATATGGTATTATTTGCTGACGATACGTCCTTAATTTTTAAGATAGATAGACGTTCCATAAATCTTGACGACGTAAATAACGCCCTACAGCAGGTCCAAAATTGGTTTACTGCTAATAATTTAGTATTAAATGGGAAAAAAACTAAATGCATCAGATTTGCCTTACCGAACGTTAAAAGAAATGATTGCGACATAGTATTGAACAAGGAGAAACTTGAATTCGTCGAAAACACGGTTTTCCTGGGGATTACGCTTGACTCAAGGCTACAATGGGGTCCTCATTTAACATCTCTTGCGGGACGGCTAAGTTCAGCAGCATACGCTGTCAGAAAAATCCGTCAATTTACCGATATAGATACCGCGAGGCTGGTCTATTTTAGTTACTTTCATAGTATCATGTCTTACGGTATCTTATTATGGGGACGTGCTGCAGACATCGAGTCTATATTTATCCTGCAGAAAAGAGCCATCAGAGCCATTTACAATCTCCGTCGGCGTGATTCCCTAAGAGAACTGTTTAAGGATATCAACATCATGACGGTACCTTGTCAATACATTTACGAAAATATTATGTATGTTCGGAAAAATCTTCATCTCTTTAGCAAGATTAGTGACAGGCATAATTTTAATACTAGAAATAGGAACAAATTAGATCAACCCCGATTCAGATTGGCCAAAGTACACACTTCTTTTATGGGGTACTGTATTAAATTTTATAATAAAATACCAGTTGATATTCTCGAACTGAATGAGAGAAAATTTAAAGCATGCATAAAACGCACACTATGTAGGCAAGCGTATTATAAACTGGAAGATTATATCCTCGATAAAAACGCTTGGCTAAATGCTGGTCCTGCTCCACAGTCACGGCTGCTTAGGTCCACTTTTTAGGTTTTTATGTTTTCATATTTGGAAGAGATGCTCGCTCCTTTTAGAGGTTCTTACATTATTTCGTTTATTTATTCTTATATACATACAAATTATATTATTATATTAATTACTTATTTATTATTTTTGATGTAAGAACTTAATCGTTCTCTTTATTAATTTATTTTTCATTATTTGGTCATTGACAACCATAGTTTTGTGTAAAGTAGAAGCATATTTTTCAAATTTTGTAAATGTGAGTACCATGAAACCATTTACATTTTATGTGAGTAGTTATAGTTTTACTTGTTGGACATGAACGAGCATGGTGGTTGAGAGCATGTCATGCTCACTCAAATGTCTCGCTGATGGCGGCGCGTGGGTTTGATCATTCGGTTCCCTTCGAAATTGTTGAGCTGAAGGGTGCCGATACACGCGTCATGTTCGTGAACAGGCGCCGTCGGTTAAGACTGGTCATCTCTTAACTGCCATTGGCTTATTTTAATCTTTATATTTAAAATTCTTATAATAAGCCCTTTTTTTTTCTTTGCATTGTCCTCACATGCAGAAGCAACAAGTATATGTAACTTGGAATTTTGTAAAACAGAACATGATTTAAAAGAGTATCCGTGGAGTTTCTTGCACGTTCTTCTCCATAGAGATCTACGCTTTGGAACGTGCAAATAGCTTCCATGTTTTTGATTGACCGACCTTGACGTTTCAAAAGTGCCTGTGAATGGTTTATTTGAAATAAAATGCTTTGAATTTGAATTTGAATTTGAATTTGAATTTGATCTTTGATTTGGCTGTTATGATGATGAGGATAAAGGTTTATTTAACCAATACGTATGTGTTAACGTTAAAAAAGGCTTTTACTCATTGCAACGTCAAAAATTTAATAACAAATGCAAAAAAAAACACCATATTATTCCAACGTACGTCAATCTACACTCAACGGTCATTTCTGCGGTGAGCGTTGAGCAATCTATATTGAGCTATCATTACGACCCAGCACCGTGTGGCAGGTGCATGTATGTATATTTAATGTCCAATTTGATAGTGCCGCTCCGAAGGCAGCAAGATTATCACTCTTGCTTGACCACTTTGGACTGAATTTAGATCAGAGGCCTTAGCACGAATGTTGTTGACGTATATGACGTATATGACGTTGTAGCTTTACGTAAAATCTAATACTAATTATTAATTAATACTTTAATATTTTAATATATTAATATATAAAGCTGAAGTTTGTTTGTTTGTTTACTAGAACGCGCTTATCTCAAGAACTACTTTTCCGATTTGAAAAATTATTTCAGTGTTAGATAGCCCATTCATCGAGGAAGGCTATAGGCTATTTATATCATCACGCTAAGACCAATAGGAGCGAAACAGGAGCAGACGAAGTTGCGTGGGACAACTAGTTTTACTATAATAAGGGAGTGGACTAAAAAAAATTAATAAATCCGTCATAGTATAGATTTCCAAAAAATATTCCATACGTATTTTTTTTTTCACGTAACAAAAAATTAAGACGATACAGTGCATTGAAAACTGGTGTGACGTCACTTGTCATTTGATTTCAGTACACTTAAAAATCTATCTGACGAACTAATACGATTTTTTTAGTCCGTCTAAAGGGCGAGTCCCCTATCACATATAATATTTATTTGAATTGGATATTATATTCATGTTTTCGTAAAACAGAAATTGTGTATATCGCATAAAATTAAACCAAAATACTATCGGGTTGTGTTTTTTTTTTAATTATACAGACACAGCAAAACATTCGTGCTAGTCCTTCAAGTGATACTTGTTTTAATTCCGTTTCAAAACTGCTGAATAATATATGAGTGAGATAGCAATCTTATCATACGATTACTATCCAGTATCCACATCTGTAGGTGCGAGTCCCAAATAAATATTTTTCTTTCTTTCTATCCTACCCTATTTCCTATAAAGTGTGATATTAAAAATATGAACCTCTGAAAATCCTCACAGACTTTCACGTACATCCATCCGTCTGGATGTACTCGTACGTTTGTTGCTATTTCACGCAAAAGCTACAAAATAGATTAGGATAAGCAAACATATAGTTTATACTCTGCTTTAACATCATTAAATATCAACTTGAAAAATGATTCAAATTCAGTAAATAATACGTAATATTAGTAAAACGGGGTGAATAGAAAAACCGGCCAAGTGCGAGTCGGACTCGCACACGAAGGGTTCCGTACAATAAACCTTAATTTTTATAATTTGTTGTTATAGCGGCAATAGAAATACAAAATATGTGAAAATTTCAGCTCTCTACCTATTACGGTTCTTGAGATACAGCCCGCTGACAGACAGACAGACGGACGGACGGATGGATGGACGGACGGACAGCGGAGGCTTAGTAATAGGGTTCCGTTGGTTACGCTTCGGGTACGGAACCCTAAAAAGACAAAGTTTGAGTGATATTTTCACTTGAACTATTGGTTTCTTGACTTATTGGTTTCAAAATATCATAAATCTTTTAATATTAGAGCCCTTCAATGCTGCAAGAAGAATTTAAGTAAAGTGAAACCCCCTTAAAACTTTCCTGTGTTTCTATTCACTCCGTTTTACTAATTTAATTATTTAATGAAAAAACTGCAGTGTTTTAGACGGAGATTAAAATGCGAACTTTTTCAAAAAGCACCAACAATATTAGATTGCGATTTCTTAGAGTGTAGGTACTGTAAAAATCGTATTCTAATAAAAAAACTTTAAATACAATACACACATTTTTTTCCTATTAAACAGTCTGTGTCACGTCATTAAAACTTGATACTTAAGACATTTTTATACGTTTGAACATAAAATCACAATAATTATTATAATTTGTATCTGACTCAAATTAATTCAGTCGTGTATAATTTTAATGACTCCCAAATAGGTATATGGCATTTAGGTGGTAATAATAATATATTAATAATAATAGTAATAATATTATACACATGTCGTAATATACTTTGCGGGCGATTTATGTATTTATTTATATATTAGTACATATTTTACACTTTATTTCTAATCGAACACATTAAGTGCTTAATAACTTATAACTGTAACTGTTTAAAAAATAATCTTCTCAAATCCCACAAAAATTTCCAATTTACTGAATAAATAATTTCTCATATTTAATCCCGTACTCATATAAAACTTAATTAATTGTGTCATTAAAAAAACATAAAAATACAATTATAACACTAAAATGACATGCTAATCTAACCCAAACACAGATTATACAACCACTCCGCGAACAAAAACTTAATCAAAATGCGGACAAAAAAATTTAGCCAGTCACCGAAATCGTTTGACAATGCGAGCCAAGCTGGCGCTAGACTAAAATCAAACCTCAAATCACACACACCCATTGTCCCCACGGTACAGAGGCGGGCACAAGTGAATTGTAAATTGTTCAGTGCACCCAACTGTATTTTCGCTCGCTAGCTCAAATCGCGCCGATTGAATAAGCAACTGATATCGAGAGATTTGGCATAGCTGCGGTTCGAGCGCTTAGTGTAATGTCGCGTTTAGAAATGTTATTTACACTTCTTGTTGGCTTCAAGTGTAAATTACAGTCGGTGGCTTTCGGGTGACGGTTTCCGGGTGATGTGTTTAACGGGTTTTGTTCTCGATTTTGACTCGGGCTTTCAGTCAGCTTGATAACTGTGCGTAGCTAGACTCCGGTTTTAGAATTTTCAAATTGAAGTGAAATGAAGAACTTATCTAACTCTTCGTTAAAGCTAAAATCTGGCCAGTTCATATGCTAAAGTTTAGTTTGACAAGTATCTAACTTTTATTTCTCAATTCAGAAACGGGATGTTAATTTTGAATAATATAGGTTGACTAGTCACGACGGTCAAGAAGAAGTTCCGCTTTGCAACCTGGAACATTGGCTCCCTAACCGGACGTTGCCGAGAACTCGCGGACGTACTTGCGAAGCGTCGGGTCCAGTGCGCCTTCCTTCAGGAGACGCGCTGGAAGGGAAATAAGTCACGTGACATCGGGCAGGGGTACCGGATAGTGTACACCGGATCACCAACGGGCAGGGGCGGAGTGGCCGTGGTGCTGTCTAAGGACCTCCAGGATGGACTCCTTGAAGTAGACCGATGCAGCGACCGGTTGATGCGAGTTAGGGTGCTGATCGAAGGGTCGGTAACGAACCTAATCAGCGCCTATGCTCCTCAAACTGGTTGCTGTGAGTCTGAAAAGGAGGCCTTCTGAGATGAGTTCGAGGACGTACTACGCGCTATTCCGAATTCCGAAGGTGTTTTGGTTGGGGGGGATCTCAACGGTCACGTAGGTCAGTTTGCTGGAGAGTACGGACGTGTTCACGGTGGTTTTGGATATGGCCAGCTAAATGCAGAGGGAGTCAGTATACTCAGCACCTGCGCTTTGTCTGACCTAGCCATCGCGAACACGTTCTTTCAGAAGAAGCCCCAGCATCTTATTACGTACCGTAGTGGTGCCTACTCAACCCAAATAGATTACCTGCTGGTGAGACGGTGCCACATTGGCAAGGTTACCAACTGCAAAGTCATCCCAGGTGAAAGCCTAACGGCTCAACACCGCCTCCTTGTCCTGGACTTTGCGGTTGTACCGAAAAAGAAAGTGACCGAAAAACGCAAACCCCGCACTAAGTGGTGGTTGCTTGATGGTCCTAGGCAGTCGGACTTCATCGCGGAGCTCGAGCATCTCGAGATCAGTGCTCCGCATGAGTCCGCTCAAGAGATCTGGAGTAGGATCCATTCAGCAATCACCGATGCGGGTAAGCGCGTCCTTGGCACTTCTCGTGGTGACCGCACCATAGAAAAGGAGACGTGGTGGTGGGATGACGGGGTGCAGGAGGCGACTCGGAAGAAGAAGGTTTTATTTAAACAGTGGCAAGGGTCCAACTCTCCGGATGACAGAGAGGCATATGGAGCGGCTAAGCGCGCTTGCAGAAAAGCTGTAGCCAGAGCCCGCAGCAAAAGTCTGGCGCCCTTGTACGACAAGCTGGAAACTGCGGAGGGGCAAAAGCTTATTTTTAAGCTGGCGCGTGCCCGGGAGAAAGCTGCACGGGACATTAGCAAATGTCTCTGTGTAAGGGACGCCCAGGGTAAGCTGCTCTACGATGCCCCCTCTGTTAAGGAGAGATGGTGTACATACTTCGCGGAGCTGTCTAACAAACGGCATCCCCATAACCTTCCTCCCGATCCGCCTCCTAACCTTGGACTTATTTCCCCTATTTCCCCCGACGAAACCCGCATTGCTCTTCGCCACATGAAGAACCGGAAAGCGGTCGGGCCTGACAATGTGCCAATTGAGGTGTGGAAGGCGATGGGCCCACATGGCGTGGACCTTCTGACGGATCTTTTTAACCGCATCCTGATCACCAAGGAAATGCCGAACCAGTGGCGATTTAGCCTGATTATCCCTGTATACAAAGGCAAAGGTAGCGTACAGGATTGTAGTAGCTACCGCGGTATCAAGATCATGTGCCACACCATGAAGCTCTTCGAGCGCATCATTGACACACGGCTCCGTAGCGAGTGTACTGTCTCTGAGTGTCAATATGGCTTCCGGGCGGGTAACAGCACCATGGACGCAGTATTCGCCTTACGGAATCTGGCTGAGGCTTACAGAGAGAGAAGGAGAGCTTTGCATATGGCCTTTTTAGACCTGCAGAAGGCCTTCGACTGTATACCTCGGCAGTCCATCTGGTGGGCACTGCGCTTCAAAGGCGTTCCCGAGGCCTATATTGACATTATCAGAGACATGTACCGCGATTCCGTGTCCTCTGTCCAGACCGCTGTTGGCGAATCGAATGGCTTCCCAATATCTGTTGGCGTTCACCAAGGCTCGGCTCTTAGCCCGTTCTTGTTTAACGTAGTGCTCGATGTAGTTACGGCAAACATCCAAGATCAGCCTCCATGGCTAATGATGTATGCCGATGACATCGCCCTCGTTAATCAGAACAAAGCCCATCTTGAGCGCAAAGTCAACATTTGGAAGGACACGCTTGAAAACGGTGGTCTGAGACTAAATGTGGCGAAGACTGAGTACATGTCCTGTGGCGGCACGGATTCAAATAGGTTCATCCGAATAGGTTCGGACCTGATCAGAAAGTCCGATACGTTCAGGTACCTTGGATCCGTGCTGCACGAGTCTGGCAACGTGAACGACGATGTCCAAGCACGTATAGGCGTGGCTTGGGCGAAGTGGCGCGAGGTAACGGGCGTTGTATGCGACCTCAAAATGCCTCCTAAGCTCAAGGGGCAGATATATATTCCGGCGTGTGCGCTCCTACCGTGCGGATGCGATATCTGTGACGCGATAGTGACTGTTTACGGAAAACGATAATAAATATTGACCGGTCGTGATGGTGCAGTGCAAGTCGTGTAAACTGTCGCTGGCTCGAGTGAAAGGTGACAGTCTTACTAAGTGTAATGGTGATTGTGGTGGTGTCTTCCATAAGAAATGTGTGGCAAAAATCAAGGCATTTAGTGAGGCCGGCTTATGTGATGAATGCCAAACAACGCCGCTGTTTCGCCAGCCGAACATAGAAGTTGACTTGTCCCGAACGACACCAGAAAAACTGTTGGCTGAAGTTAATGAAAAGCTAACCATAGTCTTCAATATGAAAAAAACTCTTGAGGCGATGTCAGACGACATAAGTTTCTACGCTGAAAAATACCAGGAACTGGTCGAAGAGAAGGAAAAAGCAGACAAAAAGATTAAAGCATTGGAACATAAGAACGTCCATCTGGAAACCTGTAATAAGGCACTGGAAGAAAGAATAGTCTACTTGGAGATACGCGAGAAGGAAAAAAATGTAGAAATATTTGGACTAGAGGAACAGCAAAACGAGAATTTAGAGAACACAATTAAAATTATGGCAAGCAAATTAGGAATAGAAGGTGGATTAATATGTGAGGTAAAGAGGGTGGGTGAAGAAATAAAAACCGAGAGGCCACAGCGCGAGAAAAAGCTACGCCCCGTCGTTATCACTATGGCTACCCGCGCAAGCCGCGATAAATGGATCGCCACAAGAAAGACCCACCAACTAACTAATGATGATGTATTTGCAAACGGAAATAGACAACGCATCTATGTTAATGAGGACCTCACCAAACATATGCGCAACCTTTTATGGACAGCTAAGAACGAGCTAAAGCAAACATACAAATACATTTGGATACAGAACGGTAAGGTACTGATAAGAAAAGATGACCCAAATGATAAAAAAATCAAGTCGATTCGCACACTTAGCGACATTAGTGCGTATGCAGTCAACAAATGAACCTTTTGGGCAATGCTGTAATGAATAGTGAGTACCTCTTATGTCAAAATTCGACAACCATGCATCACATGTAACAAGTAACATTGAATACAATAAATACATATGTACAGATAGTTGGGAGGATGACTTGCTACAATGTGTTAATAATCTAAATATTATTCATTTGAACGTCAGATCACTTAGAAAAAATTTTAATCAACTACAAGTTTTAATAGATAATTGCAAAAAAAACTTAGATATTATTGCATTCACAGAGATTAACATTAGATCACATGAACTATGTTTGTATCAGTTAGAAGGGTATGACACATACATAAATTCAAGGGAAACTAAAAGGGGAGGTGGGATTTTGCTATATGTAAACAAAAAGTTAAATTTTACTGCCAAAACAATTAAATCAAAATACTATGAGATGTTACACGGGCAGCTTTTTCAAGATGGAAGTAAAATTATTCATATTTTGGCTATATACAGGCCGCCTAGTACGAACAGGCACGGTTTTGTTGAAGAAGTACATAAACTATTATCCAGGATCCCCTTAGGCTGTGACGTCATTATGGTTGGTGATACAAATATAGATCTGTTGTGTAAAACCGGTTCGAGCAGCGTAGTCAGTAACTACACAAATAATATGAGCGAGTTGGGCTTGGAATGTGCTATCCGTGACGTAACGCGAGAGGAGGTGTACGGGGACACAGTGACGCGGTCGTGCATTGACCATGTGTGGGTTCGAACTCAACGTGCAATATCTGCGTATGTGTTAACAGTTAAGATATCAGATCACTATCTTGTAGGTGTGCGCCTGGTAAATCTGCTGGTAAATCGACCGTGAATAATGTTCCAAGTGTATTGAAATCTTATAGGACTGTTATTTGTGACAAAAAGGTATTAGAAAATCTTGAGAATGTTTCATGGAATGAGCTATTAAAATGTGAATGTCCAATAGACCTATATGACAGATTATGTTCAATTTTTTCTGATGTTTACAATAAAGCGAAAATTCAATTGGTGGTACGCAATAAAAGGAAAAGTAAACCTTGGATTACAAAACAGCTTAAAGAAATGATAGGTATCAGGGATAAGTTATTTAAAAATTGGAAAAATAAACCAGATGATATGAATTTGCGAAGACAGTATAACAGATTTAGAAATAGATTAAATAAATGTATAAATAAAGCGAAAAGTAAATACCGTCAAGAAGAAATAAAAAATTGTAAAAAGAATATAAGAAAGATTTGGACTAAAATTAATTCATGGATAGGTAATGAGAAAAAGAGTGTAGATTCAGTTATTTTAAAGTACTTGGGAAAGTTAGAATCCTCGATTGATATTATATGTGACAAGTTTTCAGCAACATTTACTAAAGAAATCCAAGATATAAAACATGTATGTAATCATAGGTTTTTGGAAAGATCGAGCTATGTTGAGTCTGCAAATGTATCATTGCGATATCAGAAAGCGTATCCAACAGATATAGATAAAATTATAAATATGTTAAGTAGTGACAAATCTGACGGAGTGGATAAAATAAGAGTGAAAGAAATTAAATTATTAAAATCTAAGTTGAGCCCTGTAATAGCTTTATTTATTAACTTAAGTGTTGAAAAGGGGTTATACCCCGAGAAACTAAAGACAGCATTAATTAGACCTATTTTTAAACAAGGAGTGCATAGTGATTACGCAAACTATAGGCCAATAGCCATATTGTCAGTTATAAATAAAATTGTAGAAAAGTTTATTGTGAATCAGCTAAGTGTTTTCTTGGAAAAACACAATATTCTAACAAATGCACAGCATGGTTTCCGACGGGGGCGGAGCACGGCGACGGCCTTGTCGCGGTTCGCGGATGACGTCAATGAGTGTTTGGATCAGCGGAAGCAGGTGGTGGTGGTCTACATTGACTTCAAAAAAGCTTTTGACACTTTGGAACACCACCAGCTGCTTCAAGCCATGGAGGAGTGCGGGGTCGCGGGACCACTTAACAGGTGGTTCCGTGCCTACCTCACAGACAGGACACTAAGAACGGTCATTGACGGCGTCACTGGAGAGCCCAGACACGTCTCGTGTGGTGTGCCGACCGGATCCGTGTTTGGCCCCGTCGGATACATCATGCATGTCAACAGCTTGTGCAATGTGGTTCGTAAGTGTCGCATTTATATGTATGCTGATGACACTTGTCTAGTTTATGCAGACAAAGATTTCAATTTGATTGAAAAGACCATCCAGGAGGATTTTACTAATATCATCAAATGGGCACACGACAATGGCATCATTATCAATATAAACAAAACCAAGTGTATGCATATACGATCTCCTTATAGTAAAAAAGTCGATCGTCCGCCGCGTATAGTGGGGCATAGCTATGAGTGTCTGCACAGTGGTGGACGGACGATGTGTGAGTGTGCAAATATTGAGGTGGTGGAGGAATACAGGTACCTGGGTTTAGTTATAGATAACAGCTTCTCATGGAAAACACACATTATAAAATTATGTGACAAGCTCAGATACGTGCTTGTGAAATTCCACCACCTCAGTTTTGTGCTGGATAGGGCAACATTGTTCATGGTCTACTATGCGTTGGTGGACTCATTGCTTTCTTATGGGCTGGCATGCTATGGTAACACATTTAAGACATATTTGGATAAAAAAAAAAAATTACAAATCAGATTTATGAAACTACTAGTAGATAAAAACACAAAAAAACGTTGTAAAAGTAGTGATTACGAAGAGTTATTTTTGGAATGTAAAATGCTGCCGGCTCATGAGAGGGTTGTGTTGTCAGTAGCTGTAGAACAGTATGGTAGTGATATATTTAAAAACAATGTTATACGGGTTAGAACTCAAAGGAATAATAATATGAAAAAGTTTGTTGTACCCACTTGTAATAATTATTATGGTCGAAGATGTCGAAACTACTTGGTTCCAACTATTTTTAATAACCTTCCGGTCGATATAGATAGCTGTGTCACAAAAGCTTCTTATAAAAATAAAATAAACAAGTACCTATTCAATATATATTGTCAGAGCCTCACTGTGGAGAAAATATAAACTTGTACTCACTACTGTGCATGTGATAGGTAAAAGGAGCTACATCTGCCAACAAACTGCTTTGCAGTTTGGCAGAAGTAACAATAAATTGTTGAATGCATTTTTTCATGAATAAACACATTTTCATTTTTCATTTTTTTTTTTTTTTTTTTTTTATAAATGCATGATACGGCCTGTCCTACTGTACGGCGGTGAATGTTGGCCAGCACTAAGCAGACACACCCAGGAGCTTCGCGTCACGGAGATGAAGATGCTGAGGTGGATGAGTGGCGTAACGCGATCCGATCGCATACGCAACTCTTTCATCAGAGGTAGTCTTGGTGTCCGTGACGTGGGGGAAAAACTGCAAGAGTGTCGTCTGCGATGGTATGGCCACATCATGCGCCGCCCTATGGAGTACGTTGGTCGGGGATGCATGAATATGGCTGTTCTTGGGGCTAGGTCCCGTGGTCGCCCTCGCAAGCGCTGGTTGGACGTCGTTAAGTCCGACATGAGAGCCAATGGCCTAACTGAGAAGGATGTTCAAGATCGGGCAAAGTGGAGGGAGCTAAGTAGGAAGGCGGACCCTGGCAATAGCCGGGATTAACGCCAGGTAGAAGAAGAGTCACGGCGCTTATATTAAAATCAATGCTTAGATAAGAAGTCAATGACTTTAAAGAACAGAGATATTTTGATAAAGATAAAATAAAGAATAATTCGTATTTCCATAAATACAACGTTGAAATGGCAAAACCTAAAGCCATTGTTTATCTAACAATTCAAATATTTTTTCAGACATTTGTTTGCAAAACAATTGACAATAATATACCCTGTTTATTTCATTCCCCAAATGTTTTATGAAATATGTGCCAATAATTTTCTCAGAATGGCTCGTTGAATGGCTGCCATCTTTTATTTCACACAAGCCGTTAAGTTCAAAATTAGAACGGGACAATTTTGGTGCTAATTAGATGCACGCAACAGCTTTTGTCCAGAGAAAAGTCAGGAGCAGTTGTGGGTTTCGGACTAATGGCTGGGTTCCACTATCCGAAGTCCGAAGAGGCGTGATCAGGAGGCCTGGACATTATTGGACCTATTGTCCTGTTTGAAATATCGTCGCTCGCGGTGACAGTGTGTTTGGAAAATTCCTGCTTTGTTAAACGTGATTGATATCGGGTAATTTTGGAAGTTTGGGAAATATAATTGCCTAATGGAATTTGGTATTCATTGTGATTTCTATTACTGGAAAATCGTGCAGTTTCATATAATTGAATTTAATCTGGAAAGGAAAACCTCTTATAACTTCAAACAAGGTTAATCTTAGCTAAGTACCTATGTCATTATAATTTGTGCTTAAAACTCATTAATTCATTTCACATCAGAAGTGTGCCTACGAAACAAGTTGATCAACAAACTAAGACATTCATTAACATTAATCATGTAGAATTGGCTGACAAGCACAGACCAGGGAATCGACTAGATGGTTCAGAGGCTTTATTACCTTATTCGTTTTGTTCTTCTTCTTCTTACCGTGTCGATGTTAAAAAATTAAATCTTTTGTGTAACTTAGTATTCAGCAACGATAAAACCATTTGCCGACGGAGCCATAAGGGCTCAGGTCGTACAGGTAACAGGGCTTACGGCGTACGACGAAAGATGGATCATGGACTGCAGAGAGACGACACACAAATACTGAAAATCAGAAACATCCAAGAACGACCTGAGGAGGTTATCTTTACTGCGGCCGTTTCATCTCAACTGTACCCTTTTAAGGGTTCCGTACCCAAAGGGTAACCAACGGTACCCTATTTCTAAGCCTCCAGTGTCCGTCCGTCCGTCCATCTGTCCGTCCGTACGTCCGCCCGTCCCTCTGTCTGTCAGCGGGCATCTCAAGAACCGAAATATGTAGGTAGACAGTTGAAATTTTTACAGATTTTATATTTCTATTACCAATTAACAATGAAGTAAGCCAGCACCCAAATCGTGGGGACTATAATTGCACCTCAGTCAATTGCTTTCTCAAGGACATATATAAAAGAAATGAGGACCATATGGCAAAACAAATGTAAATGTGGCTATAGACTCAAACAAAAGAAAAGAAAAACTCAGAGATTTAACAAAATGTATAGATATTATATACAATTTGACAGATGGAGAATATTAAATTATGGTTCATCTCCTTTGTAATTATTTTCTGTTCGTTTTTTGAGCTGTTTACATGAATTAACTTTTAAAGAAATGAATAAGATAGGGCTGTGGAAGAACACGAGTTTTCCTTAAGGCTTGTATACTTGCCAATGACCTTGTGCATCCAACGGAGCTAACTACACCTCGACGCGCCACACCACTACGCGTTTTTTTTAATAATAAAAATACATATTTTAAAAAGGTAACAAAACCAAATTATTTTCTTTTTTATTGCAAAGCAGTAGATATTATTTTTATTCTTTTGTTAAAAATTTAAGGAATAAAATGGTTTCATCTCAACGATTTGGAGGTGATTTTTATTCTTATTATGTGATACCGATAAAAAAATTCAGGCTAAACCAAATTACGTATCATATCATGTAGATTACTATCTATTTTTTCAGATGTAATTTCTCAGTTAATTCCGACGAAAAACTGCTTCATCTACACGCTATTTTTCCACCAGCACCACACCGCACTTTGTGGCGTGTCTATACAAGAGCTGCGCTACCGTGGTATATCTAAAATGTTGTTATCCGATTTTGAGCTTTGATGATATCTCAATGAGAAAAAAAGTGTATATCCATCTGTGTTTACGAATTTTCAAAGCTATTCAAGGTGTTGAAAATTCGCAAATCTTATCGATTGATATTTATTTCTCATTCGATTCAGTCGATTTTAAACTTTTGATTGTATATTAGTACCCGTATTCGGATAACGGTAGTCTGGTACAGTTGTCAATACATAAGTTGCCATTTTATTCATCTTACAACGACAACTCACTTTATCTATCCCATGACTACTACAATTTCTCTAAAAAATATATTTAGGAACAGTTGAATTATTATTTATAAAGTGAAAATATTATTAACTATCATGACGCATGCCACATAGTTTGTAACATCCAGAAGCAAGCGCATTCTGAGCCTTATGTTCCAAGGACGGCGTGGAATGGAACGGGACATTGTTTTGATACGTTAACAACACAAACAGCCTGTTGTTGTTTCATATTACTAATGCATTCTTTTTTTAAAACGTTGCCCCTTACTAGGAATTTATCATGTATTGTGAATGCGTTTACAAACAAACCATTTCACATACACAAACAGCCAGACCCGGATCAACTATCTGTAGGCCATACGAATATTTGTTCCGTGCGGGAATCGAAGCACAGCAGTCAATCGCTCAGTCACTGCGCCTACCGTGTCATCTAAGTATCCTATTATTTTAAATTATTATTAAAAAAATCACGCCTACAGGAAGTTTGTGTTGGGTACACGACTCCGGCCGCCTTTGTAAATCGACTAAAATGGCACAGTGTTTTCAAAATGGAAAGACACGAGCATACGAATGATTGCAACAAATGTATTACCAAAATACTTCCTTCTCAACTCTATACTTATTTCCGAAAACTAGCCTTTTTCAGTCACTCTACGTTCGCATTCCCCACCCTTACGTAAGCAATTACGCACTTGGGGATCGTTAAAACGAGGGTTGGAATCGAGATAATTAAACTTCCCCACAGTCGTGGACTACGTTCAGGGGTCAAACATTATGTTTAAATAATTAACCGGGTCTTCTCTAAATACTTACGTAAGTGGTTATGAAAAGTTTCATATCCGGACACTCCAAGCATAAAGGGGTAATGTCGGAGGGATATTGCCGTCGTTAAGGGCCACTTATACTGATGTTCAGATACAAGTAAGGCTTATAGCCGTAGTACTTTAAAAACTATTACGAACGGTTAGATGTATTAAGCTAGGTTTAACGCTTGTTGATGGTATGTTATTGCAGTTTTGGGAAATCTAGGTTTGGATTTGAGTACCTTTGACTCCTCCCGCTCTGGGTACAGCAGGAGGGAGTGTCAGATTCTTACTGACTAAAACCCATCCGTGTTCCTCCTAGTGCCCTTTGCATTCCAGGGTACGGCGCCTCTTTCGAACAAAGTCCGCAGCCCCAGCAGGGCCCCATCTTCCGTGCTGACATGTCCTTGAGGCGCGTTGGGATCGCAGCGCACCGCCGACCCGGGTTGATTTGAGTACCAAGTCGTGTAAATATGGTGTTACAACTATTATGGTAGGCGCCAGATACATGTGCAATAACGGTCATCGACCCACATACAATTATTTAATTTCTTAATCGGTTAACATGAAAAACAGAAATAAAGACATAAGGCTGTCCTGAATCGAATTGTATCGTGATCCTTTGTATAAGCATATGCATAATCAGCCTATAATGTTCCCACTGCTGGGACACAGGCCTCCTCTCGGTGAGAAAGAGAAGCTCCAAAGTCTTGAACATCGACGACGAGTTGCTAGCCTGTCGGTTTTTTACCGCTTGCATTTTGGAGAATGTGCGTCGGAATTGCATAATTTAATTCCGCCAAGCCCGTTCCATCATCGGACCACAAGACGATCGGCGATGCGCCACCGGTACACGGTGGATATCCCACCCATACGCACAAAACGTTTTGGTAACACATTCATAATGCGTACAGCTAAGGAGTGGAATTCCCTGCCGGAGTCTGTGTTTCCTGATAGCTACAACCTGGGAGTCAGATCAGATGTCACATGTCTTCGAATATTTGGTTCTAGGACATGCTGGTTTTCTCACGATGTTTTCCTTCACCCTTTTTAAGAGCAGTGGTGACGAAATCATTTACACAAAGTAAAGCGCCTGCCTGGGTTCGAACCTACGATCTTCAACTCGTAAGATCCTTTATGTTCGCTAGTAATTAAAGCTGTGCCCTACATAATTTATTGTTTGGGTATTCACGAAGGGATTTAAGGAAAAGGTCAATGTACTTTATTGCAAGATTATCTGGCGGCTTCCATAATAGGTAATCAGGCATAGGTGAAGTAGAATATGTGTTAAACCTCTAAATAAAAACTCCTTTCGACTTTAAAATAGTAAAATACAAACAAGACTAGTATCGCCCTATGCAGCCTTAAAAATAATATCCTCCAAGGATTCATAAAATTATTACATTTTATCATCTGGACTTTTAATATTGCGCGTTTTTTTTAACATTCGCAGCTGCTGCGACTAAATTTAAATAAGTAGACTAGCTGACCCGCGCAACTACGTCTGTGTCACATTTTTCATTAATGCTCCGCTCATATTGATCTTAGCGTGATGATATATAGCCTATATCCTTTCTCGATAAATAGGTTATTTAACACTGAAAGAATTTTTCAAATCAAACCAGTAGTTCCTAAGATTAGCGCGTTCAAACAAACAAACAAACTCTTGCCGCTTTATATATTATTTTTCGTCAGCTTTGTATTGTAAGATAAATTTAGTTCAACATTTTTGTTTCAATATCCTGTTTGTATTTTTTTCAAGCGTGAATTCTCTCATTAACTTGGACCGTGTGATACTTCATCCTTCTTAATTTTCTTGAAGACTTCTTTTTGACATCTGATTGATTTTTGGTCAATTTTTAAGATTCCGTTGCAAAAGACGGAAGCCTTAGGTGCCTGTCTATTTGCGCGATGCGAGGCAGCGGACAGAGAAACAGAAATATTAACCAATCATGTCAGTCAAAATGTCAATGACTCACGTGGTGCGGAGATTTTATGCAATTCTATTGGTTAAAAATTTCTCCGTTTCTCCGCTCCGCTACCTCACTTTGCTGTAATGGAAAGGTACTGTAATAGTGCGTCTGTCCATCAAATATTACAGTTACTTGAATTTGATAAAATAATAATAATAAAACTTTTCAAACTATTACTTTTCTTATTTAAACTATTAGTACTTAGATTTGCCATTAGATTAAATTATAAGAAATTTTTATTTATTTTGTCTCAACGATGTAAGTAATTGTGAATTAATGTGTTTTCACTCAGTAATACTTAATTAACTAAGTCAGTATTAAGCCTTGTGCTCAACATACACAATTATTGCATTAATTAACTATGTTGAGGTTTAATTTCGGGGAATATGCACGGTGCATTGCAGATATAGCAACGTCTTTATATTAATAAGCTATTAGTAGTTATCTCAGTAATTAAACCTTAATTAACCATGGTAATTTGAATTTTAAATAGATGTTGTATAACTAAATAGTTACCTACCTTACTATGTTATCAATTCTCTTACATATCACGAATTTTTTCTCGTATGCGCGTCTATTTAATACGAGATCATAATTATGATGGTTAAGTTGGAATTCTTGCGATGTCTGTTACTTTGAAAAAAATATTTATGGCGTATTCTAAAACAAAGCGTTCACTTGACCGAATTTCGGCCCAGACGTACTTCCCGAAGACACGAGGGAATCACTCTGACATGGTTTTGATGTAATTAATTAAGCACACTTGACAATAATGCATTCATCTCCGGTTGCACCGGATTAGCATCCTACTAATTATGAATTGAGTGAAAAGAAAGTTCATTTGTTTAGGCGTCCTTTTAAGCCTTTAGACAGGGAGTGGAACTCTCTACCTACGTCTGTTTCCAAACGCAGTCAACCCTAATCTTTTCAAAGTTAGAGTGAACAGGCTTCTTCTGGGTAAGCTTACTCCATCGTCAACTTTGTCTCTGTCACCTCTGACCTAAAAACTACAGCCAAGAGAAAACCTATCTAAAAAAAAAAAAAACGATTTTCCGCACCTTCGTAGAGTACTTTCAGCAAGAAACAATAAAAAATAAATTAGCACCTACGGAAACTGTATAGTTCCATTTTCCACCAACACTTCATAATTCAGTTGAAAGAAAGAAGCAAGTGAGGTAAAGAACACGGCTTCGCCTAAAGTTATATTAGTCAACGTCACATCGGATTAGCTTCTCTTCGCTAAAGTTTATGTCAGCTTATGTTCGGTTGTAATTTAAGAGTGAAAGCGGAGAAACATAAATAAATGAGTCTTTTCCTCGTAAATAATTGTAATTATTTGTTTTAGGCTTATCCTAAACTAAAAATCCACTAAACAAACATAAAATTTTCAGAGTCAAAAATTAACTACCGAACATTTCATGCTAAGGATCCAAATAGTGCATCCTGTTAAAATTGGATTGTACAATCTGCTTGCCAATCGAAATTCATAGGGAATTAAAAAAAATATAATTAGAATACAAAGAATAAACTGAATACATTAAAATAATAATAATTAAGAACTTATATGTTAAAATTTTAAATAAATAATTAAAATTAAATTGCCATTGGATTATTTATAAAAGCTCGTAGGAATTTATTTATATTGTCGTAGTGTAAATCTACCAAGTCACTGCAGCCATTAAAGATTCTGCACAATCTAGGCATCGGCGAATTCGCACCAAGCACTGACTTTCGGAGTGGCGGACACCGGGGCGTTATCTTATTCCTAGGATATCTAGAAGGCGCACGGAATGTGGTAAGCTTTAATAAACCGGGGCAGTCGATCTAATTGCGCAATAGTTTCTAAAGAAATAAAGCATCGGTTATCAACTGAACTTCAGGACAACAAATGGTCACGGGCTACAAATTACAGGCAGTCAACAATAACAATGTCAAGCAACCCTATACACGCGACTAACTAAACGACTTTTTAACCTAAGTAGAAATACCATCCAAATAATAATAGGTACAATTTTGGGTCATTTCCCCCTTAAAAAGATCTTTTCAACATAGGCGCTACGGCATGATGGATCCATATTTTAAAGGTGGCTGGCAGCAAATGGATGCGGACTGGACAAGACTGAGATGATTGGCGCTCTTTGGGGAGGCTAAAGTTCAGAAGTGGAAGGCAATTGGCTGAAATGATGTTGATGATGATAGACGTCATAGATAGCCCAATGTGCAGAGGTAGCTTCGACACCGAGAAATCAGTAGCCGACTACATTCTGAAAAAAATCTGCCTTTGTTATCCGATGTGAAAAAATCCTCGGAACGATCAGGTCACTAGGCGAAACCTAAGTGCGGAGCTACGCTGGCTAACCCAGCCAGGACTCCGACGCACAACGGAGCAAATGGGAGTCAAGGTGCGAATAACGGAATCTCAACTCTACTCTCTCCGTTGTGGGGGTAGTCTTTTCTTCTAGATAGAGTTTCACATTTCAACTTTATGCAGCTTTATCGTGAGTTAACAAGTTTAGCAACTTTTTTCAACATGGTGTATAGAGAAACGTTATCATTAAAACGTTTCTAATTACGAAAAATTACAAGACCTGGACGGCGTTTTCAATAGAAGAGGTAATACAGGCAATGCCTTGCATTCTAAGGGGGTCATACAATGCTAGAAGTTGACTGTTCATATTTTTATCTTAGCGATCTTATCTAGTGCCATCATTTTACTACACGCGAACGAAGTCGCGCCACAAGGTAGACCGATGACCTGGTGAAGGTCGCGGGTAGCCGATGGATGCGGGACGTGCAGGACCGGTCGTTGTGGTGACGCTTGGGAGAGGCCTATGTCCAGCAGTGGACTTCTTTCGGCTGATATGATGATGATGAACGAAATCGCGGGCAACAGCTACCTTTCTTTTTCTAATCTTCTAATGTAAAAGTGTTTGTTATCGAACTCCTCTGTAAAATGGCTTAACCGAATTTTATGTAATTTTTGTTTGTATTTATATGGCAAAACAACGTTTGCCGGGTCAGATAGTTTCTTTATGATGAAAAGTTATAAATTTTATGTCAGACATTCGATAAACATTAAAAAAATAGCCCTAGTGAAACAAGCACTGCTGGCTGCAGCAAATTAATTAAAAATAATGACAATCGTTATTTTTTCTTTCAAATCAAGTGATCAGTGTTTACACTTTTTATTATTGGTAAACCTACTATTTCAAAAACAATGAAATAGTTATTAATAAATAAATAGTTCCAAATAAAAATTATGATTTCTTACAAATCTCTCATAACTTACGACATAATACTTAGAAGATACTCTTACGATTCGTTATTTTCACTAAGTTCTCTGAATACCACAATGAATAAATAATACATGAATGATAGCGCATTAGTCGACACAAACTCACACCTAATAGGACTCTCAATATTAATGATTAACTTCCACCAAAACCTTTGTCGTAATTGATGATATATCTAAGGCCTTTGATAGGGTTCGACACACTGGAGTAATTAGTTAGGTTCTTAATATGTGATGAATGCCCGTCTGTGCAATTGGATATTCAGTGTCCTAACCGAACGGTAGCCGTAGGGTTTAGTTTGTCCTGACTAATAGCAATTAATGTTGGGCTACCTCAAGGGTGTGTTATTTGTGTGACACTGTTCTTGCGGCTTGACTTTAGTGTACAAAAAATACCTAAATTAAAATTATTTTTGAGACAACTTAGAGACTAATTTCAAAGATACGTTTTCAATAGCATTCAAGACTTAACGAACAAATTAAGAAGCATCAGTGTAATATGTAACGCAGGAATAAAATGGGCAGCAGTAAAGATTTAGCACGCAGTCAAATTAAAAGCATCCTTCAAATAAATAGCAAATCCATTATTCTGTAATACCTATTTCTGTCTAATAACTTTCGCAGCCTCATTAAAATAATACAAAGGTTCAACGACTTTAACACCACTTACTGCCGAAAATATACATAATTTAGCCGTCGTGTTTGATAAAATAATAGTACATAATTCTCCGCAACGAGCGTTCCCCAGTGTATTGCCAATGAAAACCTACAGTTTCCCCTTGTGCCATGCAAAAAAATAGAGTAAATGGAAAGTCCGCTTTCAGCCCTAAGCAAATAACGTTTTTGTCGAAAACTTTTTAACAATTTTCTATCAAATTCGCCGATGTCACAGTCTATGGAATTTTACAGGTTATCGTTCGATAGTTTTAAAATTTTGTTGTTCAGTTTGTAACGAAGCGTGATTTTACAAAGCCTAGGCTGTATCACGCGTTATTGAAATTTTAAAAAGTGTTTGTTAAATTGACGGGTTTTGATGCAAAAATCAAATTGATACAGCAAACTAAATTATTCGGGACTAAATATTTTTATTTGTTACAGGTATTGTTATCTATACTTCTATATACTAATATATAAAGCTAAAGAGTTTGTTTGTTTGTTTGTTTACTTGAACGCGCTAATCTCAGGAACTACTGGTCCGATTTGAAACATTTTGTCAGTGTTAGATAGCCCATTTATTGAGGAAGGCTATATATAATCACACTGAGACTAATAGGAGCGGAGCAGTAATGAATTTGTAACGAAAATGAAGTTGCGCGGGTCAACTAGTCTATCTATATGTGTAAAAATGAATCATTAATACTACAAAGCAAGTCACATAGCTAGAACTAAGCTGACTTAGCTTAGCTCATACGACTGACGTATTGTTTCATGCCTACTGGCTTTGCAAAGCCTGTGAAGCACCCAAGAGGTTCCTGTGCTTCTTGGTGAAGCCGAGCTGGCTAGTTTAGCTGGGACACTCACGCACAATGAACCAAATGGTAGTCTAACATTATCGTAACAGCGTACAACGGACTCTCTACTGTACTTGTAGCTAGTTCGTTAGTTATACACAAGTAAGGAAAACCTCAGCCTTACGAGCTCGACTTAAATTACCGTGCTTCAGTATCAGTTGTGTTTCATTAAAGAAAATATATTACGCAAATAGCAAACTATAAATAAACGAAAATGTACCGTCCGAAAATAGGACACATCCCAACCCACTTCACATTTCCAAAACTAACGTTTAGTATCCGATACATCACTTTGCATAAAGCTGTGCCGCTAACTGACAAGTAAATTAAACTGTCGATCATGTTACATAAAACACGGGTACAAATCTATAAGGCTACGGATACGAAGTCAGCCGAGCTCGGCGGTGGCGGCGGGCGGCGGGCGGTGAAATTAGCGATTAAATGCATAGCCTAAACTGGCCTTGAAGCCAGCGACGCGGGGAGCAGCGCGTGCGAGTTTATATGAATTCATTGATCTTGTAAATATATGAAAATATAGTAGTTGGTGTGGTAGTGTCTAATACGTATTTTAAAATTATTATTGTTAGTAAGTATATTTATTTAGACAAACTTTTATGTAGGTATGTTAAAATATAGTGTACCTATACAATGTAGGCACTCGTATGTATATTATTTATTGTTTAAATGTTTAAGCGTGTTAGGTAGTGTGTTTGTTATGCTTTATGTGTATTATTTTTAAATATGACCAATTTAAAAAAAATAATATTTTGAAAATGGTATGTGTGTTGCATATTGTACGTATATCTGTACTCGTATATATATTTAATATTGTTTAGATGTATATAAGCGTGTTAGATAGTGTATATGTTATGTAATTTATGTGTATTATATTCAAATATGAGTAATTGTTTGGTAAGATATATTTTGAACTGTATGTGTGTTGTACGCATCCGTATTACAATGTAAATGAGTAATTGCTACTATTTAACTTAATATTAAGCTGTTATTAATGAAAATCCTTTAAAATATGGCTTTTTAGTAATATTTTAAAAGTATACAGAGATTTTGCTTCTTTTATATTTTTAGGTAAGTCATTGTAATGTTTTGCCCTATCAAATAGAATACTCTTTATCCCATAGTTCGTTTTATGTTTTCTGAGACACAAATTATTGGCTTGCCTTGTCATTCGCTTATGGTAATCTATCTTTTTTGTGAATGAAATTTGTGACTGGATATCTTTAGTAAGTATTTTTCTAATAAAAATGCATTTATTATATTTATGTGTTTGGGCCAGATTGAATAATTTTGTTTCATTATAAATTTTGATGGTTGGTGTTAGATAATCGTATTAAAATAATGTTTTAATAATTCTATTTTGTGCAACTTGCAGTTTTTGCAAGTTCGATTTAGTTGCTGAACCCCATACCTCCACTAAATAATCTAAACGAGACTTGACCAGGGAGTTATATATCGTGTATCGAACATTTCTTGGGAGACATCTCACTATACCTTGTAGCGCATCTTTTAGTGAATTTATTTTATTGCGGATTTTTTAGATTTGCGGTTTCCAGGTAAGCTGACTGTCAAGAATAAAGCCTAAATATTTGTCATTGTTAACTTTAGTAATTTTTTTACCGTTAATAGCGAGAGGACTATGATTTTTTTATTTTTTATTTTTAGCAGAGATAATAATATACAAACTGTCGATCATGTTACATAAAACACGGGCACAAGTCTATAAGGCTACGGATACGAAACCAACTGAGCTCGGCGGCGGCGGCGGGCGGCGGGCGGCGATTTAGATGATTCTATTTCGTTTGGAAAAGTATTTTTTTTGGACTGGTCCCATTTAAATTTGGTGACGATCTGATGAAAAACTTCGGAGGTAGGCAACGGAACTCTTCAATAAATGATAGCAAATGGTTCGGAATTTCTGAAATCGCATGTCTGTTGATTGTTTACACCAGTTCATATCATAACATCACGCTAGCACGCTGTATTTGTGGTAAAAAACTTTTTTACAAATAATAAAATCGACTTCCAAAAACACACTACAAACTATAAAATAACTTTAATTTCGGAAGACGGTGTTCAAAAACGAAATAACCAAAAACACCGGTTTTATTTTTTGTAGAAAAGTTTTATTTGTTTCTTTTTAACGACCAGCGACGTTTCAAAATGCGTTTGAAATTTATATTAAAAAGATGGTGTCGTTGATATTTCGTTCGCCAACAAAGACACTCATTTCTCATAACACAACATTACGCCTCGTGATCTACCGGCAGGCTTTGTGACCAGGTTTAACGTTGCCGCGCCGCTCCCCGCACCGCTGCCGCTGCCGCTGCTCCGCACCCGCTAACTTCGTATCCGTAGCCTCACAGCCCGTTTTAGTTTCTATGTACATTTTTGCTTGCGAATTTAGTTTTCGTATCAAATCAAAGTTTTGCGTAAACTCTTGTTCTGGAATGAATTGAAAATAAAGGGTTACAGATATAGACTTCGTAAATGTGAAACAAATAGTGAGGAGCTCGTGGCTAAATAATAACAGCCACACGGGTCGATCCTCAAGGTTATGCAACGTTTGCCGAGCTCAGTCCATGCCTCTGAAAACACGTTTGATTCTGGTAAAAGCTGTCATTTGTAGATCTTTAGTTACGATGTTCAGAAACCAGAAAAAGCAGAAATGTTACCCAGTTACTACAGTTTGCAAGCAGTCGCTTCACGTAAAAGACATGTCGAAGTGAAAACTTAGGCGTAGTGAACGAAAAATAAAATGTCAAAGTACACAAACAAGATGGAATGACACCTCACTTGTCGGTCACTCCACCTGAGTGTACACGGTGAGATGTCGACAGAATAGACCGGCTGATATAGAAGGTGACATTGATGTAAGAACCCCTGTTCACTAAAAAGCTAAAAAGGCCACTTTAGGAGAATCGTATTAGAATCATAGTATTAATCAAACAACAATCTGTCAAATTGAATTTTCATATTTATCGCCAACGTATAAGGTTCAAGGTTGATTGGGAAAATTTTACAGTGATGGGTAGCGTGTTTTGCCTTCTGATTCTGCTAAAGTAGTATTTTTTGACCCGCAGAGATTCCTCAACACAACACAACGCACCGCAACATACGAACAACGAAATAGAAATCTGATGTCACAAATCCAACCACGTGCTACCCAAGATTTCCGTGCGATTTTAACACATACAAAGTCCCAACAATAACCATTGAGTAGTTGCCTATACAACGTCCGTCTAGTCGGAGGGTACCCACTTTTGGATGGATGTTGCAGGAGTTTCCACTCTGTTGCGCATCTTTATCTATACTTATATTAATAAGATGTAAAGTTTGTGAGGTTGCAGGGGATAATCTCTGGATCTCATCTGCCTAGCCCTTTCCCAACTTTATCGGGGTTGGCTTCCGGTCAAACCGGATTTAGCTGAACACCAGTGTTTCACGTGCAGCGGCTGCCTACCAGACCTCCACAACCCATTAACACTGTACTTCTTGGCAAGACTGGACACGACTTCCAAAGATCTTCACTTGACAGCCGGGACCAACGGCTTAACGTGATTTTTGAGGCATGGAGGAAACTCGGTATGTTAAGATGGTCACCCTTCCACAGACCAGCCTTGGCAAGCGTTGCCTAACCTTGAAGATTGACATGTGCGGCTGTTATAATTTAGCCACGAGCTCCTCTGTAATCTTTGAATTTACTGAATAGATTTTAAAAATTCTTTTACCAAAAGAAAGACACGTTATTTGTGAGTGTCATAATGATTAACCCGAAAAATATCACCCAACGAAGAAGGCACATGTCAGCTAGTACGTACATACACTGTTGTTTCGGGAGGTACCTGTTTCGAATACGGCGGGGGGATACACCCGGGTGTCAACACTGCGAGGATCGCCCGGAGGACACGGTGGAGCATACGGTGGAGGTCTGCCCTGCTTGGGTGGAGCACCGCCGTGTCCTCGTCGAGGCAATCGGCGGCGGGGATCTCTCGCGTCCGGCCCTGGTTCAAGCCACTGTTCGGAGCGACGAGACATGGGAAGCGGTCACCTCCTTCTGCGAAGCAGTAATGCTAACAAAGGAGGAAGCCGAACGCGTGAGAGAGAGGAAAACTTCACGCCGCAGCCGCCGAAATAGAAGAAAACGCCCCTGGCGTCGGGAGTCGCAGGACGATTCTCGGCCACCGTAGGCGTGGGACTGCGGACGGCGAGCATTGGGTGGCTCGCCGTCTGATCAGAACCAAGCCCGGGTCGGCGGCGCGCTGCGATCCCAACGCGCCTCAAGGACATGTCAGCACGGAAGACGGGGCCCACTAGGGCCAGTGCCTGCTGGGGCTGCGGATTTCGTTCGAAAGAGGCACCGTACCCTTTATAACGCAAAGGGCACTAGGAGAAACACGGATGGGTTTTAGTCAGTAAGGGTCTGACATTCCCCCCTGCTGTACCCGGAGCGGGAGGAGTCATTTGATGACTTCCCATCCTAAAAAAAAAAAAAGCTAGTACGTACATCTGTAAAACTATTAGGCATGTAAGTACAGACGCCAGCACATCAAGCTACCTGAAACTGTCAAATTTTCTTAATCAACTTTGAACAAAATGCTTTAGCGATAAAGTTGAACATATCAAATAAATTTGCCAGATTGTTGTAGCTTGGTGTACTGCATCTGTACATTAAAAAACAAAATTGAGCTTTACGTAGGTTCTTTTTTTAACGTACACAAAATTTTGAGATGACATTTTATATTTTATTGTATTTCTTTCTATTTCTTCGACGTTCGTGTTTACACAAATAAACATTCCAACAACAAAAAATGTTTTCGGTAAAATCCGCATACAAAATAAAATAACTCAGCTTAAGCGAGTTCAAAGACTCTTTTATGCACTTCGTCAACGAAAAGTTTCATTGAATTAATACCAGTTCTAGAACAGAAAAAACTGGAAAATGTTCATTAAAATAGGGATTTTTCTAATGAAAGTTGAATGAAATCGCTTAATAAATCATTTCAGTCTGCGTCGTTAACTTAAAATACTATTGGAAATCACACAAATGTACAAAAGCTGGCAAGTAAACGTTGTCGCAAAAAATATTCATTAAAAAGTAAAGTATGAGTCAGACTCTCACACGAAGGGTTACGTGCCTTAAGCCGAAAAAAAAACACGTGGCTTGTATTGGTATGGAAGCCTCCTTTAATTTTATTCTTATTAGTAAGTAAGAGTTGTTATAGCGTCGATATAAATACAGTCTGGAAATTTCAACTGTCTACCTATTTGGTTCTTGAGATACAGCCCGCTGACAGACAGGCGGACAGACAGACGGACAACGGAGGCTTAGTTATAGCGTTCTGTTGGTTAACCTTCGGATATGGTATGGAACCCCAAAAATCACAGTCCAAGTGCAGGTAATAGTAGGTTTTAATCTTCAACATTTCATGCATTTATAAGTATTTAACTGTTTAAATTTCAAAAAAAAAAAAAAAAAAAAAATATTAAAAAAAATATAAATAAAAATATTAATAAAAATATTTCAAATGCATGAAATATTGAACATTAGAACATCATATTATTGTTAATTTGTTCCTATACCTACTTAAAGCCCAATTTTCCAACATCAAACAGAAAGAAAATAAAAAATAACCAGCCTAACCAATACCCAGAACACAATTCAGACCATAAACGTCAACCTATAAAAGGTTTATTACGCCGACCCATCGGTTGATCACAAAATCAGTAGCCTACACGATCGCCTTTGTAACATTAGCAGTCCTTTCATTACAAAAGAAAGTTCCAATATGTCCGTATTCTGGATCCCCGATAAAATATACGATCTGTCCTGTTTCCAAGGATTATTATTACGAAGACGCCAAGAATAAAAAAAGAATGTCAAAAAGGGATTTATTTGAAGTCCTTTTGGTGGCAAATGAGGTGGAATCGACGTCAGCATTATATCGTCTGGATTTAACGAAGGCATCGAATTTAGACGGACGCCTGTAGAAAGGAAATTCTGATAGGGGGACGGTGTACAGTGTCACAGATTTGCAAGATGGAACCATGATCGAGTATCTTACTGGCAATTTGTATTCGGTTTATCTATCGCTTTACGTCGAGCCTATTTTGAAATAGGTGGCTGAATAAATGATGACACATGGCCATCATTCACAGCTCGCCAATATCGGTGGACTGTCGATACGTACTCTGTACGTAGACTGTGGAAATTTTGTATTACACATTCCCGTAGGTGCTAATACAAACAAGTACATACATATACGAGTATTTGCAATTTGTGAATCTATACTAATATATAAAGCTGAAGAGTTTGTTTGTTTGTTTACTTGAACGCGCTAATCTCAGGAACTACTGGTCCGATTTGAATTCTTTCAGTGTTAGATGGCCCATTTATCGAGAATAATAGGCTATATACCATCACGCTAAGACCAATAGGAGCGGAGCAGTAATGAAAATTGTGACACAAACGAAGTTGCGCGGGTCAACTAGTCACTTGATAAGTCGGATTAGTACATATATGTGGGTATATATAACAAATCTATCAATTTTAAACCCATGCAATAATGGAAAACATTATTTCATCATATTCATTAATAAAACCCAAAACCAGCCAAGTGCGGGTCGGACTCGCACACGAAGGGTTTCGTACCATAAACCTTGATTTTTTTACCAACCATAAAAGGAGGAGGTTCTCAATGCGGTTGTATTTTTTATGTGTGCTACCTCATAACTCCGTCATTTGTAAACCGATTTGAATAATTCTTCTTTCTTGTGAAAAGGTATACACTTTTCAATCGATTCCATTTGAATTTCATCATTTTTTTATGTAAAAAGCTTTATTATTTGTTGTTATAGCGGCAATAGAGAAACACGATCTGTGAAAATATCAACTGTCTGCCTATTACGGTTCTTAATATACAGCCCGTTGACAGACAAACGGACGGACGGATAGACAGTGGAGGCGACGAATAGGGTTCTGTTGGTTATTTTTTTGGGTGCGGAACCTTAAAAACGACCGGCAGGACTTTCGTGTCCTGTTTGTTTTCGGTAGCCTTAACTTTGATTCCCTGATCAGCAGTCAAGTCTTTTTACGTGCCAAATACTACAACATCCATTTGTTTGTTATCTCTTCACGTCTTCATAGCCGAACGTATTTGGATGATACTTGACACACATGTAAAATTTGTCCTGAAATAGGACAAAGGATACTTTCATCCCGGGAAAATTATGGCAAGAGAACCTATCCCTTGGGATAATTTTCACTTTTGACGCGGGCTTAGCCGCTGGCAGAAGCAAGAAACAAACATGTTTTAATTTAAAATAGGAGTTAGCCATATCCGTATCATGTCTTGAGGAAATGAAGATTCTTCGTTTAAAAATAATACAAAATTAGAATAACGTTTTAGTGCTTCGGGCGTAGTGGTTGTCGGCTACCAAGAAGATATTAACTATCTCCATTCTAGGTGTCGAGCCACGAAAAATTCTTTTCCATCCTCTTCCATCTTTTACATTAAAATATTCTTAACCCGTGACATATCTACAGTCAGCGATAGTTTGGGGAAAGTGATTGGCAAAACGCGAAAAATGTATGCGATTGGCAAAAGCTGTCGAAATAACACGTGATCAGTCCTTTATATTTTAACATTTCGACAATTGAAATTGCCAATTCAATAGCAATTTGTCGAGAATCTCTTAATTTTTAACGTGAAAACGTTTTAAAATCGACTAAAAAGTGTCACGCTCCGCCTGAGCCGAGCGTGCAAGCGAGAGCGCGGAACAAGCGATAAAGAGGCACAATCGGCCTAAGCAATCGTCGTGTATGTTAAGAATTAATTGTTTTCTTATGACGTCATCACGTAAAATTATTGTCCGTAAACCGACCTTATAGAATACCAATTATTTTTTTGTAAGTTTGGAGCTTTGCTAAGCTGGTCTCAAATTTTGATGCTCGTAAACGATTTCTTGCAGTAGTTTCAATGAGAACGTTCCACGTCTGCTTCTTGTCTATTATTTTTGTCGTCTTATTCCAAAGGTAATGTTGGCAATTAGGTTGGTTTGCTTGATGGATTAGCTTGCCAGAGCCCATGTTTCCTGATAGATACATCCTGGGGGGCTTTAAGTCAAGTGAAAATAAGTTACTACTAGAGGACAGCCTGCTCCATTGTCGCCACAAGTTCGCTTATAGCAGGTGAGATTGAGGTTAATCGTGAGCCTAATGGTTCATATACAATAAGTCGTTTTGACTGATTTAATTGCAGCCCGTATCCGATCACCGACTAGTGTAAACGGGTTTTCGGTTAGCCGTGTTCGGCCGCAGACCGTTTTCCGAACCCAGTTAACCGACCACTAAAACGAATATGGTCACCGTATTCGGCGACCGTCTAAAACGTAAACAGCCTAATTCGATGAATCAATCAATCAATCGTATTCGGTTAAACTGAATGCGGTCGTCAGATGCCGTGACTGACTTAATGTAGACTTGTCATAAAAATATAAAAAAAAAATCTTGATTTATACTCAGCCTGCACCTCTTACCTAAATCTTTAAAACGCTGATGTCGTTGCTCAACATAGAAATTCATTAAAGCGCCAAAGAATTTCTTGGAAACTCACAAGTGCCTGAAGTGGTAATTCCATTCTTTTAAGTGTCAAATAATAGGTACGTAATTATTTCAGCGAGCATTCTTAAAACTATAAGTTCTCTAGTAAAAATATAAAGGAGCTGAGCAGCTGAACAGAAAGAATATTGGATTTTTAATTGGTCTAAGTGTTTAAGGGAACTTTGAACTATGCTGTGGTATATTTTATGAAACAGTTTAGAACCATTTATATATTTTGTGCTAGACTTGATTGGTTTTGGTTTGAAATGTTTGGCATTTATTAAACTGCTAGAAACTAAAATAGATTCTGTATTTGCTCGTAGGATAGGTTTTCTACGCTCATTTGCTATTTAAATATTAATTTACGAATATTTTTTTTTTTTACAATTGATACTACTTACTAGGCATGCCTTTTAAGTTCTGTCGTTTCCATATTTCCCGGCAATTATGAATTTTGAACTGTTCTATATTCGAATGTGTTTAAATTTTGAATCTTAAAACAATTGAAAGTATTAGGATTAATGCTATTGTTTAGTCACAGCGTCAATTGGAATCTGTCAGGTTACGTACGAAAATGAATCTTTCTAAGGAAAATGTTCGTGCAATAAATATCTACAACTTTAGAAGAGGACTGACACGGCTTCAGTGTTTTGAAGAGCTAACATCTGTGTTCAGTGATTAAGCCCCATGTCTGCGAACTGTCGAACGCTGGTATTTAGAATTCTAGCGTAGACATAGTAGTGTTAGTGACAAATCTCGCGAAGGATGCCCAAAATCCGCCTTCACTGAAGATAACATCATTGCTGTAAGACAACTAATTCTCGAAGATCATCATGTGACGTATCGAGAGATAGAGGCTCTATTCGGCATCTCACGGACAACCATTCAGAAGATCTTGCATGAAGCGCTTGGTGTGAGAAAGCTAGTTTGCCGTTGGATACCGCATCTGCTTTCCGACGATCACAAGGCGGCCCGCGTCAGGTGGTGTAAGAAAACTCTGCAAAGATGGTGAAAAATCATCAGTGGTGACGAATTTTGTATCTATGCCTACGATCCTGATTCCAAACAACAATCTACAATCTGGGTCTTTCAAGACGAGCCAAAGCCGACTAAAGTTGTTCGTTCTCGAAGCACTTCAAGGAAGATGGTGGCCACGTTCGTTGGAAAAACCGGCCATATTGCGACTATTGCACTTGAAGATCGTAGAACGGTTAATGCAGAGTGGTATACCGCAGTTTGTTTACCACAAGTCATCTCCGAACTTCGAAAATCTAACTCAAAGCGACGCATCTTCCTGCACCACGACAACGCAAGCTCACACAGCGCTCGTCAAACGATTGAGTATTTGAAGCAGGAAAAAATAGAAATTCTTGACCATCCTCCATGCATTCCTGACCTAAGCCCTAACGATTTCTTTACATTTCCTAAAATTAAGAAAAGTCTTCGTGGTCAAAGGTTCTAGTCCGGTGAAGAAGCAGTCGACGCTTTGAAGTCAGCCATTCTGAACACCCCCACTTCAGAGTGAAATAAATGTTATAATAACTGGTTTCAGCGAATGGAAAAGTGTATTAAGCTACGTGGTGAATACTTTGAAAAACAATAAATAGTACTATAAGGTTCCAGTTGTGTTTTTTTCTTTAAACGACAAAACTAAAAAGACATGCCTCGTAGGTATGCGTTTCACCATCAGGTGAGATAGTGGATCTGACCTGATGGTAAGCGATGACGTGGTCGAATATGGAGCACACTTGTCTAGAAATAACCTATTCAATCTTGACTACTATTACTTGATATGTAATTAAATAACGAACAATTAATGTCTAAAATGCCCGCAGGTTTGCAAGGTGTACTAAAGACGTGAGTGAAAATTACGTTTTTTAAAGCATTTTGCCAGACGTTTCACACCTGCAGCCTGTGTGTGGGTCAGGTGAGGAGCAGAGGGCCTACAACGCCCTCCGGGTTCAGTATAACAATACTTTTCGAGTGTTGTTGGGGCTTCCGCGGTTCTGCAGTGTGTTAGGCATTGGAGCCCGGTGCGGAGGAAAAATATTTAAATTAGTTAAATAAAATGAATTTGTATTTAGTGATACTAACATGAGTTTGAAAGTCCTAATACTAACACCATATGGATGGTTTCAGAAATATTTTTTTTTTATTATTAAAATGCGGTTTTAGCTAGGGCTAACAACATTTTTGTATTTGTTCAAGATTTGTAAAGTTAACTCTGGACTAGACCGTTAGAACAGAGCTAAGCGAAGCAGTGAAAGTCGGCCTTAGGAAGGCAACAAAGTAATCCACCACATTGCCGTCAAATAGAAAAGTGCCCATAAGACTTGCAGAATTGCCACGTTGAATGGCAATGCTAGTTCTTTGGGCAAAGAACGAGCCAGCTAATTTGAAAATATAGATTAGCTTCTGACTTACTTCTGTCGTGTTAAAGATAAAAATCAGCAAAAAGGGTGTCGGACACTCACAGAAAGGGTTCCGTACCATAAACCGGAAAAAAACGTATATTTTATGGGAGCTCCCTGTAATATTTAATTTAATTATTTTTTTTAATATTTGCTGTTATAGCGGTAAAAGACTCCTGTGAAAACTTCAACTGTCTACCTATTAATTATAACAGCGAAGGACGTCCACTGCTGGACATAGGACCTCCCCCAAAGGGGGGTTTGCCATAATCGGGTAGGCGATCGCAGTGTATGGTGTTGCTTTTTACAGAGAACACTGCTTCCCATTCTCTGGTGAGTTCCTTAGTCGCCTCTTACGACACCCACGGGAAGTGATGGGATGGTATTATTCTTTTACGGCCCCGTATGGCACAGGCCGACAACATACGGCAGGTCTTGAAAATGATATCTTACAGAATAAATAAATAAAATCTTTTATAAACATGATAATTTTCTTTACTTTCGTCATTATCAGTATTGTCTACCTATTACGGCTCTTGAAATACAGCCTGCTGAGAGACAGACGGAAGGACGAACGGACGGACAGCGAAGGCTTAGGGCTAATAGGGTTCTGTTGGATACGGAACCCTAAAAATATCCAAAGGGAACATACTTTCGGGATTAATTTATCTACTTCCAGGTCTACTAGATGTCAAGTTAGTGTGCTCAGTGCATGAACGATTAACAGACAGACAGAGTTACTTTCGGAAACTGATAGTTTTCGTTTTGTTACCAACGAATGATTAAAGAACAAATTGAAACACGTGTTGAACATAAAAAAATATTGTTGTATTTTGCTGTTTAACGAAATTTTAACAACCTCAGAAAGTGTTGTATCGTTTTTCTTAAAAACGATTTCTCACAAAAATAATAAATAAAATCTTTGATAAAGATAATAATTTTCTTATAATTCTACCTCTTTAATATCAGTATGTTTACCTATCCGAAACTAATAAAGCCTGGTTTGGTCAAGTCGGACTGTCACACAAAGGGTTCCGTACCAAAAACCGAAATGCAACAAGGCATTCTCTACCAGTCACACTTTAGGTTAAACAGACTACACTGAGGTGGGTGTACAACTAATCTATCTATACATATAATAAAACAGTAGAGACCGTGATTTCTGTACATTGAACATAAATACCAAAAATCGAGTAGGGGTTATCAAAAAAAAGTATAGAACGCAAAAAGAGCATTTTCATTTTCTTTGTCTGTCTGTACACGGTAATCTCTGAAAATACTGAACCGATTTTGTTACCGTTTTTGAAATTAGATTAAGCTTATTTCTGAGCAACATTTAGTCTTTGGTTCGTGGAGGAACTCGTGGCTAAAAAATAACAGCCGCACAGATCGATATTCAAGGTTAAGCAACGCTTGCCAAGGTTGATCTGTCGATGGGTGACCATCTTAACATACTGAGTTTCCGCCGTGCCTCGGAAAGCACGTTAAACTGTTGGTCCCGGCGGTCATTTGTACTTTTGCAGTCACTTTGGCAGTCGTTACGGATTGTCAGAATCCAGTAAATCTGACTCCAGTCTTGCCAAGAAATACCATGTTACCCATATAATGGGTTGTGGAGGTCTGGTAGGCAGCTGCTTCACATAAAACACTGGTATTCAGCTGAATCTAGTTTGACTGGAAGCCGACCCCAATATAGTTGGGAAAAGGCTAGGAAGACGATGATTTAGTCTTTTTTTCATTCAAATTGGTGGCCAAAAAAAAGTTATGGACATTTAAAGATTTTAAAATTACGTATCATCGTTTTTCAACCAATTTCGTTCAAAACATTTTTAAAAATTATTATCATCACGCTATATCATTGGGGAGGTAAGCAGTCCGAAACCATAAAATATTATAAAATCAGCTATTTAATCCAAAAATTTGCTGAATTCATAGACCCGTTGGTACAATGACTGCTTTCAAAACGATTCGGTGTAAGTTCAAACCCCAGTTTTCGCAACTCTTTTGAAATAATTGTTGAATTATTTTTTACCTTTTTATGTACCTACTCTATAATATTTTTGCTGGCCGCGACTACGTTTTGTACCGTTTGAACAGGATGTGCCGAATTACTTAAATTCCGGATCATAGAACCTATTTTCTGTTTCTCTGTATTATATTTTTATCAAATCACGATAAAAAGTACAAAACCAAAGTAGGAAACTTTTACACATAAACCTGGTAGTTTGTGCCAATGTAGATGCTATCAACTTCTACGTAATACAGATACCTGCAATGCCATCTATGGACCTAAATAGTACTTTTGACAGCGTGAGCTTATCTTATGGTAGTTCAACTTCATATTCCATAGATGGCGTTATGCATTAACATATTGTAACATTACAATAATAGTCAACAGGCGCGCGCTTACATTTGCTAAGCTAAATAAGCTAAAGCTGCTCAATAACACCTGTACTTTGGAGAATTTAATGATTGGCACCGATGTTGCAATTAACGTAGCCACAGAAGAAGAATGAACCTTTACAGGCCGGAAGCCAGGGGTCATGCCAAACCAACCAAGCTTTGTTTTAGTTCCCCAAAACTAGACCTATAGGGGCTTGGAGCTAAGGGTCACGTAATCACCCACGAGCAGATAGCAAAGTCCCACGATAGAGGAGTCACAAAAATAGTTGAATTAGCTCGGTTAACTTAACATCGTTATAATTAACGTTCCTGGACGGAAAGTCTCGACATATTTACCGATCGCCTAACGACCAAATACGTTGTGTACACAGTAAATTCCGAACGCAATCCACGGATTTGACTGTAGAATGCGTTCAAGATTGACTTACTGACTGGCCTTAGGACTACGCGATCGTTATCTATGTCGAAACTGCAGGCCTTGGTTCGCAATAAATAAAGTATTTTCTTAACTTCGTGGTTTGAAGAGAAGCACGATTCATATAGCGCAATATAATATCAATAAGTTATGGCAAGCAAACATATGGTCTTCTATATGGTCCGACGCCATAAAGAAGGCTGTTGGAAGTAGCATTACAGAGCAATCCACACTGCAGAAGACTGAATGGCTTGGAGACACGACGTATGTGGTCGCGATCTACAGTAGTTAAGAAACGACAAAGAAGAAGATGGCCTTTTTCAAATGCGCATAATTATACGAATACCTACAGTTAAAAATTGCTGACGACTCACACCACAATCAAGAAGGTGGTTAGGTTGTCTTAGAAGATACTTATGTCGTCCCGTTGCTTCAGCAATAATGCATTTTTTCTGTGTACGGAAAACCCACCGACCAAGCATGTTAGATACGGACCCCTAATGGATACCGCCGACTTCGCACATTCCTACATGTTTACGCCAACCCCATAGAAACTGCAGCGATGACGTCCGTTCAGCCACGAGCCGCCGACGCAGCAGAAACTCACCAGTAGCAATAAGTTATTTTTAAGTATTATTTTGTCATTCCATATTCTAACATCGAATAGGTTTCATCAACTTAATTGTAATAATTTATTTTATTTAAATTAGTTTTAAAATCACTTTGGTTTTTTTTCGATCCATCGTCTGCAGTCTACGTAATTGGCGCAGTCGGTAGGATACTCGCGGGCCGGTTCGCGAAACGCGTTAGAGTCATCTCACATCGGTCTCCACGATCGCGAATCACCCGGGCGGCTTTCAAGTCACGTCACGAGTATCCAGAATCTACGGCAGAGCTGCGGAGACGCGTGGAGAATCCAGACATCGATTCACGGGGAAGAACCAGAGATGAAATATATGTGAGTACACTAGAATCTTTCTCGTGTTGCTTCCTCTCTATTCCTAGTTACTTTTATGTCCAAGATTTTTCATCACGAAAGATCAAGTTGTCAGGTACCTGCATCACGACAGGGGCGCCGACATTTAGTAGATATTAACAGAGATTTAGATAGCGATTTAGATATTAGTTTGAGCAATTTATTTGAATCTAAAATGCCTTACGATCCCGATGTAATTTTCAAAGCCTTACGCCTTGTGCCTGATTTTGACGGAAACCCCAATATATTGACGAGGTTCATTAACATCTGCTACCGGATAGTATCTCAGTATGCGAGCGCCGAGCCAGGTAGTGAGCTAGGGAACCTGTGTCTTTTAAATGGCATACTAAACAAGATAACAGGGCCCGCCGCATCCACCATCAATTCAAATGGCATTCCTGAAACTTGGGCAGGTATTAGATCAGCTCTTATTAACAACTTTTCAGATCAGAGAGACGAAACAGCCTTATACAATGACCTCTCGTTGTGTGCGGGACAGCAACAGTGTACAGTGATAATTATAAGAGTGATTAAGTGTCAAAATAACTGTAAACTAATATTTATAGTTAAGAATTTAATAGTGCGTAATAATAGGCAAATATTCGAGACAGTTCCTATTTGTAAGTAGGTACTTACGACGCGGCATCACAGAAAACTCTCGATGCGCCGCTCGTAAACAAGTTTGTACTCGCAAGCGGCGCCTTTGACTTCACCGCACGTGGCTTGATTCTTTGTTTGCCGCCACGTGACCGAGTCAACCGAGCCGAGAGCCTCGCCGACTGATCGTTTGTAATTTGCCGACACGCGGTAGAGCGCCTCGTATGAACTTACCGCCTATTGTTCGAATCTTTTGTTATCGTTTTCTTTGTCGGCACAACTGTATATGTGGCCGCTAGGCGGCACCTTTGACGAAGCCGAAAGGCGAACATTGTAATGACTTGCCGCCTATTGTTATCGTTTTCTTTGTCGGCACAACTCTATATTGAACGCTAGGCGGCACCTTTGACGAAGCCGAAAGGAGACCATTGTAATGACTTACCGCCTATTGTTAAAATGATTTATTACTTTTTTTTGTATAACTTTAGAAGCATTTTATGACTTAAACGTTCGAGAATGTTTTTTGCTTAGTTTGTCGAGTATAAAAGCCTGTATTTATTCTCGAGTAGTGCAGTTCGTTTGGAGACACCATACAGTACAGTTCGTTCGAAGACATCATAGCGATCACTACGTTTATTTACGCTTTCTAATCGTATTTATAGCACAGTACGGTGGTATCATATAATCAGATCGGTACAGTCGCAGCAGAATAAATATCTTCGGAAGATTGCAGTCTTTAAATACACCTTCTCCACCAATCCCAGCAACAGTAGTGTACCATCCGGTACACGTTGGCTACACAAGGTAATAAAACCCCACAGGAATTTTATGATCAATGTCAAACCTTGTTTAGTACGATTATGACTTACGTGACGTTACATGAAACCTTACAAACGACTATTGAAGCGAAACGGACACTTTATAAGAAAGTTACAATGCAGGCTTTCGTACGAGGACTTAAGGAACCTTTAGGCTCACGTATACGTTGTATGCGTCCGGAAACCATAGAAAAAGCCTTGGAATTAAAGGCAGGAAGAACTAAATATTATATACCTGCAGCAACGTAACGATGCCCCAAAGGCTCAAACTACTCAGAACGCACCCAAAATTCTATATAAATCTCCTTCGATGCCCACTATGCCCTTTAATGCCTTTAATGTTCCACGACCCCCAGTACCTAACTGGCAGGCCCCAGTAGGACAACGTCGGTACCAACTCCAGCCTCAGGCCTTTAAATTCAATAGCAACCAGCCTCAAAATCGAATGCCTACTCGAACCCAACAAATGTTCCGTGCACCATTACCTAACTACCACCCTCAAAGTCACATTTTCAAACTACAACAAAGGGCCAACCCACCACAAAATTTGGGTCCGAAACCCATGAGCGGAGTGCAACATTTTGTTCAGAAACCATTACCCATAGTGCCAGGGCACGATTAGCAACGAAACGGGAACGCACCACCTAGCAATTATTTTAAAACGCGTGAGTTAAACCTTAGCGAACTTGCTTTGCCTGATAGCTCCTATTATTCTGCTGACTACTACTATGAACCAGTATATGACTACTACACGGACGGTAATTATTGCTACATAGTATGCGACTTTGACTACAACGCCAATACGACTGATTTCAATTTGACTACAGTTTCCGATAACCCAATAGTAGGTGAGACAGAGCCACAGCCAGGCCCTAGCGGTGCAAATCAGAAACCAGACCAAAATTTTCAATCGGGACAGACATCCAAAGAGCCAAAATAGACCTTAATTTACAGACCCAAAGACAGTTACCCTACATAGAAATTTCTTGCCCTCCTTTAAAATTTTTGATTGACACTGGCGCTAACCAGTCATTTATAAGCCCCGAGGCTGTACAAAAGTTCTTCTATGACTATCCTCTTAACTACAACCCTTTCGAAGTTACGAACGTACACGGCGTTAGCAGAAATGACTATTCCATAACACTGCCGTGTTTTAATGAATTCAATGAGTCCGATAGTATAAAATTGTTCGTTTACCGTTTCCATGATTACTTCGATGGCCTTATAGGACTAGACTTATTATCAAAATGGGAAGCTAAAATAGATTTAAAAGATTTCCAGTTAGTAACGCGTTCCGCTATGAATCAAATTAAAGTATATAATTCACGCAATGTTAACCTGTACGAGGATATTGTCCCCGCCAAAAGTTCCAAATTAGTTCGAATACCCATAAATGCCCCGGATGGCGATGTTTTAGTAAGTGAACAAGTTTTTTGCAATTGTATTATCCACGAATGTCTTACAACCGTTACCAATAGCCGTGGGTATGTAGAGTTAGAAAATCCAACACCTAATGACGTTATCTTTTCCTTAGACCAACCAGCCCGTGCTGATCTTTCTAACGTCAATTGCACACCAAGTAAGCAATCGAAACGTGCGAAAGATGTATTATCACGTCTACGTACAGATCACCTCAATGAAGAGGAAAAAGCTAATCTTTTGGCACTCTGTTCTCGATACACAGACATATTTTACATTGACGGGGAGCCTTTGACGTTCACCAATAAAATTAAGCATCGTATAAGAACCACAGACGAAATCCCCGTGTATACTAAAAGTTACCGATACCCCTTCATCCACCGCGAAGAAGTAAGGAATCAAATTACCAAAATGTTAGATCAGGGTATTATTAGGCCCTCCGACTCAGCCTGGAGCTCACCCATCTGGGTTGTGCCTAAAAAGACAGACGCTTCTGGAAAACAGAAATGGCGTATCGTGGTAGACTTTCGGAAATTGAACGAGAAAACCATTGACGACAAATACCCCATTCCAAACATCAATGACGTTCTTGACAAGTTAGGAAAGAGCCAATATTTTACGACCTTAGATTTGGCAAGTGGATTCTACCAGGTCGAGATGGACTCCCAAGACATTTCTAAAACCGCATTTAATGTAGAACACGGCCATTTCGAGTTCCTTCGAATGCCCATGGGACTCAAGAATTCTCCATTAACTTTCCAAAGGGTTATGGACAATGTTCTCAGAGGCCTTCAAAATAACATATGTCTTGTCTATTTGGACGACATAATAGTCTATAGTACCTCTCTGCAAGAGCATATGGATAACCTGGAAAAAGTTTTCCAAAGACTTAAAGAATCCAACTTCAAAATCCAAATGGATAAATCCGAATTTCTGAAACTCGAGACCGCATACTTAGGACATATTATCAGTCAAGACGGCGTCAAGCCAAACCCCGACAAAATCTCCGCTATTCAAAAATACCCGATTCCAAAGACCCCCAAGGAGATCAAACAATTTCTAGGCCTTCTCGGTTACTGCCGAAAGTTTATCCCCGACTTTGCACGCATAACCAAACCACTTACCCAATGCTTAAAGAAAGGCAGTAAAATAACCCTCAGCTCAGAATATATCAATGCATTTGAAACTTGCAAGACACTACTTACAAATGACCCCATACTACAATACCCGGATTTCAAAAAAGAGTTCAATCTTACAACAGATGCTTCAAATTTCGCTATCGGAGCAGTGTTATCCCAGGGACCGATAGGTTCTGACAAACCCGTTTGCTACGCTTCTCGCACACTTAATGAAAGTGAGCTAAATTATAGTACCATCGAGAAGGAATTGCTTGCCATAGTCTGGGCCACAAAATATTTTAGACCTTATCTCTTCGGTAGAAAATTTAAAGTACTGACTGACCACAAACCCTTGCAATGGATGATGAGCTTAAAAGAACCCAATTCACGACTGACCAGATGGCGACTCAGACTAAGTGAATATGACTTTACTGTAGTGTACAAAAAAGGAAAATTCAATACTAATGCTGATGCACTTTCTCGTGTAGAAATCCATAATGAAGAAATAGAGGAAATTAACTCATTGATCGAAAATATAAAGAATCTGCAATCAATGATCAACAACCCAACAGAGGCTTCAACACCACCAGTAGATACCTCAAAAACTGATAATGACTCACTGACAGAAAGTACTAACGACCTCGAATCTATGATCAACAACCCATCGGAGGCACCGCCTCCACCAACAAACTCGTCGACCGAAACCGTACATACTAGCAATGAACATCCGATTCTAGAAATCCCCATTACAGACGAACCTCTCAATAAGTTTCATAGACAAATGTACTTTACTATAGTTGGTGACATAAAACGCCGACCAGCAGTAACCAAACCATTCGAAAATCATACTCGAATTGCAATCCAAATTTCAGAATCCAACCTCGAAAGCGACATTATTAATGCTATCAAGGAATACGTGAACCCGAAAGTCAAAACAGCTATCTTGATTAATCCACCTTTAGCCATGTACTCAGTAATACCCATTATACAAGACAAATTTAGAAGTTCCTCACTTAACCTAGTATTAGCTATCACCAAATTCATTAATGAGTGTACCATCTGTGGTCAAGCTAAATATGACAGAAATCCAATAAGTCCCCAATTCAATATAGTACCTCCAGCTACCAAACCACTTGAAATTATTCACATGGACCTTTTTACAGTTCAAAATGAAAAATATGTAACTTTTATAGATGTCTTCACGAAGTATGCCCAAGCGTATCATCTGCGAGACGGTACCGCCATTAGCATTATACAAGCACTATTACGCTTTTGTACCCATCATGGACTACCTTTGACTATCATCACTGATAACGGTACTGAGTTTACGAACCAACTTTTCTCAGAATTTGTACGCCTTCATAAGATCGCCCACCATAAAATTTTACCTCATAGTCCAAATGACAATGGCAACATCGAACGTTTTCACTCAACCTTATTGGAACACATTAGAATCCTTAAATTGCAAAATAAAGACGAACCCATAATTAACCTTATGCCATACGCCATCATAGCATATAACAGTTCCATCCATAGTTTTACAAAGTGCAGACCGTTTGATTTAATGACCGGACATTTCGACCCCAGAGACCCAACCGACATAGACCTGACTGAACATATCCTACAACAATATGCGCAAAACCATAGGCAACAAATGAAACAGGTTTACGAAATAATTAATGACTCATCTCTTGCAAATCGTACAGCCCTAATTAGTAACAGGAATAAAAATCGCGAGCCCGAAGTAGAATATGCCCCTCAGCAACAAGTTTTCATTAAAAACCCCTTTGCCAGTCGTCAAAAAGCTGCACCACGTTATACGCAGGACACGGTACTCGCCGATGTGCCTATACACATATATACCTCGAAAAAACGCGGTCCGATAGCCAAAGCACGGCTGAAACGTGTTCCTAAAGCAAGCAAATTGTTACAGGATCCTGCTACTACTGACAATCTAAGTGACTCACCCCCAAGAGATAAGACTTGAGAGCTTAGCCGATGGACCAGGATTGTTACCGTACAGATTAGGACCGACCAGACTAACCACACATTACCACTCATTCATACAGTACATCCAATTAACCGACATAGAAGATAAAGTAAATTCCGTACAGACGCAACTAAAGACCTTCAGAATTAAACTTACCAATGAGACTTACATGCTTTACGAATACCAGATTGACTACCTTACTAACAAACTTAGTAAGGTACTACAACAAGTAAAATCCCTGGAACCCGTGAGAGTCAAAAGAGGTCTTGTAGATGGCCTTGGGTCAGTGATAAAAAGTGTCACTGGCAACTTAGACTATCTAGATGCCGTGAAATAATGACGAGGCTATTAGAACTTTACAAAAAAACGAAAATAAAATAGTTTCAGAATTCAACAATCATATCAGCTTAAGTAAAGAATGGATGTCCCAACATGGCACTATTCTAGACCAAATAACAAGAAATCAGGAAAAGGTTAATGCAACGTTAGAACTACTACTAGAGAAAACCGCATACACAGATTACAGCTTAATAAAATTTGCAAAGTTTGCCCAAATTCTAGGAATCATAACCAATAACGTTGAAGATTTAATGTTAGAGATAATTAGGTTAGAAAATATTATGGCTTTCATACGTGCGTCCAGCACTCATCATTCCATGATAGATATAGAAATGTTAAGATCTATGATAGATAAGTTAAAATCAATATACAATCAAGATCAAGTCTTAAACTTAGAATTACGAGAATATTATAATCTTATAAAACCAGGTTCCTACTTTATTGAGAAGAGAATAGTAATAATATACAGCTTTCCCATAGTCTCTAAAGACCTTTATGATTTATACAGACTATCCATTGTGCCTAATAAAAAACAACTTGCCCTTATTCCGTCCTCTCCCTATATAGCAACAAACGAGAAATCATTCGTGTACATAGAGGCTGAATGCCCGAAGTACAGTAGCATCCATCTCTGTGAAAAGAAGATAAACCATCAAATCCGGACGAAGCCCGACTGTATCCAGGAACTCATCATCAACCAAGGTCTAGAAGACACCTGCCAATTCACCAAGATTTCACTCTCCAAACAAGCAGTTGAAAAACTGGACGATCAACACTACGTCTTATCATTGCCCCAACCGACAGTACTGTACCAAAGTACAGTTAGCCTGCGGCAGAAAAGACTTTAATATTCTACAAGGAAGTTACCTTGTCACCATACCCATGGACTGCTATCTGGAAACAACAGAACTCACAATTATCAACGACAGCAACGAAATAAAAGGACAGCCACTAAAATTATCAAAGATACCTTATAACGACCTGAACCAAACCACTGACTCGACTCACATCATCGGCTTCAATTCAGTCAACCTGGAAGAACTACACAGCATCCAGAACAAAGTCCTGATGGAGAACCCTATCCAGATCGACAACCCTCAACCAGTAGTCTTATATCATACAACCATACCATTCTACATCATTGTACTATGCGCAGCCATACTAATCATTGTGGTAATAAGCCGCAGATACAAATGCTGGAACCTCAGAACAGGCAACGAAGAGAAACAACAGACTCTCAAGATACATACATACGAAGATGTGACCAGGAAACGAGATGAACTCCCAGCAACATTTTCTCTCAACATGAGCAAATAGTTGCTGTTCTGCGGGTGGAGGTGTTAGATACGGACCCCTAATGGATACCGCCGACTTCGCACATTCCTACATGTTTACGCCAACCGCATAGAAACTGCAGCGATGACGTCCGTTCAGCCACGAGCCGCCGTAGCAGCAGAAACTCACCAGTAGCAATAAGTTATTTTTAAGTACCTATTATTTTGTCATTCCATATTCTAACATCGAATAGGTTTCATCAACTTAATTGTAATAATTTCTTTTAATTAAATTAGTTTTAAAATCACTTTGGTTTTTTTTCGATCCATCGTCTGCAGTCTACGTAATTAGCAGTTACCACCAATATGCATAATATTGACAAATGTTTGTGGGAAAATATTTCCAAGAAAGCGGCCATTTAAGAAAAGTTACATCATCATCAGATAAAGTTTAATGGTTTTTATTTACCTACATATTTAATTTAGATACCCGCCTGCCAAGCGTGGTGATAACGCCCCCCCCCCCCTAAACGACTTATCAGCCTAAGTAGTAATATCTTCCGAATAAAAATAGGTATAATTACGGGTCATTGCCCCCTAAAAAACATTTCTACAACAAAGGCGCCATAGACAGTTCAATTTACATAGTTTGCTTCGACGCTGAGAAATCAGTATCCCACTTTACTCCCAACGTGAACAAATTCTAGGAACGTTGAGGTCGCTCCACGAAACCAGTGGAGCACCCAGGAAGATTCTGTGCATTTAGGACTTAGGAGGAGCTTTACTCGCTACTCGCTGATCAAGTGCCTAAATGCAAATAACAGAGTATCTACTCTACTCTACTCTATCTGTTGCGGGGGTAGATTTCTTCTCTGGTTGGTATACTGGTGGCCAACTTTATGTAGCTCTATAGCATGTTAACAATTCTAGCAAATTTCTTATAGATCGCAAACAGAAGTTTCTCATTAGGAAAAATTACTAAGGCTGGACGGCATTTTAAACAGAAGAGATGCACCAGAGAGAGATTTTGACCAGTGCCTTGAATAACAGTCTTCCGAATTCTAAGAGAGTTCAAACAATGTTAGATATTGACTGTTTGCATATCTTATCCTAGCGATCTTAGAAAGCGACATAATTTATCTTTTGCCCTTTCGCGTGTATGTCGCGAACGAAGTCGCGGACAGCAGCTAGTAATTAATATTATAAGTAAAATTTTGTTTTGGAAAGAACAAAAATATTATATATACGAGTATAATACAAATAAAATACATATACACGCTAAAATAATAAACGAATAAATTTGATATTTTACAATAATCTTTCTGATTAAAAAAGAGCTGACACTGAGACAGTTCTCGAGATATAGGTAGCCCGCTGATACACCGACAGACGGACGCATGGACAGCAGAGGCTTATTAATAGGGTATCGTTGGTTATCTTTCGGGTACGTAAACCAAAAAAGTACTTCATCAAAGTAAACTTTAAAAATAAACCCAAACCCTCGTTATTAGATCAACAAACATAAATCACTCAGACGGGATTTAATAAAATTAATGTCATTAGAAGTTCGAAACTCGTCTAATTGTGGAAAACAACTTCGAAGCGCGGCAATTTCCTCCGAAATTGCATTAAATTTTTTGAAGGAACGGCTTTTTCGCGAATTTCCTAGTTGAAATTGGCAGCTGCATAGGAATTGCCGCCAAATATTCATTTTGTATCGCATCGCGCTCCCGACAGTAAGGTATGAAGTGACACAGGTGTTTTCAAAACACCGCAATTGGAAATTTCATAATCTCATCCTGTGTGCTCCCTAGTTTTATTTTTCTTTGCCATCACGGCATGTTAAATCCGATTGCCTAGCTTTTATTGTCTGACGGGTATTGGCTGATTGGACGACTGGTAGAGAATGCCGTATTGCATTGCCTACTTTGTACCGTTACTGTTTTAAGTTGACATAGAATATTGAATTGAAGGTTCACCGTGTGATGTTGAATCAGTGCGATGATGATGTTGTATGGTGGTGATGATAAAAATGTTAACAATTACTTGAATTTTAGCTACAGTGGACTGCTTTTGAAAGTCATATTTTACAAGCTAGCTTTCGGCAACAACTTTTTACGTACATATCACATTTTTCCCCATACCCGTAAGAATTTCGGGAAATCCTCTCTTCTCAATCCTCAAGGAACCTATACAGTGTGAGTCTTTATAATGTTCACATACGAAAATGAGGGAAACTATGCTTAATTTTAGTGACGAAAAACGTACAAAAAAAAATCTAATATTATTTTTGAATCTTTTAGGGATTATTAAAAATTTTGTTCTCTGTGACCCCAGCGTAAACAAAACGGTTTAACTTTTAAACTAAACAATCAATCGCGATGAAACCATAACAACTTCATATTGATTGGAAGTAATTTGGGCGTCCTTATAAAATAAAAATAGCGGGTAAAACTACCCTCAATTGAAAATAAAAATGTTTTTTTGAAATTGAAAATAAATAAAAAGCAGCTAAGGACACAACTCACATTAGGACAAGAAGGAACTGTCCACTACTCACAGTTCAGTATTATAACTGGATAAGGAATACAGGGAACGTTTCATTCAGCTATATCATAAATACAGCCTAATTGGTAATTTAGTGCGTTCTTTCAAATGGGATTTTCTAAAGCTAATTTGCAACGATTTAAACCCTGATAACTTTTTTGTCGTATTGTGTCGGCCGGTGCCGTTAAATAATAATATACTCGCCAGAAAATGGGCTGCAGCGTTCTCTGCAAAACGCAACACCATACACTGCGATCGCCAACCTGCCTGCCAAGCGTGGCGATTATGGCTACCCCCCCCCCCCCCCATCTTTGGGGAGGCCTATGTCCAGTAGTGGACGTCTTTTGGCTAAAATGATGAACTTTGTGGCCAAACTGTTTTTTTTATTATTTTTTATTTATTAGAACCATATTTTAATCAAGAGAAGTTTCAAGAATTTATCTTGGATTGAATTTAACGAAGGTTAATTTATTTAGTCCTACATGAACTTTTAGAAAAGTATCAGTTTATTATCCAGAGTAGAGATTTTTAGTCGTATGGTAGAACAAATGTTCTACTATCCAAATAAACCTAAAAATGTTGGATTACTCGAAAAGATAACCAATTTAGACCCTAAAGATAACCAATTTAGTTCCTGAGGTTAAAAAACATATTAGCTGTAGAACATCACATTTGAATGAACACACTCAATTACCAATCATCCTTTAAATCGTGAGAGTAAATATTAGCTATTGAGTCTTGCCCTTCCTGCTTGCTTTGAAATGAGGGCTATCGTGTTTGAACTCACCGCTAGAAGCGTTAGTGTAGCGTGAGGTTTTAAATGTAAAATTTCACTGTTGGTTGGCTATTCGCGCGTTAGTCGCGCGGCTTCGCTCACATCAACTGGCTACCATACCTACCTACCCTACCCTGCTTACCCTACCTGCCTACCATACCTACCTACCTTTTTATATTTTAATACTTATGATGTTATTCCGGACAAAGACTAATCTAAAAAAACATAACCCTCCTTCTTTCGCAGTCGGGCAAATACATAAAAACCATGAAAATCGGCCCAGTCGTTCTTGAGTTATAAGTGATCGAAAACTCGACTTTGTTTAATATATTATTATTTCCTCCTAATTTCCTTCACATGCGCGTAATAACAACTTTAATGCTATGATTAAGAACCTTACTCAACAGTGGCGCCATCTGGTGAGTACAAAAACGCTAGTCCTCATTGGAGTGGCAAGGAAATCTGTGGAAACCCTATCGGATGCTAAGCAAAAGCCCGCAAGCACAGATTACCCAACATTCACATTTGCATGGCTTCGTTTTGGACAAATATTTGATCCAATCCTATATCCCGATGTTTGCTTGCAGGCCATATCAAGGCTCAAATATCTTCATTCGTGAGCTTGCGTTTATACGAAGTCAATACGTGTAAGAGAAAAATAAAGTTGACTTTCATAAAAAAACTCACTTTTCAAGCTCTGATGAAGTTTCTGGGTTTTAGTTGAATGAGAGAGAAAAGTGACTTGTTTGAAACTTTTAGTAGCTTTTTTTATCATACAGGGGATTTTTTATTTAGTGAGTTACATTTTTGGAATTGTCTCCTCGAGCCCTTATTGTAATTATAAGTATGTCACGAAAAAATACTACTACAATTACCTAATGGCGGCTGCCATTTAGTTTTTTTTTTTAATTACAGCCTATAATATCACTTCAGCTCTTAAATCTTTTAGGTTTGGTGGTTAGTATTCTAACCACTTATTCTCTATTTTTAAATATATTTACACGCCATCTATAGATTATATGCCGTACTAGGATGCTTTATAAACTCATTGTTGACCTAGTGTTACGAAACTTTGGCGCTGACGCGCGACTGTTAGGTCAATTCAATTATTTAAAAAACGAATGTCTGTTTTTTTTAATCTCGGACACTAAATTGATAGCTGCAAATGTCAAAACTGACATAAATGCTATTGAAATGTACGTCAGTTTACCATTTGCGCTTGTCAATTTAGTCACCGAGATAAGAAAACAGGCTATAGTGCAGTGTTATGTTTTCAATGCAGCAATTCGAAATTAAAAAATAAAGGTTAGCGTTATTATTGTGTTATGATTTTAGTTATTCTCTGTTATCTAGTATTGGTTTTGTCGATTTATAATAAAAAAAAAATCGTAATCTCTTATATATTTTTTTTGTAATAACGTAAATAATACTGTGGTTGGTTTATTAACCGCTGTGACTGTCTTCTTCCACCTGGCGTTAATCCCGGCCATTGCCAGGGTCCGCCTTCCTACTTAGCTTCCTCCACTTTGCCCGATCTTGAACGTCCTTCTCAGTCAGGCCATTGGCTCTCATGTCGGACTTGACAACGTCCAGCCAGTGCTTGCGAGGGCGACCACGGGACCTAGCCCCAAGGACAGCCATATTCATGCATCTCCGACCGACGTACTCCATAGGGCGGCGCATGATGTGGCCATACCATCGCAGACGACACTCTTGCAGTTTTTCTCTCACGTCACGGACACCAAGACTACCTCGGATGAAAAAGTTGCGTATGCGATCGGATCGCGTTACGCCGCTCATCCACCTCGGTATCTTCATCTCCGTGACGCGAAGCTCCTGGGTGTGTCTGCTTAGTGCTGGCCAACACTCGCCGCCGTAGAGTAGGACAGGCCGTATGATGCATTTATATATCTGCCTCTTATTAACCGCTGTGACTGTATTAGGTTTTATTTTATTTGATTCCTCTATGTGATCGTGTATTACTTTTTTCAGAATGCCGCGGGTATTGAATAGTCGTGAAATTATAGACGATCTTCAAGATGTTGTTCTTTCGGATGGCGAGAGTGTGTGTAGTCTGGAAATTGATGAAGAACACAGTGATGTACAGCAAAATATGATGGTGCTCGGGGACGTACCTTCAGAGCTACACCCAGAGCCTGGCGATAGATTTTCCTCTGATGATGAAGTGTCTTTATCATATTTAGCATCATCTAATCGAACTGTTTTAGAGGAGCCAAAGTGAAGTATTTCTTGCACTGAATTTGGTGATCGGCATAAAAAAGTGTCTAGTTATAAAAAAATACTGGTCTTCTGCACCTGATCTGCATGACTCTTACATAATATTATCTTTTATGCCACGTAACCGCTTTGGATGGCTCTTCAATAACTTCAATTGAACGATAACACCATAATGCCTAATAAACTGATCCTAATTATGACGAGCTTTATAAAGTAAGGCCTTTGTCAGATACTCTGAAAAGAAATTTTGATAAAAACTCTTATGCATCAGAAAAAATAGCTATTGATGAGAGCATGATAAAGTTCAAGGGGCGCAAGCCATCAAGTTCAGATAGAATTACGCACGAAAGGCAATATGCACCAGCCAGAGCAATCCACTTCAAGAAAATGCGCTAAATGTAGCACAAAAATAAATCCAGCGCAAACTGTTTGGTAATGTAGAACCTTTAAAGTTCTTCTTTGTATCCATAAAGACAAAACATGTGTTTCAAACTTTCTTAAGAAATAAATTGTTTGTATTTGCCTGCAAATAAAATTTTCTTCCTCATTCTTGTTTTGATTATATTTCATGCCGACCGCCATGGTGGTTAGTATACTAACCAACTTATTACTTGAAAACCTTAATGGATATAATTGTACATTTTTTTTGTAATAATTAAACCAAATTTCCATTTGTTTTCTTTGTAAAGTAATCATTGAAAAATTGTGGCTGAAAGAGAATTGTACCTTTTTAACCGACTTCTTCAAAAAGGACGAGGTTCTATGTTTGGTTGTATGTATTTTTTTTTATGTATGTTCACTGATTTCTCCGCCAATTCTGGACTGATTTTAAAAAATATTTTTTTTTATTCGAAACCCTATACTCTTGAGGTGGTCCCATTGTCACCAAGTTAGAATCTAATAATAGGATTACATGAAAATCGAGGGAAACCCTCAAATTTTATAAGCACATACACTGTTTTTCATAAACTTTCTTACGCAATTCGGATATTAGTGCCTGGTAATCATCATCTCATGTTGCTGAGCTGATGATGAAAGGTATAAGTCAGGATCTGATGATGGGATCCCATGGAAAATGTTTGTTCAGCGATATTTTCGCTAATTGTTAACCGATTTGGATGATTCTTTTTTTTTTGTTTGGAAGAGTATTTTCTATAAGAAAAAATCACTTTAATTTCGGAAATCGGTATTCAAAAACGAAAAAACCAAAAACCCCGACTTCCGAAATTAAAGTTATTTTTTATTTTGTAGTGTTTTGTTTTTGGAAGTCGGTTTTATTTTTTTGTTAAAAAGTTTTTTTAAATGCATCCATTGCGTACCGTTTAGGCTAAAAGGCGTACCAAATAAATGAAATGCACAGTCAGACATACATACACACTCTCGACTACTCCGGAAGCTTGGTTTTTTGCAAATTTGTTTTTTAGGCCTACCTTTCAGTAGGCCTGCCGATAGGCCTTAAGCTCCTATTCCATCTTCACCTAGATCTGCCGCGAACTTTCTTCGAGCAATTATACAACGTGTAACAGAATAAAAGCAATACCTCTTAAGGTATAATTGTATTTTTTTTTTATTTTAGGTTTACTAACAATTATCTACACTGCATTCTTATAAAAAAACACATACCTTAAAATAAGTTTACAGTGTAATAATTACTTAAAGGTAAACACCACATGCATAAAATAATAAGTTCGTAAGTTAAGCTAACTCACACTAATAATAAGCGCTAATCAACGTTATTAAACAAATTTCGTTAATTGAATTACGAATCAAATTGAAATTGGTAACATTCACATAAATAGATAATATCTTTTGATAACTGAATTTAAAATTAGTAAAAATAACATAACAAATAACTCTAATAAAGTAATCATGGTTATAAACAACTTTTACTACGGGACCATCTCGAAATCGCAAAAAAATCAGCTGTTCAGTACATTTTGTCGAGTTATGCGCACATAAATGTATAGGGGAGCCGATTATTTTTCACGATTTCAGTGTTGGTCCCATAGTGAAAGTTGTTCATAATGATGAGAAAAATGACCTCTTAAGGAATAGAATAGAATAGAATAAAATTAATTTAGCACATTCATGAAACACGCGTACAAAAACAAACATAGAAAATAAAAAAAAGGTAAGCCAAAAAAACTAGTGTGTGTCTCACGGCTGCACTAAAAAGGTCCATTTCAGCAATATGTCAGACTGACTATTGCGTTTATTCTGAAACAGGTTGTATACCTTCCTCACCTCATACTCTCCTTCTTAAGTTATAATTATAAAGTAGCATTTTTTTCTAATAATGGGAAATTATCAATGATGGGAGAATCAGATTCTTACAAAACACAACCGTGTTCCTCCTAAGGCCCTTTGCGTTCCAGGGCCGCGGTGACTCTTTCAATCGAATTCCGCAACTTTCAAGTTGTACTCTCGTTACTTCTGCATCAAGGATAACAACAATACGCGAACAGTGCTAAAGCATACAGCTTATATTATACAATGAAATGTTCTCAATCGATATCTAATCGAATATTCATAACTTCACAGCTACATGCCCGTAAATTCATATACCTAAGCAGCTATCGGAATGTATTGCGTCGCGCGATGAATCTCCAATACTATTGTTACTGTTAACACCGTCAAAATCCGGCTTTCACACTAATGTGTTTATTTATAAACGATTTCCTTCCACCCTTTGTTGAAAACGTACCGAGGATATTCTTGGGACGGCATCGCAGCTTTTGTATGGGGTTTGTGTATTAATGTGGATCCGAAAATGAGTAGGTACCTAATTCAACATTTAGTACCAAATATGTTGACTTTTTTAATCTCACAATCATTTGGTACTAAATTCTGTCAGGTCTCAGTAAAATCAAGAAAGTGACTGCTTACGCATGCAGTTAACGGAATTTGTATACACCAATTGACATTTTGGGCCTGGGGATTCAGGAGCTACTAAATCTCCAGTCCCAAAATACCAATTGTATCTCATTATTTAAGAGTGTTTACTTCTCGCTGTATTTCATACAACTTTTCAATATTATGATTTATTTGTGGGAGCAGCGAAGGTGGAATGTGGCACTCATTCCGCCTTGGTTGTTGTGTCAAACCTTGCGCACGTACATCAAAGGACACATTAATTTACTACAGATTTGTTTTATAAAAATGTCTCTAGGTTATTAATTAATACAATAATAATTCATAAACGATCAAGATGGGAGGATGATAATTATAAAAACTATTGCCGGCTCAAAAGGTAGCCCAAGACAGAACCAATTGAAAAGATTTGGAGGAGGCCTTCACCTTTTTAAGGGGTTGCTGCTAAACACAAATGTTAAATTTTAATTAATTAATTACTTACCTAACTATTTTGTATTTAAGAAGGAAATATAAGGCTTTTTATTTATTTTGATTTATTTTTTATTATCTCTTTCAGTCACAGTTTTACACAGATAAGAAGATCATCATAGGTTTTTCATGATGATAACAATTTTGGTTAGCAGCTTGTAATAAAATAAAGATATGTTTTTTTTTTGTTTAAGCCTTTCTAAGAAAATGGTGGTCAATAGCGAAGATCACCGTGGTTGTAGTAAATATAGAACTAAATTTAAGTCAAACAAGATGCCTTTTAAACGGACTTTTCCACATATTTTCACTAAATCACCTAAAAATATATCTAAATAGGTGGTTAGTATCCTAACCACCAAGACTGAAAGAGTTCATTCATAAACGCTTTTTCCTCACTTTGGCTGGGATTTATTGTCTTTAACATTATCTGAAGTTCTAGACAAGTGCCATTCACAGGCAAGACAAGTGTCGAAACGTCATAAATGTATGGAATTGACAAACTGTCAAAGTGGCATGCCGTTATTTTGGGATTTAGACAGTCGGATTCGATGATAGACTGGCAGTTTAGTTTTGAGTAGCATCACTCAACGGCTGGTCTAGAGTCTGAGTTCATAATACAATAGTCTAAATTTTGTAAGTCTTATAATTTTTTTGTTACAATCATACACATATATTACATCTTAGGACATCAGCTATCTGCTGGTAAAAGACCTGTCAAAATCGGTACAGTCGGAACAAAAAGCCAAACCCTAGCTGAGGCCTTTTGGCATTAATAGTTTTTTTTATTGTTTTTTTTTTATTTAAGAGCTCGTGGCCAGATAATAAACAGCCGCACGGGTCGATCATCAAGGTTAAGCAACGCTTGCCAAGGTTGGTCTATGGATGGGTGACCATCTTAACATACCGAGTTTCTTCCGTGCCTCGGAAAGCACGTTAAGCCGTTGGTCCCGGCTGTCATTTGGAGATCTTTGGCAGTCGTTACGGATAGTCAGAAGCCAATAAATCTGACTCCAGTCTTGCCATGAAGTACCGTGTTACCCAGTTAATAGGTTGTGGAGGTCTGGTAGGCAGCCGCTCCTCGTAAAATACTGGTATTAAGCTAAATCCGGCTTGACTGGAAGCCGAGCCCAATATAGTTGGGAAAAGGCCAGGCAGATGATGATGATGATATTACATATTACACATATAAGTCGTAGCGGTGCCGTACATTTTTTTTCCCCAATGTTTTCACTCTTGCTGTATAATACAGAGAAGGGGATGTGTAGGGATGATAATACCATAGTGGGAAACGGCTAATGTTGCGTGAGGGTGCATTTTCGTATGCACTTGTATTATACAATGGGATTACTCGCTATTTTGTGCCTACTTTATAGGTGAAACGTTTATTTAGTTGAAGTGAACTTGTTTTCAGTCCTTTTTAGGGTTCCATAGGTACCAAAATGGTAAAAAGCAACCATTATGATGTGACTAAGTCTGCCCATCTGTCACAGCTGGATATCTTAAGTTCTAATAATGATATCAACTTGAGATTTAGAACAGTTCGAGATGACGTTTGCTCATTGTTTTGCGAAGAAGAAAAAAATATAAGAATGTATAATATATTTATTTCGCAACAGCGACTGAAAGCGATTCTTATAAACTAGACGTGGAGCTACTAGGTACTAGGTCTACTAGGTATAATGAAAGAGCAATTTGCGCATTCTTTTTTTTAAGTTCGCGGGGTTTTCGGCTTTTGACGAAAAATGGAAAAAAATAACTGTTCCTCCTCCCCAAAGTTTGCATAGAGAAATATCTGAAATTATTCTATGTGATAGAAATTTATGTAACGATAACATGAAAAATAAGACAATGTCTCTAAATCGCACACTTTTTCAGAAATCATCGCCAAAAATTATATTAGTTCCACTAATCGTCTTTAATCGTCGTCAAACGGCGATGCGCCACCGGTACACGATGGATATCCCACCCATACGTACAAAACGATTTGGTAACACATTCATAATGTGTACAGCTAAGGAGTGGAATTCCCTGCCGGAGACTGTGTTTCCTGATAGCTACAACCTGGGAGTCTTTAAGTCAAAAGTGAAAAGACTACTTCTAGGCAAGCGTGCTCCATCTTCGACAGCATCATCGGTTACCATCAGATGAGATAGTGGTCAAACGCGTGCCTATCAATAGAAAATCGTTAAGAGATAGCGCTGATCTAAAACTGCAATATACGCGACTGCTGTGGCATGTATGAGAAGCACAATCGGTATCATAACCAGGTAAGCCAGTATACACACAACTTGTCGAAACGGGGTATAAAGACTCGACGGATACCCAAAAAGAGTACGTTACGAACGTATTCCCCACAAAAAGATCCACAAGTTGAAGTGGTTGAAGTGCCTGGCGTGCTATCACAACCGTAAAATGTCTAATTTTGGATAAAACTTTTCAATAAATCCTTTTGTAGCTTCTCGTAGTTCTATCATTATTATTATTCTTTTATTTCAGACAACTGTGGCCCATACGGAAAAAAAAACAGATTTAAAGTATAAATAAACTAAGACACACGAAGTGATGGCATCATATTACGACGAAAATGTCAGTACACAACTCTTCCTTTTGGAACGTGTCGAGATGTTGTGTCGAAATCCGCACCACAAACAACTTAAATTTGGACTGTGACGTGGCTTCAATTTCTCGCCCCTCTTAAGGTGGAAGCGCCCTGCGAAATTCAAATATTTTATGTTTTTTTGCAATTTGCCGGTCAGTGTGAAGTGTTTGTTGATCAAAATACGATTCGCGACCGTAACGCGTATTTGTCTAAAGAATTATAACCATTTTAATCATCAATATAGCCCTTTAAGTTCATGAAGCCCTATTGAATGACTTTTTCATGAAATAACCATTCAATAGGGCTTCATGAACTTAGAGGGCTATATTGAGGTTGTCCGTTATTGTCACCAGACGGCGCTTATTCAGTTTCAATACAAATTCAAAGCATTTTATTTCAAATAAACCATTCACAGGCACTTTTGAAACGTCAAGGTCGGTCAGTCAAAAACATGGAAGCTATTTGCACGTTCCAAAGCGTAGATCTCTATGGAGAAGAACGTGCAAGAAACTCCACGGACACTCTTTTAAATCATGTTCTGGTTTTACAAAATTTCAAGTTACATATACTTGTTGCTTCTGCATGTGAGGACAATGCAAAGGAAAAAAAAAGGGCTTATTATAAGAATTTTAAATATAAAGATAAATAAGCCAATGGCAGTTAAGAGATGACCAGTCTCAACCGACGGCGCCTGTTCACGAACATGACGCGTGTATCGGCACCCTTCAGCTCAACCATTTCGAAGGGAACCGAATGATCAAACCCACGCGCCGCCATCAGCGAGACATTTGAGTGAGCATGACATGCTCTCAACCACCATGCTCGTTCATGTCCAACAAGTAAAACTATAACTACTCACATAAAATGTAAATGGTTTCATGGTACTCACATTTACAAAATTTGAAAAATATGCTTCTACTTTACACAAAACTATGGTTGTCTTTGACCAAATAATGAAAAATAAATTAATAAAGAGAACGATTAAGATCTTACATCAAAAAGAATAAATAAGAAATTAATATAATAATATAATTTGTATGTATATAAGAATAAATAAACGAAATAATGTAAGAACCTCTAAAAGGAGCGAGCATCTCTTCCAAATATAAAAACATAGAAACCTAAAAAGTGGACCTAAGCAGCTGTGACTGTGGAGCAGGACCAGCATTTAGCCAAGCGTTTTTATCGAGGATATAATCTTCCAGTTTATAATACGCTTGTCTACATAGTGTGCGTTTTATGCATGCTTTAAATTTTCTCTCATTCAGTTCGAGAATATCAACTGGTATTTTATTATAAAATTTAATACAGTACCCCATAAAAGAAGTGTGTACTTTGGCCAATCTGAATCGGGGTTGATCTAATTTGTTCCTATTTCTAGTGTTAAAATTATGCCTGTCACTAATCTTGCTAAAGAGATGAAGATTTTTCCGAACATACATAATATTTTCGTAAATGTATTGACAAGGTACCGTCATGATGTTGATATCCTTAAACAGTTCTCTTAGGGAATCACACCGACGGAGATTGTAAATGGCTCTGATGGCTCTTTTCTGCAGGATAAATATAGACTCGATGTCTGCAGCACGTCCCCATAATAAGATACCGTAAGACATGATACTATGAAAGTAACTAAAATAGACCAGCCTCGCGGTATCTATATCGGTAAATTGACGGATTTTTCTGACAGCGTATGCTGCTGAACTTAGCCGTCCCGCAAGAGATGTTAAATGAGGACCCCATTGTAGCCTTGAGTCAAGCGTAATCCCCAGGAAAACCGTGTTTTCGACGAATTCAAGTTTCTCCTTGTTCAATACTATGTCGCAATCATTTCTTTTAACGTTCGGTAAGGCAAATCTGATGCATTTAGTTTTTTTCCCATTTAATACTAAATTATTAGCAGTAAACCAATTTTGGACCTGCTGTAGGGCGTTATTTACGTCGTCAAGATTTACGACGTAAATGGACGTTTACGCTAACGTGATCGAGAACGTTAAAAAACTGGCACTAAAGCCACAGTTGGTCAACACTTTCATGTACTCCACAATCTTCTCAACCTTCGAGGAGTGATGCAGTCGAGACATATACAACAACGTCGTGGATATCGCTGGACGTAACTGCATATTTGGCCTTGTCAGTCCAGTACCGTATTGATTGCGTTCAGTAAGCTTCTTCTTCTTCTGAACTTTGATGAAAGCATCCTCAAGACACTCTTGCTTTGCTGTACAGCGCTGTATCAGATTTCTCGAAAAGGTTTCACAGCGATGTTCCAAGCTATGGTTTTATTACTGCGTCGTTTGACAGTTTGTTTAGTAGTGATATTTGCATGTTAACAATTCTTAGAAATCTATGCTGAACCACTCGGATTCGTCTCTCAGCTCATCTACTAAAGAAAGGATTTTTATAACGCAATACACTTACGGAACCAATTTGAAGAAATCAATGTCCAGACGTTTATGCCGTGTAGTTTGTACCTGATTCCAGAAACCTGGAGGTGGTATAATTATTATGTATACTAATTTAATGCGAAAGTAACAGACTTTATTTGTTATATTTCACGCCTATTATACCAATTTTGATGAACTTTGGTAAAAAGATACATTGAAAATTTGAGAAGGATAAAGCATGTAAAAGCCCGGGAATACAGGAATCATTTCCCTTGTGATAATTTTCACGCTGGCGAAAGCCCCTGCCAGAATCTGGCTACTTACTTTTTTCCTGGCTGGAGGTTTTAATATTTATATTAAGGCTGCCATAGGAAAGTCCGGTTAAGCATTCGACATGTGATAGCAGAATATGCTGGAATCATTATTATAACAACTTTTGTACCATATTCTCACAAATAAACAATTTTGATTTGATTTGATTTAATTTGACAACCTCCTAGTTTAAACTACGAGAGGCTACAAATAAAAAAATATAATTATAGTAAGTTCAGTCTTGCCATGAAGTACCGTGTTACCCAGTTAATGGGTTGTGGAGGTCTGGTAGGCAGCCGCTCCTCGTAAAATACTGGTACCTATTCAGCTAAATCTAGCTTGACTGGAAGCCGACCCCAATATAGTTCGGAAAAGGCTAGGCAGATGATGACTTATAGTAAGTTCAGAATGGTAAATTAATGCGGAAATATAAAGTAGGTACATTTAAACTTAAATTTGGGAATTCAGTATACTTGTTTTTTGCATAAATAGCCAACTTTGGCTTTCTTATTCTCAGAAACTGAAATATTTAGACAACTTTGGCTTATCGGATAGTAGAGAATAGTTATTAGTATATTGCATAGCGGCCTCACTTTTCGCATTATCTATTTGTAAAAAAAAAAATCCGAAGTAATATTCTCGTGTAAAGCGTGACGGCACTTTTTCGAGCTCGTATATTGAACTACTGTAGGTACTAACCAAGTGAAATAAGAAATATATCATAGTATTCTTTATGCAGTGGTTTCATTCACAGTGGCCTCAGAAATTTTAAATAAGAATGGAATATCCGAATAAAAATCCCATTCAAATCAAAAGAAACTACTAAAAATGCTGAGAAATTAATTTTTATCTTAATACGTTAATATTATTACATAAACTTTGTATCAAAATAAACCATAGTTCATAAGAAATGAAGATTTAATAAATATTCGTTAAATAAATTAATAATAAACCTTAAAAAACGTAATTGCAACTGCCTAATTTCTACTTAATGCGATGAGGAGAAACGCAACTTTTTGATAAAGGTTAAGTTATTTTGTATTCCACAGCTTCACGCTGTTTAGTGTAATGAAGCGCGGCCCGTGAGCTTGCAAATATTAATTTTGCGTGCAGAATGTTCAAATCCATGTAGTGAAACAAATGTGAAATGTGTCAGTCGATGAAGAAATTTAATCACTTAAACTGAAGCTGTGGGTAGCCTAAACTCAGAAGAAGACGCCCCAGGCGTCGGGAGTCGCAGGACGATTCCCGGCCGCCGTAGGCGCGGGCTTGCGGACGGCGAGCAGTGGGTGGCTCGCCGTCTGATCAGAACTAGGCCCGGGTCGGCGGCGCGCTGCGATCCCAGCGCGCCTCAAAGAGATGTCAGCGTGGAAGACGGGGCCCGCTAGGGCAGGTGCCTGCTGGGGCTGCGGAATCTGTTCGAAAGAGGTGCCGTAGCTTTGAAACGCAAAGGACACCAGGAGGAACACGGATGGGTTTTAGTCAGTAAAAGTCTGACACTCCCTCTTGCTTCACCCAGAGCGGGAGGAGTCATTTGATGATTTCCCATCCTTAAAAAAAAAGGGTAGCCTAAACTAATATTACTAGCGTCCATCTAATATATTTCATCATCATCATATCAGCCGACAGACGTTCACTGCTGGACATAGGCCTCTCCCAAGTGTCGCCACTACGACCGGTCCTGTGTGTCTTGCATCCATCGGCTACCCGCGACCTTCACCAGGTCATCGGTCATATATTTCATCAATTTGATTTAATCCAAATAAACTAACCGTAAAGCTCGTGGCTAGATAATCACAGCCGCACGGGTCGATCTTCAAGGTTAAGCAACGCTTGCCATGGTTGGTCCGTAAATGGGTGACCGTCTTAATATACCGAGTTTCCTCCGTGCCTCGGAAAGCACGTTAACCCGTTGCTATCATTTGTAGATCTTTGGCAGTCGTTACGAATAGTCAGAAGCCAGTAAATCTGACTCCAGTCTTCCCAAGAAGTACCGTGTAACCCAGTTAATGGGTTGTGGGGGTCTGGTAGGCAGCCGCTCTTCGTAAAATACTGGTATTTAGCTAAATCCGGCTTGACTGGAAGCCGAGCCCAATGTAGATGGGAAATGGCTAGGCAGATGGTGAAATGCCTAGATTAATAATCAAGCATAATTTTTATGCGGATGCATTTCATGAATTTTTATGATAGTTCCCTAAATGCCGCATCAACCATTTCGCTGATCCATCCATTCCTTTCTTTTCCCAATAGTAATGTAACCTGGTGAAGGCGCCATTTCTGTAGCATCTGTTCAATTTTCCCGCTTTACTAGATTTTGTTTCGACACAGATAGGCAAGTGTGCCTACGGATATTGGCGCTATTCTCATTATGATAAAAGGTTCAATACCGGGATACCTTTGCTATTTAACCGTTTCTGTTTTTGTGTTTTTATTTGATTTGGTACAATTTAAACGAAAGGTACCTTACCTTGTATGTCAGATTCTGATATAATTGAATTAAAGGCGTTTAGTAAATGTGTTTTTAGGGCTCCAATACTATGTATAGAAAAACGGAGCCCTTGTAAGATCACGTGGTTGTGTCTGTCGTTTGACCATCTGTCACAGTTGATTTTCTCCGAACTTTGTGCGCCAAACACAGATACGAACAAAAAAAAATATCACTTTTTGAGGGGAAAATTAGAATCATTGAAAAAGTGTTTTTTTTAACCACAGGTACTCTGTAACATTTCCAATCAAAAAGCTCATCGCAAGGGTCTAAAAAGTATTTCCTGAAACTTTTTAAAAAATATTCCATTTTGAAGTTATTAATGCAAACAGATGAAATTTGAACAAAGGTAGGCCCTTATCTACAAAACTACTACCTAAAATAAAATAAAAATGCAAAAAATAGTTCTTTACCTAGCGATTACAGGAAAACCTATGAGAAAGTCTATGTTTCTTTTTTAAACAAGTTAGACAAATAATATTTTTTTACTGCTGAGGCGGTGGCAGTGCGTAGTATTTTTGACAGCTAACTTCATGACACGCTCACTCCACCCAAGCTTTCACTTCGACATGTTTACAGAATCGACCGGCTGTACATGTCGAAGTTAAAACTTAGACGAAGTGAACGATCAAATTAAGCTGTCAAAGCATACAAAAGTTACAAAGCATAAATTTGTGTTTTTCCTTCCGCCCGAACATTGCTCGAGAGCAGACGTGTTTTTTGGTTGCTTCTGCTAATTTTCGAAGTCCTACCATTTATTTAAATTAATAAAGTTAATTATTTTGTGTGGACCTTGGAGCCCTATTTTGTTTACGAAGACAGAGAACAGTAAAACCCGACATCACTCACTCTGGACCTCTCTGGACGCCGCAGGAGTAAACGTGAACGGCCACCGTCTACCAGGGTACTATAGATGCTAAGGACATACACTGCGTCACACTGAAGACAACTGCGAGTGAGCAAGATAGAATATATTTATTTTTGACATATACACCGGGAAAAAGTACTAGGACCTCAGAGACAGGAGAGGCTAGTTTATGACCCTATACTCATCCATTTTTTGGAACCTACTCCTGTCGTCCGATTGGCTAAGTTAGTAAGCGCTTTGATCCATGCCCCCGCAGAGTGCAAGTTCGAATCCCGCAACTCCCTTGAATTTTTGTAATATTAATAAATAATAAATGTAATATTATACTTTTTTCTTTTTTTTTGTTGTGAACACATTTTTGTTACATTATGCCATTAAAACGTGCGCCACCCCCGTCATCGCCGGCAGTGCGTTCTGACTCAGAACACGATTTTTCTACAAAGTCGATTGAACAACGGATCCTAACGTAACACTGCGGAAGCGGAAATTTGATCAGGTGGATGACATGTTTATGGCTGAAATGAGAACCTTATTCTTAACTTATGAGAAGAAACAGAATGAAAAAGATGCGTCTCTCCGGGTGGCTGTGGATGAAATTAAATTGCTTAACACGGCCTTGAAAGAGTCGGCTGACTTTGTCTCAAAAAAGTATGATGATCTCATATTGGAACTCAACAAGTTAACTACAGAGCGTAAAGAAAACTTAGCATATATTCAAGTCTTGGAAGAAAAGGTGGAGAATCTCGAAAGATATCAAAAGGTCACTTGTCTAGAACTAAGAAACGTACCACCTTCAACCCATGAGACTAAACAAGATCTTACAAACATCAATACAGGCAAAACTCTTAATATTCCAATAATTAGTTCAGACATTCGAGATGCGTATCGTTTAAAGGCCAAGTCTGAATCAAACAAACCAATTTTAATTAACCTCACGTCATCAATTATGAGAGAAAAGATAATCCAATCCATGAAATCCTACAATAGATCAAACCAGGATAATAAATCAACAGTGAATCTACAATTAGATGGCCCTGTCAAAACAATTTACTTATCGGAAAGCCTAACCTTTAAAGTAAAAAGACTACATTACCTCGCACGAAACTTTTCGAAAACAAATAATTTTAAATTCTGTTGGACTGCGAACGGGAAGGTATTAATCCGCAAGAAAGAGGGCGCCCCAGCTTATACCATAAACTGTGAACTGGATTTGAAGAATATAAAACTGGGAGAATGACTATTCTTAAGTACTACCTTATATTGTTATTCCTTATCCACGATTTTTCTTTTTTCGATTTATGCGTTCTTTAATTGTTATTATGTTTTAATAATTAGTAATTATAATTCATTGCCAAAATGCCTACAACAATACTCAGTAATTTTATCATTTTATGTAACATGTACAAAGACACCTACAGCAACTTGTAACACTCTCATGATCATATCATTCATTCTAATTCATAAAACAATATTTATATACACTAATACCTACCCAAGTAACAATAATATTGAAAATTACACATATAATTCAGACGTTCAAGCACATAGAAACATTCTTAAAATAATGGTATATCTTCGACAAACTCTACTTGAACCTCTCATTAGTGATCTGCTACTGTTGAATGACTCTAGTGGATAACATACGCGATTTAAACGATCATATTGATCAATTATCAGTATCTGATTCACTGCGCTCTGTACCTGAAGAATGTTCCTCTTATGTTAATAATCCTAATAAGCAGTTTAAGATTATGACATAAAATATCCGGTCCGTTTACGCAACTTCGACTCGTTTCTGACACTCCTCTGTCGAATAAACCTTGAATGTGATTATATTGTATTAACAGAGTGTTGGTTGAAATCTAATTATGCAGTCGATTGAAAATTACTCGACCTACTATACTGCACAACAAAAAAATCAGAATGATGGCGTCATCATATATGTTAAAAATGTCGGCATCTACTCTGTCACCGAACCTGACTTTATGGATGCAAGTTGCCTTGTGCTGACAATCGGCACAGAAAAAGCTATTGTATGTATTTACCGCTCACCTTCTATTCTAGACATAACTAGATTTTTACAATCTCTGAACTCTCTTCTAACTGATCTTTCATCTTATAAAAACATAGTTATTCTTGGAGATATAAACCTTGACATCAGCGGTAACTCAACCTCAGATCATATTTACGACTACCTCAATTTGATGGCTTTTCATGGTCTTCTTCCTGCCCACAATTACCCTACGCGTGAGTCTGCTTGTCTGGATCATGTCATGCTCAAGAAAAGCTCATTAGCGCTTACAATAGTGATTGACTCTTCTGTGACAGACCATAATTCTGTCTTGCTTTGTCTGACACAAAGTAAGCTGGTAACTACTGGATTCAAAACTATCTCAAAAGTCAATTACAGCTCTCTGGACTCTGAAATCAACAATATCAATTTCTATCCGATTTATGAATATACTGATGCCAATGAAGGTACTTTTTATTTTATCAACACGATTGTCAGTATTTTGCGCTTGCATACAACTATAATTAGGCTTCCAAATCACAAACGTCAACTTAAACCATGGATGAGTGTTGGCATGCTTCGCTGTTTGCGTAACAGAGATGCATTGCACACAAAATTGAAGGCGTCCCCATATAGTGCCATACTAAAGCTAACATATAAAAGATTTAGGAACTACTGCTCAAAAATCATTAAAAAACTTAGGAGGGACTACGATAGGGCGGAGTTGAGCAAAGCTGGCAATGATAATAAAAATATTTGCCAAATTATAAAAAGAGTGATGAACACTGCAGCCCCAAAAAATCCAACTGTTGCTGGTGTGTTGACTAGTAATAGTTTCTTCTGTTTCTCCGCAACAGTCAGTAAACTCTATTAATGGGTTATTTGTTGACGTTGGCAAAAATCTTGCAAATGTATTTACCCACCAACACATTATTGGAAGCCCACCACGCATCACTGATACCATAGCAGCGCCGCTACACTCCTTTTTTATGGTCGACACCGATGGGGATGAGGTTGAAGCGCTGATCATGTCTCTAAAAACTGAAGCTGCCACTGGATGGGATGGCATATCGACCAAGTTTCTTAAACGCTATAAGACTGTGCTTGTCCCTCCTTTAACATACCTGTTAAACCTTTGCCTCAGTACCGGTGTATTCCCTGTCTACTTGAAAAAAGCCATAGTACATCCTATACACAAGGCTGGGGATAGAAGCTGTGTCAACAACTACCGACCCATTGCCGTCATATCTTCAATTTCTAAAATCTTAAAACGCATCGGCCTCCCACTGAAAATGTTAACGGACTACCTCAACGACCGGACTCAGTGCGTAAAGATTGATAGTTACCTGAGCTAGCTACCTGTCACTTTTGGCGTTCCTCAGGGAAGTGTGATTGGGGCCACGCTATTCTTGGTCTACGTTAATCAGCTGTGTAATCTTCTTCTCCAAAATGGAAAAATCACGGCCTTTGCTGACGACACTGCACTTACCTTCACTGGCGATACTTGGCATGAAGCATTTGATGCGGTGTAAAGGGGACTAGATAAGGTTTTAAAATGGCTTAATGATAACCATCTTACCCTTAACACGGACAAAACAAAAACTATCTGCTTCACCTTACGCCAAACTACACAGCCTCCAAATTTATATTCTCTAATAGCTCACTCAATGAACTGTCCAAACGACGGCACCTGCTTTTACCCCAAACTCACCCGTACCCCGTAATCTGAGCTTCTCAGCCCACATAGATCTATTAACCGCAAGGATAAGAAAACTAATAATTGTTTTTAAGACTTCGACACGTGGCTGAAGCACAGATAGTCAAAAGGGTCTACCTCGCCCTTTGCCAATCACTGTTGTCATATTGTGTTTCGACCTGGGGTGGTGCGCCTAAGACCATATTATTAAAATTGGAAAGAGCTCAAAGAGCTGTGTTAAAGGTGAGTACTTTTCGTCCGATACTCTTTCCAACGGAGGAACTATATAAGTGTTGTGGGGTGCTCTCTGTCAGACAGCTCTTTATTCTTAGTACAGTCCTATTACAACACAAATATACCCCCTACACTGAAGTCACCAAAAGACGCAAGGATCAAATTTGCCAACACTACAGATGTAAATATTCATTTAGGTACTAAAAGATTTATTTACTTCCAAGGTCCTCAATTGTACAATGAACTAAATAGGAAATTGAAATTTTACTCTTTTACGACCTTCTCTCTTTAAAAGACTGTGTGAAACTTTCTGTTTACCCAGAATTATTTAGATACAGAACGTCTGCTTTTTTCAGATAATAACCCCTAAAACTTTCAGTTAACTCACCACATATCATAACACCATCGACAATACACACACTAATAATAAATAGATGAATGATTTTTTGTTAAAATAAAATAGTTCAGTAATTTTTAAAATAGACAAACAATGCTTATGTTAACTTTGTTTTAACAAACACTTGCTCTACCTGCATTTAATTATTATGTAAAGAATATGAATGTATGGGCTTGTGCCACTACCCTTAATACAAGTTATTCAGTAACTTAGTAAAGGTGCTGGTTGCAACACCTACCAGTTTTTATTATTTTAAATGTAATGTAATGTAACTAAAAACAAATATTTTATTATTTTTATAATAACATTGTAATTTTATTGGCTGAATAAATTATTAATGGCTGAAAAAAAAAACAAAATAGAATGACACTTCACTTTTTTTCACTCAACCTTAGTGTACGCGGTGAGATATCGACAAAATAGACTGGCTGTAGCTATCAAGAAATAAACCAAAACTGTAACGTCTAGCTCCTAATTTTTTGTCCGACTTGAGAATGTTACATTGATATAATTTAATATATTCCATCAGGTTGTTTTTTTTATTCACAACATTTTTAATTAAAAATAAAATGCATTTTGGGTGAACAACAATTTAATTAAAGAAAACGAAAAAAGGTAATTACGAAAAAAAGTGTTTCAACGAAGTTTACAAATTGGTTTTCTACGCAAATGATATAGTTTACTTAAAACTATACTGTTAGCTAAAATGGGTCACTCCCGCTTGTTAACGTTCCCGTTTGGTAACGCTACATATTACATACCTATAGTGGTGTATTGCATGCAGGTGCAGTCACTATGTAAAGTCTAATTTCTAAGGAATTAAACATTGTCTTGAAATTAAATAAGTATTTAAGATTTTTGTATTGTTTCGTATTAATAAATATATTGGATTATAAAAACAACATACGCTAGTACAATATACATTAGGAAAACTTTGTTTATTTATTCCAGATGTGTCTACTTGTAACTAGGTATACAAAAATAAAAAATCAAGTAAGTCTATACTGATACACAAAGAGAAAATATTTGTATTTTTGTATGTTGTTAACAAAAATACTCAAAAACTACTAGACCGATTTCAAAACTTTTTTCACCATTAAAATGCTACAGTATTCCTAAGTAACATAGGCTATATTTAAAATAGAAATGATTACAGTAAAAACATGGATCTTTAAGATGATTGCAGCTCGGAAAAAGTCACAAACAAAGTGCTAGTAAAATATAAAATCGAATATATTAAATTAAAACTGAACACTGCTTTTTTACGTAACTAATCATCAATAAGGTAGTTTATAAGAGTAGAAAATAAAATTTATTAAACACTGGCAGACCAGTACGTTTTATTTTGAGTGTATTTTAAGGTGTGCGCTCGCGTACGTAACATCTACAAACATTAACAATGTATTTGTAGCGTTACCATACTAGAACGTTACCAGACGGGACTGACCTGTTAAAATAAAACGTATTGTCTGTAAATTTTCTACAATAACTTTTTATCTCTACCCTTTGATCTGGTTGTCTTGGACATTGATCAATCAAAATGCAGTTTGAAGTTTCATCACACCATCCGCAGTTGAATCTTTTATCCAAAGCTTGACATTCCATACAGTCGCTTGCCATGAGCTCGCACTTATATACCACCATCAGAACCGTATTAGAATGTGGCACTGCACCACCCCACAGCAATCTTATGTCGCCCAAAGTTATACTTCGTTCAATTCTCAAAGTTGCCATATTACAGAACAGTGTACTGTCACTAAGTGAACCTTTCAATCTAACTATCGATTGCTCTAGATGTATTTCACAGACAATATTTCGTTTGTAAAGTGTTAAGTCGTCTATTCTCAAATTCAGTTTGATGGACGTTCCTATATTAGCGGGAACAAATACAGGATCAGCAGGCACAATCTCAGTACAAAATCTTGATTGAGAATTCTTGCGGTAGGCGTTATCGAGATTTATTTTCTGAGGACAATGAAGACTAGCGTAGTGCGTACAACCAATTTCATGGCACCAGTCACATTCGATACCCGCTTTCTTACAATCCCAACAACTGCTGAAAGTGGTGCAATAATCTTCGACTGTATCTTTTTGATATATTTGTGTTTCACGTGTTTTGGTTAACATAATGTATGTGAAAATAACCCAAACCATTTCAAACGTGTTTGGCATTGTCTTTATATCAGCTTGTAATATTGACTTCCTTTTATATAGGTATGTACCCTTCCTGAAATATAAGCAGTAAGGTTTTTATTAGATTGAAAAAAAAATATCTACTACTAATCAAATACTTTTTCTCCCTAAAGTTACTAAGTTTATACCATTGAAAGATAGTTAGTTCGTGGCTAAGAAATACAGTACGAGTCGATCTTCGATCGTCTATCGTCGTTCCGTCTATGAGTGACTTTCCCTAACATGCATCTTCTCTGCCCAGAAAAGCATGTTAAGGTCCTGACTGTAGTCAGAAACCAGAATTAGTCGTTTTTCCAAAGGGTTTACCAGTAACTAGGTTTTGGAGCTCTGGTAGGCAGTCGTTTATTATTATTATTATTTATTTCACCACAACCAATTACACCAAAAACCGACCCCAAACTATATGTATAGGTAAATACTGGGCAGAGATAAGCAAATTAAAAAAAACTGAGATTACTTACAAAATATTGAAATCCAATAAAAATCAACACTACAGAGAAGTAACTCTATCAGAAAAATAATCCTTACTAAATAAGTTTACAAATGTCCCTCCTATTTATAACTTTCGATATATACATGTTTCCATTGTCAATAAAAGTGAGTTGATCAATGATTACATCTGTTTAAAGTGATATCACTGTGATGAAATAATGAGTTTACTATGTAATTGTTTGGAAGGCAGGTTGTGTGTATTTTCGTATGCGAGAGTACACACAACTCCGTACTCGTATGGTTGAATTGGTGAAGCCCTGTTCTGAGCGCCTCTAGGTAGGAATTGGGGCCATGTTGTAGCCGCAGAAAATGACAAGGTCCGTATTTTTTTATAGGCCAAGCCGCCACATATTCCTATGACACAATCCGGCGGGCAGACCAGGATCAGTGCTTCCCCGTGCTTCTCTATGGCCTCACTCTAGATGTGAATGGCAAACGCTAGAAGACCGAGCGACCGGCTGAGACCGATTTCACCGGAACCCTTATTGTCGTTCACTAAGGATATTATTCGCTTCTAAGTAGGCCAGGAGCTTATGATTCAGCTTGCGTTCCATACTCTGTGAGATGGGTATTTAATTCGACGGGTTAGCTCGACTACTACTTTTTGGGCACGGGCTGCACGTTAGCTTGCTTCCAAGCCTTCGACACTTTCAAGTCTCAAGCGAAAGGCGAAATAGGCATGTCAAGATCAGAGACAGCTCAGTTTATCTGCCGAAATCCCATCAGGTGACTAGCCTTTCTCACATCTAGGTTACGCAGTACCTTAAGAACGTCGTTCTGATGAATTTTTATGCTCAACATACTCGACTAGCATCAAACAGGAGAAGCAGGGGGCGTCGCGCCACCAGGATACAGACGTGACGATTCCGAAAACATAGAGACTAACAAGTTTGCTTTCCCCTCAGCGGAGTGGGCCAGCGACTCATCGGGTCTAAGCAGTGGTGGTAGTGACGGGCAGCAGAAGTTCGATTCGACGGACTTAGGCAGGGACCAAAAAGCCTTACTACATGATGAATGTATGAAGCAAGTTTATTCCGTAGTTTTCCGCAACACTTTATTGCGAGACTTGGGACCATAAAATGGGCGAGCTTTACCAGACATTGTTACGTCTGAAAACGGAATGTATTGCTCCATTTCCCGCCGCACGGCGTCAGTGCACGACGGTGCATCAGTTGAAAAAAAGCAAGTAAGCTGCCAACATGCAAAGAATGATCGCATGCCATCCCAATCTGCTGACCTGTATCGCCATACCCGCCGGGTGCCTCTAGGGCTAGGATCGGGTGGCTTCACCAGACAGTGGTTGCAAGCCATCGGCTGAAACCTACCACCAGTTAGTGTCACTTGATTATCACTATCCGGGGACCACGTGTAGGGACTAATTAAAGGTGTTCTCCTACGGACGGGTGACTCGGCCCTATTTTTTTTTTTCACGTATACAACTTACCATAATTTTCACAAATCATCCTGTTTCGAAGCCAATTAGACTTACTGACACATTTCTCTTTACTCACACATTTGGCTATTGAATCACACCATCCGCACTCATAAGCGGCTGGAATTCTCCTACATAATTCACAGTTTGAGGCCAACACTTCACATTTGTAAACAATCAACGGAAGTTCATTTGAATATGGTTCAGCTCCACCCCAAATAAGACTTAGAGTACCTCTATCCGTCTCACCATACATTTTGGCATATGAGGTCAAAACAACAGGATAGCAATGCACCACATCATTTACTATCAGTCCTTTTAGATGAATAGTTTTCTTCCAAACCTTGATCTGGCAAATAATTTCCTTATTATACAGTGCTGGATCTGGTACATAAAGTTGTACTTTTATTTTTGTTGATTCCCCACCTGGGACCGCTATGGGCCCTTCGTATTCAATGTGAGGACAAGCTTTTAGTTCGCCAGTTATATTGGATGTATCCGCTTTAGTTTCAGCGTAGGGACAAAGATATTCAGGACTTTCCGTGCATCCATAGTTATGACACCAGCCACATGGAAACCATAAGCATTTCACACATTCGTAGCAATTATCAAAAGAACGGCAATAGCTGCTCGGGTCTTTCATGAATGATGTATGACTATGATCATCATTGTTGTACTGGTTCATAGATTGCAGAAAACTCTTGATTCGGGTCATTTCATCGGATCTTAAAATGACTTTGTCTTCAGTCAATTGTCTAGCGAGCTGCGTCGTTTTCGATTCCAATGCTTCCATTGCTTTTATTTTACTCAAAATGAGGATTAGCAGTAAATTTCCAATAAACATTATAGTCACTGTCCGCAATAAATTATAGTTACTAAATACGGGCTCATCAAGAAAAATCCTCGTTTTATACCTGGTACTGACACATTTCTTGTTATCTCCATTGGTGTTTGTTAAATAAAATATTTTAAGGTTCAATGGGCCCTGCTATTATTATCAATAGCACAATTATTATTGTCTTTCGCTTTCAATGGATTGTATTTTCGTCCAGTGAAACGATTTTTTCTACTGTTATTTTAAAACATTCACATTATTTATTAAAGAAACGTAAATGCAGGTTGTGTGAAAGACACAGAAATTTTGCTCATCGTCTTACCAGTTCTTTTCTTTATCTTGACGGATTCATGTAACCTTGAATTATATGAGTACAGTTAATATTGTACGGAAACAATTTAGTTAAACTAATGTGCTCCAAAAAGATTTCATAATTTATTTTGTTATACACAAGCAATCGGCTTTGAGGCCGTAACAGCAACCGAGTACATATGGTACGGATTTTGGTTCAGGTCAAGCGGATTTTAACGCAGCTAGACATTTGGATCCCGATTATATACATTGAATACTTGGCAGGAGCAACACATCTTTATTCATATTTACGTGTCTCGTCATGTGAAACAAATGAGCACTTCAAAAAGACTAAATAGAAATCTCAAAGAAAGAATCAAGTCCGCTTTTATTTCATTTGGAACAGGACACTGGTAGAGACAAAGTAACAGTCAACTGTGACAAACTTGTAAGTAACAAAAGTGAATTTAGCGCCATGTTGCTAGCGAGATGTAACAAAAAAGTTTCTAGCTAAGTACTAAAACATATTCTAAAAGCTGTTAACCAGGGCCCCTAGTCTGCTAACTTTTATAAATTCGTCATTCCAACACGATGCCATTGTCATTTTGCTAAAAGTTCGTAATCTGCTAAATTCATAATGGTCGTTCACTGATCGGTCAGTGGCAAGTCAGTGGTCTCGTAATGAAATCGTAGTGGAATGACAGTGTCGTATTGCCATTATTATAAAACCCGTTTGGAGACATGATTTTCGAAAAACTGCTGTTAAATTTGAACATTAATTTATGCCAGATTGCTTTTGTATATAATTTTACATATTATTTATTAGTGTTCTATGAAATCTGAAGTAGTAAGAAGGTCGTAAATAGCAAATACATGATGAAACTAATTTATATTTTATCCGTTTTGCTGTCAAAGTAAAATGTGACATTAGTGACATTAGGTACTGTTTACTTTACTGACGTCGACGTCTGTTTTTATTTGTTTTGAAGCGACCGGTGTTTTGCAAAGAGATTAAATTTTAACGTGAGCGTCATTAAAAAATCAAATAATTAATAGATTTGTTTATTGCTTTTATTTACTTCTCAATAACGACATCATGAGACTGTGCATCAATTGCGGAATAGCAACGGACCGCTGCAATACAATAGGAAGGTGAATATTGGAAAATGAATCATTCTTTCTATTGTACAGGAATGGGTAGGTTAGTATCTGATATTTCTATATCGTAAACATTTAATATTTTTGTACGTAATATTTAATGTAAACAAACTAAATGGTGTAATAGGTTCTGTTTAGTTTTCTTTTAATGGTATTATTTTTAAAAATAATACCAGAATGTGCAACAAATTCAAATTCTAAACATCACCAATCCAGACTAAATCTGTATGGTCAATTACAACCTATTCTCTCTCTCAGAGGGGAGGCCAGCGTCCCTTCAATGGAAATGTAATATGGTCACTTATGTTTACCAAAATTAGTCACTCAGATGTTTATTTCTAAATGCTAGTGCTAGACCTAATAGTCTAATGATAAATGTTTGTTTCAGGTAAATGAAAATGACTTCATCTTCCAAGCTTGCTCTTGATGAAAGTAGACCAGATGGAAATGAACAGATACTAGGACACCGATGAGTGTTATTCAATGTGGATGTTGTCTTCTGAAAAAAGTTTGTCCTCATCAACTTGTAGAGTACAGAACTGGTACAGTGCAAGAGTGTAATATAATGGATTCTGCCGTGCTCGGTTAGTTTACTAGTTTTATTCACGGGCTACGAAAAACATTATTTAGTTTAGTTTTGTTAACAAGGGCATAGAGAGTGTTATTTTCATTATCTATCTATACTAATATATAAAGCTGAAGAGTTTGTTTCTTTGTTTACTTGAACAAGCTAATCTCAGGAACTACTGGTCTGATTTGAAAAATTCTTTCAGTGTTAGATAGCCCATTTATTGAGGTAAGCTGTAGGCTATATATCATCACGCTAAGACCAACAGGAGCGGAGCAGTAATGAAAATTGTGAGGCAAACGAAGTTGCGCAGGTCAACTAGTATTTAATATTAGTCAAGCTCTTAACATCAACATTTGTCATTTGCAGGATTTCATTAATTCAGTCATTTTCAAAATGGGCACACACACACACAATGTCTCTGTGTAATGGCACCGTGTAATGTGGATAAATTATTTTCAGGTGGGTGCTTCAAGTGTGCTTCTTTGGATGGGTGCGAGCAAATAGAGAATCCCGGTATTTCCATTCAGGCCCCTCACCATCGGGGGCATCTTCATCAGCTGTCAAAGAGAAGAACAGTCAAGACATTCCTCATTTAGAAGAACCTACCTACACACATATTATGATAATCCTAATGAAGAAGATGATTAAAACGATTTACTTACTATGTTTTATTTTTATTTTAATATAATACAATTTCTGATTACTGTACCTGATATAAGTTAGCACCCTATTAAATACAATATAAACAAAAGCAAGCCAGGAGTGATGCACATGGCTCTTGTCTAAAAAATATAGTTTTCTGAAAACTTAAGCTTAAAGAAACTGAAAACCTAAGCACTTTTATAAAAAATCATCGTTAATCACTGCAGCATAGCTGCAAGTGCATTCCAGAGTATATAGTCTTAGATCTCTATAACGACGAATGTTTGATAATATTTAGTGTAGGAAACATAGCCACAAAAATATGCATTTTTCTTTATCTATTTTGTTTGAACGAGCTAATCTCTGGAATCAGTCAGATTTGAAAAAATCTTTTTATATTGTTAGGCTATACGGGAACGGAAAAAATCGAGATATGCGCGTATAAAGTTGCGAGCTAAAGCTAGTAACTTATTTAAAAATAATAACCTAAAATATGGGCAAATATTATCTGATTTGGTCAGTGGGTCAAAATTGGGCTTGTGAAACCTTCCTAAATGCTCTAATTTATGGCCAAATCCAGCTCTGTAACGCCAGGCCCAAGTTTTTATGGAGTTACGGTTTCTCGAAAACCACAGACACCTGGCGTTTGGCTACTGCAGCCGCACCAATGAAGGGCGAAGTTTGTCCAAAAAATATTGGATATAAAACGCCGGTAGAATGGCGCAGTGACTGGAAAAGCAATGACTGCACAATTACGTTCTAATGGTAGGTCACTGATCGATGGAACTGTCAAAATTTTAGCAGATTACCGCATACTTCTGTCATTCATTTGTCATTATGTACGAGATTACCATTTTATGCCATTTCGTTCAGTGGAGTGTCAGTGATTGATCATTGGAAAGTCATAGTGACACTATTATGTTAGTAGATTACCAAACTTGTCAAAATCAACAATTATGAGATCAGTGATCGACCATTCTGACACTATTGTAGTCAGACTTGGGGCCCAGGGCATTCACGTTCGCTTCTAAGATTAAATTGGTCCATGTAACAGCATGACAGATGAGTGTGCGATCCCGGACATTATTTACTAATAGTTTCACAATATTCTGTGTTCAAGCATAAAAGTTTATACAAAAAAATGCAACTGACTTCGAAAAAAAACACTAGATAGCATAAAGTAACTTTAATTTTGGATGTCGGTGTTTTTGATTGTTTCTTCATTTTACAGAGACTTTTTAGTGGTGCCCAACAACCAATTTCATCAGTGGTTGCGCTATTTGTCGTTTAGGAGTTACTTTGTGTGCCTTTCCAGTCCAAGTCCAGACCAGCTCATAGTTAAATTTATCTCTTTACTTTGGGATTGACATAAACCTGACAATATCTTACTTTACTACATTCTACGTTCAGCAAGTCACTGGTTCATCTTCCAAATTTTTTCTAAACAGTTTAGTGAGGAATTGTTATAAGAAGCCACAACATATTACAATATTGCAGATACTTATGCGTCTAACTTTAGCAATGTATGCATCACGCTAAGGCACTCGGTTAAAAGTCACACGTATCCAACAAACTGTCATAGTAGCTGAAATAAGGTTTCGGCGGGCATGCCTGAAAACTGTTCAATTCCCAGTAACGCAACAGCTCAGGGCCAAAAATTATCCGTTGCGGTTTTAACCCTCCAGTGGATCATGGGAAACTGTAGATCCCCAGGGAATGACACCAGAGACGAACTTGCGAAGAGCGTTTCCAAGACGGTACTGCTGGACATGTACCCACTTCTTTTCATACCTGTCTAACTGATTTGTACATGAATGACATGCCAGAGATCAATTGAACTTCTAGACAAAAAATGATCACGGGTTACAAATAACAAACAATCTAAAATGCAACAGAAGAAGACGCCCCGGGCGTCGGGAGTCGCAGGACGATTCTCGGCCACCGAAGGCGTGGGACTGCGGACGGCGAGCATTGGGAGGCTCGCCGTCTGATCAAAACCAGGCCCGGGTCGGCGGCGAGCTGCGATCCCAACGCGCCTCAAGGACATATCAGCACGGAAGACGGGGCCCACTAGGGCCAGTGCCAGGGCCAGGGCTGCGGACTTCGTTCGAAACAGGCACCGTACCCTGGAACGCAAAGAGCACTAGGAGAAACACGGATGGGTTTTAGTCAGTAAGAGTCTGACACTCCCTCCTGCTGTACCCAGAGCGGGAGGAGTCATTTGACGATTTCCCATCCTAAAAAAAAAAAAAACCGACAAACTGTCGTAGTAGCTGAAATAAGATTTCGGCGGGCATGGCTAAAAACTATTCAATTCCCAGTGACGCAACAGCTCAGGTCCAAAAATTTAACCCTCCAGTGGATCATGGGAAGCTGTAGATCTCCAGGCAATGACGCCCGAGACGAATTCGCGAAGAGAGTTTCCAAGACGGTAATGCTGGATCTATACCTACTTCTCCTCTTACTTTTCTCACTGATTCGTATATGAATTATCCAGAGATCAATTGAACTTCAAGACAACAAATTACAAACAATCTAAAATGCAATGTTAAGCCTGTATATGCGATTAACTAAGCGACTTTTCAACCCAAGTAGAAATTCCCTCCGAAGGATGAGAAGGAATAGGTATAAAAACACAGTTCCCTAAAAATATCTTTTCAACATAGGCACTGCAGCACGATGGATCGATGATTTAAAAAAGGTGACTGGCAGCGGATGGACGCGGACTGCAAGACCGAGATGATTGGCGCTTTTTGGAGGGCTTACATTCAGCAGTGGAAGCAATTGGCTGAAATGATGATGATAGTCGCCAAAGACAGCCCAATGTTCAGAGGTTGCTTCGATACCGACATATCAGTCGCCGACCTCATTCTAGAAATGAGGCCTTTGCTACACGACGTGCAAAAATCCTAGGAACGATGAGGGCGCTCAGCGAAACCTATGTGCGTAACTTCGCTGGCTAATCTAGCCAGAACTGCTAAGCACAATGGCGCAATAGGAGTCTAAGCGCGGATAACGTAATCTCAACTGTACTCTCTCCGTTGCGGGGGTAGTCTATTCTTCTGTATAGAATTATCCATTTCAACTTTATATAGCTCTATCTGGTGTTAACAACCCTAAAAACTTTCTTCAACGTCGTGTATCATTAAACGTTTCTCATTACGAAAAATTACTAAGGTTGGTCGGCGTCCTGAACAGAAGAGGTTATATTGCTAAAGCCTTGCATTCTAAGAGGGACAAGCAATGCTAGAAGTTGACTGTTCGTATATCTTATCTCATAACGGTTGCTGGTTTATAATGGGTTGCACAATGGGCCTCATCAATAGGCTTAAAGTCACTCAAAGAGCAATGGAGAGGGCAATGCTTGGAGTTTTCTTGTGTGATCGAATATAAAATGATGATAAAGAACCAAAGTTACCGACATAGCCCGAAGGATCGCCAAACTAAGGTGGCAGTGAACAGGGCGCATAGCTCGCAGAACGGATAGTCGATGGGGCTCAAAAGTTCTGGAGTGGCGACCGCGTACCGGAAGACGCAACGTTGGAAAGCCCCCCCCACAAGACGGACCGATGAAGGTTGCGAGTAGCCGATGGAAGCGAGACGCACAGAACCGGTCGTTGTGGTGACGCTTGGGGGAGGCCTATGTTCAGCAGTGGAGGTCTTTGGGCTGATATCTTACCTTAGCGATCTTAACTAGCGACATTTTTATTATACGTCATACACGCAAACGAAGTCGCGTGCAACAGCTCTTTTTCTAATCTTCTAATGTATAAAAATCTCGGATCACAGTGTTTCTAATTGAACTCCTCCAAAATTGCTTGACAGAATTTTTATGAAATTATTGTGTTTATTTATAATTATGGCAAAACAACGTTTGCCCGGTCAGCTAGTCTTAACTAAAATAATGCGTCAAAAAATTCGTCCGCATTGCTGTCCACTGGAAGTGAACCCAAAAGACTGGCGGCATTGCCACGTTGTATGGCAATGCTTATGCTCTGTCCAAGGTAAAAGCCAGCCCTTGGGTCCAATTCAGATTCAAGATAGCTTTAACTAAACCCAACGCAAAAAGAATCTTCAAGATCGGTTCATAGACAATAAAGTAATGCCGAGTAGACAAAACCATGGTTGACTTGTACACGTCTGCGTACCCATTCGCAGCGTACCGGCATGATGCTATTTTTAACAGCGTATTGGTGTAAACAATAAACAGACATGCGATTTTAGCAATGCCGGGAGAATTGCTATCTTTTTTTAACCGACTTTAAAAAAAGAAGGAGGTTCTCAATTCGGATGTATTTTTTTTTTATATTTGTTACCTCATAACTCCGTCATTTATGAAACGATTAAAAAAAAATTTGTTTCATCTGAAAGGGTACACTTCTCAATTGGTCCCATTGTCACCATGTCAGAATCTGATGATGGGATCCCACGAAAATCGAGGGCAACCCTCAAATTTTATAAGCACATACAATGTTTTTCATGAACTTTCTAACGCTATTCAGATATTTGTGCTTGGTAATCACCATTTCATGTTGCGAGGTGATGATGAAAGGTATAAATTAGGATCTGATGATGAGATCCCATGAAAAATTTTTGTTCAGCGATACTTTCGCCAATTGTCAGCTGATTTGGATGATTCTTTTTTTGTTTGAAAGAGTATTTTCCTGGACTGGTTTCGTTTTAATTTGGTGAAGATCTGACGAAGAACTTTGGAGGTAGGCAACGGAACTCTTCAATAAATGATGGCAAAGGGATCGGGATTGCTTAAATCGCATGTTTCTTTAGTGTTTACATCAGTTCTTAACATAAAATTGCGCCGGTACGCTGTTAATGGGTACGCAGGTACCTAGGTACCACTAAAAAGCGAAAAATAAAAAAAAAACTTTATCACATAAAATACAACCGACTTCCAAAAACAAAACACCACAAGGTACAAAATAACTTCGGATGAAAAAAAAAAGAACTTTAATTTCGGAAGTCGGTACCAAAAAACGAAAAAATAACCAAAAACACTAACAACAGAAATTAAAGTTCTTTTCTTTATTCCGAAGTTATTTTGTACCTTGTAGTGTTTTTTTTTTGAAAGTCGGTTGCATTTTTTTATAAAAACGTTGCCCGTTCACAAAAACAAAATAAAACATTCAGTCAAATTGAGACCTTGACCCCCAAAATAAGTAAGGTATGGGATCGCAATTTAGTTCAAAAAGGGCTGGACCTTAACCTAATATATGCCTTTTTAATAATAATAATAATCAATTTAAATAAAGAAAAGTAAATAAAGATACATTTGTATTGTATAAAAAAAAATTAAAAATATATAAATAAGTAAAGAAAATAAATAAAGGAATTATAATAATAATTTATTTAATTAACTTGACAACAATGGTCCAATGGTTAGTACAACATTAATTAATCAACTAAGGGTTAGTAACATTGACTTATATTTTATTTATTTATTATTTCAAAAACTTAGCGGCACGAGCAACCGGACAGAGTGTTTGAGTATTGGTGCATCGTGATTTTCGGCTAGTGTTTTCAAAATGCTGTCGGTGCTAGCCCTCACTCTGCTTATAAGAGATGCGGTCTTTTTCCTCATAATGGCATAGTGGCATAATGGCATCCACTTCGCTCACTGGATCTTTATATTCTGTTTTTAAACTCAGAGACGATTTAAAGGGTGTTTTTGTTTAGCTAAGCTATCACGTACACCGACAGACCGTGATTCAGCACAATTTATATTGTTTTACTTTTGCCCGCTACTTCGTTCGCGCGTGCGTAGGAAAAAAATGAAGTCAAAAAAAAAAAGAAAAAAAAAAGAAGAAGAAGAAGTGAAAATAAGCAATACGAACAGTCAATATCAAGCAATGCCTAACCCTTGATAAAATTAGTAACTTGGAACAGTGAAATTCAAGGCAAACTCTAGACTGCATTCTGGAACTACTCCGTTGGTCTGCGTGGAGTCCTGGGTTCGATTCCCAGGTCGGGCAAAAAGTGTATTTGAGGTGTTCCATTAGGAATTTCTCTGTAAGGTCAAAAGCTTATTGTTGAAAGTTTTAGAGGGATTAAATATCTGAGTAGTAATCATAAACTTTACCGGGTGATGTGTATAATTTTTTTCAATGACTATGTTCATGGATGTATAGTAAACTAGTAACCTGCCCATGCTTCGCACGAGTGCAAATATTTATTTAGCCCAAAAAAACAAAGTGAATATCTACCTACCAGAGTCAATAATATTGTGGTTCAACTCAAATAAAAAGTGCAATATTGCACAACCGTCAACGACGTCTGCTCTCAAGTGTCTACCAGTTCGGGTCTCTGGGACTCCTCTACCTCCGTTATAATTATTTGGTCGCGCGACTTACTTTAATTTTGAGATATCTCCTAAGATTTTCATCCAAATTAAATGATGTGAACGGCAATTTTTCTCTAAATTAAACACTCAAGATGACTAACATATTTATTAAGATAAGGATTTGTATGATATTGATGAAAACACCTCTGCAAATGAAGCAGTATTGTATATCAAATTTGAATATCATAAAATGGTTATTGCGAGTCAACCATAAAAGATAGACATATGCCATTTCGGATGTTTTCGTAGGTATTGATGTGTTATCTGAAACTGCAGTAAACTGTTTTGTACTACCTACAATAGTTTTCGCAGCGCACGCGATGTAGAGAATAATTTAGATAAAAAAATTTCCGACCTCTTCAGTAATAATCTTCATATATCAGCCAATTCACACAAAAACTTGACAAATTATATATTAAAACCTTTCTTAAAAACTACTTTATCTATTAAAAAAACCCGCATTAAAAAATCCGTTGCGAAGTTTTCAAGATCTAAACATACATAGGGAAATATACTTTCCCCAGAAGCATTTGTCAATAATAATTATAATATACAAAATAGGGTGCTGGTGTGTGCCTTATGCCCGTTTTCACCAACATCCCCTAAGTTTACGGGATCCCCTAAACATGTTTAGGGGGCCGTTAGAGGATGGTTTCTGTTTCACCAACGTTTAGGGGTCAACTAAACGTTAAAAGGTCTGCTAAATTTAGGTGGTCGAAATTTTGCCCCATAAACCGGCACCTACGTATGTGATCGTTTAAAGATGGATAGTGATTTATATATTTTTTTTTAATATATTGAAACTGTTTCGACGCAAATAATAGCCGTAGACCAAAATATATCGAAAACGATCAAATTACTTTGAATTTTTTGATGAAACTGACTTTTCGGAGATATATAGGTTACGCAAAATTTCAGTGTTGTATTTATTGGAAAATATTGAACACGCTTTAGAATTTCCTGATAATAGGTGAGTACTATATTAACTAACCACATTTTTTTTATACTACGTAATGTAGCCCATAAAAGAAAATAACAAAAAACTATGCGCATGGTATTTTTTTTAGTTGACGATATGACAATGTTTCCTTGTGTTTATTTGATTTGCATGATAAATTTTATTTTATTCCAGGAATAATTCTATATCTCCAATAAATCAGTTATTAATAATAGCATTGAGATTTCATGCTACTGGTAATCATTTGTTGGCTGTGGGAGACATGGGTGGGATCAGTGTGGCTACTTGCAGTCGAATAATAAAAAGAGTGTCTAATGTACTCTGTGGAGTGTCTGCAGCAACGCTTCCTTTTTTCTGCCATTTTATTATACCGTAACTAAATACGTAACGTTAACGAAACAAAATAAGATGCAAGCAAGCGATCACAACAAACTATCCACGAAAACAAACGAAAGTAAAGTGTCAAATTCAAATATGACCACAGATTAAACGTGAGTTTCGTAATGTATCCACAGAGTAAATATGTAAGAAAATATGAAATTAATTAAAAATATGAAGGAAATAATTTATTATAAACTGTATCTATTTGTGTATATACTTTAGAGAATTTGTTAAAAAACTATATTATTTCAAAGTATCGATAAGTTTAAAGACGAATCATTCACTATTATCGAAAACAAAACGTCACATAGTTATGTGTCCCCTAGTTAGGTGATAAAAACGATGGTGAAACGAAATTTCATTTAGGGGCTAGTTTAGGGGTACTGTTAAGTAAAGGGCCCCATACTTAGGTGGTAGTATAGGGGATGTTGGTGAAAACGGGCATTAGACTCGCTGCTGCAGAGCATCTTTGAAAGCAGCGAGAGCCTCGTTGATACGCACTCAATCCTGTATTGCGGGGCTGTTGCGGCATGACGTTTGGCAAATGTCAAGTTTAGTAGTTGTGATGAAGCTATTCGACCAAAACCTGCTGCACCAGCCTGGCAGTGCAGAATCGAGCGGCGTATTGATGAGGCTAGGGCACTCATCGGCAAACTATACTGCTTCAAGGAGGGCAACACACGGCCACGCGTGATTCGCTTTGTGAGACGGGCGTTTTCAGGGACTGATATCAGCCCTCGAGATTACACGTCCCGTGTCACGGAGCGCATCGACTTCTTGAAGCAGAAAGTTTGTGCATGGGCAAACCGTATTCGGCGGTATAAGCGGCGGGTTGACCGATACACGCAGAATCGCATGTTCCAGAGCGATGAGAGGTGGGTATATAGAGCTTGGGAGCGACCTGAACAGAGTGTGACGGGCGTATGCCGCCCGGTTGATACCGCCACGAGTATATTCTGGCGAAGCAAATGGTCAGTGCCGTTTTTTTTTTGGGACAAGCCCGCCACACATTCCCAACCACTGCAACTCCTGAAAGCCAGAATCAACAGTGGCGACCACCAGAAAAACGCCGAGCCAATGAAACCCGACGAGTCCCGGAGAAACGATTCAACTGTCTTGGATCCTGCAACGAAATTAATCAGAAAAGTACATCGGAGGAGTAGGAAAAAAAAAATATATAATTTCCACTTCCCTCCGTATCAAGCAGGAGACAGAATAGAACTAGGCCAATAGGCACCAAGGGACAAATACAACTGGGTTAAGCCCATTTGCCAAGCACCATGGATTATATTTTACCACTTAAACTAATGGGTCCTAAATTGTGAGCTACTTTTGATTCCAGTAATAGGTAGGTATGGCAAAATCGCCTGAACGCACGGAAATTTGTTCTGGTTTCAACAAGGTCCGTATAGTAAACTACCCCAGATGTAACCTTAATACTATCTAACATAATATTGCGTTCAGTTTGCCAAAGACTACACTCCCATAATATGTGATGTGCGGATTGTTCGTATTCATGGTCAGCTGTAGAACATTGACATAAAGGCGAGGCCACAAGCTTAAAGGAAAATAATTTACTCTTAAAATTGCCATGACCTGTGAGAAATTGGGCAACACAGTGATCCACCTCCAGCCATGTCCTGTCCAGCCGCTTGCGAACAGATGGAAAAAACTGGTGGAGGTGACGGCCTTTGTTGGAATTTTCCCACCTACATTGCCACTCGGATAAAAGTTCCTCCCAGAAATCAGTCTGGGGTTTTAGTAATCTAGAGATCTTAGCACGGCCGCGTTGCGGTAAGAACTCTGGGTCCGTAATCCAGAGTCAGTGCCTGTCTGTCAGCGCTCCTGGCATCTCGATTCCAGTCATCCTTAGAGTCTGGATCGCTGCCACAGTTTCTAACAACTGACGTTCCCCACCTGCTCCATAAGACCGGTAGTCCCGCGGAACCCAATAACTATAGAGCAATTACTTGTTTGTCGACAGTCTATAAACTTCTTACATCCATACTGAGAGTGAAGATCAATGAGCACATTGAAATTAACTCAGTTATGTCCGCCTCTCAGAATGGATGTAGGAAGGGGTCCCGCGGCACTAAGGAGCTTCTCCTCATAGACATGGCCATAAGCCAACTGGTTCGTCGATCTCGCAAGGATCTGTCAACATGTTAGATAGACTACAAGAAGGCCTGCGACTCTGTGCCACATACATGGCTCATGAGGGTGTTGTAGTTGTACAAAATAGATGCAACTGTACGCACTTTTCTTGAGTCATGTATGAGGCAATGGAAGACAGTCCTTCGCTATCCAGGATGTCGACCAATTCAGGGGAACGATGAGCCTGTATAGATTAAACGGGCAATATTTCAGGGCGACAGTTTGAGTCCGCTTTGGTTTTGCTTAGCTTTGAATCCTCTAAGCACATTGCTGGAGAATACAGGTCTAGGCTATCGGTTGAGAAGAGGTGGTCAGGCCATATCTCACCTTCTTTACATGGATGATCACTCTTTGTCCCAACAATGCGCGACTGATGGAGCTACTGAAGGTTACTGAAACCTTCAGTAGTGCCATCAGGATGGAATTTGGTGTGGACAAATGTGCAGTCATGCATGTAAAGAAAGGGGAGATTATGGAATCTGAGGGAATTCAACTCTCGGATTCCATACAAGTTAGATCCCTCAGCTCAACCGAAACCTACAAGTATTTGGGTATGTCGGGCATTAATAATAATAACGATTTATTTCTCACCACAATATAAAGAAAGGTACAGTGAGGACGCAAAAGTCCATCAGAACGCTAAAGATTACATTGCTACGAACCGAGCGAGCACGATACTTCCGTGCGTATGTGTGCGCGTGTATGAGTATCCACATTCCACAGATAACACACACTAAGGAACTGTCGTCGCACTGAGCTTAAAAACATCATTATTATTTTTCTGTGCCATTGAATACGCATCACACAGTCACAGAGGCGACTTGTTCTTACCATTGCATTGATAAAATTCGCGCAAATATGTCATGTGCTGGTAGCCGTATGAACTAAGTGTTGGATTCGCAAATAACGTAGCCCGAGTTCAAATCATGGTCGGTCCGTTGCGGTTAATTCTTACTTTGAAAATTCCCAATCTATGTAATTGTAGTTGTTTTTTATATTTCTATGAAAAATACTATTGCATTTTTTGCACTAAATAGTTGCAAATTACGAATATGATCTACTAACCACAAGAAGAATCATATTCGTAATTTGCAATTATTTAGTTGTTACATCTTTTCAATGTTGTAAGGTGGAAATAAAAAGACGTGTTTAATAAAAATGTTTATTCTTTATATTTACAAATTAAACATTTATGAGAATTGTGACGTCGAATTGTTACCTAGACAAAAAAGTAATCTTGTAACCGTTATCTATGTTACGTGTAAGATTGTCTGTTGGAAGTATACCCACTTAGATACATTCATAATATGAATAACGTAACAATGAAAGGATATTAAAATTTTAATAAAATAAAATATAATTGCTTATATCCAGTTATTTATTGAAAAGTGATATATGATTTAGACTTTGTAAACATTTTATTTTTATGTAACGTCAGAATGAATGTATTGAGGTCATAGCTTAATTGTTCATTTTCTTGACGAAAAGAAGATTGAAACTGTTGTACAAAAAAAAAAGTCCCAATCACGCAAGCTTGCCTCCGGAAAGTACGCCGCAATCGGCTGCGCAGAATGTCAATTTGACAACAAACATACCACCGCGCATGCGCGGGTAGCTCGCGCATGCGCGGATTAGCGCAAGCGCGCGGGTGTAGTGGCATCTCACTCGCTCGTATACGTTCGATGCATAAGCGTGTCCCGCTTGCTCAATGCAATACGACTGTGGATGCGAAAAGTGTTACACGTAGTTATTGTTTTTAATAATTTATTATGGTTATTTCTTACAGTTTGATTTGTGTTCTTGTGGTGTATGTGTTTGTTGTGTTACTTTTTGATATTTTATTGTTACTGGTAGTCTTTGTTACTTGTTTATAGTATAATACGTATAAACAAAAAAATATTTTAAGAACGTAACACTTTTTTACGCGATTGCACCTGCGCGGACTTCACTCGAAGCTAACTTCCGAGAGGCAAGCCACGCTGACGCGACCTGTAATCTGTGGTAAATATTATAAACTTGATTTTCATTATGCTACATACAGCGCCACCTTACAGTGTCTTTTTTACTCTGCCAACTGTCATGGTGTCGCTTGCTTGTAATTCGTAACACAACTAAGATGTAAAGTTTCCTAAATTATCTTCCAACGAATAAACGTTGTCAATATTACTGCTGGCCTAATTATTTGCCATCCCACCACTCCAACATGGTAGCAGAGCGTGGTTGGGTGGTTCAATAAGTGAAATTTCGTAAGTTCAAAAAAAAGGCCACGTGCAAAGTAGTTGGCGCCTCGTGAAAATTAGAAGTCCAGGAAAAATACGTTATAAATAGATTATCATCACCAAAATGGCTAAACAAGCAAAAGTAGAAGACATAATGATGCCCATTTTTGATGGGGTAAACTATTCAAGCTGGAAATTAAGGTTAGTAACTTTGCTAGAATACAAAGAATGTAACGAGCCCGCCATTGGCGTGATGCCGGAAAAATTTAAACAATTAGAGGCGGATTGGAAGAAAATGGATTTAAAAGCAAGGACTATAATAATGAGCACGATTTCCGATAAACAACTAGAATATATTAGTGAATGTACAACAGCTTACGAAATTATGAAAAAGTTTGACAAGATGTACTTGACACAGTCTACCGCAATGCAAATAATATGTAGGGGAAAAATTGAAGAGATTAAATTAAACAATTACAATACAATAGAAGATTTTTTTGTTGAGTTCGAGAAAACAATCAATGATTTTAAAGCGGCTGGTGGAAATATAAGTGAACCTGAGAAGATGAGGTACTTACTCAGAGCTTTACCTCCCAACTACAGCTATATTGGAGATTTTATTGATGTAATCCCGGAAGAACAAAGAACAGTAGATTATGTGAAATCTAAAATAAAAGAAAAAAGTATGACCACTAGTGATCTAGACAGGAAAAGCAATATGAGCACATTCTCAGCAAAAACTAAAGCAAAATGTTATGTATGTGGAAAGACCGGCCATCTGAAGAAGGATTGCTGGCACGGTCAGAAAAGCTACCAAGGTCCAACCAGTCAACACCAGCGAGGTAAACAAAGAGGTTTCAACAGAGGATTTTATCGAGGTTGCGGCCCTGGCAGAGGTCAAAGTGTCCCCAGAGGTGACGGTCATCCCAGAGGTGAGTCGTCAAGCACTCAACAAGACGGCTCAGCATCCGAGTCATGGACAGCTCAGGTATGCAATCCATTAGTAAATCAGATAACAGGGTGTAGCGAAGGGGAATATGATAACAGCAATGAGATAGATTGGTTGTTAGATAGTGGGTGTACAGATCATATTATTAAAAGTGATACATGTTTTTATAATTATGTAGATTTGAAAAATCCCATTGATGTGAAATTGTCAGATGGTAAATTGTTAAAAGCAACCAAAGTAGGTACTGTTCAAGTCCATTTCAAAAATTATTATACTATAAAACAAGTTGAATTAAAAAATGTATACTTTGTAAAAGGCATTAAACAAAATTTGTTAAGCGTTTCAAAAATAACCCAAAATTGCACAATAGTAGCAAGACATGAAAATGCAAAAATTTATAATCAATCTAGAGAGTTAATAGTTGTTGCTAACAAAATAAACAATTTGTATTGTATAAAAAGTTTTGTTTCAAAAATTGATAAAAATGACATGTATGTAAATTCAATAAAATTAACTGATAAAGAGAAATGGCATAGGGCACTTGGTCATGTAAACTTTCAATATTTAAACAAGTTGATAAGCAACAAATTAGTAAAAGGTTTGCCAGATAAGATTGAAAGCATGGAAATGAAATGCTCAAACTGTATTGAAAGCAAAATGGCCAATGTACCTTTTGAAAATAATAGAACTAAGACTACTGGAATTCTGGAATTGATACATACTGATCTAAATGGCCCACATAACACAACTGGTTATGGTGGAGAAAAATATTTTTTGACATTTATTGATGACTATAGTAAGTGTACTAGAATTTTTTGTATTAAAAGTAAAGCAGAGACTGTAAATTGTTTTATAGAGTTTGTTAATTTAGTAGAAAATAAATTTAATAAAAGAGTTAAGAAAATACAGTGTGATAATGGGAAAGAATATTTAAATAGAGATATTTATAATTTCATTAGACAAAAAGGCATAGAGTTATTACCATGTCCACCCTATGTCCATGAATTAAATGGAGTAGCGGAAAGATATAATAGATCTGCTATGGATATTGGTAGATGCTTAATGAGAGAAGCTAAAATTCACAGAAGATATTGGCCCGAATTTATAAAAACAGCAGCATACTTAAAAAATCGAACAATTGCTAATACAGTAGAGAATAAAACTCCTTATGAAATATTTTTTGGTATTAAACCAAATGTTGAGCATTTAAAGATTTATGGAAGTAGAGTTTATGTCAGGGTTCCAGAAGTTTTAAGAAAAAGTAAATGGGACGATAAAGCCCAACTAGGAGTCCTAGTGGGTTATAATGAAAATGGTTATAGAGTTTTATTGAATAATAGAATAATCAATGCTAGACATGTACAGGTAGTCGAGGAAAATACTCGGTTAATTTGTTTAGAAAAAGTTGATGATGAAAAGGATAGAATCTTGGAAAATATAACTTCAAATATTAAAAATGAAAAAGTTAAAGCTGATATTGATAAAGATTATGTGGATGAAAATGAAACCAGTTCTACTAATAATACTGTGGAAGATAATGTTAATGATAAAAATTTAAGTACCAATAGGGATAATCTTGTAACGGAAGAAAGGCCAAAAAGAAAGATAAAACCAGTTTCCAGATATGGTAATCCAGTATCACATTTTATTTATGTAAATTACATTGATGCAAATGTACCAAACACATTTGCGGAGGCGATGAGCTCCCACAATTGCAAGCAATGGCAGGTAGCGATGGATTCAGAAATAAATAGCTTAAACAAAAACAACACATGGCATATTGTTGAAAGGCCAAAAGACAAAAAGGTTATTGATGTTAAATGGGTATTTAAAAGGAAAAATAATAATGTTTATAAAGCTAGATTAGTAGTACGTGGATTTCAGCAAAAGGATTATCTTGAAAATGTTTATTCACCAGTAGGAAAAATGCAAACATTGAAAGTTTTATTATCATACAGTTGTAAAAACAATTTATTTATAGAACAAATGGATGTTGAGACAGCTTTTTTAAATGGTTATGTAAAGTCAGAGGTATTTATAAATCAACCGAGAGGTTATGAAACTGGAGATAATAAAGTTTACAAATTGCATAAAGCACTCTATGGTCTCAGAGAGAGCCCTAGAATATGGTATGATTGTTTCAACAAATTCATTGAAAAATCGAATTTTGTTAGAAGTAATTATGATTACTGTCTCTATGTAAACAGTACGAGCAAAGATCCAATATACATACTAATATTTGTCGATGATCTTATAATCTGTTGTAAAGATAAAGATAAAATAACAAAGGTAAAAACTAGTTTAATGGAAAAATTTGCAATGAAAGACCTAGGAAAAATTAAAAGTTATATTGGCATAGATATTGATTACAATAATGATAGGAAAAGAATGACCTTAAGTCAAACAAAGTATATTGAATCTTTGGCTGTAAAATATAATTTGGAAAATACTAAGTTGTATGATACTCCAATGGAAACAAATTTAAAATTAGAACAAGCTAGAGAAGTAGATGATAGCATTATGTATAGAAATATAATTGGTGAGTTATTGTATATTAGTACAGGCACAAGGCCAGATATAGCATATAGTGTTAATTACTTGAGCAGATATCAAAGTTGTTATGATCAGACGCATTATAAATATGCAATGAGAATTTTAAAATATTTGTATAAGACTAAGGATTTAAAGTTAACATACTATGACAATGTTAACTCTGAACTATTAGATTGTATGGCAGATTCTGATTATGCGGGAGATAATGTGGATAGAAAATCTACAACAGCTTTTGTAATAAGATTATTTGGTAACTTAATTTTTTGGAAAACACATAAACAAAGTACAGTAACAAAGTGTTCAACTTTTGCAGAATATACTGCCATGTCAGAAGCAGTGACAGAGGTACTTTTCATCAAAAACTTGTTAAGTGAATCATTCGATTTTAAATTTGATAAGCCAATAAAACTGTATGAAGATAATTCAGGTGCAATTTCGATTGCTAAGTATGGAAATTTTACTAAAAATTCAAAGCACATTGAAGTTCAGTATCATTATATAAATGAAAACTATGAAAAGGGTACAACTGATATTGTAAAAATTGATTCAGAATTTAACTTAGCAGACATGTTAACTAAAAGTTTAGATAAGACCAAATTTTTGAGAAACAGAATGGGCTTAAAATTAATTTAGCATATAAAGTGTAGTGTAGTGTGCCTAGTAGTAGTTCTGTATATGTCTATAGTAATATTGTCTATGTAAAAGATCAAGATTATAAATTTAAGGAGGTGTGTTGTAATCTGTGGTAAATATTATAAACTTGATTTTCATTATGCTACATACAGCGCCACCTTACAGTGTCTTTTTTACTCTGCCAACTGTCATGGTGTCGCTTGCTTGTAATTCGTAACACAACTAAGATGTAAAGTTTCCTAAATTATCTTCCAACGAATAAACGTTGTCAATATTACTGCTGGCCTAATTATTTGCCATCCCACCACTCCAACAGAAACTAAACCTAAATTTCTGTTAAAAGAACTTTAGTTCTCACAAGATAATCGTCAATTAGATGAGAAAAATAAATTGAACTATTATGTTAGAACAGTGCGGGTAGAAGAATAAAAAACAAATTGAATCATGATTATTGTCAACAAAATTGACAGCGAGTTCACTGTATTCTTAAGATAAGGCGATGGCACAAGTTAAAAGATATAGCTGTTTTAAACGAAAGTAAACATAATAATAATACAGTGTTTGTTAACGAATAATCATGGATATGTTAAAATAAAATGGCCTACTAAACATTTAGTTCCACCGACAGATTTTACTAAAACTTAATATTTTGTATAACCCCCATTATTTTCGATACAGTCAAGTAGACGTTTGCGCATGGACCCAACAATATTACCGCATTTTTCGCTCCCTCTAAAACTTTCCCACACCTCCATGCAATGGGTTTTCAATTGTTCCGTAGACCTCTCATTCCGCGAGTCCCACCTTTGCACCATCAAACCCCATAGATTTTCTATGGGATTGAAGTCGGGTGATCGCGCTGACCATGGAATAACAATTACTTCCGGGTGATTGTGAAATCACTCACGCACAGTACTCGCTCGGTGAATAGGACAATTGTCCTGGACAAACTGAAATTCTGCTAACTCATCAGCTGGGTAAATGTTGCGCACAGTAGGTAGCATAATTGAGTCTAACACTTCCACATAAGTTGAACTGTTTGCGCGTGGAGGAATGAAAGCCAGTTCTCCTGGTCCTGCTGCACTCATCCATCCCCACATATTAATTGTGATTCGACCTGATTCGATGTTAGGAATAACGTTGTTATCACACCAGCGAGTGTTATTCTTGCGCCATAAGTGAAGCCTGCCCTTTTGACTGGATTTAAATGTTTTTTCATCTGAAAATACCGCAGTATTCCAGTCAAAATCTAAAAAATCACGTTCGAAACGTAATCGTTCTTGTTTGTGCCTCTCTGTCAAGTACGGCTTTTTAGCAGGTTTTCTGTGATGCATGCCTTCAGCGTGAAGTGCAAGGCGAACAGTATCCATCGAGGTGTCATATAATTCCGCAAAATGTCTCGTTGGTACGAAACTATTCGTTTCGTATACGTCCACCATATGTCGTCGCTGCGCCTCGCTAATAAGCTTCGGTCTCCCACTTCTCTTTCGATAAGCAAGGCTACCTTCTTCATCATATCTTTTTATCCAAAGACTTACAGTATTTTTATAAAACAAAAAAAATATATATTAGGCAGCTATACCTACTTGACTTCATTTTTATTATATAAAATGTTAAAAATCATAATTATTGAATATAATTTTAAAATAAAACTGCATTTATAAATCCAATAACCAATCCAATAAACCCAACGATTTATGTATTTCTCTTTTAAGCCTCATAAAGATACGATGGATGGATTCATAAATGGCATACATTTTAATTAGAAGATTAATTTATTATAAAGTTACAATTCATTAATAGCTATTATACTCACATTCAGTCTGGTTTCTTCAGATATTTGTCTTTTATTTAGACCACTTTTATGCAGCCCAATGATAGTCGCCCTCACTTCTATAATAATATAAGCCTGCATTTTGCGAATATTACAATACTGTTAACCACACGTCACTAAGCAACAACTACAACCAAACGACAGTTCATTTTGGTCAAGTTAAAACTTATGTCTACCTTGCAGAAATCTAATTCTTTATTTTGTTTTTTTATTTTTGTGATCTACCTTTCTAACTCTAAGAAATGTGTGAACAAGTTAAAGAATAATTTAATATATGTAATGGTAATCCATAACTTCCAAACAGGTAAAAACTTACAAAAAGTCAACAATTACGTGGGATTTCAACTTGCGGCACACTGATTTGCGCTTCAATCTGTGTGCTCTATACCACTGGGCCATCTTGACTTATGCTTAGTTGATGAAATTGTGAATTTCAATCATTTGTTGGCGAAAACTTGAAAATAGAAGGTCGTAAGTCAAACTAAACGTCAAACTAATACGTTGTGAGAATTCTTTTCGACTTTTGCTGGCGTCTGTACATAAAATATAGCATCAAATACATAACGTCGAAATTTATACTGCGGGAGACTGGTGCCTAAACTAGACCGAAAAGTCTGTATTTCAGGACAACAGGTCTCCACCCATCGGAAACATCATTTGTAACAGAACTTATGTACTCGCTCAATAACAGAGTGCGGTAAGATTATTTCTAGATTATAGAGATAATATATATGAAAGGTTAGTATTAATTTAATTTAATTTAAGAACTAACTAAAATTAAAAAAAAAAATTACATTTCCAACATAACTTGAACACTAATTAGCGGTGTGTGGTGTGGGTGTGTGTGTGTATGTGTGTGTGTGCGCATGTGTGTGTGCACGTGTGTGTTAAATAATGTAAATATAATATAATCATGATATTTCCCCTGTTTATTTTTGTGTAGTAATTCATATGTGGAATGGTAAGCAGGTTATACTGGAGCAGCAAGTAGTTGGTCCTGGAGCCAGCAGCATACTTTCATTTTGCACTTAATTTTAGTGAGATGATAAATAGATAGTGTTCTATTTATTTTATTGTAGAGAAAGCCACCAAGGCGGCAAAAGAAACGCTTTGAAAACATTGTAGACAGCCGGTTGCGGTGTGGATCAACGGGATTAAATCGTCTTTTCCCATGGGTCAAAGCCGGATCAAACACAAGTAGTCCGTGTTGTTTAACGACAGTTTGGAGTATGAATAGCTGACGTACAGTTAGGATTTTGGTCTCTTGAAATAAAAGTACTGTAGGATATCGGTACGGTAAGCAGTGCAACACCTTTAGTATTGTCCTCTGCGTTCGCTCTAGTTCTAGTAATGTGTACTTAGGTGCACCACCCCATGACAATATGCAGTACATCAATAAGGACTGAGACAACGCAAGGTAAATCAGTCTTTTTAGCTTTACATCTGCCACATGTCTCATCGCCTTAAATACCTATATATCAATTTACGCAACCGATTGCTCAATGTGTTGATATGGTCTTGTAAATTTAAATCTCTATCAATTATTATACCCAAGTATTTAACACTATTTGTTCCCTGGAGGCGGGTGCAGGTGCATGTAGGCCGATTTTGATCAGAACAGGAATGTGCTACTATAGAGTATTTAGAGAACGTTGATGTGGCTTGCATGTTGTTTTTTATTGAAAATGTAACGTACACCGTTTTGTCCGCGTTTAGTGTGAGAACATTATTATGCAACCAATCCGTCACAGTGTTAAAACCTGACTGAGCAAGGGTGTATACTTCTTGTCATGAATTTGCACTGAATAAAAGGGCAGTGTCATCCGCAAAGCTTATTATTTTACCATTGGAGAGAGAAAGCAAACACAGGTCGTTGATATAGATAAGAAAAAGGGTCGGGCCGAGAACGCTGCGCTGTAGCACGCCATAGGTGACAGAAGTCTCCTCACTGGTGACCTCACCAATTTTGACGTTTAATGTTACTGATATGAAGCAATCGTTGAAGGAACGCTTCTATGGCCGCCTGAAAAAGGTTTTGAATGGCCTTTTGTCGGGCGGAAATAAGGTGCGCGCCTTCAACGGTTGGGTCATGCCGGTATTAATGTACTCTTTTGGCATACTCAAATGGACTCAAACTGAGCTTGACGCCCTGGATAGGAGAGTCGGTACATTGCTGACCGCAAACCGGATGCATCACCCACGATCGTCGGTGATGAGACTGTACATTCCGCGGAAGTGTGGAGGTCGAGGCTTTTTAAACGCCAAGACTCTTCACAACCGCGAGATGTCCAGTCTCAGAGAATATTTCCTTAAAACTGATGTGGGTATGCACCGAGATGTGGTCGCAGTGGACAAGGGTCTCACCCCGTTGTCCATGGCTAAGGAGAACTAGCGCAAACCTGTAATACTTACCACGGATGACCGCAAGGAGGTATGGAAAGGCAAGGAGCTTCATGGGCGCTTCTATCGGGCTCTTCATGGGTCTGATGTAGATTTTTCAGCGTCCGTGGCCTGGCTACGTTTCAGTGATATCTTCGGGGAAACTGAAGGTTTTGTCTGTGCGATTATGGATGAAGTTTCTTGACGAATAACTACCGGAGGCATATTAAGAAGGATGGGACGGTGGACTTGTATCGGACATGCCACCGTCCGGGTGAGTCCATCAGACATATTATCTCTGGTTGTTCTCGTCTGGCTAACGGCGAGTACTTGCACAGGCACAACCAAGTGGCCAGGATTATCCATCAGCAACTTGCTTTGAAATATAAACTTGTGGATTCTGAGGTACCGTATTACAAGTATGTTCCCGACCCAGTTCTCGAAAATGACCAAGTCACGCTGTACTGGGATCGGTCTATCATCACTGATAGGACTATTGTTGCCAATGTATAATATTGGAAACTACCTTAAAATACAAACACTGCAAACTTAAACTAATTTGTAAATCTGGCTTATCTGCAACTTATCTTATATTTACTATAGACAACGGGCTTATGACGTATTATCTATTGGGTATTAAGTGTTACATAATACAAATTTATTACATTACTGTTATTAATGGCTACTAATAACATTACGTTTTACTACCAGAATTGTAGAGGTACTCATACAAAGTTGCAAACGCTTTATATGAATATATTGAGTAACTAGCTGACCCGGCAAACGTTGTTTTGCTATATAAATAAACACAACAATTTCATAAAAATCGGTCAAGCCATTACGGAGGAGTTCTATAACAAACACTGTGATCAGAGATTTTTATACATTAGAAGATTAGAAAAAGATAGTTAGCTGTTGCACGCGACTTAGTCTGCGTGTACGTCGTATAGTATGATGTCGCTATATATAAGATCGCTAAGGTGAAATATAATCATATCAGACGAATGACCTCTACTGCTGGACATCATCCTCCACATGCCTCCCCCAAGCGTCGCCACAGCGACCGGTTCTGCGCGTATCACATCCATCGGCTACCCGCGATCTTCGTTGGTCTACCTTGTGGGAGGCTTTTCAACGTTGCGTCTTCCGACACGCGGTCGTCACTCCAGAATTTTTCGGCCCCAACGACCTTCTGTTCTGCGAGCAATATGCCTTGCCCACTGCCACTTTATTTATTTATTTATTTATTTATTTATTAAAACTTGATGCACTAGTAAAAATACTGTACAAAGGCGGACTTAATGCCTTAGGCATTTTCTACCAGTCGACCTTAGGCTGGTGCAGAGACAACATGGCAGGTGCAACAGGAAAGACAAACAGAGAGGAAAAGAAATACATCATAAATACATAGATACATACATATAAAATAATAAGGACGTTTAGAAAAAAACAAATTCAACGAATTAACGCTGTGTTGATTCTACCAACTTCTTGCGAATGTGCTCACGTGCCTTCACCTTAAAGGACAACCGACTGGTTGCCGTCCTGATGTTTAGAGGAAGCGCATTCCAAAGGAAGATTGCTTGGACAAAAAAAGAGGAGTGGATAAACCCAGAGCGGTGTGTGGGACAGCGTAGAAGGAGATTATTTGAAGAGCGAAGATTTTTACTGTGTGCAGAGCAGATGAATTGAATTTGTGAAGTTAGATAAGAGGGAGAAGAAGGATTATTAAGAAAGGAAAACAGACTAGTCAAGGCTCTCAGCGCTCTGCGCTGACGAATGGGTAACCATTTTAATAATGAACGATGCGCGGACACATGATCATACTTACGGAGGTTGAAGACGAATCGAATGCAGTTATTTAGAAGGCGGTCAAGTTTATTGAGGAGATCTGCATTCAGGTCGTAGTAGCACACATCACCATAGTCAATCATGGGAAAAATTAAGGACTGTACAAGCATTGCCTTTATGTGAGCTGAGAGAAGGTTTTTCAGACGATAAAGCGACCGCAACGTTCCGGTAACTTTTTGACTGACACTCGCGACCTGCTTTCGCCAGTCAAGACGGGTGTCGACATGCAGACCAAGATCCTTAACGTCGGAACCAAACGGAATGACTGTGTTGTCAAAGATTACGGGTGGTACAGTTAAGCCATTCAGCTTTCTCAAGCTATAGGGACTCCCAATTATGATAGCCTGACACTTTGATGGGTTAACCGCCACCCCAAATCGGTCTGACCAGCTCTTAATCAATTTTAACTCTTGGTTGAGCTTCTCAATTGCATCCGATAATTTGTCAACACCTGCTTGACAATACAGCTGAAGATCGTTAGCATAGAGATAATAATAATAATAATAATAATAAATTGTTTATTTATCCAAGTAATACACACAGACACAGTTCAAAACAAGGTAGCAGAGATACAACAAGCATAATACTATAGTTTTGTGCACCAAAGATGTGTGTCTACAAGAAAAGAAAAAAGAATAAGAAAGAGTCTATGCATACAAAAATAATAATGAACCCTGTCTCTTAAACTAGGAGACCTGTATCTTAAGAGACAGTGATCGGCCAAAAATGGAATTTAATAAAAACTGAAGTTTACAAGAGTGAAAGTGTGTCGATCTACCATTTTAAATTCATATTAGTATTAATCAAATATGTGTGAGTGTAGATGTGTGTAATATGAGTGTGTGTGTGGGAAGGGAGTGGGAGTGTGTATGGATGTATGTATGTGTAATTGTGTATGTGTGTTGGAGTATTTGTGGTGTTATTGGTTTATGATGAGGTTTATTATGTCAAGCGATGTATGATAGCAAGGATTCTGTTTTGATATAGTTCTGCAGTAACAGCCAGTTAGAGGTTTTTAATTTGACATTAAATTTGTTTAGGTCTATTATGTCTAGTTCTTTCTGTATTTTTTTAAAAACTTGATGGCTTAAGACATAGAATTGGCGTCTTGCAAATGAGGTTTTGTACTGTACACCAGGGGGAACATATGTACGCTTCCTTGGATCAGATGGAGGTAAACGGGCATGTATCCTCAAGACAGACTGAAGAATAAAGAGCTGTCGAACCGTCAGTACTTTGCAATCAGCGTAAAGTTGCGCTGTAGGGTATCGGTAAGGTTTCCTTAACATAACTTTAAGTACAGCCCTTTGGGACCTTTCTGCGCGCAGAAGATAAGTCTTTGCTGCTCCACCCCATACAGTTATACAGTAGCCAATAATCGATTGGCATAATGTGTAGTACACCATTTTGAGAATGTCAACACTGGCGGATTCTCGGAGAGATTTGAAGATGTGGATAAGACGTAGTGTTCGAGTAGTTAGTGTATCGAGTTGTTTGTCCCATTTTAGTCCATCGTCTATATGCACTCCCAAGTATTTTACACTAACAGCTCTAGCAATAGAAGGGCATGAGCACGACATTAACTGATTCCGACATGAGTGAGCCGTTATCGTGAAACTATTTGTAGGTTTGGAGTTGCACCGGATTGCAAAAGTTAAGTAGTAGGTTTTTTTTAGATTTAAAGTTAGCAAGTTTAGATCAAGCCAGTTCATCATTGAGGACAGTGCAAATTCCGCCTTTCGTTTCACATCTTCCCAGGAGGGCCCATCAACCAGAATCGCTGTGTCATCTGCATATGCATAGATCTTACAAGCAGGTATTGACATTCTACAAAGGTCGTCTATGTAAATTTGAAAAAGTGTGGGGCCTAGAATGCTTCCTTGGGGGACACCGTACAGCACAGCCTCTTCATCACTGTAGCTAGAGCCAATCTTTACCAGCTCGGTGCGATTTCTCAGGTAATCTTTGAAAATTTCAAGAGCTATGCCACGTACACCCAAACTCTCCAGCTTGGAAATTAGTTTGGGGACAGAAACTGTGTCGAAGGCCTTTGATAGGTCCAAGAATATACCAAGGCACTTTGATCTACTGTCCAGGGTCTTAGCAATAGATTGCGTTAGATCCAATACTGCGTCTTCAGTGGAGACTCCAGACCGGAAGCCGTACTGATTATCCGCTATAAGTTTGTATTTATCGAGGAAGCTTCTAAGATTTTGGTTAAGAATCTTCTCGAGGATTTTTGAGAGCGACGACAGTACTGATATAGGCCTATAATTGTCGACACAGCGTCTGTTCCCGCCTTTAAAAATTGGATGCACTATGGCCCTCTTCAAGGAATCTGGAAAAACTCCAGTCTCAATGCAAAGATTGCAGATATATGTTATCGGCGATACCAAAATGTGACGACATGTCTTAAGGAGCGAGGAAGATATTCCATCCCAGCCCACGGCACAGTCCTGGCGCATCTGTAATATAATAGTGTCTATGTCACATTCGTCAACTTTTTGTATAGCAAGTGAATTGACAGGCGGCCTCAGTGTCTTGTTATTGTCAGCATTAATGATCTCGCAGTTTGAGAGCGCTTTATTTGGATCGTTTATTATTTTTGCAGCCATGTTTTTACCTATATTGCTGAAGAAAGAACAGACATTGTTGAGGGAGGCTGCGGGACTGTCGCATATTTTGAGCAGTTCAACAGGACTAGAGCATATTTTACCAGTATTGGTTATATCCTTAATGGTTTTCCACAAAGCTTTAGGGTTATTCCTAGATTTTTCAAGCTCACTCTTCTCATAAGACCTCTTTAATTTTCGCAGTAGCATATTGCAGTAATTCCGATATCGTGTGTAGGTTACTTGTAGTATTAAATTGTCTGGTGACTTCTTAGATTTTACGTGCAGTTTATCCCGGTGCTTGATACATTTTAGAAGCCCTGGAGTTATCCACGGTTTCAAGGTTCTTTGTTTTCTCGGAATATTGATATGTTTTGTATGTTTGGTTATTGCTGTTGATATCTTTGAAATCAGTGTAGTCATAGCAATATTTGCGTCTTTAATATTGTAGATATCTGAGAAGTCTGTGTTTTCTAACTCTGTCTTAATGGCTTCGTGATTTAATCTGGTTATAGTGAAACTTTTGTTCCGTGTCGGGTTTGTATTTGAGATCGAGAGAATAATTGGTTTATGGTCAGTAATATGCGATTCCAATACCAACGTGGTGGCCATTGTCTTTGTTTTTAATAAGATGTGATCAAGGCAGTTTTCCATCCTAGTTGGTAGGAGATGGGTTGGTAGTAGTCCATGGGACGCGTTTAGGTTTAGATATTCCAGTGCCCGATCATTCCTACTGTCCAATTTTATGTCAATATTCAGATCTCCCACAGTTGAGATACTGGGTGAGTACGACATTACATCATAAATATTATTTAAACTAGTCAGAAAGCTATCAAAGTGATCCTTGGTATTATTCGATGGAGAGCGATATATTGCTACTACCGAGAACTTATTATCAATTTGACATACAAGACAGTTTGCATAATTTATGTTTGGTTCCCATACCTTGACGTTTAGCCCAATTTTGGTGTAGATTATAACCCCATCGTTTTGGTTTGTAATGTTTTTTGTTGAGTGCGATTGGTATCCATTAAGAACTGGAAGGTTAATCACTTTACTCAGCCATGATGATACGCACAATGAAGTTCAGTAGTTATAAGATTAATAAAGACGGAAAACAAAAGAGGAGATAAAATACCGCCTTGAGGGACGCCAGCAGCGAGTTCACACCACCCGGACGAAGTGTCTCCAGCACGAACCGACTGCTGACGCCACCGAAGATAAGAGGAAAACCATTGAAGCGCTTCGGGAGAGACCATGAGATATGAAAGGATAGACAAGAGGACTTCGTGACTGACGGTATTAAACGCATTGGAGAAGTCGATCAACACCAAAGCAGTGACTTTAGTGTCTTCCATTCCCCGCCTAATATCGTCAGTCACTTTAAGGAGGGTAGTTACGGTACTATGCCCGGGCCTGAAACCGGATTGAAACGGGCTGATGAGAGAGTTGTGAAAAATATGATTGGAAAACTGTTTATGAACACAGGCCTCGAGCACCTTGGACAGATACGGAAGGATGGAAATTGGACGAAAGTAATTGTAAAGAGTGGGATTGGGAATCTTAGGCAGGGGCCGGACATGAGCTTTACGCCACAGGGAAGGAAACGTACCAGAGTAAAGAGAAAAGTTAACGATGTGGGATATGGCAGGAAGAAGTTGATCCAAAGCCGAAACGATCATATGACGACTGATATTATCGCAGCCCACGGCTTTGGATTTAATGGACAGGATTACCTTTTTGATCACTCCCGGTTCGACTGGGGTAAAAATAAAGGGGGCAATATTGGGACGCGTCAGACCAACAAGGTAGTCAATAGTTTGACATTTGGTTAGACTATCCAACATAGGTACCGAGGCGAAAAAACGGTTTAGATCGTCCAAGCCAATTGTATTAGGAAGGTCTGAATACCGCGATTTGCCGATACCTAGAGTTCCAAGGAATTTCCAGAGATCAGCAGAAGAAGAAGAAGTGATGTTACTAAGAATATGGCGGCGTTTAGCGTTGCGTATCATCTGGTTACACCGATTCCTGGCAGTCTTGAAGAAGGACCAATTGTCCTCAGAGCGATCCCTTTTGAATTTCCGAAATGCGCGGTCTCTCCGCCGCATTGGCATTCGAACTCCCTCATTCATCCAGGGTGCAGGCGGACGTTTCATTTTAATTTTCCTGACAGGAGCATGTTTGTCGTATAGATTGATGACAATATTGTTGAAGACGCTCACTTTGTCATCAACTGTGGCAGCTTCCTGCAAGGGTTTCCAGTCAATATTAGATGCATCTTTTTGAAACTGCTCACTATTCATCCGCACAAAGGCGCGCCTATACTGGAACGTGGGTTTGGGTTTAGGAGGTCTGAGGACATAGGATAGGTAAAAAGGTCATGATGGGAAAAACCAGGAGCATCGATTTGACCGTGCGAGGAAACTAGGGAAGGATTAGAAGTAAGGATCAGGTCTAGCCAAGTATCATCACCTACTTTATTATGATGAGTGGGTTGGAGAGGCAGTACGTGCATACTGGCTGACTCGACTAGTTGGAGAAGTGTACGGGATCGAGGGGAGTTGTGGGCAAGGAGGTTGGTGTTAAAATCCCCCATGATGATATGATGTGCATAATCAGACCCCAGAGATTCTAGTACCGATTCGAATTCGGTGAAATAATCAAGGGTAGGAGGGCAATAGACGACACCGAGAACAGTTTTAGCTCCTTTGACACAAACCTCTAGAAAGAGAAACTGAGCAGAATCGTTGGAAGAAGAAGTAGAAAGAATCTTAAAAGAGAAATCACTGCGAAGATATATAGCTACACCATCCCCTCTCTTACCGATCCGATCGTTCCGGAGAAGAACGAAACCAGGGAGAGAGTAGGTGGTGGATAAAAGTTCAGGTTTGAGCCAGGTCTCGGAAATCAGGACGGCATGGACGTTGTTGTTATTAAACGTGTCGTAAAGTTCGCCATGGTGGCTCAGAACGCTTTGAGCGTTAATGTGGCAAACATTAAACCACCGATCAGCATTTGGATGGAACTTTAGACGCAATAAGTCACCAAGGGTGTCCGTCAAAGAGTCGAAACTATCATCGCAAGAAGAGGCAGTTAAATCGTTGGCAGAGTAAAAGGCTTTATTATCAGACATATTAATGAAATATATAAATAAAATAAGTAAACAAGATGAATATCAAAATATTGCACGAAGGGTGGTACCGCGTTCGCATCTCTGCACCAACTTTAGTTTGGCGATCCTTCGGGCTATGTCGATAACAGTAGTATATAACAGTTAACTTCTAGCATTGCTTGACCCCCTTAGAATGCAAGTTATTGGCTGTATCACCTCTTGTATTCAAAACGCCAGCCAATCTTAGTAATTTTTCGTAATGAGAAACGTTTTAATAATTACGCTTTTCTGTACACGATGTTGAAGAAAATTGATAGGGTTGTTATCACGCGATAGAGCTACATAAAGTTGTAATGGAAACCCTATCCAGAAGGGAAGACTACCCTTGCAACGGAGAGAGTACAGTTGAGATTCCGGTATCCCATTCGCGCTGTTATGCTTAGGAGTCCTGGCAAAGGTAGCTAGCGAAGCTACGCATATAGGTTTCGCTGAGCATCCTCATCGTTTCGAGGATTTTTGCACGTCGGGTAGCAATGGCCTCATTTCCAGACTGAAGTCGGTGACTGATTTCTCGGTATTGAAGCAACCTGTGCACATCTGCACATCACAGGCTGTCTAGTGATCATTTGCTGTAGTGAAGTTCAGTTGATCTCTGGCAAATTCATGTACAAATCAGTGAAAAAGGTAAGAGGAGAAGTGGGTACAGGTCCAGCAATACCGTTTCGAAAACTACCTTCGCGAGTTCGTCTCTGGGAATCAATATGTTCCCATGATCTACAGGAGGGTGAAACCCGCATTGCATAATTTTTGGCCCTGAGCTTTTGCTTCTCTGAGAATTGATCAGTTTTTAGCCATGCCGGAGCAATCAGCTAAAATCTTATTTCAGCTACTTTGACAGTTTGTTGGATACGTGTGACTTTCAACAGAGTGCCTTTAAAAAGTTTTTAGAAACTATTTTTAAGAAATAGAAATCATTAAATTTAATCGGATGGTATCTATAATTTTCTTCCTTCGCGTTTTCATGGAAATAATTTCCTTATTTTTCCCAAAAACATTGGTCAATATTATCCGTATTGATGGTCTGCTTGGTCGGCGGCCTTCCCGTTCACAGAAGTAATGAATTAATGCTGAAGCACCGGGACAACACAGGCTATCTTCTAAAATAACCTTACCATCTCTTGATTGTGATGTATGCCATCGTCAATTTTCAACTATATACGTAAAATAATGCGCATTTGAGTGTCTTTCTTATATCATGTTCGCATTATTCTTCTTCTCCGTCGTTTTTTCAATGCCGAGGATCGCGACCACACACGACCTCATGGATACATGAGGTTTTCAGCTGCGTGGATCGCTCTGTCCATGCTGCCTTTAACTGCCTTCTTTATAGCGTCGGGCCATAAAAGGCCATATGTTTGCATTTTTGATCATTAGTATGCTGATATTATTTGGTCGGGGATGCATGAATATGGCTTGTCTTGGGGCTAGGTCCCGTGGTCGCCCTCGCGAGCGCTGGTTGGACGTCGTCAAGTCCGACATGAGAGCCAATGGCCTAACTGAGAAGGATGTTCAAGATCGGGCAAAGTGGAGGAAGCTAAGTAGGAAGGCGGACCCTGGCAATAGCCAGGATTAACGCCAGGTGGAAGAAGTATGCTGATATTAGCGTTGGCGCTATATGAATGGTGCTATTCTTCAAACTACAAAGTTAAGAAACTACTTGATGAATCAAGTTATTTCTCAATTTATTTCGAATCAGGAACGCAAATCGAAACGATTTTTTTAGAACACAGACATCCGATTAACCAATCTAATTCAACTCTTTTGGCGACTCTTCTATCATGGGACTTCGCCAGATACTCGTGGGTGGTATGACATGCTGGCCCGTGAAGATTCATTTTTGAGCAACTCAAGTTATGTTTATCAAATGTAAGCGAACGCCTGTTGACGATTTAAAAAAATGAGATCAAATGCATAACGCCATCTATGGAATCTGAAGTTGAACTGTCTACATATTATTTCGGAGTTTTTTTATTTTTATTAATAGAAATTCATTCAGTACGATATTTTAAAGGTATTAAAACAATCATTTTTTTAAGACGTTTTAAAAGTACCACTAATAACTAAAAAATATGTTTGATGTAATTCTTATGCTGTGTTGAGTACTATTTGGGTCAATAGATGGCATTACGGGTATGTGCATTACGTAATGTTGGTTTCATGTACATTGCCACAATTCCTATCCGGTTTATGTGTAAAAGTTATCTACTTTGGTTTTTTACTTTTGAACGTCATCACGTTCAAAAGTAAAAAACCTAAGTAGATAACTATCATAATTATCCTTTAACATCCTGGCCATTATATTTTGGCATAGATGAATGCTAAAAAATACAATAATGACATGTTATAAATATATAAAAATATTGGTAAAAATAAAAAAATACATGAATAAATGGAATAATAATAATAAAAAAAAATATAGATTGATCACGTGTTTACCGACGGTCTATTAAGTTCTTACATCCATTTTGAGGGCAAAGATTAATAGTCATATTAACAACAACAACATCATGTCTGCCTCTCAAAATGGATGCAGGAATGGGTCCCGCGATACTAAGGAGCTACTCCTTATTGATATGGCCATAAGCCGACAGGTTCGGCGTTCCCGAAAGGATCTGTCGACATGCTGGATAGACTATAAGAAGGCCTATGACTCGGTGCCTCATACATGGCTCATGAGGGTGCTAGAATTGTATAAAGTTAAGGCAACGCCACGCACCTTCCTGATGTTGTGTATGGGGCAATGGAAGACAGTCTTTCGCTATCCAGGATGTCGAAATATCCAGAGGAATAGCGAACCGGTAAGGATCGAGCGTGGTATATTTCAGGGCGATAGTTTGAGTCCACTTTGGTTTTTTCTAGCCTTGAATCCTCTTAGCACACTGCTGGAGAATTCAGGGCTAGGCTTTCGGTTGAAGAGAGGTGGTCAGGTTATATCTCACCTCCTTTACATGGATGATCTGAAACTCTTTGCCCCCACTTATCTGCAACTGATGGAGCTACTGAAGGTAACTGAAAAATTCAGTAACGCCATCAGGATGGAGTTTGGTATGGACAAATGTGCGATCATGCATGTAAAGCGTGGAGAGATTATGGAATCCGTGGGAACTCAACTCTCGGATTCCATAAACCTGAGATCCCTCTCTCCAACTGAAACTTACAAGTATTCGGTTATGTCGGCAGCGTTAGGTATCAATGTTACGAACATGAAGCAATCGTTGAAGGATCGCTTCATTGGCCGCCTGAAGAAGGTATTTAATAGCCTTTTATCAGGCGGAAACAAGGTGCGCGCCTTCAACGGTTGGCTCATGCCGGTATTGATGTACTCTTTCGGCGTACTCAAATGGACTCAAACGAAACTTGACGCCCTGGATAGGCGGGTCCGCACTCTGCTTACTGCATATCGAATGCATCATCCACGGTCGTCGGTAATGAGACTGTATATCCCGCGAAAGTGTGGAGGTCGAGGCTGTTTTAACTTAGCATTTAACATTTAAATGCTAAGACTCTCCACAATCGCGAGATATGCAGTCTTAGGGAATATTCCCTAGCTGTCGACGTGGGTAGGCATCGATATGTAGTGGCGGTGGACAAGGGACTCAACCCGCTCTCCTTGGCAAATGAGAACTGGCGCAAACCTGCGGTGCTTGACACTAACGATCGCAAGGCGGTATGGCAGAGTAAGGAGCTTCACGGACGCTTTTTCCGGGCCCTACATGGGCCCGACGTAGACCAACTAGCGTCTGTAGCCTGGCTACGTTTCGGTGATTTTTATGGAGAAACCGAAGGTTTTGTTTGTGCAATTATAGACGAAGTTATCATGACGAATAACTACCGGAGATTTATTGTGAAAGACGGCACGGTCGACATATGTCGGGCATGTCACCGTCCGGGAGAATCAATTCGCCACATTGTATCTGGTTGTTCTCGTCTAGCTAACGGAGAATACTTGCATAGGCACAACCTTGTAGCCAGGATTATCCATCAGCAACTTGCTCTGAAATACTCTCTTGTGCAGTCGGAGATGCCATACTATAGGTATGTGCCCGACCCAGTTCTTGATAATAGCAATATCACATTGTACTGGGATCGGTCCATCATCACTGACAGGACTATTATTGCCAATAAGCCTGATATAGTGGTGGTAGACCGAATTGTGAGGCGTGCAATGATTGTAGACATAACCGTCCCGCAAAACGAGAACCTAACGAAAGCCGAGAAAGACAAACACTATCAAGTATATTGACTTGGCTCGCGAGGTTGTTGACATGTGGGAAGTGGACTCCGCAATCATTGTACCGATAGTCGTGTCGGCCAATGGCTTAATAGTCACGAGGCTTTTTTTTTTTTTTGTAACGGGGGGAAATCCTCATGGATGTCCTCCACCCTGGGGCGGGTGGAGGGGTCTGTTAGACTCTTACTGACTAAAACCACCCCGGTGCTCCATCTCTCACCAACCGGAGATCGCGAGAACTAATGCGACTTCCGTAATCCCCGGCTGGTGCCGGCCCGTCTCTACGGGCCACCTCGGGTCAGCGGGGGGAGTGAGGTGTTTGACTCCCCCCACGACGTCAAAGAGGGGCGCACGGGAACACCACGCGCCGCCACCTCGGGTCCGAATGAATGGAGGGCGACGGACATCCCCAAGTCCGCCGCCCCTGGACCCAGTTAGGGAAGCCGGAAGAGGGCAGCGTATGCCCTCCTCTGACGCCCGGTGCGCCTGCTGCGGGCTGGGAGAGAGGTCGAGATCTCCCTCTCCCTTTCCGCAGCTTCCTTCTGCGTGATAACTGTTTCGCAGAAGGAGACCACTGCGTCCCAGGACTCCTCGCCGTCGACCATAGCACGAACTACGGCCGACAGCGAGAGATCACTGCCTACCACAGAGATGAGGGCACGGCGTGGCTCCTCCCAAGCGGCACACTCTGCCAGCGTATGCCGCGCCGTGTCCTCGCGACAGTCGACGCAGTGGTGACACCGAGCTCGCCTCGCCGATGGCAAGCCGCAGAGCCTCCTTAGCCGCGCGGTACACCTCATAGAGCGCGGCTTCTTCGTCAGGCACCCGACGACGTCTTCTTTGGTATCGGGTGTACCGGCGCCGGACTCGCACGCATGAGACGCGCAACTGCTCGATCTCGGCGGACCACCAGTACACCTGGCGCCTTCTGGGTTGTGTGTGGACCCGGGGCATGGACGCGTCGCTGATTTGCGTCATCGCCCCGTGGAACCACTGCGCCCCCTCTTCGACGTCGACGGGTTCGGTCGTCGCCGACTCCCGGATCCAGGCCTGCACAATAGCGGCCTCCTCGAGAAGTTCCCTGTCGAGGCGCTTGCGCGCCCAACGTGGACCGTCCGTTCGCGGGGCCGATGGACTACGGCCGCCCGCGGTCTAGCGGGAGACGTCAAAACGGATGTATCGGTGATCCGATAACGTCTCCACCTCCACGGCGACATGCCAGTCGCGAACACAGCTAGCGACAGTAGGGCTAGCAAACGAGACGTCCACTATGGAACCGCCCCGCTGCCGCACACACGTGTACTCCGAGCCCCGATTCAGGACGGTCAAGCCGGTCGTGACCGCCCACTCCTCCAGCGCTTCACCCTTTGCATCGGTGACCGGGGATCCCCATGCCGCAGATTTGGCATTGCGATCCCCGAGCAACAGCACTGGGCGTGGGTGGTACCGGTTGAGGACGGCACCTAACTCGACAAGGAAATAGCCACGAACCTCGACCAACACCTTAGGAGGCTCTCGCTGGGCAGCTGGATCAAGGGCTTGATTCAGAAAGCGGTACTTCTGGACACGGCTCTCATTATCAGGAGGATCGTTGGGACGCCCTGTATAGCTATATGCTAACCGTACTTTAAGGATTATAATGCGAAATTTGAACAAAATCTGTTTAGTAGATTTCGCGCCAGTTGGAAAGATATACCTGAAGATTTACTACTTTTAATCGACTTCTTCAAAAAGGAGGAGGTTTTATGTTCAGCTGTTTGTATGTTTTTTTTGTTTTTTAATGTAAGTCCACCGATTTTTCCGCCAATTGTGGACCGATTTTAAAAATTCTCTTTATTCGAAAGTGTATACTTCCGAGGTGGTCCCATTGTCACCAAGTCAGAATCTGATGATTGGATCCCATGAAAATCGAGAGAAACCCTCAAATTGTATAGGCATATACAATGTTTTTTATAAACTTTGTAACACAATTCAGATATTTGTACCTGGTAATCATCATCTCATGTTGCTGAGCTGATGATGGAAGGTATAAGCCAGGATCTGATGATGGGATCCCATGTTTTTTTTTGTTTTTACTATTGTTAGGCACGCGTTTGACCAATATCTCACCTGATGGTAAGCGATGATGTGGTCCAAGTTGGAGCACGCTTGTCTTGAAAAAACTATTCACTCTTGACTTAAAGACTCCCGCCTAAAGTTGACCAGATTGGCATCGCCCCATTCAGAGACAGCCTTAACAGGCGCTCAACCATTGCCTCCCAGAGAGACCAGATCTGCGACCCACCAGCTCGTGGGTCGGACACGTATCTCTCAGCAACAGTGCTGTTGTTTGCATACCCAAAGGTACCGGGTTTAAGCAGATTATTAATATGCAGCAAGAACAGTGCTGCCGAAAGCACTGTTCTTGCTGGTCTATAATTCGACGGGTCAGCTCGACTACCCTTCTTGGGCACGGGCTGCACGTTAGCTTGCTTCCAAGCCTTCGGCACTTTTCCAGTCTCAAACGAAAGGCGAAATAGGCGTGTCAAGATCGGAGACAACTCAGGCGCACAAGTCTTCAGAACAATTGCCGGTATCCCGTCGGGACCACTAGCCTTGTTCACATCTAGGTTACGCAGTACCCTACGGACGTCCTTCTGATGAATGCGAATACTAGACATACTCGACTCGCATCCACCAGGAGAAGCAGGGGGCGTCGCGCCACCAGGATCCAGACGTGAAGATTCCGCAAACAAAGAAGCAAACAAGTTCGCTTTCTCCTCAGCGGAGTGGGCCAGCGTCCCGTCGGGTCTTAGCAGTGGTGGTAGTGGTATAATATGTCTGATGGACTCACCCGGGCGCTGGCATGCCCGACACACGTCCACCGTCCCGTCCTTCATTTATTATTATCTCCTTTATTCAATAAATTAACCTACAAATTACATTTTTAAATATTTGAAAATAAAAAATTAAAACATTTAAAAATATAATAAATAGTAGTCCACCGGTATCGGGAACAGGGTCCAAGCTACCAGTGGTCAAGGCTCCAGAGAGAGGAACCTCCTAACAATACGAGCCGTGTCCAGAAGTGCCGCTTTCGGAATCAAGCCCTTGATCTAGCAGCCTAACGAAAGCCTCTTGAGGTGTTGGTCGAGGCTCGTGGCTATTAAGCCATTGGCTGATACGACTATCGGTACAATGATTGCAGAATGCACATCCCAAATGTCGACAACCTCGCGAGCCAAGTCAATATACTTGATTTGTTTATCTTCCTCGGCTCTCACGAGGTTCTCGTCATGTGGGACTGTTCAGGGTCAGGATCTGTTGAAGATTCAGTTATTGTGTTTGGAGGATTTTTAGTAACGCCAGTATCTTTATTTTCATTTGAACTATTCATATTTTTCCGAGACTACTGAAAAAGTTGAACGTGAAGAACTTGTTGACTAGACTAACTGTAACAGTAAATAAAATCCAAGTTCCAAGAACGAAATTATGTATTTACGTGAAATAAATATCAGAAATGTAACTTTATGGTGATTCTGTGGTGGTTGTCGCAGTCGCAGAATCTGTTGTAGTATCAGTTACCCCAGGACTTTTATTTTCATTTGTACTAATCTCAATTGTAGTTATATCATTATTTTTAGTAGTAGTATCGGTTTTCGTTCCATCGGGATCAGTTTTTTTGTCAGTTTTTTCATCAGGTTTTACGTCAGGTTTCTCATCAGGTTTGTCACCTTTTTTGTCACCAGGTTCTTTTGTTGCAGTTGATTCTGTTGATTTGTATGTAGTTGTTGGTTTATCTGTAGTCAACGTTACACGAACGATGCTCCTGAATGTGCTCGGCTCTTTGTTTTCACAACCAACGTATATGTTCACGGATACAGGAAGCCGGTAGGTCGATTTGATGCGAACGCTTATAAATCTTTTTTTCAAACCACCTCGAACTATTGTCGTGAAAGGTCCTCGGCCCATGCCAAGGCGGTCCACCACCCTGAAGTAAGTTATCTGTTAAATGAAACATTGTAATATAAATAAGACACTCGGAGTCAACAGTCTAAGGCAGGGAAGGCAAAAGACTATTTAAACTTAGGTAATTTATACAAAGAAGCGAAAGTAGAAAAATAAGACGTAGTGAGGTAGTCGTTACGGAATGTCAACAGCCAGAAAATCTGACAATAGTCTCGCCAAGAAGAATCGTTCGATTTATTGCATAAATTGTTAATTCTAAAGAACGGGTGAAAACACTGACTACTGTAACACAGGTCTCACCTAGCTCAGGAGTCAGGGTCGCAAACGAAAATGTATAACCTTTTTTATGTCAATAAAACATTATTATTATTATTATTCCATTTATTCATTAATATATACATACAAATTACATTTTTAAATATTTCTATAAAAATACAAAAAACATTTAAAAATATGAAAAATAGTAGCCCACCGGTATCGGGAACAGGGTCCAAGCTACCGGTGGTCAGGGCTTCTGAGAGAGGAACCTCCTAACGATGCGCGCCGTGTCCAGGAGTACTGCTTTCTGGATCAAGCCCTTGATCCAGCTGCCCAACGAGAGCCTCTTGAGATGTTGGTCGAGGCTCTTGGCAATTATGCCATTGGCCGTCACGATTATCGGCACAATAACTGCTGTGTTCACATCCCACATGTCGACAACCTCGCGAGCCAAGTCAAGATACTTCGTTTGTTTATCTTTCTCTGACTTCACGAGGTTCTCGTCATGAGGGACTGCTATATCAACAATCATTGCGCGACGCTCTAGTCGGTCTATCACCACTATATCAGGCTTATTGGCAACAATAGTCCTGTCAGTGATGATAGACCGATCCCAATACAATGTGCAACTACCACTTTCGAGAACTGGGTCGGGCATATACCTATAGTACGGTACTTCCGATTCCACAAGATTGTATTTAAGAGCAAGTTGCTGGTGGATAATCCTGGCTACAAGGTTGTGCCTGTGCAAATAGTCTCCGTTAGCCAGACTAGAACAACCGGAAATAATGTGGCGGATGGATTCCCCGGGCCGGTGACATGCCCGGCATATGTCAACCGTACCGTCCTTCACAATGTATTTCCGGTAGTTATTTGTCATCATAACTTCGTCCATAATTGCACAGACAAAACCTTCGGTTTCCCCAAAGAGGTCACCAAAACGAAGCCAGGCTACGGACGCTAAGAAGTCTACATCGGGCCCATGTAGGACCCGATAAAAGCGTCCGTGAAGCTCCTTGCTGTGCCATACTTCCCTGCGGTCGTTAGTATCTAATACCACAGGTTTGCGCCAGTTCTCGTTAGCCAAGGGGAGCGCGGTGAGGCTTTTCTCCACCGCTACCACATCTTGATGCATACCCACGTCGGCCTCTAGGAAGTTCTCCCTAAGGCTGCATACCTCGCGGTTGTGCAGGGTCTTAGCATTTAAGAAGCCACGACCCCCGCACTTCCGCGGGATATACAGCCTCATTACCGATGACCGTGGGTGACGTATCCGATTTGCGGTAAGCAGTGAACGTACCCTCCTATCCAGGGCGTCTAGTTCCATCTGAGTCCAATTGAGTATGCCGAAAGAATACATCAAAACCGGCATGACCCAACCGTTGAAGGCGCGCACCTTGTTTCCGCCTGACAAAAGACTGTTAAGTACTTTGTTCAGGCGGCCAAAGAAGAAAGAAAGAAAAAGCGTTTATTTGCGCCAAGCATGACGCATACCAAAAAAACTAAAATATAAAGTAAATAATACTTAATTATAAAAAATTGGATAGATATGCGTCATATTCGCGCAAAACGGCCATCGCTCAGCATAATGCTGGGGCTCGTGTGCGAGACAGAGCCACAGCGCTGGTTTTCAGCGACAGCCGGCGTTAAGCATGACGTCGATCGGAGCGGCATAAAAGTAATTAAAACGAGATAAGTAAACAGAAAAAATAAATACATAAGGGTAAAATATAATAAATAAGAAATGAGGAGATGGCAACAATGTGAATGTGAATGTGGCTGATTAATAAAGGTGCATACAACTCTAAAAAGTAATAAAAAAAATAAAAAGTAAAAGATTAGCTATGTTATCTGTGCGCACCAAAGACAACAAAAACTAAAGTCCATGCAATGCGCACGCCCACAATATGGCTGACAGATAAAGGAATGCGTCCTGTCATTACAATTATTATGCAATGAAGTTCTTGACCTGCGCAATACACGTAATATTCGGTAACGTTTCTGTTATCACTTAGTAAAATGTGTTTAAAGTGAGAGATTTGTAATGCGTTGTTAGATTGTGTTGGATAGTGTTATTTGTGATTCATTTTGGTGTGTTATAAGTGAGTGTGGTGTGAATAGCTATGTTCCTAGATGATAAACACACTAGAATGAGTACCCAAACCAAGCAAAAGGAGAAGATCGCTATTAATAAATGTATACAACTCAGTCAATAATAAATGTATAAAAATTTTAAATTAGTCAATGTAGTTATTGTATTACATAGGTATATGTCAGATCAAATTAAATAAAATTTCTTAAATTTTACAGGCGTGAGTTAAATACTAATCAAAGAGAAAGTGAAACCGAACACAGAAAGGAACAAAGGAGAGAAAAGTGGAAAGTGGAAACCGGGATCTAAAATATAGCCCGCACCGTTGGAGATTTCCAGCCTGAGCCTGATGGCCGTGACCTAGAGGTACAGTACAGTGAGGCATATACGAAAAAAGAACACTCAGGATGACAGTTGTTGAAGCATGAGTAACTTCTTGAGTTGGTACTTGAAACACTGCAATGTTTTCAGGTGTCTCATTGGTGGCGGGAGGTCATTCCAACAATGCGTGGCTGCAAATCTGAAGCACCCCCGGAAAGAAGCAGTTTTGTGCATTGGCACAGTCAGCGGACTAACCATGGATCGAAGTTTGTTTTTTAGATAGCTTTGTTTCCAAGTTAGCTTCTCATATAAGTAGTGAGGTTTCATGGACGTAGTTATACCAAACATTAAGTTGGCTAAATGAAGTTTCCTCCTGGCTGCCATCTTTACCATCCCAATCTGATTTATGTAAGGAGTTACGTGGCTCCTACGTGGTACAGTAACACAGAAACGCACATAAGCATTTTAAATTCGTTGAATCAGTCTTTCTGTTTTACTGAGTAGGCATGGCCCATACACAATGTCGCAGTAGTTTAATTTAGAAAGTATAAGACTATCAACCAGTTGTTTCCGTACTGGTAGACTCAGGTATTGACGAATCCCATATAAGAAATTGTTTTTATAGGCTGACCTATAAAAACAATTTCTGAGAACATTGGTTATATGTGCTTCGAAGTGCAACTCCGGATCCATAAGCAGCCCTAGGTTGCATGCATACTCCACTCTGTCAATAATCTCCCCCTTGATTACTATTTCCGGTTTGGCTGATATTATTGCAGAGATCTGCTTCTGTGCCCAGCACTATGAATTTTGACTTGAGAGGGTTCAGAACCAGAGAGTTTTCCTCTGACCACGAGACCACTCTTTGCAAGTGTTCATTCATCTTCTTCACTGCCAAAAATGTGTCCTGAGCCTTAAATGAGACATACAGCTGGATATCATCAGCATACATGTGGTACTTGCAGTTCAAAAATGATTTTATGATATTAGCACTGTATAATATGTACAATAAAGGGCCCAAAATCGATCCCTGTGGCACTCCTCGTGACACGTGGAGGGGGGAAGACAACAAAGTGGATCCATCCTCTCTGCGGATTTCAACGTATTGTGATCTTCCAGTCAAATAACTCCGAAACCACTCAACAGCGCTACTATCAAAGCCGTAGTAAGCTAACTTTGACAGCAGCAAACTAGTATTAATAGAGTCAAAAGCCTGGGAAAAACCCAGCAGGGTTAAAATTGTTCCCTCACCCCTGTTAAGTGCCTCAAGGATATTCCCCACAACGTCAGCCAGGGCTGTCGCAGTACCCCTTCCCCTTCTAAAACCAGACTGAAGGTCCGGGAGAATGGCATTATTTTCCAAGTATTCAATAACCTGCAAGTATATAACACGTTCCAGGATCTTTGATAGACAGGGGAGAATACTAATTGGCCTCAAATCCTTTGTGTTAACCGGGTTGTTATTTTTAGGAATAGGGCGCACAACCGCGCATCGCCAGATTTCAGGGAATGTGCTTGTAAAGATAGACTGGTTTATAATGTCTGTGATAGCATGCAGTGTTTGAGGCAATGTTAGAGATATCATGTCAAGACTTATCCCGTCCACACCCTGTGCATTAGACCCTAAACTCCTAATAATTTTTAATACTGACTCCTGATAGGTTGTCGAAAGGGAGAGTTTGGTAGGGCTATGTTTGCAAGAGTCAAAGTAAGACAGTTGTGCAACATTTGGAAGACTACTACCTGGGACATCCAGAAATGATGCATTAATATTTTCTGGATTATCAAAATGACCGGGCAGCAGTCTTTCCTTATGGTCTGGAAGCACATCTGATTTTAAATTACGCCACAGCAGCTTTGGTTCCTTAATTTGGTCATTGATACTTTTAGTAAAATATGCCCTTTTTTCAGCACTGAGTGCCATGGTGGCTTGACGCTTGAGATCCAGATAATATACTCTCTCTCTTGATTTACGAGATGCCTCCCTAGCTTCATCCCTAAGTTCGAACATAAGACGAATATTGTCAGTTATCCAAGGTGTAGGGCGATTTTTAATAGGGGCATGAAGATCGAAGAGCTGAATAATAAACGTGTTGAATGTCTGAACCATTAGATTTACATCGTTCATGGCTCCAACACTCGACCATGGTATCATTCTTCAGTCAAAATGATCCTCCAATATGTCTCTGAGCGGGCGATACACAACTAGTCTTGGCTTAAGCTTATGTTTCCTAAATATAGTCTCACAAGAGATGAAGGAGTGATGACCAAGATCGCTATTGTGATGTACTACTACATTACGGATAGTGGCGTCTGAGCAAAATTAAATCAATAAGTGAGCTGCTGTCACCCACAAAGTGTGTAGGTGTCTGGACTAACTGTTGAACATTCAGATAGCTGAAAAATTCCTTAAGCTGTTTCGTTTTTGAGCTGCCCACATCTAGCATGTTGACGTTAAGGTCACCTAGTAGTATTAAATTATCGAAAGGGGCTAGGCCACTGATACTGGCAGTTAGGCCCTCAAGAAAGAGCTCTAAGTTCAACCATGGTGGGCGGTATGCAGTACCAATGAGTATTTTTTTTTTATTTACTGTAAGGCCCAACCAAAGTTGTTCAACATCAGGATGCTTGGGGTGAACCTTTATTCGTGCTGCTATGCCATTCCTTATATAAAAACCAACCCCTCCACCACGCCCACCCCTTACAGATACCGGTCGCGGTATATGCTTAAGCCTATAACCTGGTACACTAGGTGCCCGATCCTCCTCCCCCCTTCGAAGCCATGTTTCATTGATAGCCATGATGTCCACAGCGTGGTTGCTCATGGCCATCAAAAACTCATCATGATTAGTTCCCAGAGAACTTGCATTCAGTAGACCAAACTTAACACATTTACTAGGAGTCATTTGTATTTGCCATCTTTGTTATTTAAATATGTGTGTCTACGTGTGCTATGTATGTATAATATGTATATGTAGAAATGGAGGTTGGCACTACGTTCAGCAGTGTGATATAATGGGCCGAATTGATTCAAGAACAGGGTGTCATTATAATAGTTAAGAATTACTGTAAACATTTTGGCGATTTCTTTAGTAAAAAATATATTCATTTTAGCTAGCGAAATAATATTATGTAGTGTAAATATGTATAATAAAACAATATTATGTAGTTTAAATAGGATAAGTATGTATAATGAAAACATATTATGTAGTATAAATAGGATAAGTATGTATAATGAAACAATATTGTGTAGTATAAATAGGATAAGTATGTAAATATATAGATATACAGTTAAAACCTTTCTATACACACCTGACGTCGATCTATGGTTACACGAGCAATGCAAATAGCAGCGACGCATATCTTCCCCAGTAACAAAAATCAGCACAAACACATAAAAAAGTAAAGATAAAATTAGCACCAAGTAATAATTAGACTGTATCATTGACAGATCCAAACACGCGAGTGATGTCTTCTTCGGAGCGAATTCTGTGGGTTGAATCTTCTGGCTTCCTTCTGGCGAGAATGCGGCCGCGCTTGGTCCACACGAACCTCCAGCCGCAGAGGCCTGCAGCGTCCCGTGCCTTCCGAAACAACTGGCGGTTTGTCTTCGTGAGGCGCTCGTTGACATAAAACCGCCGGGCCGGGCCAGGCATGTCGAGGTCGGCCGTCGTCGCCCCACACCGCACCCGCGCGCTCGCAAGTAGCTTGTCGCGCAGATCACGTCGCGCCAGCCGCACGACAATAGTGCGCGGGCGAGACTCTGTTGCTCCCGCCGAACTAGTCGCGTTGAGCTGCCTGCCGCCGACCCGCTCAGCACTGACTATGTCGCGCTCCTTAAGGGTGACCCCCAGCTTCGTGCTGATGACCTGCACGATGTGGCTCGGATTATCAACCGCTACCTCTGGTATATTTGAGATCTCAACGTCATTGGCCAAAAAAACCTGGTCCCTGTCGTTGAGCTCCCGCCTTAAATCCTCGACGATCCCGTCGACCGCCACAGAGTCTGGACCGGACGGGGCTTGCTTTTGCAAAGCGTCCAACCGTGCCTCTAACCCATCAATGCGCTTGTTGCAGGCACCTATAGAGGCTTTGAGCCCCATCATCTCCAGCTCCATCTCCTTCCTGAAAGCCTGTACCTCAGCGCGCATCGCTCGCAATTCCTCCATAATCGGGTTCAAATCAAGAGGAACAATCTGCGAAGTGAAATCGGCTGTAGTGTTGCTCGACGGAGGGGTGGCATATCTAACTGGGCTAACAGATTTGGAGCTGATCGCGGGGTTCTTCGGTGTAGAAGCGCTCCTTCAACGATTGTTTCATGTCCGTAGCACTGATGCCTAACGCTTCCGACGTGCACAAATACTTGTAAGTTTCGGTTGAGGAGAGGGACCTAAGGTCTATGGAATCCGAGAGTTGTGTTCCCTCGGATTCCATAATCTCCCCTCGCTTTACATGCATGACCGCACATTTGTCCAAACCAAATTCCATCCTGATGGCGCCACTGAAGGTTTCTGTTACCTTCAGTAGCTTCATCAGTTGCAAGTTGTTAGGAGCAAAGAGTTTCAAGTCATCCATGTAAAGGAGGTGCGATATGACCTGACCACCTCTTCTCAACCGGTAGCCTTGGCCCGAACCCTCCAATAATGTACTGAGAGGGTTGAGGGCCAGACAAAATCACAGTGGACTCAGACTGTCACCCTGAAATATGCCACGTTCGATCCTTATCGGTTCCCTGTTTGCCTGGGTCTGTCGACACCCTGGATAGTGAAGAATCGTCCTCCACTGCCCCATACACGACATCAGGAAGGCGCGTAAAACTGCATCAACTTTGTACAGCTCCAGCACCCTCATGAGCCATGTACTACTCTGTCAAGAAAGTACCGGGAAAAGATCAATAATACACAAAATGTCTGTTATTCGTCCAAAATTATTTTATCACCTTCAAAGTATGCTCCTTTAGAAACGATACACTTGCGCCAACGAATAATCCATTCATCAAAACATTTTTTAAACGCTGCTTCCGGAATTGAGTTCAGTTCTCGCCGCGAATTCTCCTTTATGTCTTCTATCGATTGAGAACGGGTGCCACGAAGTGGTAATTTGAGTTTAGAAAAAAGAAAAAAGTCAGCAGGAGCCATATCTGGTGAATATGGTGGTTGCTGGATGGTATTTGTTGAGTGTTTGGTTAAAAATTAGTTCACAATGATAGCCTTGTGCGAAGGCGCATTGTCGTGGTGCAAAACCCAAGAATTTTTTTCCACAAATCTGGCCTTTTTCGTCGAATTTGCTCTCTTAAACGCCGCATAACGCTCAAATAATATTCTTTATTTACCGTTAGACCTTCCGGTAAGAATTCAGAGTGCACAACACCGCGATAGTCAAAGAAAACAGTCAACATGACTGACTTTTGATCGACTTTGGTGTGGTTTTTTCGGTTTCGGTTCAGTTGGAAGGCGCCACTCCGAAGCTTGTTGACTAGTTTGCATGTCAAACTCGTAAACCCACGTCTCGTCACCAGTAACAATGCGTTTCATGAATGTTGGGTCCGAACTGACTCGTTCTAGCATGTCCTCAGCGACTTTTATGCGATTGAGTTTTTGGAGAAAATTCAGATCTTTTGGGACTAGCCGAGCAGCAACATGTTTCATACCCAAATGATTAGTTAAAGTGGTACGGATCGACTCGTGAGATACAGAAAGTTCGGCGGCTATCTCTCTCAGAGTTGAATGGGGATTTTCAGTCACTATTTCCTTCACTTTTGCGATATTAACTTCAGTTGCAGACGTTGACGGCCTACCAGAGCGAGGCAAATCTTCCATCACATCTCGACCGCTTTTGAACGCTTTGAACCACTCATAAGCACGAGTTTTTGATAAAGTCGATTCACCGTAAGCCTTCTGTAACATTTTCAGTGACTCCGAACACGAAATTCCATTGGCGATGCAAAATTTAAGACAAACTCTTTGTTCGATATTTTTGTCCATTATGAAATTCGCAATACACACTATATATGATATTACTAAAACCAGCACTGTATTTAATATAAATAACAGATGCAACTCAAACTCCGCGCCAAAATGGAAAACAGTTGTGCCAATCTAACAACTACAAAAAAACAAAAATTTGAATTTGGAACCATAAACAAATCATCCATTCCCGATACTTTTTTGACTGAATGTATGTGGCACCGAGTCATAGGCCTTCTTATAATCTATCCAGCATGTCGACAGATCTCTTCGGGAACGTCGAACCTGTTGGCTAATGGCTATGTCGATGAGGAGCAGCTCCTTAGTACCGCGGGACCCGTTCCTACATCCATTCTGAGAAGAAGACATTATTGAATTACTATCAATATGATGGTTAATCTTTCCTCTCAAAATGGATGTAAAAGCTTTATAGACCGTCGGTAAACACGTGATCGGTCTATAATTTTTAGGCTCCGCGGTTCTACCTGATTTATGGAGCAGGTGGGTTATTCCTGTAGTTAGGAGCTGGGGCAGCCTGCCTCTAACGCAGACTGGAATTGAGATGCCAAGCGAGCGTGCGATCTTTTGAGCCATTTAATCCAAAAGTTGTGCAGCCCGTCCGGTCCCGGAGATTTCCAGTTAGGCAACGGACGGACTGCACGAGCTACGTATTGGGGGCTGATGTTAATTGCCCCCATTTCTGGTATCGGATCGCACGCGCGCTCGACCTCCCGAGTCCAATCGCCCTCGGTATGACTGACAGGCAGCGACCAGATGCTGCGCCAGAATGAACACATGGCATCATCATCCGGTAGGCGCGTATCAGTCACACCTTGGTCTGGTCGCTCCCAAGCCCTATAAACCCACCTCTCCTTGCTTTGGAATGTGCGATTCTGAGTGTATCGCTCCACTCGCCGCTTGTACCGACGTATACGGTTTGCCCATGCATAGACTTTCTGCTTCAGGAAGTCGATACGCTCTGTGACGTGGGTCAGATAATCCCGAGGACTAATATCAGTCCCCGAGAACGCCCGCCTCACAAAGCGCATCACTCTGCGGCGAGTGTTGCCCTTCCTGAAGCAGATTAGTTTGCCAATGAATGCTCTAGCCTCACCGATACGACGCTCGATCCTGCACTGCCAAGCTGGTACAGCTGGTCGTGTAACTCTGTCACTACTAGGAAATTTGACATGAGCTACATGACATGCTGCTGCAGCCGCACAGTACAAGATCGAGTGGGTATCGGCAAGGTCTTCGCTGCTATCAAAATAACTTGTTAGCTGCGAATCTAGAGCACACACCAGCGCCCTATTTTTATTATGCATGGGCAAACGAGGTAGACGAGGTCTATGCCCAGGCGGTGTGGAGTGATACTCTCGGAAGGCATCCTCCAAAGCGCTCCTCAATCGCTCATTGCATTGGGTACTCTCGGATGTGGCCCCGTCATCATCATCTTCACCGACGTAGTTGGGTCGCGGTGAAACACTTGCACTGGGTTGTATTTGCACCGCGGCCGTTGGCGAAGTAGGTGAGACGCGGCTGCTCCGTGATTCCAGACGCAGTCTATCAAGTACGGCGTCATCCAACATACGGTTACGCTGGATAACCCGCACCTGATCCGATAATCGTTGGGCTGAAACGTTGACAGCTGGCTCAAGTACCTGAAACAGAGAGAGCATCCGACCACGGTACGCAGTCAGGTTAGTTCCCCCCTCTGTAGCCCCAAAGTATGAGCGTATAACATTCTCGTTCATGGCTTGAGTCCATTTTATACGCTGCACACTTCCACCGATAGCGGGGACCCTGTCAGAGACCGGTGGGCCTCGAGGTCCCAAGCTGGCCGGTGGTCGGCCTCGTCCGCGCCGACGCGCAGGTGGTGGTGTCGTCGGCGGCGAGAAGTATTTGTCGTTCGAGCTCGACGCAACTGCAGCTACCGGAATCTCAGGACTCACGGCTGGCGCTGGTCCCGGCGGCTGCGAGGCGGAACTGAGCGACGAACCCGAAGATGGAGTTGGTGCGACTTGTATTCGAGTCCGGCTTCTTGTCAGCATTGATGTTTGATTGATGATCTGATATTTGTTATTGTTTCCATTCAAATTCAACTAGTTTACATGTTTGCTGTTTTTTTTTTTCGAAGTTTCCAGGATTAAGTTCATTTTGAGAATTGATTTTAATTTAAATAATATAAAAAATCGGGATGAAAATTTTTCTTGTCAATCAAGTTGACAGCCAGACCACAGATTATTATTATTATTATATTCCATTTATTCATTTATATACATACTCAATACATTTTTAAATATTTCTATAAAAATACAAAAAACATTTAAAAATATAAAAAATAGTAACCCACCGGTATCGGGAACAGGGTCCAAGCTACCGGTGGTAAGGGCTCCTGAGAGAGGAACCTCCTAACGATGCGCGCCGTGTCCAGGAGTACTGCTTTCTGGATCAAGCCCTTGATCCAGCTGCCCAACGAGAGCCTCTTGAGATGTTGGTCGAGGCTCTTGGCAATAATGCCATTGGCCGTCACGATTATCGGCACAATAACTGCTGTGTATAGTGGCCTGATATAGTGGTGATAGATCGACTAGAGCGTCGCGCAATGATTGTTGATATAGCAGTCCCACATGTCGACAACCTCGCTAGCCAAGTCAAGATACTTCGTTTGTTTATCTTTCTCTGACTTCACGAGGTTCTCGTCATGAGGGACTGCTATATCAACAATCATTACGCGACGCTCTAGTCGATCTATCACCACTATATCATGCTTATTGGCAACAATAGTCCTGTCAGTGATGATAGACCGATCCCAATACAATGTGCAACTACCACTTTCGAGAACTGGGTCGGGCACATACCTATAGTACGGTACTTCAGATTCCACAAGATTGTATTTGAGAGCAAGTTGCTAGTGGATAATCCTGGCTACAAGGTTGTGCCTGTGCAAATAGTCTCCGTTAGCCAGACTAGAACAACCGGAAATAATGTGGCGGATGGATGCCCGGGCCGGTGACATGCCCGACATATGTCAACCGTACCGTCCTTCACAATGTATTTCCGGTAGTTATTAGTCATCATAACTTCGTCCATAATTGCACAGACAAAACCTTCGGTTTCCCCGAAGAGGTCACCAAAACGAAGCCAGGCTACGGACGCTAAGAAGTCTACATCGGGCCCATGTAGGACCCAATAAAAGCGTCCGTGAAGCTCCTTGCTCTGCCATACCTCCCTGCGGTCGTTAGTATCTTATACCACAGGTTTGCTCCAGTTCTCGTTAGCCAAGGAGAGCGCGGTAAGGCCTTTGTCCACCGCTACCACATCTCGATGTATACCCACGTCGGCCTCGAGGAAGTATTCCCTAAGGCTGCATACCTCGCGGTTGTGCAGGTTCTTAACATTTAAGAAGCCACGACCCCCGCACTTCCGCGGGATATACAGCCTCATCACCGATGACCGTGGGTGATGGATCCGATTTGCGGTTAGCAGTGAACGTACCCTCCTATCCAGGGCCTCAAGTTCCGTCTGAGTTCATTTGAGTATGCCGAAAGAATACATCAAAACCGGCATGACCCAACCGTTGAAGGCGCACTTTGTTTCCGCCTGATAAAAGACTATTAAGTTCTTTGTTCAGGCGGCCAAAGAAGCGCTCCTTCAACGATTGTTTCATGTCAGTAGCACTGATGCCTAACGCTTCCGACATACCCAAACACTTGTAAGTTTCGGTTGAGGAGAGGAACCTAAGTTCTATGGAATCCAAGAGTTGTGTTCCCTCGGATTCCATAATCTCCCCTCGCTTTACATGCATGACCGCACATTTGTCCAAACCAAATTTCATCCTGATGGCGCCACTGAACGTTTCTGTTACCTTCAGTAGCTTCATCAGTTGCAAGTTGTTAGGAGCAAAGAGTTTCAAGTCATCCATGTAAAGGAGGTGCGATATGACCTGACCACCTCTTCTCAACCGTTAGCCTTGGCCCGTACCTTCCAACAATGTACTGAGAGGGTTGAGGGCCAGATAAAACCACAGTGGACTCAGACTGTCACCCTAAAATATACGGTTACCCGACGTATACGGTTTGCCCATGCATAGACTTTCTGCTTCAGGAAGTCGATACGCTCTGTGACGCGGGTCAGATAATCCCGAGGACTAATATCAGTCCCCGAGAACGCCCGCCTCACAAAGCGCATCACTCTGCGGCGAGTGTTGCCCTCCCTGAAGCAGATTAGTTTTCCGATGAGTGCTCTAGCCTCACCGATACGACGCTCGATCCTGCACTGCCAAGCTGGTACAGCTGGTCGTGTAACTCTGTCACTACTAGGAAATTTGACATGAGCTACACGACATGCTGCTGCAGCCGCATAGTACAAGATCGAGTGGGTATCGGCAAGGTCTTCGCTGCTATCAAAATAACTTGTTAGCTGCGAATCTAGAGCACACACCAGCGCCCTATTTTTATTATGCATGGGCAAACGAGGTAGACGAGGTCTAAGCCCAGGCGGTGTGGAGCGATACTCTCCGGCTGCGAGGCGGAACTGAGCGACGAAACCCGAAGATGGAGTTAGTGCGTTTTGTTTTCGAGTTTGGCTTCTTGTCAGCATTTTATAATGATCATGTTGTCGGTCCAAAAAGAGGTAATTGGTTTCGTGTTTGGTTTTATCATATCGTCACTGTTTTTTTTCTTGTTTTACTGTTAGTTTTTGCCATTTTGATGAAAGAAATTGAATTAAATTGTATAGAAAATTGCGGATTGAGCAAGAAATATAACGTTCCAGTTGAAAGCCGAGCCACAGATTATTATTATTTCATTTATTAATTCTATACACATACATTTTACATTTTTAAATATTTCATTAAAAAAAAATATAAAAAAAAAACATTTAAAAATATAAAAAAAAGTAGCGCACCGGTATCGGGAACAGGGTCCAAGCTACCGGTGGTCAGGGCTCCTGAGAGAGGAACCTCATTATTATTATTATTATTAATGGGTTGTGGATGTCTGGTAGGCTCCTGATTATTTGGGAAAAGGCTAGGAACCTGCCAGAAGCGACTTATGACTTAAGCTTCTGAGTTTCTTTTAAACGTTTGTCGGTTATTTGTTAGTGCAGAACTACCTTATATATGCAGTGTTTTTACGCTCCCCAAGGAACCTATAACCCAGTCTCGGCGCGCGCGCATGCGTACGGTCGGATATTGTGCGCGTGACAGTGAGTAACGGGGAATTAAAAATGTCCTCTGTGGTTAAATGTGCAAATTGTAACGTAGTGATTAACGAAGTTTTGGCCTTCGTCCATAATAAAATATCTTTAATGGACGATGAAATTATTAAAAGAACCTGTGCGAGTGCTTTCTCCGAAAGTGACATTGTAACGGCGAAGAAGTTGTTGTTTGAATCCTTGCCAACAAACAAAACGTAAGATAACGCGGAGGAAGGCGGAGCCAAACGTTTAAGACATAGACGACATCATCTGTCTGCTCTGCGATACCGACTCCGAGGATATCCCAGTCTTCGTGGCCCGCGACCTTGAGAAGTTACCTCCGGTTCTGTTCGACCATGTCGACGTGACGAGGCTTTTGAAATACATTGTGAAGCTACGACAAGATCTCGACATGATGAAAGAGGACTATGTTACAGTTAAGCAGGTGGACTAGTTGAGACGTGAGGTGAAGCATCTTTCATCAGGATGGTGCAATGTAAACCCCAAGAGAGGTGCATATGTCGCAAGACTCGCAAGTTATGAGTGCGATATAGTGGTGCCAAGGGATTGCTTCTAGAGTGCAACGACGGCACAAGTGACAACAAATTACATTAGAATCTACACCATTATCCAGTATTCATAATACTTTTGAGCATCACAAATCGGAAGGTAGTAGTGAAGCATTGCCGCAAAATAAAACCGTTGATTGAGACGAGGCTACTATGAAGTACGTCGCGCGTCAGCTGATCGAACTGCCGCTGCTTCCGCCGTCCTCGCCGCCGCAGTCCCCCGCGGCGACCGGTGGCTGTGGTCCCCTGCCCCCCGCCCCGCTGCCGCTGCTATCTAGTCCGGCTGCCTGCGCCGCTACCACCACCACTCGACTCTGCAGTAGGAAAAACGGTCGACAAAAGTGGATCTGAACCTATCGCACCTAGGCAAAAATCGTTGGCGGAGATTGTTCGAGAAGAGAAATGGAAGAGTCAGGCCCCGAGTGACCAGTGGGTTCGTGTCCAAAATAAAAGATTATGAAACCGTTTCGTTGGGAAGCGAGGAAAAGCGATTCCTGAGCCTGGAAGTAAGTTTATGGCAACGGAAACTAAGATTCCCATGTACATTTATAATGTGGCGAAGTGTGTGTGCGTGTGACATACATACCTACATTACGAAGAAGACTAACATTGATGTAAAATTGAAAAAATGGATATGAAGTTAGTGAAGGATTACGAATCATACAAAATATTCGTACCTAAACAGTCGTCAACAACTTTCCTGAGTGATGACTTCTGGCCAAAGGGGGTGGCCTACCGTCGATTTATAAACATCATTAGACGAGATAAGGAAAAATTCCACGATAGACGATGACTTCGCCTGCACGGGTACCTCTGCAGTGGACATCGAGGCAGGGGTCTTACGCGGCAGGCCTTATGGCGGGGTTGCCCTACTGTGGAGAAAGGTGGCGTTTCCAACGGTAACCGTAGTAAAGTGTAGATAAAGATTGAGCTCAGTGAACGTTCCGTTTTGACATTCTCTGTGTATAGTATATGCCTACCGAGCCCCCATTAAAAACCTAGTGGAATTCACGGAGTGTCTTAGTGAAATGTCAGCCATAATAATTGACAGTCACAATGTGGAGCCGATTTTTATGTTAGGGGACTACAATGCACACCCCGGTGAGTCATTTGCTACTGAACTCTTAACTTTTTGTGCGGAACAATCGTGGTCATCTGTCGACTTGGAACTGATGCCGCCGGACAGCCATACGTTTGTCAGTGAGGCGCACGGCTGTCGGCACTGGCTCGACCACTGTCTTATGACGAGTGCCGCGCGGCGTTCTGTGTCCGCGGCCTCTGTGTTATATAACACTTATTGGTCTGATCATTACCCACCCGGTGTCTATAGTATGTAATTTAAATCTAGTTAAGCCTAAGTTTTGCATTCCTACTGTTTGTGTAAACAGAATAGTCTGGGGTGAACGTGATTCGGCTCAGATAGCCAAATTTAAAAATGTATGTAACTCTAGACTCCGTGAAATTGATTTTCCATCAGAATTAAGAAGCTGCTCAGATTATATTATGTGTTGTAACAAAAGTCATAAAACCCTGTTAGATAACATGTATGACGAGATTATTTATAAATTGTCTGAGGCCGCTATAAGTAGTTATAATGTTACCGAAAAGCGTAGAGGTAAATACATTACCGGGTGGAACAGGCACGTCCGCGGCGCTCATTGGAGGGCTCGGTTGTGTTTCCAGGCTTGGTGGGGGGTAAGCCCGGGGCTGGCCGTCTTTATAATGATATGTGTGAAACTAAGCGCGCTTTTAAATCAAAATTGAAGTGGTGTCAGAATAATCAACAACAGATAAAAGTAGAATTTTTTGCTGAACTTCACTCAAATAAGAAATTCGGCCAGTTCTGGAAAAACTGCTGAGGAAGGTGGTGAGCATAGTGCGCAGTTTACTAAGAAGGAAGTGTGTGTGGTGATCAAAGGCATGGTGAAGATACATCCCCGGGTCACGACAGCCTCAGCATCGAGCACCTGCAGCACGCAGCTGTACACCTACCCAGAGTTCTTTCTATGTTTTTTACCCTGTGTTTAGGCCACTCCCATGTGCCCGATAAACTATTGCGAACTATAGTTGTACAAATAATTAAAAATAAAACTGGTGAGACATCAGATGTAAATAACTATAGGCCAATATCTCTAGCCACAGTAGTTGCCAAAGTGCTGGACAGTCTGATTGGTCAGCACCTGGATAAACACGACTCGCTAAACAACGCGCAGTTCGGCTTCAGGCCTGGGCTTTCCACCGAGAGTGCTATCCTGTGTCTCAAGCAGACTATACAGTATTACATGAGTAGAAAGACCCCAGTGTATGCATGCTACCTCGATCTATCGAAGGCTTTCGATCTTGTATGGTATGAGGTTCTATGGGATAAATTAAGGGATGAAATTAGTCTAGCTAGGGAAATTATGCTATTATTTATGCATTGGTATAGAAATCAAAAGAATTTTGTAAGATGTGCAGACTCTCTCTCGGGGGAGTACAGGTTGGAATGCGGGGTGAGGCAGGGGGGCTGACCGTTCCCACGCTATTCAACCTGTAGGTTAACAGACTGATCGATGAGCTCAGCAGCACCGATGTCGGGTGTCATATAGATGGCGTATGCGTGAATAACATCAGTTACGCAAACGATATGGTACTGCTGAGCCCTTCGAGTGGTGCCTTAGTCCTACGCGGTGGCTCATGGGCTCAAATACAACGCACAAAAGAGTGAAATAATGATTTTCAGGCCGGACGATAAGCGTTACACATTCATTCCGAATTTCACGTTAGGTGGTAAAGCTCTAAACCACGTCGAGCGATTTAAGTATTTGGGCCACTGGGTCACCAACGACCTTAAGGACAGTGTGGATATCGAAAGAGAGCGCAGAGCGCTGTCTGTCCGATGCAACATATTGGCCCGCAGGTTTGCACGGTGCGCGGGGACAGTCAAAGTTGCGCTTTTTAAAGCGTACTGTCAGTCCTTTTACACCTGCAGCCTGTGGGTTAACTAAACGCAGCGGACATACAGCGATCTGCGCAATCAATACAATAACGCGTTCCGGGTGCTGATAGGGCTGCCGCGCCACTGCAGCGTCTCCGCGATGTTAGCGGCGGCTGACACAGACGGCTTTGCGGCCATCATGCGCAAACGGTGCGCTTCTATCCCAACATCATTCTGCGCGCGCTGGCGGACCGGTGGGACTCTCCGATGCTGGCTCGCTGGATACAGCTGCACGCAGTCATATAGTGATTTGCCACCATCATCGGTGAGTCCACCTGGATCTGCCACTCAGTTAATATTATTACTAACATTAGTTTTTAAGTTTGTAATTTTACTAACAAATATGGATGATAATATCTGAAATAAATGATTTATTATTATTTGTTTTTCACTTTCTCGGGTCCCTAGAGACCCGGTCCTTTGGTAGGCGTACGAGGGGCCGAAGCCAACTCGCAGAGGCCTCTTTAGACATTTCAAATGGAATGGGATACCAACCGACGATTATCCCTGTATGCACTGTGAAAGTATACCCAAGGACAATCCTCGGTTGTAGCAGGACTATTGCAGAATATGGAAACAAAAGATGAAACGCTATGGGTTTGGCTGGTTTAGTGGACTAATAATCGTTTACTATGGAAGAACTATTGGCTCCTGCCTGACCATTGAGAATTAAAACGGCTTTAAAATGGCAGGGGGTGACTTGCACACTCAATAAATGGGCCCCCCGAAAAGGGTCGCTAGCACAAAGTAACGTAGCGCCAAGGGGGCAACATATCCTGAGGTGCTAGAGGAGTGGAGAGGTTATACCACGGCTATCAGGACTATCCCGGAAGTACGGTCAAGATCCCTACCAGCACCTTACTGGATTATACATCCTTCTCCCGAGCACGTTTGCTCTTGCGAATCTCCACTCAGACTGGCCGATTAAGGCAAGAAAGAGGTGGGAGCTCTGTTCCTCGTCAGTTTTCACCCCGGCCAGCCAATAAAGGCAAGTCAGAAATGAGGAACAAGAATTCTCCCTGGAGATCAGGTCCGTGGGGTCGCCAGTGCCCAACAGTTCGCCACAAAACTGCTATACTATTTACATTTTTAAATCTAAATATATAAAAATGAATCACTTTTTCCCTTTGTCATCGCATCACGCTTGAACGGCTGGACCGATTTCGATAATTCTTTTTTTGTTGTGTGCGCTCTGGTCACGAGAAGGTTTGAGGCTATATATTATCACGCTATGTGCTTTGGAGGATGAGCAATATTCAAAAATGTCCGTTTTAACGACAGGCACAAGGTTCGATCCCCGGCCAGCAACAGCTATTATTTTTGTATACACCAAAAAATTGTCAAAAAAATAATAAAATGGGCTTTTTTGCACTAAAAATAACATTTAAATTTATATTTTACATTTTGCCAAACAGTTTAGTGGGGAATTGTTATAAAAACCTCAACTTAATAAAACCTTGCAGATACTTATGCGTCTAACCTTAGCAATGTTTATCATCACGCTATACTTTCAAGGAGCTGAGCAGCGAAAAACCATGACATAAATAAGATTGGCTATTTCAAGCATTTGTCAACAGTACTCATAGACCATCGGTTTAGAGACTGCCTCTCTAACGACGTGGTGTGGGTTCGAATCCAAACAGTTATGATTATTTTTGAATTTTGTACATATTTTAAATGATTCATTTCCTTTCTTTTTTATTTTTACTAATGTAGGCTTAATTTAAGATTTGATTACTATAAGATAGGTGTTTCTAAACGATATTACTAAATTATGTTTCTGAACGAGTGAACGGAACGAGTGAAAGGAAATGGGAAAAAAGAAGATGGCGAGAGACGGAACCGAAGAAAACAGACGTGTGTTTGGTAAAGGTGTTTTTATTTGAATATACGTTGTTTGATGAAGATTTGGCGTATCCCTGGAAATCCCACACTACAAATTTGGGGGCTCGTCCGGGATAGTGTTTCGTTCGGGATGCCCGGGAAAACCAAAGAAGACGTGCGTTTCGTGGCAAGGTGAACCGCGACGCGATCCACGTGGCAAGTACCTACCGTTACGAAGAAGATTGAACAAGAAGCAAACTAAGATGAGTGACGATAAGAATTCGACTACACCATCATTGAATTTTGCCGATATTATACCAAAATTCAATGGCACTGATAGAACATATTCATCAGCAAAGTGGACGCAGGACGTGGAAGATAACGCCGAAATATTCGGTTGGTCAGCGCAATAGAAACTCATATTGGCGCGGCGATCACTAACCGGCACAGCGGAGTTGTGGTTAAAATCAGAAAAACCCTTCAAGTCATACGAGGACCTACGGGCGGCACTGTTGAAAGAATTTCCTGAGACAATCAACAGTAAAGAGATGCACGAATTCATGGCGGCTCGTAAGAAAAGAAGTAATGAAACATGTTACGAGTATTTGCTAACGATGAAGGAGTTAGGCAAACGTGCTAATTTTCCAGATTACGTGGCTATACAGTATATTGTTGATGGCATACACGACTACGAATCGAACAAGATGATCCTGTACGGCGCGACTACGTACCCAGCACTGAAAGAGAAAATAATGTTGTACGAGACAATAAAGAACAAAAGTAAGAAACGCTACAATGGTACGAATGCAACGAAACAGTCCGAGCTGAAAACAAAGAGTCATCCAGATAAATCATCACGTCGATGTTACAAGTGTGGTGAAGTCGACCATATCGCAAGCACGTGCACAAAAGGTGTAAAATGTTTCCGGTGCAACTCATTTGGTCATATTGAAACTGAGTGTAAAGCGCCAAATTCAAACGCAAGCATGAAGCCGCAAGATAAGCATAAAGATGGCGGCGAAGGTTCCCGAAAATCGATGTGCACGAAGATTTTGACGGAAGAGGGCGCCTCTGATGCGGATCGGGAAAAACATGGCGGAAGCGATGAAGATGAACGACCACGGAGCGATCGAATGACAAGAATAGATGAACGTCGGTCAACGTCAAACTCGTGTACGTCAGTGTCAGACTCCTGTCAAAGATGTCAGTCGGAAACGGTGTTGAATGTAAACAAAGACATTGTGAGCAATAAATCAGTTAAGAACATTAAGATTGGTGATAAAGAAGTTAATAGTTTAATAGATTCTGGTAGTGACTTAAATTTAATACCTTCGAATTTGTTTTTCGAGTTGGATGTAACGACTCACGAAAAGGTAAAGGTGTTATTATCTGGTATTGGTGCGACAAACGTTTGCTCATTTGAAAAGTTTAATATAACGATTACGGTCGATGGATATTACCTGGACGTGTGCTTTTTCAATGTTCCAAAAGAGTTAATGCCATATAATATCATCTTAGGTCAACCATTTTTAGCCAATGTTACAGCTGTAATTGATAAGGGTTCAGTCAGCATTGTGCCTCATGATAATGATGTTCTACCGTAGTGTATGCTAGTTGAGGTTCCAGAACCTGTGTGTTTTGTTTCTGATCCACAGATACGAAAAACAGCACAGAAATTAGTTGACGGTTATCAACCCAAACAAACTAAGGAGGCGCCGATAACTATGAGGATCATATTAAAGGATGAAATCCCCATAGCACAACGGCCTAGAAGGTTGTCCCTTGTTGAGCAAAAGGAAGTAGAGAGGCAGGTAAGTGAGTGGCTGCAAGCAACTTGCATGCAAATTTAATTACACTGATGAGCACGATGGAGCGCTTGGTTACATGATCCCTTGGTAGGCCGCAATCTAATTAAAAACTAGTTCTAGTTGTTGGTTAAAATGAAGGATGGTTCAATAAGAGTATGTGTGGATTACAGATTAATTAACCGAAAGATGGTCAAGGATGAGTTTCCATTTTTGGTTATCGAAGATCATATTGACAAGTTATCAGAGGCCAAAGTTTTCAGCAAATTGGATCTGAAAGATGCATTATTTCACTTAAGAATAGATGAAGATTCTGTAAAATATACCTCGTTTGTCACACATCATGGCCAGTTTGAATTTCTCAGAGCACCATTTGGATTATCAATTTGTCCGAAATACTTCACAAGATTTATAACAATTATCTTTAGAGACCTCATTGCCAAAGGTCACATTCTTATATTTATTGATGATGCCATTATTCCAGCAAACGACTATCAAGAAGCAGTTGAAAGACTACGTGAAGCACTAGAGGTAGCATCAGACTACGGACTCGAGATTAACTGGAAGAAGAGTGAAATATTGACAACAAAGGTTGAGTATTTGGGTCACATTGTGCAAGGTGGTGAAGTGAGACCTGCTACAGGAAAAACAGAAGCAGTTCTGAAGTACCCGGAGCCCAAAACGGTGAAACAATTACAAAGCTTCATGGGGCTCGCATCATATTTCAGGAAGTACATACCAAATTTTGCCCAAATAGCCAGTCCATTGACGAATTTGCTAAAGAAGGATCGAAGTTTTACATTTGAAGAAGAACAGAGGCATTCTTTTAACATTTTAAAAACGAAATTAGGAAGTGGTCCAGTGCTTATTATATTCAACCCAAAACGACCTACAGAATTACACACAGATGCATCCAGTTTGGCTTTTGCAGCAGTATTAATGCAGCGATGTAAAGATGGTGGATTACATCCCGTGTATTATATGAGCCGGAAGACAAGTGACGCAGACAGGAAATATTCTAGCTATGAGCTTGAGGCTTTTGCTATCATAGAAGGAGTAAAGAAGTTTCGCCATTATTTGTATGGTATTCCATTTAAAATCGTAACAGACATTACAAGAGAAAGATTTGTCAACCAGAGTAGCCAGATGGGCTTTGTTATTGCAAGAATTTGATTTTCAGGTGGAACACAGATCTGGTGCGAGAATGAAACATGTTGACGCGCTGAGACGCAACCCATATATAGGTGTGACCACTAATAGCTTACATGATCAAATAAAGAAGGCGCAAGAACAAGATGAAGGATTGAAGGTTATTATGGAAGTACTGGATGATAAACCATACCTTGATTACTATTTGGAAGGTGGTCTACTGTATAAGGGATTGGAGAGAAGACTAGTAGTACCTAAGAGCATGGAGATGGAAGTTATAAAAAGAGTACACTCGAATGGACATTTTTCTAAGAAAAAGATGACAGAACTTATCAGTAAAGATTATTACATTAAAGATTTATCGAAGAAACTGGATGATTTTATAATTACATGCATTCCATGTATACTGGGCAGCCGTAAAGAAGGTAAGCAGGAAGGATTTCTGCATTTATTAGAGAAAGAGGATACACCCCTTTTTTTTTTTTTTTTTTAGGATGGGAAATCATCAAATGACTTCTCCCGCTCTGGGTACAGCAGGAGGGAGTGTCAGACTCTTACTGACTAAAACCCATCCGTGTTTCTCCTAGTGCCCTTTGCGTTCCAGGGTACGGTGCCTCTTTCGAACGAAGTCCGCAGCCCCAGCAGGCACTGGCCCTAGTGGGCCCCGTCTTCCGTGCTGACACGTCCTTGAGGCGCGTTGTGATCGCAGCGCGCCGCCGACCCGGGCCTGGTTCTGATCAGACGGCGAGCCACCCAATGCTCGCCGTCCGCAGACCCACGCCTACGGTGGCCGAGAATCGTCCTGCGACTCCCGACGCCCGGGGCGTCTTCTTCTGTTTCGGCGGCTAGGGCGTGCAGTTTCCCTCTCTCTCACGCGTTCGGCTTCCTCCTTTGTTAGAATTACTGCTTCGCAGAAGGAGGTGACCGCTTCCCATGTCTCGTCGCTCCGGACCATGGCTTGAACCAGGGCCGGACGCGAGAGATCCCCGCCGCCGATCGCCTCGACGAGGACACGGCGGTGCTCCGCCCAAGCAGGGCAGACCTCCACCGTATGCTCCACCGTGTCCTCCGGACGATCCTCGCAGTGTTGACACCCGGGTGTATCCTCCCGCCGTATTCGAAAAAGGTACCTCCCGAAACAACCGTGTCCGGTGAGTACCTGCGTCAAGCGGAAGGTAAGGATGCCGTGGCGCCGTTCTAGCCACTCCTCAAAGAGGGGTCTTATCGCCGCAATTGTGGCGTGCCCAGCGCTGGGTTGCGACAGTCGCTGTCTCCATACTGCCATGAGATCCTGCCGGAGTTCCGTCCGCCGTGCTGCAATTTGCCGTGGCAGAGGAGTCTCGCCCTGGCGTAGCGCCTCCACGCGCCATTCGTACATGAGCGCGAGGGCTCTCGCCTCTAGATCCCATGGCGGCAGTCCGGCAAGGAGGCTCGCTGCTTCGCCAGAGACCGTGCGATATCCCCGGGCCAGCCGGATGGCCATGACCCTCTGGGACGCGTTGAGGTAACGGGCAGGAAGAGGATACACCCCTGCATACTATCCACATTGATCATCTGGGACCAATGACAGAAACAAAGAAGCTGTACAATCATCTGCTTACAATGGTAGATGCATTCACCAAGTTTGTGTGGATATTTCCAACCAAGAGTACCACTAGCAAGGAGACCATTGAGAAGATAAGAATCCATCAGCAACACTTTGGGAATCCCACTAGAATAATAAGCGACCGAGGAACAGCATTTACCAGTCAAGAATTTCAACAATATTGTGAAGAAGAAGGAATAAAACATGTGAAAATCACCACAGGCGTGCCTAGGGGAAATGGGCAAGTAGAAAGAATACACCGGACCATGATTTCAGTTCTTACAAAGTTGTGCATAGAGGACCCTACCCAATGGTACAAACACATAAGTCGTGTACAGAGAGCATTGAACAGCACTTGGCAAAGAAGTATCAATTGTACCCCATATGAACTACTGGTTGGAACAAAGATGAAAACTAAAGAAGAAATTAAAATCTATGACTTACTTATGCAAGAAGGAAGAGACATCTTTATAGAAGATAGAGAAGAAAGACGACAGAACGCAAAGAAGCATATTTTGGAAGTACAAAAGGAAAACATACGAACATTTAACAAGAAGCGCAAGCAAAGTTCAAAGTATCAGGAAGGGGATCTAGTTGCCATCAAGCGCACCCAATTTGGCTCAGGCATGAAGCTAAAACCTACGTACCTTGGGCCATACACCATTACAAAGGTGAAAGGAAATGACCGTTATGATGTGCAGAAGATGGGCCTCACTTCAGAAGGACCAGGTAAGACATCTACGGTGGCTGACTTTATAAAGAAGTGGCCCAATGACGACTGAACCTTTCAATGTTTGTTTGTAATCTTAACCTGTAGATCGGTTTTATATTTGTGAACTGGGGCTACTATTTATCTACTCATAGTCTGTATTCCAATAACTTTCTAATTTTTGTGTGCTAAAGCTAAAGTATAAGTTGGAATTCTAATATTGCTATTTGCTGTGAAGTCTGTACTCTTTTATTTCTAAAGATTGAATTGAAACTTAAAGATAACTTTATCATTTCTGAGACCAGAAATATGTGTAGAATGGCCGAGCCTGTAGGATTAATTTAAGATTTGATTACTATAAGATAAGTGTTTCTAAACGATATTACTAAATTATGTTTCTGAACGAGTGAACGGAACGAGTGAAAGGAAATGGGAAAAAGGAAGATGGCGAGAGACGGAACCGAAGAAAAAAGACGTGTGTGTGGTAAAGGTGTTTTTATTTGAATATACGTTGTTTGATGAAGATTTGGCGTTTCCCTGGAAATCCCACACTACACTAATATTTTTATACATTGATAACATGTTATTACGTTCAAAAACTATTGTAGATAACTTTTACATATAAACCGGATAGGAATTGTGGCCATTTACATAAAATCAACATAACATAATGCAGATACCCATAATGCCATCTATAATTGACCTCAAGACAGCATGAGAATTAGGGTCACTTGTTCTACAGTGGCTCACTTTTTTTCCGAGGCGTATTTTTTAACACCTGTTTAAGTTAGGTTATCGAAATTCGGAATGAATATAGTGGAACTAATGTACTTTTAAAATGTACAGTCATTTTTAAATAAATGTAAGACAGAATGTAAATATTGTACCTTTTAAAAAAAAACATAAATGAGCCACTGTGTACCATAGGTTTGGCACACTGGCTCACCCCAGAGTACTCAGTGGACCGTAGTGGTACACAGTGGATAGTTTGTACTAATCACAAGTAATAAAACAAATAATAAGATAGTTATTCATTATTTATTAGGCAATATGTTAACATGTATTAATATAGAAATAATTTTAAACTTTTTCTAATAAATTGTAATGTAAAAATCTTCAAAAACTTAACATCGAGCACAAACCTTATAAAATAACATGATAATATTCATTTTTTGAACTGTAGTGGTCGATGTTTCATCCAGGTTAAAGATACGAGTTCCATCGTTAAAAGCGGGAAACCTCTGCAATAAACTTTCTAGATTTTTATAAAAAATCTCCACATTAGTTCGGTTGAAGGCCGTGGCTCTTGCAAGACTGCATGGCTCGGGCTTCCGCAAACTGAGGTCTTTGTGCCTTTGCCTGAATTTCCTGAACCATTCCTTTCCAGCTATTTTATTGTTCACCCAGTTATCAGGCATCTTTATATTATTTTTTCCGCCATTTGGTAGGCTACTCTCCTGCACTAATTTTCCGACAACCCGTAAAATATTGAGGAACAATATTTATAATATTCTTTAAGGCTTTCTTCTTGTTTATTATCAAAAACTTTTCTTACTTCATAATTAGGGATTAAGCGCATTCTTTCCACAGACCCAATACTTTTAAATTTATTAAAATAACGCCTTAAAGTTGTAAAAGGTATATTGAAGATCTTAGAAGCTTTCCTAAGACGGACGAAAATAAATTGCATGTAGCGGAGATGAGAATGTTGAGATGGATGTGTGGGGTAACGAGAGTGGATAAAGTGAGAAATGAGTACATTACCTACAGGCACTTTAAAAGTAGCGCCAGTGACGGAAAACTTGAAAGGGAATCGCTTGTCTTGGTATGGTCATGTGAAGAGGAGGGATGAAACGCATATAAGTAACTAGAAGAGTTATGAACATAAATGTGGATGGATGGAGAGGGAGAGGAAGGTCAAAGAAAAGATGGATGGATTGTGTGAGGAGCGATATGAAAGAAAAGGGAGTTAGTGATAGAGTGACGACTGATAGAACAGAATGGAAGAATAAAACGTGTTGCGCCGACCCCAAGTAACATGGGAAAAGGGCAGGAAGATGATGATGAGAAGCTTTCCTAACACTCATTCTGCCCTGAATGCTATGAAGAGCTTGCTTCATACTTTCTTCCGAATGATTCCCGATGGTGCGAGGCTTTTCTGGACGAGGCATTCTGAAATAAGAATATGTTTTTGAATTTAATTCATTACCAAAACATTGCAACATACATACTTTCAGTACTGATTTGAGAATCTGTATTTTAATCAAAATATTACAAAAAAAAACCAGTTTAGTACACAGTGGCTCATGATCCACTGTGCACTTACGTGATCTGAGCCGATGTGGACGTTGCCGACATTTTGAATACAAACTACCACAAAAAAAAAGCCAACCTATATTTCGAGAGGAATAGAACAGGAAAACATTCTTAAATAAGTACAAACTACAATGGAAATGTAAAAATATTCATACACCATACTAGTCACGTGTTGGAACAAAAGAAAACTTACCTTATTTTTTATTTTTTTTGTCACTTAAACAAAATTATCTTTGCACACAAACACCACGCGTCGTACGCGCTTCCCGACTGGTTTCGACGAGTTCATGTACCAACGGCCTATATTGGGTGAAAGAGACAGATATATATCTCTGGCAGTTTCATAGATTCTTAAACTGAGCCACTGTTTCTGGTATAACCACTGTAGAACAAGTGACCCTACATCAAAACATATTTTTTAGTTATTAGTGGTACTTTTAGACATCTGAAAAAAGAGGGATTCTTTTACTACCTTAAAAATATCGTTCTGAATGAATTCCTATTATTAAAAATAAAACAAACTCAGAACTAGACAGTTCAACTTCAAATTCCATAGATGGCGTTATGTATTTGATCTCATTTTTTAAATCGTCAACAGGCGTCCGCTTACATTTGCTAAGCTTAACTTGAGTTACTCAAAAATGAATCTTAACGGGTCTAGGGCCTGGGACTACGTCATACCACCTGCGAGCAGCTGGCGAAGTCCCATGGTAGAAGAATCGCGAAAAGAGTTGAATTAGATTGGTTAATCGGATGTCTAACTAGGTTTAAAAAACTTAAATCGTTTCGATTTACGTTCCCGATTCGAAATAAATTGAGCATTAACTTGATTCATCAAGTAGTTTCTTAACTTAGTAGTTTGAAGAATAGCACCATTCATATAGCCTTTTTTATGACCCGACGCCATAAAGAAGGCTGTTAAAGGCAGTATGCACAGAGCGGTCCATACTGCAGAAGACCGCATGGATACGCGGCATGTATGGTCGCGATCCTCAGCATTCCAGGAACGACGGAGAAGAAGAAAAATGCGAACATGATATAAGAAGGCCATTCAAATGCGCATTATTTTACGAATACTGTTAAAAGTTTCCGATGGCATACTATACACCACAATCAAAAGATGGTTAGGTTATTTTAGAAGATAGACTATGTTGTCCGTTGCTTCAGCATTAATTCATTAATTCTGTGAACGGGGAATCCACCGACCAAACAGACTATTAACACGGATAATATTGACAAATGTTTTTTGGGTAAAATAAGGAAAGTATTTCCATGAAAACGCAAAGGAAGAAAATAATATTACCATCTGATCAAATTTTATGATTTCTATTTAAATAATTAATTTGCTAAGGCACTTGGCTGACAGTCACACGTATCCAACAAACTGTCATAGTAGCTGAAATAAGATTCCAGTTGATTGCTCCGGCATGGCTTAAAACTGTTCAATTCCCAGTGAAGCAACAGCTCAGGGCCAAAAACTATCCGTTGCGGGTTGCACCGTCCAGTGGATCATGGGAAACTGTAGATCCCCAGGCAATGACGCCGCCAGAGACGAACTTTTCGAAGAGAGTTTCCGAGACGGTACTGCTGGACCTGTACCCACTTCTCCTCTTACCTTTCTCACTGATTCGTACATGGATTTTTTTTTTTTTTTTTTTTTTTTTTTTTTTTTACTAATAATAGGCACGCGCTTGACCACCATCTCACCTGATGGTAAGCGATGATGTGGTCGAAGATGGAGCACGCCTGCCTAGAAGCAACCTATTCAATTGCCAAAGATCAACTGAACTTCAAGGCAACGGATGGTCACCGTCTACAAATTACAGTGCAAGCTATACATGCGACTAAGTGACTCCTCAACCCAAGTAGAAAGAAAAATTATACCCTCCGAATAATAATAGGTATAATTACGGGTCATTTCCTCGTAAAAAAATATCTTTTCAACATAGGCACTGCGGCACGATGGATCGATGATTTAAAAAAGGTGGCTGGCATTGGATGGACGTGGACTGCTCAAGACCGGGATGGTTGGCGCTTTGTTGGAAGCTAATATTTAACAGTGGACGGCAATTGGCTGAAATGATGATGATGATGATGATAGTCGCCATAGACAGTCCAATGTACAGAGGTTGCTTCGATACCGAGAAATCAATAGCCCACTTCATTCTGGAAATGAGGCCTTTGCTACCTGACGTGCAAAAATGTTCGGAAAGATGAGGACAGTCAGCGAAACCTATATGCATAGCTTCGCTGGCTAACCTTGCCAGGACTCCTTAGCACAATGGCGCGAATGGGAGTCTAAGTGCGGATAACGGAATCTCAACTGTACTCTCTCCGTTGCGAGGGTAGTCTTTCCTTCTGGATAGAGTTTTCTATTTCAACTTTATGTAGCTCTGCCCTAGCAATTTTTTTCAAATTAAAACGTTTCTCATTACGAAAAATTACTAAGGTTGGTCGGAGTTTTGAATAGAAGAGGTGATACAGCATTTCCCTTGCATTCTAAGGGGGTCAAGCAATGCTAGAAGTTGACTGTTCGTATATCTTATGCCACAATGGTTGCTGGTCGCTCACAATGGGCCTCATCAGAAAGCTTAAAGTCACTCAAAGGGCAATGGAGAAGGCAATGCTTGGAGTTTCCTTGCGTGATCGAATCAGGAATGATAATATTCGTAGAGAACCAAGGTTACCGACATAGCCCGAAGCATCGCCAAAGTAAAGTGGCAGTGGGCAAGGCATATTGCTCGCAGAACAGACAGTCGATGGGGCCGAAAAATTCTAGAGTGACGACTGCGTACCAGAAGACGCAACGTTGAAAAGCCTCCTACAAGGTGAACCGATGAAGATCGCGTTGTGGCAAGGCTTGGGGCTATAGCGACGCTATGTCCAGCAGTAGAGGTCTTTCGGCTGATATGATAATATATTTTATACTACACCTGCTCGGAAAGTACCTTGATACTTTATCAAATTTACGGTAGAAAGTACGTCATTGCATATCGAAGAAATATGCGGCGAGAAAACGCATCTGAGCGGGAGAGAAAAGTGTATGAAAATCCATTTCTTACGTGGTTTTTCTTTTTTAATTTTGGGTAAGACTATGCGCTGGTAACCTAAATATCAAAAGCCAAAAAGTTTTTACAGTGAGTTTTTATCTCCAAGTTCGCAAAATGACACTGGCCACTAGCTGTGTGTTGGATGGTGTCAAACAATTTGAAAAAAGAACATGTGAAAATTGCAGACGCCATTGGCGCCATTTTCAATTTGTGTGTTGTTTGAGGATTCAGTTTTCGTAGAAAAGTAAAATAAAACTATCAAAATGATAAGTAGTGATAGTGATGATGAAGATTTTTTAACTCCGCCGCAGTTGAAGGAAACAGCAAAAATACTGATTGATAACCTTTTACCACAGAAATCAATTAAAAATAGTTTTTTATTTTCCTCGTAGGTGTAGTATAAAGCACTATGTATCACTCGAGAGAAAGTGCGATTCCCGATCTCGGGTGTTTTAAAGCCCTCGCCTACGGCTCGGGCTTCAAACGACACCCTCGACGGTAATCGGTCACTTTCTCCTCTCGGTGAACAATGTACTAATCTTAGTATACACGCAAACGAAGTTCGCTTGCAACAGCTGTCTTTTTCTAATCTTCTCATGTATAAAAATCTCGGATCACAGTGTTTGTTATCGAACTCCTCCGAAATGGCTTGCCCGATTTATATGAAATTTTTGTGTTAATTTAAATGGCAGAACAACGTTTGCCGGGTCAGCTAGTATTTCTATAAAAATACAAAAGACATATTAAAATATTAAAAATAGTAGCCCACCGGTATCGGGAACAGGGTCCAAGCTACCGGTGGTCAGGGCTCCTGAGAGAAGAACCTCCTAACGATGCGCGCCGTGTCCAGGAGTATTGCTTTCTGGATCAAGCTCTTGATCCAGCTGCCCAACGAGAGCCTCTTGAGATCTTGGTGGAGGCTCTGGCAATAATGCCATTGGCCGTCACGACTATCGGCACAATGACTGCTGTGTTCACATCCTACATGTCGACAACCTCGCGAGCCAAGTCAAGATACTTCGTTTGTTTATCTTTCTCTGACTTCACGAGGTTCTCGTCACGAGAGACTGCTACATCAACAATCATTGCGCGACGCTCTAGTCGGTCTATCACCACTATATCTGGCTTATTGGCAACAATAGTCCTGTCTGTGATGATAGACCGATCCCAGCAATTGCCATTTTCGAGAACTGGATCGGGCACATACCTATAGTACGGTACTTCAGATTCCACAAGTTTGTATTTAAGAGCAAGTTGCTGGTGGAAAATCCTGGCTACAAGGTTGTGTTTCGGTTGTTCTAGTCTCCGTTAGCCAGACTAGAACAACCGGAAATAATGTGGCGGATGGATTCTCCGGGCCGGTGACATGCCAGACATATGTCAACCGTACCGTCCTTCACAATGTATTTCCGGTAGTTATTAGTCATCATAATTTCGTCCATAATTGCACAGACAAAACCTTCGGTTTCCCCGAAGAGGTCACCAAAACGCAGCCAGACTACAGACGCTAAGAAGTCTACATCGAGCCCATGCAGGTCCCGATAAAAGCGTCCGTGAAGCTCCTTGCTCTGCCGCCAGTTCTCGTTAGCCAAGGAGAGCGCGGTAAGGCCTTTGTCCACCACTACTACATCTCGATGCATACCCACGTCGGCCTCTAGGAAGTATTCCCTAAGGCTGCATACCTCGCGGTTGTGCAGGGTCTCAGCATTTAAGAAACCACGATCCCCACACTTCCGCGGGATATACAGCCTCATCACCGATGACCGTGACCGGCCGTGCCGTGCCATGCCGTGACCGTGGGTGATGCATCCGATTTGCGGTAGGTAAGCAGTGAACGTACCATATCGTGTCCTGTCCAGGGCGTAAAGTTCCGTCTGAGTCCATATGAGTATGCCGAAAGAATACATCAAAACCGCCATGACCCAACCGTTGAAGGCGCGCACCTTGTTTTCGCCTGATAAAAGACTGTTAAGTACTTTGTTCAGGCGGCCAAAGAAGCGCTCCTTCAACGATTGTTTCATGTCAGTAGCACTGATGCCTAACGCTTCCGACATACCCAAATACTTGTAAGTTTCGTTTGAGGAGAGGGACCTAAGGTCTATGGAATTGTGAGAGAGTTGTGTTCCCACGTATTCCATAATCTCCCCTCGCTTTACATGCATGACCGCACATTTGTCCAAACCACATTCTATCCTGATGGCGCTACTGAAGGTTTCTGTTACCTTCAGTAGCTTCATCAGTTTCAAGTTGTTAGGAGCAAAGAGTTTCAAGTCACCCATGTAAAGGAGGTGCGATATGACCTGACCACCTCTTCTCAACCGGTAGCCTTGGCCCAAACCTTCCAACAATGTACTGAGAGGGTTGAGGGCCAGACAAAACCACAGTGAACGCAGACTGTCACCCTGAAATATGCCACGCTCGATCCTTATCGGTTCGTTGTTCGCCTGGGTCTGTCGACACCCTGGATAGTGAAGGACCGTCCTCCAATGCCCCATATACGACATCAGGAAGGTGCGTAAAACTGCATCAACTTTGTACAGCTCCAGCACCCTCATAAGCCATGTATGTGGCACCGAGTCATAGGGCTTCTTATAATCTATCCAGCATGTTGACAGATCTCTTCGGGAACGTCGAACCTGTTGGCTAATGGCTATGTCGATGAGGAGCAGCTTCTTAGTACCGTGGGACCCGTTCCTACATCCATTCTGAGAAGCAGACATTTTTATTATTATTATATATTTTTCCATTTTCACTTCATCATCTGAAGTGAAAGTAGAAAACATGAACCCAAAACTACGAAAGAATATATATAAGAAAGGTCTGCACTACCAAATTACCGAGAAAACATTCATACGAATTTTAATCCGGTCATTTTAGACATTCGAGGTTAGACTAATCCGCACTCAGCTCAAAATTGGTAGGAAGGTTCAAAATTATATCTATAATATATCATAATAAATGAAATCTTCAAAAGTCCTCATCGATACGATACCTGGACAAAAATAACGCGATTTTTAACCGACTTCTTCAAAAAGGAGGAGGTTCTATGTTCGGCTGTATTTATTTATTTTTTATGTATGTTCACAGATTTCTTCGCCAATTCTGGAGCGATTTTTTTTTTTTTTAAAGCCTGTACTCCCGAGGTGGTCCCATTGTCACCAAGTCAGAATCTTATGATGGGATCGAGGACACCCCATGAAAATCGAGGGAAACCCTCAAATTTTATAAGCACATACACTGTTATTCATAAATTTTCTAACGCAATTCAGATATTTGTACCTGGTAATCATCATCTCATGTTGCTGAGCTGATGATGGAAGGTATAAGTCAGGATCTGATGATGGGATTCCATGAAAAACGTTTGTTCAGCGATATTTTCGCCAATTGTTAACCGATTTGGATGATTCTTTTTTTTGTTTGGAAGAGTATTTTTTTGGACTGGCCCCATATCAATTTTTTGAAGATCTGAAGAAGAACTTTGGAGGTAGGCAACGGAACTCTTCAATAAATGATAGCAAATGGATCGGGATTTCTGAAATCGCATGTATGTTGATTGTTTACACCAATTATAACATTACGCCGGCACGCTGTGTTTGTGGTTTTACTTTTAGTGGTACCTGCGTACCACTAAGAAATGAAAAATAAAAAATATTTTTTACAAAAAAATAAAACCGACTTCCAAAAACAAAACACTACTAAGTAAAAATAACTTAAATTTCGGAAGTCGGTGTACAAAAACGAAACAACCAAAAACACCGACTTCCGAAATTAAAGTTATTTTTTACTTTATAGTGTTTTGTTTTTTTTAGCAAAACCATAAGATTTATCATAAAAATAGTTGAGACAAAATTGTAGATCAGATAAAAAATGGCTAAATTATTTTTTCCTACGAGCCACCTTTACTGAGATATAACGATTCAAAAACTAGAAGAGTTGTAATCGTCATAATATGTATACATTTCCACGACGCCATTTTCCAACTTTTATGATAGTGCTTTGAACTATCCTACCAATTTTGAGCTGGGTGCGAATTACTGTACCTTCACTCCTATTTCTTAACCCCCGACCAAAAAAGAGCGGTGTGTCTGTCTGTCTGTCTGAGGCACCGTGGCTCTTAAACGGGTGAACTGATTTGAATGAGGTTTTTTTATTTGAAAGCAAGTTGTCTAGCGGTGGTTCTAAGACAAGTTTTATCAAATCGGTTCAGACGTTTGAAGATCATTAGCTCTGTTCTAGTTGATGAAGGCATTTAACCAGCTTTTACGTCTCTACGATCTGATCGGTGCAAAATATGGTATTCTGTTACTTCAATGACATTGCAAAAACATGGTTATATTGTCCTGATGCTGTAGCATACCCTAAGGTCTGCAGAATACCCAACTCCTCACTAAGTTACTGCAGAGGTATCGTGTGTGAACTAACTGAAATGGTTTTAATGAACACATTTTATTTAGATCAGTAACCTTAGCCTGATGCTGAAGCATGTCCTGAAATCTGCAGGATACCCAACTCCTCACTTACTGACAGCATTACTTAGGTTATAATTAAATTGTGATTTGGGTCTAATGATGAAGCAGAAAAGAGAAATGAGTTAAATGAGGTAGATGTAGTGCCGTTTAGATGACTGTAGATCATATGTGGATGGATGGACAAGGAGAAGGAGGCCAAAAAAAAGTTGGATGGATAGTGTGAGAATCAAAATGAAAGAAAAGGGAGTTGTGTGATAGCGTAGCTGATAGGACAGAATTGAAGTAAAAAACGTGTAGCGCCGACCCTAGTAATATGAGAGAAGGACAGGAAGATGATGAGATCATAGGTTTTCTAATAGAACCTATTAGGTAAATTAAGTTTAAAAAGCATGAAAAAAATTAAATTAAAAATATAAAAAACCCCGACAAAACATAACTTTTAAAAGTGAAAAAAATAATAGTTAGGTAGGTATTGATACTTTCACTTCAATATAGGTACGATTCTTAGGGCCAAGCGTCTTCGCGTCGAGGGACTACTAATAATATAGAGGTACTTAACAAATACAATTGCGGTCTCTCGAGGCGAAGACGCTTGGCTCTCAAATTATCGTTCCAATATTAAAGTAAAAAAATACCTCCTTATTACTTTTTTTCAATTTGAAAATTATGTTTTGTCGGGATTTTTTTAAATTTTTATTATAATTTTTATTAGTATAATTTTCTGGACTATTTAGGTAAAGATCATAATTTGAAATATCAAACAGAAACTTCAATTTTATAATTTTCGACTTAAAAAGAAGAAGGAGGTTTTCGCGATCATTCCGCCGTTAATTAATCGATTTTGATGATTTGGTTATTTGTGAGAGGTGATCCCATATCAATTCCATCAAAATCAGTTTAGTATTTTGGCTTATAAATCAAAATAGCTGGAATTCGTTTTGTTTGTCATTAAAGTAAACGAAATTGCGTATTTTGCTTTTTTGCGACTTTCCAGTGGTGTTGTTATGTTAGGTGCCACTAAAACTTGAAAAAAAAAACATTTTACAAGAAATTACAACCGAATTCTAAACAAAAAAAAACACTACAAAGTATAAAATGCTTACTTTTAATTTCGGAAGTCGGTGTTTTTGGTTGTTTCTTCGTATTTTAACACAGACCCGAAATTTGGTTGTATGTTTTATAGATACTCCGATGATCAGTCAAACCGAATTAAGCTAAATACCAGTATTTTACGTTGGATGACTACCTACCATACCTCCACAACCAATTAATAGGTAAACACGGTACTTCTTGGAGTCAGATTTACTGACCTCTGACAATCCATATTCTTGATTACTTTTTATATCAATATGGTTCTTTGGGATTATTTCCGGCTGTCAAGTGGGCGAAGATGCCTGTAGAAAGCAAGTTACAAAGAGCAATAAAGGACTTACTGGACATTTGAAATATCTTCCATAAGATGCAGTAGTATAACCAAACGGCGACGGAGCCTTGTATAAAACGTCTTGAGCGACTAAAAAATCATTTCTCTTAAACATACCGAGGTAGAAGTCCCTGCATGCTACAAATTGTGTAAAAGCTAACACATTTACCAAAGGCCATAATATATTCATTCTGCTTTTTACCACATAAGGAACTGAATTTCACTTTATTAACCGTCCCAAGTGTGATAGTTTGGAAATTCAATACGGAAAAACGTGGAAACGGTATATAAATATTTTTTAATTATGTACGTTTATTACCTGATAATTTTATCGTGTATTTTATGTTATGAAATAATTAGTTTTCTGTTTCGTAGCGCTGCAATTTTAGTATTGGTACGTAGTTGATTTCATGTCTTAAATTCTCTTGCATCGTGGCAATCCTTATCTTTTTCTTTCACGCTTTTGGCATTCACTATTTTTTTCAGTTGTTAGTAGGGGCGAGATTCTACAGAGTACCACAAAGTGGCAAAGTCAAAATTTTCCATTTCTACGTGAGTCAGACTGACAGTGGGTGTCATCATAAACCGATAAAAATTAAAGACTCGTGACTATTTTGGCTATTCCGTGCAGGAGCAAAAAAATGAAAAAGTTATAAACAATTTGGAGGAGGATTTGGATAACTTTTTCATTTTTTTCGGGCAGTACTCCTGTTGCTTGTAAATATTTAAAAAAACTTTAACATGTTTACGGTCTCCCGGTACTTATAAATTAATGCTCTCAATTTCAGTTCGAAAAATATTTCGACATGTATATTTTGTTCTACTTTTAAAAGAAAAGTTTGGCAAAACTATCTTTGCGCTTACTATTCCTGCTGAAAAAAGACTTTGAAAAGTTTCTAGTCTTCTGGTACCTAATTATGAACCTTTAGTGCTCATATTTTTAGCCCAGAAAAAAACTACAGTATCACCTTTATATATATTTTTCTGTTTCCTTCTTTAATCTTTCTTTGTAATGAATGTAAATAAACTGTTAAATAAATAAACATTTTTCTGTTCTCCTGGTACTTTTAAATTCTAACCACTGACAATTCCAGCGCCAGATATATTTCAATGTTTCTGGTCTCCTGGTACTTGAGAATCTTTAGCGCTCACAATTTCAGCCAAAGAAATACTTTCGACATACCTATATCTAGACTCCTGTTACTTGTGAATCTATAGCGTTCACTATTCCAGCCCGGAAAAACTTCAGCATACTTCTGTACAACTGTTGAAAAAAAAAACAAAAAACATTCTAAACCAAAAATACTTTAACATCGTTCTGTTCAGGAGAACAGAACGATGTTAAAGTATTTTTGGTTGAGAGCGCTAAAGATTCACATGTACCAAGAGGTACATGTGAATCTTTAGCGCTCTCAACTTCAGCCCCGGAAATAATTCGACATGTTTCTGGTCTCCTGGTACTTGTGAACCTGAAGTACTAAGGTAGCAGCGGCACAGGGTTTCCACTTCTTCCTCAGTCTCCATTAAGCCATGCCTTTTACCGGGATAAAAAGTATCCTATGTTTGATTCCAGGAAAAGAACTATATGTGTACTTCATATAGCAATTTTTGCGTGATTGAGGCAGAAACATACAAACTTTCACATTTATAATATAACTAGGATTAGTGCAATTTACCGCGACCTAAGCATAATTTGTCTACGGTTACTGGCCTACAGCCGCAACTACTGGTCGTAGAATGAAATATAGCATGTAGGTTCCTTGGGGAGCACTAAGAAAGGATCTCACGAATTCCTATATTAACGAAAAGAAACGGGATATGAGCGTACGAAGTCGTGGGCAAAAATTAGTATCCTACATAAGTATGGACTGGTCAGAAAGCAGCAGTAAAAATGACAAAAGATCGTCGCTTAAACCTGCAGGTGCAGAAAAAAAAAATAGACAAGGACCACCGCAAAGATTGGCAGTTAGAGCTCACATTAAAACGAATAGCATAATTTGGGAAAGAAGAGGCCACTGCGGGCTTTGCAATTATCATAAAATACCGTCTGGTAGTTACCAACTTTATTGAACGTTACCAAGAAGTATCCTTTTATTGTTGCTTTTACGGTATATGGTAATGAAGGTACATAATGACAGATTTTTTTTTATTCTTCTTAGTTTTTTCGACTTTCTTAGTCCAATCTAATGACCTAGATCATTAATATCTGTGTAAGTTATTTCTCTTATCATGAGTTAATTTTTATCAACAGTCTTTATGAATGCTCTTTGCGGCTTACACAAATGTGTTCCTTTGGTATTGATCATTGAGTCGTTGAGTTCTTGTATGTTAGGTACCAGATAAATGTGCAATAATGGCCATTGACCCACATACATTTATTGACTTTCTTAACATCAAAAACAGAAATAAAGCTATCCTGAATAAACTTCTACTGTGATCTTCCTGTCTTACACCACGACGCAGTTGGATTGGTTTTGTGCTCTGTTCTTGTGGACGGTCATTGTAGCGGCCTTATACAGACATCTCTTCACCTCTACGTAGCGGCAGTCAATAAGACATCTCTGCATGGACTTCAGGACAGCCCAGGTCTCGACGGTGTCGAAAGCTTTCTCGTAGTCCACATACGCTACGCACAGAGTCTGATGATGGTCTCGGTCTTTTGGTTTATCTGCCTGAGAGTGCGTTTGTGGTCCACGGTGCTGTAGCCTTTTTGGTAAGGTTCACTCTCTGTCCCCCAATAATATGATATGTCTTTTTAGACATTTAGCAATCATTCTACTTTAATTAGCAATAATAATTATTAAGTTTTAGTTAGCAAGTAAATTGCACTATATTTAGTAATGATTGTAATACTTTAGTATCGGTAATTTCTAGTGAACGTTGAGTTAGCGGAACATATCCTTATTAACATGTGATGATTGTGTCTTTAGGGGGTAGGATATCTGATCCGGAACAACTAAATGAATGACGTCTTTAACTACGACGTGGCGATATGTGGGACTGGGTCACAGCATATCTGCCTGCACCGCTGCCATGAACCTGCCGATGATTTTGTTTGTACTATTGTAAAAAAAGAAACATCAAACCACATAAAGCTTCATCGACCTGCCAATCCAAGGTCCAGAGTATTATTTCAACCGAATTATTTTTTTCAATTTAAGGTATTCAGTTGCATCCGGTAGGATTGGCAACTGACCTCAAATACAATTGAGAGATGACCCAGCGGATGCTGTGCCTGTGTTTTTCTTTCAGAGCTTTCTCAAGTTCCTCGTAATGTGTGATGGCAACATGATCATCATTTTGCCTATCTAAATTTGTATCAGTCGGATATCTATTTATTTATTATACGCTTTATTATGGATATTGTACATATAAGTAATGCATATTTTTTGAATTATGAGAGCTATTTATGAATCGTAAGTTTTTACAGAAAATGTCTTTTATTTTTTGTGCTATTATTAAAACCCCCGCAAAAACAAATTGACCGTACCACTTCCTTACAGACTAACTCACAGACTATTAAAATATTCAGCAAAACGGTTCTGTTAAATAATTCACACGTAATTAAATTTCTTCAAGTCTTCGCCACTACGTCGTTGTTTGTTCTATAAATGACGCGGGGAGGGCTTAATGTGTAGAAACGGCCTGTTTCATTAAGACAATGGCTTTAAATTGCAGCGGTTAGATAGACGGACGGAAAACGACTATGGTGTAAGATATGCGCGAGAGCGACAAATGGAAAGAGCTTAAGGGATCTTTGAAATTAAAAGTAGCTCAAAATGACCCCCGCATGCTTCCACTTGAAAAGTTCAAAATTTGAAACCTAGCGCCAAAAATCTGATTAATTCAAACCGCTAACAAAAAGCAGCACTCTTAAAACAGTGATTAGACGTAGAATAAAGTAAAATATTGAACGCAGACAAATAATTATTTATTTTTGTGTCGTTAGTAAATTATGTTTTATATGAGCCCAAATTATTTTGAAAACTATTAAAGTAGATTTTTTAAGCACATGGCCACAATTGTATGATAGAGATAGTACTAGAGAATTTTTAGCACTCGGAAGCTATGGAGTAGATCGGTAGTAAAAAAAACAGCTAATCATAATTGAACTAAGTATGTTATATGGAAACGAATGAAGTGATAAGTAGTTAATTTGTTTCTTTTGTTGCCGTGGCTTCGAACACTTTTACTATCTCTCAGAAACCGTGCATTTTTCGGAGATGATATTTTATCAGTGAAAAAAGTTGTTTATATAATTTTATTTTAACTCTTTATCGCGTTAGTTAACATAACGAGTTTCCTCCGTGCCTCGGAAAGCACGTTAAGCCGTTGGTCCCGGCTGTCATTTGTAGATCTTTGGCAGTCGTTATGGATTGTCAGAAGCCAGTAAATCTGACTCCAGTCTTGCCAAAATGTACCGTGTTACCAGTTGGGTTGTGGAGGTCTGGCAGGCAGCCGCTCCACGTAAAACACTGGTATTCAGCTGAATCCGGTTTCACTGGAAGCCAACCCCAATGTAGTTGGGAAAAGGCTAGGCAGATGATGATCAAATAGCGTTAGTTAAATACTTAGTTAACCAATACCCGAAAACCTAAATCTGATGCAACGACCTTTTCAGTAAAATTCCGATGGAATTTTACATGAGCGCTGCTGCTATTATATGCGGCACGCCGCCGTTGCTATATGCGTAATGTTCTTAGTGACTGACAATACGGGTTCCGCCGAAATCGGTCAACTGGGGATATTCTAGTGTATGCCATTCACATTTGGAGTGAGGCCATCGAGAAGCACGGAGAAGTACTAGCGGTATCCCTTGATATCTCGAAAGCGTTTGACAGGGTCTGGCACGATAGGCTTATGAGTAAGCTTCCTTCCTGCGGCCTGCCCACCGGATTGCGTGATTGGATTGCAGATTTCCTGAGGGATCGGTCTATCTGTGTGGTCATAGGTGGCTGCTCGTCCGGACTGCTGGATATTAATGCCAGAGTTCCTCAGAAGCCGGTGCTCTCGGCAACATTGTTCCTATTGCATATTAATGATCTGCTAAAACCCGGTACATTAGGGTATGCAGACAACAGCACTGTTGCTGAGAGATGCGTGTCCGAGGCACGAGCTCGTGGGTCGTAGATCCGGTCTCTCCCACTTGATCACATCTCACAATTCCACCCAGCTTAATCTTTCCGAGGTAACGTGCCGATAACCAACCGACTTGAGCTTCTTGGTGTTACGTTAACATCTACCCTCAATTTTGGCCCTTTCATAGAGGTAAAGGCTCTAGTGGCTGCCAGAATGTTAGGATCCTGGCACCGGTGAGACGGTATTTCACGCCGAAACAGCGGCTTAAACTCTATCAAGCGCAAGTTCGATCGTGTATGGAGTACTGCTCTTATCTTTGGGACGGATCTGCCAGATACGAGCTTGATGCCCTTGAGTCATTTAAGAAACGAGACAAGAGGATCATCGGCAATGATAGGCTCATCGAGTCGAAGCTCCAAAGTCGGTTGCATCTTGGGGAGTGTGCGACTAAATTGTATAATTACCGACCAAGCCCGTTCCATCATCGGACCATAAGACCAAAAACAGACACTCTTATTATATATAAAATAAAATGTTTTCTCAATATTGCTTTGTGATATGAAAACTTTGGAGGATCCTGTACGTGTATACAAATGAAGGTGATGACTCCGCTATTTTCTTCAAACCGTAGCTATTAATTTCCTAGAAAACGCGACTATTATCGCCTTCAGGTAAGAACTACCAACGACGTTGTACTTTATTTTGTCTTGATCTTTTATTTCATACCAATTTTATACATAATTCATAAGTTGGCGCGGATAAAAAAATACTACGTTGTAAATTGTTCAAGGTCATAAAAAAATACTTTCACATGGTTCAGACACTTTTTTAACACAACTAGCATTTACTGTTGAAAGAAAATTTAAATTACAAAAATCTGACAGCTCCGATTTGAAAAAAGTGACGCAGATCCTGCCTGCAAGAGCTCCACGGAGCATCTGAAGAACTGAACTAACGAGAGAGATGCAAACACTTTTGCAAAAGATGAGATGACGATAATAAGAGACTAGCTCGGAATAAAAAAACGTACCTAAGTGCGAAAATAAATTTTCGGATTTGATAACATAAAATAATTATTAAATTAAAATCTGTTCAGCTGAAACCTCGATAAGGTCATTTAATCTATTTTAAAGTTATTTTTCTAGGATCAATCTAAAGCGTTGCGTCTTGTAGCTAAAAAAAGTAAATAGATATTTCAAACGTCGTATTTTTTTTTTTCAATTGACTATAATTTCATAGATGGTGTGATGGTGTTTCATGTATGGTCTCTCACGTGCCTGCAATATGCGTGGATCTTCACAAAGAAAGTTGGTTGCATAAGCCACATGCGAGCTCACGAATGACTACTTCAGCGGAGTTGAAACAATCGCCTTGGCCGAAATCGGTCGGATCACATCACATCATTTAGTCAAAAAACATATACCACAATTTCACATTCCTGTTTCAGGAACCTAACAAGATACGTTAAAACGAAAAACGGCCTTATACTGATTGAATCAGCTTAATTCTTTCTTGGATTATTAAATACTTTACAGCCTATGTTTTCTAATCTAAGATCAATATTCTAAACTCTTTTGAAGGAATTTCACTACTCAAATTATTACGTACTGATTAAGTCATGTTCCAAAAATAACTTATGAATTGGACTGTGGCGCCTATCAAGAACCGGTACAATGACCAAACTAGCACTTTTTGCATCCGATGGATTCTCTTAATTAAAAAAAAAAATCCAAATCAGTCCAGCTATCTTCGAGTAATCGGGGAACATACATAAAAAAAAGGTTCCAACGAATTGAGAACCTCCTCCTTTTTGAAGTCGGTTAAAACGCGTCACTTATTAACATACATTAGAAATAACAAGATTTTGCCCGCGACTTCGTATGCGCATATCCCGTTTTTTCCCGTTCCATAAAACTATCCTATCTTTTAAGTTGGATCAAATAACAGATAGTTACGAAGTTTGATCGAAATCGGTTCTACAGAACCGATTTAATTCAGAGTTTCTCTCGAACAAACATCGTGACACGAGATTTTTATATATAAGATTGCAGGTATATAATTTCTAAGACAATCCTAAATATAATATTCTTCCGTTACTGAGTAACTGACAGACATCGCTCAGTCGAAACTGCTGGTCGTTAAAAGCTGAAATTTAAAAAATGTCGGTTTCTTGCAGATTATAGGGGAGCACTACGAGAGGAGCTCGTGGCTAAATAAAAACAGCCGCACGGGTCGATCTTTAAGGTTAAGCAACGCTTGCCAAGGTTGGTCTGTGGATGGGTGACCATCTTAACATGCCGAATTTCCTCCGTGCCTCGGAAAGCACGTTAAGCTGTTGGTCCCGGCTGTCATTTGTAGATCTTTGGTAGTCGTTACGGATTGTCAGAAGCCAGTAAATCTGACTCCAGTCTTGCCAAGAAGTACCTTGTTACCCAGTTAATGGGTTGTGGAGGTCTGGTAGGCAGCCGCTCTACGTAAAACACTGGTATTCAGCTGAATCCGGTTTGACTGGAAGCCGACCCCAATATAGTTGGGAAAAGGCTAGGCAGATGATGATGATGATGACTACGAGAGGATTTCTCGAAATTCTTGCGAAAGCGCGTAAAAACGGGATTTGTGCGTACGAAGTCACGGGCAATAGCTAGTTTCCATATAATATAATGGTTGTCGCATTATCAGGTTGTGTTTTCGGAACCAATCTTCAAGGTTAAACACCAGCTTGCCGACATCAGTCAGTGGGAGGGTGACGTGAAGCCAGTAACATACAATTTTTTTTAGAGAAAACAAAACCAACCTACTCAAATATCCTTCAGTAAGTAAGAAAACCCGCTACCGCTCATAATCTAAACCATACACCGTAGACAGACGAGTTAAACAGAGGCATAGTTAATTCCTGGCCAAGGAAATAACGTGCATTAGTTAACTGCAGCCAGGACTAACTGTAATGAACCCTCATATCAGTTCCTGAGTAATTATTTAAATTACATTCGCTTGCTTCTTAGTAGGTACGTTTTAAGTTTGAATTATATAGGAAGACAGTGGACAGTGCTATTTTTTTACCGTGATTTAGGCTATAGAGATTAAAAATGTGAGAACCCTTGTAGGATCACTTAACTGTCTGGCTGGTTGTCTGTCTGTTTATCTGTCACAGTCAATTGTTTTCGAATCTACTGGACAGATTCTGTTGAAATTTGGCTCACAATTATGAACTTCTGTGACCCAAACACGGCCCCGTTATGCAAATGAATATTTTTTAGACGGTGACCACCGTCGTACCTTTAGAAGGACATTATAAAAATTCACAATGGAGTGAAATGTCTGTATCCAAATGCTGAACATAATCTGGTCAAACAAGTACAGTGATGCAGACTTAACAAAACACGTCTAAAGCTCTGAACAAGTGACATTCTGCCAGCGATTGCGTGGCGAACGCGTCAAAATGGGTGTGACATTTGCTTTCAAAATGTCACATGATCAATCCTGTAAGCTGACTGTCCACTGGAGTGGAGACGAGAGGTGTGAAGATATATTATTAATCTAAAGATATATTATAAATTTATTATATATATATATATATATCTTTGTATTTATTAAATATTTTTTAAATTGCGTTTCTTGCTCAAAATTGCACCTACCACTACTTGTCTCTGCATCACCCAAGGGTTGACTGGTAGAAAATGCCTATGGCATTAAGTCCGCCTCTGTACATTTGTGTGCATGAAGTATTAATAATCAATGAAATTCCATAAAATCTCCACCCCTCGCCAGTCTCTGAGATTTTATGCAACTTAATTGTTAAGTATTTCTCCACTCCTCTCCTCTCCGCTCCGGTAGACAGTCAGCCTCATAGTTTGCATTCCGACTTTCGCATTCGCTAACGGAATAGCGCTTTGTCACTGTTAAAGACAGAAACTTTAAACTTTTACAGGAAGGCAACGTGCCTTTGATCCAAATAATTCTATTTGGGTATTTTTATTTCCACGTAAGCCGGTATTTATAAGAGAAAAAATATTTTTTTAACCTTGCGTTGCGCACTGAACAAATAGAGTTTGCTTTTGCTGTTGGCGATCTAAACATTGAATATCTTTTAGAGTTGGATAGCTCATTAATCGAGAAAGGCTATAAGGCTATATAATATCACGCTACGACCAACAGAAGCAGAGCATTACAGAAAAAATCGACGCAGCCGAAGTTGCACGGGTCAAATAGTTTTGAAAATGGGGTCACGTTTAAGGGAATTATAAAACCAAAATAAAGTTCAATCATGAAGCTAGCCTTATGACTGATCTCAAAGTGTGATCCTTCACCGAACTTCGGGAGCCTGTTGCTTACGATCATTTCTCTCAATCGCTTTTTACGATTGGAGTAGATAAAATTTTTATATACTGACCTTTCTTTTATGATCACGTCACGTTGAATATTATGGGCCTATGGCGAGCATCAGTTATGAGGGCATGTACGGAAAATGGATTATATGTGTATGAAGCTGCTACTAAATACAACATAGTTTGGGCTTCTAGAAAAAGTGAAATAAAATGAAAATGAAAAAGAATTAGGGACTACTCACACTTATTCAGCAATTATCGGCTTATAGAAAACAACGATTTTGTATGGAGACGTGTACAATTCCGTTTAGCTTTCCGCGTCTATTCAGCTTTAGTGGCAAACAAGTATAAAATGAGGACAAATGTGTTATTATCATGCGAGTGCTATAGATAGAGTTCAGCGCTGTTCTGCCGCGTTCATACGCGCATACTTATCACGCTGTACGCTGTAAGCAGAACTGTATTAGTGTGACCAAAATCGTTCAGCGACATACAAATGGAGCTGAATAAGTGTGAGTAGTCCCTAACAGTGAAATCCTGTCGCTTTAGCATTCCAAATCCATTTTTGCTACCACTTGAGAAAAAACGTGTCCCAAATACAATATTTAATGTTTCCATGTAATAAAATTGACCTATTCCTCCCATTTTCTAATCATTCAGCCCCTAATTATGTATTCTGGAAATAAAACTTTTTTATCTCCGTTGTTAGGTTCAGTTTTTCTCATGTCAAGCAAATAGTTAAAGAAGTCAATTTTTACTTTTGATATACCATACCCAGTTTCATCCCTTCCCCTTCCCATCTCTTCCTTAATGTGTTTACCCCTACAAATATACCATTTCTATAGCATAGACGTAGAGGACATGAGAAGGAGAAAACATGGGAATAAGTCATTATTTTTTTAATTATTGACATAACTGCCAGTTTAACCCGTTTCTCACCTAAGTGGCAATTCCGTTTTTTGCATTCGCATCACAGTCAAAAACTGTCAAATCACCCCTAATTACCATACATTTTTGACGTTTTGACATTCGCCTTCGCCATACTACCGCTGACAGAATGTCACTGGTCTAAAGCCTCTGGTTAACTATAAGTAACCTTTTTTTAATGTAACTAGTTGACTTTTGCTCAGTTTTTTGGGCCGTATTTTTCGAATTAATATAAAGCCTATGACAATTACAAATAACGTGGCTTTCTATTGGTAAAATAATCATCGGAATCAGTTCAGTAGATCCAAAGATTACCCCCTACAACCGCACAAACTCACAAACTTTACTTCTTTATAATACTAGTATAGATTATCCGCTGATCGCTCACACTGCACCCGCACATTGAAAGTCGAACAAAAAGCGCGAACAAAGTCCTCTCAGTACACTCACGGGTGGCATTTAAACTGGGATGCTTAAACTTTTTCGCGTTCATTAAATCATTGTTATCTTGCATCTCTTTTTTTCGCTTCTCCTGCGGGCACAGTTGTATTCTGAAACTATGTATTCATTTAAATCCTTCTTTTTTCAAGTCTTGACTTTTTTGAGCTGTGTTCGGATTACCTAAGTTCCAATTCTATAGAATAGTCTGAAAATCCAGAAATCTGAGTTTTGTGACAAAAATAAATAGGCCGGGTATGCCAGAGGAGACAGTAATGTTCCTTCTATGTATGATTGAGTACGAGATAGGTATTGATTCCAAAAGTGCCAGCCCTTATGGGAGAAAATATAATAAGACGGCATCACAATGTAAACTCCTAAAATATGGCCAGTCTATATTACTCCACTAGTGGGACGGCTAGTGGGGCAAAATAGGCTAATTCCAATTTTTTCGTCAGTGACTCACATCAATTTTATTTATAACCTTATCCACTTTATTTCAACTCCCTAAGGCAATCCGTTGATAATATAATGACAAATCGAGAAAAAAGCACTGCACTACAGAAAGGACAGCCATCTATCTCTGTCACACGAAGTCCTTTAAAAATGACATGTTATTGTTGGAGATGCCTTGAGGTACTTTGAATGAAAATCTTATCGTTGAACAGAGGGGAGGGGGCATAAAGAAAGAAAAGATAGGAAGTAAAACAGTTTATTTGTGCCAAACAAATAATAAAGATACATAAAGCATGAAAAAGTAGCATATTTGCATTGTTGCATTTATAATGATTTACGTATCCATAATAGCTCATTTACATTAGGTCGTTTTGACTGGTGCGGTTGCAGCCCGTATTCGGGCTAAACACTGTCACCGACTTATGTGAACACGTTTTTGGTTTGTCATATTCGGCCACAGACCGTTTTCCGAATCCGGTAAACCGACATCCTAAACGACAGATTAGTGTAAACAGCCCATTTCGATAAATCAATTCGGTTTAACCGAATGCGGCCGTCGCGTTTAGTGACCGAAAAAGCTGTACCTCAATACCTATTAAATCTACAGAGTAACCGTTACAGTAAAGTTTTACCAAATTTTGTCTACTTTAAAATCCTGATTGACTTTTGGAAGAATTAAATTTTACTCTTAAAAATGACCGAAAATTAAGAAGTTGAGATGAGCACCACGCAGTAAGCACAGTTCTTACAAGGTTTATCATTTGGTCTGAGGAAAACTTCGTGTCTGGGCGCCTTCACTCACTGAGAGCCTAGAACCTCAGCTGCTGGTGGTAGTGGTCCGGTGGTCGCAGCTCTTTTCCCTGCCAGTCTAAAGTGTTTACCGCTGCCGATGGCTTTGCCTACAGCCGCTGAGTCGGAGAATGAGGAGGTCCCTGAGGTGACACGGCCGTGATGCGGCTCCGGGCCAAAACTGTTGCCCCGAGGCCCAAGGGAGTCCCCGGCCGCGCGCTCGTCCTAGCTCTGAAAGAGAGTTCCAATTGAGAGGACTCTACACAGCTTGCCTTGAACAGGGCCGCTTCCCCACTCAGTGGAAGACAGGTCGTCTGGTCCTCCTCAAGAAGGCGGGGCGCCCAGCAGACTCGCTGTCCGCATACCGGCCCATAGTGCTGCTAGACGAGGTGGGTAAGCTTTTTGATCAGATACTTGCTGCCCACCTCGTTAGTCACTTTTACAGAGAGGGGCCAGACCTATATAGCAGTCATTTTGGTTTTCAGCACGGGCGCTCAACTATAGACGCCATAATGCGGATGAGAGTCCCGGCGGAGGAAGCAGTATCCCGGGGTGGGGTAATACTGGTGGTGTCCTTGGACATCTCCAACGAACTCAACACCCTGGTTTGGAGCTGTATTAGGCACTGAGGTACCACAGTGTGCCCAGCTACCTCCGCTGCATCATTGGAGCTTATTTGGCTGAAAGGTGTGCATAAAACGTTTTGGGAACACATTCGTAGTGCGTACTGCACTACTGGAGATAGCTGGGAGTATTTGGTTCGATGGTTGGGAGCGAGTCGTGGGATGCGGTGATGCGGTGAAATTAGAATGGGAGTTTAATATGAAACTCCCATTCTCAGTCAGTCCTGGCTAAGTTAGCCAGCGTAGCTCCGCCTAAATGTACAGATGCCTCCTGAGTGCTTCACAGGTTTGGCGGAGCGACCTCACCGTTCCGAGAATTAACATCGGGCAGCCTTGGCATTGCGTTTTGGATGACGTGAGCAACTGATTCCTTGGTTCGAAGCAAGCTTAGCATGTTGGGCTGTTTGTAGCGTCTAAGTTGAAAAGATGTTTTAGGGGGCAATGAGCCGTAATTTTACCTATTATTATTCGCAGGGTATTTTCACTTGGGCTGAGAAGTCGTTTAGTTTGTCGCGTGTTACCAGTTTTAACTGCCTGCAATTTGTAGCCTGTGACTATTTGTTGTCACAAAGTTCAGTTGATCTCTGGCAAATTCATGTACGAAACTATGGTAAAGGTAGGAGGGGGAACGGGTACGGGCCCAGCACTACCATCTCGGAACCTTTCTTCGTGAGTTCGTCTGTGGCGTCATTGCCTAAGGATCTACAGTTCTCTTTGATCCATTGAATCAAGGATTCCACTCCATTAATGCTTACCAGGCACAAATAACTGATTTGCGTTAGAAAGTATATGAAAAACATTGTATCTATACTAATATATAAAGCTGAAGAGTTTGTTTGTTTGTTTGTTTACTTGAACGCACTAATCTCAGGAACTACTGGTCCGATTTGAATTCTTTCAGTGTTAGATAGCCCATTTATCGAGGAAGTTTATAGGCTCAGATCAAAAGGAGCGGAGCAATAATGAAAATTGTGACGCAGACGAAGTTGCGCGGGTCAACTAGTGTATCTATAAAATTTGAGGGTTTCACTCGATTTCCATGGGATCCCATCATCAGAATCTGACTTGGTGACAATGGGACCACCTCAGGAGTATAGGCTTTCGAAAAAGAAAAGAATTTTTTAAATCCGGTACAAATAGCGGAGAAATCAGTGAACATACATAAAAAAAAACATACAGCCGAACGTAGAACTGAAGAAGTTGGTTAAAAAATGTCTAGGGCTGGTCGGCATTTGGAACAGAATAGGTGAAACAGCCACTGCCTTGCATAATACTCTTCCAAATTCCTAAATCCAAAAGGAGTCAAGCTATGTTAGATATTGACTGTTGGTATTCGTATTCATCTGATCTAAGAGATCTTCTCTAGCGAAGACATTTTATTTTCCGACTTACTCGCAAATAAAGTCACTGGCAACAGCTAGTAATGTTATAAAGAGGAAGGGTTATTTTGAAGGAATGTAAACACTTTCTCTGTTGATTTGTTAATCACATAACTGCTGAAAAAAATATGCACAACATGAGTGATACATGTTTAAACAATAATTGTTGTTTATTTACATTCACTTAACTTGTACGTAAAATACGATACCGGTTTATTTTCTCAAATACGAATTCTTTAGGGTTCCGTTTATTACAAAATGATCAAACGGAATACCAATTTCGTCGAACCTAGTAAGAGGCACTTAGACTTCGACTTTTAATCGCATCCAGAAGCTTGATAGTTCTTAGCAAAATAATGTCATGAGGATAGCATAATGAGTTTTTGGTTTTCGAAAGAATTGGCAACAAATACCCTACGTGAAATATATGTATTACAGAACTAGTCTTTGCGCGCGACTTCACGTTTTTTCCCTTACCCATTTTGGGAAATTCTCTCGTAGTATAGGAACGCTTTATACAAATTTCAGCGTTCTACGACCAGTAATTATGACTGTGCGTTGTCTGTCAGTCACTCAATCAGTCAGTAATTTATTTATTTATTCACAAATGGAAGAATTTTATTTATTTTTATTTGGTCTCAATTTGTTTTGTCTGCTGACAGTATGTAGTAATTAATTTTATTATTTTGAAACAGATTTGATTGTATATCTTCAAAAAGTAACCTGCTAAATAGCGTAGAATATTATAATTTTCATATCATTGATAGGTATTCCAATACCATAAAATCAGTGTAAGTAGATACTCATTATTTTAGTTATGTTTACTAAAATTAAAGTAAAGGATGTGAGGTTTTGGCTACCTATGAGAGACCCATCAATCAAACCGTTTCAGTTATTTTTTATTAGCCCGAACTGTCGGGCAAAAGCTCCCTCAATCCATCTTTTTTCATCTTTGTTGTGCTTCTTTACGCCAATTCTCAAGAAAGACATAGCAAACGTCTCCACGAGCGGGAAAATCGCGGCGAGTTGACGTTTTCTCACTCATTGAATCGCCGCAATAATATGGCCGTGTGGAGGTGGAGACACGTTTATAGAGTTCTTATAGAAATTCGTGGCGCAACGATAATATCGCTGCGATTCTCTCGCTCGTGGAGTCGGCTCCTTAGTCTGCCGTGTCCCCTTCAATTAAGATATAATACGATTTATAGTCCTAACTTAAGACATCATCAAGACTTTTTTACCCTTTAAGTCAGTTTTATTCAATACACATAATTATTTTTCATACCAATACATCAATATCTAAGTTTTTCCCGCTGTCGATTAGATTATTACTAGTACACCCGCGTAACTTCGTCTACTTCACACACAGCTCTGCTCCTATTGGTCTAAGCGTGAAGGTATATAAGCCTTCCTTGATAAATGGGCTATCTAACACTGAAATAATTTTTCAAATCAGACCAGCAGTTCCTGAGATTAGCGCGTTCAAGCAAACAAACAAACAAACCCTTCAGCTTTATATATTAGTACTAGTTGACCCGCGCAACTTCGTCTGCGTCACAATTTTCATTATTGCTCCGCTCCTTTTGGTCTTAGCGTGATGATGTATAGCCTATAGCCTTCCTCGATAAATGGGCTATTTTACACTGAAAGAACTTTTCAAATCAGACCAGCAGTTCCTGAGATTAGCGCGTTCAAGCAAACAAATAAACAAACTCTTCAGCTTTATATATTAGTACTAGCTGACCCGCGCGGCTTCGCTCCCGTCAACTGGCTACCCTACCTACCCTACCTACCCTACCTACCCTACCTACCCTACCTACCCTACCTACCCTACCTACCCTACCTACCCTACCTACCCTACCTACCCTACCTACCCTACCTACCCTACCTACCCTACCTACCCTACCTACCCTACCTACCCTACCTACCCTACCTACCCTACCTACCCTACCTACCCTACCTACCCTACCTACCCTACCTACCCTACCTACCCTACCTACCCTACCTACCCTACCTACCCTACCTACCCTACCTACCCTACCTACCCTACCTACCCTACCTACCCTACCTACCCTACCTACCCTACCTACCCTACCTACCCTACCTACCCTACCTACCCTACCTACCCTACCTACCCTACCTACCCTACCTACCCTACCTACCCTACCTACCCTACCTACCCTACCTACCCTACCTACCCTACCTACCCTACCTACCCTACCTACCCTACCTACCCTACCTACCCTACCTACCCTACCTACCCTACCTACCCTACCTACCCTACCTACCCTACCTACCCTACCTACCCTACCTACCCTACCTACCCTACCTACCCTACCTACCCTACCTACCCTACCTACCCTACCTACCCTACCTACCCTACCTACCCTACCTACCCTACCTACCCTACCTACCCTACCTACCCTACCTACCCTACCTACCCTACCTACCCTACCTACCCTACCTACCCTACCTACCCTACCTACCCTACCTACCCTACCTACCCTACCTACCCTACCTACCCTACCTACCCTACCTACCCTACCTACCCTACCTACCCTACCTACCCTACCTACCCTACCTACCCTACCTACCCTACCTACCCTACCTACCCTACCTACCCTACCTACCCTACCTACCCTACCTACCCTACCTACCCTACCTACCCTACCTACCCTACCTACCCTACCTACCCTACCTACCCTACCTACCCTACCTACCCTACCTACCCTACCTACCCTACCTACCCTACCTACCCTACCTACCCTACCTACCCTACCTACCCTACCTACCCTACCTACCCTACCTACCCTACCTACCCTACCTACCCTACCTACTTTTTTTGTTTTTAAACCTTCCCTGTATTCTGGCGAAACTAACAAAAAAAGAATTATTTAAATCGGCCCCGCCGTTCTCGAGTTATAGCGAGACTAACGAACAGCAATTCATTTTTATATATATAGATAAGATAGATGTATAGATAATCGAAATCGTTCCCAATTAGAACCTAACTAACTTTATCACTGTGTATGAAGAATAAAGATTTATGTGTACGTTCGAAATACCGACACTAGTTTTCCAACTGACAGGATTTTCTTATTGTTGTGTTTTGGATTTTATTTTTTATTTTTTTTTTGCTTTACGCGTACCGCAGTGTATTTTGTTTTAACCCAAATATTGACTGGTAGAGAAGTCCACGTACCACGTACATGAAGTTTAAATAAATAGATTATGCACTTAATTATTACAATTAGCTCCTTTAAAAACAGTAAAGAGCAGAACTTTAAAATTGTAGTCTGACTCGCTCTTAGCCTTTTTCATCAAAACAACAACACGCATGTCATACCTTGCCTATAGGTAGGTAGGTATATAAAGCGGTATGATATTGTATTCAGTTGAGTAATTGTTAATTCCTGCAAGTGGACGGTTGAAAAAATGTAAGTTTTATCCATCACCAAGTATTGAGGTCAAGGAGGAGCTCGTGGCTAAATAATAACAGCCACACGGGTCGATCTTTAAGGTTAAGCAACGCTTGCCGAGGTTGGTCTGTGGATGGGTGACCATCTTAACATACCGAGTTTCCTCCATGCCTCGGAAAGCACGTTAAGCCGTTGCTCCTGGCTGTCATTTGTAGATTTTCGGCAGTCGTTACGGATTGTCAGAAGCCAGTAAAATCTAACTCCAGTCTTGCCAAGAAGTACCGTGTTACCCAGTTAATGGTTTGTGGAGGTCTGGTAGGCAGCCCCTCCGCATAAAATATTGGTATTCAGCTAAATCCGGTTTGATTGGAAGCCGACCCCAATACAGCTGGGAAAAGGCTAGGCAGACGATGACCAAGTATTGTGGTCAATATATTCTTCACCCGTTAAGGGTGCTCCGAACTTCTGGCTTTAGGTACTCTATGCGTACCGCGTATGTTTGGGTAAGCGCACGCAATTACCGTACGTAATCGCAAGCTACACAGAGTTGGGAGCCCGACGACCAAAGCAGGACAATAGCCAGGGACCTTCGGGCCTGTAAAGGTTCATTCTTCTTCTTCTTTTCGAGCTGATGGTTTACTCTTTATACTGTTTTGGCCCAGTAGGCGGCTACGTTAATTGCAAAATTAGTGGTAGTTTTACCCGACTGCGAAAGGGAGTGTATGTATGTAAATTTCTTTGGCACGCCCTACAGCCTAAACGGATCGATGGATTTTAGCTTGGGAGCTGTCGTTAGATTTGTATTTTATGTGAGAGTGACACTGGGTAGATCAAAATTAAAAAAAAACAAAATGACAGATTTTTGGTGCCATATTTTGCCTTCAATCAATTTTTCATTTTCAAAACCCATCGTGCGGGGTCAAGATAATGGGCCCGATGAGACGATTCCAAAAATGTAACTCACTAAAAAGTAGGCCGCGACCGCTAAAAACAACAAAAATGTTCGAAACAAGTTGCTTCGGTCGGGTTTTTTGACAAAGTCAATTTTTTAATCCTCCAAAGTACAGCTGTTATTGAGCAGCTTAAGCTTATTAAGGTTAGCATATGTAAGCGCGCGCCGCGAAAATGTGATCAATTAATGTATTACGCCGTATATTAAATATGAAGTCAAACTTGTAAAAGATAAGTTCTGAGTTCGTTTTACATTTTTTAACCGACTTCTTCAAAGAGGAGGAGGTTCTATGTTCGGCTGTATGTATGTTTTTTTTTTTTTTTATGTACGTTCATCGATTTCTCCGCCAATTCTGAACCGATTTTAAAAATTCTTTTTTTATTCGAAAGCCTTTACTCCTGAAATGGTCCCATTGTCACCAAGTCAGAATCTGATGATGGGATCCCATGAAAATCGAGGGAAGCACTCAAATTTTATAAGCACTTTTATATACACTGTTTTTCATAAACTTTCTAACGCAATTCAGATATTTGTGCCTGGTGATCATCATCTCATGTTGCTGAGCTGATGATGGAAGGTATAAGTCAGGATCTGATGATGTGATGGAAATGGAAAATGTTTGTTCAGCGATATTTTCGCCAATTGTTAACCGATTTGGATGATTCTTTTTTTGTTTGGATGAGTATGTTTTTGTACTGATCCATTCCATTAAATTTGGTGAAGATCTGATGAAGAACTTCGGAGGTAGGCAATGGAACTCTTCAATAAATGATAGCAAAATGATTGGGATTTCTGTAATCGCATGTCTGTTGACTGTTTACACCAGTTCATAACATAACATCACGTGTTTGTGGTTTTGTGATGGTGTGTTTTGGTTTTTAACACCGGCTTCCGAAATTAAAGTATTTTTTTACTTTGTAGTGTTTTGTTTTTGGAAGTCGGTTTTATTTTTTTGTTGGCCCATGGCCAACTTTATGTAGTTATATCGCGTGTTAACAACCCTAACAACTTACTAAGACATCGTGTACAGAAGTTTCTCATTTCGAAAAATTACTAGAGCTGGACAGCATTTAGCACAGAAGAGATGATACAGCCAGTGCCTTTCATAACAGTCTTTCAAATTCCAAATTGCAAGAGAGGTCAAGCAAAGCTAGATATTGACAGTTTTTATATCTTATTTTAGCGATCTTATAAAGCGACATATTTTAAATTTTCAACATACATGCGAACGAAGTCGCGGGAAACAGTTAGTATTATTAATAAAAATCAAAACATACAACAACAACAATAAAACTAAACTCATTTTTTTTTTTTTACTTTTGATAGGCACGCGCTTGACCACCATCTCACCTGATGGTAAGCGATGATGTGGTCGAAGATGTAGCACGCTTGCCTACAAGTAACCTATTTACTCTTGACTTAAAGACTCCCAGGTTGTAGCTATCGGGAAACACAGACTCCGGCAGGGAATTCCACTCCTTAGCTGTACGCATTAAGAATGTGTTCCCAATACGTTTTGTGCGTATGGGTGGGATGTCCACCAGTCAATATAATTATGAAAAAAAACAAACACAGATCAATTATTAAAAAACATTACTTCTGACATACCAAAAAAAACTTTGTCCATTCCATCCACACAAACAGAACGCCAATAGGAAATACGCATGCGATTTTTTTATTTGCAAAATGAAATACTTATTAGCTCTAGTTAATAATCATGAAATAATTTTTTTAAATACCTTCATCAGCGATGAAGTTATAAAGCTTCAAAGATTATAATTAGAAAGAGAAAAACGATGTAAACTTTGACGTCACCGTCTTATGACGCCTATACAGCTGTCATAGAAAACAGCGTTTTCGCGAGAGGGACAGATAGATTTGTTTAAAATAATTATATCTCCTTCGTTTTTCCAGTAATTTTGATTCTATTTTCACTATTAGTATTATATTTTTAGATAAACTGTTTAGATAATAAATATGTTTTTCATACATATTTCCTATTCAATTTTTAAACAACGTTCGTATTCGCATGTCAATCGTAATTTGTCAAAGAGAAACGAGCCAAGAGGATCATCGGCAATGAGAGGCTCGTCGCGTCGAAGCTCCAAAGTCTTGAACATCGACGACGAGTTGCTAGCCTGTCGGTTTTTTACCGGTTGCATTTTGGGGAATGTGCGACGGAATTGCATAATTTAATTCCGCCAAGCCCGTTCCATCATCGGACCACAAGACGAACGGCGATGCGCCACCGGTACATGGTGGACATCCCACCCATACGCACAAAACGTTTTGGGAACACATTCATAGTGCGTACAGCTAAGGAGTGGAATTCCCTGCCGGAGTCTGTGTTTCCTGATAGCTACAACCTGGGAGTCTTTAAATCAAGAGTGAATAGGTTATTTCTAGGCAAGCGTGCTCCATCTTCGACCACATCCTCGCTTACCATCAGGTGAGATAGCGGTCAAACGCGTGCCTATCATTAGTAAAAAAAAAAAAAAAAAAAGCTATTCATTTTCATACTTTTTTGGCAGATTGCGAGTGTGATGCGAATATAAACGTTGCTTGAAAGTTAGTAAAATTGGCCCCTGACCGTTTGTTGTGCAGCCAGAGTGCGGGTGTTGGGGGACGTAGGGCGCAATGGAGCGACACGGGAGGCACAGCAAACAATCTGCATTTTTTGCTCTGGCACAAAAAAGTTTGCCAGCATAGCAAGCAGATATGACGCGTCAAACCGCGGGTCTAGTTTGATGGTAATAACTGTTTAAAAAGGATTTTACAAAAAAGACATTCACAATAAACTTGTCATCATGGGGTAGTTACTCATACATATGACTCTTCTTTCTTCTTTAATTTCGATTTAATTCCAATTTCATACAAACAATGTGTAACTGTGTATGTGGAACAGTGGTGGCTCGGTGGTAATGGCTACGACTTACGAGTTGTAAGTCGTAGGTTCGAACCCAGGCAGGCGATTTACTTTGTGTAAATTATTTCATCACCACTGCTCTTATAACGGTGAAGGAAAACATCATGAGGAAACCGGTATGTCCTAGAAACCAAAAATTCGAAGACATGTGACATCTATCAACCCGCACTGGGCCCGCGTGGTGGATTACGGCCCACTCCCTCTCACCGAGAAGAGGCCTGTGTCCCAGCAGTGGACACAGGCCACTGCTTATTATGTAGGTAATGTGCAACTTGAATATCTTCTTCGTTAAATCGTAAAAGGTACAGTTGTTTGTAAATGCTGGGCAGAGGCAATTATGTAATAATAATAATAAGAAGCTGGCGACTCTGATTGTTAGAAAAAAAGTTTTATTTCGTGCTCCAATTTTATATCAGTTTTAGCCATATTTACGAGTACCATTGTTGCAATAGAAACCCTCCAAAATCAAAACAGACCATTAGAATATTTACAAGAAAAAAAAAACTCAATAAACATTATGGAGAAAGAAGAAAATATTATATATGTGACCGACAGATAACACATGTCACTTAAGAAATCCGATACTGAAATACCGATTATGATGAACGAAATAATAAACTTTAGATGATGATCACAAGAGCAACATCGCAACGTGCACGCCCACCACCCCCGGACCCGTCACTGAGCTCCGCCTCGTCGCAGCCGGACTTTGGATTAACAGTGTCGCCGGCGGTTGCAGTTGCGTCGAGCTCCAGCGACGAGTATTTCTCTCCACCGACGTCGCCAGCACCTGTACGTCGGCAGGGGAGAGGCCGGCCACCGAGGAGCTTGGGATCTAGGGGCCAACCGGCCCCGAGCCTGGTCCCCGCTGCCGGTGGTTGTGTGCAGCGTCCATAAACGAGAACGTCATGCGCGCATATTACGGGGCTACAGAGGGGGGAACTAATCTCACTGCGTACCGTGTTAGGATGCTGTCTTTGTTCCAGGACCTTGAACCAACCGTGAATGTCTCGGCCCAACGATTGTCGGATCAGGCGTGGGTTATCCAACATAATCACCGGTTGGACGATGCTGCACTTGATAGGCTGCACTCAGAGGTACTGAGCAACTTTATCATCTCAACTCAAACACAGACCGCGGTTCAGGCGGCAGCTAGTGGCGCGATCACACCGCGGCCCAACAACGTCAGTGATGAGGTAGATGATAGGGTTGTCACGGTAAGTAGCCAGTGCAACGATAGACTGAGGAGCGCACTGGAGGATGCGCTTCGCGAGTATAGATCAATTCCGACCGAACTTAGACCCCGTTTACGACGGTTCCCCATGCACAAAAAAATAATTAATAATAATAATAATGAATGTAGGAAGGGGTCCTGCGGTACTAAAAAGCTTCTCCTCATAGGCATGGCCATAAGCCAACAGATTCGTCGATCTCGCAAGGATTTGTCGACATGTTGGATAGATTACAAGAAGGCCTATGATTCTGTGCCACATACATGGCTCATGGTGCTAGAGTTGTACAAAATAGATAAAACTCTACGCACCTTCCTTGAGTCATGTATGAGGCAATGGAAAACAGTCCTTCGCTATCCAGGATGTCGACCGATTCAGAGGGATGATGAACCTGTATGGATAAAACCGGGAATGTTTCAGGGCGACAGTTTGAGTCCGCTTTGGTTTTGCTTAGCTTTGAATCCTCTCAGCATATTGCTGGAGGATTCAAGTCTAGGCTATCGGTTGAGAAGAGGTGGTTAGGTCATATTTCACCTTCTTTACATGGATGATCTGAAACTCTTTGCCCCCAACAATTCGCGACTGATGGAGCTACTGAAGGTAACTGAAACCTTCAGTATTTCCATCAGGATGGAATTTGGTGTGGACAAATGTGCAGTCATGCATGTAAAGAAAGGGGAGATTATGGAATCTGAGGGAATTCAACTCTCGGATTCCATATAGGTTAGATCCCTCAGCTCAACCGAAACATACAAGTATTTGGGTATGTCAGAAGCGTTGGGCATTAATGTTACTGACATAAAGCACTCGTTGAAGGAGCGCTTCTTTGGCCGCCTGAAAAAGGTTTTGAATAGCCTGTTGTCGGGCGCAAATAAGGTGCGCGCCTTCAATGGTTGAGTCATGCCGGTATTAATGTACTCTTTCGGCATACGGAAATGGACTCAAACCGAACTCGATGCCCTGGATAGGAGGGTACATCCCACGGAAGTGTGGAGGTCGAGGATTTTTAAACGCCAAGACTCTCCACAACCGCGAGATGTGCAGTCTTAGAGAATACTTTCACAAAGCTGATGTGGGCATGCACCGAGATGTGGTCGCAGTGGACAAGGGTCTCACCCTGTGAGGGTGCAAACCTGTGATACTTAACACAGATGACCGCAAGAAGGTATGTAAAAGCAAAGAGCTTCACGGGCGCTTCTATCGGGTTCTGCATGGATCCGATGTAGATTTTTCTGCGTACGTGGCCTGGTTACGTTTCAGTGATCTCTTCGGGGAAACTGAAGGTTTTGTCTGTGCGATTATGGACGAAGTTATCTTGACGAATAACTACCGGAGGCATATTATGAAGGACGGGAGGGTGGACGTGTGTCGTGTGCATGCCACCGTCCGGGTGAGTCCATGAGACGTATTATCTCTGGTTGCTCTGAAATACTCTCTTGTGGAGTCGGAGGTGCCGTACTACAGGTATGCGCCCGACCCAGTTCTCGATAATGGCAATATCACATTGTACTGGGATCGGTCCATCATCACTGACAGGACTATTGTTGCCAATAAGCCTGATATAGTGGTGTTGGACCTAATTGAGAAGCGAGCAATGATTGTAGACTTAACCATCCCACATGACAAGAACCTCGTAAAAGCCGAGGTTGTCCTTATTTTTAAGGATAATTTTCATGACAGTCTGGCAGTTTGAGTATATTATGCGGCCTACACCAATGTCCTTACTTTGGTATTGTTCCTCGGCTCGTTGAGCTCCTCAAAGTTCTTAGTTGAGCTGCACGATAACTGACAAATGCTTGCACTGTCTGGACAGGTCCACTCAAACCTGCATGGTACTTTCCTCAAAAGGCCACCTCAGACGTTAACCTACATGGTTTTCATATATTATTGGCGCTTGTCTTCTTTTTTTTCTTCCGCCTGGCGTTAATCCCGGCTATTGCCAGGGTCCGCCTTCCTACTTAGCATCCTCCACTTTTCCCGATCTTGAACATCCTTCTCAGTCAGGCTATTGGCTCTCATGTCGGACTTGACGACGTCCAACCAGCGCTTGCGAGGGCGACCACGGGACCTAGCCCCAAGAACAGCCATATTCATGCATCTCCGACCAACGTACTCCATAGGGCGGCGCATGATGTGGCCACCCCAATGCAGACGACACTCTTGCAGTTTTTCCCCCACGCCACGGACACCAAGACTACCTCGGATGAAAGAGTTGCGTATGCGATCGGATCGCGTTACGCCACTCATCCACCTCAGCATCTTCATCTCCGTGACGCGAAGCTCCTGGGTGTGTCTGCTTAGTGCTGGCCAACACTCGCCCCCGTACAGTAGGAAAGGCCGTATGATGCATTTATATATCTGCCGTGTTGCCACAGGACATGTACTCAGTCTTCGCCACATTTAGTCTCAGACCACCGTTTTCAAGCATGTCCTTCCTAATGTAGACTTTGCGCTCAAGATGGGCTTTGTTCTGATTAACGAGGGCGATGTCATTGGCATACATCATTAGCTATGGAGGCTGATCTTGGATGTTTGCCGTAACTACATCGAGCACTACGTTAAACAAGAACGGGCTAAGAGCCGAGCCTTGGTGAACGCCAACAGATATTGGGAAGCCATCCGATTCGCCAACAGCGGTCTGGACAGAGGACACGGAATCGCGGTACATGTTTCTGATAATATCAATACAGGCCTCGGGAACGCCCTTGAAGCGCAGTGCCCACCAGATGGACTGCCGAGGTATACAGTCGAAGGCCTTCTGCAGGTCTAAAACGGCCATATGCAAAACTCTCCTTCTCTCTCTGTAAGCCTCAGCCAGATTTCGTAAGGCGAACACTGCGTCAATGGTGCTGTTACCCGCCCGGAAGCCATATTGACACTCAGAGACATTATACTCGCTACGGAGCTGTGTGTCAATGATGCGCTCGAAGAGCTTCATGGTGTGGCACATGATCTTGATACCGTGGTAGCTACTACAATCCTGTACGCTACCTTTGCCTTTGTAAACAGGAATAATCAGGATAAATCGCCACTGGTTCGGCATTTCTTTGGTGATCAGGATGCGGTTGGTAAACACTACAGGTGGTAGGAAAGCATCGGATAAGAATGCTTTTCCACTAAAAACTTCTTGAGTACATTATATATCAACTGTATAACTTTTAGCGTACATCAAGATTGAAAAAGCCTGTAACCTTACTAAAATCAAATCTGTTCGTATCGGAAGTGTTATGTCATCCATTAATCAACACAGCAAAATAATATTATGGAATATTAAGTTATTTAAGTATGTGCAGTGAAAAATGACTGCCCTTATGATTTCACGGTAAATGTTTACCGTGTTTCTCATCTCAATTTTAACGCGCCTAGGACGTATTAGGATTTAAAAGAAAAGTTATGATAATAAAAAAGACACCTTAAGCTAAACATGATTATTAATTCCTGCTTCCTGAGCATTGGCATGTAAAATTAAGTGGTATTCATGGAACGCTTCAAATAATGTAAGAAATTTTGTTTATTGTAGTCAAATGTTGAATAACTTGAAATAATATTTATTGTTAGGTTACTAAAACAATGGCGAACTTTACAAAAGTGAGGTTAGTGTTAATAATGACCCATACTTGCGTTGTTTAACACCAATACCTTTAGAACGTCTTTGTAAAAGAGTACTGCCTATTTTTCTCATCCTTATTTAATTTTTTACCTTTTAATTTAAAAATAATAGTAATTTATGTTACTTTAATCGGGGAACAGTAGGATATTTCATTAGAAATATAAATTTTTATTCTATTGGTTTAAAATTTTATTTTTATTTTTTAGTATAAATTAATAGAAATAAAAAAAAATCTTAAGTTTTCAAAACAAATAACAGAATAAGCTTTAGTTAAAGCCTTTATTACAGGTTAAACCTAGATAGAGGAGTTGTTTGACACCTATAGAATCTGGTGTTACTAAACACTCGACAAACTCTATTTTATAACCTATGTCTGCAATAATATTCATAAAATGCCTTAAAAAATATCTTTGCAATAACTATACCACAATAAGTGTTAAATGGAGTCAGCGAACACTTTTATATGGATTTGGGTGGCACAGAAAGGTTAAAGCTATAAAGAATTAAGTATACTTGCTGCTACTAGCACCATTATAACTCTCATATCTTTATTACGTCATCCATTAAAGTTTTAGTGCCGCGATTGGTGATATAATTTGTTTGTTAACTCATATAATGTATCGTCTTTAGTTATAACTGAGATAATTATAACGCTGTTATATTACTAAAAGTCATTAAAAAGCCTGTAACTGACACCAAAATTTTATTTGGGTTCTTATCGGTTTCAGTCGAGAGCTATGATAAATAATCAATGTACGGTCAGCAACCGCACATTGTACTTTGGCCTAGTTAAAATACTGCAAATTTTGTTAATTTATAAAATGTAGCTTCGTCACGCACACAAAAACGTCAGTCTTCGGTTTAATATCGAGCTCGCGCAACACTCAACATTTTGTAACCTTTTTTATAACATTTTTTATAACATTTTTTATAACATTTTTTATAACATTTTTTATTGTTACGTTAATTTAGTGTAATTTCGTATTAAATACCCTTTTTAATAATAACATTTATTTTATTAACATTCAACATTAAGTGTAAAGGCTCCTGCCCTTACATTTTGGTCCTTCGAGCCGTTAAGAGTAAAATCAGTGCCGTGGTACGTTTTCACTCGCGGGAACATTTGAACATTAATCTCCGACATAAAATAGAACATTCAACAGAACATTAACAACCGTGTGAACAGTGATATTAAGTGAGAATTACACAGATCGGGGTAGTATAAGCAGCAAGCGTAAGCAGCGAGTCCGGTGAGCACGTTCCATATTACCTACTTTTCAGAAATTTTGGATTTATTGTGTATCTACACTAATCACCGGTAAACAACAATGTCTTACAACGCTTTACTTAACTCTCAATCTGCCAATCTTGATGCTATCAAACGAATAAATGAACACTTTAAGAAAGATAGTTCTACACGTAAAACCCCTCTTGAGTATCATAATAACAGACTTGAAAAGCTGGAGGGGTATTGGAGTGAGTTTAAAAAGAACGACACCCAATTAGCCTTAGTTGAAGGCGAGAAGTCTGGACCTTACTACGAGAACCGCGTTTACGAGCGTTTGGAACAAATATATGAAGAAACGAAGTGCATGATAAATAAGTCGAAACAAAGATTATTGGCGAAAATCAAAGACGAACAATTTACTTCGTTTAGTCAATTGCAAAACTTGCAAAAACATGAAGTGGAAGAAAGGTCAAGTGATCAAGTGAATGTACTAGAACAACAGGGGAGCGATGAGATCGCGGATGATGTGAACACGTCAAATATAGAGTTAGTCGTGGACCAACGGGCTAAAGATATGATAAATGAGCAGCGGTCCAACATCAAGGCTTTTGAGAGAACAGTACGGAACATGAACATTGAAAATTTTAAAGAAAAGTGGCAACTAGAAGATAAATTGAGGACAGTTACGCAACGTTGGGAAAAAGTTGATGGCACTTATTGCAAGCTCGATAACATGTTAGTCAACACGAAAGCATTTGAAAGTGATTATAACAGATTAGAAAGGCTTTATGAATTCACCATGATACTTCTAGTTGGGACCCCTTAGTGGTTCACATTTTGATTCAAAAGCTGGACGCAGACACACGGCAGTCATTCAAAGAATCCATGGAAAACCCAAGGGAAATGCCACCATTAACCGAGTTCCTGAAATTTATCGAAACCAAGTTCATGTCAGTGGAATCGGGCACAAACCCAAACCGCTCACGAAATTTTAACAGTCAACAGCAAAACGTTCAGCCGAAAACAGTTCATAATGCAACATACAGCAAGCCTAAAGTGCAGCAACTGACCGTCCAAGGTGGAACCCAGAACATGCCAAGAACAGCCCATAACAAGCAAACATTCCATCATTCTATTATAACTTGCCCGAAATGTAATAAGCAACATGGGCTCTATAATTGCAGAGAATTTTTAAGTATGTCACCAGAAGAAAGGTTAAAGACCGCTAGTAACCTACATGTATGTCTAAATTGCCTATTTAGTCATAACGGTGAAAAATGTACATCGGAAAAAAAGTGCAAGCACTGCGATGAGCCGCATAGCAGCATTTTGCATGAAGCGATTGGAGTTGCAAAATCGAGAACCGGCAGGGCTAATGTAGGTCAACAATTGAACACGCATTTAGCACATGACAAATCAAATGAGGTACTGCTAGCTACGGCCCAGGTCAAAACAATAGCCAATGATGGAACCACGATCATTTTACGCGCTTTATTAGACCAGGGCTCTCAGGTCAGTCTAATTACAGAAAATGCTGCACAAAGATTGCAGTTAAAACGAAACCCGATGAGCGCGGTCGTGTCAGGGGTTGGTGCTTCAGCTACCACCAAGTGCAAAGGAGTGCTCCATCTTAAGTGCCAAGCGATATACAATGACTTCAACATTAACATTAGTGCACTTATTATGAAGGCAATAACAAATAAACTGCCAAGTAAAACAGTAAACAAAAGTAGTTTTGAACATATACAACATTTACAGCTCGCTGATCCTGATTTCAACATATCTCAGGATATAGATTTACTATTGGGAGCCGATGTATACTCCGAAATATTGTTGGAAGGTTTAATAAGAACAAACACGTCGTCCATCATAGCACAACAAACACAATTAGGCTGGGTAGTGTGTGGTAATTACAAAACATTCAATTGCCATGTAATTGTCAACAACATTCAGGATCTTGCCCAATTCTGGGAGCAGGAGTCTTTGCAAGAAAACAAAGAAGATGTAGACCCCGACAACAAGTGCGAACTGCTGTACAAAGAGACAACAACACGATTTCCTGATGGGCGATATCAAGTTCGTCTCCCCCTCAAGGACAACTTGAGTGAACACTTAGGCACATCGAAACCACAGGCCATCGCTCAATTTCAGCAACTAGAGCGAAAGATGACTAAAATATGATGATGAATATGAAGAAATGGGTCACATGGAGCAAGTCGAAAGCAACACTAGGAACAAAAACATTGAATACTTTCTCCCGCACCACGGAGTAGTGCGCCCAGGTGCTATCACAACGAAACTTAGAGTTGTGTTCAACGCGTCGGCCAAAACCAGTACAAAACACAGTCTCAATGACTTAATGGAGGCGGGACCGAATCTACAAAAAGATATCCTTAGCATCTTGCTGAAATGGAGACAATACAAATATGTCTTAACATCAGACATTGAGAAAATGTACAGATTTATAATGATCCATCCAGAACATCAACACCTACAGAAAATAGTGTGGAGAAATTATCCACAACAAACACTAAGAGAATATCAACTATGTACAGTCACCTATGGTACTAAGGCAGCTCCATTCTTAGCACTCCGAACACTTCAACAGCTAGCGATAGACGAAGGGGACAAGTACCCGGAAGCTAAAAACATCTTACTCAACCAATTTTTTGTAGATGACGCGTTATTTGGAAAAGATACAATAGACGAGGCTCGAGATACAAGAGATCAACTTATAAAGCTATTGAAAGAAGGAGGGTTCAATCTCAGAAAGTGGTCGAGTAACGAACATCAACTACTAGAAGATCTGCCAGAACATATGGTTAGCCCAGTCAGTTTAAGCTTTACAGAGGCATCAGCTTCCAAAGCATTAGGCTTAGCATGAGATCCGAAACAAGACGAATTCATGTTTTCACCTACATTAAAAAACAAACACAACATTGGCATTAACAAAAAGTCGTCAAAACGGCAAATCTTAAGCGACATCTCAACAATTTTTGATCCTTTGAGGTTGCTATCTCCGATAACAATCAAAGCAAAAATTTTATTCCAACAGATCTGGAAGTACAAAATCGAATGGGATGATACTGTTCCGGATAGTATTGAAAAGGAATGGAGAACACTAAAGACTGAGTTAACAAATTAATATGCAACCTTTCAAAATTAACCGATGGCTTGGGCTAGAAGCAAACAAGAATTGGGAATTACACGCATTTTGTGACGCATCGGAGAAAGCGTTCTCGTGTGTAGTGTACAGTAAGGTTACAGAGGGAAAACAGCGACAAATAGCACTGGTTGGCAAAAACAAAGGTCGCTCCAATCCAAAAACAGCAAACATTTCCCAGACTTGAGTTATGTGGTGCTCAGCTGTTAGCTCAACTGGTAAAGAAAATAAAACATTGCCTTGATAAACCAAACATTAAAGTAACAGCATGGACGGATTCAATGATAGTTCTTGGCTGGCTAAAGGGCGATGTCTCGCGATGGAAGGCCTATGTCGGACTCAGAGTTCAGGAGATAACATCAGTAGTGCCCGCCGGGAGTTGGAACCACGTCAGATTGGAGCAAAATCCGGCTGACTGCGCATCACGTGGACTGCTACCATCTCAATTGCACAACTTTCCCCTGTGGTTTAAGGGACCCGAATGGCTTAATAATGAAGTGATAGCTGAAACATATGACACGTTTAAGACACCAGAAATAGAAGCTAAGAAGGTGCATGCGGTTATGTCAGGAACACCCGAAAACAAAACTATCAGCATTATAACAGAACTCCTTATCAAGAACAGCTGTATTATGACTATAACACGCATCGTAGCTTGGGTGTAACGTTTCATAATAAACACGTCACAAAACAATCGTCACAGGGAAGACACAGCCATGAATCATACAACCATGAATGACCCGCCCGCGTCAAAACAATGTAACTTAACACTCGCTGATATTCGACGCGCTACTTACATAATTATAAAACATGTACCAAACGAATATTACGAACAAGAAATCCAAGATTTAAAAACAAAAGGAAGAATAAGCAACAATAGAGGATATCAGAAACTTAACCCTTACCTAGACGAAAATGACATACTACGCATCGGAGGGAGATTACAGAATTCAAACTTACCCAAAGAAACAAAACACCCTGTTATCATCCCAAAAAACAGCAAGCTGGCATATCTTCTGATTGTCCGTGCACATGCTACAACACTACACGGTGGAGCGAGATTAACTTTAGCTACGTTGCGACAAAAATATTGGATAACAGGAGGTAATAACACTGTTAAAAAACACCTGCAAGACTGTGTAAAATGTTGCCGATTCAAACCATCGAAACAATACCAATTAATGGCCGACCTCCCCAGTGAGAGAATAACGCAATCACCACCGTTCTATCACACAGGGGTGGACTTCACAGGATTTGTTAGTGTTAAACTAAACAAGGGTCGAGGCGTCAGGACGAGTAAAGGTTATGTCGTCGTATTCGTATGCATGGCAACAAAGGCAGTGCACTTAGAACTAGCATCAGACTTATCGTCACAAACATTCTTACTAGCTCTCAACCGTATGATTGGGCGACGAGGCTGTCCGAAACATATTTACTCCGACACCGGAACAAACTTTATTGGAGCAGAAAGGGAATTAGCCAAACAACTGCATATCTCACAAACATTTAACAACGAAACATTATCGAGAAGGTACACCGAGATGGGGATAGAGTGGCATTTCAACGCCCTAAGCTGGCCGACTGCGGGAGGACTTTGGGAGGCTGCAGTTAAGTCTATGAAATATCACTTAAAACGTGTCCTAGGAGAGCAAAAGTTGACATACGAAGAGTTTTTAACACTGCTCACTCAAATTGAAGCCTGTATGAACTCTAGACCACTTTGCCCTTTAACGGAGGACGTGGATGATATTGACTATCTCACTCCTGCACATTTTTTGATTGGCCGACCAATAACATTCTTACCAACGGAAAATATCGAAAAGCAAAACATCAACATTCAACATAGATGGCAGTTACTAAATCAAATGAAACAAGGGTTCTGGACCAGATGGTCGTCAGAATACCTGCAACAACTTCAAGTTCGTAGTAAATGGCTGAACAAAACAAATAATTTATCAATAGGGGATATTGTCTTAATTAAAGAAGACAACCTACCGCCTGCGAAATGGGCACTTGGCAGAATACAGGAAGTTTACCCGGGGAGAGACAATCTAGTCAGAGTTGTGACAATGAAAACAAAAACAGGGCTACTAAAAAGACCAATAACAAAATTAGTTAATTTCCCAATACCAGAATCTCATATAGAAATACCTGACACCACCACCATGACAAAATCTGCACTGAAAACCAAAAACCAACAATAAATCACAGTAACAGGAAACAACGATTTAAATCAAGGAATATAAGTTCCAGCTTACTATGCATATTCTTAACATTACTAACATTATTTAAAGCCACAACGCAATGCAGTGATGCCATAAATATTACACCATTTGAACCAAATAGAGCAGTGTACTTTGACAAAATCGGCAATTTGCAAAGCGTACATGATGACTGGAAAATTGTTACCTACTACAATATGACATCTTACTGGCAAGGCATGGAAAACATACATAGAGTTGTTAAACACCTGGGAGAAAGATGTGAGCAATGACGCGTTACCCGAGGTCTTGTCAATGGAATAGGCTATCTTGCAAACAGCCTATTCGGCGTGCTAGATGAAAGGTTCGCAATACAATATAAAAAGGACATTGAAACATTGCAAAATAACAAAGACCATTTATTGAACCTGATCAAAGGTCAAACGTCAACAATTGAGGCCCATAATAACATTTTAAAGAGAAATGAAGAGGCAATGAACACTCAGTTCAATCTCTTAGAACAACATCTTAACGTTACCGAGAACTATTTACAGAAATTGGGTAAGGCTATTGAGCAAGAAGAAGCTTTAAACTACTTCAACATTATGGCTCTGACTAGTTCAACAATACTGTCCAAACTGCGCCACATTCAACAAATGCTTTTAGATACAGCTATTAACATTCACCATGGTCATGTGGACACCAGACTTTTACCGCAGAACCAGCTCTTTCAAGAGCTCAACAACATTATCTCTGGACAATTGCCACAACAACTATCGCTACCCGTAGACAATATTCAAAACCAGTTAGCTGACATATACAAACTTTTAGAGGTAAAATCCAGGTTATTTGATAAATACTTTATCATTGAAATTACATTACCACTAACAAGCGACATTCCATTCACGATATATAAAACAGTTCCCATTCCGATGATACAAAATAAAAAAGATTCACTTACAATGAAAACAAGCTCAGAATATGTTGCAATCAATATAAGAAAAGAAACATATATGCAGCTCACAGACAGTGACATGGAACATTGTATTAAAATTGAACCAAGTACATATGTATGTTCACTAAACAAACCATCACGTAACATGAGAAATCATCAAACTCCATGCGAAATCGGAGCAATAACAAACATTACACTATCAAAATGTATCTACACATCCGAACCCTGCAACAATAAATGGACACCATTACAAAAACCAAACACCTGGCTCTATGTCTGCTGCACGGATTGCCAACTGCAAATCATATGTGAAGGTCGTATAACTACTAGGGCAATACATTTAACGGGAATTCTGCAAGCCAAAGAAGGATGTATAATTAGAAACAACGAAGAAACATATCACACACAAGTTTACTATACAAACAAAATTTATGTCAACCCGGAAATACCACTGATAGACCTGGAAGACATCAACAATTTAACATCCGTCCAGCCGCTTGATTTATCAACTGGAAAACAGAACACCCAATTCATAAGAAACAATCATGAAAAACTTCATAATTCGTTAAAAGAACTGGAAAATCAAACGAAACAAGCTGAAATGACGCAACACGATGTACATCAATACATCGTTTCATACTCTACGATGGGACTTCTGATCTTGGCAATAGTCGCCGCGGGAGGAGCGTACGTGTACTGCAAACGCTGCAGCAAGGTCGCCGTCAGTGCCGCAGGCGCGTCCACCAGATTACCGCCACGGAAGCCACCAAGAGCTGCAGCATCCACTGAAAACATAGAACTTACCTACGCGACACCTTCTTTTAACATTTGACTTATAACAGTTATTTTTCACATTTCTTTTTATTATTTCTATTTATATTTCGAAAATATTGTTTAAAAATCTTAAATATAATCTTTTGCCCCGCCAAGATGTACGGTCAGCAACCGCACATTGTACTTTGGCCTAGTTAAAATACTGCAAATTTTGTTAATTTATAAAATGTAGCTTCGTCACGCACACAAAAACGTCAGTCTTCGGTTTAATATCGAGCTCGCGCAACACTCAACATTTTGTAACCTTTTTTATAACATTTTTTATTGTTACGTTAATTTAGTGTAATTTCGTATTAAATACCCTTTTTAATAATAACATTTATTTTATTAACATTCAACATTAAGTGTAAAGGCTCCTGCCCTTACAATCAACTTGTTTAATATTTACCACATACTAGCAACTGCAAGTTGAAAATCATTCAAAGGGAATAGCATCCCACAGCCAGGTACCGTATGACCTAATTTAGGACATGGTCCATGCGTACGCAACTTTTTAAATCAAATCTAGATATGGATAACATGAAGGGGTCCGATAGGACCATTGCCTGCCAAGGCTGTGGAATTTGTTCGAAATAGTCACCGCGGCCCTAGAACGCACAGGGCATTTGGAGGAACACGTATGGGTTTTAGTCAGTAAGAGTCTGGACACTCCCTTATGCTTCACCCAGAGCGAGAGGAGTCATTTAATGATATTCCCATCCATAAAAAAGTATGGATAACATTGCGATAATAAATAACTTATGTTGTTACAGGCGCAGCATGGACCGCTTGTTCCTGATGTTTGTATTGTTTACCGTGCCAAGTTTCACTCAGGCGTGGAAAGAATGGCAAAACATGAAATGGAAAAATAACCCCGCAAATGCGTGGCCTTATACAGACCATCAAGTGGAGCATAAGGTTGTAATACTCCTCTTAAATATACCAAATTACTTGGGTAACGGACAAGAATGGAAATTTATTGCCTCAGGTGTCTTATTGGACAATAGTCGCATTCTAACATCTTATAATCCATTTAAGCAATTGATACGTGACCCAAACATTACTGATAACATTTTGGCGTTGTTGTCAACAGGATCGGATAATAAAATAAAACAACTAAAAATAGCTAACATAGTATGCGGTCGTGAAATAGCATATATACTAGATGCTAAAAATGATATTTGGCATGATAAAGAACACTATCCAATGCACGATCTGATGGTGCTAAGAATTGAAGAAGAAATTGGAATCGCGATTGCTTCGTATTGGTATCCCCCACTGGCTAGCCCAGAACTTCTAGAGAGTGGGACCTGGCAGTGGAGGGGTCAACTTCAAGGCATGTTTAACTGTTTAATATCCATCCCCGCTGATATCAAAGACGTAATAGGTCCTGAAGTTCATATTTTTACTTTAGGATATATGTCAAAAAAACAAATGCAAGATTTTGACACGATACATGAAATTATTTTCGAAACAGACGATGCCGTTCTGGTAGACTGCGATGAGTGGCTGCCGCGTCAATGGGGTTTTTTCATATGCATTAGAAATATTGGTAACTTTCCCGGACTGGGGTCTGGTGCGATGCTAATTTCTAATAACAAACTTTTTGGAATTGGCAGCTTTGCCATGTTTAAAAACGATGTAGGGATTCTAGTGTTTACTGATGTACGACCATACGGAGAGCTAATAGAGAAAACTTGTGGCGATGAGGAGTTCGATAAAGGAGAAAGCTAAATAATTCAAAACAAAATTATTGCTTCACCTCGATAGACCAAGTCAGAAATGATATAGCGAGTTTATGTAGTGTGCAGTTAATCCTGAATACACAAAAATGAAAATCATCGTATCAGTCAATTGCCGTCCACTGCTGAACGTAAGCCAAACTATCTTGAGCAGTCCGCATCCATCCTCTGCCAGCCACCTTTAATCATCGATTCATCGTGCCACAGGCCTTCCCACACTACGTTTGCCCATACACGGTCTCCACTCTAGCACGTCTGCTCCATCGACCGCCTGTCTTTCTACAGATATGGCCGGCCCACTTCCACTTCAGCATGCTGATTCTACGCGCAATGTTGGTGAATTTAGCTTTCTGGCGAATTACTTCGTTGCAAATTCTATCCACCAGAGAGACCCCGAAGCATTGCTCTCTCCATTGCATGTATAATGAAAATACCTGCGTTAAATAATAAATTGTGCATTTGGTTTTGATTAAAACGTGATGTGTTAAATTTGATGTGTATTTTATTTAAAAAGAGTGTTATTTCGAAATAAGTTCAATTTGAAAGTCGGTGTCATTAAACGAAGAAACGGATCGGACTTCCAAAATTAAAGTTTTTTTTTTTGAGTTTTTATTTAATTACTATTTATTTATGGTCTATTTAACATGGAATCTTTACAAATGCACGTGTTATTAAGAAAATAAAAAGAAGATTATGAAAGGCACTTTTGTGCAATCTATATCAGTCTATCTTTAAAATAAAACTAGCTGGCCCGGCAAACGTTTTTTTACCATGGAAATAAACACATCCGAGATTTATAAATTTTAGATGATTAGAAAAAGATAGATAGCAGTTGCACGCGACTTCGTTTGCGTATATGTCGTGTAGTATGATGTCGCTAGGTAAGATCGCTAAGGTAAGATATCATCATATCAGTTGAAAGACCTCCACTGCTGTCCAGCAGTGGAAGTAGCGTAGGCCTCCCCCAAGCGTCGCCACAACGGCCGGTTCTGACGACCGCGTCTCGCATCCATCGGCTACCCGCAACCTTCATCGGTCCACTTTGTGGGGGGCTTTCCAACGTTGCGTCTTCCGGTATGCGGTCCCCACTCCAAAACTTTTCCATCGACCATCTGTTTTGCGATCAATGCGCCCCGCCCACTGCCACTTTTGTTTGGCGATCCTTCGGGCTATGTCGGTAACTTTGTTTCTTTACGAATATCGTCATTCCTGATTAGATCACGCAAGGAAACTCAAAGCATTGCCCTCTCCATTGCTCTCTGATTGACTATAAGCCTTCTGATGTGGCCCATTGTGAGCGACCAGCAACCATTATGAGATAAGATATACAAACAGTCAACTTCTAGCATTGCTTGCCCCCCTTAGAATGCAAGGCATTGACATTATAACCTCTTCTAGTCAGAACGCCGACCAACCTTAATAATATTTAGTAATGAGAAACGTTTTAATGATAACGCTTTTCTAAACACGATGTTAAAGAAAGTTGCTAGGGTTGTTAACACGCGATAGAGCTATATAAAGTTGAAATGGGAAATTCTATCCAGAAGAAAAGATTACCCCCGCAACGGAGAGGATACAGTTGAAGTTCCGTTATCCGCACTTAGACTCCCATTCGAGCCGTTGTGCTTAGGAGTCCTGGCTAGGTTAGGCAGCGAAACTACGCACAGGTTTTGCTGAGCGCCTTCATCGTTCCGAGGATTTTTGCACGTCGGGTAGCAAAAGCCTCATTTCCAGAATGAAGTCGGCGACTGATTTGTCGGTATCGAAGCAACCTCTGTACATTGGGCTGTCTATGGCGACTATCATCATCATCAACATTTCAGCTTATTGCCGTCTACTGTTTAATGGAAGCCCCCCAAAAAGCGCCAACCATCTCGGTCTTGTGCAGTCCGCGTCCATCCGCTGCCAGCCACCTTTTTTAAATCATCGATCCATCGTGCCGCAGCGCCTATGTTGAAAAGATATTTTTAGGGGGCAGTGACCCGTAATTATACCTATTCTTTCTCATCCTTATTCGGAGGGTATTTCTACTTGAGTTGAGAAGTCGCTTAGTTGTTGTTGTCAAGAAGTTCAATTGATCTCTGGCAAATTCATGTACAAATCAGTGAGTAAGGTAAGTGGAGAAGTAAGTGCAGGTCCAGCTGAACCGACTTGGAAACTTTCTTCGCGAGTTCATCTCTGGCGTCATTGCCTGGGGATCTACAGTTTCCCAAGATCCACTGGAGGGTGATACCCCCAACGAATAATTTTGGGCCCTGAGCTGTTGTTTCACTGGAAATTGAACAGTTTTTAGCCATGCCCACCGAAATCTTATTTCAGCTACTATGACAGTTTGTTGGATACTTGTGACTTTCAACCAAGTGTCTTTGCAAAGTTTTTAGAAATTAATTATTTAAATAGAAATCATAAAATCATTTTCGTCCTTTGCGTTTTCAAGGATTTTTTTTCCTTATTTTTCCCAAAAACATTTGTCAATTTTATCCGTATTGATGGTCTGTTGGGTCGGTAGGTTCTCCGTTCACAGAAGTAATGAAATAATGCTGAAGCAACGGGACACCACGGGCTATTTTCTATAATAACCTAACCATCTCTTGATCGTGGTGTATGCCATCGGCATTTTCTAACAATATTCGTAAAATAATGCGCATTTGAGTGGCCTTCTTATATCATGTTCGCAGTTTTTGTCTTCTCCGTCGTACCTTCAAAGCTAAGGATCGCGACCACAAACGACGCGTATCCATGCGGTCTTCTGCTGCGTGGACCGCTCTGTGCATGCTGCCTTAAACAGCCTTCTTTATGGCGTTGGGTCATAAAAAAGGCCATATGTTTGCACACTTGATCTTTATTATGCTGATATTATTTTGCGCTATATGAATGGTGCTATTCTTCAAACTACAAAGTTAAGAAACTACTATATGAATCAAGTTTATTTCGAATCAGGAACGCAATTTGAAACAATTTAAGTTTTTATTACACAGTTAGACATCCAATCAACCAATCTAATTCAACTTTTTTCGCGACGCCCGCTGTTCACGGGTGCTATAACGTGACCCCGGGCCCTAGGCTCGTAATATTTGTTTTTGAGCAACTCAATCTTAGCAAATGTAAGCGCACGCATAACGCCATCTATGGAATCTGAACATGAACTGTCTAAATATTACTTCGGAGTTTGTTTTATTTTTATTAATAGGAATTCATTCAGAACGATATTTTCAAGGAATTAAAAGAATTACTTTTTTTATGACGTTTTAAAAGTACCACTACTTAATAACTAAAAAATATGTTATGATGTAATTATCATGTTATCTTGAGTACTATTTGGATCAATAGATGGTATTACGTTATGTCGGTGTATCTGCATTGCGTAATGTTGATTTCATTTACATTGCCACAATTCCTATCCAGTTAATGTGTAAAAATTATCTACATTGGTTTTGCAATTATCTACTTTTGAACGTGATGCGTTCTGTTATTTATCCTTTAACATCCTGGCCATTATATTTTGGCATAGATGAATGCTTAAAAACTAAATACAATAATAACATGTTATTTATGTATAAAAATATTAGTAAAAAAAAGAAAGGAATTGAATAATTTAAAAATATATACAAAATTCAAAAATAATCATGACTGTTTGGACTCGAACCCACACCAAGTCTTTTGAAAGGCAGTCTTTAAACCTGTGAGTACTGTTGACAAATGATTGAAACAGCTGACGTTATTTATATCATGGTTTTTCGCTGCTCAGCTCCTTGAAAATATAGCGTGATGACTAACTTTGCTAAAGTTAGACGCATAAGTATCTGCAATATTGTAATATGTTGTGGCTTCTTATAATAATTCCTCACTAAACTGTTTGGAAAAAGTGTGTATTATAAACTTAAGTGTTATTTTAAGTGCGCAAAAAGAAGAAAGAAAGAAAAAGCGTTTATTTGCGCCAAGCATGACGCATACCAAAAAAATAAAACTTAATTATAAAAATTGGGGAGATATGCGTCATATTCGCGCAAAACGGCCATCGCTCAGCATAATGCTGGGACTCGTGTGCGAAACAGAGCCACAGCGCTGGTTTTCAGCGACAGCCGGCGTTAAGTACCTATGACGTCGATCGGAGCGGCATAAAAGTAATTAAAACGTGATAAGTAAACAGAAAAAATAAATACATAAGGGTAAAATATAATAAATAAGAAATGAGGAGATGGCAACAATGTGAATGTGATTGTGGCTGATTAGTAAAGGTGCATACAACTCTAAAAAGTAAAACAAAAATAAAAAAGTAAAAGAATAGCTATGTTATCTGTGCGCACCAAAGACAACAAAAACTAAAATCCATGCAATGCGCACGCCCAAAATATGGCTGACAGACGAAGGAATGCGTCTTGACATTACAATTATTATGCAATGAAGTTCTTGACCTGCGCAGTACACGTAATATTCGGTAATGTTTCTGTTATCACTTAGTAAAATGTGTTTAAAGTGAGAGATTTGTTATGCGTTGTTAGATTGTGTTGGATAGTGTTATTTGTGATTCATTTTGGTGTGTATTATGTGAGCGTGGCGTAAATAACTATGTTCCTAGATGAAAAATACGCTCGAATGAGTACCCAAAGCAAGCAAAAGGATCGCTATTATGTCAATAAATAAATGTACAAAAAATTAAAATTAGTCAATTTTATTATTGTAAATATAAGGTCAGATCAAATTAAAAAAAATAAAAAAAAATTTATAGGCGCGAGGTAAATACCATCCAAAGAGAAAGTGGAACCGAGCACAGAATGGAACAAAGGAGAGGAAAGTAGAAAGTGGAAACCGGGATCTAAAATATAGCCCGCACCGTTGGAGATTTCCAGCCTGAGCCTGATGGCCGTGACTTCGAGGTACAGTACAGTGAGGCATATACGAAAAAAGAACACTCAGGATGACAGTTGTTGAAGCATGAGTAACTTCTTGAGTTGGTACTTGAAACACTGCAATGTTTTCAGGTGTTTCATTGGTGGCGGGAGGTCATTCCAAAAATGCGAGGCTGCAACCCATTTTATCAAGTGTTTTACAAAATAATGGTGTAAAAATACAGTTAGAAAGATAAAATAAATACAAAAATAATAGATGTCGCTGGCTGGGGATCGAACCATGCACCGATCGTTTAAAACAGACATTTTTGAATATTGCTGATTCTCCAAAACACATAGCGTGATAATATATAGCCTAAAACCTTCTCCTGACCGGAACGAACACAACAAAAAAGAATTATCGAAATCGGTCCAGCCGTTCACGTGTGATGCGATGACCAAGGGAAATAGGGATTAATCTTTATATATATATTTAGTAAGTCTTAAGGTGTATGTTTCCAATTGGACGTGAGATGAACTCACGCTCGTGAAAACTACAGAACAGTTTTTTTTTTTCAAATTTTGCATAGATAATCCTAATAGGTACGGTCAGGTTATAGACTATATTATATTATCACGCTATGTGGTATGGAGGATGAGTAATATTCAAAAATGTCTGTTTTGAACGAGAAATAGTCCATGGTTCGAACCTCACCATCAGATTATTACTTTTGTATTTATTTTCTCTTTTGAACTGTATTTTTACACCATAATATTGTCCAAAAAAAAAAATATTTTTGCGGCTTAAAATAACATTTAAATTGTTATTCCACATTTTTCTAGACTGTTAAGTGAGGAAATATTAAAAGAAGCTACAACAGCTTACAATATTGCAGATACTTATGGATCCAAACTTAGCCATGTTTATCATCACGCTATATTTTCAAGGAGCTGAGTAGTGAATCTATGACACATAAATTAGATTGGCTATTTCGATCAATTAACATCTTAATATTTGTTGGTTTATTTAACTTATACATTTACTTTATGCATTACTTGTATGATTCATATTTAATTAAATCATTTCAAATATTTAAAAGATGTTATTGTTGTATTTTGGATATTTTTAGCATTTATCCAAGAGTGCAAATATAATAGCCAGACTTTTAAATTATAATTAACAGAACCTATTTTCACTTTATCTGTTTCTGTTTAGTTCGTACCACGTTAAAAAAAAAAACAAAACCAATGTGGATAAGTTTTACACTTGGAATTGTAGCAATTTTCTGCGAAATCAACGTATTATTCTACGTAATGCACACACGCACTGCCATCTATTGAACGAAATGTTACTATCGACAGCTTGAGAATTACACTAGAAAATGTTTTTTTATTAATTAATTTTACAACGCCTTAAAAAAAGCAATTGTTCTTCTACCGTAAAAAAATATCGTTCTGAATGCACATAATATTCCTATTGATAAAAATTAAAATAAACTCCGAACATATATTTAACAGTTCAACTACGTATTCGATAGATGGCGTTATGCATTTGATCTCATTTTTTGAAACGCTGTATTGGTCAACAGGCGAGCTTATATTTGCTAAGTTCCGCTAAAGTTGCCTCTACGGGCTTGGAGGCAGGGGTCACGTAATTTCACCCACGAGAAGGTGGCAAAATCCCATGATAGAGAAGTCGAAAGAATTGCATTAGCTCCGCTGAAATTGTGTATCTGTATTTTAAAAACATAAAATTGTTTGGATTTGAGTTTCTGGTTCGGAATAAATTAAAAAATCAAATTGATTCATCAAGTAGTTTCAAGAAGATTGTTTGGCTATTTTAGAAGACAGCTTGTGCTATTCCATTGCTTCACAGCGTGAATTCATTTCTTCTGCCATGTGTATGGGGATCCCACTGACCAAGAATCAACTATCAATACGCGTAATATTGGCAAATGTCTCTGGAAGATATAAGGAAAATATTTCCACGAAAACGGCTATAGAAGAAAATTATACTCATCATCCGATATAGTTGTGTGATTTATATTTAGGTATTAAACTATAAAACTTTGCAAAGCCACATTCATCTAACAAACTGTTTTTTGTTTAGTTTCAAAACTGTTAAATTCCCCGTGAGCCTATGAAACGTGATAACCAGCCCATGGCCAGAAATTATCTGTTGCGGGCTTCACTCTCCATTGGATCAAGTACTGTAGAACTTGCGAAGAGAGGTTTCGAGATGGTAGCGCTGGACCCGTACGGGAAAGAAGGATGGGAGTGGGTCCACTCCCATCCTTCTTTCCCATAGTTGTGTTCATGAATTTACCAGAGTAATGGCGAGGCTGCCCGACGTGAACAAATTCTCGGAAGGGCGAGGTCGCTCCGCCAAATCTGTGAAGCACCCAGGAGGCATCTGTGTATTTGAGCGGAGCAAGGCTAGCTAACTTAGTCAGGAATGACTGACAATGGGAGTTTAACATGGTGCGGATAGCGAAATCTCTACTCTACTCTAGTTTCTATGTTGCAGGAGTAGATTTCACTTCTGGTCGGTTTTCCCATGACCAACTTGATGGCAACTTGATTTTATCGCACGTTAAAAACCTTTCTTATATTTTTTAAGGAATGGAAGTCATCAAATGAGTCCTCCCGCTCTAGGCGGAGCAGAAAGGAGTGTCAGTCTCTTACTGACTAAAACCCATGCGTGTTCCCTTCTAATGCCTTTTGCGTCGCAGGATCGTGATGACTCTTTCGAACAAATTCCGCAACGTGTCAACAACCCTACCAACTTTCTCTAATATCATGCATAGAGAAGCGTTATCATTAAAATGTTTCTCATCACGAAATATTGCTGGGGCTGGTCATTTGGAACAGCCAGCGCCTTGCATAGTACTCTTCCGAATTCCTCCTTCAAATCTAAGAGGAGTTACGCAATGAAAATATATTATAAATGATAATATTGATTGTTCGTAGGTATATATCTTATCTTAGAGGTCTTATCTAGCGACAACATTTAACTTTCCGACTTACCCGCGAATGAAGTCTCGAGCAGCAGCTAGTCTATATATATATTATGAAATACTAGAGACCATGATTTCTGTACATTAAACAAAATTATTCTCAAATTTGAATTGGAGAGAGTACTAAAGACAGATTTGTTGAGGTTTTCAAAGTTAGATTAAGTTTTTTTCTGAGCAACATTTAGTCGTAGTTTTATAAAATTCGTGTCTTTCTTTCAGTTTAAAACATATATTTGGAAAATATAATCATCACGCGACATTTTCGAGGAGAAAATGTTAGCTGAATTCATAGTGTAACCCGGTGGGTTTCTAACTTACCCTAAGCTGATAAAACTTTCGTTTTACCTAAGTTAACCTAATTACTAAGGTCGGTCTCGCCGTAGGCAGGAGGGCCAGGCCCCATGGCCTTCCGCCTGGCCCTGTAGAGCTTGCCTCCAGACTGGACTCTCATCCACCGATATTACGAAATTAAATCCCAAAACTACTGCCTTGTCCGAACTTTAAGGCTGCGGGACAAGGAGGAGCGTTAGAGGCGACTAGGGGACTCACCAGAGAATAGGCTGCAGCGTCCCCTATAAAACTCAACACCACATAATTACTGACGACACGGTTGGCGCAGTGGTTGAGCGATCGGCTGCTGCGCTGCGTGTCGCAGGTTTGATTCCCGCACGGAACAAATATTTGTATAGCCTACAGATAGTTGTTTCGGGTCTGGCTGTTTGTGTATGTAAGTTTGTATGTTTGTGAACGCACCCACGATACAGGAAAAATTCCTAGTGTGGCGCAAGGTTTTTATAAAAAAGAATACTGCGATCGCCAATCCGCCTGCCAAGCGTGGCGATTATGGCAAACTCCACCCCAAAATTTGGGGGAGGCCTATGTCCAGCAGTGGAAGTCTTTCGGCTGGTATGATGATAATGATGATGAGATCTTATCATGGCGATCTTACATAGCGACATAATTTAACTTTTCAACATACAGGCGAACGAAGTCGCGGGCAACAATTAGTACTAAATAAGACTAATAATTATTATACTAAACGTACGAAAAATGATCATATTATGGTCACAGAATTTGTTCGATGAGTCACTGCGGTCCTGGAACGTAAAGGACATTAGAAGGAACACGGATGGGTTTTAGTCAGTAAAAGTCTGGCACTCCCTTTCGCTCCACCACCCCAAAAAAAGCTTTTGATAAAAATCCATCAACACAGTATTTTTTTTAAATTGTTTCCCTACTCCCGGCCTGAACTATTATCTAACCCAGATAAATCAAAGGGCCCCTTTTCATAAGAGAGAAATTATAATTTTATGAATTTCTGAAGAAGCCCTCAACTCCAGTCTCAAGCAAAATGTTTCTTAATATGCGTTCAAGTAGTTAATTGCTTAACGTCTAGAGCCTACGTCGTCGTTAAACTTTGTAAAACAATCATTCTCTTTAATGAAATTCTCTTATAAGTCATCATCTGCCTAGCCGTTTCCCAACTACATTGGGGTCGGCTACCAGTCAAACCGGATTCAGCTGAATACCATTGTTTTACGTAGAGCGGCTGCCTACCAGACCTCCATAACCCATTAACTGGGTAGCATGGTACTTCTTGGCAAGACTGGAGTCAGATTTACTGGCTTCTGATAATACGTAACTACTGCCAAAGATCTACAAATGACAGCCGGGGCCAATGGCTTAACGTGCTTTTCGAGGCACGGAGGAAACTCGGTATGTTAAGATGGTCACCCATCCACTGAACAACATTGGCAAGCGTTGCTTAACCTTCAAGGTCGACCCGTACGGTTGTTATTATTTAGCCACGAGCTCCTCTTATAAGTATTGTGTTACAATTTTAATAATTTGTACTGTTCGCTCTACGTCCTGCTATTGGTGTGCAACAGGCACATATTTAAAATTGAGCTACGTTGAAAAAAAATGTTTTTTATTACCCAACATTTTCTTAACGCTAAACATCTCATTTTCTAAAAACCCAGCCGTAAAAACATTATTTTATATTATGGCAACAAACTTGGTGTATCTACTAACAATTTTTTTTTGTGCAAAACGGAGTAAAGCACAGTAAAAAACAATTTGTGACTTACGCCAAAAAACATACTGTCAACTCTCGATGTAGTCACATACAGCTGCCAGTGGTGCAAAGCAAAGAAGAGATTACCAGAGATACCCCCGGCTAGAGATCTACCGAGCGGAAGACTGGCGCATCATCAGTTCCCGTTCTTTTGCTCAGCAGTGTATTACTTTGGACCGATGCAAGGCACAATCTACAAGAAGAGTCGAGAAGCGTTGGGGAGCTGTATTTACTTGTCTTACTATTCGAACCATTTACTTAGAGGTGGTGCCCTCAGTACCAGGTCAATATTATGGCACTCCGGATAGCAGCGGAAGAAGGACCCCAAAAACTATATTCAGCGACCACGGGACCAATTTGTTGGGACAAATAAAGAATTCAAAGAGAACAGGAAGCCCAAACATGAGTGTGCATGGACAAACTCGTGCGATCACCTACTTAACCTACCACACTACTACTACCACGACACGACTACGACTTATACCTACCATATTTGATGCAATAAATAAATGAATTGAATTGAATTGAATCAGTCATGACGGCGCTGGCAGTTGTTCTTAACGAAAGAAGCCTACCTGAAGAAGTGCTTCACACGATGTTAACTGACCTCTCATACCCGTCAGCATGGACCAATTTCTATTCAAACCATTTTCTATTGGGGAGATCGTGTGGAGCAATAGCGCTGGGAGAATTCGACGACACAGAGTTAATCGGAAAGGCGAACCGTACTCCCCACCGTAAGGTACTCCCCAGAGGCTTACAGATCGCTTTTGGAGACGATGGATCAAAGAGTACTTACCTCTCTTGATGCCGAGTAAAATCAAAGGAAGATCATCAACCCTAAAGAAGGAGGTGTCGTTCTAATAGTCGACGCCAGACTGTTACAAATTCTTGGCCTCTGGGCGAAGTCATCAAGGACGTACCCTGGACCAGACGGAAGAATCAGAGTGCTGGACATGCGGACGCCGGGAGGAGTGCTTTGGCATCCAACGCGACGGATTATTGTGCTAGTTCCTGCTGCTTCGTCGTTTCAAGGAAACGAAGTGCAGCGCACCGTGGGGGAGACTGTTAGTGACAAAAAAATTGACATTTTAGAATAGATAAGGTACTTAATAATTAAACTAGTTACGTTATTGAAAACTTACTTTGCTTATTGAAAAAAGGAACTCAAAAAACATAAAGTTTTGTAAAAAACCACCAAATAAATGAGAATTCCATTTGACTTTTATTTCCCACACTTGGCAGCGCCACGTGTTCAAGGTAACGATCGAGGGAGTTGTACATAGATTCGAAAAGAAGAAGAAGTAATGCAACTTTACTAAAATCAAAAGTCGTTTATTCAAATTAGGCTGAGAGCCAGCACTTTCTGAACGTCAAGTTTTACAAAAGACAGCCCCCCAAAACGCCCGCCCGTCACCACTTCCTAGTGTTTTAGCTGTGGAGAAGAAGTGGCCAACAAACGAATAAGAATACGTTTTAAGAACCTGAATTTATACAATAAGTATACAACGTAATCAATATTTAAAACGAAAAAACAAGATAATGAAAATATTATTTATCACTTGTTAGCTAAAAGTAAATAACTACTTTAAAAAAATGGATTAACCCACAAATTCAGATTACCGTAGGTAACGAGATATACACTTCTGGACACATCTATTGGCCCACCTTGTATTTTCAGTTTCGTTTGGTCCTAGCTAAAATTTTATATTAGGTCGAGCAAAAAGTTTTTATGCAGTTTTGAACCTGGCACATTCACAATTAATTCAATAGTCTTTTTTTGAATTTCGAACACAGAATTTAAAGAAACAAAAGACAATTTGGAGCCTGTTTGTTGATATCAAACAATCGAATACTAAGAAAACTTGGTTTTATTGGTTTACTTGGATTTAATTCTTGAAAAAGTGATTGATATCTTTGGTTTTGCAACAAACATTACTTATTCTTAACATTAAGGTGAGGTTCTATCAATAATCTATGGATACTTCACCTGAAGTCGCCGCCCAAGCTGTGGCACTTATTCAGGCCGGACACAGCCAAAGAAACGTGAGTGCTCAATTTAATTTAAGTCGATCTGCGGTCCGAAATGTTTATCGGAGGTACCTAGAGACTGGCGGCTTTGTTCGTCGCCAAGGATGGCCACGATCTCGGGTCACAACTGAAAGGCAGGATCGATTCATCGTGACGACCAGCTTGAGAAATCGTCACCTTACCTCCATTGAGATACAAAACCAACTTCGCGACTTCCACGGAGTATCTGTGAGCGCTCGAACTGTTTGGAGAAGGTTAAAAGAACGCGATATGGTACCACACAAGCCAGCTAATGGGCCCAAACTAACGCGAGCCCACCGAACAGCGCGCCTTCATTTCGCACGCAGTCATTTAAATTGGACACAGCAAGATTGGAGCCGTGTACTCTTTTCTGATGAGTCTAAAATTGTATTACATGGCAATGATGGAAGGAAGAAGGTCTACCGACGTAAGGGAGAGCGTTTCGCACAATGCTGCTTTGAAGAGAGGGTTGCTTATGGCGGTGGCTCATGGACAGTCTGAGGCGGTATATCCGCGAGCGGCAAAACTCAACTTGAGGTTATTACAGGACCACGGCTGCCAACATTAAATGCTGAAAGGTACATTCGTGAGTGCTTAGAACCTCACGTGATATCATACGCGGACTATGTGGGCCCAAATTTCCTTTTTATGCATGATAATGCAAGAGCCCATGCGGCCGGCATCGTCAGGGAATATCTTCGGGATGTGAACATCACAGTTATGGACTGGCCAGCCAGAAGCCCAGATATGAACCCCATTGAGCACATATGGGACGAGCTAAAAAGACGTGTTAGGGCTCGTCAGCCAGTTGCCCAGACGATGCAGGAGTTGAAAACTGCCATAGAAGAGGAATGGGAGATGATCCCTCAAAATTTCATAGAGCGGTTGATAAACTCTATGCCTAATCGTATAAGAGCTGTGGTAGATGCCCATGGAGGCAACACGCGTTATTAAATTAAACCTATTACTACTATTATTATCAGGTTTAAAACTGCATCAACAGTTTTTGTTCAATCTAGCAATCATATTTCGGTAGGGGCCATCGAAACCTAAACTCTAAGGTGGGCCAATAGACTGATGTGTCCAGAAGTGTATATATTCATCCTTATTAATAAAATAGCTCATAAAATCATTGCATTAGTATTAATTACAGGGTAACGCACAACTACAGAAATTACCCTTGTGTGTTTATTTGATTTTTAACCGACTTTTTCAAAAATGAGGAGGTTGTAAAGTCAGTTGTACTTTTAGAACTCAAGTTTATAAGTATAAAAACAAAAAAAGTTATTTAAGAAAGATTTGGGTTTTTTTTTTATTGGGACAAGCCCGCCACACATTCCCAACCACTGCAACTCCTGAAAGCCAGAATCAACAGTGGCGACCACCAGAAAAACGCCGAGCCAATGAAACCCGACGAGTCCCGGAGAAACGATTCAACTGTCTTAGATCCTACAACGTAATTAATCAGAAAAGTACAGCGGAGGAGTAGGAAAAAAATAATATAATATCCACTTTAAAATTTGGGTTTGCAAGTAGCTGTTGGGTATCGGTAAAACTTGCATTTACTATTTCTGCCAGTATTCTTGCAATTTACAACACAAAAACTGATGTGACCCATTTTTTGTTGTCTAATTAATGCGATTACTAAACTTAGGTAGATGAGTCTAAACATATTGCTTCGGCATTGACAGATAGCTGAGCCTTCATTTTTTCCACTTTTGGCCACCATGAGCGCTGCGATAGAGCCAACCAGCCAATAGTCCCACCTATTTGAATGGCCTTGTAAATGATCACTCAAATCCATATGTGTGACTTTCTCTTATGTAATATTTCAGTTATCTATCAGAGACAAAAATATCAGCGATATTGAAACAGTTTCCTATTGCCATCAGATACCTACAAAATAATAGATCTGTTGGTATTTGCATTTTCCATAACCCTGGCAGATAATTACACACCTAACTACACCTTTGAGGACAAAACTGCAGAGCACTAAATACTTAAGCCCTCTGAAACTTAGAACTCTAGTTTAGTTCAAATCTAAAGGCAATTTAGTTGTTACTTTTACCTACTTCACAAAACGCAGAGTGTGGCGACATCTACTCCAGCTACTGTGAACTACCAGGTTTACCATAAACAACATAGATGGCGCTATACCACAGAATGAATCAAACTTATAATCATTTAAATTGGACGATATAGGTAAGATTAATTTCGTATGAAAATGATTCTTTGAATTCATTTATATAATTTAGATTGTAAGGGCGCCTGTCTGATGAGAAGTGAGGCAGCGGATCGGAGCGACGGAGTAATGTGAAGCGGAGTTGCAGTCTGTGCAGAACTAGATCGAGTTCTCGTGACGAGTAATTTGAGGCCGGCAGTTTTTTTTCGCTTTCCCACTCAGCTTCCAATGCGCTACCTCGCTCCGCTTCTAGATTTTGTATGAATGTTTAAACTAGTTCGCAAATCGTTGCTCACTGAAGCGGAACGGATATTCCATACAATTTCATTGATTAATCTTGGAACAGCTCCGCTCCTCTCCGCGATAGTGGACGGTCGGTTTTAGAAACAACAGTCCTGATAAATAGTTTCGTAAAATGTCGGTTCGTAAAAACAGACAAGATATACAACTTATACCTTCTAATTAGCAACACTGTTTAACAACAAGGTCAAATAAAAATAATTGAGCATGATCTTAAAGTAGGTAGGTACCCGTTTGAGGTCTATTATTTTGTGACAGTAGGTAGTATGTAAGTTTAAGTTCTATGACATAAATTAAATTACACATTACATAGGTGGTGCACCTATAATACAGGGTGTTCCAGAAGTGCGTGGTCGAGGAGCTCGTGGCTAGATAATAACAGCCACACGGGTCGATCTTCAAGGTTAAGCAACGCTTGCCAAGGTCGGTCTGTGGATGGGTGACCATCTTAACATACCGAGTTTTCTCCGTCCCTTGGAAAGCACGTTAATCCGTTGGTTCCGGCTGTTATTTGTAGATCTTTGGCAGTCGTTACGGATTGTCAGAAGCCAGTAAATCTGACTCCAGTCTTGCCATGAAGTACCGTGTTACCCAGTCAATGGGTTGTGATGGTCTGGTAGGCAGCCGCTCCTCGTAAAATATTGGTATTTAGCTAAATCCAGCTTGACTGGAAGCCGACCCCAATATAGTTGGGAAAAGGCTAAGCAGATGGTGATGATATTTTTTTAATACCAACAGTAGGTACAGAACACCCTGTATAAGTGGTGGTGGCCTGTAATATTATTCTTCTATTTTTAGGGCTCCGAATATCCGTAAAAAATGGAATTTTTATTTCTAATCCTCAGCTAGATTTTCACACGATATTTGGTTGCTTCCTGGCATAACATAGCGCTCTGTTAATCAAACATAAGATCTGCATTTCTTTACCTATGTTAACAAATAAATAAATACTGAATACTGATCACTCAGGTGTCTGTCTGTCGGTCAATCTATCCGTTTGTCACAGTCAGTTTTCTCCGGATCTACTAGACCGATTCTGTTGAAATTTGAAAGGTTCACATATGGACTTCTGTGACCCAAACACGGACGCGTTACGTCAGTAAATATTATTTTAGTATGACCCCCATACTAAAAAAATATTTAGGTACTGACGTAACTTTTGGAGTTACACATAGTTTTCAAGTTATTCAAAAAATTAGATAAAAAAACCGACTTCCAAAAACAAAACACTACAAAGTAAAAAATAACTTTAAGTTCGGAAGTCGGTGTTCAAAAACAAAATAACCAAAATCACTGACGTCCGAAATTTCACTTTTTTTGTAAAAAAGTTTATTTTATTTTTCCACAAACACAACGTGCTGGCGTGATGTTATGTTATGAACTGGTATAAACAATCAGCAGATATGTGATTTCAGAAATTTCAATCCATTTGCTATCATTTATTGAATAGGACCAGTCCAAGAAGATACTCTTCCAAACAAAAAAAAACATCCAAATCGGTTAACAAATTTAGTGAAAATATCGCTTAACATAAATTTGTAATGGGATTTATCATCAGATCCTGACTTATACCTTCCATCATCAGCTCAGCAACATGAGATGATGATTACCAGGCAAAAATATCTGAACTGCGTTTGAAATTTTATGAAAAACATTGTGTGTGCTTATAAAACTTGAGGGTTTTCCTCGATTTTCATGGGATCCCATCATCAGATTCTAACTTTGTGACTATGGGACCATATCAGGAGTATAGGCTTTCAAAAAAAAAAGTCCAGAATTGGTGGAGAAATCGGTGAACATACATAAAAAAAATAAAAATACAAAGGTACTGCCGAACATAGAACCTCCTCTTTTTTAAAGAAGTCGGTTAATGACCATTCCCCCCTTATCTCCGAAACTACTGATCCTAAAATTTTGAAAACAAATGCAAATAACAGTATTAATTAACAATTCCTAAAGATTACAGGTAAACCTATATGAAGTCTATAGTGTTAAAATAAAACTATAAAAAAAACTTCTTTGTACGCGAGTCCGACTCGCACTTGGCCAGATTTTTTTACCATTGGTTTTTGTTGTTGTTTTCTGTCTGCCTCTGTCAAATGAATTGTATATATATTCTATAAATCAAATCTATAAGTCAAATGAATTGTAGAAATATTCTGTACCATGTACTCGTAGTATACCTAGGTACAGTACATTCTAGAATTTTACAGATGGAAGAAAATTGTATGTAGGTATATTATAATACTGCAAGGTTTCCACTCACCATAATGTAGCAAATGGAAAACTCATCATTTCAGCCGAAAGACGCTCACCACTGGACATAAGCCTTCCCGAAGATGGAGGGGGTTTGCCACAATCGCCACGCTTGGCAGCTTTGCAGAGAACGCTGCTGCCCATTCTCTGGCGAGTCCCTTAGTCACCTCTTACGACACCCGCGGGAAGTGATGGGATGGTATTATTATTTTAGGACACCGTACGGTACCGGCCGACACCATACGGCGTAATGGTGGCGGTAAATGGAAAACTATTATCATTCAATTATCAAGGTATGGATAGAAAAATCACAAAAAAACGACTGGCCAGTGAAAAAGATTTTAATAAAAACCAAAATTTGTTACATTTCAATTAATTTCTTTGATGAAACTGCTCGTATATTTCTTGGGTGCACAACTTTAAAAAGTTCTTATGCTTCACTTCATCGATGAGTGTGATGTCATGTTCCAATTGAGAAGTGCTGGGTAATGTCCGCGCCAGCAAAAAGTCAGAATTACTGTGCTCATTACTCTTAGGTCCATTTCTCACAAATATCAGCATATAGTTTTCATTCAAATTTTGAACAACACTACGGAAATTAAATTCCTGGTCGGCGCAGTTGCAAGTGACGTTCATAAGTGACATAAGTTCATCAACGTTGTCAGCAGACATCATAGGTCCAATTACCGGGTCTGTATCATTATTCTGTGCAAACGAGCTAATTCTTTCAATCATTCTAGTCTCCACAAGTGGGCTAACGTTTCCATCAGAGCAGGAACATTTTATTTTTCGTGGATCTTCAAAAAATCCCATCTTTACGCACATGGGTTTAGAATACGAATTTGGATACACCATAACAGCGGTATAGTTGCCATAGATGTCTTCAATTCTAGCTCCTTGGACAACACTGAGTAAAACTGATATGATTATTATTTGCCACATTTTTCACACTGATAGCTCAGTCGGAAAAAACGTGCGATGTACTATCGTATTTATTTTTACACTAAAAATATCAGGGCGTGCAATAGATTTTATAACCATTGAATATTAACCCTTGACTTTCTTGTTGATAAAAATATGGCACGATTCACGATTAACAACAGTGTTCATAGTTCAGTTTATCAGTATATTTGTTTTGCTTAATAAACTTACGCCCAAAAATGTTTTGATTTAATATGAATGTGTTTTAGTCAGTAAGAGTCTGACACTGACACTCTTCCGCTCCAACCAGAGTAGGAAAAGTCATTCGATGATTTCCCATCTGCAAAAAAAAAAAAACCAAATTACTAATGTACTAAATAAAATGAGAACATTAGAAACTTTTTAATCCCACTATGTTCCTTTGACATAATAAATCCTTTGCAGGTGCAGGAAGCCGCGGCCGAGGTAGTATTTAATTATTATTTCTTTATATAAATCTTCCTTACCTCATTCATTACATTATACAAACTTATCTATTTAGGTACAAGTTTAAACTATGAAAACGTAAAACTAATATTATAAAATCTCTCTCTCTCAACTAAGATAGTTACACAAATAAAAATTTTATAAAGACAAATACATATGTATCAACTTTGGGTACATTACAAACAGCAATATAAACAAACATCAGATATACCGCTATGTCAGTAATAATTCATCATCTGCCTAGCCTTTCCCTAACTATATTGGTTTCCAAACAAACCAGATTCAGCTGAATACCAGTGTTTTACATAGAGCGGCTGCCTACCAGACCTCCATAACCCATTAACTGGCTAACACGGTACTTCTTGGCAAGACTGGAGTCAGATATACTGGTTTCTGACTATCCGTAACGACTGCCAAATACCTACAAATGACAGCCGGGACTATCGGCTTAACGTGCTTTCCGAGGTACACAAGAAACTCGGTATGATGAGATTGACCCGTGCAACTTCAGCCACGAGCTCCGCTTTGTCAGTATTTGATTGACACAGTGAATTCGGGCGCATTTTTAAGACTTCTAGTAAGGGTAGAGTAAAGAGTGGAAAACGTTTTAAAACCTCAAACCACGGCGTAGGACAAGGTTTAGCGAGTAGGAGTGGAAACATTTCCAAGCCTGTGTACTCATTTTACGCGATCTGGCTGACCCTGAGTGCCCGTTCCCACTATGACCGATTGACCGATTGTCTATTTTGTCGAGCCGTCTAAAGGACGGATATGCCAGAGACAGTACAATTTATAACGGCCTGTCTAAGTGTGAACGCACACCTCCGGCCGCCATTTCCTATTTAATTAAGTGTTTTCGTGAAAACACAAACTTTACCTCGCATTCCCATGAAACTTGACTAGGTTAGAAGATATATTGTAAAAAAAAACCACTAACACGTAACAATGTACAAGAAACACTTCTTACATTAAACATCATTTAATTGGTACGATGCAATTTGCTCATATATCTCTTGGGTGCAAGTCCTTGAAAAGTTTTTATGTTTCACTTCATCGATGAGTGTAATGTCTTTATCCAATCCGGAAGTGCTGGGTAGGGTCCTCGCTAGCAAAACCTCGGAAATCCCATGGTTAGCACGACTAGGTCCATTTTTTACGTAAATCAACATATAATTTTCGTTCACACTTTTAACCACACTACGGAAATTAAATCCTTTGTCAGTGCAGTTGCAAGTGACGTTCGTGAGTGACACCAAATCATCATCGTCATTGACAGCTAGCATAGGTCCTGATACCGGGTCTGGATTACTATTCGTTCCATACGGGGTCAGTTGTTCTAGGTTCTTAATTTCCACGAGAGTGCTATTATTTCCGTCGGAGCAAGAACACTTGATCTTTCGTCGATCTTCAGAAAAAGCGATCCTCACGCACGTGGGTACAAGATACGAAGTTGGGTACGTCAAAACAACTGTATAGTTTCCATAGATGTCATCAATGTTCGTTCCTTGGACGGCACTAAGTAACACTGTTAGGATTACTATTTTCCACATTTTCAAAGCTGAAGGTTGTTACCCACTCGATGGAAACAAGCGATGCGGCTTCGTATTGATTTTGCACTAACAGTTATCAGGATGTAAGGCCGATGTTACAGCCATTGAACGTTAACCCTTGACTTTCTTGACGTATGTCATTCGATACTTCGATAGCGTACTGCAAAACAACATAAGAAAGTGAGGTCGAACGTTATTGCCCCGTCGTTAACATCTCCTGATAGTTATAAAATAGTCTATCCTGACTGACTAGCAATGCACAGCCAAAACTACAAAGTCTAAAAGCAGAAATTTGAAATATCGGTTAATTTTGTAACGTAATTATACGCAAAGCAAGTATTTTTTGGGGGGAAATGGAAGGGGATTTTTTATATTTTAGAGGTATTCGGTACAGAGAGTAAAGTCCTGCAAACCTTCATTGAAAAGGGAGTATCCTCTGACCGGACGGTTGTTGTGTCTGGTGTGGGCAACTGCCCAATAGTTGATATTCATAGTGTTGTATACGTTCATATCGCACGGTAAACTCTAATACCGTGACGCAGGATTTTGTCGTAGTAATTCGCTGCTTGTAGTAAACCGTACTGTTATCCAATAGATGGCATTTGCTCCGTTGGTTTTTCTGGTAGCGGCATTGATGTCGCTACAATATTAGTAAAGAAAGGAACTTATCAGCCTACGGTTATTTTGTAACAGTCACTCCACCCAAAACAAAAAAAAAACAGGGGCGAACTTTGTATGGCAGTTTTGGATATTAGCATCTAAGGTTTTCACTACCTATAAAAAAGAGCGAGAAAGTTTTTTGTACCCATTTTAGCTAGTTTTTAGGTTTCAGAATATCCGTTAAAAACGGATCCCTTATAGCGCAACCTCGCTCAGCACTAGCCACGCGGCGTCTAAGATGCAGCGCGCGCTAGACGAACTTCCCGCCTGGCTCGCCAAGTGGAGGCTGTCGGTTAACGTGAGTAAAGCGCAAGCGATTGCTATAGGCTCAGCGCGCCTCCCACCGCCCCTTAAGCTGCAAGGAGTCGACGTCGAGTGGTCCCCCTAGGCGAAGTACCTCGTTGTGACCATCGACCGTCGGCTCACGATGGGGCCGCACGTCCACCGGGTCGCCGCCCAGGCGAAGGTCGCCCGCGCGCGGCTCCACACAGTGCTCTCGTCCCAAGATGAACCCGCCCTGCTTCGTTCTGACTGCCCGTTTCCACTATCGCCACATCCACAGCTATTTTCGGTTTGTCAACACTGTACACTGAGTAAAAGTACCTCACTCGGGTGTCTCTCCGTCTATCGGTTTGTCTTCTGTCTGTCTGTCCGTCTGCCACAGCCAGTTTTTTCTGGATCTACAGGAACAATTCTGTTGAAAACATATGGACTTCTACACAATTATTTGGTAACGTAACTTAAATCTTGGATTCTCCTTTAATTTAGCTGCGCGCCTTCATATTATATTTTTCATAATCTTATATAATATACTAATATACTAATAAATATATAAAGCTGAAGAGTTTGTTTGTTTGTTTGTTTACTTGAACGCGCTAATCTCAGGAACCTCTGGTCCGATTTGAAAAATTTTTTCAGCGTTGGACAGCCCATTTATCGAGGAAGGCTATAGGCTATATAACATCATGCTACGACTAATAGGAGCGGAGTAGTAATGAAAATTGTGACGCAGACGAAGTTACGCGGGACAACTAGTTTTTAAATAAATAATTTTGAAGTTATTCAAGAAATTAGACCAAAAATTACCATTCACCCCCCCCCCCCCCTTATCACCGAAACTACTGAGCCTTAAAATTTTGAAAAAAATACAGATAATATTTCTATTCCTAAAAATTACAGGAAAACCTATAAGGCCGTAGTGTTAAAAAAATTAAATTGGTCCCTTTGCACGCGAGTCCAATTCGCACTTGGCCAGTTTTTTTATTGAATACGCAAGGAACTCCAATATCAATCTGCGTTTTACTAACTGCACAAATAAAGACAGGGATGCTTACCTTTTACTCATTTTATGTACAGTTTTAGCTACAGCAGAGCTGCACCTTTACGCCATCTTACTGCATTTACTGTGGAGTTGTTATTTAATGTCTTATGGTACCTATTTTTAAGGGCTTCGTAGTAAAACAATAAGGTATTTATAATAGATTTGTCAAATCTCTTGGTCCGTCAGGTAAAGGGAGAATGTCTAAGGCCTCTGCCTCGGGTTTGCGGGCAGCGGGACGGCGGCGGCGGCGCGGAAGCGGGGCAGGCAACGTAGACCAGTTTTCGAAACCAGCGGGCTCGGCACTATAGCGTCGTAGTGTTGTGTTCTTGGTTGTGTCGTCGAGATATTTGGTTTTATTCGCGAACGAAATGTCTGAACGACGGCGACAACATTTTTTTGATTCAAAGTTATTCTTAACGCTCGATTTATCGTGGGCAAAAGAATAAAATAAATTGCACAACACTGCCTCGCTGCCCGCAAAACCCGAGGCAGAGACTTTATAGGTCCGTATATCCGAATGAAAACACCGAACTATAAACGCTCGTCCTGAGTGTAGCCGCGATCATAACTTCAGCTCAAGACCGGTTGTTGTGGCGACATTTGGGGTAAGCTATGTCCAGCAGTGGACGTTTTTTGGTTAATATGTTGATGATGATGTGTAGGAAATGGCAAGCCAATATAATACAAAACTGGCATGTAAATAGAGTTTATTGAAGAAAATCGGTACATGCAATGATACACAATTAGATACTGTTTATTTAGACACACGTTATTATTGAACTTACTGTTATTTTAACATTTTTTTCTAGTTTTTCAAACTCAATCGCTCATAGATTTCTTGAGAACACATTTTAAAACCGTTCTTATTTTTAAGTTCATCAATGAATGCTATATCCTTTTCTAATTCAGAATTGCTGGGTAAGGTCCGCGCCAACAGTAGATCTCGTCCATTGGTAGGGAATCTTTCGTACACTATCACATAGTTATCGTTCACATATTTGACAACACTGCGAATATCAAATTTGTCGTCAGCACACTTGCAAGTTGCGACGTTCAGGACTGACATCAGATCTTTAACATTGTCGACGGCCAGCGTAGGCGTAGAAACTGAACTTGGTTCATTCGTCAAGAAAGGAACGCGTTCTAGGATTTTGTATTCCACAAGCGTACTGTTATGGCCGTCTGAGCAGGAACATTCAATATTACGGTGATCTTCAGAAACTGCAAACCTCAGGCACGCCTCGTGTTTAGATTCAGATACAACTTCATTGTAAATCATAACAATTGTATAGTTTCCATAGATGTCGTGGATATTAGCTCCTTGGACGACACTGAGCAACGCTGATAAAATTATTACTTTCCACATTTTGAACACTGATTACTGATTGACTCGAAGGAAACGAGCGATGTTGCCTCGTATCTATTTTAAACTAAGAATTATCTGCTGTGGGGCAAATGTTATAGCCGCTAGGTAACCCTTGACTTTTTGATAAAATGCTACCGACAATTTTATCAAAAAAGTTCAGGGATTGATGATTTTACTAACAACTAGTTGACCCGCGCAACTTCGTCTGCGTCATAATTTTCATTACTGCTCCGCTCCTATTGGTCTTAGCGTGATGATATATAGCCTATAGCCTTCCTTGATAAATGGGCTATCTAACACTGAAATAATTTTTCAAATCGGACCATTAGTTCCTGAGATTAGCGCGTTCAAGTAAACAAACAAACAAACGAACTCTTCAGCTTTATATATTAGTACAGATAACTTTATTTTTTATAGTCCAGTACCTACAAATCCAATAAAATCTAAATTAGTCCACTGTTTCAATACAAGATTTTTATTGATGTGTAAACTTTAACATTGGTTTTCCATTACTGATCTAACACTAGCAGAATTTACTACCAACAATGACACCAATTTTTATAGAAAAAAAAAATAGAATTAAATACAGTGTGTTGTGATGTAAACCTTGGTTAAAATTAAGATAAAAAACCGATGGTTTCATTCTAATCAACAATATTTCAAATTCTTCCGTTACTCACTGATTGAGTGACTGACCGCCAACTATTAGTTATAGAAAGCTGAAATTTTGCATGTTGGTTCATTAAGGGGAGCACTAAGAGAGGATTTCCCGAAACTCCTACGGGAACGGGAAAAACGGGATGTGCGCGTACTAAGTTGCGGGTAAAAGCGAGTTATTATGTTAAGCCCGTAGTAACCTCACGGGGAAACCTCAGACTCAGAGAGGGAAACCTCCAGACCCAGCCGCCGCAACAGAAGAAGACGTCCCGGGCGTCGGGGGTTGCAGGGCGATTTCCGGCCACCGTAGGCGCGGGCCTGCGGACGGCGAGCTTTGGGTGGCTCGCCGTCCGATCAGAACCAGGCCCGGGTTGGCGACGCGCTGTGTTCCATGCGCGCCTCAAGGAGCTGTCAGCAAGGGAGACGGGGCCCGCTAGGGCCAGTGCCTGCCGGGGTGCGGAATCCGTTCGAAAGAGACGCCGCGGCCCTGGAACGCAAAGGGCACTGGGAGGAACACAGATGGGATTTAGTCAGTAAACGTCTGACACTCCCTTCCGCTCCGCCCAGAAAAAGGGCAAAGGCCTCCCTTCCTTCTTTCCTCTTTAATCTGTCCTGAGCTATCTGAGTCCAATCCTTTATGTAGGAGTCTAGCTCGTTCCGCCATCTCGCCATCATTTCACTATAATGAATTTTATATTCAATAGCTGATTTTTAAAGAATTTAGAGTAGTTAAATGACTACAATGGAATCTCCAAAAATGATCATAAAAATAAAATCAACCCCGGAACCAGAATACGTTCAACTATTTCGAAAAAAAACGAACAAACTGGCCACAAACAAATACACATCTATGACTTCCGCAATCTAATCCCAATTCACAGAGATCATTGGAGCGCACAAAAATACTGGATACATGCACTAAATTAATAACGTTCACACACGAATTTTTCGTTTCTGAAATTCCTCCAAATTGAAACCAGAGCTGTGTACGGGGTCGAAAAAATAAAAAATAAAAGTCGTATCAATAGCTGAAACGTTCACCTTTTTGGCCACAACGCCGCGTTTTGCAACAGAGGGGATCGATTGAAAAATAAATTGCCGCGTTGTTTGATATTCGGCGTTCGTCCAACGAAGCCCGTTTTCAATGTACGCCATATTATTTTTGCATGTGGGGTTTTACTTGAGACGAAATAGAGTTTGGTAAGGTGATCATAACTCTTTCAAAGTCGGTGTTTTTTTGGAGTTTAATATCTGCTCAATATTGCCATTTCATTCCTTTGAACAAAGATAAAAATGTAGTTAACATAATAATAACCCACGTACCTCGATGCTTGATAAATTGTTTACTTTTTTTTCAACATCATTACAAAACTTCTTATTAGTTCCAGTCGTTTCTCGTTATTTTCGTGACGTTTTCGCTAACTTCAAGTGAATAACACACTGGTCCTACGTACGCAACGTTTTTGTATCGTATCGTATGTTGCGTTGCTTACAATAAGTGTGTTTCTAGTGCATAGTTTTTCATATAAAGTCAAGAGGCCAAATATCATAATGCGTTGCATACATTGCGTACGTGGGACCAGTTTTTCTCTAGTTTTATAGTATAGGGGTTTCTAATCTTTTTTTAAAATGTGCCTCCCTTTAATTTTTTGGTAGGGAAACTAGTAATAACGTATAAACAATGAGATGGTTGAATTTGCCACATACACATTCATCATCATCATTTCAGCCGATAGACGTCCACTACTGGACATGGCCTATGTCCAGTAGTGGACGTCTTTCGGCTGAAATGCTCCCATTTTATTTTCCAATTGCAGCATATCCGTGGCGGCTAGCGACGCTTCTAGGAAAGCACTGCAACACCCCGGGGGAGTCGCGATGCACAGTTTGGGAACCGCTGTTATAGTATATTAGTTCAGAACAATTACGTCAAAAACTATAGGTTAACTTGTCAATAATTCTTATGTGATTTTGTGCCGTTAACGAGTAGAGTACAGGAAGGGAAGTGTGTTAAAATGTATCCCGCAAATAGTTAATTCCGTGTATTCGTTTTTTAGGGTTCTGTACCCGAAGATTCCATCCGTCCGTCTCTTCATCTGTCTGTCAGCGGGTTGTGACTAAAGAAACGTAATAGGTGGACAGATAAAATTTCCAGAGTAAAAGTGAGTTAAGAGTTAAATCGGTTATCACTACGTAGTATAAAACAAAGTCGCTTCCGCTGTCTGTCTGTCCACATATATGCTTAGATCTTTAAAACTACGCAACAGATTTTGATGCGGACGGATTTGATAGTTTTTTGATAGATAGAGTGGTTTTCGAGGAAGATTTTAGTATTTAATTTGCACCCGTGCGAAGCCGGGGCGGGTCGCTAGTAAATAATAAAAATTAGATTAAAATTAAATATTAGTATAAATTTGTAACTCAAGAGCGCAAACCGCGAACATCTATTTTGTACGCAGTATGAAATCGAAAATTGCAACGATAAAGGATAAGTGGTCACTCAGTGTTCATACATTCTTAATGAATCACATCCTGAGAGGTCTCAGTGCAAAGTTGACAAGGAGCTGCGTCGCTTGTTTTTGTCAAGAATACAGTCCTTAACATGTGGAAAGTAATAATACTATTAGTGTTGCTCAGTGTCGTTCAAGGAGCAATTCCAAATGGCATTTATGGAAATTACACGTTTGTGCTGTTGTACCCAAATTATATCGTAACAGCACCTGCTTGTGGAGGCATTTCTTTTTCTGAAGACCAACGAAAAGTAGAGTGTAACTGTTCAGATGGAAGGAACTGCACAATAGTGAAAATTAGGCTGGTAGATTACAAACGTCCTGATCAGCCCAGCATAGTGAATACGGAGCCAGTACTATCAGTACCTATACTGGTAGTCGACAATGTTGGTGACCTGCCCCTGCTGAACGTCACTTGCAGTTATGCAGAAGCCTTTAATGATCGAAGTGTTATTGAAGTTGTGAACAAAAACTATATACTTGGATATGTGTCAAACAAAAACAAGGTCATGGTTTTCTTAATGGCACGGGAATTGCCAAGTTATTCAGAATTAGAGCATGATATTACTCACATAGATAAACTAAAAGACAAGAACTGGTCAAGGTTATGTACCCGCGAAATGTTTAATCAACTTCATTCAAAGACATAATTGTCCATAGAGGTACTAGAAATTTCAAGAAGTTTAAAAAATATTTATCTGAACTTTGATAGGTTATCTAGTGAGACTTTACATAAACATCCTATTTTGAAGACTTAATTAGCGAGATGTGGTAATTTTCCAACAATTATTTTTAATATATATTTAGAAATTAGAAAAAAACAGCTTGATAAAATTATCGGTACGTGCCAAAGGTTGTCATTTGCAAACCGTATATAAATGCCCCACACTAACGCAGGGTGTCATATTCGCCACAGAGTTTTACAGCAAAGTTTAGATATTTCGCTTTGAATTCATCATGTGGAAATTACTGGCTATATCTACAGTCTTAGTTCTCGCTAAGGCAGCTAATATACAGGACTTCTACGGAACCTGGACGCTATTGGTTGATTATCCGGAGAGCAAACTTTCTAAACCAGTATGTGTCGACGTTTCGTTTGAGAAATCTCCAACAGAGGTATCATCCCCGTGTACAGATGGAAGAAGTTTGACATTACTCAAAATAACAACCAAGCTGGCTGGCAACGATACAGTGGAACCACTTAGAGCGAATCTACGAGTTCTGGCTATCGATACTTTTGCCGAATTGGAGCCCGCGTTTGCCGTTAGCTGTGTTGATGGTGAAGATCGTGGCGTAGTGCGATTGCTGGACAACAACTACTTTATCTTTTACCAGAAGGCCCAACAAAATGTGAACTATGCTCAAGTTTTTGCGAAGACAGTTGAGTCACAGGCCAAGCTGCTCAGTGATTTAGAAGCTTTTGAAGAATTGAAAGGGAAAAAAGGAAATATCCTGTGCTCTAGTGAAAATTATAAACAATAAGTTTTCGTTGTAAAACAAACAAGTGAATAGTTTTTGTAATTGAAATATTGTTGTATGGAGTGATTATTACAGCTTTTCACGTATATGAAACCTTCTTTTTGTTAATCTCCTTTAAATATTGATAACCACGCCATTTGTCTTTAAGGTGAGTCAATCAGTATAAAGCCGTTTTTCATTTTAACGTATCTTGTCAGGTTCCTGGAACAGGAATGTGAGATTGTGGTATATGTTTTTTGACTATATGATCTAGTATTCTACTGAAGGAAAACACGATACGAAGACATTTTCTCGATAGAAAAAAAATTCAAAGTTCGAAAAATCTTTTTACTTTTTTTAGCTACAACATGCAACGCTTTAGATTGGTCCTATGAAAATTACTTTAAAATAGATTAAATAACATTATCGAGGTTTCAACAGATTTTAATTTAATAATACTTTTATGTTATCAAACTCAAAAAAATATTTTGGCACTTACGTTTTTTTATTCCAAGCTAGTCTCTTATTATCGTCATCTCATCTTTTGCCTTGCAAAAGTATTTGCATCTCTCTCTTTTGTTCAGTTCTTCAGATGCTCCTTAGAGCTCTTGCAGACAGGACCTGCGTCACTTTTTTTCAAATCGGAGCTGTCAGATTTTCGTAATTTCAATATTTTTTCAACGGTAAATGGTACAGGTTTTGCAGTTTAAAATTAAATTGAGTGTTTAAAAGTGTCTGAACCTTTTGAAAGTATATTTTTATGACCTTAAACAATATACAACGTATAATTTTTCTACCCGCGCCAACTTTTGAATTATGTATAAAATTGGTATGAAATAAAAGATCAAAATAAAATAAAGTACAACGTCGTTGGTAGTTCTTACCGGCAGGCAACAATGGACGCGTTTTCCAGGAAATTACGCTTTAAGCTACGACTTGAAGAAAATAGCGACTCCAAGTCATCTCCTTCATTTGTATACACGTAAAGGATCCTCTAAAGTTTTCATATCACAAAGCAATATTGGGTAAACATTTTATTTTCTATATTGGAGTGTCTGTTTTTACAACGTTAATTTCATATTTTATCTCTAAACACACGCTAAAATATATGTTTTCATTTTAGGATTTATATACGTCAAACATCAATGTGTCAAGAATTTTATAAAATGTCAAAGGTTACAAGCCTAGAAAGGAAAAGGAGTCGAGTTTGAATTGTGTTAAGTAAATACTAGCTTTTTCCCCCGACTTGTCTGCGTGGGTTTCAGAAGTTCCAGAAATCAATGAAAAATATGTAATCCTACTAATATTATGATTCTAAATCAATATTATGTGGTAGTAGTTAGCCCCAATTTTACTTCATCAGGATTCATTCCTCCTGATATTTGGTAAGTCTTTACCCCTCATTATTCCAGTCCAGATCTCGGCAAAATGCATACTTTGCTTTAACCTCTAGCGGCCGAAAAGGAACCATCAGTTCCACCCGACGCCACCGATTTAAAACTTTATTTTTATGTTCTTATGGTTTATTTTCGTTTCAATCAGTGTCGTCAGGTGGAGCCAATGGCTCCACTCCAGCCGCTAGATACAAATTAAAAAATACTATCTCGCAAGTACTTAAAATACGAAATATTTTTAAGTAATATATTTGAAATGTAAAATAAAAAAATACAGTATTTCAGCTATTTTTATTTTGAATTTTTATTTTAAAAGCAGAGAAAAATAGATTAATCACTAAAACCAGAGTTTCCTTTCATAAACACTAGATTTTTACATGATACTTGACATTGAAAATTTGACGTACAGTAACAGGTGCAGTGTTCGACATATTTAGCGGTCGCCAATATACAAGTTAATTGACAATGCTGTCGTTTCAAAGCCTTAAGTTCATTTTGTCACATTTTCAACTTCTTATTAGATATATGTATATGTATAGTCTACAAAACAGTATGTCAATCAAGTGTTGATAGCCTTTTCATAACGTCGGCGAAGATATACATTTTTTTTTCTATTGATAGGCATACGTTAGACCACTATCTCACCTGATGGTAATCGATGATGCGGTCGAAGATGGAACAAGCTTGCCTAGAAGTAACCTATTCACTCTTGACTTAAAGACTCTCAGGTTTTAGCTATCAGGAAACAGACTCTGGCAGGTAATTCCACTTCTTAGCTGTACGCACTATGAATACATTCCCAAATCGTTTTGCTCGTGTGGGCGGGATGTCCACCATGTGCCGCTGGCGCATCGCCGTTCGTCTTGTGGTCCGATGATGGAACGGGCTTGGCGGAATTAAATTAAGCAATTCCGTCGCACATTCCCCAAAATGCAACCTGTAGAAAACCGACAAGCCAGCAACTCGTCGTCGATGCTCAAGACTTTGGAGCTTCGACTCGATGAGCCTATCATTGCCGATAATCCTCTTGGCTCGTTTCTCAATTGACTCAAGGGCAAGCTGGTATCTGAAAAATCCATCCCAAAGATGAGACTTATGAGTTCAATCGTGTATGGAGTAGCAGTACTCCACTTGAACTTGTGCTTGATAGAGTTTGAGCCGCTGTTTCGGAGTGAAGTATCGTCTTACCTTTGCTAGGATCCCAACTTTCTGGCAGCCACTTGAGCTTTTACCTCTATGAAAAGACCAAAATTGAGGGTAGATGTTAACGTAACACCAAGAAGCTCAAGTTGGTTGGTTATCGGCACGGTTACACCTCGGAAAGATGAAGCTGGGTGGAATTGTGAGATGTGATGGAGTGGGAGCGACCGAACCATCGAATCACGAGCTCGTGTGTCGGACACGTATCTCTCAGCAACAGTGCTGTTGTCTGCATACTCTAAGGTACCGGGTTTTAGCAGATCATTAATATGCAATAGGAACAATGTTGCCGAGAGCACCGACCCCTGAGGAACTCCGGCATTAATATTTAGCAGTCTGGACGAGCAGCCACCTATGAACACTCAGATAGACCGATCCCTCAGGAAATCTACAATCCAATCAGACATCCGGTGGGCAGACCGAAGGAAGGAAGTTCACTTCGAGATATCAAGGGATACCGCTAGTATCTCCCTGTGCTTATCGATGGCTTCACTCCAAATGTGAATGGCATTCGCTAAAATATCCTCAGTTGACCAATTTTGGCGGAACCCATATTGTCGGTCACTAAGGATATTACGCATATAACAACGGCGGCGTGCCGCATATAATAGCAGCGGCGCTCATGTAAAACTCCATCGAAATTTTACTGCAAAGGTCGCTGCATCAGATTTAGGTTCTTAGATATTGGTTAACTAAGTATTTAACTAACCTTATATGATATTATTTTATAAAGAGTTAAAATATATTTATAGAAATAATTTTTTTCACTGATAAAAAACTATCTCCTAAAAATGCATGGTTTCTGAGAAGGAGTGTACGTGTTCGAAGCCACGGCAAAAAAAGAAACAAATTAACTACTTATCATTTCATTCGTTCTTATAACATAGTTAAATTATGATAAGATGATTTTTTACAACTGATCTACTCCATAGCTTCCGAGTGCTAAAAATTCTCTAGTACTATCTCTATCGCACAATTGTGGCAATGAGCTTAAAAAATCTACTGAATAAGTAGTTTTCAAAATAATTTGGGGACAAACTAAACATGATATAATTTACTAACAACTGAAAAAAGAAATCTTAAAATAAATAACTATTTGTCTGCGTTCAATATTTTACTTTATTCTACGTCTAATCACTGTTTATAAGAGTGCTGCTTTTTGTTAATATTTTGACAGCAGAAACTTATGAAATTTGTGTACGAGCAACACTGAATTAGTTGGCGGTTTGAAATTAATTTGATGCTTTGGCGCTAGGTTCGATATTTCGAACTATCCACGTGGAAGCATGCGGGGTCTGCGTCGGATGCGCGGCGCCCCTCGGCGCTTTCGAGCTACCATAAATTTCAAATATACGCCCACTCTAGTTGCCGCTTCCTTTTTTCGTTAAGAAGTGCAGTGCCTTGACTAATCACTTCTCCAATGTGTACTGCGTCATTTATTTATAGCAGTACCACAACGATGGCATACAAAAATCAAAACAGCTTGATAAAATTATCGGTACGTGCCAAAGGTTGTCAGTTGCGAACCGTATATAAATGCCCCACACTAACGCAGGGTGTCATATTCGCCACAGTGTTTTACAGCAAAGTTTAGATATTTCGCTTTGAATTCATCATGTGGAAATTACTGGCTGCTATATCTACAGTATTAGCTCTAGCTAAGGCATCTAATATACAGGACTTCTACGGAACCTGGACGTTATTGGTTTATTATTATCCGGAGAGTAAACTTTCTAAACCAGTATGTTTCGACGTTTCGTTTGAGAAATCTCCAACAGAGGTATCATCCCCGTGTACAGATGGAAGAAGTTTGACATTACTCAAAATAACAACCAAGCTGACTGGCAACGATACAGTGGAACCAAGAAGTGCGAATCTACGTGTTCTGGCTATCGATACTTTTGCCGAATTGGAGCCTGCGTTTGCCGTTAGCTGTGTTGATGGTGAAGATCGTGGCGTAGTGCGATTGCTGGACAACAACTACTTTATCTTTTACCAGAAGGCCCAACAAAATGTGAACTTTGCTCAAGTTTTTGCGAAGACAGTTGTGTCACAGGCCAAGCTGCTCAGCGATTTAGAAGCTTTTGAAGAATTGAAAGGAAAAAAGGGAAATATCCTATGCTCTAGTGAAAATTATAAACAATAAGTTTTCGTTGTAAAACAAACAAGTGAATAGTTTTGTAATTGAAATATTGTTGTATGGAGTGATTATTACAGCTTTTCACGTATATGAAACCTTTTTGTTAATCTCCTTTGAAAATTGATAACCACGTCTAATTCAATTCTATTCTAATTTTTCGAGACTATCGGACGCTCTTCTGTAGCCATTTGTCTTTACGCTGTCTATTCTAGTTGACGCTTCCTTTTTTCGTTAAGAAGTGCAGTGCCTTGACTAATCACTTCTCCAATGTGTACTGCGTCATGTAGTTATAGCAGTACCACAACGATGGCATACAAAAATCAACACAAGTCTTGGCCTTAGGAAGCAGCAGTGGAACCGACTCATGCTGACATTATGATGATACAGTAAATACCTACTCAGTTCGCAAAAATCTTTATCTTTGTTTGCGCTCAGAGACCTGACTAAAGTTTTTTAACTCATTACATTTACTAAGCACATAAAAAGGTCTAAGAAATGAGCAAACTCCCAAAGAAGCCTCGTGTAAGTTATAAACACCAATGTGTATAAAAGGGTAGACCTCTACCGAAAGTCAAATAAAAGTGGCTATATTTATACGTAGGAACTAAAATATTATCATCTGCCTAGCCTTTTTCCAGATATATAGGTGTCTGATTCCAGTCGAACTGGATTCAGTTGAATACCAGTATTTTACGTGGAGCTGCCTACTAGACCTCCACAATTTATTAACTGGGTAACAGTACGGCACTTTTTGGCAAGACTGGCTTCTGACAACCCGTAACGGCTGCCAAATATCTACAAACGACAGCGGGAACCAACAGCTTTGCGTGCTTTTATTTTTATTTTTTATTTTATTTGATAGGAATAACAAACAGCAGTATATTACATATTAGGCACACAATATAAAAACTTATAATAAAAGTAACAAATACACTGCTCAAGACGTTATCCACAGATTACTACACAGAATAGCTAGCTGTTAGCTGAACAAAACAAAAAGCACTTACTTACTAATTAACCGGGTTATGATCTCTTAAAATAGTCGTAATTTCACGCTTAAATATAGCTTTGCTGAGATACATGATATCCGTAGAGCCAAACTGTTTATTATAGGTGTCAACCAAGCGACGTAACGGCGAGCGAGCACCTGAGTTAGTTCGATAAAATGAAGTAGCAAATAGTTGTCTCGAACGAACTTCTCGACCGATCACAGTACGAGGGATCAGGAAGCACAAACTGTTCACAAGATCAGTACAATCAAATTTATTGCGGCATATACCAAACAGAGTCAACATTTCAAGAAGGGTGCGACGGGATTGTAGGGTCATGAGGTTATATTTTTTTAAGCAATAACTGATATGACGTTTTGGTTCTAAAGCATCTGTAATGCATGGAACGTAGGTACTTACGTTGGACCAACTCAATGATCTCAACGTACTTTTTGTAATAAGGGTTCCAAATGGGTACTGCGTATTCAAGTTGTGGCCGTATTATTGATTTGTACAGATGCAAGTATGTAGAAGGCCGACGAAATTCTCTCGAAGCTCTCATTACGAAACCAAACATTTTATAAGCCTTATTGACTATGTTGTCTACATGGGTGTAAAGATGGAGCTTGATTCGGAGTCTAGATTTACGCCAAGGTCACGGAGGGATGAAACCTTGTTCTGGGCAGTGTTTCCAAGAAAGTAATTGAACTTCGTCACATGTTATTTAAGATGCTTGCTTTCTGAGGCTAACACTTAATATATCACTCATGTGGATGACAGATCACCCTTGGCAAGCGTTGCTTCACCTTGGAGATAGACCCGTGTGGCTGTTATTCTTTAGCCAAATAGATGGCCTACTAACAGGCACGGAAAATAAATGAGTGCACTGATATCATGCCGTAGAATATAAGCAGCAGAAGATAAGCACAAGATAGTCCTTAAGTGTCCATACACCTGTATCCTCTTTAGAGGATGTAATAAGTGCCACCGATGCTGCAATTAACGTGGTCACCTAGTGGGCCCAAACGATGAGTTGACCATCGACTCACAAAGAAGGAGTTGGTTGGAGTATACCTGCATCCAATTAATGTATATCTATACTAATATATAAAGCTGAAGAGTTTCTTTGTTTGAATGAACGCGCTAATCTAAGGAACTATTGGTCCGATTTGAAAAAATATGTCAGTGTTAGATAAACCATTTATCGAGGAAGGCTATAGGCTATATATCATCACGCCAATAGGAGTGGAGCAGACGAAGTTGTGCGGGTCAACTAGTTTAGTTATAAAGTCATTTGTTTTGGGTTCCATCGCAACATGGCAAAAACGGAATTTGACTGCCTGTCCGTCCAAATGCATCACAGGCATTTTACTCTGCAATGTTTTTATTAATATTAAGTCAAATAAACGTATTTGTACTCTCAATAAAAACAATAAAACCACGTAAATAATGGCCTACGGAACCGTTTACTGTTTGGGTGTATTTTCCGATACGCATTCGGACGGTTATCAATATTTTGATTAAAACAGCAATGATATTAGTATAGAAGTATTGATATTCGTATTTTATATCCATCATATTTTATGACAACAGGGTCACCAGTCATCATTTCGAAATGGTAGCCAAATTTCTAAATTTTGTAGAACCTTTTGAGTTGAAAGATACGGTTTTTCGAAGCAATATCCTCCTGTTCTTCTTTATTAATACAGATTTTAAATAAAAAGTTGTTCATACTGATGAGATCAAAGACCCCTTTTTAGGTACCTAGGTATTGCGTTTATTTTTCAAGTTCTAAAGAAACTTGAATTACAACAATGTACGAGAATTTATTCACATATCAAATTAACCAGAGGCAAAGCTTAGTTCAATATCGTTTAAAGACTTGAAATTGTGCACAGAGAGCTTAGGACACTCCGACACGCATTATGATGTTGTGTTTTTCACACATACAAAATTATTCGGTATCTTTATCTACCGCACAAAATAAGTAGAAATGCTGTTATAACCCGACTGCCTCGCATCTACTCTAAGAGTTTTGAAAGTGTCAAAATATTTGATTAACCCAAGCATGGCTGCACCGGAGTCAAGTCAAGCAGATTTGGTTTAGTAGACAAAATATAACGTAACTCATTCTTATAAAAAAATATATTTATATAATGAGGTATATACACTGTGATTTTCATGTTATCTATAAACTTTAGCAAACGCTTCTATAGCTTTAACAAATCAAATCAAACAAAGGAAGTAGTGCTTTAAAAGGCTTCGTTACAAAGATATTTGTAATTTAATTTAATTGAGTAATGAAAATGGAAAATCTGTCGAATGCTATTTGAATTTCACTGGTTTTTCGTTGCCAATTCGGATAAAAAGGCATGCATACCGAATAATTTATTTCAAGGTATTTAGTTTCTATAAAAAATAACAAAAAATTAGAACTGATTAATGTGATGTGTCCATATTGAAAAATGTTTATTTCTATGTTCTGAACACCCGGTCGAAGTTTAAGTTTATCTTCCGGAACACGGTGTATAATACTGTATTTGTTTTTTGCATAATGTGAACAATGTGTCCACAATTGCACTTGTATATTTTTTGTATTTTTCTTTCTTCTTTCGTTACTTTTTAGTTAACCGAGCATTACCGATGCCGTGTAACTCTGTTATTGGCTTAAGAGATAATTATTGTCATCATCCACGGTCACTGTGTAGTGCATGCATACTGTATGCGAGATGCCAGTAACTTTGACGAAAGTGCACTGGGCTGTTCATTGATAGTGAGGTGAATATTTATAGTTAAAGAAGGTGAGGTGAATATTTATAAGAGCTTAAGTACCAATCACAAATATTTATGTCATTGGTATTTCAGCAATACATTCCGTTCTAGCGAATACAAAGGAGAACTTACTTTAACGTTATGATTAAATTTAAAACAGATTTAAGAAATCAATCAAATCAATTGAATTTTTTCATAAAATAGTGCATAAATTACAACACAAAACTTTTTCTCAAATAACATTTTTGATGGGTTAAAAGTACATCAGTTGTTGCGATAAAAATATCGCGTCGTAATGTGAAATGGATTGTTTCATGCGACGTGTAATGGAAACATTTTTATCCTTCGAATCGAATTGTTAAACGACTTATCTCGAGAATACATGCTGTGGCAAAATATCACCATTTTTTATGCGATGTTGAGACCGAGGGCAATGTCGCCGGGCGTCGTGATACGAGTTTTTTTATTTTATTTTAATTGTTGTTTTTTCCTTGAACGCCTAATAATAACATATTATTAATCAGACATATGCCAGAAGTTAATCGTGTTTATTGCAACCAGTCGAGTATCATCTTAATATAAGTGCAGACGACTTTGCATCAGGTAGTATTTAAACATAACAGTAGTTTAAACATGTGGAAAATAATAAGCCTATCTGTTCTCGTGGTCGTCGCTCAGGGAACGAACGTGCAAGATTTCTACGGGAACTGGACCCACGTCGCAGTTTATCCAGCTGCCAGCATTAAACATCAGTATCAAATGCGGGAACAGAAAACATTCTGATCATGGTGTTGCAAGGTTGGTTAACAAAGACTACTTCATACTGTATGGGGCGTCCAAGGAGTCTCTTCGAACTGCTACAGAACCCAACACCGCATACCTGTTTGGGAAAAAGTTGTATCGGCTAAAGCATTGAATGCTGTTATGACAAGTATTGAAGATCTGAAGAACAGACAAGGTGCCCAGAAGTGTACAACCGAAAGCTATGGTGGTTTCAATAGGAACTAATTTATTGAGTGGTGCAAACTGTTTTACTTATAGGCAAGCGTGCTCCATCTTCGAACACATCATCGCTTACCATCAGGTGAGATAGTGTCAAACGCTTGCCTTGCAATAGTAAAAAAAAACTCTCTGCTTGCGTCTATGTTGATCTGTCGTCTGTAGAGATTAGAGTTACGCATAGTACCCTAATCTCTTCAAAGTTAGAGTGAACAGACTTCTTCTGGGTAAGCTCGCTTCAACGTTGACCTTGTCTTTGTCATCTTTGACCTAGACTAGATTCAAGAAAAAACCCATCTCAAAAAATAAAAGTAACACACTAATACTAGTTTATAAGCTGTTTGTATGCTAACCAAATTAATGAACTTAGTCTGATATACAAGATTCTTGATCTCTTTTCTCTTGATTTCTTTTTTTTTTCGGAAACATGCAATCTTTACTGGAGTTTTAAACAAAATTATTTAACATTACTGTTCTGTTTAGTTTGCTCCGTTTGCAGCAGAATGTGCTTATTGAACAGATATTATTCATCTATCTTCAATATATTAAAAAAAAGGCTTTGTCCTGATTGATGGATCAACACACAGCCTAAACTGGAGGACTAAATTTGGAGGAAAAATGAAGTTGGCATTGGATGAAAAAGTATTTTTGAAAATTAATCCCCTAAGGGTATGAAATAGGGGTTCGAAATTTTCATGAAAAACCTTATTCCTTGAGCCAATTTTCTCACAATTTGGTACAAATGTTCTGTTTCGCCACATTAAGCGTTGAACGCGCGGCGATTTCTCGCGTCCGGCCCTGGTTCAAGCCATGGTCCGGAGCGAGGAGACATGGGAAGCGGGCACTTCCTTCTGCGAAGCAGTAATGCTAGCAAAGGAGGAAGCTAAACGCGTGAGGGAGAGGGAAACCTCACGCCCCAGCCGTCGCAACAGAAGAAGACGCCCCAGGCGTCGGGAGTCGCAGGACGATTCTCGGCCACCGTAGGCGCGGGTCTGCGGAAGGCGAGCATTGGGTGGCTCGCCGTCTGATAAGAACCAGGGCCGGGTCGACGGCGTGCTGTGTTCCACGCGCGCCTCAAAGTGCTGTCAGTATTAAAGACGGGATAGGGCCAGTTCCTGCTGGGGCTGCGGACTTCGTTCGAAAGAGGCAACGTACCCTGGAACGCAAAGGGCACTAGGAGGAACACGGATGGGTTTTAGTCAGTAAAAGTCCTGCTTTACCCAGAGCGGGAGGAATCATTTGATGATTTCCCATCCTAAAAAAAAGCGTCAAACGCGGAACTGATACACGAATTCTTGACTCCTATTGTGACTGACACGGGTATGGCCACCATCAGGGATTTTTATTTTGATAACAAAAAAACTGTCACCGACTAATTCTGATATTTGGTGACCAATTAAGTCACCAAATATCAGAGTTAGTCGGTTACTGGTTCAAAAGTTATAAGGGTTTATAGGTAGCCGATCTGGGTCGCGCCTACCCCAGCTTGATCTATGTGAATTTCAAAAGCTAGGAACCACCTAGTGAAGATCGGTTTCTCCAAAATTTAGTCGCTAATTGGTCGCAATTTTTCGTGAAGTCACAGATTTAGTCAGGTCTTAGTTTAGAAGGTATAAATTGTTCAATTTTTCAGGCTAGCTATTCCGATCACCGGTATATCCGGTTTAACGTCTCCGCCCAGAACTCAACCGCGCCAGTCCGGCAGACTCCAGTGGTCTGTGGTGGGCGCTGAAGCAGATGGACCGAGAGCTCCTCCTGGAAGCTTCGATCGAGCCTGGGTATCACCTCCGGACAGGTCTGCTGACATCAATGACGAAGCGGAGTGGTTTCGGAAGGCTATGTCCGATATTTGTGACGTGGCAATGCCCCGGGTTAAGCTAGGACGCGCCCGCCGCCAGGTGTACTGGTGGTCGCAAGAGCTGACGACGCTGCTTCAGGCATGCATTGCCGCTCGGCGCCGGTACACTAGGCACCGCAGGCTCCGCACCCGCCCTCCCGATGCGCAGATCAGAGAGGCGGAGCTGTACGAGGAGTACAAGTGGCAAAGGCCACCCTACGAGCTGGGATCCTGCAGGCCAAGGATCTGGCTCGCAAGGAGATGCTGGAGTCTCTAAACGGGGACCCGTGGGGTAGACCCTACAAAATAGTGAGCAATAAGCTCCGCATCTGGGCCACGTGCACGTTGACGCAGAGTACCCGGCTCCAGCTGGTGGAGGACGTGGTGAGCGCTCTGTTCCCCTCGCGAAGGTAGCATACTCCCCCGCCTATGTACGCGTTTAAGTCTGCTGTAACACCTTAGTTCTTAAATCAGCATATCCGCAAGAGAAAATTGCTAGTTGGGTAATAGTTGAAATAAGATTGCGGCTGATGGGTCCGGCATGGCTAAAAACTGTTAAATTCTCAGTGAGCCTATGATACATCATGACCAGCTCAGTGGGTCTAAAAACGCCACTTTTGCGGAATCAGAAAGCAAATCACGCTACCCGTCACTGTCAAATCTTTCAATCAACCTTGAACCTAATTCGTTAGCGATAAAGATGAAAACGAAATTCGACAGTTTTGTTTCTTGATTAATAATATGATTCTCCTAAAGTAGCCTTTTTAGCCCCCTAGGCCTAGAAATTATCCAATGCGTGTTTAACCCTTCAGTGGATCATGGGGAACTGATCCCCAGGCGATGACACCAGAGGCGAACTCGCGAAGAGAGTTTCAAAAACGGTACTGCTGGATCCGTACCCACTTTACCTCCTACTTTTCTCACTGATTCGTACATTTTGCAAGAGATCAACTAAACTTCAGGACAACAAATGGTCACTGGTCATGGGTGGTGGTAGAAACTAGAAAATGCCTAAGGTATTAAGCGTGATGCGATGACCAAGGGAAATAGGGATTCATTTTTATATATTATATAGATATATTTAAGTTACCGGTGTACATGTTTTAAATAAAAAATTAAGTTAAAAATTAAAAGTTTTTTCTTTAACATTAAATCATCTTAATCTTATAATCTAATACGAATTGCAATCCTGCGAAACGTCTTTGCCGCGGACCAAGGTCGGAACCTATTCTCGCTGCATCTCGCAGGTGACTTTTGCTAGCAAAACTACGAATTCGTACGTAAAATGGCGTGGCGCTATTCTGCCCAATTCCATTTAGGCTTGACTGGTAGAAAATGCCTAAGGTGTTAAGCCCGCTTTTGTACAGTGTTTTTACTATTGCATCAAGTTTTAATAAATAAATAGTTATTATTTTGTCAATTGCGTTTTTTTTTTGTTGTTTTGGACAGTCGGCGTAATGTGGTGTATATTAGGTATTTTCTTTTGTTTATTTTATTAACAATATTCTTATTTTATACCTATCATATTTTATGACTACAGGGTCACCAGCAATCATGTCGAAATGGTACTCAACGTTCTAGATTTTGTGGAACATTAGAAAAAAGGTTTGGCAGATACGGTTTTTTCGAAGCTGTATGCTCCTTTTCTTCTCTATAAATACAGGCAGCAAGAGTTGTAGCTAAGATTCTTAAGTTCACAATAGTAAAGTACTGTCCGCCTGTTCGTACATCCACCTGTCAGTCTGTCTGCTTATCCACCTGTCCACCTGTTCATCTATCCGTACGTAAAGTAAGTAAAATATCCAAAATATTACGGAACCCTCGGTGCGCGAATCCGACTTGCTCTTGACCGGTTTTTTTAATAGAGTTTGAATATTTGAATCATTGGTTGCGATAAAACATCACTTCGTTATGTGAACAGGCTCCTTCTGGGTAGGCTCGCTCCATCGTAGACTTTGTCTCTGTCATCTCTGACATAGACTAGAGTCATGAGCAAACCCTTAACAAATTAAAAAAATGGATTGCTTCGTGCGACATGTAATGGAAACATCCTTCGAACCGAATTTTCAATCGACTTATTTCGAGAATACATGCTGTGGAAAAATATCACCATTTTTTATGCGATAATATTGAGACCGAGGGCAATATGACCGGGCGTTGTGATACGAGTCTTTTATTTTATTTTTATTTTTTCCCTGAACACCTAATAATAACATATTATTAATCAGACCCATGCCAGAGGTTAATCGTGTTTATTGCTACCATTTGAGTATCATCTTAATATAAGCGCAGACGACTTCGCATCAGGACTATAAATATCGTAGCAGTCAAAGTAGTTACAACAATTTCAACATGTGGAAAATAATAAGCCTATCTGTTCTCGTGATCGTCGCTCAGGGAACGAACGTGCAAGATTTCTACGGGAACTGGACCCACGTCGCAATTTATCCAGCTGCTGCAAAAGCCCATGTTTGCATGGGCTTTACGTTCGCCAAAAACCCAGACAATGTGCAATGTACTGCTGATGGAAAAGACGCCACTTTCGTTGAAATTTCGTTGACGGGTAAGGCTGGAGTACTGATAGAACGTTTTTCAATGCCGATGTTGGCGGTCGACACCTTTGCGGATGTGCTGCCAGCGTTGAACATCAGTGTCAGATGCGGGGATAGAACATATTCTGATCATGGCGTTGCAAGGTTGGTAAACGAAGAATACTTCATACTGTATGGGGAGTCCAAGAAGTCCCTTCGCACTGCTACAGAACCCAACACCGCATACCTGTTTGGGAAGAAAGTTATATCGGCTGATGAATTGAATGCTGTTATGATAAGTATTGAAGACCTCAAGAACAGACAAGGTGCCCAAAAGTGTACAACCGAAAGTGGTGGTTTCAGTAGGAATTAATATGAAGTAAAGTGTTTCGAAAAAATAAGATTAAAAATAGTGACACGCCAGACTTAACAGCATTTTGAAAACTTATAAAATCCCAAGCTGGGACATTGGAAATGTATACATGCCTCTGTGGAGTAGGTATAACAAATAGTAGTTATTGTATTATTCTGATAATTATACTCTCTCCTTGTCCGAGACGGTTTACAGTGTAGTCACGGCATTATTTGCCGGCACTGCCACATATTTTAAAGCTAATCAAAGCAAAAAAATACTCTCTGCGTTTCTGAACGAACCTGTCAAACTCATTACGGTTTTTGTGCACGGCGCTGTCGCAACGCCTCCGTAAACAAAAATAGTTTTTTGTGTAATTACGTGAGCTTTAAGCATTAAAAATGATATTTATAACGTCAAAATTAGCCTATTCAACTTTACATCTATTCAAGATAGTATTTCAACGACAAAAAAGTCGTAAAAAGCGAATTTGGTAATGGTAAGTTAGGTGAACATTTGTGTACCTACAACAAAAACAACAGTGAAAATGTTTGGCAGTTCCGGTGAGTTTTTATTACTTATTCATTTAAAATGCAAAGATAAGTATTACATCATTAGGAAATACGTAGAAAACATACTTTGGCGTTATGTTTACGTTTGTTGTGTTCCATTTATTTCCGTTTATATTACCGTTTATTGATTTATCGTTGACATATTGACTTCCGAAACGGAAACGGAACCGCGGGATCCGGATATGATGCAGGCAAACCGAGTTAGGCGTTTGTGTGTGTGGTTACTGTAAAAGTGAAAACTTCAAAATTTTTAAACTTCAACCGAACTTTACCAAACACGTTCCACGAGATTTTTCAAAATTACATGCCAATCTGGTTTGCGATGGGAAAACGTAAAAATAAGGAGGAAGAAACTGAAAAAATCAGTCAAAAACTGAAAAAGTAGCACAAACGATTGAAGAGAAACGAGGAAATAGAAGAAGATGGACACCTTACACCAAAGGACTCTCCTCCTAGAGAGGGCTGCCTCGGTGGAATCACCAACTGCAGACATGGACTTGCCCTTGGAGATCTCAGGTACCTAACTAACATAATAATAACTACCTATTTAAATAGGCATTAAGCTTCAAACACATGGGTGTTTGTACATGGTTAGGTATTCTAATATGGTATTCCTTCCTATTGACTACACCAAATACTGGCCTAAGAGCTACCACTATAGTGGGTAGACATTGCTAGAATCAAATAGTGAGCTATCACATGCAGGGGATAGACATACTATTTCACATTATTCAATACTACACTTCAGAGCTATCACTTAGAGGATAGACAAACCAACAAAACTGAGTGCTATCACACAGAGGATAGACGGAGCAGAATATTTTATTCAGTAACTTACACTGCATATTAATCTTTCAGACAATGAAGAAGTGGCTGAACACATGGGTGTTTGTACATGGTTAGGTATTCTAATATGGTATTCCTTCCTATTGACTACACCAAATACTGGCCTAAGAGCTACCACTATAGTGGGTAGACATTGCTAGAATCAAATAGTGAGCTATCACATGCAGAGTATAGACATACTATTTCACATTATTCAATATTACACTTCAGAGCTATCACTTAGAGGATAGACAAACCAACAAAACTGAGTGCTATCACACAGAGGATAGACGGAGCAGAATATTTTATATCAGTAACTTACACTGCATATTAATCTTTCAGACAATGAAGAAGAGGCTGAAGAACTTCTTCTTGCCCTGGGTCCTGAAGGTGCGGATACCAATGAGATAAGTGAACCAATCCATCCTCAGTTAGCATCAAGATGGAAAAATATTATGAGAGAAGGTTTGAAAAAAGAAACCAGGGAGGAAATCTCTAAAAAATATCCTGATCCTGAAAATTTTAACACCACAGCACCTTTATTAAACCCAGAAATAAAGGCAGTCATGTCAGATACTTCCATTAAAAGAGACAACAGACTCGTAATGAGGCAAAAAATGACTGAGAAAGTTTTAACAGCTATAGGAAAGGCCATGACAAGTGTCATGAAGGGAAACTTCAACTCAAAACAGTTGATTGAGTACCTAAGCGATGCCGCAAAGATTACTACTGATATATATCATCAAAACTTGTCCTCAAGGAAGTACTTTGCACTCGCAGGCACCAGTTCACTTATAAAAGACGCCATCAAAAATGAAAAGTCAGACGAGATGCTATTTGGAAGTGCTTGCTCTGAGAAAATAAAATTAGCCCAAACAATTCAGAGAACTGGAGCCCAGACAAAAGAAAAATAGAAAAACTTCAGGAGCCCGCTGCCACCTCAACAGAAACCTCGCAGCGGGCAATACCAGTACCGTCAGCCAGCAAAGCCTTACCCAAGATCACAGAAGAAGAGGCAGCCGCAGCAGAGGAAACGTTCTCCACCACGCAAACAGCGTCACAATTAGAGGTACATGCAGAAAAAACTAGATTTTTCAATTCAAACTGGGAAAAAATTACAAATGATCCTATTATTTTGCAGTGAACTAATGGTTACAAAATACCTTTTGTTTCTGTTCCACCTCCAACTGAAGCCCACATGCAAAATTGGTCAGCAAATGATAGAATTGTTATTAAAAAAGAAATTAAAAAGCTGTCATTGGGTGCAATTTCTGAATGTTCACATACAAATAATCAATATATATCCCCAATTTTTGTTGTACCAAAACAAAATGGGACATACAGGTTTATACCCAATTTAAAGGGGCTCAATAAGTACATAGACACCCAATATTTTAAGTTAAAGGATTATAGAACAGCTTGCAAGCTAATTTAAAAAAATAGTTACATGACAAAAATTTATTTAAAAGATGCCTATTTCTCTATTCCCATTTCTAACCACTCCAAAAAATACCTTAGATTTAACTTTGAAAGCAATCTATACCAGTTCAATTGCTTACCCTTTGGATTATGTACTGCTCCATTGATATTCACAAATATTATGAAACCGATTGTTACATACCTTAGAGAAAAAGAAAACATAATAATGACATATTACTTAGATGACAGTTTATACATTAATAATTGCAAAAATGCATGTGTTCGAAATGTTAACTCAGCTAACAAATTATTTGAGAACTTAGGTTTTGTTGTAAATCAAGAAAAAAGTATTTTTAAACCTAGTCAGGCATGTGACTATTTAGGATTTACCATAGATTCCAGGGATCTAACTATTTCAGTACCTAAGGAGAAACAAGTGTCAATTCTTAAAAAGTTGCACAGCTTCAAATTAAAAAATGTCTGTAAAATTAGAGAGTTTTCCCAACTTTTAGGTTCTTTAACATCCATATGTCCTGCCGTCCCTTACGGCTGGGTATACACAAAGTTGGTAGAAAGAGAAAAGTACTTAGCATTGCAAGATTCCAATGAAAATTATGATGAAAAAATGTCCCTTATAACAAATATTTATCCTGAGTTACAGTGGTGGATAGAAAACAAACAATAAGAACTCAATCAAACAGTACTCATTCCAACTGGAAATTCATACCGATGCATCTCGTACGGGCTGGGGTGCTGTCTGTGAAGGAAAAAAGGCTTCTGGGTCTTGGTCTTCCAAAGAGTTGGAATTTCACATCAACTATTTGGAATTAAAAGCTGCTTTTCTTGGACTTCAGTGCTTTGCAAAAAATTTTCATAATTGTGAAATATTACTCAGAGTGGATAATACAACAGCTGTAGCTTATATTAACAAAATGGGGGGAGTAAAATTTAAACATCTTAATGATATTACAAGGGAACTATGGCAATGGTGTGAGAAAAGAAAAATTTGGATTTTCGCTCCATATATAAATACTAAAGAAAATTTTGAAGCAGATGTTGAGTCCAGGAAAGGAACCCCATCCTATGTATCAGCATCTTATCCTGGCTGCACGGCTGCTATCAGCGAAGCATTTGTAAGGCGTGGAACTCCAAACTCCGCTCTTGGGATAATGCTAAATTCCCTTTCAAACAACACAATCAAGCAATATAACTGTTCTCTCAAGTCTTGGTGGAAGTTCTGTAACACTCATAATATTGAACCTTATCAAGGATCCATACCTTTTGTACTAAAATTTCTAAGTGACTGTTTTCATAAGGGAATGTCTTATGGTTCATTAAATACAACTAGATCTGCTCTCTCCATGTTAATGGGACCAAAAATTACTTCAGATGACAGATTAAAAAGATTTTTCAAAGGGGTATTTAGGCTGAAGCCTCCCAAACCAAAATACAGTGTTACATGGGATCCGGGTAAGGTCTTAGGTTATCTAGCATCCAAGTACCCGAATGAGAGTCTATCATTAGATATTTTAACAAGAAAACTAGTAACAATTCTGGCATTAACGTCAGGGCATAGAGTCCAAACACTATCACTAATAAAAATTAAAAATAAAACATTTTTAGCTGATGGAGTACAAATAAAAGTACCTGATAATATTAAAACTTCAAGTAAAAGTTCACTTCAACCCTGCTTACATTTAAAAAGCTATACTAGTAAATTAGAAATTTGCCCAGTACACACAATAAAGTCGTATTTAAATATAACTAAAGATATTAGAAAATAAATAAATAACCTAATAATTACATACAAAAAACCATACCATAGTGCCTCTTCTCAATCCTTAAGTAGATGGATAAAATTGATTTTAAATGAGGCAGGTATAGATACTTCTGTGTTTACTGCACACAGCACTAGACACGCTTCTACTTCAGCGGCCAGTAGGGCGGGTCTTAGCATAGATCTCATTAGAAGGACGGCAGGATGGTCAGGCACATCCTCAACCTTTGCTAGGTTTTATAATAGACCAGTAACAGAAGAGCCCCTAGCTTTTAGTAATGCTGTTTGCAATACTCATATCTAGCTATCTATCTATCTACCTATATCTAGTACCCAATATTATTTTTGTACATGTTCATTGATAAAAAATTGAAATGTTTTGTAATTTCCAATAATTATTATTTTTAAATTACAACAGCCTTTCATTCACAACATGACTTTAAACATCTACACTGTAAACCGTCTCGGACAAGGAGAGAGTATAATTAGGAGATTAATCGAACTTACCTGTAAGTGAAGTTCTATCTCAATTATACGAAGCTCCTTGTCCGAGACGGGACTCCCTCCCAATGTTACTTCTTACCCTCCCTAAAAAGATATATTTGTTGTTCATGAAATGTGCTTTAAACGAAATGAGTTTGACAGGTTCGTTCAGAAACGCAGAGAGTATTTTTTTGCTTTGATTAGCTTTAAAATATGTGGCAGTGCCGGCAAATAATGCCGTGACTACACTGTAAACCGTCTCGGACAAGGAGCTTCGTATAATTGAGATAGAACTTCACTTACAGGTAAGTTCGTTTAATCTCCTAATTATATACTAGTTTGTAGGCTGTTTGTACGCTAACCAAAATTATTGGAGTTTGTTTGAAATAAAAGATCTTTTTATCATTTCTTTTTTTTATTGGAAACATGTATGCAGTTTACCTAATGGTAAGTAGTTTTTTCCGTTGCTGGAGTTCCATAATAATCATGTAGCGACACTGTGAGCCTTAAGGACTGTTTAATTTGCTCCGTTCACAGCAGATTGTGCTTATTGAATAGATTTGATTAGGTTTCAACTGACTTTTTAGATCATTTTTAGGGTTCCGCACCCAAAGGGTAACCATCGGAACCCTATTACTAAGCCTCCGCTGTCTGTCCGTCCGTCCGTCCGTCTGTCTGTCAGCGGGCTGTATCTCAAGAACCGTAATAGGTAGCCAGCTGAAATTTTCACCGATTGTGTATTTCTATTGCCGCTATAACAACAAATAATAAAAATTGAGGTTTATGGTACGGAACCCTTCGTGTGCGAGTACAACTCGCACTTGGCCATTTTTTTATTCTATTCTATCCTAGGGAGGGCCAAGTGCCCCCTTCCCCTTCCTTCCACCCCTCTCCTCCCCTCTCTCTCCATACTCTACCCTCTGTGTTGTGTAGGTTGCTGTTCAAATAAGTCTGCTTATCAAGTTTGTATGAAATACCATACCGTGCTGAGTGAAAGCTCTAAAGGGTTATGCAGTTATCTTTTCAGCGCCATAGCTGCTAAAGTTATCTTGACTTGGTAAAGGAACTAACTAACAAATTGACGTTTCAACGACTGGATTGTTCCAAAAACAACGCAGGTACTTTGCTTTCCCGGTGATACAGCCGAATTTAGAAGTGACTCGAGATACCTAAATTCTATTAACCGGTTATTCGTAATCTCATCTGACCTCCAAAACGCAGTTACTGAGTAACACAATAGGAACCCCTTGTCAAGGCTAGTGTCAGATTTTGTGGCTTCTGACAATCGGTATCGAGAGTATGACGTATGGTATCAGCCAAGGCCCATCCTTTCCAAGGCACGGAGAAATTTCAATACACATCATCACTACTAGATGGAGTACGCTGCCATCTGTTGTCTGTTCGAGATAAACTCAAAAACTACTGCACCAATTTTCATGCTGTTTTCACCAATGGATAGAGTTGTTCTCGAGGAAGGTTTTAGTATATTCTATAACGTTTAGTATATACTGACCCTAAATTTGTCTGGAATAAAAATAAGGTTCCTTAAGAAAAATGGAGCGCGGACGAAGTCGCGGGCGAAGTGCTTGTGAATATTATAAAGAGGTAAAGTTTTTGAGTTTGTGAGGTTGTAGGAGGTAATCTCTGGATCTACTGAACAGATTTTGAAAATTCTTTTACCATTAGAAAGCCACGTTACTTGTGAGTGTCATAGAATATATATTAACTTGAAAAATACCTTCCAATGAAGTGGGCACAGGTCCGCTAGTTAATAAAAATAATTATGTTCATCCATCCACTGACTGACCTGGATAAGAGTCGCTTAACTTCGAAGATCGACCCGTGTGACTGTTATTATTATTTCTAAAAATTATCTATTACTAATATATAAAGCTGAAGAGTTTGTTTGTTTACTTGAACGCGCTAATCTCAGGAACTACTGGTTCGATTTGAAAAATTCTGTCAGTGTTAGATAGCTCATTTATCGAGGAAGGCTATAGGCTATATATCATCACGCTAAGACCAATAGGAGCGGAGCAGTAATGAAAATTATGACGCAGACGAAGTTGCGCGGGTCAACTAGTTTTAGATAAATTGACATTAGATGAATAAATAAAACGAAATTTCATAAAACAAATGAGTTAAATCGATCATATTATTAGTATCTTTGCAGTCGCATTTATAAACAATAGACTATGCTTTCCGTATCTAAATATGAAGTGGAGCGCGAAAGAGACAAAGCGATTGTGTGGGCAGTAACATATTTCTCATGAATTCTGATTGGGCCACGTCGCTCACGTCACAAGTTTGCACTTTTACACTAAGATCCACACAGATGAGATAAGTATTGACAGCACAGTCACTTTGTATATAAATGCTCAGTTCACTGTCTTTGTTATACACAGGATGAACAGTACAATAATTCACAGCGTCATAGACACTGGCCTCGTTACCTTAAAGTTCTGTCACTAAAATCGTCATCATAGGATCACTATCACTTAGGCCCTTTATAATTCTCTACCGCACACATAATAGCTCCCTCTCTGTCTCTTAAATCTTCAATGCTTGTCATGAGGTCAAATAATTTCGGTTCCGACACAATTATCTTCGAAAATAGGTAAGCAGCGTTCTGTTCTGTCTTGTCAGAACGAGTAGCTCCGACAGCCGGCGGGACATAGTGGTACATAATGAAATAGTTGTCGTTCACCAACCTTGCAACGGCGTGGTCATTGACCTCTTCTTTTCCACACTTACAGCCCAAGTTCAACGCTGGCATCACTTCAGCGGGTGTTTTAACCACCCTCATGGGCATTGAATACCGTTCCAACAATTCTCCAGTTTCAGTCATCATGGATACTTGAACTGAATGTGCCTTGCTTCCATCAGAATACATACATTGCATACCTACAGGGCTTTTGGTGAATGAGAATTGTATGCAAACCGCTTCGTTTGTTGAAGCTGGATATAGAGCAACCATCATCCAGTCCCCATAGACGTTTTTTATACCTTTTGCTTGTATGGCAGTTAAAATAGAAGATAAAACTATTATTTTCCACATGTTTAAAGTATTAACGAAAGATCACTGATGTATAGTCGCTCATACACTGAAGCATGCGTCATGTTGTATCTAATTTGGGATGTAATAAACTTTGACCTCTATAACAGATAGATAAAACGTATGTTGCTGAGCGCTCGTGACTTTGTTTGCGTGGGTGTAGGATAACAATATTGGGTCGAGAGAAAAAAAAACATTAATTATCCTTAAGTCAGAGTCGGTATAAGTAGAGTTTAATATGAGACTTCAATCATGAATAACAGAAACAGTCATCATCTGCCTAACCTTTTCCCAAGCCGGATTTAGCTACCAGCTAATACCAGTATTTTACGAGGAGCGGCTGTCTACCAGACCTCTACAATCCATTCACTGGGTAACACGGTACATCAAGGCAAGACTGGCGTCAGATTTGCTGGCTTCTGACTATGCGTAACGACTGCCAAAGATCTACAAATGACAGCCGGGAACAACGACTTAACGTGCTTTCCGAGGCACGGAGGAAACTCGGTATGTTAAGATGGTCACCCATCAGAATAACAGAAACAGTGCGAAGACATTTTGTCGGTATACACTTGTTTTAAACCAACACCGTCTGGTGGGAAATGTTGAAACTTCCAAGCAAAACAGCGCTCTCACTTACATGTGCACTATAATGCTACCCGTGCTGATGGCTAATCTTGGTTAATATTGGTCGCCATGGCCGAAATTGGTCAGTAGGACTATTATTATATTACAGTAAAATATTTTCATTTTAATTAAAGTGAAAACTTCTTTAGGCGCGTTGAACACTTTTTTGGTGAACAGAAATCGTGGAACTCGCATCACCGTCATCGAACGCTTCCCATGAGCTATATGTGTGTATATATGTGTACTCTTTGGGTGAACAAAAAGCGTGAAAGTCGCGTCGTCGTCACCGCACGCTTTTTATGAGCTATATTGCACAATTCACAAGTTACTTATTTTTCACTTCCATCGGCAGTCCCCAAAGACTGTACTGTAACTCAAGGTTAGTAAAAGGGTGATGAAGCGAAGCATTCTAGATGTTAGGCTCAGCGGTCGAATATGTAAAACCACGATTTGATCCAAAACGGGGATTGCCGTCCACCGATGTGGTCAACAAATCTGCCAGGTTGAAGTGGGATTGGGCGGTTGGGCGGATCACATTGTAGGATGCATAAAGACAGAAGGGACAGAGTCGATACGCAGTGGGAGCCAGAGGACGGGCGTCGTCACCGAAGAAGGCTTAAGTAAGTACTTGTAAGAAGGCCACACACCGTGAAGAGTGGAAGGCTATGGGGAGACCTTTGCCCAGCAGTAGGACAATATAGGTTGAGAATAAAAAAGTATAGTTATATTTTAACCCGAATCTTTTGAGTGCCACGTTTGTCATTATGATAGTGAATCATAATTCAATAAGGCGACCACTAGACACAATAATGTGAAAAAAATAAGTTCAAAGTTCTGTGTTAATTGAAAAGCACGTAAATCACCACAAATTTCACGTATAAATTGAATCCAATGTTTAATGAAATAATAACTAAAATTCACAAATACACTCAAAAATTTGTCCTCAACCGTGTCAGCTGGTAATGTGCCCAAAAGTCATTACTTAATCTCTGCCCAAAGTAAAAGCCAGATCTTGGGTCACGGGAAGTGTCAAATAGAAAAAACAAAACCCATAGATCAATCCTCCAAATACCTGCACCTAAGTATACAAATATTAACAAATTGTGATAGAAAATATAACTTAAAACTATTGTATCTAACTATATTGCTAAATTAATTGCGCTAGATCTATTGTCGGTTGGCCGTCCCATCAGACTATAAAGTGGGTGATAGGCCTTTGCCTCGGGTATTGCGGGCAGCGGGGTGGCGGGGGTGGCGGCGCAGGCGCGGGGTGGGCAACGTAGACCTGTTTTCGAAACCAGTGGTCAGGTCGCGCGGCACTATAGGGACCGTGCATGGCGTTGATTATGCCATCTAGTGTCACATATTAGAACTTTGAAAGGTCAGAATATTTAACATTGACGCTTTTGTGCTGCCACCTGTGGTTCCAGCACGCTCAGTTTAGGGGAACGTGCCCGAAGAAGACTGTGCCATCTAAAGTAGCTGTTTCGAATTTTTTACTTGAAACATACTTGACACTGACATTTCTGTGCTGCCACCTATTGTTTTTAAATAATAATAATAATAAAACTTTATTTCAGACCATCCCAGATACATATTCACATTAAAAAAAAAAAATTAGACAGTTATTATAATAAAGAAAAAAAAACAAAAAACGCCCCCCTATTGCGGCGTAGTGTTGTGTTCGTGGGTGTGTCTTCGAGATATTTGTTTCATTCTTATGCCATTACCACCATTAAACTCTGGAATATGCTACCCCTTGACATCAAGAAGGCTGAATCTAAATTTTCCTTTAAACGTAAAATCCGAAAACACTACCTGAAAGCCTGATTCTTAGTTTGGTCTTCGTCATTATTATTATGAGTTCTCTTAATCAGAAAGATAATTATAAACCATCATATTTATTAGTTTATTATTTTAACAATATATGTGTATTTTATTGGTAATATATATTTCGTTTATTCATTTACTTGTATTATTTAGGTTATTTCTTTGTATATTTATTTTTTCCGAAAAATATTCTATTTTATATTTTATTTATTTGCTATACACCTACTACAGTGTGTTTCTTTTTAACCCAAAGGTTGACTGGTAGAGAATGCCTTGTTGCATTAAGTCCGCCTATGTACCACTATTGTACATGAAGTTTAAATAAATAAATAAATAAATGTCTTAACAAGGTCACAAATTTTTTTTGATTCTAATTTATTCTTAACGCTTGATTGACTGTGGGTAAAAGAAGAAAATAAATTGCACAATACTGCAATGCAGACGCGCGGGCGGTCACCGCTCGACTGTCGCTCCCGCTGCCCGCAAAACCCGACGCGGAATCTGCCTAGCTTTTCTGCAACCTACATGAATTTGGAACTAAAATATGCTGTATCACCGCTGATGTAGACTGCTGCAAGACTAATAAACTGGAACTGCGGAGTATTTTTTCTACTAGCACGCCACTGGTTGCAAATAGTTGCAATACAACCTTTAACCTCTGCCATGTTACAAATTAATTTGCTGTTTACTTTCTACTGTTTACGATTATTGCACATTGTACAGAGTTAACTCTGTACAATGTGCAATAATCGTAAAAATGTAATTGTATTGTAGTCCCCACATGCATCACTCCAAAATACAGAATTAACGTAGCTACTTACAGTATTACAAGATGCAGGTATCCTAGCCCCAATCTCATCTTTATTCACTACCATACGGCTACCTTGATAATTTATTCGTTGGACTGTGAAGCGGGGAGTCTCCTTTACTTTTTATTTATTTATTTATTGACATTTAAATCAGGACAATCAATATCCCATACACAACATTGTTAGTAATCGCTTAAACTATGTTAGTATAATAAACACTGACTTAGACATAGATAAAGACATAAAACAAAACATTACAAAACAATACAAACAACACACAACTAATCAACTACCATAGTCTGGGCGCACTTGGCAACGACACATGTACAGCGCACAGGTGCCCCATCAAGTGGCCCTCAGTCTTGCTAGCAACAATACTCAGGAGACTGTTGTCGCTGTCCCGCATCCGACGTAGCAATGATGCGGATCTTTTACGCATAATTGCAAAAAAGTCGTCAGTACGTGACACGTAAAAACGTGACAGTGACAACAGCATCCTAAAAGCGTTGTTGTACTGTACGCGCAGAGCGTTGTACGTTTTTTGCGTATATCTGGTCCACAAACTGCATGTGTAAAATGCTTGGCAGTACGCCCTAAACAAAGATATTTTGATATTTCTGACACACTTTGCAAATCTGCGAACCAGCATGTTGCATCTCACGGCCAACGCCCTGCGCTCTCTCTCCATATCACAGTTATCAGTACCATCCTCCGAAACCCAGTGACCAAGGTATTTGCACTGTTTTACCCTACTTAGAGTTGTACCACATAAGGATACTGGTGGTACAATTTCATAAGTCTTGTTGTGTGCCTTAAAAACTAACAGCTCGCTTTTCTTGGCATTATAACTTAGTCCGTGGGCTCCAGCATAGCACTCACATACTATATATTCAGTAGCTTCCTGAGAGCACTGATCGACGGACTCAGCAGCACCATGTCATCAGCATAACTAATATTATTAAACGAGACTCCATCTATCATATCACCAGCGACAGAATAGTTATGCCTACCATTAACAAGGTATCTTCTTGCTCTTTAGTAAATAGTTGTCAAAAAGGGAGTCAGCAGCATGCCTTGAAATTATTTCATCAAAATATTCAAGGTGTCTCTTCCAAATTATTAGAAATTGAAATGTTTTTAGAAAAAACAATGTTTGACATTGTATGTTTTAGTGAGCACTGGTTGAAGGAATAACAGATGCTAATTAGTTATGAAAATTATAATGTGGGCAGTTGTTTTAACCGCAAATCTATGTTACGTGGTGGTTCCCTCATCTTATTAAAAAAAAACTTAAAATTTAAGCAACGTAATGACATCGTTAACTTATCAGTGGAACATTGCATCGAACTGTCCTGTGTTGAGCTAGATAAGCATATCATAGTGTGCGTGTACAGACCCCCAAACCCTCAAAACTTTACTTTATTTGAGTCAACAATGGAAGATATCCTTGCGAAACTTGCAGCAGGTAACAAGCCCGCGATTATTTGTGGGGATTTTAATATTAATATTTTAGAAATTAATTCAAATAGCAGCAGATTTATAAGCCTTTTTAAATCGTTTAATTTGTCTAATGTGTTTACAGAACCGACTAGGGTAACACCAACTTCTTCAACCTGTATCGATAATGTATTCTGCGATTGTGAATATTTAGATAAAGCCATAGTTAATTACCTTCCCTCTGATCATAGTGGTCAATTGGTAACATTTCAGTTTAAAGCAGCCTTGGAAAAAATTCATATACAATATAGGCCAATTACAACTGGCAAACTAGCTAAATTCAATGGTACCTTACAAAATAAGTTAAATTTTCTAGGCCATAACATTGAAGATGCTAATAAATTTTATGATAATTTCTTTTCAGTGGTTCTAAAGGAATTCAATGCAACTTTTGAAAAGAAGTCTAAGGATACTTTCCCTAAGTATGTATTTAGTGACTGGGCGACTAAAGGCATTAGGATAAGTAGGGAAAGACTATATGAGCTATATGGCCTTAAGCCTGTCATAAACACTGATTCTTTTAATAAGTTTGTAAACAAATATTCTAAAGTGTTCAGAAACACTTGCAAGGTAGCTAAAGCCCTATATATAAGCAACAAGATCAAATCGTCAGAAAATAAAATAAAGACAGTTTGGAAAGTTATTAATAATGAAACTAATAGAAATAAAGAACGAAACACTGATTATTTACTGGAGACTACACATGGTGCCAAAAGCTCTAATATAGAAGTAGCTCAAGAATTTGTAAATTTTTTCACCAATATACCAACTAAAACTACGGAATATTTAAATTCTTCACCTGAGGTCTCATATAATTTATTAAAAAGCTAACGTTCCAGGTTGTACGGTTGAATTCCAGTTCAAACATATCAACCCTGTGACAGTCATAAAAGCTTTCCGGCAAATCAAAATCAAATTGACCGAAGACATATGGAGAATGTCTATTAAAGTGTGCACGTCCATAATTGAAACTATAGCACCATACTTGGCTTTAATATTTAATTTATGTGTGGACCAAGGAGTCTTTCCGGATATAATGAAATATAGTAAGGTTATACCACTATTTAAATCGGGCGACAGCAAAGCCACCAATAATTATAGACCTGTATCTGTTTTGCCGGTTTTTAGCAAAGTGTTTGAAAAAGTAATGCTCAATCAGATGCTCAATCATTTTAACATCAATAAAATTTTACACGATCAACAGTATGGTTTTACCAGGGGTCGTTGTACGACTGACGCTGGTGCCTCGTTGTTAAAACACATATACTCAGCGTGGGAAGAGGCACAAGATGCCATAGGAATCTTTTGTGACCTCTCCAAGGCATTTGATTGTGTAAATCACGAAACCTTGCTCCTAAAGCTAGGACATTACGGACTAGGTAAACTTGCACTCAGTCTAATAAAATCTTACTTAAATGATAGACAGCAGCAAGTTCAAATAAATGGTGTCAATTCACAGGGTTTAAAAGTCAAAATGGGGGTACCACAAGGCTCTATTTTGGGTCCTTTCCTCTTTCTAGTATATATTAATGATCTACCCCATCTTTTAAAAAATCAAAAAAATCCGTCAATTTACCGATATAGATACCGCGAGGCTGGTCTATTTTAGTTACTTTCATAGTATCATGTCTTACGGTATCTTATTATGGGGACGTGCTGCAGACATCGAGTCTATATTTATCCTGCAGAAAAGAGCCACCAGAGCCATTTACAATCTCCGTCGGCGTGATTCCCTAAGAGAACTGTTTAAGGATATCAACATCATGACGGTACCTTGTCAATACATTTACGAAAATATTATGTATGTTCGGAAAAATCTTCATCTCTTTAGCAAGATTAGTGACAGGCATAATTTTAATACTAGAAATAGGAACAAATTAGATCAACCCCGATTCAGATTGGCCAAAGTACACACTTCTTTTATGGGGTACTGTATTAAATTTTATAATAAAATACCAGTTGATATTCTCGAACTGAATGAGAGAAAATTTAAAGCATGCATAAAACGCACACTATGTAGACAAGCGTATTATAAACTGGAAGATTATATCCTCGATAAAAACGCTTGGCTAAATGCTGGTCCTGCTCCACAGTCACAGCTGCTTAGGTCCACTTTTTAGGTTTTTATGTTTTTATATTTGGAAGAGATGCTCGCTCCTTTTAGAGGTTCTTACATTATTTCGTTTATTTATTCTTATATACATACAAATTATATTATTATATTAATTACTTATTTATTCTTTTTGATGTAAGAACTTAATCGTTCTCTTTATTAATTTATTTTTCATTATTTGGTCATTGACAACCATAGTTTTGTGTAAAGTAGAAGCATATTTTTAAAATTTTGTAAATGTGAGTACCATGAAACCATTTACATTTTATGTGAGTAGTTATAGTTTTACTTGTTGGACATGAACGAGCATGGTGGTTGAGAGCATGTCATGCTCACTCAAATGTCTCGCTGATGGCGGCGCGTGGGTTTGATCATTCGGTTCCCTTCGAAATGGTTGAGCTGAAGGGTGCCGATACACGCGTCATGTTCGTGAACAGGCGCCGTCGGTTGAGACTGGTCATCTCTTAACTGCCATTGGCTTATTTTAATCTTTATATTTAAAATTCTTATAATAAGCCCTTTTTTTTTCCTTTGCATTGTCCTCACATGCAGAAGCAACAACTTGAAATTTTGTAAAACCAGAACATGATTTAAAAGAGTGTCCGTGGAGTTTCTTGCACGTTCTTCTCCATAGAGATCTACGCTTTGGAACGTGCAAATAGCTTCCATGTTTTTGACTGACCGACCTTGACGTTTCAAAAGTGCCTGTGAATGGTTTATTTGAAATAAAATGCTTTGAATTTGAATTTGAAATTCATACATCCGACTCCAGTGCCGCTGAGTTCCTCGATCAGCTTATTCATGTAGATATTGAACAACTTGGGCGAGGTCAAACCCCCCTGCCTCACCCCACATTCCAACTTATATACATCTGAGTAGGCATCTGCCCATCTCACCGTGTTACATTGGTTATCATACCAGAACTTAAATAAATTAATTATCAATAATAAAAAAAATAAAAAAAATAAAATAATAATAATAAAAAAAAAACAAAAACAAAAAAAAACAACAACAACATAAAATTAATTATATTAATTAAATATTAATATAATTAATTTTTATTTATTTTAATTAAATTATTTTTATTACAGCGGTAGTCGAAACTACACACGTGAAAATTTCAACTTTCTATCTATTACGGTGTTTGAGATACAGCCTGCTGACAGACAGACGGAAGGACGTGCGGGCAGGCAGCGGAGGCTAATTAATAATAGGGTTCCGTTGGTTACCCTTCGGCTACGGAACCTTAAAAATACAATGCCCCTCCCCCCTTATCTAGGAAGCCAAAGTTCAGATAATAGAATTTTATTAAGAAGTATGTGCTTTAAAAATAACCTGTTATAATGTGATTTAATCGAAATTCTGCGCGCTCTGTTCCTCGTTTTACACCTGTAGCCTGTGGTACATTTTACGCAAAGATCGTACAGTGCCCTTCGCGTTCAGTATAACAATGTATTCAGGGTGTTGATGGGGCTGCCTCGCTTCTATAGCGCATCACGGACGTTTGCTGAAATGCACGTTGATTTCTTCTATGCATTAATGCGTATAAGATGTGCGTCCTTGGTGCGCAGGGTGCAAGCCAGTTTCAACAGCATCCTAGGCATGATTGCTGACAGGCTGGACTGCAGTACTGTAAATCATTGCTCCAGTATCTCAGCTGGGATGCTGAAGCGGTGATAACTATGTTGTGTGTGTTCATATATTTGTTGTTGTATTGTGTCACTAACATAGTTGTAAGTTTATTTATTGTACTAACACTATGAGTCATTGTTGCTCGCAATAAATAATTTGAGTCGATTTTGATTTATGTTTTCCTATATGATTTGGGAACTAAAATATGACTTAAGCACAGGTAACATTAACGGCTAGCCTCAGCCGCGGTGGTGGGCGTTATAACAGCCCTCCGTGCCTGCGCGGGCTTTAATTACACTCTAGGGGTAGGGCAGACAAGACTACGTGGGGTCGGTTTTACAGCGTTTCGTTTCTGTCACAAATTTAGCACACGTGTTGATTTTTTAAGATCACATTTCAATTTTAATTTCAGGTTAAAATGCTATTTTATAGAAATGGCAAAATGCGTAATAAAATTACTCCGACAAAATTCTGCCACCTTAAAAGTATATCATGGACATATTATAAAACAATAATATACAATAACAATATAAAAAATTCCTACTGTTTGATAAGTTTGTTAAATTAAAAATGTGATCATGAAATTCATTGAATTGTGTTTCTGTGAAATACTCGTAGGTTTCATTCAAGTGACTCCTCTTTGAAAAAATAAAAAGTGAATAAAATTACAAGGACCAAATGTTACAAACATTTTCTGCGAAACGAAATTCTATTAAATTGTTGTTTGCGAAACAAGGGTGCACCCGTTGACTGCTGCAGGACTTGGACTGGTAATTTGTTTATGTCTGAGGCCAATCACAGCACCCGAATTAGGAGGAGTCACTCAATGATAACCCATCCACAAAAAAGTCCAAATCTCAGCTTTGTTTACTGTCGCTGCGTTGGTGGTTTAGTGGTCACTTGGTCAGTACAGTGACTGTGGATCATGAAGACATGAACTTGCGGAGGATGGCATTAGCGGTTGTTGATCTACCTATATTTTCAACATCAGAATCGTTTTCTGAAAAAAGTTACACAATATTTTTTTCTGAATGTCTTCGAGGAGATAATAATTATAAGAGTAAACTTTTATCTTCACTTTCACCTTTCAAGTATTGCCACAACTACTTATATTCTTAATTACTATTGGGTTGTTATGGGGTTTTATAATTATTCACTTCGTCAACACTAGTTACAAGTCTTATTAATTTCAAAAATATCTGATGAGGCATTAAATAATCGCCTACCATAATTTGTTTCTGTTGTAATTTATTCAATTAATCTACCACTACTAACTTTTTCACTCTTGAATCCACCATAATTTTCTTTTCCACACATCTGGGCACCTCGTTTGTTCTTCAGATCTTCAAAACTCATCATAACATTAGACAATTCTTCTGCATATACGACATTTTGTGCAATAAGTACTGCTGCGTTCTGTTCGATCTCAGTACGAGTACATGCCATTGACTCCGGTATAGGTTGATACATGATAAAATAGTCTTTGTTCACCAACCTGGCAACTGCTCGATCGCGAATATCCTTGTCACATTTGACGGTGATATCCAACGCTGGCATCACCTCTACAGGAGTATCAACCACTCTGATCAGCATCGAATGTCGTTGTATTAATTCTCCAGCTACAGTCATCATATAGGCTTCAACTAAAGTTATATTTCTTCCATCAGCATAGGTACATTGCAAATTGTCTTTTTTTTAAGATGGGAAATCATCAAATGACCCCTCCCGCTTTAGGTGAAGGAGAAGTGAGTGTCAGACTCTTACTGACTAAAACCCATCCGTGTTCCTCCTAGTGCCCTTTGCGTTCCAGGGTACGGTGCTTCTTTCAAACAAAGTCCGCAGCCCCAGCAGGCACTGGCCCTAGCAAGCCCGTCTTCTATGGTGACAAATCTTTAAGGCGCGCGGGGGCGTGAGGTTTCCCTCTCTCTCACGCGTTCGGCTTCCTACTTTGCTAGCATTACTGCTTCGCAGAAATAGGTGACCACTTGTAATGTCTCCTCACTCCGAACCATGGCTTGAACCAGTGCCGGTCGCGAGGTCGCCGCCACCGATCGCCTCGACGAGGCACGGCGGTGCTCCACCCAAGCAGGGCAGACTTCCACCGTATGCTCAACCATGTCCTCCGGACGATTCTCGCAGTGTTTACCCCCGGGCGTATTCTCCTGCCGTATTTGAATCAGGTACCTCCCGAAACAACCGTCTCCGGTGAGAACCTGCGTCAAGCGGAAGGTAAGGACGTGGCCGTGGCGCCGCTCTAGCCACTCCTCAAAGAGGGGCCTGGATTGTGGCGTACCCAGCGCTTGGTTGCGATAGTCGTTGTATCCATACTGCCATGAGATCCTGCCGGAGCTCCATCCGCCGTGCCGCAATTTTTATATTTTTATTTAGGAATGGGCTTGTTCTTGACCACAATCACGCCTGATGGAAAGCGATAGATGAGGTCTATGATGGAGCAAGCGTGCCCAGAAGATGCTCACTCTTGATTTGAAAGCAGACGGGGTATATGTGGACGGGAACACAGATGCTGGCAGAGAGTTCCACACTTTAGCTGTGCGTATAAAAAACGTGGAAGAGAAGCGCTGGGTACGACTAGTCGGGATATCGAGCCAGTACGGATGGTACCCTGCAGTACGTTTGGTATTCCGGTGGTAAAAGGGCAATAGTAGGATCAGGTCGTGGAGTTCCTGCGCACACTCATCAAAGAACAGTCTGTAGAAGACCGATAGGCAGGCAACATTACGCCGATGACCTAGTCTGTGAAACTGAGCCCAACGTCTCGTCACCTATATGCCTTTTTGCTCTGCGTTCAACCGAGTCCAATGCAGCAAGCTGATATTTTACTGAGCCATCCCATAATTGGCTGCAATACTCCATACAGGATCGGACTTGTGCTTTGTACAGACTCAGAAGCTGTCCAGATGTGAATTATCGTCTTACCCTATTTAGGATGCTCAGCTTCTTGGCAGTCTGTGCTTTTGATTCGATTGTTGAGCCGAAGTTGAGATTGGACGTCAACTCCATGCCCAAAAGCTCCAGGCCGTCGGTAACTGATACAGGAATACCTGGGAATGTAAGAGATAGCTAAAATGGACACTTTTTAGCAGTGAAGAGAGATGCCTGTGTTTTCAGAGCATTAAATTTGACCAGATTGTCGTTGCCCCACTGGGAAACGAGATTTAAGGTAGAATTCATTTGCTGCACCATGGCCTCTCTAAGAGTAGCTGTTTCCTCCCTACCGGCTTTCGCACTGGACAAGTATCTTTCTGAGACTGTGCTGTCATTTGCGTATCCGATTGCACCAAGTCGCAGCAGGCCGTTGATATGCAGCAGAAAGAACAGATCCCTGAGGAACACCGGCATCAATAGCCATATGATCCGATGAGCAGCCGTCTATGACCTCTTTGGTCGAACGTTCGCTCAGGAAGTCGGAAATCCAGGTGCAAAAGTCAGCAGGGATACCGAACGCGGGGAGCTTACCCAACAGACTAGCATGACAGACTCTATCAAAGGCCTTTGAAATATTGAGCGACACATTAAGAGCTTCGCCGTGTTTTTCATTGACCTCGCCCCAACAATGCGTGAAATATACAAGAAGATCCCCAGTTGACCGACCAGGACGGAAGCCGTACTGGTAATCACTGAGGAGCTCACTGTCTTCTAGGTATGCTAGCAGCTTATTGTTAAGTACCCTTTCCATCACTTTACACAGTGTGGAGGCTATGGCGATTTGTCTGTAATTGACGGGGTCGGCACGGTTACCCTTTTTGGGCACTGGCTGCACATTTGCAGTGGCAGAGGAGTCTCGCCCAGGCGTAGCGCCTCCACGCGCCATTCGTAAATGAGAGCGAGGGCTCTCGCCTCTAGATATCATGGCAGCAGTCCGGCAAGGGCCAGACGGATGGCCATGACGCTCTGGGCCGCGTTGAGGTAACGGGCAGGTCGCTTCCTCAAAGTAGGCGCCCACACCGGAGCCCCATAAAGGACCATGAACCGCTCGACCCCCCAGGTAAAGCCGGAGGAGGCGTTTGGATCCCTAGATTGGGCAGAAGCCTCTTGAAAGCAGCCTTGGCTCGCCCCAGCCTGGGAGCCAAACGAAGTTCCACCGGCTGTCAAGGACGAGACCCAGCTACGTCATCGTCGATCCGACGCCGATGTGAACCCCTCTTACCGTTATTTGGGACACCGTTGGTGGCCTATTCCGAGAACCATAAAAGCACATGGCTTCAGACTTGTGTAGAGCCACCTCGAGACCCAGCTGCCGGATCCTCTCAATAACTATCGCAACCCCGCGTGTCATAGCGTCGGGCGCCGCCTGGTGCGACCCCCCTTGCGCCAGTACAAGCGTGTCGTCAGCGTAGCAGACCACGCTGACACCACTAGGGAGGTCAGTGCGCAGCACCCTGTTGTAGCCGAAGTCTCACAGGAGCGACCCCACAACGGAACCCTGTGGAATACCGCACGACATCTCTCGCCGGTTCTACTCTGCCAGGTAACCGGGGCAGATGACGGCTCTATACGTCAAGTAAGCCTCGACTACGCGACGGAGGTAGGTCGGCACCCGGTACCGATAGTGACACCGAAGTGCCTCTCTGATGCAACTCCAGGGCAGGGTGTTGAAGGCATTAGCGATTTCTAGAGACACCGTAAAGACGACCCCGCCCCGGGAAACCGCGTCTCCCTTTGAGAGGGCTCTCACGCGCATGATGATGTCCACCGTCGAGCGGCCCGTGCGGAAACTGAACTGGATCTCCGCCAGATCCGGCCCCACCCTCGCTAGATGCTCGACAAGGCAATTACTTTTTCAAAGAGCATGCCCACTCGTCGAGCAGCACGATGGGCCGGTATGCACAAATTCACTACAGCATGGCTTACGAACTCAAATATCACACAACTGTTCTATTGCTGTAATTAATTTGTAATCGATTTAAAACGCTAACAACATAGTTTTTTTTTTGGGAATTAAAACATTTTCTTTAGATTTTCAAGAATATGAGTGAATTTGCAACATCTACAAACGACGCGTGTGTGAAAAGAATAGAATAAAATTTTCAAAAGTGTAACTTCTCTATTTTTCTTTCTTTCACTAAAATATTGTGTCACGTTACATCTCACCCTTGGGAGCATTGGTGTGACACAATTCACACAATGTATGTGGGTGTAGTTAATCTAATTAAAACACATTTTCAACTTCCCTTCACAAACAAACTCCTTAATCCCATTAATACACAGCAACAAGTGAATATTAACTTTGTTCTAAGGTTCAGTATGAAGAATACACTGTTTAGAAGTTGTACAACTCAAACATAAATTTCTTGCAAATAGGCTGTTTTAATCTTCTAATGAACGAGAAAATGTTTGAAAACTTCGATATCTGCTTTATTGGTCTAATACCTTGCCACTCCATAGCTCGTGGTTCAATAATAGCGGTTGCATGGTTCAATCTTCAGGGTTAAGCAACGGTTGCCGGGGTCTGCCCTTGGATGGGTGATCATCTTAAGATGCGTGATTCCTCCATGCTTTGGAAAGCACAAAAAGCCCAATAATCCTGGCCTTCATAAATAAATCTTTGATAGTGGTTCAAGGTAGTCAGAAATAAATAAATCTGACAACAGTCTTGTCAAGGGTGACTCAGTTACTGGGATATAGAGAAAACATCTAGAATACTAGTACTTTGCTGCACTGTTGAACTAGAAGACGACCCCATCATATAGCCCAACTTCCATGGGATCGTCGGAGGAAGCGCATCGCCTTTGGTGATAGGCACAGAGTGCAGAAAGTAAATAGGTGGGACATACATTCAGTCAAAAAAGTATCAGGAATGGATGATTTGTTTATGGTTACAAATTCAATTTTTTGTTTTTTTGTAGTTTTTAGATTGGCACAACTGTTTTCCATTTTGGCGCGGAGTTTGAGTTGCATCTGTTATTTATATTAAATACAGTGCTGGTTTTAGTAATATCATATATAGTGTGTATTGCGAATTTCATAATGGACAAAAATATCGAACAAAGAGTTTGTCTTAAATTTTGCATCGCCAATGGAATTTCGTGTTCGGAGTCACTGAAAATGTTACAGAAGGCTTACGGTGAATCGACTTCATCAAAAACTCGTGCTTATGAGTGGTTCAAAGCGTTCAAAAGCGGTCGAGATGTGATGGAAGATTTGCCTCGCTCTGGTAGGCCGTCAACGTCTGCAACTGAAGTTAACATCGCAAAAGTGAAGGAAATAGTGACTGAAAATCCCCATTCAACTCTGAGAGAGACAGCCGCCAAACTTTCTGTATCTCACGAGTCGATCCGTACCATTTTAACTAATCATTTGTATGAAACATGTTGCTGCTCGGCTAGTCCCAAAAGATCTGAATTTTCTCCAAAAACTCAATCGCATGAAAGTCGCTGAGGACATGCTAGAACGAGTCAGTTCAAACCCAACATTCACGAAACGCATTGTTACTGGTGACGAGACGTGGGTTTACGAGTTTGACATGCAAACTAGTCAACAAGCTTCGGAGTGGCGCCTTCCAACTGAACCGAAACCGAAAAAACCACGCCAAAGTCGATCAAAAGTCAAAGTCATGTTGACTGTTTTCTTTGACTATCGCGGTGTTGTGCACTCTGAATTCTTACCGGAAGGTCTAACGGTAAATAAAGAATATTATTTGAGCGTTATGCGGCGTTTAAGAGAGCAAATTCGACGAAAAAGGCCAGATTGGTGTAAAGAAAATTCTTGGATTTTGCACCACGACAATGCGCCTTCGCACAAGGCTATCATTGTGAACGAATTTTTAACCAAACACTCAACAAATACCATCCAGCAACCACCATATTCACCAGATATGGCTCCTGCTGACTTTTTTCTTTTTCCTAAACTCAAATTACCACTTCGTGGCACCCGTTTTCAATCGATAGAAGACATAAAGGAGAATTCGCGGCGAGAACTGAACTCAATTCCGGAAGCAGCGTTTAAAAAATGTTTTGATGAATGGATTATTCGTTGGCGCAAGTGTATCGTTTCTAAAGGAGCATACTTTGAAGGTGATAAAATAAATTTGGATGAATAACAGACATTTTGTGTATTATTGATCTTTTCCCGGTACTTTCTTGACAGAGTAGTACATAGGAAGCCAGCAGTCAAGTTCTATATCACCGCTCCCTTCAAAAATCAAATCTCAAATTGTTTATTGCAATCCATAATGTACACATACAGCTGGAAAAAATTAATTAAAAGATACAATTATGGACCATGTCGGGCACAGCAAAACTTTAAATAATTAAGAAAGGAAGAGAATTTTGTTAACTTTCCTTGTACAATTTATTTTTTTCCTGTCTATCTTGTACATATTATAAAATGTTTTACTACTCTGTCAAGAAAGTACCGGGAAAAGATCAATAATACACAAAATGTCTGTTATACATCCAAATTTATTTTATCACCTTCAAAGTATGCTCCTTTAGAAACGATACACTTGCGCCAACGAATAATCCATTCATCAAAACATTTTTTAAACGCTGCTTCCGGAATTGAGTTCAGTTCTCGCCGCGAATTCTCCTTTATGTCTTCTATCGATTGAAAACGGGTGCCACGAAGTGGTAATTTGAGTTTAGGAAAAAGAAAAAAGTCAGCAGGAGCCATATCTGGTGAATATGGTGGTTGCTGGATGGTATTTGTTGAGTGTTTGGTTAAAAATTCGTTCACAATGATAGCCTTGTGCGAAGGCGCATTGTCGTGGTGCAATATCCAAGAATTTTCTTTCCACAAATCTGGCCTTTTTCGTCGAATTTGCTCTTTTAAACGCCGCATAACGCTTAAATAATATTCTTTATTTACCGTTAGACCTTCCGGTAAGAATTCAGAGTGCACAACACCGCAATAGTCAAAGAAAACAGTCAACATGACTTTGACTTTTGATCGACTTTGTCATGGTTTTTTCGGTTTCGGTTCAGTTGGAAGGCGCCACTCCGAAGCTTGTTGACTAGTTTGCATGTCAAACTCGTAAACCCACGTCTCGTCACCAGTAACAATGCGTTTCATGAATGTTGGGTCCGAACTGACTCGTTCTAGCATGTCCTCAGCGACTTTCATGCGATTGAGTTTTTGGAGAAAATTCAAATCTTTTGGGACTAGCCGAGCAGCAACATGTTTCATACCCAAATGATTAGTTAAAATGGTACGGATCGACTCGTGAGATACAGAAAGTTCGGCGGCTATCTCTCTCAGAGTTGAATGGGGATTTTCAGTCACTATTTCCTTCACTTTTGCGATGTTAACTTCAGTTGCAGACGTTGACGGCCTACCAGAGCGAGGCAAATCTTCCATCACATCTCGACCGCTTTTGAACGCTTTGAACCACTCATAAGCACGAGTTTTTGATAAAGTCGATTCACCGTAAGCCTTCTGTACATTTTCAGTGACTCCGAACACGAAATTCCATTGGCGATGCAAAATTTAAGACAAACTCTTTGTTCGATATTTTTGTCCATTATGAAATTCGCAATACACACTATATATGATATTACTAAAACCAGCACTGTATTTAATATAAATAACAGATGCAACTCAAACTCCGTGCCAAAATGGAAAACAGTTGTGCCAATCTAACAACTACAAAAACACAAAAATTTGAATTTGGAACCATAAACAAATCATCCATTCCCGATACTTTTTTGACTGAATGTATACATATTTTATTATTATCTACATATTTATTTTTGGATGAAATCTCTGCATTTGACGCAACCAGCGCTGCAGCGGCGCGTTCAAATGCAGAGATGTATAACATAACTTGCCGCGCCGCCCGCCGTGCCGCCCGCCGCGCCGCCCGCCGCGCCGCCCGCCGCGCCGCCCGCCACACCGCCCACCGCGCCGCCCGCCGCGTCACTGAGTTCGTGTCCGCGGCCTAAGAGTCATGTTTCCTTACTGTGTCAGAAATGTTTGCCAGCGACTAAAAAGTGCTTTGTTGTCAATAGGTAGCTTAAACTTGTTTTGGTTATTCTATCAAAACAAACTTTTAAGATCCTATTATACATCTACATATATCGAGTCTTTATTTAGTTATTAATCTGCATCATTGTAAGTATTGTATCCAACAAAAGTAAATAACTGTCCGTTGTAGTAAGTTGTTAAAGTGATTAGTTAAACTGTTCGTAACCAATATAATTAGAGTAAACTTTCATCTTCATACTAGCTGAAAGCACTGCTGGACCAAGCCCTTTCAAGTGTTGCCACAACAACTTAAGCAGTAAGGTTGCCCCTTTTTAATGTACATATCTTGTTGACTTCTACTACCATTACAATTCTAGTTTCTGAGGAAAATAAACGAAATTTTGTTTCGCCTATGAATTTACCTCGCCAAAGTTCTATGGCAATCTACAAAAGTCTATACTTTGGAGAATATATTGTATGCTTAAGAGAGTCTCCGTCTTTAGAGATATTTCCCAGGATAAAGTGTGTGTGTGTGTGTGTGTGTATTTCTGTTAAACAACATTCTAAAGTTCCTGTGTGTCTATTTTAATTTTGCTTAAGGAAAAAATATGATATAAATAAGTTAATCAACACTAGTTACAAGTCTTTTTAATTTCAAAAATATCTGATGAAGCATTAAATTATCGCCACCATAATTTGTATCTGTTGTAATTTATTCAATAACTCAATCACTACTAACTTTTTCACTCTTGAATCCACCATAATTTTCTTTTCCACACATCTGGGCACCTCGTCTGTTCTTCAGATCTTCAATACTCATCATTACGTTAGACAATTCTTCTGAAGTTACGACATTTCGTGCAAAAAGTACTGCTGCGTTCTGTTCGATCTCAGTGCGAGTATAAGCCATTGACTCCGGTATATGTTGATACATGATAAAATAGTCTTTGTTCACCAACCTGGCAACTACTCGATCACGAATATCCTTGTCACCACATTTGACGGTGATATCCAACGCTGGCATCACCTCTGCAGGAGTATCAACCACCCTGATCGGCATCGAATGTCGTTGTGTTAATTCCATCAGCATAAGTACATTGCAAATTGTCTGTGCTCGTATCGAAAGCAAAGCGTATGCAGACTGGGGCGTATGTAGAAACTGGATAAAAAGCGACTTCTATCCACTCTCCATACAGATCTTGTATATTTGCTGCATGAGCAAAGGTTACGAGAATCGAAAAACTTATTATTTTCCACATGGTTGTTAAAAGATTGACACTGCTGACGATAAGTCTTGTACTGAAGAAAATTTGGAACGTCTCTGTTTATATTTAGATCCCACTCAACTGGTTGCAAAAACACCGTTAACCTCTGGCATGTTTCTGATAAAAACATAAGTAATAATATAATATGTTGCATATCTTGTTGTGTTTTTATGCGAATAACGGCCTGTTCACATAAAAGTATTTTCTGAAGATTCGTGATAATCTTTTTAAAGACGAGACACCTTTGTTTTTCGATAAACCTATTGAAGTTGATGACAAGTTAACGGAAAAATAATTTCATAATGTCATGGTACTTTTAGTGAGGATAGTGACATTGTAACTGGTAATGTCTGACCAGCCTTCTTTTTTTTTGTAACGTGGGGAAATCCTCTTGGATGTCCTCTGCCCTGGGGCGGGTGGAGGGGTCTGTCAGACTCTTACTGACTAAAACCACCCCGGTGCTCCATCTCTCACCAACCAGAGATCGCGATAACTAATGCGACTTCCGTAATCCCCAGCTGGTGCCGGCCCGTCTCTGCGGGCCACCTCGGGTCAGCGGGGGGAGTGAGGTGTTTGGCTCCCCCCACGACGTCAAAGAGGGGCGCACGGGAACACTACGCGCCGCCACCTCGGGTCCGAATGAATGGGTGGCGACGAACATCCCCAAGTCCGCCCTCCTCCGACACCCGGTGCGCCTGCTGCGGGCTGGGAGAGAGGTCAAGATCCCTCTCCCTTTCCGCAGCCTCCTTCTGCGCGATAACTGTTTCGCAGAAGGAGAGCACCGCGTCCCAGGACTCCTCACCGTCGACCATAGCACGAACTACTGCCGACAGCGAGAGATTACTGCCTATCACAGAGATGAGGGTACGGCGTTGCTCCTCCTATGCGGCACACTCTGCAAGCATATGCCGCGCTGTGTCCTCCCGACAGTCGACGCAGTGGTGACACCGAACGTCCGGCTCCCTGCCTATGCGACACAAGAACCTCCCGAAGCAGTCATGCCCCGAGAGGACCTGCGTCACACGAAATGTCAAGGAGCCGTGCCTTCTCCCGAGCCACAGGTCGAGCACTGGCCTGATGGCCTCGATAGTGACGAGGCCAGCGGAAGGGTGTGAGAACCTGTTCCGCCATTCCGCCACCGGAACCTTGCGCAGCTGCGACTGACGCAGCTTAATGTGCCGTTGCATCAGTCGCTCGCCGCGCGCCCGCGCGTCCTCATGCCACCGGTGCAGTGACGCGAGGACTTAATCTGACCAGCCTTTTGCCAACTATTTTCGATCTGCTTTCAGTCTTACTGGATGGAACTCATCATCAACATTATATCAGACAAAAGACGTCCACAACTGGACATAGGCCTCCCCAAGATGGGGGGTTTGCCATAATCGCCACGCTTGACAGACGGGTTGGCGATCGCAGGGTGTTGAGTTTTGCAGAGAGCGTTGACGAGGATGGAACTGAGTACCAGTATTTCACATAAAGTGACTGCCTATCTGACGTCCACATAACTTAGTAACACGTTATTCCTTTTCAAGACTAGTAGCAATTTTTTTGATTTCTGATTACCCTTGGAAGACCTAAAATGACCGCCAGAAACAATAATTTAACGAGATTTCCGAGGATTTTTACCCATCAACTTACCAACTTCAGCAACGTTCTTTGACCGAAAAGATAAACGGTGTGGCAGTTTTTATTCAGCCTTCTTCAGGAACAGGCAATAAGCTGATGCATAAATCAATCATGTTCAAGTTTTAGGTGTCACAAAATCTTTGAATCTACGATATTTAAAAATTTTGACCGGAGACTGAACTAATAATATAGTGGAGCTCGTGGCTAAATAATAACAACCGTACGGGTCGATCTTTAAAGTTAAGCAACGCTTGCCAAGATTGGTCTGTGGATGGGTAACCATCTTAATATACCGAGTTTCCTCCGTGCCTCGGAAATCACGTTAAGCCGTTGGTCCCGGCTGTCATTTGTAGATCTTTGGCAGTCATTACGGATTGTCAGAAGCCAGTAAATCTGACTCCAGTCTTGCCAAGAAGAGCTGTGTTACCCAGTTAATGGGTTGTGGAGGTCTGGTAGGCAGCCGCTCCACGTAAAACACTGGTATTCAGCCGAATCCGGTTTGACTGGAAGGCGACCCCAATATAGTTGGGAAAAGGCTAGGCAGATGATGACCGGAGACTGAACGTTTCATAATGGATAAGAATGTGTTATTAGATTATTTCTATTTTCGTGCTTGTCTGGCATAGCAACTGAGCAACCATGTCTTGTTCGTATATGAGACTAAAATGTGGATGCATCTTTATTCTTGAGGAAAAAATAGCTGTCAGCCCCCTAATGCCAACGACATCATTGTAGCTTTGTGATCAGAGGATAGAGCTATGCATCTTGTATATGATCATCTCGCTCCCACATCAAAAACATGATGATTATAAAAACCTTTAATAGGGCCCCAGCTCAAGAACTTCAACAAAGTTTGGGGACGATGCAAGCTACAATATGTTAGGTAAAATATAGAAGGTAGTAGTCCCATGCACGATGATATTTATTTTGTAACAATATTATCGAGTAGGTAACTCTTAGGAATATTCTCCAAAAATACTGGATCACCTTTTAGTTGTTTCATCATCTAACTAGTTACTTGTTGTTAGGGTTCCGTACCAAAATGGGAAAAAGGAACCCTTGTGGTGTGATTAAGTCTGTCTGTCTGTCACAGCTGGACACCTGAAGAACTACTAATGCTATGAACATGAAAGGACATTGTAAAAAATGGCCTATGAACCAACACGCATGAAATATTTACTATAATTACTAGTTCTTTTAATAATATACATAACTTATATTTTAATAGAACGGACACTTCTTAATTTCGAAAACATTTTAAAAAGTATTCACTTTCGTCCTTAGCTTCCGTCATAATCCTCGGTGATAGTTCTATTATTTTTTGGTTCAATTTGAGGTTTTTAATAGGCAATGGTATTGTAACTCATACAGCCAAGTCTTTGTAACAGCACTTTTAATAGGAGTTTGACACAGACAAGCGTCAGTACTCTCAATACTTGATATACCTACGATAATGATTTTTAGTTACAAATAGTCCGCTATGATGTCGCGGAACCATAATAAGCCTTATCAAAAAATTCGATTGAAAGCGCTGTTTGAAACGAGCAATAATATCGACACTGACAGTTTGACAGATGACAACATTTGACATTTGGTAGTAATGTCACTTGGCGCGTATGTACTACATATGCTATACCTACTTTATAATCACACGAAAATGAAAAAGTAAATCCTTAATAAAACCCTTGCATGTCCATAAGACTCCCGACTCCTAGAGTTCAATGTCAAGAAGCGCGCATCTGTCGTACTTACATTCAGTAATAAATGCTAAGTTTTGCTACATACCGAATGTTTTTATTGACGAAATTATAACCTCAAAATCCGAATATGTTTTGATTTTTTCAGAAATCTCAAAAGTGTCCGTTGTTTTAATTTAGGTTTAATCGAATATATACATTATCTAAAACCCAAAGAGTAAATACACCTCCCAGTTGGATCTTAGGCGAGCTATGTTTGTACGACGAGCAATGTCCTTTGGAATAACATTAGATGACGTTTGTTCAACTATTGTGCAAATGTGAAAGAAATAAAAAAATATAATTTTCTTGCAACAACAACTGAAATGTATTATTAAAAATTCAAAGTGTAGCTACTAGGGCATGTGAGGTATCATATGAAAGAGTGCTGTTTACACATTCTTAAGCATTTTTTTCAACATAGTATGCCAAAAAAATTTGAGCATTTAAGTTTCCAGAGAGAAAAATCTGAAAACATTTTGTATAATATAAATTTATGTAAAGATTACAACAAAAATAAAACAATGTCTCTAAAGAGCAAAGTTTTTCAGAAATCATCAGATCAACAATAAAATTAGTTCCACTATCTGTAAAGAGATGGCGCTGACCTAAAACTGCATATTCTACACCGCAGTTACGGGGTCTGAACACTAAGAAAGAAAATGTAGTTCTAATGATTTGATGGTTCTAATGATGAGGAGAAACTTGAATTCGTCGAAAACACGGTTTTCCTGGGGATTACGCTTGACTCAAGGCTACAATGGGGTCCTCATTTAACATCTCTTGCGGGACGGCTAAGTTCAGCAGCATACGCTGTCAGAAAAATCCGTCAATTTACCGATATAGATACCGCGAGGCTGGTCTATTTTAGTTACTTTCATAGTATCATGTCTTACGGTATCTTATTATGGGGACGTGCTGCAGACATCGAGTCTATATTTATCCTGCAGAAAAGAGCCACCAGAGCCATTTACAATCTCCGTCGGCGTGATTCCCTAAGAGAACTGTTTAAGGATATCAACATCATGACGGTACCTTGTCAATACATTTACGAAAATATTATGTATGTTCGGAAAAATCTTCATCTCTTTAGCAAGATTAGTGACAGGCATAATTTTAATACTAGAAATAGGAACAAATTAGATCAACCCCGATTCAGATTGGCCAAAGTACACACTTCTTTTATGGGGTACTGTATTAAATTTTATAATAAAATACCAGTTGATATTCTCGAACTGAATGAGAGAAAATTTAAAGCATGCATAAAACGCACACTATGTAGACAAGCGTATTATAAACTGGAAGATTATATCCTCGATAAAAACGCTTGGCTAAATGCTGGTCCTGCTCCACAGTCACAGCTGCTTAGGTCCACTTTTTAGGCTTTTATGTTTTTATATTTGGAAGAGATGCTCGCTCCTTTTAGAGGTACTTACATTATTTCGTTTATTTATTCTTATATACATACAAATTATATTATTATATTAATTACTTATTTATTCTTTTTGATGTAAGAACTTAATCGTTCTCTTTATTAATTTATTTTTCATTATTTGGTCATTGACAACCATAGTTTTGTGTAAAGTAGAAGCATATTTTTAAAATTTTGTAAATGTGAGTACCATGAAACCATTTACATTTTATGTGAGTAGTTATAGTTTTACTTGTTGGACATGAACGAGCATGGTGGTTGAGAGCATGTCATGCTCACTCAAATGTCTCGCTGATGGCGACGCGTGGGTTTGATCATTCGGTTCCCTTCGATATAGTTGAGCTGAAGGGTGCCGATACACGCGTCATGTTCGTGTACAGGCGCCATCGGTTGAGACTGGTCATCTCTTAACTGCCATTGGCTTATTTTGTAAAACCAGAACATGATTTAAAAGAGTGTCCGTGGAGTTTCTTGCACGTTCTTCTCCATAGAGATCTACGCTTTGGAACGTGCAAATAGCTTCCATGTTTTTGACTGACCGACCTTGACGTTTCAAAAGTGCCTGTGAATGGTTTATTTGAAATAAAATGCTTTGAATTTGAATTTGATTTGTAATAGATGGCGCGAGATGTATCGATTTTCATTGAAGTTTTTGTAAAATAAACTTGTTTTCTTTTTAATGGTGTATTCTTCTTTACTAACTTTACAAAGAGGTAATGTTTATGAGTTTGTGCTAAATAATAACAGCCGCACGGGTCGATCTTAATGGTTATGCATCGCTTGCCAAGGTTGGTCTGTGGATGGGTGACCATCTTAGCATACTGAGTTTCCTCCGTGCCTCGGAAAGCACGTTAAGCCGTTGGTCCCGGCTGTCATTTGTAGATCTTTGGCAGTCGTTACGGATTTTCAGAAGCCAGTAAATCTGACTCCAGTCTTGCCAAGAAATACCGTGTTACCCAGTTTATGGGTTGCGGAGGTCTGGTAGGCAGCCATTCCACGTAAAACACTGGTTTTCAGCTGAATCCGGTTTGACTGGAAGGCGACCCCAATATAGTTGGGAAAAGGCTAGGAAGATGGAATGTTTATGAGTTTGTGAGGTAAGTAAAATATATACAAATTTTTATATATGATGGTACAAAATCGGTAATCGTGTCCGACTTGCTCTCGACCGGTTTTTTTACCTAGAATAATATTGTTCTCTCCCTGTGGCACGTACTTTTGTTTGTTTGATAAATACGTGTAAAAATATTATTAGAAACCATGCGGGGTTCCTGAGTTCCAGACCCGTCTCATGGACAATGGCTGCTTAAATACTAGTATGTATTTTGTATCTATTAAGTTTTCCCGTCACATATACCAAACTTGTTGACACAGTATTCCTACACTGTTCTTTCGTATTTTTTTTTTGTTTTTGCAAGATTTAAGACTCGAGACTAGCCGGAAGTCGTCGAGCTTTATTGCCTCTGTGCAAGAAGTCGCAGGCAACACGTCCATATCCTTCTCCAAAGTTAATTGGAATGGATAGACGTGTTCTTGAGTGGAGTCCTTGAATGTATTTTTAGACTTACAACATTCTTCATTGAACCCACCAGGTTCAATGAAGAATAGCATTTCAGTTGTTACTCCTCTCCCTACACAAAGATAAAATGGCGGACTTAATGCCTTAGGCATTCTCATTCATAGTTGGTAGACTTCTAAAGCTTAATCACCAAAATCATGATAAGTTTTTTCAAAAATCTACTCAGGAGGAGATGACTAGCTTCTAGAAGACTGACGTCTTCTTATTCCAGGACAAATATGGTCCAGTCATGTGCCAAGTTTCACTGCGTTTGGACGTGAAAGAGTTATATGGATTCCAGCTTGGAATGAAAAATATGTAGTCCCAAAACATTGTACCTTGCGTGTTGTGATTCCTGTACATTAAAGAAATTAATTAACGCCGTTTATGGCACTAAACTCCTGACTTAATATAGATTGCCATTGACAAATTAAGAAGTGGCAGCATCAAAGATGACAAGTGCTTCGAAAATTTTTTTTTCATCCATAAAGATGTGTCTGCTTATACAAGATTGTGTAATAATGTTGACCTGTAACTTAAATTACCTATCATTGCAATTAAAACTGTGTAGTCTGTGTCTAGCCTTCATTTACATAACGGATCCTAAGCTGTATATTCATTTGAGCAGCCTTATTAAAACCTCATAAAGGTATTTGCATGACAGGCTGGGTTAGGTATTCCGAATTCCACGCGTCAGAATTCGCACGTTTTGTGACGCTTAGGCACTTGTCTCAACGCCGGCGAGGAAGCTATCAACCATTTGCTCGCTGAGGAACGAGACAAAAGATATAGATCTCGTGTGAGTAAAAAAGACACATACATTCATAGTCGATAGCTGGCTGTTCACACTGCCGGCGAGCGGCTCTTACCTCTAGTTGATCGCAGCGACAAGAGCTATCAAAGATTGTACTCGCTCAGCTACACTCGCTCGGCGATGCTCGCTTACCAAACAGCGGTAATTTCTACCTATAGTGAAGGCTGAAGCGAGTATTGCGAGTAAAAGCCCGTCGCACCAAAGCACTCGCTGAAAGCCGAGCGTCAAAAAAAAACTATCGAAACCTTTCACTCACTACTCGCTGATCGCCAACTGTTTCGAGTTTGAAGCTTTACTCGCTATTCGCTAACCGCTGGCGGTGAGAAAAGTGCCTTAGGGCGTGGAGACATGTTTATTGTACGGCACCGGCCACCTTGTAAAGGCACGACATCGCTACCGGGAAACGGAACGGCGCAGTTCCGCGGCACAGTGCTGCGTACGGTGAACCGCTGTGGCATACGGCGAACCGTCCGGTAGTTTATTATTTTTGTTGTTGTTTAGTTCGCACGTATTCACAAGGTATGGTTATATTAACCTGATTTACATTATAAAGCAGTTTATATTACACAGAACATGATCTGTGTCCCATCCGGGACTGGACGACGCTCGTCTACACCACGGTTGATACTGCTCCGTACAAAATGTATGTAACGTTTCAACGTACACGGCACGGCCCGGTCTAATATAAATCATCCCTTATGCATACAACCGAGCGGTTCGCCGTGCCACGGTACGAAACCTTGCCGTCTCACGGTGCCGTACCGTACACATGTGTCCACGCCCCTAGTTTGGACCGTTCAATCTCAGAATCGGATCATAAAGTAAATTCTCATACTTCATTGAAAATCGGTTCCAGTGAAGTCGCTATAATATCATTTTGGCGACAATCAATATCAAAAACCGGCCAAGTGTGAGTCGAACTTTCACACGGAGGGTTTCGCACTATAACACTAAAAGCCCTTTTAATTTGTAATTTAATTTAATTTGTTTTATTTGTTGTTGTAGCGAGAGTAGAAGTACATACTCCGTGTTCATTATAACTGTCTACCTATTACGGTTCTTGAGGTACATCCCGCTGACAGACAGACGGACGGACAGCGGAAGTTTATTAATAAGGTTCCGTTCATGAATCCTGAAGTGTTTCTGTCAGTTTGCGACTGAAATGCGAGTGCGAAAGTTCCCTAACATGAAAATTGACGGGAGTCGCCACTATGATGCAGTACAAAAACGATCTTTTTTTTTCTATTGATAGGCATGCGTTTGACCACTATCTCACCTGATGGTAAGCGAAGATGTGGTCGAAGATGGAGCACGCTTGCCTAGAAATAACCTATTCACTCTTGATTTAAAGACTACCAGGTTGTAACTATCAGGAAACACAGACTCCGGCAGAGAATTCCACTCCTTAGCTGTACGCACTATGAATGTGTTCCCAAAACGTTTTGTGCGTATGGGTGGGATGTCCACCATGTACCGGTGGCGCATCGCCGTTCGTCTTGTGGTCCGATGATGGAACGGGCTTGGCGGAATTAAATTATGCAATTCCGTCGCACATTCCCCAAAATGCAACCGGTAAAAACCCGACAGGCTAGCAACTCGTCGTTGATGTTCAAGACTTTGGAGCTTCGCCGATTGTTACATTCATCTTTCGGTGATAAAAATAACTACATCAAACAAGTAGTCACTGATTAAATTATCGGTAAATACCCGATTCGCCGAAATCATTAGGTACCTAAGTCATTTTTACTCATGGTGACGTCATGCTGATGACTCAGAACCGAAGCATTTAGCCAAAAGCTAATGATGAAGTATACAAAGTTGTGTACATAATAATATGATCATTTAATTAGAGGCGGAAGAGGATTTCCACTATGATTGATGGTCTGTGACGCGGACAGCCAAGGTTTGATTTGTTTACGAGTGTCTGCAAACGCGAAATTATAGGAAAACTATAAGTAGTAAACCTTAGCATAAAATCTTGAATTCCCCGCAGTATTAAGCAAAGATGTGACGTATTTTTTAAATGTTGCCCCTACTAGAAATTCCTCCTGTATTGTAGGTGCGTTCACAAACATACAAACTCACGTACACAAATAACCAGATCCTAAACATCTGTAGGCGACAGGTACAATTTTTTTTTCGTGCGGGAATCGAACCCGCGACACGCAGCGTAGCAGCCAATCACTCAACCACTGCGCCAACTCTGTCATCAAATAACAGTACTATGTTATTAACATTAACATTTTGCTATGTTAAAGTTCAGCGTATGGTGTCGGTCGGTACCGTATGGTGTCTTAAAAGAATAATACCATCCTATCACTTCCCGTGGGTGTCGTAAGAAGCGACTAAAGGACTCACCAGAGAATAGGCAGCAGCGTTCTCTGTAAAACGCAACACCATACACTGCGATCGCCAGACCGCATCCCAAGCGTGGTGATTATGGCACGCCCTTTGGGGAGGCCCAGTGGACGTCTTTCGGCTGTTATGGTGATGATGATGATGATGATGTTAATGTGGGTCCACACCCAAGTAAGTCTGTGCAGACATGTGTCTGCACAGACTTACAACATAGAATTAAAAATATATATATTAGGTCTTTACCTATGAAATTGCCGTTCTGCAGTACTGGCCATTTCAAATCAAAATAATTTTTGTTTGGCTAAGAATTCTAATTTCAAATTAGTTTTATTTTAAAACATGTTTTTTTTTCCAAAAGTAGTCATTTGTTTATTGATTAGTGTTACATTTTCATCGCATTTCAATCTTTTTCGTCATCATGGATACGTTAAAAATTCGAGTAATTATGGAATATGAATACCGTCGTGGCAGCAACGCGGCACAAGCGGCACGCAACATCAACGACGTTTACGGAGCTAACACTACAAACCAACGCACCACCTGTTATTGGTTTGCTCGCTTCCGTTCTGGAAATTTCGACCTGAAAAATGAACCTCGCGGTCGTCCGAAGACTTTGGTCGACAATGACGAATTAAAGGCAATTGTGGAAGCTGATGATACACAATCTACGGCTGAATTAGCAGCAGCTTTCGACGTTAGCGTCAAAACAATATTGGTCCATTTGCGTCAAATTTGCAAGGTAAAAAAGCTTGACAAATGGGTGCCCCACGAACTCAATGACCGCCAGCGCGAAGTACGCGTCGAGACGTGCCTTGCACTGCTCAACAGACACACAAATGAAGGAATTTTGAACCGCATTGTTACCTGCGATGAAAAATGGATTCTGTTTGATAACCGCAAGCGCTCAGCAAGTTGGTTGGATCCTGGTTCAGCACCTAAACAATGCCCTAAACGAAAACTTACCCCTAGAAAAGTGATGGTCACTGTTTGGTGGTCAAGCGCCGGTGTGATTCATCACAGCTTCTTACCAAACGAGGTGAGCATTACTGCAGATGTGTACTGTGAAGAACTGAACACAATGATGGAGAAGCTGGCACATCTTCAACCAGCATTGGTCAATCGCTCGTCTCCGCTGCTCCTGCACGACAACGCGACCTCATACTGCACAGCAGACGGTCTCCAAGTTGCAAGAACTGGGGTTGGAAGCTCTCCGTCATCCGCCCTACTCACCAGACCTGGCGCCTACAGACTACTACTTTTTCCAGAATTTGGATAACTTCTTGGCGGGAAAAAAATTCAATACCCGAGAGGCAGTACAAAATGCCTTTGATAAATTGTTGCCTCCCGTCCAGCTGATTTCTTTAAGAAGGGCATCAATAAACTGCCACTGCGTTGGCAAAGATGCATTGATTGCATGGGTGATTACTTCGATTAATACAAATAAAAAATACATGAAAAAAATTCGTTTAAATTTTTTCATACAAAACGGCAATTTCATAGGTAAAGACCTATTATAATATAAAAAAATAATAATACATTTATCCGCGGAGACAAAATTCTATTAAAGTTTAAGTCTGTATCGTTTGGACGGTCAACGCAAGTTTGGCGCAGTGGTTGAGCAATTCACCGCTACGCTGCGTGTCGCGGGTTCGATTCCCGCACGGAACAAATAATTGTATGACCTACAGATAGTTATTCCGGGTCTGGCTGTTTGTGTGTATGGCGTGTATTTATTTGTTTGTAAACAGACCCAATCATCATCTGCCTAGCCTATTCCCAACTATATTGGGGGCAGCTTCCAGCCAAACCGGATTTAGCTGAATAGCAATATTTTACGTGAAGCGGCTGCCTACCAGACCTCCACAACCCATTAAATGGGTAACAACACAGTATTTCTTGGAAAGAATGGAGTTAGATTTACTGGCTTCTGACAATCCGTAACGACTGCCAAAATTCTACAAATTACAGCCGGGACCAACAGCTTAACGTGCTTTCCGAGACACGGAGGAAACTCGGTATGTTAAGATGGTCACCCATCCACAGACCAACCTTGGCAAGCGTTGCTTAACCTTGAAGATCGACCTGTGCGGCTGTTATTCTTTAGCCACGAGCTCCTCCTTCCCGCATGGAACAAATAATTGTATGGCCTACAGATAGTTATTCCGGGTCTGGCTGTTTGTGTGTATGGCGTGTATTTATTTGTTTGTAAACGAATCCAATATACATGAGAAATTACTAGTGTGGGGCACCGTTTTAATAAAAAAAAGTTCATAGTCTACGATACCTCCCACATCGCAAAAGATAGGAACAACACAGCGAAATATTCCATGATAAAATCATTCGTCGAGGTCACAATCTTCAGCACTCCTCAGTGCTGATGATCATGTCCTCGACGATTGATTAAAAAGGGATAAATGATGGGAGAAGGCTGGAGGTTATAGCCCTGTAATAAAGAGGGCGAGGTTACTGCCATAAATTGAGACCCAAACCCAAGGCTGCAATTGAAAAATTTCAAACACCCAAATAAAATTTACCAAAGTTAAGAATTGTACCCAGAACCTCATGAGCTCAGCAGTAGCGCTGTCGCATACTAGGCCATGGAGACAGTCCCTACATCCCTTCAGGGTTGGAGGATCTACCAGGGTTATGGAATTTGTTCAAAAGAGTCACCGCGGTGCTGGACCACAAAGTGCATTAGGAGGAACACAGATGGATTTTAGTCAGTAAGCTTTTGACACTCCCTTTCGCTCCGCCCAGAGTGGAAGAAATCATTTGATGACTTCGCATAATCGCATCCTTAAAAAAACGTGTACTTAACGTTTTTGTGGGGTTCGGGGCAAATTTTGCATTTTCTGCTCTTCAATATTTAAGGCTACTTGTTGTCTATCAGTCGATCAATAACAAAGTTATTTCATGATTAGGAGATTATCTATTTAGAAACACGTTTATTGTACTTCCATAAATATTTAAACAAATTTTAATTCACATAAAAAGACTTTTGTAGTACCAGAAGTTTTTTGTAGGTACAGACCTCGGAAAGTATTTGTGGGACCTTGACACCATGAAGAAGGCTTCTGCGGGTCGAAGTATAAAAAGCCTACTTGATTTTTATTTGTTTGTCTGACATTTCTTTAATTTTTATTCAATATAGTACTTGGGACATACTTATAAAGTTTAACCGTATTGATGAGCAAGTTGCCGTGCTATTCATTATCATTGCAATGCAATTACCTAATGAGCGATCTGCATGACGCCGAACTTGGTTGACTTCGGCAGCGACCGGAATCATATGTCGTTTTGTTCATCTGTTCATCATTATCTGTTGTTCACTTTGTGGAACGCTAATATGTGAAAACTAGTTTCTGCCCGCGACTTTGTACGCTCATATGCCGTTTATCCTCGTTCCCGTAAGAATTTCGGGGAATCCTCTTAACGCTTCTCTACACTCCCCAAGGAACCTACATGCTAAATTTCAGCTTTTCACGATCAATAGTTTCGGCTTTGTGTTGTCTATCAGTAGGTAACGGAAGAATTTTGTATTTTGATATGAATATAACAAGATGCTTACGCCAACTTCGGCCAGCCGATGAAAGCAAATGAGGCAAAAAAGATATAAAAAATAGAACCAAAGTGTATGAACGAACCCAGTAATAAATGCTTGTGCAAAATAACTACAGGGCACTATTCGGCGCTATGTATTTAACATGTTCCTTTATGAATCTCATTAGTTATAATGAGCGTTGGCGAATTAAATGACAAAACAGCTGATGTATCAATTTTGTTGTATTTTTGTACGACCACGGTAAATTAAATCGAAGGTTCCTTTTTTCTCAAATTACGTTATTTTCACAAATTACGGTGCCGTATCGCTTCAACAAAATATTTCGGACTTCGACATCTTTTGAGGCGATGGCATTATTTTAATTAGTAGCAAAAGCGTTAGTCACAACACTATTCAGTTACTTTATTACGTCAAACAAATACAATATTAGAAACATGATAATTATTTCTTTTACCTAAGACTATACTTGTTGGGGTCGAGACCTACGTGGTATTGACTAATTGGATGGCTACTAAAACAAATTTTTTCACTGATTAAAACAGTTTATTAAAGGTATTGATAAGCTACGCTAAAGTGATGGCTAATGATAGGCTGGCGAATGCACGCGGTTTGCAGTCAGAATATGCACTGGCTTTGCGGCGATTGAATAGCTAGATCAACAAATCGTGTTCGATAGTAATTATTGCATCGAACAACACTAAAACATATCAGATATCGAAATATCTTTATACTGAAGATATCTTTATATTAATTTTAATTTAATTTATTTATCAATTTCGGACAACAATATAGCCCATTTTGTTAGTAAAATATCTTAAAAACTAGTGTTACTAGTAAACAAACAAGAGTAAAAAAAGAAACACAAAGTAGGTGTATAAGGAGGATGTGCAGAGAACGTTAAAGTGAGAAATAAGCTACCTGACCATTCTCCCCACATAGTGATTTTTTCTTAAGCTGATTCGTATTTTTATTTTTACTTTTCTTATATTTGTAATGAAAAGCACAGTTTTTACCTCGGGTGAAAGACTTATTTAGTCCCTCCCTTAACAGCGTCTCGGGAACTAAATCAGTTGCTTTCACCCCTAGGCTAACAATGTCCTATTTTTTGCAACAGCGACTGATAGGGGTTCATAAAATTTCCAAGTCGGGCCACACGGGCAAGTGGGGCATCATAATAACTATATGCACATTCTCAAACGTTTTTTTTTTTTTAATCGAAAACCATGCTTTCGACTTTTGACGAAAAATGTAAATAATCTGGAATTATTGCATGTGATAGAAGTATACGTCGGTGTCTTTTTTGGTATGCGTCATGCTTGGTGCAAATGAACGCTTTTTCTTTATTTATTTTACTTTATGTAAAGATTAAAGCAAAAATAAAACGCTCTCTCTAAATAACTTACTAGAGGCGTCAAGGTCTAGAAGGGTCACGGATATAATTTTGCAATGAGATATCAAGTCATAACATTCTTATCTCAATTAAACTTCCTTGACTTTAGTTATCTTTGAAATTATTGTAGTTACGTACGATGGAGATAAGTGCGATAATCCGCCTTTCTCGTATATATCTCTTCGTCATGTTATTGTTGTCTCCAACAACCATTTGCAAATATACTGCTAAAATTTTGCAAGACAGATTTCGATTCCGAGTAATTCTACGAAAGAAATATGACCAACTCGGTACTCCTGATGACTTTGGTACTTCTTAAAAATTCTTTGACCAGTATGCTTCTTTTCTGATTTTTCATTCCTATTGAATAAATTGATATAATTATAGAATGTAAGTATCTTTTTAAAACAGATATTTTTTTTTAAACAGTTGTGTACAAACTGGATACACATCCACCATAGATCACAGACATCTTTCATAGTTGGAGAAAAGCAATCCAATTTAATCAACCAAATCCACAGTTCAATTTCTTTCTTTAGAGATCCTGCAACAGTCATGCATTAACCAGAGATTGTCCTCGGGTATACTTACATAATGCACAATTGTGTATTTGTCCCATTCTATTTGCCATATCTAACGGGGTCCTGACTATTTTTTTTTCGATAAGGTAAGCTTCGGCTCCTCATTGGCCTACCAGAGTCTGTAGGTAGGAAAAGGTCTAGGAATAGTCGAGACTCTGTGTCCCAGAGTTTTAAGATTGTCAAACAAATCACACTGAAATGAGTCGTGGTTCTGCCGCTGCGGCTGCTGAGAACCTCAAACGGCGGCCTTGTTGGCAATTATATTTTTGCGCCGTTTGGGGTTGAAACTCTTGGACCGTGGGGTCCGAGTGCTCACATTTTATTTAAAAAGCTAGCTAAACGTTCAGTTGACAGTTCGTGTGACCCAAGGGCTGGCTTTTATCTCGGAAAGGGGATTACCATTGCCATACAACGTGGCAATGCCGCCAGTCTTTTGGGCTCACTTCCAGTCGACAGCGATGCGGACGAATTTATTGACGCTATGTTGTAGTTAGGACTGTTAGGAGTTTTATTTTCTATTGTAAGTGTATATAGTTTCTAAGTAAAGTCGTACATTATATTGTACTAATAGTTTGAGGAGTCGATTCCAATAAAATAAATCACACTTATAATGTTGAAATTTTTTATATGTAAAAAACTATTTTTTTTTAAACCTTATTCAATTGTACAATAAAAAGTCTTCAAATTCCCAGTTTCTTGTCTTTATTTCGGCGATGTCCCATTGTTCTCTTCTTTCCAGGGGATTTTGCCCTCAAAACACTTCACGATTGGACAACATTTGGGGTAAGGTTCGTCAAACTGAGCTCCAGTGACAATACATATCTCATGATCAATAAACGTCACACCGCATCTAGAAAAATGAACTTCATATAGATGCTCGAATGTTGAAATGATTTGATCTACTCGTATAATAAGGCTGCTTTTCCACCAGAGATGTGTTTTGGAACGTTGCCATGGATGCGTTTGATATCCACCAATCATATTCATTGGTTCACATAGCATTGCACTGGTGGAAACTGATTTAACTAAGCTACGTTTTTTATATGGAAGGATGCGAGCTACGGATACAGGCAATAGATGCGAGCTATGGATGCGTGCTTTGGATAGTCCCGATTTGTGTAACTTTGTGCAGAGCAGTGCATGCCTTCCCTATTGTCGATACGTCGCATAGCTCGAGCTGCGCATCTTACTCGCACAGCTACCGTGCGGCGGCGCATTTTCATAGCACATCTTACTATATCTTACCGCTTAGCTTCATTGGAAACGGCTAGCTTTTGCCTTCTCGCGGCATAGCTACATCGCACATCTCTGGTAGAAAAACACCCTTGTCTATTTTTTAGCTTTAATTTGTATGAGTTTAGTGATAGTTACAACCTAGGTATCCTTAAGTCATAGGGATTAATTACTTTTAAGCAAGCGTGTTCTATCATTGACTGCATCATCAATTTCTTTCAGGTAAAATAGTGGTCAAATAATATCTTCTTAGTTCCTTGTATCCTACAAATGATTGCTTTCAGAGAACCCAATTCTGGGTTAACCTCCCTTTTGTACAAAAGCTCTCTATCTTTTTATGGATTTCGTGATTCGAAACGAAAGTCCTTAAAAAGTAAGGTACCTAGAGTATATCTCAACATCATCATCATCATAGCCAAAATCGTCAACTGCTGGACATAGGCCTTCTCCAGAAAGAGGGGTTTGCCATAATCGCCACGCTTGGCAGGCGGGTTGGCGACCGCAGTGTATGTTGTTGAGTTTTACAGAGAACGCTGCTGCCCATTACCTGGTGAATTCCTTAGTCGCCTCTTACGACACCCACGGGAAATGACGGTATGGTATTATTTTTTATTACGGCATCATACGGCACTGGCCGACACCATACGGCTAAGACTATACCTATCTTAAATGAATAAATACTCACGAAACGTAGTCAATCTGTGTAAATGTGCAATGGATTAAATAACAAAATCCCAAAACATTGACGGAGTCGCTGAAGGGAATTACGTCATCGATTTCCCGAATGTAGCATCCAGTTTTATTCGCTGAAAATTGTATGTTACTTTTAAGAAAATACACGTATTATTCAAATCTTAACTGCCTCCGTGGTCGAGTGGTTTAGGCGTTTGCCTTGTGACCCAGTAGTCGCGAGCATACTTTGTAAAGTGGTTTCCAGTTTGGCTAGGACATTGCAGGCTTGAATCATCTGATTGTCTGATAAAAAGATGATACACGTATAAGCCGGTGGTCAAATGCCAAATGGCGGTCGCCAAAAAAACCATGTCAGAGGCCCTTGAGGCGGTTTAGAAACTCTGACACTAGGGTGTGTGGGGTCGTTATATACGATAAGAAGAAGAATTCAAATCTTAAGGCTGACTCTAAACGAGCCGGCAGCATGTATAATGAATAATATACTTTAGTAAATATATGTAACCACAGCACACTACAGCCGGTCTATTCTGTCGACATCTCACCGTGAACACTTGGGTGGAGTGAACGACAAGTGAGCTGTCATTCCATGTTGTTTGTATGGTTTGACAGCTCACTGGTCATTCACTTTGCCTAAGTTTTCACTTTGACATGTGTGTTACTTTGGGGGCCGAGTCACCCGCGTCCGTAGGAGAATACCCAAATTTTAGACCCTACACGTGGTCCCCGGGTGGTGCTAAACAGGTGACACTAACTGGTGGTAGGCTTCGGCCGATGGCTTGTGACCACCCACTGGGCAAAGACGTACCGCCAAGCGGCTTAGCTGCGTTCCGGTACGATGCTCAGTGTAGCCAATCCAGAGGAGTTGGGTCGAAATAGTTGTTCCAATGCAGGCAGACCAACCAGGCTTGCCCTGGCGTGGGCGTATCGGGAGACTAGTCGCGGAGGGTAGCGGGATCCGAGGCACGGTGCGCCGCTGGCCGACCGCCAGGTAGTTGGGGGCCCAAGTAATGTGCTAGCCACACATGAAAGGCTGCCCCGCCAACTGAAAGGGCCCGATGGTCATTTCCGGGGGGGCTCGGGCGTCCCCGCAGTCTCCAGACTAGTCCCCCAAAGATGTCGTCCTGCCAGGGCGTGCCTGAGGGTTAGCAGCATGGAACCTCATTTCACTTCCTTCTCCTCAACCTCACTCACTTTTACAATGAACAAGGGAAAAAAGAGAAAAGCTGTACAGCGGCAGCACGCCCTTTCGCATAAAGTGCACCTTTCTAACATACGAGGTCTGCACTCAAATCTCGCTGCAGTCCATCACCACCTTGAGACCGAGAAACCAGCGCTCTTGTTCCTGTCGGAGACGCAGATCGGATATCCGTCGGACGTGTCATACCTGTCTTACCCAGGGTTTACCCTGGAGCACCACTTCAGACCACGTGCGGGCGTATGCATGTACGCCCGGGACGACATCTGCTATCGGCGTCTCCGTTACCTTGAAGACTCCAGGTTCTCGACGCTGTGGGCTATAGTGGACACAGGCCTAGACAAAATTGTCTACGCCTGCGTCTACCGTTCGCACAGCGGTGATTTGGAGACAACTGGGCTTACACAGCACCTGAGTGAGGCGGCGGATGCGGCTCAGCAGCGGTACCCTTCTGCCCAATTGGTGTTACTGGGGGACTTCAATGCGCACCATCAGGAGTGGCTCTTCCCATACCAGTGCACAGACCATGCTGGGCGAGAGACGCGAAAGCTAGCGCTTGCGTTAAATCTTACCCAGCTGGTCCAGGGAGCAACGAGGGTACCCGATGTTGATTCGCACACTGCCAATTGCTTGGACCTTTTGCTGACAACAGATCCAGACCGCTATTCGGTGTCGATTTCTTCACCACTGGGTAGTTCCGACCACTGTCTGGTGAAGTCTGTATCCGTCTACTCCCCGCCCGATCCTAGCCCAAGAGGTACCCGGCGGGTATGGCGATACAGTTCAGCAGATTGGGATGGCATGCGATCTTTTTTCGCATGTTACCCTTGGCAGCCTACTTGCTTTTCTTCCACTGATGCTTCGTCGTGCGCGGATGCCGTGTCGGATGTGTTGCGGAGGGGAATGGAGTACTACATTCCGTTCTCTGACATAGCGAAATCTGGCGAAGCTCGTCCTTGGTTTGGTACCGAGTGCAATCGCGCTGATGCGCTTAAGCACGCGGCGTACCTGGCATGGGTCGACGCTCGTAAGCGCAAAGCAAATGACGTGAGTCGGAGGAAGAGAGCCTTCAACAGGGCTGCCAAGTCCTGCAAGAAAGTGTTGCGGAGGGCTCGGTTTGACCACATTAGCCGAATAGGGAACAAACTTGCTTCATACCCAGCAGGTAGTAAGGCTTTTTGGTCCCTGGCTAAGTCGGTCGAATCGAACTTCTGCCGCCCCTCACTACCACCACTGCTGAGACCCGACGGGACGCTGGCCCACTCCGCTGAGGAGAAAGCGAACTTGTTTGCTTCTTTGTTTGCGGAATCTTCACGTCTGGATCCTGGTGGCGCGACGCCCCCTGCTTCTCCTGGTGGATGCGAGTCGAGTATGGCAAACATTCGCATTCATCAGAAGGACGTCCGTAGGGTACTGCGTAACCTAGACGTGAACAAGGCTAGTGGTCCCGACGGGATACCGGCAATTGTTCTGAAGACTTGTGCGCCTGAGTTGTCTCCGATATTGACACGCCTATTTCGCCTTTCGTTTGAGACTGGAAAAGTGCCGAAGGCTTGGAAGCAAGCTAACGTGCAGCCCGTGCCCAAGAAGGGTAGTCGAGCTGACCCGTCGAATTATAGACCCATCTCGGTAACGTCCATACTCTGTAAGACTATGGAACGCGTGCTGAATCATAAGCTCCTGGCGTACCTAGAAGCGAATGATATTCTTAGTGACCGTCAATACGGGTTCCGCCGAAATCGGTCAACTGGGGATCTTCTAGCGTATGCCATCCACATCTGGAGTGAGGCCATAGAGAAGCACGGGGAGGCACTAGCGGTCTCCCTTGACATCTCGAAGGCCTTCGACAGGGTCTGGCACGATAGCCTTATTAGTAAGCTTCCTTCCTTCGGTCTGCCCGCCGGTTTGTGTGATTGGATCGCAGATTTCCTGAGGGATCGGTCTATCCGAGTGGTCATTGATGACTGCTCGTCTGGACTGCTGGATATTAATGCCGGGGTTCCTCAGGGTTCGGTGCTTTCGGCAACACTGTTCTTGCTGCATATTAATGATCTGCTTAAACCCGGTACCTTTGGGTATGCAGACGACAGCACTGTTGCTGAAAGATACGTATCCGACGCACGAGCTGGTGGGTCGCAGATCCGGTCTCTCCGGGAGGCAATGGTTGAGCGCTTGAACGTGTCCTTACAGGCAGTCTCTGAATGGGGCGATGCCAATCTGGTCAAGTTCAATGCTGCTAAGACCCAAGCGTGTCTATTTTCCGCCAAAAGGAGCCAATTCCACCCAGCTCCATCTTTCCGAGGTGCTACCGTGCCGATAACCGACCAACTTGAGCTTCTTGGGGTTACATTAACATCTACTCTCAATTTTGGCCCTTACATAGAGGCAAAAGCCCAAGTGGCTGCAAAGAAGTTGGGGATTCTGGCAAAGGTGAGACGATACTTCACGCCGGAACAGCTGCTTAAACTCTATCAAGCGCAAGTTCGATCGTGTATGGAGTACTGCTCTCATCTTTGGGATGGATCTGCCAGATACCAACTTGATGCCCTTGAGTCAATTGAGAAACGAGCCAAGAGGATCATCGGCAATGAGAGGCTTGTCGCGACGAAGCTCCAAAGTCTGGAACATCGACGACGAGTTGCTAGCCTGTCGGTTTTCTACCGGTTGCATTTTGGGGAATGTTCGTCGGAATTGCATAATTTAATTCCGCCAAGCCCGTTCCATCATCGGACCACAAGACGAACGGCGATGCGCCACCGGTACACGGTGGATATCCCACCCATACGCACAAAACGTTTTGGTAACACATTCATAATGCGTACAGCTAAGGAGTGGAATTCCCTGCCGGAGTCTGTGTTTCCTGATAGCTACAACCTGAGAGTCTTTAAATCAAGAGTGAATAGGTTATTTCTAGGCAAGCGTGCTCTATCTTCGACCACATCATCACTTACCATCAGGTGAGATAGTGGTCAAACGCGTGCCTATGTTTAGTAAAAAAAAAAAAAAAAAAAAACAAAATAGGGTTTTTAGACACGCGTCTGGCTTGGTTTTGGTACATTTTCACCAAGCCATGTGACGTCACGCGTGTCTTCAACTCGCTGTATCTCCTTTATTTTTGTTTACGTGAAAAAAGAAAAAATACGTGTCGAATATTTTTGTTTAAATCTGTCAGACGGACTACTTAGATTGTTTTAGTAAAATACCCCATTGCACTGAGTGACTGATGGTTGCCATACACATAAGTGGGCGCATTAATTGTCACAGCCGGGCGGCAAAATCAAATGTAGAAATATGTAGATGAATGTTCGGGGAAAATTTCGGGCACAAGCGGAATGATGCCGAAATAATGTATTAATTGCTACGTAATGGTTACCCGATCGACACAAGCCGATTGAAACCGAATAAGTGCAATAATTCTTTCGGGTCGGCTTTGTTATTCGGCTAAGGGACTAGTCACACTTATTCAGCTCTACTCAGCTTATGCCCATAGAATACAACGATTTTGTATGGAGACGCGCATCCGTTCAGTTTTCCGCGCCTATTCAGCTTTCGCTGCAAACAGGTATAAAATGAGAACAAATGTTTTATTGTCATGAGAGTTCTATAGATAGAGTTCTGCGCCGTTACTACTAGTTAACTTACGACGCTGTACGCGGCTGATAGAAGCAGAACTGTATAAATGTGACCAAAATCGTTAAGCAAAACGCGAATGGAGCTGAATCAGTGTGAGTAGACCCTTATACAGCCGAACCGATACTGCCGGCAGAGTATGTGTGTAGCCACCCTGACGCTTCGCTTTTTGTGCATATGGTTTTACGGTGTGTAAAACAAAAATTTGGTCTGTCTATTCAGCATTGGGTGCCTGGAGACATAACGACACGATACTATACTCTTTAGTAGTCAAGCTAAAGTAATGCGTATATCCTTTTGCTTCTAGTCGTGGTTCAGTTGGTTCGAGACAAGTTTCATCCTTATGTCGTCGCCTTAGTGCTTGAATGGCCAAACAACCATTGATCAAATTTTACAGGAGACATTTTTTAAAAGTTACGTATGGATATAATGAAAAGTTTACCAAAATCTTTTATGAATTAGAAACCTGACAAGTATTTTTTATATTATTGAAATAGTAATTAAAAATAATAATTGTAATACTGATTATTTTTAATTTTATTGTTGGAGGTTGGCCAAAATGTCGCCAACAAAATTATGTGTAAGGAGATTGAGCATAATGACATGGAGATAAAGCTCTAAAATGATGCGCAAGTATAGTGCTTGTTTGTCCAAACTGCCATCATAGACGCTATACAGTATGTTCAATTTTTATACAAGATTTTCTGTTACATGCGAATACAAGATTTGGCTTGGGAAATTTGTGGACAGACATACATACATTAATGGAAATTGAAACAGGTGTTTAGTAACCCATTTATACTAACATAATATTACACACAACACATACGGACCGCAATGATAACTCCTTCTTTAAGTCGGTTAAATAAAAATAGGTAGTTATTAGTTATTATTTTTGTAAGCAAACTTTTACCGTGACTTTGCCCGCATGGAAAACATTTATCACAACTTCTACAACCTGATCACGTCTTACATGCGAAAAGGTAACAATCAACCTGTATATAACATACAAGTAACTTCAAACACTAAAATAAAAGAAAGTCAATAAAATTCCAACGTACCTTTCCAAATCCGAAACCCTCAATTTACAATCCTTTTTCTTCGTTGTTACTGACATTTTAAACTACTATAACTGCATAAAAACAATATAATTCAGAATTTTGTCTTAGAAACCACGCTATCTCGATAACGAAACAAATAATAGCCAAAACAATATGGCGTCGGAATGCTTGACCGTGATTGGTCGGTCGACGGAGGTTGGACAAACAAGAACAGAGACTGATATTTGAATGCGTACATTTGAGCATAATTTGGAGTTTGACTATTCAAGCACTTAAAACAGTTTTTATAAGGGAGTTTGGATATTTTATTTTTGCTAATAGTGCAAATTACATCCAACAAAATTAAAAAATATATACATTAAAAAGCGTGTAATAAGGGTTGCTATAGTTTGATATAAAAAAGTCTATTTTGGTAAAGTTGGTCGTTTGGCCATTCAAGCACTAGGGCAGCGATGTCTTAAAGAAGAAGCGGGAAGGCACAATCCTCTTATCTACAGCAAACGCACCGGGCTCCGGAAGTTGAGGAGCTAATAACAGCCGCACAGGTCGATCTTCAAGGTTAAGCAACGTTTGCCAAAGTTGGTCTGTGGATGGGTGACCATCTTAACATACCGAGTTTCCTCCGTGCCTCGGAAACCACGTTAAGCTGTTGGTCCCGGCTGTCGTTTGTACATCTTTGGCAGTCGTTGCGGATAGTCGGAAGCCAGTAAATCTGACTCCAGTCTTGCCATGAAGTACCGTGTTACCCAGTTAATTGGTTGTGGAGGTCTGGCAAGCAGCCGCTCCGCGTAAAATACCGGTATTAAACTAAATCCAGTTTGACTGGAAGCCGACCCCAATATAATTGGGAAAAGGCTAGGCAGACGAGACGACCGGGCTCCGGAAGTTATGACTTGCGGATGACAGAGTCTGTCATCTGTTGTTGTTTTAGTAACTGAGTATATTGAACATTGAGGCACTGTAGTCAAGTCCATGGAAATACATTACTAGATGTTTTAAATAGCCTATGCTCTCGAGCCATCAAGGACATCATCATCTGCCTAGCCTTTTCCCACCTATATTGGGGTCGGCTTCCAGTCAAGCCGGATTTAGCTGAATGCCAGTATTTTACGAGGAGCGGCTGCCTACCCGACCTCCACAACCCATTAAATGGGTAACACGGTACTTCATGGCAAGACTGGTGTCAGATTTTACTGGCTTCTGACTATCCGTAACGACTGCCAAAGATCTACAAATGACAGCCGGAACCAACGGCTTAACGTGCTTTCCGAGGCACGGAGGAAACTCGTTATGATAAGATGGTCACCCATCCACAGACCAAACTTGGCAAGCGTTGCTTAACCTTCAAGATCGATCCGTGCGACTGTTATTATTTAGTCACAAGCCATCAAGGACATGAGTTCTTGAAAATAACATACACATAAAAGCTAACTTATCGGGTACAAAGTTTAGCTAGTGAAGTATTTAAAAACAAAAATACAAACCAAATTCTTTGGGTTTTTTCGGTAACATAGAGCTCCAAGTAATAGCATTCGTACCAACAATCAGCACAAAAACCAAAATATTTGAAACCATTTCTCTACCTTCAGCAATTTTCATAATATTTTATGTAAAGGTCATAGAAACAAATATGATTTAACACAGCAACCAAGGAACCCTAATGATGGTTGACATCTTGTAATTATTCAAATTCACATTTTACAAACTCGCGACTTTCCCAGCGATTATTGCAATTTTTCTTTTAACAATTTCACGATAAAGACTAAAACAAATTGACGTATTTTCGACCGTGAAGTGTAAAATGTGGTTTCCCAGATTAATTTGTTTTTATAACGATTTAGTTTCAGTTAACACTTTTTATTATTTACAGATCTCACAGATTTTCTCTTACGTTAAATGTTTTGTTTATTTTTCCATAGCCGTGGTTACGAGTCGAGTCAACCGAATGCTGTTTCGTATTATCGCAATGTTTTGTTATCATGACGGTTTGTAAATGAACAAGTCGTAAGTGTGTTACTCGAGAATTAAATCTTAATTACGGTTTTCACGGTCTGATGCAGTGGGCATTTTTATTTCAAATTATGACATGCATTTCCAAATGAGTACATTTGGTTTAATCAGTGATACATTGTCAGCCTTCACGGTTGTTTTAATTGAGGGAGAAGGCAGATAGTATGGAGAGATGAAGGTTGTGTGCTTCCTATGACTAACTTCTGAATTTCCAGAAGCAAAGTTATTATGTAGGTTTGTGTGAACAAAAATATTTTGATTCAAAAATCCACCACAAACTTTAACCTACATGAAATTATGATGATTTATCAATTCTGGTAGTTTGTTATTTCTTCCGATAGGCTACAGGTAACAATATGACAATCCTACACTCAAACCAATGAGCACCTATTCATCATCATTATCACGTCAGCCGAAAGACGTCCACTGGTGGACAAAGGCCTCCTCCAAGCGTCGTCGGACCCCAGACGCGCAGGACCGATCGGACCTTTAAAAATAATTATGTTTAAGCAATCTTGAACATAATTATTTTTAATGGTTTTCTAATACTCACATAACTATTTACTTAAAAATTATATACCTACTAGAAAACCATGAAAATGGATCTTTGTAAACACATGATTGACGGCCCTTTTCATTCTAGTTTTGATTCCTCATAAGTCATAACAACAGCCCTATTTATAAAAATCTTACACCATTTATCCTTACATTTTTACTATATCCTTATCCTTACTTCCTTACTAATATTAATGGAGCGGCTGCCTACCAGACCTCCACAACCCATTTACTGGGTAACACGGTTCTTCATGGCAAGACTGGAGTCAGATTTACTGGCTTCTGACTATCCGTAACGACTGCCACAGATCTACAAACGACAACCAGGACCAACGGCTTAGTGTGCTTTCCGAGGCACGGACGAAGCTCGTTATGTTAAGAGTCACCCATCCACAGACCAACCTTGGCAAGCTTAACCTTGAAGATCGGCCCTTGTGGCTGTAATTAACGAGCCATGAGCTCCTCACGCTTTCGTTTTCACGCCAACACTACTGAACTGATTGTAATGAAATTTGGTACAGAGATAGTCTAGAGCCTGAGAAAGGAAATAGGCTACTTTTTATCCCGGGAATAGGTTCTCTACGGACCTCGCGGGCGAAGCCGCTGACAGAAACTAGTATTATTATATTATTTATGTTAATATTATAAATGCGAATGTAACTCTGTCTGTCTGTCTGTCGCGCTTTCACGTCAAAACTACTGAACTACTGATATATGTTTCTGGTTAGTCTGTAGCACCACTTCTTCTCCACAGCTAAAACATAAGGAAGTGGTGACGGGCGGGCGTTTTGTGACTGTCTTTTGTAAAACTTGACGTTCAAAAAGTGCTGGCTCTCAGCCTAATTTTAATAAATGACTTTTAAACTTTCTTCTTCTTCTTATCGTGCGGGTAGTAAGATCTAACGACCCTACATACCCAAGTGTCAGAGTTTCTAAACCGCCTCAATGGCCTCTGACATGGTTTGGCGCCCGCCATTTGGCGGCCGGGACTACCGGCTTATACGTGCCTTCCGAAGTACGGAATCATCTTTTTATCAGACAATCAGGTGATTCAAGCCTGCAATGTCCTAACCAAACTAGAAACACGAACTTTGAATTTGAATCGCACATAAGTAGACCATCACCATATGGCATAAAAAACACTTGGAGGCAGAAGCTTATCCAAATAAAACACCCACAATATTTAAATTAATTTCTAATTCAATAAAAATAAATTAAATCAACAATTTGGTGGCAAGATAGCTTCTAGAGTCTGTGAACAGAGTCATTCAGAAATGACTCCAGACGTCGTGCTGTTAAAATCATAGCATTACTGAAACACAACATTTTCATTTGTTCGAAAAACTTTTCAATTTTGCGAAAATATTTTTCTAGGCCCTATACAACTTATTCTCCTAGATTCTTTTTTATTTGTATTTTTTCACTGTATTCGATAAATGTATAGCACATAATTATGTTAATTATTTCCAAAGACCAACCTTCTCTCAAAACACTTTCAAGAATTAAACTTTCATTATTGCCTGGTTTCATTAGATTATATATAACAATATCTTTTTTTATATTAACATTGTCTTATTTTTATTATATATTTAACAACATCTTATTTAGAACAGATTGTTGTCGAGATAACGCATCACAATTTTACGACAGCATTCTGGGTAAGGTTTGCTGAGATCCACGTTAGCAATTTGGAATAAATTATCACTTGTATAGACTACGCATCTGAAAAAAAAAGGATTTAATTAGATATTTGTTGTTTAATTTCAGTGTACCTACGATGAATGGAAAAATGTTTTCAGTCTAACTGGACGAGACGAGAAGAAGGTTATTATTTTAATATGAAGCTATTGCCTATATGACCTCCACAACCCAATAACTGGGTTTACTGGTACATATACTGGTTGCCAGACTTTTGTTCTTCTGCCTACCCATAACGACTGCCACAGACCTACGAATGATAGCCGGAACCAAGAATTGCACATTCTGCTCAAGGCATGAAAGGGTCTGGTGTGAAATGGGTGGATACAGGCCTTCCATGGCAAGCGAAGCTCAATGTACGCGTATTCCTCAAATATTTTGAACTCTTTCTTTTTGTATCTATTGACTCTTGACCAATTAGTGGCTACTTGGACCGCACTATCGTCAGGTCTTGAATGGTGCAGGGGCAAGGCATTAATAAAACAGCAAGAAAGTGGAGGCATATCTTGCGAAGGGACTCCTAACTGGTACTCTGTTTGGTATCGGTCTATGTTACCCCATTTGGCCAGATTGTTTCTACAGCGGCTTACCTGGGCCAGCAATCAGTTCAAGCATTCCCAGATCAGTCCAGGCAGTCAGGTAATCCCACTTCACTTTGTATCCCGGGGGTGGGTGCTCTGCCGGAATGATGAAGTGTGGAGGGGTAGGATGAGTCGCTTAACAATAAAAATATAGATACATACGAATTATACTCAATTATGGTGGAAGAGCAGTGTATCCTGTCACAATGTCCAGCAAGAGTGAAGGTGGTTCCGAAGGGGACCACGTCGTTAATCACCTGAATATAGCAGCCTTACTTGTGAGCTGGAAATTAAATGGTAAATCATAAAAAAAAAAAAAATTAAAGGTTTATTTTGCGAACATTAAAATAATACAAGTTCGCTAATTTGAAATGTTGATGAAATGCTCGATTAGTCAGACTCATGTTATTAAATCTAAAACAGCAATACAATGAGGGCTATCGCGTTTGAATTCACCGCTAGAGGCGCTAATGTCGCGTGAGGTTTGCGATATGTCAAATTTCACAATTGGTTGGCTTTTGACGCGAGTTTATTTATATTTGTTTGTGAATATTTTACTAAAACCGCCAGAATAATTATGACAGATTAAGTTACGGTTCTCCTGACTCCTACGGTTCCACTGTATTGAACTTTTTTTCTGTCGGAAATATGTATTTATGTCCTTTTTTTCATTATAATCAGTCCACGGCGACGATATCTGTTTTATTAATCGCACGGTCACGGCAACTAAAATTATTTCCCTTCTAACTTTGTTCACATGCGCGTACTTTAAAGCTACGATTAAATACCTCACTCAACAGTGGCGCCAAGCAGGTGGTTGGTGAGAACAAAAACAGTAGCCCTCATTGTATACGTGCCTGGTAAAATTAATTTGTTCTTCTTTCAGTAAAGTGACATAAGAGATAGGCAGCTGCCTGGTATTTTCTCAACTATGTTGGGGTCGGTTTCCTGTCTAACCGGATGCAGCTGACCAATATTTTCTATCAACCTCACAACCCACTAGGTAAAAGTCAGAAATATATAATTATATAACAGACAAAAATACGAATTTAAAGCTTAATCAATATTAGCTTATAAAAAAATAGATATGCGCGTACGAAGTCGCGGGCAAAACCGCGACTTCGTACCTTCGTGTCTAATTTTTTCGTGTTACCGTGAGAATTTCGAAAAACCCTTCCTTAATGCTCCCTTACACTGCCCGAGGAACCTACTTGCCAAATTTCAGCTTTCTACAATCAGTAGTTTCGGCTGTGAGTTAACTGTCAGTCACTCAGTAACTGAAGAATTTTATTGTATATTAATAAAGAAAAGATTATTTAAGTATCGTATTATTAAGATAATTTAGAGATGTTTGTAATACCACTTGTTACAGACCCAAATATTATGATAAACATGTTATTATTGTTTTCGACAATTACGTTTGTTATTTTCCGTTATCTCTTTTGCTTAGGAAATGTTGTAACGATAGTATGAATTTTTCTATTAGCGTTTTACATAAACATATTGATACACTTATGATAACACCAGTTTAAACCTTATTCGTGGTTTTGGTTGCTATTTGATACGAATAATCATGTCGTCTTTTGTATACCTAATTGATAAATAAAGGAAAAAAAACTGGGTAACACGATACTTCTTGGCAAGACTGGTGTCATCTCACTTCTGAATTCCCGTTACGACTGTCAAAACGAATACAAGGGTTATATGTAAAAATGATCAGTGCAAAATTGTTGCAAATTTAACGCTTTACAATTTTGATCGTAGGTAATAACATCATTGGAGCTATATTAACACATATTTTTGTGACATTTAACCTTCCATAACTTACGCAAACACGAGATTTTACGAGTTTTCAGCTTAATATCACTCATTCCGAGACTCACCCATTTTATGCTTATTTGATTAGACTATTAAATAATATTTTACAAAAATCTAATAGCATTGTCCTCTTTATTTTGCGCCTTCGCATACTACATATATTATACATTCAGTCAAAAAAGTATCGGGAATGGATGATTTGTTTATGGTTCCAAATTCAAATTTTTGTTTTTTTGTAGTTGTTAGATTGGCACAACTGTTTTCCATTTTGGCGCGGAGTTTGAGTTGCATCTGTTATTTATATTAAATACAGTGCTGGTTTTAGTAATATCATATATAGTGTGTATTGCGAATTTCATAATGGACAAAAATATCGAACAAAGAGTTTGTCTTAAATTTTGCATCGCCAATGGAATTTCGTGTTCGGAGTCACTGAAAATGTTACAGAAGGCTTACGGTGAATCGACTTTATGGCTTATGAGTGGTTCAAAGCGTTCAAAAGCGGTCGAGATGTGATGGAAGATTTGCCTCGCTCTGGTAGGCCGTCAACGTCTGCAACTGAAGTTAACATCGCAAAAGTGAAGGAAATAGTGACTGAAAATCCCCATTCAACTCTGAGAGAGATAGCCGCCGCACTTTCTGTATCTCACGAGTCAATCCGTACCATTTTAACTAATCATTTGGATATGTAACATGTTGCTGCTCGGCTAGTCCCAAAAGATCTGAATTTTCTCCAAAAACTCAATCGCATGAAAGTCGCTGAGGACATGCTAGAACGAGTCAGTTCGGACCCAACATTCATGAAACGCATTGTTACTGGTGACGAGACGTGGGTTTACGAGTTTGACATGCAAACTAGTCAACAAGCTTCGGAGTGGCGCCTTCCAACTGAACCGTTTTCAATCGATAGAAGACATAAAGGAGAATTCGCGGCGATAACTCAACTCAATTCCGGAAGCAGCGTTTAAAAAATGTTTTGATGAATGGATTATTCGTTGGCGCAAGTGTATCGTTTCTAAAGGAGCATACTTTGAAGGTGATAAAATAAATTTGGATGAATAACAGACATTTTGTGTATTATTGATCTTTTCCCGGTACTTTCTTGACAGAGTAGTAAGTTCTTTTACCATGGTTTATCACTCATTTGCGTTGAGATACATAACAATAATATAACAGAATAGAAAAAAAAATCAGCACAGACACAAACTCACAGCAACAAAGGCAAAGTAAACAGAAATAATAGTAGGTACACAATTGCGCCCGTAAGGTGCCCATAGGCCTCTGCCTAGAGTTTTACGGGCAGCGGGGCGGCGGAGGCGGCGGTGGCGGCGGTGGCGGCAGCGCCGGCGGCGGTGGCGGTGGCGGCGGCGACGGCGGCGGCGCGGTAGCGGCATTATCTAATGTGTAAAATCAAATGAACTGACCCTCGAAAAGAGCGGCGCGGTAGCGGCGCGAGGGCGGGCAATGATAGGTGCGCGCCAATCGAGCGGTGACCGCGCGGTGTTGTAATCGAGCGGTGTTGTTAGCTTTTTTTTTTTTGTAGCCTGTATTTTCCCACTGCTGCGCAAATGCCTCCCCCAAATCCTTCCAAGTAATCTTTTCCCACGCCACCTCGTACCAGCCTTATGAGCATAAATCTCTTTTAGTCTGTAGATTATACCTTATTAGCATGCGCGCTTTCTATATAAGCCTTTACCCATGAAGAAATGCGAAAAAAGAAGGAAATAAAAGAAGTAATTTTAAGCAGTGTTTTTATTTGATAAGCAGAAATAAGACACGTAGTAAATAATTTTTAAGAATATCTTTTAGTACTGAACAGTTGGTCCAACATAAGAAAGCTTCAGCCAAGGTATCGATGAAATTGCTGTTCTGCAATAAGCAGCCCAGTAGATGGATCCAGCAAGAAAAATCGCCTGCATCATAACAACACAATCAGTTCTTATGATTTTCACTGTTTTCCTTTCACTTCAAGAACTAAGTTGATACAAAAGTTCTGAGAGTAAAAATACGAAATGCAGCAGCTCATGAATGAAACAGGCGCTGAAAGATGCCGTTATGACTAATAGTACTACTTCGAGCAAAGCTCTTTCTTCTTTTGATAATGCAATACCTACATCTTTACAGAATAATATCAGCAGAAAATAACGAGTTTATAACAACATAATTATATTTTGTCTTCAGTAAATAATAGCACTTCGCCCGCGACTTCGTTCGCGCGAGTATAGTAGGTACTCCACAAACTTCATCTCCTATACCTCTCTATCCTCCATCTTTATAGGGAAATGTGTAAATTTGTTTTTTTAACCGCAACTTTTTTCTTAGAGCATTTTATACCCGTCGTAACTTTTAAACGAAAGGTCAGATTTGAATAATTTAAAGTGTAATTTACATGTACATAAGCAACCTTAATTGTGATACCATTTAAATGGAAATGGATTAATATCATGATACCAAAATCACCTCTATTCCATTCCGCCCGGGTTTTGATTCAATTATTTGAATAAAAAGCGGTCATTGCGACTTCACCATAATAGTTAGACATATACCCTCACGGACTTTTTATGGGTAATTATGTGTGCTTTAATTATGTAGTACATTATGTTTATGTGTCACCAATAGTTTTCTAAGCGCACGCCAAATAAAAAAAATATAGGCAATTTTTTTCTACTTTGAGTTCCATTTCTGCAATTTTCTTAAGGATCTCTATTTTTTTTAAATATAATATATGTAGTCAATGTTTATCAAAGATAATGTAGGATTGTAATGGTGAAAGAATTTTTCAAATAATTCCAGTAGTTTCGGAGCCTACTCATTACGCCGACGCCTACGCGGGTGTGTACGTGTACGTTCCATTGAAGTTTAATTCTGATAAAATATTATATTGTTTTTGAAGTCGTATAATTTTATTAATATATGAAAAATAAAAATATTGTGAAAATGCATTTAATTAATGTAACAAAATAATGTTACATAAATGGAAATTATCAAAATTATTGCTAATTATCGTCTACATGGCTTGAACCAACACAAAAACATTTTTTTTTTGTAAATGTAAACAAACTTGCATGCCATGCGACTAGAATGCGATGCGAATGTGAATGGATCTAATAAGTTAGCAGAATATCATTTACCAGTGACATAAAATCGCATCGCATTCGCATGTCATGTTTTGGACACGTTAATTAGTAGAATTAGACCGATTTAAGCAAAAATTATCCAATCCACACAAACCTCATATCGAGATAATTGACTTAAAAAAGTTTTTCTTTCTTTATTTGTGATAGATTTGCATTTGACTCTAGTCTAGGTCAGAGATGACAGTGACAAAGTCTACGATGGAGCAAGCTCGCGGTATTTCTTTCTTTGCTAAAAGTTGTGATATACGAGTATCTTACTAAGTGTACTAAATTAATTAAGGTATTTCGCGAATAAATTGTTATAGTATAGTAGACATTCAATATCGGGCTCGAGGTTGTCGAATTGGCCTACTGATCGTCGTTGAAATCACACGTAAGTTGAGGACAGCATTCTGGGTAAGGTTTGCTGAGGTCCTGGTCAGTAACGTGGCAATTTGAAATATCGTTAGCGATGACGCCACATCTGGAAAAAAAAAAATAGATTTTTTAATTTTTGTGTATATACAATGAATGGAAAAACGTATTCGGTCTTACTAGACGAGAGGAGAAGAAGGGTATTTTTTTATATAAAGTAGTTGCATATTTGACCTCTACAACGCAATAACTAGATTTACTGGTATTCTGGTTGCCAGACATTCGGTCTTCTGTATACCCATAACGACTGCCACAGACCTACGAGTGATAGCCGGAACCAAGAATTGAACATGCTTTTCAAGGTATGAAAGGGTCTGGTATGAAATAGATGGACACGCAAGGGTAACTCAAATATTTTGAGCTTTTTCTTTTCGTGCCTATTGACTCAACTTATCAACTTTTGACCAGTACGTGGCCATTTAGACCGCACTTGGTTAACTATGTTCAGGTCTTGAATGGTGCTGGGGTTTGGCATAGTCAACAACAAAATAGATGGAGGCATATCTTACAAAGCTTTTTACTGGCACTCTTCACTCACTGTCACACACTCAGTTAAGACATTTTTAGATTAGCCGCTGCAGCACAGTATAAAATCATCATCATCATCTTCCTGTCCTTAACTCAAATTATTTGGGGTCGGCGCAACACGTTTTGTTCTTCTATTTTGTTCTATCAGTCGTCACTCTCACTAACTCCCTTTTCTTTCATATCGCTCCTCACACAATCCATCTATCTTTTCTTTGGCCTTCCTCTCCCTCTCCAACGCATGTAACTAGAATTAGTTACATGCGTTTCATCCCTCCTCTTCACATAACCATACCAAGACAAGCGATTACCTTTTAACTTTTTCGTCACTGGCTTCTAATGTACTCATTTCTCACATTATTCCATTTTCGTTACTCCACACATCCATCTCAACATTCTCATCTCCGCTACATGCAATCTATTTTCATCCTTCTTTTCGCAGCCCAACATTCTGATCCATACATTACGATAGGTCTTATCACGGACTTAAAGATTTCCCTTTTAACTTGAGGGGCATCCGAGGGTCACAAATTGTTACAGTGACCTGTCGCCATTTCATCCATCCTGGGTTGATCCAGCGCGTTACGTCTCGGTCTATATTGCCATCTCCCTAGACAAGCGACCCGAGGTACCGAAAGTTTAAACAAATCGGTAACGGCGTTCCGGTGAGAGCTATAGGACTGGAGAGGCCGCCGAAATCGAAGAACAGGTACTGTTTTGGTTCTGCTCAATTTCAGGCCACCACGTCTCCAATTTGCTCTGGACCTCTAGGCCGCTTTCGGCAACCAGCACAATGTCATCAACAAACAGCATGCACCAGGGAGCCTCTTCCTAGATGTCCGACGTCAGAGCGTCCATTACAACAGGAAGAAATAAGGGCTGAGGGCCGACCCCTGGTGCAAACCGACTGCCACACTGAAGCTGTCAGTGGTGCCCAGTATAAAATATATATAAAATATCAGCACTGTATAAAATATCTACCAGTATTGTGACTCGGCCCTCTCCTTGAATTAATTTCCTACATCTGCGCGGTACGTAAACACGCGATAGGGGTGCCCGCCTCCAGTATTTTAAGTTTATCGACTTACTTACTTGAGTTTCTTTCTAGTTTTGAAATTATAATAAAATTAAAAAAAGGAAACTGCTGTCGCCAAAGGTTACCAAACTCCAATTCTTACAAACTCCAACAACTAACTACTACACCAAAATGTAAGGAACAACTGACGTATAATTATATCTTTTTTCATCTCAGCTTATTCTTACGTCTCCTTTACTCACAGCACGGAGTATAACAATATTTTGTCACCCATTCGAGGTTTGACAAACCTTGCAAACCTTACTTAACATCAGAACCTCTAACTTCCTGTCACAAAATTTTACTTAAATTATACTGGTAATGTTAGGCCCACTTGCACCAAAACTACCAGTTAAATAATAAACTCAGGGTTGACTTACTCTGGGTCAAATTTTAACTCATACTTGACGTTGCATGAATAGAAATTACCTCAGTGTTAACTAACCAGAGGTTTATGTAACGCTTATAGATGCTGGCGGGAAAAATTCCGAATCATTCCCGTCGAATACTTCGGAAGTATTCCGAAATATTCCGAAACTTTGGGAATATTTCAACTGTCAAAAAAAAAACAGGAAAATCGACCTTACTACCTATTTCGCGCTTGGAAGTTGTAAATTATAGGTATTATCTTTAGTTGTGTTGTGAGCGGTAGGTATATTAAGTTTATGGTTGTGAGTGCACGTCGCATCAAGCACAACGTCGCGTCATGGGCAGCGCGAGCCCGACTGGGCGCGTGGCGCGGGGAGCCACCACACCACAAACAAACACGTTTATTCCCATTGAATTACACATTTATTCGGCGGAAACATTCGATTGCGGGGTACGAATATTTCCCGCGGGGGCGAAAACTTCTCCGGGGAGCATCTCCCCTCTTACCACACCCCGCACCGCCATCGCCTGCACGCACGACTCGTGGTAGTCGGCAGCGGCGGCGGCGATCGACGATCGATGCAAAATACGATTATTCAGCAAAAAAAAAAAAAATCTTAATTAAATTCATTTTGAATAATTCTGATTTAAAGAAACTTTCCCAGAAGTATTCCGGAATTATTCAGAATTTTCCAGAAGTTTTGCAACTATAGTAACGCTCATTCATTCTTTTTATATCCCACCAAATATGAGAGAACGAATGATGAACGATTTGAGTGTTGTGCTCTCTCGCCCTACGACAGTTTGCATAAGTCTATTCCTTTATGTTGACTGACAATGACAAGTGCATGACATGTGACATGTGCAATGACCAGTGACATATAGTATTATTTTTCTTGCACGTGTTGCGTCTGTGTCGTGTTATTTTAACAACAAACCTCGTGCGTGAGGTCCTAATTTCACAAATAGTGACAGTTTGCTACTTTTAGGGTTACATACCCGAAGGGGAATGAAACCCTATTACTAAGCTTCCACTGTCCGTCCGTCCGTCCGTCTGTCTGTCAGAGGGCTGTATCTCAAGAACCGTAATAGGTAGACAGTTGAAATTTTCACAGATTGTGTATTTCTATTGCCGCTGTAACAAATAATAGAACAAAGGTTTATAGTACGGAACCCTTCGTGTACGAGTCTGACTCGCACTTGGCCGGTTTTTTTATATAAACTGATGGGGTTAGCGTTTTACAAAAACACAAAGCTTGGTTGGAAGTGTTGAAAGAGTTCAATCCTTTGGACAAACTGGATAAACATAACCTAAAATAGTAGCAGTACGTCAATTTTGACATTATAACTCAGAATAAGTTAACTTACACCTCCCACATCGGCGGGTTAAAAATACAAAATTGTAACTCGAGGTTAGCCCCTAACTCTCGGTGGTTCAAGATGTAATTATAATTTAACTCCAAGGTGAGCCTTACTAGGCAAGTGGGCCTTACTAGGTAGGTACCCGTAGGTAGTCTGTGGAGTTGTAGTTAAAAAAAAAATATAGTCTTACCTTTTTACCTTTTGGAGTTCCAAGGTAAACGCAAAAATATAGTTCTAGGTACGCACCCACGTACTGATTAATTAGAGCAACCAAAATCACCAAAAATATTCTGTAATTTTTCTTTTCCATTTTAGTAAAGTACTTATACTTATTTAAAAAATATGTATTCACAAATCACCCGCTTACTGCTCACAAATCAATCACACCGTTCGCTTGTCACTGCGGGTCATTCGCGACTTGTAGCATACGGAGAGTAGGTATGACTCGCGTTCCGACCGTGTTTGTATGAAGATTGAATACTGTAGATATCTTTACTGTGGCTGCAGTTTGTATCCCGGGATCGCATGCTCTGCTGGAGTGATAAAGTGTGGAGCCTGGAGGGATAGGATGAGTAGTTAAACAATAAAATTAAAGGTACTTACGAGGCATAATTAAGCATGGTGGAAGAGCAGTGTATCCTGTAGCAATATCCTACAGGAGTGAGGGTGGTACCGAAGGGGACCACGTCTTTAACCTCCCAAACATAGCAGCCTTCCTTGTCAGCTGGAATTAAAATGGTAAGTCATTACAAATAAATATATTAAATATGAAATATGTAACCAAAATTCTGTAATTCAAACAAACAAAGATTTAAGCTGTGGTAAATTAGTTTGTAAATACGAGTAATTACAAGTACAACATTAATGGTCTGATTAATAAATCGGATATGCCATCTGTGTGCTTGGACGAATCGGCTACAGAAGGTATGAAGGTATTATTAAATTAATACATATTCAAAGTCTTGAGCCTTCCTTTTTCAGATTATCTCGCAAAAATCAAATATCAATAAAAATCATCATTTGCCTAGCCTTTTCTCAACTATATTGGAGTCGACTTCCAGTCAAACCGGATTCAGATGAATACCAGTATTTTACGTGAAGCGGCTGCCTACCAGACCTCCACAACCCATTAAATGGGTAACACAGTATTTCTTGGCAGGACAGGTGTCAGATTTACTGGCTTCTGACAATCCGTAACGACTGCCAAAGTTCTACAAATGACAGCCGGGACCAACAGCTTAACGTACTTTCCGAGGCACGGAGCAAACTCGGTATGTTAAGATGGGCACCCGTCCACAGACCAACCTTGGCAAGCGTTGTTTAACCTTAAAGATCGACCTATGCGGCTGGTATTAGCTACGAGCTCCTCAATAAATTCAATAAAATTATCCCCTTTATTTTGGGTCTATCTGGACAGATGGGTTTATGGACAGAAGGAAGGTATTTACCCAATAGTGAGACAATACGAACTAAAAGTATTCTATTCTAAAAGGGAAGACAAAACATATAAAAAAATCCTCACCAAATTCACTTGGTTTCTCAGGAAGTGAGGCGATAGAAGTTGCGGCACTTACGGTACCAACAATGAAGGCAAGAAGTAAAATTTTTGATACCATTTTGTGAAAAATATCCAACTTTAATGAGATAAAATGCTAGAAACGACCAAATTTCGCTTAGTAACTGAGTAACTTAGAATTTTTCAGTTTTAAAACACTACCTGCTGCCGTGGGCGTTGACGGCAGACTGACAGAACGATCAGAGAGCCTCTTGTTTTTATCTGTACGGCGAGTCTATAGAACTTAGACCCAACCATATGGATAGTTTTCACGAACCTATTGTAGTCCACGGAGCTCTTTAGACAGTCGAAACGATTTTGAAGTTCGAGCTGTTCAAGTTTCACCACGTTGATCACAGAAACATCATTGAATATCTACTTCTTCGTCCTTCTACCAGGCCCGTTTCCTGTGCTCACGCTGTCTGAAGAAGGGTTCATCATATAGAGGTCTTCTTTCCCTATAAAACTGGCCAATCCAAATAGCCCCACTTGCAGCTCGTCACCGTCTCGTTTGCCTAGTTTTGCATTAAAGTTCCCTATAACCACGGTCTTCTTCTTCTGGTGTGGGCAATAAGGTTTAACGACCCCACACATCTTAGTGTCAGAGTTTCTAAACCGCCTCAAGGGCCTCCGACAAGGTTTATTTGACGACCGCCATTTGGCGGCCGGGACCACCGGTTTACACGAGCCTGCCGAAGCACGAAATCATCTTTTTTATCAGACAATCAGGTGATTCCAGCCAGCTGTCCTAGCTAGCCAAACTGGATAATATGGTCTCTATTTCGTTGTTTTTCCTGTCCTTATATCAAATAAGGTGTAAAATAAAGTATGAATAAATAATAAATAAAAATTTAGATCAGAGTAAAATCATTTGATGAGTTCCTATCCATAAAAAATATATTCTAGAAAACAAATGTCATTTTATATTGAAAGACATGAATGACTATTCTTCGTAGAGTCCTCCTCGTTCTTGTGTCGTATTCCACAGTGCTGAGAATCGTAACCTCCTTTCTGTATCACTTTCACACGTATGATGTTTCTCCAACTAGAGAGAGACAGAGAGAGGTAGAGTAGAGTACCTAAGCAGAAGTCATGCTGCTGATACTGAAGGTATTATCCAAAGTTTGGTCATCCTGTGGAACCCGAAATTTTTTAAGATAAATGATTATGATAAGTTGCGGTAATTTTAATCGGCATTTAGTCCAATAATGTTGTAAGCCTGAAGGTGGGCGGAAGAAGATAATATATGCAACTTAAATTGTAATAAAATATTTCTGAATTATTCGAAAATATAAACTTCATTATTGCAACGAAAAATTCCAATGGCCAAAGGTGCATTTACATAAGCAAATGCTACATCACAGAATAAACGTAAGCAAATTCCTTAAACCAACTAAATAAACACAAAATTTATTAAACACATGTTTTCTGCATATTACTTCCATGAAAATTAAAAAGAACATTTAATTATTTTAAATAATGAAATACAAGGTCTTCCGTCCTACTTGTGAAATATGTATTGTTAATTTATAATAATACCTATTATATATTCCAATTTTAGTTGGCAAGTATGGTTAAGATGCTGAAGAGCCGCAACTCATAAATAACTGATAGAAAATCTTCCTGTCTTTTGTCTATACCAGTTTATAACATAACATTGTTAGGTTCCTGGAAAAGAATGTGAAATTGTGGTATATGTTTTTTGACTATATGATCTAGCATTAAATTGAAGGAATACACGATACGAAGACATTTTCTCGATAGAATAAAAATACAAAGTTCGAAATATCTTTTTACTTTTTTTAGCTACAAGACGCAACGCTTTAGATTGGTCCTATGAAAATTACTTTAAAATAGTTTAAATTAACTGAACAGATTTTAATTTAATAATACTTTTATGTTATCAAATCCGAAAATATGTTTTGGCACTGATGTGTTTTTATTCCGAGCTAGTCTCTTATTATCGTCATCTCATCTTGTGCCTAATGATTTTGAGATATAAAAGTATTTGCATCTCTCTCGTTTGTTCAGTTCTTCAGATGCTCCGTGGAGCTCTTACAGGAAGGACCTGTGTCACTTTTTTTCAAATCGGAACTGTCAGATTTTTGTAATTTAAATATTTTTCCCAACAGTCGTGGTTCGTGGCTCGTGGTTTAGTAGTTTACAATTAAATTTAGTGTTAAAAAAGTGTCTGTACCATGTGAAAGTTTATTTTAATGACCTTGAGCAATATACAACGTAATGTTTTACTATCTGCGCCAACTTTTGAATTATGAATAAAATTTATATGAAATAAAAGATCAAAACAAAATAAATTCCAACGTCGCTTTCCAGGAATTAATAGCTACGGCTTGAAGAAAATAGTGACTCCTGTCCCTAGTGACCTTCATTTGTAAACACGTACAGAATCCTCCAACGTTTTCATATCACAAAGCAATATTGAGTAAAAAACATTTTTTCTGTATTGGAGTGTCTGTTTTACAACGTATCTCAAGATACACGTTAAAATAAATGTTTCCATTTTAGAATTGATATAAGTCAAACATCAATCTGCCAAGAATTTTATAAAATGTCAAAGGAGAAAGCCCAGAGATGAAATGGAATCGAGTTTGAATTGTGTTAAGTAAATAATAGCTTTTTCCCCCAACATGTCTGCGTGGGTTTCAAGAGTTCCAGAAATAAATGAAAAATATGTAATCCTACTAATATAATGAATCTAAATCATGTTTCTAACCTCCTGATATTTGGTAAGTCTTAACCCCTCATTATTCCAGTCCAGGGCTGGGCATAATGAAGCAATGCACACTTTGCTTAATTGAAATACATGAAGCAGAAGAAATACAAATTACAAACTACTATCTATTCTTTATGTTTGCAAATACCTCAGACATTTTTTACTTTTTTTTTAATATACTGACATACCGATTAATGTAATTGCTAATACCCCATACATTCTTTACTCATCATCATCTGCCTAGCCTTTTCCCAACTATATTGGGGTCGGCTTCCAGTCAAACCGGATTCAGCTGAATACCAGTATTTTACGTGAAGCGGCTGCCTACCAGACCTCCACAACCCATTAAATTGGGTAACACGGTATTTCTTGGCAAGACTGGAGTCAGATTTACTGGCTCCTGACAATCCGTAACGACTGCCAAAGTTCCACAAATGACAGCCGGGACCAACGGCTTAACGTGCTTTCAGAGGCACGGAGGAAACTTGGTATGTTAAGATGGTCACCCATCCACAGACCAACCTTGGCAAGCGTTGCTTAACCTTGAAGATCGACCTGTGCGGCTGTTATTCTTTAGCCACAAGCACCCATACATTCTATACTGTTCACTTTAATACGTGGCAAATTAAAATTGAACGATCTCCTAAAATGGAAAATGCAGATCGACTCTACAGACAAACGTGTGCGTAGATTAATCTAAATATTTAAAAAACTTAGGGGGTTGCCGACTTCAAATATCTGATTACTATCTATCTTGCTCTCGCTCAATCAGTCCTTGGGTATTGCGTGACCACGTGGGGTGGAGCGCACAAAACGTCCATGCTACGACTAGAAAGAACGCAGAGGGCCGTACTAAAGGTCCTATCAAAGAAACCAATCCGCTTTCCGACTTCTGACCTCTATTCACTTTGCAAGATTCTCACAGTAAGGCAGCTCTTTGTACTACAGACTGTACTCAGGAAACATAAACAGATACACTACGACCTCACATAGTACTGCAAAACGCCTCTCCGAACGAGTTTGCAAAAATGTACCCTGTGGAACGGCTGTGACTAGAAGACATTTTAGGTTTATCGGCTCTAGGATCTACAACAGCACAAATAAGACCTTAAATATTTACCATCTACCCCGTAGTCTCTTGAGGAGAAAATTGATTGAGTGGTTGAAATCATTATCATATGATGAAACTGAAAGAATTGTGGAAACTTAACTAGCAGAAACACTGTCACATACCCAAACTCTCACTCACATACAGCCCCTCACTCCATACACGCACACACAAACACTCGCTAACACACCCCTCACACACACACACACTCTCCCACACATCCCCTCTTTTCCACTATAATTTTACGTAATATAATGATGATACAGTAAAAATAGTTTAAGTCTGGAACAACTGTATTCTTATTTAGATGGGCGTTGATAGCTGCGACACAGTTGTAAACTTTTTGTAGCTATCATCGTTTTACTTGTATTGTGCCGAAATGTTTATGTTCCAAATAAATAACCTTTTACTTTTACTTTTTTTTAATTGATAGAAAGAGACTAACTAATTCCATAGAATTGGGCAATTCTGATATTTGTAAACAACACTTTGGTGACACTTCGAAACAATTTACAATTTTTTCGCAAAACATACGTACCTAGTATAAATAAAAAAATTAACTTCTTAATCGTTCTTTTGCATCGTTTACAATTTCAACCGGATGTCATCGTGTTAACTAAATGTTGGCTGGATGAATCATTTTAATGGGTTACACTTGGACAGTTATAAATGTTGTGAATAGTGATTTTAACCTAAACGTATTTGCAAATACGCGTGTCGGAACCGAACATTAATGATGCTGACTGTCTACGATTAGATATTTTTACTTATACTATAATAGCGATTTATCGGTCACCATCTTTTAAAAACGTAAACAACTTCCTTATTTCTTTGGAAAACGTTATTAAGTCATGTAAAAGCCAACACTGCGTCTTGATATCAATCTTGATATTAAAGATAACTTTACTGATAACCGAGCAGAAGAGTTCCTAAGCTTAATGGCTCAATATGGTTATGTACCGGGTCATAATCTACCAACACGAGGACAAAATTGATTAGACCATTGCCTAATCAAATCTTCTCAACCACCTACGACTATTGTTTGTCATTTCGATGTCTCGGATCATAGTTGTGTATTGTGTAGCCTTGATTCAAGTCTCTACAAAGAAAAACTTAAAATAATTATCACTAAGAGCGGGTTGTTTTACGTCCACTTAACGCATGCATAAACGTTAAAAATGGCACTAACTATCGATAAACCAAAAACTGAGTTGTATCACAAAATGTCAGCGATAACACACGCGAAAAAATAACGATGACGGTAACAGATGGTTTGAGCACTGGTTAACGTTACATTATTTGCGTCAAGTAGAACAATACTGTGAACTTTCCTTTGAATTCCTCAATAGCAGTTTTTCTGATGACACAAAAAAGGGTCGAATGCAAAAAAAAAGTATTTAGGACATGTGTTAATAACTTGAGCTATTGGGATGAATAGGAATTTATACCAAAACAAGATAACGTGTATGAAAGGAAGTATAGATCTATTGCTAACACACCAAATCATAGACGAGATAAAAATTAATACAATTAATATAACAGTAGGATTTCTTGGTCGGTCCTCGCCGACATTAAACTGTGCATCAATCGTTGCTCATTTTTTTTAATTATTACTAATGTAGTTTTAAATAAAACAATATTTTTTCGTATCTTTCAATTAATGAATGACAGCGAGTTCTGCAAAAACAAAACGAAAAGTCCGAAAAATATGAAAAATTTTAAAAGTAAATATTACCAACATAGTTTGGTGTTAAGGTAGGTATCAAAAAAATATACCAATAAGACATCGTACGCGATAAAAACATAAACAATTTTTTTGAAAAGACGGATAGATAAAATTTGACGTGAACAGTCAAATGTTGCTGTACCAGAAAAATCTTCCATCTATTTTATAAGGAAAAAGTGTTGCTTTCAACTGGCAACCCTTATAACAATGACGTCCAGTTTAATAAGCTCTGAAACAACGCTTCAAATTTAAGGAACGTTAAACATCTTCAATGATTGCATACTGCCATGTCTTACATACGGATGCCAAACTTGGGCCTTAACTGAACAACAACAAAATAAATTAAATATACATATACAGAATGACGATATAGAGATACAGTCAGAATGGGATAGAGAGAAGCGTATTGGGAGTAAGAAGAAGGGATAAAATACAATTTGAAAAAATCAAAGGAAAGACTAAATTTGGAAAAGTTCAATCACTATGCAGAAAATTGAAATGGCGTTGGACAGGACATATGTTGAGAGAAAAGAAAGAGAAATGGACCAGGGGGGTAAGGGAAGAACGGTGACCAACATCTATGCCGATCCAAATGCCAACCTCACCTGCACGCGCCGCATGGCGGCGACAGCCAACTGGCTGCCGTGGTGTCCCCTGCCAGACAACAAACGAGGCTCTGATGACCGAGCAATGGCGGGATAACCATACACCTAACAGGGTCACCTGTTGGAAGAGGCTGCAGTGAGCCTAGGAACTTAAATACCTACTACAAAGTTCTATGAGGACAGGGAGAAAAAAATACACAAATGGAAGCAAAGTTTAAAAACAAACTACCCCAGGAGGGTACCAGCAACGCTGGAGAATCCCTCCCTGAGTCTAAATCAGGCTGCCCTTCGTATTCTGGGGAGGGTACAATTTTGCAACATAGTGTCAACAGGGAAGCAGTGGTTACCCAGGCTGTTTCACTGGAAAAATATTCGACTGGGCAAAACAAAAATTCCAACAAGAAACTTGTACAGCAGGCATTCCACCCTAGCCTGTTTCTTAACAGACTAATAAGCTCATCGGTGGGCAACATGTCTAATACAAAAACCACAGAGGTATCCAATATCACCCATAGTGGGGAAAATGAAACAATGGAGACTTCTGATATAAGTTGGCAAAGAATTCCTGAAGTGCGTAACCCCAAGAGGAAGAAGCCATCAGACAGTCCTCCACAGATGCTGCCAACTAGTAACCGATACAGCAGCTTACCAATAGACCTAACAAAAGAGGATGCACCTATTGTGAAAAAGCCAAGCAAGCCCCCACCTATAATCCTATATGGAATAGAAGATGTTAATAAACTCACAGAACTGCTTGAAACCGTTAGTGACAAAAAGCAATTCACCTATAAAATTATTAACAGGAACCAGTTACGAATTGTTAGTGCCAGTCTAGATGTCTACAAAAACCTTATTGTAATAATAAGAAAAACTGGACTCATTGGTCATACCTTTAACAAAAAGGATGAAAGATGCTTTAGGATTGTCATCAGGAACCTACATCATTCGACCCCAATGAACGCAATAAAGGAAGAGCTAGAAAGCACCGGAAATGTCATTAAGGGAGAGATTATTAATGTTAAATATGGACCCGACAAGATACCAACCTCAACCTTTTTTGCAAACTTCGAACCAGGACCAAATAACGTGCTTATTAAAGACATAAAATATATACCACCAATCTGTAGTGATAGAGGACCCGAAAAGGAAAAGGACAATTGTACAGTGCCAGAGGTGCCAACAATACGGGCATTCCAAAAACTACTGTATGAGGCCCTATCGGTGCGTCAAATGCGCAGAAGCACACAAAACTTCGAATTGTGCGAAAAAAGAGCGAAATACTCCTGCTCAGTGTGCCCTGGGTCATGGGGCTCATCCAGCAAATTATAAGGGTTGTGAAGTTTATCTGAAGATAAACCGAGAAAACCGAGAAAACCGAGAAAACCGAGAAAACCGAGAAAACCGAGAAAACCGAGAAAACCGAGAAAACCGAGAAAACCGAGAAAACCGAGAAAACCGAGAAAACCAAGAAAACCGAAGTACATAAACGAAACGATTAGACTAAATATCAACAATAAAGATAAGGCAGCAAAATATCAAGACAAAACCGAGAAACCACCATCAAGTGCACGAAAAACAGATAAATCTTACGCCGAAGCGACAAAATCCAATGATAAACATGCAAGCGTAGAAAAACCAGACCAATGTAACAATATGATAGAAATGCTATTAATAAAACAATCGGAAAAATTTGATTCAATCCTTCAACAAATGAGTACGCTTATGAGTCTCATAAAAATCCTCATTGAAAAATTGCCAAAATAGGTAGCTTCAAAATTGGAACTCTCAACGCAAACGGGTTTCTCCCGAATAAACACGACGTAGAACTTATTATCAAGGAACACAACCTGGATATTCTTCTTTATCAGAAGCACACTGCACTAGTTCAACGTCCTACATTAGATTTAACGGCTGTCGTACATATACCACGCAACATTCTAATGGAACTGGTCATGCAGGAAGCGCAGTCATCATTCGTGAATCAATCAAACACCACTTGATACCCAAATAAAGACAGAACTATCTACAAGCGATAGCAGTTGAGGATGTGCAAGGTTGTTTTAATGTCTCTCCTATACAGAGTTGATACGACAGAGGGGTATTAAATTAAACTACGTATACTATACGTGTACAGTATTAATTCGATACGGTACAAAAACAAAAAGCGCCATAAATGAGAAAATATTTTTTTCAAACAAACTAAATAGCTTGCAAATCCGAATAAAACGCAACCACCCTTTGTAAAAAAAAAGACACTGACCTTAGATACCGCTAGGTAACAAAACGGCAACGTCGCGCGCGCGCCGGAGCGCAGTGTGCGGTATCTCGTGTGCTCGGTGGGGGCCGGGCCGGGGTGGCGGCCGGCGACTTAGGCCTCCGCTGGGCTCCGCTCGCACTGGCTTTTATGTTAGGTAACGTTTCGAAGTACGCGCACAAAAACAAACACACTAAATTTTTAAATTTTCGATGTATCCTCCATTCACATTGATGCACAAATTATACCGACGGAGAATATTGTTATTTATTTTTCTAATTAGATCACTGTCCGTCGCTAAGCACTTTAATTTGTGAAATGCTAAAATAATCCTATTTTTTAACTCATGAATTGTATTTACCTCTGAGGCATACACTTCACCCTTAATGTAACCCCACAAAAAGAAATCCATGGGAGTGAGGTCCGGAGATACTAATACTAAATAATAATAATCCCAAGTTACGTGTCCTATCACCATAAAAAACAGTCAATCACAAAAAAACACTAATACTAAATAATAATAATCCCAAGTTACGTGTCCTCTCACAATAACAAAATAAAATTACAATTGTTTGCGCGCGAAGTCCACAAACCGTACGTTCCGAAAAACAAGCGTCGGCGCACTGAGGGCTGAGGGACTTACCGATCGCAAAAAACAAGGATGCAACAAACTGACCTATCTCTATTTCTTTCGCTCGCTTTATGTTAGTCGCTTTCGTAGTGAAAGTGCAAGTGTGTGTGTATTGATTGCTTCCTTGTTTGCATTGCCAATTTTTAGTGAATGTCCTTCGACATGCGTCAGAGCGGCAACAACGCATCGTATATTTATCATTGTAAGGTGCATGACCTATGCTTAGACGATAATCAACTGTTAGAAAAGATACATCGTGTTCAAACTGTGCCAAAACTTTAAAAATCATTTGCGACTAAACTACTGCTCCTAATTAATTTATTTTTGGTACAGAGCTTGAAAATGGTACCTAGTATAGGCAGTTTAAAGGAAAGCCCCTCTGTCGTATCAACGTTGTATACTGCCCACCCAAATATAAAATAGACTCAGCAATGTTCAACGCGTATTTCAATTCTCTTGGCAACCGCTTCATTTCGGGGGGAGATTGGAATGCCAAGCACACCTATTGGGGTTCCAGGCTAACTACCACAAGAGGCAGACAACTCAAGTCTAGCTTAGATTCAAAACACCTCACTGCTATATCTACCTGCGAACCTACCTACTGGCCTTCCGACCCCACGAAAATTCCAGACCTCTTGGATTTTTTCATCATTAAGGGATTTCCTATACATTATCTCAAGGCTGAATCATGCTTGGATTCCTGTTCGGATCACACCCCAGTTATTTTAACTATCAGTAACCTACTCATTGGAAACGAAAAATTAGAAACACTGTACAACAAACGGACTGATTGGGACTCATTCAGAGAGCAAATTGACATGGGCATCGACCTGAAAATAAAACTTAAGACACCTGAAGATATTCAAAACACCGCAAAACACCTTACAAATTTAATCCAAGTATCATGCTGAAAAAATACACCAGTAATTAAACCAACGCATCACCCAACGAATTATCCACGAGAAATTAAACAAAAGATCCTTGAGAAACGAAGATTGCGTCGAATCTGGCACCAGAGTAGAAACAGATCAGATAATACCGCGTTGAAAGGCCAATTCAGGAGTTGAAAAATCTAATCCACAGCTGGCACGATGATACGTTGCAGTTTAAACTGGAATCGCTATCTGCTACCAGTTCAACAAATTGCTCCCTATGAAAATTCACCAAAACATACGAGAGGCCGCAGAGTGCAATACCATCCATAAGGAAAACTGGCAATGCATGGGCTCGAACTGCTCAAGAGAAGGTCCATGTATTTGCAGAACATCTGTCAAATGTTTTCACTCCAAATGAAACTGACGATCTGGAATCAGAAACGAACGTGGATGAGGCTCTAAACCAGGACTATCAAATGTCAATGCCTCCAAAACCAGTATCTGTGAGAGAGATCGCCAAAACTATCAGGGAACTCAAGGACAAGATAGCACCAGGTTTTGACTTAATAACAAAGAAAATTCTAAAAGAACTGCCTAAGAAAGCCCTAGTTCTTATAACCATCCTGTTCAACGCAATACTCCGAGTGCAATATTTTCTCAAGATATGGAAGATCTCACAGATAATGATGATCCACAAGATGGGCAAGCCAGCGAGCGAAGTAACTTCGTATAGACCAATCAGCCTGCAGCCTGTCCTGTCAAAGTTGTTTGAGAAAGTGCTGCTGCACAAAATTCTACCAATACTGAAAGAAAACAAGATAATACCCCATCATCAGTTTGGTTTCCGACAGAAGCACTCTACAGTCGAGCAAATCCATCGAGTGCATGAGACGGTAAGAAAAGCCTTAGAACAGAAAAAGTACTGCTCATCCGTATTTTTGGACATTCAACAGGCATTTGACAGGGTATGGCACAATGATCTCCTCTACAAAATAAAGAAAAGCTTACCTCATAGCTTTCACGTGTTGTTGAGATCTTATGTTTTGGACAGATTATTCCAGGTAAAAAAGGCAGGTTCAACTTCTGGCATTCATGATATAAAAGCAAGCGTACCGCAGGGATCCATCTTGGGACCCATTCTGTATACACTGTACATTGCAGATCTTCCAACATCACCCGGCCTAACAACAGCTACTTACGCTGACGACACTGCTATCCTGGCGTGTAATAATGATCCAGTTGTTGCATCTAGTACCTTACAGCAAGGACTTCACAATATCAACGAGTGGCTACAAAGATGGAAAATCAAACCCAGTGTATCTAAGTCTGTGCAAGTCACATTTACCCTGAGACGGGGCAACTGCCCACCTGTAAAGCTAGGAGATACTACCTTACCACATGAGGACAATGTCAAGCACCTGAGTATGCATTTGGACCGCCGCTTGACATGGAAAAAGCATATCAAGACCAAACGAGAGGAACTCAACATTCGGAACAGACACCTACACTGGCTGCTTGGTCGCAACAGTAGATTATCCACAGACAACAAGTTACTTATATACAAATCTGTCCTCAAACCTATCTGGATGTATGGCATACAATTGTGGGGTATTGCCAGTGACTCAAATATCTCGATGCTCCAGCGTCTGCAGAACACCATACTAAGAACGATTAGCAATGCTCACTGGTTCATCACAAATAACGAAATACACCAACAGTTAAATATGACCAGGGTTAAGGAAGAAATCCGATTGACTGCGGGAAAATACAAAGAGCGTCTGTCTCGTCACCCAAATGAACTAGCGGTCCAACTGATGTTCCAAAATTACTCCAACCGACTCAAGAGGCATGATATACACATCTGATTATAGTCAATGAAGACTGATAAAGGAAAAACAAAAAAAAAAAAAAAATGGACCAGAATAATAACGGAATCGTACCCTAGGGAAAGCAGAAGAAGTAGAGGAAGACAACCAAAGCGATGGGAAGACGATTTGAAACAAGTTGCTGGGCCAGAATGGTTACGTACAGCAAAGGATAGAAACAAATGGAAATCCTTAGAGGAGGCCTTTGTCGAAAGACAAGCTGTTAAGAGGGATGATAAGCCAAATGCCGAGAATACGATTTAGTATAAGTTAATTTATAGTTTTCATACCTCTTTTATTAACATTTTTTAAGTAACTTTGGTCAAATAAGTAACAACAATAAAGGCTTATTTTTTTAACATCTTCCGTAATTGTTACTTTTTGACATACGTATGTTACGTTAAGCAACCGTTTGAAAGAACCCGCCCTTAGACTCCCATTCGGTCCATTGTGCGTAAGTGTTCTGGCTAAGTTAGCCAGCCTAGCTCCGCCTTAATGCACAGAAGCTTCCTGGGTGCTGCACAGGTTTTGCGGAGCGACCTATTATTATTATAACCTATTATTATTCGGAAGGTATTTCTACTTAGGCTGATAAGTCGTTTAGTTAGTCGCGTGCATAGGCTTGACTGCCTGCAATTTGTATCTCGTGACCATTGATTCTCATGAAGTCTGGCAAATTCATGTACGAAACTGTGATTGATCACATCGACCCCTGAGCAACACGCCGGAGCAATCAGCCGAAATCTTATTTCAGCTATTATTACACTTCGTTGGATATGTGTGACTTTCAGCCGAGTGCGTTTGCATAAAAAAAACTATGAGCTGGTCTGGACTTGGACTACAAAGGCACACAAAGTAAATCCTTAACAGGAAATAGCGCAACCACCTCTTATTGGGAATAGTTTCAATTTAGTTGTATCACAATAAAAATGAAAAATAAAAACTTTATCGCAACCGACTTCGGTGGTGTGCCGGTTTGACGACAAGGCCTAGGCGTCAATCTTACATAAGCTTTACGTAACCAAAGAGGTTCAGCAGCTCCAATACATCGACTCGGCTACAGCTAAGCGTCACCACGCTTACGGCTAGTCGTCGCCGCGCTTTACCTTACGATTCCATAGAATACTCTATGGCTCTCAGCGAGCAGAGTCGTAGGTTTTAAGTTTTGTGGATTTGGCTGGAGGCCTTAAATTGATTTGAGGCCATCACAGGCTAGTCCGGTTAAGCAGCAACCATCCTTAGAGAGGTGAACTGTGAGTGGTCCATATCAAGAATACAACCGACTTCCAAAAACAAAACACTACAAGGTACAAAATAACTTCGGAAGAAAGAAAAAAACTTTGATTTTGGAAGTCAGTGTCGGTGTTTTTGGTTATTTTTTCGTTTTTTGACACCGACTACCGAAATTAAAGTTTTTTCTTTCTTCCGAAGTTATTTTGTACCTTGTAGTGTTTTGTTTTTGGAAGTCGGTTGTATTTTTTGTAAAAAAGTTTTTTATTTTTCACTTTTAAGTAATACCTAGGTACCTGCGTACCCATTAACAGCGTACCGGCGCAATTTTTATGTTAAGAACTGGTGGAAACACTAAAAAAACATACGATTTCAGCAATCCCGATCCCTTTGCTATCATTTATTGAAGAGTTCCGTTGCCTACCTCCGAAGTTCTTCGTCAGATCTTCACCAATTTGAAACGGGACCAGTCCAGAAAAATACTCTTTTAAACAAAAAAAGAATCATCCAAATCGGCTGACAATTGGCTAAAGTATCGCTGAACAAATCTCATCATCAGATCCTAATTTATACCTTTCATCATCAGCTCAGCAACGTGAGATGAGGCACAAATATCTGAATTGCGTTAGAAAGTTCATGAAAAACATTGTATGTGCCTATAAAATTTGAGGGTTGCCCTCGATTTTCGTGGGATCCCATCATCAGATTCTGACATGGTGACAATGGTACCAATCGAGAAGTATACCCTTTCAGATGAGACAATATTTTTTCAAATCGGTTCATAAATGACGGAGTTATGAGGTAACAAACATAAAAAAAAAAGTTTTGTGGTTTTATGAAACCACGGTAAAAGTGAAACTTTGTTTTCACATTATAGACAATTAACTAAAAATTTTTGAAATAATATTCCATTAAGGGTATAAAAATCGCTTTATCAATGGCCTTGGCTGCTCTGGCGAGCGCCTTTCACTTTATCCCTACTTCGCGGCCGACCGTCACGCGACATGTGCAACACACACACCAAAAAGTTTGAGACGATCTAATAAAAGTTTCACTTTAAAAGAAAAAAAAAATACATGACGAATTGAGAACCTCCTCCTTTTTTGAAGTCGGTTAAAAAATAATACTCTATGGCTCGAGTTGATACGGTTATGACCCCTTTGATTTATCTGCTGTGTCCTTTAAACTGAAAACTGTGTCATGAACTAAGCTGTTTTTTACTCGTATTATAAAAAAACAATTGACCTCCATAAGGAGAGCGGAACGGAGAAATATTAACCAATCTTGTCAGTCAAAATGTCACTGACTCACGTGGTACGGACATTTTATGCAATTCTATTGGTTAAAACTTCTCCGTTTCTCCGTTCTGCTGCCTCGCTCCGCTGTTATGGACAGACCCTTAAACAGTGGGTACGAAACCATACCGTCATTTAACTCGACGCCAACGCCATCTATCGAGCTTTGACGCACTAAAAAAAAACATTGGTTGCCTGTAAAGTCGGTATACGGGCGAAAGTTTTACGTGACAACGACTTTTTATGTCTGTCTCTCTCGCTCTTAGGCGGGCTAACCATGCCCGAGTGGAAGGGACGCGTGCCTCTCACTCGCTCTCATTGTGAGCGCATAACGTGAGCGGAGCGTAACGCAGTTTCTTGAAGTGTCACCCGGCAAACCAATTTATAAGACGTTGTCACGTCAAAACATTTAAAATATAAATAACAATGATTTCGTAATAAACAGTCTGCGTAGACTTTAGAGTTAAAAATAAACCATTTTTATTTTGCAGCATAGTGTTTTGTTTGGATAGGTTATCAATTATGGTTTCTACCTACGAGTAGCAATCAGACATTTAGGAGATAATAATATCGAGCGTAGCGCAAATCTACTGAAGTATTTATTGCCCGCCTCTCCACCTGTCACGTGTCTCGAATGCTGCATTTAATACCATGAGGGTTTCACTGCATAATGCCCGGCTCTGAACATTATCTCCATCTCGTTCTTTGCTTTTCGTACTTTCGGCCCCGGAATCACTCGACATTTTCCTGGTACTTGTAAGATTCACAAGTGCACCCTCACTTCATAGCCCATTAAAGGCAGTGGACGTAAGCATTTACTTGCCCGAGACTGTGTGTGTCTTTTTTTTTTTCTTTTTAGGAATTGGCTAGCTCTTGACCACAATCACGCCTGATGGAAACGCGATAGATGAGGTCTATGATGGAGCGAGCGTGCCCAGAAGATACCTGTTCACCCTTGATTTGAAGGCAGACGGGTTATATGTGGACGGGAACACAGATCCTGGCAGAGAGTTTCACACTTTAGCTGTGCGTATAATAAATGTGGAAGAGAAGCGCTGGGTACGACTAGTCGGGATATCGTCCAAGTACGGATGGTACCCTGCAGTACGTCTGGTATTCCGGTGGTAAAAGGGCGATGGTGGGATCAGGTCGTGGAGTTCCTGCGCACACTCCCCAAAAAACAGTCTGTAGAAGACCGACAAGCAGGCAACATTTCGCCGATGACCTAGGCTGTGAAGCTGAGCCACCAACGTCTCGTCACCCGTAAGCCTTTTTGCTCTGCGTTCAACCGAGTCCAATGCAGCAAGCCTGTATTTTGCTGAGCCATCCCATAAGTGGCTGCAATACTCCATACAGGATCGGACTTGTGCTTTGTACAGACTCAGAAGCTGTCCAGATGTGAAGTACCGTCTTACCCTATTTAGGATGCTCAGCTTCTTGGCTGCAGTCTGTGCTTTTGACTCGATTGTTGAGCCGAAGTTGAGATTGGACGTCAACTCCATGCCCAAAAGCTCCAGGCGGTCGGTAACAGGTACAGGTGTACCTCGGAATGTAGGAGATAACTGAAATGGACTCCTTTTAGCAGTGAAGAGACACGCCTGTGTTTTCAGAGCATTGAATTTGACCAGATTGTCGTCGCCCCACTGGGAAACGAGATTTAAGGTAGAATTCATTTGCTCCACCATGGCCTCTCTAACAGTAGCTGTTTCCTCCCTGCCGGCTCCCGCACAGGAAAAGTATATTTCTGAGACTGTGCTGTCATCTGCGTATCCGATTGCACCAAGTTGCAGCAGGTCGTTGATATGCAGCAGAAATAGAGTCGCAGAAAGAACAGACCCCTGAGGAACACCGGCATCAATAGCCATATGATCCGATGAGCAGCCGCCGTATGACCACTTTGATCGAACGCTCGCTCAGGAAGTCGGAAATCCAGGTGAAAAAGTCAGCAGGGATGCCGAACGCGGGGAGCTTACCCAACAGACTAGCATGCCAGACTCTATCAAAGGCCTTTGAAATATCGAGCGACACAGCAAGAGCTTCGCCGTGTTTTTCAATGGCCTCGCCCCAACAATGCGTAACATATACAAGAAGATCCCCAGTTGACCGACCACGACGAAAGCCGTACTGGTGATCACTGAGGAGCTCACTGTCTTCCAGGTATGCTAGCAGCTTATTGTTAAGTACCCTTTCCATCACACAAGACGCGTTATACCAGGGCTTAGCCTCGCAGCCAAGTGGGACGTCAGAGAATGAAATAAAATATTCCATTCCCTGACGTATCACGTCAACAATTGCGACGGCGCAGTCGGAAGGGCTGCGCGACGAGAAGCAAGTTTGCCGCCATGGGTAAGATGCAAAGAAATGTCGCATGTCCATACTCGCCTTGTGCCTCTAGGGCTTAAATCTGGAGGAGAGCAGGAAGATACGGACTTCACCAGACAGTGGTCGGACGAACCGAGCGGAACCCAGACCGAAACAGAGTGCCTGTCCGGATCTGTAGTCAGCAGAAGGTCCAAACAGTTGGGTGTGTGGCCCTCAATATCCGGAACGCGGGTAGCTTGGTTAACCAGTTGGTGGAGATCTAAATATATCGCAAACTTGCGCGCTTCTCTTCCAGCATGGTCAGTTTTCTGAAATGGGAAAAGCCATTCCTGATGAAAGGCATTAAAATCCCCCAGAAAAACAATCTCCGCTGTCGGATGTTTGCGTTGGGCCAATTCGGCTGCCCCTGTAAGATGGTCAAAGAGTCTTGTCGTCTCCTGATCTCCACTGTGCGACCTGTGTGTCTGTGTGTGGCAAGGTGAAACGCGATCTAGGATTCAATTAGAGAAAACGAAATTATTTTAGAATATTTAGTTTATTTTCAGTCGCGTAATTTAGTATATATGGCGTAATTTAGTATATGTGTCTGTATGGTGTCGGCTGGTGCTGTATGGTGCCGTGAAAGAATAATAGGTACCATCCCATCACTTCCCGTGGGTGTCGTAATAGGCGACTAAGGGACTCACCAGAGAATGAGCAGCAGCGTTCTCTGTGATACGCAAACACCATACACTGCAATCGCCGACCCGCCTGCCAAGCGTGGCGATTATGGCAACCCCCCCCCCCTTTGGGGGAGGCCTATATCCAACACTGGACGTTTTTCGGCTGTTATGATGATGATGATGATGAATTTAATAATTACTCAACTGCAAATCCCTCTATCCCACTGAGGACTGCTGTTAGAGAATTCAAAACTGGATTAAGCTCGCCTTAATACATATCTGTTCTGAAGTGCTTGTATTTGGATATTTTTGTGTGTGCAATCATTAGCACTAAAATTATAAATGCGAAAATAACTCTGTGTGTCTATTTGTTACCTCTTTACAGTTATTCTTACTGTCTTAACAGCTCAACGAATTTGGATCAAACTTGGGATACAAGTAGACAATGAGACTCATTCAGCGAGTATGTTCCTTGGTATAATTAGCGACTTTCATGGCAAAAGGAAAAAGAAAAAGATTTTATGTTAAAGAAACATCGCACATACGTATGCTATCACCACATGGCATTAAATACTTCTTATCGTACATGCAGGTGCCCTTGGGAGAAAAACACTTGGAGGCAGAAGCTTATCCAAATAAAACACCCACAATATTTAAAGTAATTTCTAATTAAATTAATTAATTCAACAATTTGGTGGCAAGATAGCTTCTAGAGTCTGTGAACAGACCCTTTGAAAAGGAACTCTATCTATCAGTCATTCAGAAATGACTCTAGACGTCGTGCTGTTAAAATCATGGCATTACTGAAACCCACTAACTTTCGCTCACCCTTTTCATTTGTTCGAAAAACTTTTCAATTTTGCGAAAATATTTTACTACACCCTGTACAACTTATTCTCCTCCATTATTTTTTATTTGTATTCGATAAATATATATGACACATAATTTTGATATTTTTTTTCCAAAGACCAATCAATCCCCTTTCTTTATTCAAAACACTTTCAAGAATTACACTTTTAGTCCCAATATTGCCAGGATTCTAACACGATTATTTTAACTTAATCTAATTTTTAATAACAACTTATTTAGAACAGACTGTTGTCGAGATCACACTTAATATCAGGACAGCATTCTGGGTAAGGTTTGCTGAGGTCCTCGTCTGTTTTGTAACATTTTGGATCATTGGTACCGACGACGCCACATCTGGAAAAAAATATGTTTTGTTAGATAATTATATTATAATCAATTTCAGTGCATCTACGGTGAATGGTAAAACGTTTTCGGTCTAACTGGACGAGAGGAGAAGGGTATTTTTTTATATATGAAGTAATTGCCTATTTGACCTCCACAACGCAGTAACTGGGTTTACTGCCACAGACTTACGTACGATAACCACAACCAAGAATTGAACACGTTTCTTAAAGTATGAAAGGGTATGGTATAAATTAGACACAGCAAGCGAAGCTCAACGTACTCCTCAAATATTTCGAGGTTTTTCTTTTCGTGTCTATTGAATCAACTTCTCAACGTTTGACCAATATGTGGCTATTTGGACCGCGACCGCACTGTCATTAGCTATGTTCAGGTCCTGAATGGTGCAGAAGTTAGACATAATCACCAAGATATTAGGAGGCATATCCTGCAAAGGGGCAGCTTCTGGCACTCTGATAGTCTATGTTACCCCATTTGGCCAGATAGTTTTTACAGAGGCTATCCTAGACCCTTAATAAGTTAAGACATTTCCAGATTGCTCACTGCAGTTTTCATCCCGGGAATGGATGCTCTGCCGGAGTGATGAAGTATGGAGGGGTAGGGTCAGCTTAACAATAAAAGTAAAGGTACTTACGAGGCATAATCAATCATGGTTGTAGAACAGTATATCCTGTAGCAATATCCAACAGGAGTAAGGGAAGTACCGAAGGGGACCACGTCGTTAATCTCCTTAATATAGCAGCCTTGCTTGTGAGCTGGAAATAATATGGAAAGTTATCAGAAAAACATGTTTGAATAGCTTAAATCCAAACATGAAAAGTATATATGTTCGCTAATTTAAAATGTTCATGTAATGCTCAATTTTTCAGACTTATGTTGCGCATTTGTATTTCCTTAATCTAAAACTGCATTTGCGTATGTAGCTGGTAATTAATTAGTTCCTCTTTCAGTAAAGTGAGATAAGAGATAGGCAGCTGCCTGGCCTTTGCCCAACTATTTTGAGGTCGGTTTTCTTTCTCACCGGATGCAGATGCTACCAATATTTTCTATCGACCACATGACCCCCTAAGCGGGTAATACGATAATTTCTCACTTCTGCTGGTCTAAAAAAGCCACTTTAGCAGAATCATAATATTAATCACTCAAAAATCGATCAAATTTCATTTTCATCTTTATCACTAACGCATAAGGTTCAAGGTTGATTGGGAAAATTTGACAGTGATAGGTAGCGTGATGTACTTTCTGATTCTGCATAAAGTGGAAGTGCCAGGGTAGCCCGCAAAATTCAAAAATTTGAATGACTTTTTCATGAAATAACCATTCAGTAGGGCTTAATGATCTTAGAGGGTTATATTGATGATTCAATGGTTATAATTCTTTAGATAAATACGCGTTACGGCCGCGAATCGTATTTTGTTCAACATACAGCTTCACACTGACCGGCAAATTGCAAAAAAAAAACATAAACATATTTGAATTTCGCGGGCTACCCTGGCGCTTCCACCTTAAGTGGCCTTTTTAGACCCGCTGACTTCCAATTACGATTGTCAAAACAAATAATGCGGAGTCTTGGTATCTAATAGAGGGTCACCCAAGGGTCAATATCTTAAGCATTGCATAACCTATACAAAGATTGTTCCAATTGCTACTTAATTTGCTTCAAGATCTTCTCAAATAGATAACAACTTAAGATAACGTTATTTTTAAATAGTTGCCTTATAGAAAACCAGTATTTTTATTATGCCGCTTGATACCGCACGCAAAACACAATTTAAATTCAGATTTTTTTACAAATCAAAACAGAAAAATTGTATTTGCGTCATCACTACGATACCGGTTTTAGGTAATTTAGTTTGAAATTAACAATACGTCACACACCACACAGTCGTTATATTTTATTTTGCTATTGTTTCTAGGGTTTAAGTATAAGAGCTGCACGGGTCGATCTTCAAGGTTAAGCAAAATTTGCTAAGGTCGGTCTGTGGATGGGTGACACGTTAAGTCGTTGGCCCCGACTGTCATTTGTAGATCTTGAGCAGTCGTTAAAGATTGTCAGACGTCAGAAAATCTGAATCCAGTCTTGCCAAGGAGTGCCGTGTTACCCAGTTAATGGGTTGTGGAAGTATGGTAGGCAGCCGCTCCTCGTAAAATACTGGTATTCAGCTGATTCCAGTTTGACTGGAAGCCGACCTCAACATTCATACTGGGCAAACCTACTCGCATGCCAACCTATGCCATGAAAAGGCTAGGCAGATGATGATGTTTGTAGCGTTTATAAGTTATATTCATCATCAGAAGTAAATGGGGATAAGCTTAGCTATGCTAAGTCTTTACATTTTAAGATTATCTCTCAAAAAAATCAGTGTTTATGGACAGAAGGGATATATTTGCCTACCAGTGGGACAGTCTGAGCTAATAGTATTTTATTCTAAATGAAAAAAAAAGCAAATGAAAGAAACTCACCAAATTCTCTTGGCTTCGCAGGAAGCTTGCCGATCCAGGTTGCGGCACTCGCGGTACCAACAATGAAGGCAAGAAGTAAAATTTTTGACACCATTTTGTGAAAAATGTCCAACTTAATAAAATACAAGTGCTAGAAACGACCAAATTTCGCTCAGTAGCTGAATAACTAAGAACTGTTTAGTTTTAATACAAATAAAACTTTGTTTTATAATATTTTATTCACATTTGGTATGACCAGTATCGCACCGCTATTTATGTGTAGTTTCAAGCTATCCGAGAATCCGAATGACCGCCCGCCGGCCGTGATCTTGTTTTTGTTACAAAACAACCGCTCGCAAACTTGCGACTTTAGATTTTTTGCGATTATTTTTCTACTTTGGTTTTAGCTTATATACTCGTAACCTGTGATAGTTTAATGGGTACCATAGAGTTTTTCACTATTTCGTAAAATTATAAGTATTTCCCATTTTTATTTTGATGCATGACTATTTTAACACCATCATGCGTCAAATTGAAAGAGACCCGCTAATTTAAAAAAAAAACGCTTAGTGACATTTAATGGGATTAAATATAATGACCACCATAAAATGCTTTGATACCCTTAGTTCTTTTACCAAAAATATATATTTGACACCAGAAAAATGAAGTCTAAAATAACAATAGTACTACCTATTTTAGTCACGACTGCACCTCAAATTGTATTCGAACACCAAATGTAGTAAATGATCACCAAATCTTAGCGAGCAAATTAATGCGCTATTTTTGCCTAAATAAACTACTGTGATTGCCATAAAATGTAGGCTTGGGGTTACAAACTGGATAAAATAGGTTAGGTTAGGTTAGAATTGTGACCAACCGCGCGCGAGCCGAGCGAGCGAAGCGAGCGGTGCCGCGGCAGCGGCCGGCGAGCGCTACTTCTCGAATATTTTTTTGGAAAAAGTTATTTATTTCACACTTTTTTAACTCCAAACAACAAACAATAGCTGCCAATAAAAATGAAAGAAAGCTTATAAATTAAAATAAAGCTTTATATTTACTTAAAAGTTTTGGATTAACAATGATTTGTTTGACATTAGTTTGCTTAAACAGGATAGCAAGATGTAAAAACTTTGATTTTAATTTTACATTAAAATGCTGGTATGATTTTGGTGATCATTTACTACTTTTGAGTTAACAATGATTTATTTGGAGTCATTTTACTTAAATAGGATAGCGAGACGTTAAAATTTTGGTTATAATTTTAAATTAAAATGCGTGTTTAATTTTGGTGATCACTTACTATTTTTGTTTCCTAAATGTTACTATATCTGGTGTTAAGTAAAAATAACACCATAAGCCATATTTAATTATACCTTAGCATCTTATGTATTTGAGATGCAAAATCTAATTTAAGCCATATCATTATTTTTATCTGGTTAGCAAAAAACCTACAGTATATTACAATAAAGTCCAAGTAATACTAATGTGATTTTTGTATCAGTACACTGAGAAATCCGGTCCATTCCATGGTTCCGGAGCGAGAGCATAGGAAGCGCAGTAACCTCTTTCTGTGAAGCAGTAATGCAAGCGAAAGAGGCGCGAAGCGTGAGGGACAGGCAAATTTCACACCCCAGCCGCCGCAGCAGAAGAAAACGCCCCGGACGTCGGGAATAACAAGGCGATTCCCGGCCACCGTAGGCGTGGGCCTGCGGACGGCGAGTGATGAAGGTAGAATTCTAAAATTCATTTTTTTCAAATGAATTTTAGAAGGTACTAAGTTCATTGAGTCATTTAGTTTGCAGATAAAAATGTAATAAATAAATCATCGAAAACTACATTAATGTTAGTCTAAGTACGAAGTTCAGAAGTAAGAATTGAATGTTGAACATGCCATAAACAAGGAATCTATTTAACACTTCACATATTTCTAGAGTTCAAAGACATTAAAAAATATGCACACGACAAAATATCCTTATTTACAGATAACATTAACGACTCATAGCCACTTCAGTCGCAATGTGTGCGGGCAGCCTAACGAAGGTCGCAGGCAGCGTCGGAATTCGTACTTGGGATTTACATGTGATTCATCATTTTAAATGTAAACAAACTATTTTATTTCCATAAATGTTCTCATAGATCCGTGAAGTATTTTTACTAAAATAAGTTGTCGCCAAATTGGGTTTTCTTTTTCTCTTTTGCGTAGACGTAATTTGTTTGTTATTGTGTTTTTCTTATCCAAGTATTACCACATTCTTGCTTCTTAAGACGAAGAGGTCAGCGTTTTAAGACTCACTGTGACGTAATATTCTGCGAGAGTGTGCGCATGCGTATTCTGTATGAGATTCGAAAGGTAGATTGGATTTTTTTTGGTAATTCCCACAAATATTTTAAACGAGAAAGCAGATTAATAAACAGCTAGTGGGGATACATTACCGCTTTTCATTGAAGTAAAGAATAATTCTAGAAATACTTCTAAAAGTTCTTGTTCACCCCTTTTTTAAGGATGAGAAATCATCGAACTCCGAGATCATCAAGCTCCTTCCGCTCTGGGCGGAGCGAATGGGGGTGTCAGACTCTTGCTGACTAATACCCATAGGCGTTCCTCCTAATGCCCTTTGATCTCCACAAATCTTGTACACCTTAGGAAAAAATGTAAGTTTATGTTACAGGTATTGTATGAATGTATTCAGAAAAAATCTTCGGACGTGTTCGGAGTCTCGTTTGCAATTACCAGTGCATGAGATCATTCGTGTTTATCCTCTATACCAATTTCTTAGACGATATAAGATCTGTGCAATAAAAAGGCCATAACAATGGCTTCGGAAAACTTTACTAGCGGGAACTACGTTACTTCATTGTGAATCAAAATTAGGATCTTTCCCTCTGCCCACACAGATGACGGTACATGTTCGAAGATAAGTCATCATCAGGCATCAAGTCCGCTTTTATAGTGTTTTTTACTGTGTATAAAACTGTAAAAAATAAATAAACTATAGGGAAACTTTGTTTTTGGTTTTTGGAAAACACTGTATATATTGCGTCTCCAAGAACACCTCTACGAATATATAATTTTGCTGAATTTATTAAACACCATATTCCGTACAACTTTTATAAAAGCATGATAGAGTCAGCACACATCAACAGACAACTTAAAATTATATTCAACACACTTTGCTTCAACGCCTGTTGACCTCTTGACCTCCGTTAAGCCTTCCATACTGCGATTTATAATTTTACGTGTATAAGTAAGTATATACTTTATCAATAACATGTACATAATTTTGTAACAGGTTAAGTCCGGTATCTCCGAAGTAATTTGGTTTTTACGGAATGTCATTAAGAAAGAGTGAGTTTTTTTTTTTTTTTTTCTTTTTTTTTTTGGGGCTTTTGTCTATACATTGTAAGTTTGAGTTTGATCCTTTATGAGTTGCCTTTATGGAAAACTGAAAGACTTTTTTTATAACGTTTTCGAAAAATGAATCCTAGCTAGATCGATTTATCGCTACTAAATTCCATGAAAATCGTTGGAGCCTGGGAGGTGTCCTCCCCCGCAACGTCCAGTAGGGACGCGTCTGGAACAATACGCGCCACTGTCTCGGGTCCTGTTGGATGGGGGCGGCGGACGACCCCGAGTCTACCGTCCCTCCGGACCTTTCTACGGGGGCTGGAAGAGGGCGTTGTCCGCCCTCCGCCGACGCCCGGTTCGCCTGCTGCGGCACGGGAGAGTGGTCACGGCCTCCCTCTCCCACTCCGCAGCCTCCTTCTGCGAAATTACGATTTCGCAGAAAGAGATCACCGCATTGCATGACTCGGTGCTCCCGATCATCGAACGAGCGACGGCCGGCAGCGACAGGTCGGGTCCCACTTCGGACACGAAACTGGAATCCTATCTCAACATAATTGGAAAAAGGCTAGTTCGTTTCGCCAACGACTCGCACACTCGTTTAACACCGGCGCGACCCAAAATTCTGTAGTTTTTGTACTTACCTTATTATTCTAAGATTAAAAAAAAAATCGCCGTACGTCAAAATGAAGATAATTCAATTGTCTTTGAGATAGTGTAAATTCCATTAAAATACGGCCAGCGGTTTCGGTCCGATTGTCGTTTTTATGTCCGTGTTAGACATAAACAAATGAATTATACTATATTGAACGAATAAAACTTAAAATTTTCTTATATCAAATTATTTAAAAAATAGTCTACGTACATTTTTTCCAAAAAAATTACGACCATCCGTTTAGACGTGATGCTTATTTTAAAATCAGCTACTCTCATATATCTCCGCAGTATCTCCATCTGTCCAGAATTTATTGAGGAGCTCGTGGCTAAAGAATAACAGCCGCATAGGTCGATCTTCAAGGTTAAGCAACGCTTGCCAAGGTTGGTCTGTGGACGGGTGACCATCTTAACACACCGAGTTTCCTCCGTGCCTTGGAAAGCACGTTAAGCTGTTGGTCCCGGCTGTCATTTGTAGAACTTTGGCAGTCGTTACGGTTTGTCAGAAGCCAGTAAATCTGACTCCAGTCTTGCCAAGAAATACCGTGTTACCCAGTTAATGGGTTGCGGAGGTCTGGTAGGCGGCTGCCTACCAGACCTCCACGTAAAACACTGGTTTCTGCTGAATCCGGTTTGACTGGAAGCCGACCCCAATATAGTTGGGAAGAGGCTAGGCAGATGATGATGACTCTCAGGTATCTCCGCCTTAAACCCCGTCAAAAGAATAATTCTATTTTTTTTTTGGTTAGTACCTCAGATATAAAACTAAAACCTGAGAAATAATATTATGAATAAATCTTTAGAAAAAGCCTCGGAGGAGCTTGCGGCTAAATAATAACAGCCGAACGGTTCGATCTCGAAGGTTAAGCAACGCTTGCCGAGGTTGGTCTGTGGATTTTAACATACCGAGATTTCTCCGTGCCTCGGAAAGCCGTTAAGCCGTTGGTCCTAGTTGTCATTTGTAGAACTTCGGCAGTTGTTACGGATAGTCGGAAGCCTGAAAATCTGACAATAATCTTGCCAAGGAGTACCGTGTTACCCAGTTAATAAGTTATGGAGGTCTGGTAGGCAGTCGATCCACGTAAAATACTGGTATTCAGCTGAATCCTATTTGACTAGTAGCCGACTACAATATAGTAGGGAAAAGGCTAGGCAGATGATGAAAGATTTAGAAAAAGCCTGTCTTTAACTTGTTGAGCCATATTTTTAACCAGGTGCTTAACATTTGATTCTTTAAGCTTCAAACTCAACTTCAAACAAAGCCTTCATTTCAAACTAGCTTTTGCCCGCGACTTAGTACGCGAATTTTGAGAAATCCTTTCTTAGTGCTCCCCTACACTCCCCCGAAGGAACCTACATGCAAAATTTCAGCTCTCTACGACCTGATGTTTCGGCTGTGCGTTGTCTGTCAGTCACATCTAGCACCCCTAGACACGTTCCTATTATCCTTAAGGATAATCCGCCTCTGCTCTATGGAGAAGAATGTGCAAGAAACTCCATGGACACCTTTCGAATCCAACTTTGTCAATTAAAACTATCACAAGTTAAGTCCATCGAAAAAAGAATGTTCTTGTTATTTCTGTTATCTACATTCCTTAGCAATAATATTTATTATTTAATTACCAGAATCGTTTTACGTCCGTGCCCTATTTTATTATCGTCACGGCTCGTGGAATCACGAGTCACAAGTTACCTCGGGGTTTCAAAACAATTTTATTACCATCATTTTATCGGATGTTTCTGACATATATGCATCCTTTTAATAATTATATCGACGGTCTATTCTCGTAACAGCCTTAGCTTACGATAAGACGTATGTAAGCAACATATATATGCATCCTTTTAATAATTATATCGACGGTCTATTCTCGCTAACAGCCTTAGCTTACGATAAGACGTATGTAAGCAACATATATATGCATCCTTTTAATAATTATATCGACGGTCTATTCTCGCTAACAGCCTTAGCTTACGATGAGACGTATGTAAGCAACATATATATGCATCCTTTTAATAATTATATCGACGGTCTATTCTCGCTAACAGCCTTAGCTTACGATAAGACGTATGTAAGCAACATATATATGCATCCTTTTAATAATTATATCGACGGTCTATTCTCGCTAACAGCCTTAGCTTACGATAAGACGTATGTAAGCAACATATATATGCATCCTTTTAATAATTATATCGACGGTCTATTCTCGCTAACAGCCTTAGCTTACGATAAGACGTATGTAAGCAACATATATATGCATCCTTTTAATAATTATATCGACGGTCTATTCTCGCTAACAGCCTTAGCTTACGATAAGACGTATGTAAGCAACTTACCTTCAGCAATTTACTAAATAAAGATGTAAAGAATTTATAAAGAACAAGTTTACAAACATAGTAATCACAATAAAAGTATAAAAGCATCAAGGTATAGGGGCCGTGCACGGAGTTGACTATGCCATCTAGTGTCGCATATTCGAAGTATTCTGAACCACAGGCTAAGTTTAGGGGAATGTGCGCGAAGAAGACTGCGCCATCTAGCGTAGCTATTTAGAAATTAATACTTGAAACATACTAGAGTGACATTTCTGTGCTGCCATCTATAGTTTCTGCATGCTCCCTATTATTGAAAAACGCTTTGTGTGCAATTGAGTAACCTTAGACCCCACACTGGGATACCCTGTATCGTGGGATCTAGTATCCTCGTGGTTGATGACACATGTAAATGCACATAGTAGTTTACAGTTGGGTTCAAATAAGTTAACATACAAGCTTGCCAGCCTATAAAACATTGATATTTATGTAACCAGCAACAAATGTTTTAGAGCCAAGCAAAGATTTGTCATAAATAGGTAAGTGGTTCCGTCAATGCCTTTTATTGTGGTGTCTGTGTGCAGAAGAATTTTTATAGGCTGGCAAGCAAAACTTCTGCACGCGGCTGCCCTCGCATGAAAGGAAATTATACCACGGAAATGATCGAACGGTCTATCTTTGTTCTAAATATTGTTTAAGATCTCTTCGTTAAGCCGTTGTGACGTTAGTTATGTCAAACATACAGACTTTCACATTTTAATGATATTAAATATAATAGTTCAAGTAAAAATATCAAGTAGCAAGTTTTATTGATAACTTGGACTTAAAAATTGTTTATATTCTCAAATACCTACCATCAATTGAAAAAATCATGCACTTTATTTTTTAAATTTTATCAATGCTGAACTTTTGCTCCCGTGACTTACGTCATAAAACATTTTATTTTAAAACATGTTTGAAGTATTTTAAAGATGAAAAAAAAACTTGATGCTAGCCAAAGGGTTTTAGGTTAGCAAACTTGATACTAGAGAATCAAAGCCTGGAAGCAAAAAAAAAGTGTACCTACCCAGCAAAATACAGTCACCTGATTTACGATACCTAAAGTGGCCCAGTGGTCTGGGATTCCCAACACACCGTTAGCGTGGTGAACTGGTGAATCAACTTTGCCCTGAAGTAGAGCAAAAACCCGCTTAAATAAGGAAAATATGAAATCTTAATTGGAAACCATAATAGAATTGGCCATTTCATGATGGTCGGGCGATATCATGAAATGGGAGAGATAACTAACGTGATTCAAATAATATTATTATTGTCTCATTAAATTTACAAACGTAGATGAAGCCCCACACTAGGATTCTCTGTGTTGTGGGGTCCAGTCTCTTTCAATTCATATTCAGATGGTACGGTAACAAAGAAAATAGTTTTAGGTAACTAAACTATAATCACACTGTCTGAACTGTCCTGATTTTTTGGGGTGTTTTTAGGGCAGATGCAAAAATAGTGGGGTCATGAGGGTCTTGGGACATGACCCGCAAATCGTATACGTCAATTATTAACACCTTCTTAAAATTTACAGTATATTTGAGTGAAATTATCTCTTGCATTCAGAGCCACGAAATCGCAGCGCGCAATCCCTGTCTTTGATATAAATACACTTAGGTAGGTGTATTTATTTTTTTCTAATCAACCCAAATATTCAAGAACATGGGCAGGGTGAAGAAGATGATTGTAAAAAGCTTACCCTTCCTAGGTACAAACATTTTTCAAGCATGTTTCGCTCGCTCTTTCATCCTTAGTTACCGTAGCATACTCGTCAGTCGACGACATTACTTTTATATCTGTTTGGATGGCGAAAAGAGGATCTTAGCCCCCGGATCTAGAGGGGAGGCAATTTCAAAGGGCGCCAAACTCAAATGTGACTGTGTCTAACTTATTCGATGTAGCTAAAATTTTCGGGCTCGCTTCGCTCGCTCTAAAATTTTATACCCGCTTGGACCTCTATTTTTTGTATGTTAACAAAAAAGTAACTCCTAAGTAAAAGGTTTTCTTCCATATCTCTACAACCAATGGTTTCCCATGTATGGTCTAGAAAAAATATATATTGCCAATGATTGGTACAACGGATTTTCGTCGTTATCGTTAAAGATATTGCCCTTGAGGCGGTTTAAAAACTCTGACACTAGGGTGAGTAGGGGTCGTTAGACTTTACTACCCACACGATGAGAAGAGAAGAGGATATTTTTATATCCGATCTGTTATAAAATTAATCACAAAACGTGAAAGAGAGGCGGCGCACTATCATGCTTCTTCCCCGATTCGGAAAAATCGTAGTCTTTCAGAGTTGGGTAAAAAATATTTTGAGCTCGCTACGCTCGCTCTTGTATTCTTCGATTTCAAAATCTGTATGAATACTTAAAAGAGTATCTTACCTGTCCATGGCACAACCTATCCGATAATATTTTAGAAGTAAGTGCTTTTTTATCTTTTTAGTTCTCGAACTTTCGTTTATGTCGTGTTAAGTACCTGGCAAAGGTACTTAACAGCTTTTGCAAGACTGGTTCTCAAACTTTGGGCTTTTGACTGCCCGTGACGTCAATCAAGGTCTTAAAATAACTGGGAAAATCTAAAGCCTTGCTATTATACTCAGAGCTCTCCATAATAAAAGATCAAACTCAAACTTACAACCTTTTCTTTCTCAATGATATTCCGTAAAAACCAAAATATTCGGAGATATCGGACTTAATCCGCTTCAAAATTATGTACATGTCATTGATAGAGTATATATTTATACACGTAAAATTATAAATCGCAGTATGGAAGGCTAAACGGAGGTCAAGAGGTCACAGGCGCTGAAGCAAAAGTGTGTTGAATATGATTTTAGTTGACTGGGGATGTACGCAGGCTCAATCATGCTTTCATAAAAGTTGTGTGGAAAGTACTTACTGCATTCCTCGTCTCGAATTTTAGCTTTCGCTTTAAAGACTATACGATTATATTCGAGGCTTCTTTTAAGTAAAACTTTTCCTTTTTGTTATGTTGCACACATTTTTGTTAAAATGGGGTTAAACGGACAACAAATATGACTATCCCAAGTGCCTCTACACTTGCACCGTTGAATAAATTACCACTGTTTTTAACCGACTTCTCCAAAAAGGAGGAGGTTCTATATTCGGCTGTATGTATAAAACATATATACAGCCGAACATAGAACCTCCTCCTTTTTTTTATGTGTGTTCACCGATTCTCCGCCAATTCTGGACCGATTTTAAAAATTATTTTTTTATTCGAAAGCCTATACTCCTGAAGTGGTCCCATTGTCACCATGTCAGAATCTGATGATGGGATCCCATGAAAATCGAGGGAAACCCTCAAATTTTATAGGCACATACAATGTCTTTCATGAAATTTCTAACGCAATTCAGATACTTGTGCCTGGTAATCATTATCTCATGTTGCTGAGCTGATGATGGAAGGTATAAGTCAGGATCTGATGATGGAATCCCATGAAAAATGTTGGTTCAGCGATATTTCCGCCAATTGTTAACCGATTTGGATGATTCTTTTTTTGTTTGGAAGAGTACTTTTTCGGACTGGTTCTATTTAAATTTGGTGAGGATCTGATGAAGAACTTCAGAGGTAGGCAACGGAACTCTTCAATAAATGATAGCAACTGGATCGGGATTTCTGAAATCGCATGTCTGTTGATTGTTTACACCAGTTCATAACATAACATCACGCTGGCACGCTGTTTGTGATTAAAAAAAACTTTTAACAAAAAAAATTAACCGACTTCCAAAAACAAAACACAACAAAGTAAAAAATACCTTTAATTTCGGAAGTCGGTGTTCAAAAACAAAATAAGCAAAAACACCGACTTCCGAAATTAAAGTTATTTTTACTTTGTAGTGTTTTGTTTTTGGAAGTCGGTTTTTTGCTTTAAACGAGGATACTGACTGGGCACAAACTGTTAAAGAGTCACCATTAATTCGAAAAGAAGAATATGAAGAACATATTTTTCCGGAGCTGCTGACTTGCTTAACCAGATATTAAGGAGGTCGGGACTTAGCCCCCTTTGCCTAACTTTGATCTAAGGTGATATATTTTAGTAGGTACAGTGTGTTTCTAATCATAAAGCTCATAAGAGTCAACGAAACAGGTAAACAGTAATACGTAAAATAATTAATTTAAAAGAGTGTCCGTGGAGTTTCTTGCACGTTCTCAGATCTTCGCTTTCGAACGTGCAAATAGCTTCATGTTTTTCTATGACCGACCTTGAAAATTCAAAAGTGCCTGTTAATAGTTTATTTGAAATGAATTGCGAATCTTAGTTTCCAATAACACCAGTTCAAAAATTTAATCATTAAATCAGCGTTTCCCAATAACGATATAGAGTAAAAATTCTATAGACCATTTTATGGCCCTCGTTAGCAATCTCATCGATCGTAACCTTATTGTCCTTGGCAATAAAGAATCATATCACATTGTGACGACCAAGCTGTAGAATATACATAAAATACAACTCTTAATATAAATTCTCGTCGATAAATCAACGAAGTAGCCAAATTGACTGACGAAGCTAGTTTTTTGTCGTATCTAATGATCATCTCGTAAATAATATTGATGTCTTCAAACACGCTTTTGGTAACTTCGATATCTATTCCGTCTGATTTATGGCTGGATGTCCAGACATTCTTTTGGAACTTGTTTCGATGGAGAACGACCTTGCCGTTGGTTGACGCGGACATGCAACTATCCACTTTTTTTATTGATGGAAAGCTATTAATTGGTCAATTAAGTATTTCTAGAAGTTTTTTTTGGAGATGGTACCAGTCGATTATTTTGCAAACAAAAACTAAGGAATAACAGCTGCACGAGTCGATCAAGTCTAAGTAGGTAAGTATATGGATGATCTTAAGAGGAAATGTGGGTGAATAGACTTTGTATGTAAAAAGTTATAATTCGACGTTTGGCTCTCGCCTCTAAATTGGACCAATTTAAAAGATAATTCACAAACTGAATAAGTCAACAGTTGCCAAATTTGTATACTAGGGCTCTGTTGACAGCAATTATCGGTCAATTTTGAGCATTTTTTGAAGGTTCTAGTGCTTATGCGGTTAATATATCATCACAAAAGAAAACATAAGGACACTGTGTATATTCTTGTTATTCAGTTCCAGAAATATCTTTTAAATCCAATATTAGAGGAGGAAACTGGCGAGAGCCAAACCTTGAACTGACTTTTTACATACAAAGTCTCTCAACTCGCGTGGAGTACCGTGTTACCAAGTTAATGGGTGGTGAAGGTCTGGTAGGCAGCTTCTTTACGTACAACATTGGTATTAAGCTGAATCCAGTTTGACTGGAAGCCGACCCCAATATATAGTCGGGAAAAAGTTAGGCAGATGATAAAAAGCTTCAAATGAGCACATAAATTAATATTACCACAGCTGGGACACAGGCCTCCTCACTGTGAGGATAGTGGGCTGTACTTCATCTCGTAGATCCCATGCAGGTTGGGAGATATCAGTATTTCTTTCATTTATTAGTTCTATAACTAAACAAGGAAAGAGATAAACAAACAATGCCTGAAGAAGGTCGTCGTGACGATCTCAACATGTTTGCGGAACAAACCAAAGCTCGCCCAAGACAGAGAGATTTGGCAGGAGAAAGGGGAGGCCTTTGCCCAGCTGTGGGACACAAGAGCAGGGCCCCAAGTCTGCTATTACAATAGTGTCAGAATGGTCGATCACTGATCTCGTAATTGTTGATTTTGACAAGTTTGGTAATCTACTAACATAATAGTGTCATTATGGCTTTCCAATGATCAATCACTGACACTCCACTGAACGAAATGGCATAAAATGGTAATCTCGTACATAATGACAAATGAATGACAGACGTATGCGGTAATCTGCTAAAATTTTGACTGTTGCATCGATCAGTGACCTACCATTAGAACGTAATTGTGTAGTCATTGCTTTTCCAGTCACTGCGCCCAGGACCACTGACATGTCACTGACCGATCAGTGAAGGACCATTATGAATTTAGCAGATTACGAACTTTTAGCAAAATGACAATGGCATCGTGTTGGAATGACGAATTCATAAAAATTAGCAGACTAGGGGCCCAGGCTAACATAACTATAACTATGAATAATTAACAATAACATAATAACAAACAATTTTTTCCACATAGTGAATAGATGCAGCTAGGCAAGAAATTCCATATGACAAATAGAAAAATATAGTATTAAAAAGCAGTCATCAAAATAAAATGTCACCTTAAGGGGAAAAACGAAAAGGCTGTGGAGTTGCTTTTTTATAAAAAAAAAAGTAGGATGGGAAAACACGCGAGTGTTTGACAAATTCCACACATACCAACGTAGTAGAATTCCAATAACTTTTTGTTACCACGAGAGCTTGCAAAAATAAAACATGTGTTAACAGCTGAACTTTTAACACATGTTTTATTTTTGCAAGCTCTTGTCGTAATCGATAGTTGCCTATTGCTTATATTAAAGGTCGCCTATTGCTTAGGTCGCGTGGCTACGTTGTTAAGTTTTTGAGGTAGCGTGGATTCGTTGCTAAGCGCTTCGTATTGTTTTGTTTGTTTTTAAAAACCGTTGCCCCACACTAGGAATTTCTCCTGTATCGTGGATGCGTTCTGCGCCAACCGTGTCGCGTGTATTAGTAAACTTACGGAGACGTGTTATTCGGTGTTACACTTTTCGGAGTCAGGTAACACTCCTTGAAAGGGGTTACATCAGAGGTCATTAGCAAAACCGGCCAAGTGCGAGTCGGAATCGCACACGAAGGCATCCGTACCATAAACCCTGATTTTTATTATTTGTTGTTATAGCGGCAATAGAAATACACAATCTGTGAAAATTTCAACTGTCTACCTACTACAATTCTTGAGATACAGCCAGCTGTCAGACAGACGGATAGACGGACGGACGAACGGACGGACAGCAGAGGCTTAGTAATAGGGTTCCGTTGGATACCCTTTGGGTACGGAACCCTAAAAATGATGAACGTCAACTAGGGGTCAAAACAGGATGGTTACCGAGCTGCGTCGATTCTTAGAATTTATTGAAATTATATTTTTATTATTTTTTTGGAAAAGCTAGTTGTAAAATAAAGACTTATTACTCTAATTTGTGTAATTTTGAGACAGCTAATTAATAAATCTTATCTGCTACTGCAATCAGAAAAACTAACGAGTTATTTTTATTTAAATTCAAAACATTGTCGCGACGTGCTGTATTATTTAATTTATTAAACTATAAATTATTAATTTCTATTTTAAAAATCAAAATGTCTGACATTTATTATTAGTTTCACAGCTTAATAATGTAAAGTGGTGTAAATAAGAACCGCCTGCTGTTTTATTATTTAATAATTGTCAATCAATATGTTAATAAGCAACATTTTAATAATAATCATAAAATAGAAGTCGGTGCGTTACTATACTTTATGAGAAGTTCTAAAAATCTTAATTAGTCGACATCTTTTGAGAATCACTTTTTTGCATATTGTTCTGTTTATTAGGCTACCTAAGACAAGATATTTACATAATATATTATGCTGTTTTATCTTGAAATCATCATCATCATAAAATCAAGGATTAAATCCTTGATTTTATTCTTAGTAAGTTTCTATAATATAGCCTAATTGGATGTTTGAAATAACTATTTCAACATAACGTATCACTCACTATTATTTTGGTACGTATTAAAAGTAACAAATAACTTGTTGTGGTGTTATTTTCATGCTTTCGTGCATTAAAAAATTCAATATCTTTTGATTTTGTGGGTCGATTTTGGTGAAATAAACGTTAAATGTACTTAAGTACTTGCGACATAAACGGCTATATCTTTCTTTTATGTTAACTCAAAAAAATGTTTTTTTTTACAGCTTCAAGGGACCAAAGACCTGAGTATATGGTTTAAAACTCCAACTCGATACCTCCACGCGTTCCCGAGATAAAAACTCTTGACAGACAGACGGACGGACAACAAAGTGATCCTATAAGGGTTCCGCTTTTCCCTTTTGAGGCACGAAACCCTAAAAAAACACTGCCAAGTATAAAATAAATTGAATTTCGAAAGTCGGTGTTGAAATACGAAGCAATAACCAAAAATAATATTTGGAAGTCGGTTGTATTTTTTTGTAAAAAGCTTTTTATTTTTCACTTTTTAGTGGTAGCCCACACTAAAAGCACAAACTACTGGAAAATCGCAAGAAAGCAAAATACGCAATTTCGTTACTTAGATGACAAACCAAACACATCAACTAAGTTAACGAATGCCAGCTATTTTGATTTAAAAGCCAAGGTGCTAAACCGATTTTGATGACATTTAAATGGAACCAATCGAAAAACATACCCACTCTTTCACACAATGACGACAATGACGTTCATAAATGACGGAGTTATGTGGTAACACACATATAAAAAAGTACAACCGATTTGAGAATCTCCTCCTCTTTTTAAAGTCGGTTAAAAATTAAAATTATTATGCTGTTGGTTTTTTCACTTTATGAGCGATTTCACAAACAAACACACACACACACATAATCTAATAACATATCCGTTTCTGAATGACTGACAAACAATACCGAAACTACTGGTCGTAGAAAATTGATATTTGGCAGGTTCCTTGGGGAGTATAGGGGAGCACAAAGAGAGGATTTCTCAAAATTCCTACGAGAACGGGAATAAACGGGATATGCGCATACGCATTTAAGGCTTGTAGGTATACACGCTCCGCTACCCGTATTTTTATTTTTTTTGTAATAAATCAAATACATATTTTAAAAAGTAACAAACTAATTTATTTTCGTATGTATTGCACAAAAGTGCACATATTAAAAAAAAAAATTAGGAGTGAAATGGTTTCATCTCAACGATTTGGAGGTGATTTGGTGTTTTTTTTTCCTATTATTTATTTTATTTATTTATTTATTTCTTGCTTACAAATACACAACACTATAATTAGTAGGCATGCATTAAAATTTCATGTCAAAGTATTGGTACATGCACCCTGTAAGGGCACTGCAAATTTAGGTAGTACAAGTTATGTCAAATTAAATAAATTATATAGGTACTATTACAATTCAATTCCATATCATAATTCCAATTCAATACTATAATTCCAATATCAATTTACAATATACATTAAACACGTTATTTAAATTATTTTGATGATTATTCGTCAATTTTCATAAATTTTACTCAAAAAAAATAATAGTAAGTACATATACATAAATAATAGTCATTATTGGTTTTATACACGTCATTATGTTACAATGTCAATCAAATCACAGTTTGTCCGCTTTAAATTCGTCAACAGTATAGTAGGCCTTCTCAATTAACAGAGATTTCAACTGCTTACAAAATAGTGAGTCTTTTGTTAGGGATTTAAATTTTTCCGGTAACTTATTGTAAATGTTTACTAGCCGTGAATAAGGGCTTTTCCCGATCAGTTTTAACGTTGTGAGTGGTAATACCAGTCTATTCTTATTCCGTCGGTTATAGTTTGCGTATACTTCGTCATTTGATTTAAAGAGGTGCCGATTTTTCCGGACAAATATGCAACCCTGGAGTATATATATAGCTGGCAATGTAAGGATCCGCTGCTTTATAAAATGCGGTCTACAACTGTCACGCTGATCTATGTTCATTAGTATTCTTAAGCATTTCTTTTGTTGAATGAAGAGGTCAGGAAAGTCGGTACTTTCTCCCCACAAAATAATGCCATAGTTCAGCCAAGAGTAGGCATAAGCATAATAGGCCGACAGGGCGGTTTTATAATCTGTGTTACGTTTCAATACGCTTAACGCATATATATAAATTGAGACAGTTTAGCACTAGTACATTCTATATGTTTCTTCCAATTTAAATTTGAGTGTAACGTTATTCCTAAAAGTGTGAATTCATTTACTTCTTCTAAATTTAGATGTTGTGTTAGTATATTTAAGCTTAGTGGGGGTCTTTGGTAAGTTCTAAATTGACATATTTTAGTTTTGGACAGATTTATCTCTAAATTGTGGTCGTTTAACCACTGTTCAGTGTCGGTGAATGTTTTTTGAATAGCTAGATGGTTTACATTTGCTGGAGTTTTAAATAATAAGGAAACATCGTCAGCGAACAGTAGGTATACACGACGAATTTATATGTTTTGGTAAATCGTTTACGTATAATAATAAAAAGAGGGTACATCCTACAACACTTCCTATGTTGTACGTTTCACACTTAGCGCTATCGATATATTCTACTTCTACGAACTGCATTCTGTCTTTTAGATATGATTTGAACCAATTAAAAGCTTGCCCTCTTATGCCTGATCCATACATTTTTTGTAATAAAATTTTATGCGACACCTTGTCGAACGCCTTCGTCATATCTAGGAATAGTCGTATGGCGTACTTACGCTCATTTATACAGCTGTAAACGGCTTGTATGTAGTTGTATACCGCTAAGGTAGTTGAACATTTTTTCCTAAAACCAAATTGATTTTTATTTAAAATATTATATTTTTCCAAAAATTTATTGACTCGAATCGCCATGGCTTTTTCGAAGATTTTTGAGTAGGTTGGTAGTAGTGCAATGGGCCTGTAATCACAGGGATTTTCCGTACCTCCTTTTTTTTTCGCAATTGGGCAATATTTTTGCAATTTTAAGCTTTTCTGGGAATCGTCCCTCGATAAAAGAAATATTGATAAGTTTTGTTAGAGGTGACACTAGTTCCTTTACGCATGTTTTAACTAATAGCGGCGGTATGTCGTCCACTCCAAAGCTACGTTTATTTTGCATACCGCGTATAATATTGTAAACTTCTCGCTCGGGTACTGGTTCGAGATACATGGAGTTTATTGCGGGCGTGTGCACCGAATGTACCGCAGGGTCAAGTGCTGCCGCACTTTTGTTATCTGTACCTACCGATGCAAAGTAATGATTAAATGCAGTGCTGACCTGTTGTGGTGATTTTAATTCCGTATTATTTAATTTTAAGCTGATGTTCTTTTGCTTTTGTTTTGTTTTATTAGGTTTAGTGATGTTATTGATAATGGACCACATTGTCTTTGTTTTGTTATTAGAGGCGTTCATTTCTTTAATGTATTTTTTTTTTTTAATTTTAATACACCTTTTTAACATTTTGGAGTATTCTTTGTAGTGTTTTTTAAATATGGTGCTATCGAGTTGAGTCGCGATAATACTAGTCAATCTTTTATTTTTACATGAATCTCTTAGTCCTTTAGTAAGATAATTATTTGGTTTATTCAGAATTATTTTTATCCGTTTTTTTGGTATGTACTTATTTAAATTTGTTTGTAAAATGTCATGAAATATGTTATAAGTTTTATTTATGTCCAAGTTTTGATTAAAAATGTCATTCCAGTTAATTTTATTTAATGCCACTTGAAAATTAGTCAAATTAACATTGTTGAAAATTCTTTTAGTAATGTACTGTGTCCGTCTAATAGTTTGCGCGTTCCCATTTCTTAGTTTGTATATTAAGCAATTGTGATCGGAGATACCATTGTTATTAACCGATAATCGATATTCCGTGCTATTATCATTTGTAAATAAAAGATCTATGCAAGAGGATGTTGATTTTGTAGTTCTTGTAGAAGTTTTGATAATTTGGCACAGGTTTAGCTCTGTCATAATATTGTTAAGTCTTTGGTATTCCTTTGATTTTTTAAAGTAATCTATGTTGAAATCTCCGGTAATTATGAGGCGTTTTTTATTATATTTTAGTTTTTTTATTATATTTGATACCGATACATACATTCTGGCTAAACTAAGTTACATGCAATATAATGTAGATTACTACCTATTTTTTTAAGATGTAATTTCTCAGTAAATGCCGACGAAAAATTGCTTCATCTGCACTCTATTTTTAAGCTTTTTCGAGAGAGAACCCTTAACATTATTTTGCGATGTGGTTGTACCTAGGGCTCAAAACGTTACATGGTATTTCTAAATCTCCACAACGCGTTGTAGCCATTTTTTTAAGAGCCACGACTTGAAAAAAACCGGTCAAGTGCGAGTAGGACTTAAACACGAATGGTTCCGTACCATAAACCTTAATTTTATTTTATTATTTATTGTTCAAAAATTCAACTGTTTATCTATTATAGTTCTTGCGATAAAGCACGCTGACAGACAGACAGGCAAACGGACGGACGGACAGCGAAGGCTTAGTAATAAGGTTCCGTTGGTTACCCTTTGGGTACGGAATCTTAAAAAGGAAGTTCGAATTCGTAGTAGAAGAAAGAAGTAATTAGAAGTTGGTTGTATTTTTTTTTTGTAAAATAGTTTTTCCTTGTCATAAAACAGCATTTTTAGTACTTAATTTTTGCTAGCCGACGTCGAGGGCGCGGAGAAGTAATAAGAAATCAGGTTATCACTTTTCAAGTCAAACAGTTACAGAAGTCAACTACATTATATATGAAATTCCAAGGTACATGATCTAATCGAACCGTGCACTTGCTTCGAGGTAAGTTAACTTTTTCATAAACCCAAGTAAAAAAAAACTTGTTACTTACATCAAATTACAGAATATACATTCAGTCAAAAAAGTATTGGGAATGGATGATTTGTTTATGGTTCCAAATTCAAATTTTTGTTTTTTTGTAGTTGTTAGATTGGCACAACTGTTTTCCATTTTGGCGCGGAGTTTGAGTTGCATCTGTTATTTATATTAAATACAGTGCTGGTTTTAGTAATATCATATATAGTGTGTATTGCGAATTTCATAATGGACAAAAATATCGAACAAAGAGTTTGTCTTAAATTTTGCATCGCCAATGGAATTTCGTGTTCGGAGTCACTGAAAATGTTGCAGAAGGCTTACGGTGAATCGACTTTATCAAAAACTCGTGCTTATGAGTGGTTCAAAGCGTTCAAAAGCGGTCGAGATGTGATGGAAGATTTGCCTCGCTCTGGTAGGCCGTCAACGTCTGCAACTGAAGTTAACATCGCAAAAGTGAAGGAAATAGTGACTGAAAATCCCCATTCAACTCTGAGAGAGATAGCCGCCGAACTTTCTGTATCTCACGAGTCGATCCGTACCATTTTAACTAATCATTTGGGTATGAAACATGTCGCTGCTCGGCTAGTCCTAAAAGATCTGAATTTTCTCTAAAAACTCAATCGCATGAAAGTCGCTGAGGACATGCTAGAACGAGTCAGTTCGGACCCAACATTCATGAAACGCATTGTTACTGGTGACGAGACGTGGGTTTACGAGTTTGACATGCAAACTAGTCAACAAGCTTCGGAGTGGCGCCTTCCAACTGAACCGAAACCGAAAAAACCACGCCAAAGTCGATCAAAAGTCAAAGTCATGTTGACTGTTTTCTTTGACTATCGCGGTGTTGTGCACTCTGAATTCTTACCGGAAGGTCTAACGGTAAATAAAGAATATTATTTGAGCGTTATGCGGCGTTTAAGAGAGCAAATTCGACGAAAAGGGCCAGATTTGTGGAAAGAAAATTCTTGGATTTTGCACCACGACAATGCGCCTTCGCACAAGGCTATCATTGTGAACGAATTTTTAACCAAACACTCAATAAATACCATCCAGCAACCACCATATTCACCAGATATGGCTCCTGCTGACTTTTTTCTTTTTCCTAAACTCAAATTACCACTTCGTGGCACCCGTTTTCAATCGATAGAAGACATAAAGGAGAATTCGCGGCGAGAACTGAACTCAATTCCGGAAGCAGCGTTTAAAAAATGTTTTGATGAATGGATTATTTGTTGGCGCAAGTGTATCGTTTCTAAAGGAGCATACTTTGAAGGTGATAAAATAAGTTTGGATGAATAACAGACATTTTGTGTATTATTGATCTTTTCCCGGTACTTTCTTGACAGAGTAGTAACTATTGCAATAATATAACAATATTCGCTGCACATTGATGTTGATAATACCATGGCACGTTCCCATAGTATCACTAGTCATGTCTTTTGCACCTCACCTCGGATACGCTAGGTTCTCGTACACGGTACTTTATTTTTTTTAATATGTTATTTTTTTATATTTTTTATTAACTTTATTTTTTATTTTTTGTTGTATGTTTATTGAAAGTCAGAGAGGTGCAAGTGCAATGGGAAGGCCTCGCCCTGGGGGAATCGCCTTCGTGATCTCGATGTCCCCTATGCCGTACTCTGGAATGCAAAGGGCACTAGGAGGAACGAGGAACACGGATGGGTTTTAGTCAGTAAGAGTCTAACACTCCTTCCTGCTGTTCCTAGAGCGGGAGGAGTCATTTGATGACTTCCCATACAAAAAAAAAAAAATGAGGGAGTTGCAAGTGCACCCTCTTGTGTCTTGCTCAGACGGGCATGGGCGCCGGGGATGCCTGTATAAGAATGGGTTCAAACTCGAATATCTATTCAAATCTAAAACATGCCAGAATACGGGCTTTTGGAATTTGTAAAGAATATCTGAATAATAACCCCTTGACGCCAATAAAACTTAAATATTAAGTTCGTCTTTCCTTAATAAGCCATAAAAGGCGCCAATATTGATGTCTTTATTGATCCATAAAGTTAACATAGAAACAGAATAGATCCTATAATAAAATCGATCTTTTATTGCTGTTTATTACCAAAAATTCCAAATATTCGTCGAATTCACCAAAGAAATATGTTAATCTGAGTTGGAAACGTCTGTAGGTATCATAGATCAAGGAGAATTCGACTAAATATTTTTATAAATATTAGAAACTAAAAAAACAAAACAATATCGGTCTAGGACGGCGCCAGCCAAAATTCCGAACAATGCTAAGTAAGAGTATTCGGCAAAAAGAAGAAGTATCAATTTATTTTATAATAATCGTATGCTAATATGTTTTGAGCCGGAATCCCGCGTTGTTTTGATAGTTATTCAACTACCTACTGAATATATTATTGTTAATAAATCGTCTGTTGTATAATTTCAGATACAATCAGCTGCGGAATGGTGGCGCCTGCTTATCAATAGATTTATGTAAATTGTGAGTTCGCGAAATTATAGCTATTTACATAAGATACCTTTTTAGAAATAGATCGGCTCCGTATTTTTCTTTGAGCACGCGCAGGCGATCGAAGGAAAAAACTTTTTACAAAAAATTAAGTAAGTTTTTTTTTTTAATTTTTCACTTTTTAATGGTACGCGATTTATTTTGAGCTTATAGTGCAATCATCCTAAAAACATCCCTATCCTTTTGTATACGTAACAATGACCTTCAAAATACGACAAAAAGTGTCTAAATACTTAAGGAACAAGTGACTATATGAATCCAAAATAGTACCTATACACAATACAACACAAAATACAAACACAGAATAGTACAAGAAGGGTTGCCAGGCAATGTTAGGCTCAACAAAACATTCACTTTGACCTGCATCTAACAGCGATGGTCGACCAACACCTGTGTCTTTGCTTTGGGCTAGCTAGAATCTGTCACTGCACAAAAGGTTTTAGAATTAATGGCTACCGAGCGAGTCAGCCTGTCGAGTAGCTGCAGTGCAGTAATTTGCATCGTATAGATGTATCTTACGAGTTACTGCTACGTGCGAGTTAGACAGCAGCTCTCATATGAGTAACTCCAAAATTTTTTTTGATATTTACTACCTGCTCGCCTTACAGTAACTCGCACATGGCAGCAACTCGGCCATCACTCGCATCGTTCGGATGAGTTCTGCAATAGTTTCCCAATGTGCGCCAAGCTATCGCGAGCGGAACCTGTATTTTTTGGGAATAGAATAGATGATTCTTTATTATGTACACCATATAAGTTACAGAAAAGATAGATGAAGAAAACATTACATATGGTACACAATGGGCGGCCGTACAGTTTTCGGGTGTGGAGTACCACCAAAAAGTTGTTGTTTTTGGTTGTTTTAATGCCAACTTCCGAAATCAAAGATAATTTTTACTTTGCGGTTTTTTTTTTTGGAGGTCGTTTGTTTTTTTTTTTGTAAAAAAGGTTTTACTAATCCGTCTTTGCGTCGTGCGACTAAAAATCGATCAAGCACGTGAATCCTTACAATATTATATAATGTTGGACGTGACCAATAATCTTCCAATTCGGTTGCTTTACATAAAATTGGCTATCAATATGATAATGATTGTTATTGTAACATATCATGAATTTTAATGTACTATATTTTGTTATTTAAGTTCGAATACTAATTATAATTGGTCGCTCTCATAATGTCCTTTTTATTTACGCAAAATTTATACACTTTAGAGCTAGCTTAACGGAATATTTTGTCGTTTATTTTTCAACTTTTCCAATCAATAAAAAAAAAATATATTAAAAAATACCGTGGATAGGTAGTGGGTACGACAATCTGACGCCTTTTGTGCGACAGTTTGGCGACAGATAGGTCGCAACGTTTAGGACATTCGTACCAAAGTGTTACTTTATTTAGATTTAATGTTCTGGTATCGATGCACAGAGGCCATGAATATTATGACGAGTCAAAATCTTTACTACATACACTTACATAATATACTGGGCATTATTTATTTTAACTTTTTTTTGGCTCGCGTTTGACCCCTATCTCACCTGATGGTTAGCGATAATGTGGTCGAAGATGGAGCACGCTTGCCTAGAAGTAACCTATTCACTCCTTTCAAGTAAAAAACACTGTACTAAAGCGGACTTAATGCCTTAGGCATTTTCTACCAGTCAACCTTAGGGTGGTGCAGAGACAATAATGGCAGAAAAAATACAAAAAGAGAGAACAAATAAAATCATAAATACATACACTTAAATAAAATTCACAACTTTGTTACGAGAGAAAGAAACCAACGAATAAACGCTGTGATGATTCTGCCAACTTCTTGCAAATGTGCTCACATGCCTTCACCTGAAAGGACAACCGACTGGTTGCCGTCCTGATGTTCAGAGGTAGCGCATTCCAAAGGAAGATCGCAGGGATCAAGAAAGAAGAATGGATAAACACAGAGCGGTGTGAAGGACATCGTAGAAGAAAATTATTGGTAGAGCGAAGATTTTTACTGTGGGCAGAGCAAAGAAATTGAATTTGTGAAGTTATATAAGTGGAAGAAGAAGGATTAATAAGAAAAGCGCTGCGCTGACGGATGGGTAACCATTTATCGATGCGCGGATACGTGATCATACTTACGGAGGTTGAAGACAAATCTAATGCAGTTATTTAAAAGACGGTCAAGTTTATTGAGGAGGCATTCAGATCGTAGTAGCACACATCAGCATAGTCAATCATGGAGAACATTAAGGACTGTACAAGCATGTCCTTAATGTGCTGGGAGAAGATATTTCAGTTAGTTGATGTCGTGGGTACATGCACTCTTTTAAAAGATTGCGAACGAATTAAAAATCATCCTGTAATATGCATTTTTGTTACGAGGTATAAGTTTATCATCATCAAAAACCGAACTTATAGCCTCTTTTTTCTAGTGAAAATCCTGATGTGCTTTTTTAAAGGATATACTCGTACCTATGGATTTCCTCCGCCCAGGTTCGGCAGGTTATGCCTATCAGGAAATTCAAACTTCAGCTTTAGTTAGAACCATAATAAGCATTTTTGTAAAAGCACCTATCTTTTTTATTTTTTTACTAATGATGGGTTTGCTCTTGACTCTAGTCAGAGATGACAGAGACAAAGTCTACGATGGAGCGAGCTTACCCAGAAGGAGCCTGTTCACTCTAACTTTGAAGAGATTAGGGTTGTAAGCGTTTGGAAACACAGACGCAGGCAGAGAGTTCCACTCCTTTGCTGTGCGCATTATAAAAAGACGTTTCGAAACGCTTAGTGCGAATTGGTGGAATAGCTACAAGGTAAGGATAGCAAGATGAAGGTAGGGATGGTAAGATGCAGTGCGTCTGGATGTCCGATGGTAGAACGGAGCCGGTGGGATGACGTCGTGGAGTTCTTGGGCACACTCTTCTTCCACCTGGCGTTAGTCCCGGCCATTGCCAGGGTCCACCTCTTCTTGGGCACACTATCTGAATTAAATACTAGGCAAAGGATCAGTTAAACAAACACATTAACCAACGATTCAATATATTTCTTTAACTTAAAATTGGGGTGTGCTTAAGGTGATGTTCTGCAGGCCATATAGATTTCCCACAAGTGAATTGTATGCGGAATTCAGGGTATTTACTGTGCAACAGCTTTTTGTTCTCAATGCCACCCTCAGGAAGCATAGTCACGTTCGTCCACTAGATCCAAAAAGCCGTAAAGCCAAGTCGGCATGCCCATCTGTCTCTCACAAAACAGCTCACGCTGGCCGCCAGCTTTATGTAATAAGCTCACTCATTTACAGAAGAGTCAACAAACATCTCCAAATTATAAATTTAAACAAATATGAGCTCAAAACCAAAATAAAAACTGGCTATACAATCAGGACTATTCACGTACAGAAGATCTTCTCTCTAAAATAATTTAGGCACGTTATAATTAGCCCCCTTTTTCATACATCTTACCACACCACACCACACCACACCACACCACACCACACCACACCACACCACACCACACCACACCACACCGTGTGGTGTGGTGTGGTGTCAACAAACATCTCCAAATTATAAATTTAAACAAATATGAGCTCAAAACCAAAATAAAAACTGGCTATACAATCAGGACTATTCACGTACAGAAGATCTTCTCTCTAAAATAATTTAGGCACGTTATAATTAGCCCCCTTTTTCATACATCTTACCACACCACACCACACCACACCACACCACACCACACCACACCACACCACACCACACCACACCACACCACACCACACCACACCACACCACACCACACCACACCACACCACACCACACCTCACCACACCACACCACACCACACCACACTACACCACACAACGTCGCACCACACCACACCACATCCCAGCCCACTCACACAGCCATCTTTCCCTCCCCCTTTTACACACAAACTCATTAATTACAAAACTCTTCTTTCAGTGCTTTCCTCAGTATTTTTCCGGACGGATTCTTCGGTATTTCATTCAAGAAGGTGATTTCATTAATCTTCTTGTAAGGTGCTACTCTTTTACTAATAAACTCTACTATTTCTCTATCAGATGCTTTGACACCACACCACACCACACCACACCACACCAAACCACACCACACCACACCACACCACACCACACCACACCACACCACACCACACCACACCACACCACACCTCACCACACCACACCACACCACACCACACCACACCAAACCACACTACACCACACAACGTCGCACCACACCACACCACATCCCAGCCCACTCACACAGCCATCTTTCCCTCCCCCTTTTACACACAAACTCATTAATTACAAAACTCTTCTTTCAGTGCTTTCCTCAGTATTTTTCCGGACGGATTCTTCGGTATTTCATTCAAGAAGGTGATTTCATTAATCTTCTTGTAAGGTGCTACTCTTTTACTAATAAACTCTACTATTTCTTTATCAGATGCTTTGACTCCTGGCTTCAAGACTACGAAGCCTCTTGGTCTTTCTCCAGCAGCTGGATCCGGGACCCCAATAACGGCTGCGTCCAATACTGCTGGGTGTTCCTTTAGTACGTTTTCTAGTTCTGCTGGTGGGACTTGGTAACCTTTTACCTGGAAAAAGATACAATAGAAATAGCTACTTTTTATTGCGCTACATATCAAATTACAAAAGGGCTTTTTCAGTCTCCTAAGGTTTTTTGAAAAAAAAAAAAAAAGTGGCGGATCAGTGACAAAGTACTGTTTTGATTCAAATGTTGTTTGAGTTCAATAACATATTTTACATTCTAATGATTTGTCGACTTTGGGATGTAGTTATTTAAATATCGCTTAGTAGAGATCGGTTTTCAAAGCAAACATGGACACAGCAACTGGGAAAGTGATGCAAAGACGCGATGGATGAGCTATGATTATTTGACAACCACATACAACAAACGTTTTTCATATCGTTCAAAACCTATATTATGTATGTTTGTATGTAAATCGGGCTGATTTCCGCAACTCCATGATTAAGCGCGTATTTTGCATGCAGGTGTGACAAATGTGTCATTCAATCCACCCCAGCTCCCCAAGGAAGACCAGCAACGCCTTGATGTTACCAACTATCTTACAGAGGGTAACTGGGTTTCCGAAATGCCAAGAACCCATATTACGGTAAGAATAAATTGAAATATCTTAACTTCTTTGAACATAACATCTTCATAAATCAATCTATTCTATTTTTGGATCAAAATATATTCAATAGGTAATTTTAATCATATGTCCCGAAATAACATTAGCCTATTGAATTAAATTAAGCATATATATTGGCCATTACAAACACCTGGCTAATAGCTAAATTATAATTACTATGACCATAAATATTAAATTATTAATGCTTAACAGGAAATTGATTTAATTATATGGATTTTTGTAGTGAGCGCCTGACTAAATAGTAATAGCTTGTGACACGTCCGTCTATCTATAATTGTGTTCTATATTTCGCGCAGGCGTTATTTTCCCAATGCTGCAATGTGTACATCTCTATACAAGTAAGGTGCTGACAAGATCAACTTCATCAACTTTAACGACACAGACAAAGAACAACGGGCAGAATGGGCCCAGCGCACCGAATAATCTCAACATTTTATAATATCACAGCATTACACTAATGAATAAACAAAATGTTACAGCGGTTCCAAAAGTCCAATAATTACAGTTACAAAAAATGTTAATATTATGACCTAATGGTGCGCAAGCCTAATTATTGTTGTTCTTTGAACAATGGGTAACTATATGGAATGTAAAGTACTTTAGGTACCTATATGGAGCCAATTTTTTTTCTCAATAAAATACAACGTTGATACGACAGAGGGGCTTTCCTTTAAACTGCCTATACTAGGTACCATTTTCAAGCTCTGTACCAAAAATAAATTAAATACGAGCAGTAGTTTAGTCGCAAATAATTTTTAAAGTTTTTGCACCGTTTGAACACGATGTATCTTTTCTGACAGCTGATTATCGTCTAAGCATAGGTCATGCACCTTACAACGATAAATCTACGATGCTTTGTTGGCGCTCTGACGCATGTCGAAGGACATTCACTAAAAATTGGCAATGCAAACAAGGAAGCAATCAATACACACACACTTGCACTTTCACTACGAAAGCGACACACGTAGCGCGTTTGAAAGAAACAGAAATAGGTCAGTTTGTTGCATCCTTGTTTTTTGCGATCGGTAAGTGGGGCCTCTATTCAGTGCGCCGACGCTATCTTTTCGGAACGTACGGTTTGTGGAATTCGCGCGCAAATAATTGTGATTTTATTTTGTTATTGTGATAGGAATAGGACACTAAATAAGTATAAGACAGTATTTCTTTATTTTATTGTGAGAGGACACGTAACTTGGGATTATTATTATTTAGTATTAGTGTTTTTTTTGTGATTGACTGTTTTTTATGGTGATAGGACACGTAACTTGGGATTATTATTATTTAGAATTAGTATCTCCGGACCTCACTCCCATGGATTTCTTTTTGTAGGGTATATTAAGGGTGAAGTGTATGCCTCAGAGGTAAATACAATTGATGAGTTAAAAAATAGTATTATTTTAGCATTTCACAAATTAAAGTGCTTAGCGACGGACAGTGATCTAATTAGAAAAATAAATAACAATATTCTCCGTCGGTATAATTTGTGCATCAATGTGAATAGAGGACACATCGAAAATTTAAAAATTTAGTGTGTTTGTTTTTGTGCGCGTACCTCGAAACGTTACCTAACATAAAAGCCAGTGCGAGCGGAGGCCTAAGTCGCCGGCCGCCACCCCGCCCCGGCCCCCACCGAGCACACGACATACCGCACACCGCGCACCGGCGCGCGCGCGACTTTGCCGCTTTGTTACCTAGCGGTATCTAAGGTCAGTGTCATTTTTTTACAAAGGGTGGTTGCGTTTTATTCGGATTTGCAAGCTATTTAGTTTGTCTGAAAAAAATATTTTCTCATTTATGGCGCTTTTTGTTTTTGTACCGTATCGAATTAATACTGAACACGTATAGTATACGTAGTTTAATTTAATGCCCCTCTGTCGTATCAACTCTGTATACACATCATCTCATGGTTTTAGAATAGAGCAACCATTTTTTTTTCCAGAAAAGATTTTCATCCGAGCTACAAAATTGGAAATATAGAGCGGTGTGTAAAAAAAAAAAGAAGATAGCTCCTAACTCGGAAACGGTGTCTTAGGGCCATGCTTATCAGTACCTTAATGGTTTTTTATGGTTAAAAGTAATCCGATACTACAATAAATTTGGGGAATTTTCTAAAAAAAAATCAGGAGAATTGAGACCCAATTTTTTAACAATTTTTTTTTTGGGTTTCTTTACTGCTCATAGTGTCCCTTTTTTTTTTAACGGGGGGAAATCCTCATGGATGTCCTGGGGTGGGACCCTGGGGCGGGCGGAGAGGTCTGTCAGACTCTTACTGACTAAAACCACCCCGGTGTTCCATCTCTTACCAACGCCGGGGATCGCGAGAACTTAATTGGCTTTCCGCGATCCCCGACTGGTGCCGGCCCGCCCCTGCGGGCCACCTCGGGTCAGCGGGGGAAGTGAGGTGTTTGACTCCCCCCGCGACGTCAAGAGGGGCGCACGAGAATACTACGCGCTGCCACCACGGATCCGTATGAATGGGGGGCGACGGCCATCCCCAGGATCGCCGCCCCTGGACCCAGTTAGGGGGGCCGGAAGAGGGCAGCGTATGCCATCCTCCGACGCCCGGTGCGCCTGCTGCGGGCCGGGAGAGAGGTCGAAATCTCCCTCTGGTTTCCTTCTGCGAAATAGTCATCGCGCAGAAGGAAACCACCGCGTCCCAGGACTCCTCGCCGTCGACCATAGCACGTACTACGGTCGGCAGCGAAAGATCACTGCCTACCACAGATATGAGGGCACGGCGCGGCTCCTCCCAAGCGGCACACTCTGCCAGCGTGCGATCCCGATGGCGGAGCCCACCGGGGGCCATGAACGCCTATGCCTCCGACTTGTTGAGGGCCACCTCCAGGCCAAGGCGCCGTATGCGGCTCACCACTTGTGAGACCGCGGCCGTCGCTAGCAACGCTGCCTCCCTGTACGAGCTCCCCCGGGCAGTGACCAGCGTGTCGCCAGCGTAACACGTCAGGTCCACTCCCGGTGGTAGCTCGCCCCTCAGCACCTAGTCATAACCGATATTCCACAGGGGTGGGCCCAAGACCAAGCCCTGTGGAACACCGCACGACATGGGGTGCTGGTGTCTGCCATCACGTCCCAGATAGGTGACACACCTGTCCACTAAATAAGCTCCAATGACGCGGCGGAGGTAGGGAGGCACACGATGATAGCGCAGTGCCTCCCGAATACAACTCCAGGGCAGGGTGTTAAAGGCATTGGAGATGTCCAAGGACACCGCCAACATCACCCCGCCCCGGGATACCGCTTCCTCCGCCAGGACTCTCACTCGCGATATCGCCGTGATGGTGGAGCGCTCATGCCGAAATCCGAACTGGCATTCGGCCAGGTCCGGCCCTTGTCCGCTTAAGTGGCCGACGAGGCGGGCTGCAACTATCCGCTCGAACAGCTTTCCCAACTCGTCCAGCAGCACTATGGGCCGGTACGCGGACGGCGAGTCCGCAGGGCACCCCGCTTTCCTGAGCAGGACCAGAAGACCAGATTTCCACTGAACAGGAAACTGGCCCTGCTCCAGGCACGCTGAGTAGAGTCCTCTCAGTTGGGGCTCCAGCTCCTTCAGAGCGAGGGCCAACACGCAGCCGTGAATTCCATCGGGCCCCGGGGCAGTGTTCTTCGCCCGGAGCCGCATCACGGCCGCCCTCAACTCTGCTTCTGTCACCTCTGGGACGCTGGCGTTCTCTACAGGCTCTGCGGCTGTGGGCAGAGCCATTGGCGGCGGAGTATGCTCCGCTCTTGCTGGGAAGAGGGCTGCGACCACCTCCTCCAGCAGCACGGGATGGAGACTCTCCGTAAGCGGAGGCGCCCAAGGTCCGAGTTTCCCTTGGACCGAGCGATAAGGACGCCCCCACGGATCCACGTTTAGAGTCTCCAACATCTCCTCCCTGGCACGCGTCTTTGCCTCGCCGATGGCCAGCCACAGAGCCTCTTTAGCCGCGCGGTACACCTCACACAGCGCGGCTTCTTCGTCAGGGACCCGACGACATCTTCTTCGGTATCGGGTGTACTGGCGCCTGACTCGCACGCACGAGACGCGCAACTGTGTGATCTCATAGTGTCCCTAAGCCAACTTCTAAAACTTCGCCCTTAAGACAACCAACTGACTGTGTCGGTCGTTTGTTGGCTCAGCACTGGGCGAAGTCGTTATGATGACAATGAAATTTCAAAAGAAAAAAAAATACCTTGATTAGTTCCTTGAGCCTATCAGATATTGTGATGAGCCCAGTTTCGTCTACTTTGGCCAGGTCACCAGTTCTGAGCCACTCTTCATCCACAAACACTTCGCTGTTAGCCTGAGGATTCTTCAGATATCCTTTCATTATATTTGGGCCTTTCACCAGTAGTTCTCCGACCTGGAACGAGATAATGTTGTTTGGTTAATTCATGGGAAACTATGTAACTTCTCACAGCGGCTTTGCCCGAGTCAAACACTGAAATTATCCCAAACTACATCCGGGATCCCCCCCATCTTGCGGGAGGCCTATGTCCAGCAGTGGACGTCTTTCGGCTGGTGATGATGACTCCCGGGATGAAGAAAAGGTAGACATCAGATTCGACAATAAAGTAAGTACGTGAACCGTTCTCCAATTTACCTCTTCGTAGGTACCTACGTGAATAATTAAATACGAACCGTTTTTAAGTAACTTGAAATGTAAAGGATCACGAAAAAAGTCAATTTGTAGGTATGTCTTTATCTCCGGTTTGAAATTATCAATGTCAATAAATGTAGTAATGAGTCAAGGACCGCTATTGTAAATATTTGTAGTGTCTACCATAGTGTAATATTGCAGATATCAAAATGTGGCGAATACCATGTCCATGTTCCGAGTCATAAAACAATTATACTGGCCATTGCTCATGACGTTATGAATCGTCGCCATAATGTTGAGTCGCTCCGAAATATGCTGGCCAGTGTGTTTACGCCATAACTTGACGCCATATTGAAAAATTTCTCAGTCTGATACACACACACCCGTCTGAGGTTTGATATGCTACTAATACGTCACATTTGACATTTGCCTCACCAGTACACTATGGTGGCATACCATGATTCGGTATACCTACCACGTTTAAGCAAATAAAGAAATGTTATCTTATCTTATCAAATTTTCCCATAGAAATTCATGACAGTTTGATCAAATTAATTGAACGTGTATGGTCCGCAGGGAAATGGCCCACGCTTTCGAAATGTCACGTGATCCATGCCGTATATTTAGGAATTCAAGAATAGCATTCACTATCAGAACGGAATTTTGTGTAGAGTTTCAGGTAAGGCTCGTTAACGATACAAAAACATTACTTTCAAAAAACTTCACACTCACCTCGCCAGGTCCCAAACTCTTCGTGTTTGCATCGACTACCCTCATCGTTAGATTCGGCAGAGCATACCCGACGTCTTCGTACGTCTTCTGACCCACTGGAGTCAGACTGACCAGAGGAGACGCCTCTGTCAAGCCATAACCTTGGCAGAACTGGATATCTCGCTGGAAATTGGAAATTAAAATGTTTAGTAGTAGCTAGAATAATCGAGCCTGCGGACGGCGAGCATTGAGTGACTCGCCGTCCGATCAGAACCTGGCCCGCGTCGACGGCGCGCTGTGTTCCACGCGCGCCTCAAAGAGCTGTCAGCATAGGAGACGGGGTCCACTAGAGCCAGTGCGGCAGGCACTGGCCCTAGTGGGCACTAATCCGTTCGAAAGAGGCACCGTAGTCCTGGAACGCAAAGGGCACTAGGAGGAACACGGATGGGTTTTAGTCAGTAAGAGTCTAACACTCCCTCCTGCTTCACCCAGAGCGGGAGGAGTCATTTGATGATTTACCATCCTTAAAAAATAACTAAAATATGAGACGTTGGTCAACCCAACAGAGGTACAAGACAAGTAGAATTTTGTTATCGGTAGCTATTTATATTTTGTTTTTTAATCTCGGATACTAAATTCATAAATAGACATAGGCCTCCCCCAGAAGGGTGGGGTTTGCCATAGTCGCCACGCTTGGCTGGTTGCCGATCGTAGTGTATAGTGTTGCGTTTTACAGGGAACGCTGCTGCCCATTCTCTGGTGAGTCCCTTAGTCGCCTAAATTGACAAGGGCAAGGGCAGACAGATTATTGGCAATGGCATTTAAGTCAGTTTTGACATTTGCAGGTGTCAATTTAGAATTAAAAAACAGACTATAGCGAAGGTTATAAATTCGGAGTGTCAGCACCCCAATTGCGAAACTTATGAAATCGGGTGTCTCAGTTGATCCATAATATTTATAATTAAAATTTCGTCTGGTCGACATGTAACAAATACGGTTGCAGTTGCAAAGTCAAAATGAAAGCATTTCTGTCTATGCGACGGATTGCAAATACTGGACTTCAGACTTCTTGTTGATACTGTATATTGTCATAGCTATGCTGCATAGTCTTAGCCTGTAGTCCGTCACTAAGCTTATTGAAAAAAAAAAAAAAAAACTTTCATATTAAGCAATAGGCTAGTTTCCGCCATCAATAAATTGCAAATCTACTTAGTTCGTCAGTTAGAGTATTGTAAAAATAATGGGCACGTATATTTTGTTTTGCAAATCAATGAATACTTATTGACAAAGATAAAAATGCATCAAAAATAGGGAGTGGGGGCTCGTGAAGTTAGAACGCAATAAAAATTATACCACGACGTGACGTATTGAGAATTTTAAAAGCGTCGTATATTCGTCAATTTTGGTTTACATAACAAAAGAAAAAACAAACTAATCAAGTCGAGTATTTACGTGCATGCACCTACATGCACGCACAGTACATAGAAGGCTGTTAGAGGCATCATTCACAGAGCGGCCCACGTTACGCAGCAGAAGACCGCATCGTATGCAGTTGCGATCCGCAGCAGTGAAGGAACAATGGAGAAGAAGAAAAATGCGAACATAATATAATAAAGCCACTCAAATGCTCACAGTTTTACGAATACTGTTAAAAATTGCTGATGGCATACACCACAATCAAGAAGATGGTTTTTAAGAAGATAGCCTGTGTTGTCCCGTTGCTTCAGCATTAAAACCATCTGATAAAGTTTTATGATTTCTCTTTACATATTTAATTTCTAAAAACTTTGCAAAGGCATTCGGTTGAAAGTCACACATAGCCAACAATCTGTCATAGTACTTGAACTACTGGTTAAAAACTGTTAAATTCTCAGTGAGCCCATTTTACATCATGACCAGGCTCTGTGGGTCTAAAAAGGCAACTTTTGCACAATCAGAAAGCAAATCACGCTACCCGTCACTGTCAAATTTTCCGAATCAATCTTGAACCTAATTCGTTAGCGATAAAGATGAAAATGAAATTTGACAGATTATTCCTTGATTAATATTATGATTCTAATATTATTCTCCTAAAGTGGCCTTTTTAGCCCCCCAGGTCTAGAAATTATCCGTTGCGGTTTTCAACCTCCAGTGGATCATTGGGAACTGAACCCCAGGCAATGACGCCAGAGACGAACTCGCGAAGAGAGTTTCCGAGACGGTACTGCTGGATCCGTACCCGCTTCTCCTCCTACCATTCTCACAGATTCGTACATTATGCCAGAGATCAACTGAACTTCAGGACAACAAATGGTCACGGGCTACTAATTACATACAGTCAACAATGGCAATTTCAAGCAAGCCTATACATGCGACTATCTAAACGACTTCTTAACCTAAGTAGAAACCCCAAATAATAATAGGTATAATTACGGGTCATTTCCCCCTTAAAAACATCTTTTCAATATAGGCGCTGCGGCACGATGAATCGATGATTTAAAGAAGGTGGCTGGCAGCGAATGGATGCGGACTAGACAAGACTGACGTTCGTAAGCCTCCCCAAAGAGCGCCAATAATCAACTGCTGAACAGCAGTGGACGGCAATTGGCAGAAAATATGTTGATGATGATAGAAGCTTTGAGTATGTTCTAAAAAAATTAAGACAAACGGTTAATCTAAATACCGCAATGGTTGCATACTATGCTTATGTGGCATCTGTACTCAGATATGGTCTTATAATTTGGGGTAACTCAGTAGACGTGCAAAGAGTTTTTAAAGGACAAAAAAGTGCATCCGGACAATGTGTGCAGCCCACTTTTAGATAGCTGTAAGCCATTATTTCAAAAAATTAAAATACTTTCTTTACAATGTCTCTATATTTTTGAAACGTGCATTTTTGTAAGAATTATCATTTATTCGAAAAAAACAGTTACAAAACAAATAGTACCTAGAACACGACACTAAGACAAAATTAAATTAATGCTATTTAAAAGAAATACTTACTGCATGGCAATTAAAAAATACTCAAGATTTGCCATTGCCGTTGTTCAAAGGGGTATTGTTTAGTTAATAATATAATACAATTTAATTCAGTAATAATCGTTACAATTTCAATACAATAAAATTTTAATCCTTATTAATTAAATACCAGAAATTCATATTTTATTCTCTAATCCATAATTATGAAGCTTTGTCTCAGGATATGCTGGAATCATTATTATACCATCTTTTTTGTACCATACTCTCACAAATAAACAATTTTGATTTGATTTGACGTCATAGACAGCCCAATGTGCAGAGGTTGCTGCGACACTGAGAAATCTACCTTTGCTATCCGTCGTGAAAAAATCCTCGAAACGATCAGGTCGCTTCGCGAAACCTAAGTGCGGAGCTACAATGGCTAACCTAGCCAGGACTCTTACGCACAATGGAGCGAATGAGAGTCTAGGTGCGAATAACGGAATCTCAACTCTACTCTCTCCGTTGCGGGGGTAGTCTTTTCTTCTGGATAGAGTTTTAAATTTCATATTTATGCAGCTTTATTGTGAGTTACAACCCTAGCAACTTTTTTCAACATAATGATAAAAAAGTCGTTATCATTAAAACGTTTCTCGAAAAATTACTAGGAGAGGAAGAAGAGGTAATACAGCCAATGCCTTGCATTCTAGGGGGTCAAGCAAAGCTAGAAGTTGACTGTTTGTATATCTTATCTTAGCGATCTTACCTAGCGACATCATTTTACTACACGTAAACGAAGTCGCGCCACAAGGTAGACCGATGACCTGGTGAAGGGTGCGGGTAGCCGATGGATGCGGGACGCGTAGGACCGGTCGTTGTGGCGAGACTTGGGGGAGGCCCATGTCCAGCAGTGGACGTCTTTCGGCTGATATAATGAAGATGATGATGATGAACGAAGTCTCGGGCAGCTATCATTCCATCCATTCTTTTCTAATCTTCTAATGTATAAGTGTTTGTTATTGAACTCCTCCGTAATGGCTAGACCGATTTTTATGATTTTTTTTTTTGTGTGTATTTATATGGCAAAACGTTTGCCGGGTCAGCTAGTTAGCTATATTTTTGGAATAATACAGGCTGTTTTTTTTTTTTTCAAAATCAACCGGTTCGATTCTTGGTTTAAGTTTTGAGAGACAGTTAATCTGACAAACTTCGATTTCTATTATTTATTATAGTATAAAGGGTGAATTGTTCACGTGTACCTTCATGGCCAAATCCGAAACTATAGGAATATCGAATAACACTGAAAGGAGTCTCGAGCACGATTTTGATGAAAACTAAAACTGCATTATTGGACACCATCCAAAAATATAACCTAATCGAGACTTATTTCACTTGTTTTCCATTTTCCTCATAGTTTAGGATTTGGCTATGAAGGCACACTTAACAATTCAAACTGTACGTGCATGCACCTACCCATTTTTAGGGTTCCGTACCCGAAGGGTAACCAACGGAACCCTATTACTAAGCCTCTGCTGTCCGTCCGTCTGTCAGTCCGTCCGTCCGTCTGTCTGTCAGCGGGCTGTATCTCAAGAACCGTAATAGGTAGAGAGCTGAAATTTTCACAGATTGTGTATTTCTGTTGCCGCTATAACAACAAATGAAATGAAAATTAAGGTTTATGGTACGGAACCCTTCGTGTGCGAGTCCGACTCACACTTTGTCGGTTTTACTGATTAAACAATACTACAATACAACACCAACTGGCTCTTGACCATTTTTTTTACTGATGAAAGGAAATAATGCCTGTTTGAGGAAGGGAAATTTTGCGAAAGGGACATTCTGCGTAAGGGACATTTTGCGAAAGGGACATTCTGCGAAAGGGACATTTTGCGAAAGTGACATTCTGAGATAGGGACATTTTGCGAAAGGGACATTCTGAGATAGGGACATTTTGCGAAAGGGACATTCTGAGATAGGGACATTTTGCAAAAGTGACATTCTGAGATAGGGACATTTTGCGAAAGGGACATTCTGAGATAGGGACATTTTGCGAAAGTGACATTCTGAGATAGGGACATTTTGCGAAAGGGACATTCTGAGATAGGGACATTTTGCGAAAGGGACATTCTGAGATAGGGACATTTTGCGAAAGGGACATTCTGAGATAGGGACATTTTGCGAAAGGGACATTCTGAGATAGGGACATTTTGCGAAAGGGACATTCTGAGATAGGGACATTTTGCGAAAGGGACATTCTGAGATAGGGACATTTTGCGAAAGGGACATTCTGAGATAGGGACATTTTGCGAAAGTGACATTCTGAGATAGGGACATTTTGCGAAAGGGACATTCTGAGATAGGGACATTTTGCGAAAGGGACATTCTGAGATAGGGACATTTTGCGAAAGTGACATTCTGAGATAGGGACATTTTGCGAAAGGGACATTCTGAGATAGGGACATTTTGCGAAAGGGACATTCTGAGATAGGGACATTTTGCGAAAGGGACATTCTGAGATAGGGACATTTTGCGAAAGGGACATTCTGAGATAGGGACATTTTGCGAAAGTGACATTCTGAGATAGGGACATTTTGCGAAAGGGACATTCTGAGATAGGGACATTTTGCGAAAGGGACATTCTGAGATAGGGAAATTTTGCGAAAGGGACATTCTGAGAAAGGTACATTTTGCTACTGAGCCGTTGAAATGACAGTTCACTACAAGCTCACTTTACCTAAATATACACGGAGATATGAATAGACTGGCAGTTAATATGCGCGCCCACACCCGTTGCATCAACAACGCACCAGTTAACATAACTAGTAATTGTTATGTACGTCTAGCTAGCAGCATGCTCAGATGATTTTGAAGGTGAAAAATTCTAGCATATGTACCTCTGCCTTTTCGAAAAGCCTTTGAATGTCTGCGGACGGCAAGGGTGCGGCTCCACATGTCACGCTGGTGATATGTTCCAAGTGTTTCGCGGTCACTTGGGGATACGATCCGAGGAACATCACTGAAAAGATACGAAAAGATCATTATTATGCAGTACAGAACCCAGGCTTACAAAAAGTTTGTTTGGTTCGGGCTAAGCTTTGCTTGTATAAAAATATCTGTAAAATCAACTGCGTGCTATTAGACAAGAACAAGTCCCATATTGGTCTCATGCATGAAAACGCCTCAGTCTAGTAGATTCGGAATGTTTGCCTGTGTCCGTTCAGGCAAAATAAACTGCAAATGTGTCAACCTCAGTCCACACCCTATGTCCCGCATGTGTCCCTATGTAACGCATCGTATCCTTAGCAGACGCTAAGGATACTGAGGAAGATTGTGTACGCCCGCTTCATTACACCCTACGTTTCCGAATATTGACTAAGCCACGACCAGAAGCCAGGGGGGCTATACCTACGGACTTACGATTAGTCCCGAACCCGAACAAAGAATGAATTATTCTTAGTGGTTAGGTTATACAGAGTAGAATACGCCCGCAACTAAGCCCGAAACTACGGACTTCGGGCTTAGAGAGTAGCACTCCAGAGCTTTATGACTTTAGGCTCAAGCCTATAATTTGCACAAGTCAAAACATAACCTGAGGAACATTTCCCCTTGGATTTAAGGCATGTTAAGTATAAAGTGGAACAAACCCATAGGCGGTGCCAAATATAGCAACTGCAGTTGATGTGCCAGCAACGCGTTTACGAACATGTCTGGCTGGAACTTCGGAAGCGTCACCAGTCTTAAGCCGGCAGACATCTTGTGCAGCATGAGGATGCCAAGCCCGTAGGAGTGGAACATGGGCAGCACGACTAGAGTACTGTCTTGATGTGATTCTGGAAAATTTAAAAGAAACAACGATTTAAAAAATATGTTATAATTTTGCTCCTTTTAACATCGTCATTCCCCTGATCTTATTCTAAATTATTTGGTGTAATGCAGCATATACCTAATTTTTATTTATATGTCAGAAATACGTCAGTTGATTGAACGATTTGGACACCAAAGCCATCTATTGGCGTTTGACGGAGTCTAGAACGTTGTGCCGACCAAGGCTGAGTTCAGAGTTCAGCCTACTGGTGGCGATCGAGCAGTGCAAACGTCTGGAAACTGTCGCGCGCTAAGATTTGTGTGCTGTGTGCCATTATCTTAGAATATTTTTATTGTGATTTAATTTTTGTGATAGAATTATAATTTGATTTAAAAGCAAACGCTTTTTCTATTGTGCAATAACCAGTACTTTCCATAGTACGCCCACTGTATTTCCATACAATATCATGTCTGATGTCACTTAGAGAGATGTACCTACCATCTCCAATATACATCTCCTTTAGTTGTCCTCTCAGTCCGTAGTCACTCCATTTCTAAACAAATTGTCTTTAACACCCTCAATACATTGTTTCTATGCTATTTTTATAGTCACCTAGACTATAAAAATAGCACAGAAACGATTATTCAAATTAAATTATTCATATACAACGTGTACTGAACAGCTGAGCCCATAATACCTTAAGATGTTCATAATGATGAGTAAGAGGAAGAGGTAAGAGGAGGAGGGGGAGGGGGGGTGGTGGAAGTGTGGGTAAGGAATTACGTTTATTCTGTAACACGTTGTATATTTTTTTTATGATAATATATTCCTCATAACTTTTGCGTCACATGCCCAGTATTAAATTCACATATTTGTAAATCTAGGTAAGCAGCCCGCTTGCCTAGATATACCTACAATACCATCGACATGGCTTTACAGTGGGTGAGATTGTGGTCAAATACGAGAGTAATTTAACTTACCAGTAGTATACTCATACTGTCTAAATTCAGTGTTCTGCTGTTCACAATTTGATACTACATTCCTATGTGTCAACTGCACTCCTTTTGGTAATCCTGTGGTACCACTTGAATATGGCAAAAACGCTACATCTTCACAACTCCTTCTAACTTGATTTAGGATGCTTAGGTCTGCGAGGTCATCTTCAACTAATTCTTTGTAGGAAATAGTTCCTTCTGGTAAACTTTGCGTCATGTTCAATGATATTATTGGTAAGTCTTTCTTTGCTAGTTTCAGGGCGTCTTTTGCTGTCGGTACTAGGTCTTCATTAGTGATGATCAGCGATGTATCTGATATATGAATTTGTCTTTCTATTTCATCTGGAAATTATATTGTAGGAGTTTTATTTTTTATTAATGTCATTGGATATCATAATTTGGAGTTCGGTCTCGTGAATGTTTTATTATTTTGCAATTTTGGCAACCGTGCTAAAAAACTAGCAAAAACGTCGAAGGCAAGCTTGTTTAATATATGCTGACATTTCTTAGATTCATATTCATAACATGGACCTTGACCATTTTTGCTTTAGTAAAAAATGCAAACCGGAATGTAACAAATAGTCACATTCTTCTTATTATACCTAAGTTTATTCAGTCTAAACGAGTTTTTACAGCGAAAAATACACCGAATTGCAGTTCCGGGTTATCTCATACTTTAATCCTATGACTAAAGTATAAAGTAAGAAGATACATATTTGCTGAAGGCACTTTGTTGGAGATCCTAAATATAAGTGAAATACTAATTTAGGTGAGTCCCGTAATATAAATCTGTTTGTGCAACTTAGATGTTTTTTTAAGGTAGGCGAGTTCCTTCCTGTGAAAAAGAAATCGTGATGTCTATGTGTAGGACACATAGACATCACGATTTCTTTTTCACACTCTTCGATCGAGCTACCGACTATAATTTCTCGTCTTTATAAGTCAATACAAAAATTAACTTACAAGCAGTATAAATAGGGTTCATAGTCGTAACTACCCCACCGGAAGCGAGAATACCAAACGTGATAATAGGATATCCTATTATCACCTGGAACATTTGGGAACAGAACAGCGATACTATCGCCATCTTTTATTTTGAACTTTTTTCTCAAATTCGCGGCAAAAATCGTGATGTCTATGTGTCCTAGAACTTGAAATCGAAGACAATCTTTTTTTTCTTCAGATGGATTTGCTCTTGACTTTAGTATAGGTCAGAAGTGACAGAAACAAAGTCGACGATGGAGTGAACTTATCCAGGAGAGGTATGGTCGCTCTAGCTTTGATGAGATTAGGGTTGAATGTGTTCAGAAACACATCGTAGTCCCTCGATCGAGTATTTTCTTTCCTATGCTACTGTTTTTTGTTGCAGTTTTCATATACTGAACTCTTCGATCGAGCTACCGACTGGCATACAAAAATGAACTTACATGCAGTATAAATAGGGTTCATAGTCGTAACTACCCCTCCGGCAGCGAGAATACCAAACGTGATAATAGGATATTCTGGAACATTTGGGAGCAGAACAGCGATACTATCGCCATCTTTTACTTTGAACTTTTTTCTCAAATTCGCGGCAAATATTCTTGATTTCTTGTACACTTGCTCGTACGTATAACTTCTGTTTGTTTGTCCACACACCTGGAAAGTTCAATGATTTATAAAATAGTGTGTAAGAGTTATACCTACAAAGCATTGCGATGGCCCTCGCGGGTGTTGACGCAATGTGATTTCTGTAATGTGTGTAATGTCAACGTGAAGAAATTCAAGCAAGCGCGGGTAAACGGCGCTAGTGACGGAAATGTTAAAAGGGAAACTGGGGACTTGTCTTGGTATGGTCATGTGAAGAGGAGCGAGAAAACGCATGTAACTAGAAGAGTTATGAACATAAATGTGGGTGGATGGAGAGGGAGAGGAAGGCCAAAGAAAAGATAGATGGATTGTGTGAGGAGCGATATGAAAGAAAAGAAGTGACGGCAGATAGAACAGAATGGAATACCTCAAGTAACATGGGATAAGGGCAGGAAGATGATGTGTAAGAGTTATTTGGTTTTCGATTAATTACAGTACAAAGTGCCGCTGAATCTGGATCTATGCTCATTTACCAAGAGACAATTTAACATAAGTACTCGAAGTTTTTGTCGGTGAGAACCTATCGGAGTCTCTATTATTATCATCATCATATCAGCCGAAAGACGTCCACTGCTAGACAAAGGCCTTCTCCAAGTGACGCCACAAAAACCGGTCCTGTGCGTCTCGCATCCATCGGCTGCCCGCGACCTTCACCAGGTCATCGGTCCACCTTGTGTGCCTTCCAACGCTGCGTTATCCAGTAAGCGGTCGTCACTTCAGAATTTTAGGCCCCATTGACCAGCTGTTCTGCGAGCATTGTGCACTGCCCACTTCAGTTTGGCGATCCTGTGTCGCTATTCTTTGATATGGCAAATATAATGAAGTTGGCGTTCTGTTGGTACACTCAATGAAAAAGTCGTTATTTCATTTGTATGTACGAGTACCTGTGACCCAAAACTCTCTTGACGTTCTTCTTCCAAACTTAGGTAGGTAAGTATTATTTGCTATCAGTGTTTTATTTTGACCAAATCAATGAAAAACATTCAGTGCCTGCCCTTTGGCTTTTGCATATTAAATGTCCGATACTTAAACATAGGTACGAGAATGTCAAGAACCAATGCCATTCTGAAGGCTGTTATCACTCATATCAGTAGGTATCAGTAAGTTGTTAGATAGGTATATAAATAATTATGTCGTAGCCATATTGTAAAATTGACCACTTCATGAAAAGGCCACCTTGAGGTTGTTCAGACCTCACCTAAACTCGACTTCGCCTAGCTCTTATTTCTTTCTGCATGGTTTAATTAAAGGAACATAAATCGGATGACAGGAGTCAAATATGCTCGCTCACTCTAGCTCCCGTCATCCTATTCGAATTGAACCTAAGTAAGTGCCCTAAGTTCCCCCAAACCTAACCTGAACTCGGTAACAATATAAAATGTTGAATTCTACGATACTTATCGCTTCGACATACTATATAAACAAACAAACTCGTTTGGAGTTGAGTGAACTTTGATCGAAACAAAACAGGCTAATTTATCGAACAGTGAGCATTATCAGTTGCGTAGTAATTTGTTATTATCACCAACGGCAAACCATAATCAAACTGGTGTTACTTCATGAACATTATCGGAATTCAAAATATAAGGACTTAAATGATAGTCCTGTTTTTGGAACAGTAGGTACTCGTAGGTACCTAGACATGGAACTATCATTTAGGAGTATGTTTGGTATTATTACAAACAACAAACAACGAAGTACTTTGTTTGATTTAATTCCCTGCCGGAGTCTGTGTTTCCTGATAGCTACAATTTGGGAGTCAAGAGTGAATAGGTTACTTCTAGGCAAACGTGCTCCATCTTCGACCACATCATCACTTACCATCAGGTGTGATAGTGGTCAAACGCGTGCCTATCAATAGCAAAAAATAACAAATTTATACCTAACTAGCAAAAAATCTACAGTCCAAAACAATCAACACATACAATAAGATTAGGTATTAGTATGTAACAGGTGTCAGGCCCCATTGCCAACCTCGAATACGTATCTACATACGAGAACGTATAAATTCATTATACGTTCTCGTATGTAGATACGTATTCGTTTGTATTTGTTATGGTTTACAATAAAGAGTATTATATCCTAGGGCATACCCAGGATTTGAGACGGTCGGGTGTAATATTTCTTATCTAATAAAAATAAGTTTATTTTCGTAGGTACTTCATTTTGCACAGAGAAACACGTTTTAAATTCTCACGCTTAGTTTCCAGTAAGTACCTAATGGAAATTTCCAAGAAAATTGGCATTTATTTTTACTTCAAGGGGATGGCAGCAGACCTCCCCCTTCCCCTTCCCCTAGTTGGGTACACCCTTGACTCTATCCATGATTCGTACTTATATTTTTTAATCCAAGTGCTCCTAGTCGTTATGTACCTACTTACCGAGGCAGTTTTGCTAGCCCATCTATCCAAATTCCTGAACATGTACTGGTCCACAGTCAACTTGGGAATCTCGATATCCTTGCACGGAGACGACACTATTCTCTCACTACTCCATACACTTTTTTCTCTAACACACACACTTGAACTTCTAAAACGAGGTTTAAAACGAAATATTTTTGTAGACATTTTATATTTAAATAAAATAATATTAATAGAGATAAGAGAGGTGTGAACAAACTCGGCGTCAAGCGTCTTCTAGTGCTCGAGTGTAAAGCGAATTAATTTATTTACAAAGACAATCGACAAAAAACAACAGAAGTGCAATTTATTTCAATTACACCGAGAATGAAATTCCCAGTTGCCACTTTACCTTGAAATATCTCGGCAACGTGACACTTTAGAGCATCATGTTCCCAACATTTTTTTGTTTATTGAACTGTCATCTACCTAGCCTTTTCCCAACTATATTGGGGTCTGCTTCTAGTCAAACCGGATTCAGCTGAACACCACTATTTTACGTGAAGCGGCTGCCTACCAGACCTCCACAACCCATTAACTGGGTAACACGGTACTTCTTGGCAAGACTGGAGTCAGATTTACTGGCTTCTGAGTTCTGACAATCCGTAACGACTGCCAAAGATCTACAAATGACAGCCGGGACCAACGGCTTAACGTGCTTTCCGAGGCACGGAGGAAACTCGGTATATTAAGATGGTCACCCATCCACAGACCAACCTTGGCAAGCGTTGCTTAACCTTAAAGATCAACCCGTGCGGCTGTTATTATTTAGCCACGAGCTCCTCAAATAAAAAAAGGTAATAATAATAATTAGTAAACAATCTACAGCATAATTATCTACAAGTGCGTGATAAGTTCCTTTTGGTTTATTTTCATTGTTCTCATATGGCGCCTTTACCTTTAAAAATCTCGGCAACGTGACACTTTAGGGCACCACGTATTGAACATTTTTTGCTTGTTCAAGAGTCCTCTACTCTTAGACATAGGTATGCATGTTAGATCGTGCACTGCAACTTTGTAAAAACTGAAAATGGCAGCGGGGGGGCTATGCCAGCTCCCATAGAAAAAAGTTTGAGCCCCTTTATAAAATAAAGATTAAAAACTTTAAAGCTAATGTTGTTATATAAATCTGGCTCAGGTCGGGCAGTCGATGCAGCGTACCATCGATATGGTGTACTGTCCATACAACGTATTATCAATACGGTATACTGTCAATATAATGTAGGTACAGTCACGGACTTTAATTGATGAGCCACTTTCAAACTTTCCGATTTTGCAGTTTTGTACACTACACTCACGAGATTACACGATCTCAAACCGCATGCTCGTAAACAAGATAACAAATTACTAATAAATCGGAAATAGACTTATCCACAGAGCTTGAAGAATGACCAATAAGTTTTCAATGATAAATCCATCCTCTTTTGAATTGGAGCTTATGACATTTCTCAAAAACCTATGTGAAGTCAATGAGAGACAGTCATCATAATAAATTGTCATGAACATCACGTTACTATGGCTACGCTAAAACAATTGTCGCTAGGTTACGGTTGCTAGACTTGTAATTGGCTGACTTGGGGTAGTCACTCTTAATTAGGTACGAATGTACCTAACCGACTAAACCCGATTTGTATTACCTGGTTAAAATGCGAACAGTAGCAAGTGGCTCATCAATTAAAGACCGTGACTGTATTAACGATTTGGGGCACCATCGATTTGGTGTACCATCGTGGGTACTGTCGATTCATTAACGCGTCGATGAAACATTTTAGATACAGCGACCGTCGGTATAATGACTGTCAATATTATGAACTAGACCCCTTGGCAAGACTGGTGTTAAAATCACTAGTTTCTGACTTATTGGCAGTCAAATATCTTCAAATACCAGCTGGTTGCTTTGCGGGACACCTAGGAAACTCGTTACACAATTTACGGTCACCCAGCTTCAGACCGACTTCGGCAACCGTAGCTTAACCTCAAAGTTCGCCCCGTGCGACTGTTATAGCCTTGTCACGAGCTCCACTCCACATGTGTACCTACCTAATTTATTTTTAGAACTTAGGTACACTTCGATACATACTTTAGAACGATTTCAAGAGGGCAGTTTATTCTTCGTGGTGGTTTAGCACCAACTTCAGCAGTTATCTGCTTTTCCCTCTTCAGGTCATTAATAAATTTTCAGTCTGTTGCCAGCAGTCATCATCATCATATCATCGTCCACTGCTGAATACTGGCCGTGTGTCGTCACAACAACCGGTCCTGTGCGTCTCGCGTCCATCAGCTATCCGCGACCCTCACCAGATCATCGGTCCAGCTTGTGGGAGGCCTTCCAACGCCACATCTTTCGGTACGCGGTCGCCATTCCATAACTTTTCGGCCCCATCGACAATCTGTTCTGTAGTGCTATTCTGTAACAACATTTTCGTGTCTGCACAGCGGAATCCGAGGTGAGTATCAAATTACGTCAAACGTAAGACCTTTATGTTGTGTAATAAAGTTCACTTTGTGAGGTTTGTCACTCAGCTAAAGCTCGATATCAAAATGTTATTTACAGAATAGATTAGCTGCAAGCAATGTGCCCTGCGCACTGCCACTTCAGTAGCAACTTCAACTTCTGCCAGTGGTACAATTAAATAAATTAGATGTGAGACTTAAGACGAACAGAAAGAAATATTTAGGACTCCGGAACCTTAAATATCGAGTTCTTCTCTCTCTTCTAGATCTACTGAGATGACGTAAGAAAAATATAATGATCAATAATATAACTAACTAGCAGTTGCCCGCGACTTCGTTCGCGAGTAGGTCGGAAAGTAAAATGTTGTCGCTAGATAAGATCTCTAAGATAAGATTTATATTCGAACAATCAATATCTAGCATTGCTTGACTCCCCTTAGATTTAAGAATTTGGAAGAGTATTATGCAAAGCACTGGCTATTTCACCTTTTTTTCCAAATGCCGACCAGGCTCTAGTAATTCGTCGTATTTAGAAACGTTTAAATATAAAACAATACAATAAAATATATAATAACGCTTCTCTATGCATGATGTTAAAGAAAGTTGCTAGGGTGATGATGGCTTATTTGATGATTTCCCATCCTTGAAAAAAATCATAAAAAGGGTTGTTAACAGGCAACAGAGATACATAAAGTTGGCCATGGCAAATCAACCAGAAGGTAAGTCTACCCCTGCAACGGAGAGATTAGAGTAAAGTAGAGACTCCGCTATCCGCACCGTGTTAAACTCCAATTCTCAATCAGTCCTAGTTAAGTTATCCAGCCTAGCTCCGCCCAAATGGACAGATGTTTCTTGGGTGCTTCACAGGTTTTGCAGAGCGACCTCACCGTTCCGAGAATTTTTTCACGTCGGGCAGCCTCGGCGTTACTTTTTGGACGACGTATTGGCAACCTTTACAAATTGGGCTACAGCGCCTATGTTGAAAAGATGTTTTTTTTTGGGCAATGACCCGTAATTATATCTATTACTATTTGGAAGATATTTCTACTTAAGCTGGGAAGTCGCTTGTATAGGCTTGACGATGACAGTTTTGATTGCCTGCAATTTGTAGCCCGTGACCATTATTTTGTTGTCACGAAATTCAGTTGATCTCTGGCAAATTTATGTACGAAATTATGGGAAAGTCGTGGGTACGGATCCAGCACTACCATCTCTCTTCGCGAGTTCTTCTGTGACGTCATTGTCTAGGAATCTACAGTACCCGTTAATCCACTAGACAGTGATACCCACAACAGATAATTTCTGGCCATGTGCTGGTCATAACGTTTCATAGGCTCACTGGGAATTAAACAGTTTTGAAAATAAACAGAAAACAGTTTGTTGGATGTTTGGCCCATGTCCAGCTGTGTACGTCTTCCGGCTGATATTATGATGATGTGACTTTGCAAAATTTTGTAGAAATTAAAACCTTAATAGATATCACATACAACTTAATCGAATGATGTGTATCATTTTCGTCCATGGCCGTTTTCATGGAAATACGTTCCTTATATTCTCCAGAAACATAATGTCAATATTATGCGTATTGATGGTTGATGCTTGGTTGGTGAGTTCCCCTTACGAATGTATGGGTAATGAAGAATGTATTAATGCTGTGAAGTAACAGGCTATCTTTTAAAATATCCGGACAATCTTTTTGAAACTACTTGATGAATTAAATAGATTTTTTATTTATTCCGAACCAGGAACGCAAATTGAAAGTATTTTATGTTTTTAAAACACATAAACCCAATTATGCCAGAGCCAGGGGCCATAACATTAGGGGGCTTACCTAATATTATGGCCCCTGGCTACAAGCCCGTAAATGCCTAGTATTGGGCAACTTTAGCAAAGCTCAGCAAATGTAAGTGGGCTTCTGCTGACCATCATTCTAATCTTAATACCGTAATTTAAAAAATGAGATCAAATTCATAACGCCGTGTATGGAATATGTAGTTGAACTGTTTAAATATAAGATCTTAGTTTGTTTTAATTTTTATTAGTAGAAATATTAGGTAAGTGCATTCAGAACGAAATTTTTATAAGGTATTAAAAGAAGGGTATAATTTAGACGGTCACCAAAAATAATATTTTTAAGACTCTAAGCCTAGGCACCAAAATGGATCAACGGTCACCAAATTCTATCCAACTCAACTGTGATTGCCATAAAATGTAGGCTTGGGGTTACAAACTGGATAAAATAGGTTAGGTTAGGTTAGAATTGTGACCAAACGCGCGCGAGCCGAGCGAGCGAAGCGAGCGGTGCCGCGGCAGCGGCCGGCGAGCGCTACTTCTCGAATTATTTGGTGACCATTTATCTGTTTTGGTAACCGTTTAGAACTTTTTTGGTAGTAAAATAGGTACTTTTTTGGGCGGTGTTTAAACACAAGCCTTAAAAGAATTACTTTTTTAAGACGTTGTAAAAGTAATAAATAAATGAATATTTTCTAGTGTAATTCACATAGACACATTACAATAGTAACATGTCGGACAATAGATGGAACTGCGTGTATCTGCATTAGCTACGTATAATAATACGTTGACTTCTTCCTGAAAATTGCTATAATTCCTGTCAAGTTTATGTGTAAAACTTATCTACATTGGTTTTGTACATGTTCAACGTGATGCGAACAAAACAGAATACAGATAAAGATAAAAAAGTTTTATTATTATAGGTACTTTAGCAGTCTGGTATTATATTTGATATTGTTGGATAAATGCTAAATAAATATCCGAAACACAACAATAACGTGTTATAAATATTTCAATATATTAGGTAAAACAGAAATCATGTAATGTAAATGTAATTATTTAATATAAATCGTACACCTAAGACTACCTGCAGTACTGTCTTTCCGTTATCTTTGAAATCCATCCAAAGGTTGTCTTGCAAATATCGCTTTTAGCGATAAGGCCACCCATTGTGTCACCCTATGTAATGTTTTCTTCATCTACCTTTTCTGTAACTTATGTGGTGTACATAATTAAGAGTATTCTATTCTATCATAAAAGTAAAATTAAATTAAATAAAACTTTATTTCAGACCATACAGTCCACACATTTAGTTAGTATTGGTGTTAGTAACAATGGGGCTTACTTAAGTAGGTTAGTATTGTGAGTTTATAACATTTATTTATTTAAGTAAACCTATGACTGTCTCCACCCTGTGGCCCTGAAAGGGACAGTCCGGTCTGGCAGCTATCATTTTCAGGATGCTGTTGTCACTACCATGCAAGTGCTGTAGTAAGGAGGCCGCTTTCTTTCGCATGATGGCATGAAAACCATCTGTGCGAGCCTCCTTGAACATTCCTGAAGCACTACAACGCCATGGCAGTCCCAACAGCATCCTTAAAGCATTATTAAATTGAACACGCAGGACGTTGTAGGCTCGGCGCGTATTTGATACCCACAGGCCTCCCGTGTAAAACGATTGACAGAACGCCTTAAAAAGAGTTACTTTGACGTCTGTGGGGGTAGTTAAATAAAATCCTAAAATAATTACGACTGTTGAGATTCGAACCCACACCAACTCTTTCGCCGGGTAGTCTTTAAACTGATGAACTATGACTACTGAAGACAGTTAAAATTAAATAGCCGATCTCATTTATGTCATTGTTTTTCGCTGCTCAGCTCCTTGAAATTATAGCGTATAATGATAAACATTGCTAAGGTTAGACTCATAAGTAGGTAGGTATCTGCTATTTTGTAATATGTAGGGGCTTCTTTTACTCGTAATAATTCCTGGCTAAACTGTTGGGAAAAATGTCGAATATTAATTTAATGTTATTTTAAGTACGAACAAACCCATATTATTTTTATTTTGACATTATTATGGTGTAATAATACATTTCAAAGAAAATAAATACAAAAATAATATCTGTTGGTGAGGCTCGAACCATGTGCACTTTTTCGTTCATAACAGACGTTTCTGAGTATTGCCCATCCTCCATAGCACATAGCGTGATAGCCTAAGCCTGACCGTATCTTTATGGATTGTTTTTGTAAAATTTGAACAAAATTGGTTCAGAAGTTTTCTCGCAAATTTTAAACATACAACTTAAGATTTACTATTTTATTTTATGTAGGTATAGACAATATTGATTATTTCAAGTTATAATGACATTTAAAACAGGACTTCTGTCACAGCTCACAAGTTACAACGCATTGTGTGAGGTCCCTGTTGTTTGACCTGGTCTATTAAAAAATTTTAAAATCAGACGTATGCAGTCCCGAATAATGCATTCACCTTGTCCACACCTATTTTTTTTTAAGGATGGGAAATCATCAAATGACTCCTTCCGCTCTGGGCGAGGCGGAAGGGAGTGTCAGACTCTTACTGACTAAAACCCATCCGTGCTCCTCCTAATGCCCTTTGTGTTCCAGGGCTGCGGCGTCTCTTTCAAACGGATTCCGCACCCCGGCAGGCACTGGCCCTAGCGGGCCCCGTCTCCCATGCTGACAGCTCCTTGAGGCGCGCGTGGAACACAGCGCGCCGCCGACCCGGGCCTGGTTATAATCGGACGGCGAGCCACCCAATGCTCGCCGTCCGCAGGCCCGACAATGTCCACACCTGGGATCTGGCCGTGTATCATAGCGTGTAGCGATAGTAATCAATGTGTTTAGCATTTTCCCAACTTTTCTTGTTCGACCTCCAGTCTAACTGGATGCAGGTACAGTGGCCAACCTGGGAATCTCTTAACAGACTGCGGACCCAGGTTGGCCGCTGTAAAAATAATCTAGCCAAATGGGGCATTTTCCACCCATCCCAAACGCAGTGCCAGTGCGGAGCTCCTTCACAGGACATTCATCACCTTCTTAATTGCCCGTCGTGCACAACAACCTGCACCATCCAAGATTTGAACGATGCCAATGATAGAGCTGCACAATTTGCCCATTAATAGTTGGAAAAAATATAATACGAGTCAATCGACCTGAAAAGAAGAAAACCGGTTGAAGCTGAATGGCAATATTTGACATGGGCATGCCTTTTAAGTTTTTTTTTTTTACTATTGATAGGCACGCGTTTGACCACTATCTCACCTGATGGTAAGCGAGGATGTGGTCGAAGATGGAGCACGCTTGCCTAGAAATAACCTATTCACTCTTGAAAAAAAAAAAACAACTAGAACCTTATAGTACTTTTTATTGTTTTTCAAAGTATTCACCACGTAGCTTAATACACTTTTCCATTCGCTCAAACCAGTTATTATGACATTTATTCCACTCTAAAGTGGGGGTGTTCAAAATGGCCGACTTGAAAGCGTCGACTACTTCTTCACCGGACTGGAACCTTTGACCACGAACACTTTTCTTAATTTTAGGAAATGTAAAGAAATCGTTAGGGCTTAGATCAGGACTGTATGGAGGATGGTCAAGAATTTCTACTTTTTCCTGCTTCAAATACTCAATCGTTTAACGAGCGCTGTGTGAGCTTGCGTTGTCGTGGTGCAGGATGATGCGTCGCTTTGAGTTAGATTTTCGAAGTTCAGCGATGACTTGTGGTAAACCAACTATGGTATACCACTCTGCGTTAACCGTTCTACGATCTTCAAGTGCAATAGTTGCAACATGGCCGGTTTTTCCAACGAACGTGGCCAACATCTTCTTTGAAGTGTTTCGAGAACGAACAACTTTAGTCGGCTTTGGCTCGTCTTGAAAGACCCAGACTGTAGATTGTTGTTTGGCATCAGGATCGTAGTCATAGATCCAAGATTCGTCACCACTGATGATGTCGTAGACGTGATTTGGCTCTCCTCGCTTGAACCTTTGCAGAGTTTTCTTACACCATCTGACGCGGACCGCCTTGTGATCGTCGAAAAGCAGATGCTGTATCCAACGGCAAACTAGCTTTCTCACACCAAGCGAAATATTGTGCAGTAATATAATAGTATTATTGTGCAGTCTAGACGTGAATAAGGCCAGCGGATCTGACGGCATTCCAGCGAGAGTGTTGAGGCAATGTGCATCTGACCTGTCTCCTGTGTTGACACGCCTGTACCGCCTCTCTCTTGAAAAAAGAACGGTGCCGAAATCATGGAACCTTGCGAATGTACAACCGGTGCCCAAAAAGGGAGACCGTGCTGACCCCGCACATTACCGTCCGATCGCCATTACCTCCATGTATGGAAAGGGTTCTGAACAGTAAGATACCTTGAAGACAATGATCTCCTCAGTGACCGTCAATATGGCTTTTGCCGGGGACGGTCAACAGGCGATCTTCTTGTGTATGTCACGCACTGCTGGGACGAAGCCATCGAGAGACACGGCGAACACTTGCCGTGTCGCTAGATATCTCGAAGGCTTTTGACAGGGTCTGGCACGCAGGTCTACTCAGCAAGCTTCCTGCTTATGTAATCCCAGCTGGTTTTCGTAGCTGGATATCAGACTTCCTAAGTGAACGGTCAATCCAAGTAGTCATTGACGGCTACTCCTCTGACTTCATGGCTTTTAATGCCGGAGTTCATCAGCGTGACGGGAACTGTACTTTTAGTGTTTTTATACAATCTGGAAATAAACAATTAGATGTTTTATTTTCGTTCAGTTCAAAATATCTATAGACATTATTTTATTTTTTTACGTCCCAACTTGTAAACGTCTCGCACAAATCGACTCACTGTAGGTATTACACACGACTGAGGCGCGGCGGCGCGGCGTCGCTGGCGGAGGCGGAGCGGCAAAGGTGCACCTAAAGTACTAAACATTACATTCTAAATCTAAACTGATCCAATGCTAAGCGAGTGGCGCGAGCGCACAAAAATGTTTACCTACGAGGAACTGCAACACGCGGTCACAATATATCTGATCCAATGCCAAGCAAGCGCACAAAAATGTATTCCTACTGCACGGCAATAGCTAAATTAACGGTAAAAGTAACGTTAGTTGTGTATTTTACGTTAATGTTAATTAACGTTAAATTACTGGTAATGTTCCCAAGTAACGTTATATTATTGTAACGTTATATTATTGTAACGTTAGTAAGTAAGGTACCTATCACAATGGAATTAACGTTACTTAACGGTTATTATTTTGTTATTTGGTAACGTTAACAAGCCCTGGCTACGGTACCTCTTTCGAACAGATTCCGCAGCCCTAGCAGGTAAGTACCTGCAAGTAGGGCAAGTGCCCTAGCGGGCCCCGTCTTCTGTGCTGACATATCTTTGAGGCGCGCGGGGATCGCAGCGCGCAGCCGACCTGGGCCTGGTTCTGATCAGACGGCGAGCCACCCAATGCTCGCCGTCCGCAGGCCCGCGCATGAAGTACAGCGCTATACCGCTACACAACACTGGCCGCTATACTGTTGGCGTGTCGTGCCGGTCGCCATCTTTATGCCACGCATGATGCACACGCTTGGAACTTTCCGCAAACTTCAAACCTCTTCTAGGGTTTGACTAAAGAATAAATTATATTTTTTTTTTTTGTAAAGTTTTATTCCTTATAATTTATTTTTTATTTTTTGTTATTTCGAGTTACTGTCAACAAGCCCTTTCATTTGATACCCATATCGTAGAAGTGCATAAAAAATAACTAGGTATTCCGCCATCTTGGATGTTCCGCCATATTGGATTTAGAATGACGTCACGTTATTTTTCGAGTTACTCTCAACAAGCCCCTTCATTTGATACCCATATTGTAGAAGTGCATAAAAAATAACTATGCCGCCATCTTAGATGTTCCGCCATATTGGATTTAGAATGACGTCACATTATTTTTGGAGGTACTCTCAACAAGCCCCTTCATTTGATACCTATATTGTAGAAGTGCATAAAAAATAACTATTTCGCCGTCTTGTACATTCCGCCATATTGGATTTAGAATGACGGCGCGGAGTAAAAAAGGGCTCCCGCCCTTTTTAAAAGCTTACATGAAATCTCTTTCATTGTAATCGGGGACCCATTGATAGAGATAGCGTGTATTATTGGAACTGGTGAATAGTGAAAGAACGACTTAAGACTAAAGAAAAAGCAAATGGATTCCCAGCCAGTCTCTTGCTGCCCCCCCTAAACGACGCCGTTGAGCCGAGGTCCGTACCCCACAGGGAGTGCCCTCAGCGAGCGGAGTTTTAATATATATAAATTTTGTAGCCTCGGCTGGGGGCCTTAAATCTATGAGGCCCACACAGGCAAGTCCGGTTCAGTAGTTGACAACCCTCTAGGGTTGAAACTGCGAGTGGCCATCGACAAAAAAAAAAAAAAAAAAAAAGCAAATGGAAAGCAGGTTGAAGAAATTTGGAGAAAAAAGATATAAAGGTGGAAGATTATAACCTACAATAATGTAAACTACATTAAGGCTTGCACTTATTGGTTATTATTTAGTAGTAGAATGGCTTATTTATACATACTTAAGTAGCTTTTTCCCCCTGATGATACCTCACAGGAAAAAGGCGTGAGTGAGAGGTATACATACATTCTAACATAGGTACCTACTCATTTTACCTCGTCAACTTTCACGTCATACACGACGACTAAGTATTGACCTATTTAACCTTCAAGCGGTCGCGCGGCGTCGAATCGACCGCGCTCGATAAGTTTTCGCTGATTACATCGAGATTTCTCGCCACAAGTATTTCTCTTTACCAGTAGCTTTTCATTAATTCACTATGCACGAAAATGAATGCATTCCACTCTTCTCCGAGCCTTTGTAGTTAAATAGAATGCATTTGTTTAGGTCGCGGCGCAGGCGTCGAAACGACTACACGCGCTTGGCTCTTTCTTTTACCTTGACCAGATGACTAATTTCGAAGTAAAATACCTGAGTTGATAAAATAAACACTTTGATAGTAATTATTCGATTGCATAGAACTAATAAAAAATAAAAACTTCTAAATAAAAATGAGAACACAAATCATTCTCCCAAGAGAACAAAACTTAGGTTTGGCGGGTCTGGCGTGCATAGCTGGTTTGTAATCGAACGATAGTGGGTTGTTTTAATTTTAATTCCAAAAAATTGTTGCCTAGGTTAAAATTGATAATGTCTGAAAATAGAACATAAATAATTGTTAATTTACCAGTATTCTAAATTCCTGAAATCTCACATAGGTCTTTTAGGTTACGCGCGACCGCTGTCGCTACAAATACCCACGCGCCCGCTTGAAGGTTAAGGATACTAGTAGACCCGCGCAACTTTGCCTGATCCTGATAGATATAGTGTAGATTATCAATACCCAAGGTTTGCCCCTGTCCTTCTAGGGTGTCCCATCATAGCCTATCAAAATGGTGTTGTATCAGAATCTGATTATTTACTGGAGACTACACATGGTGCCAAAAGCTCTAATTTAGAAGTAGCTCAAGAATTTGTAAATTTTTTCACCAATATACTAACTAAAACTACGGAATATTTAAATTCTTCACCTGAGGTCTCATATAATTTATTAAAAGCTAACGTTCCAGGTTGTACGGTTGAATTCCAGTTCAAACATATCAACCCTGTGACAGTCATAAAAGCTTTCCGGCAAATCAAAACCAAATTGACCGAAGACATATGGGGAATGTCTATTAAAGTGTGCACGTCCATAATTGAAACACTAGCACCATACTTGGCTTTAATATTTAATTTATGTGTGGACCAAGGAGTCTTTCCGGATATAATGAAATATAGTAAGGTTATACCACTATTTAAGTCGGGCGACAGCAAAGACACCAATAATTATAGACCTGTATCTGTTTTGCCGGTTTTTAGCAAAGTGTTTGAAAAAGTAATGCTCAATCAGATGCTCAATCATTTTAACATCAATAAAATTTTACACGATCAACAGTATGGTTTTACCAGGGGTCGTTGTACGACTGACGCTGGTGCCACGTTGTTAAAACACATATACTCAGCGTGGGAAGAGGCACAAGATGCCATAGGAATCTTTTGTGACCTCTCCAAGGCATTTGATTGTGTAAATCACGAAACCTTGCTCCTAAAGCTAGGACATTACGGACTAGGTAAACTTGCACTCAGTCTAATAAAATCTTACTTAAATGATAGACAGCAGCAAGTTCAAATAAATGGTGTCAATTCACGGGGTTTAAAAGTCAAAATGGGGGTACCACAAGGCTCCGTTTTGGGTCCTTTCCTCTTTCTAGTATATATTAATGATCTACCCCATCTTTTAAAAAATCAACCTCATATGGTATTATTTGCTGACGATACGTCCTTAATTTTTAAGATAGATAGACGTTCCATAAATCTTGACGACGTAAATAACGCCCTACAGCAGGTCCAAAATTGGTTTACTGCTAATAATTTAGTATTAAATGGGAAAAAAAACTAAATGCATCAGATTTGCCTTACCGAACGTTAAAAGAAATGATTGCGACATAGTATTGAACAAGGAGAAACTTGAATTCGTCGAAAACACGGTTTTCCTGGGGATTACGCTTGACTCAAGACTACAATGGGGTCCTCATTTAACATCTCTTGCGGGACGGCTAAGTTCAGCAGCATACGCTGTCAGAAAAATCCGTCAATTTACCGATATAGATACCGCGAGGCTGGTCTATTTTAGTTACTTTCATAGTATCATGTCTTACGGTATCTTATTATGGGGACGTGCTGCAGACATCGAGTCTATATTTATCCTGCAGAAAAGAGCCATCAGAGCCATTTACAATCTCCGTCGGCGTGATTCCCTAAGAGAACTGTTTAAGGATATCAACATCATGACGGTACCTTGTCAATACATTTACGAAAATATTATGTATGTTCGGAAAAATCTTCATCTCTTTAGCAAGATTAGTGACAGGCATAATTTTAATACTAGAAATAGGAACAAATTAGATCAACCCCGATTCAGATTGGCCAAAGTACACACTTCTTTTATGGGGTACTGTATTAAATTTTATAATAAAATACCAGTTGATATTCTCGAACTGAATGAGAGAAAATTTAAAGCATGCATAAAACGCACACTATGTAGACAAGCGTATTATAAACTGGAAGATTATATCCTCGATAAAAACGCTTGGCTAAATGCTGGTCCTGCTCCACAGTCACAGCTGCTTAGGTCCACTTTTTAGGTTTTTATGTTTTTATATTTGGAAGAGATGCTCGCTCCTTTTAGAGGTTCTTACATTATTTCGTTTATTTATTCTTATATACATACAAATTATATTATTATATTAATTACTCATTTATTATTTTTGATGTAAGAACTTAATCGTTCTCTTTATTAATTTATTTTTCATTATTTGGTCATTGACAACCATAGTTTTGTGTAAAGTAGAAGCATATTTTTCAAATTTTGTAAATGTGAGTACCATGAAACCATTTACATTTTATGTGAGTAGTTATAGTTTTACTTGTTGGACATGAACGAGCATGGTGGTTGAGAGCATGTCATGCTCACTCAAATGTCTCGCTGATGGCGGCGCGTGGGTTTGATCATTCGGTTCCCTTCGAAATGGTTGAGCTGAAAGGTGCCGATTCACGCGTCATGTTCGTGAACAGGCGCCGTCGGTTGAGACTGGTCATCTCTTAACTGCCATTGGCTTATTTTAATCTTTATATTTAAAATTCTTATAATAAGCCCTTTTTTTTTTCCTTTGCATTGTCCTCACATGCAGAAGCAACAAGTATATGTAACTTGGAATGTTGTAAAACAGAACATGATTTAAAAGAGTGTCCGTGGAGTTTCTTGCACGTTCTTCTCCATAGAGATCTACGCTTTGGAACGTGCAAATAGCTTCCATGTTTTTGACTGACCGACTTTGACGTTTCAAAAGTGCCTGTGAATGGTTTATTTGAAATAAAATGCTTTGAATTGAATTAATAAAAATCTCTACCAATATTATTATCTATACTTCTATACTATCTATACTCTATACTAATATATAAAGCTGAAGAGTTTGTTTGTTTGTTTGTTTACTTGAACGCGCTAATCTCAGAAGAAACTACTGGTCCGATTCGAAAAAATTCAGTGTTACATAGCCCATTTATCGAGAAAGGCTATAGGAGTGGAGATATCAATAGGAGTGGAGCAGTAATGAAAATTGTGACGCAGACGAAGTTGCGCGTGTCAACTAGTTGATAGATACTTTTATTCCGATCCAATAACTCATCATACGAGGGTGGATTGAAAAGTTCGCGGCCTCAGCAAGAAAACAATATAAAATATAGCAAAAGTAATTTTATTTTTCCACGTAATCTCCACTTAACTCTATGCACTTCTTCCATCTGGTTTCCAACGCCTGTATGCCGGTCATAAAAAAAGCTTCTTCAAGGCCTTCAAAAAAGTCACCCACCGCAGCTTCAACCTCCTCATTTGATCAAAATGTTTGACCTCCAAGGTGTTTTTTTAGGTTTGGCAATAAATGAAAATCTGAAGTTGCCAAATCAGGGGAATAGGATGGGGCAGTAATTCAAAGCCACAATCACGAATTTGAGCCAAAGATTCAACAGACGTGTGAACGCGTGCATTATCCTGATGGAACAACACTTTCTTGCTGAGTAATCCTGGCCTTTTCTCTTTGATTGTTGCACGCAAGCGACGTAAGAGGGTGCAGTAATAAGCAGAGTTTATAGTTTCACCTTTTGCAAGGTAGTCCACCATGATGACACCCTTAGCATCCCAAAAAACTGACGCCATCACCTTGCCAGCTGACAAAATTCTTTTGGCTTTTTTTGGAGTCGGTACATCAGGTTTTTTCCACTGCTTGGATTGCTGTTTTGACTCTGGGGTGTAGTGGTGTACCCAAGTTTCATCCATTATTACAAATCTGGTCAAAAAATCTTGTGGATCAGCCTCAAACATTTCCAAACAGTCGCGAGAAGTCGTTAGGCGTATTCGTTTATGTTCGACTGAAAGCAATCTGGGTACCCACCGCGCAGAAACCTTAGAAAATCCAAGTTCATTGACTATGATGTTCTGTGTTCGTTCATACGAGATGCCAATAGTGTCTGTAATCTCCCTGATGGTCAATCTCCGATCTGTCAATATCAGATCACAGATTTTCCCGATGTTTTCTTCAGTCGTAGACGTGTTAGGCCGCGAACTTTTCAATCCACCCTCGTATTTATTCAATTCTCCAAAATTTTCAGAATTTTGGAAATCCAGCTATGTATCCTCTGATAGCAAAAACACAATTGCTTCTATATGTGCAGCACTAAATGTTGAAATTGCATTTTCAGCAGCATACAAACTATGAAATAAATTCTTACCTAAGTGAGAATTACAAATTCGAGCATTTGTAGGAATAAAGAAATTATAATCCTTAATTATACGTTTTCTGAGCCCATCAGGCACTCGTCGTTTTTCTTTGATATTGCACTCCAAAAATAAGCACCGTCGAGCTGTGTCAGCTGCTCTTCTCAACGTAGGCAGTGTAATTTGTTCAGAGAAAGATGTTTCCTGTAAAGGATGTGTTGAGGTCGACGGACTAACCTCATCACCCTCTACTGTGTCAGCTATACTTCTTCTGAGCAATAATCGTTCGTCAGACGTTTCCTCAAATGGATTTCCAGAAGTTAATGCATCCACCTCTACCTTAACTTCTACCTCTAGGTCTATGTGTGGAGAAGATATATGCCTACTGATTGTTGTAGGTACAAGAGCAGAGCTACTGTTAGAAGAACTGTTCACCACTCTCTGAGCCCGCAAATAGCATGGTACGCATATTTTGTCGCTTAAGGTTAACTGAAACAATACCAGTAAATTAGTCAAAATTACAAATATAAATATAATAGTTTGGATAGAAATAATAGTAGAATATACATACAAAGTTGATAGTCGCAAATGATTTTTTAAGTTTTTGAACTGTTTTTCCTAACAGCTTATTATGTCTAAGCATAAATAATGCACCTTACAACGATAAATCTACGATTCGTAGTTGCCGCTCTGACGCATGTCACAAGTACAACAAAATATTTCACTAAAAATTCGGCAATGTAAACAAGAAAGCAATCAATACACATACACTTGCTTGCACTTTCACTACGAGAGTGAGAAACATCGCAAAACATCCCGCGCGTAAAAGAAACAAAAATAGGTCAGTTTGTTGCATCCTAGATTTTTGCGATCGGTATGTGGGGCCTCTAAAAAACTTGTTTTTTCAGTGCGCCGACGCTGTCCTTTTGGAACGAACGATTTGTCGAATTCGCGCGCTGGCAACTGTGATTTGGTTTTGTTATTGTGACAGGATACTAAATAAGTTAAAGACAGTATTTCTTTTTTTTATTGTGACTGGACACATAACTTGGGATTATTGTTATTTAGTATTAGTGTTTTTTTTTTGTGAATGACTGTTTTTTTATGTTGGTAGGACATGTAATTAAACTTTGGTTGTGTGTGTGTGTGTGTAATTAAAGTGTTCAACAATGCCTCATGTAACTTACACGGCGTCAGGATACACTGACATAATTTTAATTTACGGCGAATCCCGTGGCAACGCTGATTTAGCTCTGCGATCGTACAGAGAAAGGTATGGTGACAGCCGCAATGGCCTACAAATTAAAGTGCTTGGCGACGAACAGTGATTTAATTAGAAAAATAAATAACAATATTCTCCGATGGTATAATTTGTGCATTAATGTGAATGGAGGACACATCGAGAATTTAAAAATTTTGTGTTTGTTTATGTGCGCGTACTTCAAAACCTTACCTAACATAAAAGCCAGAGCGAGCGGAGGCCTAAGCCGCCGGCCGCCCCACCGCCCCGGCCGTCTAGCTGGACACGAGATAACACAGACTGCGCTCCAGCGCGTGCGTATCGTTGCCGCTGTGTTACCTAGGTATCTAAGGTCAGTCTAATTTATTTACAAAAGGTGGTTGCGTTTTATTTGGATTTGTAAGCTATTTAGTTTGTTTGAAAAAAATATTTTCTCGTTTTTGTTGCTTTTTATTTTTATACCGTATTGAATTAATACTAAACATGTATAGTATACGTAGTGTAATTAATGCCTCTCTGTCATATCAACTCTGTATATTTATTTCATAACCAACCTGTCGGGGTTTTATCCATTCAAATATAATGTTTTCTATTTGAGTATCCTTTTCAGTCATGTTAGGACGAAGAACATGTCTGCTCTTGGTCCTTAAAATAGATCTGCCACATCCAGTACAAATATTCCGATGGCCGAATTGTTGTTGAGTATCTTGTTGAGGATCTTCTTTTGGGGTATGATGTATCAGTCCCCAACATGAGTGACAAATATAGTCTTCTCCAGTTATCTGAAAATAATTATTACCATGGTTATAAAAAAAATACTCTAAGTTTATGTTATAATTATATCTTGGTTCCGGATTAACAATGTGACCTCTCCATAAAATACTACTTATTCATGTAATAACCGAGTTGGTCAATCTCCTTATCGAGTGCTAAGCGTGCGTTTATTGATACAGTACACTTATTTACCTATGCAGTGCTATGCAATATGTTAAGGTTTAAAGTGCACGATAGAGGCTTATGGGTGCATCAAGTGTAATAGTGCCATACAAAAATAATAATAATATTCCACTAATTAAATAAATCGAGACGACTGGTGAGGATAAATTTCATCAGTTGCACTGGGAGAACTTATACCAAAAGCAGTTATAAATAATAATAATAATAATAATAATAATAATATCGTTTATTTATAAAACAGTTATAGTATAGTATTATAAAATAAATTAAAAAGTGTTAGCATATTCAGTGAATTAGCGGATGGTTAACGTTAAAATGAGCAGGAGTAAATGAAAAGAGTATGTTTTTGCTTACTCCCTTTATCTGTGATTTAACTTATTAAATTCACGAAATTCAAAAAAATTGTTTACATTTATATACTCACATCGCGCGGATACACCCATCTCCGAAGTCTTTCAACAATTTGATCACTTTCATCCGACAAGCGATGTCTTCGTAATCGAGCAATGCGTAATTGACAATTAACACAACGCATTTTTACAGTTCATTAGGTCCAAATCACTTGCAAATCGTTATCCAGAGGTAAATGCCGTATTCTAGGTTGTTATATAGGGTAGTCCAAATAAAAAGCCAAGTCGTCAAGAATTTGCAAAATCGCAGAAATAAAACTAATATCTAATGTTAGCCGGTTAAACACAAACAACAAAACGCCAAAATATAAAAACAAAATCTGACACTGACGTTTCGTTTTTCCGTTCAATGCTATTCATTCCGTTCACAACAAAATAATATTTGTATTATTTCTATTTTACGGCTTGGTTACAAGGGTACTTATTATTTTATAATTAATTTATGTTTTCAGTATATTTAACAACTTTTGACGAGATGTATGAATATAAAAGAAGGAAACTCGCCAAGTTTAAACGAACTTCTGTCTTCTGTCTTCGTCATCATTAGTGTAGATAGGAATGCATAAGTGGCGTTTAGAAATTGCACGATGACATTTATTTTTGTTGTTAAAATCATGAATAATTTTTGATTCCAGTCAATCATCAATATAGCCCTCTAAGTTCATGTAGTCCGAAAGAATGATTATTTCTGAAATATTCATTCTTTCGAACTACATGAACAAAGAGGGCAATATAGACGATTAAAATGGTTATAATTCTTTAGATAAATACGCGTTACGGTCGCAGATTAATGTCAACCTTAAGAATGACCTCACCTTCGTTGCTATTTAGATACGAGGACAAAGCGTGCACCGCAGCCTCACAGCCCCCTCTAGAACCGAAGCCCAGTTGTAGGGGCTGGAATTTGCTGGCCAGAGATTCACTATAAAAAGCACAGCAAATTTTGGCTGCGATGCGCCTGTAGGTAGACCCTACGGCAATGGGACGAATGCCGCCATCTTTTTTGCGCAGGGCACATAAGTTTGCTCCATACAAAATATCAGTGACGGCTTCGTTCACATTGCCGGAGAGCATTAGATTGATGAGGGCCGTCAGTTCCTTCAAAAGGGACTCACCAGCTTCCCCAGCACCTGCGCACATTAAGTCCTTCAGATGCTGAGGAGAAAGACCATCGAGGCCGCCAGCGGAGCAACTCCGGAAGGAACAGACGGCCGCACATACTTGTTGAACTGTAATTTCGAGTGAGTTTGAGTCAGGATCAGGGGGATCGGGGAAGGTGAGATCATCTGCCGGGGCGGGATGTTTGCTCTCCAGAGCCTTAAGTGTCTCTGGAGAGCACGGCGCAACCACATTGCTGCTAAAGATGATCCTAGCTGCGCCCCTGATATCACCTTCGCCTAGTTTGGATTCCACATGGTGCAATAAGCCTCTTTGGGGGAGGTGTGAAGAGGAATTTGGTTCGAAACTACGAGTATGGGCCGAAATGTTGCAGTTATCTTTAATTTGGGCTATTAGCGTTTTTTTAGTTGCCGAATTTTTTTGCACATGTAACATCCTAAATGGGAATGTGAGCAGTTGCTCCCAAGCACTTTGTGAGTTCTCTCGGACGGCGAGGCGGACACAACGCGCCAAACTCGAAGCCACGGATGGTCTCGCGCCACGAGGAACTCGTTTCATAACTCAAGATTTTTATCTACAAAACTTTTAAATTTCTTATTATAATCGATATGACTTAGATCGTGAACGGCGCTCCGTTAATTTTTAATTTACTTGGGTCCAAGACCAAACCCGCCATTGGGAAATCAAACATCGCCATCTACAAGCTTTCGCGAGCGTTAACATTTGCTGGACAGGCAAGCAAGACGGAGATCGAACTTGTGTCGGCTCGACTATAACGTTGGGTAGGTAACAAATATTAAAAGAAAACGATACCTATGTAAGTACTTACTTATTTGTTATAAAATCAAACAACGAAATAACTTCATAGAAACTATGAAAATCTAAATGCCATCTAAAAATTATCTAATGATATCTTTAAAAAAAAATCTTAAAAAACGCGACTGCCAAAAAATTACCTTTTCAAACAGTCTGATGCGTTTTTGTGGTGGCTTTTATTGGTACATGTCAAGTATTTTATTTCCTACATTTGAGTGATTATCATTATTGAAATCCCTCTAGCCCTTAATTTTGATGACCCAAGACTATCATCATCTTTCTGGCTTTATCCCATGTTACTTGGGGTCGCAATTGCAATACGTTTTTTTCTTCCATTCTATCCTATCATCGTCATGCTTCCCTTTTTCTTTCATAAAGCTCCTGACACAGTCCATTCGTCTTCACCACATGACCCACAGGACATTTTCACAAAAAAATACGACTTCCCTTACCTAACGTCGGCCGCCATCATGTTTCTTTTCCAAAATTCATGTATAACAAGAATTTTGAATCTATCATTTCGGGTCTTCTGACAATTCAATAGTTCAAATCTATGCAGCCGTTTAAGCTAAAGGGCGTACCAAATAAACTGATATACAAACAAACATACATTATCGTGAAAAACATTAGGTACCCTCCTTCTGGGGCGTTCGAGAAAAAACCAATCAATAGCTTATCATAATATTAGGCGAAAGATAAGCTTTCGATGTAAGTTTCAGGCGTGAATACAAAGGTTTAAGGAAAAAAGATTTATTACAAGTTTGTGGCAATAGACATCATTTTATTGGCTTTCACATCGCATTTGAGCTTCGTATACAAGTTTCGTTACACCAAGTTTCACTTTTATTTGTTCTGTTTTTGGTAACTGCTTTACTGCTTTTGCCAAACTTTCAAATAACAAATCAATTTCATTTTTGTGTACTTCCTTTTTCCGTATTTTTTCTTTTATTAAATGAAACATCTTTTCATGAAGGTCCACTTTGTGTTTTTTTGTTCTGTTAAACATATTAATCTCGCGTATTTTGGCGGTTTCTTGGCAGCTTGGTGACATAATGTCTATTGACTCATTATTCTCATCTTCTTTATTGGCTTCATCGCATCTTTTTGTTGCATGAATCGTGTGAAACATGTTATCCTCATCTTCTGTTGTGATTTCTTCCAAGAAGACTGGTTGCATCTCGGCTGCACTTATCCCTTCTTTGCATTTTAATGAAATCTTATTTGGTGTCCGAATTTTTGGTAATATATTAATCACACCATCTTCTACTCGAATACATGGTCTTTTTTCTGTCAAATCTTCTTGATAGTCAACCTTCATTTTGTTTCTGACTGGCAGATATTCCGTATTTGAATGCTCATCAGCATTTTGTGTTACAGAAGAGTCATGGTTTTGATCGTTACTTTCATAAACTGTATCCATGAACGGTAACAAAAAGCTCATCTCATCTTCAAACTTCCACTTTTTTAAATAATTTGATGACTTTCTTCTGATTAATGCATGCAAAAAAGCGTTACGTAATTGTGTCCATTTAGTTTTGACATCTGGAACTGAAGAAGAAAATGTAATTTTACAACAGGACCGTGTATTTTATTTTTCAGGATAAAAAATAGCTTAGGTACAATACTCAGTAAGCAGCTTTTTATTTGAGCAGGAATTCTCGCAAGCAGATCAGTAGGGAACTTAGAGCCCGTTTCAAACATAAACAAATATACAAACTATTTTATTTAATGAATATTTATTCAATTTTCATTTCTTATAAAGTATTTTGGTTAACATTTTACGTAATAATATTAATATATAAGAAGGAATTTACAGTTAATTCTGAGCTGAAAAAAAACCAATTCAAATCCATAAAACTACCTACTAAAAATAGTAGTTTTATGGATTACCACTATGAACTGAACCACTATATTAGGAATTATATGATTGATTTCTCATTTCATTTAGTTAGTTCAACAGTTCAAACAGTGGCGTCGCGCATTTTATGAGAAACTTATTTAGCTTTTTACAAATATATAAGAGATGCAAAAAGTGAGGCCGTTATGAAATATAATAATAACTATTCTCCAAAGCTGTCTAAATGTTTCAATTTCTAAGGGCTGACTTTTCAATCCTTGGATAAAATTTATCCGTCTAATAAAGTATTACACAATAATATAAAAAAATCGCCTGTAAAATAACAAAAGAGGGACAAATTAGAACACATTTTTGAAATGGTTGTTTTATACGATATTCGACGAATAAGTTTTTATGTAAGTATTGAAAAATCGGGCCTAAGAATATGAAAGCTAAAGTTGGCCATTTAAATAAAAAACGGTCGTTTCCATTGAATAAGGAAACACGTCTCTTTTGAAGCAATCTGATATAGCTGGTGGCATTTATTTCCGTTCAATCACAAATAATACCAACACGTCCTGTATCGTTGATTTAGCATATTCTCTAGCTTTCGCTCGCGACTTCGTACGCACATATCCCGTGTTTGTTCCCGTTCCCGCTGGCGCTAAGATGACCCACTGACCGGAATTTCGTCAAATACGGCTTGTAGGGAAGCTACATGCCAAAGGAAATAGAAATTTTGTGACCTTGCAATATATTTTGATGATATTTTTCATATGTGCAGGTTCTATAATCTCATTAAATTCCTATAAACGTTTGACACACACAAATACCGTTGTTCCGCTAAAAGTTGTGAGTATGCGCTAGGCCTTACCTAATCATATAAATTTTGAGTACGTGGGTCACTTTTGTTTTGGAGGCCAAACTGCACAGAAAGTTTTTCAAATCAAAGCGTGCGACATTTCAAATAAAAAGGCTTATTGTACAGGTTTTAATTATATTTTTAAAATAATCAATTTTGAAATTATTCAATAAATTAGACCAAAAAATGTCCATTCCCCTTATTTCCGAAAAATTGAGACAAAAAAAAAATGCAGATAGTTGTTGTTTACCTTCAAATTACAGAAAAACCTATATGAAGTATATTGTATTAAAATAACACGTCACAAAAATTAAGTTCGTCCTAAAGAAACCTCTACATGCGAATACGACTCGCACTTGGCCAGTTTTTTTTATATTACACATGGTAACTCACGAAAAAATACGACTTCACTTATCTGATGGTGACCGGCGACCGCCCGCCATATTGTTTTTCTTCAAAATTTACAAGACTCAATAAGCCTATAATTATATTAAAACATACATACTCCTGTACACACATTACCTTCCTTTTGAGGCCATCGGGTAACAAAAGTCGACGCTTGCTGCATAAAAAACGAAATATTAAAACAGAATTCGTTAACAAAGAATTTACTCACCTGATCTTTTTAACTTACTCGCTATTTCTGCCCAAGCTGCTTTCTTTTTAAAGACAGTTTTGTATTCGAAAATCGTATTATTATAAATACATTCGTAGTCCCGCACTGTCTTGATTAGCTTTATTTCGTCGATGAACATTTTCAACACACGTACTCTTTGTACACACGGCAGCGACTTGGTTGCCGTCTGACGCGTCACTGACCAATGCCGTAAGCCACGCTAACGCGTCCGAATCCGAAGGCGTCCGAACCTCGCGGGAGAGTGAGCGAGACGGCGACAGCAATGAGTGAAACTTCCGACTCTATAAAACCGTAAAGAGTATCGGTGAACGAGTCAATGTATTGGTGCGCTCGAGGTCATGTCCACCGTCCGCCACCATGTAATCTATACTAATATATAAAGCTGAAGAGTTTGTTTGTTTACTTGAACGCGCTAATCTCAAGAAATACTGGTCCGATTAGAAAAAATCTTTCAGTGGTAGATAGCCCCTTTATCGAGGAAGGCTATAGGCTATATATTATCACGCTAAGACCAATAGGAGCGGAACAGTAATGAAAATTTTGTCAACTAGTGCTTTATCTGTCTTTTATAGTGATATTATGTTTATAAAAATTTCGTATCACAGTGTTTGTTATCGAACTCCTCCGCAACGGCTTGACGGATTTTAATGAAATTTTTGGTGCATATTCAGTAGGTCTAGGTCTGAGAATAGGTCGTAGGCTATTTTCTTTTACATGGCAAAACAACCTTCGCCGGGTCAGCTAGTATAAATACACTAGTTGACCCGCGCAACTTCGCCGGCTCCGCTCATGATGATATATAGCCTATAGCCTTCCTCAATAAATGGGCTGGAGCAGTGGAACAATTTTTCATATCGGACCAGTATTTCCTGAACAAACTCTTCAGCATTATATATTAGTACTAGTTGACCCGCGACCAACATCTTCTGCTCCGCTCCTATTAGTCTCAGCGTGATGATATATGGCCTATAGCCTTCCTCGATAAATGGCCTATCTAACACAGAAATAATTTTTCAAATCGGACCAATTGGTACTTCGTGAGATTAGCACGTTCAAGCAAACAAACAAACTCTTCAGCTTTATATACATATTATAGATATATACATTAGTATACATTCGCGACCTATTGCTTATTTTAATGTTAGTTTAGTTAAGCTTCTCTGTCTTTTATATCTGTTCTGCTAGAGCGAGAACACACTAGTGATGCGAAAATGTTCGCTACTAATGCGGGCCATACACATTCCGATATTTTTATTAAACAGGCTGTTTGATCAAATTGTCATGAATGTCTGTGGGAGAATTTGATCAAAAATCAGTAGTCTAATGACGAAGTATTTTGACATTTCTGGTATTTCTATTTGATCTAACAGCCTGTTTGGTCAAATTACTTGAACGCACGGAACAGAAAAAAACAGGTGAACGTGTATGGCCCACATAAGCACAGGTATCGACTTCTAAGCGATAGAAAGAGATAACTATTGCATAAGTTCCTACAGCTATTGTAAGTGAGTTATGCTTTAGCTTTTATTTATTTATTATATACTTTATTGTACACCTCATAACAAGCACAGTAAAACGCTTATAAAAACTAGTGTACAATGGGTGGTCTTATCGCACAGGGCAATCTCTTACAGACAACCTTTGGATGGATTGAACTAAAGAAGTTAGACTTAGGGCGGTCAGTGTACAAACCTCATTGTAATAGAGAGACATACATAATAATATAAAACAAATACATACAATATTAAGTAATATACTAATAAATATCAAATATATAACAGGGAAAGGAGACAAAACGTTATAGTGAGAGGTAATGTTCCTTCACCAATTTTTTAAACGTCGCGTTGGTAGCATTTGAGCGCGCCTCACATCTATTAGTAATGCATTCCACAAACGAGCTGCTTGAATAGTGAAAGATTTGTCAAAGAAGGATGTGGTATGCATCCGAATACTTAATTTAAGATTCATAGATTTTATTATATTACTTAAATTTATAATTCACAAGACTAGCATGCAGCTTAGTCATAAGTTCAATTGTTGGTAGCTTTCAAGAGCATGCAATTGTAACAGTTTTGTTTAGGTAGTTGCCAAGCTAGACTGACTGACTGAGATCGATCAGCTGAAACAGGCATCTTGGCAGAAGTTTCTTAATTTTGTAGGTACCTATAGGTATTTCTAGACCTACCTACCTACAGCAAAACACATTTTTATTTTCTCTTGATCGTCTGGACGTAATAGCCGTCGCGACGCAACAACAATTGAATTTTTTTATAGTTAAAAAATCGGTGGTCGCCATGTTTTTTGGTCGATCGTGGTCATCACCCCGCCCCTACACCCACACCCTTACATCACACTTCTCCTATTACATTACATCACACTTCACCCATTACATTACATCATACATCACACTTCTCCCATTACATTACATTACATTACATCACACTTCACCCATTACATTACATCATACATCACACTTAACCCATAACATAAGATCAGACATTACATTACATCACACATCACACGTGTCCCATTACATTACGAGTACATCATACAACACACTTCACCCATTTCATTACATCACATACGCTTACTCACACCCTATTGCTGTTGTTACACGTTCGACCTTCTCTAACTCTATACATAAACCCTAACGGACGAATGGATTGCTCCTATAACACAGGATTTTCCTAGCATAGGGTTCATTATTCATAAATCGAGCGAAAGAAATTGTATGTTATAATAATGTAACATGCTCTGTATCTCTTCTTTTTGGATAAAATAAATTTATTATTATTATACACACTGCGGGTTAAAAAACAAAGATGTTTATATATCTTTCTTACGTAGGTAATGTTTTTGTCCTATTGTCTTCTCTTAACATAATATTAAGTACTTAGTTCTCAGAAGACTTAATGACTTTGAATTTTAATTTAATATTCATAAGAACAAGTTATAACATAAACAGCTGGTCTTTTCTGGGGACCTACTCTTTAAGCTCGAAGTCCGTAGTTTCGGCCTTAGGGTCAAGTCATACCGAGATGGCAGCGAAGCGGCGAGCAGTTTCCCTGTCATATAATTTTAAACTTTATATTCATTACTATAACACATATTATCGCGGGAGTCGTCGGAATGCTTGCGGCGCCGCCGCGCGACCTTTTCAAGTTTCTCAAGCGATCAAGCGATACTATGTGTTACTGTGATGAGGATTAAGTTTAAAATTATATGACACTGAACCTGCTCGCCGCTTCGCTGCCATGTCGGTGTGACTTGAGCCTTACGGGCGTTTTCCACTTCGTGTCACCTACGGACTTACGATTCCCAACCCAAACTAAGAATGACAACACGATTTGACAGTTTGGATTGACAGTTCACTTCATGTTCACCTCACCCGACGTCACCTAAGGCATGCACGGCATTTACATGCACAGAAATATCTTATATCTATGGGAGAATCATAATATTAATCTAACTACAATGCATCAATAATTTAATTTTCATCTTTATCGCTAACGCATTAGGCTCAAGGTTAATTGGGAAAAATAGACATTGACGGGTAGCGTGATTAGCTTTCTGATTTTACTAAAGTGGCCTTTTTACGTTTAGGTACTTTATAAAGATAAGCACTTTGTTACTAACTACTTAACTAGCAGAGGTTCGATAAATCATCATCATCTGCCTAGCCTTTTCCCAACTATATTGGGGTCGGCTTCCAGTCAAGCTGGATTTAGCTGAATACCAGTATTTTACGAGGAGCGGCTGCCTACCAGACCTCCCCAACCCATTAACTGGGTAACACGGTACCTACTTCGTGGCAAGACTGGAGTCAGATTTACTGGCTTCTGACAATCCGTAACGACTGCCAAAGATGTACAAATGACAGCCGGGACCAACGGCTTAACGTGCTTTCCGAGGCACGGAGGAAACTCGATATGTTAAGATGGTCACCCATCCACAGACCAACCTTGGCAAGCGTTGCTTAACCTTGAAGATCGACCCGTGCGGCTGTTATTATTTTAGCCACGAGCTCCTCAGAGGTTCGATAAATATAGGTAGCAAATATACGTAGGTATAAGTAGATACCTACATTTTTATGGATGAGAAATCATCAAATAACTCCTCCCGGCCTCCCGCTCTGGTTGGAGTGGAAAGGAGTACTTATCAGACTCTTACTGACTAAAACCCATCTGTGATCCCTTTGCGTAACAGTCACCTACACTACAAAGGGCCATTAAGTTTTAAGATCTTGACATTGTACTACATTCTGGCAAATAAACAGATTTGATTTGATACCTACTTACACCAAAATTTTCAGTAGTACCTAATAAGATGTTCCTGGGTTTTAGATAAAAATAGTAGGACAAACATGCAATAAATTACCTTTCCCTAATATCCCTTCGTAGATTCAATAAATTATGCACCGCTTTTCATTAGGTAGTATTAGAGAGCGCAAAGAATCACGATAGAAGTCCATTCAGGAGCGCTTTATGTCTTTACTAGTTGTCCCGCGCAACTTCGTCTGCGTCACAATTCTCATTACTGCTCCGCTTTTATTGGTCTTAGCGTGATGATATATTAAATATATAATATATAGCCTATAGCCTTCCTCGATAAATGGGCTATCTAACACTAAAATAATTTTTCAAATCGGACCAGTAGTTCCTGAGATTAGCGCGTTCAAGTAAACAAACAAACAAACTCTTCAGCTTTATAATATATTAAGTATTAGGTATAGATTTCTGTTGAAATGGAGTGTACGACTAAATGCCGACAGACACTACGCCAAAAGACTGAACACCGAAAATACTACTTCGACGGGACTCTTCGCCGACAAGACACTCCGCCGACAGGACTCTACGCCGACAGGGCTCATCATAGACACAACTTGTCAAGACCTCGCCATTTTTTTATGGATGGGAAATCATCAAATCACTTCTTCCATTATAGGCGGAGCGGAAGGGAGTGTCAAACTCTTACTGACTAAATCCCATCCGCAGGGCCGCGGTGACTCTTTCTAACAAATTCTGCAAAGACCTTACTCTCCATGTCTCGGAAATCGAGCTCGGTCATTGGTCCCAGCTGTCATTCAAAGATCTTTAATAGTCGTTACGGCTAGAAGCAGCCGGTGAACTTAAGAACCTAGGCTCCATGTTAAATCCGGGTAGGCTGGAAGCTGGCTCAGACATTGTTGAGACAAATAAAAATAAGCTTTATCTTCGAAAACGTTGATTACAGGTTAAATTAAATACTACATCATGAGTGACGGATAGGAATATTATAGTGTAGTATTATAGTGGCATTTTTAGACCCGCAGACGTTTGAAGTAATGTTTCTATTGAGATGTCGGAGCGACCTCTAGTGTCCGTAATACAGGCTAATGCTCCCATATCATTGCAATATCAAGTTCAATGGAGTGTCAGTGGTTGACCATTGGAAAGTCATAATGACGCTTAATATATTAGTAGATTACCAAACTGGTCAAAATCAACAATAATTATGAAATCAATGATAGACCATTCTGACACTATGTAATAGCAGACTTGAGACACTTTTTTTTTTTAAGGATGGGAAATCATCAAATTACTCCTCCCGCTTTGGGTGAAGCAGAAGGGAGTGTCAGACTCTTACTGACTAAAACCCATCCACGTTTCTCCCAGTGCCCTTTGCGTTCCAGGGTACGGTGCCTCTTTCGAACGAAGTCCGCAGCCCCAGCAGGCACTGGCCCTAGCGGGCCCCGTCTTTTTTGCTGACAGCTCTTTGAGGCACGCGTGAAACAGCGCGCCGTCCACCCGGGCCTGGTTCTGATCAGACGGCGAGCCACCCAATGCTCGCCGTCCGCAGGCTCGCGCTTACGGTGGCCTAAAATCGCCCTGCGACTCCCGACGCCTGGGGCGTCTTCTTCTGTTGCAGCGGCTGGGGCGTGAGGTTTCCCTTTCTCTCACACGTTCGGCTTCCTCCTTTGCTAGCATTACTGCTTCGCAGAAGGAGGTGACCGCTTCCCATGTCTCCTCACTTTGGACCATAGCTTGAACCAGGGCCGGACGCGAGAGATCGCCGCCGCCGATCGCCTCGGCGAGGACACGGCGGTGCTCCGCCCAAGCAGGGCAGACCTCAACCGTATGCTCCACCGTGTCCTCCGGGCGATCCTCGCAGTGTTGAAACCCGGGCGTATCCTCCCGCCGTATTTAAAACAGGTACCTCCCAAAACAACCGTGTCCGGTAAGTACCTGCGTCAAGCGGAAAGTAAGAACGCCGTGGCGCCGCTCTAGCCACTCCTCAAAGAGGGGACTTATCGCCGCAATTGTGGCGTGACTAGCGCTGGGTAGACTTGAGACCCTGGTGTCTACATAGGTAGATTTGATTCGCTGTTCTCAATGACGTTGTTACTTGTTATTTTAGTCAGCCAATCACAAGTAATCAGCCAATCACTTGACACTCGATGGTGCTTTTGCGCGGATGTGTGTATGTATTTTAGCGTCTACTATAGATATCTATACTACTGTTCTTTACTTGTTGAATAGAATTATTTTGTTGATAAATGTTTTCCACTATTTACGTAACATATCATGAGTACCTACTTAATATTGTTTTATGTTTTTTATCTGTCTTATCCACGGAAACATATCTAAGCTAGGTATTAGCGTATTAGTTTATTGTTCAATATTTACCGTACCTTTTCTATGATACCTACTATTTACTGTGGAATCTATACTAGTACTAGCTGATCCAGCAAAAGTTGTTTTGCTATTTAGATATAACAAAAAAATACTCGTACCTACAACCTATTCTCAAACCTACCGAATAAGTATACCTGCACAAAAAATCATAAAAATCGGTCAAGCCGTTTCGGACGAGTTTGATAACAAACGTCTTGACACGATATTTTTATATGTTAGAAGATTTTTATATTAGAAGATTAAAAAACTGAAGAGTTTGTTTGATTGTTCGTTTGTTTAGTTGCTAATAAAATTATATTGCCCGTTCCACTTTTTGGTGTATAGGGAGCGTGCAAAAACTGTAGGTGGCATTACAGAAATGTCACTGTCATGCATATTTCAAGTATAAAATTCGAAATAGCTACGCTAGTTGGCACAGTCTACTTCGCGCACGTTCGCCTAAACTGAGCGCGCAGGAACCGCAGGCGGCAGCACAGAAGCGTCAATGTCAAGATATTCTGACCCTTGAAATTTCGATATGCGACACTAGATGGCATAGTGAACGCCTTACACGTTCCCTATTTGTCAAAATATTCGCTGTACTTGGATAAACAACACAAATAAAATTCATCCGTTACTACCTGGCACAGTGAGCGACACACAACGCACAGTCGAAACTTAGAAAGCCAGAATTTGGCATGTAGGATCCTTTTGGACTCCCCAAGGAACCTACATGCCAATTTCTAGCTTAGGGAGTCGAGTAGACGAGGCGTACTTTGGAAGCTACAAAATATCTGTCTTTTTTAAATGTATGCACCTAGGTAAATAGGTAGATAAACTTCTTTTTATTTATTTTCGTTTAAGGCCACTCTCTCGAAAAAACTTAAAAATAGCGCGTAGATGAAGTAGTTTTTCCTTGGCATTTACTGAGAAATTACATCTGAAAAAAAATAGGTAGTAATTTACATGATATACGTCATTTGATTTATTCTCAGGGGAGCCTCAGCCCTAGTGAACGCGTCCCCAGGTGGCGGATACAGGAATGCTCGGTAGGAGGGAAATAAAATACCTCCCGTGAGTTGGAATATGGGCTCCATGACAGGACGCAGCTCGGAATTAAGCGAAGCATTGCTCAAAAGACGTGTCAACATCTGTTGTATACAGGAGACGAAATGGTAGGGGTCAAAGTCGCGAAATATGGGAAACAATGTAATCGTTTCCCATATTTCGCGACTTAATACTTACTACTAGCTTATCTACCACGGCACAAAGGCTTAACAAAACGGGGTGGAGTAGTGGTCGATAAGAACTTTCAGAGCCGTATAATTGAAGTCAATAGATTCAGTAACCGCATCATAGCTATCAAATTCGCCATGGACGACCAATCATGCACGAACGTCATATCAGCATATGCACCACAAATTGGATTGCCGTAAGTAGTTAAACAATCCTTCTGGAACGACTTATAGGATTTTCTGCAGTCTATACCTAAGACAGAAGCGAAATATATCGGTGCTGATCTCAATGGCCATGTGGGAGAAACGTCGACTACCCACAGCGAAGTCCACGGGAATAGAGGTTTCAGAAGCAAAAATTCATAGGGTGAAATATTTTTGTATTCTTTTACTAATTACAAACATTCTTACAACACCATTTACGTACCAACCTATTCGTCACAAAAATGCGAAAAACTAATTAAAAAAATTTGAAAGATTTCTCATTCGGAATATTTTTTGTTTTATTATTATTTATTAAACAGTCATCATTACATGTCGTATAAACCAATCAGTATAAAATTGAAAAAATGTGTTTTATAAGGAGTGTTCATTTAAAGCAATCTTTTGTTTTTCGTTTTTAAAGCTTTGACATCTTTAATATTTAGAAAATAATGCTTTCTTGAAATGCTACATTTCTTTGTTCGTAAACAATATTTCCTGTAATTGCTTTTTCTAATATTAAAAATTTTATACAAATCATTAAGGTATTAATTCCTGTATTCGTCGTATTACGTCAGTTCCAACCACTACAATTTAATTAAGTTCCTTTACGTTGCACAATTCACCATCTCCATCTTTCAGGAAATTATTTCCATCATCTAAATAATATTTCTAATTTATCGATCTTAAAACTAATCTTACATCAAACTTTAAACTCGAGACAGAGCGAAATTCTTTCGTAAAGATTGCAAAATGTTTGAAATTGACTACGTGACATTTCAGTAGTGCATAGCAAACCCATTTTTTTTTACTGTTTGACAATCATTCATTTTACCGATTGAACGTCATTTTGTCCAAGTCCTCTTAACAGGGGGGTTAAAAAGGCCATTTTAGCAGAATCAGAAAGCACATCACGCTGCCCGTCACTGTCAAATTTTCCCAATCAATATTGAACCTAGTGATAATTAAAGATGAAAATGAAATTTGACTGATTGTTGTATTAATAATATTATGATTCTACTTAAGCGGTCCACTTAACTGATCTATACCCTGCTTTAAAAACAAAGCTAGCAGTACTGATCCTTCAAAACCCTTCTTAGAATCTTCCCTGCTGGACTTTTAGGAACACTATTAATAAAAGTAATATCGTCTACATGTTTATAAGCTGCTACTTTCTCATTGACAAACTCGCTCAGCTGTTTTTCAGTACATTTATGGCCATCCTTAAGTACTACGAAGGCTCTTGGTGTTTCTCCTTTGCTTTGATGAGGGACTCCAATGACAGCTGCGTCGTTGACTGAAGGATGCTCGCGTAAAAGGGATTCTAGTTCCGCTGGAGGTACTTGGAAGCCTTTAACCTGTAAAAATTGTAGTTTGGTGTTAATAAGAAATATTTTATATTGTTTAGGTATTAAATCATCTTCTTTTGATGAATAATATCCGCTAGATCAGTAATTGTAAAGTTTTCCTATGAATTATATTGTGTGTTCTTTTTTATACCATAGCCCTACTAAAAATAATGACAACGTTGAACCAAATCTTAAAGATTATAATATGTGCTGGACAATGCGGATTATGTGGATAACGTAAGAATATCATTCACTTGCCAATATGCCACCATTTTTACTTGAACAATACTCTTCACAATAGTTCTTTGCTTCATTAATGCTGATATTATCAACATCAACTTCCATAACACGGTGCAACTCGTTCAAACTTACTTTGATAAGTTCCTTAAGCCTATCAGCAATGGTAAGGATCCCTTCTTCATCAGCGACAGCCAGATCTCCAGTTCTGAACCAGCCATCTGCTGTGAAGGCTTCGTTGTTGGCTTGAGGGTTGTTTCGGTAACCCCTCATCACTTGAGGACCTCGGATGAGGATCTCACCAGTCTGGAAGATACGATAGAAATAAAACATTTTTTAACACAGCAGAACACATGAAACGCAGAGTAAAAGAAGTAATATAAAACAATGTTACAATTGCCAGAGCGTGGTTGTATCGTAATGGTGGTTTCCAGTTGGCATTCTGCATTGACATATGGAGGTAGACTTTTCGTAGCTACCGTTGTAAAGATTGATTCTATGCTACTTCTCGATATCATTATCAATGTCCTAATTTTACCCGACAGATGAAACAGCGTGAAATATGTGTAAAAACTAGAACTGAGTAGAGACTAGTATTAGTTTAAGAGTATGCGACTTCTACTTTAAGCTAAAATTTTGTCCTTTTGTGTGACAATTTCATCGGAGGAAAGTAATTTCTTAAAATGAATGCAAAGCTATTCATAATAACTTGTAATCATTTATCTAACCGAGCTATTGGAGATTGTTGCAGTTTTGTTAAGCTTTGAATACACTGCTAGAATATTATTTTATTGAATAATACTATCGATACGATGTCTGCATGACAATCATTCGCATATCAAGAGTTTGCATCTATTGTTTCACAGAAGTTATTATAACTGTACTGTGTACTGTGCGTGTGTTTTGTGTGTACTTTTCTTCAAGAGAACGAGAGGGCTTAAAAGGTGAAGTGACATTCTATCAGTTATAGAAATTGACATAAAGTCTAGTGTATGGGATTAACACCCACTACGGATATTCACAGTACCTACAAACTTTTAGATTATGAATTTTCGACAGCCGTTATCGGAAATAGAGTGTCACATTGTCTTTAGCATAAAACAAAGATTATCTAAACCGAATTTGAGGAGATGCAGACCCCTCAACTTAATATTTTTTTCAGTACGTGAATCAAGGCAATCATCTTACTATGCAGCTTCATATTTTTTACTTCTTTCATACCCATACCTATGGGATTGAGTAGAAGACCCAGCACGACATGTGTGTCTATACGCATCTTCAACATAGCCTACTAACTGATCTACTAATCTTTTGTCTTGCATAGGTACCTCATTAGGCCCCAAGTTCTTAAGATCCTGGTCCACGATCCTGAGTTCTGTGTTGGCTACCGGTGGACCTGTTGCTTCGTAACGATTCAATCCTCTGGGACTTATGGTGACTGTAGGAGACGTCTCGGTTAGACCGTAGCCTTGTCTGAAGTCAATGTCACGCTGGAAAGGAGAAAAGATTATGATTATGACGTCATAATAATTACCTTTGTCTAGTGATTTAATACACCACAGTACCTAAATACTCGCAGAAATATGATTTACAGCTACAGTATTAAATAAAATAATGTTCTAGATAATAAGCACTTTAAAAGTATAGGAAACAAAATGGTAGTCAGACAGAGAGAGAGACAGATGCGATGCTAACACTTCAGACGATACCTACGACGATGCGAGAATTTATTACAAATATAAGCTCATAAAACGACCTCGATACCTTAATCCGGTTCAAGAATCGTTCCACATCGCTAGCTGCCAAGGGGGCTGCTCCGTTGCATACGGTATCCACATGCTCGAAAGTTTTGTCAGTAGCTGCTGGGTGTGATCCCATCATCAGAACTGAAATTAATCAAGGGTATAAAATAGTAGATTTTGCACCGAGAGGATAAACAGTGTCTTATGTGTCGGGCGCCGGAGACACCTTTATCCCAGAGGAGCATACATTACTTATCACACCTAATGCAAGAATTTTTTTCGCAAGTCATAAAGAGAAGTGGTTGGCCGCGAACAGTTCCCGTCGGTTTCCATGTTGAGTTCCAAATTCAAATCACATTATTGACCTCCGGGCAATAATATTGTACTGAATTTAATTATAACCCAAGGCAATAATGACTTACTTTAGGTTGAGTTTACATGACATAGGTACAATCTGACGTTTTTGTGAAGATGGTGTGAAAAATTATTAAACATAGCTTATACTTCTTTGTCTTTGCTTTCCCTTGTTGATGCGCCGTTTATTCCCGTTTTTTGCATCGTCCACAGGCTACATTGCTTCATGCCCTTTTCCACTTTCGTCATCCATCTCGTCTGTGACTGGCCTCTTACTCTCAGTTGTGAAGCACAGGCGATTTTTAACAATATTGTCATTGGATCTTCGCAGCTCATTCCCAAACCATCTAAATACTTTGGGAAGTTCAATCGCGTATCTACGTATAAATTTGTCATATCTCATATGATTGTACCGAAACAAATGTTTATATACCTAGTTGCTAATATATACGAGTATATTTGTCTACTAATGAGATGTCGAAAATAACTTGCAATGGCATCAATATAACTATGTTCGACTTTATAACTTTGCAAGGTTTGAATCGATTATGACGTAATAACATCATAATTGCAGTCAAAATATTTGTTTAGTAACCTTGAAATCGTAAACGAAACGCTAAAAATATTAACAAACTTTTTTATCTGATTTTACCAACTTTAATACTACCACTGTGTAAATAGAAGGTCTCACTCTCACTTATACAACAGCAGGATGGCGGTTTAACCCATCATTTTAATAGTACAAGTTTTATAGAATCCGGACACACAAGTCTCGTCCTTGAGCAAAAGTAATCGCGAATCGCTCGAAGTAAACAAACAATGTAGATGTGAAGATGTGTGTGTGTGTGCCTTGTGTGAATATTAAATTATTAATAAACTGAGCTAACACATTCATGAGACCTGCATAAATGTGTAGACACACCCATAAAACCCACTCTTTGTTTACTGACAATATCGACGGACGAACGCATGTCTGTGTGTGTGTGTTTATGTCATTGAGCTTCGATTTTTATTGCAAATATTGAATTTATCTTGTTTACTTTTCTGTTTAAATTTTTACATCGATTTCTTTTCTTATCATTTCGTATCAACTCTTTATAATCCTAGCACTTTCGTTTAAACTTCTAATCATTAGGTGCTGTGCAACCTTTCAGATACAACACAATTTGATCCCTCAACCTAAATCCTCTGTTATGTCACTGTGGTATCTTTCTTTTATGTCATATCACTTTTTAATCAATTTTACGAGCACTTATCTTCAGCATATCATATCAACAGCTATCACTCTATAAGCCTAGGAGGCTACAAGAGGTAAATATGATAAATACATTTTTATACTTACTCAAAGGTGGAGCTACCATCAGAATGTTAGTTTTGTGCTTTTCCATCGTCTTGAGAAAGGTTTCTGATTGGAACTTGGCCAAAGCCACCAGCTTGGCACCGACGGAAAGCTTGTGGAACATGAGGACTGTTGCCGCATAGATGTGGAAGAATGGCAACGCGCCCATCACTGAGTCTTGATGAGTCGCTAGAAGTATTGAATGAAAATATATTTTACATTTACATAGATTCAAGTGCCTGCCTACCTTCGTTTTGATCAATTATAGACAAAGTTTTTGATGCTATAGTACAATGAGAGCCTGTCATTATGATACTCTTTAATATACATAGAGATTCAAACGGCACGACCTCTTTTTAGTACGAGTAACAAAAAATTCTAAAGTATGACATTTTTCAGGTTTTGAAAAATTTCTAAAAAAAAATATTAAAAAGACTAAAAGTTAGTGAACGTTTAGCAATTGAAATATTTAGAAAATCATCTACTTACGCGTCGTTTCATGGTGCAATGCGATAATCGGATCATTAATCTGCTCGCAGTTAGCAATAATATTTCTATGCGACAATTCTACACCTTTAGGTAACCCCGTAGTGCCACTAGAATATGGCAGGAAGCATATATCGTTGACGTTCCTCCTGACTTGCTTCAGCACGGACTTGTCAGTGTGTATGTCTTCACTCAGTTCATTGAATAAAGCTGTTCCTTCTGGAACAGGACTGCCATTCGTTTTCACTACGATTATTGGAATGTTTATTTTGGCGATTTTGAATGCTTCTCTTATAACTGGCACAATCTCTGGTAATGTTACTATAGCTTTTGCTTCTGACATCTTTATTTGGCGTTGTGTTTCATCTGTAATTAAAATCAACAATTCAATGTATTAATGTTGTGGTAGTTGACGTATTTAGAATTCTATTGCCCCAAAATCAGCCTCTTTTTTCGTATTATACATTGCATACATATTAGATATTGCAGGTAATATTGACACGAGTGTTGTTATGATCGCAGATTTGCGTAGGGGTTATAAAATTAGTTATAAAATTATCGTGTATATGCAGACCACGAACATTTTTCTTATCATGTCTATAAAAAGAATAAGAATTGAAAATCGTGGGAAAACGTGCATTATATGAATTTATGTGTTTTATATTTAGAATTGTCTGCCTACCACATTTATAAAAAACCCTCACAGTAAGTCCTTTTATTTGATATGTCACACGATATTGTTTAAAAAACTTTTTTTTGTAATTTTCTAGTTTGACCCCCAAAAGTGACCTCCACACTGATTATTTCATAATTTACGTAACGGTACCGTGTTTGGGTCATAGAAGTCCATATGTGTACCAAATATTCAACAGAATCGGTCCAGTGGATCCGGAGAAAACTGGCTGTGACATACGGACAGACATACAGACACCCGAGTGATCCTATAAGGGTTAAATTTTTTTTACGAACCCTAAAAAACATAAATATCATGCCTAGTTTTGGGCAGTCTGCAGTCCTTTGTAGTTGGAGACCTCTCTAATCGCACGGCAAACAAAGCGATTCCAAGCACTAGCTATGTCATCCAGGTTCTACCCACGAAGACAACACTTTAGTATACACCTCTCGCCGCTGTATGGCCGTGGTGGCCATTTTGCATACAACTCGATCCCTACTTTACTCTTCTATCTTCACTGTGCCTTGCCCGCCCAACTCGAAGTAGAACAATTTGTAAGATAGGTACTTCGAGGAAGATACTCGAGGCAACGACGCTGCGGATGAACTCGCCCAAAGGGGGTCGAGTTTGTCAGCGATGGGACCTGAACCCATCGTGCCGCTGCCTTTCGAGTACTTACGCAATCTGGTAAGGAAACGCACCGGAGATAAACATCACAAGCTATGGGTTGACCATAGTGAGTGTAGGCAGGCCAAAGAGGCACTTCCCTCTATAGATGGCCGATTCACAAAACAAGCCCTAAGACTGACTAAACAACAGTTGCGTTCAGTCACAGCCGTAACAACTGGCCACGGGTCTTTTACACCTCTGTGCTATAGGAGTCACTGACAGCCCGCTATGCAGAGCCTGCATGGAGGAGAATAAGACATCAGCACACCTGCTTCTAAGCTGCCCAGTAGTCGCGGATTACAGGACAAAGTACTTGGAAACCTAGGTATCCTCTGCGAGATAGTTGGTAACAACAAGGCGTTGCTGGCCTTCCTTGGGGAGCTGGGGTGGATCGGATGACGCATTTGTCCCACCTGCACGCAAAATACGCGCTTAGTCGTGGAGTTGTGGAAACCAGCCCGATTTACATACATACAAGATAGGTACTTACGGGCAGTATAAATTGGATTGATACTAGTTATCACTCCTCCAGCTGCCAGTATGCCCAGAGCTACCAGAGGATAGTCCGGTACATTGGGAAGCATCACCGCGACTGAGTCTCCATCGTTAATATTAAACTTAGTCCGAAGATTCGCCGCAAATCTGTTCGATAGCTTGAATGCTTGTTCATAGGTGTACCCTCTGCCAGTTACGGCGCAGACCTGAAATGTCAAATTATACTGGTTATCAAAATGTTCATGGCACTATAGTATTACTTGAATAGAATGAATGGTTGACTATGAGCTCAGCAGTAAAATGATAAAGGTAAAATGCTTTTGCAAGAACGGTAAGCAGATGAAGTCGCACCACTAGGGATGTTTTTTAACTATTATGGTATGGAAAATTAGGATCACATTCATAGTAAAAGTAAAAATTAAATCTATAATCATGAATATTGCTACAGTAGTGATGTTTAAATTATTATTTAAATTTCGGTAGCCTGAGCTGATACTCGGTATAAAAAACAATGTCAATTTGAGTTTCAAGGGATTATCTTCATCAAACGGCAAATTATCAGCATTTTCCTGTCATTCTGATCAACTATTTGACAATCATATTATTGTCTGCTACTATAATCTATTAGGCATGTGATGATTATGATAATAAAATCCTGTACAATCATTGTTGTTTTGTTAATTTATCTAATTGCCGGCTGTGTTGTCATGCTCGAAAGCGTCATTGACCTTGGTAAATTATGTAGTATATATTTGGTTTCGTTTGTTTAAAGAGTTTATCATCATCATAGTTAGTTCGCTTTTATACCTCTAATAATATTAAGTTTGGATTTACTTCTACAAGTACTTTACGGTAGTACATGTACAATTACTCGATTTAATACTTGTACACGAGTAGGTTCAAAGGTTCACAAAACGTAGGTATCTGAGTGAACCTGATAGTGTAACAGCATGCTGTTTATATGCAAGTGCTACGGTGCACGGCAATGGGTAGCCGGGTCAGACAACTACGCTTCTCTTCTCCAAGCACTGGTCTGCTAGAAAATTTTTCTATTGTAATTGATTTTGAAAAGGCAAGAGGATTATGATGATGGTGACAAACAACGTGGTGCTGTAATATCTTCATGACATTTTCGTTACAAGTATATTTTTTGTTTATATGAATAAACGGATAAAGAGGTCTAAAATGTTGATTCAAATGACAGCTAAACGTATGGTAATTAAAGAGTGGTGAATAGAAAGGGAGAGGAAGGCCAAGGAAATATATTTGGATCGTGTAAACAATGACACCATAGAATAGGGACTTAATGTTAGCGTTAGAGTGAGATGAGGAGGGTGACCTATACGGGAAGAATTTGTAGTTGAGCCCTACAATTAAACAGTTGCACTGTAGATTCTAGGTAGTGTTCCTCGAATAAAATTGAAGAATACTTTTGTTATGTAAAACTTAATGCTAGCATTAGAGATGATAGTGGAGAATGAGGCAACAATCAATGGGACAAGGAAGATGACCTATTAGGAAAGGATTTATAGCTGAGTGGCCTTTCTATATACAGTTGGAGGCTTTGACTCGTATTATACCTAAGTACTCTATAATCAAATTCAAAAATATTTTATTGAAGTAAAAATACTCACAGAAGCGGTCCTCTCTGGCCATTTATCCAGATTCTGCCAAACATAATCATACAACGTATAATTCGGTATTTCCACATCTTTGTACGGTGATTTGATCACTCGGTCCTGAGTCCATACACTGTGTTTTCTAATCACAACACTTGCATACTTTGAACTTTGTTTCACTGAGTTTAAAGTTCTTTTAACCGTGAACAAATTTTTGGCCACCATCGTCCTGCTTTGAATTGCACTCATTGAAGACTGGAAGTTATTAAAAGATGTTATGATGCCGATAGTAGCTGATATAGGTGTTTTTGTTGATAGCGAATAAATATCAGTTGAATTGTGAAGTGAAGGATAAACTTTGTTTGGGGATAAAGTCTAAGGCGTGTTTGCTACTGAAGTTGATGATTGAGGAATGACAGTTCAGATAGTCTTACATGATCAGCAAAAACATAACATTGATAAGAAACGTGAAACTGATAGGGAATATAGGAATGATTTAAAGCATTTTGCCACTTGAAGCAAACATTAAAAAAACAATAATGATGATTACTCAGTAGACTAATTTATTTATAATCGTTCAATATTTACCAATATTAATAATTGAAAATTCTGTTTTTCAACTCTCAAAGAAAGTTAGCAGTCAGGCTCTCTTTACGTACGTCTCATTTTATTAGCTAAAAAGCCAAAAGGGTAGCATTCCATAAACTTACATCACTATAAAACTTATAATAAAGACTTACAAACGAGATGTGTAAGACCATATCCAGACAGAATTCGCTTTATCAGAGACAACGAAAGGAAGTCTGTTATTAAGTGTGTAGGTACTCGTGAGTCGTGACCAATTGCACGCAACGATATAAGATCTAGATTTTGATGAAGTTCATAATTTTTTAATGTATGTTGATGCTTAGAAAATCACTCGACACGGGGTAATCATAGGAATGCAGTAAACCACACTTCGCTTAAATTTTTTGTAGTAATAAAATTCTTTGATTTGTGCGAATGGCTGGGAAAAATCTAAAAATATTAAGAACCTAGGTAGGTACCAAATAATACTTGGAAAGAAAATATGCCACAATTATTTGAACGCCATGAAACATAATTAGTGAAGGAAGCATTAAAAATTATACCTTGATTCATAGTGATTGAAACTAATATATTTATGCACCTACTGCCTAGCAACGTGAATTTAAAATTTTCCAATTAAAAATATAGTGAATCGTGACTTATCATTATTTTGAGTTGGAAAATTTAAAATAAGATGATTATTCAAATATTGTTTACCACGTTGTTAATGGCATTTTAATGAACAGATGGTGTTTTGATAAATATCAAACCAGCGATATCAAAGAAGAGATAGCGGTAATGATACAAGGCATTACTTTAATGCAGCAGTTGATATTCTATGTTTCATATAATGGATGAAAAACAATGTATCTATAAAAAATATTGCATAATTTTGAAAAGTGTTTCATTTTGAAAGAACGAAAAGAGACAGTACTTAATGCATTTGACTTAGCTAAACCTACAAGTATTGAAGCATCATTATTTAAACGAAAGTCAACCAAAGTGACTGGTCTTTAAAAATTTATTCAAACAAATACAACTACTTTCTAACGCTATAATTTTCGTTGCAGAACCATAGACTGAAACAAATATTTCACCTAAAAATTATTACGTTCTAGCAAAAACGCTAGACAGTATGTAGGAAGGTCAAATTGAAGCCAACTGACATCAAGTTCATGCATGTCTACAATTGCATGTAGTTATCACGGATTTATATAATTACTATAAGTATGTTTATTACATCTAGGTATATGGATGGAGTTATATGCTAAAATGTTATCTTTAATTAGTGTAAAACTGTTTACGGAAGGAGAGCAGCGACTTGGACAAATATAGCCAAAATATTATAGAAAAGGTAAGATAAAGAAAGATTTTAATGCAGTATAGATAAGCTAAGATTTTACAGAGAATCTCTGCATTAAAAATGCACAACTTATCAAGATAACTTTACACGTCAAGATAACAATGATTATTCAGGAGTTATATACTGAATTGCATGCTGCATTGTGTGTTAATGCAACACAGAACGACGTTGGTACTGGCGATACTGTACATTTTGTTTACTTTAACGTGACCGTGACCTTTCTTACTGCACGCGGAGAAAAAAAAGGTTAAACAGAAGTTCAGTTCAATTGAACGCATGAAAATAAATTGAGCGACAATTTAAAGTATGAAACCAAATGCCAAACTCTTTGACATAGCAAAAGATGGTATCAAAAATCATGATGTCATTGGCACGTCATTTTAGAGGGGCAGGCTGATGTCTTTATTAGGTTGTTCTTCTTCTGCTTTTATTGCTGGAGTTCTTGGTACCAGCGTTTGGTGATTATGTCTATTCTATCCGACTGCTGTGTTAAAGCCTCCCTTGTCCACACAACTCTGTCATTTGCTAGTAAAGGCCATTCTTTTTGGTAGGGGTCGAGCTTGTCCCGCCATCTTCGCTTTAGCTGCCGCGCGACACATGTCGAGTGCAAATTTTACAAACTTTTAAACAACTTTCGCAGCCTTTTTGCCACTTTGGCAAAATAAGGCTTATTTTCAATATATTTTTGACAGATTGTAACTAAGATGTGGATGCTAACGTTGTGCTAAATAGTGGAGTTGGCTCTTTGGTATTTAATAGGACCTAGGTACTCGGTGGTTATATTGGAGTTTGGTAATCTCTAACAAAATCTCCTGTCGTCGTCATTCAGTCATTAACGTTCTTTTCCTTCGCATCATCCCCATACAATTCATCAAACGTCATCTGTAAATCTTCTGTCGTAATCTTTATTTGAGAAGCTGCAATAATACTGCGTTTTACGATTATCAGATGAACTGATGAACATGGCCCGTTCATTCCATAAATAATGTTGTAAGTACATGTCTGTCTGTAGTGTAGCTGTGTAGTACATTTAATTTACGACGATAAAATATTATTTATTTTTACTGCTTTTGTTAATTGTTTTGTTTAAATTAAATCTCAAGGCCATCGAATGAAAGTTGTTTTTCAAGACTTTGAGGAATTAAATTCTAAATATATACCAAGATTCTGGAATTCACCATAGTGTAGGTACCTATCTTGTATTTAACGCTAATGACATGAATCAATATGACTATGTTGTGTGTTTTTACGATTATTTTTATTATAATGTATACTAAACATTGCTGTAATTATGTTTCTGTACACCATGCATCATGCAACAAAGAGATTGCAAGTAAATTGTAAAACAAAGTGAGCGGTTGGTTATCGTGGTTATAAATATATACAATTTATAAAAATAAACATGTTCATTCAAACAAAGGAAGTAACGAAGTGAGAGGAGACTCATACAGAAGGAATTTTGAAATAAGATTGTTTTTTCAAAGAGGACCCTGGCAATAGCCGGGATTAACGCCAGGTGGAAGAAGATTGTTTTTTCAAAGACAAACAACTACCTACTTACCTCAAAAGTACCTACATATAAAATCTGTGGGACCGAGTCAGAAAAATATAAGGAACTAAAAAGTAGCATATTGTGAATGTGATGTTAATGTCAGGAGGAAGGTTTTGACTTTGAATGGATTTATAAAGAGTTGAAGACAAAAGAAACTATGGATGTATGAAAGATGATAAAAGTATGACAACTGACATGACGGCTAATATTATAGAGAACAATAGAAAAAGGCGACATAATTCACCAACCCAAGAAAACGTTATGGAAGAAGGCGGCCATACTGCACCGAACCTAATAAAATATAATGGGTTAGAGCATGAATAATTATGACGATTTTGATGTCGATCAAAGACCTATATTCGTGACAATCTAAGATTTTGCATTTAACAGCTGAGTAGAGAGGGATAGAAGATAGTTTTGTCACTAAGTGCGAAAGAAATTTATTTCATTTCTCTTTCATACTTACTAGTAAAGCTATGTTATATCCTGCTATCGAAGCCAACTCCTTAGATTGTCACAAAGTATAACTGTGAAACAGTTTGGTTTGTTCACAAAGGTGTTCATTCATAGTACATTATGTAGAACTTACTATGAATGAAACTAGGTAGATACTTCTATTCAATAAATCTGCCTAGCATTTTTCCAATTTCATTGAAGTCGACTTCTACACGAAACGGAATAATTATGTAATTTTTGTAGTCTACAATTACCACAATATTTTGAAAATTTGTTAACTTTTTGGCAGTATAAAAGCAAAACTTCATACATTCAATTAAACGTGTTAGTACTTATTGAGAAAACCACTCGTAGACATCAGCTACTATCGACTATAAATTTAGGGGATAACCAAAAGCCCCTAAATTTATAGTAGATATTAAAAAAAAAAAAGACGTCAGCTTGAAAACGGCAACATTGATGATAATCATAATCATTTAATATGTTCTTTATGGAGTTTATCAGGGCAATGGTGGTCCAATACGTTTAGACTCCGGCAAGAAGTCATCAGGGACATTGTATCATTTCTTCTATCACCACATTAAGAACGCGGACGCCAGTCTTGTGATGAGGTTGATGATCAGAGACGGAAGCAAAGTTCTAATAATAATTAGCATGTTTAACTAATTATAAAGTAGCTGAGACAGACCGTACTAACAACGAAAGTAAATATAGTCTCTTGCGGTGGTTGACGGCGGCGAGGGACGCCCCGAATCGTAGCTTAGTGTTGCCAATGCCAACTTGCCACTTGGGAACAATGGGTGCGGTTCTTGAGTAAAACTTTAAAACAATGCAACGCGACGTCACACCACTGCATCTTTAAAGGTAAAGGACAACATCGTAAGGAAACGTTTAGGATATAAAATGGTCTTGGATCAAACGATCGATAGCATCCACCAATCCGCACTTGGCCAGCATGGTGGATTGTGGTTCGATGGAGCCCGCCAGGGCCAGTGTCTGCCGGGGTTACGTAATTGGTTCGAAAGAGTCACCGCGGCTTTGGAACGCAAAGGGCATTATAGACTCTTACTGACTAAAAACCAACTGTGTTCCTCCAAGGATGGGTTTTAGTCAGTAAGAGTCTGACACTGTTCTTCTTCACCCAGAGCGAGAACGAACATTTGATGATTTCCCATCCTTAAAAAAATAGAGAGGAGGTGTGTGTCTCAGCGCTGGAAACGTTGTGGCCTTGTTTTAAAATACATTCTTATAAGAAGTTCTTTTACAGTCAATCATTTTTTTTTTTGTCTTTTCTCTATTCAGAATTCAGTCTACATTTGTCGTTGGTAGACAAAATTTAATGTTAAATTTTCCGAATTAATATTTCTAAGTTATTGAACATTCCCTCAAGGAAAATTTGTTATTTAGGGTCATGCAAGGTTTTTTTTAGAATCTGCAGGAATTAATAAGGGTTTTATTCATAGACTTATATATGTTTTCAGTTTGTTTGGTCGGACAGGACACTGGTCAAAAGTGGAGGGCTAGATCAGCAGGGTTGATTAAAAAATATGGTTTTAACTGTCGACAAAGTAGTCTGATTTTTTGTTCCGTGTCATTTTATCTTGCGTTATACTATATAATAATAATAATAATAATAATAATAATAACGTTTATTGTGTCTAAAAGTTTTACACAAACAATTTTGGGTTTGGAGTCTTTATTTAAGCAAATAATGCCTGTGTTTAAAGACTCCGCTCCTTCACAACAGTAGGTACTTACTTAAAACACAATAAAGACAGTACATGGGTGGAGTAAAACAAAAGAATAATTACGTGTACGTGTGTGTGCGTGTGCGTGAGTGAGGGTGTGTTGTTGAGTGTACGTGAGTGTTATGGATGTGTGGTTGTGTGTGTATGTGTGTAGATAACGAAAGAGTCTGTGCGCGCATGAGTGGGTCGTGTGCGTGTATTAGGTAACGTTTTCCAGGATAGCTTCAGTATTACTATATGTCAATGGTTTTATCCAGTCAATCAACATTTCTTTACATATATGATAAGATTTGTCAAATACGAAAATTTCTTTATTTATTTTGTTATACAATTGAGCTGATCGTTTACTAAATTGCATACTATACCTTTAAACTAGAGAGGTGGTATGTGTGTCTCAGCGAAGGAAACGTTGTGACCTTATTTTAAAATACATTCTCATTAGATTTTTTTACAGTGAAATCATTTTTTTGTCTTTTTTTCGAATCGACGAATTCAGCCTATGTTTGTTGTTGGTAGACCAAACTTGGGTTTTATTTCAATCACTGTTCAATTTTCCGAATTAATATTTCTTTAAAATATTGAACATTTTCTGTTAGAGTAGAGCATTGCTCATTCGTGATCGGAAAAGTTTCATTTCGTGTACTTTGACATTTTGGGTCATGCCTTGTCATTACCTGACTTTTGTATGTCAGGTCTTTGTAGGGTTAAGTACCTCAAAAGGAAAAAACGAAACCCTTATAGGATCACTTTGTTGTCCGTCCGTCTGTCTGTCAAAACCGTTTATCTCGGGAACGCGTGGAGGTATCGAGAGAGAATCCTCGGCGGGCGAGTCCGACTCGCACTTGGCCGGTTTTTATTAAATGTGCTGGACTTACACAAGTTTTTATTCATAGACTTATAAATGTTTTCATTATTTTCGTCGGACAGACACCAGGAAAAGTGGAGGGCTTGTAAATAGACTGATTTTATTATTCAGCGTCATTTTATCTCGTACCTAGGATTCCTCTCGTTTAGGCATCCAGGCGACTAGATATGTTCTTTACATCATATACCTAATATTAATTATATTCACAGAATGTGTATGTGCACAATGGGGTATTTTACAAAAAAAAACTAATTAGTCCGGCTGATAGATTATCAAAAAATATTCGACACGTATTTTTTCTTTTGTCACATAAACAAAGAGGATACAGCAAGTTGAAGACACGCGTGACGTCATATGGCTTGGTAAAAATGTACCAAATTTACCAAGCCAGATGACGTCACGCGTGTCTTCAACCCGCTGTATCTCCTTTAGTTTTTGTTTACCTACGTGAAAAAAGAAAAAATACGTGTCGAATATTTTTTTGAAAATCTATCAGACGGACTAATTAGATTTTTTTTAGTAAAATACCCTATTATGCTCACATGGCGTACGTGACACTTTCGCTCCGGTCGATACGAACAATAACTAACTTAGATCAATTTATTATTTCTTTATTAGGCCCTGTATTAGATACTAGTCTAATACAAAACCTTTTAAGGCATCATAAATCGATCTAGCTTCTAATCTAGGTTTAAAGAAAAAGATAGTTTATCTGTAATAGCTTTATTTGCAACGACTGTCTTAAGCACTTCAGTGGTAACCATCGGTTACTATCAAAGCCTTTATAAATGTCGTTAGCGTAAGGACGAATTTTGTTGTGCAAGTGTCCTATGTGCTCTTTATTATATAATAAGCGTTGGCAACAGGTATTTTTCAAAGACAACTGTTGTTTTTCTTGCTTACTATATAACTATCCAATTTTTAGGGTTCCGAACAAAAAATGGTACCCTTATAGAATCACTCAGGTGTATGTCTGTCTGTCCGTCTGTCTGTCTGTCTGTCTGTCTGTCCGTCCGTCTGTCACAGCCAGTTTTCTCAGGATCCACTGGACCGATTCTGTTGAAATTTGGTACACATCAGACCTCTGTGACCCAAACACGGAAGCGTTACGTTAATTATGAAATTTTTAGTATGGGGTCACTTTTGGGAGTCAAACTAGAAAATAAAAAACAAAGATTTTTGAACAATAAACATATTAAATGAACGGTTTAAATGAAGGTTCTAATTATTTTTTTTTTTATATTTTTAATATAAATGGTTTTGAAGTTATTCAAGAAATTAATCGCCCCTTATCTCTGAAACTACGGAGCTTAAAATTTTGAAAAAAAGGGAGATAATAGATCTTTACCTATAGATTACGGAAAAATCTATAAAAATTGTATAGTCTTAAAATATTATGTTAAATAAAATAAAATTCGTGCGGAACGCTTTGCACGCGAGTCCGACTCGCATTGGCCAGTATTTTTTATTGTTAATGTGAAGAATAACCCCAAAAGTCAATAAATACATATTTCTTTACTTTGTTTTTATAAAAAAAAAAAAAACAAAATTACCTCTTTTATCGTTTTCGAAACTGAAAATACCTACCTATTTTGATATTCAGTTACATAATTTTACATTCAAGCACCCAATGCATATATTTTCAGATAACAGACACAAAAATGCTGAAAAACATGCATATGTGTGTCAAAAATATTGTAATTGCATTCCAGTACCTACGAACGTCGAGTCATTGACCCCATGCGGCAATGTTTGTTGTGCTACTAGTCTACTACAAGCGAGTCACAACACAACCGCTGTGTGAAATAATAGTAGGTAGGAAAGTTTTATGTAATGGTCAAAATAAACAATTAACACACATAACATTTATGATCACGTTTGTATTTCCCAATTTGGGTTAGGCTGAGGTAAGTGTAGACCACTGGTGAATCCAGGGGGTGTTGTTAGGGGCTCAAGCCCCTCGTAAAGGCTGATAAACTTTGGTAGTTTACCTTCAATCTAAATACGTCATTGAGAAATTTACGAAAAGTAATCTAAGAAGGACCGCAAAAGCGGCCGTTGTGGCGACGCTTGAGGGAGGCCTATGTCCAGCAGTGGACGTCTTTCGACTGATATGATATTGATAAATCTCAGGAGGCTTGTTAAGCAAAATAAGATTTGTATGTGCTTTTTTAGTGTTTACTTTGCAATAACCTACCCTCAGCGGGGTCAAACCTCATTCGACAATGACTGTCACGACCTGGATCCGCCCCTGGTGTAGTCTTTACAAGGATTATACATAATACTAGTAGGTCCACCAAACACACACGTTAATTTCCCATTTAATAGGGGCGATCCATCACTGGGCGCATATCCATCCTAGACTGCACGAAATTCCCGATGGAAAATCCCAATAGACGATTGAGATCATTAGTTGGAGTTGTCAATAGAACAATAACGATATCCCAACGAAACAACTATGCATTATTTGCTAGTATACTGAAACTGCCGATGTGGTGAAGCTTGGGAGAAGCCTATGTCCAGCTGTGGACGTCTTACGGCTGATATGATGATGATGGTGATACTGAAACTAACATCCACAAACTTGAACTAGTCTCGTTTGGTGGATAACTGTCCAGTCCCTATCACAGAGAGGTCTTTGTCCCAAAAGTGGGAACATTATAAGCCGAAAATGCTTTTGGCAGTCCTACTAATCAAAATTATTATGTAGGTATTATAAACGCAAAAGTAAAGACGAGTTGATGGATTTTTGTTCCTCTTTCACGCAAAAACTAACAAACGAATTTCGATGAAACTTCACAGTAATATAGCATTACACATAGATTATAATTTAACAATGGGGAAAGTACCTATTCAAAGCGAGCGGAGCTGCGAGCATCAGCTGCAGTTATTGGGGAAAAAATTGCGATGCTGGTTATTTCTGATAGATGCGTCAAAGTTCAAAACGTTGCTCTGCGGAAATGATAACGGCTAGACTTATCTCTTTGCCATTTGCAATGACATTACAATGATAAAATCTAATGTTTTGACTAGTTAAGTCACTAGGTGACAGTAAACTATGCGCAGCGGTCAAAAGTTGCAAATAGCAACGCACGAATTTTCCATAGTTAATTTCAAAGTTTTAAAACACCCATATCATCTACATAATTTGCTAAAACTTACACAATAATACCTACTTTAAAACATGTAATCACTGTTTAAATAGTCACAGAAGCACGCACGAAAATGGTGTTTTAAATAAATATGTTTTTAAATGGCGGAGAAACGCCGCGACGCCCGTTTGCGGCGAAGTCGAGTGGTATACTGAAGTCCAACTAATGTTGAGTTGTTGACTAGTGTATGACGTGACTCTGGTCTCTGGTATCGTAGGAATTAATTAAAGACAGTTATCTGTTGGTTAGGTGGCAACCTAAAACATGTTTATAACATGTTGGTGCATTTGTTTACTTGCTCTCTTGCTCGGTGTTTTGGGCCTAAAAATAGATTGTTGGAATTTTTGTGGGTGTGTCTACGCTGCATAATCGTGAATAGAACATGTTAGTTGAGTCGCAGAACTGACATTTGTATGTAGTAGGGTCCAGATAAAAATACCTTACCTTCTATACTTATAGTTTTTATTTAGATTGCGAAAATAGGTACTACCTACTACGTTGGATTGGAAATGTATTTTTCTATAAATAGGCGATATTTGGCACATTTCTACGGTTCACTTAGTTATTTATCTTGAAGAAAAAACTTTTAACAAAAAAACTATTAACCAAAATGTTTGGAAGTCGGATATATTTTTTTGGAAAAAGATTTTTTTTCTTCACTTTTACGTGGTGATACTTGGACAACGTCTTCGTCTATGCAGTTCAATGTCTGCGTAGAAGACGATAAGCAAAAATACTCATAAAATAAAAACTACTGAACCAAACTTAATCAATTTTTTTCGGGACCAAATGGCAAGTATACCGCATCGAATTAAAAAGAATCACAGGAATCGGATCAGAAACCTCGGAGTAATCGGTGTAGTGTACATACTTAAAAAAATAACACCCACTGAATTGAGAACCTCGTCCTTTTTTCGAAGTCAGTTAAAAACAGTTTCCCACCGATTTCATTACTTAAAGAAAGAGGGAAAGTCAGTAGTAAGTACCTATTACAAACGAACAATGGCACACCAAATGATTTATACCTGTAGGTAGTAGGCATACCTGTGAATTTTAATGTGTTTGTTATAATAAGAATGACGGCAAAACATGATGAAGTTTGCACAAAATCAACTAATACAAACCTGCATCATTTTTGTCTAATCGTCTAGTGATCTCATTTAAAACAGACTGATGAAGGTAAGGAGAAATAATAACTCCTGCACACCCAATCATTTCATAGAACAGGTTAATTTCCATAACGAACTTGTAGGTAACGTAACCAAGTCCATATGCGTACAGAATTGATCCACCGCAGTGTCAAAGGTCAAAGTGCTATATGCAGTTATAAAACTGTTGGTGGAACGAGTATTATATCGTGATAAAAAATCTTATTATCAGAATTAATAGATATAGGCTCAGAGGGCATAAAAGTGATGTTAAGCCTTCCTCGATAAATGGGCTATCTAACACTGAATGAATTTTTAAAATCGGACCAGCAGTTCCTGAGATTAGCGCGTTCAAGCAAACAAACAAACAAACATACTCTTCAGCTTTACATATTAGTAAAGATAAAAATTTCGTGTTGTATGGTGCTAGAGTTTCACTCTCTTGTATGTTTTGCTAATGCTTAGACAGTTTACTACTGTGCTCGTGCTTGAGAGTGCCAGATAAAACTGTTCGTTATAACTACTATTAGCAAATCACTATTTTGTGTGAAGAGTATTTTCCCGGAATGGTCCTATTTCAATTTGGTGATGATCTGATGAAGAACTTTAGAAGTAGGCAATGGAACTTTTTAATAAATGATAGCAAATGGATCGGGATTGCTGAAATCACATACCTATCTGTTTATTGTTTACACCAGTAATTAACATAACATCACGCCGCCGCCGGTACGCTGTGAAGTGGTACGCAGGTACCACTAAAAAGTGAAAAATAAAAAACTAGTATTTTTTGTAAAAAAGTTTTTATTAACAGCATTAAAAACATTAGATATCTTGTAGGCATAGTTGACTCATATTTTTGATTTATAAAAAGCTTGTGAAAACCACGTGTGGAAGAATCTTATAAAATTACTAGCTGATCGTTGTTTTGCCAAATTAATAAAAAATAGCCTACGACTTATTCTTAAACCTACCAAGTATACACAAACATAATATCGGGTAAGCCGTTTCGGAGTAGTTTGATAACAAACATTGTGACACGAGATTTTTATATATATTAGATCTCAAGCTGGCTTCTGTTTAATACACAACAACACACCAAAATACGGTGTCTTTAGTCGGAAATCGCTGCATGGGTAATGCGATTCGCCAAACTAGACCCACTATGCACTATGAACCGGTGCACCGTGTTCCAGCTAGAAACTCCGTGTGAGTTTCTAGCTGGAACACGGTGCACCGGTTTGTGCCTCGACAGTTTACGTGCGACTTTGGCTGCATGCAAATGGTTATGCGTGAAGTCAGTCATGTAATCACTAACGTGCCACAGAGGACGAAGAAATGGAGTGTTGATGTAAAAAATGCATTGTGTAGAATTAAGAGTGTTAGAGACAGCTAGCTTCTGCAATCCAGATCTAAACTAAAAACCACATTATAAAATTATAAAGATGTTTTTACGTCCTGTGAAATTCTTTGCATAAAATCTTTTTGTCTTACACAACACAGAAAAAGATTAGTGCTATGTATAGTCATAACAATAAAAAAGTCCTTGGTCAAACGCCCGTAGCATCAGAAAAATCAGAATAGGTTTTTTATAATTGACGTAGGCGCAGCGTAGGCGATCGCTACGCCGCGTAGCTGTTTCGTAGTCGCAGGCGCTACGCCAACGTAAACGTTACCTAGGCGTCGGCGCCGCAAAGCCTGCGTAGCAAACACTTGTCCACGAATAAATCTACATCGCCAACGACGCCGCTACATAAGGCTCCATTCATTATGTACTCCGTGATGTTTATAATTTGATTACGCACATTACGACATGCCGTAATAATATAATGGACTTTGATAAAGCGGGAAAAGGTAGCTTAGTATCATTAACTGTGCACTTGTTGAACATCAAACATTAAAATCAGCTGACACTTGTCAGGTCAAAGAAGTTTTGCGATAAAGACGATCATGACAGGAATGTTCCTGCCATGATCGTCACATCGGTCCAATTAGTCAGTTTAGCTATCTGGTCCTTAGTTCAATGATAAAATATTATTTTTTGCAAACCTTTCCTAATTATTTTTTACCTATTTAATTTCTGTTTAAATGAATCAAGTTTATTGTTTTAGGTACCTATTAATTACTAAAGTAGGTCTTATTCATTTCAATGTTTTTTCTTCGCCGATTCAATGAAGAAACAACAAACAACCCACTAGCGACATCCAGTTCATCTCCACAGAAGCTTCGAGCTGTGTTTACTACCATAACTACTAGATGGCGCTACTAACATCAACATTTTAGTGCTGACATAATATTGTTTTCAAAACCTCCGGGTTGTTCACGCATTTTTATCGCAAAGCCAATTAATGACAATTTAATTTTATCAATGACGTAGGCTTTTGGTCAAAGTTCATCGTAATGAATATTACCTTATAAATAAGTACTAGGTAGGTAATGATTGTAATAGGTATAAACAAAGTTTGAACCTCCGGCTTGTTTATCGGGAAGTACAGGGTCACTGCCAAGGTTATTTTGCAGTGCAGTGACATAATAACAGTTGCACGGTCGATCAGTGTGCCAACCAAAGTCGCGACGTGCAATGGAGAGCATCCGAGGCTCCTACAAGCCTTGGAAAGCACGTTAAGCAACGATAGTCCGAACATATCATAATACCTCTACTTGATCGCAGTGACAAGAGCTATCCAAGATTGTACTCGCTTTGCGACACTCGCTCGGCGATGCTCACCAAACAGCAGTAATTTCTACTTACCTACAGTGCGGGCTGAGCGAGTAAGCCCGTCGCACAAAAGCATTCGCTGAAAGCATTCGTCGAAACTATCGAAACTTTCACTCGCTACTCGCTGCTCGCCAACTCGCTTCGAGTTTGAAGCTTTACTCGCTACTTGCTGATCGCCGGCGGTGAGACAAGTGCCTGCCCTTAGGCACCGCAGTTTGGTTGTTCTGACCGCCAAGCGAGCATCACCGAGTGTCGCTGAGCGAGTACAATCCCTAATAGCTCTTGTCGCTGCGATCAACTAGAGGTATAAACCACTCGCCGGCAGTGTGAACAACCAGCTCTCGACTATGAATGTATGTGTCTCTTTAACTCACACGAGATCTATATCTTTTGTCCCTTTCGTCAGCGAGCAAATGGTCGATAGCTACTCGCTTCCTCGCCGGCGGTGAGACAAGTGCCTCACCAAGGAATATCTTATTACCTAGTGACTCGGTCAAACATACGGCCTTACTATGTGGAGCCAACCAAGATCTGCCTGGCTAGGAGAGGCGATGAGCTGCTTTCACATCAACCGAACGATAATCGATCGATGTTATCGATCGACGATCGAATGGATTACTCGACGTCTTTCGACAATCTCAATTACTATCGACGATCGGTCTAAGATCAATCGATCTGTACAGAGCGACGGAGAACATTCATTTCCTAAAGCGTCTATATTTCACAAGACCTTTTATGCAGTGAAGGTATGAGAGGAGAGATTTTTCAAAATAAATCAACAGTTTATTCAAAAATTAATTTATATCTTAAAAACTATAATATAAAACGATAAACTTAACAGTACTTTGCACCTACCCACATTATCCATAGATAATAACTTTCCTTAAAATAAGGCACTTCAATAGTTTTTTACAAATGCATTTTTTACCAACATTTAAAAATAGTTGCTCTGAGGATTTTTAAACAAGCAGACGCGATAGCTGTCTTTTGTTAGACGAGATCAAAAGTATTGATATCAATATTTGTGTTTCACGTAACGTTCATATTCGAGGTTATCCTTTCACTAATTTTCTCAAAATTATTGATTTCCTAAACTGTAGTTAAAACATCGTTTCTACGATTTAGTACGAGTAATCTATAGATAGGCACAATATTTCAATTATATATGTTTGTAAAATAACTAAAATGTACAAAAAGAATCAACTGCTAGATCTCAAATATTAATATTTTTAACATAGTTATTTTTATGTGATGCATCTCCGTTAAATCTATATTTAAAAGTATTTACAACATGAATCCGACTTAAAAAACAATTAATTAACAATGTCTTAGGTAGAACCTATCTGCGATGTCCCATTTACTGAATACGACAATAAGGCACTCAAGAGATTGTTAACTCTTCCACAAAAGTAGGGTTTTGTCAGTACTGGTACAGTGTAATTAAAAATTCGCTAAGGCATACCAAAGTGATTTTTTCCTAAGAAGAGATCACCCAAGACTTCATATTTATCAGTCTGTCTGAAAAATACGGAAGAACAAACAAAAATTGCTCAAGTAGTTCCCCCTTCAAATCTTTTGCCAAAGTAAACCAGCATTAGTTCAAAATCCCCACAAGGCAGCTGAGTTAACAAATCTATGTCCACTATTACGCATACATCTTCTTCAGCTCCTTTCTCAAGATCTTTCCGGATGCTGTTTTAGGAATGTCATCAACGAACATGACTTCTTCAATCTTCTTGTACACTGCCACCTTACTCGCAACAAAGTCTTGGATCTCTTCTTCAGTAGTCTTCAAACCATTCTTTCTGATGATGAACGCTTTGGGCACTTCGCCGAAGAATTCGTGGGGGACCCCGATGACGGCCGCGTCTGCAACTGCGGGGTGAGACCGTAGGAGGCTTTCTAGTTCTGCTGGAGCTACTTGCATGCCTTTGACCTGGTGATGAAGGAAAAGAGGTTAGACACTCTTTGGATAGTTTGTTAACAGTCTAGATAGAAATTAAAATTAATAGACAGGTACATAAACTGCGTAGAGTCAACAGTAACACACCCAATGGGTACTAGAAGTAAAGAGCTAGATGGAAGCTTAAAATGTAATTTAAATTTCTAAAAACAGAAGCCAATAATAAAAGTGCTATCAGCGAGGGTTACTGAATAAGAAACCTATAGTAGAAGGACAAGACCAAATCATCAACATCATCATCATTTAAATGGATTGACGTCCAGTGCTGGACGTAGGCCTCAATTAAGTTCGTCGACATTTCGACCGATCCTGTGCTTCACATACCTGGGGTAAATTAATTTTAATGGCTGGAAGATGAAACGATGTTAATGGACAAATTGGTCGGAAAAGGCAACACACCGTGGAAGTCTATGGGGAAGATCTTTGCCCAGCTGTACATTAAATTAATCATTACATTAGTACTTCAATATAAGTGTCAGACATTTCACATTTATCTCACCTTAATAAGTTCCTTAATCCTATCAGTAATAAATAGCCCAACGCCAGGTTGAAAGTAGCCCATGTCACCGGTCTTGAAGAAACCGTCCTTGGTCATGGTTTCTTCAGTCGCTTTAGGGTTTTTGTGGTATCCCTTCATAACTGTAGGACTTCTGATGTACATTTCGCCCGACTGTAAACAAAAATAAATGATACATTAGGATTTCGTTAAGGATTAAAAAAAATAGTGTTTTGGAGTAGGTATCTAGTTCTATTCGAATGTTTGGTTATCTTTTTACATGTTTTGAAACCAGTAGTTGGCCACATCAATTGCATCGCCAGAAGCGTCCAGTAGCTCCTCAAAAGTGTCTACATCTATACTTTTGAGGACTTTAAATTCTTCAGTATGCGGGATATGTTCTGTCACGTGCGTACTCAATTTGGATATATGACTAGGGTTTATAAAACTCCATTTAAAAAGATTATGTTTTGGTAAATCGGATCACTTGGGTGCGTAACTAATTCAATGATTGCCTTATCATCCATATCCAGGTCGATGATGTAGTGCTTCCTAAACTAAATGCTTCCCATACTACTTACTTGCCCAACAGGCACGGCTTCACCAGTGATTGGATCAGCAAACTTCAGCTGGACACTGGCCATGGGAACTCCACAAGCATTGAAGTTCACGTTCTTTGTGCCCTTGAAGGTAGTTGTTCCCAGTGACGTCGTCTCTGTCATACCGAAGCCTTGGTTGAACTCGATAGCATGCTGGAAGTAAAAGTGAGTACATTTTTAGTTGGAACAGCCGGTCTATTCTGTCAACATCTCTCCGTGTAAATTTAGGTGGAATGAGCACGAAGTGAACTGTCAGTGTCAGTCCATCTTGTTCGTATCGATGACAGCTCACTTCATTACTCAGGCCGCGGACAGGAACTCAGCGGGCAAAGAGCGGCGGTGGAGGCGGCGTGGGCAGCGTTGTGGTAACGCAAACCCGTTCTCTAAGCCAGCGGGTAGTGTTGTGTTATGAGAAGTTGCCTATGACTACGTCACTCAAGACGCGCCGGCACCACTCGATCGTGCGAGCTGCTCGTACGCCGCCACCGCGCCGCTCTCGCGCCGGTGCTTTCGTGAACATTTTCATATAAATCTATGCATTTTAACGCACCGCCCGCGCCGCTGCCGCCGCCGCGCCGCACCGGCTGAGTTCGTGCCCGTGGACTAAACCCGCCTCAGTACGTGTGTGTGTGCGTAAAATGGCAAGCATTATTTCTGCCTGATCTTGTATAATGTTACATGAATTAATTTTCTCCTGTCAAGCTACGCATTACCGTTCATTCCAATTCCAATTCATTCGTATAATCCCTTACAAAATCTGTCATTATTTCGGTATTGGTCTCACTATCTGTCATCCACATTTCCATTCAGTCTATATCACATAAGGGTATAAATAACATACCATTATGTCACGGTCTTTAGGACAAGGACGAACCTATTGCCCTACCTTATTATAGTAATAGGCACGTGTCCATAGTTAAAGTTGATGGAACTTGATTTAATAACTAGGACAAGAACATATTTGGTATTGGTAACGTTGTTTTCTTTAACAAGCAATTGGGTATGAGTCCAAAGGTTGATTACGTAACGTGGGTAAGGTTTGATATCCAGACAAACAAAGAAAAGTTGCACCATTTTTTATGATTGTTATACGTTATGTTGGAGTCAAATTAATGAGTTGCAATTATATTTATCAAAGATAAAACTTTTATGACTTGTTTTTCCAAACGCTTGATCGGATTACTGTGAAGAATTACTTGCTGTATAGCGCCTATCCGGATATAAAAGCCAGATAAGTGTTATCACTAATAATAGAAAGTGTTATGTAGAAAAAGATAAGACAATTCGATAAAACAATGCATCAAGACAAAATGACAAAGTTCAATGGACACACAAGTGGGCAAGAACAATAAAGGATGTCACAAATGACGCAAACATAAATGATAATCAAAACCTTCTTATATCTGTCCGTTCATACTCGCAACATAACATTAAATTCTATTCTTCAGTCAATCATTATTCTATGAATTGCTTTGGATTTCTTCATATCAATCCTTCCCTTCTTTCCATTGAAATGAGTATCCACTAATAATCACTCTCTTATTCACATAAGTAGTGCAATTGGAATTATGAATATAAATATGCAATACGTGTGTAACAACGATAAAGGTCTGCGCTGCCTTCGTGGCCGAGTGGTTTAGGCGTTTGCCTTGTGACCCAGTGGTCGTGGGTGCGATTCCCACGGGAAGCATACTTTGTAAAGTTGTTTTCAGTTTGGCTAGAAATTGCAGGCTTGAGTCACCAGATTGTCTGATAAAAAAGTATCCGAGCTCCGGTGATCCAGGCCGCCAAATAAACCATGTCAGAGGCTTTTGAGGCGGTTTAGAAACTCTGACACTATGGTGTGGAGACATTAGATCTTACTGCCCACACGCTAAGAAGAAGAAGAAAAACGATAAAGGTAAGGTAGAGGTGAAAAAAATTATACACTTGTGAAAGGCATGAAAAGAAAGAATACTAACGTTAGAGCTGACAAGGACAAAAATATCACAGTAAAACCGGCCAATTACGAGTCGAAATCTCATGCGAAGAGCTCTGTACCATAAACCCGAAAATACGTTTCTCGTACAGGATCCCCCTTTAATAGCGGCTATAAAAATACACACTCCGTGAATGTTTCAACTGTCTATCTATTACGGTTTTTGAAATACAGCCCGCTGACAGAAAGGCGGACAGACGGACGGATGACGGAGGCTTAGCAATAGGGTTCCGAACAACTAACAACTAAGGCCACCATACAACCTGCAACCATTACATTACATTAAATTGCTGGCTATCGATAAATAATTTAATCAATCTCGATCGTGCGGTCGTGGGGATCCCTTCTTTTCACATAATGTTGTTTTTCCTAATATACTTTGGCATAACGATTTTGGTATATTTTTTTCCATAATAATACTTTGCCATATTTTTTTTTCGCAAACAGTTCATGTTGACATAATTATCTTGAAGGCTTATTTGTTTTGGCGTAAATTTAATTCGCATAATATTACTAGGACTAAAGACTTAGCATAATAGCATTAAGGCATACAATTTTTAGAAATAACGGAAACAATTCCATTTTTAACCTTGAATTAAAATTAAAGTATTGTCTTCAAAATTCAATATGTTGTGCTATTAAAGTTAGTGATAGAAACGAATCGCTGCAAAACCGACTCCACGTTGTCTTGTCTGACCTACCCCTAGAGTGTAATCTAAGCCCGCGTCGGCACAGAGGAGCGAGGCGGCCCGCGAGCTGAAGAGCAGGTGTATTTCACCGCGGTGAGCGTAAAACACTTCTGCGACGACAAGCCCGCGTGAGGCCGCCGCGCGCCGGAACCCCGCAGCGCCGTGCAGCATGCAAAATGCGCAATGCCTGCTGCATTTTGCATGCTAGCTTGCAAGACGCATGCTCGGTGCCTGCATGCTGCATGTTCGGTGCTTGCATGCTGCATGTTCGGTGCTTGCATGCTACATGCTTGCTTGCATGCCGCATGCTCGGTGCCTGCATGCTTCATGCTCGCTGCATGTTTTCTGCATGCTTGCTGCATGCTTACTTGCATGCTGCATGCTTGCTGCATGATTGCTGCATGCATGGTGTATGCTTGTTTACATGTTTGCATGCTGCATGATTGATGCATACATGGTATATGTTTGTTGAAAAATAAAAATAAAATAATTTATTCTACCTACAATGTAAAGTATTTTGTACAGTAATATACTGTACAAAACTGTATATTACTGTCTAAAATTTTAGCAGTTAATTAATTATGCTTATTTGTTATGACTATAAAAAATATGCTTTAACCTCTCTATACCCAAGTGGGTACTTTTGGACCCAGAAAAAAAATTTTTTTTTTCGCGTAAATCGATGTGGCATCATCGTTACATCGATTTACGCGAAAAAAAAAAATTTTTTTTTTTCGCGTAAATCATTAATATATCATTATGCGTTAATACATTTATGCTTTAGAATGTTATGCTTAATCATTATTATGATAAGAGAAATTATGCTTAAAAATTATGCGTAAGCTGTTATGCGTAAATAATTTTATGCGAAAATATCATTAGGAGAAACAAAAGTATACCAAGTTATAAAAGGTCTTAAAATTGTATGCAAATATATAGGAAACCGCGGTCGTGTACAGCAATAATGTAATAAACTTGCACGCGAGTTGCTTACAGGTCGAACAGCGGCCTAAGAATGGTAGGCCAAAGAAATAGTAGTAATAAAAAGTGAGATTTAAATTGTCAAGTGAACTTACTTTACTCTTATGTAAGATAGCTTCAACGTCTGATCCAGCCAATGGCGCGGCTCCGCAGATGATGTGTCTAACGTTGCGATAGTGAGTTTCATTCACGTCTGGGTGCTTGCCTAGGAGGATCGCTGCAATGAGAATTAATTTCTTTATAGTCCTTGTACCGCAAAATATCATCATTCAACGTCATAATTTCAGCCAAAAGTCGTCCATAACTTGACATAGGCCTCCCCGAAGCCACGCTTGGTAAGCGGGTTGGCGATCGCAGTGTATGTTGTTGAGTTTTGCAAAGAACGCTGCTGCCCATTCTCTGGCGAGTCCCTTAGTCGCCTCTTACGACACCCACGGGAAGTGATGGGATGGTATTATTCTTTTACGGCACACTACGGTACCGGCCGACGACGACGGCAAATTATCAAGGAACTGGAAAATAATTATTTTAAATTGCATGATGAAGATCTATTGTAGCTTTTCTGGTATCCATAATTATGTAAAAACTTACACCAAGTATAATATATTTTTATTGTTACAAGATTATGTTCATAAATTATAATTATAACTTGTGAAATATTATATTGTTTTGCATTTTAAGTACAAATATTTTAGCAACACTGCTTGAAGATTTTTTAATTGTTATTAAACATCGTTCGTTTGGTAAGTGCTGTTGTTACTCGGCATAGGTCACCAGAATCATGTATGTTGCAAAAATATGCAACGTTCATAATAATTATAAAATTGGTCATGAAGATACCAATGTTTCCGACGCCATGTTGTTCATACGTCATGCTATTGGTGAAGACAAGCCTCGAGTTATAGAGATCACTATGACAATAACTTAAGGCTACATGGAACATAAAGTAAAATACTCACCAACAGGAGGTACGATGTAAAGCAACGTGGTATTCTGAGTCTTCAAGATGTCCAAATACGTACTAGCAGAGAACTTAGCCATGGTGACTAACTTGCATCCTTTTGACAGATGCCCCATAAGACCGATTACGAGACCGTAAATATGGAAGAATGGCAGGAATACAGGGACTATATCTTGGAAATTACCTGAAAGTAACAAAATACCTAAGTATTACTAAATTGCACAATGTGGTAGGATCGTAACATGGAATTAAAACAGCATGATGGGAGATGAAATTATGAACCAAACATAACCAGCCTTTAATATTCTCATTGCTGAGACAGTCCTGCTTACTGTGAAAGGTATCAGGAAATAATCCACCACGTAAACCCAGCTCGGTTTGATGGAAGTTTTAGTATAATTTATCATTATTATAGAGTTGCTTATTAACTCTAGATACTGAAGAGAAAACCAACTTTTATCTGTCATTGTTTTAATTCAAGTTTTATTTTTTTTACATTTACATTACTTTTCTCAGGCCTTGTATGTTTGTAACCTAACGTTATTATCTAAAATTATAATCAAATTATTAAAATTTATTTCTTACGTACTTCTTTGTATACCTTAATAAATAAGCAATGAGACTTAGAATACGCAAAGGTCATTTGAATTAGCAAATGTATGATTAATTTCTGTTTTTTTTTTTACTTTTGATAGGCACGCGCTTGACCACCATCTCACCTGATGGTAAGCGATGATGTGGTCGAAGATGGAGCATGTTTCTTGATTAATACTCAATACCACTTCCATTTCTATAGTACTCGTAGTTGTAACATCTGCATCAGTCTAAAATGGCTACCTAATAGACGGTTTGGCTCAAAACAAGGTATCTATTGAGATGAAGGCAAATACAACAAGTAACAGAATTAAAGCAATACCTCTTAAGGGTTCATTGTACTCATCATTATGAACAACTGTCACGCTGAAAACGCGAAAAATAAATCGATTGCTCCATACATTTATCTCCGCTTAACTCGACATCGTATACTGAATAGCTGATTTTTTTTTTCGCTATTTCAGTTAAAGTCTTATAGTGAAAGTTGTCATAATTATGAGTACAATGACCCTTTAAGAAGTATCGTGTTGATTCTGTTACACGTTGTATAAGTGTTCGGAAGAAGTAGACATGCTGCGCCAACCCCCAAACTTACTAAATTAGGATAACGGCTGGGTCATCATTATATCAGCCGAAAAACATCCACTGTTATACATAGGCCTCCCCCAACTGTCACCACAACAACCGGATCTGTGCGTCTCGCATCCATCGGCTACCTGCGATCCTCACCAGGTCATCGGTCCACCTTGTGGGAGGCCTTCCAACGATGCGTCTTCCGGTACGCGGTCGCCACTCCAGAACTTTTCGGCCCCATCGACCATCTGCCACTTTAGTTTGGCGATCCTTCGGGCTATGTCGGTAACCTGGTTCTCTTGTGGATATCATCAATCAATGGCTGGGCAATGATCACTAAATATCAGTTCAAAAATTACACTTACCGTGTGCAATATACGGGAAACAGTACTCCTTTTGATGCATAAGCTCCATACCAGCTAACAGGTTATCAAAAGTAATCTCAACGCCTTTAGGTAAGCCTGTAGTTCCACTTGAAAATGGTATGCAAGCCACATCGTCTCCTTTCCTTGTTATTTTATCCAATACACCATAATCAGGTTCAGCCGATTCTGCTACTTCTGAATACCTTGTAACATCATTAGGAACTGGTTTGCTAGGATGATCAACTACGATTATTTTGGCTTGTATCTTTGCTGCTTTCAGAGATTTTTTAACGGTTTCATAACATTCTGGTAGCGTTATGAAGAGTTTTGGCTCTGTGATGGTTGTTTGGTGGGTGAGTTCGTCTGTGAAGGAAAAGAAATAGAATAGTAACCTTATCTTGAATGCTTAGTTTTATTTAAAAGGGGCATGCTATAAATTTTGGAGACAGACATTAAACAGCTTTGATAATATACCAAAGATTTCCGCACTTAATTGCACATTGTTTCTTTTTTTTGCCTTGAAGCATGAAACTCGCTGTCTATGTCAATGTCACCGTATTTAGTTACACTGGACTTGTAACATTTATGTTTTAGTTACATTATGACGTATATGACTCGTGACTACATTATTCTTATTCATATTTTGAACATCTTAACGAGTTGTAAACGTTTGATGTAGTACATTCGTTTCGCAAAAACCTATTATTTTTTTAATGGAAAACTCTCTTTACAATTTTTATTGCTATTTTACATAACTTAATAGGAGAGTCTTAGGTACCTCGCGCCGCATGGCAAGATGAAATTAATTTTTTAATTTATTTCACAATCCATGTCTTTTTTTACAGTCTGTTCAAACTAACTATACATCGTGGATTGTACCTATGAGGACCAATATTGTTACCAGAACCTGTATAAAACTTGTATAGACTAGTACAAGAACGTGAGGATTGGCATGGGATGGTTTCTGGAATTAAATTAAATTAATTAAATTATAAAAGAGAAAAGAGCCCAGCCAAAACAGGGAAAGTCGGAATATGAATGATGCACTACGGTTGTACTTCTTCTTTTCGAGTCGATGGTGACCCTTAAATATTTTGTGCCCCGTACGTGGCCACGTCCACGTCAACATCAACGGCATTCATGAGGTCGTCAATGGTGCAGGTGTAAGGGCTCTTGGGACAGTCCAGCCAGTGGGCCATTTATTTTGGACGGGGACACCGCACTCACACTTAATGTCAAGTTGTACTAAGGTCGTACTGCGCCTACTTTAATACGAGGTATATTTACAGCTGCCACACCCATCGGATTTAGTATATACCTTTCTGTTTTGTTACTAACATTGACCTGCACCAACGAAAACAAAGCAGTAAATATATTAATTTGTTTGATAAGTTGACAGATATCTAAAGCCGATTTAATCGTGTTTATAGAAATTACTGCATCGTTGGTCTAGACTCGAGACCAACGATAACTTTGCTCAGCTGTAGAAGCCTCTAGATTCTAGAATTCTTAAGCTGAGCATGAGGTTTTTAGTTTTATTTCCGGATCGGCCAAAAGTGTGATAAATTTTTTTCAGTTGTAACTGGTACTCCGGAGTCAAAGTTTATCGTTTGATAACAATGTGGGTGCAGCTACTAGTTACACCCAAATTTCGGGGGGTGAGGGATTATATGCTCCTCTCTAGGCCTTTAGCTAATACTTATGTAAGAAATGTTTTTTATAGTTCAAATAAAACCTTTACAATGAAATATGTTCAAAATAATGAATTGTTGCTAAACCTCTATTCCTCGGAGTGACTAACAGTATAATACATTTTAGCTAGAAACATCGAGACTAGATTTTTAATATTATCTAAATCCTAAATCCAGGTAAAGGCCATCCACATTTCGGGAGTGAAGGACTATGCAACAAACTTATATGTATACGTAATGTTTTTGTAATATTATTGTTTAAGTTAATGAAATATGTTCAAAATAATTAAATTGTTGCTATCCGGCTATACCTCTATTCCTCGGAGTGACTAATATTATAATACATTTTATCTAGAAATATCGAGACTAGAATTTTAATAAGCCATAAATATTTGGCCATTATCTAAATCCTAAATCCAGGTAGAGGCCTATGTGATTACGCAAATAATAAAATTTAAATGTCACTAAACCTTGCAGATATCATTTTATCTGTACCTGCTTCAACTTTTATTTATATTATGCCTTCGTCTGACACTCCCATATATTTTTATACCAATATCAAATATTATGTAAATACATATTTAATATTGCAGAACCTATATTTGCGTTATGTTTATCAATTTGGATGTTTAATCAATGCAATGGTTGTATTTGCATCGGTTGAGAGAAAACTTACTATAATTTCTAAAAACTACTTGAAAATAGCGAAAATACTTAAGATTGCACTGCTACCAACGATCTTCACTATTCACTATTTCACTCATCATCTGCCTAGACTTTTCCCAACTATATTGGGGTCGGCTTCCAGTCAATCCGAATTTAGCTGAATACCAGTATTTTTACGAGGAGCGGCTGTCTACCAGACCTCCACAACCCATTAACTGGGTAACACGATACTTGTTGGCAAGACTGGAGTCAGATTTACTGGCTTCTGACTATCCGTAACGACTGCCAAAGTTCTACAAATGACAGTCGGGTCCAACGGCTAAACGTGCTTTCCGAGGCACGGAGGAAACTCGGTATGTTAAGATGGTCACCCATCCACAGACCAACCTTGGCAAGCGTTGCTTAACCTTGAAGATCAACTCGTGCGGCTGTCATTATCTAGCCACGAGCTCTCTTTTAAGGTAGATAATTAATTTAATTACCTATAATCATGAAGAAAACCAATCAACAAAAAGGGGAGAAACTGTAGGTAGGTATGTCAAAAATAGAATGAGTTATGTACATTTTAGTCGTCTTATATCTGCAGCCTACTTCATTTATCCAATGACTCAACTCATTAATTTAAAAATATAAATATATTATTGAACATTTAAATTACTTAAAAAATTTATTCATTTTCATGACTATGACGCATGGCGTAGTTTGAAACATCTAAGTGCAAGCGCAGTCCGAACCTTGTATCCCAACAACGACGCGGGATGGAAAATAGACGTTTTGATACTTTAACATTATTAACAGGGTGTTTCATAATTCTAATTAATTATTAATTTTTATTGTACCTTTATTTTAATAAATTATTTAAAAAAAAAGAAGAGGTAGTTTATGTCGGGTACACTAAGTCGGTCGCCTGTGTAAGACGACTTATATGGTACCGTGTATACGAGGGAATTATTCCAGGCAGGTACACTGGTTCAATAACCATTTTCTAGTGTTCTGTTATAATGTTGTAATATGTATGTTTAATTTTTTATAATATTTTTTCATCAATCATACTCGGAAAGTAGGCCTGAAGTTGCCTGAGGAGCTGGTTGAAAGTATTACTTTTCAACTCTAGTGAGAATCGTTTTCAGCTGACAGCATAATAAAAAAAAATGTTGTAGGCTACGCTCGGGCGCCAAACGCCGTCTCGGTACTAAATCAGTTACTTTCAGCCTTAAGATAACAATGTACTATTTTAACTTTATATTATGCTGTTCCATGTACTACAAGCTGTTGAAGTGCAGACAATTTCCCAGGAAAACTACCCAATATTACTTCTGCGACTAAAACAATATATTTAAAAACAAGTGCCGCATTATCACACACCACCGTTGTTTTACAATAGGGTAATGACATGATAAAATAAAAGTATAAAAACTTATCAGTTCCTATTGTTAGGCTTGTAAAACTGTTATCAACGCCGCTGGTGTCATTCGTCGGCGAATTTATCATAATGTGCAATAAATACCTGTGATATTAAGGAAATATTATCTAATCACAGGGGCATAACTTCAGTACATGATCTTTATCAAATGCCCTTTGCTCTCTTTTAGTTTTTTTTCTGGTTTTCTTTGTCATCATGACTTGACTTCCAGAACGAAAAAAATCTACGATAGCGGTTCGTAGATGAGGCCGTTGTGTTATACGTAGGTAATCATGGTATGTGGTGCGGAACTTCACCAACAAAACACCCAAGGGCTGGCTTTTACCTCGGACAAAAAATAAGTATTGCCATACATATAACGTGGCAATGCTGGCAACCTTTTGGGCACATTAGTAGCATCCAGCGATGCGGAGGAATTTATCGACGCCATATTTTAGATTAGTTTTAGTTATTTTAGATTTTTTTATATAGGTGTATATATTATAGTGTTCAAGTACCTATTGGTAGGTAATATTCTCCCAAAAACTCTTTTGTTGTTTTTCAAAATTTGCCAGAGTAAAGACAGAAGGTGACGAAACAAAACAAAGGTACCGAGAGAAGCTGGCACAAGGACTCGAGGATAGTTTTCCATTCCAGTAGGTAATTTTTCAATTACAGGCTCTTTTGAATAGTCAAGGACTTGGTAAATTAAAAAAAATATGTAGCAACTTTGTAATTTCTCGTGCCAGAAACTGTTAAATGAACACGTAGTCGAATCCCACTTTTTTGTATGTAACATCCGGCATTTTGTCCGTCAACTTTATTTGTAGTACTTAATCCTTATTGACGGTCATAGTCATGACAGACAATAAGGAAACAGCAGGCGTCGCGGTCATTGGAGAACAATTTAAAATAATCGTTTACTTTCCGAGTTAACATAAAAAATACCGAAAACAAGTCTACAATGTTCAACATTGAAGCGGTTACACGGTCGCTTATCAAACTATTTTGCAATGTAAATATTTGACGAATAGATAAACTAAGCTGTGTCAATGACTTATCCTGTTCCTACGTCAAACTTCAAGATTATGTACTGTGTGTGCTCAATTTTTACGTTGCTGAAATAGTGTAAAATAGTGAAATAGTGAAGCTCGTGGCTAAATAATAACAGCCGCACGGGTCGATCTTTAAGATTAAGCAACGTTTGCCAAGGTTGGTCTGTGGATGGGTGACCATCTTAATATACCGAGTTTCTTCCGTGCCTCGGAAAGCACGTTAAGCCGTTGGTCCCAGCTGTCATTTGTAGTTATTTGGCAGTCGTTACGGATAGTCAGAAGCCAGTAAATCTGACTCGAGTCTTGCCATGAAGTACCGTGTTACCCAGTTAAGGGGTTGTAGAGGTCTGGTAGGCAGCCGCTCCACGTAAAACACTGGTATTCAGCTGAATCCGGTTTGACCGGAAGCCGAACCCAATATAGTTGGGAAAAGGCTAGGCAGAAGTTGAGTGAAATAGTGAATAGTGAATAATGAGTAGTGTGTAGTGGTGTGAAATAGTGTTTTATGTGACTGACAGACAACGTACAGCCGAAACTATTGGTCGTAGGAAGCTGGAATTTAGCATTTAGGTTACTTAGAGAGTATAGAAGAGCACTAAGCTAGTAAATATCCCAATATATATAAAATACTTCCGTTACTGATTGAGTGACTGACAGACAATGCACAGGCGAAAGTAACGGTCACAGAAAGCTGAAAATTGGCATGAAGGTTCGTTGGGGAGTGTAAGGGAGCAGTAAGAGAGGATTTGCCGAAATTCTTACGGGTTAATTCTTATAAGTTAGTAGAATATTTTAAAATCAGTGATATAATATTAATTTTAGTGCAATTCAATATTTACTCATTATTCCTGCAAAATCTAAAATTCAAGTAAACGGCTGTTTATCTGAATGACTTGTAGAATTATTCAAGATTATACATTGTGTAAATAGGTACAGTCAACAAAACTATTCGGTATACAGGCAAAAATGTTTCCTTTTCACTGAACTGACTGAATGTATGCATTATAACTTTTTAAACTTATGAAATACTCATGAGTGTACAATAGGGAATATGCATGCGATTTTTTTATTTGCAAAATGAAATACTCATGACATTATTTCTTAAATACCTTCATCAGCGATGAAGTTTGAAGCTGCAAAGATTACAATTAGAAAGAGAAGTCCGATGTAAACTTTGACGTCATCGTCTATAATATAAAAAAGCGTTTTCGTGAGAGGGACAGATATATTTGTTTAAAATTATTATATCTCCTTTGTTTTTTATTTTCACCGATACTATTATATTTTTGTATATTTTCAGATAAACTGTATAGATGATAAATATGTTTTTCATGCATATTCCCTATTGTCTACTAACACATTCACAACATTTTTTAAAAGTAGTTGCAAGTTAGCTGCCTGCATACCGAATAGCTTTGTTGTTGACTGTACCTATTTACTGTCGTTTCGTTTAGCCTCAAAGATTAAAAATCATTGTTTTTATTCAAATCTTGGTAGTCTAATTTACATAAATAATAATTGTTAAAATACTCTTTATTTCTGAGTAGGTACACTTGGTTAGTTCACACGTCTTATCAGAAGTAGGTAATTACAAATAATTTATTTTATTGTTTTAGGTTACTTGATATGTTTATATAGCTTGTTAATTCAGCAATAAAGTTCTTATCAAACCCAGATAAAGGAAAAAAAGCGTTAAAATACCTTTTATTTATCCGTGTGTATTTATAATTCCTTAGCATGAAGATTGTCATCATCTGCCTGGCCTTTTCCCAACTATATTGGGGTCGGCTTCCAGTCAAGCCGGATTTAGCTGAATACCAGTATTTTACGAAAAGCGGCTACCTACCAGACCTCCACAACCCATTAACGATACTTCATGGCAAGACTGGAGTTCGATTTACTGGCTACTGACTATCCGTAACGACTGCCAAAGATCTACAAATGACAGCCGGGACCAACGGCTTAACGTGCTTTCCGAGGCACGGAGGAAACTCGGTATGTTAAGATGGTCACCCATCCACAGACCAACCTTGGCAAGCGTCGCTTAACCTTGAAGATCGACCCGTGTGGCTGTTTTTATCTAGCCACGAGCTCCTTAGCATGAAGATTGTATCCTATGAAATTAGCACTATGCTGAGCGAAGGCCGTTTTGCGCGAATGAGACGTATATCGTCCCAACTTGCATAACTTTTGTAATTTTGTTTATTACTTATCATTTATTTTTTCTTCATACTGGGCGAAAATAAACTCTTTTGCTTTCTTTTTTTTTCTTTCTAACTTATTGGTTTTAACAATATTTAATGTTTAATGCTCTATTTTAAATTAAATACAATAATACAGTGTCCACTGATCGATTTCATATCTTCTAATTTTAACGAAATTATTTTGCACGTGTTTATACTGGTCCAGGCTATTTGCAATTTGATTAAATTATACCTTGAGATAAATGTAACCTCTAAGAATAATATAGCATTGTCATAATAATCACACGATCAAACAACACAGATTTTGTAGAAAAAGAAGTAATTTTATTCTATTTTTATAAAAAAATTAACTTCGTTACTTTGTTTAAGATTGATGGGCAACATAACTACACCGTAGAAATGAAAAGTACACGCTGATGCGCAATAATTTTTCTCTTATTACATGTGTAAGGAGCTCGTGACTAAATAACAACAGCCTCACGGGTTTATCTTCAAGGTTAAGCAACGCTTGCCGGGGTTGGTCTGTGGATGGGTGACCATCTTAACATACCGAGTTTTCTCCGTGCCTCGGAAAGTACGTTTAACTGTTGGTCCCGGCTGTCATTTGTAGAACTTTGGCAGTCGTTACGGATTGTCAGAAGCCAGTAAATCTGACTCCAGTCTTGCCATGAAGTACCGTGTTACCCAGTTAATGGGTTGTGGAGATCTGGGAGGCAGCCGCTTCACGTGAAATACTGATATTCAGCTGAATCCGGTTTGACTGGAAGCCGACCCCAATATAGTTGAGAAAAGGCTAGGATTACGTGTGTAAGTTAGGTTGTGCCACCACATTTTTAATATTACCACACCATTGTTTTCCAGTACACAGAATACTGTCTCATAGTTAAAATGCCCATTTTTTCCTACTATGAAGCCTGAAAACGTACCCATGTCAAATCAATAAAATGGAACAAGCAAAGGAAACTCACACTCTTTATAAATAGGGTTGACAGTCGTCAGCACGCACCCCGCTTGCAAGCACCCTAATGCCACAACGGGGAATTCGGGGCAATTCGGCAACATGACTGCCACGACATCTCCCGGCTTCAAACCGAAATTCTTGACAAGAGAAGTCGCGAAGGCTGCTGTGTATTTTTCTACCTGCGCATACGTGTACGCCTTCTTGGTTTCTGCGCTTTCCTGGAAAGAAAACCAAAAATTAGTTACTGATATCAATATATATAAAATACTTCTGTTACTGAGTGCCTCAGTGAGTGACTGAGTGACTCAATGAGTAACTGACAGACAACGACCAGCCGAAACTTCTGGTTGTAGAAAGTTGAAATTCGGAATTTAGGTTTCCTGGGTGTAGGGGAGCACTAAGAGAGGATTTCCCTAAATGCCTACGGGAACGGGAAAATACGGAATATGTGCTTACGAAGTCGCGGTCAAAATCTAGAACTTGAATATAATTTTTGGCTTTGACATATTTGACATGTCTCTCGACCCTAGAATCTTTTGCAGACCTTTAGAAGGCGAACGAAGGGCCCATGCTAACATGCAGAGAGCCCGTATGGAAGTTCTCAATAGCAATTCAAATTTAGTTTTGCCCGGTTGATGGCAGAGGCCCAAATTGTATTGAGCTAAAATATAACTGACGGAATGTTAATATTCCCCTTCGTCTAACCGAATCTGTCAAGGAATGCAGGCGTGATAATCATGTGTATAGCATACAGCTTCTTAACCAGGGTCCTCAAACTAAACTAGGACTCGCGTAGTTTTGGCCCACACACAGCGATGCCAAAGTTCACAGCAACGGGAATATTTAGGGCTATACCTTAGTACACAGAGTGCTCACAAGTTAGGTAATGGTTTGACAAGATACCTTGCAGTGTTCACTTTCTAGCAAGGGGGTTAAAGTCCACTATCAGATTGTGATAATACAAACACACGCAGATTATTATCTTTTCTCAGGTTTTATCATGCCATTCAAGATATTAAAATAAGCCCAGCCATGAGATTTTTTAAAGAATTCTCGTCAAGGTAATTTTGCGAATAGAATAAAAAAAACATTTATGCAAAACAGTCATCTAAAACCAATGAAGATTTAAAAGTTTTGGTTGGTAAAAGCTTACCATTGAAGGAACCATAGAAATGTAAAAAACAGGAAGGAACTGATTCAATCAAAAAAAAAGTCACAACAGGGGGTTACTCTCCAAGCCCGTAGTCCGTAGTTCCGGCCTCAGCGACGGACGTTTTCGACCCCGTATCACCTAAGGACTTACGATTAGTCCCGAACCCGAACTAAGAATGAATGACAACACGATTTGACAGCAACTGTCAAATTACATTGGGGTCGGCTTCCAGTCAAACCGGATTCACACATCTTCGCACATCTTTGATGGAAACGCAGCCTAATACTGCAACAAAATGCACCGAACGAAGCAGAAAACACTTGGCTTATTATGTCACGAATAACGTGGAACAAACGATACATAAGCAGTTAAAAATAACAAGAGACTGCGCTGGCGTCGGTGCCGTTGATTGTATAGCACAATGAACCGGCAACCAATCATAATTATTGTGTTGATGTTGATGAAGTTTTCTTCGAGACACTGTATATTTTTCAGTACGTCTGTAAGAGTCGCATACGCCAGCAACCTTGAGGGAACATGCATGATGTGTCTATCGCAGCATATTGTGCACTAATAAGTGTAACAATTGTAGATAGGCCAATAAATAAATAAACAAAATGCGCACTCGTTTCACACCCGCGCTACCCAAATTCAGTTATTTTTTGTAATTTCCTATTTATTCTATGACTTTTAGAACAATTGCCGTATATCAAAACAACAATCAACATTGGCCTCCTTCAAAAGGGTTTGCCATTGGCGATCGCAGTGTACGGTGTTGATTTTTACAGAGAACGCTGCTGCCCATTCTCTGGCGAGTCTCTTAGTCGCCTCTTATGACACCCACAAGGAAACACCGTTCTATTAAAATACGCCCTGCGGTATTGGTCCGATTGTCGTTTTTACACTTAGGGGTATCTGTGCCTAGGTGGCAGTCGGCAAGGTACATTGTTCGCAGAATAGATAGGCGATAGGGTCGAAAGGCTCCGAGGGATTAGTGCGAGTTTTTTAACATACTCGATCGCGTTAACATTAACGTTCGCTTATGTAAAATTGTATAAAACCAAGAGTAAATTACAGTTCATTTATAACTCACTACACCTAAGTTTGAATAGTAAGATGTTTAAAGAACGGGTGCTCTCTCCTCCTTCACTCTCAATTTTTTTAAATATTTTTATTTCAGATGGGTTCGCTCTTGACTCTAGTCTAGCGAGCTTACCCAGAAGGAGCTATGGGATGGAACTTTAGAGGTATGCGGTACTGAGAGTAAAGTCCCCATTGAAAAGGATCCTCCGATCAGGTGGTTGTTGTGCCTGGCGGGCAACTGCCCGATAGTTCAGTTGATGAACTGCTGACGTATATGTTCAAATCGCACTGTAAACTCTGCTTGCGCGATGCAGGATTTCGACGTAGTAGTTCGCTGCTAGTTGGATAGATGGCGTCGCGATTTTTTTTGTTGCGATATAGATTTGCTCTGTTGGTTTTTCTTGTGGCGACATTGATGCCGCTATAGAACTATGGGACAACAATCTTTAACGACTGGAGAGCGATCAGCCGCATGGCCAAAGGCTTCTTTTTCATGATATATGAAATTACGATACGAATTTGATAGACTGTTCCTGGTGCGAATAATCATAATTATAACATACCGATAACATCCACGAGTTTCCTAAGTATATCTGCCTCCTAAGTCCGTTCAAGACATGTGATGATCACCTTAACAGCATAATTTATCAAGCTATTGACACCTTAATGTTATCTAACTCGTGATAGTTTGCAATGAATCGTCTAGAGTGTGTAACCTAGATAAACAGAGCACTTAATAGCAGTAATACTACTAATTGGCTCACAGATGATTCACTAGACTAAGCGGATATAAGAGAGAATAAGGACGTGCAAGACTCTTGGCTAAAAATTGCACAGAAATCTCAGAATGATCCCACTGAGGTGAATGGGTAACAGCGAGAACTAGCTCATTCCATCTAGTCTACTTTCATTACTTTTGCTCAAATCAGGAACCTAATCGAAACATTTGTCAAACATTGGATTTGCTTTAAAATAATAAATTCACAATTGAAGACGGTGAGCCTACTCACCGTCTTCAATTGTGAATTTATTCTTTTTTTTAGGATGGGTAATAACAATTATAGCTAGGCAGATGGTGATGAGGATGGGAAATCATGAATCCTTGCACTCTGGGCGGAGCGGAAGAGAGTTTCTTACTGACTAAATACATCCGTGATCGTCCAAATGTAAGACCGCGGTGACTCTTCCGAACAAATTCTGCAACCCTTTTTTTTGTAAATGGGAAATCATCAAATGACTCCTCCCGCTCTGGGTAAAGCAGGAGGGGTGTCAAACCCATCTGTGTTCCTCCTAGTGCCCTTTGCGTTCCAGGGCTACGGTGCCTTTTTCGAACAAAGTCTGCAACTCCAGCAGACACAGGCCCTAGCGGGCCCCGTCTTCTATGCTGACCGCTCTTTGAAGCGCGCGTGGAACACAGCGCGCCATCGATCCGGGCCTGGTTCTGATCAGACGGCGAGCCACCCAATACTCGCCGTCCGCAGACCCGCGCCTACGGTGGCCGAGAATCGTCCTGCGACTCCCGACGCCCGGGGAAATTCCGCAACCCTGACAATCGTACTTTGCCAATGTATAAAATGCTACGCAAAACATCGTGGCGTTGGAAGGCCAATAATTAATTTATGCTGCATAATTGTTATTGGTTAAAAATTGAACTTCAACAACAAAATAATAACATTAGTACCCAAAACTGACCTTGATCTTACCAATCAAAGTCTACGCATGAATACAATTGAGTATGTCAACATCATCAATAATGGCTGTTGGCTGTTCCAATTGACATAGCAAAAATACCCACACAAAAAGTACAATGTACACACAATCGATCAATGTGACAATGGATGTGGTCTATTTACTAAGGGGTCTGGGTGGTCACCCGGTGATTTAGAGTTCAGAGTTCATCGTTAGGCTGGGTTTTGTGGAGGTGTTTCTAATCAATTTGCCTAGCCTTTGATCAATTAAGTTGGGGCAGCTCCCAGTTTAACCGTTATGGAGCGGCTGCCTATCTGACTGACATCCACAACCTAGTAGGTAACTGGGTTAGTATTGCGGGTACTACGGTACCCTTTTTTTTAAGGATCGGAAATAATCAAATAGTTCCTCCCGCTTTGTGCGGAGCAGAAGGGAGTGTCAGACTCTAACTGACTAAAACCCATTCATGTTTCTCCTAGTGCCCTTTGCGTTCCAGAGCCGCGGTGACTCTTTCGAGCAAATTCTGCAACACCACGGTACTCGTTATCTGATTAATGTCAGATTTTCTTGCTTCTGATTCTCAAAAACTATAAATGTCAGCCAAGACCAACGACCAACGGCTTTATACACTTACCAAGTCACGGAGGAGTCTCGAAATGTGAACCATCCACCGTCCGTCCTCGGAAAGCGTCAGTATTAACTTGGATAATTTAACTAGGTATAGTATTGATGATGAAGATACTTAAGATTGTGTGTCGGGCAATGGCCTGATTGTCAAAATGAACCTTGGAACCATCTCAAGAGGCTGTTGTAGGATGACTGAATTGTAGGTTTTATTCAGAAATCCCTAGAAGGTACCTCTCTTGAATAAGTATTTATATTGCGCATTGTAATATTAAAAGTAAAATAACAGTTAACGACATGAAACTAAATGTTGGTGAATGAAAAAAAATAGAAGTTACAGCCAAAGAAAATGAAAACGTTTTGCTCCGTCTCTAGCATCATGCAGCAAGAGCAACAGTGTGATTCTGTAAACCGTGTAAGCTAAAAAGAAGTAAACAAGAAGTGAACTGTCAATCCATAAAAATAAGATAGACTGACTATCAGCTAAGTATCAGCTTGCCGCGCTTGACTCGGTGGAAAGCTGAGCTAAGAACTAAAAACCGAAACTGGTGGATGCCAAGCTATATAGCTTGGCATCCACCAGTTTTACGTCACCGAGCTATGTAGCTTGGCTCATTGCCGTAAGGTTGCCTGCTTGTCGGTCTTTTACAGAGTGTGCCCAAGAACTTCACGACCTCATCCTATCGGCCCCCTTCTACCACCGGACATCCAAACGAACTGCATCTTACCATCCCTTCTTTGTTTCTATTCCAAGAATTCGCACTAAGCGTTTCCAATCGAGTTTTATAAAGCGCACAGCAAAAGAGTGGATCTCTCTGCCTGCGTCTGTGTTTCAAAACGCTTACAACCCTAATCTCTTCGAAGTTAGAGTGAACAGGCTCCTTCTGAGTAAGCTCGCTCCATCGAAGACTTTGTCTCTGTCAACTCTGACCTAGACTAGAGTCAAAGAGCAAACCCATCACTAATAAAAAAAAAAATATAGTTCACTGCATACTCACTCCACCAAGTTTACATGTTGACAGAATAGACTGGCAAGAAGATGATGAGGTTTTGCTGGAACTCAATGTATTTAGCCCATTTTGTCCTTCTTCTAGACAAAGCCTCCCTCTCCCCTTCCACACAACTCTGTCCTTTGCTAGAGGCCAAACTAGGACCCTAGCTCATTCTGCCATCTTCACCTTGGTCTTTCGCGATGTCATCTGGTATTTAATGGGTCCCACTCAGTTGTTTTTTTGCCCATTTCTTGTTACAAATTTGTCCCACTTAAGCTTAGCAGCTATTTGGATTATCAGTTCAATCCCTTTTTTTTTTGCTGCCGGCGTGGAATATCCTCATGGATGTCCCTCGCCTGGGGCGGGCGAAGGGGTCTGTCAGACTCTTACTGACTAAAAACCACCCCGGTGTTCCATCTCACACTTGACCGAGGATTGTGAGAGCTAGTACGCCTTCTATAATCCCCGGCAAATAATCCCTGCATCAAGTTCTATGTGCAATCTTTTTTCGTGTTACATTGCCTGTTTTACAAGCCATAACAGCATGCAAATGAGTTGGTATTGACAATCAGCAAAAAACCTTCATTTTATGTACATTTTTGTCGCGAATCTCGGTGACCTTAGCTCAGATAAAACCATGTTAAAACTAAAAGGAAATAGACAGTTAAGACAGTGTTCATGACAGACAGTGCACCTAACTAGGAGGTCATTCATTTAATGTGGTTATTAAACTTAGTATTTACCAGTCTTTTCTCGGACTGGTCCAATTTAAATTTGGTGAAGATCTGATGAAGAACTTCGGAGGTAGGCAACGGAATACTTCAATAAATTATAGCAAATGGATCTGGATTTCTTAAATCACATGACTGTTGATTGTTTACACCAGTTCATAACATAACACCACGCTGGCACGCTGTGTTTGTGGTTTCACTTTTTAGTGTTACGCAGGTACCACTAAAAAGTAAAAAATAAAAAACTTTTTTACTAAAAGTTGGTAGTTTTGGTTATTTCGTATTTGAACACCGACTTCCGAAATTAAAGTTATTTTTTTTCTTTTTAGTATTTTGTTTTTGGAAGTCTTTTATAAAAGAGTTTTTTTTATAAATGAGTATACATGGTGGCAAAATAAGAGAAAGATATCCTAGAATCTCCATAGGAAAAGCATCGGAAACGCAACCATACCTCTTTAGGGTTCCGAACATACGTATGTAAAAACGGAACCATATAGGATAACTATTGTGTATGTCTGTCTATCACAGCTCATGGTTTTACAAGCCACATGTTTAAGAGTTGAGGCTGACTCTTACCGACCGGATTTTCCGGTCCTTAGTGCACTGATACACTATGGTCCCGGTTGTCATTTGAAGATCTTTGGCAGTCGTTACGGATTGTTAGAAGCCAGTAAATCTGAGTCCAGTCTTGCCAAGAAGTACCGTGTTACCCAGTTAATGGGTTGTGTAGGTCTGGTAGGCAGCCGCTCCACGTAAAACACTGGTATTTAGCTGAATCTGGTTTGACTGGACGCCGACCCCAATATAGTTGTGTGTGCACTGATACACTATGATAATATTTTATGTACGTATATCTATCCATCTTAACAATCGAGATTAGGTACCTACCTATGAATCCTTAAAAAGAAAATGATGAAAACGAATATTTTTTTTACTGTGAAGCACTTTTGCCAGTAAATACCTGATTATGATAACGTACGCTATCGATGTTAAAAACAAAGTTTATAATGGCGCAATATCACTGATCTTTTAGCGCATGTGGGTGCTATTTGGGTGCAGTAGTACTATTCTGTTACATATGGTATCAGCCGGTGCCGTTTGGTGCCGTAAAAGAATATTACCATCCTATGTGGGTGTCGTAAGAGGCGATTAAGGGACTCACCAGAGAATGGGCAGTAGCGTTCTTTGTAAATCGCAACATTAAACACTGTGATCGCCAACCCGCCTGCCGAGCGTGGCGACTATGGCAAACACCCCCTTTTGGGGGAAGCCTATGTCCAGCAGTGGACGTCTTTCGGCTGTTATGATGATATGATGATGATTTTCGTGTCTCGACAGCGGAATCCGCGGTGAGGTATCAAAATCGTATTAATATAAGTAAGCTTCACTCAGGTGAAGCTCGATATTGAAATAGTTATTTTCAGAATAGCACTGCTGAATTCGGTCCAGCGAACTTCAAATGAACGAAATTGCGAAGGCCGTGCGCCCGGCTTAGGGAAAGTCGCAACAGCATCGACCAACTTCAAAGATCAAACCCCGGTTCCTGAATTGAGAACTTATTTATGTCTACTTCAGTACAAAGACTTAATTTTTTTCTTTATTTTAATTTCTCACTTTAACCGAAGGCAAAATTTATCCGAATTCTAATCTGTCTAGTTATGCGGGTACCCGAATGCGAGCTAACGACCAAGGAAATCGAATTCTTCCGACGAGCTGTTCTTCTTATTTCGATCGAATAAGATTTTTCGATACTAATAAGATTTTCATAAATAAGAACTTTGTTTTTTTTTGCAAATTGCTATAATACGGAATTCCATACATACATAACCTACCCATACAGTGATCTATCTAATAGTATTTTGTTATTTTCATAAGAATACGTTACAATCTATATTTAACAATATAAAGCTGAAGAATTTGTCGCTTACCATCAGGTGAGATGGTGGTCGAGCGCGTGCCTATTAATAGTACAAAAAAAGAAAAAAAAAGTTTGAACGCACTAATGTCAGGAACTGAAAAATTATTTTTATGTTTATAGCCCATTTATCTTTTTTTTTTTTTTTACTATAGATAGGCACGCGTTTGACCACTATCTCACCTGATGGTAATAAGCGAGGATGTGGTCGAAGATGGAGCACGCTTGCCTAGCAATAACCTATTCACTCTTGATTTAAAGACTCCCAGGTTGTAGCTATCAGGAAACACAGACATCACGCTACGACCAATAGGAGCGGAGCATTAATGAAAAATATGCCGCAGCCGGAAGTTGCGCGAGTTTGCTTGTGATTACATATTGCCAGTTATTTAGAGGTCAATATTGTATTACGCCACAATGTTTACATATAAACTTAGAGGTCAATAAATTCACAAATTCCTATAATATAACATTCATGGTCATTGCCTAAAATTTTGCGTTTACTGTGAACTTATTAGCCAACGCATAACGTTTACCAAGGTATACTTCCTCAAATAAATGTTCAGCTAATTAAAAGCCAAACCCAAATAAAAGTGTAAAAGGAAAACCTGATAAGGAAATATATTCCTTTATGTTGTTATTAATCCATCGTACTATGTAAATACTATTAGTAACAATGCAAGAGTTTGGATGGATGGATGGATAGATGTTTGTAACTCAATCGCGCCAGAACGGCTGAACGGATCTCACATCTCAACATTCACTTGTATAAGGCCACTGGCAGAAGCTAGTTATAATTATATAATTAAACGTGACCTCAAGTGAAGTTCTATTATAATTATACGAAGCTCTTTCTCCAAGACAATTATTACGAGTAGTAGCGTGGGTATTGGACAAGCGGGGTCACAATTTTAAAGCTAAAAAATAAGTAAGTATGAAAACTGTTCTCTCCATAGGGCAACACTGTGTGTATATGTCATTTCGTTTAAAGCTAGTTACCATAAACCACCCTATTTAGGGAAAAACTTCAGTCGGAACGGGTTGGGAGACTCTGTCTCGGAGAAGGAGCTTCGTATAATTATGATAGAACTTCACTTAAGGTAAGTTCTTTTAATCATATAACTATACTTACTCCTTCTCCGAGACAATTATTACGAGTAAATGTTTGATGTCAGTCAGGGTTGTTTATGAGTTGGTAATAACTTAGTAATAAAATTAATAAGATAATTATTAAAATCAAGCAATTTTTCTGCAGTTTGGCAGTCGTTACGGATAGTCAGAAGCCAGTAAATCTGACTCCAGTCTTGCCATGAAGTACCGTGTTACAGAGGTCTGGTAGGCAGCCGCTCCACGTAAAACACTGGTATTCAGCTGAATCCGGTTTGACTGGAAGCCGACCCCAATATAGTTGGTAAAAGGCTAGACACGCAGTAAGGTAGTACCCACTGCCCACAAAAATGGCCTGTTATGATTGTCCGTCACCTCGTTAGATATCCAAAAACAGCACTGCAACCTCGCAGTCCAAATGGATCTGTAAAACCTACAGATATCCGCCTCGGTCTCGTTCAAAATGTCTAATATTAACGTTTTACCTACGTCAATGGCGACCATGAGTCGATTGATGCACTATAATTTTCTGGGCTAGTTGAAAACCTAACATTAAATAAACGCATGTTACTCAGTCATTCTATTCTGTAACTTAAGATTGGCATGAACAAAAAGCCTATGTTTAGTAATGGATAAATCTTAGTAGAAAGTTGAAGTCTTGTTCAGAACAAATTCCTACTGCAACTTTGAAAGCCAAAGTCAACAGTGGCAACCACCAGAAAAACCCTGAGGCTATGGAAACCCACATAAACATTTCACCTGTCTTGGATCCTGCAGCGAAAAGATCCAGAAAAGAACAGTACGAGAAAACATAATTTCCAATTCCACTTCTCTCCATATAAAAACACCAAATAACCCAGTCCCTAGGCATGAAAAAATCGTTTACATGTATGAAAAGGTACACGAACGGCTAAGGACAACAGATAATATAAAAACTGGCCAAGTGCGAGCCGGATTCGCGTGCAAAGAGTTCCAAACGAATACTTTTTTAAAATAACATCGCAACCAACTTCTAAATAAAAATACTACATCGTAACCTACCAAATTTCAACTGAATCTATTAAAATCGGCTGTAACTGAAACGATGTGATCCTATAAGGGTTTCGTTTTTCTATAGGTACAGAGGTTCAGAACTTTAATAAAATTAAAAGGTCCTAAAGTTGTTGCTACATAGTTGGCAGTTTTTTTTTTACTATTGATTGGTTTTTTATATGGAGAATCTGAAATAAATTATTACTATTATTATTATTATTGATAGACACGCGTTTGACCATTAGGTACCTCACCTGATGGTAAACTATGATGAGGTCGAAGATGGAGAACGCTTGCCTAAAAGTAACATATTCACTCTTAACTGAAAGACTTTCAGGTTGTAGCTATCAGGAAACACAGACTCTGGTAGGGAATTTCACTCCTTGGCTATACGCACTATGAATGTGTTCCCAAAACCTTTTGTGCGTGCAGTTAAAAACATTGTTTCCTCTCAAAAAGAACGGAGAAGAAAGTCCATGAAATTTTGAAATCTAAGAGATGCGAACCTTCTATCTATTCATTACAAGGGATTACTCATATCTATTAACGTATAACATACAATATCTCGAGACAGTAATGAAATATTGAGTTAGCGTGTTCTGCTTTCAGTTTATTGAACCGTTTGCACTAAATACACTTTCAATTAGAAGATATTCAGCGGTAATGAAGAGTGAAGTTCGTGATTTATGGAAATGTGCTCGTCACGTTTGTATTTCTGATGGAGGTAGGCAAGAGCATCATCAATAAATTAATATAACAATGGGGTCAGCTAAATGGGTTCAGTACAATAGTGGTACACAGGCGGACTTAATGCAACGGGACATTCTCTACCAATCAACCTTTGGGTTAAAAAGAAATACACTGTGTTAGGTGTACAGCAAATAAATAAGATTTAAAATACAATTTAGTTACGGAAAAAATATAAAAAAGAAATATATATATGTATAATGCTAAAATAATAAACTAATAAATACGTTGTTTTATAATAATCTTTTTGTTTAAGAGAACTCATAATAATAATGACGAAGACCAAACCAAGAACCCAATCACCGCAATTCGTAGAATAGTGGATAATGAGGCAATGAAACGAAACGAACGCAGGAAAAACGATCATTCGTATTGGACCTCCGACGAAATAATCAGAACAGGGGTGAAGTATGAAAAACTACTTATAATTTCTGCTTCCCTAAATCCCGAAGCGCTGGGCATTATGACGTGCTAATACCATCTTGATTAAGCTGTGAAAAAGGGATAGTGTTATGCGTCTTGTATCCGTCTCCCTCCCACACCATTTTCATGATGGTTATAAGATGTCATAATAGGTACCCAGGAGACAGAACAGAGCTAGGTCCATAGTTATAAAGGGGAGTTTACAACAGAACTGGCATACGCCCAGTTGTCAAGCTCTCTGAATGCTAATTAACATTGATGAGTCCTTTATTTCGAACTGATATTCATTGCAATGATAAGCATTAGGTAAGCGAAAAGACAACCACCATCGTTACTGCTAAATATCGACCTCCCAAAAGCCTCGGTAAAGCAACCTGTCTTGTGATACTTGCAAGCAGGGGATTCCCAGGATCATCACTATACATTATCACTATCGGTTTATCTATGCATATTTTGTGAGGAAGGGGGACCTCTGCTACTACAAAAAAAATAAAACACTACAAAGTAAAAAATAACTTTAATTTCGGAAGTCGGTGTTTTTGGTTATTTAGTTTTTGAACACCGACTTCCGAAATTGAAGTTATTTTTTACTTTTGTAGTGTTTTGTTTTTGGAAGTCGGTTTTATTTTTTTGTTAAAAAGTTTTTTATTTTTCACTTTTTAGTGGTACGCAGGTACCACTAAAAATTGCGTTAGAAAGTTTATGAAAAACAGTGTATGTGCTTATAAAATTTGAGGGTTTCCCTCGATTTTCATGGGATCCCATAATCAGATTCTGACTTGGTGACAATGGGACCACTTCAGGAGTATAGGCATTCGAATAAAAAAAGTATTTTTAAAATCGGTCAACAATTGGCGGAGAAATCGGTGAACATACCTACTACATAAAAAAAAACATACGTACAGCCGAACATAGAACCTCCTCCTTTTTGAAGAAGTCGGTTAAAAATCATTTCTGCTGACTGTATACAGCAAAATCGTAAGTGTTGTGGCTTCATTGCGGCTTTTTCTGTAAACCATGAAAAAAAGACCTTTCGAAATGTATACTAAAAAGTCAATGGACATCAAAGTGTAACCCACCGCATTAAAACAGCTGCTGTTGTATTTTAAACTTTATTGCTGTAAGGTTCATAGTACAGTATTTATTTTTAGTTCAGAGTTCGTTGATAGTGTTGTGTCTAGACTAGAATTCGGTAGTTACTTTAGTAACTAGTAGGTGACATAGATAATGTTCATCTACATTGTTTATGCTTTCTTTTACTTTTATACGAAAACCGAAATCTAAACGCGGCGAGAATAGTGATGCACTCAGCGCTAAATAGCTGAATAAGAATTTTATTAGTAGAGGAGGAAAAACAAATGCGGGAGTTACCTATTTTTTTGTCATATTGTTTACCTCAGTATTATTTTAATTAAGAAAAGACAATACTATGGCGACCTTGACGTATTTGTTTACTGAGAATATTTGATACTTACTTAGATACTTTTATTAACATACGCTTTTAACTTGTTAACGTCGTTTTAAAGACGATAGATTTAATGTGTCGTTAATGCTTCCTAAATGTTAAAAAATGGTTAATAAATTAATCATGGGCAGAAACATTGTTTCCTTAACTTAGGTAAAAAGTTAAACTCATTATAATGCCAAAAAAACACCGCTTGACGGAAAACCGGATACAACGAAATTAAAAACAATAGTTGAAGTAAACAGCGATAACCAGGAAAAAATGGCAATTCACGCACGACACGACTAAAAGTAGGTATTTATGCAGGGAGCGATAACACCTTAGAGATAGATAAATGAAATGCTAAAACACTTCCAAGCCAAGAGATAGTCATAACAAATCATTATCTTAATGTACATAATAAACACGGACCTTGAGAAACACCTAATGGGTACAACAAAACTATTAATAGTTAAGTTAATCCAAGAAACACAGTTGCGTATTAATTGACGAGGCCACCTATTGGGCCCAAACAGTAGGTATTGATATAATATATATAACTTCGAAGGGAAAATAAAAAGTTCTGTGTAATAAGATGTAGGGGTAAACCCAAGGAAAGATGATTTAGATAGTGCAAGGGATGATACGAATGCGGAATGAATAGGAATCAAACCATAAGGTGACAGCTGATAGGAACAATCAATGTTCTTAGCCTTTTGCCAAACTATGTTGGGGTTGACTCCCAGGTGGTGCTCGTGTCTAGATAATAACTGCTGCACAGGTCGAGCTACAAGGTTAAGGAACGCTTGCCAAGGTTGGTCTGTTACCATCTTAACATACCGAGTTTCCTCCGTGCCTCGGAAAGCCGTTGGTCCCGGCTATCATTTCAAGATCTTTGGTACTCGTTACGGATAGTCAAGCCAATAAATCTGACTCCAGTCTTGCCGTGTTATCCAGTTAATGGATTGTGGAGGTCTGGTGGGCAGCCGTTTCACGTAAAATACTGGTATTCAGTTAAATCCGGTTTAACTGGACTCGACCCCAATATAGTTGGGAAAAGGCTAGGCAGATGATGTTGGGGTTGGCTCCCAGTCTAACCATATGCAGCTGAGTATTTTACATGAAGCGACAGCCGTCTGACCTCCATAACCCAGTAATTGGGTAACATCAGACCAAGGGATCTAAAGTAAATCTGATATCGGATTGTCAGGCTTCTGATTACCTTAAATACTGTCAAAGATCTAGAATTGACAGTAGGGTCCAATGGCTTAACAAGCTTTCTGTGGCACGGAAGAGTTCAGAGTTAATGATCATCATCATCATCTCATCTGCCTAGCCTTTTCCCAATTACATTGGGGTCGGCTTCCAGTCAAACTGGATTCAGCTGAATACAGTGTTTTACGTGGAGCGGCTGCCTACCAGACCTCCACAACCCATTAACTGGGTAGCACGGTACATCTTGGCAAGACTGGAGTCAGATTTACTGGCTTCTGACAATCCGTAACGACTGCCAAAGATCTACAAATGACAGCCGAGACCAACGGCTTAACGTGCTTTCCGAGGCACGGAGGAAACTCGTTATGTTAAGATGGTCACCCATCCACAGACCAACCTTGGCAAGCGTTGCTTAACCTTCAAGATCGACCTGTAGTTCAGAGTTAACGGATAGTTGCTTTAAATCAACTTGTCCGTGCTACTGGTGTTATACAGCCACAAACTCCTCTCACACGGCTGACAGAAACAAGAAAAGGCAAATATTTTGAATCGATCCGAAATAGTATCATTGGCAAAAGGCAGCCAGAGAAAATAGATGAAGAAAAGAAAGAAAGAAAAAGAGTTTCTTTGCGCAAAGCATGCGTCAGCATAAAGAAGAAGTTTCGTTTTGTAACCATCCATATTGGGACAAGTGGAATATCTAATGGTGACCCACTGTCCATTGTTACACCTACTTAGTTTTCATAAGCAGATATAATAAGAGATATTCAAAAGACTTTCCCTATATATTGTATGTCACCGAAAAATTGCAGACTCCGTAAGATTGTAATAGATCTTTTTTACTTAGATTATAATTTCTTGATTATTTCGCGATCATATCATTTTGAAAACAACAAATCCCATCCAAATTAAATAGTTTCTAATGTATAGTATACGTACCATATTGAGAAAAAATTGTTTACATTTTCGCGCGATATTTTACAATCTTACGGTGTCTGGTACTTTTCGGTGACATATATAAGGCAACAGCTAATTTACAATACAAATAACTACAATGAATAACAAATTGTTATGAGGCTTGACCCTGCAGTCATTAATGCGGTCAGCTATGTGGTTTAAAATTGCCTTTCAGGAAAATTTCTATATCCAGTACCTAGAGTCTTAGATTAGAGAATGAATAGGTCTGTAATAAATATAACTAGCTACAACCTGGGAGTCTTTAAATCAAGAGTGAATAGGTTATTTCTAGGCAAGCGTGCTCCATCTTCGACCACATCCTCGCTTACCATCAGGTGAGATAGTGGTCAAACGCGTGCCTATCAATAGTAAAAAAAAAAAAAATAACGTATCAAAGTCATATGAATGTATGACTTTTTATATCACTTTAATTCAATACCAGCTATTTGCCCTCGTGATCTATCCAATTGAAACTGTGCATTTTTGGGGATGAGAATAGTTTTCTATCAGTGCTATAGTTCTCATAATCGCATCAGTATACCTTCTTCCAAAGATCACGTCAACCAAACAGTTATTTAACATTTTAACTCTTTAAAAACATTACTTTATATTATTTTAAAGTTAAAAGTTACCGTACTGAAATATTCGAATTATATCTTATTGAAATATTCGTGTAGTTACTTTCGAACAACAAGGCAATGGCGGTTAAATAATAAAACAATCATGCGTAACGTAACTAGTTCAAATTCCAAAGCGGAGCAAATTGTTTAGCCCAATTGGCAAGTAATTGATGAGTAAGATGTTTTGCTCCTCGAAAACGTACACTTAGTTAAATGTTTGTTCAAGATTCACAGAGTAAATTTTCAAAGTCCAAGGTCCAATCGTAATTTTTTTTATTTGGTTACTAACTAAATAAAAAAACTACCAATAAACCTACTATCAGTAGGTTTTATGGTCGAATGATACTTCCGATAAAGTACCTAGGATTACCTTCAATTTAATTTTTAAATTATAATATCGACTAAAGTTTCAAAAAAAGTGCACAGCACATCACTACAAAAAATACACTTTTAAGGTGGATGCTCCAGGGTGGCCCGCGAAATTCAAATATTTTTATGTTTTTTGCAATTTGCCGGTCAGTGTGAAGCTGTATGTGGACCAAATGCGATCTGCGACCGTAACGTGTATTTATCTAAAGAATCATAACCATTTTAATCATCAATATAGCCCTCTAAGTTCATGTAGTTCGAAAGAATGATAATTTCTGAAATATTCATTATTTCGAACTACATGAACTTAGAGGGCTATATTGATGATTAAAATGGTTATAATTCTTTAGATAAATACACGTTACGGTCGCAGATCGCATTTGGTCCACATACAGCTTCACACTGACCGGCAAAATGCAAAAAACATAAAAATATTTGAATTTCGCGGGCCACCCTGGAGCATCCACCTTAATGGTAACATTTTACTCTGCCTAAAAAAACATCAAAATAAGTACTTACAAGTGCAACAAGATTCTTGTATCCCGCCGAATCAGCCCACAAACGGTCAATAAACCTTTGTTTGGGCACAATAATATCAGGAATGGTTGACTTAATTATAAAATCATCATTTCTGAACACCACACTAGTAGACAATTTCCTTTGCCATTTCAAGTTTTTAATTTCCCGTAAGAGAAGTTTTCGCGCCATATTTTGCATGTTCGCGCGCGAATTGGCCGGCAGCGAATGTACGACTGACTGTCGCGATTAAATTGTCGAGCGTACAAAATGTTTCGAGTGACCGAATCGGTATCTTGGACTGGACTTGATAATTTGGTTAATTTGCACTAAAAGCAAACTTTGGATTTAGGTACACACGACAAAGAGCAATGTCGGATAAGTTTGTATTTAAATTCGCGCGTTGCTTTTCAAAGACTTGGCTGTTATTTTGTTTTTATTTAATTGTGTTGTCTATTGTTAACGAACTTGTTTTCTTTAACGATAGAAGTAGATAACCAGATGCACTCACACGCTTACTTTTTACTTAAATAACTCATTATCATCGTTTTTAATTATTTAAGTAAGTACAGAGTAACTAGGTAAAAAGTACAAAGGTCTGGTTCAGGATAAGAAACTTGAGTAAATATTTACTGTGGCCGACATTCAGTCTGACCGACCTGGATTTACTATCTGTGGACTTTACTCCCTGCCATAGCTAATACACTTCTAAGGGAACGGCAGTTCTTTGAAGAGCCAATTATAAATAATGACTTCGATACATAAGTTTGTTATGTACTTACTTAGTAAGATATATGCACTTGACTTCCATTCACGTGTAGAACATGACAGTAATTTACTCTTTAATTAGTTGGTAACTAATCGATGCCTAGATAATTATTATAGGCAGTACCTAGTTAATTGGTCATTAGGGGTAGACAGAGGCCGTATGGTGTCGGCCGGTGCCGTATGGTGCCGTAAAAGAATAATACCATCCTCTTACAGTGGGTGTCGTAAGTGGCGACGAAGGGACTTACCAGAGAATGGGCAGCAGCGTTCTCTGTAAAACGCAACACCATACACTGCGATCACAACCCGCTTGCCAAGCGTGGCGATTATGACAAACCCCCCCTTCTGGGGGAGGCCTATGTCCAGCACTGGACGTCTTTCAGCTGTTATGATGAATTGGTCTTTAGGAGTAAACAGAAGCCAGAAAATCTGACTCCAGTCTTGCCAAGGTGTACCGTGTTACTTTGTTATAGATTGTGGAGGTTGTATACCAAAAGACTTCAACTGCTGGGAAGGACTTTCCCCAAGTGACGCCACATCGACTAGTCTTGGCGTCTTGCAGCCAGCGGATTCCCACGATGTTCACCAGGGCTGGTTTCCGCTTGGTCGTGGAGTTGCGGAGACCAGCCCGATTTGCATATACACTTACTTCATCAGTCCACTTTGTAGCTGTCTAACGCAAGCTGCATCTTCTGAAACACGATTGCAACTCCAAAACCTTTCGACCCCATTGATCGTATACCATGTAAAATACAGTAGTCGGCACGTTTTTTTTAAGGACGGGAAATCATCAATTGATTCCTTCTGCTCTGGATGGAGCGGAAGGGATTATCAGACCTTTACTGACTAAAACCCGTCCGTCCATGATCCTCCTAACGCCTTTTGCGTTTCAGGGCCAAGCACGGTGACTCCTTCGAACTAATTCCGCAACCCTGGACGGCGAAGGCCCTTGCGGGCCCCTTCTACTATGCTGACATCTCTAGTCGACCCCTACATTCAAATTCAAAAGCATTTTATTTCAAATAAACCATTTACAGGCACTTTTGAAACATCAAGGTCGGTCAGTCAAAAACATGGAAGCTATTTGCACGTTCCAAAGCGTAGATCTCTATGGAGAAGAACGTGAAAGAAACTCCACGGACACTCTTTTAAACCATGTGATGTATTACATAAATCTTATCAACATTATCATTAATTGCATCGATATGTGAGGACGATGCAAAGAACAAAAAAACATAGGTAGTTGGGAAAGAGCAGTCCGACAGTTAAATGGTTGTAAATAGCTGCTTCTCTACGTTTACGACTTTTGCTTTTAAAAGATAACTTAAATCGCTCTTAGCTGTTTTACTTTTTAAACTAGTTTTAAGAATAAATCTTATAGCAACCTTGTGGATGGCCCAGTAGGTAACGTGGATAAGGCCGAGGCCAACAACTCAACCGCACGAGGTTGTGGGTTCAACTCCGGGTAAGTAGTTAGTGACAATGTAAGTGTGATAAAATTGTTATGTAGGCACTTTCTTAAGTTTATTACTTTATTTAGCCATCCATCACTGACTTTGGTGAAGAAAAATTAAAAATTGATAAGTTATAATAAACCTGTAGTATTATAATACATATAGGAAGGTAAATACTTAGATTAGCTCGAGCGAGGCGTGGTGATTGGATGATACTTGTGGAATTTCATTAGAAATATCTCTGGGAAATCATCAAATGACTCCTTGCGCTCTGGGCGGAGCGGAAGAGAGTCTGGGTCTCCCGTGTTCCTCCCAGTGCTTTGCGTCTCAGGGCCTCGGTGACTCATTTGAAAATATTTCGCAACCCTCGGAAACCTTCATATGACTCTTTCCGCTCTGGGCGGCGCAGGAGGGAGTGCCTGACTCTTACTGACTAAAACCCATCCGTGTCTAAATGCCCTTTGTGATCCAAGGTCGCGGGGTCTCTTTCGAACAAATTTCGCAAGCCTGGGAAATCATCAAATGACACCTTCCGCTCTGGGCGGAGAGGAAGAGAGTCTGACACTTCCGTGTTCCTCCAAATGCCCTTTGCGTCTCCTAGGGTCTCGGTGACCCATTCGAAAAAAATTCGCAACCTTGAGAAATCATCAAATGACTCCTTCCGCTCTAGGCGGAGCGGAAGAAACTCTGAGAATCCCGTGATCCTCTCAGTGCTTTGCGTCTCAGGGCCTCGGTGACCAACTCCGAAAAAAAATTCGCAACCCTGGGAAATCATCAAATGACTCCTTCCGCTCTAGGCGGAGCGGAAGAAAGTCTGAGACTCCCGTGTTCCTCCCAGTGCTTTGCGTCTCAGGGCCTCGGTGACCAACTCCGAAAAAAAATTCGCAACCCTGGGAAATCATCAAATGACTCCTTCCGCTCTGGGCGAAGCGGAAGGGAGTGTCAGACTCTTTTGAAAAAATTCCACAACCCTGGAGGATCAATCAATACCTACCATGTCTTTAAACAAGAATCTGTTGCATGCCAGCTGCGTGTGCACAAGAGCTTAGCGACAATGGTGACCAGTGACTAAACAGGTTTCGTTTCACTAAAGACTCTCTAGAGGCAATGCCCTTAGAAAGTGTCCAATATGCTATAGTGTTAGTATGGGATAATGCTATAGTGTTAGTATGGGAACACGTTCACTTTATAAACAATATCTACAGAAAACAGCTTAGGCTGAATAAGGATTTACTCGTAGTTGTCAATTATTACAAAGATAGGAACTTAATCGTAGTAACTGAGACCACCACAATTCGCAAGATATGGTATTTCCTAAGGGACCTATAGTTCCATAGCCTTATCTATCAGGCACAAATCCAGATTTCAGTTCTCTTTTATAAATTCCACCGGTTTAGAAAAATATCCAGCACTTTTCAGTGACCTGGGCCCCTAGTCTGCTAATTTTTATAAATTCGTCATTCCAACACGATGCCATTGTCATTTTGCTAAAAGTTCGTAATCTGCTAAATTCATAATGATCCTTCACTGATCGTTCAGTAGCATGTCAGTGGTCTCGTAATGAAATTGTAGTGGAATGACAGTGTCGTATTGCCATTATTATAAAACCCGTTTGGAGAAATAATTTTCGAAAAACTGCTATTAAATTTGAACATTAATTTATGCCAGATTGCTATTGTATATAATTTTACATATTATTTATTAGTGTTCTATGAAATCTGAAGTAGTAACAATGTCGTAAATAGCAAATACGTAATGAAACTCATTTATATTTTATCCGTTTTGCTGTCAAAGTCAAATGTGACATTAGTGACATTAGGTACTGTTTACTTTACTGACGTCGACGACTGTTTTTATTTGTTTTGAAGCGACCGGTGTTTTGCAAAGAGCTAGTTGAATTTTAACGTGAGCGTCATTAAAAAATCAAATAATTAATAGATTTGTTTATTGCTCTGTTTTACTTCTCAATAACGACATCATGAGACTGTGCATCAATTGCGGAATAGCAACGGAACGCTGCAATACAATAGGAAGTTGAATATTGGAAATGGATCATTCTTCCTATTGTACAGGAATGGGTGGGTTAGTATCTGATATTTCTATATCGTAAACATTTAACATTTTTGTACGTAATATTTAATGTAAACAAACTAAATGGTGTAATTAAGGTTCTGTTAAGTTTTCTTTTAATGGTTTTATTTTTAAAAATTAACCAGAATGTGCAACAAATTCAAATTCAAAACATCACCAATCCAGACTAAATCTGTATGGTCAATTACAACCTATTCTCTCTCTCAGAGGGGAGGCCAGCGTCCCTTCAATGGAAATGTAATATGGCCACTTATGTTTACCAAAAATAGCCACTCAGATGTTTATTTCTAAATGCTAGTGCTAGACCTAATAGTCGAATGAAAATTGTTTGTTTCAGATAAATGAAAATGACTTCATCTTCCAAGCTTGCTCTTGATGAAAGTAGACCAGATGGAAATGAACAGACACTAGGACACCGATGAGTGTTATTCAATGTGGATGTTGTCTTCTGAAAAAAGTTTGTCCTCATCAACTTTTACAGTACAGAACTGGTACAGTGCAAGAGTGTAATATAATGGATTCTGCCGTGCTTGGTTAGTTTACTAGTTTTATTCACGGGTTATGAAAAACATTATTTAGTTTAGTTTTGTTAACGAGGGCATAGAGAGTGTTATTTTCACTATCTATCTATACTTATATATAAAGCTGAAGAGTTTGTTTGTTTGTTAACTTGAACGAGCTAATCTCAGGAACTACTGGTGTGATTTAAAAATTTTTTCAGTGTTAGATAGCCCATTTATTGAGGTAGGCTGTAGGCTGTATATCATCACGCTAAGACCAACAAGAGCGGAGCAGTAATGAAAATTGTGACGCAGATGAAGTTGCGGGTCAACTAGTACTAATATTATAAAGCTGAAGAGTTAGTTTGTTTACTTGAACGCGCTAATCTCAGGAACTACTGGTCCGATTTTAAAAATTCTATCAGTGTTAGATAGCCCATTTATCGAGGAAGGCTATTGGCTATATTATCACGCTAAGACCAACAGGAGCGGAGCAGTAACGAAAATTGTGAGGCAAACGAAGTTGCGCAGGTCAATTAGTATTTAATATTAGTCAAGCTCTTAACATCAACATTTCTCATTTGCAGGATTTCATTAATTCAGTCGTTTTCAAAATGGGCACACACATACACAATGTCTCTGTGTAATGGCTTCCTGTAATGTGGATAAATTATTTTCAGGTGGGTGCTTCAAGTGTGCTTCTTTTGATGGGTGCGAGCAAATAGAGCATCCCGGTATTTCCATTCAGGCCCCTCACCATCTGGGGCATCTTCATCAGCTGTCAATGAGCGGAACAGTCAAGACATTCCTCATTTAGAAGAACCTACTTACACACATATTATGATAATCCTAATGAAGAAGATGATTAAAACGATTTACTTACTGCTATGTTTTATTTTTATTTTAATATAATACTATTTCTGATTACTGTACCTGATATAAGTTAGCACCCTATTAAATACAATATAAGCAAAAGCAAGCCAGAAGTGATGCACATGGCCCTTGTCTAAAAATATAGTTTTCTGAAAACTTCAGCTTAAAGAAACTGAAAGCCTGAGCACTTTTATAAAAAATCATCATTATAGGATGCAAGCACTGCAGCATAGCTGCAAGTGCATTCTAGAGTATAATATAGTCTTAGATCTCTATAACGACGAATGTTTGATAATATTTAGTGTAGGAAATATAGCCACAAATATGCATTTTTCGTTTGAACGAGCTAATCTCTGGAATCAGTCAGATTTGAAAAAATATTTTTATATTGTTAGGCTATACGGGAACAGAAAAAACGAGATATGCGCGTACAAAGTCGCGAGCTAAAGCTAGTAACTACTAACTAGTATTTAAAAATAATAACCTAAAATATGGGCAAATATTATCTGATTTGGTCAGTGGGTCAAAATTGGGCTCGTGAAACCTTCCTAAATGCTCTAATTTATGGCGAAATCCAGCTCTGTAACGCCAGGCCCAAGTTTTTATGGAGTTACGGTTTCTCCTTTCGGCTCTCATTGAGTTTCTCGAAAACCACTGACACCTGGCGCTTGGCTACAGCAGCCGCACCAATGAAGGGCGAAGTTTGTCCAAAAAATATTGGATATAAAACGCCGGTAGAATGGCGCAGTGACTGGAAAAGCAATGACTACACAATTACGTAGGTCACTGATCGATGGAACTGTCAAAATTTTAGCAGATTACCGCATACGACTGTCATTATGTACGAGATTACCATTTTATGCCATTTCGTTCAGTGGAGTGTCAGTGATTGTTCATTGGAAAGTCATAATGACACTATTATGTTAGTAGATTGCCAAACTTGTCAAAATCAACAATTAAGAGATCAGTGATCGACCATTCTGACACTATTGTAATAGCAGACTTGGGGCCCAGAACGGAATACTCATGAACAACAATAGCTTTTGCGACCCATCATTCATCATTTTGTTCCTTATCTTATTCCAAAGTTACATGAAGTCGGTGGTTTCCATTAAGTTTCAACTACTATGTTCTGTATTTGCAACACCCTAAGGTAGACAGGAAATGGCTAAGGCATTAAGTCCACCTTTGTACTGTGTTTTTTACGAGTGCATAAAGTTTCAATGAAAAAAAATAATACAAAGTTGCAAACTATACAAATGATTTCACTTTCTGTATAACAAGCGGTTTTAATCAACATAAAAACAAGCGCATTTATCTATGACACACCCACCGGAGCGAATGTACTAGACTATGCCGCTACTAAAACAAGATCAGCTTCAAAATAGTTCGCGAAAGCGCAAAGTTCAATGTACCTACGCCGATAATATGGAATGTGAGCAAGGCCGCCGGTTGCTATAAAAAACATACTTGCGACCAAGCACCTATACTCCTATAGATGTATTCCCATAGCAAGCAAGCTTCACAAGGCCTGATTCTTCAATGATCTGATCTGAGGAGTAAACAATGTGTTTTACAACTTTTTGTCTAAGGAACGAGTGAAACCGATATTTTAATACTTCAATTTAAAATATTATAACCATTAAAAACATCCTTTGTAAAATTAGGGTCCAGTACCCTATTCTGTAACAACATTTTCGTATCTCGACAGCGGATTCCGAGGTAAGTATCAAATTACGTCAAACATAAGACCTTTATGTTGTATGGAATAAAGTTCACTTTGTGAGGTTTGTCACTCAGGTGAAGCTCGATATCGAAATGGTTAGTTACAGAATAGACCAGCTGTAATGAAATTTGTGCTAGGAATTTCCTAGAAAAAGCAAGTTGAAGTGGCAATGGACCGGCCATATTAGCCGCAGAACCGAGAACCGTTGGGTAGACCCGGAGAACCGGTGGGGGTTCTTGAGTGAGACCACAAATTGGCAAACGTAAGGTAGGACGCTCTCAGGCTAGGTAGAGCGACGATCTTCGAAGGGCTGCAGCTGGAAGCAGTTAGATGAGAGTTGCCGTAAATCGAATAGAATGGCGAAGCATGAACTGGGAGAGGATATGTCTAGTAGTGGATTGCTATATTATAATAATTGTAAGTTGTCAAGATATTGCTATTGAAATATTGTCAGGCGTTTTCTACGTGATAAGTTTAAGTGAAATAGATTTTAAACGTTGTATTTTAATTTAAGGTGGAAGCGCCAGGGTAGCCCGCGAAATTCATGAAGCCCTATTGAATGGTTATTTCATGAAAAAGTAATTCAATAGGGCTTCATTAACTTAGAGGGCTATATTGATGATTAAAATGGTTATAATTCTTTAGACAAATACGCATTACGGTCGCGAATCGTATTTTGTTCAACAAACACTTCACACTGACCGGCAAATTGCAAAAAAAACATAAAATATTTGAATTTCGCGGGCTACCCTGGCGCTTCCACCAAGGTCTATTTTATAGTACATAACACGTACAATTATTTCTGACAGGAATCATTCATTAAAGTTTTGGATTTCAGCCGATCTAAGCGTGGCCGTGCCGGGACGGATACGCTGCAGCCCGGCTACTGGAAATGGTGAATAAGTCCTATAATAATGTGGTATTAGTAGATATTTCAAAATTTACATATCTTTACATTATTCTGCCGTAACCACGACCTTGTTTGCTATCGTGGCATGGCCAGAACGGAACACACAAGCTGATGATGATGATGATAATGATGAGGAATTTCAAACATTAGCAGCACAGGCGCTAGACTGGTCGATGTGGCGATTCTTCGGGGAAGTTTATTTGTAAACCTCCTTCTGCCGATGATGAAGACTGCAATCTTGTGTAAGCACACGTCTCACGAATCCTTTTTAGATGGACGCTAGAAGAACAGGACCAGTCGATGTGGCGAATGTTGCGAAAGGCCATCTAAGTCCAGCAGTGGAAGTGTTTTTGATTAAATGATGACACGACTACCTAAATATAAATGCACGTTGAATTACGTGATCCACAAGAAATGTTGGGAGAAATGTTGAAAGAATGAGGAGAAACTGCCTTACCACTAAGAGGTCCTGATAAAATATTGTGATGACCACTATGACCAGTCACCGTGCAAAAGTTTACGAGAAAAGTGACTTCATAAACCATCTAGAAGTGAATTCATTTCAGCGAAACATTTCGTTATACTATACAAAAATATCAGCAAACAAATAGAATCGAATTTATTTTTGAAAATAAAAGCTCAAAGTCCAAGCTTATAAATATAAAACGTGGTTAGGCTAGTTTAAAGAAGAGTTGGAACTACTAACATGTAAAAATAAATTCAATAATTAGAAACGTGTTGAAAAAATAGAAATGCATAGTGCACAAGCTGAGCGGGCGAGGTGAGGGCCAATAAGAAACGACTCCAGAAGAAAGATAGGTAAAGTCTTATCGATTTAAATCTCAGTTTGTCCTCGTTAGAACCAAACAAACAGACAGCTAGGTTTACGTGGGCTTTAGATGACGTATTCTATGCGAATACCAAGGTCGAGTGCATGATGGATATCCACCGGGCTATGGAGATCAAACAGTAGGTACCTACAGAAGGTTAGCTCTATACAACGAGTGAAAATGCACGCACATAAATATAGACACGCTTTGGGAATACTTTTATTGTACGTGCAGCTTCAAGTAGGTAGTAGAATTCCCAGTCGGAGTCTGTGTTTCCTGTTAACTACCCTACTTCGAGCTCTTCAAGACAAGACTGAATAGGTTTTTCTCACAATGAATTTTTTACGGTTGAGATCATGGTCAAACGTGATCTTACCAATAAAAAAAGTAAAACCGACGTCCAAAAACAAAACACTACAAAGTATAAAATAACTTTAATTTCGGAAGTCGGTGTTTTTGGTATTTTTTTTTGGTTTTTTGACTCCCGACTTCCGAAATTAAAGTTAATTTATGCTTTGTAGTGTTTTGTTTTTGGAAGTCGGTTTTATTTTTTTGTAAACCACAAGCACAGCGTACCGGCGTGATGTTATGTTCTGAAAACAATCAACAGACATGCGATTTCAGAAATCCCGATTCATTTGCTATCATTTATTGAAGAGTCCCGTTGCATACCTCCGAAGTTCTTCATCAGATCTTCACCAAATAAAAATGGGACCAGTCCTGGAAAATACTATTCCAAACAAAAAATAATCATCCAAATCGGTTAACAGTTGGCAAAAATATCGCTATCCCTCGATTTTCATGGGATTCCATCATCAGATTCTGACTTGGTGACAATGGGACCACCTCAGGAGTATAGGCTTTAGAATAAAGAAACAATTTTTTAAATCGGTCCATAATTGACGGAGAAAACGGTGAACATACTTAAAAAAATATCTATAGTAATGTACAAAGATGAAGAGTTTGTTTGTTTGCTTGCGCGCTAATCTCAAGAACTACTGGTCCGATTTGAAAAATTAGTTTAGTGTTAGATAGCATATTTACTGAGGAAAGCTATAGGTTATAAATCATCACGCTAAGACCAATAGAAGCGGAGCAGGCGAAGTTGCGCGGGTCAACTAGTATACTACTCTGTCAAGAAAGTACCGGGAAAAGATCAATAATACACAAAATGTCTGTTATTCATCCAAATTTATTTTATCACCTTCAAAGTATGCTCCTTTAGAAACGATACACTTGCGCCAACGAATAATCCATTCATCAAAACTTTTTTTAAACGCTGCTTCCGGAATTGAGTTCAATTCTCGCCGCGAATTCTCCTTTATGTCTTCTATCGATTGAAAACGGGTGCCACGAAGTGGTAATTTGAGTTTAGGAAAAAAGTCAGCAGGAGCCATATCTGGTGAATATGGTGGTTGCTGGATGGTATTTGTTGAGTGTTTGGTTAAAAATTCGTTGACAATGATAGCCTTGTGCGAAGGCGCATTGTCGTGGTGCAAAATCCAAGAATTTTCTTTCCACAAATCTGGCCTTTTTCGTCGAATTTGCTCTCTTAAACGCCGCATAACGCTCAAATAATATTCTTTATTTACCGTTAGACCTTCCGGTAAGAATTCAGAGTGCACAACACCGCGATAGTCAAAGAAAACAGTCAACATGACTTTGACTTTTGATCGACTTTGGCGTGGTTTTTTCGGTTTCGGTTCAGTTGTAAGGCGCCACTCCGAAGCTTGTTGACTAGTTTGCATGTCAAACTCGTAAACCCACGTCTCGTCACCAGTAACAATGCGTTTCATGAATTTTGGGTCCGAACTGACTCGTTCTAGCATGTCCTCAGCGACTTTCATGCGATTGAGTTTTTGGAGAAAATTCAGATCTTTTGGGGTTAGCCGAGCAGCAACATGTTTCATACCCAAATGATTAGTTAAAATGGTACGGATCGACTCGTGAGATACAGAAAGTTCGGCGGCTATCTCTCTCAGAGTTGAATGGGGATTTTCAGTCACTATTTCCTTCACTTTTGCGATGTTAACTTCAGTTGCAGACTTTGACGGCCTACCAGAGCGAGGCAAATCTTCCATCACATCTCGACCGCTTTTGAACGCTTTGAACCACTCATAAGCACGAGTTTTTGATAAAGTCGATTCACCGTAAGCCTTCTGTAACATTTTCAGTGACTCCGAACACGAAATTCCATTGGCGATGCAAAATTTAAGACAAACTCTTTGTTCGATATTTTTGTCCATTATGAAATTCGCAATACACACTATATATGATATTACTAAAACCAGCACTGTATTTAAGATAAATAACAGATGCAACTCAAACTCCGCGCCAAAATGGAAAACAGTTGTGCCAATCTAACAACTACAAAAAAACAAAAATTTGAATTTGAAACCATAAACAAATCATCCATTCCCGATACTTTTTTGACTGAATGTATACAGCCGAACATAGAACCTCTTCCTTTTTGAAGAAGTCGGTTTAAAAAATCGCTTCACTTACAGCGCGGCAGCGGGGCCACTTGCGAATGTCATTTGTTTGAAAACGCCGCCGCCGCCGTACCTTCGTAGGTACGCGTAGTATACGTGAGCAGTACGCCTGTTTTCACGCATAGTATGGTGTCTTCCGGGTTAGTTCCAGATATCGTAGACCTCATCCATCGTTTTCAGGCGTGATCGAGCTCAAGAGAGGTATTATTGTGAAACTAAGAATCAACCTTCTGGACTTGTCTATTTTGTGCTATTAATGGGTGTGTCTTCTTCAGATACAGACGAAAATAGACACTCAAGGTTTAATATTAGGAGAAAAACCGGTAAACAACGTTAGAATTGCAAAGTTTTTACTTTGAAGGTTCATTGAATTAGCAAAACTGGCCTGTGTTGTACAATGTTAAAGGTCATAATTATATAAACGTGTAATACCTATTTGAATATTTTTGGCATGCGGTAATTTGTATCTACTTGCCTTTTTTTGATAGCCAAACGACTTACGTTTAAATTTTGGTCAACGATTTATTGGTTCAGTGTATTAGGTTAGCAAACAAACATAGGGGTCTTCTGTCTTATTATAGGTAATCAGACTGGTTTCAATCCAATACAAAAGTGTTTTTCGTATAGAAAAAATTGCAAGTTTCTGTTTTGCCGGGAACCACCACCTAATCCCAATACTTTTTTATATATTTAACTATATAAAGAAGTTTTGTACACTATAGTACTAGTACTAGCTGACCTGTGCCCACTTGGTTGGGCGGTATTGTTCGGTTTAATATATATAGCTTATGATGACACTCACAAATAACGTAGCTTTCTATTGGTAAAAGAATTTTCAAAATCGGTTCAGTAGATCCAAAGATTACCCCCTACAACCTCACAAACTTTGATCATCATCATCATCATCCGAAAGACGTCCTCTGCTGGACATAGGCATAGTATAAAGAGAAGGGAAGTAGGTTATCTCCGGCCCAATCCGCGATACAATTGCCTACTGTCTTAGGGTTGTCACTTTTAGATAAATTTTAATTTATATTATTGTATTGTCCGGGTACAGAGTTTGTGAGGCCGATTTTATCTAAACGATGAAAGAAACAGAATCATTAATAATCAAGAATAATTAAAAGAATCATTGTAAATACAAAACAACATTAAAAAAACTAACGACTGTCTCTTAGACTATAATCGAATTTGTTGTTATGATTCGAACTTTGCTTTATATGTACATCTGATTTACAATTAGTCAATTACTTATTTTGAATTACGATTTTATAACTGTAGGTAGGTACTTAGTTACTATACCTAAAATACTGAGAAATCAGCATAACTAAACGTAAACAAAGCAATAGCGGCAAATCAATTGACAGATCAAAAGTACCTAATACATTCTAGTAGGAAATTAGGCCTACCTACCTACTTCCTCTGTGTGATAGAAAACTAATACAACAAAAAATAAGTAAGTAGGTATCTCATCATCAAGTAAAAATTATATATCTACTAGAATAAGTAACTAGCTTACCTTTCCTGTTCAATAGGTAATCTGAACAGAGACAATTCTGGAATCGATGAATTATTAAGACACCCAAACACACAGCAATACGTTCTCCTGCGATTATCAGACATTTTGGTTTTATTTAGCGGTGCCGAAAAGCCGCGACGCGCGAACCTCGTGCAGTGTTAGCCCCGACTGGCGCACTGAGAAACGGGTCGAGATTTTGTTAAAGTGTGCGTGCGTCGATGCATAGATACTATGGCGCACACATACAAGCCGCGCGCGGTGCGTTTGTATGAAGATAACCTATAGGTCTTCCCCAAGCATCGCCACAACGACCGGTTCAGCGCGTCGCTACCCACGACCTTCACCATGTCATCGGTCCACCTTGTGGGAGGTCTTCCAACGTTGCGTTTTCTGGTACGCGGTCCTCACTTCAGAACTTTTCGGCCTCATCGACCATCTGTTCTGCGAGCAATCAGCGTACATGCCATCGTTAGGTGTTCCTGGCTTTACAGAAAATAAATCAATACAGAGGTGATAAGGCCGTCCTTATCACCTCTGTATTGATTTATTTTCTGTCTAAAATATTTACTTGCTTCAAACCTTTCAGATCCCTTTTATTCCGTAGTCGGGTCACAGTTTTTTAAACTTATTATTTATTTTATACTTTTCCGTTTTAGCGCTTGATAAACTTTATGACAGTGTAAATACGAGTGATAGGGAAAACAGGTCAGTAATTAACCTATTTAATCTTGACGACACTGCAGTGTCAGTGGTAGTGGGAATGAGATGAGTGGCGTTTGGGTAGTACCAGTGTCGAAAAGACATAACACGATAGTTACGTAGAGTTTATAGATAAATGTCCATTGTTTACAAAACATACAAATTTACGAATACATACATACGTATACAGGGTGGCTAAGAGTTTACCTACACGTTCGCAAAGTCTTGCAATTTTAGATGTCCTGTAGGCACTGTCCAGGTACTATCAGGTTAATTATAATATGAGATTATTACTTCTGCGCTGTGCGATATTGATATCCAAACTGTGGTGTCAGCGGTAGGTGTGGAAATATATATTGTGAAGTACCTATATAGCAAAATCTGTACCAGCACAGATTCAGACAACAATAACAGAATCATTGGCTCGATCGGATGACCATGACCCTCTTCGACGCTTTTGGGGTATTGGGCTGGACGCCTTCTCAAAGTGAGCGCACAAGGCTTCGGACTTGTGCAGGGCCACCTCGATCGAGACCCACCTACCGGATCCTCTCAAATACTGTCGCAACCCCGCAAGTCATAGTGTCGGCCACCGCCTGTGGTGTAAGGGGGTTACCAATAGCGTCAGGACAAGCATGTCATCAGCGTAGCAGATCACACTGATGTCAAATCTTGAACCTTCATTTACCTCATTTCAGGATTATCTGCAGAACTTGGCGCCCACTTGGATCTCAATTCTTTTTTCGCTGAAGTCGATAATCACGAATATTATTAAAATTGAACTTTAGCTCACTTTTTCATATTTATGTTTTTGATGGGATTTTTATGTTACACCAAAAATTACTTCTAGATACGTATCAATCAGTTTAAGTATATGTATGTGTTTATATCGTTACGGGTAGTCAGAAGCTATAAAATCGGACCCCAGTCTTGCCAACGGGTTATGGAGGTCAACTGGGCAGTCACCTCATGTAAAGTACTGCTATTTAGCTGCATTTGATTAGACAGCAAGCCAAACCCAACGTACGCAGTTGGAAAAGTTTGAACAAATAAAAAAACAAACGAAACCAGGTGACTGCCGAGGTGTTGTGAAGATGAGACACTGATATAAAGGCGCCGCAGCGCGTCTGCAGTACACAACATGCGTTTATACATACGTTGCGTATGAGTTGCTATCACTTTTTGCGCAGGCGCACGCTCGACGAATTTTAGCATTTTTAGCTTTGGTACACAGTGAGGGGTTGCCAAAGGCAGGGTCGTGACCACTCACCACGTCCTATTACGGGGATGCAGCGATATTGAAGACGAAAGCTTGAAGTGATTTATTTCGACGCCAACACCATCTATCGAGCTTCAAAAAAATCCAAAACATAAATAATTCGCTTTCCGTATTTTTCTTCTAATGAGTGGCATAACAAATTGTAAAAAAATAAAGTTTTAATTAACTTCGCGTTGGCATCATTTTGATCACGTTTTCCACTATTCATTGTACAGCCACGCCATACAATGTGCAGGCTGGCTTTTACTTGTTTGTTAGCAATTTAAACATATAGGTACGTTTACTTAGACAATATGATATACATTCATATCTGTAATGTGCTCGTCAAGACCTTTCTTTTGATATGAAACATGTTACAATTATCTGAAATTTATTTTTTTCGTCGACATAAATTTACATCTCAAGGCCAACATAAATACATTTAGAAATAATTTATATAGCCTGTCACCCGGATCGTTGTTAGGAATCTATTGACACCTCAATCATAAAAATCGGTTCCGTGGTTTAGGCGTTAGAGTAGAACATACTAATATACATACACACATAGACTGCTAAAAACATAACCCTTCCTTTTGGCTTTGCCGTAGTCGGGCAAAACATAAAACATAATGTCCTTTTTTAATGTTTGCTAAAACCTACCCTTAGCGGTATCAAGCCCCTTTAAACGACATTCTTGTATCCGCCCCTGCACTGCATCATCATTTACCCAGTTTTTCTAGCTATGTCGGGGGTTGGCTCTCAATCGTACTTAATGCAGCTGAATTTTACATTGTATGACAATATCCCTCTGACTGAGTTGCTAGGGGATATCTGCCAGGGTTACGAAATTTGTTCGAAAGAGTATCCGCGACCCTGGAACGCAAAGGGCATTCGGAGGAACACGGATGAGTTTTAGTCAGTAACAGTCTGACACTCCTCCACTGATGGGAAATCATCAAATGAGTCCTTACGCTCAGGGTAGAGCGGAAGTAGTCATTTGATCATTTCCCATTCTAAAAACAAAAAAGGAAACATTAAACTTGGCAAGACGGGTTGTCAAACTTCGGGTTTCTGCTGTATAACGTTACCGTAGATATTTGCAGAGGCATGAAGGAGCCTCGGTAAGTAATGGATGCTCCAATGCGTGGATCGACTTCGGTAGACGTTGTTTAATCTTGACCTCGATCTGATCGACCGTGCAGGTTATTCCAAATGCGTCCGGTGTGGCTATAGTTGCCTAATGGCGCATTTACATTAAGTCGGTTAGACCGTATTCGGCTGCAGGCCGTATTCGGTCACCGATTAATATAAACAGGTATTCGTTTGGCCGTATTCGGTTTGGCCGTATTCGGTCGAGCCCGTTGTCGGTGTCGAGTGCGCCGTGCGTGCGTTTATACAATCGCCGCATCAATCAAGTCGCCGAATTCGGTTAACCGACCAATGTAAACAACTCAATTTAGGTAAGCGTTTCAGTTAAACCGAATGCGGCCGCCGCCTTCGGTGACCGACCTCAAACCGACCTAATGTAAATGAGCCATAAGACCCTACTGACTGAACCTAGCCCTACAACAATTACCTAGCACCCTAGTAACCCTAATGGCTCATTTACATTAGGTCGGTTTGAGGTCGGTCACCGAAGGCGGCGGCCGCATTCGGTTTAACTGAAACGCTTACCTAAATTGAGTTGTTTACATTGGTCGGTTAACCGAATTCGGCGACTTGATATGCGGCGATTGTATATTGAACAGTCACACGCACGCACGGCGCACTCGACACCGACAACGGGCTCGACCGAATACGGCCAAACCGAATACGGCCAAACGAATACCTGTTTATATTAATCGGTGACCGAATACGGCCTGCAGCCGAATACGGTCTAACCGACTTAATGTAAATGCGCCATTACGTCCTAACCTATCATACAAACCCTTACAAGCCATATACCAAACGTAGGTTACGTTGGTTTTACGTGCGGGAAGTCTGTACAGATAATATACCTACGGTAACAGACGGAATTGGGGTAGGAAAAGGGGCTTTGTGTAGGTACGTCGTGCAATGTAGGTACACAGGAAATGGTTTTTTCACTGCCGATCCCACAGATTCATAGGATCGATTACGGCTAAAGGTGTCTTCGCCACAGTGAAAGGAGTTGTAGGAGATGAATCAAAGTCGACTCCAGCTTGATGACTAATTTATTTACAATGATTAACTTAATTTTATACAAATTTTGTGGTCAATACACATTGATACCTATTTACTTGTGTGTTATGTGTGTATCGAGCCGATGAAGCGAAGATCTCACTAGGTTACTTCTTAGCGCTGACGGTGTCCCGGTGCTGCCGGCAGGTGGAGCGAATGTATGTCGCTCTTAACGCTGACGCTGTGCTGCTGTTGCTGGCACGTTTAGCTATTGCATGTTCATGGTTGAACAGTATTGATTAAATCAAGTAGAAGCTAAATAAATAATGAAATTGGTAACAAATGTTCCACATGTATATTAAAAAAATTGACTTTTCCAAAAAACCCGACCGCTTAAAACGCCTAAAAAGTTCGAAACAAGTCGCTTTTCAAGCAGTCTGATGCAGTTGGTGGCGTTGGATCAGTGATTGAACTGCATCAGACTGCTTGAAAAGCGACTTGTTTCGAACTTTTTAGTCGTTTTTAGCGGTCGCGTTTTTTGACAAAGTATTTTTTTTTTATTTCCTACATTTTAGTGAGTTACTTTTTTGAATCGTCTCCTCGAGCCCTGTATCTTAATACCCCACTCGATAGGTTTCGAAAAAAAAAATATTTTTTTGAAGGCATAGTTTAGCGCCAAAAATCCGCCATTATGTTTTTTTTTTTTTCATTTTGATATAACCAGTTTCACTCTCACGGTAAATACGAATCTAACGATACCATTCAAGCAAAAATCAACTGAGCCGTTTAGCCTCTAGGGCGTGCCAAAGAAATATACATATATACATACATACACACGAAAAACATAACCCTTTTTCATTCGCAGTCGGGTAAAAAGTATTTACAACATGAATCTAACTTATAAATTAATCAACAATGTCTTAGATAGAACCTATCTGCGACGTTCCATTTACTAAATACGACAATAAGGCACTTAAGATATGTTAACTCTTCCACAAAAGTAGGATTTTACCAGTACTGGTACTGTGTAATTAAAAAATCGCTAAGGCATACCAAAGTGACTTTTTCCTAAGAAGAAAACACCCAAGATATCGTATTGCTCAGTCTTTCTTAAAAATACAGAAGGACAAGCAAAAATTGCTCAAGAAGTTCCCGCTTCAAATCTTTTGCCAAAGTTAACCAGCAATATTTCAAAATCCCCACGAGGCAGCTGAGTTAACAAATCTATTTCCACTATTACGCATACATCTTCTTCAGGTCCATTCTCAAGATCTTTCCCGATGCTGTTTTAGGAATGTCATCAACGAACATTACTTCTTCAATCTTCTTGTACACTGCCACCTTACTCGCAACAAAGTCTTGGATCTCTTCATCAGTAATCTTCAAACCATTCTTTCTGATGATGAACGCTTTGGGCACTTCGCCGAAGAATTCGTGGGGGACCCCGATGACGGCCGCGTCTGCAACTGCGGGGTGAGACCGTAGGAGGCTTTCTAGTTCTGCTGGTGCAACATGCATTCCGTTGACCTGGTGATGAAGGAAAGGACGTTAGAGCATTTTTGGATAGTTTGTAGTAATAAATGGCGTAGATTATCAGGAAAATGACTGAAAGATAGGTAATAAAATTAATAGATAGATACATAAACTGCGAAGAATCAACATAAAACTGGCCAAGTGCGAGTCGGACTCACACACGAAGGCTTCCATGTCTGAACAACGGCGACAACATTTTTTGATTCAAATTTATTCCTAACACTCAATTTATTTTGGGAAAAAGAAGAAAATAAATTGCACGACACTGCAATGCAGACGCGCGGGCTGCCTAAAGACTGATGAGCATTGCAACCCTGCCTTCCTGCAACTGCACGCGTTTTCACAACCCTTCTGGAAGCCGCAAGAAATCATCCGCAAGAGGTGTTGTGGGGCATTCGATCCACCGCGTCCCACACACACATCAGCAGAACAGCATGCCCAAAAACAGTTATTAAATTGACAGCCGATATATATGCATGAGCACCTCACCTTGAAGAACAAGCACTTATTTCGTAAGTTTCGCGACGCTGCCAAAAAGCAAAATTGTAAGTTCCTCTGGGTCAAGCACGGAACCATTCTTGTTTGAGAAAAAGAAGAATCCAGGGATTTTGCTATCGGAACCTTGCAGGACATCGCTAAAACCAAACCTGGCTTTGCGGCGCCAATTGACAACCAGGATGCTGCACGCGTCGCTTAATAAGTTGCTTATTGGTTATGGAACTGAGCGGCTTTTAGATTAGAGAGAATTAATTCCCTGTAGGTATTCATATGGTTGAGTTGTTTTACTTGTGTGATAATTTACTCATCATCTGCCTAGCCTTTTCCCAACTATATTGGGGTCGGCTTCCAGTCAAGCCGGATTTAGCTGAATACCAGTATTTTACTCGAAGCAGCTGCCTACCAGACCTTCACTAGGTAACACGGTACTTCATAGCAAGTGGAGTCAGATTAACTGGCTTCTGACTATCCGTAACGACTGCCAAAGATCTACAAATGGCAGCCGGGACCAACGGCTTAACGTGCTTTCCGAGGCACGGAGGAAACTCGGTATGTTAAGATGGTCACCCATCCACAGACCAACCTTGGCAAGCGTTGCTTAACCTTTACGATCGACCCATGCGGCTATTTTTATCTAGCTACGAGCTAGCGAGCATCCTCGTGTGATAAATTACTATGCAAGCAATTTTATGCTCACTATTGCTATAAGATTATTGCCAGGCACTAACGTTGAAAAATATTATTTGTTTTTCTGATACTCATTTTAGGTAAAAATATTGTGCACTGGCTGGTATGTTGGATTTTGGTACTATTATGGTTATCTATTTTTTCTTCACTTAGGAGCTCGTGGCTAAATAATAACAGCCGCACGGGTCAATCATCAAGGTTAAGCAACGTTTGCCGAGGTTGGTCTGTGGATGGGTGACTATCTTAACGTAACAAGTTTCCTCCGTGCCTCGGAAAGCACGTTAAGCCGTTGGTCCCGGCTGTCATTTGTAGATCTTTGGCAGTCGTTACGGATAGTCAGAAGCCAGTAAATCTGACTCCAGTCTTGCCAAGAGGTACCGTGTTACCCAGTTAATGGGTTATGGAGGTCTGGTAGGCAGCCGCTTCACGTAAAACGCTGGTATTCAGCTGAATCCGGTTTGACTGGAAGCCGACCCCAATATAGTTGGGAAAAGGCTAGGCAGATGATGATGGTTATCTATTTTTTCAAGCATTTACTGTTCTTGTATTTTGTTCGCTTCCCTTTCTTGTTTTATCTCACATCAATATTGTGCACTTGCTAATAAGTTATAAACAAATAGTGCTTGGATGACTTTTTTTATTTTATTTGTGATGGGTACGCTCTAGTCTATGTCAGAGATGACAGAGACGAAGACAAATTTTACGTTCTTTATGGTTCTACGATGCAATGTTTGAAAACCTAGTTAAATATAACTGAAAACTGCAGGGGAATTTACACCAAATTGCATATTCTTTATATGAACATTTTAGCAAACTGCTACGATGTCATCGTTTTGACTGTGACCTAGCCTAGTAAACCGAAGATATTTAACAACGAGTTCATTGATGAATACTGTCAAGTGTATCGATATGACCGCGATTGCTCGGCCACTAATATTCTTATTGATTGGATTGTATGGAGGTAGTGTTCTCATAGCGATTTTGAAGGGTTTGCGTTCAGTCAGTCTCTGCGCGTTCACCTATGCACATAAAAGTTGAACAGGTCCTTCTACAGATACCCAGCTCAGTCAGAGGTAGGTGCCAAGTAATTGCGATAGTATACATTCAGTCAAAAAAGTATCGGGAATGGATGATTTGTTTATGGTTCCAAATTCAAATTTTTGTTTTTTGTAGTTGTTAGATTGGCTCAACTGTTTTCCATTTTGGCGCGGAGTTTGAGTTGCATCTGTTATTTATATTAAATACAGTGCTGGTTTTAGTAATATCATATATAGTGTGTATTGCGAATTTCATAATGGACAAAAATATCGAACAAAGAGTTTGTCTTGAATTTTGCATCGCCAATGGAATTTCGTGTTCGGAGTCACTGAAAATGTTACAGAAGGCTTACGGTGAATCGACTTTATCAAAAACTCGTGCTTATGAGTGGTTCAAAGCGTTCAAAAGCGGTCGAGATGTGATGGAAGATTTGCCTCGCTCTGGTAGGCCGTCAACGTCTGCAACTGAAGTTAACATCGCAAAAGTGAAGGAAATAGTGACTGAAAATCCCCATTCAACTCTGAGAGAGATAGCCGCCGAACTTTCTGTATCTCACGAGTCGATCCGTACCATTTTAACTAATCATTTGGGTATGAAACATGTTGCTGCTCGGCTAGTCCCAAAAGATCTGAATTTTCTCCAAAAACTCAATCGCATGAAAGTCGCTGAGGACATGCTAGAACGAGTCAGTTCGGACCCAACATTCATGAAACGCATTGTTACTGGTGACGAGACGTGGGTTTACGAGTTTGACATGCAAACTAGTCAACAAGCTTCGGAGTGGCGCCTTCCAACTGAACCGAAACCGAAAAAACCACGCCAAAGTCGATCAAAAGTCAAAGTCATGTTGACTGTTTTCTTTGACTATCGCGGTGTTGTGCACTCTGAATTCTTACCGGAAGGTCTAACGGTAAATAAAGAATATTATTTGAGCGTTATGCGGCGTTTAAGACAGCAAATTCGGCGAAAAAGGCCAGATTTGTGGAAAGAAAATTCTTGGATTTTGCACCACGACAATGCGCCTTCGCACAAGGCTATCATTGTGAACGAATTTTTAACCAAACACTCAACAAATACCATCCAGCAACCACCATATTCACCAGATATGGCTCCTGCTGACTTTTTCTTTTTCCTAAACTCAAATTACCACTTCGTGGCACCCGTTTTCAATCGATAGAAGACATAAAGGAAAATTCGCGGCGAGAACTGAACTCAATTCCGGAAGCAGCGTTTAAAAAATGTTTTGATGAATGGATTATTCGTTGGCGCAAGTGTATCGTTTCTAAAGGAGCATACTTTGAAGGTGATAAAATAAATTTGGATGAATAACAGACATTTTGTGTATTATTGATTTTTTCCCGTTACTTTCTTGACAGAGTAGTATATACCACCTAGAACACCTGAGTGTATACATACAGAATATTTTGACCTATTGCACAACTTGACGACAGCAACATTGGAAATGTGTTTGGTTGTTTGGATATTGTTTGGTTGCGTGGACTGTTCTTCACCGTCTGCTCAGATCTGTCGAGGTAATTATCCCGTGTCTGGTCATATGAATGCTTTTATATTCATTCTGAACGCCCATCAATATAACAAATTAAAAATCTTAACGGTAAAATATTAAGACTTAGTCATAAGTAACGATGATTGCAACATTTCCGCACCCACAAATCATTTATTACAGCTGGATAATCACCATCCTCCATTTGCCAAGAAGACTAAATCACCATCATAATCATTTTAATGCTAAGACGTCGTGTGCTGGACATAATGTAGGCCTCAATTGAATTCGTCACCACATCGACCGGTCCTGTGCTTCTCATATCTGCGGTATCGTATGAACCCCAAATGAATTGGGTTTATTAAGGCTGGAAGATGATATAGAAATATCAAGTATATTATTTCATTTCTTACTTTAATAAGTTCCCTTATTCTATCAGTAAGAAATAGCCCAACGCCAGGTTGGAAGTAGCCCATGTCACCGGTCTTGAAGAAACCGTCCTTGGTCATGGTTTCTTCAGTTGCTTTAGGGTTTTTGTGGTATCCCTTCATAACTGTAGGACTCTTGATGTACATTTCTCCCGACTGGAAACAAAAATAAATGACAAATTAGGATTTCGTTAAAAATTAACGGCATCGTTTTCATCTTTCAGATTGCTGTGCAATATACTCCCTAGTGTGTATTTATATGCAACTATAATGTTTTTAAAATCAAATCCAAACTTGTTTAAATTTTGCACTAGGGCTAGACACAAAGACCAGCTGCGCACCGTAGCCAAACAAAGCTTTTGCACCAAAGCATCTTTTGTATGGGCCCACGTATCTTTGATAATCTTCCACCATCTTTCAGAACTATGAGCGATATAAATACCTTAAAAAAATTACACGAATTATTGATTAACGGTTTAAGACATTTATTTCTCAAAAAGAATACAATTCACTTAATATGAGAAATACAAGTTATTCTTATATACTAAATACGTTGACCTGAGAAATGTAGGTACCTACTCAAACAAATTAGTAGATACATCTACGCACAATACTTATGAATGTTGTAGGTAACCAGACAAAAAAGTACATTTTTAATGTGTAAGTGAAGTAATTACGTATCGTTTCTTGAAGGCAATAGCAATAGCTCATTGCCTTCAAGAAATAAACTCCTTACTTATTATTTGTAGGTATACATTACAGTGCTGAGACAAATATAATTTTTACTTGTTGTGATTTTAATATTTATTTAATGCTGGACCTTAACTTATTAAATTGAATGCTTATCGTTGCTTAGGGTGAATTTAATGTGAAAAGAGTAAATTAATTTAATTTATGGAAATTTATATTACCTACCTTTTTTTTTTTTTTAATCAACTTAATTAAAACCGTGAAAAATCTTTATGTTAGTAAATGTTATTACTCTAGAGAATTTCTAAATGACAAGACACTACAAAATCATGAATGAAACACTAATAAGACTTGTAATTATTTTAGTGAATACATCGCTATTTTGTAACTTGACTAATCTGTAATTTGACATAAATTTTATTCTAATTTAATATAAATATATTGCATGACAATTGGAAGCAATAATTGTATTTTAACTATGTTTCGAACTAATAATATGAATTTTGTGTGCCTCAATGGGACAGAACCTGTAACTAACACAACATCTTATGAACCTGTGATCCAATAATAATGATATAATTATGATTAAAAAATACGTGTATTGGAGTATCTACTTCTATTCGAGTCTTTGGTTATCTTTTTACATATTTTGGAACCATACGCCAATTGTATCGCCAAAAGCGTTCAGTAGCTCCTCAAAAGTGCAGGTGTATGGCACTTTGAATACTTCAGTATGCGGGTCATATTTTGTCATGTACGTACTCAAATTGGATAGAACAGGGTCTATAAAACTCCATTTCTAAAGATTATGTTTTGGTGCATCGGTTCACTTGGGTGCGTATCCGATTGAATGAATGAGTGCCACATGGGCTACGCACAGGGCCCCAAGTCTGCTATTACAATAGTGTCAGAATGGTCGATCACTGATCTCGTAATTGTTGATTTTGACAAGTTTGGTAATCTACTAACATAATAGTGTCATTATGACTTTCCAATGTTCAACCACTGACACTCCACTGAACGAAATGGCATAAAATGGTAATCTCGTACATAATGACAAATGAATGACAGACGTTTGCGGTAATCTGCTAAAATTTTGACAGTTCCATCGATCAGTGACCTACCATTTAGAACGTAATTGTGTGTCATTGCTTTTCCCATAGAGTAACTTACATTCCACTACGATTTCATTACGAGACCACTGACATGCCACTGACCGATCAGTGAAGGACCATTATGAATTTAGCAGATTACGAACTTTTAGCAAAATGACAATGGCATCGTGTTGGAATGACGAATTTATAAAATTAGCAGACTAGGGGCCCAGATCACGTCCAGGTGGCAAATATAGTACCCCTGTAATGTTGAAACAAATGCTTCCTAAACTACTTACTTGTCCAACAGGCACGGCTTCGCCAGTGATGGGGTTTGCAAACTTCAGCTGTACGTTTGCTATGGGAACTCCACAGGCATTGAAATCCACGTTCTTCGTGCCCTTGAAGGTAATTGTTCCTAGTGCCATCGTCTCTGTCATACCGAAGCCTTGGTTAAACTCGATAGCATGCTGGAAGTAGAAGAAAATAAGAAAGTGAAGAGTGCTATTCTATCAACGTCTACCTGTATTAATTTAGGTCGAGTGAGCACGAAGTGAACTGTCATTCCATCTTGTTTGTATGGATTGATGGTGTGACGATCCGTCACTCCTAATCATAATCAGCCTATAATGTTCCCACTGCTGGGACACAGGCCTCCTCTCGGTGAGAGGGAGTGGACCGTAATCCACGACGCGGGCCCAATGTGTGTTGTTTTTATTAATAATGGGTTCATTCTTGACTCTAGTCTATGTCAGAGATGACAGAGACAAAGTCTACGATGGAGCCTGTTCACTCTAACTTTGAAGAGATTAGGGTTGTAAGCGTTTGGAAACACACAGACGCAGGCAGAGTTCCACTCCTTTGCTGTGCACATTATAAAAGACGTTTGGAACCGCTTAGTGCGAATTGGTGGAATAGCTACAAGGTAGGGATGGTAAGATGCAGTGCGTTTGGATGTCCGATGGTAGAAGGGGGCCGGTGGGATGAGGTCGTGGAGTTCTTGGGCACACTCACCGAAGTACAATCTGTAGACGACCGATAAGAAGGCAACCTTACGGCGATGAGCCAAGCTATGTAGCTTGGCATCTACCAGTTTTACGTCACCGATGAGCCCTTTGCTCTGCGTTTCACCGAGTCAAGCGCGGCAAGCTGATACTTAGCTGAGCCATCCCAAAGGTGGCTCAATACTCCATGCAGGATCGGAGTTGTGCTTTGTAAAGGGTTAAAAGCTGTCCAGGCCTGAAGTATCGCTTCATCCTATTTAGGACGCCCAGCTTCTTGGCTGCAGTTTGGGCTTTGTACTCGATGGTGGCGCCGAATTTGAGACTGGATGTCAACTCCATGCCTAGGAGCTCGAGCCGATCAGCCACAGGAACAGATGCACCCCGAAAAGTAGGGTGATGGTAGATGACACGTGTCTTTAATTTTTTGGTTCTAGGACATGCCGGTTTCCTCACGATGTTTTCCTTCACCGTTTTGAGAGCAGTGGTGATGAAATAATTTACACAAAGTAAAACGCCTGCCTGGGTTCGAACCTACGACCTATAAATCTTAAGTCGCAGCCATTACCACCAGACCACCACTGCTCTCCTAATAATACAAAATATTTATTTCATTTCGACACGTTTCACATGTTGTCAGACACATAGAAAAATCATAAATTTTATTTTTAACGGTAAGGGCCAGCCTGTCAATTCATTTCGAGAATGTAAAAATATGTTATCCGGTTTTAAATTGCGTAGCTATTGGAGAGCCACTCAATATTTGTTGTAGGGTGCTCTGTTGCGCATACATGCCAAACGATTGTCGAAACCAATATTTTTTTTAGTTGAAATGAGAGAAAAGAAAAACAAAAGTGTTAGTTTCTAGAAAGTGACCAGGGGCACTCAAGCTTAGGCCACGCTAGGGGACAGTCGACTGTTTTAGGTTAACCGAGTTAGGGTTGGTTAGGCCGGAGGCTATGTCTCAGTCAATGCCAAATAGCGAGTTTGTGTTGTTCATTGTAACCCATAGGATAGTCAGTATTATTTAATTAAAATTTTATTTTTGTGTATTGTTTATGTTTTTAAGTGACATATGCGAATTTCAAATATGGATTATTGTTAAGTACCTATCTGAAATAAATAAATGAAAAAAAATATATATAGTGGACATTGAGACAGGAATGCGAACGTTGCATATGAATTAGTAGAACTGGCACCCAGATCGCATGCAAGTTGCATTACATGCCTAACAATATTAAATAAACTTGCACGTCAATTGCTTGCAGGTCAAAAAGCGGCCTAAGAATAGTAGGCCAAAGAAATAGTAGTAGTAAAGAGTGAGATTAAAAATTGACAAGCGAACTTACTTTACTCTTCTGTAAGATAGCTTCAACGTCTGATGCAGCCAATGGCGCGGCTCCGCAGATGATGTGTCTAACGTTGCGATAGTGAGTTTCATTCACGTCTGGGTGCTTGCCTAGGAGGATCGCTGCAATGAGAATTAATTTATTTGTAGTCCTGTTCAGCAAAATAATTGAGAAACAAGGAACTGAAAAATAATTATTTGATATTGCATGATAAACATTTATTGTGGCGTTACAGGCCTAAATAAAACTACACACAAATCATAAGTCTCGAATAAAGAGGTGACCATTGCCGGGACGGAATCGCAGAGGATTTTGAAAAAGCACCGTTAGCGAACACTGGCCGCTTAGATCCCGCAAAGGGATGTCGCGGCCTAACAAGACATCCCGCGACGCACCGTGGCATCCCGCCGCGTTATCCCATAGTGCGCTCTCCAATGCCGTGTCAAGAAATCCCTTCGAGGCTACGAAATCAATAATATATTTTTTAATCCTTAGCTGTTCCATCCAGCTAGTCTATTCATAAATAACTAAATCATTACTCATGCTCGGAAAGTAGGCCTGATGTTGCCTGAGGAGCGGGTTGAAAGTATTACTTTCCAGCCCTAGGGAGAATCGTTTTGCAACTGATAGCCGTCAAATTATAGAAAAAATCCTTGAACATTTCTGTTGCAACTTTCTATACAGCCAGTCAATTACAACGCGATATCAAATTGAAATAACGTAAACGTGATTATTAACTTAAGATTATATTTTTAAATGACTTTATAATAATTTACCTACTTTCAATGATTTCTTTAAAATAACATAGATTTGGGCAAAATATTTTCCATTTCTTCAATGATGATAATGTAAAATAATGAATAGCAGGCCGGTTACAGAAAAAAAAATAGGACGGGAAAGCGGCAGTCCGATCTTCATGTGTTTTTTCGAAAGATTTGTATTGACAACGTCGACGAGTTCTTCAGATTCAGATATGGATTTTTTCTTTAACTGATTCGTGTTTTTATTTTTACTTTCCTTGTATTCATAATGAAAAGCACAGTGTTTAACCCGGGTGAAAGACTTATTTAGTCCCTCGAATTATTGGCACCCTCGCTCGTCTCGGAACTAAATCTGTTGCTTTCACCCCTAGGATAATAATGTACTATTTCGATATCAAGCTTCATTTGAGTGACAAGTTCACAAAGTGAGCTTAATTACACACAACATAAAGGTCTTATGTTTATACGAATTTGATACTCACCTCGGGTTCTGCTGTCGAGACACGAAAATGTTGTTACAGAATAGCGAATAGCACTAGTGGTTTGCATAGTCTATAACAAAAGGTCCGTATTGCCAGTGATGACATATGGAACTAACACGTGGTCGCTCACAATGGGCCTCATCAGAGGGCTCAAAGTAACTCAAAGGACAATGGAGAGGGCAATGCTTGGAGATTCCTTGCGTGATCGAATCAGGAATGATGATATCCGCAAGAGAACTAAGGTTATTGACATAGCCCAGAGGATCACCATACTAAAATGGCAGTGGGCAGGGCACATTGCTCGCAGAACAGATGGTTGATGGGGCCTAAAAGGTCTGGAGTGACGCACCGGAAGACGCAAGCTTAAAGGCCTCCCACTAGGTGGACCGATGACATGGTGAAGGTCGCGGGTAGCCGATAGATGCGAGACGCGCAAGACCAGCAGTGGACGTCCTTCGGCTGATATGATGATAAGGATGATAGCTAAAGTCTACATGGAACATAAAGTAAATGTACTCACCGACAGGAGGTATAATGTAAAGCAACGAAGTATTCTGAGTCTTCAAGATGTCCAAATACGTACTGGCAGAGAAGTTAGCCATGGTGACCAACTTGCATCCTTTAGACAGATGCCCCATGAGAGCAATTACAAGTCCATAAATATGGGAGAATGACAGGAATGCAGGGAGAATATCTTGGAAATCACCTGAAAGTAAAAAATAAGAATTATAAAAATGTACAATGTCGTAGGGCCGTAGCTTGGAGTTGCGGGATTTGTTCGAAAGAGTCACCGTGGTCCTGGAACACCAAGGGCATTTGGAGATACACTTCTGCTCCGCCCAGAGTGGAAGGAGTCATTTGATGATTTTCAATCCTTAACAAAAGGGTTGTTGCATGGAATTAAAACGGCAAGCTGAGATGAGCGCTATGAACGAAATTCATCAGCCCTTAATGTTCTTATTGCTGAGATAGTCCTGCCTATGTACTGTTAAAGGTATTGGGAAATAATCCCCCACGTAAGCCCAGCTCGGTTTGATGGAAGTATTAATTTAAATTATAATAATTAGTTTTTCTTATTAACTCTAGATACTGAAGAGAAAAACAATTTTTATCTGTAATCAAATAACAGGTGGCTTAAAAAGGCCACTATAGCAGAATCATAATATTAGCCACACAACAATCTGTTAAATTTAATTCTCATCTTTATCGCTAACGCATTAGGGTTGATTGGGAAGATTTAACAGTGGCGCGTAGCGTGATGTGCTTTCTGATTATGCTAAAGTGGCTTTTTAGACCCACTAAACTAACTGTAACTAAAACTCTGCGCCAAAAAAGAAAACTGTGCCAATCTAACAACAAAAAAGAACAAAAAATTTAATTTGGACCCATAAACAAATCCATTCCCAAGACTTTTTTAACTGATGAAGTCTATCAATAAGCTGCGCCAAGCCCTAAAAAATTAGAAAAATGGGTGGAAAATGATCAGTACAAATATCAGTTTCACTTACCGTGTGCAGTATACGGGAAACAGATCTCCTTTTGATGCATAAGCTCTATACCAGCTAATAGATTATCGAAAGTAATCTCAACGCCTTTAGGCATCCCTGTAGTTCCACTTGAAAATGGTATGCAAGCCACATCGTCTCCTTTTCTTGTTATTTTATCCAATACACCATAATCAGGTTTTGCCTTTTCTGCTACTTCTGAATATCTTGTAACATCATTAGGAACTGGTTTGCTAGGATTATCAACTAAGATTATTTTGGCTTGTATCTTTACTGCTTTTAGAGATTTTGTGACGGTTTCATAATATTCTGGTAGCGTTATGAAGACCTTTGGCTCTGTGATGGTTGTTTGGTGGGCGAATTGGTCTGTGAAGGAAGAGATAGATGTAATGAATAAGTACCTTATCTCAATTGCTTAGTTTTATTGTAAACAGATATGCTATAAATTTGGCAGACAGACTTTAACTAGCTTTTATAAAAGACCAAAGTTTTCGGCACTTAATTTAATATTGTTTTTTTTTTTTGTTTTGTAACATGAAACTCACTATGTTGACATAGACAGCGAGTTTCATGACGACGACAAACGGCAGCGGCGGCGGCGGTGTCATTGTAGGCGTTTCGAAGATGACGATGACATTGATGTCATAGTCTTTAGTTACACTGGAGCTCTAACACTATTTCATGTTTTAGTTACATTATGGTGTACGTGACTCGTAACTACATATCCCATCAAAAACCCGAAACAGGGAGCAAAAGTTCCATGTTAATAATATCCGTGATTGTCGACTTCCGCGAAAAAAAAATGAGATCTAAATGTGCTCCAAGTTCTGTAGATAATCCTGAAATAAGGTAAATGAAGGTTCAAAATTCGACTTGGTTAATTGCGGCCCTAGCAGCATCCGTTTCGAAATTATATATTTTAGAACGCCCAAATTACTTCCAATCATTATGAAGGTTTCATATGGTTTCATCGTGATAAATCGTTTAGTTTAAAAGTTGCATCGTTTTGTTAACACTGCGGTCACAGTAGCGATTTTAAAACGATTGTTTTTTTTTTAAATCTGTAAAATAAAGATTTTTTTTAATGCTTTTTCCGTCGATAAAATTAAGTGTAGTTTTAAATGTAAAAAGTTAAAATAAAAATCAAAATCATTTTATTTCAAATAAATCATTTACAGGCACTTTTGAAACGTCAATGTCGGTCAGTCAAAAGCATGGAAGCTATTTGCACGTTCCAAAGCGTAGATCTCTATGGAGAAGAACGTGCAAGAAACTCCACGGATACTCTTACATAAGGTACTAACATAGTTTTTTAAGTTCATACTAACAAAATAAATGTGTGTCTGGAATTGGATTAAATTACAAAAATCTTATTAATATTATCTTTGATTGCTTCTATATGTGAGGACAAAGCAAAGAACAAAAAAAATATATAAAAATTTCATAGATAAATGTATAGATTAAAATAAGCTAGTGGCAGGTAAGAGGTGACCAGTCTCAACTGACGGCGCCTGTTCACGAACATGACGTGTATATCAGCACCATCTAGCTCAACCATTTTTAAGAGAAGAGAACCAAATGATCCAACACACGCGCCACCATTAGCGAAACAGTTGTGTGAGCATGACAAGCTCTCAACTGCCACGCTCGTTCATGTCAAACTAATTAAGTATTGCTAGCTCTATCCAATGGGCAATTTTTTAGTGATGTATGTAGGTATGACATATTTCATAAGTCTATAGGAGGTAGTTTTACAGTTTTCTTTTTATACTTGGTAAATAAACTATGTCCAAAAGATACTTGTGAATGGGATCTCAATTCTCAGTCTTTAAATTTTTACTAATTTGTAAAACTATTTTGTAAAAATCGTGAAAATCATCTAGTTGTTTTATAGCTAGCATCTGATGATGATACTCGTACTTACAAACTAGCAGTCGCGTCAACTCAAACTAGCAGGTGAGCGAATGTTCAAAGTACCTACATACTAACACTATTCTATTCCACACATTTTGTTACTAAGAAAATAAGCAAGTTGTGGAAGCACTGGGATCTTGCTCTATGACTTTGAATTATGACAGTTCTTGACCAGTGAAGACATGAGTGACATCATCGTCTGTTTTGGCGCGAAAATTTAAACTGTTTAAAAACGCAATTTTAGCAATAAATTAAAGCGTTTTCATTTTTTATTTATATGGCGGTCTATTCTAGACGGAGTTCTTTAAAATGAAAGCAAAAATAGATTTTGGATAGGCAAAAACAGAAAATAATGACGCCGGGGAATAAGAGCGAAGTGAATTACTTTTTAAAATGTTTTCGTAATTTATTATGAAGTGTCCGTTCTATTGTAACAATTAAAATGTACATTATAAAAAACAAACGAATACGAATTATGGTAAAGGTTTCATACGCGTTGATTTATAGGCCACTTTTTACAATGTCCTTTATCGGTTGATGATAATATGGGTGCAGTCACAGTCTCACAGAACAGATACCTGCTCTGTGGATGAAATTACTAGCTACACCCACATTTCGGGGGGTTTCGGGGTGAAGGTAGTATATATATATAGTATAGGGGCTATATTTGCTCCTTTTTCTTTACCTTTACGAATAATATATGCTTAAAATACTAAAATTGTTGCTACTTATCCGGTTAAACCTCTATTCCTCGGAGTGATTATATTAACATTGTAATACATTTTTATCTAGAAACATCGAGACCAGACTTTTAATGATTCATAATAATTTGACCATTATCGAAATCCTGTCCAGATGTCTTGGAATATAGATTGTGAAGTAATCTATATCTATATTTATATAAAATGAGTCATCGCATCACGCGTGTACGACTGGATCGATTTTGCTAATTCTATTTTTGTTGTTTTTGTTATTATCAGAAAATGGGTTTTGCGTACTTACAATAACATTTAAATTTTTATTACACATTTTTCGGAACAGTTTAGTGAGGAATTGTTATAAGAAGCCACAACCTTTTACAATATTACAGATACTTATGGGTCTAACCTTAGCAATGTGTATCATCACGCTATACTTTCAAGAAGCTGAGCAGCGAAAAACCATGATATAAATAAGATCGGTTATTTCAAGCTATAGGTAGTTAGGTCATAGACCATCGGTTTAAAGGCAGCCTTTCGAAAGACTTGGTGTGGGTTCGAATCCTAACAGTCATGATTATTTTTGAATTATATTTTTTTTAATTATTCATTTCCTTTCCTTTTTGATTCATACTAATATTTTCATGATTGTATTTTGTATATTTTTTTAGCATTTATCTATGCCATAATATAATAATGGCCAAGGTGTTAAAGAGTAATTAACAGAACCTATTTGCTTCTGTATTTTTGCTCTGTTTCATCACATTAAAAAGTGCAAAACCCATGTAGATAGGTTTTACACAAAACCAGATAAGAATTATGGCAATTTAATTCTTATCTGGTTTTGTTTTATTCATTAATGAAATCAACTAATTACGTAATGCAGATACCCGTAATGCCATCTAAGTATAGACCCAAATAGTACTATTGACAGATAGTGTATGTCGATCGATATAAAAATGATTTTTTTAATATCATAAACAATATCGTTCTGAATGCACATAAAATAAAACGAACACCAAACTAATATTTTGAAAGTTCAACTTTAGATTTCATAGATGGCCTTATGCATTTGATCTCATTTTTAACCGACTTCCCAAAAAGGAGGTTTTTTTTTCTATGTATGTACATCGATTACGCCGCGGTTAATGAACCGATTCGCGTGATTCTTTTTTTGTTCGACGCGAAATAGCTGCCAGGTGGTCCCATAAAAATTTCTTTCAGTTTGGTTTAGTAGTTTTTATTTTATAAGCATTATTGTTATTTTTTTAGTGTTTACACCAGTTCTTAACATAACATTGCGCCGGTACCACTCCAAAGTGAAAAATAAAAAACTTTAATTTCGGAAGTCGGTGTTTTTGGTTATTTTTTCGTTTTTTGACACCGACTTCCGAAATTAAAGTTTTTTTCTTTCTTCCGAAGTTATTTTGTACCTTGTAGTGTTTTGTTTTTGGAAGTCGGTTGTATTTTTTGTAAAAAAGTTTTTTTGAATCACATATTCGTCAACAGGCGTGGGCTTTCACTTGCTAAACATAATAAGCTTGAGTTGCGCAATTATTAATCTTTACGGGCCAAGGCCATAAAGAAGGCTGTTAGAGGCAGTATGCACAGAGCATTTCACGCAGCAGAATACCGCATGGATACGCGTCGTATGTGGTCACGATCCTCAGCAGAGAAGAAAAATGCGAACCTAATATAAGAAGGCCACTCGCATAATTATACGAATAGTGTTAAATTTTGCTGACGGCACACATCACAACCAAGAAGATGGTTGTTATTTCAGAAGATAGCCTATGTTGTATGCTTCAGCATTAATTCATTTCTTCTGTATAATTATGGTGAAGCCACCAACCAAGCAGACCATCAATACGGAAAATTTTGACAAATGTTTTTGGAAAAAAATAAGGAAAATATTTCCATGAAAACGTCTATGGAAATAAAAATTAGAATCATCAAATTGAGTTTTATGATTCTGTTAACACATTTAATTTTATAAAATTTTGTAAAGGCACTCGGCTGAAAGTCTCACAACATGTCCAACAAACTGTCTAGCTGAAACAAGATCATAGCTGCTTGCTCCGGTGACGTTGTTTTACTTATTCCCAATATTATGTTCTGTTTAGTTTCAAAACTGTTCAAACTAAACAGAACAAAACTGTTCAGGGGTGCATGGCGTCTGTTACCATCTTAAGACCCAAGCCAACCTCACCTGCTAGCGGTGCACCCTGCTGTCCAACGGACGAGGCTCTGGCGAACCTGGTTTCCCTCTCGTAGGGTTGTGGGGGTCAGACGGCTGGTCGCCCCACGTAAAACCAACTTCAGCCAAATAATCAAATAGACAAGAAGTTGAAAACGGGTACTCGGGCTAGGGCGTCGCCGCATAACGACGCGCAGGCACATCGCCCTAAACCTGCGATAAGTGGGCTAAGGCTACCGTGTCGAGTACGAGCACGGCTAAAGAGGATAGTACCCAAGAAGAAGTTCCGCTCTGCCACCTGGAACATTGGCTCCCTAACCGGACGTTGCCGAGAACTCGCGGACGTACTTGCGAAGCGTCGGGTCCAGTGCGCCTTCCTTCAGGAGACGCGCTGCGTGAGCGCGGCGGAGTGGCCGTGGTGCTGTCTAAGGACCTTCAGGATGGACTCCTTGAAGTAGACCGATGCAGCGACCGGTTGATGCGAGTTAGGGTGCTGATCGAAGGGTCGGTAACGAACCTAATCAGCGCCTATGCTCCTCAAACTGGTTGCTGTGAGTCTGAAAAGGAGGCCTTCTGGGATGAGTTCGAGGACGTACTACGCGCTATTCCGAATTCCGAAGGTGTTTTGGTTGGAGGGGATCTCAACGGTCACGTAGGTCAGTTTGCTGGAGAGTACGGACGTGTTCACGGTGGTTTTGGATATGGCCAGCTAAATGCAGAGGGAGTCAGTATACTCAGCACCTGCACTTTGTCTGACCTAACCATCGCGAACACGTTCTTTCAGAAGAAGCCCCAGCATCTTATTACGTACCGTAGTGGTGCCTACTCAACCCAAATAGATTACCTGCTGGTGCGACGGTGCCACATTGGCAAGGTTACCAACTGCAAAGTCATCCCAGGTGAAAGCCTAACGGCTCAACACCGCCTCCTTGTCCTGGACTTTGTGGTTGTACCGAAAAAGAAAGTGACCGAAAAACGCAAACCCCGCACAAAGTGGTGGTTGCTTGATGGTCCTAGGCAGTCGGACTTCATCGCGGAGGTCGAGCATCTCGAGATCAGTGCTCCGCATGAGTCCGCTCAAGAGATCTGGAGTAGGATCCATTCAGCAATCACCGATGCGGGTAAGCGCGTCCTTGGCACTTCTCGTGGTGGCCGCACCATAGAAAAGGAGACGTGGTGGTGGGATGACGGGGTGCAGGAGGCGACTCGGAAGAAGAAGGTTTTATTTAAACAGTGGCAAGGGTCCAACTCTCCGGATGACAGAGAGGCATATGGAGCGGCTAAGCGCGCTTGCAAAAAAGCTTTAGCCAGAGCCCGCAGCAAAAGTCTGGCGCCCTTGTACGACAAGCTGGAAACTGCGGAGGGGCAAAAGCTTATTTTTAAGCTGGCGCGTGCCCGGGAGAAAGCTACACGGGACATTAGCAAATGTCTCTGTGTAAGGGACGCCCAGGGTAAGCTGCTCTACGATGCCCCCTCTGTTAAGGAGAGATGGTGTACATACTTCGCGGAGCTGTCTAACAAACAGCATCCCCATAACCTTCCTCCCGAACCGCCTCCTAACCTTGGACTTATTTCCCCTATTTCCCCCGACGAAACCCGAAAGCGGTCGGGCCTGACAATGTGCCAATTGAAGTGTGGAAGGCGATGGGCCCACATGGCGTGGACCTTCTGACGGATCTTTTTAACCGCATCCTGATCACCAAGGAAATGCCGAACCAGTGGCGATTTAGCCTGATTATCCCTGTATACAAAGGCAAAGGTAGCGTACAGGATTGTAGTAGCTACCGCGGTATCAAGATCATGTGCCACACCATGAAGCTCTTCGAGCGCATCATTGACACACGGCTCCGTAGCGAGTGTACTGTCTCTGAGTGTCAATATGGCTTCCGGGCGGGTAACAGCACCATGGACGCAGTATTCGCCTTACGGAATCTGGCTGAAGCTTACAGAGAGAGAAGGAGAGCTTTGCATATGGCCTTTTTAGACCTGCAGAAGGCCTTCGACTGTATACCTCGGCAGTCCATCTGGTGGGCACTGCGCTTCAGGGGCGTTCCCGAGGCCTATATTGACATTATCAGAGACATGTACCGCGATTCCGTGTCCTCTGTCCAGACCGCTGTTGGCGAATCGAATGGCTTCCCAATATCTGTTGGCGTTCACCAAGGCTCGGCTCTTAGCCCGTTCTTGTTTAACGTAGTGCTCGATGTAGTTACGGCAAACATCCAAGATAAGCCCCCATGGCTAATGATGTATGCCGATGACATCGCCCTCGTTAATCAGAACAAAGCCCATCTTGAGCGCAAAGTCAACATTTGGAAGGACACGCTTGAAAACGGTGGTCTGAGACTAAATGTGGCGAAGATTAAGTACATGTCCTGTGGCGGCACGGATTCAAATAGGTTCATCCGAATAGGTTCGGACCTGATCAGAAAGTCCGATACGTTCAGGTACCTTGGATCCGTGCTGCACGAGTCTGGCAACGTGGACGACGATGTCCAAGCACGTATAGGCGCGGCTTGGGCGAAGTGGCGCGAGGTAACGGGCGTTGTATGCGAAAGCAAAATGCCTCCGAAGCTCAAGGGGCAGATATATAAATGCATCATACGGCCTGTCCTACTGTACGGCGGTGAATGTTGGCCAGCACTAAGCAGACACACCCAGGAGCTTCGCGTCACGGAGATGAAGATGCTGAGGTGGATGAGTGGCGTAACGCGATCCGATCGCATACGCAACTCTTTCATCAGAGGTAGTCTTGGTGTCCGTGACGTGGGGGAAAAACTGCAAGAGTGTCGTCTGCGATGGTATGGCCACATCATGCGCCGCCCTATGGAGTACGTTGGTCGGGGATGCATGAATATGGCTGTTCTTGGGGCTAGGTCCCGTGGTCGCCCTCGCAAGCGCTGGTTGGACGTCGTTAAGTCCGACATGAGAGCCAATGGCCTAACTGAGAAGGATGTCCAAGATCGGGCAAAGTGGAGGAAGCTAAGTAGGAAGGCGGACCCTGGCAATAGCCGGGATTAACGCCAGGTAGAAGAAGTTTCAAAACTGTTCAAATCCATTGAGCCCGTCATGATACGTCATGACCAGCACAGGGCCAGAAACTATCCGTTGCGGGCTTCACCCTTCACTGGATCATGGGGAACTGTAGATCCTTCAGAGACGAATTCGCGAAGAGTTTAAAAAGCCACTTTTCTTCTTACCTTTTTCACAGTTTCGTACATGAATTTGCCAGAGATAAACTGAACTTCATTACAACAAATGGTCACGGGCTACAAATTGCAGGCAGTCAAAAACGGCAAAGTCAAGCCTATACTAGGCATGCTTTTTAAGTTCTGTCGTTTCCATATTTTGAATTTGGAACTGTTCTATATTCGAATGTGTAGAAATTTTTTTAGTGACAAATCTCGCGAAGGACGCCCAAAATCCGCCTTCACTGAAGATAACATCATTGCTGTGAGACAACTAACTCTCGAAGATCGTCATGCGACGTATCAAGAGATAGAGGCTCTATTAGGCATCTCAGGGACAACCATTCAGAAGATCTCGCATAAAGCGTTTGGTGTGAGAAAGCTAGTTTGCGGTTGGATACCGCATCTGAATTCCGACGATCACAAGGCGGCCCGCGTCAGATGGTGTAAGAAAACTCTGCAAAGTTTCAACCGAAGAGCGTCAAATCACGTCTACGACATCATCAGTGGTGACGAATCTTGGATCTATGCCTACGATCCTGATTCCAAACAACAATCTACAATCTGGGTCTTTCAAGACGAGCCAAAGCCGACTAAAGTTGTTCGTTCTCGAAGCACTTCAACGAAGATGGTGGCCACGTTCGTTGGAAACACCGGCCATGTTGCGACTATTGCACTTGAAGTTCGTAGAACGGTTAACGCAGAGTGGTATACAACAGTTTGATTACCACAAGTCATCGCCGAACTTCGAAAATCTAACTCAAAGCGATGCATCATCCTGCACCAAGACAACGCAAGCTCACACAGCGCTCGTCAAACGATTGTGTACTTGAAGCAGAAATAGGTAAATATTCTTGACCATCCTCCACACAGTCCTGACTTAAGTTCTAACGATTTCCTTACATTTCCTAAAATTAAGAAAGTCTTCGTGGTTAAAGGTTCCAGTCCGGTGAAGAAACAGTCGACGCTTTCAAGTCAGCCATTTTGAACACCCCCACTTTAGAGTGGAATAAATGTTATAATAACCGGTTTGAACGAATGGAAAAGTATATTAGGCTACGTGGTGAATACTTTGAAAAACAATAAAAAGTACTATAAGGTTCTAGTTGTGTTTTTTTCTTCAAATGACAAAACCTAAAAGGCATGCTTCGTACATGCGACTTACTATACGACTTTTCAGCCCAAGTAGAAACACCCTCCGAATAATAATAATAGGTATAACTACGGGCTAATTATTTCTCTAAAATACCTCTTTTCAACATAGACGCCATAGACAGCCCAATGCGCAGAGGATGCTTCAACGCCGAGAAATCAGTCGCTGACTTCATCCTAAAAATGAGGCCTTTGCTTCGCGTCGTGAACTACTCCGCGAAACAGTGAGGTCGCTCCGCGAAACCTTTAATGCACCCAGGAGGTTCCTGTGCATTTGAGCGGAGCTAGGCTCGCTAACCTAGCCAGGACTCCGATGCACAACGGACCAAATGGTAGTCTAAGTGCGGATAACGGAGTCTCATCGATAAAGAAGGCTGGTGAAAATTGGTGTTTCTAAGATGTAAAAATGTGGAGTAAAATGGAGGAGGCCTATACTCAAAGAGAGGTCCTTAATAAACAAAACATATTTTGTAATGCATAAATTAATGGATTTTTCAATCAAAACTATTTATTAAATATTGAATGAATTACTATTTAACCGACTTCTTCAAAAAGGAGGTTTTATGTTCGGCTGTAGGTATGTATATTTTTTTTATGTATTTTGACCGATTTCTCCGCCAATTCTGGACCGATTTTAAAAATTATTGTTTTATTCGAAAGCCCTATTGCTCTTAAGGTGGTTACATTGTCACGCAGTGAGAATCTGATGATGGAAGGTATAAGTCAGGATCTGATGATGGGATCCCATGCAAAATATTTGTTCAGCGATAATTTCGCCAATTTTTTACCGATTTGGTTGATCCTGTTTTTGTTTGGAAGAGTATTTTCTCAGACTAGTCCCACTCAAATTTGGTGAAGATTTGATAAAGAACTTCGGAGGTATGCAACGGAACTCTTCAATCAATGATAGCAAATGGATCGGGATTTCTGAAATCGCATGTCTGTTGATTGTTTTCACCAGTTCATAACATAACATCACGCCGGCACGCTGTGTTTGTGATTTTTTTATTTATCACTTTTTAGTGGTACCACTAAAAAGTGAAACATAAAAAACCTTTTAACAAAAAAATAAAACCGACTTCCAAAAACAAAACACTACAAAGTAAAAAATAACTTTAATTTTGGAAGTCGGTGTTCAAAAACGAAGTAACCAAAAACACCGACTTCCGAAATTAAAGTTATTTTTTTGTCAAAAAGCTTTTTTTACTTGATCTATTTGTATACCAATAAATATCAAAGATGCATGAATCAATATAATTAATTATTTGTTTATAAAATGAAATTGAATATTACATAATTATGAATCATGTAATTACCGAAATGTTTGTTAAGGAAAAATTAATGGTTTTAATAATAAATAATAATAATGACATGATAAAAGTATAAGTAATTATCAGTTTCTATTCTTAAGCTTGGAAAATTGTTATCAACGCCGCTGGTATCATTCGCCGATGAATTTATCATAATCTATACATATAATGTGCAATAAATGCCTGTGATTTTAAGGAAATATAATTATCTAATCACATCATCATAGTTCGTTTCGGCTGATATGATCACCTAATCACAGCATGTGTCATAGTTTAAGGTTTATATGCAGTCTTTTCCCGGTATGACTAATAGAATAGAATACTCTTTATTAACGCCTTTGGGAAACCCCAAAATAAATTCAATTTTCTGAAGTATTTTTAGTCAAATCTAGAAGTTCCCAACTATTCAGACAAACGTCGAAAGAACAATATTTTCAGGCTTTGCCTAGTCGATCCTAGAAGCGACTGACAGACTCGTTCAAACGTCGATCTATCCACTGTACTTGATTACAAGAACAGTACATATTAATGTTTAAATACGTGAGATGAAAAATCTTTGTTTTTATTCAAAACTTGGTATCTACTTTGCATAAATTGTTTAGAATGCATTTTCATAGATTTCTGAGTACCTTTTGTAAGTTCGTACGTAATTTAAAATAATTTATTCCATAGTTTCCTTGATATATTTTATAGCTTGTAAATGAAGAAATAAAGCTTTTATCAAACCCAGTTATAGAAAAGAGCGTTGAATAATACATTGTTATATGAAGGTTGAAATTAACAGATTTAATCCCGAGACGGTGATTCAGTTCGAGGCAATAAATAAGTCTTTCACCCGAAGTAAACACTGTGTTTTTCATTACGAATACAAGGAAAGTCAAAATAAAAACACGAAATAGCTAAAGATAAAAATCCATATCTGAATCTGATGAACTCATCGTGTTATTACTAATGTCTGCTATAATTATGTAAAAAATAAGACCACAATATAATTTGAATAAAAAAACCAATGAAGATCGGACTGACTCTTTCCCGCCTCTTTTGTTTTTTTTTTCTGTGACCGGCCAGCTAGTCAGATATTATTTTACATTTTCATTATTGGAAAAATGTTATGCAAATAAGGGTTTAGCCCAAGCCAATGTTATTTAAAACAGTTGAAAGTAAATTACATAAAAAGTCATTAAAAAAAATATCTTTATTATTTTAATTTTATATGGTTGAATTTATATGTTTAACAAGATTTTTTTTTATAATTTAATGGCTATTAGTTGGAAACTATTCTCCTTAGGGCTGAAAAATAATACTTTCAACCCGCTCCTCAGGCAACTTCAGACCTACTTTACGAGTATGAGTAATGAAAATGCCTTTTATTTATCCGTGTGTATTTATAATTCCTCAGCATAAAGATTCTACCTGAATATCCTATGAACTTAGCACTATGCTGGATGATAGCTATTTTAAACGAATGTGACGCTTCCCAACTTGCATTATTTCGTTATTTTTTTGTTTTGATGATTCATGCTTGGCTGAAATATTTCTTACTAACTTATTGGTTTTTAAATTATTTGGGTAATGTGGTAAAAATTCTAAATTTCAAATTAGTAGGTTCCCTTTACAATAATGCAATAATCACTCGTATGATCACCAGATTTACGTATAGTACTATAATTATAGCACTATATACATATATACCCACTTTTTTCAGGATTTAACTTACAAAGTTTTATTTTTTTTATTTTTCCTGATCTTGTAATTTTTACAACATTTTATTTTGCAGTACTGGTACGGGCTATTTGCAATTTCATTATATTAAACCTTGAAGGAAAGGGGTTCGACCTTTTTTCTATTGGAGCTGGCATATACCCCCCCAATTTAAGTTTTTTCAAAGTTGCGGCGTACAATCTAACATGCATATATACCCATATATGCATGTTAGATTGTACGCCGCAACTTTATAGGATACTTAAAAAAATGTTATCAACATGGCGCCCTAAAGTGTTACGTTGCCAAGATATTTGAAAGTAAAGTTACCATCTGAGAACAAAGAAAATCATTCAATATGAACTTATTACGCACTTGTATGCAATAGATTGTTTTCTAATAATAATTCTAGGCTTGATTTAACCATTTATATAAATTAAACACTATTTTTTTGGGAAGTTCATAATAAAGTGGTTTTCACGTGATTTTATTTTCACCTTCTTACAAAAAATGATTAAATGAGGCTGGGAAATATTATTTGAATTTAATCTAATGCATATAAGCACATAATTAAGTAATTTTTAAATAATAGTTATTTATGATAATAGCGGTGTCACATGGTGATTTCACCTCGGAATATCTCGGCATCGTGACACTTTAGGCCACCATGTTCCTAACATTTTTTTTTGTTGAAGTGTCCTCTATCCATATATGCATGTTAGACTGCGCACCGTGATTTAAAAAAAAATAGCGGCGGGGTTGCCATACCACAATGGTTCTATGCCCTTTAACCTCTACGAATAATTTAGCATTTTCATAATAATCACACGTTCAAACAACGCAGTTTTTGCACAAAGATAAGTAATTTTATTCATGTCTGATGGCCTAAATTAATACACCGTAGAAACAGGGAAATGAAAAGTACACGCTTATGCGCAAATATTTTCTTCCCTCAATACGTGTGTAAGTCTTAACTTATTGGAAAGCGGTCACCTCCTTCTGCGAAGCAGTAATACTAGCAAAGTAGGAAGCCGAATGCGTGAGAGAGAGGGAAACCTCGCGCCCTAGCCGCCCCAACAGAAGAAGACGCCTAGGGCGTCGGGAGTTACAGGACGATTCTCGGCCACCTGCGGACGACGAGCATTGGGTTTTTCGCCGTCTGATCAGAACCAGGCCCGGGTCGACGGTGCGCTATGTTCCACGCGCGCCTCAAAGAGCTGTCAGTAAATAAGACGGGGCCCGCTAGGGCCAGTGCTTGCTGGGGATGCGGACTTTGTTCGAAAGAGGCACCGGAGCCCTGGAACGCAAAGGGCACTAGGAGGAACACTGATGGGTTTTAGTCAGTAAGACCCATGGTTATTTCATGAAAAAATCATTGAATAGGGCTTAATGGACTTAGAGGGTTATATTGATGATTAAAATGGTTATAATTATTTATATAAATACGCGTTACGGCCGTGAATCGTATTTTGTTCAACATACTGATTCACACTAACCGGCAAATTGAAAAAAAAAAACATAAAAATATTTGAATTTCGCGGGCTACACTGGCACTTCCACCTTAAGGTACCTCCAGGGTAGCCCGCGAAATTCAAATATTTTTATGTATTTTTGCAATTTGCCGGTCAGTGTGAAGCTGTATGTGGACCAAATGCGATCCGCGACCGTAACGCGTATTTTTCTAAAGAACTATAACCATTTTAATCATCAATATAGCCCTCTAAGTTCATGTAGTTCGAAATAATGAATATTTCAGAAATAATCACGCGTTACGGTCGCATTTGGTCCACATACAGCTTCACACTGACCGGCAAATTGCAAAAAACATAAAAATATTTGAATTTCGCGGGCTACCCTGGAGCATTCACCTTAATGTTATTTAGCTGCTATGCCCAAGAAAACGTCTCCTTTTCAATCCACTAATATGTAACAAGCAAAAGCAAACTCACCCTCTTTACAAATAGGGTTGACAGTCGTCAACACGCACCCCGCTTGCAAGCACCCTAATGCCACAACGGGGAATTCGGGGCAATTCGGCAACATGACTGACACGACATCTCCCGGCTTCAAACCGAACTTCTTGACAAGAGAAGTCGCAAAGGCTGCTGTGCATTTTTCTAACTGCGTATACGTGTAAGCCTTCTTGGTTTCTGCGCTTTCCTGGGAATAAAAATAAAAGTTAATTGCTGATATATGTACTTAAATATAATTTTAGGGTTTGACATGTCTCAGGACCCTGAAATCCCGGGAAAAAGGGCATTCTACAGCTATTCGAAGTACACAAATAATTTTTACCCTTATATGTCTTTGGCTTACTTAGAATTCTCGGCTTTTTTTTGGAATAGTATTTTCTCGGACTGGTCCCATTTAAATTTGGTGAAGATCTGATGAAGAACTTCGGAAGTAGGCAACTGAACTCTTTAATGAATGATAACAAATGGATCGGGATTTCTGAAATCGCATGTCTGTTGATTGTTTACACCAGTTCATAACATAATATCACGCCGGCACGCTGTGCTTGTGGCGTACCACTAAAAAGTGAAAAAAAAAACACTTTAACAAAAAAAAACAAGTGCAAATGACAAACTGACATAGAATTTAAGTCAGTTTTAACATTTGCACTTGTCAATTTCGTCTCCGGGATTAAAAAACAGGCTGTAGCACAGATATGACAGAGACAAAGTCTACGATGAGCGAGCTTACTCAGAAGGAGCCTGTTCACTCTAACTTTGAAGAGATTAGGGTTGTAAGCGTTCGGAAACACAAACACAGGCAGAGAGTTCCATTCAAAGGAGTGGACATTTTTGCCTGCGTCTGTGTTTCTGTGCGCATTATAAAAGACGTTTGGAAACGCTTAGTGCGAATTGGTGGAATAGCAACAAGGTATGGATGGTAAGTTGCAGTGCGTCTGGATGTCTGATGGTAGAAGAGGGCCTGTGGGATGAGGTCGTGAAATTCTTGGGGACACTCACCGAAGTACAATCTGTAGAAGACCGTCAAGTAGGCATCTTTGCGGCGATGAGCCAGTCGAATGCAGCAAGTTGGTATTTATTATGGCAAAGGTATCTAACATTTTACTCTACCTAAAAATCTAGATAAGTAGGTACTTACAAGTGCAACAAGATTCTTGTATCCCGCCGAATCAGCCCACAAACGGTCAATAAACCTTTGTTTTGGCACAATAATATCAGGAATGGTTGACTTAATTATAAATTCGTCATTTCTGAACACTACACTAGTAGACAATTTCCTTTGCCATTTCAAGTTTTTAATTTCCCGTAAGAGAAGTTTTCGCGCCATATTTTGTATGTTCGCAATCGAATTGGCTGGCAGCTAATGTACGAATAACGTCGCGACTCGCGATTATATAGTCGAGCGTACCAAAATGTTTCTAGTTACCTACCGAATCGGTATCTTAGTTGCATCGGTACCTATCTTGGTTGATTTTAACCCCCGACGCAAAAACGACGGCTAATTGCTATAAGTTTGACGTGTCTGTGTGTGTGTCTGTTCGTGGCATCGTAGCAGGCTCCCGAACGGATGAACCGATTTTTTTTTTTGTTTGAATTTGATATGTGAAATAGTCGGGAGTGCTCTGTTTAATGCACTCCCGATTATCTCGCGTGTGCGCTTTGTTTAATGAAAATCGGTCCAAGATGGCCGCTGCCACAAACTGGCGATTTACATAGATTTTTCACAATTCACTCAATATGGGTATAAAATGAAAGGGCTTGACTGGTAGAATAATGTAAGTACCTACACTGTATTGAAAGTGAATGAGGAAAGAACAAACGAAATGAAAATTAAGTTTGAAATAAAACTCGCCTGATGGTAAGTGATGATGTGGTCGAAGATGGAGCAAGCTTGCCTAAAAGTTAGTAACCTATTCACTTTTGGCTTAAAGACTCTCAGGTTGTAGCTATCAGGAAACACTCCGGCAGGGAGACTCAAATAACAATAATAACGTATACTTATAACAACTTGATTGATTGATATAATTATTTGTAAATGTAGATACTTAATAAAAATGCAGAATTAATAATTTTTCGCATTTTCACCTGTAAGGCACTTTATTTAACTCTTTAATGGACGGTAAGAATGAAGGAGGGTTTTTACCAAGTGGATAGGAGATCTGACTCAAACAATATGCTTCCAAGTTTTTAACGCAGCCATTGGAATTTATTTCTAAATTCCTTGCCCTAAGAATTGCAATAAGAATTTCTCCTGTATCGTGGGTGCTATTACAAACATGTAAGCTCAAATACACAAACAGCCAGACCTGGAACAATAGAAGGCCATACAAAAATTTGTTCCATGCGGAATCGAACCGACGACACGAGCGCAGCAGTCAATCAATCAATCACTGCGCCAACCATGCCGATTTGATTGTAGACAACCGCTTTTCCTATCCTCTTAAATATAAACCGGCCCTAAGAATAACAATGGTATATTTTATTTCTCCAAGGATATGGAAAACCCACTACCAATATAAGTGCTATTTATGACTTTTCTGTAAGTAGTCAAAACAACAATAATATCATCATTCTGTATCGCTCTCTGAAGCAAGTATTTTCATTCATGTATCACTATTAGCTCTCATTACAGAACATTTCATTATAGGTCTTATTTGGTTCACAAAAAAGTCTCTACTTATACCTATATCCTTTTAAGGGTAAGTATCTGAAAATCGCATTTTATGCTTTCAATAAGTATTTTAAGAATAATATCGATTACTATTAATAATTTTGGTTTAGATACTTTTATTCACACCTTTTGTCCCAACACCTACCAAAAAAAATGACTTCTAATTATTTCTGATACGATTTTTAATAAGTAATACTAATAATAAACTGGTAATAAATAAATATACAAAACATAGACTAGTTGATTTTGCAAGCTACTTGGAAAAAATAATAAGTAGGTATACAATTATGTATTGTAAAACTATGTCAAACCGATATTATATAAAATAACTATCTTTCGCAGAAATCGCATTACTTATTAATAATATTCTAACAACAACTTATTTCTACTTCATAATATTTATTCAACAAAATATTTTCCAATATCACGTATTTTAACAAAATTATAAATATCAATTTTAAAAATATATTTACACGTTCGTATCGTAACGAGTTTTTTACTCAATCTTTTCTTATTATTTTCACAGACCAAAATGTAAGTAAATAATATCCAAAAGCACTGATACTGATATGTATATTCTTACAAAATGAATATAACCATAGTTATAAATAACAATATAATATTCACAAGCTGCTAAACAATAATACATAGCTGTATTATCTACAAGTTGTATCTCCGATTATAAATAATTCGCTCTCAATATTCCAATATTCATTTGATTGTATAATGTGGGCCGATCCCGGCGGCACTGCAATGCCGGGCCGACCCGCGACGGGAGTGGAGCGAGCCCCGAACATCCCGTCAGCTTACAAAAATCAGTTTAATATACTGGTCCCTCAGTGAGGGAACTTTCAGATATTAAGCTGAAAAGAACAGATACTACACTTTGATCTTAGCCAAAAGGCCGAGAAGCGATACCGAACTTGGCAAAACCGGGGAGGGTCATTCGCTCGCGGAGAATCTTAACACCGCGATTCAGGATTGCGCGTCATACGAACCACGCCATCTATCGAGCTCTGCGGCAACTACTAACCAACACTGTTGCGCTTGGTAAGTAGCGAGTATTTGTTATCACCGTTACTAAATCAGTAAATCCTTACAATTAATTACTAAAAGACATGAAATCTTGTAATTTGCTACTTTCCTACAGTATGCAATTGTAATAATAATTACGACAGTTGTTAAAAAAGTAGAAAACTAAAGCAAGCAACCGTTACGACTTATAAAAATCAAACCAGGACCATTTTGTACATAATCTAAATGCAAAATATCAAAATACGTACTTACTATTAATTGCACGACCACGATCTCCCTAAAAATAAATACTAACAATACAATTCTTTTAACTTTTTCCTCAGAATCTTGCCAGCGGGGTTTTTAGGAATCTCGGGAACGAACTGTACTGCTTTAATCTTCTTAAAGATGGTGACTTTGGTGTTGACATGTTCTAGTACGTCCTCTTCCGTGCGTGACCGTTTGGCCGGGTTGTGGCACTATGAAGGCTTTGGGCACTTCGCCTGAGATTGGGTCGGGTATACCCAGGACGGCACAGTCGAGAATCTTCGGGTGTGTTAGTAATACCATTTCTAGTTCGGCGGGGGGTACTTGGAAGCCTTTGACCTGAAGTGAAGACATTAGAAAATTAAAAAGGATTTCTTTTTTTGTGAAATATCTTTTAAATCGGTCCAATATTGGTGAAGGAACCAGGCGAGAGCCAAACTTCAATTATGACTTTTTCCATACTTAGGCTATCCGCCCGCATTTCCTCTTAAGAGGGAACTCTATTGGGCCTTTTTCAATACAAACGTATTCCGCTGTTTTCTTCGTGGATAATGGTTCAGTGAGCAATGATTTTTTTACAAAAAAACTAGTTCTAATTAATACGTCCCTTTATCATTTTCTTTTTTAACCGACTTCCCAAAAAGGAGGAGGTTCTCAATTCGGTTGTAATTTTTTTTAATTTTTGTTACCTACCTCATAACTCCGTCATTTATGAACCGATTTGAAAAAATCTTGTTTCATCTGAAAGAATATACTTCGCGATTGGTCTCATTATCACCTAGTCAGAATCTGATAATGGGGTCCCATGAAAATCGAGGGCAACCCTCAAATTTTATTTATTTATCGGTTTACCAAACAATTGTTACGTCAATAAATACATAGTTAATATAATACAGCACATAACACTACTAGATGTACAATATTGAGCGGTAAACACTACATGCTATACAATATAGGTACTGTGGATCAAGTACTAAACAAACCAAAACATATACAGGAAAACAAAGCCGAACAAAAATAACTAAGAATACTAGGAAAGCATGGAAAAGTAGAAGTGACAGGTAATGTTAGTGTTTAAGAGTTAAAATTATCTTAGACTGGCTAATTAATTGTGAGGAATAACTGACGCTTGAAGTGCTGAAGGGAAGAGCCACAGATAAATTAATTAATGTTGATTAATTAATTTATTAAGATTGCAGAGTTACGACCTAAAACAGTTTTACGAAACGGTGGGTGTAGGAGATCAATGGGATTTCTAGGATAATTATGTGGAATATTGAAGTTTAGTTTATTTAATAGTTGTGGGCAGTCAATCTTATTATGTAAAACTTGATATAAAAATATTAAATCAATAATGTCTCTTCGTTTTTCGAGGGGTATCATATTGAATGTGCTTAATCGTTTAGTGTAACTCGGGATTTTCCGTTTCGTAGTAGAGTAAACTAAGTGATTTAAAAACCGTTTCTGGATCCGCTCAATTCTTAGGCTGTGGTTGAGTAGTGTGGTCTCCAAGCAACTGTACAATACTCAAGCAAACTACGAACGAGGCAGTTATATAGATACATTTTAGTTTTAGGTTTACGAAAAGATTTTGCGTTACGAATAATAAATCCCAGTGACTTTGAAGCCTTCTTTATTACATTATCTACGTGTGGAATAAATGTTAGTTTTGTATCCAAAAGAACACCCAGATCTTTTACTACATCAGCTTGGTAGAGACATACACCATTCATTTTATAGTTCACTTTAATGGGGTTTAATTTTCGTGTGAATGAAATTTGGCAACACTTTTTTTATGTTGCATGTTGTTGTTAGTGCACCAATCCAAAATTCGGTTTATGTCTTCCTGAAGCAACAATGTGTCTGAAGGAGATTTAATCACACGAGCTATCTTCAAATCATCAGCAAACAAGTACGGTTTTGAGTTTACAAAGCAGTGTGGGAGGTCGTTTATGAAAATATTGAAGAGTAAAGGTCCCAAGTGCGAACCTTGCGGAACACTTGAGGTTGCTTTAAAGGTGTTAGATTTGTATCCATTGGCAACCACGTAAAAAGATCTATCTGATAAATAGGAGTTTAGTCATTTTAGAAGAGGTGCTGCAAATCCATACACAGCTAGCTTTTGAGTGAGCACTTCGTGGGACACTATGTCGAAGGCTTTACTGTAAACAGGGTAAATAACATCTATTTGATTATTACAGTCTACCGCCTCCACCAAGCCCTCGACAAAGGTAACCAGATTGCTACACGTCGATCTACCAGCCGTAAATCCGTGCTGAGCATCAGAAATATATTTCTTAAAGTAATTTTTGATGTAAGGACAGATAAGTGCCTCAAAAATCTTTGCCAAAGTTGGAAGTATCGAAATTGGTCTGTAGTTGCTAACTAAGCTTTCGGATTTATAGGCACATACAATGTTTTTCATTAACTTTCTATGCAATTCAGATATGTGCCTGGTAATCATCATCTCATGTTGCTGAGCTGATGATGGAAGGTATAAATTAGGATCTGACGATGAGATCCCATGAAATATTCAGCGATATTTTCGCCAATTCTCAGCCGATTTGGATGATTCTTTTTTGTTTAGAAGACCTTTTCAATTTGGTGAAAATCTGACGAAGAACGAGGTAGGCAACAGACGGAACTCTTCAATAAATGATAGCAATTGGATCGGATTTGCTGAAATTGCATGCTTTTTTAGTGTTTACACTAGTTCTTAACATAACATTGCGCCGGTACGCTGTTAATGGGTACCTACGCAGGTAGGTAACACTAAAAAGTGAAAAATAAAATTTTTTTTTACAAAAATACAACCGATTTCCAAAGACAAAACACTACAAAGAACAAAATAACCTCGGAAGAAAGAAAAGAACTTTAATTTCGGAAGTCGGTGTCAAAAAACGAAAAAGTAACCAAAAACACCGACTTCCGAAATTAAAGTTCTTTGTAAGAAAGTTTTCTATTTTTTCACAATTCACTCAATATGGATATCAAATGAAAGGGCTTGACTGGTAGAATAATGTACCTACACTGTATTGAAAGTGTATGAGGAAAGAACAAACAAAAACAAAATTAAGTTTGAAATAAAACTTATTTTTTTTTTAAAAGCCGACAAAAGAACCCGCTTGATAGTAAGTGATGATGTGGTCGAAGATGGAGTACGCTTGCCTAAAAGTAACCTATTCACTCTTGGCTTAAATACTCTCAGGTTGTAGCTATCAGGAAACACAGACTTCGGCAGGGAATTCCACTCCTTAGCTGTAAGCATTATGAATGTGTTCCTAAAAAGTCTAGTGCGTGTGGGTGAGATGTCCACCATGTACCGGTGGCGCATCGCCGTTCGTCTTGTGGTTCGATGATGGAACGGGCTTGGCGGAATTATGCAATTCCGTCGCACATTCCCCAAAATGCAACCGGTAGAAAACCGACAGGCTAGCAACTCGGCGTCGATGCTCAAGACATTGGAGCTTCGATTCGACGAGCCTATCACTGCCGATGATCCTCTTGGCTCGTCTCTCAATTGACTCTGATATAAAATTCTTTCGTTACCGATGCTGAAAAACAAAACTGAAGCGACCATTAAGGTATTTTCTTGCTGACCGAATACACTTAGGTACATTCAAATGACAATAAAACTTTAAATACATTTTATTTTCAAACGATATTCAAATAACAATAATAACGTATACTTATAAGAACTTGATTGAGTGATATAATTATTTGTAAATGTATTAAAAATGCATAATTAATATTTTTTTCACATTTTCACCGGTAAGGCACTTTATTGAACTCTTGAATGGATAGTGAGAATAAGGGAGGGTTTTTACCAAGTGGATAGGAGATCTGACTCAAACATAATATGCTTCCAAGTTTTTAACGCAGCCATTGGAATTTATTTTTAAATTCCTTGCCCTACAATAGGAATTTCTCCTGTACCGTGGGTGCGATTACAAACATGTAAGCTCACATACACAAACAGCCTGACCTGGAACAATATCTGTAGGCCATACAAATATTTGTTCCGTGCGGAATCGAACCGACGACACGAGCGCAGCAGTCAATCAATCAACCACTGCGCCAACCATGCCGTTTTGATTGTAGACAACAGCTTTTCCTATCCTCTTAAATATAAACCGGCCCTAAGAATAACAATGGTATATTTTATTTCTCCAAGGATATGGAAAACCCACTACCAATATAAGTGCTATTTATGACTTTTCTGTAAGTAGTCAAAACAACAATAACATCATCATTCTGTATCGCTCTCTGAAGCAAGTATTTTCATTCATGTATCACTATTAGCTCTCATTACAGAACATTTCATTATAGGTCTTATTTGGTTCACAAAAAAGTCTCTACTTATACCTATATCCTTTTAAGAGTAAGTATCTGAAAATCGCATTTTATGCTTTCAATAAGTATTTTAAGAATAATATCGATTACTATTATTAATTTTAGTTTAGATACTTTTATTTACACCTTTTGTCCAAACACCTACCAAAAAAATGACTTCTAATTATTTTTGATACGATTTTTAATAAGTAATACTAATAATGGACTGGTAATAAATAAATATACAAAACATAGACTAGTTGATTTTGCAAGCTACTTGGAAAAAAATAATAAGTATACAATTATGTATTGTAAAACTATGTCAAACCGATATTATTATTATTGTTTTTAGTTAAGTTTTTATTTATTCCCTAATTATTTTGTGTTTTGTGGAAATAAACGTCTTTTCTTTCTTCTTTTTATTATATAAAAAATAACTATCTTTCGCAAAAATCGCATTACTTATTAATAATATTCTAACAACAACTTATTTCTACTTCATAATATTTATTCAACACAATATTTTCCAATATCACGTATTTTAACAAAATTATAAATATCAATTTTAAAAATATATTTACACGTTCGTATCGTAACGAGTTTTTTACTCAATCTTTTCTTATTATTTTCACAGACCAAAATGTAAGTAAATAATATCCAAAAGCACTGATACTGATATGTATATTCTTACAAAAATAATATAACCATAGTTATAAATAACAATATAATATTCACAAGCTGCTAAACAATAATAGATAGCTGTATTATCTACAAGTTGTATCTACGATTATAAATAAATCGCTCTCAATATTCCAATATTCATTTGATTGTATAAAGTGGGCCGATCCCGGCGGCACTGCAATGCCGGGCCGACCCGCGACGGGAGTGGAGCGAGCCCCGAACATCCCGTCAGCTTACAAAAATCAGTTTAATATACTGGTCCCTCAGTGAGGGAACTTTCAGATATTAAGCTGAAAAGAACAGATACTACACTTTGATCTTAGCCAAAAGGCCGAGAAGCGATACCGAACTTGGCAAAACCGGGGAGGGTCATTCGCTCGCGGAGAATCTTAACACCGCGATTCAGGATTGCGCGTCATACGAACCACGCCATCTATCGAGCTCTGCGGCAACTACTAACCAACACTGTTGCGCTTGGTAAGTAGCGAGTATTTGTGATCATCGTTACTAAATCCTTACAATTAATTACTAAAAAGACATGAAATCTTGTAATTTGCTACTTTCCTACAGTATACAATTGTAATAATAATTACGACAGTTGTTAACAAAGTAGAAAACTAAAGCAAGCTACCGTTACGACTAATAAAAATCAAACTTAGACCATTTTGTACATAATCTAAATGCAAAATATCAAAATACGTACTTACTTCTCTACACGACCACGATCTCCCTAAAAATAAATACTAAAAATACAATTCTTTTAACTTTTTCCTGAGAATCTTGCCAGCGGGGTTCTTAGGAATCTCGGGAACGAACTGTACTGCTTTAATCTTCTTAAAGATGGTGACTTTGGTGTTGACATGTTCTAGTACGTCCTCTTCCGTGACCGTTTGGCCGGGTTGTGGCACTATGAAGGCTTTGGGCACTTCGCCTGACATTGGGTCGGGTATACCCAGAACGGCACAGTCGAGAATCTTCGGGTGTGTTCGTAATAAATACCATTTCTAGTTCAGCGGGGGGTACTTGGAGGCCTTTGACCAGAAGTGAAGACATTAGAAAATTAAAAAGGTTTTTTTTTTTGTGAAATATCTATTAAATCGGTAAAATATTGGAGAAGGAAACTGTCGAGAGCCAAGCTTCAATTATGACTTTTTCCATACGAAGTCTATCCGCCCGCATTTCCTCTTAAGGTGGATGCTCCAGAGTAGCCCGCGAAATTCAAATATTTTTATGTTTTTTGCAATTTGCCGGTCAGTGTGAAGCTGTATGTGGACCAAATACGATCCGCGACCGTAACGCGTATTTATCTAAAGAATTATAACCATTTTAATCATCAATATAGCCCTCTAAGTTCATGTAGTTCGACAGAATGAATATTTCAGAAATAATCATTCTGTCGAGCATTCACCTTAAGAGGGAACTCTATTGGGCCTTTTTCCATACATTTCAAACGTATTCCGCTGTTTTCTTCGTAGCAATGATTTGTTTTCAAAAAAACTAGTTCTAATTAATACGTCCCTTTATCATTATATTCTTTAACCGACTTCCCAAAAAGGAGGAGGTTCTCAATTCGGTTGTATTTTTTTCTTGTTTCCTATTGCTCATAACTCTCATATGACGCAAAGTATAAATTAGGATCTGATGATGAGATCCCATGAATATGTTTTTTCAGCGATAATTTCGCAAATTGTCAGCCGATTTGAGTGATTTTTTTTTTGTTTACAAGAGTATTTTCAATTTGGTGAAGATTTGTCTAAGAACGAGGTAGGCAACGGACGGAACTCTTCAATAAATCCATCGGGTTTGCTGAAATTGCATGTTTTTTCAGTGTTTACACCAGTTCTTAACATAACATTGCGCCGGTACGCTGCCGCTGTTAATAGGTACTTACCACTAAAAAGTGAATATTAAAAAACTTTTTTACAAAAAATACAACCGACTTCCAAAAAACAAAACACTACAAAGTACAAAATAACCTCGGAAGAAAGAAAATAACTTTAATTTCGGAAGTCGGTGTCAAAAAACGAAAAAGTAACCAAAAACACCGACTTCCGAAATTAAAGTTCTTTGTAAGAAAGTTTTCTATTTTTTCACAATTCACGCATTATGAATGTGTTCCTAATCAGTCTAGTGCGTGTGGGTGGGATGTCCACCATGTACCGGTGGCGCATCGCCGTTCGTCTTGTGGTTCGATGATGGAACGGGCTTGGCGGAATTATGCAATTCCGTCGCACATTCCCCAAAATGCAACCGGTAGAAAACCGACAGGCTAGAAACTCGGCGTCGATGCTCAAGACATTGGAGCTTCGATTCGACGAGCCTATCACTGCCGATGATCCTCTTGGCTCGTCTCTCAATTGACTCTGATATAAAATTCTTTCGTTATCGATGCTGAAAAACGAAACTGAAGCGACCATTAAGGTACTTTCTTGCTGACCGAAAACACTTAGGTACATTCAAATGACAATAAAACTTTAAATACATTTTATTTTCAAACGATATTCAAATAACAATAATAACGTATACTTATAACAATTTGATTGAGTGATATAATTCTTTGTAAATGTATTAAAAATGCATAATTAATAACTTTTTCACCTTTTCACCGGTAAGGCACTTTATTGAACTCTTTAATGGACAGTGAGAATAAGGGAGGGTTTTTACCAAGTGGCTAGGAGATCTGACTCAAACATAATATGCTTCCAAGTTTTTAACGCAGCCATTGGAATTTATTTCTAAATTCCTTGTCCTACAATAGGAATTTCTCCTGTATCGTGGGTGCGATTACAAACATGTAAGCTCACATACACAAACAGCCTGACCTGGAACAATATCTGTAGGCCATACAAATATTTGTTCCGTGCGGAATCGAACCGACGACACGAGCGCAGCAGTCAATCAATCAACCACTGCGCCAACCATGCCGTTTTGATTGTAGACAACAGCTTTTCCTATCCTCTTAAATATAAACCGGCCCTAAGAATAACAATAGTATATTTTATTTCTCCAAGGATATGGAAAACCCACTACCAATATAAGTGCTATTTATGACTTTTCTGTAAGTAGTCAAAACAACAATAACATCATCATTCTGTATCGCTCTCTGAAGCAAGTATTTTCATTCATGTATCACTATTAGCTCTCATTACAGAACATTTCATTATAGGTCTTATTTGGTTCACAAAAAAGTCTCTACTTATACCTATATCCTTTTAAGGGTAAGTATCTGAAAATCGCATTTTATGCTTTCAATAAGTATTTTAAGAATAATATCGATTACTATTATTAATTTTAGTTTAGATACTTTTATTTACACCTTTTGTCCAAACACCTACCAAAAAAATGACTTCTAATTATTTTTGATACGATTTTTAATAAGTAATACTAATAATGGACTGGTAATAAATAAATATACAAAACATAGACTAGTTGATTTTGCAAGCTACTTGGAAAAAAATAATAAGTATACAATTATGTATTGTAAAACTATGTCAAACCGATATTATTATTATTGTTTTTAGTTAAGTTTTTATTTATTCCCTAATTATTTTGTGTTTTGTGGAAATAAACGTCTTTTCTTTCTTCTTTTTATTATATAAAAAATAACTATCTTTCGCAAAAATCGCATTACTTATTAATAATATTCTAACAACAACTTATTTCTACTTCATAATATTTATTCAACACAATATTTTCCAATATCACGTATTTTAACAAAATTATAAATATCAATTTTAAAAATATATTTACACGTTCGTATCGTAACGAGTTTTTTACTCAATCTTTTCTTATTATTTTCACAGACCAAAATGTAAGTAAATAATATCCAAAAGCACTGATACTGATATGTATATTCTTACAAAAATAATATAACCATAGTTATAAATAACAATATAATATTCACAAGCTGCTAAACAATAATAGATAGCTGTATTATCTACAAGTTGTATCTACGATTATAAATAAATCGCTCTCAATATTCCAATATTCATTTGATTGTATAAAGTGGGCCGATCCCGGCGGCACTGCAATGCCGGGCCGACCCGCGACGGGAGTGGAGCGAGCCCCGAACATCCCGTCAGCTTACAAAAATCAGTTTAATATACTGGTCCCTCAGTGAGGGAACTTTCAGATATTAAGCTGAAAAGAACAGATACTACACTTTGATCTTAGCCAAAAGGCCGAGAAGCGATACCGAACTTGGCAAAACCGGGGAGGGTCATTCGCTCGCGGAGAATCTTAACACCGCGATTCAGGATTGCGCGTCATACGAACCACGCCATCTATCGAGCTCTGCGGCAACTACTAACCAACACTGTTGCGCTTGGTAAGTAGCGAGTATTTGTGATCACCGTTACTAAATCCTTACAATTAATTACTAAAAAGACATGAAATCTTGTAATTTGCTACTTTCCTACAGTATGCAATTGTAATAATAATTACGACAGTTGTTAACAAAGTAGAAAACTAAAGCAAGCTACCGTTACGACTAATAAAAATCAAACTTAGACCATTTTGTACATAATCTAAATGCAAAATATCAAAATACGTACTTACTTCTCTACACGACCACGATCTCCCTAAAAATAAATACTAAAAATACAATTCTTTTAACTTTTTCCTGAGAATCTTGCCAGCGGGGTTCTTAGGAATCTCGGGAACGAACTGTACTGCTTTAATCTTCTTAAAGATGGTGACTTTGGTGTTGACATGTTCTAGTACGTCCTCTTCCGTGACCGTTTGGCCGGGTTGTGGCACTATGAAGGCTTTGGGCACTTCGCCTGACATTGGGTCGGGTATACCCAGAACGGCACAGTCGAGAATCTTCGGGTGTGTTCGTAATACCATTTCTAGTTCGGCGGGGGGTACTTGGAAGCCTTTGACCTGAAGTGAAGACATTAGAAAATTAAAAAGGATTATATTTTTTTTATTTGTGAAATATCTTATAAATCGGTCCAATATTGGAGGAGGAAACTCTATTGGGCCTTTTTCCATGTAAACGTATTCCGCTGTTTTCTTCGTGGATAATGGTTCAGTGAGCAATGATTTTTTTCCAAATAAACTTAGTTCTAATTAATACGTCCCTTTATCATTTTCTTTTTTCCAAAACATATTACTAAAAGAATTATGACAATCCAAAAACCCGAAAAAGCAGCCCCGTACCGGTTCGATTCCTGGGTAGGAAAAAAAAATAAAGTTTAAAAAAAAAAACAAATGATGCAGTTTTAGTTTTCATCAAAATCGGGCTCGAGACTCCTTTCACTCATCATCATCATCATCATCTGCTTAGCCTTTTCCCAAATATATTGGGGTCGGCTGAATACTAGTGTTTTACGTGGAGCGGCTGCCTACCAGACCACCACAACCCATCAACTGGGTAACACGGTACTTCTTGGCAAGACTGGTATCAGATTTACTGGCTTCTGACAATCCGTAACGACTGCCAAAGACCTACAAATGTCAGCCGGGACCAACGGCTTAACGTGCTTTTCGAGGCACGGAGGAAACTTTGTGTGTTAAGATTGTCACCCATCCACAGACCAAACTTGGCAAGCTTTGCTTAACCTTAAAGATCGACCCGTGCGGCTGTTATTATTTAGCCACGAGCTCCTCGAGACTCCTTTCATTGTTTTTCGATATTCCTCATAGTTACGGATTTAGCCATGAAGGCACACTTTAAAAATTCACCTTGGATATACTGAATTATTGCAACACCGTAACATTGCAATAAATCTTGACGATAATAATAAACTCCCAATGTTTTTGAAAAGATCATTTCAAACAAAAATCCCAACGAAAATCCGGAAGTTTGCAATATACATCAGGTGAGATAGTGGTCAAACGCGTGCCTACTAAGAGTAAAAAAAAATATATAGGTACATCAAGTCTTTTCAGGAAAAGTTTAGAATTTCAAACTAAAACGTTACGATGTCTTCTATAACCCGGTTATATTACACTAGTTGACCCGCGCAACTTCGTTTGAGTCACAATTTTCATTACTGCACCGCTCCCATTGGCCTTAGCCGATATATAGCCTTCCTCGATAAATAGGCTATCTAACACTGAAAGAATTTTTCAAATCGGACCAGTAGTTCCTGAGATTAGCGCGTTCAAGTAAACAAACAAACAAATAAACTCTTCAGCTTTATATATATACTAGTAGACCCACGCAACTTCGTCTGCTCCTGCTCAGCTCCTATTGGTGTTAGCGTGATGATATATATCCTCGATAAATGGGCTATCTAACACTGAAAGAATTTTTCAAATCGGACCAGTAGTTCCTGAGATTAGCGCGTTCAAGTAAACAAACAAACAAACTCTTCAGCTTTATATATTAGTATAGATTAGTAATTAGTATAGATACACACTACCTTTTCGAAATGTCGTTTTCATTATAATTTCTGACTCCTGTAACACAGGTACCACCTAGCTCAGGAGTCAGGGCTCCAACTCAAAATGTAACCTTTGTGTCAATAAAATATTTTATTATTATTATTTTCGGGTTTTTTTCTTTTTTTCAGCTCTTGGCTGGTTTCGACTACATTTACGGACCAAGGCCAAGTAATTGCAGTGTGTTATGTTTACCTGTTTAAGATGAGAGAGTGTTTTCATCTTCCAACTGCATGAATTTTCTAACTATTCTACATGTATTCAACATGGCGGCTTTCAGTAGGTTTATTCAAATGGATTCTTCTAAATCTAATAATTTTCGCCTACGGAGAAGATGATGTGGGATTACGCCTGTCGTGGAGAGAACTAATGGAAAAACGTAATCTTTTTCTTGCCTTCATATTCTTGTGACTTCGTATATTTGCAAATTTTTTCGGCTATTGTTTTTTGAAGGCTGTGGGTATTAGGAACTGACGGAGAGTTGACCAGCTATCTTGATAACAGAATGGCTGGTCGTTTTGAAATCTCTTTGTTTTGTTTCAAAGTTAGGTAGCAATAAATAAAGGTAGCAAGTTTTGGTCGCCACCTTGACGCGAACCGATGCTGACAACCAGCCATTCTGACGCTCACAAAATGTCGACTAGTTTAATAATATGTAATGAACTACACTTATCTAATCCAAACTGCATATTAATATCTTGACTAAAATTTGGCTGTCGCTTCAATGAGAATTTTCATTTGTTTTTCGGTTTTTGAATATAATTTAATGTCATCCATATGAGATGTGAGACAGTAGTTTCTTCAATATTATGTTTAAAACTATATCCGGCCCGACACCGGTTGAGTAAGTGAGACAAGGGGGTTCAGGGCGTGGCAGAACCAGAGAGGGCTCAGCGAATCACCCTGATGGATAACCCTTCCTTATATTTATCTGTCGAGTCACAAGTGTGCTGTGGCGGTTATTTAAGTGAAGATTAGTTTTTGATCGTACCATAACTGAACGCAAAAAACTCTATTATTTCGTTTATATATTTCTAAAATGCGTACTAATTAAGACTGTGGAATGCTATCAAACGCTTTTTGGTAATCTATGTAAGTACAATGCAAGTTTCTATTTTTACTAGTGGCACGTTTATGCCACAATCTACAATAGGGAACATGCAATATTTCCATTTTTGCTTAAGTTTTAAAGAACTCCATCTAGAATAGACCACCACATAAATAAGAAATGAAAACGCTTTAATTTATTGCCAAAATTGCGTTTTGAAACCGACAGTTTAAAGGTTCGCGCGAAAACGGACGATGACGTCACTCGTGTCTTATTATTAGTATAGATTGGTTCAACTCTTCTATTTTTTGTGATCTACAAGCCTAGGCTTTGATATACTGTGTTAGTTTGCCACAGTCTGCTCTTAATTTTTCAATGTCCTATTCTAGCCTAAACTGCCATGCTGGTTTAGTATTGTCTCTAGGTCTCGTATTTCTGGTGTGTTTCGTGATTTTGAAATTAAGTTCTTCAGCAATAACGACCGTTGTGCAATAAATGAGGGTATGTGTATCAATCAGTTGTGTGTCATCAGATAGAAACTGCTTTAATATGTTTTCATTAAATAAATTTACTAAACGGAAAAGATTAGGGGCTATACTTGAGTTTTGGTAATTTTGGTCGAGCAGCTGGATCCATCCCAGAATATTGCGTGAGTGTGGTTCTAAATTTGTCAAGTATTTCTATATATTGGGTTTGGATCCACAAAAACTGTCTCAATATCATTTTCTAACGTTAGGGTCAAAGATTCAGTTTGTGTAAAAATGTGTGTTGTTTGTTCAGTCAGTAAGCGATTGTAATTGAGGGAGTGATTGTTGTTGTTCTAACAGCCTGTTTTCGTGAGTATTTTGTGTGAGATTGCTAGTGTCTCCATGATTTTCAGCCTGTATTAATAGTGTACGTACTTCTTCTTTTAATTGATTTATTTCGTTCTGTGAAATAAGTTTATTCCTAACTATAGTTCTTCTTTTGTCTGATAGTCTTTGTTCAGAAAACGTAATTTCAGGGTTTTGTCGCGAAAAAATTGCATGCAGTTGTTGTCTATAGGTGGTCATATCGGTCTCTAATTTAGTAATGAGGAAATAAGTTCGCATGATGAATAGGTTAACTTCTTTGTTCCATCTCATGCGAACTTTTGTTTTACCAGCCTTGGTGCACGCGGGTAGGAAGGTAGATACCTCCCGCGCAACATCCGAGGCTGGAGTGCTTTGGATTATATAAAACAAGTAATAGGAGGGGGTGACGATGGTATGGATGGTGAAGATCTTCTGGAGGGTGTGTACGATACTGTGCTAGGACTATACGGTTCTACAGGGGTGTTTGTCCTGTCCGTCAGTCTGTCACCATCGTCAGTAATTTCTGCTGTAGCATCTATGTCGGTGGAGGCCGCCTGCTCGTCCGCGCGGACGGTCCAGCTCCAGGTGCGCCGGGGCAGCGGTCCTATACGTTTATTTTTTGAACGTGTCTCCATGTTGAATGGGTATCCAGAGCCACGATAGCCACGCCAGTAATTTTTCATTCGTGTGTCCGCCCCCCACGTGATTAGATGGTCAATCAGGACGTGTAGTTGTTTAGGGGGCTTATTATTATTATTATTTCGTTTATTTAGTCTTATTTACATACAAATTACATTTTTAGATATAAAAAGCAGTTTATACGCCTAAAGAAACCTCCTCACAATACGAGCCGTATCGAGGAGTACTGCCTTCTGTATCAGGCCCTTTACCCAAACGCGTGACGCCAGCTTCGACCGACGGTCGTCGAAGCTTTTGGCCATCAGGCCATTCGCCGTAACGACTATCGGCACAATGACAGCTGAGTCCACATTCCACATGTCGACAACCTCGTGCGATAAGTCGAGATACTTGATTTGTTTCTGTTTCTCGGCCTTCACGAGGTTCTCGTCATGCGGGATGGTAACATCAATTATCATTGTGCGGCGCGCTAATCGGTCTATCACCACTATATTAGGATTATTATTATTAATTATTTACTTGGGAGTTGCTCATGCATAACCTTATCGAAGCACGCTTGCCTAGAAATAATCTGTTCACTCTTGACTTAAAAACTCCCAGGTTGTAGCTAAGTATCAGGAAACACAGACTCCGGCAGGGAATTCTACTCCTTAGCTGTATGTTCCCAAAGCTTCGGGCAAAGTCAAGAAACTCTAAATAAAAATATAGGTCACCATATTTACCTTAATAAGTTCCTTCAGCCTATCAGTAACGTACAAGTACTTGTTCTCGTCGTAGCGCCCGATGTCCCCAGTCTTGTACCAGCCGTCTTCCGTCAACACTTCCTTGGTTGCTTCCTCATTCTCATAGTAGCTGGTCATCACGCTGCGACCGCGGTACCAGATCTCGCCCTCCTGGAAATTTTAGTTGTTGTTTTGAGTAATAATGTCGCGACTGTTGATTTAAAGGGTATGCAGACGTTCGCATACACTTACAATATAACCATCCACCATAGGCGTAGGCTATTTTACTAGATAGAAAAAATATGATTCTATATAGTCAGTCCGTTAGATTTTCAAAAAATATTGGACACGTATTTTTACCATATCAAATCGATAAAAAAATATAAAGATATAGCGCATAAAAGATTTAGAGGGGGCTAGTAGTGACGTCACATCGCTGGTACAAATTGTAACATCATAGTGACGTCACTTGTATTTTCAACGCACTGTATCGTCTTCATGTTTTGATTACGTGAAAAAATACTTGTCCAATATTTTTTGGAAATCTATCTGACGGACTAATACGATTTTTTTCAGTAAAATACCCTATTTCGACATTTTCATTTAGTCCCATTTAATTGAGTGCGAGCCAAAACCTAGTAACTGGAGAACTCGACACCCATGGCAATACTAGCGTCAGTTATATGTTTTCTAGCTACAGTAACGATTGTGAAAGATCTTCAAATGACGGCTTAACGTGCTGTCCAAAAGAATTTGAAAAAAAAAAATAAAAAAACTTCCTGTATTATTCCGAACGAGTCGCAGAACATATTCTGGGCAGTAATAACACATAGCAAACTTAATTTAGAACAGCGCACATTTTTAACCAATTACTTTTTAATTAAAAAAATATCAACTGATAATTTGACGAGGAGCTCGTGGCAGGATAACAACAGCAGCACGGATCGGTCTTCAAGGTTAAGCAACGCTTGCCAAGGTTGTCTGTGGATCGGTGATCATCTTAACTTACTGAGTTTCCTGATCCGTGCCAAGGAAAGCCTTGGTCCCAGCTGTCATTTGTAGTTCTTTGGCAGTCGTTACAGTTTGCCAGAAGCCATTAAGTTTAACTCTAGTCTAGCCATCAAGTATCGTGTTACCCAGTTAATGGGTAGTGAAGGTCTGGCAACTGATAATTTGACATGTGATGCCACCACAGTCTTGCCAAGGGACCTGGTGTTAACCCAATTACAGTGGTCGTTTAGGCATTCACACTATGTAAAATGCTGGTACTCAGCTGCATCAACGCATTTTCTTTCTTAACTATTATTTATTTATGTATATGTACTACCTATTATTTTTTTGAGTGAAATTAATGAAAATTGACCAATAATCATCAAAATAATTTTAATAACATGTATAATGTAAATTGATATTGGAATTATGATATGGAATTGAATTGTAATAGTATTGAGAATGAGCACACTTACATAATTTATTTAATAATTTGACATATCTTGTACTAAGAATTTGCAGTGCCCTTACAGGGTGCATGTACCAATACTATGACATGAAATTTCAATGCATGCCTACTAATTATAGTATTCTGTATTTGTAAGCAAGAAATTAATTAATAAATAAATAACTGCAAGCCGAATCCAATACAGCTGGGTCCAAGTCATTGAAATAAGTTTAATATGTACTTGCCTGTCCCGGTCCTAAAGCTTCTTGCGTGTTCAAATCAGCGATCTTCACCTCACTGCTGGCTAAGATATGGCCCACTGACGCATGGTTGGTATCGTTGTTCCTTCCTATTGAGATAGCTCCGTTGGTCTCCGTCAACCCGTAGCCCTGGCGGAATAGGATGTTTTTCTGAAATCAGATGAAAGTTTTATTTAGTAAAAACTATGAATATATTTCTTCTGAAATTATTTCACACAACTGGCGTTTTCCCATGGCTTCGCTGCCGTGGCCAATCCTACAGGAGCCACACATGTTCCCAGGATTAAAAGCCTAATGGCACAAAGCGTCAATGCAGTTTTCTGGCAAGAAAATATTTTTAGAGAATATGTGGAGAGGGGAATTATCAAATGACTCCTCCCGCTCGCGCTCTGAGCGGAGCAGAAGGGAGTGACATACTCTTACTGACTAACAGCCATCCGTGTTCCTATTAAAGCAGATAGCGTTCCAGGGCCGCGATGACTCTTTCGTACAAATTCCGCATTCCTGGCAGTATTCTGTAACCCTGGCAAGATTCCGTAACTCCGGCAGGATTCTGTAACTCTGGCAAGATTCCGTAACTCCGGCAGGATTCTGTAACTCTGGCAAGATTCCGTAACTCCGGCAGGATTCTGTAACTCTGGCAGGATTCCGTAACTCCGGCAGGATTCTGTAACTCTGGCAGGATTCCGTAACTCCGGCAGGATTCTGTAACTCTGGCAGGATTCCGTAACCCTGGCAGGTAAGACCCTCCTACAGCCAAACAAACAAACTCTTCCTCTATAATATCAGTGTGGATAAAAGTGACCTTTGTTCTCCTACAAGAACATCAAACTCAGAAGACCGATTCCATAATTTAAAACGTAGCAATTTCATCTTGGCGATCTGGTATGTAGTGTCGTTCAACTTCTTTGGAAAAAAAAATCCCCACCTTCTGGAGCTTTCACTTAAAAAGCCAGTTCAGTGAAAAGTGGACCGGGCGTTGGTTACTTAAGTACCTACCTACCTATGTATTTAATTTTGATATTCATTTAATATCACATTACACATAGGCCAAAGAAAAGATGGATGGATTGAATGAGGAGCGATATGAAAGAAAAATCGGCCAAGTGCGAGTCGGATTCGCACACGAAAAATTCCGTACCATAAACCTTTTTTTTTTTTGTTATAGCTGCAATAGAAATACACAATCTGAAAATTTCAGCTCTCTACCTATTACGGTTCTTGAGATACAGCCCGCTGACAGACAGACGGACGGACGAACGGTCGGACGGACAGACGGACAGCGGAGGCTTAGTAATAGGGTTCCGTTGGTTACCCTTCGGGTACGGAACCCTAAAAAGTAGTTAATGATAGTGTAACGGCCAATAGGTCCAAATTTAAGAAAAAAAAACGTGTTGCGCCGACCCCAAGTAACATGGGATAAGGGCAGGAAGATGATGAAGACAGTTTTGATAGTCATCAAATTGTTAAATTGTTAAGCCTAATTTGAATCGGGCCGAACAGCCATCTTCTTTATAATTAGTCAAAGTGAAGACAGACCAATAGTTGTCTTGGCGGACTTGGGGTCAAAAATCAAAAGATATTTGATAGTAGTTATCAAGTGCTAATTTAATACTACGGCGCCATCTAACATATATTTATTGTTATCAGACCCAAGTCGGGAATAACAATACCTATCCTTGACTAAAGTTATCTTATAACGTTATCAAACAGAGATAGCAGGGCGCAATGCACTGTGTGTAAAATGTAAGTATCGTCGATAAGAAAATGTTTTTCAAACAAAAGAAATATTTGATTATAGATAATTTCACATCCAGAGTAAATCATCTGCCTAGCCTTTTCCAAACTATATTGGGGTCGGCTTCCAGTCAAGCCGGATTTAGCTGAATACCAGTATTTTACGCGGAGCGGCTGCCTACCAGACCTCCAGAACCCATTAACTGGGTATCACGGTAGTTCATGGCAGGACAGGAGTCAGATTTACTAGCTTCTGACTATCCGTAACGTCTGCCAAAGATCTACAAATGACAGCCGGGACCAACGGCTTAACGTGGTTTCCGAGGCACGGAGGAAACTCGGTATGTTAAGATGGTCACCAATCCACAGACCAACCTTGGCAAACATCTTGAAGATCAACCCGTACGGCTGAAATTATCTAGCCAAGAGCTCCCTCCACATCTAGAGTAAATAAACAATAGAAATCATCAATAGGTATACAGCTTTATTTGTAAAACACTTATAACTTTTTAGGAAAAAACATGAATAGAATAAACATTTACTTTGAGAACTCGAAAATAATATCAGTTGTACCATACATTTTTATCGGCTAAATATTGCATTTTGTATAAATACTTAAAATACCTGCATATATTTAGATTCCCATAATTCCTACGGAAACAAGCAAATACGGGACATGCGCGTACGTAGTCGCGTAAATTTAATAACAGACTGAGGACCAATTCTCTGCAGGGACTACAGAGGGGCAATTCTTCGCATTCGCATATAATGTTGGGAAATTAGAGGAAGTTTTGAATTGGCCCTCTGTTGTCCTTGCAGGGTATTCCAATCGCGCATCAAAGAGATGTCAGGATGAGTGACGGGTCTGGTAAAGCCAGTGCCCTATAATTTAAAATATTTATTACCTAGTACCTATCTAGTACGCCGTATGGTATCGGCCGGTGCCGTAAAAGAATAGTACCATCCTATCACTTCCCGTGGGTGCCATAAGAGGCGACTAAGAGACTCATCAGTCAGCAGCGTTCTCTGTAAAACGCAACACCATACATTGTGATCGCGAACCCGTCTGCCAAGCGCGGCGACTATTGCAACCCCCCCTCCCCTTTGGGGTAGGCCTATGTCCAGCAATGGACGTCTTTCGGATGATATAATCTAGTACCTGGGTATATGCTCCCTCATAAGTGTTTATTATTTATACCGGATGCAAGTAGGTAGAAACATTTGCGCTGTAAATATTATTTTGTCATCATCATATCAACCGAAAGACGTCCACAGCTGGACATACTACTCTGTCAAGAAAGTACCGGGAAAAGATCAATAATACACAAAATGTCTGTTATTCATCCAAATTTATTTTATCACCATCAAAGTATGCTCCTTTAGAAACGATACACTTGCGCCAACGAATAATCCATTCATCAAAACATTTTTTAAACGCTGCTTCCGGAATTGAGTTCAGTTCTCGCCGCGAATTCTCCTTTATGTCTTCTATCGATTGAAAACGGGTGCCACGAAGTGGTAATTTGAGTTTAGGAAAAAGAAAAAAGTCAGCAGGAGCCATATCTGGTGAATATGGTGGTTGCTGGATGGTATTTGTTGAGTGTTTGGTTAAAAATTCGTTCACAATGATAGCCTTGTGCGAAGGCGCATTGTCGTGGTGCAAAATCCAAGAATTTTCTTTGCACAAATCTGGCCTTTTTCGTCGAATTTGCTCTCTTAAACGCCGCATAACGCTCAAATAATATTCTTTATTTACCGTTAGACCTTCCGGTAAGAATTCAGAGTGCACAACACCGCGATAGTCAAAGAAAACAGTCAACATGACTATGACTTTTAATCGACTTTGGCGTGGTTTTTTCGGTTTCGGTTCAGTTGGAAGGCGCCACTCCGAAGCTTGTTGACTAGTTTGCATGTCAAACTCGTAAACCCACGTCTCGTCACCAGTAACAACGCGTTTCATGAATGTTGGGTCCGAACGGACTCGTTCTAGCATGTCCTCAGCGACTTTCATGCGATTGAGTTTTTGGAGAAAATTCAGATCTTTTGGGACTAGCCGAGCAGCAACATGTTTCATACCCAAATGATTAGTTAAAATGGTACGGATCGACTCGTGAGATACAGAAAGTTCGGCGGCTATCTCTCTCAGAGTTGAATGGGGATTTTCAGTCACTATTTCCTTCACTTTTGCGATGTTAACTTCAGTTGCAGACGTTGACGGCCTACCAGAGCGACGCAAATCTTCCATCACATCTCGACCGCTTTTGAACGCTTTGAACCACTCATAAGCACGAGTTTTTGATAAAGTCGATTCACCGTAAGCCTTCTGTAACATTTTCAGTGACTCCGACCGAACACGAAATTCCATTAGCGATGCAAAATTTAAGACAAACTCTTTGTTCGATATTTTTGTCCATTATGAAATTCGCAATACACACTATATATGATATTACTAAAACCAGCACTGTTTCTTATACAGAGTTGATACGACAGAGGGGCATTAAATTAAACTACGTATACTATACGTGTACAGTATTAATTCGATACGGTACAAAAACAAAAAGCGCCATAAATGAGAAAATATTTTTTTCAAACAAACTAAATAGCTTGCAAATCCGAATAAAACGCAACCACCCTTTGTAAAAAAAAGACACTGACCTTAGATAACGCTAGGTAACAAAGCGGCAACGTCGCGCGCGCGCCGGAGCGCGGTGTGCGGTATCTCGTGTGCTCGGTGGGGGCCGGGCCGGGGTGGCGGCCGGCGACTTAGGCCTCCGCTCGCACTGGCTTTTATGTTAGGTAACGTTTCGAAGTACGCGCACAAAAACAAACACAAAATTTTAAAATTTTCGATGTGTCCTCCATTTACATTGATGCACAAATTATACCGACGGAGAATATTGTTATTTATTTTTCTAATTAGATCACTGTCCGTCGCTAAGCACTTTAATTTGTGAAATGCTAAAATAATCCTATTTTTTAACTCATCAATTGTATTTACCTCTGAGGCATACACTTCACCCTTAATGTACCCCCACAAAAAGAAATCCATGGGAGTGAGGTCCGGAGATACTAATACTAAATAATAATAATCCCAAGTTACGTGTCCTATCACCATAAAAAACAGTCAATCACAAAAAAAAAAACACAAATACTAAATAATAATAATCCCAAGTTACGTGTCCTCTCACAATAACAAAATAAAATCACAATTCTTTGCGCGCGAATTCCACAAACCCTACGTTCCGAAACGACAGCGTCGGCGTCACTGAGCAGGCCCCACTTACCGATCGCAAAAAAACAAGGATGCAACTAACTGACCTAGTTCTGTTTCATTCAAATGCGCTACGTTCGTCGCTTTCGTAGTGAAAGTGCAAGTGTGTGTGTATTGATTGCTTCCTTGTTTGCATTGCCAATTTTTAGTGAATGTCCTTCGACATGCGTCAGAGCGGCAACAACGCATCGTAGATTCATCGTTGTAAGGTGCATGACCTATGCTTAGACGATATTCAGCTGTTAGAAAAGATACATCGTGTTCAAACCGTGCAAAAACTTTAAAAATCATTTGCGACTAAACTACTGCTCCTAATTAATTTATTTTTGGTACAGAGCTTGAAAATGGTACCTAGTATAGGCAGTTTCAAGGAAAGCCCCTCTGTCGTATCAACGTTGTATATAAAATTCTCGTGTCACAGTTTTCGTTCCCGTACTCCTTCGAAACGGCTTGACCGATTTTGATGAAATTTTGTGAGCATATTGAGTAGGTCTGAGAATCGGCCAACATCTATTTTTTTTTTTTTGGAAGGGCAGGGTAGGGTAGGTAGGGTAGGGTAGGGTAGGGTAGGGTGGGTAGGGTAGGGTAGGGTAGGGCAGGGTAGGTAGGGTAGGTAGGGTAGGGTAGGGTAGGTAGGGTAGGGTGGGTAGGTAGGGTAGGGTAGGGTAGGGTAGGGTAGGCAGGGTAGGTAGAGTAACCAGTTGACGGGAGCGAAGCCGCGCGGGTCAGCTAGTTTAATATAAATAACAGATGCAACTCAAACTCCGCGCCAAAATGAAAAACAGTTGTGCCAATCTAACAACTACAAAAAAACAAAAATTTGAATTTGGAACCATAAACAAATCATCCATTCCCGATACTTTTTTGACTGAATGTAGGCCTCCCGCAAGCGTCGGCGTCGCCACAACGACCGGTTTTGCGCGTTTCGCATATTACTTATTAAATATTAAAACTTAGTACGTTTTCATGCTTGTGGTCGATATTTGCTTTTTGTTGGGTTGCCTGTGCAAGTTTTTCAAATAATCTCGTTCTCGGTGACGTGCCAATGATGGTGGCGGTGGACAAACGCACTAAGAGATCAGGATTTCCCGAAACTCCTACGGGAACGGAAAAAAAATCCCGTTTTTTTTCCGTTCCCGTAGGAGTTGTTTGTAGGTACTTATCAACAGTTAAGATAATTTATTTACGTTTACGATAAATAATCTTTTATCGTAAACGTAAATAAATTATCTTAGAGTATCGTAAAGTAAAAAGATAGGTAATCTTTGTTTCAAGTTTGTTTTGTTGAGCAAAGTACAAAAGTACGTTCCATAGTGCGCTTCTAGTGTTATTGTTACTTTTGTTTTGTCGTTATGTAACTTTATGGACCATTTCCTCATCAGCCTTTTCCCAACTAAATTTGGGTCGGCTTCCAGATAAACCGGATTCAGCTCAAAACTAGTGTTTTAACGTGGAGCGGCTTGCCTACCAGACCTCCACAACCCATTGACTGGGTAACACGGTACTTCTTGGCAAGACTGGAGTCAGATTTACTGGCTTCTGACAACCCGTAACGACTGCCAAAGATCTGCAAATGACAGCCGGGACCAACGGCTTAACGTGCTTTCCGAGGCACGGAGGAAACTCGGTATGTTAAGATGGTCACCCATCCACAGACCAACCTTGGCAAGCGTTGCTTAACCTTCAAGATCGACCCGTGCGGCTGTTATTATTAAGCCACGAGCTCCCACACAGATTACAAACACTGCACGTGTATAAATATTGAAATTGTTCTGCAAAATTTGATTGTGAACCATTTCCTATTTCTTTTTTATTGTATTAAATTGCAATTTGAAAACTTTGTAAAGGTCATTTTTAAGGTGCCGTACCCAAAGGGTAACCAAAGGAGCTCTATTACCAAACCTCCGCTGTCTCATGTCTGTCCAATCAGTCCGTCTGTCAGCGGGCTGTATTAAAAGTACCGTAATAGGTAGACAGTTGAAATTTACACAGAGTGTGTATTTATATTGCCGGTATAGAAACAAATAATTGTAACTGTGTTTGTAATTGTTGTTGGTGCTTATTTTAAGAGTTTTTCTTTTGTGCCGGGCGCTGGGGGCACGGCAATTGATATGAAGTCAGGCGGTTAAAAGGTTAAATTAAATAAAAAAAAAAAACCCAAGAAACGTGTATTTTTCGGATCCCCTTCGTGTGAGAGTCCGACACGCACTTGACCGGTTTTTGATTTTTTAATACTAATAAAAGTGAAAAGAAGATGCAATGAGTTTTTTGCCGATTCTTCTCTATAGGATTTTTTCGCCGATAGTTTCTGAAGTTTTTTTTTTACTATTGGTAGGCAGTGTAGGCACGCGTTTGACCACTATCTCACCTGTTGGTAAGCGATGATGTGGTCGAAGATGTAGCACGCTTGCCTAGAAGTAACCTATTGAAGTCTCATAAGTGCCCATGCAATCCTTACTTAATATTATAAATGCGAAAGTAACTCTGTCTGTCTGTCAGTCTGTCGCGCTTTCACGACAAAATTACAGAACAGATTTAAATGAAATTTGGTACAGAGATAGTCTAGAGCCTGAAAAACGACAAAGGCTACTTTTTATCCCGGAAGTATGATCCCTAGGGACCACGCGGGCGATGCCGTTGGCAAAAGCTAGTGTAGAATATTTTGAACTTGAATGACACGAACTATCCACTAATCGTTAAGTAAAAGTAGGTAAATATAATGATTCCGTCAAACACAAGTAAGCATGTAAACAGCAAGAACTGCATATTTATTACATTCAATGAAAAGTAGGTCGCATTCGTTGATAATTTTGTAGGCGTCTTAAATGACTTCAGTTGTGTCGTCACTAGTATATAATTTGTCCGCGAAAAGTTGTAAAATAACGCATGAAATTGTATTTTTTTTTTTAAATAAGACACGGGTATGTTGGAAATTATTGAATTTGGATGAGATTAATAGTATACAATACGATGAAGGTATTAATACATATCTATATATAGAAAGTATAATCCAATAAAGATTTATTACAATTTCACGGAGTCTACTGTTTTCCGGTGACGTATACAAGAACATAACAACGACATAGAAAGAAAATAATAAGTAGGTGAGTACTTATTATTTTCTTTCTATAGTATCCTACTAATATCCAACTACCTACTAATATTAAAATATGAAAGTCTGAACCAATTTAGCTGAAACATTGCAAACTGGTAGACCATATTTTCTCATTTTTTAACCGACTTCAAAAAAGGAGGAGGTTCTCAATTCGGTTGTATTTTTTTTATGTTTGTTACCTCATAACTCCGTCATTAATGAACCGATTTGAAAAATTTTTGTTTCATCTGAAAGGGTATACTTCTCGATTGGTCCCTTTGTCACCATGTCAGAATCTGATGATGGGATCACGAAAATCGAGGGCAACCCTCAAATTTTATAGGCACATACAATGTTTTTCATGAACTTTCTAACGCAATTCAGATATTTGTGCCTGGTAATCATCATCTCATTTTGCTGAGCTGATGATGAAAGGTATAAATTAGGATCTGATGATAAGATCCCATGAAAAATGTTTGTTCAGCCGAGTTCAGCTATACTTTCGCTAATCCAAAGGTTGTCTGTAAGAGATTGCCCTGTGCGATAAGACCGCCCATTGTACACTAGTTTTATAAGCGTTTTTACTGTGCTTGTTATGAGGTGTACAATAAAGTATATAATAATAATAATAATAATAATTGTCAGCCGATTTGGATGATTCTTTTTTGTTTGAAAGAGTATTTTCCTGGACTGGTCCCGTTTCAATTTGGTGAAGATCTGACGAAGAACTTCGGAGGTAGGCAACGGAACTCTTCAATAAATGATAGCAAAGGGATCGGGATTGCTGAAATCGCATGATTTTTTAGTGTTTACACCAGTTCTTAACATAACATTGCGCTGGTACGCTGTTAATGGGTACGCAGGTACAGTTCTCGTCACGCAAGCTTGCCTCCATAAAGTACGCCGCAATCGGCTGCGCAGGACGTCAATTTGACAACAAACATACAACCGCGCATGCGCGGGTAGCTCGCGCACGCGCGGCGCGCGGGTGTAATGGCATCTCACTCGCTCGTATACGTTCGATGCATAAGCGTGTCCCGCTTGCTCGATGCAATACGACTGCGGATGCGAAAAGTGTTACAGGTTGTTATTGTTTTTAATGATTTATTTTGGTTATTTCTTACAGGTTGATTTGTGTTCTTGTGGTGTATGTGTTTATTGAGTTACTTTTTGATATTTTATTGTTACTGGTAGTCTTTGTTACTTGTTTATAGTATAATACGTATAAACAAAAAATATTTTAGGAACGTAACACTTTTTTACACGATTGCACCTGCGCGGACTTCACTCAAACCTAACTTCCGAGGGGCAAGCTACGCTGACGCGAACTGTACCTAGGTAGGTACCACTACCGGAAGAAAGAAAAGAACTTTAATTTCACACACAATAACACCGACTTCAGAAATTAAAGTTCTTTTCTTTCTTCCGAAGTTATTTTGTACCTTGTAGTGTTTTGTTTTTGGAAGTCGGTTGTATTTTTTGTAAAAAAGTTTTTTTGAGCTTATAAAAGCAAAATTAATTTATTTTCTTGCCATTTTGACATATGTCCTGTAAAAGATTGTGATTATTTAAGTTTGTGCTAAATAAAGTATTTTCTTTCTTTCACTCTAACTTGTAATCGTCGTAAGTCCAAAATCTACTATCTACAAGAATATTAGTTATACAAGCATGTCCTCATAGTTGAATGACCTACATACTGATGTACATAGATTTGTATGTCAAACTACGATAAATGTACATCTAGACGAGACGGACTGATTCACTGACCGATTGTATCTCAGTACTAACTAAGTACTAATAACATCTATTATTTTCACGCTTTTGCTTGCTAACGAACACAGATAATTTAATTGAACTACATGGAAATTAAATTATTTATGTTCGAGAGCCTGATCTAGGCCGCCACTTCGTCTGCGTCACATTTTTCATTAAGGTGGATGCTCCAGGGTAGCCCGCGAAATAAGTTCATGTAGTTCGAAAGAATGAATATTTCAGAAATAATCATTCTTTCGAACTACATGAACTACTAGAACTATATTGATGATTAAAATGGTTATAATTCTTTAGATAAATACGCGTTACGGTCGCGGATCGCATTTGGTCCACATACAGCTTCACACTGACCGGCAAATTGCAAAAAACATAAAAATATTTGAATTTCGCGGGCTACCCTGGAGCATTCACCTTAATACTCCGCTCGTATTGGTCGTAGCGTGATGGTATATTGCCTATAGCCTCCCTCAATAAATGATGGATAGCTCATTTATTGAGGAAGGCTATACAAAGATTTTTCAATTCGAACCAGTAGTTCTTGAGATTCAACCAAACAAAAAAACTCTTCATATTTATATTTATATTAGTATAGACGTTACTGAAACATATTTTAACCGACTTCTTCAAAAAGGAGGAGGTTCTATGTTCGGCTGTGTATGTATTTATTTTTATGTATATTCACCGATTTCTCCGCCAATTCTAGACCGATTTAAAAAAATATTTTTTTATTCGAAAGCCTATACTCCTGAGGTGATCCCATTGTCACCAAGTTAGAATCTGATGATGGGATCCCATGAAAATCGAGGGAAATCCTCAAATTTTATAAGCACATACAATGTATTTCATAAACTTTCTAACGCAATTTAGATATTTGTGCCTGGTAATCATCATCTTCATCGAGCTGATGATGGGATCCCATTAAAATGTTTGTTCAGCGATATTTTCGCCAATTGTTAACCGATTTGGATGATTCTTCTTTTTGTTTGCAAGAGTATTTTCTCGGACTGTTCCCATTTAAATTTGGTGAAAATCTGATGAAGAACTTCGGCGGTAGGCAACGGAACTCTTCAATAAATGATAGCATATGGATCGGGATTTCTGAAATCGCATGTATGTTGATTGTTTACACCAGTTCATAACATAACATCACGCCGGCACGCTGTGTTTGTGGTTTCACTTTTTAGTGGTACCTGTTCAAAAATAAAATAACCAAAAACACCGACTTTCGAAATTAAAGTATTTTTTTTACTTTGTAGTGGTTTGTTTTTGGAAGTCGGTTTTATTTTTTTGTAAAAAAGTTTTTTGCTGTCTGGATTTACTTCCGGCTATAGGCTTTCATAGCGGGATTTACTTCTAAATTACACACAAAACTATTATCTAGCCTGATTCATAAATCTCATAATAAGTTGACAGGACACTTAGCAACAAAATTACAAGAAAGAAATATTTCAGAACTACCCCCATTTGAGTTGAGAATGTATTATTTTAAGACGACGGTAGCAGTAAGTGGACACTAAGTAGTAAATGGGTACTAATGAACCCACTTATAATTACACCCTCGTCAAGTGGTTTAGACGTTTGCCTTGTGATCCGGTAAAGTTACTTTGTAAAGTTGTTTCCAGTTAGGCTATGACATTGCAGGGTTGAATCACCTGATTGTCTAATAAAAAGATGAATCCGTGCTTCGGAAGGCACGTACAAGCCGGTGGTCCCGGCCGCCAAATGGCGGTCGTCAAATAAACCATGTCAGAGGTCCTTGAGGCGGTAGAACTCCATCTAGAATCTAGAATAGACCACCACATAAATAAGAAATGAAAACGCTTTAATTTATTGCCAAAATTGCGTTTATATATATATATATATATATATATATATACGTCACCAAACGCTGATTGTTGTTTTCAAATACGTTCCGTTTCACGTTACTTTTATTCATTATTTTTGTTAAAATTCGATACTAACCAAATAAAAACGTTGCAATGGTCTTTATTTTATACCTACTTTTTATCATTTTACTGACAAAATTCTCGTAAATTCTGTATTTGCATCTTCCCTATTGCAACTGTACTACAATAGAACTCACATTTTTACCAAGCACAGCTTCAGCATCCTCTTTCGAGATGGGCGCGGCACCGCTCACGATTCCGTACACCGACGCCAAGTGTTGGGGAGTCACGGCTGGATGCTTGCCCAGGAATACCACTGTAATGTTTGTAAAAATATTAGAAATAGACATCATCATCATCATCATAACAGCCGGAAGACGTCCACTGCTGGACATAGGCCTCCCCTAAAGGGGGGGGGGCGTTGCCAAAAGCGCCTCGCTTGGCAGGCGGGTTGACGATCGCAGTGTTTGGTGTTGCGTTTGAAATGGACATGGTGTACATGGTTTGAATAAAGTTTGGAACCTGTTTTGAGAAAATGGACGCGATGCTGTCGACTCTTTGTTAGTTAAAACCTTCTTCATAAAGCTATTACTTAGGTACTCAGTGGTGTCTCATATATCTGCCTATAAATGCGCAATAACGGTCATTTAACCACATACTGACTTTCTTAATAAACCTTCCCGAGCTTTGTAATGTTATGAAAATATTCCAGTTACTACTAATAGATTACTTCTAGGCAAGCCTGCTCCATCTTCGACCACATAATTGTTTACCATCACGTGATATAGTGGTCAAACGCGTGCTTATCAATAGTAAAAAAAGTTGTATAGTTTGACCAAGATTACTTGTTTTGTAAAAACCAGTGAATCACATTATCTGTAATAATTTATGACAAAGAAGTTCATTATTTAATTGCACTAATAGTGTTTCCATAAAATAAAGTTATTTATGAATTGATTATAAATCTGAAAACAAAACAACTATAGACTTATAAATAAGTGATAAGTGAGTCATGTATCCCCGGTTTCCCCCCTATTTTGCTGCAGTAAAACAAAAACATCTTACCCATAGGTGGTACCAAGAACAAAACCTCAGCCTTATGTTGAACGAGGGTCTGAAGGAAGAGCTCTGGCTTGAAGTACGGCAAAGTGACCAGCTTGACGCCCAGGGACAGCTGGTTCATCATGAGAGCGTTGAACCCGAAGATGTGGAAGAACGGCAAGATTGCTGGCAGCACCGCTTGGTTTGTTGCTAGAAGGAAAATAAATGGTTTAATCTTCTAAATGGTGAGGATCCAAGCCCCCTACCGAGCAACTGCAGAGCTTGGTGAGCCTGGGTCGGAAGACCGTCCGGTGAAATGTGTTTTTTTTTTTCAATTATTATTTACTATGGATCTTGTTACTTAAGGTGGAAGCGCCAAAGTAGACCCTATTAAATGACTTTTTCATGAAATAACCATTCTGTAGGGTTTAAACGAACTTAGAGGGTTATTTGCAATGTTATAAAATGGGGGGCCTGGTGATCTATAGTACAGGCCTCGGCTTAGTTTGGACTCCAGATCTGCCACAAATTACGAATTTCTTGTCAATAATTCTTGTCGACTTTATATAGTATTACTTGAAGTAATTTGTGGAGATGTAATAAACAGTTTATTGTTATTATTATTATATTGATGGCTAAAATGGTTATAATTCTTTAGATAAATACGAGTTACGGCCGCGAATCGTATCTTGTTCAACATACAGCTTCACACTGACCGGCACATTACAAAAAAACATAAAATATTTGTATTTCGCGGGCTACCTTGACGCTACCACCTTAATGTTTATTATTATAAGATAGGCTCACGTTTGACTACAATCACACCTGTTGGGAAGCGATGATGTGGTCGAGGATGGAACATCGCATACCAAGTTAATCTGTTCACTCTTATTTATTTATTTAAAATTCATGTACAATAGAGGAACAAAGGCAGATTTCATGCAAAAGGCATTCTTTACCAGTCAACACAGTCACTCTTGATTTGGAATTCCATTTAGAAACAGCCAGAGCTCTTTGCCAGTCCATAATCATCACTCAACCGACAGACTAACAGTAGGTACTGAACATTGGGCTTGAGAATTTTACCCAGTTTATTATAATTTTTTTTAATCAAAATCAAAAATTAAAAGGTATTTATTCAAACTATGCTGAAAATCAGCACTTTTTCATCATTTTCCTGCCCTTATCCCATGTTACTTGGGGTCGGCGCAACACGTTTTATTCTTCCATTCTGTTCTATCAGTCGTCACTCTATCACTAACTCCCATTTCTTTCATATCGCTCCTCACACAATCCATCCATATTTTCTTTGGCCTTCCTCTCCCTCTCCATCCATCCACATTTATGATTTATGTTCATAACTCTTCTAATCAGCACTTTTTGAACGTCAAAATTTACATGAAGACAGTCCTTAAAAACGCCCGCCCGTCACCACTCCCTAGTGTTTTAGCTAGGAAGAAGAAGTGGCCAACAAACTCCCCAGCAACACAACTGTCTGTTAAGTTTGAACAACTTAAAAATTCAAGTTGTTCAAACTTAACAGGATAACAGTATTATTCAACATTTTATGATAGATATCGAACATTAAATTAAATTAAATGGCACATGTCAGCTAAAAAAACTTACCCGTAGTTTCTTTAATAGCAATAATCTCAGGGTCAGCAATCTGTTGGTTCATCGCCACAACACTTTCATGTGTCAACACCACACCTTTCGGGAACCCTGTAGTTCCACTCGAAAAAGGCAATATAGCCAGGTCTTTAGGCCCTCTACGTACCGACTTCAAACAAGTGGTATCTAGGCCAAAGTCCTGAGCAAACTCCGCGAACTTTATGGTACCTTCCGGTAGACCATCATTGTCTGTTAAGATTATTGGTACGTCTAGCTTCAGTTCTGCCAAGGCCTGTTTGACGTTGGCGTACGAAATTTTAGATGTGATCACAGCTTTGCATCTCACCAGTTGTATTTGGCGTTTTAGTTCGTCTGAAAGAAAAAATACAGCTTAGAAAATCTTATCCGCATTTAGTTTCTTACCGTCATCTCAGGTACAGGTCTTGTTTTTTCCTAACTATAAAGAAAGAAAGTTTCTTCCACCAAGTAATTACTTATATCAGAACATTTCCCTAAGGTGGTGGAACATTTTTCAAAGGTTTTAGATTTTTTAAATGGTGGGGTTTTGAGTTACCTACCACATTACAAACATATTGTTAGGGGACTACCGCTATCGGTAATTAAGTTAATTGTTTGTTATAAAACGTGTAACAGAATAGACGCATAAACGCAATACCTCTTAAGGGGTCACTGTACTCATCATTGTGAACAACTTTTACTATGGAATCAATCCCGAAATCGCGAAAAAAAATCAGCTGTTCAATACATTTTTATTATTATTATCTCCTTTATTCCGTTAACTATACATATAAATTATATTTTTAAATATTTGATTAAAATAAATAAAAAAAACATCTAAAAATATAAAAATAGTAGCCCACCGATATCGGGAACAGGGTCCAAGCTACCGGTGGTCAGGGCTCCAGAGAAAGGAACCTCCTGACAATGCGAGCCGTGTCCAGAAGTACCGCTTTCTGAATCAAGCCCTTGATCCAGCTGCCCAACGAGAGCCTCCTAAGGTGTTGGTCGAGGCTCGTGGCTATTAAGCCATTGGCCGACACGACTATCGGTACAATGATTGCGGAGTCCACTTCCCACATGTCGACAACCTCGCGAGCCAAGTCAATATACTTGATTTGTTTGTCTTTCTCGGCTTTCACGAGTTTCTCGTCATGCGGGACGGTTATGTCTACAATTATTGCACGCCTCACAATTCGGTCCACCACCACTATATCAGGCTTATTGGCAACAATAGTCCTGTCAGTGATGATGGACCGATCCCAGTACAATGTGATATTGCCATCATCGAGAACTGGGTCGGGCGCATACCTATAGTATGGCACCTCCGACTCCACAAGAGAGTATTTCAGAGCAAGTTGCTGATGGATAATCCTGGCTACAAGGTTGTGCCTATGCAAGTATTCTCCGTTAGCTAGACGAGAACAACCAGAGACAATGTGGCGAATTGATTCTCCCGGACGGTGACATGCCCGACATATGTCGACCGTGCCGTCTTTCACAATAAATCTCTGGTAGTTATTCGTCATGATAACTTCGTCCATAATTGCAAAAACAAAACCTTCGGTTTCTCCAAAAAGATCACCGAAACGCAGCCAGGCTACGGACGCTAGTTGGTCTACGTCGGGCCCATGTAGGGCCCGGAAAAAGCGTCCGTGAAGCTCCTTACTCTGCCATACCGCCCTGCGATCGTTAGTGTCAAGCACCGCAGGTTTGCGCCAGTTCTCATTTGCCAAGGAGAGCGGGGTGAGTCCCTTGTCCACCGCCACTACATCTCGATGCATACCCACGTCGACAGCTAGGAAATATTCCCTAAGACTGCATATCTCGCGATTGTGGAGAGTCTTAGCATTTAAAAAGCTTCGACTCCACACTTTCGCGGGATATACAGCCTCATTACCGACGACCGTGGATGATGCATTCGATATGCAGTGAGCAGAGTGCGGACCCGCCTATCCAGGGCGTCAAGTTCCGTTTGAGTCCATTTGAGTACGCCGAAAGAGTACATCAATACCGGCATGACCCAACCGTTGAAGGCGCGCACCTTGTTTCCGCCTGATAGAAGGCTATTAAAAACCTTCTTCAGGCGGTCAAAGAAGCGCTCCCTCAACGATTGCTTCATGTCAGTAATATTGATACCTAACGCTTCCGACATACCCAAATACTTGTAAGTTTCAGTTGGAGAGAGGGATCTCAGGTTTATGGAATCCGAGAGTTGAGTTCCCACGGATTCCATAATCTCTCCACGCTATACATGCATGACCGCACATTTGTCCACACCAAACTCCATCCTGATGGCGTTACTGAATGTTTCAGTTACCTTCAGTAGCTCCATCAGTTGCAGATTAGTGGGGGCAAAGAGTTTCAGATCATCCATGTAAAGGAGGTGAGATATAACCTGAGCACCTCTCTTCAACCGATAGCCTAGCCCTGAATTCTCCAGCAGTGTGCTAAGAGGATTCAAGGCTAGACAAAACCAAAGTGGACTCAAACTATCACCCTGAAATATACCTCGCTCGATCCCTACCGGTTCGCTATTCCTCTGGATATTTCGACATCCTGGATAGCGAAGGACTGTCCTCCATTGCCCCATACATGACATCAGGAAGGTGCGTAGCGTTGCATCAACTTTATACAATTCTAGCACCCTCATGAGCCACGTATGAGACACCGAGTCATAGGCCTTCTTATAGTCTATCCAGCATGTCGACAGATCCTTTCGGGAACGCCGAACCTGTTGGCTAATGGCCATATCAATAAGGAGAAGCTCCTTAGTACCGCGGGACCCATTCCTACATCCATTTTGAGAGGCAGACATGATGTTGTTGTTGTTAATGTGACTATTAATCTTTGCCCTCAAAATGGATGTAAGAACTTTATAGACCGTCGGTAAACACGTGATCGGTCTATAATTTTTAGGTTCCGCAGTACTACCTGATTTATGGAGCAGGTGGGTTATTCCTGTAGTTAAGAACTGGGGTAGCGACCCAGACTCTAAGGCAGACTGGAATTGAGACGCCAAGCAAGCGTGCGATCTCGTAAACCATTTAATCCAGAAATTGTGCAGCCCGTCCGGCCCTGGAGATTTCCAGTTAGGCAACGGACGGACTGCACAAGCTACATCTTGGGGGCTGATGGAAATTGCCCCCATTTCTGGTATCGGATCGCACACACGCTCTACCTCCCGAATCCAGTCACCCTCAGTATGACTGACAGGCACCGACCAGATGCTGCGCCAGAATGAACACATAGCATCATCATCCGGCAAGCGCGTGTCAGTCACACCTTGGTCCGGTCGCTCCCAATCCCTATATACCCACCTTTCGTTACTTCGGAATGTGCGATTCTGGGTGTATCGCTCCACTCGCCGCCTGTACCTACGAATACGGCTTGCCCATGCATACACCTTCTGCTTCAGGAAGTCGATGCGCTCTGTGACAAGAGATATATAATCTCGGGGATTGACATCAGTCCCCGAAAACGCCCGTCTCACAAAGCGCATCACTCTAGGGCGTGTGTTGCCCTCCCTGAAGCAGATCAGTTTGCCGATTAGCGCTCTGGCCTCACCAATACGACGCTCGATCCTGCACTGACAAGCTGGTACGGCTGGTTTTGGTCGTGTAACTCCGTCATTGGTTATTTTTATTTTGACATGAGCTACACGACATGCCGCTACAGCCGCGCAGTACATGATCGAATGTGCATCGGTGAGGTTATCACAGATATCAAAATGGCTTAACAACTGCGAATCCAGAGCAGCCACCAGTGCCCTGTTCTTGTTATGCATAGGCAAACGAGGTAAGCGTGGTCTAAGTTCAGGCGGCATGTAGCGGTATTCCCGAATAGCACACTCCAAAGCACTCCTCAATTCGTCATTGCACTGGGTACTTACGTTTGTAACCCTGTCATTACTCTCCTCGTCAGCGTGGCTGGGCAATTGGGTTGACTGTGCTGGTGCCACAGTCTGCGACGGAGGAGCAATGACATGGCTACACATTTCAGTGCGGAGGCGATCAAGCACACTATCATCCAACATACGGTTACGCTGGATGACGTGCACCTGATCCGACAGTCGTTGGGCCGATACGCTGACAGCTGGTTCAAGTACCTGAAACAGAGAGAGCATCCGACCACGGTACGCAGTCAGGTTAGTTCCCCCCTCTGTAGCCCCAAAGTATGAGCGTATAACATTCTCATTTATGGCTTGAGTCCATTTCATACGCTGCACACTTCCACCGATAGCGGGGACCCTGTCAGAGACCGGTGGGCCTCGAGGTCCTAAGCTGGCCGGTGGTCGGCCTCGTCCGCGCCGACGCGCAGGTGGTGGTGTCGTCGGCGGCGAGAAGTATTCGTCGCTCGAGCTCGACGCAACTGCAGCTACCGGAATCTCAGGACTCACGGCTGGCGCTGGTCCCGGCGGCTGCGAGGCGGAACTGAGCGACGAACCCGAAGATGGAGTTGGTGCGACTTGTATTCCAGTCCGGCTTCTTGTCAGCATTGATTTTTTATTTATCTTGTGTTTCCATTCAAATTTAACTTGTAAATATGTTTATTGGTTTTTTTTTTTCGAAGTTTCCTGGATTTCTTCCATTTTGGGAATCGGTTTTAATTTAATTAATATAAATAAACGGGATGAAATTTTTTCTTGTCAATCAAGTTGACAGCCGGACCACAGATTATTGATTATTATTATTTCGTTTATTTATTCTTATTACATACAAAGTATATTTTTAAATATATCTCTAAAAACCATAAAAAATACATTTAAAAATATAAAAAGTAGTAGTCCGCCGGTGTCGGGAGCAAGGTCCAAGCTACCGGTGGTTAGGGCTCCAGAGAAAGGAACCTCCTCACAATACGAGCCGTATCGAGGAGTACTGCCTTCTGTATCAAGCCCTTTACCCAACCGCGTAACGCCAGCTTCGACAGATGTTCGTCGAAGCTTTTGGCCATCAGGAAATTGGCCGTAATGACTATCGGCACAATGACAGCTGAGTCCACATTCCACATGTCGACAACCTCGTGCGCTAAGTCGAGATACTTGATTTGTTTCTCTTTCTCGGCCTTCACGAGGTTCTCGTCATGCGGGATGGTAACATCAATTATCATTGTGCGGCGCGCTAATCGGTCTATCACCACTATATCAGGCTTATTGGCAACAATAGTCCTATCAGTGATGATAGATCGATCCCAGTACAACGTGACATGGTCATTTTCGAGAACTGGGTCGGGCACATACTTATAATACGGTACCTCAGCATCCACAAGTTTGTATTTCAAAGCTAGTTGCTGATGGATAATCCTGGCCACTTGGTTGTGTCTGTGCAAGTATTCGCCGTTAGCCAGACGAGAACAACCAGAGATAATATGTCTGATGGACTCACCCGGACGGTAGCATGCCCGACACACGTCCACCGTCCCATCCTTCATAATATGCCTCCGGTAGTTATTCGTCAAGATAACTTCGTCCATAATCGCACAGACAAAACCTTCAGTCTCCCCGAAGAGATCACTGAATCGTAGCCAGGCCACGGACGCTGAAAAATTTACATCGGACCCATGAAGAGCCCGATAGAAGCGCCCGTGAAGCTCCTTGCTTTTCCATACTTCCTTGCGGTCATCTGTGGTAAGTATCACAGGTTTGCGCCAGTTCTCCTTAGCCATGGATAACGGGGTGAGACCCTTGTCCACTGCGACAACATCTCGGTGCATACCCACATCAGCTTTGAGAAAATATTCTCTGAGATTGCACATCTCGCGGTTGTGGAGAGTCTTGGCGTTTAAAAAGCCTCGACCTCCACACTTTCGCGGGATGTACAATCTCATCACCGACGATCGTGGGTGATGCATCCGGTTTGCGGTCAGCAGTGTACGGACCCTCCTATCCAGGGCGTCAAGCTCAGTTTGAGTCCATTTGAGTATGCCGAAAGAGTACATTAATACCGGCATGACCCAACCGTTGAAGGCGCGCACCTTATTTCCGCCCGACAAAAGGCTATTCAAAACCTTTTTCAGGCGGCCAAAGAAGCGTTCCTTCAACGATTGCTTCATGTCAGTAACATTAATGCCCAACGCTTCCGATATACCCAAATACTTATAGGTTTCGGTTGAGCTGAGGGATCTAACCTGTATGGAATCCGAGAGTTGAAATCTCTCAGATTCCATAATCTCCCCTTTCTTTACATGCATGACTGCACATTTGTCCACACCAAATTCCATCCTGATGGCACTACTGAAGGTTTCAGTCACCTTCAGTAGCTCCAACAGTCGCGAATTGTTGGGGGCAAAGAGTTTCAGATCATCCATGTAAAGAAGGTGAGATATGGCCTGACCACCTCTTCTCAACCGATAGCCTAGACCTGAACCCTCCAGCAATGTGCTTAGAGGATTCAGAGCTAAGCAAAACCAAAGCGGACTCAAACTGTCGCCCTGAAATATTCCCCGTTTAATCCACACAGATTCATCGTCTCCCTGAATTGGTCGACATCCTGGATAGCGAAGGACTGTTTTCCATTGCCTCATACATGACTCAAGAAAGGTGCGTAGAGTTGCATCTACTTTGTACAACTCCAACACCCTCATGAACCATGTATGTGGCACAGAGTCGTAGGCCTTCTTGTAGTCTATCCAACATGTCGACAGATCCTTGCGAGATCGACGAACCTGTTGGCTTATAGCCATGTCTATGAGGAGAAGCTCCTTAGTGCCGCGGGACCTCTTCCTACATCCATTCTGAGAGGTGGACATGATTGAATTAGTCTCAATGTGTTCATTAATCTTCACTCTCAGAATGGATGTAAGAAGTTTATAGACCGTTGATTATTATTATTATTATCAGAAAAATAATATTTTAAAGCCATTTACTTCCTCATAAAAAAATAATATGGTTTGTTAATTACATCCAATTGATTTAATTTTATTAATTTAATCTTATTTATAGGTGGCAAGGTCCTTAACGGCGTTTATGACTGCATCATTATGTATGAGGCACCATTTTTTATTTTTTTTAATGATGTAAATTTACTTCTGACAATCCGTAACGACTGCCAAAGTTCTACAAATGACAGCCAGGACCAACAGCTTAACGTGCTTTCCGAGGCACAGAGGAAACTCACTATGTTAAGATGGTCACCCATCCATAGACCAACCTTGGCAAGCGTTGCTTAACCTTGAAGATCGACCTGTGCGGCTGTTATTCTTCAACCACAAGCTCCTCATTTACCTAAGTAAGTACCTTTGTATATTGTTTAGGATTCCCTGAGAATTCATTAATAAAACTATTGTTTCTTTGAGTCTATGATAGAAGCACAATAGGTTTTCATGTAACATTTTGTATTACTTATAAGAAATCCATTGTCATTCACACTTATTAGATCTTAAGTTCTCCACCAGTCACTGACAAAAATGACGTCACAAAATACAATTTGATAAAAAATACTGTGTATGTCTTATTCGAATGAACACCAACAACTATTATGAACCTACGCTTCCACTGCTTCCAGAGGACATGACAGTCCCCTTGCCATCCGAGACGAAAACGATAAACAATGTACAATAGTTATTCATGCTATTGAGACTCAGTACTATCTGGAGAGGGATTGGGCCGTAATTAACCAGATTAAGGGAATTCATATTTGCCAGAGTTGCGGAATTTGTTCGAGAGAGTCACCGCAGCCCTGGAACGCAAAGGGAATTAGGAGGAACATGGATGGGTTTTTGATGATTTGATGATTTCCCATAGAATGAGGGAATATATCATGAATCTAGTGCCTTACCTGCAGTATAAACAGGATTCATCGTACTAGCGATGCAACCAGCCTGTAGTACGCCCAGAATAGTGACAGGGTATTCTGGTAAATTCGGCAGGATTATGGCAACTTTGTCGTCGTTCTGCAACTTGAGTTTTGTCCGCAAAGAGGCGGCGAACGCTATCGACATCTTGTGCGTTTGCGCATAAGTGTACCCGCGGCCTGTTACTGCGCATACCTGAAACAAAAGTGTGACGTTACCTAATTGTTTTTTTTTTAGTAAATTATGCTTAATTCGTGTTTTTTTATTATTATTAGGTAGGTACTTATACCTAGTTAGTTTTTTACTAATGATAGGCACGCGTTTGACCACTATCTCACCTGATGCTAAGCGATTTTGAACCATTTTTCAAAAGTTTGTTTAGGTAAATAAATTCAGTAAAATAATATTTTAGTAACATTTTCTACGCCTAATTTTTTATTTTACAACTACATTTCTAGCTGTTTCCAAATCGACTACTGTTGGTCTGTTGGAAAGAGGAACGGTCAAGCTATATTGAAAGTCAAATAGGTTGAATGAAAGGGTGCGGTTGGAGTGGATCACTAATGTCGAGGTCCCACGGCCTGTCCTGTCCTGGCGCGATTGGGTCTGTGTGAAAACAGGCCGACAGGCCGTGGAAACAAAATGATGCCTGAGGTGGCCTGTCGTCGAAATGCACATTTAATTTTCATCTTTATCGGTACAGCATTAGGTTCAAGATTAATTGGGAAAATTTTACAGTGACGGGTAGCGTGATTTGCTTTCTGATTCTGCTAAACCACTTTGGGGAATCGTATTAGAATAATAATATTAATCACGCAAAAATCTGTCAAATGTAATTTTCATCTTTATAGCTAAAGCATTAGGTTCAAGATTGATTGGGAAAATTTGACAGTGACGGGCAACGTGAGTTGCTTTCTGATTCTGCTAAAGTGGCCTTTTTAGACCCCCTGACCGTGGGACCCAGGAAAAAAGCATAAGTTTGGCTATACTCGTAGAAAACCTTTGAGATGATTACATCCGTTCTGCAAGAAACAATTATTGATAGCATTCAAAGCAAAGCAAACGATGGGAACACGTTCCTACGTAATATTTTGTTAGTAAGTGATGGTAATATACATATGTTGTTTGCCAACTAAACTGGTTGTGAACGTGTCGCGGAACGTCTTAATGGCTCCTATTATCGTAAGTGTACGATGTAGTTTGTCGTTACTTTGTTGTTGATAAAAAAAAAAACGGAGTTTTAATAAAGATGATGGTTTGAGACTTGAAAACAAAATAACTAACAGAAATAATGAGTCCAAAGAAACAGTTTCGCCAAGGCCAATAGGAGCAGACGAAGTTGCGCGGGTCAACCAGTTTATTAATAAAAGGTTTCTCCCCTGGCTCGGATACATGTGGAGATCCTCCTGGACATGCTGAGGATCAAGTTATCCAGCATTTCTTGGGGTAACCTGACATATTCTTCATAATTTGATAAGTATATGAACATTTTGAGTTTTATTCGTTCAACTTAGTGTAAACGAACATCGGACCAAAACCGCCGAGCGTATTTTAACGGAATTTACACTATCTCAAAGACAATTTAACTATCTACATTTTAATATAAGACTTTTTTAAAAAGACATGGTATAATAAGGAAAGTACAAAAAAAAACTACTGGATTTTGGGTCGGCCGGGTGTCAAACGAGTGAGCGTTTTGTTACTCCAAGGTCGCTGGCGTATGTCTTCGCTTTAGTGAGTAAGAGTCTGACTCCAGCTCCGCCCAGAGCAGGAGAAAAGTCATTTGATGATATCCCACCCAAAAAAAGTAGATGCCTACCACCTGTTTTGTGTGTGTCACCTTTTTTCTTTTATTTAACTTGCGATGCACGTATGTATGTATGTATGTATACGAGTACCTATATGTATATATATGTTTGTTCGCGTGGAAACTTGCTACTCAATTTTGAAGCAGGTAGGTATCTTCAACCGATTGAGCTGAAATTTTGTATACACGTTTAGTTTGGATGACAATACACTGCGTGACGTCATTCTAAATCCAATATGGCGGACCATCCAAGATGGCGGAATAGTTATTTTTTATGCACTTCTACAATATGGGTATCAAATTAAAGGGCTTGTTGAGAGTAACTCGAAAAATAATGTGACATCATTCTAAATCCAATATGGCGGAATAGGTATTTTTATGCACTTCTACAATATGGGCATCAAATTAAAGGGCTTGTTGAGAGTAACTAGAAAAATATTGTGACGTCATTATAAATCCAATATGGTGGAACATCCAAGATGACGGAATAAAACAGATTCAGAAACCTAGGCAGCGATAACTAAAAATTAAAAAATAAATTAAAAGAAAAAATAACTTTAAAAATAGCTTTTATTTAAATAGGTACTCTAAAAAGATGAAAATAAAATTTTCCTTTCAAATTGATCATAAAAGCTTGTCGCGAGTTTATCGTAAGTACCTACCTATAAGTATTTAATTAATCAAACCTCGCGACAAGCTTTTATGATATGATTTTATTTTTAACCGACTTCAAAAAAGGAGGAGGTTCTCAATTCGTCTGTATTTTTTTTTTGTTTTTTTTTTTTTTTATGTTTGTTACCTCATAACTCCGTCATTTATGAACCGATTTGAAAAATTTTTGTGTCATCTGAAAGGGTATACTTCTCGATTGGTCCCATTGCCACCATGTCAGAATCTGATGACGGGATCCCATGAAAATCGAGGACTACCCTCAAATTTTATAGGCACATACAATGTTTTTCATGAACTTTCTAACGCAATTTACATATTTGTGCCTGGTAATCAACATCTCATGTTGCTGACCTGATGATGAAAGGTATAAATTAGGATCTGATGATGAGATCCCATGAAAAATGTTTGTTCAGCGATACTTTAGCCAAATGTCAGCCGATTTGGATGATTCTTTTTTTCTTTGAAAGAGTATTTTCCTAGACTGGTCCCGTTTCAATTTGGTGTAGATCTGATGAAGAACTTCGGAGGTAGGCAACGGAACTCTTCAATAAATGATAGCAAAGGGATCGGGATTGCTGAAATCGCATTTTTTTTTAATGTTTACACCAGTTCTTAACCTACTACCTATCTTACCTAGAGGTACCACTACAAAGTGAAAAATAAAAATCTTTAAAAAAAAATACAACCGACTTCCAAAAACAAAACACTACAAGGTACAAAATAACTGCGAAAGAAAGAAAGAAACTTTAATTTCTGAAGTCGGTGTTTTTGGTTATTTTTTTCGTTTTTAGACACCGACTTCCGAAATTAAAGTTTCTTTCTTTAAAGAAAGATTTTTGTCTTCTTTTTGGAGCATTTAAATAAAAGCTTTTTAGGGTTCCGTACCCAAAGGGTAACCAACGGAACCCTATTACTACAGCGGACTGTATTTCGAGAACCGTAATAGGTAGACAGTTGAAATTTCACTGATTGTGCATTTCCATTGCCGCTATAACAACAATTATAAAAATTGAGGTTTATGGTACGGAACCCTTCGTGTGCGAGTCTGACTCGCACTTGGCCGGTTTAAAAAAAAAGGTTTTTTTTAATTTCATCAAAACCTAAGTGTAAATATAGTATAGGTATTGGTGACTAAGCTTTTTCAGATTTCAGTTAATAATTGAGTTGGTAACATATATTTTTTATCATACTTTGATTCTTATCTAGAATTATGACATGGCACTAATATAATCGCACAAATCATGTCTAATATCTTGAAAAATATATCATAATAGATACCTATGGGTGTCTATTTATCCACTTCTGGTTGGCAAAACCCGTAGGTACCTATGTAAGTACCTACTTATCCGATAAAAACTGTTTTAGGGCAATAAAGGGGCTGCTGTAGGCAAACAACCAGGAACAGAGACATGCACTTAAGCTAATGTCTGTTTTTTAATCTTGGAGACTAAATTGACAACTTCAAATGTCAAAACTGACTTAAATGCTATTGAAATCTATGTCAGTTCGCCATTTTCACTTGATTAGTCTCTGAGATTATTTTTTATAATATGAATCAAACCAATACTTAGGTACCAATTTATTTTGTTTTTTGACCAAGTATCTTGGTTCACATATTTATTCACAGTTCGATAGACACAGTGGCTTCATATATTTATTTCCGTAGGTATTTCAAATTAAGAACAACAATAAATGTACCTACATAGGCGGGTCAATGAGCTTTTTTACCATACTAAAAAGAAACATCGAAAGATAGGTACAATAATTTGCTTAAAGCCACGAGATAGTAATAGTACCTATCTAATATTGAATATAGACAAAACCTTAGGCAAAACATGATTGTTATAGTCCCACAATGACACTCATGGTACCTTTACTTACATAAGAAACTAATAATAAGGTAGAATGTGACAATAGCCAATTGTTATAGTAAGATTAGGTACCTACCTATACCTACACTATACCTACCTACCTATTGTACACTATATGTGGGGTTCAGGGATATAGGTAGGATGATATACTTAGGTACCTATGTCATCATCATCATCATGAGGCTGGCACAGGAGCGTGGGGATTGGCACAAGAGAGGCCTATGCTGAGTAGTGGGCGAAGTCAGGCTGTTGATGATGATGATGATATCATCACCTCCATGCCCTTATCCCTTGTTACTTGGGGTCGGCGCAACGCATTTTTTTTTCTTTAATCCTAATTAATTTTTTATTCTTTAATTTAATGTATTATTTTAAGAAAATCTTATAAAGCAGAAAAATATTTTTCTGAATTGATAATTTTATTTCTCCTAAAAATTTATAAAGCAGAATTTTTTTTTTCTGAATTGATCATTTCATTTCTTTAAAGTATTTTGCTTAAAACCTTATAAAGCACAATAAAATTTTTCTAAATTGATCATTTCATTTCTTTAAAGTATTTTGTCTAAAACTTATAAAGCAGAATAACATTTTTCTGAATTGATCATTTCATTTCTTTAAAGTATTTTGCCTAAAAACTTATAAAGCAGAATAAAATTTTTCTAAATTGATCATTTCATTTCTTTAAAGTATTTTGCCTAAAAACTTATAAAGCAGAATAACATTTTTCTGAATTGATCATTTCATTTCTTTAAAGTATTTTTTGCCTTAAAACTTATAAAGCAGAACTATATTTTTCAGAATTGATCATATCATTTCTTTGAAGTATTTTGCTTAAAAACTTATAAAGCAGAATAACATTTTTCTGAGTTGATCATTTCATTTCTTAGCATTTTGCCTAAATTTATTATTGAATCTTTAAGTAGGTAACTATTTTTTTGGGTAGCCATGAGATATAAAAAGGGTTATAACAAGGGGGGTGTAAGATTTATAAATCAAGATTATTTTTCCTTCTTAAGATTCCAGTCAAATGTACTAAATTCTTATTTGTATTTACTAACATAATTCAATCATAGCAGTATAGATATGAGTAGAAATTATTTAGTTTATAATTTTTTTCTTTTTTATACAAAAACTTTTTTTAGTCCTGATATTACCAAATATGGACTATTTTAGATACCTATAATTTATGTGAAAATGAAGTACTAATACACAAAGATAACTCACCGTTGCAGTTTTGTCAGGCCACCGGTCCAAGTTCTGCCAAACAAAGTCATTTGCTGTGTAGCCGGTAACAGGAATATCTTTATAAACAGATGTCAGAATATTTTTTTCTGGAGCATTGGAACCCTTTAGTCTGACCACTGTAGATAGAAATCCATGGTTCTGCTTGTTTATAACTTTTAGAACTTTGCTTCTGACAGCACTGGCCATTTTTGGTGTTTGGAAGAGACTGAAAATAATTAAAATATTTTTTTAAATTATAGTTACGAGAAGTACAGACAGTAAAAAAAGTTGTTACAAAACTGACGTGAGATTTGTTTTCAATTATTCGAAAGTAAAATATTATTATGTACAGTAGTCACCTCACAAAAAACAGCCTATTTTAGAACAAGTCTTAATTTATTCAATACAACGCAATATTGTTTTTTATAATTAGAACCTGATATTCTTGATCAACAATCTTATTTCAAATTTTGCAGATATTAAGTAGGTATTCTAATATAAAAATCTACACTGTAGCATGATAAAACTATCGGAATACATGCAATAAAATTGTATAATAAGATTACAAGTTTAAATAGTGACATAGAAGTCTCCAAAAGATATAAAATTACAAAAATTCTGTAAGAGCATTCAAATAATATTTACGAGTTTTGACACATACCGTAAAACGCAACTATTCCTCTTGAGCCACTGCAAGCAACTGAAGTATATTGCACCGATAACTATTAATATTAAATTAATATTCACACACAACACATCCGTTCATCTATTGTCAAATTCGATAATAGGAAACTTAGTTTACTTCTAAATCTTTGTGCCCTTGGACTTTGAAACAACGCGTAAAGAACGACTAGTAACCGACCGGGCTTTCACTTTGTTTTCATATAAGAATAACACGAACAAATTGGATATAGGTAAACATTCGCACACTGAAGCACTAGTGTGAATGTGAATCGTGCGAGTGGGAAAGAGAGGTCGGATTAGTTCGTACTGTCACCGCTGACCTACTTGAATTGATAATGGAATGCGATAACAGCTGGTTAACATTTCATTTTATGCATTTTTCTTTTGTATGAAGCTAATTAAAAACGTTTTATAGTTATATAATGTAATACATTTAAATCATGGTATTTATATCTATGCACCTACCTATGCCATGTATGTTACTAATGTGTGTGGAATTATTCAATGAAGCACTAACAATTATTGGACAAGTGTGGTACGGGGACGGGCAGAGCGTGGGTGAAGTTATTTGTAGCAAAATTAACTGCGAGTTACAAGCTTCCGTTCTCAGAACAAGCAAGGAACTGATTAATTTCGACCCAAGACAGTTGAATCGTGTCTCCGGGACTCGTCGAGCTTCACTGACTCGACGTTTTTCTGGTGGGCGCCACTGTTGATTCTGGCTCTCAGGAGTTGCATTAGTTAGCAATATTGTGGCGGACTTGTCCCAAGAAATACAGTATATAAATAAACTTTCCATATTCGTTTTAATCGTTCGCATAAAGACGTCGAGTTTAGAAAGACTTACGGATATACTATATCATCATCTGCCTAGCCTTTTCCCAACTATATTGGGGTCGGCTTACAGTCAAGCCAGATTTAGCTGAATACCAGTATTCTACATGGAGCGGCTGCCTACTAGACCTCCACAACCCATTAACTGGGTAACACGGTACTTCGTGTTTTTATATTGTGTTTCGTCGTATTGGAAATTAACAAAGGTTTACAAAATAAATACATAAATAAATTCTATATTATTTAATATCAGAAAATTACAGTGATATAAACTTAATTCAGACCTTACTTTAGACGGCTAAGGATCATCAGCAGTCAAATAATAAAGAACGCATAAAATTACACAAAATAATAAAATAATACCTACCTAAGAAAAGTACAATACACATATTATTATCGTTTAAACAGTTCTGAAGGTTAAATATAGAGCGAAAAAAAATATATCCTAATGCAAACAATTTCTTAAAATAATTGAACAGTAATAAATTCAAATATTTTAACAAAATATTTAACTTTAAACGTTGTAATACAAATTAATGTTAAAAAAAAATCGAGAAAATTCTGTAAACACAACAAAAACATAACATTTTCCTGGGCATAAAAGTAATAAATGCTATTTAAATCTTATGTTAAGAAATCTTCATCTTGAACATATTATTCTGGCATCGCGATTCATACTTTAGCCCCGCTAAAGGTTAATCTACACTTTTTAACTCCGTCTTTTTACATTCAAGACTTCATATTTCATTTTTCTGGAATAAGTAAACATTGAAATGTCAAGCAAGCCTCGTATGTAGAGACTAACCTTTAAACAAAGAAAATAAATCACTTCAAAAAAGACTGTAAATCATTTCTAAAGTTTTTCAGAAACAATAATTTTCAGTTACAGCTTTCATCACCAATACGCGATAGATCTAAAAAATAAGAGGCCAAAGAATTAAAATACATACTACATAGATCAGAAGGATATCTTTAGTAAATTGAACACAATTTGTACCAATATTGGACTAGTACTAACTCTTTTTTGGCAATTAAGGAAAAATCTACTAATTAAAGATTGGTAGGTCGAGTTCGAGTAAATGTTATAAGTATAGAAGTTTATCGAGACGGTTTGGTCGCGTATGAACAGATTGAAGGCCCCAGAGGATTGAACACCGAGACGACACAATACAAGACTGTGTTTTGAGAACCAATGAAAGACACCGTTATAATTTTCATATAATTATTTATTATATTCGTTAAATTAGGAGAGGTATGTACCTACCGCTGTGCTCGGTCAGGATTAAGCGAGAGCGCGCACACACACCTCTCTTAATTTAACGAATGTAATAAATAATTATATAAAAATTATAACTGTGTCTTTCATTGGTTCTCAAAACCCAATAGGTTGCTAAAAATATTCACGGCCGCGGAATTCCTCTAGGCACAAGTTTCGCTCCAACCGACCTAAATGACAATCTTGGGACGGGTCGTCAATTTCTATAAGTAAACGGAGATAATGACACGTTTGGTTTGTATAGAAAATTTTGACAATGGCATTTAGTGGAAGGACCCGTCCTAACTTAAGACAGTGTTTATGTTCTGAACTACAGTTACATAAGCAAAGCCGCATACATCTGTTTTTGGTAAACCTAAAGGTGGGTACTGAACAGGTATTACGAGCCGTAATGTATCATTCGCAGTGAGCATGTGACGATACGCCGCCCTAAAATCAGAGTAGCATGCGCGAGTCCACGAACTGACTGCAAGAATCCTCGCTTTGTAACATGTTACGCCCCGTAACACCGGTCAGTACCTACCTAGCTGTATAGGCGTTTCCCCTGATTCAGAACTTGTCAATAAAATTACGGCTTTGACGATTCTAAGTTCGTTATTGATCAGTTCTGAATCTGGACATAGTTTTTATTTGATAAGATCTTTAACATAACATAGAAAAACAGTGGTTTTATGTCAATACATAGTATGGCAAAAATCGGTTATAATAATATAACTAAGAGTAATATACATGAAATACACATATCATAATAGCATAGTAAATATAGTAATGTAATTATTTTAATCCAGCAAGCGTTCTTAACAAAATGCTTGAAGGAACTACAGATAAACAATTATGAGAACTTGAGTTATAATCAGAATAATATGTCATTTAAATTGGGATTATAAATTAGGTACAGTAAACTAAAACCCCGTTTCTGGAGCGAAATGTATCGCCTAAATAATGTCACAAATTTTTGAGTGCTGTTTTTATTGATAGGCAAAGGTTTGACCACTATCTCACCTGTTGGTAAGCGAAGATGTAGCACAGTTACCTAGAAGTAACCACTCTTAACTTTGAATTCATCAAATGAATTTTGAACAGCCAATGGCACCATCAACAAGTTCTGGAGTGGCGACCGCGTACCGGAAGACGCAGGTTTGAAAGGCCTCCCACAAGGTGGACCTTAGACCTGGTGAGGGTCGCGGGTCTCGCGGGCAGTCGATGGATGGTGGACCGTTTGTTATGGCGACACGCGCGGGAAGGCCACCGTCTAATTATGATGATGAATTGCGTCTTGGTGACGCGTCGATAGTTTCATTCCAGAAACCGGCGATAGATTTAGATTGATTAATATACGAATGAGAAAATGTTTAGTACTGTAGATATACCATTTTGAAGTTTATTTTAACGAACTTATATCTATTTATTACAAAGAAATAAGAAGTTTCCAGTAGTATTTAGCTGAATCCATTGCGCCTGCTTACATGGTTATGACGCTGATTCGTTGCTGTAGGACCTACTATGGTATATCTACAGTAATTTGTATGAAGATGAAAATCATTCGACACTATCCCAGTCTTCATGTTATAAATACATTCAAATTTCTAGCCGAATTACTTTACAAAGTGTACATATCCTACTGATTTCAAACTATTGATGATTTTCTTAGCTCCATGTCATGGAAAAGGATAGGCATATTGACAGACGGTTTCTGTTGTAGCGCTTTCCTGTAAGATTCCTCTCGTTACGTCAGCCAGCCATTACACAAACCCGTATAACATTACGTCATTCATTGACAGTTACGTCTATTCTAGTATAATAATAGTATCTAAGGCTTGTTTCACACGTACCACAACACGTGGGCACTTGTACGAATATTAATAGTTAAATTCACATGGACCACGCTTTGACGTCATTATCGACCGCGTGTGTGATACTGACCACATCGCAACCAAAACGCAACTACCAGCGACACCGCGAGTAGCGGCCGGCCACATAGCAAACACATACACATTTTGTAGGCACCACAACGCAACCGCAGGACGCCGCAGCGACACTATTCACACGTAACCACGGTTTGGCCACCTTTTGTCGCGACGGCGTGGTGTGGTTGTGGTACGTGTGCTGCAAAACAAGCCATAAGTGCAGCGCAGACGACAGACTATCCATGACGCACTTTTTAGTCTGCGAAAATAGAACCTAAGCAGTAACGTTATTACGTTACTGCTTAGGTTCTATTTTCGCATAACATTTTTTGCACCGCAGACTCGATTGCACAAAAAGTGTCGTCTGCGCTGTACCTTAGAAGAACTGTCATACATCCCTGATCGCGTCAGAAAGTTCCGCTGGGAATAGGCATATCGCCAACTATGTCACATGTCCAAATCCAAACGGGCCAGAATATTTTAGGAATGTCCCGTACATTGCTCTATATTAAGTTCGTTACCTTTTTGTTCCGAAAACTACTTTTGTATGTATGAAATTCTATACGGTAGTTTGTAGGAAATGTGGAAGCATGTCTGTTAATATCTTCTAAGCGGCTAACCGGATTTAAAAGTGGAACGCAATTTGAAGTCTGGCCTGGAGTGGGACATACAATACTTTTTATTAAGTTAGACGGGCGAAGCAGAGGGATAAGAAGTTAATAAAGATATAATCGATATTGCAGCAAATCAGATTATTATGGAATAACGCATTAGTTCAAGCCGATTTATCTTTAGAAGAAGACCTATAAGAGCGTAAATCGTGTACATACGCCGTATTGTCGCCGTTAAAGAAAATCATCAATGCTTCTTAAATTCAGATGTTTTATATTTTTATCGCATAGGACTTAGGTGATTTTTTAAACCAAACATTTTCTACATTCACGCGGATGAATTTTCTAGTTTTATAAATTATCAAAAGTCTGAAATCAGTAAACAACGTTCAATAATTTTTCCACAAGGAACAAATCGAAATCTACAGGTGATTCGTTTTATTTACATACTTCCAAGTTCAGTAACTTTTAATCAAATAAATAATTTGAATAGTTGTAAGCCACTTACACTTGGGTGATAATTTCTTAATATAATGCATGCCTTTATAATAATGTGTTTTTAAACATAAAATGTGAAAAGGCGGGCGTAAAAATTATTACCAAAACTTGTCATTTTTGGGTTAATTATATCCATCTTCGGTTCCTTATCCAGCTCCACTGGAAAAGAAAATAAAAAAAAGCGTAAGTACATGACAATACACTGGCCAACGTCAACGGAATTAGAATAGAATACTCTTTATTATGTACACCATATAAGTTACAGAAAAGATAGATGAAGAAAACATTACATAGGGTGACACAATGGGCGGCCTAGCCAAGTCATCATCATCACATCAGCCGAAAGACGTCTACTGCTGGACATAGGCCTCTCCCAAGTGTCGCCACAACAACCAGTGTGCGTCTCGCAACCATTACCCGACTACCCGCGACCCTCACCAACGGGTCTAAAAAGGCCACTTGAGCAAAATCACCACCCACACGCACCAAACGTTTTGGGAACACATTCATAATGCGTACAGCTAAGGAGTGGAATTCTGCCGGAGTCTGTGTTTCCCGATAGCTAAAACCTGAGAGTCTTTAAGTCAAGAGTGAATAGGTTACTTCTAGGCAAGCGTGCTCCATCTTCGACCACATCATCGCTTACCATCAAGTGAGATGGTGGTCAAGCGAGTGCCTATAAATAGTAAAAAAAAAAAACATAAGAATCATAATATGAATCACACAATTTGTCAAATTTCATTTTTATCTTTATCGCTAACGTATTAGGTTCAAGGTTGATTGGGAAAATTTGACAGTGACAGATAGATTGATTTGATTTCTGATTTTGCTAAAGTAGCCTTTTTAGACCCGCATGTCATCGGTCCACTTTGTGGGAGGCCTATTAGTCAAGTACGCAGGAATATCTATATTACTAATATATAAAGCTGAAGAGTTTTTTTGTTTTGCTTGAACGCGGTGATCTCAGGAACTACTGATACGATTTGAAAAATTCTTAGTGTTAGATAGCCCATTTATCGAGGAAGGCTATAGGCTATATATCATCACGCTAAGACCAATAGGAGCGGAGCAGTAATGAAAATTGTGACGCAGACGAAGTTGCGCGGGTCAACTAGTGTAAAATATACTTGACAATGATACTTCTGTGCTGCCACCTATAGTTCTTGCACGCTCCGTTTAGGGCAAAATGCACGAAGTCGGACTGTGTCATCTAGCGTTGTAAATTCGAAACTTATCAAGTGAAATATGCTTGACAATGACACTTCAGAAATATCCTCCAGCAGACTTATTGATTGGGCTCAGTCGGAATAAATATATAATAAAAGAGTGGACTGTATCAAAATAGGTATAATACCGTGATTTACATAGAATCGACAAAGGTACAAAGAAATGCCCGTAGCGGAGCGCGTCTGTGAGCTAAGTGGAGTGGCGAGGACGCAGTGGTCGCCGCTGTCCCGGGTTCGGTACCCCGACCCCGCGCAGTCCCCGCGGTGGTTCATGACGCGCATTATGTGATGCGTCAACACTTATTATTATTAATATTAATGCCGGCGATATTGAATGATTAATGACGTTTTTTATCAGCGGCGCTGAAACCGCGAAGCTACAAATGATATAGCTAAACGGGTAGACCGGCGCAATAAAATAAAGCTCAGCGGTTAGAGGTTTATAGAACCAAACCGGGAGTAGTACGATCACAAGCTAAACATGGTCGATCAAGGGATAACGGCCTCTTAGCCGAAGCAGTGGAGTGGTATAATTCAAGTACTGTGTTGACGTGGGGTAGAATGAGTGTTCGATGCCATAAATTCGACTTCCTATTTTTTTTTTTTACTTTTGATAGGCACGCGTTTGACCACTATCTCACCTGTTGGTAAGCGATGATGTGGTCGAAGATGTAGCACGCCTGCCTAGAAGTAACCTATTGACTCTAGTGACTCTCTTGACTTAAAGACTCCCTGGTTGTAGCTGTCAGGAAACACAGACTCCGGCAGGGAGTTCCACTCCTTAGCTGTACGCACTATGAATGTGTTCCCAAAACTTTTGGTGCGCGTGGGTAGGATGTCCACCATGTACCGGTGGCGCATCGCCATTCGTCTTGTCAAGACTTTGGAGCCTCGTCGCGACGAGCCTATCATTGCCGATGATTCTCTTGGCAAACATTATAAATGTGCAAGATGCAATGGGTGGATCTTTGATTTTCCATCGCAAATAAACTACTGAACGAATAACGATGTAACTTTACATTAAATATACAGGTTATAATTTACGATGGTGTGGGAGAGGGCGCAAGGGGCGGACCCGCAGTTGTCAGCTAGTATTATTGATACATACCGTAACTTACTGGAGATTCCCGATATCTTCTTCAAACAATCGTTTCCCGCCTTTCAGCATCTTTTCCTCATCTTTGCCAAACTTCTTCGTGTATTCCTCTAATCTGATCAGCCATTGTGCCCAATGCTCCCTTAGCTTATCAGGGGAGAGATGGTAAGCATCAGCTTTGGAACCGTCCGTGTAAGCTATGACCAGTAGAGCGTCTCGAACGTTTAAGTGCTTGTAGTTCAGGTCATGGCATACTGCGCCGAAGTAAGCGGCTAGTTGTACAGGGTTGTCGTAAGTATTCGCTATGGACTTGCGGGGTTTGTCCGATTTCTTCCATTCGATTAAGGTTGGTTTTTCTCTGGAAAATAGAAGTGGATAATTAAAAAAACATTGTGATTGTGAATTTTGAAGTCAATCCATCCACCACCTAGTTTTTTTCCAGCTGACAGTCTAACGAGATGCAGCTGGGTGCCAATATTTTAAATGGAGCGAACTACCTCGCAGGCAGGTGATGGTGGCGGGTAGCCGATAGATGCAAGACGCACTGGACCGGTTGTTCTGGCAACACTTGGGGGAGGTCTATGTCCAGCAGTCGACGCCTTATCATTATATCAGCTGAAAGACGTCCACTGCTGAGTAGCTTGGGTAATTTTGAAGTATTTCAAATTATTGCGCAATTTTTCTAATGCCTGTTATCTATATCTAGAATGGCTATACCCCGTGGCCCTACCACGATTCCGTACCTTACAAGTTCCATTCGGGTGTGTCAAGTAAAGAAGAAATGTTTTATTCTTCAAATTCTTCGAGTAGCGGCTGTGGTGGTTACAAATTATTGAACAGACACACGTCCAGTCATCAGTCAATGTCCTTGCTACTTTTGTTAGTCATGATGAGTTTTATAACTATACGTTTACTTACATGATGAGTTATATTAGGTCTTTACTTATGAAATTGCCGTTCTGCAGTACTGGCCATTTCAAATCAAAATAATTTTTGTTTGGCTAAGAATTCTAATTACTTACAAATTAATTTTATTTTAAATACATGGTTTTTTTTTCCAAAAGTTTAAGTAGTCATTTGTTTATTGATTAGTGTTACATTTTAATCGCATTTCAATATTTTTCGTCATCATGGATACGTTAAAAATTCGAGTAATTATGGAATATGAATACCGTAGTGGCAGCAACGCGGCACAAGCGGCACGCAAAATCAACGACGTTTACGGAGCTAACACTACAAACCAACGCACCACCTGTTATTGTTTTGCTCGCTTCCGTTCTGGAAATTTCGACCTGAAAAATGAACTTCGCGGTCGTCCGAAGACTTTGGTCGACAATGACGAATTAAAGGCGATTGTGGAAGCTGATGATACACAATCTACGGCTGAATTAGCAGCAGCTTTCGACGTTAGCGTCAAAACAATATTGGTCCATTTGCGTCAAATTGGCAAGGTAAAAATGCTTGACAAATGGGTGCCCCACGAACTCAATGATCGCCAGCGCGAAGTACGCGTCGAAAGGTGCCTTGCACTGCTCAACAGACACACAAATGAAGGAATTTTGAACCGCATTGTTACTTGCGATGAAAAATGGATTCTGTTTGATAACCGCGAGCGCTCACCAAGTTGGTTGGATCCTGGTTCAGCACCTAAACAATGCCCTAAACGAAAACTTACCCCTAGAAAAGTGATGGTCACTGTTTGGTGGTCTAGCGCCGGTGTGATTCATCACAGCTTCTTACCAAACGGGGTGAGCATTACTGCAGATGTGTACTGTGAAGAACTGAACACAATGATGGAGAAGCTGGCACATCTCCAACCAGCATTGGTCAATCGCTCGTCTCCGCTGCTCCTGCACGACAACGCGCGACCTCATACTACACAGCAGACGGTCTCCAAGTTGCAAGAACTGGGGTTGGAAGCTCTCCGTCATCCGCCCTACTCACCAGACCTTGCGCCTACAGACTACTACTTTTTCCAGAATTTGGATAACTTCTTGGCGGGAAAAAATTCAATACCCGAGAGGCAGTACAAAATGCCTTTGAAGATTTTGTTGCCTCCCGTCCAGCTGATTTCTTTAAGAAGGGCATCAATCAACTGCCACTGCGTTGGCAAAGATGCATTGATTGCATGGGTGATTACTTCGATTAATACAAATAAAAAATACTTACATGAAAAAAAATCGTTTAAATTTTTTCATACAAAACGGCAATTTCATAGGTAACCTATTATGTATTGACAAAACGAAAAAAGTTTTCATAACCATCATTAATAATTGTGTAACAGTTACGCTGGGGCCAAATTAATGTAGTGTCATGGCGCCTTCTGACGCAGTTGACTGGACAATACTCTCTGTGATATGACGTGGTTAGGACTATACAGATTCGTTTGAACGGTGTAACTCGCACTACGATACACCTCGACACAGTGATATAAACATTGTGAACCTAGCTTCAGAATTACTTTCCAAAGTCGCTCTGGTATCGTTTAACGAACAAACAAGCAAATTGCGTTGTAAATAGCTCTATCTATAAACCGTTTTCTTAAGACGTAATTTTGTTAGAATACCTACTACGTTCCTACTATTTATAATCTACGTTTAAACGTGACGTATAAACATACTAGATAGAACTGTTATCGGCCAACTGTTTCAGGATCACTAGCCTCATTTGATAGTCTCCAGTTAGGTAATATCTCTGTTTTTGTATCAATTTGTCTTTCCAACTTGTGTAGTTATTGATTTGTTCAAATGCGTTTATTTATGGTATGCGTCAAGCTCGGCAAATAAAGTTATTTTCTTTTTTTAAAGTTTAGGTATACCGCAATATTAAGCCAATGCAATCTACCTACCAATGTGCTTACTGGCTTATTTATGCCTTTATTATTTACAATAAAACGGTCATCGGTCAATTAAGTTCGATTACACCTGAACCATGGAAAATTTGCGAGGTCAACAAATTGGCGATGTGGCTGAATAAATACTGGTCGCAGCTCGCAGAAAAAACAAGAACAAGAAATAATCAACACGAAGAAGAGGAATTACTTAGTTGAAGACCTTAAGGTTATGGAAAATAAGGATGGGTTGTGTGGGGACTGATATGGAAGAAAAGGAAGCTAATGATAACGTTACGGCTAGGTTGGAGGACAGGTAGATAGGACAGAATGGAGGAGAAAACCGACCCCAAGTAACATGGGATACCTACGGGCGGTAAGATGATGATGTGTTTAAGACTTATAGGGAACGTGCAGTAACTATAGGTCGCAGCACTGAAGTGTCATTGTCAAGTATTTCACTATAAGTTTCAAATTTGCAACGTTAGATGGCATAGTCTACTTTATGCGCGTTTCATTAAATGGAGCGTGCAGGAATAGGTGGCAGCAAAGAAGCGACAACGTCAAGTATCCTTAACGTTAAAGTTTCGGATATGCAACGCTAAAATGGCATAGTCAACGCCGAGCACGTTCGCATATTTTTTTGCAACAGCATAAGATAGGTACCTATCACAGTTCGTGTAAGTAGCTGTAGTATGCATCCTACATAACTTAATATTATAAATGCGGAAGTGGGTTCGTTTATAACGCTTTCCCACCTAAATCGCTAAACCGATTTTGATGAATGGAAAGTTATCTCTGTAGAGACGGTAGCCTACTTTTAGGGTTCCGTACCTAAAGAGTAACCAACGGAATCCTATTACTAAGCCTCCGCTGTCCGTCCGTCTGTCTGTCAGCGGACTATATCTCATGAACCATAATAGGTAGACAGTCTAAGTTTTCACTTAGTGTGTATTTCTGTTGCCGCTATAGCAACAAATAATAAAGATATGATGGTTTAGAACCCTTCTTGCGTGAATCCGACTCGCACTTGGCCGGTTTTTATTTGCAAAAATGTATTTTAACGAGAGTGAAGCCGCGTGAAAATGCTAGTTGCCTATATAAGATCTATCATCAAGCCATTCTAAAATAGCCCTTATGAAATGAAATTTTTATCACTTCACCGCAGAGATATCCGAAGACTTTTGGCACGAGCGCCGTTAGTACCTATTACAGATTATTATAACACGAGATAACCTTGAGTTTTCCCTTGACATTACCAATCTGTTATTCCGAATCTTGGATGTCAGTGACTCCTTTATCTAAGGTATTTCGTGGACGATATGATAAACTATGATAATCTGTATGACGTTGTGATTTCTTTAAGCTTCAAATTACACCGAGATGGCAGCAAAGCGGCGAGCAGTTTCAGTGTCATATAATTTTAAACTTTATCTTCTTGATTATAACACATAGTACCGCTTGATCGTTTGAGAAACGTGAAATGGTCGCGCAGGGCGGGCGCCTGCGAGTACTCCGACGACTCCTGCGATAACATGTATTATAATAATGAAGATAAAGTTTAAAATTACATGACACTGAAACTGCTCGGCGCTTCGCTGACATCTCGGTGTGATTTGAGCCTTACCGTTAATCTATCCTAGACTCGTTAAAACCGGTACATTTGTGTGCACGGTCGTAACAAGCGGTCTTAGAGTGTGGAAATTATCTGCATTTCCTGATAAGAGACGAGTGAATGAAATTCAATCTTTAACACTCGAGAGGCGATATAGAGGTGGACAGATGAAATGTGGAAATTTCAATTGAACCAACCATATAAAACGCTTTATATTTTATTCAAAATACCTGGCAGCTGTTGTAAGATTTATTTAGTCTCATCATTATTCCGATTATGTCTGGTCAGTCACCGAAGTGTAACAGTTTAGTTATTTTTTGGAGATTTTGTATTGTACCTGAATAATACAAGATAACTAACTCCATTGCTATTGTTATTCAAAAACCGACCAAGTGCGAGTCGGACTCGCATACGAAGGGTTCCGTACCATAAACCTTATTTTTTATTATTTGTTGTTATAGCGGCAATAGAAATGCACAATCTGTAAAAATTTCAACTGACTACCTATTACGGTTCTTGAGATACAGCCCGCTGCCAGACAGACGGACGGACAGCGGAGGCTTAGTAATAGGGTTCCGTTGGTTACCCTTTGGGTACAGAACCCTAAAAAACAACCTAAAGAAGCTTCAGACACAATGCATTACATTACAAAAACAAGATCTCAACAAGGGCGTTCAGGCTAATTAACCCATTCATCAATCGATCTGCGCTAAAACCACGACTGCCTTACATTGAACTCTCTACGGGACTACATAGGTACTACTCCCTGGTTCATTATTTAGTGACGCAGTTTACCGAACTTGATTATGGCCTAGTCCGAGAACTTCTCACTAAATATTATGCTCCGAAAAATGGTGTACCTATATCAGCACAGACAACGAAGTCTACAGACAAATGTCGGAGTGGTAGTTTTTTTTTAATTTGACTTCTATATCTGTATAGACATAAATCTATATCGTGTGGACGCAATATTAACCACCGTTGCGTCATCTAGCCCGTCGCAAAAATGATCTCGGCAAGGGGATTCAGGCTAATCAACCTACTACTAAGATCACTCTACGCTACGGCGACTGCCCTACATTCAACTCTCAACGGGAAAACACATTTCCCTTTTAGTTACTCAATGACGCAGTGTACCGACCTTGAACGTGGCCTAGCCCGAGGGCTTCTCAAAGAGATTGTATGTTCCGTTAACAATAGTAGTTAGCCTGTCGCAAACATGAGTATTTTTAAAAGCAAGGGCATTTAGGCCAATCAACCTATTCACATTAACCGATCTACGCTACGGCGACTGCCCTACATTCAACTCTCTACGGGACACACTCCCTATTTCATTAATCAATGACACAGGTTACCGACCTTGAACATGGCCTAGCCCGAGGGCTTCTCAAAGACGGCCCTGGACGTAAAGGGCATTTAGGAGGAACACGGATGGGTTTTAGTCAGTAAGTCTGACAGTCCCTTCTGCTCCGCCCAGAGCGGGAGGAGCCATCCATAAAAAATAAAAAAGCAAGGGCATTTAGGCCAATTAACCTATTCATATCAACCGATCTGCGCTACGGCGACTGCCCTACATTCAACTCCCTACGGGGCACAGTCCCTGATTCATTCATCAGTGACGTAGTTTACCGACCTTGAACATGGCCTAGCCCGAGGGCTTCTCAAACGAGATTGTATGCTCCGTTAACCACAGTCGCCGAGCCTGTCGCAAACTAACACACCTACACGGCTTTGCGCAATAACGTCTAGCCACTGAGATAAGTGCATGTAAATGAACTGCGGTAGACCGTTTCGCTGTTGACTAATCGGATATGAATGGTTAGTATGTTTTGCAGTCATGCATGGCGAATTAAAATTATGTGGGATTCTACTATCACAGTAAGTATTAGAGGCAATGTCCTGAGAAGTCATTGAATGATACCTACTCTTGCTTTTAATTTCTTTGTCATAATGCTTCTCTTAATTAATATACGCCTACACTTGAATTCCTAATTCGAGCTAATTTCAATCTATAGCCACCAACTCAAGTCTCGGCTCAGGCATTGGTTTATTTGGAGTTGATTTTTACCCGACTGCGAAAGAAGGAAATTCATGTTTTTCGAGTGTAAGTATATTTCTTTGGCACGCTCTAGAGCCTAAACGGCTCGATGCACTTTAGCTTAAGAGGTGTCGTTAGATTCGTATTTACTGTGAGAGTGACACTGGATGTATAAAAAAAAAAAAAAAAAACAAAATGGCTGATTTTGGCGCCAAATTCAAATATTTGGCACACTCTGCAGCTTAAACGGCTCGATGGAATTTAGCTTGAGGGGTGTCGTTAGATACGTATTTACTGTGCGAGTGACACTGGGTATAATTATAAAAAAAAAACAAAATGGCTGATTTTGGCGCCAAATTCAAATATTTGGCACACTCTGCAGCTTAAACGGCTCGATGGAATTTAGCTTGAGGGGTGTCGTTAGATACGTATTTACTGTGCGAGTGACACTGGGTATAATAAAAAAAAAAAAACAAAATGGCGGATTTTTGTCGGTTTTTTTTTTTAGTGTTAAAAGGCCCTAAAAAGTATGGGAGACATTGGAATTTGAACTTTGTCGTGTATGACATACATTATGTTGTTCCAAATTTCGATAACAATCTCCAATAATTCCAATATTATGATTAGTAACACTCACAATAGTGTTTATTTATTTATTTAGCGCTTTAATAATATTAATAGACAATGACTACATTGAACATTTATTTACCAAACAAACTAAACAAAGATGTATCGGTAAACATTCTCTACCAATATATTTTAGCCGCTCATTTTCCTCAATGCTACCGAATTAGGTATACTAAACATGAGGTGTTATCGTAAATCACGTATTAATGGTGTTAATTAAGCACGTCTCTCCTACTTAGAAGTTAGACTATGATAAGAGTTACAAAAGTCACCAAAATCTAAGATGTCCGATTTGACAGCCGAGTAGAGAGGGATAGAAGATTGCTTAACCACTAAGTGCGAAAGAGATTTATGTTTATGTCTCTTTCATACTTACTAGTAAAGCAACGTTGTATCCTGCTCAAATCGGACTTCTTAGATTTTGGTGACTTTAAGTAGTATATAAAGGCAGCATAGTGCAGCTCAGATACAGCCAAATGAGGTAAAAACGTTAAATCAAATCGAAAAGAGGTAACATTTTTTGATGGTTTGTTTGAGGTAATCTCCAAAAGTACTGACACGATTACGAAAATTCTTTAACTGTTAGAAAGCTTAACTATTACAATCTACTAGGCTACTTTTAATCCTGGTAAAAATCACTGCTCCTGTGAAATAGGCCACGGGGGAAAAGCTAGCTAGGTTAAGTCAATAGAGAATAGGTTATTTCTAGGCAAGCAAGCTCCATCGTCAGCCACATTATCGCTTTCCATCAGGAGAGATTACATATCAATACCTATCTATACTAATATTATAAAGAGGAAAGATTTATTTGTTTGTTTGTACCGAATAAATAGGCTCTGACACTACTTGAACGATTTTAACCATTTTTTTTCACCAATAGAAAGCTAAATTATCAGGAAGTAACATAGGCTATAATTTATCTACACTAATATTAAAAAGAGAAAGATTTGCTTGTTTGTTTGAATTGAATAGGCTCCGAAACTACTGGACCGATTTGAAAAATTCTTTCACCATTAGAATCCTACATTATCCCTGATGAACATGGGCTATAGAATATTTTCAAAAAAAGATCCTTATATTGCGTACGCTGTGGAAACTATTGACAATAGAGCAAAGTGATGTACTACAGTTTTATAGAGGACATTAATCTCTACAACAAAGTCCGCGACTAACTATTATGGTTTAGTCACTATGACCGCTTTTTGTTTAAATTATTCAATCAAAACCCGGGTGAAATGGAATAGTGGTGATTTTAGTATCATGATATTAATCCTTATCTATTTAAATTGTTTAATAATTAAGGTTGGTTATGAACAAGTAAATTACACTTTAAATTATTAAATCTGACCTTTCGTTTAAAAGTTATGATGGACATAAAAATACTCAAATAAGTAAGTAAAATGTTGCAGTTTGCGCGAACTGTCGTCGTCGAACGTTTAGTCTATTAATAAGTAATTTAAACGGGGAGATGAAGTTCGTGGAGCACTCACTAAACCCACGCGAACGAAGTCGCGGCCGAAGTGCTAGAGCTCGAATAAAACAAATCCCTACTAAAATTGCAATACTAAACCCGCGGCGAACGAAGTCGCGAGCGAAGCGCTATTCAGAACTAAACAAAATGTGTACTTACTCATAATCGGCAATCGCATCAAATATCCCCCTGTACTTTAAAACAGGGTGTATAACATTCGATTCTATCGCTTTCGGCGCTGATATACTCTTCAGGACATCTGCTACTGACTGCCAAACTCCTTCGACTTCCTTTTCTATACGAAGCTTCGTTTGTGGCTGGGTGAAGTAGTCCTTTAGCGTGCTGTGGAATTTGGTGCCGACTGCCATTTGAGCTGTGGATAAAATAAGAGTTGTTGTTTAACTCTAGTGCTGCTACTTATACATAGCAACCATTCCCATCATCATCATAACAGCCGAAAGACGTCCACTGCTGGACGGATGCCTCCCCCAAGGCAGCCTGGCTTGGGGGAGGCATCCCCCCCTTGGGGGTCGCCATACTCGCCACGCTTGGCAGGATCGTAGTGTATGGTGTTTCGTTTTACAGAGAACGCAGCTGCCCATTCTCTGGTGAGTCCCTTAGTCGCCTCTTTCGACACCCACGGGAACTTATGGGATGGTATTATTCTTTTACGGCACTAGGCGTCACCATACAACAACCATTCCCACGGTCAACTAATGTTGTCAGCAGTCTATGGTCACCAAAAATATCATATTAGGGGGGCATTGCAGATTTATTGGCAATCTAGACGCCAAGCTAAAATGTGCTCGCTATGCTCCATGCTGGCGGCCATACTCTTCAAAGTAACTTGTGCTTGGAGGGCAAATTGGGTAGGGCGGTAGTAGGAACTTCCCCAGAGAAGCTCCTTCTCAAACAGCCGGTCTATTCTGTAAATATCTTATCGTTAAAAACTGGGTGATATGCCATAACTGTCTTACCGTCCTGATTATTTGTATTGACAGGTCACTTCAAATTCATTTTACCCAATTTTACATTGTAAGATTTTTGCAGAATTGCACTGCTCTACTACCACTTATACTATTGCATCATCATCATGCAGCATATAGCAGTGTTTGGTCACAGACCTCCAATCGCGACCCTTCTTATTGATGTTTAAAAAAATAACCTTGATACTAAATTGTTGGATGCAAAGTTCACTATGCTGGGGCTGGTTATGCTAGTACCTATAACAACTACTGTTTTAAGCAAATTATGAATGACAAGCTGACCCGTGCCCACTTCGTTGGGCGTTATATACATATAGCCTATGACACTCACAAATAACGTGGCTTTCTATTGTTAAAGGATTTTAAAAATCGGTTCAGTAGATCCAGAGATCACCCCCCTACAACTATGACCTCACAAGCTCACAAACTTTATCTCTTTATAATATTAGTAGGTATAGATGTAATAACTCATAGTTAGTAAGTAGGATTTCGTAGAAAACACAATGTTCAGAGAGCCCCATGATAGGGTTTTTCTTATGGAGACGAGGTGTAATCTCTTAAATAAATTATATAATGTCATGCAACAATTAAATGACAACTTCAGGGACCTAAAAATAAAATACAAAATCATGTGACGAAACTTCATGGCGCCAGTGATGCTCGCCAAATAGGTTTGCGTAGGTACAGTCATTCGCAGGGTCAAGGTAATAATTTTCCATTGAACTTTATGTCGTAGCAGTTAGAAAATAGAACAGATACTCTTTGTTCTACACCATTAACATTTAGGTAGCTCAAAAGCTTGAGATATCCAACTTCCTACTCGTACCTACTAATAATATAAAGGTGGGTACAGACATTGCGAGGCATGCGCTGCGCACGGGCTCTCATCGCATGCGACGCAATGTCTGGACTTCCAAATTCGTGGTGAGGCACGGCTACCCAAGCAAATTTACATCGAAACGTGTGCGTTGCGAGGCGAGCGCGGCGCATGCCTCGCAATGTCTGTATCCAACTTTATAAATGCGAAAGTTTGTGAGGATGGATGGATGTTTGTTAGGTACTCTTTCACGACAGCACGCTTTGAAAGGATATTCATGAAATATGGCACAGTGGTAGTGGTTCCGAACTAAAAACGGAACCCTATAGGATCACTCGGGTGTCTGTCTCTCTGTCTGTCTGTCTGTCACAGCCAGTTTTCTCCGGATCCACTGGACCGACTCTGTTGAAATTTGGTACACATATGGACTTCTGTGACCCAAACAGGGGTCAATTTTGGGGGACAAACTAGAAAATTAAAAAAACAGTTTTTGAACAATATCGTGTAGTTATATTTTTTTTTCATAATATTAAAATAAATGGTTTTGGATTATTCAAGAAATTAGTCGAAAAATGACCATTCGCTCCACCCTTATCTCCGAAACTACTAAGTGTAAAATTTAGAAATAAAATCGAGACAATAATAGATCTTATATGGAGATAATACCGATAGATTACAGAAAAATCTATAAGAATTCTTGTGTTAAAATAAATGTAAGAAAAAACAAATTCGTTCAGAACCCTTTGCACGCGAGTCCGACTCGCATTTGGGCAGTTTTTATATAGGTACGCAATGTATGACCTGTCCTATCTTACCAATTATTAAGGGTAGCAAGACCGACGGCTTCTAAATATTAATCATCATCTGCCGAGCCTTTTCCCAACTATATTGGGGTCGGCTTCCAGTCAAGCCGGATTTAGCTGAATACCAGTATTTTACGAGGAGCGGCTTCCTATCCTACCAGACCTCCACAACCCATTAACTGGGTAACACGATACTTCATGGCAAGACTGGAGTCAGATTTTTAATGGCCTAATCAAATATTCTGTCAATCTTATACCAACTTTAGTAGGTGGGCAGGAAGTGACTAGATTAGAAGTTTCGAAGAATATAGGTCAAACAAATATAACAACAGCTGATTAGGTACAACTTAGATTTGACAGAAGATATTTATATCTAATAATACTGCAAAAGGTAAAATTACCAGTTAGGCTGTACAGTTAACCTCTGGAAGTATACAGCCTAATTGTGTAATACACAAATAAATGTAACCCACACGCACAAAACGTTTTGGGAACACATTCATCTTGCGTACAGCTAAGGAGTGGAATTCCCAGCCGCAATCTGTGTTTTCTGATAGCTACAACCTGGGAGTCTTTAAGTCAAGAGTGAATAGGTTACTTCTACTCTGACCACATCGTTGCTTACCATCAGGTGAGATAGTGGTCAAACGCATGCCATCAATAGAAAAAAAAAACGGTTACATAGTTTCATTTTGCTGATTCAATAGTAACTATTCATTGCATGTTTTTACGTTTTCGAGCAAACTATTTATGATTGACAATTCCGTTCTTCATGGCTGAACGCGACCCCCAAAATACAGGTCCAGGCCTTGTTTGGTTAAGATCAGATTTGTTAATACATTTATTTATTTATTTAAACGTCATGTACAATAGTGGTACATAGGCGGACTTAATGCAACAAGGCATTCTCTACCAGTCAACCTTTGGGTTAAAACGAAACACACTGTGGTAGGTGTACAGCAAATAAATAAAATATAAAATAGAATATTTTTCGGAAAAAAGAAATATACAAAGAAATAACATATAGAATACAAGTAAATGAATAAACTAAATATATATTCGTGCATTCGTGTGCCATTTTTTTATGACTGGCTTGTAACATGTATATGTAAGTGTCAAATATTATTTTTTCTTTCGTTTGGAAGAATATGCGATGAGAAAGTTCGAGCACCCCAATTATTTAAATCATGTTAAGTAATTGGGGTGCTCGAACTTTCTTTCACTGGTCTTCGAAATTTATTTCTGACTGAACTGATAGAGAACTAGGTACACTATCACCGCATGCCATTGGCTTTATCTGTTATGAATACCCTTTTTTTAAGAAAGGGAAATCATCAAACGGCTCTTTCCGGAGCGGAAAGGAGTGTCAGACTCGTACTGACCCATCCATGTTCCTCCTAATGGCCATTGCGTTCCAGGGCTGCGGTAACTCTTTTGGACAAATTCCGCCACTGTTATGCAAACCTAGGTACTTACACTGTTACACCTGTTAATAATATTTTTAGAAAGGCTAGGTAATTCAAGTGTAATCAATAATAATCATCAAACTGACAGTGAATGCAGTGATGATTTTATACAGCAATAACAAATCATGAAATGATGTACTTAATTCATTGTTAAAAACATTCTCAATGTTTGCATAATATTTATAAGATATATCTCCAGGAAAAGAAACATGCAATAGACAGGTAAACTGTAATATGCATTCCTTGAATGGTTTTTTTTTTATATCATCATCATCACACATATATCATAGGACATAGGCCTCCCCCAAGCGTCGCCACAACGATCGGACCTGTACGTTTCGCATCCAACGGCTACCGTGTCCTTCACCGTCACCTTCGTCAGGTCATCGGTCCACCTTGTGGGAGGCCTTCCAACGTTGCGTCTTCCGGTACGCGGTCGCCACGCCAGATCTGGAGTTTTTTATACATATGTGGTAAGGTAAATCAGTGGGAGTTGGTTTTGGGCGCAAGGCAGAAAAACCTAAATAAGTTGGGGGGAATTATCTGTAATATATTTTTGAGAGGAACTATTTTCATCAATATTTTTTTTTAATTTAGTCACGGTGATTAGGGGTGATGGGAATGTTCAATTTCCATCTAAGTTCACTTACATATTTTCTTAAATAATTTTTATCTCATTTACTACATACATTTTAAAATTTTAATTTAAAAAATAACATTTGGTTGTCCGAAACCTTACAAATGAGTTAGCAAATGGATTTAATTAATATTTTTCATCATTAATGTATTCAGTGTAGTATATTCAGCCCAAAGATTAAATCGTTGAGAATGCCTTGTAATATTCAGTCTGCCTATGTGGCGTACCTACATAATAATAATGTTTAAATAAAAATATATGGGTATATTTCTGAATAGCAATGCTAAATGTTTAAATAAAAAATGTATGGGTATAAATAAAAAAAAACATGAATAGCGATGCTAACAGTGAGCAAAGCAGTCACCTTCAGTCTCTTGAATACAAGATTGTTTGTGAATAAATGTCAAATAGCCTCCAAAAAGGTCAATCAAATATAATAGGTAAAAGAGAAACTATGGTAGGCGCCAAATAAACTTACAATAGCGGTCATTGACTCACCTACATTTATTCACATTCTAAATTAAGACAAAGCTATCCTGATTCGTCATCTATCGAGATCCACTAGTTTTTCATCACTTTATAGTAATGAAAAACAATTCATAATAATATTTTTCAAATTCCTATGTAGATATGTAATGCTGGTCATACACAGCAAGCAATTTGATTAAACAGGTTAAGTAATTCATTAATTTATTCCTTATTTATTATTATTCTCACAACTATGATTATTTTGTTCCATTGATTAATTTATTAAGTTGCTATTATTTCTCTTTGATCATAGATTTTATTTCTCTTTGATTATTGATTTTATTATGATTTTTAATTATGTTTTGATTTTATTCTAATTCTAATATTATGTGTTATTGCAAATTTTGTGAATGTTGGTAGATCTGTAATTGGCGACTGTGTAAGGCTCAATTCACACCGAGATGGAAGCGAAGCGGCGAGTAGTTTTGGTGTCATATAATTTTAAACTTTATCTTCATTACTATAACACGTAGTATCGCTTGATCGCTTGAGAAACTTGAAAAGGTCGAGCGGCCGCCCGCGGCGCCGCGAGCATTCCGACGACTCCCGCGATAATATGTATTATAGTAATGAAGATAAAGTTTAAAATTATATGACACTGAAACTGCTCGCCGCTTTGCTGCCATCTCGGTGTGACTTGAGCCTAAGAATGAGGCATGTAATACTTATTCTAAGAAAATCCTTATACAGAAGCTGTTGGTAAACCTTTTTTAATAAATAAATAAACAGTTTGAACCAGGTTGGTTCAAATTGTTTCATCAAATCAAACAGAAATATGAAATTTTGTATTTCTTCATGCCAATGAAGTTTTGATCAAATTCTCCCACAGACATGCCCATTTGATAAAACTGTTTGAACCAGCCTGTTTGATCAAATTACATTAACTAGTATGACCCACATAATAAGGGAAAGGTCAATGTACTTTATTGCAAGTTTATCTGGCACCTACTCTAAGTAATTTGTCAACTCATTTCATCAACAACAATTTGTGACATCACTTGTTAATCCTTTATAACTTCGCCTGTGTAGGAGGGTCAAGCTTTTTGCTATTCGGCCTGTCTAGTCTATTCTCAACTTTGTATGTCAGGATTAGCTTTCCGTCTAACCAAATGCACCTGTGTGACAGTATTTTACAAGGAAGGACTAACTAACCCATTAAACGAGTAACAAGATACCTCTGGACAAGACTGACGTAAGATTTCTTGGCTTTAGAGTAATTTTTTAGGGTTCCGTACCTGAAGGGTAACCAACGGAACCCTATTACTACGTCTCCGATGTCCGTCCGTTTGCCTATCAGTGGGCTGTATCTCAAGAACCATAACAGGTTGAGCTGAAATTCACAGATTGTGTATTTCTATTGCCGCTATAACAACAAATAATAAAAATTAAGATTTATGGTACGGAATCCTTTGTGTGCGTTGCTTGATGATGTGTCAAAGATGGAGCATAATCACCTAGAAATAACCTAATCACACAAGACTCCCAGGTTGTACCTATCAGGAAACAGACTCAGGCAGATAATTCCACTCCTTAGCTGTACGTACTATTAATGTGTTCTCATTTGTACATCTTGTTCAGCAGTACTTTAGTCTCAGCAAAATGTGTGTTGTGTGTGATAAGTTATTATTATGCAGATATTATCATTACTATTTAAGGTTACATCCCAACTCATATTCTGGAAGTACATTTAAAAGACAAAAACTGTAAAAAAAATCTACAAGTAAATGCAATGTACAATACAACAAACTGTAAGGTTTATATTTAAATAAGTGGGTTGTTGTTATGAGATACCATTGAACTTGTTTTTTTTTTTATTGTAGCAGTGGCAGATTGACATTATAGAGTTCTTATTCTTTCTGCGATCTGGTTTATTTTTATCTATAAATAATATTTTTATTCAAAAGATCAAGGTTTGGAAGTCCTTGAGTGATATTTATGTCACTGAAAATTTGCAAATGTCATAGAATTGTAAAATAATGAATGAAATTGTAAAATACTTTTTCTTAATAAGCCACGGATCTATTAGAAACTATTGAATTTAAGAAGGATTTATATACAAAACAATTTATTCATAATACGTTGAGAAATCATAATCTTATAAAGATTTATTACAATCTTAAGGAGTCTGCAATTTTCCAGTGACAATATGCTTTAGCACGGTTTCCCACCAAAAAATTTAAAAGGTTGAATATTTTACAAGCTCTACTTTAGACTGAAAATCTGTAAAAATTATAATTTTTAAGACTTACTGTACTTATAAATCATACTTATTTGGGAATAAGTATGATTTATAATAAGTCTAACAACCCCACACACCCTAGTGTCAGAGTTTCTAAACCGCCTCAAGAGACTCATTTAAATAGACATTATACAGAACTACCTATACCTACTACAAGTAAGAAAATAAGGCCACACATACCCGCATAGAATTTATTAAACTCTTCCTCTCCCATCTCTGCAATCCTCTCTTGTTTCCATTTCTCTAAAGCAGCTCTAGACTCATCAGTCATAGTTTTATTCAAGATCAGGGTCACAGAAGGATATTGCTGAGCGAAGTCATTCTTATGCTGCTTTATTTGAAGGATTTTGTCTTCACTGGCATAACCTGGCTGTGCTGCAGAGCTACGGGCTGCATTACATGATGCAGATGTAGCTACACCCCTCACAGTATTATTCAAGACGACACCAACGAAATTCACACAATGCCTGGTATTCTGCCACATTTTGTTTTTTAACACATTCACAGCAAGCACAGGATTGTACTTCACATAACCAGTCAACGTCTGACTCTGTCCATTACCATTTCTCTCTGTACTTTCTAAGAATTTCAATGTATTTTCGTTGGAAGCAGTCGCGCCGTTGTTTTGATGTGAAGTTCTATTTTTAGCTGGAACACACAGATAAAAGCGGCGTTATGCGTGCGCGTGTGTATCTTGCGGCGCCAAAACTGAAATGTCATATGATGTTAAATAATTGGCAAGATACGCTACGCGGACGCTATTGTGATACGTAGTTTGTACGCATATATTGAGATCGAAAGTCAACACGAGTGTGTAAACACGTCAATTATTAGCGACACAATGGGATAGTGAGGCTGCAGAGGCTTCCTCATACAGCTGCCTCCATTTAGAAAGTAGTAAATCCGCTCAGCCGCAAGGTTGCTGAAACCTTACAAACAAATCACCACTCACCCGCCTTCGCACGCTGTTTCTTCTGTTTGTTTGTCTCGAGCAACGGCCCGAACAGTTCCTTATTCTCCTTGTTGTAGAGTTTAATTTTTTCTGCCGGTTTCAAGATAGAAGCGGGTCGAACCACTTTATACCTAATAAATTCTTTGATTTTCCTCTCGAATGATATCCTTTGGCCGATTGTGCAAACAGGCCGAAACATATTGGATTTGAGAACAATTAGGATTCTGCTAAGTCACACACACTAATTCCTATATTCTAGTGTACCTAATATTTATACACTGCCTCTCTAGAAATATTTCGTCAGAATTTTCGATTTGACGAAATAGAAGAATACCTTTTTACGGAAATTAAAAAACAATTCGACAAATTCTGTTTCTGTCAGACTGACAGCGTAAAATTTTAAAAACCAATGACAAATCGGTATTTGAAATTAGAATGGAAAATGTTGCCAAATACCAATAACGGTGTTACTATTTCCCAAGAAATTATTTTCCCTCTGTTATTTTGGTAAAAAATATTACAACATAAAACGTTTTACTGGGCATAGATTATGCGTAGTCAATCAAAAAATTCTCACAATGCTATTCATCATAATTTTGCTTCAAGGTATTTTGCATAGATGTCGTTAAGGTCTGCACCGCTTTTAATACATTATCTTAGCGCTAGATGTCGGTAAAAGCGCTATCTTATATGACAAAAATGAAAGTTATAACTTCCTAGCAACATTACCCTACCATGAATCCATCTCCTAAATTTGATCGGGTTATAATAAATTATGAATGAAACTGATATAACACGTACAAATGAAAACGTTCGTATGTACGTTTTACTTTTGCTGCAAAGTATGCCTCCTGAATTCAGATGTGTTTAAACCATTCATTTGGCGGGAAAATGGATACCGCGGGAATGTTTGTAGCGGCATTTGAAAAACACCGGCTAGACGTAGCTTGTGTGTGGTCGGGTTTCCTCTTGCAAGATCGAAAGCCAAATTGTTGAACAGGTGGTCTGGACTATTGAGTGCTGAAAAATCGCACCCGCTATTTATGTGTTTATTTTAATTATGACAAAGACTAAATTGCCTGGGAAGTGAATTGATGTGAAAAATATAATATAGAAGTGCGAAAGAAGTCCGAAGGATTTAACTTTGATATTGTAAGTATTTTGACTATTCATAAATATTTTTATAGTGTCCTCATAAGTATTTAAATTCATTCAGTTAAGTGAATTTAGATACCTATTTACTTCCAGGAAACTACAAAATTTTTACAGGACAGTACTTAGGTAGGTACAATCGATAAGTATTTAGGTAGTTAGGTTCTGGAAAATCTAAAACTTTTTGCGTAAAATAAATTCTTCATTAAATGTAATTTCCTTACAGTGCCTCATGCCTATTAGGTACTTAGTAGACCTACTTATTTTTTTTCTCGATAGGTTGGACCATTTTAAAATATGTGGAAAAAATCCATAAACTATAGGAATTTCGTAATTTTAGGAGCTTTTGTAAATGATTGTTAAGTTGGTAGGTACCTAGGAATCTGCCTGCCTGTTACTTTTTTATATCTTTTCAATTTATAGGTATTATTAAAGTGGGTTGAGATAGGTAGGTACGTACCTATCTATTGAGATTATTATTATATAATAAAAGTTCAAGAATTGCCCAGTAGGTAGGAAAGTTATAATAAGTAAATCCCTACTTTATAAATCTTTCCGAAACATTAGATAAGCCTATAGATATTTTTTATATTTCTATGGATAAGCCACTTAGCAGTCTGCTACACAACACAATTAAAAAAAGCCGCTTGGTAGTCTGCTATACAACACAATTTTGAGATAACTTTAATTTTGCATTACCATAAGTGGGTGAGCCCATGCCAATAGACCAATTAAAAGTTACGTACAAAACCCATCTCATCTGCCTAGCCTTTTCCCAACTATATTGGGGTCGGCTTCCAGTCAAGCCAGATTTAGCTGAATACCAGTATTCTACGAGGAGCGGCTGCCTACCAGACCTCCACAACCCATTAACTGGGTAACACGGTACTTCATGGCAAGACAGGAATCAGATTTACTGGCTTCTGACTATCCGTTACGACTGCCAAAGATCTACAAATGACAGTCGGGACCAACGGCTTAACGTGCTTTCCGAGGCACGGAGGAAACTCGGTATGTTAAGATGGTCACCCATCCACAGACCAACCTTGGCAAACGTTGCTTAACCTTGAAGATCGAACGTACAAAACCCATCTACCTATGCATATTTTACTAAGCTATATGTTCTATTACATATCTAATACTATACTACGGTTTTTTTTTCTGGTCGCAGTTTATTATATAGCCAGACAGAGAGTCACACTTTCTCAATTGTTGTAATATTCTCTGGATAACGTTTTTGGATCTTAGATAATTTTAATGACCCCAACAGACAACAGAGTCTTTCATTTTTCGACGACTCGCATTGTTATTTTGCATTGCAGAATAGCTTTTAGCAACTTGTGTGCGCTTTTTATTAAGGGCTTGTAAATGGTGGGCCGAATAAACATAGATGTCGACATGCAACATCATAGCACTCAAATAGCCTAATAAAATCAGGGTTAGCGAATAATTGGTCACTCAAAGTGCAAACAAATACCTCATAGATATTAGAAAATATACTTTATTGTAGGTACCTAAGTGCACCGTTAATATTTACCTGCACAACTCTTTTACCTACTAAAGCCTTGCCTCTATAAGTCTATTCAGTGTTTGTAATTTTTGCAGTGTGCTTGCCTTTGTCTTTGCCTTTGGAGTTGCAAGTTCTATTGAAAAATGAAGAAAACCACCTATTTCTGGCCTCCAAGCCAGGCTAGACCAATTATAATCTGTAGTTACGGCACTCGCTACTGAGTACTTTTGTGAGTAAATAGCTAATGCATTTGGTGTCGTCAAAAGTGGGATAAAGTTTGTCCTGTTCTTATATCAAGTATGTAATTAAAAGATGGTAGAGTAGGTACCTAGTTTTTAATTTCTAGAAGAGTTTATCAGTGACGGGATAGGCACTACCTTGGATCTATCAAAGTATTTTTACATTTACCCATCCCCAAATGATGGAACAGAATTTGCAAGAAATTATGTTCGAGATAAGTTACCCGGAGATTATCCAAAGGTGAAACAGTGTACTAAATTGTTCCCTCTTCATCTGGAAACATGCAAAGCTCAAAAGTTGAATTGAAAAGCCATTATAAGAAAGTTTTAGAAAGTCGAAGGTCCCAAGGGCTTTCTTAAACATTATTTCCTACTAACGTTAAAGGAGATAAACATAATAAGACTTAACAGAAGAAAATACCTTCTTACTTACTTGCCATGAATAAAAAAACGATGTACTTTATGATGTTTGTTACAGGTTTATTTAAAAAAATATATATCCTCATACTTAACTCTTTCAAGATTCTTTAAAAAAATATTGTATAGAGCATTTGAATTCAGAATGTGCTAAACAGTATTTACTAATTCTATGGTTGGATTTTTCATGCTATTTCTAGTCGACATAGACATTGCGGCAGAACAGATAGACGGAGAAAGAGGTTTCCCTTGTCTCCTATTCGAAGGACTTGTCCGCTATGGCAAAGGAAAGAAGTGTGGAAAACGGAGAGGGAGACCTTTGGCCAACAGTGGGATATAACGGGCTGGGTAGATTAGATTATAACGTCAAGATAAGTACCTAGTAAGCTACTTTTTTACCTTCCTATGAATATGTTAAGGCTACTGCAGATATTAGAAACGTTTATCTTCCCGACACACGGTTAGACAGTCCACACAGTTTTACCTCGTTGCAAATCCAGATCGTGAAAACGCTAGGTTGAAGATGAATAAGGCATATGTTTCAGCGCCAAGCACACCTTTGAGGCCTAACTTTTTACGTTCAAAGGCATAGCTTCACAGGTATAAAATTTACATTTCTGAAGTTCCTCGTAGACTGTAAGTCAGATAGCCTTGGAATGTAATATTATTGTTGAATTAAAATATAAATTGTGCCCTATTTGTAGAATTCGTCTGAAGGCTAATCTATCTATTAACCAGTTGACCCGCGCAACTTCGTCTGCTCCGCTCCTATTCGTCTAAGCGTGATGATGACCTCGATAAATGGGCTATCAAACACAGAAATATTTTTTCTTACCGGACCAGTAGTTCCTGAGATTAGCGAGGAGCTCGTGGCTAAATAATAACAGCCGCACGGGTCGACCTTAAAGGTTAAGCAACGCTTACTAAGATTGGTCTGTGGATGGGCGACCATCTTAACATACCGAGTTTCCTACGTGCCTCGGAAAGCACGTTAAGCCGTGGGTCCTGGTTGTCATTTGTAGATCTTTGGCAGTCGTTACGGATAGTCAGAAGCCAGTAAATCGGACTCCAGTCTTGCCATGAAGTACCGTGTTACCCAGTTAATGGGTTGTGGAGGTCTGGTAAAATACAGGCATTCAGCTAAATCCGGCTTGACTGGAAGCCGACCCCAGTATAGTTGAGAAAAGGCTAGGCAGATGATGATGATGATTAAAATAACAAATTCTAGCAAAACATTAATAGTTTAGTTAGATGATAAAACTAACAATTAAAAGAAACCGTGCAAGAACATTTACTTATTTAATTCGAGAGTTTACAGAAGTTGCTACTTTAAATAATTAATTAAGTTGGAAAGATTAACTTTATCTCATTATTCTTTTAATTAATACCTAGGTGAAATGAAAAGAATTTGCGGTCCTACTTGATAAAATAGCAGGAGCATTTTTACTTTATGGTCCCGTTTTTATCTGCATCCTACCTGGTCTCTAGTTTTAAAATGAATGGCCGGCATGAAAAAGTAGGAAGGAATGGAAAAATAGCTCGTAGCTTGGTAATTGATGTATTTAACAAGATTTTGAGCCTCCAAGTACCCATTTAGGTGGTTTACGAGACACTTGAATGATGAAAGTGATGCCTCGATTACGCAAAGTACAAGTAAACAGTTTGTTCATTCATTTAATTAATGTTAGGAGCGGGTGTCAGGCCAGCGATAAGACGGTGAAAGAAATTAATTTAAAAATGGAGCCATTCAGTGCATCGCGGGAGTAGAATTTTAATTAAAAAATGTCCGCCACGATGCGAAAAGAGATTTATTTTAATTTTTTTTCTCGCGACACTTAATCTAATTTCAAGAATTTATTTGTAGTAAGTAATTAGGAGTTTCATTTTTCTTTTAAAATGTTTATATAAGCTTAATTTTGGGTGTCAACTACGAACAATTATTTATTGACCCACCGTACTTCTGTTTTATAGATACCTACGATTATTATTTTAAGTACCTACCTAATACTGAACCGATGATAGTTTTTTATCTTCGTCTCTTAAATCGTCGACATCGTCGTTTTTGTCATCTTTCGTTAATATCTCAAATGCCATCACCGCCTAATAGAGTTACGAGGGGTAAAAACCTTTGCAGAAACCACATTCCAGCAGCTAGTAAGGCTATAAGAGTTTATCTAGTACATGACAGTCTTACTAACGGGTGATAAAAGAGAAGCTCATAAAAGTCTTCTACGTAAAACTATCGATCTAGCTGATACAGCAAAGTGTAGGTAACTGCAAAGCTCTCTTTTGTAATCGGCCATGACCATGTGGCGTAAACGCCCTGCATTGTCCCAGTCATTAAAGTCCGGAATTCATTGGAAATGAACCAGAAATTGTCGCTACGTGAATTCGTATGCCGTATCCATGGCATTAGCAAATACCTTCTATATGCAACACTGCATTCCAGAAAATTTCTGTACGTGGAAATTCTGGAGTAGATTCAGAATTTGACTGCAACAGACGGTATCCTGACAAAAATGAATGAAAAACAGGATTGGTCGTTATTCTGGACAGCTATAAATGCTCGGAAAGTTTACGGACGAACTTTTTTGAAAATGTTTCTGCAGATACATAGGTAGTCCAAAAATTCGGAACGAAAAATTGTTACGTTGTTCTAGATACGAAAGTCTCATAAATATAAATCTGATAGGAAACGAAAAAATATTTCACAATAATAATATTAATTGGGGTAAGTTATTTCGCAAATGAAAGCTCTATTCATATGCTCGTTTTCCTTAATGGATTGGAAGATGGAAAAACTAAAATAGGTTTATTACCTACTTTTCAACATCAATGGGCAGTTGTCAGGCAAGGAAGTAATTAGGTTAAGCTCTCAGTTTCTTGATAGCCATTGATGGACAAGTAATTACCACAAACAAAATGTCAATTTTTATTTCGAACTAAATCTTTGTCTTTATTAGGTGTTTCGACGAAACGTTAGGGCACGTTTTCCGTCTGATGTTACCGTGAGGATCAGAGCTTGTTGCGACTACCTACTTATCTAAATCTTTTTGAAGTTGTTTGATAATTGACAAAAATTGTCCATTTCGGATGGTAAAGGCACAATAGTTTCGCGGGCTTATCTCCGAAACTTACAGAAAATGGGATCAAAATAACATGTAGAAAAATATATAAGAACCTACATACGTTTTTTTTAGAAATTATTCTATGGTATAATGCCTAGAATAATTTCGATTAAAAACTGTCGTCACGGATGGATTTTAGTCAGTAAGAGTCTGACACTCCCTTCTGCTCCGCCCAGAGCAGAAGGAGTCATTTGATGATTTCCTTAAAAAAAGTATTATGTTATTTGTACCAGGCACATGCTGTCCATGTTGATATTATGTTATGTACTTGTCTCTAGGATACCAAACCAAAATACAAGTACACCATATCATTTCAAAAGACATTAGTAAACAGAAGCACCACAGCAGTAGACCGCTGCAACAAACGATCCTGGGGAGACATCAGCATAATCCTCCCGGTTGATTGGATTGTTGACCGCAGCATAATGTTATTAGTTCCAGGCGGATGCCACAGTCCATGTTGATATTATGTCACTTGTCTCTTAGGACCACTAGTGATATTAGTTTGAGGTAGATAGGAAGTTCGCTTAAAGGACCAGTTTTAAATAATATAGGATTGCTTTTAATTCATGGCAATTATTTCAAGGACACTTCTTGTGTTCGTGAATTTGAGAAACTTTTACTGTTACAATTTCTAAAATTAACAAAAAAAAAACAGCTGCGTTAACGCTAAATAAAGCATTTTTTTTCAGGGACTTCCTACACTAAATTATATGGAAGTTTTATATAAGCCCATGTTGTTTATGGCATAAAATAAGTATCTATAGCCTATGAAACTCAGCAATAATGTAGCTTTCTACCAGTGTATTTTTTTTTGTAAACGGATCAGTTTAACTTTTCCAACCATATTTCTAATCATACAAATTTTTCTCTTCACAATATTTACCTACTTTCACTCCCTGAAAGACTGCCAATAAATTTAAATCCAGCTGTATAAATAACGAACGTCACCTTCTGATCCGCCTGAAAAACAATACATAGTTAATAAATTCTACAATATTGTGAATTGTGTACTATCGGGGAAACGTGCAGTGGAATCAAAACATACCTTTTGTTCAAACAATGAAGGAATTTTCAAAAGCAGTTGTGCAATCAAGCTTAACTGCAACAAAAATAAAGCATCAAAACGTTTGTTTTAGAGCCTGTAGTATTTTGACTATGTACTGGTGTGTATGCTCAATGTTAGTAGGTGGGTATCTACTGTCAGTTAGGCAATATAAGCTTTGTACAAGCGAACCTTTCAAGTTCTACCTGGTAGAGTTCTTACATGATGCTTCCTCCAAAATGACACATAGACTAATTTATGTCGTGTGGAGCTCTTAGATTTCTTAAAAAAAATGGAATTTACTTAATAAGTAAATTAAAAGGTAGGTGTTACAAGTCTGATGGGACTAAAACAATTTTTTTTTCAATCATATTCAATACTCATTAAATTTTTTCTGCATGACCCTTGTAAAGTTCCTTCGACTTGCCAGCATCACTCGAAGGTTGCATACCTGACGGGACCTATGAATGACGGTTGGTAGTTACCTAGATATTTATGTTTGCATGGTCAAGAAAAGTGTTATTTTATTAGGTTTGTCCAGTTTCTAGTAGCGAGCGACCTGTAGTCTAGATTTTTGCCCAGTTGATGGCAATAGTCTCAACCCTGTTATCCACGTACCTACATGAGATTTCTGGTAATGTTCTGACTCTGAGGGGAACACAGCGCGATAATATGTTAGATACGTGAAGGATACGTCATAATGTCTGTAAAGTGCATAATAGCTAAACAGGTTTTATAATCAGGTAATTTATCTTTTGAACGGATATCCTTTGACCTTCATTGCTAAACTAGCCACCTACGGCTAGCGTCCAATATGTCTGACAACTATGTTTTATCGATAGTATTTACTATACCTACAGGAAATCGTGGTTGGAATAGCTTTGAAAACAGGATAAAATGATATCGTTAATATTCCAAATGCTTCCATTCCAATGATAACATTGTTTATGGTGATATTCAGCCGTAACATGGCGCTTATCAGTCTGCTTGGCTTATGACCTTACAAATAACTAGCTATTACCCGCGACCTCACACGCTTTACCTATATAGATTTTCGATGAAAAGGAGGTAAACTTTACCTTCTCCAGGGTCCCATCTTTATCTGTATCAATTCATTATTTTTTTCAATAAGACAGTATTGTTTTAGCGATTTAGGAGAGGGAGGAGCTCGTGGCTAAGCCGCACGGGTCGATCTTAAAGGTTAAGCAACGCTTGCCAAGGTTGGTCTAAGGATGGGTGACCATCTTAACATACCGAGTTTCCTCCGTGCCTCGGAAAGCACGTTAAGCCGTTGGTCCCGGCTGTCATTTGTAGATATTTGGCAGTCGTTACGGATAGTCAGAAGTCAGTAAATCTGACTCCAGTCTTGCCAAGAAGTACCGTGTTACCCAGTTAATAGGTTGTGGAGGTCTGGTGGGCAGCCGCTCCACGTGAAACACTGTATTCAGCTGAATCCGGTTTGACTGGAAGCCGATCCCAATTTACGGAAAAGGCTAGGAAGATGATGATTGTTTTAGTGATTTAGGGGACACGGCGTTGTTTTAACCTGCCGACGCGCGCTATAGACAGTAGGTACTGCTTTTTGGTCATCTACAGCGCCGAGCGTGCGTTCGTAAAACGTGCGTCGTCGGCGCGTTAAAAATACGATTTGTGCAAACTGCAAAGGCCCTTAGGCGTGAAAACAAATGAACAAACTCACTTCACATCGCATTTACAATATTGGTTAGTGAATTCTTTTCTTAAGTGTGACGTAACATTTTGGTTCCCACATTTCTTACCGAGAATGCACTGGGAAGAGTTGTAGTACCTATTGAACTATATGCTAGTTCGATCATGATCATGGTACATACACACAATTACTGTCAAAATTATCTGAGTTTCACCATTGGAGAAGATATTGCTAATACTACCCGTTCTTGAGTAATATAGAGAGCAGTTTAACTTCTCAAGTTAGATTAGATAGGTCAACATATTATGCGGTGTGGTTTGCGTGGCATCTGCGCTATATAGTATATAACTCTCGCACATAGTAACATACTGGAACAATGATGTGTTGTAAAACTGTAATTTCCATTAAAACTGTTCTCGAAAGAATTTCGGATTGGAAAGTGTAGGATTTGGAAAATTCGTGAAAATAAATATAAATATTAACACAACGTCTGTACAAAAAGCGAGTAATTACGGATTGTGGATTTTCTTTAGCACCACCATCTGTGGTCAGAGTCCTATAAATTCTAGCGGCTTTCACAAACGCTTTGAAAAAACCTTATCGCGGTGAATGTGATAAAAAAAATGTAATTTATAACTGGTCGCAAATATACAATAACACGCCAACCAGCTGCGATTTCGACAAAGATTTGAAGCTTTTCGAACTCTATGGGCTCGTAGAACATTGACGCGACAGAAGAAAAGTATTTTTTTTCATAGAACCTTTTCTTAACACTTAACTTGGTCTTGGCCTTGGTAACAAAAACTCGTAAATTATTTTTGCGTGTTGACATTTCATTGGTCCTGGTCCTTTGCCTTTGCCTGGTCCAAAATCTCTAAACATCCTACTAAGGTTATAAATGGGATAGTAACTCTATCTACCTATTACCTCTTGACGTCTAAACTACTTAACCGATTTGGGTGAAATTTGGTACAAAGATAGATTAGATCTTGGAGAAGTATATAGGCTACTTTTTTATTTTGAAACGGGTTTTCTGAGTTCCGACTTTCACGCGAGCAAAGCCGCTGAAAGAAGCTAGTTTCTTCATAAACCTACACGACTTTAACAAACAAACACAGGTCATATATTTCATATAACATGGCGTCCACATCGCGATTTCTGTCACATTTCCTTCTTGGCTAACTTTTATTATTCTCGGCTTCAAAGAAAAGAACTAGGAAATAAGATGTCATAAGTAACAATGCAGAAAGCAGGGTAATGTGAACGTTCCCTTCTTTCACACGTAATACATTTCTAGAAGTATTTGTTGTCGTATTGTTGTTGTGTATTGGTAGCTGACAGAGAAAATAGAATCATCAGAAGGACCGGTGTGTGGAGAAGCTTGTAGCTAGATAATAACAGCCGCACGGGTCGATCTTCAAGGTTAAGCAACGCTTGCCAAGGTTGGTCTGTGGATGGGTGACCATCTTAACATAACGAGTTTCCTCCATGCCTCGGAAAGCACGTTAAGCCGTTGGTCCCGGCTGTCATTTGTAGATCTTTGGCAGTCGTTACGGATAGTCAGAAGCCAGTAAATCTGACTCCAGTCTTGCCATGAAGTACCGTGTTACCCAGTTAATGGGTTGTGGAGGTCTGGTAGGCAGCCGCTCCACGTAGCCTTCCTCGAAAAATGCGCTATCTAACACTGAAATAATTTTTCAAATGGGACCAGTAGTTCCTGAGATTAGCGCGCTCAAGCAAACAAACTCTTCAGCTTTATATTATTAGTAAATAGATATTGGAAGTCGTCGTCGAGGTCGACCGCGGCGCAGGTGATTTGACGATCTCATCATGTTTGCGGGACAAACTTGGCCAGAGATCTCCCAAGACGATTTGGAAGAAGAAAAGAGCCCTTTGCCCAGCAGTGGGACACAAGTGCAGGCTAAAAAAAGCAATATTATTAGCATTGAAGGGGTAAATCTCTCTCCACTCAACATATAATGATGGTTCTTCTGAACCTGCATATTTGCAGTCATAGTGAATACTTGAACTACTTATGTGTCGAATAGCTCGTATCCCACGCGGCACTCTACCCAGTAGACGGTTCAAGTGCTTCAAGTGATTGTTCGGCCACCTTGCCTCCATTCCATTTAGAATTAATGAACTGTGTGTTGTTTAGGGTTATTTTTAGATTTATAACAAATGTGGATTACTGTCTAAGCTTTCGGTATCATGGCGCCATTTAGAGGGTAGATGGCTGACCAATTCTATAATAGCTACTGTCCTACAGTGATGATATTAAAAAATCTTGTACCTGTTACTAAAAAAGCTTCAATTCGGTGACATTTTTTGTGTTAATGCACGCAACATGGAGGCAAGGAGGTGCCCTTGCATATTCGTGGGTGCAAGGACACCTTCCTTTCTTTCAAGAACACTTACGAAAACATGAAGACAGACAGACAGACAAGTAAATAGTCCTGCCGACGCCCATGTCGTTATGTTATTGTGTTATAAATACAAAAACTTAGGCCTGTTTCCAATACCTTGCTTGTTTCGGTCACGATAGGCACTTAAGTAAGCCACCTGCTACGATCTTTACGTACTCAATTTGCTTTGTCACATAATCAGAGTAAACGTCCATTGAATCAAACAAATAAACACCCTAAGCCGAGCTATAGAGATCGGTGATTTTCCATAATCGTAACTGAAACTAATCGAAGGCTTTGTTCTGGTGGATATTAGTAAACTGCTACCGATTCTCTAGCTACAATGTTCTTTTTTACTATTGATATGCACGCGTTTGACCACTATCTCACCTGTTGGTAAGCGATGATGTGGTCGAAGATGTAGCACGCCAGAAGTAACCTATTTAATCTTGACTTAAAGACTCCCAGGTTGTAGCTATCAGGAAACACAGACTTCGGCAGGGAATTCCACTCCTTAGCTGTATGCATTATGAATGTGTTCCCAAAACGTTTTTTTGCGTGTGGGTGGGTTATCCACCATGTACCGGTGGCGCATCGCCGTTCGTTTTGTGGTCCAATGATGGAACGGGCTTGGCAGAATTAAATTATGCAAATCCGTCGCACATTCCCCAAAATGCAACCGATAGAAAACCGACAGGCTAGCAACTCGTCGATGCTCAAGACTTTGGAGCCTCGTGGCGACGAGCCTATCATTGCCGATGTTCCTCTTGGCTCGTTTCTCAATGGACTCAAGGGCATCAAGCTGGTATCTGGCAGATCCGTCCCAAAGATGACTACAACTAGCACTTCGCCTGCGACTTCATCCGCGCTGCAATTTTCTTAAGGATACTTTTTTTTTCTAGTAATAAATATAGCCTATTTTACTCAAGGATAATGTAGCATTCTAATGGTGAAAGAATTTTTGAAATTGGTCTAGGATTTTTTGAGTTTATTCATTGCAAACATACAAACATGCAAATCTTTCTTCTTTATGATATTAGTGTAGACAGGTGGGCCTGTCGGGCTTAATACAAAGACAAGAAGTAGATAAACATTTCAGTTACCTCAGTTACCCGTTACGACACCCTTTGAAATATTTTCCTAATAGGATCCCAAAAATGCAGAGAGTTATTCCAACGCTAGTTTTACATAAAAATAAGTCGAGAATTTTTCCTCAAATTGAAAGTTTTCACGAGCGAGGCTGTTTGTAAGAGCAGGCGAAATAAAACGAGATGATATGAGCGAAATTCTCTCTTAACTTTAATTTCCGCTGTGTGTCTTAGCGGCGACTGCACTGTCTTATTTTCTAGCGTAGGTCACATTTATTGCGGTAATGAGCGACATCTAGAAAGCTTTAACGGCATCATATGTGACGGGAAAATATAGTGATACTTACCTTGTTTGAAATGAGTATTATAAAGTTACTAATTCGTAATCCTCATTAGTGGAATTAATTTTAAATATCCAGTCCTTACTTTTACGTCAAGGAAAGTTGCTAATTGAAAGATATAGACATATTTAAAGGGCAAAACGAAATTATTAGGTTAATGATCATCATGAAAACTTTATCTGCTCATTACAAAGTTATAACAGACGTTTATATCATTCAAATAACGGGACAAAGCTACGGAACTCTTGAAAGTGTGGAGTTCCGCTGAACACTGAAACCACGCCACTGCAAAACATCTGACAAAGAGACCCGTTACACTACTTACACATTACAATAGTGTTAGATATATGTATGTTGTTATGCAGAACATGGAACGCTACAATTTTATTACGTTGGTTATTTTGTTTAAAATTCCGCTTGTCGAATAGTTCCGGAATATCGATTCCTCGTAAATTTCCCCTGGAAAGGAATTCAGCAAACTAGGACTATCTATCTTTTCGATTACTGAGTTTGGGCATAGACGGATGGTAAACTAAAGACGTTAGAATTAATTGCAAGGCCATCAATAGCCAAGTTAAACGGCAATGGCGGTTTAAATTTATCGTCTATGGATATCATCATCATTTTAGCCAATAACTGTCTACTGCGGATAGAAACCACTCCCAAATTGGGCATAATGGAATTAATAGAATATTTTGATATGCGGCTCATGAATTCTCATCCAAATACATAAAAGATTTAGCTGGCAATTCATACTGAACAATAGAGGCACGTCCTTAGCTCCTTTTAATTTCAAGCAAGTCTTGAAACCAGATTGGAGAAAAGTGCTTTGTGTAGTGCACATTATAAACTTTTGAATTGCCATAATTATTGTGAATAGGGCCGTAAGTAGTGCTTAAATGTCAAAGGAAGGCTAAGTGTTTATAAATAATCTAGCAACCCGCCCCGGGCTTCACACTGGTGCCAATGTTTATTTAGCCCAAACTAACAAAGTTAACATACAGCAATAATATTGTGGTTCAGGCTGAAATAAAAAGTGCAATAGACAACCGTCAACGACGTCTGCTCTCAGGTGTCTACCAGTTCGGGACATCTCTACCTCCGTTATAATTATTTGGTTGCGCTACTTACTTTAATTTTGAGATATCTCCTAAGATATTAATCCAAATTATTATTTTTATAATTAAATGGTGTGAACGGCAAACTTGCTCTAAATTAAACACTCAAGATGACTAACATTTTATTTATTAAGATAAAGATTTGTACTATATTGATGAAAACACCTCTGCAAATGAAGCAGTATTTTATATCAAATTTGAATAATATCATAAAAATAGTTGTGAGTCAGCCATAAAAGATAAACATATGCTATTCCGGTTATCTAAAACTATAGTACATCGTTTTGTTCTATCATCAATAGTTTTCGCACCGAATGCGATGTAAAGAAGACCTCTTCAGTAACAATCTTCAAATATCAGCCAATTTTCACAAAACTTTTACAAATTATATAAAAAAAATCCTCGAGAACCACTCTATCTATAGAAAAACCTGCAACAAAATCCGTTGCGGAGTTTTAAAGATCTAAGCGTAATATATAGGGACAGACAGACAGCGGGAAGCGACTTTGTTTTATACTATGTAGTGATTTTAGATATTAAAGTGACCTTTTTCATATAACTATCGGAATTTCGCCTGATATAAATCGTCCTTTTTGCTTGAAACACTGGCTTCATTCAATTTGTCCCGGCTGGTACCGAGTTATCGACAGCCGTTGCAGTTATATGCATAATTTAACCTGCGACCACATGGACTGACCTACATGCATCGCCCCAGTTTGTCTTACAACTCCGACTTCCTACCCTTCCTTTCGTCAGTATATTTTTACTGAATGTAAACGCTTGAGTAAATACAGGAAGTTCTTTCACTAAGCGGCTTTTAAGTATATTTTAAATGAAAGACTTATACAGAAACATTTTTTTCGCGCTTGCTTGCATTTCAAAGAATTGTACGAGGTGCATTTAGTGCAGTCACTGCAGTCGTTGGCTTATTATTTTATTTACATTTGTTTTATGAAGATTATCTTTCTTTCAGCTCCAAGAAAAATCGCTTAAAAAAAGTGTAGTTAGAGTATATTGGTTTTATCCAAGCATTGCCTTCTAAAGTTTCGTAACTTCGATTTGATTGACTTTCCTGAGAGCACTTTAACCACTTTTTGAAAATTTCCGTCTTCACCAACGACTCCTTAATGGTATACAACTTCTTATTTTAGGCATTTATATTTATACCGTCCATTAGATATTGGTATTACTTTGTTTCGCTCCTTTTTAGAATTGTTGGTCCTTTGGCACTTGGAGGACCAGAAAGATTATTCTTACGAACGGGACACTTGTTGCCATAAATATTTCTACAGTACAGCTTCGTGGTATGCAGTAGTTAGGTTACGCTACCGCCCTTATTTAATCAGGCTTCCTTATCAAGAATGTAATGAAGCTACACATCGCGTGCACAAGCGCATCAGGCATAATCTCTTCTTTCGCATGCCGCTGATTGCAACAATTGATTTGCTTGTTCTGATTCTGTGCACATAATATGCTTGGCTTGTTCAATACATATGGACTGTACTTTGTCTTGTCATGTTTTTATGTCAATGAGATCCTTGCTAAACGAATCTTTCGTAGTCATAGCTCCTGCCAGAATATTCTCGAAGATTAAAAGCACTCACTAGGCTAGAAACCGCTTATAATAGACCTCTTTTAGTTATTGCTAAGATTTTAAGACACTATAGATGAGATTCTTTCAGTACTTTTAAGCCTAACGAGTTTTATGCAAATAGCATTAAATAAGTACCTAAAAGAACAGTCGATCAACTAAAACCAAATATGTATAAACACAGTTTATTTATCAGCATGTTTACTTCCGCTGATGAACATCGGCCTTCCAGTGAATAATGAAGGCCAAACACCATGCTTACCATAATCACCACATGGTTACTGATATGGGACATTTAAATAATTGTTTAAAGACTAGAGGATTTCACTTATTTTATCGCATTTATTTTTTAGAAAAAATAATATTACATAAAAAAATAAAAAAAATATTAAAAAAATGTTAAAATAATATTTTTTTCAAATACCAATAAACCATAATATTCACGCCCTTATTCCACACTACTTGGTAACTCCATTGCTGTCAATTTATCATTTCAGTAGTAATTCCCTTCCTAGCCAGATCATTCATACAGTCCATGCATTGATTCTTTGGTCTTCTTCTACTCCTATAGCCATCAACAAAATGCTAACGAAAATTTCCTAATTCTTCAACTGAATTTTGCATAACTTTCAGTCACCAGTACCACTTTAAGAATTATTCTTATACAAAATCCCTTTTCATTCAAATGTTTGATCAAGTATCAAAAGCTTAGTGCCCAATCCAAATCATCAATAGGTCAATTACCAATTCATCACTGTACGCCTGGACAGGCAATTTTTATCCCAAAAAAAAAGATGATTATGCTAACGCATCAAGCTCTTTCATATTAAAACTTTACAGCGTAACTCATATCAGCGCACGTTGTTTTTTTTGTTTGAATAGAGAAAAAAAAACATTAGTTCATGATAACACGTTCATAAAGTGATAAGACATTTTACAGTAGCCACCGACAAAGTCTCTTTTGTATTCAGATAACGGAATCAAGTTCTGGCAACTGACAGATAAAATTAATTACTAATTAATTTGTACTTAGAATTTTGTTGACATTGTTGGAGAGTAAAATGCGAGCGAAGTAAACTAAACGCTTTACAGATGTTTTTGAATAGTTGTGTCCAAGTTTTGGTCTTAAGTCTTCTTTATTAGATTCTTAGTAAGAAAATTTTCTAAGGCTATCAGGTTTTAATGGCTGATCATTTTAAACATCAAATACCGAAACAGAGGTATCCGTAATGAAAATTTAAAGTACGTACCTACTTCAGTGATGTTCCATTGATGCACCAAACAATGCTGGTTTAGCTCGGTTTAGCTACAATGTTAAGATATAGATAAAAGTATAAGCTATTATGAAACCAACTGTCATCCAACCCATAAAAATATAACACAAACAAGATCCGTTGAAAGCACGACAATAGCATGTGCCCTATATTATAGGCAACATACACACGAAGCAGTGGTTCTCCACCCTGCGATACTGTAAACAAAATACACAAACATAAATAAATACTAACGCAATGGTTAGACAACACGTGAAAACGGTTCAACGGGTTAACTATCAGTTAATAAATATCCGTAACGTGCAGTTACCGAGAATCTGTGAACATAATCTGGTTAAAATTAAACTTTACGCAACGTGGTCTGTTAAACTCTGTTACAAGCATAAAGGAACTTGTGAAGTTGTAAACATTGTTAATGTTCAAGGGTGTTTGGTTTTGAACAAAGTGAAAAAAGATAGCACTATAAATTGTGGCTAGAAAATTTGTGGAAGTCTAATTAAAGACTAGAGAAAAAATGGAATGAAAGATCACAATATAAGTGGGTGGCGAAGATGACGACCAAAAGAGAAGTATGGTAGAAAAGACATGTTGCGCCGATCCCAAATACTCGTATATTGGGATAAGGGCAAGTGTACGATAGTAGGTAAGTTAAAAGGACTATTTTTAAAGGAAAAGATAAATGGAATGATTCCCGATAATTTTCAAAACAGCCGCAAAATGGCTTGAATTAAATAAGGAATTCCAAAAGGGTCCGAACAATTAGCTACCACATTGCACCTAATTAACACCATCATCTTCAAATCATCACATTATTACCATTAATAAGCAACTACTTATCGATGCTAACCGAAGCTAATTATAGCCGCAGAGAGAAATTGTAGACTGAAAACAAAAAGGGAGTAGGTCAAGCAGTAACATGGGTCAACGATGCTCGGATTGTAACTGGGTACCTACAATTGCTACTGAAGCGAAAAGTTACGATACAGAGAGCCTCTTACTCGATTGTTCCCGAAATTTGATCTAGTTGTAGAAAGACCTACTAGAATCGCTTTAAGCTAATTCTGAGACAAATTTACAAAAGGATAATTCATCAGAGTAAGACAAACTAAAGAGAAAATTTGAATTTTTTTTCTGGGAACGTTTTCTGTTACTGTATCCGAGATAAGTCTTTGATCTTATGAAACTACTACATATCACCTTGTTTTGATGCTGATGATACCATAACTAAAGTCCATGATTTAAACATTTCACATATCGTTTTTATTAAAACCTTTCTGTGTTGTAGTGTATCCATAAATAAGTAGTAGGACAGGATGATGATGACAAGAGCAATATAAAATAATGAATACATTTTTATGGAGATCATATAAAAATCGGGTTACTTTGAGCAAAAGCAGCCCCTAAAATCTATGTAGAAAACGATTAAAGCTAGCTGCTTCATTAATAACAATGTTATTAACGTGGTCGTTAACGCTTGATCACAACACTTTAACACAATTCTGGGGCATGCTCCGTCGACGCTTATGGAGCTGAAAGTACAAAATAAACCAAAGAGTTTTTAAAAACTAACCAAAAAAAGTCTACCGTCCAAATTTACGCTTGGTACAAAGAAGTGCAAAAGATAAAAAGTCTTTGTTTTATAATTCTCTTGTTTATGACAACTCTTTTAGTGAATTTAGATCTTTCATCATTGATGTGACTCAAAGTACAAAGAATATCATCGTCATGTATATAAACTGCTGCAGTTGTTTACCGTTCATCAATAAGTTTATTGGCTACAGATGTCTGTTTATTTAAACCCTCCTCCTAATCTCATGCATTTTAGAACAGTTACCTGCAATTCCAGACATTGTTTCTGAATGCATTCGTTGTTTATACAATCTATCTATCTTTTAGCGATAAGGCCGCCCATTGTGTCACCCTATGTAATGTTTTCTTCATCAATCTTTTCTGTAACTTATATGGTGTACATAATAAAGAGTATTCTATTCTATTCTATTCTATTCTACAAATGTGTGTTAGTTAGATTATTCTCTGTTTTGCTTAGTTAAACTACTGAATTTATTCAACTGCAAACAATGGAATAGGAGTCTGTGGCCTCAAAAAAAAAAAATTTGGTGACTTGAGCATTTACAAGGTGACAAACAATATGAATTATTCCCATTAGTGTCAACTTATAACAAGAATCCAAAAGACTCCTTTGAACTTATTAACACACTTTTCTTTTACGCCTCCTAATCCTGTGGCCGCCAAATCTCCCAACTTGTACCAATCTAGGAAACTTCTCTTTACGACCTCCATCCCGGTGACCTGTTTTACTAAACACCCATAAAGCCCTGCAGGGTATACTGGCCTGGATTACGTCATTGTCGTTTTACGACTGTTTTGTTTGAGTTATAGCGTTCGGCTTTTTTGGCTGGCCACTTTGCGGACATAATCACTCAGTGGATTTAGTTCGAGATCCCTCGTAAAATCAACGGCTGGGCAATCAAGCTGTAAAATTAAGCTGTGGCAATTAAGTTTCTAATTTTACCTTGATTATTTTCTGAGTGGTTGGTCTATTCATAGTAAGAAACTTACAAGTGCATAGGACCTCTTCAATCTCAACTCCTATTTAGTGTACACGGAATTGCATGTGTCATATCTGTCCCTATAGATATAACAAGAAATACTGCTTCCAGATATATAAATTATTTCGTAGGAACAAACAGTTTTTATTCCTAACAATTCTCGTAAAGCTCTATTTAACGTGTTTCATAAAGAACTTTCTCGCGTCGTCTGCACTTCAGTTAGCGTATGCTAAAATTTTGGGACGTAAAAGTGAGAATATTTCGAGGGAATATAAGCTATCTAATTCTGCGAAAGACTTTATGAGACTCTAAAATAATTTTAGTATAGTTGAAAGCATCCTTTCTACACGCATACTGGAATTGTATGTTCGGGAAATAGGGCTTTTGTATTTCGTATTACTTTTAATAAAGCACCAGGGAAAACTGTCGTTCAAATCTGTTGCTTGAGTTACGATTGCTCGTTCAAGCTTTTGGCTTGACGTGGCCCTATTTGCTTAGCAAGATCATTCAACATTGTCACGGCGAGTTTTTCATTCACATATATTCATTTATTTTTAGTGAATGGCAATATGGGCCAAGTTTCGTCAGATTACTCTGTTGTTTTATGCTGAGGATATAAAAATGTTTAGGTCCATAAAATTATAATGAACGATTTTACTACCGAACGTTCCATGCTAAACGATATAATTCGAAAATATGTAGGTGTTGTGCTGTAAGCAGAACACTCAGCTTTTATATTTCATGGTCTTGTCGACTTACTGACAGAGTGACACCTATGACTTATTGTGATATATTTTTACGATTGCGTATTAGCGTTACATCATTGCTTTGAGTATTAACGGTTGAATTTACGATTGCAGTAAAAAAATGAGTCATGCATAAAGTAGCTTTAGTTAATCTCATACAACTGCAAGTTTCTAGATAGATGGGATGTCCAAATTTACCAATATACTCGTATCAATCAGTTTTGACTTCAGCATTTGGCACTTTATTCTATAAATAGTTGACCCGCGCAACTTTGTCGGCTATTAGTCAAGCGTAAATATATAGCCTTATAGCCTTTCTCAATAAATGGCCTATCTCCCACTGAAAGAATTTTTGAAATCGAACCAGTAGTTCCTGAGATTAGTGCTTTCAAGCAAACAAACAAAGAAACTCTTTAGCTTTATATATTAGTACTAGTTGACCCGCGCAACTTCATCTGCTTCACAATTTTCATTACTGTTCCGCTCCTATTGGTCTTAGTGTAATCATGTACCTATAGCCTTCCTCGATAAATGGGCTATCTAACACTGAAAGAATTTTTCAAATCGGACTAGTAGTTCCTGAGGTTAGCGCGTTCAAGCAAACAAACAAAAAAAACTCTTTAGTTTTATATATTAGTATAGATAGATTTTGCAAGTACCTACTAGTTAACAAAATATTAGTTTTACTGTACGAGATTCTTTTTACCTCGATGTAATATTCTTTAATTTTTCTTAGCCTTATCAGGCTGACAAAACAGTTATGTTGTCACTGTCAAGATTATGCCATTTGAGGCACTAACTCAAAAGACTGGCCGTAACAGACGATGGACTAATCCATCGTCTGTTACGGCCGTTAGTCAGCGTGGGAACGAAGGCTGTTAGCAAATATCTCCTAATAAATACCTGCTAAAAGGGTGGGCCTGTTTACATTTGGCTACTATAAGAATAGATTGATTAATGTTCAGGTGGGCCGATGAAAAATGGTTGGCAGATAAAACGATCTTGTAAGGAAATGGTGAAGGCACGGCCTGTAATGTAGCAATCAATTTTGGTAAAATTAGTAGTAGAAGAAAGAAAAAATATTGGCGATTAGATTGTTGATTGAGATAAATTGCTTGGCAAGTAGCTTTCGAAATCAGTCCGGTGAAAATAATAAACATATGTTATAATTTTGATTTTTTCAAGTAACGTCCAAATGAATCCATAAGCAACAACTTACAGCAGACGCTTACTTTAAACAGATAATAACTTAGTGATGGTAAAGAAACGAGACGTAGAATAGAAGGCGGATCCTTACAAGAACAGGAATTAATAACAACATACACACAAAGAAATATCACCTCTTGTTTTCAAAGCACTTTCCTCAGCCACAATGAACTAGCCACATTTAGTTAAGGACCTTAAGGCCATATAGCAAACCGTATTAGCCAGTATATACGAGACTTTCCTACATACACCTAATTAAGGCCCTCATCTTCCTCCGAAGACCATTTACCGCAGTCCAAGCCCTTCACAAGTATCCCTCCGTCCCTCCACTAAACTAATTGTACAAATGTGTTTAATTGAAGCGTGACACTATTCCTAATGTGCTATAGCAATTGTTGATATCACTTTTATGAACAGTTAAATTAAAGGCTATATCTATTATGATTCACGTAGGCGATTAACATTCTCCTTGGAATACGAGCATTACGGTCACTGCTAGTAGAGACATTGTCAATTTATCGAATACAATATCATGTAAGCTTCATTCTGTGATTAAATTACAAACTTATCTTCAAGGTGTCAAGTGTTTGTTACATTTTTCTTTCTTCAGGAAAAGTTTGAAGAGCTGTCAATTTCAGCTTATGGATGTGACACAGGCAAGGCTGCGAACTGTTTCTTACGTCCTTTTCTCTGGCAAAAAACTGTCAGTTAAATTTTGAAAGCTCGAAAAGTTAGAAAGTACAAGGCGCTAACAATTCAATGTTCATCAAACGAGAAATTTTGTCGTAAACGTGAAAGGAAAATGAAGATACGAAATTCTTGTTTTACGCAACTAATTAGACTTATTACTCTCTGTACAAGAAAACTTGCTTACAAGTTGCTGAAGCTGTAGAAGTCTCATCCAGAATACAGAACAAAACTGACGAAGTAATTTGATACTATACGCCAGAATCTAATTACGACTAATGGACAAAGAGCATTATTTCTTAACGTTCATTGTTATGGAGCAAAAAATATTATTTCCCAATAATCTTTTAGATTTTCTACGATTGTAGTCTAAAGAAAGGTGAAACTAGAATAAGAATCTTTGCTCACGGCTTTATTAAAGAAGAAAATATTGTGTAAAGCCTGAGTGCGTAATGAAATCTTCAAATAGCTTTTGAATCAAGACTCCGTTGTTTAGGTAACTCTATTTGCTTATCAGACTTCTCTATTTCAACTTTAAAAGAAAACCCATCTAATTTATCTAAACTAATATTATGAAGCTGAAAAGTTTGTTTGTTTGGTTGAACGCGATAATCTCAGGAACTAATAAATAATAATTTTTAGAACTGGTTCCAATTAAAAACAATATTTTAGTGTTGGATAGCCCATTTATCGAGGAAGACTAGGCTGTAAACATCACGCTCTACGACTAATAGGAGCAGAGCAAAAGTTTGACGCAGACGAAGTTGCGTAAAAATGCACAGATTCAAACAAAATTCAATATAAATCAGACGTTGTTGCGCTATTGCTTCTTTTACATAACTGGTTTCGTTTCCTATATTCAGTTCAGTCTTAGGGCATTACTCTTGTTTCATTAGACTGTACTTGTTCGATCTCATTCAGGTCCTGCGATTTATCTTCATTGATACTGGCAGCTATATCATTAAAGATCCGCCTATTAATTATACCCGAATTAAAAATAATCCAGAGTACACGTCCATTCTCAATCACAAGGCAACTGACCATGCAAATATATTCACCCAATTTAATCCTAATGAAAAGCGTACAATGCGTTGTGATATCAATTTGGACAATTAAACAGTCTGTGCACTGTTACACCATTTAACACGATATATGGGTCGGCAGACGAAATCTCTCGGTTCATAGGGTATCATGATACTTTTAGTGTACACATGGGACGTTGTTACCATGGATGGGAATTAGGTGAGATGTCCGGTCAATGAACTGATAGTTTGATGTTAATAAGGGCATTGTGTTATCAGAAGATTGACTGTTTAAGAGGGCAATTCTTTCTACGAATTATGAAAGCCAAGACTTGAATTTGTGACATGGAGCTTTGTCATAATCACCGATTTTTTACAATGCAGTGCGCAGATATGATTATCATAAGTGGACGGGAAGACGATTGTTCCTTTTAGTGCGTGTTAATACTTAGTTAATTTAATGTAAGTATTTCGTTCCTTTTTTGCTTTGATTGCTATTTCGATACGATAAGCTTTCAGAAGCCTATTTACAAGTCCTCAGAGACGCTAAACGAATTGCCATTCACCGAATGTGATTGTAAAAATGCAGTAATGTAAGAATTTGATCATGCGATATTTCAACAACGTTTCTCAATCCCATACAATTTTGACAATCGCCGTCGCCACGCTGTCACTGACAGAATGTCACTCGTCTAGAACCTCAAGAAAATTTTTAAGTACCTGTAGGTTTTGTTACTAGACTAGTTAATATTTAACAAAACTTAAAAAAATACAGCAACGAAACGTACTTCAAAGCTTTCTTACTCGGAATCACTGATTAGTCCTACAGAGGACGTTAATTACCACTACAAAGTGTGACGTCACAGTTATTAAAGAGTCCCTTTATTTCGTTCATTTTGCTGTTTCTCTGCACTTAGCTGACGTCAGAACTTGGCATAAAGTTTCATGGCTACTTTTAATAGAGTACTTCGCTACAAGTTTGAGAGCGTAAAGCTACCTGATGGAATGATGGCTTGACCTGCACAGGTGTTATTTAACTCTTGAGCACGAAGTTTTAATGTATATATATCTCTGCTAGATTAATGTTGGAAGTTTTAAGCTGACTTTGAGTGGGATACGAAATGTTTTCTTAGTTGCACAGGCTTTGGATTTAATCTCGAAACTAAACTATGTAATATAATAAAAAAGGAATTCTATTTTATTTTGCAGGAATTAATCTATACTTATCTAATATTATAAAGCTGAAGAGTTTGTTTGGTTGAACTCGCTATTCTCAGGTCTTTCAGTATTGGATAGCCTATTGCTTCGTGTGTAGCTCCGTCTTTTTTTAAGGTTGTGAAATCATCAAATGACTCCTCCCGCTCTGGGTGGAGCGGAAGGGAGTGTCAGACTCTTACTGACTAAAACCCACCCGTGTTTCTTCTACTGCCATTTGCGTTCCAGGGTACGGTGCCTCTTTCGAACGGATTTCGCACCCCGGCAGGAATTCCGCACCCCGCAGCCCACACCGGCACCGAACTAAAGGTTTTGTTCCCGGAGAAATAATTTGTTCGTACTTCTCGTTTAAGTACTTACCTATTCAATAACGTGCCTAGCAAATATGCTAACGCCACAATAACTATGTAATCATAGGTAATTAGGACTCGCAGGAGTCTAACAAATCAAACAGGCAACTCAAATATTGAGCTACCCAGTTAACAATATACACTGTGTTCATTTACCTACTTCCAAACAAACGTTTGATAAGTAATTTAAATGCCTATATTAAACGTTCACATGGGTCACAATAAATATGCAGACAGAAAGAACAAGCTCATAACTACTAGGTACTAGTCTAGTATTAGTCTTTTCCCAACTATGTATTTTTTTTTATTTGTAATGGGTTTGCTCTTGACTTTAGTCTATGTCAGAGATGACAGAGACAAAGTCATTTTATCATTTTGGGGCCGGCTTCCAGTTCCAATGGCTAACGAGGTTTTAGAGGCACGAAAGAGTCTCAATATCTAATGGGTGGTGTGATCTCTCATTCACGTACCGACCTAAGTAATCATTGGTTAACCTTGAAAATCGATCCTTGCTACTGTTAAAAGAAAAGAAAGAAAGTTGGTTAAAAACAGAACACCGTAAAATTAAGCAAAATAAATAATCAAAACTATTAATGCCAAAAAGGAGCTTTTAAGGACCTATAGGGTTGTTATTACCTTACCTAAGCCTTTATAGTAGACCAGGCTAATCAGATGAAAATGAGGGTACTTTAAAAAAAATACGATCATTTTTCTTAGGCTTGTATTACTCGAGGGATCACTAGAGACAGGATTTGATCCTACTGTAGTTGATGAAGGAAAATTCGAACTAGTCGCCATAAAATACTTGCTGATCCGTTTTAACTTCTTCAGTTGAAGGTTTCAACGCAACTTAAGCTGGCTTAAATACGGGGAAACAAAGTTAAAGATAATCTTTAAGCTTCGAGAGGCATCACCTGCGGCTGCGGTCGCCTTACACGATGTTCCGGCTCTGCTTCCAATTTTATCTAACTACCCTACCCTTCAAGGCGGGTGTTTTTTTGTTTAAACCAATACAACTGAGCTGTAGCTGTTCTTCTAAGCTCCACTTTTCTATACCCGTGCTTATAACATTTATATATTGTTGACATAGCAAATATTTCTCCGTACGAAGATTAGGCCCAGCGCAACGATGTTGTTATTACGAGGAGTGACACACTCATACTCAACCTATTTGAAGATGACACCGAAATGTGGTTTGTTTTATTACCATATGTACTGTAGAATATCTTCTTTGGAAGGTGCAACCTCAATGTCATAAGCCTTGAAAGATTTAAGAAGAATTAGATTAGGTTTGAATTCAAATGTAATGACATAAGAATATGTTAGTTTTTTCTCAAGGATTCTGTTAGGGAAGACATAATATAGTAATTCTTAAAAGTTCCATCAGTTTTTCCTTTTTAAAGTAGCTACCGCTACGCCCCATCCTTGGTACCTTTACAGTACCTACAGTCAACAAAGCTATTGGGAATGCAGGTAGCTAATTTGCAACTACTTTTAAACAATGTTGTGAGTGTGCTAAGTAGACAATTATTGTATTACACTCGTAAGTATGTCAAAAGCTTAAAAAATTTAATGCACACAATAGAAATAATCATTGACAGTGCTGTGTAAAAATTAATATTTTTACCTGTATACCGAATAGCTTTGTTCACTGTATCTAAACCTTGTATGTATTGACTGTGAGAATGAAGCTTGGTTCCAGTAGGTACTAAATTTATGATTTTATTAGATAAGTATGGATTAAATCTAATTTTATTTCAAATCACGTGCGGGCGTATGTATGTACGCCCGTGACGACATCTGTTATCGGCGTCTCCGTAATCTTGAGGACTTCAGGTTCTCAACGCTGTGGGTTTTAGTGGACACAGGCCTGGATAAAATTGTCTACGCTTGTGTCTACCGCTCGCACAGTGGTGATTTGGAGACAACTGGGCTCACACAGCACCTAAGTGAGGCGGCGGATGCGGCTCAGCAACGGAACCCTTCTGCCCAATTGGTGTTACTGGGGGACTTCAACGCACACCATCAGGATTGGCTCTTCCCATACCAGTGCACAGACCATGCTGGACGAGAGACGAGAAAGCTAGCCCTAAACGCTGAATCTTACCCAGCTGGTCCAGGGGGCAACGAGGGTGCCGGATGTGGATTCGCACACTGCCAATTGCTTGGACCTTTTGCTGACAACAGATCCAGACCGCTATTCGGTCTCGATTTCTTCACCACTGGGTAGTTCCGACCACTGTCTGGTGAAGTCTGTGTCCGTTTACTCCCCGCCCGATCCTAGCCCAAGAGGCACACGGCGGGTATGGCGGTACAGGTCAGCAGATTGGGATGGCATGCGATCTTTCTTCGCATGTTATCCTTGGCAGCCTACTTGCTTTTCTTCGACTGATGCTTCGTCGTGCGCGGACACTGTGGCGGATGTGTTGCGAAGGGGAATGGAGTACTACATTCCGTTCTCTGACATAACAATGTCTGGCGAAGCTCGTCCATGGTTTGGTGCCGAGTGCAATCGCGCTGATGTGCTTAAGCGCGCGGCTTACCTGGCATGGGTCGACGCTCGTACGCGCAAAACAAATGACGTGACTCGGAAGAAGAGAGCCTTCAACAGGGCTGCCAAGTTCTGCAAGAAGGTGTTGCAAAGGGCTCGGTTTGACCACATCAGCCGAATAGGGAACAAACTTGCTTCATACCCAGCAGGTAGTAAGGCTTTTTGGTCCCTGGCTAAGTCGGTCAAATCGAACTTCTGCCGCCCTTCACTACCACCACTGCTGAGACCCGACGGGACGCTTGCCCACTCCGCTGAGGAGAAAGCGAACTTGTTTGCTTCTTTGTTTGCCGAAACTTTGCGTCTGAATCCTGGTAGCGCGAGGCCCCCTGCTTCTCTTGGTGGATGCGAGTCGAGCATGTCGAACATTCGCATTCATCAGAAGGACGTCCGTAGGGTACTGCGTAACCTAGACGTGAACAAGGCTAGTGGCCCCGACGGGATACCGGCAATTGTTCTGAAAACTTGTGCGCCTGAGTTGTCTCCGATCTTGACACGTCTATTTCGCCTTTCGTTTGAGACTGGAAAAGTGCCGAAGGCTTGGAAGCAAGCTAACGTGCAACCCGTGCCCAAGAAGGGTAGTCGAGCTGACCCGTCGAATTATAGACCCATCTCGGTAACGTCCATACTCTGTAAGACTATGGAACGCGTGCTGAATCATAAGCTCCTGGCGTACCTAGAAGCGAATGATATCCTTAGTGACCGACAATACGGGTTCCACCGAAATCGGTCAACTGGGGATCTTCTAGCGTATGCCATTCACATCTGGAGTGAAGCCATAGAGAAGCACGGGGAGGCATTAGCGGTCTCCCTTGACATCTCGAAGGCTTCTGGCACGATAGCCTTATTAGTAAGCTTCCTTCCTTCGGTCTGCCCGCCGGTTTGTGTGATTGGATCGCTGATTTCTTGAGAGATCGGTCTATCCGAGTGGTCATAGATGGCTGCTCGTCTGGACTGCTGGATATTAATAAGGTTCCTCAGGGGTCGGTGCTTTCGGCAACACTGTTCTTGCTGCATATTAATGATCTGCTTAAACCCGGTACCTTTGGGTATGCAGACGACAGCACTGTTGCTGAGAGATACGTGTCCGACGCACGAGCTGGTGGGTTGAAGATCCGGTCTCTCCGGGAGGCTATGGTTGAGCGCTTGAATGTATCCTTACAGGCTGTCTCTGAATGGGGTGATGCCAATCTGGTCAAGTTCAATGCTGCTAAGACCCAAGCGTGTCTATTTTCCGCTAAAAGGAGCCAATTCCAGCCAGCTCCATCTTTCCGAGGTGCAACCGTGCCGATAACCGACCAACTTGAGCTTCTTGGGGTTACATTAACATCTACTCTCAATTTTGGCCCTTTCATAGAGGCAAAAGCTCAAGTGGCTGCAAAGAAGTTGGGGATCCTAGCAAAGGTGAGACGGTACTTCACGCCGGAACAGCTGCTCAAACTCTATCAAGCGCAAGTTCGATCGTGTATGGAATACTGCTCTCATCTTTGGGACGGATCTGCCAGATACCAGCTTGATGCCCTTGAGTCAATTGAGAAACGAGCCAAGAGGATCATTAGCAATGAGAGGCTCGTCGCGACGAAGCTCCAAAGTCTTGAGCATCGACGACGAGTTGCTGGCTTGTCGGTTTTCTACCGGTTGTATTTTGGGGAATGTGCGACGGAATTGCATAATTTAATTCCGCCAAGCCCGTTCCATCATCGGACCACAAGACGAACGGCGATGCGCCACCGGTACATGGTGGACATCCCAACCATACGCACAAAACGTTTTGGGAACACATTTATAATGCGTACAGCTAAGGAGTGGAATTCCCTGCCGGAGTCTGTGTTTCCCGATAGTTACAACCTGGGAGTCTTTAAGTCAAGAGTGAATAGGTTACTTCTAGGCAAGCGTGCTACATCTTCGACCACATCATCGCTTACCATCAGGTGAGATGGTGGTCAAGCGCGTGCCTATCAATAGTAAAAAAAAAAAAAGTACTTGTTATTCATGCTAACTATAAATAAAATATGTAGTACTTTTCCTTTCATTGCTATTTAATTATACTGAAGAATTGTCATCATCAAGTTTACGATTAAAGTTGACTTGATCCGATACCACAGTAAAACAGACTAATCAGTTGAAATAAATAACATCATAGTCTCCATGCTAAAATAAAATTTTATACAAAGCTAACTTTTGCCCGCGACTTCGTTCGCGCATATCCACCTTTTCCCGTTCCCGTAGGAAGAAATCCTCTCTTAGTGCTCCTAAACACTCACCAACGAACCTCCATACCAAATTTCAGCTTTTTACGACCAGTAGGGTAGTTTTGGCTGTGTGTTGTCTTTCAGTAAAGGAAGAATTTTATATATTAGGATTTCTGAACTCTCAGCCTTATCTTTATTTCTCTTTCCTCTTTAAGATCTATAGATTAGGGCAGCTTAACGCATTTTCCTGTTCCTGTACTTATCGCACCCATACTCCACATCTCATGGCATCAAACGAGCTCCTAATTAGCCGTTACTTGTGTGTATCTTTGAGATAAAGAGAGCTCTGAACGCCCTTATATTGAAATACGTGACATTTCAGCACTCCCCAAGATTATCTCTTTAGTGCGGCTAATAAGTAGAACAGGAACATAGAAGCAAAAGCAAAAATTCTCATTAAATAGCTCCTGATGTTTCCATAACGGTTTTATTTCCTTTTGCATTTTGTATGATCCCTAATTAGTAGCAAGGATTTGGCTAACGAAGGCGGAAAAAGAGCGTATTTAAGTCAAATATTAAGACAGTTTTAACGCTTGAAATAGCAATTACTATGGCACAGCAATAAACATTATTAATAGTTGTGTCTCATACTGATTCAATCAGCACCCTATTAAATTGACCTTCATTGAGTTTAAAACTAGTGTGGGAACAAAACAGATTCACTTATGGAATTTCTTGGACTTGATATTTTTGCCACGCCTCTTGTGTACTTACTTCGTAGACCATCAGACTGAACATTTCAAGGCAACTCAAGTGCCAAAATGTTGCTGCAAGTCTTTGTGACGTCCTGAACAGATTGCCGGAGATAATTAATCAGTGCTTGTAATCGCTTCTTGCTTCACTTGCACAAAGACCGAGCAACCTAACTTTGCGTGACCTAAATATATTCGGGGACCACACAGAATATTAAACCATCCCATATTATCTTATCAGCGTGTCAGCATCTTTACTTACATTAATGATGATGTCTAACAGGAGTTAATGGCCCTTTATGACAGTCACTAAAGGAATGGATGTCTTAGCGAGAAATCCGCGGGTTCCGGTAATTTTCTTTAGATCATAAACAGACAAAGGACGCACTCAGGGACTCCGACAAAAGCAATCCGCAGTGACGTAAGTTTTTTGAAATCCACAATTAAAATAACTATTAATCAGTGTCCAGCAAACTGATTGTTTCGTGTTTGTCTAATTTACACAAATCGTTTTAGGGTCAGTTCGGTTACTACCCGCTTAGGGTTCGAAATCCGGTACTGCGCCCGTGGGAGCCACAACGGATCAGCCATATATGTTCCGGCGAGCCTAACTTTGTAACCCCTGAGTGTTATTTTGTGCGTAAGTTTAATAACCCTTGTTTGTTTTATGGTTTCTTGAAGATATGTAGGTACTTCTTGTGTACAAAGATATCAAGGGTTTTCGCGTACAGATAGGTAGGTTCAGGATATATAGCTGTACATTCGTAGGCACTTTTTTATATGATTATTCGCCTTATCAAGAGCGAAACGCATTAATCTGATTTTTTAACGAGTCGTAGTAACAAATGTTTTTCTGAAATAAATGTGAGCATTACCTATCCGGTTTAGTTCAGACACAAACGTTTGTAAGACAAATCCTATAATCTTCAAACGTGCCACGGTATCTACTGTAAGTTGTAACCCTATCTGTTGAAGAAGTCGTTCCCGGAATGTAACTGGGTTTCAGATCATTGTCCGACGAAATGTGGGGCTATTTATCATCAGATGCAGTTATGTGAGTCACTGTAGCTTCAAAAAATGTTTGTATAACCTCCATGGAGTTCAACGCTATGAGAAAAACGTGTGAATTCGTCAATTTTTGTACAGTCAATACGTTACTTTTGGCAGCGCGCTTTTATTCTGTAGCATTAAGGGCGGTTTTCCTACTTCAGGTTTGTTGTTGACTATACTTCTAGCGTAGGTGCAAGTTTTTATTATACGTTTGATGAATCACTCGATCTGCCCTGAATTTATATTTGTTCGCTTTGAATTGTTTTCTGCTAAAACTAAGAATAAGAGTTGACCCAGTTTATTTATAGTAGAATAAAATCGTAAACGCGTTTAATGAATTTATAGTTGAGAGTTTACATCAGAACAGTTTTTATTGTTTATGTTGTAAAATATTGTAGCAAGAATCTGTTGCCCAGTGCGGTACTGAAGACCTCTTCCCATGGGTGTCGTAAAAGAAGAGCTTTTGTTTCAGGATACTTACCAGCTTCCCTTATGTGTTAATCTTAACGCTTCTATATTAATAATACTCGTTTATTTTACAAAAGTTGAGAGTAATTTTGCCTAATCAAGTAGCAAGATTTAGTAGCTATAGTTATAAAATAACATGTTACAGATTTGATGAGATCCATGTTCCACGCGCAGGAGCGGTCGTTGTGGCGACGCTTGGCGGCCTATGTCCAGCAGTGGACGTCTTTCGGCTGATATGATGATGATGATGTTCGGTAGAAGCTGTGATAGCAATTAAAATAAGTTGCGGCTTTTTGACTTTAGTTATAATACCTACATGGAAAAAAGATAATAGAGAAAAATGGAGAAGACAACATGTTGCACCGACCGCTATTAATTTGCGATAGTTAAGATAATTATGATGATATTTTAATATTAGCAGGTTAAAAACAAGAAAGAAGGATGGAAATGCGTACAAAGTAGTTAGTGATAGCGCGAAAGTTGACAGGATGAAATGGCAAGGTGGTGGTTGTGTACTACCAGTTGGTTGAAGTTGTTGGCAACCGACCCCCAGAACATAATATGAGACAAGCGCCGGAAGATGATGACTAAGTTACAGTCAGTTTGACGAACAAACTAAGTCTAACAGATCCCGACACTGCACCGTGCACTACATAATATATCCCCGATAATGTGAACATTTCGGTCAGAACACCGCTCCGGGCACTCCAATATCGAGTTACGGCGATGTGGGGCACGGCCAGCTGTACCTGCGATTTATTTTTCACTTTCCATCCCAAATTGATTCGGCGTTATTTCCTTTCCAATGACTTTTGCATTAAACTCTCTGCCATCAATCGAATTGGGGGACAGATTGTTTTTGTAAACGATGTTCAGTTTGGTTGAACTATTTTTGAATATATGGATGGTAGGTGGACGGGATAACCCGATCATCTTGTAGACGATTTGTAAAGATCTCGTTTATTAGATATTAGGTTTATTTACTTAAAATATTGAAATCTATCGATCTTCTTGAACAGATTAGTCATCTTTCACGTTTCAGCACCCACCATCTCCCGTACAAGAAACTTTTAAGTAGCTACTTATACTATCGTCAAGAATCTTTAGTTTCAGTTCATAATTTTGCTCGTCGGTTCTGTGACAATACCTTCCCTTTCTTTCTGTTCTACCACAGTGACGAAAAATGTAAAATTATTGTTTTAAAACGTTCACCAAATTCTTGGGACGGATGTGAAAGTTCCGTTGCCCCGCGCCTTTTGACCCTCTCGGCCTTCCATTTTCTTTCTGCACTCCATAAAGCGCATTTTCAGGCTTAAATCCCCTGCAAAAATATTTTTGTGAGGTTAACGACCCGTGAAAACGGTTTAATGGGTGCACGGCTATTCAGTTATGATGAACGATCCCGTCTGTCTGCAGTATAGTGTATCGTTAAAAATGCATCAGAAATGCTTTAAATCGAAATTGTTCGGTAATATGGCGGAGTTCTTGTTTTACTAATTGCTTGGGTATGAATAAACATGAGGCTGTTGCTGATTGTCCTTGGCTGATAAAATTAAATTATCCAGATTAGGGCCAATTTCTCCCATTTCTGAATATTTTTAACGAATATGAACATATCTTTGTCTCTCTGGTTTATTATTTTCTTGACAACATTATTTACGGATATTTTCTACTAGATTAAGTCGTTGTGGTAGTAATAATAACCTCTATCCACCCACGTTCTCGTAAAGTAGAACCTGGCAGATTAAAAATAGACATGCATATAAACTCTCGGATAACATTACCTTTTTTCTAGGGCAATCGGGTAAGAATTTTGCAAAACAGCCTTTGCTGACTGGCTAACTCTTTTTACAACAGAATCCCACGATCCAACACGGGCAAAGAACATTCTAAAACTTCTATTCCGCCGCTGGCAATTCCTAACAAAGAAATTCCGTTTTCACGATTTTGCTCCGTTCATGACCTCAGGAGCCGAATTTACTGACCAATATGTAGTTGAATTGGAAGCAAATACGTTAGGTTCCAGTCTTAATTTATAGTTAAATGACCAGCAAATTTACGATAGATTCGTCTCAGTTACTGTTGCAGCAGTTTAAATAATAGATGCAGAACGTTTAGTTGCATAAGTTTGACGATTGATGGTGTTTGTTATATTGAAATTGTGTGAAGATGCATTCATTTTATATGAAGTATGTTTTCTTTTTGTAGCTTTAAGGGCTCTTGGAGCTTGTTCACATTACATTGTTTGCATAAGATTTTAAATGATTTCAAAACACTTTCCGTTCAGTTTGATAAGCAAGGTGCAATATTTAGTCATATCTTCATGTACCCTTATGGCTAGATATGCCCAATGGCCCAAGCGATAAGTTTGTTGAAGGCCCTGATTGCTCAGGAATTGTAGGTCGATACACTTATTTACGTGCACTTACAGATCAATGACCAAAATCTGTATTATTTTTTTAGTTAATTAGATGAATTTTATGTTGTTGGCTTGCTATACGCTTTGGTGCAAACTGTAAGTATAAGTAGTAAGCAATGGTTACGAAAATGAATGAATCTAGGAACAGCTACATCGTTTAATTTTTATTGGTGTCACAATTTTATGTGCTAGCCTTCAGTCATCTATGTTAATTCAAGCCTTGACCAGTTTATTTCAATATTAAAACAGCTTTACTTTGTAAAAAGTCAGTATGAATATTAATACGATTTATTCGTTTCTCTCTGACATTTTGATACCTACATCACTATTAAAGGAAACTGGTCACCGTAATAAATTTATTGTTCCAATGATTCATTACATAGATAATACCCAGCCTTATAAAGAACGTCATTGTTTCACAATGAAATCTTTTAGCACCATTTGGCAGTTTCGTAAAACGCGGCAACGGGGGCCATTTTCAGAGGTCCAGCCAAAGTCGTTTCACTTGATAAGTTGGTATTTATTTACATGTTTTACAAAATGGCTGGCGAGACGTCTAGCCTTTTAAAAAGTTGCGAAAAAAGCGTTATATGTCTTTGGTAATAAAATGTTTGGACGTTTTCTTTGTGAGGCTAAATAATAAAAGCCGCACGGGCCGAACGTCGAGGTGAAGCTAAACTTTCCAAGGTCAGTCCATAGATAGATGACCATTCCATTACCTACCGAGTTTCTTCCGTGTGACGAAAAGCACATAATGTCGTCCCGGCTACATTTGAACATCTTTGACAGTCATTATGCTTAATTAAAAGCCAGAAACTCTGACACCAGTGTCCAGTTACTAGTTGTAGGGGTCAGATAGGCACCAGTGCCTGGCAGGGTTGCAGAATTTGTTCGAAAGGGTCACCGCGGCCCTGAAACACAAAGGACATTAGGAGGAACACGGATGGGTTGTAGTCAGTAAGAGAGTGTTCCGCCCAGAGCGGATGGAGTCATTTGATGACTTCCCATCCTAAAGAAACTGGCCAAATGCGAGTCGGACTCGAGTGCAAAGGGTTCCGAACCAATTTTATTTTTTAACCATGTTATTTTAACACTACGGTACAGACTTCTTATAGTTTTTCCTGTAATCTTTAGATCTGTCGTCTGTATTTTTTCGTAATGGTAATTTTTGGTATAGTTTCTTGAATAACTTCAAAATTGTTTATTTTAAAATTATAACAAAAATGTAATTGAAACACTCACAGTAAGCCCTTTTATTTAATTTGTGACACGAAACAGTCTTTTATTTTATTGTTTGACTACCAAAAGTGAACCCCTTACTCAAAATTTATTTATTTACGTAACGCGTCCGTGTTTTGGTCACAAAATTCCATTTATGTATATCAAATTTCAACAGAATCGGTTCAGTAAATTTGGAGAAAACTGAGTGTGACAGACGGACAGACAGACAGACAGAGATCCTATAAGGGCTCTGTTTTTTACGGATGCACGGAACCCTAAAAAAAGGCGTCAAGGAATCAGTCTCTGGATATAAATATACTGTGGAAACCGACCTGAATGTAGTTGGAAAAGGTAAAACAGATTGATTGCTTTTCTTTGTTACAAATTGACCTGAGAATTGAGTAATGGAAACACCAAGCCGAAATAATACATGTAGGTTTTTGCCCTTTCAGCCTTCATTTCACAGTACGTTTCCAGCATCACTGTCCAGCGGGCTATGCCTTACGTCAGCTAAAAGCGACGTTCGCGCCAAATTGCTCCCGAATCGATTTCTTCGCTTTAGTGTGCTTGAAGCGCGTCGGGTCTTAGTAACACAAACACTTGCGCTGAATGTATACCGAACATCTGACAACGGTTACTTTCAATAAATACTTGGCTATAGATTTTACGGGCTGGTTGAAAAATAGAATTTGTGGAAAATTTAGTAGATTTTTACTTTGTTGCTTAATAATTTAGAATATTTGTCCTCAAAATATGTCTCCCTTCTGCTTCATTATCTGTGGCATGGACTGCTAGAAGAATCATCCAGAATATAAATATTTAATTTTCCTTTGATAAAATTATTCATATAAACAAGTAGAAAAATGATTTATTATCAAGCTCAATTACTTACTTTCTGTTGACCTCATTCGATATTTTACCAAAACCTAAAAACGTTTCAAATACCTACTTCCTCGATTGAGTGAGACGGACAGATTCGATTCAAAACTAGATTATAAATACCGCAACGATTCATTCATTCAGGAAGTCTAAAGAAAACGTAAAATAATTAAAAATTCTTCCTACGTTCATTTTTGGCGTTTCACTGACGCACCGAATCCAAACCGCCGCGATTTTAATTAAAATCATTCGGTGAGATACGGAAATGCGAGACGAAGATAGAATATTGAATTACTTTAAAGTTGAAGAGAGAGACTGAAATGTTGAAAGCTTACTTTGTAATCAAAGTTACTCATAAACTAGAGGTATGTTTAGCATTTACTTCACGAAGCTGATTTTTAGTAGCCAGATACCTATTAATGAAAAATCGAGCGATTTGACATGCCTTCTTCTTCTTATCGTGTATGCAGTGAGGTCTAACGACACCACACACCCTAGTGTCAGAGTTTCTAAACCGCCTCAAGGGCCTCGGACATGGTTTATTTGAAGACCGCTATTTGGCAGCCGGGACCACCGGTTCATACGTGCCTTCCGAAGCAGGGAATCGTCTTTTTATCAGACAATCAGGTGATTCAAGCCTGCAATGTCCTAGCCAAACTGGAAACAACCTTAGAAGATACAATTATGTCAAAACGCTAATTTTGCACCTCAGATAAAATTAATTTTAAGTACCTGTACGGTAAAAAATCGCCACTCGGTCCAGCCCTAAGTGCATTTAATGTGGTGCTAATTTACAAAGCTCGCCATATCTTATCGTGTCCTGAGGGCCAATTCTGTTAATTTTTTCAGCAAACTGTAAAAAAGAAAAAAAAATTCCATACATTTTCGACAGATTGCGATATAGAGTCTGATGCAAATGTAAACGTTGCTTACAAATACTTTAAGGTGGATGCGCCAGGGTAGCCCGCGAAATTAAAATATTTTTATGTTTTTTTGCCGTTCAGTGTGAAGCTGTATGTTGATCAAAATACGATTCGCGGCCGTAACGCGTATTTATCTAAAGAATTAGATAAATACGCATTTTAATCATCAATATAGCCCTTTAAGTTCATGAAGCCCTATAGAATTGGCTCTCTGATGTCTGCCAGCTACAGGAACTGATAGACGCCACTGACACCTAACTCGTAGCTAACTTCTGACCCGAATCAATGTACATAGACTACCATCGACACGCTAAAGTGCAGTTGAAACATCAACAAGCTTTTAATTTAAAGCGAACAAAGAAAAAAAAGTTTCTGTTTGAACATAGAATCAGCTAGGGAACATCGGCCTTATCTTGTTTAAACTGACACAAATGTAGGAGTTTTACTTATAACCATTGCATAATAAATAATTATCATGTATGAATTATTGAGGTGTCAACCCTGGATGAAGAACAATATCATAGTTATAACAATAACTACCTACAAAGCTCCTGAAATTCCAGTAGACCTGTAAAGTCTGGTAGGTACTTGGTATTGTCAGCAGCAAACAAAGTGTAAACAGCAAACCCGTCCCCTGTAGGATATAGGCGCGATGATGTACAAGACAGTCTTAAATTCACTATTACTACGCTGTTGTGAAGAATTTGCCAAGTCAAAATTTCCCCAGTGTACTTTATTTGACGTTGGCCTACGAATTTTCATCTTAAACTTAAGATATTACGCTCCAACACCTTCTAGGCATGATTACCCGAGTTTACTAGGAGTGGGTAGGTAGTGACGTCAGCATCCTCCAAAAATTCTCTGGAGAGTTATTTTCTTTTCCCTCGAGCAAGTAAATAGATTGTTTCAAGATGTATGAGCGGCTAAAGGTACTTATCCACCGGAAATATGCGAGGTGGCTATGCGGTGCTGATTGTAGTGTCGTTGTGAAAAATGTGATTGGTTTCACCAAAGTTTTGGGACGAGCTTGCGATAATGTGTATCGAAGATGAGAAACGATGTGTTGATGATAGGCATATATTCCTCGCTTGCGTCCCTAGCACACATTCCTTATACTCGCGTCACTCGCTCATATTTCTCGCACACATTTAAGTTTTTTTTCCGCCATTCCTTTTCTACCAGAGCAGCGCTAAGCCAGGCTAGGAAAATGAAATGATCACATTTTTGGTTTTTTCCTCGCACATCTCTTGAAGAAAAGCACCCTAAAGCTATATTTCTAAATGACGTAAATACGTTATGTGCTTCTATTTCGGACACGAGGTACTATAGCCGTCGTTTTCACAAACAATACCACTAAAAGTTATAATTCTGGAACTAGTGAACCTAGTTTCTTGTACTTGATGGGAGGGACGAGGAAATAATGTAGGCATTTTGTAGCTAGTTGCTGAAAATCGACTATTCATGTTACATTATGGCTTATGGTGTGATCTTGGTGTGATGGTTTTCGAAACTATTTATTTTCATAAGGGTAGAGCGATACTACACACTAGACACTTATTTAGGGTTCCTTACGTTCGAAAAATAAATTCTTAGGGTCACTTGTGTGACTGTGTGCCCGTCTGTCACAGCCAATGGGGCTTTGATCTTGTTAATCATTTTCCCGTTGTTAAAACAAGTTTTCACTGTTTATAACTACCTGTCACAACGCCATTTCCCCATTTTCTATTACTCACTTTCCAAGTCACTGACCTTTATTCCGCTGACAATTAGAGACTGAAAACTGTAACATTTCAAACGTTCAACTTCTTTAAAATTGAGTTATTTGTTCCAAGTTCCATTCTCGACGCGTGTCCACACGGCTAACTATTTTCGTTCAAGTGGCAAACTGGAGACACAAGCATTCAGCGAGGGCTGAAACTTAATTAAGCAAATATGCAAACCTCGGGAGACAAATTAAAGCGTGTTTCGTTTTTGTTTTAGAATGGAAAAATAAGGTTTAATTGCGTTTATGAACCCTTGAGTGTAATAAGAGCTAAAGTTGGAAAGCTCGAATATCTTAGCTCTTAATTTTTTGCTGTACCTAAAAAAGGCGATGTGTAATGTTCCGTTATGAGTATTCTCAGCAGTACTTTGTAGCCTTTATTTCAATATCTGTGCTGGACAGTTATGGCAGATTAGATCCTCTTCAAGCCTTACGGATAATTTACTCGTAAAGTCGGTACTTCGGCCCAAAATGTACAAGTACCTACGAGCATTTGATTTAGTATTCTAACTGTTACCACTTACTTGCTGATGACAAGTGTATGCCAGAGCGGGAGGAGTAATTAGTTAAATTACCATCTTTAAAAAAAAAAAAAATACAACCGAATTAAGAATTTCCTCCTTTTTTTGAAGTCGGTTAAAAAATGGCTTAAAATATATCGACAACACAAAAACGGCAACACATCAACAAGACATCAAATGTTTCGTATAAATATGAAACCAATTTAATTGGGCTTGTGTTTAAACACCACCCAAAAAAGTACCTATTTTACTACCAAAAAAGTTCTAAACGGTTACCAAAACAGATAAATGGTCACCAAATAATATTCGAGAAGTAGCGCTCGCCGGCCGCTGCCGCGGCACCGCTCGCTTCGCTCGCTCGGCTCGCGCGCGTTTGGTCACAATTCTAACCTAACCTAACCTATTTTATCCAGTTTGTAACCCCAAGCCTACATTTTATGGCAATCACAGTTGAGTTGGATAGAATTTGGTGACCGTTGATCCATTTTGGTGCCTAGGCTTAGAGTCTTAATAATATTATTTTTGGTGACCGTCTAAATTATACCCATTTAATAGTAAGTAGAATAAAACTTAGTTATTGGTTTAAAAACTCTATCGTCGTGCAATCAAATCTTGTTTACAAGAAAAACCATCATATTCATCATATCAGCCGAGAGACGTCCACTGCTGGACATATGCCTCCCCCAAGCGTCGTCACAATGGCCGGTCCTGCGCGTCCTGCATCCACCGGCTGCCCGCGATCTTTACCACGTCATCGGTCCACCTTGGAGGGCTTCCAACGTTGCGTCTTCCGGTACGCGGTCGCCACTCCAGAACTTTTCGGCTCCATCGATCATCTGTTCTTCGAGCAATGTGCCCTGCCCACAGCAACTTTTGTTCGGCGATCCTTCGGGCTATGTCCGTTACCTGGGTACAAGAAAAATAGATACCTTTAATTAATGCAGCAATAGCAAGCTGAAAGCTTAGAGTGTTCAAACAAAAGGGGAAAAGTAGAGAGGTAGAACACTAAAGAGATGAAAAATAAAATAAAAATAATTGCAGGAAGCTACTGGCTAAATAAGTTATAGGAGCGCTAGAAATATCTTTACTAAATAAAAATACTCATCATCTGCCTAGCCTTTTCCCAACTATATATTGGGGTCGGCTTCCAGTCAAACCGGATTCAGCTAAATACCAGTGTTTTACGTGGAGCGGCTGCCTACCAGACCTCCACAACCCATTAACTGGGTACCACGGTACTTCTTGGCAAGACTGGAGTCAGATTCACTGGCTTCTGACAACCCGTAACGACTGAAAAAGATCTACAAATGAGCCGGGACCAACGGCTTAACGTGCTTTCCGAGGCACGGAGGAAACTCGTTATGTTAAGATGGTCACCCATCCACAGACCAACCTTAGCAAGCGTTGCTTACCCATAAAGATCGACCCGTGCGGCTGTAATTATTTAGCCACGAACTTACATAAAAAAAACTATCTCTTGTATATTTGTAACAACCACAACCCTCGGCAACACACACCTAGAATATCAAGGATGTGTTAAGTAATAAATATCGATCATATCCCAGTTAATCTCGTGTGTCGTGCTATAAATCATAGGAGGTCCACTTGCCTTCTTGAGACGACAAATGGTTCCTGATATAGATACCAGCTATTTATCTCAGACGTGATATTGTAGAGTTATGTAGGTACCGAACCCTTCGTGTTTCGGAAGGCAAGTTAAGCCGTTGGTCTCAGCTGTCATTTGTAGATCTTTGGCAGACGTTACAGGTTGTCAAAAGCCTGAAATCTGACACCAGCTTTCCAAGGAGTATCGTGTTTTGGAAGCAAAATGATCCAACATATTTCGGAAAAGGCTGGACAGATGATAAGCTGATATGATGTATCGGTAAATAATCTTTTGCAAAGAAAAAACATACCTAAGTGCAATTTGAGGTATTGTATACAGAGTTAATTGTAAAACACCAACAACTTCCTAGGCAAAAAAATATCAGCTGTTTCATACAAAATGCAATATTTGGCCAATCTTCTTATCGTGTAGGCGGTAAGGTCTAACGACCCCACACACCCTGGTGTCAGAGTTTCTAAACCGCCTCAAGGGCCTCTGACATGGTTTATTTGACGACCGCCATTTGGCGGTCGGGACCACCGTCTTATCGAAGCACGGAATCATCTTTTTATCAGAAAATCAGGTGACTCAAGCCTGCAATGTCCTAGCCAAACTGGAAACAACTTTACAAAGTATGCTACCCGTAGGAATCGAACCCACGACCACCGCGCACCGGGTCACAAGGCAAACGCCTAAATCACTCGACCACGGAGGTATGAAACCGCTGATATTTTTTTTAGAGTTAGAGTAGGTATGTCATAAGCTTAAAAAGTTATAATGCACACAATAGAAATAAATATTGGCAGTCCAGTGGAAAAAGAAATATTTTTGCCTGTATACCAAATAGCTTTGTTGACTGTGCTTTCACTGCCTAAGAGGTTGTTGGTGTTTTACAAATAACCCTGTATAGTTGGTGTATATTAATAGAGAATATTCTCCTCTACGCTACACTCTGCTAAAATTGTTAAACTTAAAAAGTGCTATTCTTACTACAATTCCTGATTTAGTCAAGTCTCCAATATGACGAGCTTATTAAAAACCTTAAGAAAATCTTTTCCCTTGATTGAAAAACAATCTCTGTAGGTTAGTCTAGTTTCATAATAGGTAACTCACCTAGTTCCTATCAATATTCAATAAGCTTATCAAAGAAAATTCAGAAAAAAAAAAACAATCTAGACTGGAGCAGATGTTACGAAAACACGTAATAACCAATTTTATTCTGAATTATTGCGTCCGCCATAAAACATTACGTATTGTTATTTTATTCAAGCCCGAGAAAAGTTTATTGAACATCCCAATTTGTTTTAATGCCTCCAATATTTTTACATCACCAAACAAACTCGTAACAGCAATAGCTTCAGTAAAAATGTGGAAATAAACATATTTCGAGAAGGTAGATACTTCGTAAGACGTCAACAAGATGGCTTCCCAACTAGCTCATTTTTAGGGATACGCACAACAGTATTACCTAAAATACGAGTATTCCTAAGCAAAGCTTTTGGGGCCATGAACAGTGAACATCAAATGAGGTTGTATTCGCAAGTTTGAGTGTATGTTGTGTCCAATTTAAAATTCAAAAATTGCCAAGAGTTTAAAAATTAGTGATTAGCTGTCGAGAATAAATGTTTTCTTTTTTATTTGAGATGCGTTTGCTCTTGATTCTAGTCTAGGTAAGAGGTAAAAGAGACTAAGTCGACGTGAGTGAGTTTAGGTACCCAGAAGAAGCCTGTTCACGTTATTTCTCTAGTGCAATCCTAAAGGAGTGCTTATTAGTTTAGTAGAAATTATATTTTTTTTTTCCTACTCCTCCGCTGTACTATTCTGATTAATTTCGTTACGGGATCCAAAACAGTTGAATCGTTTAACGCAAAATATGCGCTTAGTCGTGGAGTTGCGGAAACCAGCCCGATTAACATACATACTCGTCGGACTTCATTGGCTCGGCGTTTTTCTGGTGGTCGCCATTGTTGATTCCGGCTTTCAGGAGTTGCAGTGGTTGAGAATGTGTGACGGGCTTGTCCCAAAAAAAAATTGTCTAGTACTGAATAGCTCATAAAAACCATACCATTTGTCAAGGAAGCACAAAGTTATGTCCCATAACACAAGGGTCCTTGAAGTCATGGGAATTACATCGCTGGTGAAATATATATCATAGTCATAGTTACACGTATGCTATTACTAATAGAACTCTCATCCAGCGAGACCCAGTCGCACTTGACCGGTTTTTATTCGTTGTCGGTGTCAAGAATCCTTGTAAAATATGTGAGTAAATAGGGACGTCGCCATTTCAGTTTTTTCAAGAACGAAGTCACAATAACAACGTAACTTTGTTCCAAGATTTGTTTTGTCGTATTTTCTTCTCAGCACTATAAGTTTTAATAAAACCTGTGTTTGTTGCGTGATATTTTTTCTGAGACTAGACCGTGAAAAAGTTGTATCTAGCCATCCTTCAACAAGTTATCCAATATACCTTGGAGTTGTATAAAAATAAGAAAGTTTTAAATTAAATTCGTGGACGTGTTCTCGGGGGAGTGCAGAAAGCCAGCTTATTGTATTGAGGAACCACCTGCGGGATGTCAACAGAGTTGCCAATGTTGCCACAGTTTCAAAGGCAGGAAAATATCATCTTTATTCAGTTGGAAATGTTGAGGAAACTCTTCAAAATTGTGAAGTAAAGGATTTGCATGTTTCTCTTTTTCAAGAGTTCCGAAATTGTGCATAAAAAGTATTGTTGAGACTTTTATGAATAACACAAAGCTTTACACTCAGTGGCTTGGCTAGTAAAGTGGATGTATATAATTTAAATAATATAGACTGAGAGCTAATCTCTTACATAGATTATTAGCTTTCAAAGCTTTTCTTCCAAAATACCTACTTTCAACCTATTTATCATAATAATAGACTGAAATTCTAATACCACAGCCAAGGCTAAAAAGAAAGCCGTAAAAAACTTTAAGAAAAAAGTACATTTCGTCAAAGTCCTCATAGTTTTTTTGGGTCAACCTATTTAACATAATTTACAAAATATGAAAGAGTTTTTCTTGGGACTTGTTTAGGCCACAATGGACCAAAGTAGCGCCTTCCCAGTAAATTCAGGGGCTAGCAGGAGATTATTTATTCAAATATTCAATTTTTTGACTCGCTTGGGACAAAGACAAACAGAGAGGACTCTTGATTTATTTATATTCATTGCAGAATCAAAAGAACAAAGCTTCTCGACTGGGGCAGCTTTTCGGGCTATGTTTGAGATTATTTATAGGCAGCTTCTAAGGTATTATGGTATTTTTGAAACGGATTATTTGTATGTAATAGGATCTTATTTTTCGCGGTAGGGACCAAATCCGTTAATCTTGATACAGACCTTATTAAAAAGAGTTTTATTTATAAACAGTTTGTAACCATATGAATAGGTTAAACGCTGATTGGTACCTAATTAAAATGTCCAATATTCAGATTTTTCTAATGAGCGTTTAACCTAATCTATGAATTAGTTTATGTAAATAAGGCGGTTTAACTATTACGTTACTGGCAAAATATTATAAAAGGGTAATAGGTAGTTGGTAACTGACTTCTCCAACGCTGAAGTTGTTACCGTTCTATAAAACCTCTTTTAACTTCCACTAAAAATGTTTTACAAAAAGTACTTCATAAATTTCGCAATATAAACCATTTATTGACAAAAGACACCATAAACTTAAAGTTAAAAGCAAAAATAGTGCTCGTTCTTTAAGTTTCAATCAAAAGTTCACATATAAGCTCGATAGATAGCGATTTTCGAGTTAATAGGCGTGAGTTTCCAACAAGAACCTACCTTCACAATTTTTTGAAAGATTCAGCTCTATAATTCTTTGTTATTTCGCTGTTTTTCAGGTGCTTCGTAATTGGTTTTAAAATAATTAAAAAAGCTTTCGTGTTTGTAAAAAATGCGAGATAAAAGTGGTTCAGAGAGTACTGTCACAATATATACTTAATATCTTATGAATTCATTTTAATTGAGCTGCTAAATGCTATAAAAAACCCTGCTTTAACTTCACCTAACTCTAAACTAACACAATAAGTAAGCAAGGATAGTGTTTGGTACTTCCAAAAAGATAAACAGACATACTTCACCAGGTAAAACCCTCACAAAAGAAAGGGAAACTTGAAATAGGATGGTCCGCAGTCCGTACACATACGCCCAAAAAAGTTGGCTCACCGGATTTGAATAAATCTCAACAAAAAGGGGTCTAAAACTTGAACGTGTGGGTTTTTTTATTTACACTTTGTAATTGCTCTGTACGCTTTGTTTGGGACAAACAGAACAACCCTTCACTCTTTCAAAGGTGTGTTTTAAAACCGTATGTCAAATAAGTGTAAAATAAAGTTTTATGTGCTGGCCCTTTTGTAATTAGAAAAGGTGTACACGTGAATTAAAATAACTTGTATGACTCGGCAATTAATTTGGGCTTAAGCACGTCGTCTAGGTTGACATGTTGGCTTTTCTTACGTTTTTTGGTGTCTAAGAAAAATTCGAGTTTCGTATATTGTAATAGTGTGTTTCCTTTTAATACATATTAAGACTATCTTTCTTTTTGCATGACCTTAGTTCTGATAAAGTTTTAAATAAAGATAATTATAACTGAGATCAACCTTTCCGGTATAGGCACTCATAGCGCAATTTTTCTGTTTCATTCTGTACTATTCTTTTACTGTGTGTTTGTTGGTGTTATGTTATGACTGTGTTCAATAATTGTTTCCTATTTTATTCTAAATTATATTTTTGTGCAAACTTAATCTTAATTATAATAAAAATCTGCTGACCACGCTTTGGAGTCCAGTTCTTGATGACTTCATCAAATTCCTCACAAATACCAAATCCTCTCATGTTTCTGAAATTAATTTTCTACTAACAAAACGATGGTTCACAAGTTCCCAGAATACCTTATTGCGGCGGTTGTGATGTCCGATCGTAAAGTTAATTTCGTTCTTTCTTGGAAATGAGGTGCTGGATATTGGACCTCATATTTAGTTTCAAACTGCTACTTATGGCATACCTTTTATACAATCATCTGCCTAGCCTTTTCCCAATTATATTGGGGTTGGCTTCCAATCACGCCGGATTTAGCTGAATACCTGTATTTTACGAGGAGTGGCTGCCTACTAGACCTCCACAACCCATTAACTAGTAACACGGTATACTTCATGGCAAGACTGGAGTCAGATTTACTGGCTTCTGTCTATCCATAACGACTGCCAAAGATCTACAAATGACAGCCGGGACCAACGGCTTAACGTGTTTTCCAAGGCACGGAGGAAACTCGGTATATTAAGATGGTCAACCCATCCACAGACCAACCTTGGCAAGCGTTGCTTAACCTTGAAGATCGACCCGTGCCCATACCTTTTATACAATAAACACCAGTATTTAACAGACTTTTTAAACTGATAATTTCACCTTCACAACCCTGCTAAAGAGAAACACAATAATACTTGAGTAAGACTGGTCGTGGTAGTTTAGTTTGATTTTATCATCATCACTTCAGTTCAAAGCGGCCACTGATAGACATGAACCTCCCCAAGCGTCGCCAAATGGAACGGTACGATTCTTCTCACATCCGGAGGGGACCCGAGGGTTACCAAAAAAGCCTAGTTCTCGAACTAGGCTTTTTTTTTCAGCTTTTATTTAGTTTCTTTACTATTGAAAAGCACGCCATTGACCACTATCTCACCAGTCATTGTAAATTTGCAGCTCATATTGTCTTTTTGATGCGTTTATCGTTCTTAAAGTAACAGTGTAAAAATGCTGCTATGCAGTAGTCGAAAAAAAACTTGGAAGTTATCCGTTTCGAAAATAGTGCACAATTTATGTGTCTTCAATATCTTAAATTCACATGTCGGCGGTAGTTGACGTCATAAAAATTTTATACTGAACGTGATGGATTTCCGATCAGCGAGCTGGAGTGCTGCGTATATCAGTCATCTCCTTTCTTTTATGCTTTTTAAACTAGACAGCAATTGCATTGAGTCAGGCACGAAGTAGGTCATGAGTTTATTTCTTTTTCGTTTCTATGCCATTACATGACATCATGTTTGTGTTCGTCAAAGGAGTAAGCAGAGTTCTAGGCCCACATTGCACTATTTCATCATCTGCCTAGCCTTTTCCCGACTATATTTTGGTCGGCTTCCAGTCAAACCGGATTTAACTGAATACCAGTATTTTTGCACTAGATATTTTTTGATATTCAATATTTTTCTGCATGTTGCCTGTGGTACAAACTACCTCCCAACCCAGATATCTGCCAAATTTTTCAGAACAATTTCAATACACTTAGACGTGAATATACTCCTGGGATATAAAGTCTATTTGCTATTCCAGACTATAGTCTATCTCTGTGTCAAATTTCATAAAGATCCTTTCAGGTGTTCTGACATGAAAGATTAACAAAAATCCTATAATATATGTATACCTACACTTATTAATGTTTTGTTTCGTGCCTTCCTTATCATTTCAGGAAGACTTTACTAATATTTATTGAGTAATAGTAGGTACGTGATCTAATATCACGGAATAAATCATTTAAAAATATAAAAAATAAATAAGTATTATGTTATTCCTTGAAGTGTTTTTGTCTACATCACAAAAGCTCGTATTATTACTTTTCTAAAAATAGACCCCTAATCTCTTCAAAGTTAGAGTGAACAGGCTCCGTCTGGGTAGGCTCGCTCCATCGTAGACTTTGTCTCTGTCATCTCTGACATAGACTAGAGTCAAGAGCAAACCCATCACAAATAATAAAAAAAAGAACTGATTTCCGATGATGAATATACACCTATTTAATGATGACATAAATTATATTTTTCTACATAAATTCTTTGTTAAACATAACCACACACCGCGAATGATGTCACTTCACCATATCGTTGACAAATACCAAGAAAATAAATACATGGCATAATAGTTTCTAAAAATGGGAGTATTGATATTCCGACGGTACTCTTGAACAATAAATATGGCAAAAATAAGAACATTGTCATGACTTGTGAGTCATCAAAGACACAGGCCACATATTATTTGAGAATTAAGTCATTTGTGTAGGCAAACCTGTACGAACTTTTAAAGAGACGTATTCTAAAAGCTAGATTTGAAAACCATTCGTGTGGCACACAGTGTTGTCCGGTGTTTTTAGGTGGCATTTATAATTTCTGAGTAGGTGTGGTTTGCAAGTAGGGTAAAGCTAGAGACATACTGGTCCACGTACGCCCTGGTCTCTTGATTTTGTATGAAAAACTATGCAGTAGAAACACACTTATTGTATGCAACGCAACATACGATACGATACAAAAGCGTTGCAAACGGTGCGTACGTAGGACCAGTGCATTTCTCACTTAATGATTAACTTTAATACGCGGATTTGCTCCCTTGGCCTAGCTAGCCTAAGGGAAACTCGCGGTATTTTTTCTGGGGCAATATAATCCAAAGGCTCTCAACAAACAACAAAAACACTTTGACATCTTTATATCAGTGCTAGAATTTTCTTTATCAGACCAGTAATTCCAGACAGAGATAACTTCCCATAAATAAACAAACAATTCTCCAGCTTTATTAGTTTAGAATTGCTAAGTTAACCGAAATAATTACAAGTTCAACTATGCAACAGACTGATAGAGAAATTCTGTTGTATACTAATTGTTCAATGGAATTTCTCTATCAGTTAGGTACAATTACAATATCCTACTGCAAATTGGGTAATATCCAGAATCTGAATTAGTAATGTCATCTACAGACGTTTTAGATAAATTCTGGATATACATAGTTACAATAGTTGATTTTGGAATATGGATTATAGAGTTTCCAATACGCGGAACATATTTAGTCTACCTAATTATTCATTTACTTGGAAATAATATGAAACAGGAACTATGAAATTGACATATTTTATAACAGCCATATCAATTAAAGTTCCTCAGTAGTCTTAAATTTTATCATAAATGTGCTGCTGTATTAAATTTTATATGCAAACATTCTCAGAATACGTCGGCGAACTTCTTAGCGGATGATCTCAGCGTTTAATATTTGTAAATATATTCTTGGTAGCGTTTGGCGCGTCTGCGTTGCGGTTTCGAATAGCTAGACTGTATGGCACCGATTCCCAAAGCTGGTTGTGGCTGCATTCAAAGTGTCGTACTCCATTGCTCATTCATTTTTATTCAGACCAATGTAAGGCTATAAAACTTTGCATTTGGGTTGGCGGCATTCGCCATGAATGATGCATGAAGATAATAAATATGTATGTGTCATGTATCCTGTATTACAGGTGACAGATTTAAAACGGCTTAAAATTTATTATGCTACTGAATTTAACATTACGTGTTATTGGTTTCTTTGACATGCTTTCATTTTTCTCTTTAAGTTATTTTATGCTGTGTGTGTTTTGTTTGTGAATCAGATAAGCCATTGGTTTATGAATTATAGATTGGCATTTTTAGAGCTGACCTCATTTAGAAAATAAACATAAAAATATAACACTTCCACCAAGGCCGCTGCAAGTTGGATTGTATAAATCTTAGAGATTACGAATACGATTTTTATAGCGTCATGAAGTCATGATTTACTAGAGGTTTGTGCATAGGGATTTCAAAGGCGAATAAATAAGCGGGCACGGGCGTTTTATCATTCCGTGTGTTTCTCCAGAAGCCTAATGGGAATGAGGCATTATTGCCTAGAAACCTATGATGCTAACGAGAGTCTAAATAAATATTGGTCAAGGCTCCTTTGTGTAGTTATAGCGTATTGTTTGCGTCGAGGATATCGGATTTCTCCCACACAATTTGGGCGTTAATGAATAGCAATCTAAACGATGTTCTTAGATTGTCATTCTTGGGTGTTATTCTGACGGTCGTGATACATTGACTAGATAAAAAGGTAAAAAGTGCTAAACGGTGGCTTTTCTGTTTGACTATAGATATTTTCTTCTTCATATATCTACCTATTTTGTTATGAATATAAATGTGGATTGAGAGGGAGAGGAAGGCCGAAGAAAAGATGGATGGATTCTGTGAGGAATAACGATATGATAGAAATGGGAGTTAGTGATAGCGTGACGGCTGATAGGACAGAATGGAAAAATGAAACGTGTTGCGCCGACCCTAAGTAACATGGGATAAGGGCAGGAAGATGATGATCCTTATAATGATTGCCAACATTGTGGCTCAAAAACAAAATTGTCGCAGCTTCAATATTCCTATCAATTGTCCAACATCAGTATAATGAGCAAAGATGACATAAATGGAAAAGAAAACTAGTTTAGCTATTTGGCCTATATTTGTATTGGTATATTGGTATTGGTGTATTGGCCATATCAATGATATAGTTGCATAAACTAATTTATTATAGAAGATATCAGTTGCGGGGGTGTGACGCGAAGCCATTGTCTTTCTCAGAGTTATACCTAACTTTGTTTAGTGAGCCATTTATTATCTGATCTCCTTGTGTGGGGACCGATTTATTTAATTTTCATTGAAACCCATTAATTCTACGAGACGAAAACGGCCTACGTGATTCATCTTAACATCGGTGCAGAGGCTTGAGACTTGTGACATTCTGTCAGCGGAAGATCTGCGAAAGCGATTGTCAAAACGTCAAAAATGTGTCGAAAGTCATCATCTGCTTAGCCTTTTCCCAACTATATTGGGGTCGGCTTCCAGCCAAACCGGATTTTAGCTGAATACCAGTATTTTACGCGGAGCAGCTGCCTATGAGACCTCCACATCCCATTAACTGGGTAACACGGCACTTCATGGCAAGACGTGTCAGATTAACTGGCTTTTGACTATCCGTAACGACTGCCAAAGATCTACAAATGACAGCCGGGACCAACGGCTTAGCGTGCTTTCTGAGGCACGGAGGAAACTCGTTATGTTAATTAAGATGGTCACCAATCCAAAGACCAACCTTGGCAAGCGTTGCTTAACCTCGAAGATTGAACCGTGCGGCTTTTATTATCTAGCCACGAGATCTTCAAAATGTGTCGAAAGTCACGTGATCAATCCTTCATGTTTTGGCATTTCAACAATTGCATTTACTGATACAATGACCGTTTGTCTAGAGCGTTTTTTTTTTCTACAAACTGTGTCTGAATGTGCCTGAAGGGATTACCCTTCAGCAAAAAAGACGGATTTCTGTACAAACTTTCATGCCTTATTCCTACTCGTACCTTCGTGTTTACATTCATAAGGAACTATTGTACTCATGTTTGTGGACCAGGAATGAATGAAATGAGTGCATTTAAGGTAATTACTCAGTCTTATCTTTTTATTTACCTATTAGTGCAAGATTATTGGCAAATTTACCAGCTCTGACATATCCTATAATTATAATATGTAGGTATGAGGCATAATTCGTTCTGTGTCCATTGGTAGACCGACCTATGACTACTCAATAATTATATTAATACGCTGTATTTGTCATATTAACCTAAACATAGACTTTGTAGATAGGTATAATTAATTAACGCAATACTCAAATCATATGGCATTTACTTATAATAAGTTAATAACCAATGCACTTATTATTCTTACATTATAATAAATATAACTAATAATTTTTGCACATTAATAAAAAGTAATTAAAGCTTTTAAGTGCTCTTTTCATAGCGTCAATGATAGTAGAACCGCACTAGCATAAAATGATCGCATAAATATAAATTTATGTATTAATAGAGATAACATGGACACAGAAGGTCCATATATGGCAAGTTGTTTGTATGAACACATTGCCTACTAAATAGGCGATTCTATTAAGTATGCAAAAGTGCCTACGCTGAGTATGAAATCAAATTCATGATGCTTACAAAGCTCCGTTCAAGTTCATCGAGAGATAGAAAAAGTTGTCCTTAGAGCTTTTCTATTTCCAATCAATAACATGGAAATATGCAGTTTAGGAAAATAAATTATAACATGTATTAAAATACGCAATTGGTACCGTAAGGACTATTGTCAACGGTTTAACTTATACAGTAAGTCAATTAAAATTTTTATTGCGCCTTCCATAAATTAAAAAAAAACCTCTATACTATCATTTTCTAAGTCTTTCTGAAGGTAACTTCTAGCACTTCACTAGACTTAGGTACTCTATGAAAAAAGAAAAAAAAACCAACACACAATTACAAACACTTTCCGTATTCCCCCATTTACTTTACCATGATAATGGTTTCCTACGTGACTTATTTTTTGCGAATTTTGACATCAGAAAATGCTTAGGATACGCGTGGATGAGATTAGCGATGATAAGGACAGTGGCTTATGCAAAGGTTAGCCTATACCAACATAGAGAGGGCAGAACTTGGGATGTGCGCTGATCAAAGTGGTGGATCCATTCGATATCGTATTTCTTAGTAATTGGGTTGTGGAGGTCAGATGTCAGACGTCCCGTGTGAAATTGGGAAAGGATGACCGCTACTGGGTATAGACCGGAATTAAAGCCAAAAACTGTTCCAAAAAGTGTTCTTTTCGTGTATATTTTTGACACGGGTTATTGTACTCGTGTATGGCATTCTGTATCCAGAGATTTGGGTGTGTTTAGGATCTCGTAAGTGGTCTGACTGTAGAAATAGTTCTGAGAAGGGCTCACAATTCGTAGGTACTCAATCCGGGGAGTACTCAAACCTTAACTCAATTTGATCTTTATTCAAATCACATATAGATCTACTACACTTACTAGTCCATATGTTGGTGATAGAATCACATCAGCTAACATCACATTCGACTGTTAGTCTACTTAACTGGATCGATTTGAGCTAGCTTTCAAAATACAGGAATTTTTCAATTAACAATTTGTTGTGATATGTGACAGGATACAAATATTTAGCTCGTGACTAAATAATAACAGCAGCGTGATCGGTCCTGGGGTGTGTGACCCTTTCCAACACACTGTTATCCCTCCGTCACTTCGAAAGCAAATTAAGCTGTCAGTCCCGGCTGTCATTTGAAGATCTATGAAAGTCATTACGAGTAGTCATAGAAATCTGACACCATTCTTAAAAAAGGGGTATCGTATTCCTGGGTTGTGAGGGTCAGCGGGTCTAAAAAGGCCACTTTAGCAGAATCAGAAAGCACAACACGCTACCCGTCACTCACTGTCAATTTTTCCAATTAACCTTGAACCTAATGTGTGAGCAATAAAGATGAAAATGATATTTGATAGATTGTTGTGTGGTTAATATTATGATTCTGCTAAAGTGGAATTTTTAGACCCGCTGCTAGGTAGTCGCTCCAAGTAAGCCGAATCCGACATAGTAGGGAAAAGGCTAAGCAGATTGACTAATTACTATTATTGTAAGTGGGACTTCTGTACATCAGTCAGCATTGTGTCCTTACCAAAGTCTCGCATAAAAAATAAATTAATAGCTTGTTTGTGAATGAGCGGTTTGACGCTATCCCGTCAGTGAGTCAACAGCTCATTGCATATCGAATTAATTATTTTATTGTACTCATAACGGAGTTGCATTATGTCATTGAGTGACTCATTCAGATTAAAGCTTAGACATAGCGGGAGTATGGTTATCCATGTTGACTTATGGGGCGGAGAAAAAAACATGTGGTTACTATATATTTATGTAGTAACTAATTTAGTGCGGATTATTCTCAACTTATTAGTATTATGATGTCATTTCTGAATTTTACAGGGTTTTCAATTGATACAATTTACGGGGTTTTTGAATAACAATGCGTTTTATAATAAGTGTAAAATTTGCCGAGAGTCGACTTTATTTTTTTCATTACATTTACTTCAATAACTCCAGCACTAACAGTTGACTTGAATTGGCTACTCAAGGCTGGTAATGATGCCAGTGGTATATGTCCGTAAACAATTGGTCCTTCAAGATTGAAGGACCAATTGTTTACGGACATATACAGGGTTATGTTTCAAAATAAAAAAAATGCTATTCAGTACATTTTTACTTGCTGAACTGCATTGCATTTTTTAAATTAAATGTGTCTTTGATTGACACCAAATAAAAAAAATGCTGGTCATTGAAAATTAACCCTGTATAAAAACAGATTCACCCTGACACATCTAGCTATTTTCAAATAAATTGCATTACACATTCTAGCACTTTGTCTGCTCTCAACCTAACAATGTCGGTTTAACATTAATAGCTGATGCATAACAAATGCATCTACATTTTGGTACGAAACCCACTTTCTATGCAGCACACGGGCTTCGGTGTCATCAATCGGGCTAAATAAGTGATCAGCCTTTTGATATGCTAATTTTTTTCCAAAATCTACTCAAGGACAGGATGAGGAGGACTTCATAGTTTATTTATTGGCTACCGTATCATGCACAGGTTTTTGATGTGGTCAACGATGGAGCAAGCCTATCTAGAAATAACCCATCCTTCTGTTCTAGTATCTTAAAATAAGTGAAGAGCACTGTGTTCTATGCATATTTCACAGTCCTCAACCCACGGCTTTTCGTCCGTGGTCTAATCTATAGGAGCTGTGCAATTTTTCGGTATAAAAAGACTTGGTGGTAGGAGAGAGCTTTCTGTGAGTGAAATTATTTTCGTAATTGGATCTTCAATTCCAGAGATTTTTTGCTAATACAATGAAACAAATAACAAATCTACCTTAATTCAATATTACTTAGTTATGACTTTTATCTGTACTAATATTATAAAGAGGTAAAGATTGTGGGTTTGGTAGGTTGTAGGGGGTAATCTCTGGATGAGGAGCTCGTGGCTAGATAATAACAGCCGCGCGGGTCGATCTTCAAGGTTAAGCAACGCTTGCCAAGGTTGGTCTGTGGATGGGTGACCATCTTAACATACCAAGCTTCCTCCGTGCCTCGGAAAGCACGTTAAGGCGTTGGTCTCGGCTGTCATTTGAAGATATTTGGCAGTCGTAACGGATAGTCAGAAGCCAGTAAATCTGACTCCAGACTTGCCATGAAGTACCCTGTTACCCAGTTAATGGGTTGTGGAGGTCTGGTAGGCAGCCGCTCCTAGTAAAATACTGGTATTCAGCTAAATCCGGCTTGACTGGAAGCCGACCCCATTATAGTTAGGAAAAGGCTAGGCAGATGATGAGGGGGTAATCTCTGGATCTACTGAACCGATTTTGAAAATTCTTTTACCAATAGAAAGCCATTCTTTGTGAGTGTCTTAGGCTATATATTAACCCGATATATAGATATAAATACCGCCCAACGAAGTGGGCACGGGTCAGCTAGTTGTATACAACACAGCTCTTGGCACGATTACAACTAACGAAAAGAAAAAAACTATGATTTTGACACAAAGAATAATCATAATTAATCTATACTAATATACAAAGCTGAAAAATTTGTTTGTTTGCTTGAACGCGCTAATCTCAGGAAGTACTGGTCCGATTTGACCAATTGAAGCGGAGCAGACAAAGTTGCGCGGTTCAGTACATAAGTACAAGAAATTAACGGTATTGTTTTTGTAGTAAGTACCTCCACATATACTCGTAATGACTTCTTAGAAAGGTTAACATTACATTCTAGGAAAATGAACAAAGAAAGCTTTATAAAAATGTATGTTTTCTGTTCAATGAACTACACAATTCGTAACTTTTCTATTTAAATTGGGATTATTTTGTTGTTATGGTGACGGTACGTGGGTTTATTCTTACATCCCTAGCCATATTTTATAAAGTTGTTCCTGCCTGGCTGTCTCTAATTGCGCCTATAACCTTTTGTCGGCACGGTTGGCGCAGTGGTTGAGCGATCGGGTTCTGGGCCGCGTGTCGTGCGTTTGATTCCCGCACGGAACAAATATTTGAATGGCCTACAGATAGTTGTTCCGTGTATGGTTGTTTGTGGATGTGACTTTGTATGTTTGTAAAAGCACCCACGAACCAGGAGAAATTCCTAGTGTGGAGCAACGTTTTATAAAAAAAAAACCGGCCAAGTGCGAGTCGGACTCGCACACGAAGGGTTCCGTACCATAAACCTTAGTTTTTATTTATAGCGAGATTTATTTTTTGTTATAGCGGCAATAGGTATACACAATTTGTGAAATTTTCAACTTTTTACCTATTACGGTTCTTGAGATACAGCCCGCTGACAGACAGACGGACGGACGGACACCGGAGCCTTAGTAATAGGGTTCCGTTGGATACCCTTTGGGTACGGAACCCTAAAAAATGAAGTAGGTAATATAATGTTCCCATAAGTTATATTTTTAGGTAGGGATTAGTACTTAGATTCATTCTTCCCAAGACGCTATTTTTTTTTTTTTTGCAATGTTGTAAGTACCATCTGTGTCTGGGCATTACTATATGCCGCGCAATACAGATTATTGAAGATGCATGAGTCATACATAATATCCACAGAAATAAGAAGCAGGACTGTAAATCAACCCGAGGTCACAGCCCGTGATGACATAAAATCCATAAACACAACAAAAGAAAACAATATCGTCAGCACACCATACTCTGAGGGTTTGCCATCAATCAGGCTTAATAGCCCGCCTTTTGATATTATAGTATTGATTCAAAGACCACTCAAGCACAGGATGGGAAGGACTTGAGATTAGATTAGCTTGCGTCTGTAAGAGTACTTTACGTATATCCTGTTTATAAAAATCTAATGTCAGTAGTACTTAACAACCTTTTATAAAAATGGTATAAGTGAACTTATTTATGTTCTCTTAGTTCTATTCGGCTACTTGAGAGTACGTTGTGAATTTTTTTATGTGTATTTTTTTGTGTATTTATTATTGTATTTTTTTCTTCTCTTCTGTTTTTCCTATAATTTGCACCTGCCTTATTGTTTCTGCATCACCTTAAGTTTGACTGGTAGAAAATACCTTTGGCATTAAGTCCGCCTTTGTACAGTAGTTATCAGTGAATTATCAGTGTTTTGAAGAAAAATCTATCTACTTTCTAAACTAATATATAAAGCTGAAGAGTTTGTTTGTTTACTTGAACGAGCTAATCTCAGGAACTGCTGGTCCGATTTAAAGAATTCTTTCAGTGTTAGATAGCCCATTTATCGAGGAAGGCTATAGGTACATGATTACACTAAGACCAATAGGAGCGGAACAGTAATGAAAATTGTGAAGCAGATGAAGTTGCGCGGGTCAACTAGTACTAATATATAAAGCTAAAGAGTTTCTTTGTTTCATCATGCTAATATCATCACGCTAAGACAAGTAGGAGCGGAGCAGACGTAGTTGCGCGGGACAACTAGTGTTCAAAATAAAAGTACAAAATACAATAACTGACTAACGTAAAAGCGTTAGTCAATTAGAACACCCTTTGGGTAATAAAGTTGATTTACCACAAGCTGTGCCGTTCTTAACAGTCAATATAAAAGCAATACGCCGACTTTATCGTTACTCAATGTTCAACGGTCACTGAAATTGAACACTTTCAGAGACAATAAAGAGCTGGCTGTAGCTTCGACTACAATGACAGTAACTGTAGGGGGACTCAGGAGTTGCGGAATTTGTTCGAAATAGTCACCGCGGCCCTGGAATGCAAAGGGCATTAGGAGGAACACGAATGGGTTTTAGTCAGTAAGAGTCTGACTCTCCCTTCTGCTCCGCCCAGAGCGGGAGGAGTCATTTGTTGATTTCCCAACCATGAAAAAAATTAGGGACTGGATGGAATCATGCCATGAAAGACAGGATACTGATATTCAGCAGTGAATGAACAAGTGGCTCTAGAGATGTTCTGTCAGCGGTAGAGTTGCCAACCGCTGGAGGAGACTGACAACCGCTGTCGAAACGACACGTGAACAATTCCTAATATTTTGGTATTTCATCAATCGCATTCGCTAATAGAATAGCACTTTGCCTAAAAATAGAATGATGATAAAAATAATCACACCTCTCTTCTTAAATAAGCAGACGAAATTATTCGATCAAATTACAAAAACATTACTCAAAACCCTTAGGTAATGTTCTACAAACAACGTTTGTGAGGCGTTACGTTTGGCGGTACACAGACCATCTCGTTACACATGTCCGAAAGGTTTGTTTACTGTAGACCTATTTACATACGAGTATTCGAGGTCAGAAGGGATAAAACAATAAATAATGTTGAAACTGTGAGATATTTTAATCGTGTTATCGACAATTTGTGATATTGTATCAACAATACGAAGTTCTGTATATTTCTAATATGAATATTGATGGAAATAGTCGTAGAGCTTGATACAGTAACTGGGTTGTTTGAACTGAGGGTTACATAGATATATACTCGCTTCATCCTATCGTTACATAGATATGTACTCAGCTATATCGGATAAGACTGGAAGTGGATCCGAACAGTTGGGAAAGGCTAGGTTAGAGGATAATTCGTAGCTGAAGACTATGAAAATGATAATGGATCGTGTTAAAGATAGTACGGTTCTTCATCTGCTTAGCCATTTTAGAACTTTATTGGGTTCGGTTTTCAGTCAAACCGAATTCAGCTGAATACCAGTATTGTAAATGAAATGATTGTATGTATGTCTATGTAACCGTGGAGCGGCTGCCTACCAGACCTCCACAACCCATGAACTGGGTAAAACGGTACGTTATGGCAAGACTGGAGTCAGATTTACTGGCTAAAGATAGTAAGCTTACTAGAGCGAAAAGACTAATTTGTCAGACCAGGAATATGAATGTCTGCCGCCATGGGATCTAGAGGCGAGAGCCCTCGCACTCATTTACGAATGGCGCCTGGAAGTGCTACGCCGGGGCGAGACTCCTCTGCCGCGGCAAATCGCAGTACGGCGGGCGGAGCTCCGGCAGGATCTCATGGCAGTATGGAGACAAAGACTGTCCCAACCCAGCGCTGGTCACGCCACAATTGCGGCGATAAGTCCCCTCTTTGAGGAGTGGCTAGAGCGGCGCCACGGCGTCCTTACTTTCCGCTTGACGCAGGTACTCACCGGACACGGTTGTTTCGGGAGGTACCTGTTTCGAATACGGCGGGAGGATACGCCCGGGTGTCAACACTGCGAGGATCGCCCGGAGGACACGGTGGAGCATACGGTTGAGGTCTGCCCTGCTTGGGCGGAGCACCGCCGTGTCCTCGCCGTGGCGATCGGCGGCGGCGATCTCTCGCGTCCGGCCCTGGTTCAGGCTATGGTCCTAAGCGAGGAGACATGGGAAGCGGTCACCTCCTTCTGCGAAGCAGTAATGCTAGCAAAGGAGGAAGCCGAACGTGTGAGAGAAAGGGAAACCTCACGCCCCAGCCGCCGCAACAGAAGAAGACGCCCCGGGCGTCGGGAGTCGCAGGGCGATTTTCGGCCACCGTAAGCGCGAGCCTGCGGACGGCGAGCATTGGGTGGCTCGCCGTCTGATCAGAACCAGGCCCGGGTGGACGGCGCGCTGTGTTCCACGCGTGCCTCAAAGAGCTGTCAGCGTAAAAGACGGGGCCCGCTAGGGCCAGTGCCTGCTGGGGCTGCGGACTTCGTTCGAAAGAGGCACCGTACCCTGGAACGCAAAGGGCACTGGGAGAAACGCGGATGGGTTTTAGTCAGTAAGAGTCTGACACTCCCTTCTGCTTCACCCAAAGCGGGAGGAGTCATTTGATGATTTCCCATCCTTAAAAAAAAAAAAAAAAAAAAAGGAATATGAATGTGAAGTTGCGCTAGGCCGACCAAAATTAAATTAAAAAAAAAGACTTTTGAATCCGAGCGGATTATTCCTGTACTTAATTGCTCAAAATATCCAGTTTACCAAAAACATATATATCAATTCTTCTAATTCGGAAAGCTAAGCTTTGCTTATGGGACAGTAAAAAAAGGTTTTTTATTTACACTCTTTAGAGATCCATCAATTTCTTCGCCTACTTTTGCGACAGTTTCAATTTCTTGTGCTAAGAGAGTCAAGATAGATGCTTTTGTAAATATCAATAGGTACCGTGTCTTGGGATATCTATTATTTTCTTTCAAACACATTGAGAAGGTATCTTTTTAAATCTTTCCGATATAAAATTCTGTCTTAATTGGAATCTGTTTCTTAAGCAGCCGAATAGTCACCAGAATTTTTAGCTTCAAGGTTTGGAAAAACCGGTCAAGTGCGAGTCGGACTCGCACACGAAGGGTTCCGTACCACAAACCTTCTTTTTATTATTTGTTGTTCTGGCGGCAATAGAAATACACAATCTGTGAAAATTTCAACTGTCTACGTACTACGGTTCTTAAGATATAGCCCACGGACAGACAGACGGATGGACGGACGGACGGATAGCGGAGGATTATTAATAGGGTTCCGTTGGTTACCTTTTGGATACGGAACCCTAAAATGTGAACCCTGCTAGCATGTTTAGGTATACATATGTACACATAAACCACTCGGTAACTCATTTTATCCCTCTTGGGGCGCACAATGCCTTCTTCAAACCACTTCAATAATACGAATTCGTGTGAACAGAATGTGTTACAAATAAGTAGGTACATATTCAGGTTAACATGCATTTCAATAAACATACACTCAACTGAAAACTGATGAATAAAGATGAACATTTAAACCCTAACTGCTGCTTTTATCAGTTAATTATACGGTCATCAACTGTTCTAAGAGTTTGATTACAAAATACTGTCCGACGTTTGAACCATTCATATCTTTATATTGGAACTGAGAATAAGATGTCGATTAACGAAACATATATAGGAACGCTGTGATTTCAATAAGATGCTTGAGATAATCTTTGTGAATCTCTAAAATGTCAACTTCATTTGAAAAGTCCATCAAACCCGATTGCCTGTCGGTCTCAATCAGTATATTGGTATGAGGTTCTAAAGCCATTTCCAGCGGGAAATTGCAACTGCAATTGGATTTTTGATATGAACCAGCTTTAGATAGATTGATGGTAATATATAGGATCACCTCCGCAATAATTTCGACATATCGCCACATCTTCGACCACTCAATGTCACTTCTCATCGTATTTTTGAATACTCAACGAGATTATTATTTTATGTCAAGAGATTGCCGTGAGGCCTTCGCAACCATTCGAAAAATTAAAAAAAGTAATGTAGCCTCTTTGATAAAAGTATTAACTGTAGTCGTAAATACACTAGTGATCCAATGAATAACTTAAACGCTCTATTACCTACACATGTCAAATTAATCTTGTCTGTAATCCCTACATCTGTCATCGCAAATTGAATCACGTTATCGTAATGATGATCTTGAAATATCTAAAAATATCACAGCATTGCATTCAAAATAGCCTTGCTTGACTTGGATGAGTACCATGAGTAGAAACGCCTGCAAGACTTCGATCTTAAAAAAAATTTACAGCTAAACGTCACAATATGGCAACGGTCATTCTCAAATTGAATGCAAAGTAAACGATGACGAAACTTGTAAGGAGGTAAACCAAACAATCGTAGGCGCGCTTCTATGAAACGCAAGTGTATAGGCGTGAAAATATTTATGATGACGTCACTGTTCGCTGACAGTAATAACTTGTGTGTACAATGAATGATCAAAAGCAATGTAGATTCCTTTTAAGTTATGGTGTCGAAAGCCGGAAGAGCAATAAAATAGTACTTTCTTTATGATTAACGGATATGCATACAAGTAATAAAAGGGATACTACAATAAACATAAAACAATGCAGTACGAAATTTGAAATAACTAATTTCTTGCCATGTGGTATGAAGTATCCGTTACATACAATGCACTATCATGAAACTTTTTTCTATAGCACAAAAAATAGAGGTAAATAAAGGCTATTTTAGGACCACTGATAAATTTTGAGGCAAAAAAAAAAAAAAAAAACTCGTGGCTTAAAAGGTGCTCGTAGCTAAAGAATAACAGCTACACGGGTCGATCTTTAAGGTTAAGCTACGCTTGCCAAGGTTGGTCTGTGGATGGGTGACCATCTTAATATACCGAGTTTCTTCCGTACCTCGGAAAGCACGTTAAACCGTTGGTCCCGGCTGTCATTTGTAGATCTTTGGCAGTCGGTACGGATTGTCAGAAGCCAGTAAATCTGACTCCAGTCTTGCCAAGAAGTACCGTGTTACCCAGTTAATGGGTTGTGGAGGTCTGGTAGGCAGCCGCTCCACGTAAAACACTGGTATTCAGCTGAATCCGATTTGACTGGAAGCCGACCCCAATATAGTTGGGAAAAGGCTAGGCAGATGATGATGACTGATAGATCTTGAGGCAATTTGAAAGAAAAGAAAGCGATAAACACATATACAAAGTCAACAAAATCCTATTTCAGCAGAAACTGCTTTCACTATCAAGGCATTTATGGATTCAAACAAAACAAAAGAAGCTTGCCATTATTAGCGTGTGTCTAAACATTCAAACGAATGACTAATCACTATCATCTATTCGAAAGCTACAGCCATTGTCCAACAGTTAACCATTATGGTCAAGTCTAAAGTAGAACCTACATTGAAAGAGGTAGTAGTGATGTCATTGAGTGTCTGCCTTGTCATATTTTTTCAAAGTGGCTTTAAACAAATTTCGACCGAAATGTTTGGGATTAGCGTTTTAGTTCTTTTGAAAATAGTAATTGTTAATAGAATTACACTATTTCAAGGGTCTCAGGGCCTTTTATTTCTGATTTCATTTTGGTTTGTTTCATCTTGAATATTTATTGGTGCACTCTCGATCATCATCTGCCTAGCCATTTCCCAACTATGTTGGGGTCGGCTTGCAGTCAAGCCGGATTTAGCTGAATGCCAGTATTTTACGAGGAGCGGCTGCCTACTAGACTTCCACAACCCATTAACTGGGTAACACGGTACTTCATGGCGAGACTGGAGTCAGATTTACTGGCTTCTGACTATCCGTAACGACTGCCAAAGATCTACAAATGACAGCCGGGACCAACGGCTTAACGTGCTTTCCGAGGCACGGAAGAAACTCGGTATGTTAAGATGGTCATCCATCAACAGCCCAACCTTGGCAAGTGTTGCTTAACCTTGAAGATCAACCTGTGCAGCTGTTATTATCTAGCCACGAACTTGTTGCACTCTCGATATTTTTCTTTTTATGAGACAATAGAATGAAAAATAAACTTATTTTTTTCTTTCTATCGTCTCTTAAAGCAACTAGTCTTTTCCTATTAATCTGTCTTAGACTTTGTTTGGGCAGTTCAATACTTATTTCATGATCGAGTGACAAATTGTAGGGACAGCATTCACTATGTGTCTGGTTGACCCCTCTTAAACAAATAGGCGCCTGAATACACAAAATTAATCCGTCAGCAGTGTCCCTTACAATATTTTGTATCCTTGTCGTCATCTTGTAAATTGTAGATACAAGCTCCTAAAATTTTCTCTTAGTGGTCGTGTGGACCTTGGTGTATTTTTTCGCATCGTTCAGCTCGCATTTATTCGAGAAACTAAAATGTTTGCCTGGACGAAATAGTATCTATTCTAGTTTATTTAGCCAAACATCCGGAAAGTTTGCTAGACTGTGTATAAACAGAAACACGATGGGATGTCTCACAGATAACCTAATAAGGAAAAATAGTACTATCTTTAATTAGAAGGACGGAGGACGAGCTGGATAGGATACCGATAAACAAGGAACTTCCTTTGGGTGAGATAATCCAATGGATATTCTACGGTTACACCGTAATGAGGAAATTTTCTGGAGAAACATAAAAACAAATTATATATGCAAAGATTTTGAAGCTTTACTGAGTTGGTTATCTGTATCAAAATGCGTTCGGAAGCGACTTCCACGTAGATAGATACTTCAAACCAAATCGAATGCCATTGAAAAGTTTCACTATCAATCTTCATTCAAAACCTCATCTACTTTCAGTCCCTTACAATTGTTTAAACTATAAATACTGTTTTACGACGGAATACTATTTCAACGGTGTACTATTTTCTATCTGTGTGAGCGCTTCGGTAAACATAGATCAATCAGCTGGAGCAATCACGTTCAGTTCAGACTAAGCTCTGCGATGTACGGAGCAAGAATTTCAATATAATGCGACTTTGGCCGTCCTAGTTCAAGTTCTGTAAGGAAATTACAGTAACAAATGGAGGTTTTAAGGTATAGATTCATGGGTCGATGTTCAGCATTGCAAATGTCAAGTTCTATTTTTGAATGCGGGGGTATTGAAAAAGTATAAAAGCTTTTGTCAATTTTGATGCATATTCTAGAACGGTGAGGTTTAAAATTCTGTCAATACTTTGTCAAGAGTATTGTAACTGCCAACACCCAATTTTAACCGTCTCCAAAAAAGAGCAGGTCTTGCATACACTTGTATTTTTATTTATTTATAAATTCACTTATGTGCCGATAAGTTTAAGAGATTTAAATTTACAACTGTTTAGTAAGATCTTAGGAATCAGCACTGCAATATGTTCAAACTGCAAGATTCATGGCTTTAACCACATTGACATGACAGAACAGTTTACAGAAGGTACCCAATTAGTTAGTTTGGAAACCAACACTCACATTCACATATTGCAGTATCCTTCTAAAGCTCAATATCAGAGTACTGTAATTCCGCACCACCCAAATTCACAGGTCATTAGCAGTTTCGAGTTACAATGTTCTGACGCAGCACAATGTTAATACGGAACTTGTAATAAGAATACACCAGAGAGACCCAATTACATTAGGCACTCGAATTGCGGACTGAACCCTAAGGAACGGAGCGTGAAAATTGTTCAGAAGCCGATTTTATGGAGGAAGTCGTAAGTGCCAAATAAAATGTACTACTGCGTTATTTGTTAGCTATTAAATAAGAAACGTCGACTGTCGAAGGTCAGTGTTGGCAATATTTCTGTGCCTACGACAATAAAATATGTGAAGAACCTAATAATTTATGAAAAAGTTTGAACATACGATTTGGGTCCTTTGGAAGGAAATCCTTAAACACTTCTCGAACAATAGTATTAATTTTAATTTTACAGGCATCGTTATTAATTTCAGTAGCGTTTACAATACTGCTACTTGTTCGTTCAACTACCAGAGAAAATCACCGATTTTAAGAAGACATGGTCTTAAATAATAATAATCCGTTTGGTCTCGAATCAGAACTTTGTTTCTGCAGAACTCGGCTTAATAATTACTGACCAATAAAATCTTTTTCTCGTTTCCTTCAAATAAAACTAGGTTATAGATACCTAGTTTTATTTGAAGGAAACGATAAAGAACAAAGTAACAACTCAATATTGTCTTGATCTCAATAGGTGTAAAATTCTTAAATAGCTGTACCAATAAAGCATAGTTTATCGCATTCTATCCGAATGATCTCAATCTCATGCTCGCGACAGATTTAGATAACAGCTGTTCTCTTGATGAATCCATTGACTTGACGAACCCAACCACAATTGATAAACAAACCAATCCGTTTGAAAGTGTTCGTGAGAAAATAGAAGCTCTGTGATTTACTCGTTTAAATATAGGGAGATTAGAGTAAACATTGGGTGACTAAGAAAAGCGTGAAATAGTTTATTATTAGGTAATTCTGATTACGCATCGTTTGGCGTAGAACTCAGTAGGTATTGCTTTGGATTTTATAGACATCCCTGAACCTGATAATCAACTATTAAAAATGAAACTGTAGTTTTTTGCACATTACGCTGGTGTACTTAAAGTTCTTGAAAATACTTTCCTGGCCTCATTACGTCTTCATTCGCGGCCGTCAAAAAAAATCACACGATCGCCTGCGAAGCATTCTATCAATATCTTGGCATAGATCCTTTTCAAAAAGCCCTTGTATAAGGCTCTGACAACTATTTCAGGCCTTTAGAATTTTAGAATTTTTTTGATTATTTCGGAATACAAGTAGGTACAACATATGACATATTTTAGCTGAGATAATATAATTATCATCCTCTAATTTGCAACACATTTGAATAATTATTTAAGTCTGTAATTCCATCTGCAACAGTTTAAAACTTACCACATCCCATTGTATGATGCGTCGCATGCATCATTCAAGGCCATGCTTAGCCACGGAAATATGAAAAAAAAAACATACATAAGCAATGTAAGTACAGCAGACTGACTCAATGATCGAATGCATTGGAATATGATGTCATGCTGCTCAAAATTAGAAACAGTTCGGATTTGTTCGTGAGCTACTGGCCCATATTGTCACGAACGCGACATTATTCCGACATTTTATGACACAACACACAACATATGCCGCACAACACTTGCAGAATAAATATCATTTACTGGTAGATTTCTTTTTCTATATCAAGCTGTATTTTTACTCTGTGACACTTTAAGTTTAGGGAGGGTGTTATTTATTTTAAGTGTGTGCAGGTTTTTCTATTTCCTTCTTGTTATAAATGTGTCGGTTTTGGAAAGGAAATGAAAAAACGTTTTTGCTCGCTAGTACGATATTGTTGGCAATTAAGTTGCGATAGTGACTTTCAACCTCGATAGATATTTTGTTTGGCAAGCGTTTCAGGATTGGCAAATTTACTTCAAATTAGTTACAGATGATGCATCGACAGTCATCGGTAATAATAGTTTCATAAACGTAATAATAGGTTTTGATTTATTTAGAAAACGGGTCAATTCTGGATTCCGGTTTTCAGGAGTTGCAATAGTTGGGAATAGTGTGGCGGGCTTGTCCATTAAAAATGCTGAAATTTTATCAATTGAGTTAGTCGCGGAAATTTGGCATGTTTTTTTACGGCGTGCAATAACCGAAGACAGTTGTAGATTATAACCTACCGAAGCTCGAATTCGTTGCCGAAACTAGGAAAAAAACAGCGGACAACTTCTGGTACTGACCGCCTTCAAAGCCATTTTACTCTATCAATACATTCTATACTTTATTTGTGTCGTTTCGTGCGAGTAAACGATGACACGTTTGGGCCGAGGATCTCAGCGCTCTGTGATTCGAATTATTCTTGTTTTATAAACACGAGGAGCTCGAGGATAAACAATAACAGCCGCACGAGTCGATCTTCAAGGTTAAGCACGCTACCCCAGAAAAGTAATATTTAATCTGAGTGTAGGTATCCGATCTCTGGCAGTTGTTGCCGCTTATTATATTTTTCTGGTCTGTGTCCTGCCTCGCTGTCCGATCAGGACTAGGCCCTGGTTTTCGACTTCTTGTGTTCCACGCGCACTTCAAAGAGATGTCAGCATAGTAGACGGAGTTCGTTAGGGCCAGTGCCTGCAGGGTTGTGGAATTTGTTCGAAAGAGTCACCGCGGCCCTGGAGCGCAAAGGGTATTAGGAGGAACACGGATGGATTTTAGACAGAAAGAGCCCTTCTGCTCCGCCCAGAACGGGAGAAGTCATTTGATGATTACACAAACTTAAAAAAAAAGAAAGGGTGTATCGTGTTATCCATTTACTAGGTAAATGCTGGTACTCAACTGCATCCAGCTAGTCTGGAAGCCGACCCAAACACAATTGATAAAAAGCTAGGCAGATTGACTAGGTATGTCCGTCTGTCTGTCACACATATGTCACACAAAGCTGCTTATTTTGGTTTTAATAATTTATTTCTGCAAAAACCCTTATAATATTCACTTAGGTATGAGAGAAACATAAAAACATTATGTTGTCTTTAATCTACTTGCAACACCGGGAGCTTATAAGAACTAGTGGATAATACTCGCCGGTACTTTCATCATTACATATTCTTATACAGTACCAACATGTCTACAGGCTTTTAAAACATGAGAATAAACGTAACATCATTAAGAACAACTTTCCTTAGGGGATCAAACCCGACACTACGGAAAAAACAGCTGTTCAGTACATTTTGTTGAGTTGCACACTAATATCCCATACATTTGTGTGCGCATAACACAGTCGATTTTTTTTCGCGATTTCAGTATTGGTTCCGTAGTGAAAGTTGTTCATCATGAGTAAAATGACCCCTCGGCATGCCTGGTGGCAAAATGTTACGCGTTATACGTGGTAGGGTCTGTCAGATCCGAATTAAAAATGACTGTTTCTAGCACTAATTGTGGTAATTGGTGTAACTAAACATGCTTATAAGTAGCAAAACTAGGGATATATTGCAAGGGTATAAAATTAAGAAAAAATAAGAACCCACAACGTAAATTAAAATAAAAAATATAATAGGAGGCGTTACCTCCAATTATTAGATTTAAACTTTCAGCAAAAAATCAAACAATCAATTCATTTATTTATCAAGTAACTATGACTCATTTGTTAGTAACAAACTTATTCTATGTTAGTAATTAAGATTATTCTATTCACAACAAATAACACAGCACACACAATAACAACAAACAGATACAACACAAGAAAGAAAGAAGGGTGGCCTGTGCCCTGCAGTGGGACTCAACAGGCTCATAATAATAATATACAACACAACACACAGCGGCAGCACTGCCCGCCACTTCACCGCGGCTGCACCATTCCTTGAGAAACGGCGCAACAGCAATTCACGTACGGACAGTCCAACCTGCTGGAAATCAGAGACAGGATACTGTTTTTGCTGCTCCACACTCCACGCACCAGGGACGCACAGCGCTAACGTATTATTGCAAAGAAACAATCCATATGTGCGTCCGCGAACATCCCCGATGCGCTGCAGTAGCGGGGCAGCCTCAACAGCACTCTGAACGCGTTATTGTATTGCACGTGGAGGGCATTGTACGATTTTTGAGTATATCTGAGCCACAGGTTGCTCGTGTAAAACGCAGTGCAGCACGCTCTAAGTAGTAGAGTAATTTTAACCTTTACTGAACAACGAGCAAACCTGCGCGTCAGCATGTTCGCTCTAACCGACAAGACCCTTCGCGCACGCTCAACGTCGTCATCATCTCTGAGATCAGGAGTAAGTATATGGCTAAGATATTTAAAGTTGTATGCCCTCTCTAATGACATGCCATTAAGAAAACAATCTGGCCTTCTTCATACTTGGGTGAGAACATAAGATATCTTAACTAAACTAATAGGAAATAAAAAGTACAAGACAAGGACTATAGATAATAATAAAACAATCAGTCCTTGTCATTACCATCTACGGGTATAGGCAGGGGTGTACTTCTGAATTAGACACCAGCGGTGGAATTTTCAACCCTCTGAGAAAATTATAAATATTGGTCCCATAGTTCCGGGAGTTAAAACATCCCTTTTTGATTCTTTTTTTTAGATTTCAAAAATCTTTTTAAGATTTTGAGATATTTGCAAAAAAACGATCCCCTGTTGTTTTTTCAGTAAATTATTTATAACTTTTGCAATTTTTCCGATTGGCACTTTAAATTTTGTTCAAAAATCATCTACGAGTACATGCTCTTTCAAATCGAATGAGACCTCATTCATATTTTTCCGAGACTGCTGAAAACGGTCAAACAAAAAAGCACTTGTTGACTAAACAATTACATTTTACAAACCCCCATAAACTGAAACATTTCACATTGAAAACCAAATCACTATAGTAGATCATATTACGAGTACTTCAAGTTCACTTCGCACATGCATTGATTATTTGGGTATAACAAATAGTACATTATAGATAAAAAGTAAACTTATAAAAAATACTAGATTTTTTTTTTTATGTTAGTACGTTTATAAACTAAGTTAAGAAAACAGTATAGCAGAAAAATCTGTACAGCAACTGACATTACGTGGGTTGGTCAACAGTAGTGCTATTCTGCCGAATATCCGTCCAATCAAGGTGTAGCTTCGAGCTCACTCCACCAAGTGACCAAGGCGATATTTTGACTAAATATACCGGCAGTGGTTTGCAGGATGCTCTAACCCTTGAATCCATTCACGATGGCGCTCCCAGCGGCGCCAAGCCGCCTAAACATCTCGTCCCACGCGTACTTCATCCTATGTTCGAACCTCTGCCGGAAGATTTCGTAGCGGTCGACCTCCTGGGCCGCCGCGATAGCAATCACGAACTGCAATGAACGACAAACTCATGGATTTGATGCACGACAAGACAAGACATTTACTTGTAGAAACATGATACATAAAAGATGCAGGTTGTCCATAAAAAAAGATCAGTCGTATTCGGCTTTTGCGGCATACAAATGTAGGTAAAAACTCATTCAAGAATTCAAATTAGATATTATTAAATTGTAACTCACACTAAAAATTTAATGCTAATAAGTTTGTCACTGCAGCTGAAGTGGGGTGTATATGGATGTAATGGAGCCTAGACTGCATTAACAAACGCCCATGTGTATCAAACGACGTTTTTTTTGTTGATATTGCAAAGAAAAATAAATTAAATAAAAAATTTCGTAAGTAAATGTGTGAAGGCATGACTCGTTGATTTTCTCATTCGTAAGCTACTTATAGTTATTGTGGCTTGCCACGCACTTTTCTGCATGAGTGCAGATATAGAAAAAACATACTGTGCTTGAAATGTATTGTATTGTGAGCTTAAAAGCAATGCGTTAGAAGTAAATTTTCAGTAAATGTGTAAAATTATACTTACAAGACACAGGAAAGTCGACAGCAGTAATTTATTCATGGCAATGTTCCGCAACACGACTTCAATGCAGGTGAAATTGTCTCAATGAAATGGGTAACTCTATTAATAGCTGCGTTGTTTGATATTGGTTTATCATTCGGCGTCTATTGTTATGAAAGACAATAGGTATGGAGAGCGCTCAATGAGCTCATGTAAGACTACTGCACAGCTGTTAGCAAAAGGGTTCCATCTGAGAAAAACATAAATCCGGAACATAAATAAATTAGATTTAAGTGTTTACTTGAATTGTTGCGCCAACTTATAAAAACTTTAATTTCGGAAGTCGGTGTTTTTGGTTGTTTCGTTTTTGAACACCGACTTCCGAAATTAAAGTTTTTTCTTTTACTTTGTAGTGTTTTGTATTTGGAAGTCGGTTTTTTTTCACTTTTTTGTGGAAAAAGTGAAAAAAAAAAACCAAGTGAAACCACAAACAACGTTCTGGCGTGATGTTATGTTATGAACTGGTGAAAACAATCAACAGACATGCGATTACAGAAATCCCGATCCATTTGCTATCATTTTATTGAAGAGTTCCGTTGCCTACCTTCAAAGTTCTTCATCAGATCTTCACCAAATTTAAATGGGAACAGTCCGAGAAAATACTCTTCCAAACAAAAACAGGATCATCCAAATCGGTTAAAAATAGGCGAAAATATCGCTGAACAAACATTTTTCATGGGATCCCATCATCAGATCCTGACTTATACCTTCCATCATCAGCTCAGCAACATGAGATGATGATTACCAGGCACAAATATCTGAATTGCGTTCGAAAGTTTATGAAAAACATTGTATGTGCTAATAAAATTCGAGGGTTTCCCTCGATTTTCATGGGGTCCCATCATCAGATTCTGACTTGATGACAATGGGACCACCTCAAGAGTATAGGCACTCGAATTAAACAATAATTTTTAAAATCGTTCCAGAATTGGCGGAGAAATCGATAAAAATATATTAAAAAAAATACAGACAGCCGAACATAGAACCTTCTCCTTTTTGAAGAAGTCGGTTAAAAAACCGGCCAAGTGCAAATCGGACTCGCACACGAAAGGTTCCGTACCATAAACCTTAATATTTATTTGTTGATAAAGCGGCAATAGAAATACACAATCTGTGAAATTTTCAACTCTCTACCTATCACGGTTTTTGAGATACAGCCCGCTGACAGACAGACGGACGGACAGCGGAGGCTTAGTAATAGGATTATTTTGGTTACCTACCCTTCAGGTACGGAACGCTAAAAATAATAGAATTGCAACTTAACCCTTTTAAAGTACGAAAAATTGTCCTTCTGGTTTTAAGGGATACCAAATATATATCTTGTTCTCCCTGTAGCTTCTTCATTGTTTCAAATAGTCAATGTGTTTGTGATGGCAACGCAATGAATAGATGCATGGATGCAAATGGTATTGCAGAAATCCAAAGACATTTTAGCTAGCTGTACACCAACTAAACCAACTAAACCAACACAATCTCAGGATTGTTGTTCGGGATTGGCTCTATAAGCAGTCTTATACTGCAACAGAGGGTCTGCTGCAGGTACCGACTTAGCTAAGTTAATCCTTCAGTCACACATTTTACACACACACAACACACACAGTCACACAACACAACCCACACCATATTTTATTTTTATTTTTTGCTTGTCTACCTGTTCTTTATTATTGGTATCATACAATGATTTTGTGAAATAATATCTGAGAGGTGAGATGCTGGTGACCTGTAATATAGGTTGTAATTACCTACCACAGGCACCAGTGTTTCACGAACAATGTAATATGTGTTCTTGTGTATGCCAATAAAAATTTATTATTATTATTATATATTATTTATTTAGGAGTGGAACTTTCTGCCTGCGTCTGTGTTTCCTAACGCTTATAACCCTAATCTCTTCAAAGTTGGAGTGTAGAGGGTAGGTACCTTCTGGGTAAGCTCGCTCCATCATAGACTTTGTCTCTGTCATCTCTGACCTAGACTAGAATCAAGAGCAAACCTATCACAAATTAAAAAGATATAATATATATTTTATTTATTTATTCGTTACGATAACGCACATCACACATTTTATAGTATCATAATGTCGATATTTGGGTTGGTCTATTTACAGAAATATTATTGACTTAAATTTATAGGGTGCTGTTCCACCACTACCATAGCCGCAACTTGAGTGTGTGTTTTTCTTATCCTATCATAATATACTAGCTTTTTCCCGCGATTTCGTACGCGCCTATCCCGTTTTGCCCGTTCCCGTAGGAATTTTGGAAAATCCTCATCCAATCTTTAGAGTCATCTGCCTAGCCTATTCCCAACTATATTGGGGTCGGCTTCCAGTCAAGCTGGATTTAGCTGAATACCAGTATTTTACGAGGAGCGGCTGCCTACCAGACCTCCACAACCCATTGACTGGGTAACACAGTACTTCATGGCAAGACTGGAGTCAGATTTACTGGCTTCTGACTATCCGTAACGACTGCCAAAGATCTACAAATGACAGCCGGGACCAACGGCTTAACATGCTTTCCTAGGCACGGAGGAAACTCGGTAAATTCAGATGGTCACCCATCCACAGACCAACCTTGGCAAGCGTTGCTTAACTTTGGAGATCGACCTGTGCGGCTGTTATTATCATCCAATCTTTAGAGTGCTTGTCGCGAATAAACTCTTTTTCTTTCAATCGATTAGTGCTCCCCTATAATCCCCAAGGAACTTATACGCCAAATTTTAGCTTCCTGCGACCAGTAGAGTCAGCTGTGCGGTGTTTCATTTAAATCGGTTCAGCAGTTTTGGCGTGAAAGCGCGACAGACAGACAGAGTTACTTTCGCATTTATAATATTAGTAAGGAGCCCAGGATTAGGATTTCTCTGATTAAAATAAAACATAAGTAGCAACTTTCCTACTCTTGTACAAAACAATCATCCATTTAACATTTCACATTCTTAACTTTTTATGTTCTTCGTCTAAAAATATAAACATACCGATACCATGCTCCCATAACAGTTATAGATAAAAAGGGAGTTGAATGTTTCTATTGACTATTATAAATTATAACTATAATTATCTCTATAGGTCAACGGTCTCATAATAAGCTTCTATTATTATGATAAGCTTGCTCTTAAAACTGTTAATAATGCTTTATTGTTTGGTTATATCGGAGTTTTAATGTAATTATAGATTATAATTCTTATTTATTATTGGATAATGAAATCGATCATATTAATGAAGAGTCGTTCGTTAAGTAAACAGTAGGTATACCTACATTATTTCTAACTATCGGAGGTCACGCGGTTTCACCCGCGTAGTTCCCGTTCCCGTTGGAGTTCGGGAATAAAATATAGCCTATGTAACTCCCTGATAATGTAACTGTCCATTGCTGACAGAATTTTTTAAATCGGTCTAGTAGTTTTTGAGTTTATTCATTACAAATATACACACACAAAAATACAAATTTTTCCTCTTTATAATAATATTGTAGATTTCTGTTTTCTAAACATAAACAAATAATTGGTTGGTAGGCAAACAAGTTGTGCAGCTCTGGAAATACTACTTGTAAATGTTAAAGTTCTCAGGAATCTAAGGGTGGGCAAAAAAGCTATTAGAAATTTTTACACTATGACAAATGTTCAAAAAACAAGTATAAAAAATTGGAGAATAATATTACTTTTTTTGCCAAACTATTTCTAAAAAAACAGCTACGTATTCTCAAACGAAAAACACGTTTTAATTTACAAAACACGTTCAAAGTTTATAGGTACATACAATCGTCACTTAGTTAATTTTTTTCGACGACGGCACAAGAGCTGCAACAATTTTGCTAAAAGCTTTAACAAACGTAACCTCGTATTCGCCCTTGACGTACAAAAACTCATCATTTTCGCCTCATTTCGCGTAACATCATGCATCCTTATTAAATACTCGTATTCAGTAATGGGGTTAACATGTTGTTAGGAGTCTAGATGTAGTAATGTTTAAAAAAAAGCTTTTGTGTGTTGTTAACACCGAAACGGTAGTGAACATTACAGTCATGTGAGTTTTTTTGGATCTACTAAGCCATTACGTATACTTTTTTCTGCACGATAAGTTTGCCGATTGAGACACTGGCAGTCAACTTGTATTAAGGAAACCCTTCTTATAAAGCACCCCTCTTCTTCTTTCATATAAACCCTTTTTTATTTTTTATTTGAGACTCTAGTCTAGATCAGAATGACAGAGATAGAGTCGACGATGGAGTGAGCTTACCCAGAAGAAGCCTGCTCACTCTAACTTTGAAGAGATAATTTTAATATTTTTATGGCTTTCAGATAGTTGTTCCGAGTCTGGCTGTTTGTGTATGTGAGATTCGTAAAATTGTTTGTACACGCACCCACGATACAGGAGAAATTACTAGTGTGGAGCAATATTTTTTTAAACAAATAAAAACAAAAGGGTTTTCTTACTAGCAGCCACTCTATTTTGTGTAAAAGTAACGTAACTTAAGTAAGTTAACGCTATGGATTAACTGCTTACTTCAAGTGTTATGTTTTTCTGACTTCGCTATTATTTTCAGATTTATTTTGTTCAGGCTCCAAAATAGTAGAACCGTTTCCCCAGTGCTCGTTCAGCATCATTGACTCGGTGTTTTTAGTGGTCGCTACTATTCGTTCTTATTCTCACGAGATGCAGTACTTGGGAATAGCGTGGCGAGCTTGTCCTAAACCATAAAAATATATAGCGGTCACGGGACGCCCGGCTGACGTGAAGCATTTTAGTTCGCCGTCCGTAACAGGCGATGTAGCACATCACGACATGACAGCGTCGTTTCCGTCAAGGCATACAAGTTGGTTTATCGCCAAGACGCGTCATTAGATGATTCACATCAAAAATATTACTTCAATCTCACTTCTCCTAGGGTATTACGGTGGGATTCTTACAGATTCGCACCAATGTTGATGTCCACAGGTGGCAGTAACAACTCCCCTCAGGTGGACCGCCTGCTACATATGCTTCAGTCTCTCAGTCTCATAAGATAGTATCATGTTTTGCCTGTCTTTTGTTTTATCAAGGTGTTATTTGTCGTTCGGTTTGTACTCCAAAAACCTTTCCATGATTTCCCTCGAGTGTCTTTACAGGTGTTCTTGAAAGTGTATGTAATATATGTATGACTTTCTTTGGGTATGAATGATGGCAATGTATGAGAACTTATATGATTACCTACGGGTCTAAAAAATGTTTCTTTTACCGCCAGTATCATTACAGAAACTCCTAAAAGTTTCCAAACAAGAGCACAGAGGATACCTGCTTTTTATCCCAAATAGATAGGGATATCTCGAGGGATTTACAAGGAAATATTATTTTACTTTGTTCCTCACTTCAGGTCCCGAGGGCTCAATAATTTTGCTTAAAAGTTGAAATCTGGTACATTAGTAAGTTTTCTGTGGTAAAATAAATGATGTTTTTTATTATTCACGAGGACGTACTTACAACTCTTTCTTTAATGACTCTTTTAGGCTTAATTAATTGATTTTTACTCAGCTCTCACGCATAAATGTGGTCGACTGGCGTAAAGCCATTTTATAATATTAGGGCAGTGGAATAAAAATATCCAATTTGTCTGTCAGATAGATTTCCAAAAAATATCCGACACGTATTTTTCCTTTTATTACGTAAACAAAAAAAAAAAATAAGATGATACAGTGCGTTGAAAATTCGTGTGACTTCACATATAATTTATTTTGACTTCAGTACACTTTCCCCAATGATAAGTGACGTCACAAGTCCCCAATTCTGATCTTATGCGTTTTATCCACAGAACAGAAAAAAAACTGTTTTTCTGTCCCGTGGTTTTATCTTCGTCAATATTTATTATTTTGATAAAGCAAAAAATACGTGTCTAATATTTTTCGAACCTAACTGACGGACTGAATAAAATTAGAATCAAGGTATTCACATAGTAAATTCTTGTCTGCCTATCATCCCGTGCTGCTTTAACACCAGTGCTCACAACAAACGAGCTTCAGAAAGTAGAGATGCTTGAACGCAAGTCTTTAATTTTTATATCAGTTGTTTTGCATTTGGTAACGGGGTCCCTGGATACTAGACTTATTTTTGTAGGTAGGTACTCAAAACTTTTACACGTTAATTTTAGGTACGCAATTGGGAATTGAAAATCTTGTGTTCTTTTATATACCATAAAGAACTAAGTAACAAAAAAAGCTTAATTTGAGGGGGAAATTGGCCTTTGAAATTGCTTGAAACTTTTATTTTTAAAGTTAATGGTATGCACAACAACAACAACACAATACATAGGTACTTACTTACGCTGTTGATAGTTCTACTCTAATAGATGAATAATTTGGTTCGAAAGGACAAAATTTACAAAAATTTTGAAAAAAGGCGAGATAAAACCTTAGGGAAACAACTCATTTTGCCTTATGGTGTCAGCCGGTGCCGCAAAAGAATAAACCCATCCCATCACTTCCTGTGGGTGACGTAAGAGGCGACTAAGGGACTCACCAGAGAATGGGCAGCAGCGTTCTCTGTAAAACATAACACCATACACTGCGATCGCCGACCCGCCTGCCAAGCGTGGTGATTATGGCAAACCCCTCCCTTTGGGGGAGACCTATGTCCAACAGTGGACGTCTTTCGGCTGTTATGAAGATGATGATGAAACAAAACTCAGACAAAACAGCTGATTTCTTTGATAAACTTAACTTTAATTTTAATAATAAATAGTTACTTTTGTAAGTAACGGTGTTTACAAAACAAAGTAAGTACTTTTAAGAGACATAACCAAAATATACACAATACTAGACCTGGAATCTGTAACCCAGTTTTCAACACAGACTGCCGAATCGTTTCGTCTTCGCAACAGTCGGAGTGCCGAGATAAATCATAATCCTCCAGAGGTTTTGCACATTGAAAACAGATGTTTTCCGTTATTTCTGCTTTATTGTTCGTGGTTCAAATACTTTTGACTAAAGAAATATGTTTATTTTGATGTTTCTTTGAAGTAAACCATTAGAATTAGCATCGATTCCGTTGGTTTTTGTTGTCTTCTGCGAATATTGGGGTAATTACAAATTGTACACAATATTTTCACGACCATCTCGAAAGTAAAAAGAATTCCTACAAGTCTGACTTAAAATTCTTCACCTCAAGAAAATGAATACAGCCAGATAAAACTGAACAGACTTACCTGATCTGAACGGTCTGACCGAATACACCTGAAACCTTGAGATTGATTACTTTTAATCATTTATTTCAATTCGGGATTAAGAATTGATTTAATTAAAGGCGATGCAGTTAAATGGTATAGATAATTAGATACCTGGATAGTAAGCCTGGTTAGATGGAAGGGATTTGGAAGGTTCAATTGACCGTGTCTTTAGTGCCATCTATCTGTAGACTAAACGTTGAGAAGATAGAAGGTAATCCTTGCAGGTCAGTGACAGGGCGAGGCTGACATTGCTTGCGTCATAATTGCTTCTAATTATAACGTGACTAGTTCTAGAGTAGACAGGCGGACTAGTCTTAAATAGGATGAGGTGTAGGCGGGAAATAGTGCCATTCGATTTTAATCAATTGCATGTTCTTTAATGAAAGGCTACAACTACTGCAACTGCAACACGTTGGTAGACAGTTACAAATAGTTGAATGTTTTGTGGTAGCGTTTAGTTATTATTTTAGGAGTGCGATGTATGGGTTAGGTATGTGAAAAATGCTTTATCTAGAAAGGGGGTGACTATTGAGAAAACAAATACTGGAGGACGATGATGAAATTTGCTTCTGTGGGCATAGGTACATTAGCTACTCGTATGTGAGGTATAATAAATACTATTCCATACGTGCTTAGGATCTTCCAAAATCTGTACTTTGTAGTTACCTGTGCTTAAACCCACGCCAACCACTATTGAATGGCAATCGCTCAATTTGCACGATACAGACTATTTATCAGTGTGATTAAAAATATGTCAAATATGGATTAAATAGCTTAGTACAAATTACGATATCATGTGCTGAAAATTGATAGGTGGGTTGAGGAGCTCGTGGCTAAATAATGACAGCCGCACGGGTCGATCTTAAAGGTTAAGCAACGCTTGCCAATGTTGGTCTGTGGATGGGTGACCATCTTGACACACCGAGTTTCCTCCGTGCCTCGGAAAGCACGTCAAGCCGTTGATCCCGGCTGTCATTTGTAGAATTTGGAAGTCGTTACGGATTGTCAGAAGCTAGTAAATCTGACTCCAGTCTTGCCAAGAAATACCGTGTTATCCATTTAATGGGTTGTGGAGGTCTGGTAGGCAGCCGCTCCACGTGAATACACTGGTATTCAGCTAAATCCGGTTTGACTGGAAACCGACCCCAACATAGTTGAGAAAAGGCTAGGCAGATGAGCTTAGTATAGGTAAATTACGATATCATGTGCTAAAAATTGATAGGTGGGTCATATAATAACGACGTGTTTATTACAAAAGTTTTTATTAATAAACTTAAAGCTGTTTCATCGACAACAAGAGTACCAAAAAATTCCTCATCACTTAAAAGCATGTTCGGCATTTTATAAATGATCGGAATATTTTTTATACCTCTTAATATTTTATGTTTAAAAAGGAAATAAGTTCTGTCGGGCACTCAATTCTGTTCGCTTCATAACTTGATGGTAACACTAACAGCTGAATTGCCTCCATCGATCACTCTGGGCCGGGAATATGAATTCACGAGAGTTTTACGAGTCTTTTGGAGCGCCGGTAAAGAAAACGTTTGCTAAAAGTACGGTAAATATGAAGTGTTGTTTACTAATGGGAAACTGGAATTCAATCAGTCAGCCTTGTTTTTTAACCGACTTCCAAAAAAGCAGGAGGTTCTCGATTCGGCGGGTACTTTTTTAATGTATTTTGTGTTATTCCGATTACTATTGATCGGATTTGTATGATTCTTTTTAAGTTCGATGCGGCATACTTGTCATTTGGTCCAGTAAAAAAATAATTCGGTTGGGCTCAGTAGGTTTTTTTTGATTATTTAAATTTCTGCGTATGTCGTCCAAGTATCACTACTTAAAAGGGGTGTTAAATAAAAAACAAAGATACAAAACCAAAAACACCGACTTCCGAAATTAAGGTTATTTTATACTTTGTAATGTTTTGTTTCTCAACCATGTTTATTTATTCATTCAAAAAACGTAATAAAAGCTTACATTTTTATACCAAAACGCTTAGGTATATGATAACAATTAACACATATATCAAAAATCAAACATAAATATTTATTTACATTAACCAAGGGAAATTAAAAATTAATAGAAACTATATCTAAAAAAATAAAAAATTACACATGTTGAGGTCAGCTTTCAGTCACTCTGGATACAGCTGAAAACCAGTACTTTATATAGAGCGACTGCCTATCAGAACTCCACTACCTAGTAATTAGGCGATACGAAATCCCCTGTTTTACACGACTGCGAAAGAAGGAGGGTTATGTTTTTCGTGTGTATATATGTATGTATGTATATTTCTTTGGCACGCCATAGAGCCTAAACGGCTCGATGGATTTTAACTTGAGAGCTGTCGTTAGATTTCTATTTACTGTGAAAGTGACACGGGTTATATCAAAATTAAAAAAAAAACAAAATGGCGGATTTTTGGCGCCAAATTACATGCCTACAATTTTTTTTTTTCGATCCCTGTCGAGTGGGGTATCAAGATAAAGGGCTCGAGAAGACGATTCCAAAAAGTAACTCACTAAAATTTAAGAAATAAAAAAAATACTTTGACAAAAAACCCAACCGTTTAAAACGACTAAAAAGTTCGAAACAAGTCGCTTTTCAAGCAGTCTGATGCAGTTGGTGGCATCGGATCAGTGATTGAACTGCATCAGACTGCTTGAAAAGCGACTTGTTTTGAACTTTTTAGTCGTTTTTAGCGGTCGACTGCCTAAAAAAAGGAATGTTTAACCACATAGTTTAGAAAGTTTTTTTGAAAAGTGCCTAGGAAAAGGATGTGCTTGAGATTGGGCCCATAACCTACGAGTTAATGGCCATAAGGTAAATAAATAAATATGACAGTTAATTCAGTACCATTACTGGACAAAGATTTCTCATACAAAGAAGGAAAATACAAACAACATACATACATACAAACACACACACATACAGATATACAAAGGAGCGTGGCGAGGACTTTTTTTTTACTATTGATATGCACGCATTTGACCACTATCTCACCTATTGGTAAGCGATGATGTGGTCGAAGATGTAGCACGCCTGCCTAGGAGAAACCTATTCATCCCTGACTCCTGGATCCGAGTTAATTTTACAATTTTGAACAATAAACATATATGTTAACAAAACGAAGTTCAAATTCTATCCAAATCACTATTTTTAGGTCACTTTTTCAATATTTAAGTGACCCTTTAAATAACCGCCACCTCCGATCTCTAAATTCGATAGGTAATTGATTTGTTAGCGATAACCCTCAGGGGTTTGAACTGTTTCATAAACGATTGAGTTATTATTATTATTTTTTTATGTTTTTTACTTTCTCGGGTCCCTCTTCCTAGAGACCCGGTCCTTTGGTAGGCGTACGAGGGGCCGAAGCCAACTCGCTGAGGCCTCTTTAGACATTTCAAATGGAATGGGACACCAACCGACGATTATCCCTGTATGCACTGTGAAACTATAAGGACAATCCCCGGTTGAAGCAGGACTATTGCAGAATATGGAAACAAAAGATGAAACGCTATGGGTTTGGCTGGTTTAGTGGACTAATCTATTATTATTTATTTTATTATTATTTATTATTACTAGCCCGTCCTGTCCCACTGCTGGGCAAAGGCCTCCCTCCATTCCATCCAATGCTCACGGTGTTGTGCCTCTTCCTTCCAATTCGTACGATTGAGTTATCACATAAAATTTCGAAGAGCACTTTCTCTAGCACGATTCACGTCCACTACATAACTTCAACATCGAGCACCCCTGTCTACCCTCTCTTGTAATTGAAAACGCTTGATAGTTTTTCATGTCGTTACGTTTTACGATGGTGCACTAACAAATGCATTGCTTTAAGTAATTCGGTGTATGTTACCTTACTTACCACGATTCATAATCAATTTGGTATTTTATTGACCTGAAAGATTACATTTTTAGGTTTCGTACACAAAGCCCGTATTAGCACCTGCTATCCGTCAGTCAGTTCGTTCATCCGTCCGTCCGTCTGTCTGTGTCTGTGTAAAAGGTAGACAGTTGAAATTTTCCCAGAGTTTGTCTTTCTATTCTCGCTGTAATAACAAATAATAAAAATTAAATGAAAAAAATTCTTGTAAGAGCCTCAAGTTTCATACAAGAAACGTGTTGTTTCGGTTTATGGTATAAAATCCTTCGCGTGAAAGTCGGACTCGCAATTTGCAGGTTTATTATCGTATTTTAGAATATAAAATAAAAAATCTACCTTGTAATATGGTGATATTACAACGTAGTTTTTTTTTAGATTCTATGGGTGGAGAATTACCAGTTTTAAAGCGTGATAACACTTTTGACTCAGGTGCAGGCACCATCTAGCGTTTAATATTTATAATTTCAAAATTAATCATTCTGCCAAACCACTGCAACTGGATGCAGCTGGAGCAGCAGTTTTTTTTATACTAGTTGACCCGCGCAACTTCGTCTGCGTCACAGTTTTTATTACTGCTCCGCTCCTATTGGTCTTAGCGTGATGATATATAACCTATAGCCCTCCTCGATAAATGGGCTATCTAACACTGAAATAATTTTTCAAATCGGAACAGGAGTTCCTGAGATTAGAGCGTTCAAGTAAACAAACAAACAAACTCTTCAGCTTTATATATTAGTAAGTATTGATGAAGCGACTGCCTATCTGCGGGTCTAAAAGGTCCACTTTAGCAGAATCAGAAAGCACATCACGCTACCCGTCACTGTCAAATTTTCCCAATCAACCTTGAACCTAATGCGTTAGCGATAAAGATGAAAATGAAGTTTAACAGATTGCTGCGTCATTTATGTGATGATTCTCTAAAAGTGGATTTTTTAGCCCCCCGGACCTTTATAACCAAAACACAGAATTTCAAATTGATTTTGATCATACTTCTAAAAGATTTACTGCTTCAAACCCACACGCACAAAACGTTTTGAGAACATATTCGTTTTGAGTACAACAGAGAGTGGAATTCCATGCCAGAGTGTGTTTCCTGATAGCTTGACTGACAGAGAAAATAGAAACATCAATAGGACCGGTGTGTGGAGGAGCTCATGGCTAGATAATAACAGCCGCACGTTTCGATCTTTAAGGTTAAGCAACTCTTGCCAAGTTTGGTCTGTGGATGGGTGACCATCGTAACATACCAAGTTTCCTCCGTGCCTCGGAAAGCACGTTAAGCCGTTGATCCCGGTTGTCATTTGTAGATCTTTGGCCATCGTTACGGACTGTCAGAAGTCAGTAAAATCTGACACCAGTCTTGCCAAGAACTATCGTGTTACCCAGTTAATGGGTTGTGGAGGTCTGGTAGGCAGCCGCTCCTCGTAAAATACTGGTATTCAGCTGAATCCGGTTTGACTGGGAGAGCCGACCCCAATATAGTAGGAAAAGGCTAGGCAGATGATGAATGTGTTTCCTGATAGCTGCAACCTGGGAGTCTGTAAATGAAGAGTGAACAGGTTATTTCTAGGCAAGCGTGCTCCATCTTCGACCATTTGACATGACAGAGTTCGCTTACCATCAGGTTAGATAGTGGTCAAACGTGTGCCTATCTATATAAAACTGAAGAGTTTGTTTGTTTGCTTACTTGAACGCGCTAATCTCAGGAACTACTGTTCCGATTTGAAAAATTCTTTCAGTGTTAGATAGCCCATTTATCGAGAAAGGCTATAGGCTATATATAATCACGCTAAGACCAATAGGAGCGGAGCAGTTATGAAATTTGTGACGCAGACGAAGTTGCGCGGGTCAACTAGTCAATAGAAAAAAAATACCCTCTTGAGGATAACAAGATACCAACTGGAGCCCATTTCACCACAATTTAATTTATGAGAATTAGGGTTCAGCTTTTACGCAAGCTTATTGCGACCTAAATCATTTCGGAAAGGCTTAAGGTCGGTCAGTATTCAAGGAAACACCTGGTTGTAAACTGGATTTTAGATTTTGTTTGTAATTTCTCGTTCACGCCATGTCTGTTTTACCGACAAATCCGCTTACTGAGCTGTATTCTGAGGGAGCTAAGAATTTAATTTCTAGACTGAATTTTAAAGGGGGAAATTCGACACTTTACTGGGAGAAAATAAGCTTTATTCTTTAGTATTTTGACCCGTAGTTACCCATTAGTAATACATTTTGGTCACTTTAAAATGTATTTTTCGACCATTTGTTAGTTATTAACTAATAGTTATTGTATTTGACCATTGTTCAAGTTAAACAGTGATCGAAAAACGCACACCTACGAAATTTAGGTGCTCATAATTGTTCATCAATGGCAACTAACACTCACCCTAAGTGGGGACAATATAACCTCAGTGCCCGGGAATTTCTCTCGACACTAACGCTGCCTGTCTAGTGTCTATTGACGCGGAGCAAGGTTTCGGATCGGAGAAACGGAGAAATGAAAATCTCCGCACCACGTGACTCACTGAGATTTTATACAATTCCATTGGTTAAAATTCTTCCGTTTCTCCGCTCCGCTGCCTCGCTCCGCGTCAATGAACAGACTGTCTTATGGTACCTAGTCAACGGCTTCCCATAGCACGAGGTACTAAGAAACGGCTGCCGGGTTAGTCCGATGTAGAAAATAACAAATCCTTACTAATGTTATAAATGCGAAAGTAACTCTGTCTGTCTGTTTGTTTGTCGCGCTTTCACGCCAAAACTACTGAACCAATTTAATTGAAATTTGGTGCACAGATAGTCTAGAGCCTGAGAAAGTACATAGGCTACTTTTTATCCCGGGATCATGTTCCCTAGGGACCACGCGGGCGAAGCCGCTGGCAGAAGCTAGAAAATAATAAATAAAAATATTGTAAAATATGTGAAAGTAACTCTGTCTGTCTGTCTGTCGGTCTTGCTTTCACGCCAAAATTACCGAACCAATTTGAATGAAATTTGGTACTCGATTGTCTAGAGCCTGAGAAAGGACATAGGCTACTTTTTATCCCGGGGTCATGTTCCCTAGGGACCACGCGGGCGAAGCCGCTGGCAGAAGCTAGAAAATAATAAATAAAAATATTGTAAATGTGAAAGTAACTCTGTCTGTCTGTCTTACTTTCACGCCAAAACTACTGAACCGATTTAAATGAAATTTGGTGCGCAGATAGTCTAGAACCTGAGAAAGTACATAGGCTACTTTTGACCACGCGGGCGAAGCCTTTGGCAGAAGCTAGAAACAAATAAAAACAACAATCCTGCAAAGTTAAATTTGGCTCAAAGCTAAGCAAAACAAAGAATCTATGGAAACTTTTTTCTCTCTCAACTGTTTTCCTTACACTTCCTTACACAAATATTGCAAACACAACAACCCGCTCACGGAATAACTATCTATCTGTAACCAGTATACGTGCGGTAATCGAGTCCCAGCGACACGGAAGTGCGGTAGTCAATCGCTTTCTGTGCAACAGTCAAAGTTTAAAAGAATAGCACTGTCAAAAATAATCAAACATATTACAAAGAACAATGTTGATTATTATTTAGTGTTCCCAACATTGAAAGCATTCAATAGATTGTTGTAATGACACTCACAGTTTGGCAGTCTCTATCACTCATAATATTTACACAAATAAGTCAACAGTTCTATTGTGATCCTAATTTAACATTTTGGTGAAACATGTTCTCGTATCGGCTTTACATAGTTAGTTCCAACTCGGCTGGTGTGCGATAAACACGTGTTTATCAAATAATGCAAGAACTGTGATACTCGTTTTGTTTTTTCAAATGTTAGACTTGCTTTCTAGTGGCCTAAACTGTACGTGAAAAGTGTGTGTTTAATAGTAGTGTATTTAGTGTGTGTTTTTATGGTTTTGCAAGGTAAGAACTGAACTGAAACATTAGGTAAAGCTTTTTCTTTTTTTAGCTTTTTTTTTTGGGCAATTATTTGATTAAACTGATTTTTAAAAGGTGTGTAACACACTTCTTAATGTAAAATAATAATTAAAAAAATGTTAAGATAGTGGAGATATTAAGAAAAGAAAAAACAATTAATGTTTACCACAGTTTTTCTGAAGTTGCTTTTGTATCTAGAAGACAAACAAAGTTTTGCTAGTAACAGATTAAATTAGCCGTTTAAAACGTTTTTTCACAATCCAAGCCAACTTATAGGAATACAGGTATAATAGGTACATATTTCAATAAGATACATACTTTGAAAATAAGCCTGTCTTCGTGTTTCTTACGTTTTTACCTCAAAATCTCTCTTTTTTTTTAAAAGCTCCACACTAGGAATTTCTCTTTTATTGTGGATGCGTTTACAAACATTCAAAGTCACAGACACAAACGACCAGACCCGGAACAACTATCTATAGGTCATACAAACATTTGTTGAACCCGCGACACGCAGCGCAGCAGTCAATCGCTCAACCACTGCGCCAACCATGTCGCTTACGTCGTTTCAAAGTAAATAATTATTATAAACAAAAAGATAATATTCACAGTTTGTCAGTTAATTTAATAAAAACATATAATTTACAATAAAATATGCAAACAGCTCATTTATTACATTGACTTCATCGTCAGCGTTAGCGGAGTTAAAGTCGCCTGACAGGGTTGCGGAATTTGTTCAGAAGAGTCACCGCGACCCTGGAGCGCAAAAGGCGTTGGGAGGAACACGGATGGGTTTTAGTCAGTAAGAGCCTGACACTCCCTTCTGCTCCGCCCAGAACGGAAGAAGTCATTTGATGTTTTCCCAAAAAAAAAAAGTAATGATGATAATATTGATAATAATGCGGTTGGATATATCTATCTGCCCGGATGTGTACCCGGTTGCTTTCTTGACATAGACTAGAGTCGAGAGCAATGGGTTTCCATTGCAAATAAAAAAAAAAAAAAAAAGAATTGGTTGGTCCAAACTACGTCCACATAAACCGCGTGTGAATTCTAAGTGAGAAAGAAGAAAAACGATGATAAAACCCGATCAGAGCTGTCAAACATAACGAACCCTGATCGTTGAACGATCCATCGAAATTTATTCAAATAGATTCATTATTCAAGCATGCCCAAAAGCAATTCAACGATCGATATTGCAAATTGTATGCATCCAATGAAATTCTAATCTTTGGTCTTCATCGTGTCGCATATCGAACTAGGAGCAATGTTTTCTAGGAAATTTGTTGCTGCATTTTGCACAATTTCAGTGAGAATTTATTTGCAAATGCTGTTAATATAATTTTCGGTTTTGGTTGATTCCTTTGCAATGGTTGCCAAGTTCACTTGTATTCTACGAGTGTTTTTATGAATGGTTTGTAGTATTAGTGAATTGATTGATCACAAGGGCTACTGCTGAGCTTGAGGTCCTAGATTCGATTCCCATATTGGACAAAATGTTATTGGGGTTTCCATCAGCATTTTCTCAGCCAGGGTTCAGGTTTTGTGGATAATAGGCTAGCTCTTTATTACATAGGACTCATCATCTGCCTAGCCTTTTACCAACTATATTGGGTTCAGCTTCCAGTCAAGCCGGATTTAGCTGAATACCAGTATTTTACGTAGAGTGGCTGCCTGTCTGACCTCCACAACCCATTAACTGGGTAACACGGTACTTCATGCCAAGACTGGAGTCAGATTTACTGACTTCTGACTATCCGTAACGACTGCCAAAGATCTACAAATGACAGCCGGGACCAATGGATTAACGTGCTTTCCAGGGCACGGAGGAAACTCGGTATGTTAAGATGAAGATCGACCCGTGCGGCTGTTATTATCTAGCCACGAGCTCTCATAGGACTGAACTGGCAAAGTGTAGGAATGCTACCGTCTACCTATAGGTGCAGCTCTGTCTAGCCGTTTGGAGTTTCAGTGGTTGACAATAATGTGGCGGTCAAACAAACTGGTCTGATGTTATTTTTTATTTTGGTGCGGTTACACTATTATTAAATATCCTTAGACTTGCACAGCACTTATCTTCATCAAGCTGAACAGCCCAACTAAACCGTTTTAGTACATACCTAACTAAAGTATTAATTAATATTTAACTTCTGATTACTTTACTCAAATTTATCATTAATTCCCCTTAGAATCGGACATTAATTAATTACATATATAGTACACTTGCGAGCACACTCAAGTACACATCATGAATTAATACATACTCCAATTGGATTGACGTGATTCGATTGTCTGTACAGGCAACACCAAATTGACAAGCAAATCTAATTAAGCCCATAACAGACGTTGTTATAACCGAGATGTATACTTAAATGTGCACGTAAGTGTACAGTGAAAATGGAGGAACCGTGTAGAAGTGTGAAGCTGCTTTTATTATGACATCATAAGGATGTCGACTTGGGTATTCCAGAACTATTCGAAGTAACGAAGGAAGTTTGTGAGGCGGAATTTCATTTTGTTATTTTCGACAGCGCTGTCAAATTTTATATGAATATGCATTTTTAATGTCAAAATTGTTGATGTTGTTAAAAACTTCACAATATTGCCGTCTACGGTATGCATTTGTAACGGGGGAGAGCGTGGAGCTCGTGGTTAAATAATAACAGCCGCACGGGTCGATCTTAAAGGTTATGCAACGCTTGCCAAGGTTGGTCTGTGGATGGGTGACCATCTTAACATACCGAGTTTCCTCCGTGCCTCGGAAAGCACGTTAAGCCGTTGGTCCCGGCTGTCATTTGTAGATCTTTGGCAGTCGTTACCGATTGTCAGAAGCCAGTAAATCTGACTCCAGTCATGCCAAAAAATACCGTGTTACCCAGTTAATGGGTTACGGAGGTCTGACAGGCAGCCGCTCCACGTAAAATACTGGTATTCAGCTGAATCCGGTTTGACTGGAAGCCGACCCCAATATAGTTGGGAAAAGGCTAGGCAGATGATGATGGTGATGATGATGATGGTACTGATGGTAGGCATTTGTAACAGCCTGACTCAGTGATAAACGAGATACCTACCTAGTTTCCACCAGGATTTATGTAAGGCTCTAAAGAGTTTTTCTTGAGTCCTGCACTCATAGCGGAAGTTATACCTAGGTTTTGTTTATAAGAACTTGTTTCGTTTACTGGTGTATTATCGCGTCGGTCGTCCTCGTCGTCAATCGATGTTATTCAGAACATGCTATTGTGCGACAGTTATGACTGTGCAGATTCGGCTATGTTAACGTTTGACCACTTGAAAAACATTAGTAGTAACAGCCTCCCTACGCTCGCCGCCCCAACAGAACCAGCCCGGATCGACGGCGCATTGTGTTCCACGCGCGCCTCAAAGAGATGTCAGCATAGTAGACGGGGCCCGCTAGAGCCAGTGCGTGCCAGGGTTGCGGAATTTATTCTAAAGAGTCACCCCAGCCCTGGAACGCAATATACTTTAGGCAGTACGAGCCTAACACCCCTCCGCTCCGTCCAGAGCGGAAGGAGTCATTTGATGATTTCTCGTTCATAAAATAAAAAAAGTTACGGGTGAAAAGTCGTCAATAGCCACTTTCCAAAAGTACTATCAGTGGGGCCAAAAGTGCACTTTGGAACTGACTGTACGTACAGTTAAAGCCATTTTGTATACTTTATATATTTTATGTTGGTTTCTAGTTGGTAAGTAAAGTTTCAAACGTCTTTTATAATGCGCACAGCAAAGGAGTGGAACTCTCTGCCTGCGTCTGTGTTTCCGAAAGCTTACAATCCCTAATCTCTTCAAAGTTAGAGTGAACAGGCTTCTTCTGGGTAGGCTCGCTTCATCGTAGACTTTGTCTCTGTCATCTTTGACTTAGACTAGTTTCAAGAGCAAACCCATTACAAATATAAAAAAAGACCTAATATTACGCTTGTATCAAGATGGACATTTCGTTATTATATTCCATCTCATGACTTCTTAGATTTTTGCCGCGTTTTTTTAATGGTTTCACAAATCCTTAACGGGCCATATCATAAATTATTTTACGTATACAGTAATATCTTCGCCCACGCATATAAACGGAAATTTTATTCATGGCGGATCTATAAAACAATGTTTACTTTAATCGATATTTTTGACATGTCGTTAGTCATATGTTTTGAGATAATAGAGGATGATGAACCGAGTGTTCATTTGCACATTTTACTATGAAGATAGCCACTCACGCGTCTCAGTATCAATTAGACAAGAACACCTCTAATTACCCAAAAATTTTTTTAGACTACGATTGAGATACGAATGCGAACAATTCTTATAATCTTGGAGACTTGGTCCTCTTGTACATAAAAGTGTCCAAATTCTGGCCGCATCGTCATCTCAGCATCAATCAATCCCAAATCCCAAAAATATATGGAAATTGGAGGTGTTATTAACAGTTTATGATACAAATATAAACGGTTCATAAAATACGAGAATTGCCACTCACACATTCACCAGAGGAGCGATTCTAGCATTTTTAAAGACCGTTTGCATCAGGGCGTCCTAAGACTTTGCCACATGCAGGGAAAAAGCCTTAAATATTGTAGATAGAAAAAAATACTGAATGATAACTTCATTTTTATTTTAAAAACAATATCAAATGCATTCGAAGAATTTGAAATAATCGCTTGTCCTGGCTTGGAATCGAAACCGCGCAATAAAAAAAATCTGTAATTTTACTTTAACGATCGAAAGGCTCATTCAAATACATTTGTTCCTTCTAAATAACATAGAATCTTAAATATAAGAAAGTCCACGAAATTTAATTCATTTTAAATTAAATAGGAGACCATGAAATTTAATTCATTTTACAATAACAGTCTTCTTTCAGTTAATTTTTGAGCCACATGTTGGAGTGCCCCCAGTGCCCATACACCTGGTTAAATCCCATTCACCCATCATGTCACCGATGCTGCAATTAACGTAGCCACCTACTGGGCCCAAATGATTTAGGGAGTTATCCATCGATTGGAAAAGAAGAAGAAGTTAATTTTTTTATCTAAAGTATTTAAGGTACTTTTCTTTCATGCGGCTAAGTCTTGGGACGGCTATTCGATTTACTAAGTCGATATCTACATCGTTTATAGGGTTCCGTACCCTAAGGGTAATCAACAGAACCCTATTATTAAGCCTCCGCTGTCCGTCCGTCCGTCCGTCCGTCCGTCCGTCCGTCCGTCCGTCCATCTGTCAGCAGGCTGAATCTCTAGAACCGTAATAGGTAGATTTGAAATTTTGTCGCACTTGGCCGGTTTTTTTTAACCCCAATTGCATAAATTAGGTTCTTAGGAGCGGTAGTGCATTCTACAGATAAGGATGTTCCTAAGCCTTCTGGTGTACTGGTTTTATCTTCCATGTTGCAAAAGCGTTTAATCTTTGCTATGTTTTCTCATTATCATGAAACTTGATACGCATATGGAAGAAATCTTGTTCCAAAAAATTTGTAGAAAGTCCGAAGAGTTTTTTCGAATAAAGTTTAGAGAGATAGTGAGATCAATATTTGAATTTACTTATTAAAATTTAAATGGTTTAATTGAAATGCTTAATCTTCAGATCATCATCTGCCTAGCCTTTTCCCAACGATATTGGGGTCGGCTTCCAGTCCAGTCAAACCGAATTTAGCTGAAAACCAGTATTTTACGCGGAGCTGTTACCTACCAGACCACCACAACCCATTAACTGGGTAACACGGTACTTCATGTCAAGACTAGAGTCAGATTAACTGGCTTCTGACAATCCGTAACGACTGCCAAAGATCTACAAATGACAGCCGGGACCAACGGCTTAACATGCTTTCCGAAGCACGGAGGAAACTCAGTATGTTAAGATGGCCACCGATCCACAGACCAACCTTGGCAAGCGTTGCTTAGCCTTAAAGATCGACCCGTGTGGCTGGTATTATCTAGCCACGAGCTCCTCAACACATCTCACTCAGATATCCTGCTAAATAAACTGATTTATGGTGTTATATTTATTTTTGATCTTGATAAATTCAAAGCTTTAATTGTGATTAAGCAAGTCCATGTATTAGCGTCAACCCTTTACTCGCCCTGTCTGAAGTTTATGATCCGATGTGCAAAACGCAGCTACCTAGTTAAGGCTGAAAACATACGTAGAATAAAATTGAGTGGACACGCGCGTTTTGTGACAGACCATAGCACGGGCAGGAGTGCGTAGCAAAGCTGACGTGTAAACGGCTAGTACATAATATGTAGGTAATACATGTACATAGGTAATTTACTCACACCGTTCTGCGACTAGATGACTATTAGACAGACACACACGAGAAAAAATATCTACAAAGAACTACTACTAAAGAACACTGAATGTTTAATTTTTTTTCTCTTATGGAATGAATAAATTAGAAGAAAAATAACTAGCTGTTGCCCGCGGCTTTGCGTCTTTTTAGATTTTCACTAAAAGCACCTTGTAGCCTATTATCGTCTCCAGGGTCCCGTTTACTATATGTCTGCACCAAACTTCATCAGAACTGGTTTGGTTTGGGTTTGATGTAGCAATGAAAGCAGAAGTAAAAAACTCACTTTCGCATTTATATAGTTAGGGTTCATTTTTCAATAATCAAGTCGAACCTCTGCGATACCTACTTTGTATGTCATTTGTAGATTTTTGACAACGTTACATACGAATAGTCAGAAGCCCAAAAGTCTGACATCCAGCCTTTAAAAGGCCTTTAGTATAAAGCAGTAAATGGTTTGTAAAGGTTTGAAATACTGTTGCTCCACGTTAATACTGGTATTCAGCTTCATCCAGACACAAAACGCTGACTCAGAAATTATTGTGAAAAGGATTTAGATTTTGAGGTACTAGTTCGTATACAAACAAATCCAAAGTCAATGAATGCTGTAGTATGTACGTATAAAATAAAATAAAGACATTTGTATCCTATTTAGATAAGCAAACTGATACGTTTACCAAACTGGTACGAGTGTAGGTAATATAATGTGGGTGTCAAATGTTTAGGAACTTGCGAAGTAGCGATATTTGTCGTTTTGTTATTTGAGGCGATATCTGATTCGCACGTGGCTTGAAAACTAGCTTGCTTATTGTATAGGTGTCCCACTCACTGTTTGCTGCCTTCGTTATTCCGTTGGTCATGGCATTTGACGGACAACACGGCTGGCGCAATGGTTGAGCGATTGGCTGGCTGCGGCACTGCGCGCTCGCGGGTTTGATTCCCGTATGGAACGATAATATTTGTATGGCCTACAGATAGTTGTTCTGGGTCTGGAAGTTTGTGTATGTGAGTTTGTATGTTTGTAAACGCACCTCACGATACAGGAGAAATTCCTAGAGCAGCAGATTTAAAATAAAAATAAATCTATGACTAGTTCATGGAATTTTTTTTATTTTAACTCTTTGATTGTAAAAGCTTGACGGTGTGACGTTTACTGTGAAAACACTTAGCAATGCCTTTTATTGCATTGTAGTGAGCTCACAAAGGCCGTGGATAATCTAAAGGTACTACATCCTACTATCCATACTTTTTGTTGAAGTTACTCCGTCTGTCTGTCTGTTTGTCCTCCTCTTCACGTCATTTTTATTGATGGCCCCAAAGCCATTGTTTTCAAAACACTACGGTCTGTACATTTACTCCACCTTACGCCCCAAAATATTTCTATACTTCAACTAATCCGTTTTGGTTGAGTCAACAGCAAAATTACAAGGATCATTGGTAAGTATATTACAACGATTCACTAAAATATCGTGAAAAACTATGCTACTAGTAATAAAATGGGTCAAAGGATCACAGCTTCCGATTTTCTGAAATTAGTTTACTGTAAAGAAATTCTTTTCTACATATTAAACTGATTTCTAATAAAAATATAAGATCACAGCTGCACACAACAACTAATAAAATTAATTGCTAAAGCTGAATTATGCAGGCTTATTCTACCAATCTCTCACTGTTATACACAAAAAAACTTGGGTAAAGTATCATAATCTTGTTTGTGGACTGACACTTCATATTCACTTCAACTAAGTGGTGAGAAGTTTACAGAATCGCACTGCAGCTGTTTTTCAGCGGGTCTAAAAAGGTCACTTAGCAGAATCTGAAAGCAAATCACGCTACCTGTCACTGTCAAGTTTTTCCAATCAACCTTGAACCTAACGCGTTAGCGATAAAGATGAAAATGAAATTTGACAGATTGTTGTTTGATTCTAATATCATTCTCCTGAAGTGGCCTTTTTAGCCCCCTGTTCACCCGTATGTTTCTATCCTAACCTAGTTCACCCTCCAACGCGTCAGTTCCATTTATTATCATACGTAAGCACACACTGTTCTATTAAATTCTCACCATCAATCACTGCGTCATTTAACTGCTGGTAACTGTTCAGTCAATGTGTACTTAGATATTTTGTTGGGCTACTGGGATTCAACACATTTGTAGCATCACAATGAGGGTTTTCTAGAAAGTTCACAGCAGTTGGCACCGCATAGGCGGAATGTCCTCATTGAAAACTGAACTTTGACGTAAACACGACATTGACGTCTATTTAACTAATTTCGGTAAACATAAGCTTTTATGACAAGTCTGAACCTGATGACTGAGTACTGCCACCTGAAGTACGCTATTTTAGAAAACCCTCACCTGCCTAGCCTTTTCTCAACTATATTGGGGTCGGCTTCCAGTCAAGCCGGATTTAGCTGAATACCAGAATTTTACAAAAAGCGACTGCCTACCAGACCTCCACAACCCATTAACTGGATAACACGGTACTTTATGGCAAGACTGGAGTTAGATTTACTGGCTTCTGACTATCCGTAACGACTGCCAAAGATCACAAATGACTGCTTTTCGAGGCACGGAGAAAACTCGGTACGTTAAGATGGTCACCCATCCACAGACCAACCTTGGCAAGCGCTGCTTAACCTTGAAGATAGATCCGTACGGCTGTTATTATCGAGCCACGAGCTCCTCAAAAACCCCATTTCAGAAAACCCTAACTATTTTAATACGCAACGACTTTTAGTTCTTGACCTAGCTAAGTTGCAGATTCTACACAGTTTTATTCGAATCTTAAAACGTCATCATGTAGGTTTTGCAACCTCCATCACTTTAAACAACCTTATTTGGCTTTTTTTTTTAAGAATTCTATGTAATTGATGAATCGGTTTGAATTCGTGTTTGTAATTCGTTATGGATGCAACGTTTTGCTGTTGGTAAATATGCTTTGATATTCGGAGCTGGTCTAGGTTTAAAGGATTTTAGTATTCATGCAGATTTTGAGGTACATTCGGTTCGCTTTTTGTGGAAGTCGGGCCAGCTGCATTTGAAGTTGTATGTTTTATTCTTTGATTTCGCTTATCTATTATTAACACATTTAATTATACAGGGATTTCTTACCCATTTATCCAAGCTAAATTATTATAAATGCGAATGTGAATTTGTTTGTTTGTAACACTCCACGCCTAAATCACTGATACGAGCATGATGATTTTTTACAAATAAATAGGCTTTTTTGGTAAAATCTATATTAACAAGAGTAAAACCGTGGGCAAAAGTTAGTTTTAAATAATTCAGTTCAATTCAATTTAGTTCGTCGATTAGCGCATCACTGTTAACTGCGGCTTGACCATTTTGAAATGTCCAGAAGGAAGCAAAATTGATAAAAAAATAAATCGGAAAATAACTATAAATGCTTTTTCAGAACCCAGTTCTGACAAAACGTGTGGCGAATTAGAAAAAAAAAGAAAGTTGTTTTGGCAATCAACAGAGATACGTGCTACAAAAACCCTTTCAAAAGTAACTTTGAAAGGGTAAAACAGTACCGTATATCTAACAAGTAACAGTAAATATAATGTAATTACCTCACGGCAGTTTTAGTCGGCGTTAGTCACGAGCACAGGTGGCGTTTACGAGCTAATTTTGTGTTAATCTCAAAAATATTATTACCCTAGTTCGGGGGTAACAGATGTCGTTGGCCTGTTTTGTTTTTCCTCGAGTTTTTTTAGAGTTAAATGACTCATGTGTGTAGGAATAGCAACCATTGGTTTATCGTTTATTTTGTATTTGCTACGTTTTAACAAAAAATATTATTTAAGGTGGATGCTCCAGGGTAGCCCGCGAAATTCAAATATTTTTATGTTTTTTGCAATTTGCCGGTCAGTGTGAAGCTGTATGTGGACCAAATGCGATCCGCGACCGTAACGCGTATTTATCTAAAGAATTATAACAATTTTAATCATCAATATAGCCCTCTAAGTTCATGTAGTTCGAAAGAATGATTATTATAATGATGATTATGTATTCATTCTTTCGAACTACATGAACTTAGAGGGCTATATTGATGATTAAAATGGTTATAATTCTTTAGATAAATACGCGTTACGGTCGCGGATCGCATTTGGTCCACATACAGCTTCACACTGACCGGCAAATTGCAAAAAAACATAAAAATATTTGAATTTCGCGGGCTACCCTGGAGCATTCACCTTAATGTTTCAGACACTTCTAGAATATCATGGCTTTATTTTTTCTTAACAAGTAGGTATATTATATGTAAGCCCTAGCGCGTTCCTAAATTGAATTGAGCATCTAAGTTCGTAAGAGATAAGTCACAATGGATATGTTGTGTTCCCATGACGGATAAAACGAGCATTAAATGCATAATAATTTTTGTTTGAATAAAAACCATACGGAACAGTTTTGCGGAGAGGCCAACAAATTATAAAAAATAATATGACTGTCTTTAAAAATTATATATAACTATTATAACGGGCCAAGTAATGATATAATTTAAAATTGAAACGATACTGATCCGACTACAAACAGCCATTAGCTGGGCAGATTCTTTGATTTTGGAAAATATACGGTTCCTCTGTTTCGATGCCAGTGTGTGCCAATACCAGAGTTCCGGTATTTGTTCCAGGGTTGTGGAATTTGTTCGAAAGAGTCACCGCGGCCCTGGAACGCAAGGGGCACTAAAAGGACAGACGGATGGGTTTTAGTCAGTAGGAGCCTAATACTCCCTTCTGCTCCGCTCAGAGCGGGAGGAGTCATTTGATGATTACCCATCCTTAAAAAAAGTGTGTACCTACCACTTGAGCGAAGCCGCGAGAAACCACTAGTCTTTTTTTAACTTTTGAAAAGCACGCGTTTTACCAATATCTCACCTGATGGTAAGCGATGATGTGGTCGAAGATGGAACACGCTTGCCTAGAAATAACCTATTCACTCTTGACTTAAAGACTCCCAGTTTCTTATAACTCACACAGTTGAATTCGTCAAAAACCAAACGCAACTTCAACTTGTGTGGTATTTCAAATACAAAATACTGTCAACATTATACTGACAGCTATCCCTCATAATCCAGGTATGGATGCCCATAGTAATAACTCATAGAACTCGATAGGAATACTTATTATTCGTAATGAGGTATTACTAGTCGCACCTGTTAAAATGGCAGGTATTCATGGTGCAAAGCATTGTGCGAGTAACTGTCGGAACGCGGTGCCTTTGGTATCTATAACCGTATGTTATTAATAGAAAGTTCTTAGGATTTATATGGGTACCAAGGGCAACTATGAATTTTGAAAGAACGTACCATATTCTATACACTCTACATATACTCACAATGGACCTCAACAGCTCAAGGCTCAAAGCCACTCAAAGGCCATTGCTTCTTTGCGTGATCGAATCAGGAATGATGATATCCGCAAGAGAACCAAGGTTACCGACGTAGCCCGAAGGATCGCCAAACTTAAGTGGCAGTGTGCAGGGCACATTTCTCGCAGAACATATGGTCGATGGGGCCAAAAAGTTCTGGAGTGGCAACCGCGTACCGGAAGACGCAACGTTGGTAGGCCTCCCACAAGGTGGACCGATGACCTGGTGAAGATCGCGGGTAGCCGATGCGATGGATGCGAGACTCGCAAGACCGACCGTTGTGGCGACGCTTGGGGGAGGCCTATGTCCAGCAGTGGACGTCTTTCGCCTGATATGATGATGATGGTGATGATACCATATTTGGTAAGGCCATGAAACTGATTTCACCGAAAAAGCTAGTGCTTTCCTTTGCAACTATGAATACAAGAAATTGCCTTATCTCTTTTTCACAACGGTATTATAATTGCATTGACAAGTCATACATGAAAGTTTTAGCACAAAAATCATCATCTGCCTAGCCTTTTCCCAACTATATTGGGGTTGGCTTCCAGTCAAGCCGGATTTAGCTGAATACCATTATTTTACGTGGAGCGGCTGCCTACCAGATCTCCACAACCCATTACCTGGGTAACACGGTACTTCATTGCAAGACTGGAGTCAGATTTACTGGCTTCTGTCTATCCGTAACGACTGCCAAAGATCTACAAGTGAAAAATTTAGCACACCATTGAAGTTAAATAAAGAACCAATAAGAATACTAGGTCAAAATGGAAAAATACTTCCGTTTACAAAAAGAAAACTAAAATTCAAAGTTGAAGGTTGACCCCAACCAACAAAATTATTGTCCTTATCCACAAAAAAGAGGTGGCTAGCTTTTCAATTTGTATAAAATAACATGACTGTAATATAAACGTTTGCCTTGGCTCCACCTGGTGCAAAGTTACGAAGTTAAGTAAATCCCAGTTGAGAAATAGCTGTCGATCTTTGCCGGAGTGTTGGGCTTAACTTAAGCCCACTGCCAATAACGCTTTTTCTAAATCACTTGGATGAATGTTCTACATTTTATCTTGAACTTCAGGGTGTTCCTGAATATTAGTTTTTTGTTCTGTGGCGAGGAGATATAGTTTTTTGGTTGTTTAAATTCATATTAAAAAAATTTGTAAAAATTCATATTAAGTTTCTAAACTAATCGTAATGTTATAATTTGGAAGTTAGTTTGTTTGTTTGTTACGCCTTCTCACCTAAATTGCGGAACAGATTTTGATGAATTTAAGTTCTAAGATATATGGGACTCTGGAGACAGTTATCGGCTACTTTGCTAAATCTATATCACTACATATTATAAAACAAAGTCCTCCACCGCGTATGTCCGTCTTTCTGTTCACGATAAACTCAAAAACTGCTTCACCGATTTTCATGCTGTTTTCACCAATGGATAGAGTGGTTCTTGAGAAAGGTATATAATTTTGTCTTTAAAAAGTTAGGGATCTTTAAGAAAATTACAGCGCCGGCGAAGGCGCGGGCAAAGTGCTAGTTACATATATTATGATAAGATGTTTAAGGTTTATTTGTCTTAATAAAAGTTGTCATACTTTTCCCCCAACTATTAAACTTGTGATAGTCTGTATTTTAAATCAAATGCAGCTGACGGCTAGACCTCGGCGGCTGGGTTGAGAAATTGGAAAGGTTTTTTTGGAAGGTTCTCAATTCGGGTGTTTAATTTTTTTTTATGTATGTTTTCTAAGACAGCGACGTTTATTTTTAAATTTCGGTTTAGTAAAATTAGAGACCGTAAATGCTGCCAACGATATTTTAATAATGTGAAAATTCTCTTCCTTATTCATCCCACGTGTAGACACATACGTTTCTGTGAAAAGCTGTACGATTATCTAGTTTAATTCAGAATTCGAGATTACACATATTTAACGTGGCTACATAATAACATACATTACACACATACCGACTTTTCTCCGTGCCTCGGAAAGCATGTTAAGCCGTTGGTCCCGGCTGTCATTTGTAGATCTTTGGCAGTCGTTACGGATTGTCAGAAGCCAGTAAATCTGACTCTAGTCTTAAGAAGTACCGTGTTACCCTGTTAATGCGGCAGCCACTCCACGTAAAATACTGGTATTTAGCTAAATCTGGTTTGACTTGAAGCCAACCCCAATATAGTTGGGAAAAGGCTAGGCAGACGATGACATATTTAACGAACTAAACTCTTTAAAAGAAAAAAGAACCTACTTAATTTTCTTATTATTTAATACTGCGAAATTTTGTATATGAAAGCCGTGCGACATCATTTTAACATTATCTGCTCCAATACCCTGAAAGCATAAAGTTAATATTTACAACGGGAACGCCTCGAATCATAAATATTCGAATGATGGAAATCTCATTGGAATTGGCTCATTACTTTTGAAGATTAATGTACCGAGCGGGACACGGACATGGTATATCAGACTTTCAGTAAACGCAGTAATAATCCTGAGCTATTCTGTGGAGAACTTGACTCTTACTGGAAGGACTGGCTCGTAATGACAGAGGACCGATGTGTGTGGAAAAGAGAGCTGGCCTTTGCCCAGCAGTGAGACATAACGGGACCAAAGCAGCAGTGTTATTTTCATGCTTTTAGTTTTTAACCAACTTAAAAAAAGGAGGATGTGCTCAATTAGGTTGTATTTTTTTATGTTTGTTACCTCATAACTCTGTCATTTATAAACCGATTTAAAAAATTCTTCATTCATGTAAAAGGGTACTTTCTGATTGGCCCCATTTAAATTTCATCAAAATCGGTTAGCAGTTTGGCTTTTAAATCAAAATAATAAGTCGGAAAAAATACTGTAATTTCGGATATCGGTGATTTTGATCGTTTCTTTGTGTTTTTTTACACCGACTTCCGAAATTAAAGTTATTTTATACGTTTTAGTGTTTTTTATTTGGATGTCGGTTGTATTTTTTTTTTTAAGTTTTTTGTTCATACCGATGGTCAAGTGGTCCCCACTGTGACGGCAAAGCAGTATTTTCGCTTTTCAATACCTATTTTGGATGTGAACAGCTATGACAAAACCAGATAGATATTATTATAAGCCTGTATATGTCATAACTTTCAAAAAAGTCACATTTATTTAAACTGTTCATGTAATATACATGCCAACATACTCAATTGCATTATTTTCATTTTCAGGTGCAGAACATCAAAGAATAAACATGGCATTTTGGAGAATTTTAACGCTGGCGCTCGCCACATTCGTCTTTGTCGAAGCAAAATTGTTCCACTATCAAAAACGAGAGACAATGAAGAATGTATGCGACACTGTATCCAACACCCTTCCTGTTCAGTGTTACTGTACTGAGAGCCAAACCATGGATAAAGAAAGAACTGCCAGCTGCCACCTATTAAAGAAAGACCTACATCAAGATGACGAAATATGGAATAGTTTCGAATTATTAAAAAACATCACAAAACTCACAATCTCCAACACCAGAGGCATCGCAATTCCATTCATACCCACAAATGCCCTCAAATTCATGGATCAATTAACGAAAGTCGACATCAAGTACGGCAATATTGACAAAATTGAAGCATTCGCCTTTGCTAATTTGAGCCTTATTGAAGAAATAACGCTAAGCGATAATCAAATCAAGGTATTGGAAAAACATGCCTTCGCTCACCATAGAGACTTATCAATTATTGGCTTAGACTCCAACCAAATAACTGAGATCAATAGGGACGTATTTGTTGAACTACACTCATTGGAAAGACTGTTTTTGACTAACAATAAAATTACGACTATTCACGATAGAGCCTTTGTGCATCTGATAAATTTAAGAGAACTGGAAATGGATAGAAATGGTCTGTTTAGTTTGAACAGCGAGACTTTCTCAGGATTGAAAAATTTGCAAAAACTAGACCTTAGTAGTAACGGTCTTGAAGTGATTGGAGACAACACGTTTTTGCCTCTTATAAATTTAAAAACCCTGAATCTGGAAGAAAATAAAATTCAAATGCTCGACGAGAAAGCGTTTAATGGCTTAGGACAATTAAACGTCTTAAATTTGGCTCACAACAAGCTTGTGAACATTGAAAATGTAAGAACTTTTGAGGGACTGGAATCTCTAACCATGCTGAGTTTGAAAAGCAACCAGCTCATTGAACTGAAACCACAAGTCATGTCACCAATATTGAAGAATTTCTACGGCAGCACTAGCAACCTAGATGTTGAAGGTGAGATATTTATTCAGCATTTTAATATTTAAAATGTTTATATAGTCTAAATTACCTAAAATCAAAGGTTGTTGTCCGTCTGTTGGTACAGTCAACAAAGATATTCGGTATACAGCCAAAAAATCTTCATCATTCTTCTCCTGTATGTGAAATAATAAAATTAAATCATGGTTTTGACAGTTAAGTGCATAATTGATTGCATATGTAAATGGCTTAAAGGCACAACAAAGCTAGATATTGTAAGCCTGTCACAGGAAAGATTACTTTTTTTCTAATTGTATATTAATATAAATGACTAGCTTGATCTCGCCCAAGACCAATTGGACAAGCTTGAGCGACTTCTAAATCTCTGCATCAGATCCATATTTGGCTTACGCAAGTATGACTACATTTCTGAATTGCGTACTCATCATCTGCCTAGCCTTTTCTCAACTATATTGGGGTCGGCTTCCAGTCCAGCCAGATTTAGCTGAATACCAGTATTTTACGTTGAGCGGTTACCTAACAGACCTCCACAACCATTCACTGGGTAACACGGTACTTCATGGCAAGACTGGAGTCAGATTTACTGGCTTCTGACAATCCGTAACGACTGCCAACGATTTATAAGTGACAGCCGGGACCAACAGCTTAACGTGCTTTCCGAGGCACGGAGGAAACTCAGTATGTTAAGATGGTCACCCATCCACAGACCAACCTTGGCAAGCGTTGCTTAACCTTGAAGATCGACCCGTACGGCTGTTATTATCTAGCCACGAGCTCGTCTCTCATTTCTGAACTTCGTACTACTTAGCTCAAATGGCTTCCTATTTGCCTTCGCCGGAACGCCCACATACTTTCTCTACTTTAGAATGTGATCTTTAATCCTTTTTATCTTAAAGAATTTTCTCTGTGACACACATTCTAGGTCCTCGAGATCATCGGAAAATATTAAATTAAGTATTCGTATGCATTCCGCATCCTTCTTTGACAAATCTTTCACTATTCAAGCAGCTCGTTTGTGGAATGCATTACCATATATCATAGATGTGAGGCGTACTCAAACGCTACCAACGTTTAAAAAAATCGTGAAGGCACATTACCTCTCCCTATAACTTTTTTCTTTTTTGCCAATTATATTTTTGATATTGATTAGTATAATATTTATTACTGTATGTATTTATTTTATATTAAATTATGGCTAATTAATATTATTAATCATGTTTTTACACTGACTGCCCTAAATCTAACTTCTTCGTCCATCCAAAGGTTAACTGTAAGAGATTGCCCTGTGCTATAAGACCGCCGATTGAACAATTGTTTTCTGTGCTTCTTACGATGTGTACAAAAGTAAATTATAAATAAATAGCCCGTTGACCATCAAGCTATCCAGTACAGATATTCTGTTAAAATCATAACTTACGTGAAGTGAAACTGAAATGAACTCTCAATCTAGCATTAGCTATAAAAACGATTACTTTAAGTTCATGGCTGAACTAGAATATGGCGCTACGTTAGTAGAGGAGACAAAACGCTTTAATGTATGGTACTTTATAAAAACACAGGATAATCTTAACAACAATCAACAAACCATAGTCGCTACAGAAACCATTTTTTTTCTCAGCATTAAGGTTCCCCTTTCAAAAATGCTCTCAGTGAAATCTTAACAGAATAGACCAGCAAAAACTTTAGACAAGTGATATTCTGTCAGCATTAGATAGACGTAGGCGATAGTTAAAACAAAACGGCAAAAATGTGTGGGTTTGAGTAACGTTATGCACATGTCTCGTGACCAATACCCTTTTATTGTTCGCATTATGACAATTTCCATTGCTAATAGAATGACACTTTGTTCAGAGCCTCTGGTTACAATTACTAACATGCACGGATCAGAAAACAGATTACATGACTGCCAATATGCGACTACCGATGATAATCTCATTTGATACCCATTTCATATTATTGATCATCACTCTGATCATTAAATATCGTAACAATGGCTGCAATGCTTTGATAGACTTACATAGTAATTTCAGTTTTTTTAACTTTCAGATAACGACTTGCCCTGCGACTGCCGCCTAGACTGGTTCATATCACTGATGAACAAGACACAAAACAATTATTTGAAGCGTGCAATCGAAAACTTGAAATGTAATCCAGACACCAACCTAAGGGAACTGTGGGTGAATACCGAAGAAATCGAGAAGAACACGGCTCAAATATTTGTAGAAGAAGAGTCCCAAGTACAAAGCAACGACTATGAATACTACGACGATACACAACTCAATGGAAAACTTTTTTACATAGATATTAGAGATTTGGCAAACTGTACTAACTCTAGCCGTATACCAAATCGTGTACCAATCCCCACAAATGTTACTAATAAAGCAGCTGCAGAAACAACCACCAAGCTAACAACCAAAGTATTTACTAGTCCAGTTCCTATAACGAAGTCTACACATACCACAGAATATGAAATGCTGCGGTCAACTCAAGCAACACCCAGAGTTATAGTAGACAAAACTACAAAAGCCAAAGAAGAAACAAGCGGTAAACCGAACCAAGGTACAGAAACTAAGAATAAGGAAACATTTACAACAGTCCGTCTTCCAACTGTTTCTGCTAAACCCATTGAACATAATTTCGACCATGATATGGCATCTGATGAAGCAAGACCGGACAAAGTCAAGGAACATTCTCACAGAAGCATTCAAGAAGAAACAAAAGCTACTCCTCAGATAACTCACAACAGCGCATGTAGTAATGTAATCAGTGTGACATTAGTATCTATGACATTATGCTTTAGACTGTATTTTTATTAAATCACTAATATATTGTTAGATCTTTAGTTCTTAATGTTAAACACTCTCTCACAGTCATTAAAATAAATAATTTTAGGTTTCAAATTGTTTTATTTCCTACCTCAGTTCTAGCAAGTTGCGCGCTGGGATTAGGTATGTATCCAGTACGAATAGATTGTGATGGCTGTAACTTAAATAATAAACATTTATAGATATATTCGAATTCAAATTATTTTATTTCACATTAACTAACATGGGCTGAGAAGTAAGAGCACCAGAAAGGATTTTGGATTGATATTATGGAGTCTACAATGTACTGCAAGATGCAGTGTTGGAAGGTCTCAGCTACCGTAGTATAAATAAAATGCCGTTATTATCTAGTCCATTTTTAATGTTTGATGCTATATTGATGACAAAAAAAATATCCATTGATCAGTGTTTGCGAATTTCCAAAGCTATTGATCATCATCTGGCTAGCCTTTTCCCAACTATATTAGTGTCGGTTCCAGTCAAACCGGATTTAGCTGAATACCAGTATTTTACGGGGAGCGGCTGCCAACCAGTCCTCCTCAACCCAGTAACTGGGTAACACGGTACTTCATGGCAACACTGGAGTCAGATTAACTGGCTTCTGACTAACCATAACGACTGCCAAAGATTTACAAATGACAGCTGGGACCAACGGCTTAACGTGCTCTCCGAGGCACGGAGGAATTTCACTATGTTAAGATGGTCACCCATCCACAGACCAACCTTGGCAAGCGTTGTTTAACTTTGTTGATCAACCCTTGCGGCTGTTATTATCTAGCCACGAGCTCCTCAATTTCCAAAGCTATTCAAAGTATTGAAATATTCTCAAACTCTGATGGATAAATATTTTTTCTTATCAGAAGTTAAAAATCGACCAGATGTCGGATAACGGCATTTTAGTTATTTCACGGCAGTTAGAGACCCATTACCTTATAATAAATTGTTCCTCCCTTTGCGACCTGGGTAGGTACACAATTTATTTTCCATAAAATGGCCCGATGACCGAGCTCAAGGAAGGCAGCTGGAGTCCGCTGAATTCGAATGCAAAGAGCCGTGCGAGGCATGATGACCGTGGCCATGGAATGCATAAGGAGGAACACAGATGGGTTTTAGTCAATAAGAGTCTGACATCTGACACTCCCTTCAGTAGCCCTATTCTGTAACATCATTTTCGTGTCTCGACAGCGGAATCCGAGGTGATTATCAAATTACGTTAAACGTAAGACCTTTATGTTGTGTGCAATAAAGCTCATCTTTGTGAGGTTAGTAACTCAGGTGAAGCTCGATATCGAAATGGTTACTTACAGAATAGACTAGCTGCTCTGCCCAGAGCTGGAGGAGACAATTGATGATTTCCCATCTTTAAAAAAAAGGTAGTGATGATAATAATGCGGTATATCTGCCCGCATTTTTGCTCTTCTGCCTATCCCTTAGAGGAATACCAGCCTGATAGTTATTAACAAGATACGTAGATACCTATTCCATTTATTTTACAATTTCCCACTCGCCCTTACAAATAGGATGAATATACATGGTTTAATATAAAAAGGTATATTATAAAAATAGGCTTAAACCTGAAAATCAAAATTTATGGAAACTGTATTACAGAGGATTATAATGTTTCATGTACGAGTATGTGCGTACTGCCATCTGTTATTACGTCTGAGAACTACAACATTACCAAATACCACAGTTTCTCATTTAGTTTACGTTCATGCTAAGAGATAGCGCTAAATTTAGCTTTATACAGAACTTTTTCTGGTATAATGAAATAAATACAGATGGCATGACATCTGTAAACGTGGAAAATATCCCTTGAGCATATTGTTTTTTTTATTAGCCTAATTTGTATCCTCTGCTGGGCAATAAAGTTTATTTTTCCTAGAATCTTATTAAACACAATTACAATAGGAAAAGAACAAGACAAACTCGCTTGCCGACCGTGATAGAATCAATTTCTCAATTATTTTCAAAGTTTAATACTTATTATTTTATTCGACTGCAAAGATAAGTTTGTTTTTAAAACCTTTTTTATTATGGCTTTTTATTTACATGAACTTCAGGAAACTTCATAAAGTAGGTAGAAATCTAGATTTATTTCAGATTTTTCGCTTCTCAAACTTCTAATAATACAGGGAGGGAATGATATTTTATGGAAATGTTTCTACATACCTACAAGTATATATGCAGTTTAAATTAAAAGTAATTCTTATGATAAGTAGGTACCCCACTTAGGCAATGCATAAAATGTTTAAAAACTTCGTCACATATTTTGTAATTTCACGTGAATAGCATATTAAGTAGGTACCTAGTTAGTAGGTACATGCCTACCTAGTTTCAGACCTATCTATCTGCGACCGATAGACGGATGGAATTGCACCATAATACGCTTTCTTTAAATGCGAAATCCTAATAATCTATGGGTTTATTCAGGCGTGATGCCTGAGTAAAGTTTATATGCCTAGGTACCTATTTTACACCACTGCCCTAAAATTAGTGTGTTAAGTTTCGTTATCTTTAAGATCGCGTCATAAGATACCAAATGTGGCTGTTCCAAAGTTGCCCTTTTTTTAAGGATGGGAAATCATCAAATGACTCCTTCCGTTCTGGGAAGAGCGGAAGGGAGTGTCAGACTCTTACAGACTAAAACCCGTCCGTGTTACTCCTACTGCCCTTTGCGTTCCAGGGTACGGTGCCTCTTTCGAACGGATTCCGCACGTTCCTAAGTTACCCTAGGCTGATAAAATTTTCGTTTTTAATAATTGAATAAAGTCGGTCCCTCCCGTCAAGAAAAGATGTGATTTCTGAGGACCAATTATTCTAATCACTACATAGTATAAAACAAAGTCGCTTCCGTTGTCTGTCTGTCCCTATGTATGCTTAGATATTTAAAACTGCGCATCGGATTTTGATGCGGGTTTTTTTTAATAGATAGAGTGGTTGTCGAGGAAGATATTAGTTTACAGGGCTATTTTTAAAACACCAACTACCTCTTAGGCAGTGAAACTACACATTATTATAAACAACTTTTACTTTGAGAACAACCCCGAGCCTTTTTCGGGGTAAAAGTTTTTTATAATCATGTGTCCCAACTTTTACTGCGTTGGTGTTTTACAAATCATCATCATCATCTGCCTAGCTTTTTCCCAACTATATTGGGGTCGGCTTCCAGTCAAACCGGATTCAGCTGAATACCAGTGTTTTACGTGGAGCGGCTGCCTACCAGACCTCCACAACCCATGAAATGGGTAACACGGTATTTCTTGGCAAGATTGGAGTCAGAATAACTGGCTTCTGACTATCCGTAACGACTGCCAAAGTTCTACAAATGACAGCTGGGACCAACAGCTTAACGTGGTTTCCGAGGCACGGAGGAAAATCGGTATGTTAAGATGATCACCCATCCACAGACCAACCTTGGCAAGCGTTGCTTAACCTTGAAGGTCGATCTGTGCGGCTGTTATTCTTTAGCCACGAGCTCCTCTTTTACAAAAATAACCCTGTATAATTTGCACCCGTGCGAAGCTGGGGCGAGTCGCTAGTAAATTATAAGCAACGCTCGCAATCGCATCTCAGTCACAATATGTAATAAAAAAATAGTAGAATTTGCACTCTGAGATGATAACAATAAAGAAGTATTCAAATAGGTAAGCATTAAAAATACCGGACAGGTGCGAGTAGAATTCGCACACGAAGGGTTTTGTACCATAAACTTAAGTTTTTATTATTTGTTGTTATAGCGGCAATAGAAATACACATACATACACAGAAATAAGGTAGCTGGCAGCGGATGCATGCGGACTGCTCCAGACCAGGATGGTTGACGCTCTTTGGGGGAGGCTAACGTTCAGCAGTGGACGGCGATTGGCTAAAATGATGATGATTTGATGATGGTGATGATTTGAAATACACAATCTGTGAAAATTTTAACTGTTCACCAATTACGGTTCTTGAGATACGGACGAACAGACGGACGGACAGCGGAGGCTTAGTAATAGGGTTCCGTTGGTTACTCTTCGGGTACGGAAACCTAAAAACAACATTTTGCAACCCCAAATGTTTGGGACATGGGCACCAGCAAAACTCCAGGGAGCATCTTCAAAATCACGCCTCGAATATGATCGCTTTTATTTTGGCTATTCACACAGACAGAACTAGATTTGTTGACGGGTGCAACCTGGCCGAGCGCGAGGAACTTGAAGTATGTACATCGTCTTGGATTTGCTAGTTTCTCTTTTACTACATTCCGCTTTCACTATATTTTGTAATTTCTTCATGGTTTCATAATTATGTTTTATTGAAAACCAGAAAGGTACAAGTGCCCTTCTCCTGGCGCCCATGAAGAAAATGACTGTTATGAAGTTAACATAAGGTCAACTGATAAAAAAGAATTGATTAATCATTAGGTACTAGATTGGCCGGATAGAGAGTGGAGAATAGTTTGCGACTCGGCTCCACATCCACACTCTGCTGTTGGGAGGCTTGCTTCTTCACTTTACGAGGTTGAAGGTACACCTTTCTACTTGCGTTCTGAAATGGTTCAGCCGGTCTATTCAGTGCCCGATTACCACGAAGCAAGAGTAGCAAATGTTACGGACCCCGCGTATTGGGGGGCTTCACACTTTTTTTTTTTTTTGGACGGGTTATCATCAAATGACTCCTCCCGCTCTGGGTAAAGCAGGAGGGAGTGTCAGACTTTTACTGACTAAAACCTATCCGTGTTCCTCCTAGTGCCCTTTGCGTTCCAGGGTACGGTGCCTCTTTCGAACGAAGTCCGCAGCCCCAGCAGGTATTGGCCCTAGCGTGAAACACAGCGCGCCGTCGACCCAGGCCTGGTTCTGATCAGACGGCGAGCCACCCAATGCTCGCCGTCCGCAGACCCCCGAGCTTCACGCTATGACTTACAAAACCATGGATACCCTCAAACACTAGTCCTAAGTCCCACTATACTGCGAAAGCCGTTTTCTGCGCATGAAGTCACAATTTGGTTTATTTTGCTATGGTATGGGTCATAACTTCGCAAAAAAAACTTGCTTTCTTTCTTTTATTTCATGCTACCATGCCGTCTGAAATCTAAACAGCCCCAGATCCGGTTTATAGTTCTTTAGAGGTATGCGGTACAGAGAGTAAAGTCCCGCATACCTTAATTGAAAAGGCGGATCCTCCGACCAGGCGGATGTTATGCCTGGCGGGCTACTGCCCGATAGTTGAGATTCGGGCTGATGTATATGATCAAATTGCACGGTAAACTCTCTGGGTAAACGATGCAGGATTTCAACGTTGTAGTTCGCTGCTAGTCGGATAGATGGCGTCGCGGTTCTTTTTGTAGCGATGTAGATTTGCTCCGTTGGTTTTTCTTGAGGCGGTATTGATGCCGCTACAGTTCTATACCTACGGACAATGTAAGCAAAGTCAAAAAAATCTGGGCTCCGGCGCTACATAAGGGTAAGGGGTTCGTGAGAAACAATAGAGGAGGGCTATAATTGTTTTGATTGGATATTTTCGTTTTCACTCTACGACGTTTTTAGGTTTAGGGGCCCCCTGGTAAAATTTGCTATAGGCTCCGCGCTGGCTTAATCCGGCACTGGGTATATTCTGCCAACATTACACCGTGAAAACTAGAGTGTTGTGAGCATGAAGTAAACTGACATATTCCACCTTGTTTGTACGGATTGATCGCTCGCTTCATTTTCACTTCACCTAAGTTGTGAGAAGTTTACAGAACCGCACTGCTGGTATTTCTTGACTTCCTAGCTTGCCTCATGTGCCCCAAAAGAAGCCGGCAACTAAAGTGATATGCCACCCCTCCGTCGAGCAACACCACTACAGCCGATGTCACTTCGCGGATTGTGCCTCTTGATATAAACCCGATTATCGAGGAATTGCGAACGATGCGCGCCGAGGTACAGGCTTTCAGGAAGGAGATGGAGCTGGAGATGATGGGGCTCAAAGCCTCTATGCGTGCCTGCAACAAGCGCATTGATGAGTTAGAGGTACGGTTGGGTTATGCCGTGGAAAAGGCAATGTTTTGGGCGATTGAAATCTAAGTAACGACAAAAAGAAGAACAATAGCCTCAAAAATACGTAAGTACCTATTAGTATCATAAATAACTTCCCTTCTTCGTTATGAAAGGTAGCGTTATTTACCCAATCTGACATATTATCTGTGGGCCAAGTACCTAAATGGTAAGATGTGTGCAGCCTTCGATAGTTGATCAGTGGGTCTAAAAAGGCTACTTTACCAGAATGCAATTTTTTCCAATCAACCTTGAATCTAATGCGTTAGCGATAAAGATGAAAATTAAATTTGACAAATTTTTGTGCGGTAAATATTATGATTCTGCTAAAGCGGCCTTTTAAGACCCGCTGTAGGTATGTATTAGGTACATACGAGTATGATACGACCTACATAATAATAATAAAAGATCTCTTACGCATTAATTATAGCAAATTGTCAGCGATAAACAAACTTTGCTGCATATGCACAGTTAGTTGCAGACGAACCTTTGACATCCCGTGATAAAAAAAGTAAAGCAAATACAGAGTGTTTGATTTTTGTTTGAGTTTGTGTAATACCTAATTGTAAAACTCTGAAGGCATATTTAGATAATCTTAATGAATCTCAACAAATTGTATTTAGATATGGTCAGCGCCGAATAAATGTGCAATAGTGTACATTGCTTTTTCGCTAATATCCCCCTTCGTAGATAATCAAACCATAAATTATGAATCGTTTATAGGGTTCCGTACCCAAAGGGTATCCAACGGAACCCTGTTACTAAGCCTCCGCTCTCCGTCCGTCTGTCTGTCAGCGCGCTGTATCTCAAGAACCGTAATAGGTAGATAGTTGAAATTTTCATAGATTGTGTATTTTTATAGCCGCTATAACAATAAATAATAAAAATTAAGGTTAATGGACCTACGGTTACGGAACCTTTCGTGTGCGAATCCGACTCGCACTTGGCCGGTTTTTCATTGTATATTACCGTGATAATAAAGTAAATACAAAAAACTACTGAATTTTGGGTCGCGCGGGTGTTAAACGAGTGAGCGTTTTGTTTCTTCAAGGTCGCTGGCGTATATCGTCGCTTTAAAATATATCGAAACGCAATATTAGTGTAGTAGGTACTTACCATAATTTTAAGAATTCTGATGAAACTTGGAATAAGTGACAGTCGGAGGACGGGTTCGAAATTAACCGATGAATTTAAGACTGCATGTGGTTTCGCCAGACTGTATGCGGAACATAAAGAATGTGGAACGATGACTACTGTTGAAAACTGCAGGAGTTCATAGGATGCAAAACACACAGGACAGTAGTCTATTCTGAAACAACGTTTTCGTGTAACAGCGAAATCTGAGGTGAGTATCAAATTCGTATTCATATAGGACCTTATAATGCGTGTGATAAAGCTCTCTCAGGTCAAGCTCGATGTCTTAATACATGGTTATTATAATGATGATGAAGCAATTTAAAATAAAGTCAACCTGTATAACCAAAGTGCTTATTGTACGCTTTATGCGAGGTTTTTACCCGACCATAAACAATACTACGAGAGTATAAATGTTTTGCTTGCTTATCAAGTTCATTTAGTACAGTGAGGCACCTCGTTACAACGATGAAGTGCATTGTTTTCGCCGCATTTGCATTGGGTAAGTTATAGATGGCATTTTTAATTAATGCTGCATTTTTTAACATCTTCAGTGTATTTCGTTTGATGTGTTCTGATTAGCGGAGTGTTATAGAAGTGTATATGATGATAACTGTAAAGAGGTGTCATTTCACAGATTTTTTTGTGAAAATCGTGGGGTCATCAAATTTGCCGCTTATCCTGAGTGGTCCTGAAGAATATATACTCCGTTAGAGCCTGTTCTGTTCTATCCAATATGGCGAGAAAGGACCACTTTTTCTTAAACGACAATAGCTCCATCCGTCATCATAAATGGGCCTGTCACGTTGTTACTATTTAACCTTTTTTTTTAAGGATGGGAAATCATCAAATGACACCCGCTTTGGGTGAAGCAGAAGGGAATGTTAGACTCTTACTGACTAAAACCCATCCATGTTCCTCCTAGTGCCCTTTGCGTGCCAGGGTACGGTGCCTCTTTCGAACGAAGACCGCAGCCCCAGCAGGCTCTTTAGTGCTGCCAGCTCTTTCCTACTTAACCTAGGCAGTAGTTGTTTCCGCACTTTAGCGGGCTGTCGACGCGCCTGCTGAGGGCTGCGGACGCCCTCTCCTGGCTCCTCCCGAACCTGGGAGGGCCCAACGCACGATGCCGGCGTCTATACGCCGGCATCCTGCGGAGCATGGCCCTGTACGGGGCCCCCATCTGGGCGGACTCCCTCCAAAGGAGGGAGAATGCGACCGTGATGCGCAGGCCTCAAAGGGCCATTGCACTGCGGGTGGCGAGGGCCTACCGCTCGGTGGGCTTTTCGGCGGCGTGCGCTCTGGCGGGCACCCCTCCTTGGGAGCTGGAGGCGTGGATGCTCGCCAGAGTGTACGAGTGGACGGCGCGGCGAAAGGCCCTGGGCGAGCGCCCCGTCGCGGAGGAGCGGGAGGCCGTGCGGCGGGAGGCGAGGGACGCCATCATCGTCCATTGGACGGACGACCTCGCCTCCGCCACCTTTGGCCGCCGAACCCTGGACGCGCTCGGTCCGGTCCTGCGAGACTGGCTCGAGCGCTCCCACGGTTTCCTTTCATTCCGTCTGGTGCAGGTGTTGTCAGGCCACGGCTGTTTTGGCAAGCACCTGCACCGGATCGGGAGGGAGGAGACCCCGGCGTGCCACGACTGCGGCGTGGCGGAGGACACGGCTCAGCACACCCTCGAGGTGTGCCCGGCTTGGTCTGAGCCGCGCCGCAGTCTAACAGCGGAGATCGGACAGGACCTCTCACTTCCCGGCGTGGTCAACGCCATGCTGGAGAGTGAGGGGTCCTGGGCAGCAGTCGCCTCTTTTTGCGAGGATGTCATCTCGCAAAAGGAGGCGGCGGAGCGCGCGCGGGAGGACGACCCTCTCGCTGCGCCGCTCCGTAGGCGGAGAAGAGGTCGGAGAAGACGCCGTCTTCTCCCTCCTCATGGTGGTGATGGGCGGGCGATAGGCGCGGGGGCGCCTCCGCCCGCATTGCACTCCACACCACCCTCGCCGATCATTCCCAGCCCTCCCCCTGATCGGGGAGGACTTGAGGGGCCCGCCGCTGTAGGCGGGTTGTCGTCGGAGGAGGACTGGACGCTAAGGCTGCGCCGATCTCCCAGTCCTCTTCCACTCGGACGATGCGGGAATGCCGCTGGGTTATTTTAGTGGGTATACCGGGTCAGCCCGGGGAGTCCCACATACCCCTCCCGTTCCCCCGACGGGAGGGTATGCGTAACGCATTTTTTCCCAGCTTAAAAAAAAAAAAAAAAAAAAAGGCAGTAGTTGTTTGCCTAAGCAATTCCATTCCATTTTACCTTTGACGCCTGCTGGTTCTGGCCAAATTTCTTATATTATTTTGTATTAAATTGTATTTTGTAGAAATTCAAGAGTAAATTCTTTCTCTACAGGTATAATTTTGCCCACAACATACTCTCGCCATGTGCAGTTCTACAGAAAAGATTATACCTACATTGAGGAGTTCGACGCCTTTTACAAACTTCACTGGGACATCAGTGGATCAGCTTGGAACACCGCATTTTTCACTTGTGATGACGAAGGAGCGACTTTGTTCTACCCAAAATCACTGGGAGAGTGGACTGTGGTGAAGAACTTGACGAACAAAATGACTGAAGTTCCTAATGTGACAGAGATCTTCGTTGGATTTCACGATGAATTTAATTTGGGAGAGTTTATGACTGTTGACGGTAATTATTCAAAACTATCTATTTAATCCTTTTTAACCGACTTCTTCAAAAAGGAGGAGGTTCTATGTTCGGCTGTATGTATTTTTTTTTTGTGTATGTTCACCGATTTCTCAAATTAAAAGGGAAAATATATAAGTCCGTGATAAGACCTGTCGTAATGTATGGATCAGAATGTTGGGCTGCGAAAAAGACGGATGAAAATAGATTGCATGTAGCAGAGATGAGAATGTTGAGATGGATGTGTGGAGTAACGAGAGTGGATAAAGTGAGAAATGAATACAATAGAGGCACTTTAAAAGTGGCGCTAGTGACGGAAAAGTTAAAAGGGAATCGCTTGTCTTGGTATGGTCATGTGAAGAGGAGGGATGAAACGCATATAACTAGAAGAGTTATGAACATAAATGTGGATGGATGAAGAGGGAGAGGAAAGCCAAAGAAAAGACGGAGGGATGGATTGTGTGAGGAGCGATATGAAAGAAAAGGGAGTTAGTGATAGAGTGACGACTGATAGAACAGAATGGAAGAATAAAACATGTTGCGCCGACCCCAAGTAACATGGGATAAGGGCAGGAAGAAGAAGATGTTCACCGATTTCTCCCCCAATTCTGGACCGATTTTAAAAATTCTTTTTTATTCGAAAGTCAGGATCTGATGATGGGTTCCCATGAAAAATGTTTGTTCAGCGATATTTTCGCCAATTGTTAACCGATTTGGATGATTCTTTTTTTGTTTGGAAGAGCATTTTCTTGGACTGGTCCCATTTATTTGATATTTATTTGAATCTAGTCTAGGCTAGAGGTGACAAAGACGAAGTCGACAATTGAGCCAACATACCCCTGTTCACTCTATCTTTGAAGAGATTAGGCTTATCGCTTTCAAATCGCCAATAGTTCTTCTTCATGTAATACAGTATGTTAGGTTAGGTAATGTTTATTTTCAACGGATTAGTTAGACACATGCGGATCTCCTGCCAGACAAATAGACACTATAGAAAATGTATTGTTTGTTGGTCACCGGTGACCGACGCGGCAGTGAATGTGTTAAAAGACCACTTTAGTAGATTCAGAAAGCACGTCAAGCTACCCGAAACTGTAAAATGTTTACAAACAACCAAGAATTAGGTTTAAGGTTTATTGAGAAAATTTGTCAGTTTCAGCGATAAAGTTGAAAAACTTCAAAATCTGAATTCAAATTCAATAATCAGGTTTAGGCCTCTCCTTTCGTATTTATGACTGCATGAACTGGTGTGCAGTCTCAACGCCCAAATTTTAGTTGGACAACGTTAGTGTCTGCGTGGCTGCTTCTAGTCTCTTTTGTTCATTTTTACCCTAGGGAAAAGCTTCTAGAAGCGTCGGGAATGTAGAAATAAATCAGTTTTTTGTTCTTTCTCAAGTCAAACATTACAGCGGCGATCTCAATATTACAGTGACTAAGTTTCCAATAACATACAAATTAACTTAACACTCGTCCATTTATTTTTCTTCTACTTTTGGCGACAAGGCCGCCCATTGTGTCACCCTATGAAATATTTTCTTCATCTTTTCTGTGTCATCATATCAGCCGATGGACGTCCACTGCTGGACATAGGCCTCCCCCAAGCGTCGCCACAACAACCGGTCCTGCGCGTCTCTCATCAGTCATCGGTCCACCTTGTGGGAGGCCTTCCAACTTTGCGTCTTCCGGTACGCGGTCGCCACTCCAGGACTTCCATCGACCATCTGTTCTGCGAGCAATGTGCCCTGCTCACTGCTACTTTATTTTGGCGATCCTTCGGGTTATGTCGGTTACCCTGGTTTTCTTGCTCTATCCTGATTCGATCACGCAAAAAAACTCTAAGCATTGCCCACTTCATTGCCCTTTGAGTGATTTTAAGCCTTCTAATGAGGCCCATTGTGAGCGACTGTATATGCTATACATAATAATGTATTCTGTTTCTATTTTCAGGACACTCAACGCCATATCCACTGCCAGCTGAAGGCAGTGTACTGCCACATCACAATAGCTGCATAACTATGAACATAGATACAGGATTGTTTAATGTGGACAGCTGTATGAGAACACCTGATACGCCTTTACCATTTGTGTGCAAGAAACTTGACGATGAGTCGTGTCCGACAATTGATCGTGGTGAGTTCAATCACTGCTCTGATGCCACCAGTTGGTAAGTTCGAAAAAAGTCCCTTTTCAAGCAGTCTGATGCAGTCCAAAGGGACATTTTTCGAACTTTTTAGTTATTTTTAGCGGTCGGCTTATTTGACAAAGTATTTTTTTATTTGTGGTGGGTTTGCTCTTGACTCTAGTTTATGTCAGAGATGACAGAGACAAAGTCTACGATGGAGCGAGCCTACCCAGAAGGAGCCTGTTCACTCTAACTTTGAAGAGATTAGGGTTGTAAGCTTTCGGAAACACAGACGCAGGCAGAGAGTTCCACTCCTTTACTGTGCGCATTATAAAAGATCTTTGAAAACGCTTAGTGCAAATTGGTGGATACCAAAACGAATGGTTGTGATTTTGTAAGGTTCGTTTAGGGATATTGCTATATACTCGCTTGATTAAATGAAAGCAAGTTTCAATGTAAGACTAACATTCTACATATTTTCATAAGTTAACATAATAATAATCATTTTGTTGCATTCCTTTTACAAGCTAGGTATGCTGATAATAAAAATATCCGGTATCAGGAGCAATTAATTCTACAAATTAGATTACAACAAAATATCCTATGTGCCTCGAAAAGCATGTTAAGCTGTTGGTCCCGGCTGTCATTTTTTATAGATCGTTGGTAGTCGTTACGGATTGCCAGTAGCGTGGGATTGACACAAAATAAGAGAGGCCTATGCTTGATGATGATGTTCAAATCACCAATTTCTTCTTCGCTTTGTAGGTGGTCACGTTTTCATTGGCATTCATTACATTCTATTTAGCGCATCTCCATCATCATATCAGCCGAAAGACGTCCACTGCTGGGCATAAGCCTCCCCCAAGTATATCCACAAAATCCGGTCCTGTGCGTCACGCATCCATCGACTACCCGCGACCCTCACCAGGTCATCGGTCCCACTTGTGGGAGGCCTTCCAACGCTGCGTCTTCCAGTACGCGGTCGCCACTCCAGAACTTGGGATTCACAACAAGAGAACCATAGTTTGAACAGGGGCGAAAACCAATCTAGAATAGAATATTTTAAAAGCTTAGTTGACACTTCGCGTGACCCAAGGGCTGGCTTTTACCTCCGGCAGAGGATAGTGTTGCCATACAACGTGGCAATGCCGCTAGTCTTTTGGGCGTAGCATTGCCAGTAGCGTGGGATTGACACAAAATAAGAGAGGCCTATGCTTGATGATGATGTTCAAATCACCAATTTCTTCTTCGCTTTGTAGGTGGTCACGTTTTTTTCATTCTATTTAGCGCATCTCCATCATCATATCAGCCGAAAGACGTCCACTGCTGGGCATAAGCCTCCCCCAAGTATATCCACAAAATACGGTCCTGTGCGTCACGCATCCATCGACTACCCGCGACCCTCACCAGGTCATCGGTCCCACTTGTAGGAGGTCTTCCAACGCTGCGTCTTCCAGTACGCGGTCGCCACTCCAGAACTTGAGATTCACAACAAGAGAACCATAGTTTGAACAGGGGCGAAAACCAATCTAGAATAGAATATTTTAAAAGCTTAGCTGACATTTCGCGTGACCCAAGGGCTGGCTTTTACCTCCGGCAGACGATAGCGTTGCCATACAACGTGGCAATGCCGCTAGTCTTTTGGGCTCACTTCCAGTCGAGAGTGATGCGGACGAAATTTTTGACGTCATATTATAGTAATCTTATTTTTTATTTTAAGGGTATATAGTTTGTTATTTTAATAAATTAATTATATTTCTAGAATAGTGAAACCAAAAATTAATCAACATCGAATTTCATTCCAGGTTACAAATACGTGAAGGCATCAAGAAAATGTTATAAAGTAAACAAAAAGCCGCAGGTCTGGCAGGAAGCCATGAAGACTTGCTTCATGGAAGGAGGAGTACTGGCAGTCATTGAAAACAAAGCACAGGCGGAAGAAATCAGAAATATGCTCGATAATGGAGAAACGTACTTCGTCGGAGTAAGGAGGCTGTTCTCTAGTGCCGAGTATTACACTGTGAAAGGTAATAATATTCTTTAATACAAATATTATAATTGTTATAAACGTATGCTTGAAATGTTTGTTAGGTAATCACGCTTCAACAGTTGAGCGATTTTTAGACAAAACTTTGGACACAATAACACCATGTCCTAAATACAATTACGGGCCATTCCCCCTAAACAAACATCTTTTTAACATCGGTGCCACGGATAGCCCACTCTCTAGGAGCTGCTTTGACGCCGAAGAATCGGCTGCCCACGTTATTCCCGAATGCGAGGCCGTAGCTACCCAACGTCAACTAATCCTCGAAACAGTGAGGCAGCTCCGCGAAGCCTACGAAGCTCCCAGGAAACTTCTGTGCTTCTAGGCGGAGCTAGGCTGGCTAACTTAAACAGGACACCTACGCTCAACGGACCGAATGAGAGTTTAAGTGCGAAAAGGTGGTTAATGGTTATAGCGACGTAATTGATCTGCACTTTAACTCTTTAAGCCAACTAAGAACCAATATTTATAAATATAATTTCGTTTTAGATTAGATTACATTTATGAAGTAGCGTGTTTTCAATAATAATAATGTTAGTTTTAAGATTAGTTTAATTAAGTTTTTTTTTCTCATATACAACTTATCCTTAAAGCATGCGGAGTTTACCTATAAGTGATTGTTACACTATTGTACTCTACTCTATTGCTAGTTACCTTTAGAATAATACCAGTGTAAACAATTGTTGGTGAACCAATAAAATAAATAAATAAATAAATAAATAAATAAATAAATAAATAAATAAATAAATAAATAAATAAATAAATAAATAAATAAATAAATAAATAAATAAATAAATAAATAAATAAATAAATAAATAAATAAATAAATAAATAAATAAATAAATAAATAAATAAAAATGGAGTCCTTGAGTCAACTGAGAAACGAGCCAAGAGGATCATCGGCAATGAGAGGCTTGTCGCGACGAAGCTCCAAAGTCTGGAACATCGACGACAAGTTGCTAGCCTGTCGGTTTTCTACCGGTTGCATTTTGGGGAATGTGCGACGGAATTGCATAATTTAATTCCGCCAAGCCCGTTCCATCATCGGACCACAAGACGAACGGCGATGCGCCACCGGTACACGGTGGATATCCCACCCATACGCACAAAACGTTTTGGTAACACATTCATAATGCGTACAGCTAAGGAGTGGAATTCCCTGCCGGAGTTTGTGTTTCCTGATAGCTACAACCTGGGAGTCTTTAAATCAAGAGTGAATAGGTTATTTCTAGGCAAGCGTGCTCCATCTTCGACCACATCATCACTTACCATCAGGTGAGATAGTGGTCAAACGCGTGCCTATCTATAGTAAAAAAAAAAAAAAAATGCAGTCCCTACTCTTCTTTACTACCAAACCCTTTTGAATATCAATTAGTATGATCCTTTGAGTATTTTTAAGCGTAAGAAGCTAGTAATGCTACTCGTATAAACGAATAAATCTGTGTGTTTGAATGTTTCCTACTCATGCTTCAGTGGGTGAAACGGATGAAATTTGAAGCACAGGTTAACGGGGATCTCGGGGGAAAGATTTTTCGGGAAAACATGCAAGTGTTCCTAATATTTACGTGTTTACGGCTAGGTATTCTCAATTTCTCCAATAGTACATCACTTTGAATCATATTATAAACAAACAAATAATCATTTTTTTTTAGGCCAAAAAAAATGGTCTTTGACAATTTTTGGGAAAGACACAGTATCAAAAACTTCTCTCGATCCTGAAAAAATCTGAAATTTGATTACTTTTCTGTTTTTTTTTAATTGTTTTTGATGCTTTAGAAAGTAATACTTTCAACAGCCATATTTATGAAAAATGTTAATAACAAGTAGAAGTATAATTTCTGGTTAGATTTTGCATACTTCTACTTCGCTCGGACTACCTGGCCTTAATTATTCTTTATTCATATTTATTACTGAAAAAAAGACGCCTTGTCGGAGAGCAGCAGTTCAACAATGACATCTTTTTTATTTTTAGTATGGGGAATTTTCAAATGACTCCTTCTCCTTCCGCTCCGAGCGGAGCAGAAGGGAGTGTCAGACTCTTACTGACTACAACCTATCCGTAATCCTCCTAATGCCCGGGCCCTTTGCGTGCGTCGCCGTAACTCTTTCGAACTAATTCCCCAACTCAACAATTACTGAGGGGGAAAAATAAATAAAAAAAATAGTCCTTCATCATACACAACTCCAAATTTTAATCAAGACTGTAACAAATCTTTGTTATTTCTTTTCAGGTCATAAATTCATTGACATGTACCGGAACCCGTATAACAACGAAAATGATGACTGTGGTATAGTTTGGAATCGGGACAGCACTCTTTATACAGAGACAAAAACCTGTGACCAGAGAATTCCCTTCATATGTGAAATGGAAGTTTCTGCTTAAACCAAAAAACATCGCTAAGAAATGTGACAATGCACTCAGCCAAGCAAGGTAGTAGTAGTATAGATACTGTAGCTATTTCGACTTCCAGAATTTAATTTTACATTTTGATAAAATTTTATTTCAAATCTTAAGGCTGATATAGGTAATCTAGATGCAGTGTGTCACCCTAGTTTGCATCATTTGGATTATATTATCTGTTTTATGAAGTACAGTTGAATCACGGTCTTGAACCCTTTCTAGTATAAAGAGGATCTTTCAAGGTGTGTTGTGCAACGATAGGCCAAACTGTTTTCCTTCCAATACGCATTAACAAAACACCTGAGCTGATACGGTACCAACTTCTCATTCACAGATATTCAGTCACAATATTTCAGTGCGGTTACCACAATATTGTCCCGGCAACTACTGCCTTAGCTTTGAGCTTCTCTGCAATCTACACTACCAACTCACTAGGCGTTGGTAGTGTAGATTGTTGAACGTAGCCAGGTATGCCTATTATCAAAATTACCTACTCTTTTATCTTTTTTAACGGTTACTTTGACTACTACCTTGGTTTTCGAAATGTCATGATATTTGAACATAGTCTGCTGATTGATGATTTTGTGGATTTATAATTATTTTTTTTTAATAAAGGTATTAATTTGAATTGTATTTTATTTAGTGTATTCTGTCTTCTTCTCGTGCTGTTTTCTTGTCAATTAAGATTCCACTGTTGAAATATAAAAACGATCATTCAAGTGTCTAGTAGGGCAACATCATTTTCATGCCCTCATTTTATGGTACTTGGGGTCAGCGCAACACGTTTTTTTCTATGATTTTGTCTTCTCAACACTCACAATATTGTTTCTATCCACATAATCCATCCACATTGCCTTCTTCTCTGACTTTACTAGATACAAACTATCCCTCATCATCTGCCATCATCTGCCTAGCCTTTTCCCAACTATATTGGGGTCAGCTTCCAGTCAAACTGGATTCAGCTGAATACCAGTGTTTTACGTGGAGCGGCTGCCTACCAGACCTCCGCAACCCATTAACTGGGTAACACGGTATTTCTTGGCAAGACTGGAGTCAGATTTACTGGCTTCTGAAAATCCGTAACGACTGCCGAAGATCTACAAATGACAGCCGGGACCAACGGCTAAACGTGCTTTCCGAGGCACGGAGGAAACTCGGTATGCTAAGATGGTTACCCATCCACAGACCAACTTTGGCAAGCGTTGCTTAACCTTTAAGATCGATCCGTGCATCTGTTATTATTTAGCCACGAGCTCCTCAATCCGAGATACAAACTTTCCCTACTTGCATCAAAATGCAGTATAATCAATCAATAAATCAATATATATATATATATACAATTCTTTCATTGCTGAGTGACTGATTGACTAACTGACAACTCACAGCCGAAACTACTGGTCGCAGAAAGCTGGAATTTGGCATATACGTTCCTAGGGAAGTTTAGGGGAGCATTAAGGCTTGTATATTTGCCAATAACCTTGTGCATACAAACGGAGCTAACTACACCTCGGCGCGCCACTCCGCTACCCGTGTTTTTATTTTTTTATAATAAAACAAATACCTATTTTAAAAAAGTAACAAAACCAAGTTATTTTCGTTTGTATTGCACAGTAGTAGATATTATATTTGTAGTCTTTTGTTAAAAAATGAAGGAGTAAAATGGTTTCATCTCAACGATTTGAAGTTGATTTGGTGATTTTTTTTCCTATTATGCGATACCAATACATAAATTCTGGCTAAACCAAGTTACATGCAATGTCATGTAGATTACTACCTATTTTTTTCAGATGTAATTTCACAGGAAATGTCGACGAAAAACTGCTTCATCTGCACGCTATTTTTAAGCCTTTTCGAGAGAGCACCCTTAAGAGAGGATTTTCCGAAATTCTTACGAGAACGGGAAAACGCCGGCTAAGCGCGTACGACGTCGCGGGCAAAAACTAGTATTAATAATAATATCCTTTATTTCAGGCTACTATAGCCCTTAAAATACAATACATGTCTAATCTTTTTCTAACATATAAAAATCTATGTTATAGAGCTCCTCCGAAACGGCTTGATCGTTTTTTTTTTTTCTGTGTATCATTTGCTAGGTCTGAGAATAGGTCGTAGTCTATTTTTTTATTGATAATATGGCAAAACAAAGTTTGCTAGGTCAGTTAGTATAATTATGATCAATAACTATGAACCAACAGTCATATTTTACATTGGTAACAAACTTATCTACTGCACAAGAAGTGACGGCCTAACGGCCTAGTGACTAGGCTAGCCCTTTTATTTAATCATGACTTTTGATGTAATTTGATTATAGACCAGATTTCAACCTGCAACCCAGTCAAGTTTAAAAAAAAAAACGTTGCTCCACACTAGGAATTTCTACTGTATCGTGGGTGCGTTTACACATGCACAAACAGCCAGACCCGGAACAACTATCTGTAGGTTATACAAATATTTGTTCCGTGTGGGAATCGAACCCGCGTCCCGTGGCGCAGCAGTCAATGGCTCAACCACTTTTTTTTTTTTTGTATCGGGCGTTAATCCTCATGGTTGTCCTCCGCCCTGGGGCGGGTGGAGGGGTCTGTCAGACTCACTGACTAAAACCACCCCGGTGCTCTATCTCTCACCAACCGGGGATCGCGAGAACTAATGCGACTTCCGTGATCCCCGGCTAGTGCCAGCCCGCCTCTGCGGGACACCTCGGGTCAGCTGGGGGAGTGGGGTGTTTGACTCCCCCCGCGACGTCAAAGAGGAACGCTTGGGAACACCACGCGCCGCCACCTCGGTTCCGAATGAATGGGGGGCGACGGATATCCCCAAGTCCGCCGACTCTGGACCCAGTTAGGGGGACCGGAAGAGGGCAGAGTATGCCCTCCTCCGACACCCGGTGAGCTTTCTGTGGGTTGGAGAGAGGTCGAGATCTCCCTCTCCCTTTCCGCAGCCTCCTTCTGCGCGATAACTGTTTCGCAGAAGGAGACCACCGCGTCCCAGGACTCCTCACCGTCGACCATAGCACGAACTACGGCCGGCAGTGAGAGATCACTGCCTACTGAGAGATGAGGGCACGGCGAGACTCCTCCCAAGCGGCACACTCTGCCAGCGTATTCCACACCGTGTCCTCAATGACTCAACCACTGCGCCAACCGTGCCGTCATCGAGTTCAACTTGCTTTACATTGCAGGCTACCAGGGTATATTGTGGTCTCTTACTAGATCCCCTCAATGTAATTAAACTTGGATGCAACCACTTGCACCCAAGTTTCAGGTTGCAGGTGTAAAGGCACCCCTCACTACGTTTCCATTTGCAACCAGCTCGCATGCAAGGCTTCCGAGGTAAGTGATGCTGTGGTCGACGCTGGAACACGCTTGCCTAGGAGTAACTTATTCACTCTTAACTTGGTCCCAGGTTGTAGCTATGACAGGAAACACTAACTTGGATAGAGGGATTTCCACTCCTTGTATGCGTTTCAACACGAAGTGATACAGCACCCTGCTTTAGGTACCCTCTTCCTATTTTCTTAAGTCTGAGAGAGGTCAGGATCCTGGTAAATGTCGCGGGTAGCCGATGGATGCGAGACGCGCAGGACCGGTTGTTGTGGCGACGCTTGGGGGAGGCCTACGTCCAGCAGTGGAAGTCTTTCGGCTGATAATGATGTATAGGTTCGAGGATATGATGTGTCATTGCCATAATAAAATTATTTCGTTTAGAAAAATTGATAGTGCTATTTGTTCTAAACAACCTGTTACAGAATTTACAGCCCCATGTATTTATGGGGCTGTAAATACTTTTTTCGCGATTTCAATGTTAGGCCCATAGTGAAATTTATTCATAATTATGAGTACAATGACCTTCTAAGAAGTATTGCGTTTGTTCTATTAGGTACCCGTTTTATAGCTCCGTCTCTCACATTGAAACATTACGGCACAAACTTTTATTTTTCACTAAATGCCCAAAATAATATGAGAGTGTTGACACCCAACATTGTTGACGCAGACAAAACGACCCATATTAATAAAATTAAATTCATATACACTAGAATATTTTATTCTGTCGAACGATTCCAGGAGCGTTTGCTTATATTTTTACGATATTCACTCAAATCCCTAATATGATTCAATGGTTTTCAATTTCCCGCCTGTGATGTAGGCTTGCGTGAGACCCACTATACTCGTAATATAGTGTATAGTATGGCCGTATAATAAATATTGGAACGACCGAAACATGCTTTATTTCGCCCAAGGGAAATTGGGATCATCGCAGTGGGTTACCAATTATGTCTTATATAATGTATTGAGTCTTTTCACACTCGTGTACTATTTTTAAAATTATGTTTGTATTATCTAATGGTAGTGTATAATAAGCTTATTTTCTATTTATTATAATAAAAAAATGAGAACACTTAGGTTCAATTGATATTACAGAAAATAGGTCTTAGAAGTCATTTAGGTTCCATCTACACTAATATTATCAAGAGGAAAGATTTGTTTGTTTGAATAGAATAGGCTCCGAAATGATTGGACTGATTTGAAAAATTCATTCACCATTAGAATCCTCTATTATCTCTGAGGAACATAGACTACAGAATATTTTCAAAAAAGTTAGAGAACCATATGAAAACTTCGATAATGTAACCCAAGGTGTGAAAAAAAAAACCAAAAACAGATCCTTATATCGCGTACGCTGCGGAAACTATTGACAATCAAAACACGAAAACAAACAAAGTGATGTACAACAGTTTTATGGATATCTACAAAAAAGTCCGCAAGGGTATATATCTAATTATTATAGTTAAATTGCAATGACCGCTCCTTGTTCAAATTATTCAATCAAAACCCGGGTGAAATGGAATAGTGGTGATTTTAGTATCATGACATTAATCCTTATCTATTTAAATTGTTTAATAATTAAGGTTAGTTATGTACAAGTAAATTACACTTTAAATTATTCACATCGGACATTTCGTATAAAACTTATGATGGGTATAAAAATAGTCTAAGTATCAAAAATGTTGCAATTTGCGTGAACTGCCGTTGTCGAACGTTGAGTATATTAATAAGTAACGTACACGGCGAGATCAAGTTCGTGGAGTACTAACTAAACCCACGCGAACGAAGTCGCGGGCGAAGTGCTCGTTTTTAAATAATTGTAGTGACTCATGAGCCGACTATAGAGCCTTTAAAGCACCCAGGTGGCAATGAGGGCTACCGTTATTGTACTCATAAGTTGGCGCCACTGTTGAGTTAGGTTTTTAATCAAAGCATTAAAGTTGTTATTACGCGCATGTGAAAAAAGTCAGGCTGTTTTAGAAAAATATTCAAAAAAATAAAAACAAATAAGTAAATAATGAATGAGTGAAATTTGACATTGAAAACCTCACGCTACACTAGCGCCTCTAGCGAATTCAAACGCGGTAGCCCTCATTGTTACGAGACTCCCAGGAAGCTTGCTTCTATATTTGCATTGAACACAAATGAATAAAATCTGAATCAGGTAACATCAGTGTAATCATAAATTTTCGAGTCTAAACCTCAAAAATATATGGCTATTCAGTCTTTTTGAAGAAAACTTCTGTAACACTAGATGTCGCTAGCCGCTACGTCACTCCCCAATACGTGAGCCTTGCCCTTCCAAACCCCGAGCCAGGGGGGATGAAGTGGCCGCCAACCAGCCGGTGATATAAAAGCCCAGAGCGATGGTTTTGTGGTGTTCACTTGAAAACTCTGCCCGAATAAAAGTGAAAATCAATTTCTGCTTATTTATTTTACCACTGTTACCAGCTCGTTATACTTCCTTTACTCTAAGTGATCGGTTTCGGCTAAAATAGTGGCGAACAATTGAAAGACTTCTGTTTTAAAATTTTTGTTACCTATTCCTAATTGGTTAACGTCGATAACCAATTAGGAAAAGGTAACAAAATCGCGTCGTTGACTTGTACGATCGTTAACTGTTTACGATCGTACAAGTTGGGAAAAGGCTAGGCAGATTATGATGACGAGATTAAACACACACATTTCTTTAGAGTGTTCTAATTGAAGCTCACAAATCATCTCGCGAGAATTATTTTTATTTTATGTTTTGTGTTGTATGAATGAGACATATTTAACCGGTCAGAGCAGCCCTAGATTTCTTTGTAACCGTTATCTTTGAGTTTCGCTTTTGAGCGTCGTAATGTTGACAAGTATTTTTTTTCTGTCAGTGTCCAAAGTTGAAAAATATTATCGACCGTAGAGCTCAAACGTTCAGAAACGAAAAAAAAACCGCAAGACGCATAAAAATAAAGTTTTAATCAGTTTCTTTTGTGGGACCAATCGTCCCACAAGGGCCACCCAGTTAAGCAAAACAATTTATATCTTATCTTATAATAATATATTTTGATTGCATTTCGGTTTTCTTCTGTTTAAACAGCTACACGGTGTAACTCCATTTCACATACAAACGGTGCCTCGTCGTCACAGCTTAATGGCAATGGTCCCACAAGGGGTCCACCCGGTTAAGGAAAATATTTAATATCTTATCTTACAATAATATATTTTGATTGCATTTCGGTTTTCTTCTGTTTAAGCAGCTACACCGTGTAACTCCATTTCACATACAAACGGTGCCTCGTCGTCACAGCTTAATGGCAATGGTCCCACAAGGGGTCCACCTGGTTAAGGAAAATATTTAATATCTTATCTTATAATAATATATTTTGATTGCATTTTGGTTTTCTTTTGTTTAAACAGCTACACGGTGTAACTCCATTTCACATACAAACGGTGCCTCGTCGTCACAGCTTAATGTCTGAGTGTAAAGTCTTTCATTGTTTTTCTTAACAGTTCCACAGTCGAACAGGGGAGATGAAATGTCGTACTGTCTTTGATACATGTCACTGAATTTTTGACCTGGAAAAGAAAATAGTAAATAATTGATTCATGTACTTAATAGGTGGTGGCTTGGTGGTTTGGTTGGTTGGTGCTGGTTGGTTTGGGGGTTGATTGGTGTGGCAGAAGAGGGAGTGCACTACAATTATGTCCTGCGCCGAAGTCTCCCTTGAGATTGCGATATGATCGGTAGGAGCTCGTGGGTAAATAATAACAACCGTGTGGTTGTACGGTACGATGTTTATCTTCAAGGGTAAACATCTCTTGCCGAGGTCGGCCCGTGGATGGGTGACCATTAAAGGCTTTCCCGTTTGTAGATATTTGACAGTCGTTACGGATGGTCAGAAGCCAGAAAAATCTGACACCAGTCTTGATAAATAGTTTCATGTGACCTCGTTATTGTGGAGGTTAGATAGGCAGTCACTCCATATAAAATACTAGCACTCACCAAGTCAGCGAAGCTCAATGAGAAAAAAGCTTTTAATTGGCAGATAGAGATACACAATAGGCTCTAGATAAGTGACATTCTGTAATCTGCATGAAGGCTATTTTCATAACGTCAAACGCTGTCAAAATGACACCTGATATGATAAATCCCGTATATTTTAACATTCACATTCGTTGATAGAATACCACTTTATTTGTAGACAGGAATCTTATTTAGGATAATAAAAAAATTGCTACCTTTGACTGTATAAAAATCATCACGAGAATCGAGTTGTCGAACTCCTACGAAGTATGGTGGCTCGTTTCCTAACATCGATTGAACGTCTAGAGCCTGTGCACGATCTTCGATAACTGCCAGTATCCCTCCCTCTAAGAAGCAGGTCTTCATAGCTTTCTCCCACTTTAGTGGTTTTTCATTCACTTTGTAACATTTTTTCGATGCCCTCATGTATTTGTAATCTGAAATTATATTTTTCATTCGATTGCGCACAAAAGTTGCCTTCGATAAATCGAGATTTTTCTTGTTTCCTAGAAAAAAACTTGGCTATAATACCCAATAGCAAAAATAAATATATCAGTTATGCTCCACCCCTGTCCTAGATCAATAAACTGTAGAATCAGAAGGCCAATATTCTCGTACTTAAAAAGTGTTTAAAGCGCCATTTACACGATGCGAGTTTCTCGAACGTTTTGGGGCGAAAAGCTGTATACGATTATCCGATATGCGGATAATCTTGCGGCGATTATCGCCTCCGCACGTTTACATTCAACCAAAAAACAAAAACTCGGCTATGAGTATGTCATACGATAATCTACGATTTTTCGACTCGTCTAAACACGATCTCGTATGGCATGTTTTCAAGTTCATGCGAATATCGTAAAAACCGGTTGCAACCGATCTGCATGCGAGACTCGCCCTTCGAGGTCACATGTCATGAACTCGAAGTACAATTTTATTGCTTTAAATTTTGTTTACACGGAGAAATCCAGTATTCATAGGCGAGGCGATTATCTCCCTTCCACGTACGATATCGTTTTCATAAACTAACTAGGAAAAAAACAAATAAAACAATGTAAACATCATTGTTTCATTGTTGTTGTTTTTTTTCCTTATAATTCCATTTGCAATCGGTCCTCGAACCATAAGCGAATTCGTTCCATGACAAATGGCGTTGTGGTGGAGCATCCAGTGCTGCGCCTCCCACTAAGAGAAGGTGGTTCCTCTTCAGTCTTTTTATCGCCGCTGTCGGGTTTAACAGTTCCTAACTAGTGGGTTTGGAAATTCGCATCATGTAAATGGCGCTTAAATCTCAATGTCATCATGGTGACAGTCAATGTCAAATACTGGTCAAAGATTAGGTGTGTTAGTGTTTATGACACTTTAAAGTAATTTTAGATATAGTAGTAGGACCTCAGAGGGCAGCCCTATTCTGCCATAGGGCTGCGCTCTGAGGTCCTACTACTAATATTTTTGACGTACAGTAACGTAACGTAAAATTTTACATTAGCTACAAGATTCGTTTCGCACATGATATTTATTTGAATTAGATACTATTTCTATTTTTTTTATGATATAAATTGTATGTGTACCAAAAAATTAAACCAAAATACTATGGGATTGTAATTTTTCACATTCGAAATTCAATTACGTTAACGTTACAATACGTCAACATTTTTTGTGCTAGGCCCTCTGCTTGCCATCAATAAAAAAATGTACAGGGTTACTTATAATTCGACGTATATCAGTCAGGTGCTGATAGGGGGTCCGAAATGCAACAAATTGAACTTCCCAAAATGTATGGCCGAAATTCAGTCGTTTTCGAGTTATTTTTGAATTGTTTTTGAATTTTTAGGATTTTTCGATATGTTTCCAAAATTTGTAATTTCATCTATACTAATATATAAAGCTGAAGAATTTGTTCGTTTGTTTGTTTGCTTGAACGCGCTAATCTCAGGAACTACTAGGCCGATTTGAAAAATTATTTCAGTGTTAGATAGCCCATCACGCTAAGACCAATAGGAGCGAAGCAGTAATGAAAATTGTGACGCAGACGAAGTTGCGCGGTTCAACTAGTCTACTAAATATAATACTAATTAAAGCTTTGTAAAATTAGGAAAAGGATTTAAAAGACAGCATAAAAACACTTACCACGGTCAATGGTCGGACAGGACTCATTGTCAACTTTCTTACACACAAACGGTAACGCCGCCGTATAAGGCGTTCTCAAACAACTGCTCACTTTAAACGACCCACTATCTATGTTCATAGTCATACAATTTTCGCGATGTGGCTCTGGCAGAAGGGTACTGTCAGAAGACAGAGAAGCTGGCGTTGGATATCCTGAAATCTGACACTATGAGAATTCATAATAAAAAGACAGGCGCGGCATGCTCAAATTGTGTTTGAAAAAACACAAAACAGTCAAGGAGTCATGCTAAGAAGCTAATTTAGCATGACTTCTAACTGACGCATTTTAACGACAAGTGTGTTCTTAGTTCTTGCAGTTTTATAGTTACATATTTTCATTTTGACCGCTGCTGGGATTATGGTCTAGTATGTTTCTCCGGCCATTTATGTATTTACATTTTGGCCTTTTCTAACGCGTGTACGAATTGAGAATCACCCTAGAGTTACTGCTATTCCGGCGACGACAACGGTATTTCAGTTTGGTCATAAGAATATTTACTAATAGACTCACTTATTCCCTAGTCGAAAGAGTAGATTGATTTATATTTACCATCAACAGTCATAAACTCTCCCAGTTCAAACTCGTCATGCAATCCAACGAAGATGTCTGTCACATTATGAGCCCCATCTTTATCAACTTTATCAGTCAAGTTCCTCACTACAGTCCATTCTTCTTCGGCTTTTGGATAAAACAGAGTAGCTCCTTCGTCATCACAAGTAAAGAGAGCAGTACTCCAAGCTGATCCGCTGACGTCCAAGTGAACTTTGTAAAAGGCATCGAACTCCTCAATGTATGTATAGTCTTTTCTGTAGAACTGCACTTGGCGAGAGAATGTTGTAGGTAGAAATATACCTGCAATGGTAAGATTACATTTCAAATCAATCTTAATGAAGCCGAAAGGGGTCATGCCTAAGAGGACGAAATCGTAACAATAAAAGAAAACCAGCAACAACAATTACAACATCATAGTTAAAGATTGCTTTAGCTATAAATAGAGCTCAAAGTTGCATTTAAGATCTACTCACCAAATATAAACGAGATAAAAATAACGTCCTTCATCGTTGTGTTAGATGCAGAAGCTAACTGTATTGAAGTTGCTGCATCAGTAACCATTATTTATATAATCACTTGGTTTTTGAATACGTGATAAGGTTTCAATTGCATAGCGCGTTTGGACCGCAAGACTGGGCGGGCGCGTGAATTGCAGGAGAGCGATCGCTCCCGTGATTTTTTGCCAGGGTTTAGCGACAATGGTGGCGACATGTAGCTCATATACAACTTACAAGTAACTCGTTGCAAACAGTTCTTTGTAGTTAGAAACGAAAAGCTTACTCATATTAAAAGCGGCGCAGGACAAAGTAATACAAAACGAAACGCGAAAGTCCAAAGCGCTAGCAAAATGTCACGTGGTCAATCGTAATATTTCGTACTTCTTCTCATCATAAAAAAATGGCGACTTTAAATCTCACGAGGATTACAGTCAATACCATAATTACGTATACATTATTAAAAAAAAATGTTTACTTGAAGTTGGGTGGAAAACGGTTGTCATGGTATCGAAATGTGGTGCAGAGGAATGAGGAAGATATTGTGAGGATTAGGCATAAGTGTACAGTTTAACCAATAATAGTCAAGTGGGTTAAAGGTCACATACAATACATGATGGCTGATAAATAGAGGAAGGTCAATAAATGATGGATAGATTGTATGAAGAATACTACAAAGAAAGTGACTATGGCCGTATACAGAAAGAAAGCTGGTAGGCGGCGCCGATCTACCAGCGCTTATCGGCGCTGGTCCATTCTGGTAACAGTTACATAAAGCAAGCAGATTGAAGCTTGTTGTTCATTAATTTTAAAAGGCGGGCGGCGCCAGCGCTGATTGGCGCGTGTCGAATATTGTCGGAACTTGTCGGCGACATTCAGCGCCTATCGGCACTTGTTCATATAAATGCCGGCGCCGGTTACCTGCATGGAAGCGCTGGTAGGCTGCCAGCTTTCTTCCTGTATACGGCCTAAGGAGTTGACGGCAAATAGAGAAGATATAATATACTTTATTGTACACCAACAATAGTTATACAACTTTTTAGACAAACGACACGACGATCAGTATTAAAACTGCAGTTGAAACTGCTCCGTTTCCGTAGCGCATGGGAGATGTTTGCTCAGAACGAAACTGACGGCTTTCATGCAGTGATTCGTAAAAAAGTCGCATCACCGATGCGTAGAATGTGGGACAGTGACATTAGCATCCTGAAAACAGTGGTGGAGAGTCCTTACTCCCCTATTCTGAGGCACAATGTGGGGAGAATGGTCAGGTAGCTTATTCCTTACTTTATTGTTCTCACACATCCTGCCTCAGATACCTACTTTGTTATTTGTTTTTTATCCTCGTTTGTTTACTACTAACACTAGTTATAATATATTTTACTAAGAAAATGGACTATATTATTGTCCAAACTTAATAAATAAACAAAATTAAAAATAGAAGAATACATGGTTGCGCCGACCCTTGGATAATGTTGATAATTTTAGTATCGCGACGGCCGCTGTCTTGCTTTTACAGGGACAGTATTTCTTCTCCATCTCTCCTCTGTTTTACTTATACGGGAACTTCCATTTCACAGACAAATGGTAGCATGTCTGTTTTTGGAGCTGTTTGAGTGTAAAGCTGCGAGTCTCGATTTACAACCGTGCCATAGTCCCACACCAATGGTTGGTTTTCATTTTGATACATGGCACTGAATTTTTTACCTGTAAAAACAACAACAAGTTCTAAGTAATTCACGTTTTTTGAAGAATAAGATGATTTCAAAAGTTATATGTAAGTTAAAGTTAACGTTTCTGTGATATAGAATGTGGCGTCAATAGTTACTACACTATTGTCTCATCATCTGCCTAGCTTTTTCCAACTAAATTGGGGTCGGCTTCCAGTCAAACCGGATTCAGCTGAATAACGGTATTTTACGTAGAGCGGCTGCCTACCAGACCTCCACAACCCATTAACTGGGTAACACGGTACTTCATGGCAAGACTGGAGTCAGATTAACTGCCTTCTGACTATCCGTAACGACTACAAATGACAGCTGGGACCAACGGCTTAACATGTTTTCTGAGACACGGAGGAAACTACTCTATTATGTATCAAATGAAAAAAAAAAACAGCAAAATATATTTTTCGATTTCTAATAAACATGGTTTTTTTTTTTGGGACATGCCTGTTCCCAACCACTGCAAGTCCCGGGAGCCAGGATCCACAGTCGCGCGACCGCAAGAAAAACGCCGAGTCAACAAAGCAAAGTCCCGGCGAAAAGATTTAACTGTACTCGTATTGGTTTCAGCAATGAAATTAGCCAGCGGAGAAAATACAGAATAAACACCTTTCACTGTGTAATAAATTTGATTGTATCCATTATCAGTTATCTTTCTCACTCCTACATAATAAGAATCTCCCACTTCTAGCATATCTCGAACTTCTTTTGCCTCTGCCTCATTTTCTATAACCGCCAGTATACCTCCCTCAACGAAGCAAGTCTTCATGGCTTCCTGCCACAGTTGCAGCTTTTTATGTATTTTGAAGCATTTTTTTGACGCTTTTTTGTATTTGTAACCTGAAATTATAAAACTTTGCATTTTTCACTGTAACATTAAATCATTAACTTACTTTTAGAAAGAGTGACAAGGTGGACCGATGACCTGGTGAAGGTCGCGGGTAGCCGATGGATGCGGGACGCGCAGGACCGGTCGTTGTGGACGTCTTTCGGCTGATATGATGATGATGAAGAAAGAGTGATGAGTATGAATGATGAATTGAGAGGGAAAAGGAGGCTAAAGAAAATATAGATGGATTGTGTGAGGGATATGAAAGAAAAGAGTCATTGATAGAATGACGGTTTGCAGTAGATAATGGAAGAAGAAAATGGTTAAATTAAGAAAAAGATATTCTGAAATACTTGTACTTACCACGGTCAATGGTCGGGCAAGATTTTCCGTCAACTTTCTTGCACACGAATGAAAACAGTTTATTAGATGTTCTTAAATCATTCCTAAAAAAAAAACTGTCCAATTTTAACAGTCCACTGTCTACGCTCATAGTTATGAAATAACTATAAAATAGTGAAAAACTGTTTCCAGAATTCAGTATAGGATCAGGCATTGAGTTTCCTGAAAACGAAAAAGAAGAATAATAATAAAAATGAAGAATCAAGTATAAAAGGTGTCATTATTTGTTGTATACGAAATTCTTAGTGGCATACCTACCATCAACACTAATAAACTCTCCTAGCTTATATTCATCGTGGAATCCAACGAAGATATCTGTTATATTTGAATCTTCTGTCATAGCATTTGTCAAGTTCTTCACTATAGCCCACTCTCCTTCGGCTTTTGGATAGAATAGAGAAGCTCCTTCGTCGCCACAAGTATGAAACGCTGTATTCCAAACTGACCTAATGATGTCCCGGCCGTGAAGAGTATGAATTTTATAAAAAGTGTCAAAATTTTCTATGTAGGTATAGTCTGTTCTATAGAACGGCAAACGGTGAGATGTTGTCGAAGGCAGGAGTAAACCTGTAAAGGATAAATTCGACCAAGATTTAAGTAACAAAAGGCTTAAAACTAATCTTCAAAACAAAATCTTTATAAGGCTTAAAAAATCTTCTAAGGGCACAACAAATGTAAACTTATATTGATGTAGAAGGACTTACTAAAAGGAGATCAAATTATTATTTTACCAAAAAATATATGTGTGGGCTTAAGCCATTTAACGTCAACGAAATAAAATACAAACGAATACATATAAAAACTTTGTTATTTTTAATGTTACAGAATAAGAGGATAAGAATTTTATTAAACAAAATTTAGATTACAAATTGTGTTATACAAGAGCGTTTAGTTTCTTTAAAAATTAAGCATAAAATAATTTTGACTTCCTGAACTATGTTTGGCCAGTACCGGCAGTACCGCAGGTAGCTTTTAGGGTTTAGGATTATTGACTCACCCAGTAAAAATACGGCGAAAACAATGTACTTCATCATGGTACAACGTGAAACACTGTACTAAAGCTGGTTGACCAAGAAATACCGTATTTAAGCATGCTCGATTGAAATATCTCTTATTTAGGCTTGAATTGAATTGCGCGTCTGGACCGCGCGATTGGGCGGACTGTACGCTTTCCCGCGTTTCCGGCAGCAGGATACGAAGTTCCTACATACCTGATGCATTGCGAAGAATTTCGCAGAACTGTTAAACTGAGCGGTTGGAACGCTGGGTCATGCATAGCAATGTAATCGCAGCCTTATTTACCCAGTAAGAATATAGCACACAGAGTTTTTTATATACAGAATGATCACATAAAAATGGCATGATTATATGCCAATTCGGTAATTGGCTAATAACCGAGCAAACAATACACACACAAAAAAAAAATGGTTTAGAGATAGAGTAAATGTTTTTTTTTTGGTTCTTTTTATCCCAAAGGTTGACTGGTAGAGAATGCCCCGTTGCAATAAGTCCGCCTATGTACCACTATTGTACATGAAGTTTAAATAAATTATTAATTTTGGTTTTCCTACGTGTAGTTTTGGATTTTGAATAATTTGTGAATTTTGGCAATCAGTTTCAGATTCAGATTTGCTTAGATAATTATCGGTACACTTTGATTTTAATACTGTCTAATATACTAATTGTGTAAGTTCAATGAACAATTTGGAACTACCTGCGTGGAATTTGTTTGTTGAGGTTATTAAAACCTTACACTGAAATCACAAGTAAATAACTATTCTAGCATTGTAAATGATATGCTAGAGAACTTTAAGAACTTAGGACGTACTCGTAGTATGTCCATGGAAGTGCAATACTTCCACAGTCATTTTGATCAATTCTCAGAGAATCTTGGATCCCATAGTAAAGAACAAAAGGTAGTGGGTACACCAGGACCTAAAAACGGTAGAAGAGAGATGGGATCGGCTATGGCTTAAATTAATGTTATTATCAGTAATATTAGCTGCTAAAGTAGATAAGGACTTTTTCATAAATCAAACGCATAAATCATCACCCCAATGTACATATAACCTGCTGAACCTTTACTTTGTCTACCCAAATGCCCTTACTTTGATATATATAAGTATATATATATATATCGAGGACAAAGTGACACGAACTCCTAACTGACATTTTGGCGATTTTTTTTTACGTAGATAGATTTTAAATATTTTTTAAATTTTTTTTACTATTAACAGGCACGCGCTTGACCACCATCTCACCTGATGGTAAGCGATGATGTGGTCGAATATGGAGCACGCTTGCCTAGAAGTAACCTATTCACTCTTGACTTAAAGACTCCCAGGTTGTAGCTATCGGGAAACACAGATTCCGGCAGGGAATTCCACTCCTTAGCTGTACGCATTATGAATGTGTTCCCAAAACGTTTTGTGCGTGTGGGTGGGATGTCCACCATGTACCGGTGGCGCATCGCCGTTCGTCTTTAATTATGCAATTCCGTCGCACATTCCCCAAAATGCAACCGGTAAAAAACCGACAAGCTAGCAACTCGTCGTCGATGCTCAAGACTTTGGAGCTTCGTAGCGACGAGCCTCTCGTTGCCAATGATCCTCTTGGCTCGTTTCTCAATTGACTCAAGGGCATCAAGCTGGTATCTGGCAGATCCGTCCCAAAGATGAGAGCAGTATTCCATACACGATCGAACTTGCGCTTGATAGAGTTTGAGCAGCTGTTCCGGCGTGAAGTACCGTCTAACCTTTGCTAGGATCCCCAACTTTCTTGCAGCCACTTGAGTTTTTGCCTCTATGAAAGGGCCAAAAAAATTATAATCAACAATCGCTTATAAATAATAATCGTTTGCGTGAACTGGCAGAAGCAGCTATCTGTATATCTTATCTTCTATCTTGGCTTTTATTCTGTATATATTTAAAGCCTAGGTTGCTTATTAAGCCGCCCCTAATATAGTTGGGAAAAGGCTAGGCGGATGATGATGATGATGATTTAAAGCCAAGGTTGCTAATATCACCTATCTACGCCTAAATCAAGAAGTTGATTGAATACATACTAGTCTCACTCATCCCCCGACACCCGCTTCTTATTTATCTAAAACCTATTTCCCTTGGTCATTACATCACGCGTGAACGGCTGGACCGATTTCGCTAATTCTTTTTTTATTGTATTCGTCATTGTGAGGAGATTGTTTTAGGAATACGCTATGTGCTTCGGAGAATGAGCAATATTCAAAAATGTCTGTTTTAAACTATTGGTGCATGGTTCGATCCCCGGCCAGCGACATCTATTATTTTTGTATTTATTTTACATTGGTTCCGTTGGTTAACCTTCGGGTACGGAACCCTAATAAGAAACCACAACATATTACAATATTGCAGATACTTATGCGTCTAACTTAAGCAATCATCACGCTATGTTTTCAAGGAGCTGAGCAGCGAAAAACCAAGACATACTACTCTGTCAAGAAAGTACCGGGAAAAGATCAATAATACACAAAATGTCTGTTATTCATCCAAATTTATTTTATCACCTTCAAAGTATGCTCCTTTAGAAACGATACACTTGCGCCAACGAATAATCCATTTATCAAAACATTTTTTAAACGCTGCTTCCGGAATTGAGTTCAGTTCTCACCGCGAATTCTCCTTTATGTCTTCTATCGATTGAAAACGGGTGCCAAGAAGTGGTAATTTGAGTTTAGGAAAAAGAAAAAAGTCAGCAGGAGCCATATCTGGTGAATATGGTGGTTGCTAGATGGTATTTGTTGAGTGTTTGGTTAAAAATTCGTTCACAATGATAGCCTTGTGCGAAGGCGCATTGTCGTGGTGCAAAATCCAAGAATTTTCTTTCCACAAATCTGGCCTTTTTCGTCGAATTTGCTCTCTTAAACGCCGCATAACGCTTAAATAATATTCTTTATTTACCGTTAGACCTTCCGGTAAGAATTCAGAGTGCACAACACCGCGATAGTCAAAGAAAACAGTCAACATGACTTTGACTTTTGATCGACTTTGGCGTGGTTTTTTCGGTTTCGGTTCAGTTGGAAGGCGCCACTCCGAAGCTTGTTGACTAGTTTGCATGTCAAACTCGTAAACCCACGTCTCGTCACCAGTAACAATGCGTTTCATGAATGTTGGGTCCGAACTGACTCGTTCTAGCATGTCCTCAGCGACTTTTATGCGATTGAGTTTTTGGAGAAAATTCAGATCTTTTGGGACTAGCCGAGCAGCAACATGTTTCATACCCAAATGATTAGTTAAAATGGTACGGATCGACTCGTGAGATACAGAAAGTTCGGCGGCTATCTCTCTCAGAGTTGAATGGGGATTTTCAGTCACTATTTCCTTCACTTTTGCGATGTTAACTTCAGTTGCAGACGTTGACGGCCTACCAGAGCGAGGCAAATCTTCCATCACATCTCGACCGCTTTTGAACGCTTTGAACCACTCATAAGCACGAGTTTTTGATAAAGTCGATTCACCGTAAGCCCTCTGTAACATTTTCAGTGACTCCGAACACGAAATTCCATTGGCGATGCAAAATTTAACACAAACTCTTTGTTCGATATTTTTGTCCATTATGAAATTCGCAATACACACTATATATGATATTACTAAAACCAGCACTGTATTTAATATAAATAACAGATGCAACTCAAACTCCGCGCCAAAATGGAAAACAGTTGTGCCAATCTAACAACTACAAAAAAAACAAAAATTTGAATTTGGAACCATAAACAAATCATCCATTCCCGATACTTTTTTGACTGAATGTAAATAAGATCGGCTATTTGAACCCGTTGTTTACAGAAGTCATAGACCATCGGTTTAGATACTGCCTTACGAAAAACATGATGTGGGATCGAATCCAAACAATCGTGAATGTTTTTGAATTATATTTTTTTTTTATTTATTCATTTCCTTTTATTTATTCTTACTAATATTACCATACATTAATAATACGTTATTTTCGTATTTTGTATATTTTTTAGCATTCAAATATGTCAAAATATAATGGCCAGGGTGTTAAAGCATATGTTTGACAGAATCTATTTTCTTCTTTATTCTTTTTTGTTCGCATCATAAAGCACAAAACTTTTAGACATAAACAGGATAGGAATTATGGCAATATAGATGAAATCAACTTATATTATACGCAATGCAGATACCCGTAATGTCAGCTATTGACCCAAATAGTCTCAACGACAGCATGAGAATTACTGTATCAAAACATATTTTAAGTCTTAAAATATTTTGACAGGTCATCTTCCAAACGGAACCCACCGACCAAGCAGACCATCAATACGGATAATATTGACTATTTTTTTTGAGAAAAATAAGGGAATCTTTAAGTCAAGAGTGAATAGGTTACTTCTAGGCAAGCGTGCTCCATCTTCGACCACATAATCGCTTACCATCAGGTGAGATGGTGGACAAGCGCGTGCCTATTAATAGTAAAAAAAAAAAGTTTTATATTTCCATGAAAACGCCTGTGGAAGAAAATTATAAATACCATCCGATTAAGTTTTGTGATTTCTACATATTTACATATTTAATTTCTAAAAACTTTGCAAAGGCATTCGGTTGAAAGTCACACATATCCAACAATCTGTCATAGTAGTTGAAATAACATTTCTGCTGATGGCTCCTGCATGGCTAAAAACTTTTTAATTCTCAGTGAGCCCATGATACATCATGACCAGCTCAGTGTGTCTAAAAAGGCCACTTTTGTAGAGTCACAAGCAAATCACGCTACCCGTCACTGTCAAATTTTCCCAATCAATCTTGAACCTAATTCGTTAGCGATAAAGATGAAAATGAAATTTGACAGATTGTTGCTTGATTAATATTATGCTTCTAATATCATCATCATCATCTGCCTAGCCTTTTCCCAACTATATTGGGGTCGGCTTCCAGTCAAACCGGATTCAGTTGAATACCAGTATTTTATTATGCTTCTAATATGATTCTCCTAAAAACCCCCAGGCCTAGAAATTTTGATTATTTTTTTTTTTTTGAAAAGGCCTGGAAATTATCCGTTGCGGTTTTCATCCTCCAGTGGATCATGAGGAACAGATCACCAGGCAATGACGCCAGAGACGAACTCGCGAAGAGAGTTTCCGAGACGGTACTGCTGGATCCGTACCCACTTCCTACCGTACCTTCGTTCCGTAACCGTACCTTTCTCACAGATTCGCACGTTTTGTCAGAGATCAACTGAACTTAAGGACAACAAATGGTCACGGGCTACAAATTACAGGCAGTCAACAATTGCAATGTAAAGCAAGCCTATACAAGCGACTAACTAAACGACTTCTTAATCTAAGTAGAATAATAATAGGTATAATTACGGGTTTTTGCCCCCTTAAAACCTCTTTTCAACATAGGCGCTGCGGCACGATGGATCGATGATTTAAAGAAGGTGGCTAGCAGCGAATAGATGCCGACTGGACAAGACTGAGATGATTGGCGCTCTATGGTGAGGCTTACGTTCAGCAGTGGACGGCAATTGGCTGAAATTATGTTGATGTTGAAAGACGTCATAGACAGCCCAATGTGCAGAGGTTGCATCGACACCGAGAAATCAGTAGCCGACTTCATTCTGGAAAAAAAAATAGCCTGTGCTATCCGACGTGAAAAAGTCTTCGGAACGATCAGGTCGCTCCGCGAAACCTAAGTGTGGAGCTACGCTGGCTAACCTAGCCAGGACTCCTACGCACAGCGGAGCGAATGGGAGTCTAGGTGCGAATAACGGAATCTAAACTATACTCTCTCCGTTGCGTGGATTGTCTTTTCTTCTGGATAGAGTTTCACATTTCAACTTTATGCAGCTTTATCGTGAGTTAAAAACCCTAGAAACTTTTTTCAATGTGTGAATAGAAATGCGTTGTCATTAAAACGTTTCTCATTAAGAAAAAATACTAGACCTGGTCGGCGTTTTGAGTAGAAGAGGTAATACAGCCAATGCCTTGCATTCTAAGTTGACTGTTCGTATATCTTATCTTAGCGATCTTACCTAGCGACATCATTTACTACACGCAAACGAAGTCGCACTACAAGGTAGACCGATGATCTGGTGAAGGTCGAGGGTAGCCGATGGTCTTGTGGTCCGATGATGGAACGGGCCTGGCAGAATTAAATTATGCAATTCCGTCGCACATTCCCCAAAATGCAACCAGTAGAAAGCCTAGCAACTCGGCGTCGATGCTCAAGACTTTGGACTCGACGAGCCTATCATTGCCAATGATCCTTGAGGTAACTTGAAGTGAGCTGAAAATCTATACAAACTGGATGAAGTGACAGTTTACTTCATACTCACTTCATCTACGTTTACACAGTGAGATGTTTGACAGAATAGACCGGCTGATCCACAAAATAAATGAAAAATATTAAACATGCTGTATGTAAGTAATGAATTAAATTTATCTCTGGAAGTTAAGAAGGCTGTAAACAATATAATCTTTGTTTTCTTATGACAATTCGCCTTTGTGTACAATTACATACAACTTACTTGTTCTTTATCATGCTGCAGACATCCTGTCCGTAATGTTTCCCTATGTATTGTCAATGGACAATGTCAGGTTGGACAAAGAACGTTTTTACTAATACAGTCAACCGGTTTTGTATTCAGAGGCATTTCTAATTCCCTAAGGGAAGCTCTCTAATCACATGACCTCTCATCATCATCTGCCTAGCCTTTTCCCAACTATATTGGGGTCGGCTTCCAATCAAGCTGGATTTAGCTGAATACCAGTATTTTACGAGGAGCGGCTGCCTACCAGACCTCCACAACCCATTAACTGGGTAACACGGTACTTCATGACAAGACTGGAGTCAGATTTACTGGCTTCTGACTATCCGTAACGACTGCCAAAGATCTACAAATGACAGCCGGGACCAACGGCTTAACGTGCTTTCCGAGGCACGGAGGAAACTCGGTATGTTAAGATGGTCACCCATCCACAGACCAACCTTGGCAAACGTTGCTTAACCTTGAAGATCGACCCGTGCGGCTGTTATTATCTAGCCCCGATCTCCTCATCAATGAGCTCACTCAGCAATCACATGACCTCTCTTTGGCACAATTAGTGCCAAAGTTAGGAAGATAGAAGTCTTATGACACGAAAAAAAACCGTCCAAATGCGAGTCAGAATCTCACACGAAGGGTTCTGCAGGTAAAATATACCGAAAAAAAAACACGTTTTTCGTGCGGGAGCCCCCTTCAATTTCAATTAATTTTTATTATTTTATGAGTATAAAAAATACATACACACTCTGTGAATATTTCAACTGTCTACTTATTATGGTTCTTGAGATTCTGCCCGCTGACAGACGGAAGGACTGCCGGATGGATGGACGGATGGGCGAACCATAGTCATAGTCCTTTATTCACAAACAACTATAATTCTACGTCTATCTTTTTAATCTATCTTGTATCTGAATTTACAAATAAAATTACACAATTACAGTTTTATAATTAAAATTTAAAACAATAAAAATAAAATAATGAATTAAGATAAATTAGTATATATTGATACTAGTTGACCCGCGCAACTTCGTCTGCGTAACAATTTTCATTACTGCTCCGCTCCTATTGGTCTTAGCGTGATATTATATAGCCTATAGCGTTCCTCGATAAATAGGCTATTATATAGCCTATTAGCACACTGAAAGAATTTTTGAAATCGGACCAGTAGTTCCTGAGATTAGCGCTTTCAAGTAAACAAACAAACAAACTCTTCAGCTTTATATTTTAGTATAGATAATAACATAAAAATATTAATATAAAACATCTAGTTCGATCAAGAAATCACAATAAAATTACAACCAAAGGGTAACCCTACAGGGTTCCGTTGGTTACCCTTAAAGTGCGGAACCCTGCAGTAAGCAGAGGCTTCTGTAGAGATTGGCTGCCATGACCGAAATGGGTCAGGTAAATTTTTTAGGCAGCTATAAGTACTAACGCAACTTTTTAATGCCCGCTTTATGAGGTTTTTATCGGTCGGTTATCAATCCGTTGACGCTATTGGTTGGTTAGTGGTTAATGGACAGATAAACGACTGATAAATTACCTCAGTAACCGGGCATAAGATGTTACACACAAATATAAAAATCAGCTTAGAACACAACACACATTAGGACGAGGAGGAACTGTCCACTGCTCACAGTTCAGTGTGCAAACGTATCCAATGACGCAGCAGTGGAAAGTCCCACCTGGCCGCGAACACGCTTATTAAACTGTTGCTACTGGACCTAACACGATTCAGCAGCGACGCACATTGCTTCCTAATAAGAGCATGAAACCCATCAGTGTGCGCTTCTGCGAACATAGTTGAAGCGCTGCAGATTCGTGGTAGCCCCAATAGCACCCTAAACGTGTTGTTGTATTGAACACGCAAGGCGCTGTATGACCGCAGTGTGTAGTTAACCCACAGGCTGCACGTGTAAAGTGTTTGGCAGTAAGACTTAAAAAGAGTCACTTTCGTTTGATTACTGCTATGTGCGAACCTGCGGGCCAACATATTACACCGGACAGCCAACGCCCTACGTGCCCTTTTCACATCCGTGTCATCCTTTTGGTCCTCGGAGACCCAGTGGCCCAGATACTTGAACTAAGCGACTCTGTTTAAGGGGGTACCAGCTAAGGTGACTGCAGGCACAGATTCATAATTTTTGCCACGCCCCTTAAACACCAAAAGTTCACTCTTCTTCGCATTTTATCTGAGCCCATGGGCCTCAGTATGGGCCCATGGCCCATGGGCGCCCTTTGCATTTCAGGGCCGCGGTGAGTCTTCCCAACAAAGATTCTGCCACTGATTTACCAACCCTACTAAAGTAAATTTTCACGAGTCATTATGAACGTTTAAAAAAAGGGAAAGCCGCAGTTATGACATGCATACGAATATTTTGCCCAGCGAATAAAAAAGGAAAAAAATAAATTGCTTTTATGATGTCATTTTCTTTCATTTATTGTCGCTTACTTTAAAAGCGTTTTACGAGGAGCTCGTGGCTAGATAATAACAGCCGCACGGGTCGATCTTCAAGGTTAAGCAACGCTTGCCAAGGTTGGTCTGTGGATGGGTGACCATCTTAACATACCGAGTTTCCTCCGTGCCTCGGATAGCACGTTAAGCCGTTGGTCCCGGCTGTCATTTGTAGATCTTTGGCAGTCGTTACGGATAGTCAGAAGCCAGTTAATCTGACTCCAGTCTTACCATGAAGTACAGTGTTACCTAGTTAATGGGCTGTGGAGGTCTGGTAGGCAGCCGCTCCGCGTAAAATACTGGTATTCAGCTAAATCCGGTTTGACTGGAAGCCGACCCCAATATAGTTGGGAAAAGGCTAGGCGGATGATGACTTTAAAAGCGTTTTACGGTCTCTTGCGACACATAAGTAATATTTTTAAAGTGATTTTTGACGTGAAAACTTCTTTAGGCGCGTTGAGCACTTATTGGGTGAACAAAAATCATGGAACGCGTCATCGTCACCGAACGCTTTCCATGAGCTCGATACAATTCACAAGTTACTTAGTTTTCACTTCTATCGGCAGTCCCCAAAGACTACTCCGCCTGTTTTTTTGCTTGGTTTCTCCAGGAGTGGATCGTGAAGGTCTACTACTTTCTGTACCGCATACCTTCCAAACTGGTGACCCTCGACAAAGAACGTCAGCGCAGCATTCGTGCAACTACTTCAGCGTTACCTTCAGCCCTGACAGGGTTGCGGAATTTGTCACCGCGGCCCTGGAACGCAAAGGGTATTAGGAGGAACACGGGTGGGTTTTAGTCAGTAAGAGTCTAACACTCCCTTCCACTCCGCCCGAAGGAGTCATTTGATGATTTGCCCATCCTAAAAAAAAAAAAAAAATACGTTAAGCCAGAAAATCTGACACCAGTCTTGCCAATTGTTATCGTGTTTTCCTCAATTACTGGATTCTGAAAGTCAGATAGGCCGTCGCTCCATGTAAAAATTCTTTCGAATAAATTCCGCAAGGTGTTAACGAGCCAAGCAACTTTCTTTAACATCATGTATTGAGAAACGTTATTATTAAAACGTTTCTCATTACGAAAAATTACTAGGACTGGTCGGCATTTTGAACAGAAGAGGTGAAACAGCCAGTGTCTTGCATAATACTATTCCAAGAGGAGTCAATCAATGCTAGATATTGACTGTTCGTATAAATCTTATCTTAGAGATCTTATCGAGCGACAACATTTTTATTCTCCGACATACTCGTCCAAATTTTACCTGTACACCAAATAGCTTTGTTGACTGTACATACATCCATACATATACTTCAGCAAAGTTCAGCGGCAAAAGGTTCCCGTTATTGCTACTTACCATTTACATATTTTCTTTGGTTATAGATATAGGTTTATGTATATTTTTATTCGGCACTAACCATAGTGGTACCTATATTGTATCGATAGTGGCATGTCTTAAAAAAATATTTTATCACATGCAGTGAGTAGGAATATTTTATACACAAAGTCAAAAGTATTTTAGGGAAACAGACTGATGTTACAGTAGTTGATCTTTCAAAGATGGGTTTACCTCATATTTTGTATTTGTGGATACCGTATATCGTAGCAATGTCGTAAAACTGAACATTTCATGTGGATAGCCATCCGCCGCGTATCAATCCCATACATCTGGACCTTTAACAAGTAAAAAATATACAAGAATGTACATTTTTTATCATCATCATTTTCAAGTCATGTCAGCCGAAAAACGTCTACTGTTGAACACAAAGTATTTTATTTCAAATAAACCATTCACAGGCACTTTTGTCGTCAAGGTCGGTCAGTCTAAACATGGAAGCTATTTGCACGTTCCAAAGCGTAGATCTCTATGGAGAAGAACGTGCAAGAGACTCTACGGACACTCTTTTAAATCATGTTCTGTTTAAAATAAAATTAAGTTGCAAAATTTGCAACTTATTTTTTTTTTAAACAGAACATGAATTGTTGCTTTTGTGAGGACAATGCAAAGGAAAAATATAGCTTATTATAAAAATTTAAAATATAAAGATTAAAATAAGCCAATGGCAGTTAAGAGATGACCAGTCCCAACCGACGGCACCCGTTCACGAACATGCCGCGTGTATCGGCACCATTCAGCTCACCATTTCGAAGGGAACCGAATGATCCAACCCACGCGCCGCCATCAGCGACACATAGCTCACTCAGAGCATGGCATGCTCTGAACCATCATGCTCGTTCATGTCCAACAAGTAAAACTGTAACTAATCACATAATACGTAAATGGCTTCAGGGTATCACATTTACAAAATTTGAAAAAAATGCTTCTACTTTACACAAAACTATGGTTGTCAATGACCAAATAATGAAACATAAATTGAGAAGCCTTCTCCCAAGAGTCGCCACAACAACCGGTCCTGTGCGTCCCACATCCATCGGCTAAAAAGCTAAAGTGGCTAAAAAGCCACTTTAGGAGCCATCATTAAAATTATAATGATGTGAGGAGCTCGTGGTTAAATAATAACAGTCGCACAGGTCGATCTTCAAGGTTAAGCAACGCTTGCCAAGGTCGAGAGGCTGTCAATTGAAGATGTTTAGCAGTCGTTACAGATTATCAGAAGCCAGTAAATCTGACTCCAGTCTTGCCAAGAAGTACAGCGTTACCCTGTTAATGGGTTCTGGAGGTCTGGGAGGCAGCCGCTCCACGTAAAACACTGGTATTCAGCTAAATCCGGTTTGACTGGAAGCCGACCCCAATATAGTTGGGAAAAAGCAAGGCAGATGATTAAAATTATAATGATGTATACAACAAACATCGATACCAAACATATAGCTCAACCCCAAGTACAGCCAACAACAACACAGCTATACGATTTGCAAGTCGGAACAGTGGGGATAGCTTTGAATATTTTGCGATTGGCGATTTGACTTTAAAATACGATGCAACCGCTTATCAAGAGCAGCTCTGTTCGTTGTTTACTCGAGTGGTTGCTAACAGCCTATTTGTTTTGGTCGTTCCTGCATACGATATTCAGCATCTTATTAGAATAGAAAATAGCTAAGTACGGTTTTTGAAATGATAGGTTTTATAGAAGATAGATTATATACATTCTGTTGGCTGTGGTAGAAAGCAGCTTGTCGATTTTAACTTTTAAGGATGAATTCCACCAAATGGCATCGCGTCGGTTCGGAAAGGATACGAACAGATGCGGAAACAGCCGATCGCGTCCGGCAGGATCTCGACGCATACGATCGTCTTTTGCGAACGTATCCATTTCTGCGCCTAGTCAAATCTATACCTACTAATTTATAAAGCTGAAGAGTTTGTTTGTTTGTTTACTTGAACGCGCTAATCTCAGGAATTATTGGTCTGATTTGAAAAATTCTTTCAGTGTTAAATAGCCAATTCATCGAGGAAGGCTATAGGCTATATATCATCACGCGAAGATCAATAGGAGCGGAGCAGTAAAGAAAATGATGACGCAGACGAAGTTGCGCGGGTCAACTAGTAGTTTGTAACAGGCGAACGGAGCCGATCGCGCCTCGCAGCTTACTTTCGGCTACGACCGCGTGTCGCGGATGGCACCCACAGTCAAGCTGCTGCGCGCGACTTGGTAATGTCAACTTTAAATACTGTGTCATCATCATTATCATAATTATCAGCTGAAAGATGCCTACTGCTGGACATAGGCCTCCCCCAAGATGGGCGGGGTTTGCCATAATCGCCACGCTTGGCACCTGCGGGTTGGTGATCGCTGTGTGTGGGGTTGAGTTTTGCAGACAACGCTTTTGCCCATTCTCTGGCCGTCGTAAATACTGTGTGTGTAGGCTCGCGCTTGACCACCATCTCACCTGATGGTAAACGATGATGTGGTCGAAGATGGAGCACGCTTGCCTAGAAGTAACCTATCCACTGTTGACTTAATATTGTTGGGGCTTCAGTGACTTGAATGAAACTCCCGTATCGAGGTATAGTGTATAATATTGGTAAATAACTGCTTTTCCATTAAAAAAATATCAAAATATAGGAGCGCACAAGTTCGCGACTATTTGAAAAATTTTGGATTATATAATAGTAATTAAGGTATTTGTAAAAAAAAAATATTATCCGTACTGAGCGCCTGACCTTTTCGCATATTAAAACGAACACTGACGTCTTCACAGGCGTAATCAAATATTGTAAAATCCGATCCGATCCGTTGCCGCTTGGTGGAAAGCATCCTTTAATTTACAAAAAAAAAAAATAACTTGTTCATAAATCCCTTTCGTTGAAAAATCCTTAGACGTTTTTAATTTCGCTCAATTATCGGATCTCAAGAACAGTAACTATCTCTGAACTAAAACTTAATATAATTTGTAACTTAACCAAGTTTTTATTAATGAAATTCTGGAGCCTTTTACTTAATCTAGCACTGCGACTTTTGAGATGATTAGGTAAAGATTTTAATTTCTTGAAAAGGTTATTTTTAGATATTCTAATCTATACTAATATACGAGTATAAAGCTGAAGAGTTTGTTTGTTTATTTTTTTGATTGTTTGTATGTTTGCTTGATCGCGCTAATTTCAGGAACTACTTACTGGTCCGATTTGAAAAATTATTTCAGTGTTAGATAGCCCATTTATTGAGGAAGGCTATATATATCATCACGCTAAGACCAATAGGAGCGGAGCAGTAATGAAAATTGTGACGCAGATGAAGTTGCGCGGGTCTGGATAAAGACATAATGTCTATTCCCCAAGCACTATATTCTGTCATGATATCCTGTGTTACCTACCAGGATAACAAGTACTGGCGACGCTTGGGGGAGGCCTATGTCCAGCAGTGGACGTCTTTCGGCTGATATGATGATGATGATCCCGCGTTACCAGCATCCATGATGACCTGTCTTCTGATTCGTGGTTTCCATCCCATCACGTGATATGGAGTAGTTATTGGTTTCGTATCTATCGCATTTTGTTTTAGATGTTTTACTCTTCTGTTCTATTTTATAACAGCCACAAGAATAAAAAAACCTACCAAGTGTGAGTCGGACTCGCACAGGAAGGGTTCCGTACCAAAAATCGAAAAAATCTATATCTATCGTATCTTGTATGGAGACCTTCATACAAGATATCCTTCAATTAAAAATGTAATAATTTTTGATTCACTATTGATTTTAATAGCGAAAAAAGAAATACACACTGAAAATTTACAACTGTCTACCTATTACGATTCTTGAGATACATCGTTTCTTTGGTCTTTTCCTGTCCTAAATAACAGCCATCCACATTCCTAAGACGTAGGCTTTCTTCATTAATTCGCATGACATGCCCATATCATGAAAACTCTAATTTTACCAATTCACAGTCGACATAAAAAATCATAACCCACACTTATTTCAGCGTTAATATATTCTCAAAGTTATACATAACAACTTCTATTACATAGGATGATTATCTCCCAAAATTATATAAACACACTTTCCCTACAGACCTTAACCCTGCAGTACCTACGAACCCGCAGCATTTGCAACGCAAAGTGGCCACGACGGACAGACGTGCTCCGAATACTTTGCGGATTAAGAATTTGACTTTAAAATTAAGCAGATAAAGCCTGTGCTCCTTACCTCTTAAGCTATCCATTGATTTTCAATAAGCAAAATCCTCGAAATGTTATTTTTGTAAATGGACAAACCATCTTGTCTGTCTTGAGGTTTAGAAGCCGTAGGCGTGTCTTCGATTTATTATGTATGTACCTTTTATAGGAAGTCTTCGTTAAATCCGCTTAGAGGTAAATTAAAATGTTACATAGAAAAATATTTTTTTTGACTTGTGTTACTATTTTTGTGTATCTATTACGGGTAATGTTAGAAGGATAATTAAACTTAAGTTTACCCGGATATAAATAAATTGTATTACTCAAGTCTTTTGGGTGGAGGAGCTCGTGGTTAAAGAATAACAGCCGATCTTCAAGGTTAAGCAAGGCTTGCCAAGGTTGGTCTGTGGATGGGTGACCATCTTAACATACCGAGTTTCTATGTACGTTTTTACGGATTGTCAGAAGCCAGTAAAATCTGACTCCAGTCTTAACAAGAAATACCGGGTTACCCAATTTAATGGGTTGTGGAGGTCTGGTAGGCTGCCGCTTCACGTAAAATAGGTACTGGTATTCAGCTGAATCCGGTTTGACTGGAAGCCGACCCTAATATACTTGGGAAAAGGCTAGGCAAATGATGACTCAAGTATTTTGGGTAAAGTCCGAATATCGGATGAGAAGGTAAAATAATAATATCATTGCATCACTTCCCGTGGGTGTCGTAAGAGGCGACTAAGGGACTCGCCAGAGAATGAGCAGTAGCGTTCTTTGCAAAACTCAACACCATACACTGCGATCGCACACCCGCCGCCAAGCGTGGCGATTATGGCAAACCCCCCCATCTTGGAGGAGGCCTATGTCCAGTAGTGGACGTCTTTCGGCTGAGATGATGATGATGATAATGATAGACAGACGGGCATGGACAACTTAGTAATAGGGTCCCAGAGGCCTTTGGGTGCGGTATCCTAAAAAGGAACAAACACACAAACAAGTAACTTTATTTATTGCATTTACTAAATTTAAAAAATATAAACAGACAACAAAAACAGTACCGAGATCCATTACCAATCAATGCTTCAAGACTGAAAGAACAAAAGGGTAGGATCAATTTTACGTAATAGCATCACTTTTCACAGCTCCGCCCATTAACCTAACCTTTTTTAATCGAGTTTTTTCCGGTTTGGTCCGGATATTACTGGACGAGTAACGGACCACTTATTCGAATCTATTGAATGAGCCTCCTGGACACTAACTACTACTTTTCGAGTTTCTAACCCGTTTAACGGGTTTTAATAGATTGAGCCAACGATATATGGAGGCAATTTATTTGGCTTTTTTCTTCTGTAGTGGTGGTTAGTGCTTATAGCGAGTGCTTCTCGATTGCTTTTTAACAATTAATTGTATCGCTTGGCCGCCTTGCCTGCTTCGAAGATTTCTGGGCTGCTTTTTACGATGGCAATATATTTTGTGTTTGCGAACACATTCTTAGTTTATAGCGAATATATCAACTGCAAAAACAATACTCTAACAGTATATGAAGACAATATTTTTTTTACAAAAATAATTAAATTCGAAGGCGTGAAATTACGTAAATGTTATTGATAAATGATATATTTTGAATAAATCTTTTATATTTTAATCTTATAAATCAAATTAAACTAGATGGGAGAAAGTTCTAGAGTGGCGACCGCGTACCGGAAGACGTAGCGTTGGAAGGCCTCCCACAAGGTGGACCGATGACCTGGTGAGGGTCGCGGGTAGCCGATGGATACGAGATGCCAAGAACCATTTTGTTGTGGCGATACTTGGAGGAGGCCTATGTCCAACAGTGGACGTCTTTCGGCTGATATGATGATAAAACCAGAGATTTAGAGCCACAAATTTAGAGATCAAAGTGTCCTTAAAGGTCCATAAAATCACTGTGACATTCAAAACATATTTAAATCTACTCACAATGGTAATGCTACCAACGAAAAATATATATCGATCAGATAGCTTTCAGAGCTTTGGAAATTCACAAAAACAGATTGATCGATTTTTTTTTGTCATTGATATATCATCAAAGTTCGAAATCGACCAGATCTCGGATTACGGCATTATAAATAAACCACGGCAGAAAGGTAGATCTTTTAATTACAATTTCTCAGAATCATACATTATGTCAATCGTCTCAAAGCCTCTTGTCCCTTCAATGTCCCTAAGGCATGAAAGAATATTACCTCCGAATTCAGAATAATCCAAAAGATAAGGAGCCTAAATTTTAAATTCATTGGCACTCATTATCATTTGGTATTCCTAAAAGCGATGCCTTGCGTATTGTCCCAAGAGATTTTAAGGTCAAGGCTTCAAGGCTACCTAAGTAATATCAAAAACTAGCTGTTTCCCGTAACTTTGTTTGCATCTTTTTACGATTTCATTTGTTTTGCACGAAACCCTAATTCTTTTTTTTTATAATAAAAGTGGCCTGCATAACTCCGAAATGGATCCTGCGGCCTGCCTGAATTCTTATGACATCAGCTATCTTTCAGTGACAGTTAGGTCAAAACCGTCCCAGCCCGTTTCGGATATGAGTCAGAACATATAGATGAACAGAGAAACTGACAGACGGACATATAGACAGACAAACAGTCGGACGGACAAAAAAAATGTTTTTGTTATATTTAGGATATAAATATATAAAACCGGCCAAGTGCGTGTCGGACATACGCAGTGTAGGGTTCCGTAGTTGCACGTCACAATTGCTGACTTCTCCAAGTAGGTACATTTTAGAGATTGGTCGACTAGACCGACCTAGGGGCGGTACGACGTAAATTGCAGCAAAGCCAGCGTTTGGCTTTGATATTCTTATGCAAGGCGTATAGGACGGTTAGTACTGAAGCCTTACCGGTGCTGGCGGGTGTTCTCCCAATCGATGATCCAGAGGTGCAGCGGCGTGATGCAATGTACTACTACACTAAAGATCACGGACCCAGAGTTTTTACCGCAACACGACCGTGCTATGATCTTTAGATTACTAAAACCCCAGACTGACGTCTGAGAGGAAATTTTATCCGAATGGCAATGTAGGTGGGATAATTCCATCAAAAGCCGTCACCGCCACAAGTTTTTTTCATCCGTTCTTGAGCGGCTGGATAGGACATGGCTGGAGGTGGATCATTGTGTTGCCCAATTTCTCACAGGTCATGGCAATTTTAAGAGTAAATTATTTTCCTTTGAGCTTGTGGCCTCGCCTTTATGTCAATGTTCTACAGCTGACCATGAATACGAACAATCCGCACACCACATCTTATGGGAGTGTATTCTTTGGCAAACTGAACGCAATATTATGTCAGATAGAGTTCAGGTTACATCTGGAGTAGTTTACTATACGGACCTTGTAGAAACCAGAACAAATTTCCGTGCGTTCAAGCGATTTTGCCATACCTATTACTGGAATCAAAAGTAGCTCACAATTTAGGACCCATTACTTTTAGTGGTAATATATAATCCGTGGTGCTTGGCAACTGGGCTTAACCCAGTTGTATATGTCCCTTTGTGCCTATTGGCCTAGTTCTATTCTGTCTCTTGCTTGATACGAAGGGAAGTGGAAATTATACTTTTTTTTTTCTACTCCTCCGCTGTACTTTTCTGATTAATTCGTTGCAGAATCCATGACAGTTGAATCGTTTCTCCGGGACTCGTCAGGTTTCATTGGCTCGGCGTTTTTTAAGCGTTGCTTAACCTTGTAGATCGACCTGTGCGGCTGTTATTCTTTAGCCACGAGCTCCTCGTTGACTACGGTACTCTAAAAAGCTGTTATTTTGATATTACACATAGACACTTAAATTTTATTTATTTGTAGCGATGATCATAAAGCAGAAATCCTACTTTTGTGTAGATTTTTCATACAGATTGATCCGAATTTATTATTAGGATGAAATTATTGGACCGAAGCCAATTATTTCTTGGTAACGAAGGTAATGAATGAAATAAGTAACAATATTGAACACAATGATAATTAATGCTTCATATACTCCTACTAATTCGTAATACTTCGTATGGTACTAAGCGTACAGGACCGGGTGAAAGGTGTATCCTTTCACCTTTTAGCTTGACTCTGCCAAATTATAAATGACGTCATTTTTACGGTTTCATACCCCACGGGTAAACAGTGGAGCCCTGTTACTAGGCCTTCGTTGTTCGTCGGTACGTCCGTCTATCGGTCAGCGGGCTATATCTCAAGAACTGTAGATAGGAAGACATTTGAAATTTTGACAGATTGTGTTTTTCTGTTGCCGTTATGGAAATATAAAAATTGAGGTATATGGTACGGAACCCTTCGTGTGCGAGTTCGACTCGCACTTGGCCGGTTGCCAATAAGGCTGACATAGTGGTGTTAGACCAATTAGCGCGCCGCACAATGATAAATCGATGTTACCATCCCACATGACGAGAATCTCGTGAAAGCTGAGAAAGAGAAACAAAATCTTGACTTGACTTGAGCACACGAGGCTGTCGACATGTGTTGATTGTCGTTACGGCCAATGGCCTAATGGCCAAAAGCTTCGACGACCACCTGTCGAAGCTGGCGTTACGAGGCTGGGTAAAGGGCTTGATACAGAAGGCAGTACTCCTCGATACAGCTTGTATTATGAGAAGGTTCCTTTCTCTGAAGCCCTAACCACCGGTAGCTTGGACCCTGCTCCCAACACCGGCGGACTACAATTTTTTATATTTTTAATGTGTTTTTTTAAGTAATATTTTAAAATGTGATAAATATGTAAATAGAAATGAATAAACGGAATAATAATAATAAACATTTACTTCAGAATCTCTTCCATAATGTGTTAGTAACAATGTAAACTTGTTAACTAGTTTTAGTAATATTTGATACTAGCTTCTGCCAGCTGCTTTGCCCGCGTGGTCTCTAGGGACCGGAATAAAAAGTTGCCGATATCCTTTCTCAGGCTCTAGACTATCTGTTCACCCATTTAAATCAAATGGATCAGTAGTTTTGGCGTAAAAATGCGACAGACAGACAAAGTTACTTTCGCATTCATGATATTAGTAAGGATTTATTTATTGTAACCTGCACAAGGCACGCCGATCCTGGTGAATGTTTATGTATTGTTTGCTAACAAAACCGTGGATATCAATGACGTAATAACTTAAAGCTCATGTAAACAACAAGTTCTTACTCTCCGGATCAGAATCTAAATGAAACGAGGTGTCATCTAAATAAAACAGGAGTAGCATCCAGTTGCGTGCCTGTTTTTAGTCTGAGTATGAATGTGACCAGCTTTAAAGGTACTTCAGCTGTTATTATATACTAGCTGACTCGCGCAGCTTTGTCTGTGTCACATTTTTCACTAATTCTCCGCTAATAATGGTCGTGGCGTGATGTTATATGGTGGACATCCCACCCACACGCACTAAACGTTTTGGGGAGACATTCATTGTGAGTGGTCGCAGGAGTGAAATTCCCTGCCAGAGTTTGTGTTCCCTGGTAAATACAACCTGGGAGTCTTTTATTCAAGAGTAAATAAATAGGTTACTTTTAGGCAAGCGATAACGCGGTCAAAGATGGATCTTTGACCGCGTTATCGCTTACCATCAGGTAAGATAGTGGTCAAACATACGTTTGACCTGTCAAAAGTAAAAAATAAATATTTTGGTGTTTATTGTGGTGTCATATGTTCCATTGACAGTCTATGGGATGGCATTTTAAATGCAATTTACATATCTTGTAATGCAGTTGCCCTAGAGGTAATAAAACTTCAAGGTCAGGGTGACTGAAATCCCTACAACTTGAAGTAAGTAAAATCTGCAATATGGACAACATCCTCTACTCATAAAGTTCTCCCTTGATCAATAACATTTAAGTATACTTGTAGTTTACCAATTATTTGGTATAGCTACAAAAAAAAAAAGAAAAAAAAACCTTTAAATCAAAGTATAAAGAGTTAATTTATCATCAAAGTTTTTAATCAACAACAAACGTAACAGAATAATCATAAGTTCCAAAAGCAAGGTTGTCTCATTAATACCCCGCGACCACCTTCCTTCTCAGATCATATCCAATTCCTGTGGGTTTCTGAGCCCTCCGGCCTCCGTTGGAGTGACAGGTCACGTATACCGAGGGTCCTGAGCCCACGGTATCTGATCAGTCCCTTACACTGACTTAAAACTCTTTAGGCGCCTAGGGACAGGAACTCGTGTGTGGTTTTTAATGTTTTCGGGAGGTACTATTTGAAAAGATAATGTTTGTTTACGTTTATTTGGGAATGGCTTTAATTAGAATTTTAAGGACTGTTTTCGAGAAAATAATGTGCATAATTATAATACGACCTTATCAAGAAAGAAGGGTCATATCTGATACATTACATACAACTTTTTACTTTATTTTCTTGCAGTTCTCGGCATGCTTTATGACATAATGTTTAGTTTTTCACAAGGAATTTGAATTGACGAGTTTTATTTATTTATTTAGTTTGCAAAAATAAATGGTAGGTACATGAATCTTCTTTGGCAAAAGGATCGGATGTAGTGATTACTTATATCGAAATGTGTTAGGACCGACTCACAGAACAGATAAAGGAGGAACCTCCTTTATCTGTTCAGTGGGCCGTATGGCTCAGTCAAACCGGACTCAGCTAAATAAGAGTATTCTACATGGAGCGACGCCTATCTGTCTCCTAAATAATAATAATAATACATTTCTTTATTAGGGCACTAAGTCCCAATATTACAATTAAATTAAATTAAAACAAAACATTAATAAATATAAAATCACAAAATTACAACTTAAAAAATTACAAATAACCATATTACAATACAATTTAATCCAATTAAAATAATAATAAAATAATCATTAAAATCAAAATAAAAAGACAAACTACAATTTGATTCCGTTTTCTTCACTTAATGTGGCCAATGATTATTCACATTAAAAAATATAAAGTACAATAAAACTGGTTCCTAAAAGCCTTAACGCCTAATGGCAAAATAAAGAACCTACAAGTAAATCTATCTCCCATTTTCTTTCAAATCCCACTCATGTTCTGAAAACCAGAAACTTTTACTGCAAGTTCCACATATAATTTCACCTTACGTATGATAATACAGTAGTGGTCATACATCACCCGCGACCCTATTTAATAATCAGCTGGAATCCGGAACATAAATCATGGACGGCGTCAATGTAGCTAATTAATTCAGACCACGTCGGACCGCGATATCTCCGGCACTAGGGTACCTGGTATTGCTATCTTCACAACTTTGCGTTTTTCGCTGGAGTCTATTGGAGAAGACAGACAAAGCTGGAAAACTTGTAGGTACTTATCAAACTGTTGTCTCGTTTTGCGAATAAATAAAACCGTTCCTGAAGCTTGTGCTGCAAAAAGCTAAATATTAAACTTTGTCTAATAGCGGAACGTCGTAACTTGATGATGCTATGTCCGTGCTGTGGAAACCTAACTGTATTGCAGAAACGACGACCAGGGATGAACTTCCTATACCCGTTCGCGTATGCTGTAAATGGGAGCAACCTCATAAACCAAAAAACACTACTGTACTTATATGTACTAAAGATACTAGTTTCTGCCAGCGATTTCGCGTGAATTTAGAGTAGGAATAAAAATAAATGTATGTGTTGATCTAGTTTATCGACTGTCTGTGTGCCACATCGAAACCCGTACAGCATTATTTGCGTGAACAAATATATAAACTATCTTTTAGTTTATTATCAGGAAAGAGTACTAGGGTAGTAACCTTTTTTTGAGGATGGGATATCAATACCCACCCGTGTAAAGTAGTAATTTGCGTGCTTCTTTGCCTCATTAAAACTGCCTGTCCATTGACGGGGAGCGGAGAAAAGGAGAAATATTAACCAATAGAATTGCACACACACTGACACACTGACATTTTATGCAATTCCTTTGATTAATATTTCTCCGTTTCTCCACTCCGCTTCATCACTCTGCGTCAATAGACAGGCAGCCTTATTTTTTATTATATTTTACGATTCAATTATAGCTGATGAAAGTAAATAAAAATCATCATCTGCCTAGCCTTTTCCCAACTATATTGGGGTTGGCTTCCAGTCAAACCGGATTCAGCTGAATACCAGTGTTTTACGTGGAGCGGCTGCCTACCAGACCTCCACAACCCATTTACTGAAAGTAAATAAAAATAAAAGATATTACTTAAAGGATCTTCATAAATAAAATACCATTCGTCCAGCGGAAATAAAAAATATTTTTATTCGTTTTAACCTCCTGAGCTTCCAATGCTCCACCGTTGTATCGCAAATGGAACCTTTTGGTTCCACCGGCGGACATAGAGGTTAAAGCACGCCATTCAATATATCCGTAAAACTTTTAAGACTCTCACAATAATCCGATGGCACTTCATAAAGACCGGCAGTGTCATGCGGCAAAATATTTCATAGTGTTAAGGACAAGCGCTATTTACAAGTATTAAACAAGACTTCACCTTTTTTTAGGGTACCGTACCCGAAGAGTTACCAACGGTACCCTATTACTAAGCCTTCGCTGTCCGTCTGTCCGTCCGTCCGTCCGTCTTTTTTTTTTTACTATTGATAGGCACGAGTTTGACCACTATCTCACCTGATGGTAAGCGATGATGTGGTCGAAGATGGAGCACGCTTGCCTAGAAATAACCTATTCACTCTTGATTTAAAGACTCCCAGGTTGTAGCTATCAGGAAACACAGAATCCGGCAGGGAATTCCACTCCTTAGCTGTACGCATTATGAATGTGTTACCAAAACGTTTTGTGCGTATGGGTGGGATGTCCACCATGTACCGGTGGCGCATCGCTGTTCGTCTTGTGGTCCGGTGATGGAACGGGCTTGGCGGAATTAAATAATGCAATTCCGTCGCACATTCCCCAAAATGCAACCGGTAAAAAACCGACAGGTTAGCAACTCGTCGTCGATGTTCAAGACTTTAGAGCTTCGTCGCGACGAGCCTCTCATTGGAGATGATCCTCTTGGCTCGTTTCTCAATTGACTCAAGGGCATCAAGCTGGCAGATCCATCCCAAAGATGTGAGCAGTATTCCATACACGATCGAACTTGCGCTTGATAGAGTTTGAGCAGCTGTTCCGGCGTGCAGTACCGTCTCACCTTTGCTAGAATCCCCAACTTCTTTGCAGCCACTTGAGCTTTTGCCTCTATGTAAGGACCAAAATGGAGAGTAGATGTTAATGTAACCCCAAGAAGCTCAAGTTGGTCGGTTATCGGCACGGTTTCACCGCGGAAATATGAAGCTGGGTGGAATTGGCTCCTTTTGGCGGAAAATAGACACTCTTGGGTCTTAGCAGCATTGAAGTTGACTAGATTGGCATCGCCCCATTCAGAGACAGCCTGTAAGAACATGTTCAAGCGCTCAACCATTGCCTCCTGGACAGACCGTATCTGCGACCCACCAGCTCGTGCGTCGGATACGTATCTCTCAGCAACAGTGCTGTCGTCTGTACACCCAAAGGTACCGGGTTTAAGCAGATCATTAATATGCAGCAAGAACAATGTTGCCGTCTGTCTGTCAGCGGGCTGTATCTCAAGAACCGTAATAGATAAAGAGTTGAAATTTTCACAGCTTGTGTATTTCTATTGCCGCTATAACAACAAATAATAAAAAATAAGGTGTATGGTACGGAACCCTTCGTGTGCGAGTCCGACTCGCACTTGGCCAGTTTTTTTTAAGGATGGGAAATGATCAAATGACTTCTCCCGCTCTGGGTGGAGCAGAAGGGAGTGTCAGACTCTTACTGAGTGAAACCCATCCATGTTCCTCCTAGTGCCCTTTGCGTTCCAGGGCCCCGAACCAATTCTGCAACCCTGGCAGGATCAAAGTCTACACCTAATAAAATAAATAAAATAAAAAAGCCTTTACTAATCCATTTGCATGTACATTCATATGAATTGTAATGGGTTTCAATGAATTGTAATAGTTACTCTGATATGCATGCTGTCTGGACCCCTCTTCGGGTGAAGGCCACTCGTCGCGATTGCTTTCGAAGTCGGACCAATTTTGTGTTCTCACGGTCTCTATCTCGTCCTTCCACCTTGCCTTTGGTCTCTCTCTGCTTCTGTAGCCATGAGGTCCTCTACACGTAGTCACGGCCTTCGTCCTGTTTGCAGTGTAGCGTGCCACGTGACCTGCCCACCTCCATTTCAGACCTCGTGCGAAGGACAAGGCATCCATCACGCCAGTCTGCTTTGTTATTGCCTTGTGCCAATTATTTTTTGTGATCTGCATTCTAAGGCTCTTTGGCATGTAGTTAGATTCCTGTTGGTTGTTGAATCAAATATACGCCTGTCTATTTCTTCTATGTTAGTCTACACCTGCAAAGGACAAAAAAAAGACGGATGGATTGTGTGAGGAGCGATATGAAAGAAAAGGGAGTTAGTGATAGCGTGACGGCTGATCGAACAGAATGGAAGAAAACAACGTGTTGCGCCGACTCCAAGTAACATGGGATAAGGGCAGGAAGATGATGAAAGTCTACCCCTGCAATTATTAGTGTTTTCAAAATTTTTTGTCACAATCTCCTCTCTTGCTTCATCATCTGTCATACCTTTTCCCAATTACAATGGGGTCGGCTCTCAGTCAAACCAGATCCAGCCGAATATTATATTTTACGTGGAGCGGCTGCATATCAGACCTCCACAACCTATTAATTGGGTAACACGGTACTCCTTGGCAAGACTGGTGTCAGATTTTCTGGCTTCTATCCGTAACGCCTGCCAAAGATCTATAAATGAAAACCGGGACAACGGCTTAACGGAGGAGTCTCGGTATGTTACTATGGTCACCCATGTACAGACCAATCTCGGCAAGAGCTGCTCAATCTTGAAAACAAGCCTTGAGGCTGTTATTATTTAGCCACGAGCTCCTCTTTTCCCCTTCCTTACTTATAATTTCAAATTACATTACAACAAGAACTATCAAATTCAAATATATCAAATGATGTTAACATCATTATAAATAGCTTGCCAGCGTCGCGCCCGTTTCGCTCGCATGAGAAAATGACCCTATGGGAACGTGATTCCGAGATTAAATGTCCAGAATGTCCTATTCCAGGATATGTTCTAGCTTTGTGTTAAGTTTCATTCAAATCCGTTCAGTCATTAAGAAAAAAAGAGGTAACAAACAAGTAAACTCACTTTCAGATTCTAATATAAGTACAAAATCCCGTTTTCTTTTTGCTGTTCAGTTATTAGTTTCATCAATAAATAAAATATTGTTGCCTTACTTGGGAAGAGACCCCACGACACAGGACCCCACGACACAGGGCATCCTAGTGTGGGATCCAGGGAATTTGAAGAAACCTAGCACTTAAGGCATTGCATATTATGTACCGCAATATTGTCTAACTACTATACAATGTGTTATTGAACTGAATAAATTTATTATTATTATAATAATAAGAAGCGCTTCACACAAAGCGATAAATACACAATAATGTAATAAACGTTGATGTAATTAAGAGCCAAGTTATCCCTCTCCGATTATTAACGAGCTCGATCGCTGAATTCAGCGGCTGTGCATAGCTCAGTAACTGATTAATTCCATTCTTAATTCAGCGTTCCGATGAACGGGATGTAGCTTTACCGAATTGTTTTTTTGCATTCTGGTTTGTGCCATCTTGTTTAAGCCACGTTATTGTTTATTTGCTTCATTTTGTAGGCTTTATGATTTGGGCAGATTATTTTTTTTTGGGACACACCCGCCACACATTTCCAACCACTGCAACTCCTGAAAGCCAGAAACATTAGTGGCGACCACCAGAAAAACGCCGAGCCAATCAAGCCCGACGGTGTCGGAGAAACAACTCCACTGTCTTTTATCCCGCAACGAAATTAAAGCAAGAAACACACTGGTCCTGCGTACGCAACGTATGCAACGCTTTTTTTATCGTATCATATGTTGCGTTGCATACGATAATTGTGTTTCTACTGCATAGTTTTTCATATAAAATCAAGAGTCTACATATCATAATGCGTTGCATACGTTGCGCACGTGGGACCAGTTTGTCTCTAGCTTAATAAGAAAAGTACAGCGTAGGATTAGGAAAAACGGGCAGGGCATGTTAATGAATATACGAATAATTTACGCGACGGGTCCCGCCAGGGCCAGTGCCTGCCAGGTTTGCGAAGCTTGTTCGAAAGTCACCGCGGCCCTGGAACACAAATGGCATTAGTGAGCAACTCGGATGGGTTTTAGTCAGTAAAAGTCTGACACTACCTTCTGCTCCACTCAAAGCGGGAGGAGTCATTTGACATTGTGCGTCAAAGGAGTGCACTTTACTGCCCCAGTCTGTGTTTCCTGATAGCTGCAACCTGGAAGTTATCAAGTCAAGAGTGAGTAGGTTACTAGTGATAGGGCAAGAAAGAAAAGAAATAAAAAAAAAGAAAGAAAATACGTTTATTCTGCCAGTATTGGTAGCAGGTTAGTTGCTCTATCGTCAACCACATCAACGCTTACTACTATTGAAATAGTAGTCAAACGCTAGAATAATAAAAAAAGTATTTAAGTACATAAATCTCTGGGTGTCTCCAATAAATATATCAATTGTCGCTTCTTTTTAGCGTAATATTCTCTTTACTACATTTTTCCACAGTTGGACAGAGATTGAGAGACTCTCCCATGGCCGTATTATGAAAATAATGTAATTATTTCCATACACAATATTCACATAATGTATGTATCAAGACAAAAAAACTAGCATAATATCACCACAGAAGTTTCACAAATTAAGTACTAAACCACAAAACTTACACATAAAGACAAAGTTGCAGCCGAATTCAACGAGAAATATCCCCGTACGGTCTAAAGAACTTTTGTTTTGGAAACAACCCCGTTGCTATAGGGACTAATTTTAAATGATTCCACACGAGGACTGAAGGGAGTTTGGGCACAATATCGTAAAATTCAATTCACTAACTTCCACCGCGCTTACCCGAGGGGAATCTACGAAACAAAACATTGGACAGTTAGTACCGAAAATAGAAGGTTCAATTGAATAAGTTGTTTTTCGTAATGATTTATTGTATTTGTTTGTTTTTGTTCTAGATTTATTTATGGGGTGATTTTTTGAAGGTTTTTGGAATTGAATAATTGGGATTGTTTAGGCAACTCGTTGATTTATGAAGTGGTTGTAGCCAATCAAAGTTCATAGGATAACTATAACCTATTTGTATTGGAAATAATAATTACCACCACAGATTACGTACGTATCTTCTCAATCAAATTAATTTAAATTCCCAAGGTTGTCTGAAAAAAAGATCGTTTTCAGCGATAAGACTGCCCATCGTCACATTCTATTATTTTTTAGCTGGTATTTTAATTTGTGTGGTGTACAATCTATACTAATGTTATAAAGCTGGACAGTTTGTTTGATTGAACGCATTTATCTCAGGAACTACTGGTTCAAATTGAAAAATTGTTTTATTGTTGTACATAGCCCATTTATCAGGAAGGCTATAGACAAAGTCAAAGTCAAAACGTTTATTGCAATTAGGCCATTAAACGGCACTTTTTACGTCATTCACATTTCAAGTAATATAAAAATACTAAAGTGACTCTACTGTATATTCGGAAAGGTAGATTCTAATGGAGAAGAATGTACAAGAAACCCCATAGTTACTCTTTTCAAATAAATCTTTTACAATGTTTGGTATACAAAAATTTAGTTATTATATGTGAGGACCATGCACCGGTATGCAGAGGCAAACTCATTAATTTTCTAAATAAGTACATTTACAGATATTGGAATCACTAATTATACACGGCTATACACGGCCCCAATGTACCCGATATAAACTACTTCTAGGCGCGTTTATTAAAAAAAAAAAATAGTAAGAAAATAGGTACAATAAAAATATATAAAGCTTTGGAATTATGAAATACCCTGTTAATACCTAATGCTTACGTATCAAAACAATGTCCCAAACCATTCTGCGACGTCCTTGGACCACAAGATTCAGAATGCGCTAGCTCCTGGATGTTTTAAACTACGTCATGCATCATGATAATGAATAAAATTTAATTTTTTTGGTAATTCAAATGTTCATAAATATATCATAAATATTTTTTTTTCCATCATGTTATTGGATACATTAAGTGGGCTGCCGTTGTTAGACGACTAAAATGGCATCGTATATATAAAAAATTAGCGGACGTCACGTGGTTTCACCCGCGTAGTTCCCGTTCCCGTAGGAGTTTGGGAATAAAATATAGTCTATGTTACTCCGAGATAATGTACCTATCTATTGCTGAAAGAATTTTTCAAATCGGTCCAGTAGTTTTTGAGTTTATTCATTACAAACATACGCAACACACAAAAATATTTTTTTTTTCATCTTTATAATTTTTTTTTTATCATTATTAAACATAGATAGGTACACCTTTTTGTTTTACATACAATTTATACTCGCCAAACTTATGAGTTTGATGGCGTGAATTATTAGTGTAGATAAAGTGACTCTAGTGTCCATTCGCTAAGGTAGATTCTTATGGACAAGTACGGACAAGAAACTGCATAAATACTCTTTTGCATTCGCATCTCAGTCAGAATCTGTCAAAAATGTGTGAAAAATAAAGTTTTTTTCCAGAGATTATGACTGAGATGTACGAATGTGTGTGTGTATGTGTGTGTGTGTGTGATGTGTGTGTTTCTTCATCTATCTTTTCTGTAACTTATATGGTGTACATAATAAAGAGTATTCTATTCTATTCTATTCTAATGATATTTATGTAAATAATATAATTAGCACTCTCATATTGTATTATCATGCTACTGGCAGCACTGTAGAGGAGACCTGGGCCTCTAAAAAAGCCACTCTAGCAGAATCAGAAAGCAAATCACGCTGCCCGTCACTGTCAAATTTTCCCAATCAATCTTGAACCTAATACGTTAGTGATAAAGATGAAAATTAAATTTAACAGATTTTTGTGTGATTAATATTATGATTCTAATATCTTCTTCCACCTGCCGTTAATCCCGTCTATTGCCAGGGTCCGCCTTCCTACTTAGCTTTCTCCACTTTGCCCGATCTTGAACGTCCTTCTCAGTCAGGCCATTGGCTCTCATGTCGGACTTGACGACGTCCAGCCAGCGCTTCCGAGGGCAACCACGGGACCTAGCCCCAAGGACAGCCATATTCATGCATCTCCGACCAACGTACCCCATAGGGCGGCGCATGATGTGGCCATAGCATTGGACACCGAGACTACCTCGGATGAAATAGTTGCGTATACGATCGGATCGCGCTACGCCACTCATCTACCTCAGCATCTTCATCTCCGTGACGCGAAGCTCCTGGGTGTGTCTGCTTAGTGCTGGCCAACACTCGCCGCCGTACAGTAGGACAGGCCGTATGATGCATTTATATATCTGCCTCTTGAGCTTCGGAGGCATTATGATTCTCCTAAAGTGGCCTTTTTAGCCCCCCAAGAGATCACAAGAATATCTGACACTGACATTAGTGACATTTACTTTCAGTGTGATGGGAAATAATGGTTTTAAATGACGTTTTCTACGTTTTTATTGGTAATTATCTTCTTTAATACTGTGCATAATACTTTCGATTCCAAAAAAAAAAAAACTTTTTTTTATTATTCCGTGTCCGTGTACCGTGAAATTTTTTATTGAAAAAAGCCGATTACAGTCTTTTATTCATCTTAAGATGGCGCTGCACGGAATTATACAGCGCGAACTCGAGCATCGTAATAAAAACTGAACTTATGTACCTGCAGTAAAGCATCAGTACAGTATTAATACGTCGAGCGTTTTATAAGCTTTTCAACTTTGCCAATAAAATAAGTCAGGTGCGTTTATAAAAATATGCGTCGTAAAGTGTGTAACTTCGCCTTAACTGGCACCAACGAGGGATAAGGTCGATTCACACATCACGCATTCTTCTTTGAGGCCAGAATTTCATAGCTAATATTTTATAAGTAAATTTCGAAATTCACAAATGTGGTACATGTTCTTTATAATGAATTTCTTTGTTTTTGAGATTCGACTACAGCCGTTACTGTTTCGACTGCCAGTTTTTAAATACATTTCCGTTTCGTAGCATCACGTACAGCTGTTGTCGTAAAAAGATTTTAAACCATTCTTAATTAACTCAGTAAGGTTTGCGATTGCTTTTGGTTTCCGGAAACGCTTTGTAACGAATGTACTGTGTACGTCATTGGGTGTGTTGTGCATTTAAAAGGACGAAGTGTTAAATGTAATGGTAATTTCAAGTCAAATGTTAAATAATGCAGGCGAGCGATTAGCCATTTCATTATTTCAATTTTTAGTCCTAAAAACTGTGGATGTTTAAGGCTGCCTGTCCATTGCCGCGGAGCGAGGCAGCGGAGCGGAAAAACGGAGAAATACTAACCAATGAAATTGCATAAAAGGTGAGCAGTGACTGATGTGACAGTGAATTCCATTGGTTAATATTTCTCTATTTCTCTACTCCGCTGCCTCGCTCTGCGTCAATGGACAGACAGCTTTAAGCGTAGGTTATGTATGGGAGTAAACTAAATTTCTTCTAACTATGAAACTCCGTTATGAATTACTAGTTTGGTTTGTAAATTATGGCAAACGTCATGCCATGACCTAGCGTATTTACCTAGTTAAATATTAATAGATACTAGAATTAAGAGAGAGGTCTAAACCTTATAGAAGAAAATGAATTTTTATTAACGACTAGCTGCTGCTCGGAGTTTCGCTCGCGTTAATAAAGAATTTTACAAAAAGTACCAACAGGGTGTTCTAGAAGTTAGTCTATCCTTAAATATGACCTCGTACTTCTGGAACACCATGTATAACTGTCTCCAAGATCTCACCTACGGTTGTACCCAAATTCGTCAAAATCGGCTCCGCAATTAAAGGCGGAAACCCACCGCATCGCACAGAGAGGCTACGCACGTGTGTAAGCCTTCGCCTTGCATGGAAATGTATGAGATTGTTTCCACTGCAGCCCACGGACAGGCTACGCATCAATTGACGTAATTGGCACACGCGTGGCTTGCTCAAATATGGCGTCCACGTAGCTAAACGCTGTCAACACCATGCACGCTGTGCACGCGGTACACAATATACAAGAATATGAACCCACGACTATGACAAAACTATATTCTTGCAAAAAATCCTTGCGTAGTCTCTCCGTGTGGTTCAAAAAAAATCCACAGCCTGTATTCAATCTCGGTATTTGTGGGACTAGGAACTTTCAATTCCGCGGGATCCCGGTATTTGCGGGTTCCCGCATGTACAAATTATTAATATTTATACAAAGCAAAAGAAACAATGAATTATCAACATAACTCCACATTTATTTAAGTTTTGCTATTAGCATGAGATCAATCGAATCACACTGCGTTTGTTTATCACAGAAAACAAAATTTATAACTATTAAATTAAAATATAAACCAAAAACATTTTCAACTGAATGCTGACTGCAGTAGTAGAAGTTTTATCAATTTGTCAGCACTCAATTGAACATTTTTGCAAAGAAAACATAACATGCGGGATTGGAAACTGATGCGGGATCCCGCAATATCGAGATCTCAGTATTCCGGGATTGGAACCTCTACGTTGTCAAATAAATGCACCACGTGGCCGTGCATAGCGTGCACCGCGGTGGGTTATCTATGAGATCGTAACAAGCAAACAAACTCACTTTTGCAGAATGTTAGTAAGGATTAAGATAGATCATAAATAAGTTTGCAATGACTGAATCCAATTTAATGCTAGATCATTGTATTAATTCGAACCTTCATTAAGTAACAATTATGACCATGGTAATAAACAGTTGTGTGAATCATTTGATTGATCTTGCAATTAGATGGATGATGTTATATTTATTTATTATAACTTTATAGTATAGTATAGCACCAACGGTGGGTAAATGATGGAAAAAATGGAAAACAAAACACACACAATGGGCGGCCTAATCAAATTCCGCCTTCTCTTCGAGGCAACCTGGGATGGACAGTATTTGCCTGGACATGAAATTGGGGTTGTCGTTTTGTGTGATCAATTGAGATTATTGAATGATTTAAATTCTGTTTTTCAATGTGCACAGGGTGCGCAGTGTACTGTGAATCGTTGTTCCAGTATCTCAGCTGGGATGATGAACCAGTGATTACTTTGTTATGGGTGTTCATCAGAATCTGATTCAAATACTCAAGATCTGCTGCATTTTACCTCACGGCATGCAAATCATTAGGTGCAATAATTAAATAAATAGAAAATGTTAACAATACAAATAGAATTCACAATGAAAAAAAAAATATCATCATCTCACATCAGCCGAAAGACGTTCACTGCTGGACAAGAGCCTCCCCCAAGCGTCGCCACAACGACCGGTCCTGTACGTCTCGCATCCAACAGCTACCCGTGTAAGTTTATTTATTGTCACTAACACTAAATGAGTCATTGTTGCTCGCAATAAATAATTTAATAATAATAATTGTGCATGACGTACACAGTATATTATGTACAATGATATGATTGTATATAGATTTTCAGCTTAGGTATTGTATTGCCTCCAGGCTGTCATTTGAAAATCTTTGGAGTTCGTTACGGATGGGCAGAAAGACTTTTGCCAGTGATATCGTGTTACCCAGTTACAGCCGCACGGGTCGGACTTCAAGGTTAAGCAACGCTTGCCAAGGTTGGTCTGTGGATGGGTGACAATCTTAACATATCGAGTTTCCTCCGTGCCTCGGAAAGCACGTTAAGCCGTTAGTCCCGGCTGTCATTTGTTCTGGCATTTTGCTGAACTGGACCTATTTGGCGCAGCCGCGGGGCACACGATGTTATTGTTTTTATAAACAATTTGCATTTCCTTTTGTTGTTACAAACATTCTTTGGCAGTCGTTACGGATTGTCAGAAGCCAGTTAATCTGACTCAAGTCTTGCCATGAAGTACCGTGTTACCCAGTTACTGGGTTGTGGAGGTCTGGTAGGCAGCCCCTCCGCGTAAAATACTAGTATTCAGCTAAAATTCAGTTTGACTGGAAGCCGACCCCAATATACTTGGGAAAAGGCTAGGCAGATGATGATGATGATCGTGTAACCCAATTATGGGATTGTACATTATAGATGTTGCGGAATCTGTTCGAAAGAGTCACTGCGACCCTGGAACGCAAACGGCATTAGAAGGAACACGGATGGGTTTTAGTCAGTAAGAATCTGACACTCCCTTCTGTTCCACCCAGAGCGGGAGGAGTCATAAGATTATAGAGGATGTCGTTCGATTTAAAATACTGGTACTCAGATGCATCCAGTTTGTCAAGTTTACACTAACAAAGTTGGGATAGAGGCCAGGACGATTGATGGGTATATTATTTGAAGCTCTGAAAAAGGAGAAAAAAGAAAGAAAGAGTTAATTTACGCTAAGCATGACGCATACCATAAAAAACGAAAATATAACAAAAACTAGCACCCCGCTACTTACGCTAGCAGCCCGCGACTTCGTACGCGCATATTCTGTTTTCTTCCCGTTCCTGTTGGGATTCCGGGGAATCCTATATAATTTGAATTTTATTTATATTGATGACTGTTAATCGGGTTGTGCAAGTTAGGAAGATATGGCAGGACAGAAAATCACTTTCTGTATTTCAATTTTGAAAACTCGGTGTATAAAGAAATAAATTGAGGGAAGAAAAATTTCCAAAAAAAGAACGACTTTTTATTTACATTCACAATTTCACAATTAATTTTCTTCTGGAAAAGTGATATTATTAATTGTTTTACGTAACAAATAAATAAAATAAATTGATCTCCGGGGACCGGTGTAAATCGTCTCTTATCCGAACGCTGGATAATTCGGTTCAAGCCGAAACACGTCAAGTATGGGACGATAGTAAAATTTACGCAACCTTTTACGGCTCAAAGAGGTTTTAATATTTTTACTCCAGTAAGTTATAGGTTTTGTGAAGATTCTTAGTTTTAATTTGTTAGTATTTATTTATGGATTGAATTCCGAGTGAAAATGTAATGGAATGGAAGATCGATTTTTAAAAGGATTGTTTAATGTTTTTCAGGTGAGTGCCTCTAATGTATAATGTAGTAAAATCAAACATAGTGTTTTTCTGTTACTCCGCGTTGGTTTTCAAGGTAATATTAATTTCGGAATACATGTTTATGTGTAGGAATAATACTATCATTTAAATTAAAAATACATATTGTTAAGAAAATTCGACATCTTATTAAGATGAAAATAATAACTAGCACTTCGCACGCGACTTCATCCGCGCTGCAATTTTCGTAAAGCTCTATTTTTTTTTGAAAATCATTATAATAGAATTTTGTATGTTACTTCTTGAAAATTCAGCTTTCTTTTGGAGAAAAAATGGTTAAAATCAGTCTAGAACCTAGTTTCAGAGTCTATTTGGTACAAACCAACATACAAAAAAATCTTTCCTCTTTGCCCTTAATGCTGGTTCTTGTCAATACCAAAACGCTGTCTTTTTATTATAATCGATACCTAGACTTGCGTTTTGATATCTTACTTGATGGTGAGCAATTATGTAGTCGACACTTATAGAGAAGTGACCTATTCATTTTTTACTTAAAGGTGGGAGCTATCAGGAAATACGGTTTCCGTCAGGAAATTCAACTCCTTAGCTGTGCACACAATGCACATTTGAACAGAGAACCCATAGCTACGATTGGAAGGTGTAAAACAAGCCATAGCAAAGATAGTAAATTTTTAAAACTGCTAACACAGCGTTCGATCGAAGTTCGAAAAATAAAAATTCAAATCGTAGTAAAATTCTTATTTATGTTCGGCTACAATTCAAATGTTACGACTTTCTTGAAGTCTGAGTTGCCAGTTCGATTTGCTTCCGGTATTAAGGAGTTGGTTTATGGCTCTGCCCAAGCATTCGGCCAATAGCAATGAAGCTTTACTGGTTCGAATAAATACTGGATCTGATTTATCTCTGAGTTTAAAGCCGCGTTTAGGCAAATTGTTCAAATAACTTCAGCCGTATTTATTTTGGAAACTCCCTTGTTGAAATGCAACAACTTCACTAGGCCTGTACTTGAATTCAGTACGGAGGTTTCCACTATTGTAGAGACACAAGTTGGAGGACATGACTTGGAATATAGATTTATAGTTTCTAAGGCTGACCTACCATCTGAAAGCCATACCTACCATCAGGTAGACCGCCCGGTATCATGGACTCAGTTACTTTTTAGGGTTCCGTGCCCGAGAGTTAACCAACCCCCTATTACTAAGCCTCCGCTGTCCGTCCGTCCCTCTGTCTGCAAACGGGCTGTATTTCAAGAATCGTAATAGCTAGACAGGTTCTCAAGACAACTCTCAACACGTATATTTTTTAACGTAAACGTCGGACGTTGTAGTCCGATTTTAATATTTTTTTATTGGAAAGGGTATACCCCGAAGTTGGTTCTATATAATTTTGGAAAATTCCAAGCTTAAGGTTAGGAAAACAGGGGATGATTGATTGTTCAATCACATATTCTGTTATAGCGACAATACAAAAAAAAACACTGTCTTCTGCACTCATATTTCTCTTTTAGTCGTTCCAGATAAGTGTTACAGAATAAACGCTATACAATAGGAGTCATTGTACTCATTATTATGAACTTTTAGATTAGGGGCAAATTCCGAAATCGCGAAAAGAACAGCTAAATTCTCGGATGGTGTAATAATACAGGTGTGTTTTTTTTTATCAACTGGTTTGATTCCTGGGTAGGAACAAAAATCCAGTTAATGCAGTTTTAGTTTCCATTTTCCATCAAAATTGGGCTCGAGACTCTTTTTAGTGTTTTTCGATATTATAAAAAGGAGCTCGTGGCTAGATAATAACAGCTGCACGGGTCGATCTTCAAGGTTAAGCAACGCTTGCCAAGGTTGGTCTGTGGATGGGTGACCATCTTAACATAGCGAGTTTCCTCCGTGCCTCGGAAAGCACGTTGAGCCGTTGGTCCCGGCTGTCATTTGTAGATCATGGCAGTCGTTACGGATAGTCAGAAGCCAGTTAATCTGACTCCAGTCTTGCCAAGAAGTACCGTGTTACCCAGTCAATGGGTTGTGGAGGTCTGGTAGGCAGCCGCTCCTCGGGTATTCAGCTAAATCCGGCTTGATTGGAAGCCGACCCCAATATAGTTGGGAAAAGGCTAGGCAGATGATGATGATAAATTCTCACCTGGTATACTACAGTGCTTACTCTATGTGATTCTCCACGTATTTTGCAGGCTTTTATATTCCCAGTCTTGCTGTGTCTGGGTCTAGATATTTGTCTTATTCCCAGCGGCGTAATTAACTCGGAATATAGATAACATTACTGCAGGCTAACGGGGAAATGCCTTCGTTTCGTTCTGGAATATTCTGCAGTTGTTTCTTAGTGGTTTCCGTAATTTAGCTTCCCTAAAAAACCTACATATTTAAATATGTAGGTTTTTTAAGTAAATAGAACATTCAAATTAATCTGTAAATAATGCGAAATTTGTCTGACTATCTGATCCACTGTCGTAAATTCTGTTGGTAGTTTCAATGTACAATTTGACCTATAAACTGACTACAATATTGACCCAAACAAAACAACCACCATTATTATTATTTTTTCAACCTAAATGTATTCTCCCATTGCTGGGCATAAGTTTCCCTCATAGCCTTCCACTCTTCCCGGTGTGTTGTCCTTTCCGACCAGTCCGTTATGAACGCCTCTAAGTCATCACACCAGCATTTCCTAGGTCTTCCTCGGTGGCGACGCCCGTACTTTGGTTACCACTGGATAACGACTCTGGCCCATCAGTCCTGTTGTTATAAAGAGTTTTGTTAACGGTTATCTCTGGAAGTCCTGATCCGATCCTAAAAATCATTTACTGATAAAAAAAGTTTCGCTGAGTGCCACATAATGTTATTTTAATACTAAAAAAAAACCGGCCAAGTGCGAGTCGGACTCGCACGCGAAGGGTTCCGTACCATAAACCTTATTTTTTAGTATGTGTTGTTATAGCGGCAATAGAAATACACAATCTGTGAAAATTTCATGTGTCTACCTATTACGGTTCTTGAGATACAGCCCGCTGACAACAGATGAACGGACGGACGGACAGCAGAGGCTTAGTAATAGGGTTCCGTTGGTTACCCTTTGGGTACGGAACCCTAAAAAACAAAGATTCAGAAAAAAAGTCCTTCGTTTACATAAGAAATACTTTTACTTGTACATCATAAAAAACTAGAACAGGAGCTTAATAATAGTAGTACATAAAAGCAATTTTTTCATCAGCTGAAAGACGTCCACTGCTGGACATGGGCTTCCACCATGCATCCATAGGCTACCCGCGACCCTCACCAGGTCATCGGTCCACCTTGTGGACGTGGAGGCCTTCCAAAGCTGTGTCTTTCGGTACGCAGTCGTCACTCCAGAACTTTTCGTCCCCACCGACCATCTGTTCTGCGAGCAATGTGCCCTGCCCACTGCCACTTCAGTTTAGCGATCCTTTAGGCCAAATTGGGTTCTGAAATTGGGTGAAACTCCAAGCATTCAAAATTATTTCTATAAACGATTGATAACTAGATAAAGTCAAAATATGGTTATAGTGCACTATTTTTATACGTGTCACACAGTTTCATTGCGCAGACCACCGCATTGCGAACACAGTTTGAGCCAAGCAGCATTTAAAACTTTTAAATCTCTGTTTTGAATGTCTGACATTATTCAAGAGTGACGTGGCTAAAATATGGCTTGAGAGGTAAATAGCTCAGCCATAACATAGATTGAAGCAATACAGAATACAGGTTACTGGATGTCGAATGTCTCCAGCTTCCAGCAGAACGGTTTCCAGCTGGCGGCTGGGTCGAGAGGTTTCCCTCTCTCTCACACGTTCGGCCTCCTCCTTTGCTAGCATTACTGCTTCGCAGAAGGAGGTGACCGCTTCCCATGCTTCCTCGCTCCGGACCATAGATTGAACCAGGGCCGGTCGCGAGAGGTCGCCACCGCCATGTTCGGAACCCTAAAAAGTGTTTTTCATGGCACCTATTTTCGTTTGGTCCTTTAAACATCACGCGGCTCGAAGCACCAACTCTTCACGGATCGTAAAACACCTTTATGGAATCTTTTTAATGACTCTCAAAGTCGAAGCGTCATGGTGGATGAAAGAGACAATGGGGTTTTCACAGCTATAAAAGTCATTTTAATGGTTTTTTGAGATTATATGGATGGATGGAGACAAAGAAAGACCAAAGAATATACAAGGTGACATTTTATTAATTTTATAATGATCATCCTCACGTCTGTATCTATGCAATGACTAACACACACTGACTGACTACACATTCATAAAAAAATGATATTTATGAACATTTTAATTTTTTTAAATATATTTTATTCATTATTATGACACATGACGTAGTGGGAAACATCCAGGAGCGAGCGCAGTTTGAGCTTTGTGTTTTTAGGACTGCGCGGAATAGAACGGCGACATTGTTTTGATGTGTTTCATAATTCTAATTTATTATTTATTTTATTGCAATGTTTTTAATTACTTATTAAAAAAAAAATACAGTAAATTCCGCCAAATCAAACAATCTTCACTTCATTGAATACGGAGTGTCATCAGTATCGTCTATACTACCGTCGTTTATTGAAAAAATATTCATTCATCTATCTATCTACCTATCCATAAATTGCAATAAACCCGAAGCGACGAAATAGTGTCGAAATAAATGATAGTCTAGCGTTTACTGCTTATAAACTTTATGTTGCTTCTTGGGATATTTATATGGAGAGGACTATAAACTGGGTAGTGGATATTCGTTGGCTCTACAGAGAGTCCAATAGTTTCCGTTGGAAGTATTCCTTTTTATCGTAAAGTGGTGTTTATGACTTTGTGTAAATGATTACTGTTCGGAGCGAATATCTGCGCTATCTACTAGAGTAGCATAGTCGTTTATTTATCAATGTCATAACCATTTCAGTGGAAAGACGTCCACTGCTGCACCACTGGACATGACCTAGCATGGCCTGGCATGGCCTCCCGTAAGCGCCAATTCTTTGGGTCATGGTTCTGAAGTGGATCAGAGGGCCTAGTACGAATGTTTTTGACGTATAGGTAACGTAACGTAAAAATTTACTGTAACCATAATACTCGATTCGTACATAATATTTAATTTTATTTGAATTGAGAATAGATATTCATATTTTTGTTAATTTGACCAAAATACTATGATGCTGTACTTTTTATATTCAAAATTCACCTGCGTTAACGATAATGTCCGTTACTATACGTCAAAACATTCGTGCCAGGCCCACAGTATAGTCGTGTGATCAAATCAATACTATCGTAAATAATTATTCTTCTACTTCATAGCGTGTCAACGGCAATTAAATTGTTTTGTTTGACCCAATATTCAGCAATGGCAACAACATTCGCTGACACAGCCGGTCTTCACATGTACGAGTGACAGGGACAAGACGAAAGATGGATCATGGACTGCGGGGAGACGCCACACAAACACTGAAGATCGGAGTCTTCCGAGAATTCCCACTTGATGAGATTATCTTTACTGCGGCCAATCTGAGTACAGGGTCTATTAAGAATTTTCCAGGTCGACCACGGCAAGGGCCAGGTGGAAGGTTTTCCGAAGGTTCGATAAAATACTCAGGGGGTTTGAGCAACTCTTGCCAACGGTCGCTTCTTTTTGAGGTGGTATTGCCGGTAAACAGATGTCCTTCGGTTGAAATATATCGTTAACATTTCTACCGAAATACATATGCTGCTGGCTATGGCCCAGTTGGAGTCAATGCTTCGGGCCTTGGTTTCTCAAGTGGATCTCTTCTTTCTGATAGGTCACGACACCGTTCGTTGTATAGTCCCCACCATTTCCCATTGAGTGACTTTCAGATTAATGAAGGTTATCTGTGTGCAAGCACGTTTTAATGCCATACGTCATCATCGACAATACGCTTATATGAAAAAAAAAAGGTCTTCGTGTAGTCGCGTAAAAGTATTTTAAGGGTAGAATGTACTGACTTATTCGTGAAACATTCTTGAATTTGATCTCAGCAGAGTGTGGAATATCTTGAACAGCGCTCGGATTCATTGAATTATTGTTCCATTTTGCGAAGCTTCAGCCCTTTAAATATCATGGATAGAGATGCTTCATTTGATATGCACACTCAAAGAAATATAAAAATAAACGTTTGGATTTGCTCCTCGAATTGATTAACTCTTCATGGGAAAAATAGCGTGTTAACAAACTCCTGTTTTTCCTTATTTTCTTCTGCGAGTAGAAAGGAACGTAGTCTGACGTCTTTTTATTTTTTTTTTGGTGAAAAACATCAAAGGTTTGTTTTATAATACAGAATACGATGAAAACTTAAAACAGATTACGTTTTCAGATTACGATTCAAAGACTTTGGTCTTTGAAATACTTTGAATGTTTTTACTTTATGCCTAAACGGCTTTAGTTTTTAGCGTCACGGGTCAAGGAACTTGCTTTAATCAGTGGTTTGGAAATTGAGAGGAAATCATTTTGATAATTTGGTTATTAAAAAAAAAGTAACTCAGAGGATCGCATAGGAACGCTCTAACGTGATGAGTTTTTCGAGAGGCGTTAACGAAAGCAACACACTCAGTTATCGGTATCTGTGTCTGTGTGTCTGTGTATGTGTGTGTATCTTAGCTATCTATTTGAGGCATTTCTTCGCCCAGCAGTGGTGACTCTCACTTCGTTAGGTAAAGTTGATACAGACTACTGCTACGCCGTAGCAATGAACGGCTACGAAAGCGTAGCAAGTTATAACGTAGCGCGTAGCGTATTAGCTTCTGCATTAGTTTCACATTACTCTTTCTGTTTCAACGATTACTAAATCGTAAGATTAATTTTATCTTAAACACCATGGTGTTTTTTTAAACTTATGTATGTAAATAATGACATCGTAAAACTTATTCTTTATTCATACTGTCGTCTGGCACACATCTAAAAGTAACCTTAGCCCTTTTTTCTCGTATTTTTGTTAAATGATTCACAAATAACAAGGTTTGTGAAGTGCTAAATACCTGTACCCACTCGGCACTTTTTTAATTGGAGAGGGTCAAATAATTATTCATGGGCACGCTTGCACCCTGTTGGGCTTGAGAGCTTTCGTAAAGAATATTTTTAAATGTTAAATATTTTTTCGTGGAACCTTTTTATATGTTTGCCTACAAACAGTGGCTACCTAAAAGAACTATAAAGGGAAACTGTTTTTTAAAGTAAGTATTACTTTTTGAAGTCTAGCTTTTCAACAGAGACTATAATAGTCAAATTAAATTTTACTTGTGCTTTTGCCTGCAACTTCGTACAAGCTTAGCCCGTTTGTTTTCGTTCCCCTGCCTAATTGTTGTAATAAACACAAAAACAAAACAGCAACAGAATAATTGTGTGGTGGTCCTGTAAACATTTGTAATGAAATCATTTATTTATTTGAACAAATGTTTGCTATTGGCACGAAAGTGTAAATATTTGGATTTTGTGGTCATTTCAAATTATTAATGAACATTGTGCTTTTTAGTGTTTTGAATTTAATTAAAGGGCGCGAATGCGTGAAAAGATCGGAAAACAAATTTTCGGAATTGCGAGTTAATGCAGCATGGAAGCTCGTTACATCAGCAAATACATCGATATATTTGATTCATAACGTAGGCATAAGTATCTTTTCTTTCGTCCTATCCAAATGACCTTACTTATTGTTTGTCGGATCGTTGAGCTCCTTAAAGTTTTGAGTTGAGCTGTACGATAACTGACAAATGTTTGCACTGCCTGGATAGGTCCACTCAAACCTGCGCCGTGCTTTCCTCAAAAGGCCATCTCAGACGTTAACCTACATGGTTTTAATATGTTATTGACGATTGTATGGACTTCATAAGAGACTTTAACCTGATTTTGTTTCGGTTTTTTTCTCCTGCATTGATCTATCTAGAGAGAGATATATATATAGAGAAGTAAAAGATGCCCCCAAAAATCCGTATCTGCAACAAAAATAACATCAATTTCCAACTGAAGGCAGACAACGGAAATTCAAAATAAACTTCAAACTCCACCAAAACGCGTAGTTACATTCTAAAATAAAGCCTAAACTCGGCAAAAGTTTTCAATCCGCGATTCTTCGAAGTGGGGCATCAATTGAGAAGTTTTCCGAATTGTAGCATTAACAGAGAGGCCCGACACAACTAGATGGAGTAGTTTTGAAAGACTAAAGTAGTCTTGAGACTATTTTTTTTCTTCAAATACTTACTCATAGACAGTGCTGTTTTGTGAAAGACGTGTAGCGGCATTAATGCCGCCGTAAGAAAAAACATCGTAGCAAAAACCTACATCGCAACAAAAATAACCGCAACGCCATCTATCCAACCAGTAGCGATCTTCTACTACGAAATCCTGCACCACGGTATTAGAGTTTACCATGCGATTTGAACATATACAACAGTCTAAATATTGTTACGCGCCAGAATTAATGCTAGGTACATAACGACATTTACGATCATGTGGCGCCATCTAGTATCGAGCAGATGAATTACTGAGGTCAAGATGTTTCTAGAATTTTCTATGCTAGAACATTCTTTTTTTTATTATTTGTAATGGGTTTGCTCTTGACTCTAGTCTATGTCAGAGATGACAGAGACAAAGACTACGATGGAGCGAGCCTACCCAGAAGGAACCTGTTCACTCTAACTTTGAAGAGATTAGGGTTGTAAACTTTTGGAAACACAGACGCAGGCAGATAGTTCCACTCCTTGGCTGTGTGCATTATAAAAGACGTTTGAAAACACTTAGTGCGAATTGGTGGAATAGCCACAAGGTAGGTATGGTAAGATGCAGTGGGTCTGGATGTCCGATGGTAGAAGGGGGCCGGTGGGATGAGGTCGTGGAGTTCTTGGGCACACTCACCGAAGTACAATCTGTAGAAGACCGACAAGCAGTTTTACGTCGCCGATGAGCCTCTTAGCTCTGCCCACCTGCGACGCCTGGTTGGAGGATCTTCCTTTTTCAATGGAGGTTTGCGGGATTTTACACTCAATGTACCGCATACCCTCCATAGCCGTAACTGGTATATTTTTGACGAAATTAAGACAAGCTATTTTTTAATTAGTATGCAACAAATAATATATATATATTTGTGGCATATTTATCCTCAGGATAGGTACAGTGATAATCTTAGCAAGGTGGCTAGTGGCAGTTGGATGAGAGCTCCCGAGATTTGAGATGAAAAGCGTGCGTTTGGAGAAGCCAATGTCCAGTAAACTAAGGATGATAATGAAAGAGAAAGGAAAAACAAATGTCACTGTTATTTTTAAAAACAAAAAAAAAAACGGAGACAAATAGCCGATTTTAATTTTGTAGGTTTAATACATATCGACTACAAACTGTGAGTGTTAATGTCCAAAAATAGAGTACCTTACGTTGACAGGTACTTACTCTTCTAGAGGTATTTTATTTAAAAATCTAGATAGGTGTCGAATTTACTCTGTAGAGACCATTATATTAATTACTGTTAAACAAAAACCTGTTTATTTTGTAAACCACAAAACTCATTTTGTATTATTGCAGGGCGACAATGAAGTAATTATTTCGGTAATGGTAAGTTTATATTCGATTTGCGTTATTTCCATGTTTGCCTACCCAGATGATAATTTTATTTATTTTATGCAATTTGCTGTACCTACCTATCAGCGTTATTGTCGTACTGATAAATAAATAGGTAGATAAGTACTAGCTGGTGATTTTTTTTTAATTTTTCTTACAAATCATTTCATTTACTCGATATAGCCTTCCTCAATCGAAGTGATACTAATAAAGTTTAGTCATTAAATTCAATTTATTTATTTATTTCAAATAAATTACAATCACATAAGTTACAATTCCATACATCATTGACATTAACAAATTTTTCGATATCCCATGAGTTCTAAACCTTCTCCTTTTTCCTCCCGCTTATACATTTAAACATATTATTTTCTCCTAGTTTGTATATATGTATTTATACTATCCAATAAGTTTTTAAGTACTAGAATATTTTTCCAGTTGTCAAAGATAGTATTTATATAAAGTTATGTAATATTTATTATGTTTTTTAATAACACACAAGAAATAAACTCATTGAAATGAAGTTTACATAAGTTGAAATACATTTATTCAAATCTGTGCAACAATTGAATCCAAAACATTTACTTAACTAAAATACATGTGAGGTTTTAGTGCCATTTTATTTCAAAGCCGCATTCCCAATTGAAATTTGTGACAACCCTTTGAAAACGAAATGTTGCAAGCAATGGTCTCCGCCGCAGACATTCTGAATAACCACAATATTTATAAATGGGGCATTAACTTAGATTCACAATACTTTTACGAAGAATTAGCTACTTATATTTTACCAACCTTTCATTTTGTTGGTTTTTAATGAGAGCACTTCGACTGAAAAGGATTAGAAGCAAAATAATTATGTGATATTAAATCCCAGTGGCGACCTTTGGACATGCAAAACTGAAAATTAAAATGAATTCAGTAAGATGGTTTTATCCAGCAGTTTTAACAGAGTGATAGATATTTAATATTACTGATTTAAAAATGTAATGTTTGCAAGTTATGAAATCAAACTTTAGACATGCTGTTGCTATAAAAAAATATTCTATCACTGAATGTTTTAACTACTTTTACCCGATTAGATACTGGAGTAAAACAAGAAAATAATCAAGGTTAAAATCATCAGAAAGTTGTTTTTATATTATGTTTTATTTTATGAGAGAGGTAGTGTAATAGTGTTCATCGTAATCTGTCTTTATAATATTACTGAGGGAAAGTGTGAGAGAGAGGGAAACCTCACGTCCCAGTCGCCGCAACAGAAGAAGACGCCCCAGGCGTCGGGAGTCGCAGGACGATTCCCGGCCGCCGTAGGCGCGGGCCTGCGGACGGCGAGCAGTGGGTGGCTCGCCGTCTGATCAGAACTAGGCCCGGGTCGGCAGCGCGCTGCGATCCCAGCGCGCCTCAAAGAGATGTCAGCGTGGAAGACGGGGCCCGCTAGGGCAGGTGCCTGCTGGGGCTGCGGAATCCGTTCGAAAGAGGTGCCGTAGCCTTGGAACAGAAAGGGCACCAGGAGGAACACGGATGGGTGTCAGTAAGAGTCAAGAGTCTGACACTCCCTCTTGCTTCACCCAGAGCGGGAGGAGTCATTTGATGATTTCCCATCCTTAAAAAAAAAAAAAAAAAAAAGCTTTTGCCCGCGATTTCGTACGCGCATATCCCGTGTAGATGTTTTAGAAATTCCTCTTTTAGTGCTACCCTACACTCCGCAAGGAACCTATATGCCAAATTCCAGCTTGCTTCGGCTATGCGATGTCTGTCACTCAGTCAATCACTCATCAGTAATGGAACTATTTTATATATTACTAGCTGACCTGGCAAACTTTGTTTTGTCATATTATAAAAAAATAGCCTACGACCTATTCTCAGACCAACAATGGAAGTTTATTTTCCAATAAGTTTCAGTCGGTTTCTCCATCAAATATAGATGGCAGTTCAAACGGACCAATTAGTTCATATTGAGGACACTTGACTACAAGTTAACGCTGAAACGATGCTGAAACGTTGAAACTGTCACTTCATGTGGATTTTCAGTCGCCCACATTTTAATTATGGTAAAATGGTCAAACAAATATTTTTAATCAAATCGCTAATTTTCAGAATTTTCCACCTCGCCGACTTTGGAGGCCAATTTCAGCAAATGTAGCCCTATAAAAGTACTCTTTTTTAATGATTACGACAGCTGAGTCTGGCGCATTCATGAAACTAACTTAGGAACCATGAAAATACCTGTTTAGATTTTTAATTTAAAGTTTAAAACTTAGGTCATAATTTACGAAAAGCATATTTTTCAGTTTAGGCCAACATTTTTACAACTTTCGACACAGTTACGAAGCTAATAATTTTCTGCATAAAAGTACAATTAATGAAGATTCAATTGCAAAAACGACTTTTACTTTTAGATTTTTTTCAAGTTGGTCAGGTTTTTCAATTCTCTAAAATTCAGAAAAACAAATCATAGCTCGATAACACATTCTTAAAACATATCATATGCCGTTTTGGACACAAGATTTTATATACGAGTATTAGATTATTAGGAAAAATGCGAAAGTTTGGACAGATGGATGTTTTTTATTCAATCACGTCAGAACGGCTGAAGCGCTGGCTGGACGTCGTCAAGTCCGACATGAGAGCCAATGGCCTGACTGAGAAGGACGTTCAAGATTGGGCAAAGTGGAGGAAGCTCAGCAGGCAGGCGGACCCTGGCCATGGCCGGGATTAACGCCAGGTAGAAAAAGTCAGAACGGCTGAACGGATCTTGATGAAATTTGGTAAAGAGATCAATTATAGTCTTGAATAATAAATATGATACTTTTTATCCCGGGGGTATGTTCCCTTGGGATACTTTTCGACATTCACGTGGGCGGAGCCGCGGGCGGCAGCTAGTATTTCATATTTGTTTATCATTCTCCAATTTTGTCGTTGGTAGCAAGTTCGGCACTTGACCAGACCAAAATGTTTGGAACTTCAAACTGAAAAAGTTTTTGAGGTCTAAGCCCCTTGCTGTACTAATAAGATAATCAATAAATAAATTATAATAATCATTAATAATGATTAATTCATTGTATAATTGAAGTGTATATCGAAATACTGTCAATATAATTAATCAGAATAATGCAAGCAACAATAATAAATTATGATAGCTGGCGATTAGTTGGAATTAGTCCGCCCACAATGCGGCATTAAAATTACTTTATGACTATTAATTACGATGATTGTTAATGTTAATTTGTATATCAGTATTCATATTACGATAACCTATCGTCTTCTCAGCTTTAAGGATTTTATTTTCTAAGCATCTCCATAACGATCAACAGGTCTACAGGCCGTATACAGAAAGAAAGCTGGCAGCCTACCAGTGCTTATAGAAACCGGTCCACGCAGGTAATCGGAGCAGGCATTTATATGAACAAGCGCCGATAAGCGCCGAATGTACCCGACAAGTTCCGACAACATCTTCGACACGCGCCAGTCAGCGCTAGCACGCGCACCACTTAAAATTAATGAACAACAAGCTTCAATCTGCTTGCTTTATATAACTGTTACCAGAATGGACCAGAACTGGTAGAACGGCGCCGGCTACCAGCTTTCTTTCTGCATACAGCCTAAAAAGGTCACTTTAGCAGAATCAGAAAGCACATCACACTACCCTGTGAAATTTTTCCAATCAATCTTGAATCTTATGCTTTAGCTATAAAGATGAAAAATGAAATTTGACATATTGTTGTGTGATTAATATTATGATTCTAATATGATTCATAGTGCGTACAGCTAAGGAGTGGAATTCCCTGCCGGAGTCTGTGTTTCCTGATAGCTACAACCTGGGAGTCTTTAAGCCAAGAGTGAATAGGTTACTTCTAGGCAGGCGTGCTACATCTTCGACCACATCATCGCTTACCAACAGGTGAGATAGTGGTCAAACGCGTGCCTATAAATAATAATAAAAAAATAAATATTTTACTAAAGTGGTCTTTTTAGATCCCTGTCCTGTGCATCTCGGTCGCAGAAGACAATGAAATTTTATAACAGCATTTTTAAGTAAACCAATAGTATTTGTTGATCTATCTAAGTGGGAGACATTGGACCTGCTGCTACCAGTCTATTATGTAAGTGACCATTTCGATATAGAGCTTCATTTGTTTCACAAAACTCACAAAGTGAGCTTTATTGCACACAACATAAAGGTCTTACGTTTGACGTAATTTGATACTCACCTTGGATTCCGTTGTCAAGACACGAAAGGGTTGTTACAGAATAGGGGTACAGGTGTCAAGTATGAAAGGGTCAGCAAGTTAATTTAAGGATACTTTCGGTAACCTTCATAAGAAAATTGGCAATTTTTCAATAAGCCTGTCATTTGGACAAAAGGGCTGAATGAACTTTCCACTCTGTCTCTCTTTGCACTTTTAATGACATTGTTTTGTGTTCGATAAGCCCTGTAAGATTACCGAGATACTTTAGCTACATACAAGGTATAACAAAGTCAAGTACACCTGTAATAAGTTTGGTCTCATCTTAGCTTCGTATCTTTGCTACAGAAAAGGTAGAAACAGAAGACTAACTTTATAAAACGAGTGATAACTAGCGAGCACACACACATAGTGTGCCTCTACGTGCGGCAATCTCAAACAAATGAGAGTCGCAAATGTGTTTGCACTCACTGTACGTGTTGCATGTGTATGTGTGTGTGCGTTTTCGCTCGTTGAACAGAGCTGACCTTCTGCGCTCAACTATCTATTTTGTGTCCTAGCTTCGTTCCTTCGTTCTTTGGTACTCACTTAAAAACTCCTAAGGATGGCACAAACGCGTTGGAGTGACAATGCTACCGAATTATTAGGGATTCGCGAAGTAAGTTTTTTTTAAAGATAAGTGTTTGTCATTTATGGATCTTTTTTGTGTGCCATCAAACAGATTCCGTTGGTATGATAACTATTTTCGATACTTATTTAATTTTTGACAATAATTATGTTGCCAAGTACTGATGGCACTTTTGGTTCCGGGTGAAATTGAGGGTTCACCCTTCTTTGGTATAACAACTTTTGATGTAATGTTTCTAATTCGAACAACGTTTAAGAAAATGATCAATTTGTGTAATATCGATTAACATAATTTTCATTTCATCGAATATTTATTTGCGACAACAAATAATGTTCATTTGATGTAATGTTCAGGTGGTATAACATGTATTTTATCGAAAACCCAATTGGTGTAATGTAAAGAAAGTATATATAGTATAGTTTATAGTAGGAGTAGCGTAGTGTAAAGTAAAGAAAGTCGACCTATCTTAGCGCAGGTGGTAATCAGTTACTAGTTATGTTAGTATCTTGTGTTTAGTTATGTTTAATGATTATTATTTAACTGAGAAGATTACGCACACTAAATGACAACTAACATTGATGCTTGAGGGCCTAGCACGAATATTTTGACGTATAGTAACGTTAACGTAAGTGAATTTTGAGTATAAAAACTGCAACCCCATAGTATTTTGATTCAATTTTATGCGACATACATAATTTGTATCAAAAATATGAATATAGTATCCAATTCAAATAAATATTAATAATAATAATAATAATAAATTTAATTCAGACTTTGTCCATACGTTTGTTAGTAACAATATTCTTAGCCTAGTGTTAGTAAGTACAAATAGTTAGGCGCTTACTCTCGCGTGTAGGCCTATCCAATGCGCCATCAGTACCGAGTCCCACCGGCCGGCGCACGCGGCCAGGATGGCGCTGGGGCTGCCGCAATATTAAGCGTGAAGCGATTATTTTAGTTGTAGTAAAATTTTACGTTACTTTACCAGACGTCAACAATATTCCTGCCAAGCCCTCTGGAGGATGAACCGATTAACCGCTAGGTGATGTTTTCGAATACAACTTTCGAGCGACAAATGGTTTTATATGTAGTTAAATTATTGATATTCTTGGTTGTTAAACAAAAATAATTCTATTTTTTTAAATATTTTAATGAGGCGTTGTAGTTCAGTTTAATCAAGCAATAACTTTCAGAGAAATAAAAAAACTAATGTATTCACTTTCGAGCGTTTGTTTTCTATTTAAATTTACTTCAAAGAAACTCCTTCCTCCCTTATCACGTGGGTAAAGTCAAGATACTTTTTATTTGAGATGGGTTTGCTCTTGACTCTAGTGTAGGTCAGAAATGAATGTCAAAAAATTATTGGTTTTAGGGTAGAAGTCAAAATAATCGTACATGGGTTAAAAAATCACATGTCCTCTATCTTTATTGGCCTATTTGAAGATCAAGAGAGATCAAAAGCTTCTATTAATATATTTTTATTGAATGTCCATTAATATTCTATATAATTAAATCATTTCTGTAATGGTTCGAATCTAATTAAACCGAAAAAAAAAAAATTTAACATAAGTCAAGAATTTCTGGTCCATACAAATAGAAAGTGTCCTCCCACGTTCTGCCAATTAAAAAAATATAAAATAATATAAATTATACAGTTTTATGCTTCGTTTATTTAATAAAAATATAAATCAATATCGCAACAAATGTTTTCTTTATATAAAATTGTAATTTATTATTTATTCCATTATAAAATTTTTACTTAAAATAAAAGTATAAATATTGATCCTGTGAATAACTCCAGGTAGATAACGGCGTTTTAGATGTACCCAGTAATAAAAACTACCAGTTCGCACTTTTAATATCCTCTAGCAACACTTTTTTAAATATCACGTGACTTTCAAGACACCATCTTGTCGCGTCTTTGAGTTTTGGATGAAAAAGCGTACGCACACAAAAAATATCAAAAAATATTCCTATGAAAAACGAGAAGTTTCTTCGAGTTTTAATGTGAATTTAGGAAATAATACATTATCAGTTAGAGCATACTATAGTGATTGTACGACACACTGGTTTATGATCAAGGTAAGATGTCTTAAGTTATTCATGAGTATCCATTTTAGAGGTTATTCCTTTTTTCGTTCCTGTAGATAACGTAACACAACTAAGGGCTACTTCATATTGCACACTGTTACTCACAAGACTTGTGAATAACACAAATTATTCACTGATATTTAACACGAGGTAGATAAATAGTATTTTATTATTTTTATATCCATATAATTGTCCGATGTCAAGAATATTTTTCTAAAGAACGCACGTACAATATCAAGTTGAAATTACCTGCTCTACCACTTTTGCGATGTTGTCTTTCATTATGCTATCTTGTGCTAACCAAGCTTGTAAGGTTCTTGATACTTAGCTTTGACGTCGATAAATGTTAAAAGATTAACTTACATTACAAATTTTAATAAAAATTTTGAATCTCCCTCTCTCTTTAAAAATATTGACTTCCCTAAAATAATACCTAACAAACTAGATATATTTTCAGATGGCGCCAATGTCAAATGCCGACAGGCAAAAAAAATACAGGGAAAATCTAAAAAAGGATAAAGAGAAATATGAAGAAAAGAAGAAAAAGCATAGAGAATATATGAAAACTGTAATGAAATAGGTGTTATTAATTAGCATACTATAAAAAATGAACCTCAAGCTGATTAAAAATACGTTAAAATAAATATTATAGTATGATAAATAAATAATACTAATTATAATGTTCAGAAGCAATACACGTTCAGTTATTAGACTCATTTATATACTCAACATGCGTATATTCTTTAATAAAAGTTATTCTTTGTAAAGTATTTTCTTTCAATCTGAATGCTTCCTAATTTTTCCGTGAGTTACATTTTTGTAAATGTGAGTAACGTTACCAACTGGACTTCACGTGAGTTGCGGTTGATTATTTTGACTTGACCTTTAATGTTGTTACCTACGGCACTCAACTATACAAATATATAAAGCTAAAGAGTTTGTTTGTTTACTTGAACGCGCTAATCTCAGGAACTACTGGTCTGATTTGAAAAAATATTTCAGTGTTAGATAGCCCATTTATCGAGGAAGGCTATAACCAATCACGCTAAAACCAATAGGAGCGGAGCAGAATGAAAATTGTGACGCAAACAAAGTTGCGTGGGTCAACTAGTTTTACAAATATAGCAACGCTATGGAGTTTCACGGAGGCCCTAAAAGCGTTCGTTCCTTTGTAGTGGTCTCAGGTAGTCCGCAACGCCGACAGAAATGCCGGTGGGTATTTTCAGCAAAATATAGCTGTGCTTCAGGACATCTACGGAAATAGATTGTTGTCACAAAATTGAGACAACTGTACGCACTGTGAAACTAGGTTCGGTAAAAAGACTAAAACAAAAATGAAATAAAATTTAAAATGGAACATACACTCAAAAGATCTGCTGCAGATCTTTGAAGTGCACAACTATAATTTTTTAAGGTTCCGTACCCAATGGGTAACCAACGGAACCCAATTACTAAGTTTCCGCCGTCCGTCCGCCCGTCCGTCCGTCTGTCCGTCAGCGGGCTGTATCTCGAGAACCGTAATAGGTAGACAGCTGGATTTTACACAGATTGTGTATTTATATTGCCGATATAACAACAAAAAATAAAAAAGTGAAAAAAAAAAAAATAATAATAAAACCGACTTCCAAAAACAAAACACTACAAAGTATAAAATAATTTTAATTTCGGAAGTCGGTGTTTGTTGGTTATTTCGTTTTTGAACACCGACTTCCGAAATTAAAGTTATTTTTATTTTTTTGTAAAAAAGATTTTTTATTAATCACTTTTTAGTGGTACGCAGGTATCACTAAAAAGTAAAACCACAAACACAGCGTCCAGGCATGATGTTATGTTGTGAACTGGTGTAAACAATCGAGACATGCGATTCCAGAAATCCCGAACCATTTGCTATCATTTATTTAACACTTCTGTTGCCTACCTCCGAAGTCCGAGAAAATAGTCTTCCAAACAAAAAAAGAATCATCCAAATCGGTAAACAATTGGCGAAAATATCGCTGAACAAAAATTTTTTATGGTATCCCATCATCAGATCCTGACTTATACCTTCCATCACCAGCTCAGCAACATGAGATGACGTATACCACAAATATCAGAATTCTGTTAAAAAAAAATTGAAAAACATTGTATGTGCTTATAAAGTTTGAGAGTTTCCCTTGATTTTTATAGGATCACAGCATCATATTCTAACTTGGTGACAATGGGATCACATCAGGAGTATAGGCTTTCAAATTAAAAAAAAAAAAATTTAAATCGGTCCAGAATTGGCGGAGAAATCGGTGAACATACATAGAAAAAATACATGCAGTCGAACATAGAACCTCCTCCTTTTTCAAGAAGTCGTTTAAAAATAAGGTTTATGGTACGGAACCCTTCGTGTGAGTCTGACTCGCATTAGGCTGGTTTTTTTATTGAACAACCTACTTTCACTATACCTGTTTGCTCAATTATAGTGAAAATATTAAAATACGAAGCATTAAAAATTATCGTCTTCTTTCTTTTAGATATAAAAATCAATTGCTTTTCGATAGTCTTAATACAGGGGTGGTTAAGGAACAGAAAAAGAAGGTTAAAATCAAATTAATGTGCTACAAAGTTCACCAGGTCACCTAGTATTAAGTACTAGTTGACCCGCGCCACTTCATCTGCGTCACAATTTTCATTAGTGCTCCGCTTCTATTGGTTTTAGCGTGATGATATATAGCCTATAGCCTTCCTCGATAAATGGGCTATTTAATACTGAAAGAATTTTTCAAATCGAGCCAGAAGTTCCTGAGATTAGCGCGTTCAAGTAAATAAACAAACAAACCCTTCAGCTTTAAATATTAGTATAGATTATATACACATTACTTTTTTATATTAAAAAAAAACGGAATCCTAAGAAAAAATATCGCATGCGCACCCTACATGGTGCTCTAATCTTTTCTCAGGAGTGTCGAATGAAAACTTTTCAATCGGATTTAACTCCGTTTCTTATCTAATCGCGAAGTTTTGTCAAAATTTCAAGCGGCTCGAAGTTGATCGAGACTTTGTCGATGCTTTCCCGACCGACAAGATATTGTTATTTTATTATTTTTAACTTTTATTTGTTTTGCTAAGACTTTGTGAGCTTATTTTGGTATTATTCAGCTTATTCTTGTCGCGCATGATTGGAAGGCCTTCACAAATTTTTAACCGACTTCTGAAAACGGAGGAGGTTCTCAATTCGGCGGGGTTTTTTTTTTGTATGTACGTACATTTAATTCGAGGTTTCTGATCTGATTTGTGTGATTCTTTTATAGTTGAATACTTACCATTTGGTCCCGTAAAAAATAATTCAGTTTGGCTCAGTAGTTTTTATTTTATGATCATTTTAGCTTATTTCAATTTCTGCGTAGACGAAAATGTCGTCCAAGTATTATTTACAACTTAAAAGCGGGAAATAAAAACCTTTTTACCAAAAAATATAACTGACTTCCAAAAAAAAAAACACTACTTAGTATAAAATAACCTTAGTTTCTGAAGTCGGTGCTAAAAAACGAAGATACAAAACCAAAAACACCGACTTCCGAAATTTAGATTATTTTATACCTTGTAGTGTTTTTTTTTTTGGAAGTTGGTTATATTTTGTGTTCATAATTAGTTGAGTTGGCGCTGGGCTCATCATTGTCATATCAGCCAAAAGACGTTAAAATTTAGTTATTTTCTTTATCCGTTAATTTGTTATACAGCGACTAGTTGAGGAAGGCCTCCCACGTAGTTGACCGATGACCTAGTAAATGTCGCGGGTAGCCGATGGATGCAGGACGCGCAGGACCGGTCGTTGTGGCGACGCTTGGGGGAGGCCTATGTCCAGCAGTGGACGTCTTTCGGCTGATATGATGCTGATGATGATGATGACTAGTTGAGTGTTTCGAGCCACCATTTTGTATGTTTTTCATCTGCATTAGTGGTTAAAAATGTAACAAAAAGTAATGACCCGTAAATAATTTCATGCCAAATTCGTTCAGCCGTTGTGGCGTAAATGAGTAACAAACATCCATGCAAACTTACGAAATTATAATAAAAATATAAATAGTAAAATCAAGCGTACGTAAACGCCCTTCAACCATGTGAGAACGCTTTCAAGTTTCCGTTCGTCTGCGAAGTGTGGGCTAGCAATTTCCGCTTAGTGGAGCGGTCAAAAGCCAAAGGCGAGATACTGCTCAAAGAAAGAAGATCTGAGATCTCAGAACAATTCGAATATTTACTAATTTTATCACACTAAATTAAGTGATGTCTGACTGTCTTATGTTACTGCGCTACCTCACTCGATAGCTGAGCCTTGTAATTCAATCGAAGCCTCATGGCCACTACTTCAGTTCGAAGTTCAGCTAGGATGGTGAAAAACACAAAAAAAACCCGAGCGACGGTGTCAAATTCTGTGGTAACGTAATTTTTTTTATTTAAGTGCAGTGTACGCCTGTAAGTGACTAATTCACCATAACGAAATGCATATGTTATTTTTATTATGTTAATGTCTCTAGTGAATAGGTCGTTGGTGTACCCTATCAAATAAATAAATAAAATAAACTTATACGGATCTGACTCGACTGGGCAGCGTTTGCGAAGTTCCGTATCTTCTCGTCCCACATACCACAATGTCTCAAGACGAAATTCTATGACCAGTGCGTGTTGCCAGTGATGACCTATAGAACTGAGACGTCGTTGCTTACAATGGGCCTCATCAAAAGGCTTAAAGTCACTCAAAGGGCAATGGAGAGGGCAATGCTTGGAGTTTCCTTGAATGATCGAAAAAGAAATGATGATATCCGCAAGAGAGCCAAGGTTACCGACATAGCCCGAAGGATCGCCAAACTAAAGTGGCAGTGGGCACGGCACATTGCTCGCAGAACAGATAATCGATAGGGCCGAAAAATTCTGGAGTGGCGACCGCGTACCGAAAGACGCAACGTTGAAAGGCCTCTCAAAAGGTGGACCAATGACCTGGTGACCGGTCGTTGTGTCAAGCAGTGGTCTTCCTTCGGCTGATATGATAATGATGATGACAACTTATACACCTTTGCCAACACCCGTCCATGAGAGTGACAAGGCCTGACAGGCCTTACAGTACTATCTGTAGTCCTTGTCTGGTGCCTTCTATTTTCTGAAGTTTAGTTGAGATTTCTTCTTATTTACCTACTATATACCCCTAGTACAGCTGATATGAGTATGTTTAGATACACCAAATAGAACGAAAAATAGTCACTTTAAATTCGGGTCTGACCGACCCACCAGGCATACCGCGTAACATTTTGCAACCAGGCATGCCTAGGGTTGCACTTGGGCGGAGCACTGCCGGGTTCGCGTCGTGGCGATCGGCGGCGGCGACCTCTCGAAACAGGCCCTGGTCCAATCTATGGTCCGGAGTGAGGAGGCATGGGAAGCGGTAACCTCTTTCTGCGAAGCAGTAATGCTAGCAAAGGAGGAGGCCAAACGTGTGAGAGAGAAGGAAACCTTACGCCCCAGCCGCCGCAACAGAAGAAGACGCCCCAGGCGTCGGGAGTCGCAGGACGATTCCCTGCCACCGTAGACGCGGGCCTGTGGAAGGCGAGCATTGGGTGGCTAGCCGTCTGATCAGAACCGGGCCCGGGTCGGCGGCGCGCTGTGATTCCCGCGCGCCTCAAAGAGATGTCAGCACGAAAGACGGGCCCGCTAGGGCAGGTGCCTGCTGAGGCTGCAGACTCTGTTCAAAAGACGTACTGTAGCTCTGGAACGCAAAGGGCATTAGGAGGAACATGGATGGGGTTTGGTCAGTAAGAGTCTGACACTTCCTCTTGCTCCACGAATGAAAGAATGAATCGACTTCTCCAATGTCGTTTGTCTTCTCACTCGATCGATTTTCAAAAACTAAAAAAGTCTTTTTGAAGTCGCCCATTGTGGATCGGCACAATAATTTTACAAAAAGACTATTAAATAGGTTCGTTCAAAAGGCTTGTCTTAGCTTTGGACTTAGGTTTTCAAGTTTTATCGAGAAACCTTGAGGGCTTTGCGCGTTTATGGATGAAAAACTAATCTCCTTTGACTTCAATGAAATCTTATTTAATTCGGAAACTTTTATAGGCTTTTTTTGTTAACTTTTCCGTTTATTAGAGATTTTTTTTGTTATCAGCGTATTTTAATTCGCTTTGGGCCTTTAATGCCTGAAATATTAAAGATTTTTTTGTTTATGATTTAATTTTACTCGTTATTCTACATTTACCGATGGCCCCATAAACATTCAAAATGTGACTTCATTGGTTTTTTTTTTTTTTTTTACTGTTGATAGGCACGCGTTTGACCACTATCTCACCTGATGGTAAGCGAGGATGTGGTCGAAGATGGAGCACGCTTGCCTAGAAATAACCTATTCACTCTTGATTTAAAGACTCCCAGGTTGTAGCTATCAGGAAACACAGACTCCGGCAGGGAATTCCACTCCTTAGCTGTACGCACTATGAATGTGTTCCCAAAACGTTTTGTGCGTATGGGTGGGATGTCCACCATGTACCGGTGGCGCATCGCCGTTCGTCTTGTGGTCCGATGATGGAACGGGCTTGGCGGAATTAAATTATGCAATTCCGTCGCACATTCCCCAAAATGCAACCGGTAAAAAACCGACAGGCTAGCAACTCGTCGTCGATGTTCAAGACTTTGGAGCTTCGACGCGACGAGCCTCTCACTGCCGATGATCCTCTTGGCTCGTTTCTCAATTGACTCAAGGGCATAAAGCTGGTATCTGTTGAGTATGGAAATACTGAATCGATGCATAGTCACATTTTAGCGTACTTATAGTTTAATCACGAGGATCTCGTGGCTAGATAATAAAAGCCGCACGGATCGATCTCCAAGGTTAAACAACGCTTACCAAGCTTGGTCTGTGGATGGGTGACCAGACGTTACGGATAGTCAGAAGCCAGTTAATCTGACTTCAGTCTTGCCATGAAGTATAGTGTTACCCAGTTAATGGGTTGTGGAAGTCTGGTAGGCAGCCGCTCCACGTAATATATTGGTATCCAGCTAAATTCGGTTTGAATGGAAGCCGACCCCAATATAGTTGGGAAAAGGCTAGTGATAGTTTAATCAATGAATCGGACTTTATCCTATTCAGTGATTAGACTATAAGTACGTAAGGCTACAGTCAACCATAGGAAAACCCGTCACAAAAAGCAAAAAAAAACACACACACGCAACAAAAAATCTGAACAGCCTCTACTAACAATAACCCTTTCATCGCTAACCAGGTCACTGATATAAAAATAAATCTATTAACTCTATAATAAACAAACAAAAACGCAGCGTATTTATGAGGTACGTAACAACAATGTAACAAAAGGTAACATTAGCGGTGCTCCTGAAAAGACGCCCCGATGTGTAACGCCTGTCGATACAGCCTGTATAGGAATATAGTAAAATTTACAACATAAATATTCGTCAATTCACTGACGTCGGCGTCTGCCTTTGTTGGAGGTTTACAGTGGGAACTTTGATTCCGTATAAGTTATAGGCGGTAGAGTTTTTGCAATCGAAAATTGCTGAGGTTCGTGCAATAATATCCACTTATTTGAGCGTTTAAATGTGGTCCATCGATATATTGAAACGTTTTGTTCGAATAAGATTAGACAATACGATATTTTACTAAAAAAAAAAAAAATTGTCCGTCAGATAGATTAAAAAAAAATATTGGGCATGTATTTTTTCTTTTTTCACGTAAACAAAATATTTAGACGATACAGTGCGTTGAAAACATGCGTGACGTCACGTCGCTGGTAAAAATTGTACTATCGTAATGACGACACGTGTCTTTTCAACGCACGTATCGTCTTAATTTTGTGACAGTAAGGGCTGATCTGTTCAGAGAACTCTTTAAGGTCAGTTCATTGCTTGGCCCTCCAAGGGGGATGGCGGATACTAGATCAGTCGTGACCGGTGATTTATTTAACGTAACAGCCAAACAAGTGTCGGGTAGTATTATGAAGATGTCCGGAGGTAAACTTCCGGTCACGACGGGCTCAGCATTGAGCATCTAAAGCACGCAGGCGTTCATTTACCGCGTGTTCTCGCTATGTACTACATACTATGCATAAGTCATTCATACCTGCCTCCTGACCTCTTGCGAACTATTATTGTTCCTATTATCAAAAATAAAACGGGTGTTTTGTCCGACAAAGAGAACTACAGGCCAATATCGTCGACAGTTGTAGCCAAGGTGCTGTATGCTGTGCTTGACTCAGAACTTGAAAAACATCCCAAAATTCATGATGCGCAGTTTGGGTTCCGCCCTGGACTTTATACTGAAAGCGCCAGTCTGAGCCTCAAGCACACCGTGCAGTACTACACGGAGAGACGTACACCTGTTTATGCAAGTTTCTTCGACCTTTCGAATGCTTTTAACCTTGTGTCATATGACTTGCTGTGGGAGAAGCTTAAGAGAACGGGCGTGTATGCACAGATGTAGCGGTTCTTCCACTACTGGTATGCTAATCAGACCAATTCGTTTTGGGAACACATTCATAATGCGTACAGCTAAGGAGTGGAATTCCTTGCCGGAGTCTGTGTTTCCCGATAGCTACAACCTGGGAGTCTTTAAGTCAAGAGTGAATAGGTTACTTCTAGGCAAGCGTGCTTCATCTTCGACCACATCATCGCTTATCATCAGGTGAGATGGTGGTCAAGCGCGTGCCTATCAATAGTAAAAAAAAACTGTTAGATGGGCAGACAGTCTCTCCGATGTGTATAGGTTGGAGTGTGGGACGAGGCAGGGTAATTTGACCTTCCCTAAGCTCTTCAACCTGTACAATAACGACCTGCTGGCTGAGCTGCACTAAAGCAGCACTAAAGTTGGTTGCTCAATTAATAATGTTTGTATGAATAATATTAGCTATGCGGATGACATGGTGCTGCTGAGCCCAGCTGTCAGTGCAATACGGCAACTGTTAAGGGTCTGCGATAAGTATGCACATAAATATGGTCTGACATACAATTGTAAAAAAAAGTGAAATCTTGGTCTTCAAGGCCTCTGGCAAGCGTCCGCCTAGTGTGCCTGCGATTAAACTGAATGATGTTGTGCTCAAACGGGTCTACAAGTTTAAATACCAAGGGCACTATGTCACTGAGGATCTTGATGACCAAGTTGAAATTGAAAGGGATCGCAGCATGGCCTATAAAAAGTAATATGCTGGGACGCAGGTTCGCTCACTGCAGTAAACAAGCAAACGTTACGCTTTTTAAAGCCTACTGCCAAACCTTTTACACGAGTAGCCTGTGGATCAGCTATACTCAAAGGTCGATCAATGTCTTGCGCGTCCAATATAATAATGGATTCAGGATGCTGCTCGGGCTGCCCCGCTTTTGTAGTGCTTCGGGTATGTTTGCGGAGGCTCGAGTTGACGGCTTCCATGCTATTCTGCGCAAGCGCACCGCCTCCCTACCGAGCAGAGTACGGGGCAGTGCTAACATTATTCTTCAAATAATTACTGAGAAGTATGACTCAGTAGTCATGAAGGCTTTCGTTCGGGTTCTGGTCGGATAGCGATGCAATCTAGGCTAAACTCGAGCGAAAGGTTTCATGAACTTTTATGGTATTTTTTGTAATGTGTTTTACTAACATTGTTTGTAAGATATTTTTGTGACTAACAAAATGGACTATTTGTCTGAATGAATAAATTGATTGATTGATTGATTGATTGATTGATAGTCTTTATTTTTTGTTACTTCCTTTATCAACTTTTGTCCAAGTTAAACAAGAATACTGTGGAATGGAAACTTGTCAAATAAGACTTTGAAATGAAAAAGTTTTAAACAACAAAGGTTTTAGGTTCGTAATATGCTCAGATAATCGTGGTTACGTTACTTTCAGTGCTAAATATTATTTATTTACTGTGTTTAAAATGAAGGCTCATTTTAAAAAATACCTTGAATTGCATAATTTAATTCCGCCAAGCCCGTTCCATCATCGGACCATAAGACGAACGACGATGCGCCACCGGTACATGGTGGACATCCCACCCATACGCATAAAACGTTTTGAGAACACATTCATAATGCGTACAGCTTATGAGTGGAATTCCCTGCCGAAGTCTGTGTTTCCTGATAGCTACAACCTGGGAGTCTTTAAATTAAGAGTGAATAGGTTGCTTCTAGGCAGGCGTGCTCCATCTTCGACCACATCACTGCTTACCATCATGCTTTTGACCTTGTGTCATATGACTTGCTGTGGGAGAAGCTTAAGAGAACGGGCTTGTATGCACAGATGTAGCGGTCCTTCCACTACTGGTATGCTAATCAGACCAATTCGTTTTGGGAACACATTCATAATGCGTACAGCTAAGGAGTGGAATTCCTTGCCGGAGTCTGTGTTTCCCGATAGCTACAACCTGGGAGTCTTTAAGTCAAGAGTGAATAGGTTACTTCTAGGCAAGCGTGCTCCATCTTCGACCACATCATCGCTTATCATCAGGTGAGATGGTGGTCAAGCGCGTGCCTATCAATACTAAAAAAAACTGTTAGATGGGCAGACAGTCTCTCCGATGTGTATAGGTTGGAGTGTGGGACGAGGCAGGGTAATTTGACCTTCCCTAAGCTCTTCAACCTGTACATTAACGACCTGCTGGCTGAGCTTAGCAGCACTAATGTTAGTTGCTCAATTAATAATGTTTGTATGAATAATTAGCTATGCGGATGACATGGTGCTGCTGAACCCAGCTGTCAGTGCAATACAGCAGCTGTTAAGGATCTGCGATAAGTATGCACATAAACATGGTCTGACATACAATTGTAAAAAAAGTGAAATCTTGGTCTTCAAGGCCTCTGGCAAGCGTCCGCCTAGTGTGCCTGCGATTAAACTGAATGATATTGAGCTCAAACGGGTCTACCAGTTTAAATACCAAGGGCACTATGTCACTGAGGATCTTGATGCCCAAGTTGAAATTGAAAGGGATCGCAGCATGGCCTATAAAAAGTAATATGCTGGGACGCAGGTTCGCTCACTGCAGTAAACAAGCAAACGTTACGCTTTTTAAAGCCTACTGCCAAACCTTTTACACGAGTAGCCTGTGGGGCAGCTATACTCAAAGGTCGATCAATGCCTTGCGCGTCCAATATAATAATGGATTCAGGATGCTGCTATGGCTGCCCCGCTTTTGTAGTGCTTTGGGTATGTTTGCGGAGGCTCGGGTTGACGGCTTCCATGCTATTCTGCGCAAGCGCACCGCCTCCCTACCGAGCAGAGTGCGGGGCAGCACTAACAGTATCCTGCAAATAATTGCTGAGAAGTATGACTCAGCAGTCATGAAGGCTTTCGTTCGGGTTCTGGTCGGATAGCGATGCAATCTAGGCTAAACTCGAGCGAAAGGTTTCATGACTATACCTACGAGTACCAACTTTTATGTTATTTTTTGTAATGTGTTTTACTAACATAGTTTGTAAGATATTTTTGCGACTAACAAATGAACTATGTCTGAATGAATAAATTGATTGATTGATTGATTGATAGTCTTTATTTTTTGTTACTTCATTTAATATTGCCTGAAAAAATTTTTTATACAAGAATTTTTCATCCAAATGACAATTTTTCGATGTGAAGTTAAACGTCATTTGGTTAAATGCACTCCCACTGCTAGCACTGGCCTTCCATTTTTCTTTGCATTCCTCTCGGTTTTGGGTAAGTGGGAAGCAATCTGCCAAATAGGCGTCGAGCTTTTCCCATAATCTCCGCCAGTAAGAATTTGATTTTTAATTAAATGGAAAGTAACACTACGAAAATATGTAAATTAAAACCCTCCTAAGAAAACATTGTCAATCAGTCGCAACATCAAAATACAGCAGACTGTTCGAATCCCAAAATCGCTTCCACTCTTCCCTTATCCCACTCAGTATGCCGAACCTCCCGCCTCCCCCACCCCGCGACATTTCCCCGACAATGCCCTCCCCGCTTGAGGAAATATTTTATCTTTCTTCATAAAGGAAGCCAACAATGGTGGAGTGATGTATTTAGGAAATAAATGTCAAGCCATCACTCAGTGTTCGCTCTAAAGTACATTTCGGACTGTTCTAACGGCAATGCGAAATATTAACACCGCCTTAAATCATAAATGAAGAACAGACTTGTAACCTGAACGTTGTGGGTACGTTTGTTGTTTTGTTTTGTTTGTTTTAAATGGTGATGGAATGTTGTCAGAAGGTTAAGAGTTGATTTCGCTTGGATAGGGAAGTGGGTGAATGTTTACCTACTCGCATTTTTGGAAATGAGACATGCTGTGTTCCCGTTGGGGCTTTGTTGAGGCAACAGACCTCAACACAGCCGCGCGCCGGCGTCAGTGAAGAAGGGGTGCGGGGACTGCGGCTGGCCAACCAGCCAGCGGCCGACCACAGACCCCGCGCCACACCAGTCAGCTGTTGCGCATCTCCAAGCACGGCTGCGCTCGCGCATATTTTCTCATATTTTTAATATTTTCGTAAACCAACCGAATCATTTTGTAATTCGTATTTATTCATTATATTTTCATGTTATACAGTCCGCTATCACTTTCATTTACTTACCACGACCTATCTTCGCCATCATTCAGCACGACTGCGCTCGTTCAGGTTTCTCATCAGCAACACGAAGTTCCATTCGAACTTCAATGTTTTATTTTTATTTTATTATGAACGATATTTCTAATCATCTTTCTCTGTGCTACTTCGACATCTTTTGTATATCAGGTTTTTAATAATGATTAAATATACGTTTTCCTACAAAGAGTTAAATAAAATACTGGTTAAAAAAAATTATGAGAGTTCGTTTTTACCAATCCTCTATAGTTGGGAAAACTGTCTATCTTCGTCCAACTGCTGGTTATGAACTGGACCTGTCGACCAGAAGCGTCGAGTCTTTGGTTAAAGTATGCGTTTGCCTAGCCCAGCGATGAGCCACCATCAAGTGAAATAAATCTAATAACCACCTTAAAAACGTTACTGGTCTACATTCATGCTGTCGAGTCGTTTAAAAGGAAGCTGGGACACATTGAATGCTTTCGATCTATACTAATATTAGAAAGCTGAAGTTATTTGTTTGTTTGGTTGAACGCGCTAATCTCAGAAATTGCTGCTTTTTTTTATTTATTTTTTTATTTGTCATGGGTTTGCTCTTGACTCTAGTCTATGTCAGAGATGACAGAGACAAAGTCTACGATGGAGCGAGCTTACCCAGAAGGAGCCTGTTCACTCTAACTTTGAAGAGATTAGGGTTGTAAGCTTTTGGAAACACAGACGCAGGCAGAGAGTTCCACTTCTTTGCTGTGCGCATTATGCATATGCTTCGAATTAAAAAATGTGTTGGATAGCCCATTTGTCAAGGAAGACTATAGGCTATATAACATCACGCTACAACCATTGGGAGAGGAACATTGATGAACAATGTGACGCATACAAAGAAGCGCCCGCGCTTTTAGCTGAAGAGTTTCTATGTTTGGTTGAACGCGTTAAACTCAGAAATTACTGGTTCGAATTGGAAAAGTATTTTATTGTTGTTTAAATATGGATTTTATAGCGATGCTTACAAGAGGCCTATGTTAAATAGCAGTAGATTGATTGATATCCAACGGTGGAGTCGTCCAATTCAAAACAGAAATCTTGGCTAACAACGGCAATCACGACGTTTTCAAAGAGAAACAGCGATGTAAAACTATTTAATCAGAGTAAGCGAACATTCCTTGAGAAACGTAGACTGTGCGTAATAAATATTAAAGTACTCCTTGGTTATTACGAAAAGCTTTGAGAAAACTTATTAAAAATTACAAGCGAATTAGGTAATAAAAAGTCCAATAGTATGTTCCGAAAATGTTCAAGGTTGTGGCTATTGTAAACCACGTAAAAAGATTTAAATGTAATTGTTGCCGTTGTAATGTTTTTTTACTTTATGAACAAACACAAAACCTAGACTTTCCTTTATCAACTTTTGTCCAAGTTAAACAAGAACTGTGGAATGGAAACTTGTCAAATAAGACTTTGAAATGAAAAAGTTTTAAACAACAAAGGTTTTAGGTTCGTAATATGCTCAGATAATCGTGGTTACGTTACTTTCAGTGCTAAATATTATTTATTTACTGTGTTTAAAATGAAGGCTCATTTTAAAAAATACCTTGAATTGCATAATTTAATTCCGCCAAGCCCGTTCCATCATCGGACCATAAGACGAACGACGAAGCGCCACCGGTACATGATGGACATCCCACCCATACGTACAAAACGTTTTGAGAACACATTCATAATGCGTACAGCTTATGAATGGAATTCCCTGCCGGAGTCTGTGTTTCCTGATAGCTACAACCTGGGAGTCTTTAAATCAAGAGTGAATAGGTTGCTTCTAGGCAGGTGTGCTCCATCTTCGACCACATCACTGCTTACCATCATGAGATAGTGGTCAATCGCGTACCTATCAATAGAAAAAAAAAAAAAAACAAAAAAAAATACAATAAATTACGAAATAATACTACTTGGACAAGTTTGTTTTTAGGGTTCCGTATCCAAAGGGTAACCAACGAAACCCTATTACTAAGCCTTCGCTGTCCGTCCGTTCGTCAGTTTGATGTTTTTTCACTGAGTGTGTATTTATATTTCTATAAAGACGTTTTTTTTTTAATTAAATTAAAAAAATATTATTTATAAACGCAGAGCTAAGAGGCTCATAGGGTGACGTAAAGCTGGTAGATGCAAAGCTACATAGCTTGGCTCATCGCCGTAAGGTTGCCTGCTTGTTGGTCTTCTACAGATTGTACTTCGGTGAGTGTGCCCAAGAACTCCACGACCTCATCCCACCGGCTCCCTTCTACCATTTGAAATCCAGACGCACTGCATCTTACCGGATGGTAAGATGCAGTGCGTCTGGATTTCAAGCAAGGTAGATCACTACAAGGTAGGGATCTACCTTGTAGTTATTCCACCAATTCGCGCTAAGCGTTTCCAAACTTCTTTTATAATGCGCACAGCAAAGGAGTGGAACCCTAATCTCTTCAAAGTTAGAGTGAACAGACTCCTTCTGGGTAAGCTTGCTCCTTCGTAGACTTTGTCTCTGTCAGCTCTGACATAGACTAGAGTCAAGAGCAAACCCATCAAAAATAAAAAAATAAATAAAGAAGCTCCCATACAAGAAACTTGTTATTCCCGTTTATGGAACGCATTTGGGCGGCGTTTGCTGATCAGGGTATATGATCAAAACCCTGTAAAGCAAGGTAGTATACTAAAAGTAAAAACTGTGTCCTGTTGCAAACATTCATGTTTGTGACAGGTTGCTTTGCAGTGTAAAGCAAAACCCGATCGCTTCGGCCTGTCGATTTTCATTTCCATCTCTCTCAAGCCAATCAATCAATCAAATTATTTATTACGAGCAACAAAGACTCATAGTGTTAGTAGGTACAATAAATAAACTTACAACTATGTAACCAATGTAGGTGAGGCCTGGTTTTTAAACTTTGTAAATATCGTCAAAGAAATATCGATCATTTGAAAGCAAATACTGTTTCATACCCGCGACTTCGTACGCGCATATCCCGTTTTTTCCAGTTCCCTTAGAAATTTTAGGAAATCTCCTATTAGTGTTCCCTTACACTCCCCAAGAAAGCTACATGCAGCTTTCAAGGGACAGCACTTTCGGCTGTGCGTTGTCTGTCAGTCACTTACTCAGAAACGGAAGAATCTATCTATATCTATGCTAATATATAAAGCTGAAGAGTTTGTTTGTTTACTTGAACGCGCTAATCTCAGGAACTACTGGTCCGATTTGAAAAATTCTTTCAGTGTTAGATAGCCCATTTATCGAGGAAGGCTATAGGCTATATATCATCACGCTATGACCAATAGGAGCGGAGCAGGAGCAGACGAAGTTGCGTAGGTCAACTAGTTTTATATATTAGGAAGATGATGACAATAAAGGTGGAAATCACATCATCTCAGCCCTCCTTATTGCAAACGCAGTACTTGCAGAATGGCGGTTTGGAGATAGACGCGATAAATATATATTTATTTATTTAACAATTTATGTACACACATTTAATAAGATACGAAGAAAGAAACAGAAAAATAGGTAAAAAGGTGATGCTTATTTCAATAGAAATCTCTTCCAGCATACCTGCGAAAGGAGAGTAGAGTATATCTAGATATCTAATCAAGAAACCTCTGTTATATAACTTTTAAAATGTATCCTAAAGATAGTAAATCGAGCTTTCTATTGACATATCTTATTTTGCTTTTTTTTACTTTTGATTTAACACGTGCTCAATACTGCGTTTGTCGTTAGATTCAATCATTTTTATTCTCTTTGTTATTCTCGCAATATTCAAATGCAGTAATGGTGAGTACTGAGTTTGGGTGTAGTTAGTATTCGTTGCAAAAAACTTATATGCTAAATGAATAAACAGTAAACGTAGCAAGTACTGCATAATCTTCTAGCACATGCTGAATGCTGCAGATCTTTTTAACAAAAGTAACATTTAGGTGCAAGAACTGCGTTTCATATTAAATAAAAAACATGTTTTAATACCAAAAAACGTGTAAAAATATTTTTTACGTATAGATTATCTCCTTGAGAAATCATTTTTGAAAAAAATAAATCACAAAATGTCGATCACTGCAAGTGCTCACACACAGGGCAGATCTATCATCGGACAAAAATACTTAAGGTGATGCTCTTCCGGTAGAAGGTGAAAATTCAACCTATTCGATTTCATTGGGCGTACAGCCAAAGAGTGGAATTCCCGGCAAAAGCCTGTGTTTCCTGATAAATAAAATCCGGGGTTATTAAAGTCAAAAGAAAATGGGTTACTTCTAGGCCAGTGTGTTTCATCGTCTACGAGATGATCAAACGCGATAAAAATAAAAAGAAAGCGAGCATATCAATAAAAATAGTTTTTTTTTTTAACTCCTCCGCTGGTATTTTCTGGATACAGTAAAAACTTATCACTGTACAACAGTTGTTGTACAGCCTAATCCTATCTCCATTCGTTCAATTCATCCAAATTTTTTCCATTAGAGATTTATCTATGCGATAAATGTTTGTGCTGTACTTATTATAAGGTGAATATGTCACCGGAAAATTGTAAACTCCGTAAGTAAATCTTTATTAGAATAAGATTTTTCGATATATTATGAAAACTTCGTTTTGTGTGCAATAAATCCCACCCAAATTCAATTGTTTCCAATATGTCCGTGGATTATTAAGAAAAAATATTTTTCAATTTCTCGCGATCTACGACGTTTGCAATTTTCCGGTGACATAAAGAAACAAAAAAAACCGGCCAAGTGCGAGTCGGACTCGCACACGAAGGGTTCCTATAAACCTTATTTTTTATATTTGAGTTGATTGAATGAAAGGCGGTTTGTAGATCTCGTTCAAACCAATTTGCGGTGGAAGTTGCATGGTAATGTACATCATATATTTTTTTAAGTTTTATCATTCTCTTATTTTAGAATGGTTCTCTTATTTAGTTACAGGGGAGGGGGACTAATTTTACCACTTTGGAAGTGTCTCTAACAATTCAATTTAGAAAAAGAAAAAAAATTAGAAACCTCAATATCATTTTTGAAGACCGGTCCTTAGATACCCCACGGTCCATAGGTACGGGTATGATGAAAAAAAAATTGAGATTCAGTTCTTAGTATGGGGAACCCCAAAAATTTATTGTTTTTTTTTTGTCTCTTTTTGTGTGAAAATGTTAATGCGGTTCACAGAATACATCTACTTTCCAATTTTCAACAGTATAGTTCTTATAGTATCGGAGAAAAGTGGCTGTGACATACGGACGAACAGACAGACAGACATGATGAATCCATAAGGGTTTCTTTTGTTTCCATTTGGCTACGAAACCCTAAAAAACCATACGCTCAACAGAATGAATTAAGAAACAAACCTGTATAATCATGCAACCCTGTCTGAGGCATGAATTGCGAAGGAGCGAAATATGAAGGGCGCGTTATAGCGGACCCAACGCTTCCCGTATTCATTCGACCTAGCGGAAGGGATTACGTATTCGCCTTAACCCTATTGAAATAAATGGATACTTGCGCCGTCATATGAAACCATAGATGGAGAGAATGGACTGAGTGTTACTGATCCAGTGGCACTCTCTCTAGGCTCTCTAAGGTGATATTCTATCGGAAATGCATAGACGAAAAGCCTTTTTTTAGATTAATCACGTGACATTTCAGTAGCGCAATAGTTATTTCATTATGGTTATGAAAACTTTCAGCTAATAAAAAGGACCCTTTACAAGTTTCCGCCAATTTATAATGTAAATACTACAAAAGGCCAAAGACAAATCACAAGGTAAGATCCATTAGGTAGTGGATTAATGTAAATATTAAGAAATATCTTCCCAAAAATAGCATAAGTAGCACTATTAGTACTGTTACTTTGAGTACAGTCTCAGGTGTGAAGTGAACATGGCCGCACACCCAATTATTGCCTTTTTATTGAATTCTGATTGGATCACGTCATAGTCTTACAGTGACACCCTCTCGTCACAATTACATAAAAGAGACAAACACTAATTGTGATAGTTTTTTTGGATTATAGCTCCGTCTCTCAATCACACATTAATCATAATGTCATTGAGTCATCATAGTAGAGGCAGATATTGACCGCACTTGCCTCACTCGCCTTGTAACTTTTTAAGGATGGCCAATTTTGTGAGAATATTGATCAGTCCATACTCTACGTCTTTGAATGAAACTAACCGGACGGCTTCAATAGCTAACAAAGGGTAAGTACTTATGTGCATCTTCAAAGTCGTTCCGATTTTCGGAGGGCTAAATGTTAGAACGTGGTTAGGAGGCTTAAAATACCCTGCGATGGGGTTTAGACGGTAATTGGGTAGTTGAGTGTTTTTTTACTACCTTATTAAGTGTATTGTAGTAGCTGTGACAATGGATCGCGAGAAAGTTTGGGATTGATCAAAGTACCCTACGTGTTACTGCAGAGATCATTTTAATTAACCGACTTCTTCAAAAAGGAGGAGGTTCTATGTTTGGCTGTTTGTATGTATGTTCACCGATTTCTCCACCAAACGTGAACCGATAGTAAAATATATTTTTTATTCGAAAGCTGAGGTGGTCCCACTGTTCCCAAATTAGAATCTGATGATGGGATCTCATGAAAATCGAGGGAAACCCTCAAATTTTATAGGCACGTATGTTTTTCATAAACTTTCTAACGCAATTCAGATATGTTTGCCTGGTAATCATCATCTCATGTTGCTGCAGGATTAGATGATATGTTTGTTCAGCTATATTTTCGCCAATTGTTAACCAATTTGGATGATTCTTTTTTTGTTTGGAAGAATGTTTTTTTCCGGACTGGTCCTATTTAAATTTGGTGAAGATCTGATGAAGAACTTCGAATGAAGGCAACGGAACTCTTTAGTAAATGATAGCAAATGGATCGGGATTTCTGAAATCTTATGTTTGTTGATTGTTTACACCAGTTCATAACATAACATCACGCCGGTAACTTAAATTTCGGAAGTCGTTGTCAAAGAACCAAAAAATAACCTAAAACTCCGAGTTCCGAAATTATTTTCTCTGTACTCTATACCCAATAGCCAAATCCTTTTTGGTAGTTGGACATGACGGTCTTTTTTAAGGATTGGGAATCATCAAATGACTCCTTCCGCTATGGGCGGAGCGGAAGGGAGTGTCAGACTCTTACTGACTGAAACCCATTCGTGTTCCTCCAAATGCACTTTGCGTTCCAGGGCCGCAGTGACACTTCCGAAAACATTCCGCAACCCTGGCATGAGGGTCCAGCTACACAAAGTCACATTCTATAGTGATGAAGATTTTTGACTGATCACCGTGCTTAGCGTTCATAGGTTTGACATGAGCTACACAAATTGTGGTCTATTGACAATCTTAACTGCTCACTTTATTTTTTCTAGACCTCTAAGGTTTGCTTGATCCGATTCAGAAGAAAAATGTAACTAACTGATTTTACGCTCGCTCCCCATATTTGTTAATTTACTTAGGAAAATTCTATATGTCTACCGTAAACAGGCGTAGCTTTTATTCTACAGTCAGATAAAATTACAGCTTGTGTATTTACGTACTAAAAATATACGACGAATTTCTACAAAGAAAGTTAACAAAATTAAGACGAAGAAGTAGTGCTTGAATTACAAAAGCCATCTTCACCATTTTAAAGAGCGGCCAAAGCTTTAAAATGTATCGTAAGCCACAACAATCACCCTTTTGAAGCAAGCACAAAAGCCAGCCGTGGTTCCGTATCTAAATTGGACAATTAGAGACCTTTTGTCGTTTAATTGTTTATCTGTCCAAAACAAGGCTACGCTTAGCTGCAAATTATAAATAACTGGCAGCTTAATGAAGTAAATGAGTTTTGGGACGATAAAAAATGTGGACGCGTTCTGTATGGGGTTTGTTTTTTATTTAATGTTGGGATGTTTGTTGGTTGGCATATTTTTTTATGAACCGATGGCCTGTGAAAACGTCCAGAAAATAAAACAGGTATATTCACGAATCTGGGCAGATTTGAAACTAAAACATTTAGGTAAACTTTGATTTGGATTTGCAGTTTTGAATTAGGTATAGATCAAGAGAGTGCCAGAGTCTTACTGACTAAAACCCATACGTGTTCCTTCTATTGCCCTTTGCGTTCCAGGACCGCGGTGACTCTTTCGAACAAATCACGCGACCCTGGCAGGCACTGGCCCTAGCAGGCCCCGTTTAAGATCACTTGACCTACATTTTTTTTTTTTTACTAATGATATGCACGCGTTTGACCACTATCTCACCTGATGGTAAGCGATGATGTGGTCGAAGATGGAGCTCGCTTGCCTAGAAGTAACCTATTCACTCTTGACTTAAAGACTTCCAGGTTGTAGCTATCAGGAAACACAGACTCCGGCAGGGAATTCCACTCCTTAATAGTTGTGTAACTTTTCTCATTCATGTTCTTCATTGCTGAAAGTCGCGCCCAACCTGGAAAGCTGTGACAGATACACTGACGAGCTTATTCAAAGCCACTCTGTTTTTGTTTCCTAGTGACGACTTCTATAATGATCGATAATAAAGGAGGTGTTATTCATATAACTCAAAAATACAAACATTATAATGACATTCTACATCAGCACAACAATTGAACCATTTAGAACTAGACATTGTTAAAACAAAAAGAGGTTGATTGGCAGCTACCCATTTAACTATGTCCACTTAATTCTGTCTGCGCCTGCTCGGTCTTTAACAAACAAAACAATACAATAGCGAACTTAAAGCTGTAAAATAAAGACTAAAATCCACAGAACCCTACAAAATATTTCCTTTATAACGCACATAATGCCAACATCTGTAGCTCCGGGCTACACTTTATGAATAAGACGTTGAGGTTAAGTCTCCGTAAATAAACAGAATACCCGTGTACCGCCTACGTTTATACACATATAGGTCAACTGTCCTTAGATCTTGGTGCTATTCTGCATGACATACAGTGTAAACCGTTGGGGGTGATACACTCTCTGGCCAGGAAATGTGGCACCCTTTAAAGGTCTCCGTCTAGACAAGGTTCGACAAAGGTCGACTGTTCTTATAACCTTTCTCCTGAATGGACTAAGTTTCCAGTCTTAGAGACCAGAAGATGCCAAATAGTTGTAAATGGATATCCAAGGGTGCATTAAAATAGCTTAGTCTAACTATTGATGGGCACACTGGGCACAAAACGTTTTAGTAACACATTCATAATGCGTACAGCTAAGGAAAAGAATTCCCTGCCGGAGTCTGTGTTTCCTGATAGCTACAACCTGGGAGTCTTTAAGTCAAGAGTGAATAGGTTATTTCTAGGCAAGCATGCTCCATCTTCGACTACATCATCACTTACCATCAGGTGAGATAGTGGTCAAACACGTGCCTATCTATAGTAAAAAAAAAAAAAAACTTTCCACTCGACGTAAGCTGTTTTTAGACTGTCACGTTTATTATGATAGTGATTTAATGTTTACTAAACAATCAAGACTGAATGAATGTCCCCACTATCTTGTCCTGAATTAGATCATAACTTAAGATATTTTTTAATTCTCTTGTATCTCTCGCTAGCAGTTTCCGAATTATTTCAACGAAGAATTGTTTTTGTTTTGTTTGAAAGAAATGGCATTAAAATTCAATCTTACAATGTTATCAGTGTTTTGCGTACTTCTTCCGCAGCGACTTGAACAAGATGTTTTGATGTCCTATGAGTTTTACCCTCCCCCTTTTTATCTATTATGCTTGTAATTTAATGTATTGTATTCTTCTTTTTAAAGAATTTGCCTTATTAATGATTAAAAGCATAACCATTTATTTTTTGAAAATACCCTACAATCTCTATTGAACAATCGTACTTGCGATTATGGTGAAAGAGCCAGGGTAGCCCGCGAAATTGACTTTTTCATGAAATAACCATTCAACAGGGGTTAATGAACTTAGAGGGCTATATTGATGATTAAAATGGTTATAATTCTTTAAATAAATACGCGTTACGGCCGAATCATATTTTGTTCAACATACAGCTTCACACTGACCGGCAAATTGCAAAAATCATAAAAATATTTGAATTTCACGGGCTACCCTGGCGCTTCCACCTTAACCAATACTTTTTTCGAACAGGAGCCATTTTTTTCGCGAATGCAACTATCCGTGACGATTGTCTATGTGCTCGCATGACAACCGGGCACGAACGCTTAACGTGCTCTCTGAGCCACGGAAGAGTATCGGTGTGTAAACTTATAGGTCAACCGTTTGCTGGCATTTAAAATTCGAAAGAGCAACTAAAAATAATATTTGTGCTTTTTTTTTCGAGCCCTTCCTAATTTGAATATGGATCGATGCGTTTTTGGTTCTGTTGATTGATTTTGGAAGGGTGGATTTTGAACCGAGATTGATTTAAATTTAATAAAGCTGCAAAAAAAATACTAAAAAAGACAATAAGCTTTTATTTACCTTTACTCATGCACACTTTTGAGGAGCTCGTGGCTAGATAATAACAGCCGCACGGGTCGATCTTAAAGGTTAAGCAACGCTTGCCAAGGTTGGTTTGTGGATGGGTGACCATCTTAGCATACCGAGTTTCCTCCGTGCCTCGGAAAGCACGTTAAGCTGTTGGTCCCGGCTGTCATTTGTAGATCTTTGGCAGTCGTTACGGATTGTCAGAAGCCAGTAAATCTGACTCGAGTCTTGCCAAGAAATACCGTGTTACCCAGTTAATGGGTTGCGGAGGTCTGGTAGGCAGCCGCTCCACGTAAAACACTGGTATTCAGCTGAATCCGGTTTGACTGGAAGCCGACCCCAATATGGTTGGGAAAAGGCTAGGCAGATGATGACTCATGCACACTTTTCGGAATTGAAATGAATAGGTAAAATACTGTGTTAAAAATGATCAGGAATATTAAAAAAAAAAAAACTAACCATAAACTTAGTTTGAATACTTAATAGTAGGTTCTTTATTATTTATTATCTATCCAGAATTTAGAATACAAAGAATAGAAACTTAACATGATTAGGATTTTTTTTAATATTTTTTTAGGCAGAAAAAAAAGTGTTGTACCGACTTTAAATAAATTGTACCAAGGGCAAGAGTGATGTTGCCAGAGTAGTTAATGCTCAACCGGAGCCTGTCAAAGGGTGCTACAGATGCCAGCTGAATTTATGTTTAGAAAATGAAAGTTGTTTATTGAACTTCCGCACTTTTATGAAGGAAACTGCTTCTGCCAGTTCACAATACAATCTTGCAAAAAAATCCTGACCAAGTGCGAGTCGGATTCGCACACAAAGAGTTCCAAACTAGTAAAAATTTTAGTGTCAGTAGTACCGTTTCGTTGATAATGGTTGTGATATTTTATTTGGGTAAGGAACCCTGGACAAAATACAAAAATAGATGGTAAGTAGCTTAAAAAAATAAGGTGGTGAAACTCGACCCTTACCAATATTGTCTATTATCATAATGCTTTCAATAATGGTACAAAAAAATGCTCACACTAAAAGGCTAGTTATTGAAATCCCTAAGGCTATCTCAGGGCTCACAGAACAGACCAAAATAATACGTGTCTACTTCAAGCGCCTACGTAAATAAGGCTGTCATACAAAAATCAGATTACCTTTTCACTAGGTACTTAAAATGGTTTTTAGGCATGAATGGAAAATATTTTTAGTTATTTGACATGTATTAGCTTACGTAGGTGCCTTTTTATTTTCAGGGTTTCGAATGACCGTATAAAGAAACCCGTGTGTCTGGCTAGCCGGCCGTCTATCTGTCCGTCTGTCACAGCCATTTTTCTCCTAATCTACTGGAAATTTGGTCTATCATAATTATAAATAAATCGTTTTAAAGTTTCCCCCCGGTATCTTCAAAAATAAAATAATGGCCTCCTACAAGGTGGACCGATGACCTGGTGTGGGTCACGGGTAGACGATGGATGTTAGACGCACAGTACCTGTTGTTGTGGCGACACGTGTGGGGAGGCCTATGTCCATCAGTGGACGTCTTTTGGCTGATACGATGATGATGGTGATCTCCAAAAACACTGAGCCTCAAATAAAAAAAATACTGAGCCTCAAATAAAAAAAATACTGAGCCTCAAATAAAAAAAATACTGAGCCTCAAATAAAAAAAATACTGAGCCTCAAATAAAAAAAAATGTTTTAAGCAGGTATCATTATCATCATCATCATCTCAGCCAAAAGACGTCCACTACTGGACATAGGCCTCCCCCAAGATGGAGGGTTTTGCCATAATCTCCAAGCTTGGCAGGCGGGTTGGTGATCGCAGTGCATAGGGACCGCGCACGGCGTGGAATTTGCCAGCTAGTGTCGCATATTCGAAGTTTTAAGGGTCAGAATACTTGACATTGACGCTTCTGTGCTGCCACCTGTGGTTCCTGCGCGGTCAGTTTAGGGGAAAGTGCGCGAAGAAGACTGTGCCATCTAGCGTAGCTATTTCGCATTTTTTATTTGAAACATACTTGACATTGACATTTCTGTACTGCCACCTGTAGTTTCTGGACGCTCCCTATGGTGTTGAGTTTTGCAGAGAACGCTGCTGCCCATTCTCTGGCGAATCCCTTATTCGCCTCTTACGACACCCCTGAGAATTGATGGGATGGTACTATTCTTTTACGGCACCCTACGGCATCGGCCGACACCATACGGCACAGACAGGTATATGGGTTCTAAAAGTATAGATATGGTTTTAAAATAAAATGTTAAATATGTTTCGTTCGAAACCCTTTGTGCGCTATTGACTTGCACTTGACCAGTTTATTTATTTTGACTTAAAGGCCATTTCCGCATGATTTAACGTCCTTCTCAGTTTCCTCTTTAGGTAACGGTGTACCGAGGTTTGTTCTGGCTAATATTGACGGAGACGCGGCAGAAATGACTTGCACACAATATAAGTTAAATACAGATGTGTTATTTACAGTTGACAATACCCTATTAGAGATGTACCAATCAATTTAATTACTTAAATTTAGTAAAACGGTCTAAGCCACTTCTAACACTCAATTATAATTTATAAAGCGCAGGAAAATAACGTTAAACAAATAAATACGCCTAAGACCTTAGTCAGAACTCTAGCTACGTCAAATCATCATCTGCCTGGAAGTCGACCCCAATATAGTTGGGAAAAGGCTAGCTTTTCCTAACTATATTGGGGTCGGCTTCTAGTCAAGCCGGATGTAGCTGAATACCAGTGTTTTACGAGGAGCGGCTGCCTACGAGATCTCCACAACCCATTAACTGGGTAACACGGTACTTCATGCAAGACTGGAGTCAGATTTACTGGCTTCTGACTATCCGTAACGACTGCCAAAGATCTACAAATGACAGCCGGGACCAACGGCTTAACGTGCTTTCCAAGGCACGGAGGAAACTCGGTATGTTAAGATGGTCACCCATCCACAGACCAACCTTAGCAAGCGTTACTTAATCTTGGAGATCGACTCATGCGGCTATTTTTATCTACCCACGAGCTTCTCAATATCATACTCTAGCTACTATATATAAATCGATGATATCATTTTTCTTTTAAACCATCTTTAGAATGAGGCACATTCCTACATACTTGTCCTACCAGTAGCTATGTTGGCGTCACCAACCTTTTTTTTTTTTTTAAGGATTGGAAGTCATCAAATGACTCCTCCCGGTCTGGGTAAAGCAAGAGGGAGTGTCAGACTCTTACTGACTAAAACCCATCTGTGTTCCTCCTGGTGCCCTTTGTGTTCCAAGGCTACGGTACCTTTCGAACGGATTCCGCAGCCCCAGCGGCGTCACCATACCTACAAGATCAAACGTTTGCAAAAACATTCCCACGCGTTTCGATGCCGCGTTTTTAATCTCAGATAATATGAAAGTCTCGTGAACCTTAATACCCGAAGATTTATTGTGACTCCTTTGACATCGGAGTATAAAACCTCAACATAAAAACTGAAAAGTATTCCGAACAACTTTCATTTTGTTACAGAAATTCCACTTCGGAGAATTTGTTACTCTGGTTGTTTGCAATTTCAGCCCACACGGGTTTCATAACAATTACTGACAGTATGAAAAATAATAAAAATGTGCAATATGGCTGCCACAAGTGTGGAACAGCCACGTGCAGATAGGTACTTCTCTAACGCCTACACGTCGCAGTTTTGTTTCCCGCCTTCGTGATTTTTTCTGTTTTTTCGATGCATTTTTAGAGATAAATCCCACATCTGAACCCTAACCAAGTATTGACAAGTAAGGCTACAAAAATCTATACATTTAATATTTTTAATGATTTAGATTGCCCTTGTGCAGAAAACGATGACCAGAAACATGATTTACCTATTTAAAAAAAAAACTTGTGATATATACATAAATATGTATAAAATTTTAAGAAAACCTAAAAGTAAAACAACACAGAAACTAAACCACACCAACAACTACTAAACTGAAGTCTATTTTATTTAAGTTTAAGGCGGTTTCGGAATGGAGTTGCATTCAAAAAATCGAAGTGGGATGAAATTCAATTTTTCGAATGCAATCCCATTTTTCTGACTACACGTTATGTTTATTTTCAAACTCTATTTTAGCCTGAAAACTTGTCAAAGTTTGGCAACCCTTACGCAAATAAATCACAAAGTAATAGAACTTCTGTACCTCCTTATACAGTCACAGAACGCTGAAATAATAAAGTCTTTGCAGGAGGCTTGTGGAAGGTTACATGACAACGTTAAATATGATAATGAGAAAAGTAAGTAAGCAACACGAACGCTCGAAGTTGAGCCATAAATTATTAATATTCGTCGAGTTACTGCATTTGAGTTGTGATGCAAAAATTTGTTGTTGGCAACATTATTGTTTTGGTACTGTTCGTAATTGAAATATGTCGAATTGTGTTGCCATTAGCATTCATTAACATATTGAATGAGTGATTTTAAATTGTGGCACATTATTTGGATAGTCATGCTCTTGGACATTGAAATGTAATGTAATGTAATTTTATATTTTTTGAATCAATGATCTGTAGTTATGATGATAAAATGTCGATGGAAATTTTGAAATGAACTCGGAATGGCCCAATAATGTTTAAAATTAACCTACACTTTAGTTTGATGTTCATAATTCATGTTCATCTAACAATCAAATAAAATAGCAATTATTATAGTACCATCCTTAGGCTGCGTTTCCACCAGAGAGGTGCGAGCATGCGTAGAAAAAACACTACAAAATATAAAACAACCTTAGTTTTGGAAGTCGGTGTTAAAAAACGAAGATGCAAAACCAAAAACACCGACTTCCAAAATAAAAAAGTTTTTTATGAAAATAAAAAAGTTTTTTATGAAAATAAAAAAACTTTTTAAGTGGTGATACTTGGACGACGTCTTCATGTATGCAAAAATTGAAATAAGGAAAAATGCTAATAAAATAAAAACTACTGAACCAAACTAAATGAAATTTTTACGGGACCAAACGGCAAGCATACCGCATCGAACTAAAAACACAAATCGAATGAGAAACCTTGGAGTAATTGCCAAATTGAGAACCTCCTTCTTTTTTGGAAGTCGGTTAAAAAAAAATAGAATCGCTGAGCGAGGCTAGGTAAATGAAGCGATTTTATCGGTTCTTAACAAACTAATCCCTCGCTGGCATTATGTATTATGTATATATATATGGAATACCATAAATATCATTTAAAAATCGCCACCGGCCTTGTATAGTAGCGTAAATACGAGACGTCCAATTTTCCATCACTTTACGACACAATGGCACCATTATCTTTTTGATCACGCGTGCGAGGTTACTCTTTAGATATTTATTTATTTAAACTTCATGTACAATAGTGGTACATAGGCGCACTTAATGCAACGAGACATTCTCTACCAGTCAACCTTTGGGTTAAAAAGAAATACACTGTGGTAGGTGTACAGCAAATAAATAAGATTTAAAATACAATTAAGTTTAAACGTTTAATTCGACAGTTCTTGGCTTGATCGCATAGAATGATGCGACGAATTCAACTGCCGTTTTGATAACATAATAATTTCATTTCGCTTTTTAACTAGATAGCGCGAATCATCGTGATAGATACGTGCCGAATATTAAATGACTCACCTGTAAAAAATTGCCCCAATTGACAACCTTATGTGACCACCATCAGCTGTCAAATTTGAAAAACCATTGTCAAAACATGGTCCATATTGAAACACTCTAATTTAGGTATCCAACTTTTAGCCTCTTAAGAATAATAATATCTAGTTTTTATGTCACCCTAACATCTAGCCCTTTCAGTATACAATTTTCAATAAACCACCTCTCTGATTAAAGAGCAAACCACTTACTTCAAATTGCTTCGAGTTCTCTAAAAACTATAAATAATACGAAGAGGACTTACGCTAAAGAGCAGCATACAAGCGGACACATAATGTCTTGCAGCCATCTTCCCGCTAGCTAATTATTTACGTTGGCAACACCTGGACTACGTAAAGAGGCTTTTAATATTCCATTATTCTCACCTACTTAGCTTAACCCGTCTTTTTGCTTGTGGTGTTTGTTTAGCATTTGTCTGAATATAATTAAAGCATCTGTGAGGATACCTAATAAAAGTTTTCTGTATTAATATTATTTACTAGAAATTATTAGTATATACGGGGGCTCAAAGACACTGCTCAACACATTAACATTGATTGTCCTATATCGATCATCAGTATAGCTAGCAAATGCCTGCCTAGCCTTTACCCAACTATATTGGGGTCCACTTCCAGTCAAGCCAGATTCATCTGCATACTAGAATTTTACGAAGAACATCTGTCTACCAGACCTTCACAGCCCATTAACTGGGTAACACGGTACTTCTTCGCAAAACTTGTGTCAGATTTTCGCAGAGCTAAGAGGCTCATCGGTGACGTAAAACTGGTGGATGCCAAGCTACATAGCTTGGCTCATCGCCGTAAGGTTGCCCGTAAGGTTGCCTGCTTGTCGGTCTTCTACAGATTGTACTTCGGTGAGTGTGCACAAACACTCCACGACCTCATCCCACCGGCCCCCTTTTACCATCGGACATCCAGACGCACTGCATCTTACCATACCTACCTTGTTGCTATTCCACCAATTTGCACTAAGCGTTCCCAAACGTCTTTTATAATGCGCACAGCAAAGGAGTGGAACTCCCTGCCTGTGTCTGTTTCCAAACGCTTACAGCCCTCCATCTGCCTAGCCTTTTCCCAACTATATTGGGGTCGGCTTCCAGTCAAACCGGATTTAGCTGAATACCAGTGTTTTACGTGGAGCGGCTGCCTACCAGACCTCCACAACCCATTAACTGGGTAACACGGTACTTCTTGGCAAGACTGGAGTCAGATCTTACTGGCTTCTGACAACCCGTAACGACTGCCAAAGATCTACAAATGACAACCGGGACCAACGGCTTAACGTGCTTTCCGAGGCACGGAGGAAACTCGTTATGTTAATATGGTCACCCATCCACAGACCAACCTTGGCAAGCGTTGCTTAACCTTAAAGATCGACCCGTGCGGCTGTTATTATTTAGCCACGCAAACGCTTACAGCCCTAATCTCATCAAAGTTAGAGTGAACAGGCTCCTTCTGAGTAAGCTCGCTCCATCGTAGACTTTTTCTCTGTCATCTCTGACGTAGACTAGAGTCAAGAGCAAACCCATCATTAATAAAAATAAAAATAAAAGATACAAATTACGTTCGGGCTTCGCTATTGATTTGTTGGCTGTTATAGACTCTCGGATTTCTTTGATTAATGTAATTTTTTATGGTATCGCTTTTTTGTGAAGAACCCGCCCAGTTATGTACACCTACTGCTACTCCTGAGAGTCAGAATCAATAGTGGCGACCACCAGAAAGGCGTTAAGACAATAACGGTTGTCTTGTTCCGAAGAAACCATTGAACAGTCTTCGAATAATCATAAAAGAAGAGCGGAGGAATAAGAAAAAAACACTTTTGCTTTATTGTTGTATAGCATAAATCATTATTATAACCATATTTTTTTACTCACAGACGTCATTTTCTTCAAAAACCTCTCACAACACTCACGGAAAGTACCAAGACATCATATTCTAAAGAAAGGTCGATTCATTCATTACTCAAATATGATTTCAATGAATATTCAAATCAATTTAACTTATCGATATTTTCAATAGAATTGCGAACGTAAATGTCGCTGTCAAGTTCAATTAAAAGTTTTCCACCTGGAAGACAATGATGCTAAAAATAAATGTAATTATTTTGCTGATTGGGTACCTGACTTGAGCTTTAAATACGAATTTGTATTTAAGCAATTCAATATAAATAAAATTCTATAGTTACTAATGAGCAACTGACAGACAACGCACAGCCGAAACTACTAATTGTAGAAAGCTGTTTGCATGTAGGTTTCTTGGGGAGTGTAGGAGAGCACTAAGTGAGGATTTGCCGAAATTCTAACGGGAATGGGAAAATCGGGGTTTTTGCCATTCCCGCCGCGACTTCGTACGCGCGTACGAAGTCGCGGCCAAATCTTAGGTTAGCATAATTTTCAACAAGTATACTTTGGAACAGTAGTTTTTATTTTATGAGCATTTTCGATAACTTAAATGATGTAATTTAAAGTACTTACCACAATATTTACTTCGGGAGTATCAAAAAACCACTACAAAGCATTATTTTATGCTTTGTAGTGGTTTTTTTTTTGGAAGTCGGTTGTATTTTTTTGTAAATAAGTTATTTTTTTTTATTTTTCACTCTTTACTATGCTACTGAGCTAAACTGAATTAAATTTATATGGGACCAAAAGGCTAGTATACCGCATCGAATTTAAATACATAGTTTTCGGATCAAAAACCTCGGAGTATTCGGTGTAATAAAAAATACCCACTGAATTAAAAATCTCCTCCATTTTCGAAGTCGGTTAAAAAATGTGAGTACATACAACATTCTTTACATCTGCTTTCCCTTTAAGTAATACTGCCGTATACTGTACGAGTACGTTCTAAGCTTAAAATTACTCGCAAAGGTGCAACTGTTGACAGCAATCAATACAGAACAGATAAAACCTCCTTTATCTGTTCTGTGGTCATCACATTATCGGTTCAAATATTTCACTGATTTGCAGTCATGCGTGTCGCCATTAAATAGTAGACAAATTAATAAGCTGATGAGCAGCTGTGCATAGTCAGCATAAAAAGTATGGGTACATTAAAGCATCATACGCAAAGAGCAGTAGGAGGTATGACACAGGTAGCTATAGACTGGCCTCACAACCTAACTACGTCTAATCCATACGGTACTTGATGCAACTTACGTATTCAGTATTTATTTGTTAACATAAGTAAAGAAATACAGATCTTATGTTTGATAAACAGAGCACTATGTTATGCCGAGCAGAGGTGGAGCGGTGGTAATGGCAGCGACTTACGCTTTACTTTGTGTAAATCATCACCACTGCTCTCAAAACGGTGAAGGAAAACATCGTGAGGAAACCGGCATGCCCTAGAACCAAAAATTCGATGACATGTGAAATCTACTAACCCGCACTGGGTCCGCGTGGTGGATTACGGCCTACTCCCTCTCACCGAGAGGAGACCTGTGTCCCAGCAGTGGGAACATTATAGGCTGATTATGCTAGGCAACCAAATATCGTGTGCAAATCTAGCTGAGGATTACAAATTAAAATGTATTTATATGTTTGGAAAATCATGCATAATCATGGTATTAAATTAGAAAATAAACTGAACAATTGCATATTATTTTATACTCCAATTTACGTTAGACCTAAATGTGGAATTGCTCGCAGAGCAGATGATCGATGGGGCCGAAATATTCTGGAGTGGCGACCGCGTACCGGAAGACGCAACGTTGGAAGGCCTCCCACAAGGTGGACCGATGACCAGGTGAAGGTCGCTATAAACCAACCTTGAAAAAGATAAGCTACCATAATACTGACTATGAAGTACTTTATAAGACCATCTTGGAAGCCCACACCGTAAACATTAACTGTATATACGAAGAATTGGAAGAAAAACTATTAAAAAGTTTAGAAATAAGCAAAACTACAAAAATGAAAACGCTAAACCCACCACGGCAAGATTGGATAAATAGATCAATAATAAGTGAAATAAACAGTAGAAATATTTTATGGAATCAACATAAGAAAAACCCAAAAGACAAACAAAAGGAAGATACATTTAGAAAGAAAAGAAACAAAGTATCAGAGCTTATTCAACGAACGTAATCAAGCTACTACATGAAAGCCTTTGAAAACTGCAAGAAACATCCATTAAAAATGTGGGGACTGATAAACAGCCTGTCCTGCAATAAATTCACTGAAAAATCCGCGCCCCGGAAACTTAAATCACAAAATGGCACTGTTACTGACTTAAAGGATATATGCGAATGTTTCAATGATTTCTTTGCAAATGTTGGTTCGATACTGGCAAATCAAATCCCCATAAAATATCACCCAACAGGTACTGCCTTGGCGGGATCATCTGGATCTAGCTCGTCTTCCCTTAGCGATCTAGAACCAGCTACAATAGATGAAATCCTAAAAATTATTAATAATTTAAATAATAACACAAGCTCAGGTTTAGAAGGTATCACCACAAAATCAGTACAATGTGTTGCAAACCTAATTCTTGACGAACTCACTAATTGCATAAACAAATGTATGAAATCGGGTACTTTTCCAAATAGTCTTAAGGTTGCAAAAGTTACGCCAATTTATAAATCCGGAGTTAAATCAGAGCCGGGCAACTATCGTCCTATTTCGGTTCTTCCCGTGCTTTCAAAAATCTTTGAGAGGGTCTTGTACAATCGCCTCGAAAAGTACCTAACTACTCTAAACTTCATATATGAAAAGCAATACGGTTTTAGACCGAAATCAAATACACTCTCAGCTACAATAGACCTCGTGACATCTATAAAACTTAATATTGACAAAAAAAAATGGCTGTGGGTGTTTTTATCGATCTAAAGAAGGCGTTTGACACAGTCAGTCATGAATTATTATTAAAAAAACTTACGGAAATCGGGATCACAGGCCCTGCCCTTGACATTTTTAGATCTTACCTGTCAAACCGATACCAAGTAGTTAAAATTGGTGACACTCAGAGTGATCCCAGAATTATAACATACGGCGTGCCCCAAGGCTCAATATTGGCTCCCTTGTTATTTCTTCTGTACATAAATAGTGTCCACAAAATTGGTCTAACAGGTGATTTAACATTATACGCAGATGACACATGTTTGTTTTACTTTGGCCACTCAATCGATACTATTATTAAGCAAGCACAGAACAATTTGGACTTACTCAACGTGTGGTTTCAACAAAATCTTCTCACCATTAATACAGCTAAAACAAATTATATGATATTCAGAGCAAAAAATAAAAAAATTGGCAATTACACACCGTTAAAAATAAATAACCAAGTCATAAACAAAGTAGATCAAGAAAAATATTTAGGGCTAATTTTAGATAGTAAGCTGACGTGGCTTCCACATATTCAAAAAATAAAATCAAAATTACAATCACTCACGGGTACCCTACGTGGTATCGTTCGTTGCTTACCACGTCGAGTCCGCTATACAATCTACTTCTCCCTGGTTAAGCCACATATTGATTATCTAGTGGAAATATGGGGTACCGCCGCTAAAACGCATACTAACCTATTACAAACTGCTCAAAATAAACTACTAAAAACGTTATTTAATTATGACTATCTAACTCCAACAGAAACTCTATACAATGAAATTAAAGTAATGAACGTAACACAAACATACATATACAATACATGCTTACTAATTCGAAAAATACTAAATAAAAATATACACACAAACATAACCTTCACTAAAAATATAAAAAAAACACAAAATGAAACTGAGACGTGAACAGGACTTTTTACAACTACACCCAACCCGCATAAACTATGGAAGAAAAACTATTATGTATGAAGGATCTAAAATATTCAATAAATTGCCGAGGGACCTCAGAGAAATTAAATCTAAAATTACTTTTAAAAAATGTTTTAAACAATTTATCATAAAAAACTCACTTTCCTAAAGTAGTTTCGAGCCACATCCAGTAACCGCTGATCTGTGTTGTACGGAAACTTGTTTACATACTTTGACGGTTGAGCCGTGTGTCGAACTAACATTTTGTTAATATTATTTGTAACCTACCCTCAAAACATTATAATCGATGCCCAGTTTTTGTAATGCGTCCAACATTTAGTTTATATTGTGATGTCTAGTTAAATATTCTCATGTAAGTGAATTGAAATTCTTATGAGAATAAATGATCTCTAACCCCAAGGTCGCGGTAGCCGATGGATGCGAGACGCGCAGGAACCGTCGTTGTGGCGACGCTTAGGGGAGGCCTATGTCCAGCAGTGAACGTCTTTTGGCCGATATAATGATGATGAAATGAGGAATTAAGATCAAGGAAGGAAGGATTAAGTCTGTGTTTGTTACTTCTTTACATTTTAACGGCTGTACGATGTGCAATTAAACTTCGTACGTAGCGGATTTCCATTTATTTTTGACAGATGTGAAAGGGTTGCTAAAAAAATTTAAGGATTGTTACACAGCTCAAAGTTTGACCTTGTTACCACTAACGTGCGACCTAGAGTCCGTGTTCTTGTTAGTCGAGGCTCTAAGGGTCCTCAATGCTAAAGATAAGCGTGAGCATATGGGTTTGATCTTAAAGTCGAAAAGAACAACCTTCTCATGGAAGCGTAATGAAAAAAGGCAGTCAGATCACGTCTCAAGATCTGACAACACATTAGACACAACGACAAATTTCAACAGAGAAACTAAAAGCAATCAGCCATTTAAACCACGTAAAAAACTGAAACTGACTGCTCTTGAACCGACTAAATGCTGCTTTTACAATCTAGTAACAACTAGCCAATAAGTAAGAGCTACAGCAATCATCCATTTATTTCCAAGAGTTACGAAGTTCTCAAACGCAAATAGACTGAATTTCCACCCCGATCCTTAAATAAAAAGTCTTCTTAAACACAAAAACACACTTTAAATTTTACAATTTGAATAAATATAAAGCTAAGCTTTGCCGTAACAAATTAGGGTTGGCTATAACCGGTGCCTTATTTAAAGTTGTGCCCACAACTGTCTGTGTATCCACGTTTCGCTTGTCAGGTTGCGGTTTCTATTAAAAAAGCAAAAATTACATTGTTCGCTGCAGGCGCTCCCAGGGCTGTCAACCTTACACAGAAGGAAAAGGCTTTCATTTGAAACTTTTGTGGTGGCACCCCCGTCCTTTGTGTTGACGACGCGAAATTTTATACTTCATTCAAAGCGTACGGTATTTTTACCGTCCGCATATTCTCCTTTTACTGTATATGAATAACTGCCAACCTTATTTTGGAGTGTGTTAGTGGCTGACAACTTGGTGTAGCGTACAGCTCAGTAATATTACTGGGAAGCCAAAGGATGTATTTTGTTTGGACGGTTTTGAAATTTCTTGAGTAAAATGCGTTCATATTTTGTGAAGTGGCGGATTTGTCAATTAGTGTTTACGTATTTGGGACTTTTGTGCTTAAATTGAAAGACTAAACTATTGAATTGGATTTTAATGTCTAGAGAATTTGCGTTACAGTCAGCTTTATGCATGGTGTAATAGAAATAACGCAAAACATGATCAACTTTTACCATAACCCCGATTTACGTTTGCATAATTATTATTATTCGTGGCTCTTGCATATTATTATTATGAGCCCGTAAAGTCCCACTGTAAGGGTAAAGGCCTCCCTTCCCTCCTGCTACTTTCTCCGGTCTTCTGCAATTTTGGGCCAGTCCTCTGAAGAGTTCATCTCGTTTCGTCATCTCTTGCATGACTCGACAAAATTTACTGTAAATCTGATTTCTTTTTCGACTTATTAATTAAAAAAGAAAGAAAAGTTCTGGAGTGGCGAGCGCGTATCGGAAGACGCAACGTTGGAAGGCCTCCCACAAGGTGAACCGATGATCTGTTAAAGGTCGTAGGTAGCCGATGGATGCCAAAAGCGCAGTATCGGTAGTTATAGCGACGCTTGGGGGAGGCCTATGTCGAGCAGTGGACGCCTTTCGGCTGATACGATGATGATGATGATTAATTAATTATGACTTTTCAGGTTCTGCGTTTTTGCCGTTAGTCTACTCTTTAAAAAAGGTAGAACAAAAATAGACAGATTTCATTACTGCTTGAAGTGAAGCACTGAAACAAAAATAAAAATATCAAAAGATATCTTTCTTCCACTGTACTTCGTAACAAAGCCCGTACAAGTAATTAAACGCTGCCAGATGACTTCAAAAACAGCTATCTCGGAACGAAATCAAATGAATTCCCCTTATTAACTTTGATAATGAGAAAACCACTAAGATAATGATGTTTTGGCAATCCGTCCAAATTCATATTTCGTAAAGGACCCACTACATTATTGTTTCCTAAAACAAAGGAAATTGCCGACCGCTTGGCTTTGATCATCGGTTGAATAAATCCCTTTGTCGATGTTTCACTAATAAAGTTTACCTAAATATGTATTTTAGAGTGAAATATTAATATTAAATGTTTTTGTTTAAGGGTTGGGCTGGCTAATTAGCTGATATAGTTTATATGGAAGTTGGTTTTTGGAACTGAACGTTAATTCGGAAGGCTCGAGAACTCGCGTAGAATAAACTTGGTAAATCTGTAACGTGAGAGTAGTGTTGACTGGATGTGCCATTTTCAAACCCACTTTAATGTAAATGTCTTTTTAGTAAAATCGAGCATTTTTGCCTTGGATTTGTCCTGAAAAAAACAACATACCAACTATAGTATAAATGACAAATGAACGGCGGATGACGTTTAAAAGTAAATACCAGTAGCTCACACGGAAAATTCGTTATAATATGTCTGCAAAGACTGCCTGAAGGAAAACTGCACGAGGATTTCTCTCCACATAATTCAATTTAAAGAAATGAAACTTGAGAGTTCAAATACATCCGATCATATGTGAGATCTCAACCGAGATTGTTTTAAACGACTCATTCATCATGGTGTCACGTCCAGTCATGATTTATAACGTGAAATATATTTTTAGAGCCCGCAGCATTTTTTAATTGTACCCAATTAACTTTATTTCAGCCCTCGGCTCAGGAACCCAATTACAACACTTCGTGAAAAAAAAATTAAGACGCAAAATAAAAACAATAAAGATTTTGCACGGTACGCCGTGGATGCTGGGACAATTTATAAGATCAAAATGTAATGACATCTTTTATCTTAATTACTTTGCCTTTGACCTCTTTTCGAATTCCCAAAGACTTATTGTTTATTCTCTTTTTCTTTCTCACTGATTTTCTACAAGGATTTGTCGTTATGGAGTATTAGGGCAGCCTGTTGCCACCTGGAATTGCGTTACCTTTTCTTACAGTTATTAGGGTTCATAAAAGGTATTCTGCCTTATGATTATTTTAGATACGGGATCGTGTTTTTTTTTCTTTTATTAGAGAAATATTATAGCGACGTTGATGTTATGTAAATACAAAAAAATACGAACAAGAGTTTCATATTCGTATCTACGACCTACACGGTTTTCCCCTAAAGGCGCGCGAATGTCGAGGAAAGTTAAGGAAAAAGAAAATTAACTTTTTTAAGGAATGGGAATGGAATAAAAGTCGGAAGTAGGTGTATCAACAGTGTTATTCTGTTCGAATTTGAAAGGTTAACTCCGAAATTGAATTACTTATACATTTTGTGAAGAAGAAGGATATGCGTTTTGGTATTAGATTTGTTTTCGGGAAATTGTGGTTTTTCAAAGTTTTGTTTATGATATTTTTTATTCACCTATATTTTATATTAGCTGACCCACGCAACTTTTTCAAACTGTACCTGTTCTTATTTGGTTGGTTTTAAATATAAAGTATATTTAAAAACAACCAAATAAGAACTTCATAATTTTAAAGCAAATAGTTTTCTCCGCTCCTATTGGTCGTGGCGTGATATTATCTAGCTTAGCCTTAGCATATTCCTCAATTCGAACCAGTAGTTTTTGAGATTAGCGCGTTCATAAATAAACATCAAAACAAACAAACTCCTCATCTTTATAATATTAATAGAGATCAAAAGGCATGTAGTTTCTTTCTTAATGATGACATTAAAGGCTACAAGCTCCCGCAAAAAGGTATGATGTTACAAAGCGACATTGTTTCATAGAATTACAAGCATAGTAGGCTCACAATGTTCCCACTGCTGGGACGCTAGGGGAGCTTCGAGGAAAGTCCACTATGCGCAACCTGTGTGAGTTAGTAATTGGAATCCCATTCTCCATGGAAATTGTTCTAAAATTGCTTAACAGATTTCTACGAAAACGTGATGTCGCAGTGCCACGTCGCTCGTAGCCCTTAAAACACAAAACACTACAACACTAACATCTCATGAGGGGAAACCATGAATTATTATATAGAGTATACCCTATTTAAGTTATATTTGGGCTCGGCCATGAATTGATTATAATAAAACAATAACGGGCGGTCAGTTCGCATTATGTTCTCGTTTGCAGGGGCAACCCTGACCTCATGGAAAGTGAGTTATGTCAGAGTATAAAAGCTTAGAAAGAATTGGTAATGTGGATGATTTAAATATAGATGTTAGTCGTTCCATGAAAAAGGTGGTCATGGCTTGTGAGATGAAAGTTTTAAGAAAAAAAAAACATGTTCGTACGCAATAAGAACAGTACGTTTTCAAGGAATCATTTTTAATCGAGCGATTTGGCTGGCAATAACTAGACTATAATAATATTTAATAATACTGTTTCCAGTTAAGTTTTAGTTTCACCCAATACTAACACCATATGGATGTTTTCCGAAATAAATTTTTATTATTATTATTATTGGCATAATCTATACTTTAATATAATTAAGCTAAAGAGTTTGTTTGTTTGTTTGATTAATTTCTGGAACTAGCAGTCGGATTTGGAAAATTGTTTTTGAAAATTATACTATCACTAGTTGAACCGCACAACTTCGTCTGCTTCGCTCTAATTTGTATTAGCGTGATGATATATAGTTTAAAGCCTTCCTCGATAAATGGGCTATCTAAAACTGAAAGAATTTTTCAAATCAGACCAGGAATTTCTGAGATTAGCGCGTTCAAACAAACAAACAAACTCTTCAGCTCAGCCACATTCATTAGGAAGGCTAAATATAAAACCACGCTACGACCAATAGGAGCGGAGCATTATTGAAAAATGTGACGCATATGAAGTTGCACGGCTCAGCTAGTATATTAAATAAATTACGAATATTATTTTTTACATACACAACAGTCAATTTGTTGAAGCAAAGATTTCATAAGTGATCTTTTTTAAAAGTAATTACCCAACTTTAAATAAAGCAACACCGATTATTATTTCTGGCAAAAACGCGCAAGTATCACAATGGTTTGCCAACACAGTGGATGAAACAAAACATAACGCGAATGCTCCTAAAAAAAGTCCCATCCGAACCCCGGTGTCTTTTTGTACCCCACAGCGTAGGGTAGTGGTCGACGGAGCATTGAAACGGTGCCGGGATAATTGCGACACTGTCCTTTAGACCCCAGACTGTTCCAATTATCCCCGACACTAACACGAGAACATCACAGAAACCCTGTGTCTAACAGATTTCATATAAAATTGTTGGCACGCGAGTATTTTTGACATAAGGAATTTTCTGTTTGCATATTTTTGGTGAAGCCTCCCTGTTTGGGGTGACGGGTGTTGTTAGGTTATGTTGTAAATTATGTGACGTTTATGTAAGGTACACAGAGCATAGACATGCCTCAGCGGCCATTGCTAGATATGGCACTGTCATAACGTTGCCATACAAACGAAGCCTGTCAATGACTAATGACTAATGTGAGAAATGAATAAATACTTAAATAATAAATGTTATTTAAACAGAATAATCGGTGGAAGACAAAATAAATGAAATTGGTGGAAAAACAGAGAAGTAACACGCTTTTAAGTTATTTTTCTATCCTTCTCACACGACATGACGTTTGTACTGCATGGCGTCAATTCAATAAGGCGGGTCTTGTGATTGGAAGATACACGCAATTAGTGCTGTCTCTGTTTACCACAGATTTTAAAACGCTGACAACACCACCATTTTTTAGATTTTTAAGCTAAAAAAAACCAAGAGAGTAGACTAGGTTTTGAGAAATGTAATAAAATTAATCGAGTCAAAGGTATTTTACTCGATTAATTTTATTACATTTTGGTACTATTGCGCGGCTATGAATATTATAATCATTGACATCGTCGCTATTTGCTGCCGGCGGGTGGCGGTCCTTGGTCTGTGGCAGAACCTAAAAAGGTTACTAGATTACAAAATAGGTATTTACCGTGGAATTTATCCGGAATAATCAATTTACCCGAACTCGTGATGTTAAAAATAAAAAGACTATTTCTTTAAAGATTTTTCGTAACTTAAGTTTTAATTAAATACAAATTAACTAGATTAACTTTTTAAAATAATTTGATATAAAAAAACTATTTGACTTCGACGTTTGTGATATTGCTGCAGGCTAAAAGTAATTTTAAAATTAAGAAAATGAAAAGTAAACTGGCATAAAATGAAGCACACTTTTTTAATATTTTAAAAGTACCTAAAAATAATTAAGCCTAATCAACATGATTAAAAAATGCAAACCATTGTAGATAAACTAAATAAGTACTTATCATTTAATCTTGTTTTAATTAGTAAATACAGTTACATTAATTTTACTTCAAAATTCCAGTAAATTAAAATATACTATTTGTTACTAATTTATTAATATTATATTAATATTATAAATTATTAATATCATACTATAACTTTTTTTTATATGAATTTTCCTGAATGTCAAGGGCAAGGGGCAAGGGTTATTGTCTTACTCAGGTTATGGAGGTTATGGAGGAGAAGATCTAAAAAATGGCACTTTAGTATAATCATAATAATTATCAACCACACACCAAACTGATATATTTCATTTTCATCTTTATCGCTAATGCATTAGATTCAAGGTTGATTGGTAAAATTTGACAGTGACAGGTAGCGTGGTGTGCTTTCTGATTTTGCTAGAGTGGCCTTCTTAGAACCGCCGATAGGCAGTCGATCCATATAAAATACACAGCTGCATCCGGGCTTGTCTGGAAGTCGAACCCAATATCATTGGGAAAAGGCTAGCCCGATTGACTGATTTTTCCTACTGTAAACTTTACAAACTTAACTTCTTTTTTTTTGGGTTACTTGAGATGGGTTTGCTTTTAATTCTAGTCTAGGTCAGAGGTGACAGAGACAACAACTCATTCCCTGTCCCTCGTCCACATTACATTGAAAGTACCTACAAAAAGCTTTCACGAAAGATAAACTTTGAAAAAATGTCTAAAATTTTGAACGCATAGAAGGACCAGTTTAGAAAAGAAAATTTTTAAACGCGGGGTTTTAAAGATTTGTCACATTGTTACGTAACAGCCTCTTGTGACTTTTTAAAAATAAGAAATTTGCGGTCATAAGAAAAGGTCTTCATAAAATTACATAAAAATCCTTATCCTTACTTCCTTACTAATTAGTTACTCGTACTAATTACTAGTATTACTAATAGTAGGTATTATAAATGCGAAATTAACTCTATCTGTCTATCTGTCGCGCTTTCACGACAAACTACTGAACCGATATAAATTAAATTTGGTACACATATAGTCTAAAGCCTGAGAAAGTACATAGGCTACTTTTTATCCCGGGAGTATGCTCTCTAGAGACCAAGCAAGTGAAGCCGCTGGTAGAAGCTAGTATTACAAATTTTATACAAATGACGTAAATTAAGATATTTTGTAGCAGCTTTACTTGGCAATCCCTGAATCGCCTCAGAACGCAAGTAGGGAGGTGTAGTCTGAACATAGTCACGGAAAATAACAAGTTCAAATTAATAAGTCAATTAGATGTTTTACATCGTCTCTAATAAAAATTGCCTCTAGACGCTCTAATTGGGACATCATCGCTTGGAAAATTGTTTAAATCAGAAAACATGAAAAAAACTGGCACGGTACACATTATTATTCTCATTTTTCTCCAATCAGATCAAGACGAGACTAAGCTGAAACCTCGTTACAGCAACTAAAGGAAAATTATGCAAACAAGCTATGTCGTTTATTGGCTACTTTTTCCACCGCTTCAGATACATTTTCTCAAAACTAGTTCGATCCAATAACTGATGATTAGTTTAACAGCAATATATGTCTCACAACCGTTCTCTAAAACCATTTGATTCTGATTGAAGGGCCTCAGAACCTTACAATAATGACTCCCAGAATAAATTATTGGCTACAACTTAATCGTAATTTCAAAAGCAATCTGTTATCCAAATCGTATATTAGAAGAGAAGGGTAAGATTTGGACAGATCTCAGGAGCCTTCGGGGAAATCAAGTGCGGCAAGCTGCGGCGGCCGGTTCATTGGGCACCCGCCTAATGCGATCCATTGTTAGGTATTACAGCGGTGTTTCACGTAATAGCGCAATTTAAGTTGGTATGTACAGTCGAGCCCAAAACGCTTGTAAAGCTGCTTCAAGAATTCTGTTGGGACTTGGACCTGAAAACCCATGAATGAGTAAAGAGGCTCCACAAGCATTTACTACAGCTGCCTTTATAGCTTTAGTTACTATGTATGCAAACGAAATGTCCAGTGTACGAGACATTATTCAAAATTTAGTAATCAATCCACTTAATATTCAAGTTAGTTACGTAAGTCTTAAAATGAATGCTTTTAGCATACTAATTGGCTGGAGTAACCGTGCAGAATTTCGGCCAGCGAATTTTTAAGCCTATCCCATTAAAAATTTCTTTGAAATACTGGGAGAATTTAGTTAAAAAGTTATAGGTACTTACAGATAGGACAATTTATGAGAAAAAATACTTAGTTATATAAAATCGTAAGTAATAGTTCAAAGTCGAAGGACTCTTAAAAGTTTCGGGACTAATCAGTTTGATTAAAGGAACGTTTTAGATTGGTGAATTTCACATGAAATTGGCCAATCTAAAATTTTTAAAGGTTTCAAGTGAAGTTCCACTTACAAATGCCCTTTTGATAATATTTTTTTTTATTTTACTTTAGCTCCTTTTCATTTTAATATAAAATGCAATATACGCTTTCCCTCGCCTGTACAGAACATGCGACTATCCAAAATTATCTAATGTGTAATGACAGTGTCCAATCTGATGAGGGTCGAGCCGGGCCAATCTGAAAGGAATTCCAGTTAATATGCCCGTTATTCCGAAACACCGTACCCTTGTACTGAATAAACCACCTATTTGGCATGCAAAGAGTGTAACTTAGTCTCCGCATTCCATTGCTGGCTTCACACTACGCTAAATACTTTAAATTCTTACTTGGCTGTCAATGGATACTGCACTCATATATGCAAGGTACAGTCGCGGTGTCAAGTGGTAGTAATAAGCGATTAAATCTACAAGCAGTCTAATGTTATGCACGCATGTATGGTTACAGCTATTCGCAATGGAAACTTTAAAATAAGTTAATGTTTCTATTTAATTTGATATTTAGAGGTTGCAGTTTAATCATGTCTATAATATTTTAATGCTATATTATTTGCTCAATTTTGAAACTGTGGTCAGGTTTTTATGATCTTTTTAAATTCTTTGTATTTTATTACCACATAAAAATGAAAATAGTGGGTAGTGTGGTAGTAGTGGTAGGTAGTGCTAATCTTCGACCACATCATCGCTTACCATCAGATGAGATAGTGGTCCAACGCGTGCCTATCAATAGTTAAAAAAAAGCATCAAGAGGTTAATATTTTCAAAAGAAATTTTTCAATCCAATTCCAACAATTTCCTATTTAAATCACTTTTGCTAAAAGGGTCACGATTAAAACCACAACATGCGCGTCAAACACAGAACGAATCTCTCGTAGCAAAACGCAAAAATCATTTTCTTTTTCATTATAACCAAGTTGTATGTCATCAAGTTAATAAGAGCTCCGACGTAGTTAACAAACACACGAACAAAGGTGCTATTAAACAAAAGCACGCTAGCTCCCCACAAAAGGATGTCACAGGCATCCCACTCGAGCAACAAAAACCTCGTTTACATTCGAATCAACCTTTATAACCACCTCTTAAAGATCATTTTCCTTTAACCCATCTTCACAAGTAACGACCAGCACTTGGAAAAACAATAAAAATCTCTCGCGGATCACATTTTCCTCAAATATCCAATTTATTTATGTGTTTTATGAGTGTCGAAATGTGAATTGAAGAGTCTTGAATTCGATTCCTGGAGGCAACAGAGTAGTTTATTATAATAAAACATGGTGCGAATGTTTTTACGATAACTTTTTATGATACATAAAAACTGAATATCTATAATAGTGAGCTATTTGGTATAAACTACTTCGGTTCGGTTTCGGTTATGAGTCGGGTTTGTATCGGCCACGGTTCGCCCGTAACGACCCAAAGAGTACTCCAATTAGGATCCATTTTGTGGTGATGTTTTGCTTTTTATATTATTGGGATTCAGCTAGAAAATTCAAAGATTTTGCTCGAAATTGGTGCATTGGCCAGCAAATGGAATCAGGTTGGATTTCTTTTAAAGTGTGAATTTAATACGTAAGGAGTTCAGTTAAAAATAAATTTAAGGCGGTTTGCCTAACCATAAAGTAATTGTAGCTAAACCTACTTAATGCCAAAGTTTAAAAGATTTTTTGACTAAAGTAGAGTTTGACAAGGGATAAGAAACTCAGTTTAAAAAATAAATTGAAAATAGATATACCTACCTAAGGGACATCGTGACCTCTAGAAGACAACTAAAATAGGTCTCATGAATTTATAACAAATCAAAATCCAAATTGTCCATGTTAACTCGAGTAAATTCTAAACATGGATTTTAACTTACAAATATCTTGTTTTTGGTTATTACAGTAATAAAAACTTGACTTATTCATGTAAGTTAATCTCTCAATTCTATTCATATAGTCCAATTCGTGTGATTAAAGTAAGCACAAATCGGTTCTCACAAACTTGCTACGAAAACCGTAGCCGCGTAGCCGCGTAGCAGCGTAGCACTACGGCGTAGGACGAACCATTCTCCTAATATCTCATTGCCATAATTGACACTAAGTATTTCCCCAAAAATAATCAAATAGTATCTAATATCACCAACACGATCTATGTGATGTGTGAACGTAGGTGTGTCTGAAAGTTAAACAATGTGACACTGGGGACAAAGCAAGTGGAGTGGTGAGCCCTCCAGTTTCGAGACCGCCCTTTGTTCTATGACCCTGCCAGTGATGTTTCTTTTGTAAGTGGGTTATGTTACAAACGGTCGAGGGTTGAGTGGTATTTATTTTGCATTACGGTGTATTTATTTTGTAATGATATGTCGATGAATGGGGTGTGACAGTGTTTTGTTCGGGTGGGTGACCAGTTTCGACGGGTGGTCCCAATAATGGTGTTTTTGTATATGATTGATGGTCATGGTTTTACTTTACTATGATGATTCAAAGATTGTTTAACGTTGATTGGAGTGGTGCATATATTTTTTTTATATGTCGAATACTGGGATTCCTCTTCAATAATAACAATATACACTTGACTAGGTGATGATACCTCAAAACAAAAAAAATATAGTGTAATGATAATGGTGCTGTTAGATTGTTTTGTTAAAGTGCCAAATCGCACTATTTTAAATTTTCGCTGGTTTTGTTCAAATGAAAACAAACGCCTGTTTTATTTTTTCAAGATTGAAATTGTAATTACAACGGTTTAGCTGGTATCTATCTACTCTTTCATAGCAGATAACCAAGCCAGTTAACATGATTTTTAATTAATTAATTTTTCAACAAAAATAAAACTAGCCAGTCTTACAGTTGTCGCAGACGTTGTTTCATCTCACCTTGGTAATATACGACATTGACAACATTATATCCTGGAAATAAATTATTCTGGTATTATTTGAAATGATTTTCATGTCGTATATTAGATAGTAGGAACGCGAGAGGAAAGATATTACACATTAAAAATCGCTCCCTCCTATAAATCGGACCGTTTTCGCCTCTCCGCCAGACAGGAAGCCGTGTCTCTTTAAAACAACCACACAAGATAGCTTTTGTGTATCACTGACATGCCCCGCAGACATGGCGCGAGCATTCTTTAATTCTACCCTCGTACCTCGTTACTCAATCAAATGGAAAGTTCCATAGTCTGTGTTTAATAGAAAATTTTCGTCCATGTTTGAAATAATTTGGAGTCAGATAATAAAATAAATAAATGACTGGAGAGTGGATGTTTAGATGTTTGTCAATCAATCACGCCTCAACAACTGATTTCAACATGTGAATATTGCACTCAGAGAAGATCATGAAGAGATCAAAATTAACACAATTATACCGTAGGGCTTATTTCCAACTCTGTCCCGAGCGAAGCCGTTGGCGAAACTTAGCAAAAAAAATGTTTGTATATAATGGTCCTAAACTGAAGGTCGTAAGTTCGATATCCGATTAAAATACATATTTGAATGGCTCTGTAAAGTTTGTTAAACGTCTGGACTTTTATTTCTAGGATTTTTGTAATCCTTCAACAGACATGTTTCACGTTAGTCGGATAGTTATGGCAAAAAAAATACTTCGTTTCAGGTCACTTACCTCGTGAGCATCGTGTCGGAGACTGGAAGAGCCGAAAAAACACAGGACGGATCGCTAAAGTTTGAGCTACCTTCGCACTGCTGAAACTCATTCTACAATTACGGGTACTGACCTGAAGGCTTAAACTCATGATCTTCGGGACCAATGCCAAATTCGAGCGTTTACGGGTGCATAACTTGGAAGGTCCAGACACAATGCAAGTTACCATCCCTGTCTTGTTGCTTTCCAAGCGTCTTTTATAATGCGCACAGCAAAGGAGTGCAACTCTCTGCCTGCGGCTGTGTTTCCGAACGCATACAACCACTTTAAAGTCAGAGTGAACAGGCTCCTTCTGGGTAAGCTCGCTCCATCGTGGACTTTGTCTCCGTCATCTCTGACATAGACTAGAGTCAAGAGCAAACCCATCACAAACAAAAATAAAAGAAAAAGGTAACAAAAAGAAATTACTTTAAAATTTACTGGCGCGAGACCGTCTCCCATGTAGAGCTATTGCATAAATCTCAAGGGAGTCCGATAGGACGCCATGTTACGCTATAGATAGATCCTGATCACATTCCTAAACAAACCATGGAGTGAAATTCTCAGGGGAAAAAATAGCGTGGCCGACCCCCGCAGACCTGGCGTCACGCCGTATTAGTTGAAGCGATGAGGATCAGAATGACGTGGAGCGAGTAGAAGCTTGAAGCTCAAGACTATTCGAAATTGAAGACTAATGCGTGCGCCCTCTGCCCCAGCTAGTGTCATAGGATCTTTAGGTTTAACAAAACATACTGTGATTATTTCAGTGTGTCTGATATAAGTAAAAAAACCAGCCAAGTGCGAGTCGGACTCTCATACGAAGGGTTCGGTACAATAAAGCTTAATTTTTATTATTTGTTATTATAGCGGCAATAGAAATACACAATCTGTGAAAATTTCAACTGTCTACCTACCTTGCCAAGTCGTTCACCTACCTTGCCAAAGGATTTCGTATTATCCAGTTACTGGGTTATGGAGGTCAGATAGGCAGTCGCTCCATATAAGATACTGGTATTCAGCTGCATCCGGTTGGAACTGAAACCAACCCAACATTTATTTTTTCAGGAATTTTATTTAGGAATGGGCTTGCTCTTGACCACAATCACGCCTGATGGAAAGCGATGGATGAGGTCGATGATGGAGCGTGCGTGCCCAGAAGATGCCTGTTCACTCTTGCTTTGAAGGCAGACAGGATAAATGTGGACGGGAACACAGACACCGGTAGAGAGTTCCACACTTAAGCTGTGCGCATAATAAATGTGGAAGAGAAGCGGATGGTACCTCGCCGTACGTCTGATATTCCGGTAGTAAAAGGGCGATGGTGGGATTATGTCGTGGAGTCGTTGCAAACTTATGCCTCCACCGCTTATGTATTCATTCTAACTAACAAATGTTTTCAAAACACATTTAGATATATCAGCCAATAATGGTATTACCTCATACCCCAATCCCCAAAGCCAGACACAACAATGTCCGCCAACAACTACATAGATGCACTAATATACAACTTGTGCTAGTATTCGTGATGTTCTTTCGAATTAGCACCTCAGTACTGATTAACTAATTGTTAAAGGCGAACCTCTGTGCGACATTTCTATGCTAATGCATCGCGATATACAAACAGACAGATGACTCTACTCCCGTAATTGTGTTAAGGGGATGCATGTTTGGTGCTGTCATTTGTTTTTTCTTTCATTTTGACGTAGAAATTGAATACAGGGATTTTGGTAGTGTGTTGAAGGGTTGGGTGTGGCAAAATACGTATAGTGAAATAATAGGATCTTTCAAGCAGGTTCGCTTTTATAACTATCCCCCGGAGCTGTGCGGTCCGGGATGGAAAGAAGCCTATTAGTGCAATAGGCTAGGTAGCAATATTTTATTATTATTTCATTTATTCATTTATATATACTTACTTATAACATTTTTAAATATTTCTATAAAAATACAAAAAACATTTAAAAATATAAAAAATAGTAGCCCACCGGTATCGGGAACAGGGTCCAAGCTACCGGTGGTCAGGGCTTCTGAGAGAGGAACCTCCTAACGATGCGCGCCGTGTCCAGGAGTACTGCTTTCTGGATCAAGCCCTTGATCCAGCTGCCCAACGAGAGCCTCTTGAGATGTTGGTCGAGGCTCTTGGCAATAATGCCATTGGCCGTCACGATTATCGGCACAATAACTGCTGTGTTCACATCCCACATGTCGACAACCTCGCGAGCCAAGTCAAGATACTTCGTTTGTTTATCTTTCTCTGACTTCACGAGGTTCTCGTCATGAGGGACTGCTATATCAACAATCATTGCGCGACGCTCTAGTCGGTCTATCACCACTATATCAGGCTTATTGGCAACAATAGTCCTGTCAGTGATGATAGACCGATCCCAATACAATGTGCAACTACCATTTTCGAGAACTGGGTCGGGCACATACCTATAGTACGGTACTTCCGATTCCACAAGATTGTATTTAAGAGCAAGTTGCTGGTGGATAATCCTGGCTACAAGGTTGTGCCTGTGCAAATAGTCTCCGTTAGCCAGACTAGAACAACCGGAAATAATGTGGCGAATGGATTCCCCGGGCCGGTGACATGCCCGACATATGTCAACCGTACCGTCCTTCACAATGTATTTCCGGTAGTTATTAGTCATCATAACTTCGTCCATAATTGCACAAACAAAATCTTCGGTTTCCCCGAAGAGGTCACCAAAACGAAGCCAGGCTACGGACGCTAAGAAGTCTACATCGGGCCCATGTAGGACCCGATAAAAGCGTCCGTGAAGCTCCTTGCTCTGCCATACCTCCCTGCGGTCGTTAGTATCTAATACCACAGGTTTGCGCCAGTTCTCGTTAGCCAAGGAGAGCGCGGTAAGGCCTTTGTCCACCGCTACCACATCTCGATGCATACCCACGCCGGCCTCTAGGAAGTATTCCCTAAGGCTGCATACCTCGCGGTTGTGCAGGGTCTTAGCATTTAAGAAGCCACGACCCCCGCACTTCCGCGGGATATACAGCCTCATCACCGATGACCGTGGGTGATGCATCCGATTTGCGGTAAGCAGTGAACGTACCCTCCTATCCATTCCATACTGTCTGAGTCCATTTGAGTATGCCGAAAGAATACATCAAAACCGGCATGACCCAACTGTTGAAGGCGCGCACCTTGTTTCCGCCTGATAAAAGACTGTTAAGTACTTTGTTCAGGCGGCCAAAGAAGCGCTCCTTCAACGATTGTTTCATGTCAGCAGCACTGATGCCTAACGCTTCCGACATACCCAAGTACTTGTAAGTTTCGGTTGAGGAGAGGGACCTAAGGTGTATGGAATCCGAGAGTTGGGTTCCCACGGATTCCATAATCTCCCCTCGCTTTACATGCATGACCGCACATTTGTCCAATCCAAATTCCATCCTGATGGCGCTACTGAAGGTTTCTGTTACCTTTAGTAGCTTCATCAGTTGCAAGTTGTTAGGAGCAAAGAGTTTCAAGTCATCCATGTAAAGGAGGTGCGATATGACCTGATCACCTCTTCTCAACCGGTAGCCTTGGCCCGAACCCTCCAGCAATGTACTGAGAGGGTTGAGAGCCAGACAAAACCACAGTGGACTCAGACTGTCACCCTGAAATATGCCACGCTCGATCCTTATCGGTTCGCTGTTCGCCTGGATCTGTCGGCATCCTGGATAGTGAAGAACCGTCCTCCACTGCCCCATACACGACTTCAGGAAGGTGCGTAGGACTGCATCAACTTTGTACAGCTCCAGCACCCTCATGAGTCATGTATGTGGCACTGAGTCATAGGCCTTCTTATAATCTATCCAGCATGTCGACAGATCCCTTCGGGAACGACGAACCTGTTGGTTAATGGCAATGTCGATGAGGAGCAGCTCCTTAGTACCGCGGGACCCGTTCCTACATCCATTCTGAGAGGCAGACATAATTGAATTACTATCAACATGATGGTTAATCTTTCCTCTCAAAATGGATGTAAAAACTTTATAGACCGTCGGTAAACACGTGATCGGCCTATAATTTTTAGGTTCCGCAGTACTTCCTGATTTATGGAGCAGGTGGGTTAATCCAGTAGTTAGGAACTGGGGCAGCGACCCTGACTCTAAGGCAGACTGGAATTGAGATGCCAAGCGAGCATGCGATCTTTGAAACCATTTAATCCAAAAGTTGTGCAGCCCGTCCGGTCCTGGAGATTTCCAATTAGGCAACGGGCGAACTGCACGAGCTACATCTTGGGGGCTGATGGTAATTGCCCCCATTTCTGGTATCGGATCGCACGCACGTTCGACCTCCCGAGTCCAATCGCCCTCGGTGTGACTGACAGGCACCGACCAGATGCTGCGCCAGAATGAACTCATGGCATCATCATCCGGTAGGCACGTATCAGTCACGCCTTGGTCCGGTCGCTCCCAAGCCCTATAAACCCACCTTTCATTCCTTTGGAATGTGCGATTCTGAGTATATCGCTCCACTCGCCGCTTGTACCGACGTATACGGTTTGCCCATGCATAGATTTTCTGCTTCAGGAAGTCAATACGCTCTGTGACGCGGGTGAGATAATCCCTAGGATGAATGTCAGTCCTCGAGAACGCCCGCCTCACAAAGCGCATCACTCTGCGGCGAGTGTTGCCCTCCCTGAAGCAGATTAGTTTGCCAATGAGTGCTCTAGCCTCACCGATACGACGCTCGATCCTGCACTGCCAAGCTGGTACAGCTGGTCGTGTAACTCTGTCACTGCTAGGAAATTTGACATGAGCTACACGACATGCCGCTGCAGCCGCACAGTACAAGATCGAGTGGGTATCGGCAAGGTCTTCGCTGCCATCAAAATAACTTGCTAGTTGCGAATCTAGAGCACACACCAGCGCCCTATTTTTATTATGCATGGGCAAACGAGGTAGCCGAGGCCTAAGCTCTGGCGGTGTGGAGCGATACTTTCGGAAAGCATCCTCCAAAGCGCTCCTCAATCGCTCATTGCATTGGGTACTCACGGATATAGCCCCGTCGTCATCATCCTCACCAACAAGGTTGGGTCGCGGTGAAACACTGAGTTGTATTTGCACCGCGGCCGGTATTATTATTATTTTTTTATTCATTTTCTTAACATATAATTATATTTTTAAATATTTAACCATTGGCTGATACGACTATCGGTACAATGATTGCGGAATCAATTAATTATTATTATTATTATTTTGTTCGAGTTGCTGTACTGGGGTGGTTTAAGGAAAATTAATTTTGCCTACAATTAAATTAATTTTAAGTGCTACGATATTCACCAGATCATATTAATAGTTCATAAATGAATATAATGCCAAATGTATGTCGACAATAATTATTTAGGTAGCTAAATAAATATTGTCGACTTACATTTAGAAAACAAAACAAAACACAAAAAGAAAACAGTATGTAAATACTGTTTTCTTTTTTCAATGGTAGCTACATTACAAACTTACGTTTTTATAAGTTAAATCAACACCATAATTACCTAATCCTACAAATTAATAGGTTATGTGTTCGAGATCCTCACCTTATACAAATAATTACAGTTCTACAGCAAATACAAAGAGGGCCAAGGTTTTAATAATTTCTTTTTGTTTTTCATGAATGTCGTAATTATTTTCTTGACAGGTATGTGTTTACACACTTGTCAAGAAAATAATTACGAAGAAGCTAGCTATTATTGAGTGTTGCTAACAGAGAATAATAAATCAATAATGATTTTTTTAACAGGTCTGAAATAGAAACTACGAGTATGTTGCTATAACAGACAAAATAACTAATAATTACAGCCACACGGGTCGATCTTTAAGGTTAAGCAACGCTTGCCAAGGTTGGTCTGTGGATGGGTGACCATCTTAACATACCGAGTTTCCTCCGTGCCTCGGAAAGCACGTTAAGCCGTTGGTCCCGGCTGTCATTTGTAGATCTTTGGCAGTCGTTACAGGTTGTCAGAAGCCAGTAAATCTGACTCCAGTCTTGCCAAGAAGTACCGTGTTACCCAGTTAATGGGTTGTGGAGGTCTGGTAGGCAGCCGCTCCACGTAAAACACTGGTATTCAGCTGAATCCGGTTTGACTGGAAGCCGACCCCAATATATAGTTGGGAAAAGGCTAGGCAGATGATGATGATGCTAACAGAGAATAATAAATCAATACTGATTTTTTGATCAGGTCTGAAATAGAAACTACGAGTATGTTGCTATAACAGACAAAATAACTCAGGAACCGTAAGTCCCTTTCGGGACTAAACAAATTTATCCATAGAAAAGAATAAAGAATCTGCTAATTAGTGTTTAAATTAATCACAAGACCGTTAAAAGGAGGCAGTTCATACCACATCAGAGCCAAGTTCTTTTTAGTAGCATTGCGTTTGTATAGTCTTCACGACCATGTGCGCAAATCTACACTTCTACATTTATATCTACACTAATATAATAATAAAAATAATAATTTATTTCAGAATCTCATTCATAATTTGTTAGTACCTAACAATATAAACTTATAAACTAGTGTTAGTAAAAAGGAAAGAAAAGAAGAAAGAGAAAAAAAAAGAAAAGAGAAAAGATTTGTATTTTCAAAAATTCTATCACCTACCCAATGCTACTAATCCTTGAATAACATAGGCTATATTTATTACTAGAAAAATGAGGGATCCTTAAGAAAATAGTAGCGCGGACGAAGTCGCTGTAAGCTGATATTCAGCTGTATCGATATTTTATCGATAGGATATTATGAAATGACGGAAGGGAGTATCCGAATCTTACTGACTGAGAACCCACCCGTGTTCTTCCAAACGCCCTTTATGTTCCAGGGCCGCGGTAACTCTCTCGAACCACCCGCAACTCTGGTAGACAACGTAGTGTATCTCTATCTTACGTAAAATGTGAAGCTTATCTCGAAGGAGTAATACAGCTTATCTGAGCGATTTGTTTCGATGACGTCACATTAACAATAAGATACGGTTACGACCATCTATGTGAAGCTTGCCTGAACGTTGCTGTGTTGTGATGTCAAGATAGCTGAGGGGCAATTCTTGTATTTTTAAGGAGAGTTCGCATTCGCATCACAGGAGCAAACTGTCAAAAGATCTCTGATTTTCCTTCCTTTTAACAAGTTTTTGACAGTCACGATATGACACTGGCAGAATAGTCTTCATTGGCTCAGTTGCCAAAAGAAAAAAAAAAAAAAATTGGCATTGATTGTCACTGAGATGATAATTATTGCAACTTGAATATGAAAGCTTTAGTGAAATGTCTTTAAGGTTATATCCAGCAGTTCTTATACCCTGTTAGGTTAAATAATCCATTCAAATTTAAGAGTTTTTGAGGTACGTGAAACAGGCTGTCCTCCAACTTCTAGACGCTGTTGTGTTCGTGCAACTGCCGAATGATTGATATTTGGGCTGTTGTATTTGGTCAAATCGGCCGGAGAACTCTGATACCGCTATGCAGGATTTGTTTGACGTAGTTCGTTGCTAACCTGGAGGCCTAATTTTTTTTTTAATTTAACTGTTTGGATGTCGATATGTCAGTTTTTGTGGCGGAAGAGTTTTCGCTACTGAGTCGACTGGTAGAAAATGCCTAACAGTGGAAGTTACGACTTTTTTTTAGTAAGTATTAATATTAATAATATTTTTTTAAGTAACAATAGATACCTACATGACATCTAAATTGCGTACATTTATTTCTGGATCACAAAGTTACGCAGTACAAAAATATACGAAATCGTGATATCAGAAAGCTACTTTAATTATTTGAAATGAGACCATTTTTGGAAATGATTTGTACACGACTATAGCATTAGTGGAATCCGATTTAGTCATAACGCGAGTTTTGCATTTAGAATCTGTCTGTTTTAATTGATGATGAAACTGTACTGTTCGGTGGGAAAATTTTACTATAATTTATATACTTATTTTTAATACGTTTTTGGACACTTTATCATAAAATAAAAAATAAAGATAGTCAAAGGACGAGTATAAAATAAAGTACAAGACAAAGTGTGTAAAAATCTCATAAAGATTAAAAAATTTGAATAGGTTTGATATCGTTATTCAAATTGTAATCATCAAATTACTTAAGTAGCTTTAGGCAATGTATATTAATTGTTTAAATAATAATAATAGTCATCATCTACCTAGCCTTTTCCCAACTACATTGGGGTCGGCTTCCAGTCAAACCGGATTCAGCTGAATACCAGTATTTTACGTGGAGCGGCTGCCTACCAGACCTCCACAACCCATTAACTGGGTAACACGGTACTTTTTGGCAAGACTGGAGTCAGATTTACAGGCTTCTGACAACCTGTAACGACTGCCAAAGATCTACAAATGACAGCCGGGACCAACGGCTTAACGTGCTTTCCGAGGCACGGAGGAAACTCGGTATGTTAAGATGGTCACCCATCCACAGACCAACCTTGGCAAGCGTTGCTTAACCTTAAAGATCGACCCGTGCGGCTGTAATTATTAGTTATTTTGTCTCTTATAGCAACATACTCGTAGTTTCTATTTCAGACCTGATCAAAAAATCATTATTGATTTATTATTCTCTGTTAGCAACACTCAATAATAGCTAGCTTCTTCGTAATTATTTTCTTGACAAGTGTGTAAACACATACCTGTCAAGAAAATAATTACGACATTCATGAAAAACAAAAAAGAAATTATTAAAACCTTGGCCCTCTTTGTATTTGCTGTAGAACTGTAATTATTTGTATAAGGTGAGGATCTATATAAATAATAATAATAGTAGCTTACGTATATTATATTAAGTGATACGTTAGTGGTAATATAAAATATTTATTATTATTATTATTTAGGAACAACAAAAAAAAAAGAATAATTAACATTTTGTACAAGTAAAATTATTAAAGCGTTCTTCTTCTCTCCTAATTATTTAAAGTTTAGATGTACCATAATTTTATTAATATTTACCAGCGGTATGTGTACATTATGGATTGCAATAAACGATTTGAGATTTGATTTGAAGTAATTACCTTATTTCCTCATCCATTAATAAGCGTTTATACTCTAAAATGTAATTTTAAATAGCCTCCCTATTTTTATAGCACAAAAACGAAAAACACGCTGGCACCGAGTGTACTTTTAAACGTCGGTACAGGCGCGCACAAAACACTTCCTCCACTCAACATTTTCTCACATAATTATTTTTTACTTCACAAGACTACATTTGCTAAATTAAAAATAAACTCACCTTCATAGAACGGCATGCTGGCGATTTTTTTTCGTGAGTGTTTTAATTTTTTTGACCATGCTGTGCACCCTTAAAATTGAACATGGATGTAAATTAGACACTGGAAGTGGCAACAGTATGATGTTGTGTTAAAACTACTCACGTCTTTTTTGCACTGATTTTTTTATTTATTTTTGAGTTAAACGTGATAAGATCTACACGAATACAAAGATAACTTATGAAAAAACTGCTCAGGGGATACAACGTTGAGCTGCGAAGCTCAGACATGGCGGGAACCTACTAACACTAAGATACCTACTTAGCATACTTAATGGAGTTCAATGTTTGCGCACTGGAATCTGCTTTTACTTGAGTAAGGTAAACACTAACCCACGGGCGGTACATAAAGGAGGAGAGCACAGTGAAGCTTGGTACAACGTCATCTATTCCTGAAGCAATAAGAAGGCGTCTATTAAAGGCGACAGTTTTGTAACTGGGCTAGAAAATTACGCGCTTGGGAAGTTATATTGTACCGAAGTATTTTTTTTCGGTTTCCAGGAGACATAAAAAAGTTCTGTTACTGATTAAAAACCCCGGGAGCAAAGCCACGCAAAAAAGCAGTGCCTTGGCACATAAAAATAGATTCGCTAACATGTAAATACGTACTTTTATTCACTTATTTGCTGATTGTTGTGTTCCAAATACGCTCAATGGTAATAATAATAAAAAAATAATAATAATAATATTGAGCCATTGTTACAAAGATTGCCTCAAAATTAACTTAATGTCGGACTGTAACTATTAACACGGAGGTACATTAAGACTTGCAGTGGTCCCCAAACGAGGCGGCGCCTGTATCTTGGGGGCCGGAGTTTCGATATATAGAGCTTATTCAATAACTTTTAAGGCTCTAAGAATGGTAAATAAAGATCTAAAGTACATAGTAAATGAGATCAAATCTAAATAAAAATCTAAAGTTAAAAGTGAAATCAAATAAATGGTGCTGACACAATATGTCAAGCCACTTCCAGCCCCCACACACCATGGTCTACAGCTAATTCCCTGTGTACAGAGTGTCGGAAATTAAATTAGAATAAACAAAATTAAACAGTTGGCCCCATTCGCTTCGACTTTCAAAATTACCGTATTTAGGGGATTAAGTGCCGCCCCCAATGTTAATAATACAGGATTTTAGGACTAAAAAGTATATTGTGCGTTTTCGTATGCCATGCGTAATTTTACTAATTATTTCATTAGCATAAAATTAATTCTTGGGCGGAGTTCCTCGTATCACTTGAAAGGGTCTAAATCCGTTTTCGTGACATTATGTTCCAAAATCAAAAAAGCTTGTTTTTTCTTTTTTATAAAATGGCGCTAGAAAAGGGGCTATCTGAGTGGTACCAAAGCTAATCTGCGTTAATGCTTCTATGGAGGTTGTTAATGCTTAATTCTTTTTTTTTAAGTACGTGAGTAAACAAAAGCGGCCAGCTATTACCCATTACGGCCCTGCAAACCCCAAATGGGACAACGAAGCATCGTAACCCTTTTTAGATACTTGAAAATTTTCAAACTTTAATTAAAAATGCCAATTTCGAAGTAAAACCCGCAATATGGATCGTAGAAGTTTGTTTGAAACTTCGATCAAAAAATATTCAGAACAAGTAGGTACACATCTTTTGTTCATTTGAAGACAATATCTTGTACCTCTTACAGAAAGAAAATATAAAAGAATATTTCTCCCAATAACACAAACGGTCGCTGACAAAGAAAATCTTTTGACTCAAAATTCACGTCGAATATTGCTAAACAAAGCGAAAAATTATTTTCCCAAATGTCATAATCTTAACGAGTGTATTGCTTTAGCTTTATACATTGCATTGTTTGTTCGTGAAGTTGAAGTTTCAGTTGTTAGTGACGCGGCAATGTTTAACAAGTGGCGCGGTTTGAACAAGTAAGCTTTGCGCATGTATAGAACATAGTGCAACAGATAATTTTCCCGAGAGCGTCAAATTCAGTGTAGTTTGTGCCGTCGTGGGGGAGCTACGCACCTCGGTTCGGCTTCATGTGAAGTTTCCTTCGCCTATCGGTGTTACGGAATTTGAAAATCGAACGATTTTGTTTTTTAAGTGGCAGTTTTGTTTATGGACAAATGTTTGTGGGTCGTTTTTGAGGTGAGTCGATTTTTTTACTGGTTATTTTCATTTAATAGGTACTTTCAATTGAAAAAGTTTGGAATAGATTTCGTTGATGGTTGACTAACTGATTATTTCTATTTTGTTTAGTACTTCGTAAATAATGTGCTAATTTTAACTGCTCATTATATTTTCAAATGGAACAAAAATAATGACGTAAGATATTTTGTAAAAAGAAACAAAAATTCAGGCATATAATTTTTAAAAGTTACGTAGGTATAAATAAAAAAAAATGGAAAGCCTCAAAAAATGTTTCCTTAAAAATTTAAAACACATTTTCAATCAAATCGTGACAAATTAAACCTGAAAACCTTAAACACTTGATTCAACCTGAAAACGGAACCAGTAATCCGCAGCTTAAGCCCCGAGACACATTTAGAGCCCTAGATTTATTATATAAGTAATTCCACGGGGTCGTTTTGGCCGTCTCGCTTGATCTTAGCTTAGAGGGAGTAAAGAGGAGTGGAATTCTCTCAGTGTGCTACACGCCTATTGTATTGTATAAGATTCTATTATAATCATACACTAGGAGTGTATATTGGTTTCGGATCATTCGGTTCCCTTTAAAATGGTTGAGTTGAATGGTACTGATATCATAATGGTCATGTTCGTGAACGGGTGCCGTCAGTGGAGACTGGTCATCTCTTAACTGCCGCTGGCTTATTTTATTATTTGACACTTAAATTGTTTTTTTCTTATATATTATGAAAGTAACAAGGATTGTAACTAGCATTTTGTAAAATTAATTATTTAAAAGAGTGTCCGTGGAGTTGCTTGCACGTTCTTCTACATAGAGATCTAAGCTTTGGAACGTGCAAATAGCTTCATGACTGACAATGCAAAGGTACTTTGTCAATGGTTTATTTGAAATAAATGTTCTGCTTTATGTACAGAACTAGAAATATGTTTTTTATGTCGGGGTTCTAGAATCTAGAGTCCGAACAAAACACAGATTTTGTGAAAATTTAATAGCGTCCGCCTGTAACGTTTCCACTGTATAACGCGGGTCCAGTACGGGTTGGTAGCTTAAGGGTTGGTATACTGGTCTTCTAAATTATAACTCTAGGACAAGCTGGTTTTCTTACGATGATTTTCTTCGTCGTTTTGAGAGCAGAAAAGATGGAATAAATTACACAAAGTTAAGTGACCGGGCGAGATCGGTTTGCGTTGGTAAACCAAGGCCAAATCAATGGCCCACTATTTTGGCTTTCGTAGATCTTTTATCTATACTACAATTATGGCTTTAAGAGGTGAATGGCTAAAAAGAAGACATGCATCGCAGACCCTGAACCAGTCGGTATTTAGAAAAGTCATGTTTCTATTATCTGTTTCATTTAAGCCAAAAGACGTCCACTAGCTAGAAATTGACCTTTTCCCAGTACCGCCACATCGACCTGTCCTGTGCGACTCGCATCTAGCGGTTTGCCAGTTCATCGGTGGGAGGCCTTCCAACACTGCGTCTTCCATTACGCGGTCGCTATTCCAGAACCTATTGACCCGTTCGACTATCTGTTCTGCGAGCAGTGTGCCCTGCTTACTGCCAATTAAGTTTGTCAATTTTTCGGGCTATGTCGGTGTCTTTCGTTCTCGCTGAGATCTTCATTTCTGATTTGATTACTTTGTATTAAATTAATTCTGTGCGTGCTAAAATACTGTTCAAAATTATCACTGTTTCCTTGCACAGCTTAATAGTTTTCCAAAACGGGTGTAGTTACGTTCGTCAAGTTTCTCATTTAACGGCTGACGTAGGTTATTTTCGACTCATTAGATTTTTTGTTGGATTGCCGTCCTACTTCCAATGTATGTCGTGAAAAGAGTTCTGTAGTGAATCAATCACAACTAGAACTCAACTATGGCTAAGATGAAGATAACACTCTAAAAGTATGCTATTGTAAACACTCTATGGCAGCACTTCTTTAGCTAAGTTAGTTATTTAGCTTCTTTAGCTACAACCTGGGAGTCTTTAAGTCACGAGTGAATAGGTTACTTCTAGGCAAGCGTGCTCCATCTTCGATCACATTATCACTTACCATCAGGTGAGATAGTGGTCAAACGTGTGCCTATAAATAGTAAAAAAAAAAGTTAACTCTTTTGTGTCCTGATGAAGACTAGTATATTAACATTATATGGAAAAATAAATTGCTATAAGGTGTCTCATCCTTTTTCTGGAACAGTTAGTCCGCTGCAGGTAACTGATGAATCTCGCTTTCATAGATTGCTTTAGGGGTATTAAAAATTAAGTAACTGTGCCCAAGGAAGTCAAGGCAAATAGCTGGCTTGCTAATCTATTTAGCTTGGCATAAGCTGTTATCGCACTGCTTTTTCAAATTGAAGAAAAGAAATATCTGTTTATATAGATGAACTACTTTAAGGTTAGGTTTGCTTGTAGAGCGGAGATCAATATTGCTCTACATAATTATTGAATTCGATGATTGTACAGTGTTTTCTGTTGTTAAAATAAATGCGATCTTTCTTTTTTCTATCTTTTTTCTATACTCAGTGTAGGAAAAAGAAAACTAAAGGGATATATTACTAGCTACTATTATAAATGTAAATGTACGGATGATTACTTCCTTCCTTACGTCAGAACGGCTGGAGGGATCTGGATACAATTTTGCGACTTAGATTATAGTTTGGAGTAGCACTGCTACTATTTACTCATCATCTGCCTAGCCTTTTTCCAACTATATTGGGGTCGGCTTCCAGTCAAACCGGATTCAGCTGAATACAGTGTTTCACGTGGAGCGGCTGCCTACCAGACCTCCACAACCCATTAACTGGGTAACACGGTATATCTTGGCAAGACTGGAGTCAGATTTACTGGCTTCTGACTATCCGTAACGACTGCCAAAGATCTACAAATGACAGCCGGGACCAACGGCTTAACGTGCTTTCCGAGGCACGGAGGAAACTCGGTATAACTCGGTATTAAGATGGTCACCCATCCACAGACCAACCTTGGCAAGCGTTGCTTAACCTTAAAGATCGAGCCGTACGGCTGTTATTATTTAGCCACGAGCTCCTTTGCTACTATTTACTACTACTGCTTTTATTCCAGGAGTAAGTTCCTCTGTGATTATTTCCGACTAAGATACGCTTAAAGCCTCGGGCAATCGATACTAATATTATAAAGCTGAAGAGTTTGTTAGTTTGTTTGGTTGCGTGCTATTCTCAGGAACTACTGGTTCGAATGCAAGAACTATTTTAGTGTTGGATATAACATCATACTACGACCAATAGGTTCGTAGGTTCACTGTATGGTGTCGGCCGGAGTCGTATGGTAAAAAAATAATACCATCCCATCACTTCCCGTGGGTATCGTAAAGGACGACTAAAGGACTCACCAGAGAATGGTCAGCAGCGTACTCTGTACAACGCAACACCATACACTGCGATCGCCAACCCGCCAGTCAAGCGTGGCGATTATGGAAACTCCCCACCCCCCTTTGGGGGGGCCTATGTCCAGCAGTGGACGTCTTTCGGCTATTATGGTGATGATGATGACGACGAATAGAAGCGAAGCATTATGAGAACGTTCGGAGTGAAAATGCAAAATGTGCGTTAAAATAGTGTCATGTTTAGGTATTGTTTATTTGTGATGCAGACAAAGTTGCCGGGCTAGCTAGTTCTTATTTCTAGTATGAATTAGCAAAAGGTGATCCAAGACAGTTCAATCGCTTCTCCGGGAATAGTTACGCTTCATTGCCTCGGCGTTTTTCTGTTGGTCGCCCATTTTGATTTTAGCTCTAAGGAGTTGAGTTGCAGTATAGTAGCAAAATAGTGTGGCAGGCATTCAAAAAGCAGGTGTATGTTATCTACAAAAAATAAAATAAAACGATACACATACACGCACAGTAAACACACACAGTAAACACAAGCGAGGTACGAATGACGAAATCTTTCATTGGCTCCAATGGACCATTGTTATGAGGGTGTGGGCACAGGATGCCGTTTATCATTTGTTTTAGTTCTATCACCACCTACGTTTGTCTCGTTTTCAAGATGAGGAAACATTCTGTAGGATTAGTCATCGGGATCAAAGTTCAAACTTATGATATTTGTTTTTTACAAAATATTTGTTCAAATAGTGTTATTGATTTTGGGCGTTTCTATAGTCACCAACCATAACTTCCCGCGACTATACCTACCTTTTCAAACATGAAACAGTGCTTTTTCTCGGGATAAAAAGTTAGTTTGAAGTATAGCTGTATCATCATCATCTGCCTAGCCTTCTCTCTGCTATATTGGGGTGGGCTTCTAATCAAACCGGATTCAGCAATAGGTATTTCATTTTAGTACAGCTTTGTATTAAAGACAGATTTTTCATAATTGGTTAAGAAAATTCTTTTAACATTTTTTTTTTTACTATTGTGAAATAGTGGTCAAATGTATGCCTGTGCATGCATGCATTTGACCACTATCTCACCTGTAAGCAATGATGCGGTCGAAGATGGAGCACGCCTGCCTAAAAGCAACCTATTTACTCTTGACTTAAAGACTTAACTAAGACTAACATACTTAAAAATAAATAATAATTAATCAAACAAATAATCACTCTTCAAACAATTATTCAATGAGATCAAAAATATGTGTTTTTAAACCGATCACAGCAAAGGAAGTGAAATTACTATGCCATTTAGGCATATTCAATCCGGATTCAACCAGGCCAACATGAGACACCATAAGACTTTTACCCACTAAAGCCTGCCAAGTGCCAACCCCCTGTATACGTAGATACGTTATTGAAAACGATATTACGAGCTTAAATGAAAATGAAAGCTCTGCTCTATCTTCTGTGCTCCTAGTATGGAAGGAAACTGAATCTAAACAAATATTTGAACGACCTACTTCTAACGTAAATCTGGAGTATGGATGCTAGTGTATGTACTAGCATCCATAACATTAAATACTAGCACGTACATACTTCATGTATGATGCAAGCAATTATAGATTTCAAACGCTACTGAACCGTGCGTTTTAGGGTAATATTTTGCTTAATGCGAGTTAATATGCGAGTAAACAATTGATTTGGGGGAGCTCTGAATGTTTCGGTATTTGCAATTTGATGTGCGTATGAGTGATTAATTAGGACAAGCGAGATTTGATCTCATTATATCAATCAGGTTCTATGATTCGTACTTTTTATTTATACGGTATTAATTACATAGGCAGGCTCATAGATTTTGCTCACTACGTAAGATTTTAAATTATGTTAAGAGATTATAAACTCCTGATAGATTGTGAACTGAATGATTACATTACATTTACAATTATACGAATTTGAATTCGATAATTGTACTTCTATGGTAGATAGAGCCAAAAAATTGTGAACAGACATCAATTGTCGACCAAGCAGCTCTCAGGTCTATTTTTTCAGGATGGAAAATCACCAAAATGACTCCTTTTACATTCCAGAGCCATAGTGACTCTTCCGAACAAATTCCCCGACCCTGGCAGAGTAAAGAACTGTAAGAATTAGAGCCTTTTGTTAAGATCTGGAAAATAGTTCAAGCCTTCAAGAAACTCTTTGTAGGTAATACCATCATCATCATCTATTTAGCCTTTTCCCAACTATATTGGGGTCGGCTTCCAGTCAAGCCGGATTTAGCTGAATACCAGTATTTTACGAGGAGCGGCTGCCTACCAGACCTCCGCAACCCATTAACTGGGTAACACGGTACTTCATGGCAAGACAGGAGTCAGATTTACTGGCTTCTGACTATCCGAATATGTAGGTAATATCATGTTGACTAATAAAGTAAACGATGTAATAACGATAAAATAAGAGTATTTATTCATAGCTATGAGATGCTGTTTCTTATCTCATAACATTTGTACCTCTAGCGATAAAGGTGACCCATAAATTGTGTTATTATCTCAAGATGGAATAAACATCTAATACTATGACATTCGTAATTCTGACTATTTAATTCACTCATTCACTCACTGATTGGCAGTTAACGCACAGCATTAACGACTGTTCGTAGAGACTTGTTTGGAGGGTGTATTTGTTATTTTAAATACATAAATAAGGGGACTCACACTTTTAAAATATTTTGCATTCAACATCATGTTCAGACAAAGAGATCAAAAAATATCGCAGCTTCGTAAAAAAATCTTCTTTACTAAGACCCTAGTCGATCTCGCTGTAACACTTCCTGTCCTAATATAATTTAATAACCTATTTCTCTTATCACAGCCATCCAATACACTCTCAATCATTCGATGATTAACTTCAAAGGATACCGTTTTCTCGTGCACTTCATGAAAAAGGACCAAAAAATGTTTCGTATACACCTCATACGACCCTCATTCATTCACTTGACCGAATCTGAGTGCTATCTTGACCCTAACTTAATGAAGATGGACTAGACCAGGGACAATCCATTTGGTTCACTATAGCGTGCATTTTAGGTATATGTGGTTTGACAATTTCTAAGAAAATTCTAAGAAACTCGTAAAATTATTACTCATTTTAACTACTAAAACTCATCCGTGTTAGTATAGACTTTTGCAATCTATCTCTGTAGGTACCAAAAATCATTGAAACAGTTGAGGCGTGAAAGCGTAACAAATAAACAATGCCATTTAAAAGAAAGAAAGAAAGAAAAACTATTATTTGGGACTCGCACAAGACTCACAAAATAAAAGAAAGTAAAACTATCATAACAGTTACACAAATTATAACAGTAATACAAACTACATAATTAACAAAAAAGATAAAAACATCAATTTATCTATGCGAGGCCAAAAAGGTCCGTATATAAAAAAAAAAATGATGTGATGTGTCAAAGTTTTTGAAAATAATCAATATATTTCTGTTCTTGCCATGTTACTTGAGGTCGTCTCTACCTCGCAACATGTTATCTGCTTCTGTTCTCTGTTCTGTCGGCTTTATCACAATAAAGGTTTGAATCAATGTTGATTTGGAAATCTGACGTAACTTCTTGAAAAGGAAAGCAGTAAAAGTTTTTGTAAAAAATTGTGCTGTACGTGCCAAATGTTCACAATTCCTGGACAAAACGTTACAAGAAGGCAACGGCTTGAAACAGGCCAGGTATCAAAATTTAGTGCACGACCTCCTAACTTTCCTAAATACAGTTGTAAATTCTTGGTGTTATTCAAGTGTATTAAGTTCAAGTGGTTCTCAAGATAGTTGCTTAGTTTGATTTTAGGTAATTTAATTACTAGGCCATTTGTATTCATCCTGGCAGATGATTCGACTGGCATCTGTTTGTGTTACGCTATGAACTGGGCTTTGACTGAGAACTATTTCAAAGAAACTCCGCGTCGACTGACTCGACAGTTGGTTTTTAAGGATAAGAATTATGTATTACGTATTTGGGTTTAAAGATTCTTTATTCATTCTAAAAGAACATACATTGTTCACTTAGCGAATAAATACATTACTAGTCCAGTAGCTAACAGTTTGTTTTCTTAATGTAGGTATAAGGTACGATGTCAACATCGATATTACTAACTTACAAGTTTTGTGTTGTTAGTGACGTACTGCTTGAGTTTAGCGTTGTATACATTTAAGGTAGCTTTGCAGAACAAATAAAACCGGCCAAGTGCGAGTTGGACTCGAATACGAAGGGTTCCGTACCATAAACCTTATTTTTTTATATTTGAGTTGATTGAATGTAAGGTAAATAGCGGTTTACGAATTATGACGATCTCGTTCAAACTAATTTTTGGTGAAAGTTATTTTTTTTTAGTTTTATCATTCTCTTATTTTAGAAGTTACAGGCGGCGGGAGACACATTTTACCATTTTGGAGGTGTCTCTCGCGCAAACTATTTAATTTAGAAAAAAATTATATTAGAAACCTCAATGTTATTTTTGAAGACCTATCTATAGATACCCTACACGTTTGGGTTTGATGAAAAAAATGTTGAGCTTCAGTTTTAGGTATGGGGAACCCCCAAAATTGATGGTCTTTTTCTATTTTTGTGTGAAAATCTTAATGCGGTTCACAGAATACATCTACTTACCAAGTTTCAACAGTAGGTATAGTTCTTATAGTTTCGGAAAAAAGTGGCTGTGACATACGGACGGACAGACATACAAACAGACATGACGAATCCATAAGGGTTCCGTTTTTTGCCATTTGGCTACGGAACCCAAAAAATTTAATGAAAAATAAATAAGCCTCCACTTGTCTCTCAGTGGGCTGATCTCAAGAACCATGATAGGTAAAAAAGTTTTTTTCAGTGTTAATTTTCTATTGCCGCTATAACAACAAATAAATGTTAAATTTATTCACAAATTAAAGAGGAACCGTAAAACATGTTTCATATAACCTTAACATACAAGAAACGTGTTTTTACGGTTTATGGTACTGGACCGTTCGTTTGAGTGTCTGATTTACACTCTACCGGTGTTTTTTTGCGACTTCAGTGTAGGTCCCATAGAGAAACTTGTTCATAATGAGTACAATTTTCTGTTTTACATAGGTTTGTTACGCGTTATTTAAGTGCTTTTTATTTGTATCTAAACAATATTAATTAAGGCGCTGTTTAGGTTTAGGACCTAAATAGCGCCTGAATTAATATTGTAGAGTACATAAAAGTTCCATTAAAATTTGTAACCAATCCATCAATGGACAACGTCCGCTTTTGTGTGAAACCTATTCATAAAATATATTACCTTGTTCATTATGAACGGGGCTCTGAAATATAAAAGGCTACATGCTCACTATATGGCTTCTCGTTATTTAAGGCTTTAGGCTTACTAATGATGACCAGCCTAAATAATATTGTATTTATTTTGTACACAAACTAGCTTTTGCCCGCGAGTTCGTACGCGCACATCGCGGCTTTTTCTGATCCCTTAGGAATTTCGGGAAATCTTCCCTTAGGGCTTCCTACTCCCCAAGGAAACTTTTTTTTTTTTTTTTATTATCGATAGGCACGCGCTTGACCACCATCTCACCTGATGGTAAGCGATTATGTGGTCGAAGATGGAGCACGCTTGCCTAGAAGTAACCTATTCACTCTTGATTTAAAGACTCCCAGGTTGTAGCTATCAGGAAACACAGACTCCGGCAGGGAATTCCATGCTAAATTTCAGCTTTCTACGACCAGTTGTTTCGGCTGTGCGTTGTCTGTTAGTCACTGAATCAGTCAGTAACGGAGGAATTTTATACAATGTAAGAAGAAGCCTACTTGTCGCAATCAATGCGGTACTGGACTGACAGGACCAAATATGCTGCTACGTCCAGCGGTGCCTACGACGTTGCTGTATGTATCCCGACTACATCACTCCACGAAGGTTGAGGAGATCGTGGAGTACATGAAGGTGAAGACCAACTGGACCTTGAGGGTCGAGAAGCTAGAGCCGCGTCACAACACCAACTTCAAGTCGTTTGTGGCGCGGGTTCCGACACAACATCTTGACAGATTCTTAATGGAAGAGTTTTGGCCGAAGGGTGTAGTCTACCGAGGTTTTCGTGGTAGGCTACGCGACACCGCGCAGCGTAACATGACGCCGTCACTTCGTGTGTCTTAGTTTATATTTTATATGTATTAGTTTACTTTTATTTTAATGTTTTGTTGAGTATTGTATTTGTATGGCCACCGTTGCCTGAAATAAAGGAATAATAATAATAATAATAAAAGCCGAGAAAGACAAACAAATCAAGTATATTGACTTGGCTCGCGAGGTTGTCGACATGTGGGAAGTGGACTCCGCAATCATTGTACCGATAGTCGTGTCGGCCAATGGCTTAATAGCCACGAGCCTCGACTAACACCTTAGGAGGCTCTCGTTGGGCAGCTGGATCAAGGGCTTGATTCAGAAAGCGGTACTTCTGGACACGGCTCGCATTGTCAGGAGGTTCCTTTCTCTGGAGCCCTGACCAACGGTAGCTTGGACCCTGTTCCCGATATCGGTGGGCTACTATTTTTATATTTTTAAATGTTTTTTTATGTATATATTGTATAAAAATATTTAAAAATTTAGAAATAAGCGAAAATGATGAATAAAGGAAATAATAATAATAATTACTAGCTTTTTCCCGCGACTTCGTACGTACATCCCTTTTTTTCCGTTCCCCTAGAAATTGCGGGAAATCCTCCCTTAGTGCTCCCCTACACTCCCCAACAAACCTGCATGCTAAATTTCAACTTTCTACGACCAGTAGTTCCAGCTTTGCGTTGTCTGTCAGCCACTTCGACACTCAATTAGTCAGCAACGAACGAATTTTTATATAATTATATTGATTGATTCATGATTGGAAAAGGGTGAAGGAAAATATCGTGAGGAAACCGGGATGTCCTATAGACAAAAGTTTGAATACAAGTGTCGAGTGACATCCACAAATTCATTCTGGGCTCGCGTAGTCAAGCACCCCACTGCTTAGCAGGCAGTAGTACTCGTACCCCGGAGCAAGAAGTAACCCCACTTGATGGCAATTGGCTCACCTCTCCAAATAATTGGGACTTAGAAGTACCCGGTATAATGTGAATGTAATGTAGGACGGCACACCTCTGCCAAACCCTTTGGGAAACCAAATCGTGATGTTTATTTAAATAAATTTTACAAGTGGGCGTCGAACGGTTGTTTATTTTCGAGTTGTTTTTATTTCTGTTGGCTGTTGTTGTTGTTGCTGACACTCTCCATGGTTCAAGGTTATATGCCAGTTGTTTTTGTTTTTATTTTCTTATCAATATAGCTTATAGGTGGATTATACCGTAATGTCAGAATAACTTTCTGTTATTAGTGACGACCACAAGTATGTTCGTATAATTTTAAGGGTTCCGTACCCAAAGGGTATCCAACGGAACCCTATTACTAAGCCTCCACTGTCCGTCCGTCCGTCTATCCATCCCTCTGTCTGTCAGCGGGCTGTACTCAAGAACTGTAATAGGTAGACAGATTATTGTAATAGGTTCACAGATTGTGTATATCTATTGCCGCTATAACAACAAATAATAAAGATCAAGGTTTATTATGGTACGGAACCCTTCGTGTGCGAGTCCGACTCGCATTTGGCCAGTTTTTGAGGCTTGGGTAGCCAAAAAAGCTATTAACTACTTAAACTATAGATTACTTATTCCAATAAATTATTCCTTAAATCAACCGTAACAATAGCCAAGCTTGGTATTTTGGAACAGTATAAATCTGTCAAAATGCTTTGTTTATTAGGTACCTACACACTCGTTCTCGTATTGCCTTTCAGAATTTTAATTCAGAAGACATTAAGGACACACCCCTACAGGCCGGAAATTTAATTTCCTTTATGATGACTAACATGAAGATACGTTTATAATATACTCAGTAGTCAACAAAAATGGAATGCTTTCATCGAATACGTAAATAATGCGAACAAAACAGGGTGTAAAAAGATCCATCACATACCCGTCATCTACGCATTCCGTACGTACCTACATCAAACAAATATTTACAGTGTAACTACCAAAATAATTGCTGGTAAACGAGATTTACTTTTGACGAGAAAAATCTTCGTTAAAAAAATGTTTGTTTCAAGTAACAAGACTTATATACAAACAGATACATTAACAGGTAGCGACAGGATAACAAGCACAGACAAATACGAACAAGGTCTACTGCAACATTGTAAGGGCAATCCAGTCTTTTGGCGATCATCGCCAGGACGGTGTTGGCAACGCCACTCACTCTGCGCAATAAAGACGCGCACCATGCGTCCATCACCATCATCATCTATTGCATCCATGTTATCTTGGAATTTCAAATATTTCAATCTAATCGTAGTATTTTATCTCTTCACTGAGGAGCTCGTGGGTAAAGAATTACAGCCACACAGGTCGATCTTCAAGGTTAAGTAACGCTTGTCAAGATTGGTCTGTGGATTCGTGACCATCTTAATATAGCGAGTTTCCTCCGTGCCTCGGAAAGCACGTTTAGCTATTGGTCCCGGCTGTCATTTGTAGAACTTTGGCTGCCGTTACGGTTTGTCAGAAGCCAGTGAATCTGACTCCAGTTTTGCCAAGAAATACCGTGTTACCCATTTAATGCGTTGTGGAGGTCTAGTAGGCAGCCGTTCCACGTAAAATACTGGTATTCAGCTGAATCCGGTTTGACTGGAAGCCAATCCCAATAAAATTGAGAAAATGCTAGGCAGATGATGATGTTATCTCTTCACTGAAGGGGGGGTAAATAAAAACCTGAGGCAACACACAATTTACTTGATTAAATTAAACGATCGCAGTTCACTGCTTTCTTCGCGGTCTGCCGCACAATAATTTAGTTATTTTGTAGTTACGAATACATACAATAAACCAACAACTAAAACTATTCGGTGCTCGATCGTGTTCTAGTTTGTGAAATATGGTTTCTGAGCTACGTTATGATAGGATTTTAACACGACTTTTTTTGGAAAAAAAAATTGCAAGTTATGTTTTTGTGGTAAGTTTGTTTTGGGAGTCTATCGTATGATAGATTACCAAACTACTGATATGAGGAATTTATGGCAACGTTAAAAAAATAAATGTTATCAGCCTGTGTTACGTCTATTTATTTGTATTTATATAACGCTCTGTGTAACGTCTATTTATCAGCACTTACAATAGATTGGCTCAAAGTAAATAATTATACTATCATCATCATCATCATCATCTGCCTAGCCTTTTCCCAACTCTATTGGGGTCGGCTTCCAGTCAAACCAGATTCAGCTGAATACCAGTGTTTTACGTGGAGCGACTGCCTACCAGACCTCCACAACCCATTAAATGGGTAACACGGTACTTCATGGCAAGACTGAAGTCAGTTTAACTGGCTTCTGACTATCCGTAACGACTGCCAAAGATCTACAAATGACAGCCGGAACCAACGGCTTAACGTGCTTTCCGAGGCACGGAGGAAACTCGGTATGTTAAGATGGTCACCCATCCACAGACCAATCTTGGCAAGCGTTGCTTAACCTTCAAGATCGACCCGTGCGGCTGTTGTTATTTAGCCACGAGCTCCTCATTACTTATTACATATACTATCATCACTTTTAAATATGACTGTTGGGCGCTGATTTTTTTATAGTCAAAAGACCTTTTTTTGAACTGGGATTTACACCCGGTACCTACTACATTTTTATGGAACATATTCCGTCACTCAGGCATACGAAGCCCCTGGAAATAGCGCATAATAGGTACACAATATAGTATAGTTTGAACATTTACATTCGTCTCTCTCACCGCCCCAGCGACCCTATTTTTCCGAGACCCACCGCAGACCTAAGAGGGCTCATATAAATAATTCTGTACAATTTGCTTCACAACCGACCCTTAGTCCAAATCATTAACTCTAAAGGGTCTCAAATCTTTAAGACGCATTCAGAACCACTGATTTGAATATTCCTTGTTATTCATTAGAGTCTTTGGTTTGGACAAGAGCTTTGCAAGACGCACCATTAAATTTTGAAGGCTGCTTATAATTTCTTGATGCCACAGAAATTGAATAAACATCGTTTCCGTAAAGAAGTCTTAATGTTACAGGATTTGTTCGAAATAATTACTGTTTCTTAATTATTTTGGATTTAATTTGGTATGAAGTTAATTTGGGAGACATGGCTTGTTGACAAACAACGTGATTGGTCTAAATTAGATTCGACTCCCTTTAGAGTGACAAGTCCCGTATTATTATTCTGCACTTAGTTTTTTTTTTTATGTACGTATGTAGTTTTGCTATCTTTCGTACCTACTAAAAGAGACTGGACATCAAAAAAATCTGAATGATTTCTCATTCAGATTTTGAAAGTCTAAGTCGTAATCTCTTTCGAGACTATAATTAATGACTAGGATTCACTGGCAACTTTTTGGATACGGAGTCTTAAACAAAAGAACACTGACCACAACGATTCTAAAATAAAATTACTCTTGCGCAGTAGTTATAAATCTGTCATGTGGTGACAGCTGAAGGCCTATGGTCTGCAGTGAACCTCTTTTGGCTGATAATGATGATGATAAATTTGACCTTTTGCAAATAGAAGCTGTCGAAATGGGTAGATATCTATATTCAAATCTACTGAAACTGGCAAATCACTGGCAAGTAACCTGGGCCTCAAGTCTGCTATTATAATAGTGTCAGAATGGTTTATCATTGATTTCATAATTGTGATGATTTTGACAAGTTTGGTAATCTACTAATTTAAAAGTGTCATTATGACTTTCCAATGGTCAACCACTGACACTCCAATGAATGAAATGGCATAGAATGGTAATCTCATACATAATGACAAATGAATAAATAATATGTAAAAATACATATAAAAGAAATCCATTATAACTTATTGTTCAAATTTAATAGTAGTTTTTCGAAAATCATTTCTACTGACGGGTTTTATAATAATGGCAATACAAAAATGTCTTTCTACCACGATTCTATTACGAGATCATTGACCGACCAGTGATCGACCATTATGAATTAGAAGATTACGAACTTTTAGCAAAATGACAATGAGATCGTGTTGGAATGACGAATTTATAAAAATAGCAGACTTGGAGCCCTGTTAACCTGCCTGAAACTGGCACACTGTTAGTAAGTAACTCGCCAACCTGCGAAGGTAAACACAAAACACCATACCTCTCCATCAAACGTGAGTAGAAACTACGCACTAAATTGTTCTGAAGGACGTCATTAACGGTTAACGTGTCCTCAGGGAGTCCTGTCTGGCTTCCACTTACCTACATTTACCTCATAAATCCTTTCAGTTAATCTTTTACTTGCCGGGGTGACCGAGTAATATGATACGGGTTTCTGCGTGAAGAGTACAGTACAGTGAGCTTTTATAGTCCGTAATATGATCATAAACTAATATTGTTGAAGTTAAATTGCTTGTATACGTCTATGTAAAAGGTAATCTGGAAGTACTGATCTGACTCCGAATGTTCTTTCACTGAAAGATGTTGACACTTCTATTCGAGTCGACGGTTAACTCTTTATATTGTTTGTCGTTTTGGCCGGTAGGTGGCTCCGTTAATTGCAGCATCGGTGGCATTAATTAAATCCTCCAAAGTATAGTATACTTCTTTAGTTCAGGCCATCCAAAAGTTATCTGTAAGAGATTGCCCTGTGCGATAAGACCGCCCATTGTACACTAGTTTTTATAAGCGGTTTTACTGTGCTTGTTATGAGATGTATAATAAAGTATACTCGTATAATAAATAAATAAATATAAGTGAATGGGCACCTAGTGCACTCTAACATGTGGCTCATGTTCTATAGTTATGTGTCATAGGCTACTTGTAATCCTGGAAAAAAATCGTGTTTCAGTGGGACCGTGGTCGCAGGAAAAGCCAGTGGCTTGTCAGGTTTGAAAGCTGTACAAAGTATTCCTTTTATTTTGTCCTACAGCATTTTCAGTTACTTTCTAATGACTTTACCTCACAATGACCGAATGACCATTACAATAAACCTTGACTGGGTATTGTCACATTACCTCGTATGACTCACGGATAAATTTTCACTTTCAATATCGAAAATTATAATCCCTAGATACTAGGCCACTTTTAAGAACAAGAAATTTCTTTGACCATTTCACTCTTTTATCTTCAATCGATTAAAAGTCTTACGAGACATGCTCCTCAGGATCTTCTCTAAAGAAAATATAAAAAAGCCGTATTAGATGGACATATCATTGGATAATGTACCATGCACGCCATATTTTCAAATACATAAAATCCAGCTAAAAGTCGACAAGACAGCTTGCTGGACGAAAAGGAGATTAAAACAAAAAAAATCTTCAATCGACAGCCACCTTTCTCGTAAATTAAAAGCAGAACTTTAAGTACCACCACTAAGTATGCAGACGTCAGAAGAGGTAGTTAAAACAATCCAATCTACTTACTAACTTGCTGAGCTACTACAATTACTTTATGAACTTCAATAAAAGACCCTTGAAGTAACCTCAATGGACTGTTACTACTTTTATTGCTAGTTATACAGCGTGAGGTCAGGTTAGATTAGGTCGCGGGACCGCTACCTCGGTGACGTCACGAGCTTACTAAGTGACAGGATAGAAAATTAATGTGTTGTGTACTCCTCTGGCTTTTATGCTGCCTTAGTACAGGATCAAGTTTTCATGTACACTGTTTACGCTCTCCTTTGTAAAATTCTCATTGTTTGTCTTATGTAATATTCTGTGTTTTGTTCTATGTGTGACACAGAAATGGAGTTTGCGTGGAATTACTTTTCTGGATCCAGACTTGAATATATGTACGAGTACATACAATAATTTGGCTAGTTAGAGGAATGAACAACACATTGGAATTCGTTTTAAGTTTGACTTTTGTCTTGTTATATTCAATTTTGGGCTATTTTTACAAAAGCCAGATAATTACTTTTCCTTTAGGAATAAATACGATTGCTTGACAGCTTTTGTAGAGAAGATAGATCAATCTGTCTTTTGTATTCTTCCGATACAATTTATCTGACTATTGAAAATTCAGTCATTAACCATTTTAACTTCCAATAATTAAAACATTCCGTCGATCCAGTATTCGCATCGCTGCACATAAGACAAAATTATCATAACATAACAAGTGACATTTACGGTCTCATCCTGGTTATATTAATCTTCAAGAAATATATAATTTATACCTTTCAATATTAAATTTAAAGGTGCGTGGGAAGTCGGCAGTTGATTCCATTGTTTTTCTAACGCTCCCAAATTATTTACTCAGACATTTTATTCAATTAAAGAACGGTGACGGAGAAGTAAGGCGCTGTTGTTTGTTACGAGTACAGTAACCCGATTTTCAGAAATCAAATGTGTCATTAAAATATTAGTGATTTAGACTCTTTAAACTGACAAGTTCTTTGAGAGGAGCTCGCGGCTCGATAATAAACGTCGTACGCGTCGATCTTCAAGGTTAAGCTACGCTTGCCAAGATTGGTCTGTGGATGGGTGACCATTTTAACATACCCAGTTTCCTCCGTGCCTTGGAAAGCACGATAAACCGTTGGTCCCGGCTGTCGTTTATAGATCTTTGGCAGTCGCTACGGATAGTCAGAAGCCAGTAAATCTGATTTCAGTTAATGGGTCGTGGAGGTCTGGTAGGCAGCCGCTGGTATTCAGCTAAATCCGGCTTGACTGGAAGCCGACCACAATCTAGTTGGGAAAAGGCTTGACATCGGATGAACCGTACATGTTTTTTGATAGAGTTGTCTGAATAAAGTTTTCCACCAATAAGCACAGGCGTGGTTTCAAGTACTCAAGCCCAATTAATTTCACTCTTAACAAGCTAATAATCTTGTGAAACCAAGTAAATCGAGTTGAAAATGATTGCTCTTAGAAATAATATAATGAAAGCTAAGCACTTTCGACGTATACATATATTTTATGAAAAGATTTCAGTTAAATGATCCGAACACTGAGAGCCGCCATTAGCTAGAGAATGGCGCCATTTTGAAAGAGTGATAGTTCATCTTAAGCTGCATCAATACATTATCGTTAGTGCCACTCACAATGCTTTAATATAACTGTGTTAAACTAGGTATTATAGTCGATAAGCTCGTTTAGTTTAGAGCCGTATTTCACTATTATTTCAAGGTATTAAAAATTCGGCGTTTCGAATCTTTCTTAATCAATGGAACTTTACAAACGGATAACCCAACCACGGAGATTAGAATATAGGATGCTTTACGTCACGGCAGTATGGTGCTATTTATTTATTTATTTATTGATAAGGCACTTCAACGACTTGCTCACTAAAACATAGACAAACATAAATCACATACAGTATTAGGTATAGTGAATTCGTCACTTACAGAAGTGCACAGCACTACCAGAGAACTTAATGATCAATGGACATGATGTTTGATAACGTTAGTTGCATTTTTTACAAGTTGTAAGTTTAAGAAAATTGAAGTTAAAATTATTATTTGACAGTTTTCGACTTTAATGCGGGCGAAACCGCAAGCAAAACCTAGTGACTGTACAAGATTATATTGAAGTAATTGGAAACCCAGTTTAATTAAATATTGTTTAAGGACATTGCAAACATTAGGACAAATATTTTTAATGCATTAATCTGTATGTTTTGCAATCAATCACGACTCAACGGCTAAACGGATTTAGAAGAAATTTGGCTCACGGGTAGATCATGACCAACATTAGAATATAAAATATTGTTTATTTATGTAGAACACTTCCTTAGAATGATTTTCGTGGTCGAAACTAGCAGAAGCTGCTAACTGGGTAATCTATAGGTACTAATATATAAAGCTGAAGAGTGTGTTTGTTTACGCGCTAATCTCAGGAACTACTGGTCCGATTTGAAGAAATCTTTCAGTGTTAGATAGCCCATTTATCGAGGAAGGCTATAGGCTATATATGATTTCGCTAATACCAATAGGAGCGAATCAGTAATGAAAATTGTGACGCAGACGAAGTTACGCGGGTCAACTAGTATTATATACTATACAATAGCTGAAAAGCCCGTTTAATTTAGTGCTATACATCACTATTATTAAAGGATTAGGGCATGTACGCACGCCGCGTCATGTTTACGCCGAAAACATAATACAAAGTTTAAACATTGTTTCGACAAATCCTTTTGTTGTCCGCTATTTGTGTACGAATGAGCGCTGTAGTGATGTAACTCATTTGAAATTGTCCGAAATAATTCGAATGCGAATATGCCAAAGGCTATTTTTGTGAAAAGGTAATAGTGCGTGAATGAGCCCCTGGAATGAGTTTTTATGTTACCTGTTCATTTTATTCAGTGTGTTTCCAATGCTTTCAGGTGTGATTAAATTTTCATTAATTAATTTCGTGGCCTGGTTAACTTTAAATTAACAACTATTGAGCTTTGTAATGGTAATTAAAAGAGGTGTTTTTTACCCAATTTTTTTTTGACATTTCCTGATAAACCGAACAATATTCACCTTGGTTCCAACAAAGAGATAACACTTAATTGAGTTTCTGAGAACACATTTATTTTTCTTGCAACTTTTTTTTTTTGCTTTGGTTTTTTACAAACAAAAGGCCTTTTTTAATTTGTGACAATCCCGCCACACATTCTTATCCACGGTAGCCCCTGAAAGCCAGAATCAGCCGTGGCGACCATCAGAAAAACGCCGGGTATAAAGCTCACTGAATCTGGAGAAACGATTCAAATATCTTGGATCCCGAAACGGAATTAAACGAACAGCGGAAAAGTCGAGTTTTTAAATATATTGTAAAATGCCCACTATAAGTACCCAAGTACCCAAGGTAACTCCATTCAGATCCACTTAAAGCTAGTTGACCCGCGCAACTTCGTCTGCTCAACTCCTATTGGTCTTAGCGTGATTTTATATAGCCTATAGCTTCCTCGATAAATGGGCTATCTATCACTGCAAGAGTTTTTCAAATCGGACCAGTAGTTTCTGAGAATAGCGCGTACTAGCAAACAAACTCTTCAGCTTTATATATTAGCATAGACTAACGACCCGCCCCGGCTTCGCATGGGTGCAAATTATATACTAAAACCTTCCTCGATAACCACACTATCTATTAAAAAACCCGCATCACAATCTGTTGCATAGTTTTAAAGATCTAAACATACATGGGGTCAGACAGACAGCGGAAGCGAATTTGTTTTATACTATGTAGTGATGTATATCAGACTTTAGTGCTTCTCATTTAAATCTAGATCAAATAGGCGTCCAAATTACTACCTCAAAATAACAGATGTGCCCGTGAGTCCACCCAAGTACAAGTAGGAAAACAACAAACAACCCCGCGTTCTAACACCTGTAATCTATCAATCAATTATCAAGTTTTACCGATAGGAATCCGGAAAATAACATTGTTTTGTATCAGCCAATCAATCATGATCCTCATTATTAGACGGCTTAAAATAGCGACGGAAAAATATTTTCATTTCGAGATTTTACTGAAAAAGCGAGATTAAAGGTTCTCGAAGATAAGCACGACGCGAAAATACATCGACGATAGGAAATTTATTTTTAAATTAAACTCTTTCTGTAGAACAATTTCTAGGAAGACGTATATAAAGTATAATTATAGCTGTATGTATAATCACGTCACATCTCTCTGCAAAATTCTAACTTTAAATCTACTAGTGGTTGTAGATGAGTGTAAAATTTTTGTTGAAATTCAAAATAAATTTAAATTTATTCAAATAAAAACGTTTACAAAAAATGTACATTTAGCCAACAGTGATAAAATTTCCATACAATTATAGTGCGTAAAAATAAACTAAAACTAAGATATTATAGTTGCAAGTTATGGTGGTTCAGAATTGCAATGTTAGGTAGCGACCACCCCGATCCAGGTTAATTAAGCCTGTGTTTCAGGCTAAAAATAAAATGTCGTTCTTACAATGCGACCCTTATTCCTCGAAATGATTGATTTACGTTGTTTTGCCCACAGTCCTCTATGATATTATTAAAACTTTACTTTATTAACAAATATAAATGAAGTTAACATTGAAACCGAATACATAACAAAATTAAACAACCATTATTTCACAGAACCGCTAAATGCCACCGTAACATACTTATCTAGCCACTTTCCAAAACAACCCACGGATGAAAACAGACTAGCTGATTAACACGAACACGCCAACACTTATTCATAAACACGAATATACCCGAAAATCTAAATTTAAAGCAGTGTTACCGAAATGACGAAACCGTAATGACGAACCCGAAATGACGAAACCGAAAACGTAGGCTGGCAACAACACCAGTCCTACTTACTTAGTTGATTTATTACATTAGCGGAAGCTCCAGGAATTAGACACAATTGCGTACAAGATTAATGACTAAGGATACAACTAATTTTATGCTTAGGATACCCCAGATTTACGTCTAGCTAAGTTGTAAGGGTTATGTTCTAAGAAGTAGGTACATAATATTTGTCCGCGACTAGATAACACCCTCCCGTTTCCGCCCCCCTTAAAGTTAAACTTCCCTTTTTTTAGGGATGGAATTTCGTCAAATTGAATCAATCTTTGTGCTCTGGGTGGAGTAGATGGGAGTGTCAGACTCTTACTGACTAAAACCCATCCACGTTTCTCCTTACGTCCTTTGCACTCCAGAGTCGAGGTAATTCTTTCGAATAAATTAGAGGTTGAGTTAGATGATGTTTTTTTTTAAGGATGGGAAAACATCAAATGACTCCTCCCATTTTGGGCGAAGCAGAAGGGAGTATCAGACTCTTACTAAATAAAACCGATCCGTATTCTTTCTTGTGGCTTTTGCGTTCCAGGGCTGCGGTGACTCTTTCGAACAAAATCCGCTACAGAGTTAGATAATGACTACGTTATTTAATAAATCTGTTAAAACTTCAGCTGTCTAAACTTTTGACTGTACTTTGATAGTCGAGTTAATAAGTAGATATAGAAAAAGAGTTTCTTCTAGAGGGAGGAGCTCGTGGCTGGATAATACCAGCCACACGGGTCGATCTTCAAGGTTAAGTAACGCTTGCCAAGGTTGGTCTGTGGATGGGTGTCCATCTTAAGATACCGAGTTTCCTCCGTGCCTCGGAAAGCACGTTAAGCCGTTGATCCCCGCTGTCATTTGTAGATCTTTGGCAGTCGTTACGGAGAGTCAGAAGCCAGTAAAACTGAGTCCAATCTTGCCATGAAGTATCGTGTTACCCAGTTAATGTGTTGTGGAGGTCTGGTAGGCAGCCGCTCTTCGTAAAATACTGGTATTCAGCTAAATCCGGCTTGACTGGAAGCCGACCTCAAAATCCTTGGGAAAAGGCTAGGCAGATGATGATGAGATAAAGAATTTCTTCTAGGCAAAGATCACACTCACAGCCCAAAATCTGAAGCCTATGGGTATATCTTTTCCTAGGAATGGGGTCATATAGTATACTTAATTTGTGAAAAATATATATTGTTTACTAACCGCTGTAGTTAAATAAGTATATAGAGGAATAAATAGAAAGGTTGTAGTGTTTTTTTACGAAAAAAAAATTTCGTTTTGTATCTTCTAATGAATTTAACTAAATACTTATTTATCTTTTTCCAACCTATGTTTAGTACATTGAAATGTAATATGGATTATAAATAAGCAAACTAATTTTCTTGTAAAAAAAATGTTAACACTTTATACCCAACAACAGGCTGGAAAAGCACCAAATAAAAGGATAAGGTACGCCATAAAAAAATATCGGTTAATCAAGAAAAAGTTGTTAGTCCGTAACATGAACATTTCAGCAGTTTTTAATTCAGCCTGTACGTCTATAGTCTATATACAACAAATGGACGGTACCAGGAACTATACCGTATTTTATTCTAGGTTTTGTAGGCTGTCATGTGGATATCTATGTCGTTACGGATAGACAGCTGCCTGAAAGCCTGCTTGGTTAGGTTTTCCGTGTACTCCCTACATAGCTGAGTTTTCGAAGTTAGATGGAAGTTGAGACGTGTGTATCGCGTTCGTTCGCTTCTGATGAATAGGTTTGGTTTATATATCATATTTTATCACATGAATCTTTGAGGTTTAGTGATTGAGGAGCTCGTGGCTAGATAATAACAGCCGCATGGGTCGATCTTCAAGGTTGAGCACCGCTTGCCGAGGTTGGTCTGTGCATGGCCGACCATCTTAACATACCGAGTTTCCTTCGTGCGAAAGCACGTTAAGCCGTTGGTCCCGGCTGTCATTTGTAGGTCTTTGGCAGTCGTTACGGATCCTATCCAGCCTATCAATATAGCCCTCTAAGTTCATGAAGCCCTATAGAATGATTTTTTCATGAAATAATGGCTTCATGAAAATGGTTATAATTATTTAAAAGAATACGTGTTATGGCCGCGAATCGTATTTTGTTCAACATACAGCTACACACTGATCGGCAAATTGCAAAAAAACATAAAAATATTTGATTTTCGCGGGCTACCCCGGCGCGACTACCTTAAGGCAAATACTTAGAAGTAGTAAAATTAGGAAAACAAGCCGATTATGATGATGATGAAGTTGTAAGCATCAGTGCACTATCCGTATCACCACGGCTACTAACATAATTATGTGACTTCACGGATAGGGATCGAAACGTACAACCCATTTTCAACCTGTTTGCAGGTTACGTCAAGTGGAAAAGCAAAAAGATTAATCAATGATGTTACTTACTCATACCATGCTAAAAGGAAATTTTTAAAATGCAACCATATCTACTCGTATTAGTACAAACAATTGAAACAATATTATAAAGCTAAATATTTTCTCCGAAATTGAAAATAATGAACCAAAACAAAATTTCATTAGAACAATAAGAATTTTCGCTCAAAAAATCGACAAATGAACGGCAAACAATACATCAACATCAAAACATAATTAGCGGAGCACAACTTCGCTAAATTATGGACATTAGCCATAGCTATCAGAACGTTGAGCAATGCCCGAAAGCGGGGCATGCCAAAGGGCCCTTACCTACCACGACGTAATATGCAAAGTAGACCCACAGTGGACATTAAATATTTACCATACACTGTGAGAGGACGTCTTAAGAATTTACACATGCCATACAGGGGGAGCTTAAGTTTTTGTTGGAAACACAACGCTATATAGTTACTTTGGGTTTGTAAGAAACTGCTATCTTGATCTGTCGGTTGTAAACGGGTTGAAGTAGTGGGGGAGATAAAGGTGATGGGAACATTCGGGACTACTGATTGGCTGTTCGAGAGTTAGTATCTGGATAGTGTAATTGCTTTTATACAACGCGCTACAACGTTAGAACGTTTTTAAAATCTGTTGTTTAGTATGTTTTATATTATTGACTTATAATATTGACAGTCTATCGTGCTTAGATCAATACTATTACCATTCTCAAAAGGGTAGGTTACGGAACCCTATTACTTAGCCTCCGCTGTCCGTCCGGCCGTCTGTTTACCTATTACGGTTCTTGAGATACAGCCCGCTGACAGACGAACGGACAGACGGGTCTTTACCTATGAAATTGCCGTTCTGCAGTACTGGCCATTTCAAATCAAAATAATTTTTGTTTGGCTAAGAATTCTAATTTCAAATTAATTTTATTTTAAAAACATGTTTTTTTTTTCCAAAAGTAGTCATTTGTTTATTGATTAGTGTTACATTTTCATCGCATTTCAATCTTTTTCGTCATCATGGATACGTTAAAAATTCGAGTAATTATGGAATATGAATACCGTCGTAGCAGCAACGCGGCACAAGCGGCACGCAACATCAACGACGTTTACGGAGTTACGGAGCTAACACTACAAACCAACGCACCACCTGTTATTGGTTTGCTCGCTTCCGTTCGTCCGAAGACTTTGGTCGACAATGACGAATTAAAGGCGATTGTGGAAGCTGATGATACACAATCTACGGCTGAATTAGCAGCAGCTTTCGACGTTAGCGTCAAAACAATATTGGTCCATTTGCGTCAAATTGGCAAGGTAAAAAAGCTTGACAAATGGGTGCCCCACGAACTCAATGACCGCCAGCGCGAAGTACGCGTCGAGACGTGCCTTGCACTGCTCAACAGACACACAAATGAAGGAATTTTGAACCGCATTGTTACCTGCAATGAAAAATGGATTCTGTTTGATAACCGCAAGCGCTCAGCAAGTTGGTTGGATCCTGGTTCAGCACCTAAACAATGCCCTAAACGAAAACTTACCCCTAGAAAAGTGATGGTCACTGTTTGGTGGTCTAGCGCCGGTGTGATTCATCACAGCTTCTTACCAAACGGGGTGAGCATTACTGCAGATGTGTACTGTGAAGAACTGAACACAATGATGGAGAAGCTGGCACATCTCCAACCAGCATTGGTCAATCGCTCGTCTCCGCTGCTCCTGCACGACAACGCGCGACCTCATACTGCACAGCAGACTGTCTCCAAGTTGCAAGAACTGGGGTTGGAAGCTCTCCGTCATCCGCCCTACTCACCAGACCTTGCGCCTACAGACTACTACTTTTTATTACGCATTAATTGCATGGGTGATTACTTCGATTAATACAAATAAAAAATACATGAAAAAAATTCGTTTAAATTTTTTCATACAAAACGGCAATTTCATAGGTAAAGACCTATTACAAATCTTCTAATAAATCGTTCAGCTAAATATACCTTTCATTATTATAGGTTTAGAAGGAATCGAGCTATGTAACATGTTTAAATGAATATTTTAGAGTTTCACGTTATATTAGTTCGTGATCAAATCGTTTGATATCAGATATTTGTACGACACTACAGTCGTCGAGTAATTTAAACTCAATTAGTGACTGATGTATTAAATAATTCAATTGTTGCTGGTGTATTCGGGGTAAATTCAAAATGTTTTGGGTATAAAGTACTTCCGAATAAGAACAACGTTGGAACTAACCCTAAAAATGTGAAAGAAAGTCAACTGTTCCCTATATTTAATCAAGTTATGCGAGCATAACTTAATGTACATAATATTCTTCTCCATATTTGTTTTTTCTTTATATAGTTTTTTTTCTGTTGTTCTATTATTACCTACTTAGCCTTTTCTCAAGTATATTGGGGTCAGCTTCTAGTCAGGCCGGATTTGCTGAATACCAGTATTTTACGTAGTATTTTGCGCGGAGCGGCTGCCTACCAGACCTCTACAACCCATTAACTAGGTAACACGGTACTTCATGGCAAGACTAGATTCAAATTTATTGGCTTCTGACTATGAAGATGGTCACCCATCCACAGACCAATCTTGGCAAGCGTTGCTTAACCTTGAAGATCGACCCGTGCGGCTTATATTATCTAGCCACAAGCTCCTCATTTCTGATGTTCTATTATATCTGTGTGTGTGTGTGTGTGAATATCTGTGAATTCCTAGTACTTTCACTTCTTAAAAAATGCCAATATATTAAAAGTCATACTGTATAATGGTAGTGTGTTTCAATATCTAGATAGGCTTAAGCTCTAAAATGTAGAAGTAAAACACGCAAGCTCTTACATCAAAGGCTCTTGTTAACTACGCATCTATTCGTTTTGAAACATTAAACTAAGTAATTGTTTCAGCCAGTAATTTCAACTAAAAGCTACGTTTAAAAAGTAACTCAGCATTTGCTTTATCCACAATTCGAACGAAGAATATTATGTAGATACCATAGACAAGGCCGTACGTTTTAAAACCTCTTTTTGATTTCAAAAAACGAACAAAGGAAAAACAAGCTTCACTTTGTCACAGCCTGCCAGTTATTAAATTATGGATCGTATTCGAAAATATAATAGAATTTTAATCAATGCCCCTAAAACATGACAATTTAATAATTCAGCTAAATTTATAACCAGTCTGTGACCGCGTGGCTTATAATCTTAAAACAATGTTGTGTTTGTTAGAAAAAAGGCGGCACGGCTTGTCAAAACTTTATTATTTATTTAGACATACTTAATTAACCTAAAAAATACGGCACTGAGCCAGCTGTGTGTAAAGTCACGTAGGATATCGTCAACAGCTGTCAAGAATAGAGTTTATAATAAACGGAGTATGGCTAAGGGTCGCCATCCCTTATTTTAATTAAGTTCTCAAGTAATGTAATATAATTAAAGTCGTAAACAAACAAGTATAGTTAACGAACAATATATGAGTAGTTTGGTTATGAATATAAGGAGCCGACATAACCATGATCCCTAGAACGGAATTTTCATTTAATTTCGGCTCACGAACGTTGACGGAATGCTGATTTTTCACGCGCAACGTTTTTCTCTTTACATTTCATCAATCTGTCTACCTAAATAAATGTTTAGGCAGACAGGGCGATATGGTTTATCAAGCTTTATTGCGAATTTAACAAAAAATAATCGTCTTTCCAATGTAGCTTTTATATTCTGTGACGGTCGCCTAATGTTTTTGGCCTCTATAAAGTCGCAGAGTAAATATTTCGCACAGAATTAATATTTTACTCATTCCATCTCGTCCAAACACAAATAAATGAGATTACTTTTTAGTACTGAGACGAAACTAGTGGGCGATGCTGATATAAAGCTGTTTTTGTGCTATTTAGATTAACTTTAATGTAAAGTTTTAATTACACTGAAGCTGTGTTGGAAAATTTCAGAAAAACTTATTTAAAAAACTGTATTTATGTGAAATAAAAATAACAATGAATAATCTACCTACATTCCAATTTGTTATAATTATAACCAATTTTTTTAAATTAGTGATTGGCGCTTGACCACATTCTCACCTTATGGAAAGAGATATTTTTTTTTACTATTGGTAGGCACGCGTTTGACCACTATCTCACCTGATGGTAACCGATGATGTGGTCGAAGATGGAGCACGCTTGCCTAGAATACTTTTTATAATGTACACCATAACCATCAATTTATATTTGTTCATATCATAAGATGATGATTTGGTCGACGATGGAGTATGCATGCCTAGAAGTAACCTATTCAGTCTTGATATAAACAATATTTTATTTTTACTCTCCTGTTCAGACTTACTCCTGGGTGAAGGCTTCACCCTGCTTTTTACTTTTTGCCGGAACTGGAAAGAGGAATATAGTACATTACTGCAGCGGCAAGCAGAAGAGGCATTGATGGACGAACGTGTAAATGGGGGCCGAGGCACACATGCATAAGGCCATCAATGCCTAGTTGTGGCCAAGGCTTGTATAGTACTTTTCTCAAATAATGCGCGGACATTCCCGCGTTAAAGTGTTTATGTGTGTTTTTTTTTTCTCAATAAATAGCTTTCTATTTGCAAGCTAGTTCGAAATTTAAATAAAACCTTTGATGCTTAGGAGTAAAACATCGTTCCATTTTTAAATTATTCAACAGAAATGAGTTTACTATGTAATTTATTTGGCCGCTAAACCACAACAGATATGAATTTTAATACAACTTTTGCCGGCCGATGCTCGCATGTATTTGGCCAGCACAGCAATTTCGATTTACCTCGAAGAAGGTTGTTAAAATAGTTCTCAATTTCCAAGCATGTTTAATAATTCATTTAAAATCAAGGGGTTTGTTTTCAATTAATGTAAATTTTCCAAAACAAACAATATACAGACAAAGTAAATTAGATCAACAGACCGAACGAAGTTGGTAATAGTGCTGGCAACTACTTATTGGCTTACCAAATCAAATCAAACACTTTTGTAATGTAAATCAATTGAATCAATCAATTAATTTCTAATTGTATTTGTTTTGACAGTAAATTTTCCAAAACAAACAATATACAGACAAAGTAAATTAGATCAACAGACCGAACGAAGTTGGTAATAGTGCTGGCAACTACTTATTGGCTTACCAAATCAAATCAAACACTTTTGTAATGTAAATCAATTGAATCAATCAATTAATTTCTAATTGTATTTGTTTTGACAGTAAAGGCAAAAGTGCGGGAAGAAAGATTATTTCACTTTCTCATTTGAACATTTTATATTAAAATTGGTTGTATTCGCATTATAAAGCCGCCTAATGTAATAAATGATTTCTTCATCTTTATTTTGTCTGTAACTTACTACACTTATTACACTTTTATTAAAATGTGTGCTTTGTAAAAAGACATCAAGCAAAACTATTTTGTTTTTAATTTAAACAAGTCAAACTCCTTTTTTAATGGCAAAGTCAACGACAAATTTTCGGGCTTTATTAGTTTTTTTTTTTCAATTCGTTTGACAGACGAGTTTGTTAATTCAGAAATTGGGATATATTTTCATCTGTACGTAAAACATTGTTAACACAAAATCTTTTATAAAAAACTAGCACTTCGCCCGAGACTTCGTTCGCGCAGGTTTAGTTGGTACTCCACGAACTTTATCTCCCCTCTACCCTCTGAAAGGTTACTATGTAAATTACTTATTAATAGACTAATCGTAGAGCAGTTCGCTTAAGGTGGATGTTCCAGGGTGGCCCGCGAAATTCAAATATTTTTATGTTTTAAAGAATGATTATTTCTGAAATATTCATTCTTTCGAACTACATGAACTTAGAGGGCTATATTGATGATTAAAATGGTTATAATTCTTTAGATAAATACGCGTTACGGTCGCAGATCGCATTTGGTCCACATACAGCTTCACACTGACCGGCAAATTGCAAAAAACATAAAAATATTTGAATTTCGCGGGCCACCCTGGAGCATCCACCTTAAACAGCAACATTTTTCTTACTTAGAGTATTTTTATACCCGTCGTAACTTTTAAACGAAAGGTCCGATTTGAATAATTTAAAGTTTAATTTATTTGAAAATAAATAATAATTAAGGTTGATTATCAATCTTAATTATTATTTAATTTAAATAGAAAAGAATTAATATCATGATACTAAAATCAACAATATTCCATTTTACTCTGGTTTTGATTGAATAATTTGAACAAAAAGCGGTCATTGTGACTAATAGATAATTTTATACGCTCGCGATTTTATTTGTAGATATTGATGTCCTACCGTAGCCGTAACCGTAACCGTAGTATGACACTTTGTTCTATTATCAATAGTTTCAAGGATATTTTTTACATTATCGAAGTTTTCATACGGATCCCTAACTTTTTTGAGAATATTCTATAGCCTATATTTTATTCATCAGGGATAATGTAGAATTCTAATGGTGAAAGACTTTTTAAAATCGATCCAGAAGTTTCGAAGCCTACTAATTCAAACAAACATTATCATCATAATATTAGTGTAGATGTAGAAAGGTATTTAAAGTATCTGCTTACCTGAAGCATGAATTAATTTTCTATAGAAAAATTAAGAACGTGTTTAATAGGTGCTAACCAGCTGAGATATTTATGAATACGAGTGTAAAGACAGAAATTGCGCATTGCAGCGTAACTGTACCTATTCTGGTTTAAAGGGTATGCCGGTGTAATTACATGCACATGATACATTTTGGCTTTGCCTCCGGAATGGCAACGCATCTGCGACGCCTCTGATATTGCAGATGTGGGCGGCAATGACCTATCATCAAATGAACCGTAGATTTATTTAGCATCCTGCCCGGGTTAAGGAATTTGTTCAAAAGAGTCTGACACTCCCTTTTGCTCCAAAAAAAGGCTTATTTACCATCATCATGCGATGACAAGGCGGGATAATCAATGTTCTATCTTGTTGGGGTGATATTAAAGATGTTTCCTGGATAAAAAGTCGAACTTATATTCGGTCCACCACACGTTACGTCACAAAAAAAAACTGCTATACGAAATCAAATAAAATTGCCAAAGATAAAGCGTATCAAAGTTAATAATAGTGACGGAAATTCTAGGCAAAAACTGAAGACGTCACATTATGACGTCACACAAAACTACAACTGCACACTTTCACATTGCATCGTCAATTTTTTTTAATGTGCCTAAAGAAAAAATGTAAACAATATTTTATGATTACCAAATAGATTTTATAGAAATCTACTCCTACGAATTTCAATGAATTTCCCCAGATAATAGGTAATAACATGAGGACTATAGGGAAAATCGTTATCCCTAAAGTAGGTCATGGACAAATCGCTATGATTATTATTATTTACTCGTACTCTATTATTATATTATGTAAGTATGAAGAGTTTGATTCAATTATCTGTGCATTCAGCCCTGTGTATGAAGGCTTGTCAGTGTCCAATTTTCCTTCGTGTCTTCGTTTTCCGGACGTATCTTCGTACCTACCAATGCGCACATATTTGGGAACTACCTAAACAGCGGCTGTTTTTTGAGATCTTATTTTCGTACAAAAAATCATTTTCATAGAATTGACCACGTTTTTTTAGCAGTCGAGCTTATTTTTTTATTTAATCATTATTTTTCCCCAGAGTTTCCTTATACTTGTTTTCTAGAACATTGCTTAAGGATGATCTCTAACAGACGGGCGTGAAGTGATAATGCGACAAAGCATTTTAACCGACTTCAAAAAAAGGAGGAGGTTCTCAATTCGTCTGTTTTTTTTTTTTTTTTTTTATGTTTGTTACCTCATAACTCCGTCATTTATGAACCGATTTCAAAAATTTTTGTATCATCTGAAAGGGTATACTTCTCGATTGGTCCCATTGTTATCATGTCAGAATCTGATGATGGGATCCCATGGAAATCGAGGGAAACCCTCAAATTTTATAGTTACATACAATGTTTTTCATGAACTTTCTAACGCAATTTACATATTTGTGCCTGGTAATCATCATCTCATGTTGCTGACCTGATGATGAAAGGTATAAATTAGGATCTGATGATGAGATCCCATGAAAATGTTTGTTCAGGGATACTTTAGCCCCCCACCGAGGGTGTCCCCACGTTGCCGTCGTGGTGGGGCTTGCGTGTCTCAATGATCTTGAAGCTCTGCCGGTAGAGTTACTCATGCCGGAAAGGTTCAAGTGAGAGACCAGACAAAGAGGGACACGCGAGGGGCACAGCGTTCGGAGACTTGAGCAGTGGTCAAGTCTTCGAACGGTGTGCGTTTCATTAGTAGGAATCTTGCTCACTGTTCTCTGGTACGCGTCTGATTATCAGACGTGACTAGGAGAGCAGTGAGCAAGCAGAGAGAGAGGGAGAGAGGTTGGAGGAGGATGGGACCACACCCTTTAAAAGGAAAAGAAAAATGAAAAAGACAGACGCGAAAAAACTACCCCAGGGCGGTACCAGCTGCTCAGCAGCTGGAGAATCCGCCACGTCTCCATTGGAGGCGTCATGCCCCTCGTATTCTGGGGGGGGCAACGGATGTCTTCCACTTGCCAGTGGCAACAAGGGCCGAGGAGGCTCCCGATCCGTAGAGTCCCTTATGGACATGATCGGTTCTAATTTTAACACGCCTGACAAGGTGTCGGGGGAGCGCGATGGTGTAGATGCTCCCTCCAAATATTGGAGGAAAGGCTCGCTCATGCGTCGAGGAGATGCGGGGTCAGGCTCTGACTCTGCTTCTGGCGGCGGCTCAGCGGGCTCTGAACACGAGGAAGCGGGAGCTGCTGTGAGGAACTCCGAGTTCTACCGCAAGCGGCCCAGACCGGCGGATGACGAGGGGTCGTCTTCCGATGGAGAGAAGGCCTCAGCCCGAAAAATCTCCACCAGCAGGCGGGGTAAAGGACGAGAAGGAGGCAAAGGAAGAGGGCTCGCCTCCCAAGAGGCTGCGCAGCGAGCCGTGAAGCTTGCCGAGGTGGTGCCTCCCTCGTTGTCTTCCGGCAGTGAGCCAGACGTCGCTGGCGGCTCCGAACAGGAGCGCAAGGCCAAATTCGTGAAAGTCGTGGAGGCTGCGGTCCGCGATGTAGCTTTAAAGAGGTCACAAGCCTCTAAAAACAAGGCCATAAGCGCGGCGGCGGCTTCCATTTTGGCGGCAGCGGAGAACAACTGTTGCGGCCCTCCGTCGGACGAAGTGTCTAGGCTGCGGGCGGAGGTCGCCCGCCTGGCGGCCGCCACGGAGCTTCTCCAGAAGGAGAACCAGAAGCTCCGAGCAGATCTGGCCGGGTTCCGAGGAGCCGGCCCAAAAGAGGTACCTCAAGCGGGACGGAAGCACGGGCAAAGCCAGGCCACGCCTGTGGAGGAGCAGGTCCTGAACCTGGTGCGACAGGAGATGGCCAATTTTGCGGCACGATTCTCGGTTTTGGAGGGCATCGTCTTGCGTCCCCCGCTAGCGGCGAGCCAAAAGGTAACGGGTCACCCGAAGGCGTATGCAACCGCCGCGGCTGCCAAACCGGGGCCGTCCAGCCAGACCAAACGAGGGGCCGGGTCAACACCCGCGAAGCAAGCACCGAGAAACCCAGCATTGGCCAAACGTAAGAAAGGTGGAGTGGCTGCACTAGCGGGGAAGACTCCAGCGCTAGCGCCAGCGGTGCAAAAGGCGCTCCCGCCTTCAAACTCTCCTGCGGCTGAAACCGGATGGCAAGTGGTCGGGGATAAGAAGAAGGCGGGCAAGGCAGCCAGGGCGGCCAAGAAACGACGAAGGAAGCGGCAGCGCAAAGTGGAACGCGTTGCGGCTAGGCTCCGCGCCCCGAAAACCGCAGCTGTAGTGATGACACTACAGCCGGACGCGGAGAAGAGGGGCGTGACATACCGCGACGTGATTAATAAGGCTAAAGAGGCGGTTAACCTCCAGGAGCTCGGTATCACGGGGGGCCTCCGGCACAGGTTGACCATGACTGGGGCCCGGATGCTGGAGATCTCCGGTGCAGCCAGTGGCCCGACCGCTGACGCTCTGGCCGAAAAGCTCAGAGCGTCCTTAAATGCGGACGAGGTCCGAGTGTCCAGGCCCACCAAGTGCGTCGACATGCGCATCCTGGGCCTGGACGACTCCGTCACGGAGGAGGAGGTGGTGGCCGCCGTTGTCAGGACTGGGGGGTGCTCTGCCGAGCAGGTGAAGGCAGGCACCATACGTCCTGACAACACGGGCATGCGAACCGTCGTGGTGAGCTGCCCAGTGACGGCGGCCAAAGAAATATCAGAAGGCCGAAGACTCCTGGTGGGCTGGGTTTCTGCGCAGGTGAAACTGCTGGAACCCAGACCTCTGAGGTGCTTCCGCTGCCAAGTGGGTAACCATGTGGGAGTTCAGTGCACTTCGGAGGTGGATCGCAGCGGTCTTTGTTTCCGCTGTGGTCAGCCCGGTCACAGGGCCGGTTCGTGTAACGCCACGCCGCACTGCTTTGTATGTGCGGCAGCTGGCAAGCCGGCCGATCACTGGGCTGGGGGTAAAGCCTGCGCTCCACCCACCAAAACCAGGGGCAAAAAGAAGCCCTCCACCACCGCCGTCACTGCCGCCGCCGCCGCTTCGGTTGCTGCGAGAGAGCCCTCACAGGGGATTCAGGAGGAGGCTGAAATGGAGTGTCGATAACGGCTCCATTACGCTTCCTCCAGGCGAATATCAACCACTGCGCTGCCGCTCAGGACCTGTTGGTCCAGAGCATGGCGCAGAGGTTGATTAACATCGCCGTGGTCGCTGAGCCGTACTTTGTTCCGCCCAGGGATGACTGGGTGAAGGACCTGAACGGCTCGGTGGCCCTAATTTCGTCGGCCGCTGCCGGTACCCCGTCTCTCGAAAGCGTCAGGAGAGGACAGGGGTGCGTAGCAGCACGGTTTGGAGAGATTGTCGTGGTAGGAGTTTACTTCTCCCCGAACCGAACTCTCGCCGAGTTCCAAAACTCCCTCACGGAGTTGGGCGTCGTCGTCGCCGGGTATCGTTCCCTTCCCGTGCTCGTTCTCGGGGACTTCAATGCCAAGCACTTGGTTTGGGGTTCCCGTTACACGGACACGCGGGGCAGGATGGTGGAGGACTGGGCTCTGGAGACAGGCCTGGTCGTCTTAAACATGGGTTCTGTCCCAACGTGTGTGCGGATGCAGGGGGAATCTGTGGTGGACATCTCATTCGCCAGCCCTGCTCTGTCACCGCGTGTAATTGACTGGCGCGTATTAGAGGAGGTGGAGACCTATTCTGATCACCGGTATATCCGGTTTGACGTCTCCACCCAGACCTCAACCGCGCCAGTCCGGCAGGCCCCGAGTGGTCCGCGGTGGGCACTGAAACAGCTTGACCGGGAGCTCCTCCTGGAAGCTTCGATAGTGCAGGCCTGGGTGTCACCTCCGGACAGGCTTGCTGACATCAATGACGAAGCGGAGTGGTTCCGGGAGGCCATGTCCGATATTTGTGACGTGGCAATGCCCCGGTTTAAGCCAGGACGTGCCTGCCGTCAGGTGTACTGGTGGTCGCAAGAGCTGGCGACGCTGCGTCAGGCATGCGTTACTGCACGGCGCCGGTATACCAGGCACCGCAGGCTCCGCATCCGCCCTCCGGATTCGCAGGTCAGAGAGGCGGAGCTGTACGAGGAGTACAAAGTAGCGAAGGCCGCCCTCCGAGCGGGGATCCTGCAAGCCAAGGATCTGGCTCGCAAGGAGATGCTGGAGTCTCTGAATGGGGACCCGTGGGGAAGACCCTACAAAATGGTGCGGAATAAGCTCCGCACCTGGGCCCCCCCGTTGACGCAGAGTCTTCGGCCCCAGCTGGTAGAGGACGTGGTGAGCGCTCTGTTCCCCTCGCGAGGGGAGCATACTCCCCCGTCTATGGCTCCGCCACCTGCGGTGCCTGATGCGGACTACACCGCTGACGACGATGACGATGCTCCTGAGGTGACTGAGGTAGACCTGAGAGTGGCGGTTAATAGGCTGAAGACCAAAAATACCGCCCCAGGACCCGACGGCTTACCTGGGAAAGCCTGGGTCCTGGCCTTGGAGGCTCTTGGGCCTCGACTAAGAGGGTTCCTAAGTGCATGCTTGGAGAGGGGCCAGTTCCCACTTCGTTGGAAGACGGGGAAACTGGTCCTCATCAAAAAGCCGGGGCGCCCTGCGGACTCTCCGTCCGCATACCGGCCCATCGTGCTGCTCGATGAGGTGGGCAAGCTCTTTGAAAGAGTAATTGCAAACCGCCTCGTCGAGCACCTAGTGCGGGTGAGAGATAGAGACTCCTCTGCCGCGGCAAATTGCAGCAAGGCGGACGGAGCTCCGGCAAGATCTCATGGCGGTATGGAGACAGCGACTGTCGCAACCCAGCGCTGGGCATGCTACAATCCAGGCAATTAGTCCCCTCTTTGAGGAGTGGCTGGAGCGGCGCCACGGCGTTCTCACTTTCCGCCTGACGCAGATACTCACCGGACACACACGGTTGTTTCGGGAGATACCTGTTTCGGATTCGGCGGGAGGATACGCCCGGGTGTCATCACTGTGAGGATCGCCCGGAGGACACGGTGGAGCATACGGTGGAGGTCTGCCCTGCTTGGGCGGAGAACCGCCGGGTCCTTGTTGAGGCGATCGGCGGCAGCGACCTCTCGCGACCGGCCCTAGTACAATCTATGGTCCAGAGCGAAGAGGCATGGGAAGCGGTCACCTCCTTCTGCGAAACAGTAATGCTAGCGAAGGAGGATGCCGAACGTGTGAGAGAGAGGGAAATCTCACGACCCAGCCGCCGCAACAGAAGAAGACGCCCCAGGCGTCGGGAGTCGCAAGGCGATTTCCGGCCACCGTAGGCGCGGGCCTGCGGACGGCGAGCATTGGGTGACCAGGCCCGGGTCGGCGGCGCGCTGTGTTCCACGCGCGCCTTAAGGAGATGTCAGCATGGGAGACGGGGCCCGCTAGGGCCAGTGCCTGCCGGGGTGCGGAATCCGTTCGAAAGAGACGCCGCAGCCCTGGAACGCAAAGGGCATGGAGGAGCACGGATGGGTTTTAGTCAGTAAGAGTCTGACACTCCCTTCCGCCTCGCCCAGAGCGGAAGGAGTCATTTGATGATTTCCCATCCTTAAAAAAAAAAAAAAAAAAAAAGGGATACTTTAGCCAATTGTCAGCCGATTTGGATGATTCTTTTTTTGTTTGAAAGAGTATTTTCCTAGACTGGTCCCGTTTCAATTTGGTGAAGATCTGATGAAGAACTTCGGAGGTAGGCAACGGAACTCTTCAATAAATGATAGCAAAGGGATCGGGATTGCTGAAATCGCATATTTTTTTAGTGTTTACACCAGTTCTTAACATAACATTGCGCCGGTACGCTGTTAATGGTACCTAGGTACCACTAAAAAGTGAAAAATAAAAATCTTTTTTACAAAAAATACAACCGACTTCCAAAAACAAAACACTACAAGGTACAAAATAACTTCGAAAGAAAGAAAGAAACTTTCATTTCGGAAGTCGGTGTCTAAAAACGAATAAAATTACCAAAAACACCGACTTCCGAAAATAAAGTTTCTTTTAAAGGGCCTTAAATGCTTCGGGAGCTTTTAATACTCAGCAGTGACAGCTGACAGATCTCATTCTAATCTCTCCTCGAATCTAATTTTAAATCAAGATTAGTACAAAATTGTTCTGAAATTCGGGCCCTCAATTAGAAATAGGACAAACAAGAAGTGTTCGGAATTTAACCGTACAAGAACATTCTTCAAAGCTCCAAGTAGTTTTAGAGGAAAAAGTTTTAGTGGTCATAAATGAAAGACTGGCAGACCGACTATTTATTCTTCATTTATTTAAAAATCGAATGGCACATTGGCTAAACTGACCAAAATATTTGCTAGCAATGTAACTTGCTTGTGTGAAATTGCATTTGTCATTTTACAAAGACCGTAATAACATTGTATGGCTTACATCAAAATTATGTTATTTAAAGGAACATTTTTTTTTTTTAAAAAGGGAACTTTGCCCCCCCCCTAGGAATTTCTCCTGTATCGTGGGTGCGTTTACAGACATATAATTACACATACACAAACAGCCAGACCCGGAACAACTATCTGTAGGCCATACAAATATTTGTTCCGCGCGGGAATCGAACCCGCGACACGCAACGCAGCAGTCAATTGCTCAACCACTGCGCCAACCGTGTCGTCATCCAACATGTCGGCCAACATGGAAGTAAAGTATCGTTTTTTTAGATGCCGTATTAAGTAAAAATAAAATTTTCTTTTCATTATTGATAATCTTATTGAATATAAATGACCAGCAAACTCGAACAGTTAAATCGCACAAGTCCCAGTTCAATATTTTCATATTTCAAATCAAACGTGTACCCAAATACGATCCCGAGTATTTTGGACAGCTTCAGCTACCCGGATCACACTATCTGAAAACCAAATCAGAAAAAAGGGCTTGGACGAAATAATGGAAAAAAAATCTTTGCCACGCGCCAAAAATAGGCCAATGTTTTGACTGGACGATTTTATTAAAAAAAGTAACTTGACGTAGAAGCGTTACTCTACTGGCAACATTTCGCCCCAACTGATGTATCTGTTCAGAAAGGATGAATAATAAATTGAACTAGATATGATTGCTAGCAGATCGATCTTACCTAAATCAAAATTCTGGCCACGAGGGGAATTGATTCCTTGCTTCCCTCTCGATATTTCAAGAATGCATTGGTTCATTTAATGAATTGTGGCAATTTTTCATTGGCATCATTTTAAAAAGATACAGTACGTAACAGCTTGTTAACTTACTTACTTTTTTAGCCTTCAAAATCTCATCTAAAAGTTTAACACACAAAAACCTAACAAACTCTATACCTCCAGACAATATTTCTACCGTAAAAAATAAACCTATCGCGCAAAAGACCCTTGAAGGAAAAGATTATCCCTCTAAACCTAGTTATCCTTGAGATAAGCCCAGAAATCCTGTGAGTTACTAAATAAACAGTGTGATAACTTATATAGAGGATAAGGTGCTAATAATGTTGGAAGAGGGCTCATCGTGACGTCATCAGGCTTTATCTCGGGGGATAGCACGAGGGGGATGGCGACTACTCGTTGCAGGAATGATGCCTGGGGGATAGAGAGCGGACGGGAAGCGGATTGTGACTTGAATGCGTACATAGTCTTATTGGGGAAGATATGCATAAGCTGAATTAAATGAAGGGTCATTAGGGTAGAGCATTATTTTTGTTTATAGATATTCTAGACCGTACTAATATAAAAAGCGAGAAATTTGTTTATTTGAACGCGTTAATCTCTCGAAATACCAGTTTTTTTTTTATATAATGATAGCCACATTCATGAGGAAGGCTATACGGGAATAGAATAAAAACGAGATATGCGCGTACAAAGTATCGGGCGTAATGCTGGTATTTATTAAAAAATTTGAGCAGCAATTTCACTCCGGGTTTTGCGGTTGGAAGTTATGGTAACGGTCATGGGGAAATAGACAATTATCTTTAGACTTGGTAATAGAAATACTCTTGATTTATCAAGTTTGCTAAGTGGCTTTTTCATGCAGATACATAGGTAGTGGTTTATTTTGTAAATTCTGAATATCATTGCAATTTGCGCACCGCTGTAGATGGGAAACTGTGCTGTAGCAGATTACAAAAACTCCAGCTCGTTTTGAAAGTCCAAAACTGTTTCCAACTCTTAGGGTTCTTACGACCTTTTTGTGGTGGAAGTATGTGTAGCTGCACACCAGTTCCAGTAGTTTCAGTTTTTATGAAGCAAGCTGCATTTGACAAAACAGAACAGCAACCGAATTTTTGATAACGTACCAAACTTTTAAACCGTTTTGTTAAAATGCATTTTTAACCGACTTCATAAAGGGAGAAGGTTATCAATTCGGATGTTTATATATTTTTTGATGTATATTTAAAACAAAACAAAATTTACAAAAATATTTTTTGCTCAAAGGATGATTATTCCGATATTGTTCTTCGTAAATTTCATAAAAATCTGATGAAGAACTAAACAACTTTTTACGAAAAAATACAACCGACTCCCAAAATCAAAACACAAAAAAGTATAAAATAGCTTTAATTTCGAAAACTTTTAACAAAAAAATACAATAAAATAACTTTAATTTCGGAAGTCGGTGTTTTTGGTTATTTCGTTTTACGACACCGACTTCCGAAATTATATTTATTTTATTTGGGAAGTCGTTGTACTTTTTTGTTAATTTTTTTTTATTTGTCACTTTTAAGTGGTACATGCGTATCAGTAAAATGTGAAACCATACCGGTGAACTGGTGTAAACAATCAACAGACATGTGATTTCAGAATTAATCCCAAACATTTTCTATCATTTATTGAAGAGTTCCATTGCCTACCTCCGAATTTCTTCTTCAGATCTTCATCAAATTGAAATTGGAACAGTCTGGAAAAATATTTTTCCAAACAAAAAAAGAATCATCCAAATCAGTTAACAATTGGCGAAAATATCGCTGAAAAAGACATTTTTCTGGGATCCCATCATCAGATCCTGACTTATACCTTCCATCATCAGCTCATCAACATAAGATGATGATTATCAAGCACAAATATCTGAATTGCGTTAGAAAGTTCATGAAAAACATAAATCGGTCCACAATTGGCAGAGAAATCGGTGAACATACATAAAAAAATACATACAGCCGAACATAGAACCTCCTACTTTTTGAAGAAGTCGGTTAAAAAAAACTTTTTAACAAAAAAATAAAACCAACTTCCAAAAACAAAAGTGCTTGTGGTTTCACTTTTTAGTGGTACCTGCGTACCACTAAAAAGTGAAACCACAAGCACAGCGTGCCGGTGTGAAATTATGCTATGAACTGGTGCTCCATAGGATAATCAATGGTGGAGACAAGATCAAACTGGTTAGTTTATGTATTTACTTTTGTACCTACTGTTTCATTTTTGGGTTTTTATTTTTCTGTTCACTCACACTCTGCTAATTAATGGTTCCAATATTTGTAAATATGCGAGTACCATGTACTTATGTAGAAATGTGAGTACCATGTACTTATTTAAAAAATTAATAAGTCTACCTCTGCATACTCTAGGTTCATGGTCCTCACATATATTAACAGAAGTTTTGTATACCACAGCACATGTAAAACATTGATTTGAAAAGAGTAACTATGGAGTTTCTTGTCCATTTTTCTCCATAAGAATCTACCCTTCCGAATGGACAGTAGAGTCACTATGTTATTTTAAATGTAATGATGACGTTCAAAAGTGCCGTTTAATGGCCTAATTGAAATAAACGTTTTTGACTTTGACTTTGACTTTGGTATAAACAATCAACAGACATGCGATTACAGAAATCCCCCTCCCTCCCTCGATTTTCATGGGATCCCATCATCAGATTCCGACTTGGACAATGGGACCACCTCAGGAGTATAGGCTTTTGAAAACAAAAATAATTTAAAAAATCGGACCAGAATTGGCGGAGAAATCGGTGAACATACATAAAAAAAAGATACATACAGCCGAACATAGAACCTCCTCCTTTTTGAAGAAGTCGGTTAAAAAGTGAAAAATATGTTTTTTTTTTACAAAAACATACAACCGACTTCCAAAAACAAAGCACAAAATACCTTTATTTTGGTCATTGTGCTTTTTATTTTTTTTTTCTTTTAAAATCAGTTGTTAACACGCAACGCAAAAACTGATATGAAACTTCAACAAAAATGTTGAAGTGATTTATATAGCAGTTTTGACCATGATAGTCGGATCAAACTGCTTCGTGTGCGTCCCAACTTGCTCCGCTGTTCGTCAGGGCTGTTTTCAGTACGAACCGTTTATACTTCAATCAAAATAGTTTGAAGTAATTTAAACTACCGAAAATTGCTTAAAACTACTTTGAAATTATCTGTGTCACAGTCAAAGCACTTTTAACTGTGACACATATATACTGAATGGATTAATCTAGTATTGGGCCCAACATTGGATCAAATTCCCTCGAGTAGGTCCCAACTTGCGCCGCTGTTTGTCAGGGCTGTTTTCAGTTCGAACCGTTTATACTTCAATCAAAATAGTTGCAAGTAATTGATGCTACCAATATTTTTAATTACAATTGCAAATTAAAAACTTTCAAATTTTTTGTACCATAGTCAAAAGTGCTTTGACTGTGATACACATATACACATTTAAACTGAATTGATTAATCTCGTATTTGACCCAACATTGGATCGAATTCCCTCGAGTAGGTCCCAACTTGCGCCGCTGTTTGTCAGGGCTGTTTTCAGTACGAACCGTTTATACTTCAATCAAAATAGTTGCAAGTAATTGATGCTACCAATATTTTTAATTACAATTGCAAATTAACAACTTTCAAATTATTTGTACCATAGTCAAAAGTGCTTTGACTGTGATACACATATACACATTTAAACTGAATTGATTAATTTCGTATTTGACCCAACATTGGATCGAATTCCCTCGTGTAGGTCCCAACTTGCTGTTCGTCATGTCTGTTCTCAGTGCGGACCGTTTATTCATTATTCACTTCGTCGACGTTCCGTTAAACGCGTTACTCGTTTGCGACGCGACCGTTTGGCTGGCACCACTAAATAAGTTAGGCAGAAGGGTTAATTGGACTCATTGAGACAGCTGATGCTGGTGAATAAAGATTTTGCTCAAATAAAAATGTAAATGACTTTTCAGAAACGTGTCATGGCATTAACTGCATTCTTTAATTATTCTGTAGTTGTTGCTACATAAAGTTTGGTTAAGTTCGTAGCATCGCGCTTTTAAGCTGCTCTTGCTAAGCGGTTGAGAAGACGTATGTTTATAACTGTCACCCACTGTCATTTTGTCAATGGCACATTATTGACAAGCCATTTTTTTTCAGTTCTGAGGTTACGAAAATTAATCAAAGCGTTGTCTCTCCCTTTTCTTTTGTACTTAAAATAAAAATAACACACTAAAGATACTTCTGCATTTCTCTCCATTTAGTGTAAGCACGTTCCGTGTCACGCTACCAACTTATTGCATCCTGACGTCAGATGTCATTGAGAAAAATGGTCACAGCTGGCCAAGATATTGCGGAAGTAAGTGACACCAGCTCCTGCATTCAGATGAGCATAGTCTGTTTAGTGTATTTTTAACCGACTTCAGAAAAGAAAGAGTATGCAACTTATAGCAGCTTGAATGTAAGCTTTAACAGAAACAAGACTGAAAAGAAAATTGTGTCCTTAATGACGTTTCGAAAATAGAAGCTGAATGTCTTCTATTAAATTTTTAAATTTTCAGACTCCAATTATTTTAAAGTTTTGCAAATCTAAACTAACATCGAATGTTCTTCAAATAAAACATTTATATGAATAGGTCTATTAGCTCTGTTGTAATCACTGTAAAATCGATTTTAAAATTAACCAAAATTAATTAATTCAAGTTAATGCATTACTTTTTAAACGAAATCAACGGATCGTTAAATCATATTGCCACTCCTGCAGCACTTTACTGAAGCGAGACGTTCTACTTCGGCAATCCAGTGTGAATTGAGCCTAATTGAAATACAATACGTCGCTGCTGCGGACGGATTCAAGCAATGGAACAGGTCACAGAGTACGGAATACCCAACCCGGATGCGTCTGGAGACGTTGGTACACTTTATTTTTTAGCACATTTCGGGTTTGCCAAAATATGCTCAAAAAATATTTTCTGTCTCGGATCGCCTTCAGAGCCAATAGTCAATCTGCCTAGCCTTTTCGAGTCGAATTTCAATCTAACCGGATACAGCTGAGTGCAGTAATTTAATATGGAGCTACTGCCTTAAGTCATGTCATTTAGAGGTCCAAATAATATGCCGTCCATCCATCTCCATGTATTCAGTTTCAACTGGTTAGACTGTAAAGCGACTGATATGATTGAAAGCGTTCTGCTTTCAGCACAACCTTGATAAAGGACCACCATCATAGCCGTCAGTTTTTACAGGGTTATTTGTAAAACACCAATAAACTCTTAATAATTTCTACTTTGACACCAACCCTGAAAGCTCGAAAAAATATCAGTTGTAGTAAAATGTTTTACACTACACTTTCATACATTTTCATCGACTAAATTTTAGCCGATTGAAAAGTATGAAACAGCTGATATTTTTTTCGAGTTTTCTGGTTTGGTCTCAAAGTAAAGGTTAATAATATGTACTTTCACTCCCTTAGCGGTTATTGTTTTTTTACAAAATAACCCTGTATACGTATCATTCGAGACTTAGTGAGAAAACTGTGACAAACTTAGTTTGTATAGCAAGTGTTGACAATGCCGCTTCTAGTAGCAGCGTCTCCGTCCTCTGTGGAACCGACCTAGACACTGCTGTATGTATCACAAAGCTCTCCGTAACCCACTAGGGAACTGCCCTGAAAACTCGGAAAGAAACTTGAAGTACAAGTGACATTCAACGCTAATACATACTAATAAAATGCGAAGGTCTGTCTGTCTGGGTTCTAGTAGAGTTATATTGTGTCTACCGTGAATGGGCCAATTTTCAGCGTCCCAATAGAATAGGGGTCGCCAAATAAATAAAGGTGTTTGGGTAATGATTAATTTATGTACCCAACTCACCGCTCTAAGTTGATTGTGTTTGAATATAGCACTTATGTATTTAATGCCCAGCCCTTTTGTTACCCGAAAGCGTTAAATCTGTTCAAGAAGCTACCTAGGTAATTCAATAATCGATTATTCTATTTAAAATGTTTTATTTATCTTTCTTAAAAAAGATCGACTTATCAAAATACTAGTTGACCCGCGCAACTTTGTCACAATTTTCATTACTGCTCAGCTCCTATTGGCCCTAGCGTGATGATATATAATCTTCCTCGATAAATGGGCTATCTAACACTCAAAGAACTTTTCAAACCGGACTAGCAGTTCCTGAGATTAGCGCGTTCAAGTAAACAAACAAACAAACTCTTCAGCTTTATATATTAGTATAGATATACATTGAAATAAGACTTAATAGAAAATCCGCTCACATCCAATATTATTTTCTTTTATAAAAAAAATAAAAGCGAAACAATCCATTACTTCAAAATACACGGAATGATGGATCGTTCTCTTGTAACCACAAAGTTCAGATAGTTGCCTTCGGACCACGTAATGGCCTCAAAGGAAATTTCATTCCAATTTTTGCCAACATTCCCTATTCCTACACAATTTAATAACCAATGAGGGCACAGTTCGGAGATGACGTCACAGCCTCACAATACACGGTCGTAACTAACAAGGTTTGGGCTGAAAGCAAAGACAAGCGCGGCACCCCCCAGCGAAATAAGTTATCGATAACTCGCTCCAAGAGCGGCTGTAACATCGATACATTATCCATGAAGCAGCTTCGCGTACTTAGCATTAATTTGTAAATATCGTCGAAGGCTGAAATTAGTTTCTTGTTCTCAATTTCTGGTATCGATTCCGAAATTTGGAGAGTAAATAATTGATTTATAGGTAGAATTTGTTTCGTGAAGTTTTTGTTTAGAACAATGAATCTTCTCAAGTTCTTAACAATATTATTTGAAAGAAGTTACATAACTACATCTTTGAAAATAAGGCTAGGTTACCGGTTCGAATTTTCTAGACATAGTGTACCACCAATCTATAGTTACATCATCGATAAACCCAACTCTACACCGCACATCGGAGACAATTTCGAGTAGATTGGCAAATCGGTCACGTTCACGATATAATAGCTTTTAATGCATGACAAGGAGTAATGAAGCGCTGAGCAATCTCTGGCTCGTACAGCATCTTCTATTGATCATTATCCCCTTTACAAGATGGATTTACTCCAACGAAGTATGCTAATGCTGTGATAAATAATCGCTTGCTTAGAATTGGAAACGCTTTAAGTACTTTGAGCCTCTAAGACGATTCCGATAAATCGACTTCGATTAATCGAACGGAAAATCGAATAAACAAACTCAAGTGATAATTATGTTGGTTAGAGAATCTGTAATTAATGTTCTGTCTCGCTAAATATAGGCTGTCTCGGTTTTGCTGACGAATTCTGCTTTATTATTTTTAAATCTTAAATAAGATTCCAGACCGGCTTACAGATTATCCGAGGATTTAGTAAAAGGGCTTGTGATTAAATTCTTCTTTCTAAACATTTCATATAAACGAAAATAAAAATACTTACAAAAGCTATTTTAAAAATTGATAAAATAAAAACATCATGCGCTTCTACAACCACATTTACAAGAAAATAGCTTACAACAACGATGTTTATTCAAGAAACATGACATAAAGCCTAATAGGAATTTATTTTCTGATTTATTCTGTTCCAAGTCTCGTTGATATTGAATAAGTTGCTTGACATAAATTCTTGTTGAACGTTTCGGCAAAAAAATATAAATAGCAAAAAATACGATTCGCGACCCCTGACAAAGTTCTCACAGCACTCACCTATATGAAATATATGAAGAAAGTTTGTGATACCGAGCAAAAATTTATAGCGCGCGCCTTAAAAACTCTCCGAAGTGATAAATTGAGAAAATATTGCTTTTCATATACAAATAAGAGAGGGGAACCTAGCTTGGGTTCACTTAACGAGGCTCTGTCTTTATAGGTACCTAAACCTTTATTATACAACAAACCTCTTACATAATGTGTGTAGGTTGATATTTCTGGTCTTGCTTTGAATTTGATTTTGAAGATTGGCACCAGTATTTAAAAACGTTTATGTAGGTGCGAAAGTAACTTTGTCTGTCTGTTTGTCACGGCTTAGCGGTTAAACGAAACTGGGTGAAACTTGGCTCAAGAGTAGACTCATCATCATCTGCCTAGCCTTTTCCCGACTATATTGGGGTCGGCTTCCAGTCAAACCGGAAGCTAACGAACAACAAGGAAGTTAGCTGAATACTAGTATTTTATGCGGAGCGGCTGCCTACCAGACCTCCACAACCCTTTGACTGGGTAACACGGTACTTCATGGCTGGAATGGAGTCAGATTAACTGGCTTCTGACTATCCATAACGACTGCCAAAGATCTACAAATGACAGCCGGTACCAACGGCTTAATGTGCTTTCCGAGGCATGGAGGAAACTTGGTATGTTAAGATGGTCACCCATCCACAGACCAACCTTGGCAAGCGTTGCTTAACCTTGAAGATCGACCCGTGCGACTGTTATTATCTAGCCACGATCTCCTCAGCTTAAGAATAGACTTTTTCCTAGATTAGTAGGTAGGATTATTTTTATTCCCTGAGCATACTCTGGGGATAAAATAGAATCTTGTGTGAAAGTCAGTAATCATGCCATGGAAACCCATGCTCTGCTTCGTTTTAACGAAAACGATGTAATTCGCAGAAACTATTGATGGAAATACAAGTTTTTCTTTAATGACAAAGATTTAAGTCTAACTCTTGAGAAACAATAAATAACTTTGACAATCAACTTTTCAGAAAAAAAAAAGATCTATCTATTTGTTTGTTCTTCTACAGAATGTGCTAGAGAATCGATATCCATGAACGTAGATAGGTTTTGTTCTAGACGTAATTGATATATCACCTGTAACGGTGTTCTATGTACTAAAATATGCAGCAATTAAGAGCGAGCCAATTAAAATAACACATCAGACATTCTAATCGATACTAACAGGGGCTGATAATGGTGGGAACAGGTATTTCGTGGCTTCAAGAAGAGCTTGAAAGGGGTACAATTGAATGTCTAATATATCATTTTGAACCGTGTTTACCTCTAAATTCTCCAATTTTTAAATTGGAGAATTTATAGGTAAACATGTTTCATATGGATAAAGGTTTCAAGCTAAATTTGAGTTTGACAATATTATCTTCAAATCATATAAAAGCGAAAGTTAGTCGATCCAGTGTTCATGGCTTGCCTCTATATTTTAGCTTTGAACCAAATATTTATTTAGTTTGCCACCTAATATTAATATCTAGTGAAGATATCAGATGCACATATTGTACATAGGTTAGTAACTTAATTTCATGAGCATAAGAGTACCTACCTCACGGTACTTCATCCGAACTCGCACATCAAGCACATCAAAGTCTTTAATCTTGGAAAAGAGAGAATCGAATTTTATATATTATTAGATTCAAACCGGTCACCACAGGTTTCCTGGCTTCTGATTTTATTTTTTATTTGTGCCGGTTATGCTCTTGAGTCTAGGTCAGAGATAACGGAGACAAAGTCTACAATGGAGCGAGTTTATTCAGAAGGAGCCTGTTCACTCTAACTTTGAAGAGATTAGGGTTGTAAGTGTTTGGAAACACAGACGCAGGCAGAGTTCCACTCCTTTGCATGTGCATTATAAAAGACGTTTGGAAACGCTTAGTGCGAATTGGTGGAATAGCAACAAGGTAGGGATGGTAAGTTGCAGTGTGTCTGGATGTCCGATGGTAAAAGGGGGCCGGTGGGTTGAGGTCGTGGAGTTCTTAGGCACACTCACCGAAGTAAAATCTGTAAAAGACCCTCAAGCAGGCAACCTTGCAAACCACCCAAAATTACTGTCAAATATGTTCAAATTTATGTCAACCAGGACCAACGGTTTAGTGTGCTTTCCATGTAATGTATGTTGATCAACCAATCAAAAACTGACTTCTGTCATCGGTGAACCTCGAAGATCGACTCGTACGAATGATAGTGCTTAGCCAGGAAAATACACAGTTACATAAGCGAATATCGTGGTAAAAGCGCAAAACAAAAAGTCACCTCCTCGCAACGTTCTACACCTCCCCTTATAAACAAAAACAGCTGCCTTACATCAACGTATGTTCTAACATGCATAAGTTCGCTTCGTCGCTTCGGCGGAGCTCGGCGGGGCTCGGGGAGACTCGGGGAGACTAAAGGATTACGTCGGAGAGATGGCCAGCATCCGGCTATTAACTAATAACATTATACGCGGTCACCACACCGCTTGTCAAGCGTGGCGAATATGGCAGAATTTTCCCTATATGAGACGCCATCTTGGATTACCGGAACTAATGTGATCTAGTTGTTGTTGCGTTTAGTTTGATATATTTGTGGAGATCTTATGTAATTTATATTTATTTCGTTGGGTAAACGTTTACAAATTCACTTTTACATCAAACTTCTAATTTATTTGACCTCAATAGCCGCTCCTAAATTCTACGGTGTTTTCTTTTTCGTTAGCATAATATCAGCTTATTTATCAAACTCTTTAGGGCCGGTATCTAAATTGGAGGATTTACAGTTAAACATGTTTCAAACATTACTTTAACGCCAAAAGTTTCCAAACTAAATTCAAATTCTTAATTCTGAAATCGGATATTAGAGGTTAGTCGGTCCAGTGTTCATCGATTGCCTTTAAGTTTTAGCTCATAACCAAATATTTGTTTTACCTTCGCTGGCACGTAATATTAATATCTAGTCAAAATATGAGATGTAAATAGGTCAGTTAATTAATTTCATTAGCATAAGAGCGGAAACTCCTCACGGTATTTCATCCAAACTCGCGTATCAAAGTCTTTAATCTTGGAAATGAGAGAACCGATTTTTTTTATTAAATTCATTATAATCGGTTTCTTAGATTAGGGATGCGCAAGAAGGTGTCTTGCGCATTTCTACAATTTTAAACCTAGGTAGGTCTAAAATAGTACATTATGCACCGCGGGGATAAAGCTATGGAGTATATCAGGCGCTTCTTATTGAATCCTGAACGTAATGAAGGATTCGAGAGTTGCTGCTGCAAGGTAATTGTGCACAGCCAAGAAGAGAGCAGGATGCCCCCCGCTGCTAAGTAGAGGTCGCACCGTAAAAGTTTTCATACGAACATTTAGTTGAGTTCCAAATTCAAATCACATTATTGACCTCCGGGCACTAAATACTGAAGGACCCGCAATAATGGCAATTATGCCTTAGGTTAGGTTTACATGACATATTTTGACGTTTTCGTACACCCGTACGAAGACGTCAAATTATGTCAATATATATCAAATTATGTGGTGTGAAAAGTTTGTTAAGAACTTTTTCGAAAAAGAGTGTATAGAGAAACAGAGAGAGATTTTAAGTTTTCTGTAGAAAGTAAGAAATACTGTGAAAACGTACGTGCGTAAGGACGAAAGTTACGTTTATGTCCTTATGGGTTAAAAGCCGTGTGTTAAGTAGTATAGGGGCATCAATGCCGCCACAAGAAAAACTAACGGAGCAAATCTACATCGCAGCAAAAGAACCGCGACGCCATCTATCCAACTAGCAGCGAACTACTTTGTCGAAATCCTGCATCGCAAGTAGAGTTTACCGTGCGATTTGAATATATACATCAGCCCGAATATTAACTATCGGGCAGTATCCTGCCAGGCACAACATCCGCCTGGTTGGAGGATCCTTCCTTTTCAATGGGGGTATGCGGGACTTTACTCTCTGTACCGCTACCTCCAAAGTAGAAAGAAAGGCGTAACAAAGGTGAAGTTCAATTCCATAAAATACCCCAGTATTTAGAGCGCAAATAAATTTCCGAAACAACGAAGCATACAAAAACAACCTTTTTTCAATCGATTTGTTTCATCTAGGGTACGTTCCATTTAGAATGAAAACTTACTGATGCGATAGTAGAAAAGTTTCTCCGAAGCGACACAGGTCGGGGTACTATTAATAAGTTTACAATGGTCAATGACCGTGAGAGCCTTAAATAAATTAAGGTCATATCCTCTGTTTTAAACCCATTCATCTCTCACGGGACTTGGCTTGTTCCGTATCGTCATGTATTTAATTTGCTGAGTCAGGAGGTGACTTGCTGAACCCGAAAATACCGGTGAGCTAGTGAGCTAGTTCCTTTGAAGTGAATTTTATTATAATGAGAACTAGCGGGACCGTTCCAGAAACATAACCTGTAATAGTACACCATCCAAAAGTGTAGCTAGTAAGGATCAAATTTGGGAAGTAATATAAATTTTTCAAGTGGGCCTTCAGGGCCAAATCCGAAATTATGAGGAATATCGAAAAACACTGAGAGGAGTCTCGAGCCCAATTTTGATGAAAACTAAAACTGCATAATTGGATTTTTGAAAAATCATTTTTCCTACCCGGGAATCGATCCTGTTGATTTTGAAAAAAAAACAGCCTGTATACCATCCGAAAGTGTAGCTAATAAGGATCAAATTCTGGGACGTAATAATACATGGCAAACTATACGAAAGAGCTCATTTTTAACAAAAACCTTTCGAAACTATAAGGAATATCGACTTGTATTTTTCTTCAAGATAATTTACAACTGCAACATTGGATTAAAAAAAAAATATCATTTGATCCTTTTTAGCTACACTTTCGGATGGTATAATAATACAGGGCGTGTTTTTTTTTCAAAATTAACAGGATCGATTCCCGGGTAGTAAAAACGATTTTTCAAAAATCCAATGATGCAGTTTTAGTTTTCATCAAAATTGGGCTGGAGACTCCTTTCAGTCATCATCATCTGCTTAACCTTTTCCCAACTATATTGGAGTCTGCTTCCAGTCAAACCGAATTTAGCTGAATACCAGTATTTTACGCGGAGCGGCTGCCTACCAGACCTCCACAACCCAGTAACTGGGTAACACAGTACTTCATGGCAAGACTGGAGTCAGATTAACTGGCTTTTGACAATCCGTAACGACTGCCAAAGATCTACAAATTACAGCCGGGACCAACGGCTTAACGTGCTTTCCGAGGCACGGAGGAAACTCGGTATGTAAAGATGGTCACCCATCCACAAACCAACCTTGGCAAGCGTTGCTTAACCTTGATGATCGACTCGAACTAGAAAATTAAAAAATAATATTTTTAAACTGTATCTATCGTATCAAATAAAAAGGCTTACTGTGAGGATTTTAATCATACCTTTTTCATTATTTTAAAATAAAAAGTTTTGAAGTTATTCAAGAAATTAAATGAATGAGCATTCCAGATTTTAAATAAGGGGGCCTTATCTCTGAAGCTACTGAGCCTAAAGTTTTGAATAAAATGCAGTCATTAGATCTGGGTCTAAAGATTACTGGAATACCTACAGGAAGTCTGTAGTGTTAAAATAACATGCCAATTGTGACTGTTGGCTGCAGTTACTAGGGTTTCCACCTTACTGTCCGGTCCATCGAAACTGGCCATAGCCAAAAATTAAATTGGTTCGGAACCCTTCGCACGCAAGTCCGAATCGCTCTTGACCAGTTTATATAACTAAGCATTCGTCGCAAATGTGGTTGGTTCAACCCTGCTGTAACCTTTAATTTCTTTAAGTTTAAGTAAAAACTTTTCCTTGTACTCTAGACAGGTTTCAGGTTCAGGATTAAGTCAGAAATAACCAGTTATCTTACTAAGTTCGTCGCTCTACTTAGCCTGAGACTCGAAAATAACGTTGCCTCATAATATTATTATGAAAGGCTAAATATTATATTACTCTCGTGTTTTGCGTGGTAACTAAAGTAAGTAAATGTTAGAGATCCTTTTGGTCCATTCCTCTGAATATCTCGTTTCCACTGTAATCTAGATTGGCTCGAAACCTAAATTTTCAACTAATGTTGAAAATTTAGGTTTCGAGCCAAGTCTGACTTTAAAACACTTTTGTTCAAATGGGGTTTTACTTTGGACTGTAATTTGTGAAATAGGAACCTACGTACCCACAACATTTTTATTACTAGATTTCTAAGAGCTAAGATTTAGCGAGACAGATTTTTAAGGCATTTAAATAATTATAGACATGTCCCTATATGTCTAATTATCATCATTATCATCTGCTTAGCCTTTTCCCAACTACATTGGGGTCAGCTTTCAGTTAAACCGGATTCAGCTGAATACCAGTATTTTACGTGGAGCAGCTGCCTACCAGACCTCCACAACCCATTAAATGCATAACACGGTACATCTTGGCAAAACTGGAGCCAGATTTACTGGCTTCTGACTATCCGTAACGACTGCCAAAGAGCTACAAATGACAGCCGGGACCAACGGCTTAACGTGCTTTCCAAGGCATGGAGGAAACTCGGTATGTTAAGATGGTCACCCATCCACAGACCAACCTTGGCAAGCGGTGTAACTTTCAAGATCGACCCGTGCTGCTGTCATTGTTTAGCCACGAGCTCCTCAACCATTCATGATACATATTCATATTTACGTGATATTTCATAAGGTATAATACGAGATAAAAAGCGTGAATAATAATAAATTAGACCCAGTAGTACTCCACTAACTAACTCCAAATAAGCCACAATTTCATTACAGAACTATTTATCTATTCCAAACATTATAAAATGTTTCACTGCCATATAAACCTTATCAATTATTTGCAGTCCTTTCTTCCCTCAGTTGACCTAGAAAACTTCCAAAAGTGAAATAATGAAATAATATATATCTTTTTTTTTATTATTTATATTATGATCTTTTACTGTCAATTCAGGACATTCACAGATAACGCTAAAAGCTCTATAAACGGCCGACAGACATGAATCAAATAAACACAACTCCTCCATCTAAATTGACCTTTCCTTCTCCATCAATCAATTAATAAACTGGTTCCAATACAACTTTGTGTGACGGAACTTACTAGCCAATTCTATTTTTAGGAATAGTGCTTTTTTGCTCGTTAAAAATATTCTTTACAGAGAATTTTTCCTGGATAAAAGTATCACGTAACTTCTGAAAATAATCCTTATACGACATTTCTTCCTATTTTATGTTAAGGTACCATATTATTTACGTGGAACAAGGTAGGTTGATACGGGTTGCGTGGTTGCTCAAAGCGACAGCTTGACGTTTGCCACGTTTGGTAACCACCCGGGAGCGATTACGTGTCTCCCTACATAACCGTTTATTTTATAAACGCTTTATTCTTTATCTTTTGGGAATCAGCCTTTTGGGCTGTTCAGGTTAATATTAACGATAATTGCTTTGCGGGAATTATGCTTAACTGTTACTGTTATTGTCTGGGGTAAGGTGCTGCGCGTGATATCGATGAAAATCGCTTTTTGAGCATGGGAAGCAATTTTTGTGTGGACACTGATAATAATTATTATTAAGTGAATTCGGAGTTGCATACCTTTTCTTGTAAGATTTTGTTTAGATTTTTTATTTTTATTCTGAAAAGCAATGCTATTTGCGCGATCCAAGGCATCATGATAAGCTGTGTGACGTCATTTTAAATCCAATGTTGCGGACCATTCAAGATGGCGGAATAGGTTTTTTTAATGCATTTCTACTATTTGGGTATTAAATGAAAGGGCTTATTGAGAGTATCTTGAAAAATAATGTGACGTCATTCTAAATCCAATATGTCGGAACATCCAAGATGGCGGAATAGTTATTTTTTATGTACTTCTACAATATGTGTATCAAATGAAAGGGCTTGTTGACGGTAACTCGAAAACAACAAAAAAATAAATTACGAGCAAAATAAAGCCTTTTTAAAAACGCTTTTATTCAAATGCTCTAAAAAGAAGAAAATAAAATTTTCCTTATTTTCCTTTTTTTTTTAAACTAATATATAAAGCTGAAGAGTTACTTGAACGCCCTAATGTCAGGAACTACTGGTTCGATTTGAAAAATTATTTCAGTGTTAGATAGCCCATTTATCGAGGAAGGCTATAAGCTATATATCATCACGCTAAGACCAATAGGAGCGGAGCAGTAATGATAATAGTGACGCAGACGAAGTTGCGCGGGTCAACTAGTTGATCATAAAAGCTTGTCGCGAGGTTTGTGTACATATAAGTATTTAATTAATCAAATCTTGCGACAAGCTTCTATGATCAATTTTCAAGGAAAATTTTATTTTCTTCTTTTTAGAGCTATTAAATAAAATAAAATAAAAAGGTTTTTTTAATCAATCATGTTTTTTTATGCGACGTGTACTGTGCCAGTAAGTTTGTGTTAAGTACACGTATTTTCTTTGTCCCTATCAAACATTTGAACGTCGGACTGAGCTGATCGCATAAAGTTCCAGCTAATACTAGAGAAAATTACTAAAACCGCGGCAAATGGATTAGCCCAAACCACTAATACGGTTAATCAAGGAAGGATTTCATGAATATTATGTGTGCAAAGTCGCAGCCAAAGTGTGAAGTATAGGAGTAACTTAATACTCGGTATCTTATTAAGGCTGCTCTCTCGAAGACAGCTTAAAAATAGCGTGCAGATGAAGCAGCTTTCGTCGGCATTCACTGAAAAATGACATTAAAAAAAAATTGGTAGTAATCTACATGATATGATATGTAATTTGGTTTAGCCAGAATTTATGTTTCGCTTATCACATAATAATAACTAAATCTCCTCCAAATCGTTTAGATGAAACCATTTTACCCCTTATTTTTTGCCAAAAGAGTATAAAAAATATATTTACTGCTTTGCAATACAAACAAAAATAATTTGGTTTTGTTACTTTTTAAAAATATTTACTATTTTTATTATAAAAATTAAAAACACGGGTAGCGGAATGCAGCGTAGAGATGTAGTTAGCTCCGTTTGTATGCACAAGGTCATTGGCATGTTTACAAGCCTTAAGATTAAAGGGTATACTACATCGTGTTTTATACGTAACACTTACGTAGGTTTAAATATTTGCAGAAGTAAAACTCTTTTGTTTATTTTTTAAATATGCTGGCTAGGTGATACCTGCGTAACATCACGACTTGCTTTTAAGGACGGGTGGGGAGAGATGTAGGTATGTATATTAAACACACTTAGTCGTGTTTTACTTTAATCCCATCCCTTAATCTCACTTCAAGGATAATTAGGAATTCAGGGTCATTACTTGGAAATATCCCAAGGAAAAATCCATTAACCCTTTTAAAGGTAGTTAAAATGTATTGAAATTGTATCTCGAGTGGATATATCATTTAGAAGTTATTACAAACGATGGTTATATACCAACCAAATACGAATTTAATCAAATGCTATTTTTAACATAAGCTGTAATAGTTTTCAGTTTACTTTAAGTTCACCACACATAATATAGGTTTTCACGATAAGATGTTTACAGAAGAGACTGACTGAAATGACAATTCACCTCACATAATTATTCACGATGATATTTAAACTGGCTTTTGCCCGCAACTTCGTACGCGCATATCCCATTTTTTCCCGTTCGCGTGGCAATTTCGGCAATTGAAAGAAAGAAAAGAAAGAAAAATGTTTATTTGGGACCTTACACTTCCCAAGGAACCTACATCTCAAATATCAGCTTCCAGTGGTTTCGGCTTTACGTTGTCTGTTAGTCACCCCGTCACTCAATCACTCTATCAGTCAGTAACGGGAAAATTGTATATATTAGGATAATCAGTTACTTTGAGTAGGAAGGCGGACCCTGGCAATAGCCGGGATTAACGCCAGGTAGAAGAAGTTACTTTGAGTAGTGATTACTTTTTACCATAAATAATATTTATGGTAAAAAGTAATCACTATTTAAAGATTATGTGATCATCATCATCATCATAACATCCGAAAGATGTCCACTGCTGGACATAGGCCTCCCCAAAAGGGCCCCCTCTTTTTTTCCATAATCCATCATTATAACCGCCGAAAGACGTCCATTGCTAGACATCGGCCTAGCCCAAAAGGGGGTTGCCATAATCGTCACGAAATATGAAAATTAAATCGAAAAATATGATGCTTTGAGTTTATTAAAACGAAACTAGCTGACCCGCGCAACTTCGTCAGCGTCACTTTTTTCATGAATACTCCGCTCCTATTCGCCCTAGCGTAATATAGCCTTCCTCGATAAATAGGCTATTCAACACTAAAATAATTTTTCAATTCGAACCAGCAGTCCTTGAGATTAGCGCGTCCAACAGCTTTGTAACATTAGTATACATATAAATCTGAAGAGGTTGTTTGTTTGCTTGAATATATCATCACGCTAAGATAAATAGGAGCGGAGCAGTAATGAAAATTGTGACGCAGACGAAGTTGCGCGGATCAACTAGTACGAGTATATAAAGATGAAGAGTTTGTTTGCTTGAACGCGCTAATCTTAGAAACTACTGGTCCGATGTGACAAATCTTTCAGTGTTACATAGACCATTTATCGAAGAAGTCTATATACTGTCACGCTAAGACCAATAGAAGCGGGGCAGACGAAGTTGCGCGGGTCGACTAGTTATGTAATACTACTGACATTTGTTCGAGGAGCTCGTGGCTAAATATTATTTAGCCACGAGCTCCTCGTGGCTAAATAATATTTAGCACGGTTCAATCTTAAAGGTTTTCAACGCTTGCCAAGGTTGGTTTGTGGATGGGTGACCATCTTAACATATCGAGTTTCCTCCGTGGGTCGGAAAGCACGTTAAGCCGTCGGTCCCGGCTGTCATTTGTAGATCTTTGGCAGTCGTTACGGATTGTCAGAAGGCAGTCTGGTAAATGTGACTCCAGTCTTGCCAGGAAATACCGTGTTACCCAGTTAATGGGTTTCGGAGGTCTGGTAGGCAGCCACTCCACGTAAAACACTGGTATTCAGCTGAATCCGGTTTGACTGGAAGCCGACCCCAATATAGTTGGGAAAAGGCTAGGCAGATGATGATGATGATGATGACTGACATCTGTTGTCATTCTTTCTAAACGGAACACCATGCACGTCCTATTCCCATCACTACAACCCCAACCAAGCAACTAATTTCTCACATTCTGAAATTAACATAGAATGAGCAGAGCATGTAGCGCAGTTGCTAATTTGCGAACGTGTTGATTAGATACTGTGCTCATTCCGTTCACTCGGTGGTATTACAAGTCTGAACCTCGCAGTGTTGCGAACGAATCAAATTACCTAGAGATATAAGGGTAGGATCAAAATGCAGTACCTATCTTTTTGAGACCTTATCTCTTGGTGTTATTTTGTCGGACACCTAACTTTCTAACAAAATACATGTGTTTTTTTTGGCTTAAAACAAAACATTTCCTGGCATTATGATTTGATTTCTAGATCTAAATACGAAGTTTACTTTCACCATCTCAGCCGCAAATCGTCCAGGGCTGGACATACGTTTTCACTAATATCGACATTAACCGTTAAATAAATACACTATTGCAGTTTATTATAACTTGATAGTATTTTCGTTTTTACCGCGTCTTTACTCCAGTTACCTATTTCACAGGAACCTGCAAGACACCGTATTTTCCGGGATAAAACCTTTTATCCCGGAAAATGCATAAAAACTGCATCATGAAATTTTTGAAAAAATATCAGGTACAGTTTAGGTAGGTAGGTTTTGTCCGAAGTTTAAAAAGTATTTTGTTAAAAATAAGAGCTTTTTTTAAAAATTAATTAAGAATTTGATTCTTTATAGGATCAAATTCAACTACAAACACAAAAATCAACTTTCAGATAGTATAATAAACCAAGAATTGTTTTTTTTTTTAATCAACTGGTTCAATTCCTAGCTCAGAATACAAGTTTTTCAAAAATCCAATGACGCAGTTTTAGTTTTCATCAAAATCAAGCTTGAGACTCCTTTCGCTGTTTTTCGATATACCTCATTTCGGATATTCCCCCATCCACACATTAAAAACCCACTCTGTAAAATACCAAATGTGGTTTAGCTGTTGATAACAATGTTCGGTCTAAGCAACCGAACACTTCACAACGCAGCAGTTCACAACAATTGTACTAGTATCTAAGTCGCAATTTTATGTATCCTTTAACTTCAGTTCATTTCCATACGTCAAACGGATCGGGTGAATTCAAAACAATAAACATTAACATTTTACTTTAAGTCATTTAACATTAGCCTTGAAGAACTTTTAAACATTTTAATTCCAAATCCAAATAGTACTTTTACGAGTATATTACCTACGACCTTGCATCCCGCACAAATAATAAAAATCAGCTGAACTAAAATTGGTATTATACGCTAAGTAGGCTTCAACTTTGAAGTTGTTCCAGATGTTGGTATACTTAAACATCATGCCGTGTATCAAAGTACCTTCTCATCTACTTTTGCAAGTTAGTGTCTTGATTTCACACATAAATCAACTCGTTCACACGACACCGCGACTTTTCATTAAGAAATTGGAAGCTCGCATCGAACTCCACCGTCATCTGATCTCAGTCTGCACTCGGTGTACTCTTAAGCGTCACACAATCAGCGATCGACCTTTCGAATCGGAACTTCGAGTTGAAGTTTCGTCGACAAAGCGTATTGGAATGTTTTAGATTTCTCTGCAAGTTCTCTGGGTTTCTGCAGTGCAGTTGCAAGACAAGACTCTCACTGTTTTAATAATGAGGATTCTTTGAACTAGTTGTCACGGATTATGTGGCGAGCTCCCGACTGTTTGAATTTAGATTAGAAACTCGCCCCGACTTCGTATGAGTAGCAAAACACCCAGTCAGCACGATTTTTTGCGATGTCTGCATCATCATTTTTAAACCTTAATGATTTATACGTACTCTTACCTTCCTCTTGAATTGTTCAGGCCATTGGTGAAAACTGTATAAGCAATAACTGTAGTTTTTGAGTTACAGGTAGACTTAGTTTTAATATTTAGTGATTATGACAGTTATGTAGTGATAAGAGTTAATTTAATTTCCTGAACAAATCGATGCATAAAAAATTCTTCCGTTACTGACAAACAACGCACAGATATGCGCATTACGAAGTCGCGGGCAAAAGTTAATCTGATATAAAGACTTCTAGAAAAAGATTGTCTGTTACATGTCCTCCTTAAGAATTGGATTACAGGCAATATTAATCGCTTTAAAACAGCAATACCATAAACCACCCAGACCATTCATAAATATCCGTTCCGCGGTTTGTAAGCCATCACGCGATACTTTTACAAACAACGGATTTGTTGCTTTTCCGGCGCTTTATTTTTTCGATGACTGCGGTGGGAAACCACAAAAAAAACCTGTGTGTACATCAAAACTTTTTGGCCAGTCACAAACAAAAGTGTTCCAAAATCAGAACAGTAGAATACGTTGTACCAACCAATGTCATACTCGTGTAAGTATGCCTATAGAAGCGTTACCCGTGCTCAGAAATCTATACAAATAAATAAAATTAAAGTGTCTCTTAGTATTATTAAATACCAAAATAGACACTTGCAGCTTTTTATAAAAATGCATAATTATGTAAGTGCAGACGATGTTGCAGATTATGAATTAAATGTACCTCAATGTAGATTGCAAATATTTAGGAGAAATGTATATGTCACTGCCATTCAGGTGTATAACAAGTTGCCTAACTCATTTAAAGAACTTCCCATCCCCATGTTTAAGAAAAAACTGACATAAGTTGGTTATTGGATAATTGCTTTTATGACATGTGCGAATATACGGAATATTGTAAGAATCCAAGAACTACTTAACTTACTTAAAAGCACTTAATTTTGACATTGTGACTCATCATCATCTGCCTAGCCTTTTCCCAACTATATTGGGATCGGCTTCCAGTCAAACCGGATTTAGCTGAATACCAGTATTTTACGCGGAGCGGCTGCCTACCAGGCCTCCACAACCCATTAACTGGGTAACACGGTACTTCATGGCAAGACGAGTCAGATTAACTGGCTTCTGACTATCCGTAAAGACTGCCAAAGATCTACAAATGACAACCGGGATCAACGGCTTGACGTGCTTTCCGAGGCACGGAGGAAACTCGGTATGTTAATATGGTCACCCATCCATAGACCAACCTTGGCAACCGTTGCTTAACCTCGAAGATCGACCCGTGCGGCTGTTATTATCTAGCCATGAGCTAGATCAGCTCAGGGCTCAGGGTTTGGCTTTTTGTTCCGACTGGACCGATTTTGACAGGACTTTTACCAGCAAATAGCTGATGTCCTAAGAAGTAACTTATTTTAGAAAATGATAACGTGCAAAAAACTTAAAACTCAATAAATACTTTTCACGCGGTCGAAACTGCAGGCAGAAATTAGGAGCAAAATAAAAAGAAGGTAACTACCGCGATAGTATACACCACCCGCGATGTTGTACCGCTTAGTTTTTAGGGCTGTGATGTTGGTGCTTGACGCGTCAATGGTACCAACCAAATAAATCCACACGTCAAAATCGACCTTGAAGAACCACATCACAGAATTGCATAACGTTTCTAATTGAACAATAACGGCTAGCTACAAGACGTACCACTATACACTAATTCCGACGTTAGCAATATAGAGTTCTCTATGATTTCACAGGAATATGATTATAGTATTTTGGAATCAAGGAAATGTAGCTACATTTGGTTGGTATTGTGTTGGTAACGCAAACTGTTGTGGTATTGTTAGTTGCTAAACTATTATTATAGGTTCAGAAAGCCAATCTCGAGGAAATCGTGGCTAAACAATAACACCAGCTGCGATTGGTCTGTGGATGGATGACCATCTTAGCATACTGAGACTTCTCCGTGCCTCGGAAAGCACGTTAAGCCGTTGGTCCCGGCTGTCATTTGTAGATCTATGGCAGTCGTTACGGATTGTTAGAAGCCAGAAAATCTGTCACTAGTCATGCCAAAAAGTACCGTGTTACCCAGTTAATGGATTGTAGAGTCACGCAGTGTGAGAATATAAATTTAGTTGACATTTTTGTAAGCAAGTGCGTGGCAAGTTTCTTTATACATTGACACTGAAGAGACTTTTAGGGCCAACAGTAAATAAATAGCTTAACCTACAAATCACTATCGAATACCTACCTCGTAGGCTCTTGTCGATACCATTTACCTAACCCACATCGAAAATAGATAGACTGGTACGAGAACAGCTCCAATTTCGTCCCACAATTTCGAATACATCTTGTATAATAAAGGCTGTCAGGGACAAGTTTCTAGATGAATAAGCTAAACTGAAAGACGAGAATTATAATAGAAATTGGAGCACCTTCATCAATATCTGTGAATGTAGGTATTGCTTAATACATTCGTCTGTAAGAATGGTTCATTAAGAGGAAATTCAAGTGGCGAACTTTGTATGTAAAAAAATACAACCGACTTCCAAAAACAAAACACTACAAAAATAACCTCGGAAGAAAGAAAAGAACTTTAATTTCTGAAGTCGGAGTTTTTGGTTACTTTTTCGTTTTTTGACAACCGAATTGAGAACCTGCTCTTTTTTTGAAGTCGGTTAAAAAGTCACAATTCGAGGTTTGGCTTTCGACTGTTTTCTCCTCCAATATTGGATTGATATAAGAGATATTTCACAAACTGAATAAAAAAGATGTATACTGTGTCTCTATGCTTTATTTTTTATTAATAGTTGCCAAATATGTACACTAAGGCTCTGTTGACAACGATTTATCGGATAACTTTTAGCGTTTTGTGAGGGTTCTAGTGCTTATACGGTTTATAAATCATCAACAAGAAAAATTTGCACGATGGGTCGTACAATGTTGCTGGATTGCGGGGTTGAAATGCGACAAGACACTGTCACTGTGAGAAGGTGCTACCACGTGGGATGTACTTAAATAAAAATACTTTATCCTCTGTAGATGGTAGCGAGTACGGTCCCTGCTGAGCCAAGCCCTCTGTCTCGTGGTGGACAGATGAAGACACTGAAGGCACTGATGTATGGAGAGGAACTCGTATGGAGATGAACTGATTTGTTTTGGCCCGCGGGCCTCTTTTATAAGGGTCTTTTGGCGTCAGTTTCACCCCGATCGGTGGGGGTAGAACGGTACTCGCTACGGTTGTTTATTCATAAAACTACAAACTGTTTTCGGCGTGGTTTACAAAGAGACAAATAGGTACGGTCACAAAATAATACAAACAAGGGATTTTAACTGTTGCCGGACGTTAATAAATATTAGAGACAAATACACCATTTTGTTAATGGGCAGGCATAAAACTCACAAAACAAGGGATCTTTAACTGTAGGTAATAACTTAAAAAACTACAATAAGACCCAAACGTTTTATAAAGCGTCGAACTGTCCCTCACATCTGGCTGCTTTCTAAAAATATGTTGCCGACTAACGGTATTCTAATTACTTAAAAATAACACGTACCTATCTCTTAACTAGAAACCTAAGACTATAATGCGGCTGTCCTGCACATTTCTCCCGCCGTGCGTCGTCCAGCTCAGTAATGCTGGCGGCGCAATTATTAAAAACGGTGCAGGATCGTCGCTGTCGACCGTGACACGAGCGTAAGGCACAGGTACGACGTCCTCAGGTGGCTGCGCAGGCACGACGTCCTCATGTGGCCGCGCAGGCACAACGTCAGGAGCAAGCTGCGCAGACAGTATGGTCGTGGCAGGTTTCGAAGACACTGTGTTCGGTGCAAGCTGTGCTGGCGTGACATTCGGAGCAGGCTGCGCAGGCACTATGTTTGAAACTGGCTGCGCTTGCGTGATGCCCTCAAGTGTCTGCGCTGGTACGACGTTTGTTGCAAACTGCACTGGCGTGACGTTTGGAGCTATGTCCTCAGGTGGCTGCGCAGGCGCGACGTCCTCAGGTGGCTGCGCAGGCACAACGTCAGGAGCAGGCTGCGCAGACAGTATGTTCGTGGCAGGCTGCGAAGGCACTGTGTTCGGTGCAGGCTGTACTGGCGTGACATTCGGAGCAGGCTGCGCTGGTCCTATGTTCGGAGCAGGCTGCGCAGGCACTATGTTTGAAACTGGCTGCGCTTGCGTGATGCCCTCAGGTGTCTGCGCTGGTACGACGTTTGTTTCAAACTGCACTGGCGTGACGTTAGGTGCAAGTTGCACTGGCATGACGCTTGGAGCTATGTCCTCAGTTGTCTGCGCTGGCACGATGTTCGGAGTAAGCTGCGTGGGCACAGCTACTTTATGTGGAGCAGACTGCGCTGGCACTACATTTGGAGCAGACTGTGCTGGTGCGATGTTCGATGCAGACGGCGCTGATGCGACGATCGGAACAGGCTGTGCGGGTGCGACGATCTTAGCAGGCAGCGCAGGCACGATGACCGGAGCAGGTTGCGCAGGCATGACGTTATATGCAGACTCCGCAGGCACTATGTTCGAAGCAGGCGATCGCGATATGTGCGATGAGTCGCATAATGTTGGCGTTGTGGCGAGCTTCGTAGCAGGCGGTGCTGGCGATCGCAATCTGTGCGATGAGTCGCACAATGTTGGCGCTGTCATGAGGTACGTAGCGGGCGGCGCTGGCGATCGCGATCTGTGCGATGAGTCGCATAATGTTGGCGCTGTGACGAGCTTCGTAGCAGGCGGTGCTGGCGATCGCGATCTGTGCGATGTGTCGCACAATGTTGGCGCTGTGATGAGCTTCGTAGCAGGCGGCGCTGGCGATCGCAATCTGTGCGATGAGTCGCATAATGTTGGCGCTGTGACGAGCTTCGTAGCAGGCGGCGCTGGCGATCGCGATCTGTGCAATGATTCACACAATGCTGGACCTGTATTCGATGGCCGCTGCGTAGGCGCGGTTAGCCAGGATGCGGAGGCAATCGCTGGCCCTGTGTTCAATGGCCGCTGCGTAGGCGCGGCTAGCCAGGATTCGGAGGCAATCGCTGGCCCTGTGTTCGATGGCCGCTGCGTAGGCGCGGCTAGCCAGGATGCGGGGTCAATCGCTGGCCCTGTGTTCGATGGCCGCTGCGTAGGCGCGGCTAGCCAGGATGCGGAGGCAATCGCTGGCCCTGTGTTTGATGGCCGCTGCGTAGGCGCGGCTAGCCAGGATGCGGAGGCAATCGCTGGCCCTGTGTTTGATGGCTGCTGCGTAGGTGCGGCTAGCCAGGATGCGGAGGCAATCGCTGGCCCTGTGTTTGATGGCTGCTGCGTAGGCGCGGCTAGCCAGGATGCCGAGGCAATCGCTGGCCCTGTGTTCGATGGCCGCTGCGTAGGCGCGGCTAGCCAGGATGCTGAGGCAATCGCTGGATCTGTGTTCGTGATAAGTAAGCCCTGTACTGCTTCCTTGGCTACCCCACGAAGGCATCTTCTTAGTCGAGACATATTCTCGGTGGCTGTCAGCCGATGTGCCGTCTCGCAGTAGGCAGCACGGAATGTAAGCCAATCTTGATTAGCTCCATCGAAAGAGGGCAGTTCGGCGTACTTCATCGGTTGGTGAAATTGTGCGGCTTGGACTGCCTGGGTGATGGCAGATGCTAGTTCCTGCATATTCGTCTTCGGCTGTTGACTAACGATTGCACCGCCCGGTGGCTGAGGCGTAGCGTTGACTACTGATATCGGTTGAGGTGCGGCGGTACCATTGTTGATCGTCGGACGGGTTGCAGTGATAATTGTTGGCTCCATATTCGATGGTTGCTGCGCCGTTCCAGGTAGCCAGGGCGCAGCAGCAATTGCTGGTTGCTTGAGTCTTGATATTTCTCCCTCTTGGTTGGGAGTAACGTGCGTGATCCCACTTTCGGGCAAGAGGCGCGGAGGTGGCGGAGGCACTGAGTTTACTCCCGCCGGTGTAGTCGCCGGGGTATTCCAAGACACGGCCGTGGTCACTGGAACTATTGGTTTAAACCGGGACTTCGTATCAGGTCGGACCTCTTGCGTTCGGTGTGGCTGATCATCTATGGCGAGCAGTTGACTAGATTGCAGCCAGTTCTGTGGTCTATCTTCATTCGTAGCTTCAGAAATTACTGAAGCGAGTTTCTCTCTATTGCTGAATTCCGCTTCTAGTTTAGCGAGACGAGCAGCGGCTAAGTCGACCTTAGCCTTGGATGCTGCTTCTATTTGAGCGAGACGTTCGGTGGCTAATTCAACCCTTAGCTTCGCTAGACGATATTTTTCACTTTTGCTGGACGTACTGGACACTTGCTTGCTTCGACGGTCATTTGCCAATGTGTCGCTAGCTATGACATCTTGTTGTTGACTTGTCGGCGCTTCCGATGTAGTCACAATTTCTTCAGTAGACGTCACTGCCGCTGTAGCATAAGTCGCTATACCGATGTTAGATTGCTGCCAGTTCTGTGGACTATCTTCATTCATAGCTTCAGTAATGACTGAAGCGAGTTCTTCTTTATCGCTGAATTCCGCTTCTAGTATAGCGAGACGAGCAGCAGCTAATTCGACCTTAGCCTTGGATTGTGCTTCTATTTGAGCGAGACGTTCGGTGGCCAATTCTTCCCTTAGCTTCGCTAGACGATATTTCTTGCTTTTGCTGGACGTACTGGACACTTGCTTGCTTCGACGGTCATTTACCAATGTGTGGCTAGCTATGACATCTTTTTGTTGACTTGTCGGCGCTTCCGATGTAGTCACCATTTCTTCAATAGACGTCACTGCCGCTGTAGCGTAAGTCGCTGTCTCGATTTTGGCTGTGGTTGTCGATGCTAAGTGTATTCTTCTTCCGGTGGAAAGCGTGACCGGCATCTTGCTTCTACTCCTCGAATCCGGCGCGAAGGACCAATGTGCACGATGGGTCGTACAATGTTGATGGATTGCGGGGTTGAAATGCGACAAGACACTGTCACTGTGAGAAGGTGCTACCACGTGGGATGTACTTAATTGAAAATACTATATCCTCTGTAGATGGTAGCGAGTACGGTCCCTGCTAAGCCAAGCCCTCTGTCTCGTGGTGGACAGATGAAGACACTGAAGGCACTGATGTATGGAGAGGAACTCGTATGGAGATGAACTGATTTGTTTTGGCCCGCGGGCCTCTTTTATAAGGGTCTTTTGGCGTCAGTTTCACCCCGATCGGTGGGGGTAGAACGGTACTCGCTACGGTTGTTTATTCATAAAACTACAAACTGTTTTCGGCGTGGTTTACAAAGAGACAAATAGGTACGGTCACAAAATAATACAAACAAGGGATTTTAACTGTTGCCGGACGTTAATAAATATTAGAGACAAATACACCATTTTGTTAATGGGCAGGCATAAAACTCACAAAACAAGGGATCTTTAACTGTAGGTAATAACTTAAAAAACTACAATAAGACCCAAACGTTTTATAAAGCGTCGAACTGTCCCTCACATCTGGCTGCTTTCTAAAAATATGTTGCCGACTAACGGTATTCTAATTACTTAAAAATAACACGTACCTATCTCTTAACTAGAAACCTAAGACTATAATGCGGCTGTCCTGCACAAAAAACATAAGAAAACACAATATATATTGTTCTTATTAAGTTTATAAAATATCTCTTAAATCGGTCGGTATTGGAAGAGAGAACAGTCGAGAGCCAAAACTCAAATTAAGTCATAATTTACATACAAAGTCTCGCCGCCAGCATTTCCTATTAATGGAATGACATACAAGTTGGAACGAAAGTACGCGATAGAAATAGGGTAGATGACTAAAAATAAGTCCGTCAAACAGATTATAAAACACATTGGACACGTATTTTTTCTTTTTTCACATAAATACAAAATTAAGACGATGTATGTGACATTTGAGTACACATTTTACATAGTAGTGACGTCACAATCCGCTCCTGATCTTTGATGATATGTTGCAGTTGACGCATGTGTAAGAACGTTTGGTCGCCACTGACACAGTCTTAGCATTTTGTATCTTTTGCAAAGCAATAAACTTAAATCTGAAAGAATGAAAAGAAGTTATAAGGGAAATAATTGGAGAGCCATCATCAATATCTGTGAATTTAGGTACTGTTCAAAACATTTGGTGGTTTGATAGGTTCAAAATAGCGGCACACCAGACATAATAACACGGCGGACATTCTGCGCACAAATATTAATGTAAAAAGAATTCGGCGCAAAAAAAAAATTACGCTCACAACAGCTTTTTTTTTAATTTTGATTGTTTTGTATGAGAATTGCAACCAGGGCGGGAAATCTCGACATAGTTACCGTTCATTCGGTCGATAATTCCTAAGGTGGCCCGTACACAGTCAATCACAAACGCGATCCACGATCAAAATCAATGATCTGTACTGCCATACGTCTTACGGTGTGGGAGGGAGACGGAATTATACAAAACGCATAACACTATCTCTTTTTCACAGCTATGAATCATGATCACATTTGCACGTCATATAAGGCCAACTAGACTTCCCGCCCAGAGAGCTAAATCTTATATTTTTAAGTAACGTCTGCATAATGTCTCAGTCACAATCTGAAAAAATTGAGCTATTTTTGAAAGATTGCGACTCATTGTAAGATGCGACGCAGAAGACTATTTTTTTTTCTTTTCTTTCGCGACGTAACCTTCACAAGTGTCGTTAGACTAAGAATATTTCGGGTCTGACTGTGAAGAACAATTAAAATTAATAAAAGCTTCTTATCGGTAATCAGCTTTTGTCTGAATCCTCGGTTAAGCTTGTTTGGAGCCCTGAAAAAGTCTCGTTACCTTAATCTTTATTCTGGGTTGAATTTTATTCTTGTTCATTTTCTTTAATTTAATCTAGAAAACCGACTGTTTAAGTAAAGTCCCTATAGAATAGGACTTTTCGAATGTAATTGCTGAGGCTTTGGTTAAAAAACTTATTTACAAAAAAATAAAACCGGCTTTTTTATTTTTTGGCACAAACACAGCGTGCCAGCGTGATGTTATGTTATGAATTGGTGTTAACATCCAACAGACATGCGGTTTCAGAAATCCCGATCCATTTGCTATCATTGATTGAAGAGTTCCGTTGCCTACCTCCGAAGTTCATCATCAGATCTTCACCAAATTTAAATAGAACCAGACCGGGGAATTCTCTTCCAAACAAAAAGAATTATCCAAAACGGGTAACAATTGGCGAAAATATCGCTGAACAAACATTTTTCTAGGGATCCCATCATTAAATCTTGACTTATACCTTCCATCATCAGCTCAGAAACATGAGATGATGATTATCAGGCACAAATATCTGAATTGCGATAGAAATTTCACGAAAAACATTGTATGTGCTTTAAAATTTGAGGGTTTCCCTCGATTTTCATGGGATCCCATCATCAGATTCTGACTTGGTGACTCAGAAATTGTAATTTTTTTATTTGTAATGGGTTTGCTCTTAACTCTAGTCTACGTTGGAGTGAGCCTACCCAGAAGGAGCCTGTTCACTCTAACTTTGAAGAGATTAGGGTCCACAATTGGCGGAGAAATCGGTGAACACACATAAAAAAAATACATACAGCCGAACATAGAACCTCCTCCTTTTTGAAGAAGTCGGTTAAAAAATACATTACTGTTTGTCTTACCTCGACTGGTGGGGCAGGCAGGCAATCGCCCTATGTACAATACTGATATTCAGCTACACCCGGCTTGATTGGAAGCCGAACCAAAAATAGTTGGGAAAAGTCTACATAGACTGATAAGTTTATGTTTTCATAAAAAACAATGATATTCCACAAAGTCTTTTAGCCAGTGATAAAGTCAACTATGCAGATTAATGCCCAGATGTTGTTATTATCGCAAGGCTGCGCAGGACGCCTTGACTAAGTTAATCACTTTGCGGATTTTAATTTAATTTTCCATGCTTCCTGCAGACACAGCTTTATTCTTGCTGATCACCAGACTGCCCCAGAACGAAACTGATGAAGTTGGTGGCATCGGGTCTGTGGTTGAAGTGAAATGAATGGAACTAGATACTACTTCTGTCATCTCTCACCTAGACTAGAGTCAAGAGCAAAGCCATCTCAAATAAAAAAAGTTATTGCGTCAGCGCATAACTACTTCGGACATTTGTGTCGTTTTTGGCCGTCCGGTGTTTTGATACGATACTTTTTGTAGATTTTTTTCAGTTCTAATTTGGATCGTTATATTAGTTAGAAGAAGATCAAAAAAACGATGAATGGATTGTATGAAAATGAAAGGGCTGGATAAGAGATGACTTTTTGGATAACGGAAAATAGATATGTATGGCGGATGAGGAGCCTGTCAGAGGTGTTGCCGCGATAACAAAACGCGATAGAGAGCGTTTCGTTATCGCGGTTGGTTAGATACATGGATTAAGACGTAGGAAAAATTTCCTTGGGAGAAAATAGAAAAATTACAAGGCAATACCAGGAGCGACTCGTATGTACGAAATCATATTATGGCTTAGTTAAATAAAAAAATAAAATGAGGTTTCATTTAACAATAACTTATTAACTTCCAAAATCAACCAAACAGACTAATTCAAGCTCTTTCACACGAGCGGCTCATTTCCCGAGGCGTATCGACCGACCTCATTAGCAGCTCAAATTCGAAACTACTCGTAATACAACTTTATAGTATCACATACTAATAACATTACAAAATCTGAGCTCGTCTACGCTTTCCGTTGATATTAATTCGTGCAAGTTGGTAATATCACCTGGTATCCTGAAGTTCTTCTTGGTGAAGCACTTTCAGCGTATATTACGAACTTCCCTGCATGTTCTATAATGCTATTGACTTTGTGAATTACGTTATAAGGCTGGTTTATGTTCTATACTTTATTTTGACAAGTTACTCTGAGTCAAGAGATCAGAGAGCCAATTTTACGATTTTTTTTTGGTAATGTTCATGAAATTGAGGTGTTTTTTGACATATTGCGACTGAGATGCGAATGTAACATTGCTTAAATACTATGTAAAATTGGCCCTCAGGATATTCTTGAAATATTGCTCTATCAAATCAGTTTCATCATCATCATCCACAGCCCGACTTTACCCATAGTTAGGTATAGATATCCATTGGTGGGTGCCAAGCTACACAGCTTAGCTCATCGTCGCAAGGTTGCCTGAGTGTGCCCAAGAACTGCACGATCTCATCCCATCGGTCCCTTCTACCATCGGATATCCAGACGCACTGCAGTTTACCATCCCTGCCTTGTTGCTATTCCACCAATTCGCACTTAGCGTTTCCAAACGTCTTTTACAATGTGCACAGCAAAAGAGTGGAACTCTCTGCCTTCGTCTGTGTTTCCAAACGCTTACAACCCTAACCTCTTCAAAGTTAGAGTGAGGCTGCTTCGGGGTAAGCTCGCTCCATCGTAGACTTTATCTCTGTCATCTCTGAATTAGACTAGAGTCAAGAGAACCCATCTCAAATAAAAAAAGACAGGCCTCTTTTTTCATGCCCGATACTCCTGTAGGGATAACAGTAACAGTCCGTGTTTCATCTAAGATAGGCAAATGTATTTTGACTCTTTGCGCACTGTTCTAGTTAATAAGCGTTGACACTTAAGTTTGAAAATATATTATTTATTCGAAAAGTATACCTTTGGAAGATTCACATTTGAATAAATTATCAGTATCGATAAACGCTTTTAAAATTAAAATTATTACTGTTTCCAATTTCATTTTATACTCAAAATAATTTAGAGATCACACAAAAGTGGATTCTTTATTTTGCTATGAAAAATAAAGAATATTGAGATAAGATTGACAAAAAAAAATAACTTTTTTTTTTACTAATGAAAGGAACTCGTTTGACCACTATCTCACCTAATGGTAAGCGATGATGTGGTCAAAGATGGAGCACGCTTACCTAGAAGTAACCTATTAACTCTTGACTTAAATACTCCCAGATTGTAGCTATCAGGAAACACAGACTCCGGCAGGGAATTCCACTCCTTAGCTGTACGCATTATGAATGTGTTCCCAAAACGTTCGTTATTACTTTCTTTCTGCAATAGTAATTTATTATCTATTTATTTCTAAAGTCTATATCTACAATTAACAGTACCTATCAATACGATTCAAATGAGCCCGAATACGATTGTTATTCTAGTAGGCGTGTATTAGAAAATGTTAAACGTGTTTGCCAGCGACATCGAAAAAAACGTATTTTTAAGAGCCTTGATTATTCTTCTTTATGTATTTTCCCTTACTAATATTTAGTTTTCAACTGAAAATAGTCCCATCTATCAATTTCAACAGTGATAAAGTTTATGGAACGCTGCAAGTGAAATACCGTGCTCAAATAATTTTCCTTAATCCTTCTTCAATCTTTTTTCATCCCCACGTCTGTGGACAGGAGCCAAGATTCGCTAAAGGAACTGTTCGTGCGATTATTGACCAGCACAGAGTCCTTTCATCCATGATATTATGGTGAACGTGGCCGGTTTTTAGCCAACTTCAAAAAAGGAGGAGTTTCTTTTTTCATCGGTTTTTTTTTTAGCCGGAAACGATTAACTTTTTTCAATAAATATACTAACGTCTTCCAAATAAAAGCACTACAAAATTTAATTTTTGAAAATGAAATTAAAATTACATTTTGTAGTGCACCGACTTCTGAAATTAAAATTACATTTTGTAGTGCACCGACTTCTGAAATAAAAATTACATTTTGTAGTTCAGCGACTTCTGAAATTAAAATTACATTTTGTAGTGCACCGACTTCGGAAATTAAAATTACATTTTGTATTCAATTTATTTTCTTCTTTTTAGGGCTATTATTTAGAAGTCGATTGAATTTTTTTTTTTTTAAGTTTTTATGGAGAGCGCTTGGCGATTTAAAAGTAGTGTCAAGGTACAGACGTCAAACAGCCTACAATAAACTTAATCATACTTATTTTATTACTAACTGCAATTAGGTTCTTTCCACTTTAGTAAATTATAACTTGTATGTTATTCTGATGTATAAGCTATATCATGGAAAAGTTTTACTAAAGACCGCTTAGCAGGTTTGGCGTGAAAGATAGATACTTAAATATCCATCTTTTTTTTTTATTATGTGGTATCGAGCATATTTTGTAGGGTATCGAATTACCCAATTGCTGGGTTGCGGATGCCATATAGGCGGATCTACACAAACTTTATTTATTAGTTTTAGGGTTCCGTACCCGAAGAGTATCCAACGGAACCCTATTACTAAGCCTCCGCTGTCCGTACGTCCGTCCGTCCGTGTGTTTGTCAGAGGGCAAGAACCGTAATGAAAGACAGTTCAAACTTTCACAAATTGTGTATTTCTATTGCCGCTATAACAACAAATAATAAAAATTAAGGTTTATGTTACGGAACCCTTCGTGTGCGAGTCTGACCCGCACTTGACCGGTTTATTTTTTATTTTTTAAGTTTTTAAAACTTTTCGGGTCCCTCGAGACTCGGTCCTTTGATAGGCATACGAGGGCCAAAACCAACTCGCAGAAGCCCCGTTAGACATTTCTAATGGAATGGGGCATCAACCGACGACTATATCTGTATGTACTGTAAAAGTATACCCAAGGACAATCCCCGGTTGGAGCAGGACTATGCAGAATATGGAAATAATTGATGAAACGCTATGGGTTTGGCTGGTTTAGTGGACTGATAATCGTTTACTATGGAAGAACTATTGGCCCCTGCCTGACCACTGACAATTATAACGGCTTGAAAATGGCAGGGGGTGACTTGCACACTCAATAAATGGGCTCCCCGAAAATGGTCGCTAGCAGAAAGTGACGTAGCTCCAAGTTGTTTTTATTAATTTCTTCTTCATTATTTGGTCATTAACAACCATAGTTTTGTGTAAAGTAGAAGCATATTTTTTAAATTTTGTAAATGTGTGTACCATGAAGCTCAGAAGATGATGATATTTTATGTGATTAGTTATAGTTTTACTTGTTGGACATGAACGAGCATGATGGTTGAGAGCATGTCATGCTCACTCAATATCTCGCTGATGGCGGCGCGTGGGTTGGATCATTCGGTTCCCTTCGAAATGGTTGAGCTGAAAGGTGCCGATATACGCGTCATGTTCGTGAACGGGCGCCGTCGGTTGAGACTGGTCATGTCTTAATTGCCATTGGCTCAATTGAATCTTTATATTTTAAATTCTTATAACAAGCCTTTTTGTATTTTCCTTTGCATTGTCCTCACATGCAGAAGCAACAAGTATATGTAACTTAGAATTTTGTGAAACAAAACGTGATTTAAAAGATTGTCCGTGGAGTTTCTTGCACGTTCTTCTCCATAGAGATCTACGCTTTGGAACGCGCAAATAGCTTCCATGTTTTTGACTGGCCGACCTTGACGTTTCAAAAGTGCCTGTGAATGGTTTATTTGAAATAAAATGCTTTGAATTTGTATTTTTTAATATCCTGAGGTGCTAGTGGAGTGGAGAGGTATACCACGGCTATCAGGACAATTCCTAAAGTACGGTCAAGATCCCTACCAGCATTTTACTAGATTATACATATTTCTCCCGAGCACGTTTGCTCTTGCGAATCTCCACTCAGACCAGCTGATTAAGGTTATTCGTCATGGTTTATTTGACAACCGCGATTTGGTGGTCGTGACCACCGGTTTATACGTGCCTTCCGATGCACGGAATTATCTTTTTTATCAGAAAATCAGGTACAGTCCTGCAATGTCCTAGGCAAATGAATATTTAATTTAGTGTGGACCAAGGAGTGATCTTGATCTTGGCCGCCGATTGTATTTTGTTTTAGTTTAAGGTATTCTTTGTTTTTTTCTTCTTTGGTGTACAATAAAGCATATATATAACGCCCTACAGCAGGTCCAAAATTGGTTTACTGCTAATAATTTAGTATTAAATGGGAAAAAAACTAAATGCATCAGATTTGCCTTACCGAACGATAAAAGAAATGATTGCGACATAGTATTAAACAAGGAGAACCTTGAATTCGTCGAAAACACGGTTTTCCTGAGGATTACGCTTGACTCAAGGCAACAATGGGGTCCTCATTTAACATCTCTTGCGGGACGGCTAAGTTCAGCAGCATACACTGTCAGAAAAATCCGTCAATCTACCGATATAGATACCGCGAGGCTGGTCTATTTTAGTTACTTTCATAGTATCATGTCTTACGGTATCTTATTATGGGGACGTGCTGCAGACATCGAGTCTATATTTATCCTGCAGAAAAGAGCCATCAGAGCCATTTACAATCTCCGTCGGCGTGATTCCCTAAGAGAACTGTTTAAGAATATCAACATCATGACGGTACCTTGTCAATAAAGTGTTCAGAAATACTTGCAAGGTAGCTAAAGCCCTATATATTAGCAAGAAGATCAAATCGTCAGAAAATAAAATAAAGACAGTTTGGAAAGTTATTAATAATGAAACTAATAGAAATAAAAAACGAAACACTGATTATTTACTGGAGACTACACATGGTGCCAAAAGCTCTAATTTAGAAGTAGCTCAAGAATTTGTAAATTTTTTCACCAATATACCAACTAAAACTACGGAATATTTAAATTCTTCACCTGAGGTCTCATATAATTTATTAAAAGCTAACGTTCCAGGTTGTACGGTTGAATTCCAGTTCAAACATATCAACCCTGTGACAGTCATAAAAGCTTTCCGGCAAATCAAAATCAAATTGACCGAAGACATATGGGGAATGTCTATTAAAGTGTGCACGTCTATAATTGAAACTATAGCACCATACTTGGCTTTAATATTTAATTTATGTGTGGACCAAGAAGTCTTTCCGGATATAATGAAATATAGTAAGGTTATACCACTATTTAAGTCGGGCGACAGCAAAGACACCAATAATTATAGACCTGTATCTGTTTTGCCGGTTTTTAGCAAGGTGTTTGAAAAAGTAATGCTCAATCAGATGCTCAATCATTTTAACATCAATAAAATTTTACACGATCAACAGTATGGTTTTACCAGGGGTCGTTGTACGACTGACGCTGGTGCCACGTTGTTAAAACACATATACTCAGCGTGGGAAGAGGCACAAGATGCCATAGGAATCTTTTGTGACCTCTCCAAGGCATTTGATTGTGTAAATCACGAAACCTTGCTCCTAAAGCTAGGACATTACGGACTAGGTAAACTTGCACTCAGTCTAATAAAATCTTACTTAAATGATAGACAGCAGCAAGTTCAAATAAATGGTGTCAATTCACGGGGTTTAAAAGTCAAAATGGGGGTACCACAAGGCTCTATTTTGGGTCCTTTCCTCTTTCTAGTATATATTAATGATCTACCCCATCTTTTAAAAAATCAACCTCATATGGTATTATTTGCTGACGATACGTCCTTAATTTTTAAGATAGATAGACGTTCCATAAATCTTGACGACGTAAATAACGCCCTACAGCAGGTCCAAAATTGGTTTACTGCTAATAATTTAGTATTAAATGGGAAAAAAACTAAATGCATCAGATTTGCCTTACCGAACGTTAAAAGAAATGATTGCGACATAGTATTGAACAAGGAGAAACTTGAATTCGTCGAAAATACGGTTTTCCTGGGGATTACGCTTGACTCAAGGCTACAATGGGGTCCTCATTTAACATCTCTTGCGGGACGGCTAAGTTCAGCAGCATACGCTGTCAGAAAAATCCGTCAATTTACCGATATAGATACCGCGAGGCTGGTCTATTTTAGTTACTTTCATAGTATCATGTCTTACGGTATCTTGTTATGGGGACGTGCTGCAGACATCGAGTCTATATTTATCCTGCAGAAAAGAGCCATCAGAGCCATTTACAATCTCCGTCGGCGTGATTCCCTAAGAGAACTGTTTAAGGATATCAACATCATGACGGTACCTTGTCAATACATTTACGAAAATATTATGTATGTTCGGAAAAATCTTCATCTCTTTAGCAAGATTAGTGACAGGCATAATTTTAATACTAGAAATAGGAACAAATTAGATCAACCCCGATTCAGATTGGCCAAAGTACACACTTCTTTTATGGGGTACTGTATTAAATTTTATAATAAAATACCAGTTGATATTCTCGAACTGAATGAGAGAAAATTTAAAGCATGCATAAAACGCACACTATGTAGACAAGCGTATTATAAACTGGAAGATTATATCCTCGATAAAAACGCTTGGCTAAATGCTGGTCCTGCTCCACAGTCACAGCTGCTTAGGTCCACTTTTTAGGTTTTTTAGGTTTTTATGTTTTTATATTTGGAAGAGATGCTCGCTCCTTTTAGAGGTTCTTACATTATTTCGTTTATTTATTCTTATATACATACAAATTATATTATTATATTAATTACTTATTTATTATTTTTGATGTAAGAACTTAATCGTTCACTTTATTAATTTATTTTTCATTATTTGGTCATTGACAACCATAGTTTTGTGTAAAGTAGAAGCATATTTTTCAAATTTTGTAAATGTGAGTACCATGAAACCATTTACATTTTATGTGAGTAGTTATAGTTTTACTTGTTGGACATGAACGAGCATGGTGGTTGAGAGCATGTCATGCTCACTCAAATGTCTCGCTGATGGCGGCGCGTGGGTTTGATCATTCGGTTCCCTTCAAAATGGTTGAGCTGAAAGGTGCCGATTCACGCGTCATGTTCGTGGACAGGCGCCGTCGGTTGAGACTGGTCATTTCTTAACTGCCATTGGCTTATTTTAATCTTTATATTATAATAAGCCCTTTTTTTTCCTTTGCATTGTCCTCACATGCAGAAGCAACAAGTATATGTAACTTGGAATGTTGTAAAACAGAACATGATTTAAAAGAGTGTCCGTGGAGTTTCTTGCACGTTCTTCTCCATAGAGATCTACGCTTTGGAGCGTGCAAATAGCTTCCATGTTTTTGACTGACCGACCTTGACGTTTCAAAAGTGCCTGTGAATGGTTTATTTCAAATAAAATTCTTTGAATTTGAATTTGAAACTGGAAAACAACTTTAAACAAGCTTTCCCGTGGCAATCGAAGCCACGACCACCGGGTCACATGGCAAACGCCTAAACCAACCAGTGAGGCAACCCAATTACTAAGTTGTGGTTATCCTATAGGCAGTTGTTTCATGTAAAATACTGGTACTGATCTGAATCTGTTGGCTGGATGTGGACCCTAAAATAATCGTGTAGTTGGGAAAAACATTGGCGTTCGATTGTAAAAAAAAAATTACCAACTGTGTCATTTCAGTCGCACTTGGTAATTTGCTTTTATCACTTTATCTAAACCCGGAGGCTTGGCACGAATACTAACGTAAAATTTTACTACTGCTAAAACACTCGTTTCGCGCATTTATTTATTTTAATTGGATACTATGTTCATATTTTTGAATGATACAAATTGTGTATTTCGCATAAAATTAAACCATATGGGGTTGCAGGTTTTTTAAACTCAAAATTCACTATTCGTGTAGGCCCTCTGATTACAAAATCAACACACTCACAGACAGGTATTGAGATTCTAATGAAGTTAGAGATGTTGTCACACCACAACCTCGATTGACAAGTTACGGGTTTATTAGACTGAGCCCCAAAATGATCAAAGTTCGAAAGTGATACATTCTGCTAACTTGAAGCTATATTCGTGTTTAAGTTCAAGGATAACTAAATATTAATATTAGTTACCCTTGAAATCGAATATGACATATCTAAATACGTTTTATACAGATTCTCATAACAAAACCCACCAATTTAGATTTTTTTCGAAAATTTTCATTTTTGTCATTTTACCAAACGTTCTTTATCAAAATTTGACAAAAGTATTAAACCTTTTTGTTCACAAATTATATTAAAATAAATGTTAACGCAACTCCGGCTCCTAAAATACAGGCGCTGCCTAGTTTGAAGACCACTATGTAAATTTATGTTAAATGCAACTAATAACAATTAATTGAATTAATATTAAGTATTACTAAGGAAAAAACTGTAACAATGATCAATCAATATTTACTGTCTTACAAAAATAGTATTTTCATGATATCTATCAAACTTAAACGTCATTTCCAATGCACGTTCAAAGGTTAATGTCATATTCAGATGCATTGTTAACAAATTGGTAGCTGCAGTGACTTCTAGTGCTGCGGACTTTGTTCGAAAGAGTCACCGCGGCCCTGGAACGCAAAGGGAACTAGGAGGAACACGGATGGGTTTTAGTCACTCCCTCCTGCGTCACCCAGAGCGGGAGGAGTCATTTGATGATTTCCCATCCTTAAAAAAAAGGTGCAATGAGTTGTAAAGCTTACAGGATGATTAGCATATCCTGACCAAATCTCTTAGGACGAATTCACGAGTACCACAACCACACACCAAAAGGTAGCGAAGCAGGTAGTTACTCAAAGTGGTTTTGTAGCTTTTCATCAGTGAAAATAATCATAATTGTGTCTATTGGTAAATACTATCAGGTGTGCCTATGCTATATGGTGCCGGCCAGTGCTGTAGGGTGCCGTAAAAGAATAATACCATCCCATCACTTCGCGTGGGTGTCGTAAGATGTAACTAAAAGACTCTTCAAGGAATTTTCAGCAGCGTTCTCTGCAAAACTCAACACCATACACTGCGATCGCCAACCCACCTGCCAAGCGTGGCGATTATGGCAACCCCATCTTTGTTACGAAAATAAATAAATAAAAATCTTGGGGGAGGCCTATGTCCAGTAGTGGACGTTTTTCGACTAAAATGATGATGATGATGATCAGGCGTGCCTCACCTCATCGAGATAACTTCTAACATATAACGAAAAAAATTTTTTTTCTTGTTTTGCCTTTTCCCTGCAGTGAGACAACCTGGTTTGCCTTTTCCCTGCAGTGGGACAAGCTAGTATTCATTATTGTTGTACAAAGCTTTCATAAAATACAAGTCCCTATTTTTTTACAAGACAATCACACGCACGTATTGAGTTTATACCAAATAAGAAAAAACAAATGAAAACACAACAGTTACATTGTGGTGTCTCCACACAAGTTAGGTACCGCGAATTCATGCCTTCCTATAAATTAATTACGCCAAGCAAAACCAATAGTAACAACATAAATCAGAAGGAAGAAACAAGCAAGAAACAAACAAAATGGCGCTCAATATTACTGTCATACTAGTGGTAAGTCGGTATTAATGTTTATGTGAAAGAAAACACGTGAATACCGCTCTTTTCTTACATTTGGTTCGTATTTACCAGAACTTGGCTGTGTTTGGCCTGAGTAAAACAAAAGCGAAGGTCAGTTATACTATCTTGAAGTTTTTATTTGATTTGTTTGCAGAATGAAACAAAATAGAAGAACAATACCAGTAATGTATATTATTGTTAGTTCTGGGGGTCTTTTTTTTAAGGATGGATAATCATCAAATGACTCCTCCCGCTCTGGATGAAGCAGGAGGGAGTGTCAGACTCTTACTAAAACCCATCCGTGTTCCTCCTAGTGCCTTTTGTGTTCCAGACCTACGGAACCTCTTTCGAACAGATTCCGCAGCCCCAGCAGGCAATTGCCCTAGCGGGCTCCGTCTTCTGTGCTGACATCTCTTTGAGGCGCGCTGGAGTCGCAGCGCGCCGCCGAACCGGGCCTGGTTCTGATCAGACGGCGAGCCACCCAATGCTCGCCGTCCGCAGGCCCGCGCCTACGACGGCTGGGAATCGTCCTGGAAGGCCACTTCAGCAGAATCAGAAAGCACATCACGCTACTTGTCACTGTCTAATTTTCCCAATCAACCTTGAACCTAACGCGTTAGCGATAAAGATAAAAAAGAAATTTGAAAGATTTTTGTGTGGTTAATATTATGATTCTAATATAATTTTGTTAAAGTGGCCTTTTTAGATCCGCTGAGAACAGCGGATCTAAAAAGGCTACTTTAGCCGAATAGCCGAAATAGACCTTCGCAGAAGTGAAGGTCTATTTCTGGCTACTATTTAAGCGTCTTGCCACATATCGTAAGCCCCTTTACAGATAATCAGATCAAGTAGGTAGTTATTATTAAAAATGAATTGTCATCGGAACTAAAGACTTGCCAAGATCCAGTCTTGCCAAGAAGTACCGTGTTACCCAGTTAATGGGTTGTGGAGGTCTGGTAGGCAGCCGCTTCACGTAAAACACTAGTATTCAGCTGAATCCAGTTTGACTGGAAGCCGACCCCAATATAGTTGGAAAAAGGCAAGGCAGATGATGATTATAAATTGTCGGAACTAAACAAATATGTCCACTCTATAGTATAAGAGGAAGTAGTTGCAATTCAGCTTGAGAGCAAAGAGCGCCAACAATACCGATTGAGCAGTTCGCATCCATCCGCTGCAAAACACTTTCTTAAAATCATCGATCCATCGTGCCGCGGGGCATCCCACACTAGGTTTACCTATACGCGGTCTCCACTCTAACACATGTCTGCTCCACCGACCGTCTTCCGTCAACACATGGCTGGCCCGCTTTCACTTCAGTATGCTGATTCTACGCGCAATGTGTGACTTTTCTCTGGCGAATGACTTCGTTGCGAATTCTATTCACCAGAGAATTCCCGAGCATTGCTCTTTCCATTGCATGCTGAGCAACCTTGAATTTACTTACTGCTAAATAATATTAAGTAGTTTGACCACGCCCATAATAGTAACTTTTTTTAAGGATGGGAAATCATCAAATGACTCCTCCCGCTTTGGGTGAAGCAGGAGGGAGTGTCAGACTCTTACTGACTAAAACACATCCGTGTTCCTCCTAGAGCCCTTTGCTTTCCAGGGCTACGGTGCCTCCCCCGAACAAGTCCGCAGCCCCAGCAGGTCCTTAATAGTACCTAAGTGTTTATCCGATCCCTTATTTTTATACATCAGTTAGATTTTTTGGGCTAGCAAAATAATGCAAGGCAATTTCGCACAACGTATCAAACCAAAAATTAATTTCCAATACAAGATAGCGATACCGAATACCGACATCATACACAACTTTAGCAATTTCGTTCAAAATTCCATCTAAAATTTCTAAAGCGATATGACATATTTTTGTCGAGTTTGTGCAAAGTTGTGCAAAAATATGTCATCCCATCTCCTACGATTATCCAAGTTCCCTTGTTAGTATTCAGTACGTGTTTCATTCGGAATCAACTTTTAAAGTATTCTTAGCGGGATCTAAAATTCCGTTCTCACAAATCCGATTTTAACGAAACACAAAAATAGTTGATAAAAACTTTTATCCGCGTTAAAAATGCATTTTAAAACCCGGGAGCACTACTTTTAATCCGCTTGCGAAACTTTAACCAAAAGCAACTTTATAGTTTTTAAACCCTCAAAGCCGAAAGCTGACAAAATTCGTAGAGACATCGAATACCTTGTATTATATAACATTCTTAGGAACCATCCCATAAAATATTTTGGTCGGCTCCCAGTCAGATTGGATTCAGCTGAATACCAATATTTAATGTGGATCGACTGCTTTTCTGACCTCCACAAACCAGTAACTGGGTAACACGGTACTTTTTGGCAAGACTGTACTCAGATTTACTGGCTTCTGACAATCCGTAACGAGTGCAAAAGATCTACAAATGACAGCCAGGACCAACGACTTAACGTGCTCTCCGAGGCACGGCGGAATCTCGGTATGTTAAGATGGTCACCCATTCACAGACCAACCTCGACAAGCGTTGCTAAAACTTAAAGATCGACCCGTGCGGCTGTTATTATTAAGTCATAAGCTACTCTTTATTTAGTAGCAACATTATTAGGAGGCGCCGCTTTTGATTAGGTTAAAACTGTTTATAAAAGACATTTTTTGCCTTGTCGTGATCTGGCAATGTGTGAAAACGAATATTTAGGGTTATTTATGAGAGTAATATTTCAAAGGGTGACCTGGCCCTTCGTGGGATGCTTATATTGTTATTTGAAAAAGAATATTTTGCGTTTATCTACGGCGGCTCCTGTACGTGTAATTACAGTGTATGGCAATATATCCTATTTAGGGGCCCCGGACGACAGTATTGGTATCGAATCAATATTAATACGAGTCGTGTTTATTATTTTGAATTTTATTTGTTCGGCACATGTTTTTATTCTGTGCGATGGACGAACAATGTGGATTGTTTCGATAAAGATTCGTAGTGTCTTCTCTTTCAGTATCTTTGTCATCTTAAATACCTTCTATTACTTCAAAAAGTTTTAGACACGCATTTTATTTTTCTTCCAGTTTATTCTCAGCACAACGTAGTGTCGTTTTCATTTTCTTTGTCCTTAGATTAAATTTTTCAAGCTGCAAGACATAAAAGGCTTGTAAATCTTGGTCGACTTCTATTATAATTTTCGCCCATTTCCTCAGACTTTCAAGATTTATGTGCGAAGATTTCTGATAGCATTTTTTCTAACATTTTCTAACAGTATGGAAGTTACTTCAACTACTATCAAATTAGTTATAGACTACCATTTCTTATCGCAACCTATTAAACTAAAGCAGTTAAGAAAGCTTTTAGAACACTATTATTACCTTCATATTATCCTATCTTAGTAATATATAACAAGGAATGGCTCTTCCAATAATGTCTGAATAATTTTCTATGCAAAAAACTTTTATCGCAATCGAAGTGAAAAGTTGTGAATTAGATGATAAATGATTTTAAAATAAAATGTGTTCTCAAGAACTACTTTCTTTGTTCCAGATATCTACTACACTAGAATAATGGAGCAAATCACCAAATACTTGATCATCATCGCATCACTAATGACAGTCAAGTTCACAGTGACGGGAAGTATGAATGAAGATACTCAACCTAAAATGGAAAGACTTTATTATTCACCTGTCTTTATAAACGTTTGTGACATCGTGGACCGCCGGTCTAAAGTGCACTGTTATTGTGACAGTAACAAGCCGAAAATGGCCACGAGAGCGGACTGTTGGGTATTTAGCGGAGGAATAACTGAAGAAGACCTCATCTGGCCCAGTTTTTCATCGCAGTCTGAAATAGAACATTTGATGTTTAACGTTAGATCGGACGACGCATTAACATTCATTCCAGCCAAGGCTATTGTAAGACTGGACAATCTGAAACATATCTCTATACAATTTGGAACTATCAAAAGAATCCCGCCGTACGCATTCACGAACTCCTCAACAGTCAAACAAATCGTTCTGAAATCGAATAAGATCAGCACATTAGAGAAGCACTCGTTCTCACAAATGATGATGCTATCAGACTTGAGCTTGGACGAAAATCAAATATCAGAACTAAAGAGAGACGTCTTTTTTGGCTTACCAAATCTTCACGTTTTACACTTATCGAATAACAATCTGAGTTTGATACACGAAGGTTGTTTTAAACACTTAAATAATTTAATAGAACTCAATTTGGACTATAATTACATATCAGTAGTGACTAGGGAAATGTTGGAAGGACTTGAAAATCTGTCTCGATTGAATTTGAGAAATAATAAACTAACGATGGTTGGGAACTTAGCTTTTAGTGAGTTGTGGGGTCTGAAGGAGCTGATGTTAGATAACAACGCAATAGAGTACGTATCAGAGAGAGCGTTCGGCGGCCTCACGCAGCTGAGAAAATTGACGTTGTCCGGTAACAAGCTGACAACATTCTACGAAGATATATTGGAGGACATAAGGAGTCTGGTCGTATTAGACCTGAGGTACAATATGTTGGAAATGATATCGTACGAAACGGTTCGACCGGTGGTGGAGAATGACAAATCTGCTTCAACTGCAGTTTATTTGGAAGGTGAGTTAGAACTTTTGTTATTTATGACCCTAATACCGACTATTAAACCGAATATACGAGCGGTTGCGTCACATGACTTTCCATCCGTGAACACCCGGTGCGTATGGGGTTTTGAATATTTTATTCTCTGAATACCGTCTAATGCAAAATGCGATTACTTTGGTGCCTTCTCTTTGTTTTTGTTCAAATCTCCTTGTGAATAAGAAAATATAGTAGTGGCTTTTTGTATATTATTTACGGTGTGGTTTCTTTGTACTCATATTTATGAACATCTTAAGAGTACTAGCTACGTGCGGGTTGAATTTATTATCAAGTTGAAACACACTCCGTTGACATTGTCACGTCCTGCGTTAATATTTGACATGACAACAGCCTTGGTCATCCATCACGTCATTGTCTCGTGACTTATATCAATCACGTCGTGTTTTACCAATGAAAGAAAATATCGAAAACAATCATTATAAAAGTCGTGAGCCCATTACAAAGACTCAGACTTCGAAAAAATACTTAAAAATAACATTGGAATCGTTTTAGGAGATCGACTGATACCTAGAACATTAGTCATATGCCTACGTTAAGTGTAGGCAGTTTCAAGGAAATCTATTAATACAATCACGAAAATGACAAAGCTTTTAGAAAAAAAAAGAAAAACTTGACTTTGGAAAGAAATACAAGTGTATCCGAGACGAGTTTTTATCGTATATTGAATAAATTGTGGCGAAAATAGGGAATCATTGTACCTATAAATTTCAATGTCGCAAAACGGAGTGAAATCAATATGAATACTTTGATCCTGGTTAGCGGTTATATTTGGAAGATAGTTTTTCGTCTTTTTAGAATACATTTGTGCAAGAATAACCTTTGTTTTTTTGAATTAGATTAATTGCTAACGCTGTTTTAATTTATCAGAGTTAGATAAACTTTTGCTTTCTAATTCGGTAGTTATTCGGTTACCTAATCATTAAGGTATATTTTGTAAAATAAAAGTCATTCTTCTGTAAGATATTTCAACAGTATTTAGGTATCTACATGTACTTAGGCACGAAAATAAGTCGTTGAAATATATATTCAGTCATTTACGTGAGTGTTTCTTGAGAAAACTGTAAAAGCTTGCTATGATATAAGGCACACAATATTGCTAAAGAAAGTGATGTAAGAATCTAGATTTTTGCTCACAGAAAAAATCTTATTCAGTGTACATCAATTTTGTAGTAAGCCCACGGCCAGATCTTTATTTAGATTGTTATTGTCACAATTAGAAATAAGTACATTTTCCAAGAAATCGTTAACCTTATTTATCTAAAGCAGAACCAGAATATATTTCAGCGGAATTGAGAAATCTATTTCTCTGGCATCGATAATGATGATGGATATAACAATCGAGACCGTCGAAATGATAAAGGCGTCCAGCGCACAAATATAGCGCAATACCTTTGTTCCTCTGCCAATATTTTATATCTATTTAGTGTAGGTACGTGTGCCCGCGGTAACTTATAACTACCAATTCAATTTCGTAAGGGTCGGCCTGATCTGCGTGGTCATCGGAATCGTGCGAGACTCAGAGGCCAACTCGGCCCAGCAAACGATTTGAATCTATTATTGATTCAATTCTATATTGCTAAATGCGGGATTTTCTCCAAAGGAAATATAAATAGAAGGCTCCTTCGGGTGTTGGATGAAATCTAAATAACCAAATAAGTAGCGTTAGCAGAAATCGCCTACATTTATTTTTTCTGTTTCCTTCAGACAGCTCAGATTGGACCTAAAACTAAATTGTAGTCGTAAGCAAAGAATACAGGTGTTAAAGTCGTACGTGTTTTCTCCAAGTACTTTTAGGCTTCGGCAAAATTAAGACCTCACATTTACACGTAACCTTTTCTAAGTTACAGAAACAGAAAAGATTACATTCCACAAACGAGCAAACATTTCTTTTAGTGCTCCTAAAAAGTGCTACAGGTCAAAACACACAATTTGAGCTTAATAGAATTGTCCTGAAATAGCATCGCAAAGAGTATCAATAAGGGTAACAACGTGTGCACAGCACTCGAAGCGTCACCAACGCCAAATATATCGGCGGGTGACACTTGCAAACGACACTTATATCTCAATCGCATTTGATACACAATTTCGGCTCCGAAAGATACACAAATCCTTTTATTTCTTGCGTTTCATAGACATCGCGTACGTAAATCACCTTTCCACCGTTGGCAGGATTGCACCTATATTTCGCCGAGCGACCCGATAAATTTGGCCCGTCCCACCATCGGGAAATAGCTTTTTATTCGCAAACCCGTTTGTTTATTACGTGTTTTGTGTGTTGTATCGGATACAGGTCGCTTATTTTATTATTCACGAGTGGGTTTTGTGACTTATTTGTTTATTTTTTTATATTACCTTTCTCGTTCCGCTAGCGAGTTTTATACTCTTCTTACTGTGAATAATAAGTTGCGAATGGTACATTAAAATTTTCGGGACTTACGCCGTCGTAAAGAGGGAAAAGTTTTCGTGGATGTTGTCTTTCTTTTGTAATAATAAGAGTGTTATTCGATGCGAAAATTCTTAATTTATTTTACTTTTACGGTTTCAATATAACAAAAATATTACGCATTCAGAAATCTCGAAAGTTGTTTTCTTTTATGGCTTATTGTCTTTTAGAACATTATAAAAAAGAACTTTGTTTAGTTTTGGTGGACCACAGACACAAAAGACTTTGTTTGGGGGATATTTTTATTAATTTAATTAAGCTTCTAGCGGTTGACCTTACAGTGAATTAAATTCAATTAACTGCACCAAAGAAACTCTTAATTCTAATAACTCACCTTCAAAACAATTTTACAAATTCACTTCCGAGAAAACGATCCTCCGTCGAGTTTCATTTTCTCAATTAAATTTCGGGAATTAGAGGAACGGAACTTGGGCATTTCTTAACTAACTGTGGAATAGGGGGCTAACCCGTTTCCCAGCAGTCGGTTAAGCTAAGCGGCTGCCCGCGGGATTATTGTGGAAGCGAACACTTGAGGTACAATATCGGAAATAGTATTTCCTTTCAAGTGTTCTGGGCTTTCGACATTTTTGTTCTATCTAAGCCTAGATCAGGCTTAAACTTAGTTTATGTTTGCCGATGTTTTTAATGTTTTGGATGTAACAAAAGTCCTTTTGTTCGAAAGAAAGTCTCTTACACATTTGTATTAGAATCATCATCATCTGTCAAGCCTTTTCCCAAATATATTGGGTTCGGCTTACAGTCAAACCAGATTTTGGCTGAATACCAGTATTTTATGCGGAGCGGCTGCCTACCAGACTTCCACAACCCATTAAATGGATAACACGGTACTTCATGGCGAGACTGGAGTCAGATTAAGTGGCTTCTGACTATCCGTAACGACTGCCAAAGATCTACAAATGACAGCCGGGACCAACGGCTTAACGTGCTTTTCGTGGCACGGAGGAAACTCGGTACGTTAAGATGGTCACCCATCCACCGACCAACCTTGGCAAGCGTTGCTTAAACTTAAAGATCGACCCGTGCGGCTGTTATTATCTAGCCACGAGCTCCTCACATTTGTATTAGAATATTGTGCTTTTAAAAAGGCCATAGGCCCTTCCTCTTTGTTTGAATACGCTTTTGTATGCCAAAATACGTACCGAGTATTTCAATTTCCACCTGCATCATTATTACCGACAACTCCATCCGCGCCAATCACCGATGTATCAAACCTTTGACATTAACAACCAACAACCCATCCTACAGTAAATGTTTGGTTTAGGTAAACCATTCTACATAAGCCTTTACTAAACAAACTTCCCTTATGTAATTATTAGAGGATGTAATATTCTGGTGGCGTGACGTTAGAGCCGAGAATAGGGGACGAAAGGCACGCTGGGGTACTTCCAGTTCCCCATTAAGATTCATCTCGGCTTGACGGAAACTATACGGCTGGTGATACAGGCACGTCACTTTGATAAACTAATTTCGGCTGATTGTACACGTACCTCTGTGTAATGAGTTCGTCTTAAAGCGATAACACATTGTATCGAATGCCAGTCGCCAGCTTGTATAAAACAGCTCGGTCACATGTTACAATGTTAGTCTCTGTAAGCCTTTTCTAACTGTTTGTTTAATAGCTCAAGCGATATAGTCAGGAAAGCAGCAATTTTATCGCAAGTATTGCTGCGAGCTATTATTATTATCTCCTTTATTCAATAAATATTCCTAAAAATTACGTTTTTAAGTATTAAAAACATTTAAAAATATAATAAATAGTAGCCTACTGGTATCGGAACCTCCTAACAATGCGAGCCGTGTCTAGAAGTACCACTTTTTTAATCAAGCACTTGATCCAGCTGCCTAATTATTATTATTATCCCGTAGTGTCCCACTGCAGGGCAAATGCCTCCCTTCCTTCTTACCACTTTAATCTGTCCTGAGCTATCTAAAAAAATAATAAAATAAAAACAAAAAATAACAATACAAATCAACAAAACAACAAAAACAAACAATTAATAACTTTTCACTAAAATCAAAACCCGTGTCAGCCATTTAAAGAAAAAGCAAATATTAAAAGTAAATTAGGTATTTGGACTAAAATTGGTTCATAAAATATCATCGAACCTTTGAGCAAGTCAGCATATCATCTTGTTTTTCCCAAAACCGCTTTAAGCCTAAAAACATTTTCATGCCAGTAACATAGGCACCATATTTCTCTAGTTCGCTCACTTACTTACCGATCGACTTTGCCAGCGACTATTTGTCCAGAGTACCCCTCCAGCGGGGCGTGCCTTCCCGATCGCCATTTTTCTTCTCCAGCTATCTGCTAGAGGCAGGGCGCTGCGTCGGCTACTCAGATAAATTCTCAACGGAATGCAAATAAAATAGATCACGGACACAAATAAAATTATTTTCCTGAATAAAAGGTTCCGATAATTATTTTTGTTTATCTTTCTATCCGTACCAACCTACCAACTGTGTATTTTTAATAACTTTTTTGTGAATGTATTGCATTCTCGGTTCTGGCTATAAAGGTGTTAATTGGAAATTATGGAGCTTGAAGTTACTGGGGACATTATAAATTAGAAACTTTTTCGTTTTTTGTCCGGTTTCGTTTGTTTTGTGTGGCGTAAATCATACTGTAGCGTGGGTTTAGCTTTAAATATAAATTATTTGAAGTAATAGTTTATACTCATAATATTTATTTGGTAAAACACTGCAGCTATAACTCAGTCGATCTAAGATAGGTTCTACTCGATCTCCGGCAACAAAATACTATACATACCTATCTGATGTATTCACCGTAAAATAATGTTATACAGGCACTATTTAATTAAATTGTACTGTAGGTAAATTTTTCATGTCAAAACCGAACTGCCTGAAATAATTGCCTAACCGACCGGAAAAAGAAATTGCTGCGGTATTTTTACAGATTAATCATACCTACGCATAAAATCCAACAATGTAATTTTTGACACTAAATCTATCGATAACTAAAAAAAAATACTCAATTTACAACATGTGTGGCATGAAAAACGACCGGCAACATGTTTTTTTTTTTAATATGGAACTGGCACGAAACGTACCTACCATAGAGTTATTCAGTGCTTTTTTTTCAATACTGTCAGTGGCGGTTCGATTTGTGTTGAGTTTTAAATTTGCTCGTTACTCAGCTCTGTTTCCGCGAATTGTCGGTTTTGTTAAATTGGATACCAATATTCCTATTCAGTTCAGAGTATTTTTAATTTGCATGTAAATATTCCCGCAACCCTTTCAACAACTTTTGTTTTTGCGATTTTTTTTTTTTGTTGTAATTTGGTTTGAAATAGTAACAAAAAGAGCTGACAGAACATGTTTGACAGCAGCTGAATGACGAATTCATGTTTTTATGGCATTGTTTATGATTCCAAATAATAAAGTAGCTTTTTATTATTGTATTACTAGCAATCCGCCCCTGCTTTGCTTAAATTTTACGACAAAATAAATAGGTCTCTTTATTATGATTAAAAATTACTTTGCTATAGTCATAACATTTTCAAGAATAAATTCTCTAAATGGTGTTAAAAACCACACGGACATAGATAGGCACAAATAGCAACTTGTTTATTTTATACTAATCAACACTCACTCACTCTCTACTCACTTCACTCACTCACTCACACTCACTTCTACACTCACTACTTCTCTCACTCACTTTCTTCTTCGTCACTTTTTATCATGATTATTATGTATAGTCTTGACAAGGAACCAGAAGGCAAATTCTAGAATTTAAGTAACATTTTACGTTACTGCTTCGCTCCTATTGGTACTATTCCTCGATAAATGGACTACTCAATACTAAATGCATTTTCAATTTAAACCAGCATTTCCTGAGATTAGCGCGTTCAAACAAACAAACATAGCTTTATAGTATTAGTCTAAATTCAAATTCAAGGCCCAATATCTTAGCAACGACAAGCAATGACAGTCAAAACTTGTCAAAATAGAAGACAATCAATTTTTGACAGATTACGAAAGCGAACGTCAAAACACGGTAGTTCCCTTTAGTTATGCCACGGGTACAGTACCCACCTTCTAATTACCTATACAAATGAGCTATTATTAAGCTCCCTGGCGCGTCCTTAATTTCGGCAAGGGTAGGTTCGGTATGTGTCCTATCGTGTCTCCGCAGTTTGCTAAATACGGCATTAAATCCGATATGGGTAGGAAGCGAACCTAACGCTACTTACAACCTATGTATACAGGGTTATTTGTAAAACACCAGCAATCTCTTAGGCAGTGAAAGTACACATGATTATAAGCGACTTTTAATTTGGGAAAACTCCGAAATCTCGAAAAAATTATCAGCTGTTTCATACAAAATGCAATATTTAGCCAACGAAAATGTATGGAACAGCTGATATTTATCGAAAGCTATCTAAGCTTTCGGAGTTTTCCCAAAGTAAAAATCGCTTATAATCACATGTAAGAGGTTGCTGGTGTTTTACAAATAACCCTGTATATACGTGGTACTCAAAGCATGTATCCACCAGTATCGAAAAATTGTGGTTTACATCACACAGCGGAAAACGATATTAGATAAACTTTGCCACTTTGGTAGCCATGATATTATTGTTCACTTGCTGCCAACGGTATAGCTCTCGATAACGTCGAAAATTATCCCAAAATATATCCGGATCTTAGGAACTCCTAGGATAAAATTATGGGAGTCGCAGGGCGAACGTGCTAATCTCAGGAACTATTGGTTCGATTTGAAAAATTATTTCAGTGACAGATAGCCTACTTATCTAGAAAGGCTATAGGCTATATTTCATCACGTTAATATCAATAGGAGCGGAGCAGTAGTGAACATAGTGACGCAGACGAAGTTGAGCGGGTCAGCTAGTATAGAAATAAAAACAAAACAAAAAGTCAAATAATACGCTCTATTCCAGGACATTATCTGCCCGCATACCAATTTTCATCCAAATTCGCTCAGCCGTTAAGATATTAAGGGGTAACATGCATAAATACAAGGTGGACCGATGACCTGGTGAAGGATGCGGGTAGCGGATGGATGTGGGACGCGCAGAACCGATCGTTGTGGCGATGCTTGGGGGAGGCCTATGTCCAGCAGTGGACGTCTTTCGGCTGATATAATGATGATTCATAAATACAGACAAAGTAACTTTCTTGGAATTGATTTATGGTTTGAACACTCTCAGAAACAAGCCCTGTTGTATAAAATAACACTTTGCCAATTCCGAGATATCAAATTTAAAACAAAGTATCTATACCGTTCAATACAGCTGTGTCTAATTAAGTAACCAATGAAAACAAAGCCGAAATATAATAAGTTTCCATTAAAACAAAACAAACAAACTAAGCCTTATATAAATTTCCGTGAAATAATCCATTCATTGGCCAAACAAACGGAACGTTATTATAGCTACATCCAGAACAAAATATTTGAATTACCTTCCCTGTTACCACGGACCAAATTAACAATTATAAAATGGGCTTCCCGAGCCAAAAGGTAAATTAAAGAATATAACATAACCATAAGCAATTAGCATTAAAATTGTTATTATACCTCAACAAACTGTTTTCATAATCCGTTAAAAATTACTTTCGAAATAATGTTCTTTGGAGTGAACAGGCTCATTTGATATTACTGTAGCCTTATAGCCAAGATATTCTGTTACAAATTGGCTAAAAGTCCGCCCACACTACCCTAGATTACTGAAATAAAATTTAAGCACTACAAAACTGCGTCGTAAAGGTTTACGTGGCCGAGAGCCCAGCCCTTGAAATTGAGCTGTGTTTTCACTAGGCGTGAAAGGGGTGGCTAAATGGCTAGCACGAGTAGCTCGGTGGGCTGATATTAAGTGACGTACCTGGACTGGTTTGGACTAGTCGATCAAGTAGTAGTTCTTATTGGTTATAAACGGCAGCAACTACATGTCTATAAAATTCTTCCGTTACTGAGTGACTGACAGACAATCCACCGAAACTACTGATCCTAGAAAGCTGTAATGTGGCATGTAGCCTCCTTAGGGATGTAGGGAAGTACTAAGAGGATTTCCCGAAATTTCTACGGGATCTATCGGGAAAAACGGGATATGCGCGTACAAAGTCGTGGGCAAAAGTTAATTATGGGTTTAAAATTTAGAAATATGAAATTGTCATTCGATTAGAAAGATTTCCGGAAACTTCAATTCTGAAGAGAGAACGGAGAGCAAAGGAAGGAATCGCTTTAAATCTCCGCTTCGCGTCAGCCAATGAGATTTTATGCAATTCCATTGGTTAATACATCTCCGCTCCTCTCTTCTCCGCTTTAGTGCTCAGTCAGCCTAAAGGGGGCAAATGGAAGACGGAACTTTGCACTGTGATAACCGACATCTATTCGGTCGATGTTAAAGGCCATTCCACAAAACTTTTGGCAGCTGTAGTAAGAATTGTAACGGTTTCTTAATTTCTATGAGGAATCAATGACATTCACCCACACGCTTGAATAGTGTGGAAAGGAGCAGAGACCAACCTTGAAGATAGACCCGTGCCGCTGTTATTATTTAGCCACGAGCTCCTCTGTCATGCTACAAAACAAAATATAGAACTTATAAAAGACGTTAAACCAATGAGAAACGTTCTAATTCCGCGATAACTTATTTATTGGTGGTTAATGGATATTTTTGTCTCAGCAACGCAAAAGTTAAAGTCGACTTAACTTGACAACAACACAAATAAAATGACGTTCCAATTTCAAACAACGTAGCCACATAATATTTTCCTGCCATCTGTAGAGCTTTATCTAGAACATGATAAGTTGTTGCATTTGAATCATTGTAATTTAAACCTTGTGTCCGTGTGAATAAAAGTCTCATGTTGGGACTTGCAAGGGAGATAGCCCGAGGCTCGGCTCTGTCTCGTGAGTTAACTCGATTGTTACAAGCTCGTGTAGCATCATATGTGAAACAGTGCAACGTGTTATGTAACGTGGACGTTTGTAATCAATTGAGGTACTGTCGGCAAAATAAATTTATAGAGCCGGCTCACGTTTTGTTTTTCGTAAAAAATATTGAAATCTTTATTGTGTTGGCAAGGCAGAGATTACCATCAATGATTTATTATTATAGTAACATCGTTTTGGTCGCCATTTCGAAGTCTGGTCTTGTGTTAAAGATCGCTTTAACCAAGGTGTTTTAGTTTGATAAGTTTGAGATCTTGCGTGGTTCAGTTGTTTAATTAACTAAACCGTTAGTAATAAAATATGCATGAAATTAAGACGTGTTTTCGTTAGAATTTTGATCCCAAAACCTTTTGAGTGTAATTATTCATGCGTCTAGCTCTAGTTAGTTAGTCATTTAATTTGAAAATATTACTTGATAAACCGCAGATTAAAACTTTCATGTCTTAATCCATTGGATAGCAATAAGGTACTGGAAATAAAAACCTTGTCAAAAACAGCTTAACAATGAAATGTGAAAACAAAAAAAAAAGTTTCTGGAAAGCAATAAGTAGTTTTTAGGGCTCTGTACCTTAAAAGAAAAAAAAAACGGAACCCTTTGTTGTCCGTCCGTCTGTTTGTCAAGACTCCGTATCTCGGAAACGCGTTGAGGTATCAAGTTGAAATTAAAACCGTATACTTGAATTTACAGCCCCTTGAAACTGTGGAAAAATCAGACTTCTAAATTTATCTTAAAAAGAGATAAGATCGATTATGCCGAAAAAAACGTATATTTCGACACCCTCACGGGAATCAAAATGTATAGGGTATTTCCCATAGATCTAGAACTATTACATTTGGAAAATAATCTCGTCTTATACTACTTGTTTCGGAAAAAAAAAGTCTATTTGTAAATAAATCAGAAAAAAAATATCTTTATTTAAAGTAATTTGTAGTTACAAATTTGTACGGAACCCTCGGTGGGCGAAACCAACTCGCATTTGGCCAGTTTTTTTGTGATTGTAGGTATGTGTTGAGGTACGTACATTTTCTTTTTTAATAAAATTGTTGAGGTCCCGATATTACATGAACAATGAAGCAACCTACTTGAAAAAAATCCTAGCTGCGTTACAATTGTTGTCAAACTTACATAATACTAAGTATTATTATAAACTGAGTTTGTTTGTTTGAAACGCTGTCACACTTTAATAGCTAAACCTGAATTATGATAAATTTTGGTACAAAGTACATTTTTTTTTTGGATATATATGAACACGAGTGAAGCCACGGACAAAACATTGTAAAGCATATTTCTAACCAATCTTTTTGCCTTTTCTAGAGCAAAAATCCATTTTGCATCCTGCACACTAACTCATTCGCAGCCTGTACTTCATCATAACATTTTCTCGACCTATTGCCTCGGTTTCCTTCGCTGAAAGGAACTGGGTCCCTCCATTTTCTACGCACAACGTAGTTAACTTCCGTAGGTACGACCTTTGACACCCTTACATACAGAAAACTAGATTTATGTATGGGTTCTGTCAATGTGCGGTTCAACGCTACACTGATTTAATGTTACATCTTAAACCAAGGGAGTCGGGTAGCCTTTTGTTGGAAAACCGTTTTAATTAATTAATTAAAATGATAAGAAAAACCCAGTGGTTGTTAAATTATTTGATACGGAATTTAAAATTATGGTAGCCGTAAAATTGGGACCCTTTTCTGTGTCGTAGTGAAAATGTTTGGTGCGACTTTACACAAATTTTAGGAGATGATTTTGATAATCAAATAAAAAATCATGTACATTATGAAGTAAGATCCATTTCCCGCAGCTTTAGCCCCGTTGATTGTCTCACAGGAACTGTTTATTTATCCTAGATTAAAAGTATTAATGGTAAAACTCGGAAATAGTGCAGCTTTCTATTAGTGAATGCAAAGTTATTACGGTATCAGATTAGTACTTGTAAACATAAACATATAGAACATTACTGCAGCGGCCAGCAAAAGAGGCATTGATGGATGAACGTGTAAATGTGGGCCGAGGCAAAGCCGGGGCACACATCAATGCCTAGTTGTGGCCAAGGCGTGTATAATAGTACTTTTCTCAAACAATGCACGGAAATTCAAATTCAATTATTTTTCAAAATCAATAACAAACAAAAATAATATTTTCCCCGCGTGAAACAAATGAACAAATGTTCATGTTTTTTTTTTCAATAAACAGCTTTCTATTTGCAAGCCAGTTCCAACAATTATTATATTTGCAACCTCCTTGGCTGCCATGTCTCGGAGTAAAAGGTCGTTCCATTTTTAAATAACACGCCAGATATGAGTTTACTATGTAAAGGATTTTCATACAACTTAGCCGGCTGCTGCTCGCATTTATATGGCCAGTACAGCAATTTTGATTTATCTCGAAGAAGGTTGTCAAAATAATGCTCAAATTTCCAAGCATGTTTGAGTAAATAATATTTTACTTTTTTATAGTAAGTAGCTAGCTTTTGCCGCGACTTCGTACGCGTATCCCGTTTTTCTCGTTGGAATTTCAGGAAATTCTCTCTTAGTGCTCTCGGACACTCCCTCCCCAAGGAACGTACATGCCAAATTTCAGCTCACCAGTAGTTTCGGTTGTGTGTTGTCGGTCAGTCAGTCACTCAGCCAGTCAATCAGTCAGTAACGGAAGAGTTTTATAAAGACACTTTAAAAAAAAAAAAACTTGAAATGCAATTGAAATTAAATTATTGCCGTCTTTTTAACATCAACGTTTGGTGAAAGTAGATATTGATCTTATTAGTATTTTCATAGGTTCCTTATAATAAAACAATTATATACTAATTATACTATATACTCGCTCCTTATATCAAATAGTGCCATTATATCAGTACCACTCAAATACAACTGGTCTTGTTCCTTCCGTGGGTGGGGACCTGGTGATTTGAAATACAGGCATTCTCATGCCTACCTCAAATACCAGCTTCTCATATATTCTAGACTATACACGTACCTGTATTAAAATAAATATAAGTAACATTGTCATTAAGATGTAAGGTCTGTTTTTTGTGAGGAGAAATAAATAAACATTATTATTACATTATTAATTAGTATTTTTTGACGCTTAACGCAAACAAAAATGGTTTCCTAATGTGTGACATAAGCAGTCTACTACCCTCATTAAATTACTATTATTATAGCTAAGGGAAATTTCAACGATGGATAGTAGCTATAACTAATACTTATTTAACGATTATGAGTCCCTGCCTTTCAATAAAACCATAAATACCTGGCATTATCATGTTCTTTAAACATGCCATACATCATAGCAATCCCTTAAAAGTATAGGCAGGCACTTAGTCTTGCAATCTCCAACCACGTTTGTCGATTACCGATACCAAATCCTTTTACACCGAGCTCACGACAATCGAATCTATTCCAAGACAAATGAGCCCTTTATATTCAAATTGCCGTAAAAATCGTATGAGGAAAATAAACCTGTTCGTAAAACAAACACGTTAACAGGCTCTCTGTTTGCAGGTAACCCACTCAGCTGTAATTGCCGCCTGTCCTGGATCTACGCATTGCGCAACGAGACCAGAGACAACACGATGAGGAACGCCCTCGACAAAGTATCGTGTGTCACCGAACTCGCAGCTGACAGACACTTAAACGACCAGGAAGATAGCGAAAACGTCAAAGATAATACCCTACCCGATGACACTTATGACTATTACGATAAGAACGAGGATTACGCTGAGAGAAAATTTACGAAAAAAGCTACCAAACTGACCGATATTCCCTTAGAAACCCTCCCGTGCCCCAAAGAACTGATGCAAACTGAGGAATACGGACACCCAGTACAAAACGAAATTAGACTCAAAGCTTTCTCGAGTGTCGAGAAAATATATCCATGTTTAGTTTTAGTTCTATTCATGCTGTTGTGTTAATTTTAAGTACGAGACAAAGATATTTGTGATATTAGACGTTAATTAGAGTATTTCTCGCGTACAGAATTTATATTTTTTGTTCTGAATGTAGCTGTTGTAAGCGCTATTTTTTGTTTTATAGGATCCCAGCAGACAGGTGTGACGCGACGTTGCGACAGCCGTTTTTATCTAAAATCTGCCTAGTCTTTATACACTTAGTTAGGGTCTGCTTCCAATCTAACCAGATGAGTACTAGTATCTTAATGGTGCGACAGTCTCTATCTGACTTTCACAACTCAGTAATTGGGTAACACCATGGTCCTTAGCCGGACTGGTGTCAGATTTTTGGACTTCTGACTACCTGTAAAAACTGACAAAGATCTACAAATGACTGCCGGGACTGTTCTGTACGTAGCACCGTGAAATATCGGTATGTTAAGAGAGTCATATATCCACGGACCGTCCTTGGCAAGCTTTGCTTAACCTTAAATATTATTTATTACCTGAACAACAATTTCCATGAGTGATGTTTGTCACATCGCTGTCGCACTGTCGCTTCGTGCCTGTCTGTGGGAGCTTTAAAGCGTGCGGTGGATGCCCCAATTCTTGGACGAAGTAATAATGTTGTTTAGTTAATGTATTAATTGTAATGTTGAGCTGTTTTTATTAGTGTTTACCTACATGGCTCAAGTGAATACTTTTAATCCATTAACCTGATTAGTTCTGCTTGTGAAAAAGGCAACACTTTTATCAGAAACCTTTTAAAAAGTCTGATCAGATTATTAAATTACAAGCTTTTTTTATGAACCTAAGTTACATTGGAGACTCTTGCAATAACTTAAAGTATTTTATATATCTGAAAGCTTTTAGTATTTCGATTTCGTTGGTAAAATGTATGTATCTTTTTGTTAATCAAAGATAACATTGAATGCCCAACTACATAATTTCGTTTTGAAAAAGGAATAGTGCTATTCGTACTGTATAGCTCTGTCTCTTTCTAATAACGGAATCATCCTAAACCATTATTAAACTTGACAACAAAGAATATATCTATAATTATATAGACTACTCACGTCACCTCGACTGTCAATCATTACCAGCCAGTAACGACGACCGCCTCCGCACGCCATTTTAAATAAAAACTTTTATTGTTAAGGGTGTCACGTTTCATAAAGTGTACAGGCAAAAAAATATCTCGTTAAAGGGGACTCCCTAAGGGATTAGCCCTATGTGTGAGGCCAGCATTCCGAATGCGAGCTTCGCAAAGCTGGGCCGCTTAAAATTATCTAGCTGTCGAGAATTTTAGCAAAGGTTCTACTAGGTATATATTTTAACAGTGAAAACGAGAATTCGCTGGATTAATGTAAATAGTTAGCCTTTTACTGTTGATCAAGTTCAGGAATGTTGGAATTATTTGTGTTCTGTTTTAGATTAACAATTTTAATTATTCGAATTTTATTGGCGCTGGGTTAAAATTGTTTTTCAATAGTGAGGAAAGCACATGTGCTTTTCATAACATTGTCAGTGTTTATACGTTCATCATTTAGGGAATAAGTATTCTTGTCATTGACCGTAATCATTATCATCTTCATACCAGCCGAAATACAACCCGATGCCAAAATCGCCACGCTTGGCAGGCGGGTTGGCGAATGCAGTGTATGGTGTTGCGTTTTACAGAGAACGCTGCCACCCATTCTCTGGTGAGTCCCATAGTCGCCTCTTACGACACCCACGGGAAGTGATGGGATGGTATTATCCTTTTACGGCACCAGCCGACACCATACGGCTAAATAACCGTAATGCGCGCGTGTAAACGACTTGCATAGTGGCAGTGAAGTTCTAATTGTGCGTGATTCTGGAATAGCTACTTTACAGAATAGCAAAATATGATAATTCAATTGAGAAAAAAAATAAGATATAATGGTTATTTTTCGTAATCACTCTTTATCCAACGGCATCCTTCTTTAACTGCCAAAAATGACTGACACACTGACAGAACTTTACTGAAGATAGTTTAGAGACAAGTTGACAGGCTGTTTTGGGTCAAGCAATATACTAATAACAATACCTTAGCGACATCACGTGTCATCATTGTGTCAACGCAGGCCGTCGCTGAAATCATCACTATAGCGCTACTGAAAGCATATAGTATGCAATAGCATTATGCTCTCAGAAGCCTGCATATCTGACTCTAGTTTTGCTAAGAACTATCGGGTTACCCAGTAATGGGATGTGGAGGTCTGGTAGGCAGCCGCTCCATGTAAATTATTGGTATTCAGCTAAATCCGGTTTGACTGGAAGCCGACACCAATGTAGTTGGGAATAGGCTAGGCATATGATGATTATACTCAACGCGGTTCACCCAACCTCTTTTGTCAGTACGAAAAATACAACAAAAAGCATTATTTACTATCAACAAAACAAAGGCATTGGATATGATGGATCGTTTCTTTCCTGAAACTGAGGTTTACTGTACTGCAATAAAACAGGACCTTGTTTGCACATAAAATTAGTCTGGCAAGTGAAATCGGCTGAAACAATTAAGCTCCCGTGTTAGCTTGAGGGCTCTCCATTAGTTAAAAGCGGTTAAGTATGCACGAGCTGATTAGTTAATTGACCGCAGACCGATTTGCGGTTAGCATTTGAATTATTTAGCAAATCTCTAAGTACATTCGAAACATGCGGTGACTCGGTTGATAAATCAAAAGGCTGTAAAGTGTTTAAATTCTGCCAATCAGTTTAGGCCCCGTTCACGTCCTCTAGCGAGGCTACTACAGTCCTGCATTATTCCTCAGGACGTAGGCCTTTGTAATTGGATGCTATTAATCACTGCAGTTCTCATCTAGCTTTAATCAACCACCCAGTGAATATCATCGCGCCACCTACCTTACGTTTTTACACGGTTTATACACGGTTTCCACTCAAGATCTCATCTTCCTTAATGTGAGCGTGAGCGGACATGTCATGACCATAGAGTTCTCCTTAATGTAAAGCGATAATTTGTTCGGTAAAACCGAAAGGTCTCCTCAATTGCATTAGGTTTTGCCGAACATATTAATGCGACAATCGCGTATTCGCGCGATGACCGCTTTATATAAGAACCCGCCATGTTCCATTGGGGCTAGCTCGCTCATACGCACTGATCCAAACAATTGGCTATTACTGAGAAATTCTTACTGGTCCACCCATACCTCCCTGCCTGGTAGCAACTGGGAAACCTTATTGATAAAGCTAAACGCATATAGATACGAGTTAATGTATATCAAACTGTGGACTGACACGCGATTAATAGCTAATAATAGTCCATTAGCAAAGCAAGTAATATTAATACGGACACGTTTAATTGCTACGTATTATGAATAAATAATGAATTTCGATTCCATATCAATTTGATCACGAAATAATTATTTGTGACTTTCCAATTTCTGTTGAGTTTAATTTTATGATGATACATAATTAATTTTGGTAAAAGAGGTTGGGGTTATTTTGGATAGAGTCCAGTGTCTTTTTGAAAACATTAAGGCGAAAATCCACCGCAGCGCACGGAGAGGCTACACACTTGCATAAAAATGTATGAGAATGTCTCCATTGCCCGAGGAGCTCGTGGCTAAATAAAAACAGCCGCACGGGTCGATCTTTAAGGTTAAGCAACGCTTGCCATGGTTGGTCTGTGGATGGGTGACCATCTTAACATATCGAGTTTCCTCCGTGCCTCGGAAAGCACGTTAAGCCGTTGGTCCCGGCTGTCATTAGTAGATCCTTGGCAGTCGTTACGGATTATCAGAAGCCAGTAAATCTGATTCCAGTCTTGCCAAGCGGTACCGTGTTACCCAGTTAATGGGTTGTGGAGGTTTGGTAGGCAGCCGCTCCACGTAAAATACTGGTATTCAGCTGAATCCGGTTTGACTGGAAGCCGACCCCAATAGAGTTGGGAAAAGGCTAGGCAGATGATGATTGTCTCCATTGCAACCCACGGACACGCTACACATCAATTGACGTCATTGGTACACGCTTGGCTTGCTCGAATATGGCACTCACATAGCTCAACACTGTCAACGCTATGCAAACTGTGCACGTGGTACACGCTATAAAAAGAATATTAATCCACGACTATTTCAAAATAATATTCTTGCAAAAAAAAACGTAGTCTCTCCGTGTGCCGCGGTTGGCCACACGTTTGTACGTGTGGCCAACCGCGGCACACGTCTATGTATATGTCGTATGTATATGTCTGTGTATACAAGTCGTCGATGTGTATTGTGTACTGCAGTGGAAACGTATACCCACGTTGTCAAACAAATGAAGTCACGCAGCTAAAATGCGCCGCGTGCCCGTGCACAGCGTGCACCGCGGTAGGTTTGCGCCTTAAGTGTAAATTAACAATGTTTTTATTCTTAATTGGTCCAAACTATCAGTTTTGGATATTAAAAGTGTTATTTTTTCAACTATTGATAGGCACGCGCTTGACCACCATCTCACCCGATGGTAAGCGATAATGTGGTCGAAGATGGAGCACGCTTGCCTAGAAGTAACCTATTCACTCTTGACTTAAAGAAGTACGAAACGTTTGGGGAGTACTTTCATTGTACTTGTAGTCAAGGAGCGGAATTTTCTGCCAATGTCCGTTTCCTGTACCCCTATTATGTAACAACGTTTTCGTATCTCGACAGCGGAATCCGAGGTGAGTATCAAAGTGTGTGATAAAGTTCACTTTGGGAGTTTTGTCACTCAGATGAAGCTCGATATCGAAATAGTTATTTACAGAATAGACTAGCAGGTAACTATAACTTAGGGATCTTTAAATCAAGGGTGAATAAGTTGCTTCTGTCAAGCGTGCTCCTTCGTCGACCACATGATCGCTTACCATCAGGTGAAATTGTGGTCAAACACCAGCCCAATAAAAAACCATTCATATAGAGCCCTCACATGCAACATTTTTTTAGTAAAGAGAAACATACAGCATACTAAGAGTTTTCTCCCTCATTACAAAATAACACAAAATTAGAATTAGAGGACTCATAAAAGCATTTCAAGTCTAATTTAAGTTTGATACCGCGTAACGATACTACCATCTTTATCAAGATTATAGCCCATTTTATCTTTTAATTATACATGAGCCTAACGCTACCGAAGCATACAAAATGCTGCGAAATTTTATTAAATATCCTGCAAGTAACGTGAACTGAATTTTTATTATACCTGCCTATTGCTGCGGTCGCCTCATAAGTACCTACTTTAACTCTTTTGGAAAATTGCGAGTGTGTAATGTGTATGTCTTTTTATTTTTTATATTCTTAAGTGTTAATTTGGTCTGTGTATTTCTTTTCTCTAGACCCGGCCTATGTTTCTGTGTTTTGTGTAAATTAATGGTGGTTCTATAGTCCCCGTCACAGAAGCTATAAATTTTGTAAACACACATTCAGTTGTTTCAAATCTTTGTTCCATGACTCTGATGCGTTTCAGAAGGCCTTGCACGAATATTTTGACGTATAGTAACGTTAACTTAAGTGAATTTTGAATGTGAAAAACTACAACCCACCTCCAATAGTATTTTGTTTTATTTTATGGGACAAAGACAATTTATATCATTAAAAAATATGAACAAAGTGTATTCAAATAAATATGTGCGAAACGAGTATTGTAGCTGTGGCGAAATTTTACGTTACGTTGCTATACGTCAAAAATATTCGTGCTAGGCCCTCAATACTACAAAACATTGGACGACTTCGCTTTATATCGATAAAATATAACCCGACCAAGTGAAATTGCTCGTTAGTTTCGTATTACACCTACGTTACTTTCGAGTCGATTGAATTTGGGATTATTTGGTGTCGCTACGTAACTTAGTAGAAGTTCTTTGTTTACACAATTTATAGCTTCTCGTGACGTTGACTGTAGACTTGCAACAAGATGTGTTGCTTATTCCAGAGTGTACATATTTGTTGAGTGAATGTATTTGTCGATCGACGATTAAACATTTCAAATACTCAGTAGGTACCAAGTATCTGACCGCATTTTTAGATCAAATCAAACCGCTTGTACCCAAGTATCTGTACTTGTACAAGTCTTGTACGCGTAAGCGATAAGCAGATAAGCTTAACGGTCATTGACCCACTTACATTTATTTACATTCTTTATTCAAAAACGGGAAATTAACGGGAATCGACAACTATCATTACGATAGTTGTTGAACTGCTTTATACTTTTCAGTACTGAAAAACGATTCCTAATTTATTTTGTGGATACTTATGAAGAGATATTAGGGAAAGATCAATGTACTTTATTGCAAATTTATCTGGTAACATGAATTTACATGATTTAAAAAGGAGTATGTATGTAAGGACCGGGGTCAGGTGACGTTCTGTATTTTCTGTAAATCTGTGAGAAAAAGAGTGTATGTTCATGTATGTGCATATAATTATGCAAATAAAAAAGCTGCATATCAGAAAAACATTTTCTGTTGTCTGATATCGATGTCACTAAAAAATAAGTATACCTAGTCATTGTGCACATAACTCTGTTTTAATAATATCATCATCAAAAGCATGAATAAACCTTCCCAATATTGTTACTTATAAAATAAGCTTAATTTATTCAAACATCTGTTAGCATAAATCACAATTTATTGCATTGTTCTTACAATTTAAACGTTTAAATTGGCCTGTATTTGTAATGTTAACATAAAATGTTTAAGATCAAATTCATAGATGTTCATCGTTGAAATATTAAAAATTAATTGTACAAAATGTATTCCTGTTAAAGATATCGTGTATATTGTAATTATTAGGTTGTGTATAGTCTTCAATTCTGTTGTAATAAATATTTCTACCCGTGCCGTGAAAGTTTTATTTTTAAACACCCTATTTCCGAGAACGGATAATTTTGCTGCAGTAAGAGCAAAAAATAAGGTTGCCTGTGACGTAAACATGGCCGCGGGTGTTGGGCGTAACAAGCAACGTCTAGATAAGCAGAAATGAAATCAATCAACAGTTTCTTAGGTTTATTTACTAAACTTTAGAGGGAGGAGCTCGTGGCTAGATAATAACAGCCGCACGGGTCGAACTTCAAGGTAAAGCAACGCTTGTCAAGGTTGGTCTGTGGATGGGTGACCAACTTAACATACCGAGTTTCCTCCGTGCCTCGGAAAGTACGTTAAGCCGTTGGTCCCGGCTGTCATTTGTAGATCTTTGGCAGTCGATACGGATAGTCAGAAGCCAGTAAATCTGACTCCAGTCTTGCCATAAAGTACCGTGTTATCCAATTAATGGGTTGTGGAGGTCTGGTAGGCATCCGCTCCTCGTAAAATAGTGGTTTTCAGTTAAATGCGGTTTGACTGGAAGCCGACCCCAATATAATTGGGAAAAGGCTAGGCAGATGATGATGATTCACTAAACTTTACGTAGGGTCTGTAACCAACATTATCTAACCCACTTGACTGTTCGCTAATAATAGTCAAGTGGAATAAATAATGTTGGTCACAGACGGTACAATAGCTATATTATCGCTGAGTGTAGAACAAAAACGAGGCCACGGGAGAGAGCTGGTGAACTGTAGTTTATGAAATCATGAAAATTACGATTTCCTAATAAAGTTTTTTTTTTTTTTACTATTAATCGGCACGCGCTTGACCACCATCTCACCTGATGGTAAGCGATGATGTGGTCGAAGATGGAGCACGCTTGCCTAGAAGAAACCTATTCACTCTTGACTTAAAGACTCTCAGGTTGTAGCTATCGGGAAACACAGACTCCGGCAGGGAATTCCACTCCTTAGCTGTACGCATTATGAATGTGTTCCCAAAACGTTTTGTGCGTGAGATGATACCAGAGTGCCAATAATTCTACTTTTTAAGCATCGTTCGCATTCCATACATTTTTGACAGGATTTTTTGACAGACAGTTTAAAAATTAGTGGAAGTGGAACTCAAATACTCAGTTTTATTAGCGAATGCATTTTCAAAAATGTACCAAAAAATATAAGGGATTGATCACGTGACATTTCACAGCGTTTTCAATTTCTAGGGGAGTGGACTTAAAAAATGTCATTGGTTCGTCAGATAGGTTTTCAAAAAATATCCGACACGATTTTTTTCTTTTTTCACATAAACAAAAAATTAAGACGATATAATTTGTTGTTAACTCGTGTGACGTCTCTTGTCATTTGATTTAATACACTTTTAAACAACAAGTGACGTCACACGAGTTTTCAACACACGGTAACATCTTAATTTTTAGGGTTCCGTACCCAAAAGGTAACCAACGGAACCCTATTACTAAGCCTCCGCTGTCCGTCTGTCTGTCCGTCCGTCTGTCTGTCAGCGGGCTGTACCTCAAGAACCGTAATAGGTAGATAGCTGAAATTTTCACATATTGTGTATTTCTAATGCTGCTATAACAACAAATAATAATAATTAAGGTTTATGGTACGACACCCTTCGTGTGCGAGTCCGACTCACACTTGGCCAGTTTTTGTATACGTGACAAAAGAAAAAATAATTTTGGAAATCTACCTAACGGACTAATTAGATTACTTTAGTCCTTCAGGTAGATTATTTTTTTTTTTTCTATATTCTAGTCTTTTCTTTCTATATCACCTCTACACTATAAATTTTTGCTTATTTCGTTTCTCGCTCGTTTTAAGTGATAGAATGTCACCATATCCAGAGGCCACGAACATTTTTAAACGAAAACTTACTGTACGTGTACTTACGAGTACACCTGAGGAGAGAGACGTCGTCGTCACGTCAATATTCTGCAATGAAACTTGAGCTTTGCATTATAAGTATGTACTCCCAGAACTCATTCTAAGTTGGAGGGTGAAGCGTTGTACACGTGCAAGTTATCTTGCACTCATATATAGTCGGTATATATGACACGAAGCTCTTGTATCACGTGTATGTTACATTTTGAGCTTCTTTGACGTTGTGAGCTCCAATACGATGCAAAGTAGGATGATGGATGCAAAAAGCCAAAGTGTTAGCCAACATGTTCGTGGTTACTTTCCGAGTAAGGATAAAGGAAAAAAAATGCCTAAGTAATTGAACAATTCGGAAAAAACTGAAAGTGCTATTCTCTACTGAATGTTTGCATGAACAATTCGAACAGGACAACGTCTATTGGGTCAGCTAAATACTAGCTGTCTCGGCAAACGTACCGTACTTTTTTACCTTATAAAAAAAGAGCCTACAACCTATTCTCAGACCTACCGAGTATGCATAAAAAAAAATCATAAAAATCGGTCAAGCCGTTTCAGAGGAGTTCGAAAACAGACACCGTGACACGAGATTTTTATATATTAGAAGATTATTTATTTGCGGAAGTGGCTCTGTCTCTCCGTGAGTATGTTTTCTCTTCACGTCTTAACGGCTGATCGAATTTGAATAAAAGTTGGCACTTGAGTAGACCATAACCTAAAGTAGGATACATTAAGATATATAAATAATTATGATATATCTTATTGTTCTAAAATATCCTATCCATAATAAATGTTATCATTTGATTGTCATCCCGGAAGTATGTTCCCTTGGGATAATTTCCGTCTTACATCATCATCATATCAGGCGAAAAACGTCCACTGCTGGATGGCGCCCAACTAACATTTTGGTGTCAGTTACAGGCTTTTTTATGACTTTAAGTAATATAACAGGGTTATAATTATCTCAGTTATTACTAAAGACGATATAGAGGAGTTAACAAACAAGTTTTAGCCCCAATCGCAGCACTATAGCGTTAATGGATGATGTAATACAGCTTTGAGAGTTATAATGGCGCTAGTAGCAGCAAGTATACTAAATACGTTATAGCTTTAACCTTTTTGTGACACCCAAGTCTTTATAAAAGTGTTCGCCGACACCTCTTAACACTTATTGTTGTATAGTTATTGCAATGAACTCTTTTATACCACTTAAGGTGCTATATTGACTATTATTGCAGTCATAAGCTATAAAATAGAGTTTATCGAGAGTTTAGTAACACGAGAAACTAAAGGTGTCAAACAACTCCTCTATCTAGGTTTAACCTGTAATAAAGGGTTTAACTAAAGCTTATTGTGTTAGGCAGTCCTCTTTTACAGACGTTCTAAAGGTATTGGTGTCAAACAACGCAAGTATGGGTCGTTATTAACACTAACCTCACTTTTGTAAAGTTCGCCATTGTTTTGGTAACCTAACAATTAATATTATTTCGAGTTATTCAACATTTGACTACAATAAACAAAATTTCTTACATTATTTGAAGCATTCCATGAATGCCACTTAATTTTACATACCACTGCTCAAGAAGCAGGAATGAATAGTAATGTTTAGCTTGAGGTACCTATTTTGTTATCATAATTTTTCTTTTAAATCTTTAATAAATCCTAGGCGCGTTAAAATTGAGATGAGAAACATGGTATACATTTACTGTGAAATCATAAGGGCAGTCATTTTTCACTTCACATACTTAAATAACATAATATTCCATAATATTATTCTGCTGTGTTGAATAATGGATGACATAACACTTCCATTACGAACAGATTTAATTTTAGTAAGGTTACAGGCTTTTTTATCTTGACGTGCGCTTTTTACCACCTGTAGTGCTCACTATCGCGGTAATATCGGTTAAAGTAGTAGCTGACGATGAATAAGCGCTCTTGTGGAGCTTTAATTTTCTACAAATCACTTTTAAAAGGTACAGAAATTACTGTTCGATGATACTTAAAACTTCCAAATCTAACTATAATAAGGCTCTAATAAATAATGCACAAAATAACAATAAAAAGCTTTGGGAGGCTATAAAATCAGTTACTCACACTGCAAAGGTCAAGACACACGCCGACGCTCTTTTGTCATCCTCCGATCCAGAGAACTCCGTAAATGAAGTGAACTCTTATTTTGCTAATATTGGTCGTACTTTCGCTGAAAACATACCTACCGTTGTTCCGATGTTCTCCAAGCGTGCAATAATTCCTTTGTCCTTCTAGATGCAGATGAGGCTGAATTGGATAGTTTAATTACGTCTCTAAGGAGCGATTGTGCGATAGGTTCCGATGATATATCAGCCGCTCTTCTTAAAAATAACAAAAATATACTCATTCCCCACTTAACCTACTTATGCAACCTTGCTTTTAGTTCAGGCACTTTTCCAAACGCTTTCAAGCTGGCAGTAGTGCACCCAATTCATAAAGGAGGGGACAGAGATCGTTTGAACAATTACAGACCTATCTCAATTTTGCCTACACTATCGAAATTACTTGAGAGGCTTATGAACAACAGATTAGTCAAATTCTTAAATCAAAATCACATTCTCTCATCTTCTCAATATGGTTTTCGCTCAGGAATTTCTACTAATAATGCTGTATTAGACCTAACAAATACTATTGTCACCAAACTTGATGAAAAACAGAAGGTCATAGGCGTTTTTCTAGATTTAGCGAAAGCCTTCGACACTATTTCTGTCCCCACCCTCATTGCCAAGCTGGAAAAAATTGGTATAAGAGGCACTCAACTATCCCTTTTCAGTAGTTACCTCACTGGCAGAAGACAATGTCTCAGGATAGGAGATTGGACCAGTGATGAACTCCCAATAACATACGGAGTTCCCCAGGGCAGTATTATCGGTCCCACTCTTTTTCTCATTTATATAAATGACCTTTGCCAGCTAAAGCTTCCTAATGCTTCCATCTTTACTTATGCCGATGATACTGCTCTAATTTTCTCCGGGGATACATGGGATCTGGTGTTTCAATACGCACAGTCTGGACTTGGCATTGTGACCAGCTGGTTGGCGCAGAACCTGCTCACTCTGAACGTTGATAAAACAAATTACCTCACCTTCTCACTTTCAGCCGCTGGAAAGCCTCCTTCCTCTTCTCTTGCTTTAATCGCTCACTCCTGTATTTCAACTCACCATATGGGCTGCTTTTGCCCCCACCTAAATCGGGTAAGTTACATTAAGTATCTAGGAGTGCAGATCGACGACTGTTTAACCTTTAGTACTCACATTGAAACACTTACTTTACGATTGCGCAGGTTAATCTATGTTTTTAAGAACCTCCGCTACGTTGCTGACTCAAAGGTGATTAAACTTGTGTATCTAGCACTCTGCCAATCCCTTATCCAATATTGTATTGTTACTTGGGGTGGTTCAGGAAGGTCCCACATGTTGAAAGTAGAACGCGCCCAAAGGGCACTGTTGAAAGTTGGTTGGCAGTTACCCTATCGCTTTCCGACCACAGACCTTTACAAAACTTGTAAGGTTCTAACTGTTCGTAAATTATATATACTCAATCTTTTAATGACAACTCACGGCCACACTCCCTACGATCCTTCTTTGATCTCCCAACGGCGTAAGCATTCGGTCTGTCCCTCGATTCGTACAAATTGTGTTTCGACCCAACACTTCTTCCGCTTCCTTAGCAGTCATGTGTACAATAAAACTAACAAAATTTTAAACATATACCCCTTGTGCAAATCCAAATGTAAAGCAAAAATAATAAATTGGCTTCTTGATTTGGATTATTCTGAGACAGAAAATATTTTAGCTGTTTTAAAATAAATTAGATAGTAAATTTGTAGACCACATTTTAATACACACACCTACACTCACTCTAACAAATATACTTTCACACACACACACACACACACACACAACACGCAACACACACTCAACACGCACCATACACTACACACCCACAGACACACCATCTTTAGTTTTAACATTTTCCTATTTTAGTTTTTAAATATTCCTCTCTGTACGTGAAGGCTTTGATGTTTACAAATTAGTGCTTAATAGTATTGTTTTAAGAGGGTGAGAGCCTGGAGATCTGTCATACAGGTCCCGAACCCACTGCAGACTCCAGCTCTCACAAAGGTTACAAATTTGATTGAAATAATATGTCACGAACCAATGTCTGTACCTTTTTGAGAGAAATAAATCTTTATTATTATTATTATTATTATTATTATTAAGATCTTTTTGACACCTTACTATAGGATTTATAGCACCTGTAGCGTTTACCAACTCTATTTTACAACGGTAATACAGATTAAAGTAGTAGCTGACGATGAATAAGCGCTCTTGTGCAGCTTTAATATCTTTGTGACACCGTACTATAGGCTTTCTATAACTTTTACCTGTAAAACTGTGGGCCTCTTTCGTGGTTATAAGTGAGTTAGAGCATGCTCTAACTCAGTTGCACAGGTATGCGTTAACACTTTTATACTCAAATGGAACTGATATACGAGTCTTATATAGGTTTTTTTAACGCTTTGGTGCTACTTGGGCGGCCCCACCCCCGCGTGTCGCCACAGCAAACGGTCCTGTCCGTCTGTCTCGCATCCATCGGTTACCCGCGACACTCAACTGATAATCAGTCCACCTTGTGGCAGGCCTCCCCTCGCGTGTCGCCACAGCAAATGGTCCTGTGCCTCTCGCATCCATCGGTTACCTGCAACACTCAACTGGTCATCGGTCCACCTTGTGGCAGGCCTCCCCACGCGTGTCGCCACAGCAAATGGTCCTATGCCTCTCGCATCCATCGGCTACCCGCAACCCTCACCAGGTCATTGGTCCACCTTGTGGGAGGTCTTTTGTCGGATTCAGAAGTTGTCCGTCTTTAACTTGGTCGAAATCGCTGGCAAGAGCTAGTGATAAATAAATAATCCCTATATTCCAATCTATTTAAATAGAAAACTATTTTCAGAATCTATAAATTCTAAGTCAGGCAGCGAAGCATATTGTATAAGTTGACCAAAACAACAACAACAACAACAAACAATATTAATAAATTGACGTGACATTTGACAACAGATTAAATTGAATTAGCTTTCCAAAACCAGAGCTTAAAATAATAAAGTTGAACTTTCTATAATGTTTTCAATGTCGCCTTTACTTAACACGATAAAATAAATACATTCAACCGTCTAGACGCTTGGAATGCTGAATATAAATCCCTTGTACATAACTGTTGATGTACATTGATATTATAAGCATATTTAATTTAATTGGAGGGGTGCAATAGAGTTACTATTCAGAGAGAAAAAATACAATTACACCGATTTCGCAGTCTATACTTTTACTTTTTCACTACCAGTACTTAAAAGTCACGAACTGCTATTATTTATTATACGCCGCAAGCTTATACAAAGAAACTCGGCTTGTTATCAAAACGAACGGCCGACTAAAGATTAAACTCGTAGAACTCGAACAAAAAAGATTTCAAGCTTCATTTAATGAGACCAGTCGAAAAACACATTGGGACTTCAATTCAAGTCGAAAATTCGAAGTTTTTTTGCGAGAAGCCATCTATTCTAATTACAAAATGAAAGTTGTAGATGTCAAGCAAGATTTCTAGAAATTCCAAGAACGACTATTAAAACGAAATTGAGAAATTATTTCGTAATTACTCAGAGTAGTTCAGTACTGCTTTTGAAGCGAAAAGCCAACGTGAGATACTGGTCACAGTTAATTAATTTCCTTGACTAATGGTCCCCATAACAGCATTTACATCCAAGTACTAATTATGTAAATGATATTTGCTATATAGCTTGATATTTAATATACAATTTCATTCACCACTATTCATATATTTTTCGTGCTACATTTTTAGGGTTCCGTACCCAAGGGGTTTCCAACGGAACCCTATTACTAAGCCTCCGCTGTCCGTCCGTCCGTCCGTCCGTCTGTATGTCAGAGGGCTGTATCTCAAGAACCGTAACAGGTAGACAGTTCAAATTCACAATTCACAGATTGTGTTATAACAACAAATAATAAAAATTAAGGTTTATGATACGGAACCCTTCGTGTGTGAGTCCGACTCGAACTTGACCGGTTTTTTTTTGTAGCTTTGTAGAGAAATTAGGAACTGAACGTGTTAATGTGTGTCCCCGATTGCTTTTATAAATTGACGGGCCATGACAATAGGTTTTTTATTTCTCCTTATCTTTATTTACTTTTCTCTATAATAAAAGATAAAATTATAGAGAAATAAAAAATTATGAAGTTGTGACCGTTTTCAAATCTTTGTATGAATTTGCACCATCTAGTACAACGGTGTTTTGCGTGAAAACGATAGAGTAAAATAACTCCACGTAAATTCTCTATTTTTCCCGACTGCGAAAGAAGGGTTATGTTTTTCAAGTGTATGTATGTATGTATGTATATTTCTTTGGCACGCCCTAGAGCCTAAACTGCTCGATGGATTTTAGCTTGAGAGGTGTAGTTAGATTCGTATTTACTGTGAGAGTGACACTGGGTATACCAAAATAAAAAAAAAAAACAAAATGGCGGATTTTAGGCGCCAAATTAAGCCTTCAAAAAAAAATTTTTTTTTTTTTCAAATCCTGTCGTAGGGGTATCAAGATAAAGGGCTCGAGGAGACGATTCCAAAAAAGTAACTCACTAAAATGTAGGACATATAAAAATTGATTTCGTCAAAAAACCCGACCGTTAAAAACGACTAAAAAGTTCAAAACAAGTCGCTTTTCAAGCAGTCTGATGCAGTTCAATCACTGATCCGATGCCACCAACTGCATCAGACTGCTTGAAAAGCGACTCAAGCGACACTCGGGTTTTTTGACAAAATCAATTTTTTCACAAATATTTTTTCGTGGTGCGCGTACCAACATGTATTCTGCACCTCGTCATGGAGGATGACTTTTGACAGCAGGACGTGGTGTTCCGCTGCTTCCGTGTACAGGTGCCACCAGAACGCACATTGAAGTAGTGCTAAGTGAAGTAAAGTTTTTACAAACAGGTTTTAAGTTTCTATCTACTAACACAATCTGTATTATTATTATACTTATATATGTTATTTTGTAAGGTATATCTATGGGCCACAGTAGCCTGATAATAAAGAGATTTATGTTTTTATTTTCTCGGGTCCCTGGAGACCCGGTCCTTTGATAGGCGTACGAGGGGCTGCCGCCAACTCACAAAGGCTCCGTTAGACATTTCAAATGGAATGGGACACCAACCGACGATTATCCCTGTATGCACTTTGAAAGTATACCTAGGGACAATCTCTGGTTGGAGCAGGGCTATTGCAGAATATGGAAACAAAAGATGAAACGCTATGGTGGTTTAGTGCACTGATAACCGTTTAATATGTAAGAACTATTGGCCCCTGCCTGACCGCTGCTTTAAAATGGCAGGGGGTGACTTGCACACTCAATAAATGGCCCCCCCGAAAACGGTCGCTATCACAAAGTGACGTAGCGCCAAGGGGGCAACATATCCTAAGGTGCTAGTGGAGTGGAGAGGTATACCACGGCTATTAGGATAATCCCAGAAGTACGATCAAGATCCCAGCATCTTACTGGATTATACATCCTTCTCCCGAGTACGTTTGCTCTTGCGAATCTCCACTCAGACCGGCCGATTAAGGCAAGAGAGAGGTGGGAGCTCTGTTCCTCGTCAGTGTTACTCCGGCCAGGCAATAAAGGCAAGCCGGAAATCAGGAACGAGACTCCTCCCTGGTGATTATTATTATTATATGCTATTTTACATTTAGAACTTTTTAAAAGGGGTAGAACCTTTATGTCACTTTAGGGTACCATGCTGCTAACATTTTACATCTTAGATCGTGCATCGCAACTTTGAATAGAAAATAAAATCAAAGTGGCGATGTAGGGCTGGGGAATATGCCAGCTCCCATAGAAAAAAAATCGAACCCCTTTTCATCCATTGAAATTTTTGGTAATAGTCAAACATGGGCAAATGGTTGACCTAAGGACAGCTTAACCTGTGGACACCCTTTAATCTAGAAAGGACGCAAAACTAAGATATTTCCATCACATTTTCTTTAATATTTTGCACTCAAAATGTATTTATTAGCCAAAGTTTTAGTGTAAAAGGAATTTTTGATTCGCCACTAAAGATTGGGAGCGAAACGGTTGCTGTTTGTCTATAAATTTAATATTTTTCCAACGTTGTCTGGTCGGGAAATATAAACCTATCGTTTATGGAGTCAGTTTGTTTACAATGTAAGGTTACTTAAACGCAATTTACGCTGAGATTGTAATAGATATTGATGTGTTCTGTGTTTTCAGCTATTGTTTTAGAACCCAATCTTTTCGATTTTTGTTTTGTGTGCATCAAAGCAGGCCCATGTTCAGTTGTGCTAAAAATGAAAATAAGGAACCTGCAATAATTTTACTGAATTATAGTTCAATGGAAAGAGTACCTAACGCGACGAGGGACCGTTGTCAGTACAGTCCGCATATAATATTGTTTTTCTTATTTATCTGACTATATAGGTCAATCCGTTTTTTTTTTACTTATTTACTTAATCTACTCGTAACAATAAGTGAGGAGCTCGTGGCTAGATAATAACAGCCGCACGGGTCGATCTTCAAGGTTAAGCAACATCACACGGTGTCAACTAAGGGAGCTTCACAGAGCGAAGCAGTAATGCTAGCGAAGGAAGAATCCGAACGCGTGAGAGAGAAGGAAACCTCACGCCCCAGCCGTCGCAACAGAAGAAGACGCCCCGGGCATCGAGAGTCGCAAGGCGATTTCCGGCCACTGTAGGCCCGGCCTGCGGACGGCGAGCAGTGGATGGCTCACCGTCCGACCAGAACCAGGCCCGGGTCGACGTCGCACTGTGTTCTACGCACGCCTCTAAGAGCTGTCAGCATAGAAAACTTGGCCCGCCAGGGTTGCGGTTATTTTTTGAAAGAGTCGCCGCGGCCCTGCAACGCAAAGGGCATAAGGAGGAACACGGATGGGTTTTAGTCAGTAAGAGTCTGACACTTCCTTCCGCTTCACCCAGAGCGGGAGGAGTCATTTGATGATTTCCCATCCTTAAAAAAAAGGAGCTTCACAGAAACGCTCTGCTGCTGCTGCTGTTGCTGGTGAGTATCGTAAAAATCCTGAATATGAGTAGACGTAGTAAGTTTACTAGCTGTCAACGACTTCCGGCTGAAATAGGAATGAAAATGAAGCAACCGATCTATTCAATGAAAATGTCACCGCTAAAACTTAAATGGAGTGAGCAGGAAGTGAACTATCATAACATCTTGATTGTATGGACCAAAACCTTACTCGGTGAAATGTTTACAGAATTACACGGCAGTACAATCTCTTAAAGGGAATTTTATAGGGCAACGAGTACTTTATAATAATAATAAACATTTATTGCAAGTACCAAGACTCATAGTGTTAGTAACAATATACTTACAAACTTTGTTAGTAATACATTAACAACACAAAATTGCGACATCACTGCTGCAAGGTGACAGGTCCACAAACGCACAATCTAGCCTACTTGCTATCATGGACAGGATGCTGTTATAATATTTATTTATTTTTAACTTCCTTTTTAAATCAGCCTTTAACTCCAAACACTTCAGCTCACATTCCAGTCATTCAGGCATTATTCTAATCAAGTTAGGCATTTGTTTTCAATTAAAACTTGTAGCTCATTCCTCTTCCAATCGACTGGGAATCAGGCTGCTACCGTTATCATTGCGAACTGGCGACAAAATAACTTCAGTAGTCTAGAGTCAGTTTACACTGGTCGAGTAGGAAGTCTAGTGCCGGTCGAGTGCGGTGACATTTATGTAAATACCACACGTGTCCTCAAGTTTAAAGTACAAAAGAAAATACTTTATAAAATTGTGACTATTTCTTTATGTTTATAGCTGCGACTACAAAAGCTTATGTCTTACTAATGCCACCTACTTTTGTACCTAAATATTTAAAAGGGTATAAATACAAATGTTTTATACCTAACGACTGGTGACATAATGTTTGCATGTTCAGCAATTAGAAACATACAACCAACCATTTACATAGATTTATTTTTAGTATACCATAAAAAAACATTTAACAAAATCTGTAACTTCGAATTACTTTTCTTTATGTCTGGTATTTTTCTGTTGTATAGGTAGAAAAAGTAGACAAATAACTAAGCTCCTAACGCCCATTTGCGCAAGGTAGAATTATCTTTGGACACAAAAATAAATCCAAATATTCCTAAGTTAAAACTAACTCGGAGTTAAAAAATATGGCTTATGCATAGGCCTTAATCCCTCCACTGTCCTACTAGCTTTCTAAACTCGTCTGACGTAAACGCGGCTCAACGCGACTCCGTCCCACAGACTATCTCGAGTGAGAAGATAAAAAATTATTAGCTTTGAAACTCTGAAACAAAGTCGTAAAGTTTAAGAAAGTTGGCAAAAATTTCGTCGTTCCGTCTTAACCTTGGTATCTTTATCCTGAACGAGATGATGGATTCCACTGATTTATTGAACAGATGTATAATCTAACAGGGAAAAGAGAAATTCCTTGTCAGCTTTGTGATTTAAAACAAAAAACCCAGCGTAATTTTGTAGGAATAGTTTTCCAAATTAGGCAAAATTCCCAGCCCAGCCGGTCTTATCTAATCAGATGCAGAGTGGTTTTTTAAGGATGGGAAAATATCAAATGCTCTGCACAGAGCGGAAGGCAGTGTCAGACTCTTATTGACTAAAATCTATCTGTGTCCCTTCTAATGCCCACAATAACTGTTTCGAACAAACCCGGCAGGCACTTGCCCTAGCGGGCGTCTACTATGCTGAAATCTCTTTGAGGCGCGCGTGGAACACAACGTGCTGTCGTCGCATCAAATCCCTACATTTGTTTTAGGTTTTACTCTTAGGTCACTCTCAAGTTCAACCCGACTTGACACTAAATAAATCTGTACCCTTTGTTCACTAGCCATAAGTTTCTAGACCTAAGAAGGTATTTAATATTAACGATTAAGTTAAAGTGGGTCACTAGTTCAGCGTAAATAGAAGGTGAACTCTGAATAACTTGTCTGGATAGGCAACAAATAGCATTGCTTAAATAGTTGCAAGCACTAACTTATCAATGTTATCTACTCTGCCGTCATAATAAAAAAGTACGTATTGACACAAAACAAAGTAACCGATTTCCGACTTTAGGTTATTTTCTTAATGTTGAAAATCGATTACTTCGTTTTGTGTTGCAAAACGGAAAAGTAGGATATAATTGAAATTGTTATTTAATAACAAGGTAAATTATTTAAGCGCTTTTCCTCTCTCCTACTTATTTCAAATTTGGCTGTGCCCGACAGGTTCTGTGATTGTTTCCTTTTATTCATATTTAGTACCTGTATGTGTACCTACGTCATGGACAACAAAACGTTTATTTTGATATTTGAGACTATTTAAGGAATAAATCAGACTACATTATCCATCAAGAGCTTATTCTTATGATTCCAGTATAGAAAACGCTAATTGGTTTAATTTCATTGTGAATTTTCGATTGAAAAACATTAATTGTTATAGAAATTCGTGATTTGTCAGGAAACATTAAAATGGTTCAATGAACGTCATCCTTCGAAATAAAAAAAAAATAACAGTAAAAGTTCAGAAGTTAGAGAACCAAAAAAATCACATATTCTTTAAAGATTTATAATATAAACTGCAATTTTAATGCATCTTTCAAAAACTTTAAATCACGTGTATAAAAGTTAAACCAAAGCAAGTTTTTAAAATAAAACTTATCTAGCTGCGCCACACATAAATGTGAAAAGAATGAGCTTTTTGATGGCGTCGTTAACTATTAGTTAACATTCCAGCAATAACTTCTGCAGCTTTAGAGTCGTTTTAGAGCATTATACTAGTGTGAAGATACTGGAGGAGCTCGTGGCTAGATAATAACAGCCGCACGGGTCGATCTCCAAGGTTACGCAACGCTTGCCAATTTTGGTCGGTGGATGGGTGACCATCTTAACATACCGAGTTTCCTCCGTGCCTCGGAAAGCACGTTAAGCCGTTGGTCCCGGCTGTCATTTTTAGATCTTTGGCAGTCGTTACGGATAGTCAGAAGCCAGTAAATCTGACTCCAGTCTTGCCATCAAGTACCGTGTTACCCAGTTAATGGGTTGTGGAAGTCTGGTAGGCAGCCGCTCCACGTAAAATACTGGTATTCAGCTAAAATCCGGCTTGACTGGAAGCCGACCCCAATATAGTTGGGAAAAGGCTAGGCAGATGATGATGACTAGTGTGAAGATACTGCTTCAATATCTATAATAATATGTTACTAGGATTATGTTTGGCGATTTCACGATTTCGCATTTTTGGACCTCATATTTGTACTGAGGTTGAGCGGCCTTGAGTCACCTGATTGTCTGATAAGAAAGATGATTTAAGCTAAGGAGTGGAATTCCCTGCCGGAGTCTGTGTTTCCTGATAGCTACAACCTGGGAGTCTTTAAATCAAGAGTGAATAGGTTATTTCTAGGCAAGCGTGCTCCATCTTCGACCACATCCTCGCTTACCATCAGGTGAGATAGTGGACAAACGCGTGCCTATCAATAGTAAAAAAAAAAAAAAAAAAATTGTGCTTTGGAAAACACGTAGGTATGAGTCGGTGGTCCCGGCCGCCAAATGGCGGTTGTCAAATTAAACCATTGTCTCTGGCCTCTGCCCTTGAGGTGGTTTAGAAACTCTGACACTAGGGTGTGTTGGGTTCGTTAGACCTTACTGCCTACACGAGAAGAAGAAGACCGAGGTACTGGCGCTTGAAGTAAAATACTGATATGCAACCCTAGCTTTCGACTCCGACCTAGTTGGGAAAAAATTAGGAACTTGATGAATATCTTCTGAACACCGACTTGCCTTGCTTCTAGATGAAGCTAGTTAACAACATTATGTTATGTCCATTTCTACTATTCCCCAACGTAAAAGCATAGAGTAATAAGAATGAACATAACGAAAAAAACATTACACATATTTCACATCACAATCATAAAAGTAACAAAAAGTGAACACAAACACAAATGATAACCACACGTTTCCGCCGTAAAAGGAATATTTAACTTCCGAAAATACACCTGAAGGCTATACACACGTAATATACCATTTTTTATTCACAACATGTCGCAATACTCGCAATGACAATTTCAATTTACCACAAAACACAGTTATTTATAGATTTCCAAAATATACAGACCCCCATTTGATAGTTTTACAGAATATTACAAAGAGGAAACACAAAATAAATGAGCTTTCAAAGGAATGAAAGGCCCATACATCTCGCAGTGCCGACACGGAAATATTAAAAAATATCTTTTGAATCGAACGCGCTATTTGCAGGTGTAAGGAAATTGGACCGCGGGATAACGTAATGGCTGTATTTCCTCGACCTTTCATTTATTTCAGTTGAAAAACCCGCCACAGCTGGAGCATATTTGGCCGCCGAAATTATCTGTAAGGATTCCAACTAAAGCCACATGGCAATAATCCGAACGAGATCCTGATTAGAAATCCGCCTAGGCAGGGACGACCCTTATTTGAATTGTCATTCGTACCTACAAATTCTTATCCGATCATACTTGATATAATTTGGATGGGTTTATTCATTTCCAATTCAATGTAAACGTCAGCCTATTTTGTGATTGCGAATTCCGTTTTTCGAGTAGCTCGCCGTTTCTAAAGGAGATATTTATAAAGGGTCATTCTGAATTGATAATTTACTTCACTGTATAAAATCAGCAATTTTGTAAAAGCACCGAAAGTGCTGCAGAAAATTTCCCAAGTGGAATTCTTGCCAGTTAAGCTTATTTGAGTTTCGCAATGTACGTTATGGCAAATATTTAAGTTGGTATAGGTCCCCGAAGGCGGCATATCGTATGCACGCGATATTCCATATTCTAGTTTCAAAAGTGTTACATAAAGATTGTTAAGCTGTAGCAGGCAGTCTAATAAACAAAGTTAGATTAGAGCGGATACTAATGTTCGATAAAAAAGTCGAGATCGGCGAGGTATCCAAATTGCCGAATATGCTGCCAAGCTGGAACGGTTCCAAAATCAAGTATGAACTTCAGCATTAATCTGACACTGTGAATTGGTGGGATTATAGTTTAATACAACATTATATGGGTACACAGGTGCTTTACATAATAAGTAGTTACTCGTACATGGTGAGCAGAAGAGGTTATTATAAAATATAATGCAGGTTATTTGAGCGGAATGAGAATTACAAAGTTTGCTATCCGCGAACTGAGAGTTATATGAGGATGTAAATGTCTTGTCAAATATTGCTAATTGCTTTCTAAATTAACTTGTTAATAGCTGATGAAAGAGTTTTCTAGAGTGGTTATATTATAGTTCGATGAGCTTTGGTTCGATGGATTAGGGATATTTCGTATTGTTGGTTGGTTTCGCTGTAGTTATAATACTAGCCTACCATATTAAGGATAATGGAATATTATACTTTTTCTATTCCGAACATCCACTAATTTGATTGGTTTTTGTAAAGACTGAATACTTAGAGCGTTTTCCTGTGTTGTCGTACTAGGGTGTGTGGGATCGCGGGCCTGCGGACGGCGAGCATTGGGTGGCTTGCCGTCCGATCAAAACCAGGCCCGGGTCGACGGCGCGCTGTTTTCCACGCGCGCCTTAAAGAGCTGTCAGCATGGGAGACGGGGCCCACTAGGGCCTGTGCCGGCTGGGGCTGCGGAACCCGTTCGAAAGAGGCACCGTAGTCCTGGAACGCAAAGGGCACTAGGAGGAACACGGATGGGTTTTAGTCAATAAGGGTCTGAGACTCCCTCCTGCTTCACCCAGAGCGGCCAGTGTGTGATACTAAAAAACGTTTTGGAAGAACTTTTTTTGTGCGTACAGCTAAGCAGCGGAGTACCCTGCCCGAGTCTGTGATTTCAGACAGCTATAACCTGAGGGTCTTTAAGTAAAGAGTAAATAGGTAACTTTTAAGCAAGCGTACCATCAAAATCAACACACCACAGTAGACAAACCAGAGCCATAACAGTAATCTGCCTAGCCTTTTACCAACAAAATTGGAGTCGGCTTCCAGTCAAGCCGGATTTATCTGATTACCAGTATTTTACATAGAGCGGTTGCCTACCAGACCTCAACGACCCGTTACCTGGGTAACACGGTACTTCATAGTAAGACGAGTTAGATTTACTGGCTTCTGACTATCCGTAATATCTGCCAAAGATGACAGCCGGGACCAACGGCTTAAGGGGCGGCAAGCCCACGAGCACCGAAAAATGCCAATTTTTTCGTCGCAGAGATCTCCTTAATGGTAATACATTTTCAAATAGAAAAAAGTGCAGTGTATACCCAAGCCTTTAAAGTAAAGCATTTTACATAGATATTATACAAACAAGGTCCAAAAAAATTAAAATAAGACGTCACAAGAGAGTATAAAATAACTTTGACACTACACGACACGACACGACACAACACGATACGACAAGACATGACACAACACGACACAACACGACATGTTAAGTCAACAAGTACTATTTATGTTAGCTGTATCTAATAGTATTCATCACGGTGGATATACTTTCTGGTCTCTATCATCAGACCCTTGTTCCCAAAGACAATGAATAGCGGTCATCAGAAGGATTTAAAAAAGTTCAAATACGATGGTTATACTAGTGTCAACTTAGAGATCCACTATCCATCTTTATGCTCTTCATCGTCAGGTCCTTGTTTCAACCAACAATGAATCGTGCTCATCAAAAAGATTCAAATAAGCTCAAACACGATGGCTAAACTAGAAGCCAATTAAGAGAACCACACTTTTCTGGTCTCCATCATCAGGTCCTTGTTTCGAACAACAATTAATAGTGATCATCAAACGGATTCGAATGAGCCCAAACACAATGGTTATACTAGTGTCAACTAAGAAATCCCCTCTATCCACTTTTCTGGTCTCCATGATCAGATCATTTTTCCTAACAATATTAAATAGTGCTCATCTCACAGATTCAAATGATTAACAAACACGATGATTATGGCAGCGAGAGTGTTTGAAAAATAGCTTTTCTATACTTCGTTTGAAAGAACGCTTTCTACCACATATTTATGGGTTAGCCAACGAATTCGAAAAAAAAAACGTATTTCTCTCATATTTCAGACGACAAACAAACTCGGATATTACTGTGTGATTTCTGTCGGAGGTGTGTTAATTTTGTATGGGCCGTGACCATTCTTCTTTCATCCAAATCCTTTCAGCCATTTTTGGGTGATTGAGGCACAAATATACAAACTTTCACATTATAATATTAGTAGGATTACAGTAACAGGAAACCAGTAACATGTCAAAGTATTTTTTCGTAGGGAATTGTGAGCGCTAAAGATTCACAAGTACCTGGGAAACAGAACGATGTTAAAGTATTTTTTAGCTGGGATTTTTTTTGTTTTTTTTTAACAGTTGAACAGAAATATGTATGTTGATGTTTTTTCCGGGCTAAAAAAAATCTATACACAAGTAACAGGAAATCAGAAATATGTAAAAGTTTTTCTTTAGCTGAAATTTTGAGCGCTATAGTTCACAAGTACCAGGAAACCAGAAACATGTCGAAATATTTCCGGCACTAGAATTTTGAGTGGGTTAAGATCTTAACCCCTCACAGTTCCAGTGCCGGAAATATTTCGACATGTTTCTGGTACCTGGAACTTATCAATCTTCAGCACTAACAATTCAAGCATTTCTAGCCCCAAAAATAGTTTGCCATGTTTCTGATCTCCTGGTAATTTTGAATGTTTTTCGTCCACAATTCTAACTCGGAATACTTTTGAATCTTAACCACTCACAATTCTAGCGCCGGAAATATTTCGACATGTTTCTGGTCTCCTGGTAGTTTAAAATATTAGTAGGATAATACAATAATATTGGTCAACAACTGCAGATATTACCCTTAAAACGAAGCTTATAGATATGTGAATTCTCTCCATCTTAACTAATATCATAATATTGCCGAGATGAGGCAGAAAGATTATAATATCATACGACAGATGGATGCGACAAAGTTCGCATTCTAGAGCAAGTCTCAATACTTACTGCTTAATGTCTGAACGAGGAGATTTGGCTGTATCAGAAATCAAAAAGTGCAACTCCAGTTTTGTATGCGACTTCTGATTTCCAAAATCACCGTTCACATCATTGTGGAAAATGGAGGGTCACGTGCAATTTTGATTAAGCGATATGACTTCATAGGCAAATTGAAACTATCATAAAAATAGGTAGAAGTATATCAAAGAAGAAATAAGCGATTAAAATTCTATATAATTAAGTTGATGATATAAAAATTTTTGTTCACGCGTGTTGCCGAGATAGTTGAAGGCATCATCATAAGAGATGTTTATTTCAGGATATGTATGATTAAGTGTCCTCTATTCATACATGTATGTTTCATCGTGCATAACATAAAATAGTAGAAAAAATAAAATTACTCGGTCTACTTCCATAAAAAGTTCAAACCCAAGTAATAAATTCGATATATCATAGCTACAGTGGTACTACACTATTGATAATAAAGTACAGCACTTGTTTCTACATACACGGCCGTCAATATTTACAAATCTTCCTGAGCTGGCAAGCATCAAAAACAAATGATTGGCAGCTTCTTTTGTGAATCGTATATCCGTCGACGTACTAAATATGAGGGACACGGGTAGAAGAAAGCTTCAAAAGGCCTGCTGGCTTCCATTGCAGCCTCTTAACGTGCTTTCCGAGGCACAGAGGAAACTCGGTATGTTGAGATGGTCACCCATCTACAGACCAAGCGTAGCTTAACCTTGAAGATCACCCCGTGCGGCTGTTATTATCGAGCCACGAGTTCCTCTAACCTTAGCCTCAGCCTTAACAATAATAAAAAAAACATACACATGTCATGTTCATGTTTTCCTACATTGTTCAAATCTTTATAGACATAAACAGATGAAGCCGCCATCATTTCCTCTATTTCCATACTTCCAGTCGCGCGTAATGCCATTTGCCAATGTTCCTGTCACGCTCGGAAAGGGTTGGGAAAAGTGTCAATTGAATTGAACGTTACAAAAGACAGAACTTGAGTGAGATTTCAATGACTATTCGGATGAAAGACAATGTTCAAAACTTGGCTTATTATGACTGAGTGAAAGATTACAAAAAAAAAACGTTTTTACAATATTATGGCTGTCTGACTACAAAAAAAATAAACTTTAATACAATCAACTTCTAAAAAAAAACACGTACAAAAGAACTTTAATTTCGGAAGTCGTGGATTTTTGGTAATATCTTTGTTTTTGAAGTTTTCGTTTTGTATATTTTTTTTCCTATTTTTTTTTACTTTGAAGATATAGTTTTTCCACCTATTTTGATTAATAAACCAAACTACTGAATTAATTTTGATGACAATATTCTACGGGACCGATCGAAAAGTATTTCCTTTCATTTCAAGAAGATTTTATCGAATCGGTTCTTAAATGACGGAGTTATAAAGTAACCAAAATAAAAATAAAATACAACCGAATTGAAAACCTCCTTTTTTAAAGTCGTTTAAAAATATACAAATAGACAAAAATGGCAAATTTGTTATGATGGATGAATGGATGTCTGTTTGTTATTTTTTCCTGAACGAATTTGGATGTAATTTGGATAACTTATGGTTTATAACCTGGATTAATACATGAAATCTCAGTATTATGTTCCCTTGGAATGATTATATTGAACTTACTCGAGGGCGGAGCCGTGGAGCTAGATAATAACAGCCACACGGGTCGATCTTCAAGGTTAAGCAACGCTGGCCAAGGTGGTGACCGAGTTTTCTCCGTGCCTCGGAAAGCACGTTAAGCCGTTGGTCCTGGCTGTCAATTGTAGACCTTTGGCAGTCGTTACGGATAGTCAGAAGCCAGTTAATCTGACTCCAGTCTTGCCATGAAGTACCGTGTTACCCAGTTCGGTTGTGAAGGTCTGGTGGGCAGCTAAATCTGGTTTGGTTTGGAAGCTGACTCCAATATAGTTGGGAAAAGGCTAGGCAGATGATGACTCGAGGGCAGAGCCACGATTGGCACCTAGTTTCCGATATAACTACTTACTATGTATGGGTTCATTTCTGGGTTTAAATGGGTGTCCTCCCGACAGTCGGTGCAGTGATGGCACCGAGCGTCCGGCTCCCTGTTTATGCGACACAGGAACTTCCCGAAGCAGCCATGCCCCGAGAGCACCTGCGTCGCCCGAAACGACAGGGAGCCGTGCTTCCTCCCGAGCCATTTGTCGAGCATTGGCCGGATGGCCTCAATAGTTGCGAGGCCGGTGGTAGTTCGCGAAAGCCTTTCCCGCCATTCCCTCACCGTGGCCTCGCGGAGCTGTGACCGACGCAACTCGATCTCGCGCTGCATCGGTTCACCAACCCGCACCCGCACCTCCTCGCGCCACCGATAAGGCGAGGACCCTCGCCGCTAAGTCCCAGGGCGGTGATCCGGCCAGAGCACAACCCGCCTCGTAGAAGATCGTGCGATACCCTCTGATAGCCCCGACGGCCATCGCCCTCTGCGGTCTTCGCAGTATCGCGATGCTGCCGGCCGTCAGGTCAGTACTAAGTGACACTAAATCAACCAGTTCTACGTTCCCCGCATCGGACTTGAGCGGTCGATAAGTAAATACATAATGATAACTCTGTCAACCCTTGAGAAAATAAAGGCGTAGTGTCATACTACTTGCCTAAATACTTAACACAATAAAGACCCTAACCACAGGAAAAAACTGTCTGGCTTTTATCCTCAGTGATTGCAAATATAATTTCCGTTGACAAATCGATACCTTTGAGCTCAAAGGTCACAAAGGAACGGTATCTCTACTGCCCCTTACGCCCTTTCAGCCTCTAAACGGATGACCTATAGATATTTGTTCCGAATCTGGATGTTTACACGCCTAACTAAATATTGAACGTAGGCCACGACATGAATAAATAGGGTTGGGAAAGCGACGGGTAAAAGATTCGGAGATATCTTTTACGCTTCAAAAATATGAAGCGTTTATTACGATAATAATCAAAAGAAACAAGTACTATCAAAAACTGTAACAAAGTTAGTATCGCGTCTCCATAAAAAACACTTTTCAGCTGACTCGTCTCAGTCGACCATTATCTTTACTTGCCTCAATTTTCCGGGGCTCAATTTATCTTTTAACCACTCAAAATCCGACTGGCATTCAGCCAGAGTTCAGCAAGATTTGAGCGATAACGCTGGCAAGATTCTGCATTTACATAAAAAAGCTGTTAATGCGGTACTTACTGCTGCATTTTGTAGTAGAGATGTTGATGCTGATATTTTGCAAATTGTTACTTTAGGTATAAAAGCTACGTAGTGAAATAGACCCTAGAAATAAATAGGAATGTTTCTATATAAAAACAATGTAATTTGACTAATTTCATAGTTATGTCTCGTATTGCTGTTGCTTGGTTTAAAAAAATGGTATTACCTATTTAATATAAAGAAATATTTCATTAGGAATGTTTGTTCATTATTAGTTAGTGACGATATACTAATCCATATACGAGTTACTAATCCATCTTCATACATAATGAGAAACAGAAAACATTATATCTTTACGATAAATTGCAAAAACCTAATTATGTATACTGTTTTGTTTATTTCTCCTGACAGACTTTCAGTCTAGTAAAAGCTAATAAACAAACTAAAATGTAATATAAATACTTAAAATTTCTTAACAACCCTCGGCATCCCTGGTAGAGTCTGTAAGACCCACCCTGTTACTTAAACTATTGTTTTTAATAAAAAAAATATGATGTTTCTGCGCTGTCTGGAGTCAGCTAGAATGGTGCAAAAACTCAAAAAAATCTCATACCTACGTCTGTATCAAATTCTGAACTTATTCCTTACACCTCTGCCTACACCCGTCGATGGGAGACAATGGGAGTGACTGATTGGTTTAGTATTATCTATAGTCTTTATCTTGGGCCTCCTATTTTCTGAAGGTTAGTCAATATTCCGCCGGCTCCCAAAAAGCCTGCTTCTTGCTAAAACCTAACGAAACCTTCAATTATTATTTTTAATTTAAAAATGTTTTTTTTTTTTTTTTAGATCCCTACTGTATGCCTCTAATGTGTATATAAATATGTTTAAATACACCAATTACCACAACAAGTACGAAAAACAGTCAATTTACATTCGGGTCTTTCAGACCCTAACCAGGCATACCGCGTAACATTTTGCCAGCAAGCATGCCGAGGGTTAAAGGATTCATATCTCTTACACTCGATCTTTCATTTGCAAAAGATAAATAAAGTCAAAGAATCTAGCAACTTCACTATTTCCTTTGTCTGCTTACCTATTTAATTGAAGCAAAAGATAAAGATTTCTTAAAAGTTTAGCTTTCTGATTTTTTATATTTTTCCTCAGTATTTGGAGATTTTTATTAATTTAATACTCGCTTATATACCCACTAACTGTTATAACACAACAGATGTTTTCTTATTTCGTCGCATTTGTCAAAATGTTGGAGATTGACAAAAGTAAATAAGGGAGATTTTTAATGAAGGACCACTTCTTTAACGCCAATAGGGACCCACCAATTTCCCATTCAAAGTCCTCACTCCCCTTTATTCAAACTCCTACTTGACATACTGACAACGCGCCAATAAGAACTATTTTTTTACGCTCCCGATCTTTTACCCACCCAGTCTTTTACCCGGACCACGTAAAAATAACTGTCCTATTAAACACAACTCATTCTTTGGAGGAAAAGTCACGGAAATGGGTTACCAATGTTATTTAAAAAAGTCTTTTAACATAATTTCCTGAGGCGCATTCCGAAGAGGTGGAAGTTAATTTATTTACCTACTCCATCAAATTCAATTTGGTTGTTGAATAAACAGCGGGTTACTGAGGTATTTCGTAGCTTCGTACTTAAAACAAACTTGTTATTTTGTTATTAATAAAACTATTTATACATTTAATTGTATTTTCTGGGAATATTATGGAATTCTTTGGATGGAATATAATGATAACCAAATGATAACGGTGATGTTTTAACCTTTTGTTTGTGCCAAGGTTATTTAGAAGATGATTTATGAATTCGAAATGAAATGGTTACTAATCTAAGCGAAGGACGGTAAGGTAGTAGAATTATTCTATGTAACTGTATGGAGCGCGTAGATGAAGTCCTCGTGGCTAAATTAATAACAGCCACACGGGTCGATCTTTAAGGTGAAGCAACGCTTGCCAAGGTTGGTCTGTAGTTGGGTGACCATCTTAACATACCCAGTTTCCTCGATGTCTCGGAAAGCTCATTAAGCCATTGGTGTCGGCTGTCATTTGTAGATCATTGACAGTCGTTACGGGTACTTAGAAGCCAGAAAATCATACACCAGTCTTGCCAAAGCGTCTCATGTTACTCACTTACTGTGTCGTGGAAGCAGTTCATCATCATCATAAGAGCTGGACGACGTCTACTGATGGACATAGGCCACCCCCAAACCCTCCCTGTATTTGCTATAATCACTACGCTTGGCAGGCAGGTTGGCGATCGCAGTGAATGGTGTTGCGTTTTACAGAGAACACCAGAACGCCCATTGTCTGGTGAGTCCCTTAGTCGCCTCTTACGACACCCACGTGAAGTGATGGGATGATATTATTCTTTTACGGTACCATTCGGCACAGACCGACACCATACGGCACAACAACATTAAAAATAACATTGCCCAAGGCATATTTACTATACTACCACTAACTACCTTAAAATAACTATAGAAAATTAAAATGACTGAAATTGTTACCAAGTTCTTGCTTAACAAGTGGTCCTTTAATAATGGACCTTCGCGTCCCTGATAAAGTCCACATTCACCGCCTCCTGTTGCCATCATTACGTAAATATTCTTACGGAGAGTCCACCATCTTTTTTCATGATTTAATTTCTGAAAATATGAAAAATGTTATTTCAATTTTAAATAAGCAGTAGGCGACTGAATGAAAATTGGGTTGACTTGGGACCCGCAACGAATTTAATGAGAAAAAATATTACGAATGTATTTTTTTATGTTTCTCTTCACAAGTGATCGTAAAGTTGTATTTTTGTTTTACTTCCGTGTTGTATATACCTATGTGTGAGCAGCGCGTATGTAAGCGGACCTTATGCAGGATTAAAGCAGTGTGCTATTAGCCGTGAGTAGTTTTACTTGTGTCCCTACGCACCTACATAACAGTGGCGACGAGTTACCCACAGTAGCAAAAAGTAATAAAAAAGTCTGTTGAAAAATGGCACAGTCATTTTGTGGTATTTTGTCAATTTTCGATCATAATGTTAGTGATTGGAAGACCTACAAAGGTCGCGTGACACAATGGTTCATCGCTTTTAACATCGATGCAAAAAACGATGCGGCGGGAACCAGGAGGCGAGTCATTCTACTCAGCGCACTCAACGATGGTACATACAAGTTGGCAGCAGATTTAGCCCTGCCCAAGGACGTACAAGAGGTACCATACGAAGATCTGGTGACGTTGTTGGATCTAACTCTGCATTCCGACTATAAAGGATTTCTGTTTAGTATTTATTTATTTATGCACATACAAAACGCTTATAACAGAAAACAGCATACAGAGAGAAGATACCTCCTGATAATTAAAATAAAAAGTTTCTTCTGGCAGACCTGCGATAAAAGAGCACGTTTAGAAACGTAGACACACAGTGAATAGAGAAAGAGAAGAAAACTATATGTGTACATAGACAAACCCCATTTACCTATTAACTCTAGTATTTAAATATACCTTAAAAAAACTGTCTACCTTTTACGATTCTTGAGACGGACGGACGGACGGACGGACGGACGAACGGATGCACAGCGGAGGCTTAGTAACAGGGTTCCGTTACTTACTCTTTTGATACGTAACCCTTAAAGGGTTTCTATAATTAGGTCTAGTCAAGATAACTAATTACAAAATTAAAACAGCAGAAAAACCAACATTACCCAGTTTTCTGTGCCGCCATTTCGCAGCAGCAGTACGGAATGCGCTAGGAACTTGTTTTATTTCCACGTCGCACAATAGACTACCTGTTACGTCGAGCTGCATTACTCTTAGTCACCATAATTGCTAATATTTCCATAACTGAAGTTATGGAAATATTGCTTTTAATTTTTTATTATATACTTTCGTGGATAGTGGAACTATTTATAAGGCTACAGAAGCTGGTTTTAGATATAATGTATTAACAAGAAAAATTGAGCCTTCAATCTGCCTGGCCTTTATCCAACTGACTATTATGATTTTTTTAGGATGGGAAATCATGAAATGACTCCTTCTGCTCTGAGCGGAAGGGAGTGTCAGACTCTTACTGACTAAAACCGATCCGTGTTCGACTAGGCGTCAGGGCTGATCATTTCGAACAAATTTTTCAACCCTGGCAGGCACTGGCCCAATATCAATCTAACTGGATTACGCTGAATACCAGTGGATTACGCTGAATACCAGTATTTAACGTGGGACGACTGCCTACATGACCTCCACAACCCAAGGTAACACGATGTCTCTTAGCAAGACTTGTATCAGATTTTCTGGCTTCTATTGTCGAAGATGTTCAAATCACAGCCGCAGCCAGCGGCTTTACGTGCTTTCCAAGCCACGGAGGGAACTCAGCATGTAATGGATGGTTAACTCATCCTCAGGCCGACCTCAACAAGCCCAGCTTAATGCCGAAGTGCGACCCGTGCGACTCTTAAGCCACAAGTTCCTTAGTTTTAAAGATGCCTGCTGCAAATTTCTGATTTTAAACTACGATGCGTGGATATTGAAGCTTGCAATAAGCTTGTTTCCACCATCAATAAATTACAAATCTATTTAGTCCGTCAGTACTATTAGAAAATAATAGACACGTATTTTTGGTTTTGTTAAACACACCAACACAGTTCTCCGGGACTCATCAAGCTTCATTATCCAGCCGCCACTATCGATTCTGGCTTTCTGGTGTTACTAATTAGGAATAGCGAGCTTGTCTCAAAAAAACCATGTTGCGGAGGCAATATTTTGATAACGGCATGCGATATTTTACTCACATACCTAGTTCGTAACGGAACGAGAGAAGAAGAACGACAAGTGAAGTCTCAGATGATTTGGAAAGAAGAAAAGAAAGAATTAAAGGCTGTTCCAAAACCTAAAAAAACTGTTGGATGTGCAGATCACTGGAAATACTTGTAAAGTAATCTAATCCACTAGATACCAATTTAGGTTTAAGGATCTTATCTAAAAATTACCTAAACTTTTGATTCCGAATAAAACTCAGCATGCAATGATGATGATGATGGCTTGAGACAACGGCCTCACAATAGAACAATAATTTCAGACTGATATAGTTAATTACCTTTATTTTATCTTACACTAAAACAATAGATAGCGCAAGTACTCATAATAGAGACATGAAAATGAGGTTTCATTTACAAAAGGCCAAGGAGATGTGTTGCCAAGAACAATTATTTAAGACTGGCTGTGCCCGCTGTGCCCGCAAGCCAAGTAAGTTTCAATTTTCTGAAATATACCTACCTAAAGGAATGAATAAATAGGGTTGGGAAAGCGACGGGTAAAAGATTCGGAGATATCTTTTACGCTTCAAAAATATGAAGCGTTTATTACGATAATAATCAAAAGAAACAAGTACTATCAAAAACTGTAACAAAGTTAGTATCGCGTCTCCATAAAAAACACTTTTCAGCTGACTCGTCTCAGTCGACCATTATCTTTACTTGCCTCAATTTTCCGGGGCTCAATTTATCTTTTAACCACTCAAAATCCGACTGGCATTCAGCCAGAGTTCAGCAAGATTTGAGCGATAACGCTGGCAAGATTCTGCATTTACATAAAAAAGCTGTTAATGCGGTACTTACTGCTGCATTTTGTAGTAGAGATGTTGATGCTGATATTTTGCAAATTGTTACTTTAGGTATAAAAGCTACGTAGTGAAATAGACCCTAGAAATAAATAGGAATGTTTCTATATAAAAACAATGTAATTTGACTAATTTCATAGTTATGTCTCGTATTGCTATTGCTTGGTTTAAAAAAATGGTATTACCTATTTAATATAAAGAAATATTTCATTAGGAATGTTTGTTCATTATTAGTTAGTGACGATATACTAATCCATATACGAGTTACTAATCCATCTTCATACATAATGAGAAACAGAAAACATTATATCTTTACGATAAATTGCAAAAACCTAATTATGTATACTGTTTTGTTTATTTCTCCTGACAGACTTTCAGTCTAGTAAAAGCTAATAAACAAACTAAAATGTAATATAAATACTTAAAATTTCTTAACAACCCTCGGCATCCCTAGTAGAGTCTGTAAGACCCACCCTGTTACTTAAACTATTGTTTTTAATAAAAAAAATATGATGTTTCTGCGCTGCCAATCTCAGTAGCTGAGCATTAGCCACTACTTCAGTCTGAAGTCAGCTAGGATGGTGCAAAAACACAAAAAAATCTCATACGTCTGTATCAAATTCTGAACTTATTCCTTACACCTCTGCCTACACCTGTCGATGGGAGACAATGGGAGTGACTGATTGGTTTAGTATTATCTATAGTCTTTATCTTGGGCCTCCTATTTTCTGAAGGTTAGTCAAAACTCCGCCGGCTCCCAAAAAGCCTGCTTCTTGCTAAAACCTAACGAAACCTTCAATTATTATTTTTAATTTAATTATGTTTTTTTTTTTTATTTAGATCCCTACTATATGCCTCTAATAAATAAATATGTGTCTATATAAATATGTTTAAATACACCAATTACCACAACAAGTACGAAAAACAGTCAATTTACATTCGGGTCTTTCAGACCCTAACCAGGCATACCGCGTAACATTTTGCCAGCAAGCATGCCGAGGGTTAAAGAATTCATATCTCTTACACTCGATCTTTCATTTACAAAAGATAAATAAAGTCAAAGAATCTAGCAACTTCACTATTTCCTTTGTCTGCTTACCTATTTAATTGAAGCAAAAGATAAAGATTTCTTAAAAGTTTAGCTTTCTGATTTTTTATATTTTTCCTCAGTATTTGGAGATTTTTATTAATTTAATACTCGCTTATATACCCACTAACTGTTATAACACAACAGATGTTTTCTTATTTCGTCGCATTTGTCAAAATGTTGGAGATTGACAAAAGTAAATAATTAATAAGGGAGATTTTTAATGAAGGACCACTTCTTTAACGCCAATAGGGACCCACCAATTTCCCATTCAAAGTCCTCACTCCCCTTTATTCAAACTCCTACTTGACATACTGACAACGCGCCAAAAAGAACTATTTTTTTACGCTCCCGATCTTTTACCCACCCAGTCTTTTACCCGGACCACGTTAAAATTACTGTCCTATTAAACACAACTCATTCTTTGGAGGAAAAGTCACGGAAATGGGTTACCAATGTTATTTAAAAAAGTCTTTTAACATAATTTCCTGAGGCGCATTCCGAAGAGGTGGAAGTTAATTTATTTACCTACTCCATCAAATTCAATTTGGTTGTTGAATAAACAGCGGGTTACTGAGGTATTTCGTAGCTTCGTACTTAAAACAAACTTGTTATTTTGTTATTAATAAAACTATTTATACATTTAATTGTATTTTCTGGGAATATTTTGGCATTCTTTGGATGGAATATAATGATAACGGTGATGTTTTAACCTTTTGTTTGTGCCAAGGTTATTTGGAAGATGATTTATGAATTCGAAATGAAATGGTTACTAATCTAAGCGAAGGACGGTAAGGTAGTAGAATTATTCTATGTAACTGTATGGAGCGCGTTGATGAAGTCCTCGTGGCTAAATTAATAACAGCCACACGAGTCGATCTTTAAGGTGAAACAACGCTTGCCAAGGTTGGTCTGTAGTTGGGTGACCATCTTAACATACCCAGTTTCCTCGGTGCCTCGGAAAGCCTCTGCTGTCATTTGTAGATCATTGACAGTCGTTACGGGTACTTAGAAGCCAGAAAATCATACACTAGTCTTGCCAAAGCGTCTCATGTTACTCACTTACTGTGTCGTGGAAGCAGTTCATCATCATAGGCCTCCCCCAAACCCTCCCCGTGTTTGTCATAATCGCTACGCTTGGCAGGCGGGTTGGCGATCGCAGTGAATGGTGTTGCGTTTTACAGAGAACGCCAGAACGCCCATTGTCTGGTGAGTCCCTTAGTCGCCTCTTACGACACCCACGTGAAGTGATGGGATGATACTATTCTTTTACGGTACCATTCGACACTGACCGACACCATACGGCACAACAACATTAAAAATAACATTACCCGAGGCATATTTACTATACTACCACTAACTAACTACCTTAAAATAACTATAGAAAATTAAAATGACTGAAATTGTTACCAAGTTCTTGCTTGACAAGTGGTCCTTTAATAATGGACCTTCGCGTCCCTGATAAAGTCCACATTCAACGCCTCCTGTTGCCATCATTACGTAAATATTCTTACGGAGAGTCCACCATCTTTTTTCGAGATTTAATTTCTGAAAATATGAAAAATGTTATTTCAATTTTAAATAAGCAGTAGGCGACTGAATGAAAATTGGGGTGACTTGGGACCCGCAACGAATTTAATGAGAAAAAATATTACGAATGTATTTTTTTATGTTTCTCTTCACAAGTGATCGTAAAGTTGTATTTTTGTTTTACTTCCGTTATAATCTTACTCTGCTTTCCGACTATAAAGGACTTCTGTTCAGTATTTATTTATATATTCACATACAAAACGCTTATTACAGAAAATAGCATACAGAGAGAAGATACCTCCTGATAATTTAAATAAAAAGTTTCTTCTGGCAGACCTGCGATAAAAGAGCACGTTTAGAAACGTAGACACACTGTGAATAGAGACAGAGAAGAAAACTATATGTGTACATAGATAAACCCCATTTACTTAAAAAAACTGTCTACCTTTTACGGTTCTTGAGACGGACGGATGAACGGATGGACAGAGGGACGGACAGTGGAGGCTTAGTAACAGGGTTCCGTTACTTACTCTTTTGATGCGGAACCCTTAAAGGGTTTCTATAATTTAGGTCTAGTCAAAATAACTAATTACAAAATTAAAACAGCAGAAAAACCAACATTACCCAGTTTTCTATGCCAACATTTCGCAGCAGCAGTACGGAATGCGCTAGGAACTTGTTTTATTTCCACGTCGCACAATAGACTACCTGTTACGTTAGCTGCATTAGTCTTAGCCACCATATTTGCTAACAGTCCCCATAGCATTTCCATAACTGAAGTTATGGAAATATTGCTTTTAATTTTTTATTAAATACTTTCGTGGATAGTGGAACTATTTATGAGGCTACAGAAGCTGGTTTTAGATATATTATAATGTATTAAAAGGAAAAATTGAGCCTTCAATCTGCCTGGCCTTTACACAACAGACTATAATGTTATTTTTAGGATGGGAAATCATGAAATGACTCCTTCTGCTCTGAACGGAAGGGAGTGTCAGACTCTTACTGACTAAAACCGATCCGTGTTCGACTAGGTGTCAGGGCTGATCATTTCGAACAAATTTTTCAACCCTGGCAGGCACTGGCCCAATATCAATATAAACTGGATTTAGCTGAATACCAGTATTTAACGTGGGACGACTGCCTACATGACCTCCACAACCCAAGGTAACACGAGATCTCTTAGCAAGACTTGTGTCAGATTTTCTAGCTTCTATTGTCGAAGATGTTCAAATAACAGCCGCAGCCAGCGGCTTTACGTGCTTTCCAAGGCACGAAGGGAGCATGTAATGGATGGTTAACTCATCCTCGGGCCGACCTCAACAAGCCCAGCTTAACGCCGAAGTGCGACCCGTGCGACTCTTAAGCCACAAGTTCCTTAGTTTTAAAGATGCCTGCTGCAAATTTCTGATTTTAAACTACGATGCGTGGATATTGAAGCTTGCAATAAGCTTGTTTCCACCATCAATAAATTACAAATCTATTTAGTCCGTCAGTACTATTAGAAAATAATAGACACGTATTTTTTGGTTTTGTTAAACAATCAATATTGACAAAGATATAAAGCATCAAAACTCGGGGCTCGTGACGTCAGAACGTACTAAAAATTATACAACAGCGTGACGTATTGAAGAAGAATTTTAAAAGCGTCGTATCTTAGTCAATTTTTGTTTACGTAACAAAAGAAAAAATACGTAAAATTATATTTTGCGGAATCCAACACAGTTCACACACCAACACACTTCTCCGGGACTCATCAAGCTTCATTATCTAGTCGCCATTATCGATTCTGGCTTTCTAGTATTACTAATTAGGAATAATGAGATTATCTAAAAAAAAAACCATGTTGCGGAGGCAATATTTTGATAACGGCATGCGATATTTTACTCACATACCTAGTTCGTAACGGAACGAGAGAAGAAGAACGACAAGTGAAGTCTCAGATGATTTGGAAAGAAGAAAAGAAAGAATTAAAGGCTGTTCCAAAACCTAAATAAACTGTTGGATGTGCAGATCACTGGAAATACTTGTAAAGTAATCTAATCCACTAGATACCAATTTAGGTTTAAGGATCTTATCTAAAAATTACCTAAACTTTTGTTTCCGAATAAAACTCAGCATGCAATGATGATGATGATGGCTTGAGACAACGGCCTCACAATACAGACTGATATAATTAATTACCTTTATTTTATCTTACCAATAGATAGCGCAAGTACTCATAATAGAGACATGAAAATGAGGTTTCATTTACAAAAGGTCAAGGAGAGGTGTTGCCAAGAACAATTATTTAAGACTGGTTGTGCCCGCTGTGCCCGCAAGCCAAGTAAGTTTCAATTTTCTGAAATATACCTACCTAAAGGAATGTAAAAAAGATATGTTCATCAGGTAGGTATACTGGTCCAAATAAAATTGGATAATGAGTCTTTAAAAACGTGATGGCAATAGATTATATATTACGTTCAAAATGCTCAATCAAATGACTAATGAAACTACCGTTTAAATTCAAGTCGCAATATTATATTGTAAAAAATATTATTAAAATATAAAAATTCTCCACGAATAAAAATCGTTTTGTTTGGCTTGTTTACCGTTGAAAAGACTAGAATGGGGGAGAGGTCGTGTGTGACGTGTGGGTCCACTACTTGGCAAAGCCCTGTAAGCGAGTAACTTAGATCTAAATCGATAGCGCAAATAATCTTATAGCGTTATTTTAATTTTCTATTTTGATGAATGCATGTTGAAATAAATAGTTTGATTATTTTTTTATATTTATGACAATCCATGTCATAAACTTGTCAAATGATGGGAAATTAAACGTGCTTTTGACACATTCAATTGTGACAATATCATAGATGTAAGAATTTGATTGTCTTTCTTTTTATTTTTACGATTTGAAACTGAAACAACTGCACCAATTTTGTATTTTTTTAAAGATCCAACTGACCAAATGAACTACAATTCGAATTCGATAAAAATAACTAGCAGACCTAAGACTTTGTATCTGTAAAAAAAAATAGGTAGTTCACCCGGAAGGTGTCACAAACATAGCTTGCGATTGTAAAAAATAAAAAGTTATCAGGAGACTCTTTAATTTTTACCCTTGCTTTGTCCGCTTCGTCGTTATGTGACCACCATGATGCCATTTACTGTAGCTACTGTTTTGCAAACATCTCCTCTCCATAGAGAAATAAGGAAAAACGCTTTTAACTGAGAACTCTTAGCATTTTATTCTCAAGAACTTACTTATTATTCACTCCATTGTTTTACCTGCCCCAGTCCGCTTTGCTTAATCAATAAATTAGCCAGTGGACTACTTATTACTTCGTCTACATTTAGCTAGGTCAGAACTGCAGACTGCTTCAAATGAACTCCAACTTTAGAAAATGTTAATATTTAAAATTTATGTGCAAAAAGGCTCTCAGCGCAGCTGGTATTGATTGAGACACTTTAATGCATGCACCATGACCGCTGGGCAAGAAACGATGGGATCCTGAGAATGGAAAACACTGTTGACGCCTGCCCAAAAAGAGGTGAAAGAGTTCGGGCGCGTACTACATATGAGGCTCGAGACGGCGCGGGAGAAAAGTGCCCGTTCCCTCTCAGACCGTTTATTTTCCCGGTCCGTCTAAAAATACGGATATGCCAGTGGCAGTACAATTTATATTATCATGACATTGTTCACATTTATGTGGTTTTTAGATTAATGTTTTCTTCCATTTAAACAGATCTATTTAAGTGTGAACACACACGCCCGGACGCCGTTTCCGTTTAAACAGACGGTCCGTCTGATTGGGAACGGGCCCTAATTGAAACTTGGAGGATTTGGGGAAGCTTTTGCATATCAGTGGAACAGCAATAGCGAGTTTTCGCCATCAGTTAGTCCGCGTGGCGATGAAAATTTTTCCAAGGAAACGGTATTTCATAAAATGAAGTTCATTTTGCCTGCATTTCAAGATTTTTCTAAATGCTTTTCAGTCGTTATTTTATTCATTAACATCGAAACAAGTACCTACTTTGCATAATGTATATTAATAATACTAGTAAGAAGTAGGATTAAAATGCTATAATAGTTGAAAGAATTCTTGAAAGTAGAAAAGATATTCTTAGGTAATCTTATCGGGTTAGAGACGTTTTAGTATAAATATATTCATGGCAGCACTTCGCCCGCGACTTTGTGCGCGCGATGATTTAGTATTTTTAGTATTGCAATTTTCGTAGAGATATCTATTTTTTTCGAAAATATATTTAAACAATCTATTGGTGAAAAAAAGGTTAAAATCGGTCCAGTAATTTCGGAGCCTATTCGGTACAAACAAAAAAAAAGTCTTTTCTCTTTATAATAGATATTATTACAGTTAGCAGACCAGCTTATACCCAAAATATCGTCAAACTCAGAACGATTTCGAGTTATTTTCATAAAAAGCATGTTGACACGTGTTATTTGCATTTAAATCCAAATCGACACAATAAAATGATATCTTTTGTTAGCATCGGCAATGTTTTTCGTATAACAGCTGCTGTAACTCCCGCGCAAAATGTAAAAACAAATAAAAGCAATTGAAACATCAGTGTTGGTTTTTTTAGGGTTCCGTACCTGAAGGGTACCAACAGGAACCTATTATTAAGCCTACGCTATCTGTCCGTCCATCAGCGTCTGTCTGTCAGCGGGCTGTATCTCATTAATAGTTAGACAGCTGAAATGTTCACTGAATAAAAACAAATAATAAAAATATGTTGGTACGGAACCCTTAATGCGCGTGTCCGACAAAAATAGGGCGTAATGTAACATGTTGTTACAAATCGAGCATTTGCGCAGTTAGTACGTGGAAACGAGCACGAACACACGCGTAACGAGCCGCTTGTTGCTCATCAAGTGCTCCGCACCTTTGAAAGTTACGCCCTTCAGTCAGTACGCCGCGATAAGTCAGTCATCGTGACTGTCTCACGAATCTGGAGGACGGGCGAGCAAAGAGTTCGACACGAGCATGTTACACCATACACAGATCTTAGGGCACGGCGTAACGCAACATGCTCGCTGCGAATAGTACATTACCTACGGCCTGTAACATCGGTTAGTACCCACCTTTACATTTTGTAAAGAACCTTTAAAAGTGAATTTATACAAATAAACAAGGCTTATGTTAACCAAACCTTTTGAAGTCCATACATACATAAAATATAATTATATTTTCCATGCTCAAACGGCTTAAAGCGGTCCTTTAAGAAAATAGTAGAAAATAATACAAAAACACGCATGTTACTGAGTAAAAGCCTATATTTTTTATCGGATAAGCCTCGTCTATTGCTTCTTAAGTTTTCTAGAACACGTTGCCTAGAGCGGTTATAAACCGCGTACAACATATGAGTATTAAAGGAAAAAATATTTGTTTATCAAGCAAGGATTCGTCATCTGCCTAGCTTTTTCTCTACTATTTATATTGGGGTCGGCTTCCAGTCAAACCGGATCCAACTGAATACCAGTAGTTTACGTAAAGCGGCTGCTTACCAGACCTCCGCAACCCATTAACGTGGACATGACGGGCACGGGCCTTGCGCTGTCAGGAGCTCATAAAAGTGTCGTTGCATAAATTTTGTATGAACTCGTTCACACTCGTCCGTGTCCGGGCAGGCGACGGAGCTTCCTTGGCTGGACCGACGCAGTGACGTGCAGATACGTCATCAAGGGACTCTGGGCTTTTGTTATGCATGGCCACGCTGAAGTTTGTGGAGCATGAACGAGACACCAGCTGTCAGAACACCAAAGGCCCTTATCCTACTCTTATATCAAAAGCTACTTGAGGGTAGTCAAGAGTAAAACATCAAAATTTAAACTCTCAATTATAAATTTAATTAAAAATAGTAATTATAATCAGTTACATACAGAAATGATTCAAACTATTAGTTAGTTATCTCTACCTGCCAGTGAAGTGTTTTCAGCTCCTAATCAGATACTTAATATTAATTATAACAACACCACACAATGGAAGCAATTAACCGCACCATCATGGATATGAGCAACATGTTCACTCAAAGGATGTCGGAATTTGAGAAAGAGTTGCAGAAAAGTCCATGCACCACAACAATTACCACCACAGGTTTGGCAGCGGAGTTTACATCGTTCCGGACTTTTATTGTACAGGCGCTCAGTACTCTCCAGCAACAAGTAGGCATCCTAGCACAAAGCCTCGATAACATGGAGATGCGTGGGAGGCGGAAAATTCTGCTGTTGCACGGAGTGTCGGAGGAGCCAAACGAGGAGACTGCACAGGTGGTGGCTCAAATTGTCAAGCAGCGTCTGAATTTGGACTTGGTTGCATCTGGCATCAAGCGGTGTCACAGGATGGGGCGCAGCACATCTCACAAACCCCGACCAATCCTATTTAAGCTGCACGATGTGGTTCTCCGGGATAAACTCTGGTTCAGCAAAACTAAGCTGAAGGGGTCTGGGATCACTGTTTCAGAGTTCCTAACTAAAGCCAGGCACAATGTCTTCATGGCAGCGCGGGACAGATTTGGTGTGACCCAATGCTGGACTTCAGAAGGCACCATTTTCGTCCTCGATTCAAAAGGATCCCGGCATCGAGTCACTTCATTTGCCGAGCTGAATAACATCGCGCAGCAGCCGGAGCAGCCCTCAGGACAACCGGAGACTGGCGTCATTCAACCTGTCGCAGTGGGAAAGGCCGCTGCAGCTAAAACCAAGCGTGCTGTAGCCAGAAAGTGATCTTCTTTGTTTTGATTTGTTTATCTTTTATTTAATTAGTCCAGGTGGTAGGTAGGTTTTGTTTGCACTCAGTAGGTAGTTCAGCATAATATAGAAAATTTTAATGCTCCGCAACTAGTCTTAACTTCCCGTTCTTTGTTTTTGTGTACCGTTTATTTTATTTATTTTTTTTGTTGTTCTTCCTCACATCAATGTCAAATGTCAATGTCGCTATCTGTCACTTTATTGTTTGCGTTCCGTACCGCGGTACTTTCTATTTTAAACACAGCTTCGTTACACGATCCTACTTTTTAATTTATTTATTTTTTTGTTTTACTTTTTCTTTTTTTTTGTATGTAACCGTGTTCATTGTTTTATACCTGGACTACAAAATCTAATTTTTGATTTTTTTTTGTTTCCTTTTTTGTAAAGCACAACTGGCAGGTGGACCTTAATATTTTTGTTTATTTGTACGTTTTATTGTTTTTATTATATATATATATATATATATATATGCACAGCCCTGGCTGTAGCAGTGATAGTGATACTTTATTTTCTTTGAACAGTAATGATGAAAGCTTCGTAAGTGTTCCTTCCTTAGCCGACACGCTTGTCTCTGTATTTTCCGATGTCTCCCAGAACTTTAATGTAGTCCACATAAATGCCCAGAGTATTCCGGCTCATTTCGCTGATATGCTGGCCAATTTTGACTGTAAGAATATTCATGCGATTCTTGTTTCTGAATCGTGGTTAAAACCTTGTCTTCCGTCTTCCTCTTACTCTCTTCCAGGTTTTCAACTCATTAGGAATGATCGCGGGATCGGTGGTGGTGGTGGAGTGGCCATTTACCTTCGTAATTACATTCCATTTTCTGTTGTTAACATGTCCGCTCAGCCGCCCCCACCGAACGCCGGCGAACATCTTTTCGTGGAAGTTGAACTTCATCACTCTAAGATTCTTCTTGGGGTCTACTACTGCCCTTCTCTTCGGATTAATTTCTTATCTTCTTTTGAACTCATTTTAGAAGCCTTAATTCCCTCTTACAGTCATAGCATCATAATGGGCGACTTTAATACATGTCTCCTTAAAAATGACTCCCGCTCCACTTCTCTTCGCCGTATTGTGGAATCCACCAATCTCTCTATCCTCGATCTTGGTGCCACTCACCATTTTCCTAATTCTGCTCCCTCACTTCTCGATCTTATGTTTGTCTCATCTCTCGATCACGTAGCTAAACATGGTCAATGTTCAGCTGACGCCTTTTCCTATCACGACTTAATTTTCACCTCTTATAAAATTCGTCCACCTAAGCACAAGTCCAAAACTCTTATGCTTCGCAATTTTGATGGAATGAATGTTGATCGTCTTCGGGAGGACGCCAGCAGCATTGACTGGACGCCTCTTGTTACATCGTCGTCCGTCGACGAACAAGTTGAAATCTTGACCTCTACCTTGATTCAGCTGTACGACACACATGCACCTATTCGAGCTGTGAGAGTGAAACATCTTCCAGCGCCATGGCTGACTGATGAAATAAAACTTTTACTAAGTAAAAAAGCAGCCGCTAAGTTTAAGTTTAAAATTCGGCCTAACGACATCAATAAGGAAAAATATGTCTCAATTAGAAACCACTGCAACAAGGTGTGTAGGAACGCAAACCGCCAACATGTCCATAGTTCTGTTCAAAATGGTGATCCAGCTAAGGTCTGGAATTTTCTCAAATCCTTAGGTATCGGAAAAAAATCTCGTGAAAGGATTCCTAAAGACTTAGACTTCAACTTGCTTAATAGTCATTTTTCTACTTCGCCCGTACTGGATAGGGCCACCAAAGCTGCAACACTAAGTCATCTTTCAAACCTTCCGATACCTGATTATTCTCCTTTTGTCATAAGTCAATTCACTGCTAGTGATGTTAAAAGGAGTATTGTATCGATTACATCCAACGCTGTGGGTAGTGACTGTGTCAGCCGTAAGATGATCATTCCCATCCTTGATGATATTCTTCCGGTCATCCTTTATATCCTCAACTTCTCTGTTTCCAGTAGGGTCTTCCCACAAGCCTGGAAACATGCCCAGGTTATCCCTTTACCTAAAAAATCACATCCTGATTCTTTCTCTGACTATCGTCCCATTTCCATTCTCCCATTCCTATCCAAAGTCCTTGAAAAACTCGTCCATCAGCAGCTTAGCTCATTCCTTTCCAAGCACAATCTGCTGAATCCCTTCCAATCTGGTTTCCGACATGGACACAGTACTACCTCAGCACTTGTGCATATTATGGATGATATCAGGTCAGGCATGGAAATGGGGAAGTTAACGGCACTCGCTCTGCTTGACTTTAGCAATGCTTTTAATTTGGTTGACTTCGACATTTTGCTTGGAATACTGTGCTCTTTTAACATATCTCCTTCGGTAATTGACTGGTTTCGTAGTTACCTGTTTGGTCGCCGGCAGCGTATTTGCATTGAAGAATCTTTCTCTTCTTGGTGTAACACCTCTGCCGGTGTGCCACAGGGTGGCGTGTTATCTCCTTTACTTTTCGCACTTTTTATTAATGCTATCACTCAACGACTATCTTCTTTCTACCACCTGTATGCTGATGATCTACAAATTTACACCCAAGCCCCTCTAGGAGAGCTATCTACTGCGATTGAGACGATTAATACAGACCTGGCTCGAATAGGTGAATGGAGCACTGAGTTTGGGCTGAAAATCAATCCAGCAAAGACGCAAATGATTATTGTTGGTAGTTCCCGAACCGTTTCAAGGATTGATTGGTCGACACTTCCCCAGGTTTCTTTCAATAACACTACTATTCCTATAACTCACACTGTGAAGAACTTGGGGATTTATATCGACAGCACTCTTTCCTGGACTAAACAACTGCAGGAGGTCAGTCGTAAACTGTTCGCTTCGGCGGGCTCTCTGAGACGCCTTCGTAATTTTCTTCCCATCACCACTAAAATTGCCTTAGCACAATCTCTTCTTCTACCAATCTTGGACTATGCTGACGCCAGCTATCTTGATCTCACCCAAGTCCAATTGGACAAGCTTGAGCGACTTCAAAATCTCTGCATCAGGTTCATATTTGGCTTGCGCAAGTATGACCACGTTTCTGATTTTCGTACCAAGCTCAAATGGCTTCCTATTCGCCTTCGCCGGAATGCCCACATACTTTCTTTGCTTTATAATGTGCTCTTTAATCCTTATACTCCTTTTTATCTTAAAGAACGATTTCAGTTTCTCTGTGACACGCATTCTAGGTCTTTGAGATCATCGGAAAATCTTAAATTAAGTATTCGTATGCATTCCACATCCTTCTTTGACAAATCTTTCACTATTCAAGCAGCTCGTTTGTGGAATGCATTACCAATAGATGTGAGGCGCGCTCAAACGCTACCAACGTTTAAAAAATTGGTGAAGGAACATTACCTCTCACTATAACGTTTTGTCTCCTTTCCCTGTTATATATTTGATATTTATTAGTATATTACTTAATATTGTATGTATTTGTTTTATATTATTATGTATGTCTCTCTATTAATATTATTTATGATGTTTGTACACTGACCGCCCTAAATCTAGCTTCTTTAGTTCAGTCCATCCAAAGGTTGTCTGTAAGAGATTGCCCTGTGCGATAAGACCGCCCATTGTACACTAGTTTTATAAGCGTTTTTACTGTGCTTGTTATGAGGTGTACAATAAAGTATATAATAATAATAATAATAAAAGCCTGTTGGAAGACTAATGAAATGCTCAGTACCATTGAGCTATTCTCACTATATTTAATTTTTTTTCTGCATTCTACCATCAATTTCAAATACTGTTACTAATTTCAGAAACTAAAAAGCGACAGTTAAAATACAGAAACTTTTTCAGTGTAACTAAGCTCCCTAACTTTTTCCTTCACAAATAGTTAAAATCATCATCATAATCATATCAACTGAAAGACGTCCACTGCTGAACATAGGCCTCCCCCAAGTGTGGCCACAACATCCGGTCCTGTGCGTCTCCTATGCATTGGCTACCCGTGACCCTCACCAGGTCATCGGTCCATCTTGTGGGAGGCGTTCCAATGCTGCACCGAAGCCATTAAATCTGACTCCAGTCTTGCTACGAATTACCGTGTTACCCAATGGGTTGCGGAGGTCTGGTAGGCAGCCGCTCCAAGTGAAATACTGGTATTCAGCTGAATCTGGTTTGACAGGAAGCCGACCCCAATATAGTTGGGAAAAGGCTAGGCAGATATATACACTTTGCCCAGCTTAAGTTACGAACTCAGAACCCCATTAATACGCTACGTAGGCGAATCAATGAACTAAAATTCTTACGAGTATTTCTATCTCGTTTCTAAAAAGAAACGAGTTTCTTCGTCAAAGCCGATTAGCAAAAGACTTTGAGGATTTTAATGTACCTACTTTAAGTAATTAGGAAAGGAATTAAAGCTAAGAATAACATGACATTTCAATTTGTAGGTAATCTGTTTTTCAAGGAATAAGGTCGTGTTTTGTGTGAACTGATATAAAATAGGATTTATTTAGTCTGAAGACAATATCATAATTATTACTCATCATCTGCCTAGCCTTTTTCCAACTACATTGGGGTCGGCTTCCAGTCAAACCGGATTCAGCTGAATACCAGTGTTTTACGTGGAGCGGCTGCCTACCAGACCTCCGCAACCCATTAACTGGATAACACGGTACTTCTTGGCAAGACTGGAGTCAGATTTACTGGCTTCTGACAATCCGTAACGACTGCCAAAGATCTACAAATGACAGCCGGGACCAACGGCTTAACGTGCTTTCCGAGGCACGGAGGAAACTCGGTATGTCGGAAGATGGTGGATGGATCCACAGACCAACCTTGGCAAGCGTTGCTTAACCTTTAAGATCGACCCGTGCGGCTGTTATTATTTAGCCACGAGCTCTTCAATATCATAATTATTACTATGATTGAATAATTAAACTTTCTTAAGACTAGCCACGATTATTCTCTAGACTCATCATATCAGCCCAAGGACATCCACTGCTGGACATGGGCCTCCCCAAGTGACACCACGTAACCCGTCCCGTGCCTCTCCAATCTATCGGCTACCCGCGATCCTCACCATGTCATCGTTCCACCTTGTGTTTCTAGACTAATATTATTACTTTTAAGTTTCAATATTGTTTTAAAAAAACCTATTTAAAATCTCAAGGCAATAGCCACATTTCGTTATTCATTCATTCATTCATTCTACGGACAACATTGGTTCCAAACAAACATCCTAAAGAAAAAGGATTTTCAGAGTGGCAGCTCGTATCACCTTACGGCTTAAATAGACTTAAAAACCGTCTCATACAATATTAGAACGTATTGATACTTTAAGTGCGAGTAAAGCCCACAGAACAAAATAAAAGGCTCTAATGTAACTTCAGAACAAACCAGGTAACCTGGTAAAGCTCCTGACATTGAACTTTAAACAATATTCGCTACGCTTAGGCCCCTGTCTCACAGCCGTCGATTAGCGGAAAGCGAGTAAGGAAATTGAGATGGGTTACTTGGCTACATTGGGCTTGGAATTATCTTGCGTCAATTTATCGGCGACGACGTCTCTCGGCTGATATGATAATAATGATGATTTATCTATCTATCTATCTACCTAGCCTAGTTGGTCCCACTGCTGGGCAAAAGTCTCCCAGTCCCTTTTCCAAACAACTCTGTTGTATTTGCTATGTCGGGCCAGTCTATTCCTTAGGAGTCGAGCTCGTCCCGCCATCTCCGCCTAAGCCTGCTGCGATGTCTTTTGGCATTCAATGGGGGCCATTTTATGGTTCTTTTTGCCCATTTCTCGTTTGATATTCGGCAGACATGTTTGGCCCAGTTCTATTTAAGCTTATTGGCCTTTTGGGCAACGTCCATGATTTAGAGTGACGAATTAAAAATATAAGGTTAAAAACACAAGTGAACTAAGCTTACCGACATAGACCGAAGATTATTGTCAAACTTATGTGGCAGTGGGCAGGGCACACTGCTCGCAAAATAGATAGTTGAAAAGTACTGGGCTAGCAAGCGTGTACAGGAAGACGCAGTATTGGAAGGCCCCCCACAAGGTAGACCATGGGATGCGAGACCCTTGGACTTCTTTCGGCTATTAAAAGTTTTGGTCAGGCGACCGCGTACCTGAAGACTCAACGCAGGAAGGATGTGGAAATCTGCTTTATGCGAGAAGCTTAGGCGTATGTCCATCAAAGGATGAAAAGCTGATTATATTGAGTAGAACTACCAATTAGAAAGGAGTTGAGGAGCAATGAGTAGCGAATGTCTTTTTAAAGCCCCTGTCACTACTGCACTGCAGCAAACTAGTGGGGAGAAAGAGAGCAGCCAGCTTGCCAGCTTGCAGTGTGAAAGCTAGCGATCATCTGTTAATATCTTATGTATGTAAATATATGCTCTTTTACTGACACGGGATTTACCTACATCTAATGAATATTGGAAATACTCTATATTGAGATAATATTCGATCGCTAATCGCTTCCTCGTCGACTGTAGGACAGGTGCCTTGCGGACACTCCACCACATTTATAATAGAGCTACAACACATTGCCAAGAGAATTCATACTTTATTATGTACTCCAGTAAGTTGGAAATAGCTTGAGGGTTATCAAAGTTTTATGACACATTATTGAAAGGACTTAATTTAACAGGCAGTTTTGCTGCCATTAGAAGAAAACGAAGTAAGCGATTTTCGACATTAGGAAAATATCTGAAGGTCGGAAATCGATTACTTCGTTTTGTGTAGATACGTCTTTTTTCTTATGGCGGCAGTCTATGGTCACATGCCAAAGTCCAGTTTTGAAGGGTTATAGTTTTGATAGTGTTGTGGAAAATCAACAGATTTGAAAACTGACTTATCTATGAAACCATGCTTTGGCATCTGCTTAAAGTTAGGTAGTTAATTATGGGTTGATATTTTAGTAAGACTTTATGACTTGGTTAATTTTTGTACCAACATAGAAAACATATTCATAGATTAAATTAACATAACTATGGTTTAGTAATCCTAAAAGAAATATTATAAAGTTAGGAACATCGTTTAACAGAACCATATTACTTCAGTGTTTAGTAATAAAATTTTCGAAAATAGAATAGAATAGAAAACTCTTCATTATGTACATCATATACTTTATGACAAAATTGATGAAAAAAAAAAGAAAAAAAAAACCAAAAAATATTTTAACAATTATACGTATACTCTGTAAAACAAAGGTAACACAAATTTCATAGAACAATGTAATGGAGTAAGATCCTAGAACTGCCAGACCTCTCTTATTTTGACACAAGTGTGTGGTATAGAGTAAGAGTTAGTGTGTACTTGCTAGCTTCTCAAACAAGGCCGTTCCCATACAAGGAAATATTTAGGACCTACCTAAACACAAGAAAACCAAAAGTTATCAATGAGGCCCTGAAGGCAAGTTCCGTACTTACTCGTGAACGACTGAACACGTACTTAAGTAAGCATAATTGTTTGAAAACCGACGAGTCGTGCAACTGACGTATAAGATTGATAGAACCTTTGTGGAGATATAAAATTACTGAATGTGGCATGGTCAGGGGACGTTTCTGGACATAAGTAAGTCAACTTTTAATAACCACATATGAAGTTAGAGAAAAATACAAACGCATTTGAAGGGTTAGTCGTGTTTTTAAAGACAGCTTGCTTTGTTAAATAATACCTGAGATTTTCAGAATTAATAATTATCTTTGAATGGATGGAAAGTAGAAAAAAGGAGACATTACTTAGTTAGGTAAACATCCTGTTCCATTCACGTTAGTCGTTGTTGTTAACCAATGAATTGGTTAGCTTTAGTTTATTTTTTACTTAATACATAGGAGGACGTTACATTTTCAAGTTTCATGATGAAATGTGAAAAATGCTCCGCAGACTCACACAAGAGACTCTAATATAACTTTTATATTTGAATATAAATGCCTACTTACTAAAAATATAAGTCGAAGTTACCTACTTGTAATTCTAGAATTTCTTTCCACGAATATAATAGAAAGGCCCCGAAGTTCCCAAACATTATTCACGAAAACATTATTTTTACAAGAGGCTTAGGCGTTATTGAAGAAAACTTTTTGTATTTAGCCCTCAAGCTCCGCACTACAAACAAAGATATAAAGCGCGTTATCCAACTCTCTTGGAGCGCACTCCATCAAACTTGGCTCTTCCATTTCACCCAAATTCTTTTATGCCCGAATTTACCAAGCCTAGTAAATTAATCTTCGTACAGATTGGGACAATGGGGGACTTAGCAACATAATACAGAATTCCCGTTGGCAAAATTTTGCGCCTACAAAAGATTTGTTCTAAATAAATGAAGCTTTCGGTTTAGGGATTTCTTTATAGCATCTACGAGTTAAATTTGATTTTTGGAAACAATGATAGCGGAGCACCGTTTCACCTGCCTTGTACCTTTTGTTAGATGCCTACCCCCTCTGGCACCTTAATTATGTCCGTATAAATCGACAGAGCCGAAAACAGTCGTAAAATTCGTTCACAAAGGGAAATGAGTAAAATTGTACGGACGAAAATATCCGTTAGCCTTTCATTTGGAGTAACTTACTCACTTGTTGTAATTTTATGGAAGAAACGGAGCTATTCTTGGAAGTTTTATGCTTTCATTTCTCAGTCAATCATCTCGGTCTATTGTAGTTCAAGTTCCGCCATGTTTTACACTCGTTTTTTTCTGTTCTTTTTTTAAAACAATGTCACGCCAACGATCAAGTGACTTGTACATTAACATAGGTGCTTGAAGGTCCTATGTAAATTCACAAAAAAAAAAAAAAAAACAAAATAAAAAATTAAAATTCACATTTTATCGTATGTTCGATTGTGAACGACTCCGCTGCGTTTCAGGTCGTTGTTTGATTCCAGCATTGCACAAAAATTTGTTTAGTCTGCAGGCCTATTGCTTCAGGTATTTGTGGAATTTGTGTGTCTATGAACGCGTGCACTGTAAAATACGGAAAAAATACGAAGCCAAACACGTGTAAGTATTGACTTCAGATATCCAGGGTTACTAAGTAACACGAATTTGAAGAAGTAGGAAGATGATGATGATCTTGTTGAAAGATCATCATCATCTTCCTACTTCTTGATAGTGCTATTTGATTCCGTGTTTTAGAAAGCACGTATAAGCCGGTGGTCTCGGCTGCCAAATGGCGGTCGTCAAATAAACCATGTCAGAGGCCTTTGAGACGGTTTAGAGACTCTGACACTCTGGCAGCAAGGTCCAACGACCCCACACACCCCGTGTGGGGTCGTTGGACCTTGCTGCCCACACGATAAGAAGAAAAAAGTGCTATTTATCCTGTATAGCTGCGTCTCTACCTCACACAGGAATCATAATGTTTTAAGAATTCACCCCTCCTTTTAAGGATAAAAAGTCATCAAATGACTCCTCTCGTTCTGGGCGCAGCAGAAGGGAGTGTCAGACTCTTACTGACTTGAACCCATACGTGTTTCCGCTTTAACTCTTTCGAACAAATACCGCAACAAGAAATCACGCCTGAGTTTGTAACCATCCATCATAAACCACACCCTAATTAATTTGTTTGCAACTTAGCATGTCGCCTTCCAAACATCTATGTTTGTCGTCTTTCCTGATAGTCACCTCCTTTCTAGCCATAATCATCTTTACACAATCCACCCATCGTTTCTCTTGACCTACGTTCGTCAACAATGAATCAATTATATAATTAAATTAAGTCATCTGCCTAGCCTTTTCTCAACTAAATTGGGGTCGGCTTCTAGTCAAACCGGATTCAGCTGAATACCAATGTTTTACGTGGAGCGGCAGCCTACCAGACCTCCACAACCCATTAACTGGGTAACACAGTACTTCTTGGCAAGACTGCAGTCAGATTTACTGGCTTCTGACAATCCGTAACCACTGCCAAAGATCTACAAATGACAGCCGGGACCAACGGCTTAACGTGCTTTCCGAGGCACGGAGGAAACTCGGTATGTTAAGATGGTCACCCATCCACAGACCAACCTTGGCAAGCGTTGCTTAACCTTTTAGATTGACCCGTGTGGCTGTTACTATTTAGCCACGAGCTCCTCAAATATAATTAAATTCAATCAACATAATTAAATTAAGTATTATGCCTAAAATTTGGAGAGGTACTTCAACTCACTTGTGTCAAAGTAATTTAATTCGAACTATCATAAATCAAGTACCTCCTATTCTCGAATTAATTTAGATCAAGACCTAAGGGTTAGCTTTTGTAGTCTATATTACATACAGCAACTATTGTTGTAGTCTATATTACATACAGCAACTATTGTTGTAGAATAACGATATGTGAGCCTGTAACTGAGGTACATATTATGGAAATTATGGAATCTTGCTTGAACTTAATTAATTGTATTTCTTTGTTTTTTGGTAACAATTTACGGACCAGTTAAGCCTACATGTAAGGTTAATAAGCCAAGATGTGGGTATTTATATAAAATCCTACGTATAAAGCAACCATAGATACATTTTAATGTTTGCTAAATTTAATATTAGTATTAAATTTAGTAAATATAAGAATATAGTTATTATTATTTTCTATCTAAATATTAATTCGTTTATTTAATTGTATCGGATCAGAGTGAAGTATGACAACACTTTGTATGTTACTACTGACGTTTGAAAGTGAGTTGAAATGGAGGCATTCGTCATTCGACGGTTGAACCGAACACTTGTCAGAATTAAATCCGTTTATATCACTTAAATCATAGTTTCATTTGAGAGATAAAGAATAGATCCTTTATCTCAGAATTGGGATAAGTCAATTACGCCTACAATTTTGAAGAAATATTGCAAAAATAACCACGTGTTTTTTTTTGGTTTTGTGCACGAAAGTCACTGGTATCTGATTAACAAATGGATAAAAATAGTGGTCATCGCAAGAGCGATAAGCATAAACGTCATCGTGACCGGAGCAGAGAAACAAGAGCAAGCACTACGCATAAACGTCGGCGATATCGTCCCAGCCGGGGCTTGAATGGGAGACGCAGCAGACGAGGGCGCAGTAGGCGTTCAGAATCCAGCATCGAGCGTCACACACCTCCTCTTCCTGGTCACGTGAGTACCCCCAATGTTCTTAATAGTGACACGCAAGCGTTTTTTGCTACTTTAGTGGAAGCTTTAACGAGTAGTCGACCTCAGGGTAACAAATTTCCCATGCTAGGCAATGTGATTCCAGAGTTTGACCCTATGGTTAAGAGTCAGACTATAGTTATGTGGATCAATAAAGTTGAGGAATGTGCGAGGCTCTACGGTTGGGGCGACGATCAGATATTACATTATGCGCTGCCTAAACTGTCAGGGATTGCCAAATCATGGTACCAGGCCCTTCCATCTATGTCATATTCATGGCCTGAGTGGAAGGGCAAACTAGAGCAGTCATTTCCGAGCAGTGAAGACTATGCTGAATTACTAACCGAGATGCTGTCAAAACGTGTGAAATATAACGATTCGTTAGAGCATTATTATTATGAAAAAAATAATCTGCTAAATCGATGCGAAATACATGGCAAACGGGCGGTAGATTGCCTACTATATGGGATTGAGGATCGGTCATTGAGATTAGGCGCGAAAGCAGCAAAATGTCAGGAGCCGGAGCAGGTTCTCACATATTTTCAATCAATCAAGCAACATCTTCGTGAACCAGATAGATCAAGGGTGAACTACGATAAACGTAACAACACTACCTCTTCATTATCCGGTAATAGTTCTAAGCAGACGGCAAATGGCAGCGAAACTAAAACTACGAAGTCACACAATAACGCGTCAATTGTATGCTTTAACTGCAATGAACCTGGGCATTTCAGTTCGAGATGCACAAAAAAGATATTGAAGTGTAATGTTTGTACCAAATTAGGTCATTTGTCAATTAATTGTCCCAGATTACCCCCTGACTCGGCTAATAAAATTGATAAACCTAAAGAAAAAGAAGTGATGCGTATTGAAACAAATAATTCTATTAACAGTAAATATTTAATGTATCTGAAACTCAACGGTGAAGTAATTCAAGGCTACGTGGATTTGGGTAGCCAATGTACCCTGATTCGTCACAGTGAGGCTGTTAGGAGGGGAATTACGTGGACTGATAGCAACTTGCCGACTATGAGGGGTATAGGTGAGAGTATAGTAATACCATTGGGCGTATCAAACGTTATTATTGAAATTCAAGGTATTGTGGAGGAAGTCACGGCGTACGTGGTTGATGATAGTGTTATTAAATATTCAGCTTTAATTGGACATAGTTTCACAGAGAAACCAGGTATAGTCATAACGAAAACTACACATTCACTAACGTTTACTCGTGATCATTCAGTTAAATTACAATTAAGTTTGAAAACCGATATTGTAATACCCCCTAAGGAAATGTATCCATTACCGTGTATTTGCACAAACAAATATTCGGGTGTAGTCCACGTTAGTGGCTCCTTACGCGGCATGTCACAGAACGAATATCATTTGATGCCGGGTGAATATGAAATCGAAAATGAAGAGGTTATGATACTAGTGCAAAACTTTAGTGACAATACGGTTTGTTTAAATAAAGATACGCTCATTATACGAGTTATTTGTACCAGAGACTTCTTGAGTATTAATTTATTAGATTTTGAAAATGCTGAGACTAATCTGGCTTTCAATTATGGCAAACATCTTAGTGAAAATGAGGTTAACAAATTAAAAGATCTTCTTAAAAGGTATGAAACGTGTTTCTCGGATAACCTAAAAGAACTTGGATTGACTAATGTAGTTCAAATGGAAATTGAATTAAGTGACTCGCAACCAGTAGTTTATCGTCCGTATAGGCTCTCCTTTCCGGAGCGTAGACAGGTTTAATCTATGGTGAAGGAAATGATCGATGCAGGCATAGTATGCGAGTCGAACTCGCCTTACGCTAGCCCAGTTTTACTGGTAAAGAAAAAGACTGGCGAAAGCAGATTATGTGTCGATTATCGTGCATTAAATAACAAAACAAAAAAGGAACACTATCCGCTACCCTTGCTTGATGATCAACTTGATAGGCTGGCTGGTAATTCTTTATTTGTAAGTTTAGACCTCGCATCTGGCTACTACCAGATTCCAGTAGAGGCGAAATCTCAAGACAAGACTGCATTTGTTACTCCTGATGGGCAATATCAGTTTAAACGCATGCCTTTCGGTTTAGCAAACGCTCCTTCTATTTTTCAACGAGCAATAAATAAAATACTGTCGAAAGTCAGTTATACGATCGTTTATATGGATGATGTATTGATTCCTTCACAATCTTTTGATCAGGGAATAAGACGGTTAGAGGAGGTATTTAAACTTTTAATAGACGCAGGTCTTACACTTAAGTTAAAAAAATGTAGTTTTTTCTGTACCGAGCTAGAGTTCCTAGGATTTCATGTTAGTGGTGAGGGGATACGCCCAGGAAAACGCAAAACATTAGCTATAGAAAACTTCCCAATTCCGCGAAACGTTCATGATGTCAGACGATTCATCGGCCTAACTAGCTTTTTCCGGAGGTTCGTAAAGGACTTCGCCCTTATTGCCCGTCCACTAACAGACCTGTTAAAGTCTAAATTTGAATGGAAATGGACGGCGGAGGAGGCGGAGTCGTTTAGAATTTTGAAGGCTAAATTAGTTGAACGCCCTATCTTGGCCTTATACGACCCACAACTAGAAACTGAAATTCATACAGACGCTTTGAAGCTAGGTATTGCAGGGATTCTCTTACAGCGAGGTTCAAACGGCTTACTTAGGCCAGTGGCGTATTACAGTCGTAAAACTACAGTAGACGAACAAAAATTTCATTCCTTTGAGTTGGAAACCTTAGCGGTTGTCGCATCTTTAAATCGTTTCCGAGTCTATTTACTAGGGCTAAAGTTTAAAATAGTCACAGACTGTAACGCACTACGTACCACTTTAACTAAGAGGGATCTTGTACCACGAATTTCTCGCTGGTGGATCCAGTTTCAGGAGTATGACTGCGAAATTGAGTACAGACCGGGTTCGCGTATGGCTCACGTAGATGCTCTCAGTCGTGCCCCTGTCAGTGAGCCAAGCGATGTGGATACGGAACATGTTTTAGATGTTTTACATGTAGATGCTCGTGATTGGATCGCTACTGTACAGGGTGATGATAGCGAAATAAAACGTATAAGAGACATCTTAGAAGATGACAAGACGAAATATGTAGCTGACGTACGTAATAATTATCAGTTGAAAGGTATTTATGTGTATAAAATTTTAGACGAAGGATTGCGATGGGTAGTTCCGCGGGGTTGTAGGTGGCAAGTGCTGCGCATGAATCATGATGAGGTGGGCTATTTTGGCTTCGAAAAAACCTTGAGTCGTATCAGAAGCATGTTTTGGTTTCCAAAAATGCGTAGGTTTACTAAGAAGTATGTCTCAGTTTGTTTGGAGTGTGCGCATCATAAAGCACCTGGTGGTCCCAAAGAAGGAACGCTACATCCCATACCTAAGTTGGAGAAACTATTCCATACACTCCATGCCGATCATCTAGGCCCGTTCATTCGCTCTAAGAGAGGCAACATGTATTTGCTTGTTATTATAGACGCCTTTACAAAATGTATTAATATTAGAGCTGTAAAATATACTAAGACGACTACGGCAATCAAGGCATTTAAGGAACATTTTAGTTATTTCGGCGTTCCTTCTCGTCTCGTAACGGATCGTGGCTCTTGCTTCACAAGTGCAAAATTTAAAAATTTTATGGGCCAATTAAAAATAAAGCACATCTTGAATGCAGTAGCTACTCCAAGAGCGAATGGACAGGTCGAAAGGTTTAACCGAACCATAATTGATGCTCTGAGTAAAATGTCATGGCGGAAATGACACCTTATGGGACGATTATGTCGGTGATGTTCAGTTAGGTATTAATACCACTATTAATAAGACAACAGGGAAGAGTCCCTCTGAGCTGTTGTTTGGCTGCAGATTGATGAATGCGTCGGAAAATGTATTAACTGACGTAATTGTCGAAACAACTGAACGAATCGAAGGTGATGCGTTAATAAAACTAAGGTCAAATGCTAGGGAAAGGATAGAATTACAACAGGATTATGCTAAAAGGCGGTTTGATAAGCATAGGAAGAGTCGGACAAAATATAACGTAGGTGATTTAGTCAGGATAGAAAGGACCGTAATAGACAAAGATCATGTAGGAAAATCGCATAAACTCATCCCCAAATTTCAGGGCCCCTATCGAATCCTCAAAATATTACCTAATGACAGATTTCTCGTTGAAGACACCCCATTAACAAGAAAAGGCAACAAGAGATATGAAAACATTGTTGCGCTAGATAAAATCCATCCCTGGATGAATTTTAAAGGTTACGCCAGTGAAAGCACTGACAGTGATCTGAGTGAGGGTGCAGAAATAGAGGTAGAAAGAGAGTGATCTATCATTCTACATAGCAGGTGGAAATAATAATTATATTTAATTTTGTCGATATTGATAATATGCTTTAATTAACATGGGTCAAGCAACTTCCCTGATTAAAATGAGTAGAAATTGCGTGTCACTGTTAAGGATATATAATTATGTATCTTTACACGAGCAATCAGTGCAGATAATGAATGGCATTGAGAAAGATGTCGCACATATTATGATTGCAAGATAGTGAGTAAGATTATACGATGTGAGCAAAATTTGTCACAGAGGTCAGTGCAGATTATGAATGGTACCAAGATAACGGTGCCGCACAGTTGACCGAAGATCGTGACAGATTGTGCAAGAAACAAAGAATGAGAATGCAGATCCAGCTTCATGAATTTGAATTGTGATAAAGATTTGTGACCTAGATAAAAACGATAAGCTGAATTGAGATAGACTTAGATGTAGCATGAATAAGAAGACATTTTGCAATTTTGATTGTGATAAGAATTTGTGACAGACATCAGACAAAGACAAGAATATAAGCTATAGATATAGGAAGGTAAGCTCACCTTAGTTGAACTATAAAGTAAACTGAAATTTATATTGTGAAAATGAATGAAATTAGTTGTAGAAGTATGGATTCATAGTGAAATTATTTCTTATATTTTGTTTTTTTATTTTTTATATTATCTTGTGTTATCAAATTGGCTATTATATAAATTTACACCAAACAAGTGAGAGGACTCACTTATACAGGACGGCCGAGTTGTAAGGTTAATAAGCCAAGATGTGGGTATTTATATAAAATCCTACGTATAAAGCAACCATAGATACATTTTGATGTTTGCTAAATTTAATATTAGTATTAAATTTAGTAAATATAAGAATATAGTTATTATTATTTTCTATCTAAATATTAATTCGTTTATTTAATTGTATCGGATCAGAGTGAAGTATGACAACACTTTGTATGTTACTACTGACGTTTGAAAGTGAGTTGAAATGGAGGCATTCGTCATTCGACGGTTGAACCGAACACTTGTCAGAATTAAATCCGTTTATATCACTTAAATCATAGTTTCATTTGAGAGATAAAGAATAGATCCTTTATACAATTGATATATTTTTATTTATTTATTTAGGCCCAGAAAGAGATAGTAGGATGAACTGGATTCCTTCTTAGAGGACTGGCCAAAACGGTGAAAGTGGAAGGAGGGATGGATGAGAGGCTTTTGCCCAGGGCCTCAAGTCTGCGTGGTCTATCGTGGATCACATCATCAAATTCAATCAGTTTAGATTGTGGTGAAATGCGAGCCTATCAACAGTAAAAAAAAACTGGCCAAGTGCGAGTCGGATTCTCACACGAAGGGTTCCTTACCATAAACCGAAAAAATTACGTTTCTTGTATCAGAGTCCTTACATTTTTTATTTTTGTAATAGCGGCAACAGAAATACATACTCTGTGAAAATTGCAACTGTCTCCCTATTACGGTTCTAGAGATATAGAACGCTAACAGACAGACGGACGGATAGACATAGGGATGTATGGACGGACGGATCGACGAACGGACGGACAGCGGTGAGTTAGTAATAGAGTTATAGTAATAGGAAAACTGACCTCCCATCATCATCATCTGCCTGGCCTTTTCCCAACAACATTGGGTTTGGCTTCCAGTCAAACCGGATTCAGCTGAATACCAGTGTTTTACGTGGAGCGGCTGCCTACCAGACCTCCACAACCCATTAACTGGGTAACACGGTACATCTTGGCAAGACTGGAGTCAGATTTACTGGCTTCTGACAATCCGTAACGACTGCCAAAGATCTACAAATGACAGCCGGGACCAACAGCTTAACGTGCTTTCCGAGGCACGGAGGGAACTCGGAAAACTGACCTCTAATTTCTTATCTAATCTTATTTAATCAGGCACTATTGAACATCCAGATCAAGACAAAAGCACATCACAGTTCATGTTAGAAATATTCGCCGAAGCTTTGAACGAAAATGAACACTTGCCCTTAAAAGCAAAACTAATGGTCTGGTTATTAAGTCAGCTCCCAAAGTAGCACTTACGTGTCAATGACCAGAACTAGAGGAACGACAAAATGTGGACTGGACGAGGTCAAGTTGGTAAATGGGTACGAATTGTTTTATTAGGAGCTATAATGTTATTGGAACCGATGGACGCGAGTAAGATTATTTTGATAAGTTTTTGGAAAAATCCAGTGATGACAATAAGTTTAAAAAATATGTTTTGACCATGCGTCATCAGTTAAATTATGGAATAATCATCATCTGCCTAGCCTTTTCCCAACTATATTGGGGTCAGCTTCCAGTCAAACCGGATTCAGCTGAATACCAGTGTTTTACGAAGAGCGGCTGCCTACCAGACCTCCACAACCCATTAACTAGGTAACACGGTACTTCTTGGCAAGACTGGAGTCAGATTTACTGGCTTCTGACAATCCATAATGACTGCCATAGATCTACAAATGACAGCCGAGACCAACGGCTTAACGTGCTTTCAGAGGCTCGGAGGAAACTCGGTATATTAAGATGGTTACCCATCCACAGACCAACCTTGGCAAGCGTTGCTTAACCTTAAAGATCGACCCATGCGGCTGTTATTAAATTATGAAATAATCATTTGGTTTTTTATTTTCTCGGGTCCCACTTCCTAGAGACCCGGTCCTTTGGTAGGCGTACGAGGGGCTGAAGCCAACTCGCAGAGGCCTCTTTAGACATTTCAAATGGAATGGGACACCAACCGACGATTATCCCTGTATGCACTGTGAAAGTATACCCAAGGACAATCCCCGGCTGGAGCAGGACTATTGCAGAATATGGAAACAAAAGATGAAACGCTATGGGTTTGGCTGGTTTAGTGGACTAATAATCGTTTACTATGGAATAACTATTGGCCCCTGCCTGACCATTGACAATTAAAACGGCTTTAAAATGGCAGGGGGTGACTTGCACACTCAATAAATGGGCCCCCCGAAAAGGGTCGCTAGCACAAAGTAACGTAGCGCCAAAGGGGCAACATATCCCGAGGTGCTAGAAGAGTGGAGGTATACCACGGCTATCAGGACAATCCCGGAAGTACGGTCAAGATCCCTACCAGCACCTTACTGGATTATACATCCTTCTCCCGAGCACGTTTGCTCTTGCGAATCTCCACTCAGACCGGCCGATTAAGGCAAGAAAGAGGTGGGAGCTCTGTTCCTCGTCAGTTTTCACCCCGGCCAGCCAATAAAGGCAAGCCGGAAATGAGGAACAAGAATTCTCCCTGGAGATCAGGTCCGTGGGGTCGCCAGTGCCCAACAGTTCGCCACTAAACTGCCTTGCGGAATTATTATTATGATTGATCAGCTGATGAATGACAAGGTTTAAGATTTAAATTGAGTGGCGCAAAATGGAACTAATGAAGAATATTTACAAACATAATACAGTAAAAATTAGGTACTTTATTGCACACCACATAATTAAATAAAGAACAAAAAGTGTACAATGGGCATTCTTACTGCAGCAATAATAATATTTTACGGATACTTTACAGAATAGAATAATTTCAGAACAACAAACTTTAAAAAGTGCTCTGGCCGGCACTAAAAACTTTAACCACTTCAATTCCCGGCAGAGGCAATGTGACCGCAGCTGTCAAGTTTATTTCTACTATTCATACTTTGTAAGGGTCGTTAAGATTGTCTAGGAAATTCAAAACATGTTGTAAAACAAAACTGCCAATCCGTTTCGCATGCAAACTTATTAGACGCTAAAGATCGAGTATTTATGAGCGTATGGAGGTATGCGGATCAGAGAGTAAGGTCCCGCAAACCTCCATTGAAAAGGGAGGATCCTCTGACTAGGCGGTTGATGTGCCTGGCGGACAACTGCCCGATGATTGATATTTGGGCTGATGTTTATGTTCAAATCGCACGTTAAACTCTGTTTGCGCGATGCAGGATTTCGACGTAGTATTCCGCTGCTACTTGAATAGATGGCGTTGCGGTTATTTTTGTTGCAATGTAGATTTTCTCCGTTGCTTTTACTTGTGGCGGCATTGATGCCACTACAAGCGTTTCCTACGGCAGCCTTATGCTGAGCGATGGCCGTTTTGCGCGAATATGACGCATATCTTCCCAATTATTATAACTAAGTTTTATTTTTATTTTATTTTTTTGGTATGCGTCATGATTGGCGCAAATAAACGCTTCTTTCTATTCTTTCTTTCTTTCATGTCATACAAACTTTTAAGTCGTTATTGTTCGGCATGTATAAACCGATTTTAATTAAGTTAACTTCATACGCATTAAGCAGGAAACATAGGTCCAAAAATTTAGTACTTAGAGAAAATTTTCGAATAATAGTGGTACACCTAACTTCGACCGATTTTCCATACCAAAAGAGATTTATTTCTCTTTTTAACCGACTTCAAAAAAAGGAGGAGGTTCTCAATTCGGTTGTATATTTTTTTTTTTTGTTTGTTACCTCATAACCCCGTCATTTATGAACCGATTTGTATTTTTTTTTTCATCTGAAAGGGTATCCTTTTCGATTGGTCCCATTGTCACCATGTCAGAATCTAATTATGGGATCTCGTGAAAATCGAGGGCAACCCTCAAATTTTATAGGCACATACAATGTTTTTCATGAACTTTCTACTCAATTCAGATATTTGTGCCTGGTAATCATTATCTCATGTTGCTGACCTGATGATGAAAGGTATAAATTAGGATCTGATGATGAGATCCCATGAAAAATGTTTGTTCAGCGATACTTTAGCCAATTGCAAGCCGATTTGGATGATTCTTTTTTTGTTTGAAAGAGTATTTTCCTGGACTGGTCCCGTTTCAATTTGGTAAAGATCTGATGAAGAACTTCGGAGGTAAGCAACGGAACTCTTCAATTAATGATAGCAAAGGGATCGGGATTGCTGAAATCGCATATTTTTTTAGTGTTTACACCAGTTCTTAACATAACATTGCGCCGGTACGCTGTTAATGGGTACGCAGGTACCTAGGTACCACTAAAAAGTGAAATATAAAAAACTTAGTTACAAAAAATACAACCGACTTCCAAAAACAAAACACTACAAGGTACAAAGTAACTTCGGAAGAAAGAAAAGAACTTTAATTTCGGAAGTCGGTGTCAAAAAACGAAAAAGTAACCAAAAACACCGACACCGACTTCCGAAATTAAAGTCTTTTTCCTTTCTTCCGAAGTTATTTTGTACCTTGTAGTGTTTTGTTTTTGGAAGTCGGTTGCATTTTTAAATAAGACGTTTCAAAAATGTTCTATATTTTTGTATCTTGCTATATGCAGCCGCAACTTACCAGGTGTGAAACTTGTAGTCGTGGGTATAAACCCACACAGACGCTTTACTGTGTGCAGTTTCTTTCATTACCACTGCTCTCAAAACGGTGAAGGAATTTCGTACAATAATTTGCAGACATGACAATTTGCAGATATCTCTTGATTCGATCACCTTAAGAAATTCTGTGTATAGCTATTTCCAGTGGGAATAAATATAGACTGATTAAACTATCTTCAAAAACAGCACTGACCTCTAACAGAATCATAATATTCTCAACGTTCAGAACAAAATGGTCTCTATTCATTCTGTTTCACCGAGTAAATAAATCACCGAGATCGTGCCAGCTTCGAGACCCGCAGTCAATTAAGTAATTGCTTCATCGAAATCAAACCAATTGCGAACAAATAACTGGCTCTACAGAAACATTTCCACTCCCGAGGGTCTCATATAAAGTGACAAACACAACGACCCGAACGATACAAGTAAAACCACAGGTAAACGATTGTAGGTATATCCAAAAAAGCGAGGGACAAAATCCTGAAAACGCAAATTCCAAGCCGTTTGATCGCAATCATTACGTCTGACGTATCAAACGGCAGGATCCACGACATAAGCCTCCAACAGAAAAATGAAACTTGCAAGCAGGCCATAAAAATCGTCAATTTTACGGATTTCCGAATTTCGATGTGCGATTCACCGTGAACAGTGAATGCTTGGGCGAGCGAAAACTTACAACAATAGACAGTTTTCTAGCGCGTAAATCTACCTTTTAGTTGGCAACCCTATTGGTGACGACGTTACGGATTGTCGTGATTTTCTATATCGTGTTCTGTTGGTAAGTGGCAACCCTAATTTTACGTGGCCTTTTAGAGCCTTTGTGATGTTTCAAGAAGCAGATATTTATGGCACGTATGATATTCACCCTTGTATAGCTCCTCGGCCGGTAGTATGGCAAAATTGCTGTCGTTTGTGATAATACTCGTAATTTAAAACGACAACAGCCCTTAGGGTTGGCTGCTGATCGAAGGGTCGTGGGCTCGAATGGGAATCTATTAGGTCATTACCCGCAGACAACTTATCGGACCATGTCGTTCTGATGACTCGTGAAAATTACAAGATGGCGAATCGCCTGGGAACGACGGCCGGACGTAATAACTACAATGTGTTGTGGCGCAGGAAGAGTTCCTTAATCGACACTTTAGTTAACGGATTGGTGACTGCAGTGTATTTGCATACTAATGAGTGTCATTACTACTGTGATGAAGGAAGATGACCGCTAGATATAGAGGGGTTACACGCAGCAAATGACTTTACCTCATTGGGATGTATGTGTTCAAGTTGTTTGGGGTTGCAACACAAGGGCGATGAGGTCCGAGAACCAGACATTTTTCAAGACATCGCCAAGCGGTTACTCAACTCTTCACATGACCGGTCCTTCTATGACGTGTCAATGATATCATGATTCCGTTATGAGAGAGAGACTCCATTACTTTTTCACATTGGATTTTTGATGGCAATGACAGATCATACGCATAGCAGGTGGGAACAAGGCTTTAATACGCATCGTGGCAAAGTTATTTCTTTCTCACTAAGATAAGATCAAACATTAAATTCTCTATGAGCTCACTTTTGCTTTATTATTTCAAGATATATTTAGCATCTTTTAGATACACATTTTACTAGTAAATAAATAACCACAAGTAGGTATTTCAGCACTGTAATAATTCTGAAACTAATGAGGTACACAGCCAGTCCTATAACAATTATATTTTAGTGATTTTATGTAAATGTATCATAATTAAACCAAACGAGCTAAGTAGGCGTATAGTAGTCTTGATAAACATCTCAGAAAGAATACCGTTGGGCGCGTAACGAGTTCAAAATGTTTACCTAAATAATTAGGGCTGCTACAATCTGGATCAGAATCTGACGCAAAAATACTAGGTCAAATAGACCTAGTTTTACTTTGTTCCAGTTTGCCATAAAAGGGCATAAAGTACGGAGTATAATTTTGTTACCTATGGAAAAAGGATACAATAAAACATTAAAAAAAAAACAGTATCAAGTTGGGTTGATTTTTCCTTTCAAAGATGTAATAAGTTGACTAATTTACTGCTTTATAGGTCTAGTGGTAGCAAGTGGGACTGCTGAGCTTACTTGGTCAGGCATGGTGTTGTGTTCATCCCAGCTAAAATACTATTAAGTTATCACTGTCCTTGTTTTTAATGATGGGAAATCATCAAATGACTCCTCCCGCTTTGGGTGAAGAAGGAGGGAGTGTCAGACTTTTACTGACTAAAACCGATCCGTTTTCCTCCTGGAGCCCTTTGCGTTCCAAGGCTAAGGTGCCTCTTTCGAACAAATTTCGCAGCCCCAGAAGTTATCATGGTCCTGCGAGCGTGTCTTCAATAGTCCAAAAAAGTTGTTCCCTCTAAAATAAAATCTAAAATTATCTGGCTAAATGTGGATGTGCTATGAGTAGACCTCTCCCTAATCCTTGGGGAATACTGGTGGCACACTATGTTACGTACTGTGTTTAACATTGAAAAATCATTGGTGCAGCGGATCGATAAAATTAATAAAAGCTACAAAAGAATTCCTCCAATAATAAAAATGATATAACGTATATTTGCAGATAATTCCACGATTTTTCAACTCCATTTGTGACCCGATACCTTTTTTATCTTTCTAATGACATGTTTCTTTGTCCGCAGTGTCCAATTATCTTTTACGAAAGATCCAAGAGGATCTCGAATCTTTGGAATCGGAATCAACATTAAAGGTTCCTTTGTGGGGCAATAGGAAATGATTGTTAATTAAATGTAAGCAATTTAATTTGAAAAAATCGAGAAACCTTTAATTGAAATTGATTGATTCCACTTTGTTAAAGTGGTTTGAGTTTTAATCTAGAAGCTGTATTTTTTATTTCTGTTTTAGGATTTATGTTTGTAGAATGAATCAAGACAGATGGGATACACATCACATCATCATATCAGCCGAATTAAGTCCATTGTTGGACATAGGCATCCCTCAAGTGTCGCCACAACAACCGGTCCTGTGCGTCTCGCGTCTATCGGCTACCCGCAACCCTCATCAGGTCATCAATCCACAATGTAGACCGATGACCTAGTGAGGTAGGTGAGGTGGGAGGAAGGTGATCTTTGGGGAGGCCTTTGGGATGGGAGGAGACGGGCGTCAGTCATCGTAGATGGAGGCTTGGAAAACGCTGGTGTGACAACTTAAAGGTATTTGCGGAAGATTAAGTAGAGAAAGTAGAAGTCTATGGAAGTGGAAGCCTATGGGGAAGACTTTTATTTAACAGTGGGACACTACAGATTGAATAAAAAGTAAGTACATTAGGGATGATAACATTTTTAAGTGATTGTTGCTGTTTTCTCCGTGGTAAATAAGCTCTTTCTTCCTTTTTCACCAATTTTCTAAGGAGAATTCGAACTTATAATCTGCTAATCAGTATGGCAGGTACCAAAGGTTTATTATTGGTTTGTTTGGGTTTATGTTTTTGGTATGCGTCATGCTTGGCGCAAATAAACGCTTTTTCTTCTTTCTTTCAAAGATTTTGTTTTTAAATAAAGTTCAATTTTATTTAAAATTAACTCTCATCCATAGTTTAGTTACCGTACCTACCTAAATAAGTATATTCATATCTCACTGGTAACAAGATTAGCTATGCGGCTTGTCGGCTGCATTATTAATTTTCTTGTTACTCGCCCTGTTTAATGTTAACAAGAAGGTTCAAACCTACTTACTTAACTATGTGTTCATTCCCAAGGTCAAGGACAAAGGTCTGGGCTGACACGTTTGAGGGAAAACCTTGAAATATTTCCTTTTGAAATTATGTATGTTTTGATAGCTACCAGAAAGACTGATAAAAAAAATTGCATGTAGCGGAGATGAGAATGTTGAAATGGATGTATAGAGTAACGAGAATGAATAAAATGAGAAATGAACGGAATGACGGAAAAGCTGAAAGGGAACCGCTTGTCTTGGTATGATTATGTGGAAAGAAGGGAAGAAACGCATGTAACTAAAAGAGTTATGAATATAAATGTAGATGGAGGGAGAGGGAGAGGGAGGCCATAGAAAAGATGGATAGATTGTGTGAGGAGTAATATGAAAGATAAAGCAGTTAGTCAAGCGTGACGGCTGGCGTGAGGACAGAATGGCAGAAAAAAACGTGTTATGCTGACCCCAAGTAACATAGAATAAGGGATGATAGCTGTTTAACAATGGGACCTGTAAGTCAAGAGTAGAATTGATTGCTTCTAAGCAAGCATCCTCCATCGTCGATCACACCATTCTCACACACATCACACGCGCGTCGATTGTGTTAAACGTGAGCTTATTGGCAAAGCAAGAAAAAAACCCTGTATAGTAGCGATGCAGATGCTAGATTTTTGGCACATTGTAACTTATGATTAAATATTTCGACGGTTTTTTTATCAACATTATATCAGCCGAAAGACAAACACAAGTGTGTGTGTGTTTGTCTTCTAGATGTGGCCAAAACAACCAGTCCTGTGCGTCTCGCATCCGTCAGCTACCGGCGGCCCTCACCAGGTCATCGGTCCACCTCTCACAAGGCTTTCCAACGCTGCGTCTTCCGGTACGCAGTCGTCACTCCAGAACTTTTCGGCCCCATTGACCATCTGTCTGTATTCTTTTATCAATGTTTCTAATTCAAAACCTGCTTAATGCATACGCTAATTTGCTAATTTCAATTTGAACCAACCGCCAGTTTAACCATTGTCATTGTAACCATAAAACTGAGATCCATTTACCACAAAATGATCTAGAAAAATACCTCCAACCCTTTCACCGTCGAATTTACCTGAAGAAAGTTTCGGAATCAATTTTGTATTTTTATTTGCCTCTAGTGGGGAATGTAATCAATACACATTATGCTCTAAACGGGTTCCGCAGTTAAGTCGTCCCCGGACACAGGTAAACACGTCTTATTTATAATAGAGACGTGATGAGTGGGGGTTCGCTTCTATTCTTCGACCAGTTTATAGTGCCTTTAGTGTTTGGAGTTGGAAATGTAAGGATTATTTTGTTTTTGTAGGTTGGTTTATTTAAACTGAACTTATAGATACTAATCTTCTTCATCTTAACAGCCGGTAGACGTCCACTGCTGGACATAGGCCTCCCCCAAAAGGGGGGTTTGCCATAATCGCCACGCTTGGCAGTCGGGTTGGCGATCGCAGTGTTTGGTATTGCGTTTTACAGAGAACGCTGCTGCCCATTGTCTGTCGAGTCCCTTAGTCGCCTTTTCCAACACCCACGGGAAGTGATGCGTGTTACTGATAATAGTCTGCAGTATTAGGGAAACATATCATCGAATTTAGATAGACAACATTTTATTTTATTTTCTAATTTCACTAATTTTACTTCTTTTTAAAAAAGAAGTAAAATGAGTAAAACCTATTAACCAAATCAGAATGGTATAGTCCACTGCTGGCCAAGGGCCGCCCTCTACCTTTTCCACACACGTCTGTCCTCTGCCATTGCAAGCTAGTTCTACTGATAAGGATGAAGTTCATCTCTCTACCTTCGTCTTGGTCTGGCGCGATGTCGCCTAGAATCGAATGAGACCGAAGTAGTGGTTCTTCCAGACCACAGCTCATCTATCATGCGGCAGACATGTCCAGAAAATAAAATAAAAATGTTATTGATCTAAATTCGATGATAACTTCCCTAAAACTGTAAACTATTGTCAGTAACACACATATCACTTCCCGTGGGTGTCGTAAGAGGCGACTAAGGGACTCGCCAGACAATGGGCAGCAGCGTTTTCTGTAAAATGCAACACCAAATACTGCGATCGCCAACCCGACTGCCAAGCGTGGCGAAATTAGTAAAACTAGTATTATAGTTTTACTAATTTTAGGAAAACTACAGCTAAACTTAATAATATGTTTTATATAATTAAATGTTAATTAATTTAAATTTTATATTTGTTGTGGTACATACTACTACAACAACTCATAACGTCCCACTGCTGGGCTCGGGTCTCAGCTTAATAAGGAGGATATAGCCTTTTTACTTTATTTTTTTAAGGATGGGAAATCATCAAATCTGGTGTCATTTGATGATTTCCCATTTTCCGCTCTGGGTGGATCTGGAGGGAGTGTTAGACTCTTTCTGACTAATAACCATCCGTGTTCCTCCTAGTGCCCTTTGCGTTCCAGAGCTACGGTACCTCTTTCGGACAGATTCCGCAGCCCCAGCAGGCACCTGCCCTAGCGGGTCCTGTCTTCCGTGCTGACATCTCTTTGAGGCAAGCGGGGATCGCAGCGCGCCGCCGACCCAGGAAGGAGTATATAGCCTACTGATACCACGTTGACTAGACGGGTTGATACAGGTTTTTATTTCAAGTTTCCCTTCTCTTTCACTGGTTGTATAGTGGATGTTACTCTATTCGCCTCTTACGAAATCCTGCGATGAAAAGGAGTGGTGACATATTTTTTTATTCTTACTCCGTCACCACACGTTGTGATACATAGGTGGACTAAATGCAACAAGACATTCTCTACCAGTCAACCTATTATCTATCTAGTTGTTAGTTCAGTGCTTTGTGTTCTGTTCATCATCATTTTCGTCGAAGGACGTCAAATGCGTGCTCCGAGCATCGCTATATCGATCGGTACTGTAGTCAAAGAGATTAATCAAAATTTAAGATACTGCTTAACGGAAACAAAATTACAGGTAGATTATGAACAACATTATAATACTAAAACACATTGAAATAATCATCTGCCTAGCCTTTTAGAATAGAATAGAATAGAATAACGTTTATTATCTCCAGTATTACAGTTAGTAGTATTAGTACATACCTACACAAAACTATAATACCGGAAGCAAAAGGTTCAAGCGTCAGCATTATGCTTAGGTTCCCTAGTGGGTTGCTAAGCGCTGGTTTTCATCTTAAGCCCTTAACTCCTGTTTACAAAAAAGAAAAATAAACAGTTATTTAAAAAACATACATCAACACTATTTAATTAGTAATAAGGTTTTTTTTTACAATTTATGGACCCGAACTGGTCATTTAAAAGGAAAAAAAATGTAAATACCCAGATACAAACTGAACTATAATGGGCATCTTTTATAAAAGCTTGGTGCCATTTTTTTGACAGTCTTTTCCCAACTATGTTGGGGTCGGCTTCCAATCAAACCGGATTTTGCTGAATACAAGTATTTTACGTGGAGCGACTGCTATCCAGACCTCCACAACACATTAACTGGGTAACACGGTAGTTCTTGGCAAGACTCGAGTCAGATTTACTGGCTTCTAACAATCCGTAACGACTGCCAAACATCTCCAAATGACAGCCGGTCTATCAGTATCACTATTTACTACTTTACCACTAATATTATAAATGCAAAAATAACTCTGTCTGTCTGTCGCGCTTTCACGCCAAAACTACTGAACCGATTTAATTGAAATTTAATTCAGAGATAGTCTAGAGCCTATGTCCTACTACTCTAGCTACTTTTTATCCCGGAAATAATGTTCCCTAGGGACCACGCGGGCGAAGCCGCTGGCAGATGCTAGTGCTTGAATATATATTAGTGAGGAGCTCGTGGCTAAAGAATAACAGCCGCACAGGTCGATCTTCAAGGTTAAGCAAAGCTTACTAAGGTTGGTCTGTAGATAGGTGACCGTATGTTAAGACGGTCACTCATCTTCCAGTTTTCTCCATGCCTCGGAAAGCACGTTAAGCCGTTGGTCCCGGCTGTCATTTGGAGATGTTTGGCAGTCGTTACGGATTGTTAGAAGCCAGTAAATCTGACTCCAGTCTTGTCATGAAGTACCGTATTACCCAGTTAATGGGTTGTGGAGGTCTGGTAGGCAGCCGCTCCTCGTAAAATACTGGTATTCAGCTTAATCTGGCTTGAATGGAAGCCGACCCCAATATAGTTGGGAAAAGGCTAGGCAGATGATGATGATGATGACAACAATACACTTGAAAAACATAACCCTCCTTCTTTTGCAGTCGGGTCAGCCAAGTGCGAGTCGGACTCGCATGCAAAGGGTTCAGAACCAATTTAATTTTTTAACTTTTTATTTTAGCGCTACAAACTGCTTATAGGTTTTCCTGTAGGTTTTAGGTAAGATCTATAATCTGATTTTTTATTCAAAATTTTAGGCTCAGTAGTTTCCGAGATAAGGCGGGGGGAATGATCATTTTTGTTTTTTTTTTGTTGAATAACCTCAAAAACGTTTATTTTAAAATTATGAAAAATATATAATTTAAACCCTCACAGTAATAATAATAAAAGTTTTTAAAACTGTATCGTGTGATATGTCACACGATACAGTTTTAAACTTTTATTTTAAAGTTTCCAATTTGACCCCCAAAAGTTAAATAAATGTGTAAATGTTAAATAATATACTTTTGGGGGTAACCTACGTTACGCGTTCGTGTTTGGGTCAGAGAAGTCAATATGTATACCAATTTTCAACAGAATCTGTCCAGTAGATTCGGAGAAAACTGGCTGTGTGTTTTTCTTCACGTCATTCACAGTGCGTACAGCTGAGGAGTCGAATTCCCTGCCTGAGTTTGTGTCTCCTGATAGCTACAAACTGGGAGTTGATGATGCGGTCAACGTTTGCCTAGAAGTAACCTATTTACTCTTGACTTAAAGACTACCTGGTTGTAGCTATTAGTCAACAACCTGGCAGGGAATTCCACTCCTTAGTTGTACGCACAATGAATGTTACGTTGTTGTACGGTTATCAGATTTTTGGACTTCTTTTACGTATATTCTGAGAAGCTGTATAATGTGTATTCACTGCTGCAATTCCAGGTTGTAACTAGTTTTATTGACCTGGCAGCTTGCGACCGGGATAAGAAACAAACTAGGGCAGTAAACTTTATTTTTTTGCCAGTATTTACATAAGAATTTACATTCAGGTTTGTGAAGAGAAAATACAGTTAAATCTTTAAGAAGAAACCTTTACACCTTACACTTAAGAAGATCTGTTTCATGACATATCAAACATCTTTAAGATTAACATTATACACCAGTTGACCCGCGCAACTTTACTTGCATCACATTTTTCATCACTACCACCACTGCTGAGACCTAACGGGACGCTTGCCCACTCCGCTGAGGAAAAAGCGGATCTGTTTGCTTCCTTGTTTGCGGAATCTTCGCGTCTGGATCCTGGTGGCGCGAGGCTCCCGGCTTCTCCTGGTGGATGCGAGTCGAGCATGTCGAACATTCGCATTCATCAGAAGGAAGTCCGTGAGGTACTGCGTAACCTAGACGTGAACAAGGCTAGTGGCCCCGACGGGATACCGGCAATTGTTCTGAAAACTTGTGCGCCTGAGTTGTCTCCGATCTTGACACGCCTATTTCGCCTTTCGTTTGAGACTGGAAAAGTGCCGAAGGCTTGGAAGCAAGCTAACGTGCAACCTGTGCCCAAGAAGGGTAGTCGTGCTGACCCGTCGAATTATAGCCCAACTAACATTTTGGTGTCAGTTACAGGCTTTTTTATGACTTTAAGTAATATAACAGGGTTATAATTATCTCAGTTATTACTAAAGACGATATAGAGGAGTTAACAAACAAGTTTTAGCCCCAATCGCAGCACTATAGCGTTAATGGATGATGTAATACAGCTTTGAGAGTTATAATGGCGCTAGTAGCAGCAAGTATACTTAATACGTTATAGCTTTAACCTTTTTGTGACACTCAAGTCTTTATAAAAGTGTTCGCCGACACCTCTTAACACTTATTGTTGTATAGTTATTGCAATTAACTCTTTTATACCACTTAAGGTGCTATAATGACTATTATTCCAGTCATAAGCTATAAAATAGAGTTTATCGAGAGTTTAGTAATACGAGAAACTAAAGGTGTCAAACAACTCCTCTATCTAGGTTTAACCTGTAATAAAGGGTTTAACTAAAGCTTATTGTGTTAGGCAGTCCTCTTTAACAGACGTTCTAAAGGTATTGGTGTCAAACAACGCAAGTATGGGTCGTTATTAACACTAACCTCACTTTTGTAAAGTTCGCCATTGTTTTGGTAACCTAACAATTAATATTATTTCGAGTTATTCAACATTTGACTACAATAAACAAAATTTCTTACATTATTTGAAGCATTCCATGAATGCCACTTAATTTTACATACCACTGTTCAAAAAGCAGGAATGAATAGTGATGTTTAGCTTGAGGTACCTATTTTGTTATCATAATTTTTCTTTTAAATCTTTAATAAATCCTAGGCGCGTTAAAATTGAGATGAGAAACATGGTATACATTTACTGTGAAATCATAAGCGCAGTTATTTTTCACTTCACATACTTAAATAACATAATATTCCATAATATTATTCTGCTGTGTTGAATAATGGATGACATAACACTTCCATTACGAACAGATTTAATTTTAGTAGGTTACAGGCTTTTTTATCTTGACGTGCGCTTTTTACCACCTGTAGTGCTCACTATCGCGGTAATACCGGTTAAAGTAGTAGCTGACGATGAATAAGCGCTCTTGTGGAGCTTTAAGATCTTTTTGACACCTTACTATAGGATTTATAGCACCTGTAGCGTTCACCAACTCTATTTTACAACGGTAATACAGATTAAAGTAGTAGCTGACGATGAATAAGCGCTCTTGTGCAGCTTTAATATCTTTGTGACACCGTACTATAGGCTTTCTATAACTTTTACCTGTAAAACTGTGGGCCTCTTTCGTGGTTATAAGTGAGTTAGAGCATGCTCTAACTCAGTTGCACAGGTATGCGTTAACACTTTTATACTCAAATGGAACTGATATACGAGTCTTATATAGGTTTTTTTTAACGCTTTGGTGCTAGTTGGGAGACCCATCTCGGTAACGTCCATACTCTGTAAGACTATGGAATGCGTGTTGAATCATAAGCTCCTGGCGTACCTAGAAGCGAATGATATCCTTAGTGACCGACAATACGGGTTCCGCCGAAATCGGTCAACTGGGGATTTTCTAGCGTATGCCATTCACATCTGGAGTGACGCCATAAAGAAGCACGGGGAGGCACTAGCGGTCTCCCTTGACATCTCGAAGGCCTTCGACAGGGTCTGGCACGATAGCCTTATTAATAAGCTTCCTTCCTTCGGTCTGCCCGCCGGTTTGTGTGATTGGATCGCAGATTTCCTGAGGGATCGGTCTATCCGAGTGGTCATAGATGGCTGCTCGTCTGGACTGCTGGATATTAATGCCGGGGTTCCTCAGGGGTCGGTGCTTTCGGCAACACTGTTCTTGCTGCATATTAATGATCTGCTTAAACCCGGTACCTTTGGGTATGCAGACGACAGCACTGTTGCTGAGAGATACGTGTCCGACGCACGAGCTGGTGGGTCGCAGATCCGGTCTCTCCGGGAGGCTATGGTTGAGCGCTTGAATGTGTCCTTACAGGCTGTCTCTGAATGGGGTGATGCCAATCTGGTCAAGTTCAATGCTGCTAAGACCCAAGCGTGACTATTTTCCGCCAAAAGGAGCCAATTCCACCCAGCTCCATCTTTCCGAGGTGCAACAGTGCCGATAACCGACCAACTTGAACTTCTTGGGGTTACATTAACATCTACTCTCAATTTTGGCCCTTTCATAGAGGCAAAAGCTCAAGTGGCTGCAAGAAAGTTGGGGATCCTAGCAAAGGTTAGACGGTACTTCACGCCGGAACAGCTGCTCAAACTCTATCAAGCGCAAGTTCGATCGTGTATGGAATACTGCTCTCATCTTTGGGACGGATCTGCCAGATACCAGCTTGATGCCCTTGAATCAATTGAGAAACGAGCCAAGAGGATCATTGGCAATGAGAGGCTCGTCGCGACGAAGGTCCAAAGTCTTGAGCATCGACGACGAGTTGCTAGCTTGTCGGTTTTTTACCGGTTGCATTTTGGGGAATGTGCGACGGAATTGCATAATTTAATTCCGCCAAGCCCTTTCCATCATCGGACCACAAGACGAACGGCGATGCGCCACCGGTACATGGTGGACATCCCACCCACACGCACAAAACGTTTTGGGAACACATACATAATGCGTACAGCTAAGGAGTGGAATTCCCTGCCGGAGTCTGTGTTTCCCGATGGCTACAACCCGGGAGTCTTTAAGTCAAGAGTGAATAGGTTACTTCTAGGCAAGCGTGCTCCATCTTCGACCACATCATCGCTTACCATCAGGTGAGATGGTGGTCAAGCGCGTGCCTATTAATAATAGTAAAAAAAAAAAAAAAAATGCTTTGAAAAAACAAATTGTCACAGGAAAACTTTTTATTCGATATGTCACACGATACAGTTGGAACTTTTTTTTTATTATTTTGTAGTTCGACCCCCAAAGGTGACCCCCATACTAAAAATGTATTAATTTACCGTGTTTGGGTCACCAAAACCCATATGTATACCAAATTTCAACAGAATTGGTCCAGTATATCCGGAGAAAACTGTCTATGATAGACGTACAAACAGACAGACGCCCGAGTGATCCTTTAGGGGTTCCGTTTCGTAGAATTGGCACTCATATCAAATTTAATTGATTTTTACTGTGTAATTTGCTATAACAAATAGTTTTACAAATCCTAGTTTTGATAGGTAAATGAAATGTCATGGTTTCCTACCCTACTGCTCAGATAAAATACCGAAACAAAATCTTTTGAAATCGTTCTTAGTCAAACAATATAATCAGTCAAATCAGACTGTGTTAATCAGCCTCAGACAGCAATCGATCTGTCTGATATATAGCTGAAATGGACCTTTTTAGCACAACCGTAAGGCCTGTTCCTCGAGTTTTGCGGACAGCGAGGCGGCGGCGGTGGCGGCGCGGGAGCGGGGCGGGCAACGTAGACCCGTTTACGAAACCAGCGGGCAGATCGCGCGGCACTATAGCAGCGTAGTGTTTTGTTTGTGGTTTTGTCGTCGAGATATTAGTTGTGGTGTTGTCTGAACAACGGCGACAATTTTTTTTTATTCAAATTTATTCTTAACGCTCTATTTATTGTAGGCAAAAGAAGAAAATAAATTGCATAACACTGCAATGCAGACACGCGGGCGGTCACCGCTTGCTGCACCGCTCGTTGCCCGCCCTCGCGCCGCTGCCGCGCCGCTTTTTTCGAGGGTTGGTCCGTTTGTCTGTCAAAGACCCGTATAAGGTAGACTGTTGAAATTTTCAAAGTATGTATTGGTATTGGCGCTATAACAACAAATAATTAAAATTAGATAAAAAAATAATGGGATACCATACAAGAACGTGTTTTTTTCGGTTTATATTAAGGAAACCTTCGTGTGAGAATGTGACTCGCACTTGGCCAGTGTTTTTTTATATAAATCGTTGTTAGTCCCTAAAAGCCTAGTACCCAATCCAACTTAGTACCGGTGTATCGCTCTGTGTTGATTCTCAAAACTTAAAATAACTGTATTTCAAAACTTCACCGAATACTGACTAACTACCTACTATACTGACTAAATACTTGAACTTCACTGAATATTGACTATGGTAGTCGCTAGATACATGTGCAATAACGGTCATTGACCCACACACATTTGTTGACTTTCTTAATATCGAAAACAGAATAAGACATAATGCTATACTAAATGGACTTCCATCGTGATCCTTTACGTTCTCTAGTAATGTAAAACGGTTCATAATTTATTGTTCGGGTAGATACCCGATCAATAGGTAATCGTCGTAGATACGATGGGATTAGGGCCAGTGCCTGCCGGGGTGCGGAATCCGTTCGAAAGGGGCACCGTAGTCCTGGAACGCAAAGGGCACTAGGAGGAACACGGATAGGTTTTATTCAGTAAGAGTCTGACACTCCCTCCTGCTTCACCCAAAGCGGAAGGAGTCATTTGATGATTTTCCATCCTTAAAAAAAAAGCTACGATGGGATATTACTGAAAGGTCAATGTACTTTATTGCAAGTTTATCTAGCGACCATATCGATCTGTCTTGAATCTTTTCAATGTCAAGAATCAAGGTCACCGTCAAGTTGAAATATACTTTGATTGTAACAACAAAACTAATATTCCAACATCAAAATAAACTTTCATATAAACAAAGTCATTATCGGTACTTCTAACTCATGAAATATTCAGTAGTTTTCTATTACAGGTAGGTAGGTATACTATCACTTTCTTTAATGATAGGATACCTACGTGCCTACTTGATTTTATTTAAGTGCTTTTGTTACTAACTCTTTCGGCAGACAGACAGAAAGAAAAAACCATTCACGAGGTCAACAACAACACACATAATTAAAATGAAGTGTAGCAATTATTGCGTGTTGAAGTCCCATTAAGAAGTTTTTTTTTTTTTTACTTATGAATGGCGTAACAACCCCCACCCCTGAACTTTTTTTTAATTGATTTGATAGAAAAAAATACGTGTCCACTATTTTTTGTTAATCTAACTAAAAATAATCAACGATTTTGTTATCCAGAAAACATTCTTAACATAACGAACGGCGATGCGCCACCGGTACATGGTGGACATCCCACCCATACGCACAAAACGTTTTGGGAACACATTCATAGTGCGTACAGCTAAGGAGTGGAATTCCCTGCCGGAGTCTGTGTTTCCTGATAGCTACAACCTGGGAGTCTTTAAATCAAGAGTGAATAGGTTATTTCTAGGCAAGCGTGCTCCATCTTCGACCACATCCTCGCTTACCATCAGGTGAGATAGTGGTCAAACGCGTGCCTATCAATAGTAAAAAGAAAAAAAAAGTCATTACGTCAGCGAAATTTAGGAAAATAATTAAAGAACTTGAAAACTACGTAAGGAAAAAAAAATTATAATATGCTTACTTTTGCGTTCACAAAACAAAACTTAAATACCCAATCAAAAGTAATGCAACTGAATCTCTGCTTGCAAAAAAATCTTATGTGCTTTTTAACCAACGGAGATTTTTGCGCCTCCTTGAATAGTTGGTACTTTTCTTTTAACACCCGATCCAAGTAAAAAAGATATAACAGCTCCTTATCTTTCCTTCACTCGTAAAGATGAGGAAAAGGGTTGTTTTACTATAAGATATCCAACGGGGTGATAAGAATGTTCTTGTCAGTAAGTTTATCAATTTTTGCTGAACTGTACATTGCGCCGTATTTTTTGAGAGCCTTGTAAACGTTCAGTGAATGTTGCATACTACGGTTACTCGATTTTGATGTGTATCATCAAAAGATTTTTTTTAAGTATGGGGAATCATCATGACTCCTCTCTCTCTGGGCGGAGCAGAAGGGATTGTCTAAAACAGTCTAGTAATAGTGTCTAGTCTCTTACTGACTGAGTCTGACACTCCCTTCTGCGTCACCCAAAGCAGGAGGAGTCATTTGATGATTTCCCATCATTAAAAAAAAAAAAAGTCTCTTACTGACTAAAACCTATCCGTGTTTCTCCTAGTACCCTTTGTGTTCCAGGGCCGCGGTGATTCTTACGACAAATTCCACGACCCTACCAGACCAGTGTCTATGGCCTAGCGGGCCCCGTCTTCTATGCTGACATCTTTTGTCAACCTAGAGAGCCCTGACACCCATACCACAAGTTCAATCTTAGCTTGGGTGTCAGAGGTGTATAATAATGTGTAAATTTACAATTTTGGATAAAATTTATGTTTTGTTAACAACATAGTGATTACTAATTGTAATTTGGGAAATAAAAATTATTATTATTATTATTATTTTTTTTATTTTTTTTTTTTACTTTCTCGGGTCCCTAGAGACCCGGTCCTTTGGTAGGCGTACGAGGGGCCGAAGCCAACTCGCAGAGGCCTCTTTAGACATTTCAAATGGAATGGGACACCAACCGACGATTATCCCTGTATGCACTGTGGAAGTATACCCAAGGACATTTATTATTATTATTATTATCTCTTTGATGCGCGCGTGGAACATAACGCGCCGTCGACCCGGACCAGGTTCTGATTGGACGGCGAGCTACTCAATGCGCGCCATCCACAGGATCAAAGCGTAACAATGAAAATGCGATCAAACTAACGAAATATTATTCTAAACAGAAAACAAGTTAACATTTTTCAAATGTAATTTAATACAATTATCGTAATCAGAGGGTCAGTTCTAATATTTTTAAGCAAACGTTCGCAATCAAGTTTCAGCAGCAATCTGTCAAAAACGCTTCTATTTTCTCAACGTTTTGACAGGTTTTACCTGAGACGTGAATGCGAACATTGCTTAAAAATTTGTAGAATTGGCCCACTGGTCAGCCCTCTATAAATATGATGGGCCAATGCCATAATGATTTCGTTGTGAAAGAAAGTACATGAAAAACATTGTGTGTGCGTATAAAATTTGAGGGTTGCCCTTGATTGACTTTTTTTAGGGTGGGAATCATCAAATGACTCCTCCCGCTCTGGGTACAGCAGGAGGGAGTGTCAGACTCGTACTGACTAAAACCCATCCGTGTTCCTCCTAGTGCCCTTTGCGATCCAGGGTACGGTGCCTCTTTCGAACGAAGTCCGCAGCCCCAGCAGTGCCCTTGATTGCCTGGGATGCCATAATCATCTGATTATAGCATCCCAGGTAATCAATCCAACTTGCTGACGATGGGACCTTCTCAGAACTATGGAGGCTTACGAATAAAAATAATTTTGAAAATCATTCCACAACTGGCAGTGAAATCGGTGAATAAACATAAAAAAACATACAGGCAAACAAAGAACCTCCTGACAGCTCACTTTTGCAATCGTTTAAAAATGATAGTGCCATATCTTGTATAGCCTATCTCCCTTACACGCCTCGATCATATAATTGCTTTAAGATGTCACAGTAGAGCTCCAGCCAAGTGGAAATGCCATCATGGTGCCAAAGAAAACATCTTACCCACCTACAAAATAATTTTCGTCTTATACCGATTGACATGAGAAATCCGCCATTTCCAGCATGAAATATGGTTTTTCCTCCCCATAATGAGTATTCGGCCTACCCTGCCTCAAAAATACGTTAAGTCCGTCCCAGCTAAGTGATGTTGGCCGTTAAGGCATAGGCCAGATAACTGGAGAGAATAAAGTGGGGTATTAAGGGAAGACCTCTGCTGGCTGCCAATTATCATAACATGATATTGCCGCGTTTTTTAGTCTGACCTTGGCTTTAAATCTTAGGTTAGAGAAGGAAAATGTGTAGTATTTTTCGAAAAAAGGTGCGAAGGTTTTTGTACTATTCATGTTTATACAGCAACCGTGTTGATGTCTGAACTTTCATTTTGAAAGTACCAACCATGTACATTTATAATTTTATGAAAGTCCAGACAACAACACGGTTATTCGAACTACTCATGATTTTCTGTAACGTTTTATGACATGACTAGTTGACCCGCGCAACTTCATCTGCGTCACAATTTTCATTACTGCTCCGCTCCTTCTGGCCTTAGCGTGATATAGTCTTCCTCGATAAATGGGCTATCTAACACTGACAGAATTTTTCAAATCGGACCAGTAGTTCCTGAGATTAGCGCGTTCAAGTAAACAAACAAACAAACTCTTCAGCTTTATATATTAGTAATAATAGATTTCCTGAATTGTTATTTTAAACCCTATTTTACGTTTCAATATTAAGCATATAAAAAGTAGATTCAGTTACCCAGAAAACTAGAATATCAAACAGCAAAGACTCCCGACAGTTAATACTACAGTTAATCCGAAAATGCGGTTACAATATGTCACATAAACGGACCCAGTCAACCGTAACAAACTTACCTACTACTACTCGTAACAAAACTGTCAGCAGCACAATGCTTTTAGCAATCAAGTCGCATACTAGTTTTGTTCCCAATCCCAAACGCAAAGAGCATAGGAATAAGTGTATAATTAACCGGTAACCGGAATACGGATACCGGTTACCCGGTTCTGTTCACGTCGCCCGAAGTTCTTTAGTACGTTTTACACGTCGTCGTAAAAGATGAAAACTACAACGTGGTTTGTTTTACATTCAAACAACAACTTGTTTAAGTGAACTATGTTGGAGTTTATTTTATTTGAGTGTGAGGATGTACAAAATAGTTATGGAGTAGTTAAAATGTCATAAAACATAACAAAATAGCACGATTCTCATTCCAAAAGTATTAGCAGACGTGTTTTGTCTAGTGCGTGCCTATGTGTAGTAAAAAAAAAAAAAAAAAAACTACAAATTCAGTGGCCTATCGTGTAGCCTATTTGTGTAATAGTGAAAGAAGCTCAAAAGTCGTACAAGGGAAATACAATACAATTTTGACCCAATTATAGTGAATTGTAGAAATTACTGCCCCAGGTAATAAAATGGGAATTTATTTTCTGGGAATTGTCATAGTTTATTTGCTTTTCAACATTATTTTCGCTAAGACAGTGTAATAAACACAATCCTTCTCAAAAACAAAGAACTGAAACATAAACATACATCAACAAGCATTTGTGACTTTAAATCTTTCCGAGGCGAAACTAAAACAAAGAGTCTAATAAATTCTACCTTTAGCATTTATAAATATTTCCACATATCTTTGGATGCCTGCGCTCCGGCTCAAAGAAACCGTTTCGCTTCCACGCTTACAACTCATGTAAATATAACCGTCAGAGGATTTACATTCGAACGTGGATTCTGGGAAAAATCTCAAACTTTTATAAAACAAAATCAACATCTTTACCAAATTCCACTGTAGCCGCTGACACGTCTCCCATAACTGTCTACAAACGTCAAATTTCACTTTCCCAACCTCTTAAATACATCTGAAAAAATCACGTTAGTCAATTCTAGACTCTATGCCATTATAATAAAGTCTACAAAGCTACTTAATTAGCTTCGTTACCAGCATTAGCAAGTTGGGCGCGGATTATGTTAACTAGGTTATCCAGAAAATGTATGTCAAAGAGATTTTGTGTCGTATGTCATCTCTTCTGACAGAACTTTCAACGGCAAATAAATGTGAGGAATAATTTATGTGTTTTTGTTTGTTTCAATATTTATTTGTGAGTACTTTTTGTATCGCCTGAATGAAAGGCTCGCAGCAAAAGTTTTAGTGAAAGGTCAACAAGTGAATCGTTCTTTGATGTTCATTCTATACACTGAACAGTTCTTCGAAAATCTTTGTTAAAAAAAGATAAAGGAAAATAAGTATTTTTATAAAGAAAAGGCAGAAATGTTTCCGTTGGCAATCTTTTTGTATTTTCAAAGAATTTGAGCAAGTTGAGTTTCCGGTACCAACGTAAGTGATGACACGAACTTTATAGAAAAACCGTGTGTGCAAGTCGGACTCGCACACGAAGGGTTCCGTAACATAAACCTTAAATATTATTATTTGTTGTTATAGCGGCAATAGAAATACACGGTTCTTGAGATACAGCCCACTGACAGACAGAAGGACGGACGGACGGACGGATGGACGGACAGACAGCGGAGGCTTCGTAATAGGGTTACCCTTTTGGTAAGGAACCCTAAAACTGTCCCAAGTAAGTGTCACTTCTGGTCCAAAGGTCCTTTCCATTTGCAAAACATCTCGAAGTTATTAAGCTACAAGTTAAGACGTTGGGAGTACGTACATATATTTCTTAGTAACACACATCTATAGTAATATATAAAGCTGAAGAGTTTGTTTGTTCGTTTGCTTGAACGCGCTAATCTCAGGAACTACTGGTCCGATTTGAAAAATTATTTCTGTGTTAGATAGCCCATTTATCGAGGAAGGATATAGGCTATATCATCACGCTAAGACCAATAGAAGCGGAGCAGTAATGGAAATTGTGACGCAGGCGATGTTGCGCGAGTCAACTAGTAATATTGTAAAACTGAAGAATCTGTTTGGTTGAACGCGCTAATCTCAGGAACTAGGTTCGAGTTGAAAAAATCTTTTAGCGTTGTTAAGCCCCATTCATCAAGGAAGGCTATAGGCTATATAACTTCACGCTACGAGCAATAGGAGCGGAGCATTAATGAAACATGTGACGCAGACGAAGTTGCGCGGGTCAGCTAGTAATATTATATATTTAGTTAGCAATTCAAGGAACTTTGTTTCTATTCCCAACCACGGTCCAAATGTTACTAAATAACTGAGTCTTGAGTTTTGAATTCATGTGTGAGAATTAATTATAATTATGTTCCACATATCAAGGACTAAGACGTGTATTTTATGTACTAACATACTTATGTATGTAATTTTAGTTTTTGGAATTAGAGAACACCCTTCACGGGGATGTTTTAGAGCATTGAATATAACCAGAAGATGCACAGATTGCTAGCGTGGTGATGAGCTTGTCCATATTACATCTTTTTGGTTGATGGGCCCGAAAAATTCTGGAGTGGCGACTGCATACCGGGAAAGGCGTTGGAAGGCCTCCCACGAGGTGGACCGATGACCTGGCGAGGGTGGCGGGTAGACGATGGAGACGCACAGGACCGGTGGTTGTGGCGACACTTAGGGGAGGCCTATGTCCAGCAGTGGACGTCTTTCAGCTGATATAATGATGATGATGATGATAAAGTTATTTCCAGGACTTATCATCTACTGGTCATTGATATCCTGGAAAGACTCTAACACCATTATCTTCCTATCTTTGTCCCATGGTTGTAATTGCGTCCTGGAAAGTCTATGATCATCATCTACCTCCTACGGTAGGTCTTTGGGGTCGCCGCAACCGGTTCTTGTTTTCTCTCCCCTGTCAATTGTAACTATATCATTCACTCCGTTTTCTTTCATATGATTCCTCACATAATACTTTCAGTTTTTCCTGGACTCCATATATCCGTGATATAATAAAAAAATATGAGTAAATCAATGATGTGATTCACTCATATTCGTTCACCCATTTATTTAGTCAATGCCAATCACATTCACATTAAAAATATACTGGGGAATGAATATTATACTTATGTTATTCCGAGCAATACTTCAAGGAAATGAAGCACGTGTAACAGATTTAAACAAACCTACTTACAGCTTTTGCTTCGTCCGCGATTGTACACAATTCAAATAATTATGTAGGCGCATTATAGTACTCGTACGTTATGCTGATGGTACAAAATATTTACGTTTAGCACAATGTGTTGTTATCTACGAAACAACAGCTGAGTAGAGTGGGATAGAAGGTCGCTTTACTAAACTAAGTGCGAAAGTAATTTACTTTCATTTCTATTTCATACTTCTTAGTAAAGGAATTGTTTTATCCTGCTGTCACATCCGAATTTTTAGATTGTCACGAATATAAGGACATTCTTTCAGGACTACGTCAATTTTCCGTATTATAGCGATCAGTAAAAGATGGCAGATGTGATTCGACAATAATTGCAACTAAAGTTGACAGATATTATCAGGGGGGCTAAAAAGGCCACTTTGTGATATTCATATTAGAATCATCAAAACAATCTGTCAATTTTAATTTTCATCTTTATCGCTAACGTACCTATTAGGTTCAAGGTTGATTGGGAAAAATTGACAGTGACGAGTAGCGTGATGTACTTTCTGATTCTGCTAAATTGGCTTTTAAAGGGGACTGTTTAGCGTTTCAACAACTATGTTAGGTTGGCTTCCAGTGTAACTAAATACAGTTTAGTACTAGTGTTTTTCATACATATTTGGACTACTTTTCTGACCATCGCAAGTTACTATATATTATGTTGACAGTAAAATTGCTAAGCTCTCAGTAAGTGCCCGTTCCCACTCAGATACATCGCCTGTTTTCCGGTCCGTCTAAAGAGATGGATTTGCCAGTGGCAGTAGAATTTGTTGACACTTTCCCATTTAATCGAATTTTAGAAAAAGAAAGGATCCGAGTTTTTAGACGGAAATTTATGCCCGGATCGGATGTAGTGTGAATGAATCTGCCGATCGTCAGCCACCGTCTTCCGTTAAACAAACGGGTCGTCCGAGTGTGAACACGCACACCCGCCACCATCTTCCGTTTAAACAGACGGGCCATCCGAGTGTGAACGCACTCCAGCAGCCGTCTTCCGTTTGTTTAAACAGACGGTTTGTCATAGTGTGAATACGTACAATCGGCCGCCATATTCCGTTTAAATGAACGGTCCGTCATAGTGGGAACGGGCCCTTACCCTATAGCTGTCTGTGGAAGCGTCCACATACAGCTCTGTGGACGCTTAATAATTTAAATACAACTTATACTTATACTATACAAATTCAAATTACAAATTCAAATTCAAAGCATTTTATTTCAAATAAACCATTCACAGGCACTTTTGAAACGTCAAGGTCGGTCAGTCAAAAACATGGAAGCTATTTGCACGTTCCAAAGCGTAGATCTCTATGGAGAAGAACGTGCAAGAAACTCCACGGACACTCTTTGAATCATGTTCTGTTTTACAACATTCCAAGGTACATATACTTGTTGCTTCTGCATGTGAGGACAATGCAAAGGAAAAAAAAAGGGCTTATTATAAGAATTTTAAATATAAAGATTAAAATAAGCCAATGGCAGTTAAGAGATGACCAGTCTCAACCGACGGCGCCTGTTCACGAACATGACGCGTGAATCGGCACCTTTCAGCTCAACCATTTCGAAGGGAACCGAATGATCAAACCCACGCGCCGCCATCAGCGAGACATTTGAGTGAGCATGACATGCTCTCAACCACCATGCTCGTTCATGTCCAACAAGTAAAACTATAACTACTCACATAAAATGTAAATGGTTTCATGGTACTCACATTTACAAAATTTGAAAAATATGCTTCTACTTTACACAAAACTATGGTTGTCAATGACCAAATAATGAAAAATAAATTAATAAAGAGAACGATTAAGTTCTTACATCAAAAATAATAAATAAGTAATTATAAATACTTTACAGACAAGTGTAAAGCGATTAATTGAGTCACGAAAAACTATAACATATTACACTATGATATTGGGTTTTTTAATCCTCTCAGGTTATAAAACCTGAGAGGATTAAAAAACCGAATACTTTTTTCAAAAAGCTACAAACGGGAAAAAAGTCTCCGTACAACCAGCTTACAGCGTCGCTATAAAAAAGAACGCAGTTTTAGCGATATCACGATATTTGTAGGAGTATCGGGATATTGGTCGTTTGACGAGAGTTTCGTGAAATCTACGTTTTGGAAAGTTAGGTGTTATAAATGGAAGGCTAGTGAAAAATTGTCTCTGTTTCACGGTACATTTTCTCAAGAATCTTTCGGTGTATGCTTCTCACGAGTGATTAATTGTTTTTGGATTTAACTATTATTTTTGACAAAACACGGAGTACAAAGTTTTTTTCAGAAGAAAAACAACACAGTGATATTTATGAACGTGGTAATTAAATTACCGAACAAAATAATTACCAAAACTGGTTCACAAAAACAAGTAAAACTTGCTAAGGCAATCGCTGCAACCTTCTTAGCTAAATTCTTTTTCTAATCTGTCACCAAGTGTCTATTTAAAAATAGGGTGAAAAAGATTTTATTCTTAAACTAGCAACCCGTCCCGGCTTCGCACGCGTGCATATTATATACTAAAACCTTTCTCGAGAGCCACTCTATCTATTAAAAAACCAGCATCAAAATCTGTTGCGGAGTTTAAAAGATCTATGCATACATAGGGACAGACAGCGGAAGCGACTTTGTTTTATACTATGTAGTGAAGCTTACCTATCAAACGAGAAACTATTTGAGCTTCAGCCCGCGACTTCGTACGCGCCTACGACCTATTCTATATAACCCTACCAAATATACACAAATAGTTAAATATAAATCGGTCAAGCCGTTTCGGAGGAGTACGATAACAAACACTGTGACACAAGATTTTTTTTTTTTTTTGTGAAGCTGTCTTTGAAATAGATTTGAAATAAATGGACACTCTTTTTGAAATCATTCAGACCACCAAATAAAGACATGGTAAAATAGGAAAAATGCATTAGATTCTTGCAAAAAAAAAAAAAACAAAACAAGGTTTTTTTTTATTTGTTGTGTGTTTGCTCTTGACTCTAGTCTATGTCAGAGATGACAGAGACAAAGTCTACGATGGAGCGAGCCTACCCAGAAGGAGCCTGTTCACTCTAACTTTGAAGAGATTAGGGTTGTAAGCTTTACATACATACATTTAAAATGTGTGCAATTTGCCATTTTAGGTCGAAATAAAGTCACTTTAATCACTGTTTTTTGTTTGGATATTAGACATACTACTGAATGCTGTGTTAAAATTCTTGTATATTTATTTCTCCGAAAAACCATCGCACACAAACTGAAACAAGTACATGTACTGCTGCACATGTGCTTGTTTTTGGATCTTGTTATTGGATCGAGTTACACGATATTTTTCAGTCCAGATTTGTTTTACGGAGCTGTACTGAAAAATAAGGAAATCACGTTCTGAACGATTTTAGATTAGATTTTTTTTTTGTCAATTTTTTTTATTATATTTTTAGTTGAGGTGTGGGCTTGCTCATTACCTCGATCACGCTTGATGGAAAACGATGGATAAGAGATTACTTGAATCATTACTTTGCACAGCTTGTAGCATAGTAACGGTTAAGAAATATACTTACAATCTCGCCGCGTAATAAATCCATATTTCGAAGTCGAATATGTTTTTCCCAACTGTTTTTAAGGTCGGTTTCCAATCCAACCGGATGTAGCTGAGTATATTACATGAAGCGACTGCTTATGGATCTGGTGATTAACACCAAATCCATCAACCAGTTGTTGAACAACACAATACCCTTTTGGAAGTCTCATTGAACGACTTTCGAGCTTCTGACCGACCTTCGTAACGACCGTCACAGATCCACAAATGACAACCGAGACCATCAGCTTAACGTGCTCGCTGAGGCACGAAAAAGTCTCAGTATAATTTATTGGATGGTCACCCATCCATGGACCGGCCTCAGCAAGCGATGCTCAACCTTGAAGATCAATGAGCGGCTGTTAAAATTTAGCCTCGAGCTCCAAATGCTGTCGAATCTACCGAAATTTATAACCATGAAAAAGACATTGACACCTATGACGAAATTTGGAAAATTTTATAATAAATAAAAATAATAATAAAACTTACATGGAAAGCACTGAATCGGTTACGCACAGAAATAGGCCGCTGCAAAAACAACCTAGTAAAATGGGGTATCACAGATCCGTCGGATACACAAAGTGAGTGCGGTGCTCCTGTTAAGGACATGAGTTACACGTTGGAGTGCCCCAAGCGCCTATGCTCCTGTACTTTAGGGGATTTGATGAAAACCACCGACGATATAATTGGCATGTCCACCTACAGGGCCCAAAAAGTCTAAGGAGTCCACCATTGACTTCAGAAAAAGGTCAGACCCATGCTGGCCAACCATGGCCATCGTGAAATTTTGACATCTTTTTTTTTAAGGATGGGAAATCATCAAATGACTCCTCCCACTGTAGATGAAGCAGGAGAGAGTGTCAGACTCTTACTGACTAAAACCCATCCGTGTTCCTCCTAATGCCCTTTGCGTTCCAGGGCCGCGGCGACTCTTTCAAACGAATCCCACACCCCGGCAGGCACTGGCCCTGGCGGGCCCCGTCTTCTATGCTGACAGCTCTTTGAGGCGAGCGTGGAACACAGCGTGCCGTCGACCTGGGCCTGGTTCTGATCGGACGGCGAGTCACCCAATGCTCGCCGAAATTTTGACATTCTACCAAATACAGGAGTAAAACAAAAGGTCAAACTTTCGCACATGATTGATGGTCACCCTACGAGGGTATGATATTATGTTGGCTTTGAGGAATTTATGTGACAGCCGTAGTAACGGGTGGTGTTACGAATTAATTAGCCCGTTCAAGGGCCGCGGTTAATTAAACAGATAACGCTACCCGTGACGTTGGTTTACCACGAAATTATGTGTGTTAATTACGTATTAAGCAGGGGGTTCTACTGAAAAAAGTTTTTGTTGATACTCTGGTATTTTGTCGGTGTTTAAATGACGATTATGTAATCCATACTTTCATATATTTACTTTTTAAGATTATTTTCAACATGCTTGTGCAAGTGTTACCTACAATTATAGATTGCTTCCTAGAAATTTACACCATTCTAGGATTTTTTTTTTTTTAAAAGTCGCATCAAATTAGATTTCATAAAAAGAATTTACCTACATAGGTACCTACCTACAATTTCGCAGCGATAAGCATTTTGCAAAAGTGGATAATATATTTCCAACCCCTTTGAATCTTTAAACGTACAGTATAAAGCACATAACGAACACACAAGCAAAGCACAAAGCTAAGTTGTAAGGGATACAGGTGACTCCGCGCGTGACGTCACTCGGGGGTGACCAACCTGTCATCGCTTGTTCTGTGCACGAACGTGCCGGCTAACTTAATACGAAACATTGTGAAATGTAAGTTGACCTAGTCATGTACACTTTCAGAGGGCGATGGCCGTCAGGGCTATCAAGGGGTATCGCACGATCTCCTATGAGGCGGGTTTTGTGCTGGCCGGATCACCGCCCTGGGACTTAGAGGCGAGGGTTCTCGCCTCGCTACTCCGGTGGTGCGAGGAGGTGCGGACGCTGGTTGGTGAACCGATGCAGCGCGAGATCGAGTTATGGCCGAGCTGAGGAGCAGGTGGACAGCCAGCCGAAGCTGCGGTGGTGAGCGTTCAAACCATCTGCGACGATAAGTTCGTGTGGGATCGCCGGAGCCCCGCAGCGCCGGAGATGTGACAGAAACCATGCCTGCTGCATGTTGCATGTTGCATGCTCGCCTGCATACTGCATGTTGCATGCTTGTTTGCGTGGCATGCATGCTGCATGTTGCATGCTCGCCTGCACACTGCGTGTTGCATGCTCGTTTGCGTGCTACATGCTTGCTTGCTTGCATTCTGCATGCTGCAGGTCATATGCTTGCTGCATGCTTGCTGTATGCTTGCTACATGCTTGCTGTATACATGCTGTATGCTTGCTGCATGCTTGCTGTATACTAGTTGTATGCTTGCATGCTAGCTTGCATTCGGCATGGTGCATGATTGCCTGCTTACTGCATGCTTGCTTGCATGCTGCATGTTGCATGCCGCATGCTTGCAGGATGCTTGCTGCACGCTTACTGCATGCTTGCTTTATGTTTGCTGCATGCATGGTGCATGGTTTACATAGTTTTGTCTTTCATTTCTATCGCCATTTGCCACCATTGTCGCTTCGCGGGGTTCCGTCGATTGGGCCCGAATGAAAAGTCCAGCTTGACTATAATTTTTGGTAACGCGATTTTGTAATTTTATAGGATAGTATACTACTCTGTCAAGAAAGTACCGGGAAAAGATCAATAATACACAAAATGTCTGTTATTCATCCAAATTTATTTTATCACCTTCAAAGTATGCTCCTTTAGAAACGAGACACTTGCGCCAACGAATAATCCATTCATCAAAACATTTTTTAAATGCTGCTTCCGGAATTGAGTTCAGTTCTCGCCGCGAATTCTCCTTTATGTCTTCTATCGATTGAAAACGGGTGCCACGAAGTGGTAATTTGAGTTTAGGAAAAAGAAAAAGTTAGCAGGAGCCATATCTGGTGAATATGGTGGTTGCTGGATGGTATTTGTTGAGAGTTTGGTTAAAAATTCGTTCACAATGATAGCCTTGTGCGAAGGCGCATTGTCGTGGTGCAAAATCCAAGAATTTTCTTTCCACAAATCTGGCCTTTTTCGTCGAATTTGCTCTCCTAAACGCCGCATAACGCTCAAATAATATTCTTTATTTACCGTTAGACCTTCCGGTAAGAATTCAGAGTGCACAATACCGCGATAGTCAAAGAAAACAGTCAACATGACTTTGACTTTTGATCGACTTTGGCGTGGTTTTTTCGGTTTCGGTTCAGTTGGAAGGCGCCACTCCGAAGCTTGTTGACTAGTTTGCATGTCAAACTCGTAAACCCACGTCTCGTCACCAGTAACAATGCGTTTCATGAATGTTGGGTACGAACTGACTCGTTCTAGCATGTCCTCAGCGACTTTCATGCGATTGAGTTTTTGGAGAAAATTCAGATCTTTTGGGACTAGCCGAGCAGCAACATGTTTCATACCCAAATGATTAGTTAAAATGGTACGGATCGACTCGTGAGATACAGAAAGTTCGGCGGCTATCTCTCTCAGAGTTGAATGGGGATTTTCTGTCACTATTTCCTTCACTTTTGCGATGTTAACTTCTGTTCGGTGTTTTCACCGAACACCTTAGTTAGCAATACCGTCGTGACGCGTTGACCTAATTTTATTTCTTTATTAAACACAATTATTACTTTTAAGTTGACTTAGAGTCAGTGCACTTTGGTCTACCGCGTTAGCCGGGTGTATTCTAACATTCATCAACATTTCATTTAACCTTTTAACATTAAGAACAGTTTGAGAGTGATTCAATAAATAGTGTTCAACATAAACATTTGTTTCTCCTCAAAAACACCGACACCTTGCTACGTACCCCGACATAATTTTGGTCCTTCGAGCGGATCACGCGTCGCGTAATTTCTGAAATTCGGAAATATCGGTGTGCGAGGTCTGAACTATCGTAACAAACAGTGTGTGTACGTCGTGCGGCTGTCGGAGCAAACATTGGAACAGAGCTGTGCAGTAGCAGCAGAGGCTGATTACTTACAACGGAGAATACAAGTAATAAATTTCCTTATTTATAGTCTGTAAGGGCTACATTTTAACACCCTATAACAATGGCAGAACTCATCGAAACTCAATCAATAATCTATGATAGCATCATAAAACTTGGCATTAATTTAAAGAAGGATAGTGCTGATAGGAAAACAGTAGATTACTTTAAGCGGAAGCTTAACACTTTGGAGAGTTATTGGAATGATTACCAAATTAATCATGAACGAATTGAGGGGGAGGTAAGTCAAACTGATCCTTATTTTATCGGCCGAGAGTACGAGAAAACCAGGACGGTGTATGAGTCAACCAAGACGTTGATCAACCAACAGTATCAGCGGATCTTCAAAACTGGAATTCTTGAAACAAGTGAGCAAACAACAGCTCGAGGCAGAATACCATCGGCGTCGACTAGGCGGGCCGAAGGGGAAATAGAAGAGGAGGAAGGACCGAGTTTCTCAAGGCAGCTGAGTGACCCACCAGCTCACAAGGCGAACAGGGAGCCAAACAGCAAGGTAGACCATTTGTTGAAAAAACAGTATGGCAATTTTAAAGCCTTTGTGCGTACAACTGCAAACATAGATGTGGACTCTATCTCAGATAAGTGGGAATTCGAGGACGTATTGAGGTCACTACAGGCTAGATGGTCAGCTATCGACCTACTACATTGGGACATCGAGATCGAATTAGAGGGAGAGAACGAACAATACAGCAACATGTACGATAAGTATGAGAAAAAATTCAACAACCTGAAACGGGCTATTAACACAAAAATGTGGTCAGTAGCACACAGGGAAAAATCAACACCTCAACTGGAGATACCGAACTTCAACGGAAACTACAACCAATGGGTATCGTTTAGAGATCTATTTACGGAGGTTATACATAACAACCCCTCATTATCAAGCGACCAAAAGATGCAGTATTTAAAGGGTAAGGTTCGTGGAGAAGCTGAGAAACTTATTCAACATCTACCGATAAGTACTGATAACTATTTGGTTTGCTGGAATATTCTCACCAACAGGTATGACAACAAAAAACTAATATTCTCGTCTCATATGAATATTTTGCTAGGCCTGCCAAACATACAACAGCAGTCCCTACAGCAAATTAAGCGAATGCATGATACCACGCTGGAATGTCTTAACGCCATTAAAAACTTGGGAGTTGACACCACATCGTGGGATCCAATGATCGTACATGTTCTTGGTCAAAAACTAGATACAGAAACATACACGGACTACATAGAGTCCCTGAAGAACTCGAAAGAGCTACCGGTTCTCGCAGAGTTCTTAGACTTTTTGGAAACAAAATTTACATCCCTGGAAACAGTTCGCCGTAAAGATAGTGTGCCCTCAAAGGCTTCATCTCATCAAAACAATCATTCAATTTCAACATCGAACACTAAGAAAAATAATTACAATAATTCGAACAACAAAAGCAACGGAAATAGAACAGTTGCGAAATCGATGCACGCGTCAAACATAAAATGCCCTCTTTGCGAAAACCAACATGGCATTTATAATTGCAAAATATATTTAAAAATGAGTGACGACCAAAAGCTAAAAACTGCAACCAAATTAAAACTTTGTACAAACTGTTTATTTAGCCATTTCGGAAATCAATGCACATCCAACTTAACATGCCGAAAATGCAAAGATCAACATAACACCATTTTACATGACGCTTTTGCGAAATTAGCAAATGCATCAACGCTGTCGTCAAGCGGCAACAACATTGAGAAACAAAACGCAAAGCGCAATGAACCCGTGACGGGCACAGCGAATGCTTCTCAAGAAGAAAAGGCGGAGATATTGCTAGCGACTGCTCTGATAAAGGTCAAAAGTGTGGATGGAACTTACCAAACCATGCGCGCTTTGATCGATCAAGGGTCCCAGATATCCTTAATAACAGAGAGAGCCGCTCAAATGTTAGGCATCAAGAGACGACGATGCAAAGGAGTCATCTTTGGAGTAGGGCAAAAAGAAAGCAATTCCAAAGGGATGATAAGCATTGAATGTACTTCAATGTACAACAACTTTGAATTCGTATCTGATGTGCTTATCATGAACGAACTCATCAAAAGTCTGCCAAACCAAACATTCCCTAAACCAAATTGGACTTACATAAAAAACATTAATTTAGCTGACCCGGAATTCTACAAAAGTCGATCAGTTGATTTGCTTTTCGCGGCGGACATTTATGCTAACATTATGCTAGGCGGAATTATTAAAGGAGAACATGCACAACAGCCGATGGCTCAACAGACACAGCTGGGATGGTTACTGTGCGGTAACGTAAAGACGTACCACTGTAACGTGGTTTTAAACAACATTGAAGAGATTCAGAAATTTTGGGAAGTTGAGGAGATTTCAGAACCTTCAAACCTATCCGTAGAAGATCAGGAATGCATGGACTTCTACACAAAAACTACAAAAAGAAACAGTGAGGGTCGCTATGAAGTCAGGATACCACTGAAAGAAGAATTAAAACAGCATTTGGGGTCTTCCAAACCTATAGCTATTGCTCAGCTAAAGAATTTGGAACGCTGCTTAGAGAAACAACCAACATTAGCCGAAAAATACAAGGACTTCATGAAAGAATATGCTGCGTTGAACCACATGAAACCGGAACAGAAAAACAATAACACAACACTCGAATGCTACTTGCCTCATCACGGCGTGCAGAGAGAAGAATCTTCAACAACAAAGCTTCGTGTGGTCTTCAACGCATCCGCCAAAACATCCACCAAATACAGCTTGAATGACGTCATGCTCAAAGGGCCCAATTTACAAAAAGATCTACAGGCATTACTACTTCAATGGAGACAATATCTCATTGCCTTCACAGCGGATATCGAGAAGATGTACCGCCAAATCTTAGTTAACCCCATTGATCAACATCTACAAATAATAGTTTGGCGTAAGTCATCAACACAATCTATTCAAGTCTATCAACTGAATACGGTAACATACGGGACAAAAGCCGCACCGTTTTTAGCAATCATGACGTTAAAACAGTTGGCGGCGGATGAGCGATGCAAGTTTCCAAAAGCGGCTGCTGTCCTGGAAAACAGTTTTTATATGGATGATCTGTTACACGGCTGCTACAACATAGAACAGGGTAAAAAATCGATAGATGATCTTATTCAGCTCTTGAAATCAGGAGGATTTAATCTTCGAAAGTGGTCATCCAACAGCCAGGAATTATTGGACAACCAACAAGTCAAGAAGGATTCGTTTATAGCTTCAAAAATGATGACATGTTGAAAACCTTAGGTTTGTGCTGGAACCCAATAGGAGATCAATTTACATTCCGCTGCGAGTTTTCCCAAACAACATCGAAACCAACTAAAAGGAGCTTACTATCCGACATATCAAAGTTATATGATCCACTTGGTTGGTTGACACCAACCAAGGTATCCACGAAACTAAAATTATTATTTCAAAAGGTATGGAAACAAGACCTACAGTGGGATGATAAAGTGTCAGAGGAAATACATAATGCATGGAACAAATTAACTAAGGAAATTGATAACATTAAACATTGTAAGATTCCTCGATGGATATTATGCAACGAGAATGACGTCATCGAATTGCACGGCTATTGCGACTCGTCCATTGACGCCTATGCGTGTGTGGTCTACGCGCGAACCAAACACCAACGAGAAACAGTAATAGTTGCGGCAAAATCAAAACTTGTACCAAGTGAAAAGAGCGTAACATTGCCACGAATGGAGCTCTGCGGTGCTCACCTACTATCTAAGCTCATCAACAAAATCAAACAGAGTATAAGTTGTCCGTTAGAAATTTATGGATGGTGTGACTCTATGGTGGTCATAGGGTGGCTACAAGGTGATTCAGCTCGTTGGAAACCATTCGTTGCTAATAGAGTCAACGCTATAAAACAAATAATGCCGGAAAACTGCTGGCGATATGTGAAATCGGAAGACAACCCGGCTGACTGTGCCAACCGAGGTTTAACAGCGCCCCAACTACTACAACATCCTTTATGGTGGAAGGGACCAGTATGGCTAGCCTCCTATGACGTAGAAAAAGAACAAAAACAGCCTATTTACCAAACAGACGAAGAGATGAAAAGGATGAAGCTGGTAAACATTGTTCAAGACACTAACAATAATAGCATAATACATAATTTATTATTACAGCATAATTCGTTTGTAAAAATAACTCGTGTCTTGGCATGGGTACTGAGGGCATTGACGCCAAAGTCGGAACGTAAACATTTACCGAAGTACCTAACATTACTAGAACTGCGAAAAGCAAAATCAACTATTATAAAACGAGTGCAAAGTACAGCATTTACGTCAGATATAGAAATGCTAAACAAAAATGGAAATGTTTCATCAAACAGCAAACTATTAAATTTAAACCCTTTCCTCGATAAAAGCTGCTTTCTCCGAGTGGGAGGACGTTTAAGGAACGCGACCATGAGCGACGAGATGAAACATCCGAAAATAATCCCTAACAAAAGTCGATTAGCGGAACTACTCATAGAAGAAGCTCATCAGTTAACATTCCATGGGGGTCCTCGACTGACTTTAACGGTTCTCAGACAACAATACTGGATAACAAGCGGATACAGTACGACCAAAAAACAGTTAAGAAATTGTGTAACTTGCCGGAAGTATGAAGCAAGGAAGCAATATCAATTGATGGGTGACCTTCCCGCAGCTAGAACCAACCCTGCTCCACCATTCTACCATACTGGGGTGGACTACACCGGTTTTGTGAACATTAAGGCAAACAAGGGGAGAGGGGTTAGAACACTGAAAGGCTACGTATTCATATGCATGGTCACGAAAGCCGTTCATTTGGAATTGGTGTCTGAACTTACCAGTTCAGCATTTTTAGCTGCACTTAAGAGAATGGCGGCCAGGAGAGGAACACCACATCACTTGTAGAGTGACCAAGGAACTAATTTTATCGGAGCTAATAGGTTGCTGCAAGAGGAGTACACTCAATTAGAACAAGTTTTTGGAGATAGTTGTCAGGCAGAAATCGCTGAAATGAACATACAATGGCATTTCAACGCGCCATCTTGGCCGAGCGCAGGCGGTCTGTGGGAAAGAGCCGTCCGCAGTCTGAAGTTCCACCTGAAAAGAGTGGTTGGTAAACAAAGACTAACGTTCGAAGAGTTCACAACTGTACTAACACAACTAGAAGCGTGTTTGAACTCGAGACCGTTATGTTCGCTCACGGAAAACATTGATGATCTGGATTATTTATCACCGGCACATTTTTTAACGGGAAGATCCGATTTAACAGTGATTGAGACGAAAGAGGATGCTAGAACCAGATGGCATTTAACAACGAACATTTTTAAACAGATTTCGCAAAAATGGAGGAATGAATATTTGAGCCAGTTAACAGCGAGAGAAAAGTGGTGTAAACCTCAGGAAAACTTAAAAATAGGCAACATGGTGGTAGTGCATGAGGATAACATTTCAGCTGGTCAGTGGATTATGGGCCGAGTGATAGAACTACATCCCGGTAACGATGGTTACGTCAGGGTGGTGTCGTTGAAGACGAAAAATGGCATCATAAAACGACCAGTAGTTAAACTTTCTTTATTGCCTGTAGAAGTCAAAACAGATGGCAAACAAAACAGTTCAAATGAAACAGACAGACCATCTGAACAGGGCTCTGAGACCCAGAAGAACAGAAAAGGAACAAGAAAGGCGACACCTGGAACGTTATCGTGTGTCGCCATGGCATTAACCGTTTTTATATCAATCTGCAGTATGGCAAATTGCAGCTATAACGTAACAACATTAAACGTAAGCCAATCTTTCTACTTTGACCCAATATCCAGAATTAGTCTCGTAAAAGACAGTTGGGTCCTAGTTGTATTCTATAACATGTCTCCGTATTGGGAAGGTATGAAGGCGTTTGAAAAAGTTACATCATATCTGGATAAAACATGCAAAACAACAGGTAGCGAACAGTGTAACATGATCGTCCCTCAACTGATCCATGAGCGTAATGAACTAAAATACTACAATGAACTCCTGATGACGCAACACGTAAGCGGACACTCCAGACGGCGGCGGGGACTTATTAATGCAGTTGGAAACATTGCAAATTCCCTATTCGGCGTATTAGACGAACAATTCGCGGAAAAATACAGCCGAGACATCAACATGATACAACAAAACGAAAAACATTTAGCTAGTTTATGGAAGAATCAGACGTCAATTGTCGAATCCGAGTACAATTTGTTGAAAAGAACAGAAGAAATCATGGCAAAACAACATAAAATAATCAACCAACACCTGATGACGCTAGATAAGATCTCAAACAAATTACAACAAGAGATAAACAACATATCCCTACTTCAAGAATTTACCATGACAGCCTTAACAGCTAGCAACTTACTCCTTATCCTTAAAAGAACTCAAGATATTTTACTTGACATTTTAACCAATGTCCACCATGGACAGTTTAACATTCATCTGCTTACATTTATCCGAGGATCTAACATTGCCCATTGAACCGCACGAGATACGAAAACTGTATTCTCTGATAAGCATTAAAGCACGAATAACTGACCAATACTTTCTCTTCCAAATAACATTCCCTCTTATCAGTAGAGACCGATTCAAGTTGTACAGGATCTATCCTATACTACATCAGACGAACAACAGTATGTTAGAGCTCATCCCGTCTTCAGGATACGTCGCTACAGATCTCAAAAGAGACTTATACCTAACCATTACGCCGGAAGAACTCGCATCATGCAAACAGGAAGATGATATGTATATGTGCGATTGGAAAAAGCCGATATACCATCTCGGGAATGAAAACAACTTTTGTGATCTCGACCGAGACACAGATACTTGCAAGGTACGGAGGACCAAGTGTGAAAACCAATGGACATCGCTTGCAAATCCGTCACTATTCCTGTACCATTGCTGCAACAAACAGACCGTCAAAGTAATCTGCGGTGAACAGATAGATAAGATACAATTGAGCAAAGCTGGGGTCATTTATATGGAACCAGGTTGCCTGTTGAAGGGTCAGGACTTCACTCTGAACAGTCATAATCTAAACAAAAATAGATTAGATATGAGCCCGGACCTATTTATACCTGAGATGGATCAATTAAACTTGATTATCAACAGCACTATGCCTCTCCTTAATACGCAAGAACCAGACGTTACGGACTTAGGCGAAATGGAGTACGCCTTCAAAAAATTACACCAACGGATCGATGACATGAAAAACAGCCAAGTGGAGATCGATCAAACATTATCCCCTCATGACATCCATCAGTATGCCGTGAGCTACATCCTGGTCGGCGCGCTGGCGCTGGCGGCGGGAGCGCTGCTGTACAGATGGCTGCGGAGGCGAGCGCGCCGCGTCCACATCACATCGGACATGGAGCTTCAACCCACCAGAAGTGGTAGTGATGTGAACGTCAACAGTGTTAGTGCTAGTGCGCGGCAAACATAAGTGAACGTAATTTTAGTGCGACACATAGTAAAGTAAACATTACAATGATGGATAGGGCGTGTCCTCGCGACCCTTAGGAACAATAAGCTCTTACTTTTAGTTCAAATATAATTTTTGTTCTATTAACATTTTAATCTTAAGTTGTCTTATTATCACCTTGTAAACATCATTATCATGATCATTCCATTATTTTACTAACATAAAATTGTTTTATCACAGCATCCCTATCTTTCGGGGCCCGGAGTATGTTCGGTGTTTTCACCGAACACCTTAGTTAGCAATACCGTCGTGACGCGTTGACCTAATTTTATTTCTTTATTAAACACAATTATTACTTTTAAGTTGACTTAGAGTCAGTGCACTTTGGTCTACCGCGTTAGCCGGGTGTATTCTAACATTCATCAACATTTCATTTAACATTTTAACATTAAGAACAGTTTGAGAGTGATTCAATAAATAGTGTTCAACATAAACATTTGTTTCTCCTCAAAAACACCGACACCTTGCTACGTACCCCGACAATTTCAGTTGCAGACGTTGACGGCCTACAAGAGCGAGGCAAATCTTCCATCACATCTCGACCGCTTTTGAACGCTTTGAACCACTCATAAGCACGAGTTTTTGATAAAGTCGATTCACCGTAAGCCTTCTGTAACATTTTCAGTGACTCCGAACACGAATTTCCATTGGCGATGCAAAATTTAAGACAAACTCTTTGTTCGATATTTTTGTCCATTATGAAATTCGCAATACACACTATATATGATATTACTAAAACCAGCACTGTATTTAATATAAATAACAGATGCAACTCAAACTCCGCGCCAAAATGGAAAACAGTTGTGCCAATCTAACAACTACAAAAAAACAAAAATTTGAATTTGGAACCATAAACAAATCATCCGTTCCCGATACTTTTTTGACTAAATGTACATTGTGTCAAAAATTTTGAAACTTTCCCTCGATAAAATTTTTTTCTTGGTAAAAAGTTTTATATTAATTACTCAATATGAGGATAAAGAATATTTGACAAGTTATTCTATGATATGAAATAGTGACACATGAACTTTATTTGTAACAAAAATCTATGATTTAAATTTATTCAAAATAATTATTCTATGAAATGATAATATGGGAAAATTTTTATGTGAAACGAAATTCTATGTGGTACAACCCCACATCATACTATCAACAAAAATACCAATCCATATGACAAACCCTGTGGGATATTTGTCCTGATTTAAATATCAATAAATAAATAACATATGTGCAGATCATTGACCCCCTTTTACTGTTTTCACTTAGCAATCACATTATGTCGGCAATATAATAATCTATAGGACTGATAATCCAATTTATATAAATGTCAATCTATTTTGGACCTTAACCGCATGGTATAGATTGTACATTAGTGCGGCTAAAAGCACTTGTAATTACAGCTCGAAGCCTATTTCACAATATGAAAACTAAACAGATTTTGCTTTAATGATTACTCTCCATTACTAATAGGTCTTTAGAAAAGCCCTACAGGACGAGTTCAATGACTGTGTGATATTCTGCAAGTTTCTGTAAAAGGAATAATTTGAATAAATATGGTTGTTTGATTATTTGAATGTCCCGATGACGCCGGGCACTCCTTGCTCACAGGCTGATTTAACCAACCCTTTTTTTTTTTTTTTTTTAGAATGGGAAATCATCAAATGACTCCTTCCGCTCTGGGTGGAGCGGAAGGGAGTGTCAGACTCTTACTGACTAAAACCCATCCATGTTCCTCCCAGTGCCCTTTGCGTTCCAGGGACGCGGCGTCTCTTTCGAACGGATTCCGCACCCCGGCAGGCACTGGCCCTAGCGGGCCCCGTCTCCCTTGCTGACAGCTCCTTGAGGCGCGCGTGGAACATAGCGCGCCGCCAACCTGGTTCTGATCGGACGGCGACGCGCCTACGGTGGCCGGAAATCGCCCTGCGACCCCCGACGCCCGGGACGTCTTCTTCTGTTGCGGCTGCTGGGTCGTGAGGTATCCCTCTCTCTTACACGTTTGGCCTCCTCCTTTGCTGATTTAACCAACCCACCATCGTAATTTCCGCTCTAAGACGGCCATTGGTAGACACAAGCCATATTTACCGGTCCGATGCGTCTCACATGCAGCGGATTACCGTGGATATTCCCATACATTAAATCATGTATTTTTACCATGGAATGCGAAGGGCATTAGGAGGACTCTGACACTCCCTTCCTCTCTAAAAATGCCACCTGCTATAATACTTCCAGAGTTCTTTCGCTGCGCTTAAGTTCAAAGACGAGAGACTCTAGACCAGGGTGTCAAGTCTGCTATTACAATAGTGTCAAAATGGTCTATCATTGATTTCATAATTGTTGATTTTGACAAGTCTGGTAATCTACTAATATAAAAGCGTCATTATGACTTTCCAATGGTCAACCACTGACACTCCATTGAATGAATTGGCATAGAATGGTAATCTCGTACATAATGTCAAATGAATTAATTATATGTAAAAATATATATAAAAGAAATCTGGCATAACTTAATGTTCAAATATAGAAGTAGTATTTCAGAAATCATTTCTACTAACTGGTTTTATAATAATGGCAATACGAAAATGTCTTTCTACCACGATTCTATTACGAGACCATTAACCGATCAGTGATCGACCATTATGAATTAGCAGATTACGAACTTTTAGCAAAATGACAATGGGATCGTATTGGAATGACGAAAAAATATAGCAGACTTGGAGCCCAGTAGAGGTGCGTTAAAACGGTGCGGGGTAGCACGATACCACGCGAGCCGCGCCATTCGTGTAGGTGCGGCTCAACTAAATCCGAACGCGAGCCTACTCGTATACACAGCGCGGTGGCACGTGGGTCTCAACAACGCGAGCTGTTGAACCGCGCCGTCACGGCGTCGCTTGTCCGCTCTGCTAAAATATGGATCAACGAAAACGCCTTGCTCCAGCAGCAGCAACTGTTATTTTCTTTAGTGGTGATTATTACATAAATAAAAGAGAAAGACGAAGAGTTGTTCGCTCTGTACCAACTGTTCTGTTTAGACGACGCGAATTCACATAAGCCGAGCTGCGCGCGCCTTTTTATCCGTGTCAAAAAACCGACAAGCGATGGATTGTACGAAGTTTTTCCGAGCCGTGCCGAGCTGCGCCGAGCGTAGGCCGTTTAAGCGGCACGCTGAATCACGCGCCGAGCTCGAGCCTCGCACGGCCCGCGTGTTTGCGCGCCGTTTAAACGCACCTTAACCTTCTGTCAGTGGTAGCGTTGTGAAGGCAGTTGTCAAAACGTCAAACTTTATGTTATCGACAAATGCTGTCGAAGCGTCGCAAGATCAATCCACTATATTTTGGCATTTCGACAATCGCAAATAGAATGCCATTTTCTCTTTAGTCTCAGATAATACAAGCATGCCAGTTGCGAGTAGGTAATATTTTACCACCATAATCTCATCATATCTCATCTTATTCAATCCAATATGAAAGAAGACCCCGGAAATTCGCCATTAAATCATTCTGTTAAGAAGGAAGCAGTGACATTAAAATTCCCCGCCAAGACTGGCCTTTAAGGCACCTGGAAGCTTACCTCTTAATAACAATAAGTTCTGATACAAAACCCGACACTCCCCCTTCTTTATACAAGGTAGATTAATATTGGATTTAATGAAAACCTTTAGAGGAACATAAATCAAGGGGCCATTGATGGCCGGGCTCATTAGTCGGGATAAATACTGTCACAGTTTCGGCTTTCAAAGTAAACATACCGGTAATAGTCGGATTTATTGAATGTTGTGCTTACCAACTTCTTGTTACTTCAAAGGAATATTAGTAGAATGGCTGAATTATTATGTTTTTGAGGCTTAGTAAATAGGCTAGTAAATACTAACCAGTTTAGTGAGTCGAACACTGAATTCTGGGAACAGGGGTTGTCTGCTTTTGATATTGGTGACTGTTGTTCCATCGTAAAATCGGTCTGAACAATGATTTATAATTTGTCTTCATTTTGAATGTGTCAATTTTATCATTTGAACAGGCATTTTGACGTTCTGGTTTTTTTTAAAGGGTTACTATAACTATAGACGACAATACGACCACAGAATGCGCCACAGCCATTTAATATCGGGAAAAAAGTTAATAGAAATTACCAATAACAGGCAAATACCTCATAAACTAAGTAAAACACGGAATGCATCAAAACAGAATGCATACCACAATTTAACTAACCCCTACACACTCAGCTTCCTTAATAAATAAACTTTGAAACATCTTAAATTTGATAAGAAGACGAAACGTGCATCCAGACATGCACCTTATCCTAGACATGTCCACTCAGCTGATTGCACTAGTTAAATCGAGTGTCTTGACTCAGCGGGAAACACTGGGGAATACACAAAAATATTCTTGCAACCCTTTTTTGAGGAAACTCTGTATCATGTTCTATTAAGCTGATTTAATGTCATTTTATCAATAAAGAAATACTACTCGTATTTCTTACTTCTATTTTTATTACAGGCCTCCATCCTCTGGCACCCATTGCAGGGAGATTTTAGCCCAAAGGTCACTCACATGCGGCCGGTGTGAGGCTGGTACGAGATGGCAGGATAATAAATCTTTATTCAAATTCCAATTGAATCCTCTATTATTAACTATCTAGCCAATTTTACGAAGCCATTTGGACATGCAATGAGAATGGTTAGAGAATAAATGTATGTATTTTTTGTAAAAGCGGCAATAGAAATACACTGTGAAAATTTCAACTGTCTACTTATTACGGTTCATAAGATAGAGCCCGCTGACAGACAGACGGACGGACAGCAGAGGCCCAGTAATAGGGTTCCGTTAATTACCCTTTGGGTACGGAACCCTGAAAACTATGCAGGGAAATTCTTATAGAGTACTTTAATTTTTTTTATGACGACCCATTTTTTTTTAAGGTTGGGAAATTTTCAAATGACTCCTCCCGCTTTGGGTGAAGAAGAAGGGAGTGTCAGACTCTTACTGACTGAAACCCCGTCTTTTATGCTGACAACTGTTTGAGGTGTTGCTGTCACGTGTTCCTCCTAGTGCCCTTTGCGTTCCTGGGTACGGTGCCTCTTTCGAACGAAGTCCGCAGCCCCAGCAGGCACTGCCCCTAGCGGGCCCCGTCTTTAATGCTGAAAACTCTTTGAGGCGCGCGTGAAACACAGCGCGTCGTCGACCCGGGCCTGGTTCTGATCAGACGGCAAGCCACCCAATGCTCGCCATCTGCAGGTGCGCGCCTACGGTGGCCGAGTATCGCCCTGCGGCTCCCGATGCCCGGGGCGTCTTATTCTGTTGCGGCGGCTGGGGCGTGAGGTTTCCCTCTCTCTCACAGGTTCGGCTTCCTCCTTTACCAGCATTACTGCTATGCAGAAGGAGGTGACCGCTTCCCATGTCTCCTCGCTCCGGACCATGGCTTGAACCAGGGCGAACGCGGACGCGGATGACGACCCATGCAGTGACAATAGTAAAACAATAAAAATGTTTTAAAAGGTGTTACAGCGTTTTTCTGACTTTGAACAATCATAAGCACATTGCATTGCATTGCTTTGCATTAAGTCCGCCTCTGTACATTTGTGTGCGTAAAATATTAAATAAATCAAGGAATAAGAGCTTTAGGACTTTAATACTGGTGGTAGGCTTCGGCCGATGGCTTGTGACCACCCACTGGGCAAAGACGTACCGCCAAGGGGCCTAGCCGTGTTCCGGTATGATGCCCAGTGTAGCCAATACAGAGGAGTTGGGTCGAAATAGTTGTTCCAACGCAGGCAGACCGACCAGGCTCGCGATGATATGGGCGTATCGGGAGACTAGTCGCGGAGGGTAGCGGGATCCGAGGCACGGTGCGCCGCTGGCCGACCGCAGTTAGTTGGGGGCCCAAGTAGTGTGCTAGCCACACATGAAAGGCTGCCCCGCCAACTGTCGAAAAATCCCGGGGTGCGCCATCGTGCTGGCTGGCGACCAGACGGGGGAGGACCCGATGGACATTCCCGGGGGGGCTCGGGCGTCCCCGCAGTCTCCAGACTAGTCCCCCAATGATGTCGTCCTGTCAGAGCGTGCCTGATGGTAGCAGCTTGAAACCTCATTTCACTTCCTTCTCCTCTCCTTCCTTCACTCATCTTATGGCCAAAAGGAACGAAAAAAGAAAAGCTGTACAGCGGCAGCACATCCTCCCCCACAAAGTGCACACAGTGTTGGCCCCGACGGGACACCGGCAATTGTTCTGAAAACTTGTGCGCCTGAGTTGTCTCCGATCTTGACACGCCTATTTCGCTTTTCGTTTGAGACTGGAAAAGTGCCGAAGGCTTGGAAGCAAGCTAACGTGCAACCCGTGCCCAAGAAGGGTAGTCGTGCTGACCCAGACGTCGAATTATAGACCCATCTCGGTAACGTCTATACTCTGTAAGACTATGGAACGCGTGCTGAATCATAAGCTCCTGGCGTACCTAGAAGCGAATGATATCCTTAGTGACCGACAATACGGGTTCCGCCGAAATCGGTCAACTGGGGATCTTTTAGCGTATGCCATTCACATCTGGAGTGAAGCCATAGAGAAGCACGGGGAGGCACTAGCGGTCTCCCATGACATCTCGAAGGCCTTCGACAGGGTCTGGCACGATAGCCTTATTAGTAAGCTTCCTTCCTTCGGTCTGCCCGCCGGTTTGTGTGATTGGATCGCAGATTTCCTGAGGGATCGGTCTATCCGAGTGGTCATAGATGGCTGCTCGTCTGGACTGCTGGATATTAATGCCGGGGTTTGTCAGGGGTCGGTGCTTTCGGCAACACTGTTCTTGCTGCATATTAATGATCTACTTAAACCCGGTACCTTTGGGTATGCAAACGACAGCACTGTTGCTGAGAGATACGTGTCTGACGCACGAGCTGGTGGGTCGCAGATCCGGTCTCTTCGGGAGGCTATGGTTGAGCGCTTAAATGTGTCCTTAAAGGCTGTCTCTAAATGGGGTGATGCCAATCTGGTCAAGTTCAATGCTGCTAAGACCCAAGCGTGTCTATTTTCCGCCAAAAGGAGCCAATTCCACCCAGCTCCATCTTTCCGAGGTGCAACAGTGCCGATAACCGACCAACTTGAACTTCTTGGGGTTACATTAACATCTATTCTCAATTTTGCCCCTTTCATAAAAACAAAACTCAATTGGCTGCAAGGAAGTTGGGGATCCTAGCAAAGGTGAGACGGTACTTCACGCCGGAACAGCTGCTTAAACTCTATCAAGCGCAAGTTCGATCGTGTATGGAATACTGCTCTCATCTTTGGGACGGATCTGCCAGATACCAGCTTGATGCCATTGAGTCAATTGAGAAACGAGCCAAGAGGATCATTGGCAATGAGAGGCTCGTCGCGACGAAGCTTCAAAGTCTTGAGCATCGGCGACGAGTTGCTGGCTTGTCGGTTTTCTACCGGTTGCATTTTGGGGAATGTGCGACGGAATTGCATAATTTAATTCCGCCAAGCCCGTTCCATCATCTGACCACAAGAGGAACGGCGATGCGCCACCGGTACATGGTGGACATCCCACCCACACGCACAAAACGTTTTGGGAACACATTCATAATGCGTACAGCTAAGGAGTGGAATTCCCTGCCGGAGTCTGTGTTTCCCGATAGCTACAACCTGGGAGTCTTTAAGTCAAGAGTGAATAGGTTACAGCGTGCTCCATCTTCGACCACATCATCGCTTACCATCAGGTGAGATGGTGGTCAAGCGCGTGCCTATTAATAGTAAAAAAAAAAACAAAAAGTTATGCATGCACCTTATGTTACCGTTTACGTTTTGAAAGCATTTTTTATTAAATTTTAACTTCGAAAAGATACTCGTGCTCGGTTTTTTGGAAAAGAAAATACACGGTTGGTAAATTGATTAACTTTTTCATGCCTTGACCGTACCCACCCACCCACCTTTGCATATTTCAGGAAAGAAAACAAAATGGAACCCCCAAAATATTTACATTTCCTTTTTTCTGTTTCCTCGAACTCAAAACAACTATATTTCGGCACACAACTTTACTCATAAACAATACACCCGCCCTCTGTATACGAGAAACAAGTAAAGAAAAATATTATATTTTCATATTTTCAGGCGCGCCCTATTGATCATGTTATATGAGACGGTTATTGAAAATGCCTCGCAAATATGTACCGATATTTATGACAAGTTATCACACCTACGGGGATGATAACTTGGTTATTTTCAACGGATAATATATGCAGGGTGACTTATAATTCTTAGGGTAAGATTTAAGTGATGAAAGCACACTGTTTATGTGCATATGTATCTACTTAACCAGTTCATTTATTAGTTTTACAAACATATTTATTTACATTTTTAAATATTTCAAAAAACATAAAAAAATATAAAAAAAAACAGAAGTTCACCAGTATCGGGATCATGGTCCAAGCTACCGGTTGCTCAGGCTCCAGAGACAAGAACCTCTTCACTATACGAGCTGTATCGAGGTGTACTGCCTTATATATCAGACCCTTTATCCAACCGCGTAACGCCAGCTTCGGCGCATGGTCACCAAAGCTTTTGCCCTTCCGTCTCACCTGATGGAAATCAATGATGTAGTTGACGATGGAATACGTTTGCCATGAAGTAACCTGGTGAATTCGTTATCATCATGACAGCTGAAAGACGTCCACTGCTGGACGTAGGCCTGCACCAAAGAGGGGCAGGGTTGCCATAATCGCTACGCTTGGCAGGCGGGTTGGCGATCGCAGTGTAACCATACACTTTTGTCACGTTTTACAGATAACGCTGCTGCCTATTTTCTGGTAAGTCGCTTAGTTGCCTCTTACCTGGTGAATTGGTTACTTTTAATTTACTAATTGTGTTCTATTGGTTACCCTCAGATTGTAGCTATCGCTTTTTGGCCTCGCACAGACTAAATTGTTTTTAGACTACTTAATTCTGTTAATTTAATTAAATTTACATCTGTCTGTTGTGTGCGAGTCCCAAATAAACATTCTTCTTCTTTCTTCTTCTTTCTTCTTCTATCAAAAAACTCCTAAAGTCTGGAAGTATTCCCATATTCTTTGTGCGTAAAAGTGGCGCATCACTGTACGTCTTATAGTCTGATGATGGATCGGACTTGGAGGAATTAAACTGTGCACTACTGATGCATGCGGCTCAAGAAAGGCAACTAAAGTAAGATTTGCTTTGCTTTGAAAAGCAAGAAAATAACGAAAACCAACTGATTTAATATAAATAAGAAAATTCACTTTCTGGATGATCTGAACTTACATAAGCAAAATAGTATTAACACTGCCGCAGAGTCTGTACGAGGCTGCATTTATAAGTTCCCGGAATGGGGACATAGAGTGAAAAGAAATACACAAAATTATTTTTGCAATTCATTATCTGCGAGATAAATATTTTTCTTGGATCTTTCGATGAACTTAATTAAGCCCTCATTAAAAAAATATATTATTTGCCGTATATAGGTACGACGAAACTGGATCCTCTAACTCATCATCGCTGGTAAATTTCTTAACTCTGTGGTCTTCTTTAATTTTTTTGAAAAGAATATAATCTATTTATTTATTTATCGCAAATCGGCACTTGTGGACGAGCGCGTGGTCGCTCAACGCAACACGGTTCTTGTGAACGGGCGCGTATTCGTGCAAAAGCAGGTCAAACTCAGTCTTATCTTTGTCTTTAATTTTTTTTTTTCATTTCTCAAGTATCGATGCGTAATATTCTCCAGTTATTGAAATACCTTTATCTTTATAATCTATCAACAGAATTCCTACTGGATCTCTAAAGACCGTCGCCGTGGCCGTTTGGGACACCTTAAACTTTTAGGGTGACGCTGTACCCTAGTAATACTGAGTGGAGTCTTGTTTTGGTTCTGTTTCATAGCGATGCACCCAAGTTTATTTTCTGGTAATAATTAGACTCCATTTGCTTTACTCTTCTTTATGGCAGAGGTCCAAAAATGTACGCAAGCTTTATTTTTTTTCTTCATATTATCATTCTGTACTCCCGATAAGGTTGCTTGCATGACGATAGTTCAAATACTAATAATCTAATAACGATAAAACCTCATATTAATTCTAATAAAGAGTTACTAAACACGTTACAACCCTAAACGCAAACTTCCCTCCAACCCCGCCATTCCACGAACTTAAAAACGTACCCTCGTACCTTATCCAATTAAGGTGGTCTCCTTTTCCTCTACAAGTATAAGCATGAACTATATATATAAGTATACTAGTTAACCCGCGCAACTTCGTTTGCGTCACAATTTTCATTACTGCTCCGCTTCTATTGGTCTTAGCGTGATGATATATAACCTATAGCCTTCCTCGATAAATGGGCTATCTAACACTGAAAGAATTTTCCAAATCGGACCTGAAGTTCCTGAGATTAGCGCGTTCAAGGAAACAAACAAACTTTATATATATGGTATAGATTCGAAAAAGTAGTCACGGCACCTATTTAGCTACCTCAGTAATACTGAAAACATGTTTCTTATTATTAATAATAGGTTCGCAGTGGACCATAATCTAACTTGATGATGTGGTTGCCGATAGAAAGGGGATAGAACTTTTGCGACATACACCCCCCCCCACCGCCATCACGTTTTTTCTTTCAAAGTTGCGGCGTACGATGCATATATAGGGTAGAAGGCTCTTCAACTTCAATTTAAAATCATGACCAGATCCTCGTGGTAGATTAATGTCCGGTCCTGACATAGTTGCATATTTATAGTTATGGTAGCTTTTAGTCTATAATGAGTTTTCTTTTAATTTTGTGTTTTTGTGCGTCATTTCTGGCAAAATAAACGTATTTTCATTATCCAATCATAGCAGCTTTTTTAACGACATAAAGTTAGACCGGTAACCTTTCATTATATTAAAATTCAACTGAATACAGAATCACAACTATGTTAGTAGTTCTTATATAACGGGTTAAAGTATGCCGGCTTCATTTCAAAATTCCTGCTCTATATCATCGGGGCGCTCGAACGTCTGAAGTTCAGTAGTTTTTACGTGATTCGACTAGCGATGGTGGCAAGCTATCCAAATGCAGCTCTTTTAGACATCGTTAGCTAATAATGTAGTGCAGTCGCATTTTTATTGATCAAGTTCTTTCAGGTCGATAAAATATATCTCCCAAGAGATAATATATTTCCCAAGAGTGATCTTATGTTTAAAATAGCCGGATCACAGTCGGGCAGGAACGGAGTGGCCGTAGTGCTGTCTGACCTTCAGGATGGATTCCTTGAAGTAGACCGATACAGCAACCGGTTGCTGCGAGTTAAGGTGCTGATCGAAAAGTCGGTAACGAACCTAATCAGCGCCTATGCTCCTCAAACTGGTAGTCTGAAAAGGAGGGCTTCTGGGATGAGTTCGAGGACGTAATACGCGCTATTCCGAATTCCGAAGGTGTTTTGGTTGGGGGGGATCTCAACGGTCACGTAGGTTAGTTTTCTGGAGAGCACGGTTATGGCCAAATAAATGCAGAGGGAGTCAGTATACTCAGGACCTCCGCTGTGGCTGACCTAGCCATCGCGAACACATTCTTTCAGAAGAAGCTCCAGCACCTAATTGCGTACTGTGGTGATGCCTACTCAACCCGAACAGATTACCTGCTGGTGCGACAGTGCTATATTGGCATGGTTACCAGCTGCAAAGTCATCCTCGGCGAAAGCCTAACGGCCCAACACCGCCTACTTGTCCTGGACTTTGCGTTCGTGCCAAAGAAGAAAGTGATCGAGAAACGCAAACCCCGCACTAAGTGGTGATTGCTTAATGGTCCTAAACTGTCGACTTTACCGCGGAGGTCAGGCATCTCGAGGTCAGTGCTCCGCATGAGTCCGCTCAAGAGATCTAGAGTAGGATTCATTCAGAAATCACCGCTGCGGGTTAGCGCGTCCTTGGCACTTCTCGTGGTGGCCGCACCATAGACAAGGAGACGTGGTGGTGGGATGACAGGGTGCAGGAGGCGACTCGGAAGAAGAACGGTTTATTTAAACAGTGGCAAGGGTCCAACTCTCCGGATGACAATATGGAACGGCTAAGCGCGCTTGCAAAAAATCTGTAGCCAGAGCCCAAAAGTCTGTAGCCCTTATACGACAAGCTGGAAACTGCGGAGGGGCAAAAGCTTATTTTTAAGCTAGCGCGTGCCCGGGAAAAAGCTACACGGGACATTAGCAAATGTCTCTGTGTAAAGGACGCCCAGGGTAAGCTGCTCTACGATGCCCCCTCTTTAAGGAGAGATGGTATACATACTTTGCGGAGCTGTCTAACAAACAGCATCCCCATAACCTTCCTCCCGAACCGCCTCCTAACCTTGGATTTATTTCCCCTATTTCCCCGACAAAACACGCATTGCTGTTCGCCACATGAAGAAAAGGAAATCGGTCGGGCCTGACAATGTGCCAATTGAAGTATGGAAGGCGATGACCCACATGGTGTGGACCATGTGGATCCTTTCCACCTTCTGACGGATCTTTTTAACTGCATCCTGATTACCAAAGAAATGCCGGACCAGTGGCAATTTACCCTGATTATTCCTGTTTACAAAGGCAAAGGTAGCGTACAGGATTGTAGTAAGTTCTACCGCGGTATCAAGATCATGTGCCACACCATGAAGCTCTTCGAGAGCATCATTGACACACGGCTCTGTAGCGAGTGCACTGTCTCTGAGTGTCAATATGGCTTCCGGGCGGGTAACAGCGCCATGACGCACTGGTCGCCTTATGGACTCTGGCTGAGGCTTACACAGAGAGAAGGAGTGCTTTGTATTTCGCCTTTTTAGACCTGCAAAAGGCCTTCGACTGTATACTTCGGTAGTCCATCTGGTGGGCATTTCGCTTCAAGGGCGTTCTCGAAGCCTATATCGACACTATTAGAGACATCGCGTACCGCGATTCTGTGTCCTCTGTCCAGACCACTGTTGGTGAATCCAATGGCTTTCCAATATCTGTTGGCGTTCATCAAAGCTCGGCTCTTAGCCCGTTCTTGTTTAACGTGGTGCTCGATGTAGTTGCAGCAAACATACAAGATCAGCCTCAATGGCTAATGATGTATGCCGATGACATCGGTATCGACATCAGAACAAATGATGGTATTTGTTCTGATGCGCAAAGTCAACATTTGGAAGGACTAAATGTGGCGAAGACTGAGTACATGTCCTGTGGCAGCACGGATTCAAACACCATCCGAATAAGTTCGGATCTGATCACAAAGTCCGATACGTTCAGGTACCTTGGATCCGTGCTGCACGAATCTGACAACGTGGACGACGATGTCCAAGCACATATAGGCGCGGCTTGGGCGAGGTGACGCGAGGTAACGGGCGTAGTATGCGACCGCAAAATGCCTCCGAAGCTTAAGGGGCAGATATATAAATGCATCATACGCCCTGTTCTCCTGTACGGCGGCGAATGTTGGCCAGCACTAAGCAGGCACATTCAGGAGCTTCGCGTCACGGAGATGAAGATGCTGAGGTGGATGAGCGGCGTAACGCAATCCGATCACAAACGCAACTCATTCATCCGAGGTAGTTTTGGTGTCCGTAACGTGGGGGAAAAACTGCAAGAGGGTCGTCCGGTGCATGATGTGGCCACGTCTGTCGTCGTGGCCACATCATGCGCCGCCCTATGGAGTACGTTGGTCGGAAATGCATGAATATGGCTGTCCTTGGGGCTAGGTCCTACGGTCGCCCTCGCAAGCGCTGGCTGGACGTCTTCAAGTCCGACATGAGAGCCAATGTACTCACTGAAAGGGATGTTGAAGATCGGGCAAAGTGGAGGAAGCTCAGTCGGAAGTCGCCAGGTGGAAGAAGAAGAAGAGCTAATAATGTAATGCAGTCACATTTTTATTGATCAAGTTCTTTCGGTTCGAAAAAATATATCTGCCAAGAGTAATCTTATGTTTAAAATATATTTATTAAAATATATTTATCGTGATTTTTTCGCAATTGAGTAACAAAAGTTCATATAAGTGCTTCAGCTGAAGTTCAGTAGATTCGGAGTAAAGTGTCTGTGACAGACAGATACACGAGTGATACTACAAGGCGTTTCAAGGGTTCCGTTTTTCCTCATGGACTTTTGGACCCCTAAAAGATTGTCCATGAAGTTCCCTGCAAGTTCTTCATCATAGAGATCAACGCTAGAATCTGCAATTAGCCTCATCTTGCCGAATGACCAACTACTTGGCAAATTAGAAGTGTCTGTAAATTTTTTAATTAAAATAAATGCATTGTTTTAAATTTTCTAATATAATCTGACAGTTGTGTTACTGGGAAGTTTTTTGCGCGACTTCTTCTTCCAAGTTTTGAAGGAGCTTTCTGAGGAACCTTTTGTTATATTTTACCTTGAAAGAGTGCTGAGTCTCAAGACTAATTTGAATAAATGATTTTTGTTTCTTTTTTATTGTATGCTATACTACCTCTATGTACCGTTAACTATCAAACCATTCGCTAAAATCAATCTCGTAACTTTAAAAAAAATACTTTTTTTCGAATCGTTTATTGCTTTTACTTTCATTTAAAAAGTAAAAGCAATAAACGAATAACAAACGACTCTCTTTATGTATTGGTATTCAAGCCATTAAATTCGTGGAAATTTTTAGTCGTTTTATACTCTATTCGACTGTACCTATATTCGGAAATAAGTATGAATTTCTCAGTAAAAATTGACAGCTTTTCTTACTAATTTCAATTTGGTTTTTTAACAAAGACAGGCTGGTAGATATTGCTTTGTTGAATTGAGTCTGCCTATACACCATTTATGTTAATAAAGTTTAAATCAATAAAGCTCTAAATAGATCTACAAACATAAACGATATTACTACTCATAGCTCTGAGCAATATAAACTTATGTTCAAATAGCTTGTACATGAACTCTCTGATATAGAATCTCTTGAACAAACTTTAATAATGTTAGTTTAAATAATGATTGTCATTTACCCACCTTATTACAATTTCTAAATATAGTTTTACTTAGTTATATGCCGGGCAGCTTATTGAAGAAGCTATCTGACCTCATTTATGTTATAAATTGTTTGAATGTCTTACTCGTATGTTCTTTCAAAGTTAATCTTAAGATGGGTTTAGTTAGACCAAACGAGCAAATTTTGGAAGGTATACTTATACCTGAATAGGCTTTTGTGTCTGCGTGTAATATTATCTGGGAATGTGTACATTTACAGAGAGAACATCAACGTGGACAGTAACTTTGATATTTAATTTCACTATCGATATCTTTTATTTATTTTAGTATTGTTGTTGTTGTTGTTTTTTTGGTTTGATTTTATATCTTTTTTTTTAGGATGGGAAATCGACTCTTACTGGTTGAGACCCATCCATGTTCCTTCAAATGACCTTTGCATTCCATAGCCGCGGTGACTCTTTCGAACAAACTCCGTACACTGTCGGTACCTTACACAATGTTTGTAGCTAGAGAATCATTTTCGCGTCGGTAATAGGCAAATAAAGAAAGAAAATCGGATTTATTGGCAGAACAAAAAAAACACATTACAATAAATTATTGATAACAATATTGTGCCAAAAGGGCCTCAGCTCAGCCTAATGTCAGGTGGCAACACTAGGTATTGATTTTCAGCTGCAGCCCACGGGTGCCATTCGCTTGAACGCGCAGTAGACATATAAGTAAAAAAAATGATAAATAAAAAGAGCAAAAAAGTGTAGGTACCAACATAATAAATACAAAGAGAAGCTAAAATGTGTAAAATGAAATAGATACAATAATATTAAATAAATAGTAAATGTTACATATGTAGATACACAATCATCCCGTAAAGTACTGTGGAGCAAGGTTAAAAAATAATTATATATTACAAAGGGGTTCGTATATTACCAGACAACAGAGTTCTGCTGCCATTCAGTTCTTGCTGCCATTCTGTGTATTCTGGTTTCGCTCATATGGTCTAAACCTGAATAGAATGTAGATATCCATACTATTCATGTTAGTTTACAAAGGTAGCTATCTCTCTTTCTGTTTCTTATCTCTTCACAGAGCCTCGTGGTAGGTAATGTTCGCTCCTGACATAGTTTATATTAATTTTGTATTATTTTAATTTTATGTTTGTATTTTTGTGTGTCATTTCTGGCGGAATAAACGTATTTTCATTCTTTCTTTTCACATCTTAATCGCTGAACGGATTTCGATGAAATTTGGCAAATGGTTAGACCATTTTCAGGTATAGGAGTATATTTATCCCGGAAGATTTGAAGAAGGTGGCTCGCAGCGGATCGATGCAGACTGCTCAAAACAATAGTGGACGGCAATTGGCTGATTATGTATGTACGCGGGCGAAACTGGCGGCAATAGCTAGCACGTACATCTATAAATAAAATTCATACATTCCAAATATCAATTTAATTGAACTGACAAGTTTACCAATCGAAGTTCTCGGCTACAATACTCGTTATCCATATAAGTTTGTTCTCGGCTATTTGTTTAACCCACATCGAAGTTACGCCTGATCTCGTATTAAATTGATCCTAAACTTATAGCTCTGGATACTATAATGTATTTCAGTAATATGTCGCGAAGTCTGTGATGAAACTTAGACTGGGACTAAATTGCGGTAAGCGAGTTGTTTGATGTTGCCACATTGTGCTCCCGTAAAACTACCGTAATATGGCATTAATTACGGCCATAATTGGTGTTGTTTCATTTGGTTTTTTTTCAATTATGGCCATAAATTATTGCCATATTACGGTACAGTGGCCGTAGCATTAGAATCAAAACCAATTTAACTATTTTTCATTTGTTTATAAACTTTCAAACAACGGAGTTTTCTGACATGTTTATAGTCATGCGGTCTACTGGTAATAACTGAAAGTAAAAAAAACTTATTGAAAACCAATGAAATTACTGACTTTTTTTAAAGTTTCCAATAAAATTACAATTAAGCTTTCTTTATACCTGAATAAATTAGTTCTTATTACAGAAGAACGCTTATCCTTAATTTGCAAAGAATTCAAGCTTTGAAGATAAATGAGTGCGGCGAACAGTGGTGCAGGTAGTACGGGCATGCTGAAAATATTAGTTTTAAATGAAAAGACGTTGCGTTTCTTCATAATACTTTATTAAAATGATATAATTAATGTACCAGTATACAAAGAGAAAGATATAATACGTATTTTTTTTTTTATTAAAGTGAAAATATTCATCATAATTTTTCACATGAATTCAATTATAAATATTATGCAAAATATGAAGTCTTTAAGCATTTCTATTTAAATAAACTAAATAATAAATAAAGAAGACATAGTTTTAGAGATGGGTGCTATCCACTAACAAGACTACTAGGTACTGCACGTAAACTGTTTATAAGAGATCTGAGATGGCTAAGAGCATATTACCTCTTCATTACATGATAAACGAGAACATTTTCTTGAATGACCTTTTTTAAGGATGGGAAATCTGGGCGGAACGAAAGGGAGTGTCAGACTCTTACTGACTAAAACCCATCCGTGTTCCTCCTAATGCCATTAGCGTTCCAGGGCCGCGGCGTCTCTTTTGAACGGATTCCACACCCCGGCAGGCACTGGCCCTAGCGGGCCCCGTCTCCCATGCTGACAGCTCCTTGAGGCGCGCGTGGAACACAGCGCGCCGCCGACCGGACCTGGTTCTGATCGGGCGGCGAGCCACCCAATGCTCGCCGTCCGCAGGCCCGCGCCTACGGTGGCCGGATATTGCCCTGCGACCCTCGACGCCCAAGGCGTCTTCTTTTGTTGCGGCAGCTGGGTCGTGAGGTTTCCCTCTCTCTCACACGTTCGGCATCCACTTCCGCTAGTAAACTGCTTCGCAGAAAGAGGTGACCGCTTCCCATGCCTCCTCGCTCCGGACCATAGATTAAACCAGGACTTCTTGAATAACCTAACCTATAATTGTGGTAATCTTTATTTCGCGTTTCTTGAGCTTCCTCAGATAACATCCCAATAGGTAAGGCAGCAAAACTTATTATTTCTTTGCCATGCAACAAGATTTTATGCACTGTATTTGGCATATTATACCAGCAGTACAGGCTTACATATAATTACCCTAATTAGAAACACTTATTCTTAATTACAGAGCGTCATTGGTAAATGATCTGGTATTTCCAAGATCGCAGGTTATCGCAACCAAAACTGATGTATTCTTAATCTGTACTGTCTTGTTAATCTCCGAAAGTATATTATTACGCATCAGTCGATAACGGAGAGTAGTTATGATCTCATGATTGAAAACAAAAGGTTCCAAATGACCTTCTTCACTAAAAATGTAATAGCAAGTAATTATTCATTTTATCATAACATATGTTTACGTATTTTATTAATACACGCAATAAACTTATGACTAAACTAAAAATTAAAGTTGATAATTACAGTATTTAGGTTCTATTCATACTTAAAATAACAATATTTTTTTGCACGAAATTTGTTATTTCTCGATCACTCTACTTTGGCATCATATAATTAAATACTGTTTAATTATTTACCTGTATTAATTTTAGGACTTGTTTCTACTTACATTATAGTATGTGTGTACCAAATTGTAGACATTTTAAATAAGGTCGAAACAAAGGACTTATTTCCGCCCTTGAACCAATGTGCGGCGTAACTACGTGGCCTGGCCTGGGTGTAATGTGACGTCATAGCTACGCCGCTACGAGCTGCGCTCTCGTAGCAAACCGCTACGAATTGCTACGAACGGCTACGAATCAATTGAATGCTCGTTCGTTTGGTATTATGCTTGTGAAACTCTTTCTTAATACTTCTCTGCTTTTACATCCAGCAGTAGTCTTTCCGTCTTTTATTATGACTATGACTTATTTGTTTACCTACAAAATCAGTCCACATTATTTATTCATTTGCTTTCATTAGATTTTTACATTTTGCTTTTTTTTGCTTTTACTTATCATTTGAAATTCTGCCTACCCCTAAAAAAATATACGCGTTGTTATTTTATACTGTATGAGTAAAATGTAGCTTCAGCTAAATAATCAATATGATTTTTTTCAATTATGTAACTACACAATGAACTTATTTACAGTTTAACCAATATATATTTTATTTAAATCCATGTTAATTAGCATAATTATACCGAATAGACGGCCCAAGTCTGAACGAGCAAAGGACGAGCTACGTAGAATAGGTAGAGGTAATGGGACACAATATTATGGACTACAAGGACAGATAGAATCATACTTCAATAAGTGTATCATCAATCTAGATTTTCTCCCTACTATATTGGGGTCAGCTTCCAGTCAAATCGGATTTTAGCTGAGTACCAGTATTTTAAGTGGAGCGGCTGCCTACTAGACCTCCTCAACCCATTTACTGGCTAACACGGTACTTCATGGCAAGACTGGAGTCAGATTTACTGGCTTCTGACTATTCGTAACGACTACCAATCTATATATATAAAACAAAGACGGGTTTGTTACAACACTTATAACTCGAGATCGGCTAGACCAATTTTCATGGTTTTTAGTTCGTTGGATTTGTCCCCGCCCCGAATAGCAGAATACATCTTAAAAATAATGAAAACTCGACGAAAACATAATTATAAAAGATGAATCATTTTCCCTTAATGTTACTTTGTTTCGTACCTGTCAAACATTTGTTGTCCATCCTGTCAAATACTATAAGTAATGGTTGACATGCGTTCAGAAATAATGACAAATGATTAACATTTACGCGTGCGTTCAGATATTTATTAGTAGTCTATGTTCTAAACTATTGTATTTCTGAAATCAATTTCTAAGATTTATTTTATAGGTTATCGAAAACGTAAATGTCTTTTTTATGTTGTCTATGATTTTTCTAAGATTAATAATTACAAAGGTTAAAAAGTGCACTATCCAAAGTAATAGTCTTATGATATAAACTAATGTATAGCCTGACCAGAAATATAATAAACCTGTAGGGTAGGTAGGGTAGGTAGGGTAGTTAGGGAGGTATGGAGATTGGTAGGTAGGGTAGCCAGTTGCCGGGAGCGAAGCCGCGCGGGTCTGCTAGTTATAGAATAGAATAGAAAAGAAAAGAATGGAATGGAATGGAATGGAATGGAATGGAATGGAATGGAATGGAATGGAATGGAATGGAATGGAATGGAATGGAATGGAATGGAATGGAATGGAATGGAATGGAATGGAATGGAATGGAATGGAATGGAATGGAATGGAATGGAATGGAATGGAATGGAATGGAATGGAATGGAATGGAATGGAATGGAATGGAATGGAATGGAATGGAATGGAATGGAATGGAATGGAATGGAATGGAATGGAATGGAATGGAATGGAATGGAATGGAATGGAATGGAATGGAATGGAATGGAATGGAATGGAATGGAATGGAATGGAATGGAATGGAATGGAATGGAATGGAATGGAATGGAATGGAATGGAATGGAATGGAATGGAATGGAATGGAATGGAATGGAATGGAATGGAATGGAATGGAATGGAATGGAATGGAATGGAATGGAATGGAATGGAATGGAATGGAATGGAATGGAATGGAATGGAATGGAATGGAATGGAATGGAATGGAATGGAATGGAATGGAATGGAATGGAATGGAATGGAATGGAATGGAATGGAATGGAATGGAATAGAATTGAATAGAATGGAATAGAATGGAATAGAATGGAATAGAATGGAATGGAATATAATGGAATAGAATGGAATAGAATGGAATAGAATGGAATAGAATAGAATAGAATGGAATAGAATGGAATAGAATGGAATAGAATGGAATAGAATGGAATAGAATGGAATAGAATGGAATAGAATGGAATAGAATGGAATAGAATGGAATAGAATGGAATAGAATGGAATAGAATGGAATAGAATGGAATAGAATGGAATAGAATAGAATATAATAGAATACTCTTTATAATGTACACCATATAAGTTACAGAAAAGATAGATGAATGATCTTCAAATGATAGCCGGGACCAACGGCTTAACGTACTTTCCGAGGCATGAATGAAACTCGGTATGTTAAGATGGGCACCCAACCATAGACCAACCTTAGCAAGCGTTGCTTATTCTTGTAGATCCACCCGTGAGGCTGTTATTATCTAACCACGAGCTCATCTTATACTTCAAATAGAGCTTTTGCCCGCGACTTCGTACGCGCATATCGTGTTTTTTCCCGTTCCCGTAAGAATTACGGGAAATCCTCTCTTAGTACTCCCGTACACTCTCCAAGGGACCTACATGCCAAATTACAGCTTTCTACAACCAGTAGTTTTGACTGTGCGTTGTCTGTTAGTCACTCAATCAGTCAGTAACGGATTTTTTTATATATTACGACTAGTTTTCGCCCGCGACTTCAAAGTCAAAGTCAATAAGTCGAAGTCAAAAACGTTTATTTCAATTAGGCCATTAAACGGCACTTTTGAACGTCATCATTACATTTAAAATAACATAGTGACTCTACTGTCCATTCCGCAAGGTAGATTCTTATGGAGAAGAACGGACAAGAAACTCCATAGTTATTCTTTTCAAATCAATGTTTTACATGTGCTGTGGTATACAAAACTTTTGTAAATATATGTGAGGACCTTGAACCTAGAGTATGCAGAGGTAGACTTATTAATTTTCTAAATAAGGTACATGGTACTCACATTTCTACATAAGTATTCGTACGCGCAGATCCCGTTCCCATAAGAATTTCGGGAAATACTTCCTTAGTGCTCCCCTGCACTCTCCGAGGAACTTAGATGCCAAATTTCGGCTTTCTACAACAGAAGTTGGGCTGTGCGTTGTCTGTGTAACTCAAACAATCAGTAACGGACGAACTTTATATATTAGGATTAGTGTATCCTGATCAATAATAAAAGACGTCTCCGTACGACTCGTATTTTACAGTTGAAACGTAAACACAGTAAATTTTTAAATAAACCTCGTGGTTTCCTCCGACTGCTAATTAAAAGAAAATAACCAATAATGCTGATTCCACTTTGTGAATAAATCAATTACGGGTTGATTCGATTATTTATTCTTTGTAAGCATTTCAAATTAATTACACAAAGTGGTAAAGGAAAAACCTTGTTAATATTGGGTTTTTGAACCCTGTTTCTTGGTATAGAGTGATTGAAACATGAAAGATTCTATGAAATTAATGGCAAAAGAAAAATAGTTACCTCTGATTTTGTTTTGGTATTTCCTTACAGATTAATCAGCTGGGAAACATCGACCTCATCTAAATATTGAAACGTAAACTCAAGGAACTTAGTACCTATCACTTTGTGGCTATTTGAACTAAATTCACCAATAATGTAATTTTTTTTTTTACTGTGTGAATGTTATATAAATTGTAGGCTTTAGGTCTTTTGGATTAGAAACAGATTTTTGTATCTGTGCGTTTTCCTAAAAAGATCATCTAAACTAAGCAAGACACGGGTACACAAGGTCCTCATGTGATCGACCTGACCAAGATAATTTCCGAGCCCACATACAAACTTTCTTTCTTCTTCTCATTCAATATATAACGCGATCCTTTTGATATCCTACAACTCCACTAGGGTATCAATGAGCCCATATCAAAGAATCACCTGAAACAAGAATTATTTTTCAATCATTTTTTTTTTTGTTTTCATATTTCATTCAAAATAATTCGACGAAGTAACGGTTATTTATGTAAAACACCCTTACGTGAAATATGACAACATCGTCATATTTTTTTAGCCCAAAATATGAATGATGGATTTGAATGAAAATGATTTACTCGTACTTTTCAATGTAAATTAAATACATCGAGAGTCTAGTGTTAGAGAGTGTGTGTTGTCTTCGAAACTTTGTATTTTTGGAACACTAGAACTTTTTATATTACTTACCTTTACTTCAAGAATATAACTTTAAAGTCATGGGATATCAAAAGGTCTGTGTCTCCTGATAGCTACACCCTAGAAGTCTTTAAGTCAAGAGTGAATAGGTTACTTCTAGGCAAGCGTGCTTCATCTTCGACCACACCATTGCTTACCACCAGGTGAGATACTGGTCAAACGCATGCCTATGAATAGTAAAAAAAGGTACTCGTTGTTTATGGCACCGAAAATGGCAAACTTCGTAAGATTATAAAATAACTTTTGAGATTTGGAATGTTTTTTTACGAATCAAAATTTGACAGTTTATAATTTCTCGAATTTGAAGAAATTGTGAACTGAAATAAAATAACAACCAATCAGAGCACAAGTCTACAAGAAATTTTGCTTTACATGTTCAGTTGACAAATTGTTGGAAAGTTAACAAGTTATTTTATACACTGTTTTAAATTATAAATCTTTACTGTGAAACAAGAAATAAAAGGCTTTTTTATTTTTATTTTTTATTTTATTTATTTTTAATATATTTAGACGTACATAGTACAACCATTCCCGACCAAAACAAATCACCCCTCGCGTTAAGGGTAGGTGTCGTAAGATTGGCAACCATTGAGTCAGCTGTGAGGCAGTGAATCAATCACGATCCTGTCAAGTGACGTCACAGCAGCGAAAGTACTCAATCGATTGCTTACATGAAATGGTTTCGGTTACGCTGGTATAACATGGTTCGTATTTTATTTGGGTGAAGCGAACTACATTGAGTTGCTTGTGGCTAAATAATAACAGCCGCACGTGTCAATCTGGTTAAGCAACATTTGCCGTGGTTATCCTGTAGATGGGTGACCATCTTAACATACCGAGATTTATCCGTCCTCGGAAAGCACGTTAAGCCTTTGGTCCCGGCTGTCATTTGTAGATCTCTGGCAATCGTTACGGATTGTCGAACCAGAAAATCTGACACCGGTTTCGCCAATGAGTACCGTGTTACCCAGTCAATGGGCTGTAGAGATCTGGCAGGCAGCCGAACCATGTAAAATACTGGTATTCAGCTAAATCCGTTATAACTAGAAGCCGACCCCAATATAGTTGTGAAAAGGCTAGCTAGATGAACTACATTGAGTCGGGAAACATAACCAGTGAATAAATTAAGCTCTGCTTATAATACAAAAAAACTATGTTTCTCTATTGAAAATTATCAAAATTATTGTAACAGATTACCAATCGCGCGGTATCTAGCTGTGATTGACTGAACGAGTATAAATAATATTAACATTCATTTGAAATTACTTATTGAATATTAGGTTATTCTTGTGTATTCTTTCCTGTATTTTATTTCACAAGAACCGTGCATTTATCGGGAAAATCCTTAGGCACTCAGCGATATTGTAGCGTTCTATCAGAGAAAGATTTTTATAATCGGATCTGTCTTATCAAAGTCTTCCTCCTGCAAACAAACAGTATCACCTCTTTACAATATTATTTATTTTCAAAACTTTTTGCACTTCTAAAAAACACGGTTTAAACATTTTCTACCAGTCGAGGAATATATGTCTATATACACAGGGCATCTTCTGCTATTTCTTAGCAACATTCGCAATTACACAGATGTTAATGTGAATGTTTTTTGTTGTTTGAATTTTGGCTTATTTGACAGATTGTGACTCAGAAGTCACAATCTGTCAAATAAGCCAAAATTTATTCAATGTGTCTAAAATGTATGGAAATTGATAGAATTGGAATGTGTATTAGAGATGGGAACAATGAAACATCGTGACAGCTATGCACAGCATTGATCACAAACACGAGTGATGTTACAACAGATTCGATCGTGTTTAACCGATTTAAGGTTTCTGTTTGACACTTGAAATGTACATTGTACAGTCAAATCCCATCCATAAAAAAGGGCTAACTGCAGTTGTACAGGGCAACCACTCATCACCACTTTTATTATAAGTCCTATGTTTCAGGAGGTTCATCCTTTTAACCACTACTATTTAGAGGTTCATAGAAGAATGACGTCTTAAGAACATAAACAATTAAACGCACTGCTGAGGTTGTGTAGAAATTACCCAATTTAACTTGCACCACAGCACTCATCTCCGAACACACTTCGGTCCCGATGCCCGATAACTACATAATTCGTGTGACAAAGTTGGCAAGCTCTCCGGCGCTGTGTGGATGACGTCACGGAGCATCAATAGCAGGCGGAAGGTTATCGCCGTCCAGAGAGCCACAGTCACGGGACGAGTGTTAAATGGGGTTAAAATTTCCATTATATCCCGCTGATTTAAGGGACGCCGGGGGTGGGAGGGGGAGGGGGGAGAGGGAGGTTTGCCCCCTGCACCACCCCCACCCCCCGGAGCCCCATGGTTATGAAGATATCCATGGTTAAAGTTTTGAGGTTAGAATAGAATTTGAGTTAGAAAAATAGGTAAAACTGAGTATCATTTAGCAGGAGGAGGGAGTGGGGAGGTGCCCCCTGTGCCCTAGCACCACTCCCATGTAAAGGCGACGCGTAAAAATAATTATAATAACCTAACCTCAAAACGTGTTATAGCCGCTCAACATTGCAGTCACGGGAGGCCCAGTCGACGGAGCCCCGCTTCGCGGGGCTCCTACTTCTGAGTGGTTTATAAAAAAATAACCACGAAGGGGATGGCGGGGTCTATTCGCTCGCTTCGCTCGCTCACTCGACCCCGCCATCCCCTTCTAACCTAACCTGTCCGAGTCGGGGTGCCCCCAAGTCCAGAGCTCGCTTCGCTCGCTTTTGCGTCCAAGTTTTCCTATTAGCAGTAGTAGTAGTCAGTGGAGATTTATTGGGGATTTTATTTATGATTTTTTTGTTATTGACAGCTGAGAGATAGCATGGCGTCGCTTCACGTTCCGTTCCACATAGTGTAAAAAAAAATCGTAATTTTTTGTGTAAAAGAGTCAATGTAATTGCATAATACAACAACAACTATTGTGCACATTTATTACACACCAAAAGTTTGTGAATATGTAAAAATAAAATTATATTTATGAAAAAAACATGACATATAAATTAATAAAAATACTTCCAACGTCAACGGAACGTAAATGGTCAACTTTGACGTCTACCATGACAATTTATCTAACCTAAAAATTTGCAAATGGCGCACTATTTTCCAATTTTTATTGAAACTTTAATGAATTTTATCTCGTAAATTGTGACTCCCCGAATCTTGAAACTTTGTAAAAAGCTTTCTATTTGTGAGTACTATCTACAAAAAAAATACGAACTTCCAAAGTAGCGGGCTATAATGGAAATTTTATCCTTAAATGGGACTGCTGTGAACATTAATGAGTTTATCTTTACATTTTCTTCCGAGGTATTGTTTGTTCTTTTGTGTGTCTGATGACTGATACTTATCTAAGTGTCTCACACTAATAATAATAATAAGTTTATTATCACAAAGGGACATACATTAGTGTACACTGATTGATTAACAAGATGCTAACATCTCTGCAGAAGCCTGTACACAGATATTGTGTTTCTGCCTCTTAAGCTAGGATAACCTGTATTTTAAGGGCATATATTTGAAATTTATGGTAGCTCGAAAGCGCCGAGGTGCACCGCGCACCCGACGTGGTCCCCGCATGCATCCACATGGAAAGTTCGAAATATCGAACCTAGCGCCAAAACATCAAATTAATTCAAACTGCCAACTGATTCAGTGTTGCTCGCACAGAAACTTCATATGTTTCTGCTGTCAAAATTTTAACAAAAAGCAGCACTCTTAGAAACAGTGATTTGACGTAGAATAAAGTAAAATATTGAACGCAGACAAATAATTATTTATTTTATGATTAATTTTTTTTAATCATTACGGTTTAAGACATTTATTTCTCAAAAAGAATACAATTCACTTAATATGAGAAATACAAGTTAATCTTATATACTAAATACGTTGACCTGAGAAATGTAGGTACTCAAACAAATTAGTAGATACGCACAATACTTATGAATGTTGTAGGTAACCAGACAAAAAAGTACATTTTTAATGTGTAAGTGAAGTAATTACGTATCGTTTCTTGAAGGCAATAGCAATGGCTCATTGCCTTCAAGAAACAAACTCCTAACTTATGATGGCGGCGCTGGGTTTGATCATTCGGTTCCCTTCGAAATAGTTGAGCTGAAAGCTGCCGATACACGCGTCATGTTCGTGAACAGGCGACGTCGGTTGAGACTGGTCATCTCTTAACTGCCATTGGCATTATTTTAATCTTTATATTTAAAATTCTTATAATAAGCCCTATTTATTTTTCCTTTGCATTGTCCTCACATGCAGAAGCAACAAGTATATGTAACTTGGAATTTTGTAAAACAGAACATGATTTAAAAGAGTGTCCGTGGAGTTTCTTGCACGTTATTCTCCATAGAGATCTACGCTTTGGAACGTGCAAATAGCTTCCATGTTTTTGACTGACCGACCTTGACGTTTTAAAAGTGCCTGTGAATGGTTTATTTGAAATAAAATGCTTTGAATTTGAATTTGTATTTGGAGGTCTGGTAGGCAGCCGCTCCACGTAAAACACTGGTACTCAGCTAAAATCCGATTTGACTGGAAGCTGACCCCAATACAGCATAATACCAAACGAACAAAGCATTTAATTGATTCGTAGCCGTTCGTAGCAATTCGTAGCGGTTTGCTACGAGAGCGCAGCTCGTAGCGGCGTAGCTATGATGTCACATTACACCCAGGCTAGGCCACGTAGTAACACCGCCGCACTTATTTATCTTCAAAGCTTGAATTCTTTGAAAATTTGTGATAATTGTTCTTCTGTAATAAGAACTAATTTATTCAGGTATAAAGAAAGCTTATTTGTAATTTTATTGAAAACTTTATTCTTTTAAAATCAGTCAATAATTTAGTTGGTTTTCAATAAGATCTATTTACTTTCAGTTATTACCAGTGGAGTAGACCGACATAATTATAAACATGTCAGAAACTTTTTTTCCGTCTCGAACCTTTGCTGTGAGAGGACGTGTAGTTGGTTGCTGCAGTGTAGTGGCATTTTTTATTCTTGATTTTTGAGTGCGCATTTTGGAGAAAATCGGTCCCTCTCTTACTATCTTGCGGGAACTACCATATACGACGGCGTCCATATTGGATTTTGTCTCTCCGTCTCATTCGCACAGGCGTGAACCAAATCACAACTTGTAAGTGTTTTACTTTTTATTATTAATTTGAAGAACTTGGATTTAAATTGAAGAAACATTGGAAAAAGTCCAAGCGCCTGGCGGGGTTCGAACCGTCGACCACCTCGTGCCGAGCGGACTACGAGTTGTATACAGAAGCCACTGCGCCACGGACAGTGAGCGCTGCGACGCGAAATTAGTGACCACTATCTGCGTGCCGGCGCTGACCTGTTGCATGTCTGTCTCGTATTCGCCTGCATGAATTAACTACCTAGTAGTTACCCTAAAATCGACAAATTAGCTGGCTGAACAACGCAATTATTTGAAACAACTGTACATCATTTGAAGCTTTAAGATGATTCGTTCACCATCCGGGCAAAGCTCATCCAACCCGGACATACCTTCAACACCGGAATTATCTCAAAACATCACTAGTAGGAAGCGTAAAACACCGGAAAACGAGGCTTTGATTTTGTTTGACTCCTTTAAATCTGAATTATTGCAAACTCTAAAGGACTGGCGCCAAGAAATGAATAATAACTTCGAACAAATAAATCAGAATATTAATAATATAAGAAGCGATTTCGACCAGTACAAAATTGAAATTAAAAAAGAGCTCGGATCCCTATTTACGGAGCAGTCGAATATCGTGTCGCAGTTCGCAAAGTTGTCAGAGGAAGTTTCTGTCCTAAGGGAATCAAATCAATTCATGAGTGGCCAGTATGATGACGTCAAAAAACGCCTGAATGAAATGCCTTCGCAAACAAACACACAATACGAACAAACTTTAATGGACTTAGAGGCGAAATTAGACTTGTTGGAGCAGCAAGCAAGACAGTGTAACATAGAAATCTCTAACATACCTGAAAGACGCAATGAGAATCTCCTTGACTTACTTGAGGGTTTGGGTAAGCAGATAGGTTACAATATTAGGAAAGAAGATGTTGTCTCTGTACACCGTGTTCCCCACGCTGCGCCGACTAACAAGCCCAAGAACATTGTTGCGAAATTTACAACAAGAATCTTACGTGATAATATAATTAGCGCCTACAGAATGAAGAAGGGGCTATCCTCTGAACAATTAGGAATATCAGGTACCTCACATAAAGTCTTCGTAAACGAACACCTCACGCTTCGAAATAAGCAGCTTTTTCGTAAGGCCCGGGAAGCAGCAAATCGTGAGGGATATAAATTCGTATGGACTAAACATTCTACAATACTCGTCAGAGAGATTGAAAATACCACCGTGCTGGCTATTCGGACGCTCAAAGACATCGAGAAAATTAAGACCAAAACTACTAAAATTACCCCCTCAGTGTAAACTTGCCTTTCATGTTAAATTACGTAACATAAGATATTTTATATTATTTGTCGGATATTTGCAGAAGCACACCATAAATACATTTATTTTTTTGATATACGCTAAACTATTGACGTGTTCGTTGGCAATACAATACTCTAAAGTAATACAGCTAAAAAATTGTTTCACAAGTCATGGCTAATCACAATATAAATAACTTAACGGTTTATTATCAAAACTGTCGTGGCATGCGTACAAAGTTGAAAACAATATTCTTTAATATAATGTCCAATTCGTATGACATAATAATTTTATCGGAAACCTGGCTAAACAGTAGCATATTTGATGATGAGTTCATAGACCAACGATATACTGTTTACAGATGTGACAGAGACCTAAATTTGACGCAAAAGTCAGATGGGGGAGGAGTTTTGGTGGCAGTCATGAAGTATCTTAAACCGTATCGTCTCTCTGCACCGACACTTACACCGATGTCAAAGTTTCTGGAACTGGTTCTAGTCCAATTACCTAGTACTGAACTATCTGGCTGTTATTTACTTGGCGCAGTTTACATACCAGATAGGTCACCCATAGCTGTTTATAATTTATATTTTGAAATTCTTAATGACATCATAAGAGAAAACAGCATATCCAACCTGCTACTAATCGGAGATTATAATATACCTGATGCCCATTGGCAATATCAAGCTAACTCTTCTGCCCTTGTTTCTAATGGAACATCATCAATTTGTGACGGACTGCGAAACTTCATGACTCTTCACCAGGCCTCTCAATACAATGCAATTAAAAATTCAAACGACAGAATTTTGGACTTGTGCATCACTAACGTAACTGACTGCTCTGTGATGCAATCGCAAGACCCGATTTCTGTTCCAATAGACGTTCATCACCCTCCATTCTATGTTATAATTCCTTTCGCATCTCATGTAAGTAATAATATGAACCGTAACCCCGTAAAAAAACCTAACTTTTTTAAGGCCAATTACGAACTACTAAATAAAGAGTTGATGGACGTTTCTTGGAACATGATACTAGACCAGCTTCCAGCAGAGAATGCGGTTAACTTATTCTATGAAACTGTCTACGATATTGTCAAAAAGAATGTTCCACTATCAAAGTCTAAACTAACTCGTTATCCAATATGGTTTAGTCCATCTCTCATACATATCTTCAAAAACAAACGTAAAGCTTGGATTAAGTGGAAAACATATAAAAATGACTCGGATTATGAAATATTCTCATTATACAGAGCCCGTTTTAAATGTGAAGTTACGAAATGTTACAAGATGTACATCAATTCTGTAGAGGATTCTATACCTAAAAATACAAAATTTTTCTGGTCTTATATACGTAACAAAAAAACCACGGCAGGTATACCATCAAGCATGACATACAAAAACCAATCGTCGCAAGATCCCGAAACTATCTGTAACTTGTTCTCGTCATTTTTCCAGTCTGTTTATCAGCCGTCTTCCTTAACACCCCAATGGTCTCCACCAAATAATTATTCGGATCAGTGTGATTTATTACACCATATCTACTTTGATGTAGTTGGTATTCAAGGGGAATTGAAAAAACTAGACCCCTCCAAGGGTCCAGGGCCAGATGGACTACCAGCTGTGTTTCTTAAACGCACTGCTGAATCAATATGTGACCCATTGCACATTATTTTTAACAAATGCATCGCTGAGGGTTTCTTTCCAGACATTTGGAAATGCGCCTACATTGTCCCAATCCATAAAAGTGGTTCAAAGCATGACGTCACAAATTACCGTCCAATATCAATAATCAGTGCAACATCAAAACTCTTTGAGAAGCTCGTTCATAATGCCATCTATCCCTTCATCCATAACTATATCATACCCGAACAACACGGTTTTGTTAAACAAAAATCCACTATGACGAACTTAGCAACTTACTCCAATTTTCTATTCCATAGTATTGACAAGAGAATTCAGGTGGATGCTGTCTATACAGATTTTCAGAAGGCATTTGATAGAGTAGACCATGAAATCCTTCTTAATAAAATAGCGTTCAATGGAATTAGGGGCAATCTTTTGCGTTGGTTTTGCTCTTATATTACTAACCGCAGCCTGGTAGTCGTGATAAATGGGTACAAGTCGGGAAGTGCTGGGATGTCATCCGGTATTCCTCAGGGCTCCATATTGGGACCTTTGCTTTTTGTTATATTTATAAACGACATAAATTCATGCTTTAAATACACAAATTTTCTTTTATATGCTGACGATTTGAAATTATATAAAATCATAAAAAATGTTAATGATTGCTCAGAACTACAGAGCGATCTTAACCGACTCTCTGAATATTGTACAGTTAATAAGTTAAATTTAAGTATACCCAAATGCCAGATCATCAGCTTCACTAAAAAAAAAACTATAATAAAATATGGTTATACCCTATGTGGTCAGTACCACATAGGGTATAACCATATTTTATTATAGTTAGTTTAGCGTTGTTACTCTGTTAAGTACAGTTACTTAACAGAGTAACAACGCTTAGAGATCTGGGAATACTATTTGACAGTAAATTACATTTGGATCTTCATATAGAGAACATCATAACCAGAGCATTTAAAATGTACGGCTTTGTTTTCAGAACAGCTACCGACTTTAGGCGCCCTTGCACATTTTTACACCTGTATCGTTCACTTATTCGTTCTCAGCTTGAATACGCCTGTCTAATATGGGATCCGTTATATAATAAATACAAAGTAGCCATTGAAAAAGTACAACGCAAATTCTTACGAACTATGCAATACAAATGCCAACTTCCACGCTTACCTTACAAAGACCTATTAGCAAAGTATAATTTACTCTCACTCGAGAAGAGACGAATGCTTCTGCAAGTAATGACACTGCATGACATTTATCATAATAAGCTGAACTGTGTAGACATTAGTAATGATATTAGACTTGTAGTACCTAGATCGATTAACCGCCGTGGAGTGCGCGAGTACCGATTGTTTGATCAGGCATCATGTCGGACAAACGCGGGTAAGCGTGCACCCCTTTGGCGTCTCACGCAAATTTATAATGAACACTTCATAGATGTAGACATATTTATGCTCAATAGAAATGCTTTTAGAAGTAAAGTTATTAATGTACTGAACAACTTAGATGTAGCTTTTGATAACTAACTACCTAGCTTTTTTTATTATTATTGTTCTCTCCTTTTTTTTTGTACTGATTTGTAACGTTATAAAATGTTAAATAGATTGTAAGTAGTAACTGGCTCATCTAGTCCTCATCATAGCATAGACACCTCTTTGTTAATATGTGGAAAATGTTGTTGTTATTACATTATTTTGTTTTTATGTAACATATTGATAAGCCCTTTATGTAATGTAATATCGTTTTTTTTCCCAAATAAAATAAAATAAAATAAAATAAAATAAAACTCCATTGTCTGAAAGTTTATAAACAAATGAAAAATAGTTACATTGGTTTTGATTCTAATGCTACGGCCACTCTACCGTAATATGGTAATAATTATGGCATAGACTAGAGTCAAGAGCAAACCCATTACAAACAAAAAAAAAATATACATTCAGTCAAAAAAGTATCGGGAATGGATGACTTGTTTATTGTTCCAAATTCAAATTTTTGTTTTTTTGTAGTTTTTAGATTGGCACAACTGTTTTCCATTTTGGCGCGGAGTTTGAGTTGCATCTGTTATTTATATTAAATACAGTGCTGGTTTTAGTAATATCATATAATTATAGTGTGTATTGCGAATTTCATAATGGACAAAAATATCGAACAAAGAGTTTGTCTTAATTTTTGCATCGCCAATGGAATTTCGTGTTCGGAGTCACTGAAAATGTTACAGAAGGCTTACGGTGAATCGACTTTATCAAAAACTCGTGCTTATGAGTGGTTCAAAGCGTTCAAAAGCGGTCGAGATGTGATGGAAGATTTGCCTCGCTCTGGTAGGCCGTCAACGTCTGCAACTGGAGTTAACATCGCAAAAGTGAAGGAAATAGTGACTGAAAATCCCCATTTAACTCTGAGAGAGATAGCCGCCGAACTTTCTGTATCTCACGAGTCGATCCGTACCATTTTAACTAATCATTTGGGTATGAAACATGTTGCTGCTCGGCTAGTCCCAAAAGATCTGAATTTTCTCCAAAAACTCAATCGCATGAAAGTCGCTGAGGACATGCTAGAACGAGTCAGTTCGGATTCGGACCCAACATTCATGAAACGCATTGTTACTGATGACGAGACGTGGGTTTACGAGTTTGACATGCAAACTAGTCAACAAGCTTCGGAGTGGCGCCTTCCAACTGAACCGAAACCGATAAAACCACGCCAAAGTCGATCAAAAGTCAAAGTCATGTTGACTGTTTTCTTTGACTATCGCGGTGTTGTGCACTCTGAATTCTTACCGGAAGGTCTAACGGTAAATAAAGAATATTATTTGAGCGTTATGCGGCGTTTAAGAGAGCAAATTCGACGAAAAAGGCCAGATTTGTGGAAAGAAAATTCTTGGATTTTGCACCACGACAATGCGCCTTCGCACAAGGCTATCATTGTGAACGAATTTTTAACCAAACACTCAACAAATACCATCCAGCATCCACCATATTCACCAGATATGGCTCCTGCTGACTTTTTTCTTTTTCCTAAACTCAAATCACCACTTCGTGGGAACCGTTTTCAATCGATAGAAGACATAAAGGAGAATTCGCGGCTAGAACTGAACGCAATTACGGAAGCAGCGTTTAAAAAATGTTTTGATGAATGGATTATTCGTTGGCGCAAGTGTATCGTTTCTAAAGGAGCATACTTTGAAGGTGATAAAATAAATTTGGATGAATAACAGACAGTTTGTGTATTATTGATCTTTTCCCGGTACTTTCTTGACAGAGTTTTATATTACGTTAGTTTTGTATGTGACCACATCAAATAACTCGATTACCGCAATCTAGTCCCAGTCTAAGTTTCATCACAGACTTCGCGACATATTACTGAAATACATTATAGTATCCAGAGCTATAAGTTTAGGATCAATTTAATACGAGATCAGGCGTAACTTCGATGTGGGTTAAACAAATAGACGAGAACAAACTTATATGGATAACGAGTATTGTAGCCGAGAACTTCGATTGGTAAACTTGTCAGTTCAATTAAATTGATATTTGGAATGTATGAATTTTATTTATAGATATACGTGCTAGCTATTGCCGCCAGTTTCGCAAGCGTACATACATAATCAGCCAATTGCCGTCCACTATTGTTTTGAGCAGTCTGCATCCATCCGCTGCGAGCCATCTTCTTCAAATCTTCCGGGATAAAAATACTTCTATACCTGAAAATGGTCTAACCAATTTCCAAATTTTCGAAATCCGTTCAGCCGTTAAGATGTGAAAAGAAAGAATGAAAATACGTTTATTCTGCCAGAAATGACGCACAAAAATACAAAATTAAAATTAAAATAATACAGAATTAATACAAACTATGTCAGGAGCGAACATTACCGACCACGAGGCTCTGTGAAAAGATAAGAAACAGAAAGACAGATAGCTACCTTTGTAAACAAATATGAATAGTATGGATATCTTCATTCTATTCAGGTTAAGACAATATGAGCGAAACCGTTAATACACAGAATGGTGTCTCCCTTGTAGACAAATCGCTGGTGCACACATTTTGTTATAGTTCTAAGTCACTTACGTCACATGCGTGGTAGAACTCTGTTGTCTGGTAATATACGAACCCCCTTTGTAATATATAATTATTTTTTAACCTTGCTCCACAGTACTTTACGGGATGATTGTGAATCTACATTTATGTAACATTTACTATTTATTTAATATTATTGTATCTATTTCATTTTACACATTTTAGGTTCTCTTTGTATTTATTATGTTGGCACCTACACTTTTTTGCTCTTTTTATTTATCATTTTTTTTATTTATACATCAGCGAGACATTTGAGTGAGCATGACATGCTCTCAACCACCATACTCGTTCATGTCCAATAAGTAAAACTATAACTACTCACATAAAATGTAAATTGTTTCATGGTACTCACATTTACAAAATTTGAAAAATATGCTTCTACTTTTGACTATGGTTGTCAATGACCAAATAATGAAAAATAAATTAATAAAGACAACGATTAAGTTCTTACATCAAAAATAATAAATAAGTATTTATAATAATTATGTAAGTACCTATATAAAAAAGAAGAGTCAGCATCTCCTCCAAATATAAAAACCTAACAAGTGGACCCAAGCAGTGACTGTGGAGCGGGACCAGCATTTAGCCAAGCGTTTTTATCGAGGATATAAGCTTCCAGTTTATGATACGCTTGTCTACATAGTGTGCGTTTTATGCATGCTTTAAATTTTTCTGTCATTCAGTTCGAGAATATCAACTTTTTTTTTTTTTTTTGGACAAGCCCGCCACACATTCCCAACCACTGCAACTCCTGAAAGCCAGAATCAACAGTGGCGACCACCAGAAAAACGCCGAGCCAATGAAACCCGACGAGTCCCGGAGAAACGATTCAACTGTCTTGGATCCTGCAACGAAATTAATCAGAAAAGTACAGCGGAGGAGTAGGAAAAAAAAATATATATAATTTCCACTTCCCTCCGTATCAAGCAGGAGACAGAATAGAACTAGGCCAATAGGCACCAAGGGACAAATACAACTGGGTTAAGCCCAGTTGCCAAGCACCACGGATTATATTTTACCACTTAAACTAATGGGTCCTAAATTGTGAGCTACTTTTGATTCCAGTAATAGGTATGGCAAAATCGCTTGAACGCACGGAAATTTGTTCTGGTTTCAACAAGGTCCGTATAGTAAACTACCCCAGATGTAACCTTAATACTATCTAACATAATATTGCGTTCAGTTTGCCAAAGACTACACTCCCATAAGATGTGATGTGCGGATTGTTCGTATTCATGGTCAGCTGTAGAACATTGACATAAAGGCGAGGCCACAAGCTTAAAGGAAAATAATTTACTCTTAAAATTGCCATGACCTGTGAGAAATTGGGCAACACAGTGATCCACCTCCAGCCATGTCCTGTCCAGCCGCTCACGAACAGATGGAAAAAATTGGTGGAGGTGACGGCCTTTGATGGAATTTTCCCACCTACATTGCCACTCGGATAAAAGTTCCTCCCGAGAATATCAACTGGTATTTTATTATAAAATGTAACACAATACCCCATAAAAGAAGTGTGTACTTTGGCCAATCTGAATCGGGGTTGATCTAATTTGTTCCTATTTTTAGTGTTAAAATTATGCCTGTCACTAATCTTGCTAAAGAGATGAAGATTTTTCCGAACATACATAATATTTTCGTAAATGTATTGACAAGGTACCGTCATGATGTTGATATCCTTAAACAGTTCTCTTTAGGGAATCACGCTGACGGAGATTGTAAATGGCTCTGATGGCTCTTTTCTGCAGGATAAATATAGACAAGATGTCTGCAGCACGTCCCCATAATAAGATACCGTAAGACATGATACTATGAAAGTAACTAAAATAGACCAGCCTCGCGGTATCTATATCGGTAATTTCACGGATTTTTCTGACAGCGTATGCTGCTGGACTTAGCCGCCCCGCAAGAGATGTCAAATGAGGACCTCATTGTAGCCTTGAGTCAAGCGTAATCCCCAGGAAAACCGTGTTTTCGACGAATTCAAGTTTCTCCTTGTTCAATACTATGTCGCAATCATTTCTTTTAACGATTGGTAAGGCAAATCTGATGCATTTAGTTTTTTTCCCATTTAATACTAAATTATAAGCAGTAAACCAATTTTGGACCTGCTGTAGGGCGTTATTTACGTCGTCAAGATTTATGGAACGTCTATCTATCTTAAAAATTAAGGACATATCGTCAGCAAATAATACCATATGAAGTTGATTTTTTAAAAGATGGTGCAGATCATTAATATATACTAGAAAGAGGAAAGGACCCAAAATAGAGCCTTGTGGTACCCCCATTTTGACTTTTAAACCCCGTGAATTGACACCATTTATTTGAACTTGCTGCTGTCTATCATTTAAGTAAGATTTTATTAGACTGAGTGCAAGTTTACCTAGTCCGTAATGTCCTAGCTTTAGGAGCAAGGTCTCGTGATTTACACAATCAAATGCCTTGGAGAGGTCACAAAAGATTCCCATGGCATCTTGTGCCTCTTCCCACGCTGAGTATATGTGTTTTAACAACGTGGCACCAGCGTCAGTCGTACAACGACCCCTGGTAAAACCATACTGTTGATCGTGTAAAATTTTATTGATGTTAAAATGATTGAGCATCTGATTGAGCATTACTTTTTCAAACACTTTGCTAAAAACCGGCAAAACAGATACTTTTACTTATTGTTTACTTATTGAATACTAGGTTATTCTTGTGTATTCCTTACTGTATTTTATTTCACAAGAACCGTGCATTTATCGGGAAAATCCTTAGGCACTCAGCGATATTGTAGCCTTCTATCAGAGAAAGATTTTTATAATCGGATCTGTCTTATCAAAGTCTTCCTCCTGCAGTATCACCTCTTTACAATATTATTTATTTTCAAAACTTTTTGCACTTCTAAAAAACACGGTTTGAACATTTTCTACCAGTCGAGGAATATAAGTCTAGTTATACACAGGGCATCTTCTACTATTTCTTAGCAACATTCGCATTTACATCTGAGTCACAATCTGTCAAATAAGCCAAAATTTATTCAATGTGTCTAAAATGTATGGAAATTGATAGAATTGGAATGTGTATTAGAGATGGGAACAATGAAACATCGTGACAGCTATGCACAGCATTGATCACAAACACGAGTGATGTTACAACAGATTCGATCGTGTTTAACGATTTAAGGTTTCTGTTTGACACTTGAAATGTACATTTTACAGTCAAAATAATGTTTATTTGTGTTGATTATCATCACCCTAAGGTTTATTTTGCATTCGGCAGTTTACGGCAGCCCTCTTCAGGTCATCGGTCCACCTTGTTGGGTTGAACTTATAGTACGCAGTCGCCGCTCCAGAACCTTTCGGCTTTTGCTAGATGTGGTGACACTTCAGTAAGGTCTATAAACAGCAGTGGACGTCTCTTGGCTTAAATGATGATGAATGATGACCTAACATAAATACACACCTAACATAAATTATAAAAAAGGACAAGAGCTTCTCGCTTGTTCAAATCCTCATAATTTTCCCTGACTTTATCAGCAACCATCCCGTGCACATAACTTCAGCTATTCCTACAAGATCGTAGCTGCAGTTCGAGGTTTCTGAAACTGTCCGAAAGAGATACCGCGGCCACGCAAAGGACATTTAAAGGAAGGGATTTAGTTCTTGGCTTCGCCTATAGCGGGAGGAGTCATTTAATGATTTCCCATCCATAAAAAAGGGCTAACTGCAGTTGTACAGGGCAACCACTCATCACCACTTTTATTATAAGTCCTATGTTTCAGGAGGTCCATCCTTTTAAACACTACTATTTAGAGGTTCATAGAAAAATGACGTCTTAAGAACATAAAAAATTAAACGCACTGCCGAGATTGTGTAGAAATTACCCAATTTAACTTGCCCCACAGCACTCATCTCCGAACACACTTCGGTCCCGATGCCCGATAACTACATAATTCGTGTGACAAAGTTAGCAAGCTCTCCGGCGCTGTGTGGATGACGTCATGGAGCATCAATAGCAGGCGGAAGATTACCGCCGTCCAGAGAGCCACAGTCACGGGACGAGTGTTAAATGGGACTGCTGTTGTGAACATTAATGAGTTTATCTTTACATTTTCTTCCGAGGTATTGTTTGTTCTTTTGTGTGTCTGATGACTGATTCTTATCTAAGTGTCTCACACTAATAATAATAATAAGTTTATTATCACAAAGGGACATACACTAGTGTACACTGATTGATTAACAAGATGCTAACATCTCTGCAGAAGCCTGTACACAGATATTGTGTTTCTGCCTCTTAAGCTAGGATAACCTGTATTTTAAGGGCGTATATTTGAAATTTATGGTAGTTCGAAAGCACCAAGATGCACCGCGCACCCGACGTGGTCCCCGCATACATCCACATGGAAAGTTCGAAATATCGAACCTAGCGCCAAAACATCAAATTAATTCAAACTGCCAACTGATTCAGTGTTGCTCGCACAAAAACTTCATAAGTTTCTGCTGTCAAAATTTTAACAAAAAGCAGCACTCTTATAAACAGTGATTAGACGTAGAATAAAGTAAAATATTGAACGCAGACAAATAATTATTTATTTTATGATTAATTTTTTTTAATCATTAGTAAATTAATCATGTTTTGTATGTCCCCAAATTTTTTTTTTAAACTACTCATTCAATAGACTTTTTAAGCACATGGCCACAATTGTGCGATAGAGATAGCACTAGAAAATTTTTAGCACTCGGAAGCTATGGAGTAGATCTGTTGTAAAAAAATCAGCTAATCATAATTTAACGAAGTATTTAAGGAAAAGAATGAAATGATAAGCAGTTGTTTTATTTCTTTTTTGCCGTAGATTCGAACACGTACACTCTTTCTCAGAACCGTGCATTGTTTCTATAAATATATTTTAACTCTTTATCATATAACGTTACTTAAATACTTAGTAAACCAATACCCAAGAACCTAAATCTGATGCAACGACCTTTTCAGTAAAATACCGATGGAGTTTTACTTGAGCGCCGCTGCTGCTGGTCTCTCCCACTCCATCAAATCTCACAATTCCACCCAGTTTTATCTTTCCTAGGTTTAACCGTGCCGATAACCAACCAACTTAGCTGAAATACTGTATTGTTTTTTTACATTTAAAATACTTAAAGATATTTTATATTTTTTATTTTAAGTACTTGCGAGATAGTATTTTGTAATTTGTATCTAGCGGCCGGAACCATTGGCTCCACCTGACGCCACTGATTGAAACGAAAATAAACCATAAGAACATAAAATAAAGTTTTATTTAACTAGAGGAGAAAAGTATGCTTTTTGCCGAGCCCTGGACTGGAATAATCAGGGGTAAGGACTAACCAAATATCAGGAGGGTACAATTATGAGGAAGTAAAATTGGAGCTAACAACTATTACCACATAATATTGATTTAGATTAATAATATTAGTAGGATAACATATTTTAACAATTATTTCTGGAACTTCTGAAACCCACGCAGACAAGTCGGGGGAAAAAGCTAGTATTTACTTAACACAATTCAAACTCGACTCCTTTTCATTTCTAGGCTTGTAACCTTTGACATTTTATAAAATTCTTGACACATATAAATTCTAAAATGAAAACATTTATTTTAGCGTGTTTTGAGATAAAATGTGAAATTAACGTTGTAAAAACAGACACTCCAATACAGAAAATGAAATGTTTACCCAATATTGCTTTGTGATATGAAAACTTTAGAGGATTCATTACGTGTATGCAAATGAAGGAGATGACTTGGAGTCGCTATTTTCTTCAAGCCGTAGCTATTAATTTCCTGGAAAACGCGTCCATTGTCGCCTTTCGGTAAGAACTACCAACGAAATTGTACTTTATTTTGTTTTGATCTTTTATTTCACACCAATTTCATACATAATTCAAAAGTTGGCGCGGATAGAAAAATATTACGTTGTATATTGTTCATTGTCATAAAAATATACTTTCACATGGTTCAGACAATTTTTTAACACTAAATTTAATTGTAAACTGCTAAACCTGTACCATTTACTGTTGAAAAAAATATTAAATTACGAAAACCTGACAGCTCCGATTTGAAAAAAAAGTGACGCAGGTCCTGCTTGCAAGAGCTCGACGGAGCATCATCATCTTTTGCAAGGCAAAAGATGAGATGACGATAATAAGAGACTAGCTTGGAATAAAAAAACGTAAGAACCAAAATATATTTTTGGATTTGATAACATGAAAGTATTATTAAATTAAAATCTGTTCAGTTGAAGCCTCGATAATGTTATTTAATCTATTTCAAAGTAATTTTCATAGGACTAATCTAAAGCGTTGCGTCTTGTAGCTAAAAAAAGTAAAAAGATATTTCGAACTTTGTATTTTTCTATCGAGAAAATGTCTTCGTATCGTGTATTCCTTCAGTTGAATTTCACAATTCCTGTTACAGGAACCTAACAATTTACGTTAAAACGAAAAACGGCCTTATACTGATTGAATCACCTTAAGAGACAGTGTTCAGCTGTGTTGTTTCCATCTGCACACTGTGCCAACTTATTGTGAGTACTTGTTAACAGATCAAATTTACTTTTATAGATATATTCTAAGAAGAAGACACATGATATAGAATAAGATCTATGCCATTTCTCTCTGGATAGGCTGTTGTTTATCCCGGAAAAAAGAGTGTTGTACCCTCTGAGGGATACCTCAATAACAGACTAGTTACCTAATTAAAGATACACTTAAATTGTCTGTAGTATGGTCTGGGTCCTGTTTTCGGTTCGTAGAGGTTACATGTCTCGAATTTTAACCACCAAAACATGACAAGACATATACACGAGACATGATATGACATCAGACGACAAGTGTATGTCAACAACAATGGAAACATTTCCATTGTTGTTGACATACACTTGTCGTCTGATGGTAAACGGTAAAGTAGAAGGTGTGGAGCGGAACCCCGCCGCTGGCTAAGGATATAAAGAAGCCATCTTAGTACAAGCGGATACGCAGCGTTTCATCGTAAAAAATACTTGGCGGTGACCGTGGAAACTTTAAGTTGTTCCGCGTCAATTCTAGTGTTGCCACCCATCAACGAGCGATCACAGAAGGCATTCAGTTAAGCGGCAGTCAAATAACTCTTAAACTCAATCAAATAGAATTGCCGTTCGAATAACCAATTATATATTATACAATAATGCATAATATTACTAACATCCTGTTATGAACATAATTACACAATTCAGGTCACACGAATGCACAATCACAAGACGCCAATGCCAGGGGAAGGTTAACCACAGCGAGCCACGCCTTTGCACCGGACGCCGGATGATCGGCCCGGATGCCGGACGAACGGCCCGGACGCCGCCCGTAAGACCGGACGCGCGACGTCAAGCGCTTTTTAAAGTAAATATATTGATAGAATTATTATATTTTCGACTTGCGACGAGACTATGCTTTGCACCGTTTAAGAAGGAGATATTTTTATTTGGTGATTTTAGGGTTGTACCGGACGGGCGTGATCGACTGGAACGGGGTTGTGATGGGGTAGGTCTATCCTTTTTCTTCTCCTCCGAAGTGAACTGTGACCGACCGACGACGTCCAGCCGCGCTGACGTCCTGTACCGAAAACTAAGGCTCTTCCGCACCTAACGTACAGCGTTCTTCTATCTTGCCAAATACTTGCTGTCTTCGGGGTAGATTGGGGTGCAGGGTGAATGCTTACCAGGGTTAAATAATAGGCAGGAATTTGAGGACACTGCAGCTAATGGTTTAAGGGCAAAGTCGCGAGTACTGTGATTCTATTTATAGATTCTATAATTTCTTCTGCCGGTGACTACGAATTGGCTATTTTTTACCATTTACTAAGGTACGAGGTTACTTTACCGTAACGAGGCCCAAAAACCACTAACTGCTTCAGTTTATTTTAACTGCAAATTTTTACTATGGTTCTATGACATTTTCGGCTATATCTAGGTCTATTCTAGGTCTGGATGGGGGTTGACGCACCTCTATTCAAATCCCCCGAAATTCCCCGTCGAACGGGTTGGAAATCAACCCCTCAACCCTGCCCACTAGTGGGCTTGTTGCATTTAACTATCAAAAATATCACAAGTTTTGAGCTTGCTTACTATTTGGGGTTGATTCCCCGAAAAACTGTGCCCCATGGGCTATGAAACTATCTATATTCGGGTAGGTGCATCATCCCTCCATCCAGCTACACAACTTACCAAGCCACCCCTCCAAGGGTGGAGGTACTATAGGTCAGGAACCCGGGAGAGGATAAAAAACTATGTTTATCTTCTTATCTATTTTGTGGCTTTATGCCTTGCCTGACCATGAAGATGTGTACATATCTGGATAGGGCTGAGTGCCACCTTTCCAGTGCCTATGGTTTAAGACCTAAATTCCTAGATGCCCTAAAAACTTAGCACTGAAGGTGCGTGTACATGGTGGTTTTCTTCAACCACCCTACTATGTTCGAATGTGAAATGACTATTTTGTGTATACCTTCGATTTGGCTGATTTCCATCAGCCAATCAGAACACGCCCTCAGGGTGCTATCGGGAATGTGTAAGGGAAATGTGTAGCCCTACCTATTGACTATAATTTTCTTTGAAAATATGTTTTCCCCAGAACATCTTTTACGTGTTTGGGGAAAACGACAAACATATGACTTTAAATTGATTACATAGCTTACAAACTATCACTATGCAAGTACATAAGCTTCTAAATTCAGTACATAGGCCTACGACTATAGGTACATAGGTACTATCTATGCGAGTTACACAATGTTAAATGCGTCTCCGCGAACATTTCTATTACTATTTAAGTATATAAGCTTCTAACTTAAAAAACATATAAGCTTACGAATATAAGTACATAAGGCTGTTTATGCGAGTTATATAAATCAAAATGCTCCGTCGCGAACATTTCTCCCGCCGTGCAGCGCAGTGACGACTCGTTGCGATGTCGGCGCGGCGCTGCATCTCGCCGGTGAGCGACGACTGTAGTTGCGTCGCCCGTTGCCACGGTGACCGTTGTCTCGACGCGACGCTCGCCGCCCCGGCGACCGTTGCCTCGATGCTCGCCGACGCGACGCCCGTCGCTCCGGCCCGTAGCTCCGACGCTCTGGATCATTTCGGCAGCGGGATCAGCTTCTTCGCCGGACGCTTTAGAGTGCCGCCAGATGTGCGCACCTCAGCGGTCCGGACCTCTCCATCCGTCCCAGGGAAGACTGCGGTGATGCGGCCTCGCGGCCACGTGTTGCGAGGCAGCTGGCCGTCTGCGATGAGCACAGGGTCGCCCACCTGCAGACCAGGGCCACGGCTGTGGGGCTCCCGCCGGTGTTGGAGCTCGGGTAAGTACTCCCTCACCCAGCGGCGCCAGAACTGGTCGGCGAGCGCTTGCGAGCGCCGCCAGTGCTTCCTGCTGTCGACGTCTTGCTCGGTGAACACGCCGAGTGTTGGCAGTCTGGCCGAACCACCGAGTAGGAAGTGGTTCGGCGTGATGGATTCGTCGTCTTCGCTGTCGACTGACACATGTGTCAGCGGGCGGCTGTTTACCGTATACTCTGCCTCACACAACAGTGTGGACAACACCTCTTCGTGTGGGTGTTTCTCTGTGAGTACGGTGTACAATGCGGACTTCACGCAGCGGACTAGGCGCTCCCAGGCGCCTCCCATGAATGGCGCGGACGGAGTTATGAAGCGCCATGTGATGCCTCGACGACTAGCCTCTTCTCTGCAGGCGTCTCGAAGCTCGTTGTCGGCGCCGTGCATGTTGGTGCCGTTGTCGGAGTATATTTCTGTTGGGCAGCCCCGGCGCGCAGCGAAGCGGTGCAGAGCTAGAATTGCCGAGTCTGCGCTGAGGTTGGCAGCAATTTCGAGATGTACTGCCCTGGTGGTGAGACACGTGAATAGGGCCACGTATCTCTTCTGGTGCTGGCGACCGACGGTGACGGACAGTGGACCAAAGTAGTCGAGTCCAGTGTACGTAAATGGTCTCTGGTGATGAGCCAGGCGAGTCTTCGGATGGTCGCCCGTGGCGGGCACAGGAGCGTGTGCCTTTCGAATGCGACACTGCAGACAGCGTGTCACCATCATCTTCGCTGTGGGCCTCAGCTTGACAACCCAGCAGTGTTGACGTACCTCGTTGATTGTCATCTCGGTTCCACTGTGTTGCAGACTTCTGTGTGTCCAATCTATGTACAGCTGAGTGATGCGGTGATCGCCGTGTAGTATAGGCGGACGCTTGACTTCGTCGGCTATCTCGTCGGTTTTTTCTATGCGACTTCTCAGATGTATGACGTCATCTGTGAGTTCTATTTGCAGCGGACGCAATCGGCTGTCGTCTTCTATCTGTTTGTTCTCTCGCAGACTCGTCAGTTCTCGGTTGAACATTTGTTCCTGTACTGTTTGCACGAGTAACCTCTCCGCTTGTCGGAGGTATTCGGCTTCTATTATATTATTTTTTGACGCCACTGTGGACGTCACTGATGCTTTAGGAGGGGGCTTAGCCGTCTTTGTACGTTTCCTCCAATCTGGATCCGATTCCTTGCCTTTCTGTGTTCTTTTATAGAACGTTTTCTCTGTCGGTCCTCGAGTGATTGAGACGAAGCGCAATACGTTCGCTGTCGCTCTTAGGAGTCGTTCCCACTTCGAGAATCTGGCCGGATCGGGTATGACCTCGGAGAGTCTTCGGTCTGTTTTCTGTTTGATGTTGACGGTTAGGGTTCTCTCTTCACCCGTCTGATCGTCAATCGGCGGTTTTTCAGTTGGCCACGACATCGGTTCTTCATAGAGAAAGCTGGGGCCACGATACCATTCGTGCGATGAATTGAATTCCAATGGTACGTCACGAGTGGCAATGTCTGCCACGTTCCTTTTCGTGGGTACCCATCGCCAGTCTTCGACTTTGCTATTTTCTTCTATGGCGGCTATTCTGTGGGCTACGAAGGGCTTGTACACTCGAGCTCCTCTTCTAATCCAGGTCAGCACGGTTTTGCTGTCTGACCAGTAGGTTACGGAGTCCGGTTTTACTCCGTGCTCGCGTATCACAGCTGCAGCCACGCGGGTTCCCATCACCGCGGCCTGCAGTTCGAGTCGAGATATCGATTGCAGCTTGAGTGGTGCCACCTTTGCCTTTGCCATGACGAGGCTTACGTGCGTCATGCCATCTGACGTGGAGATCCGCCAATACACTGCTGCGGCGAATGCTTTCTCGCTTGCGTCGGTGAAGACATGGACTTGGGTCTCTGTTGCTTCGCTATATCCCGGATAACATCTCGGTACTGTGATGTCTTTGAGGTTTTCCAAGTGTCGGATCCAACCTCTCCATGATGTGGCCAGGTCTGTATCGAGTGACTGATCCCAGTCGACTCCTCTTCTCCATGCTTCCTGGAGTATTTGCTTGGCGCGTACTGTGACTGGTGAGGCTAAGCCAAGCGGGTCATATAATGACATAACTATTCTGAGTGCCTCTCTTTTAGTGGGTACGTCTTTCTCTAAGACTCCACTCGGTAGACGCGCTAGGGCCAGGTTGAAACCCAGCGTGTCTGCACTTGGTCTCCAGATTAGACCAAGTATCTTTTCTATATTTTCTGTGTCGCCGATATTGACGACATCTGTTGGCGTTTGCGACGGCTCTATTTCTTTTATGACGTTGGCGTCATTCGATACCCATTTCTTAATTTCAAAACGGGCCTGTTGGTGTATTTTCTTCACCGCTTTTGCTATGCGCGTCGCTTCTTCTGTGGTCCTGTAGCTATCCAGATAATCGTCCATGTAATGATTATGAATGATGGCTTCAACTGCTTCTGGTTGCTGTTCTATGTGCATCTTCGCGTTCCAATCTTTTGCGAAGATAGCTGTACATGGTGAGCTGGCCGCGCCGAATATGATCGACGTCATTCTATATTCTTCGGGAGCTCCCACTCTTCTGTCGCCTCTCCACAGATATCGGAGGGCGTCTCTGTCCTCTTGTCGGACTTTCACCTGCATAAACATTTCGGCAATATCGCCCGAAATGGCTATGGGGTGTCTACGGAACCTCATCATGACGCCGGGCAGCGACTGTAACAGGTCTGGCCCTGTGAGTAGGAAGTCGTTCAAAGACATTCCATTCGATTTAGCTGCGGCGTCGTGTACTATACGGAACTTCTCTGGCTTCATTGGGTTGAAGACATCGAAATGAGGTAAGTACCAGGTTCTTCCTGGTGTACTATTTTTGGGCGCCTTCTCGGCGTACCCTTTCTGTAGGAGCGAGTCCATCTGTTCCGTATATCTATCTCGAAGAGTCGAATTTTTATCGAGTTTCTTCTCTATAGAGACAAGCCGCTTGTGGGCTGTCCCGTAACTATCGGGCATTTCAAATTTTTCTTGCTTCCATAGCATTGCGGTTTCTATGTGCCCATTTTCTATTTGTTTGGTGTGTCGTTTCAAGATGTCTTCTGCCTTCTTTTCGGGGTCAGAAGTTGGACGTTGCGGATTAACTATTAACGATTCTAATGCGAAATATTTACGGAGCTGTTCATCAAGGTTTTCGTCTCTTGATGCTGTGTTGTTCACATAGTGCAACTGTTGACCGAGTATTCTATTGTGCGCGCCATGTAAGGTCCATCCCAGAGTCGTGAGTGACGCTATGGGCTGGTGTTTTGGGCCTCTTCTTACTTCACTGGCTAACAATAAGTGCCAGTTGTCTTGGCCGATCAGAATCTTGGGCGCGCCGACTTCGTACACCAGCTGTTGTTTCAAGTCGCTGAGATGCTTGCAGTATGTGACATCTTCCTCTTTAACTGTTTGCGGCGTGAGGTTGAGCTTCGGTATGGTGCGCGCTCTGAACGGCACCCTGTTCTTTAGCTGGCTCGCGAGCTTTACTGTCACTCTGCGTGAGCAAGGAGTGTCGATCATGGTGTCACCGATCGCTCCAATCTTGAGCGGGTCGATGCGTCCTTCGGCTCCGACTTGAGTAGCGAGGTCCTCGTCTATCAACGATACGGTTGATCCATCGTCGAGAAGGGCGAACGTAGACGCCTCTCCCGCCGGTCCAATCACCCGGACCGGTACTATCTTGAGGTAGGCGTGACTCGACGATGTTCGCGAACTGGCAACCACTTCTTTGGTATCTTGTGGTTCGAGGATCTTCGGCTTTTCGGTGGCCGCTGTAGCGAGCTTCTTCTCATAATGGAGTAAGCGATTGTGGCTGGCTTTACATCCCTTGATGCCACATCTGTTCGATTTGCACTGGTGTCGCTCGCGTCGAAACTTCATGCAGCGATAGCAAAGATTGAGCTTCTTTGCTAGCTCCCATCTCTGGTAGCTGTTGCCCTCCTTGAACTTCCGACAATCGCGTTCTATGTGCCCATCTTTCCCACATACGCGGCATCTATCGGCCGGTTTTTCTGTTGTTGTGTGGGTTCTCTGTGCCGTACGTCTGTTTGATGGGCCCTCTGTTGCGTTGATGTTCTCAGCGGGAGCAAATGCGCTGCAGAAGCGAGCTTGTTCAGTGATGAATTCGCTGAACAACGATAGATCAGGTAATGACTGATACTTCTCCGTATATATTCGGTACCACTGAACTCGAATAGAGTTTGGTAGCTTCTCTGTCAATGTTCGCATTAGTTCAGCATTAATCAAGTAGTGATCCTTCTTCAGTGCTCGTAACGTGACGATAGCACATCTCACTCGACTTGCGAACGTGCAAATGTCTTTCGGATTCTCGCTGCACCGTGTCAGGCCGCGCAGTCTATCTGTTTCGGCTTGCGCTATCGAGTCCGGTCTTCCGAATTGCAGCTCCAGTTCCTTCATAATATCGTCTGGTCTTGCATGTCCGATGAGTTCTGAGCTCACTGTATCGAGTGCACGTCCGTGTAGGCTCCTTCTGAGCCTTGCTGTGTTCTCGACATCGTTGAAATATCTTCGAGTTGTCTCGTAAATGGCTCGAAACGACAACCATTCTGTGTGTGCACCACTGAAGTTCGGTAAAGTCATGATGACCTTTGACGGTGAGGACGAATTCTGTTCTGTTTTCCTGTCAGCTAGCGATGCTATAGCTGCTGTTAAGTCCGTTATGAACGGCTGTAATCTATTTTCCCCATTGTCTTCTATTTTCTTCGGTGGTGCTATCTGTTTAGTCACTTCATCGACTTTCGGCTCTTGCTCCGGTACTTGCGCTCGACGAGAGTCCACTATCGGTACGGAGTCCACGGGGGGGGGCAATTGCTGCTCGCAACTTCTATCTATTCTATTCTGTATGTCTCCCTCGGCGGCGTTGGTCTCTCTCTGATCAGGAACAGGTTCCGGTGCCTCTTCCAGCCAGGAACGCACGTACTCGTCGTTCGAGTTTCTATCTTCTATGTAATCGTCGTCCGATTCTTGTTCGGCTCTCTGAAGTGCTAACTGTGCAAGCTCCAACTTAATCTTGAGTAAGTCTTCGCGTGCTTTCGCGACTTTTCTATAAGACCGCGTCGTCCTTCCCACGGTCGACGGCGGCTTGCTACGTTCGATACGTTCAATACGGGCGTCACCCCGGGTAGTCACCGGCAGGATTCGGCTGTATGTTCTATCTGTTGGCCTCAGTGTACTGTCTGAAGGCGCTTCAAATCTGGTTCCCTTCTTTGAGGTCGCTGGTGGTTCTGTTCGCTCCTCCTGTTCAACTGGAGCGGGGGATGAAGATAATTCTTCGCTGTGCGACTGCAACGGCTGTGTTCCTTCAGTCGTGGATGGTGAACGCGGCGGTAGCTGGTGACGGGTGATGGGAGCCCTTTCGGTTGGTTCCCTGTTTAGGTCTACCACCCACGCCTCAGGTGTCTTCCCACGCGACCTCGTGATCGGCATGATTCAAATCTTCAAGTCGATTCTTCTTCAAAATTTTCAAAGTTCAAAATCTTCGAAAAATTTTCTATGTTCCGAGTCGGTCTATGTTTTCTATATGTAGAATCTTCTCAAAATTTTCAAAGTCCAAATTCTTCGAAAATTTTCTCTGTCCCGAATCAATCTATGTTTTCTATATGTAGAATCTTCTCAAAATTTTCAAAGTCCAAATTCTTCAAAAATTTTCTATGTCCCGAATCTGTCTATGTCTTCTAAGTGTAGAATCCTCTTCAAAATTTTCAAAGTCCAAAATCTTCGAAAATTTTCTATGTCCCGAATCTGTCTATATCTTCTATGTTCAGATGATCAAAATTTTCTAAGTCCCAGTATGAATCTTCGAAATTTTTCTAAGTGCCAGCTTCTATGTTCGAAAATTTTCTAAGTGTCGGGTTCAATCCTCAAAATTTTTTTTCTAAGTCTCAGGTTCTGTCTTCAAAAATTTTCTAAGTCCCAGCTTCTATGTTCGAAAAATTTTCTAAGTGTCGGGTTCAATCCTCAAAATTTTTCTAAGTCCCAGGTTTTGTCTTCAAAAATTTTCTAAGTCCCAGCTTCTATGTTTGAAAAATTTTCTAAGTGTCGGGTTCAATCCTCAAAAAATCTTTTCTAAGTCTCAGGTTTGGTCTTCAAAAACTTCCCAAGTCCAGGTTCAACTTTCAAATTTTCTCAAAGTCCAGGATTCCTTAGAAATCTTCTAAGTCCAGACGCAATCCTTCAGTGTTTCAGGAGAATTTTCAAAGTCCAAAGTTTCGGGGTGAGTCCCCAAGGGTGGCTCCCGAAGGGTAGTTTTCTCCAAGGGCAGTCCTCACGATGAACCACGATGCTGAGCTTGAGGCTTCTTAACTGGAACGTATGTTGACGGATAACTTCGGATCCGCCTCAGGGTGAGTCCTTAAGGGTTGGTTCTTGAAGGGTAGTTTTCTCCAAGGGGTAGTCCTCACGATGAACCACGATACTGAGCTTGAGGCTTCTTAACTGGAACGTATGTTGACGGATAGCTTCGGATCCGCCTCAGGGTGAGTCCTTAAGGGTTGGTTCTTGAAGGGTAGTTTTCTCCAAGGGGTAGTCCTCACGATGAACCACGATACTGAGCTTGAGGCTTCTTAACTGGAACGTATGTTGACGGATAGCTTCGGATCCGCCTCAGGGTGAGTCCTCAAGGGTTGGTTCTTGAAGGGTAGTTTTCTTCAAGGGGTAGTCCTCACGATGAACCACGATGCTGAGCTTGAGGCTTCTTAACTGGAACGTATGTTGACGGATAGCTTCGGATCCGCCTCAGGGTGAGTCCTCAAGGGTTGGTTCTTGAAGGGTAGTTTTCTTCAAGGGGTAGTCCTCACGATGAACCACGATGCTGAGTTTGAGGCTTCTTCACAGGAACGTCATTCGACGATTAGCTTCGGATCTGTTTCGGATGAGTCTTCAAGGGATGATTCTTGAAGGGTTGATTCGGGAACGGATACCAATTGACATACTGTTAAGAAACAAGATACGGGGTGCGTATGTTTGGCTCTTGTGTCAAACTATATCGCAGGGCTTCGGCTTGAGTCTTCAAGGCTTGTTTCTTCAAGGGTTGATTCTTCAAGGGATGATTCGGGAACGGATACGTTTTGACATACTGTTAAGAAACAAGATACGGGGTGCGTATATTTGGCTCTTGTGCCAAACTATATCGCAGGGCTTCGGCTTGAGTCTTCAATGCTTGTTTCTTCAAGGGTTGATTCTTCAAGGGATGATTCGGGAACGGATACGTTTTGACATACTGTTAAGAAACAAGATGTACGGGTGCGGAGATCCGGCTCTCGAAGGACCAAAAAATGTACCGGACGGGCGTGATCGACTGGAACGGGGTTGTGATGGGGTAGGTCTATCCTTTTTCTTCTCCTCCGAAGTGAACTGTGACCGACCGACGACGTCCAGCCGCGCTGACGTCCTGTACCGAAAACTAAGGCTCTTCCGCACCTAACGTACAGCGTTCTTCTATCTTGCCAAATACTTGCTGTCTTCGGGGTAGATTGGGGTGCAGGGTGAATTGCTTACCAGGGTTAAATAATAGGCAGGAATTTGAGGACACTGCAGCTAATGGTTTAAGGGCAAAGTCGCGAGTACTGTGATTCTATTTATAGATTCTATAATTTCTTCTGCCGGTGACTACGAATTGGCTATTTTTTACCATTTACTAAGGTACGAGGTTACTTTACCGTAACGAGGCCCAAAAACCACTAACTGCTTCAGTTTATTTTAACTGCAAATTTTTACTATGGTTCTATGACATTTTCGGCTATATCTAGGTCTATTCTAGGTCTGGATGGGGGTTGACGCACCTCTATTCAAATCCCCCGAAATTCCCCGTCGAACGGGTTGGAAATCAACCCCTCAACCCTGCCCACTAGTGGGCTTGTTGCATTTAACTATCAAAAATATCACAAGTTTTGAGCTTGCTTACTATTTGGGGTTGATTCCCCGAAAAACTGTGCCCCATGGGCTATGAAACTATCTATATTCGGGTAGGTGCATCATCCCTCCATCCAGCTACACAACTTACCAAGCCACCCCTCCAAGGGTGGAGGTACTATAGGTCAGGAACCCGGGAGAGGATAAAAAACTATGTTTATCTTCTTATCTATTTTGTGGCTTTATGCCTTGCCTGACCATGAAGATGTGTACATATCTGGATAGGGCTGAGTGCCAGCTTTCCAGTGCCTATGGTTTAAGACCTAAATTCCTAGATGCCCTAAAAACTTAGCACTGAAGGTGCGTGTACATGGTGGTTTTCTTCAACCACCCTACTATGTTCGAATGTGAAATGACTATTTTGTGTATACCTTCGATTTGGCTGATTTCCATCAGCCAATCAGAACACGCCCTCAGGGTGCTATCGGGAATGTGTAAGGGAAATGTGTAGCCCTACCTATTGACTATAATTTTCTTTGAAAATATGTTTTCCCCAGAACATCTTTTACGTGTTTGGGGAAAACGACAAACATATGACTTTAAATTGATTACATAGCTTACAAACTATCACTATGCAAGTACATAAGCTTCTAAATTCAGTACATAGGCCTACGACTATAGGTACATAGGTACTATCTATGCGAGTTACACAATGTTAAATGCGTCTCCGCGAACATTTCTATTACTATTTAAGTATATAAGCTTCTAACTTAAAAAACATATAAGCTTACGAATATAAGTACATAAGGCTGTTTATGCGAGTTATATAAATCAAAATGCTCCGTCGCGAACAAGGGTGATATCTATGACAGTTAACTTCCAAGGTGTAAGCGTCGGAAAAACCAAAACAAAACAGGTTGCGTAGTTTAGAAGAGCAACGCGGCCACACACAGAGAGAGATGAAATGCAACTGTTAATAATTATACCTACTGTCCGCATCTTCGCCCGCGTAAAATAAAAAAAACCAAGAATCACGGAGGAAAAAGAATCTTGGGATACTCGAACTACGCCAATCAGAGGCGAAGGTAAGCGAAAACGTATGCTTTCACCCTCTGATGGCGTGAGTAAAAAACATCTGGTACTGACAGATCCAACCTAATTTGATCGACCAAAACCAGCCGCTTTAAGTCAAATAACTATTATCACATACCATCATCTGCCTAGCCTTTTCCCAACTATATTGGGGTCTGCTTCCAGTCAAAGCGGATTCAGCTGAATACCAATAGTTCAACGTAGAGCGGCTGCCTAACAGACCTCCTCAACCCATAAACTGGATAACACGGTAGTTCTTGGCAAGACTGGAGTCAGCATTACTGGCTTCTGACAGTCCGTAACGACTGCCGAAGATCTAAAAATGACAGCCAACGGCTTAACGTGCTTTCCGAGGCACGGAAGAAGCTCGGAATGTTAAGATGGTCACTCATCCATAGACCTTGGCAAGCGTTGCGTTAAAGTCGACCCGTGAGGATATTATTGTTTAGCCACGAGGTCCTATCATCACACACCAAAATTAAGAAAATCCGCAATATGGAATTAACCATTTTCATAGCTTATTTTACGATGCTCCATTTCTAAATACATGACATTTTTTTATAATTTGTTATTCGAAGGATTTATTTGTTTAAGAAATATTTGGAAAAAATACAACCGACTTCCAAAAACAAAATACTGCAAGGTACAAAATAACTTCAGAAGAAAGAAAAGATCTTTAATTTCGGAAGTCGGTTTTTTGGTTATTTTTCCGTTTTTTGACACCGACTTCCGAAATTAAAGTTCTTTGCTTTCTTCCGTTAGTTATTTTGTACCTTGTAGTATTGTGTTTTTAGAAGTCGTTTGTATTTTTTGTAAAATATTTTTTTTATATTTTTCGCTTTTTAGGGGTACCTACCTACCTGCGTACCCATTAACAGCGTACCGGCGCAATTTTATGTTAAGAACTGGTGTAAACACTAAAAAAAACATGCAATTTCGGCAATCCCGATCCATTTGCTATCATTTATTGAAGAGTTGCCTACCTCGTTCTTCGTCAGATCTTCGCCAAATAGAAAATACTCTTCCAAACAATATAGAATCATCCAAATCGGCTGACAATTGGCGAAAATATCGCTGAACAAACATATTGCATGGGATCTCATCATCAGATCCTAATTTATTCCTTCCATCATCAGGTCAGCAACATGAGATGATGATTACCAGGCACAAATATCTGAATTGTACACATTGTATGTGCCTCCAGATGCAGATTTTTTAAATCGGTTCATAAATGACGGAGTTATAAAGTAACAAACATAAAAAAAAAATACAACTGAGTTTAGAACCTCTTCCTTTTTTGAAGTCGGTTAAAAACATAATTTGACTATCCAGAGTGGAACAGATTTCTCACCATTTGCAGTTTTTCTCGTAAGACAGAGAATTTTCAAAAAATCTGAAAACATCGATAACCCGAAAACCAACCAATGTGGACCCCAAATTATGAGTCAAAATCGTTGCAAATTAACATAAGTATAACTCATTTCAGGAATGCATTTGATTACCAATTACCCTGTATTGTTATTTCATTGGTTTTAAATGAAAACGAGAATGAGTTAATGAAAATAAATTAAATGTTGAATGATATTTCTTTTAGTTAGACATATTGAAATATTTTAAAAGCATTCAGTTGATATCAGCTTAATTAAGAGCATGAAATATGTTTTCAATTAATTGTATAGCACGGCTGATTTATTTATGCATCAAATTTTCAGATTGCCAACCATAGAAAATTACAGCAATCTCCGTATTATTGATAGTGTGGAAAACGTGACCGAGCCGTTGATCTCATGGTCACAAACGGGACTGCCAAGCGTTCCCAGATCAGGCAAAGAGTTTCAGTGACACTATTTATTACTTGTTCACTATAATTTCTCCTACGTAGGTACTTGGCTAATTTCTGTTGAGAGGCTTTTTTAATCATCAATTGACTCCTTCCGCTCTGGGCGGAGCGGAAGGGAGTGTCAGACTCTTACTGACTAAAACCTATCCGCGTTCCTCCTAATGCCCGCCGCGATCCAGGGCCGCGGTAACTCTTTCGAACATTTTGGACTTTACACCCTACTAATAAACAAAGTGACAAGGTTATCTTTTGGACACGATCATACAATCGTGTACCGAATACATTACTTTCCATTCGGTAACTTGAATATGAAAAACGAGCTTATTGTCATTTAAAAAGCAATAAAAAACGGAGGAATCTAACATATTTCCTGGCTAAAATGAGAGCATAAAAACTTCCCAGCTTCAATATGACCAAATGAGGCAATAATTCTTCTGCTACTGCAAGCACGTTAGGCCAACGTTTAGAAAATTACGTCCATTACCCACCCTGTATGCAAGAGCTCCATTAAAGTTGTTAGTAATGGAGCAATGGACATACTTTGTGGTCCAAACCAGGCCAGTGTAAGAGCATTGTTGATTGCACTGCGGGACAAGTTCATGAGGTCAACATTGAGCCCGAAACTTTATCTCTGTGTTGTGGAATGTCAGTAGGGAAGTGTCTGTAGATTAGAGAAGTGGGTCATTAATTTATTTATTATTTATTTATTTATTATTTATTATATACTTTATTGTACACCTCATAACAAGCACAGTAAAAAACGCTTATAAAACTAGTGTACAATGGGCGGTCTTATCGCACAGGGCAATCTCTTACAGACAACCTTTGGATGGACTAAACTAAAGAAGCTAGATTTAGGGCGGTCAGTGTACAAACATCATAAATAATATTAATAGAGAGACATACATAATAATATAAAACAAATACATACAATATTAAGTAATATACTAATAAATCATTCAATCACTTCCCTTCCCGCTTGTGCGCTGTGAGGTGTTTATTATATCGCTCCGTTCTGTAAATTCGGAATTTGCATTGTGTGTCTATTCTAAGGCTTGTGAACTGTTCCTAGCTGTGCCATAGTGTTTTAAGTGCGTGTTTTGTAAGTTTTTAAAGCTGTCTGTCTATTCTTTTATTGCTAATTAGTCAATTTCTCCGGCCTTCGGTAAGTGCATTTATTTTTTTCTGTGTGTGGGTACCGCGAAATAACTTAATCGATCGATATTTATTTGTTTAATTCTTTAATTTCATTCATTCGCGTTCTAATACGTTTATTTATCGTATTCTCCGTCAATGATGATGTCAACAAATGATGACCCACCAGATCGCGGCGGAGAAATATTTCGTAGAAATACTAAAACCCAAAGGTCGCCCGTGGCGACCTCCGCTAATTCGAAACGTTTATTCAGCGAAATGTCTCCATCATACATTTCGCCCGATGATAGGTCCAAACGGCTTCATCAAACATTCGAAACCGTGGAAAAATCCTCGCCGATTTTAAATATCAGTGATGTGAGCAATACCGACTATTGTGACTTAGTTTCCGAGGCGTCGTCATACCTGTCTAAAATTAACGACCTAGTGAATGATCAGGGCTCTCGAATTAATGTTGCAAATAAATCAGCTATCATGGATATGACACAGCGTGTCACGGCCATTGTTTCTATGCTGGCCATAAAATCATCATGCAACGAGACGAAGTTAGCCAATACGGAACGCGAATTAGATAAAATCAAGTCGAATAACGCTGTCAATCCCGATCCTGTCAATAACAACTGTAAAATTTCATATGCGGACTCGTTGAAACTACGTTTGCCAAAAGTAGCTCCAGCAATTATGCAGTCCCGACCACCGTTACCCTGTGTGGTCGCATACCCTACCGCGGACCGGTCAGCTGACTATAACACTTCGTCCGCGACAAAACAAGCGCTCATGAAGGCAATTAAGCCCAGTGACGACGGTTTTCAAATTGTAGGCGTGAAAAAAACCGCGAAATCTGGAGTCGTACTACGCGTTGCTAATGAAATTCAACTTAGAAAGTTAGAATCTGTGGATGCTATCAAGGCCGCTGGTTTACGACTAGAAAAGCCAAAGGGTAGACGCCCTAGAGTGTTAGTGAAGGATGTTCCATCATCAATGGATGATGGCGCTTTTCTAAACGCGCTTTACCGCCAAAATATTAAGGATGAGATGCAAATTAAAGAGGATGACTTTATAAAGTCTACCAAAATTATTCGTAGGCGGTCTTTAGATAACGGTCGGAAATGGATTGGCATTGAAATAGAACCCGCGGTACGTAAACATTTAGTGACTACCAAGGATAAGTTATTTATTGATTGGGCTACCTGCCGTTTTATTGATGATGTAGAAGTAGTTCGGTGCTTGCATTGCCAACAGTTCGGTCACGTTAAGAAACACTGCGCTAGTAAGGAACCGACCTGTGCCAATTGTTCGGAGGCACACGAAACAAATGATTGCCCGCATAAGGACGACTTAAATTTTAAACCGACTTGCGTGGCGTGCAAACGCTTTAAAAAACCGTGTGATCATCGCTGCGGATCTCAAGAGTGTACTACCTACAAACTGAAACTCGAACAATTAATCCTAAACACTAACTACTAATAATGGATATTTTAACCATAGGACAATTAAATCTCCATAACGATAGGGTGGCGACATCCGAGCTGGATAAATTGATTGTGGATTATAATCTTGACATAGTGCTTATTCAGGAACAATACCAAAACGCGCGCTTACGTCACAGGGTGGTTCAGCTGGACTGCAGGGCGCGGGCCGGAATTTATGTAGCGCGTTCTTCGGGCTTTACTGTAACATCTATAAGTAATCTCATGACGCCTCATTGCGCCGTGGCGGAAGTATCATCGCCTACCTTTAAGGTTTACGTTGTGAGCTGCTACTTTCAATACTCAGACCCAGTTACTCCACATATACATAATCTCCGTCACGTCTTGCGGTCGCTCGCGGGCTGCAAAGTTATAGTAGGTGCTGATGTAAATGCATCTTCTTCCCTGTGGTATGGCAAAGTTCGATCCACTGATTCTGAACGACGTTGTGCGGTTGAAGATTTTATTGCTGAGATGAATTTATCAATTCATAACACCCCAGACGCACCACCTACTTTTTGTAGCCAAATGGGCGAATCTTGTATTGACGTCACACTTTCTAGTGCAGACGTACGCTTGGATAGGTGGCGTGTCCTTCCTGACGCGTCTTGTAGTGATCATCGTCTGATCGTGTACGAGTTTGTTCCTATGTTTACTCAAGGTTCGTCACACTTAATTGGAAATTTTAGATATAAAAGTAAGGGCGCGAATTGGGAATTCTTCGGCTCACTTTTTTCTGGTCATGTCAAAGACTTCACTCGCGACGGACTGTCAGCTGAGGAAAGTGCTGAGATAATGTCGGACGCCTTCACTTACTGTGCTGACATTGCTATTGGTCGCGCATCCATGACCAATATTCGTAGATGTGATTGGTGGAGTGACTACCTTGTTGAACAACGTAGAAGCTTTCGTAGAGCTCGTAGACAGCTTAACAAGCTAAAAAAACGTAAGGTTACCGGGGACCTCCTTAATCTTGCTTTAAGTACTTTTAGAGTTGCCAAGTCACGCTACAGAGCATCTGTTGAAAAATCTAAGGGTAATTTATTGCGGAAAATTATTGATAAACTTGATAGGGAGGGTCCGTGGTCTCCTTTGTACCACGAGTTCAAAGCTAATAGATCTGTCGACCTTGCGTACGTTCAAAACATTAAAGTAAACAATAAACATACAACCGGCATTGAAGAAACAACTGATGCTCTGCTTGAATCCCTTATACCAGACGATTCATCAGTAAATGATAATGAATACCACCAACAGATCAGAGCGTGGGCCACGGTGCCACCTGAATCGCCGGAGTCAGATCTTCCATCCACTGACGAATTCATAAACGTTGTGAAGAAACTACCTCTTAACAAATCATCCGGTGAAGATAAAATATCTAATAGAATGATTATAGAAGCGTGTAAGACAGCCGGAGACGCGATCTTATCAGTATATAACCGATGCATTGCGGAAGGTATTTTTCCTCGAATATGGCGACAGGGCTTTATACGCATTATTCCGAAGAGTGGCGATAAGCCCCCGGATGACCCTAAGTCCTATCGGCCCATAACCCTACTTCCATCTTTGGGAAAACTCTTAGAGCGACTAATCGTTCCGCGCTTACTACCGAATGGACCTAAATTTCATAATAATCAATTTGGTTTCACTATTGGTAAGTCCACCGTCGACGCGGTGCTCTCTGTTCGTAAAATTATTAACTTATCGGAACATAAATATGTGGTTGGAATCTTTCTCGACATTTCTGGCGCTTTTGATAACGCATGGTGGCCGATGGCTACTTAAAATGAAAAACCGTGGTTGTTACAAAAACATCTATAATCTGATTCTTTCTTACTTTCTAAACGGTTCCGTGAAACTCAAACTAGGACATCATTCCATTACTAAGTCTCTAACCATGGGATGTCCTCAGGGCTCAGTTATCGGTCCATATGTCTGGAATATTGGCTACGATGATTTCCTCGCGCTTCCGCTCCCATGCGGCTGCTCATTAACCGGTTACGCGGACGATGGCTTGCTTCTCATTCAGGCAAGTACTCGTGCTGGCCTTGAGAATTTGGCTGACACATGCCTACGATTAATATCTCAGTGGGGCGATCGAAACCGTCTGACCTTTGCACCGCATAAAACCTATCAACTTATTTTAAAAGGAAACCTTAAATCCTGGCCTAGTATTAAATTCAATAACGTACCCGTTAAAAGAAAAGAATCCGTGTGCTATCTCGGTATGCTATTAGAAAATAACTTTTCATTTATTGATCATATAAAAACAGTAGGTGAGAAAGCAAAAAAGAACTTCTACGCCTTGACGAGAATATCCAAAGCTACTTGGGGTCTATCTTTTCAAACCTTAAAAACTATTTATGGGGCTACCTACTTGGGTTGTATGTGCTACGGGGCACCTGTCTGGGCCGATAGGGCCACCATAGGTGCGGTACGACGTAAATTGCTTCAAAGCCAGCGTTTGGCTTTGATATTCTTATGCAAGGCGTATAGGACGGTTAGTACTGAAGCCTTACCAGTGCTGGCGGGTGTTCTCCCAGTCGATCTAGAAGTGCAGCGGCGTGCTGCAATGTACTACTACGCTAGAAAGATTACGGACCCAGAGTTCTTACCGCAACGCGGCCGTGCTAAGATCTCTAGATTACTAAAACCCCAGACTGATGTCTGGGAGGAACTTTTATCCGAGTGGCAATGTAGGTGGGAAAATTCCATCAAAGGCCGTCACCTCCACCAATTTTTTCCATCTGTTCGTGAGCGGCTGGACAGGACATGGCTGGAGGTGGATCACTGTGTTGCCCAATTTCTCACAGGTCATGGCAATTTTAAGAGTAAATTATTTTCCTTTAAGCTTGTGGCCTCGCCTTTATGTCAATGTTCTACAGCTGCCCATGAATACGAACAATCCGCACATCACATCTTATGGGAGTGTAGTCTTTGGCAAACTGAACGCAATATTATGTTAGATAGTATTAAGGTTACATCTGGGGTAGTTTACTATACGGACCTTGTTGAAACCAGAACAAATTTCCGTGCGTTCAAGCGATTTTGCCATACCTATTACTGGAATCAAAAGTAGCTCACAATTTAGGACCCATTAGTTTAAGTGGTAAAATATAATCTCTGGTGCTTGGCAACTGGGCTTAACCCAGTTGTATTTGTCCCTTGGTGCCTATTGGCCTAGTTCTATTCTGTCTCCTGCTTGATACGGAGGGAAGTGGAAATTATATATTTTTTTTTTTTTTCCTACTCCTCCGCTGTACTTTTCTGATTAATTTCGTTGCAGGATCCAAGACAGTTGAATCGTTTCTCCGGGACTCGTCGAGTTTCATTGGCTCGGCGTTTTTCTGGTGGTCGCCACTGTTGATTCTGGCTTTCAGGAGTTGCAGTGGTTGGGAATGTGTGGCGGGCTTGTCCCAAAAAAAAAAAAAAAAAAAATACTAATAAATATCAAATATATAACAGGGAAAGGAGACAAAACGTTATAGTGAGAGGTAATGTTCCTTCACCAATTTTTTAAACGTTGGTAGCGTTTGAGCGCGCCTCACATCTATTGGTAATGCATTCCACAAACGAGCTGCTTGAATAGTGAAAGATTTGTCAAAGAAGGATGTGGAATGCATACGAATACTTAATTTAAGATTTTCCGATGATCTCAAAGACCTAGAATGCGTGTCACAGAGAAACTGAAATCGTTCTTTAAGATAAAAAGGAGTATAAGGATTAAAGAGCACATTATAAAGCAAAGAAAGTATGTGGGCATTCCGGCGAAGGCGAATAGGAAGCCATTTGAGCTTGGTACGAAAATCAGAAACGTGGTCATACTTGCGCAAGCCAAATATGAACCTGATGCAGAGATTTTGAAGTCGCTCAAGCTTGTCCAATTGGACTTGGGTGAGATCAAGATAGCTGGCGTCAGCATAGTCCAAGATTGGGAGAAGAAGAGATTGTGCTAAGGCAATTTTAGTGGTGATGGGAAGAAAATTACGAAGGCGTCTCAGAGAGCCCGCCGAAGCGAACAGTTTACGACTGACCTCCTGCAGTTGTTTAGTCCAGGAAAGAGTGCTGTCGATATAAATCCCCAAGTTCTTCACAGTGTGAGTTATAGGAATAGTAGTGTTATTGAAAGAAACCTGGGGAAGTGTCGACCAATCAATCCTTGAAACGGTTCGGGAACTACCAACAATAATCATTTGCGTCTTTGCTGGATTGATTTTCAGCCCAAACTCAGTGCTCCATTCACCTATTCGAGCCAGGTCTGTATTAATCGTCTCAATCGCAGTAGATAGCTCTCCTAGAGGGGCTTGGGTGTAAATTTGTAGATCATCAGCATACAGGTGGTAGAAAGAAGATAGTCGTTGAGTGATAGCATTAATAAAAAGTGCGAAAAGTAGAGGAGATAACACGCCACCCTGTGGCACACCGGCAGAGGTGTTACACCAAGAAGAGAAAGATTCTTCAATGCAAATACGCTGCCGGCGACCAAACAGGTAACTACGAAACCAGTCAATTACCGAAGGAGATATGTTAAAAGAGCACAGTATTCCAAGCAAAATGTCGAAGTCAACCAAATTAAAAGCATTGCTAAAGTCAAGCAGAGCGAGTGCCGTTAACTTCCCCATTTCCATGCCTGACCTGATATCATCCGTAATATGCACAAGTGCTGAGGTATAATATAATAATAATATAATATTCTTGTGCTTGGAAAGGAATGAGCTAAGCTGCTGATGGACGAGTTTTTCAAGGACTTTGGATAGGAATGGGAGAATGGAAATGGGACGATAGTCAGAGAAAGAATCAGGATGTGATTTTTTAGGTAAAGGGATAACCTGGGCATGTTTCCAGCCTTGTGGGAAGACCCTACTGGAAACAGAGAAGTTGAGGATATAAAGGATGACCGGAAGAATATCATCAAGGATGGGAATGATCATCTTACGGCTGACACAGTCACTACCCACAGCGTTGGATGTAATCGATACAATACTCTTTTTAACATCACTAGCAGTGAATTGACTTATGACAAAAGGAGAATAATCAGGTATCGGAAGGTTTGAAAGATGACTTAGTGTTGCAGCTTTGGTGGCCCTATCCAGTACGGGCGAAGTAGAAAAATGACTATTAAGCAAGTTGAAGTCTAAGTCTTTAGGAATCCTTTCACGAGATTTTTTTCCGATACCTAAGGATTTGAGAAAATTCCAGACCTTAGCTGGATCACCATTTTGAACAGAACTATGGACATGTTGGCGGTTTGCGTTCCTACACACCTTGTTGCAGTGGTTTCTAATTGAGACATATTTTCCCTTATTGATGTCGTTAGGCCGAATTTTAAACTTAAACTTAGCGGCTGCTTTTTTACTTAGTAAAAGTTTTATTTCATCAGTCAGCCATGGCGCTGGAAGATGTTTCACTCTCACAGCTCGAATAGGTGCATGTGTGTCGTACAGCTGAATCAAGGTAGAGGTCAAGATTTCAACTTGTTCGTCGACGGACGACGATGTGACAAGAGGCGTCCAGTCAATGCTGCTGGCGTCCTCCCGAAGACGATCAACATTCATTCCATCAAAATTGCGAAGCATAAGAGTTTTGGACTTGTGCTTAGGTGGACGAATTTTATAAGAGGTGAAAATTAGGTCGTGATAGGAAAAGGCGTCAGCTGAACATTGACCATGTTTAGCTACGTGATCGAGAGATGAGACAAACATAAGATCGAGAAGTGAGGGAGCAGAATTAGGAAAATGGTGAGTGGCACCAAGATCGAGGATAGAGAGATTGGTGGATTCCACAATACGGCGAAGAGAAGTGGAGCGGGAGTCATTTTTAAGGAGACATGTATTAAAGTCGCCCATTATGATGCTATGACTGTAAGAGGGAATTAAGGCTTCTAAAATGAGTTCAAAAGAAGATAAGAAATTAATCCGAAGAGAAGGGCAGTAGTAGACCCCAAGAAGAATCTTAGAGTGATGAAGTTCAACTTCCACGAAAAGATGTTCGCCGGCGTTCGGTGGGGGCGGCTGAGCGGACATGTTAACAACAGAAAATGGAATGTAATTACGAAGGTAAATGGCCACTCCACCACCACCACCGATCCCGCGATCATTCCTAATGAGTTGAAAACCTGGAAGAGAGCAAGAGGAAGACGGAAGACAAGGTTTTAACCACGATTCAGAAACAAGAATCGCATGAATATTCTTACAGTCAAAATTGGCCAGCATATCAGCGAAATGAGCCGGAATACTCTGGGCATTTATGTGGACTACATTAAAGTTCTGGGAGACATCGGAAAATACAGAGACAAGCGTGTCGGCTAAGGAAGGAACACTTACGAAGCTTTCATCATTACTGTTCAAAGAAAATAAAGTATCACTATCACTGCTACAGCCAGGGCTGTGCATATATATATATATATATATATATATATATATATATATATAATAAAAACAATAAAACGTACAAATAAACAAAAATATTAAGGTCCACCTGCCAGTTGTGCTTTACAAAAAAGGAAACAAAAAAAAAATCAAAAATTAGATTTTGTAGTCCAGGTATAAAACAATGAACAAGGTTACATACAAAAAAAAAAGAAAAAGTAAAACAAAAAATAAATAAATTAAAAAGTAGGATCGTGTAACGAAGCTGTGTTTAAAATAGAAAGTACCGCGGTACGGAACGCAAACAATAAGTGACAGATAGCGACATTGACATTTGACATTGATGTGAGGAAGAACAACAAAAAAAATAAATAAAATAAACGGTACACAAAAACAAAGAACGGGAAGTTAATTAAGACTAGTTGCGGAGCATTAAAAATTTCTATATTATGCTGAACTACCTACTGAGTGCAAACAAAACCTACCTACCACCTGGACTACTTAAGTAAAAGATAAACAAATCAAAACAAAGAAGATCACTTTCTGGCTACAGCACGCTTGGTTTTAGCTGCAGCGGCCTTTCCCACTGCGACAGGTTGAATGACGCCAGTCTCCGGTTATCCTGAGGGCTGCTCCGGCTGCTGCGCGATGTTATTCAGCTCGGCAAATGAAGTGACTCGATGCCGGGATCCTTTTGAATCGAGGACGAAAATGGTGCCTTCTGAAGTCCAGCATTGGGTCACACCAAATCTGTCCCGCGCTGCCATGAAGACATTGTGCCTGGCTTTAGTTAGGAACTCTGAAACAGTGATCCCAGACCCCTTCAGCTTAGTTTTGCTGAACCAGAGTTTATCCCGGAGAGCCACATCGTGCAGCTTAAATAGGATTGGTCGGGGTTTGTGAGATGTGCTGCGCCCCATCCTGTGACACCGCTTGATGTCAGATGCAACCAAGTCCAAATTCAGACGCTGCTTGACAATTTGAGCCACCACCTGTGCAGTCTCCTCGTTTGGCTCCTCCGACACTCCGTGCAACAGTAGAATTTTCCGCCTCCCACGCATCTCCATGTTATCGAGGCTTTGTGCTAGGATGCCTACTTGTTGCTGGAGAGTACTGAGCGCCTGTACAATAAAAGTCCGGAACGATGTAAACTCCGCTGCCAAACCTGTGGTGGTAATTGTTGTGGTGCATGGACTTTTCTGCAACTCTTTCTCAAATTCCGACATCCTTTGAGTGAACATGTTGCTCATATCCATGATGGTGCGGTTAATTGCTTCCATTGTGTGGTGTTGTTATAATTAATATTAAGTATCTGATTAGGAGCTGAAAACACTTCACTGGCAGGTAGAGATAACTAACTAATAGTTTGAATCATTTCTGTATGTAACTGATTATAATTACTATTTTTAATTAAATTTATAATTGAGAGTTTAAATTTTGATGTTTTACTCTTGACTACCCTCAAGTATGTGTGTTCATTAAATTTGTCACGCAATGGACATGGGGTCATCGGACTGGTGTGGAATGTTAAGGGTATTTAACTGGACAAGACAGTAGGAAGATTTTGCACCGAGAAACTGAGGAGTGTTAATAAAGAGGAGCTTGTGGTTAAATAATAACAGCCGCACGGGTCGATTTTTAAGGCTAAGCAACGCTTGCCAATTTTGGTCTGTAGATGGATGACCATCTCAACATACCGAGTTTCCTCCGTGCCTCGGAAAGCATGTTAAACCGTTGGTCCCGGCTGTGATTTGTAAATCTTTGGCAGTCGTTACGGATTGTCAGAAGCCAGTAAATCTGACTCCAGTCTTGCCAAGATGTACCGTGTTACCCAGTTAATAGGTTGTGGAGGTCTGGTAGGCAGCCGCTCCACGTAAAACACTGGTATTCAGCTGAATCTCGTATGACTGGAAACCGACCCCAATAAAGTTGGGAAAAGGCTAGGCAGATGATAAAACTGAGGAGTGTTAAAGACGGCATTTCCGGTCGGTGATTGACTCTGCAAGTGAAATTAGGAACAGCCTAACACCAATCAACATCGTGCACTGCTGAAACTATAGTGCCTTATTAAGCTCTACTGCTGCAAAGAAGGTCCTGGTAATCCGATTTCTAGGCTGGCAAAAGCTTTTCCATCTGGAATTTTTTCAGTCGCAGCCCGGAGCCCAGCGTGTCTGAAAAGGTCACTTTAAAAGAATCATATTAGAATCATAGAGGAGCTCGTGGCTAGATAATAACAGCTGCACGGGTCGATCTTCAAGGTTAAGTAACACTTGCCAAGGTTGGTCTGTGGATGAGTGACCATCTTAACATACCGGGTTTCCTCCATGCTTCGGAAAGCATGTTAAACCATTGGTCCCGGCTGTCATTTGTAGATCTTTGGCAGTTCTTACAGATTGTCTGAAGCCAGTAAATCTGACTTCAGTCTTACCATGAAGTACCGTGTTACCCAGTTAATGGGTTGTGGAGGTCTGGTAGGCAGCCGCTTCTTATAAAATACTAGTATTCAGCTAAATCTGGATTGACTGGAAGCCGACCCCAATATAGTTGGGAAAAGCTAGGTAGATGATATTAGAATCATAATATCAATCACACAACAATCAGTCAAACATTTTCATCTTTGACGCTAATGCTTTAGGTACAAGGTTGATTGGGAAAAGACAGTGACGGGTAGCGTAATGTGCTTTCTGATTTTGCGAAAGTGACCTTTTTAGATCCACTGATGATGAAAATAAACCCTCTGTTGCATGAAAAATAAACAATAAACATAACTGGAGCAATGTAAGTGTATATCGGACATTGTATTTTATTTTTAAATAAATAAAGTTTTGGAATAGTTATTACAGAATGGAACTGTAGATCACTATCTCACGTAGGGACACTCTAATACGCACTAGCTTACTCCAGATCCAAGTAGTGATGGGCGTTGAATCAACGAACTAGTTGAATCAACGTTGATGTCTCTTCAACGGGATTAACGTTGACCGTGTACAAATCAACTCGTTGAATTCGTCAACGAGTTACGAGACAACGACGTTTATGAATTCAACTCGTTTGACGAAACGAGAAAATGAATCCAACGTTTTGTTATTTTCAACGTACGTAAATTGTATCTATCATCTTTCATTTTGAGAAAGATGATAGTGGGAAAGCTAGTAGTACTCGTAATATATGTAAAGAAAAGATTTCTTATAAATCTTTCATTAGGTAAACTGCATCAAATTGTTCGTAAATTAACATTACAACAGCATACGTTAATAAAAGCGTTAAAGCCGTTTATCGTTCATAACACGTTAACTCGTTGACGAAATTAACTAGTTGATCAACTAGTTGACAAACGCAATTCAACGTTAACGTTTCGTTGACGGAAAAACCTTCAACGACCCATCACTAGATCCAAGCGCAAGCGCACGTCAGACCCGCACCGCGTCTAACGCCAGACTGCCCGGTCGTTCGACGGCAACGCCATCTCTGATGTACATGAGACAATAAATATATATATCTATTAAATAGATACAAACACTACATAAACCTAACTATCTACTCTAATCGACTTCACAACCCGTTGACACAATACAATACTCCCCAAATACCATCTAAAATACCACACTCAACCTCACATTAATCAAAATAAAACCAGAACACGTAGTATATCAACATAAACATCGGCGTGATATACCGACTCACAATAGCCGGGAGGAGGTAACACCTGTTCCGTACTTCCATCAAGCCTCCATTTGTTTTGTTACTAGCGAGTCACTGACACCCGCGTCGCGCTCATAAAATGTTTTAATGCGTAAATATTGTCGGGAAACCGGGTGTTAGTACGTTTTTTTAAATGTTCTTAGGCTTTATAGGTACAGCTATGCTGGGGCGAATTCTAATACTGGCCTGACAGATTTTACCCTAGTATCAGGGTTAGATAGCACGGTATGTACCTCTTGGCAAGATTGAAGATTTTCTGGCCTCTGACTATCTGTAACGATTGTGGAAGACCTAGATACAAATAACAACCGAGACCAACGGCTTAACGTGCTTTTCGAGGCACGGTGGAGTCTCGGTATGTGGTGGTTGGTACCAATCTACTGAACGACCCCTTAAGAGGCAAGCTCAGCTCAAAATCAAAATGTTTATTCAGAACTTAGAAGACTTTTCGGTCCCATCGACCATCTGTCTATTCCACCAATTCGCACTAAGCGTTTTCAAACGTCTTTAATAATGCGCACAGCAAAGGAGTGGAGCTCTCTGCCTGCGTCTGTGTTTCCAAAAGCTTACAACCCTAATCTCTTCAAAGTTAGAGTGAACAGGCCTTCTGGGTAGGCTCGCTCCATCGTAGACTTTGTCTCTGTCATCTCTGACATAGACTAGAGTCAAGAGCAAACCCATTACAAACAAAAAAGAAAAAATAATCTGTTCTATAAGCAATGTCCACTGCCACTTGCACTTTGTGTTTGATATCATAATCAAAAAAGTACAAATTGACAATATTTAAGGTCGGCTCGCTAAAAAGGTAAATAGGTAAACAAACAATCCATTTTTCTTTCTTTCAGTAAATATCAAAAGATAAATATCGAGTCAGCGACAGCTGCTGCCAAATTAATAAAGAAAAATATCGGTTAATATTTTCATTACACAATCAACTTGTTGAACCTAAATTGGGTTAATCAGTTTTTTACTTCGGTTCATACAAGCAATACACTTTAACCTCCTGAGTCAATACTCAAGTTTGAGGTCTCCGCCTGAATCAACATGACCTATATTGACACCAAATGAGTACACGAGAGACATAAACTATTCACCCTTACTTAGAACAATGTAAAACTAAGTAATCCCACGAAACGTTTAGTAGTACTGAGAAGAAAGGCTAGATTGCCAGGCTATATAGTACCATGAAAAGCTTCTTTGTTACTTATTCAGCACTGCTCACAAGTATATATATATACTAGCTTTGGCAAGGAGGAAACTCGTTATGTTATGACGGTCACCTATCCACAGACCAACATTGTAAGCGTTGCTAACAGGAACTACATGTGTGCCACTTAATTGCAAATCTTTTCAGCTGGTTTTGCATAATTTTTGCACCAGCACAAAAATACAAATTTTTAAATTAATTATAATATTATAATATTTGTGAGATTGTATGAAGTGTGACTTCAACTTGACCTGACACCAAGTTCTGAGCCGTAGAAGAGAAGAAAATGCAGCCCGGTGGAATCGATCAAGAAAAGAAAATATTGATTTGAGAAATTGTAATAGATTTTCAAGAGTAATACAGTGAGAGTTACTGGATGGTTTGTGCTAATATTGCACGTGCTTGTAGGAATGTCGTTTAAATGATTTTCTATAAGGTACTTAATTTGTGCTCGTACATAATGATGTTTTCTTTTTTTTAAGCTGCCCGCCCCATAGGCCTTTCATGAGTTCCATTTCTACTAATTTTCAAACAACGTCGCAATCTGTCACAAATGTATGGAAATTGAGGCTTTTTTGACATATTACGACTGAGATGCGAATGCGAACACTGCTTTAAAATTCGTGGGATATGAAGTCTGGCAAAGGTATCGTAGATACAAAAGTAAATGCCTTTAAGTATTATGTAATTTCTTCATTCTAAGAGTCACGACAGTCATCAAAAATCGTGAAAATATTCTACTAACAAAGGCATGTTAACATAAATAAGACAAGCACACGCCAAAACGACGCTAATAGCGTACCATTTTTCCAATTTCGGTATGAAACACTAAAAATATTGTCAGAATATTCGCAATAAGGAGGCAATACACGCATAGCCGCGCGCGCCGCGCATGCCAACCAGGCGAAAGTGATAAATAACATATCGGTACCTAATAACCACAGACAAAAATAAACAATATATTATCGTCACCGCAGGACGAGACTCGTTTGTACCCACCTATTACGTAACTTTACGAGCTATAAACCGGACAAATGAAATAGTTTGTCGTGCGAACGCAATAGTGCCGCGTCGGCCCGTCAATTTGTCAAGTCGTATGTTTCACTGGCTCCCTCAAAATTGCTTTTGTATGCTACATGTTTAGAGTCGCGCGTAAAGATAAGCGAATGTGAATTATATTGCCTAGATCGTAAAGCCGTCTACATGAAAGAGATAAAATGATATTATTTCTAAATGTTTGTATGTGTTTCGCGTTCCTGCTTTATGGGAATGAGAGTTGTATGTAAAGTTGACACTTTCACACGAGGGCACTAGTGTCACTAGACTCGGTCATGTTCTGCGCTAAAAATGAAATATAAAATGGTCTTATTCTTTCCATTTTTCTCTTAAGTTATTTTAAATGTCGTCGCACATAAACATTACTGCTGTCGACTTGGGTTTACGACAGAATAGTGCAGCAGGGTTAAAAGTAGTAATATGTCGTGAACTAGGGTCTGAGTGGTTCGAATTAATTGATTAACGTTCTTTTAATTTACAACAAAGCAGCTGCTGTAATCATGGGCCAGCTTTATTCGTGTTCTAATCTTAACTCAAAAACGGACACCCATTTTATTAATTAAAAAAGTAAAACATGAATCAATTACAGTGAAACACTAATAGTGAAACACCAAAGTGTTCTAGCACAATTTAGTCTTCGATTTTGTTGTTATTTGTAACAAAAGACCAATAGTCCAACAGCAATACCTAATGAACCATCACATAAAGCAGGAATTCTGCAGCACACAGTTTACGAGCAACGCAGCTCTGAACTTGCAATGTTAGCGGTTGAATACAGAATCGGGCCATAACTCTTTACTTCGGGATCATGATATGCTATGACAAATTGTGCTGTCGTTCTATAACAAATACGTTTTGAATTTTAGATTTTTGCAGTATTTATGGTATTTTTCTTTAGAATAACGTACCGTGTACAACCAATACAAAACCTTACATACATGTCAAAATAGTCATGCGTACTATTAGCCTATATAAAATGTTAAAGTATCTCTTAGCTATTTGTCAATCGATTTGTTGTGTTTCACAGCTGAAACAAGTTCTAAAATTAACCTCTAGTGAGTTTCTACAAGTTAGAGTGCACCATGTACCCATTCATTGTACTCTGAAGGATTTCATTGATGCCACCGACGTAGCCACCTACTGGGCCAAAACAATATAAAGAGCTAGCAGTCGACTTGAAAGAAGAAGTGACTTTTTGTTAGGATAAATCAATTTATTCAGCGTGGCTACATCATTCAACAGTTCATGATATGGTCACTTCAGATTCGAACGGGATGACGGGAGCTATAGTGAGCAGTAAAGCGACCAAACTTAGCGTCATCCTATTCATGTTAGGTACCTATACCTTTAACCCTGCAGACAGAAATAAGGCTCCGTCATCAAAGTCAGATTTGAGATGACTATTTCATGAAGTGACCAGCTATTTCATGAAATGGCTAGCCACAATACGAAATGGCCTAATTTTATGATATGGCGACGACATATTCATTAAGCAAAACGCAATATTAGTAAAAACAACTAAAATTTATTAGGCAGTCGTATAGTGCGCGAGGGGCTCGTGGCTGAATAAAAACAGCCGCACGGGTCGATCTTGAAGGTTAAGCAACGCTTGCCAAGGTTGGTCTGTGGATGGGTAACCATCTTAACATACCGAGTTTCCTCCGTGCTTCGGAAAGCACGTTAAGCCATTGGTCCCGGCTGTCATTTGTAGATCTTTGGCAGTCATCACGGATTGTCTGAAGCCAGTAAATCTGACTCCAGTCTTGCCAAGATGTACCGTGTTACCCAGTTAATGGGTTGTGGAGGTCTGATAGGCAGCCGCGCCACGTAAAACCCTGGTATTCAGCTGAATCCGGTTTGACTGGAAGCCGACCCCAATGTAGTTGGGAAAAGCTTAGGCAGATGATGATGAGGCAGTCGTGTAATAAGTACACACTGCTCAAATCAATTATTCAAAACAAGCCTGTCAAGCAAAAGAATCACCTGGTTTTCTTTTCTCATTCCTAGCATTAAGATTAAGGCGAGTACCTAAACAAAAGCCGAGCACGACGAACAGACTACGTGAAGGTAATTATAATTATTTAGTTTTGGTCCTAACAAGGTACGATGTCTTGTTGAGCGCGTCTTGTAATATCATCTCGGAGTTTTTTTTTCGTTCGTTAGTTATCCTGTTGTCCAACTTCAGGCTCAGAGGATGGTAATTAAATTGCGGGAAGGTATGTTTTTTGTGATTTTTTTTGTCTGGATTGGATTTGGAAGGTTTGGATTTTTTATTTTTACTCATCTGTGTGTCTTTAGAATACCAGGCTAACAGACTAAAATGAGATTGGGTGGGTCACGACATCCGCATGCACAGTGACAGCTGGCAATGGTCTCTATGAAGTGGGTGGCCTAGGAAGAGGTGACAAGATAACCTAGTTGCTTATTGAAAGGGTTGATTTGAGTTGTGTTTATTCGACTATTGTTGTAATTTGACTGAAGTCACTTTTTGATAAATTGTTATAGTTTTTATATAGATTCAAGTTTTTAAAACGTAACAGACAGACACACTCCCCCGCATCACAATGCGGGGGAGTGTGTTGGCCACTTCTTCTCCACAGTTAAAGCACTAGGAAGTTGTGACGGGCGGGCGTTTTGGGATACTGTCTTTTGTTAAACTTGACGTTCAAAAAGTGCTGGCTCTCAGCTTAATTTGAATAAACGACTTTAGATTTGATATTTTTTATGTTTTCTCGTATAAAAAATGTGTTTCCATTTGATTACAGCTTCTTTTTAAATGTCGATCGACACTGCATCAATCACAACACAACACATTAGTCGATATTCCGACTGGTGATCGCCATTTCGCTGTAAATACGAGTAGCTTCATCGTCTGAACACATCACAAATTGTAAACGCGTCATTGGCACTCGAAAACGATTCGATTCGTCGACGTTCACTCCCTGAACGAAATTGGAGCACAAAATGTTTTTTTTTCTAAATTTAAAAACTAGTTTTTTTCTGCTTTCGCGTAAACACCAGCTCTTTTAGACCCTTGTTAGGTATACTCAAAATCCTATTTAAGGGAAGGCATTCAATGCTCAGGAAAAGGGCCTGTCTACCTACTGTCGAAATATCGAGCTACTAAACTTAGGGTCTATACGTGGATGAAGAGGACGAGAATCTATACAATTAATAACTAACATAGTGGGGTCACCTAACCTAACCACCATTGGGGGTCCACAACACAGTGTTCCAGGCTGAATGCATGGACATTTCTCTGGCGGCATCAGCCATCCTAACCAGGGAAGTTAAGGACCACTCAATACGCATACTCTCGGACAGCATGGCTGTCCTGCAAGCTCTGAACAGCCACACAGTGAACTCTGGGTTGATTCTCGAGTGTCACCAACGTCTAAACCAGGTTGGTAGACACAACAAAGTAACCATTCAATGGATCAAGGGACACAGTGAATCTCGAGGCAACGACGCTGCGGATGAACTCGCCCGAAGGGGGTCGAGTTTGTCAGCAATGGGACCTGAGCCCATCGTGCCGCTGCCTTTCGGGTACTTACGCAATCTGGTAAGGAAACGCACCGGAGATAAACATCACAAGCTATGGGCTGACCATAGTGAGTGTAGGCAGGCCAAAGAGGCACTTCCCTCTATAAATGGCCGTTTCACAAAACAAGCCCTAAGACTGACTAAACAACAGTTGCGTTCAGTCACAGCCGTAACAACTGGCCATGGGTCTTTTAATAAACACCTCTATGCTATAGGAGTCACTGACAGCCCGCTATGCAGAGCCTGCATGGAGGAGAATGAGACAGCAGCACACCTGTTTCTAAGCTGCCCGGTGGTTGCGGATTACAGGGCAAAGTACTTCGGAAACCCAGGTACCCTCTGCGAGATAGTTAGTAACACCAAGGCGTTGCTGGCCTTCCTTGGGGAGCTGGGGTGGATCGAATGACGCATTTGTCCCACCTACACGCAAAATACGCGCTTAGTCGTGGAGTTGCGGAAACCAGCCCGATTTACATACATACATACATACATAACTAACATAGTGAAAGGAAATCATCGTGAGGAAACCGGCATGTCCTAGAACAAAAAAATCGAAAACATGTGACATCTACCAACCCGCACTGGGCCCGCGTGGTGGATTACGGCCCACTCCCTCTCACCGAGAGGAGACCTGTGTCCCAGCAGTGGGAACATTATAGACTGATAATGCTTATAGTAAGTATTACCAAAAAGTCATCTTCCTACGAATAAAATAAATAGTGTCATTATTATTGTATTATATTTGCGGTAAAAGCTGTCAAAATACTTTTGAAAATCGTCATGTCTGACAATGTTTTGTTTTTATTTTTTTTTATTGTCAAACATAGGTAGGTAGGTACACTATTTGTTCTTTTCACAATTGTATTACTTTATATCTTTATTTTTAAAGGTTTTTACAGCTGCTATAATAAATACTTAACTAATTATAAACACTAATTAACACGAAATTATGTACAAACGCGTATAAAAACAAATTAATCTTGGGCATCAAAAAAATAATCCACATCGCTGTTAGTGGCAAAAGTGCCCAGAATACTGGCAACATTACCGCGTTGAATGGCAATGCTTATTCTTTGGCCGAAAAAGCCCAGCCCTCTGGTCACGTGAACAGTCGACAAGGTGTTTGCTAATGTCCCGAAAGACTCGATTCAATTCTTCTATTTTTTATACAACTTTTGCATTCGCAAACTTTCAAAAAGCCTTAATTCCCATAAATTTTTGACAGTTTGAGAATGCGAACGTTGCTTCTTAATTAGTAGAATTGGCACCTAAGGTCCTCTCTAAATCAGTCAGTTTTTCCCTGTGGTTTTTCCTTTATATATTTTTTTCCAACCGCCAAATTGTTCAATTATTTGAACGGAATGAATGGAAGTGTGAATGTGAATGTTTACCGTCAGCTCGCTAACAAAGAGCCGTCATTGCTCTCGGCATTTTAATCATCTAAATTCAGGCATTGTTCTGAAAAAAGTTCGGCCCGACAGTTCATTATTGCGTCCCGCCAAATATACAATGGTATCTAGCAACGATTTATTGTGTAAAATGTTACTTATCAGAGCTTTTTATTGAGCGCAAAATTGAAGACTTGTATTTTCGTACCGTTTTTTCTAAACCGAGGACTTCTTGGAATTCATTATTTTGGAATACAACTAAATATAATAATAGCCTTGAATTCTGTGTAGTTTTATTTTTGAATGAAAAAAAAAATGTCTGCTGAAAATAACTTAATTACTCGTTAGTGCTCTCTTTTGTCTGAAATATTTGGCTGATATGAAAAAGTATAATTATCCTAACTAATATTATAAATGTGAAAGTTAGTTACCTATTTATTTTTTGTGACGCTTTCACACCTATAACGCAGGGCCGATAGTGGCCAATTTTAGTACAAAAAGTTAAATAAGCTACTTTTTTTGCGAACATGTTAAGTACCGCAAACGAAAACGCGTGTAAAAGCTAGTTCTCAATAAATTATCAATTGAATTTTATCAGAATCATCCCTTTTTTAACCGACTTCTTCAAAAAGGAGGAGGTTCTATGTTCGGCTGTATGTATGTTTTTTTTATGTATGTTCACCGATTTCTCCACCAATTCTGGACCGATTTTCAATATTCTTTTTTTCGCTAACATACACTGCCGTGGTTTTTAAATTAAACAAACAAAACATTTGTATGCTTTCCCATTAAATCGCAACATCTGGCACAGTAAGGAAATGTAAATATTGATCAACCTTTTTAATATCCTATCGCAGTACAAAAAAGTTAATATTCTTAAGAAAATATAACCAACTCTTGTTATACTGTTAACACTGAATAGTCAGGGAGACTGAGCTCAAAAGGGGTGAATGATTTAATTGTTTTTTATTTCGAAAACTAGTCTAAACTCATTCTACTACACACACATGCAGTGTTGTGGTGTTGTGTTGTGTTGTGGTGCATGTGTTTCTACGTACTTCCATTAAGTACTGATTAATTGAGTGACTGAGTGCAGAGTGAGTGACTGACAGACAACGCACAACCAAAACTCCTCCTTGAAGAGTGAAGGGAAGCATTTAGAGAATATTCCCCTAAATTCTAACGGGAACAGGAAAAAACGGTGTTGTGGTAACAATGCCGCTACAAGAAACACCAACGGAGCAAAACTACATCGCAACAAAAAGAAACGCGACGCCATCTATCCAACTAGCAGCGATCTATAACGTCGAAATTCTCAAACAAGCAGAGTTTACCGTGCGATTTTAACATATCATCATCATCATCTGCCTAGCTTTTTCCCAACTATATTGGGTCGGCTTCCAGTCAAACTGGATTCAGCTGATCACCAGTGTTTTACGTGGAGCGGCTGCCTACCAGACTTCCACATCCCATTAATTGGGTAACACGGTACTTCTTGGCAAGACTGGAGTCAGATTTACTGGCTCCTGACAATCCGTAACGACTGCCAAAGATCTACATATGACAGCTGGGACCAACGGCTTAACGTGCTTTCCGAGGCACGGAGGAAACTCGGTATATTAAGATGGTCACCCATCCACAGACCAACCTTGGAAGCGTTGCTTAAACTTAAAGATCGACCCGTGCGGCTGTTATTATTTAGCCACGAGCTCCTCCGATTTTAACATATACATCAGCCCAATTATCAACTATCGGGCAGTTGCCCACAGCCGTCCGGTCGGAGGATCGTCCCGTTTCAATGGAGGTTCGCGGGACTTTACTCTCTGTACCGCATCCCTCTAAAACGGGATATGCGCGTACGAAGTCGCGGACCAAACTAGTATCGTATAACGGTTCAGTGTGGTCCCATAGTACCATTTGTTCATAATGATGAATACAATAAACAGGTTTTGCGGTGTTTATTTTACACCCTTTGTATATAAAAAAATCTTGTGTTATGATTCTCGCAAATGCTCGAAAATGGCTAACCAATTCATTTCTTTTTTTTATTTTGGTTTTTTGTTTTCACCGATACATTTTCACATTTCTGGGGTGGTTTAGTAACTATAAAAGTTCATAAAATTAAATTTTTATCTACTCGTACTTCTAAACGAATCACTGATTCATTAAGGTCATTTCACCTCTTATTCTTAAGTGTTACAGAAGCCAATTAGCGATTACACGAAAAAGAAATGGCAGGAATTTCCTCGTGCTAATAATAAAGAACATGGTTATTATAACATTTTCCTTTTAGTCAATCGAAGCCAGAGAAATACGTTCATTTTGCTAATAATTATGATGATCAAAAAGTCTCTGGTCGTACCAACCAGGAAAAGGGACGTGCGTTATTATTACGGTATCGAATCATGAGGAAAACTGAGCAGTAGCCTCGCGTTGGTATATTGTGTTAACCTCATGTGGCTCAAATTAAGAAAACCGGGTAAGTGCAAGTCAGACTCGTACATGAAGGATTCCGTACCATAAACCTTATTTTTTGTTACTTTTTGTTATGCATCAGCAGAGACAGTTGAAATTTTCACAATCTGTGAAAATTTCAGCTGTCTAACTATTACCGTTCTTGAGATACTGTCTGTCTGTCAGCGAAACGGACGGACGGACGGATTAACGGACGGATAGACGGACGGACGGACAGCGGAGGCTTAGTAATAGGGTTCCGTTGGTTACCCTTTGGGTACGGAACCCTAAAAAGGAAAAGAGGTCATAAAGATAAACAGTCTTTGTCAAACACGTTTTCAGTCACTATGTTTAGCGCCAGATAAACTTGCAATAGAGTAAACTGACCTTTCCTTATATTCTTTCGAAGATCCCTGAACAATAAATTATGAACCGTTCATTACTAAAGAACGTTTTTTTTTTTTACTATTGATATGCACGCGCTTGACCACCATCTCACTTGATGGTAAGCGATGATGTGGTCGAAGATGGAGCACGCTTGCCTAGAAGTAACCTATTCACTCTTGACTTAAAGACTCCCAGGTTGTAGCTATCGGGAAACACAGACCCCGGCAGGGAATTCCACTCCTTAGCTGTACGCATTATGAATGTGTTCCCAAAACGTTTTGTGCGCGTGGGTGGGATGTCCACCATGTACCGGTGGCGCATCGCCATTCGTCTTGTGGTCCGATGATGGATTGGGCTTGGCGGAATTAAATTCTGCAATTCCGTCGCACATTCCCCAAAATGCACGTAAAGTAATGTAAAGGATTACGATGCAAGTTGAGTCAAGACAGCTTTATGTCTGTACTTGCTTTTGCCCACGACTTCGTACGCGCATGTCCCGTTTTGTCACGTTCCCTTAAGAATTTCCGTAAATCCTCCCCTACGGAGTGCAGGGAAGGACATGCCAAATTTCAGCTTTTTACGACCAACAGTTTCGGCTGTGCATAGTCTCATTAACGGTAGATTTTTTATAAAATAGGATGATTTCAGTTTTTGGTATTAAGAAAGTCAGTAAATTTATGTAGATCAATGACCGTTCATCATCATCATATGCCTAGCTTTTTCCCAACTACATTGGGGTTAGCTTCCAGTCAAACCGGATTCAGCTGAATACCAGTGTTTTACGTGGAGCGGCTGCCTACCAGACCTCCACAACCCATAAACTGGGTAACACGGTACATGTTGGCAAGACTGGAGTCATATTTACTGGCTTCTGACAATCCGTAACGACAGCCAAAGATCTACAAATGACAGCCGGGACCAACGACTTAACGTGCTTTCCGAGGCACGGAGGAAACTCGCTATGCTAAGACGGTCACCCATCCACAGACCAACCTTGGCAAGCGCCGCTTAACCTTCAAGATCGACCCGTGCGGCTGTTATTTAGCCACGAGCTCCTCATGTAGGTCAATGACCGTTACTGCACAATTATCTGGCACCTGTCATAGTACAAACACCGTTCTATTTGGGTATTTGACTTCTATAAAAGATCACCAAACATACTTTTTCGAAAGATGTTACTAAAATAGATAGTACCTATTGAAACAATTTGTGAAAAAATAAATAAAACTTATAGTAAAATATATAAGTTACACTCTGCACTCAAAACTTCACTGTATAGTGCAAATTCATAGCATGACGTCACTCGCAGTTATGTCACACGCGATTAGTGCTCACTACTCTTTCATTTCTTGAGATATTTTACTGCATCGCGTCTTGTCTTCTCTAGGGTTTTTAAAATCTATTTTTGTTTATGGGCTATATCAGCATGTCAGCCCCATCGTATTCTAGGTTTTGAGACCTGTAATAAAAAAAAACATGAAATTTATCACGCAAAATTAAAAAGCAATCATTTAAGGAAATTTAGACTAGGCATAATTTGTGAAAAGACCTATTTCTTAACAGTTTATTTAGTTTCGAAATGTTCGTAACAACTAATTTTCTATCAAAACTATTGGAAGAAAGTTGGTTTTTAATTTGTCTCAATTACCTATTTATTTCTACTCGTACACGTATGCATGAATTAAAAAAAATAACAGTAATAATAATATTTTGCTCCAACAAATTGCATAATTTATTAATCATGTAGGTAATGTCAAACGATGTTTGTACAGCGGACGGACCAAGTTCTTAGTAAATAACTGGAAACGCTCGGTTTTCAGAACCTAATGAAACGTCTGAGCATTCTAAAGTAGTTTATTATTTGTTTAAGGTGAATGTTACGGGTTGCTCATTGCCATTTTCCCGCGAGATGGCGCTGAAGTCAACATTTTCAGTTTTATTTTGTTTCGATTGTAATTGGAACAATATTAAGTCGCAGAAATAATGGTGCGACAATCGGATATTCCACTTTATCGAAATTAGTCAAAATACGGCATAAAAACCCTTCTGATTCGCCATACTTCACTCACTCCTTATTACACTCGAAACAAAATAAAACTGAAAATGTTGACTTCAGCGCCATCTCGCGGGAAAATGGCAATGAGCAACCCGTAACATTCACCTTAAAGTTAATATATAAGCATGAGACATACCTAATGGCAAGTTTACATTAAGTCAGTTCGGCTGGATTCGGTTTAACCGAATTGATTCATCGAATTGCGTTGTTTATATTTAATCGGTTGCCGTATTCGGAGACCATTGTTAAAGTTGTCGGTTTACGGGATTCAGAAAACGGTATGCGACCTAAGACGGCTTACCGAAAACTATTTACACAAGTTTGTGACCGAATACGGCTAACCGAAAACCCGTGTACATTGTTCGGTGACTAAATAAAGGCTGCAACCGAATCGGTCAAAAAGACGATTGTAAATGAGCCGTAATGAAGAGTTCACACAGGTCTTAGAACACTTTTTAGTCAATAGATGTAAGTGCTTCAATTACTTTTTCTGCCAATACTAAAATGCAACAGCTGCATCATCATAATTTCAGCCGAAAGACGTCGAATGCTAGACAAGATCTTCCATCGACCGATCCCGTGCGTCTCGCATCCAGCGAATTTCCGCGGCTTTCTTTGCTTATAAGAATCACACTGCATTCAAATTTTTAAAATAGATAAAGAAAACTTTTACCATGTTTAGCTCCCGGCCTAACCGTTTATGTACGTACGCCCCTCGCTTTGTAAACCAAACGCATTCGCCATCATAATAAATAACACGATAACAAAGCACACGTCGCCGATACAGCACATTTACCAATACATTTACTTTCAAAGCAAATCAAACCTCTCATTAATTATGAGCCGGCAAAGAAATATGGCCGCCAAAAGAATATGGCGACCAATGCGATGCGATGAAGTCAGCGAATAAACGTGGCCGACATTGATAAATTAATAGTCGCTTGCAACTGTTTCCGTTATTTTTCATTTACTTTTTCATATTGTTGTACCTATAGTTTCAGAGATCGGCTGTTCAATAGCAATGATTGTTCGACGCATATGAGTCCCAATAAATGCGTATTTTCCGTTTGTCGCTTGCGAAGTGAAACACATTAATCAGGTGAGTCAAAAATCCAGGTCAGCAAGCGGTTACGTTTATATCTAAAGTTCGCAGTAATGTTAAATTTGTACTACGTGTCGTTGATCAAAATCGTATCGAATTTTTATGGATTTATCGAAATTAGTTACTTAGGTAAGTCTTATTTTCTAATGAGTTTTCCAATTAAGATCATCCCACGTCTACACTACTAGGTACGCTAATTTTCAAAAGGTGGATGTTTGGTCATCAATCAGGCATCAATGAATTTCGATAAAATTAGGAACACAGGAAGACTGTGGCCTGAGTTGTGACGTAGGATATTTTGAATCCGGAACTAATCTCCCGAACGATATTTTTACATAGTGAGATTATTCCGTGCCTTGGAAAGCACGTTAAGCCGTTGGTCCCGGTTGTCATTTGTATAGAATAGAATATAATACGTACGTTCGTCTCAGTATTACTGGTATTATAGTTTTGTGTATGCACCAATACACAAAACTATAATACCGGTATCAAAAGGTTCAAACTTCAGCATTATGCTTAAACCCTTGATTCCAGTAAATCTTTGACAGTCGTTACGGGTAACCAGAAGCAACCCAACACCAGTCTTGCCAAGAGGTTTATGTTACCCATTTGCTAAGTTATGGAGGGTAGATAAGCGAACTCTCCTCGTAAAAATTGGTCTTCTTCTTCATCTATTTCAAGACCAGGTACTGGATTAAGACTGACTGCCGACCCGTAGCAGATTGATTGAGTATGCTCCCATGGGACAACATGACTCAACGTAAACATGCAGGTGGAGCCGCTGGCAAAAACAAGCCTTACTGTCATCATCTTTCTTTCAAAAGATGGTACATAATAAGGAGTTCTTCGGAATAAGGCTGCAGGTCTACAGACAAAAATCTCAGCACATAAAGACTATCGATCAGCCACCTCGCCAATCTCATTAAAACACACTCTAGAGTTTACGATTCTCGTCAAATCTTGTCAGGATTGTTTTACGTCCGGAATATTCTTGAGAGAGAAATCTTTTTATATTATATTATTACACAAGACTATGTAGAATACTGGAACAGCATCCTCTTTTTATGGCTACATGAGACAAGAAATTGACAAGTGTAATAGAAAATATGTTAGAATACTTTAAAGGCTTTAAAATAACAAACAAATCGATTGACGTAAGGATCATCAAAATCGGCCCACGCCTTAGAGAGCCATAAAGGAATAAACATACATATACTGGCTGATAAAACCATTACCCTCGTTTGCGTCGCGCAGTCGAGTAAAAAGTGACAGGAGCAATAATTTTCCACATCCTCCCCCTCCCAGAGCGGATGCGAGCTCCTACACAAACCCAGAAATAAACTATCGAAGTACGAAACTCCGAATAAACTGACTGACCAATTAAAAACTTCGTATTTTTGTTCACAACAGGATGTCATTCCAACTGTGCCTATTTGCCGCATCAGCGAATACACGATTCACTGTCTTGAAATTAAACTACGCTCGGGAATGTTCGTTTAAAACGAATCTCCACGAATTCACGCTTAGGGGATAATAGTACTTATTTATTTTCGGGCTTGCAGAGCTTTACGGAGGAAGTCTGAGCGCGAATGCGGTTTCTAGCTAGATGTAGTGAGAATGCATGTTCAAGGATTGAAAGCTAAGCTAGTGCTAGTGAGTTAAACAAAGATTAACGGTTAAGTACCGAATACGTAACACCATGCCTGTAGAAGACTGAATTATGTAGAAAAGGACGATTTATATGCTTAAATGCCTTGGCGTGCGACAAAAGCTAAGTAGATCTATAAACATTGCCTGTTTTTTTCCGGAAAGCAAAAAGAAAATATCGTTTGTCACAGGTGGAATAGCATATGGAGATCGCTGTAACATATGTACCTATCCTTATAACGTACAATATCTAATAACAATACAAAATCTATTTTGACATTATTTATGCCAAAATAAATTGTAATTAATTGATATTTTTGTTGTTGTTGTTGTTTGTTGCTGTTGTTTGATATTGTATGTGTTATTATTGTTTTTTATTTTAAAAATTGACAAAGTATTACATCGTTAGTTGTATGTGTGTGTGTGTGTGTGTGTGTGTGTGTTATGTGTGTGTTAGTGTTGCGTCGTTGGGTTTCTTGCCATAAATATAGACTCAGAGCTGCTTCTGAGAAATCCCGATGAATATACCCAATACCACGTTCAACCTGGAAATCGAAACCAGCACTTCAAACTCAACTCACTGCTTGCGACGCCCAGTCAACCTTAATAACACGTTTCAGGTAATGCCCGAAACGCTCAAGGTTGCTCTAAGTCGTCCAAGGACACATTAATATAAAATAAAAAATGACGAGATACTTTCATTGTCAAAAACGAATAGAACTCACAAATCCCAAGTACCTAATTCAATACTCGCAAGTCCAACAATTATTCTTATTCATAATAAATAATACCACCTGTACACAACTAAATCCAAATAAGTAAGAAACCTAAATTGTACCGGAGCAGTTTATCTACACACCTCGGAAATTCTTCGTAACAATTTATAAGTTCCGAAAAACTCGCGTACAAGTTTAATACGACGAGAATTCTTAACGAAACAGTTCCACAGGGTCCATTTAGGTGTTGCTTTTGTTGTAAGTTTTGATTAAAAATATTGCTAAGTGAATGTGGTAGGATGTAGGGGCAACTTAAGCTCTTTGTAGGTACTAAAACTGGCTAAGTACGAGTCAAACTCACACGCAAAGGAGACAGACAAATTAGAGATCGTATTAAGTCATAAGTATAAGAGTTCCATTTATTGTTTCGGATTTAAATTTAATAATGAAGCATCACTAAAATCACTATAAGAGCCTAAGTTTTGGATTGAAAATTATCGCTAGATAATGCGATATTGTCGCACAACCCCATACGTGAAATGAATTTTCAATAGCCAATAGTATAACTTGAGTTCTGTTGATTTTGTGATGAGTCGATAAAGTATTTCCAGAAACCGAGGGTTTTTCTATGACATCATGTCGCTAGGTGTAAACTAGCATGAAAAAAGTTAATTTTGCTTGCATTAATGCTATCATTAAAAGAAGGTACGTATGTCGCGATTATAGCTCACAAGAACTAACAAAAATATATCCTTAATATCTATCCAGAATGCCAATGTTTATCGGTACCAAGAAAACCGTGCCTATATAATATAATACCCGGAAGCGGTCAACCAACGGCTTAATAAGGGTTAACACACGGTTGACAAATATATTATTACATATTCCCTGCCATTGTCTGATTATGTGTTAGACACAAAGCAGTGCCTTGTTGTCTGTCTATGGGCAAAGAGTAGAAATATGCAGAAGGCTAGGTCATCATATCTATATTTCTTGCCCTTACACCAACTTACAATACGCTGAAATGTATTTGACAATCCAGAAAAAGGTATTTTGTATAGGTTTGATTAAATAAAACGATTTCACAGTATTTTAATTTATTTATTAGCAACTCCAAAAGAAAAACCACCTTGTTTTTCTTCCATACTTCTTCATTCGTTGACAACTCCGTAGTCACTTACTTTCTACAAGCTGCATCTAGTGCTCATTCACGTTGACTCGCGGGCGCGGTCACGAAATATCAAACATATGCGTAATATCCAAGCGTTCACGTACGAAACGCACGAGCGGTCTAAGTAGCGGGCAAGCTAGCGACAGGCGCGCGCGGTGTGCTCGTGGCTATATCAAACGCGTGAGATGTTTGTGTGTGTTCACGTCGAACTAGCGGTGAAGTGCACGATTCACTCGCGACGTCAGGCAAGTTCAATCAGTGTGAACTTTTCACTCGCGCAAACGCCTGGCGGCCGATGTGAACGCGAGCTCACCACGTTTAGCACGCCCCCAACCGCCACCGCACCCGCGCGTTCCTTCGTGAACAAGTACTTACACAGTGCGAGTCCATCCATCATTTAAAGATAATCACGTTTTCTTGTAGCATACATTCATATTTCATATCCAAAACTTTCTTCACGATACTACCCTCATTTTTCCACATCGCATGCTCATATAATATCAACTGGATTCTAAACAACTTTTCAGACACAAGTGCTACTTTCACTAGCAGACCGTGTACGCACGCAAACGTGTACGTATGGCCATCTCAAACATTTGTTGGTTTGATGTCATTTGGCAGTCGTGAATGCGCTTGCACTCGCTCTACATGAAACGTGGCTATATGTGCGTTCGTTTTCGCTCTTTATAAGCAATCAAACATCTGTTCCTATCTATTCTGTGGTACCGGTTACATTTAATTGCACAATTACCACCAAAGCGAGCCGTCGCCATGATTGCTCGTATTAATAACGCATCGAATATTATCAACTGTTCGACGACGGATATCCTGGGTGCATTCGTGTACGTTATGAGCCAGGTTGGACGTTTAAAAGGAGATGTCTCTATTGGTCATTTAAGTAGGTGTTCATTCATTGTCTGTAAATTAATCCATAACGGTGCCTAGTTGGTTTTGGAGTTAAGATGGATTAAATTAAATAATTGATTGATTATAGCCGCGTTAACCCAACGATTTGCGATCTCTATGTTGATTTTCTTTATCGCTATTCGGCCTTGCATAGTTAATAGTAAGTTTAATCTTAAGTCTAAAATTGCCAACCGCTTTGAGCAAGCGTGGTGATTAGATAGAGCTAGTGCCTTCTTAACTTCCTACAAACTTTCATCTCCTATTTCAACCTTTCTGAAGCTGAATTTTCAAAAATCCTTCGACCGGTTCGAATTTCCGTATTTAGAACAAATTTTTTTTTTGAAGAGGTTAGCAGAACCACTAGTCTTCATAAAACATCTAGACCCAGCTGTGTCACTGTATAATTGCTGAATTTAATTTAGCAAATTAAGAAAAGCACCACCATCTTATAACAAAAATGTACCGACCAATATTGTTGTTATCAGATCGATAGAAGAGTTTCTTGCGTAGCCCAGCACAGCCAAGAGTAGCTTACTGAAGCCAATCATAGCCTAGCGTATCCCAGCGTAGTGCAGCGTAGCTCAGCGTAGCACAGCGTAGCCAGCGTAGCCCAGCGTAGCCTAGCGTAGCACAGCATTACTTACAATAACTTATAGCTTGCATGTGCATTATAACCCAATCAGAATAATTTATCATTCTCGTTTACGAGGACCTCGCCCAGTTATCGGCAAATATACTAAAGAAAGGAATTGGTTTCAGTCAAACTAGCTAGTCTTAGATCATAAAATACTTAATAGCCATAAAATGGAACACTAGCTCAATTCGCTGGCACATTATGCACCGCAAGATCATACCGTATCTTCATTCACATGAAAAGTTAACTACCCAGTTTTACGATTTTGCAGGAGTTTAGAAAAATTCTGTCTCGTTGCTACGTCATAAAATAACATTCGTATTATTATTATGCAAAATATCTCACCACTGCAGTTACCATATTTTCTCAAATAATAGAAAAATGTAGCTCTGTGAATGTGTGGTAACGACTATAATATTTATGCGAAATTATACATGAGTTTGCTATATAGTTACCTACTTTTACCCACAAGTAATATTTATAAAAAATGTTAATATAATATATACCGTTTAATTTAATCATAATTACAGGCTTATCCTTTAGGAACCGACCTTTTTTCCAGGAACAAATATCTAACGGCACTCAGCGTTCTACAAGAGAAAGAACTTTCATACCTAATCGGATCATTATGTACTTCCTGAAATATAAAACCTTTCTACAACCAAAAAAAAACTTTTAATGACATTAGTTAACATTAGCAGAAATGTAACTTGTTACAATAGTAACTGGTATAAAGTTGGTATTCCCGGAAAACATTTGAAGCTTTTCATGCGGGTTGAGTACACTCCCTGGCACAGCTGCTTGTGAACAAACCTAGCACGGTTTCATTACAAAAACATTTTCATACAAATGTTCCTAGTTTAGGGTTCCGTACCCAAAGGGTAACTAACGGAACCCTATTACTAAGCCACCGCTGTCCGTCCGTCCATCCGTCCGTCCGTCCGTCTGTCTGCCAGCGGGATGTATCTCAAGAACCGCAATAGGTAGATACTTGAAATTTTCACATTATTGTGTATTTCTATTGCCGCTATAACAACAAATCACAAAAAAAATAACTTTGTTTGTGGTACGGAACCCATCAGGTGCGAGGCCGACTCGCACTTGGCTGGGTTTTGTTAGTTGAGATGGATCTTCTCTTGACTCTAGTCTACGAGTAGGTCAGAGGTGACAAAAACTTTACTAACAATAACTACCTATTCACTAAATTGAATAAAAGAAAGTCGCTGTCTGCCGCCGTCTATTTCCTTTTTCTAAACCACGCAACGCATTTTAACACGGTTTTCTTAATTTAAAAAGAGCCAATAACGAAAGGTTTGTGTATACAAATTGGACCCGTACAAAGCCAGGGCGGATCGCAAGTCATTACGTAGGTACTAATAGCTAATGAATACAGACCAAAAATCTGCCTATACTTAGACCAAGTCTTTCATCAAATTTAAAAACATTATTCTTAGAGACAATACAAATAATTATAATTTATCTTTCCTCTTACTATATCACAATATTGTCAAGACAAAATATAAATTACATTTCTAAGAAATCAGTACTGGTTACGGCAATCAAACGGGCAGAGTGTCGTTATTGTTCTTTATTTCTCAAGGAACTGACTTAAAATTATATACAACACGTGCTTTTATACTTTTGTCTATCTACTGCAGACAGGTGGCGTGCCGATCATCTTCCGGAAGATCAGCTTTAAATATTATATTTACCAAGTTTGCAACCGAATTCCTTTTAGAAAACATAATTACGATATTAAATCTGTGGCCACTGTTCCATAAGAATATAAAAATCAAAATATATGATAGATGCAAATGTTTATTTAGCCCAAACTAACAAAGTGAATATCTAATTACCACAGTCAATAATATTGCAGCTGAACTGCAATAAAAAGTGCAATAGACAACCGTCAACGACGTCTGCTCTCAGGTGTCTACCAGTTCGGGACATCACTACCTCCGTTACAATTATTTGCTTGAGCGACTTACTTCAATTTTTAAATATCTCCTATGATATTCATCCCAGTAAAATTGTTTGAACGGCAATTTTGCTCTAAATTAAACATTCAAGATGTCTAACATATTTATTAACATAAGGATTTGTACTAAATTGGTGAAAACACCTCTGCAAATGAAGCGTCAATGAAAAAAGAATGGGGTGTATGGGGTCCGTTGCCATCTTAAAGACCCAAGCCAACCTCACCTGCTAGCGGTGCACCCTGCTGTCCAACGGACGAGGCTCTGGCGAACCTGGTTTCCCTCTCGTAGGGTTGTGGGGGTCAGACGGCTGGTCGCCCCACGTAAAACCAACTTCAGTCATATAAGTATGGAGAGAAACAAGTTAGGTAAGGGCACTCGGTCTAGGGCGTCGCCGCATAACGACGCGCAGGCACATCGCCCTAAACCTGCGATAAGTGGGCTAGCCCTAGCTAGCTTATGGCAGCCCTAGGGCTACCGTGTCAAGTACGGGCACGGCTAAAGAGGATAGTACCCAAGAAGAAGTTCCGCTTTGCCACCTGGAACATTGGCTCCCTAACCGGACGTTGCCAAGAACTCGCAGACGTACTTGCGAAGCGTTGGGTCCAGTGCGCCTTCCTTCAGGAGACGCGCTGGAAGGGAAATAAGTCACGTGACATCGGGCAGGGGTACCGGCTAGTGTACACCGGATCACCAACGGGTAGGAGCGGAGTGGCCGTGGTGCTGTCTAGGGACCTTCAGGATGGACTCCTTGAAGTAGACCGATGCAGCGACCGGTTGATGCGAGTTAGGGTGCTATTCGAAGGGTCGGTAACGAACCTAATCAGCGCCTATGCTCCTCAGACTGGTTGCTGTGAGTCTGAAAAGGAGGCCTTCTGGGATGAGTTCGAGGACGTATTACGCGCTATCCCGAATTCCGAAGGTGTTTTGGTTGGGGGGGATCTCAACGGTCACGTAGGTTAGTTTTCTGGAGAGCACGGTTATGGCCAAATAAATGCAGAGGGAGTCAGTATACTCAGGACCTCCGCTGTGGCTGACCTAGCCATCGCGAACACATTCTTTCAGAAGAAGCCCCAGCACCTAATTGCGTACTGTGGTGATGCCTACTCAACCCGAACAGATTACCTGCTGGTGCGACAGTGCTATATTGGCATGGTTACCAACTGCAAAGTCATCCTCGGCGAAAGCCTAACGGCCCAACACCGCCTACTTGTCCTGGACTTTGCGTTCGTGCCAAAGAAGAAAGTGATCGAGAAACGCAAATCCCGCACTAAGTGGTGATTGCTTAATGGTCCTAAACTGTCGACTTTACCGCGGAGGTCAGGCATCTCGAGGTCAGTGCTCCGCATGAGTCCGCTCAAGAGATCTAGAGTAGGATTCATTCAGAAATCACCGCTGCGGGTAAGCGCGTCCTTGGCACTTCTCGTGGTGGCCGCAACATAGACAAGGAGACGTGGTGGTGGGATGACAGGGTGCAGGAGGCGACTCGGAAGAAGAACGGTTTATTTAAACAGTGGCAAGGGTCCAACTCTCCGGATGACAGGGAGGCATATGGAGCGGCTAAGCGCGCTTGCAAAAGAGCTGTAGCCAGAGCCCGCAGCAAAAGTCTGGCGCCCTTATACGACAAGCTGGAAACTGCGGAGGGGCAAAAGCTTATTTTTAAGCTGGCGCGTGGCCGGGATAAAGCTACACGGGACATTAGCAAATGTCTCTGTGTAAGGGACGCCCAGGGTAAGCTGCTCTACGATGCCCCCTCTGTTAAGGAGAGATGGTGTACATACTTCGCGGAGCTGTCTAACAAACAGCATCCCCATAACCTTCCTCCCGAACCGCCTCCTAACCTTGGACTTATTTCCCCTATTTCCCCCGACGAAACCCGCATTGCTCTTCGCCACATGAAGAACCGGAAAGCGGTCGGGCCTGACAATGTGCCAATTGAAGTGTGGAAGGCGATGGGCCCACATGGTGTGGACCTTCTGACGGATCTTTTTAACCGCATCTTGATCACCAAGGAAATGCCGAACCAGTGGCGATTTAGCCTGATTATCCCTGTTTACAAAGGCAAAGGTAGCGTACAGGATTGTGGTAGCAACCGCGGTATCAAGATCATGTGCCACACCATGAAGCTCTTCGAGCGCATCATTGACACACGGCTCCGTAGCGAGTGTGCTGTCTCTGAGTGTCAATATGGCTTCCGGGCGGGTAACAGCACCATGGACGCAGTGTTCGCCTTACGGAATCTGGCTGAGGTTTACAGAGAGGGAAGGAGAGCTTTGCATATGGCCTTTTTAGACCTGCAGAAGGCCTTCGACTGTATACCTCGGCAGTCCATCTGGTGGGCACTGCGCTTCAAGGGCGTTCCCGAGGTCTATATTGACATTATCAGAGACATGTACCGCGATTCCGTTTCCTCTGTCCAGACCGCTGTTGGCGAATCGAATGGCTTCCCAATATCTGTTGGCGTTCACCAAGGCTCGGCTCTTAGCCCGTTCTTGTTTAACGTAGTGCTCGATGTAGTTACGGCAAACATCCAAGATCAGCCTCCATGGCTAATGATGTATGCCGATGACATCGCCCTCGTTAATCTGAACAAAGCCCAACTTGAGCGCAAAGTCAACATTTGGAAGGACACGCTTGAAAACGGTGGTCTGAGACTAAATGTGGCGAAGACTGAGTACATGTCCTGTGGCAGCACGGATACAAACACCATCCGAATAGGTTCGGACCTGATCAGAAAGTCCGATACGTTCAGGTACCTTGGATCCGTGCTGCACGAGTCTGGCATCGTGGACGACGATGTCCAAGCACGTATTGGCGCGGCTTGGGCGAAGTGGCGCGAGGTAACGGGCGTTGTATGCGACCGCAAAATGCCTCCGAAGCTCAAGGGGCAGATATATAAATGCATTATTCGGCCTGTCCTACTGTACGGGGGCGAGTGTTGGCCAGCACTAAGCAGACACACCCAGGAGCTTCGCGTCACGGAGATGAAGATGCTGAGGTGGATGAGTGGCGTAACGCGATCCGATCGCATACGCAACTTTTACATCCGAGGTAGTCTTGGTGTCCGTGACGTGGGGGAAAAACTGCAAGAGTGTTGTCTGCGATGGTATGGCCACATCATGCGCCGCCCTATGGAGTACGTTGGTCGGAGATGCATGAATATGGCTGTTCTTGGGGCTAGGCCCCGTGGACGCCCTCGCAAGCGCTGGCTGAACGTCGTCAAGTCCGACATGAGAGCCAATGGCCTGACTGAGAAGGATGTTCATGATCGGGCAAAGTGGAGGAAGCTAAGTAGGAAGGCGGACCCTGGCAATAGCCGGGATTAACGCCAGGTGGAAGAAGACCTCTGCAAATGAAGCAGTATTTTATGTCAAATTGTTATAAACCATGTGGTGATTTATTATCTCTCAGAGTACAGCATTTGATATTACTTACGCATAACAACAAAGTAGGTACAAGTATGTCATGTCGAAGTCTACTAAACCCAGACTATTAAATCAACATATTTCACCAAACACGTACACATAGTTTCACAATATTTTCCTCCACGATAACATGTTTAGTTTATGTTTAATTAACACACCGAATATTCCAAATATTTTTAATAAAAACATAATATGACTTCATACTCGGAATCGCTCCTCACCTTATATTAAGCAAGCAATGGTATTTGGTTACCGTACTAAATAAACATTCGAGGGTTGTATTTACATATGATTTGGGCCAAAACTCAACGTTCATCGATTACAAAGAAATTGGAATCGAGTCGGTGCCCTTTTCTTTGAGCAAACAGTTGACTGTTTTGTATGATTTTCGGGAGCCATTTCAATGTACGCTTCCGCGAGAATGTCAATGGAGTCGCTATTTGAATGTGTGACCTTTTTTATTAGGGTTCCGTACCCGAAGGGTAACCAACGAACCCTCTTACCATGCCTTCGCTATCCATCCGTCCGTCCGTCCATCCGTCCATCTGTCTATCCATTCGTTCATCTGTCTTTCCGTCCGTCTGTCTGTCTGTCTGTTTGTCAGCGGGCTCAAGAACCGCCTTCAAATTAGTCGCTAAGTGCAGCGTAAGACCAGCGCCGCTGTCGCACTGCTTTGTTAATCTATACAAATAACAAACGCGCGGCAGCCGCGCTGCTGCAGCGCACTTCGCGTTTATTGAATATATTATGGATTAACAAATCAGCGCCTTATAAGTGGACAAATGAATTTTTCAGACTATTGCCGCTATAACAAAAAATAATAACAATTAAATTTATAAAAAAAAAAACAAGTTTCTTATTCAGAACAAGAAACTTGTTTTTTTTTTTTTGTTTATGTTCGGTACCCTGCGTGTGCGAGTCCGACTCGCACTTGGCCGGTATTTTTGCCTGTTCTTTTTGCTGACGAATTTCATGACAGCGGAAAATCGAGATTTCTCCTCATAATTTGAATATGGTATCGTATTGATTGCATTGATGTTTTGCCTTTGACAAATATCATATTACTGAAGGATATGTTTTCTTTGACTCATTAGAGTATGTGAACGTTAATTATTTTGCTTTGTTTTGTTACATTTTTATTCATACTTTTTATTTGTAATGGGTTTGCTCTTGACTCTAGTCTATGTCAGAGATGACAGATACAAAGTCTACGATGGAGCGAGTCTACCCAGAAGGAGCCTGTTCACTCTAACTTCAAACAAATGCATTGCATCACTCAAAAATACGACGCAGTCTCATGTCTGCCAAAGTTTAAAAATTCTACGTATTAAAACGTAGTTTCACGTTATTTTTCCACAACGTTCTCTCGTGGGTGATAAAAATATTCATTTAATGCCTTTTATATATTTTTCTGTGTGCTTACTTATTATAACTTGCGCTTTGTTCCAGCGATGGTCTCGTAAAAACATTATGAGGAGACATGAAACGTAAACCTCTACGTTATTATATGACTTATATAATATTATTTAAGAGGAGGCGTACCGGCCATTTTTGTTCTTGTTTTCTTTCTGCGGTTATTGTTGTTTGGTCAAATTCGGCAGTTCTTAGTATTTAATTGCTTGGAATGTGATTCTTCGTGTATTTTGATGGCATTACTTTAGTTGGAGGTCTGGCCGGCAGCCGCTCTACGTAAAATACTTGTATTCAACTGAATCCGGTTTGACTGGAAGCCAACCCCAATGTAGTTCGGAAAAGGCTAGGCAGATGATGACTTTAGCATAGCTATTTTATCAAGGGGAAGATTGTAAAAGTAAAAACTGTTATAATCCGTAAAGTTTATTTACATTTTTTTTTTACTCAATGAATTATTATTCCAAAGACATGTTATAATTTACATTTTAAATCATTAACATTGCGTCTTTTTATTACAAAGCTTCTTTTTATAATTCACAAATAAAAACGAACACTACAATACATCGCATGTCAAGTTATTGAAATCAAATCATTTAAACCAAGTTTCCTCAGTAATAAAGCCGCGGCAACATTCAAGTACCTTTTTTGTTTTGGGGGAACACTTTCAAAAAGTCCCTGGACTTTTGGGAAAAAGACCAGGGAGTGTGGGATTTCTATTTTTCTGCCGTCTGTGCAACATACAAGTACCTTTTTATGTATGGGAGATCATCAAATGACTCGCTTCTCGCTCTGAGCGAAGCAGAAGGGAGAGACAGACTCTTACTGACTAAAACCCATACGTGTTCTGCCTAAATGCCCTTTGCGTACCAGGACCGCGGAGACTCTTTCGAACAAATTCCGCAATTCTAGCAAATATAAAAGTACCTACAAGCCAGTTAAAACACAAATCGGTACAACCGCCAATTTAAAAAAAAAAAGCGAACGGTATACGGTAGGCTCCAATGATGTAGAATTTGGCCTAACGTTTTGCCGATAACCGCATAACCAGCTGCTCTATAAAAGTTCACCTAATATTTGGCAATGCTCCAAAAATGTTCAAATATTTTTATGCCAATATGATTGAGTCCTATACGAACTTCATTTAGGTCGTTATGGCAACATTATTTTTTATGGCAGTCTAGAATAGGTTTTTCTTTCTTGAGTGTGGGGCCAAGTAAATTGTTACACATTTGAAATTTGTATCTTCAGTTAGGCAGCTAACTGAAGATACAAATTTCAAATGTGTTTTCATTTACTACGCCACAATACGACGAAATCTTGTCATAGACATTGTTCTAAAATTGCTCTACAACTAAAACAAATCTTCGAAAAATTTCTAAATAAGCTTAATTTCGCTTTGCAGCTGTTTGTGCGAAAACTCAAACGCAAATAAATTACATATCGTCGTTTATTCTCATAATGGCGAATGTATTTTTATTAGGACTGAAATAATTTTAAAATGTTTAGGAAGTAGTCTGTTGACGTTATCTGAACAATTATTAAATCGCCATTTGATGCAGCAGTCATTTGACGTAATCTGAAAGTTTATCAAATCGCCATTTGAGCATTTCAGTTTTTATAAATAAAACTGTTAGTGGTTAAGGTTCTCAAGGCACTTGTCAACGTTCAAATAGAGTTAGACAAGTTCTTAACTTCATCATCGCCAACTGGCGAATACGAAGTAAGAGAATAAGAATATGAAATACAGAACAAACGCAATACCTTTTAAGGAGTTATTGTACTCATAATTATGAACAACTTTTACGACTAACACAGAAATCGCGAATAAAAAATTTACTCCCCCATACATTTATGTGCGCATAACTCGACAAAATGTATTGAACAGCTGATTTTATTTTTGCGATTTCGGGATTGTTACCATAGCAAAAGTTTTTCATAATGATAAGTACAATGGCCCCTTAAGCGGTATTGAGTTTATTCTGTTACACGTTATATAGTGTCGGAATGGATAACTGAAAAAAAATAGACAGAGTCTAAAATGTCTAGGTATACAGAAAACACTTTCATTAGATGAGCCGTCGCCACGTTAGCAACCTAACAACCAAAAAAAAACTATCCTCCCAGATCTTAACAAAGAGACCTACATTTCTTCGTAGGTACAGGCAATCTTTTCGATGCCAATACTGCCATAATGACTGGCAGATAAGAGATAAGAGCCGTAACTGCAATACGTTCTGAGACAACGGATCCGAACTCGATAGATTGGAGATTAGTAACTGTCAAAGAACTTGGAAACTCCTTATCGGGATACCTATCACTTTTATTGAGTTTCATTTCATTTGTATGGGAGGCTATTAAGAGGGGCTGACCTTGAGAAGACTTTCCTTACCGCGTCTGGGAATAGGTGTGTTTAACTTGTGATCATCTGGACGCAAAAGCCGTGGTGACGCCACAACAAATGAATAGTTTTGTTGTAAAAAAATCGATGGCTACATGGTTTTAGTCGATCGGGGTCCATAGGATATTAATCACTACGTTTTTTTAAAAAACGAATTTTAAACCGCGTGATTTGGTATAGCATGTGGGATGCCATTGAGCGTCCATTTCCGTTGACCCCCAATGGCACACACGTGTGCCGACGACGAACCACAGGTTGAGGTCCTCTGGTAACAGACGAAACGCAACATTGCGACGACACTTTCTCGTAGAAATTGTTCTGTCTGTAGAGTTAACTATGAACGCTGCAAGCTGTCTGTGGGAGTCTTTAAAATGCAATGACCTTCTCTGACAAATAGTTTTTAACCCCCGACCAAAACAGAGGGGTGTCATAAGTTTGACCGCTATGTGTGTCTATCTGTCTGTGGCACTCTAGCTCTTAAACGGGTGAACCGATTTGGATGCCATCTTTTTTTTATGAAGCAGGTTTTTCAACGGTGTTTTTTGGATAAGTTTTATCAAAATCGGTTGAGCCATTTGAAGATTATCAGCTCTTTTCTAGTTGATGAAGGCATTTAACCAGCTTTTACGGGTCTGATGTGAAATTTGGTATTCTGTTACTTCAATGGCATTGCAAAAACATGGTTACATTGACGTGATGCTGTGGCTAATGCCACAGCATCATTATTCTGCAGATCTCAGGTAATCCTGAGATCTGCAGAATACCCAACTCCTCACTAAGTTGCAGCAGAGGTATCGTGTTTGAACTGACTGGAATGGATTCATTGAACATATTATATTTATAACTTTAGATCAGTACCCTCAACCTGATGCTGAAGCATGTCCTGAAATCTGCAGGATACCCAACTCCTCACTTACTTACAGCAGACCTTCCGTTTTCGTATTCATCTAAATGGTCGCATTTAATACATACGTGGACGAAGTGCCGTTTAGGTGAGTGTAGATAGACGGAGAAGGAGAAGAATACCAAAAAACCGGCCAAGTGCGAGTCAGACTCGCACACGAAGGGTTCCGTACCATAAACCTTAATTTTTATTATTTGTTGTTATAGTAGCAATAAAAATAAACAATTCGTGAAAATTTCAAGTGTCTACCTGTTACGGTTCTTGAGATACAGCCCGCCGACAGACAGACGGAAGCACGGACGGACGGACGGACAGCGAAGGCTTAGTAATAGGGTTCCGTTGGTTACCCTTTGGGTACGGATCCCTAAACAAGATGGATGGTATGAGCAAAATTAAAGAAAAGGGAGATAGTGTTATCGTGATGGTTGATAGGACAAAATGGAAGCAAAAAACGTCATGCGCGATCCCAAGTTACATGGGATAAGGGCAGGAAGATGATGAGATCATAGGTTTTCTAGTAGTACCTATTAGGTAAATTAAGTTTAAAAAGGGCTTGTGTTTAAACACCGCCCAAAAAAGTACCTATTTTACTACCAAAAAAGTTCTAAACGGTTACCAAAACAGATAAATGGTCACCAAATAATATTCGAGAAGTAGCGCTCGCCGGCCGCTGCCGCGGCACCGCTCGCTTCGCTCGCTCGGCTCGCGCGGTTGGTCACAATTCTAACCTAAACTAACCTATTTTATCCAGTTTGTAACCCCAAGCCTACATTTTATGGCAATCACAGTTGAGTTGGATAGAATTTGGTAACCGTTGATCCATTTTGGTGCCTAGGCTTAGAGTCTTAAAAATATTATTTTTGGTGACCGTCTAAATTATACCCTTTAAAAAGCATTAAATTAAAATTAAATTAAAAATTTTAAAAACCCTCGACTAAAAATAATTTTAAAAAGTGAAAAAATAATACGTATTGATCCTTTTACTTTAATATAGGTACGATTCTTTGGGCCAAGCGTCATCGCGTCGGGGGACCGCTAATAATAAAGAGGTACTTAAGAAATACAAAAATTTGCGCTCTCCCGAGCCGAAGACGCTATCAATACGTATTATTTTTTTTACTTTTTAAAGTTATTTTTTGTTGGGAGTTTTTTAATTTTTGTATTTCATGCTTTTTAAACTTAATTTACTTAGTAGGTACTACTAGAAAACCTATGATCTCAACATCTTCCTGCCCTTATCTATTGTAATTTGGGGTCGGTTAATCATTATTGCTTTTATAGTGGCGTATATTTATATCAAGTTTTAGTTAAAAAGCGTTAAGTTTACTAACGTAATATGGACTTGTATTTTTTAAATGAACGAAAAATATTAATTTTAAAAAACTGTCGAATTTACTATTTCTGTATGATTTGGCTGGATGTACGAGTATTTACATTCATTCATTTTTTACCCACTGATAAAACAAACTTCCATATTTTCCGGTAATGCCCCAAGGGAAGAATATATGTAAATTTTCTTTTTGACAGAAAAACTTGTTTTTGTTGATTATTTCCCAATGGAATTTTTATGATAGTTTATTACCGTCTCCTCTCAATGGCACAATATTTACAAAAGATAAAAATGAATAAATGATAACAACAACTTGAAAAAAAAAAATTTAAAAATTGTAAATTGATTATATTCGTATGTCTTTTAGGAAAAAAGCCAAATAAATATATTTTAATTCATGTTGCTATATTGCCTAAGAACCTTTAGTTTCCCATGAAAAGATCTTCACCTACTGATGAGTGTTAGTGTCTTCAAATGATAAATTACATTTATTTTGTAAGAAGGTTAAACATAACAAGTCAATGCCTGTTTCCTGACTGACTATTCTGGGAAGAGACACCGAAACGAAATCAGAGGTCGAAATCTCTTTTAAAGTCTAGACATCAATCGTACTGGTCAAGTCTTTGTAGGGTATTCGTGGCCTCAAAGATACCAAAAATATCGTCACAAATGCTCCTTCTTGAAACTTGTTATCAAAACCACCTTAAAACATAAACACAGTCACATCAGTGACTCACCAAGCTCGCTCTTAGAGCATAAGCAGGGATGCTCAACCGAGCGTCTCTAGAGAGCAGAGAGTTGCATGCTCCTGTCTCTATTGGTCAAACGACTGAGAAATCGAATGAGCACGGTTTAAAGGATCGTTATTTATATGTTTGTACTAGGGATGATACGGAGGCCTTCGATGCGGAGAGTAACGGAACCGGCGAAGGAAAAATAATAAAAGCGATTTTACGACAAATCAAACAAAATGAATAGATTATATTTCACAGATAAAAACAGTTGTGCGGTTATGTTACTTCCTTGGGGTGATTTTTCCGTGATCCACAAATCATAATTTTATTATAACCACCAATCAATCCTCACTTTGTAGTCTTGACACTAAACCTGGCAGCAGCAATAACTTGGAAGCAAAAGAACGAGTCACGACAGAGGGTATCTGGTACAGAGAGTAAAGTCCCGCACACCTCCATTAAAAAGAGGGGATCCTCCTGCATACGGTTGTTGTGTCTGGCGGGCAACTGCCCCAATAGTAGATATTCGGGCTGATGTATAAATTCAAATCACACGGTAAACTCTGCTTGCGCGATGCAGGATTTCAACGTGGTAGTTCGCTACTAGTTGGATAGATGGCGTCGCGGTTTTTTTTGTTGCGATGTAGATTTGCTCCGTTGGTTGGTTGGATATCTCCATCACATAAAAATATATTTTAGTTAGTTTATTTTGAGCATCTGTACTTTATTGGCCATGATCTGTGCCTCATTAATTGTGGGTACAGCTAAAGGGTGGAATTCCCTGCCAGAGTCTGTGTTTCCTGATAGCTACAACAAGGGATTATTTAAGTCAAGAGTGAATAGGTTACTTCTAAGCTCCATCTTCGACTACATTAACGCTTACCATCAGGTGAGATAGTTACCAAACGCGTGCCTATTAATTCGCAAAAAAAAACTCCGTTAAAAACGTGGAGACTGATGCGGACGTAAAATTTCTCGAATGCGAGGCAAAGTTCCGTTACAACACTAGCTTTTACAAGGTTAGGCGAGTACATTTGGATGTATGAGACTGTTTCTAAAGTAGTTACAGTTCACTATGCTAGTATTTTGTTAAGAATTATTTTCCTATAGTTGTTCTAGTCTAAGCGTGATTGGATTTATTGGTTATGGAACAATTTATTTGCAATTTAACAGAAAAAAACCGGCCAAGTGCGAGTCGGACTCGCACACGAAGGGTTCCGTACCATAAACCTTAATTTTTATTATTTTATGTTATAGCGGCAATTTAAATACACAATCTGTGAAAATTTCAACTCTCTACCTATTACGGTTCTTGAGATACGTTTCTTCCGTGCCTCGGAAAGCACGTTAAGCAGTTGGTCCCGGCTGTCATTTGTAGATATTTGGCAGTCGTTACGGATAGTCAGAAGCCAGTAAATCTGACTCCATGCTAGCCATGAAGTTACCCAGTTAATGAGTTGTGGAGGTCTGGTAAGCAGCTGCTCCTCGTAAAGTACTGGTATTATGCTAATTCCGGCTTGACTGGAAGCCGACTCCATAAAGTTGGGAAAAGGCTAGGCAGATGATGACCAATTGACAACCTATATCAATAGGTCATCATCATCTGCCAGCCTTTTCCCAACTATATCAATAGGTAACTTAGTTAATTTCTTACTTAACTTAGTAAGACTAGTAGGCTGAAAATTATATTAAGTTTGTTTTTTAATTATTTTACAAATATTGTTAGCAGGCATTCCCACTGCTCCTAGTAATAAACCACCGTCTTTTGTTCAAACTAAAACAAAATATTTCTTTACTAACAAGCAAACTTTAACGTTTCTGCGAAGTGTAACCAGAATAAAGGCTTTCAACCACAATAGTGGGTAAATAATTAAAGTGATGACTCAGTGTTTTGTGTGAAACATGACTGCGTATTGTTTTCATTACAATTCTGATTCTACGAGTATACTACGTAATTTAACCTTTGTGTTTGTTAAAAGTTTTCTGTATGTAAGTTGCAGTATAGAGCTTTATTTTTTTTTTGTTGCCGGGGTGGAAAATCCTCATGGATGTCCCTCGCCTGGGGCGGGCGAAAGGGTCTGTCAGACTCTTACTGACTAAAAACCACCCCGGTGTTCCATCTCACACTTGACCGAGGATTGTGAGAGCTAATACGCCTTCCATAATCCGCGGCTAGTGCCCGCGTATGCGGGCCACCTCAGGCCCGCGGGAGGAGCAATGTCCCCCCGCAACGTCTAGTAGGAGCGCGTCTGGCACAATACGCGCCACCGTCTCGGGTCCTGCTGGATTGGGGGCGGCGGACGACCCCAAGTCCACCGTCCCTCCGGACCTTTCTACGGGGGCTGGAAGAGGGCGTTGTCCGCCCTCCACCGACGCCCGGTTCGCCTGCTGTGGCACGGGAGAGTGGCCACGGCCTCCCTTTCTCTCTCCGCAGCCTGAAATCGTAATTTCGCAGAAGAAGATCACTGCATTCCATGACTCGGCGCTCCCGACCATCGAACGAGCGACGGCCGGTAGCGACAGGTCGGGTCCCACTTCGGATACGAGGGCACGGCGCTGCTCCTCCCATGCGGCACACTCTGCCAGTGTATGCTGCGCCGTGTCCTCCCGACAGTCGGTGCAGTGATGGCACCGAGCGTCCGGCTCCCTGTTTATGCGACACAGGTACTTCCCGAAGCAGCCATGCCCCGAGAGCACCTGCGTCGCCCAAAATGACAGGGAGCCGTGCTTCCTCCCGAGCTATTCGTCGAGCACTGGCTGGATGGCCTCGATAGTGGCGAGGTCATCCATAGGTCGCCATTCTCTCATCATGACCTCGCGGAGCTGTGACCTACGCAACTCGATCTCGCTCTGCATCGGTTCATCAACCCGCGTCCGCATCTCCTCGCGCCACCGGTAAAGCGAGGCGAGTACCCTCGCCTCTAAGTCCCAGGGCGGTGATCCGGCCAGTGCACAACCCGCCTTGTAGGAGATCGTACGAATAGAGCTTTCTCCAACTTCAAGTAAATAATAAATAATATTTATTAATTATCTACTACTACTTGACTCGCGCAACTGCTCCCCTTCTTTTGGTCTTAGCGTGATGATATATATGATCGATAAATGGGCTATCTAACACTGAAAGATTTTTTTTTAATCGGACCAGTAGTTCTTGAGATTAGCACGTTCAAGCAAACAAACAAACAAACAAACTCTTCAGCTTTATAGTATAGAAGATGAAGGGTGCCCGCATCGTATGGACGTATCTTATGAGTTACAGCCACATGAAAGTTGAACAGTAGCTCGCATCCGAGTAACTTCAATATTTTTTGTTTTCCCTCGCCTGCTTGCCTGACAGTAACTCGCATATGGCAGTAGCTCGGACACCACTCGCATCGCTCAAATGCGTTCGGCAGTAGCTCGCCAGTGTCAACCAGGCAGTTGAAAGCGGGACCTGTATTTTTTGTGTGCATGTGTGCACCTCGCAAAAGACTGGGCAGCTACTACTCGGATCATCGTGAAGGCAGCCAAGGCGAGCCGAGCTACTGGCATACGAGTAAGCAATCCGACTACCTAGCTGTCTCCTGTCTAGTCAGCAGCTCGCACTATGTAAACGAGCCATAAGTGGCAGTGGGCAGGGCACATTGCTCGCAGAACAGATAAAAAAAGCGGTCCGATCCGACGACCTGCTAAAGGCGCGGCAGTCCGCTGATTACGATACGCACAGAACCGGTCAATGTGGGAACTTGGGGGAAGCCCATGTCTTTAGACTGAAACAATGGTGATGAAAGTAATTTTTAGGGTTCCGTACCCGAAAGATAACCAACGGAACCCTGTTACTAGGCCTCCATTCTCCGTTCGTCCGTCCGTCATTCAGGGGGCTGTATCTCAAGAACCGTAAATCTATGTTACTAATATATAAAGCTGATGAGTTTGTTTGTTTTTTTGTTTACTTGAACACGCTAATCTCAGGAACTACTGATCCGATTTGAAAAATTCTGTCAGTGTTAGATAGCCAATTTATCGAGGAATGCTTGATATCATCACGCTAAGATCAATAGGAGCGGAGCAGTAATACAAATTGTAACGCAGACGAAGTATCGGGGGGAACATAATAATATAACGTGTTTTTGTTTATTCTACGGAACCCTTCGTGTGAGAGTCCGACTCGCAATTGACCGATTTTATTTTCTGTAGCAGTCTGTGTGAGCCAGAAACGAAAGAACGCGGTGATTGGAAAATCCTTAAAGAAAAATACGCTTATCACAACATCGACTCCCCATCGTACATATTCGCTCCAATTTGCAGATAATAAGCCTCCATTCCGTCTCTTTAACCATGGCTCTTCAATTAAACATAATTTACGGTCCATTACTCAGAATTACTCGGTTTTATTTATTATTCGCAAAGCCGTGTATTGGGATAAAGCCGGTCCGGCCGTATTATCTGCAACCACCCGACTTTGATGCTTTTTGAATACATTTTGTAGTGTTTACCTTGTTATTTGATTGCAATTGTTAATTATACAGGGTTACTTGTAATTCGACTTATATCCGTCAGGTGCTGATAGGGGGGCCAAAATGCAACAAAGTGAACCCCCATTATGGCCGTAATTCAATCCTTTATGAGATATTTGAACTTAAAGATTTTTTCGATATTTACCCAAAATTTGACATTCAATTCCAAATAAAATGATGATATCTTACCAATGTTTTCATTAAATACTATGTACTAAATCGTACAAATAACCTAAACAACTTGCCTATACTGTAAGTTTTCCAAAAAGCTATAAAAGTTAATTTAAAGAAACAAAATTCATAGCAAGGCATGAGTTTGAACCGGCGCGGGTAGAGAGAGAGAGATTAATTATGTAGTTTTCTTTTTATTTGGAATGAAATGTCCAATTTTGGGTGAATATCGTAAACACCTTAAAAATCTAATATCTCGAAAACGACTGAATTTCGGCCACACATATGGGAGTTCAATTTGTTGCATCTTGACCCCCTATCAGCAACTGACGGATATAAGTCGAACTGCAAGTAACCCTGTAACCCTGTATATTCAATGGAAAATTAAACTCGTATACAACGTTGATACGACAGAGGGGCTTTCCTTTAAACTGCCTATACTGGGTACCATTTTCAAGCTCTGTACCAAAAATAAATTAATTAGGAGCAGTAGTTTAGTCGCAAATGATTTTTAAAATTTTTGCACGGTTTGAACACGATGTATCTTTTCTAACAGCTGATTATCGTCTAAGCATAGGTCATGCACCTTACAACGATGAATCTACGATGCGTTGTTGCCGCTCTGACGCATGTCGAAGGACATTCACTAAAAATTGGGGTGAAGGGTTATTTACACATTAAGGGTGAAGTGTATGCCTCAGAGGTAAATACAATTGATGAGTTAAAAAACTGGATTATTTTAGCATTTCACAAATTAAAGTGCTTAGCGACGGACAATGATCTAATTAGAAAAATAAATAACAATATTCTCCGTCGGTATAATTTGTGCATCAATGTGAATGGAGGACACATCGAAAATTTAAAAATTTAGTGTGTTTGTTTTTGTGCGCGTACTTCGAAACGTTACCTAACATAAAAGCCAGTGCGAGCGGAGGCCTAAGTCGCCGGCCGCCACCCCGGCCCGGCCCCCGCCGCCGCCGAGCACACGAGATACCGCACACCGCACTCCGGCGCGCGCGCGACGTTGCCGCTTTGTTACCTAGCGGTATCTAAGGTCAGTGTCATTTTTTTACAAAGGGTGGTTGCGTTTTATTCGGATTTGCAAGCTATTTAGTTTGTTTGAAAAAAATATTTTCTCATTTATGGCGCTTTTTGTTTTTGTACCGTATCGAATTAATACTGAACACGTATAGTATACGTAGTTTAATTTAATGCCCCTCTGTCGTATCAACTCTGTATATGATAATTCTAGTCATCATTGCATTTCTGGTGAAATGTTTGGAGTTACGTTTGAAGTTAGTAATAATATCATAACCATTTTACGAAACTTTTCTCACATTTATCATTGATATATTTCATGCAATAATGTGAGAAATTAAAAAGAAATAAACAATAAAATATATCAAAAGGTACTTTTGAAATCTGAAAGAAATATATTTCACCTTATGACAGCTTTTTAAAGGCCACCTCCAAAAATACCGAAAAAAAAAAAATAAAAAAAAAAAACTTTGCCAACTAATTTAGATAAAACCTAAGCCCAACAATAAGCTAAATTTAAATACCTGAACTCATAAATTAGCATCACAGTCTAGGATAAGTAAGAAATCCTAATTACCAACACAGCAGCGTCGCTTGGAGTATATTTAGTTAAATAAACATTAATATTACGGAGCCCTTTGGTTGGCTCTCATTTGACATTCCTTTCTGGCCGGGGTATTTCATTACGCATTCTCTGGTTTGTCCAGGCCTTCGCTATCGAAGGGATGTAGTGGTCACTGGAAGAGACCGTGGCATTTTAAAATAGGGCCATTTTCAGGGTCCAGTACCCGAAGGTTAACTAACGGAACCCTATTACTAAGCCTCTGCTGTCCATCGGTCCGTTTGTCCGTCCATCTGCCTGTCAGCCGGCTGAACCTCAAGAACCGAAATAGTTAAAAAGTTGTAATTTTCACAGATTGAGTATTTCTATAACAAGAAATAACAAAAATTAAGACTCATAGTACGGAACCCTTTGAGGAGCTTGTGGCTAAATAATGACAGCCGCACGGGTCGATCTTGAAGGTTAAGCAACGCTTGCCAAGGTTGGTCTGTGGATGGGTGACCGTCTTAACATAACGAGTTTTCTCCGTGCCTCGGAAAGCACATTAAGCCGTTGGTCCCGGCTGTCATTTGTAGATCTTTGGTAGTCGTTACGGATTGTCAGAAGCCGGTAAATCTGACTCCAGTCTTGCCAAGATGTACCGTGTTCCCCAGTTAATGGGTTGTGGAGGTCTGGTAGGCAGCCGCTCCACGTAAAACACTGGTAGGTATTCAGCTGAATCCGGTTTGACTGGAAGCCGACCCCAATGAAGTTGGGTTGGTTGGGAGTACGGAACCCTTCATGAACAATCATGAAGGGTTCCGTACTCCCAACCAACCGACCGCGAGTTCGACTCTCTCTTGGCCGGTTTTACAAATAAATACTAAAATAGTTTTAACTAACAGTAAAAAAAAAGTGATGTTTGTTACGGTTTCACACCTAAATCGCTAGTCCGGTTTGATGAATTTTAGTTCAGAGATATACACTTATAAAACTACCTCGTCGTATATGTACTGAAGCGTTCACCTCTTTCATCAGGAACTCTATGAAAGCTTAGAGGTTTAAGGGACTATTCACACTTATTCAGCTCTGTTCAACTTATGCCCATAGAAAACAACGATTACGTATAGAGACGCGTCTATTTAGCTTTCGCGGCAAACAAGTATAAAATGAGAACAAATGTGTTATTATCATGCTAGTACTAGATAGAGTTTGTGAGTAGTACGACACTGTACGCCGCTGATAGAAGCAGAACTGTATAAGTGTGACCAAAATCGTTCAGCGAAACGTGAATGGAACTGAACAAGTGTGAGTAATCCCTAATGGCACATTATGAATCAAAAGACATAAACACTAAATTATTTTCTTATGATTATGAAACACAGAGGTAGGACAGCTGTCAAGCCATAATAGGCGGTATTAATAATTACATAAAATGTAATTGAATTAATAGGAAAAAAGCCTTTTATTTAATGCCCTGACAACGTTATAGGACTTACTGATATTTAAGTACACTTAATTAAGCTTTGCTTGTAAGACTTTAATGAAGCAATATAAAATTAAGATTGTAGCAATATCAATGGTATCGCAACAGATTACCTTTTTACACAAATAAATAACCACCTATAGTTAATGTCAACTTAACAGAAGAACCACATTTAGAAAAGTTTGTAATACTGCGCAGTTCGGCAATATTTCATCCTATATTATTTGCAACAGTCTACTCTAACTTTAGTTCACATAAAGGAACTTTTATAACTAGAAACAGAACAATGACTGGGTACAGGTTTATTTTTGACTGAAAACACAAACAATACATAGTTTCAGTTGTATCATAAAAGAGTTCTCGCAAAAGTTTGTGAAGCGCCATGAAATCAACAAAAATACATTTTGATTTTTATTTCGTAAACCAAGCAGTTCACTACAACATACTATATAGTAGGGAACATAGAAGACATACTAGACTAAACAGATAGTCGATATTCGATGTAGAGGTATACAGCATTTATTATTTTGTACCAGAGCAAAGAAACGACATAGTAATTTAAATAAAATATCTCGACACGTCACAACTTAATTTACTAACTGTTAGTCATCATCATATCAGGCGGAAGAGACGTTCTCTGCTGGTAATAGGCCTCCCGCAAGGGTCCTGTGTATCTCACATTCATCGGCAACCCGTGACCCTCACCAGGTCGTTGGTCAACCTTGTTGGAGGCCTTCCAACGCTGCTTACGGCACGCGGTCGCCACTCCAGAACTTTTCGGCCCCATCGACCATCTGTTCTGCGAGCAATGTCCACTACCACTTCAGTTTGGCGATCCTTCCGGTCGTGTCGGTAACCTTGGTTCTCTCAGAGTCTCAGAGTTAAAGTCCAAGTATTTAATTGGACTTACACTTTACTTGGGCTTAAAGTCATTTAAGCCTTATTATTAGGCCTGTGTGAGCGACCATGTTTCGCAGTCATCCCTGGCAACACGCACTGGTCAACTTTCGTCTTGAGACGCTGTGTTATCTGAGACGAGAAGATACCAGACAACTGTTAGTGCAGAGAGTAATTGAAACAAATAAACGCTAATCAACTGTTAATCAATCACAGGTCGATAGTTGACAATATGTAAAACACGCATCTTTTGACATTTTGTCAAAATAATTTGGTTTCGAAATACTTTGAGTTAGTTTCGTACGTAATTGAAACTTTTAATTGCATCGTATTAAACAATTTTAATCCAAACTACATTCGACGAAAAATATGCGAGCAGAACTGCACTTCTGCCCTTCTTTTCTCTGTCTTCCATCCTCACAAAATCAAATTGAAAGGAATGCTTATCCAATCCTTCTCCTATTTATGAGAACCATCACCTAAAACTAAATCTATCTAAAACCAATATGCTGAACTTCATATGATAGTTGTTAAAGCAGTTCACAGGAACCATTCTTCAAACTTCCACCTTTCAATTTTACGTGCACACTCGAAACTTTTTCCTAGATCCGTCACTGAACTAGTTTGAAACTGTCGAAGTAAACCAAAGTGGAGCTTCAATAAATTTTGTATCCGTGGCGGATTTCCGCGAAATAAACAGGACAGGTTTATGAAGAGTTTCTGATGTAACATGTTGTGACTTGGCTAAGTATAGGCCGGCTTGAGTATTTTAGAGCTATGCACACGGCGTATTTTTAAAGTGCCGACTACTTAAGTAGGTACTTAAAAAATATCGTGTGTAAAGGCCCTTAGTGTATTCTGAGACGCAACCTCTGTACTAGCTGTCAGGAAATGCTTAATCTTCTTCTAAAGGGTCATACAAGTTTAGCATAGATGTAGCTATCGTCGTAAGGGTGCTACGTAAAGATCAGCTAGTCTTTAGTTTTTAGTGTGCGATATTTGATTAGGGTACGCTAAACATACATTTCCACTCCACTGTGGTGTAATCATCGAAAGGCGAATCTTCGTCAGCAGATAGCAGACCAAGGTACGTGCACGTATTATAGGTTGTTAAAGCTGAATTTCATAGAAACATCGTTTTTCGTTTGATCGACCAGGTCTGTCCCAAATGTGTGGTCTAACTCATCGTATCTAATAATTTTATCAAGACGACACAAATATGTAGATGTATGTCTTAGTTAAGAGTTGAAAAGTATCACAGAGAAATTGACAACAGATAACTAGAACGTACAGTTATTAATATTTGTACAAACCCAAAAAAATATCACCAGACGGTGCTTATCTAGTGTACCTACACACAAATTGATGTTTACACTAACGCGATCGAGAACGTTTACAAATTGGTACTAAGGCCACAGATGTATGAACATAACCAAAGCATACTTAGTCATCTAACATAACCATACTTCTATTGTAAAAAAGGATTGTAGCAGCTGGCGTTCCATAGTTACCCCATGGGAAAAAGGCGCGAGTTTATGTAAGCATTGTATAAATCTATGAATACAATGTTTTTATTTAGGTACAATAAAGCAAGTTCTATTAATCTGTCCATCGATTAATAGAACATACTTAATTGTACATAAAAAATTGCTAGGTTAACTCGTTAACTCTTTAAAACAAACTTGATTCTTTATCAAATTTTGACAAGATATACCAGACCGATTTATGAAAAGTTCAGACATCCACATAAAGGCCAGTACACACTTCACATAGACCTCGAATATGCAAACAGGCGCATCTCTCAGACCGTAAAACTTAGTTGTTCTTGTTTTGCTTTGTTCCCACCGGTTTGGGGTTCGTTGGACACTTATTTGATATGCGACCTCTGAGGTTAACGGGGTGAGACGTATTATTAAGTTTGTCAATGTGTTGAGTTTTGGGGATACATTAACATATTCTTCCTGTGATGTCATACAAGGTCAACCAGGTACACCACACCTGTGGGGCAAAATGTAAGTTAAGTGTATATATTCGTATAATGCACAAACAGCAACAATAACCTAGCGTATGTGGACTACAAGAAAGCTTTCGACACCGTCGAGACCTGGGCTGTCGTGGAGTCCATGCAGAGATATCTTATCAACTGCCACTACGATGACCGTGCAAGTACAAGAAAAGACAGGGAGACGTTATATCTCCAAAACTGTTTACGAACGCGTTGGAGGACGTTTTCAAGATGTTTGATGGGAAAGGACAGGGCATAAATATCAACGGTCAATACATCTCGCACCTCCGATTTGCGTATCTTTGCAGGAGCTGGAGGTGATGCTGAACGGCCTGAGCGATTCTTCAAAACGGGTGGGTCTCAGGGTATGAATCTAGACAGAACCAAAGTCATGTGCAATGGTCATGTCACCCCGAGACCACTTTTTTTTTAAGTATGGGAAATCATCAAATGACTCCTCCCGCTCTGGGTATAGCAGGAGGGAGTGTTAGACTCTTACTGACTAAAACCCATCCATGTTCCTCCTAGTGCCTTTTGCGTTCCAGGACTGTCTCTTTCGAACGGATTCCGCACCCCGGCAGGCACAGGCTCTAGCGGGCCCCGCCTCCCATGCTGACAGCTCTTTAAGGCGTGCGTGGAACACAGCGCGCCGCCGACCAGGGCCTGGTTCCGATCGGACGGCGAGCCACCCAATGCTCGCCGTCCACAGGCCGTGCCTACGGTGGTCGGAAATCGCCCTGCGACTCCCGACGCCCGAGGCGTCTTCTTCTGTTGAGACCTGTAATCGTAACGGCGCTACCCTCGAGTTTGTGCAGGAATTCATTTATCTAGGCCAAATTATACAACTTGGGCGGCACAACTTTGAGAAGGAGGCGACCAGAAGAATACGCTTGGGCTGGTCGGCATTCGGAAAGCTGCGTGATATCTTTGAACGCACGATGGATCGATGATTTAAAGAAGATGAGGCTGGCAGCGGTTGCATGCGGACTGCTCAGGACCGGGATGGTTGGCGCTCTTTGGGGGAGGCTTACGTTCAGCAGTGGACGAATATTGGCTGAAATGATGATGATGGTCAACAATAACGTTAGTACGAGTTTTTAAATGCAATCGATCGCGTTATCCCAAACACCAGAATACCTCTTTTTTCTACACAATTTCACAAAAGCACAATTTAATTTTACATGGTGGACATCCCACCCACATTTTTTTTTACTATTGATAGGCACGCGTTTGACCACTAGCACACCTGGTGGTAAGCGATGATGTGGTCGAAGATGCATCACGCTTGCCTAGAAGTAATCTATTCACTCTTCACTTAAAGACTCCCAAGTTGTAGCTATCAGGAAACGCAGACTGCGGCAGGGAATTCCTCTCCTTAGCTGTACGCACTATGAACTTGTTCCCAAAACGTTTTGTACATATGGGTGGAATGTCCACCATGTACCGGTGGCGCATCGCTGTTCGTCTTGTGGTTCGATGATGGAACGGGCTAGGCGGAATTAAATTATGCAATTGCAAACGAAAGTCGAAATAAGCGTGTCAACATGCACAAAATGTTTTGTACGAACAGCTAAGGAGTGGAATTCCCTGCAATCAATAATTTCCATTACACAAACTAACGCACATTATTTACCAGTGGCCTAATAAACATGATTACAAAGACAGAAGAAGTAAATAGAATATTCCAGTAGGTATTAAATATTGTTTTCATAATTTTCCACGGGGTCGACAACAGGTTTTAATCAAAAATTGTTTCCACAGTCTGTTCCAATCCTTCATAAACGGTAAATTGGAAAATAATAATACCTTGTTTTAAAGATGTTCACAATTTTGTTCGTGAAATTTATTTAATTGTTATCCTGAAATCCAGTTTTCTTTGTTAAGAAAAAGTACTAAAATAAGGAGCAGTTGAAAGCTTCTTCAATTTAATTTGTTAACAAATCACATGTCAACGTAAATGATTGGTTTTTGTTATTTAGGTCAACCAAATACAAATACACGGTGGTGTCCTGGTTTCTGATAACATTTTCCAATGCTTGTAGAACCTGAAACTTTACATTAACTAAATATCAAGATCTTTACATACATCATCTGCCTAGCCTTTTCTCAACTGTATTGGGGTCGGCTTCCAGTCAAACCGGATTTAGCTGATTACCAGTATTTTATGCGGAGCGGCTGCCTGCCAGACCTCCACAACCCATTAACTCAGTAACACGGTACTTCATGGCAAGACTGGAGTCAGATTAACTGACTTTTGACTATTCGCAACGACTGCCAATGATCTACAAATGACAGCCGGGACCAACGGCTTAACGTGATTTCCGAAGCATGGAGGAAACTCGCTATGTTAAGATGGTCACCCATCCACAGATCAACCTTGGCAAGCGTCGCTTAACTTTGAAGATCTTCCCGTGCGGATGTTATTATCTAGCCACGAGCTCCTCATCATTACATACATCAATATACATAAAACTCTTACGTTACTGGATAACTGACAGACAACGCAAAGTCAAAACTACTGGTCGTAGAAAGAAATTTAGCATGAAGATTCCTTGGAGTGTAGGGGAGAACTAAGAAGAGAGGTTTTCCCGAAATGTCCACGAGATTCATTGAACAGGGAACAAGATGTGCGCGTACAAAATCGCGGGAAAACTCGAGTTTATTAAAAAGACAAAGTCCAGGAGCTCGTGGCTAAATGATAACAGCCGCACGGGTCGATCTTTAAGGTTAAGCATCGCTTGCCAAGGTTGGTCTGTGGATGGGTAACCATCTTAACATAACGAGTTTCCTCCGTGCCTCGGAAAGCACGCTAAGCCGTTGGTCCCGGCTGTCATTTGTAGATCTTTGGCAGTCGTTACGGATAGTCAGAAGCCAGTAAATCCGACTCCAGTCTTGCCAGGAAGTACCGTGTTACCCAGTTAATGGGTTGTGGAGGTCTGGTAGGCAGCCGCTCCACGTGAAACACTGTATTGAGCTGAATCCGGTTTGACTGGAAGCCGACCCCAATATAGTTGGGAAAAGACTAGGCAGATGATGAAAATTAAAAAACAAAGTCCCTCCGCCGCTTCTGTGTATGCTATACTTTATAATCACACGAAAATGAAAAAGTAAATCCTTAATAAAACCCTTGCATGTCCATAAGACTCCCGAATAACTCTAGGAGTTCAATGTCAAGAAGCGCGCATCTGTCGTACTTACATTCAGTAATAAATGCTAAGTTATTGCTACATACCGAATGTTTTTATTGACGTAATTATTACCTCAAAATCCGAAAGTGTTTTGATGTTTTCAGAATTCTCAAAAGTGTCAGTTGTTTTAATTTAGGTTTAATCGAATATATACATAAAACACAAAGAGTAAATACACCTCTCTGTTGGATCTTAGGCGAGCTATCTACGAGTATGTACGACGAGCAATGTCCTTTGAATATTAAGTTATGCCAGATTTCTTTTATTTATTTCAACATATTATTTATTAGTGTTCTATGCAATCTGAAGTAGTAAGAAGTTTTTTCATGCATTTGCATTATGTACGAGATAACCATTCTATGCCATTTCTTTCAATGGAGCGTTAGTGGTTGACCATTGGAAATTCATAATGACGCTTTTATATTAGTAGATTACCAAACTCTCATAACCTCGAGATAAATTTCTCTAAATCTAAATTAATGCCCTTCCATGCCCGTCAAAAATCCCCATCAGATGTTAACTTCACCTACAACGGCACCACAATAGAAGTTGTTCACGAAATACTCTTCATGGCCTGTCTATAGATACAACCGTTAATTGGAAATCGCACGTCCAGAAAATAAAATCAAAACTATGCAAATTTGCATATGCCCTTCGCGAAATTAAAAAGACTACAAGCCTACAAACCGCGCTAGCTACATACTACGCATATGCACACGCATGGATTACCTATGGCATAATATTATGGGGAAATAGCACAGACGCGCCCTCCGTATTTACCCTACAGAAAAAGCTGATACGTATAATCAGTAATATAGAACAGACGGATAGCTGTAAGCCTTATTTTAAAAAATACAGGATACTCACATTGGTTAGTATTTATGTCTTGGAGTTATGTAAACTGGTCCGCAATCACCCAGATTCCTACAGAACACGGGGAGACATACATACAAATATTCGCTGCGCCATAAAAATAGGTTAAATTTGCCTCCGTCCCGCCTCAAGTTACATGCTACTGGTCCATATTCTATGTCGATTATAATATATAATAAACTACCGGAAAACATAAAGCAAGAAAACAAAACCAGTATATTTTTAAATAAGTTAAAACAATTATTAATTGAAAAAAGCTACTACACATTGGAAGAATTCCTAACGGATAAGTTTTAATAATAACAGGATAAATGTAAACCTAATAATAATAAATACATGATATGCTATTCTATCAATAATAATAAATAAATAAATGACATTCTATTCAATACATAATAATAAAAAATACATTCTATTCAATTAATAATAATATATAAATGACATCCTATCTTATTGGTAATAAATGAATAAAATACTATCCGATTAATAATAATAAATATATGACATGCTATTCTATTAATAATAATAAATAAATAAACAATATAGTACTCTATCAATAATAACAATAAATAAATCACATTCTATTCAAATAATGTACTTAATTGCATACAAGTTGGGCAGGAAATAATAAACTTTTATAAATTATTTAAAGCGCTCTTCCTCTCTCCTAATTATTTAAAGTTTTGCTGTGCCCGACAGGGTCCATAATTGCTTCTATGTATTTATTTTTACCGCCTGTATTTTGACATTATGGATTGCAATAAACGATTTGAGATTTTTGAGATTTTAAAACTTGTCAAAATCAACAATTATGAAGTCAATACAATAGTGTCATTCTGACACTATTGTAATAGCAGATTTGAGGCACTGGTTGCAAGCAAAACACATTTTACAAAGCTAAAATTTCGTTTTTAATGGCCCGTAAAAAATGCAAATTCGATACGAACATCAGTGTTCATATTTGAAACATTAATCGGCTGGGGTCAGCGCTCGGAGGGAAATGTCCCGTAAACAAGGTAGATAAGTATTGTTATTTTTTATTTACATGGCCGACCCTCATGGCGTTATAATCCTATAAAGTATCGCGCTTTCCGGGACCTAATGTACAGTCAGCGACAAAAATCAATTACGATCAAAACGGAACAGAAGTACCATTTTAAAATAAAAATATTAACTCATATTATTCTTTACCTGTCTAAAAAATATTAACTTTTTAAATGTAGCACCAAAAAGCAGATATCCAACATTTTATATCAATCTAGATGATGCTATATCATCAAAATCGATTAACAAAACAAAATTGATAAAAAAATGCTTTTACATAGTACGTAAAAATAGTATTGTTGATCAATTTTGTTGTACATAATATGTAAAAATAGCATTGTTATTCGATTTATTAAATGTCGCTGACCGTACCTACTAACCTAAAGGTCGATTCAACGGGGGCTCGTAAACAGCAAGTATTCAAAACTTCGGCAAATACTTGGCATTTAACAGTTGGGCTTCCGAAATTCAGCAGTTTTAAAACAATCCTGCTTAGTGGGAGTATATCCTGTTGAACTATTCTGACAGATTGCGTTGATTTCATATTTGTACAGGAAACGACTCGAGAAGTTTAAATCCTGTTTGGTTGCGGAATTTGTTCGAAAAAGTTATCGCGGCCCTAGAACGCAAAGGGCATTTGGAGGAACACAGATTTCAGGGTTTAGTCAGTAAGAGTCTGACACTCCCGTTCGCTCCGCCCAGAGCGGAAGGCGTTATTTGATGATTTCCCATCGTTGAAAAAAAGCTGGTTTGATTGTACAACAATTCGCTACATGAATGCGTGGGTACAAGAATACCCACGCATTCAACTCCACCATTTTTATACCAAGGAACAGATTCCTTGGTGTAAAATGATGGAGATGAACTTCTTAAGAACGCTGCTATAACCAGTTGAACTTTAACCCTGAGAAAACGGAAGTACGCTTTAGAAATTAATCTTTACAGACTCGGAAAGGAAAATGGCCTTTCTTTAATATTTACTCAACACTCAGATACAAAGAAGTTACCAAGATTTTAGAACACGAAACACTCCATAGCTACTCCCAAAAATACAGTATTCAATTATCCCTAAAAACCAGAGAAAAGACATTAAAATTATCCTATAAAACCTTTCCTAATACAAATGGATTCCGATCCGAACACAAATCGCCCGTCTGATTGACATAAAACATTAATTATCGCAACATTCTCTTCGCAGTCTATAAATAGAAAACAAATTAAAATGCCCCGACGATAATCGCTCGAACAAATGGGCGCAATACAACAAACGTTGTTGGGAAACGGAAATTAAATCGTGCCTAGCGAGTGAGTATCAAATGTGAATGAATGAAGGCTTTTGAAGCCAAGGTCAGCTGGCCTTAATGTCATAAGTGTAATGACCGATAATGGACATCCATTAGAAAATACACAAATTTAACTGATGTCATCATAGAAAAATATGTTATTTCTTACTTCTCTGCAGTGCTTTTCTGATTAATTTCGTTGTAGGATCCAAGACCGTTGAATAAAAGTGTTTCTGCAGACCTCTTAAAGTTGAGTTCCGGGCGCCACTGTTGATTCTAGATTTCAATAACACTTTTTGACAATCGCTTATGGAATGTCACTTTTTCAAGATACGTACTTACAAACATGGCGGCTTTCGATGTGACCGAAGCAATTATTACTTGATTAAGGTCCGATTGTGGCAACTAAGTCATATCAATGGAATAATAATAAAAATTCTCATTGAAATGTTAAAACAAAAATAGTAATAGTCAATGTGAGTATCGCTATTAATACTAAAAAAAAAACTCTTCCAAAAAAACAGTACAAAGTATAAAATAACCTCAATTTCGGAAGACGGTGTTTTTGGTTTTGCATCTTCGTTTTTTTAACACACAGGCACTTGGACGACGTCTTAATGTATGCAAAAATTAAAATTAGCAAAAATTCTCATAAAATAAAAACTACTGAACCAAACTGAATCAAATTTTTACGGGAGCAAGCATGCCGCATAGAACTAAAAAAGAATCACACAAAACGGATGAGAAACCTCGGAGTAATCGGTGTACATACACATAAAAAAATACCCGCCGAATTGAGAACCTCCTCCTTTTTTGGAAGTCGGTTAACAATAAAGCGGGAGAAACTGTGTAGGACTCTGCTTTTCTGTAAATATTTGTGAATTTTGGATTTTTTACAGTAGTTTCCCGCTTTGTGGACATGATTGATATTTTTACAAGAAGGAATGAAAACAAGGAATGTCAACCAGATTTCGTTTTAAATATTAAATAGTATGACCCAGTCTGCTCACGACGGCGACGTCTCAGAAACCATACAGTGTTTCGGTATAATCTTGATCGTGGTCCAATGAACCGTCGATTAATAATGCATCCAGCGGTACAGAATCCATGCGTGTCTCGATCTGGGTTATGTTAACCACAGTAACATCATTACATCACTACTATAATGATCTCCAGAGCGTGAACAACGTTAGGCCTCGAACCCATCGGGGCACAAGTACAAGATTTTCATTAATTATTTTGCACAAGCCTAATTATCCGCATCTTGTACCCTCGGCACATTAAAACCGTTCTTTGTGTGCCCTCAGAGAAACCACCACTTTAATATAAGTCCCCTTTCTAATTAATTCACATCTTCATAATCAACGATCCACGAAACATCCCGCCATTTTGAACCGCCTGCATCCACAATGATGACGGAATTTCTTGAGCCAAATTCTTCACTTTAACCTACATTCTTGTTTCGTGACTTTATCTGAAATGTAAAAAGTAATCAACATAAAATAAACTCTCCGTAGAAAAACGTGGCAACATTATATATTTGAGAACGGCAGATCGATTTTCTTTATTCAAAGCTGACTGAAGAATCAACACAAGACCTTTTATCGTAATTCTTCGCTTGTGAACTTTACTGATTGTACATTTTTCCGTGTCAGGATAAAATTTAAACAGCGGGGAAATAACGGCCGAATCTGCTTATGTCACGACGCGAAACGTCAGACGGAAAAGATATTACTTCAAAGAGACCACAACAGTTTTACGACGTCACAAGGGAGGCGAGCGCGGAATGCTACACAATTTGTTTTTTCTTGAGGCGTCCGCATTCGCAGTAGTGTGTTCATAGCTCAAGTGAACGCATTAAGAGAATGGTACCATTTGTGGGGAATTTCATTAGTCATTCCCTGCGGTGGGGGTATTCCATCATAGATTCCTTTCGCGTCTCACGTACCGCGGATACTTCGCAGACAAATATGTCGGGAATAGGGGTGAATTTTCAATTGGATCTTCATTAATTATTTACCGAGCGAGTTCCCAGAATTGTTTGGTAAATAACGTAAATTGGACGCGTAAATATATTGTTGCGTAGCCTTGTTTGTTCCCACTAAAATGCTATTAGCGGAGTCAGGGCGAAGTTTACTCCAGTTGAGTGTTATAGTGCGGCGTCTCAACTTTACTTGTTAATAACAACGCGCGTCAATCTAGGCCACAGTGATCGAAGCACCTTGTACTACTCGATTTAATAACCAGTTCAGTCGGCACCCCGGCGCTTGTCTAGTTACAGCAGATACGTTCGGAAAATACTCTCGAGTGGCGATTTAATCAGAGAGAGGGCATATCAGTATTGGTCCAAAGAAAAATATTTTCCTCATTTAATTATAGAGAGAAGCTTTTCAATGCGCCTTCTAGTTTTTCGATTAACCTCGCTAAGGTAGATTGGCTTGTGTCTGATATGGGTTCAACGGCGATTCCATATTGGAATCCGAACCTACGATTCGAGTATTGTAATCTTTATCCCCGTTTCAACCTTAAGGATATTGAAACAATTCTAAAGCTGAAATCCCGAATAGGAAAGTGTGAGACCGGTGCATGGATTTTTGTTAGTTTTATTTTTTGTTGGGGAAGCTATAAAAGTGGTAGGAGCTGGAAATCGGAGCTTGCGCTTGGCTCACATACCTGAATTGGCTTAGATAAGATTTTTTCTTATACCTTGGGACACAAGTGGGGGGAGTTTTTTGCGATGCAAACTGACCTAGTTCGGCTACTTTTCTTATAAACACAGCACGTCAGCTTTGATAATAGTAATAAAAGTTGGGGCGTATAGGACCATATAGTTGAATTCGGTTCCCGAGAGAAGGTCGAAGTTTCATCGGGACGACAGCCGATGGAATGTTTGGACGTGCGGAACATTCCCTGCTCCCGAATCCTTGGCAATATAAAAACAAATTTTTCTCAGCGACCGACTGATTTAACGATCGACTTGAATTCACAAACATTTTTTCGTACGAAAGAAGTTTTTTATAGAAATGGATTACGTTAGGGATAGGACAGAAGCTCTGCGGTCGTTAGCTTAAATCCGGCGCGAATACGAATGTTCCGGCGTTTTAAACATTATATTATAGAATATTTATCACACGTTAGCTTCCTTGGAGACCAGTTTGCTAGACTTTATACGGAGGTAATTGTTAAATAATAATAATAATATCGTTTATTTATAAAACAGGGCAAATTTACAAAAAAATATTTTACAACATTTTTTTACAGAACACTGTTGCTGATTTGCCTGAACTAGGTTAAAACCTGTGTTTCAGGCTAGATAGTGGTTATTTAAACATCAAAAATAAAATAACAATTTATCAATAACCTAAATTAAAAACTTAAAATTAAGGGACACATCACATTTTATTTACACACAAAAAGAAGGTCTTCTGTCTCTACGTACGAGATGCTTAATAAATATTGCACAATTGTCTTCAGCTATAGTAATTTAACTTATAGATACTTAGTTCCTTATTTAGTCTATTGTATAGAAATGGACCTAAAAAAAATGTGTTATTAACAACTTTATATAATTCATAAATAGAACAGTTGGTCTCATTCCTGATTACTTTCCACACGCCTAATAAAAGGCGTTTAGATATTGTATCAAGTATAACAGAGACCTTAAAGGCTGCTCTCTCGAAAAAAGCTTAAATAGCGGGCAGATGAAACAGCTTTTTGTCGGCACTTACAGAAAAATTACATCTGAAAAAAAATTGTTAGTAATCACCATGACAAATTCTGGCTACACCAAATTACGAATCATCGTAATTTGGTTTAGCCAGAATTTGTCTATTAGTATAATAAGAAAAAAAACTACCAAATCACCTCCAAATCCTTGAGATGAAACCATTACTCCTTCATTTAAATCAAAATAGTATAAAAAAAAATATTTACGCTTTGCAATACTTACAAACGACAATGATTTGGTTTAATTACTTTTTATAAACATGTATTATTATCATCAAAAATAAATAAAAAGGCGGGTAGCGAGTGGCGCGTAGAGGATTAGCTCCGTTTATATTCACAAGGTCATTGGCATGAATACAACAAGCCTTAGTAAACTTTATAGGCTACAGATGGCAATCTGGCAATTCTAATTCTATTTATTTATTTTTTAAGTTTCCGTCACACACTTTTTTCTTCATTAAATAATACGAAAATGTGGCAATTAGGTTATAATTTAACACGTACTTCGATTATTCTTTCAATTGGTTGGCTACTTTTGACCATAAAGCGTCTTAAATTATTTTTATATTACAGGCAATCGCTCATTGTAAATATGAACATAATACAATGCAAGAAGGAGGCAGTAGACCCCAGTTACTTTACATCTTTGCACGGTACTTAAGTGGCTCAGTTAAGTTAAATCGACTGACGAAAATGTTACTTACCGAGTGTTCCTATTGTGTTGTCGACGACAGATGGTCTTCCCGTGCTGTTCTTGTGCATTAAAATATACTTACAGAAGGGTAATTGCCGTGTTTTATGGTAACTTTCGCAATCACGACATCAGTGGAAAACTGTCAAAAAAAACCTCTTAGTTCCTAAAACTTTGCATATAACATTTATTTATTCTAACAAAACTAACTACCTATATACATTATGAATATACAAAACCAAATACACTCAGGCGTCGAATTCCTCCGCATCGCAGTCATCCGAAAACGTGCCCAAATTTCGTATTTTATTTTGACATTGATTGTCGCCGAGATAATATTGCTTACCGCCATATTGCCGTTGAAATATGAACGATTTTTAAGAATAAGAATTGGTCTTCTTATTTTTAGTACTAAATCATGATATTGTGAAAAGCGAAGTTATGCCATATGGATGTAAAGCTCTCGTGACTACTTTGTCAAATTGACTTCGCGACATTTTTTGTTTTTAAACTGGTTGTAAATCACATATTAACGGTAGGTACCACAGCATGATTACGTCACGATTAGTTGCAGTGCGACTCTATTATTTGCAGAGAAATAATTAAAAAAGAATAATTGAATTACTTACACATATCAGCAAATAACAGTCAGTTTTTATTTAAAAAATCAGCTAGTAACTTCATCACCATCAATTATTCCGCCACTAAAAGATTTACAAAAAAAAATCATACATAAATCACACTGCAGCAATCGTAAAATAATTTTCAAATTCATGTAAAATTTCCCGGAACTCGTTATGCGGGGATCACTGGAACATTTCGTCTGGTCGCGTTCCTATGAGCATCCAATTAAGGCAACGTAACTCTAGACTAACTAGCGGAGCACTACTAAGCTGTCATAAAGTCCTGGTTGGCTGACATGTGATTGGTGAAAATCCAGTTTATGTATAGAGTAACTAATTCTGATACCTAATTTAAATATTGTTTTACAATTAATACCAGTAATTAAAGCTTAATCTAATTCTATTTTAAGTAATATCTTCCACTTGACTTAGTGCTTCAATCTAATTGGCAGATAAAATTACTTGTACAGGCATTAATTGAGGATTTTTGCCTACCCGTTGGTGGAGGACATTTTTTTCAATTTTTTTGACAGGCCGTATGATGCATTTATATATCTGCCCCTTGAGCTTCGGAGGCATTTTGCGGTCGCATACAACGCCCGTTACCTCGCGCCACTTCGCCCAAGCCGCGCCTATACGTGCTTGGACATCGTCATCCACGTTGCCAGACTCGTGCAGCACGGATCCAAGGTACCTGAACGTATCGGACTTTCTGATCAGGTCCGAACCTATTCGGATGGTGTTTGAATCCGTGCTGCCACAGGACATGTACTCAGACTTCGCCGTTAGTCTCAGACCACTGTTTTCAAGCGTGTCCTTCCAAATGTTGACTTTGCGCTAAAGATGGGCTTTGTTTTGATTAACGAGGGCGATGGCATCGGCATACATCATTAGCCATGGTGGCTGATCTTGGATGTTTGCCATAACTACATCAAGCACTACGTTAAACAAGAACGGGCTAAGAGCCGTGCCTTGGTGAACGCCAACAGATATTGGGAAGCCATTCGATTCGCCAACAGCGGTCTGGACAGAGAACACGGAATCGCGGTACATGTCTCTGAAAATGTCAATATAGGCCTCGGGAATGCCCCTGAAGCGCAGTGCCCACCAGATGGACTGCCGAGTCCAAAGTCAAAGGCCTTCTGCAGGTCTAAAAAGGCCATATGCAAAGCTCTCCTTCTCTCTCTGTAAGCCTCAGCCAGATTCCGTAAGGCGAATACTGCGTCCATGGTGCTGTTACCCGCCCGGAAGCCATATTGACACTCAGAGACAGTACGTACTCGCTACGGAGCCGTGTGTCAATGATGCGCTTAAAGAGCTTCATGGTGTGGCACATGATCGTGATACCGCGGTAGCTACTACAATCCTGTACGCTACCTTTGCCTTTGTAAACAGGGATAATCAGGCTAAATCGCCACTGGTTCGGCATTTCGTTGGTGATCAGGATGCGGTTAAAAAGATCCGTCAGAAGGTCCGCACCATGTGGGACCATCGCCTTCCACACTTCAATTGGCACATTGTCAAGGCCGACCGCTTTCCGGTTCTTCATGTGGCGAAGAGCAATGCGGATTTCGTCGGGGGAAATAGGGGAAATAAGTCCAAGGTTAGGAAGCGGTTCGGAAGGAAGGTTATGGGGATGCTGTTTGTTAGACAGCTCCGCGAAGTATGTATACCACCTCTCCTTAACAGAGGGGGCATCGTAGAGCAGCTTATCCTGGGCGTCCCTTACACAGAGACATTTGCTAATGTCCAAGAAGATCCACTCAATATAATTACACATATTAAACATGCTCTAGCAATCATGTTCGCAATGTAAAGTATAACAAAAATTTTATAAGATAATATTAAACAGCACTTACGACCTATTACGCTTATTCATGGCTCAGCTTTAGAATCACCCTTTGGGGAAACAGCACAGATGCACAGACACTTTTCACCCTTCAAAAGAAATTGGTTGGAATTTTTATTCAAAACGTGGAGATATTCAGACACCCTATATACTCAGACACCAATCTAAGCTAAACTTACCAAGTTCTTGATTAAAAACCGGACAAATGCGAGTCGGACTCGCACACGAAGGGTTCCATACCATAAACCTTATTTTTATTATATGTTGTTATAGCGGCAATAGAAATACACAATCTGTGAAAATTTCAACTGTCTACCTATAACGGTTCTTAAGATACAGCCCTCTGACACACAGACGGACGGACGGACGGACGGACAGTGGAGGCTTAGTAACAGGGTTCCGTTGATTACCCTTTGGGTATGGATCCCTAAAAATGCTAAAAATTCCTATGTAATGTCCATTAAATAATTTAATAAACTAGATATTGACTGTTACTATTTATCTTATCGTCAACATTTTACTTTTTGATTTACTCATGAACGAAGTCGCGGGCAACAGCTAGTATAATATACAACAAACTACCTGCATCAATAAAAAAAGAAGAGAAAATTAACATATTTATAATAAAACTTGTAAATTTTTGTTAAATAAAAGCTACCACTCGGTAAACGAATATCTAAGTGATAGACTTATAAAATCATAACTTAAACACATACCCAAGTCTTTAAATCTAATTATGTTTATTGCTTATGCTGTTAGGAAAACAAGACAGTTAAAAGGCGTAGAAACCTCATGTTTGGTTTATTTTAGCTACTTTCACAGCATTAAGTCATAAGGTATTTTGTTGTGGGGTCGGGCTGCTGACATTGAATCCATATTTATTTTACAGAAGAGAGCTGTCAGAGCCCTTTATAATCTGCGTCGCTGCGATTCTCTACGGGAACTTTTTTAAAGATTAAAATTATGACAGTCCCTTGCCAATTCATATATGAAAATATAATGTATTTACGGAAAAATGGCCATCTTTTTAGTGAAATTAGTGATAGACATAGTTTTAATAATAGAAATAAAGATAAATTGTATTTACCATTTCATACATAAGCTAAATTACACACATCTTTCATGGGGTACTGTGTTAAATATCACAATAAAATACCTTGTGACATATTAGAACTAATTGAAAGACAATTTAAAGCGTATTTCAAAAGCACACTTTCTAAACAAGCTTATTACAAATCGGAAGATTACATCCAGGATAAGAATGCTTGGAAGCATGCTTGTCCTGCTCCATAGGACAACCAATTTTGTGGACAAAATCAAACTGGTTGCTTTATGTATTAACTTTATAGATGTTCTGTTTCTTTTTGTGTTTGTTTTTTTTCTGCTAACTCACACACTGTTAATTAGTGATTCCAATTTTTGTAAATGTGTGAGTATCATGTATCTACTTATTTAGAAAATTAATAAGTATATCTCTGCATACCCTAGGTGCATGGTCCTCACATATAACTAAATTTTTGTATACCAAATATTGTAAAAGATTTATTTGAAAAGAGTAACTATGGAGTTTCTTGTCCATTTTTCTCCATAAGGATCTACCTTTCCGAATGGACAGTAGAGTCACTTTAGAATTTTTATATTCTTTGAAATGTGAATGACGTTCAAAAGTGCCGTTTAATGGCCTAATTGGAATAAACGTTTTACTTTGACTTTGACATCTCTCAATAGATAACTCCCTACCTTGTGGCTATTCCACCAATTCACACTAAGCGTTTTCAAACGTCTTTTATAATGCGCACAGCAAAGGAGTGGAACTTTCTGCCTGCGTCTGTGTTTCCAAAAGCTTACAACCCTAATCTCATCAAAGTTAGAGTGAACAGGCTCCTTCTGGGTAGGCTCGCTCCATCGTAGACTTTGTCTCTGTCATTTCTGACATAGACTAGAGTCAAGAGCAAATCCATTACACATAAAAAAAACTATTATAAAGTTTGCTACGTAATTTAACATAATTAAAAAATGCTTCCTCTCTCCTACTTATCTTGCTGTGCCCGATAAGGTCCACATGAACTAATTTTGTTTTTACCACCTAAGAATACATGTGGAATGCAATAAAGATATTGAGCATTGATTTTCGAAAAATAGGATTTTAATGGATTATAGAATTTTAATTATAAAATTTCAGAAATAAAGAATTAAAGTCCACAAGGTCAAAAAATAGCAAAATAAATCAAAACATGCTCAGTAGCATTAGGCATAAAGTACGTTTTTTCTTAGCTGTAGTAAAAAGTAAACAACCTTTTTACGCCATTGCATGAGCATGAGTAACAAAATAAACTTTTCTGTTCCAAGATCCACATAGTTTTAACGTTAACTAAAAATTGTGGAAGAAAACTTTCCTTTTAAATGCATTTTATTTTTCTTTAAATAAATATTTTTTGCTCACTCTCTTATTGTTGTTATTGTTTGTTGAGGTAAGCGATCTCATTTCGCTTACCTTAGTGCTCGTTCCCACCCAGACGGACCGTCTGTTTTCCTGGTCCATCTAAAGCAGTGGTTCCTAACCTTTTAGTTATGAGTAGAGCTCGGAATTAGTTAGAGTTACTTATGTACATGCACCGAAATGTAGATATTAATATGGACCTTCCCGGGTTCTAGTACATTTCGATAAGCGGGGAGTGCTCCCCATTTCCGCTATTGTTTTTGACCCTTAGACTTGAAGGTTCAATTTATTTAGCAATGCGAAAAACAATCAAACAATATCGGATTTTAAGATGGCTTCGAGGACCACTTCGGGTACTGCCAATGACCACTACGGGTGTTGCCAGGGACCACCAGTGGTCAGCGGACCACCGCTTAAGAACCATTGATCTAAATAAATAGAAGGATATGCCAGTGGCAGTGCAATTGTTATATGACACTGTTCAAATTTACACGGATTCGAGAAAAGATCGGATCCGGGTTTCAATGTTGAGTATCCACCAGGTCCATCGATAAGAATCTTATAACTACGAATGTTTGGATGTTTGGGTGGATTGACGTGTCAACACGTCAGAACGGCTTAACGAACCTTAATGAAATTTGGCACAGAGGTAGATTATAGTCTGGAATAACACATAAGAATGCCTTGTTTCATTAAGTCCGCCTATGTACCACTATTGTACATGAACTTTAAATAAATAAATAAGATAGTAATAATATATCTCTGCCTCTATGAGCAATGAATACAGACCACTAAAAAAATAAATATATAGAAAACACAAACAGTTTTATCCTCCATTTAGACTCAGCCGGATTAACATTAAAACTCAATTTTTCGGGACAACCAAATTGGATTACGCTGTGACGTCCTGACCTCTAAAAAATTAAAGTCACATTCGCTCCGCCACATGCTACATATAATAGTAATAATGAAAGTGGTGGGCAGTGGTGGTGGATAGATGGAGAGGAAGAGGAAGGCCGAAAAAAAGATGGATGGATTGTGTGAGGAGCGATATGAAAGAGATGGGAGTTAGTGATAGCGTCACGGCTGATAGGACAGAATGGAAGAAAGAAACGTGTTGCGCCAACCCCAAGTAACATCGGATAAGGGCAGAAAGATGATGAATGAAAGTGGTGGGCTATGCATAACTTCATCAGCCTATTCTATCCCCACGTGTGAGTAAGACTCAGACGATTCCTACTCCTCGTCAGTGATCCACCAAAGCTACCCGCCATTGCCAGACCAGACCCGTTGTTTGCCACGACCCCCAGTCGTACAAATGCGGGCCGGAGGGCGCCTCGCAGAGATTAGTCACATTAATAATCATTTAAACCACATAGACATATTTAACCTAGCTGAAGATTTGTTTAAGAAAGCAATAATTAAATGCCTTCTGGTTTCTGAGTCAGAGTAAATAATTTGAGTTCTGTTAAATATTAATCAGTTAATTATGTATTTTGCGGAATAGTTTTTTATTTTTTACTAAGTATACATATAAATTATTAATTGCATGTATCTGCATTGTATTCTACAATAGTCGTGGATTGTACATTTGTCTATAGTTATTACCAACTCGATGTAATATACAATGTATGATTGTTTGCTTTCCTAAATAAAATAAAAATAAAGATTGCAATATTTCTAGCAGCTGAGATATGAATTTCATTACGATGCTCTCCTATGTCTGTCATAAACCGTTTTGATGCGAATATCCTATGAATTTTGCAAAAGACTGGACTATTGGAAACTAAGAAAATCATTGGGAACTAGTATTTGGAGTATTATTAATATCCCGCGACACAATGACAAACACCGTTTTAAGATCACTAGTGTGCTGTTATTGGCTGTACCATAGTATGCGAAGATATTGATTAATTTGTTGCAGATATGTGAGATATCCAGTGAGTCAATAAATCGACGTAGGGTATTGTAATGCATCTGCAAGTTACGTTCAAGATTTCTAGACCTAAAATAATAATTAAATGACTTTTCTCGCTCTGGACAGAGCGGGGGGAGTGTCAGATTTTTACTGACTAAAACGTCACCGTTCACATCCCGGGCTCTGGTAAATATTTCTAACAATTCTGCAACCCTGGCAGGCATTGGCCTTTCCACTATGCTGTCATATTCTTCGATGCGCGCGTGGTACACAAGACGCCGTCGACCGCCGCACTTGACCCTATCCGGCGTCGATCAAACTCGCGCCTATGGTGGCCGGGAATCGCCCCCGCAGATCGCCGCTACGAGGACACGGCTCAGCTCCGCCCAAGCAGGGCAGGTCTCCACCGTATGCACCAGCGTGCCGTGTCCTCTGAGCGATCCACACGATGGTGGCACCCGGCCGAATCCGAAACAGGTACTACCCGAAAAAGTTCTTCTGCACACAGTGTGGTCGGATTTTCCAAACGTGATACCTATTTTTTTTTTTTTTTTATTGGGACAAGCCCGCCGAACATTCCCAACCACTGCAACTCCTGAAAGCCAGAATCAACAGTGGCGACCACCAGAAAAACGCCGAGCCAATGAAACCCGACGAGTCCCGGAGAAACGATTCAACTGTCTTGGATCCTGCAACGAAATTAATCAGAAAAGTACAGCGGAGGAGTAGGAAAAAAAATTATATAATTTCCACTTCCCTCCGTATCAAGCAGGAGACAGAATAGAACTAGGCCAATCGGCACCAAGGGACAAATACAACTGGGTTAAGCCCAGTTGCCAAGCACCACGGATTATATCTTACCACTTAAACTAATGGGTCCTAAATTGTGAGTTACTTTTGATTCCAGTAATAGGTATGGCAAAATCGCTTGAACGCACGGAAATTTGTTCTGGTTTCAACAAGGTCCGTATAGTAAACTACCCCAGATGTAACCTTAATACTATCTAACATAATATTGCGTTCAGTTTGCCAAAGACTACACTCCCATAAGATGTGATGTGCGGATTGTTCGTATTCATGGTCAGCTGCAGAACATTGACATAAAGGCGAGGCCACAAGCTTAAAGGAAAATAATTTACTCTTAAAATTACCATGACCTGTGAGAAATTGAGCAACACAGTGATCCACCTCCAGCCATGGCCTGTCCAGCCGCTCACGAACAGATGGAAAAAATTGGTGGAGGTGACGGCCTTTGATGGAATTTTTTCACCTACATTGCCACTCGGATAAAAGTTCCTCCCAGACATCAGTCTGGGGTTTTAGTAATCTAGAGATCTTAGCACGGCCGCGTTGCGGTAAGAACTCTGGGTCCGTAATCTTTCTAGCGTAGTACATTGCAGCACGCCGCTGCACTTCTAGATCGACTGGGAGAACACCCGCCAGCACTGGTAAGGCTTCAGTACTAACCGTCCTATACGCCTTGCATAAGAATATCAAAGCCAAACGCTGGCTTTGAAGCAATTTACGTCGTACCGCACCTATGGTGGCCCTATCGGCCCAGACAGGTGCGCCGTAGCACATACAACCCAAGTAAGTAGCCCCATAAATAGTTTTTAAGGTTTGAAAAGATAGACCCCAAGTAGCTTTGGATATTCTCGTCAAGGCGTAGAAGTTCTTTTTTGCTTTCTCACCTACTGTTTTTATATGATCAATAAATGAAAAGTTATTTTCTAATAGCATACCGAGATAGCACACGGATTCTTTTCTTTTAACGGGTATTTCCTTTTAAAATAAGTTGATAGGTTTTATGCGGTGCAAAGGTCAGACGGTTTCGATCGCCCCACTGAGATATTAATCGTAGGCATGTGTCAGCCAAATTCTCAAGGCCAGCACGAGTACTTGCCTGAATGAGAAGCAAGCCATCGTCCGCGTAACCGGTTAATGAGCAGCCGCATGGGAGCGGAAGCGCGAGGAAATCATCGTAGCCAATATTCCAAACATATGGACCGATAACTGAGCCCTGAGGACATCCCATGGTTAGAGACTTAGTAATGGAATAATGTCCTAGTTTGAGTTTCACGGAGCCGTTTAGAAAGTAAGAAAGAATCAGATTATAGATATTTTTGTAACAACCACGGTTTTTCATTTTAAGTAGTAGCATCGGCCACCATGCGTTATCAAAAGCGCCAGAAATGTCGAGAAAGATTCCAACCACATATTTATGTTCCGATAAGTTAATAATTTTACGAACAGAGAGCACCGCGTCGACGGTGGATTTACCAATACTGAAACCAAATTGATTATTATGAAATTTAGGTCCATTCGGTAGTAAGCGAGGAACGATTAGTCGCTCTAAGAGTTTTCCCAAAGATGGAAGTAGGGTTATGGGCCGATAGGACCGGGGGCTTATCGCCACTCCTCGAAATAATGCGTATAAAGCCCTGTCGCCATATTAGAGGAAAAATACCTTCCGCAATGCATCGGTTATATACTGATAAGATCGCGTCTCCCGCTGTCTTACACGCTTCTATAATCATTATATTAGATATTTTATCTTCACCGGATGATTTGTTGAGAGGTAGTTTCTTGACAACGTTTATGAATTCGTCAGTGGATGGAAGATCTGACTCCGGTGATTCAGGTGGCACCGTGGCCCACGCTCTGATCTGATGGTGGTATTCATTATCATTTACTGATGAATCGTCTGGTATAAGGGAATCAAGCAGAGCATCAGTTGTTTCTTCAATGCCGGTTGTATGTTTATTGTTTACTTTAATGTTTTGAACGTACGCAAGGTCGACAGATCTATTAGCTTTGAACTCGTGGTACAAAGGAGACCACGGACCCTCCTTTAAATCAAGTTTATCAACAATTTTCCGCAATAAATTACCCTTAGATTTTTCAACAGATGCTCTGTAGCGTGAATTGGCAACTCTAAAAGTACTTAAAGCAAGATTAAGGAGGTCCCCGGTAACCTTACGTTTTTTTAGCTTGTTAAGCTGTCTACGAGATCTACGAAAGCTTCTACGTTGTTCAACAAGGTAGTCACTCCACCAATCACATCTACGAATATTGGTCATGGATGCGCGACCAATAGCAATGTCAGCACAGTAAGTGAAGGCGTCCGACATTATCTCAGCACTTTCCTCAGCTGACAGTCCATCGCGAGTGAAGTCTTTGACAAGACCAGAAAAAAGTGAGCCGAAGAATTCCCAATTCGCGCCCTTACTTTTATATCTAAAATTTCCAATTAAGTGTGACGAACCTTGAGTAAACATAGGAACAAACTCGTACACGATCAGGCGATGATCACTACAAGACGCGTCAGGAAGGACACGCCACCTATCCAAGCGTACGTCTGCACTAGAAAGTGTGACGTCAATACAAGATTCACCCATTTGGCTACAAAAAGTAGGTGGTGCGTCTGGGGTGTTATGAATTGATAAATTCATCTCAGCAATAAAATCTTTAACAGCAGAACGTCGTTCGGAATCAGTGGATCGAACTTTGCCATACCACAGGGAAGAAGATGCATTTACATCAGCACCTACTATAACTTTGCAGCCCGCGAGCGCCCGCAATACGTGACGGAGATTATGTATATGTGGAGTAACTGGGTCTGAGTATTGAAAGTAGCAGCTCACAACGTAAACCTTAAAGGTAGGCGATGATTCTTCCGCCACGGCGCAATGAGGCGTCATGAGATTATTATATTTTATATTACATGAGAATTGGCACAGGTCGGTTCCTTACTAGCGCAGTGTTTCTTAACGTGACCGAACTGTTGGCAATGCAAGCACCGAACTACTTCTACATCATCAATAAAACGGCAGGTAGCCCAATCAATAAATAACTTATCCTTGGTAGTCACTAAGTGTTTACGTACCGCGGGTTCTATTTCAATGCCAATCCATTTCCGACCGTTATCTAAGGAGCGCCTACGAATAATTTTGGTAGACTTTATAAAGTTATCCTCTTTAATTTGTAGCTCATCCTTAATATTTAGGCGGTAAAGCGAGTTCAGAAAAGCGCCATCATCCATTGATGATGGAACATCCTTCACTAACACTCTAGGGCGTCTACCCTTTGGCTTTTCTAGTCGTAAACCAGCGCAGCGGCCTTGATAGCATCCACAGATTCTAACTTTCTAAGTTGAATTTCATTAGCAACGCGTAGTACGACACCAGATTTCGCGGTTTTTTTCACGCCTACAATTTGAAAACCGTCGTCACTGGGCTTAATTGCCTTCATGAGCGCTTGTTTTGTCGCGGACGAAGTGTTATAGTCAGCTGACCGGTCCGCGGTATGTGACCACACAAGGTAACGGTGGTCGGGACTGCATAATTGCTAGAGCTACTTTTGGCAAACGTAGTTTCAACGAGTCCGCATATGAAATTTTACAGTTGTTATTGACAGGATCGGGATTGACAGCGTTATTCGACTTGATTTTATCTAATTCGCGTTCCGTATTGGCTTACTTCGTCTCGTTGCATGATGATTTTATGGCCAGCATAGAAACAATGGCCGTGACACGCTGTGTCATATCCATGATAGCTGATTTATTTGCAACATGAATTCGAGAGCCCTGATCATTCACTAGGTCGTTAATTTTAGACAGGTATGACGACGCCTCGGAAACTAAGTCACAATAGTCGGTATTGCTCACATCACTGATATTTAAAATCGGCGAGGATTTTTCCACGGTTTCGAATGTTTGATGAAGCCGTTTGGACCTATCATCGGGCGAAATGTATGATGGAGACATTTCGCTGAATAAACGTTTCGAATTAGCGGAGGTCGCCACGGGCGACCTTTGGGTTTTAGTATTTCTACGAAATATTTCTCCGCCGCGATCTGGTGGGTCATCATTTGTTGACATCATCATTGACGGAGAATTTGCGGTTGTACCGAAAAAGAAAGTGACCGAAAAACGCAAACCCCGCACAAAGTGGTGGTTGCTTGATGGTCCTAGGCAGTCGGACTTCATCGCGGAGGTCGAGCATCTCGAGATCAGTGCTCCGCATGAGTCCGCTCAAGAGATCTGGAGTAGGATCCATTCAGCAATCACCGATGCGGGTAAGCGCGTCTTCTCGTGGTGGCCGCACCATAGAAAAGGAGACGTGGTGGTGGGATGACGGGGTGCAGGAGGCGACTCGGAAGAAGAAGGTTTTATTTAAACAGTGGCAAGGGTCCAACTCTCCGGATGACAGAGAGGCATATGGAGCGGCTAAGCTCGCTTGCAAAAAAGCTGTAGCCAGAGCCCGCAGCAAAAGTCTGGCGCCCTTGTACGACAAGCTGGAAACTGCGGAGGGGCAAAAGCTTATTTTTAAGCTGGCGCGTGCCCGGGAGAAAGCTGCACGGGACATTAGCAAATGTCTCTGTGTAAGGGACGCCCAGGGTAAGCTGCTCTACGATGCCCCCTCTGTTAAGGAGAGATGGTGTACATACTTCGCGGAGCTGTCTAACAAACAGCATCCCCATAACCTTCCTCCCGAACCGCCTCCTAACCTTGGACTTATTTCCCCTATTTCCCCCGACGAAACCCGCATTGCTCTTCGCCACATGAAGAACCGGAAAGCGGTCGGGCCTGACATTGTGCCAATTGAGGTGTGGAAGGCGATGGGCCCACGTGGCGTGGACCTTCTGACGGATCTTTTTAACCGCATCCTGATCACCAAGGAAATGCCGAACCAGTGGCGATTTAGCCTGATTATCCCTGTATACAAAGGCAAAGGTAGCGTACAGGATTGTGGTAGCTACCGCGGTATCAAGATCATGTGCCACACCATGAAGCTCTTCGAGCGCATCATTGACACACGGCTCCGTAGCGAGTGTACTGTCTCTGAGTGTCAATATGGTTTCCGGGCGGGTAACAGCACCATGGACGCAGTATTCGCCTTACGGAATCTGGCTGAGGCTTACAGAGAGAGAAGGAGAGCTTTGCATATGGCCTTTTTAGACCTGCAGAAGGCCTTCGACTGTATACCTCGGCAGTCCATCTGGTGGGCACTGCGCTTCAAAGGCGTTCCCGAGGCCTATATTGACATTATCAGAGACATGTACCGCGATTCCGTGTCCTCTGTCCAGACCGCTGTTGGCGAATCGAATGGCTTCCCAATATCTGTTGGCGTTCACCAAGGCTCGGCTCTTAGCCCGTTCTTGTTTAACGTAGTGCTCGATGTAGTTACGGCAAACATCCAAGATAAGCCCCCATGGCTAATGATGTATGCCGATGACATCGCCCTCGTTAATCAGAACAAAGCCCATCTTGAGCGCAAAGTCAACATTTGGAAGGACACGCTTGAAAACGGTGGTCTGAGACTAAATGTGGCGAAGACTGAGTACATGTCCTGTGGCGGCACGGATTCAAATAGGTTCATCCGAATAGGTTCGGACCTGATCAGAAAGTCCGATACGTTCAGGTGCCTTGGATCCGTGCTGCACGAGTCTGGCAACGTGGACGACGATGTCCAAGCACGTATAGGCGCGGCTTGGGCGAAGTGGCGCGAGGTAACGGGCGTTGTATGCGACCGCAAAATGCCTCCTAAGCTCAAGGGGCAAATATATAAATGCATCATACGGCCTGTCCTACTGTACGGCGGTGAATGTTGGCCAGCACTAAGCAGACACACCCAGGAGCTTCGCGTCACGGAGATGAAGATGCTGAGGTGGATGAGTGGCGTAACGCGATCCGATCGCATACGCAACTCTTTCATCAGAGGTAGTCTTGGTGTCCGTGACGTGGGGGAAAAACTGCAAGAGTGTCGTCTGCGATGGTATGGCCACATCATGCGCCGCCCTATGGAGTACGTTGGTCGGGGATGCATGAATATGGCTGTTCTTGGGGCTAGGTCCCGTGGTCGCCCTCGCAAGCGCTGGTTGGACGTCGTTAAGTCCGACATGAGAGCCAATGGCAATATAACTATATAACTGTAATGGCCTAACTGAGAAGGATGTTCAAGATCGGGCAAAGTGGAGGAAGCTAAGTAGGAAGGCGGACCCTGGCAATAGCCGGGATTAACGCCAGGTAGAAGAAGAATCATTGACGGAGAATACGATAAATAAACGTATTAGAACTTAGCAATAAAAGAATAGACAGACAGCTTTAAAAACTTACAAAACACGCACTTAATACACTATGGCACAGCTAGGAACAGTTCACAAGCCTAAGAATAAACACACAATGCAAATTCCGAATTCACAGAACGGAGCGATATAATAAACACCTCACAGCGCACAAGCGGGAAAGAAAGTGATACCTATCTGAAAACTAGTCTTTTGACTTCGAACAATTTTATAGACTACCCACAACAGACGACCATTTTCGACATAACATAACCATCCCATACTGCAGCAACACGAAACATTCTACAGTGCAGAACCATTAACAGCGGAAGAGACCATTCGTACGGCAGCTAGTGCCGAAAATACAGCCAGGCTAGAACCGGTATCATTGAGGAAATCCTCGCCAGGCCGCAGGAAAAGCAATAAAAAATCCTATAATCCATACAAAGCTTTATGGAGGCGCGTTACTGCAATTTTTTCTCGAACTTTTTGCCTTGTAAAACACATGATATTTATGTTGATAGAACGAGTTGCGCCAACTGTACCCAACTTAGCAGATCCCGTCTGTTTTCGGATATATTGTTTTATTTGATGCGAATCTCGAGTGTTTGGATGTATTGTCATTCGTCTTTGTTCGGATTGAAAGTTTCTTGGATATGTTTATAAAGTAGGTACAATGTTAGTGATGTTTACAGAAAAAATGTAAGAAAATTTCCTTGAATTTGCTAAATTCAAGGAAATCACACATCGATCTTCGTGTCGTTTATATAGCTTAGACCATAGAAATTATTTAGTTATGAGACATTAGCTGAAACCACACTGTCGCCATGCAAACAGTGATAGATAGATTATACGTTTGCTACGGCGTAGCACCTACGTAGCAATTTATCTCGTAGCCGCCTACGGCGTAGCAACAATACAATTCGTGATTCCGAGAACATTGAACAAATATGTTTTTTTATACCAATGTCAATTTATTTACATCAGCGCGCAGCGTGGGCTCAACATAAGGCTCATTTCCCAATAAAAGTTTGCACAGACAACAATCTGAATACGTTACTTATCATCGCCATACTTTAGAAACAATTTATAAGAAAATATTTGTCCTTGTTAAAGAAAAATCGTTTGAAGAAAAGTCTTTACTGAGAGAAAGATCTATTAATAAAATGACTTTATAAAAAGTTTTTGCAAATCTGAATAATATTGTTTTTTGACTAAAAATCTGTCAAACAATGATGTTATAAACTACATTCATAACTCAACATTAAACTACGTTACGAATATGTATACATTTTTCTTGTAAGACGTTAGTTCCTGATTTGAAATCATGTGCACTAGACATAGTAGACACCAAGCTAATTATTGATTAGGTGACATGTTTGCATCTACATAACTATCAGCGCGATTCCTACAAAAAATTGCCTATTCAATAGATTATACTACATTCTGTAGGTCAGTTGTACAAATCCTACCTAATTGTAATCCCAATCGAAACAGTGCACAGCGATAAATATTGTACAGCAGACAAACACATCAATACGGAAATAACAAACAATCTGCACACACACACTCACACACACACAGACATAAGTCAACTTACTACGGCCACATCACACAGACTTCCTAACAATTATGTCACCTAATAGATAATACAGAAGAACCGCTTTCGGACCAATGCCGGATGCATTGGTACTTAGGTTTTAATCAGTTTAGTTGTGATTCAGATAAATTGCATTTGCACATCTGTCACTAGCTGACCTGCGCAACTTAGTCTGCGTGACATTTTTCATTAACGCTCCGTTCCTGTTGGTCGTAGCGTGATGTTATTTAAAAAAAAATGATTTGCAACGACATAAGTAAATACCTACCTAATACAAATGACAAAATGAACAAACGGCCTACGTGCTGTCCAAGGCACGGTTGGGTTTAGATTTGTAATGGATGGTCGGTCACCCATCCACGGATCGACCTCGGCAGTTGTTTAACCTGAAAGGTCAACCCGTATGGTTGTTCTTATTTAGCTACAAGCTCCTCAAATAGTGTTTATGAAGCCAATTTACATAAATAAATAACAGAGCAATATTTGCTGGCAAAATTGAAAACCAAACCTTCGGCACCGAATCCAGTTGCCTCGCATCACTATCTACCCCGGCCACTATTCAATGACCCTCAGATCCAAGATATATTCTCTCACAGATAATGCCCCATTGTTGAATATACAATGCGTACATCAGTCCTATCAAAATGTGCAATGGATGCCCGTCGGCCATCGATATTCAATATGGACGCATCATTTGATGTTGACCGCACGTACGAGAAATTGTTGGTAGAGAAATTTTGGTATTTGGCATGCATGCTCGTTGTTGGTAGTCCGATGGTTTAGGTATGAATGGGCAAAAATGGGAAGCTAATATTAGGCTGTATTTTGTGTATGTAATTTTGCATAGACTACAAAGTACTGTTGTGCTCGAACTGCTTTGAAACATTGTGATTATGACACACTTTGAATTAAACAACAACAAAATAAGAAAAATAGAAGAAGATATATTTCTTTTAAAATAAGCATCTTTCTATGTAATGTGTGTACATAAACTGTTAAATAAAGAAATAAGTAAAGAACAATTTTTTTCCACATAGAGAATAGTGAAGTACAGAAGATTCTTGATTATTTACCATGGTTACCTATTAGAAACCTCATTATTAAAACATACTCATTCAGAAAACGAAGCAGTAAATAAATAACTTATTCCTCAAAGACAGAAAACGTGTCGTCTTGGTAATAAGCAATTTCAAGTTTTGCAACATTTTAAAAGTATTATAATTTATTTACATCTAATCCTGACCAAATACAACAACCTTTCATTACTTATGATAAGTCGGGGAAACTCCTTAGGCCCACTTTCAGAGTTATTTGCTAACACGAGTTTAATTTCAATCATAATGGCCTCGGATTATTTTATTCATTTATTTAAGTATTACTAAAACTTCTGCAAAATACAAGCTTATTTCGTGTAATGCACACTCAATTACAGGTAACCACAATTTACACATCAATGAGTCTACATGCTCCGACTAAATATTTAAACAACATAACTTTAATATAAAAAAAAAAATATATAATCGATTGACATACTAATTTCAAGATTATGATGACATATTTACAAAAAACAAAAAAGTAACAAAGTAAACAAACAAGTTTATTTGATTCCAATAAATTATATTAATTTATAATGTCGGTAAAAATAAAATAAATAAAAATGTCAATTTAAGAGTGTATCCACGACAATATTTAAAATATTATGTTAACATTTTTTTAACACGCGTCAAAAGCCACACTAGCACCTCTAGCGGCGAATTCAAACTCGATATCCTTCATTGGCTGATCTCAAATTGTCAGAATATTGATCAAATCACTACTTTCAATATTTTGACAGCTGTCAAAAACAACAACATGACGTGGCAAAATGATATAATGTGCCAATTGGCTGATTAACAATTTGCCTAACGGTTCATCTACCTGAAGAAGGTAGAAGGCAGTTCAAAAGACTTGTGAAACAACATCTTGGTACCCACGACAGCAAGAAAAATCGACTACATCTACCTCAAAAGAATCGAGCACACTACAATAAAGTGCATGTGATATAAACACTCATGTTTTTCAGCTCAGTATTAGGGAACCCTCCATTACGTTGGTCCGCGAACCAGACGGGGCCGCGCGTTTTTTGCCCGCGCCTGCCTATCTCTATAAATCTTTGTAAGTGCCTCGTTAGTTGCTCTGGTCAATTCACGTCGAGTTTCCACGTTCAGATTTTTTATTCATCCAATTTGGGTGTATGTTACTGTTTGTGAGATATGGAGTTCGTCTAAGGAAGATCGGTCTTCTGATTTAAGTATTTGCATTTTCTTGAAACGTTCAAGCGTTATTTTTGACGCTATTGTATAGTTTTTTTCTGTTTTATAGTGCTGTAAATAGTTCTGTGGATGTTAACAGTTCAATCTTTTTCAATGGGCCAGATTTGTTCATTGATCAGTAGATTACCTTACTGAGAGCAAGGCTGGAGAGTTTTTTTTTTTTGTATGGATGGGAAATCTTTAAAGGACTTTTTCCGCTCTGGGTGGAGTGGAAGGGATTGTCAGAATCTTATTAACTAAATCCTATACGTGTTCCTCCAAATGCCTTTTGCGTTCGCGCCGCGGTGACTCTTTCAAAGAAAGTTGGAGAATAAAGGTAAATAATGAAGTAGGTACATATGAATACAAGCTTACTATTTTTATGTATTTTTTTTGCATAAGTCTACATTATGCAAAAAAAAATACATAAAAATCCCGATAAATTTAACTCTAGTAGAAAATCGTTTGTACATCAATTACGATTAATTATTGAAATGAGTTTTGAATTGCTGTTACCACACCGTAGCCACATTTGAATCCGCAGCTAAAATCAAGTTACATTTGTATTTCGGTAATCAGAATTGTAATTTGTCACCATCAATCATTTACGAGGAGTTAATTACACATCCCAGTTGAGTTAATGCTCTAATAGTAGATGCCTCTCAACCAGGATTGAGAATTACGAGTTAACTAGATTTTAGACTTGACTTTATCTGTTAGTAGCGACCCGGCCTGACTTTGTATGGGTAAAAATTATATACACAAATATTCCTCGTTTTAATTTTATTTTGTTAGACTGCTCCAGTATACCACTGCTGGATAAAGGCCTCCCCTTTCTTTTTCCAAACCTCTCGGTCTTGGGCAATCTCTGACCAAGTTTGTCCCGCAAAATGATGAGATCATCAGACCACCTTCGCCGCGGTCGACCTCGGCGACGAAATCCTTCTTCAGGCGTCCAGTGAGTAATGATCTTTGCCCATCTCTAAGGGATCATTTGTGCGACGTGGCCAGCCCACTCCCACATTAGCCTGGCTGTTTTATCTCTGACATCTATGACTTTAGTTATGGAGTGCAGGGTGGTTTTTCTTACGCGATCTGTCCACTCAACACTAGCGTTGAAAAAAGCAGAAAATATTCCCGTTTCTTTCCAATTCCGTTGTTCTTTTCGGTTTAAAGAAATTTATTTCTCATAAGAACTTACAGTCCGATTATAATGAGATACAGAGTAAATATGATAATACAGTACAATACAATTTCCTCTAGAGTATTAGAAGTTATAATGTACATACATGTTTTTTTAAGTTTATTTTTAAATGTGTTCACGTTATCGCAATCTCTTATCTCGTCCGGCAATCCATTGAACAGCTGTGCTCCTTCACATAATATGGTCGTTCTACCGTAATTAGTGCGTACACTAATGACTTCAAGTTTGTTTTTATATCTATTTCTCAAGTTATATGACATGGTTTTTTTCCTTTTTTGTATGTTGCCGCAAGTTTAATTTTTTTTTTTTCATAGAATTGTCGCACGATCTGAAATGAGTAGAGGACAATTAAACCAATATGGTGCCCTAAAGTGTCATGATATTTGTGTAGTACCGAGATATTTTAAGGTACAGTAGCCATGTGAAAATAATGAGACAAAGTATACTTTAATCCAGGGATATTTTTTGACTATCACGCAGACGAAACCGCTGGCACTACCTAACCTCTATATCTTTTAAACCAATCGGATGATGGTAATCGTTTCGTCTGATCGCTTACAATTTCATTACTCAGATGTACATTCTTAGTTCGATTTTCGGCGTAAACATTTTTTTCTACTTAGTAATAAAGCTTGAAACTCAAGTTAATAAAATTACCTAATCAATGTAATTCACTTAGATCTCAAAACTTGTATTTCGACGCGAATATTCTTTTTTCTATTCAAAATCATTTCTTATTCGTTTCTTACTAAAGACCCAAAGGTAATAAAAATAATCAGACTCATTCTGTTATATTGAAGCTCATTTTCACAATGGATCCTTTAAAATTCTATATTATATTAGTTTGAAAAGCGTATTGTAGCCGTTGGGTCGTTAGAAACAGTTCTAGGGGTCAAACTAGAATTATTTATCATCTAGAATTAAACCACTAAGTTCGTGACGGTGAGGCTTTACAAACGACAGATGGACTGCGGTTAACGAAGGTTTTCATATCTTTTTGTTTTTAATTTTGTCTTAATATGCCTGTTCGTACTGGCCTCATATAAAGGCATTTTGTTCGCTGATATTACTGGTTTAACCTCTGAAAGACCTTTGTTTTGCTAACTGACTTTTTTACTAACTGAGGAAAAAATGAATAAAAGAAAGTAATCCGCAAGACGCATACAAGTAACGTATACCTACACCGCGCAAGTCGGTTTGGCCCCAATAGGACCTTACGGATTCTGACGGTTGGAGCGATTTGGCCTCAATGGGTCCTTACGGATCCTGACACCAGCCAGCTGTCGTTAAACACCGAGCACGCAAGACGATTCAAAGACAATACCATTTGGCCCCAATGTGTCCATACGATCCTTGACTCGATGGGTCCTTACGGTCCTTGACTCAATCGGTCCTTACGTTCCTTGACTTTCAATGAATCAACTCAGCTTACTGCAGTCCATAGCTAGACAAAAGCTTCTCCTAAGCTCCCAGTTTGTACCTTTTACCTAACAGACAAGTGACATTTTGTTAGCGGTAGCGTGGCGACGGAAATCGTCAAAATGCTCGACAATCGCCAACAGCATGACTCTTTCCTTAGAGCCATGTTGTTAGCTCCTCTAGCTAGAAGCCTACTGTACGACGGTACGCTTGCGATACTTGAAATATTAAATGTTATGTTACAGAGGCAAAGTCTGCGATAGAGCGAGTTTACCCGTCATTTGATTAGACAAGGCGACGTCTTTTTCTTTAACTACACTTCTAACCTAAATCAAACGCATACTTTATAACAACACAACAGCGAATAAACTAAATGTAGGAAGAGTGTCAGTCTATTAGCATTTGTCATTGTCGAAATGTCAAAATGGTCACGTGACATTTAAACAGCGTTTTTTTTTCTTTTATTTATTTGTTATGGGTTTGCTCTTGACTTGACTTTGTCTCTGTCATCTCTGACATAGACTACTCGTAGATGTCAGAGATGACAGTGACAAAGTCTACGATGGAGCGAACCCACCCAGAAGGAGCCTGTTTGTCTATACCTAGAGACCATGGTAACCCCTTTTTAGGGTTCCGTACCCAAAGGGTAGCCAACGGAACCCTTTTACTAAGCCTCCGCTGTTCGTACGTCTGTCAGCGGGCTGTATCTCAAGTACTATAATAGGTAAACAGTTGAAATATTCACAGATTGTGTATTTCTATTGCCGCTAACAACAAATAAAAATTAAGGTTTGTGGCACGGAATCTGACTATCACTTGGCCAGTTTTTCTGTACTAAACAACACTTCAAGGCCAAACCCATAGTTTACAATAATACGCAACAACCAAACACAGAACCAATAAACTAACAACGTACAAACTAAGTAATATAGCTAGTAAATCTCCCATATCATTCATAAATCTTAGTTAAGCGCTAGCAGCCACGCCTGCTAATCTATTAAGACTCTGAGTTTGCCGCCCTTGAGACAAAACCCTTGCATATTCCTCTCGCAATGGATTAGCACAAAAACGTTTACAATTCTGAACCTTGCGGGGAAGCTGTTTACCATAAAAGACTCATTTTTACTCAGGACTCAGCCGTTTGTGGTCTAGCTTTTGACACTGAGGACTGAATTTGAATTTGGAATTGAGGGTAAATTATTAATTGAATTTGAATTTGGAATTGAGGGTAAATTATTAATTGGATGGTTTGTAGGGACTATTTGAATATTTAAAAAAAATATGTAAATACTAGTCGTGGTGAATAGTTAAATATAAAATTCAAACTAAATTCTTTACTTATTTCAAACTAGCTTTTGCCCGCGACTTCGTACGCGCATATCCCATTTTTCCCGTTCCCGTAGGAATTTCGGGACGAATTATACCTATAAACCTTCCTCTTGAATTACTCTGTCTAATGATGAAAACTGCATTAAAATCTGTGTCGGAGTTTAAAAGATTAAAGCGTACCAACGGAAAATGCGCTTTTTTATACTGTGTAAAGATAAACCATTTACCTACAGGCTCTTTTGAATTTGTCATGGTCGATTAGTCAAAGAGACAACATTAACATACCGAGTTACCTCCGTGACTCGGAAAGCACGCTAAGCCGTTGGTCTCGACTGTCATTTGTAGATCTTTGGCAGTCGTTACAGATAGTCAGAAGCCAGTATATCTGACTCCAGTCTTACCATGAAGTACCCTGTTACCCAGTTAATAGGTTGTGGAGGTCTGGTAGGCAGCCGCTCCTCGTAAAATGCTGGTATTCAGCTAAATCCGGCTTGACTGGAAGCCAACCACAAAACTAGTAGCACGTGCCAAAGATCTCCATGAATATATACGCGACCTCCATGAAGTGCAAGAAACTCCATGGACAGTCTTAAATCAAGATGCTCTGAAAATATTTAAGCTCGACATTATGCAAGGCGCCATTTTAATCGTCTTACAAAGGCGGCCCACTTAATGTGCCCGACATAAACTACCTTTAGACGCGTTTTTTTTTTTATATAAACAACGCATTAGAATTATAAAACACCCTCTTTATAATGTGTACGTATCACAACAATGTCGCCGTTCTTTTCCGCGCCGTCCTTGGCACACAAGGCTCGGACTGCGCTCGCTCCTGGATGTTTCAAACTACGTCATGCGTCATGATGATGAATAATGTTTTCAGTTTTATAATTATTTCAAATGTTCATTATTGACATTATTTTTTTAACGAATGTGTGAGACGACTAAAATGGCACCGTGTATAGCGTTGCCAGACGTCCGGATAAAGCCGGACATAGTCGGGCTTTTTGGTTATGAGTCCGGCCAGTCCGGCTTTTGTTAGGCTTTTTGAATTTGAGCATTATTACATTTGTAATTGTGTTGTTTTCCGCTCCACTTATGTCACCTTGTATAGGCTAGGTACTTACTACTACTATTGCAATAGGGAATACACATGAGATTTTTTTATTTGCGAAATGAAATACTTATTAGCTCTAATAAATGATCATGTAATTATTTTTTAAATAACTTCATCAGCGATGAAGTTATAAAGCTTCAAAGATGACAATTAGAAAGAGAAGTACGATCTAAACTTTGACGTCTATGACGCCTATACAGCTGCCATAGAAAACAGCGTTTTCGCGAAAGGGACAGATATATTTGTTTAAAATAATTATATCTCCTTCGTTTTTCAAGTAATTTTGATTCTATTTTCACTGTATTATATTTTTGTAGGTATATTTTTCGATAAACTGTATACCTAGATGATAAATATGTTTTTCATGCATATTCCCTATTATATAAATTACTATAGTATTGAATATTGAAGGATTAATATAAGAAGTCGGTTAAATAAGTCTGCTACGTTCAATTTTATTTTTATTTCATTAGATTATTTTTGTTTAAGGTAAATTTTATGGTAAATGATAAAAAGGCTTGTTTCACTTTAAGAAATATGTCTAAGAATAAAAAAATAGTTGTGTCCAGCCTTTTTACCCAAATGTGCGGCTAAACAGGCTGGTCTGTCTGGCTTTTCGGTTCGAAGACCTAGCAACCCTAGCCGTGTATATCGCTAAAGAGATAGAATGTTTACAAACCAAATATATACATGTAAGAGTACCATGTTTATGTCTTGTGTTATTTATGCCTGGTTTCTGTGGTTTTTATCAGTCGTTTATCTGTGCGTTTACGCTATTTGTCATAACGCCATTGATTGGTTAGTGGTAAACGTATTGATAAACGTCTAATAAAGTGCCTCAAAAACCGGAAAATGCCGCCCTGTTAATAACGTAGCTGTACCTTACCGAAGCAGGACGATAAAACAAAGTATTTTTTTAAATCACTACCAAATGTAATGCAAAGACAGGGAGAAGATCTTTATAAAGATATAGTGGATATCTTTATTTACAAGTACCTAGCACCGAGAAATTAAAAGTCGATTAAAAAAAAATTCAATGACTTCCACTAATCTTTCGAGCATAGACAAAACGTTACGTGACGTTTAAAATATCTCAGTTCCAAAATATTTTTTCGGATTTGATAACATAAAAGTATTATTAAATTAAAATCTGTTCCGTTGAAACTTCTATTAGGTTATTGTAATGTGTGTTAATGTAATTTTCATAGGACAAATCTAAAGCGTTGCGTCTTTTCGCTAAAAAAAGAAAAGATATTTCGAACTTTGTAATTTTTTTCTATCGAGAAAAAGTTTACAATTTCACTGTTCCAGAAACCTAACAAGATACTGATTGAATCACCTTAAAATGATATACTCGTAGCACAGTGAAATGTAAATTATCTATTTTTTACTCCTCCTTTTTGCGGTATGCAAGACAGTTACAAGAACTCGTCGAGCTTCATAGACTAGGTGTTTTTCTGGTGGTCGCCACTGTTCATTCTGGCTCTCAGGAGTTGCATGAGTTAAGGATAGGGTAGCTTAGTCTAGCTCAGGTGTGAGTGAGTAAATGAATTTAGCCCAGTGAAAGACATACTGAGAAACAGACGGCCCTACGGTGGGCTTAATGATAGACTTACATCCTATGCATTCAACTTCAATACACAAAAGATAGACACTAGATCTATTCATGATCTGGAGTACCTATAAAGTGAAGTTTAAATTAAACGCAATTACACGAACATTTCTATAGTTAGCACAAACTTTACTCGCAGAGAAGCGTCATAATCTAACACAATGATGTTGAATAGGTGTTCAAATTTGAGGTAATCCACGGCTTTATATGTGAACGACCGAAGTTCGTCGCGATCAACTAGGACAGTACTTAACACTTGTAGAAAGGTATCTACAGCTGCATACATGAGTTTGCGAATAACTGCGTTGAATCTTAACTATTTTGCCGCAGCTTCGCTCACATCGCCAATTCAAAACAATTAAAATAAATATAAAAATTAGTATACTCTTGCGCCATCTCATTCTTAGCTCATCGTGCTGTGCCTGGGCCGCTTTTTTTTAGTCATGGATAATTATAATATTCCTTATTGATAATTTACAAGAATTGAAGTGCATGGATATATAAAATAAACATAATTCAATTATAGTGGGTGCAGTTCTGATCTCCTAACTAGGTATGAAGGAGTGACAGTTTCGATTCCCTACGGATTAGAGAATATGTATTTTAACAATTTACGTACATCTTTGATTTTACTGCTACAGAAATATGGTTTAACTAAATGTAAACAAACACAAAAAACATGTAAAAAAATCTTTAAGAACAATGTTGAAAATTAAATAAACTTAAATTAAATTTTCAAATGACTCCTTCCGCTCTGGCTGGAGCGGAAGAGTGTGTCAGACTCTTACTGACTTCCTGCACACTATGCGGTGACTCTATCGAACAAATTTCGCAACCTTGGCTGCTGAGAACTTCAAGCGGTAGCAGTCTAGTTCACAGTAAAGTTTTCGAACCGTTTGAAGTTGAAACTCTTGAACAGTCTTTTTTTTTACTATTGATAGGCACGCGCTTGACCACCATGTCACCTGATGGTAAACGATGATGTGGTCGAAGATGGAGCACGCTTGCCTAGAAGTAACCTATTCACTCTTGACTTTAGCTATCGGCTCCGGCAGGGAATTCCACTCCTTAGCTGTACGCATTATGAATGTGTTCCCAAAACGTTTTGTGCGCGTGGGTGGGATGTCCACCATGTACCGGTGGCGCATCGCCGTTCGTCTTGTGGTCCGATGATGGAACGAGCTTGGCGGAATTAAATTATGCAATTCCGTCGCACATTCCCCAAAATGCAACCGGTAGAAAACCGACAAGCCAGCAACTCGTCGTCGATGCTCAAGACTTAGGAGCTTCGTCGCGACGAGCCTCTCATTGCCGATGGTCCTCTTGGCTCGTTTCTCAATTGACTTAAGGGCATCAAGTCTGTATCTGGTAGATCCATCCCAAAGATGAGAGCAGTACTCCATAGATCGAACTTGCACTTGATAGAGTTTGAGCAGCTGTTCCGGCGTGAAGTACCGTCTCACCTTTGCTAGGATCCCCTACTTCCTTGCAGCCACTTGAGCTTTTGCCTCTATGAAAGGGCCAAAATTGAGAGTAGATGAAGATGATGATGATGAGAATATAACCCCAAGAAGCTCAAGTTGGTCGGTTATCGGCACGGTGGCACCTTGGAAAGATGGAGCTGGGTGGAATTGGCTCCTTTTGGCGGAAAATAGAAACACTTGGGTCTTAGCAGTATTGAACATGACCAGATTGGCATCACCCATTCAGAGACAGCCTATAAGGACACATTCAAGCGCTCAACCACAGCCTCCCGGGAGACCGGATCTGCGACCCACCAGCTCGTGCATCGGACACGTATCTCTCAGCAACAGTACTGTCGTCTGCATACCCAAAGGTACCGGGTTTAAGCAGATCATTAATATGCAGCAAGAACAGTGTTGCCAAAAGCACCGACCCCTGAGGAACCCCGGCATTAATATCCAGCAGTCCAGACGAGCAGCCATCTATGACCACTCGGATAGACCGATCTCTTAGGAAATCTGCGATCCAATCACACAAACCGGCGGGTGACCGAAGGAAGGAAGCTTACTAATAAGGCTATCGTACCAGACCATGTCGAAGGCCTTTGAGATGTCAAGACCGCTAGTGCCTCCCCGTGCTTCTCTATGGCCTCACTCCAGATGTGAATGGCATACGCTAGAAGATCCCCAGTTGGCCGATTTCGGCGGACCCCGTACTGTCGGTCACTAAGGATATCATTCGCTTCTAGGTACGCCAGGAGCTTATGATTCAGCACTCGTTCCATAGTCTTACAGAGTATGGACGTTACCGAGATGGGTCTATAATTCGACGGGTTAGCTCGACTACCCTTCTTGGGCACGGGTTGCACGTTAGCTTGCTTCCAAGCCTTCGGCACTGTTCCAGTCTCAAACGAAAGGCGAAAAAGGCGTGTCAAGATCGGAGACAACTCAGGCACACAAGTTTTCAGAACAACGTCTAGGTTACGCAGTACCCTACGGACGTCCTTCTGATGAATGCGAATGTTCGACATGCTCGACTCGCATCCACCAGGAGAAGCAGGGGGCGTCGCGCCACCAGGATCCAGACGCGAAGATTCCGCAAACAAGGAAGCAAACAAGTTCGCTTTCTCCTCAGCGGAGTGGGCTAGCGTCCCGTCGGGTATCAGCAGTGGTGGCAGTGTTCATGCACTATTGAAAGATCTATCCAAAGGCCTATTTGACACCTCGCCTGACTAAAAAGGCCACTTTCGCAGAATCAGAAACCACATTACGCTACCTGTCACTTTCAAATTTTGATAGAATTAGATCAAATTCTGATCTGTAAATTTCCAGAAAATACTTCTTTCAAACAGTGAAGTTTATTTCTTTACTAGCTTTTACCCGTAATTTCGTACGCGCATATCCCGTTTTTCCCGTTCCCGTAGGAATTTCGGTAAATACTCTCTTGGTGCTCCCCTAAATTCCCCAAGGAACGTACTTAAGCCGAATTTTAGCTTCCAACGACCAGTAGTTTCGGCTGTGCGTTGTCAGTCAGTCACTCAGTCAGTTTCGAAAGAATTTTGTTTTTTTTATTGTATGAGGAAAGGTGTGACCAATAAACGTCAAACCTTTTTTTGGTAATCCGTTATTATAATCCTCATGGACATTTACAAAATTGAAACGTTCTTGACATGAAAACTACGAACTAATGAATTTTCAGACTGTCATTAATGCAGACCTTAACAGAGATATTGCCGAACATTTTCACTGCAAGTATACTAGGTATATCTATATAAGATAGTTAATCCAGTCTTTTTTCTTTCAATTCCAATTAGTACGAATCAATACCGTGCAGTCTGCACCGTGGGCGAGCTAGCAAACATTTCTAACTACTCATTGTACATACTGGCGGATGACGAAACGAAGCAGTGGGCGTCGCTTCCACTAATCCATCCGCCTACGCGACACTCTCATGTACAGTCACCAACATAAATGCCTAAGTGCCCGTTCCCACTATTACGGATCATCTGCTGAAGGGTGCCTATCTATTACAACAGAGCGAGGCAGCGGAGCGGAGAAAAGGATAAATTTTAACCAATCATGTCAGTCAAAATGTCAGTGACGTGGTGCCGAGGTTTTATGCAATTCCATTGATTAAAATATGTCCGTTCACACCGACAGGCAATCTGAACGTGGTTTACACGGAAGACGGCGGCAGGACTTGCGCGTTCACACTTCATGGACCATCATAAACTGTACTTTCACGAGCATATCCGTCTCTATAGACAGACCGACAAAATAAACGGTTTATTATAGTGGGAACGGTCACTTACACTTACGCAAAACTTAAAAGCAATATTCTTAATTTTTATCCTGCTATCCGTGCTTGGAAACTGGGCGTATTTCAGTTCTAAACGTTACGTTGTGCCTATTCGCCTTGCTTGGATTGAAGTTTTGTCGGATCTGATTTTTACCGTGTACGGCAGAACCAAATGCTCTGTCCACACGGCATTCGGTTTTGCTTTTCTGCAAAAAAATGAATGGTGTGACACCATGTGAGCATGAAATTCGTTTTTTTGCAGAAAAGCGCTCAGTCTCTCACTACTATTTGATAGCGATGGACGTGAACACTTTTGCTATTATATACTGGTATTATCGCCGTCAGAGACATCCTACAAACAGGCGTTCTTTAAACCTAATTGAGAAAAGACGATAATCGGTGAGTTCCTTTAAAGCTGTACCTAATAGAGAAAGGATCAACTTAGGTTTTAGCTACTTTAAAATGAAAGTTTAGCCCGTTTTAGTTATTTGCCGGATCTTAAAACCGAACGCACGTATAAACTCATATAGGTACATAGAAATGTATGTCTCCGTGTGAACGTGGCGTGTGAAGTGAAAATTATGATTTTATTATTCTTTCTCTGTTCTTTCTGATTGATTCCGTTTCGAGATCCAAGTCAGTTCAAATATAAAATATCATCAAGTCGTCTGCAAAATGATTTTATCTTAATAACATTTTCTATCATTACTTTAAGAGATAAACGCTTTCGAGTTTTGCGTAATTGTCACATATTTATGCTCACGACTGTACGACCTAAGGGTCGTCACTTAATCAAGGTTTTCTTATGAATCTTTTAATTTAAATGGAGTATCTTGTCAACCACCTACTTGTATTGCATGAATAATACCAATATAAGTTTTCATCGAGACACGCGGGCGTGGGAAAAAGGCTAGACAGATGAGGGCAAAGGACTATCTAGTGTTTTTCCACCACCCTCCTATCTATCTATTTTTGTTTGAAATCAGTATATAACGAAAAAGTCCAGTACACTCCACCGTCTCTACTCGTGTCTGCCGTGGTATAGTCAGAAGGAAAAGAGTTTAATTGCGCCGTGTAAGTATTATACTTACCATAAATAATAGAAAAGTAAGAAACCAGCCTATTCGGACTCTCACTAGAAGTGTTCCATACCATAAACCGAAAAAAACACGTTTCTTATATGGAAGCCCCCTTTAATTTTTAATTTAATTTAATTTGCGGCGTTAGAAATGTTTTTCTAACGCCACAAATTAAATTAAATTCTCACTCTCTGAAAATATCAACTGTCTACCTGTTACCGTTCATGGGATAAAGCCTGCTGAGAGACAGACGGACGGACGATCGGACAGTGGAGGCTTAGTATTGTATTCTATTCTAAGAGCCATCACTCAGCATAAAGTTTGAGTAGCCTGCCAGTACTGCATTATTTGCAGATTTCGTCATTAGCAATTGCTGCAAATAACGTAGCCACCTACTGGAACTAAAACTGAGTGAGGAGGTCGTGGCTAAATAATACCATCCGCACGGGTCGATCTTCAAGGTTAAGCAATGCTTGCCTAGGTTGGTCTGTGGATGGGTAACCATCTTAACGTACCGAGTTTCCTCCGTGCCTCGGAAAGCACTTTAAGCCGTTGGTCCCGGCTGTCATTTGTAGATCTTTGGCAGTCGTTACGGATAGTCAGAAGCAGTAAATCTAACTCCAGTCTTACCATGAAGTACCGTGTTACGTCTGGTAGGCAGCCGCTCCTCGTAAAATACTGGTATTCAGCTAAATCCGGCTTGACTGGAAGCCGACCCCAATATATTTGGGAAAAGGCTAGGCAGATGATGACCTACTGGGACTAAAACTGTAAGGAGTTGACGCGGATTTCATTCAATGCCTTTTCTTTGCCTAAAAACTCAAACTCAAAGCATTTATTTCAATCAAACCATTTACACGCACTTTTGAATTTTCAAGGTCGATCAGTCAAAAAGGTGAAGCTATTTGCTCGTAGAGGAGGTGTAGAGTTCTACATTCCCTAATTTACCGCGAACAATCGGCTTATGTTTAAACGAATCCTACATTTTTAACACCTAATTCTTCAAATTAACCCAGCAAAAACACACAAATTTAATTAAAATCCGGAAATCAAAACATATTTTGCCGCAACGATTTCAAGGCAGTGTGGGCAAACCCTTACCAAAATATTTACCCCAGATAGCAATACTCATGGATATTGCCAAAAATATATCGTTGTAATATCTTACGTACACTTGAGATAAGCCATCGCCGATTACACTTAGATATAAGTTTCATATTAACTATGAACGAGCCCCCAGCGTAGCTAAAACGTTCTTAGAAAAATAAAGTAGCTATACTTTACTTTTTTACAAATTCCTTTTACTGTTTATTTTACATAGCGCAATATAATCTAGTATATTGTTTTTCAATCCACTAGAGTATGCATTAATGAGCAGTTTATAAAATGACCCTAGAGAGTAATAAAACGGTATAAGATCGCATGATACTTACACACAATTTTCAATGTGCAGTTTTCTAGTTTTATGAGTCTCATACGTTAGCCTCTAGAGCTAACATTAATCAATATATGACTTTTAAAAGAGGTGAGGAATTAACTTTATACTCGTATTATAAATTATTCGGATAAACTTTTCAAGTAACACTATAATTATGACTAAGGGTTGCGGAACTTTTTCGTCAGCGCGGCTCTGGAACGCAAATGGCATTAAGATGAACACGGATGGGTTTTAGTCAGTAGGAGTCTGACACCTTTGAAGGTTAATGGGTTGGTGGCCAACCTGATTTCCACTGAGAAATAGACTGAACTACGAAAGAAGAGTGTATAAAGTCAGTACGGTGTGTGGCACATTGACGGATGCGGTTTTGTGATAAGCGCAGATTTCAATTACCAAAATTGAAATTGAATTGAAATTGAAAACATAGTGAGAAATTTACATAATAAAATTCTTATTTGATGATTTCCTATCTTTAAAAAAAACGGTTGTACGTTGTTTTATAGAAGATAGTTTCATAGAATTTTGTTTTACATAATTTTTTTCTCGTATTATCATTTCATAGAATAATCAATACGCAAAATACATACTTTGAATAAATTTAAGTCATAGATTTTTGTTACAAATAATCTTTGTTTCGATATTTATGATATCATAGAATTACATATCAAATATTCTTTATCCGCATAATGAGTAGATAACATAAAACTTGTTACAAAGAAAAACATTTTATCAACTGACCGTTTCTAAACGTTTGACAAAATGCATACTCTCCTAAAAAATTACATCATCGCAGTCACAAAAAAATGCGGGTAAATTCTACTCAAGCAAAACTTTTCATTCGAGCCCGCTTGACGGAACAAAAGCCAAAACTATGTAAACAAGCAAAACCATTAATGCAGCATGCAGCAAGCAAACGACATGCAGCATGTAAGTAAGCAAGCATACAGCACATAAACGAGCATGCCACATGCATTATGCAAGCAAGCGTGCAGTATGCAAGCGACCATGCAATATGCAGAATGCAGCAACCATGCAGCAATCATGCGGCATGCAGCATGCAGCAAGCATGCGGCTTGCAACATGCAGCATGCAAGCAAGCAAGCATGCAGCACGCAAACGAGCAGGCAACATGCAGAATGCAAACAAGCAACACAGTATGCAGGCCATCATGCAACATGCGGCAGGCATGGTTTCTGTCACGGCTCCGGCGCTGCGGGGCTCCGGCGATCCCACGCGAACTTATCGTCGCATATGGTTATAACGCTCATACGCGGTGGCGGGCGTTATAACACCTGCTCCTCAGCTCGCGGGCCGCCTCGCCCCTCCGCGCCTACGCGGGCTTAAATTACACTCTAGGGGTAGGGCAGACAAGACTACGTGGGGTCGGTTTAACAGCGATTCATTTCTGTCACAAATTTTTTTAGCACACTTGTTGATATTTTAAGATCATATTTTATTTTGGTTAAATGTTATTTTATAAAAATGGCAATATGTGTAGTTAAGTTATTCCGAATAAAATTCTGCCATCTTAAAAGTATGCCATGGACATATTATAAAACAATAATATTCAATTATAATTACATTTCACTGAAGTATAAAATACTGTGGAAAAAAACACCGGACAAACAACATTCGTTAAAAAATAATTCTACTGTTTGATAAGTTTGTTAAATATGAATAATGAGAAACAGGTTTAATTTAAGTAAATAGTCTTTGAAATAATAATATTTGACATAAAATTACAACAACCAAATATTATGTGAAACATTTTCTGCAAAACGATATTCTATGAAATTTCTGTCTACGGAACAAGGATACACCATAAAAAAACAAATGCACATCATGCGCCTAAGGCACTGGTCTCACCGCCGCTGCCGAGGGAGTGAGTAGCTATTGACCATTTGTTCGCTGAGGAAAGGGACAAAAAATGTAGATCTCGTGTGAGTAAAATAGACTCGTACATTTATAGTCTTTAGCTGGCGAGCGGCTCTAAGCTTTAGTTGATCGCAGCGACAAGAGCTATTAAAGATTGTACTCGCTCAGTGACAGTCGCTCGGCTATGCTTGCTTGGCGGTCAGAACAAACAAACTGCGATAATTTCTACCTATTGTGCGGGCCGGAGCGAGTATTGCGAGTAAAAGCCCGTCGCACTAAAGCACTCGCTGAGAGCCGAGCGTCAAACCTATCGAAACTTTTACTCGCTACTCGCTGATCGCCGGCAGACAAGTGCCTAAAAGTTCAATTTCAGAACCTCGTACTATATTTTAGTAAGTCAGGATGACTCTATATATTTTTCGTCCTTTCTAAATAAAAAACAAAGCTATAAAAAATGTATCACAGTTGACCGGTGGAGACCGGTCAGGCTGGTACATTTTTAATGCATTTTTTTATATACTTGAACACAAAAATATAAAAAGATGTCACCTTTGAATAGGGGACCTTTGGATAAAAAATAGTTAACTGTTTGAGTTGGGTTCCACGAAATGTTTGTGCGAATGTTTTTTGCATTTGTATTATCATCGATTAGATCTCTTTAAAGTCTGGATTTTACAAACGCTTTGTAAAATATAATATTTCTCGAACGATTTAAACGAACAAACAGTGTTCAGCAGAAAAATGTACATTATGTATACCCTTTTATGACAAATATTGGACACATACAATATTTAAATGCATCAATTTGCAAAGTAAAATGAGGTTATTATTTAATTTTAAAAATCGTATTAAAACTGGGCCGATTTAACAGTATAAAATGTATAAAGACATTAAGTCCTAATTGACACGAATAAATCTGATGTCAATACATCACACTACCGTTCCAAAATGTGCAGATTTCAATATAGCCGAAGCACGCTTTATTGAATTTCAAATTAAACGAAATTTCAAAGTTATTACGTGGTTGCCCACCAGCTTTTCGTAAAAGTGAAAAAATTATACACTAAAATTATTTTATCGCACCTGAATTTAATCCGCCTATACAAAATAAAGCCGTCTGTCACGGTATGTCAATAAAATGCAATAATATTTCCACAGTAGCTTATGTCCATCGTGGAAATTGGAGAATATAAAATAGCAATGAAAACAAGGGTGAATTCATTTAAATTCTAGTGATTGAAAGGATTTAAAAATAAAGGCAGGTACTTTTGCACCTATACCGGTAAAATTTCCTGTGAAAACCAAAAAGACCAACTACTTACTACTCGAAATGTCCACCAACGATTTTTCCAAACTTAAAGGATACCTATTTGTTATGGGTTCTGAGAATTATTCTTTGTAACTTTGACGAACCGACCGAAATATTCCATATTTTTATTATAATGCATAGATTTCCATTATGTAAGGTAAACATAAAAGTTGATGAAGAGCCCGTGTGACAAGGGTAAAAGTCCGAATGTTGACACCGCGCGCGCCATGGCAGTCACTTTTGACAGCTGACATTAGGCACCAATATGGCGGGCAATCGCCTTAAGGTAATATTTAAGGTGAGGAAACTTTAATATTTGCCGTTAGATTAAACCGTTTGTTTAAGCAAGTAAATTTTTTTATAGTTAAAGTCTATTTACCGATATCAGGCCATCAAATGGAAGTGTTAATTAAAAAAGTTTGGAAAAACATATTTGCAAAAGGCGACCTCCAAATTTCCAATCTTGATTATCAACTAAAATTTGAAGTAGGCAATATTCTTGAAGACGTACAATATCGTTTGTTTAAAACTAGTGAGTATATACGGCGCCATTCCTGTACAGCGGCGCCTCATTTAGGTGCAAGTTCGCTCAAATATGGCCAAACTTCGGCAAACTCCGACACTACACTACACTACGAAAATATGGACTAAACGTTGTACATTACCGAAGTAATTACTTACATCACTGTAATATGTAGAACTTGTTACTAAGCAAGTTCCAGAGTTTTTTCTTCGTCATCATAATAAAGGCGAAAACATCAATTTGGCGAATTAGTGCTTATTTTGGTACTTGAATATTGTTTTTTTAATAGGTTTAACGTTGAAAGGAGATTAAATTGTTTGTCTTTTTATGTTTATTGAATGCAATTTCAGGGTTGAAAGTACTGATACGATTGCAAAATTTATTTGTCTCGTAGAAAACTACCCTATCACAGGCTTTTAAGAGAAAATGCTGAATTCTGCATGACTTTATATTTCCATGAAGGTATAGGCCACAGAGCGAAGCCACGATAAAAATCTAGTTTGTAATAATTTGGCAAACGGTTCGATGTTGAGTACGATTTATAGTAAGAAGCTACACTGGCAATGCCAAATAGTTTTCCAATGTGTTGCCAATCTTCTCCTGATATAAAGATGTCACATGTGCCTTCCAAATTTAAATAGCTCGTCGGGAAAATTGGTATGGCAGTGGTAAGTACCTTTTCGTGCGATCCTTTTTATAAGGAACACCACCACTGCTGAAGGTTTTTTTTATTTTCAACATTTCGGCCAAATTAAATCAACTGTAATTACGGGTCGTCTCTCGAAATAGACCGAAGACTCCGATTTCTATGTAAATGAATCCTGAACGCTGAAAAACATTCGTCATCATTCTGATGAAGATGAACTACGGTTTGGTTCAGAACTTTAAGGATACAATGGATACTCATTTGATAAAAAATGTTACTAAGAGACTTGTATGGACAAAATACACATTGATCATAAAATATTCGAGATTTTACCGTCGTTTCAATAGTCATTTTGGATAACGTCCTGTAGCTAAGAAATAGATTTGGATTCGTATTTAAGAAATTTTTTTTATGGCAAATCTTATCTAGTACTCCTACTTGTATTATTCACTTGTGATCCGCCCCGGCTTCGCTCGGCTGCAATATATAAACAAAAAATATCATCACTTTATTATTTATTTATTTAACAATTTATGTACACACATTTTATAGGATAAGAAGAAAGAAACAGAAAAATAAGTACAAAGGTGATGCTTATTTCAAAAGAAATCTCTTCCAGCATACCTGCGAAAGGAGACAAGTGACAACGCGTATCAAAATCCGTTGCGGAGTTAAAAAAGTAAATTATGAAACAAACAGACGCCGACAGGGCTTTTTTTACATTTTTCAAAGAATACATATAAAATACTTGATGTTGGGAGTAAGATAACCAATCATTCCTCAACGATACAAAGGTTCAAACTTTGGATGGGAAATCGTTGGATGATGATTCCTCCAAATGCCCTTTGCGTTCCAGGACCGCGGTGACTCTTTCGAAGATTAGTATACAGAGAAATTGTTTAAAATGGTCGTGTATAGCCAAATCTAAATCTATGAGTAACATCCAATAACACTCAAAATATTAACAAAAAATACTCAGAAGAGTCTCGAGCCCGATTATGATGAAAAAAAACTGCATCACTAGATTTTTCAAAAATCAAATTACTTGAAAAATTCACTCTGTAGTAGTTGGACATTTTTATTCCGGTAGTACGGAACATTTTCAGACTTTGACACGGACGACGTCACACACAGAAGCTCGAAGCTCTCTACAACTTGTAACAGAGTAAACGCAACACATTTAACCTCTCAAGGACCGTAAGCCCCAATTTAGGCCAAATAGTATTGTCTTGATATCCGCAAGCGAACCAAGGTTACCGACATAGCCCGAAGGATTGCCAAACTAAAGTGGCAGTGGGCAGGGCACATTGCTCGCAGACCTATTGTCGATGAGGCTGAAAAGTTCTGGAGTAGCGACCGCGTACCGGAAGACGCAACGTTCGAAGGCCTCCAACAAGTTGGGCCGATGACCTGGTGAAGGTCGCGGGTAGCCGATGGATGCGGGACGCACAGGACCGGTCGTTGTGGCGACGCTTGGAGGAGGCCTATGTCCAGCAGCTGACGTCTTTGAGCTGATATGATTATGATGGTATTGTCTATCTTTTGTATTGCGTATTCGGTGCATGACGTCTTAAGGGGTTATTGTACTCATAATAATGACCAACTTTTATATAGAACCAACCCCGAAATCACGATAAAGAATCAGCTGTTCAGTACATTTTTATCGTGATGAGCGAACATAAAATGTATTAAGCAGTCGTAATTTTTTTCGCGATTACAGTGTTGGTCCGATAGTAAAAGTTGTTCATATTGAGTCATCCTTAAGGGGTCACCGTTTTTTTTTTTACTTTTAATAGGCACGCACGTGACCACCATCTCACCTGATGGTAAGCGATGATGTGGTCGAAGATGGAGCACGCTTGCCTAGAAGTAACCTATTCACTCTTGACTTAAAGACTCCCAGGTTGTAGCTATCGGGAAACACAGACTCCGGCAGGAAATTCCACTCCTTAGCTGTACGCATTATGAGTGTGTTTCCAAAACGTTTTGTGCGCGTGGGTGGGATGTCCACCATGTACCGGTGGCGCATCGCCCCGTTTGTCTTGTGGTCCGATGATGGAACGGGCTTGGCGGAATTAAATTATGCAATTCCGTCGCACATTCCCCAAAATGCAACCGGTAGAAATCCGACAAGCTAGCAACTCGTCGTCGATGCTCAAGACTGTGGAGCTTCGTCGCGACGAGCCTCTCATTGCCAATGATCCTCTTGGTTCGTTTCTCAATTGACTCAAGAGCATCAAGCTGGTATCACCAGATACCAGCTGGAAATTTTTGGTCTGGTTTAAGGTTTAGACGCCCTAAAGGGCTACAATAATTACACGTCTCAGATACTTGTATATCATTTACTACAACTGCCTTTGATCTTAAAGGTAACACACTAAGTATCTTCATCTTAAACATGTATAATAAAATTATAATGTTCTTAGCATAAAATGTCTGAGCCTACGCAAGTTGGTTACATTTATAACGTCTCGTCTTTTTGTACTTACTTGACAAAAGATTTAGTATTTGGTCTTATGATACGTTTTTGAGTCACTGTCTAACAAATAAGTTAGTGATGTAACAAGTAATATTATTTGTGGGAAATATTTATTTATTTAAATTCATGTACAATAGTGGTACATAGGCGGACTTAATGCAACGGGGCATTCTCTACCAGTCAACCTTTGGGTTAAAAAGAAATACACTGCGGTAGGTGTACAGCAAATAAATAAGATTTAAAATACAATTAACAGGCTAAACTAGCAGGAAATAATATGTATAAATGTACAAGCGGAGTTAAAACGGGCGGAGGGTAAGAATTAAATGACCATCGAAATTCGTCTACATCGCCGTCATCGGGAAAAATGCCCAGAAATTCGTGTATAAATAATAATTGTATTGCATTCGAAGAAAGAATTTGTTGTTAATTTTGATATAAAAAGTGGGCATAAATATTTCATTGATCCAATTCATTTTTCCGCTGAATCGGTATGAAAATTTCAACCGTCTACCTATTACGGTTCATGAGATACAGCCCGCTGACAGACGGACGGACGGATAGCGGAGGCTTAGTAATAGGGTTCCGTTAGTTACCCTTCCGATACGGAACAATAAAAGGGCCTTAGCTAATCAAGTTACAATCCTTTGCTCAGCAACAAAATTGTTCCGTTTATATCGACCTTGCTATTAAGACATTATAAACTAAATAAGTAGTACTCGTAAATACTCGTTACACGTGCCACCCTAAGGGTACCTTTCCACAAAGAAAAAACAAACCAACGAACCTATGTGACCGACACCGATGTTAAGTAGCGTGCTATGTAGCGGAACGATTAAGATGTGCTATTAAAATGTGCCGCCACGGTAGCTGTGCGAGGAAGATGCGTAGCTCGAGTTAGGTGGCGTAATCGAAAAAAGGGAAGGTACGCACTGCTCTGTACGTAGCTATCCACACCACACATCCACAGCACGCATCCTTCTATATTAAAAACGTGGCTTAGTTGAATCAGTTTCCACCAGTGCAAAGGGATGCTATGTGAACCAATGAATATGATTGGTGGGTATCAAACGCATCCATAGCAACGGTGCATAGCACAACGTGGCAAAGCAGCCTACGTCTCCTAGCTGACAACCTCGTGTTGTTGTTTTATTAAGGTAAAGAGATCATTAGTAGATCATCATCTCATCTGCTAACGAGGAGCGGCTGCCTACCAGACCTCCACAACCCATTAACTGGGTAACACGGTACTTCATGGCAAGACTGGAGTCAGATTTACTGGCTCCTCCTGCCTATCCGTAACGACAACCAAAGATCAACAAATGACAGTCGGGACCAACGGCTTAACTTGCTTTCGGAGGCACGGAAGAAACTCGGTATGTTAAGATGGTCACCCATCCACTGACTAACCTTGGCAAGCGTTGCTTAACCTAGAAGATCGACCTGTGCAAATAATAATCGGTTATATTACCTATATGCTAATTAATATTCGTATAAATGAGTAATCGAGGTTACACGAGCCTTTTAGAAAGAGTTTGGCAGGATATCGCCTTGGTTGATACAATAGAATTAATATTAGGTTTTGTACCAAAAACAGCTTAACCTGAGGTTATGACGAAGATGACTACTATTAGCCATCATCATCTAACTACGGACCGAGGAGCTCGTGGCTAGATAATAACAGCCGCACGGGTCGATCTTCAAGGGTAAGCAACACTTGCCAAGGTTGGTCTGTAGATGGGTGACCATCTTAATATACCGAGTTTCCTCCGTGCCTCGGAAAGCACGTTAAGCCGTTGGTCTCGGCTGTCATTTGTAGATCTTTGGCAGTCGTTACGGATAGTCAGAAGCCATAAATAAATCATATACATAAATCTGACTCGTCTTGCCATGAACCCAGTTAATGGGTTGTGGAGGTCTGGTAGGCAGCTCTTCGTAAAATACTAGTATTCAACTAAATCCGGTTTGACTGGACGCCGACCCCAATATACTTGGAAAACGGCTAGGCAGATGATGATCTAGGTACAGACTAAATTCGCCCACAGTTGCTCGCTGTTGTTCTTCTCTTGTGCTAATCAATACACTCCTATGACAGCCTCATTCAGATTCTACCCTGGATGGCAACAATGTCGTTTTCCCATAGGTTGGTAAATCATATTTAACTGTTTCAGAAGTCACGGTGGGCTAAGGCTTATAGTTTTTAGGGTTCAGAATCCAAAGGGTAAGCAACGGAACCCCATTACTCTACTAGTCCATCCATCAGCGGGCTGTCACAGATTGTTTATTTCTATTGCCGCCATAAAACAAATAATAAGAATTTACTTAAATTTAAAACCGGCCAAGTATAGTTCCGTACCATAAACCTTAATTTTTATTATTTTGTTGTTATAGCGGCAATAGAAATACACAATCTGCGAAAAATTCAACTGTCTACCTATTACAGACGGACGGACGGACGGACGGACGGACGGAGGGACGGACGGACGGACGGATATCGGAGGCTTATAGCGATAGGGTTCCGTTGGATACCCTTTGGGTTCGGAACCCTAAAAATAAAGGGGCTCCCAGCTCCCATACAAAAAACGTGTTTTTTTTTCGGTTTATGGTATGGAACCCTTTGTAAGCGGGTCCGACTCGCACTTGGTTGGTTTTTCAACTTGGTCTATTTTGCTATACCACGCAAGCCACAAAATAATTTAAAAATTAGGCGGCTAGTTCCCCACCACGAATAAAACGACAGCTGATTTCGTAAGCACATTTAAAAGTTAAACAGTAGACGATTACAATCTCTTCCAAAAACAAGGAAGTTCGCCTCCCAACCACCCTTCGCAAGAATGTTTAAAGTAAGCTGCATTAAGTCAAAAGTACTATAAAGTCTGTCTTAGTACGTTCCGTGCCGGATCGTCGCGTGCCTCCGTCACGGACCGACCCGTCCTTCGATATGACAGCCGATTGCGTCCGAATATTCCCGAGCGCACAAATTGGGTTCGGTTTTAGCCATAAGCGCTTTGGGGTCTATGCATGGCCATTTAGATGTGATAATTTGATTTATGGGCTTATGGTGTCATTTGACTATGAAGTTATTGTAATAAATTGTGTACAAGAGGACTTTTAAGAGCTATTTAGTGATTGATACCTACAAAAGTACATCAAAGAAATACATAGGTGCCTCCCAAAACACTTATTGCACCAAACTATCAAAGTTTTTATCTTGCCGTTATCCATGCTTAACAAAGCAAAATATACGCCAACATCTTTAGCTTTCATTTTGGTATTATGTTTGCGTTTAGGAGTCAGTACATACACCTTTTTTAAGGATGATAAATTATCAAATGACTCCTCCCGCTTTGGGCGGAGAAGAAGAGAGTGTTAATCCGTGTTCCTCCATCTAACAAATAGTAGAACAGAGGTTTACAAAAGCAGTCCTTCTATGCAAGCCACCTAGCATGTACCTGGATGTTGTGTTTGTTTTACCAGACGTTGCATTATTACTCCAAAGCAGCAACTAGGTTTTCCCTTTATGAAAACACCAGTCAGAATGAAAAATAATCGTCAGAAAAAATCTATCTTATCTACACCAGACGTTGCATCAGTAAAGAGTGCGGTGCCTCCTAATCCTGCCACATTAACAGCTACTCTCGCCAGCCAGGATTAACTCAGACCGTATTAAAAAAAGACCTCGTTTAAAAACTTAGCACAAAGTTCAAGCAAATAGATTTAACCAGCTGCGGTTTAGAGGTCCCTAAAAACATTTACCGTATGTATTTTGTTGTCTGTACAGTTTTATTTTTGTTTTAAAATTACAGCACATTTGTTTATAACAGGTTTTCGTGGAATGAAAATTCTAGACTAGGGTCTGCCAGCGACTTCGGTCAGGTGAAGGGACAAGGGCTCATTGAGTAGAGTAGAATATTCTTTATTGTAAAACAATATAGCCGGGATCCCAATCACGCAACTCAAAAATTTGCATCTCCTCTCCTCTCCCAATCGAAAGGAACTTTCAATTGGACGACGACAATAAAGTAAAACATACAAAATGAAATCCTATGCGACCAATTAGCTACATTAATTTTTGTATTGTCTACAGGACATGATTTTAATATACCGACACATGGCAATATACCGAAGACCATGTCCTCCGACATAGCCCGAAGAATCGCCAAACTGAAGTGCCAGTGGGCAAGGCACATTGCTCGCAGAAAAGATGGTCAATGGGGCCGAAAAGTTCTGGAGCGGCGACCGCGTACCGGAAGACGCAACGTTGTAAGGCTTCCCACAAGGTGGACCTATGACCTGATGAGTGTCGCAGGTAGCCGATGGATGTGAGACTAGTGCGTTCAGCCGTTAAGGCGTGATGGACTAACAAACATTCACATAAAAATGTTTACAATATTATGTTAAATTCTATAATATTATAGTAGGATCATAAAATGTTTTAGTGTTTTAGAGATTTGTTGTTTTAGGTGTAGCTACTATATGTATAGTTTAAAAACTAACCCTAATTTTAAATTAAAATGGATATATTGATTCTCTTCTCTAAGATCAACTCAGGCGTTAAGAACGATCAATTTGTTTATGTTAGGATATCAATACATATATACGTGTCAAACATCAATACATATAATAGTATGTGTAGAGAAATCGGTTTGATATTGATGGTTGGTAACGAATATACGACTTTACAATGTGACGGCGTTATTTTTTAATTTATTTATTAACTGTTAACCTACTCCGGCCGGAGCTCGTGGCTAGATAATAACAGCCGCACGGGTCGATCTTCAAGGTTAAGCAACGCTTGCCAAGGTTGGTCTGTGGATGGGTGACCATCTTAACATAGCAAGTTTCCTCCGTGTCTTAGAAAGTATGTTAAGCCGTTGGTCCCGGCTGTCATTTGTAGGTCTTTGGCAGTCGTTACGGATAGTGAGAAGACAGTAAACCTGATTCTAGTCTTGCCATGAAGTACGGTGTTACCCAGTTTCTGGGTTGTGGAGGTCTGGTAGGCAGCCGCTCCGCGTAAAATATTGGTATTCAGCTAAATCTGGTTTGAATGGAAGTCGACCCCAATATAGTTGGGAAAAGGCTAGGCAGATGATGATCAATACATATATACAAACAATAAATTATTTCGTTACTGACTTATTCAGTGACTGCGTAAGTGACTGATAGATAACGCACAGCCGAAACTACTGTTCGCAGAAAGCGGAATTTTGGCATGTAGCTTCCCTGCACTAAGAGAGGATTTCCCGAAGTTCCTACGGGAACGGGGAAAAACGAAATATGCGTGTACGAAGTCGCGGCCAAAAATTAGTTTTAAATAATATTTTGCCAGTCTTCAGACAAATTCCAACATTGGATCACAAAACGTACGGCGAGGCGCCATCGGTACATGGTAGACATCTCACACACACGCACAAAAACGTTTTGAGAGCGGACGGAGGGGAATTCTCTGCCAGAGTCTGTGTTTCCTTATAGGTACAACATGGAAGTGTTTAAGTCAAGAGCGAATAGGTTACTTCAAGGCAAGCGTGCTCCATCTTCGACCGCATCATCACTTACCATCAGGTGAGATTGTGGTCAAACAAGTGCCTATCAATGGTAAAAAAGTAGAATACTTTTTTTAGAAATAGATTCTCATTGATTGAGTCTTTTACTGGAAAAAGTATTCTACCTTTTTTACATATTATAGGCTAGCCTTTTCCCTACTATATTGTGGTCAACTTCCAGTCTAATCAGATGCAGCTGAATGTCAATACTGAAATAGGCAGTAGCCTATCTGACCTCCACAACCCAGTAACGACTTTCAAAGAACTACAAATGACTTCCAAACCAAACAGCTTAAGGCTTGTATTCATACCAATGACTTTGTGCATATGAACGGTGCTAACTATCTACGCGCCACTCCGCTACCCGCATTTTTTATGTTTTATAAAAAAAAAAAAATTAAATAAACAATCCCAAATCATTTTCCTTTGTACTGCAAAGCAGTAAAATGTATTTTTATGCTCTTTGTTTTTAAAAACAATGAAGGAGTAAAATTGTTTCATCTCAACGATTTCGAGAGTTTCAAAGGCTAAACCAAATTACGTATTATATCATGTAGATCACTAATTATTTTTTAGATGGAATTTCTCTGTTAGTGCCAACGAAAAGATGCTTCATCTGCACGCGTTTTAGGCTTTTTTCGAGAGAGCAGCTTTAACGTGCTTTCCTGGGACGAAGGAATCTCGGCATGTTGAGAGGAAACGCATGCGGAGAGACTTTGTCAAAGTCATAATTCGAGTTTTGGCTCTCACCTGTTTCCTCCTCCTATTGGACCGATTTAAATTATATTTCATAAACTGAATAAGAAGGATACATACTATGTCCCTATGTTTTCTTTTTTGGTGATATATTAACCGTATAAGCATTAGAACTCTCAAAAAATGCTCCAAATTGTCCGATAAACCGCTGTCAACAGAGCCCTAGTGTAAAAATTTGGCAACTATTAATGAAAAAAAAGAACATAAAGACAGTACACATCCTTGTTATTCAGTTTGTGAAATATCTATTAAATCGGTCCAATATTGGAGGAGGAAACAGGAGAGAGCGTAACCTCGAATTATGACTTTTTCCATACAAAGTCTTCTCTTTTTCCGAAGTACACAGTAATCACAGTATGTTAATACGTTCACCCATCCGCGGACTGACTTCAGCAAACGTTGCTTAACTTTTTAGGTCGAACCCCATGGCTGTTATTATTTAACCACAAGCTCCTCTTATTCTAGCAAGACTGACCTACTTAATTATTCTTAGTCCTTTACAAGAATTAAACTCAACCCTTTATTCTAAAAGGGCTTTATTCTTATAAATACTAAATCCTTTTAATCGAAGGCCTTCAATAATTTGCCCTAACTTTGTCTCCGTAATACAGAGTTTTGCTTCCACGAACAAAAAGGTATGTCCCCCGTGTTTTAAAGTTCCTTCCTCGATAAAACATTTATTATGCACAGCTATTAAAACTTTGTATTTGATGACACTTAGTGACACCTCTTTTGTAGAGATTTTTATCTCGCCACTATTTACTATTTAACTTTTAAAGGGTTTGGTGTCACAAAGTTTTGTTCGACTTGTGATACTGTCCCTTTGGTCTAATGGTCTCAAAAGTGCGTCTTCGGTCTATTTGGTGCAAATAATACTGAATAAACTGGCCAGGGTAATGACGTGCCAATTCCAGTATGATTAAGCTGTGAAAAAAGGGATAGTATTATGCGTTTTCGTATAACCGCGTCTCCCTCCCACACTGCTATCATGGATGATTTTAAGATGTCATAATAGGTACCCAGTTTTGATCTACGCAAACTCTAGGCGCGCTTGTTTTCGTATAATCCGTGTTTAAATAAAATTATCTTTTCATGTTCGATATGTGTCAACAAAGCTATTTGGTATACAGGCAATAGTACATTATTATCTTAGGGTGAAAGCAACTGATTTAGTCCCGAGACGGCTTTTGGCCAATAGTTCGAGGGAGTAAATAAATCTTTCACCCGAGGTAAACACTGTGCTTTTCATTACGAATATAAGAAAAGTAAAAATAAGAACACGAATCAGTTAAAGCAAAAAATCCGTGTTTGAATCTGATGAACTCATCCGACGTGTCAATACAAATATCTAAAAAACAAATGAAGATCGAACTGCCGCTTTCCCGTCTATTTTGTTTTTTTTTTTCTGTGACCGGCCAGCTATTCAGCAATTATTTTACATTATCATAATTGAAGAAATAGTAAATATTTTGCCCAAGCCTATGTTATTTTAAAGAAATAGTTGAAAGTAATTCATAATAAAGTCATTTAAAAATACCGGCAAAGTGCGAGTCAGACTCGCACACGAAGGGTTCCGTACCATAAACCTTATTTTTTATTATTTGTTGTCATAGCACCCATAGAACTACACAATCTGTGAAAATTTCTACTGTCTACCTCTTACGGTTCTTGAGATACAGTCCGCTGACAGACAGACGGACGGACGGAAGGACGGATGGACAGCGGAGGCTTACTGCGGAGGCTTACCCCTAAAAATATAATCTTAAGTTATTAATTACGCTTACGTAATTTCAATTTGATACCGCGTTGTAATTGACTGGCTGTATAGAAAGTTGCGATATATGGTTCAACATAAATGTTCAACGAGTTTGTTTTTTATAATTTGACGACTGTCAGTAGAAAACGAGTCTCCTTAGGGCTGAAAAGTAATACTTTCAACCCACTCCTCAGGCAAGTTCAGGCCTACTTTCCGAGTTTCTGTAATGAAAAATATTTAAAAAAAATCCACTGCACTGCCAACATTCATGTGTTCATTATAACTTTTTAAGCTTATCACATACTTACGAGTGTAGTGTACAATAATTGTCTACTCAGCATACTCACAACATTGTTTAAAAGTAGTTGCAAATTTGCCGCCTGCATGCCAAATAGATTTGTTGACTGTACCTCAACAAAATTCCAGTACCTTGTGAAACAATCAGTGTGTATTACGAACACTGTAATTCAGATTCCAAACTATTTATTTAAGAAAAAGGTCTTTTCTAAAAGTTATATAATCGTAATTTCTCGAAGAAATTTAATGAAAGAAAGGAAGAACTTTTTTGACGACAGTCTACGTACGAATTCGCTATAAATCCTGCTACCAGACAAAAAAAAAGGGGGGGGGTTACTCTCTAAGCCCAAAGTTCGTAGTTCGGCCTTAACTGTGGGCGTTTTCTACTCTGTATCACCCATAGATATAATATATCACCTAACCATGTCCGTGTCCGTGTGTGTCGTTTTGTCCTTGTCATTCATTCTTAGTTCAGATTCCGAACTGATCGTAAGTCTGTAGGTGATACACAACAAAAACAATATTTAGTAGCTACTAGAGCATATACTAAAAATCTTCGTCTATTCATAAAAAGCAAGTAAGAAATTGCTTTGATTCAAAATTCTTCTCTCTACTTAGACTCAAGTAAATCTCTTCAACCAGTTAGTCAGACGTGCCATCACGTTGTCTGCTGTTGTCCAGACCAGACGTGTTAACAGGAGACTAAATATCTTAGCGAAATCTTGACCTAGGGTTGGCAAACCAAAAGCACGAATGCCAGTGATGGCTCTCTACAAAATAATTCGGCCAAGTTAATTTAAACACATCTCAAATGACTCCAGTTTAACTTGTATCTATAAGATCACAAGACTTACAGCTTATTTGTGCTTGAGAATTCTGATTTCTTCCATAAATTATCAAGCCAAGATAATAGTCAAATTCTTTGATGGCACTCAGTGGTCACTAATTTTTGTTTTTAATATACTTTCAAACAAAGTTTGCCATCCCTGTATTGACCTGAAACGTATATTATTCTGACATACGAAGGTAATGGCCCGAACAACGTTGATATAAGCACAAGGGAATATTAGCATGAAAACACCTCGTACGTTCTTTGTTTCACAGGTTTCAGTAGATTTACTGCTGAAATTACTATTTTGTTGGTTTAATTTGGGCCTTGTATTCGTAGACGTAATGTTAAAACAGGCCATTAAACATTTTATTCGGTTTGTTGTCAAGATTGTTTTTTTTAGGAGCACATTTCTTACACGACATTTGCTTGTTCCCTAAGTAGAGCAAAATCTCTGGTCATTAAAAAAAAGAAAAGACATTGGCCAGTGGGTAATCCATAGACAGCAAGTTAAACCAGAAAGCATTTTAGTACAAATTGTCAATAATGACACTGCAGCTAAGCGAATTCGCAATCGATTTGCAACGTGTAACAAATAATAATAATAATTATTTTTATTATTCCTTTATTTCAGGCAACGCTGGCCCATACAAATACAATACACAACAAAACATTAAAATAAAAATAAACTAATACATATTAAATATAAACTAATTAAGACACACGAAGTGACGGCGTCGTGTTACTCTGCGCGGTGTCGCGTAGCCTACCACGAAAAGGAAGGACGGGAAGGAGACTTTCTACTAATCATTATTAATTAAATTTGACCATGGAACCAACCTCGAAATCACGAATAAAGAACCTACTGTTCAGTACACTTTGTTGAATTATGCGCACATAAATGTATGGGATAGGCGATTTCTTTTTTTTTCGTAAATTCAGTGTAAGCTGAAAGTTGTGTTAAAATGATAAGTACAATGACCTCCCCTTAAGAGGTATTACGTTTACTCTGTTACACGTTGTACTCGTATATTATTATTCGCTAGATTGCACGACTCAAGCAAAGCGACCAAGCGAATGTCCGTAATATTATTTTATTTCTATGCAATTTTAATCTCATGACTTTTATTTTATTGTAATTTAATTTCGTCCTGTTTGTTATTTTAATGCAAAAAATATCAATTATTAATATTTTTTTTTTATTGTTATTATTTTTTTTTGTGTTTCTGTATAAATTTTATTAAATACTTAATTTGATTAGTTCAACGTTTGTAAAGTGAGTAAGTGGAAAGTTGTGCACTCATTCTTATATTTGCATCTTATTTTTGGAGGGACACTGACTTCTAAGATACAGGCATATACCTCAAATTCAAATTCAAATACAAATTCAAAGCATTTTATTTCAAATAAACCATTCACAGGCACTTTTGAAACGTCAAGGTCGGTCAGTCAAAAACATGGAAGCTATTTGCACGTTCCAAAGCGTAGATCTCTATGGAGAAGAACGTGCAAGAAACTCCACGGACACTCTTTTAAATCATGTTCTGTTTTACAAAATTCCAAGTTACATATACTTGTTGCTTCTGCATGTGAGGACAATGCAAAGAAAAAAAAAGGGCTTATTATAAGAATTTTAAATATAAAGATTAAAATAAGCCAATGGCAGTTAAGAGATGACCAGTCTCAACCGACGGCGCCTGTTCACGAACATGACGCGTGTATCGGCACCCTTCAGCTCAACAATTTCGAAGGGAACCGAATGATCAAACCCACGCGCCGCCATCAGCGAGACATTTGAGTGAGCATGACATGCTCTCAACCACCATGCTCGTTCAAGTCCAACAAGTAAAACTATAACTACTCACATAAAATGTAAATGGTTTCATGGTACTCACATTTACAAAATTTGAAAAATATGCTTCTACTTTACACAAAACTATGGTTGTCAATGACCAAATAATGAAAAATAAATTAATAAAGAGAACGATTAAGTTCTTACATCAAAAAGAATAAATAAGTAATTAATATAATAATATAATTTGTATGTATATAAGAATAAATAAACGAAAAAATGTAAGAACCTCTAAAAGGAGCGAGCATCTCTTCCAAATATGAAAACATAGAAACCTAAAAAGTGGACCTAAGCAGCTGTGACTGTGGAGCAGGACCAGCATTTAGCCAAGCGTTTATATCGAGGATATAATCTTCCAGTTTATAATACGCTTGCCTACATAGTGTGCGTTTTATGCATGCTTTAAATTTTCTCTCATTCAGTTCGAGAATATCAACTGGTATTTTATTATAAAATTTAATACAGTACCCCATAAAAGAAGTGTGTACTTTGGCCAATCTGAATCGGGGTTGATCTAATTTGTTCCTATTTCTAGTATTAAAATTATGCCTGTCACTAATCTTGCTAAAGAGATGAAGATTTTTCCGAACATACATAATATTTTCGTAAATGTATTGACAAGGTACCGTCATGATGTTGATATCCTTAAACAGTTCTCTTAGGGAATCACGCCGACGGAGATTGTAAATGGCTCTGATGGCTCTTTTCTGCAGGATAAATATAGACTCGATGTCTGCAGCACGTCCCCATAATAAGATACCGTAAGACATGATACTATGAAAGTAACTAAAATAGACCAGCCTCGCGGTATCTATATCGGTAAATTGACGGATTTTTCTGACAGCGTATGCTGCTGAACTTAGCCGTCCCGCAAGAGATGTTAAATGAGGACCCCATTGTAGCCTTGAGTCAAGCGTAATCCCCAGGAAAACCGTGTTTTCGACGAATTCAAGTTTCTCCTTGTTCAATACTATGTCGCAATCATTTCTTTTAACGTTCGGTAAGGCAAATCTGATGCATTTAGTTTTTTTCCCATTTAATACTAAATTATTAGCAGTAAACCAATTTTGGACCTGCTGTAGGGCGTTATTTACGTCGTCAAGATTTATGGAACGTCTATCTATCTTAAAAATTAAGGACGTATCGTCAGCAAATAATACCATATGAGGGTGATTTTTTAAAAGATGGGGTAGATCATTAATATATACTAGAAAGAGGAAAGGACCCAAAATAGAGCCTTGAGGTACCCCCATTTTGACTTTTAAACCCCGTGAATTGACACCATTTATTTGAACTTGCTGCTGTCTATCATTTAAGTAAGATTTTACTAGACTGAGTGCAAGTTTACTTAGTCCGTAATGTCCTAGCTTTAGGAGCAAGGTTTCGTGATTTACACAATCAAATGCCTTGGAGAGGTCACAAAAGATTCCTATGGCATCTTGTGCCTCTTCCCACGCTGAGTATATGTGTTTTAACAACGTGGCACCAGCGTCAGTCGTACAACGACCCCTGGTAAAACCATACTGTTGATCGTGTAAAATTTTATTGATGTTAAAATGATTGAGCATCTGATTGAGCATTACTTTTTCAAACACTTTGCTAAAAACCGGCAAAACAGATACAGGTCTATAATTATTGGTGTCTTTGCTGTCGCCCGATTTAAATAGTGGTATAACCCTACTATATTTCATTATATCCGGAAAGACTCCTTGGTCCACACATAAATTAAATATTAAAGCCAAGTATGGTGCTATAGTTTCAATTATGGACGTGCACACTTTAATAGACATTCCCCATATGTCTTCGGTCAATTTGATTTTGATTTGCCGGAAAGCTTTTATGACTGTCACAGGGTTGATATGTTTGAACTGGAATTCAACCGTACAACCTGGAACGTTAGCTTTTAATAAATTATACGAGACCTCAGGTGAAGAATTTAAATATTCCGTAGTTTTAGTTGGTATATTGGTGAAAAAATTTACAAATTCTTGAGCTACTTCTAAATTAGAGCTTTTGGCACCATGTGTAGTCTCCAGTAAATAATCAGTGTTTCGTTCTTTATTTCTATTAGTTTCATTATTAATAACTTTCCAAACTGTCTTTATTTTATTTTCTGACGATTTGATCTTATTGCTAATATATAGGGCTTTAGCTACCTTGCAAGTATTTCTGAACACTTTAGAATATTTGTTTACAAACTTATTAAAAGAATCAGTGTTTATGACAGGCTTAAGGCCATATAGCTCATATAGTCTTTCCCTACTTATCCTAATGCCTTTAGTCGCCCAGTCACTAAATACATACTTAGGGAAAGTATCCTTAGACTTCTTTTCAAAAGTTGCATTGAATTCCTTTAGAACCACTGAAAAGAAATTATCATAAAATTTATTAGCATCTTCAATGTTATGGCCTAGAAAATTTAACTTATTTTGTAAGGTACCATTGAATTTAGCTAGTTTTCCAGTTGTAATTGGCCTATATTGTATATGAATTTTTTCCAAGGCTGCTTTAAACTGAAATGTTACCAATTGACCACTATGATCAGAGGGAAGGTAATTAACTATGGCTTTATCTAAATATTCACAATCGCAGAATACATTATCGATACAGGTTGAAGAAGTTGGTGTTACCCTAGTCGGTTCTGTAAACACATTAGACAAATTAAACGATTTAAAAAGGCTTATAAATCTGCTGCTATTTGAATTAATATCTAAAATATTAATATTAAAATCCCCACAAATAATCGCGGGCTTGTTACCTGCTGCAAGTTTCGCAAGGATATCTTCCATTGTTGACTCAAATAAAATAAAGTTTTGAGGGTTTGGGAGTCTGTACACGCACACTATGATATGCTTATCTAGCTCAACACAGGACAGCTCGATGCAATGTTCCACTGATAAGTTAACGATGTCATTACGTTGCTTAAATTTTAAGTTTTTTTTTAATAAGATGAGGGAACCACCACGTAACATAGATTTGCGGTTAAAACAACTGCCCACATTATAATTTTCATAACTAATTAGCATCTGGTAATCCTTCAACCAGTGCTCACTAAAACATACAATGTCAAACATGTTTTTTTCTAAAAACATTTCAATTTCTAATAATTTGGAAGAGACACCTTGAATATTTTGATGAAATAATTTCAAGGCATGCTGCTGACTCCCTTTTTGACAACTATTTACTAAAGAGCAAGAAGATACCTTGTTAATGGTAGGCATAACTATTCTGTCGCTGGTATCCTCTGTTGTCTTATGTACTAGTTTAAATGAGTATCCATAGAGATACATGGAAACTCCGTACAATTTTTATAAGTATTTGTAGCACTATAGCTACCGTTACTAAGGCTCTCCACCTGATTCTTAGTAAAATTACTAAACATTGTGGATTTAATTATACAAGACTGCGACATACTACTTATGTCTGAGTTAATAAAATAAGCTAATAGCCTTGCTATTGTGTGTCTAAAACTAATTGGCAAATACACTGTATCCCTAGTCGATTTTAAATTTTCCACAAAAATGTTTGTGTCAAAAAACATAAACTTGTCACTATAGTGACTTACTAAAAAGTGCATGTGTTTATTTAAACTATGAATATAATTATTTTGTCTACTTGACAATTGTTCAAAATAAGGAAATGCACACAATATAATTTTATTACAATTTAACTTTAACATCTCAGTTAGATTGTCCGTGATATCTGCTTTTTTTACATTTAAACTATTCCCTATAAACACTGTTATATTGGTATTAGAACTAAAATTATTGTTTCTTAATGACGCCATAATATGCTTGTATGATGAACTTGGCATACAGTAATTTTGTATAGGATAACTCAGGTTGTTACTTAATAATTTACCTAAACCTCTTCCTATGCTGTCTGAGAACATAACTGAATGATAACCACTTTTCACAGATAAGAAACTATTAATCTTGGGCTGTTCAATTTGAGATAAATCCTGTTCACAATCAATTACAACTTGGTTGATGACACAGCCTTGGGATAAATTAACCGCCTGGGACGGGGCGTCCGATACCTCAGGCTGGACAGCATCAAGATTTGATACTGTCTGGCAAGTACACTGACACATGACTAACTCATTTGCAGCAAGAATGTGTTCTCTTATTTGGTTCTGAGATTGTATATATTTACTATTAAGAGAACTTAGTGAAGCTTCGAGTACCTGTATTTCAGACTGTAAGTGCTGTGTATCAATTTCATATATTTTTATGCTATCTTCAAGTTTAATTTGATAGTTATTTAATTTACTAATCAGGTCAACACGTTCCTTCCTGAGTGGAATATTCTTTAAAAACTGTTTATGTTGTATTTTGTACCGATAACATTTTTTAATAAACCTATTTAATTTTGCATACTTTTTTAACTTATTATGACTAGGATAGTTCTGTTTCAATAAGGAATCTTCAGTTAGGTCTATCGTGACTGTGGAATGCCTAGTTTGGAAGTCAGGGTTTCATTGTTTGTAATTTTAGCCTTTTACATATATTTATCACCACTTAGGACTGTTCTGTATGGCTCTGATGATGAAAAAATTAAAAGTACATGGTCAGTTTGAATTAGAGCAGGCCTAGCCTATAGTTAGAACAGAATACGAAGCTGGCTTACACCTACAGTGGTTTATATGCGGCTTTTTTTAAGAATGGGAAATCATCAAATGACTCCTCTCGCCTTGGGTGAAGTAGAAGAACCTGTCAGACTGTTACTGACTAAAACCCATCCGTGTTCCTCCTAATGCCCTTTACGTTCTTCTTTCGAAAAAATTCCGCAACCCTGGCAGGTGACATGCGGTCTAATGTACAATTATCGAGTACTGAATTATAGTTGGTTGACACTAGCCTAGTTCTAGCTTTTTTTTTTGTTGCCGGGCTGGAAAATCCTCATGGATGTCCCTTGCCTGGGGCGGGCGAAGGGGTCTGTCAGACTCTTACTGACTAAAAACCACCCCGGTGTTCCATCTCACACTTGACCGAGGATTGTGAGAGCTAGTACGCCTTCGATAATCCCCGGATATAGCCCGCGTATGCGGGCCACCTCAGGCCCGCGAGAGGAGCAAGGTCCCCCCGCAACGTCCAGTAGGCGTCTAGCGTCTAGCTTAACCTAACATAAATCACGCTCAAATCTCTATAGAAGCTGGTAATCTCTATTTATGTAACTATAGTTGCACGAAAGTACATACAACACGCGCTTTACACCAAGTCATTAGCTATAGCCGAATAACTAACAACTTATAACTGACTGCATGCAGTGCAAGCGCTACCAATTCCCTCTAAATCGCTGTCGCTTTAAATTCCGCTTATCCTACTTCCGGAAAAACTCATTATACTTACATCCCGAACTCGGTCCAGCAGAACCAATTATTCCTCCATCTATGTGCGTGCCTGCACTGTTCTCTAAATTCCTGAACATTTCACTGGAAATAAACGAGCAACTGTTAACAATATTGAAATGCTTAAATTCGAGTCATTAGAGCTATAAGCAGGGCCGTAACGTGAGTTTTCTACGTCTGTCGCACAGAGCAGGGTATCGCGTAGAGCCGTCAGTAGTAATAAACCTCTCACCGGGCGTTAGACTCGATTTCTCCTGTCCTTCAACGCCGTCTGAATCTGTACGCTATTCATATCTTTTAGAAATGGGTTTTGAATCGCGGTTTTATAGACCTTCTTGATACCTAATGTGACTGCGGTGACTCGATTCAAAACAAGATGCATATGCTAAATTGTTCATACACCAGCACTTTTGAACGCTGAAATTATCGTGGCTACAAAGCACAACAAAAACTAAACCATGGCTCGAACCATGGCTTCGACCAAGAATATTCATGTTGGAGTGAGAGCATACGGTTAGATTTTTGGCATATATATATATGTATATTCAGAAGCCAGAAAATTGGACACCAGTCTTCCCAAGGAGTACCGTGTTACCCAGTTAATGGGTTGTGGAGGTCTGGTAGGCAGCTGCTCTTGATAAAATACTGGAATACAGCTGAATCCGGTTTGACTCGAAGCCGACCCCAACATAGTGGAAAAAAGGCTAGGCAGATGATGATGATGGAGTGAAAGTAAACGGTGAGGCTTAGTTCTCATGGAAAATATTGATAGTGCAGAGGCCATGGCGTCGTCTCCATGGTCTGTGGCCACCCACACATGGAACAGCGCCAAAATGAAATGGCGGTGCGCCGACGTTACCGACCGAACCACTTTAAACATCCAACTAACAGGCTTTATGAGACAATTTGCTTGGCATTTACATACTTGTTGAAGACATGATACGTCCGTACAATTTTATCGTTGCGGCTAAAAGGGACTATAAAACTACTAGCCAGCTATACTGTTGGTCATCGGGAACCATTCAACTAGTAATGACTTAGTTGAATGATATTGGCGCAGCTCATATAGTTTTCTAGGCCGTGGCTGTCCGCTGCCATACTACTTGCAGCAAGCTGTCTGGCGTTTTGCTCAAGCAGCTTCATACAAAATGAATTGCTCGTAAGTATCGAATGCGAACGCTCCATAAAAATACAAGATTATATAAAATTACATTTATTTTCCAAGAAGAAAGAAGAGTGAATAGGTTATTTCTAGGCAAGCGTGCTCCATCTTCGACCACATCCTCGCTTACCATCAGGTGAGATAGTGGTCAAACGCGTGCCTATCAATAGTAAAAAAAATTATAATAATAATAATAATAAACATTCATTGCAAGTACCAAGACTCGAAGTGTTAGTAACAATATACTTACAAACTATGTTAGTAATTCATTAACAACACAAAAACGACGAAGAATATTACGAGAATACTTTCATATCGATCATATCACTCTCAATCATGAATTATTGGAATTCTGTCTTCTTTCAAATTAAGAACCACAAAACAAATAAAAGATCCTCTGGTATTGGTCGAATGAAGCAGAAGACAATTGCATTATGCAATAGATGTAATGTTCGATGTTTAAAGAAAGGTCGCTTCACACGTGACGGGGACAAAGGAGAAATAATATGAAAGTTTAATACACTGTAAATAATGTATCTGTTGTCAGATTTTGTATTTTTTGTTTTCCGATAATCTGTTTGCAAAAGTTATGAGTGTAGATGTTTGTATATAATAATGCCAAAGTCAAAATATAATAATATTGAGTAGCTGTCATCGCCGTCGTTCCCAAATAAATATGGGATTCGGATTGCTTTTTTAATAAATTAAAAACATATTGCTTTTTGAATGTATAATAAATGCAATAATTATTCTGGTTAGGGTATCTATACTCTTTATCATTTTAAGTAGAGCGCGAGAACCCATTTCCACATAATTTACGTAAGTACAACAATAAAGAAGAAAGATAAAACAATAAAGGAGCTCGTGGCTAAATAATAACAGCCGCACGGGTCGATCTTGAAGGTTAAGCAACGCTTGCCAAGGTTGGTCTGTGGAAGGGTCATCATCTGCCTAGCCTTTTCCCAACTATCTTGAGGTCGGCTTCCAGTCAAACCGGATTTAGCTGAATACCAGTATTTTACGCGGAGCGGCTGCCTACCAGACCTCCACAACCCAGTAACTGGGTAACACGGTACTTCATGGCAAGACTGGAGTCAGATTTACTGGCTTCTGACTATCCGTAACGACTGCGAAAGAGCTACAAATGACAGCCGGGACCAACGGCTTAACGTGATTTCCGAGGCACGGACGAAAATCGATATGTTAAGATGGTCACCCATCCACAGACCAACCTTGGCAAGCGTTGCTTAACTTTGAAGATCGACCCGTGCGGCTGTTATTATTTAGCCACGAGCTCCTTTATTGTTTTGATGGGTGACCATCTTAATATAACGAGTTTCCTCCGTGCCTCGGAAAGCACTAACGTGCTTTCCGAGCCGTGGGTCCCGGCTATCATTTGTAGATCTTTGGCAGTCGTTACGGATTGTCAGAATCCAGTAAATCTGACTCCAGTCTTGCCAAGATGTACCGTATTACCCGTTAATGGGTTGTGGAGGTCTGGTAAGCAGCCGCTCCACGTAAAATATTGGTATTCAGCTGAATCCGGTTTGACTGGAAGCCGACCCCAATGATGACAACAATAAAGTAGAAAACTAACTGCCATCCCATGTCGTCTCAAACAAACCCACTTACGAAAACGAACACATTTACCAACACCAGTTTGCATAGAACAAAAAGCACCCGATAAGTATCTAGACACATCGGATTGTTTTAGTTCAGTTTCAGTCCTTTTTCCGCGACATGTTCAAACAAGAGCAGGGAACAAACTCGAGCCCGACACGAGCTCGCAAAATATCACGAAACGAGATCTTATAGCCTGAAACAACAAAGGCATAACTCACAAACAACAGCTTTGCATAACAGCGAAAATCTTTTGCTTTTTTTAAAGTAAATTTTTCATTTTTCAGCACGATATTAAAGCTTCTGTCAGTTCCGAGGTTCAAAAATACAAAAGAAAATCTAAAAAATGTTGTACTTTTTTTTGGCTTTGCAAAATATAAACTACAGCTTGGCTTATCAACAGCGTCTCAGCGTCGTTCTCTTTGTCAACAGCGTATTATATGAAGTTATGATCTTACCGATTTAGATTTTTTGGAAATACACCATAAATATCAACTAGGTATAGATGCGTTGCCCGCACTCTGAAATGGCAACATAAAGAGAAGGTAACCACCGCGACCCTTTACCCCACGCTTGTATAACCAACTATCTTGATACTTATAATTACCGATATAATAGTGCTTGCGCTGTTTTTTAGAGCTTCGTTGGAAACACACAACAATGTTGTCTTCTTCAGCTGCAACAATCAGCAGAATAAGAGAATTTAAATTTAGAATAAGTTAATCAGAATTTCAACTAATCATAGTGCTTAGTTTTTTTTTAATAATGCTGTTTTCTTTAGCTTGCTAAGGGCCAACCTGCACTGTGGCTAAACAGCCGCGGTTTTTAATCGTGTAATTTTGTGAGTCAAGGAAACTAATACAGTGCGGTCTTAACCTAAAACCGGGAAATTGGCCAAAAAGGTCGTTGCAGCGAACATTGTTGTCATCTAACTAGTCTGCTTTGTGCCCTTTTGTGAAACACTCAAAGCCCTAAATAACGTAAGAAAGAGAGAGAAAGAAAATAAAATAAATAATCTCAAGGATTATAATGTAGAACATTTTCTATTGTCACATTGATGTTGCACTGTCGCGATTTGTGAAGTTTTTATGTTTTTTAAACTAACACCACACATCATCACCATCACTACATATGCCTATCATAATCGCTACTTATCATAAAACAAATTCTGCGTCTGTTTGTCTGTCTGTCTGTATGCGATAAACTCATTTATGAACATTAGAATTACAAAAAAAAAAATATTATTCATCATCATGACGCTTGACGTAGTTTGAGACATCCAGGAGCGAGCGCACTCGGAGCCTTGTGTTCCAAGGACGGCGCAGTTCTAAAGCATTATTTATTTTATTGTACCTATCATCATAACGATTTAATAAAAAATTGGCGAGAGAGAGGCGGAGCTGTACGAGGAGTACAAAGTAGCGAAGGCCGCCCTCCGTGCGAGGATCCTTGAGGCCAAGGATCTGGCTCGCAAAGAGATGCTGGAGTCTTTGAACGGGGACTCTTGGGGAAGACCCTACAAAATGGTGCGGAATAAGCTCCGCACCTGAGCCCCTCCGTTGACGCAGAGTCTCCGGCCCCAGCTAGTGGAGGACGTGGTGATCGCTACGCTGGTGGAGGAAATGACCTGCCCGTTACCTCAACGCATCCCAGAGGGTCATGGCCATCCGGCCGGCCCGGGGATACCGCACGGTCTCGGTAGACGATGAACCTACATGGGATCTGGAGGCGAGAGCCCTTGCGCTCATTTACGAGTGGCGCGTGGAGGCGCAACGCCGGGGCGAGACTCCTCTGCCGCGGCAAATCGCGGCAAGGCGGACGAAGCTCCGGCAAGATCTCATGACGGTATGGAGACAGCGACTGTCGCAACCCAGTGCTGTACACGCCACAATCCAGGCGATTAGTCCCCTCTTTGAGGAGTGGCTGGAGCGGCGTCACGGCGTCCTTACCTTCCGCCTGACGCAGGTACTCACCGGACACGGTTGTTTCGGGAGATACCTGTTTCGGATTCGGCGGGAGGACACGCCCGGGTGTCATCACTGCGAAGATCGCCCGGAGGACAAGGTGGAGCATACGGTGGAGGTCTGCCCTGCTTGGGCGGCAAACCGCCGGGTCCTCGTTGAGGCGATCGGCGGCGGCGACCTCTCGCGGCCGGCCCTGGTTCAATCTATGGTCCGGAGCGAGGAGGCATGGGAAGCGGTGACCTAATTCTGCGAAGCAGTAATGCTAGCGAAGGAGGTTGCCGAACGTGTAAGAGAGAGGGAAACCTCACGACCCAGCCGCCGCAACAGAAGAAGACTTCCCGGACGTCGGAGGTCGCAGGGCGATTTCCGGCCACCGTAGGCACGGGCCTGCGGGCGGCGAGCTTTGGGTGGCTCGCCGTCCGATCAGAACCAGGCCCGGGTTGGCGGTGGGCTGTGTTCCACGCGCGCCTCAAGGAGCTGTCAGCAAGGGAGACGGGGCCCGCTAGGGCCAGTGCCTGCCGAGGTGCGGAATCCGTTCGAAAGAGACGCCGCGTCCCTGGAACGCAAAGGGCACTGGGAGGAACACAGATGAGTTTTAATCAGTAAGAGTCTGACACTCCCTTCCGCTCCGCCCAGAGCGGGAAGGAGTCATTTGATGATTTCCCATCCTTAAAAAAAAGAAAAGGCCACTTAATAGTGGCATGCCGTATGGTGTCGGACGGTGCCGTAGGGTGCCGTAAAAGAATAATACCATCACTTCCCGTGGATGTCGTAAGAGGCGACTAAGGGACTTTCCAGAGACTGGGCATCAGCGTTCTCTGCATAACTCAACACCATACATTACGATAGCCAATCCGCTTGCCTAAAGTGGCGATTATGGCAAACCCCCCATCTTGGGGGAGGCTTATGTCCAGTAGTAGACGTTTTTCGGCTGAAATGATGATGATGATGACATTAAGTGGGTCGCCTTTATAAGACCACTAAAATAGCACCGTGTATGTACCTGCGACCCATGCGAAGTCGGAGCAGGTTCATCTGCCTAGCCTTTTCCCAACTATATTGGGGTCGCTTCCAGTCAAGCCGGATTTAGCTGAATACCAGTATTTTACGCGGAGCAGCTACCTACCAGACCTCCACAACCCATTAACTGGGTAACATAGTAATTCATGGCAAGATTGGTGTCAGATTTACTGGCTTCTGACAATCCGTAACGACTGAAAAAGATCTACAAATGACAGGTACCGGACCAACGGATTAACGTGCTTTCCGTGGCACGGAAGAAACTCGGTATGTTAAGATGGTCACCCATCCACAGACCAACTTTGGCAAGCGTTGCTTAACCTTGAAGATCGACCCGTGCGGCTGTTATAGTCTAGCCTCGAGGTCCGGCCGGAGCAGGTTAATAGTTAATAAATAAATTAAAAAATAACGCCGTCACATTGTAAAGTCGTACATTCGTTACCAACCATCAATATAAAACCGATTTCTCAACACATACACTCGAGCGCCGCCATTTTTCTCAACTAATGTCACTTGCTGCGTTCCTAGTAGAAATGTTTTATTCAAAGTTCACAACCATGTCTGAATCGGGAAACGAATTGGGAAGTAATCCATTGGAAGAGAAATAAAACAGCTGTGAAAAGTTTGAATTGGTTTAAAGTAGCAATTCTTTATCTTTTTACAATGTCAAAAGACTAAGAGCGGATATCACTAATGAATCTCAACGCAACCAGTACATCTGAACTGCGTTCAAGAGCTGTCAGTGTCAATATTCCACAGTAAATAACGACACTGACAGCTCATAAACGTGGTTTGTATACTCATGGCGTTCAGTTTCATTGATGAGATTCGCCTTATAATTCTTGTACTTAAAAATGTTCAAATTCAATTCGCAATAGCATCTCAGCGACAAGATTTTGACATTTATTGTAAATGTCAAAATCTTGTCCAAATACACGTCTCATCAGAAAAATTGAAACACTTCCGTAGCTGGCAGTTAGGCCATTGCAATGAGCGAAAATTCTAAATTAGAATTTCATTTGTTTATCCTATAAATGAAATGATTGACACTGTTTTATGACAAATGTGTGTAAAGTTGAAGTAGATTTCACCTATGAAAACTAAAAAATTAGCGCTTATCTTAAAACTTTTTGTTCTTTATTTGTTTACTGTGACTTTGGAACGTCTGAAAATGTTTTTATTCTAAAAAATATTGATACTTCGCCTGCAGAAGCCGCCCAAGTGGTGGCATTGCTGGATTCTGGGCTTAGTCAGCGTGTTGTGGCTGATAGATTGCATCTAAGCCTATCGTCTGTTCATAGAGTCTACAAAAGCTATAGGAAGACTGGTTTATTCACGCGCCGTTCAGGGTCTGGCGGGAATCGGGGTCACTTCTGAGCGAGATGATCGATATATTGTAACAACTTCTTTACGAAATCGACGTCTTAATGCTTTTCAACTGCAGCAGCAGCTTCATGTTGTACGTAGGGTGGCTGTAAGTGACTCTACAATTAGAAGAAGGTTGAAGGAACGTGGACTGGTACCACACAAGCTAGCAAATGGGCCGAAATCAACTGCAAACCATGGGAAAGCGCGCCTTAACTTTGCACGTAAGCACCTAAATTTGTCATACCTCAGTGGAACAAAGTCCTCTATACTGAGTGTAAATGCTGTATGCTAACGACGGAAGTAACAAGGTACAGAAGAGACGGAGAACGCTTTGCACAATGCTGCATTGAAGAAAGGTCAGCTATGGTGGCGGTTCGTGGACGGTTTGGGGAGGAATCAGCGCCGACGGTAAGACAGAGTTTGTCTTTGTGTCTTGGCCACGTCTGCCTGCACTAAACTGTCATCGGTACATCGAACAGTGTCTTGAGCCTCACGTGATGCCCTATGCACATTTTATTGGCAACGGTTTCATATTCATGCACGACAATGCTAGGGCTCACACCGCAAGCGTCGTACGAGATTATGTTACTGAAGTTAGTATCTCCATTATGGAATGGCCAGCCAAGAGCCCGGACATGAATCCGATTGAATATCTATGGGATGAAATAAAGAGATGAATTCGTGCAAGAGATCCTGCCCCAGAAACAGCCAGCTGCAAATGCAATCCAAGAGGAAGAGAGAAGTAGTAATAAGAGCTTGGGGAGGGAATACAAGTTATTAAATAAACGTTTCTTAGGTTTTTTTTTCATTTACGTGTGCTGTTTTATCAATTTCCTTCATACTCCATACACAGTAAAAATTACTTGTTAAACAAAATAAGAAACCTATGAAAAATTAAATTAGAATTTTGAACATTTACATTAGGATTTGAAAAACTCATATTATTCACTATTAAACGACATTTGATATGTATTCCTAAATACACACATTTTCTGATAATCCTTACAAAACATAAACTTGCAAGGTGTTTCGATTTTTCTGATGAGAAGTGTATATAGGAGGTTACTAGAAGTGGAAAGAAACGTTCGCATTCTCATCACAGTAACAAACTGTCAAAGTTTGTTACTGTGATGAGAATGCGAACGTTTCTTTAAAAAATACGAGAATTAGCAGATGTTGCGAATTTTTTCGAAAGAGTCACCGCGATCCTGGAACGCAAAGGGCATTAGGAGGAACACGGATGGGTTTAGACAGTAAGAGTATGACACTCCCTTCTGTTCCGCCCCGAGCGCAAGGACGTTTAATGATTTCCCATCCTAAAGAAAGAAAGAAAAACGGGTTGCACTCCGGATGTGCCGGCAGAAGTGAAAAACTTGAATACGTGCTTCTCTCCCTCCGTCTTCCGAATTTTCGATCAGGTCACGTGTCCTGACGTCTTACGAATTTTCGATCAGGTCACGTGTCCTGACGTCTTACTAATTTTCGATCAGAGCACGTGTCCTGTTGCGAGTTTAATTTTTTTTACACATCATCAAAAAAGTGCACAACGCCGCTAAAAAAGTTTTCACTTCAAAAAACCAGATTGTCAGGCACCAACTAGGACTTCAAGACCACCAAAATTTTTTACTAATTTTGTTTCAAGTCTAATTCTCATGGGTGCTTAGCAAATAAGGTAGCGCCTTAATTTAAGTTTAATAATGCAAGTCTTACCTCCGCTTTCTGGCAAAAACCATCACAAATTTGATGCTAGTCCAGTCATGCGGTTAGCTATTTACAACTGATTCAACTAATCACAGCTAGATAACGCAATTCTCACAATACTTATATCATAATTTTTGTTCGAAAAACTGGGCCTTAAACTTTTGTAAAAACCAAATTGCATGTCTATTTAAACAACGGCGCAAAATCCTTGTTGCCAAGCCCACATTTATCCTTCTCTCTCATTCAATGAATCAATAAAAATAGCAATTATGAATGCACACACGTTGCAAGTTAAAACAGAGCTGCAGTACAAACATGAAGAGACGCGCCATTGAAAGCAGTCTGCGTCGAGTTCCCACCATTTACATAAGCAGATAAATAGTCGAGCCTCTAGCGTATTTTTCTTATTTTTTAGTTTCAACTCTGATAGCAAAAGTAAGGTAGTTTACACGGATCTGTAAAATGGCGTGTTATGCCAAATTCATTTATGAAAAGCCAAGTGCGGATCGGACTCTTCTGTTGTGCTCCATGGTTTTTATCACGGTATTGTAACATTTTACTTTAAAACCACATTCTTTTTATTGGTTTTTCAGTAACCTACAAGTAAATACCTTTTTTCTCAAAATTTCAGTTTCTGTAATATCGGAGATAATTGAACGTTTAATAAATTGGATTTAAAATTCCTTATATTTATTTATAATTACAATCTCCTTAGGTAGAGTTAATAATGGGATTCTTTATGATATAAAATTGGTGCAACTTTATATATAATATTTATATTCTGTTTCAATATCATGCTTAAAATGACTCAAACTTCCAAGAATGTCATGCTTTTCCTAATACCGTATCAAAAGGAAAATTTCTTGAAAATCGCCAAATGTAACCTAGAAAATAAATTTGGTATGGAGCTCAATAAATATTGCTAATAGTTCAACAGTACCGAATGGTATTTCGGAAAATAAAACCAATTTAGCAGGGAACTAAATCTGTGGAAATACGCCAAATACTGACTAATTTTATCGAGTAGACCTTCATTTGGAATAAGCGGTTCGATTTAATTTCTAGCTTCATTTTGCAGATCGTCTAACTTGTGACTTGTCTAGTTGGGATTCTCCAAACTACCTTTGGCCTTATCTAGACGAGCGATTTTCACGGAAATCGTACCGTGAGCCAATACATTCCTTCCGTATGCGGGCGTACCGCTCATGCTACTGCGCAAGATTTCAGAAATCTCTGGAGTGCCTTGCACAGATCCAGACCTACGCTCATCTGTGTAACGATACGTGCTTGCTTCGTGGAAATGGTTCTGTGTATCGGACAACATCCAAAACAAAAACTATAATTTTCTTATTAGAATTAACTAAAATCTTGACGCAATGCATTTTCATAATCGTGTAACAAAACAAACAACAAAACAAACAAAATTAAAACAAAAAAAAATCAGAAAGCGCAGAGAAATAAAAACAAAACTACTTAAACTAAAGTATAAAAACTGTTAAAACGAAACTCCAATACTGGTTGTACGTTGTTTTAAAGAAGACAGTTTCACATAATTTCGTTATACATATTTTTTTTCTCGTATTATCATTTCATAGAATAATCAATACGCAGAATACTTACTATGAATAAATTTAAATCATAGATTTATGTTACAAATAAACTTTGTTTCGATATTCATCATATAATAAATTATCAAATCAAATAGGTATTCTTAATTCTCATATCGAGTAGTTAACATAAAACTTATTACTAAGAAAAATATTTTGTCGAGTGAAAGTTTTACACTTTTGACGAAATGCATACTTCCTATAAAATTACAACATCGCGTTAACAAAAACAATGCGGGTAAATTCTAGTTAAGCAAAACTTTTCATTCGGACCCGGTCGACGGAACCCCACGAAGCGGAAATGGTGGTAAATGGCGATGAGAATAAAAGACCAAAATATGCAAACAAGCATACAGCAAGCATGCAGCAAGCATACAGCAAGCATGCAACAAGCATACAGAAAACATGCAGCAAACATACAACAAGCATGCAGCAATCATGCGGCATTCAACATGCAGCATGCAAGCAAGTAAATATGCAGATAGATAGCAGCTTGAAATTGTCAAATAAACGAGCCAGATTAATTCAAACCACATATAGGACATTATATTAAAACATACTCGCACGTCGAAAATCCGCCGGCATTTGACGTCACACACGACAAAATCCCCAGAAATATTATCGAAAGAGAAAATTGTCAACGGGCAAACTTCTTATTTAGTTATACGCAAATTCTGAAACTACTGGGATTTGCAAGAAAATAGGGGTGGCACCTCAAAGCTTTTTGTTGGTCCAAGTTATTAAATCGGTAGGAAATGAGTTGCGAAACCGAAAAATTTTGGGTCATAGATCTAATTTACCGGTAGTTAAGGGTGACACGGAGTTTTAATGCGGGTCATCTGATAGTGGTTGTTAGCTTTTAGGTCGCTACAATTAATATGTTGAGTGTATGCAAATTTGATGTAGTGTTAATAAAGTGCTTTGGGTTTGAAGTTTGTGTGGTGGTTTTTATAATAGAAAACTTTTCGTCTTTGTAGTTACTTAAATTCACGTAGTTTTATTATAAACTTGGTTGGGTTACACCCTTTGATGCGACTCTGGCTACACGGTTATATCACCTTTTCATATTATTAAAGTGTCGATTCATGCTCGTAATCTGCTTTCAAATTAAGTTTTAGTGATTTACTTTATTCTAGTTTTGTTTTTGCGTGATGTAAATTTGTAAAAGTCATTCAATAAGCAAACAATTTTGGTTGCAGAATAGCTTATATTAGCACTATCATTTACTAGTGAATGGCAAAGTTAACAAGAGTGTAGAAGGTGTACTCAGAAGAACTTTCGTAATGCAAACTCTTCTAAAGGCAAAGAAACGCGTGCAGACTTGCTCTTTCATACTTATCTTTTCATTGAATTAGATAAGTTTGCGTCTGGCCACAGTCTACGTCTGGCTGCCCCGGCTCGAATGTACGCTGATGCGGTTTACTCAGATTAGGATACATTTGCTCTCGAGTTTGTGGTTTAACTTTATTTCGAAGCTTCTAAGATATTAACGATAGTCGGAGTTGAGCGATCGGCTCGGGGGAATCAATAACTACTCGTATTGCATAAGCAGAAAATCTTATTGCTAGCTCATAAAATTAAATATCTTTTAAAAGTAAAGCTGCTTTATATATTAATAACTCTGAAATACCTCTTGAAACTATACAACAATTAGGAGATATTTTCTTACAACAGGTTTCTGAACACTAGTCATAATTAAATTTATACGACTTCAATACAATTTAACCTAAACAGTAAAAATAAAATAAAAAACAACCTACGCTACATAAAACACGATCGACGAGAAAATTAACAGTTCACAATTGATATATTTAGAGCTTCCTCCCTCTGAGACCCGACGTCATGACCTTCAACAAATCTCCGGCTCAAATGAAGGTCCAGACATTCCGGGAAAGCGCCAACCCAGGCCGAAGCTATAATGGGGCATTTTTATGCACGCCCGAACTTTAGGCCATCGACCCGAAAACTCGAAAGGACTCGTCAAAATGAAAAGTTGTCACGACTTTCGGAAATTTACATGTTTTCCGCTGTCGAATGGATTCCCGAAACCCGAGCTCATCATAAGTGCAGTCGTTCAGTTTCCTTTTGGGTCGAGTGCCACTTTCGGGCGTTATTTTTACCTTGATATCACGCTCTCTTTGCTTACTGAACTGTCGAGGGATGTACAAGGAGGATTACTTAATAAATATTAGGGAGAAAGAAACGAGCAACTATTTCTTTCATCCGTTTATTCTCAAGTAAGTAAGACTAAAGATTCAGTAGAGACTTAAGCAGTTCACGTTTTATTGGCAGTATTACAGAGTACCGAAAGATCTACACACATTTGACTACAGCTATCCCAAGTTATCCTAATATATAAAATTCTTCCGTTACTGATAAGTGACTGACGCAAAACCGAAACAACTGGTCGTAGAAAGCTGAAAATTGACATGTAGGTTTCTTGGGGAGTGTAGGGGAGCACTAAGAGAGGAACGGGTAAAAACGTGATATGCTCGTATGAAGCGGGCAAAAACTAGTCTGTCTCTAAAATTCTATGGCATCAGAGCTGACATTAATATAGAATAGAATAGAAAAACATTTATTCAGCACAGACACAAACGCACAGCGACAAAGAAAACAAAAGTAATAGTTAGCAGGTACACAAATTGCGCTGAGCGTGCCTATGCCAAAAGGGTAACCATCTCAGCATTTGCTGGGCGTCAGACACCCTGCGCTGGTTTTCAGTTGGCACTCCGCATATATCCGACCTCTGCAACTCAGTTTCTGGGTAATAATACCCTTTAGTAAGACTGGTTGTCAGACATTCTTAATTCTGGCTACACGTACAACTGTCAAAGATCTTCGACAATTCAGCACAAAAATAATTTCTCTGGTGTTTAGTTGCCTAGCATACCAATTATTTGTAACATCAAAAGTTGGCATTATGGCTTACAATGTCTTCACATTGTAAGCCATAATGCCAACTGAAACTTTCAACAGCTAACAGTTTTCAAACAAAACCTCTAACGTTCTGTACCTAGTATAACGACCAATCAGTTTTAGGGTAATTCTCTCTAAGCTGAGCCAGCGAGAACTACCTCCACCTAGGTTGAAGTAGTGGTAGGTACGACCTACGAACGTTCTCACACCCTCACTCAAAGGAGTTACATCGCTCACCTACTCTAATTAATTTAAGTGAACTAGTAATAGTGCCTCCTTACTAGCTGTAAACCTGCGTCAGTTAGGACACGAAGATTATGCAGGATTAAATGTCTTATACAGGGTGATTTTAAATTTTTTGACCATTTTCAGGGGTACTTTCACCCCTGTTCATGAAGATTCACGAGTTTTATCATGAAACTTTTGAAAATTCAGCGACCTCGTCTTGTTTTTTTCTTCAAAACATGTGTACAGAGATTTACCAAAGAATGAAAAATAAATAAGAACAGCTGCTTATTTATATTTCATTCTTAACCCGGGTCCATAGTAAAACATATTCGCAGTCATTAATACTTCCACCCCAAGAAATATAGGTAACAAATGAAAAATCACCCTGTACTTTGTACATAAGGTATAATTCGCCTCAAATAGGTTCTGAAAGCCGCGATTCTAATCCGTTCCCTTTTATATAAGACGTTTAATTAATTATGAAGTTTTTGCTCCACTAACTAAGATTAAGTAGAACGAGAAGGTTTTAATGCCGCGTCAAATTAGCATTTAAACTATGCTAAGTTGGGAATTTTAGACGGTCTACTGTGATCTTGAACTTGATGAAAAATTTTACCCTTTTTTTTCTTGTACTCTGAATTTAAATTAAGGTGTCTGCCTTTGGGAGTGTTGAACGGTTACGTCAGAATCTTATTGACTCAAACCCAGCCGCTCCGTTTCTACAAGATTTATTCTGTCAACATCTCGTCTCACCTCTCAACATAACATAGAAGAAGTGAAAATGAAGTGAGCTGTAATAGAAAAACACAACGGTCAGTAAATCATAGCAAGCATTTTTGACAATCAGGGTTATACAACATCTTGAAATTATTAACGTTAAATCAGTTTGAATCCTTTAATGAAAAATTATATATTTCGCAATAATTTACATTTGCACTTTAATTTTAATTACATTTACTGTACCTAATTTATCAAAATAGAATATCTTTTATAATAGAGTTAATGACACTGGAATATTAAATTATACAAATAACAAATGTCTAGAAATAATGTTATATAATGACAGATAACTTCGTGATCACTTTACCCAGTGATCACTTAAGAAGTTAGCTGTCATTCTATCTTGATTACTTGGATTGACAGCTCACATCGTGTTCACTTCGCCCAAGCCTTCACTTCGACATGTTTACTGAATCGACCGGCTGTATGCGTGTGTGTTTGTGTTTATCGCACTGCAGGTCACACCAAACTCACTTTACTTAAGTTCTCACAGTGGGATGTTTACAGAATCGAACAACAATAACAAAACAACAATAACAAATTATTAAAAAAAACAATCAATTATTATGCTTTTTTTTTTATTTCGAACGTAGTATCTATTTAGTATCAAGACTGGTAATTAAAATACATACTACCACACAAGCCTAAAGGAATATTAGTGAAAAACATAATATTTCTAGTTTAAACTGACAAAGATTGGTGTGAAAGAGTTGTGTTGCTTCCAGTACTTTCCAGTAGTTATTGGAATCCTTACAATGGTGTTTATTTTGTAGTCCACCCTTTAACCCTTATAGCTTAGGTCAATTCTCGTACATACAAGACTATACCTAGAATCTCTCTATGAAATTAACAAAAGCAGTTAATCAAAAAGGGTTCTCTCAATCAGCGAACAATGTTTCAAATAACTGCAGCACAATAGACAAACAAAACCGATGGTAACTCGTTTAACCAAAAACCTTTTGTTTACTGTGTCAGTAGTCGGTAATTAAAATATTATCACGGACTTATTAAAATTTGATCGTTAATGTTGATTTTATTTATGTCAATGTTTGTAATTCATTTCATATTTGGTGGAGGTCAAAGTTGAAGTAGTGATGGGTTTAACAAGTTTTAACGTTTCACTGATTTAATACTTTTATTTATTTATTTAATACTTTACGCACACAAATGTAAAGAGGCGGACTTAATGCCTGAGGCTTTTTGTACCAGTCAACCTTTGGGTGATGTTGAGAATAATATTATTAGGTGCAATTTGTGAAAAAAGCAGAAACGCGATTAATATTTAAATTAATAGAACGATAAATACAAGTATATATAAACTATACATGCAATAAATCACTGTAATATATACTCATATTAATAAACTAATACACAATTATACTTGAACAAGTGATGCAAGCAAATAATGAATAAAAACTAGCGCTCTGACGATACTTCTGCCAACTTCTTACGAATGTGCTTTCGAACCTTGACTTTGAAGGTAAATCGGCTGGTTGCCATCCTGATTTCCTGGGAAAGGGCATTCCACAAAGAAATTGATTGTATGGGTAATTTCACGAGGCACAATTTTTTGCTAATTTCGGTGGTATTTTTTATTTATAGGTTTTCGGATAAAATAATAAACTTGTTTTATTCTAGAACACATTAGTATTCTAGTTATTTTAGTAGGAAATAAATAACCGTAGTTGTTTTAAAAATATGACGGCCACCGAAATTACCAGCCCACCGAAATTGAAAAGTTTACACCGAAATTGCCAATCTTACACCGAAATTGCAAATCTTGCACCGAAATTGCAACATCACATCAAAATGGATGTTTTGTAATGCACCGACAGTTATTACAGGGCTGCTTGGACATAAGGTATTAGATACAGGGCTGCTTGGACATAAGGTAGATACAGGGCTACTTGGACACAAAGTATTTAAAGGGCTACTTAGACATAAAGTAGATCCAGGGGTTTGAATTCTGCTGACAGCTGCAGTTATTCGTCCAGAAGGCAAATAAGAATGAACGGGACTACTAGTGAATATTTTGTTTTTAGAACGTAGACAACGAGAAATGCTTGAATGAGGACTAATGCTGCGAGAACGTTGAAAGTTGGAATTGAAGTTTCCATCATGAGAAGGTCCTGGTTGTGGACTAAGCGAGCGAGAACGATTTAGAATGGAAGGACTCGTGGGAGATGACGCGCCTGTCATATCGTCACCCTGTGTTTCAGGAGGGTCATTGGTTTTTTTAGGTGGAACATTTTTGGATGGTAAATTTTCTTCCCGTGATAATTTTGTAGTTCTTTTTCGTCTTTCATAAAATGCTTTAAAGTTAGCTCTGTTTATTTTTTGCTTCAATCTTCGGGCACGTGGAGTCATTTCAGCCATCGATAAAAATTTTCCTTCCGCTTTTTTCTTTTTATATCGTTCTCTATCTTTTCTTCTTAGTTCTTCGCCTAGTACTGGATCATCTTTTATTCTTTTCTTTCTTAGTCTTTCAGCCTGTTTTTTTTTTTTCTAAAGTCTCTTCTCTTGACTGTTTTTCCTTTCGCCTTCCCATCCTAAAATAAGAAAAAATTGAGCAGGTATAGTCTATAGAGTTTATGCATATATTGCACAGCTCTAATGCAGGCCCGGTTAACAAAAAAAAAATTACATGACCCTTGACACGGATAACTTTACCGACAGAGTGATGGCAGTGAAGATTGGATTGAATTATGACTCGAAAAAAGAAAAAAAAAGAAAAAAAAACCAGAGAAATTCGTAGACAAACATACATTCATACAAACAAACATACATATACACTTATGACATTTGGCACATTCGTTAAGAAGCCTACATAGACCATATACAAGAATATTCAATTATCATATGGGACGAATTAATTACTTCCTTTTTTTGAAGCCGGTTAAAAACGTTTTTGTAAAATATGTACTAGGTACCTACTTATAATACTACCCTCCAAAGTTTGTCGGATTAATTTTGTTTACCCTCAGCGTAAATATCTTACCAAAGTCACATGAACCCACAGCCACTTTACTATTAATGCAATATCGGTGGCAATAAACTTACCACCGAAACCACCGATATTGCACCACCGAAATTAGAAATATGAACAAAAAATTAAATAAAAACAAAACTATTTATACTTTCGACACTTAAAATGTATGATTGCCAAGGGTACCTAATAACATAATAACATACTCGCGAAACGTAACGTAAAAAAACAACATTAATTCGTACAGTAACCCACCGAGATTGCATTATTTCGTATTCCCTCTTAGATTCAAAAAGTACTTACGTATTGGCGCGAAAAGTCAGCAGGATCGGACACGTCACTACTGCCAGAATGCAAGAGCACGACTGGGTCTTCGTGTGCGTAAGGAGATAGTTCGTTAAAATAGACGTGTTTACGTTATAGATCGATTTTAATAAAACGCACCGAAATTGCACTTTTGGCGCGGACGTTCGTTATCACAATGGTCCTGATGTCTGCATGATAACAGAAGTAACGGAAGTATTAAATATGGTTGCTTTATGTATTGACCAACATAATAATGTTTAATTTAAATACTAAACTTGCCATCGCAATTTATTTACAGAGGTAAATGCGCTTAAAAGTTAATCACGGACATACCACCGTTATTGAGAAACAGACATATTTCTTTTTTATTTTTATTTATATTTAAGAGAAATATATTTATACTAGTGCCATCATATGGGCTAGTTTTCTTATTACAAGAAAAAATATAGAATGGTCATATATAAACATTTTACATAGTGATTTCACGCGAAGAACCTCTAAAAATGCTGTCGGTGAAACCACCCGTATGAAAAAAGAATTGTGAATGAAGTCAGTACGGTGAGATGGATAGTGAAGAAGATGAGATGAGCGTAGATTTTTATTGTGGTTGGCGCAATTGTATTGGAAATAAGGCGCTAGATAATGGGAGAGAATTGGAAGAGTCAAGAAATGAGAAAAAAGTAGTTAGCGCCCTTTGCTCTTTGCGCTGGCGCATGGGCAACCACTTTAGAAACGAACGGTGCGCAGAGACATGTACCCCTATTCTGTAACAACATTTACGTGTTTCAACAGCGGAATCCGAGGTGAGTATAAACATAAGACCTCTATGCTGTGTGCAATAAAGTTCACTTTGTGAGCTATCGCACTAAGGTGAAGCTCGATATCGAAATGGTTACTTACAGAATAGACTTGCTGATCATATTTGCGTAATTTAGAATTTTCATTTTTTTTTTCTCTGATATGATGATGACGATGATGTTAGATATTACTGCGACTCTTTGATACCACAGAAATACATAGATCTCGTAATTATGTGCATCAAACTTTTTTACACGATTTCTCGTCGGGCCCATCGTAAAAGTAGTAACTATTATAGCATTGTTATCCCCAGAAATAATTAAAAGCCTTCTTGTATAAGAGTATTTTTTTACACAAAGCCAAAAGAAGAACAACCAAAATCCTCGTTAAACGTTACTTACTTTCTGTATAAGTAGTACTGGGAATACTTATTGGTATTATCAGGAAATAATTCCACAAAGCCCTTGAAGTGGTCGTTTATTTATTTAGTCAATAAAATCTAATTAAATAAACACTTTTTCAATTTATTTAGCAACGATTTCATAATTCGTTTTACTCTCCCACACAGGTGCTGTGACAACAAAGTGACTTCGAGTTTTCATGGCATGTGACAATTAATCTTATTTTTTCTACAGATTGCACGATGTCTGTGAAAATGGTTTTTTTTTTCTTTGGCAACTGAGCCGACTACGATTAATGCTGCCAGTGTCATATTGATATTACATTGTAGCATCTGAGTGGCAAGCTTTTTCTGTAGCAATTCACAATACGAATGAGTAATATTCAAATCAACTAAACTTTGTGTTGTCAAAAGTTTGTTACCTAACATACAAGTTTGTATTCAAGTCCGTTCAGTATAACTTGGATACAAACTTTACGAATTTTAATTCAATTTCTTTCTTTCTTTCTTTCTTTTCACCCCTTACCTTACAAAAATGTGGGCGAAAGAGTGCATTGAAAGGGGTTAGAAGCTTTGTGACATAGCCCCGTCGCCCATTTTGATGATTTTTTAAAGTTCTCGATCATACATTATATGGGTAGAGGATACTTCAACAATGATTTTAGTCTAATGCATATGAACATATTATTTAGTCATTTATCATGACAGTCATGTTTGTCACATGGTGACTTTACTCAAAATATCTCGGCAACGTGACACTATAGGACTCTTTTTACCCGACTGCGAAAGAAGGAGGGTTATGTTTTTCGAGTGTATGTATGTATGTTCGTATGTATATTTCTTTGACACGCCCTAGAGCCTAAACGGCTTGTCGTATTTTTATGTGAGTGGTGTCAATAGATTCGTCTAATTAGTGAGAGTGACACTGGGTACATCAAAATAAAAAAAAAAACAAAATGGCCGATTTTTGGCGCCATATTATGCCTTCAATATATTTTTTAGTCTTCAAAACCTATCGAGTGGAGTATCAAAATAAAGGGCTCGAAGAGACGATTTCAAAAATGTAACTCACTTAAATGTAGTAAATAAAAAAAATTACTTTGTCAAAAAACCCGACTGCTAAAAACTTCAAAACAAGTCGCTTTTCAAGCAGTTCAATCACTGTTCTGATGCCACCAACTGCATCAGAAGCTTTCAGTCGTTTTTAGCGGTCGGGTTTTTTAACAAAGTCATTTTAAGTGACCGCTAACCATATATGCATGTTTCACTGTGTGCTACCTTGAAAAAAAAACTAACTGCGCTGGCCAGCTGATTGACTTATGAGTTTTTTTCGGAATCTGCCCTAATTGGCTGCTGAATAAAACGTTTAGCAGTTAACTAATAGCGGTGAACACTAAGCTCGATAAATTCCCATTCGCCGCCCCGTATAAACTTAAACTAACCGTCCAAAAAACCTTCCTATTCCTGTCTTCCACCCCATATAAAATCACAAACCTTCCGTCGAACGCCAAAAACACTATTTTCTTTCCCGTAATGCCCATAAAGTTGATAAATCCATATTGACATAGCCATTTATTCGACGACGCCTGATTAAAGCTATCAATAAGCCTCGCGAGTCAAAGACCTTTCCAATCCTTCCATATTTCACGGATGTTAGCTGCATTCTACTCATTTGTTTTTGTTGGAACGTTTATGTTGGTATGTTGATCTAGTTATGTGCGTCTTAGGGAACGGTGTAGTTATGTTTCCTAAAAAATGGTTAAAAGAAATATTAACCAATTTTTCAAAAGTCATAATGCTTAAACTGAAGAATATTTCAAAAATGTGACAGTTTGACATGTTTCCTAAATCATAAAATCAGTCAAATAGCCTCCTAATTCCTCTCAATACCTTCCATATTTCACGGATGTTAGCTGCATTCTATTCATTTGTTTTTGTTGGAACGTTTATGTTAGTATGCTGATCTAGTTGTGTGCGTTTTAGGGAATGGTGTAGTTATGTTTCCTAAAAGAGGTTTCAAGATATTGGCCGATTTTTTAACAGTCATAATGCTTAAACTGAAGAATATTTTTAAAATGTCACGGTTTGACATATTTCCTATGTATAAAATCAGTCAAATAACCTCCTGATTCCTCAATACCTTCCATATTTCACGGATGGTAGCTGCATTCTACTCAATTGTTTATGTTGGAACGTTTATGTTGGTATGTTGATCTAGATGTGCGTTTTAGGGAACGGTGTAGCTATGTTTCCTAAAAAATGGTTAAAAGAAATAATAGGTCTTTACCTATGAAATTGCCGTTTTGTATGAAAAAATTTAAACGATTTTTTTTCATGTATTTTTATTTGTATTAATCGAAGTAATCACCCATGCAATCAATGCATCTTTGCCAACGCAGTGGCAGTTTATTGATGCCCTTCTTAAAGAAATCAGCTGGACGGGAGGCAACAAATTCTTCAAAGGCATTTTTACTGCCTCTCGGGTATTGAATTTTTTTCCCGCCAAGAAGTTATCCAAATTCTGGAAAAAGTAGTAGTCTGTAGGCGCAAGGTCTGGTGAGTAGGGCGGATGACGGGGAGCTTCCAACCCCAGTTCTTGCAACTTGGAGACCGTCTGCTGTGCAGTATGAGGTCGCGCGTTGTCGTGCAGGAGCAGCGGAGACGAGCGATTGACCAATGCTGGTTGGAGATGTGCCAGCTTCTCCATCATTGTGTTCAGTTCTTCACAGTACACATCTGCAGTAATGCTCACCCCGTTTGGTGTGAAGCTGTGATGAATCACACCGGCGCTAGACCACCAAACAGTGACCATCACTTTTCTAGGGGTAAGTTTTCGTTTAGGGCATTGTTTAGGCGCTGAACCAGGATCCAACCAACTTGCTGAGCGCTTGCGGTTATCAAACAGAATCCATTTTTCATCGCAGGTAACAATGCGGTTCAAAATTCCTTCATTTGTGTGTCTGTTGAGCAGTGCAAGGCACGTCTCGACGCGTAAGAAAGAAGAAAGAAAGAAAAAGTGTTTATTTGCGCCAAGCATGACGCATACCAAAAAATAATTAAATAGAAATTAAATAACACTGAATTATAAAAATTGGGAAGATATGCGTCATATTCGCGCAAAACGGCCATCGCTCAGCATAATGCTGGGGCTCGTGTGCGAGACAGAGCCACAGCGCTGGTTTTCAGCGACAGCCGGCGTTAAGCATGACGTCGATCGGAGCGGCATAAAAGTAATTAAAACGTGATAAGTAAACAGAAAAAATAAATACATAAGGGTAAAATATAATAAATAAGAAATGAGGAGATGGCAACAATGTGAATGTGAATGTGGCTGATTAGTAAAGGTGCATACAACTCTAAAAAGTAACAAAAAATAAATAAATAAAAAAGTAAAAGATTAGCTATGTTATCTGTGCACACCAAAGACAACAAAAACTAAAATCCATGCAATGCGCACGCCCACAATATGGCTGACAGACGAAGGAATGCGTTCTGACATTACAATTATTATGCAATGAAGTTCTTGAGCTGCGTAATACACGTAATATTCGGTAATGTTTCTGTTATCACTTAGTAAAATGAACTTCGCGCTGGCGATCATTGAGTTCGTGGGGCACCCATTTGTCAAGCTTTTTTACCTTGCCAATTTGACGCAAATGGACCAATATTGTTTTGACGCTAACGTCGAAAGCTGCTGCTAATTCAGCCGTAGATTGTGTATCATCAGCTTCCACAATCGCCTTTAATTCGTCATTGTCGACCAAAGTCTTCGGACGACCGCGAGGTTCATTTTTCAGGTCGAAATTTCCAAAACGGAAGCGAGCAAACCAATAACAGGTGGTGCGTTGGTTTGTAGTGTTAGCTCCGTAAACGTCGTTGATGTTGCGTGCCGCTTGTGCCGCGTTGCTGCCACGACGGTATTCATATTACTCGAATTTTTAACATATCTATGATGACGAAAAAGATTGAAATGCGATGAAAATGTAACACTAATCAATAAAAAAATGACTACTTTTGGAAAAAACCATGTTTTTAAAATAAAATTAATTTGAAATTAGAATTCTTAGCCAAACAAAAATTATTTTGATTTGAAATGGCCAGTACTGCAGAACGGCAATTTCATAGGTAAAGACCTAATATTAACCAATTTTTCAAAAGTCATAATACTTTAAATGAAGAATATTTAAAAAATGTGACATATTTCCTTAATTATAAAATCAGTCAAATAGTGGCTAGATAATAACAGCCGCATGGTTCAATCTTCAAGGTTAAGCAACGCTTGCCAAGGTTGGTCTGTGGATGGGTGACCATCTTAATATACCGAGTTTCCTCCGTGCCTCGGAAAGCACGTTAAGCCGTTGGTCCCGGCTGTCATTTGTAGATCTTTGGTAGTCGTTACGGATTGTCAGAAGCCAGTAAATCTGACTCCAGTCTTGCCATGAAGTACCGTGTTACCCAGTTAATAGGTTGTGGAGGTCTGGTAGGCAGCCGCTTCGCGTAAAATACTGGTATTCAGCTAAATCCGGTTTGACTGGAAGCCGACCCCAATATAGTTGGGAAAAGGCTAGGCAGATGATGAGTCAAATAGCCTCCTAATTCCTCAATGCCTTTCATATTTCACGGATGTTAGCGGCATTCTACTTATTTGTTTTTGTTGGAACGTTTATGTTGGTATGTTGATCCAGTTATGTGCGTTTTAGGAAATGGTGTAGCTATGTTTCCTAAAAACAGTTAAAAAAATTTTGGCTGATTTTTCAAAAGTACTTAACGAATACTTGACTAGAAGCCGACCCCAATATAGTTGGGAAAAAGGCTAGGCAGATGATGAGAATACTTAACTGAAGAATATTAAAAAAATATGACGGTTATGTTGTCTTTAAAAAGACTACATTTTGCACGCGGCTTTGCTCACGTTAAGGTAGCTTCATGACCATCTACATGATTGCATCTATCTGACACTTATTACAAAAACAATTAGTTTTATAACAATAGGTTGGTACTTTATAAAATATATTATAAAATAAACCTAATATATGCAAAATGCTGTACCATTTTTATACAGGTAGAAATTATTTTCACAACTGGTAAATAACAAATGGAAAAATATACCGATTAATAAGGGAATAACGAAATTCATCAAAATAAAACCGCCAAGCGAGTAACTGTTATTCCAATGTTACATTTTTATTTTAAAACGATTCACAAACGTGCTCAACTATTTTTTTATGGACACAAATCGAGTCAAATTTCTATTTGAATGAATATATGACGACCAACCCTGTTTTTATAAAATATACGCTGTTTTAAAAGTCCGCCAAATGTCTTACAAAATACAAAAGTGCTCACAAAAAAGCTACGTGTGTTATTTACAAAGTCGGGTGGCATTATTTGTGCTAAAAAGAAAAATCACCAATCCATAGACACATAAAAAGTTCAGCACCGAAGTAATATTTTTTAAAGTGAAACGAAATACATTCTTTATACGAGATGAATTTATATTGTATCTATTTATGTCATATATTATGTAGAATAAAAGTTCTCTCAACGTTTGTATCGCAAGGTTAACATTGCTTCTCTTAGCATTCTGAGCCAGTAAAGACGCGAGCAAAAACTAGCGTAAAAATAAATCTAACTCCATGGCACGAGCAGTGAGCGAATTTTAGCACAACCATTAGTTTAAAAATATTGATACGATTTTTATTAATGTCGCATTGAAATACGGGAGTAGCCGTATACATTAAATAAACAAAATTAATGTGGCAATTTCATTTGCTGCATTTTCGGAGTCAATTTGTATTAATATAATTAACAAACAGTGTTTAAGTTTGTCAAACACACAGCATATTGCTCTTAAATTATAGGTACTTACGTCACGTCATCCTTTATTTAATTAAACTTTTATCAATTAAGAACTAAAAATCTATTCACTTCAGATCAACAAGGTTAAGTAGGTAATGGAAAAAATGTTTCATAAACATAATTTAATTTTAAAGTTTCATGCCCCATTTTGATCCTTTCAGCCCGTAATCCTCCACATCCGAGCACACTCCTCCACCCCATTCATCACAAAAACTCTCTCCATACAATAACACCTTAATCGACAAACGCTTACTCCACTCTCTCTTAACTCACACCACAGTACAAAGAAACAGTCCAGAGGCGTCAAAGAAAAATCGTAACAATTTATTTTGGCGGGGTCGCCTCCAACTCTGAATAGAGAGAATTTTCGCTGTCCCGCCATTACCAGGCTTTCCACTCACAACGCCGTATTATGTAATCTCCATCATTAATTTGTTTCATTTTAAAATTTTTGAGCCAAACTTCAGAGCTTTCAAACTCTGTGGTCAGTAATAAAAGTTTAATAGTCTTTTTGTGAAATGAGTCGTTTATTTCGAGGGTTGCCACGCTTTGGTAATTGGAAAAAAGGAAATGCTAGATATGTAGTTGTTGCGATATAGCGCCAAGTATATATATACAGTCAAGTAGCAAGCATTGCCCTAATCCGGTTATAATTTGTGTAGGTGTTGAGATGAAATGTTGAGATATGACACAAAGACGGCTAGCGACTATTCCCTCCCTTATTTCCGAAACACTGAACCTAAAGTTCTTATCGATTAAAGGAAAACCTATAAGAAATCACCAATGGGTTTTAAAATAACATGTTAAAAAAAATATTCACACGGAATACTCTGCACGCAAGACCGACTCTTACTTGGCCGCTTTTACCATAATATCAAAAATTTTAGGTGTGTCAATGGCCGTTATTACCATGCTAAAACTCAACTGGTATAGTGCCTACGTAACCATAAAAATGGCATTTTGCAGAGTAGCATCTCAGTCACTCACAGCTGACAGTGCCCTCCTAAAACTTAATCTATAAAAGCTGAACTGTAAACGCTATCAGCCATTCTAAAAACGCTACCACTATAGTACCAATATGTCCGCTAAAATGGATGATGAAGAAAAAGTTCGCGTTTTGCAGAGTGGCATCTCCGTCACTCACAACTGTGGCAGTGTCCTCCTAAAACTCGATCTATTAACGGGTAAGTAGTTAGTTTCTGACTAGTCGGTTTTACGTGTCCTAGATAAGTTGAAGCTCTAACGAGTCATAGTGTAGGGATGTCGAGTAGGGTCGCCCTCAGACATGTTTTCTGAGGTTTAGACGAGATCTGGTATAGATATAGGTATGTACACTACCGCTCAAAAGTATTTGACCATCTACATTTTGTGAGGCCAAAGCTGTCATTAAAAACAAAGGTGTTACAGTGCTATTCTGTACATATGTCAAAGTAAAGGCTTGGGTATAGTGCTCACGAAATGAGCTGTCAATCCAAGTAATCAAGATGGATAACAGACCTGGAATGGCCCACTTCGTGAACACTTCACCCTAGCCGTAAGCCGACCGGCTGCAATTATCTTTTTAGCATAAGCATAAGCATAATCAGCCTATAATGTTCCTATTGCTGGGACACACGCCTCCTCTCGGTGAGAGGGAGTGGGCCGTAATCCACCATGCGGGCCCAGTGCGGGTTGGTAGATGTCACATGTCTTCGATTTTTTGGTTCTAGGACATGCCGGTTTCGTCACGATGTCTTCATTCACCGTTTTGAGAGTAATGGTGATGAAATAAATAAAACAAAATAAAGCGCCTACCTAGGTTCGAACCTACGACCTACAACTCGTAGGTAAATCGCAGTCTTGCTAGTGTGAAGTGAACTATCATTATATCTGAAACTATGGATTGACAGATCAGTTCAAACTCTCTGCACCTAAGTTCACGCGGTGAAATTTTAAAATTTCACCACCAGTCTACTGACTGGTAGTATTTTTGTGTGTTAAGGAATTTGTAATAAATAATAAAAAATATTATGAAGCTTTTTTCATATATTCAAACTTTTACAAAATAAATGCATACCTTTTTCTGGATGGTCACATATCTTTGAACGGTAGTGTATGTACATTTTAAATAGGTAAACAGGTCTTGTAGTGTCAGCTCAGCGATAACAGTATTACGTAAAGACTGAACGCCGTAAGGGGCTCAGCTCTTTACCTAGAAGGTTACACGATATTTCTCCGCTGGCAATATTTTCCTTAGAACTACTTACCTCGACGGATAAATAAGGCAAAAACCAATAACTAAAACATTCAAGAAACATTTTTTTATCTACAGAATTCATTTAGAATTCTGTTTGTTAACATCGTAGCATAGTTTATAGCAATATTCCATATGTATGTCACCCCTCAAAGGATATCTGCGTCAGCGATCATTTTGAATGTTTAACGCACCATTACACGTTGCCGTAGACAATATTTTCAAGTGAGATGAGTCAGCCATTTTATCCTTACCATAAGGTTCGATGAAAATATTGCTCGTATTGTTCAAGTATTTTTTTAGCTATGTATACCTAAATAAATGGTAGGTACTAGACAACTAGAAAGATACGTAAATAGAAGATAGGTACATATTTTTTTGTTATTAGAAAATATCTATCAACTTTATTTGTTGCTTTATTTTTTTATCTCCAAAAATATTAGGTAATGAGATCTTGTAGACAAATATTTCATAAAAAAAAATACGTAGGGAGTAAATAACTTTTGTATAATTAAATGCATATTAGAAACAAGCAACGAAGTGATCCTATAAGTGTTCCTGATAATAAGGCAACAAAAACACAAAGGGTTGTATTTTGAGAGATTAGGGAATCTCTTCAAAGTCAGACTGAACAGGCTTCTTCTGGGTACGCTCATTCCATCGTTGGCTTGGTCTCTGTCACCTCTGACCTAGAGAAAACCCATCTCAAATAAAAAAATAAATAAAATCTTGCAACCGACCATCCTTGAATTAATAATTCGAATTTAGAATATTTTGACAGAAAAAAAAAGAAAGAAAAATGTTTATTGCACAAAACAGACAGATGCAAAATAACTAACAGTAGTCTATTACTATAATTATTGTATTATTATTATTTCATTTCATCATAAGATTGACTCAATATTATTTGTATTGAAATAAATAAAAGATCCTAAAAAGATTGAGCTGCAATGCAATTGGAACTTTGATTCGAATGTCATAGAGTTAGTTTTTCGAAATCTTGATAAATTACTCGAATTTTTAATTCAAATATTTGGTTATCTAGAAGAACAAAATTAATTATTTTACCAAAAAAAGCAACTAACAACGCCAAACATAGAAAATTCTCGGAAAAGTCTTGTTTTGTTAATAAGTTCAAGATGGTTCTGGCATTACAATTAAAGAAACCCTTAGCCGCCCACAGGGAGTGTGAAAAGAAAATTATTTTTAGTAAGACAAAGTTAGGACGAATCTTCCTACACAAATGCTTATTATTCTTCAGTACACAAACTACGAACCTAGACATTATTAGAAACCTAAGTAGTCAACAGTACAGAAGTTTTTTGGAACATAATACTAGAGTAGCCGCCATATAAATGTGCAACAACGGGCATTGACCCACACGTATTTATTTATTTTTTTAACCGGTATCAAAAACAGAAATAAAGACATTAAGTCCTGAATCGACTTCTAACGTGATCTTCTCGAGAAATTCTCTAGTAATGAAAAACTTTTCATAATAAAATTTATTGTTCGCGTATCTACGAAGTAATATTAAGGAAAGGTCAATTTACTTAACTGCAAGTTTATCTGGCGCTTACCATAGACATTAGATACTTAAAAACCGGCCAAGTGCGAGTCGGACTCGCACACGAAGGGTTCCGTACCATAAACGTTATTTTTTATTATTTATTGTTATACCGGTAATAGAAATACACAATCTGTGAACATTTTAGCTCTCCACCTATTACGGTTCTTGAGATACAGCCCAGCGCTGACAGGCAGACGGCGGAGGCTTAGTAATAGGGTTTCGTTGGTTACCCTTCGGACACAGAACCCTAAAAAATCAACCGTTGACATGTTTTTTGAATCATCATACTGGCGTAAAGTCACAAGCAAAAATCTCTGTGAGACTCCGCTCTAACAGCCTACACCCTAACTACATAGTATACTTTTTTGCGAAAATCTATATTATAATCTAAAATTCTGTATGTTTGTGTGTTTGCTAATGTAATGCAATCATTGGTTGAGGAGTGCTGAACGGATTTAGACGAAATTCAGCGAGTAAAGCCGCTGAATAAGTTAATAAGATAATAATCAAACTGGATTCAGCTGAATACCAGTACTTTACGTGGAGCAGCTGCCTACCAAACCTCCACAACCCATTAACTGGGTAACACGGTACTCCTTAGAAAGACTGAAGTCAGATAGTCTGGCTTCTGACAATCCGTAACGACTGCTAACATTCTACAAATTACAGCCGGGACCAACGGCTTAACGTGTTTTACAGGGTACGGAGGAATTTCGGTATGTTAAAATGGTCACCCATCCACAGACCGACATCGACAAGTGTTGCTTAACATTGATCGACCCGTGCGGCTGTTATACTTTAGTCAAGAGCTCCTTAATACAATAATCTGCTGCCGACACTTTAAATGAAGATTCACAAAACTATATTATGTTTTCCCCAGTTTCCACAAAATACTACTTACAACTATCATCATTAGCCACTGATGTTCCCTTCTCAACCGGCTGCATTTTAGTTTTACCTACAAAAATAAAAGTAGAAAGTGGAGCAAACGTAAATAACTATCCTCAGCCGCTTATTAAAACAATTTAGGTTGACGGCATGAAAAAACGCTGACATACCTAGTAAACGTTTTAACCACCCACAGTATTTTTATTTATGGACTAGCTGACCCGCGCGGCTTCGCTCCCGTCAACTGGCTACCCTACCTACCCTACCTACCCTACCTACCCTACCTACCCTACCTACCCTACCTACCCTACCTACCCTACCTACCCTACCTACCCTACCTACCCTACCTACCCTACCTACCCTACCTACCCTACCTACCCTACCTACCCTACCTACCCTACCTACCCTACCTACCCTACCTACCCTACCTACCCTACCTACCCTACCTACCCTACCTACCCTACCTACCCTACCTACCCTACCTACCCTACCTACCCTACCTACCCTACCTACCCTACCTACCCTACCTACCCTACCTACCCTACCTACCCTACCTACCCTACCTACCCTACCTACCCTACCTACCCTACCTACCCTACCTACCCTACCTACCCTACCTACCCTACCTACCCTACCTACCCTACCTACCCTACCTACCCTACCTACCCTACCTACCCTACCTACCCTACCTACCCTACCTACCCTACCTACCCTACCTACCCTACCTACCCTACCTACCCTACCTACCCTACCTACCCTACCTACCCTACCTACCCTACCTACCCTACCTACCCTACCTACCCTACCTACCCTACCTACCCTACCTACCCTACCTACCCTACCTACCCTACCTACCCTACCTACTTTTTTTTTTTGTTTTTAAACCTTCCCTGTATTCTGGCGAAACTAACAAAAAAAGAATTATTTAAATCGGCCCCGCCGTTCTCGAGTTTTAGCGAGACTAACGAACAGCAATTGATTTTTATATATATAGATAATGTTGTCGTATATTTATCTACTCAGAGCTTTTTAGAGTTCTGTGAGTAGGTAAAAAGCGGATTAAAGGAACTTAAAACATACCTCGATGTAGACAATAGGGTTGTGTGCATGCGTTGCCAGCCTGGTGGGCAAGACCTGACTTATACCCTTTTTAACCGACTTCTTCCAAAAGGAGGAGGTTCTATGTTTGGCTGTATGTATTTTTTGTTTAAAGTAAAATAGTAGTAGTAAGTATAAAGTAGTGGATAAGTAGGTACCTACTTGGATTACAAACTGTACCTATCCACGAGAACACTGCCGACAAACTGTGCATCAGTTTGGCAGAAGATAATTATGTGTATTTTGTTCTAAGTTTCTTTTCTGGAATAAATAAATATATTAATAATATATATTATGCAAGAAAGTATTTAACTAATAATATTAAGGATCTCTTTTTCGTTGACCTGTCTGCTCAACGAGAGCCTCCTCAGATGTTGGTCGAGGCTTTTGGTAATTATAACATGCACGTATAAAAATTCTACCTTCCTAATTTCCTTCCTGATTGTGATATAGACTATGTTATCTCTGATTTAATGAAACAATAATAATGCCTACGAACAGTACGAACCCGAGGCGTGGGTCGACACGCACTTGGCACGTTTTAGTGTTGCTACCTAAAAAACTTCAACAGAGGTCGGACTAATAAGTCTCTAACAAGAACTAAGTAGACAAAAGTAAACACATTGGAACTCCAAACAGCAAAACCAATAAATAAGACCGGTAAAGGAGTAAGACTGACTGTCCACTGGAGCGGAGAGGAGAGGAGTCGAGTGGAGCTGTGCCAATATTACCCATTAATTTTGCTTAAAATCTCCGCTCCTCTTCGGTGAACAGGGATTTGCGGACTAATATAAAAAAAATCCATTCAAAACCGGGTAGCGGAGCGAGGCAGTGGAGCGGGGAAGGGGAAAAAAGGGGCTGCCCGCTGAAATAACTCATCACGTGACCTCCGCATAGACCGCAACTCCACTCTGTACTACCTCGCTTCGCATCAACGTACAGACACAGTCCGCAACTCCGCTCCGCATTTCTTCGTTGCTCCGCTTCGCTGCCTCGCTGGCTTTCACTTAACTGGGGCTCACTTTGCACGCTTTTGTGGAACGATTCAATTCAATTGATAAAGTTGTTCATTAGTATCTTAGAGAATTGCCACCTAAACATGGCCAATTAGTAATAAATCAAAATTGAAAGCCGAAGCCCCAATTATCTGGAGTCCTATTAGATAGTTACTGTTTAATTAATTGCTCTGATGGTCTGACTGTATAATGTCTACGTATAATGTACAGATATATTATCTCACTAGATAAGGTCTGTGTTGTGAGTATCTTGCATTAGATCTCTGTGAGGACTGTGTGGGCGTTAATGCGAAGAGATGAGATATGTGTTGTGTGCTCTAAGATGTTTTAATTAGATGTCTTATAATAGTAAGAAATAATACGATGAAGCTTAGTTTTGTTAAGCAGCTACGCGCTAGATTAAACAGTATATTTAGTGTTGCTATTTCAGTATTATGAATTACAGAACATTTACTCGATTCATATTCCAAACGTAGTCAGAAGCCTGAAAGTCTGAAACCCAATCTTGCCTGAAAGTCAGAAAGCAGTCGCTCCATGTAAAATATTTCCATTCCCAGTTGTCTTCTGTCGGGCCCGGATTTTAAGGGTGCCTGTCCAATACAACGGAGCGAGGCAGCGGAGCGGAGAAACGGACAAATTTTAACCAATCATGTCAGTCAAACTGTCAGTGACTCACGTGGTGCGGCGATTTTATGCAATGCCATTGGTTAAAATTTCTCCGTTTTTCCGCACCGCTGCCTCACTCCGCTATAATGCTCCCCTTAATCGGAAGTCGGCACCTCTGTCAAATCGGTGACAGACAAGTGCGAATACATCCGATTAAAATCCGGGCCCGACAGCCACCAAGTATGAATGGGCGTATACACTTGCATCGACCCTACCGTATTTGGGAAAAAGCTAGGCAAATGGATGGAAAGGGAACTTCTAGTAAAATATTATGTCTATTCCTTCATTCACGTTCGATCCTTTTCCACGAAATAACCTAAAGGCTTTCCATTTCCGTGAAAGGCTTAAGAAGTAAACTAATTAACATCCGCATATGAAGTACCCTAAACCACCATTCAACACTTCAATTCCACAAACCCTTTCAACCATACATTCCGAACCCAATATTAAATCTCAATAATTTCGTTACGCTGATCAATAGGTAATTAATTTGGGCGCAAACAAGCCCGGCTTATGACGTCACACCCGTGTCAAGTGTGAACTCTATATGTTTGGACGTTCATCGCAAGCCTGATAAGGTTGCCAATAACAGCCTCAAAACTTTCCCGAAGTACTTTCAAGTTGGACGGGCCATGAGAGTTTCGGTAATAGTGCTTTGACAACCCTGTTACCGTGTTCAAGTGGATTAGTGGAGATATTTTTAGAGTAGTGTGGTGTTTGGTGTATTGTTCAAAATCGAGGATGTACTTAACTGTTTTATCTTTCACAGGTTCTCTCTTCCTAATAAAATCCCTGGCCCAGTATTCTGCTACAGTAAGGACGGCCGCTGATGTACTCATGAGGTCCTCACGTGCATACGTAACAGGACATGTGGCGCAAGATGATGGGCCATATGGACCATAGGAACCGTCCGAAAACCTCATGAGTACCTACGTCAGAGCCTCAGAGGCGATTTTGATGTAGCCGAATATTGGGCCAGACAATGGATTTAATTAAGAATTTATTTTATTAGTTATCGACACTCTAAGAAGTAGACTGTGTTAGTTTTGTGGAAAAGCTGTGTGAATCAACTTAATTATGACCTAGGTTTTTTTTAAGGATAGGAAATCATCAAATGACTCCTCCCGCTCTGGGCGGAGAAGAAGAAAGCGTCAGACTCTTACTGACGAAAACCCATCCGTGTTCCTCGTAAAGCCCTTTGCGTTCCAGGGCTGCGGTGACTGTTCCGAACAAATTCCGCAACCCTGGTCTAGGTCTATATAGTGAAATTGTAGTTGCGGCCCACTTCCTCTGACAAAGAGGACGATTTAATAGTAAAAAGCCTTTGATGGTATAAAGATGACAGTGAGCAGCTTCTCATTCTGCATAGAAAAAAAATAAAACCGACTTCCAAAATTAAAGTTATCTTTTACTTTGTGGTGTTTTGTTTTTGGAAGTCGGTTTTATTTTTTTGTTAAAAAGTTTTTTTTTAGTTTTTTGAAACCACAAGCACAGCGTTCCGGCGTAATTTTATGTTATGAACTGGTGTAAACAATCAACAGACATGCGATTACAGAAATCCCGATCCATTTGCTATCATTAATTGAAGAGTTCCGTTGCCTACCTCCAAAGTTCTTCATAAGATCTTCACCAAATTTAAATGGGACCAGTCCGAAGAGAGAAGAGAATTTTTAAAATTGGTCCAGAATTGGCGGAGAATTCGGTGAACATACATAAAAAAAGCATACATACAGCCGAACATAGAACCTCCTCCTTTTTGAAGAAGTCGGTTAAAAATGAGGATCTTCCGACCAGTCGGGTTATGTGTCTATTACTCTCCGATGGTTTTTCTCGGGTTTCTGTATGTCTTTAACACGCAAATAACTTTTATATGGGCGGGGACATAAAGGAACGGCCTTAGCCAAACTGGCTTTTGGAGTCAATATCAAAAATAATAATAGAAACGAAAGAGCTTCTACCTGCTAATCCCTCGAACGTGTGACCTAGCTCTATAAAAGATAAGAAAAGATCTTGTGACCGTCCCAAAATACGACCAAGGGATTATTTGAGGGATAATCTGTAGCTTTGACGTCATAATAACATCAAACAGGCCAAGTAAAGTAGATAACTGCCTGAAATACGGGTAAAACCTAATCCTAGCTTCCGCAATATTCTAAAACAAATTGAAAAACGATGAAATGACGAAACAAAAAAGTTTTCTAAAGAAATGGATTAGATACCTAACATTTCCATGAATTTCATCATCTTTCAATTTATTCTATGAATTTCATTAATCTTACAACAACTCACACGTAAATCTACTTTACCAATGAAATTGACTCTGACGAAGCTGCTAGCAAAGATTTTTTCCCAATATAGAAATGAAAATAGAATGTGCTACTCAAGAAGAAAAACACGATTTTCAATTTCGCATGCAGCGAATACACGAAAAAACAGTATCTCTGTTTTTATAAGTAAATTAAAACAAAGATCTTTGCAGGGCAGAGCGTTTACATCAATCCGTTGAGGAATAGAAGAAAATAAGACAAATTGATGCTGCCTTTGTTAGGAGGACAAAGGCCGTTTAATATCACTTACGTATGTGTTGGAACATATTGAGATATTAACGTTCAGTTTCACGTGGCAGTGACCGAATTACGAGGTCAAATATCGTCCTTGTGATGACGAGGCACAAGGAAAATTCTTTATACTCAAAAATATTTGCTGTACCTACACACGTTGTACTGGTTGACTGGCAGATAATGCTTTGTTGCTTGTTTAAATAAATAACAAAACATTTTTCCAAACATTTGAAGCAGAAGAAGTGAATGAAAAGACAAGGCAAAGTCGAAGCTATACGAGACATGTCTTGTATCGAAATTATTTGTGAAACGTAAGAGAGAGGTAAGGTGGCCCTGACATCACCCCTTTTGCAATTTAGCGGCAAAACAAAGCTTACTCAGGACGTCAGAGCTCAGATTAAATAGATTGAATCAGCTAATTGAGAACGCTGAGCTACAACGCGAGCACTTTGTTTCATTCGAAACGCAACGAATCGCTCGCTCGACGATATTGGAGATCAACTATGTATTCCCGCTACATTTGTGATTGTTACACCGATTAACTGTGAACGCCACTAGTGGAATAGTACGCATCGCTAACAGTCGACCGCTAACTACATGCCATATGTACGCAACCTAATAACAATTACTGCCGCGTTCCAAATAATGACGCGAACATACTAGCTACACATCGCAACTCGTTCCTCTCAATAGTATCGTTTCACAAAACATACAATCTTTTCTTTTACTACTTCCCAGGTGTTTACTATTTGATTTTATTACGTATCCAGTCCGATATATTAAAGTTTCAACGTTTGTTTCAACGTTTGCGGACAACTCCATTGAATGTTAATGCGGTTGCGGCGCTCAACAGCAACAATATTGTTTTATGGGACAACCGACCGAGTGTTTTCCACAACGCTATGTTTTGATTGCTCCGTAAATCACACACACGGAACTATTGTGGCCGACAAATGCAGATGAACATTTTTAACTAACGACGCAAAATGTCATAACGTAGTAAAAAGCATGTTATCATGCGAATTGGATAAAGGATTTTGTGAAGCGTTATCATTCCGATTTTTATTTTTAAGTAATATTTTTGATTTGCATAAACAAATTAAACAACAAGGATATGACATATTCCACTCTACTTTTGACACACAGTGAAGTGACATTTAGAAGTAAACCAAATTGGATTTATTTACGGACCGTTCTCATGTGAAAATGCTGAATGCAAGACTGCCTTTGCCACTCACCCGGAACGCATCTTGACATTCATTTAATTTCGTTTTTCCCGCTCAATTTCCAGCCCTTTCTCGCCGGACAGCTAATTTGCACGGAGACCGTATTAAAAGTGGAACTTTCGAATTTTCTTTTGTTAGAATTGAAGTTTGTATGTCAAACCAAAGTTATAACATACATTTTGTTTCCTTATTTGTCTCACTTTGGTTAAAATGGTTACTTATATTTTTTGTATAGCTTGAAATACAAAAATAAATCATAAATATCAACATGAGCAAAATACAATTTACTTATTATTTAAAAGTTCTATTTCCCTAACATTTGGAAGCGAACTTCATTAGTTAAGGTAATTTGCGATATAACAAGTTTAAGCAAACTTCTTGCTGCTTAGCTGCACTCGAACTAAGCTAAGAACGTACGGCTAATTATTGCTACCGACCTATTTCTATAAAGTGGGTCTAGCCTGTTCACGAATGTTTAACTTTAATATTATCCCTGGTTTACTTATTTAGCACGGATGCACCTGGGATTTCGATTCTTAATTGTACACCAAAACAACTAAAAACACAGTGAAAGTTAAGAGGAAATGCTGGCGGTGAGACTTTGTATGGAACAAGTCATAATTCGAGGTTTGGTTCTCGACTGTTTTCTCCTCCAATATTACACCGATATAAGAGTTATTTTACAAACTGAATAAGAAGGATGTATACTGTGTCTCTATGTATTTTATATTTATTTTTTTTATTAATAGTTGCCAAATTTGTACACTAGGGCTCTGTTGACCCACGTGGGAGTTCAGTGCACCTCGGAGGTGGACCGCAGCGGTCTTTGCTACCGCTGTGGTCAGCCCGGTCACAAGGCCGGCTCGTGTAACGCCGCTACGCCGCACTGCGTTGTATGTGCGGCAGCTAGCAAGCCGGCCGATCACTGGGCTGGAGGCAAAGCCTACGCTCCACCCACCAGAGGCAAAAAGAAGGCCTCCACCACCGCCGTCACCGCGGCCGCCGCCACTGCGGTTGCCATAAGAGAGCCCTCACAGGGGACTCAGGAGGAGGCTGAAATGGAGTATAGCAATAACGGCTCCATTACGCCTCCTCCAGGCGAACATCAACCACTGCGCCGCTGCTCAGGACCTGTTTGCAAAGCATGGCACAGTGGTTGATTAACATCGCCGTGGTCGCTGAGCCGTACTTTGCCCCGCCCAGGGATGACTGGGTGAAGGACCTGAACGGCTCAGTGGCCCTGGTTTCGTCGGCCGCCGCCGGTACCCCGTCCCTCGAGAACGTCAAACGAGGACAGGGGTGCGTAGCAGCACGGTTCGGGGAGATTGTCGTGGTAGGGGTATACTTCTCCCCGAACCGAACTCTCGCCGAGTTCCAAAACTCCCTGACGGAGTTGGGCGTCGTCGTCGCCGGGTATCGTTCCGGTCCCGTACTCGTTCTCGGGTACTTCAACGCCAAGCACTTGGCTTGGGGTTCCCGTTATACGGACACGCGGGGTAGGATGGTGGAGGATTGGACTCTGGAGACAGGTCTGGTCGTCCTTAACCGGGGGTTCTGTCCCCACGTGTGTGCGGATGCAGGGTGAGTCCGTGGTGGACATTTCGTTCGCCAGCCCTGCTCTGTAACCACGTGTTCAAAAAAAAAGGGCTCTGATGACAGTTATTTATCGGGCAATTATGAGCATTTTGTGAGAGTTATAGTGCTTAAACGGTTAATAAATTATCAAAATGGAAAACATAGGGTCACGGTAATATATACCGTGACCCTATGTTTTCCATTTTTTCTGTTTGTGAAATATTTCTTAAATCGGTCTAATATTGGAGGAGAAAACAGTCGAGAGCCAAACCTCGAAACATGGCTTTTTACATACAAAGTCTCGCCGCCAGTATTTCCTCTTAACGTTCACGTTCAAAAGCGAGCTTCACTCAAAGTTTAGTTTTCACAATCATCAAAAATAATTATGAACATTATTTTTAATTTTATAAAAAATGTCGCAAACTTGTGAACAAATAATTGACAAACATGCAGAGACCAACATTGCCTCATTGGTATCGTGATACTTTTCTGTTTTTGTTGAATTTATTATACACGCATGTAAACTAAAATATGAGATTTACATTCACATCAGATAATATTTTATTTCAGTAGTGGTTATGCAAATAGTTCTGAATTGCTCAATAGTGTTGTAATTAAACTTTATCGGCCATTTTATATAAAGCCTGAATCATTTGAACAATATAAACTAATAAACGTTTAATTGTTATCGCTAAAATAAACGTTTAACTAATGCGATATGTATATCTATTGATTCATAACCTTTATATTGGAGAAAGATAAAATTAGGTTATATTTTATCTATGGTGAAATGAGCTGAATCTTCGTTTTAGTTTTCCTGAAATCCTTACTATCCTTACCATCCTTACTTAATTTTATAAATACAAAAGTAACTCTGTCTGTCTGTCATACTTTCACGCCAAAGCTACTGAACCGATTTAAATGAAATTTGGTACACAGATAGCCTGGGCTACTTTATCTCGAGAGTATGTTCCCTAGGGACCACGCGGGCGAAGCCGCTGGCAGACGCTGGTATAAAATAAACAAACCAACAGCATTTCAGATTTTACCGTAGTAAAATAAACGTATTCCTTATTAAAACTCGTATATTGTTGGCATTCATACAGAAGTTGTAAGCGAGCGTAAGAATATGTACCAGGCAGTTATAAATTGTAAGGTTTAACGGAAAAACTTTGCTATCGTCGGTCGCCTACGTACCGCCAGCCGATTTACCTCCTCGAGATAACGAGTTCCGTACTACCCTAGTACCGACCTGTTGGGGGATATTTTTTAATTTTCTAATCAATATGCGGGGAAAAAAAGCTTAATTTTCGTCGGAGACAACACCTTTTGTGGCGAACTTTCCCTATGGGCTGTTAGGACGGACAAACTTGAAACTTGGAGGAAGGTACCAAAACAATGGAGAGTTTGGAAGATAAGCTGATGGAGGGATATTAAGTAACCCCGCGAAAGTTATAATTTTTGGATCATACCCGTTTTGTGGCTCGGGGGAGTGGAACCTTTAAATTTAACAATTTTGTGAGAAACTTTGATAGCGAGCAAAGAAGAGTTAGCACTTAATCGTAAATGTAAATATCCGATATATTATTAGAACCATCTCTCGCGTTAATACGAGTACCTATAGATTTTCGCTTGAAAAGGAGACTATAAGCATATCCAGGGTCCTATCTATGGCCGTATACAGAAAGAAAGATGGTAGCCGGCGCCGATCTGCCAGCGCTTATCGGAGCTGGTCCATTCTGGTAACAGTTACATAAAGCAAGCAGATTGAAGCTTCTTGTTCATTTATTTTAAATGGCTGTTCACTTGTTCGGCGCTTATCGGCGCTTGTTCATTTAAATGCTTGTGCCGGTTACCTGTGTGGACGGGTTCCTGTTATAAACTATTTATTACAGAGATAAGATTCGTCAAAATCAGTTCAGTTCGCATTTGTAATATTTGTTAGGATTTTGATTTACGGGACATCACAGGTGCTCTATCATGTGAGTTAACTCTACACAAGCATTAAGGTACCTGCCATTTCTCTTTTCATTTTCTAGAAGAACCAGCGACAATACACTACAGCCACCGTAAACTCATAAAGTGCAATTTCCATCTTACATAAACAGGAACTACGATCATATGTTAATCTAAAGCATACGTTATAGTTGTTGCGTTAAAGGATGGCATTAGTAGTCATATGGACCCACCTACATTTTTTGACATTATTTAGCTATTAAAAAATTTAAATAAAGACACAACTTAATTCCGCCTAGCCCGTTCCATCATCGGACTACAAGACGTCTAACGATTCATGATAGAGATGCCACCAATACACACAAAACGTTTTGGTTATATGTAATTTCAAGAGCAAATAGTGCATGCTTCATCGCTTTCATAGAATATGGTCAAACACGTGTCAATCAACAACAAACAGAACTGTTGTGGATCTCAAGGTTTTGTTAATACTGTAAAATGATATACATCTTCGATGAACACTCAAACTATGTGTCATTTCTCATGCTATAACTCAACATGTTATTCCCATACGCAACAACTATATGCATACAACATGACGTCACAGATGCAGGGTGTAGCTAAAAGTTTCACACAACATGATTTTTCCTCTAGAGGCCGCCAGTCAACAAAAATCAACTTATGAAAGCCGAGTACAGAAACATTTTATTCGTTTTTCGTGCGGCTCACCGCCCTTCCGCCGCTAAAATCTACGGCGCTTGCAATATTAAATAACAAGATTTTTATTTGCTTTAGTTAACAATGTTCTACAACACACAGAAGGCAATGTTCTATGGCAATTTTGTAATTTAAGATTAAAATGTTGTATCAAAGATCTTAACTAGTATTGTAAATGGGAATGTCAATGTGTTTGTTACGCTTTCTCGCCTAAAACGTAGAACCGATTTTGATGGATTTTGGTACAATACCGATGAGAACCTGGAGACGGTTATACGAAAGAAGCCTAAAAAAATATTAAAGATTTATTTTGATTTTACTATAATAATTATAAATAAACCTACAGGGAGCTCGTGGCTAAACTATAACAGCCGCACAGGTCGGGCCTATCTATAGTAAAAAAAAAGTAACGCTTATCGCAGTCGGTCTGTGGATGGATGACCATCTTAACATACCGAGATTCTTTCGTGTCTCGGAAAGCACGTTAAGCCGTTGGTACCGGCTATCATTTAGAGATATTTGGCAGTCGTTACGGATTTCCGCCAGTATTTTAAAAACCTAACGAACTTCAAATACTGTTTGTCATTTTATCGAATAAAGTTTCGACTTTTGGTCTTATGAGTCAATGGTGAAGAGTTCTCGACTTTTCTAGTCAGCTACGTATCGACAATCCCCTGAGCGTTGCCTGTCTGCTAAAGTTACACATGTTGGCCTGGTACAGTCAACGACACAATTCGATAAATACTGGTGTTCAAAATCTATGTTTTGGGCAAAATATTTATGTTGAAATCGGAACGGAAATTACATTTTCTATTATATGAATTGTTTTGCTATTATATGAAGTACAAAAAAAGCAAATATCGAATAATTTAATATATATTTAAATGGTATATGAAAGTAGCATTGTTAATAATTTATTGCCGTTGTCGCTGATCGTACCATCATTACAACATGTTTTGCTACTGCTGTTCCAACATTAATATGCTAAATATTTAGTACTCAGCAAAATTTTACAACTTCAAAACTTGTTGATTCCAACTCCGAAGATCGTCAAAAAACTTCTCCTTCAATTTATTACGAGCCGTCAGCCCAGTCGACTAGTTACCAACTTTACACCGAACACAATTTGTCTATCTGTAGCCTCTCCCAGTTTACCTTCATTTGGACTGTTTTTGTACTTAACTGACTTTTAATTAACTAAACGGTAAGTGCTGGCTCTCGACTTGGCACTTGTCAGAAGCAGAAAGTTTCGAATGTCTAGCGTAAATAATAGCGTTTAATATGTCGGATATCTAAGAACGCAATAAGTATTTAAATGCTCGAGAGCAGTAAGCTGTGTATCAGTTCCTGGATTCGGGTCTTCTCTGCTAAAATCGGCCAAGTGCAAATGGGACTCTCATACGAAGAGTTCCGTACCAAAAACCGAAAAAAACTCGCTTCTTGTATTGGAGCTCCCTTTAATTTTTATTATTTGTTGTTATAGAGGTAATAGAAGAACAGACTCTGTGAAAATTTGAACTGTCTACCTATATCGAGTCTTAAGATACAGCCCGGTGACAGATAGACAGACGGATGGATATCCATTCATCCGTTACTAAGCCTCCGCTGTCCATCTGGACAGACGGACAGCGGAGGCTTAGTAACAGGTTTCCCTTGGTTACTCTTTGGGAACGGAACCCTAAAAACGACGGAATACGCAGTTGACGAATTGACTAAAGTAGGGTATTTTAATCTCGGTTTGCGTTTGCGGCGATAAAGTTGAATGTTTTAAGAAAAGTGTGTCTTATGCCTTGACTTGTCTTAGAAAGTCTTGACTTTGTGATATTTCTAAAACTTTTGATCTTAGATTTGAAGAGTCTACGTTATTTTTTAGTATCTCATAATTTATTTTTATCAGAAACCGCTCTTTATGGTAGTTTGGTAATCTGAAAATACTACTAAAATCAAACCTTCTAAAACCTGTGTGCTTATTTATTTTATAAACTAGTTGACCCGCGCAACTTTTATTATTTTCCCGCTCGTATTGGTCTTAGCGTGATATAATATTATACTAGCTTCTGCCAGCGACTTCGCCCGCGTGATGCCTAGGGAACATACTCCCGAGATAAAAAGTAGCCTATGTCCTTTCTCAGGCTGTAGACTGTTTGTGTACCAAATTTCATTTAAATCAGTTCAGTAGTTTTGGCGAGAAAGCGCGACAGACAGACAAACAGACAGACAGAGTTACTTTCGCATTTATAATATTAGTAAGGATAGCCTACCTCGATAAATGGGCTATCTAACACTGAATGAATATTTCAAATCGGACCAGTAGTTCCTGAGATTAGCGCGTTCAAGTAAACAAACTCTTCAGCATTGTAAATATGAAATTCGTTCAGAACCCTTTGTACGAGAGTCTGACTCACACTTGGCCAGTTTTTTTTTTTATCATGACATAACTCACCTCGTCTAGAAATCTTTCTCATTTGGTAGTCCGAAAATATTACAAAAAGCAAACCTTTTAAAACATGTGTGCTTATACTGCCCTCTAAGTATTTTTTTATTGAGTTATCAAAGTACAGGAAAGCGCTAGATCTAACTAAAATAGGGCTGCAACAAAACTATAGCACGCAACGAAAAATGAAACACAACTGGCCCGCTAATCCCGAATTCCCTGTGAAATAACAGGTGCTCGTAAGTATTAGCAAAACGGCGATTAATATAAAAGGAGTGCAGCACGTAAACACATCAGTGGTATGGTGCCAAGAATCCCAAGCGTGTACTTAGCGCGAGCCGGCCGCCACCCGCCCGCGATACATGAGGCTGGAGGGGAGGCGGCAGGCAGAACAGAGGGCTTAGCACGAATATTTTTGACGTCTAGTAAAATTTTACTACAACTAAATGCTCATTTTGCGCATATTATTTATTTGATTGGATACTACATTCATATTTTTGAATGACACAAATTGTGTACTGTAAGGTACAAGGATCGGGGCGAAGCGGTAGCTAGTTATAAAAACTGATGGAACTTTTAAGGATTATTATATTTTACGTGCGCTCTTAAAGGAAACTCTTACAGAATCTTACAGAAAATACCAACACCTTCTCATGTTATTATTTTAATTGCCACCTAATCTAAATCTTCTTAAATCTTCTAAGGCTTATATCATTGATGAGGTTGCACATTCCAAGGAGGATGTTCTATAGTACTTATGTCGCATAAAATTAAACCAAAATACTATGGGGTTGCAGTTTTTATACTCAAAATTCACTTATGGTTAACGTTAAATATTCGTGCAAAGCCCTCATTCAGTATACATCTAATCGTGAAAACTAATCTGAAGTATACTTGAAGTAAGCCGTCAAGAACCAATAAAATCGCACGCGCTGAGCGAGGCTAGATAAATGAAGCGACTCTATTGGTTCTTAACAAAGACATCCCTCGCTTCGCATCCTCACATATCTGGTGGAACCGCAGCCTTAGAAGGAATGACAGCTCACTTCACCTTTTCCACCTTTAAGTTTTCACGACAAATAAACCAACAAAAGTATTTATAGTCTGCTTTTTTTAAATCTCAGAGACTAAATTGACAAGTGCTAATGGCAAACTGACATAGATTTCAATAGCATTTAAGTCAGTTTAGACATTTGCAGTTATCAATTTAGTGTTCTGGTTTTATAAGTTGTGTTGTGTAAGTTGTTTTATTTATCTAAGGGTGACGACAAATGTACGTAATTTTGTGAATTGTAAGTTGCGTAAAATGAGTAACTATTACTAATAGTAAGTAATTTTCGATCGGATTGACATAAGCCACTATATTTTTTCCTTCTTTTCCATCATCGTAATCGCTGATCGTGATCGTCTCTATATCTGCATCTACATTTGTGTTTCAATTAGTTACGCTGAATAAGTGTTGGATTTTTTGGTACCTTAAATGCGTCTTTAATCAAACTCAATCTGCATAAGAAAACTTATTTCATTGCAATACTGAAATTTACGTATGGTAAATCCGAGAAAATAGGAGCAGTGAAGCCTGCAATCAACCTTGTAGATACGTTTACCCTTTGATCATGTCATGAATTAATTAAGAATTGCTCATATATCACAAGTGAGTTCAAGATCAAACCGCTGACATTCTCGTTTTATGGTCTGCGCTATAAATAGCTTTCTCCAAAGTTCTTAGGAATTTTGAGGTGCACCGAACTATTGAGAACAGTTTAAAGTTCACTAATGGTAATGAAAGGGCGAACGCACGAAATTGAAATTTTCTCAGAATAATATCATTCTTTATCACATTCTCGTCCAATATCTTTATTGTTTAAAGCTGCATAAATTTAAAATTACTATTTTGTAGTGACATTCGAACTCAACTTTGGAGAATAGTTCGAGAATACACGAAAATGAGGACGTCAAAAATTTGACTTGTCAACAAATGAGTTCAATGTTACAAACATGTTCAATTCTAATTCACATCACAGATGCAAACTGTTAAAAACACCTACTAACATATGGGATATAATAAAAATACTGTTCATTGTATACCATACAAAAATACATTCGGTTCTCAAAAATAAAAGGTGAAACATTGGGTAATTAGCTTTCAAGAGAGTTACGTAACTTACCTACCTGTGATGACCACGTCTCACCTTAAGCATTATTATGCTGTACAATGTACATCTTGTATAATTCCACCGTCTGTCCGCTTGGACATGACTTACAAGGTGCATCACAAAGCGAGCGGAAACCTCCGGCTGTCAAGCATTCAACACGATGATTGACACACAGCCGTTGTAACTTGAGCCGAGAGGAAATTAATACTTGAAGAGGACATGACGTATACAGTTATAATAAAGTACTGGTTATAGATAAACTAGCTTTCTGCAGTGGTATCGCCCGCTCGAATTACCACGATATGAAGTATCATGAAGGCATAAAGTCACTCAAAGGGTAATGGAGAGGACAATGCTTGGAGTTTCCTTGCGTGATCGAATCAGGAATGATGATATCCGCAAGAGTTAGTTTGGCGGTTCTTCAGGTAACGTTGGTTACGTTACCTGAAAGACTGCCAAACTAAAGTGGCAGTAGGCAGGGCACATTGCGCCCAGAACAGATGGTCAATAGGGCTGAAAAGTTCTGGAGTAGCAACCGCGTACCGGAAGGCTCAACGTTGGAAGGCCTCCCACAAGATGGACCGATGACCTGGTGAGGGTCGCAGGTAGCCGACGGATGCAAGACACATAGGACCGGTCGTTGTGGCGACGCTTGGGGGAGGCCCAACAGTGGACGTCTTTCGGCAGATTTGATAATGATCATGTAGTATCAAGTCTCTTAATCGAAATTCCGTCGTAATCCGTTCAACCGTTGGAACGTAATTGATTAAAATCTTACAGCTCTATCACAAAGATTATTTTAGTAGAAATTAGGAGAGAAAACAAACACATCGTAACATGGGCTCACGGCATTGAGCCCATGTTACCGCATGCTGGCAAATACACAAAGGTACTCACAATCACAAGTTTAGAATGTAGTTTTAGTATGTTATATTTATAAAAAAAAACGCTACCTGGAAGCTGTAGAGCAGTAACAAGCTTTAATAAAATTTAACAAGGAAAAATACCTACCTACAGGCAGTCTAACGGATGTTTTCATCCGGCTTAAGTATCTATTTTAGTGAAATAAAAACATACCGAGAAAATTATTCTTCTTCTTCTCGAGGAATATCATAGCGGACTTCCACATGAATAAAAAAAAATATTCAGAAGAAAATGATCAGAGTGCACACTTCTTCAATTTTTTTATCAGTGTTCGCATTCACATATGTCAGTCGCAATCGGTCAAAAATCTATGGTTAGGCATTTCTGACAGATATCAACTGAAATGCAAATGCGAACGTTGCTTTAAAATTTGTAGAACTGACCCTCTAGTCATTTTAACTTGCTTGCTTTCTGAATAGTCATCTCTTCTACTGAAAAACGCAGAGTTACAAGACAGTTGAATAGTTTTTCTGGGACTCGTCGGGCTTGATTGACTTGGCGTTTTTCTGGTGGTCGCCACTGTTGATTCTGGCTTTCAGGAGTTGCAGTGGTTGGGAATGTGTGGCGGGCTTGCCCTAACCAGCCAGGCTATTCTGTAAACATCTCACCATGAAAACATAGATGGAATTTCATCTTGTTTCTTGTATGGATTGACAGCTCACTTCATGTTCACTTCAATTTTGTTTATACAGAGAGCTCACCTTGTGAGAGGCCTTCCAACGTTTCGCCTTCAGACACGCAAACACCAAAGTAAAATATCATGCCATAACTGAGACCAAATTAAATATAAAACCAAACGCAACACAACAGTGGTTAATAGCATTGGTGCCAGTTACATTTGGGCAGCTACCCAAACGCAAACTTGATACTAAATATTCGAATCAGCTTTATCGTTTGGCATATTAACAAACGCTCCTGATAATTTTGTACTTAATTTTAACTATCCAGGCTATTGAACTTCAGTTATATACTTGTGTAGATGGTTAATATAAGTCTTACTAGTTTTTTCCTGCAGTTTTTCTACCATACCCCATTAAACAAAAATTAGAAGCGTTCAATTATTTTACAATTACAAGAATATGACCAACACATTTGTTAGTAGGTAAATAAAAGCGAAAAATGCGCCTACGCCGTAGCATCGTAGCAGAGAGCTACGACCCGGCTACGAATATTCGTATGTGATATCTATTTCCAACGATATACGTTTTCAATCTTGTCTTTCTGTAAGCTAATAAGTAATTAGTTTGTGTTTGACATACCGCAATCAAGACTTATTACGTCAGTGCGTCTCAACACAACGAACATTACTGAGAAGCTAGGTGCGTTCCACTACGTTAAATGTAATTTAAACTTTTAACCGTTTCTGAAGTGTTAAACTACACTTCTGTACTCACATGCACTTGGACTGCAAGGCTTCGGTATGTTTACAGCACACACACAAACACACCATCACACACATACAACCGTCCAAAGGATGAATTTCGAGTTCCAACACAGGTTTACATTGTACAATGAAGATTTATTTGTATTGCTGTATTCAAGTATAACTTTGAGAATGAATCGAGGATTTGAATATATGTAAGTGTAAGAATGAGTAATGAGGCTTGAAGTCTTTGTATTGGGTTTTGGATTTAAATACGTTTGGAACTTTATTAAGTTCGATATTTGTAAATGCATGAAAAGGAAAGATACTTTGCTTATCTACTGTATTTATTTTAATTTAATCGATTCATCAAAGAGAGAATGGGCAGCAGCGTTCTCTGTAAAATTTAACATCATACACTGCAATCGCCAACATGGCTGCCTGGCGATTATGGCAACACCCCCACCCTAAATTGGGGGAGGTCTGTCCAGAAGAGGACGTTTTTCGGCAGATTATGTTGATGATCAAAGAGAGAAAATATGTTATAAATAAATACTTTCTCAGTAAATTAAATTCTCCGAATTAACATTATAAAACATTAATACTCGTAAAAACGTATCTTATATTACAAATGAAAATGATGCGCATCGGCAAAAAACTGTAATGCCCCGATACCAACCGGCAATGCGACGCAGAAACAAAATAATATTTTCACACGGCAGATTAAAAACATGCATTTTTAACGAACCTTTGTCGTCGGCGCCTGAATATTATTTTAATCGAAAACAGAACTTTTAATTAACGCGACACACTTTGTATAACATAATCTGAAAAAAAAACGGATTAAAAACCTGAAAAGGACGCATGATTAATTTTTTTGTTACAAGTAATGAAGGTCTTTGAGATTTTATGTAATAACATCCTCTCATTATGAAAATAAGAGATGTGTCTACAACACAATATTGTAATCTATTGATTACAATGTTAATCTTTACCTAATTTAGAATCCTGTTCGATTCTAAATCAAATCGAATCAAATTTCTAATAACCCCATCGTATCTCTACGTTGACGTCGCGCCTCAGTGAACTTTAGGTCACGCCTAGGGCTAGGGGCCAGGCGAAGAAAGTCTGACCAGTAGTCCTAGGCGAAGCCTAAAACTGTTGGGCCAAAACGACCCCACAGACCTGATCTGCCGGAAGAAGTCTTGCTCCTTATCTCTTGCCTTTACAGGCTGGCCGGAGTAAACACTGACGAGAAACAGAGCTCTCACCTCTTCCTTGTCTTAATCGGCCAGTCTATGTAGAGATTATTGGAGCAGACGTATTGCGCTGACGTCGAGGTATCATGTAGTCTTCCACGAAAACGGCACGATACTTCTTGCCAAAATCTTAGAAAAACTGTACACTTGTAAGAAAATTATAGCTTTTACGATATCATCTATTTGAAAAGTCCATAATAACCCTTCGATCTCTGATTCGAGTCGGAAAAATCACCACTTTTCCGAGTTCGACTATACATGCGATATACCGCGACATAAATTCGAGAGCTACAATGCGTTCGGCCTGTGCACAAACAATTTGTAAACCAATTTTCTACAGAAGGGATTATATCGAGCATTTTCAGAATAATTCTTCGTTTCCTTTCCGTTGAATATTCCGATGACTTACGTTATTAAATTTCAACAGATCGCCTTTTAATTTGCTCTTCATGTATTTTCAGTTACTAACAAAGTAAAATAAACAATTCTATAAAATACGGAATGATAAATTGGATTCGCAAATCAAATATTTTTGGTTTCTGTATGGTGATTGCCTAACCTTTTTATTTCGTCTATTTGTTGTAAAAACCATTCTCTTATTACGACAATCGTTACGAAAGCACTAGATTTTATTAAACTATCTACTTACTCGCCGAACATTTGTAACGTTTCATGCTCTGAACTTTTTAGGGTTCCGTTTATGTTTAGCACTAGCTGCCGCTGTCCATCTGTCTGTCTTCCAGGTGTCAGGTGGCTGAATATTATGAACCGTAATGGGTAAAGAGTAGAAATCACAATTTGTGTTTCTATTGCCGCTATAACATAAATTAATAAAACAAAATCACGTTTCTTGTATGGGGTTTTATGTAGGACTCCTTCCGCTCCGGGCGGAGCAAAAGGGAGTGTCAGACTCTTACTGACTAAAACCCCTCCGTGTTCCTCCTAATGTTCTTTGCGTTCCAGGGCCGCGGTGACTCTTTCGTACAAAGTCTGCAATCCTGGCAGGCACTGACTGGCCCTAGAGTGCGAATCCGATTTGCACTTGACCGGTTTTATCTGTACATTCTGTTATTTTAACTGGGCTATTGAGAGATCCTTTTTATTTGGTACACTATTAGTGGAGAAATAACTTCGACATTTTCTTCTTGAACACAGTCCATGAGTCTTATAGAGCCACTATACAACTAACTTAAAATTAAAACTCAAAGAAATTGCGGTGGGAGCGTTTACGAACGCACTTAAGCAGCCCCTTTCAGCCAATTAAGTTTAACTTGCTCAAAGTATTAACTTGTTTAGACGACAGACTGTAAATACTGCTTATGTTTCTATTCGTGCTAAAATCACCGGTACTTCCAACTTATTGTCGTGCTTACTATAAATTGAATTAACTTGCGGTTCTAACTGGGAGCTACAATATCGATTTTAAGAATTAAAAGATTCACTGCAAAATAGTATTGAACATTTTAGTATTATACAGCATTTCTCGTTGGGCGACGTTATTCCCAATCATTGCAATTCTTAAAACCAGAATCACCAGTGAAAAGCGTCGAGACAATGAAGCGCGGCGTGTCCCGGAGAAATGAGTCAACTGTCTTGTATCCTGGACGAAATTAACAGTTTCAAAAACAACATTTTAAATTTGCACCTTACAGAGCATGAGAACAGAGCTGAGCTCATAGGTCTTTCGTAGTATTTATTTAATAAAATCGAAGTAAAACTTTAATGATTTATTTCTTAACTATGAAAATATTAGCTCTACTTTAACCGGATAATCTTACCCTTTATCGGGCAATTCAAAACCCAGCTTTTACCAAGAAAAACTAGCCCTAAATGAAAAAGCCCTATACTTGTCACAGCCACTGTTTCAAACTTACGTACTATACGTTGGTAGAGCACACAAAGTTCGTATCCCAGCTGAAATATGGGCTTACTCTATTGTTAAATTCTAGTGAGGACACAGAGATACAGTTAGTCCTTACAAACAATAGTCTCCTGACATGTAGGTGGTATATATTGTGTCAGAATATCCAGCAACTGGCTGTGTCAAACATGTAGGCCAATAACGGCGGAGAACAGCGGCTATGTCGAATTTTGATATTGATTCACTGCAGCCGTTAACGATGAAAATACGACGACGACTATATGGTGGACATTATACATTCGTAAATGTACAATCACGTCATATAAGATGGTACCTATAATATGATGCCACCTTCTTCGTCCTTGCAGTGACTTTCCCCCGGTTTCTGGGAAAAAATTTAGGCCCGTTACAAATTAAACGCAAGCCAATTAATGCGACTGGTTCTTGACAAGTCATTGAAAACTTGTCACAATTTTTTTTGATAATTTTCGTTTGAGGAACTGGGCGTTAATCATTATCAAATCACATTGTTTCCTGATAGAGTCATGAGCGCAAGTCAAACAAAATTTGATTTTAAAAGGTTTTTGATTTTTTAACCGACTTCTTTAAAAAGGAGGAGGTTCTATGTTCGGCTGTATGTATCTTTTTTTTTATGTATGTTCACCGATTTGTCCGCCAATTGTGGACCGATTTAAAAAATTCTTTTTTTATTTGAAAGCCTATACTCTTGAAGTGGTCCCATTGTCACCATCAAAAAACCGACTTCCAAAAACAAAACACTACAAAGTAAAAAAAAACTTTAATTTCGGAAGTCGGTGTTCAAAAACGAAATAACCAAAAACTTTTTTTTGTTAAAAAGTTGTTTGAGTAATTGATTGGCCCCATTCGCACTAAATTTTAAAATTACTGACGTAAAGCGGGTCTACTATAATTATACATACATGTCTTTGGCTAAAACAGGTGAGATTTTCTGTTATTACTATTATTCTAAAATCCATTTTGTACTTCGTTACAATCCCAGATCACCGCATAGGCAAATATGTTTGACCGCAATAAAGCCATTTAATTAACAGTTCATGCAATCATCTTCGTTGAAACTCTAACATGGCTAAAATGTAACTCCCAGCTTTATCTGCTTATTACATTCCACAAGCATTCCGTTTAACATAACACGTGAAGTACCTTCACCTGACCACAATTTCAATCTATTAAGTTTGCTTTCCTAAAATTACCGAAACCTTTCGCCGCCATTTCGTTAACGCAAGTCATCCCCGCCACGTGTATGGGGCGAAATATTAATAAAATTCAAAATGGACATATAAACGGGAACTATGGCGGAATGGGGTTTGTTCATGCGGGGCATACATGTTTTGTACCGCTGCTGCATATTTATGTCTTAATCAAGGCTGGCAGCTGTTGCCTCATGGCACATTACTGCTCTGTGTTTACATGTCTTGATCGTACGTCTTGGAACAAAGCCTAGAGTTTAATATTTTGGCAGCTGAGTTACAGTGTGTTTGCATTCTCGCTCTTAAGCTGGGTCGACGTTTGTAGGCATCATTTTGTTTAATACTAACAACACGCCCCGGCTTTACACAGTATATGTAGGCTCTCAGCCGTCATCATTTTTTTCGACATCTTCAACAATCAACATAATATTTTTAAACTTTAAAAAAATTATACACGTTAACCTTCCTCATTAAGGTCCTCAACCCAGCAATTTACTTTTCATTAAAATTAAAGCATACAATTTTATGTCGTAAATTTTATTTCATGATATCAATATGAAAAAGCCAACGGTGGGCAGACAGCGCACTGTAAGCGCGCCGACAGCATGTTTACAGCGCGCCGACACCGAGTCGCCAGCGAAACAACATTGGACTGCAACCGTCCACCTCAAGGCTGGCGCGTGGACTGCAAACTTGCAACTCATAGCCGGCGCGCGGACGGCGAGCTTGCACATCGCCGAAGACGCGACGCTGCTGTGCCGTTGCAGTGCCGTTATAATGTGCCATGACCTTTAATCACTCCGTCGAACGACGAACGAAAATCTGTTGGGTAGTTTCTAAATTTATTGCGTACAAACAGACGCAGCGGGCAACTTTGTTTTTTAATAATATGTGTAGTGATAGTTATCTACACGATTGTGTCGACGGCAAATTATTCATATCATTCATCAAATAGGTAGCTATTGTGTTACAGGTAAGTGATTTTGCCCCAAATATTACTTTTATCTGTAGTCGAATCTCATGTCAATAGTTAGCTATAATTTGTTGCTGCTATTAGGGTCAATAAATCATAATACCTATAAAAGATTATCGATCGGCGACTTGAACAGGCTTTTTTATATCTACGTATAACACAGGAGAAATAAAGTCCACTGTCATGGCTTAGGTTGAGGCTCTGACCTATTAATGATTGACTATTCACTCTGCGTACAGACACTATGGAACTCTCCGCCAGGATCTATATTCCTTACCACCTTTAACCCATACAGCAATCCGTCTCTCTGCAAGTCTGTATTCTCTACCATATTATTTATAACCCTTCCGCCATCAAAGCAAGAGTAAACAGGCATCTTCTGGGCGCGCTCGGTCTGACGTATACCTGATCCATCGCTTTCCATCAAGTTTGATCGAGGATAGGAGCTCAGCACAAATATATTGATCATGAAGATGACAGGGGAAATTAAACACCAAAAGGCTTATTCATAAAATAAATAGTTGGTTAAAACACTAATTAGCCGATTCTAAATTCAAATTCTATATAGAAAATTTAAACTTAAAATCCTTTATTTATACTAAACATATGGTTATGTTCTGTACGAATAGGTAAGCCTGCTAAACGTGATCCCATAATTACGTAACCCCCAAACATTCCTAATAGAGAACGTAATATAGGAATAGAAAGTGCCAACATAACAGTTATACATATCTTGTAAGATAAACAGTCAGTGATGCTAGTTTACACAAGCCCGATCTTGTTTGAACAAGTATAAGTATGAATAATCATGACCTTATAATATAGAATACATAGTATGGTTGTCGGTTTGCCGCTATTGATTTATATATTAAGCTTTGTAGGTTGTTGATATTGCTTGTTGTGTGTTGGTAACATTGATAGAACATTTGAATCTGTTTCACGGTTGATGATAATGAAAGCACGAATCGTTTTGGTAACACATTCATAATGCGTACAGCTAAGGAGTGGAATTCCCTGCCGGAGTCTGTGTTTCCTGATAGCTACAACCTGGGAGTCTTTCAGTCAAGAGTGAATAGGTTACTTCAAGGCAAGCGTGCTCCATCTTCGACCTTATCATCGCTTACCATCAGGTGAGATAGCGGACAAAGGTGTGCATATCAATAGTAAAGATAGCAGGGCTGGATTATGAGTAGAAACCGCAAAACGTTAATTTTTTGTTGAGCGTGCCAGTGCCATCATGTTTCCGTTATGAGAGAGAGACGGCTACACAGGACGAGTAAGCACTATCTCTTTTATAACGGATTCGTGATTGCAATAACACGTCATAATAGGAGGACAACAGAGTCAAGAGTGTTACTGTCAAAAATGAATGGAATTGACCGACTTATCTACCACATGCCATGTACTTTCTAACGGGGTAAATGGTACGGGGAAGATTCGAAACAAAACTTTCATAGGTGTTTTCACTATAATATCATTATTATTCCTTTATTCAACTAATATTCTTATGAATTATAATTTTAAATACTATCAATTGGTATTAATATAATATCATAATTAATATATTTTTTATAAAATATCAATATTATTGGCTTTCCAAGAAAGCGACGTTTTTTTTTTAATTTAATAAAATTAAACCGTTAATGCTGCCAACAATATTTAAATAATGTGAAAATCCCCTTTAAACTTTGGTTTCCATTCACCCCTGCATTCTTATTCACCCCGTTTGCAGGTATTCACTTCCAAACATTTTGAAAGCTTCAAAATAAACGGCGCAAAAATATAATTGCCAACAAGGCTATTATATTTCCGCCGTTTGAGGTTTTCAGCAGCCGCAGCGGCAGAACCAGCACAGCATGACGAGCTATGAAGATGAGATGGCGCAAGAGTATCGACACAAGTAGCGCTAAAGGCCTACCCATCTTCCATGGAAATAAAGACATACAGTCCGGTCGCTTGCCATCGTCGCGTGCCAGGCCAATGGGTTCTAGTACGGCTGGAACGCCGACGGCGACAAGAGCGCGTCGGATAATGTCGTTGATGTTTGCGTGCCGTGCTATGCGACCCGCACTTCAACTGCATGACAGGCCATGGTGCCCGAGGCTGTTGGCAGCTTCGCCACAGTGACAGCGATGTGGGGAGCAACAGGATGTGCTTGAGCGAAGGGAAGCAGCGAGGCGGAAAGTAGTTGTTGTCGAACAAGGTGCCTATGTGCGACGACGGTAGTGCGTGAAGCCAGAGGCCCGACTCCCACTCACCCACAGCCAACAGGCGCGCACGCAGGAGCAGTAGGGTTTCTAGTAGAGATGAGGATTAGGATCAGTAGGGGTTAGGATTAGGTTGGAATCTCTACTAGAAACCTATTTACAGCGCCAATATAATGAATCCTAGCCGAGTTCTGGCACAATCATAAAATAACACATGAGTCTTTTTCCTTTTGGCACCTTTTCATTCCCCATCTCCATTAAGCCTGACGCAATAAAAAAGTTACCAGTTCTCAAGTAAAACCATTAAACACGCGGAAGCGTTAAAACTTAGGAAACATTAAAACCTGTTGTTGAAAAGAAATTAAAAACGAACACCTTAATTTTCATCTTAATCGCTCGATAAGTGGCTATAAATTTTCTTAATTTCGGGTTTGCGTCCTTTTTTTGACTGATTGGCCCATTTGGGCGATGTTCCTAGCACATATTGACTTTACGAGTCAATGGGGGAATTGGGTCACAAAAAGTTACACAGAAGGCCGACTCCATACGTCATCATCTGCATAGGAATGCACTATAAGTACTATAGTAACTCGGTACTTCTTGGCAAGACTGGTTTCAGATTTTCTGGCTTCTCACAATCCGTAACGCCTGCCAAAGATCTAAAAATAACAGTCGGAACCAACGGCTTAACGTGCTTTCCGAGGCACGGAGGATTCTAGCTAAGTTAAGATGATCACCGATCCACAGATCGACCTCGGCTAGCGTTGCTTAACCTTGAAGATCGACCCTGGCGGCTCTTATTACTTGGTCACGAGTTCCTCAGCAGAAGGTCGATTCCATGCAATGAGTGGAAAGGCATGCACACATAGACACGCTTCCGGTAGGTAGGACGAGTGCAAGCGCACTCACAAGAATCGCGTTTGTTATTCGCGACAAACGCTTTCATGCTTGCATACGATCGCCGCTGCTCTTTGTATGGATTCGCCTTTTTGCACATATCTATACTGTGACCGGGTTTCCGAATGGAGCGTACAGAAATAGATGAAACCTACGCTAGAAGGAATGCACTTAATTAAGGCAATTTAGGGGAAGCTGGTACGTTTTCGACAATGTCCGAATATTTAGGGAAAGCTCAGTGAGGAGCGTTCTGGGTCTGTTTAATTGTTGTTATTGTTTGAATGGAATGTTTATTTTGAATACAGAAACGTCTGTTGCTGTAGTATGTGTACCTTTTTCTATGATTTTTTTTATTATTCTCCCAAAATCATATTTTAACTAGGCGTTGCCCGCGACTCGTCCGCTTTTTGGGCATGATAAATATCTGTCCATCCATGAAAAATTACGATTTTCTAGGACCAGGAGTCTTGTCGGGTTAAACGCAGACACACGAACGGACTGACTTGGCGAAACAATGAGGGTTCCTTGTTGTTTAACTATGGAAACATAAAAAATAGTTTATTAGGATCTAGCAGACGACGCTCTGTAGTTTCTACATACCTTCATGAGAAAAAAGTATGAGTTTCTTTTCTTTAAAAAAAAAAATAGTTTTATTTTCCTGAAAAATCGTTAGATACGTTAGATTAAGACATTGTTTTCCAAAAAGGTCTGTTTGGTTTACATAAGGTTAATGATAACCTTCCTACAAAGCAAGAAAGAGGGCTGACATATTGTAGCCTCCCATGTACCTCACGTCAAACGGCTAACTAAGTATGTACACAATATTAGGTAATCAGTGCCGCCGCGAAGATGTTTAATTAAAACAACATGGAACTGCGCTCTATTTCTACTGATACTGATTATTTCAGGACTTGTTTTTGCCGAAATATAAAACTTGAGTACAGTAGAATGTTCTTCATTGTACTCCAAATAATAACACAAATGGTTTATGAGAAATCTTTGTTTTAGGGTACAATGGCGGTCTTTTCGGTTTTTTTTTTTATCCATAACAAAGAGCTCAGTAGAACAGGCAAGGTTCTGGATATTTTTATGTTGCAACTCACTATTCTAGGATTCTGAACCTCTGTATGGAAAAAACGGAACCCTTATTGTATCACTCGGTTGTCTGTCTGTCTGTCTGTCTGTCGGTCGGTCAGTCTGCCTGTCTGTACCCACACTTGGCCGGGTTTTCTTAAGACATTGTTTTTCAAAAAGGTCTCTTTTAAGTATTTTTTGCAGAAATAATTTAAAAAGTCTGTGATAAACCTATTAATGCAACCACCATGTGAGTGATACCTAGGTACAATCTTTAATATATTTTAATAACTTACATACATCTTTACAACCGGTAGTCATTCTAGTAAAACACGAGTTAGGTATATGACCGAATAAAGACGAGAATATTCCCACTGACTCCTGTTGGAGCAAACTCTTAAAATCTAGAAGTGCTTCCCTGAGCTATCTACCGGTTTACTGCAAATACCTTCCCTACCGTGTTCTATTCGATTTTCTTAAAATTAAATTGTGGATTATAAAAGTGTAGCCAGATAGCCATAGCGTTAGTCTTTCCGGATATAACGGGCGACAGCAAAGACACCAATAATTATAGACCTGTATCTATTGCCAGTTTTTAGCAAAGTGTTTGAAAAAGTAATGCTCAATCAGATGCTCAATCATTTTAACATTTACACGATCAACAGTATGGTTTTACCAGGGGTCGTTGTACGACTGACGCTGGTGCAACGTTGTTAAAACACATATATTCAGCGTGGGAAGAGGCGCAAGATGCCATAGGAATCTTTTGTGACCTCTTCAAGGCATTTGATTGCGTAAATCACGAAACCTTGCTCCTAAAGCTAGGACATTACGGACTAGGTAAACTTGCACTCAGTCTAGTAAAATCTTACTTAAATGATAGACAGCAGCAAGTTCAAGTAAATGGTGTCAATTCACGGGGTTTCAAAGTCAAAATGGGGGTACCACAAGGCTCTATTTTGGGTCCTTTCTAGTATATATTAATGATTAACCCCATCTTTTAAAAAATCAACCTCATATGGTATTATTTGCTGACGATACGTCCTTAATTTTTAAGATAGATGTCTATCTATCTTAAAAATAATAAAATTTACGTCGTCAAGATTTATGGAATGTCTGTTGTGTGTAAATAACGCCCTACAGCAGGTCCAAAATTGGTTTACTGCTAATAATTTAGTATTAAATGGGAAAAAAAAACTAAATGCATCAGATTTGCCTTACCAAACGATAAAAGAAATGATTGCGACATAGTATTGAACAAGGAGAAATTTGAATTCGTCGAAAACACGGTTTTCCTGGGGATTACGCTTGACTCAAGGCTACAATGGGGTCCTCATTTAACATCTCTTGCGGGACGGTTAAGTTCAGCAGCATACGCTGTCAGAAAAATCCGTCAATTTACTGATATAGATACCGCGAGGTTGGTCTATTTTAGTTACTTTCATAGTATCATGTCTTACGGTATCTTATTATGGAGACGTGCTGCAGACATCGAGTCTATATTTATCCTGCAGAAAAAAGCCATCAGAGCCATTTACAATCTCCGTCGGCGTGATTCCCTAAGAGAACTGTTTAAGGATATCAACATCATGACGGTACCTTGTCAATACATTTACGTAAATATTATGTATGTTCGGAAAATTCTTCATCTTTTTAGCAAGATTAGTGACAGGCATAATTTTAACACTAGAAATAGGAACAAATTAGATCAACCCCGATTCAGATTGGCCAAAGTACACACTTCTTTTATGGGGTACTGTGTTAAATTTTATAATAAAATACCAGTTGATATTCTCGAACTGAATGAGAGAAAATTTAAAGCATGCATAAAACGCACACTATGTAGACAAGCGTATTATAAACTGAAAGATTATATCCTCGATAAAAACGCTTGGCTAAATGCTGGTCCCGCTCCACAGTCACAGCTGCTTGGGTCCACTTGTTAGGTTTTTATATTTGGAGGAGATGCTCACTCTCTTTTTTTATATAGGTACTTACATAATTATTATAGATACTTATTTATTATTTTTGATGTAAGAGCTTAATCGTTGTTTTATTAATTTATTTTTCATTATTTGGTTATTGATAACCATAGTTTTGTGTAAAGTAGAAGCCTATTTTTCAAATTTTGTAAATGTGAGTACCATGAAGCCAATTACATTTTATGTGATTAATTATAGTTTTACTTGTTGGACATGAACGAGCATGGTGGTTGAGAGCATGTCATGCTCACTCAATATCTCGCTGATGGCGGCGCGTGGGTTGGATCATTCAGTTCCCTTCGAAATGATTGAGCTGAAAGGTGCCGATTCACGCGTCAAACAAACAAACAAACTCTTCAGCTTTATAGATTTAGAGACAGACAGTATATTAAGTATTAAAAATACTTCGCTCATAGGAAGCTACTCTATCGTAGGCTACTTTTCATTTCGGTAAAATGGACGGGTACAGTTACAGTCGGGCCATGGAGACGAAAACGCTAGAAAAAACTAGTACTATATTATATATGTTAGGAACATCGTACTTACAGGCTGTCCTATATGTACGATGCCACAATTCGCTCGCAATATCTGGTCCAATGACCATGTGTGTGATTAGGCGTAAGCTAATCACGAAACTGAACACAATTACTGTGCAGGACAATTAGCTAGTTCTACACCACCAACCACAAGAACTTTTCACAATATAGGAAAACTTAATAACACTTTATCCCTGGAGAAATTTCTTGCGATATGCTACCAGTGTGTTTAGAAAAGCTGCGGTTTAGAAAATAAAAACAATTTCCTTGTCGCGTCACGAACGCTTTAAACTTTCAATTAAAATATCGGCTAACGTTGCATACAAAGAAACTAAAACACTTCGTTTAATAAAAAATATCAAAGTGAAAATATAGTTTAATCTAAGTCCTTTGTGATTACGTACTTAAGTTTATTCTGACTTACTTTGTAACGTTTGATGTTCAACTTCCACGCAAACGTAAATAAGCTTGACTGTCGGACTTGTGTGTCACTCCGTATTTCATTTAGCAAATACGAATGACCGAATTCCAAACAGCTTTGCACACAGGCTGCTAAAAGCAACAGTCCCGGAGGTATGGTGTCGGTGCACAGTGTCTACCTGTGTGCCTGCAAAGGTAGAAATGTTTTAACCTTATCATTTTACCTGTGTGTTCGTGGCAAAGAACGAGGCCTCCCCTGGTACGCTCGTCGGTATCGTAAACTGTAGTCATAAATGATTACTCTTGAGAATTGGCAGCTGTGTCCTCCTTTTCGCTTTTGCCCTTGTTTTTCTTTTCTTATCGTCTAGATCCAGAATTGACAGTATAAGCTGTTCGGAAGAGCTAAAAAAGAAAGCTCATATTTAAATACGTATTAGACAATCTGCGAGATTGTAACTACGCTAACTACCCAGGGTGCATCGGACTTACAGATAAGTATCGCCACTCGTGGATTCTATTTAAATGCATCCTATTAGATTCGTATATTAAGAATATGAAAATGGTTATGTATGATTACCGTTATTTTTTTCTGCTTTTTTTTAACTATTTAGCCTTTTTATTTTTAAAACTACCGCTGTCATATTTTCAAAATCAAGTAAGAGATATGAACTGGTCTACTGTGACAAACCTTTCACCTATTTCGTCATCTCAACACCAAGTAGGTTAAGAACTGTGTTGCCATTACACATGTGGTATAGAAGCCCATCCATCTGGAATTTGTATTGCCAAAGGATCTTTCCATGACACCGAACTCTAACAGCTGCATTTTCCCGCGTCGTCGACGTACCACAGAGTATTGACGTCACAGCTCCGCTCGTCGAGTATTGGCGGATTATTTCTGCAGACATGATGGCTCCGTAATTGGCGCGAAAATGACAGCCCGTTCCCGCCAACAGGCTTCAAACGTCAGGATAAGTATACTTGCGGGGAGATTTTAAAACGCTGAATTCTAAACTAGTATTAAATTATCTTGAATAACAAGCTCATATTTTAGATCGATGCAAAAACATAAATCTCAGTCAAAAACTGACAGATTCACACTCATCTCTACCCAAATCTAATTTCGTTTAAAATTCAGTTTTATTTTCAAGTATTTATTTTTGTAATTCAGCTGTGACTACAAAGCTTTAAATTTAAATGAAAATCATTCCAATTACGTTCATTTTTAAGCCCAAATAAAAATAGTAATGTCTCTTCTTGCTACACAATCTCCAACCACATTTTTATTTAAATTAAAAATATAATAAATTTTCCCCTGAATAGGGGAGTTTCAAAAAGCTATCAAGGGAACAGTCTTTACTTAGACAGGATCCTACAGTTTAAGGGGTGCCTGTTTAATTTTCCTCTCAAAACTTTTACCGTATATCTCGGAAAGTATTTTCCTAAATTTAAGTTTTATTGAAAGAATTATAGAGCTCAAGTTTAACATCGTCATTATTGTAAGAATTATGGATATTGCTTAAGACAAAAATTTAGATTAGTGAAGATTGATGTGGTGTAGGTATACTGAGCTCCAGAAGTAGGCATCAATGACATAACCTGAATCACAATGTTAAGTTCTCTCTCTTCACTGGATATTCCTCACTTACTTTCCTGCTCACCATCCCGGCCAGTTGGATCTGAACGTGAAAAAACAGAACTCTTCAAGTTTATATAATTTACTACTGGACTTAATAATGTTGGTCAATCGACACAAACAGAAGCTGGCCTGAATCGATTACCTACTTCAGTACATTTCTAGTTTATTTTGCCTATTTACTATCTACTCAATTAGGAACAGACTCTGAACGTAGCCATTCTTCAACATCTAATCATTTAAAGTAAATTACCTAACCTTTTTTTACACAAAGGCAGTCTGTCTATGCTGCCTATTTGATCTATGCTCAAAGAAACATTGAAACCTTTCCGTTTTTCCTAGCTCAGATTAACACAAAATAATGTTATTCCATAATCTTATTCAATAAAATTCCGTCTGAGAAGTTTCCATCGGATACCAGTTGCGAAAGGGTGGCTTTCATTTACATAATATTTAATATTCGTTTCCTTTGTAAATTAAATAAATTGAAACAATACCTAAATCGAATAAAGTTCTGTGGTTTGATTAAAAGATTTTTATTTTATGTCGCATCTGCTAAACGAGCTTTGTAAATCATTTCTGAAATGAAAATAAAAATATATTTGGAACCGAATCATAATGTGAATAGATTTGGATTTCACTTTTTCGTAATTAGGAAACTTCGAAATCCAAAGTCTTGCGAAGGTTTATTCGTAAAGCGAATCATAGATGTCAAATGTTGGGCAGAACACTTATCGAAGTGCGATGATGACCGGCGGCATAATCCAGTCACTGTGTGTTGAACTGGGAGAAGAAGAGTTGATTTCTGGGGGTGATTTTGACGATATGGTTGCTATGGCGAGGAGAATTTAATGAGATTGGCACACACGAGCCCCCATATTGGCACTAGAAATAAAGAGTCCTATACCCAGCTTTGGCCGAAATTCGACTGTGGAAAATTATGAATCAGAATTAAAATCACGTAATTAATCATCACGTCAATTCAGCTGTCCTCAAGACTTATTATTAATTTATCAATCGTCAATACCCAATCGAATCCCCCAATAACTTCAATCTCTTGTCATTGTGTCAGTGGCTCGATGCAATTTCCCGCGAAAAATAGGAGTAACAGATGGCTTTAACAGTCCATTACTTTTTACAACACCTCGCTTTTTATAGCTGCCATATGTAGATATAAGGGTGACATTCATGGCTATTAAATTCATGAAACAACCTAAAAAGCATTGGTAGGCCGTTAAAATTGCACACCGTGTTTGAAAGCTCTGGTTTGAAAAGCCGTTTTTAGGGTTCCGAACCCTAAAAACGGAACATAAGAGTTCCGATTTCGTAAAGATCACTGGTGCGTCCGTCTGTCTGCCTGTCTAACACTTTGTCACAGTTGATTTTCTCAGAATCTGCTGGACCAATTAAGTTAAGATTTTGGTACACATACCAAATTTTGTGACCCAAACACGGACAAGTAACGAAAAAAAAATCCAAGTGGGAGAACAATGGAAAATTTAAGCAGGCGTATCAAATGAAAGGGATCTCTGATGTATTTTTTTTTTTATAATTTTAAAATATTTAATTCCGACATTATAAAAGAAAATAGATGAAATTAGACCATTCCCTCTCTTATCTCCAAAACTACCGAACCTAAAATTTTGAAAAAGTTGTCCTGAGATTAGCGCGTTCAACCAAACAAACAAACAAACTCTTCAGCTGCAAAAATTTAGTAAAATCGTAGATTTTAAAACGCTCACCACTTCATAATTTTTTATTAGTGCTTTTGTCTTCGTTTCTAAGTTTTGACTGAATTTTCCTTTATATTTGTCTCTAATAAAAAGTCCAGTCAAATACCCAATGGAGATACTCAATAATTGAGTATCTGAGTTGGGTATTTGACTGCACTGTTTATTAGCTTTCTCGTTTCTGACAATTGTCTCGTTTCTTGGATACCTATATCTCAATGTCTTACCATATTTACCCAAATCAAATCGATATGCCATTATTAACATCCAAGTACTTTAGAATACATTTCTACGCTAACCACATACAGAGTCTTGATTATTCTAAATGCCCTAAATAACGCAAATCCGTGTTAACAAGTTCAGAAAATTCTAGAACATAATTTCGGAGCTTAGTGGTTGAACTCCCGAACAAGTCCCTAAGGTCGAGGGACACTTACCAGTGTTTTAGGTGGCCATATTTTGTCTGTTTCAAACTCCTTTTATACATTTTGTCTTGGAAGTAAGGGCGGCTTTGTTTTCTGAAGTTTTCTGAAAATACGAGCACAAGCCAGTGGACCGCTGTAACGCTACTGACGAAATACCTATTCAATATTGCTTATTCTTTAGGTGTTTTTCTGTTCAAAAACTCCATTCTATTCCGATGTTGTCAAAGAAGTAAAAACGGCGGGATTTTTAAGCTCTCTCGATTTTGTACCTAATAATTTATGGTGAACAGACAATAAAGAGTATTTCTTTGCTTTTGTAACGGTTTTTCTTTGAGTATAAGTTTTCTAAAAATACAAGACTGTTGACAGCCTTAAAGCTACTGCTGTAAATTAATAATCCACATTAAATATTGTTTATTATCTATCTTGACATTTGCCATTTACTCTCCAGTCGAGCGCTAATGAAATTCCTCAGCAAATGAAAACTTAGTAAACAGGACCGCAGTGCCTCGACTCGCTTACAAAGTCATTCTAAGCGAATGATACAAAACGCTATATTTATAAACATGTTCACTGTATGGTAATTCTATAAATTACGCAACGTTAAAACTAAGAGGAATAGCGAAACATACTTATATGCTTCGCTATTCCTCTTAGTTTCGGATTTAGTAATGCACCCACAAAGTAATGACAGTCTCTGGATTATTACCCGAAAGTACCGCTTATAAGGACCAAATTTACGGAAGGACTTTTTTACGGAAAACTTTACCTACACATCTTACCATTTATTGATTTTTGTTTTCCATCAAAACCGGCCCGGAGATTCCTTTGAGTGTTTTTCGCTATTCCTCATAGTTTTTCATAAGATTTGGCCATCCACGCCCTTTGAAAAAATCACCCTGGGTTTGTGGTAGGCCTTATGAACATGTACACTATACAGTAGTCCTATAAATAACAGAATAGTTGCGTAAGCATAAGAAACGGAATTCGCCGAGTTCTTGACTTTATAACAGGGCTGTTTTGTTTAGTTCACCACAGCCGAACCGCCTCGGGCGAGCATGTCTTCTGATGTTTGAGGATAAAACAGCAACCTTACTTTGGCGTTACGTGGAATTTGATTGGTATTATTCTAAATTATTCGATGGGTTAAAGGATAACATTGACGTTGTGATGTCGTGCGGACCTTGAATAGGTAATGTTCTTGTAAACGTATGAGGGATACTGCCTCAGGGTGAAGATGACGGAAACCCACATTGTTATATGACATCCCTGTGCTAAAATTAGACTAGCAATGTAAAACTGTTGTATAACATTTAAAGCTTCGGATATCGGACCTTCTCGCCGAGAACTGTTTTGTAATGAGTATAATATACCTACTTCAGATCATAATAGGAATTCAGCTTTCTATTTATTCCGCCAAATAACACAGGCCCCCGTGTTGTTCGCCATGTTGTTTGGCGTTAAAAGACTGTTTTATAGTTTTAAGATTTGAACTTTTGGCAATCAAAGTCGACAAACCTCATACCAGCATTGTGCAGCCTGTTTTATGGGCCCCCTCACTGATTCCTTTTTTTAGAACCATAAAGACCAGTAAGTAATTAACAAAATGTAGCCCTATTCACAAATACATTTAAACTATTTACCTATTTAAGGTGAATGCTCCAGGGTAGCCCGCGAAATTCAAATATTTTTATGTTTTTTGCAATTTGCCGGTCAGTGTGAAGCTGTATGTGGACCAAATGCGACCCGCGACCGTAACGCGTATTTATCTAAAGAATTATAACCATTTCAATCATCAATATAGCCCTCTAAGTTCATGTAGTTCGAAAGAATGATTATTTCTGAAATATTCATTCTTTCTTTAGATAAATTTATTAATTCTTTAGATAAATACGCGTTACGGTCGCGGATCGCATTTGGTCCACATACAGCTTCACACTGACCGGCAAATTGCAAAAAAACATAAAAATATTTGAATTTCGCGGGCTACCCTGCAGCATCCACCTTAAATGACATACCTACTGAATTAGATTCTAAATTGAAAATCTCAATTTAAATTAAGAATTCTGAGATTTTTTATTACAAAAATTTTATTTAGAATCTGCTAATTAGTATTAAAACTGGTCATAAATAGTTACTTTATTTTTACAGCGGAGCTGTCTAACAAACAGCATCCCCATAACCTTCCTCCGGAACCGCCTCCTAACCTTGGGCTTATTTCCCCTATTTCCCCCGACGAAACCCGCATTGCTCTTCGCCACATGAAGAACCGGAAAGCGGTCGGGCCTGACAATGTGCCAATTGAAGTGTGGAAGGCGATGGGCCCACATGGTGTGGACCTTCTGACGGATCTTTTTAACCGCATCCTGATCACCAAGGAAATGCCGAACCAGTGGCGATTTAGCCTGATTATCCCTGTTTACAAAGGCAAAGGTAGCGTACAGGATTGTGGTAGCTACCGCGGTATCAAGATCATGTGCCACACCATGAAGCTCTTCGAGCGCATCATTGACACACGGCTCCGTAGCGAGTGTACTGTCTCTGAGTGTCAATATGGCTTCCGGGCGGGTAACAGCACCATGGACGCAGTGTTCGCCTTACGGAATCTGGCTGAGGCTTACAGAGAGAGAAGGAGAGCTTTGCATATGGCCTTTTTAGACCTGCAGAAGGCCTTCGACTGTATTCCTCGGCAGTCCATCTGGTGGGCACTGCGCTTCAAGGGCGTTCCCGAGGCCTATATTGACATTATCAGAGACATGTACCGCGATTCCGTGTCCTCTGTCCAGACCGCTGTTGGCGAATCGAATGGCTTCCCAATATCTGTTGGCGTTCACCAAGGCTCGGCTCTTAGCCCGTTCTTGTTTAACGTAGTGCTCGATGTAGTTACGGCAAACATCCAAGATCAGCCTCCATGGCTAATGATGTATGCCGATGACATCGCCCTCGTTAATCAGAACAAAGCCCATCTTGAGCGCAAAGTCAACATTTGGAAGGACACGCCTGAAAACGGTGGTCTGAGACTAAATGTGGCGAAGACTGAGTACATGTCCTGTGGCAGCACGGATACAAACACCATCCGAATAGGTTCGGACCTGATCAGAAAGTCCGATACGTTCAGGTACCTTGGATCCGTGCTGCACGAGTCTGGCATCGTGGACGACGATGTCCAAGCACGTATTGGCGCGGCTTGGGCGAAGTGGCGCGAGGTGACGTGCGTTGTATGCGACCGCAAAATGCCTCCGAAGCTCAAGGGGCAGATATATAAATGCATCATTCGGCCTGTCCTACTGTACGGGGGCGAGTGTTGGCCAGCACTAAGCAGACACATCCAGGAGCTTCGCGTCACGGAGATGAAGATGCTGAGGTGGATGAGTGGCGTAACGCGATCCGATCGCATGCGCAACTCATACATCCGAGGTAGTCTTGGTGTCCGTGACGTGGGGGAAAAACTGCAAGAGTGTCGTCTGCGATGGTATGGCCACATCATGCGCCGCCCTATGGAGTACGTTGGTCGGAGATGCATGAATATGGCTGTTCTTGGGGCTAGGCCCCGTGGTCGCCCTCGCAAGCGCTGGCTGGACGTCGTCAAGTCCGACATGAGAGCCAATGGCCTGACTGAGAAGGATGTTGAAGATCGGGCAAAGTGGAGGAAGCTAAGTAGGAAGGCGGACCCTGGCAATAGCCGGGATTAACGCCAGGTGGAAGAAGAAGAAGAAATAGTTACTTTATTTTTCTGATCTAGGCCTATAGTGTACAAGATTGTCTACGCACTTGGCAAATCGCAGCACGGCGGACGGCCCTCCGGCAAGATCTCATTGCGGATTGGAGAGAGCGACTGACGCTGGTGCTGGATACGCCACGATTGTGACGATAAATCCCGTCTTTGCGAAGTGGCAAGAGGAGAGACAACTTCCGCCGGAGACAGGTCTGACACTGTTGTTTCAAAAGCTACCAGCAGTGCTATTCTGTAAACATGTGGAAGAGAAGATTTGGGTCAAGTGATCACGAAGTGACCTGTCAATCCATGTTATCACTTTGGAATGACAGCTCACTTTGTGATCTTTCACCCAAGCCTTCACATCGACATGTTTACAGAATCGACCGGCTGTTTCGGATTCTGCAGGAGAACACGCCCGGGTGTCACCACTGTATGGACCGCTTTAGGACACGATGGAGCATACAGTGGGGTAGAGCACCGCTGTACCCTCGTCCATGGTCCGGAGCGAGGGGGCAGAGAAAGCAGACACCTCTTTCTGCGAAGCAGTAATGCAAGCAAAGGAGAAAGTGGGTTCCGTGAGGGAGAGGCAAACCTCACGCCCCCCAACCGCCGCAACAGAAATGAAGACGCCCCTGGCGTCGGGAGTCTCGCGGCGATTCCTGGACAGCGCAGGCGCAGGCGCCTGTGGATGACGAGCGCCTCAAAGAAATGTCAACGAGACGGGACCTGCTAAGGCCAGTGCCTGCCAGGGCTGCGGAATTTGTTCGAAAGAGTTACCGCGGCCACACGCAAAGAGCATTTGGACGAACACAGGTGGGTTTGAGTCAGTAAGAGTCTGACACTCCCTTCCACTTCGCACAGAGTGGAAGGAACCATTTGATGATTTCCATCCAAAGAAAATAATACCCCCTAACTCATGGTCACCATAGTCATCGAAAACTGTTGGGTGCGGGTTTGTCACAAGAGACAAGCACGCCGGGGGCGGAGCACTTAGATTTACGAGCAACAACTTGGTCCTCACTTAATTTATGATGAGAAACTTTCCTCGCGCGTAAATAATAGTGTTCAGACGAATTAGCAAATAGCTTGACGACTTGCCGACCATGTTTTGACGGTGAGACCTGTTCATTGTTGCCTATAATCTAGTTGTTAATAATTTAGTTAACCAAGCCTCTGGAAATTTAATTTCAGTTAGTTTCGAGGAAAATTTTGAAATTACTAAAAGGTTTTTTTAAGAGGAAGGAGAATTTATTTAGTTAAGATGAACGGGTAACCTAAAATAAGTTTTCGTGAAATTATGTACAAATACAAACGCGTATAAATATTGCTAAGGTATGAGTGATTCGATGGCATCGTTATTGGGTTGCAACGCCATAACCTTGAATTATATCATCATGCATCATCATTTTAACCATGAAATCCCCTAAAACATAAACTTAACCCTTAAACGACTCATAAGGGAAACCTACACCGCACCGATTATCTAATATCTGGTAATATGCAATCGCTGTTCACGAACACGATAATATTTGGCTCGATATGATCTAACAATACCTTAGTTCCACCCATTATGTTCAAACTTTATCAATTAAATCGAAACTAATGTCTACTTACGTTGATTTACATTTCCCACAAGCATTGTTAAAATTGAAGAGCTTTAATATTAATGTAATTAATCCTTGTTTAATAAGGGCCTTCTTAAAAACACGGATTTTGTAATATTGTTAGCCACCAAGCTATACTTGAGTCAAGGACCTACTTCTGACACCCCATCTTGTTAAACAATATCCATTTCATTCGAAACCAAGCAAGCTTATTAATAATGTCAGAACGAGAAAAACACGGAAGCTTTAAGCTTTTAATAACGCTTAACTTCTTTAAAGATAAATAAAATACAGAAGTTTCAACTGAAAGTAAATAATGTACCTAATAAAGTTCAAACTAAATCGTTAAAGTTAACCTTCAATTCGTAAGGCTGTAAGACAATAGCCACGGGGTGACTTGGAATGAATTACGAAGGTAAATACTACTTTATTTCATAAAAACTTTGAAAATCACAAGATTCTATTAATACTGTTGGAATTACTTGCTAAATGTTTGACAATGCCTACGCTTTATCGTTGTTGTATCGCTTAAAATGAATAAGGTTTCTGTTTTCTTTATCATTCGTAGGCGTATAAGCTTGCTCTCCACATGCTATCAATCAATTGTACCTACTACAAGATCAAATCAGCACATCAACAGATAAATTCCCACGTGGGCTAAGCAGGGTAATTTAACTACATTTAAATGTCACCCATTAATTTTGTTTTATGTATGTATTTTGCGTTCGAAATGCGACACTTCAAAGCAATTCATTTTAGTTAAACCCCTATATTCACATAGTGATGGCAATTTTCGAACAGCAATAAATTTTAGCTTTCCTAAGTATATTTATAAGTATAAAATTCAGAGAGAAGTTGGCGTACCGAGGCGTGCGCTCGCGTGTGTTAATTAACACTATTCAAGCGTCCGTTCCTTTTTTAAATACGAAACAGGAGCAGGCCGCTAACAAAGCAATTATTTTCTTTGCAAAATTAATTATTTCCCTTGTATTGGTGTTCTGTTCTCTCGCTTTAATTACCGAAGTGGGTGCTACGTGTTGCGACTTGCGACTAATTGACCGTAACGCGTACTAAAGTACACCGCCGTGCCACAGCAGGAAATACCCCAGTAGCCCAATGGGAACTAATCATGCTATTGGGAAAAATAATTACTTTTATAACGTATAGGCGAGCATTGAACCGCGAAATTGAATAGTATTTTTGTTGGTATGTTACTAATGTTTACTGGTAAAATACCAGTAAATATTATACGTATACCTATCACGACCAACGTAGGTTTAACGTGAGAGGAAATATGGATCAGGTTTTCTTGTATTCTCGGTATTTCATTAGGAAAGGTAACCAAATTAATATTTTGAAACTATTTGCTTAGTAAAATCAAATAAGAATGTGTGTTTTACGAAATGAACATAAGCCCTTATGAATATACCTTGTGTACATTTTAGTATCATCTTTGTATTTTGAATGTTGTCGGCACCTTAGGGTTGGTTATTACAAACAGTAATAATATAGGGTTTAGAAACCTTGTCAAAAACCGATACCTGAACAAATTGCTGATTCCCAATTAAAGACTTCATCAACTCATTAGTGTACTTCCCAACAGTGTATTTACTTATGTGTCAATTTTGATGAAAAAACTTAAATCCCACGACTCAGGGTAATCTTGTGTGAGTTTAAGAGCTACTTTATTGCACTGTATAATTGAATTGTTTTTTCTGCATCTTTAAACAATGTTTATATTTTTTTTTAATGTATGTTTTACATAATCCACATTTCGAACAAAACAGCAACATTCTACTCTGCCTGCTGTTTTTTTTAGTCTGTGGTGAGGAACAATTTTACCGAACAACAAGAGTCTGGCTAATGGAAATTAGCTTCCAGGGCTAATTGCCATGAATACGTTTAACATAAATCAACGGTGTTTTAAAAAACATGACGTGGGAGAAGGCAGTATTTTTCGGGGAATAATACCTTTTTAATGGAAAATCTTTATCGCATGTACAGTATTTGAATATGTAAATGTATTTTTTCTTACTTTTCACATTTTTTTGTGTAATAAATTATGTTGGTAATTAAAAGTTGGGACTAACTATTGATGTTGGTGTGAAAGTTAGATTTTTGTGTGATGAATTTTAAGGTTTTATATAATCATTTCAAAAAAATATTATGATCGTTTCCAGGGCTTTAATAAAGGTTTATTTATGGACTGTCTCTGGTATTTATGAGTAAAATAATATACATACTATACGCTCACACCTAGATTGACAAAATCTAGGTACCTATTTACTTAGGGTATCAAAAAAACAAACAAAACAATTTATATTATTTTAATGGATTGCATTGTTAATATTTTTACAAATATATCGTAGTAAAAGGTACAATAATAAATCAATTAGTCGTTCGCGTTACACTTAAGACGAGGCTGAAATCCACAAACCTCGTCGCAAATTAATGTTGATAAATTGTATTTTTTATTAAGCCAGCGAGATTTATGAACTTCTGCGCCTTATTTAAGCTTTTTAATTTAAATATTATTCTTTGTACGCAGTTTCACGAACGGGTTAAGAGGCATCAGCGTTGCTTGAGACCACTTCAAGATTTTATAAGGTTTCTTTTAAAAATATAAAAATCTTACTTCTTACTTTGCTTTTATAAATGCGAAATTTTGCATGGATGTTTGTTACTCAATCACGCCAGAACGGCTGAACGGATCTGGATGACACAGATTTTAGTACCTATGGAATTACACATAGGCTACTTTTTATCCCGGAAGTATTTTACCTGGTGAGAGTAGCGGGTAGCCAATGGATGCGAGACGCACAGGACCGGTCGTTGTGGCTACACTTGGGAGCTACACGTGATGATGATGATGAATGTACGAGATTCAAACGGGCGAAGCCGCCGACAGAAGCTAGTGTTGCATAAATAAGGATAGAAAGTGGCCTATTTCCTACCAGCACATAATAACGTTTCATTGAAGGTCGAAACGACTCATTAATTATCGAGTTCGGAACTTCCGCCGAATTTTTTGACACTTTGAAAGTTGGACTTTTTTAATGGAATCCAGGGCAAATAAGTTGCGGGACATTGATTGCAGTAACAATTTGAACTTGGGAGAAGTAATTTTAATTTTATTGCTGGTTTTAAAAAATAAAAGAAGGAAGGAATATTACACAAGATTGTCCTTTACTTAATCTTATAGAAGAAAGGGAAAACATAAATTCGAAAGTCTTTTAAAAGCTAGACCTTCCAAACAGCTGACGCTCTTTCCCGCTAGTTCAAAACAAGACGTAAAAATACAGTCGCGTCCACATTTCACTTCTATCAACATGGCTCAGTTAACACAGAGCTTAACAGAAATGAAAATTAGCCGCCCATTTAAATTACCAAAACTTAATTTACCTTTTGTTTTTTTTTTGCACACAGCGGTGACTGGACTGTACTCATTAATTTTTATTTCTGCTAAGCCTCGAGTTTTATGTTTCAATTTGAGTCTTAATTTAACGTATTTTTATTTTAACTTTACATTATACGAAATATCGCGGTTCACCCAACAAGTTGATGAACTCTTAACATTTTCAGTCTTATTTGCGAGCAATAATGAGCGAATGCATTGTTTTTTGTTTTAATGTGAAACTAAAAAAGCAGCTGGTGTTTTGTATTCTGAAAACTTTAGCGTGAACACTTTTGTACTTCTCTGTACTCGGTAACCCCAAAAGTCAGATATTAAAGAGTAAAAAAAGAATTAAAAGCATTAAAAAATGCAGGTACAAATATTAACATCATTGAAATCCATATTTTTTTTAGTTTCACATCAATAAGATAACTTCGTTGTTAAATTTCCAAAGGCAGTACAAGTTCTTAAATAAAGTATATATTCGCTATAAAGTTATAATACTAGTCTTTATCATTATATAGTGCGTAGTTTTAACTACAATGCTTTTGAAGAAACTTATAGGGTTTGGATAATTTTCTAATTTAAGTAGGTTTTTATTTAAAATAAGTCTCGTCAGTCAAAAAAGTCCTATATGCGTCTTCAAAAACATTAATCTTTTATTACTGTGATGTTTAGTATATAATTAAATAAAACAAATATAGTCATAGTCATTATTGTATAAATGCCTGTTCGTCCGTCACAACCTTAGAAAAAAAAATATAATAATAAACAAAAATGTACAAGAATTAAAATAATGAAACACAAAATTACTGAAAGTATGTCAATATACAATTTTGTTTCTAACAAAATTCATAACAAATCTTAAGTACATTGCCTTTTCTACCATTTTTTTAGTTTTGCATTTTCTGGCAACACTGGGGAGATTCTTAACTAAGCAACAGGCTAAAGCGCAGCACTCTAAGCGTCGCTACCTAAAATAATACAAACTTACAACTAGCTTCAGATCTACATAGTTTTTCTCAACACGTTAATAAATAAAGTAATCGTAAAAGTTGTCTTATAAATAATGCAAACCGTAGTCGTAGCAATTTTAGGTATTCTAACAAAATACTTCAACCCACAGTAGCGCCTTACTTGCATCCAATCGAAACGTCGAAATCCTCAGTGCCCTAATATTGATACTAATTAATTACAAATACCTACACTTTGTAAATATTATAAACATAATTTTGTACCTACTGTCATATAAGTCCGTACACTTCGGTATGGCGACAAAAATGATATCACATTTATTCCCTCAAAAATTTCAGTTTTCTACCAAAATGGTAGCAGTTATACCAGGGCAACACTTGTTTAGATTATGATCCTTATGTGATAGGGATTTAAGTCTTTATTCACACGTACTGTCGCGGTGTTGGGCCATTCTTCCTTGAATGCGGTAGTGTATCGTCGTTGTTGCCGGTGTTGTTATTATGTAAAAATGACATTTCTACCCCTGCGTCACCTCCCTTAAGAAATAAGAACGTGTGAAAATATTACTTACATTATATTTCTTCTTATTAATAAAGATTACTTGATATTTACTGACATTTCTCAAATGTTAGTGAGAAATACTTGGGCGTAATAACACTAATAACAGATTACTTAGGTTCTTGGGTACTAGACAATATTAGTAACATACCCGTATTAGTCACTTTTGTAATCATAAAAAATTAACTAAGACAATAATTTGCAGTTCGTATTCTCAAAGAACGATACAATTCATAGAGATATTCCTTTAAAGTAATTCCTCTAAATTGGCAGTCTTACCTCAGAATGCATAGGGTTGGCCGTAATAGTGATTGGCACTTTAGCGTTGGCAGGGATGTACCCGTTGGGCCCGCCGCTCTCTGGCACTGAGCCTTTCTCCTCTGTAATAAATCATTCAATGTATTTTGACAGCAGCTTTGAAGTCGGTATTATGACATCAATGTTGTTATTATGTGATTCCGTTGTTTAGTTAAGCGCTCTCGACATTTCATGGTCGGATGATCTTAAGATGTTTTGACGTTTAATTAAATTTTGAAGCATCCGTAAGTCTTAGAGAGTCTTAGTTCTGTCCGCACTCCTTGCTCAACAAGACTAACTCACGAAGAAAACGCCCAGTCGATGTGGTCTTACATGGCATTCCGACGAACTTAACGCGTATTTTATAGCCAAATTACTCATACTACTAGTTTGTTACTTCCGAGCTAAAACATTAGGAATTGGTGACGGGTGGGCGTTTTCCGGCACTGTCTTTTTGTAAACTTTAACGTTCAAAAAGTGCTGGCACTGAGCGTAATTTGAATAAATGACTTTTGATTTTGAATAAAGTGGAAAAATTGTTCTAAATGAAGCGATCATCAAATTCAACTTGGCATCAACACGAACGCGTTGTTGCACTGACATGAAAGAAGACGCATTTTCCAAACATACAAACAAACAAACAAACAAATGAATGAATTACCACGACTGATCACTTTGGGGGTCAAATTCAGTGTCATAAAATGAGTTACAATCACCACGGCGGATGCCAGATAAAGCAATGACCTACCTATATTTATCGACATAATTAAATCCAAAAAAAAAAACACAAAGCTGTTCTGAATCAACATAATTTTATCATCTCATTAACTTTTACATATGCAATTAAATTTTTACATAAACAATTAAATTTCTAGTCCAGGTATCTACGAAGAATTTTTATTTGAGATGGGTTTGCTCTTGAGTCTTGTTTTATTTTTAAATATGAAGGAAAGGGACCGTGACAATGACCATTATTTATTGTGGCCTAAAAAGGCAACTTTAGCAGAATCAGAAAGCACATCACGCTAACCGTCACTGTAAAATTTTCCCAATCAACCTTGAACCTAATGCGTTAGCGACAAAGATGAAAATTAAATTTGACAAATTGTTGCGTGGCTCCTAAAGTGGCCTTTTCAGCCTCCCATATCCTACTAATCCTACTTCTACACTTATATTATAAAGAGGAAAGATTTGTTTGTTAGTAATGAATAGGCTCTGAAACTACTGGACCGATTTGAAAAATTCTTTCAACATTGGATTCCTACATTATCCCTCATGACCATGCTTTGGAATAATTTCAAAAAAGTTAGGGATCCGCAAGAAAACTTCGATAATGGATACATACACCCTGAGATACCAGGGTGTGAAAAAATACCAAAAAAAATCCTTATATCGCGTACGCTGCGAAAACTATGAACAATAGTGTACCAACTAAATCCGCTCGAACGAAGTCGCGGGCGAAGTGCTAGTTTATTACAAATACGAAAGTTTGTGAGGATGGATGGATGGATGTTTGTTACTCTTTCACGTTCGAATTAAACTTGGCAGAGAGGTAGATTATAGTCTGGAATAACACAAGCTACTCTTTATCCCCTAGGGATCACGCGGGCGAAGCCACTGGTAGAAGAATGGACGAATACTCACTATCAGTAGTAGGTCTCCTGGCGCGCCGGCACAGCAGCAGCGCGGTGGCCAGCAGCACCAGCAGCGCCGCGGCCCCCAGCGCGCCGCCCGCCGTCACCAGCGCGCCCGGCGCCGAGCGCGAGCTGGGCGCGGACGGCAGCGGCGCCACGCTCGTGTTGCCGGGCCCGGCTGCGGCGCGGAGCGTCTTGGCTGTCTGGAGAAGAAGACGCAAAGAGGTTATGTACTACTCTGTCAAGAAAGTACCGGGAAAAGATCAATAATACACAAAATGTCTGTTATTCAAATTTATTTTATCACCTTCAAAGTATGCTCCTTTAGAAACGATACACTTGCGCCAACGAATAATCCATTCATCAAAACATTTTTTAAACGCTGCTTCCGGAATTGAGTTCAGCTCTCGCCGCGAATTCTCCTTGTGTCTATGTCTTCTATCGATTGAAAACGGGTGCCACGAAGTGGTAATTTGAGTTTAGGAAAAAGAAAAAAGTCAGCAGGAGCCATATCTGGTGAATATGGTGGTTGCTGGATGGTATTTGTTGAGTGTTTGGTTAAAAATTCGTTCACAATGATAGCCTTGTGCGAAGGCGCATTGTCGTGGTGCAAAATCCAAGAATTTTCTTTCCACAAATCTGGCCTTTTTCGTCGAATTTGCTCTCTTAAACGCTGCATAACGCTCAAATAATATTCTTTATTTACCGTTAGACCTTCCGGTAAGAATTCAGAGTGCACAGCACCGCGATAGTCAAAGAAAACAGTCAACATGACTTTGACTTTTGATCGACTTTGGCGTGGTTTTTTCGGTTTCGGTTCAGTTGGAAGGCGCCACTCCGAAGCTTGTTGACTAGTTTTCATGTCAAACTCATAAACCCACGTCTCGTCACCAGTAACAATGCGTTTCATGAATGTTGGGTCCGAACTGACTCGTTCTAGCATGTCCTCAGCGACTTTCATGCGATTGAGTTTTTGGAGAAAATTCAGATCTTTTGGGACTAGCCGAGCAGCAACATGTTTCATACCCAAATGATTAGTTAAAATGGTACGGATCGACTCGTGAGATACAGAAAGTTCGGCGGCTATCTCTCTCAGAGTTGAATGGGGATTTTCAGTCACTATTTCCTTCACTTTTGCGATGTTAACTTCAGTTGCAGACGTTGACGGCCTACCAGAGCGAGGCAAATCTTCCATCACATCTCGACCACTCATAAGCACGATTTTTTGATAAAGTCGATTCACCGTAAGCCTTCTGTAACATTTTCAGTGACTCCGAACACGAAATTCCATTGGCGATGCAAAATTTAAGACAAACTCTTTGTTCGATATTTTTGTCCATTATGAAATTCGCAATACACACTAATGATATTACTAAAACCAGCACTGTATTTAATATATATTTTTTTTGTTCGAATTTCATTTTACCTAAAACTATTGACCGACGTCTTATTTGCTATATTATGCATTGTTTGGCATATCGTAGACTTTGTCTCTGTCATCTCTGACGTAGACTAGAGTCAAGAGCAAACCCATTACATATAAATATATATAAATATATATATATATATATATATATATATATATTTTTAGATCATCGAAGTATCATGTGGTGTTATTTTACCGAACTATGTTTCGTCGATTTACTTAATAAAATTTTGCTACTGGCCGAAGTCTCTATTGTTTTTTTTTCATTTGCCAAATGATTTATTTGCCATATTTTCACCACATCGAAACAACATTTTACGAAAAATTTATCACAAATATATAGCCGGTTACTTGGTAGCTTTTTTCAATTTTAAATAAAAATAGTGTCACTAAAAGTCAAAATGTTGTGCTACAAAACTTTGTGACAGAAACGAATCGCTGCAAAACCGACTTCACGCAGTCATGTCTGCCCTACAGTCTACGGTCTGCCTTGTCTGTTCAATTTTTTTAACATTAAAAGTTGGGCACCGATTGCAGATCAGCTGTCACAGCGGCATCGTGAGCGCATCCCTCACACAACCCACACACCCGCAAAGTGTATGGCAGATAATGAAAAAACACAACAAACAGCTAATTTCAGCTTACTTCATTGTCGTTTGCATAAAAACCACAAATACTTTAAAATAAATAGTACATTACTGCAGCGGCCAGAAAAAGAGGCATTTATGGACGAACGTGTAAATGTGGGCCGAGGTGAAGCCGGAGCACACACATACGTAAGTCCATCAATGCCTAGTTGTGGCCAAAGCTTGTATAGTACTTTTCTCAAATAATGCGTGGAAAATACAATTACTTCAAACAATTACATTACAATTACCTTCCAAATCAATGGCGAACAACGGATAACAATATTTTTTTCCGCGTTAGTGTTACTTTGTTTTTTATTTTAATAAACAGATTTCTGTTTGCAAGCTAGTTCGAAATTTAAATAAAACCTTTCATAAGTTACCTCCTTGGTTGCAATGTTTCGGAGAAAAAGATCGAACCATTTTTAAATTACACGACAGATATGAGTTTACTATGTAATTTATTTGGCCGCTAAACCACGATAGAAATGGATTTTCTTACAATGCAATTTCGATTTATCTTGAAGAAGGTTGTCAAAATAATGCTCAAATTTCCAAGCATGTTTGAGAAAATGACATTTACCTTGATAGCACTAAACTCTGAAGCAGCCTGTGCAGTGTACGCTTGCAGCTTGATATCGTAACTGGTGTCAGGAGATAGATGTGTCAGTAGCAGTTCCCGTGGTTTCCCTGATGTTGTCACCTTCTCGTAAGCACCGGCTGATGAAACAGCGCGGTAGTACACATAGAAACCTTCCGCTTCTACCTCGCCGCCGCTTGTCCACTTAATGAAGAGGGAAAGTTCAAGAGAGAATCCAAAAAAACCCCAACATTGACTCAATAAAATATAGGATTATTCTTTAATCTCTGTTAGTCGTGTTTCATGCCTTGCGAATTGGTCAGCTCAATATTTCTCTATTGCTCAAAGAACGTATGGTCGATGGAACTGAAAAATCCTGATGGAGTTGTGGCGATTTTACAGGAAGACACAATGGACGTAGCCAAAGGCAAACCGAAAATACGCTAGATGGAGAAGCCAAAGAACTGGCAATGCTTGTGGGAAAAGCACAAAACACGGAATGGATGTTGTAGAATTTGGGATGGTAAAGAAATGGAGATCTTTTTTGGTTCAAACATGATGATAGTGTCCTACAATAATATGAAGTTTATAATAGTATCAAGTTTTAACATCAATAATTTTTCCCTACAAAAACACTAGGAAGTCAATTGATGGAAGGACAGACGTTTTGATGATTATTTTAGACATACAAAAAGTTGAGTGTTAGTCTCACCTGAATAAACAATTTCTTATTACACGATCAATCCACATTACAGCGAAATTTTGTTAATCAACTGATTCCATGTTAATACTATTAAGTCTTCATTTTCATTGCAGTGTTCACTATTAAACTTATAGTATTTTTTGGATCATCATAAATCTAATTTAAAACTGAAAAACAACGTTTTTACTGCAGTCGGGGGGACATTTTAAAGAAATGTTACAGATTAGGTGCCTACTGGCCTTGACTGCAATTTTTTTTTTCAGTATTAATTTTAAGACAAGGCACGCGAGTTGTTTAATGGTTTTTATTATTTGTTTTTTACTCACCGTCCACTCCAGCTGTATGGAGGTGGGCGACACGGGCGTGGCGCGACTGAGCGCGGGCGCGCGCGGCGCCTTGAAACCGCCGCGCTGCAGGTGGAAGCGGGCACTGCTCTTGCCCAGCTTGTTGTCCTGGTTCGAGTATACTGCTGCTATGCGGAACCTGAGTGGAGCATTTGGATATAAACTTCCAAGGGTAAAGTGCTTTTTGCTGGTTATGAAGCTAAAATGGCAGTGGGCAGGGCACATTGCCCGTAGAACAGATTGTCGATGGGGCCGAAGTTCTGGAGTTGCGACCGTGTGCCGGAAGACGCAACGTTGGAAGGCCTCCCACTAGGTGGACCGTTGACCTGGTGAAGGTCGCGAATAGCCGATGGATGCGAGACGCGCAGTACGGATCGTTGTAGTGATACTTGGGGGAGGCCTATGTCCAGCAATCAGGACGTCTTTCGGCTAATATGATGATGATGATGATGAAGCTAAAAAAATTCAGTCTCAATACGACCCTAATTTTATCGTTAGAGATTTCGACACGGTGTCTAAAAGTCTTCATTACTTAACAAAGTAGTTCGCTCGCTCAACACCGAGGTAACGTAGTATATGATCAAAACGACGCACTTCATAATATCATTTTGCACAAATGAGAATTTTCTAGTTACGTCATCAACAGTTTCAGGGGGAAGCCCCAGAATGCAATTGGCATATTCTGTGATCTCTCCAAAGCCTTTTTCTTTTTTTTTCTTTGCACTGGTCTGTAAATTACACCACTAAGGGATTCGTTGATGTCGTTCTTTCCTATTATCAATTGCGATAGCTTGTCAAGATGGGCTACCTCAAGGTTCATTTCTTGGCCCTTTCCTTTTTCCTAGATTACCTAATGAGTTATTCAGTCACATTTAGGTTAGTTTACTTTTTTATCTCCACATACAAACGTTAACGTTTTGCCATAAGTATTTACTGTAGGGATCCACAGCTATCTTTCGCAATATGATTTAAGCAATCACCGCTTAGAAACATATTCAAACAAATCAATATACAGACTCTGCCTTCACTTTAAATATGAGAAAGTATTATGTATGTTGGCAAAAACTTGTGTTTTTTTTTTATTAGAATCTGTTTTTATAATATTCAAACGCGCAGTAAACATTAAATTTTAATACCCATATGGAGATTACTAAACTAAGCTGAGACAAACACGTCATTCCTCTCAAAAGTCGATTTCCGAAGTCAAAGCCAAATTGGATTACAGCAAGGAAAGTTCAAAACCCATATTAAAAGCATATTAGTAGATTAGCATCTGCCAGCGGCTTCGCCCGCGTTCGCTTGGAGTTTCATGCTGGTTCCTTCTCCATAGGAAACAGCAAATTTGGCTTTTGACGTTTTATAAGTACGTTGACCCATGTGAAAGAAAATAGTTTGATTTGAGCTGCCAACCTCCTAAGCTACACCTGAAATTCATAATTCGGCACAATTTCAATCCATCGTCACTAACTTAAGTGTTGGGTTTAGCATTGTTTTTAAGTTGATTTTAAGTGACTATTTCTGCATAAAGACCCTAAAAATTTAGTTACAATGGAATTTGAACTTTGTCATGCATGACATAGAGAACAAAACACGAAAACATTTGATAAAATTTTGGCATTCTAAATTAATAAATACGTAGATATCATAGTTTAGTATGCAGGTTGCATCCTCGACGATGGTCAATACTTACTTGTAAGATTTCCCTGGAGTGAGTCCGTCGATCTGGTAGGAATGTATGTACGCTGGTATGTCCTGGTTGGCGGTGTTCCATTGGACGTTGCTCGAGTTGCTCACCTCTCTGTATTGTACCTTTGAAAAAGTTCTTTTAAGTTAGTCAAGCACGATTATAGAATTATTATTTATCTATCCAGGAAATATCCCTATTACTAAAATCTTCTTTTATCGTTAATCTTTTAGCTATCTACACTCTCCATTCGCTAAATAATACGAGTAAAGAAGTCAACCGGCTTCCGAAATTAAGGTTATTTTATACTTTGCAGTGTTTTGTTTGGAAGTAGGTCATATTTTTTTGTAAAAATGTTTTATTTTTCACTTTTAAGAGGTGATACTTGGACGACGTCTTCATCTACGCAGAAATTGAAATAAGAAAAATGCTCATTGAATAAAAACTACAGAACCAAACTGAACAACATGTTTATGGGACCAAATGGCAAGTATTCCGCATCGAACTAAAAAAGAATCACAATAATCGGATCAGATAACTCAGAGTAATTGGTATACATACATAAAAAAATAAATAAAAAAAGACCCACAGAAATGAGAACCTCCTTCTTTTTTGAAAGTCGGTTAAAGAACATACCTTTACACCCTCTTAAAAATACACATAAAACAAGTTCAAATATTTTCTTGCTACCAATGAACTGGTAATGTTATAAACCTCAAGAAGCACTTAGCTCCTCTCCTACCCAAGAACACTCGTAAAAAAATTACACAGATTGAAATGAAGCTCGGCTATCCTCACAAAGTGCTTTTATTAAATCCTTAGTTTCTCGAAGAACAGAATTAAAACGAATGCCAATTTGCCATCGTTAATTCCAATGAGTACTCTCGGGCTACGGGCAGACCACAAAAACTTGCAGCTCGTATAAAATGCTAACTTTTGTCCGCATTTCCTGCAAGGCCCGGGCGACGGACCAAAAGCAACGACTTAAACCATTACTCCAGTCCCCTTTGAGCATTTTATACAAGAAAATACGAGTTTTCAAGAAAATAATTATGAATCGGGCTGTGTATCTTATTTATGCAGTGTGCTCTCTAGGTTGAAAGGCTGTTCTTTTCTCGTGGGAGATATAAAATGAGACTCAAAATAACTAACGCATTAAATGGTAACGTGGAAACCACGGCAGAAAGCATCTTCTGCAGCTTCTTAGAATACAAAAGGTTTTGTATTTTAAGAAGGAGCTAACAAACAACTAAGATAGAACCTAGCTAGATGATAGTCACCGTGTATATTGAAAATACGTACATTTTTAAAACCGCCATATTTTATTTTGGGACTAGCCCACTACACAATATCCAACTCAAGAGAGCCAGGATCAGCTGTGGCAATCACCAGAAACCACGCTGAGTCAAAGAAGCTCGAAATCCAGATAAACGATTCAACAGTCTTGAATCCCGCATCGAAATCGATCAGAAAAGGACATCGAAGTAGTTAGGAAAAGAGGAAGGAGCTGTTGGTCATCCAGGAGACAGAAGCTTGCTTACCTTGAAGAACCGTATGGTTAATCCTTGGTTGTCGTGTGACCATGATACCATAACACTTTCGTCGTTCAATCTCGTTACGTTAGGTCTTGACGGAGGAATCATTACAGCTGGAACAAAAACATTATCGTTACAAACTGGATCATTATAATGTATGGTATGATATATATTTTTGTCTGTTGGTCTGTGCGTTTGTTCGCAATAATCTTTGAAACCGATTTGGGTACGGTTTTCAGTAATATATTTTGGTAAGATTCAAAATAATCAAAAAGTTATATCATCTGCAATGCTTTTCAATCATACCTTTATGTTTTCTAGGATTCTTCCTGCTGTGCCTTTTCGGGGGTAAAATGGAGTACCTTGGCTTTGGAGCTTCTACTGGATAATCCTGTACAAAAAAACAATACATCAAGCTTTAATATTTATTTATATTTATTAAAATTATAGGCATTTTCTATCAGTCCACCTTAGGGTTGTACACAGACCATATGGCAGGTGCAAATTATAGGAAAGACAAATAAAAAAAAATAATTATAAATACATAGATAACTACATACATACACATAAACAAAACTAACAACTTTATTAAGAAAAACGAATCGAACAAATTAACGTTTTGATGATTCTACCTACTTCTTGCAATATATCATCTGCCGAGGAGTCAAGTGTTTGCGCATAACTTATAAGGCTGTCACGGTTCTGTTGGCAAAATCATTATCAGCATCTACACATCTCGACTACTCGATAGCTATGGATGTGCTTCTCCATGATTCCGCCTATCTCAGCTCCTGTGCCAGACTTACACTGGTTTCATCAATATTAAATGATGATTCCGTGCTTCGAAAGGCTAGTGCATATAAACCGATGGTTCCGGCCGCCAAATGGAGTCGTCAAATAAACCATGTCAGAGGCTCTTGAGGTGGTTTAAAAACTCTGGCACTAGGGTGTGTGGGGTCGTTAGACCTTATTGCCCACACGATAAGAAGAAGAATATTAAAATTCTTCTTTTAATTTTTTTAACTTGATGAAAACACAATTACAAAAATATTGGAAATGGTAACGTGCTGCGAGAGACGTGAGTGCCGAACGGCGAGTACGCAAGCAAGTCGGTGCGGGGAAGCGGAATCGGTGTAGTAAATGGAAAAAGACCCGTGCGACTGTTTCGCCCCATAAGTTGGCCGACGACTCTGTGATGTGTTTACACGTACCGTCATGCCCATCTACTCGGTACGTGTGATCATGTTGCGGAATTTGATCGAAAGAGCCACCGTGGCCCTGGAACGCAAAGGGCATTAAGAGGAACACGGATGGGTTTCACTCAGTAAGAGTCTGACACTTCCTGCTCCGCCTAGAGCGAAAGAAATCATTTGATGATTCATAAAAAAGTGTGATCAAGACAAAAGCTCACATAAATACTCTTATCCACAACCCAAACCGTTCTTGCATCTCTCTCTAATATGAGCTCTTCCTTACCTGGTCGGGTATCTGCAGTGGCACAACAGTGAGCATGCCGGCGCCGTACGCGCAGCCCAGCGAGTTGCACGCGAAGCACTGCACGATGCCTGCGTGGCGTTTCTCTACATGCTCGATGTATAGATCCGTGTCTGGAGGATAGGAATCCGTTTAACCACTCAGGATCCGTAAGTCTCTTTCAGGACAAAATCCGTATCCGCGTTTATTTTCACTTGGCCTTATAGGGACTTACGGATTATAACGGTTGAAAACGATTTTGCCCCTCGGGGGCTGACGGATGCTGAGTGGTTAAGAAACATAGAAGACACAAAGGAGTGAAAGAATAATATGTTTACTTGGCACAAAATGTAGAAACAAAAATAGTAACACTAAATTGCATAAATATTTTGTGCTCTGCGTCTGCGCAAAATAGGTCTAACTAAGCAAAACGCTAGGCAACCATTAATTACCTGACGCTGGCTTTCAACTGAACCTTACGTTGACTGGATGCATGTGTCATTTCAAACCTTAAGCCAAAATTGCGTAAATAGAGCTCTAGATAGAGCAGACAGATAGACTCCAATTTGGACTGGAATATTAGCACCAGTGTATAGAACCAGTTAGGAAGAAATTCTGATAAAAGCATCACAACAACAGATCAATCTCACATAGACACATAAATGAACGGTTTTACATTTGAACTTTATTTATATCCGAAATGCAACAGGTTCGAATATTTATGTCCGTCACGGACGAGTAAACTGCCCGCCAGAGGCGACAAAAAGTAATTGATTCATGAGGTTTCATGCAAAGGTTAACTGAAATATGTATGTACGAAGGTTTTACAATGGAAAAAATGTACGTGTCAATATTTCAGACAGGAGGTAAATAAGACCAAACTAAGGGATACAATTCACGCAGACGTCTTTGAAATCGAATTTAATATTTCTTTCATAACTCTTAAAAGACACATTTGTTCTGTTTTGGAGAAAGGAAGTTTATAGTTTCCATTTACTCTATTTTTTTTTTGTATCTGTGTGAGCCTAATTAACATGTTTTCTTTCTTTTCATTATAATAATAATAGTTTTAGCTTAACCTGTCAGGATCCGTGAGGACTGATTGGGGCCAAGCCGACTCGCAAAGTCAAAGTCAAAAACGTTTATTTCAATTAGGCCATTAAACGGCTCTTTTGAACGTCATCATTACATTTAAAATAACATAGTTGCTCTACTGTCCATTCGAAAGGGTAGATTCTTATGGAGAAGAACGGACAAGAAACTCCATATTTTTTTTTATTTTCAAATCAATGTTTTACATGTGCTGTAGTATACAAAACTTTTGTTAATATATGTGAGGACCATGAACCTAGAGTATGCAGAGGTAGACTAATTAATTTTCTAAATAAGTACATGGTACTCACATATTTACAAATATTGGAACTATCAATTAGCAGAGTGTGAGTGAACAGAAAAATAAAAACCCAAAAATGAAACAGTAGGTACAACTATAAAGTAAATACATAAACCAACCAGTTTGATCTTGTCTCCACCATTGATTGTCCTATGGAGCAGGACCAGCATGTTTCCAAGCATTCTTATCCTGAATATCATCTTCTAATTTGTAATATGCTTGTTTACAAAGTATGATTTTAATGTAGGTTTTAAATTTTCTTTCATTTATTTCTAATATGTCACAAGGTTTTTATTGTAACATTTAACACAGTACCCCATGAAAGATGTGTGTACTTTAGCTAATCTATAAAACGGTTGATCTTATTTATCTTTATTTATAGTATTAATAGTATGTCTATCACTAATTTTACTAAAAAAATGACGATTTTTCCGTACATACATAATATTTTCATATATGAATTGGCAAGGGATTGTCATAATATGAATCTATTTAAAAAGTTCCCTTAGAGAATCGCGGTGACGCAGATTATAAAGGGCTCTGACAGCTCTCTTTTGTAAAATACATATGGATTCAATGTCATCAGCCCGACCCCACAGCAAAATACCGTACGACATAATGCTGTGGAAGTAGCTAAAATAGACCAAACGTGCGGTTCCTACGTCTGTTAGCTGTCTTATCTTCCTAACAGCATAAGCGGCTGAGCTTAGTCGCCCCGCTAGAGATGTTATATGAGGTTCCCATTGTAATTTCTCGTCTAGAGTGATTCCCAGGAAAACCGTGTGATTAATAAACTCCAGTTTTTCTTCATTCAATATGATGTCACATTCGCTACTTCTAACATTTGGTAAAGTAAATCTAATCCATTTGTTTTTTTTTTTCATTTAATACCAATTTGTTTGTAATCCGCGAATAACTGGTGTTATTCGCAGGAGTTGCAGTGGACTCCTGAAAGCCAGAATCAACAGTGGTGACCACCAGAAAAAGGCCGAGCTAATAAAACTCGACGAGTCCCGGAGAAAGGATTCAACAATCTTGGATCCCGCAACTAAATTAATCAGAAAATCCTAAAAAATTCTTCCGTTACTGACTGATTGAGTAACTGACAGACAACTCACAGCCGCAACTACTGGTCGTAGGAATCTGAAAATTGGCATTTAGGATCCTTGGAGAGTGTAGGGGAGCACTAAGGAAGGATTTTGCGAAATACCCACGGGATCGGATAAAAACGGGATATGCGCGTACGAAGTACGACTAGTCGCTAGTAATTATTTAAAAATGTCAAAACTCACTGTTAGCCTTAACCCCGTTCTCGTTCTTCAGCACGTCAGCATTGAGCACCCAGTAGACGCGCGGGGGAGGCTCCCCGAAGGAGGCCCCGCAGGTGACGTGCGCCCTGCCCCCCTCGTTAGGAGTGGACACGGTCACGTTGCCGTCCCAGTGAGGGGGCTGCAGCGCTATGACCTTCCACGAGCGACGGATGCCGTTGGCTGTGCACGAGTATATGCCCTGGGAAAGTGAATGGGTTGTTAGGTATTCTTCTTATTCTTTCCCAGTCGATGCTGACCCTTATACAGTAGGTGGTCACGTTTATAGAGGCAACAGTGGCATTCATTAGATCCTCAATGGTGCTGATGTAACTTGCGCCACTTCAGCACGTAGGCCGTATTTTGGATGGTTGGTATTGGTATTAAATCAAGATAATAGACGATTAGGCATATTCGAATCAATTGTCAAGTTTAGTACAGATCTGTGGAGCAGCCGTATGTTTCAATGATGTTTCTTATATTAATATTCTGACTCCTAAGTCACAGGCACATACACCTAGTTTAGGAGTCAGTCAGTATTTAAAATTATCTACATGCTTAAAAAAGCCTTTAACGATTTATACCTATAAATGTGAATTTTGTAAATTTATGTAAATGATTGGTGAATAAATTATTATTGTTTTATTATTTCTTATTCTTCAAACGTATATATATATAAAATTTAACGAACAAGAAAAAGGTATCCGCCTTGTCTTGTATATTTTAGTCCCAATCATAGAAGTCACAATGGTTCAAAAAAGTTAAGGCTTTAGGACATCCCTTCAGAACACCGAAAAAAAACCCGCCTTTAAGACACAAACGCCTTTTATTTACAAGATGGCACTACTGAAAATAATTTCAAAGCGCTTTTCTGTACCCTCAAAGACTCAAAACACAATACGGCGCCAACAAAAATATAAAACACAATATAAATAAAACGCTTTCACATTTTATAATCTTTGAGATGGGAAATCTTTTTCACAAAACATTGAAAAAGCAATCTTTGAAGCTCTGTCATGTGTAAAAAGGCTGTCTTCACGAGCTAAGGTCCTGTTCATTTAATAATGTAATTGAAAGGAGGCTTGGACTGAAAAACGAGTTACTAAGCTGGTACTCCTTTACCTTAATGAATGGCTGTAAGGATCATATCGAAGCTAAACATTCGGCCAAGTGCGAGTCGGACTCGCACACGAAGGTTTCCGTACCATAAACTTTATCTTTTATTATTTGTTGTTGTACCGGCAATAGAAATGTACAATCTGTGAAAATATCAACTACCTACCTATTACGGTTCTTGAGATACAGCCCGCTGACAGACAGACGAACGGACGGACGGACAGCGGAGGCTTAGTAATAGGGTTCCGTTGGTTACCCTTTGGGTACGGAACCCTAAAAAGTAGGAAGTAAGAATTGTAGAGCACTTTTGTTTATGTAGTGAAATTGTAAAACTTCCCAGGCCAATGTGTTATTCTTTGTAACGACATCTCTGGATCCTTCAATTCTTCTAAACAGGGTACCTATTATGGCATCTTAAAACCATCATGATAACGGTGTAGGAGGGAGATGGAGTTATACAAGACGCATAACACTATCCCTTTTTCACAGCTTAATCATGATGGCATTAGCACGTCATAATAGGGGTTCTATTATTATATTTTTAGGCGCTACCTTTATTTCAGTTTACGTGAAAAAATACATTAATTTTCACTTTTCGGATTTGTAATATTAGTAGTATCGTTATAAACAGGTAGTGTGTTGCCAGCTGCCGAAACTCAATTTAAAGTGCTCAGTCTGTGCAGCGCTTAATCCGATTGGAATGTTAGTCCTGTTCTTATTATGAAGTGTCAATAAAGTATGGTGGGTGGTGCACTGGTTGAGTGATTGGCTGCTGAGATGCGTGTCGCGGGTTCGACCCCGCACGGATCAAATATTTGTGTGGGCTACAGACAGTTGTTTCGGGTCTGACTGTTTGTTTATTTGTTCATAATTATGTTTGTAAACCCACCCACAATATAGGAGAAATTCCTTGCGTGGGGAAAGGTTTTAAACAAGCGGTCCTTACTGCTGTAACATGAAAAAAACCTTTAACAAACCTCATCATCAGGTGTGAAAGGCGACACCATTAGCATATGCTCGTTAGCATACGCCTTCAACTCTCCCTCTCCTTCCAAGCTCCAGGATATTTTCGGAGCAGGCGTGCTGACGGCCCCACACCATAGACGGAGGACCCCGTTAGGTTTGACAGGCATTGTCAGTACTTTTTCATCGTCTATCACCCCTACGTAGTCTTCTGATTCGAGGAATCTGGAAATTATACATTTTATTGGTGTTTGAAGTTATAAGTTAAGTTGTGGGACCATCGCAACCCCTGAAACTGAATAGTATAGTAATTTTGAAAGTATTTGGAGAGGCAGTGTAGATACTTAAATGTAACATCAAGGATCATAAAAACATAAGGTTTTTCTATCAGAATTTTTTCACTTTGCCAGACTTGAAAATCACACTCAGGACCTCGAGCTCAACTGTAACTCTTACGACTGTTGCAGAATAAGTTCGAACGAGACACCGCGGCCCTGGAACGCAAAGGTCTTTGATGATTTCCCATAAAACAACCCCTACGACTACCAGTATCCCAAGGAAGCTGCCTATTCTCATTTCACATTTAAATACTCTCAACATGCAGTAAACTAGAAAATTATATAGACCTCAATTAACAAGGTCCCGTAATTCCTTTACTTTAAATACTATATTTCACGAACATCCAAAATCCAAATTCACACTTTACGGAAGACAAAGTTTCAGAGCCCAACTATCTGTACCTACATGCGATCGGACTAGTCTCGACGTTTTGTGGTTTGCTTGGTTTCGGTACCACTTAAACCGTGCCGAAGGACTTTTGGTCGCAACCGCTTGAAACACAGCAGTTCTAGTACCCGGGAGATAATGTGAAACATGCGTTTCAGAGAGAGACGGTGCTCTACAACCGAGGAGCCGCACATACTCAATACTCAAAACTTTATTGCATTCCACAATGTACATGCTTAGGTGGTAGGTGAAAATTTAATGAGACACAATTGTGGACCCTGTTGGGCACAGCAAAAGACAATAATATAAAAGATTAAAAGACACACACCATTACATCATCATTATCACCATCATCCTCTTGCAATAGAAGGTGCAGGTGATGAAATAACCGGTAAACTTTGCAGAGAGCATTATACTCGCCATGAGCAACCACTTTTACTGCATATGAGACCAACAATGTAATCACGAAAACAAAATCAGCTGTTCCATATGTTCGCATAACTCGAAGAAAGTTTTCCATAATGATGAGTAGGTAAAATGACTCATTACAACTTATCATTGGTTACAATTAAAACTTGCTTCAACAGCATAAACCACTGACAATAACATCATTGGAATATAATAGAAATGTTTACAGTAGGGGAGACCGGGGATGGTTGACTATAGGGGCAGGTAGACTAAGCAATAATAACTCGCCACTATCGCGTGTTTTTCATCAACCAATCACGAGCGACGATGCCTCTCCAGGCCCCACTAACTTGTGCAAAGTGAGCCACTCCAGTCGCACGGCGTTCGTGAGTGGGATCACATGTTGTGTTTTTGGTCCCGGTAAGTAATTTTTTTCGTTCGTACTTTTTTGTTATTGTGCCTATGGATCTGTTAGAAACATTATTGTTGTTGTGCAAAAAGTAAATATGATAGTTTTATTCTATATTACACAGTATTGCTTCCATGTTAGTGCTAGAGTTTGCACGTGATACGCCGGTAAAATTCAAAATGGCGTCAGGGGTTGGTTGACAAATTTTGTTCGGGGTAGGTAGACTACCTAGTCAACCAACAATTTTGTTAGGAGATATACTTAAAAACTTGACTGATTGATTGTTATATTTTCAATAAGTTAATTTAATAAAAATAAGTTTTCTGTTGTAATAGTTTATAATATTAAATACTCACAAATTTATGTATGTTGATAATATTTTCATAAAAGCAATTTGTTGATCTTTGATTAGCGATTTATTAAAATAATTAAAGTTATAATTAAGGTTGAAACACAAAGTACAAAAATTAATCTTACTTATTATTAAGTTTTATTCTATAGTTTAAAAAGAGACTGTTTACCTTTATTAAAGTTCTTTATTAACCGAGAATGAACCAAAAATTTAAGTTTGTTTATAATTAAATAAAAAGTTTCTATCATTTAATACATTTTAATGTTTTATTTTGTACTATAATCTTCTTTATTTACACTAATTACTGCCTAGGTCAACCTACCCCATGTTTATGGCCAACTTACCCCGAACATGGGGTAGGTTGACCAAGCGTCAGGGGTTTAGAAAATTGACTAAATAAGTATTATAATGATAAATATACAGGTTATAGATTACTATTTTAGGTGCCTGAATATTTCTTCTATCTGTATCAACTGTTGCTTTTGTTATATTAAGTTGAACATCAGAGTTAGACGAGCTTGAGTCAAAAGTTAGTCAACCATCCCCGGTCTCCCCTACTAACCTGACTTCCCTACTCCCTTCTCGCTGGACCTTCAAATGGGTCTTCTGTGATATTTCGAAAGCATCACCGCTGAGCTCATTGGTAGCTCTGCAGCTGTATGTGCCGCTGTCATCAGACGTCGCGTTGTGGATGACCAGCACGCCATGTGGGGTTTCCAGCTGCTTTCTCTTACCCTGAAAGAAGGATAATGTTATTAGAAAAAGGAAAGATAACATACATATATATGGGGAGAATTGCGTGGTAATTTTAAATAGTGATTCTGTATAGAAACAATTACAAGCAGTCTAATCAGAGTCAGAATGCTTTATTTGTAAACATAGGTCAAATTACAACAGTGTGCGAGATGGTACAGATAGGTAGATCTTCTTATGTTTTGCCCAGAGGCGTACAAGTACCTATATTTAGTTAGTTAATATTGTCGAATTTTTGCTTTTTAACACACTTGTAACTTTTAGTTTATGACATTAAATCTGCTGTAGTATGCTGAAGAAAAAACTTAGTGGCCCAAAATCCTACTTATCTGTACTTTTATAATATTATAAAGCTTAACATTTAGTTTGTTTGTTAATCTCAGGAACCAGTTGAAAAAATATTTTAATGTTGGATAGCCCATTTATCGAGGAAGGCTATAGGCTAGGTATATAACATATTTTTCCGATAATCATGCGAACGCAGTAGCAGGCAAAACTAGAATTTTATGAAATCATAATGTTTTTTTTTTATTATTATTAATAGGCACGCGCTTGACTACCATCTCACCTGATGGTAAGCGATGATATGGTCGAAGATGGAGCACGCTTACCTAGAAGTAACTCTTGACTTAAAGACTCCCAGGTTGTAGCTATCGGGAAACACAGACTCCGGCAGGGAATTCCACTCCTTAGCTGAACGCATTATGAATGTGTTCCCAAAAAGTTTTGTTATGTGGTCTTCGTAGTATAAAAAGCAGGCAAAGCTACTGATAGCCTGTCTTATCAACTCAAATCATGGGCGCGCGTGGCTGGTTACGGCCCACCCCTTTTTACGATGAGAGGGCCTTAGCAACAAGAACATTACAGACTTATAAAGTCATGTTATGTCAGCCTATCGCATATTACGTAAAGAATCCCATAAGAAGAAGCTTATGCAATTCCTCCAACCGGGAAATAACAAAGTTCTTATAAAATAATCAAAGGATAACACTTGACGCGTTCGATGTGTTCATATTTGTGGACACGGGAGTGTTTTCCAACAACGCGTAGGCAAGCGTGCTCCATCTTCGACCACATCATCACTTACCATCAGGTGAGATAGTGGTCAAACGCGTGCCTATGTTTAGTAAAAAAAAAAAAAAAAAAACGCATTGTTATAGACGTTTGTGTTTGTCAAGTGAATGCCATACTTCAAGCGGTTCTATGAATTCTTAAAGCGAGATAAATCTAGCATGGAGCTGTAAATGCCAATAAAATATTCCACAGGCATCTAACTCAAATACTGTTTAATTATTCGTCAGGCTAGATCTGCTTCCAAAAAGCCAATCAGTGACCATGGTTCGAGTTTTTTTGGTACTTATACGTTCGCTTATGTCAAATCGTATGGAAGAAAGGATTTCAGTTATGTCGTCAGACGGCGCTTTTTCAGTTCTAATACAAATTGACGTTTGCATTAACGCGTTTAAGCACGTTAAAAAACTCGCACTCATCATTTCCAACAAGATGGTGGGGGGGGTTGCCATAATCGGCACGCTTGGTAGTCGGGTTGGCGATCGCAGTGTATGGTGTTGAGTTTTACAGAGAACGGTGCTGCCCATTCTCTGACGAGTCCCTTAGTCACCTCTTACGACACCCACGAGAAGTGATGGGATGGTATTATTCTTTTACGGCACCAACCGACACCATACGGTGTAAAAACTCGCACTAGGCCTAGGTAAACCCACACTTATGTCGAAAAATTAATAGCTATCAACAGTTAAAGTAGTAAAAGCTCCCCAAACATTCACTATGTTGGCTTTCAACAAACCCTCTAAAAGAGGATCCGAAACGAAGTTCGTTAAAAATATTCGCATATCGGTACACCGTTCAAAGCGACCACAAGTACACTGAAACATGCTTTGATTCAGCGAGATACAAGCTAAGCTGAAACTTTGTTTTCCAACTATTCTCGAACCACCATAAGAGCCTTCTGGGGTATCGGATTTCTTTTGAAATATAAGCTTTTGTTTCTGTGTATTATGTTGTTTTCTGTAAGTTTATTAACCGCGGCTTTTAGTTACATATTTAATTTCAATCAAACCCACGATTTCTAAATTACGTATTTAAAGTTGAGCATTTTGTTGGGTAATATATGGTGATATCTTATAATTTCAATATTTCACTACAAATTGATTAAAACACATGGAACATTATAAGTCCTCGACTCAGTATGAAGGTAAGTATTAAAATTGTAACATAGAACCTTATGAGTGAACAAGTTGTCAAACTTGGGTTTAACTTGAAATCCTGCCTAACTTTAACATTAAAATAGGGTTCTTTACTCCCCATTCTTTATTCAAAAACCGGACATAATTATCTACTTACCTTGAAGTAAATATATGAGTTTTCTAGATTCAAAAGACTACAGATATTGATCACGTAGATTTAAACAATCAAAGAACGATACATTGATGATCTCACACGGCAAAATAATTATGAATTCAAAAACCGAATGCAGTAATCGCACGATTTTATCTTCAAAATCCTTTTTTGCATTGCAAATCTATTGTTGTAATGCATGTTTGTATTTCGTATAGGTGTAGCAAAATTCAATTATTTAGCAATCAGAACTTTATAACGTATGCAATGTGAAGTAAACCCGAACAAACATTGGACTCTAGAAAGAAATACATTCAGCGATAACGACTGTCGAAACAAAAATGAATGGGATTGAAATGCGCTTCTGAAATGTCACGTGGTCAATCCGGTCAATTCCAAACATTTTGTAATTTTTGACTAACGTTATCGCATACAGAATGTCACTTCTCTTCTGAGGCCAGCAGTCATCAACGAACAGCGAATTTGTTTATTAATTGTTCTTAATTAACAAATTCGTTGTTCGTAAAGCAGATACAAACAATACTTAGGCCGCGTTTCCACCAACAACAACACGCATGCAAATAATTACATCGCAAGATACGATCGAGCGATTGATCACTTTCTACTTTGGTAGCCCGCAATGTAATGCAACGTGCATGCAAGCTGGTTGCAGGTAGAAACGTGGCCTAGTAAACAATAGCTTTCAGAACATGTCAATAAGTCTCACCTTAGACCCCTCTTTCCACCATGTCAGCACAGCCGGCGGTTCCGAAGTCGGTTCCTTACAATGCAAGATCACAGTATTTTGCAGCGGCGCGGTGATGACCCGTTCCTCTGCCGCAATCTGACCGGGCGAGTTGATCAGCCTGGCCACCGTCAGACGGGCTGGTACTGACGTCAGACTGATGGCACCGTACCATACCACGCACTGGAACGAGTAAGCGACTGTTTTACATGATATTGTAGCAACTGTTTTTCCTAAAAGGGTAGGTTGGGGCATACAAATGTCCTGCCTGATATGTTATGACCTATGTAATAGGGTAACGTTTATCGACCAGTCACAAAACCATACTCTGGGCTGCTGTTAAAAAAACATCATAATCTGCTTTTAGCTTAGTTATTCCGTTTGCCGACTTGTGTTTCTGTTGTATTTAAAATTCAATTGTTTTTCTTTCTATAAAGTCAGGCTTACCTACTGAAAATCTCATCATCTGCCTAGTCTTTTCCCAACTATACTGGGGTCGGCTACCAGTCAAACCAAGGCTTACTGAAACTCTAAAACATTATCTACACGTTGTCCGACGTGGGCATCGAATCCCGCTCAAAAAGCTCTCGACCTACGAAGCAGTCAAATAAAGAATATCGATTCAATAACTGCAGAATGTTTGAGCTGAAATGTTTGTCTGCCGATGTTGTACGATTCGGAGTTTTAATCAAAAAGTGTTGGTTCACTCTCGACTCACTTTTTAGTTCGACAATGGGCGAGTCATTGGAAATAGAACATATTAAATCGAACAGCTATTTGTTAATTGGTACTCTTTGTTTCATTAATCTAATAATTGAGGATTTTAACTTTTTGATCTGAGGGTTAATTCTACTTTTTTTAAAGCAACGTTCACATTCGCATCCCTGTCGCAGCAGACTGCGACTGAGGTGCGAATGTGAATGTGGTCAAAACACCTACAGTTTCCATACATTTTGATCTGTCACAATGACAGATCAAAATGTATGGAAATTGTAGATGTTTTTGACAGATTGAGAGAATTGCGACTGAGATGCAAATGCTAACGCTCTTTAAAAGTGAGTCGAATAAGGTAGTGGACTCAAAAAATCTGTCTATTCTGTCAGATAGATTTCCAAAAAAAATCCGACACGTATTTTTTCTTTTTTCACGTAAACAAAAAAGCCGGCCAAGTTCGAGCCGAACTCGCACACGAAGGGTTCCGTACCATAAACCTTAACTTTTATTATTTGTTGTTAGGGCGGCAATAGAAACACACAATCTGTGAAAATTTCAACTCTCTGCCTATTACGGTTCTTGAGAAGCAACCCGCTGACAGACAGACAGACAGACAGAGGGACGGACGGACTGCGGAGGCTTAGTAATAGGGTTCCGTTGGTTACCCTTTCGGTACGGAACCCTAAAAATTAAGACGATACAGTGTTTGTCAGTACACTTTTATACGAGTTTTCAACGCACTGTATTTAGATTACTAATTAGATTTTTAGGGTTCCGCACCCAAAGGCTAACCAACGGAACCCTATTACTATGCCTCCGCTGTCCGTCCGTCCGTCCGTCCATCCGTCCATCCGTCCGTCCGACCCAACCCATCCCATCCAAACCCATCTGATTCTATAAATTAATTCAACGTTTCCTACTTGAGATTCCAAATCTAATCCAAATTACTGGCAAATTGCCATAATCGTGGAACTAATCGCCATATAATGTACCACAGGTGTACCAACCGCACTAGTCGCTATTCCCCGTGGCTTATCCCTTAGCCACCTCTGACGACACCCATGGGAGCATGGCGTACTCATCCGTAACCGACCACCACATGGGGACGATTGGAAATCTTGTTTGATATATTGCCTTTTAATGGCGCAGGTTTTGGTGAGATTAGAGGTCCGGCTTCCGGGTATTTAATTATTTGGATTTGTTTCTCTCAGGAAAACAAATCTTACTAGCTTTTGCCTACGACTTCACGGGCCTTAAAGTAGCCTTCAGGGGTACCACAGGGCGGGTAATATTTTTTTTTTACTATTGATAGGCACGCGTTTGACCACTATCTCACCTGTATGTTACCTAGAAGTAACCTATTCACTCTTGACTTAAAGACTCCAGGCAGGATTAGACATTAAAGCGTAACAAGGAAGCAATTCACTTTCGCATTTAAAATAGGTATTAGTCAAGATAAATCAACCAAACGAACTGACATGATTTCAAAAGTTACATTGTAAGGAAGCACGGGTATACAATGCTCCGAATGAAGTTAAGTTTCTTCCACCTGAGCTCTCCTATGTTCAAAGGTGTCTCGACTGTTAGTAGCAGTGGCTAGCGGTGCGAAAGAGCTTTGATCATCTTCCTCTGCCTAGCCTTTTCCCAACTATATTTTAGTCAGATCCCAGTAAAACCGGACTCAGCTGAATACCAGTATTTTACGACTGCCTACATGACCTCCACAACCCAGTAACTGGGCAGGAGCTTTGATATGATTATGTATTACTTCAAATAAAAACTCTCACCTGATACCAAGTAGTTTCCATATTCATCCTAACTTCTATCTCCATCTTCGTGCTTCTTCCCGGTAATCCCGGTATTATCTTCCTGCCGTCTCCCTCTTCCACTTCTGTCCAGGTATCGCCATCCCTGTCGGGTTTCCACCTCCATATGAACCGCTCTCCCGGCACGTTGACTTCGCACTCGAACGTAACTCTGTCGCCGAGGGGGGCTATCACCGACTCGGGGTATTTTGTGAACCTCATGTCGATTTCTGGAAAAATAGTAAACTTATTTTATTTACATAAAGAAAGGAAATGTGTTAATTTGGCACACATAGATACACACAATTTTGGTTTACATATGTATATGTTAACTGATTTAAAAACAATAACATTGTTTGGTACCTATCGGCTACGCCAAATAGGTCCAGTTCAGAAAAATGCCAGAGAACCAGGAGATTCCTGACGCTGGTTTTCAACTGAGCCTTATTGAGTGTAGGTACAGATCATAGAAATTATATCTATGGCATAGATATACTGGCTGTGCCCGCGATTTCGTCCAAATTATTTGTGTTATCCACTTAGAAATATTGTTAGCTAACCGTAGAGGCAGACGGATTTTCATGTAGTTTTTTTGTTGTTTTGTTAGGTGGACCAAGTATTATCGGGAGCAGAATATAGGTTTTGTTCATACGAATATCGCTAAAGTCATTGTCATTTCAAGATATTTGCAAGTATAGGCCAGGCACAACTGAACACTATACCACCAAGATATTATAAGCAGCTGCAAGTTTGCAACATCAGCAAACAATGGTTCGCGAACGCTTTTCCATTTTACAATACCCATACTGAAAGATTTATTCTTATGCGCCAGTAATTTTAACGCCACATTCAGTGCTAACAGAAATATGTGATAGAAACTCTTTCACAAGAAACTCTACTTCTAGCTTTCAAAAACATATTTTCCTCTCAATATTTTAGTACAAAGCATATAGTCCACTGTATAAAATAATAAAACTGAAAGCGGTACTGCATCTACGTCGCCGCGTCGTGGAGGATGCATGAAGCAAAGGAATTTCTGTAAAGGATATCGAAAACCGGTCAAAGCGAACATTGAGGCGGAAGATGGAGCGTGACAAAAGACGAATATACCTCCTCACATACCTAACTATACATTCAATAAGTTAAGACCAAAACTATTACAGTCTTACAGTATATGGGAAAATTACGTTCCAATGCAGCTTCAACAGTTTCAAAGGTAACATCATTTTATGTCATGCTATCAAATTAGACTATTGCGCTTCCTGCAAGTTTGGAATAAGTTCTAAGTAACAAAGTTCAAAATGAAACTGCTGCTGCAAAATCAACCGATATCCTCCTTTGACCTTAAATACAAAACGGAGAGAAGTAAGATATTAATGTAAGTGCTCACGAACGTTGTAAATTGAAAAGTTTTGAAAATCGAACAAACATTTTCACATCATTTATCAAATCTGTATCTCTATAATCAATACACTCGTAATCAGTAATTCTCAAGATCAAAAGGAACACAATTAGAATCTTTTTTTTTATTTGCATACCAAAAGACTGGCCATAACAATAAAAAAAGAAATCTTGCCGTCCTTGATACCTTGTTACCCACACATTTCGATCTCGGATGACGCATCCGACTCCAGCGGAATAAGCTCATAATAATAAACCACGCACCGCAATTACGACCTTATGTTATGCACCAATAAGTTCATATTGAAATGCATTCAGTAATTGAGATGTTACATTTTATTTTTCTTTGTTGTCGGGCACCAATTTATGTGATTTCAGTCCCGTCAGTCATTGACCGTAACTTTATGGAGAATTTTTAAAATTTCATCTCTGTGCCGAGTGAATAAAAATACTGTGTGTACGATTTGTAAAGGTGATTTTGTGTCGAAAAGCTCGTGGTTATCGTCGTTTCATGGTTGTTCGGCCATTTAGTGCTATAAACGCGTGCTTTTGTCACACCTTTTCTAATGGAGACATTTGTAATTTTTTTTTGATACAGTGGTACAAACTTTTAGATAGATCGGGAAAAGATTCTCACCGCCACTTAGAACTTTTTAAAGCTCGACAAGAGCTTTCGTGTTTCACACCTGTAAATCTACTGCTCGCTTGATTTTATGTATTTTATAATCTATGATAACAACAGTCAGCCTCTACCTACGCTATAAACAATGATTTACATCCTGCCACAGGTATTATTACATTTTTAATTGATTATGATTTTACATAATTATTATTTAGTTACCAAAAAACGATTTATAACTCGAGAGTAAAAAACTAAATAAACGAGTAAAAATAAAAGACAATAATGAAGATCTTTACCTTGAAGACTAAACTGTGTATCTCGTCTCCATGATACCTACCTACATCCTAGATCCTATTAATGGTAATTTATACAAAACATAAACTTGCACTTAACACGAGGTACTTTCGATCATAAACTCGCTGCTACAGTGCTACGTCTTTTGCTTTCCATAGCTATTTCCAGTTACCACGCGTCCCACATAGAAGTGGATTCCGCTGCAACGCATTTCAAAAGTCCACATCATTGATAAATGGTAGACATGCATCAAACACATAGGGAAACGCAACTAGTGAAGTTCACGTGCATTCCAATGGGAAACCGGTTCGTAGTACCATGCACCATAACTACGAAATATGATGGCCCCTGGAATTGCCAATCACTTTGTTGCTATGGCAACCGCGAAGATTCAGGAACGAACAAAACTGCATTTGTGTGGACCTATTTACATTTGTAAGTACGGTTAGAGACTTCAAGGCTTCGTTGAATAAATTAGTCGCTGCATTTTGTGAAAATGTTATCGTTACTATTTCTTACTAGAGCACACGTTCATGCCAATTGTGTAATAAAATCATCATCTTCACCCATAATCTGTTTTATTTGGAATCGACGAAACACGTATTTTTCTTCCATCTCTATTCAACGTTAAATTCTTTCCTTTTCTTCATCTCGACTGTTGTATTAATATAACTTTACCTACATCAAAAATATTCAGCCAAATGAATTCATCAGAAACCACTGTTGTATCATGTTCACAAATAATAAGTAAATAATATTATTAATGCACGTTGCATTTCATATCGTGCGGTCATTAATTCGACGGGAATGTTTTATTATATTGCATTTTTAATCATTATCATGCAAGCAGAATAAGCTCTTGTACTCGACATTAATTTCAATAAAGATAAGTGACAAACGCAGTGACATTTTGAATCGTTAAGCGTTTAATAATATCTTCTGTATGTTTGGGTTTTACGGATACGGACTATTATTAGGGTTCAGCTTTCTTTGTACCGTTAGACCAATTCGTAGTCCTAGGTACTGGTACCGGTTATGGGGCGCCGGTGTGGGCGCCTACTTTGAGGAAGCGACCTGCCCGTTACCTCAACTCGTCCCAGAGGGTCATGGCCATCCGGCTTGCCCGGGGATACCGCACGGTCTCTGGCGAGGCGGCGAACCTCCTTGCCGGACTGCCGCCATGGGATCTAGAGGCGAGAGCCCTCGCACTCATTTACGAATGGCGCCTGGATGTGCTGGACGCCGGGGCGAGACTCCTCTGCCGCGGCAAATCGCAGTACGGCGGATGGAGCTCCGGCAGGATCTCATGGCAGTATGGAGACAAAGACTGTCCCAACCCAGCGCTGGTCACGCCACAATTGCGGCGATAAGTCCCCTCTTTGAGGAGTGGCTAGAGCGGCGCCATGGCGTCCTTACTTTCCGCTTGACACAGGTACTCACCGGACACGGTTGTTTTGGGAGGTACCTGTTTCGAATACGGCGGGAGGATACGCCCGGGTGTCAACACTGCGAGGATCGCCCGGAGGACACGGTGGAGCATACGATTGAGGTCTGCCCTGCTTGGGCGGAGCACGCCGTGCCCTCGCCGAGGCGATCGGCGGCGGCGATCTCTCGCGTCCGGCCCTGGTTCAAGCTATGGTCCGAAGCGAGAAGACATGGGAAGCGGTCACCTCCTTCTGCGAAGCTGTAATGCTAGCAAAGGAGGAAGCCGAACGTGTGAGAGAAAGGGAAACCTCACGCCCCAGCCGCCGCAACAGAAGAAGACGCCCCGGGCGTCGGGAGTCGCAGGACGATTTTCGGCCACCGTAAGCGCGAGCCTGCGGACGGCGAGCATTGGGTGGCTCGCCGTCTGACCAGAACCAGGCCCGGGTGGACGGCGCGCTGTGTTTCACGCGTGCCTCAAAGAGCTGTCAGCAAAAAAGACGGGCCCCGCTAGGGCCAGTGCCTGCTGGGGCTGCGGACTTCGTTCGAAAGAGGCACCGTACCCTGGAACGCAAAGGGCACTGAGAGAAACGCGGATGGGTTTTAGTCAGTAAGAGTCTGACACTCCCTTCTGCTTCACCCAAAGTGGGAGGAGTCATTTGATGATTTCCCATCCTTAAAAAAAAAAAAAAAAAGTTTGGTACCGGTAGTAGGTATTTAAGTATAAAAGGGAATATATACTATCCATGGTAACAATCTATAACTATCCATGGTAACAATCTACGGTAAAACAGAGGTTTGAAAATTGAAGTATTACCTAACGAAATCAAAAATCTGATTCAGGATTTTGGATTGGTTTTAATCAAAGTAAACATTATGTGTTTACTTTGATTAAAACCATCCTAGTAAGCAAGTTCTACCGGTCAGTACTAAATTTCCTGATATTAACAAACCTCGAGCCACAACAAAACAGTGGCCAGTCAATGTAAACCAAACCAGGGGAACAACAACGTATTCCCAGAAACAAACGTCAATTTCTAAACTTGACGCAAAACGTCAAACACTCCGGTGTTGGACGTCTAATCAACTGCTAGTGACCAAATCCAATTTCTGAACGAGCCGTTTCGAATCGAAACTAGTTCTTGGTTGCCGTCGGGAATGGACGGAAATAGAAGAAAAAAATATAACAGAATCCTAAACGAGTAGGTGGTACTAATGACTTCACACAAATACTTGGACAATATAATGACTACTAAGCGTAAAATTTGTTCGGCACACACCCACACAAACAAACTACTAACTTTTTTGGGTTCCCTTCCCTTCCAAACTGGACAGACTTAGTGACCCTTTCGTAAATATAAGCTGTCTGGATTATTATGTAAAGTTCTTTGTTTTGTTGTTCTATAGTTTGTACAACATAATATGAATAAAGCAGCCTTTCAACCGTATTTGGTTTACACGTGAACAAAATTCGATAAGTGTAGGCAAATATCAAGTCCAGTTTTATATATTTGCATTTCAAATAATGTTTTGTGAATGAACAAAAAAAAAACAAGTGACATTTACATTATTTACCTACTCTACTATGAAATAATAAACCGAATGTATTGGACTGACATATCAAAACAATGCAAAAAATTTATAAACCGACAAAAAAAATTATTGGCACGGAGAGTACGATTTTTGTACTTAAATAACTTTCATTTGTATTTTTATCAATATTGTCATAAGTGTAATCTTCTCTTTGGTTAGTAAGTTCTGGGAACTGTGATACAATAATAGTGAATAATCTCAAATTCTCGACAGAACCCGGTAATCTCTGAATATTTTTTGTCCTTTTGCCGCCATAAGCCCATGTCGATGTGTGCGTAGCTACCTGCGGTATCCGGGAGCTTGTCCTGCCTGTTACAATTCCAAAATAGATAAAAAAATCTTATCGTTTTACACCTCGTACATCGCCATTCATCTTCCTTTTCACGCCATGCTAGGCCTTTCAAAGCACGCAATGATAATCAAAAGGAATTAACTTCAAGATTTCCTTTGGCTTGCTTGAAATTGTCGGCGTGTAGAGACCGGCTCCAGCAATTTGTTTTGATTCTAAGCGATTTTTCTATTTTGTTAAAGCTAATCTGCTTTGAAGTTATTAAAATATAGTTTGTTAAAATTTGATTTAGATTTTCCAGTATGTTAGTAGCTTTACATTATATAATCTAAGGTTAGTAGTAGATATAAAATATTAACGCTCCAACTACGCCAGACTCAACTCCTCTATTCAGGAATATTGCGAACTAATTACATCTCTCTACTAGGTGGATGTTTCAAAACAAATATAAAATATACTCACGTGCTATCGCTGGCACAAACAGCGCCAGAAGCAGCTGTAGTTGCAACGGTGCCGCCATATTGGCAACCTGAAAAAAAGGGAACAAATTAAAAAAAAACTTAACAGAGGATTGTTTTTTTTTAAAGCGGATCCCAGCCCAGCGGGACTTGGACATTATACAACCTGTATTTTTTTTCTACATTTAAAAAGTTCGTAATTCGAATTTCTATTCCCGCTATCCTAGACCCGTTAAGAGCTTATAGGGGCATTTCAGATCTCAATCAAGTAGATTAGTAACAGCCCCACAGGTTATAAGTTCATTGACAACGAATTAGGAGTACCTCGTTATCTTAATTAGACACCGCTAGTTCTGCGATGGACTTCATTGTCGGTATGATTAATTAGAGTAGGTTTTGTTTCTAGTTCTCATTCATAGGAAACTAGTTTTTGGAACTACGCAAATTGAATTAAAAGCTTCGAATAAAAAGAAACCTTGTGTAGACATTAGACAGGACAGACTCTTCTTATACAAAACCAGTCTAAAAAAGTATAATTCGTGTGTTCCTTTTTGATGCAAATACATAATATAATCTTTCTCTTACGGCACTCTTTTTAATGTCGTATGCATAACATGGAAATACAAACCAACATCAAAGTCAGCGTAATGATTCATTAAAACTTAGATAAAATCTTAAATGCGCTATAAATTAAAAGGGCGTGAAAACAACACAAAATCGTCATTTTTATTATTTCTGTTGCACGAGTTAGTTTTTTTTTTGGGTTAGAAGGTGCCCACATTCTAACTCAAAATATATAACATACTTAGGTACCTACACAATAAAAGAATAGGTACCTACCACTCGATATAAAAGAAAAGCTGTATTTTTTGTTATTACGTTAATCTCTTCAGAGGATATAGAGCTCTTAGCGTAGAATTCCTGCTTTTATCTCTCTGAACTAAATTGAACATTATCTATCCTACAGTCGGTCGGACAGTCAAGTTAAATTGTTTTCAAACGTTCCAAACACAAAGGTTCCTTTCAATTTGTAATTAACTCGAAAATGTTTGAATCAGCCTCGAATTTTATTGGGCAGTAAGTAACGAATATTATTTCAAACTGCAAAGTTCTAAACGCATTTTAAAAGCAAAAGTACTTCTCCACTCAGCTTATGTATTTCTGTCATCAGAACCCACGGGAAAAAGCAAAACACAATTTTATAATTAGAACGTTGTTGAAATCGGAAACCGACGCGTGCCAATAAACCAAAATAATACGTTTTTAACGCGCTAACATGGCGCTAACCGTTACAGTCCGTTATTTATAAACAAAATATAACCACAACAATGTATCTTTTATTGCATAACGCCACATTCTTGATCGATCGTTTACAAGAATCCGTTGTTTATTCATCTCAACATCGCGAAACCAAACGTCAATATCTTTGAATATTTGCATATCATCACTCGGAGTCGATCATAAAATAGCCGTTATCACATTTATGAATAAAATACTGAGATAATAATCTATGGTAATTATTAATTTATAGACAGCCCGCCACGATGTTTTGTAGATTATTTATCACAAAATTGACATTAAATCGCTCGTAATGGCGGTAGTATATCGTAATCATCTAGTAATAGCCAGCAAAGAAATCGCCGATCGATAGCCACTTGATATTGCAGGCTATGGCCAGCTAATAACGTTAATAGATGTTAACTCTAACGTTATAGCTCGGGTTATCGAGCCGCGAACATTATTTTATAAAAGTAATCACAGTTTGGCCCCACACTAACACGTTTCTATCTAGTCCTGACTTTCGTTTTCGTAGTATTACCCCAAGCTTGTTAGTGTCAAAAGAGCTTAGTTTTTTGTAAAGTTAATTTGTTAAAAGTAAAAAAAAAATGTAGATAATATAAAATGTTTTTATCTTGCCCCATTTGGGAGGAACATCTCTATGGCACTCATTGGTATTACCTTTGCCAAATGCTTTTATGTAAAGTAGCCTGAATGGGGTAGTGGCGTAGTGCTTGGCTAAATTTTCTCATCCTGGAAAGTTCGGCGTATGTTATAGCAGTCAGTTCGAAACTATCGAATAAATATACAGGGTTTATTTGAATTGAACTTCGAATACCTAGTTTGATTGTATTCAGTGATATTAAAGTCCTACATCAGACGATATCAGACTTACCTACCAAGCTAAGTTCCTATTTCAAAATCGACATACCTAAATGCGGGTGTGTCCACACTTGTGCATGCAACGTGAACAATAGAGTAATGCAACAAAAGATCCTGTTATTGTATAGTTAGTCAAACACCATGCATGATGATGCACTATTTGAATATAAGTAGAGTAAAATGTAGTCGCCCTAAAACACTAATAAAACGTTCATCATGACAGATTAGCAATCCGTTTAGCCCAAGAACCCGTCACATCCATTTCATTACACATTCCGGACACGCTAGAGGTGCTACCAGTTGTATCGGCTACTAAATAACAAGAATTGGCTCTTACATGTGTGACTAACGATTCCTAGAACAGGGATCTCTAGCAAAATGTGGGTGAACGTGGAGGCCAGTATTATTGTTTCTGCCCGGACACAAAAAGTGCTTCCTCGTTTAGTTTTTAGGCGGAAGTTGGTTTTATACATTCTTAACCCTAATTTCATGTAAAGTGGTTTTTCAGAAGTATTTGGTGGCGGTTTTATTGAAAGACTTTCTTCCAGGTTATATTTCATTTTCAGACTTTTCCGTGCCTGGAAATTTTTCATTTCACTTTTGCAGTTTTGCTTATTGATCCATTCAACTTTTCAGTGAAAAGCCTACCCTCACCTCGTACCTTACCTAAATACAGGGCCATCTCTAGCATACTCAAATTTCGAATGTATAAAAACCCAATGTGACTACTAATACTAACAGGCCAGTATCAATAACACCAATACAAAAAAAAAGAAAACAGAATTGCTATGAAAATGAGCACAAACAGGTGAATAGACCCATTTCGATGATTTTCGTTCGCCGAATAACCAACACAGACTATCCATGTTATAATAACCTGCTTTTCACAAATTTCTCATTCATTAATCTGTGTGTATTGGACCAATACATCCGGACATGAATGAATGAAGTTTGTGAAAAGCAGGTTATTAAAATAATTATAAATGTGTTACTCTCTGAGGCCACCATAAGTACGTGTGTCGAACACATCGGCGGTGAATTCAACGATGCATTTCACTTAATTATCTCGTTATCGCTTCAAGTAAATTGAAATACAAAATAGTGTATTATTCAAATCAGGCGCCATATTTTAAGCTTATCGCAAATACAATAATACCTGTATACATTTTTAGTCGAATGTATGCCGCAAATTCTAGTTTATTTCAAATACAGTTACAAATTGCAGCATCCGTTTCAGTAAAACTACCCATTACGCGGTAGTTTACGTTATAAGTTTCCTAGATATTTGCTAAATAGTTCATTGTATTCATAGTAGGTTTGTTGGTATTTTAGGATTCCATATTAGAAATAGAACAAACATAACAATAGTGTAGAAATGGTATTCCATCCAGTTGTTCCTCATTTTCATTTTATTCTTCATAGAATCATTTCCCGTTCACTGGAAAAGTCTCAGCTGTTTATACAAGGAATACCTGAAAAACTACGAGATAATAGAATGAAAGGGTTATGTTTGAATTTTATTGTGTAGATAGCTGACTTAATTAATATAGTTCCCAGTTCTAAGAAATTGTTCGCTAGCACTAAATACATTTTCAAAGCTTTAGTAAAAATATTTGTTTTATAAAAAACGGACGATTCTTCGTAAAATGTTGGAAACATGTATTTTAAAACATCTCTCACTATCACTCAGAATTTTTATAAAATCTCGATACCTAGTGAAGTGCTTATTTTCCGAATTTTCACCGAAAAACGTTCTCCTACAAACTTCGGACCTCTTTACTCGCCATAAGGTCTCCAACACCTTATCCAGCCAATTGCAGCGGAGTAAAACCTTTAAGACTGTCACGGTCAATGTGTATGACTGTACGTATTTCCTGCGAGGCGCCTCGCTATGTTGTCTAGCGGCATTACTTCACCCCGTGAGCTTTTTATACCCTGACCACAGAGCAATGAGACGGTATTGTCAAAACTGCCCATACGAACTAAGAGTGTCAGAACGGTCACCGTTTACTCATACAAATTGACGTCTTATTTTCGACTATGGACTTAAGACAACCTTGTTTGCTAACTGCTGCAACCTGCTGGAGTCTTTAAATCAAGGGTGAGTAGGTTAGGTACTTCTAGGCAAGCTGGCTCATCATCGGCCACATTCTTAAGCCCTTATTGCAATTTGTTATGATATACTACGAAGACATCTACTTGTATTGTATCTATGAAGTCTTTTGACGCCGTCAGCGTGACGTTCCGTACTCTATGCACCCTGACCATCATTCAGGATTCCAGTACTAATGTCACAGCCTCTCTGGCTCACCGGTAACCAAACAGGTGTAGGCATCTTATCGATGTTGATCGTTGAGTTTTTGTAAATGTTTTTAGCCGTGTGAGCAGATCTTAAAGGATTAACGATGGTATGTTTTAGCGGTTTGTGCTGTTAACCGATTTTGAAAACGGAATGTGTGTCGTGATTGTGTATGGTGCTGTGACGAGAGCTTGTTCTGAGCTTCTTACCGCTCGTTTTATTTAAGAGTTTTCCTAGGTTAACGAAAATGAGTTTATTTTGATGAATTTTGGTTTTAGAGATAGATGGGAATAGGACTTCCGCAAGAGGATCTAGACGGTTATAGGTTACTTGCGAAAATATACTGTAGGTACTAACGCGAGCGAAGCCTCGCTTGGCCAAAAGCTAGTTTTAATAAAAATTCAAGATTGAAAATAAGTAAATATTTTGAATTCGATTTTGATTTCTTTTTTGCTTGTAGCTTTAATACTTATATTACTTTACGTTTTGTCTTTCCTATTGTGGTTTTTACACATTTAAGGGGCAAAACGATAGTTTAGCAAGACAACCACGTGCGCGTCTAGGAAACCAAGCAATGTATAATATAAGTAACATTATACATTGCTTGCTTTCCTGGTTTTCCATTAATTGAGCTGGTAAGTCGATAGTTATTTTAATAAGTCCTGTTATCTAACTAAATCAAAATCGTGAACAGTTTTCTGGAAAATAGCTCAATTTAATTTGTTAGTAACAAGCAAAAAGTTGAGATCTATTTAATTAAATGGATACTCAACATTTTGCATAAAATTTTAGATTTGAAAACATTTAATCAAAATATAAACAGTTTTAAATCTACACAGATACAAATATTAACTAAATAGTTTCAGATGTTACTTACTTAATGTTTAAAACTTTGCAGATACAACCACTAATTAGGTACTGCACAGAATTCTCTCTCAGCGAAGCCGCGATGTAAATACACATTCACCTAATAAAAATGTATTAAGTTTACTTACGTTTTTCAATCGAAGAGTTAATCTAATTTGAGAGTTGCTTTTCTGGCTTATTGCAACGAGAAACTTGTAAAAATAGACTATTTACTTGGAAAAAGGATGTTTTAAATCAGTTACATTGAGAATGAAATGAGGAGCTCGTGGCTAGATAATAACAGCCACACGGGCCGATCTTCGAGGTTAAGCAACGCTTGCCAAGATTGGTCTGTGGATGGGTGACCATCTTAACATACCGAGTTTCTTCCGTGCCGGGACCAAGGGCTTAACGTGCTTTCCGAGGGAAAGCACGTTAAGCCGTTGGTCCCGGCTGTCATTTGTAGATCTTTGGCAGTCGTTACGGATTGTCAGAAGCCAGTAAATCTGACTCCAGTCTTGCCATGAAGTACCGTGTTACCCAGTTAATGGGTTGTGGAGGTCTGGTAGGCAGCCGCTCCACGTAAAATACTGGTATTCAGTTAAATCCGGCTTGACTGGAAGCCGACCCCAATATAGTTGGGAAAAGGCTAGGCAGATGACATTGAGAATGAAATGAGCTTTCTCTATCCAGCTATAAAGTTGAAAGTTACAGAGTTCAAAAAGTGTGAAAGAGATAAAACAATCGAGCTACCAGTAATTGCCGAGCATCGATGACGATGGTGGGGTGATAAATAAAATCTGATTGGGCCACGTACCAGTGTCACTGTGTACTCACAGTATCATCATCATCACTATGTTCTACAGAAAAGAGAGATGGCCGCACCGTAATTTTGTCTCTACATATGCCTTCACATTTTGTAAGCTGAGGGTATTGGTCAGTCCATTCTCCCTGTCTATGATTAAACACCCTTTGAAGTAGGGTGCTAACTAAAAACGGGGAATTATTTTCAGTCGTGCATGACGAAACATAAGCTAGAACTTAGGCTACAGCAGAAGTAGGTATGTACTTTGCTTAGTAATCGCTGCAGCTGCATGGCCACAAGTTCACTTTAGTTACTAAGACAATGATTTATGAACAGTGTGGTATTTAAACTTGTACCTGACTAAGAATAGGCTGAGAATGCCGATGGAACACGCCCGTATCGAGGCTGCATCAAGTTGTACCTAAATGCCGGTAAGTTCGGTAATACCTACTGGCGCTCGCAACCTATTAGATGTAACGTTCGTATAGGCCTCTCTTTTTTTTAACTTTGCCTTCTCTAGTTATTATTCCTGTATCGTGGGTGCGTTTAAAAATATACAAAACCACAGACAGCCAGACCCGTAACAACTATCTGTAGGGATCGAACCCACAACACGCGATAAAGCAGTCAATCGCGCAATCGCGCTAGAGTGCGCGTGCGTGTGCGTTCTGAAAAATTTGCTCAACCATTTTTATTCTGTGGTGTAACAGAATAAACTCAATTTATAAAGAGGGGTCATTGCACTCATCGTTGTGAACAACTTTTCCTAGGCGACCTACACTGAAATCCGCGCGTTATGTACGCATAACTCGACAAATTGTAGGTACTGTACAGCTGATTGTTAAACATTGTATATGCTTTTTGAAAGGTAACTCAGTCGTGGGCCATCCTATCTATACTTTAATATTAAAGTATAGATAGAAACAAACAAACAAACTCTTCAGCTTTATATATATAAAGCTGAAGAGTTTGTTTGTTTGCTTGAACGCGCTAATCTCAGGAACTACTGGTCCGGATAGGAGCGGAGCAGTAATGAAAATTGCGACGCAGACGAAGTTGCGCGGGTCAACTAGTTTTGAATATAGATCTTATTCACTAAGTCATAAGAGTTGACCAAAATTCAGTATACAGCATTATAAACTAATACAGGCTCGATACCACGCTTCAGATTCAGAAGCTCTAAACGCGAACAAATAAGTACAACATTCATTAAGACACATCCTCTTTACACAGCTTACTAAGAACCCATCACGAGCTTGAGTTTCCTAGATATTGTATCAAAACAGAATTGTGTAACCAGGTAAGGTTGAAGAGAAGTCAGCAACTCCGCACATGTAGAACTTCTATCCTCGTACAGTGCATTCAAACAACTTAACTGGTAGAGTGAAATGAGAAGTGTAAACATAGTGTCTAAGTCAGGGCCAGCTTTACTTGCCTTGACACTTCACACGATAGTGTGGACACAGACTAACGCATTAGGCACGGTAGGAATGTCTGGCCCAATATTTACCGCGAAATGTATAAAAATAGTGAACTTTATCTGTAAATATTGTGTAAACTGAAGTTATTTTTAAATCTGTTATCGTAGCGCTCTTGCATTTATAGATGCTATGGAGATAGCGTGACGAATTGGGACTCCTATCTCAACTATGCGTATATATAAAGTGCGAAAGATTGAGAGACATGGAAAAAAAGGGAAATGAAAATTTTGCTGTGCTATAGGACATAATATAAGCTCGTAATAACTTTAATAAAATATACAAATATAGTATGGATATTCCTAAAAGCTACTTTTCATATTGAGAAACAGATAAAATAATAGAATAAAAAACATTAACCATGACACAAAACAACAGCAACAAACACGGTAATAGGGAAGATAATCATCTTTCTGCCCTTATCCCATCTTACTTGGGGTCGGCGAAAAACGTTTTTTTTTTCTTTCATTCTGTCCTATCAGCCGTCACGCTATCACCAAATCCCTTTTCTTTCATATCACTCCTCATACAATTCATACATCTTTTCTCTGGCCTCCCTATCCCTCTACATACAAGCACATTGATAGAGAAGATAATATAACATTACATAGTAATAATACAGCCAATCAATGGTCCTTAATAGTTGCCTAAAGTTGGACCCAACATCAATATAAATATTTACAAGAGAACTCTTGAAAATCCAGACAAATAAATCACAAATGAATTAATGTATCCAAAAATAGCAGACGTAATTCCTCAATCAATCTGACAGTTAACGTTCATTGTTTATTAAATCAACAATTAGAAATGCTAAATGCAAGCCTAAACAAGACGTCGAAGTAAATGACAGGGGCTCTCCATCAAAACAAACGAGCATCGATCGATAGTGTGACACATTAATCGTTCAGTTAACATATCATTACAGTTAGGAGTGTTCGCATTACTATGCCAGGCATGTCCTCCCGAGGACAGCGTCTGCGCAACGTCGGTGTTGTCAACTATGTCCCTTTGAAATATTAATTAAGCTGATTTTTTTAATTCCTTGTTTATGAATAGCTGTTACATCTGCAAAGTAACTACATTGTAACGAATGTACTTGCGTACCGTTTACGCAAAGCAAAACACTATCTGTATTGCCTTTGGCATAGCTATCGATTTGAGAGGCATTGTGCTAATACACACAATATTTTCGAGAAGCTGAACAGTGAACAGCTCATTCATACAAGCAATGTTTAGAGATCAAATAATAATAAACAGAAACACACTAAAGCATTCACCAGTCCGTTCACACTGCATATCATTACAGATTCATGAATGCAGATAGTAACCCACTAAGGAAAGCTCGCATGTCTTACATCATTCATTGATTGTCCAACAATTTAGGACTGGCTATTTTTTCTTGTCAGTTCTAATGTTTGAATATAGAACCTGTCACAAAATATGGCAACACTGCCGCGTACGCGGTGACGTTTCCTCGCTAAATTCAAATCATTTTGGACATGGTTTAGTGCTTCCTCGACAGGCGTGCGCGTCGCATTAGGATTATTGAAATGCGGATTTATGGGCATCTAATTGACGGCTGCCGGTCCTCCGTCACTTTGTCACTACATACCTACATCTGACGTCATTGTAAGGCATAGATTACGGATGTAACGTTTTTCTATTCGCGGTGAGTACGAAAACAGGAAAGAGGCCCGTTGTGTTTAAGTTTTATGAAGCGATTATGGACTACAATGTTGTAGTAAACTATAGCTGATGGGAAATCTTGTTTATCACTCACCTTCCATTCCATAATTTGTTTTCATTGCGAACGATGGACAATAAATAAAAGACCTAACAAATAAAACGTAGAACGCAAAAAAGCTCCAACGTACCGAACAAAATCAGATAACCAATAAAGATATAAATTGCAAGAGAAAGTAAAAGGAACGAATGGCCGAAGAAAACTAAGACTAGGTAACCTATCACGATCAAATACAATGGTTTCTCTCAGAACTCCGAAGCTTTTTAAAGATATTGCTTTAAATAATCTGGCAATCTTACTTTACGTTAAGACGTCATCATCATCAAAACAGCCGAAAGACGTCCACTGCTGGACATAGGCCTCCACCAAAAGGAGGAAAGGGTTGCCATAATCGCCACTCTGGGCCGGGGTGAGTTGGCGATCGCAGTTGGGGTGTTGCGTTTTACAGAGAACGCTGCTGCCCATTCTCTGGTGAGTCCCTTAGCCGCCTCTTACGACACCCACGGGAAGTGATGGGATGGTATTATTCTTTTACGGCACCATACGGCACCGGTCGACACCATATAGCAAATACGATGAGATACCTCGAACGAATCTAAATCAATACTTACCCACTTCCAACCACTTAGTCTTAATGTTGGGTAAAAAGTATAAAAAGTACTTGCTGATTTTATGAATGGTTTCCAGCGTATTCAATCTTCTTAAATACGTAGTTTACATCCTAAAACCTTTACTCTAGTCACGAGTAACTCATGATAAGCCCACACATTGTAAACTTTGAAACCGATGAGCGTAAACCTCTCCCCTATTATATGATTATAATCATCTGTCAAAGTAAATCTTCTCGTCTTCATCAAAGAATAACTTCCTTTTATCGGCACGTTACCAACTTTTAAGTGATGGATAAACTTTGTAAAATAATCTCCGTTTTATTCACACAGCGACAATTTGGGAATCACGCCAGCTGGCTTTCCTCATGGCGTGCCCTATGGCTTCTTTACCTTCCAAAATTGACACGAATTTCCATTTTCCTTGTAAACAAACGACCTTATTTTAATTCTACCTTCGTACGTCAAAATACTTGAAGCCAGCTGCATTTATTATTGAGGAAAAGGGACGCAAACCATAAAACGTTCACAGTAAACTAAAGAAAAAGGTTTAATCTTTATTTGGGTGCATTCAAGCCATACATTTACTTTAGTATTTTTTAATCGGAGCTCTGTTTATTGCAGCTATCAAACTTACTGCTTGCATTCATTTAAAGGCGAGTACGTCAAGCCAATGAAACTGAGAGGACCTTTAAATTCGTTATAAAACTTGAACCTTTTATTCCCGTCACACACTTCACGCGAGTGTTAAAGGGATAGTAGACAGACATCATTGTTTTCAATAAATGCCTCGTAAAGTATTGTGTGGACCCGCATACCACACAGTACGTGCGACCATAAAATTATTGCTTTTATTTCTTTGGGATCTTGAGCTTTTCATCACATTTACGAACACTAAAGGAGAGAGCACATTACAGTAAGGACGCAGTAGGCTTATCTACAAACAAAAGTGTTCAGTTACACATATAATCAAACATGGATCCAGACAAAATGGCCTATCGAATGTGAGAAAAAAGTTAAAGACGAAACAATTGAGCATTCTAATAGCATCTTTTCGTGTTAACGCCATCAAATTACAATGTTCTCAGAAAGCAATGTCTACGCGCAGTAATTTATTTAAGTATTCCTAAATCGTTACGATAGATTCGAACATTTATCGCTTTAACAGCAGGTTGGTGAACTGGTGCGTATACGCCTTTAGGGCGCGTTTACTTTAAGGGGTAAATTGCACTAGAGACTTTTATTCGGGCGGTAGATTGAAAGTATTTTAAGCAGAGTTAGTGAGCGGAGTTTTGGCCATCCACAAAGAAGTTGACGGAACAAACTGGAGATATTTCAGAAAATAGAACAAGGGCTTGCAGGCTCACAAAAGTTGGAAGGAGTGGGGGATTAGGCCAAAAAGAAACATAGGCCAGGTTCCAATACTGTCTGATTGTCTGACCTGATCACCTGATACAAACCATGCAAAGTCTCCTGCGTTTGAGAGCTTATAAGCCTCTAGTAACTATGTAGATATAGGCAAAACAACATCTATAACTAGCCCAATCTAAATTTCCTATTTAGAATGGCAATGAAAGTATCCAGTATTTCGATACACCAGCTAACGTTGTGTTAGCTCTCGTTTAAGACTGCCATTTTCTATCTCGACCACTTTCTACCAATGTAAACGCTGTCCTAATACAAATTAAACTCGCGATATGAACCGCTCATAATGTTTGCGGTGAATGTTTATTACGTGTAGTTTGTGACACCACCAGTAGTAAGTACTGCGGGTGCTGTACTATATTACGTTAACGAGATACTCTGTTATATCGCCGAGGCTTTTCTCCTTTATTATCGCAAGTTTTAAGCCGTATTAATATGGGTAACGATGCTATCATTTTATTATACTGCTTCTGTTTGAGTCTGGTTTTATTTGAAGCTGAAGTTGCTAGAAAGTTGGACGAAAGAGATTCGGTGATTATATTGCATACTTGTTTATCAGTCTCAAGACATTCAAAATAATTTCAAAAGAAATTGCAGACTCGACACAAACTTATGTCCCTGCTTGTCAAAGTTACTGAACCAAAACTTTAGCAATCAATGTAACTCTGCTTAGCCCTTTAGCCATTCCAACCAAACAATATGCATAACGTGCTAGTGAACGTTGCGTGAAAACTACTAACAAATATAATGCGGCAATTCGGGAGTGGTATCAGCAAACGACGTACAAAATTGCCCTGAAAGCACTAGACTAGAAAATTAAGCTTTATCGCCAACACTTTGAAAATTAACACTTGCTGAGTGAATCGGAAAATTCTGAATCACTGTCATAATATGCTTCAAATGTGGCTCAATAAAGACAGTGGCTTCGTTGACGACAGGTAAACTTGAACGATACATTTTGCTTGAATATAAACGTCATCATAGCCGAAAACGTTTAGACCTAGACATGAACTTCATACAAGCATTACATTTTTAAACTATAATTTGGCTTATGCCCGCGACTTCGTACGCGCATATCCCGTTTTTTCCCATTCCCGTGAGTATTTCAGGAAATCCTTCCTTAGTGCTCCCCTACACTTCCTAAGAAACCTACACGCCAAATTTCAGCGTTCTACGACCAGTAGTTTCGGCTGTGCATTGTCACTCAGAAAAGGATTTTTTATGTAATTATTAGGATTTCAGCAAAGGGTCAAAAAAAAGTAAATCCCTGATTCCAAAGCCAGCATTGGCACACCTTATTTGATTTCACATATTTTCAAATAATTGTGGAATATAATCCAACCATCAACTGCTACAAACCGGCTGTAATCTAAAGGTAAAGCAACTACAATCGCCACGTCTCGTCTGGCAGAACGATCTGACGATCGCAAAAAATGCCGACTATTTATCCGTCTCTTGACATAAATCCCTGCAGTAGGAGCAGTCTTTTCTTTACACTAAACAAGAGAGTTTAAATACGACTTTATTCTACGTTGTTATCTTTGTATCGTTTTTCCGAGAACTCCTCAAGGTCCGATTGTTTAAAGCTAATGAGAAATTGAGAACACGAGCGGTTTCTTCTTATTAAAATAACGCAACTTTCTTGTAAAGCCAGTATCGCTTGAACTCTGTAATCCCAGAAACTAGATGTTGGCTGTAGTGTAGGTACTTACCATGTTTAGTTATGTCAAAGGTGTTCAACGTTGGTACTTAAGGTGGATGCTCCAGGGTAGCCCGCGAAATTCAAATATTTTTATGTTTTTTGCAATTTGCCGGTCAGTGTGAAGCTGTATGTGGACCAAATGCGATCCGCGACCGTAACGCGTATTTATCTAAAGAATTATAGCCATTTTAATCATCAATATAGCCCTCTAAGTTCATGTAGTTCGAAAGAATGATTATTTCTGAAATATTCATGACCGGCAAATTGCAAAAAACATAAAAATATTTGAATTTCGCGGGCTACCCTGGAGCATTCACCTTAACTTTCTTTGCTAATCTGTACGTCTAACATGAGCTTTTTTCTATACTCGCTAGCGACCGTAGTTTAAAATATGTATGAAAACTTAAAAAGAACGACTTTCTAACTTATTTGTTTAAGTTGCAAGTTTAAGTTGCAAGTTTAAGTTGCAAGTTTCAACTAAAAAAATAAAAAACAAACTTGTTTTTTTAAAGTTTCTATACATATTTTTAACTACATACGCCAGCGAGTAAAGATTGATAATACTCATGGTAGACGTACTGGTAAGAACATGTAAAAAGATACTGATAAAGAAAATTCTATAAAAGCCTAAGGATAAGCTTTCTTGAACGATGCTACAGCGGATGTCTAAATAGACAAAGAAAATAAAACTAATCTGGCACTTGGCTCAGATTCCGATCACAATAATCGTCCTAATGAGCGGATAAAGAAATAACCGGCAACAATTATCAGCTGTAAAAATAACTATATATAATAATGGATTGTAGAAGGCAGTCGAGTTCGATACGAATCTCTACTTAATACATCCACCTGTCGACGCCGCAGTCACTAGGGACGCAATTTCCGGTACTTATTGTTAAGCGGAAGGCTACAGTAGCTGAACACATTGACAATTCAGACAAGATGGATAGTTCGGATAAATAGAAAATACTGGGAGCTGTAATTGAATGGAAAACACCTGCCTGTATTTCATTACTCAGAAATAATCTCAAATCTTTGCTATTTTCTGAATGGTTTGCACATCGCTTTAGATGAAATAAAAAAAGGTAATAAATGGATTCACCATTTCAGATAAGAAGGCAATTTCATCATCTTGAATTAATCTGCCGCAACATACACTACCGTATTTTGAAGATTCGCTCGTCTAGTTGTCTACTATCCCGTTTCTATATTTTTGTTCTAGTAAAACTGTGAATTCAGTCCAGTGAAAAGTGCAACATCGCCATTATAGTGGGAGTTTTGTGACATTACGTGAGTCTGTCGCCCAGCAATGCAACGACTATTCTTTGTACATTGTACTAGTCTCTGATAGAGACCCAGTAATATCTGACCGTTCGACCCAATGATGAAGACATACCATAGAAATGATACAAACGATAAAACAGCAACAGTTAATGAACCGGGTCAATACTCATTATCGAAGAACAAACCCGCGCAGCTCCACAAACATACGTCAGTCTGAACAAGCACATTGTCAGCTTATCAAATGTTCATTAAATTGTTTATACTACGTTCAAGACTCATTTTTATCTTTCCACAAGATTTAATATAAAACAAGAAGTTCTTTTATTTGCACTTTCTATTACGTGCGACGAGGTAGCTACAGCGACTGCAACAAAGGGGAATTTTCTAAGAATTTGCTGCCGGTTTTACACCTTTACTCTGGTATGTCATGTATAATACCTTCTATTTATCTTAGCTCTTTTCTTTGAGCTACATTTCTGCACCTTTGTATGGGTAATTTAAGCTGTTTGAATTATTGAAACCACATGGAGCAGGGCACTCTCGATGCTAATGTAGATTCGCGTATTCGAACGCTTTGGACCTGAAGCTGCAAAATACACAATCATTTAAATATCTATGTTTATTGCTCCTACATTATACGTATAACATGTGTGGATGGAAGGCTCGCATACTGAAGTCTCTAGTGAATAGCCACTCAACCAAATCGAAAATGTTACTATCTAAAACAGAAACTAATACTAGAGAAACTTTCAGGGTAGTGTACACAGTTCGACTAATATCCTGGAGGGCATTTCAAACATCGGATCGCTTAAAACGGAACACTTCCTCATTTTGTCACTTGCCCATTTCTAAACTCGTAGGTCTCTAAGTGCATCGATCACCATGTGTACAATTCGTTGTAGGGCTGTCTCTTTTAGACATCTTTTATTTGTAAAAATTGTGGAATTTACTTTTTCATTCCAATTTTTATTCAGTCCCGATATTGCAATTAAAGCTTCATTAAACTTGAATCCTCGATATCATTATGTAATCAACATTTAAAGATCGGCCTCATCATCCAGAACATTTCTGGTTCTTCAAATTATTTCTGCTGAAATCTCAACCATTACGGGAAAAGCTGGTCTTTCAAACCAAAAGGGTACATAAACACGTTACCAGCCCTAAAAGAGTGTCGTGGGTAATACGAACTGGGCAAGTACCCGGAACCATACGGTGTGTGGTCCCGGAGGGGGGCGCGGAAATCGATGACAAGCGATCCAATTTCAAAACAAACGCTTTTCGACACTGGCTGTATTGATTCATAAGACATCGACAATTATTTTAGATTTTAAATGTTGTTGGGAATTTTAAATATGGAATTGCCATTATTGAAGAATTAAAAGAGATGCTCTTTAGGAGGTCATGTTTGACATAGGTATATTTATGTACATTGAGAGTACTTATACATATGTGTAGGTACATACAAGTAACATCAAGTGAGCAAACAATTCGCACACACCGTCAAGATTTTTTCCAGAGCTTTTGAATCAAGTAGTCAACAGTCAAACGCAAGCTTAGCAGTAATAAATAAATATTAATAAAACGTTTATTTAGGTACTAGGCGTTTTAAATCAGGATGGGGCTCAACTTTTTAAAGGCACAACGAAAGGATGAATTAATTAAACAAAATATTTGACCTTCACAGTCACCAAGCAAACACGTAGATACCTGCAAGTCTCATAATAATCCAATTTTATTTATTGAACTTTCAAACGTTATTAATATCTCCTCTAAGCACGTACTCATTTGAAATAACACGCGTTTCTATATTAGTTGCTATAACAAGATTGTCTAACTAACTAAGAAGACTAATAAAAGCAGTTCTAGCAAATAATTCGTTGACTTTTATAAAACAATCAATACTTAGGAGTAAACTGTTTGGCTGTGGTAATAAGCGCAAAGTTTTATTTGATTTTTTTTAACGGTTATAATCTTATACTAGTTGACCCGCGCAACTTCGTCTGCTCCGCTCCTATTGGTCTTAGCGTGATGATATATATCTATATAGACTATTGATGATATATGATATATAGCCTTCCTCGATAAATGGGCTATATAACACTGAAATAATTTTCGAATCAGACCAGTAAGTTCCTGAGATAAGCGCGTTTAACCAAACAAGATAACTAGACAAAATGTAGGTACTGAACAGCTGATATTTTTTTCAAGTGTTCAGGGTTGGTTTGACTAATTAATGTTGAAACAAATCTCTACTCAAACTCATCTAGCTGCTCCTAAAATATATTTTAAATAGCAAAATTTATAAACATGTTTCTTCTTTCCACAAGGTTTGTTTTTCGGCAAGCAACTTTTAGATATCTCACCTATTTCAATAAGCAGATTTTTTGGAGAATCAACTTTTTACTATAACTTTCTCCACAAAGCGAGTGCCTGAGGATGCCCGGCGCTGCCGAGGACGGCCTACGAAGAGCATTTGGTGGTGGCCTCTGCCCAGCGGTGGAATAGTATTCTGATTTAACAAAAAAAAATACAGGAATTTCGATTCATCACTGACTTCCTTTTCAATCATTTCCTAGCGCATCAAAAATATATTCACCTTATTACAGCCTCAGTTCTCAAGTTACTTTCCACGAAGGCAAACTGTAATCCGCGAACCTTTGGCTTTAGTTACAGCTTCCCATTCTCAGATTATATCACAATTCACAGCCCATTGTTTATCTTGTTGTGTTGTGAAGGGCGGAGATGTCGAGCCCAGATAAAAATAACGTTAATAATGGGAAGAAAGCTGGCCGTGGTAGATGGTGGACTAGGTACCTTTCACTGGCACAATTGTTTTAACAAGCCGTGCTTAGGGCTAGCTTTGGCGTCCACTCAGATTTACACAAAGCAACTGTGAGAAATGATTGCCCTGGAATGCAAGAATGAGGCGATCTTTTTCTTGGCTCTGCTTTCTGTTTATTCAGTTCCATGTTCCATGTCACCCATTAAACAATTTCCGCTGCAGTGGTAAGGAATGTTGTTTGGTTTCTTGATCAATTTTGATAGGACTTCGTTATATCTACTTCTTATAGGTAAAGGAATGAATTAGCTACGCCTGAAGCGCCTTAGCTAGTCTATTTTTCACCTGTAGAGCCTACAGCCTTAATAGGGCCCTACCAACGGGCCCTAAAGTAACAAAAAACGGTCAAGTGCGAATCGGACTCGCGCATGAAGGGCTCCGTACCTTAATTTTTAGTATTTTTTGTTAGAGCGGCAATGGAAATATACAATCTGTGAAAATTTCAACTGTCTACCTATTATGGTTCTTGAGATACAACCCGCTGACAGACAGACGGACGGACGGACGGACGGACAGCGGAGGCTTAGTAATAGGGTTCCGTTTGTTACCCTTCGGGTACGGAACCCTAAAAAGACGTTCTTATTATAACGAACACAGATATCCTCATTCACAGATACTTCACGCTGTATTTTTACGTCCATTTCTTTTCTTTTATGTTTTCGTCCTGTAATTTTATGTATACCGTGCCTATTTTGAATAATAAGTCTATACAGTTTAGGTAATCGCCACTTGGATATAAAATTATCAAGCGAATGTTTTCGGAATAGGCACGCAGTCGTTTCGCAGGCAACAATGTAATGATAATGATCTTAAAAGAAGATAAACGTTGGAGAAACGTTGAGAGAAGAATTACAAAGATTTACATAGTCTTTTTATGGCAGGTGTTTATATTTTCCTGCGTATTTTATTTTCGTAGGTACTCAGCGACTGAAGTGGTTTTTGGTCGAGATTCTGAGAGTCCTTTTGAAGAGATATTTTGTACGGTTAGATAAAAGCAGTGTTACAAATGATATCTAAATTGTCACCTACAACAATAATTTTGTTTGTCACGCAAAATTCGAGTAGAGCTAAATTGAGAAAGCCTATTTATGGAAATAATACTAACCAGTAAACAACGCAAAGTTGGAAGGTCAAAAGCGTCTATAATGGAACTGGTAATAGCATGACAACGTTGATAGAGAACGTGTAATTAACATTGTAATTGTTGCCAAAGATAAACATAGAAATGAGTATCAATATTACCATTTATAATTTTATGCGTTACTGTGCAAAAAGCCCTTCATTATGCTCTTGAGCGTTAATGCAAAGTTACATATAAAAAAGACATAAATTATAGTGCAATAATCCGACAGAACACATTATTTTTATTTAAGTAATTCTAATGCCTCAGCAAATTATGCATTGACATAAGAGTTTATCTTTGGGAAAACAAAACCCATGAAAATCGACGAACAAGAAAGCTGAGCTTCTACAATTTCTTTAAAGGAACCTAAATCTTGCAGGAGACTTGTTTAATCTTAGATGATTGATTGGTTAAAGCTGTAAGCAATGAGCTGTCGAAGAAGCGAAATGGAATTTATGGCTCTCTCTATCTTTTCTGACAATTAATTTTACCATCCTGAACTAGCTACACTTCGCTCTCGTATTCCCAAATAGGTAAGCAGAGATGTACCTAGTAGACTTTTTCTAGTTATGGATAGCAAACTACCTGCTATGAATCGGATCCCGCAATTCCTTGTAAAATCAAAACTCATTTATTCAAAGTAGGCTGAGAGTGAGCACTTTTCGAACGCCAACATTCGCAAAAAGACAGTCCCCCAAAACTCACACCCGTCACCACTTCCTACTGTTTTAACTGGAACGATTTCCCGAGCTAACTACTCATCCCAGGACCTGCGCCCAGCAATATAACAGACATGCTTGTGACAACTAGACCGCAGTGCGTCAGGCAGTAAATTACTCGTACCTTGTAGCATACCTACTAATTTATTTCAATTCAAACATCAACAAAAAAGTCTCTTTGGTTATAAAGCGCGCGCGTGAGGTCAAGCACCCACTTAATCCACTACAAGACCACCATGAAATAGGAAATAGATGTCGATTGCGTTGATTAAGACCGTTTTTGCACTAACCATTGTTTTAAGTGCGGCACGTGCTTAAGAGACTGCACGTGGTTCATTAACGAGATTGGGGTAATTTGTAGGGGAATGAGGGTTGTAGGATGTAGCCGGAATTCGGTACAGGAGTACTTTGGGTGTAGGTACCTACGAATGGAACGGGTAGAACCAGTGGTCCTTTTTCTTGAAACTGGCTGAAAACGGTCGAACATTTATACAATAGATACTGATTTTTTTTCAACATCCAGACTAACCTATTAAGGTTTTTGTGATGTTCATGTTTGTTTTGTGTTTTTCATTAGTTAATAAATAAATAAAAAAATAATAAAAAAAATGTTCTTTCTCTTGCAATTTATCCTTTGTTTTATATGTACTATGTAAGTAGTATTAGACTGTTGCATAAACAAATTGCTAATTTATTCATAAATTGTTTACTGTTGCATCTCACGTAACTAATCAAAGGTAATTCAATTATTTGTCTCAATGACATTTTAACTAGGCAACTACGCCCCTAAAGACCAATTCATAAGCTGTACCGAAATTGCAATGAACCTGCCTAACTTGTTATTAATAGCTGCAAGATATTTACAGCCATGACGTGTCTAAGTATGTCCAGTCCATGTTCGAATAAATTAGTTCACTGCTCATAAAAACTAGGGATTGCATCCTTCAACTTGAACATTAAGGCTTGCGCCTCGAAAGACCAGTTTTTGTACCTCCTTTGATTGGAGACGCCAAACCAATGTTGATAAAAGTAATTTTAAATACTTACAGGTATACTTTTTTGCTGCAAAGGTATTTTGAGCTTATAAAATGGTTTTAATTGTTTCTAATAACTGTGGGGAGGTTGGGCAATTTTGTCTTGTCAGTCTGCAAAAATCTTGTTGCGATGTAGAGTTCTAATTTTAAAGATTAACGTACCTAGGGAGTTGGTAAGTTAGAAAAATACTTCAGCACGAAAAATATTTCAAGAAAGTCCACGCTTTAGTAAAAAGCAATAAAGATTTGAAAAAAGAACGTGTCTTTTAACCGCATCCATCGTAGACTTCTCTGAAACCAAATGTCAAACGCATTCCTATTTTCCGATAAAAAGCGTCCTCGCATAAGACGAAAAAGAGTAGATACATTATTTTTCATTTCCAGAAGTGGGCCAAACACTGCTGAATGGTCAAAGGCTTCCTTGATGCTAAATAGATACTGATATTTTCTTTCATAGACTAATTACTCTTTTCCTGTATTCCCACAGAAAAAAAATCTCTTTGATTTCATTCGAATGACCGAAGTGGAATCGCTACCTCCATGCAACGATTTTCTCATTGAAAAAGAGGACGTTACATTACTATTTATGAATTCAGTTATGGATCTAATCTGAGCCGTAAAACATAATATTTTATTGATACAAAAATACAGCGGATGTTGCTCTGGCAACACAAGACGAATGTTCTTGTACGGAGGCAGTTGAATCACATTAATAAAATGTGAAATCCCTTCGTTCTATGGCGTCTCTGTCGGGTACACTGGTTTCAAATAACCCGTTTATCTGACGGCAGTGATGTTTGTGGAGTATAAAAGAGAAATGGAGCGTCAAGGCACACAGCCCGTAAGTTAGTGCACTCTTATTAACCTTTTAACTATACTGTGATATTGAAATCGTGCCCCTGGCGTTGTAAGTAGGCGTATTCAACGTTGATTTATGCCTTAATGATAATAGTGAAGGGAACCGCTCGTGGGATATATTATAACTAGTAGGTAATGTATTCCTAAATACCGGCTGTGATGTAGCCAAATATTAGGTATAGGCACCAATTAAAATTGCGATCATGGAATTTGACGTGTTGTGAGAATCGGCTGGGTGTAGGTATGCGCAACTTCCAATGTGGCGTGCTGCGCTACAATGAAGCAGAATAATTGGGTATAGATGGTTATGTCAACCTTGAATAATAACCGTGGGTAGGTTTAAGTACCGGTAATTAGGTTTGTGGATTCCTTCTGACAATAGCACGACGACAGTGAAGTATCGTCAGGTAGGTAGGTATTATTTCAGACTCTATGCTAATATGAAAAGCGTCATTTTAAAATATGACCGTAATACTTTCATTCCATTATCTTGATTTATGATTAATCCATGTCTATCTACTTTCAAAAAGTATGCTATGCAAATTTTCATAAGTCAGTCAAAGATCTATTTGTGGAAGACGCGATGTCTCAGAAATCACGTACACACATTCTTATCGTGTATGTTCGTAATAATTTATCTACGTACCTACCTACATTACTTCTGGTTATGGCTCCACAATATTGGGATCAAGCGTCCAATCAACATGATAAAAATAACCCTTACATCACTGACCATTTAGTTTATTTGAATCCCAATGTATTTTTTTGTTGACGATACCACTCAAAATGACGTTTATGTTCCTAACGGTAAGGTCTATTTCTTAGAACGTAAGTACTCAAGAAAATCATGGCCAAGGTTTCGAATAATCACAATTTATTAGTTCCATTCCAGGCAAACTTAATTAGTCCGGCTGTTAATGATCGAGCATTTATAACTGTTAGAATTGAAGATAAGTTATAACCCACTCAGATCTAGAGAACAAGCTAAAGATTTCCTCAGAGAGCATTTGAGGGTGGCATGAGGAAGGGAAGCATAGGAACAGACGGTAACCCTTGGGTGGTATGTTGTTTCATTTTGGACGTCGTCAATCAAAAAATTCTATAGATTTGCCATGGATTTGCCCAACTATGTGTTCTAGTGGGGCAATTCTTTGTAATGTTATCCTCATCACAATAATCAATAATGATAAAATTACAAGCGAAACATTTATAATAATTTTCATCTTGCTTCCATTTTAAAGAATTCCATGTACAATAGACCATACCTACATTAATTTTAAAAAATGATTCGCTTTATTTCTTTTCAAAATTGTGGTTTTAAACTGATAGTTTGACATTTCGTCCGAAAAAGGAGGTTGAGTGAGTCACTCCTGTCTGGCACTGAAACAGTCCTAACTCAAGGACATACCTAAGGTTGCCTTTCGTTGTCATAACAGCAGTGACGTCACTAAACGCTGATTGTTGTGTTTAGATATGTTCCGTTTCACGTTACTTCAATTCACTCTTTTTGTTAAATCGATATTTTCTAAAATAAAAACGTTGCAATGGCCTTTATTTTATACTTTTTCTTTTATTCTCATAAATTCTGTATTTGCATCTTCCTTATTATTGACTTCAACAATATCCAAATAACTCCATCCAACCAATTAATATGAAAGCGTTAATGAATGATTTTGTCCGCAGTCCGGACCAGCTCTTACAAAAGGAGTGGACTCTCAAATAATTTTTCCAAGAAAGAATTTAATGAATTAATAACTGATATTTTGACCATATGCAACATCGTTCGCATTAAAGCTGAAAGCAACCAATTCTGCGAAATGGCAAAGACAAACATTAACCTAATTAAATCCGACTCAAATAATAAGTATTTTTACCCTTTCCCGCTTTTCCTATTTTTGTAAATTTTGCTTTTAAAGAAGTTAAGTACCTACCTATTATTTTAAATAAAATTCTGGTGACACACCTAGTTCTCTAGTTGTAATTAGACATACGAAATGTGTACTTATGCAATTATATCCTATTGTTCCCGAAATTATTACAAATAAAGCAACGTATGCATTCCGTACATCTAGATTATCAAAATAAATTGGCATGCAGCCAGATGGTATTCTTGTTTAACATTGGGATCCAAAATGTCTGTCTGAATTATTCTGCTTTTTAAGATTAAGGTCGTATTCCGCTAATTAGGTCGAATTTCTCTGTTCAAAGAGATGACTATGCAGAAAGTGTCACTAAAATAGTCAACAACAGAGTAAATAGTCAACGAGACACAGACAGAATCATAGCATCAGCCCTATCAAGGCATTGACCGAGACATAGACAACCATCGAGACGAGAGCAACGACATACAGATTAATAAATGAGTTACTTTCAGCAGTCAGGAATGCACATGTACACCATCAGTAGTTAACGATTTATAACGCAAACTTCTGCATTATTAATCATACCTACCCGCTGAGAAACTCATTCATCAAAAGAGGTGCTTATACGAGAAAATTTTAATGATCTGAGCCAAGATGGCTCGATAATGTGCATCCAAATTGACCGTCCGCCTACGATTTTAACACTGATTTCGTAACGAAAGCTCTTCGGCTTAAAATACCTGTTCTATACAACCTCCGAAATTCAAAGAGCCTAGAACTTGGAGATGTTAATAATGACGCCGTACGTGATATCCGGAAATTAAAGCCGTATTCTCATCTCGAACAAGACATAAGCCGCTCGGGACTATTAAATAGATAGTATCTAATTGAAGGGTTGACAGGAACCGGGAATGAATTCAACGCAATTAAATTAATCACACGATTATATCGATTATGGAGTCCGGAAATCAAGGATAGCCAATCACGGGTTGAGGAAATCATAACATGGCTTCAAAAGTAAAAAGCATTAGTAGGAAAAGTTTTGAGGGACTATGAATGTGGACTACAAAAGCGAGGGAAAGGATGGATGATTCGTATGAGTATGGATATGGCTGATGAGGGTTGAGGGGTAAATACTGAGATGAAAATAATTGGGTACCCACGGAAAAGAAGCCATGCTGTGGCGACCACTAATAAGTTTGAAAAAAAGAGCAGAAAGATGATTATTATGAGACAAAAAGAACACTACGGGGAGCAGGTGTTCCGGGCGATTTTGATCCAAGACACTCTTTCTTCTCACTTCCAGAAACAGACAACCGAACAGTTAACAGTTCAATCAGTACGATATCCGCTATCAATAATCGGATTAATATTCGCAATTGATTCCCTGGGGCATCTGGATCTGACATAGTAATCTAGCCTCAGCCATACATTAATTCGGACTATTAGGCGATATCTATTACTGTTATCCCCTAATAGTTAGCCCCTCAAGACGAAACTATTACGAGATTGTCAAGAGTAAGACCAAAAGCTTTACCAGTATATAGGAGAACAAAAACCGTTTAAGTGTGAGTCGGACTCGCCCACCGATGGTTTCGTACAAATTTGAAGCTACAAATTACTTTAAATATAGACTTTTTGTTTTTATTACAAATATACAGTTGTCAGACTTTTCCCTATACCTACTTGTAGTAAAAGACGGTATTACTTGCCAAAGTTCATAGTTCTAGGTCAGCGGGAAATACCCTATACATTTTGATTCCCTTGAGAGTGCCGAAATATACGTTTCTTGCGGCATAAACGACCGTATCTTTTATTTACGTTAACTTAGAAGGTTGATTTTCTCAGCTGCAAGGGGCGATAGACCTGTTCTGTCTGTCAGTTAGGAAATTAACAAACAGAACGATACCAGATCTCACCCGTTCATTGTTTTTTTACCGACTTCAAAAAAAGGAGGAGGTTTTCTCAATTCGATTGTTTTTTGTTTTTTTTTTTTGTTTGTTACCTCATAACTCCGTCATTTATGAACCGATTTGAAAAATTCTTGCTTCATCTGAAGAGGTATACTTCTCGATTGGTCCCATTGTCACCAAGTCAGAATCTGATGATGGGATCCCATGAAAATCGAGGCCAACCCTCAAATTTTATAGGCAACGCAATTCAGATATTTGTGCCTGGTAATCATCATCTCATGTTGCTGAGCTGATGATGGAAGGTATAAGTTAGGATCTGATGAGATGCCATGAAATATGTTTGTTCAGCGATATTTTCGCCAATTGTCAGCAGATTTGGATGATTATTTTTTTGTTAGAAGAATATTTTCAATTTGATGAAGATCTGACGAAGAACAAGATAGGCAACGGACGGAACTCTTCAATATATGATAGCAAATGGATCGGGATTGCTGAAATTGCATGTTTTTTTAGTGTTTTTTATTCATGCAAATTTGGTTAAATTACATAAAAACCGGCCAAGCGCGAGTTGAGAGTACCATAAACATAAACAAACACGTTGTAGTAATAGAAATAAGTACACATTCTGTGAAAATTTTAGCTGTCCACCAACTACGTTTCTTGAGATACGGACGGACACGGACGGACAGCGGGGGCTTAGTGATAGGGTTCCGTGTTACCCTTTGAATACGGAACGAAATAGTCTCTGAAATACACACAGAATTGTTGATTCTGACCACAGTGTTATGACCGAATTGCTAACTCAATTAAAAATATGTTGTAGATATAACTTTACTCTATGCTATGTAGTAATAAACTTTTAAACCCTGCAGCGTTCACGTTTGTTTTGAACGTTAATTCTACACGCGTTTGTACTTAATTTTAGCTTCGGTACATCGTGATCGTATCTCGTATCGTTTACAAGTATGAATGAAAGACAAAAACAAAAGATAAGAAATCGCTTCCAATTTCACAGGAAGCAACAAACGATAAGCGTGCACTATTTTGGCGGTGACTTGACCTCTAACCTTCTGCATAATACATTTAGATTAAACGAGCCAGATATTTCATTTACATAGCTACGAATAACACTTTAAAATATTCACGAATCCTTAATATTCCAGAATATAAATCAACATTAACGTCTTGTGGTTCAAAACACCCCAACCTACCCCTCATGATTTACTTTAACTTACAATTTCAAATGTGCTCGCTCGCATCTAATTATTTTTTTCTGGGTTGTTAATTACGGAAACTGGCGCACATGTCTCGGAATACATGAATATAATGTTTGTTTACGAAAACAATACAAGACATCTGTGTCCTCTCGTTCGTAACTTTATAACTCGTAATATGAGTTCAGGTAGAACCAGACACACCAAATACTATGTCAGTTATTGTATCGATTGGACAGAAAATTCGATAGACTCGCAAGGTGCGCCGGGGCACAGCGAGGTGCATTGCATTCCTCCAAGAGGGACGCGAGAGGGAATCGGCTGCATTCTTAGTTATTCTTACCTTTACAAAGAATAATCCCACCAAAATCCACTAGTGCTTGTGCAAAACTGACTTCAACACATGTTCTTATCGACACTCGTGTTATGAGAGTGTGTTGATTCACAGAAAAATTCAAGTTTAATTGTTTACATCACTGTCAAAAAACACTATGGCAGCACACACCCGAACGACCGGCGTATAACAAGCAAACTGGATTCATTTGGCTTGTCTGTCCATGACGCGGAATGCTATTGCTGTGTCTCTCTTCAACGTTCCATATAATTACATGCAGCTGTCTCGCTCGCTCGAAGAAAGGCGCCAGTGCACGGCGCGGGCGCCGACTTCTTCCTTCGGGACTTAAAAAAAACAAAAGCTCTTTTGAAACAAGTTGCTGGTAATGGGGCTTTACGTGGCTGTCAAGATATTGTATGATTTAAAATTTGTTTGAGATGCCATCAAGTAGGAGACCTGATGGCTCGACAAGAAATCTTGTGAGACTTGAAGACTTGATAAATAGTTGAGATCTTAAAGCCAGATTAAGATACAGGAATAATTTTTGGAGACCACTAGAGATACATTTGTTTGCGTTGTCTCACATGAGAAATAAAGCAAAGCATTTTATATACGTACTAAATAAATATTTCTTTATTTTTATATGTAAGTCCAAAGTAGATACCTGAAAAGTGCGAAGATTGAAGGCATGGGACAAAAAAAATAAAAAGACGTGTCTTCAAAAATACGATTGTTTCATCAGTATGATATAATTAATTCACCAGTTTTTTTCAATTTTCCTATCTTCAACACAGTAGGACCTTGTATCAGTAAAAAAATGGTCCGAGAGCAGAACTCGGAAAAATATTAGATCGTAATGAAGAAAAACTCAAATAAATATAATTAGACAAAACAACTTGAAAAAGAAAGTATACTCTAAATTACAGTTTCTGAATAGGGCACAAAAACTTCTTGAGTTTTTTCTATACACACTGCTTTTATTGCCCCATTCACCCTCAATGTTAGAGCGGGTAGTTACTTAGTTAATTTTGCTAGGTCATCTCAACTTACCTGCCCCGTTTTGAGACCTTTTTTTCTAACCGTATCTCAATTAGTTTTAAAACCGATGATTACAAGATTCAAGAATGATTTGTCATTATTTTTTAAAGTGAGTAAACTTTCATGCCTAAATTCAGCCAAGGGTTGGCCAGAGATATACATGAGTATAGGTAGTTTGCTCATGCACCCTCACTTTTGCCAGTTTTTAAAATTCACGTAGGTAATATTTTTGGGACATGCCTGCATGCCACTGATCCCAACCACGACTCCTAAAAGCTAGAATCAACAGTGGAAACCACTAGGAAAAACGACGAGTCAATGAACCTTGACGAGTCCCGGAGAAACAATTCAACTGTCTTGGATCCCGCAACGAAATTAATCAGCTGGTCTATTCGCTCAACATCTCACCTTATAAACATAGACGGAGTAAACATGGGCGCCGGGACGAGGTGCAAAGGGTTGCACTTGCACCTCCCTGGCTTTAAATGACACATACGAAAACACGAAGAAATAAAAAAAATATATACAAGCGGAATGTAGTAAAAGAGACCTAGCCAATCCGAGGCGAGGTACTTTGAATTCCCTCGCGTTCGGCCTTGTATTGTATCTGTCTTCTTTAGTTCTGGGCAAAAAAAAACAATCCTTTTCGAGGCGGGGTTTTGAAAATGCTCCCCCTGAAAATGGTCCTGCCAGCGCCCATGGGAGTAAACATGAAGTGAACTGTCATTCCGTCTTAATTGTATGGATTCACAGCTCACTTCATATTCACATTGTTCACTTCGAATGGGCTTTCACAATGAGAGATGTTTACAAAATTGCACAGCAGAAAAGAACAGCGAAGGAGTAGGAAAAATTATAATGCCGCTTCCCTCCTTACGAGCCTATTTGCTGCTACGGCTGCTACGAAGAAAAAATTCCAAGCGGATAAACCCTAAAACACTTGACAAAAGTAGGTAAGTTTACCTTAATGTTTTATACGCACTGATCCCTGTTTGTAGCACTCACTACAACTATAACAGACTGCTTTATTATGATATCCTATGACAATTTTGAACCAACCCAGAATCAAAGTATATCTGTTTTTTTATATTTCTATGATGTTACCTAATGGTAGGCGCCAGATCATCATCTTCCTGCCTTTATCCCATGTTACTTGGCGTCAGCACAACGTTTTTTTTCTTCCATTCTGTCCTATCAGCCGTCACGCTATCGCTAACTCCCTTTTCTTTCTTATCGCTCCTTGCACAATCCATCCATCTTTTCTTCGGTCTTCCTCTCCCTCTCCATCCATCCATATTTATATTCATAACTCTTCTAGTTACATGCGTTTCATCCCTCCTCTTCACATGACCATACTAAGACAAGCTAATCCCTTTTAAATGGTAGGTGCCAGATAAGACTTGCAATTAAGTGCATTGCCCTATCCCTAAAACCCTACCCCTCCGTAGATACTCGAACAACAGGTAAATTGCTGAGAGATACGTGTCTGACGCACGAGTTGATGGGTCGCGGATCCGGTCTCTCCGGGAGGCTATGGTTGTGCGCTTGAATGTGTCCTTACAGGCTGTCTCTGCATGGGGCGATGCCAATCTGGTCAAGTTCAATGCTGCTAAGACCCAAGCGTGTCTATTTTCCGCCAAAAGGAGCCACCCAGCTCCATCTTTGCGAGGTGCTACCGTGCCGATAAACGACCAACTTGAGCTTCTTGGGGTTATATTAACATCTACTCTCAATTTTAGCCCTTTCATAGAGGCAAAAGCTCAAGTGGCTGCAAAGAAGTTGGGGATCCTAGCAAAGGTGAGACGGTACTTCACGCCGGAACAGCTGCTCAAACTCTATCAAGCGCAAGTTCGATCGTGTATGGAATACTGCTCTCATATTTGGGACGGATCTGCCAGATACCAGTTTGATGCCCTTGAGCCAATTGAGAAACGAGCCAAGAGGATCATCGGCGATGAGAAGCTCATCGCGACGAGGCTCCAAAGTCTTGAGCATCGACGACGAGTTGCTAGCCTGTCGGTTTTCTGCCGGTTGCATTTTGGGGAATGTGCGACGGAATTGCATAATTTTATTCCGCCAAGCCCGTTCCATCATCAGACCACAAGACGGCGATGCGCCACCGGTACATGGTGGACATCCCACCCACACGCACAAAACGTTTTGGGAACACATTCATAATGCGTACAGCTAAGAAGTGGAATTCCCTGCCTCCTGATAGCTACAACCTGGGAGTCTTTAAGTCAAGAGTGAATAGGTTACTTCTAGGCAAGCGTGCTCCATCTTCGACCACATCATCGCTTAATATCAAGTGAGATAGTGGTCAAACGCGTGCCTATAAATAGCAAAAAATAAAAATAATTAATGAACCGTTTTTCATAACTAGAGAACGTAAAGGATCATGATGGAAGTCGATTCAGGACAGCTTAGTCTTTATTTCTGTTTTTGATGTGGGTCAATGACTGTTATTGAACATTTATCTGGCGCCTACCATAGTATCCATTACTATTTCATTCTTATTTCCATTTATAAATAACATAAAAATAATCCAAATAAAAATTAACGACAGTACAAGAATAACCTGTGAGAACACTCGCTTTTCTCAAGTGTATTTTGCGTTCAATATTTGCTTTAAACAGAGGTGTAAAGAAAGCCTTCTGTGGAAGCGTAAACCGTAAAATTGTGTTGCTACTAGTTTCCCCACTGTAAATACTTGGTTTATGGGCGCGATCGTTAGCCTTAAAGAACCGCAGACAAGCGCTACGTACGTGTAAGAACTTTTTAAAGGTTTAGGAACAGATAAATATCTTGGCTAAATCAAATTGAAAATGTGATAAAAAAATATATATATCAGTGCCGGATTAGCCACGTAGCAAGAGTAGCAAATGCTACGGGCCCCGCGCATTGGGGGGGCCCGCACTGGGACTTACAAAAACATGTCACTGGAAACCAGCGCCTTGGATCTATTTCACACACAAGTCCTTACTCCTACCATACTGCGATGGCCCTTTTGTGCGGATGAAGTCACTAATTTGATTTATTTTGTTATGGTATGGGCTGTGGTATGGGCTTCGCGCAAGCCCAACACTGTCTCAAACCTAAACAGCTCTCGATCAAGTCTATACAGAAGTTAGAAACAGAAGAAAGATATATACAGAAGAAAACTTATGGACCCAGGCGCTACATAAGGGCCCCGGGGCCCGAGAGAAATAAAAGAAGGGCAATTGTTTTAAGGTTACTTCTAGGCAAGCGTGCTCCATATTCGACCACATCATCGCTTACCATCAGATGAGATAGTGGTCAAACACGTGCCTATCAATAGTAAAAATGATATTTTCGTTTTCACTTTACGAAAAATTGTTAATATTTACTACAGGCCCTATCATCATCATCCATAGCCTGACTTCGCCCACTACTCAGCATAGGCCTCTGTTCTTGTGCCAATTCCTACGCTCCTGTGCCAGCCTCATCCAGGTTCTTCCTGCGATGGCAACAGTGTCATCCGTCCATCTCGCCGCTGGTAGACCAACACTTACACGCTGCAATTTCAACTGCAAAGTTGAAATTATTTTTTCTTACTCCTCCGCTGTTCCTTTCTGATTAATTTCGTCGAGGCATCCAGGACAGTTGAATCCTCCGGGACTCGTCGAGCTTCATGGCCTCGGCTTAGTTCTGGTTGTCGCCACTGTTGAGGAGTCTGGCTGGTTGACTGGCTCTCAGGAGTTTGTAATGTGGGAGAGATTGTCGTAAAAAAAACAACTGCAACTCTCTTGAGATTGTAATTGCGTTGCCGATCTTGTTTGCTGCTAGAGGTTCCAAGATTAGTTACTTTCCTATTTTACACCCTCATTACGCGACGTACTACCCATTAGGGTATAAATTAAACAGACGGACTGAATATGACCTGCACGTCAGCTGCTAATTTGCAGTTGACATAAATACATGGAAACCATGGGACCTCTATGTACAGTGGACCAAATAGAGGTCTATGTGTAGAAAATGGAGTCTTTTGTATAATATGTCCTAATAAATCCCCAAGAATTACTGTAATTCGGTAGAAGTTTTAGAGTACATTGAACTATTTAATAGTAATACAAAATCAATTTTACCCAGTTACTGGGTTGTGGAGGTCTGGTAGGCAGCCGCTCCGAGTAAAATACTGGTATTCAGCTCGATCTTCAAGGTTAAGCAACGCTTGCCAGGGTTGGTCTGTGGATGGGTGACCATCTTAACATACCGAGTTTCCTCCGTGCCTCGGAAAGCACGTTAAGCCGTTGGTCCCGGCTGTCATTTGTAGATCTTTGGCAGTCGTTACGGATTGTCAGAAGCCAGTAAATCTGACTCCAGTCTTGCCAAGAAGTACCGTGTTACCCAGTTAATGGGTTGTGGAGGTCTGGTGGGCAGCCGCTCCACGTAAAACACTGGTGTTCAGCTGAATCCGGTTTGACTGGAAGCCGACCCCAATATAGTTGGGAAAAGGCTAGGCAGATGATGATAAATACATGGAAACCGCCGACCGGCTGTCATTAGAACTGCACACTAACGGCATACTGACCGCACACCGACTATAAAAGTCGATTGGCAAGTCTTGATGTAGTTAAAACAACGCCACGAAGACAGCATCCAAACTGCAGCTGTCCTGCAGTTTTTAAAGTCAGACAGATGGTTAAGATATTTTTAAAAATCGTCGATAGATACTCGTATTAACATGGTAAGAAAACACAGTAAGGACATGCGCAAAAATATACGATAAGGTGCAGTTGTGTCCAAAATTAAATAAAACGACATTATGTTCATTCATGTATAATTTATTTCCATTTGCGACTGGGTATTTATTGAACGAATCTCACTTAAAATGTTACAATAATTGTATGACCTAAGTCCGCACACTGTTTCACCAATACGGACACACCTCAGGGTTTCGTAACACGGAATAGTGAAGACATGGAATGCTGACAGCTTGTAGACTCGTCAGGGCAGTTAGTACGTAACCCTTTTCAATGTTGCATCGATGCACCTAACCGAATGATCATAACTGGAAATATCAATCGGTTATTTTTGCTCACAAGATGTTCTTGACCCTGTTAACACTATCAGTTCATTTAAAACCAATTCTTTCGATGTAACCTTTAAGCTATGTCTTACTATAACCATGCGTAGTCTTCGGACATAGTACTCCATTTGTTCACTACTCCGTGTTACACAATCACACGCGACGGCGCGGACGCATCTTTGCTAATAATGCGTTTAAAATTTAAAAACGGTGTAATTACAAGCCTCTTGTGTTTACGTATAACTACTTAGGTCCCTTTCTTTGACACATTTGTTTCAGAAAATAAAGGCACACTCAAAGTGAATCTTATATCGGTTGCTGTGATGTCATTCATAAGTTTGACGGCTCTAAGCTCACTGGATAAGTCCGCACCACCGTACATTTACACTACCTACTCGGTAAATATTGTAGTAAACGGAAATATAACTGGGTATTCTAAGGAGGAAGAGTACATACATATTCTATCGCACACAATCCTGTAGAATGATTAAATAGGTACATAGATTTACACACAAATAGCTTAGATTAACTAATTTCATTGACGGAGCTAATAGAACATCGTGTTCGTTATAATTTGTGCTACACTGTGTCTGTAATAGAAAAACAGTATAATACTCACACAAACTTATAGCCTTTAATATATCACATAAAGTTTAGGTACACATAAATATATTACACTCTTGCGTCCGCTACAAATGGGGCCACTGCTAGAGAGAAGCCGCACTTTTAAAAGAAAATTCAATTTAAAAACGAAGACAACAATTAATTTTTCTTAATTCCTGCAATATGGAAGGCGGCCACCGTTTGATTGAGATTTAATTGTAAGTTCCCTTTGAGTGGCTTGTTCGTTTTCCGTAAAAAAGAGTGTTAATAATAATTTCAACCAATAACAATAAAATAAATAAATAAATCAATTGTGGAAAGGAATTTCATTTAGTAAAATTAGTGTTATTAAATCATTTAGATTAGTTATTAGAACAATTAACTTGGGTGAGCGTGAGATCGTTCCGAAATGGTATCTTCTATAATAGAAGAATTAATAAATTATACAACCAACAACTGCGTCAGGGAGAGCCAGCTTAGCCTGACCAAAATGGGGATTTCATAATGAAACAAACATTGTTGAATGATTTGTGAATCTCTTGTGACAAGATGAAACTAGTGAACCCCAAAAACCTAGTATAAAAAATGCAAAAAATGGATGGATTGAGAAGTATTACCTAAACTCAAAGATATTCCAATACATGAACAGAATCAACATTCCGCAGTTCCACATACAAAAAACAAACAAGCCACGCAGTCATTTAAATAAAAAATAAATTAAGCTAATACATTAAGTTACTCCACGCGGTGATTATAACTCGGAATGTTCATCTTGGCCGTCTGAGAGCTGCAGCGGCGGCTCTGTAGTCTCCGTTTCATTCTCCTTCTCTGTAACAGGCACCTCCTCCTTTGTCTCTTCTACTTTCTCCTCTTTCTCTTCTTTCTCCCCAGCCTCAGGCTCAACAACTGTTTCCTCAGTTTTATTTTCAGTCTCCTTCTTCACCGGCTTCTTAGGCCGCCAAATCTTCATCTTATTTAACAGATACTTCATCTCTCTGTCCAAATTCGCCATCTTCTCTCGAATGCTGTCGACCGTAAGCTTGATGTCCTCGTTCTTTTTGAGAGCCTTCTGCTCCTTGATAGAGGTGCTGAGCCAGCTGGTAGTGTCCTCAATCTTCTTCTCTAGTAAGTTAATTTCTACGTCTGTAAACACGTCTTTTTCTGGGTTAGCATCTTTAGTGAAATTCTTTGCCATTTTGAGGAATTCCCGAGAGCTGTTCAACATGCTGCGGAGAGCTGCGACCGCATCAGGCCTCTCTCTGTGCTCCCAGTGCTTGTAGAAGATTGGGCTGGTCTTGTCCTTCAGAGCGGCTAATTTAGCCTCAAACAACTCCGTGGCCGACTCATACCCATCTTCGTACAACCATTCAGATGTTTCACTGCAAAGTTTCTTAATTTCTTCAATCTGTTGTTCAGTTCCGCATTGAGCGTATTCCTCCATGTCTACCTTCATTTGAGCGTCTACTACAAATGCTTCCAGGTTGTTGAGTGCAGTCTCTCTTTCGATACGTTTCTTATCGATCAAGTTCAGCTCCGCAATCAAAGCTTTGGAGGTCTTGTACTGTTCTGGAGACAGTGGTTGGAGGTTTAGGAGTGTTTCCTCTGTTTTGATTGGCTCCTTCAGAATAACGATCTTTGGTTTGGGCTTAGTTTCAGGTTCAGTGGCGTTCTGTTTCTCGCCCTCTGTTTGATTGACTTTATTTGTGTCATTCTTAGCCTCTCCTTCTTCTTGTGGTTTCTCCTCAGGTTTCTCTTCAACCTTCTCAGGAGTTTCGGAATCTGATCCGAACAGTTTGCTGATAGTGCTTCCTATTTTGGATAACGTGCTATCTTGATCCTCGTCTTCATCGACTGTTTTCTCAGCGACAAATTCTACGTTGACCAGGTTAAGTAGACCGGAGTCGTCCATATTGAAGTGTGCTTTGATTCCTTTGTGTTCGACGTTATCACCGGTATGTTTGGCGAGGGCCGCGCCGACACCGTTCAGTACAACTTGGCTGAGGTTCAGGGTGCCGACGTATTGGAGCTCATTGGAAGGAATGTGGTCTAACTCCGCATAGTTGACGTGGAAGTCGAAGTCATCTGTGTGTTTATTGAAAGTGATTACCTTCTTTTGTGGGTAAGGGTTCATGGGGCCGAATAGTGTCCTCTTGATCTGCAACAAATACGAGTTCTATTAGTTCAGCGCTCAATAAAAATTACTACACATGATATACTTCCTAAAGTGAATTGATATTGATTATTCAATATAATATTTATAAAGAAATAAAATTACTGTTTGTAAAAGGAAACTACTGAAATCAGATTACAAAAATAATTTCAAATAAAAGCTACAATTGGCATGTGCCAGAGAATTTTTTATCCCAGAAAAATGCATAGTTCCTATGGGAAAGGCCACAGGAGCAAAGCCACAAGAAAAACTAGTTTTATACAGAATAAAGGTATACTACCGGCTCTCGAAAGAAACTCAAAATTTACATTAACAAAGTTACTAACACTAAAGATCAATCATGAGATATTACGCTTGAATACACCCTTTCGATAGACCGGAATCCAATAAAATAAATTAATGGTGATTTTATAGATATACTAGTTGACCCTCGCAACTTCGTCTGCTCCGCTCCTATTGGTCTTAGCGTGATTATATATAGCCTTCCTCGATAAATGGGCTATCTAACACTGAAAGAATTTCAAATCGGACCAGTAGTTCCTGAGATTAACGTGTTCAAGCAAACAAAAAAAAACAAACTCTTCAGCTTTATATATTAGTATAGATCAGTAGAAAACCTCACCAGTTTATCGTTGCCGTCGACATGTCTGGTGAATGTAACTTGTATGGGAAACAGAACCGCGTCACGCACGTTCAACGGAGCCACCTTGTACCCAGTGGCAAGAGATGCCGCCCTGGAAAACAATTGAAGATGTGGTAACCTTACTCATGAACAAATTCGTGATCTTTACCACGAATACTTGTTTAACGTCATTCAGATGGATCGCATTCCACTAGTTCGACTTGACTGGTATTGTAGCTTGGGATTTATGTCTGTCTCCTTCGAGCGTATAAGGCAATATTTTTTTACTATTGATAGGCATACGTTTGGCCACTATCTCACCTGATGGAAAGCGATGATGCGGTCGAAGATGGAGCACGCTTGCCTAGAAGTAACCTATTCACTTTGACTTAAAGACTGCCAGGTTGTAGCTATCAGGAAACACAGACCCCGATAGGGAATTCCAATCCTTAGCTGTACACACTATGAATGTGTTCCCAAAACGTTTTGTGCGTGTGCAATTTACACACAATCCCCAAAATAAATAAAATTGAAATGTCTGTTTGCAATATAAAAAAACCAGCTTTTTACGTTTTTTTTTAATTTGAGGGTACAGGTAGGTACGTGTTTTATTTTATTTCCACAGATCCCTCGGAATCACAAGCTAATCTTACTAAAATTCAATGCTTAAACCATAGATCAAAATGATCACTTTAATAATATTACCTGTAAACAGCACCCATAGTAGCAGCCTCATCAGCGTTAATGGACCGTGCGGGGTCATGTCCGACGGCGTCCTTCAGCGCCAACATGGCGGCCGGCACGCGCGAGCCGCCGCCCGCCAGCACCAGCCGCGCGCCGCTGCCCGCGCCGCCGGCCGCCGCGATGGCGCGCTGCACCACCCCCGATACTCTAGGCCATAGGTCTGCGCAAAGCTCCTCGAATTCCGCACGAGTTACCTGGAAATTATGTTAATTGTCATCATCATCATCATTCCAGCAGAAAGACCACTATTGGACATACGCCTCCCCCAAGATGGTGGTTTGCCATAATCGCCACGCTTGGCAGGCGGGTTGGCAATAGACGTGTATGGTGTTGAGTTTTGCAGAGAACGCTGCTGCCCATTCTCTTCCGATTATGATGTTGATTGTATAGGCGAACAAATGAATGTTTTTCTGCATTGTTTTGAGCGACAATGTGGATGTGTTCAGATGCACTGACTGGACATGCAATTCGTTTGAGTTCGATGGAAGTCAATGTTCATTACGACGGATGGCATACAAGAACTGCAAGGGAATTTAGAACATCACTTATTCCCAGTTTAAACTCTTTATCATTTCCTATAGAAGTTTTAAAGAGTGGGCGTTTTTTGGCGTTGAGTTGAATTTCAACTTTAAATTTTTATGAAATGTTTTTAGAAGTGTGGCTAAGTAAGTGAATCGTGAAGTATGCTTTAAATTGCCTTAATCGTGATCGATTTAGACACGCTATTACCTACCTTACGACAGGCATAGAACACGATAATCCATGACTATCGTAGTATCGCTGAGACTGTACTTTGTTTCATTGAATTCATACTTGAACAATAACAAAATCAAGTTCAAAATTAATTAAATATGAGAAACACGCAATTGATTTTTATATTTAAATTCATTCAACATACAGACATTCCCAGATTGCACTACTTGATATTCACTATTGTAAGTTAATAAGCTTTTGGGCAAAAGCTTAATCAGTATGCAAGTTAAGTTTGATCCAAAAACAAGCACCTGCATGGTTGAATAGGAATATTTAAATAAAAGGCTTTTTATGTTTGTCAGTTTAACATATCCTTACATTATGCATATTACACATTTAGTTTGGTACGTGGAATATGATCACAAATCGCATACTTTTTTTGGCCCTGGAGTGCCTGACTCAATTGTGTGGTACAATAAAATAATGAATATATATATCTAGGCATTAATTTTTACGATACCATAAATATGTAGTAGTTAAAGATACTCAGATAGATAATATAAAGACAACAAGAGCAAGATAGTATCAAAACTCCTCTTTCATTCTCTTGTTTAAAACAGTTGATCAAATATTTAACTCGCATAAATTATTATTTAATAAATTAATGTATTCTCAACCTGACGCAACGCAATCTGGGACAGGATTTGACCGCATACTCCTGTCAAACACTTGACAACAGCTAACGGTTCGGGTACTGTTTAAATTATTAATATCAATAATGGTAATCTACACAAGAATTGACGTCGACAGCTGAGTGACTTGTTAATAAAATAGGTGCACGACCGTCATTTAAGCTTCCGTCTCGTGTCTATTCCATTTAATAGTTAAGTACCTGGATGACAGAAGCATTGCACGGTTTTTTTAAGACGTTTTCTAAAAATGTAACCTTGCTAGATCGATTTATCGCTCCCGAAACCCCCTGCATACTAAATTTCATGAAAATCGTTAGAGATATGCGACGACGTGGAAACTTTCCCGATCGCTTTTTCTTCTTTTCCAATCGATCATCATCATCGCCACCATTTACGTTGAAAGACGTCCACTTCTGGACAAAGGCCTCCCCAAAAGTCGCCACATCGCCCGGTCCTGTGGATCACGCATCCAGCAGATTCTCCAGGCATCCACCAGGTCCTCAGTCCACTTTGTTCCCAAGCCTTCCAAAGCTTTGTCTTCCAGTACTAGGTCGCCACTGCAGAAAGTTTCAACCCCATAAACTATGTATACTGCGAGCAATGTACCGTGATCACTGCCACATAAATTAGGCTATTATTCGGGATAAGTTCGAGTGAGTTTTAAACAGTTTTTGTCCAGAAGATGGCTACGTATAATATCGGCACCATTGACGAATACTACTAGTACTGTGTTAAATGTTACAATAAAATACCTTGTGACATATTAGAACTAAATGAAAGAAAATTTAAAGCATATATCAAAAGCACACTTTGTAAACAAGCTTATTACAAATTAGAAGATTACATTCAGGATAAGAATGCCTGGAAGCATGCTGGTCCTGCTCCATAGGACGGTCAATGTTGTGGACAAAATCAAACTGGTTGCTTTATGTGTTAACTTTATAGATGTTCTGTCTCTTTTTGTGTCTGTATTTTTCTGTTAACTCACACACTGTTAATTAGTCATTCCAATATTTGTAAATGTGTGAGTATCATGTACCTACTTATTTAGAAAATTGATAAGTCTACCTCTGCATACCCTAGGTGCATGGTCCTCACATATAAAAAAAAAATTGTATACTTACCAAGTATTGTAAAAGATTAATTGAAAAGAGTAACTATGGAGTTTCTTGTCCATTCTTCTCCATAAGAATCTACCTTTCCGAATGGACAGTAGAGTCACTTCAGAAATTTTATATATTTGAAATGTGAATGACGTTCAAAAGTGCCGTTTAATGGCCTAATTGGAATAAACGTTTTGACTTTGACTTTGAATGCCAATAAGTAGCCATGTTTTGGATAAGAAGCATCGCACTACTATTTGGTGTCAAAAAGGGTCAATAAAACCTCATTTTGCGTATCGCTGTGCTGCTTGAACCTTCTCGAGCGCAAGTTTTACGAAAGAAGTTAATTTGTTAGAAGTTAAATCTACTGTAGGAATTTTACACACTATCTATAGACCTTTCTGATATTTTTGTTTTAGGAAGGAGATGGTTGTTTTTTTATCAAAATTGCTAGTACATAATAAAGTCAGTGAAAGATGTGAGATATTTCACATAACAGTTACAAAAGACAGCGGCGAAAACCTAGGGTTCTTCAAGTCTCTAGAGGATATTTTAACGTGGTACAGAACATGAAAAACAGACTGTTTAACAAAATCATACAACGCCTTTTCAATAGAGTACACCTTAAGAATGTATGGGCGACAAATGACTTCTAGTGAATTTATAGCGATCATCGCGCTAACACTTACTGATATGTTAATATACCACCCATCTGTTTCGTAGATGTAAACGTGCCCTCTGTTTAAGGGCGCTATTACAAAATCGAGCGCTTGCCCCGGACTAAAGCTACAAACCGCATTTCCCGAGATTTATAGTGATTGTAGCGCTGGATACAACAATTGCTTAAAATATGAGTTTAATTTTAAATAGACCATTTTTTTTACATGCATTATAACAATACCTCCTTAAATATTAATTTTTTTTTTTTTGAATTTGGATTATACTTTCATAGATAAAAATTATAGTTTCGTACGGAAAATTGACAATAATTCTCAGTTTTACAGAATTATTTTTCGTGTATTAGTGCATGAATCGTAGTAAATTGATTTGATCATTCCAAAGTAGAAGGTACAGATGTATCATGGACATTTTTAAAAACGATTAAATTATTATATCTTCGATGTACCAAAGCATCAAAAGATAAAAGATTCCCAAAAGCGTAATTTTATGAAACACCCTTTGCGGAGACAAGGAATTTACTGATGTATGTGAACAAATTGATATATTTATTTAGAACACTCCCAAGATCAACTATCAAACTTTCTTAGGCGTTTTTTTGTTTTTTTTTTTTTGTGCTATATCTAAAGCATAATCAGACATCAAAATTCGAATCAAACGCTCAAATTTAAGAAAAATTGTGACAGCGCTCTTAAGCGACGATGCGTTCGGGTTCGCCGAACAACAAGAATACGACGATCGCGTATTCGAGCGAAGATCGCTTTGATTTAGGACATGACCTAAATCCGTGAATAAAACTCACCAGCTGCTTAAAGTCCTTATCATCGAGCAAGCTTTCGATCTGGGCGTAGAACTCGGTGTTAGCAGATAGGATGATCTTCAGCCTCTCTGCTTCTAAGAGCAGTTTCTCCATAGCGCGGGGGGAGGCTCTGACGTCACCGCCGCCCTGCGCCTCCCATGCCTTGATAAGGTGCTCGCGGAGACGAAGAGTCATTTCATGGCCGCCTAGAGTTCTGAGTACAAAAAAAAACATTATTGTTTTGATGTTAGGACTGACATGTTTGGTTTTGATCAAGGCATTTTGGCTAATTAGATTATATTATGATTTTCATAATCCAGTCAGCATGAAATCATTTCTGTAAGAATAGATCGTATGCCTCGGCCAATGATTTCTATGTCTGGCAGAGGTTGACGCCCCATGTTGAATAACAACGAGTGTCAGGCTGAATAACGCTTACGTGACTTAGCTAAAAAAGGTAAAATTGATTGTTTGTAAAAATAAAAGGTAAGCTCTGGAAAGCGTCTGTTAAGTAAACAATTTGCGAAAAGAATGAATGGTAAACTATTGAATTTAAAGAAAATGGGTCTGTCTGTTCTGTACATGCTTAATAATTTACCAGCTGACCCGCGCAACTTCGCCTACGCCACATTTATATAATTAAAGCCTTCCTCGATATATGGGCTATCCAAAACACAACAATAATAATTTTTCAATTCGAACCAGTACTTCCTGAAAAAAGCGCGTTCACTAAACAAACAAACTAACTCTTCAGCTGTATAATAAAAGTGATGGTCATTCCTCAGTGTTTAATTTAGGTTATAAATGTCACCGGAAAATGGCCAACTTCGAAAGATTATAAAATAACTTGAGAGATTGTTTAAACTTTCGTTAAATTGACAATGCTTTTTACGCATCAAATTTTATAATAATAAACTTATTTGTTAGAATATTGTTGTTACAAGGTGTTATAGCTACAAGAGACGTCCATTACATTATGCTGTTTCCAGCGTACAAATATATCAAATGATTATTAACTATGTTATTAAAACAAATTATAAGGATACATAGAATACGTTTAATACTATTAAATACAATGTCAGGATTTTTAAATACAATGTCAGAATTACAAAGTTTGATCAAATAAAACAAAAAGAATAATTTAACACAGAAACACATATTATATCAAATTATATTCGATTATTAGCAACATTTTGGTAAGTCGTCGTCTAATTTAAATTTTGAATACTATTAATAATATACCACTTATTTAAAAGGATGTTAAATAATTTATTTTAAATGTCGTGAGTTAAGATTTTTAAAAATATAAGGTAACTTATTATACAGTTCCCGTCACGCAAGTTTACCTCCGCGAAGTACGCCGCAATCGGCTGCGCAGAATGTCAATTTGACAACAAACATACAACCGCGCGGATTAGCGCAAGATCGCGGGTGTAATGGCATCTCACTCGCTCGTATACGTTCGATGCATAAGTATGACCCGCTTGCTCAATGCAATACGACTGGATGCCAAAAGTGTTACACGTTGTTATTGTTTTTAATTATTTATTTTGGTTATTTCTTACAGTTTGATTTGTATTCTTGTGGTGTATGTCTTTGTTGTTTTACTTTTTGATATTTTTATTTTTACTGAGTCTTTGTTATTTGTTTATAGTATAATACGTATAAACAAAAAAATATTCTAGGAACATAACACTTTTTTACGCGATTGCACCCGCGCGGACTTCACTCAAACCTAACTTCCGAGGGGCAAACAACGCTGACGCGAACTTTACACACGAATTGACATACAGTAAACATTATTGGAAAATAGTTTAATTCTTTGTTGGGGTACAAGTAATCTGTACTTATATATCTCGACTATTTCTTATTACAACATCATTATTTGCTTGAAATAAAACTTTGTTTTTATGTACAAAGATACAGAGTTCGAATATGTATAAAGATGGCAGTGGTAATATTTTTAGTTTTTTGAAGAGTGGGACACAGCTTTCTAATGGTTGGGCTTTAGTTACTGATCGAATACATTTTTTCTGGGCTCGGAATGTTTTAATTATTTCCACTGAATTGCCCCATATTATAATGCCGTAGCGGAGAATCGATGATACGTAGTCATGATAGGAAATAAGCGTTGCATTAATACCAACTACGCGAACTATTCTGTATACCACAAATACAAATCTTTGCAGTTTAGAGCATAATTTTTCGATATGTGCTTTCCAATTGCAATGTTTATCCAGTGTTATCCCCAAAAAAGTAGTACTTTTAACCTCTTCTATAGCGTTACTAGCTGACCTGCGCGGCTTCGCTCCCGTCAACTGGCTACCCTACCTACCTCCTTACCTCCCTACCTACCTACCCTATCTACCTAACTACTTACTGGTTTTTTTTTTAATATTTCAATACTTATTATGCTATTCCGGACAACAATGACTAATCCAAAAACACAAACATCATGAAAATCGGTCCAGCCGTACTTGAGTTATAAGTGTTCGAACAAACCCGACTTTGTTTTATATATATAGATAAGATTTGCATACCTTATTTTCATTTTTTGAGGCTTACTATTATAAGCTTGGAACTGTATAAGTTTGCTTTCAGTTACACTGACGTGTAAATTATTGTCTTTTAGCCATTCAATTATTTTGTTTAGCGTATCAATAATCTCGTTTTCGTATTTAGTGATATTGGTATCGTTGAGTTCAATACTAAGGGTTGTGTCGTCGGCGTACAGAATACATGATTATGGGGTTACTTTGGCCAAATCATGTATGCATAGTAAAAACAAAAAGGGTCCTAATATACCACCCTGAGGGACGCCACAGGAGTTTTGACGATAGGCGGATCTATACACTTTTTTTTTTGCTAACGTTTGTCTAGATATCTCTACGCATTTTTGGCGGTTGTTTAGATAAGTTTCTATCCACCCTAATCCATTTCCCCTTATTCCATAACGATTCAGTTTGAATAGAAGCATTTTGTGATCGACAAAGTCAAAAGCTTTTTATATATCAAGAAATATTGATGATATTAGCCATTAAAACTAGATGTAATCATTTTCACAAGAAAGAAAAATCGCAAGAGTTGTTAATTTATTTTTCCGGAAACCGAATTGTTACTCTTTTAAAATTTAATGTTTATTATAAAGGAGTTCAGTTTATCGTACATAATTTTGTCAAAATCTTAGAGATTACGGGTGTTAGAGTAATCGGACGATAGTTATTCATATAATTTTTTTATCTCCTTTTTTGTATAATGGTTTGACTACAGAAAATTTTAGTCTGGTGGAGAATAAACCTTCACATATTGATAGATTAATGATGTGGGCGAGTGGCTTAGATATATTGTATTTAGAGCAACGTTTGAGAATTTTCGTATTGATATCGTCATAATCGGTTGAGTTAGTTGAATTTAAAGAATTAATTACTTTAAACACAGTGAAGATACTGTGTTTAAAGTAATTATTTGGAGTTAAGAAAATGCTATCGGGTATATCAGTGATGGTATGTTTATAATTAATGTGTGTTTCAGAATAGGGGATTTTTGGCATGTCAATAAAGAAATCATTAAATTTGTTGGCAATTATACCGGCTTCCGTGAATGTGCACTGATCTATTTTTAACGAGGTAATTTTAGCGTTATTATCAATATCTGTACTATTCTTTTTATAACGTTCCAGGCGGCTTTACATTTATTGTTCGATTGAAGTATATAACGAGTACTATCAATTTTCTGAGCATGAAATATACATCGTCTTAATATTCTAATGTAATCTTGGTAGTTCTCTTGGTGTTGATTTTTGTTAGAATTTAATAGTCTATATTTTGATAGTTTATAATTTCTCGAATTCATTCCGAGAAGTTGTGGGCTGAAATAAAATGGCGACCAATCACAGCACAAATCTACAAGAAACAGGCTCTCATTGGTCTGTTCAGATGTGACGTCAAATGTACGCCGTAGAGTTACCAATTAAATAGACCTCCTGTTGTCTGATGTTGGTTGGGTTTACTTTGGGGGTGCAATGTTAGGTATAGGTATATTCACATTAAATTACGGTACCAAGGTAAGTTGACGGAGCCCCGCTGCTCCTATTTTTGCCTGCAGGGTTTAAAGTAACCTAACATGAATGGGATCACGGAAGCTAAGTTCGTTCGCTTCGCTTGCTCACTTTAGCTCCCGCAATCCCATTCGAACATAACCTATCCGTGTCGGTCGGGATGCCCTAAGTTCCCGACCTGGCGCAGTCACTCTATATTTAGCGATAAGATCAAATGTCAATTTACAAGATGATAATTAGATCAAAAGAACATTATTTTACTAATTTTACAAAGAGGTAAAATTTGTGAGTTTGTGAGGTTGTAGGGTTGTTCTTTGAATCCGCTAAACCGATTTTGAAAATACTTTTATATATTAACCCAAAAAGAACCGCCCAACGAAGTGGGCACGGGTCTTACTGAATAAGAATAATACCAAACGAACGAAAAAACCCAATTTTTTGTCATGGGTATTTTTTATTTCGCGAAATCGAAAACGACTCCATTCAATTCATAACTCTATGGTGTACACGTGAGCTCACACCAACAAAGACCAATGAGGAGCCAAGTTTTCAATTTAACTATCACACCAAAATAGATAAAGCATATGTATAGTTTTCATTTTACTCTACTCTCCTTTTGCAGGTATGCTGGAAGAGATTTTATAGAAATAAGCATCACCTTTGTACTTATTTTTCTGTTTCTTTCTTCTTATTAAATGTGTGTACATAAATTGTTAAATAAATAAATAATAAATTGTAAGTTCAGTTGACAATTTATTGAGAGTTTACAATCTCTGAAAATATTTTGTAGACTTAGGTATTTTGCTATCCACGTTTATTGATAACTAGCTTTTGCCTGCGACTTCGTACGCGCATATCCCGTTCCCGTAAGAATTTCGGAAAATCCTCTCTTAGTGCTCCTCTATACTTCCGTAGAAAGCTAAAGTTTGGTATGTAGGTTCCCTACATGCCAAATTTTAGCTTTCTACGACCAGGGCCCCAAGTCTGCTATTACAATAGTTGCAGAATGGTCGATCACTGATCTCATAATTGTTGATTTTGACAAGTTTGGTAATCTACTAACATAATAGTGTCATTATGACTTTTCAATGATCAACCACTGAAACTCCACTGAAAGAAATGGCATAAAATGGTAATCTCGTACCTAGTGACAAATGAATGACAGACGTATGCGGTAATCTGCTAAAATTTTTGTCAGTTCCATCGATCAGTGACCTACCATTAGAACGTAATTGTGCAGTCATTGCTTTTCCAGCCATTGCGCCCAGTAGTTTCGGTTGTGCGTTGTCTGTCAATCACTCAGTAACGCAATAATTTTATATATTTGATTTAATAACATACCTGTCAAAGCCAACTCCCAACACTTGCAGCTGAGGCACAGTCTCCACGTAGCCCTTCTCCTTTATCTTGACAGTTTTGTACTCGACGAGTGCAGCCTTAGTGGATGCGGCGCCCATGTCGAAGAACAACGCATGCCAGGCTGTCTCGTTGATTTCCTACGTAAGAGAATAGTGCAACATTAACAAAAATTCTTGACAAACAGACGGACGGACAACAAAGTGATCCTATAAGGTTTCCGTTTTTTCCTTTTGAGGCACGAAACCCTAAAAACAACAAAAAGGAAGTTAAGCAGTGCGAGCCAGAGTACAGGCATCGCCGAGGAAGGCCCAGAAAACGGGTAGGTACACTACATAAATACGAAAAACTTTATTCCCTCAGTCACAAATACGAATTTCAAAATACTGAATTTCATAATTCCGAATGGTTGAACATTCCTAATATAACAACTCCGATTATCATTCATCCTATTTTTATAATTCCTAACGTTTATAATTACTATTCTCAAAATACAGAGTTTCAATAGGTCGAATAACAAAAAATAATTCTAAACATCAAAAACACGAATTCCGATTACTAAAGTACCGATTAATTTGAATCCCGAAATAAAATCGCTGGAATTAAAAAAGTAACGACAGATGGGTTTTTCCATTAAAAAACAAAACTGTGCGAACAAGCATACACCATGCATGCAGTAAGCATGCAAGGAAGCACGTCAAACTTATAATACTCCTCTTTTTTGGTTGGGAGTTAAAAAAGTGAAAGGCTATGGGGGAGACCTTTGCCCAGAAGGACAATATAGATTGGTGAAAAAGATGTAGGTACTAAGCGTAGAACACTGCCGGCACTCGAGTTCCATATCACTATGACCTGTTAGCCTTCAAAGCAAGAGGTGAGAATGACATGAGAAGCAAAAAAATACTAAGAAATAAAGTAAAGATTCTAAAGTATGGGTCAGTTCAACATTGAAGGGCATGAGTTCAAGTGTATGATTGCCAGTTGGATAAATATTGTGGAAACATACAATGGCTTAAACGCAAACAGTAGGATTCATAGAATTGAGTTGGGTTGTAACCAGAAGCTTTTCTTCATTCGAAATAATACTTTCCTGGGAAAATATGACTTGTGTGACATAACTTTTGTTGGCTAGACATCAATGCCGCCACAAAAAAAAAACGGAGCAAATCTACATTGCAAAATAAAAGAACTGGAACGCCATCTACCTAACTGGCAGCAAACTACTACGTCAAAATCCTGCCTCGGGCAATCAGAGTTTATCGGGCGATTTGAACATAATGTATAGATCCTTCTTTTTCAATGGAGGTTTGCGGGACTTTACTCTCTGTACCGCATACCTCCAAAGACATTTGAGAAATAACAGCCAGTCTCACTTACTTTCAGTTTAATAAAAATGTGTATAAAATGATCTACCAGACCAGTTTGTTAGATAGAGCCATTAGTAATTCAGCTAGACTCTTTCTCAAAGGACTGGCCAAATTTGCAGAAGATTGGAGAAAGTGAAAGGAGGAAAAGGAGGCCGAATGGACTTTTAAAATCTCTATAATTTAAAATCATGTTATCTCCGTTATCTATAACTCTTCTGGATGCTAAACTCGTCTGTAATAAGTTCGCAGATCAATGAAAGATTATAAATACAGAATATCTAGTGATCTGTGAAACGAGAGTATGAAGTTTGATATTTTCTTTCTTAAATGTTGCTTTAGCTTTTTTTGTTAAATTGCAGTAAAAATAAATAATCTCACCTTTCTCCTAAAGATACCATAGTTGATAGCGATAGCAGTGTAATCATTGATGAGTTGCAGCACATTCAAGCCGGCGAGCGCGGCTGCATCCTTCAGAGCGCGACGCTCAGCCTGGTTGAAGTACCCAGGGACTGTGATCACGCATTCTGTGATTGAATGACCTGAGGAAAGGGTAAATAGGTAAGTTTAATCATAAAGAAGAATCGCAAGACGAAAATGATGGTTGTGGCCCTGGCCCGCGCTAACTTGCCAGAAGTGGAAAACCAAATCAAGTCTGCTGTGAGCAGCTCATTGTTTCTCATTTATAAAAGTTGTGCTACATACAATTGCTGTGTGTTGTATTTTGGTTTTCTGTATTCCTAATAGAACTGTTAAATAGCCTGGAGTGAACTTCTAAACATATTCTATCACTCACATTAAGGTGGATGCTCCAGGGTGGGCCGCGAAATTCAAATATTTTTATGTTTTTTGCAATTTGCCGGTCAGTGTGAAGCTGTATGTGGACCAAATGCGATCTGCGACCGTAACGCGTATTTATCTAAAGAATTATAACCATTTTAATCATCAATATAGCCCTCTAAGTTCATGTAGTTCGAAAGAATAAATATTTCTGAAATAATCATTCTTTCGAACTACATGAACTTAGAGGGCTATATTGATGATTAAAATGGTTATAATTCTTTAGATAAATACGCGTTACGGTCGCAGATCGCTTTTGGTCCACATACAGCTTCACACTGACCGGCAAATTGCAAAAAACATAAAAATATTTGAATTTCGCGGGCCACCCTGGAGCATCCACCTTAAATAAATTAGTACCAATGTGATAAGTTAACCATACAGGTTGGAACTGTAAATATTTGAAGGACCTTGATTTTCTCATCATCGTCATCTGCCTAGCCTTTTCCCAACTATATTGGGGTCGGCATCCAATCAAACCGGATTTAGCTGAATACCAGTATTTTACTCGGAGCGGCTGCCTACCAGACCTCCACAACCCAGTAACTGGGTAACACGGTACTTCATGGCAAGACTGGAGTCAGATTTACTGGCTTCTGACTATCCGTAACCACTGCCAAAGATCTACAAATGACAGCCGGGACCAACGGCTTAACGTGCTTTCCGAGGCACGGAGGAAAGTCGCTACGTTAAGATGGTCACCCATCCACAGACCAACCCTGGCAAGCGTTGCTTAACCTTGAAGATCGAGCTGAATACCAGTATTTTACTCGGAGCGGCTGCCTACCAGACCTCCACAACCCAGTAACTGGGTAAAATTGATTTTGTATTACTATTAAATAGTTCAATGTACTCTAAAACTTCTACCGAATTACAGTAATTCTTGGGGATTTATTAGGACATATTATACAAAAGACTCCATTTTCTACACATAGACCTCTATTTGGTCCACTGTACATAGAGGTCCTGGCTAGCTGGGGGATATAAAACTATTTAGGACATAGCAAAATAATCTATCCTAATATACTAATAATATGTGGCAGGTAGCTTATGGATGCGAGACGCGCAGGACCAGTCATTGTGGCGACGCTTAGGAGAGGCCTTTGCCAGCAGTGGACATCTTTGCTGATATGATTATGATGATGATATACTAATAATATTATAAAGCTGAAAAAATTGTTTGGTTGGTTGGTTGGTTGGTTGAAAACACAAATCTCAGGGAGAATTGGTTCTAATTGAAAAATATTTCAGTGTTGGGTAGCCCATTTATCGAGGAAGGCTATAGGTTACTATCTGACATGACAAATGTTGTTTTGCCGTTTAAAAAAATAGCCTACGAAAATTTACACCAAAAAATTTCATAAAAATCGGTCAAGGCTTTCCAGAGGAGTTTGATAACAAACACCGTCACACAAGTTTTTTATATATTCAATATAGTGAGATGGAACCAATAGGAGCAGAGCATTAATGCAAAATGTGGTGCATATGAAGTTGCACGGGTCAGCTATGGTAGGTGCCAGATAAATGTGCAACAAGAGTCATTGACCAACACACACTTTATTGACATTCTTAATATCAAGAACAGAAATAATGACAAAGCTGTACTGAATGGACTTCTATCTTGATCCTTTATTTACATCCTCTAGTAATGAAAAGCGGTTCATAATTTATTGCTCAGGTGTCTAAAGGAATTAGAGATATTAGGGAAAGGTCAATGTACTTTATTGAAAGTATATTTGGCGCCTACCATAGAACCATCTACAGTGTAATCCATGAGTTTCTTATCTCAGTTACAAAACTAATCTTACCGTGACTAATTTCAGCAAAATCTTTAGCCTTGGCCAGGAGTTGGGCGACCAGTTCCTCTGGAGTGAACTTAGTCTTGTCATCGTGTACGAACAGAGGTGTGCCCCTGTCTGTTGCCACAATATCATAGTATGGGTAGCGTGCTCTGGAAAGGTGATTAAAAAAAATTACTTGTTATTTTTCCTTAAAAGTTAGTTATTTTTTCTTATTACCTAATCTTAGATAAAGTTAAAATGTTCAAATTCTAATTATAATTATGCATAGCCATATTTATTTCCTTCTAGCTATATAAGTAATTATATAGAAAATACATAATATGAAACAATATGTTACAGAATTCAGTATGTTTTATTGGTAACTGAAACACTGTTAAACTGAATGAAAAAATAAATTTTATAATATGTTTTTGATTAAATTACAAAAGATAATAAATCATCAATACAAGATAAAAATTCTTGAGACAATTTTTAATGTGAAACACATGTGAAGTGGAGAATCCATGCTTTAATGCAAAATTGTTTAATCAAAATTATCAAATATTCTATGATTCATAAAAACCAATAGGAAACTCTTAAACATCTTCAAAATAATGATGCAATTTGCTGCTGTAATTAAAATTCATAGTCAGGTTATCTGAAATTTTCATGATTTCAAACTCAATTTTATTATGTGTCATGAATTACATGTATAGCCAAGTGGAAAAAAAAAGAATGTGAAGTACTCAAGTTCTATAAAAAAAGAACATTAGAGTTAGTTACTTTCTCTGCAAGGCTGTGTGTAGACATGTCACTGACCTGTAAGCTTGGACCATGGGGTGGTCAAAAGGCTTTCCAAGCAGATCCAGCAAGTATTTGTAAGAGTTCTTCGGGAATCTCACGCCTACAGTAACAGCGTCTTCTCCGAAGGTTCTCACATCGTCTCTAAACGCTACAACAGCTGGCGTCTTTCTCTTAGACTCCTTATTTAACACTATTTCCATCGGAACTCCAGGAGACACGATGCCGATCTTCATCCATTCTGAACCCAAATCAATGGATATTACCGCTGCGGCCTCCGTTTGTTGACTTAAAAGTAGTGGTAACAGTAACACACTCAACACGCCAAACATTTTCTGTAAAGTAAAAATGAAACAATATGATAAATCTCAAAACTACGAAAAACACATCAGCGATTCCGAAAAATAGGTTGACGCAGCAAACGAGCGTTTTATGAGAAAGTATGCACTTACAATGTTTAAAATCATTTTCTTTTAAAAAGCTAACATCTAGAATATTATTTTATAGTATTACTACGCTTATAACAGTGTGGAATAATTAAAATCTTATAAATTTTATTTCGTTACAGTGAGCCAGCTACTTTAGTCCACGTCAAGTTTAACGTGTTTTCTTCTTTTTGGTTAATAGCATTGTTGCCAGATTATTCAGCCACGTTACAGAAATAAAATCATTCATTATGGAAAAATTGAAGTAGGAAAATACTTTTCTTCATGATTTAAAGTTTGAAATACGCATGAAATTATAATATAAAAAAATAATAAGTAAAAATTACTTCGTTTTTTTTTGAACCGAAGAATGTCTGTTTTACCCTTAGGTATTTTCCTTAGTTAAACCTACAAAATAATCGCCTAAAAAAAGTGATTATCGGTTTTTCCTTTTCACGAAAACACGTCTCTAGGGTTTTCGGAAACGGAAAATCTACCATAGACATAACAAATCATATGTTTATTTATGTAGGTTGTTCTATAGTTTATGGTTTGATTGGGTGTTGAGGAAGGTGTTTGTTGAGTGTTGATCACAAGTACGGAGGTCGCGGAATGCTGTTTATTTATTGTTATTAATTTATAATTAGTGCGTCTAACAAACAATACAATCTCAAGGTAAGTGTAATTCATTGAAATCGATGATCATTTACAATTTTCATCGAAAAACCAAGCTATCATCGAGTTTAGTATCATGATTACATCTGTTTTTGAGCTCAATATATTACGCATTTTGGATTTTGCACCCTGAATAACGCAATATTAGGGTACAGCGATGCGCACATGAAGTGTACAGCGTGGGGGGATAAAAGTATCGTTTACATGCGGTTCTAAAAATGTGACTAGACGCATGAATAACGTCGGGACGCATTGGTGGCGCTCCTTCTAAATATGGAACGGGTGTTAGTCAACGTTTGTGTTGTCTTCGGAGTGATGTCTGTAGCAGTCCCTGCGATTATGTAAGAGCCCTTGGAGGTGCGCGTCGGCACGTGCATATGAAGCTGCACGCGGCGCCTCCACGTCGGAAGCACGACGTAGGACGCTCGAGCAAGACGCAATCGCGCACGCGGTCGCCGCGCTGGCCGGACACCAGTTTCCTAGCAACACGTTGTTGATGCCACTGCTGACCCAATGAATACAATAACACATGGTAACTAGCTGTTACATCACACCTCAATTGCATCGCGTCCGTAATTTCACTGCTTACGTTGCTAGGGTGTCTACTAGCCATAACATAAATGCTTAGGCAAATTGTAGGGGTGCAAAATTGACTGCAGTGAATTTTCAAGTTTCTGAGTAAGTACCTCATTAGATTTACAAGTCTACTAATTAATTTAATTGAGAGATGACCTTGGTGTTCAGTTCATTATTGTTTTCAATCAAGTAGAGCTCGTCACACACCCAGCGGTGCATAGTATCTAGAGCCTGCTACTATGGGCTATAAATAGAGTCTAGACCTTTGTGTGACCTAGATTTCAGTTCACACTTCCTGTAAGATTTCTAATTTTAAGTGTCACCCAGAGACAGTGTTCTACTTTTAAATGAACATCTAGCTACATTTTTAGCTTCCTCAATTTTCCTTAAATACTTCTTAACACTACTCCAAATTGTTGCACTGCTCCTTTCATCATTTATAAAATCTAACAATACAAATCCACACACTTGCACATAAAATCATCATTGTTTATGATGTTATTGTCCCACCACATTTACTAGTTCACGTAGAAAGGGCAAAGACCTTTATATTATTATTAGAATGTGATGAACTGTTTTTTATTCTCTTGTACATACTAGACTATTGCCGAAATGTTATGTATTGTATACACACAATTTACATATTGTAGGTTGTTTCAAGGCTGCATAATCTTCACCCAAATGATAAGTGCTATATGCGGCAAGTTAAGATAGCATTCCTTGGAGACATAGCTGTTATCTAAGTTCTCCACAATCAATACAATATAACGTCAAACATCTATACAATCTATATATATATGTGATGATTGTAGGAAATATAAGGTAATATACAACCTTTATCCAATTCATGTATGCTGAATAAAAAAACCTGAAAGAATATAATTATGATCTAGGTACCTAACCAAAGAATTTATAAAAATACTCAGATGAACTGGACACCTTAAGAGAATTAAAAAACATTAAAACATTCTGAACTCAATTTAAACTTCACCAATATGAAGAAACAGAAAGTAGTTCAAAAATAACATTATCTTCTTTCAAAAAAAAAACCAACAAAAACAAATTATGCTGTACCTACCATAATTTACACTCGCCATTTTTTTTCTGTATACTTTTACTTAGGTGTGTTTCTGATATCAGTATCAAAACAAATAAATAACAACATTGAGCAGTGATGTCATCATTTCCTGATTGGTTAGACTGTGAAGTGGCACATGACACTCCAGTGTTTGTTTACAACCATTCAACATCAAGTTAATGAACTGATTGATTACATTTCTTTCTGACAAATATCATTTTGAAAGAAAAAAAAAATTGGCATCTGAAACATTTCCTTATTTTAGTCCAACTGTGAAACATTATACTGTTCACTAAAATCTTGATACTTGAAAAAAAATTGTCATTTGACCTATTTACCTAATTTCTATTCTTAAATCACTTGTCACAAATTACTATCTTTGTGTTTTTTCCTGTTAACTATTGCCGAGCCGTGTAATACCTTATTACGAAATTGGTTTTTCTGTGTTCAAATATACAGCCGCCTTTACCACGTAAAACGTAAGTCTTTCCTGTTTGATGTGTACAAACTGTGCTGACTAGAAGCTTCAAGCTTCGCTTCGTCCACGTGCCGGATCCATTCTCATAACAAGATTGTTGACATCCTTGTCATACATAAAGATAACGTTTCTAATATAAGCTCCTTACACTGAAATGCGATCATAACTTCTAATTTAGCGATAATTAACGTCATGGGCAGGTTGATTTTGCGTACCTAATAATCGACTAAGCTAATGTACCTTGTGCAGGTCCGTAATAGGGCATTGTAAATAAATCTCTCGTTAGATAATCAGTCTTGTGTGACAGTCCGCGACTCGCTGCGAGTTCAATTCGCTGATGACACGGGGACGCTACGACACGACGCAAACACGCCATTACATTTAGCTGTTTGTTACTATGCCAAGGTCACGCGATATTCTGTGATTGTGTAGCTACTTGACGCGATAAATTAAAGATAAAAATACTTGTATTTTCTTTTTCACGTTCCTGCTCTACATTCTTATTACGTTATCCGGTAGCGTTACACAATAATGTTTAAAATCACACTGTATAAACATACACTACTATAGATTAACGCAGGTTGCGTTATGATTTGTTGATGCTAATTCCGCAGTTGTTTGAAACCCTGCGCTGATATTTTGGAGTGTTAAACGAAAATAAAGCAAAGGTTGTCTGAGTAAGGAATGTAACGTTGCTTTACTAAATCTTGCGACGCTGTGTTAAATGCACGAGCTGGTGCATTCTCGGAACTTGGATATTATAAGACTACCTAGAAATTTCCTTGAACGGAATTAGCTGCCAGAAATTTGTTTTTCACTCAGCTTCAGAACTTCTCTTAGCCTTATGCATTCTCAGCACCAAACAGTCGAAAGCACAAAAAATAATCTCCTTACTTCAATCAAAAGATTTATCTTTAATTAATAGGTAATTATTCGGCATTAGAAGTCCCATCGTAAATCATATTCTTAGATGCTGAATTTATTTCGAGTCTAATGTGAAGTAATGTGTGACTACTAGGCAAAACATAAATAATGCGGGCAATTGCAACATCGCTTCCGAAGGTTCGATCAATTTTACAGTATTAAGTAGGTAATACATATTGCGTGGAATTAACAATGCGTTAAGGCAGTTTAACAATGCGTTAAGGCAGTTTTACATTAAAGTAACTGCTGATAATATCAAAACAAATCAGCGCTGCAGACTTGACCAAGTTCTATACAATATAAACCTGCCTTCACACACTGTCGAGACTTCGAGAGACAACTTGTACTTACAACGTCAATTTTACGTCATCTCTGAACTTTGTTTATTGTTTAACGATGTGTTATAACGTGGATGCCCTTTGCGCAACACCAGTTTGGTACTTGCGATCGTCACATGATTCCTATGAATTTTGATGCCTCTACGTAGTTTGATTCATGATAATTCAGTAGGAATCAGAATCAGTTTTACCTGCTTGACTTTAATAGTACCGATAGTTTCCGATTAGTATTCAAGCTTTAATTTATCTTAAGCAGAGGTTTTCTAAGCTTGTGTCACAGCCAATATAAAAAATCTGGTGTTCGTAGCCTTTTGCTTGCGGGCCTAAGTCGAAGATAAAAAATTAATGAAACTATCTCTTTTTGTATGCACTTACACGTTATTTCCCACCACCAGATGGCGCCAATGCGCGGCGAGCGAGGCGGGTCCCCAGCACGAGGCGCTCGCGCATCACTGCCGCTTCCGCGCCGATTGATACGCCAGATCGCGAGGCATGTAGCCTCCAGCGGCCGTTCGCTACGACGCCTAGAGGTGTCGGGTAGGGTCATTGACAACTTTGACGACATTGAGGATGCGTCTGACGAGTCCGATATGGAACAGCCACAGCCTGCGTAAGTTTTACTATTTGTATTATTTCAATATCTTTGGGTATTTCTTGTCTGTATGATTCCAAGGAAACGCTGATGAAGGAAATAAAAACTGTCTTCATTTACGGAAGAAGAATTTAGGTTTGATGAAGGCTTTGCTTCAATAGGGAATATACAAGAAACAAATATTATTATTATGTATACACTATTTATCTTAAAATATACTAAAATACTATACTAACAGTGAAAATAGAATCATAATTGCTCGAAAAACAAACGAGATATTAGTTATTTTAAACAAATATATCTGGGGGGCTACTCTTGTAAGCCTTCGTGCTTAGAGAGTAGCCCCCAATCTAGTGGTAAGGTGATACGGAGTAGAATACGCCCACAACTAAGCCCGAAACTATGGACTTCGGGTTTAGAGAGTAGTCCCTCTCGCGAAAACGCTGTTTTCTATGGCAGCTGTATAGGCGTCATGGACTTTGACGTCAAAGTTCATATCGGACATATCTTTCTAATTGTAATCTTCGAAGCTATATAACTTCATTGCTGATGAAGGTATTTAAAAAAAAAAACATGATTGTTTACTAGAGCTACTAAGTATTTCATTTTGCAAATAAAAAAATCGCATGCGTATTCCCTATTACCAGTTTAATACAGTATCTAAAACTAAAATAGACCCGTAAAACACTACTCAACCAGTGTACGAATAGCATGCTCATTTCCTGAATAGCAGCGAGATCCGAACTTATTTCTGAATAAACGACGGCTACGACCTTTTATTACGTTTCTCTTATAGTTTCCAACATTCACACTGAAAACTGTGCTACCCATTTATAGAGAACTCGATTCATTAGTCAATAGTTCATATTCAGCTTTTCAAGGCACATTGCCTAGATCAAACACGCCTATTGACTGTCTATTGACCTCATATAAAGTAGACAAGGAAATATTGACGGCGCCTGTCCAACTATTGATAAAGGCAAGTAATCAATAAATGCTCAGATGACAGATCTATGTTAACGTTTATAATCAAAGGGCCTTCAGATTGAGTCTTATCTTTGAAAAGTTGACTTAGCAACTGGGCAGTAAAGGAGAATTTGCTGTGCCTTAAATACCTATTGGTCTTAAGAGACTCGTCGATGTTCTCCGTTCCATGTTTAAGGGCTACATAGGATATCCGAAAGCTATTTACTGCCCTTTATATAACCCGGTGTAACAAGAAAATATTTGCCCTTTCCAATGATATGATAAGTTATCCTGTATTTGGAAGTACGGAAGTGACACCTTACCGGCACCGTCTTGAACGGGTGACGAAGTATTTGCATAAAGGAAACTTGCGTCACACAAGGGACAGGCCTTCTGCCAACCAAAATGGTAGTTCCCTTTAACGTAGTATGAATATTATATTGTTAGTAAAAAAGATTAGTCATTACAAAGAAATATATCACTTTTCTTTGTTATCTAGTAGCTTTGTTTGAGTGGAAATGAATTTTCCTTTTGCTAAATGAAGTACTAAGATCAGAGTTCAAACACCTTTTGTGAAAAATGACGCACTATTCAGTCGGTTCGGAGGTAGAACGACACATCGCACGCGTATGAATACCAAGTTTAAGCGAGTATCAGTAAAAAAGCGATACGCCAGAATAATAAACATAAATTTCTCTAAGCGTATGAATAATTTATTAATAACAAAAACTAAATGTTTGGTGACACGTGTCTCTGTCATCACGTGCGAATCAGCACGTGTCTTGTGATTGTGATGTAATAATAACGCTAACAAGTTTTACAGTTTATTTTGATCAACATTATCTTATTCTGATTGTGACCTACTTTTGATTCTTCCTGATGTTTACGAGACCGCATAGATTTTCCTGGTATCTGAGCTTGTAGTAGTGCATTTGATTTCGTTTTTCACCATTTACTGAGCTAGTTTTGGATAACTTGGTGATGCCGCTGCGGCAGTGTTATCTAATCATCATTAACACCAGGAAACATTGTTAACCACACACAAGGCCTTCGAATCAGGCAAGAAATTCAAAATAGATTGTTGCTATCTAAAGTATCAAAATGGTTCATGTCATCGATCAAGCGTAAGTCAGTGTGAAAAAAAAACTGATAAAATGTTGACAACGTATTTTTATCATTTCGCTAGGTTAGTGGGTAAGACAAACGACGCAAGATAAAAAGGGAAGCGTCGCTGAGATTGATAAAGTACAAAGTACTGATTATGACATAGTGTGCTTATGGACTTATGCGGCATACAATTAGGGCTATTGGAAAACTGACGGCGCGATATAAAGCTTCGTTTGAAGATAAACCACGAAATAATTTGATTAAATTAACTCCTTTATGAGATAAAATTGGAATTATTATTTCATATTTCTATGACGAGCTATTGCCATTGGACGCCCCCTCGCATAGTAAAGCATAATCATCATAGCCGTCATATCCTTGTCCCACATGGTCATGGGAAGTAATAGGGTGGACTTCATATTGCCGTACATACCATAGAGTTCGATCAACAGACTTCAAAAAGAGGAGGTTCTCAATTCGTCGGAATCTTTTTATTTTTTTCGTTATAGAGGCTAGGCTAACTACTTATAAAACACTGTTAAATATCCAAACAATATGAGAAACAGATTGCATATTATGTAATTACTAACATCCGAGGAGCATTCAGTTATAGACATAGTACAGAAACAACCGAGACACTAGGTATTTTTGGATATTGATCTAAACTGCAGATATTTTAGGAACATTTCTAGACGGATATCAAAGTGTAATATTAATATGAAATGCTAAATCAAAAGTGGAAGTCTCTATTGGTAGCTTTTGCCCGGGACCGCGCCCGGGTGAATGACGAAAAATATGAATTTACTAGTTGACGCGTGCTACTTCGTTTGCGTCACAATTTTCATTACTGCTCCGCTCCTATTGGACTTAGCGTGATGATATATAGCCTATAGCCTTCCTCGATAAATGGGCTATATGTATAACACTGAAAAAATTTTTCAAATCGGACCAGTAGTTCCTGAGATTAGCGCGTTCAAGTAAACAAACATACAAACTCTTCAGCTTTATATTATATTGGTATGGATAATGTTATTTAATGAGGTATCTTAATGTCTTGGAACATTTCAAAGATCTTTTTTTGTTCATCAAATTTTTGTTAGGGACCCGTAATGGCAACTTAGCTTATAAGTATTCACACGAAACATGGGGTTCTCATAATTGTTTAATATATTTTATACAAAGTCCCAAACGAAGTTCCTAATTGCATTTAAGCCCACATTCCTGAAGTAAGTATACTTAGTACTTATGTAATCATGATCTGGCATAGTATACGAATTTACTGTTCTCATCAGGGTGGCTTGCGGAGGAAACGCCGGCAACCTTCCCCCTGCTGATCACGACGACGACCTCACGAGTCTGAGCTGGCTGCAAGACAGGAATTTACTTAGAGGTAGATTAGATGCTCTTTAGGAACCATTCACACTGTGTGCTGACGATTTTACTGATCCCACCACGCCGTGACGACAGATGACAAACGCAGTGTAAGATTTTAACGGACGACTAACGTGTCGTGCTAATGTGAACTACTCTTGACCTAAGGCTGCGTTTGCACCAGATATCTGCGAGGATGCGCAGCGACGGAATGTTTGTGAAGAACCAAAATAGAATCGCAAGATTCGCAAGCGATTCTATTGGTTTTAACAAACGCATCCCTCGCTATGTATCGCACATCTCTAGTGGAAACGTAAACGTAAATCTGGCGTTGAAGCGCCGAGTATTCATAGCGATAACTACGGTTACTGCTTAGCCGGATTATTGCTGACTCGGCATGTTTATAATAAATTCCGTAAGATTTTTAACTCTTCTCGATAAGACACGGATCCAGATCACTGTAAACTCAAATTTGGATGAGATTTATTGTATTTGACAGATTCTGTTCATATTAAATAGTGTTTTTAATCAAATCAACATTTTATTACAATCTTAGTGTTTACAATAAGCCGGTGACATTTATAAAACTCACGATACCTGGCAGAGTGACTACCTATCGTCACGACTCAATGGGAACACTTGCTAAGACTACGGCTTCACTTGACTGAAGATCGCATATTATTAGAAAATATTTAGTGATTAAGCTTCTGACGTAACGGCTAACCCTTCGAGGCGTAGGCGTGACGCTATGTGACGCATCTTAGCAAAGGCATTACCTATCATTTATACTTGGCGCCTACTTGAGATAAGGCTTCGAGTATTCTGCGAATGGATTTTTACATTCTGTACTGCGAAAATTTAAGCATCGTTTTGCTGTCCAAGAAAGTAAGACGAAGCCTGAAAATTTGTATACAATTACTGTTGTTAATGTATTATAGAGAGAGATTTGAACCAATACAACACTGGATCTATCAATTGTGTCGCTTCAGTTGCATTGTAATTTTAGTGTGACTCGAAACTTCACTCACAATTAAATGCATTTGCAATGGCAACTAAAAAATGAAGCCATTAAATCGAAAATAAATAAAAAGTAGCAATACGTGCATAGTAACAATTTTAAGTGCCGTTTCGTATTGTAAATGAACCGTTGAAAAACATAGAAGTTTGTTATCACTAATATAGAATAACATAGCACGTTCGGTCGTTTTTGCATTAAAATCTTGATTAAATTTAAATTGCAAAGGTTATTCATGTGACGTGGTAATAAAGTGAACAAAAACTCGTTCTGTTCCAGGTATAAATCTAACAAAAAGCGGTGTGGATATGGAGGACACGAAAATGGTTGATAACCAAATTATTGTGAAGGTGAGTTCATTATCATAATGTAAACTTAGATCATTATCAAGCTGTAATGATCTTTGCAGGTGCTAAATATACATAACCCAAAAAACAGCATCCTACACTTGGATCTATTTGGGAATAAGATTACAGTTAATTTAAGAAGCTGCTAAGCTCTTGACTCTAGTCTATGTCTCTGCTAATAAATTAGTAAAACAGACCAAAAGATAATTGCACCTACGATTACTTTTCAATGCTATGCATTCTTAACTTTTTCATGAGTGATTATGTAATTGGCGCTAGGTACCTGTAAAATGTTATCTCAGATAGATATTAAAAGTAAAACCTCACTATATTATCACCTGCAATATGTACTACATACATACTATGTACAACATACACTTAATATATTATGGATTGCGCAGGACTTACAGATGATAACGTGGCGCACACGAACTTACTTTTTGAGGTCGAGTTTTTTTGTTAGTTGAACATATTATGCAATGATAACTGATAAGCTGAAAACCACAGTACAACGGGCTGAGGTCGAAAGACAAAGCCGATATTTTTCTTTGTTATAGGTTTTCATTTAGTATATTCAACTGATAATATATTTTTTTTATTATTTAATTACAACGGTTTAAAACCAATTACAGCAAACTAAAGCACAAAACTAATAAACACAAACAAAGATAAAATTAAAATGTGTTAGGTACTCTCCTAACTCTGTCATGAATCCCTCTCACAGTACTTCTGACATGCCAATAAAATTTTCGTCCATTCATCCGCAAACAGATCGCTTGTTGGATTAGAATCCAAGAGTTCGAGGAATTGGAGACTTAGCACGCGCAGCGGTGCGACACGGAGGCACAGCGAACAATCTGTGCTTTTTACCCCTGCCGTAATTGTCCGGCACAAAGAAGCGAGCCAGCATAGCTAGCAGATCAGGCGCGTCAATGGTTTCACGGAGCGTCTTACAGGCTATTGTGATCTGATCACGTGCTCGCCTTACCTCTAATGAGTTATATCCGAGGCAACCCAGTAAAAATTTGGTCGGATAAAGGTAAGGGTAATAGCCGCTAGCGCATCCGCTTGTACAAAAACCTAAGGAACGCTATCTGTACTTTTTCTAAAAGAAGCGCGTAAGTTTTTTTTATCAAATAGATACATACAACGAAGTAAAGCAACGAAGTACGAAACCGAAACGATTTTTCGTTGCCCTTTGCGTTCCGGGGCCTCGGTGACTCATTCGAACAAATCCGCGACCCTGGCAGACCTTATTATAAAACCTACACGGTTTCCCAGAGCGGAAGAAGTCATAATAATATGACGATTTCCCATATCTACTTAAAAAAACACGGTTTGTCAACAGCATATTTTTTCCACTCGTTTCAAGTGACGGACTGCTACGGGAAAGTATGTACGCATAATACCATGTAATCATATGTGACCTAAGTGTAACCTATACTTATTGTCTGCCTTGTCGTATGACCTCAAAGACAAACCTTTACTACATACATAGCTACGACTGGAGATTAAATGTGAACTTCAGTTCAGGTTTATTCATTAACTGACTAATTAATAACGCCTTCGATGTATGACATAAACAGATGAGTGGAGATACGTAGTCTTTTTTGTAGTTCAATGTGATATCATGACTATAAATGACATAATGTACTATTAATAAATGTCTTGACAACATCGCTCCAAAGGTCCTGCAGAGTAAAATAGCAAATTCCTTTGATATTTTAGAAATAATGAACTTTCTGAGATTTTTTGTAGCCTTCAACCTAATTGGCTTTTATGGTGGGACAAGTTACAAACAAAACACTTTACTTACTTACTTTGTAAACACTTACATTGAAAATTTGGATTGGTTGTATAGGAAGGAGGCCAAAGAAAATATAACTGGATTATCTGTGGAATAGCATAGATAAAAGAGCGAATGATTTTGAGCAGTAGACAGACGAAAACGTATAACGTCGACCCCAGTATCATAGAACAACGGCAGGAAGATGACGATGTTTTTTTTTTTTAACATCGTTTATCAACTTTTTCTATCATAAAACCCATGTTAACATCACAAACACTCGTTACGTTTGTAAACACTTCTACTCAATGAAGTAATATCAGCGGCTATAAAACGCGCCAACACAAACCACTGTCGTGTACACGGCTTAAACACTAGTTGAGACGTCACTGGCACGTAGTGGCTTGGGCGTAAGCGCCACGTGTAACTACATAATGCGCAAAGATTGCGATAGTACGCGACTCTTGATAAGCTAACGCGCACTGCTCATATTAGTAACCCACTTTTTGTAAAAGGGACATTATATCTAGATTTTTGGACGGATAAAGCTGACGTGAGATGCGCCGATCTCTCGTCTGTGCCCAGCTGGGACTGCATTATCAAGCTACTACGATGCTCCCACTCGACTAAGCTCTCTTTGAGAGAGGGTGCTTCGAAAACGTAATCCACCAAGCGTGCCCCTTATTACCCAATGCTGTTTTCCATAACAAAAAAAGCACGCGATATTTTAACGCACTGTTTCGCCTTATTTTTTATTTATGTGACAAAAGAAACAACTCGTGTCCAATATTTTTGGTAATCTAACTAACGGACCAAATAGGGTTTTTCAGGAAAATACAATATTAATATATTATTAGATGGATGGTACAATTAGCCAATATAATAAAGACTTGATCTCAGAAGAATTCATATTATTAATATTTTACCTTTTCTGTTAGTGAAATATTAATAATCTGAATTCTTAGTACTTCAGCAAGTCTACACAGATGTTGTATGACATAGGGTCTACATTTATGCGCAGAACGTGCCAGTAATACAGATTCACTCCCTCCCAAGCGGTGAGCGGTGACGCTCTCAGCAAAGTTTCCTAGTATCTCTATACATGTTCTTATTTAATAGGAAACCTAGTCGTAGTGAACTCGCATCATAATTTTCAATTTTCCTCCTGGAAAATGCTCTTTCACTAGGAATTTTCTTTTTGAAGTTTTCATGTGAAGCTTCAGAGGAATTTCATTATTTTTTCAGCAAACAAGCATAAACTATATTTTCTCTGTGATAGAACACTTCTTGAAATCATGACTGAGATCAACATTATGGTACTCAGTATCTACCATTGTCAATCAGTACGCCCAACGTGCAGGAAATCAATTTATTTCATTCGTTATATTTATCATTCATTGATTCATAACGAAGCTGATTCATACAACAGTTTATAGTAGGAGTGCATAATAGCCTCGCTAATTGCCTACTGCCCTTCTGAGCGCAGATATAATGAGATGTAGACGTAGTAGGAAGGCTCGAGAATAAACGAATGACCTATTAATGTTCTGTGTTCAGTCAGTTTGAGTTTGTTGCTTTAGTTGTATACTAGCTTCTGCCAGCGGGACGTCTATAATTTTGCCAAAGGAACTTACTCCTGGAATAAACAGATTTATCACAGGACATGGATCTACCTTTGCACCAAGTTTCACTCCTAATACAAGCAATTCCTTGCTGAAAATGTGATCTCCAATAATATGAATCGAAATGCCCGTTTTAATTGAAATAAACATTTTATTTTATTTATTACTAGTTGACCCGCGCAACTTCGTCTGCGTCACAATTTTCGTTACTGCTCCGCTCCTATTGGTCCTAGCGTATATAGCATATATAGCCTTCCTCGATAAATGGGCTATCTAACACTGAAATAATTTTTCAAATCAGACCAGCAGTTCCTGAGATTAGCGCGTTCAAGCAAACAAACTCTTCAGCTTTATATATTAGTATAAGATTATAGATTTTTTATTTCACGCCTTCAGGCCCCTGGCTGCGTTCCCACATTGTGTTTCGCTTACCATCAGGTGAGATAGTGGTCAATCGCGTGCCTATCAGTCATTATCTGCCTAGCCTTTTCCCAACTAAATATATTGGGGTCGGCTTCCAGTCAAGCCGGATTTAGCTGAATACCAGTATTTTACGTAGAGCGGCTGCCTACCACTAACTGGGTAACACGGCATGACTTCATGCCAAGACGAGTCAGATTTACTGGCTTCTGACTATCCGTAACGACTGCCAAAGTCAAAATCTACAAATGACAGTCGGGACCAAAGGCTTAACGTGCTTTCCGAGGCACCGAGGAAACTCGGTAAGTATGTTAAGATGGTCATCCAACAATAGTAAAAAATAAATATGTGTGCCAAGCGAGCGAGGAACGTGTTTGTGAACCAATAGAATCGCTTGCGCTCAGCACGGCTAGGTAAATGAAGCGATTATATTGTTTCTTAACAAACACATCCCTCGCAACATATCCTCGCTTATCTGGTGTAAACGTAGCCTTAGTTAGACAAAGGTCACATAGACTAGAGTCAAGAGCAAAGCCATTACTAATAAAAAAAAAGGTAACAAACTGTCAGAGTTACTTTCGCTTTTATAATATTAGTATGGATTTTCCCAATGCCTCTAAAAAGAGCAGAACAATGAGATGTGGAAAGCGTCGTCAATTATTGGCTTCCCAGTTTTTTTTTTTCTAAGGTACCTCTTCAGTACTTTAGGGGTACCATCGATGCAGTTATCTGTACCTATAATTAATATATTATATAATCTTTTTCCGTTACTGACTGATTGAGTGACTGACAGACAATGCACAGCCGAAACTACTGGTCGTAGGAAACAAATTTGGCGTGTAGGTTCCTTGGGGAGTGTAGGGGAGCACTAAGAGAGGATTTCCCGAATTTCATTCGGGAACGGGGAAAAAACGATGTGCGCGTACGAAGTGGCAGGCAAAAGCTGCATGCACAATGAATAGAAATCATGTACAATAATCCAATGACCTATCAAAAACTGTTTTTCTACAAAGCTACTTTGACTTCATTTCTCAACCAAATTTTAATTTATAATCGTGACTTTCAGATTCGTGTAGCATAAATTACAGAGCTGATCATGGTATGACAAAAAATCATACGTATGACAACGAAGATGAACAGTACATATATGATTTTCTTTTGTTACCAGCGTGTTTACAATGGCATTGTTTTATTTACTCAAGTGCAGGTTCAACTGAGCGATGTATGGAGGAAGCGCTCGTTTGTAGCCGACCTACATTTTTCCTATCTGGCCGTTATATATATGATTGTGGACTTAATTTGATGTTTGTCCTTCCGAATTTTGTACGGGGAGTGAGGTTACTGCATGATTTATGACAATTATACCTAGGTTTATATAGACGCGTTAAAGTACAATTTTACCTTGGTATAACTTTGATTTTCGTAGATATTCCTTCACGTTAAATCTCGGCTATAAAACGTGAGGTTTGGCAAAAAAAAACTAGACAGGTAAAGTATAGGAAATGTATACGAGTGCGGAAGCGCACACAACAATGCGCGCGGAATGCGACATACTAAACAGAAATTTATTTATTTAGGAGACAGTTCTTATGAAGGTAAAAAATACCGGCCAAGAACTCTTGGCCGGTTTTTTTTCCGATCTCTCACACGGAGGGTTTCGTATTATAAACCAAAGAACACACGTTTCTTGTATGGTAGACCTTTTGATTTTTAAAGAGATTTTATTGTTAATGTTGCTTTAACGGCTATAGAAATACACACTGGTCTAACTATTATCGTTCATGAGATACAGCCCGCTGTCGGACGGACAGTGGAGGCTTAGTTATTACTACGAACCCTATTAGGCTCGGTTAACTGAACCCTGTTGGGTTCAGTTGGTTACCATACCCTTCGAGTACGAAACCCTAAAAAAACCGTCCAAGTGCGAGTCTGACCCGCATAAGAAGGGTTCCGTACCATAAACCTTAATTTTTATTATTTGTTGTTATAGCGGCAACAGAAATACACAATCTGTGAAAATTTCATCTCTACCTATTACGGTTCTAGAGATACAGCCTGCTTACAGACATACGGACGGACAGCGGAGGCTTAGTAATGGGGTTCCGTTGGTTACCCTTTGGGTACAGATCCCTAAAAAGAGTAGGTATAATCACTGTAATGACTAATTTATATCGCTTATATAAGAACTGTATCTCCTGAACCGATGATGATACCACAATTAGCCTCGCCGAAGGTAGTAAACGGTTTTTAAACAGTTAAATGAATATGGGACAACCTAAAAATCTTTATAGCTGGTGTCGATTTCGTTTTCACTTTTTCTTGGAATTTTGCCAAAGTACTTCTGTATCGCTCCCTTTGAGTCTTTATGCAACGACACGATGCTCAAGTGAAAATAGCTCGTGCTTTGGAATAGTGCTGAAAGGTCCTATTAACGTTTAGAAATTAAATTCTGGAACTGTTCGGAAGTTGCGTCGATGCGTTGCTATTATGTATATTATCTATACAAGTGTCTAACACCTAGATAACTAAGATGCTTCGAAGCAACCCAGTGTTATCAATTTTTTTCTGGTGTCGATCTAGTCAGCAGTATCTTAAAGCGCATAGCAAATCCGAACCGTTAAGAATATTATCTGTTGTAATCCAGGTAGCATGGAATAGTACACTAGTAATAGTTACTGTCAGCTTGTATAACCCCTATTGGGGTTAGCTGCACTCGTTGATGGCCTTCCCCATAACGTCCAGGACCAGAAACCAGAAATGTAATGGCATAAATTATCACATACTAAATATCTTCTTTCATTTCGCCCACAGAGAGAAACAAAAACCCCCCCTCCCGTGGCCCGAGTGCCGTCTCCCCCCCGCACGCCGTGCAAGGCGCCTCCCTCCCCTCCCGCCAACACGCACACGAAGCCCCCCTACTCGTTCTCGTGCCTCATCTTCATGGCGATCGAGGCAGCGCCCGCGCGAGCACTGCCCGTCAAGGAGATCTACGCGTGGATCGTGCGACACTTCCCCTACTTCAGACATGCGCCGCAGGGCTGGAAGAACAGCGTGCGGCATAATTTGTCGTTGAATAAGTGCTTCCATAAGGTTTGTGATGAATTGATGATTAGATAACAATCTTATGATCATCCTCAGCTCAAAAGGAATAAGGCTGGCTGGATACAGCAAGTAAATGCATGCATTCATAGTCACGGTATACGTACAGTGAGCTCAAGCTCACTCACGCCCGCCATTTGTTTAAGATCTCCATACGCACGCGTCTATCTGTGCGTGCGCGCCTTTTTTTTTCACTTTATGTCCTATTAAAAAACTGTCTCCTACGAATCTGCAATGGCTCAATAATAAATAATGTATGTTTTAGGTGGCGGCTGCCCCAGGACTAGGTAAAGGTTCACTTTGGACGGTAGACCCGCTGCATCGCAACTCGTTATTACAGGTTGGTTGGCACTATTAATATATTTACATACAGCTGGACCTACACCATACATACTAACCCTCCACTTTCTAAGCTGTGTTTTTTCACCCATCGCGAGCGTGAAAAGCACGTGCTACACCAACAAAATCACAAATGAAATAGATTTAACCCAAACAACACCTTATCCAAGGGTTACACAGATGCTCCAAGTTATACAACATTGCACCAGTTATGTTGTCACATACATGCATGCTTTCAGAACACTATTAATCTTGCCCCTTCAAAAGTAACTACTATTCCTTAACACACCTTACTAAAACACCGCAGTAAGTATCCACGCCCAATAACGTAACAAGCGGACAACACTAGGAAGTTCTAATCAGAAAACCTCTCCGCAGGCGTTTGGTCGGCAGCCCATACCCTCAGCAGGGGACCCGGCGGAGAGCAGCGAGCCTGCGCCGGAGCCCGCCGCGCGCGTGTCGCTGCTGGCGCGCCGCCTGGCCGACCCCGAGCCGGGCGCTGATGAGTACCTGGCTGCGGCCACCGTGCTCGCCATGAAGTATGGACCGGCGGTCTTAGATCAGGTAAAGACACGTACCTAAAAGACGTCCCCTGTTACCTCCCCCTAACATCACTATCTCCGATCTACCGATCTAAAGCCTACAGTATCCATCGAATTATCTACCAGTTCGTTGGTCCAAGAGACCTTATCCAGGCTTCAGGTCTGTTCTGGAATTATAACTGCCGGAACTTTTCGAATCCGTCTATTCGTATTGTCCTTTCTTTGCAACCGAACAGCTAAACACATTATATACGAACGATAAACTGCACACATTTGCCAAAACGGTTGTTGGGGCAAACGCGTTTATGAGATTAGACTGCAAATTCGCAAACGAAATGTAGTGCCCTTGTTTTGAATAGATGGTAGATCTGACCTGGTTAGAAGAAACCAGTATTTAGCTTTGGTCATGTGATAACTTTTGACGCGACTGCTCCAGAAGGCGGGTAAATTTTTGAAGGTTTGTCTCAATCTAGCCATCTTGCGTCCTAGCTTCTGAGGCAACATCCTGTATGGTGTCGGCCGGTGCCGTATGGTGCCGTAAAAGAATAATACCATCCCATTACTTCCCGTGGGTGTCTTAAGAGGCGACTAAGGGACTCACCCGAAAATGGGCAGCAGCTTTCTCTACAAAACGCAACACTGCGATCGCCAACCCGCTTCCCAAGCGTGGCGATTACGGCAACCCCCCCCCTTTGGGGGAGGCCCTTGTCCAGCAGTGGACGTCTTTTGGCTGTTATGATGAGGCAACATGAGAGACTGATGACATGAAAGTAACCTGCATTTCCGTAACCTAGCTGCCGCCGGCGGCGCACCTGGTGATCTCCCGCTGCGCGCGCGACGAGCACTCGTACAGCGGCGGCGAGGAGCGCCGCACGGCCGAGGCGCTGCTCAACCTGGCCGGCGTGCGCTCCGAGCGCTCCGAGCGCTCCGAGCCCGCGCCCAGCTAGTGCCGCTGAGCGCTGTGAGCTGTACCTCCTGTCAGCGAGCGTAGCCGTACAGGTACTACCTACTTCAGCTTGTACACGCCGCCAGACACCGCTGTTCGTCATGGTACATTTATGCCCACAGAATCGCTTCATCTTAATCTGCTCTTGATTGTACTTCTCATGTACTACAGTGAACACTTGATTGTACGCTCTTTTTACAGTCGGATGTCGCTGTTTAAGAATGTACCAAAAAACATAGGTAATGTTTGTACTCTTCGTATTTTGGTTTTGGGTACGTAAAGTGCAAAAAGACGTGTCGATCGCTATTAGCGTTACTAAGTCTAAATATTTATAACTGATTGAATTTTGCTGACAAAAATCAGAAGGCCTCTCACCTTTTTGGGGGTCTTCATGCCTTACACTTTAAGTTCCCAGTAGCTTGATGCTTCAAGTTCGTCGATGTGTGAGATGAACAGCCTCGTTACCGATGTTACCCCTCTAGTTTCATACGAGATACCTGTTACTTATTATACAATACCTGATTGGTAAAGTTATTTTGCGACATAATATAACTGCGCTTACAATTATAATTTGTTCTATTTTCCAAGATTATAGAATACTATCGCATCCCAGTCTTACGCTGATTCCAAGTGAGGGCTCTATTGGAATTCATTAAATTATAACTCTAAAATTATGACTAAGTTATTGAATCAATAAAGTATAAATTAAGCGACAAATTAAATTTCTCGGGGCAAAGCCCCAAAAGTTCAGTGGTCCTATATTGACATATGAGTTCGTAGAACGAAAAATTTGTTACAAAACATGTTTGACAATTTCTGATTATGTTGTCGCAATTTATAAAATAGACAAAAAGTTTACCATTCTCTAGTCCAATAAAGACAATCCATATAAGCAAATCTCGGTGAGAGACAAAGATGTCTTTACCTATATAAATAAGATTCAGTACGAAATATTTGTCGTGCTTAGATAAATGGCTCACTTCGCTGTCTAGTTAGGACCTATTTTCTCATTCAATATATTTTCCAAGTGTAAAACATCACATTTATCATAAAGACAGGCGTTACGCGAACATGTTCTAGAATAATTACACTTTACATAATAGTAGATACTTATAGTGATAGATGTGATACTACTGATACTGTTTAGTATGAAATATTTTATTTAAATGAATGGAAAATAGTTGAATAGTTACTCCCAATATGCATTTAGGTTTTCCCCATTTACTAATAGTCAATCAATCGTAATATATTTGTAAGAATTAATTATTCTATACATAATTTAAAGTAATGTAGTGTTCCCGTATTTCCGTCGATCAATTTGATTGTATGCCGAATGTTGCCAGGGTGATGTACGAGAGTACACTTGATAGAGTTGCTATTGTGCATAATATGACGGAAGTGTGGCGCATGATGATAGGTTTTAAGTTATAATTACTCTTATGTCATATTGTTTTGCCTGCATCTTCAAAATGCCAGGATAAATGTTTCACCGGTAAGTATATAGATAAAATTACTGATTCTAAACTGAGCAATATTAAATGTATAAATCTATTTAATATACCATGTGATCTGAACATACAAATATTGTATACAGGGCGATCAAAATGTATTTTATCTATTCAAATTGTGTTATTTCCAAGTGATAGTGCATGTATATATTTACACTATAGCAAATACTTGCATTAGCCATAAGCAAGCCGTATTTTGTGTTCATAAACCAAGGGAACTACTTCATACAATCGCCTACAGTGTTAACAAACATCTTATTTATCATATTGATAAGGACTTATAACTTCGTATCTGTGCGTGATTAGACGAGAAGTGTACTCACATAACTTTACCGGTATATTTACTAGCCAGTAGACAGTTCCCGTTGTCTCGCAATTAAGACTTAGCATGTAATGGCAATCGCCTCAGATATAGAGAAATTTTATTCGTCATTATAAGATATAATTATTAATTTTCGATATATTGTGTAGCTGCTTCCTCTCTAGAGACTATATCAATAATTACCGTTAGCTAATCTCTGATAAGTACAGAACACGTTCTACTTCCTCAACCGGATCCGAAAGTCAATCCAAACCTTTTGATTTATAGTTTTTGGTCCGTGATAGAAAATGAATACTTACCAAGTAACCTGATATAATCGTGTTCGCCATTTTAGAACTCTATTTTCAATATTACAAAAAATAAAATATCATAAAAAGTTATGAATGGTGAATGAGTGTCGCTATTTTACATAGCCAATTATATCAATGCCTCTTATATTGGTGTGGCTAAATTGCTATTGTATAAACTATTGGTTAAGTAATATATACTTGGTACAAGGCCGTTTTCTCTCAAGTGCCTACTAAAATGCTTCTATTCTATAGTAAGAGAATTGTAACTGGAGTACGGAGCGTCGTTAGAGAGGACGAGTGCCGGGATAAATAATAACATTGAAATACCTTAAACATACTAAATATTAACATGACAGCAGGGACGTATTCATGGATGTTAACATGCTACTTTACATAACACCAAAATAATTAGTGATAAGTAGGCTGTGACAGACTTAGAATAAAAAATACAATTCAGTGTTGACATGTCCTGTTAATAACTAATATTTAAACACTAAAACCATTTCAAAATATATATTTATCCGGCGCTCACGGCAAAGCCTTGAAGGAATACACCAAATAGAGTTAATTGTGATAAAACTTCAGTTTAGTTTAACGTTTGTTTAAATGTCTCGTAATATTAGTTGGGTTTTTGGTATAATAATACTGTCCAATGATTTCCCTCGCCACAGTTTACGAACCATGTCTCTTCACTTAATTTATACTAAGGAAATATTTAAATGTAAGAGAATGTATAATAAGACAGAGGCACAAGTAAACTGTGGTGTCGGATCGGAATGTCTTAATCGTTATCGTAAGCAACTGTAATGTTTATTTGAATGGCTTGATTAGTACAATTTCATTGGTGTTTCGTCGTGTGTACGCGTAGGAAGTACTAGACTGATGCAATGACTGATTTGTGATGAAGCAATATTATTTATTAGTGAAATTGATATATATTTTTTTCGTTTCCCCGAACCTGCGGCTTGTTCCATCGTGACTTCACGTTACGAGGTGTAGTGTACGTTAAAATGTTTTTTAATATATGCCAAATAGATATTTTAACTACAATACAATTATCAAAACTACCAACACGTTTTGGTATTAGTAACATAAATTGCACATTTTTAGAAACACGTATGTGTTAAAAAGTTTCACGCATGCATGCGTCCTATGAATATGGCAGAGTACTATGACTTGACTTCAAAGTGCTTGTAAACCAATTGCAAAATGCTAAGAGATATTTTCTCCAATCCTTATGATTTGTTGACTTCCTCGTATGTTTTGTAGGCAAATGAATGGTCTATGTGTGCCAAATGTTTATGAAGATGATAACATTATTACCATATTATATCAAGCAAATTCAAATACCAGTAATATAAATGTATTTATATTAATAAAAATACTATGTAACGCATAGATAGATTAGGTCGTAAGTGATATTATAGTAATATAATTTAATTGCTAAATAATTAAAATACATACATTTTTGCTGTATTTAGGAGCGTCTTCCATCTTACTCGTATTGTTTTTTCTTAGATAATTACGGTTGGAGACAAAAGTTCGTGTGATGATTATTTTGATGACCTCTGAAGAGGAGGCAGTATTTAATATTGCACTTGCCTTTGAGGTAACAATCAACAACCAGGGACTGTGTTAAACACACGTCTTCATAACGCAAACACTTCATTCAAATGTAGCGTTTATTTGAAGCGTACTTCCTTCGCGCGAACTTTTTTCTCTAACCGTACACACTAGCCTTTCTTTCGGTGGTATGTAGATAAAATTTTACAGCAATAATTAGTACCTAATAGTAGTACTTTGCTGGTAGATGCTACGTATATAATTATGTGTGATAAAACGCGATTTATTTATTAAGTGCTGTGTTTAAACTAAATTTTATGATCTTAAGCAACTTTCAAGCAATATATTCACCTGTTATGGTCCCAGACCAACAAGCTTTTATGATAATATCGAAAATGAATGTAAAAACCAATTGAATGATAAAAGAGTAAATTAAATCACTTCAGTTGTTAATGATCATAAAATTCCTTTTAAAGAGTTATATCGATATGATATTAAAATTGTTACGGCTCATGTTCTATGGTCAAAAAGAAGATTTTTTTTTATCGATTAATTTATTTTTAGGTTAATTGATGCTGTTATTATTTGTTTGTAAAACGGAATTTTTAAACAAAATATATGGTCTTTGTTTGAATTAAGTGGTATTTGTTTGGAATTCGTTTTACGGACAAAGTTATGACGTTATCTCTGTAAATGTTCGCTTGTGAATGCGGAAACTGATTTATGGAACATCTTGTTGATGGTTATAGGTGTGTGTATCGACAAGGATGTGTGTTATTACAGCGGTGACGTCATAGTTCGCTAAACCTAGCGTTGATATGTCCGAACTATATTTAAGTATAAAATTAAATTATTGTTGTTGTTGATATTTTGCCGGCTTTTAAACGACACCACTCTTTATTAATATTATTGCTATTGTTGAGAGTTATTGCCAAATTTTTATTTGTCCTAAAATCTTTTGTCTTTGTACATATCCATTAAATAAATTATGTACTGAGAATTTATTGTTTATTTTTAATGTTATTCCCATACCTGGAAAACCATATTAGGATCCTAAAACTTTTGCCCTGTATCGCTCCTCTGCCACACTTAAAAACTGTTAGCTCACATTAGAAACCTAAGCTTATACCAGAGCAAGCTGGGATTTAGACTTGAAAAGCCTTGCTGCGACCAGGTTATTAACATCGCACAACATATTGAGGATGGCTTCGAACCAAGAAAGTGAGGGGTTTGTCGGCCGACAGCCTACGATACCGTTAACATTCAGCGCTTGTTGTGGAAGGTTACCATCCTAACAGGATTTATAGTTTACTCGATTTCTTGGAGAACTCCTCAGGAATTCTTGGCTTTTTTGTATTTACGCCAATGACCTACCGCTGAGCCCGAGGTCCGAACCGAAACAGGTATCTCCCACATCCGTGTCCGGTGAGTACTGGCGGAAGGTGAAGACGCTGTGGTACCGCTCTAGCCACTCCTCAAAGAGGAGAACTTATCGCTTGGATTGTGGCGTGTCCAGCGCTGGGTTGCGACAGTCGCTGTCTCTCCGTCCGCTGTGCTGCGATTTGCGGCGGCAGAGGAGTCTAGTAGCCCCTCCACGCGCCATTCGTAAACGAGCGCAAGGGCTCTCGCCTCCTGATCTCACGACGGCAGTCCGGCAAGGAGGCTTGCTACCTCGCCGGATACCGTGCGGTATCCCAGGACCAGCCGGATGGCCATGACCCTCTGTAATGAGTTGAGTTAAAGTGTCGGGCTGGACGCCTCAAAGTAGGCTACCACATACTACGTCGCTTTTCACCCGTGAATTGGGTCTTCTCAAGCCCTACTAACCGCCGAAATGGCGGTCTCTGCTGCTTCTAAGTCGGTGAATATGCCTATGTTGTATGAAGCCACTGCGCCCCCTCCGACTTAGCGGATATGTGCAGCTGTATGATTTGATGAGTCCACGCTCCCGTACGTCCGAGATGAAAGACGTAATTAACAGGAAAGCTACTGCAAAATCATAATTTAAATGTCCTTCGTCGTTTAACTGGGAGAAACTTTTGGATGCCAGAAATCTCTGCAATAAGGTGTGTAGAGATGCTCAACGACGCCATATCCACATCTCAGTTAAAAACGGAGAACCAGCTAAAGTCTGGAAATTTCTTATATCCGTAGGAGTTAGGATCAACTGAATCAACACTTCTCGTCTTCGTCCTATGTAATGGGACCTTGAAAGCAACTTTTTTTTTTTTTAAACGTTGCCCCACTCTAGGATTTTTCCTGTATCGTGGGTGCGTTTACAAACATACAAAGACACATACACAAACAGCCAGACCCGGAACAACTATCTGTAGGCCATACAAATATTAGTTCCGTGCGGGAATCGATCCCGCGACACGCGGCGCAGCAGCCGATCGCTCAACCACTGCGCCAACCGTGCCGTCGAATCAACATTAAACTACTCGTACCTTTCAAACCTTCCAGCGCCGGATTCTTCCCCATTTATTTTTAGTCAATTCTCGGATTTTTGATGTTAAGAAGAGCATAGTTTCAATCTCCTCTAACGCAGTTGGCAGTGATTGTATCGGTCGAAAGATGATACTCTCCGTCCTCGACGAAATCCTTCCTATTCTATGCTATATCCTTAAGTACTCAATATCCCATGGGGTCTTTCCATCAACTTTTAAAAACGCGAAAGTGTCACTCCCTTACCCAAAAAAGTAAATCCTACATCCTTTTCCAAACACCGTCCAATTTCCATTTTGCCTTTCCTATCCAAAGTCCTCGAACGCCTTGTCCACAATCAGCTCTGTGCTTTTCTTTAAAGAATAGTCTGCTGAATCCATATCAATCCGGATTTCGTCCTGGTCATAGCACCGCTTCAGCATTAATCCAGTCATCGGAAAACATGAGAATAGAAATGCCGATGCCATTCCACTAGCTTCTACAACAAATCATTCACGATTCAAGCGGTGAGGATAAATGGAATGCCTTGCCAGTGTCGATTAGGCGTGCTCATTCTTTGTCAATTTTTAGGGTTCCGTACCCAAAGGGTAACCAACGGAACCCTATTACTAAGCCTCCGCTGTCCGTCCGACCGTCTGTCTGTCAGAGGGCTGTATCTTAAAAACCGTAGGTAATAGGTAGACAGTTCAAATTTTCACAGATTGTGTATTTCTATTGCTGCTACAACAACAAATAATAAAAATTAAGGTTTATGGTACGGAACCCTTCGTGTGCGAGTCCGACTCGCACTTGGCCGGTTTTTAAAACTTTGGTCAAGAACCAATGTCATTCTCTTTAAGGTGGATGCTCCAGGGTAGCCCGCGAAATTCAAATATTTTTATGTTTTTTGCAATTTGCCGGTCAGTGTAAAGCTGTATGTGGACCAAATGCGATCCGCGACCGTAACGCGTATTTATCTAAAGAATTATAACCATTTTAATCATCAATATAGCTAAGCTCTAAGTTCATGTAGTTCGAAAGAATTATTATTTCTGAAATATTCATTCTTTCGAACTACATGAACTTAGAGGGCTATATTAGGGCTATATACAAATTTATTCGAGGTGTATTCCGAGAAGAATTTAGTAAATAAAACAAGGTGGTTGAATACTGAATTCATTTTATTACAAAAAAGAACAAAAGCATGGCTCTATAACCAGTCAGTACGTAAACATACAATAATAATATTTGTCTTAAAATTACAATATAATGTTGTCTACCTTATTTAACATCTATTAGAATAGTTATTCTCAACATTCGCCATGTCAGACTCACCACCGGAATATAGGAAATAGCTCCTTTGTATATTTCGGTTTGAAAAAACTTAACTTTTCAGGTATTCTGATACCGTTCGAGAATCAGATGCACTGAATAACTGCAACAATTCTGTGATATTTTCTTTTATGTAGTGCATGTTCAAGAAGAAAGTATCAAAGGGCACAGAAACGTGATATTAACTCCATTTTTAAGTCTACAGCGTTAATTCGGATGTTATGCACATAACTTCAATAAAATGAATTCTTCACCATTCATACATCATCTAAAAATATTTGGATCAAAGACATTCTTCACCATGACTAAATATTATGCTGCCATGTTCTTAATTTTATTCATGATGCAACATTTAATTTTGTAATTTTTTTGCCGCCTAAATTGTAAAAAAAAACTAAGCCAAAAACAACCCGTCATATTTATAATACATAAAAGATGAGAATTATTAATCAAATGTTAATTTTCAGTCCTGTTGTTATATCTATAAAGCCTTTGAATTTTTATTTATATATCTAGACGCCGTCGATTTGAGTAAAATAATATTTTTGGACGCGTTCACACGTTCTATAGTATCTAGAGACAATTAATAACATCAAATTCTAAAGCTACGTTGACACCACATGAGCGCGTCGGGATGACTAACGCTAAAGACACATTACTGTGTCGTGTCGCGGGGTAAACCAATCTAACGAATCTGTTCAGATCTAGGTCATTCATATACAACGAGCCTTATAGCCAGTCATCTACGTCAAAAGGCACGATGACACAACACGGTAATGTGAATCTGACTTAATTTAATCTTAGATATTGTACATGCTCTCTAGATCAATCATACAGTGTCGACGCCGCCTAACCGTGGCAAGTTCGTTCCCTTGTGATACCTGAGGAAATTATTTTAAGTAAATAACAACGGTCTGTAGTGCTGCATACAACTGTTCACGAGAAGTAAATCTGTCGAGCTTCGGCTGGCGACTGTTCCATAGGGCAGTAGGGACATTTCAATCTGGAAACGAAAAAAAAAAAAAACTTGTATTTAGGAGGATTGATAAATACTTAAGACAATTTGCCTATATCGAACCATCACGCTTGGCAAGTAAACGACTAACGAAAGGTGACGAATCGTTTTCTGTACATACTCTAGAAATATCCCTAAAACATTCTGGAAAAAATAATATAATAATATATTAAAATAAAAAAATATAATAATAAAATTAAACGTAAATCAATAAATAACTCATTCATCTATCCCAGCAACTTACGCAAGCTTGACAATTTGTCACAAATATTTAATTTACTGACTCGGCAAAAAAAAAAATTACCCTAGGACCTATTCTCAGACATACCAAATATACACAAAAAAAAATTTATAAAAATCCGTCAAGCCATTTCGGAGGAGTTCGATAACAAACACTGTGACAAGAGATTTTTACATACAAAGTAGCTGACTCGGCAAACGTTGTTTTGCCAAATAAATAAAAAATAGCCTACCACCTAATTCTCATACCTACCGAATATACACACAAAATTTCATGAAAATCGGTCATGCCGTTTTGGAGGAGTTCGGTAACAAACACCGTGACACGAGATTTTTATAATAAATTAGATTAATCTTGCTTTTGCCCGCAACTTCGTACGCGCATATCGCGATATTTCCCGTTCCCATAGGAATTTTGGGAAATCCTCTCATAGCGTAAACTCCTCAAGGAACCTACATGCGAAATTTCAGTTTTCTAAGACCAGTAGTTTCGGAATTATCTGTCAGACACACAATCAGTCAGCAGCGGAAGAATATTAGATATTAATTTCCATTCTAAAACCTGGGTATTATCAGCTTTACATATACTACACTAAAGTTTATAAATAGTGCAGCTGTAATCGAGGTATTGCACTATATTGTTGGCAAGTAATGAATTGGATGACACACTGTCATCTAGCTATCTACAAAATTAACCAACACATCAATCATCTTGATAAGCAACTCTAAAAATATAATTTATCTCATAGGTACATTAAACACTTATATGCTTGACTCTTATAGCCCAATATATATATATATATATATATATATATATATATATATATATATATATATAGTGTGTATTATAGCAACATGTCATGATATGGAATTGAACAGTCCGAAATCGCGAATAAAAAGTCAGCTTTTCTGTATGTTGGGTTGTATAGCTGATGAATTATGAACAACTTAAATAATCAGCTTAAATTATAAGGACAAATGGTACCCATAGGCAACACTATTCAAATTCAACCAAAAGTAAGCTTATATAAAGAGTGTAAAACAGTTTATAGTACTGGAGGTACTGATTCAGTTTTAGGAAATTCTTACTACCGCAAAGTGTTATACTCAAAAAAATACACGGTTCCTCTGCAACAAGCAACAGGAAGTCGCGGGAAATATTGAAAGAGAGCACTAATTTCAAAAAATAAAATTGTATGTGTATGTTCCTGGATAATTGCAAACTCCGTAAGATTAAATAAATCTTTTTTAGGTTATATTTTCTCGATATATTGTGATCTTATAGGGAACACCCAAATAGTCCGAAATATTTTATTCCGAATTTCGATATTCCGATTTTCAAAAGTCCGAATTTTATAATGCCTAAGAATTATTGTCTATTGTTCAAAATCACGAAACTTATTTGACCGAACGTCGTAAATGTGATTTGTTTGTTTTCCGATTTTCAATACTTCGAATAAACTGCTAAAATTAAGAATCTGATTTAGGTTCAATCAGTATAATATTCAGTTAGTTACATTTTATAATATTCAAAGATATTTTACTATTTTCGAAATAACTACGGTCAAAACATCATTTTGAACCTTAAATTAAAATACTGTCTTAAACAGTCTATAAGTTTTGCTACGAAAGTAAGTGACAGAAACGAATCGCTGTAAAACCGACTCCACGAACTCCTCGTCTTGTCTGCCCTACTCCTAGAGTGTAATTTAAGCCCGCGTAGGCGCGGAGGGGCGAGGTGGCCCGCGAGCTAAGGAGCAGGTGTTATATAGCCGAAGCTGCGGCGGTGAGCGTTAAAACCATCTGCAACAATAAGTTCGCGGGGGACCGGAGCCCCGCAGCGCCGTAGCCGTGACAGAAACCATGCCTGCTCGCTTGCATACTGCATGCTTGCTTGCATACTGCATTCTTGCTTGCTTGTTTGCATTCAGCTTGCATCAGTCATTAGTTTTTTTTTTAATTCCACCTCCTCATACTACACGTAATGATATAATTTGTTCTCACGAGCAATTGTGTTTATTTGTCTTGCTATTCAGTTTTACAAGGTGATTTTTATTTCGGAATTCTAATTAATAGGTATTTCAATAATCGGAATTCGTATTTTTTATGTTTCGAATTATCATTAAATCGAACTTATTGTTATTCGACCTATTGAAACTCGGTATTTTTAGAATAGTAATAAACATTAGGAATATTGATATGTCGGAATTATAAAAAAAGGATGAATGATAAATTGGAGTAGTTATACCTATTAGCAATTTTGAACCATTCGGAATTATGAAAATCGGTATTTTGAAATTCGTATTTGTGACTGGCGGAATAGTTTTTCGTATTAATGTAGTGTACCCGATCATATAATTTTGAATACAATAAATTCCATCCAAATTCAAAAGTCCAATGTATACGTGCCTTTTTGGATAAAAATAGTTTATAATTCACGCGATATTTTATAATCTTACGGTGTGTGTTATCTTTTGTTCGAGGTCTTTAACAAAAATAAACTTACTTGGCACCCATAGCGAGCTTGTTGAGCGCGTCCCTGGAGATGACGTGTCCGCACAGCAGGCGCATGGGAGGGTTCTGCTCGGACGCTTGCTGGCGCAGGATGGGGCACGCGAACACCGAGTGGTAGCCGCCGCCGTCCTCGCCCAGGTCCACCTAGCAATTACATTTCTATTGGTAAGAAACCACGATAACATCGACAGGTAGCAGTGAAAGCCTAGTCTGTTTTGCTAATAAAAAAAAATTCACTGCGTTTATATTGGTCCACGTAATTATCATAAAGTCTCTTACATTCAATTCGCTGTTCAATACAAGAACAAAGGCGTTGGCTCCACTCCGACCAATGACCCATCTCACTCTGTCAATATCGGAAAAGTGCGAGAGACAAACTCAGTACTCGTTTGTTAAAAAAACAGACTACAGCAATGAAAAGGCATTCCCTTTAGTAAATTGAGATAAACTATTCACTTATGTGCGGATTTTGTGTCTTTGTGGATGAAAAATCCTCAACACAGTGAGACTAACATGAACTGTCTTGAAGATCCTTCCACGACCACCTCAACAAAACAATAATGGTGTCAATAGTGGAAAGTGATATATTAACCTTTATGAGAAGTATGTTCTTGTCCTTACCTCGAAAGGCAGCTCATCATCCGACCAGGCAGCGATGACGTGCGGGTGCGTCATCTTAGCGCGGATGTCGTGCAGCGCGGGCAGCACGCGCGCGCCCGCCAGCACGCCGCCCGCCAGCGGGGACAGCGGCGCCAGGCGCAGCAGTGCGCAGGCTTCCTTTATGAACAGCTCGGCTGCTTCAGCGCCTGCTAACATATTATTATTAGCTATTTGACCCTCTTTGCTCCTTTATTCCTACATGAATTCTGTGTATGATCATTTTGCGCAAAATGAGATAGCAAAAATGGAAAATTAAATTATTATAGTAGAAATTGACACAAAACTCAATTCTTGATTTATTGTCTGCAAAATGGTCAACGGACAGTCAAAAGCCAGTCGTGTGTTTTTTTCGTAATGGCCTATTCGCAGTACATATTTTCAACAGACCAGTAAGATATTATTACTGTTTAATTTTGGGATCATGTATTATACTTTGTCTTATTAAAGCTAGAGACAAACTAGTCCCACGTACGCAACGTATGCAACGCATTATGATATAACTAACGACCCCACACACCCTAGTGTCAGAGTATCTAAACTCCCCCAAGAGCCTTTGACATGGTTTATTTGACAAACGCCATTTGGCGGCCAGGACCATCGGCTTATACGTGCCTTCCGAAGCACGGAACCATCTCTTTTTTTATCAGGTGATTCAAACCTGCAATGTCCTAGCCAAATTGGAAAAAAACTTTACAAAGTATGCTTCCTGTGGGAATCGAACCCACGACCACCGGGTCACAAGGCAAACGCCTAAACCACTTGATCACAGAGGTTGAGACACACTTATCATATGCAACGCAACATACGCTACGATACTAAAGCGTTGCAAACGTTGCGTACGTAGGAAAACTGCTTCTACGCGTTTCCCGCTTTAAAGTTGAGCAGTAAGAGTGAACTGACCCAGCGCCTTGGGGTCGAGCAGGTGCTGGTAGATGGGCGGCGCGGGCCCGGCGGCCGGCGTGCACCACGCCAGCGCGCACACGGCGGCCTGCAGCGCGCGCTCGTGGCGCAGCGCGTGCGCGGGGAACTGGCGCCGCGCGTACGCGATGGCCGCGCCCACGCCCTCCGACCGCGCCAGCTGACGGAACCAGACACCGACGGTTACAGCACAACATTCTAAATAAACCATTTACACGCACTTTTGAAACGTCAAGGTCGGTCAGTCAAAAACATGGAAGCTATTTGCACGTTCCAAAGCGTAGATCTCTATGGAGGAGAACGTGCAAGAAACTCCACGGACACTCTTTTCGAGAAGTTTTTTCATCTAATGATTTTACTGATTGACATTTAAATATTTTATTATATTTGTATTGTTTTTGTTTAATTTTAAATATATGTATTTTTATTGAATTATATGTACATGCTATTATATATATATGTATTGCTATTATTTAATCACTAATGATAATTAATACTATGATTTTTGATTCTCTGTACGTGTTGGTAGGAAGTTATCTACTGTAAGTGCAGAGAGTCATCATCTGCCTAGCCTTTTCCCAACTACATTGGGGTCGGCTTCTAGTCAACCGGATTCAGCTGAATACCAGTAAGTGCAGAGAGCAATTGAAATTAAATTAATAAATAGAATCGACACTTTTGAACGTCAAAAAAAAATTGCATAAGACAGTCCCCCAAGCCACCCTTTGCGACTTTCTATTACCTTCGCTGGCTGGTAAAAAGTGGGTACAACTGACTACACATACCATATCGCATATTGTCCCCTTTTAGTGACAGTTAAAGATCAGACAGACATTAACCAAAACACTTTCATGTTTTTATCATTTAGATAAAAGTTATGTACTAAAAATCAGTCCTGAATTTAATACACATTACATTTTGCAATCATGTGTAGCGGCAGCTTTACCGCTAATAGACCTGATGTCACATCGTACTATCAAAGTTCTTTGAGCGATTTGAACATATACAACACAACCATTACTTTAATCAAGCAGTTGCCCACCAGACACATCGCCCGTCTAGTCAGAGTATCATCTCTTTTCACAGGAGATTGCGTGACTTTACACGCTGTTCCGCATGGCCCGCATGTTTTTGAAATTGTGTTGTGTGTTGCAATAAGGGCAATATTTCCATATTTGCTTTAATTTTAAAGAACTCCATCTAGAATAGACCACCACATAAATTAGAAATGAAAACGCTTTAGCTTATTGCCAAAATTTTTGCGTTTTTAATAATAATAATATCTTTATTTCGGACCAAAATCAATATTGTGTTAGTAAAACATATAAAAATAACTTATTGTATAGTGTTAGTAAAAATTAACCTCCGCACAAACTACTGTACAATCGAAGAGCCGAAGCTCTCGGCTACAGTTTTCAGGATGCTGTTTTCACTATCCCTGACTCTCCTCAGTAGCGACGCAGATTTTTTGCGTATAATTGCAAAGAAGCCGTCGGTACGGGCTTGCGCAAACATTTCCGACACGCTACAGTAACGAGGTAGCCTCAACAACATCCTGAAAGCATTGTTATATTGGACGCGCAGGACATCCATATCTTAGCATAATTGACCCATAGACTGCCCGCGTACAATCTTTGGCAATAAGCCCTGAAAAGTGTTACCTTTACTTGGTCTGTACACCGTGCAAATCTACAGGACAACATATTGCTACGGACCGCTAGAGCCTTGCGCTCCCTCTCAATGTCCACATCGTCCCTGAGGTCAGCGGCAAGACAGTGCCCTAGGTACTTAAAAGTTGTCACCCTATTAATTGGTGACCCGTTCACCAGCAATTCCGGTCCTTCTCCACGGCGTTTGCCGCTGACCTCAAAGAACATGTATTCACATTTCTTAACATTATATTTTAATCCATGTGCGGCAGCGTAGGCCTCACCCGTCTAAAGCATCTTTCTGATTGCTCCCGCCGACGGACCCAGCAGCACCATATCATCAGCATAGCTGATGTTGTTAATTCTAACTCCATCAACACTGCATCCGACACACATGCTGCTGAGTGCGACTATCAGGTCATCCATGTACAGGTCAAAGAGCCTGGGAGACGTCAGACCACCCTGTCTCACCCCGCACTCCAACCTATACGGCTCAGAGATTGCGCCAGGACGGATGGGCTCACCATCATTCACCATGGTTGAGGGACCGAGAGGGGACTGAACTTTAAAATGTTCCATAAACACATTTGCAATTCCTCTCTTTTTAAACCGACAGTTTAAATTTTCGCGCATTTTTGACGTCAATCCTGTCTGCCACTGGTCAAGAACTGTCCTAACTCAAAGACTTAAGGTTGCCTTTTCGTTGTCATAACAGCAGTGACGTCACTAAACGCTGATTGTTATTTTTTTTTTAAAATATCTCCGTTTCAGTTACTTTAATTCATTATTTTTGTTAAAAATCGATATTAACTAAAATAAAAACGTTGCAATGGCCTTTATTTTATACTTTTTAACAACATTCTCATAAATTTGACGGCACGGTTGGCGTAGTGGTTGAGCGAATGACTGCTGCGCTGCGTGTCGCGGGTTTGATTCCCGCACGGAACAAATATTTTTATGGCCAACAGATAGTTGTTCTGGGTCTGGCTGTTTGCGCATGTGTAATTATATGTTTATAAACGCACCCACGATACAGGAGAAATTCCTAGTATGGGGCAACATAAAAAAATAACATCTGTATTTGCGTCTTCCCTATTGTGTAACGTACCTTGAGCGCCTGCATTCTATGCAAGGTGAAGGGAAGCGGCGAGGTGTGCAGCTCATGCGCGCGCCGCTCGGCCCAGTGCAGCGCCGCGCTCGGGTCGCCCTCGGCCAGCGCCGCCGCGCAGCGCTGCAGCAGCGCGAACGTGCATGTGCGCTCCACGCCCGTGATCTTAGCTTCCGATACGAAGGCGTCCCCTACGTCTTCTAGACCCTGCGGAAGATTGCTGGTATTGTAGGCGTACCTAATATGGTAGGACCCAGGGGTTCCATTGATCTCGATTCTCGACAGTTCACAGCATCACTACATTTATTATAAAACAAAGTCCTCCGCCGTGTCAGTTTGTTCGCGATAAACTCAAACACTCCTGCACCGATTTTTATGCTGTTTTCACCAACGCATAGAGTGGTTCTCGAGGAAGGTTTTAGTATACAATTTGTCAAGGTTTTGTATACATTGGCTAAAATCTAAGAGTTTTTTTGTTTGCTTGAACGCGCTAATCTCAGGAACTACTGGTCCGATTTGAAAAATTATTTCAGTGTTAGATAGCCCATTTATCGAGGACGGCTATAGGCTAAATATCATCACGCTAAGACCATACAAAAATTGAACCATGAAAGAGAGTCCGTTAGGTGTTAAAGGCGAAGAGATAGCCTGCAATGTCGTGCAATTGCGATGCAGGTCTTTCCGGCACGAAATACTGTACAAATACTGACACATTTACATTGCATCAAGCCTAGAAGGAACATCAGATCAAGAATTTCAAAAATTGTCTGGAACACAGGCCTCCCCTAGCCGTCGCCACTATGAATGTTTCCGAACTTTTCTCGTCCAGTGAACTCCAAGGATTATTCATTATGATTACGAAAAAATACCGAGTAAGTGCGAATCGGAGTCTCACACCAAAAACAAAAATACTCATTTTTCTACATAAAAATAAAGGAGGCTCTCCTTTATTTTTATGTTATAGTGGCAATAGAAATACACATTTTGAAAATTTAAACCTTCTACCTATTATGGTTCACTACAGAGATACAGCCCGCTGACAGACAGAAGGACGGACGGACAGTCAGACAGACAGTGGAGACTTAGTAATAGGGTTCCGTTGGTTACCCTGTGGGTACGGAACTCTAAAAAAAAAAAACAACATATTGTCTTTGCCTGCTGTCTAAATAAACCTGCCATATAATATTAAATACCCAGCATGGTGACACACTATAGAGCAACTTTAATAATCATTCTAAGGCAAGATTAGAACACAATATTATTAGGAAAACCAATGTGCAGTTTGCACATAACAGTTTGTTTCTCTTATGAACAGGATAAATAACACAACAGGAAAAATAAACATGGGTATATAATATGTTTGTATTTCTTAAAATAGCAAACATGTATTTATGTATAAAATACTAGCTGACCCGTGCGGCTTCGCTCCTGTCATCTGGCTACTCTACCTACCCTACCTACCTACTATTTTTTTAAATATTTCAATACTTATTATGCTATTCCGGATAAAGACTAATCCAAAAACACTAAAATCATGAAAATCGGTCCAGCCGTTCTTGAGTTATAAGTGTTCGAACAAACCCGACTTTCTTTTATATAATATATTATATAGATTGATTTCTATTTTCAAGTATCGCAGAAACTGTTTTATGAAAGCCTGTTCCGTTATGTTGATCCCATAAACCAATCTGTCAATAGATTTGCTTTCTAGAGCTAGATTTTAGACATTAAGTCAGGGCCACTAGAGCCTAACTAATGACGGTCTAACTTACCTTCAGGTAAGGCCTATTTTTTATCTAGAGACAAAGTGATTGTTATCTTACCTGTCTATACAAGTGTTGAGCTATAGCCTGCTCCATAATAGGCCTGTTGACATCATTGCAGAAGGACTCGGCTTTAGGTGCCACAGAGGCATAGTCAGCAATAAAGTGCCTGTCAATTGACTTCCCCACTCTGGATACTGTTGCATGAAGTTCTCTATGTTCTGGGGAATCAGGAAACAGAATTAGCTCAAGTCTTGCTTTAAATAAATATTATATCAACTATGTTTTGTACATAGACAAGTACTATAAAAATTAAAGAAGCAATTTTATTGGCAGAGCGCATTTTTATCCTAACCAATGAAACCAAATTAAATGGCCTGAGAAGCAGAGCAAATGACTGTGTTTTGTGAGAGTAAATGATTTTAGGTTTGTAAATGACTAAGCGTCTATGTTTAAAATACGTGCTTAGTCGTGGAGTTGCAGAAACCAGCCATTTACATGCATACCTATGTATAGTTCATGCTTATTTAAAGTGCATTATCAAATATTATCAGAGTAGTTCCAGTTCCCGTGGGAGCACAGGGATAAAATATAGCCTATGTTACTCGCTGATAATGTAGCTATCCATTGTTGAAAGAATTATTTAAATTGGTCCAATAGTTTTTAAGGTTACTTGTTACATAAAAAAATATAAATATTTCCTTTTTATAATATTAATATAGAAATTAATATTTACCTGTTGACATTTGAAATACAGTCTGTTTGACTGATGATGCCAAGTCACTCACCACCATTGACTGCGCTGGTGATAGAGGAGTGTTATCAGGCTCTGGAAAACAAATATAACAAGATGTAAAAATAGATATTTGTTAAAATCATGAATACATCTACTCCAAGTGGAGAAAAACTTTGCCTTTTTTAAACAATCTTTCATTGGCTTATGTGGCAATGTTATCACAAAATTATGAGTTACTCACACCCATCTTTTTATAAACATTCATGTTATGAATAGCTTGTTTACTGCTTAGATAAGAGCAGCAGTAAGAAGATGGATTTGTTCCTACTGAGCTCAGGAATGTTTTATCATTGCTTTTACTATTAATTTCTTTTGATGGGTACTTGTAGAGTGGTGAAAGGTAAAAGACGACTCTCTGACCAAAAGATGTATTGGGCACTGCCTAATACTAGCATGTAAAAGCTTAACATATATTATGTCGGTAACACTATATTTTCCTACATTTTAGCAAAGTTAAGAAATTGGCATTAGTAAATCAATGAAATTCGTCTTGTCATGGTCTTTTATTATACGTAAACAGGACACCCAGTGAACAAAGAGGGCACGTAGAGGGGGAACAACAAAACACTTACGTTTTGCAATTTCTTTTCTCAGTTCTTCAACTTGGTCTATTATATCCTGTAGGACTTTATTTGTGTTATCATTTAGCGAGTTAAATTTTGATAAAGCTTTGTCTAAATCCTGTTCAACTCCAACACACGAATCCATGGTTAGGCGATCACGATATTCTAATTTAACAATATTAATACAACGTTTTAACTTTAATTAAAGGTACCAAACTACAATGAAACAAAGACGCTTTATATTACAGGTAAATAAGGTAAATATTTTAGACGAAATTAATGAAAACAGACATTTTGCTTTCAGCTGAATTTCTAAATCACAGACAGATACAAAAATTAAATGTCACCATTATCATTATGTCAATAAAATAAAATGGTGTTGTTGAGCGTCTCTTATAGGGTTGCACGTAATAATCGACTAAACTACTAAAGCATCACTTGAGCATGGCGGTTTCATGGCGGTGATTGCCGGTTTATGGAACAACTTTTTTTTCTATATTTGTCTTGTTCTTTTGTCTATTGCCGTTGCACAATAAAATTGTTCGATTTCGGCCTGCCGTTTTAGGTTAGAATTATTTTGTCGGAAAAGTATTGAAATTTGATAATATTGTACTTGTTGGAACGTAATAAACATGGCTCAAAGTAAGCTTAACGATATGGCGGGCAAATTCGCCAAGGGTGGACCCCCTGGGCTAAACATCGGTCTAAAAGTGGTGGCCGCTTTAGGTGCGGCAGCTTATGGCGTCTCGCAGTCCTTGTTTACCGTCGAAGGTGGTCATCGTGCCATCATGTTCAACAGAATAGGAGGTATACAACAACACGTTATGAGTGAAGGTTTGCACTTCCGCATTCCCTGGTTCCAGTACCCCATCATTTACGACATCAGATCCAGACCTCGCAAGATTTCTTCACCCACCGGATCTAAGGATTTACAAATGGTTAATATTTCTTTGAGAGTATTATCTCGCCCCGATGCGATGTCACTACCTACCATGTACAGACAGCTTGGCACTGATTATGATGAAAAAGTATTACCATCGATTTGCAATGAAGTACTGAAATCCGTTGTTGCTAAATTTAATGCGTCCCAATTAATTACTCAGCGTCAGCAAGTCTCACTTCTGATCAGAAGAGAGCTGGTGGAGCGTGCAGCTGATTTCAATATAATCTTGGATGATGTCTCCTTGACGGAATTAAGTTTTGGTAAAGAATACACTGCTGCAGTTGAGGCCAAGCAGGTGGCCCAACAAGAAGCTCAGCGTGCTGCTTTTGTTGTGGAAAGAGCTAAGCAAGAGCGCCAGCAGAAGATTGTACAGGCTGAGGGTGAAGCAGAGGCCGCTGAAATGTTAGGAAAGGCTATGGGAATGAACCCTGGCTATCTGAAGCTACGCAAGATCCGTGCTGCTCAGAGCATCTCTCGAATGATTGCTCAATCTCAGAATCGTGTGTTCCTTCCTGGTAACAGCTTGATGATCAACCTCCAGGACCCCACCTTTGACGACTTGTCTGAGAAGCTTACAAAGAAGAAGTAACATGAGGTTGAGAGTGTGTACGCTAAAAGCCTGGAGCCTGCGACCACTCTTACAGATGTTGATGCTGCTGTACTTATAGGTGGTGTTGCTTCAGTTGTCATTTAGTGCATTTGTCTATGTAGGTAACATGAGCATTACAAATAATATTATGTATAAAGTCAGCCAGTTGAAAATGTTATATTGCATTTTACGTTATTTAGTTGTAGGTTTATAGCATGTATGCGAATCTAATGATTGAAATAAAACATACAAAATTATGTGTTTTAATAATTATTTAACAGCAAACCTGCTGTCCTTAATTTCTACCTTACCCATTTTTAGGGTTCTGTACCCAACGGATAACCAACGGAACCCATTACTAAGCCTGTCAGCTGCCCGTCCATCTGTCTGTCAGTGGGCTGTATCTCAAGAACTGTAAGACTTAAGAATAAAAAAAGTTAAGTTATGGTATGGAACCCTTTGTTTGCGAGTCTGACACATACTTGGCTGGTTTATTTATCTTTTTAATTGCCGCATTGGATACAATATACAATACATGCAGAAATGTATTTGTCAACACACTCAAAAACTGGCTCCAATCCAAGCGCTTTAATGCAAGCTATGAAGTGTAATTTGCACTAGTGTGGAAAAATGCCCCGGTCAGCCTATTCAGTAGACCATATTAATCATACCAGATCGGTAAAAAATCTGCAACCCATTTTTTATGTGAGATGAAATATGTTGTTATAAGCATGTGGGTATTTGTCATTACAGCTTCTGGGCTTCATAACAGCCTTGCCTTTGTCAGGCGTCTAAATCCGCCTTGACTGCAAGGATGTTTCCCCACTTGCCTCAAAATGTACATGCCCAAATGCTATGTGGTAGTAGCTGTTGTCGAGACAACAGCTACTACCACATAGCATTTGGGCATGCAATGAAATGTTTTTGCACTAGTGTGGCAAAACCACAAGCCAAACAACTTGTCTCAAAATGTGTGCATAATAAATAAAGAGTATCCAATCAATATAATTTTTGTGCATTGGTATTGGTTAAATATTTAGTCAGACAATGTGTGGTTTTCTTCTTAAAAAAACATGAGCAGACAGAAATTGTTCAGCTATAACAATGCTCCAATTTCCAATATTTTTCTGATTGTGATTTGCAATATCAAAAACTTCAATACCATTATGTTGAAGCTTAACCCATCAGACACCGAGCATGCAAGACAATACCATTTGGCCCTAATTGGTCCTTGACTGGTGGACAATTTATTTTAGTTAAGCTTTTGCTCTTGCAAAACATATATTATATTTACCACACTTAACACTTCAGACAATCAAGACCTTGTCACTGTAAGCACACAAACCAGTGAGAACTACCATGATAACAAGTTTTAGGTCACTTAGTTACAAGTGTTAAGGAGCACCAGAAACAACAGTAAAACAATAATAACCTTCTCTAATAATTTATTAAGTCAACTATAACAAAATATAACATCAGCAAAGCAATTTACTTTTTAAGAGCAGATGGTTGAGGGCATCTAAAGCTTGCCATCTCAATTTCAGCTTCGAAGAAACTCATGTTGTCATATTGGAAATATTCAGGGACTTTGTAGGCTCCGGTCTTTTTAGGGTCAACGCCAGGACCCAAGGGTTGAGATGCTGGTTGGATAACTTTGCTGCTAAGTCCAGGAACTTCGGGAACTGTCCGACTGGCCTGCGCAGGCGGTGGAGCCGTGCTCTGGGAACCCCCAACACCTTCGCTATAAAATCTAGTTAAAGCTCTTAACGTATTCCTCCTTACAGCATTCATTATTATTAATTTATATTACACAACCCGACGGCAGCAAAAATCTCAATGTTGACTGACAATGACAATTGACATTCGACTTGACAAATGACAGTTTACACATGGTTTACACTTTACCTATTAATTATTTTTCGAGATTTAGAGTCTCCCTCTCTCTATATTACTTTACTCTTTGCATAGATATCTTTGGTCATGGCTACAAACGCCTTTGTCAATACAATCAAGGCACTGTCAGAAATTCAAAATGCATAGGGATGCCACAGCAATAGAAGTAAGTAAAACTGCCAGTTATTCTTGGTACACACGATGCAACATGACAAACCACTTTTCCTATATTCATATATATGTAATTTTGCTGTGCGTGTGTATGTCACTGAACTCCTCCTAAACGGCTGGACCGATTTGAATGTTTATTTTTATGCGTTTGGGTGGTACCCTCCCTGGATGGTTTGGATTCATAAATCAGCCCGGCAGATGGCGCTGACAACGTCTGTCAGATCCGCTAGATTATTATATTTCCTATTTTCCTGGCCATGTGTCATGTTGCTAAATAACTGGTTTTGGTGATGATGTACGTATTATGTACTTTTCATTTTAATCACATGTAAGAAAATCTTCAAATTAAAAACTTTGTTGTTGTAATGATTATGCAACCAGTTAATAAACACCTCTATGCTATAGGAGTCACTGACAGTCCGCTATGCAGAGCCTGCATGGAGGAGAATGAGACAGCAGCACACCTGCTTCTAAGCTGCCCGGTAGTTGCGGATTACAGGGCAAAGTACTTCGGAAACCCAGGTACCCTATGCAAGATAGTTAGTAACACCAAGGCGTTGCTGGCCTTCCTTGGGGAGCTGGGGTGGATCGAATGACGCATTTTTCCCACCTGCACGCAAAATACGCGCTTAGTCGTGGAGTTGCGGTAACCAGCCCGATTTACATACATACATACATACATAGGCAAGGTAACAGAATTTTGCTTATAACTAATGTTAGTAATTAAAAAAAAAAAAGAAGAGGCTACATATCACCGTACCCCTGCACAGTAGGCTCACCGGTTCCGCAACACATGGACTTTAGTGAACCTACTGAGCAGAACAGTATCGGTTCTCTCGCCAATCATCCTACCTTGTACCTACCTATGTTAGACAAATGAATAAATTACTTATGAATAAAATGCTTGTTCATTAAAGGATCATTTAAAAAGACAGCGGGTGCGTCTGTTGCTTCCGGATGGCTGGCCCAAAACCGATAATAAACTATGCTAGCGATATGATATTCTATTCTTTGTCTTCCGTGTTGTGTTAGATTTACCGTTTAACAAAATATATGTATAGTTTTGTTTCATTCGGATACGACGTGAATGGATTCGCCCTCTGTTCGTTAACTTCATTATCATCATCATATCACCCGAAAGATGTCCACTACTGGATATAAGTCTCCCCCAAGTGTCACCACAACAACCGGTCCTGTGCGACTGATCCACTCTTTTGGAAGCGCTACTGAGCTCATCGAGCATTCTTCTGAGGTCTTCCGTAGTCTCAGCCATGATGACTATATCGTCAGCAAATCCACAAGGTGGGTGATGTTCTCCAGTCCAAAACCCTCCTCCCTGTCTCAAACACCTCTGCAGGAGGATATGATTTCGGGGTCTGATCCTGAAGTCAGACAGACTTTAAGGACCGGTTTATTCATCCGCCTTCAGGAGTCCGGCCGTAATTGCGTCCTCATCTGACGCTTTGTTGTTTTGCCGCTTTAGATCCATGCTAATCGCATACAGACCTCAGTATGGTGCCGGGTGACGAAAATCCAATCCAAAAGCAAATAACCAGAGTTCACAAAGACTGTAGTCGATAAAACAATAGATAAAGAAATGGGAAAACATACAGATCACAACGATAGCTAACAAAATACTGCGCGGAGGGTGGTGAGTCAGTGCGCGAGCGCAATGAAACTTGTTCTGTCTGTCTAATGTGCGAAAGAGACAGCGTGTACATGCCTCTGAACAATGGCTCATCCGTGCACCATGCTGTATGGCATCGAAATTCTTTTAATGCCTATAGAAGATGAAATAAAATCATCTGAAACCGTTTGTATTAAACGATTCCGAACATTTGTCTTCATCGATTTTTAATTAAATAATTAAATGCAGTGAAAGGTTATATTATTCTCCTTAGTTTAACTATTTTGGTTACCGTCCGCCACTCTTCGCAAAAAGCATTCCAAATGTTCAGTTTACAATTTATCGAAGTTTACAATATCTCAAGTTATCACGGAACAGAAAAAAACAGTTCTGTGCAAGTTATTTTATAATGTTATGGAGTTTGCCATTTTCCGGTGACATATTTAATATTAGTAGGTAGATAGATGTGAATGAAAATATTTGAGGGTACTTCAAGCAAAATCTCCAAAATTTGTATACGTCGCTTCGGATAATTTCCATTTTCAATCTTTATCTAAACTCAAATAGATTTTTATCACAGAACAGATTATCTGTTCTGTGATAAATTTTTTGAATCTCACCTCGGATGTCTAGTTTTTATTTCCTATTGATCATTCATACTGCACTGATGCAAGAAAGTTCATTTTAACTGAGAGGGCAGAACACAAGAGCGAGCGAAACGAGTTCGAAAATTTGTCCATTCTCGATCCCCCACCCCTCGCTACGCTACTGCATGTTTCTTACTCTAAATGCCCTTTGCGTTCCAGAGACGAAGTAACTCTTTCGAACAAACGCAACCCAGGCACAGGACCTTAGCGGGCCCCGTCTTATATTTTGACATCTCTTTAAGGCGCGCGTTGAACACAACATACTGTCGACCCAGGCCCGGTCCTTGTCGGACGGCGAGCCACCTATTGTTCGCCGTCCACAGGCCCGCGTCTACGGTTGCCGAGAATCACCTGGTGTTTCCCAACCCCCGGGGCGTCTCCTTCTGTTGCAGCGCCTGGGGTTTGACTCTCCCTCACGCGGTCCACCTGCTCCTTGTGGCTCGACGACCTTTTTTGCTCGTATGCCACTGATTTTCGAAGCTATACTTTGAGCGAAAAAGCTCGTCGAGCCATAAGTACGCGTACTTGCTCGCACGTCTGTCACCCACTTAACACTCTGGCCTGGCACTCAGACCACTTTCGGTTGGATTGAACGAAACTAGTTTAGTCACAAAGTCGATTATTAAATTATGAAATCGATTTAGACGCCAAAGAAAGTTGTGTTTCTTATAGGTATTCATATTTGTCTTTTTTATTATAACCAGTTATAATTTAAGAATATCTAACTATGATCATGATACAGTTCAGCTTTCCCAAAACAAGCAGTATTATTTATTCATCAACCGAAAAACTGATGATGGATGGATCGTTACACAGGCATTCTTTACTTCCGTGGTACATTGCGTCTCCTCTAGTGTCTATGGTTCTTTTTCACGACTGTTTTGGATAGTTTACCTACCTTGCCTATATTGCCGATTTTTCGGTCTGAAAGCGGAATATGTGCATAATTTTACTGTGTAATCTGTAATATAATATGTTGTAATGTTTTTCAATCATAGTTAAGTCTTATTGCTTTGTAGGTGTACGTAAAACACAAGTTCAGCCATTTACATGAAAGGTGAGTACAAAAAATTGGTACCTCTATTTTTTTTTTTGTAAAGCTTAGGTTTCACCTTAGTCACACTGAAAATAGGGATTCAATGAATGCCAATGTGTTCTTTAATACATAAATGAATGTTACCTGGTAGTGAATAATTATTCAAACGGTGCTGCTTATGTTATAGTTCATATATATACCTATTTGCCGCTATTTTGTATGTTATATTTATGTATAGCAACTATAACTCGACCGAGTAGAATAGGTCATGAGGAAGCACTACGTTCCATTTCATGTACGAGTATTTTACAATCGATAGAATATTTCCTCTATCCGATATAGTAGGTGGCGTAAGTTTAGTGACCTCAAGATGAAAGTCTAACAAAATATTTCGCAAGTTCAAATTTTGGGTTTTTCCTATTAAAATATTTGAAAATAGAGGCGGGCTGAGAGTTTACACCAATCGTAGAAAAAAAGTACGGAAATGGAACGTTTTTTTGTCTATGGTTTTTTTATTTGGTTTCCGAAAAACGCGAATTGTTTCTTACAAATCTCAATAATTTACATCGAATTGCATAAATGTTGATGAACAGTGGAAGTTTTTGTTAAAATAATCTAAGTTATGGCATTCATGTTGCTAGTCTAGACCAAAATTAGTGTGCTAAGTAACGCGGATACGTGAAATGGCTGCCGAGGTGCCCGTTTGTGATGTATTATGTGAGGCGATGGAATATTTGTCAAAACTCGGTTCGAATTTGCGATCCCGATCTGAGAATTTGAAAGAAAAGAGAATTAGTAAAAATAAGTTAAGAAACGCTCATGCTGTTCACAAAGCTGCGAATAAGGTGCTTCTCATTTGTGAATTGTCAAAAAAATCACTTGAGAATGTCGAAACCGGTGTCCGGAAAGTGCTGTCTTTAGTTAGTGCATCTCAAGAGCACACAAATGATGGCGGGAAAAAGAGTGATAAGAAAATCCAAGATAACAATAAAAAGTTTTATTATTTCAATTATGAGTCGTGCAAATTGCGCATCTCGAAGAAGATTTCAATTGAACATTTTACAAGTGTAAAAGTCGTCGCTAATGGCATGCCTGCTTCCATCCAAGATAAATATCCTGTATTTTACGATTGTAAACTAAAGCGGCTACGGAGGAAACTGACAGAAAAACAGAGTGACGAGGAATTGGGAAGGAGTTCTAAAAGAAAGGATTCATTTAGCTCTGATACAAATCAGGACATTGAAAAATCCAAAAAAAAAATACAAAGTGCGTTTTCAAAGCTTTTAGAATCTGATGCAAGTGAATCTGATAAATCTAGTAAGAATGAAGAGGCCAGAAAAAAAAGTACTGATCCAAGGAAATCATTAGATGTAATGATCAATTCTAATCCTGAGGATGTAATTGATGATAAAACAAACAATACTATCTCTACTGATTCATTAAATACACTAGATGATAAATCCCAATCTGAACAGGGTCCTGATGAACAAAATAATGTAAATTTAACAAATGAACAAGATGCTGTCAACTCAAAGGATGATTTAGCAGTATCTGAACTGATTGAATGCTTTGCAAATGAAGCAAAAGTAGTTGAAGATAAAACAAATAAAGTGAAAACTAAAAGCATACGAAAGAAGTTCAGTAAGATTACAATTGCTGATGACAGCTCAGAAAGTGATGAACATACAAACAACAAACATCAAGACACAGAACAAAATAAACATCAATCCTCTCCTTTTAAAGAAGATGAAGTCAATGTAAAGAATACTACTGCACTAGAACCAAAGTCTAAAAAAAGGAAAATAAGTGATTCTGGTGATAATCTGAAGCCCAAGGATGATTCCGATGATAATTCAAGAGAAACAAATATTAGTGAAAATGGGTCCAAGCCCTTAATAAGATGTGTCAACATTACTAAATTACTTAAACCAGATGTACTTGGTTCCAAAATTAGTGAATCATACAAAGGTAAACAAATGACAAAGAATGATCACTTAATGAAGAAAGGAAGGGTCAGGAAGAGCAGTGCAAATTGTAATAATGTCCAAAAGAAAGATGGTACAGCTAGAAAAACTAATTGTGTTAAGGAAAACCAAAGTGATGAGGAGTTTTGGTCACTAAAAAGGAATGAAGTAAAGCAATTTAAACCTAAGCAATTTAATGTAAATATAAATAAGTTACCTCAATTGACTATTAGCTTTTTGCTCAAACACAATCTTCAAAGAATAATTCATGGATCCAAAACTATTTGTGAGGTAAAAAAGGCAAAGGAGAAGGAAACAGGCAATTTAGAAAGAAACATTGATGAAGTTAAAAATGCCTTACTTAATGAGTCTGGATCAGATGATATTGATGACACCTTAGCAGTTGAAGCAAACAAAGTCAAAAATACACTTCTTAATGATTCTGACTCTGAAAACGATGAACTTGATAAAGTAGAAAAAAATGGAGCCAAAGATGCAGCTACTAAAGATGGTGAGGAATTAGAAAAAGAGGCTGCTGAAAAGATTAAAAGTGCATTACTCAATGATTCTGATTCTGATAAGAATCAATGCGATAATACAGTTGATAAACCTAATGACAGTGTTACAGATAAAAACATTGGAGAAAAAGAGTCTGGCAGCACTGAACAGTGTGAAAATATTAAAAGTGCACTACTCAATGAATCTGATTCTGATAAGAATCAAAGCAATAATACTCTTGATAAACCTAATGACAGTGGTACAGTTAAAAACATTGGAGAAAAAGAATCTGGCAGCACTGAACAGTGTGAAAATATTAAAAGTTCACTACTCAATGATTCTGATTCTGATTCTGTAAAGAATCAAAGCAATAATACTGTTGATAAACCTAATCACAGTGGTACAGTTAAAAACATTGGAGAAAAAGAATCTGGCAGCACTGAACAGTGTGAAAATATTAAAAGTTCACTACTCAATGATTCTGATTCTGATTCTGTAAAGAATCAAAGCAATAATACTGTTGATAAACCTAATGACAGTGGTACAGATAAAAACATTGGAAAAAAAGAGTCCGGCAGCACTGAGCAGTGTAATTTGACTCAAGACCCTGATAAAATTAAATCATCCCTTTTGAATGATTCATCTGATAGTGGGGCAGAATCACCGGTAATTATAAAGAAAAAGAAATTGAAAAGCAAGCATAAAAGAAAGGATGCCATCAGAAGTAGGCAAGCTAGAAAAAGTATTTTTAATTCTTCAACTAGTTCAGAAAATGAAGAGAATTCACAAGAATCAGACAAGGAGTGTAAAAAGCAAACATATAAACATAGTAGACGAAAAAAACGAATTTCTTCATCAGATGATGGAAACAAAAAACAGCATAGTTCAAGGGAATCTGACCCTCAAGACAAAAAAAGCAAGGCCAATTCAGGCAGTGAAGATAAAGATAGCCAAACTATTGACCAGATCGATGGAACCATTGATGAACACTCAAATTCCAGTGTTAGCAAGGTTGGGACATAAGTCATAAGTACATTAAAAATACAATTTTATAGGCTTTATCAGCATTCTACATAAGTCATAACAATTAATGTGTGCACTACTTTGCCATTCTATAATGTTATAAGTGACAATGACTATGTAACAGAAAATTTGCATTTGTAATTTTAAGTTCATAAAAGATTTATTCATGTCTACCTGTGTACTAACTAGCTGTTTAAGGATAATACTGTTGTTCTGTATTGTTGTGAATTGGTAGTTAGCAATTAAATGCCAATTGAAACATATGGAGTTTTAATTTAACAGAAAATGAGACAAGCAACACAAGGTAGTTTTCATTATTTTATACATGAAATGCAAAATAAAGGTATATAATAAATAGGAGGTCTTAGCCCAGCAGTGGGACAGCACAGGCTAAATAAAAAAGAAAATAATAAATAAGTGATGAAAAACTAATGATATTATTTTTATACCTTTACTTTGTATTTGACCTGATTTGTGGTGTACAGAATAAAAAAAAATAAAAATGATGGAAATAATTACAGATGGTACGCTCTAAAGCAAAACCCAGTGGGAGCAGCGGCCAGAATTCTGACAATCAAGATGCCAGTGACAAAGAAATTGATGGGTAAATATTTCCTAAAAATCAAATGGGTGATGGAACTTAATAGCAGTATTAGATAAATAAAATTCATGTTCATCTCTGATAGCTATATAGTTCAAGCTAGTCATTCTGAATGTATCATCAACTCTACCTTTGCATGCTACTTTTTCAATAACAACAAATCTAGTTATCTTGTTGGTGTGGCCTTCATAACTAGGGCTACAAATATTTATAAAGCAAAGATGCATATTATATCATTGTCAATGAATTAACTCCAATTTGAGTGGGTTGAGCTTGAACTGCTGTTTATCAGATTGACAGAAAATATACAAGTGGTTGTTATGATGATGCTTGGGTCAGGTAAATAGGTGGTTAGGTAAACTTAGAATTATCCTATTCAACATCTTATTTGATTCACGTGCAGTCTTGTGTTTGTGTAGGTGTTTTAGGGAAGCCAGCTAGAAGACACCACTCTTGTCTAGATCAAATTGAAAAAAAAAAAACGTAACTTGTTGAGTATTATTTTTAACAGTTGACTAAAAATATAATTTAAGTAAGTACTAGATGACTTTAGAAAAGCTTTGCTATTTATAAAGTCATAAGAAAAAGTCGCAAGTCTCGTCTATCATTTATTCTCGTATTATTTAAGGCCATAGTCTTCTCGACTGCAATTATCTATAAAGTAGTCGAAATGACTCCAATTATCTGACAAGATACGATGTTCGTAGGCTGACGAACTTGAACAGTTTAAACAAACCACATCGACGGCGCGACCCCTCCACGAACAAGACTGGCACCCGAAAGAGCAGCAGATCGAAGCCCACACCGAACATAGGCGAAGATTTGCTGCGCGCCGTGAGCAGCTCTGACGCATCCGATGATGAAAATATCGAAGATGAAGGTACATTTTAACAAACCATCTGCATGTTGGGATTGCCCATCAATTTATGACTAAGGTATGGAAGTTGTAAGTTCTTACTTACTTATTTTCATGCTCTAGTGAGGGGATTAGCATCAGCAGTGCGACTATGTAAACATGTCCAAGTGAAGGCTTGGGTGAAGTGATCACAAAGTGAGCTGTCAATCCATGTTATCAAGATGGAATGACAGTTCACTTCGCACTCACTCCACCCGAGTTTGCATGTTGAGAGGTTTACAGAATCAACCGACAGCAGTGTGATTCTGTAAACATGTTGAAGTGAAAACTTAGGCAACAAGTGAGCTGTACAAACAAGATGGAATGACAGCTCACTTGTCATTCACCCCACCGAAGTGGAGCGGTGAGCTTTCTGTGATCTACACAATATTTGACAAATGCTTGCACTGTCTGGATAGGTTCACTCAAATCTGTGTGTTGCTTTTGCTGCAAGATTTTTTGATGAGAGGCTAAATAAAAAAAAAAAAAATAAAGTTACCAGTATACCCATATGGAAGATAGATTTAAAATTACAAATTCCACATTATATCGTCGGCTTATTGCAAGAAGTCATTATGTGACATATTCACTATTCTGAGATAAACGGTATTTTATTTCGATTTAGTTAGTGGTTATGTTGATTTGCCCATATCATCCTAAATATAATTACGGTGACGAAAAATTTAATGTTTCCGATTAGCCTAATATGTATTTTAATAAAAACAAGTGAGGGTCGCTAACCCTACAAAGTTATTTATTTTTTTTAAACACAAAATAAAAGTTAATGACTTCTGGCTACTGTAGGTCTGTTCGGTATGTGAATTAATTATTTCTTAAATTGTAATAAAACAACGAAAATATAATCAAATGTTTATTTTATAAAAGGGGTTACCAGTATTATATTAAACAAAACAATGCTAGCCATATGAAAAACAAATAAAATTCTTCCAAAAAACAAAATAATATTTTTTTATCACAAAAAACTTCCCATGTAAGTCAGTCTTTGAATAAACAGGTAATTAACGAAGCTAATTCAAATGAATAAGCAATTGGAAATTTAATAATCAAAACGAAATAAATTGTGAAAAATAAACAAAAACAATTCTCTCTTAAAAGTTGTCATAAGCAATTACTCATTCAATAGCAAATATTAAATATTGTAAATACTAGCGACAACTTACATACTCTCAAAAGTTATATAAAATAATACTCGTAGGTAATAAAATTAAAATATTTTTCTTCTCCGTATTGCTATCAGTCATCTTATTTTTTAATAAAAACTAGGAACTGGGGTAAAAACCGTACAAAAACATAAAAACGTTAGATACCTTTAGACTAAACATCATTTTCTGTATCAGAGAATTCTTCTTCAGGAATATAATCTGGACCTTCTTTGTCAGGTAAATTATTATACCAATGGTGTAGTTCTGCAGGTATAATTCTTTCGTTGCACATTTTTATTAAATCTTTTTTCTTTGATTTTGTAATTGGAAGTTTCCTGGTATATGCTTTTTTAAGGGAATAGCTATCGTAGTCAAAAACACTTTCAGCATCGTTGTGCTTGCGCTTTCGCAGGTTTTTAGTATTAGACACAATAGATGTTTCCTTTTTCGATATGTCCATTTCTTTATAATCGGAAAGGTAATCATACCTATATTGGACAATGATAGGCCGCATTTTTTCAAACTTGAAGCATTTAACCTTCAGCCACTGTACCTTTTGTCCTTCAGAGTCAATTGACCTATTGACCATTAAGTTGTTTCTTAGCTCTTTTAGGTCCAAGATATCAGAGTTGCTCATTACAATAGGTTCATAGGGCTTCTTTGCTATTTTTTCTTGCTTAGTTTTCTGTTCGATCTAGCTAATCTTATAACATTACAGAGGTCTATCATAGAAAAAATTGGCATAAGACGCATCTGATTTTCGATAGCGCTATGCATACTATCGACCTCCATATGCGTGTGACCCGATTCTAAATACTTATGTTCAATCACCTCGAGATTGGTAACTTGAACTATGTATAACATTAAGCATAACAGAAACTGGTTTCGATTTTGACCTCCGCAAGTATCAGAAAATATAGATATTATATTTCGGTAACTGTTGGAGGTAGACGTTGGATCCAAAGATAAAGTGCGGTTCCGACTTCATCACTTCCTTTTTTTCCATCTACTTCAGACCATAAGTAACAAAAAACCTTCTTTTGGAGAACGGGCTTCATAAATGGTAGCACTGTAAACGTTTAATTTACGCAGGTAGTAAAGTAGAGAAACGTTACTAGTCGGCAAGTGCAAAACTTTTTGTAAGTCGATCGTAATAGAGTTAAAACTGTTATATTCATTTGCCCGAAGTTTATCCAACTCTTTAGCTTCTCCACTTTGCTCTTTTAAAGACATGTGCTCATCATACTTTTGCTGCAAAACAGCAAGGTCAGGTTCAGCTTTGGCTCGGACATATTTATGGCACATTAAACATTGGTCCTTCTTGGGTCTATGAAAATCTAAATTGTACTGAGTACAAAAAATGTTGCGATACACATTGATGGAAACAGGCGTTCTAGATGCATTTTTACATTTTTCTTGGTATAGTTCTTGGTGGAGATGGAAAGATTGCTATCTAAATACATTTTAGATGTTTTCCTGCAATAATGCGACTCCATCTTAGGGAAAGCCTCGATGTGTTCTTTGACGAATCCTACATCTATTTCTTTTGTTTTATTGACTGGTTCATGCTTGCCACGTCTGTCCTGACCTATAAAAGAGCCTGATGTTCCTACTTCTGAAAATGCCTTATTAAAATCTAAGTAATAAGTCGAAGTACTGGAAAACCAACATGCACGTAGATAAGCAGATAGAAATCATTGCTAAATAAGGAGCTGAACAAGCGTGAAGGTAAGTTAAATAGTAGGCCGCAAGAAAATAAGTCCTAGCTATATAGTGGTTAATTATTATCTACCTACCTGCCATTTTTACTTTCAATCAGTTCGGTAAAACGAGAATCTCGTAAAATGTAGGTAGGTACATAGGTAAATTCAAAGTAAGTGGAAAGATAAGATGGTACTTACATTTTCTGTAGAAACTTCCTCTACAATAATATTAATATTCTCCTTATTATGGTTCAATTGCTCCAACATCTTGCTTCCTCGTCCTGGTTTAAACCATTTATTTCGCTCCATTTTGTCAAAAATCATTAACTTCTTATAACACGCATGGTAGTCAACGTATCTCGCCTCGAACTGAGCGAGCGAGCCAGTCAGCCGCGCTCACGCAAAGTTCTCTTTCGCCCCGCGCAAACCCACCCTCACCCGCGTTCGTCCTTTTTCCCGCGTTCCTTAGACAAGCTGTTTTGCCGTATTTTACCTAACCATGAATAACTCACCAAACTACAATCGAGGATCGACGTAGCTTGCAAGAAGTTACTATATTCTATTAACCGATGTTAATTTAATTAAATTATGGGTTCAAAAAAATAAAGAAGTAACCAAAAACCATAAATGATTTTAGGGAAATCTTAAATATCATGATTTATATAAGATTCATTTCGGTAAAATTCAATAAGATTACTTATTGTGCACTTGTGATCAATTATTCACAACAGAAAGTAATTAAATGCAAATAATGAACTTTATCAAACCTATTTCTAAGCTATTTATGCTACACTTATTTCGATAAAGTTAATTACATGGTAAAAATGAGTTTTGTATAATGTGTATGTTAATATTTTAATAATTATCTATATTTAATAAAAATAACTTTTGCAGCTTAGTGATTTTTTGAAAATGGCTGATTTCCAAAGTTACAGTTATGGATTTAATGGCAAGGCCGTAAAGCCTAAAATTGACTAGATAGAAATTAGTGAGTTTTTGCCTTTTGTAGAACGTGTCAAAAGAAGTCCACTATAGATAAAAACGTATTTAGTGATATTTTGCAGTTAATGAGTTCTTGCAATAAGCCGACGATATATTAGCTAGAATTAATGATATAAAATAAAAAATCAAATTTAAAATTATTAGCAGGTATATTGACTGCCAGTATGGATTGTATGGACTTAAAAGAGACTTAGCTGTGGCCCCTGTGGGTTTGTTAGGTGTTGTAGGGCAGTCAGCAGCTAGAAGACACTGCACTTATCTAGTTCAAAGAAAAAACATATACCTACCTGTAAAAGTTTTATTTTTAACCAGTTGACTAAAAAAAATATATAATTAATAGCACTTCGCCCGCGACTTCGTTCGCACGGATTTAGTAGGTACTCCACAAACTTCATCTCCATAAATCCTCCCTCTATAAAAGGTAACGTGTAAACTTATACGCTTATACTTATACTTTAACGTGTAACTTATTAATAGACTCTCCTTCTTCTTATCGTGTGGGCAGTAAGGTCTAACGATCACACACCCTAGTGTGTCAGTTTCTTTTTTGAAAATATTCTATAGCCTTTGTTCATCAGGGATAATGTAGGATTCTAATGGTGAAAGATTTTTTCAAATCGATCCAGTAGTTTCCGAGCTTATTCAATTCAAACAAACAAAAAAATCTTAAAATCTTTCCTCTTTATAATATTAGTGTAGACTAGCTGACCCGCGCAGTTTCGCCCGAGTCACATTTTCATTAATGCTGCACTCCTATTGATCGTAGCGTAATAGCTTTCCTCGATAAATGGGCTATCCAACACTAAAATAATTTTTCAGTTCGTAATCACTTAGTATCGTAGGCAGTGTGTTGAAATTATGAAAACAGGCTCTATAATATCTCTTTGGCTCGGCAGACCCTGAGTACGGGAAAAGCCTTCCGTGGGACAACCGGTCCTAAACTAGCGAGAGGGCGTGAGGTGCATTGCTTGAGGATAAATAAATAAAATGTTTATTTGTACACATAAAAAATAGGGTCAGTTGCAAAATTACCACTTTTCAAAATGACTACAAGTAGCAAAATGTCCCTTTCTCAGAATGTACCTTTCGCGAAATCTCCCTTTCGCAAAATAAATGTCCCTTTTGCAAAATGTCCCCTTCCTCAAACAGGCATTAATTCCTTTCATCAGTAAAAAAAAACAAGTCTCTTCTTCCAAGTAGGTGTACAACACAAAGGGGTACTGTAGTAATGTTTAATCAGTAAAATGGGTGCATGCAGATATACTAAAATAAATAATAGAAATCGAAGTTTGTCAGATTTACTGCCACTCAAACCATCAATTTATACAAATAAAAAATCAACAAATTAAACTACCCCAAATAAAAACAAAACAAAAAATGAATTGTCTTGATTACGTAATAAACAAAATATAAATTGATTTTATAATTATTACATTTTGCAAAAGGGACATTTCTCGAAAGGCACATTCTGAGAAAGGGACATTTTGCTACCTGTAGTCATTTGAAGAAGTGGTAATTTTGCGACTGATCTAAAAACTATTATATAACTAGACACAATAAAGGGCGAACTGATACCTCCTAAATTAGGCCAAAACCCTGTGTTTTAGGAGCCAAAGTACGTCCAGGTATAATGGCATACAACTGATGTTAATTATTATTGTGCAAGTACTTATAGCTAAAAAACATAAACTAAAGATAAATGGCTCAACTCATGGATCACCAGTCAACTCAAGCATCATTGCTTCGAGCGCCATGGCCTCTGCATGACTCCCCCAAGATTTCAGGACAGGACTAAGCTGAGGAAATTCAAAGAGCATTTCATTAAAATTTATGCAACATGTGGCCAGATTGACATAGGTGGCACACGGTGTTCATACTATGGTGCAGGTGTGAAAGTATGAAGTCGTTATGGTTCTGCTTTATTCAGTGGAGAATGAGGCAATTGTATCAATCAGACAAAATAAGAGAGTAGCTGTAACATGGCATCCGCGATAGATGTCATGAGCAAAAAGTTTCTTCATAAAATCTTGGTATTGAAGAAAAAAAATAATATTTAGAGGTGTTCAATATTTGTAACTGAATATTATGCCCATTTCTTTTAGATCTGCCTCCAGTTAACCTGTCGGCACTCAACGGAGATAGCATCAGTCATTTGGCCAAAGATGACTTACTCGGAGAAAGTGATTCCTCCGCGACACACAAAGATGAACAGAGCGAGTCAGAGGTAGGATTCAGAACTTTAAGACAGTATAACTTACAAAATAAACAATCAATATTGCGAAATAGAGTGTTTATTAAGCTAACAATTTTTTACACTGCATTTAGAATAAATTAATTTGTTATACTTACACTTATAAGTGTAACAATTACTCATAGGCTTACTCCATAAGCAATACAATGTTCAAACATAATGCATAGAGAGCGCGCAATGTATACATCATTCTCAAATTATTTTCACAGGAAACTCACAATGTGGATGATTCAGAGGAAGAAAAGTAAGTTTTTTTTTAATGTAATTTTATCAATATTTGTGTGCCTAGTATATGACGAGAAATGTTGGGTCAATAAAATATAGGAGTTATTTATTTCGCCATTGTACCACTACTATAAATAAATTGGGATTTGAATATCAAAATATTGGAAATAGAAATTTTAATATAAGTTTTCCGCAGCGTAAAATTAAGACGTCAACGCAAGGCGAACGCGATATCATCTGACTCCGAAGGTGGCACGTCGCACCGGAAGAAGCGCGACGAAGATGTGAAGCTTAGTGACTTTGAAGACTCTGAAGACGAAAGTTCTGCGTCAATGAGACGCGGCAAACGGAAGACGAAGGGCTCGGAGAGTGAGGCGTCGGGAGGATCCAGTAATGAAGGAGGGTAAGTTAAAGTACCTAATAGGGAAGATGCAAATACAGAATTTATGAGAATTTTGTCAGTAAAATGATAAAAAAGTATAAAATAAAGACCATTGCAACGTTTTTATTTTGGTTAGTATCGATTTTTAACAAAAATAATGAATTAAAGTAACGTGAAACGGAACGTATATAAAAACAACAATCAGCGTTTGGTGACGTATCTGCTGTTATGCCAACGAAAAGGCACCCTTATGTCTTTGAGTTAGGACAGTTCTTGACCAGTGATAGACATGAGTGACGTCATCGTCCGTTTTAAAAAAGAAAAAAGAAGAAGAAGAAAAGAAAAGACGTTTATTTCCCTAAAAGCGAACTGTCGATTTCAAAACGCAATTTTGGCAATAAATTAAAGCTTTTTCATTTCTTATTTATGTGGTGGTCTATTCTAGATGGAGTTCTTTAAAATTAAAGCAAAAATGGAAATATTGCATGTTCCCTATTGTATAATTTAGATTCCACCGTGAGGAAATTGTCGGACGGCAAAGGACAGAGTTGCGTAAATAAGGGAGAGTGTTCTTTTGGCTAGCAGTGGGATATAATGGGCTAGATAGAGCCTATCGGCTTAAATCGGCCTGCGTTATTGTCTCAAACAGGGGGTTTGAGTAACAGTAAGATTACTGGCTGAGTTTTATTTTTATGCAGGTTTAGTAGTTTTTGAGCTCTCTTGACTCTTAAACCAGTTTTCACATGATGTTCATTTTTCTTTTTATTGGTTTTATAAAAAAAAATGTGTAACTTATACCTAATTATCACAACGAAACAATTGTTAATTAATCGTGTAAGAGCGAAGTTTATCCCATAACAAGTATCTTCGGATGATTTTCTGGGAAGCCCCGGCAACTTAATTGTATAAATTTAAGACAATAAAAACATTTTTTTTTTAGCTATTTTGAAAGATTTGGTTACTAAATTATAACAAATGCATGAGCCATTTTACCTTCGTCTCTTGAATTGCTACACAAATTACATTCCTTTACCTTCTAGCTCGAAGAAACGCCGACGTATTAAATCTGTGAGGGACAGTGATGGCTCTGGGTCTGACACTGAAAATGAGGGCAGAAATAAACATGGAAGGAAGAATATACGTAAGGTAAAATTTCAACATTTTTTTTACGAACGTATGTGCTTATATTTCAACTCAGTATTCGGGGGACAAACAAAACTCTTATGTTATTCGTGACAATGGTCAAATTACATTGCAGCTCATATTTTTTAAAGGCTTTTTAATACAAATGGTCATTACTAAGTATATATTTAAATTTAATTTCTTCTTCTAACATACACACCTACAAACAACTAGACCAATACGAAATTCTGTACAAACGCGTATAAAAACAATATAAATCAATGGCCATCAAAAAACAATCCGCATCGCTGTCAATGGAAAAAGTGCCCAATACACTGGCAGCATTGCTGTGTTGAATGGCAAGCTAATTCTTTGGCCGAAGAAAAACCTAGCCCTCCGGTCATATGAAAAGTCGACTCGATGCGCACTCGGACCACATGGGGAGTGGGTAGCGATGGATTGACGTTATCTCGAATTATAAGCACAAGTAAAGAAATATGTCTTAAATCGTTTATTTGATTGCAGGTCATGGGTAAGAATCAGTTGGAGGAGGCTACTAAAAAGGCGGCGCGCGAAGAAAAGGAGAGAGTTGCTCGTATCATAGAGAGACAGAAACTGGTTAGTATTTTTAACTCTTGCCAAATTTCAAATAATTGTAGAGGTCCCTCTTGGTCCTAGCCTTAGCTCCCTTTTCCTTTTTATAGGGCAACTAGAAAGCTATATCATTTATTGTAAAGTTAGCCCGTTTAATTAGCCATTTCATGTCACTTGTGGTCGACACAAAATGTTTTGCTTTCTCATTCTTCCCTGTCATGTTATTTATTCTATCTGATCTTTTCAATGAATTTTTCTTATCTCGCAACACCATGAATATATGTGTAAAAACGGATATTAATACAATTATTTATATTTTCAGTACAATAACTTGGAATTTGATGAGTCTGGCAAACCGGATGAGGTAACTTTGGAGAAGGTTATATTGGACTTCGATCCTGAAACTAAAGAACCCCTGATCGAGGTTGACAGAGGACTCGTGAAGAAGCTGAAACCGCATCAGGTAAGCCTTATTTGTCACTGAATAAAGACCCTTTTTACTCTATCAATGGTATTTTATGAAGAGTCCTAATAAAAGCACCTTCGATGTGATCGGGCTAGTTTCCTCCATTATGAACGAAACACAGATAATCACATTCTTTTCCAAGTGATCTAAACATATAATAAAATCGTAGACTTGTGAAATAATAAATGACTTCTTATTTTAGGCAAATGGCATAAAGTTTATGTGGAATGCTTGCTTTGAGAGCGTCAAGCGAATCAAGAAAGACAAGGGATCCGGCTGCATCCTCGCTCACTGCATGGGTCTCGGAAAAACTTTACAAGTAAGTTACCATAACATTTTACCTGCCTCATTTTCTTTCAGGCGAAATCAAAGTTAGGAGCTAAGAAAGTTGTTAAAAAAAATCTAGTTCAACTGATGAGATAAATGAAGTTTACCTAAAAGGCAAATCTATACTAATATATAAAGCTGAAGAGTTTTGTTTGTTTACTTGAACGCGCTATTTCAGGAACTACTGGTCCGATTTGAAAATTCTTTCAGTGTTAGATAGCCCATTTATTGAGGAAGGCTATATATATATATATATATATATCATCACGTTAATACCAATAGGAGCGGAGCAGTAATGAAAATTGTGACGCAGACGAAGTTGCGTGGGTCAACTAGTTGTATGATAATATATCTGACTGCTCATTATACCCTTAACGCACACGCTGTGCTCTAACGCGGGTCGCAAATCTTCAAAAGGTTTAATACTCTAATGAAACATGACATATAGTGACTGTCTAGTTTACTCTGTCCTATAAGGTATTAATACAGGCATCAATAGACGGCAGCAATATAGAACGTAATCATAACTTGAAAAATGTGGGTGCTGTATAGTGTCGGCCGGTGCCGTAAAAGAATAATACCATCCCATCACTTCCCGTGGGTGTCGTAAGAGGCGACTATGAGACTCGCTAGAGAATGGGCAGCAGCGTTCTCTGTACACCTCAACACCATTCACTGCGATCACCAACCCGCCTGCCAAGCGTGGCGATTATGGCAAACCCTCCCATCTTGGGTAGGCCTCCCCAATATGGGGGGATTTGCCATAATAGTCCAGCAGTGGACGTTTTTCGGCTGATATGATGATGATGATGAAAATGTGGATGTAATAAACGCAATGGTAAACACGCAAATACTTGCAGGTAATCTCGTTAACCCACACGCTGCTGATCCACGGCTCGCTGACGGGTGTGAGCCGCGTGCTGGTGGTGTGTCCGCTGTCCACCGTGCTCAACTGGGTCAACGAGTTCAAGATGTGGCTCAAGCACGCCCACTCCGACTTCGAAGTCGATGTGTACGAGTTGTCAAGGTAAGAAACGAACTAATAATCATTTATTCAACCTCCTACCAACCCACAGAGAGAGATTATGTTAGGAGTTTCAACAGAATATACGCCAGCTATAAGTTTTTTTTTACCACTAACGTAGGATCGATTATACAAGAATCCTGTGTGGGAATGTAAAATAAAAAGTTTTGCTTTTTCACACTTGAATGTATAATCGTATTCTAATTTTTGTCTGCTCAGTCATAAATCACCTTGCGTTTCTCGCATACATTCTCGACTCCCGACGACGGTCGAGAATCTGTCTTCGAGAGGAAGAGTCTTTACTCCTAGGAAATTCATGTTTAGACATAAAATATCAGACGACAGTCTTAGTATTTTTTATTAAATAAGTAAGAGGGCTGATAAGGTCGAGGGGCACTACTAAAGTGACTATAAGGGTGAGGCCAAACGAACGTAATTTTGTGAGTTTCGAGTCGCCTAAAATGAGTCGGCGGAATTTAGGCTGCATTAGGTTTTATACTGAAGTCCTGTTTGTGCCACACGGCGACGCAAAATGATTTGGGCTTTAGTATGAATCCAAATTCCGCCGACTCATTTTACGTATCTCACAACTCACAAAATTACGTTCATTTGGCCTCACCCTAAGAGTCAAATGCACTGATAAATTACTCGATCTTGTGTTATATCACATCCTGTGCGTGTTGCTATGGTGATAAGCTTTTTGCCGCTCCCAAGTAGCGTCTCTATTACAGTTTCTTGGGGACTTTGTCATATCACTACGAGTTTTGATTGGTTAACACGGCGTAATTATATTAATGCTGGGAATCGCACCAAACAAGCACGCCTACAGCACGTGCAGGCGATGTGACTGAGCTACGCGCCAGTGTCATCGACAAGCGAGCGACAGTCGCTCGCTAGATCGTGGTGGAGAAATAAAAACGGCCTGTATTTAAATGTAGGCTGGTATAATGCCGTCTAAAGTTACAATAGTTAGTCCCGGACAAACATTTAAATAAATCTTGTAAACGTTCGAGAGCATCGTCCGTCGTATCTAGATAATGATCACGGGGTCAAAGCCCTCATATCACGTGTAGGTAATTGGAATTTAACGAAAACATTTTTTTTTGTTCCAATAGGTACCATCGGGTCAGAAATATCACAAAAATAAATTGTAGGTCTTTTAATGAAATAACTTGGATGGCCAGAAAGGAAGGTACTACTATAGGAACCAAAAAAAAAGGATAGATTTGCTAAGTTAAATGGTTTACAATTTCTTTATTTATATATTTTATGTTAAAGAAGGCTTACAGGCTATCAGACCAATGACAAAAGAATGTAATATTAAAAAAGTACATACAAGTTTATATAATAAGAGTAGTTGTTAACTATCCTTGAAAAATGACTGCCAATAGCCCGTCGTCATCAAAAACTTTCATGTCATCAAAATCTCGACACACAAAACTTTCTTGCAATCCCCATAATTTACACATACAGATGGTTTATAAATTTATATCAATAAATAGAAACCTTTCGGTCACTGGAAATTTGTAATGAAATAGATGAGAGGAATGGAAGATCCTGATATGTTGTAATGTATGTATGTAAATCGGGCTGGTTTCCGCAACTCCACGACTAAGCGCGTAATTTGCGTGCAGGTGGGACAAATGCGTCATTCAATCCACCCCAGCTCCCCAAGGAAGGCCAGCAACGCCTTGGTGTTGCCAACTATCTCGCAGAGTGTACCTGAGTTTCCGAAGTACTTTGCCCTGTAATCCGCGACTACCGAGCAGCTTAGAAGCAGGTGTGCTGCTGTCTCATTCTCCTCCATGCAGGCTCTGCATAGCGGGCTGTCAGTGACTCCTATAGCATAGAGGTGTTTATTAAAAGACCCGTGGCCAGTTGTTACGGCTATGACTGAACGCAACTGTTGTTTAGTCAGTCTTAGGGCTTGTTTTGTGAATCGGCTATCTATAAAGGGAAGTGCCTCTTTCGCCTGCCTACACTCACTATGGTCAACCCATAGCTCCTGATATGTTGCACGAACATAAAATAAATTAGGACAAAAGCAAGAGAGATGAGACCATCTCTCTATAGCAAGACACAGGTGAATTTTTAAAGTGTGCCTTCATGGAAAAATCCTAAAACGACGAGGAATAACGAAAAACACTGAAAGGAGTCTCCAGCCCGATTTTGATTAAAACTAAAACTGCGACATATCATCTAACTACTACTACTAATTGTGATCACAATTTTCATTACTGCTCCGCTCCTATTGGTCTTAACGTGATGATTTATAGCCTTCCTCGATAAATGGGCCATCTAACACTGAAATAATTTTTCAAATCGGACCAGCAGGTCCTGAGATGAGCGCGTTCAAGCAAACAAACAAACTCTTCAGCTTTATAAATTAGTATAAGATACTCAGGAATCGAATCAGTCTATTTTGAAAAAAAAAACCGTCCTGTATTATTTATTACACCATCTCATATAGTAACTTATTATATCCCACTTCTGAGCAAAGGCTTCCGTCTCCCTTTTCCACACAACTATGTCCTTTGCTAGCTCTGGCCAATCTTTTCGATAGAAGTTGAGCACGTCCGCCATCTTTGCTTTGGTCTTTCGCGATGTCGTCTGACATTTAATGAGACCATCCCGTTTAACGTGCCCATTTTTTGTTTAACAAGTGGCAGGAATCCGGCCCATTCTCACTTACGGTTTGAGTGATCATTGATCATCAGCTATCTCTTTTTCCCCAAAATTTATTGGGTCGGCTTCCAGTCAATATCAACTTTTTACGTGGAGCGACTGGCAATACTGGGAAAGATAAAAATGGGATAAGGGCAGAAAGATGATGATGATGATGACTGCCTACCAGACCTTCACAACCCAGTAACTGGGTAACACGGTACTCCTTGGCAAGACTGATGTCAGATTGTCTCGCTTCTGACAATCCGTGACGCCTGCCAAAGGTCTACAAATGACAGCCGGGACCAACGGCTTGCTGAGGCTCGGAGGAGTTTCGGTATGTTAGAAGGATCCACGGACCGACCTTACAAAGCGTTGCTTAACCTTGAAGATCGACCAGTGCGGTTGTTATTATAACCGTTAAAACGCCCGACTTCATATCAGTTGTACTCGCAGCAGCAAAAAATAGATACATACTAGTTAATAAAACAAAAATATAACCGACTTCCAAAAAACTGCAAAGTATAAAATAACCTTAAAAAAAGTTTTTTATTTTTCACTTTTAAGTGGTGATACTTGGATGACGTCTTCTTGTATGCAAAAATTTAAATTAGCAAAAATGCTCATAGAATAAAAAATACTGAACCAAACTAAATCAATCAGTTTTACGGGACCAAACAGCAAGCATCCGCAATCCGCAAGGAAATAAAAAGAATCACACATCGGATGAGAAACCTCGGAGTAATCGGTGTACATACATAAATAAAAAAATAAAATACCCGCCGAATTGAGAACCTCCTCCTTTTTTGGAAGTCAGTTAAAAAAGGGGTGAGCAAAATTTAACTTTGGTCTTAACGAGCTGTGGTATTTGGTCGTAAATATACGACTCTGGCTACGAAAATATTTGTCGGATTAATCTGACCTAGGCGGATACGAGCTCCTCGGTTAGAGAGATGATGATGATTATTTAACTGAGTTACTCCCCAACAGGTACAAGCAGAATTCCGAGCGCGCGTTCCAGCTGCAGCAGTGGTTCGAGGGCGGCGGTGTGTGCGTGCTGGGCTACGAGATGTTCCGCAACCTGTCCGCCGACAACAACAAGAAGTTCAAGAAGAAGATGCTGCGCAGCTTCCAGGACGCTCTCGTCGACCCAGGTCAGTGCAGATGTGGTTGCTTGGCTAGTTGCTGATTGTTGCTGGTCGATTATTTAGAAAACTACTTTAGCAGAATCATATTAGAATCATAATATTAACCACACAACAATCTGTCAAATTTCATTTTCATCTGTATCGCTAATGCATTAGGTTCAAGGTTGATTGGGAAAATTTGACAGTGACGGGTAGCGCGGTGTGCTTTCTGATTCTGTTAAAATGGCCTTTTTAAATCCGCTGTCCGCTGCATAGCTATTCACAGTTATTCGATTCCATCCCGAAAGTAATGTTTTTGTTCTGAAAGGTAATTAAAATAGAAAACATGTTTTATTTCAAATAGACTTCTTGCTATCGTTAAGCGAGTACCAAACCAAATAAAAAACTGAATAGCTATGCTGTACTCTGCATAACTCATAAAGTCGTTATATTCTTTCGCGATCGAAAGGCACTATTTAGTGTTTCATAAGGTTTAAAAATTCGTCATTCAATTGCAATGTCAAGTGTATGCGTCCGATTGCGTTAATTTTTTCCAATTTGGCTGCAGTTTAATTAAGCACAGCTTCTTCTGATTGGATAGAGTGAGTAGCTGCATGATAGTATCCAACCAGCCTCCTTTGTATGTTAAGGATTTATCTAATCTAACTAATCTTATAAATGCAAAAGTTTATATTATAAATGCAAAAGTTTGGATGGATGTTTGTTACTCAATCACGCCAGAACGGTTGAACGGATCTGGATGAAATGGAACAGAGCTAGATTATAGTCTGGAACAGCACATAGGCTACTTTTTATCCTCTGAGTATGTTCTCTAGGGATCATGCGGGCGAAGCCGCTGGCAGAAGCTAGTCCTTTATAATTTAGAAATCTCCTCACAGACAGGGAGAAGGGTTTCTTCCTAAAAGTCTAGTGAAAAATGTAATCAACTTTTTATTCCATTTATCATGGATACTTAGACCTAGTGGTCTACTTAGACCATTGAGTCAGGTGCAAATACATAATGTACATAAAAGTCACCAGTGTTATTTAAACAATAATTGATGTGCTAAACAGGACCAGACCTGGTGGTGTGTGACGAAGGACATCTGCTTAAGAACGAGAAGACCAGTCTATCGCAGTCGATGAACAGAGTGAAGACTCGCCGCCGCATCGTGCTCACCGGCACGCCGCTGCAAAACAACTTGAAAGAATGTGAGTCCTATCTTGTTTTCCTACTATTTATTAAATATTAAGACGTGTTTGAGTAATCCACGCAAAAACTAACTTTACATCATAGGCTACTATTTATAAAGAGGGAAGTCTTAATTACAAGCTAGTGGGACCTCGGGTTATCGCCAGTATTTCATTTAATCTTTTGGGTATGAACATATTTTCTGATTGAGTGAAGTAGTAGTCTCTGCACAAGTCCAAACGAAACAGCAATATGAACTTTGGGTGATTCTGTACAAATATTGATCCATCAGTACAGAATTCATTCAACTACTCAATCATGTTTAACAAAAATTGCTTTCTCTGGTAACTATTTAACCAGCGTGGCTGCGTCATAACATAACACCAAGGTAAAGACGTCACTGTCCTCTTTCCTCACACTTATATTAGTTGATACCGGGCCCATCCTTTCGTAAAGGATTAAGTTAGCCGCGCCATCTTTTGCCTTGGCTTTTATAGAAAACCTCAACTTTTCTTCTGTTTCTAATTTTACATTTCATCATGTGATTTTGTCATCAGACTACTGCATGGTACAATTCGTGAAGCCGAACCTGCTGGGCAAGTACAACGAGTACTTGAATCGGTTCGTGAACCCTATCACTAACGGACAGTACACGGACTCCACGGAGGGCGACATCAAGGTCATGAAGAGACGCTCGCATGTGCTGCACAAAATGTTGGATGGGGCTGTTCAGGTAACGATACTGAGCTCTCTCTCTCTCCTTGTATAACATTTTCCCATTGTTTGTGGTCAGTTTTACTCTTTATTCTTCGCCAAAATTGTCTCCTAAGTCGTCGAGTCGTCTAAATTAGTTCGTTGTTGACGACGCACAATTCTGATCCATTTTCAGAAATCTGTCCAAAAATACATTATGTTTGTAGCATCAATTTTCGTATGGCCAAAAAAGTTGCAAATTGTTATTGTGTACAATACAGAATTAAGAAATACGAGTATGTCAAATATTCTGACGTCATGGAATCCTGCATCGAGTTTTCCACAATTGATATAAAGATGCCCAACATATTAATGGACAGTGACACGCCCCCCCCCCTCTCTTTGGGGGAGGCCTATGTCTAGCAGTGGACGTCTTTCGGCTGTTATGATGACCCGCCAAACAGTACCCCCAGATTAGCTGGTAGATACCCTACAGTTGGGATTTCCATAAATAAACATGTCCTCATTCCCCAGCACCAACATAAGATAATATAATTTTTTCTTGTTTCCAGAGGAGGGACTACGGGGTGCTGGCGCCCTTCCTGCCTCCGAAGCACGAATACGTGTTGTTTATCACTCTGTCTGACGTGCAAGTCAAACTGTACCAGCATTATCTGGATAACTATTCCAGAAGGTATGTCTTATACAGAGTCTATGTTTATATCAATGCTGTATCACCTTCTACGAAATAAGTTCTCATTGGAAAGAGCCAGCAAAACCACCTACTCTGTTAGCTTATCTTTTATTTGTGGTGTTTTTTTACACCTGTGCCAAACACTTTGACAACTTCAGTTTTGATGTTTTGTTTTTTGTATGTTATTGGGTTTTTCCATGAAGAATTTAATAGCGCATGGGAATTCTACATACTCGTTCAATGTCTCTGTACACCTCAGCCTATTGCTTAAATTAATTGCTGGTATGTATTTGTACAGGCCACTACCTGGGAAGTCATCAGGATTCCTGTTCCCTGACTTCCAGTCGCTACAAAGAATATGGACGCACCCGCTTGTTCTCAAGTATAACTCCGAGAGATACGAGATCATGCAACAGAAAAAGGTAAGCATACTGTCAGGCCTCCGTCACTCCATGTACTTGCGCGCTATAAGTGCCTACCGCCCAGCCGAGCGGTCTCGGTCCGCCGGCGGATCAAATTCAGTGCGGTTTTCGCAAGAGAAGCGCGCGCATGCCGTTCAATTTTAATAGTGCTGTTCGTTCGTACGCGTATTACGATGCCGTGTGGTGCCTTATGTGCTGTAGATGGGTGTAAATCAAGCAAAAGAAGGGAAGCACAAACATACATACCTACAAACCATACAAGTCAAACATCTCAGTTTGGCCTGTATGTCTGACCACCTCCTTTTTTTTAAGTTGGTTAAATATTTTATAAATGATAAAATTTTTAACTGCCACATAAAAGTCAGAACATATTCACAGTTCTCAATAACATAGATAAAAAGTTATGTTAATTTAATTTTATCGAAGAGGCAGCCCTGCGATTACTGTGGAATCGCGCGGTGCGAAGCAATCACTGCTGTACGCTAGAGCATTTAGGCGCATTTTAGCATACAGTGGTTGTTGACGCGAGGGAGTAGGCAATTATCGTAATAGGTATTGGAAATTTTCTACTGAGTGAAGTATCTGTTATGTAGTAACTATTCAGTAATCTGTGATACTGTGCTATCGTGTACTTGCATTGAGGATTAAAATAGCCAATAACAGTCGTAAATATAGCGAGCTTTAAAAAGAGACTGTCTTGGTTGAGGCCGCATTCTACAAAGCGAAACGACTTCTTCCAAGTTCTGGTCAAACTGATGCTAAGTTTATTCACAGGATTTACTGGACCTCTCTCGAGAGTATGTGTTCAAATTGTCAAAGTGCAAGTCTCGCCTATTTGAGCACTCATTACTATTTTTTCTTTCAACATTTCAAAGTGCTTATTTTAATTTACATGTGTTTGTTTCAGAGGGAGAGAGAAGAAGAAGACTCAGAAGGATCACTAGTAGATTTTATTGATGATGATTCTACTCCAGATGTAAGTTGTGTTCCTAGCTTCGTCTATATATTTTCTTGAAATTTCATTAATGCACATAAGCTGCATAGTACTGACCGTATGTGTCAATGGAGCCATCAAATAACTATGCAAGATAATGTAATTGAGAGAGTTTCTGATACACAAAAATATCGTATACTGGGCTCCAAGGCTTGAGACGCCTCATGACACGCGCAATTGCCATCGATATTAGTTTTGCTGTAATTTATTTCAAAAAAAAAATTGTCCAAACAGGAAACTTCAACAGAAGAGTCTTCCGACGACCTGTCGGACGTGAGCGATGACAGCCGGAAGAAGAGCAAGAAGAAGAATAAGGCTAAGAAGGGCAAGTCCAAGGACAAGGACAAGGATAAAGATAAGGAGTCCAAGGTTGGCACGCGTAGAGGCACGCGTGCCAACCCAGGTAACGGTAATGTCGCACAAGCTTTTAGTATATTGGTTTTTATTACTTTTTATTTCTATTTGATGATTTTTTGCTTTGGGCGTTTTGTATCCCTTAGTAAGGGCAGCTTTATGTCGTTTATCCTTTTAGTTGATGCTTATCAGCGTCTAGTTATTCAACTGAGTCCGAAGATTACCATAGCGATATGGCGAATACTATAATAAATAACACTGCTTGGCAGATTTATGGCAGTAAACTATTCAGCAAGAAGGCCCATTGTGTAACATGGGACTAAAATATCTATATCAGTACTTAGTAGGTTCTTTTTTTGACAAAACTTTGGTAACGCTATGAGCTTATCATACATCGTTAAAAAATATAATATTGACTGTTGATATTGCTAGTGCGGCGGAAAAAATTACTGATATGTATGTATTTTTTATAGGGCCACTTTGGAATGAAGTTCCTTTTTAGAAACATTAACTTGATATTCTTTAGCATTCATTTCACGTCGATTAACGCGCCATTGCAAAACAATCATGAAACGTAAATCCTCTGTGCAGTTAGTATATGTTATTATTTGATCGGCAGTGGACGCCGAGGACGAAGACGCCGACGTGACGGAAGTCGTGGAAGCGCGCAACGAGAACCCCACGGAGTGGTGGATCAAGTTGGTAGAGGAGGACGAGCTGGACGACGTGCGCAACTCGCACAAGCTGGTGCTGCTGTTCGACATACTGCGCCAGTGCGAGGCCATCGGGGACAAACTGTGAGCTATAGCTTTGGCCTGCCAGGATTGCGGGATGTGATCGAAAGAGTAACCGCGCCCCAAACAGCATTAGGATGACCACGGATGGGTTGTAGTCAGTAAGAGTCTGACACTCCCTTCTGCTCCGCCTAGAGCGGAAGGATTCACTTGATGATTTACCATCCTTAAAAACGGTTTTGCCCGGGGTTTCTTTCGCAATCATGTAGATTCCCTCCTAACTTCTAGCAGCAGTAGTAAACTTATTTTCGCTTTTGCTAACGACGATGAGTAGAATAAGAATTTTAACAAAGCAATAATATTAATAAGTCTCAAAGCTATATTATCAACATTTATCAAAGTAATTCTGCATGTTTCCGGTGAGAAGAGGAAGAGTTTAAAAAAGGCGTTTCATTCACATAAAAGCTCTGGCAAGAGATTTTGAATAAGTCATACCAGACTTGTGACAGTCACGGCCCATAGTATCAAAAATCAAATAAAAATGTTTATTAGTAAGAAAATTTACCAGGGAAAAAAACCGAAACCTCAAAAAACACGAAATGGCCTAGTAGACAGTGCTATATATTATGTTATGTAAGTTTGTGCGTAAATGACTGAATTTGTGTGTTTGTCATCAGATTGGTGTTCTCGCAGTCGCTGTACTCTCTAGATCTCATCGAGCACTTCCTGGGCAAAGTGGATGAGGCCACGCAAGAGGGACGCATCGACGACAAGCTGGGGAGGCATGTCGGTAAGGAGATTAGCGACATATCTATTTGTTGTTGAATGAAAGAAAAACAAAATTGGCCTAGTGCTAGTCGGACTCTCGTGCAAACATGTTATTTTAACAATATAGACTTCTTATAAGTTTTCCTGTAATCTATAGGTAAAGATCTATTATCTCCATTTTTTTTTTTCATAATTTTAGGCTAGTTTCGGAGATAAGGTGGGGAATGGTAATTTTTCGTAATTTCTTGAATAACTTCAAAACGATTACCCAAAATTTCAAATTTCAACAGAATCGGTCCAGTGGATCCGGATAAAAATGGCTGTGACAGACGGACAAACAGACACCCGAGTGATCCCATAAGGGTTCCGTTTTTTGTTCGGAACCCTAACAAGACAATTACGAGTCTATGTATAAGTAGTAGTAGTAAATCTGACCTAAGTATTTGATTTTAATATCAACTTGATACCTCCGATAAAAAGGGTTTTGACAGAGTGACATACAGACAGATTCCGTTTTTTCCTATTGAGGTACGAAATACAAAACGATTAGTTATAGTGGTTTTTTTACGACTCGCGTTAATTTTTTTGAAGCGTATAATAGTAGAGCGCCACACGACAATTCGCTGTATGAGCATTATTGGCTTCATATTTTCTTTTCAAATCCATTGAAGCCTGATGATTAATGTTGATGAACAGGTTCTTGGTCACCGGGTGTGGACTACTTCCGGCTGGACGGCTCCACGTCCTGCGAGAACAGGTCCATCTGGTGCAAGAACTTCAACAGAGAAGACAACCCGAGAGCGAGGTCAGTATACATATATTTATAGAACAATGATGATACGGTTTAGCTATAGCACCTTGCCGTAGATTGCGTGTGTACGTTAATGTTTATTGATCTTTTGATGTATACAGTTTTTCTGTTTGAGGGTTCCGAGTACAGCTAACCTAGAACATTTATAGGAAAAGCATCTTTAAAAGTTTTCGTCCGATTGAGTAAAATAGAATAGCTTATCGTGAAGTATTGGAGCGTGTAAAGATGGTCCCGTGCGCTGCAGACTGTTCCTGATCTCCACGCGCGCGGGCGGGCTGGGCATCAACCTGGTGGCCGCCAACCGCGTCGTCATCTTCGACGTGTCGTGGAACCCCTCGCACGACGTGCAGAGCATCTTCAGGGTCTACCGCTTCGGCCAGAAGAAGCCTTGCTATGTCTACCGGTTTTTGGCTATGGTGAGTTGTCTTTAGTATGAAGTATTACTTAAGGTTGCTTAACACATTCACTGCCGCGTCGGTCACCGGTGACCGACCAACAATACATTTTCTAAGGTGCCTATTTGTCTGGCAGACAATGCTTTAAAGTTGTACAAATTGGTTGCAGGTTGCTTATATAAAGAAATTTACAAAGAAAAACTTGATTCGATTTAATTTCACCAAGTATAAATGTCCAGCTAAAATGTATCTATTCCATGGAGATTATTAACATCTTACTGAGCAGATTTTATGGAAGCCTCTGACTCAAGAACATTAAGAATATAGAATATATGTTTATAGAATCTTTAAGCTTTATATTAAAAGTTTGAAAAACACGAATGTTATAGATATGATAAAACCTGTTTATAGAAAAGCTTTAAAATAAAATTAATTATTGAAACATTATCGTTACCGTACCAACTCGAACGTTCTTTGTATGAAACTTCCTACTGTAGCGCACACTAATCGGAATCGTAACGTGATCGTCTCGCCTCGAGACAAGTGCGGTGACGCCTAGCCGTAGCCGAGTTGACGTACCAAAGCTGCTGATCCGTTTTGGTTACGTGCTTACGTAAGGTTGTCGCCTGTTTGACTGCTAGGCAAAAGGCGATACGGTTACGATCCCTTTCCGAGTTGATACCTGTGCTATGTCCTTCTTTATACGTCTTAGAAATAGCCGTGGACATAACTCAACCTTACATCTGACAGGGTACAATGGAAGAAAAGATCTACGAGCGGCAAGTAACCAAGCAAGCGATCTCCAAACGCGTGATCGACGAGCAGCAGATCGACCGCCACTACGCCGAGAATGACCTGGCCGAGCTGTACAAGTTCGAGGCCAGGCCCGCGGAGCCGCGCGCGCTGCCCACGCTGCCCAAGGACCGCCTGTTCGCCGAGATGCTGAGGGAGCATGAGGCCCAGGTACTATACTAACAAGTTCGAGGCCAGGCCCGCGGAGCCGCGCGCGCTGCCCACGCTGCCCAAGGACCGCCTGTTCGCCGAGATGCTGAGGGAGCATGAGGCCCAGGTACTATACTAACAAGTTCGAGGCCAGGCCCGCGGAGCCGCGCGCGCTGCCCACGCTGCCCAAGGACCGCCTGTTCGCCGAGATGCTGAGGGAGCATGAGGCCCAGGTACTATACTAACAAGTTCGAGGCCAGGCCCGCGGAGCCGCGCGCGCTGCCCACGCTGCCCAAGGACCGCCTGTTCGCCGAGATGCTGAGGGAGCATGAGGCCCAGGTACTATACTAACAAGTTCGAGGCCAGGCCCGCGGAGCCGCGCGCGCTGCCCACGCTGCCCAAGGACCGCCTGTTCGCCGAGATGCTGAGGGAGCATGAGGCACAGGTACTATACTAACAAGTTCGAGGCCAGGCCCGCGGAGCCGCGCGCGCTGCCCACGCTGCCCAAGGACCGCCTGTTCGCCGAGATGCTGAGGGAGCATGAGGCACAGGTACTATACTAACAAGTTCGAGGCCAGGCCCGCGGAGCCGCGCGCGCTGCCCACGCTGCCCAAGGACCGCCTGTTCGCCGAGATGCTGAGGGAGCATGAGGCACAGGTACTATACTAACAAGTTCGAGGCCAGGCCCGCGGAGCCGCGCGCGCTGCCCACGCTGCCCAAGGACCGCCTGTTCGCCGAGATGCTGAGGGAGCATGAGGCACAGGTACTATACTAACAAGTTCGAGGCCAGGCCCGCGGAGCCGCGCGCGCTGCCCACGCTGCCCAAGGACCGCCTGTTCGCCGAGATGCTGAGGGAGCATGAGGCCCAGGTACAGTCTGTGACCAACATTATCTGACCCACTTGACTATTATACGCTAATAGTCAAGTGGGTTAGCTAATGTTGGTCACATACTGTACTATACTAACAAGTTCGAGGCCAGTTGAAAGCTGTGTACAGTAGTATTTGGACTTCCGATTTATGTACTGTATATTGTCATAGCTGTGCTGAATTGTCTTAGTCTGTAGCCTGTCACTATACTTATTAAAACATCCCCCCCCCCCAGATCTACAAGTACCACGAGCACGACTCGCTGCTGGAGAACAAGGAGGAGGAGACGCTGAGCGAGGAGGAGCGCAAGGCGGCGTGGGAGGACTTCGAGAACGAGAAGAACAAGCCGCCCCCCGCGCCCTTCCCCACCGCCTGGCCCATGCACAACGGGATGGGTGAGCGCCACCTTTGCCATTATTATTTTGACTCGCAATAATATTGAATATGCGTGATTTTTTTATCTAGATACTGTTTATCTAAAAATATATAAAACTAGCTGACGGGCAAACATTGTTTTGCCATATAAAACAAACCAGCGCGGCGAACAAAAGCACTCGCTTATAGCCGAGCAACAAAACTATCAGAACTACAAACTCGCCGCTCGCCAAATCGTATCTAGTTCCTAGCTTTACTCGCTTCTCGCTGATCGTCGGCGGTGAAACTAGTGCCTAATCCTCAATATGTGAACATTAGTTTTCATTGCCTTATCTTTGTTATGTTTCCCAGTGCCGGGACTGTTGGCGCAGCAGCAGCAGCAGCTGGCGTACGCCGCGCTGGCGGCCATGCTGCGCAAGGACATGCCGAACATTAACGACAACCAGATCCGCGACATGCTGCCGCTTATCTACAACTCTAATCCTGGGGTGAGCTGACTACTTACCTGCTCTTCTTCTTCTCCGTGTCGCTGGCACAGTATTATAAATTTGGGTGGCCCAAAACATTGCCTCTTCCACAGCATCGTTGGTGGCAGCACGTAGCTCACTTCGACCGCATGTTTTGGGGCACATAGGGCAAGATAGGTAGAGCATGGTTTGTAACTCGGCTCCACATCAACATCTTGCAGTATTTTTCTCATCTATACTAATATATAAAGCTGAAGAGTTTGTTTGTTTACTTGAACGCGCTAATCTCAGGAACTACTGGTCCGATTTGAAAAATTCTTTCAGTGTTAGATAGCCCATTTATCAAGGAAGGCTATAGGCTATATATCATCACGCTAAGACCAATAGGAGCGGAGCAGTAATGAAAATTGTGACGCAAACGTAGTTGCGTGGGTCAACTAGTGAAACATATTTTGTGTGTGACACAAACAAAACAAAATAAGCATATTAATGTAACTAATCAAAATCAAAAGTCGTTTATTCAAATTGGGCTGAGAGCCAGCACTTTTTGAACGTCAAGTTTTACAAAAGACAGTCCCCCAAAACGCCCGCCCGTCACCACTTCCTAGTGTTTTAGCTGTGGAGAAGAAGTGGCCAACAAACTCCCAGCTGTATGTTACTTTTTAAGAAGTTGAAATTAATATAGTTAGTATGCAAAGTAATTAATACTTGACACGAAAAAACAACAATTACTACTGTGGCTGTGATTGATATAGTATGCCGTGGAATGATAAATTATAACTGAATGATAGGAATCCAGGTAACTAAAAAAAGCGTCAGGAACGAAGTTCCTCAAGCATTTCTTAACCGATAGATGAGTCGCAAAAATCTTACGTGATGATACATTTTCTTCCGATTTACGTCTACCGAAAGTCGCGTTAAGGAACTTCGTCCCAAAATTATCACGGCATCACCATAACTACCTGTTTTACAGGCTGTTTCTATGGGACAATATATCAATTTTTTCGTTGGTATTCCTACTTGTAATTTACTAACACTAGTAACATGAACATTTGAAAGAGAAAAGAAGTTGAAAACAACTTGGCACTGAAGATCGACACATTCAAGAGGGTCACACAAATTCACACATCATCATTTTATTTTCATCACACTGCAAAAGCATAAATATAACCTTCTTGGCTTGCGATAAAAAAAATCCTTATTATTTTTAAGTTTATGAATAAGTAATTAATCAACATATTCACGTTCTAAAATTTATCTGTTTAGATGTTCGGTGGATATGACTTTGGCGTAAGTTTTATGTCGATACTTTATATATCCCTTATTTACTAGATATACACGCCTAGTCCTGACGCCGTTGGACGATTTATTTATGTTGAAAGCATGTCATTTTCATTATTTTGTAGTGACGCAGACATTATCATTGGTGGAACCTTTGATGACGTTGTGTTTTTTTTTGTGTTACAGTTGATGCAGAAAATGAGTGAAATATACAAGTACACTCAACCGGGAATGATGAATCACGGTATGATGAACCCTGCTATGAGTCAAGGTGAGTTTTATTGTTAAATTATCCATACCTATGCCTTTTAACCGAGAATGGTCGTTCACCTCATATTTGAGTATTTGACCAAGTTATGCAGTACCTTTTGTTTCCAGTTATAGTGATCATTGTATAGGAACTAATTCTAATCAGCAGTAGTTGGTGTTAAATATGTGTATTTGTTTACTATACCAAATACATGGAAGCATTACCTGCACTGAAAAATGGCAACAAAGAAAATGTTAGTTATCTTCCTACCTAGAACCGATAATGCTTGCGCAGTTTTCAGGGTTCCGTACCTCAAAAGAAAAAAACTGAACCCTTATAGGATCACTTTGTTGTCCGTCCGTCCGTCTGTCTGTCAAGACTGTTTATCTCGGGAACGCGTGGAGGTCTTCTACCTGGCGTTAATCCCGGCTATTGCCAGGGTCCGCCTTCCTACTTAGCTTCCTCCACTTTGCCCGATCTTGGGCATCCTTCTCAGTTAGGCCATTGGCTCTCATGTCGGACTTAACGACGTCCAACCAGCGCTTGCGAGGGCGACCACGGGACCTAGCCCCAAGAACAGCCATATTCATGCATCCCCGACCAACGTACTCCATAGGGCGGCGCATGATGTGGCCATACCATCGCAGACGACACTCTTGCAGTTTTTCCCCCACGTCACGGACACCAAGACTACCTCTGATGAAAGAGTTGCGTATGCGATCGGATCGCGTTACGCCACTCATCCACCTCAGCATCTTCATCTCCGTGACGCGAAGCTCCTGGGTGTGTCTGCTTAGTGCTGGCCAACATTCACCGCCGTACAGTAGGACAGGCCGTATGATGCATTTATATATCTGCCCCTTGAGCTTCGGAGGCATTTTGCGGTCGCATACAACGCCCGTTACCTCGCGCCACTTCGCCCAAGCCGCGGCTATACGTGCTTGGACATCGTCGTCCACGTTGCTAGACTCGTGCAGCACGGATCCAAGGTACCTGAACGTATCGGACTTTCTGATCAGGTCCGAACCTATTCGGATGAACCTATTTGAATCCGTGCCGCCACAGGACATGTACTCAGTCTTCGCCACATTTAGTCTCAGACCACCGTTTTCAAGCGTGTCCTTCCAAATGTTGACTTTGCGCTCAAGATGGGCTTTGTTCTGATTAACGAGGGCGATGTCATCGGCATACATCATTAGCCATGGGGGCTTATCTTGGATGTTTGCCGTAACTACATCGAGCACTACGTTAAACAAGAACGGGCTAAGAGCCGAGCCTTGGTGAACGCTAACAGATATTGGGAAGCCATTCGATTCGCCAACAGCAGTCTGGACAGAGGACACGGAAACGCGGTACATGTCTCTGATAATGTCAATATAGGCCTCGGGAACGCCCTTGAAGCGCAGTGCCCACCAGATGGACTGCCGAGGTATACAGTCGAAGGCCTTCTGCAGGTCTAAAAAGGCCATATGCAAAGCTCTCCTTCTCTCTCTGTAAGCCTCAGCCAGATTCCGTAAGGCGAATACTGCGTCCATGGTGCTGTTACCCGCCCGGAAGCCATATTGACACTCAGAGACAGTACACTCGCTACGGAGCCGTGTGTCAAAGATGCGCTCGAAGAGCTTCATGGTGTGGCACATGATCTTGATACCGCGGTAGCTACTACAATCCTGTACGCTACCTTTGCCTTTGTATACAGGGATAATCAGGCTAAATCGCCACTGGTTCGGCATTTCCTTGGTGATCAGGATGCGGTTAAAAAGATCCTTCAGAAGGTCCACGCCATGTGGGCCCATTGCCTTCCACACTTCAATTGGCACATTGTCAGGCCCGACCGCTTTCCGGTTCTTCATGTGGCGAAGAGCAATGCGGGTTTCGTCGGGGGAAATAGGGGAAATAAGTCCAAGGTTAGGAGGCGGTTCGGGAGGAAGGTTATGGGGATGCTGTTTGTTAGACAGCTCCGCGAAGTATGTACACCATCTCTCCTTAACAGAGGGGGCGTCGTAGAGCAGCTTACCCTGGGCGTCCCTTACACAGAGACATTTGCTAATGTCCCGTGTAACTTTCTCCCGGGCACGCGCCAGCTTAAAAATAAGCTTTTGCCCCTCCGCAGTTTCCAGCTTGTCGTACAAGGGCGCCAGACTTTTGCTGCGGGCTCTGGCTACAGCTTTTTTGCAAGCGCGCTTAGCCGCTCCATATGCCTCTCTGTCATCCGGAGAGTTGGACCCTTGCCACTGTTTAAATAAAACCTTCTTCTTCCGAGTCGCCTCCTGCACCCCGTCATCCCACCACCACGTCTCCTTTTCTATGGTGTGGCCACCACGAGAAGTGCCAAGGACGCGCTTACCCGCATCGGTGATTGCTGAATGGATCCTACTCCAGATCTCTTGAGCGGACTCATGCGGAGCACTGATCTCGAGATGCTCGACCTCCGCGATGAAGTCCGACTGCCTAGGACCATCAAGCAACCACCACTATGTGCGGGGTTTGCGTTTTTCGGTCACTTTCTTTTTCGGTACAACCGCAAAGTCCAGGACAAGGAGTGTTGAGCCGTTAGGCTTTCACCTGGGATGACTTTGCAGTTGGTAACCTTGCCAATGTGGCACCGTCGCACCAGCAGGTAATCTATTTGGGTTGAGTAGGCACCACTACGGTACGTAATAAGATGCTGGGGCTTCTTCTGAAAGAACGTGTTCGCGATGGCTAGGTCAGACAAAGCGCAGGTGCTGAGTATACTGACTTCCTCTGCATTTAGCTGGCCATATCCAAAACCACCGTGAACACGTCCGTACTCTCCAGCAAACTGACCTACGTGACCGTTGAGATCCCCCCCAACCAAAACACCTTCGGAATTCGGAATAGCGCGTAGTACGTCCTCGAACTCATCCCAGAAGGCCTCCTTTTCAGAGTCACAGCAACCAGTTTGAGGAGCATACGCGCTGATTAGGTTCGTTACCGACCCTTCGATCAGCACCCTAACTCGCATCAACCGGTCGCTGCATCGGTCTACTTCAAGGAGTCCATCCTGAAGGTCCTTAGACAGCACCACGGCCACTCCGCTCCTGCCCGTTGGTGATCCGGTGTACACTAGCCGGTACCCCTGCCCGATGTCACGTGACTTATTTCCCTTCCAGCGCGTCTCCTGAAGGAAGGCGCACTGGACCCGACGCTTCGCAAGTACGTCCGCGAGTTCTCGGCAACGTCCGGTTAGGGAGCCAATGTTCCAGGTGGCAAAGCGGAACTTCTTCTTGGGTACTATCCTCTTTAGCCGTGCCCGTACTCGACACGGTAGCCCTAGCCCACTTATCGCAGGTTTAGGGCGATGTGCCTGCGCGTCGTTATGCGGCGACGCCCTAGCCCGAGTACCCGTTTTCAACTTCTTGTCCATTTGATTATTTGGCTGAAGTTGGTTTTACGTGGGGCGACCAGCCGTCTGACCCCCACAACCCTACGAGAGGGAAACCAGGTTCGCCAGAGCCTCGTCCGTTGGACAGCAGGGTGCACCGCTAGCAGGTGAGGTTGGCTTGGGTCTTAAGATGGTAACAGACCCCATGCGTGGAGGTAACGGGTTGAAATTATAACCATAATTATTCCACACAGTCCCTTGAAGCTGTGACAAAATCAATCTTCTAAGTTAACGTAAAAAAAGATACGGCGGCATGAACCGCATAAAACGTATATTTTGACACGCTCTAGGGAATCAAAATTCATAAGGTAGAAGAAGGGAAAGGTCAGCAAATTACAAATTAAAAAAAAAACTTCACAAAACATACAACTCTGTTGGTGTCAAAAAACGAAAAAGTAACCAAAAACACCGACTTCCGAAATTAAAGTTGTTTTCTTTCTTCCGAAGTTATTTTGTACTTGTAGTGTTTTGTTTTTGGAAGTCGGTTGTATTTTTAGTTTAAAAAAATACAACCGAATTGAGATCCTCCTCCTTTTTTGGAAGTCGGTTAAAAAATATATGTTATCGTTATTTTAAAGTAATTTGTACCTACAAATTTGTACGGAACCCTTGGTGGGTGAGTCCGACTGGAACTTGACCAGTTTTTAGAGCTATGGTGTTGGTGCATGAGGCGCCTAGATATATATAATAGTGGTGCGCGACGTGCGCGTGTTGCAGCCAGCGCGGCTGCAGGCGGCACGTCGGCGCTGCAGTACGAGCCGCCGTGGCAGCGTCAGCAGCAGCAGCAGAACCAGATGCGTCTGCAGCAGCTCATGCAGCAGAATGTGAGTGTGCGCCGACCTACCCACCTATTCTAGTAGATCTAATACTAAACTAAAGTGCGTGCACGGCCTGGTTGATGAGCGTCAAACTGACGTGACATGAACTGTACGTGAGGCCTAAGAGGATTTCTCGTCTTTGCTAAAGCGTCTGGGCTAAAGTCGATACAATATCAGCTAATGCATGATCTTGCTAAAAGGCACGCTACATTATTGTGATTGTGACGTTTGAATTAGCTTCTATCGAATGCGTTACTTCACTTTTACAAAATCAAACAGTTTCACAACAGCTGGGAGCCATTCCAATTCCAGTTTACTATTTTTTTTTTTCATTTGTTTTATAATTCAATGTTAACAACCTGATGACAAGCGCTTGACGCGCGTTTTTCTAATGCGTGTTTACAAACAACAATGTGTCGTTTCTAACGACACTTTGTAACCGCACATTAGCAAAAAGCGCGTCAAGCGCTTGTCATCTGAACTGTGCGTAACTAACAACAGCAAATGGGCGCGAAGTTCTACGCGGGCGGGCTCGGCAGCCGCGACCCCGTGGCCATGGCCCTGCAGCAGCAGCGCGCGCGCGAGATCATGATGGGCGCCGGCCGGCCGCGCGGCCGCCCCCCGCTGGCGCCGCGCCTGCCGCCCGCGCCCAGCCAGGACGTCGTCAACCTCGACTCCGACTAGGCGCTAGGCGCTAGGCGCTGGGTGCGTATAACACTCCATGTAGGCTACTCTGAGGGCCTAGCACGAATATTTTTGACGTATAGTAACGTTAACTATCTTTTGTTTCCTGAAACTGTATTGCCCAGTGAACATGAACATTTTGTATTTTAGATTGTTGTTCTTTATATTGAGACCTCCACCTTTTGTCGACAGGTAGTGAGAAGTGCAAAGTGGACCGAAATGTACAGTGAACGATAATAGGTGCTACACTGCTATATGGAGTGAAGTGTTGAGTATGCGGATCCGCGGGACTGTAGCAGTAGGCGAGTACCGAGCTCCGCGCTCCGGCGGCTCCGCAGCGCTCCGCACTCGAGGTGATCATCTGGCCAAAATACAGTGATATTTTGGAGTGTTAGCTCCATATATGTAGCTTTTCGCCTTAAGGCTTGCGCTCTTAATGCTACATATCAAGAATCTCAGTATTTTATTTGTAGTTCAGACCCTCCTAGACTTTAGCCGTAAACTCTCCATATGATTTCCTAACGGACCGGTGACATCCACATATCAATGAAACTCCACTTTGTTTCGTTAAACTCAACAACAGCGGAAGCCTAAGGCGTAGTTTAGTAAAAATGATAAGGCGCACAAGTTTGGTCATATTTTAAGCTTCGTATAGACAGTTGTGCTCAGACTTGAAATGTGACACTTGTGCTCGCGTGGGTTAACATTCTACTTTCTGACACTATGTGTGAGGATGACGTAGGAACTATCGAACAAACGAAGCATCCTAAGAAAGCTACTGGAAATGCGTTTTTAATACTTGTTCATTGATCATCCATTAATCTATTCATTCCAAATAAACATGACAACTCCATTTCATAAAACAATGCATTAGTAGCTAGTGTTTGCGCATTCGTTACACACGAATGCGCACGGCAGTACTGCCAGCCAATTAAAACGCATCAGAATGCACACAGACTGGAATCTAACAAGTCTTACACACGCTTTTTACAACTATCTAAATGTGTATTAAAATAACAGAATGTATGGATGCTAACCTAGGATGCTTCAGGTGTCAGCTTGATAAATTTTAACTATATCTCTCAGTACAGGAAATTAGTGATAAGTTATATGTTGGTAGTTAGAAAACTTCTGTGTGTCTAACATAGTAGTGACCGCGACTTTGCGCACGGACCTGTATGACCACACCTAATCGGAATAGTGAGAAAATGGAGTGCTAATACATTCCTTACTGTATCTAACAAAACATGATGAAGTTGACAGGACATTAAATTGAACAATGCCAAAATAGTTCCTCTTGTTGTTTGAAAAAGAATTAATTCAGGATTGGTACAATGCACTCCATTTGTTTGCTAATCTGTGTCAAGCACCCACTATATAACAATATAGGTAGCGATAATATATTACTCTACATAATATAATTACTACAACACCAATCTTAAACTAAAATTAATGTTATTCATTGGTTTATGTATATTTCATTAATATTTTTGAGTGTCAACTAGAAACTGGAATACATGATTAACTCTGCACATATTCACATAAACCATTAGTAACATTGTAACATTGGTGTTCAATTTTAAGATTAGAGAGAAGTTATTTTCGTGAAGTTATCACATATTTTGCTATGGTGGCAATGTCAATGTTTAAAACTGATCTATTTAAAATTTATTCCCGTAATATAAATAAGCTTAATTTAAGTTGATTCTAATTCTACTAGGATGAAGGCGAAGAATGAAATGATTTGTAATCAGGTTTTATGATAGTTATTAGTCCTAAATTGGGCCTCGTATATTGTATTTGTTTCTAAATACACTCTGGTTCATTAAGTAGCTCAGTTGGCATACGTTTTGCATGACCTATTCTCAGACCTATACACAAATTAAAAAAATATATATATATTTAATAATTAAAAATCGGTCAAGCTATTTCGGAGGAGTTCAATAACGATTTTGTGAATTAAACCTATGTTTAAAAGCTTTTAAATTACTTTCATACTGTTAGGTTGGATTTTAGAATCTTATTTAATATTAGTAAAATATTTAGTTAGTTCAAAGCTCGAGAATCAATTTTTAGTTTGGGCCTTAGCAATTATTATTGTATCCAAAACTGTGTACTCACATTGAAATCATAGTGCAGTATGACTGTCTTATTTTGCAATTATATTATTTACTGATCCTGTTACGTCACTGTGGGATTATTTAAGTGATGGTTTTGTGACTGTATTTATTTGCCTGCTGTTGATCAGGCGGTTTAGTTGTGATATTGCCTAATATTAAATTTTTGTATACGTTTATTTTAAACAAGTCATGGAGGTGACTTTAATGTTAGATGCAACAATCTATACTTAGCTATATATTTTAGAATACTTTAGCTTAACATAGAAATTGTAGTGCATTTTGAATTTGTGAGCTGACATTTTGTTTATGAGAAATTCTCAATGTGTTATTTTAATTTTGGATTAATTTACAGATTTTTTCTATGCTTAAAATGTTATTTATAATTTTAAAACAGTTATGTTAATAAATGAGCAGTATTTCAGTTAGTTATAAGGTCATGTTATATCCTTATCACCGCACACCCTATAGTTTATTTTTGTTTTTATACAACTACCTAGCAATAGTGTTGCTACATGAATATTGTGAGGTTGCTACACAAGTGAGGACTGCTGTAATTGTTTTATTATTTATGTAATATATAATATAATTGTAACTGTAGAGAACTTCCTATTATTTTGTAGTACAATCAAAGTATAATAAATGATTCAAAATGTGTAAAATATGTTTTATTTTCATTCTTTTAACACGGAACATGTGCCATTGAAGTTGGGGGCAAAAGCGAGTATGGTCATATAATATAAATTATATTCTTTAGTGGAACTAATGTCATTTTTGTTGATGATTTCTGAAAAAGGGTTCTATTAAAAAAATATTAAAAAATAAGACAATGTCTCTAACATTGTCTTATTTTTTACATAGACTTCTATGACATATCGACTGCAAGCAAGCAATACCTCCTATCTGACTCCGGGTGGATTTTAAAGGGGAACAATAAAACTTAATAAAAACCTTATTCCGAGGTATAATGAGATACTGAAAATCCAAGTTTTCTTTTTTTATGTATAGTTTTGATTAATAAAGTTTTTTTGTTTTTATTTTGAGTCTAAGGGTAGTTTATGGTAGATACGAGTTATTGGTATGGAAAATCTGATGCAAATATTGCAGATAGAATTTATTGGTATTAAAGTTCTAAATAAAAACAAGTAATTTAATGAATCATTTAATGAAAATAATCTTATAATTCTTCATAATTATGGTAATTATTTGTAATCACATTATGTTCAATCTAATAGAAAGTAGGTACTTATAAAAAAAACAGTCTTCTCTTAGTAATAAACACCTAGTCAGTCTCGTAATTAACAATCAGCATTCAGTTTAAAACTAATTTTAATTATGCGGTAAAGCATCATAAAATGCATGACAGTCCACCGGAATTACACTTTTCAATTCTTGCAGGTGTGCAAATTTTGTATATATCAGTGATAGGGAGCTTATTCCGATGAAGTTGTTTATATTGTGTTATGATGGGAATTTTGGTAACTCGCTGAGGCAAACATTGCCAATCATCAGAATGACTGGTTTTATACTGTATCTGTCCCTCTGGAACATACATCAATGCTTTTATATCCGTCACCTTTGGGTCCCCTGGTTTTCTCCCTGGTCTGATAGAATTATAACGCCAAGTTGACGTGTCTGTGTAGTTTTTAATAAAATCATAATCAATCATTGTAGTCTCGTAAGGATAAGGTTTTTGTCTAGCCTCCAAAGTTGCAGATAGATAGTGTGCACGACGCCCTGAGGTCAACTCACACCTAGGCTCAAGTAGTGAGGACCGCAAGCTACCGAGCGTCGAATAGCATAACGCGATTCCTACGAGTTTATTGTAAAATAGTTGTTGTAAAATGTTCTTATTCAATGTGTGAAGATTATGTCTAATAAGAATTGTTAATTAGTAATTAGAATAATGTATTAGAGTATGTCTTATTAGAATAATCGTGTAGTATGCAAAAATAAATCACTTAGAACCCCAAATTACTATGTAAACAATGTTTTTAGGAAACTGTCTAATTAGAAATAAGTTTATAAAAGATAACAGTTATGTAAATAGGTAGGTTATGTAATTAAATGATGATTACCACCTGTTTTTTCCTCACCTTATCTCTGCGACGCCCGCAATAGCATAAAAAGGCCTGCGGCGGTGCCGTACGGTTTTATAGTGGTGAGGCGGGGGGAGAGGCCATTTAAATATGCGCGCCGCTTTATCCTCACGCCATAGCGTAATGGGACGTCGCAGAGGTAAGAACTATATGTCATTAATTAGGTATTAGGTTTAGGTGTTAGATAATAAGAGACGCGCCAGCTCATGGCATGTATTTACACTGATTTTAATAAATATGTGATAGCGGGGGTGAGGAAGGGTCCGCTGGCCAGCCAAAACAGAATGATATAAAATAGGTACGGGCATAGTTCGCAGAGTAACCCCCCCTTAGTCCGATCACCATGTTTGACAAGCCGATCCCTTGGGAGAAGCAAGCCAAATATCTAGGAGTGATCCTTGACCAAAACCTCACCTTTGGCGAGCACATAAAAGCGGTACGTTCGCGTGCCGCTTTCGCTCTCGGTAGGCTTCATCCCATGCTGAATGCACGCAGCAAGCTATCCCTTAAATGCAAACTGCGCATCTATACCACGTGCATACGTCCGATAATGACCTATGCGTGTGCCGTCTTCGCACACACAAAGGATCGACATATCCATAGGATGCAGACCATCCAAAATCGTTTTCTCCGAAAGGCCACGGGCGCTCCGTGGTTCGTTAGGAATGACCGACTACATGTCGACCTCAAAGTCCCAACCATCAAGCAATTCATGAAGCGTCTTACTAAGCACTTCATCGAATCTGCAGAAAAGCACCAGAATCCCTTAATCGTATCGGCTACCCGATACGCTCCCTCCAAGATTAGTAAGATTCGCCGTCCTCGGCATACCCTCGTCGACCCTGACGACCCAATCACCGTCCTTCAAGAAAGCTGTAGGGAAACCAGCACTCTCAAGAAACACAAATACAGACCGCGATCCGTATTCCGACCTCGCCGCCGAGGTCCGTCGCGACGTCCCAGTAACGCTCCCCCCCGTCTTTTGCCAAACGAGCCAGCCCGCGAAGCTGAGCCAGTAGTGACAAATATCTCCCTAAATAATGACATGACCCAGCCAGTCTCTTGCTGCCCCCCCCTAAACGACGCCGCTGAGCCGAGGTCCGTACCCCACGAGCCAGCCCGCGAAGCTGAGCCAGTAGTGACAAATATCTCCCTAAATAATGACATGACCCAGCCAGTCTCTTGCTGCCCCCCCCTAAACGACGCCGCTGAGCCGAGGTCCGTACCCCACAGGGGGTGCCCTCAGCGAGCGGAGTTCTAATAAATATATTTGTAGCCTCGGCTGGGGGCCTTAAATTCTAGAGGCCCACACAGGCAAGTCCGGTTTAGTAGTTGACAACCCTCTAGGGTTGACAACTGCGAGTGGCCATCGACAAAAAAAAAAAAAAAAAGTTCGCAGAGTACTCGAGTTCCAGCAGCCTAACAAGAAAAGGCGAACCTCTGCCCGATTGACTAGCCAGCTCCCGCATCAGATCCTCGCCGCCGCCGTCGCCTCCACTTGCTATCTTGTTTCCTTTACTATCTTGTTTCTTTTACGGAGTTCGGGCGATCCCGAATATTATTGGTCCTTCGCAAGCCGGATCGCTGTTCCAGACCAAAGAAGATGGTGCTGACACGAAGCAAAGATGGAGAGCAGACCAAGCGCCGGCAGGACGAGCTGAGCGTCGTCAAGCCTGCAGGAGAGAATTCAAGAGGGAACACAGCTACCACCAGCACTTCGAACGCCGCTACCGACACGTCGGGCACCAGAAGCGGAACCAGTGATTCGACGGGCACCGAGGCAACGACGTCATCAGGAACCGAGGGTATCAGCGCCGCGTCCCATCAGGATAAGACCTCGCAGCGAACCCTCAAGCCTGCTGACGCCCGTTCCAGTCGCTCCGTAGCCTCACGCAAGAAACTCCTCGCGGAGCTAGAGGCGAAAGAGCGTCTGGCCGAGCTGAAGCTGAAACAAGCGAAGATTCAAGCAGAAACAGAAATGCAACGGTTGCAAGCAGAAGCAGATGCCTCTGACGAAGAAGAAGAAGAAGAAGAAGAAGAAATAGAAGATGACTTGGCCTCCGTACGCATCAGTACGTGGCTCCAAGAACCCAACGCGGACCAGACGCACTCAGCAAGCAAAGAAGTCAGGAAAAATAAAGAAGAAGACGTCGAATCTATGAAGAAAAAAGAAGATACGCCTGTGACCAGTCAGCCACTGATAGACGTGTCCACCTTGGCCGCCGCACTCTCACAAGCGGTACGAAGCACGAGGGAACCGCCTAAGTACATACAAGAGCTTCCACTTTACAATGGGGCTAGCGCCGAATGGCTTGGTTTCAAGGCTGCATTTGAGGAGACGTTCATGTACTTCACACGCAACGAGAATATAGCGCGGATACGTCGGAGTCTGCGTGGAACTGCAAAAGAAGCTGTCGGTTGCCTATTACTAAGTCAACCCGACCCAAGAGCGATCGTAGAAGCTCTAGAAAGAAGATTTGGGAGACCAGAAGCACTCATTCACGTCGAAATGGAGAAGCTGAAGTCACTGAGCAAGGTCACTGACAACCCCCGAGACCTGTGCATCTTCGCTGGGCGAATAGCGAACATAGTCGGCACCATCGAAGCACTGAAGAAACCTCAATACCTACACAGTCCTGAGATGGCGCGAACAGTTATTGAGAAGCTCACTCCTATCCTGAAGAACAAGTGGTACGATTATGCAGCTACGAAGAGAGAAGATGCCCCAGAACTAAAGAAGATGTCCACATTTCTAAACGAAGAAGCGGACAAGTGCGGCGCCTACGCCCTACCCGAGTCAGTTGCTGATGAAAACTGGGGGAGGGACAGAAGACAGAAGAAGGTGGAGCGCACATTCGCTATGCCTATGGGGAAGAAGATGACATCAGACGACCTGTGCCCGCAATGCAAGCAAGAACACAAGCTCACCGACTGCAAACACTTCATCGCTCTCGACACGAATACAAGATGGGAGGTAGCCAAGAAGAGCAACATCTGCTACCGCTGTCTCCGAAGTCGCCATCGAAGATTCCTCTGCAGGGCGCCGCCGTGTGGAAGACATGGGTGCACAATGAAGCATCACAAGCTGCTGCATCACGAAAAGGAACCAAGCAGCTCCAGTGACGACTCCGAGAAGAGAGAGACAGCCGCGCCAGCAGTAGAAGTCACATCAGCAGCGCAACCAGGTGGCCATAGACGCGCGTTCTTGAAAATAGCGCCCGTAATACTGAAGGGGCCGCACTCCAGCATTGAAACCTACGCGCTGCTGGATGAAGGAAGCACAGTCACGCTGCTGGACGCCTCGATAGCAGACGTCATTGGGGCTGATGGACCCGGCAGCACCATGTGGATCCAAGGAGTCGGCAATGAGATGAAGCACGACAACAGCAAGGTCGTCGGTCTCAGCATCAGGGGAAAGTACGCAGACGAAGAGTACGAGATAGAAGCCGCGCGTACTGTCAACCGACTTAGCTTCACGCCAGAAACAGTGCAAGATCGCCACATTGAAGATTGCGAACATCTGATCGACATTAGAGATCAGATAACATATGAACGAGCCTCGCCTAAGTTGTTAATCGGACAAGACAACTGGCATCTCATCGTGTCAAGAAAGCTCCGCACCGGTCGTCGTAACCAACCAGTCGCCTCACTCACACAACTCGGCTGGGTTCTTCATGGCTGCCATAGCTCACTCACAGCTAAGGTAGCGTTCTGCGGCAGACTTCAACAAAAAGAAGAGTAACGATCATTAGAAGATTTGGTTAAGAATCACTTCAAGCTCGAGTCACTATGCATCGAACCAAGAAGACCCAGAGAAGATCCTGACCAGAAGGCCCTCCAGATCCTCGAAGAAACCAGCAGAAGACTACCAGAAGGGCGATTTGAAACCGGATTGCTGTGGAAAGAGAAGGAGCTCGCAATACCTAACAACTATCAAGAAGCTGAACGACGTCTTCATTCACTGGAGAAGAGCTATTAGACAAGGATGAAGACTTAAAAAAGAAGTATGAAGAGAGAATAGATAACTTATTCCAGTCAGGCTATGCAGAGAAGGCGCCAACACCAGCACCAGCAGGGAAGACCTGGTACCTGCCCCACTTTCCCGTCATCAACCCAGCGAAGCCCCACAAGCCGCCTCGCCTGGTCCATGACGCATCAGCAAGAGCAGCCGGCATGTCCCTCAATGACATGCTACATTCGGGGCCAGACCTACTCCAGTCACTCCCAGGTGTCATCATGAGGTTCAGGCAGCACGCATACGCCGTCAGCGGAGACATCAAAGAAATGTTCATGCAAATAAAGATAAGAAAAGAAGACAGAGATGCCCTACGATTCCTGTGGAGGGGCAAACGGCGGGAGGGCGCGCCAGAGGAATACAGAATGACCTCAGTCATCTTTGGAGCCACCTCGTCACCATGTACCGCACTGTTCATCAAGGACAAGAATGCAAGAGACTTTGCCACTGACTATCCAGACGCAGCAGCCGCCATCCAGAAGAATCACTACATGGATGATTATCTCCAAAGCTTCCGTGACATCGAACAAGCACGCAAGATCACCAGAGAAGTTGATGGCATCCACAAGAAGGCAGGCTTCGTGCTGAACGGGTGGACATCGAACAACATGAAAACCATCGAAGGGCTGGGGCCCATCGAAGACACCACCACCGTGAACCTGGGAGGCAAAGAAGAGAAGACATTAGGTTTAATCTGGCATGTCAGAGAAGACTGCATCGGGTTCAACACAGGCACCATGAAGATCCCATCAGAACTAGAAGAGAACAAGCGCGTTCCCACCAAGAGAGAAGCGCTGAGTATCATCATGGCGCTATTCGACCCACTGGGGTTGATTTCACCCGTGACCACCCCAGCAAAGAGAATATTCCAAGACACATGGCGTTACAAGACCGACTGGGACGACCCACTACCAGTAGAGCTGATCGACAGATGGAACAAGTGGATTACGTCACTCGACATCATCAAACAGCTGAGAATACCTAGATGTTACGATTATCAACAGATCGTATCAAGTCAGTTACATACCTTCGTCGACGCGAGTGAAGAAGCGTACGCCGCTGCAGTGTACTGGAGAACGGAGCGCATAGATGGCAGCGTGCACGTATCGCTGGCAGCCGCCAAGAGCAGAGTCACGCCACTGAAACCCGTCTCCATGCCCAGATTAGAACTGCAGGCGGCCCTATTAGGTGCGCGACTCGCACAGACCGTCGTGGAAGAGCATGATTTCACACCTACGAGCAAAACCTACTGGAGTGACTCCCGCACTGCACTGGTATGGATCAGGTCAGAGCCCCGCGTCTACAAATCCTTCGTGGCTCACCGTCTGGCCGAAATAGAAGAAACCACCAAGAAAGACGAGTGGAGATGGCTTCCATCCAGAGACAACGTGGCCGACGACGCGACCAGAGACACGCCGGACACCTTCAGCGCCACCCATCGATGGTTCCACGGACCTTCATTCTTGAAGTCACCAGAGTCCCAGTGGCCCCGAGAAGAGAGCGTGGTGAAGTACGACACGGGAGAAGAAAGAGAAAAATGTAACTCATGTCAACAACACAACGGCTGCGATAGAGTTTGCCTACCGGAAATCGAACGATTTTCTAAGTGGCTACGACTGATAAGAGCAACGGCACGAGTCCTACAGTTCACTAACCTGTGTAAACCGAACGAGAATACAGTCACCGCTACACGAAAACGTACTAAGAAAACCGAAGCAAAAGATCCCGACTGGCGAACTACGCGAGCTAAGAAAACTCAATCCACGCAAGAAAATAAGGAAATACCTAACTCTACACGTCGCTATATAGAAATACCTACTTCATACCTACTTCAAGCGGAACATATGTGGATTCGAGCCAGCCAGCGAGAGAGCTACAGCGCCGAGATCGACCGAATAAAGAAGAAAAGCGCGCCAAATAGTTACGATCGCTTAAGTCACCTCAGCGTGTACCTCGACGCGGCAGGCACAGTACGTTTGCGAGGAAGAGTAACCGCAGCGCATGAGATAAGTGAAGATACGTCCAACCCACCTATATTAGACGGTAAACAAAAGTACACTAAGTTGTACATAGCTTATGTACATGAAAGTCTACATCATGGCGGCGTGGAAATGGTCGTAAATGAGTTACGACAACGATTGTGGATATCCAAGATACGACCAGCTGTACGAGATGTGATAAAAAGTTGCCTACAATGCCGCATACGAAAGGTGAAGCCAGCTTGCCCATCAACAGGCGACCTACCACCAGCCCGTCTCGCCCACCATACTCGTCCCTTCACATTCACGGGACTTGATTATTTCGGCCCCATAGAAGTCACGGTCGCGCGCCACCGAGAGAAGAGGTATGGCGCTCTCTTCACATGTATGACGTCACGAGCGATACACATAGAAGTCGTACATTCGTTGAGCGCTGACTCGGCAATATCGGCGCTAAGAAGATTTATGGCGAGAAGAGGCTGCCCCAAAGAGTTGTGGAGCGACAACGCTACGTGCTTCAAGGCGGCAGACAAGGAGCTCGGCGAGGCAGCGCTGGAAGCTCTTCAGCATGAGACGACGTGCCATCACATCGTGTGGAAGTACATCCCCCCGTCGGCCCCATTCATGGGAGGCACATGGGAGCGCATGGTGCGGTCGGTGAAAGAAGCCCTGAAGATCACCCTGAACGAGCGGTACCCGAGTGATGAGACGCTGGTGACCCTACTGACAGAGGTTGAGAACACAGTAAACTCTCGACCTCTCACCCACGTCTCAGTCGACCCATCAGAACCTGAGGCCCTGACACCGAACCACATACTCATCGGACCCAACTCCCACGTACCAGTACCAGGTCACTTCGAAGGCAAGGACGTGACAGCCCGCCAGCAATGGAAGAGAGCACAAGTCCTTGCGGACGTCTTCTGGCGAAGATGGGTCAAGGAGTACCTGCCCCTACTGCAACACCGGCGGGAGCCCACCAGCACAGGAGTCCAGCCCAAGGTCGGAGACCTCGTCATCATCTGCGACAGCAACCTGCCGCGCAACATCTGGCCCCGCGGACGAGTAAGCCAGCTGTATCCAGGCGCCGACGGAGAAGTACGAGTAGTGGACGTCACCACCAGCAGCGGCCACGTTCTGCGCCGCCCCACCAGGAAGATCGTCGTGCTACCAACGGAGTCGCAGCGTGGCGACGGCGGGAGAATGTGCACGACGCCCTGAGGTCAACTCACACCTAGGCTCAAGTAGTGAGGACCGCAAGCTACCGAGCGTCGAATAGCATAACGCGATTCCTACGAGTTTATTGTAAAATAGTTGTTGTAAAATGTTCTTATTCAATGTGTGAAGATTATGTCTAATAAGAATTGTTAATTAGTAATTAGAATAATGTATTAGAGTATGTCTTATTAGAATAATCGTGTAGTATGCAAAAATAAATCACTTAGAACCCCAAATTACTATGTAAACAATATTTTTAGGAAACTGTCTAATTAGAAATAAGTTTATAAAAGATAACAGTTATGTAAATAGGTAGGTTATGTAATTAAATGATGATTACCACCTGTTTTTTCCTCACCTTATCTCTGCGACGCCCGCAATAGCAATAAACAGGCTTGCGGCGGTGCCGTACGGTTTTATAGTGGTGAGGCGGGGGGAGAGGCCATTTAAATATGCGCGCCGCTTTATCCTCACGCCATAGCGTAATGGGACGTCGCAGAGGTAAGAACTATATGTCATTAATTAGGTATTAGGTTTAGGTGTTAGATAATAAGAGACGCGCCAGCTCATGGCATGTATTTACACTGATTTTAATAAATATGTGATAGCGGGGGTGAGGAAGGGTCCGCTGGCCAGCCAAAACAGAATGATATAAAATAGGTACGGGCATAGTTCGCAGAGTACTCGAGTTCCAGCAGCCTAACAAGAAAAGGCGAACCTCTGCCCGATTGACTAGCCAGCTCCCGCATCAGATCCTCGCCGCCGCCGTCGCCTCCACTTGCTATCTTGTTTCCTTTACTATCTTGTTTCTTTTACGGAGTTCGGGCGATCCCGAATAGATAGTCACTGGGCAAATGGATCAAACGGTTTTTCAACTTCCGTTCTATCGCGCTATGGACAGAATCTCCCTCCATTTGAGTGTGGCCGACCTCCAAATATTTTTGAATTATAGTTACATTATGTTGCATCGAAAAATTGAGTAGCGCATTACTCAAAACATTATTTCGATTCTGTCCAGTACATCCGTCACTGTATACAATTATCGGGAGACGTTTAGGGATGCAATATTTTACTAAGTAGTCCGTCAATAATGAAGCGTAAGTTGAAGCTGTAAGGTCTGCATCCACCTCTGTGAACCAGTAACACATTACATGATGCGTAGTCAGATCATAATCCGAATAGTTGTGCAATGCCAGCTTCGTTTTATAATACACCGCACTTGCTGTAACAAAAGGGCATACTTTGACAGCTTGAAGATCTACTGTGAGTACTATACACTTTCCCTCACTAGCCTCCAGCTTGTCTCTAGATTTTTCAGCTCTCGCATTATCCTTACGAATAAGATGAGCCTGATAATCAAATTCTGTTACATTGCCTGTCTTGAAACCTTCGCATTTGTCGCACATATCTTTTTTTAATTGATGTATGGCCAAATTCTTCTCTTTAAACATGCTATTAAAAATTTTCATTGAGTATGGAACGGCATCACGAGTTTCACAGAAGCTTTTATAGATTTTGTAGAGATTTGCTATAGAATGGTAAATTGGTTCCAGAAAAATTTTATTTGTGTTTTGTCGGTTATAATGCGATGGCATTTTTGGCAACGAGTCGAAAAATTCATGTAACACAGCTAATCTTTCAATCCTTAAGGTATCAACAGATCTCACTCTAGATAAATCAGCACTATCCTGAGATTTATGCATCCCGTACTGGCTAGATCTAACCCAGGAACGTACTGAAAATGGCCCGATGCTTAGGGTGTTTAAGAACATCTTTTTACATACCTTTTTAACGCTACTGGTCCCACTAGAATCCGTCACAGTCAAGCTATACTCAAAAGAACCCTTACGTCTGGAATCATTTTGAACAGTACATTTCTTTTTGTTCTTACATACCACATGGCTAGCTACGAATATCTTCCGTTGATCCCAGTTCATCTCATTCCAGAATTTATTAAAAATGTGAGTTCTATCTTCTTCCAATATGTCTGCACACTCTCTTACGCTGCTTTTTTTACAAAACTCCGATTCACAACGCCCTGCCATTACCCTTCCCGTCCGATGTTTATTTTGCTTCATTTTTTGTCCCCTTGGACGCGAGTAACCCAAGTATGGTTTACCTTCCATACGCAAACGCTTATTCAAGTTCTTCTTCCACAACTTCTTATCTGCCTTACGTCTTCGACGAATACCACTGCTCATATCTCCATAAAAAATTTCGTCCTGGTTAGAAGTACTTGGTGCGGAATCATGATTCGATTCATTTTGACATTCTTCAGTTTCCACTGATTCAATGTCTGAATCAGAATGTTCAGTTTCAGATGTATCCAAAGATAGAGTTACGGATAATGTGGTTGCACTGCAAGTTGATCTACTGCTGCAGCGACTTAGATTTAAAGATGCAGGGACTTCTAATACCTCATTTGGTGAACTCGGGGTATCCAACGATGCAGGAACTTGCAATGACATGCTAGAAGTTGTAGATTCCATTACCTCGTTTGGTGGAGATCTGGTATCCGGTGGGTCATTTTTATCACAAAGACAAAGATTTATTAATTTAAGCGTTCGTTCACTCGGCATGTTTACCTATAAAACAATACAAATCGTGTTAGTAAGACGCGTAAATGTAAAGAGTTAGTGACAATAACTTCTATCTGATCAGTCAAACAAGTAGTAGCGACATAACAACAAAAAATCTTGAGATGGAAATACCTCTTAACTATCACTCGAATCTTACAACTTATTTACTCAAGGCAAAGACCGACACGTTTTAATATTTTTTTATAAAATAAGTTAATAATAACCTTTTGTCATCAATTATAACATTCAATTACTACTATTAATATTAAAAAACAAGTGTAATACTTACTTTTTGTCTGGACGAACAGGTGCCGACCGGTTCTCAATACGAAAAGAACTGTCAAATTGCGAGATAGGAGAAATTTCTACCACGTTTATTTGCGCGCGAGTTAGTAGCTATTTCTATAAGCGATTTTTCGTGACTTAGTGGCTTTGGATACTTACGAGTTTTTGTCCCGCGAAAGATCTCCACATTTCATAACAGATGGCATTAAAAACAATTTTTAAACAAAAATGTCAGATAGGAGGTATTGCTTGCTTGCAGTCGATATGACATATAATTTCGTTTTTTTTTTTTCTATGAAAACTTCGTAGATATAACTATGTGGTCGGACTTTCGTTGGTAGTGGTGAAGGCTTAACACGTGCTTTTGTCAGTTTTACGAATATTTTCGATTTTAGTGAACTTTTCTAGTGGGAAACTCGATCGAAAGTGTTCCTTGTGTTTGTGTTCTTGGTACAAGGTTTGTTTTTTTAGCTGTAACTGTCCTCTTTTAACTAGAATAAGCCAATATGAACTCGAAAAAGCCCCCTGATCCTGACCCCCCTGATGAACTATTTGATCTCTCCCCCGGACTAACAATTAGTCTCCCCCATGACACCGAAATAACCCCACAGGATCCTATTATGGACACGGACACATCTAGTCGCAAAAGGGTCGCTAGTTCGCCCCCTGCATCTTCTAATATTAAACCGAAGATTGCGAAAAACATAATCGGCAGACTTTTTTATACCGCTAGAGATAATCCGCCTTATATTGTGAATGTTTCGCTTAAAGACCAACAAACCTCAGGCACAGTGCTACAACCTATCAAGTTTGGTATGTTTTTGACGATAAATAACGTGAATAACATACGTCTCGATGGGATCAAACGTATAGGCAGAAATCGTGTGTCAGTCGAGTTCAAGTCACATCAGGACGCAAACAGTTTCCTTAACAATAAAATTTTATCCCAACACAACTACATGGCTGCCATTCCACAATTTAATATAACAAGAATGGGTATTGTAAGGGATATTCCAGTTGAGTGGTCAGAAGAGGAAATCATCGAAAATATTCAGGTCCCTGAGGGTTGTGGCTCCGTTATCAAAGCCAGAAGGATGAACCGTAAGGTTTCCTCTTCTGGTGTGACTGAGTGGAAGCCCACACAGACTGTTGTGCTAACTCTTGACGGACAAGTCCTACCTAAGCGTGTGTACAGCTTCTACTCGGCTCTCCCAGTTGAGCGATACACCTATCCAACGGTTCAATGCTACCATTGTTGTCGCTTTGGACATACCCGCACACTTTGCAGGTCAAAACCTAGGTGCTTTAAGTGTGGTGCAGATCACCCAGGTGATGGATGTGAAGTCACCCCTGAATTGAGTTTCTGTGTTTCGTGTACTGGCAACCATTTCGCAAATGACAGTGCTTGTCCTGAATTGGGCCGACAGAAGAGTATCAAAGCTCTGATGGCGGAAAAATCGATTTCGTATGCGGATGCAAGCCGGGTTTTCCCACCTGTGTCCAGATCATATGCTGAAGTCTCCAAATCTTCCTTACGCAACAAGGCTACTGTGAATAAATCACAATCCCAGTCCTCAAGTCCCATCCCAATAACCCAAACCTCATACCGTAAGACGGTACTTTTGAAACCCAAACCCCGTATACCCCTTTCACCTGGCTATGATAGACGAGCTCACCTGAACCTCACCCAAAATTACTCCTTTTCCCCATCCAGGAACGGCTGTGCCCTTCCAATGGAAGCTGCTGAGCCAATATTTTACAGACAAGAGGATAAATCGACAAATATTTTAAATTTAATCACAGACATGCTAATGTCTGCTCTTGCAAATCCAACCCAATCTATACCTGACCACGTTGCATCAAAATTGACCTCTATCCTTAACTATATCCATAACATTCCATCCCCTGATATTTCTCCAATGGAACGTGAGGAGTATTACTCCCAGAAAGCCTGATCTTTCTTTTTTAATTAATAAATTTAAACCATCGATCTGCGGCATTGCTGAGACATGGCTCTTGCCTGGGAGCAATTTCAGGTTGCCGTGTTTCGACAGTGTACGTAATGATAGATCCGATGGATATGGGGGATGTGCCTTGCTCATCAATAGCAAGGTATCATTCGCCCAGATTCCTCTAACCTTTGGTGGTGACGACATAAATGTTGTCGCTGTGAAGGCTGAGGATATAAATATTTTTTCCTTTTATATTGCGCACCCACAAATCGAATATCTTACAGTAATTAGAAATTTATTATGTAGCGTTAGTGGACCAATACTTGTCATGGGTGATTTTAATTGCCACCATTATCGTTGGGGGTCAGATACTTGCGATAACTTTGGCATAGGTTTGCTTGATATATTGGATGATCTCAACCTTTGTCTGATCAACGATGGCAGTGCTACGCGCCGGTCTGCACCTGGTCAACATAATAGTTGTGTTGATTTGACATTCTGCTCATCCAATATGTCTAGTCTACTCATTTGGCGTCGCTTGGATATGACCTATGGAAGTGATCACTACCCCATCATAATTGAATTCCCTTCCAAAAATATTCCTTTAAAAGTTTCCCCCCCTCTTTTAAAACATCAATTAAATTCGGCTGACTGGGACTTATATTCTAAAATTCTGGACCTAAGAATATCTTCCCTTCCAGAAGTTAATAGAGATAATGCCCAGAATTGTTTTTTGTCCTTCTCCTCCACTATCGCCTCTACAGCTGATGATTGTTTCCCGTCCAAAAAAACCCAATCCGGTAGACTTCCTTCCCCGCCATGGTGGGATAGGGAATGCACTAACATGGTTAAGGCCAGGAATGAGGCTGAAAAGACAGTCAACGGCAATATGAACCTAGATAACCTTATTGCCTTCAAACAGATACTAGCCAAGTCCAGGAAATTCCTAAAAAGGAAAAAACGCGAAGGTTGGGCAAAATATTGTAGTTCGCTGAGTCCGTCCACCCCGGTTTCGGTGGTTTGGCGGAAGGTAAAACGTTTCAGGAGCAGTTTAGCACCTGCCTCTTCTAACAACCTCACGGAAGAACTGGGATACCAGTTTTTCTCGAAAATCGCTCCAGCTTATGTTCCAAGTGTTGAGGAAACCAGTGTTGACATCGATGATGCAGACAACATTGACAACCCAATGAACAGGCCATTCGACTTAGAGGAGCTAAAAACTATTCTATCCCATGTCAAGGATTCCGCGCCGGGCGTGGACGGATTCCCGTACTCCTTTATTTCTAAAGCTGGTCCAAAAACTCACAAATATTACCTGGACCTGGCTAATTTCTGTTTTACTTCCGGCTACATTCCCACAGAGTGGAAGGTTCAAGTTGTCATTCCGATTTTAAAACCAGGCAAAGATCCTAATGATCATTGCTCATACAGACCTATTGCTTTATCGTCCATACTTATTAAACTATTGGAACATTTAGTCAAAAACCGGTTAGTGTGGTTGGTGGAAAACAGGAAACTGCTCCCGGCGACTCAATTCGGCTTTAGGAAAGGTCTGGGCACTGCTGATAGTGTGGGTATCCTCACGTCAGAGGTCCGGCTGGCCCTCAGCAGGAATGAGTCTGTGGTTGCTGTTTTTCTGGATATATCAGCTGCCTATGATTCGGTTCTCCTCCCTAATCTCAGGCAAAAGCTGCACGAGCTGAGAGTCCCGGCTAGGATTTGTCGCATCATTTGTAGCATTTTTACCAATCGCACCATTCAATTGAGAATACCCGGGGGTGACTCTGAACAAAGGTCGGTCTGGAGAGGATTACCTCAAGGATCAGTTCTTAGTCCCCCATTATACAACATCTATACAGCGAACCTCCCGTCTTCCCTCAATTTCGACTGCAAAATCCTTCAGTATGCTGACGATATTGCATTATTGGTATGTGGCAGTTCCATTCAGGATGCCGTACTTTCGATGAATGTCTCTCTGGCTTCATTAAACCAATGGCTACTTGACAATGGTTTGTCTTTAAGTGCACCAAAGAGTAAAGCCGTCATTTTTACACGCAAGCGTTTTGTACCTTCAGTTGATATTAACATTAATGGACAAAGCATTCCGGTCGAAGATAAGGCTAGGTTTCTGGGAGTAACTTTGGACTCAAGATTGTCTGGGGTCGATCACATCAACAACACCGTCAAAAAATGTGAACGTTCTGTGTCGGTCCTGAAGGCTTTGGCCGGGGTATGGTGGGGAGCTCACCCCTATACCCTCAAACTAGTCTATAATGCGTTGGTCAGAAGCGCTATGGATTACTGCAGCTACCTTATTGAGCCCTGCAACAAAGAAGCGCTTAAAAAATTAGACTGCATCCAGTCCAAATGCCTAAGAATTGTTATTGGAGCCATGAAATCCTCTCCCATAAATGCGCTTCAAGTGGAATGTGCAGACCCACCCCTTCACCTTAGGAGACAGTATTTGGCAGATCGTTTCCTAACGAAAGCTTTCTTCCTCTCATCCCATCCCTTGCTCCCAATTTTAGAACAAATTGACCTTTCCTTTAATAATACTCCCTACTGGAACCATAAAGTTGTTCCCCTATTGATGAATAGGTACAGAGAGCTTAAACAACTCTCCTCGCCTATTTGTCAATATCCCACTCTTCCGGTCTTCTCCGCCGCATACGAGGCGATTCATTTCGAACCAAAAGTCGTTTTGGGCCTAGGGATATCTAGGAATTCTCAAGACGCTAGAGATGACTTCGAGTCAGCTGTCAAGCGTTATTGGGAAGGATGGAATTTCTTCTTCACAGACGCTTCCAAATTTTCTGAAACAGAATGTACTGGTGTGGCAGTTTATTTTCAAAATTCTAAAATAGCTTTACTTTTTCAATGCCCACCAGAAGCATCAGTCTTTACAGGAGAGTGTATTGGTATTTTAGAAGCCATACACTATATCAAATCCCATCAAATAACAAGGTCAGTAATTTTTTCAGATTCTCGCAGTAGTATTCAGGCACTTAAACAAAATCAATTTCACAGTAAAATTAATAGTCAAATCATTATGGATATAAAGAACTTGTTACTTGATTGTTCCCAAAACGGCTTGGACATCGAGATAACCTGGATCCCCGGCCACTCGGGTATTGTTGGCAATGAGTGCGCTGATTCGTTAGCAAAGTATGCCACATCGAATCCGGTTGATCGAAAGCATTACGTAGCTCATAACTACGACTTGCGCAATGGTGCCAAACCCAAGTTATTTAACTCGTGGACTGGAACATGGCAAACTACTTCTAAAGCCAAGGGTCTCTACTACGCTGCTATACAGCCTGATATCCAGCGTAGGCCTTGGTTTTTTAAATGTCCTAAACTGTCAAAGAGAACTGTTTCGTCCCTCTGTAGACTCAGATTCGGACATTGTTGTAGCCCTGTGTTCCTGAAAAAGATTCATGTCCGAGATAGTTCCCTGTGCGAGTGTGGTCTTGCGGAGGGTACTTTAGACCATATTTTCTTCTCCTGCTCCCTAAACAAAAAATCCTTTGACTTATACCAAAAAATTTCCAAATTGAACATTCCTCTCCCAACCAACTTCCATACCCTTCTCTCCCACTTCTCCCCTAAATTAATAAATATTTTGGCCACATTCATAAATGAGAATGATTTGAAATTTTAATTGGTGCGTAACGTGTGTGTAAATAGCCTGTTTATAGTATAAACTAGTTTATGTTTTGTGTGTGTAGCTTGTAAATTAGATTATTTGTCTTACTAACCCATGTGTTCGTCCTTTCAGCCTAACTAACATCTACCACGAAGTACAAATTTCGACGGCCTGCTTCTCTGCTGCCGTCAAGACGTGACACTGGCAGAATAGTCGATACCGGCTCAGTTGCCACAACCGGAAAAAAAAAAAAAAAAAACTATGTGGTCTAAAAAAGAGGTTATTTTTTTGAGAATGTGCAAATAGCACTCTTTCATATGATATACCACATGCCCTAGTAGCCCTATTTTGATCTTTTAAGAATAATGCATTCTTAAAAATCAGTTGCTGTTGCCGTGTTGTTTGCCAGTACACAGATAAACCCTGTGAGGTTTACGTTGCATGGCCAAAACCAAGTGTAACTATAGATTAAGTACATTGGAAATAAACAAATAATAATATTTCTTATTTGCAAAATAGTTGAGTCATCTAAAACTATACCAAATTTCAAGTTGATGACAGCCTTAATTCACGCCATAAGGGTTCTTTTAACTGTTTTGGTTGGTACAGGACATTATAAAAACACTGACCCTTTATACTTTTTCATGCGCATAACTCAAAATGAACAGCAGATTTTTTACATAAAGTGACCATGGCCCCATTTCGTTTTATTTTTTTTTTCCTTGTCATCCATTTGCAAGCGGTCCTCGGACCATAAGCAAATTCGTTCCATGACATATGGTGTTGTGGTGGAGCAGCCAGTGCTGCGCCTCCCACTTATAGAAGGTGGTTCCTCTTCAGCCTTTTTACCACCGCTGTCGGGTTTTATAGTTCCTTAACTAGTGGGTATGGATGCAAGGCTAGGCGTGCCTTATGTTGCCTTTTAAATCGATCGATTTCAGAGTTTACTGATGGCATTTGTAGATACTCGTGGATTTCGTCATTCCTAGCAAACCAAGGAGCGTTAGCTATTGATCTTAGGATACCATTTTGGACTCTTTGCAGGCAAAGTATGTTGGTTTTTCAAGTATTTATGGTGTTTATTCTGTTACACATTGTACATTAGAAAAATTCTATCTAGTTTACTAGCTAGTGTTCACAGGCAACAAACACACCCGAAGTTACTACGAATTACAGACAACAATAACAAACATTAGAGTTTCGGCAGGGCCGAAACTGGCCGAAACCGAACCTTGAAGCGGTTTCTAGTTGTATTCTTTAGTGTATGTATAATCTTAATCTTCATTAGATGTATAGTTAATTAACATATTGATCATAATAAACATGTAGAGGTATAAAAACAAACTTTGGGCATCATTTCTTTGTAACCCTTAGGTATTCTATAGAAACAATGATTTTTATGCCCTACATGCAACATCTTTATAAGACAACAAAAATTATGTACATACTGAATTTGCAGTGTGCTTTACTGCCAAATTATATCGAAGTCTCTTCTTCTTAATCTATGAGGAAAACCTATTTTTAAATAATCTTCAGGACAATTTCAAAAGCTGGAGAACTAATTGTCTTTTAAACAAACAAAACAAAAAAAATACACTCAGATGACAAAATTTTTAACCACCAATCAAGATGTGTTATGTTGTGGCAGTGAAATGTTTCAAGTGATTTGTAAAAGTACCTAATCCATTTTCTGTCAAAGTACATTCAACATGTAGCTAGCTGCTGTTAAGGTGCAGTGCAGACGGCAGACACACATGACACACATTTTATTGTTAAAATAGAACCTAAGCAATTACTAACCTCGCCTCAATTTTTACATACATAACATAATATTTTTGTATATTGTGTGTACATAAATATATAAACAAATAATTTTGTGCACCTCAGACTCGATCGCACAAAAAATGTGTCATCTGCACCAATCAGTCAATTGTAAATGATAAAGAGTTGAGATTGATTTATACTTCATTTTAAAATTTTGTTAGGATCCAAGAGAATTCATGAAACTTTCCTAAAACACACACTTGGTTTTGAAGAGGTAGTTCAGAATAATAAAGTGTTCATACAATTAATTATAATCAAAGATTTAGATTAGGAATTCCAGTCTTAACACCAACAGACACTTCGACATACTTCAGTAACCTGCGAGCCAGAAATGCTGCATTGTCTGCATCATACACGTTTGCAGTTATAATGTCCAACTTCATTTCATTTTGGAAATTTATCAGATCACTAGCGCTGATCGCCATAGCGTTCACAGGGAGTCCACCAGCATTCACAAGCACCACACGCCGAAGTCTTAAATCCGAATGCACTTGCTGTAACACTTTTTTCGCCCAGTCCAGACAAAATATTCTACTTGTGTCGATAGCTAGAATAACGAAGTCGATACCGATCTTTCCGGTTAAGTCAGACTGTTTAACCACATCTTCCACATGAAATGACTGTAAAACAAGTAGTTTCCAGCCAAAATTCCCTTTACTGTGGACTTCTGTGAGAGCTTCTGATATTTTTTCAATGATATCAACAGTAGATGAGAGAACAATCACTGATAAAGTATTTTTGCAGCTTGTGGGGCCAACCCACGGTGCGACTACGACTTCTTCGATCATCGACATATTATCTAACGCATGAAATAAACGTTACTCAACAAAATACAAAAGCAGAACGCAGAACTTTGAACGAAAAACTTTTGTTGTACGGTTTTGTTTTAAAAATTGACGTGAGCTAAATTAGGGTTACCATTTTACCTTTACTTGAAGATGGCATTGAAAATAAAACCGACTAAAGTAATTTTTCTAATCGACCAAATTCAAAATAATCGCTTAATACGTTATTTTAGTCATTTTTTTAGTCGCAAATTTAGGTTTTGGAAATGTATTAACATGAAACCGGTTTTATTTTCAACACGGCACATCACTATTAATTCTGCTGCAAACCCGAGCTGACTATAGAGCTGAGTAGCTGACCCGAGCCGACATTCTCTAATGGTGGGGTGGGAAGTTTGTTTAGTTTGTTTTAGTTTAAGTCTACGGAACACTCACAGGTACCCTATATAAAAATGTACTCTGTGCTCACAGGTGCACTACGGTGGTCGGCAAAGACTACAATATTAATCACAGAGTACATTATACTATACTATATTAAGGTGAATGCTCCAGGGTAGCCCGCGAAATTCAAATATTTTTATGTTTTTTGCAATTTGCCGGTCAGTGTGAAGCTGTATGTGGACCAAATACGATCCGCGACCGTAACGCGTATTTATCTAAAGAATTATAACCATTTTAATCATCAATATAGCCCTCTAAGTTCATGTAGCTCGACAGAATGAATATAGGTAGGTAGTTCCACAAGTCTGTATCAGTTAGGCCACAAGCAATCTTCATTTTCATTATTATCATGTTACTGTTTAATTTGTGACCTATTAAAGGTAAAATAACTGCAAGGAAATAAGGCGAACCTTAATGTTCTTGCTTGTTGTTTATTATTATTATTATGGGCTCAGATGAATAAAAAATGGGTTTAAAGTTCTCAGGTTGGTACCTGGAGTTTTCTAGAATCTCACGGGCGTGAACCAAGGTGAGGTTCTGGTTTATAATTTAAGATTGTAAATGGCTTTGTACTGGGTTGAAATTATTATCATTACCCTAGTCTAGTTGTAAAAATTTCCCAAGTATACGGCAAGAGTTCAATACCTAAGTATACAGCAAGTGTTCAATATTATTATTTGTTTTTTTTTTCTCGGGTCCCTGGAGACCCGGTCCTTTGATAGGCGTACGAGGGGCCGAAGCCAACTGAGCAGAGGTCCCTTAGACTTTTCAAATGGAATAGGACACCAACCGACGATTATCCCTGTATGCACTGTGAAAGTATACCCAAGGACAATCCCCAGTTGGAGCAGGACTAAAGATGAAACGCTATGGGTTTGGGTGGTTTAGTGGACTGATAACCGTTTACTATGGAAGAACTATTGGCCCCTGGCTGACCACTAACAATTAAATCTGCTTTAAAATGGCTGGGGTGACTTGCACACTCAATAAATGGGCCCCCCGAAAACGGTCGCTAGCACAATGTGACGTAGCGCCAAGGGGGCAACATATTCTGAGGTGCTAAAGAAGTGGAGAGGAATACCACGGCTATCAGGACAATCTCGGAAGTACAGTCAAGATCCCTACAAGCATCTTACTGGATTATACATACTTCTTCCAAGCACGTTTGCTCTTGCGAATCTCTACTCAGACCGGCAAGGAAAAGGTGGGAGCTCTGTTCCTCGTCAATGTTCACTCCGGTCAGCCAATAAAGGCAAGCCGGAAATGAGGAACAAGACTTCTCCCTGGAGATCAGGTCCGTGGGGTCGCTACTGCCCAACAGTTTGCCACAAAGCTGCCTTGCGGATATTATTATTATTATTTACACATTCGAATTGGTAGCGCCACCCGTCCGGGTGAAATAAAACGCTCATAAAATTTAACAACATTTTTAAAATTATAATAAAAAGTCCTAAGAAAGTAAACTAATCTTAAATTGCTGTACATTTAGTAAACAAAACAATATTATCCATTGTTTAGATTCCTCCGACACAAAACCCGGGTCCATTGGGTGGCTGTGCATGCACGCCACGACGGTTCATTCGACACGTATGTTCTTCCAGACGACGCTTGACTTCGTTGGCAACACGTCTGTCGAAGAAAAATCGGGGTAGTTCGGCACTCCAGAGTTTTTCAGCTGATGCACTAGAACGAGGCCATACTCTGCAACCAAATAAATTACATTAATTTATCAGGTACACTGTCCACTCAACAGACACAATAGTTAAACAATCAGCGAAGAACACATGTGGTTCACGTTCATGGGACTGTGAATCGGTTATCCGTATTTCATAAGGAGTATCAATCTTGACTGGTTTGGGACACTGTAAGTACGATACAAAATCTACCATATACTTGATGAGCTACTCGTGACACCACGAACGCTGGAAGTCACGATTTTTGGGATTTTCTTAAAAGTAAGGGCTCTCCGTGCCTACTTATTACACATGATTTCATTGAATTGAAGTTTAAGAACCTGCTTATCAGATTCCTGTCGTCAACTGACTCTCCCCACATGCAAGCCTCGCCTCCCAGAATGTCGTTCAGGTCCAACTCTCTGCGGTTTCTCGGGATCATCTGGCGGGGATCCACTGTGTAGAACTTGTCCCAGTCGCCACCGGTATTCAGGTAGTCTAAGTACCATGATGCAGAGTAGATGACTTTGTGATTGGCCTCCAAAACCTGTGGATATTGAAATTAAATGTTTGTAGTAACAAAATAGCCTTTTGGGGCACTGCACAAAAAACAAAACGAAAACCCGAGTTAAGAAAGGTGTTTACGAGTATAATTTCCATGTTATACCTCTATTGAAGGAACCAAAAAGAAGGCAACAATCATCTACTCTAGAAGAACTGTGCATAAAACAATTTCCAACCTCAATTTCTATAATAATCAAAATTGGTACGTTTCCAGCCAAGTTCACGTAAATATCGAGGTCGTCGTTAACAAACGCAGAATGCTTGAAATATCCTTTGGAAATAATAGTTTTGATTGCTAGCTACTAAATCAGTCCCTTCTAATCTTCCTGACAACCACGACTCCTAAAAAATCATGTACAGAAACTACTGACAAATTCAAGAACCCAAAGACCAGAGGACGAGAGCAAAGAGTAGACCAAGCCGGAAAGGATCGATGAAAAAAAAACGCTCAAGAGACCTAGTTCATAGAAAGACATTTGTAATGATCTCAATACAGTTTAATAAACAGTACAACACGCAAGAAGTTAGGTTCCTCCGATGCAGAATCCAGCATCAGTTGGTGGTTTTGCCTGGATACCCCGTTGGTTCATGCGGCACGTATGCTCTTCAAGACGTTGGACGATTTCGATACCTTTAAAGAACTTGTACTCAGGAGTTACGGCGCTCCAAAACACTTCGGCTAAAGAACTGGCACGAGGCCAAACCCTAAAACCAATGAACACATTTTAACAACTGACAACATTTTAGCATCATAGAACTAACGAGAAGTACTTACCCAGTAATAAGGTTTGTGTCATCGAATACTTGACCCCACATGCAAAATTCACCGCCTAGAACATCGTCTAGGTTAAAATATTCATCTCCTAACATAAGCCGGGGATGAAGTTTGTAGAAATGACTCCAGTCTTCGCTCTGACGCTTTTTGTTTAAGTACCATGGTGTAGAGTAAATGACTTTATGACCGGCGGCGAGGACCTGTGCAATCAATAGGTACGACTTAAATATTAATAAAACCTGTGGTTAGAGATGACTGTCGGTAACCTGTCACCGTCATCGGATGGCACTTATTTGATAACAGACTCCTTTAGCACTGGTTTTTCTTGCTTCCCAACGTGAAACACTTAGGTTCAACTGTCGCTGCCATATCGTATAATGCGCCTTATTGCCAGTAGGCGCGCCGGATTGAAAAATGCCGCTGGACTGTAATGCGGTTACCTCACGTCCAACCGATTTCAAAAAAAACAAAGCGACATATTAGCTTGGATCCTACATACGATACTCCGCCGCTTTCCGTTTGAACGGCGACCCTGCCGCCGTCTAATCAGAGACCTAAGTAAAATCCCGGCATTAATTTAAATAGGTAGGCAGACGACTTGGTTTAATATCGTTTAATGACTTGCTTAGCCAAGTAGCGGAACGTAGGGCACAGAGCGAGCGAGCATCGAAATTTTTTTTACCCCACCTCAGCTTATGGCACTTTATGGACTGATGCAAGAACTTCATTAATTGAAAGAGGGCAGAACACAAGAGCGAGCGAAACGAGCGAAAATTCATGCAACCTGGAAAGTTATTATTTTCTTTTGATCATTCATACATAAACATAATCGTTTTGTTGAGTTGTATACAGAAAAGGTCGAAAACACAGACAGTGCAGAATATAAGAAAAATTTTGTACCCTTTATCGGATAGGTTAGATTTTTATGAGGCAAAAAGTTATTTCTATTTACAAATATTAGGAAACTCAGAGATGTTAAAATCCAAGAGCGAGCGAAGTGAGCTTGAAATTTTTTCACTCCATCTCATTAGTTACACACAGTTTTCTACACTTCAGAGTGTAAAAAACTGGATAAATAAAACTTAAATCAAACTTTTTAGTCACGTATAAATTTTAAGAGATGTTCATATCGTCCCGGGACGATATAAGTAACTTTGTTGACTGATGCAGGAAATCATAAGAATTCAGACAGTGTGGAACACAAGAGCGAGCGAAACGAGCTCGAAAATTTTTGTATCGTTTTCGGATAGGATTGATTTTTGTTAGGAAAAACGTTATTTATATTTAGATGGCAATTAATGTATTTTACCTTATACAGGAAAGGTTAAGAAACCCAAAGAACGTAAAATTCAAAGCGAGCGAAGCGAGCTTGAAAATTTTTCACTCCATCTCATGAGGTTTCATTTTTTATACTTAAATACTTATTTATTTTTATAAAAATATGCACAAAAGTTCAAGCACTTAAGTGTAGAATACAAAACCGAGCGAAGCGAGCCCGAAAATTTATTGCACCCTGGATAATTTATCAACTTAATTATGTAGCTTGTAAGTAACAGCATTCAGTCAGAGCCGGGGCCTACGCTGGGTGGGCCTCCTAGCCCATCTTACGCCTGTTTTCCGGCCTGCCCGCCCCGGCCAGGACAAAAAAAGGAGAAGAAATGCTTAAAAATACATTTTCTAACTTTTTGGGAGAAGTGGTGGCCCGGTGGTAATGGCTGCGACTTACGAGTTGTAGGTCGTAGGTTCGAACCCAGCCAGGCGCTTTACTTTGTGTAAATTATTTCATCACCACTACTCTCAAAACGGTGAAGGAAAACATCGTGAGGAAACCGGCATGTCCCAGAACCAAAAATTCGAAGACATGTGACATCTACCAACCCGCACTGGGCCCGCGTGCTGGATTACGGCCCACTCCCTCTCACCGAGAGGAGGTGTGTGTCCCAGCAGTGGGAACATTACAGGCTGATTATGCTTTATGCTTATGTTAACTTTTTGGGAAAAAATTCCGATGTTTGAAGTGCTGCATCCCGACACCTACAGAGATGCGATTTATGCTGAAACTGAAGCCAGTTTTGAGTACTTTAAAAGTATGTGGATTGACTTTTTATCTATAAGTAATACACCGTTTAGAATTTGAAAGCCAAAATCTAATAAACACCGAAAATGAGTTTTCCGAGCACCAAGCATGAACTCATACTCCTGACCGCTATTGGCATCTTTTCGAACAACATCCCAAAAAATCAGGATTTTTTAAATGTACGGTCTATGTATTATGTAGGTAAAAATATGTTTGTAAGTTTCTCGGTGGTAGATTGTTTTTATGATTGATGATGATTTTGTGAAGTTAATTAAGGTTCGAACCGGTCCCCAAACATCCTAGGGTGGGCCTCAGACCATTCTGGGGTGGGCACGGCCCACCCGGCCCCTCCCCCTATATACGCCTATGACGTCACCCGATTAGGGGTGACACCCGACCGTGACAAAAAGTCAACGAACGGTCGAGTGTCACCCTTAACAGCAGAAAACCTCGAGAACTAAAGAATTGTTTACGCCTCATCTCGAAAATGTTTTATTGTCTTTTGGACATAAATAGAAATCTTTTGTTGATTTATACAGAAAAGCTCATGAAGTTAAAGTGCAGAATGCAAGAGCGAGCGAAGCGACCTCAAAAAAATTTGCATCAAACGTTTAGGGGTGACACCCGACAGTGACAAAAACCAGTCAACAAACGGTCGGGTGTCACCCCTAAGCGGGTGTCAAGCGGTGCGGGCCACCCCGGTTGGTCACCTGCGGTGCCCCTCTACATCCGGCGTCCTGCTTGCCCTACCCTAACGCCACTACTGCTACGTCCTGTTAAGCGAAAGAGTAATTTATTTTAAGGTTTGCTTGAATACTTACGCGAATCATATCCTCGGCTCCGACATGTTTCCACACCTGCACGATTGTGTTGCTGGGCAGTTTTACACCTTCATCGAAAACTTCCTGAAACATTTTGAAGCAATAGGTAAGTACTTAATTTGTTTCTTGTATTTATGGAAGAATAAATCAACTATGGTGAAGATCGCGGGTAGCCGATGGATGCGAGATGCTCAGGAGCGGTCGTTGTGGCGACGCGCGCGGGGAGGCCGCCGTCCAGCAGTGGACGTCTGCAGGCTGATTTGATGATGATGATGAAATCAACTATATGGATACCTACCTATCTATAAAAGGGGAGGATAAAAATAAGAGAATGATGGATCGGAGACTGTGGTAATGAAAGTAATAATAATATGCCTAAGAAGCAACAGAACTATCAAAACAATATGGAAGAAAAAGACGCGCTGTATCTACCAAATCCAAATAATTGAGACTCGGGCAAGAAGAGTAATGTGTAATTTCTGTGGTAACATACCTGCCAGACTATTGGCTTGGACTTCTGTCCTAACAACGGAAGCACGTTTGTCATGAAGTACGCGTGCAGCTCGCTGGTGCTACTCATGTTGTGCACACTCATAAATTCTAGGATCTCAGGGTTTGATGCCCTGAAAACGGTGAGAGGTATTATACTTTTTTCACATAGATTGTTATTATTAAATCTTGAGATATACTGCAACTACCTAGTAGTGAGTTATTTTGTATGTAAGTATTTTAAGCATGGGAAATCATCAAATGACTCCTTCCGCTCTGGGCGAGGCGGAAGGGAGTGTCAGACTCTTACTGACTAAAACCCATCCGTGCTCCTCCTAATGCCCTTTGCGTTCCAGGGCTGCGGCGTCTCTTTCGAACGGATTCCGCACCCCGGCAGGCACTGGCCCTAGCGGGCCCCGTCTCCCATGCTGACATCTCCTTGAGGCGCGCGTGGAACACAGCGCGCCGCCGACCCGGGCCTGGTTCTGATCGGACGGCGAGCCACCCAATGCTTGCTTGAATATCCTACCAGTACATTTGAGCTATTCTCACTTTTTTTTTAAGTATAGTGTGTACATAAATAAGAGGTCATCCTATATAATTCTTCCGTTACTGACTGTTCTAGTGACTGACCAACGCACAACGGACACCGCAGCTGCAGCCAAAACTATTGGACGTAGAAAGCTGAGAGTTGGCGTCTAGGTTCCTTCAGTTGCTTGGGAGTGAAGGCGAGCACTAAGAGAGGATTTCCTGAAATTCCTACGGGAACGGGAAAAAACGGGATATAAAAGCTAGTTATTAATCAAATTAGATATACTTACTACAAAAATAACTCCGACCTTACGTAACAACAAAGTGAAGCACGTTATTAAATTCAACTCACCAGCAGTCCTTAGCCACTTCATCGCCTCCAAGGTGGAAGTACTTATCAGGGAACCGCTGCTGAACTTCCTTGAACAAGTCTCCTATCAGTTTGTAGGTGACGTTGTTCGTCGGGTCCATGGGTCCTAGGCCCACAACGTTGTCCAACTCGTAGCATTTGGTCAGGATCCCTGGGTAGGCCACGCCCCAAGATCTTGTGTGTCCTGTTATAAGGTTTTATTTAGAGTCTTTTTTATGAGTCAGACGTATCCTGTGTGGAATTATTTAACAGACAGTAAATAATTAAGTCAGTTGCGATATCTTTAACGCGTAATAACTTTTTATCATAATTACCTACCATACTTGATTGCTTGTTCTAATAAAAACACCTTGATTAATAGTAATTACATAAGTACAGACCCCAGCACATCAGGCTATACGGAACTGTCATATTTTCAGTCAACTTTGAACCTAATTTTTTACACTAAATGTTGATAATCTAATAAACACTTGACAGCTTGTTGTATCTTGATGTGCTGGCGTCTGTACATATTTAACTATGTATCATCTCAACGAACGCGCTTCTTCTTCTTATCGTGTGAATTAGGGTTTAACGACCCCACACACCCTAGTGTCAGAGTTTCAAAACCGCATCAAGATGCTCTGACATGGTTTATTTGACGAACGCGCTCAAGCCAGAACATCAGCAAGATGGAAAGAACAATAAAGAAGGCTGTTGGGGCCAGCGCACAGAGCTGTCCACACTGCAGAAGACCATGACTTGGAGTTATTTATTTATTTATTAAGTAAGGCACACCAACGACATATTTGGTGGTCAGAAGAGATGTCCCCTATAATACAGGAATTTCCTAGCATAGGGGACATCATTCATAAAATAAATTAAGTGTAAAAATGGAATGTAACACGTCATGTGTTTTCCTTTGGCAATAAACTTATTATTATTTACAATTAAGGATAACTATAACAGGCAGTCACAAATCTTCAATTTTGTGTAAATACATCACTGATAGGTATGCACAGCGTTGTAAATTTGTAAATTGAAAATCTGATTATTATATAAAAGAAAAAAAAAATAAAAGAAAAAAAATAAAAAAATAAAACAAATGCATTTGAGTTCTTTGTCGTTCCCTCAGAAATGAGGGATCTCAGAATTTCAAATGGAGAGACCGCGAATGGAGAACACGTGTGGGCAAACGTAGAGCCTTGCGGCGCGATGGATCGATCATTTGAAGGTGTCTGGCAGCAGTGGCAGTGAATGGATGCGGACTGCTCAAGACCGGGATGGTTCAGATGGTTGGCGCTCTTTAGGACGGCAATTGGCTGATTATATGATGGTGACTATCATTTCAAATACTATGCCGCAGCATATTTGCATCAATTGATTTAATCGTGCAAATCGGCCACTTGCCACTTGCACAAATCAAGCCTCGGCACTATGTGGGTAGGTACTACAATCGCGTCCCTCCACACTTGTATCGGTGAATGTATTTTTTATCTAAGGTCAACTTGAGAGGACACTATCCACTATCTTAAGAGTTTACTGATAAGAAGTTATACGGCTATTAGGTACAGTCAACTAAGCTATTTGGTATTGGTATACAGACAAAAATATTAATTAGCCTCAGCACTTATTTATTTCTAACTAGCACCTCGCCCGCGACTTCATTCGCGCGGGTTTAGTTGGTACTCCACGAACTACATCTCCCCTCTACCCTCTTTATAGGGTAATAAGTATTACTTTGATTGATAGAGCATTTTTACCCATCGTAACTTTTAAACAAAAGATCTGATTTGAATAATTATAGAGTCTTCTTCTAAGAAGAAGAAGAATTATAGTGTATTTATATGTAATTTACTTATAATGAACCTTAATAATGGTACCAAAATTTAAACCAAAAGTTTTTGTTTTACCCATAACAGTTGTATTTGCGTCACTAAACCAAATCACCACAATTCCATTCCACCCGGGTTTTGACTAAATAATTTGAACAAAAAGCGGTAATTGTGTCTCTTAACTATAAATAATAGTTGAGACACATTTATTATACTCTCGCGGATTTTTTTAATATCGTGGATATTTATGAATCATCAACGGTTGCTACTAGGTTACATTGTTGTAATTTTCTTAAGAATCTCTATTTTTTTTTTAATAAATTATATCCTATGTTACTGCCTGATAATTATTAGCTATAAATATTAGCTTTCTGATGGTAAGGATTTTTAAAATCGGTTTAGAAGTTTTTGAGTTAAATCGTAACAAACAAACAAATCTTTCCTCTTTTAGTATTGGTTTAGATGTGTGCATTTTCGAGTGAGTTGTGTACAATAATTGTTTACTGAGCACACTCATAACATTGTTTAAAAGTACTTAGTTGCAAGTTATCTGTCTGCATACCAAATAGCTTTGTCGACTGTAGATATCTATTTGATTTCATTAGAAGAGACGATGTTGTGGGTCTGTAACGTTAGACTCTTATTTTGTTTAAATTAGCTGATGAAGATGTTTGTGTTATTTTCAACATGTTTGTCTATTGTAGGTACAGACGCCAGCACATTATCAAGCTACAGCAATCTGTCAAATTTCTTTGACAGATTTTCAACTTTACGTCTAAAGTATTAGGTTCAAGGTTGATTGGGAAAATTTGGCAGTTTCCTGTAGCTTGATGTGCTAGCGTCTGTACACATGTTATGGGGACTAAAAAGGCCACTTTAGGAGAATCATAATATTAATCATACAATAATTTGTCAAATTTAATTTTGCCCTTTATCACTAACGCATTCAATTCAAGATTGATTGGGAAAATTTGACAGTGACGGGTAGCATGATTTATTTATTTATTTTATTTTACAGTTTTAGGAAAACTTACAGCTAAACATTTTCACACATATGAGAGTAAAAAAAAAGGCCAATTAAAGAGAGCTTACAGACAAAATATGTGAGAAGGTAGACTGTGTTCTAAGTAAAAACAGTAACTATAAGTTAAACAAAAATACAACTGATTTGCTTTCTGATTCTGCTAAAGTGCCCTTTTAAGACCCGCATGTCACTGATGGGTAACGCTTGTATCTCGGACTTACCGGGAACGTCAAACTCAGGAAGAACTCTGATTGCTCTGTCCCTGGCATACGTAACAATCTGGTGGATATTCGTCTTCGTGTAGATCATTGAAGGATCATATGCGCCTTGTTCGCTGGAAACAGTTTGTGATCAAGTGATTATTAATATTATAACCTCCGAACTAAGAAATGCTTTTTGCATTCGATAGGAACCCTGTGCTGTCATTTACAGGGGCATAATTCTTATGCTAGAGATATTTTAACTACCTTAACTGAGGGAATTTCTCGCTCTGATACGGGAAGCTCTGGTCATCAACTATGTGCCAGTGTAGAACGTTCATCTTGTTCATTTCCATGGCGTCCAGGGTCTTGAGAATGTTGGCCACGCTGAGGTAATGTCTCGACGTGTCTATCAAGAGTCCACGGTACGTATACCTTGGGAAGTCCACGATTTGAGTAGTGTTGATGAGTACTTCCTGGAGCCAGAGAATGTTGTTGTCAGTTCCAGTCCTGATGGATTTTCTTTTTACAGGGTCAAACTAGCTAGCGAAACTATACAGTGTTAGCGGTTTCAATTTATATGACGATAAAACAAAAACGCTATTCTTACGCATAATTACAAGCTAAGTACACCAAATTACTTGAAAAAAAGAGTCAAGCAAAAGGACCAATATTTAAGCTTGTAGGTATTTTTGTGCTATCGTCGCGTCGTTAGGTAATTTTAATTGTCTGTTTGTGAATATGAGGTTAAAGATTATTAAAGCATCCACGGCATCGCAGTAATGTCTGGTAATGCTCTCTCGCGTTTGTAGAATTTCAATAGCTAATTTATTGTGCCTTGTTTTTTTTTGCCCCACGCTAGGAATAGCCCGCGACACGTAGCGCAGCAGCCAATCGCTCAAGCACTGCGTCAACCGTATTGTTATCTAAGTTAAATCAAATATCTTACTTTATAACCATCAGAAAAGTAGAACAATTGCACGAAGGTCTCCATTCCTCTCAGAACGCCCCATATCGAGTCACTGTTAAGAGTCGATACTGCAGACACGTTCAGACTATCTGAAAAATAATATTTGCCGGCCAGCTAATAATTATTTATTTATAAACAACTAGATTTTGTCCTGGGCTTCACTTGCGTTAAAAAATAGCCCATTACCTTTTCTACGGTCAGATAAAACGGGTAGATAAAATTATGAAAGAAATGGTGTGACTACATGACTTATGCGAGCTTAGACCCTAAGAGATCCCGAACCAAAGTCACTGCTAATTTTTTTTGTGGATTGTCGATTTCATGGCTACCTACCCACATATCTATACATATCTTTAGGTAATAATATTTAAGTACAATCATTGTGCAAGTAGTGAGAAGGTCATTTCTAAATCTTATCATATCATAAAATGGTATAAAACTTTCTTGGGCAGCCTTATTGTTCATCAGCAACGCTCTGAAACGTGCATAAAAATGAAAAGGAACAACGAGCATCTTATCATAGTAATAATTATGTGTATCGAACCATGTCGACTAGCATGAGACATGTGCAACTGTGCACACAACACAACGCTCTTGAGAGCGAATCAATAAGTAAACTATGCATGATGAAAAACATTTAATATCCACAACTACCAGCAGTTTATCCTGAATAAGCCAGAAACAATGCAGCGACTTTTTTTTATCTATATTTTATTTATATATGCTTTATTATACACCATTTATTATTGCTTGCTTTATTTTTTTTTTATTTTTTTTTTATTGAGGAATAGGCTTGCTCTTGACCTCGATCACGCCTGATGATGCACTGAAGCAGTGGATAAGGGTCTATGATAGAGCGAGCGTGCCCAGAAGATGCCTGGTCACTCTTGCTTTGAAGGCAGACGCGTTACCTATAACTGGAAGGGAACACAGAAGATGGTAGAGAGTTCCACACTTTGGCTATGCTCATAATAAATATGGAGGACTAGTCGGAAATGTAGAGAATTGACCGGGTTTGATCTCGGCAGGGTGGAATGACGAAAATACTTACATTTCTCATCCATATCCAGGTGCGGGTAGGCCTCGCAGGGCCTGCTCAGGTCTATTTGCAGTTCCTCCAGCGTCCCTTGGAAGTCGGGGCTGGTATCCACAGACCGGACCTGGACGACGTGCTTCCTCACTTTCTTCGAATGCCTCCATGCTATGTGGTGGGTACTCCTTAGCACGGCGTTGTAACGGTCTATGGCATTTTTTAATATGTCGCATGTCCTTCCTTTTTCCTGTTGAAATATAACAACTCATTTACCTATCGAAGGATATTATATATGGCACATAACTATGTAATGCCCATTTCGGTACAGTTTATTTATTGTGGTTTTAAAATGGTTTTCCTTGTCCACACTAATATTATAAAGAGGAAAGAGTTGTTTGTTCGTTTGATTGAATTAAATAGTCTCCGAAACTACTGGACCGATTTGAAAAACCTTTAGGATTATCTACCTGTATTACCTATCCCTGATAACCTTAGGCTTTAGAATATTTTCAAACAAGTTAGGGATCCGCATGAAAACTTCGATAATGTAACCAAAGGTGTGAAGAAAATACCTGAAAAAATCCTTATATCGCGTAGGTACGTTGAGGAAATTATTGATAAAGAGAGCAAAGTGATGTACTACAGGACATTTACACAAAAAAGTCCGCGAGTGTATTTAATTATGAAATATATCTAACTATAGATATTTAATGGTTGAGTCACAATGACCGCTTTTTGTTCAAATTATTCAATGAAAACCCGGGTGGAATGGAATAGTGATGATTTTGGTTGGTATCATGGTATTGAATTAATCCTCATTTTATTTGTTATGGGTTTGCTCTTGACTCTAGTCTATGTCAGAGATGACAGAGACAAAGTCTACAATGGAGCGAGCCTACCCAGAAGGAGCCTGTTCACTCTAACTTTGAAGAGATTAGAGTTGTAAAGCTTTTGGAAAAACAGACGCAGGCAGAGAGTTCCACTCCTTTACTATGCGTAGTATAAAAGACGTTTGGAAACGCTTAGTGTGAATCTCTCATCCATTTAAAGAACCATCTGCTTAGCCTTTTCCCAACTATATTGGGGTCGGCTTCCAGACAAACCGGATTTAGCTGAATACCAGTATTTTACGCGGAGCGGCTGCCTTCACAACCCAAAATTGGGTAACACGGTACTTCATGTCAAGACTGGAGTCAGATTAACTGGCTTCTGACTATCCGTAACGACTGCCAAAGATCTACAAATGACAGCCGGGACCAACGGATTAACATGCTTTCCGAGGCACGGAGGAAACTCGTTAAGATGGTCACGCATCCACAGACCCGCCTTGGCAAGCGTTGCTTAACCTTGAAGATCGACCCGTGCGGCTGTTATTATCTAGCCACGAGCTCCTCAATCAATCATCCATTCAAAGAACCTTTCGTTGAATAGTTACGACGGGTATAATAATACTTTAGGTAAGAAAAATGTTGCGGTTTGATTGAGCTGCGCGGCGCTACGTTTAGTCTATTAATAAGTAATTTACACGTTACCCTAAGAGGGAGGTATAGGAGATGAAATTCGTGGAGAGAACGAAGTCGCGGGCGAAGTGCTAGTTGTTAATAACTTAGAAGACATTAATCGTCTAACTATACCTAAGTTTAATTTGGCAAGAGATATTGTTTTCCGCCAATCTATGTACCGACTTACTCCTGCCGCATAAACGAAAAAATTATGTAATTAGCAGATATTTTATTAATTTGGTATTTGCTCCTTCTGCGAAGCAGTAATGCTAGCAAAGGAGGAAGCCGAACGCGTGAGAGAGAGGGAAACCTCACGCCCCAGCCGCCGCAACAGAAGAAGACGCTCCCAGCGTCGGGAGTCGCAGGGCGATTCTTGGCCACCGTAGGTGCGGGCCTGCCGACGGCGAGCATTGGGTGGCTTGCTGTCTGATCAGAACCAGGCCCGGGCCACGGTCCGGCTCTTTGAGGCGCGCTGTGTTCCACGCGCGCCTCAAAGAGCTGTCGGCATAAAAGACGGGGCCCTCTAGTAGGGCCAGTGCCTGCTGAGGCTGCGGAATCTGTTCGAAAGAGGCACCGTACCCAGGAACGCAAAGGGCACTAGGAGGAACACGGATGGGTTTTAGTCAGTAAGAGTCTGACACTCCCTTCTGCTTCAACGATTTCCCAACCTTAAAAAAAAGGAGTAGGTACCTATCTATAGTGTACCTACTAAGTATATTTTTGTACCTACATAAACACGACCAGCCCAGTTAGTCATAGTAGGTACCTATTTTTGGCGCATAGTTTTTGACGGTGAGCAGTTCGTATACGGTGTTGATTTGAAAAAAATGTACTTGGGTAGGTATAGGCTTTAAAGGTTCCTACAGCTGTGGTCGCAATCGCTACTTGGATCAAAAAAGTGATGTAGATTTTTTAGTTTCATCGCTGGACAAGGGCAATAGCTCCGCACGGACTCGCTACGATCCACAACCGTTCACAGTTCAATTCCACCTCTTGATAAGTGGGCTTTTGTGGAAAAGACAGACATACAAGAGAAACAATTTTGCCAATAATAGGTACGTAAGTACTCAGTCGTGTAGTCTTGGTCTGATGAATGACACAGGTGACACTGTAACAGCGAATGTCAGTCGCGCGGCGGCCTGCTGTTGTTCCAAAAAGTACAGAAAATAATGTTTTGAACTTTTTGATGACAAAACAAATTGTGCCTATTCAATTTCCACTGGCATTTGAGTAAATAAGGGATACCTAGTTGCAGATTGTCCCTTCAGTAAAGGTGCCTAAACTTAGTTGGTCCCATGGGCGCCGATGACAGGGGTGCAAGGAGGTGCACTTACACTCCCCTGACTTTCAATAAAACATACGCAAACTTGAAGATTTAAAAACTAATTAGACAAAGGCGGAATGTAAGAAAAGAGACCTAGTAAATTCGAGGCGAGGTCTACGTCGTCGTAGATGATTGGGTACCCTCCATGATCCCTGTAAGTAAGTACTACCTAGTTATCTATTTTATGGCACTAATCGGTAGGATGACTATAACCTAAGTAAGTAGGTAGGTACAAATTCTTTATTCCTCTCTATTTAATATAAATTGAAATACGATCATGAAATCTGAAAGTTATTGATTAATCAACTATAGGTAGGTATTAAAAACGGTTTGTTAACGAAGAAAATGATGATTTTAATATGTTTTTTTTATTACAAACTACGAAACTAGTTTGTAATAAAAAAAAAACTGCCAGCGGCTTCGCCCACGTGATCCCTAGGGAGCATTCTCCCGGAATATAATATTTATAGCGTGTGTTATCCCAGACTATTAGTCTCCCTCTGTGATCATGAATATTCATGAAGATCCTTTCAGGCGTTCTGAAGTGAAAGAGTAACAACCATCCATCCATCCGCACAAACTTTCTCAATAAAATTATAATCTTCTTCCACCTGGCGTTAATCCCGGCTATTGCCAGGGTCCGCCTACAAACTTTCTCAATAAAATTATAATATCATAATTAAATAAATAAAGTAGGATTAAAATGGTTTGAATCAAATATAACTATTTGTAACGAAAAAATATTTTTGAGGAATCTATGGTACTTAGATAATATTATTTGTACAGGCGCGAAAAGTCCAATGAACTTCAAACAAGGTGCGATAAAAATCGATACTTTCATCAAAAGAAAACGGTGTCAGTACCTCCCCAGCCCCAGATGTTTTATGGATTTCTTTTTAACAAAAAATAATAGATAAATAGGTTTGGCTATTTTCAGGCATAATAGTTTAATTTTTCACTTACCGTAAACTTAAAAACGGAGGGCGCTAGCTTAAAATAAGTCCGATCCTTTGTTTGCTGTTGAGGTCTTGGCCACACTTCCCCTTTCGTCGGTGGGAATTCCGGTCCGGGGTTAACAATGCTCATACTGGCCGAAAAAAACACGCAAACTGCGTTAAAAAATATAAAGAGCCGCAACATTTTCGCGGCAAAAGCAGGAAATCCGTACGACTCGGTTGACAGCCCAGAGTCAACTGTTGTTTGTCATTTTACAATATCCATAGATTGATATAATAAATTTTCAAAAGGTTATCGTTTTACGCGTCGCGTTTTAACAGAAATATGAAATAAAAACGAAAAATCTTTATTTTCCGTCATTATTTCATAGTTTTATAAAATAATAACAGAAAATCTTTATTTTCCGTCATTATTTCGTATTTGCTTGTAGTTCTTACGATATACGAAGTTCTCCTTGAATTAGAATTATGCGAAATATTCAGAAGTCACTGAATTAATTTTTATAGCATTGTTAAATTTTAACAATACTAATTAAAACTTTTGTTTTCAAGGCAAAATTAAATATGTAGTTGGATTAAATGGAACTTCCTAAACAGTTTATTTTCGGTTGTGGAGGTCTGGTAGGCAGCCGCTCCACGTAAAACACTGGTATTCAGCTGAATCCGGTTTGACTGGAAGCCGACCCCAATATAGTTGGGAAAAGGCTAGGCAGATGATGAGAAAAAATCGAAAAAATAAAAAAAAAAACCGGTTAATCATTAAGCACCTACTAAACTCACAACACTATCTTTGTTGTGGTGTTGCTGTAACAAAAAGCACACTCGTTTCACACCATCGATAAATAACATAGATAAATAATGTCTAGACAGATCATAGATATAGAATCCCTAGATAGATCATATGAAGTTGAATTTAGTAGCCTATCTTGTACACTTGGAAACACATAATCTACCAACTTTATCAAAACTACTGTCAAATTGTGAAAAATATTGTGGTTTGAGCGCGGTTTTCGTTTTGCCATGAACAATGGCGTGTACTGTGCCCGGTTGTTCGAATAGAAATGGTTTTTGAAAGAAAATATAGCAAAAGTATCGTTTTACCGGTAAGTCAATTTAATCATAACTACAAAACATATTTTGTTAGGCGGACCCTGGCAATAGCCGGGATTAACGCCAGGTAGAAGAAGAAGATAAAACATATTTTGAGCAGTAAAGTCAATAAAATTAGATCTCCATTATCTTATACTAATATATAAAGCTGAAGAATTTGTTTGTTTGTTTGCTTGAACGCGCTAATCTCAGAAACTACTGGTCCGATTTAAAAAAATCATTCAGTGTTAGATAGCCCATTTATTGAGGAAGGCTATAAGTTATATATCATCACGCTAAGATCAATAGGAGCGGAGCAGTAATGATAATTGTGACGCAAACGAAGTTGCGCGGTTCGACTAGTATGAACATAAAAACACAACTGCGAGTAAAAGAATAATCACATAATATTCTAGTTCGTTTATAATACGTATAATGAAATAAAAACAATGTAAGTGTTCAGATTTTGTCATATCGATCTGAATTTTTTGAATCTGAATTCGTACTGATTGCGCCATGCTGAACCTAGTAATTAGACTCAGCTTTGGTCTCAGTGATAAAAGATTACAGAATATTATAGCATGCCAAAAGAAGGAATTTACGAAAAAATCTACTTTTCCCAAATCAATATTGCATTATATTTGTCAATAACCTTTTACTTACTACTATTATTATTTATTAATACTAAATTATATTGATGATCTATTGTATGTTATTTTTGCAATTTGCAAGTTAGTATTAGGTTATATGTTGATTAAAGTATGATTCGCGGGCGTAATCTCAACGACAGCGAGAAGCGGAATTCGTAAAGCGCACGCGCGCTTCGGCGACATCAAACACACTGTTAATTCCGAGGCCGCGGGGGCGGGGCTAGGAGCTTGCGCGGGAGAGTACCCGCACCGTGATTGGGGTGGAATTGATTACTTACGAATTTATTGAATGATCGTTTGCGTATGCGTTGTGTACCTATGTGTTGTTTGCGTTTGTTTATGTGTGAAAGCGCGGTTATAGGGCTAGTAACAGACGGGCCGCGTTTAGATACGGCTGGTTCACACTTACGGATTTCCGTAAATAAGAAAAAAAAACCTACCCATTTTATTGTTGAATTGGGTCGAGAATCATTAGCATAATTAATTACGTCCTTGAATTTGACTAGGATGCAAATCAAAATCTTGTAGGTATAGATATTGTTTCGTTTATTCATTTTCTTTACTTATTAGTGCATTTTTAAATATTTCCAAAAATTAAAAAATTAACATTTGAAAATATTTAAATAGTAGCCCACCGATATCGAGAACAGGGTCCAAGCTACCGTCTAAGCTAAGGTCAGGGCTTTAGAGAGAGTTACGCTTTTTATAAAGAAATAAATAACCATCTGCCTACAATCTAAAATTTTAAGTTTATAACACAAACACAAGAGATTTTACAAGCAAACAAAGATATAAAGACGGTAAACAACGAAGACAAATAATATCCTTAAAGAAAATTTGACATTACCAATCCTTATTATAATGCAATTACATTATTATTTCAAAATGAAATACCATTGGTGTTTAGTGATTTATATCAATAAGTAGAATTGTATGGTAGAACTGGCGACATTAGATAGTTTTCGACGCACTATAGACAACCTTTTTCTTTCAGGCAGATGACACTTTACTTTTGTAAAAAGAAGATGCAACGTGCTCGCAAGTTTCGGTTTAATGCAGTCTATCTAGTGATTTTATATCTATGTTTCACGGTTCCCCAGTTCCCCGTCGTCCGTGAGTAGGTATGGCATGTTCATAGATATCAAGCGCCACTGTCGTCAAAACTGTCATAATTTCATTTGCAGCGTTGCCAATGCTAACATGTGGCGAATTCCCCAAACTGCGGGGAATCTCAATGAATTGGGGGTTTATTTGGGATAGCAAGATGTGGGGAAAATGCGGGGATTTAGAAGTAATCCAAGCCAAGTCATAACACTTATTCGGAAAATATAGAAACGGGTTTTAATAATTTTGTTAAGATACACGGATATCGAATGACTCCCGTTTTTTAACGATCTTCATTCATACAATGAAGATCAAGATCATTAAAAAACACATTTAATTTTCGGATTTATTTCGGTATCTTTTTTCAGTAACCAATGTTAAGATGATTTTGTATATCAATGAGTGTGCTTTTGCATTTACGTTCTTATTCAAATAAACTCCAAAAACCATTAGCAATTTTTTTTTATGAACTTTAATATTAAAAGTTTTATGTAATGTTCGCCTTCTTTTCAACCTCATAAATAAAAACAGTGGCGACTCAAAAAAGCTCTGGAACACCATCAAATCCATCTATAACCAAAATACACAAAACAACGATTCTTTACAATTAACATCTATGGCACACGACCTCGCTGAGGCACTAAACAAATGTAATGCATACTTTACCTCCTTGGGAAAAAATCTCTCAGATATAAAATTCAAAAAGGTCAGTGTGAAGTGTTTGTTGAACAAAATACGATTCGCGACCGTAACGCGTATTTTTCTAAAGAATTATAACCATTTTGGTTATTTCATGAAAAAGTCATTCATTTGGGCTTCATGAACTTAGAGGGCTATATTGATGATTAAAATGGTTATAATTCTTTAGACAAATATGCGTTACGGTCGCGAATCGTATTTTGTTCAACAAACACTTCACACTGACCGGCAAATTGCAAAAAAACATAAAATATTTGAATTTCGCGGGCTACCCTGGCGCTTCCACCTTAACTACCTACTCGGATGGAGTATAGGTAGAAAGAGCCCCTCCTACTCACACACCTATGTCTACAACAAAATAAATAAATGCTGTGATATTAAAAGCCTCAACTACAACTTTTGTAAAAGAATGGCCAAGAAACTACTCATACGTCTATCATACGATGAAACCGAGGAATTTCTCATTTAACAAGTAATGCTATGTACCTACTCCCAATTATAACTCTTTTATACAGGCATTCTATGTAAATAAATGCCCACCACTACCACACTTCACTAACAGCAACATATGTATAACACTCACGCAAATCACTCAGCTAATTCGAATAGCTAAGTATTTATTTTTCACCTTTTATTTTCTCTATAATTTTACTTCAGTGCCAAAATTGTACTTAGAATTTAACTTTTGTAATCTTCATCAATTTGATAACTGTACCAATTCACATTGATAATAAAACTGTAATACCTAAATAAATGTTAACGCAGGTCCCCGAGATACAGGCGCTGCCTAGTTCGGGGACCACGGTGTAATTTTATGTTAAACTCAACTTGTTACAAATACCAACTTAGTATACTGACTTGATACTTAGTATTTTGTATTAAGGTGAATGCTCCAGGGTAGCCCGCAAAATTCAAATATTTTTATGTTTTTTGCAATTTGCCGGTCAGTGTGAAGCTGTATGTGGACCAAATGCGATCCGCGACCGTAACGCGTATTTATCTAAAGAATTATAACGATTTTAATCGTCTATATTGCCCTCTTTGTTCATGTAGTTCGAAAGAATGATTATTACTGAAAAATTCATTCTTTCGAACTACATGAACTTAGAGGGCTATATTGATGATTAAAATGGTTATAATTCTTTAGATAAATACGCGTTACGGTCGCAGATCGCATTTGGTCCACATACAGCTTCACACTGACCGGCAAATTGCAAAAAACATAAAAATATTTGAATTTCGCGGGCCACCCTGGAGCATCCACCTTAATATGATTGTTTTTTTTGTAACAATGGCTCAATAAATTATTCTTATTCTTATTCCTGTAGAATGTCGTCGAGCAAAACGCTTGTAACATAGGTAATAAAAAAAAAAAAAAAAGGAAAAAAGAAATCTTATAAAATCAGTTGAAACTTGTTAAATTCTTTTAAAAAATTGAGGGCAATTTGTGGGGAATCAGTGGTTTTTTTTTGTCCCCAAATTGAGGAATTTGACGTGCATTTTCGGGGAATTTGATAAATTGTTGTTGGCAACGCTGGTCATTTGTCCTGTCTACGTTTGTCACAAAGTCATAACAGTTAGGTTCAGTGCTGCCAACCATACGATTTAAATAGTATTTATACGACCTTTTTGGCTTTTGTACGATGTACGATCGAGTTATCGAAATCGTACGCAAAATATACGATCTTTTCAATGAAATCATACGAAACAATAAATCTTCAATAAAAACATATTTTTTGCTATGAAAATAATAACAAGTAAAAGAATTTTATTGATAGAATTAGATTTCTTAATTATTGTCCTTGGAGGAAATATCACAATTTGCATTAGATACCTTGTGCATACCCCATTCTAATGCACAGTGCGAACGAGTGTTCAGTCACGTCAATTTAATGAAGAGAAAAGTTCGTAATAGATTGCTTACAGAAACAGTGAATGGGAATTTGTTGGCTGCACAGCACATTAAAGAAAACGGATCTTGTATAAACTTCAAGCCATCTGACGAAATGCTGAGCAAATTAAACTTAAGCATGTACAAAAAAAAATGTGCTTCGACTCCCGCATCAGCTGCTGTGCCTGACTCAGATAGTGACTAAGTCAATCAAAAATTTTTATTTTTTCAAAGGACAACATGTCCTAATTTAATTGATGATTAATATTACTTGAAAATTATAATTACATCCGTTTTAAATTGATTTACGTAGTTTTATTGAAATTTCATCGCGTACTATTATTTCCTTGAATATCAAGACAAAATACTATTTTTTTTAGGCTATGGTACGATCCTCTAAAAAATAAAGTTGGCAACACTGGTTAGGTTTGTTTTATCCGTTTTATCACCACAGTGATTTCACATAATGGAGGGAAAAATGATTTAAATTAATTATTTTGAACGTTTTATGCCATAAGGGTGAGTTTTAGATTGTCCTAAGATGAGGCGCCGAGATGAAAAGTTTCCTGACAATGGTTTTGAAGCCTGGGGAGGATATATGCAAGCTAAGATAGCAAAATTAGAAGAGCAATTATGTGTTAAAGCTGGAAAAGAAGAAACCTTATCCGATATTTTCAGCGGGGTGAGTATTTTTGTCAATGGGTTTACGATACCTTCCGCAGATGAATTAAAAGTTCTTATGACGAAACATGGAGGAATCTATCACACTTATCAAAGAAATAATGATTTTATAATAGCCTCTAATTTACCTGATACCAAAGTTAAAAATATGTCTCTAGTAAAGGTAGTAAAACCCGAATGGATTACTGATAGCATAGCATCCAATCGCTTGCTAGACTACAGAGACTACTTACTCTTTAAAATATCAAGAACACAAAAACAGCTCAACTTTAAGGTTATTAAAAATAATGATCCTTTAGACAAAGAAATCAATTTTTCTAAAAATGAGAATGATACATATTTACATTCAAATGCAAATATAGTGGGAGAACAGATTATAGCAAAAACGGAGGATGAGAATAAAATTCAAAATAATATACCAATTTTATATGACACAGAACCATCTACTTCGAATGTAATTGAAAGAGAAATAACAAATGATTGTAGTTTTGGGAAGATGGAATCCAAACTATCAAAGCAAAATATGGGCTCAGTCTCAGTCACAAAAACTGCGGCAGACCCCAACTTCATAGCAGAATTTTACAATCATTCAAGGCTCCATCACATTTCACAACTAGGTGCATGTTTTAAACAGCATGTCAATGATTTGAGAGAAAATAGTAACTTTTTATTTCCTGCTCGAACAGAGCTCAAAAAAACGATTTTAACTATGAATGATTTTAATAATTTGTCCCAGTTGAAGTTTGAGAAAAATAAAGTAATCATGCACATTGATATGGATTGTTTTTTTGTATCAGTTGGTTTACGCAATAGACCTGATCTCAGAGGAAAACCCATTGCTGTTACACACTCTAGAGGTGGACAGGGAAGGCCAAAAAGACCTGGTGTTGACAGAAATGTAGAATTTGGCCTGTATAAACAGAAGCAAGCTAAGAAACTAGGAAAGGCAACTGGAATACCAGAAGACGAAATAGTGTTTGAGAGCAGAGTTGACAATATTGCTGATGAGGATGACAAATATGGTTCTATGAGTGAAATAGCCTCATGTTCATATGAAGCCCGAGCTAAAGGTGTAGGAAATGGTATGTTCATGGGATCAGCTTTAAGATTATGTCCAGATTTACAGACAATTCCCTATGACTTTGAAGGTTACAAGGAGGTTGCATACACTTTATACAATACTATAGCCCAATATACTTTGGATATTGAGGCTGTATCATGTGATGAGATGTATGTAGATTGTACTGAATTATTGGCAGATATGAATATTAATGTTCAAAGTTTTGCAACAATGCTGAGAGAGGAAATTAAACGCAAAACTGGCTGTCCATGTTCCACTGGATTTGGTGGCAACAGATTACAAGCGAGATTGGCCACAAAGCGTGCCAAACCAGATGGGCAGTTCTTCCTCACTGAAAATCTTATTGAAGATTTCATCTTCGAAATAAAACTCAGAGATTTACCAGGTGTAGGCAGACAGACTGCCCAAAAATTAGAATCATTAGGTCATGCTACCTGTGGATCACTACAAACTTTAACATTAGCGACCTTAAAAAGTCAGTTAGGAAATAAGACTGGCTCCCAACTATTTGATCAATGTCGTGGTCGTGATCTAAACCCTCTAACTTTTCACACTATAAGGAAATCAGTTTCAGCTGAAGTGAACTATGGCATTAGATTTGAAAATAATAATCAATGTGTAGAGTTTTTGAAACAACTATCAGCTGAGGTTCACTCACGAATGATACAATTTAAAGTTTTAGGAAAATGCATAACTTTGAAATTGATGGTTAGAGATGAAGAGGCTCCAGTGGAAACAGCAAAATTCATGGGGCATGGCTTCTGCAATGTCATCAATAAATCAATATCATTGAATAATGCTACAAATGATGTGGAAGTTATTACAAAGGAAGTAATTTCAATATGCAAGAAGCAAAATATAGATCCTAAAGAAATGAGAGGCATTGGCATTCAGATAACAAAATTAGAACCAGTCAATAGTAAACCTTCAAAAGGGGCAATAAATAAGTTTTTATCAACTGTGCATAAAAAGGAGCCTGGGACTAATTCTGATAAGTCTCACATAAAGTCAGAACTAGTTGCTATAAGTAGTGATTCCAAAGATATAGAAATACCTGTGAAGAAGTTCAGCACTACTACCAAATCCAAAGTTACTACTCAGAGAAAGAAATCACCCATCCTTGGTTTGAAATCTCCACCCAGAAAAAGAAGAGGCAGACCTCCAAAAAAGATTCTACTATTTTCCTCAAAAAAGTCTGTAAATAAATTACTTCAAGGAGATAGTGTAACAAGAGACTTGCCATTTAAGGACCCAATGATAAAAGAAGCCTATAGAGAAGTAGCACCAAGAATAGAAAAACCCCAAGGGTTGTTGGGTCTCCCTTGGGACAAAGTGAGAGAGCTGTTAAGGGCGTGGCTAGAAAGTGGGCAGACCCCACTGCAATGTGATATTGATATGATTGTGGCATATTTACAGGACATGGTAGTGAATAAGAATACAGAACAATTGTTTTATTTAATGAACTTTCTGAGAAGGATGACCAGAGAAATAGGAACTTGTGACTGGTTGAAAGTCTATGATAGTATATGTGAACAAGTGCAAAATGCTATGATTGCTGTTTATGGTAAAAAGCTTTTTATCTCAGATTAAGTAACTGAAATGATATGTAAATAAGGATGCTGTGGTATTAATGAATAAAACTTGATTTTCATACAATTAATCCATTTATTTTTCATTTTGATATTATGTTCTAGGTCTATAAAAAGGAAAAATAAAAATATGTAACTACATTGTAATTTTGCGTCGAACAAAATATCACATTTTTTACAGAGGGCCAGTGCTAAAAATAGCTCAAGGAAGAATGAAAAACAAAGTGTCACTTAATTATTAAAAATTTGGCAGCTGCAGAATCCAAACATTTCTAAATTGTATTTACTTCTTTGGCACTACCAGTACCAGACTATAAAATCAAAAATAATAGGGTCTATGTTTATATTTTCTTTATTATGCAAGTTCCTATTAATTTTAGGTTTATACCTAAAAGACACTTTAGGTACCTATACTTCATAATTCGAAATGGCAGTTAGTATCACTAAATGTTAATAAGCATTTTTTTAAAACACCTAAAAGGTAATAATAGATGAAAGATGCTTTCTTATACAATTGTTTTATCTGTGTAACAAGTGTGAAGGTCCATCAGTTTAAAGGCGTCAGACAAGGTTGCATACTATCCCCCATTCTCTTCAACACGTACCGAGGGCGGAGTCACTATAGGGGGGGGGGGGGGAGGGGTAAAGTTACAAATCTGCGCTATGCAGGCGTCACAATGAAACTCGAAATTGCTTATGTTCTGAGCAATATGGAAATAATAATTATGGAACAATGGTTTTTGATAACGTCGATGCCTATCGTCAAAGGGGGTCGTCGCAGTTCACTTTGCTTATGTTCGGACCAAATTCGCTTATCCCTGGACACAAAATTCCACGAAATGCTTCGCAATGGTATATAGGACTGGTACACGTGGCGAAACATCGACAAGAAAATGACTTCAGGTCGCGGGAATCATGACCCTCGTTAATGAGGAAAACGACGCCAGGTGGAGGAGATACTGTGAAAGGAGACAGATAGTATGCAAAAATAATGTCACGTAATAAGTTTAATCTCAGATTTTGTAATCTAAAACTTACTATCACAGTTTCTTATTGCAAAAAAAAAAAGGTAAGTAGGCATCAAACCTTGATTTGTAAATATAGTAAGTTTTACTCGATAATTTTATAAGTAGGTAATAAAATATAAACCATGATTAAAAGTTCTCAAAATTGCAATTGGTACTCGTGCCATTTAAAAATATGATTCTGTAAAATAAAATTAGTTTCATCAAGCTCAAAGCTTGCGATAATTCTTAAAACTAAATGCTTTGTGACATCCGTTGATATTCCCTACTATTATAATACTTTGCGATATTACTCCTAAAATAATCCACATGGAGAAAACAGAAACAATTTCTTACAAAACATAAAACTCATACCATTAAAGTACATAAATGTTAGTAAGACGAACAGTAGCACGAAAATACATGTAAAATGGCATTTTTAGGCAAAAAGATTACTATTATTGCATGTCAGTTGCACCTCTTTGAAATATTGTACTGGGATATATTTTCTAGTACTAGAGAAAATATTGTAAGTTTTATTGAATACATTTTTCGACTGGCCTTTCCTCAGTCTTGGTTCCTCGAGGGAGGAAGTGTTAGTATAAGTAGTAGGTATGTTTTGAAATGCAGCCGACATGAAGTGTGTGGTCGCTTCACGCCGTCGAGTTGACCGAGATCGAGTGCTTCAGTTTGGAGTCGATGATGATTTCGTCGCCCGATCTGATATTGTACGAATATAGCTGCTTTGTAGGATACTTCATTTCCTCCGGACCCTGAAAAGGCTTAAGAAATAATGTAAACTGTTAATCGTAAGAAAAAAAAGCGTATATACAATGTTAGTGCAGCGGCAAAAATTTAAAAAGTGAGTCACAAACTCTCGGAATCAACATGCTTAGGTAAGTACTTGGTGGGGTTGGTTCAAAACTCATGAATTTTTTTAGGGGGTTAAAAGTGTGGTTTCTATGCATTACCCTCTTTCCCTTTGTCATGCAAGTTATGGTTTTTAAACGTGATATTTTAATAAAAAAAAAAAACAAACATTTCAAGGTGTATTTACCTGGGAGTCCCGAAGCTCTTGATCAACGTAGAAAAGTCTCATTTTAGACGCGGGGAAGCCAGCCATACGTTCTAGCCGCGACTTCAGGTCCGATACAGTTCTAGAAAAATAATAAATAAGTTACGTCGCAGTCGGCTAACACTCTATTTAGTGAGTAAAATATAAATTCTCTCTGTTGGGTACCTATTACAGAGCAGATCAACTGGGACCCCCGACTGGGACCTGAAAGCGGCCCGCGCGTGTGAATGTCTCACCTCGGAATGGCAAGGTTTAGCGAACTTTCATGCAAAAATTGGAGATAAAGCGAGGTCGCAATATGTCTGGGCACCTTACGTTAAATATAGATTCGTTTTGAGAGTTGTAGGTTTGGGTACCTATTATAGAGCAGATCAACTGGGACCCCCGAACTGGGACCTGAAAGCGGCCCGCGCGTGTGAATGTCTCACCTCGGAATGGCAAGGTTTAGCGAACTTTCATGCAAAAATTGGAGATAAAGCGAGGTCGCAATATGTCTGGGCACCTTACGTTAAATATAGATTCGTTTTGAGAGTTGTAGGTAGGTACTCGTTGTACCTACAGCTATTTGTGCTTTTCGTTGTCCAGTGAAGTGGTAAACGACACCTTTTTATGCACGGGAAATTATCAAATGATTTTTCCCCATCTCTGGGCGGATTGGTAGGGAGTGTCACGATTGTTTATACTGATTAAAGCGCATTCGTTTTCCTTCGATTGTCATTTGCGTTCGAGGGCCGCGGTAACTCTTTCGAACAAAACCGCAACCCAAGCAGCAATGCCTGACAGGGTCGCGGTGTTGTTCGAAAGAGCAGCATACAACTACATCCAACCCAACCAACCACTAATTTACTACTGCAACTATTCCGACATCTCTTTCGAGGGCACCTGAGGCTGTATTTCATAGCAAGCTTCAATGTTCCATAACTAATCATAATATTCGCCTCGAATACCTCAATCTCTGTTTCGCACTGGGACCATTGCAGCTTTTCTACGTCTTTTGTATATAGAGTGTTAAAAAGCAGAACTAACCTGTAAACATCGACGGTGCGCACTTCGCTGTTGTCTCCGCACGTGAAGGTGATCTGCACGCGCTTCTCTGGCCTCAGGTCCACCGACACAAGGGGGTCCAACTTGCCGTGGACGCCTACCAACTCCCAGTATCTGGAAAACAGTGTTGACGAAATTTAAGCATAAGGCTAGACACGACATGAGACAACTTGGAACTGGCTCAAAATCGATTCAAAAGTTCAATTTACGCACGAAATAATTCTGTTCGGCGAAGCGACGCGAACTTGAAGATTTTTAGCATTTCGGTAGGTACCTACCTTCGGTAAGCTTATTTTTTTTAACTACATATTGTTTGAAAGATCGTAGCCAAAAGCGATGAAAACACACATAATAGACAGACTAAAACAATGGCTTATATGAGTGGTTTCATACTCAATCTGTTGCGTTATCCAAACCACTAAAACGTAGCTGGAATAAGTATAAATTCACTTAGGTATTGCAAAAAAAGTCATGAATATTTGTAAACACGCCATATCGGTTAGAAAACATTGCAAATACGATATTCACCTGTTAAAGGTGCCACTATAGTCGTAATAGTGAGACAAGGTACAAATTGAGTGAGATTTTATGATTATGCACACCTACGTCGTCTTATTAGCATGAGAACTAAGTCATTTAGGTCGCCATGTTGGCACAGAGACCTCACCTACATTGCTCGTTATTGATTGGACCTTCGCAGCGAACGTTGCAATTTAGAAGGACAATAGGTACCTTGCTGCATTGTTTGATTATCTGGTGCGCAAGTAATTGGGATTTCCAGAACACGTAGGTAATTGTTGGTGTGCGGTTTCTTTCAAGTCGTACCTACTTATCAAGACATTACCTAATCAACTAGCACACCGCCTTTAACAGGTGAACAATACTCACATTACCCTCTTTAACAATATTACCCTCTTTCTGGGGTAGTCGGGTAAAATCTACAAAATACGGTTTGTTGAGACCACTCTTTAAATTCTAAGTATCTCAAATCCATTGCATTACGCACGTATCCTTATCCCAATATGTTTCAGGCCAGCCTGTATTCTAAGATACGCCATCTTTATATTATGCCATCATCTCAGTATTAACTAGCCTCCTTTTTATTCATCATTATTTAGGTACACAATCCATCAGATACTGTTCCCAATAATCTTTAATTAGTATCCGAGATAATACAAAGCACCTAATAATCAAAACACTTCCCACCTATCCGGTCGATCCGATTCCGGTTTCTCCATGTAGTATCGTATGAAGGCTCTCTCAGCTGCATCCCTCTCTTCAATGGGCACCGTGCCGCCCCCGTTCAGGGTTCTGACGTGGGGTAGTCGCGCCACCAGCAACAACCGTCGTTCGTGCTCCGTAGACTCGACTCGGTCCCATAGCGGCCAGCCCTGGAAAATACGAAGATGACAAGAGTTAGTAGTTTATAGTATAAACTCTTTATAGTAAACATTTCAAAGTCTAACGTCATTTATTCAAATTAGGCTCAAAATCAGCTGTTTTTTGGACGTAAAAATTAACAAGAAAACAGTTCCCAAGACGTCCGGCCCGTCACCACTTCAGTGTTTTAGCTGGGAAGACGACGTGGTGTGCCGTGTGGCACAACAAGCTCCCCAGCATTGAGGGTTTAGAGCGAGTTTTTTAACGTACTTGATCTCGTTAAGGTGGATGCGCCAGGGTATACCATAGAATGACTTTTTCATGAAATAACCATGAACTTAGAGGGCTATATTGATGATTAAAATGGTTATAATTCTTCAGATAAATACGCGTTACGGCCGCTAATCGTATTTTGATCAACATAATTAGATATAATTAGATCAACATAATTATAGTTTTTTTGCAATTTGCCGGACAGCTTCACACTGACCGGCAAATTGCAAAAAAACTAAAATATTTGAATATCGCGGGCTATCCTGGCGCATCCACCTTACGTTCGCTTATGTCAAACTGTTTGAAAAAAAAGGCTTATCGTTCTTGTCACCAGGTGGCGCTTCTTCAGTTCGATCGAGGACTAAAAAATTGCACAAGCCCCCACTAACCAAAAACTAGCTCTATCAACAATTCGTACACTATTAGACCTGCTTTTCCCTTCTAAGTGAACACAGGATGTTTAAGCATGTTCCACACGGATGTAATCCAGCCTCCCATCCAAGGTGACCTTGCTTGTTGCGATTCTTGTAGACGGCAGATGCAATCCAAATTCATACAAAATACGCGTTCAAAAGTGTTTTAATAAAACAGACATTCTTATCATATTAGCCCAAAGTGACCTCCAGACTCCAGACGAATGAAACACAAAGTAGTTTGTTGGGTTTTATTGGTTTCTTCCAAGAAAGGATTCTTAACCAGTTTTCCTTGTTCGCCGGAAGGAATAAGCAGTATGTATGTAGGTATTTCGCAATAGTTGTGTTATAAATCCGCGATATTAAGAATGAATATATTGGTACACAACCAATTGATATGAATTTCAGATTGTATGCCATCTAAAATTTAAACGAAAAAAGAATATACTCCGGTATCAGACTTTTTTGACCGACCTGAGACAAGACCCTAACGGGAAAAATCTAAAATCTATCGTATGCTCAGAATAAGCCAGTCAGTCCTCGCAAATGTAGAGAAGTAAAAAAATAACAACATCCGTGTCTTTTTAAGCGATCTTTATCAAGATAAGCCATTAAAACTTACTTACGTACCAACTTCTATAAAAATAATTACAACGAAAATGATACTGTAACAAACGATTTTGTTGCTTTGAACAATATGTCAGTATAAAATTTAAAATGAAAACATAAAACAATGGAAAAATTACAAAAAGATATGCCCCGGGTGAGGATCGAACTCACGACCTTAAGATTATGAGACTTACGCGCTGCCTACTGCGCCACCGAGGCCGGTGGTAATGATGTCAAATTAGATGTTCAGTAGGTATGACTGAGTTTTTTTATCTATTCGACACGCATTATCAGTCACATATTTGTGTAGGTATATTTTTTGGTTGAGTTATCCTTATCAATATACGAGCGGAAGGCAAACAGGAAAATATAAAATCGACGCAAAAAACAGTATGTATTTAAAAATAGACAGCGGTCTAGGTTAAGATTTAGATCTAGTTGACCCGCGCAACTTCGCTTGCGTCACAATTTTCATAACTGCTCCGCTCCTATTGGTCTTAGCGTGATGAATTTTTCAAATCGGACCAACAGTTCCTGAGGTTAGCGCGTTCAAGCAAACAAACAAACAAACTCTTCAGCTTTGTACATATATTAGTATAGATTAGTCTATCAAGAACGATTAATTTGTAGTTTTATTTAACTAGGTACTCGTATGTAGTTACTAAAATGTTATGGTTATTTTGTAGGTAGGTACAGTACCGAAAAATCTTGCTAGGTATATACTGAATATACCTACTCTGTAAATGTACCCATAAGTAACCCAGGTAGGATTATACTTCGATTAAAGATTCGCTGAACAGATTCCATAGTCACGATTCAAGAGCTACTATAGGACCATCGATTGAAACAAAAAGTCGTAATTTAAATTGAATTGCTTTTTGTTCATCTCAAGGTTCCCGCGAGGATCAGGTTTCCTTGTAGGGCGCACGAATCGATGCGAAGACGTTAGTTAGTTCCTAGTCCAACTGTCCAGACAAGTATTTATGTTCACGATCATGTGTTCCCAAGGCTTGTTTATGTTGCTCTTTATGAGAAATCATCTTTGGAAATTGTACAGCCATTTTGAAGATTTTTTTTTTTACGATGGGTAAACATCAAAATGACTCTTTCCGCTCTGCACGGAACGGAAGGGACTTGCAGATTAATACTTACTAAAACCTATATGGTGTTCCTCAAAAAGCCCTTTGCGTTCCATCCAGAGTCACTCGCGCTCTCTTACGAACGAGTTGGAGGAAATGTCGCAAAAAACAGAAAAGCACTCGTTAGGTAACTGCGTAGATATAAGTATCAATCGATAGGTAAGTTCTCTGACATACATAACTATGCCTATACTTGTTGGGTCGCGAATTTGAGATGCCTCTTCAAATTCCCATATTTCACCTAAGGCTCTCAAACAATTCAGACATACTTAACTTCATACCTAACTTACACTAGAAACTGGAGGTTGCATAGGAAAGTGGTGCTCAAACCAGCAAATCTACACCTAATATGCGCAAACTATAACCCCAGGCCAATTCAAAATTAGTCATTATTCTGCTAATAATAAAGGCTAAAATGACTAACAGCTCATATTCCGATTGCAAACAAAATGAGATCTAACAGGTAGGGTCTTTGAGTTTAGTTTCTAATATTTTAGCGATCCTTTGTTCTCCCCTACACTACATGAGAGATCTTTGAGCGTGCGTTCAACCTCGCTCGCCTGCTTTGCCTAAAAACGGAAGGCGGAATCACCTTTGCATACACAGTCCCTAGAGAAGTCGCTATATTGCCGCATGTTTATACCCTTTTTAGCTCGACGTTACATTTTTGATATAGAAAAATCTTCTTAGATCGTACCTACAATAAACGTGTAAATGAAGGTCTACTTAATGGTTTATTTATAAGAATGAACTAAGCACTTGTTTTGTATAAGTAGGTACCTCTACTACCTACTAGCTAGTTGTTAAAATTAAAATCTCTAAATGATCAGTTTTTTGGGGTGATGGCACATTGATCAGACGTTAGTCTTTATGGTATCATTACCTATCATTTGTAACTTATTTTTTGTCACCTTTGATATAACCTTGGCTCATATCTGAAGGTTGCTTGGAATGCGTTTCTTGGAAGTTTTTTCAGAACAAACAATACCTACTTGCATTGTTTTAACCATTGCAGAATTGTCCCTCCCCTCAAATTGGCTGACTAACATGCGACTACCCACACGGGAGTGGTCACACACGAGCACGACCGTTCCAAAATTAAATAAACGGTTATAATTTTTAGTTCCGTTCCGATCGGTAACGGCCCCGTTCTGAATCATTGAATTTACAGTATCGATTTCATTGTGTAGTGTCAACAGATGCAACAATAATGCACATGGATAATGTAGATATACAAATAATTCATCAATTGAAAGCATTTTATGCTGTAATGTTTTTACAACGCTGTAATAATGTTTTATTTATTTTAATTAGGCAAACACTGGTTGCATTCCATGAATTTGAAATAAAGAAAAAAAAAGTAGTTATCATTAGACCAGCACGTGATTATTACTCAAACGATTTCAAAGACCCATTAAGGATAAGCACAACGGTGATAAAAACCTGCTCTTACATAAGAAACAATGCATAATATATGAATATTTTCGTTTCTATCCTCAATTGGATACTTGTGAAAATAATACGCAACAGAGGAATAAGTATCTAATTGCGAGTATGTTTAATTCTCATAATAAATTAAAAACAATACAAACGGCGAAGGGTCACGATGCACTGGAGGTAAACAGTGGCTTAGTCATGGTACAATAAATTTAATAATAAATTAGCTCTACTGTGAGGTATCGCGATCTAGCGTGTACGTTTGTTTGTAACAGAACAAAGAAGTAGGAAATATTTCGTACCTACTTACTGACTTATCGTTATTAGAACATATTCTGAGGTGTGACCGTGTGATGTTAGAAAAACGCAGAATGTGTCATAATTTGTACCAATAAAGAGAAAAAGCGTCACATTACAGATACACCTATCGTACATCATAGAACTTTTTATAAACAATATGAACTGCTTTATTTCCTACTTCATTTTATTACGAAGTAAGCTAAAGGAAAAGATTTCCCTCCGACATTGCAAAATATTTTGCCAGATGGAAGTCGTCGCAAACAAAAGCAAAAGCTTGCTATGATTGAAATAAAGGATCCTGCTGTACCTTTGGCAACAATTGCAAGATACTTCACGAACAGAATAAAAAATCTTTTCACAAAAAATAAATTGGAAGTCGATTGGACTTCCAAAAAATAAACACTAAAAGGCGAAAAATAACTTTAATTGTGGAAGTCGGTGTTTAGTTGGAAGTTCGGTTGTATTTTTTTTTCAAGTTTTCACTTTTTAATGGTAAGTAGGTACCCCACATTTAACAACACCACTGGAAAATCGCAGGAAAGCAAAATACGCAATTTCGTTTACTTGGATGACAAAAAGCCGTCATCCAAGTTAACGAATTAAAAGCCAAACTATTTTGATTTAGAAGCCAAAATTCCAAATCGATTTTGATAAAATTTCAATGGGACCAATTGGGCCCTTTCAGATAAAACAATTTTTTTTCAAATCGGTTCATAATGACGGAGTTATGAGGTAAGAAACAAAAAAAATACAACCGAATTGAGAACTTCCTCCTTTTTTAAAGTCGGTTAAAAAGAAATAGGAACCAGAAATTGTAATATGAAGAATTGAAGGCAGCCCTTTAAAAGGGAAAGCCATTTTGGGAAGTCTAGACTTGTCTTTCCATAACTGCCGTTCTCCCCCTTCCTAGTTGACAGCGAAATACCGATGTGCTATTTATTTATTAAACCTATATTTTAACCAGCTCAAGGGTAAGGAACATTGAATCTAACGTTATTCTCCGCACGTTCATTGCGAAATGCTTGGTATCCCGTCTAGGACAGCATTCAAGAAAGTATAAAAACTAAAACAGTTTCGTACGAATTTTGCTGAAAATCTGCGTGGAGCCAAATGTTACAATTTTCTAATCTATTCTTGTTTCAAAATGATAGTTAAGTAATATCCTGCCAACTAGGAGCAAAGCATTAAAACGATAATAATCTGGTATTGCCATAATGGCCGGCATTAATGCAAGAAAACCGTTTTCATTTAAAATTGTCATTGCTCTTCAGTCTGTAATTAATCATCATTCAGTGCAGGACTGCACGAGGAAATGTGTGACAGCCTTTTAAAAACCATGCAGTGTAGCAGAGTGTCTAGATGTACGTAGGTTAGGTTATACGTTCGTACCCCAGACTCTCTCTCCCGTACCTACGTACCCTTTGGGGAGTAGTCTGTAAATACCATACTTGATCAAAATTTTGTTCATCGTTGCGTAGACTATGTTGATAAAATTCCACACAATCTTTTGGAAAGTCAGTCTAAAGATTATTATGGTTTTTGTGATTAACATATAAAATAAAAAAGTTAATAGACCACTGCATTATATCTTATAATAGATTGCTATAGTTGGTAATGCTAATTACGATTGCGGCATTATAATCAAATATCTAAGTTACTGCGTCAAAAAAATCGAATTAGCTGTTACTAAAGGGAAACTACTGCATTGCGTGCAAAGGAAACTGCCTGAGTGCCCTTTACAATGTTAATATAAACACTTGAGTAATTGTCTGTGGATAGACTTGTTTTTATCGATAACGAGCAATTATGTGAACTAAGTAGTTTACAAGTTGAAGAAAATGCTTGTTTTCAATCCTAATGCCTTTTTCGTTATTTTGCATTTCTTTCAAAAATAATTTCGTTGATACAAGTTTTGTTAGCTATCCAATTATGTTTGCTTTCTCTGATAAATAAATCTTTTGGCCCTTTTGGGAAAGTCGATCCAAGGTCTGGGACATTTACGTCCTCAATGAAGTAGGTAACCCCCGTTCCCTTAGGACCAATAATATCCACAAGGAACATCTATGTATTTGTCTTTATAACGTATGATACACAAAGGAGTTAGAATATTAATGTTAAGTACGGATCGAGGGGACAGTTGACCTAAAACATCGAGTAGGTAGCGTCGAGTAATGAATTCATAGGTCACGACTCTATGGCGACGTCTTTCACCAATATATTAGTATACATAACGATCATAAAAGTAATAGCATGATTAATTTGAGAGTCATAAACGAAGACTTAATTAAACTGTGATGAATAGTATGGGAGAGCTTAAAGTGACGTAAGATACTAACATAAATAAAACCATCAGTCGATGACAAACTAAGCATTATTGACACGAGACGTGGTACGCACTTGAACCGACCAACCGCCGACTGAATGAAGAATTCAAACGCAAACCATCTTTTGTGTAGGAGGACTCCAAGTCTCCAACAAAAGCCAGAATTAATCATGCCAGCCAGACAGACGTGAAATATAGTTAGGTACATCTACACCAGTACAAACTACAAATGCATTGCCAGATAAATTACACTAGGTATATCTAAGTTTGAACCCACACAATGGAATGAAATGAAATTTTAGAACATAACCTTACAGACAAAATTGTTTTCTCAGGTAATTTCAGAAAAAGCTTGTAAAACTCATTGGTGTATAAAAGTAATACAAGAGTAGGTACTCTAGCTATATTTTGGTACTATTTTGGTTCTTGCATGCTTCGGTATAGTAGAAAATCACTGAGCATAGTATAGAGCACTACTGCACGTGTTTCTGGGTCACCCCGTGTCGACCCGGTCGCCACTCCACGACCAAATCTATAAATTTTGTATGCAACTGGCGCCTTCAACAGTTACCTTAGATTATCGAAATGTTACATCTGCATTTTGTAGATAACGGAAGGGATTGGTCTGCTCTCACGGAGTTTTACCAGCGACCAAAGTATACGGAGTAATTTTAAAAATCTTTTAATCTATTCATTCTGACGAACTCAAGACTCATTTACCTAATTACGAAGCAGATTACAAAACTTAACTATCAAACAAGAATAAAGAACTTTATATTATTGAAGGAAAAGATTAAAAGCAAAATAGGTCAAATATAATAGTAATAGGGCTTTGATACTAATGATGAATAAGAATTAACACATGAATACGAAAGGAAATAAATCAACAAAGTGCTTTAAAAGCGAGGTGACGCGCAGAAGGCGTGGGTAAAAAATCAAACGAGTGATTCGACCGTTTAACGTCCCAATATGAATCACTTATTGTCCTCACACGTGGTAAGTAATTTTCCAATTTGTTGGAGCCAATATTGAAATAAAAGCAACATAAAATGTATCAGGAAAATGCACAACGACGAATAAGAATTCCATTTTGCGAGGCTAGAGGTGCTAACAACGAAATTGGCTGAGATGATAAAGTTTTATTTTATGTAGATACAACAAAAAACATTGTTAGTTAAATTTTTCGAATGCTATAAAACGATAACAGTTTTCAAAACCGTCTACCGATTCAGTAGCAAAATGCAAGATCTCTTAGTTTGACAGGTCAGGACATTTGCACAACATCAAATTGCCTCGCTTCCAGTTCACATGCAAAGTGAGAGTGCATTATTGAGATCAATATTCAAGATGATATGCCAAATCCGAGGCATGCTAAGTTCGTATTTCAAAACGTTGCAAAAATTACCATGGTTGCAGAAATATTCGGATCGCTTGTTTCCTAATCTAAGTAGACAATCTTTAATGTAATGACTCGGTACTTTATTCGTTTCCTGAAAACTTCATTTCTAACGAATGATGTCATCTTTTGAAGGCTTTGTATTAATTTAGTCGAGTTTAGTATCTATTAGATAACCTACATTTTTATCGGATACGGAATCAGAATTCTGTTTCGAAATGGGATTTTCATGAAATGATCGCTGTTATTACGAAATAAATCCGGTAATAAAATACGATAGCGCGATATTTTTCGCAACAGGTAGGTTATTAAAGCTTGCACTCTCTATTACTGCTATAAGAATTGAATTGGCATGGCTCGATCATATCGCAGCTGAGTAGACTGAAAATGTGGGGCGCAAACACGAACGAAAACGGTATTACAGACTGAAAACCACAACCTTTGGTACCTTAGGCTTTGCTGTTTTATAAGGTGTGTAATTTGTAAAGGATAAAACAATGTCAGGAATGGGACGAAAGTGGCACAAGCTGTAAGGCTGGCTTTTAGAACTGGCTCACTCTGGAAATATGAAGTTTTATCATAACGTTATGGCAACATGTCGAGGTATTATATTTCAATTTATAAGAGCCCCTATCGACGCGATACTCTTTGGAAAATGAAGTAGTATTTTCATGACACTATTGTTTGTTCTGCGAATTTGCGAAGCGAAGGTCAACTGAAAGAGCAGACGCAATCCACCATTAGACTAATGGCGCGATCTAAAGTCAACTACATACATATAACAATAATGAACTTTGTAGACACGAAATGCTACATTAATTCGATCCAGTAATTAAATTGGACATTTCAAATGTGAACGGACATGCAGACTTAAGTTCAACAAGTATAAAAATACCAAATGACACAAGGACGCCAGCTCAGCTGTTAATGTGAACGAACCGACTGCAGACATCGATTCATTTTTCGAATGAATCACCGACAACCCTTTACCTTCGCAGTTTTTTTTTAGATCGATAAGTACGATCCTTTTTGCTTCCATTTTATTGTTCATGAACTTATTGTTTTTGGTTTTCATTGCTTGCTTCTTATGCTTGCAACTGCACTTTGTATTCTTTTTCTCAGAAGTGTATTCGCATTAAAATAGACGACGTAGTTTTCTGTTCTCATTGGACCAACTTCAACCCACACTGTTATATTTTGTGTTAAACATTGTAACAGTAAAAATGTTTTGCTAGTTTGTTGGTTCATCGCCTACGATATTCTTGATGTAGCACATCCTCAAGAGATCGTCTTTGAATATATTAATACCAAGTTGGGCCTAAATATTACAAAACTAAGCAATTTTGTTGAATCTGCGAGAGATATAACTTGCGAACATTGAACAAATTTATATAACGTACACTGTTCAGTTCACAAGTGTAGCAGCTAAATTCTGTTACAGGAGGAAATCTGACATTTGTATCAGAATTGCAAATTGAAACAAAGACGTTACGTACGATTTATATTATTGCACGAATGAAATAAGTCAAGGTTTCCACATGTCTTAAGCACGCTCTCATTTGTTACATATCAAAAATTACTTTGACCATTATGATGACATCACAATCGCGCAAAAACGCATAAAGCGCACATTAAAACAAACAGACACACTTTCACATTCGTAGCATGTAGCGTGACGGTCACAAAACGTGGCTACTCAACTAGTTCTCACAGAAAAAATAACCCTATAACTAGGACAATACGACACACAATTCGTTATTCGTAATGTAGCTTTAACTATGATAAACGATTTGCGTAACATAGGACATGGATGTGTACACAAAGAGATAATCATTCGGACGCGGACGGCTCGTTGTCGACGATCTACTTGCAGAACCTTGAACTTGACAGAATATTCTTATGTCCTCATTGCTTACTTTATTACATATGACTACGCGGAATGGAAATCGAAAGTAGCACGACCTTTATGACACGGCTGAGGCAGTGAGGCTGATGCAAACGCGGAAATTTTCCACAGGCAAAGCCCATTTTCTGTAAAGCTATCCTTTATTGAAAGAACGAGACGAAGCCAATCGTAATACCGATCAGCTTTACGACACAAAATCTGTTTGAATGGAACATAAAACGTCGCAAGCATCGAACAAATGCAAGGCTAACGCTCCTATAAAATCTGTGAGCTCCCGTTCATACCCGAGAGCGGAGACGTGTCGAAATTATGCGTGCCTGGTAGTGATCGGTGATATTAGCTAACGTTTCACAACCGGGCGTCAAGTAGGCCGCCACTATATCTGGAAGACCTTCACCCGCATTACGGCTGCCCCCGTGTTCCCGAGGGACGTTACACGGATAATTTAAAACTACAACACTCCTGAACACTATTCGTTACCGCACAACGTCAAATATAGATCGCTTATCGCGGACACGTTCAGATTACAAGTTGGCGACGCTAAATGTGTTGGCGTTCTGACAGAATACGCACTGCCAAGTGCAGTTGCAGCTTAGGGGTTTCAATTAAAATAAATCTGTTGCGGTCATTTGCAGTTTCTTTACAAGTCAACAGCTGTCTGAAACATTTAAATAACTCCTAGGTTTAAATTACCAATCAATCAATATTGTATGGCTACACAAAGTCACGCCTATTTACAAATTCTAGCTGCTGAGTGTGCTTAGAATACCGTATGGTTACAATACAGTTCCGGCCATGTGCATAATCCTGCATTCGCGAGGTCAGTATTTGCAAACATTACGGCCTATGTGCTGTGAATACACAATAGGTTTAACAGGTGTTGTGTTGAACTCACCTGTACTCGCAAACTCCTGAGAGCAGGAAATTGTGCCAGTCGATCCACCTCGTCCCACGTCGCTAAGCCCGTATTGTTCAGGTTTAGGAAGCGGAGGTGTCTGGAATTTTAATGACATCGCTCAAATGACTCCGCTACAAATTAAACTGTTTTCAAATTCTGATGAGCAATAGGTCAAAGCGCACACACATTGACCTAATTGTGTCATAATGATAACAAATGATTGAATCACTTACGGGAAGGCATCGTGGCTTTTCTTATTACCGTTGTCATCAATACATTTCTCACAGGAGTCCGGCTCCAGAGTGGTTATGGGGCAGTCGTTCACCAGCAGCGTTTCCAAATTTGGAAATGCGTAGCCTAGTTTGGAGATCTCTTTCCAACTGCTGACGTGGTTCCCGGAGAAATGCAGTTTCTTAAGCTGGTCGTGCACAGGTTCAGTGACATCAACGTTGAGTCGAGAACACGATTCACACTGAGCTTTCTCATCGACCTCTTTCCCTGTTAAGTCCACATAAGAATACTCATTAAGGCTCAAATGCAACTCCTCCAGAGCTGGTAGAGCTTTGAGTAACGCGTGGACGCTCGGCCAACGGACATACGTGGAATTTAGAATGAGATGGCTCAGATTGTCCCATCGTGGCTGAAGAGATAGTGCTGCCTGGAGCTGGGCCGAAAGGCGGTTGAAGCTCAAGTTTAGAAACCTTACTCGGGGAGTCTGTTCCAGTATTGCAAAAACCTAGAAGCAAAACTTTATATCAGTCGCCCATTATTAAGGAGTGAACGTAACACCGCGGAAATAACTGCCTTCTATAACCAATAATTGGTTTAGTTTGTCGTAACCGTGGGAAAAGTGTGCTTATTGCACAGACTTGTTTGCTGTAATAGTTGTCAAGGAGGTTATTTTCCTATGATGAACCTAGCAGTAACGCAATCCTATTATAACTTACTTCTTCCCACTCGGAGAGTTTGTTATTGGCTATATCGAGTTCGACAACATCAGCGCACTTATCGGCGAGGGCGCAGGCGTCTCCTGCGCAGTCGATGTCGCAGTCGTTAAGCACCAGTAGCGTAGGCACGCTGAGCCGAGGGGAGCGCTTCGGCACAAATATAGCAACTGGCATGTCATCTATCGGAGGGTTCACCTCGCCCTTCGCGCCATATTTCCGCTCTAGAGCTTCTAGGAGCGACGGCATATTGCTGGACACCTATAATTCTTGTTTATTGATATCTGTAACAATAAAAAACACTATACTCATTACCTGGTGAAGGTTGCGGCCGTTGCGGGTCGCCGATGGATGCGAGACGCGAAGGACCGGTCGTTGGCGACGCTTGGGGGAGGCCTATATCCTTTCTTTCGGCAGACATGATGATGATACTCATTAATTTCGGATACTGCGTCAATTTACATTGATTTATTATTTTTGTGAATTTGTGCAATCATTTAGAACCTCGACCATAATTGCCGGTTCATTGCCAATGGGCCAACCAATAAGTAATGTGATATCGGAAAGGCGGCTTATTAAAAAAGCAAATATCATCTGATGTTACAGTATTGTGTGGTTGATTGACAACAAATGAAGAACATGATGATTTCGAATAAAAACTGTCGCTATCACTTACACAATCAAAGCGCCATCGAAGGCTCAATTTGAAATTAATTAATCGGTCAATATTAATGAACGGCGTTTCCTTCTCGCTCGAACTCATGCGCAACCGGCTAAATAAATACACAGAACGTAAAGCAATAAACCAACAGACCGGAATATTTGCTCAAGGACTTACATGAGTTGCTCAGAACCTAAATATTATTTTGGAATCAGACTGATGGGAGTCGCTCAAATGAATTTAATTAGTTTCCAACATGTGTTTTAGTAACCCAGATTTTCCATGGCCAACTAAACGAGGCGTGTTATTAGGTGTATTATCTATCTAATGGGTATGTTATTGCGCAAACTATTTGCGAAAAGTATTTGAATAATATTCGGCTTAGCAAGAAAGGGCCAACTAAAGTTGTTTAAAGTTCTAAAGCCTAACGTTGTTACTTGCTGTAGAAAAGATTCTTCAACAATAGTTCCATCGATCGGTTTAGATTCGTGACATCGGTCCGTAAAAGTATATTTGGCCCGGTTCGTGATGTGTGTTTTCTAAGGCGATTAAATAATAATTATAGTTTACGACTCGCTTTGATACTTCTTATTCATTCATGCGTTAAATCGAAGGTTTACTGAGGGCGATACTGTTATCGTTTTTTGCGTTTTAGTAATCTCGTGGCAAAACTACGAAAATAATACAGAATTACAGTGAGGAAATCTAAGAATTATTGCGTTGAGGTTCCGCTACCCTTCGGTGGGTATCTATTACTAAACCTTTATGAGAGAGACAGCCGCTGACGTTTTAAGTAAGGAGGCTGACTCCTTACTTAAAACTTCAGCGGCTGTCTCTGGTAGATTTGTTTTTCTATAATCTACATGCTTTTTAGTTTTATACATGTGTAAAGAGAGCCCATTATTAAGAAATATACGGTAAGACTCGTATGTCAAATTCCCTCTCCAAAGTTCGATCACAAACTTTATCTTTGTTTTACTCCAACTAGATTTTAATTGAAATTCTTCACACCAAATCGAAATTCTTCTCCAGCATTGCTCGAAAGTCTTGAAACTAAAGCGCCAGAAACAATATTAGAAGGGATGTTGCTCAATACTAAGCAGTCGAGAGTCGGGCCACGGGCTGTTCCGAGACTTCGTGACTCGTGACTGCAGCCAAGGTCGAGTTCAAATGTGCATTTAAACTTAATTAGTGACTTGTCTCACAACCACAATAGAACTGGCTTGAAACGACAATTTGAACGGGGCTTCGGTGAAGAATATTTTTAAACAGTAAAAGTCTTTCAACTGATAGATGATGATGATGATTGTCCCAATGTTTATCACTTGTAAAGTGCAAGTCATGATTGAATTATTTTGGATTTTAATTACAACTCAATCATTTTGTGAACCTTCACAGGTAAAGCGACAATAAGCCCCAAGACCACAAAAAATGACCTTATCAAACCAAAGGGACACACGATTGAACATTGTGTTGTAATGATTAAGTTTAAATTCAAGTACAGCTCGATTATAATATTCTTTAGATGCTTGTCGACTCTGAAACTGTTGGCGGAACGTAATATGAACGATAAAGTCAAGGCTAATATAATTCAGCTGGCTTACCAGACAATAGCGCGAAACGTTTCTACCACGTCCCGACTATATTTTCCGCAGGGGATTTCTTAGTTGCGATGCTTGCAATTTTAGTAAGAAAGAAGCCACATTTTTCTTCTAGCCTTTGTAATAAGTAATGCATCTTAGCTGACTTCGAGGTACATGAATCTTTCAAATCAAGGTTTATTTTATTGATTTTATCGCTAGATTTTCTTACATGACATATCAAACACCATCGCGGAATATCAATAAAACATGACATCAGACAGCCGTAAATTGCTATAAGCACGCATTACATATGACATAAATCCCGTTCTACATTTCCAATGCGCGTATAATGCTGTTGCGAGCGACTATGTTGGCTAACTGGCGTCCATTGATTGTGCAAACCTCATGAACATCGCGGATATGTAATGCGATAGTAAATTAAACATTACGAGTAGCCTAACCTTTTTCATTGACTGATAGTCTATGTAAAAAAACACGGCGTACCACGACGGAAGCCTTGGCTGCTGGAAAATTTATAACGTGAAACTGTAATACTCATAAATAACTCCAAGCTAACTGAATATTTCAGTTTTGATTTTTAGTTCCTGTATCCGACGTACTTTCCGATTGTATCAGTCCAACTCGCATATTATAGTTAGATATCACTATTAGCTCGTGAATGTTGTATATTATCCATCGGAAGCGATGAAAAGTCGTGAGTAAAAATTCCAAAGACAGCAATAAAAATGTTATCAACCTCGTTAACTACCTTAACTTGTTTCAAATTCAATATCCCTTTCAAATTCCGGAACTGATCGTGTCATGGCATACATTACAAACGCGTTTCGTGTCGTCTACGAGCACAGTTCTATGAGTGTCCATAGAGTACCATTTCCCCCTTGTGAATTAGTACAACTATTAATGAAGTTTTGGACAAGTTGCACCACTGCACTGGCCATCATAATAAGGTTATCCAATTCCGCTCTAATTGCTGTTTACATAATTTGAAATAATAATTAACTCTACCTGTACATATAGCTACACCTGCCTTTTGTACATGTCTATTTCCACATTTGGGTAGGTAATTTTTTAGATTGCAGATTTTATGAGAGCATTCGTCGATAGCATTCTGTACTTCAGCATCAAGGGCCAAAGGGCCTCCTGATAGGAAATGATAGCTTTGTTTATACTATTCCAATAGCAGTCTATAATTCATGCTAATCATTTATTTTTAGTTTATAATGCCGTTACAGTAAGGTTGTTCCGAAAGCGAGAGTCTACCAAGGCCGGAACACTAGTAATCGTATTTTTACACAACCGCAATGCTTTTGTTCATTTTATTACCTGTATCTAATGGATAAAGTTCTAATAGTGTATCGTAATATTTACATATCCTATGTATAATATCTATGACAGGTTCTTGATGTGTATTGAGATAGTGCAAGACAAAGCACATCCTGCCTGCTGCTAAAAACAATGAGACTAATAAAATTAATAGTGCACGTTGCTCAACACTCGAGACTGCAAATAATTATTTATTCTAGTACTAGAACAAGTTGTAAGTACTTACGTATTTGTCTTGTCGTACTAGCTAGACTTCAAGTGGCATTTCGTGCCTTCCACCAGCAGAATGAATCAATGTTCAATACTTATTTTAAACTCTTGATAGAGTTTGCGTGTCAGTCTACTCGACGTCGTTCTATGGCAGCTAGGAGCAAGCAAGTCAATTTCGATAGAAATAACTAAACAATTTGTACAAAATATTGTATACTTTTTGTAAAGTCAGCAGTATTGTCTTAATTGAACGTGTTGTTTGCTGCTGCATATCGAATGTTAACAGACTATATCATTCTTAAACCAAACAGCACTTTAATTGGTATTTGGTGTGACTCACGTAGTCTTTACTTCAAATATTGCCAGCTCAAGTTGCTTATTTTTCTAAGCTCCATCAGGAAAAATATTATCCATTTTTCCATCTTCATCTCAAGGTAAACCACATCACATCTCATGTGCATTTGTTTGCGCATAGGATTGCTCAGAGCCAAACAAAAGAAGCTAGACCTAGACGCAGTGGTTTCCTTTGTGGCATAAATGAGAATTCATCCACAGGGTGGCCACCCCTCCGGGCCCGGCGGCGGCGTCGCGACGGTAAGGGCGGCGAACCTAACGTCTCGACTACCCACACTTTGGCTAAACTACTTTGTTTAATGTCCAACTGTTGCTTAAAATGTCTGGATAGAAAATATATTGGCTTCGAAAGTCTGACCGAATACTTGCAATTTAAGTAGAGCCATGAATGGGAAAATATTGGAATGAGGATTATCCCAAATTTTACGAGGCCTTTAACGTAGAATTCGATAATTCAATCAGATAAACTATGCACGAGTTGGAATATTATACATGTAAAAATTGGCTAGTAGTTGTGAAGCGAAATTCACCTAGCTGCAAGAAATGTACTTGCGAGACATTAGCGGACACACGACAGAAGGATGTTGTTGCAGGCTGGACAGCATTCAAAAAGGGTTAGTGACTTCCAGCTAGGAGGAGACTTTTAAAATGCGGCACGGAAGCCTGGTGCAGACTGGGTGCAGAAGCAGAAAAAAAAAAACAAGTTTCATGGCACAAAATGCAAGAAGCCGAATAGGCCGAGTTCATTGATTGATTGATTTGGTAAATAACTAGAACGACAAAGAATTCGCAAAAAAAGCTCTTATATACAAAGTCTGTGTGAAATGCGAAATACAATAGATACGAGTAGGTACCTAATGGCTTTGCAAAAAAATAACACTGTTCAGAGCGTGCGTGATCATTATTTTGATGACAAAACGAGATCGTTCACGTGTCCTTTGCTAACATTGACAAAATTTCACAAAAAATAATTGTGAATCTCTAACAGCGCGAGATTATACTGCGCAGTTCTTTTTGCGCAGTGTGTAATGTTCAAATCATAGAATAATTTGTAAATAAAGGTGACTGGAAATAATCACGTTTTTTCCTTCACCACGGTGTTTGTTGGCTTTCGTCATAGTTAATGTTTTGTTTTTACGATTCAATTATGCTTCAATTATTGTCATTTAATTTTATTACACCAAATGATAACATTACATTTATCATAATTATGTACCTACATAATTCAAGTAAGTACATATTTTTTTATCAACGTCTCAGTGGCAAACAATGAAGGATTTCGTAATTTGTTGAACGTACATCTATACTAATATATAAAGCTGAAGAGTTTGTTTGTTTACTTGAACGCGCTAATCTCAGGAACTACTTACTGGTCCGAATTGAAAAATTTTTTCAGTGTTACCTAGCACATTTATCGAGGAAGGCTATATATCATCACGCTAAGACCAATAAGAGCGGAGCAGTAATGAAAATTGTGACGCAGACGAAGTTGCGCGGGTCAACTAGTATAAGATAATTATCTAGTATCTAGACTAGTATAAATATAGTATCTTCTATGATCAATTAATTATAAAAAGTCGACACAGACGCATCAAGACCGAAATACTTCTATTGACTAATAAATAATCTTATTTAATTTTAAATGCGTGTTTTGCTCAGTCAAAAACAATCAGTTGTTCCTTAGGGGTCTTTATTAGGGCCTTTCCTAAATGGAGATTCCGTTTGAAACTTTAATTCTAAAAGAGTTTTGGTTTCAAAATACTATTAAACCAAGTAAGTCTTACCACGCTTTGAACTTAGGATTGTCAATTGTGATGTTAATGTTGTTACGCGGATCTTGAAGGTCGTCAGAGATAAGCATTGAAATACGTAGGACGTGGGACGCATAACACGTGCGACAAGCGACAACAGTCATTACTGATTAGAACCAGCACACATTTGCACTGCCTTGTTTACAGATACCTTCAAAGTTTACTGATAACGACATAGTTGGTTTCGGTATAGCAAGTGCAATTCATTGCTTGATGGGTTCCTGTAACTAGTGTTGTCTGTGCCATACATATTTCACTCTTATTTGGTGGGTAATTCCAAATTGTACAAAGTTTATCGACTTCAGGTAGGTTCTAACTTTTGCGTTTAATTTTCCTTATTGAACTTATCTTTAGTCGGTTTAACAAAGATAAACATTTTCACAGAATCGCCCCTACGCCGAATAAGATATTGAACGTGCGTGAAGGAAGATGCGGTTACCGACCGAGATACAATAGACAAAAACTAGGATTGTAGCTTAGATTATACAAAGGATTGTAGATCGTAGAATGACAAGGATTTCCAGTAAGTAATTAAAAAGCAAGCTGTAGAGGCTTGCTTTTTAATTACTTACTAGAAATTCTTACTATAATAATAAATAATACAGTTTTAATAAAACCTCTGCTGAATGAGTAGTAGTTAATTCGCACGACGATCACAAGGACGGCTCACTATTTCTGAACGCGATGTTGCAAGGCGCGGGAATTTTACGCTTTTGCTATAAGATTTACGGTAGAGCCAAGGATTTAAACTGTATTGTTACAGCTAGGTATCGTGTTAATTTTGGAAAATATTTGTGATAACTCACTGGTTTGGCCATGGCTAGATCATTTTATTTTAGAGGAAACCCAAGACTTTTTTAAAATTACTACCATTTATTGAGATCGCTGTCTGTCACCGCCAGCACCTAACCAATCTATTATTTCTATTCCTCGTCTAGATAGCCTTCAAAGTAGGTACAGTTTTACTTTTTACTTGCGTACAATATGGTACCTAACACGTCTTCCCATATGGAGCAACAAAGAAATGCCTTAGCAATAGTAATGAAGACACTTGTTACGGAATCGCTCCTATTATCATAACATTAATTGCTCAATAACAGCAGCACTAAACCAACGATTTGTAAAACAATTTGGACACGTTTTTGTAATGAGGAAGTCGGAGATACGCGCGCGAATAGAATTATATGGGTCACGGTCAAAATCGATAACACTTACACCCATGCTGGCCATGTCGGTCGGTGCACAGAAAAAAGATTACATCATACTAATTAGAAACATGTTAGACAATGATGTAGTCTAGGTCTACGTTGTTGTAATTTAGATCTCGCGATAAAAAGAGCGGGAGAATAGAATGCATTTACTTTTTTGGTAGGGGAGGCTAAATTTATCGTATCGATATTTTGTTTTTTCGGACTTGTTCATGCGGAACAACCCTATTTAAGATAAACAGACTATCCAGTCGATAAATTCGATTGCGTATTTTATCACCTTCTGCACAGTTCGTTACCTAGAACAAGGAAGTTGTTTGTACACAGCGTCATTGGCTAGAGTCCGGTTTTATTAGGTACTTAGTACGTAGTAGGTACCTATTTATCTGATCTATATAAATATATTTGTGGGTCCATATTGTAAGCAAAGTAAGCAGTTTTCTGGGAAAATAGATACCTACTACTCCGGATAGTACAGGGGTACTCACCAAAGCTTGAAGAACAAAACGTAGGCTCAATTTCGAAATCCCAATTTTGTTTTCACTAAATAACGGCACAGTATCTATGTATTATAGTTGATTTCAACTTAACAGATGCTTATAATTTAATTACATTTATGATCTACATTTTAATTTAAAATATTGAGAACTGACCTTTTTCCACACTTCTATAAACAAAGAGTTCTGTAGCACTTCTCTTGACGCTTAATTTAAAAAAAATGCCTTCACAGAAATACACACATCGGGTCTCACTATAATTTTAAAACGAACAAAATCAGCTGTTCACATGTTTTTCAGATGCGCCTTGAAGAGATTTCCATACGGTCCTCCAAACGCACTGAAATAAAATGACAAGAGAATGTTTACATCAATACATTGCACAGACGCAATGCCTGCTTCAACGCACACTAGTATCAATTTGTGTACATACAAGAGCAGAATATTGACTGACAAGAGAGGGGATGAAAGAGGTCAATGACGTTTGCAGCACTGCGTAACAAAGATAGAGATATAAAATTCAAGGAAAAAACCGAGAAGGAAATACAACAAATAAGCCACCTGAGACGCAACACAAGCACACGTGTATGTATGTGTACTTCTAAAGGCGACTATACACTTAACGGAAGCACAACATTACAAGCAGAAATACTATCGGTTAGATAATGGTAATAAATAAATGTAGTCAATGGCGTTTTATTTACTGAAATCTGATGGTCATTAGAAATAATTTTGTTAACTATACACAAAACAAAGTACACATTTTATAAATATAGCCTACCTACTATTTTTGCCAAACATAACTATGTACAAATCATAATTCCTAATCCTTCCATTTATTCCATTTATTTGTATGAAATGTGGTAGAAATAGATGTTACAATAATATAATTTAGTCCAAAGACACATTCCTTCCTAATATATAAAATTCTTCCGTTACCGTCTGATTGAGTGACTGACAGACAACGCACAGCCGAAACTGCTGGACGTAGAAAGTTGAACAGACTGAAGTTGAAATTTGGCATGTAGATACAGCTAGCTTGGTGATTATAAGGGAGCACTAAGAGAACATTTCCCAATTCCTACAGGAATGGGAAAAAACGGGAAATGCGCGTACGATGTCGGAAGCGAAAGCTACATAAAAATACATACACTTAGACAAATCTGATTTCATCTGGAAACGTGGAAATATTTAATGTATACTATTGTAGTCTTTGTATTCAATTCTGAATATTATTATGTATAACGATATTGTTTATTTTTACATTTTATTGCATTTTCTCTTCAACAACCTGAATAAACGAACTAAGAAAAAAACCTACATTAAATGTCAAAACTTTAAATGGCCAGTATTCCTAAAGTTTGTAAAAAATAATATTTTCACGTCAAATAAGAAAAATGACAATTGAATAGTTTTTAGTTAGTCTTTGTTGTGTTTTAGTAACTCTTGTTGCATCACTTTTGACGACCTTGTTTCAGTCTGCGTGAAACCAGGTTGTGTAGCATAACTTGCATAGAAGACCTTCGGTTCTTTGCAAAAGATTGTACTTTCAAATGTCATCTTGTCAACAATGTCACTGCTGTCAAGATCAAAGTCAAGTCAACATTAAAAATATTATTGAATATTGACTGTTCATGTTCACCACAACTCAAATCTGGCTGTTTTATCATTTATTTTGAATTTACGCAGTGATAATGATAATTCTATATTTTGTATTGATAAGTAGTTGCCACGGATAAGATTTCTTTACATTGAACAGGCATTTGAGAAGTCGCGGTTTCTATTCGCATTCAAGTAAGTGATGGTTTTGAGAACTTCTTCTATAACTTTCATTTTTTTAGTTAAATTCCTTTATTTCTATTGCAGTTTTTACAAAAGCAAAGAAAGAGTATAAAATTTACTGTCATTTATAAATCTAGGCAAAAACGATGTCACTAGTGTTTTAAAATATGTCAGATGTTATAGGCTTTAAAAGGAAAATAGCTTCTTCAGGAGCAATCAGACCATAATTCAACTATTTAATTTATTATTGAGTAGGATGAGGAAGATTACGGCAAGATGGTCTATAAGTGTAGTCTATTACATCTTCTAAGAATATTTATAGAAAGTTATAAAATTACCATTTTCAAAAGTGTATTGTTTATTTAACTTATCTAACTGAAGTATCTACAGGGATAAACCTATCAGTGATGTCATGTATTGGAAATCAAATACACTGCATAATATATTACACAGTTCAGTCATAAATTGTGATTATTTTAATATTTACTGAAGTTAGGTAAGTATTTGTGTAATTTATTATCATGTTTTCCTTGTGGACCATTTTTTTGAAAAGTTTATTTTGTATTGAATATAGTGTAGTGCTTGTACAATGTGGTATGCAGCAGAATAAGCTGCAGTGGTGTAAGACAACACACATACTATATATCGCTATTACCTAGCATTTAATAATTAAACACATATTTTAAAGAACTCTTCAATACTTTTATTTTTGAAGTCCGATCATCCGATCAACTACTTGTTGTCATAGCAACCAACATCGCTAACCATAAATATTAATTATCTATAACACTCCCCCTCACAATGACCACAGTGTCTGAGCCCTCTGAGCACTGGTCTGAGTGACTCCAATCTTCATCAATTTCAGTAATGTTGGCTGCGGTAGCGCTTTGGTGAATAAATCAGCTTCCATATTGTTGGTTTCCTTATAACAGATGGTCACCAATTTCTTTTGGACACACTCTTATAAAGTGTTCCTTAATACTTATATGCTTGGACCTGTTCCCAGCCATCAGATTATTTGCCAACTTTTGTGCATCATAGTAGTATCATTTCCTTAGCTTTTCTCACTAATTCTTTGTCTTTTCCATGTAAAATGATATTTCTCAGATATCAATCTAGATTTTTCGCCTTCTTCATGTATCTATTTGTATATCTTCATAATATGTCACCATTTAAAAATGCAGTACAAACATCAAGTTGAGACAATTTCATATCATTTTCTATTGCATGTGCAATCAGTAATCTTATTGTACTCATTTCTGCTACTGGTGCAAAATTTTCATTGTAGTCGAAACCTTTTTGGTTAAATCCTCGAGCTACAAGTCGTGCTTTTCGCCTATCTATCTCTCCAAATTCATCACATATATATTTCAAAACCATTTTGCTCTCAATTAAATTTTTACTTTCATTTCGGTGTAAAACTTTTTCAAGTGTGTCTCTATTTCGCTTATTTTAGCATTTTCCCAATTTTCACTATCTTCATCCATTTCTCAGAGAAATGAATGCTCAGCATCCCTTACGTAATCTTGCTTCCATGCTGGTGGTTTTCTCTGCCTTTCTTCAGTGTTGGAAGTTGTCGCTTGAATTTCATTATCTATCTGTGTTTCATCTGCTTCTGTTGTAGCATCTAGAAATTCATCATCAAAATTTATTCCCGGTTCTGATTCATCAACGTCATTTTCATTAAAGAATTCATTGTCTTCAACTTTTTCTTTTTCGGGCAAAATTTATATTTCTATTTCACGTTTATCAACTTTATCTTGTTTTGATTCCTCTTAAGTTTCGTTTTCATAAAACATTTAAGTCCGGTTCAGTAGTTGACAACTGCGAGTGGCCATCGACAAAAAAAAAAAAAAAAAATCATAAAACATTTTATCCAGAACTTTGACATCTCTACTTATTATCATTTTTTCTGTTTTTGGGTTGAAAATTCGGTACGTGTTATGATTTTCCGAGTATCCCACAAATAAGCTGCTGCTCTAGCTTCGAATTTTCCGTTCTTCTTTCCGTTCTTCAGAATAAAAGCTTTAGATCCGAAAATGTGGAAATGCCTTACAGATCGAACTCTATCCACCCATTTCTCAAATGGAGTAGCATTATCTATGCTGCTGCAAGGGCTACGGTTCGCCAAGTAGTTAGCTGTATTGATAGCTTCGGCCCAAAAACCTTCATTCATATTGGCGTCAATCAGCATACATCGAGCTTTATCAATCAGTGTCCTGTTCTTTCTTTCTGCTAAACCATTTTGTTCTGGTGTATATGGTGCTGAAAGCCATCTTTTGATGCCATTATCTTTGAGATATTTTTCAAACTCATTGTTTTTATATATTCCGACCCATTGTCACTTTGCAAACGTATTATCTTTTGTTTGGTGTATCTTTCAGCCTCATTTTAAATTCCTTGTACTTATTTAATGCTTCATCCTTCGTTTTCATTGTATATATTCTTGCATATCTTGAATAATCATCAGTAAATGTGATGAAGTATTTGGCACCTCCTTTTGATGGCTGTCTCATGGGACCACATACATCAGTATGCACAATTTGTAATTTTTCATCTGGGCGCTGCTCAGTTTTAGGCATATTAAATGGTAGTTTAGTTGCCTCGCCTTAAGCACAAACTTCATAGTCTTTAACTGTCTCACTTTTATTGAAGTCTAAACCTTGCATGTTTTTCTTATCAAGAGCTATTCGCATTTGGCCTTCATTAAGATGAGCAAGCTTTCTATGCTATTATTGCATTTCGCTTCCTCCACAATAGTTAGCTTTTTCTTGTAACTTCTCTTTTACATAATATAACCCGTCGTCATTTCTTTCGGCTTTAAACAGTAATTGACCGTTTCGCATCACGGTTGCGTATTTCTGTTTGAATAAAACTGTTGCACCTTTATCTGTTATTTTCCTAACTGACATTAGGTTTGTTGTTAACGATGGTACATACATAGCTTCCGCTAAATTGATGTTATCATTTCTATCTATGCAAATGGTGGCAGGACTACGGCTTTCTATTTCTACCGTGCAGTCTTCTGAGGCGAATTTTAAAGATTTGTTGTTATCTCTTGCTAAATTCTTAAATCTTTCTTTTTATATGACCAACCACTATCGAGACAAGAGCCCTCTGGTTTTCTTGTTGTTATCATCTTTTTCTACATATTTATTTAGTTCATCACCTTCACAAGAAGGTGGTAGGCTTTTTTACTGTTTACGAGACGAGATTCCAGAGTCCTACTTTCATCAAAAGAGCTTTTGCATGGATTCGCCATGTATCATAATTTTCTCTTCCAAGCGGTTCTATGCGTACGTGACTACTCATCTTTACTCACGTATAACGGCCCATAACCTACAATGTGGTATGCAGCAGAGTAAGCTGCAGTGGTGTAAGACAGCACACGTACTGTATATCGCTATTACCTAGTATTTAATAATTAAACACATATTTTAAAGAACTCTTAAATAATTTTATTTTTGACGTCAGCCTATTAACTACTTGTTGTCTAGCAACCAACATCGCTAACCATAAATATTAATTATCTATAACAGCTTGTTTAACAATAATCCATTCTTGTCATTTTCACACACACTTAGGTCCATCCAGCTTAGGTATTGTCAATATTTAATTAATCATATATTTTCTACATTTCACAGCTTCTTTCTTGATCATTGCTTCTTTTGATTATTTGTATCACATCTTTATTGTGTCTCTGCCTTCATAAAGGAATTAATTAAGGTCCCATACCTTAAGTAATTTGCATATTTCTTTGACCAATAAATGGTTGCAAATAAGCTATAACTTGATTGACTTTGTTACCATGTTACCGTGCTATTGTTAAGGCACTTTTCAATATAATGTTAAGTGTGAGATATACTTCTATTAGAAAATGCTTTTCTTTTGTTGTGTGAATATTCAACAAAGAAAATCATAAAATGCGATTTTTCTTAAAATTGCAGCTGTGTGGATAAACATGTTATTGTTTATTTGTGTCTAAATAGGCATTTTACCTGAACATTTTGTACTTTACAACATACAAATTTTAAACTTTTAAACATAGGCTCATATGTTAAGGTGGATGCTCCAGGGTGGCCCGCGAAATTCAAATATTTTTATGTTTTTTGCAATTTGCCGGTCAGTGTGAAGCTGTATGTGGACCAAATGCGATCTGCGACCGTAACGCGTATTTATCTAAAGAATTATAACCATTTTAATCATCAATATAGCCCTCTAACTTCATGTAGTTCGAAAGAATGATTATTTCTGAAATATTCAGAAATAATCATTTCAGATCGCATTTGGTCCACATACAGCTTCACACTGACCGGCAAATTGCAAAAAACATAAAAATATTTGAATTTCGCGGGCCACCCTGGAGCATCCACCTTAAGAGATACTCAACTGAAATAAAAAAAATATTTAATAAAATAAATCGTTTTAGTTCAAAAAAGCGTTGCCTAAAATATAAAAAAAAAAATCGTTAAGTGTGATTCACTTTACATGGTTAATGCGGTACAAATTGGCGTGTGCTACTTCATTTAGTTGACCACCCACTACAGTGACAGCAAATACATGTAGACTTCATTGCATTATTATTAATTGGTTCCTGCATAATGCGTGCTGATCACGAAGTGTCACCTGCCAGCCAATCAGAGGGACAATCCTCCTCGTTCTAAAGCATCATTCACATTCGCGTCTCAGTCACTATCTGTGAAACACACCTCTAGAATTTACCAGTTTGCAACTGAGGTGCAATGCAAATGTTGCTGTTGCCTAAAAATTTGTAGAATTGGTTTGGAGATTTAATCATGTCAGAATTTCTATGAGTTAATTACTGACATGCACGGCTAATATGCAAAGCATTGATAATACTATATCTAACAGTGGCCGTTGCGGCGTCTTGGTGCTCTATGCCAGTATAAAGAGGTTTTCCATGTTAGACGCTTGGTTAAATTTTTTAAACCGCCACGCAACCGCGCGCTACTCACACCCTTTCACAAAAAGCGTGGCTAAGAAAACATGCGTTGCTTAGCCAGGGATTGCAGTGGAGTGGCACCTTTAGTGTTGCCATTACCATGTTGATAAATATCGCACTGATGTGTCATAAAGAAACAATATTAGTACTTTCAACAATGCATTAATGCAGTACTGTAATTTATACTGTTTATTGTGGTTGTGTCTTGTGGACGGCAATAAAAGTTTAAAATAATTAAGGTACTTATAACTTTTTAGAGTCAGCTTAAAAATTAGGCAGGTGATAAAAAATTAGATTGATGATTTTTAACACCATACAATTTATTCTAGGCATTTGTATTGAATCAATCTATAGGGTTGTAGATATTTGTATCTTTCTTGTTTGGATTGGATTTTGTGAATAAATAAATAAATTAGTGCAAATGGTTCTAAATTTTATGTCATCATTATTTTGAGATTTACTGTTATTAGTAAGTACTTTACTATTCAGAATGATAAAATTGCCGATAAAATGGGTAATATTTAAATCACCTTAATAAATTTGATTAAAGCGTGCTCCATCTTCGACCACATCATCGCTTACCATCAGGTGAGATAGTGGTCAAACGCGTGCCTATCTATAGTAAAAAAAAACCTATGTAGGTATTTACTTTTACATAAATGCTTAAGGCTGCTCTCTCGGAAATGGGCATTTTCGTCAAAATGCCTACCAACCCACTTATGGGATGTCCCATACATATAAGTTGCAAATAACTAACATTTTTATGACATAGAAGTATCGAGTAATTATTAAATAGTTTCAAAAGACTAAAGTTTTCTTTTTTCGCTTAAATTGTTAACAGAAACTTAAATCAAAGTAACAAAATTAAATCCAGAAATGTGGCATTTTAAGTCTTGCAGTACTGTCCTCTTTTAAATATGACCTATGTTAAATTATTTCTTCGCTATTTGCTTCTTATTACATACTCCACATATTTTAGTTTTTGTAAACTATTTGTAGCTTTCAACCATGTTAAACTCTATTATATTATAATACAAGTATTTAAAAACATTTTAAAGTTTATATTCTGTCCCCTTAGTATGTGTTAAGTGGACATGTCCTTGCACCGTGACCGTAAATTGAATCCATTTTAGTACGGATTTTTTCTACTACTCGCCGATTTTTTATTTAAATAACAACACCAAATTAAGTATGTTAACACCAGCAGCCATTTTGAAGCGTCAGTTTTGAACTTTTGATCTGTCTTCAGTGGACACTTGAGTTCGACCGGTAACGGACGTTTTTCGGAGATTTCCCTTCACATTGACCGAAGTATTTCACGTTTATAAAATGATTATGTAATGTTAGTGTTAAAGCAAAAATAGTTTCACATGGCAAAATGAATTCTGGTTTTCGGTAAACAAGAGCTATTTAATTATCAAACAATATTTTTAGTAAATGATTAAATAACTGAGAGAAGCTGTCGTACCGTTACGTCCAGACCATTACCAAATGACTGGTAACGTATGAGCCGGACTAAGTGAGCTATTTTCAAAGATAGGTAGCAGTTTAAAAAAAAATGCCCAAATAGCGTTCAGATGAAGCAGTTTTTCGTCGGCATTGACTGAGAAATTACATTTGAAAAAAATAGGTAGTGTTCTACATGATATGATACGTTATTTGGTTTAGCCAGAATTTATGTATCGGTATCAATATGCAATACAAACGAAAATAATTTGGTTTAGTTACTTTTTAAAAATATGTATTACTTGCTTCTGCCAGCGGCTTCGTCCGCGTGGTCTCTAGGGAACATAAGCCCGAGATAAAAAGTAGCCTATGTCCTTTCTCAGGCTCTAGACTATCTTTGTACCAAATTTCATTTAAATCGGTTCGGTAGTTTTGGCGTGAAAGCGCGACAGACAGACAGACAGAGTTACTTTGTATGTATAAGGTCATTGGCAAACAAAAATGACTCATCCATACTTACATTTTATTTATTTATTTATTTTAGGGATTTTGATCCATACTATATACAGCATAAATGAAGTTAAAATCAACTGCGACGGAATATAACATAACACGTAATGTGAGCCTAATTTCTCGGTTTGCTTGTTTTGTGCCTGGTTTTTACAATATACCAAACTCTCAATACCCTAGTGACTAGCTGTTTACTTGTGTTGTATTCATTAATGAATTTTCCTTGAATGATTTAATAAATTGCTGAGAAGGAAACATGGCCATTCATTGTGTCTTTTACCTTTCCTGAATAGTGGTGGTCTTAAAAGAGCAATAATATTTATTATTGTGGATATTATTTAAACATAAGGTAAAATATTTTATTACTAGATTTTTCTCCTGGTTTCGTTCCCAAAGCCTGTATTACAGGAATCGTATAGTGTTCCGGTATTTACAAAAAGTATCATTTAAGACACTCAGTGAAATAATATAGGTAAGTATTTCGTAATCAATCGGATCAGCCGGTCCATTCTGACAACGTTTCACTGTTTAGACTTAGGTAGAGTGAGGGGGGGGTGTGAGGGGGTAAGGGTATGGTGTGTGTGGCTTAGGTGGGTGAATGAGTGGGTGGGGTGAGTGTGAATTCTTTTTTGTTAAATGGATTGACATCTCACTTCAAGTTTACTGCACCTAAGTTTACATGGTAAAATCTTTACAGAACCGCACTGCAGTTCTTCCAGAGATTATCTACCTTTTACAATCAATTTTTGAATTCTATTTTTCATGCAATATAAAAATAAATGAGTGCTACAAATAACTGTGAGCGGAAAGGTAATGATCCCCTTATCTAGCAGCAGAATGATAGTACAGTATTGTTCACTTATTATCCTCTTCGATACAATACATGTTTGTTTTGTTTGTAATGTGTATACTATACATATTAATAGGTGGGTACCTTTATCAGATACAGTGTAAGTACCTATTACCTATATCAAGTAACATCTTACATCTTCTTTTCGAATAAATAGTTTATTCAGTCCTGTTGATTAGCATATTCGGCTTCTGTTTCCAAATTAACACAGAAATATAAAAAAAACAGTTGTTTCTTATATCTATGCAAATTTACATCTCTATTTAAACTGCAGTTAATTTTTCATTTTAATAAGGGTTATTAAAATGAAAAAATAACTGTAGTTTTATATTATATTTCATCAATTAATTATTATTTAAATTAAGTACAGCCATATCATCATCATCTTGTTAGTAGATCGCACATCGCATCATAGTCAGTCATCGCATCGCAGTCATATATCTAATTTTAAACATAAACTTATAATTTTTTAATAATGCAAAGTAAAGAAAGAATAAATTATACAATTTAAGAAAATGAGTTAATGACAATGTCAACAGATTAAATGTTAAAATTGAAACTGAAGTTAAAATAAAAATGAAAACTCAGTAAATAACATGTCAATAGCTTGAAATACAAAATTAAATAAAAACTAAAACTGAATTAATAACAAGTCAATTGAAAAATAAAAGTTAAAATCATTGAAATTAAATACGAAACATTTGTAATAAAATGAAATCATTAAAATACATCATCTGCCTAGCCTGTTCCCAACTATATTGGGGTCGGCTTCCAGTCAAGCTGGATTTAGCTGAATATCAGTATTTTACGAGGAGAGGCTGCCTACCTCACCAGACCTTCACAACCCATTAACTGGGTAACACGGTACTTCATGGCAAGACTGGAGTCAGTTTTACTGACTTCTGACTATCCGTAACGACTGCCAAAGATCTGCAAATGACAGCCGGGACCAACGGCTTAACGTGCTTTCCGAGGCACGGAAGAAACTTGGTATGCTAAGATGGTCACCCATCCACAGACCAACCTTTGCAATCGTTGCTTAACCTTGCAGATCGACCCGTGCGGCTGTTATTATCTAGCCACGAGCGTTAAGTTATTATCTAGTTATCTAGATAAAATACATCAATAAATAAAAATAATAATAAATTAGTAAAGGGCCTAATACAGAAGGCAGTACTCCTCGATACGGCTCGTATTGTGAGGAGGGTCCTTTCTCTGGAGCCCCTAACCACCAGTAGCTTGGACACTGCTCTCGACACCGGCGGACTACTATTTTTTATATTTTTAAATGTATTTTTAAAGAGTTTTTTTTAAAGATATATTTAAAAATGTAACATAATATATGTATACATATAAAAATGAAAAACGAATTAATAATAATTATGTTTTATCCATCTACATAGTTACTAGCCGCTACCTGGTAGGAGCCGAAGACAAAGAGCTCTCTTTGTCTTCGGTTTTTTTTACTTCTTACTAGCTGACCCGCGCAACTTCGTATGCATCACATTTTTCATTAATGGTCGAGCGTAATGTTATATATACAGCCTTCCTTGATAAATGGGCTATCCAAACATTAAAGTTAAAATGTAACAGCCTGTATGACAGACATACCGATTACCGACAGATAGACGGCGTAGGCTAAGTATAAGGACCCGTTTTTACCCTTTCGGTACGAAACCCTAAAAAGAAGCTCATCAATTTAATATATTATTTCAGCAAGTGCATTTTTAGATTGTTAAAAATGTACCTAATTTCTATTCAAATAAAGTTCATTATAAGATAATCACTTTATTTGAGCACCTGTTTCCGGCTTTGCTCAGTTGTCCTTTTCCCCGCAGCGACCGTTAGTTAGCCTTCACGGTGTTGTTGTGATGGTCATTACCATAGCAACAAATAATATTCCGATCAATACATATAATTGTCTACCTTTACCCACTGTATTGCCCAATATTGAGTCATCTTGCTTAAAGAATAAGAATTATAATTATTTATTTAATGACTTATATGATATCTAAAAAGTGAACCATCATCTATGTCTACTAACAAGATAAAATAAAGGCTAGTTAAATCTTTGAGATGCAAGAACTAATGATGATTGTGTAATGTTGGCAGTTCATTTGCCCAAATATTAGCTCTACTCGATCAATACAAAATACCACCATAAGTTTGTGACAATAAAGTTAATTTTGCATTAATTAAGTCAGAACGCCAATATTTGGGCAAATAAGCCAACTTTGTCTAATATTGGTTGGGCATAATTGCCCACATGTTAGCTTTACTTAATCAATACAAAATAATACTCTATAGCCATTGTGATAAGGTTCATTTTGTATTAAAGTTTAAACGCCAATATTTGTGGCCATACACCAACTGTAGTGTTCTGTCGTTTTTCTCAGGATGCTGCAACAGTTGTCATTCGGCGGGTGGCGCGTTGCCGGCGCGGTGTGTACTCTGTCCAAGAGCTGTGTTCGAGTGAGAATGATGTCTACCGCCATGGATAAGGGGTCCGACTTCTTTTTTAGACAGGTGTGCATTCTTTTTTATTTATTCAATAATTATTTTTGTACAACATTATTAATCTAATCTCATCATCAGTAATTATTAGTCTAATCTAACTAGGCTATATTGTTCCACTGCAGGGCTCTCTACCCTTTTTAAGCTTACAAAATTGTGAATAATAACAATTTAATATCTTAAAATAATTGGGTATAGCCATGATTTCAAATATTTAATATATAAGTATTCAGATATTTATAAGCACACTTATATAGTTTTCAAATTGAAAAACTCTGTAATTATTTTTTTTTGGTTTTAATATTCTGTTATTAAAGCACCTACGTTACTTAAGAATAAAGTAAGCTTAGAGTGAGAAAATAATACAGTATTTTCCAAGGTTGGGTAAAATGTTGAGCTTTTCTAGCAGAATTACACTAAGAGCTGTTTTTTTTTAATTCATATTTTTTATCTGAGGTTCGCCCTCTTAAACCGCATATTTTTGACGTAGGTATAGTAACGTAACATAAAATTTTACTCTACTATAATACTTGTTCGGCACATAATATTTATTTGAATTGGATACTATATTCATATTTTTGAATGATACAAATTATATATCTCGCAAAAAATTAAACCAAAATAAACGCGGTTATAGTTTTTTTGTTTTTCAAAATTCACTTACGTTGACGTATACGTTAGAAATGTTCGTGCTAGGCCCTCAGTTGTTCTTTTTTCACAAATTTTGGGTCCAGTAAGTGGCTACGTTGAGTCCCCTTAAAAGCCGGTGTGTGGGTACTTGGTTCACTTGAACGTGAAGCTCATATTCTGAACAGGGGCATATTTTATATCTGCTGAAAGAGAAGAAAATAAATAAGAATAACTTTAATCTTCTTGGGACTTGATTTCAAAGGTTTATGTATAAAATGTACCTAATGCATGGATTGAAGTTTCCTTTTTCACAAGCAATCGAGAGTTAACTAGCAACATAAGTTTCTTGTTTCCTTCAATTGATATTTATCAAATACCTCTCTTCCAACTGCCTCTTACTATATACATCTATACGAGTACATATATAATAAATTCGTATAAATACTAACCGTGTACGTACATTGAATGTTTGCATAAAAATTACATAGAAAAGTTAGGAAAAAGATATAAAACACAAAAATGCATATTTTATGAAATTTTTGTTTGTTTGTCGGTGCGTTTGTGGGAGCTTCAAGCATAAACCACAGATTGGGTTCCAAATCTAAGTACTTACAAATATTAGGTGAAAACCCGAGTAACATTTAACGTTTATTTCATCAAAATCGACCCACAAAATCAAAAGATATTGTATTTTTAAGGTAAAAAACTAACTATTTTAGCGCTCGATGAAATTTCTTCCTAGAAACTTCATCGAGCGCTAAAATAGGTAGTTTTCATTGAGACTCCAGATACTTGCAATGCCATCTATTGAGAAAAATAGTACTAATAACAAATGTGTGAAAAGAACACAAAAACATATTGTTGAGTTATTTGTTATACTTTTTTTAATATGTAGTAAAAGAAAAGTGAACATTTTAGTATCTAACGAATATTTATCGTAACAATTGTGAGCTTCTGAGTTCGATCTTATATTTGGCAGCTCATCTACATTTTCGAAAGATATGGTTATACTGATAATGCATTTTTCTGAATGGTGGTGTTAAGATTCTCCGCAGTAATATGACCCCAGCCCATAGTGAATTAGTGTGTTCGCGGATAACTTCGTCGTTTATGAACCGATTTCGATTTCAATTAATATTTTTTTGCATGAACCCTTTCATGCAAAAAAATATTAATTGAAATCGAAATGCTACCGAGGTGGTCCCATTGTCTTGCCACCATATCAGGATCTGATGATGGAAAGGAAACCCTGAGAAATCGATCGAGGGCAATTCTCGAAAATTGTAGGCACGCATCTGGTAAAAACCTAAAAACTTGATATTCGTGTGTATACCGGGTGATACTACAAAAAAAAATGATGGTTTGGATCAGACATGATGGAGACGACAGAGAATCAAGGGAACTCCACATCGGTATGTAGGAACTACTGGTCTAAGATCCGGTCTAAGAAATATATACCCTCACACGTTATTTAATTCTATATAGAATAAATGCTAGATAATGTTTAGATTGATACCTTGGAAGTGGGTTGCCTAGCTAAATCATGTGCCAATGATGTTAAACAATAAAATGTTTCACATTTTTTTGACCAACTTCCCTCATTTGTTATTTATAAAAGTCGCTGATAGAATATACCCCAAGGGATTGAAAAAATATGGGTTGCCTACTTTCCCTCTGTGCAACTATGGGGTTGCCAACTTGCCAAGGTGTAAACAGGTAGGTAAATGTTGATAATAAACCCTCATAAGTTATTCGAAATACATATCAAATGAAAGCTTCATTTATTCATAGTCCAACCGTACTAGGTCGCCTTATCAAAAAGTGTGCTAAGACCATGTTTGCCTGGATTTAAGATGTTAAAAATCGTTCCGGAACGCGGCTAGGCCGCTTGGCGGTACGTCTTTGCCCAGTGGGTGGTCACAAGCCATCGGCCAAAGCCACCAGTTCGTGTCACCTGATGAGCACCATCCGGGGACTACGTGTAGGGTCAAACATTGGGTACTCTCCTACGGACGCGGGTGACTCGGCCCCCAAAACCATACCATAGGGTCGCTCCCGTGTGGTATCGCTCCCATTTGGTAACGCACAATCTGTAGGTATTGTTAGTTAATAAGTCATAGCACGGGTCGATCTTCAAGGTTAAGCTACGCTTGCCAAGGTTGGTCTGTGGATGGGTGACCATTTTAATATACCGAGATTCCAGCGTGTTTTGGAATATACCAGTCACATGCTTGCCGAGGTCGGTTTGAGGATGGGTGACCATTTTAACATATACCGTTCGATCGACCCGTGCGACTGTTATTAGGTACTCAGCTACGAGCTCCTCATTAAATCAGTCTCCTCATTTAGTACCTACTAAATATCTATTAAAAAAATCGATTATTCTTGCACAATAAATCGAAACTATGAAACCGGTAAAACCTTAATCCTAACATATAAAACACGTCGTAAGAAGCTGAAATTTGGCATGAATGTTCCTTGGAGTGTGTAGGGGAGCACTAAGAGAGGATTTCCCGAAATTTTTACAAGGACGGGAAAAAACGGGATGTGAGCGTACGAAGTCGCGGGAAAAGCTAGTTGTTAATATAAACGTTTTAAGGTTTATTTTAACTATCTATAATCGAACTATATGCTTAGTTTTGAATACTGAGAACCTAGCACCGAATGTTTTTGAAGTAAAGGTAGTAACGTAACGTAAAATTTTACTGTAGCTAAAATACTCGTCTCGCACATGTTTTTTTTTTAATTGGATACTAAATTTATATTTTTGTATGTTAAAAACTGTGCATGTCGCGTAAAATTAAACCGAAATGCAATGGGGTTGTAGTTTTTGTATTACTAAAAACTAGTTGACCCGCGCAACTTCGTCTGCGTCACAATTTTCATTACTGCTTCGCTCCTATTGGTCTTAGCGTGATGATATATAACCTATAGCCATCCTCGATAAATGGGCTATCTAACACTGAAATAATTTTTCAAATCGGACCAGTAGTTCCTGAAATTAGCGCGTTCAAGTAAACAAACAAACTCTTCAGCTTTATATACATATATTAGTATAGATTCAGCTGTATATATTAGTATAGATTCAGTTACGTAAATGTAACTATGCGGCAAACCATTCGTGCTAGGTCTTCTCTCTTTTAAATTTTTCTACAGATAATTATTTTCTATTAAACTAAGCATATGGTTAAAACTTTTTAAATTGTTGTGGTAAATAATAAACGATGCTTGTAAGGTTATCAGTTTATCTTATCGATATTATTGTCTGATACGGTCACATTTGTAGAAACGAGAATTGCATTGTTTTCACCGGTAGTTAATGTTTCATTGCAATTCTTTTTATGACTGTACACTACTGTGATAAATGTAGGAAAGTGTAATGAATCATGCGATAGCAACGCGATTGAGATTATAAATTCACCCGTTAAATTGAGAATATAAATTCACCCGTTAAATAAACTATGAAAACGTAATAACCATAAATGTGCCAAACTTATTATTATTATGTAGTTACCTAGGTATAAATTGCATGATTGATTAAAAAATAACGGCCAATTGCGAGTTGAACTCTCACACGAAAGGTTCCTTACCATAAACTGAAAAAAAAACACGGTTTTTAAGCCACCTTTAATTATCAATTCAATTAAGTTTTTATTATTTCTTGTTATAGCGGTAATAGAAATACACACTGATAATTTCAACTGTCTACCTATTACGGTTCTTGAGATACAGCACGCTGACAGACACACGGACGGACGGTCGGACAGCGAAGGCTTAGTAATAGGGTTCCGTTTGGTTACCCTCCGAGTACGGAACCCTACAAATGGATAATAAGAGAGTAGGGAAGATAATCTCTGATGTGTCTTCTGTATAACTTGTCCCTGTTCTTTAAGGCGTCTGTAATATTTAACTTGGCGCGCAAATGAATTTTGTGTGATCGGTTGAGTGGTGTCTCTGCTCTCTGATATTGGAAATTTGTGACCTGTAAACATAATGGTATGCGGGATATATTAATAAATAGATATTGCACCAACCTTAAATAACTAAGGATGAGAACTAGGATGATGATGAGTTAACATGACTAATTCTGGCTCAATGCGTAAAATATGAAAATGATAAAGAAAAGAAAAAGAAATAGGGGGGGCGGGTTCACTCATCACTAAACACCTCTTCTATTCTTCCGAGGAATTCTGGAGTGTTGTTATGTCTTGTTATGTGAACTAGAGCAGTGGGTTAATATGGCCTGGCCTGGCCCGAAGTCTAGAATAATAATCTATACTAATATATAAAGCTGAAGAGTTTGTTTCTTTGCTTGAACGAGCTAATTAAATAGCCTATTTATCGAGGAAGGATAAAGGTTATATATTATCACGCTAACACCAATACGAGCGGAGCAGTAATGAAAATTGTGACGCAGACGATGTTGCGCGGGTCAACTAGTAATAATGTATTTCTCACCTTTATTGTCTGGGAAATTTGAAAACAAGATGTCATGCAGTAAATGTATGATCTATTGAAACTTACCATTAGCACATCAATAACATTTTTATTCATTTTTTAGATGTATATTTTTAAAGAATGGTCATATTTGTTTACAAATTCAATCTCCACTCACGGGTAGAAACAGTACTTAATGTCTTGCATGATTAATGAATGAAACAAGGTAATTAAAAAAAACAATGCTGGCATAATATCCATTAATGCATGACTTACGTTGTCATTGAATCTGGGAAAGTTATGGTCAGTTATTTATTTTGATATCTAGAGACCTGTCCCTGCTTCGCACCGGCACGAGTGCAAATTATATATATACCTGCTAATATTATAAAGTTTGTTTGTTTAGTTGAACGCACTAATCTCAGGAACTACTGGTTCGAATTGAAAAAATATTTTAGTCTTTGATAGCCCATTTATCCAGGAAGGGTATGTACGGCCTGTACCCTTTATTATCTATAGAGCCTACTATACTATAAGCTATAGGGATAGGATATATTGTAGGCTATAGGTTAGGTTAATATAAAATTCTGATTGAGTGACTGACAGGCAACGCAAAGCGGAACCTACTGGTCGTAGAAAGCTGATATTTGGCATGTAGGTGCCTTGGGAACTGTAGGGGAGCACTAAGAGAGGAATCTCCGAAATTCCAACGTGAACGGGAAAAAACGGGATATGCTATGATATGATATATCTTTAAATACACAGAACCTTCTTTGTCCCTATCCTGTGCTATATCCATATGATTAAGAGCTATATATTCCTTTATAACCGCTGAATACCGAACCTTGAACCTTTAATAAGGTTAAAAAGCGTTTAAGAGCAATGTCTTTCTATCTTGGCGGTCGTTACTGATTGTCAGAAGCCAGTTAATCTTACTCCAATCTTGCCATGAAGTACCTACAGTGTTACCCAGTTAATGGGTTGTGGAGGTCTGGTAGGCAGCCACTCCGCGTAAAAACCTGGTATTCATCTAAATCTTGACAATATAGTTGGTAAAGGCTAGGCAGATGATGAGCTATCTATAGCTGTCGAATGATCTTTAGTACCAGTAAAAGCAATAAAACAAAGCATTCACTGTACATTGGGGTACAATACAATAATTATCAAGTGAGATTAGGAAAATGATAGATAAGGCGGTATCGTATCAAACGTCCCTTGATGAACAAATACATACAGCATTAGGTAATAATGTAATGCGTTAATAGCTACTATCACCAACCCACTTTTCAGACATACATGTATCAGCTCTAATGCCATTATAGTAATTTTGATATGGATATGCTTTAAAAATATATAAAAATCACCTTTTGCCCGCGACTTAGTACGCGTATATCCCGATTTATCCCGTTCTCATAGGAATTTCGGGATATTGAGGAGTTCGTGGCTAAACAATAAAAGCCGCACGTGTCGATCTACAAGGTTAAGCAACGCTTGCCAAGGTTGGTCTGTGGATGGGTGACCATCTTTACATACCGAGTTTCCTCCGTGCCTCGGAAAGCACGTTAAGCCGTTGGTATCGGCTATCATTTGAAGATCTTTGGTAGTCGTTACGGATAGTCAGAAGCCAGTAAATCTGACTCCAGTCTTGCCATGAAGTACCGTGTTACCCAGATAATGGGTTGTGGAGGTCTGGTAGGCAGTCGCTCCACGTATAATACTGGTATTCAGCTAAATTCGGTTTGACTGGAAGCCGACCCCAATATAGTTGGGAAAAGGCTAGGCAGATGATAGGAATTTCGGGATATCCTCTCTTAGTGCTCCCCTGCACTCTACAAGGCCCTCCTCAAGGAACTGAAATTGTTATGTAGGTTCATGCCGATTTCAGGTTTTTTTCGAGCAGTACTTTCGGCTGTGCGTTGTCTGTCAGTCACCCAGACACTCAGCAATGGACGAGTTTTATGTATATGGTATCGCAGCTCAAGTATCACAATATATTGATGAAAGAAATCAATAAGTAATTTATATTTCTGATGATGTTCATTAATCGGATAGTATACAAACAACTTAGAACAATTTTGCTCTACGCCAAGTTACCAGTTTATGCTGCCAAAACAAGAAAACCGGCCAATTGCGAGTCGGACTCGCACACGAAGGGTTCCGTACCATAAATATTATTTTTTATTATTTGTTGTTATAGCGGCAATAGAAATACACAATGTGTGAAATTTCAACTGTCTACCTATTACGATTCTTGAGATACAGCCCGCTGACAGACAGACGGACGGACAGACGGACGGACTTAGTAATAGGGTTCCGTTGGTTACCCTTTGGGTACAAAACCCTAAAAAGATCATTCTGCTCCTCCTTTTCTTAATCTATTTATGATGTCCCACTGCTGGGCAAAGGTCTCACCAGGCGCCTTTTATTCTTCTCGGTGTGTTGCCCTCTCCGACCAAACCGTCATGAATGCCTCAAAGTTGTTACGCTAGGCCGTCCTCGGCGATGACTTCCGTCCTCTCGCTCCCACTTCGTAACTGCTTCCCCTAACCTTTTCTTCATTCTGTTTTCCAGTTATTTGACACAGTGAGCAGTACGTATACGTACCTGTTGGGCGACAACCGCACGCGTGACGCTGTGCTCATCGACCCCGTACTGGAGCATGCGGAGAGAGACGCCGCGCTCATCAAGGAGCTGGGCTTCAAGCTTATTTATGCCAGTGAGTGTATATTCTGTTATTGGTATTTAGAGGCATGCGGAACAGGGTGTAAAGTTCCGCAAGGGAGGTATGTGTCTGCTGGGTAACTGCTTGATGGTCGATATATTTGGTCTGTTGTAGGTATATGTTCAAATAGCACGGAAAACTGATAACGCGATACAAGATTTCTTTAACGTAATTCGTTGCTGGCGGTATAGATGCTGCTGCGTTACTTTTTACACGACTGCCTAAAAAAGGAGATGTTTTTGTGGGTGTATATCGATACACCAATACAGCCTCACCAGCCTCACCTGTAGCAACCTCTGCCTAAGGCTGAGGGGTGTACAGGTGCGAGGTTGTGCTCGGATAGTTACGATTGTAAGAACCCTGAGTAACTTTACTTTTCTGTAACTAATATGGTGTACATAATAAAGAGTATTCTATTCTATTCTAACAATGAAACCGATCTAACGAGAAGTCGATCGTTGGAAGAGTTAATCAGTCGACGTCTATCGGCAGTTCCTACGACATTAAATCAAAGACACTAATCGACGAACGTTGATCAATGCTTACAACCCTAATCTCTTCAAAGTTAGAGTGAACAGGCTCCTTCTGGGTAGGCTCGCTTCATCGTAGACTTTGTGTCTGTCATCTCTGACATAGACTAGAGTCAAGAGACAACCCATTACAAATAAAAAAAAATTGGGATAAAAGTAAGATAATGATGAAAACGATAGTTGTTGGTCTTTACTACGTAAAACTGCTGATTGTGCGCTGAGTAACATACCTATTATTATTTGGTCATTATAATATGACAAGTCAGGATGACTCAGCGTAAACTTAGTTTCGTGTAAAAACTAATAGTACTCGTAATAATTTCTTGTTTCGGTGCGAGGTCGTACATGTTGGCCCGATTGGTGTCTAGTACATAATTTATTCATCTTTGTACTGGTAGTGATGAACTTATTTTTAACCTAACTAATTATTAACTTGTAATTTCCTCCTGTATCTTCGCTCCCATATAATTTACTCTAGGAACCGATAAAAATTTGTTTATTGGCCTTTCTATTATATATAGGGTAATTTTGAAAATAATTTATTCAAAATAAGAGCTTTCCTTTAGTTTGACATGTGTTATTACTTCCAGAATTTGATCCTTATTAGCTACACTTTCGGATACAGGGTGTTTTTTTAGTTTGATTCCTGGGTGGGAATAACGATTTATCAAAAATCCAATCTTGTATTTTTACTTTCAAAATTGAACTTCAGACTCCTTTCAGTGTTTGTAGATATTCCTCATAGTTTCGGATTTGGGCCTAAATGCACACTTAAAAAAACCATATATTTTTAAATAGAATTTATAGTTTCGGAGATTACCTCCAACAGCCTAACTTTTACCTCTTAACAATAAGAGTGTGTAGATCCACGATTTTCCTGGTAACAAAAAGAAATGATTATTATTTGTTCCGACACACATTTTTCTGATGGTAGTATTTCCTTGCACGGTTTTCTAGAATAGTATTAGTCACATGCGAATTAATATCGCCTTTCCTTAAATAGTTGTGTGAGGAATATCCGCTATGCAAACATCTGTCTTCTCTCACTTTCTGCTCTTAAGGAATTTAGTCAAGTTTACGCATCACAATAGTACATTTTGATGCAAGGGGGAAAACTTTTTTTTTTCAACCCAGGCGGATAAGGCTCCCGAACCGAAGATGAGGCTGTTAAAGGGCCGAAAGACTACAATGACACAAATGTCCACGTCTATCAACCGATGTTTTTCACGGACAAATATCCAAAACAAACAAGCAATAGTACCACTTTGTTGTACCAGTAAGATAACCATGTTTTTTTACAATTTCCAGTGAACACCCACATGCACGCCGACCACATTACAGGCACGGGCAAGCTGAAGGCCATACTCCCCGACACTAAGAGCGTGATAGGCAAGGCTTCAGGCGCCCAAGCAGACATGCATCTTGTGGACGGCGACGTTCTGAGCTTCGGCGGACACAAGTTGCTGGCGACGGCCACTCCGGGACACACCAACGGCTGCTTCACTTACATCTGTCACGAGCAGGTCAGTTCGTATAGGCTGTGTTCCGAAAGTAAAACAGTATAGTGGCCAGTGCTCATGACGTCATGAATTCGACGCCATATTGTACTGGCGTGCCACCATAGTGTACTGTTCGTCTAACATGAGTTTTATCAAACTATACTCGCTAGCGACTAGTTAAAAAAATTTATGAAAACTTTTAAAAAACAAGTTTCTTATTTTTTTTTAATTGTTGACAAAAGTTTTACTTGCAACTCAAAGTCAAAGTCAAAGTCAAAAACGTTTATTTCAATTAGGCCATTAAACGGCACTTTTGAACGTCAACTTGCTTGCTTAACAGAGCTAGCGAGTATAGGTAGGTAGACGTATTAGTGAGTCAAATGTGAAATGTTATTAGTAGTATATAAAACGTTAAACGGCATCAGACTATGAGGGTTTTTTAATTTATGACGTCAACGCACTGGCCAGATACTGTTTTATATTTCGGAACACAACCGTAGTTTGTGTTATGAAGAAGACGTGTGTCTAATAGATATGAGCTGAGCTTCGGTGGACAAAAATGTTCGTGACGGACTAATAGACTAATATCGTTTGTGTTACAATGATAGACAATTTGTGTCTAATTGACAGCGATGTGCAAATGTGTGATGAGTGGACATAGAATATTAATTGGTAGAAATAGATTTGAGGTTTATCAACCTTGAACTTTTAGTAACAAAGGTTAATCGCTTATATTTCGTCGATGTCACGATGAATCGACAATAGCAAGACGTGTTTTTAAATACCACTATTTATATTCCAGGGCCTGGCGTTTACAGGCGACACCCTGTTAATCCGAGGCTGTGGCAGGACGGACTTCCAGGAAGGTTCCTCTGAGACACTATACAACTCAGTCCACCAGCGTATCTTCGCGCTGCCCGACCACTACAAGCTGTTCCCAGCACACGACTACAGGGGGCAGACAGCCACCACGGTGTGGGAGGAGAAGAAATACAATCCCAGGCTGACGAAGCCTTTGCAGGAATTCATCAGTATTATGGATAATCTGAACTTGCCGTACCCGAAAATGATTGGTGAGTTGCATTTGTTTTTTTCTATCGAAGATCTAAAACTGATAAATCTTGATCGTTGTAATAGTAGATTATGCAGCAAGAGGGGCTGTGGCTCCCGAGCGTAAGGATTTCAGAGTTAAGTAAAAGTTTAATATTATTAGAAAAGCCCAAAATGTTTGGATTACCAGGGCCTTTAAAGAACACATGTAGGGATGTCTTTTGCCAAGGTTGGTCTGTGGATGGGTGACCATCTTAACATAACGAGATTCCTCCGTGCCTCGGAAAGCACTGACGTGCTTTCCGAGGCACGGAGGAATCCGTTGCCCCGTTGAGCCGTTGGTCCCAGCTGTCATTTGTAGATCTTTCGCAGTCGTTACGGGTTGTCAGAAGCCAGTAAATCTGACTCCAGTCTTGCCAAGAAGTAGGTACCGTGTTACCCAGTTAATGGGTTGCGGAGGTCTGGTAGGCAGCCGCTCCGCGTAAAACACTGGTATTCAGCTGAATCTGGTTTGACTGGAAGCCGACCCCAATATAGTTGGGAAAAGGCTAGGCAGATGATGATTTAGGGATGTCTTTCAATAAAACTTAAGAGACAGCTCATTAACATGGCATCGGGCGGACTCGTGCCCTACAGTGCACAAAGTTAGTCTCTAACTGAACAACAGAAGTTCAAACTCAAGATTTGCCGACGGGTTATGGAGTGCAGCATACGTGTTAAGCGCACCGATCGCGTTAGACATACCACCTGGGCTCCATAACTCAGTAACGGTCAAACGGGGTGAATTGGGACAAAAGTTTGACTAGGATTTTCACATATTATTATCATATTATTGGTTTCGAACAAAACATCTATTTCTTTTAATTTGAATTGTTTTAGAATAGGGAATATGCATGCGATTTTTTTATTTGCAAAATTGTATACTTATTAGCTCTAGTAAACAATCATGAAATTATTTTTTAAATACCTTCATCAGCGATGAAGTTATAAAGCTTCAAAGATTACAATTAGAAAGAGAATTCCGATGTTAACTTTGACGTCATCGTCCATGACGCCTATACAGCTGCCATAGAAAACAGCGTTTTCGCGAGAGGGACAGATATATTTGTTTAAAATAATTATATCTCTTTTTTGATTCTATTTTCACTGTTAGTATTATATTTTTGTATAAACTGTGTAGATGATAAATATGATTTTCATGCTAGTGCGTCGCGTGTTTGAAGTTTTAAATGTCAGAATACTTGACATTGACGCTTCTGTGCTGCCACCTGCAGTTCCTGCTCGCTCAGTTTAGGGGAACGTGCGCGAAGTAGGCTGTGCCATCTAGCGTAGCTATTTCGAATTTTATACTTGGCAGTGACATTTTGTTGCTGCCACCTATAGTTCGACTTATAGATCGGCTTCTTAACAACTGTATTCGTTTCATTTTTGGCCTTCGTAAATATGATCACATTTCTTCCTTCGGTTCTCAGCTTAAATGGCTGCCTATCCGTCATAGGAGATCCCTCAGATCCCTCTGCATGCTCTTTACTATTATGAATGATCCTTGGGCTCCTGATTATCTTAAACAATATTTTAAAGTATTGGGCAGTTCTCATAGACTTAACCTCCGAGCATCCAAAAATTTCATTCTACATATTCTTCCTCACCGCACCGGGTTTTTGTCTAATTCTTACGCCATTACTACCATTAAACTCTGGAATATGCTACCCCTTGACATCAAGAAGGCTGAATCTAAATTTTCCTCTGAACGTAAAATCCGAAAACCCTACTTGAAAGCCTGATTCTTAGTTTGGTCTTCGTCATTATTATTATGAGTTCTCTTAATCAGAAAGATAAATATAAATCATCATATTTATTAGTTTATTCTTTTAGCAATATATGTGTATTTTATTGGTAGTATATGTTTCGTTTATTCATTAACTTGTATTATATATATTATTTCTTTGTATATTTCTTTTTTCCGAAAAATATTCTATTTTAAATTTTATTTATTTGTTGTACACCTACCACAGTGTGTTTCGTTTTAACCTAAAGGTTGACTGGTAGAGAATGCCTTGTTGCACTAAGTCCGCCTATGTACCACTATTGTACATGAAGTTTAAATAAATAAATAAAAATAAATAGTTTCTGCACGCTCCCTATACACGAGAACAGGCGGACAATAATACGAGTACAAGTACCCGGCACGTAACTTGGCAATGTTTAGGCGTAGTGGGGGTAAGTCCGCGCATCATGCACTTAGTGGAACAAAAAAGTGGTCACTTTTATTGCTTGTTCTATTATTCTATGGTTATTGCCATCATTTATTTTTAATCTTGAAGTTAAAGCAAGGAGAGGAATTCGTGACATTTATTAGGTGTTATTATAAATAAAATATATGCATTTAAAAGCAAAAAAATATATTTAATAAAAAATATTATTATTAAAAAAATTATGCGTTCTCGTCGTCACTATTAGTTAATAATGCTACCCCTGGCATCAAATTGGAAGTGCCACCTGAGCTGGTGGAAGGATTTGGCTCCTCATCCTCGACAAAACTATCTTCACTCTCGTCGCTGGAGGAGTCGCTGTCGTCACCGGTGTAAATAATGAAACGTTCAGTGACTGTGTCGACTATATGGTCGCTTTTGATGTAATCAGCCTCTATTTTTCTAACTTTCCCACATGATTTCGACCATTCATCGGCGCCCATTAATGAGACTTTCTCCTTAACTAACTCCATTGCACTGGTCACATTCCAGGTAATATTCTTGCTGGCTACATAACCTTTGATTGCCGCCCATGCCATTTCTATAGGATTTAAGTCCGGATGGTAGGGCGGCAATCGCAGAACACTATGGTTGTGTTCTGCAAGTATTTGGTCAATACTGTATTTTTTGTACTGTGGTTTATACAATTTAATTAATTTGTATAATTGAGGTTTGAGCATACTTTCCTCATATGCTATGCCCTTTTCCGCCAACCACCTCTGCATGTCTGCTTTCTTGGCATTCGAGGTAGGTGCAGGATCGTACTGCTTGTTATGGTACGATGCGTTGTCTATCACTAACACCGCATTTGGGGACAGGTTCGGTATTAGTTGGCTGCGAAGCCACTTGGTATAATTATTATAATTCATGTTGTCGTGAAAGTCCCCCGACTTTGTTCCAGCTTTAAATAAGAGCAGTGCATTGGGAACAAATCCAGCTTCGGATCCAGCATGCACTATCACAATCCGTTGCCCTTTCGAAATGGGTTTTTTAAGCCCCTTTAATGATCCATCACCACGCTTTAGAACCTGTAATAAGAGATATAATGATTATTTTTCATATATATATAAGTATATCTCTCGTAACGTCCAGACAATTTCACAGGACACAAATATGCGAGATCAAAGTATGATAATTGTTACATACCTGAATGAGATGAATCAACATACGAGGGGGCGTTTTTAAGTTCGCGGAATGGAGGGCAAGGAGTGAAAATAAAAATACTAAATTATTTTTCTTTTTCAATATATTCACCTGCTACCCTAATACATTTTTTAGATCTTTCAATTAGCTTATGTATACCTTCATAAAAAAATGTTTTGTCTTTGTCCGAAAAATAAGCTGAAACCGCGTCCTTCACTTCTTCATCAGTTGAAAATTTCTTTCCACGAAGTTCTTTTTTCAGATTTGGAAAGAGGTAATAATCACTGGAAGCCAGGTCTGGGCTGTAGGGTGGATGGTCTAAAATATCGAAGCCCACCTTATGCAGGGCAGCCAACGCAACACGGCTCTTGTGAACAGGCGCGTTGTCGTGAAGAAGAAGGACACCTTTGGTCAATTTTCCCCTCCTTTTTTTTTTAATACTTTCTTTCAACCTCTCGAGGATAGAAGCATAGTATTCTCCGGTTATAGAAACGCCTTTATCTTTATAATCGGTCAACAGAATCCCTTCCGAATCCCAAAACACTGTTGCCATGATTTTCCCAGCCGATTGTGACACTTTAAACTTCTTGGGTGGTGGTGTACCTTTTTTGTGCCACTGCATAGAGTCCTGTTTTGACTCAGGCTCATAATGATGAACCCAAGTTTCATCTCCAGTAACAATTCGACTCAATAGTCCATCCTTATCTTCGTTACAGAGGTCCAAAAACGTGCGAGAACACTCCACGCGGCGTTGTTTCTGAGGCGGCGTGAGCATTCTTGGCACCCATCTTGCACTGACCTTTGTCATGCCAAGATGATCGTGTAGAATTTTGAAAATTGTTGTATCCGATACTCCAACCATTTCTGCAAGCTGTTTCTTCTTTAGTCTGGCATCTTCCAATATTATTTTTTCGACATTTTTAATGATTTCCGGAGTAGTCACCTCGATCGCCCGTCCGGGCCGCAAGTCGTCTTCAAGTGAGGTCCTGCCTTGTTTAAAAAGACAATGCCACTTGTAAACCATGGTTTTACCCGGGCAAGAGTCCCCGTAAACGGATTCCATCTCTTCCAGTATGTTTTGAACTGACTTTCCTTGCTTGGTAAGGAACTTTATTACGGCACGGTACTCGATTTTTTCCATAATGCACACTTTCTTCCCTATTGAGTTGTTTGCTTGACGATAGTTCAAAGACTAATGACCCAATTAAGACAAAACCTGGTATTTATACTAATATTGAGTGGCTGAAGTCGTGGCCACCGATAATGACCGATAATGACCTATTTTTATCATCTACCCTCCCATTCCGCGAACTTAAAAACGCACCCTCGTACGACTCATCTGTGTTAACAATCGGTCTTCCTTCTTCCCTATATTTAATAAGAGCTCTAAGGAACTCTATCCTTAGTAATCTTATGTTAGTTTTTTCTATTAAAAGTTTTCTATTGTTTTCGGTTTTTCTCCTCCGGAAGCCCAAGTTATATAAATTCCTGCGCAGACTGCGCTCCGGCCCATTAAAATTAATGTCTTTCAGTTTTTTTCTTAGTTTTTCTACTGTGGGCAGCTCTTTATTTGTAACGTGGTAATTATGGATACAGGTTCTTACCACCGACTGGTCAAAAGTGTCGATCTCTGTAATCGGCTTTGCTTTATTCCTCTTTTTTCCGGGTGTCCTAAAGACAGTGAGGAATTCGGAATTTCTACCTTCCTTGACTATACGTCTAACTGTTCCTTCTGACGTTTTCGTAGCTTCAGCAGTCCGTTTTACCGTCTCTTTTTCAGTTGCAGCTTCTTTCTCCATGAAACAGTAGACATCGTATACCATTTTTCGTGCATGTCTGCGTAAAACGGTATTTAGTCCTGGCATTGTAATCAACGTAACAAACACTAAATTTAAAACAACAACAATAACAAAAACTCGTACTTAACAGAAACTAAATTTAAAACAACAACAATAACAAAAACTTGTAACAGAAACTAAATTTAAAACAACAACAATAACAAAAACTCGTAACAGAAACTAAATTTAAAACAACAACAATAACAAAAACTTGTAACAGAAACTAAATTTAAAACAACAACAATAACAAAAACTCGTAACAGAAACTAAATTTAAAACAACAACAATAACAAAAACTCGTAACAAAAACTAAATTTAAAACAACAACAATAACAAAAACTTGTAACAGAAACTAAATTTAAAACAACAACAATAACAAAAACTCATAACAGAAACTAAATTTAAAACAACAACAATAACAAAAACTTGTAACAGAAACTAAATTTAAAACAGCAACAATAACAAAAACTCGTAACAGAAACTAAATTTAAAACAACAACAATAACAAAAACTTGTAACAGAAACTAAATTTAAAACAACAACAATAACAAAAACTCGTAACAGAAACTAAATTTAAAACAACAACAATAACAAAAACTCGTAACAAAAACTAAATTTAAAACGAAAACAACAACTCGTAACAAAAACAAAGGGTACAACTTTCGTGCACGCAAGTGTAATCGGAAGCGAACGGAACGTAGACGCGGTGCGGGTGGCAAGGGTCGACTGACGCACCAATCGCGCGCTCGGATCGGCGCTACCTCATACCCCGCGTCCCGCTTGACCACCAAAGAGACCTAAACAACGACTTCTGCGCATCTAACGACTCTTGCCAAGTTACGTGCCGGGGACTGTTGTACCGTATTTATTTTTATTACAACTCGCTGGTCAATAAAGGGATTAGAATTTGGATCTCATTCTTATGTAAACTTTGACCGCATTTGCTGCATCTAGCAGCAAAAGCTGACCAGCACCGCTCTTGCTGCATCTAGCAGCAAAAGCTGACCAGCACCGCTCTTGCTGCATCTAGCAGCAAAAGCTGACCAGCACCGCTCTTGCTGCATCTAGCAGCAAAAGCTGACCAGCACCGCTCTTGCTGCATCTAGCAGCAAAAGCTGACCAGCACCGCTCGCGGCCAGCTGTCACTTCTCATGGCGCGCACACGTGCATATCTTGCAATACGTGTGACAACACACCTTTGTCCCTAAGGACCATACTATAAGCTCCTCAGACATAAAGGCGTCTGTGCCTTGAGCTAGCTTGAATCCCTCACTGCATTCAGGACTCCCTCGCTTCGGTCGTGAGTTAAACCCTGAACTCGCTTGCTCCGTTCTGAAGTTAACTCTGGAATCCTCAGTAGTGGGTTGTGATGGTAAAATTGGTAGTATTTCTGCTCAAAATCTAAATTTATTTGCGTCTGGGTAGGGTGCCAAGTGTGACAATTAAACACAGCGGTACGCACGAGTATGTAAATATGACTTCTAATGTAATATTTGACTTATACTTTGTCTTGCTTTTTTCAGACAAAGCTGTGCCGGCCAACCGAGTCTGCGGAATTCATTACTAGTGAGATTAATCTATGTAATTATTACCAGAATGTGAAGAAGGATCCTATTTTATAGAAATAATTTACAAAAACATTACCCTCCTTCTTGGACAGTCGGATAAAAATAGTAAATACGTTGTTATTTATACTGATAAGTTTTTCGACGGCCAGTGATATTAGTGTTGTTATTCGTTTCACTTAAATATATATTTTAATGTATATTTTTGTATGTGAAACTTAGGAATTATTTTGTTAGCTTGGCAGGCACGCTGAATAAAGACACAATATCAACGATGGTTCATGTATTGGCGCACCAACTCCGTGTGGGTATAAATATCGTCTAATGTTTTTTGGGATCATCTAAATGTTGGATTTGTTATAAAAAATAGTCCGAAAGTATTATGCTTTTCGATTATTCGCTACCAGTCTTTGTGACATATCACTTTTTGCATAAAAAGTGGTTAGATTGATATGAATTTTCAATGCCGACTGAATGAACAAGTATTTTTGTGGCCACATGACAGAACTTCAGTATAAGTAAAGAAACATGTTTATTTAAAACTACAACATAAGTAGAAAAAGGGATTCTTGTATTCCACGAAAATTAATTAACATTTTTTTTTGTTGTTGTAGATGTATAACACCATATATGCAGTCTGTGATAACGTTATCTATATCATGTTCACAAAAAAACATTTAGTAATTATTTTTGTAAAAAAAAAACCTGAGATAGTTTGATACGGTCAATTATAAATATAGTTCAATAATGTCATTAAATTATTAGTGGGGACTTGTCATACTAAAATTTTATATGAGCTCTTCAAATCAGTGTATAGTAATTATCATTAAAAATATACTGTATATTTGTTGATATTTTTCAAAAGTTAAAGTGCTGAATTATGTAAAATGTTGCAATTTATATTGTTTATAATTGTTTTAAGCAAAAATGTTACTACGAAAATTATTTTTCCTTGTTTTTATGTAAATAAATATTTTTTACTAACTGGGTAAAATACTGGCTTTATCTGAATCTCGAACAAATTTTGTACGCATTCAAAACGGGCCATTCTTTTATCGGACGGGCCGTTCTCAAATGATCTGACAGCTTAAGAAGTTAACCCGGATTACTTCACCAGCTATCAAGGCGGGAAGTTTCCACATAGTAACATATAGCCTAGCCTAGACTTTGGACTTCGGGGTTAGAGAGTAGCCCCCAAGGATCAGATTTAGTTCGTAAATCGCGTTCGAAATGACTTTGTAAGGGTGGCCTTCCCGAATTTCGGTTGCTAGGCAATCGGTATCCATGTCGAGACTTCCCGCCCTGTTCAAGCAACATAATAAAGCTAGAAAAAAAACTGGTCCCACGTACGTAACGTATGCAACGCAACATACGATACGATACAAAAGCGTCGCATACGTTGCTTACGTGGGACCAGTCTCTAGCTTTAAACGATCCTGACCGGTGCACAGTCACGTGTGGTTTTCGCTGATTGTTTACCTATTGTGTTTGCGGATAGTGGACCTCTAAGGCCAGTTCTCGTTAAAAATATGTTAAAATTACAAAAAAATGGTATGGTTGCCAAATCAATTCTGAGTCAGAAAATGACAAAAAATTGTCAAAAATTTGAGTTTTTGTCAGAGTTTGAAAGTAAAAAAAACCCTCTTATTTCAAAGAAGTATACTGCACTAGGGATTGCTCGGAAAAACTGTACTTTAGGTAAAGTCAAAAAAATTTAATTCTAATTGTAAGCATCATAGGTTTATTTTCATGAGAGTGAACTTTGTTTTCGTATTTTCAAAGTTTTAGTAAAATAATTTGAAAAGGCCACATGCGTCTGCTTAGTGAGATTGAAATGTTAATTGTAAAATTGCTTAACATTTTCGTTCATCACCCGTACAATTACATGTTACCAGGAATTTTAAAAATAACTTCGTCCAACATTAGATACTGGCTAGGCTCGGTGTCTGACGCCCAGCAAACGCTGAGATGGCAACCCTGTTGGTGTGGGCAAATTCAGCACAATTTTACTGTATTGTAGTTTTGTATTATTATTTTATTCATCACAGACATTTACTATATATAGGGACCATGCACGGCGTTGACTATGCCATCTAGTGTCGCATATTCGAAGTTTTAAGGGTCAGAATACATGACATTGACGCTTCTGTGCTGCCACCTGTGGTTCCTGCACGCTCAGTTTAGGGACTGCCATTTAGCGTAGCTATTTCGAATGTTATACTTGAAACATACTTGACAGTGACATTTCTGTGCTGCCACCTATAGTTTCTGCACGCTCCCTATAATACTTCTCCGCACAACCGGCCTGTCTCCCGTATTCGGCTGGAGAGTTCCCATGCCCAGTGTGGCATCGTTCCGTCTATGTTAAAATAGTTCACATTGCGCTAAATGATGCCTCTCACAATGTTATACCTACCATTGGCAATCGTAGCACCACTAGATTTTCGCCGCGAAATAGGTACTCGCATTGAGAAGGGGTAAACGTGATCGAGGCGGTCGACACCCCCTGCATGGTCATCAACGAATACCTGTACGTCTAAAAAACCTCGTTGGTGGATAGTGTGGCAGACGAGAGATGTGCACTGTGGAGGCGCAAACACCTTTCTCCTTCACGCTTCATCACCCCTGCAGAACATCTACACCCTGGACGCGGATTGCAGTGGCCAATCTGGAAATATCTTAACCGACTGCGGTTTGCGAACCAGGTTGACTGTAAAAATAATATGGCCTAATGGGGCATTCTTCACCCACCCCAAACGCAGTCCCAGTGCGGAGCTCCTTCACAGAACTCGCATCACCTTCTTTATTGTCCGTCATGCACAACCACCTGCACCATCCAAGACTTAAACGAGTCCAATGACAGAGCTAGATAGGTTGGTCGGAAAATTTGACACGAGTTAACCGACACGAAAGAAAATTATTTTATTAATCCATTCAACTAATTGTTTACATTTTTAAATATTTCTTAAAACAAAACCAAAATGAAACTTTTTAAGACATAAAAAAGCTGATTTTCCTTATTATGTGTTTGTTGTGCTGTGTCGAATTAATATTTACTTTTTTATGTCTAACACCTAAACAGCAGCTCGTGCTCACCTCAATATTCGGCATTTTATTAGCGTCGTGTCTCCGGGGGCGTCCAGTGCTTACCTACGTGCGAGCTACGCTGCTACAGTGCTACCCCAGCTGCAGGGGTGGCTGGCCCTGACATTATACATTTACATTATACATTATACATTTACATTATACATTACATTATACATTAGACATAAAATATCGTTCAACAGCGACAGCGTTCGGACGTGTATATTGCTGTGTTAATTCACTACGTCTTTGTTCTCCCTAAATGGGTACGAAATGTAACGGCTGTGATGCCGATATTAATACTGAGAAGTTGTATATGGAGTGTTCTCAAGGAAAATGTAAAAAGCTGTACCATCTCAAGTGTCTGGCTGTGACGAAGCAGAAATACGAGGCGTTTACTCAGGAATATAAGAAAAAATGGGTGTGTCCAGAATGTGTAAGCACTATTCCAAAGCGAGGGAATTCCGACACGCCGGTTCGTGGAAGCGCGGTCACTGTGGATGAAACTTCTGTGGCCGGTGCGAGCGACTGCTATGTCAACACTCGGCGCGGTAGTCGTCGCAACCCGAAGGAATCCGAAATCGAACACGATAATGAACCACTGGAGGGACTACGGGAGTTTTGCTTGGAAATTATAGCACGACTGGATGAACAAATTAAGCAGAATACATTGCTCCAAGACAGATTTATCAAGACAGAGACTGAATTGCAAGATTTGCGAAAAATAATGGAGGTAGTTCAAGAAAAGGCAAAAAAAGTAGATACCTTAGAAACAATAGTCAAAGATTTATTAAAGTCAAATGAACTCTTACGAGCCCGTCTTACTAAGGAAAGTTTTAAGCTGGATAGTACAGAGAGATTTGAAGCACCTAAGGGCCAAATAATGTCATCATCCAAAACATTTGTCGACATTCTTAAGGAAAATCAAAACAAGAGGGTAACTAGCAATTCCACTAATCTTACACCAATCAAAGAATGTGTGGCCACGAAATCCGCAAGTTCAGTATCGAAAAACAAAACACCACTATCAATAAGTAAAGTGAGTGAAAGGAATACTAGCTTAGTTGAGGTAGCAGAAGAAGAGAGGAAAAGTTTAAATAGAGAAGAAAATTGGACAGTCGTAAATAGGAAGAAAAACCGATATCCCAATAAAGATGTGAAAAGAGGAGGAAGTACTTCTGTAAATGAAATTCAAGGAACAGAAAAAAATAAATATTTACACGTCTGGCGTCTTCAGAAGGAGACTAAAGAAGAAAACTTAGAAATATATGTAAGAAACATTTGTGGATTGGAAACACCTGTTAAAGTAGAACGAATCAAACCTAAAACGGAGAGGGATTATGCGTCCTTCATGATTGGAGTACCGGAGAGTAAATATGACATATTATGTCAACCAGAGAATTGGCCAATAAATGTGGAGTTCTGTGAATGGGTTTGGTTTCGTAGACCATTCCAAAAATCAAAAACCTCGGAATAGATCTACTATAGACATATATTATCAGAACGTTAGAGGTCTGAGAACTAAATTAGAGGAGTTTTATGTAGGAATATCAAGTCATAACTTTGATTTATATGCTATCACGGAAACTGGCCTAAATGAATCAATTTGTGACACGGAATTAATCCCTCCTGGGTTCACTATACTGCGATGTGACCGAGCGGATGGACGAAAACAAGGCGGCGCGTGTCTCGTGGCCACACCGCGAATCGAGCTGCGGCGAGTACCTGTACCGGGCGACGTAGACATTAATGACCATGTTTTTGAACTAGTTGGTGCCACTGTTTACTTACGTAATAGGTTTTTATGTTTTGTATGTGTTGTTTATATCCCACCTAATAGTAATGAGAAGGAATATGAGTTGTTATTTAGAATCATTGAACAATATTGTAATAATTATCGTGAAGTGTTAGTGATAGGAGATTTTAATTTACATTCGGGTACTATAAGCATCAATTCATATTATGAATTTCTTAAAACATATTGTGGGTTCGCCCAGTGCAACGGAATAAGTAATTGCAATGATCGATGTTTGGACTTAGTATTGAGTACTTTTGAGGAGGAGGAGTGTGTGAGTGTGCGCGCGGCGGAGTCGCCGCTCGTGCCGGTGGACGCTTATCACCCGCCGCTGCAGGTGTCCGTGAGCCCGTGTTTACGTGCTAATACCCACTTAGAGCCAAATTTGAGCACATCGACATCGGAAGCGCGCACAAAGGTCAGTTGGAATTTTAATAAAGCCGATTTTTTTCTCTTATATTCAAAGATCGCAGCCGTCGACTGGGCTCCGTTATTTAACTTAAATTTAGATATGAGTTTAAAGTATTTCTATGAGACGATTTATTCAATTTTAGATGACTGTGTTCCCAAGAAAAAGCGAAGTCGTATAAGCTCGAGGTACATTTATCCCGAGTGGTATACGGGTGAGATAATTCGCGACATAAAACTCAAAGCGGCTCTTCATAGAAAGTATAAAAGGAGTGGTTTAAGGAATGATTACGAAATGTTTGCTCAGTGTAGGTCCCAAGTAAAAGGGAAAATTTTAGTAGCACATGAACAATATTGCCAACGTTTACAAAACCAAATGTCGAGCGACCCTAAGTCTTTTTGGTCTTATGTCAATTCTAAAAGAAGTAACACTAGTAGTCAAAAGATTTTAAAGAACGGAGAGGCATTGACATGTGAACAAGCGGTTCAAGAATTTGCTGAATACTTTTACTCAGTGTACAGTGTTGACAAACCGAGACTAGATGTGGATGTGGCGATAGTGGAAGCGGGCAGTCAGAACGGAGCAGGGCGGGTTCATCTTGATAGATTGGAGTTGGATGACGTGGTACGCGCCCTGCAGAATCTTAAACCGAAAAAATCGTCAGGGCCTGATGGTATTCCGCCGTACATTTTTAGGGACTGTCGAATGGGATTAGCGAAACCGCTGTTGCACATCTACAATCTTTGCCTCAAATCGGCTGAGTTTCCCGAGATGTGGAAGATTACCCGGGTCATACCGGTACCGAAGGGAGGTTCGGGAACTAAAGTTGAAGAATACAGACCGGTTGCAGTGTTGTCAACAATGGCTAAAGTATTAGAATCAGCAATTCATAGGTGCATTTTTCAGCAAGTTAGCTCACAACTCACAGACGCGCAGCATGGATTTCGGCCGAGTAGAAATACTACCAGTAATTTACTCAGCTACATGGCGGGTGTGGTGCCGATAGTAGACGGTGGGGGACAAGCCGATGCTGCTTATTTCGACTTTAAAAAGGCTTTTGATTTAGTGGATAATGATGTGTTGCTGAAAAAGTTAGCAGGGATCGGTTTCACCCCGCATTTACTTAGGTTTTTTGCTAGTTATATGAGTGACAGGCAACAGTATGTTGACTATGCAGGATTTCAATCGAATGCATACTATACTAGATCTGGGGTAAGCCAAGGTACTAATTTAGGGCCTCTGGAATTTCTCATAATGATTAATGACCTACCAAACGTTGTGCAAGAGGCTAAGTGTTTGCTGTTTGCCGACGACCTCAAGCTTTATCTCCCCATCACAAACGTGACTGACTGTGAGAGACTGCAGATAGATATAGACAGAGTGGTAGCTTGGAGCAAGAGTAATCTCCTGCAGTTTAACACATCTAAGTGTGTGACCATAAGCTTTTCGCGCGCACGCACACCCATCACGCATACTTATACGGTGGACGGAGTGCCGATGGATAGGGTTACTGAAGTGAGGGACTTGGGAGTTGGTTTCATCACTGGGCTCACCTTTCGTGATCATATAGTTAAGATATGTAAAAAAGCATATAGAAACCTAGGATTTGTGCTTAGAATGGTTAAAAGCTTCACAAACATGAAAGCTATAACGGCGTTATACAATGCTTTAGTAAGAAGCCAACTAGAATGTAACGCAGTTATCTGGGCTCCACATGAAACTAAATATAGTCTCATGTTGGAGCGGGTACAAAATAAATTTATTAGGTACTTATATATGAGGGAATTTGGCGTATATCCATTTTGTCCATTGATGTATCCAACTCTATTTGTCTTGGGTATGGTCGGATATAATGAACTGAGGGTCAGGAGGCAACTCACACTAGTGACTTATATCTTTAAGATAATAAGAGGGAAGATACACAATGCGGATATATTGCAAAAGGTGGAACTAGTCGTGCCAGACGGGTATGTGGGGCGTCGTCGACAACCACGGTTGCTGGCAGAACCGCGCGCGCGTACTAACTTGCTGCGCGAGGCGCCGCTAACGAGCGCGCTCCGCACTCTTAACCTCATTGCTGAGGACATAGACATATTCTGTTGCACTTTGGGTGACTTTACAAGAATAGCTACTCGTACAATTTGTTATAAAAAACAGGGAACTATTTAAGTTTTAAGTGTGCTACAATATCGCATTGGGTCTAGCCTGTAAGGATATTTGTATGTATGTAAATAAATAAATAAATAAATAAATAAATAAATAAATAAATAAATAAATAAATAAATAAATAAATAAATAAATAAATAAATAAATTAGCCAAATGTCGCGGAAACAGGGGACGCAATTAATGGCTCTTTTGATATATCGGAAGTGCCCTTGTTGTGCTTTGGCTTTATTGAAGCGGCGTAAATATTGTAGTTATGTTTTGGTTTAGGAGATTAATACGAGTTATTTGTATTGTAGCGGCATCTGAACTACAACAATAGACCTGACGTAACACAAATCTGACGCCGCACTTTTAAAGTACTGCGCTGAATTTGGACGTATATAACAGCCAGAAAAAAAAACATCGGGCATTTCCTTTCCCGACACAACAGCAGAGTCGGAGGATCCCCTTTAATTCTCAATGGAAGTTTGCGGGATTTTACACCTTATTTCAGTGCCCATGCCGCCTACCTCTATTAAAGTTCTATGTAGGTAAGAAGTTCCTGAGTTTGTGCCAAGTTGCAGCTATTAGTAATTTAGACGAACTCCTAGAAGACACCTCTGTCTTTGGAGATGTACGCATGTTATACTACTCTGTCAAGAAAGTACCGGGAAAAGATCAATAATACACAAAATGTCTGTTATTCATCCAAATTTATTTTATCACCTTCAAAGTATGCTCCTTTAGAAACGATACACTTGCGCCAACGAATAATCCATTCATCAAAACATTTTTTAAACGCTGCTTCCGGAATTGAGTTCAGTTCTCGCCGCGAATTCTCCTTTATGTCTTCTATCGATTGAAAACGTGTGCCACGAAGTGGTAATTTGAGTTTAGGAAAAAGAAAAAAGTCAGCAGGAGCCATATCTGGTGAATATGGTGGTTGCTGGATGGTATTTGTTGAGTGTTTGGTTAAAAATTCGTTCACAATGATAGCTTTGTGCGAAGGCGCATTGTCGTGGTGCAAAATCCAAGAATTTTTGAAATCTTCCATCACATCTCGACCGCTTTTGAACGCTTTGAACCACTCATAAGCACGAGTTTTTGATAAAGTCGATTCACCGTAAGCCTTCTGTAACATTTTCAGTGACTCCGAACACGAAATTCCATTGGCGATGCAAAATTTAAGACAAACTCTGTTCGATATTTTTGTCCATTATGAAATTCGCAATACACACTATATATGATATTACTAAAACCAGCACTGTATTTAATATAAATAACAGATGCAACTCAAACTCCGCGCCAAAATGGAAAACAGTTGTGCCAATCTAACAACTACAAAAAAACAAAAATTTGAATTTGGAACCATGAACAAATCATCCATTCCCGATACTTTTTTGACTGAATGTACTATGGAGGAAAGTTTAGTTTACGTAAGGCTTATCATTGGCAAGCCCTTAATTAATAGGAACCTAGTTGTAGAGCTCTCTTCGGCTGATGAGGACAGAGGAAGATCTTCCCAAATAGAATAGCACATTTTTTTGCCCGAGCCGAAGGCGAAGCCGTTATCAAGTCGAGAGAGTGCCCCACATACATAGGTACCTATATGAACGGACGTTTTTCGACACAGTGAATGAGGAATCCAAGTTTTGATAGATAAATACATAATTTCATTTTACATTCGTCGAATATTAAAAAAAAAAATAGTAGGTATTTTATTAAAATAATTAACCCATTAACTTAAAAACCTATCGTGTTCCTCGAAATCGATCCTTTATTGTATAATTTGACCAGTCCCGTGGGGTTAGGAAGTGATGTTATATGATTACATTCAAACACTAAGGGGCTCGGAGGGTAATATGATGTATGGCTTTGTATCGTGATTCTGATACCTCGACCGGCCACGATTAGTCACGGAAGGGGAAGTGTGTAGTCCAAACTGTGAATCAGTTCGGAATCTCATTTAATTTAAGTGGTTTAGGGTGAATATTGCTTTGCATGCAGGATAATGCGCAGGATGTGCAGAGAGGATAATCCTTGTTATCAAACATTTTGTGAGACATTATAGGCGTTGCTTCTCTGAGTCTCGAACAGAAATCCGAGGGAGTAGGTACGCTTAGGGATTAAGTTCTTTATGAAAAAGGTTTACTTATATTTGAATCTAAAAGTTCTGAAACTTATCGAGGCATTAAGGTTCACCAAAACTAATATCGAGAAGTTAACTCTAAATCTATGTATAAAAGGTAGCACACATTACATACTATGACAATTGGTAGGTATGTATTTAGAAAAAATACATAAAATAATGTCTCATTTCAAATTCGCAGAGCGCGTGCAATTAGGCAACGCAAAGGAACAAACAACAATTCAATTCCTTTAGCGCGTCTAGTAAATTAAGTTTTTTATATAGTTTAATCATTAGCAATCTCTTTGTGCTTACCTGCGCTAATTAAGACTTATGGGCTCGAGAAATCTACAAAGCGGCTAGAGTTGCAGGGAGTGCCTTCGACGGTTTCGATCTTTATCGCTAGATGGCGTTAGGTTCCAAGACCAATGTAGCAGGCAACTTGTGACGTCAACGATCAACTTAAAGCCATGACGTAAGATGGCAGGAAGACTGTAATTCACCTAATTCTGTCGCGTCCCATTACTACAGCCGAATTTGGCGTCACTTCAAGAATATAAGGAAGAGATTTGAAGTAAGTAGGTACCTACTACGTTCCATTTTATTACATAAATGGGGCAAGTTCTAGAAAAATTACCCTGACTCATTGGCACGACGTGTGAATATTTAAATCTTTCAGGCATGCGAATTGACGTCAGCAGGGGCTATTGATTACCACGAAGGTTTCCAGCAGACCTAGCCTAAGTAAACGTCTACTAGCTAAGCGGCTTGATATTATAAAGCTCGGACGCCATTATTAATCACTGGACCGTCTCGGGAAGGAGACTGGTAAAATAACGCAACAGCTTGGGTCGTTAGACAGGGCCTTAAGCCGTGGACTCACTAACTGAGCTCATTATTGTGCCGGATAGCCGTACATGGGCGCTGGATAAGAGATAGCCCGTTATAGGATAAAGAATGGTTATGAGGGTCTTGGAGGGCGTCTGGCATTGAGTATGACTTTTATTTGATTGATATCTTGTGCCAAAGTTGGTTTTCTGAGGGCTCGTTAGAGTTGATTAAGTTAGTAGATACTCTTATAATCTAGAGTTCTAGACTTTATCTAATGTACTTTTTATTTGGTGATGGCTCAGTTTACCTACTACTAAAAACCTGAAAACCTAAGTTACTGGAATGTCCAAATTACCTAGGTACACCATACAATTTTAAAGGGTTTTCAATGCTTATTGTCTGAAATAGTTTAACCTTATCCGAACGGAATTAATTCTCTTGCTCTAACATCAATGATGTTTAAAAATGTGCTTGCGAAAAAATACCCAAAGTTAATAAAAATAACGATAGCTCGAATAGGGAATATGCATGAAAAACTTGTCATCTATACAGTTTATCTAAAAATATACAAAAATATAATACTAACAGTGAAAATACAATCAAAATTACTCGAAAAACGAAGGAGATATAATTGTTTTAAACAAATATATCTGTCCCTCTCGCGAAAGCGCTGTTTTCTATGGCAGCTGTATAGGCGTCATAGACGATGACGTCAAAGTTTTCATCTAACTTCTCGTTCTAATTCTAATCTTTTAAGCTTTATAATTTCATCGCTGATGAAGGTATTTAAAAAATAATTTCACGATTCTTTACTAGAGCTAATAAGTATTTCATTTTGCAAATAAAAATCGCATGCATATTCCCTATTGTTCCTCTTTTTCCAAAGTCCATCAGATATTTCCGCCAGCAACAAACAATTCATTTTAAACACACCATTACTTACCGAAGTCGAACTGGCCGGGTCCGACAAATCCGAGCACATTTATCTCCCTTTGCGTCCGCAGCTTTATTCTAAGGCCCGCATGAATACCGGCGCGTCTGGCTGCACGCGACATTCCGTGACGTCACCGGCAGCCATATGCAAATATCTAGAATATTCCGACGAACGAAGCGCCCAGCGTCTCTATGTGCAGATGCTTTAATGGCCCGCCGTGGTTCGCTTCAAAATTCGATTTGGTATCTACTATCTTCCTTTTGAGATGCCCTGATGTGAGCATTGTGAGCCTGCTCACTTTTGGATAGGGGATGCCTCGTTTAATGTTAGTTTATGGGCAAAGGATTTCGAATGTACGATTCTGAATGTTTTAAAAGCTAGTCTCGGATTTGTCTGGCAAATAAATTTGTGTTAGTGCAGTTAGGCTTTATTTCAGGCACCGAAACGAGTGTGTGTTGTAGTTAGTCATAGCCTTTAACGTTTATAATTTTCGAAACCGATTTTCATGTAGTTTTCTTTTGAAAACGTGTTTGGTACGATGAACTTTGAAATATTGCAAGTCTAACTATGCTAGTATGGAAGTTTCAATTTACATGCAAGGTGGTTTTCCCATTATTATGCAATCTCGTGCAATCTCCAATCTAGACTTTTCCATGACAAAGAAAAGACCCTCACCCGTCAATTCTCGATAAAAATCTACAAAAATCAAGTCTACAGTAAACTCTACAGTCAATAATTTTCCTGCTATGATTTACGATGCTAAACACGAGACTAGGCAAAAAAAGACAAAAATAATTTATTAAGTAGAACTATGACGTTCTTTACTCAGTAGCCGAGGGTAACAATGTTTTTATAACCCTAATAATGGCTTCCATTCATACAATGGCAACTCTATTCCGTATCCCGAACAATAGTGCCTACTTACATTGATTTATTGAGACTGGAGCCACTGAATGATTCAAATGCTGTAAAAAGGAAAACAGATGACGGTCTACTGTTAGTTTTCTCACTTCTGTAAGGCTAGGGTAGGTATTGGCATTGCAAATGGCGGTAATCATCATCAGTCGGCACTTTTGGAAGTGTAGTTGAAATAAGATTGGTAGACACTCAAAAATATTACGTTAGAACAATATGTATTTGATACTCTTTTGAATTGGAGAAAAATTGTTAAGCCTTACTTACAGCCAATATTTGGGTTATAGAGAGTAAAGGCAATACAACTGAGGGCCTAACACGAATATTTTTGACGTATAATAATGTAACGTAAAATTTTACCACAGCTACAATACTCGTTTCACACAACATTTATTTGAATTTTATACTATAAGTATTCACATTTTCGAATGATAAAAATTGTGTACTTATGTCCCATAAAATTTAACCAAAATACTATGGGGTTGTAGTTTTTCACATTCAAAATTCACTTACGTTAACGTTACTATACCTACGTCAAAATTTTCGTGCTAGGCCCTCTGGTTGGGATGATGCTGAAAAACAAAACGCTTTGGCTACAGAGCTGAAAGAAGAAACACAAGGTCGAAAGAGCAACAAGGAGCAGGGAACAGACTTAGTTGAAGCAACCCTAGTTACAAGCCTGGATAACGCTAGTTGACACAAGTAGATTTTAATTATAACTTCGTAAGCTTCCCAATTAAGGGTGAGCGTCGAACAACACGCCAGCAGTTTTCATAGTTTTGTGAACTCTATTAAACGTTCATGCTCCAAGGATTTATTACGAGGTAAATGTAAGGCGTTCACTTCATGCTCATGCCAATGTCACTCAATTCCAAAAGTCATGATTGATGAATACCATCTCTCATCACCTTAAATAGGCAACGATATATAAGTAATTGGCTGATTGCATTGCAAGAACTAACCCATTCATTTAAAGTCGTGACTAATAAAATATCCAGATTTCCGTCAGTCAATTTCATTCAACCATCAGTCACTGCACTACACGATAGGTAACTGTCAGTCAGAGCTTTGACTGTGGCGCCTTAAAAAGTACTAGAATCTAGAACCCATTCGTTGTCTGCACCGTAGTAAAATCTTAACGGTCTGTACAATAAAGAGATAAAAAAGTTGGAATCAGTTCAATCCAATAGTTCTTTAAAGGAGCTTGCTCTCTTTAGTGCAGCTATTTCGATTCCATTCTGCTTGATTACGTCACGACTCCATGCCTTTAAAAAGGCTATTTGAAAAAGCTTAAGGGCTTTACTTGTGATAATGTGAATAAATTATGTAATTTAAAAGCTACATGGTTTTCCACACATGAGTACCTCCCTAAGTGTATCCCCTCTTATCTCGAACATACGCTACTCTTTTTATTTCGACCGAGTTCAAAGCTTAATAAAGTTGATGAGACTAAGTCCTAGTTTTACAAAATTTAACCGGGTCAGCTCCAAAACGTGTACCTACGTGTTTTAGTTTAGAGCAATTAGCTACCGTAACATTACGTTATATAAAGGGTCAAAAGCGTCAAAAGACCGCTGAAAAATTACGTAAGAGCATTTTGTCGGTAAGAACGGGTCTCGTGTGATCAATATTGGACCAATCATACCCGGACGTCGGGCGGCGTTGCCAAAACACAGACGTCACAGCCTTATTGCTGGCGGCGAATTAATAAAAATATGTGTTTGTGGTACATGCCATGTAACCTACCTACTTTACGGACGACAATTTTACGTGATAACGTTGTCATAAGACAACAATTGAAATCTTAACAAACAAGCCCAACGTATAGGCCGATCGTGCCTCTCTATCGCTTGTTCCACGCTTTCGCTCTCGGAACGTGACACATTTTCGTACGAGCAGCCGGTATTCATCGATTTATAAGACGTTATCACGTCAAAAAAGTTATATTTTACTACATGACGTTGGAATATCTAAAGAAGATAGGTACCGGAATACCTAGAGTAGGTTCCGGTCTGCATATTTTTTCGAAGTGACCTCCAGCTTGGTGAAATAATTTGATCACCTTTCGTCATTTTGTGACACCGGATGCACTATCAAGCTATCGGAAAATGCCCTTTGGTGATCTGAAATTATAAGTTGTACTTTAAAGTAAAACTATGGGAGATTGGGAGATTTTTCCGCAAATACTGAAATGAATTTTTCCGAATTATGGTAGGGATTTATTGTACTTCTGAAACCAGTACCGTTCTAGTATGCTTTGTCAATGAATCTATTTTCGTAATTCGTTATAGGCAAATTCGATATTATCTATAGAAGTCTACCTATAGCGTATAGTTTTGCCTTGTAAGAGGACAGACCAGGATAAAATAAAATAAATTATAGTTAATAATCGATTAAAGTTTCACTAGTTCGATTGAGAATATAAATTTCTTCCTACGATAAACGTCGAAGCTATGGGAGTAAAAGGCGGAAGCTTTCACGTTCATTCAACTCTGCAGAAGCACGTTCATTGTGTCTTTGACTATGTATATATCATTGCAGTTCTACATTTCAGTCATTTTAGAGATACTCATTTAGTACATAAGACAACAGAGGATACCAGCGACAGAATAGTTATGCCTACCATTAACAAGGTATCTTCTTGCTCTTTAGTAAATAGTTGTCAAAAAGGGAGTCAGCAGCATGCCTTGAAATTATTTCATCAAAATATTCAAGGTGTCTCTTCCAAATTATTAGAAATTGAAATGTTTTTAGAAAAAACAATGTTTGACATTGTATGTTTTAGTGAGCACTGGTTGAAGGATTACCAGATGCTAATTAGTTATGAAAATTATAATGTGGGCAGTTGTTTTAACCGCAAATCTATGTTACGTGGTGGTTCCCTCATCTTATTAAAAAAAAAACTTAAAATTTAAGCAACGTAATGACATCGTTAACTTATCAGTGGAACATTGCATCGAACTGTCCTGTGTTGAGCTAGATAAGCATATCATAGTGTGCGTGTACAGACCCCCAAACCCTCAAAACTTTACTTTATTTGAGTCAACAATGGAAGATATCCTTGCGAAACTTGCAGCAGGTAACAAGACCGCGATTATTTGTGGGGATTTTAATATTAATATTTTAGAAATTAATTCAAATAGCAGCAGATTTATAAGCCTTTTTAAATCGTTTAATTTGTCTAATGTGTTTACAGAACCGACTAGGGTAACACCAACTTCTTCAACCTGTATCGATAATGTATTCTGCGATTGTGAATATTTAGATAAAGCCATAGTTAATTACCTTCCCTCTGATCATAGTGGTCAATTGGTAACATTTCAGTTTAAAGCAGCCTTGGAAAAAAATCATATAGATACAATATAGGCCAATTACAACTGGCAAACTAGCTAAATTCAATGGTACCTTACAAAATAAGTTAAATTTTCTAGGCCATAACATTGAAGATGCTAATAAATTTTATGATAATTTCTTTTCAGTGGTTCTAAAGGAATTCAATGCAACTTTTGAAAAGAAGTCTAAGGATACTTTCCCTAAGTATGTATTTAGTGACTGGGCGACTAAAGGCATTAGGATAAGTAGGGAAAGACTATATGAGCTATATGGCCTTAAGCCTGTCATAAACACTGATTCTTTTAATAAGTTTGTAAACAAATATTCTAAAGTGTTCAGAAATACTTGCAAGGTAGCTAAAGCCCTATATATTAGCAACAAGATCAAATCGTCAGAAAATAAAATAAAGACAGTTTGGAAAGTTATTAATAATGAAACTAATAGAAATAAAGAACGAAACACTGATTATTTACTGGAGACTACACATGGTGCCAAAAGCTCTAATTTAGAAGTAGCTCAAGAATTTGTAAATTTTTTCACCAATATACCAACTAAAACTACGGAATATTTAAATTCTTCACCTGAGGTCTCATATAATTTATTAAAAGCTAACGTTCCTCGGTTGAATTCCAGTTCAAACATATCAACCCTGTGACAGTCATAAAAGCTTTCCGGCAAATCAAAATCAAATTGACCGAAGACATATGGGGAATGTCTATTAAAGTGTGCACGTCCATAATTGAAACTATAGCACCATACTTGGCTTTAATATTTAATTTATGTTTGGACCAAGGAGTCTTTCCGGATATAATGAAATATAGTAAGGTTATACCACTATTTAAATCGGGTGACAGCAAAGACACCAATAATTATAGAGCTGTATCTGTTTTGCCGGTTTTTAGCAAAGTGTTTGAAAAAGTAATGCTCAATCAGATGCTCAATCATTTTAACATCAATAAAATTTTACACGATCAACAGTATGGTTTTACCAGGGGTCGTTGTACGACTGACGCTGGTGCCACGTTGTTAAAACACATATACTCAGCGTGGGAAGAGGCACAAGATGCCATAGGAATCTTTTGTGACCTCTCCAAGGCATTTGATTGTGTAAATCACAAAACCTTGCTCCTAAAGCTAGGACATTACGGACTAAGTAAACTTGCACTCAGTCTAATAAAATCTTACTTAAATGATAGACAGCAGCAAGTTCAAATAAATGGTGTCAATTCACGGGGTTTAAAAGTCAAAATGGGGGTACCTCAAGGCTCTATTTTGGGTCCTTTCCTCTTTCTAGTATATATTAATGATCTACCCCATCTTTTAAAAAATCACCCTCATATGGTATTATTTGCTGACGATACGTCCTTAATTTTTAAGATAGATAGACGTTCCATAAATCTTGACGACGTAAATAACGCCCTACAGCAGGTCCAAAATTGGTTTACTGCTAATAATTTAGTATTAAATGGGAAAAAAACTAAATGCATCAGATTTGCCTTACCGAACGTTAAAAGAAATGATTGCGACATAGTATTGAACAAGGAGAAACTTGAATTCGTCGAAAACACGGTTTTCCTGGGGATTACGCTTGACTCAAGGCTACAATGGGGTCCTCATTTAACATCTCTTGCGGGACGGCTAAGTTCAGCAGCATACGCTGTCAGAAAAATCCGTCAATTTACCGATATAGATACCGCGAGGCTGGTCTATTTTAGTTACTTTCATAGTATCATGTCTTACGGTATCTTATTATGGGGACGTGCTGCAGACATCGAGTCTATATTTATCCTGCAGAAAAGAGCCATCAGAGCCATTTACAATCTCCGTCGGCGTGATTCCCTAAGAGAACTGTTTAAGGATATCAACATCATGACGGTACCTTGTCAATACATTTACGAAAATATTATGTATGTTCGGAAAAATCTTCATCTCTTTAGCAAGATTAGTGACAGGCATAATTTTAATACTAGAAATAGGAACAAATTAGATCAACCCCGATTCAGATTGGCCAAAGTACACACTTCTTTTATGGGGTACTGTATTAAATTCTATAATAAAATACCAGTTGATATTCTCGAACTGAATGAGAGAAAATTTAAAGCATGCATAAAACGCACACTATGTAGACAAGCGTATTATAAACTGGAAGATTATATCCTCGATAAAAACGCTTGGCTAAATGCTGGTCCTGCTCCACAGTCACAGCTGCTTAGGTCCACTTTTTAGGTTTTTATGTTTTTACATTTGGAAGAGATGCTCGCTCCTTTTAGAGGTTCTTACATTATTTCGTTTATTTATTCTTATATACATACAAATTATATTATTATATTAATTACTTATTTATTCTTTTTGATGTAAGAACTTAATCGTTCTCTTTATTAATTTATTTTTCATTATTTGGTCATTGACAACCATAGTTTTGTGTAAAGTAGAAGCATATTTTTCAAATTTTGTAAATGTGAGTACCATGAAACCATTTACATTTTATGTGAGTAGTTATAGTTTTACTTGTTGGACATGAACAAGCATGGTGGTTGAGAGCATGTCATGCTCACTCAAATGTCTCGCTGATGGCGGCGCGTGGGTTTGATCATTCGGTTCCCTTCGAAATGGTTGAGCTGAAGGGTGCCGATACACGCGTCATGTTCGTGAACAGGCGCCGTCGGTTGAGACTGGTCATCTCTTAACTGCCATTGGCTTATTTTAATCTTTATATTTAAAATTCTTATAATAAGCCCTTTTTTTTTCCTTTGCATTGTCCTCACATGCAGAAGCAACAAGTATATGTAACTTGGAATTTTGTAAAACAGAACATGATTTAAAAGAGTGTCCGTGGAGTTTCTTGCGCGTTCTTCTCCATAGAGATCTACGCTTTGGAACGTGCAAATTGCTTCCATGTTTTTGACTGACCGACCTTGACGTTTCAAAAGTGCCTGTGAAAGGTTTATTTGAAATAAATGCTTTGAATTTGAATTTTGAATTTGAATTTGAATTGCAAGTCTAACTATGCTAGTATGGAAGTTCTCGATAAAAATCTACAAAAATCAAGTCTACAGTAAACTCTACAGTCAATAATTTTCCTGCTATGATTTACGATGCTAAACACGAGACTAGGCAAAAAAAGACAAAAATAATTTATTAAGTAGAACTATGACGTTCTTTACTCAGTAGCCGAGGGTAACAATGTTTTTATAACCCTAATAATGGCTTCCATTCATACAATGGCAACTCTATTCCGTATCCCGAACAATAGTGCCTACTTACATTGATTTATTGAGACTGGAGCCACTGAATGATTCAAATGCTGTAAAAAGGAAAACAGATGACGGTCTACTGTTAGTTTTCTCACTTCTGTAAGGCTAGGGTAGGTATTGGCATTGCAAATGGCGGTAATCATCATCAGTCGGCACTTTTGGAAGTGTAGTTGAAATAAGATTGGTAGACACTCAAAAATATTACGTTAGAACAATATGTATTTGATACTCTTTTGAATTGGAGAAAAATTGTTAAGCCTTACTTACAGCCAATATTTGGGTTATAGAGAGTAAAGGCAATACAACTGAGGGCCTAACACGAATATTTTTGACGTATAATAATGTAACGTAAAATTTTACCACAGCTACAATACTCGTTTCACACAACATTTATTTGAATTTTATACTATAAGTATTCACATTTTCGAATGATAAAAATTGTGTACTTATGTCCCATAAAATTTAACCAAAATACTATGGGGTTGTAGTTTTTCACATTCAAAATTCACATACGTTAACGTTACTATACCTACATCAAAATATTCCTGCTAGGCCCTCTGGTTGGGATGATGCTGAAAAACAAAACGCTTTGGCTACAGAGCTGAAAGAAGAAACACAAGGTCGAAAGAGCAACAAGGAGCAGGGAACAGACTTAGTTGAAGCAACCCTAGTTACAAGCCTGGATAACGCTAGTTGACACAAGTAGATTTTAATTATAACTTCGTAAGCTTCCCAATTAAGGGTGAGCGTCGAACAACACGCCAGCAGTTTTCATAGTTTTGTGAACTCTATTAAACGTTCATGCTCCAAGGATTTATTACGAGGTAAATGTAAGGCGTTCACTTCATGCTTATGCCAATGTCACTCAATTCCAAAAGTCATGATTGATGAATACCATCTCTCATCACCTTAAATAGGCAACGATATATAAGTAATTGGCTGATTGCATTGCAAGAACTAACCCATTCATTTAAAGTCGTGACTAATAAAATATCCAGATTTCCGTCAGTCAATTTCATTCAACCATCAGTCACTGCACTACACGATAGGTAACTGTCAGTCAGAGCTTTGACTGTGGCGCCTTAAAAAGTACTAGAATCTAGAACCCATTCGTTGTCTGCACCGTAGTAAAATCTTAACGGTCTGTACAATAAAGAGATAAAAAAGTTGGAATCAGTTCAATCCAATAGTTCTTTAAAGGAGCTTGCTCTCTTTAGTGCAGCTATTTCGATTCCATTCTGCTTGATTACGTCACGACTCCATGCCTTTAAAAAGGCTATTTGAAAAAGCTTAAGGGCTTTACTTGTGATAATGTGAATAAATTATGTAATTTAAAAGCTACATGGTTTTCCACACATGAGTACCTCCCTAAGTGTATCCCCTCTTATCTCGAACATACGCTACTCTTTTTATTTCGACCGAGTTCAAAGCTTAATAAAGTTGATGAGACTAAGTCCTAGTTTTACAAAATTTAACCGGGTCAGCTCCAAAACGTGTACCTACGTGTTTTAGTTTAGAGCAATTAGCTACCGTAACATTACGTTATATAAAGGGTCAAAAGCGTCAAAAGACCGCTGAAAAATTACGTAAGAGCATTTTGTCGGTAAGAACGGGTCTCGTGTGATCAATATTGGACCAATCATACCCGGACGTCGGGCGGCGTTGCCAAAACACAGACGTCACAGCCTTATTGCTGGCGGCGAATTAATAAAAATATGTGTTTGTGGTACATGCCATGTAACCTACCTACTTTACGGACGACAATTTTACGTGATAACGTTGTCATAAGACAACAATTGAAATCTTAACAAACAAGCCCAACGTATAGGCCGATCGTGCCTCTCTATCGCTTGTTCCACGCTTTCGCTCTCGGAACGTGACACATTTTCGTACGAGCAGCCGGTATTCATCGATTTATAAGACGTTATCACGTCAAAAAAGTTATATTTTACTACATGACGTTGGAATATCTAAAGAAGATAGGTACCGGAATACCTAGAGTAGGTTCCGGTCTGCATATTTTTTCGAAGTGACCTCCAGCTTGGTGAAATAATTTGATCACCTTTCGTCATTTTGTGACACCGGATGCACTATCAAGCTATCGGAAAATGCCCTTTGGTGATCTGAAATTATAAGTTGTACTTTAAAGTAAAACTATGGGAGATTGGGAGATTTTTCCGCAAATACTGAAATGAATTTTTCCGAATTATGGTAGGGATTTATTGTACTTCTGAAACCAGTACCGTTCTAGTATGCTTTGTCAATGAATCTATTTTCGTAATTCGTTATAGGCAAATTCGATATTATCTATAGAAGTCTACCTATAGCGTATAGTTTTGCCTTGTAAGAGGACAGACCAGGATAAAATAAAATAAATTATAGTTAATAATCGATTAAAGTTTCACTAGTTCGATTGAGAATATAAATTTCTTCCTACGATAAACGTCGAAGCTATGGGAGTAAAAGGCGGAAGCTTTCACGTTCATTCAACTCTGCAGAAGCACGTTCATTGTGTCTTTGACTATGTATATATCATTGCAGTTCTACATTTCAGTCATTTTAGAGATACTCATTTAGTACATAAGACAACAGAGGATACCAGCGACAGAATAGTTATGCCTACCATTAACAAGGTATCTTCTTGCTCTTTAGTAAATAGTTGTCAAAAAGGGAGTCAGCAGCATGCCTTGAAATTATTTCATCAAAATATTCAAGGTGTCTCTTCCAAATTATTAGAAATTGAAATGTTTTTAGAAAAAACAATGTTTGACATTGTATGTTTTAGTGAGCACTGGTTGAAGGATTACCAGATGCTAATTAGTTATGAAAATTATAATGTGGGCAGTTGTTTTAACCGCAAATCTATGTTACGTGGTGGTTCCCTCATCTTATTAAAAAAAAAACTTAAAATTTAAGCAACGTAATGACATCGTTAACTTATCAGTGGAACATTGCATCGAACTGTCCTGTGTTGAGCTAGATAAGCATATCATAGTGTGCGTGTACAGACCCCCAAACCCTCAAAACTTTACTTTATTTGAGTCAACAATGGAAGATATCCTTGCGAAACTTGCAGCAGGTAACAAGACCGCGATTATTTGTGGGGATTTTAATATTAATATTTTAGAAATTAATTCAAATAGCAGCAGATTTATAAGCCTTTTTAAATCGTTTAATTTGTCTAATGTGTTTACAGAACCGACTAGGGTAACACCAACTTCTTCAACCTGTATCGATAATGTATTCTGCGATTGTGAATATTTAGATAAAGCCATAGTTAATTACCTTCCCTCTGATCATAGTGGTCAATTGGTAACATTTCAGTTTAAAGCAGCCTTGGAAAAAAATCATATAGATACAATATAGGCCAATTACAACTGGCAAACTAGCTAAATTCAATGGTACCTTACAAAATAAGTTAAATTTTCTAGGCCATAACATTGAAGATGCTAATAAATTTTATGATAATTTCTTTTCAGTGGTTCTAAAGGAATTCAATGCAACTTTTGAAAAGAAGTCTAAGGATACTTTCCCTAAGTATGTATTTAGTGACTGGGCGACTAAAGGCATTAGGATAAGTAGGGAAAGACTATATGAGCTATATGGCCTTAAGCCTGTCATAAACACTGATTCTTTTAATAAGTTTGTAAACAAATATTCTAAAGTGTTCAGAAATACTTGCAAGGTAGCTAAAGCCCTATATATTAGCAACAAGATCAAATCGTCAGAAAATAAAATAAAGACAGTTTGGAAAGTTATTAATAATGAAACTAATAGAAATAAAGAACGAAACACTGATTATTTACTGGAGACTACACATGGTGCCAAAAGCTCTAATTTAGAAGTAGCTCAAGAATTTGTAAATTTTTTCACCAATATACCAACTAAAACTACGGAATATTTAAATTCTTCACCTGAGGTCTCATATAATTTATTAAAAGCTAACGTTCCTCGGTTGAATTCCAGTTCAAACATATCAACCCTGTGACAGTCATAAAAGCTTTCCGGCAAATCAAAATCAAATTGACCGAAGACATATGGGGAATGTCTATTAAAGTGTGCACGTCCATAATTGAAACTATAGCACCATACTTGGCTTTAATATTTAATTTATGTTTGGACCAAGGAGTCTTTCCGGATATAATGAAATATAGTAAGGTTATACCACTATTTAAATCGGGTGACAGCAAAGACACCAATAATTATAGAGCTGTATCTGTTTTGCCGGTTTTTAGCAAAGTGTTTGAAAAAGTAATGCTCAATCAGATGCTCAATCATTTTAACATCAATAAAATTTTACACGATCAACAGTATGGTTTTACCAGGGGTCGTTGTACGACTGACGCTGGTGCCACGTTGTTAAAACACATATACTCAGCGTGGGAAGAGGCACAAGATGCCATAGGAATCTTTTGTGACCTCTCCAAGGCATTTGATTGTGTAAATCACAAAACCTTGCTCCTAAAGCTAGGACATTACGGACTAAGTAAACTTGCACTCAGTCTAATAAAATCTTACTTAAATGATAGACAGCAGCAAGTTCAAATAAATGGTGTCAATTCACGGGGTTTAAAAGTCAAAATGGGGGTACCTCAAGGCTCTATTTTGGGTCCTTTCCTCTTTCTAGTATATATTAATGATCTACCCCATCTTTTAAAAAATCACCCTCATATGGTATTATTTGCTGACGATACGTCCTTAATTTTTAAGATAGATAGACGTTCCATAAATCTTGACGACGTAAATAACGCCCTACAGCAGGTCCAAAATTGGTTTACTGCTAATAATTTAGTATTAAATGGGAAAAAAACTAAATGCATCAGATTTGCCTTACCGAACGTTAAAAGAAATGATTGCGACATAGTATTGAACAAGGAGAAACTTGAATTCGTCGAAAACACGGTTTTCCTGGGGATTACGCTTGACTCAAGGCTACAATGGGGTCCTCATTTAACATCTCTTGCGGGACGGCTAAGTTCAGCAGCATACGCTGTCAGAAAAATCCGTCAATTTACCGATATAGATACCGCGAGGCTGGTCTATTTTAGTTACTTTCATAGTATCATGTCTTACGGTATCTTATTATGGGGACGTGCTGCAGACATCGAGTCTATATTTATCCTGCAGAAAAGAGCCATCAGAGCCATTTACAATCTCCGTCGGCGTGATTCCCTAAGAGAACTGTTTAAGGATATCAACATCATGACGGTACCTTGTCAATACATTTACGAAAATATTATGTATGTTCGGAAAAATCTTCATCTCTTTAGCAAGATTAGTGACAGGCATAATTTTAATACTAGAAATAGGAACAAATTAGATCAACCCCGATTCAGATTGGCCAAAGTACACACTTCTTTTATGGGGTACTGTATTAAATTCTATAATAAAATACCAGTTGATATTCTCGAACTGAATGAGAGAAAATTTAAAGCATGCATAAAACGCACACTATGTAGACAAGCGTATTATAAACTGGAAGATTATATCCTCGATAAAAACGCTTGGCTAAATGCTGGTCCTGCTCCACAGTCACAGCTGCTTAGGTCCACTTTTTAGGTTTTTATGTTTTTATATTTGGAAGAGATGCTCGCTCCTTTTAGAGGTTCTTACATTATTTCGTTTATTTATTCTTATATACATACAAATTATATTATTATATTAATTACTTATTTATTCTTTTTGATGTAAGAACTTAATCGTTCTCTTTATTAATTTATTTTTCATTATTTGGTCATTGACAACCATAGTTTTGTGTAAAGTAGAAGCATATTTTTCAAATTTTGTAAATGTGAGTACCATGAAACCATTTACATTTTATGTGAGTAGTTATAGTTTTACTTGTTGGACATGAACAAGCATGGTGGTTGAGAGCATGTCATGCTCACTCAAATGTCTCGCTGATGGCGGCGCGTGGGTTTGATCATTCGGTTCCCTTCGAAATGGTTGAGCTGAAGGGTGCCGATACACGCGTCATGTTCGTGAACAGGCGCCGTCGGTTGAGACTGGTCATCTCTTAACTGCCATTGGCTTATTTTAATCTTTATATTTAAAATTCTTATAATAAGCCCTTTTTTTTTCCTTTGCATTGTCCTCACATGCAGAAGCAACAAGTATATGTAACTTGGAATTTTGTAAAACAGAACATGATTTAAAAGAGTGTCCGTGGAGTTTCTTGCGCGTTCTTCTCCATAGAGATCTACGCTTTGGAACGTGCAAATTGCTTCCATGTTTTTGACTGACCGACCTTGACGTTTCAAAAGTGCCTGTGAAAGGTTTATTTGAAATAAATGCTTTGAATTTGAATTTTGAATTTGAATTTGAATTGCAAGTCTAACTATGCTAGTATGGAAGTTTCAATTTACATGCAAGGTGGTTTTCCCATTATTATGCAATCTCGTGCAATCTCCAATCTAGACTTTTCCATGACAAAGAAAAGACCCTCACCCGTCAATTCTCGATAAAAATCTACAAAAATCAAGTCTACAGTAAACTCTACAGTCAATAATTTTCCTGCTATGATTTACGATGCTAAACACGAGACTAGGCAAAAAAAGACAAAAATAATTTATTAAGTAGAACTATGACGTTCTTTACTCAGTAGCCGAGGGTAACAATGTTTTTATAACCCTAATAAAGGCATCCATTCATACAATGGCAACTCTATTCCGTATCCCGAACAATAGTGCCTACTTACATTGATTTATTGAGACTGGAGCCACTGAATGATTCAAATGCTGTAAAAAGGAAAACAGATGACGGTCTACTGTTAGTTTTCTCACTTCTGTAAGGCTAGGGTAGGTATTGGCATTGCAAATGGCGGTAATCATCATCAGTCGGCACTTTTGGAAGTGTAGTTGAAATAAGATTGGTAGACACTCAAAAATATTACGTTAGAACAATATGTATTTGATACTCTTTTGAATTGGAGAAAAATTGTTAAGCCTTACTTACAGCCAATATTTGGGTTATAGAGAGTAAAGGCAATACAACTGAGGGCCTAACACGAATATTTTTGACGTATAATAATGTAACGTAAAATTTTACCACAGCTACAATACTCGTTTCACACAACATTTATTTGAATTTTATACTATAAGTATTCACATTTTCGAATGATAAAAATTGTGTACTTATTTCCCATAAAATTTAACCAAAATACTATGGGGTTGTAGTTTTTCACATTCAAAATTCACATACGTTAACGTTACTATACCTACATCAAAATATTCGTGCTAGGCCCTCTGGTTGGGACGATGCTGAAAAACAAAACGCTTTGGCTACAGAGCTGAAAGAAGAAACACAAGGTCGAAAGAGCAACAAGGAGCAGGGAACAGACTTAGTTGAAGCAACCCTAGTTACAAGCCTGGATAACGCTAGTTGACACAAGTAGATTTTAATTATAACTTCGTAAGCTTCCCAATTAAGGGTGAGCGTCGAACAACACGCCAGCAGTTTCATAGTTTTGTGAACTCTATTAAACGTTCATGCTCCAAGGATTTATTACGAGGTAAATGTAAGGCGTTCACTTCATGCTCATGCCAATGTCACTCAATTCCAAAAGTCATGATTGATGAATACCATCACTCATCACCTTAAATAGGCAACGATATATAATTGGCTGATTGCATTGCAAGAACTAACCCATTCATTTAAAGTCGTGACTAATAAAATATCCAGATTTCCGTCAGTTAATTTCATTCAACCATCAGTCACTGCACTACACGATATGTAACTGTCAGTTAGAGCTTTGACTGTGGCGCCTTAAAAAGTACTAGAATCTAGAATCCATTAGTTGTCTGCACCGTAGTAAAATCTTAACGGTCTGTACAATAAAGAGATAAAAAAGTTGGAATCAGTTCAATCCAATAGTTCTTTAAAGGAGCTTGCTCTCTTTAGTGCAGCTATTTCGATTCCATTCTGCTTGATTACGTCACGACTCCATGCCTTTAAAAAGGCTATTTGAAAAAGCTTAAGGGCTTTACTTGTGATAATGTGAATAAATTACGTAATTTAAAAGCTACATGGTTTTCCACACATGAGTACCTCCCTAAGTGTATCCCCTCTTATCTCGAACATACGCTACTCTTTTTATTTCGACCGAGTTCAAAGCTTAATAAAGTTGATGAGACTGAGTCCTAGTTTTACAACATTTAACCGGGTCAGCTCCAAAACGTGTACCTACGTGTTTTAGAGCAATTAGTTACCGTAACATTACGTTATATAAAGGGTCAAAAGCGTCAAAAGACCGCTGAAAAATTACGTAAGAGCATTTTCTCGGTAAGAACGGGTCTCGTGTGATCAATATTGGACCAATCATACCCGGACGTCGGGCGGCGTTGCCAAAACACAGACGTCACAGCCTTATTGCTGGCGGCGAATTAATAAAAATATGTGTTTGTGGTGCATGCCATGTAACCTACCTACTTTACGGACGACAATTTACGTGATAACGTTGTCATAAGACAACAATTGAAATTTTAACAAACAAGCCCAACGTATAGGCCGATCGTGCCTCTCTATCGCTTGTTCCACGCTCTCGCTCTCGGAACGTGACACATTTTCGTACGAGCAGCCGGCGTTCATCGATTTATAAGACGTTATCACGTCAAAAAAGTTATATTTTACTACATGACGTTGGGATATCTAAAGAAGATACCGGAATACCTAGAGTAGGTTCCGGTCTGCATATTTTTTCGAAGTGACCTCCAGCTTGGTGAAATAATTTGATGACCTTTCGTCATTTTGTGACACCGGATGCACTATCAAGCTATCGGAAAATGCCCTTTGGTGATCTGAAATTATAAGTTGTACTTCAAAGGAAAACTATGGGAAACGTGGGGGTTTTTTCCGCAAATACTGTAATGAATTTCTCGGAATTATGGTAGGGATTTATTGTACTTCTGAAACCAGTACCGTTCTAGTATGCTTTGTCAATGAATCTATTTTCGTAATTCGTTATAGGCAAGTTCGATATTATCTATAGAAGTCTACCTATAGCGTATAGTTTTGTCTTGTAAGAGGACAGATCAGGATAAAATAAAATAAATTATAGTTAATAATCGATAAAAGTTTCACTAGTTCGATTGAGAATATAAATTTCTTCCTACGATAAACGTCGAAGCTATGGGAGTAAAAGGCGGAAGCTTTCACGTTCATTCAACTCTGCAGAAGCACGTCCATTGTGTCTTTGACTATTATATATATAGATCTCATTGCAGTTCTACATTTCAGTCATTGTAATGACATAAAAACTTGGTTCTATTCAAATTATCGAAGAAAAAGTTTTAAAGGTTTTAAGTTTTAAAACCTCGTCCTAATGTGTGTTGTGTCCTTAGCTGCTTTTTAATTTTGTGTGTGTTTTGTTTTATATTGTTGTGAGCTAGTTGTTTTAAAAGTGTGTGAGGCAGATAAACTATTCACCCTTGACTGAAAGACCCCCGGGTTGTGGCTATCAGGAAACACAGACTCCATCACGTAATTCCACTCGTCAGCTGTAAGCGCAATAAAAGTACCAATAACCAAAAGTATAGTTGTATGTAAGATAAAAGGATGATCGGTATATACACTCTTTACTAACACTATCATTAAGCATCTTTAATTTTGTCACAGAAACGTATACTTTTGCATATACGTTTCTGTGACAAAGAACACATCTTTTTCCATTATTTATTCCCAATACACCAATACCTATAATCCTTTTTCAATTAATCAATTTACCCGTTCATGTACTCTTCATAAAATTTCCCAGCAGACCTGAATTAAAATGAACACGGCGTGCAGTTTCAATGCAATATCAGCTAATCTATTCTGTAAATAACCATTTCGATATCGAGCTTCACTTGAGTGAAAAACTTCACAAAATGAGCTTTATTGCACACAACACAACATAAAGGTTTACGCTTGACAAAATTTGATACTCACCTCGGATTCCGATGTCGAGACACGAAAATGTTGTTACAGAATAGGGGTACAGCTCAGTGAGCGAGGCGAGCTACTCGATCATGTTGGGGACGTACCACTGAAATGCGTAAACGAACCGCACCTGGTAGCCTATATCTTACTACTATTTACGTGTTTGGATGGATGAATGGATGTTTGTTACTCAGTCACGCTCATGCCGGAAAAGCCACAGAGATAGACTATAGTCAGGAATAGCATACAGGCTTTCCCGGAAGTATGTTCCCATTTTTCTTTTTTTAATGGGTATTATGGATAATCATCAAATGACTCTTCCCGCTAATGGCAGAGCAGAGGTTAGTGTCAGACTCTTACTAACAAAAACCCACCCGTGTTCCTCCAAATGCCTTTTGGGTTCCAGAGCCACGGTTCTTTCAATGAATTCCGCAACCCTCTTGGGATAATTTTCCGACCGTCACGCAGGCGAAGCTGCTGGCAGAAGCTAAACTATCAATACAGAACATGCAGGCTATGAGCACCACCGATCAATTTTACCAAGCAAGGAATTTTGTTATTTCAAGCGAAATTAATAAAGCCCTTTGAGGCATAAACTAGACTTAAAAAAAAAATTAGCTCCACTTTTCATCAAATTTTTCCTTCAAAGCCGAGGTTTTTGCGATCAGTTTTTATCTAGTGGTTTAATTTTAGTGGATTATACGATATTTGCGGTAAAATTACAGACTTAATAATGATTAATTTAATAGTAATGAACCTAATTTGATGTTTGATCAGTTCGCTGCTGGATTTACGTAAATAAAGAAACTAATTATTTTATCTAATCAGATACGTCTAATGGAGATCAAAATGTTAAATATAGTGCTCGCTCCGTAGCAGATTGGTCTAACTACAATAATGGAATTGCTTAATAATGTTGTTATTTGTTAGTTGATCCGACCAACGATCCGATCAACTGAGTTCATTATTATAGGTACTTACAAAAACCCCAGAGAAAAGTATACTTTCAGTATTTTCGGAATTTCCAATTTTCCGGGCATTTCTTCTGATTTTATTTGCGCTCGGACTATAACAAGAAAAATATTGGTGTCATGAAACATCAAGATGGAAAAGCGGCAGACCGCAAAGGAGATGACGGAGCGACCTGTATGCCTAAAAATTGGTGGTAGAGGCACAACGGTGCAACATCGTGAGCATCGGAAGGAATGGAGCGAGGCCTTAGCCCAGCTGTGAGGTAATAATAATAAAACGGTCCAGACATTTTCATCCCATGGGCTTACAAGCAATCGACCCGCATTTTATTTAGGTACCTACATTTTCTTTGCTCAGTAACAGTTTGTATATTTGTAGAGTAACCTAAACAAATTAGAATAGTTGTGACACATGGAGCATAGACAAGCAGAGGCGATGGGATACGTAGTGAAATTGATACGAGTGCCGCTGACAAGAGGGTGAGAGGTGAGATACAGGGGTGTCGGACTTACGGGCGGCTACTTTAGGGGCACCAGAAACAGGAGCGTTTGTGATCCCTGCCGTATGTTTGTACGTCATTTATTTTAATTTTTAAGGTAAAAATTTGTAGAATGTTATTATTTTGGACCACCTTTAAGAAATGAAAAGGTTAGGTATACATTCGAGGATTTACTGTATGACTTTTTATTAAAAATTTTCATTTTATAATTCTTTTTTTAATGCTTAGTAGTGTAATCTGCGGAAACATCTGTTTCACTATATTTCTCTCTTTTTGCTCCTTTAATTTACTCAAAACTATTTATTATTCACATTGTAAAAATCTTAATTTTTACAACGTGAATAATATCATTAGGTATGTGAAGTGTTATTATGTGACTGGCGAAAGGATGCGTGCATATTCCGAAATAATTTTTGAATAGCAAACATCACTAAAAAGATGTTTCACAAAACCTGTGATCTATGGAAACCTGTGTTCTTCAAGTGAATATGGCGGACCCTCGGGGCGTAAAGGTTTAATGTCCGTCTTCGGAGATTTCAGCAACATTGAATGTATCTAGAAAATGCTCATTGGGACCTTTATATCAATGAGTATGGTCACAGGCTGTGATAATAAGTACTTACACTTTCAGATCCCTATAATTTAAGACAAAATAAGATTTAAGAAACCTCATTTTTCTTGAATTTTTACCTTGCGACATGGATAAGGTACTTAATTCTAGGCTAACCTGAATTTTTAATATCCATTTAAAGGGTTATTTTGTTGAAATTTTAAAGCTACCAGCTAAATATATTATTATAATGTAAATAATGCTTAATACCAAAAAGTATATACTTTTTGGTACCTATTAAGCTTAATTTTTTTTAAACAACACAAAGCTCCACTTATGTATACCTACCTATTTGTTAAATTGGATAATATATTACTATCTAGTTAAAAAAAAATTAGGTAATATTTAGATAATAGGTAAATCCTATGAGTCTCTATCGAGAAGCTCCATATTGCTTTGTAAAATCCAGTATTGCTTACTCGAATCATATTTACGAGACTATTTTTTAGCGAGTCGGACTCTCACAAGAAGGGTTCCGTACCATAAACCGAAAAAAAAAACTCGTTTCTTGTATGGGGCTAGGTTCGTTGGTTATTCTTTGGGTACGGAACCCTAAAACCAAAAACATCAAAGCAATCAAAAAGGTCGCCTTTCAGTATTAATAGCCTTTGTTTTGAAATAAGTACTAACAAATGGCTGAATCATACGTAATCGATTTTCAACACCTAATTCTAAAGACTACCCACGAGTGTATAGAACAGCGGGGTGTAAGCTCGTCAGTCGTCACCCTAACCTGGCATATGATGACTCAGCGCAGGTATTAAAAGGGTACATTTTATTACCATACTTTGAACTTACGCATATCGTTATCGACTGCAACTTATATGACCTATGTTTATCTACAGGGCTATGATCCCATGTACTCTTCATTGATGTGAGCCTGGGTCTTAAAGATACCAAGGCTATCAAACGATTCTGAACTGCATTAGTATAGCAATAAGAACACAATAGGAACCGTTGAAAAAATGACGCATCATCATCGGGAAATCCAGACAAAGCCAGACGAAGACGGCATTCGCGATTCCCTTCGATAGAGTCCTCATTGTACGCAGCGTTTACAGCATTGCGCGTGCGTTATCCTCCCTCTCGCGTCTCTGTCGCACCCGCGGCGCCGCGCTGCCGTCCCTGTCCCCCGCGGGAGGGTCGATCTATACGACGCTAGGTACGGCTACAGTGAGTGCCGTAGCTCGACTAGTACGCAGGTTTCTGGCGTCTGGCATAAACGTCAGCTCTCGCCAGTCCGGTATAGGAACGCAACGCGGCCGCAAAAATGACGCGCGCCGTGCTTTTTATAAGTGTATTTACCATATTTTTGGACGTGCTGCATGCCGGACAGGTAAGATAAAGGCTTGAATGGAAGATTTGCATGGACTGAATAGAATGTGGAGCAGCGACATCGTGCCGGGGACACTAAGTCGAAAATCGATTGAATGTGTTCGGTAATGTTTTCAAGGCGGGTGTAAAATAGTGGCTGGCTGAAAGGAGCCGTTCATGCTCTTGCAGACGCCGTAAAAGTTGTTTTCGTTGGCGTTTTGTAAGCGTTTTTCGTTTGATGATTAACTTAATGGGTTGCGTAACATTATTGGGTCTTAGATAAGTATAGAAAACTGTATTTGCGGTTTCTTCGGTCATAAGCTAAATACAGTAGCGTAAACGATGGATATGTGTATGCGAAAATAGGTGTAATTGTTTATATGAATGATCTTTTTATAAAATGTTCGAGTTTTGTTGGTTTTAGACTATAGAAAATAGGAATTTGTGATCAATATATAAACGTATTATGCAATACCGTGTCAATACTCAATTAATTTAAAAAAATTTTGTAAGGACATAATTAAGAATGTTCTATTCTATTCTATAAAAAGCATTGCCCATGGATCGTTAATTAACGTTTTTTTCTTAATTCTAACAACATCTAAGCTTGTAATCACGATGGACAATATACTGGGCTTACGGATGCCATAAAAATACATTTATTACTTTCTTCAGTCGTTGGACTCGAAATAGAATCAGAAATGAATCACCTTTCCATTAGTAAGATGAAAAGCAGTATTATTATAAGCTATCACACCGTTAAAAACATGACTACCTAGGTTTATAATCTAATCTAAGTAATGGCCACTAAGAATTGCATTTACAGAATGCATTTATCCACAAAAAAAGGAAAATACGATTCATTTTTCTTTTAAAACGTTGTTGGCAGTCATCGGGTCAGGGCCACATAAGTTAACCGTTCTCACAATAGCTTATGAATTGACAATTAAATATGAATAATTCTGATGCTTCCGATGCGGATTATTCAATCAACCTTATTTTTTGTCTGAAAAAGAACATTTTCCATGAAGCAAGAAAATTTTACTCGATTTTAGCATCGGGTTGGTAACAATTCGAAAGAAAATCGTTATGATATTACTCAACACTGCGGCTTAGTACACCATTGCCTACTCTATAATCCATAATCAGCAAGAAATACCTGAAACAACCAATATAGTCTTAAAAGGCATTCATTAAAAATGCAGCATTATTCTGAATTGATAACTGAAAAGCGCTATCGTTTTTCAGCAAGCTTAATCGACAGCTTGAAAGAAGAAAATAAAATGCATTACACTGCACTTCAGAGCATTCAGCGCTTTACAGCACAAAATCGCTTCATTACAAATAGGTGCATAAGTTATTTAGCATCGAATTAATTGCTTGAAAGCTACACGATATAAAAAGCTTCGGAATAAAAATAAAAGGGCTATCGAATCGATTGATCTAAGAACAGACTTACGACGGACAGAGCCCGTCGGCTCTTCTATTATGGCCTAGCCTGCACTGGCTGCATAACTGAATAACCAGAGGAGGTACTCCCGTATTTTTTAAAAACTTTCGCATGCTCATTCGCATTGCAGTCTATATCTGTCAAAAATCTTCTCTTCATTCAAGTTTTTGACATTAGCTGTCGCTGAGATGTTTTTTTTCCTTTTTGGCAACTGAGCCGATGCCGACTATTCTGCCAGTGTCAAGCTGAGATGTTATTGCGACTTGAATTTGAATGTTGTATTCGTACAAGAATTGGCCTTCGGTTTCTGTATACAAAAAATTGACAGTAGCTGTCATATCTGATGGGAACTGCTGATATTGTGGCTGAAATATCGATGGTCAATCAAATGATATGCTAGTTAAAAACCGGGGTTTGGCCTCAATATGGTAGGTTTTGTACCTATTTAAGGTCGCATTAAAATAGAAGATGGACAAATTTTAACACAGCGTTCAGTACTTTTTACCTAAAATAATAAATAAGTATAAAAGTAGTCGATTTTTAGTGTATTTTTGTCAGCTGATTTTTTCGTTTTTCTTATTTTTTTTTTACCATTGTCCTTATTTTCGTTGTCTAATTTCAAAATGTTCATCCATCTACTTATTTTAATAGGACCTTTAGAAAAGCTCTTGGCTAAATAATAACAGAAGCACGGTCCAATCTAAAGGTCCGAGCTAAAGTTCTTAGGTGGGTGGCCATCTATAACATTTATTCGTTAAGCCGTTGGTCCTTCTTATCATTTGTAGATCTTTGACAGTTGTTACGGTAGTCAGAAGAAAATCTGTTGCTAATCTTGGCAAGGGGTACCGTGTTACCCAGATTTTTTTTTTATGATGGGATATCATCAAATGATTCCTTCAGGGCGGGTCTGGGTGATATAGAAGAGAGTGTCAGACTCTTACTGACTAAAACTCATCCATGTTCTTGGGCCGCGTTGATTCTTTCGAAAAAATTCCGCAACCCTGGCATACCCAGATACACCCAGTATCTGGGTTACACGGTATACCTTGACATGGAGGTTAGATAGGCAGTCGCTTCACGTAAAATGCTGATACTCAGCTGCAGCCATGCAGACTGGAAGCCAGCCCCCAACATAGTTGTAGAAAGGTGAAGCCGATTGATTTTGTACCTATATCTAAGGTTTCAGAACAAAACAACGAACAAGTCTTTGAAATTAAGTCCGCTTAAACTGCCTAAATTACTTGATGAACTAAAGTCTACGTTACAACTGTTGGAACAAAAGGAGCTTGTAAGGCTTCTTATTTAGTTTCTAAGTAGACTTATAAAATCAATTAAAGTCTGAGGGGCATTCAACTTTAGTAGCTACTACTTCAAGAGCGAACCGTCTGGAATGTTCGGCAGGAGTGCGCTACAAGTAGGGTTTTAGAAAGAATTGTAGCTAGTTGCAGGTAGATGTTTATGTGAATCTTGGCCAGTAAGTAGCCATTTACTTTTGTATTTTGCACTAAAACTAGCGAGCCAGCAGCGTTTTCTTTTTAAATTGATTACAGCACACGTCTATGGACTCTAGGTTATCGCTTTTCAAATTCAAATTGAAATGTTTTTAATGAAAGTACGGCAGATTAAACAAAGGCAATATTGAACGCAGTATGAAATTTGATTTTAGAACTAGGCCTCGTTTGAATGTAGAACTACTGCAATACAAAAAAAAAACCATTGGTGTTGCGTCATAGCTGAAATAAAGGGTGTTCGGCACACATAGGCAGCTGCAAAATCGTCGGGGCAAAAGTAATGCGCAATACTTATGCGTCTTGTTGGCCATACACCCTCATTTCCATACATTTCTATCTTATTTGCTGCGTCCCTGCACTTACTCAGCCGCGCAGCCTGGAGGAAATAGCCGTAAATTACATATGATTCTGATGTGAGGAAATTCGCAATTTTACGTCTCGGTATACAATGAAATCCGTTCTTTAAGATTGCCTTATTGTTACTTGGTGCGGCGTAACTGATTGAGGATTGGGCTCGTCTATTTTACTTTTTTATTTTGAATGAGTTACGGTATCATGATATAGAAGTTCTGAATGCCTCGCAGCTGCTGGCAGAAGTTAGTTCAAACTAAAAGAGATCGCATATTTTTAACCGACTTCAAAGAAAAGGAGGAGGTCCTCAATTCGGTTGTATTTGTTTATGTTTGTTACCTCATAACTTCGTCATTTATGTACCGAAACTTTCTTGTTGAAACATTCTTGTTTTATCTGAAAGGATATAGTTATCGATTGGTCCCATTAAAATTTCGTCAAAACAGGTTTAGGAGTTTGGCTTTTAAATCAAAATAGCTGGAATTCGTTTACTTAGACAACTTATTTGGTTTGTTATCCAAGTAAACGAAATAGCGTATTTTGCTTTCCTGCGACTTTTCAAGTGGTGTTGTCCTTTCCACTAAAAAGTGAAAAATAAAAACTTTTAACGAAAAAATACAACCAAATTCCAAATAAGAAAACACTATAACGTATAAAATAACTTTTATTTCGGAAGTTGGTGTTAAAATAACCTAAAACACCGATTTCGGAAATTAAAGTAATTTTGTTATCGTGGAATTAACTGCCCAAGGCTTTCAAAAACCAAATTTTTTTCAGCACATAAATAATAATAGGCATTTCCTGCAATTATCTACATATGATTTCTGCACTATGATATTTAAACATAGCGAGCTTCAGGAACTCATACAAAGGCATCGATCGACGGCGTTCATTTGAACTGCATGAATGAATTTTATATGAACTCACTTTGAACTAAATATATAGATATACTGAATATGTATGTTTAGTATCGCTACTGAATTGGCACTGGTTACATTCTGAAAGATTTCACAGACTCTTTCATAAAAAAAACAACTACATGCTTAGTTTAAAGTAATGATTAGCTAATTCTTAATTCGAATTTAAGTAGCAGAAACCCAAACGTTGATTGGTGCAGAATGCCTATTCTTTTAAAAGAAATTAAATCTGTTAAGCAGTAGGTACTTAAAATTATCTTTGTCTTTTTACAACATGGTTATGGGTAAGTAGACATTTGCATCTTTTAGAATGTTACAACGCTTATCGAATCAAAAAATCTATGAAATTTATAGATTCTATGTTGCCTGAGGGGTGCATCGAAGCAATATAGCAAGCAACGCTTAATGTAGATACTAAAAAAACTTAAATATGGGTGTAATAAATTAGCTAGAGGCAGGAAAGACGTTTATGGGGGATCAAGTCGATGACGACTCAGACTCACTGATCAGGTAGCGACCAACGAGGGACCTCCCTTACCGACAAACGTGAACGAATTTTAAATGAAATTCTTGCTAAACTGCCTTAAGTGGTATAAGATACGAAGAAAAACTAGTCGGTAGCCCTAAAGAAGCTTATTCTCTTATTGAGCGTGCAAAATCAAATGGGCTTTTGATTTTCCACGCGCAATGTGTTCTGCCGTTGTATATCGAATGGGTAATAAAGCCTCCTACTTTACTCTTGGCTCCTGGTACCTAGGTAATGGGACTCTTGTATTATTGTGCGGTCATTTTTCCGGTAATGATTTACAAACAGCCGTCAATCATTGAGTTATGGCTAATGAGGTAGTTCATGTTGTTTAAGGTGAATATTACGGGTTGCTCATTGCCATTTTCCCGCGAGATGGCGCTGAAGTCAACATTTTCAGTATTATTTTGTTTCGAGTGTAATTGGAACAATATTAAGTCGCAGAAATAATGGCGCGACAATCGGATATTCCACTTTATCGAAATTAGTCAAAATACGGCATAAAAACCCTTCTGATTCGCCATATTTCACGAAAATAATATCTAACTCGCTTATAGTACCGTTTACACACGCATAGACATGATTGAAAGTATGATTTGAAGTATGGCGAATCAGAAGGGTTTTTATGCCGTATATTGACTAATTTCGATAAAGTGGAACAATGAGCAACCCGTAACATTCACCTTAACTGTGTATGAGTTATTTCTGGGTTCGTTAAAGTTGAAATGTATGCGGCTCTTTGTAAGTTCAAGTTAGCTGTATCAACAGTAAAAAAATATGTCTTCAAAGGGCCACTTTAGCAGAATCAGAAAGCACATCACGCTACCCGTCACTGTAAACTTTTCCCAATCAACCTTGAACCTAAAGATGAAAATAAAATTTGACAGACTGTTGTGTGCTTAATATTATGATTCTAATTCTAATATGATTCTGTTAAAGTGGCCTTTTAGAGCCGCTGCACTTATTGATTACGAATATTATACAATCGATTATCTCAACATTTGTTTAGCGGGGGCGCTGGATATAGAATGATATTTTCAAATTTTAAGTTAAAGGCTATTGGTATGACCCTAACTTTTTTCCTCTTGCATGTACGACTATGATATTGGCATCGCTGAAACCTCCACAATATCCAATATCGACGAAACCGTCAATGTCGTCCGATCAAAATTCGATCATATCCCACTCCAAACGGCCTCGACCAGTAATAAAGTTTTTCGAATCCGCGCTCCAGCTTCTTTTTAAAGGGATCCGGTTGAACCTGATGGAATATGAGTGATTGACACCGTAAAACAAAAGGGGAGCCGGCTTTATCGGATCACCTGAATATTGGCTGTCAAGCAGCCTGGCTTTGCGTCTGACGACTTCATTCGCTTTGTTACAGCGGCAACGTACCTACGTTGCTTGCTAGTGTTGTGGTGGTTTTTGATACGGAGATCTCTAATATTTTGAAAGCATTTTGGTGCTTAGTGATTTCGATATATGCAAACGAAAGATGGCTTTGAATGGAAAGTTTAGAAAAAATACTTTGATGAAAAAATGGTATTCAAAACACTGGCACCTCATTATTAACCCGCGTTCGTGAATAACCATTAACGAAATATGTAAAAGTAGCAGGCCTTTTGTAGTTTCTGCCGAAATTCATGAGAAGAAGGGTTGACCTCGTTAATGTGTGTTACTAATAATGATGCGGCTGGGTGTTTTTAGTCGCAACGAAAGATATTAATTTCCCAAAGTTGTTTCACAGCATTCAAAAAGGCTACAATATAAATCTATGAAACAAACAAGCCAATAAAACCCTTTTCATAACCATTATACTGAGAACGTCTTTTGTCTTTTTGTTTTTCGCCGTTGCGACAATTTTTTTTTTGCGAAAACCATGTCTTATTTTGTTTTTCGGAAAGACATTAGCTACTTTTTCTTCCAAATTCTAGTAACTTACGAGGTTAAGATGCCTGTTCATTACAGCGGAGTAGAGAAACGGAGAAATTGTAACCAATGGAATTGCATAAAATCTCCGCACCACGTGAATCACTGACATTTTGATTGACATGTTTGGTAAATATTTCTCCGCTGCCTCGCAAATAGATAGGCACCCTTACAATTGAAAATTTACAGTAGGTAGTTATCTCAAAATACACATAATAAGAGCATTCGAATAAATGCTACTGCATGTCTTTTGCAAAAACCGTCGACTCAGGTGAAAAGGCCTTTTGGCCAATCCACTTCAGTTATGGGCTATTATAATGAATATTTTTGTAGCCTTCCCCTTTCTCAATTATAATACTTTCAATATTTTTACCTTAAAATATGTTTTTTTTTTCACAACTCATAAAATAAAAGTCCTTAGACCGCGCAGTGCAATTTTATCGACCGTTTCAACCCATAATTTCCTGACCACAGGTAGTTTCAAGCGCAGTTGTAGTTACGAGTATTATAACTACCACCTATAATTTCCTTTTTTTAAGTAATGCAGTAGCCACGACGTGTTTGCTAAGAAAAACGGGTTAAGGTTGAAGACTCCAGGATTAGCTCGATTTACAATGATGATAGGTTTGTTAGTGGACGGTACATTGCTCTCAGGCACACTAATGAATGATTTCCTTTGCCAAGTTTTTTCTATTGCCGTGGTCAATTAGCAGATACAATTTTCTTTCCAGTAAACAGTAAAAAGATGGCGGTTATGTCAAAAGTAATCTGAAATTGAAGATAAATTGAACATATTCCTGCCAATAAAGTAAGTTTTATTCCCATTTCACGCACTCAGCCCTCCTAGAGACAGAGCGACAAGAAAAGTCCATTACTCTCGCAGAAAACCTATAAAGTAAAACTCCTCCCTTAACTTTTATTCCCAGTACCAACGCTCACTAAGACCCGCCATATTGTTCTGTTTTCAAAACCTTTTAAAATACGGAGCTTCAAATTCCATTTCCAAATCTCCTTTTCACAACATAATGTCTTTTTAAATATATTATCTGGTAACCCAGTCGATGTTGCGAAGGTTTTATTCCAATTTTCCTTTCTGCCTGGATTTGGGGTGGCTTTGTCGAGTGACCATTGTTTAAGCGGCTCGAGTGCCCTTTTGTTGTGTATGTGTGTCGTTGATAAGGTTTGGCCCGTCCTCTCGGTTAATTGTGGAGTGATTAAAACCTACGCCAGGCGTTAGCGTTATGTTTAATTGGGATACGACAGACCACGCGTGCTAGTTTAGCTTCTGTTTGTGTAATGATTTCAAACAGAGGTAGTAAACAAAAGCTGAGACTACCACAAAAATAATTTAGCGATATTAACCCCACGAATTTGCATACAGCCCTAGTAGGTAATAAATCATTATAACAAACTACTAATGAGTACAGTACAACAGCCAAATACAAGCTGTAACAACCACTACCAAAAACCAGTTGCACATATACAAACAGCTATTCAACACTAATCGCATAAAACCCATTATCCTCCCCGCCGACAGCATACACAATGGGCAAAGGTATAGGTAGCTGTACCAGATATATATGGATTGTACCAGAAATATGAACTGTACCAGATATACTATATAAAGTGTACCAACTACCAGGTTATTAATTTCAGTTATCTGCGTGTTCTGCTCTGTCGCAATGTACACTTCATTGAGTCTTTTGAAAACTTGCGAACGGCCACGTCGGGTATTGTGCTAAATGCAGCCAGTTGTGCTTAGATGATCAATATTTTGAATAGCTGTAGAATGCTGTTGTTTGTGGCTTATTCAAAGGCTGGAACAATGGGACTAGTTTGTAGCGAAGTTTCTGGAAAATTGAATGGGAATAGGAATTATTGCTGCATAGGTACAGTACAGAAATAATTATTGCTGCATAGGTACAGTACAGAAATAATTATTGCTGCATAGGTACAGTACAGAAATAATTCCTAGTCGGCGATGTTATTTTGTTTTTGTTACTTATTGCGTTTTCATTACAATTGAATGTTTATTTTACATTTTTAATGTTCTATAAGGCGTGATTTAAATTTAATTGAAGACTTCGACAGTATTATGCTCTTTGAAATCGTTTCAAAGCCTGAACTTGTTACTATTTATTAGAAAATACTTTTCTGCATCTCTTAATCACGTTGGAACGAATAAAAATCTTCCAATATGTTCTTGTAATCCAAAGGAAGCCGTAACGCCGCATACAAAACTTGGTCCTTTATGGAGACGTTTCAATATTTTATAGAAATGAGAAGCTTATTCATTTTTCCCTGAGTTTCCGGAGACTTTTCAGAAAGCTTAGAAGTTGGATAAATTAAAACTTGATTATAAAATGTTGGAAGGACGTGTAAAGTTCCGGAGAGCCGAAGTGAATAAAATTAAATAAACGTTAGAAATTGTGGAAAGTTCTTTACGATTACATTACAGTCCCTTGTGGAGTGGATTGAGGATTGAATCTTTTCCCACACTATGTATCCCACACCACATTGAGTGGCAAAATAATGCAATGTTACATAAATCAATGCTGAAAGAAAAAAGGACCTACCTTCGTCTATTTTTGGCACAAATTAATTTTCCATGTAAATGCTACAGTGATACTAAAACAGTGTTAACTTAAATACCTACCAAGGAATAAGATTTCTTTGAAATCTTAAGTGTCCTGCTAGAGTTTGTGCAACTTCCAGGAAAAGGGAATTTTCTAGGATTAAATATTTTCTTCACCATCAAAGGAAATTCCAACACACAAACGATGCAAGTTTCAACAATCTCACCTATACTGAATAGATTTAGAGAAAATATAATAGTACCACACACCTACCCTCCATTCAAACGCTTCTTTGAAATTTAATCCCCGTTCCCAAGATGGCGCCGGAGGTACTCCGTGCTAAGCCTTCAGTTCGCGAGATTAGGGCCACGAAGCAAGCGACACCGACTAAGCACCGAATCACTATTTCTGCTTAGTTGGCGAGCTGATTATAAGCAGGTTTAATTAGTGTGGCTGCTTTTACTGATAGAGAGAGGTTGAACTTTGTTGCCTGATTTTGGGTTGCTTTTATTTCTGGAATAAATGTGTGTATCGATAAGTATGATTTCATAAATTTTAATAAGGAAAATAATCGTGTGGCATACACATAGTAAATAATAAAACTGACATTTGATTCCGCAAACCTTCGGCGTAATCAAAAGGTAAAGGATGTTTTGAAAACTTATAAAAACAGTTGCTGTTACAATTCGCGCAATTTTCAGTAAGACGTAGGTATTTTTGTTGATATTTGAGAGAAAATAATGTAATATGGTGGTATGACGTCATTGCTATTTTATTGATTGTACAAGAATAGATGGCAATTCTGGGTTTCTTAGAAGGTGTTCGCATTCGCATCGCAGTCGCAAACTGTCAAAAACACATAATTTCCCTCCATTTTGACAGGTTTTTGACATTGATTGTCGCTGAGTTGAATGATGATGAACGATTTTTTTTCTCTTTTGTTCACTCTCTTGATGCTATCTGCAGTATAGTCTGCTATGAGCAACACTGGTGTTTTCATTCGCTGAGTTTTGTCTAGCACTTGAGTGGAGTTATTTGACCTCATTCCTCAGTCTTAGTCATTTGTATAGATTTTTATGTGCGAGGGTTTCCCTTCAGTTCGCACCACGTTAAAAAAATCCGTCTTCTGTTTTTCGTAGGTAGCATTACTTCTCGCAGGTTTAGTGGCCATAAGAGAGCCGTCTTAGAAGTTTCTGCTACGTAGTTTGTGAGCTACAGTCTTTTGTTTAACAAGAATGCAACCTCGTGGAGAGTTGTGGGCAGACGGGTGCGAAGGGAAATTTATCTATTTTTAGTTGAGTTCCCACTTTCAGCTGTAGAAGGACATGTTTGGAACACTTTCAAGGTTTACTGTATGTATGGGTTTAGATTTCAGTAGTAGGTAAAGGTTTTTGGCTGACTAAATTCCAGTGTGAAATTGTGCTGTGCAGAAGTCTTTCGCTAAGTAGAAGGAATATGTATTTTATAGAGACTGGAGTTTGATTAAATTCATTTGCTATAGGTAAGTAGATAGTATTGTAGGATCTTGATGAATAACCATGACAGTTCCCTTACGCTAGGCTTGTAGTAGCATACATCAACGTCAAGGTAGACCCTATTAAATAATTCAACAAACCTGTATTGAAACAGGGCGACGAACGTTTGAACTAAATCAGACAACCAAGCTCTTGAGCACTGGCACACAAATAAATATCACCTTCACGTGCTCATGTTCCAATCCTTTTGAAATTCGAGCTCCTTTTGACTATGACGTCAAAACAGAGGGGAGCATAGAGAAAGACTATAAAGGCGCAGCTACACGATTCCAGCGTTGTATTTCTAAAGGAACAACTTTGTAAAACTCGTTTTCTGTTTGGTAACAAGAAAACAGTTGTGCTGTTTTGCAGCAGTTTTTATTGGCCTGCCTTTGTTTACCGACCAGTTGAGTGCTTGGTTTTAGGGTTCCCTTGGTGATGCTAACTTGGCAACTATATCTTGATCCGTAATATCTACAGTATGAGTTCTACGGACTCTTTGGGACAATGGTAAGGGTTATTGTTGGATACGCTTCAATAGCCTAACTTTGGATATTTGAAGGCAGTTAGGCTAGAAGCTTAGCTCAAGCTCGATAGAGTAAGTTTTAGTTTTCGCAAGCAGTAATACCCACTCTATCACTAGTAGGTACTTACTCCATTTTCGATCAAGATTGGTCTATCCGGTCGATGTACCGACGCTTTTGGAAGCTTTTTTTCCAGCCATGAACGTATTTCAGCTGAAATGATGATGTAAATTTCATTGTCAATACATACTGTAATTGTATATACATACTGTACTGGCTTTTGCATTCCTTCTGAAATATTCCACCTACGTAAAGGGATCTACAGTTGTCTTAAAATAATACAATTAAAATATCATGACTAAATAAAAACAAGAATCTAGTAATCTACCTACCACAAAAGCACAGCAGAACCACAACAAAACATGCTACCATTAACAATGAGCAGTAAAATTCGAAATCGATGAAAAAATAAAAGCTTTTAAAAAGCAATGTGAGTGCCGATTTTAACTGTAAATAATTATATCGATGAACTCGTTCGTCCTTGCTAGGACAACACTATTTATAGGACAGAAATAAAATTGTCCAGACCGCATTCCAGTACTTACGCTAGTGCTTCGAGCTAGTACGGTGGTCATCATTTATTCATATCTGGTTGTGGCAGCGGTGTCATCTTTTTTTGAGATCGCAATCGATTGTGATAATTGGATTGGATACGAGGATAGTTGCTTTTTCTCTTTTTAGCAAATTGATGCATAAGACCGGTTTTGAAACAGAGTACGAAACCAATTTAAACTAAAACAAGGCATTGGAAATGAGGAACAGAATAGGCTAGGTCCAATAAAGCACTGCCTGCAATACTTAGTATCTCTCTAAAATCTTGATTAAATCGGACATATTTTGTGAAGTGCGAAGAGGGTATCACAGACGATCTGACCTTCCCAACTAGCTGTAAGATCGCCTCATAACATCAATATAGACCCGAACAAGCTCCTAAACCTTCGATATTGCTGGCGAAGGATCTCCTATGAGCCGTTATTGTCTTCAAACTTCATTATAACGACATTGTAACACACGTTGGATGCTAACTACGTCAGTGCCACTCAAAATGCCCAATGGAGCGGCAAATAGGCCCTTCTGCTCCAGTTGCCATGGCGACGGGCCTAAACACTGATATCCCGGCCCTCCGAGCGAATAAACTAATCTTGTACATTTTATTCCAAGGCAACCTGCGTGAAAAATGAATTTTGAGGTAACCTCTTGAAGAAGAGTAAATTGGGACGGAATTATTCAGACCCACTCGTTCGCCGAGTGTGGTGGCTCATGAAAAGTAAATAAACCATGTTTATGCTTTCGTTACAAAATTTTGATTAGATATAAAAACGAATTTTACTACAACAACTACATAACAATAATCCGACAGAGTCCTCTCGATTTTCATTTCGGCCGAAGCAAATAATATAAATCGCGAAAAAAGGTTTTTAATCTTGCCAATGTCAATTTGTTCGCAACTCTCTGGGGTAACAAATGTAGTGATATTTTATTAAAAGCTTTTCCAATCCATTAGCGAATAAATCAACTATGTATAACATATTACATGTTTATATTACGTAAGTAGCTGAAAACATGACTGCTCGGTAAATATTGATGTGAAAAATTCTGGTGCCCAGAACATAATTCAGTATACCCACTGCCTTATTTATTCCTAAAACGTCCACTGCTATACAAGGTCAGACGTAGGTATTGGTGATCGTAATTTGTTTTCTCAAGTCTGGAGACAGCTGTTGCCTGACCTTACCGTTTTGCACCACACGTCCATAGTGTCATCTTTCAATCGTTTCCATCATTTTAGCTGAAAGATGTCCACGACTGGGAAGGGCCTCACCAAGCACCGCCGCAGCGTTAACCAGTCCTGTGCTTTGTGCATTCAGTGGAATCCTTTCTAATTTTGGTTTTGTTTGGCCCGGAAATCATCAAATAACAAAACGTAAACATTTATTTTAATTTCTACAAAGGTGCCTTAAAAACTAACATTATTTTAATAAATAGAAAGATACTTCTTTGTGAGAGACTGGTATCTGCTCTAGAAAATCCTATCATACAGGTTACCAGCCCAACTCACAAACAGTATACTTAAAAAAAAAAAGTTAGCTTAGATTAATAAACGAAATGACTCTTATAGACATAATTCACCCGTGTTTCTTCAAATGCCCTTTGCGTTCAGGGCCACGATAATGTCTGCGGCCTTCGCCAGGTCCGTCAACCTGGCATTCCTTCCAAGTCCAACGCTGCTGTCTTTATTTCGACGTTTATTTTGTTGATTTCACATATTGCCATCTAATATCCATTTATCCAGCATCATTCTGCTAATCACGTCATCTGGCACCACTGGTACATGGTGACTAATGACTTTGACTGCTCCGGATGCATTAGCTAAAATTCGCCGAACCGTATCAGCTAAATCCACATAACATAGGTCAGTACATCTAAACAAGTACTCGCTGTATAGAGAGGCACTGGAGCGTGGAGCTCGACCACAATGCATCGTTTCCTGTCCTCTGTACTATCCGCCAGTGCCATATGCCAGTAATCCGATTTCCTATTTAAAGGACCGTCATCGAATCGCCAATGTTCTTTATATCGATACTATCGATTTGCGGAACGATAGGTCTTTGTTGCATGGTAGCGTTATTAATTTAAATAGACTTTGAAAGAGTTGCATTGCATAGAATGTCGCGATTTAAAATCTGATACAAATATTGAAGGGTATCAAGATTATTCTGTTGAGGATGGAACATCGATATTGAGATGTTTCTTTAAACTTCTTAGAAACAGTTATGCAACAAAAACAGCCACTAAACTTAATCCGTTTGGTACTAAATCGACTTCATCAACGGTATTAAGTAATATTATAAGAGCCGCATCAAAGAAGGGTATTACGGGACGGAAACATACTCGCGTTTGTCTTCCTAAGTAATATTATTGTCTAACCACATCGCATTAGGCGTCTAAGCCTATTGTGGGCTTGTGCCATTATAATCCAGCACTTCCACACGCGAAGCTCCGCACATTTAGTTGATTGTTTTAGTGATTATACGGCTAAATCAAATTGCAATCAGCGTTATTATCCGATTGGGTGCCCGCATCTCTCCTTAATTCTTACGTCTATCCGCTGTTCTTAGTTTCAGAGTTGTAGCCGTGATTTCTTTTGTTTTATTTGTGCTGGAAATTCAGTTAGTAGTTTTTCCTGGTTTCTGGTGTAGAGATTTTCGTTTAGATTTTAAAATACCACGTAGAAATAAATCGTTGAACTTTCGTCGTAAAGAAGAAGATAATACAAAATGGTTCATTACAATGATTTGAAAATATAGGAAGGGCCAGAAATGGCCGTTGTAGTAATAACCGTAGTAGCAATACTTAAGCTTTATCTGACATTACCTAAAGCTATACATCTTTTCAAGAATTCAAATCACCTAATATTCATGACCAGAATTAATAAAATCCGTTTCACACTGTGTAGGGGTAAATCCATTCGACAACTACGTATAGATACGCTCGTGGATATGAATGCTGGACGATAAAGCTCCACATGTACGTGTTCGCATGTCATTTCTCGCTCCACCGCCACCACTCGCAGCTGCTGCAGAGCTTGAAGCTTTTCAATTTATTTATATCCCCATACAGTACCCAGTACTCACGCATGCGTGTAGATTCCAACAACGATATTATTCAGCAAAAATCATTGATAAATGACCTTCAGGCTCTGACGTCACTATTCGAGGCCTTCAACCATCAGCAGTCTTGATTGACTCCGACATTTTGAGAGCTGTACTTACCGCCGCAGTAAACCCACTACGTGAGTCGCGTCTCATTCAAGTCATAAATAAATTCCATTCCAATTCTATGCCACAATTGAACGACGCACCAATTACTGACATAAATCGTGACCCCGTATCTATTTACATACATTATCCTTGTGTTTCGGGACTTCATTAAATATGTCCAAGGAACTCACGGGCACGACGTCTAGTCGCTTTATATTGTTCACCTTTTCCCTGACGTCACTGTGCCCGTCGCAAGCGACGTTTCAGAAACAGGAGAGAATTTTGGTCGCAATTGTGCAATTAAATTACGTATTATAGGGTGTATTATAAGGGTTGGTTTAGAATGTATTGTTCCGTGTGTGCCATTTCACGTGATGTGTGCTTTCAATCCGGCCCTGCTAATGACGTCAGCGATATGAACTGGTGTAGACTGTATTACGTGTTATGATTCATTAAGTTCATTTGGTTGGCGTTCACAGTGTAATTTGGTGATTGCTTCTCTCGTAAATCCTAATTATTGGTAACCTATCATCGGTCCTCAATTTATACTTTTGCAATGTTAGCTTCGATTGTACTTTTGACTAGACAAAAACTATCACTAATTTTATGTCCAGTGAGTTCTTCAATGTCAAGAGTCACTTTAAGTTACTTCTTTGCAGAATCGTTGTCCACATATCTATTAAAACTGTTATGTTCGAAGTAACTATAAAAAGATTTACTGACTGATGTTATTCTACGTCCATAACGATTTCTATTATATTCGTATTATTTGATGCTATATTTTGACGTCCACTAAAATCTTTATTGTGATCCAAAATTATAGCAATTTTATGAGGGAGCGACAAACTCGAACCATTAGTGGGGTTTTTATGAAGGGCATTTTTCGCCCTATGTCTGCATTTGTTTTTAACGTTATTTGATGGAAAATAGGAAAAGCCTTTCGAGAGGTTTTTAATAGATCAATATGAGAGAAGGTTGTAAAACCAAGTCAGAATAAAAAACAAATCGTACCTGGTACACTGGGGTTAAAAGTGCAACGTAATGTTGCAGAAATGCAGATTACAGCGGTGCTTATACGGAAAAATAAAATACAAGAGTTGACGAACATTGTCTCCCCTTTGTCAGGGATAAGTATGATTATTTCGTGAGGATCTTTATTTCTAAGCCATGTCTTAAAAGTAGCTTAAGATTTTAAAAACAAAATACGCAATATAAAATATGAATCAACCCTCGCTATTTACGGCTTTTCTTTTTGACAAATCTTATACATTACTCCCCTGAATAAGACTGAACCATTTTCCTCAATTTGTCTTATTCACTGTATAACTGAAACCGTGCAATAAACTGAACCAAGAGCTCTTCAAAATATTGTGTTCAGCTAAATGTTGAGATGCGGGAGTTGATGGGGTAAAACGGTACGGAAAGCAATCAGGAGTCCGTTCACCGTCTCGTCTTCTAATGGCATTGTAAAAGTTTAATGCGCGCGGGTCCAGTCCGCGATGCACTGACCGCTCTCCCGCCATTTAGGCTTTATATCGACCCACTTGGACAATATTGTGGCTTTACTGCTGTGACTGACGGTGCTTGGCGCCTTAAACAACTTCAACGTTACATTCAACCCAAAAGTAACGAATCGTGTTCTAGAAAAGAAAAATCGAAATAATAGTTTGTAGACGAAGGATTTATACTGACAGACAACCTTATTTGCTATTGATTTGATTTATTTGAAAGTTTGCCAAATCTAGAATTGATTTGGCTCTTGAACTTTATAGCTGTCAAGAGAGCTTTGTCGAAGAAAAGTTATAAGCTATTAAAATTGAATAGCGGGTCGTCTAATATGACTATCAAATGAGACACTCGTAGAATAGTATCGGTTTGGGCTGGAGAGCGATACACTTGAGATAGACGATGTCGTTAGAGACGAGGGCGTCGATTCATTTGTCGTCTATAAGCTCGAAACAGGTAACGTTTAATGAATTTATCTTGTCAGGGGGAACATTAACCAAGTTTAGGAACAAATTACGAGCGTAAAGTTGTCTCCCACCTTCGAAGTTCGCTCGTAATTACCGAGCCGTTCGCTGAAATTCGGCTTCTGCGCGCTTCCAGCTTTTTATTGCCGAGTATGGGGCATATCAATGTTCCGTTTTGGCGCAAACGAGCGAAGATAACGGCTTTATTACTTGACGAGGTGCCAGCTTCTATATAAATTCACAAGAATCAATGCGAAGACGACGATGTTCAACACTCGGCTAGAAATAAGCTTTGAAAATCAATATCTGCAGAGTGTCAACGTGTTCCATGTTCGCGACTGTAGTGTTGGCGGTGCCTGTCTCGCACCGCTCCGTTTTATTAAATGCCGTTTTATTGCCGCTCCCTGATGCCATAAAAGCCTCCACAAGTACTTCTAGTTTTGTAAAATAAAACTGAAAATTTTGGAGTTCCATCTTCTCGGTTTTATCTAGGAAATCTACGACGCTTTGTTACATTGTCTGTTGTTTTATGTATTGCTTGCTTTAAGGTTTTATGACGTGTCATTTATATTATGCTCGCCTCTGTATTTTATTGTTCCGGTTACACTGTTGAATTTTTGATAAGGTTTAGTGGTATCATTTAGAGCTGCATCTTATGAATTTTTATTTTACCTTGATTGTCTCATAGCGATTCAGGTATGACGTTGTGGTACTTGCCGTTGCTCAAATAAAACAAAAGAATAAAATTGTAGTAAAGTGAGATTAGCCGTCAGCGAGTGGGTGTGCTACCAGGCTCGCAGCGGTCCCTAGGAGTGTCACCGGGCGATGCTGTGAAACGGAGCATGTAGGTTAAGAGCCCTTCGCGCTTTGTTAGCGCGCTCTAATCACTGGCGGCCCTCGACGGCACGCGAGTCGAGGGCTCGTAGCGCACTAGCGTTTTGTGCCTCTCTGCGGCGCATCTCTACGGTGTTATGTGCGCCTGGTACATGTCTATTTGATTACGGTACAGTCAACTTCGTGGATATATGCCAGCTGGAACTGAGAATAACTTTATTTAAAGTTTTAAGGTGAATGCAAGTGGTAGCCCGCAAAATTCAAATATTTTTATGTTTTTTGCAATTTGCCGGTCAGTGTGAAGCTGTATGTGGACCAAATGCGATCCGCGACCGTAACGCGTATTTATCTAAAGAATTATAACCATTTTAATCATCAATATACCCCTCTAAGTTCATGTAGTTCGAAAGAATGATTATTTCTGAAATATTCTATTGATTCTTTCTATCTGACTATCACAAGAAGGGTTCCGTACCATAAACCTTAATTTTTATTATTCGTTGTTATAGCGGCAATAGAAATACACAATCTGTGAAAATCCCTCTGACAGACAGACGGACGGACAGCGGCGGCTTAATAATAGGGTTCCGTTGGTTACCTTTTGAGTACGGAACCCTGAAAAAGACAAAGGTGATGGATGAGACATTCTATATTTCGCTATAACTCACAAAAAGCAATTCCATCTCTATTTAGTCGAATATTGGTAACAACTGGCCGCAATCCAACGTACGCATTTAAAGTTTAGCAAATCCAGCCTGTCCTATATTTTTAGGGGTTGCTGGGAGCTCGGGACGTCATCTATAGCCAAGTTAAAGTTGGCTACGCGTATCACGAATTTGTGAAACCAAAATACTCCCTGCATTAGTCGTAAGGTTGAAATTCGTCAACATATCGTTTTGAGATCAGCAAAACATTTTGGCCAAGGATACTCGCATCCATGATTGTTTTGGCGAAATTTATAGCTCTGGCGTTGACCGTGCTTTGAATTTGTAATTTGATTTCATGAGAGATCTCGTTCGCGACTTTCCTAATCTTTTTACATGCACTGAAAAAGTTATGATTAACGTTTGTTTTTCGAGTTTTTGAGTGGCGTTTGATTCCATTATTGTATATGAGCAGGTTGCGGGTAGCCTGTTTGCTTTCATTCGGTGAACCTCGTTAGGGATTCTGTTTATTTTCGTACAAACATTATTTTTGGCTTCGGATTTGGTGGATTGCAAAAGCAAACACGAATATACCATTTACAAATACGAGCTCAGGCGAATATATAAAATTGAAATATACGTATTTGTTGATTCGAAAATATTCTGTTTCTGTATTAAATATAGGTACAAAAAAAAACATTTATATTTTCGTTTGCGTCAGTTTTCAACTCTTAAACAAACAGAAGGAACTGGACCAAATTAAAAAAATAAGTAACTTTGTAAGGGAGTTGAATTGTTTATTCTATAAGTCGGCGGGGGTCAAATGGATTTTCCGACGTGCTAATAATGAGGTTGCTTGCCTGTCCCAGCCACGGGACGAAGGGGGTGTAAGGGTGAAGGGAGGACGGGAATAAGAAGGCAAAACTCATTTCCGGACTGTTGACGGAAGCCAGGCCAGCCAATAAGTAAGAGAAAATTGTATTCAGAAACGAACTCTTTCGATTTTTGTAAAATTGTTATGTCCATTTTGTTGTTTTACACTCTTTTTATCTGTTACTAAAGTTATTTTATAGTTCTGTTTTGTTTATGTTTGTTAAGTGGTACGATATGCTTGATCAAAAGATGTCTCCAATTGTCAGGATTGTTTCTTGTAATGTATTCTAAACGAGGAATACTTTTCAATACTTTGCTTTTGATGGGGAAGTGTCATTAAGTCATCCTTATATTTTCTACTGGTTGACCCGCGCAACTTTGTTTGCTCCGCTCCTATTGGTCTTAGCGTGGTGGTGAAAAATAGCCTATAGCCTTCCTCGATAAATGGGCTATCTAACACTGAAAGATTCAAATCGGTCTAAAAGTTTCTTGATATTAGCGCGTTCAAGCAAACAAACAAACAAACTCTTCAGCTTTATATATTAGTATATATATAGATAGTAAGAATGGTGAATTGTTGTTGGTACGTCAGAAAGTGTACCTAAACAGTCTAGAACTCCGATAAAACGAAAAAAGTACAAACTTCTTTCATTAATCTTGTACAATGGCTCCGTAAAAGATTTAGATTCGATCCTACTTCTTGAAGATTGTACAAAAAGTCATCCCAGGGCTCCGGGGGTCTCCGAACTGTAGATAAACACTCAGTGAAGTGCCAGTGGGCGGGACTACGTAGGGCTACCTCTATTTAGTAAGAAACAAGTACCCCATCTGCTAAGAAGAAAAGAAGAAAATATTTTGTACAGAATTTACTTTGATTAACATCGTGTTATCTCGTCGAGGTCGACCGCAGCGAAGGTGGTGTGACAATCTCATCAAGTTTGCGAGAACTTGACTGGAGGTTTTCTAAGACAGAGAGATTTGGAAAATGAAAGAGGAGGCCAATGCCTAGCAGTGGGATACAGTGCAGGCTAATAAAAAAAAAACCGGCCAAGTACGAGCCCGACTCGCACACGAAGGCTTCTATACCATAAACCTTTATTTTTATTATTTTTTGTTAAAGCGGCAATAGAAATACACAATCTGCAAAAATTTCAACTCGACCTATTACGGTTCATGAGATACAGCCAGCTGACAGACAGACGAACGGACGGACGAAGGGACGAACGGATGGACGGACAGCGGAGGCTTAGTAATGGGGTTCTGTTGGTTACCCTTCGTATACGGAACCCTAAAAACCGGCCAAGTGCGAGCCCGACTCGCACACGAAGGGTTCCGTACCATAACCTTTATTTTTATTATTTGTTGTTAAAGCGGCAATAGAAATCTGTGAAAATTTCAACTCTACCTATTACGGTTCATGAGATATAGCCCGCTGACAGACAGACGGACGGACGGACGGACAGCGGAGGCTTAGTAATAGGGTTCCGTTGGTTACCCTTCCGTTGGGTACAGAACCCTAAAAAGGGTTACAGAGGTCAAACAGACAATCGCTCCATGTAAAACACTGGTATTCAGCTGGATCCAGTTAGACTATAAGCCGACCCCAACATAGTTGGCAAAAGGCAGGCAGAGTGATTACCTGTTATCAGCGTATCAACCATTGAAATGTCAAGGCTCTCAGGTGGAGATACCTGAGAACAGCTGATTTGAAAATGAGAATCACGTCTAAACGGCTAGTCGTATTTTTTTCGAGAAAATATTTGTTGCATTAGACAATTTTCTTAACAATTTGATTATATAAGAAAATTTTGATTTTTACTCGTTCAACATAGTGTAATTAATTTGTAAAGTTGTATCTAACACGCCAACATGGACACAAAAACGACAATCCAATCAAAACCGCCGGGTATTTTAATGAAATTTACACTACTTCAAAGACAATTTAATGATCTTTATTTTGATATACGGCTATTTTTTTTTAAGTCTACAAAAAACCACTGAATTTACCTTAAACCCCTTTTTTTGCCTTAAAGAGGGGGCAACTTGGACCTTTCCAAGTTGCCCCCTCTTTAAGGCTTTTTTATTACCTTTAATAGAGTGGTAGCCAGCTAGGAATCACTGGCCTCATCTTGGTTAAAATGACCAAAAAAGATTGACGTGCAAAAGTGTTACGCCTACAAACAAAATAAACATCATGTATCATTTTATTTATTTATTTTATTTGGCTCCTCAACAATGAGTACACCACAACATTTACAACAAATCATTCCATACCCAAGTTTAAGTGCCTCATCAGTTAAAGAGGAGCACCACATGCATCATTAGAGCAATATCTATTTTGCACACGTAAATGATGTATTTTTTGACACTTGACGCACACAAATGTACAGAGGCAGACTTAGGGCCTGTTTCACGATCTCTGAATAGCCACTACCATATAAATATAAAAAAAAACAGATCTATGGCCACTACTCACTGAACAAATTCGAAAATGGAATATAATTTGTATGGAATTATCTGCCAATACAAGTAAATTAACGGGAACTTAATCGTAGGTGGTGAAACAAGCACTTAATGTCTTAAGTAACTTCTAACTATGAATCGATTATATTAATTACTAGCCTGCTATTTACAAACTGCTCAGCTTAACACCTTAAGTTATATACATCAATACCCTTTCGTATTAGTGTTAATATTATATGATCCATGGTGCATGGCCTACTGGCCTACCTCTGTTCTGTCTCCTGCTTGTTGAGGAGGGAAGTGGAAATTATATCTTTTTCTACTCCTCCGCTGCAATTTTTTAATTAATTTCGTTGCGCGATCCAGGAAAGTAGTATTTTTTCTCCGGGACTCGTCGTTTTTCTTGTGGTCGCCGCTGCTGATTCTGGCTTTTAAGAGTTGCAGTGGTTAGGAATGTGTGGCGGGCTTGTCCCAAAAATAAAGATATATAGGTACATCACCTTAAAATTAAAGTATGCCGTATACAATACACTTCTGATAGTGGCCTCATAACTAACCCTTAAAAAAATCTAGACCTTACGAAAATCAAGTGAGACTATCACGCCGCCTGTTGAGGACAATGACTCTAAACGTACAGAATTACGACCACCTTTTAGACATAATGTACAGGGATTTAGTCTGTAGCAGCCCTACGATAAAGAGCGCCATTTTCCTCTTGTTAATATTTGATGATATAACTACTGGGATTTCGTAAATAAAATACTCTGTACTAAGAAAAAATACTATAGAAAAATGTCGTTGTTACCTTCCTACTTTTGTGTTTCACGTTTATATTAAATTTACTAAAGAGCCGTTACAGTTGTTACAAAAAATAAAATGATAACGCGCTCGACCTGATAAAAGTACCTACTACTATTAAGGACTGTTTCTTACATAATCAGATAATCCTTAAATAAAGAATGGTTGTTTGACATAATTATTATTATCAATACAGAAGCAGTCAAACCAGGAACCTGAAAAATAAAAAGTTATCAAATTAAATCAAAACGTTAAAAATTTTCCTAGCGTTTTAATTTTAATTGATGACTTAAATAATAATAAATTTGGTCTGTATTAAAACTTAAGTAGGACATTATCTGGTAGATTAATAATAATAATTTACATATAATTCAAGTAAGAAGACTAACAGTGATTATGACAATATACTTCTATATTAGTAAAACATTAAAAAAATAAACAAAAACCAAAACAGCTCCTGTCTGTCACCATAGTTTTCCCAAGCGGCCAGTGCAAGTTCAGGTGTTCCCAAACCAGGGCAACAGGGGTACTAAACTGTTTTCAAAGTAAATTTGTCTTTGGGCGTAGATACAATCTTGGTCTCTAATGACAACACTTCAATTTGTGGCGTACCACTAACTACTTTAATTGACCCTTTCTACGAACTACGAAACTTGAATCTCGACTAACTCCGGTAAGTGGACCGTTAGTGACCATTCTGCAGAGGACATTCGATTTTTTGCATATTCATTTGAAGGATTTCTTCTTAAATTTTACTTCTATGTTAAGCAGCATTGAGTATGGACTTCCGAGTTATATAAGCACATTTTATTAGACTTCAAAAGTCGGCACCATATCGACAATCACGACGATATAATACATTTTGCGCTGCATTTGGTTTTTCGCGGCGGAGGCGGTATCAAATGGATAATCTTAATATAACAGCTACTTTTAAAATTTGTACATATTGACAGACGTCACACAAGATATCTTTATATAACGGGTTGTTCCTGGCTTGTGCAAAATAAAATCCAATTCAAAACTCTGTGATTATCTATGATAAAGTCTCTTTTGGCAAAAGAATATACAGCGTGAGCACAAAAGCTTTTCTTCGCCAAAACACGTTTCCAATATCCTTGAAAGAATTGCTTGTAATTTGAGAATATAACTAAAAGTAAAATTGTAGTCTAGTTGTTGTGTATGGTAGATATAGCTGGAGTAAAGTTACTTTCGTATGAAATATTACGTGATATTTCTAGAACATGGTCACGTAAAATGTTTATGTGCGTTCAAGGTTAAGATAAAACTGTTCTCCGGGCTGTCGTTTGGGGTAATATGTTACAGGCAGACGATACGCTCTCTGTACAAGACAAGCTTTTTTTTTACTATAGATTGGCACGCGTTTGACCACTATCTAACCTGATGGTAAGCGATGATGTGGTCGAAGATGGAGCACGCTTGCCTAGAAATAACCTATTCACTCTTGACTTAAAGACTCCCAGGTTTTAGCTATCAGGAAACACAGACTCCGGCAGGGAATTCCACTCCTTAGCTGTACGCATTATGAATGTGTTACCAAAACGTTTTGTTCGTCTGCTTGTTCCTGCGGCTCCGCTTCCGTGAACTATACCCCAAAAACCGTGACTTTACAAACTATTCATATAGCTCTCTATTAGTCATCATCTGCCTAGCCTTTTCCCAACTATATTAGGGTCGGCTTCCAGTCAAGCCGGATTTAGCTGAATACCAATATTTTACGTGGAGCGGCTGCCTACCAGACCTCCACAACCCATTAACTGGGTAACACGGTACTTCATGGCAAGACTGGAGTCAGATTTACTGGCTTCTGACTATCCGTAACGACTGCCAAAGGTCTACAAATGACAGCCGGGACCAACAGCTTAACGTGCTTTCCGAGGCACGGCGGTAACTCGTTATGTTAAGATGGTCACCCATCCACAGACCAACCTTGGCAACCGTTGCTTAACCTTGAAGATCGACTCGTGCGGCTGTTATTATCTAGCCACGAGCTCCTTCTTAAATAAAAACACTACAAAGTATAAAATAGCCTTAAATAACGAATTTAAACGAATAACGATTTGAACGAAATTAAGTAGCGAATTTCGGAACTCTGTTTTGTTGGTTTTGTATCTTCGTTTTTAACACCGACTTCCGAAATTAAGGTTATTTTATACCTTGTAGTGTTATTTTGGAAGTCGGATATTTTTATATAAAAAGTTTTTAACATCTTCGTCTACGCAGAAATAGAAATAAACAAAAATACTCAAAAAAGAAAACTACTGAGCCAAACTGACTTTAACGGGACCAAGTGGCAAGTGTTAAACTAAAAAAGTATCACACAAATCGGATCAGAAACCTCGGAGTAATCGGTGTACATATATAAAAAAAATCCCACCGAATTGAGAACCTCCTCCTTTTGTGGAAGTAGGTTAAAAATCAAGAGAATTATTCACAAAAAGTTCTACGAAACCAAACCTTGAATCTTTGTATTGTAAGCCTTATATCATTGTGTAAAATGAGCCAAACGTTTAATTTAAAACTTTTATATTGAATTATTACTTTTATATATTCATGCCGCGTATCCTTAACGATAGGTAGATACAGTCAAGGAATGAGAAGGTTAATCGCCTTTAGGTCAATTTCCGTTTACTTTTTATTCCAGTTGCAGTGCTGAAAGGCAACTTGTACGCTATACGAGAAGAAGTAAATTACTTAACCTATTCGTTCCGCAAGTGTACGTTCGTATTCGTTACAAGCCTGAAATATATTTATTTACTTACACATAATCTAATCCAAACGTGACGTAGAAACGCCTGGCTTATCGTATGAAAAGTCGCAATTTCATCGTGTATTTTACTTTGCACTGCGGCATGACTTCCAACGACTTCGAACGACTTCCAAGGTTTTCTGGCAAAAGTGTGGCACGTTTAAACTGGCAAGGTTATGAAGTCGCCAGGGATCCTGGCATCCCTCCAGTGCCGTTGCCAACACATGTAGGGCGCCAGTTTTGACATAGCGCGTTGACCTACTTCTAGTTTTTCTTGTTGGGTTCTAGTTGGTTCAGGGTTGTTACTGCAGCACTATACGTCAGGTTTATTATAATTTACAGGTACAATTTTCAGTGTTGGTGAAACTTAATTGAAGCCATTCCGTCCTTGGGTAGCTTGAAATATGCCTAGTAGCTACCGTATTTCAGTCATTGTTTCAAGTGCCTGCCTTGCAGGAGTTCATGGTTGCTGGTAAATGCTTCAAACATATTTTTCCCCTATTTATGAACTCCTGAATATAGATGATAATTTTATAGTGAAAAACCGTACAAGTACAAGTCGAAAAATCACGTTTTTGCATGGAATCTGATATATAAAACCAAGATATTATAATTAATTAATTGATTGTACACGCTGAAAATTTTAATTTTCTACCTATTGAGGTTCATGAGATAGACAAACAGATCACGGACAGCGGAAACTTCCCGGTTACCTACACTTCGGTAGAACCTAACAAAGATATCGACTTTATTAAAACAGGTAGGTAGTCAGGCATTAACGATTTAATTTACCACGCCTACCTCAAAAGATGATAGCCTTACAAATAACAGTAGTCAAGATAACTCCGCAATTAACCTTATTTATCTAAACCCCACAGTACCAATTGCGAATACATTCCAATTCTTATCTTGAACAATATATCGTTCTTACTAAGTAATGTTTTATGACCGTTTTAAATTAAACAAGTCATGCTCATCGCTACAGTATCAGTCCAGTCTCTCGAATTTTGTATTCTGAAGATTATCATTACAGTTAATGGTTGAGGGAGTTGGCAAGTGATAAAACTGCAGACGAAAAGCTGCTTGAATTATTTAATGGAGACCTTTTTGGCTTCGTTCTTAGAAAAACTGGTGTTTGTTCAGACTGTTAATTCTAATAAGTTTAAAGCAACGTTCGCATATCACATTCTGTCATAAAAGCCTCAATTTTCATATATTTTTGACAGATTACGGCTGACATGCGAATGCAAACGTTGCTTGGAAATTATCAAAATAACTCGAAAAACGAAGGAGATATAATTATTTTAAACAAATATATCTGTCCCTCTCGCGAAAACGCTGTTTTCTATGGCAGCTGTATAGGCGTCATAGACGATGACGTCAAAGTTTACATCGCACTTCTCTTTCTAATTGTAATCTTTGAAGCTTTATAACTTGATCGCTGATGAAGGTATTTAAAAATTAATTTTATGATTGTTTACTAGAGCTAATAAGTATTTCATTTTGTATAAAAAAATCGCATGCATATTCCCTATTGATAGTGAGGTCGTAAACAAAAGTTAGGTTATGAAACGTAGTAGGTACTGCGTTATAGCAGAACTAAGGACGACATACGGCTTTTTTTCTGGCTACCCTTAATTTTTCTGGCTCTATAAGTAGAAGCTTTCTAGGTACGTAAAATAAAAATAAAGTAAAGTAATTTTAACTTAATTTTACTTTATTTTCACAGTGTGAACACGATTCATTTTTGCACCCAAAAAACAAAACAGCGTATTCAAAGTTATTTTTGCAAAGCCCGATATCCGATAGGTTGCCTCTATAAAATTCCAGATTTATTCAATGCAATGAATAAAAAACGTAAAATAGATTGTGCTGAAAATCGTCTGCCGCTCGGATCCTCTTTGAACTAAATCGTTTTTTTTCACAATCGCAATCGTAGGAATCACTCTTTTCTGCCTTTGAGCAGTCTATATCTAAAAGAAAAATAAATGATACGTACCCCGCAACATTTTCCGTGGTACGGCGTTGTGTGGGTACTTATATACGTTGTAGTGGAGATAGGACGCTTCTACAAAGTCATACCGCTCCATTTATTTGTGTTAGCTTTCGTATGTACTGTTAGCGACGCTCGTACAAAGTTATCTGTAACACTTCGCGTTCGAAACGTTTCGCCTTTGCATAGCACACAGACTGAATAAGGAATAAGAAATGGTTATTTGAGAGGGAAATGTTGGTGTTCCTGCTATTTCCTTATCGAAATGCCGAATGTTTTGAAGTAAATAAAGCGCTCATGTGTTGCAGGGAAGTATGTGTTCCAGTGGAATATATGTGTTTTTATGAGAATTTGAATTGTAATGGCAAATAGTAATATGTTGTTTCATAGCGTTATGGGGATTTTTCTGTACAAACAATTTAAGCGGGAAACGATCAGTAGTTTAAGTTATTGGTTAGTAGAATTCTATGTAGGTACCTACTTACGTCATAAATGCATAATTCACCTTAACACACATATTAGGTCCGGGTACGTAACGAAATAAAGTAAATGCACAGTGCTCTGTGCATCTTATTTCGTGAATAAACACATCAAAGAGAATCCAGGAGTGTAACGTAAATGTAAACATCGCCTCAGCACGACTAGCTACGGTAGCTCTCCGGATTTCAATCGACGACAGGAGATCCGTGTCTAGGGAATTACCTCCGACGTTCATCTAATAATGTCTCAGTCCTAGCCTATTTAAATGGACCTTCCATTTAAATTCACTCAACGAACCTTAGTATTAATTAATTATTGTTCTTTGTTACAGGTAAGCTGGATTTTCTAATTAAGAATTTCGATGAAGTTGGTAAGAATCGGCTGCCGCATCATGTCTCTCTCGCACGTGCCATTTAAATACGAGAATATTCCTATCGGTATTTCTTCCGAATTCATCTCGGAATCAGCATGTTCCTGAATTATTAATTCAATATAAAGTGACGCGAGTGCGGGTTGGGTTTTATAATTATTTTTAATTATCCCCGTGACGGAGCGTGGCGTCAGAACCGTCATGACCACTACGGCGCCATCTTGTGAATATTCATCGAGTGAAGAGACCGGCCATTATTTTTCTAGAGACTCTAACCTAATTTTCAGTAATGAGCCTTGTGGGACGCCTCCAACAATGCGGTGTTCGCGCAAATAAAATATCTTGTCCTTTGTCTCTTCCCTTGTATTACTTGATTATAGCGGTTAGGTGATGAAATGTATTTTTTATGAGGATGTTTTCAACCAAATAATGTCCGTCTTTAGAGAAAAACAAGGAGGGAAAAAATATTCGTTTGAACAAAAATATACTAACGAGATCAATGATATAAATATGACTTTATTTTATACAGAATCGTCCGTAGTGCAGATGAACTGGTTACATAACTGTAGATTTCAGAAAACCAGGAAAACCGCCAGCGCACTCCATGTTAAATGAACCACACTGAAACTAAGGAAAGTTAAGCCGAAGAAGAACTTTTTAGTTATAGATAAACTCATTACAACTTCCAACGTTTTACCTTTATAATGCATGAGTTGCCAGAGTAAAATATTCGGTGGCCCTTACATTTTCTTGTCGTGGCAGATCCTCATTTTAGATCTCATTCGTCAAATGGACGTGTTGTTTTACTTTTTATTATCCCTATAAACCGGGGGCGTGACCTTGTTTAATAAATTCCGCTAGGCTCAGCACAGCATGGCTTGAATATCAAGTTGAAAAATAAAAATGGATCCAACCCACTAGGCAACATTATTTCAAACAGTTTCTATTTTATCGCTAGGTTTTAATGGAGTTTTGCGGCCCGAATTCCAGGCATTTAAAAATTTTGAGAAAGCAATTAGAGTAGGAATATCAATATTAATTACTAGCAGCGCTAATTAATTCATCTCTCGTGTGCTAATTAGTATTCCAACATGGTCACCACGTTAAATGGTTAGCAATAGAGCACGTGCTAAAATGAAGTGCCTAGAAACTATTATTCACATAATTTTTAGTGTCAAAATGACATTCAATGCTTGTTTCCTAACCTTATTATCATCTCACTCACTAGTGGAGTATAAAGGGAGATCACCCTCATAAAATGATAAGAAAAGGTGAATAGAAATTAATCAGGTGGGAAAATGAAAAATTATTTCATTTCCCCAACCTCGCACGGGCTCTCTCTCACCCCGGATATGACCTGACTGATGTTGCCAGGATATAAATCAGACCAGTCCCGGGAATATTATGGCAACACTATTTTTCTTATTTTTTATCTGCAATCCGCTCACAATACATTTTCGTGGGATGCGGAGCTTCCGATTCGCATTGGGATGAATATTGGTTTTAACTTGAATTTGAAATGTGTGGAGGCGAAATTGTTTTGCTATTTTAATAACAAAGGTTTTTAGAATCTTACATAAAAGTTACCGTGTTTTATGTTGCTGTATGATATGTTTACTGGGTTAAATTTTCTTGTCTAAGTATGATTTATACCCGTGATGCATGCATATGTTGATTTAATTTTGCTATTTTTAACTTAAACAATATCGGAGAGCGTTTGGTTTAATAATAATAGTCATACGAGTCGATTTCAAAGTAAAGTAACTCTTGCTGAGGTCGTTCCGTATGTGGGTACTAATCCATTACATTTATGTTATGTCTCATTTTTTGTTACCTAGCTCATTAGGCTACCAGTTGTCATTCGAAGATCTTGGCAGTCAAGAGTCTCAAACTGTATTTTGTAAATAAAAAGCAAAAAAGCATCGTTTTCGTCCCACGGGTAACGCAAACAATACAAAATCACAATTCCGATTAAGATCTGAACCCATGCTTCATTAAGATGACATCTAAAGATATTAAAAGAACTCGTTGCCACCGACTGTACTATTGAGTAAAATCTAGCGTGCTCATTGGTCGTTAGCCTAACTTCATCTAACTAATGATCGTTAAGTGGAAGCTCACAATGGGCACAAGTTTCTATTCTGGTTGATTGTACTTGTACCCTGTAGCTAATATTAGAAAGTGTAGTCGTGATTGTAAAGCAGGGAAATGGCGGAGCTACTTGTGTTTGTAGCTACGTGGAGTGACGATATTATCGGTGGTAACGTTTTCATTCAAGTCGTTATGTAGCAGCTATTTACACGAACTAAAGAAGCAAATAGATCTGCCGGAAAAGACGCACAAGTTACGAACGAAATATTAATCTTAAGCTTGACTAAAAGTAATATTAAACTGTCAGTTACCTACTTCGTCTCCGAGGTCACACCATAGTCCTGACAATGACAGATGACACCAATATTCAACAAAAAAAAACTTAAAAATAAATATTGACTGATAAACCTACTTAGCTCAAGGGACAGCAACCGAATTTACAACCTGCCGAATAAATTCAGAGCCGCAATTTTTTGTAAGACCCTGCCTTAAAGTTTTCCAAGAAATTCTCTTGAAGTCTTCGCTTCAAGATCTTACATAATGCAACAGGCGGTCGCATTACCTCCAGTGATTAATATTCGTCCGGGTCAACGTGCCTCATCAGTATTCACCCGGCCGGTCTCATCACGCCCGCGTTATGTACGGGCACCCGGCGTTACCCACCCGGCCGGGTAATACCGGACGGATAAATTGCAAAGTCAGGTGATTGTATTAAACTCACTCGTGTTAGTTTTGGGACTTAAAGTAATACATTTTGGTTGTGTTGCGAGTGTTGAGATACGTTATGTAGAAGATATTTTGATTTTATGTAGGCTTGTAGGTCTGTGTATTGAATTCTGTCTTGTTTTCTCGCTTTTATGGCAGATGTTGTATGTACCCAATCAAATTATCTTTTACGAACATAACAAGAATCTTGCCTGTGTCGCTCGTATCTAACGTAATAAAAATCGGAGAAGTGTCTTCAATCTTAACAAGAAGGGTAAAAAATATATTTTATATTTTCCCCTTTGATATACTTGCAAATGAAAGCCAAAAGGCAAAGAGGTTATGTCATGTAAGGTTTGATCTTCGCATTTATCTCAAGGAAGGAGTAGATATCCCATAACCTATTTTCGCGTAATTTTACATTTTGGCACGTAAATAATTTGGCATCGAGTGAGATGCATAAATCCATAATTCTGGTGAGTTCGAAGCAACACGAGTGCCTTTGGAATATTGATTCGGAGAGCGATGAGGTTATTGTACCAAGGAGATATTGGAGATTCGTGCAGATATACCCCTTAGATATTTATGTAGATTCCATACACAACTGCGTTTCAACCCTGTTTATTTAACCAAACCATATGTTAAATCAAAGAGGAGGCTAAAGTCCAGACAAAAACCGCTACAGAGATTTTTATCTTACAGGAAAACATTTTGTTGCTGGAAAATACGCTAAGCGCAGAACATAAGTTAGGCTTTAAAGCCCTCATTATTCCGTTTTAATTTGACTATAAAATTACAGCGGCAAAACAAAAATATACCAAAACAGAGCTAGCGACGAGTCGTAAAGAGCCGAAAATGTGTTCTGAAAACTTCTGAAAGCGCCCGTTGGCCGCCATTAGTGATAGCCGCATATTTGCACGCTGCTACCAGGGGAGCACGAGTGTCCAGCACTGTCCTGTATCCCAATTACTCGCCTAAACGAGCCTCGAGAGCTTCTCAAAAAGAAAAGCACGAACAGAGCACAGAGCCTCCACTTCTATGCCGTGATATATTTCCAAACGAATGGAGTCGCTTTGTATACTCCAATGTGAAATAGGACATTGTACCGTGTGCTCAACAAAGCTATCCATGAAATGGTATTTGTTTTTCAGCAGCAGATATACGATTGTTGTCCACTTTGTGTTGAAGCGATTTTGATTGTTCCCATTCAGTATTTCGAGTTTACCAGATGAAGTCGCAGTAATAAAAAAGGCAAGTCATTTAGTCGCACAGAAAGTATCAAATTTTAAGCTTATTTTGCAAGAAAAATATAATTGGGTCTAAGTACTGCGAAACCATCTAATAGCCTTCAATCTTCTAAATTAGATAGATCAGCTGACGAAATAATCCTTCGTGTTTCATTTCAAGATTGGTACTGGAGTTAAGCTGGTATTTTATTACAGCTCGAGAATTTTGTAAACGAGATAATGCTTTTTGTCTTTTTGATTGTACATTCCGTTCAGTCGATTCCGAGCCAATGTAGCTCGCATCGTTTTGTTAAAGGGGAAGTTTTAAGTTTGCTATTCCCGAGATATTTCCGACTTCAATACACTTCTTTGCAACACGACATGCTCGAGTTTATTCCGGTCGAATAGTGGCGCTAGTCGCTAGTCGGGGGGAAGTGTAGTGGATTCCTGTCCGTACCATTCCCTACAGAATGGAGTATCCGTGGAGCTTATGCTCTTTGTAATTGATGGGCTACCGGCGACACGGACAGTTTTATAGCTGGCTTTTGGACAATTTTCTTTTCAAGGTACGGCGCTACAGAGAGTGGATGTAGGTGTTAAGGGAATGGTGTCTTTCTAGTCTTCCTAAGTCCCTACTTTACGGCTAAGTGACGGTTGAGTGGACATAACTCTCCCCTCCACAACGTTCGTGTTGAGAGTGGCTGGCGGCTGGCTACAAACTTTTACGAGATTATGGACATAAAACAAGTTAATTAAAAGAAGCATGCAAATAACACATTTACGAGTTAATGCGATTCAAGTTATAAATTACGTGCGTGCCGTAAGGACGCCGCTGTTACCTATATTGTCATCGGGGGATAAATTATGAATTCCCCGTTGGTTTCCACCAAAATGTGGGTGAAAATATATTTTGGATAGCAATAAATTATCGTTTTCCTATCGGCTAATTTGTCATAATCGGTATTAATGCTCTTGGCATTATCATATTTATGACATTCAATGAGTAGGCACGGGTTGGATTTTCTAATGCCTGAATAATTTTTACATTGCGTGTTATTAGTTATCTATATAAATGGATGTTAATAAGAAAAACCGGCCAAGAGCGAGTCGGACTCGATTTTTAGTATTTGTTGTTGTAGCGGCAATAGAAATACACAATCTGTGAAAATTTCAACTGTCTACCTATTACGGTTCTTGAAATACAGCCCACTGACAGACAGATAGACGGACAGCGGAGGCTTAGTAATATGGTTCCGTTGGTTACCCTTTAGGTACGGAACCCTAAAAATGGACTCACTCTATAAACTATGCAGAAGCAAAATCTTAGAACTACTTAACTCATACTTATCTAAATGGACGGCTCCACTCCGACAAAGAGGCTGATTAAACAGATAGAGAACTCTTTACTTTAAAAGAGTTATGTTACTTGTAAACTGCAAAAGTTTATAGAGATGAATGCATCTCGTTGAAAGTTCGTAGCGCGGGTATTTTTAGCGGCTACCTTTGGTACGTCAAAGGCGGTGTGGTTTCCCGTAGCGGAGCGTACTTTGAAAACCTCGCTACTTCCGACCTTGTTTAATTCTCTTTGGCACTCACCTTTTACGTGTATGATTTTAAAAGAGATATTGAGTAACAAGTTTAAGAGATATACATAGGGAGATAATTGTATCATAGTATTGTATTTGTGTTAATTCTATTAAGATTGTTGTTTCTTCTCTATTCAATAATGCTACGGTCACATTAAAAAAAAGCATAACAGCTGATTTGGTCTATAGTAAGTTCAGATACGTGTTGCCAATATAATAACTTTTATAATGCTCTACTTTAGAAAACTTACCTTAGAAGTATTTACGATCGAGGAGCTCGTGGCTAGATAGTAACAGCCGTGCGGGTTGATCTTCAAGGTTAAGCAACGCTTGCCAAGGTTGGTCTGTGGATGGGTGACCATCTTAACATACCCAGTTTCCTCCGTGCCTCGGAAAGCACGTTGGTCCGTTGGTCCCGGCTGTCATTTCTAGATCTTTGGCAGTCGTTACGGATAGTCAGAAGCCAGCTAATCTGACTCCAGTTTTGCCATGAAGTACCGTGTTACCCAGTTAATGGGTTGTGGAAGTCTGGCAGGCAGCCGCTCCTCGTAAAATTTAGGTATTCAGCTAAATCTGGCTTGACTAGAAACCGATCCCAACATGATTGGGAAAGGCTAGGCAGATGATGATAACTTCGTAATATTATCAATTAATCCTGAAAACCTGCAAAGTACCGTAAATCTTAATAAGATACGTGACATCAACTTATTTAATGAACGATCTTCAAGGGACCATGAAGTGGCTGCCAGAGTTCCGTATAATTACTTGAAAAACCATTCAAAGTTCCGTCGGAGGAAAGTTGAGCGGTGAGCGGTCCTTTTTGAGGAGTCAAAAGGAGTGAAGCGTTTGCAAAAATGTTTCTTTCAACGGAACGAAGGGTTACTTGAACTCTTGGACTAAACTGTTTGGCTGAAACTAGTTTGATCGTTTAACACTGATAGTTTATTGACGATAGGTACTTCCGTTTTGTTTTGGTGGAATGTATGTTGGGTTGATTTGTTACCTTTTATGGATGTTTTTTTTTTTTTATTTTTTTTTTTAAGAATGGGCTTGCTCTTGACCGCTATCACGCCTGATGGAAAGTGATAGATAAGGTCTATGATGGAGCGAGCGTGCCCAGAAGATGCCTGTTCACTCTTGATTTGAAGGCAGACGTGTTATATGTGGACGGGAACACAGATGCTGGCAGAGAGTTCCATACTTTAGCTGTGCGTATAATAAATGTAGATAAAAAAAAAAAATGTAAATAAGTAATGACACAAAAAAAAATTAAAGTGTCTTTTTAGTATCATGGCATTATTGTTATCAATCAAATGTTGGCACATTTTTCAATACCAATAATGTTAAGTGGTTTCTGTCTTTTGTCATGCCATTGGTTTATGAATCGAAGAGCTCACAAACATTAATATATTTTTTTCTAAATTGTAGCTGTGTAAGTTGGCATGTTATTGCTTACTAGGTGACCCGCGCAATTCCATCTGCTCTGCTCCTATTGATCTTAGCCTATAGCCTTCCTCGATAAATGGGCTATCTAAAAATATTTTTTTAAACCGGATAGTAGTACCTGAAATTAGTGCGTTCAAGCAAATAAACAAACCCTTCAGCTTTATTTATTATACTAGTTGACCCGCGCAACTTCGTCTGCACCATTCCTATTGGTCTTAGCGTGATGATAATAGTCTATACGCCTTCCTCGATAAATGGGCTATCTAAGACTGACAGAATTTTTCAAATCGGACCAGTGGTTCCTGAGATTAGCGCGTTCAACCAAACAAACAATCAAACTCTTCAGCTTTATATAATAGTACTAGTTGACCCGCGTAACTTCATCTGCTCCTGCTCCGCTCCTATTGCTCTTAGCGTGATGATATATAGCCTATAGCCTTCCTAGATAAATGGGCTATCTAACACTGAAATATTTTTTCAAATCGGACCAGCAGTTCCTGAGATTAGCTCGTTCAAGCAAACAAACTCTTTAGCTTTATTTATTAAAGTATAGATTTGTTTTTAAATAATATTAACATCTGAATTCGTGATCCTTGCTATGATAACGAGCGTGAAGTCAATTTATAAAAGTCACACAATTTTGATAATGTGAGTACTTCGAACAGCATTAATTACTGAATACTCAGAAAGCAAACTGTTATAATTAAAATGTTTGATCAGACTTGTATAAAATAAACAGAACAGTTTTAATCATAATTAATTGACCTTTCGACACTTACAAAATTAATTATTGAAAGTTGTAAATTATGAAGCACATTGTTAAAATTACACTAACTATAATTATTATAGTCCTTAATTATATTACAAGAATTCATTATCGAACCAATAATAAATGGCATTACAACGGACACCTCATCGACTCTAATTTGATGACTCTTCAACCAATAACCGAAGCCGTTCTCCACCGTTATAACCATGATAACGGTTTCGATATCGATATGGTCTTCATACAATGGCTCTCAGCTCTATCCTCCAAGGGCATGAGTCGACGCTTCGCGAATCAATTAGGCAAGGATTACACCAGCGTCTCTTATCTGCCGCGATGATAGCGACGCTTCTTCTCATTAAAACTTTCTACACCGCCCTTTATAATGACCTACGTAATGGACGGCCCACGTAACTTTTAAGGGAGGTTAGTGGACTAATTCAAATTCAGTGTTACTCAGAGATTACGTTAGCTTAACGTGTATTATCTCTCGCTTTCACGGGACTGTTGTTTTGAAAAATGTTTTAATGGTTTTTAATTTTCCATTGTCACGTCGAGTTTACTTTGCTCGGATTAACCAGGTTTATTGGGTCCAATTTTGTGTTGCTATGGCCGTTTTTACGTTCGATTTTATTTTACGTTGAAAGGAGTTTTCGCAAATTGTTTAAGCTCGAACCTTGAATTTTAAGGGTTAATTAATTAAAAGTTGTATGATCTAGTGTGTACGTGATCGCAGCGAAGGTACTCACAGGTATTTCGGTTAATTTCCGAGGAGCAAGCGTCCAATTTGTCTCTTAGCTTGCGATGAAACTTTGTTGTACTTTGTCGCTGCGACGTTAAGAGTTGGTGCTTTAAGCTCTGTTTATTCGCGGTCCATGACTAAACTTTTCAAGTAAATTGTGTGTCTCCCGGCTCCCTGGTTAAGTATTTATTCCATTCTTTATTTAGACCAAAGAAGACGACAGGATGAGCTTTACATTTAGGAAAATGGTATTTACATTTTCGGGAAATGAAGTTTAAACTTGCGCTTTACCGTATTTAAAGTATTTTGAACAGTTAATTTAAGTTTTTGTTTTGTGTGATAAGTAGCGACTGTTCTTAGGTATAGTTAACCGTTGAGACTGAATGTAAATGAAATATTATACTGTAGTTTGAGGCCGCCCATTGTGTCACCCTATGTAATGTTTTCTTCATCTATCTTTTCTGTAACTTATATGGTGTACATAATAAAGAGTATTCTCTCAAAAGACAGATTATTTAACTGAAGAATATATACGCTTGTTTGATCTATTCTGCAGACACGTCTTCTACAGATTATACTTTTACCATCGGACATCCAGACGCACTACATCTTACCATCCCTGCCTTGTTGCTATTCCACCAATTCCACACTGCCTGCGTCTGTGTTTCCAAACGCTTACAACCCTAATCTCTTCAAAGTTAGAGTGAACAGGCTCCTTCTGGGTAAGCTCGCTCCATCGTAGACTTTGTCTCTGTCATCTCTGACATAGACTAGAGTCAAGAGCAAACCCATCACAAAATAAAAACATAACCCAATTCATCAACATAAAAAAAATTGCTACAATAACGAAATTCTCTTGACAGAGTACATGAGATTTAAATACGTAATCATATTTTCCCTCGTTTTAGGCCAAAAGAATTGAGGATATTTTGCAAAGGTAAAGATGTAATTGAAAACGATAAACTTTCCTCAATCCGAATGTATCCGAACGAACGAACTTTGAGAATAAAACAAGAGATTTTATTAGTGTCGTTAAACATTTTTACTCGGATTTATTTACGGGATTTTCAATCTTATTTTGAGGGGGTGTAAGAGCTTTTTTCGGGGAATGAAAATGAGATGTTAAATGCTGAGTTGCAGAACCGCTGCATAATTTTATAGCTGTTTGAGGGGTTCACAATGATGAATAAAATAGAAAACTGCGGAGCTTTCATCATAAAAATAAATGTCTTTAAAATATGATTATTCAAGCGCTTATAATTTATACCTAGCGCGTTCTAACTTTGATGCATCAGGTAACTACATGGAAATGTGGGCGTTGTATCTACTTCCAAAACTTCTATTTCTTGCTCTCAATAACTTTTAAGCAATAATTCGACAGTCCCTCATTAAAACTTTGTCTTTCTTTCCGAATCAGATAAAAAGTTCTAATTTACTTTTTTGAGCTATCTTAGAGCCTTAGAACTAAAATCCAGTCCTCAAGTTACCTTTACATAGTCCTCATTAAGTTTCGCGTCTTATCTCAAGTGCTCTGACAAAGTATTTCTCAAAAACTTTATTATAAAACTACAAAAAAACTTTGCATACTGGGCCGTCTGTGTTCCCTACCACCTATTCCTTCTAAGCAAGAGAGGACAGCATCTTCTGAGCTCTCTCGTCCTATCGTAGTCCCAATCCAAAGATTTTTACCAGGCTTTCAATAAAAAACACCATCAAGTGAAAAACTGATAGAACCTGCGTCAAATCTAATTTCATGAGCTGTCGCAGAACTAAACTCCAGTCCTCAAGTCACCTTAACGAAGTCTGACGTAGTCCTCATTAAGTCCCGCGCCTTATCTCAAGTGCTCCGCAACGGCCCTGACACACTGACTCGCTTCTGTGCGCTTTTCTAAAGAAATACTACTAGTATTTATTTTACGATGAAGGTTGAGTTTTAAAGACTTTCTGCTAAAATTATTTTGTAAATGGAAAGTTTTACTTGTAAAAGGTTTAAAATGATAGTGAAAATTATAAATTCTGCGTAGTTTGTCCTGCTGTTAATTGACAAGAGGCTCCAGATAAAGTGTTATGTGCAAGTGCAGTGTGTTCTATACGCGAATGTGATTGTCAAAATGCCAAAATATCATAGACCTTATCTATCGCTTTCCATCAGGCGTGATTGTGGTCAAGAGCTAGCCCATTCCTAAATAAAAAAATATATATCACGGTATTGATCACGTGACATTTCGACAGCGCTTGTTCGCTACCGCTGACAGAATTGCACATGTGTAGAGCCTTAAATATGTTCAATCATAATCCAATATGGAATCCTGACCTAAGGACGATGATGAAATCAACAGAGGACCAGAAACTATGGACAAATTGTCATTTTAATAGCGAATGCGATTGTCGAAATGCCAAAATATAAGGGATTGATCACGTGACATTTCGACAGCGTTTGTTAATCCGTTTTGACAATCGCATTCGCTACGCGACCGCTGACAGAAAGTTGTCTAGGGCCTCAGGGGCGCTCCCCTGAGGCCCTAGACCACTTTCTATGTTAGCTTTTTTCATCATCAGATTCATCATCTTTTTCAGCATATTCTTTTCTAGACTTTGCTATTAGCGTTCGACAACTTCTCAAAAGTGCACTTGGGACAGCATGTGGGTCATGATGGAGCACCGCTCTTTTATCGGGAGTCAGATGTGTCTATAAAACCCCATTTTCTAAGCTCCAAAGGCGAGATAAAATGAGACGTAAGAAGTAGCAAAAACAAGAAATAAAAGATTTATAATAACAATACCAATGCAGAGAATGCTCGTAATACAAATACCAGATACCTACTGCTTAGCTTCAAGACATAGATTCAGCTCAAGTATTCGACTAACGTAGTCGGAATGTAAATTGCGTCTCCGCTCCATCTCTGGAGCTATGCTATGTTGTGAAATAGTCCTGTGTAGTCTACTCGACTACCAAAAAGTGCTTCATATACTATCCTAATCTGAATAAAAAGCTTTTTCTTTTTACTTTATTAAGTGCACCACAGTTTTCAACGAAAAATATGAAGTAAGGCACTTGTTTAGATGTTTGTAACATAGAAAACTGAAGGTTTTTATGTAAAAATCTGAGTTGAACCAGTTTTTCTGGCTGAAAGTGGACAGTGAAAGCTCAAAAACGAAGTTAACGACTCTCCGCCGTGTCTCTTTTTAATGGAAAAAATTTGGTTTTTAATGGAAAAATCTCAATAGCGTCAGTGATTACGTAATGCGTTTAGCTTTGAACGGAATAGCGATTAATCTAGTTGACCTATTTGGTATATATTATAAGTGACCTTATTTCGTTTGATGAAATCTTCCTCTTGAGAGAGGCTCGGTTTTGACAAGGTAAAGACAAAATTATACTACTGCTGTCGCATTATTTCATCCTTTATGCAAAATATGTTGGTCAATCGCGAAAGAGAAATGTATATTCCACACAGCAAAATCCAATCCAAGAATAACACTGATAAGGACGTCTTTTATAATGCACACAGCAAAGGAATGGAACTCTCTGCCTGCGTCTGTGTTTCCAAAAGCTTACAACCCTAATCTCTTCAAAGTTAGAGTGAACAGGCTCCTTCTGGGTAAGCTCGCTCCATCGTAGATTTTGTCTCTGTCATCTCTGACATAGACTAGAGTCAAGAGCAAACCCAATACAAATAAAAAAAAGGATGTATTATAAAAACATAAGTTAGAAAAGGAAAAATAAAACAAGCGAGCAAAACTTTTGATTGCTATGTACTTCGTTCTGCATTAAATAAACTGGCCAAGCGTGAGTCGTTAAACAATTTTTTTTTCTAGTTTGTCCTCCGAAAGTGACCCCCAGGCCCATTCTGTACTCAAAATGTCTTTATTTACGTAACGCGTGCGTATTTGGGTCATAGAAGTTCATACGTGTACGAAATTTCAACAGAATCGGTCCAGCAGATTTGGAGATAATCGGTTGTCACAGACGGACAAACAGACACTCGTATGTTTCTTACGGATGTTCGGAACCATAAAAACTATCCAGATTTGATCTTAGGAACTGAAAAAAGCTGTATACATGTAAGACTCATCATCTGCCTAGCCTTTTCCTAACTATTTTGGGGTCGGCTTCCAGTCAAGCCGGATTTAGCTGAATACCAGTATTTTACGAGGACCGGCTGCCTACCAGACCTCCACAAGTTGTGGAGGTCTGGTAGGCAGCCGCTCCTCGTCCACAACCCATTAACTGGGTAACACGGTACTACATGGCAAGACTGGAGTCATATTTACTGGTTTCTGACTATCCGTAACGACTGACAAAGATGTACAAATGACAGCCGATACCAACGGCTTAACGTGCTTTCCGAGGCACGGAGGAGTATGTTAAGATGGTCACTCATCCACAGACCAACCTTGGCAAGCACTGCTTAATTTTGAAGATCGATCCGTGCGGCTGTTATTATCTAGCCACGAGCTCCTCTCTATACATGTAAGACAATTTGCTACAATTTCGTATATAAGCGCCTAATTGTTTCCACAGAGGGCAATTTATTTCGGCCTTCAGATTATACTGAACCGATTTACGTGTCCTTCAGTGTAGGTAATTTAGTTGTTATCGATCGTGGACTTGCAAAATAACGTAATAACGATCTTAATAAATGTGTTATTATGTACTTCAGTCTTATTTCTAGAAGGACAAGAGTCTAACTCGAGTCTAAATAATATAAAACAAAGTCGCTGTTTGTCTCAATTTCTTCGGTTACTAGTTTTGAACCACTTAACGGATTTTGATATGATGTCACTAATAGAAAGAGCGATATACGTGGAAGATTTGAGTAGGTACATAATTTAGTTCGTACTTGTGCAAAGCCGGGGCAGATCACTAGTGTCATGATAAGTACCTAGTATCTTTGTAGATATCTGTTGGAAATTCTAAGAAGCCGCCTGAAATCTGGATTTGTGTCCGATTTATTGCAATTGGCGCGCCCCTTATAACATGTGTCATAAAAGCTTATTTTTAACTTAACTGCCAAAATAAAGCTGTCCCTATTACCCTATAATTCCTCAGGGAATAGAGGAATAGCATAACGTTATGTAATCCCTCTATAACACTATCCGTTTCCAACGCCATCTCCACTTAACATTCGCACAAGCCTCGAATCCCACGCAAACCGTAAAATGAGACGCGCCATATAACCGCATTTAGCGCGAAATTACAATATTCTCCGCGCGACAAATGTCTGTGAAACACCATATTTTCAGCAATTAAGCCGTTAAAGAAGCACCTTGCGACCTAATTAAATATTTACGGGAGAAAAGGGCAGCGCTTTTAAGATTGTATTCATTAAGAGGGCGCGGGTATCCGGGTACCTGGGTACCCGATCTCCTTCCCTAAAACCCTTTTGATAGAAATCTGTTGCGACATTGTTACTTTTAATCGGTTCGGACGTTAAAAAGTTCGGTTCGGTACTGGTAGTTCGTAATTAAAAGTTTTTAACTGCTGTTTTTCTTTCATTCTGGGAGGTACGAGGAAGTTGGTGTTTTGGTATTTTTTGGAATGGTTTCTTGAATATTGTTTTAAGGGATGTGCAGTTTTGGCATCTGGGTTTAGTATCAAAATTCAGTGTGTGATTTTCATCTAAAATGATTTATTTGAGAAAAATCCTTTTAAGTGTACGTCGGACTCGTCCACCGAGGGTTCCGACAAAGTAGCTACAAATTACTTTAAATAAAGACTATATTTTTATGATTTAATTACAAATGTATAGTTTTGAGACTTTTCCCTATACTTGAAGGTATTACTTGCCAAATTTACCCTTGAGAGTGTCGAAATATAATCGCGTTTTGCGGCATAAACGACCGTATCTTTTTTTTACGTTTTCTTAGTATTTGATTTTTTCACAGCTGTAAAGGGCCATATATTCGAGTATATGGTTTTAATTTCAACTGGATACCTCCACGCGTTCCTGAAATAAAGGATCTTGATACACAGACGGACGGACAACAAAGTGATCCTATAAAGGTTCCGTTTTTTCGTTTGAAGTACGGAACCCTAAAAATGTATGCTGTTCTGTCTTCAGTGAGATACAGACACAAGATAAGATTTTATTCTTTCTTATCAAATCTAACTTAAACACGAAATAATTTAAAACGAACTCTCATCGAAATCTTAAAAATAATAATCAGAACAACCAGCAATCTGTTCCACCGAATCACGTGGCTTATCTGTAGGGCTCTCGTCAGCGCAGCCCTATCGCGGCCGCAGCCCTATCTCGACCGTCGGCCACTTTTTAATTCCGACCCGAGAGTGCTCGCCTTATTTACATATCCGAGACTCCTCACCTCTAGGGGGGATGAAAAAATGGCCGCCTTTTAAAAAAAATGGCAGAATTTAAATTTGTTTTTTTGAAATATGCAAATGTGTTGTTTTTGGCTTTTGTTGTGTTTTAATTATGACATTATTGTTTGATGTCATATTTTGTGGAAATATTTACACGTTGCTGTGATTGTTGAGTTTAGAACCATGCCATAAGTGCCATTATTTTGTATTCAATTGAGATTGTGGGAAAACGTGGCAAAACAGGAATAACAATCGGAGATAGGTGACGTTTTCGTTTCTTTCACCAAATCACCTTTCATAAAAGAATGGACATAAAATATCAACTTTAGACAAGAATCCTTTTGGCTGATAATAACAACCGCACGGGTCGATCCTCAAGGTTAAGTAAAACTTGCAAATCTTTGGTAGACGTTACGGATTGCAGAAGCCAGTAAATCTGACTCCAGTCTTGCCAAGAAGTACCGTGTTACCTAGTTAAACAATTGTGGGGGTCTGGTAGGCAGCCCCTCCACGTAAAATACTGGTATTCAGGTGAATCCGGTCTAACTGGAAGCCGACCCCAATATAGTTGGAAAAAGGCTAAGCAGATGATGAGTAAAGAATTCCGTTGTTTTCCTCTAAAATCTGCCGTTGTATAACTAGAATGCCAGTATCCGATAACTGGTCATAAATTTACATGAATAGGTGTTTGTGAATTTCCAAAGCTATCCAAGGTATTGAAAATTCGCAAATACTGATCAATAGATATGTTTTTCTCATTAATATTCATCAAAAGTTCAAAATCAACCAGATGTCGGATAGCGGCATTTTAGTTATCCACGGCAGCAATCCTCATATAACATGCATTACATCAGACCACTATGCAAAGACGACAAAAACGTTCCCACCAAAACTTTGACATTACAATTCGCTACTATAACCTAGTTTCCCTCCCTAACTGGGACAGAATGGTACCTCAGAGTAAATATAACTAGAATTTCCTTCTCAATTCCTATGAGAGCTCCAGTCGGCAAATAGTGAAGCTCACGAGAGAGCATTATATCCAGTTAGTGGCTCATTCATTATCCCTCACTTTCTTATTATGTAAAGAGTTAAGAGAACAGTGATAGCGCTGTAATGTCTTCATGAGCAAAGAGATTTAGGATTTAGCGCAGTGTGCTTGTTCTGTAGAATTTTGTTGAATAAGGCAGATTTTGAGTTGTTAATGATAAATGAGGAGCGAGATGTGAGCTGTTGTAGAAATTAAGAGGTTGGATAAGATTTTTTAGGCAAGTAGGTTTGTTTTAACATTGTTTCGTTCACATTCATAACGCGTACAGCTAAGGAGTGGAATTCCCTGCCAGAGTCTGTGTTTCCTGATAGCTACAACCTGGGAGTCTTTAAGTTAAGAGTGAATAGGTTATTTCTAGGCAAGCGTGCTCCATCTTCAACCACATCATCGCTTACCATCAGGTGAGATAGTGGTCTAACGCGTGCCTATATATAGTAACAAAAAAAAAAGAATAAAATTATAGTTCGTCAGTAGAGGTGGCTTTAAACCCATTTATCAGGTTACCCGATTGATTGCCTATCCGTACTTTGTGATTTAAAAAAATACTAGGTATGTGAGATATTATGTCGTGGGAAATAATAAAAGATTTATTGTGGGTTGAAACGTGTTCGTCACTCAAAAGCGAAGTAAGTTTAAAACAGAGAGCTTTTTCGCCTGTTGCTGTGATATAAAGATATAAAAAATTATACTCGAAGAAGATATACTCCTCCCATAGCTTCTTCCACTTAATAAAAATTCGCTTCCTAAAGCAAAATGAGGGCGTTGCTTACTCCGTTTTTGGTCGGTCGGCTTCCGTTCCAGATTTTTGGCGAAACGAGATCCTACAGGACGTATTTCGAAGAAAACATAACTATACTAAAAAGTATATACATTTTTTTTTTAAGGACGGGAAATAGTATATACCTACATAGCTACTAACATTCTAACATAGCCTTATTGCATATGGTAACTTTTGCCTAACAACTATTGACTGTTGTTTTATTTTCGTATTTTTCTAAAGCTAGAAACTATATAAACATCATTCCTGAAGATTATATTTACCGTAATTGGCCTTCGGACTGTCCCAAAAAGTCACCAATCAATCATCATCATCCTATTTCGTACTCCAACAGGTCTTAAAACTTTTTCTACAGCGTTCAACTATCTAAGCTTTGGCCGCCCACGGTTTAACTCACCTTTATATTTGTATACATTCAACTATTGGTTGTCATCTCACTGCTCTCCTCAGCTATACAGTGACTGCTTAAAAAACACATCAAGCGTAATTTATTTACTATCAATATTAAACCAGTCACTCAATGACCCGTGTCGGCTGATAGGCTCAACGCGAATAAAATTGCTAGAGTTGAGTGCGTCGAGCGGAGTTGAGTACGCCGAGTCGAGCGCTGGAGCGCGCAGACTCAACTTAATTCAATTGAACACGAGTTTATCATGTTCGGTTGGCGCCCAAATGGATTTCATGAGAGCATTTAAAAGCATCAGAGTGATAATTTAGTTGTAACGCTAGTTAAATGTTGTTGGAACAAGCTGTGTTTCATATAAAACACTTACAGCGGGTTTCTGAATTGAGTATTTTGAGTTAAAAACGTGTTAAATCCTACTTTAATGACAGATTTTTAGGCTTAAATAGTGTTTGAGACATCGGTGGTTAGGATTTGTTTCCCGTGAGATTTTTCGGTTAGCCTCTTCTTTCTTTTAAGTTTCTTCTCAGATAAACAGCATTTCTTTTAATACGTCAGAAGGCAGTGGACGTTGAAGTTTATCATTTTATATTTATATCAACTATGTAGCTATTGATTGCTCTGCGTAGGCAACATTTTTACGACCCCCTAATAAGCCTACATTTATTAGTGGAGCCATATTTATGTATTTGGTGAATACCCCTCATTACTGAAACTAAGAACATAAATCACGCGGCTCTCTCGATAAAGTGAGGCTTGGTGTAAGGCACAGACTAACAGCGGGACTGATTTACAGACTACACACTAGATAGATTGTAAAAGAAAACACAAATATTCTGTTCAAAAGATCAAAGGAAAGGACACTTTTTTGCTAGCCACACGTATTCTTTTTAGTTTATCACCGGTTTTATTTACCATGTCAGAGACCCTTGCGCCGGTTTAGATACTCTGACACTAGGGTGTGTGGGTTCGTTAGACCTTACTGTCCACACGATAAGAAGAAGACCGATTTTGTCACTGGTGACAACTCAAAAAAAAAAATACCTATCTGCAGCAATCATATCATAATGTCTCAATGAATACCATAAAAATAAAATTCTTGACCCAGCATTGCGATTCTGTAAACATATCACCGTGTAAGCTTAGGTGAATTGAACAAGAAGTGAGCTGTTAATCCATACAAAAAAGATTGAAAGATATAATTCACTTCATGCTCACTCAATGTTTACACGGAATTACTTCAAAGTGCACATTTTCACTATATGAATCTCTTGGTCTGAAATATTTTTTTTTAAATTTGAATCTGAATTTAACCAAGCAGTCATTTAAACCGCGTCATCACCTCCCTTGCACCACACACGATCAAGCACAATAATACAGGCGTGGCGTGGTTGGCAGAGATACGTATCTCCATGTAAACGCACCGCACGAGTGTGAGCCTGCATAATATCCTGCATGGGTATACGAGTGCCTCGGTTTATGGCCGGACCGCGATGCGTGTTGAGAACTCTATAAATAAATTATCATGATACACCTTTCGAAATAAAGTTTAGTGATTACTACAGGATTCAGTGGGAGGTAGAATTATTTTGCTGTATATAGTGTCCAGGTTTTTATGACTATACTAGTTGACCCACGCAACTTCGTTTGTTCCGCTCCTGTTGATCTTAGCGTGATGATATAATAGTCTATAGCCTTCCTCGATAAATGGGCTATCTAACATTGAAATAATTTTTCAAATCGGACCAGAAGTTCCTGAGATTAGCGCGTTCAAGCAAACAATCTCTTCAGCTTTATATATCAAGTATAGGTTATTTATTGCCATATAGAACTTAGTGAAAAAGACAGAAGTTCGGGAAAAGTACTTTTGCCTTTCAGCAGGTGAAGAGCACTCTTTCCAATTTTCGCAGATTTCTGCAGTTCTGAGTCAGGGTTGGAGAAGGAGTCCAGGGCCCCTAGTCTGCTAATTTTTATAAATTCGTCATTCCAACACGATGCCATTGTCATTTTGCTAAAAGTTCGTAATCTGCTAAATTCATAATGGTCCTTCACTGATCGGTCAGTGGCATGTCAGTGGTCTCGTAATGAAATCGTAGTGGAATGACAGTGTCGTATTGCCATTATAATAAAATCCATTTGGAGAAATGATTTTCGAAAAACTGCTATTAAATTTGAACATTAATTTATGCCAGATTGCTATTTTCTGTTTTCTATGAAATCTGAAGTAGTAACAAAGTGGTAAATAGCAAATACGTGATGAAACTCATTTATTTATTTATTTCATAATTTTAGCAGATTACCGCATACGTCTGTCATTATGTACGAGATTACCATTTTATGCCATTTCGTTCAGTGGAGTGTCAGTGATTGATCATTGGAAAGTCATAATGACACTATTATGTTAGTAGATTACCAAACTTGTCAAAATCAACAATTATGAGATCAGTGTCGACCATTCTGACACTATTGTAATAGCAGACTCGGGGCCCAGTAGTAGTGTTTGCTTTTTCTATTAAAATATTTTTAAGGCAAAAAAACATGGGACAAGGCCACCACACTCTTTCCTACTATTTGCAACTACTAATCAACAGTGACAACCACCAAAAAAAGCTGATTAAATGAAGCTCGACGAGTCCCGAAGATGACTTCTTTATTGACAAAACGTGTGCTCTTCAAACCGTCAATTTCAAGCTACATTGTGGAGACTCCTATGTAAGGAATACTGATTGGTAGTATAGTTTTTGCGTGATTAAATAGTCTCCACCCGATTTGCATGTAGTGCTTAAGTAATATAGTTTGTATTCTAATGGGTTCCTCATGTGTATTTCCAGGCTATTTCCCTACACATGGTGAGTAAAATTTTACGATACCATTAGGAGATGCTTCGGTTTCGATTGCAGCTGCGTTCCAATTTCGTGGTGGTTTGAAGACTTGCTTGTGTTGCATGTTTGTAGTTATTTGTCCCAAATGTTCATAGTTATTGACGTTTACATACGTGGTACTATTATTTTGAAGTTAGTTTTTGAAAAGTCATTACCATATATCAGTTGACGATTATACTGTTTCTCGATCCAATTGGCTTGTTGTGTCCCATCTTTTTCAAGTAGATATTTACTTAGTGATAATTTTCCTATTCTTGTGTAATGAAACATATCACATGACATTATAGCGTACATAATTATTACACCCATGGGATGTAATGAAAATCCGTTCTCAACGCGACACCACAAGACCATCACCCAACACATGTAAACGAGATCCTCTAATTTTTTTTTTCCCCTGTTCCCAGACCTGTTTCTGTTTTAAAGAATATTTATGTTTCCACAGTTTTCAGTGGTAAAACCTGTGTTTTTGCTACAATACGTCCCTGCTTCCCTGCCCCAAATAGTTCGCATAGCCGGTGTCGCGGGCCGGTCCGGTTTTTCAACCTTTTTACAAGGTTTTTTATCATTTTCAATGGTCCTTGTTTCCAACGGATTTCCTGTGTTGTTTGTTTCAGTTAGTGCCAACATTGGCGTAGTAGATGGACTTTTTATTTTTTTGGTAAATTCATTCGGTTTTGCGGTCTCTTAGAGCGTGGAATTGAAAGCGTATGGGGGTTTTGTTGAAGGTAAATTGTTTTTTCCGTTTTGAAATTGCAGTCGATGGTGGTGGGTTTGCCAGCTCAATGTTGATGATGTATATAGGCTTTTTTAAACTCTCGACCAAAATCGAGTGTTATAAGTTTGATGTGTGCATTGTGTATCTGTATGTGTTGTGGAATCGTAGGCCCTAAGCGGATATTTTGATTTAGCGGTTTTAGGGTAGGTACAATTGTAGTGTAGGTCTTTTCACTACTTTTCAGTTTCCAACTGTTCAATTATCAGAACAAGTTACCTAAGTATTACAACTGTGCTGATAATACAGTATTGGACGGGGATACGTTGAACACAATTTTCTTCTGTACGAAAACCCAAATAAATAACAATTTCTTGACTGTATTACGACCATGAATCCCAATTTCTTCGTATTTCTCAATAGCGTGCTACAGAACATTACTTTCAGATCAGATTTAGGTTCATAACCTTTCCGATTGGTTTGCAGTAATTGATAAAGCTGAGTAAATGTCACGAAACAGTTTTATGGAGCTAATATCTTAGATATGAGCGAACGGTCAATGACCTATAAGGACTGGCTTGAAGAAGGTAATACTGCGTGTCTTGAATCGATTATGTCTTTGTACTATCTTTTCTTTCAACTTTTAACTTATCTTTAAGGATTTCAAGGGTCATGTTATGATGTTATCTAGAATAAATGGTTGGCAACTCTATTAAATTGTCTCCTGACGTATTTGTGTTCTAAATTCTAATGTATTCAAAGCAAAGGCCACTAAAGTTAGGTTTACTATCAGCCAGTATCGTCATTGTTAAGCAAAATCCAAACAAGGAACAATATTTTTTAAAGGAGTTTAGCTCATTCTGTCAGGGCCTATCGTTTTATCTCTTGTTATTAAGAGGACTGGGTCTAAATTCAGTAAATAAATAGACAGTAAAAACTGTGAGCACCTGGTGTCCCCATGTCAGACGATATCAGACACCTTTTCTCTGAATCGATTACTTTGACATGCAAAGACTGCCATAGGTGTAGGCGTAGGACCAGATTCGTTCAACTTTAAGACTTGTGCAATCTACGAGCTAGTATTTCACTGGCTATCAATTTATGTTCTGATGGTAGATCACAGCAACTAACAATAGATTGTGTATTGTATTTTGTAGCGTGCAATGGCTTTAGGTGTTTTCAAACCACTGCTGGGCAAAGTTCAACCAAGGACCAATCTTATTCAAATAGTCTGGGTCATTCTGCAGTTATATCGCTTCCGATGAAGAGGGATACACAGGCTTAGTTAGTAAATTTAATTCAATTGATAGGCAATGAAAACTGTGAGCACCTGATATCCTCTGGTCAGATGGCATCAGCAGTCGCTTTAATACGATCTACAGCTACACCTTTTCTCTGATTCAATCACTTTTGACACACGATGACAGCCGTAGGCGTAGGATCAGATTCGTTCAACTCTAGGACTTGTGTAATCTACGAGCTAGTATTTCACTGGCTATTAATTTAAGTTCTGATGGTAGAACACAGCAACTAACAATATATTGAGTATTGTGTGCGTCTGTTTTATAGCGAGCAATGACTTTAGGTGTTTTCAAACCACTGCTGGGCAAAGTTCAACTAAGGTCCAATCTTCATTCAAAGAGTCTAGCTCATTCTGCAGTTATATCGCTTTCCATTAAGAGGGATACACAGACTCAGTTCGTAAATTTAATTCAATTAATAGACAATAAAACTGTGAGCACCTGATATCCCTTGGTCAGCTGGCATCAGCAGTCGCTTTAATACGACCTACAGCCAACACCTTTTCTCTGATTCGATCACTTTTGACACGCGATGATAGCCGTAGGCGTAGGACCAGATTCGATCAACTCTAGGACTTGTGCAATTTAAGTGCTAGTATTTCACTGACCATCAATTTATGTTCTGACGGTAGAACACGACAGCTAACAATAGATTGTGTATTGTGTCCGAGTCTGTTTCATGGCAAGCTATGAATGGCTTTAGAGTCTTAAGAACCATTGCAAGCCACACAGACGTTGATTGGTACGGGACTATAACTTTAAAAGAATGGTGTGTTTCACATTTTAGTGAATTTTATTATGGACTTAGTTTCTCACTGCGGATTTGTTTTGCAGCTTTCTGTACTAAACCTGTGAAAGATTTTTATATTAGGTCGAACACCAGAAATTTGGCTGGGCCGTCAAAAGTCGTCGTTATTTTTTTAACCAATTTCTAAACTGGCGAAGGATAACTACTATAAAAAAAATGATAGTTAATGTTGTGTGCAATAAAGCGTGCCTTATCTTTTTTTGTGCATTATAACATTTATAACACATCTGGGAATAATAAATAATAATTCCTATCTGAGTGTAATCTACCCTCATGAAATATTGGGAATACTTGAAGTATACAGTTTTAATAACGGTACAGTAATTCCCTTTAGAGAAGTAGGCACAGTCTGCCAAAAGAGTATGTACGTATAGCTGTGTTATAATTTATGACCTATACCGTCTAGACATGGCCATAAAATATGGAAAGGTTATCGTTGAGGGGTTTTGGTATTCAAACTGGATTGTTTTAATATTTTTTAAGGAGTGCACTACTTTAAAACTTTTCCTTTTATAAATTGTGAATGTCAGAGGTCCTTAATATTTTTTTTAGAATGCAGAATGCCATTGTAACGTCGAGCTATTTTTAATTTATGTTACGGTCAAAAGAAAGGAAATTGACTTATACTTATTTCTATTCAAACATTCGTAGTTTTCAAAACTTGGGAGAGAATTTCGCCCACAGCGGTTAATTTAAATACATCTTGATTAGTTTTGATACATTGCTCACTATAATAAGAAATAAACGGGCTACCTTTGCTGGTACTTCGCTACTACTCTTTCATGTTAAAAATATGATTATTTTATCTCATAATTTTCATCAAACACTGAAAACCAATTTCCTAGTGTAACACATCAACCGGTTATTAAAACCAAATGCAATCACCTGTCATCATCAGCTTCCCACAAATGACTGTAGTTTATGGTCACTATGACATCCACGGGTTTCAGTCGCAATGTTGCTGTCACCATAAATCTATTACAAACTGCGGACAGACCAACTGTCGCAGCCATGTTTAATTTGTGGTTTTATGTACGTTTGTTTACGCATTACTCTGGTACTGCTTTTCCCAATGAAAGAAATACAGCTATTAGCTGTACTTAACACTTTAGGAAATAAGTCGAGTGATTGAGAGATAAGACATAAGCCACTCACTTCAGATGGTGTCTTAGGAAACCTCCTAAGACACCATCTGAAGTGAGGGGCCAAGGATTTTCAAAATTGGTAGACACGCATAATGTAATTCCGCCAAGCCCGTTCCATCATCGGACCACAAAACGTACGGCGATGCGCCGCCGGTACATGGTGGACATCCCACCAACACGCATAAAACGTTTTGGGAAGACATTCATTGCGTACAGCTAAGGAGTGAAATTCCCTGCCGGAGTCTGTGTTCATCATTGCTTACAATCAGGTGAGAAAACCTATAAATAGTAAAAAAAAACATAATTCAGTTGGCGAAGTTTGTTTTGAAATGCATTTATTATTCATCATTTTATAGACAAAAGTAATACTATTTATGGTAACTATATTAATAAGCTTATATTAACCCAAATCTGGGCAAAGCCTAATGGCCTTTGGCCAGAATTGGGTAAATATTAGCTTATTCTTCCCAATAAGTAGAGTTTGTATACAAAAATACAAGATTAAGTATCAATCAAAGACCTAATATATCAAAAATACACTCCAAAAACTGGCCAAGTGCGTGTCGGACTCGCGTGGTTCCAAACAAATTTAATTTTTGTAACATATTATTTTAACACTATAGACTTCTAAAACCCTCACAGTACGCCCTTTCATTTGACATGATACAGTTTAAAAATCTTTATTTTTTAATTTTCTAGTTTGACCCCCAAAAGTGATTCATACTCGTTTTTTTTTATTTACGTATCGTGTCCATGTTTGAGTAACAGAGGTCCATATGTGTACCAATATTCAACAAAAGCGGTCCAGTAGATCCGGAGATAGACAGAAGAACAGATACCCGAGTGGTCCTGTAAGGGTTCCGTTTCTTACGGATGTTTCCTAGTACCCCGATCGAAAATATAATGGATGTTAGTTACTCAATAACGTCAGAACAGCTGAACGGATCTTGATGTTTGGCACAGAGGTAGATTAGAGTTTGGGATAACACACAGGATACTTTTTATTCTGGGAATATGTTGTCTTGGGATAGTTCTCGACATTCACACGGAAAGAGCCGCGGGCCGCAGCTAGTTATGCCATAAAGTACAAAAACCGGGCTCGTTGTGAAGCAATATAATAGTTTCCAGCAATAAAGCTGCCTTATCAAAGTCCATTTAAATCATGCTCCTGCTCCCCAGTGTAAATCCAATCCGAAGTCACGGCTTAATTTTAACGAGCTCAAGTTAATCCAACTTATCGAATTCAATGTCAACACTCCGCTCCAGTTCGATTTCTATGCAGAGCTCGGATGGGTTCCATTCAATCTACCTAGCCTTTTCTCAACTCAGTTGGGTTCGGCTTCCTGTATAATCGGATGCAGCTAAGTACCAGTATTTGGAGATACATGGGCAGCTTGCCTATTTGAACTCTAGGTAGGTACTACCTTTAACGAGGTAACACGGTTCCCTTTGGTAAGACTCCTTTTTTAGGGTTCCGTACCCGAAGGGTAACCAAAGGAACCCTATTACTAAGCCTCCGCTATCCGTCCGTCCGTCCGTCCGTCCATCTGTCTGTCAGCGCGCTGATCTCAAGAACCGTAATAGGTAGAATGCTGAAATTTTCACAGGTGAATTGATTTTAACCCATTCCGCGGGGTTAGCTTTCTTGATCTTGAAGCGCCATCTATTCCGCTGTTTGGCATCGTCGGTTGACAGATATCCCCTAGTCAACACTGTCGTTCTTCATCATCTTCCTGCCCATATCCCATGTTACTAGGTCGGAGCAACATGTTTTTTTCTTCCATTCTGTCCTATCAGCCGTCACGCTATCACTAACTTCCTTTTCTTTCATATCGCTCCTTACACAATCCATTCATCTTGTCTTCGGCTTTCCTCTCCCTCTCATCATCATTCATCCACATTTATATTCATAACTCTTTTAGTTACATGCGTTTCATTCCTTGTCTTCACATGACCATAAGCGTTCCCTTTTAACTTTTCCGTCACTGGCAACACTTTTAAACTATCTCTAATGTCGGCAATACTGTCGTTACGACTGTCAAATATCTACAAATGAGACACGGAAGAGTTTTGATATGTAATGGAATGTCACCTGTCTTCGGACAAACCTCGACAAGACCTTGTTTTTAACCTCGATCGACCTGTACGGCTGTTATTATTTAGCCACTTCCTTTTGCCAACGTTCCCTTTATATTTTACCCTAGTATAATAGGTTCTATTCTACCCAGTAATATGTATTCGTATCAACTAGCGAGAACTCACGTAAAACTATTGGCCGAGTAATAAATCTGACGTTTTCCATATTGTTCTACTTTGCACCCTCTGCTTCAAAGATTCCGGACCCAACATTCCGAATTCTGATGTCGAACTTTGTACGATTGAAGTCGGGTGCGAATTGTTGGAAAGTCCTGTGAAATGCGAGACGCATGGAGTTCCTACTGCTGAGTGATGTGATGGGAATGATCCTTATAAGGGTTGAGGGTAGACGCAATAATGGTTGACGGGTTGACGTATTAAATTAATCGTTTGTTTATGTTGTGTCTGTGCTCATATTAATGACGTGTTTTGCTTGTTACGAGATTTCCGCTAACAGGTTCCTAATAACTAACTAAGGTACATAATGGGGCAGATTATTATAGGTGACAAGGAACACAACAAGGTCTTGCTATTTTTCTAGTGTATTTTTTGTTACAATTTATAACCGCTTGTGTAGGGGGGGGGGGGACATATAACCTGTCCTCGTGAAGAATATCACGTGACATATTTACTACAGTCATTTTACGCCACACGTTCCATGTTATAACAAAATTCTCACATTGTTCCTGTCTCCTCTCTACTTGGCTACTGGCGTTAAAAGGTGCATAGGGTAGCGCGCTCTAAATGAGAAATTCCTCAAGTACGTGCATCGTACGGGTAGCGATAGGGAAGTCCACCACGTGCCTACAATACGTCGATATCCGGTACCAACTTTTCATTCCAGTTTATCGATACTTCAGCATCAAATTAAAATACAACGAACACTTGAGTCTGTTCAGTAAACATCAAAATGTTTGTTCAACAGTAAACCTCGCTTCAGTATATTTATTCGAGTTTATAAGCTTTCGTTTTTTGTTGGAATCGCTTCGTAAACAGTATCGAATGGAGAGTTACCCCTGCATGGTCGGTAAATTGTATCGATATCGACAACTTAAGTTTTGCTGACATCCCTATCGAGTTCCAAAGACGCCGAAAGAGGCTATTTGGTGTGCGTATTAATTCGAGCTTCATAATACGGAGTTTATTAAAGAGACTCGAATTTTTCGCGTACTTTTCACCCTATACAGGGTCGGAAGTTAATTTGTTCCAAGATGGCGGCCGCGAAATGTAATAAGTAGCCTTTTTATGAGCGCCTCTTGAAAGTGTCCCAAGGAATTTTTGGGATATTGGAATTTATATTGGCTGTACCTTTTTAGAAGTTCTAATTAATTATATTGCGTTGTATGGGTTTGATAAGGGATGAAGTTGTTGTCAAATTATTCGGCTTTGAAAGCCTTATTAGCTTGTCTGCCACTTGTTGTTGTTCTTCGAGAAAATTTCGTTCACTTTTACACCTTACGGATATTTTCCTTAGTTAAATTAAAAGTTCTCCTCGGATATCAGTGGAGAATAGTCCTCGATATGGGAGATATTATAACGCCCAAGTTTAGTTTTTGCAAATCCAGGACAATTCTTTCTTCTGTCACGCTCACCGTCCGAAAAGATGACAACTCGGCACGATCGGAAGGAGATCAGACGCACCCCTTATGGGAATAAGGGGTGCGTCAAAGGGAAGCTTCAAATAGTTGACATAAATTCCACTAAGCATAGATCGTCACTCGAAAACGTCAAATATTCACGACTACAAGCAATAAGTAGTTTTACAAGTACATCCATAAGTCCTAACCCAGTATTACAATCTCGGATTCTATACAATATTGCTCGACAATAGGGGGTGTATCTCGGCCGATTCCTCTTTAATATCGACGGCGAGGCGAATAGCCCGAGGTATTAGAACTAGCTAGCTTACTACTTCCATTCCTATTGTGCTGCACTGCTAGGGCTATGCCTGTCGTCACATTAACATTCTATATAAAGTGATAACGATTGTAGAACAGTCAAAATGTAAGGGATTCGTGGCATGGCGGAGTTTATGCGTAAAAACGCGAATAGAACGTTACTTTGTCTTTGTCTAACTGGAAAATCAAACTACCCAATTTAGTTGGTCGATTGAGTCAAGCCGGACACCTTATGTTATTATAAACTACGGGTCTTCGTTTTATGATTAAAACAGTTGTATGTTAAAGGATTAAATACCCAGAGAGTTTGCACCTTTATCATAAAACCCCTTTTTTTATTATAAAGGCTCCCCATCAACAAAACTTTTTAAAGGAAACACTCTACGGAAAACTCCCCGATTAATGTCAATAAGTAAGCTACAGTTGTCAATAGGATTAGCGAAGCTGCGTCGAGTTAGAGTACTGTGGACATGGAATATAGGAGTAACTATGTCCGGCTTTATCCGGACAACCCTGACACAAGGCAAGTCAGTACATTATTTACCCGTTATTGGCCGCTATCTGCTGTTCACATCACGTTTGTGTACAACATGGCCGATAAAATGTAATTTGACTAAACAAACGGTTATAATCTTCTGTTCTACGGGTTATTGCTTAAGGCTCGGGCTATCTAGGTGCTGTTATCCCGATAGAAATCTATTGGAAGGTTTCCGTTCGACGAAAGGATTTTATATTAATTTTATAGGGTTTTTAATTAAAACTTTACGATTTTCAGATTAAACTGTTAGTACTGGTGGGGGTTCTAACAGCTCAGGAATCAGGGACTGAAATAACGCAGCACCCGCATATAGTATTTATTTGAAGACTAGCTGACCCGTGCCCACTTCGTTAGGCGGTCTTTTCGGGTTAATACGAGTTTATAGCCACTCAAAAATAACGTGGCTTTCTACTGGTAAAAGAATTTTACAAATCGATTTGGAAGATCCCAGAGATTACCTCCTACAACCTCTCAAACTCCAAACTTTTTACAAGATCCACTGTATTTCTGATTAATTTCGTTGCGGGATCCAAGACAGTTTAACTTTATTGCTAAACTTTATTGGCTCGGTGTTTTTCTGGTGGTAACCATTATAGATTCTGGCTTTCAGGAGTTGCTGTGATTGGGAATGTGTGGCGGGCTTATTCAATTAAAACATTATCGTAATTACTTTTCCCTGGAAATTTTGGAAAGGCACTCAGAAGTTTTTTGCCAGACTGTATGTTGCAACGTTTCTTCACTTCATACGACCTCGTCTGGTATCACAAAAGTGCCTTCACGTGGACTGAAAGCTATAAAGAGTTTATATATCCTTTTCGTATACGAAGTAGGATCCTTTCTTACGAGGTGCAGGTGAATCAAGAGAGTTATTTCATTATCGTCTCGCGGCGTTGGGCGTAGATAGGTACTGTAGAGGTGGTCAACCGCCTTCTTTGATTAAATAAGAAGTTAATGGCTTGTGAAGATTACCACTTATTCGTATTAAGAAGAAGAAAAGTTGTGACTATAGCTCACAAACGGGTTTGTATTTAAATATAGACTATTGAATTGCATTGTATTATATCTACCTATATAAAAGCTTATATAGAAGGAATTCAAGCGGGATCAAAGGGAGAGCAGAATAATTAATTAAGAATCAAAAATAGGAATAAAATCTATTATTATGTTATCCAAATACGCCTATTAGGTATTCACATTCTGTACTCCAAGAGCGCGGAAAACTATTTTAGTCATCATAGCCTAGCCTTTTCCCAATTATATTGGGGTCGGCTTACAGTCAAGCCGGATTTAGCTGAATACCAGTATTTTACGAGGAGCGGCTGCCTACCAGACCTCCACAACCCATTAACTGGGTAACACGGTACTTCATGGCAAGACTGGAGAAGATTTACTGGCTTCCGACTATCCGTAACGACTGCCAAAGATCTACAAATGACAGCCGCGACCAACGGCTTAACGTGCTTAACGGAAAACTATATTAGTACCTATAGATTATTATGTCAAAGAAGAGCTGGAGCTGTTGTAACTCTAAGCAACAATTAACAATGCACAAACTAATTTAAGTTGAAGTGATTGAGTTGAATCACTTTAACAACATATCAATATCCGTTAAATCACGTTTGGTTTAGCCCAATATCTCAATACATCGAACGTTGGCTAATATCTCAAACGTTGGGCCAACGTTGGCAGCCGTCGTGGCGGGTAAACTAATGGATATCGTCACGCTAACCGATCGTCCGTCTTGTGGCCGATAACGACACGACACGTCATGAGAGCGTGATCCCGTGACGGACAGCAGTGGACATTGTGCTGGTATTTGAATTTGGAATATCTAAATGTGTTTGTGGAATAACGGTTTTAGTTGGTGGTGTGGATTTGGATTTCGTGCCGTTTAGGCGGTCTTTGTTGAATATTTCTGATACAATTAGAATTAACTGATGAATTGTCGTGACTTCCCACTGATAAACACAAACCTACCTAGTTTGTCGCGCCTTCTATTAGTGATAACCGTATCAAAAATAACATTGTTTGAATTTTTCTCTCAAAATTAAGCATGTCGCAAGTGATAAATGACTGAATTTTTAATACAACGTCAAAAGGTCTTCGTTAACTTCGCCGAAGTAATTAATTACTTAAGAAAATTTAACAGTCCGAAGTGAACTTTGTTAATTAGAATATTTTTCGAACAATGGTTTATTGACAAAGGTTCTCCGCAAACTAGACTCGGATACACATTTCGCTGAATATCCCAAAGTTTTGGACCTCTATAAATTCAGGATGTTTGAATATGAGGCCCAAAAGTGTAAAAGTTACGTTATCTCTGGCTACGGAACCAATTGCTTGTTTAAAACTTTGTCTATTAATTTCCTGTTTCAAGTTCGCTTAGTATGGTCTGTCCAAATGAGTTGTTGGGATCGGCACTGAGTGTGGGAATCTCTCGATCTAGATTTTCACTTGGTACGTGTCTAGACCGGTCTTAGACGGTCTTATATTGGATTGTGGAGCGTTTAGAACAAGTCGAGCCACTTGCGCGAGTTGTTGACTAAGTTCGGATTAAGATTGAAATAGTATTTGTTGAATTTCGACATAACGAGGATAGATTTATTGACCTTTCGATAATGTCATTGTTTTAACAGACGAATTCCAACAGACTAATAATGTAGTTAACCTTATCTGTTTGTCGCAATCAATTTGGCCCTTTGTTGTCGATAATACCGTTAAAGCTCTGGCTAGGGTTTAATCCTCTATATTACCAATATTAATATTTAAGTTTGCGGTTGAGTGCGAATGTTCGCTGTTCTATAGACACTATTAGTATCTACTATAACTACATTGTGAAAAGATGTCTGAGTAGCGACCTCGAAAGTAGTGAAGATACTTAATAACTACATAAATAAAAGACAGCACCTTTCAAATATAATTTTGATGCATGCCTTCAAAACAGCACGTTGCAAAAAATATGCATTAAAGCCTTGGCAGGAATACTATTAAAACTAAAGCGTCTTTTTTAGTGTTGTTTAACGTTATACCTTGGCTACGGACAGTACGGACTCATCTCACTTCTCACTATTACGGCTTGCTATTTTAATTGCTTCTGCAGTTGGAAATTCGTTAGCTCTCATGGTAGTTAAAATTTAATATTTCAAACCTCCGTTTTTCGAGTTTTTCGTTGTTCTGTCGAGCCGTCGTTTTGCATTGAAATGTATCTCTTTTTTGCTAGTCCACTAACATAAATTGGGTCGTATTTTCTGATGGACAATATTCTTCGTCAAAAATGTGGGATTCGTGCTGTGGTTATGAAGTTTTTGTGGATGAAAAAGGCTGTAGAACCAAAATACAAGGTTAATAAAAAAAGTTGTAAACACTGGTTTATTCTTATATCTTATACTAGTTGACCCGCGCAACTTCATATGCAACACAATTTTCATTACTGCTCTGCTTCTATTGGTCTTAGCGTAATGATATATAGCCTTCCTCGATAAATGTGCTATCTAACACTGAAATAATTTTTCTAATCGAACCAGTAGTTCCTGAGATTAGCGCGTTCAAGCAAACAAACAAACGCTTCAGGTTTATATATTAAATTAAAATTAACATATCTTAATATCTTACAAAAAAAAAAAAACATTTCTATGTTCCTTATTTCCTCTAAAGATTCTGTAGCTTAATAGCTTTTCACCACACAAAAGCACCAAAGAACAGAATAAACTAATAACGCACAGCAAACGCAGCACAAATGAATGTTAAGTCGAAGGAATTGTATTAAGCCGACGTCACAGCAGATGTACGGGCTAAATAGTTTCCAGTTTCTGGAGCGAACTGTAGTATTGTAGCGACAACATTAAGCTGAACTATGCTTGTGTTTCAAAGGGGAAATGCCTTTGATTTATGTATCGGATCTCCGTAATTAATGTGTCATTGTTTTCGCTTCAGCGGTTTCAGACTGAGTTAATTAAAATGAGGACTTATTATTGATGCTGGTGACGAATGTTATGGATGAGTTCATTTACTATTAATTAAGTAGGAGTTCTGTGGAAACATTAATGTACGTATATTTTTTTCAGAGGAGAGAGGCGGAGGGAGGCACAAGCGTTGCCTAGCAATGAGACAATGTGGCCTAAAATACGACATAAAATATTTTTTCGCTTTATTTTTATCGGTTATGAGAACAGCACGTATCATCCAATCACATCACGTAGCAATGATAAACGAGACTTTTGGCGCTAGTGCCAAAAACTCGAAATCTGGTACCATAAGCAGCTCGGGAAGTAAGATAGAAATGGTAATGCGGCCAGCTAAAACTCAGTGTCATGTTTTAAACATAATGCACGCGAAGTGAGACAGTTAATTAGAATTCCGTTGCAGGTTTTCGTGGCTAAAAAGTATGAATATAAAATTAACTTTAAAACATATATTTTTCGTGTAGAAATATAAAAAAAACAGCTTTCGTCAGCGACTTCGCGTGAAATTAAGAAAAAACCATTTAGTCTACCAGTTAAGACGCACTAATTAAGAACTAAATAATAATGTTATGCTACACTTTAAAGTTAATATTAAGCAGATCAACTTTCTCCGCTGTCACACTAAAGACAAAACACATTTTCCAAAAAAAAAGTGTTCTTATCGAGGCCATGTTCTAAGACCGATTGATTGACTTTCACATCCAAAATATTACAAGAATAAGTAAGTTTATATAGGGTAGACTTATCCTAGTCATTCGCTCACATACTAAACGACGCACAAGACTTATAAGTCGCGTGGGAGCCGCGTGGGTAAGCAGAACGATTAAATTAGCATGAGCTGACAACCGGGCACGCTACCCTGTTTGTGTCGAGATATCGACCTCGTCAACATTGGTATTCTGCTTCTTAGTACTTGCGACATTGCTGATTAATAGTCTGCCAAGTTACTGCTTTATACTTCTAACTAAGAACTTGTTTGCACATTTTTTCGACTACTGTATGGGTTGGATAGATCCTGCCAGGGTTGCGGATTTTGATCGAAAGAGTCATCGCGGCCCTAGAACGCAAAGGGCATTAGACGGAGCACTGGTGGGTTTTAGCCAGAGAGTCTGACACTCCCTGCCGCTCTGCCCAGAGCGGATTCATTTGATGATTTCCCATCTTAAAACTAAATAAAAAAATAGGTTGGTTAGTTACAAGGATACTAGTTAGTTTAAGGGAAATCACTAATGCATATTTTCACTAACTCTAGATGACATATGACTGAATGCGAAATAGTAAGTTTTGGTGCGAGTGGACAAAGTTTGTCGTTGTAGCTCTGCTTGGTGTATCAAATGACGTTTTTTACACTTACTCGAAATATTTAGCTATTTTCTAAAGTTGACGAAAATGGGCTTGACATATTAACCCAACAGATTGGTGAATCTCAGTCCAATACCCAAAATTAATTTACAAAACAATCTAATAAACGTATCCCCATATTAACTCGCAAACCGTATCAAATCGAAGAGTTACAAACTCGTTATGGACTTCCATTTTTCCAGTACAAAACCCTAAAGGGTTGAGGTAGCAGGACGCAAATTACGGAGGGCCGATATCCGTCATAGAAACGGTCGAAAAGTTTGACTTAGCCCCAATTTCGGTCGGCGGATAGCCAGAAATAAATCATATGGGATAGGTATTGTACCCGGAAAGGATGGAATCGGTATGAGACCCGTTACCCGTTACCCGTCTACCAATTTATTTAAGCCATCGCGTGAAAGGCTTCGTGAAAGGATTGTTCCGAATCGGTAACGTTATCTAGTTTTATATGCACTGTGGAAAGTTGTGTTTCGTGTATTGTTCCGATATTTTCATTCAAGCTTGTATTCGTAGAAGAGAAAGGTGAATATATGACTTCTGCTTTACATTAAAGGTAGACATGGTGGTCAACAAAAAAACTATTTGGTATGCAGACAGCTAACTTGCAATTACTTTTAAATAATGTTGTGAGTTTGCTGAGTAGACAATTATTGTACACCACACTCGTAAGTATGTCACAAGCTTTAACATTTTTAATGTACACATTAGAAATAAATATTGGCAGAGCAGTGGAAAAAAAAAATTGCTTGTACTTATACCAAATACAGTATATGCAATGACCAGCTTGAGAAACTGCGTGTTTCTTTAGAAAGTGTTAGGTTACGTTAGTAGGTAATCGAATATGTCACATAGGGGTAATCGAATATATCACCTAAGAGTAATTGAATATATCATCCAGGGGTGATATATTCGATTATTATCATCACTAGCGACCCGCCCCGACTTTCATGGGTGTTAATTACAAACACAAACCTTCCTCGTTTATCGCTCTTCCTATTAGTGAAACTGTATCAATCCGTTGCGTGGTTTAGAAGAAGTTAGTGGAGAAATACACAGAGCCTGACAGAGAGTTTTATACTATTTAGAGATAGATCATTATTTATAAAAAAAAAATGTTGTTATATCATTGTCTAGGAAGGAAAAAAAATCTGGAAAAGTTATACCTAATTTGAAAATATTAAAACCGAACATTATCCGACGAGCTCTTGTCACCGTCGGCGTTCCAGCTGTGTTAGAACCCAATGGCTTGGCACGTGACGATGACAAAAGACCGGACGGCATCTCTTTGTTTCCATGGAGGAAGGGTAGGCCTTTAGTGTGGGACGCAACGCGTCGATACTCTTACGCCATCCCATCTTTCTTGATCATCATGTTGTGCTGGCGTTGCCGCTGTAGCTGCGGATTACCTCAAGCGGCGTAAATATAGTAGACTTATTGATAACATATGGTACTATACCATATGTTATCAACTTAGTGGCCCTCGGGTCGTGGGGCCCTTGACCTCACAGCCTTTTTAAAAAATTTCGATACGGCTGGTTGACACTCCCTCTGATGAGTGATGACCCAAGAGCTGGCGTTTGCTTTTGTCAGCGGCTAAGCATTATTCAACGTGGTAATGCTGCCAGTTTCTAGGGCACATTACCAGCTGATAACATTAATGATTGAGGACAAATTTTTTGATGCTATGTTTTAGTTTGTTTTAAGTGTGTATTTGTTAATATATTAAATGAATGTCATCTGAAAGTGCAACTAGTTCTATATTTATATAATGAGTCAGTTTCAAACAACAGTAACAACATAAAAGCGGCGAGTACCATTCCTCTCGATTAATTCTGTGATTCGGTTGGTAGTGGATATTGATCGCTGGTTTTATTTGCTCTTGACCTACAGAGGATAGCAATGTTATTTGTTTTTATTGTTACAGTAACTATTGATTTTCTCGGTAAAGTACTATAGGATGGAATAAAACTAGGTTTATTTTTCAAGTTTTATTCCGTTCCTAGAATATGAAGTGAGATATCTACCTACTTTTAACAAGTAACTAGTGAGTGAATAATTTTCAACTCTATCTGTGAGTCTTTGTATCCTTATTCCAATTTACTTAGCGTTAGAGCAGCATGCCTCCCGGTTATATTTCTTTATCTCTATTTGCAGTCATCATAATAGTAATTTCCTTTTCAGTCATATTCTTTCACACGTCCATCCATCGTAGATTTGCTCTTCCTCTACCCTTAAACCATACACAATTATACTTAAAACTGTCCTCACGACATGTATTTCAATTACCTCTGCATTACGTCATATTCTACTTATAATACGAGTAAGTATATTTGTGAGTTTGTAGGGATAGATGAATAATTGTTACTATTTCACGCAAAAATTACTCAATGGATTTTGATGAAATTTCACAATCATAATATACCTACCTAGCTTATTAATGAGAATACTATATTATAGGTTATTATTTATTAAGGAGAAGGTACTAATTACACGCGGGCGGCAGATAAATAAAATATACCAATGTATTGAAGGATATTAATCGGAACATCATGTTCTACATAAACATACTAGTATGTAGATATTATGTTCACAAACACACCGTTGGTAAAATTATATTGATATGTTTGCTTAGGTACCTATCGACCGTGTTCAGAACTCAAACGTTTGTTGATATACTTGTGTAGATTAAATTAAAAGAGGCTTTCAATCACATCAAAGGACTCAATCAGTGGGAGGCCACCGCAGTCGAGCGATATACCTACTCTTAATGTGTACCTACAGTAATAGTGGTGTACTGATATCGATGTTTGTTCAATAGTACCTATCTGTCAGAACCTGTTGAATTTAGAAGATCCAGTGAGAATAGTAGATGCGATAATAGTTTCAAAAGTTTAATTCTTTTTTGTTTTTTTTTTTTACTTTAGATTGGGTTTGTTCTTTAGTGACTTGAGGTGGAGGATTTCAACTTCATTAATTTATTCATGTATTAAAACTTTCTGCACTAGTAAGAAACACTGTACAACGGTGGACTAATTGTGTTAGGCATATTCTACTTTTTTTTTAGGGTGGAGAGAGCACAAAATCATCCTTGCAATTTGCAAACCTTTATGTTCGATTATCACTTCGTCCGGACATGAGAATGGTAGAAGCGACAATAATTAAAATAAAGCTTACTACAACAAACGTTACTGAAGTGTCAGGTATGAAAATTAAAACAGCCAGGCACTGCAATTGGCAAGGCCTTATTTTTGAACATCGCCCTGTCTGAACAAGTGAACTATCTCGTGAAAAATTCAAAGAGTTTAAAGAATCTTCAAAAGCCAACTGGTTTGCAGCGCAAACTTATCGGCTTCAAGTTTGTCGAGCATCGAGAGAACACCTCTAATATTTTCCAATAGCTTCTATTCAAGTAGATACTCTGCGGTCGATGCTTTTATGTCAACTTATCGAACCCTACAGGCACAATACCGGACCTATCTATACGTGTCCTGCTCATTATGGTGGGATTTCTATACGAACGAAAGAGGTAGATAGATGTAGTATCGTATAGCTAAGAAAAGTGCCTGTGTAGGCATGATGGGTAATATCATTTTCGTATTTTGTACCTTTTTTATGATAAAATATTTGCTTCGGCAAGGTCTATTTTGCGTAAAGAAGATAAAGTGTGGGACCCAAATTTTCTTAGCAAATAGAGGTCGTCTAATTTGCTAGTAATATTCTTAGACGACCTAATGAACATTATGTGCAATAACCAATATCTTAGACGGCACGTCTTTTGTTCACTCAATGTCTAGAATGTGGGTAGTTAGTAAAGGGCGTGGTATTTAGACGCTTACGGACGACTAAGTACTCACTCAGGCGTTTGGTCTCGCAGAGGACGGACGTCGCGATCGATAGTTAGCAAGCTACTTGCATTAAATTGTACACGATAAAAGCTCAAGATTGTAATTATAGATATTGCTCGGGAACAGATGCAATTGCTAGCACGTCTATTCCTGTTTATTTGTATGCATAATTTTGTACTTCAGTCTCAATTTATTTGAGTAAGAGGAAAACCATAAATGGAAAAAAAACTTGAGAGGTGTCTAGGGACACCCGGATGGAACGAAGTTCCTTTCGATTAATTAGTGAAGGAATTGTAATAAAATTTTACATAATATATATATAAATAACGCTTAAACATAATATAATAATAATATTATTATAATTATGCCATATTGCTTTCTATGAGAGAGAGAGAGAGAGAGAGAGAGACAGACAGAGAAACACGCGCACACCGCACGGCTTACAACTATAGCAAAAAGTGTCGTTACAACTTTTGGTCTTATTTTTTCCCGTCTAGCCCCCTTTCGCAACGCGCGATAAGGAACTTCGTTCCAATAACTGAATTAAATGAAAATTGAATGAAAACTGTATTAAATTTTATAATAAAATACCAGTTGATATTCTCGAACTGAATGAGAGAAAATTTAAAGCATGCATAAAACGCACACTATGTAGACAAGCGTATTATAAACTGGAAGATTATATCCTCGATAAAAACGCTTGGCTAAATGCTGGTCCTGCTCCACAGTCACAGCTGCTTAGGTCCACTTTTTAGGTTTTTATATTTGGAAGAGATGCTCGCTCCTTTTAGAGGTTCTTACATTATTTCGTTTATTTATTCTTATATACATGCAAATTATATTATTATATTAATTACTTATTTATTCTTTTTGATGTAAGAACTTAATCGTTCTCCTTATTAATTTATTTTTCATTATTTGGTCATTGACAACCATAGTTTTGTGTAAAGTACAAGCATATTTTTCAAATTTTGTAAATGTGAGTACCATGAAACCATTTACATTTTATGTGAGTAGTTATAGTTTTACTTGTTGGACATGAACGAGCATGGTGGTTGAGAGCATGTCATGCTCACTCAAATGTCTCGCTGATGGCGGCGCGTGGGTTTGATCATTCGGTTCCCTTCGAAATGGTTGAGCTGAAGGGTGCCGATACACGCGTCATGTTCGTGAACAGGCGCCGTCGGTTGAGACTGGTCATCTCTTAACTGCCATTGGCTTATTTTAATCTTTATATTTAAAATTCTTATAATAAGCCCTTTTTTTACACACCTCACATGCAGGAGCAACAAGTATATGTAACTTGAAATTTTGTAAAACCAGAACATGATTTAAAAGAGTGTCCGTGGAGTTTCTTGCACGTTCTTCTCCATAGAGATCTACGCTTTGGAACGTGCAAATAGCTTCCATGTTTTTGACTGACCGACCTTGACGTTTCAAAAGTGCCTGTGAATGGTTTATTTGAAATAAAATGCTTTGAATTTTGAATTTGAATTTGAATTTGAATAAAAATTGAAGGACACAAAAAAAATAGGTCATGTCAATTCTTGTATAGTGGCATCTTCAAAAAGGCCCCGATACCCTATTGTGATGTCGTTAAATGACCCGAACATCAATAATTTATAACAAAAAATCAATTCTCCGTAATACATCTTTACTTCTCCGCTGCAGGCCCGACAACATTAAAAAGTCGTATTTTTCCTATCAAAAGAGGCCATTTCCTTCGTTTTCCCGATGAATTGACATCCATCGATGTCAAAGCGAACAAAGAAAAATCACAGTACATTTGCCGGGAGCCGAAAAACCGAGTCATTTTAAAGCTTAGGACTTCGCAATAGTTACTGACGTGAAGGAAGGCAACGCAGATAAATTAAAGAAGGGATTGAGATTTATATCAACCCGTTTAGCTATGGTAATTTGTTGAATATAATCTTGGAATGGTACTCGAGAGATTAGGTAAGGTTAGTTTAGTTTATGTAGGTATTGGATTCAATGATGCTATCGGTAGTAGGTAGGGTTAGCAGAAAACGGGTATAGGGGAAATAATTTTGCATGTTATGGCGACCTGGAGACCTTAGTTAGTGTTTTGAGTGACCGTTTAATTGATTAGTTACCGAAAGTACTCGCAATTGGTTGGCGTTATTTTTGTACCCAAAACCCACCTAAGGAGGTGCCAGTTACAGATTTTGCCACTAAATTACAACTATTCATAAGAGACAAAATGTTTGATTAACAGTATTTCATACGCAAATTCTGCGCAAACCGAATCATAATTTTGGTAATTTTCAGTGAGAGCCAATTTTTCGGAGCGTCGTGATTACCAATCATAAACATGTTTATAACTTAATCACAAAAGCTCTTCATTTGTGTACACATTACCAAGAACAGCTCTTATCTTAAGTCAATAAAATTTCGTAATAGCTGTTTCCCCTCATAGGGTAAAGGTATAGAGTTTGCATTTGACCTTACAGGGGCCGCCGCAAGGCGCCCGGGGCATATTCCCCGTGACTGACGAGCCTCCAACAACGAAACACACTATTCACTACTTTAACGACAAAGTATTGAGAGTCAATTTACATCGACACCCTCCCCTAACAGACACGTAAAGTAAAAGCTACCTTCAGCTACCGTAATTAGGTACATAATGAAACAATTTGTAATCGATCACGTTCGATACTGTTGTGAAGCTAATAAAAACTGAACTTCAGCAACACGTCGTTAGGGTTGTGTTTAGTTTAACGCGTAAAAACAGAAGGTTACTCAGCTACTTGTTCAGGCGTAGCTGTTTAGGACATAAAGTTGATATTTGCTCGACTGATGTTTTTTCCCAAGTTTGTATGTTAAAGTTTGGCCGCGACGCGTGCTTTTTGTTATTTGCACATAAAATACGGTCGCAGCCAGTGTCGCAAGTATGTATGCTAATGTTTTTTATCGTATGTGCCTGGAATAGGCGGGTCTGATCGAATTTATATGACAGTGTGACGTTTTTCAGAGGACAAACGATGTTTTGTTTCTATATTGGCCGCCGGGTATTGTGGAACTGCGATAGTAATTTACCCGGGAACGAATGGATTTAGTTCGTCGAATGAACTTTAGCGTGAATTGCCTAACTCAGCTAAACTAGAGTAGATTATGCTAACTTTGTTCAAAAGGTCAGCGTGAAATGTCAATTTATAGGTCTTAAGGTCTTGCTTCAGACCTTAACGTAAGAAGGTCGGAAGTTGGTACTTCGGATAGGTATTAATCTTATATTTTGGTTAGATTTTGTTGACACTGTACCTACTTAGGTGAATGCAACTTTTTTAAGTGATTTAATCGTCAGGCGTTCAAAAAAGTGATTCTATAAGGGTTCTGTGTTTTCCTTATGAGGTACGGAATTCTAAAAACCACACTATTCCGTGATAAGTTTATAAGGCTATTATAGGCAGAATATTGAAAAACTGAAAACATTTTCCTATTTTCCAATACGAGCACTTTATGTAGACTTAGTAATAACATTTCCCCGATTAAGCATAAACTATGCACCACAATGTATATATAAATGTATAGTTGCACAAAGTGTGTGCACGTCACTGCAGCGGTAGTGCGGTCGGGCCGCCATATTAATATGATATTGCACATTATTGGTAGCATGTTGTGCAAACAGACGGATACTGGATACTGCATACTGTTCACATAGACGAATATTGAGCAGACTTGTTACATTATGTGTTCGGTGGAACGCTTTGTATTATGTTAGACTTTGTTAGAGCTTTTGAGAAAGAGGTATTGTAGCAGAAGATGATTATTATGTTATAAAGACCACAAAGATGTTTGCCTGGAAGTTTATAATACAATGAAAATATTATAGAACTTAAAGAACATGTTGTAAATGGTTACAAACTAAAAAAAATGACGGGTTGCACTCTGGGATATGCCAGTCGAATTGAAAACTTAAATACGTGATTCTCTCCCTCCGTCCCACGCATTTTCGATCAGGGTCACGTGTCCTGACGCGAGTTTAACATTTTTACCTATCACAAAAAAAGTGCACATCGCCGCTAAAAAAGTTTGCAGGACACGTGACCGTCTTACAAATTTTCGATCAGGGTCACGTGTCGTGACGCGAGTTTAACATTTTTTCCCCTTCAAAAAGTGCACAATGCCGCTAAAGAAGATTTCATTTCCAAAAGGATTTTTTTTTAAAGTACGCGCTACTCTCAGTTAAAGGGTTGTGGAGTCTTGTAGGCAGCCGCTCCTCGTAGATACTGGTATTCGGCTGAATCCGGTTTGAATGGAAGCCGACTTCAATATAGTTAAGAAAAGGCTAGGCAGATGATGACGCGCTACTCTCGATATCTCCTTTTCATAAAACTTGTTAAACTAAATGAATTGCAAAGTCCTTGCATAGGCGTAAGTTTTCTCAACAAAAACGCTAATTCTTACAAGTACTTCCTTTAAACTAAAAATAACTCTCCTACAGAGTTATTTTTTAAGCAGGAATTGTTCTAACTTAGCAGGCAAGATTTTACCTAAACAAACAGACACTGCAATTGAAATAAAAGCTTGTCAAAATCAGAGTTCGAAAAATGGAATTCTTTAAACATTACTGCTCTTTTATGTGTCAGAAAAAGAACGAAATGCAAAGAAACAAATAGATAAAGAATAAAAATAAAAGGCAAATCCCGAAAAGCGACGATCTCTTTACCATGGCTTACTAAGAGCCCCCTCCCATCCCCCCTCCGACGGCTTAGCCTGTCAAAGCTTATTTCACGCTTATTCCTTATGGTGGGCAAGCACTTTACCATTGTTAATGCAAGTTGTTTTAAAAGATTTTTATTCTTAGAGTTCTTTCTGCTGTTTTTTGTAGCACTTTATTGTACACAGTAATAAGTGCCTATACGTACCTACCTTCTTGTAGAAGATTTAATGAATGCCACTGATGCTGCAGTTAGTGTAGCCATCTAGTGAACCCATACAATCTAAGGGTTCAACCATTTTTTTAAGGTAAATCATAATCCTGCCGGAGTCTGTGTTTCCTGATAGCTACAACCTGGGAGTTTTTAAGTCAAGAGTGAATAGGTTACTTCTAGGCAAGCGTGCCTAGAAGTAACCTATTCCATCCTCCATCTCCGACCACATCATCGCTTGACATCAGGTGAGATAGTGGTCAAACGCTTGCCTATCGATAGTAAAAAAAATGACTTCTTTTGCTATGGGCGCAGCAGAAGTCTGACTAAAACCCATCCGTGTTCCTCCTGCCCTTTGCGTTCCAGGACCGCGGTGACTCTTTCGATCAAATTCCGCAATAAGGGGTTAACCAAAGTTTTGAAAAGAAGATAGTTATAAATAGTGTTTCTTCTTCTCTTGGCGCTTCTGTAATTAATAAAGATTCAAATAATAGTGGATACAAATAATGATGACAGAAAATAAACTGCCGTTATCTACCGGATTTTCTACCGCGTTATAAAAAAAAACAGAAAAGATATTACATTATTTGGAAGAACAAAACTTTGTGAAATGTAACTCGTGATGTAGTGTAGTTTCCAATTTTCTGCGTTGGCTGTGTGAGTGAGATTTATAGTGCATAAATCTAATAAATGGACCACGCCACTGACCTTAATATAACTTAGAAATACTTTTAAAAATTCTCAACGAAACCTCGTAACATACTTTCAAAGCCACAAAAATACTTAACCAAACCGTAAACTCCATCCAAGTAAAAAGAAAATACCAACGTTTCCGTTTCAAATTCCATTACACGCAATAAACACGATAAATAGGCGATCTAAATTAACTAAGAATAATGCTTTCAGTACACTGCAAATGAAATCCCGGCTTATTAATGACCCGTATAAAAATGTAACTTCGTTTTCAAGGAAAAGTTATAATCTCGAAGGCAACAGTGCCTGCGGGGCGTTCTGTCATAACAAAGGGGGGAGAGGAATGGAGAAGAGGTGAGGTAAGGTGGGGGGGTAAAGGTATCAACTTCACAGGGAAAAATGAATAAAAACACCTACGTAACACGACCGATTTAGTTTCAAAGGTTCCGTTAAGACGGGTTTTTGTGGTGATTACGGCGACATGATGCTGCCAGAAAATGGGAGGCAAAACTTAGGTGGGGCTGGTTTTGCTTCCAAGCTGAACTTTAAATGGGTTATCGAATAAACTATTAAACTTCTAAAAATATTTAATTAAATTGGTGAAGTACAAAGGTATAATAATTGAAAAAGAGTATTAATTATCAAAGAAAGAAGATAGCAAAATGATTTTGTACAATTTTTAATTAACTAAAAGAAGCAAGATAAAAATCCTTGCTACGAAACGCTACGAGTGCTACGAATGCTACGCCGTAGCAGCTACTTAAAAGTTACCTTCAAAAAAAGCACCAGCAAAATTTCGTTCTAAAATTTAGTGCAAAACGAAATCCTCGCTACATACATTCATTCCGCTGGAAATTCGAAAGAGATTACGTAATCGCATGGTTTTTGGCTCCAAACGGCCAATTTGAAAAGCACCGAGTAATGCTTTGCTCCTCAACATGTTAGGGTATCATCAGATGTCTTTGCAATTTGGTCGTATTATAAAGTCATTTGCGGGTCTCCGAGTTCCACAAAGTAAAATGCTCTGTAACGGGATTCTTTGAATAGGAATAAGACGGAATAAGGTTATATTAGCATTACAATTGAGTGAAGATTGCTTATACTGTTTGTGACATATGAATATTTTTACATAAATTCAACAAGTTTGAACTTCGTTTGTTTGGCGTTTGTGGTGCTTTTTTTTCATTTTGATTTTCATTGAGACTATAATAATATAAGCAAGTGATTAATGGGTTTAAATTATTGAGTTTATCGGAGAAAGAGCTCTCTGATCGTTACAGTCTTATAGAACATATTTTTTATATTTCTACAATTAACAAGACTTGCGGTTTGCATTAATTGGATTCAACCTGGGCGTGTTTCTAAGTCAAGAGTGAATGGGTTACATCTAGGCAAGTGTGCCCTCGACAACATCGCCCCCAGCTCGCCAGAAGGCAAAATTTGCTAAAGTTCTTAATACCACTATTAGATTAGAAATATTCTTTAACAGGTAAAACATCATTACGCGTACCCCTTCAATAAGTCTTTCTTCCATCGCACTAGGACAGGCACTTAGCTCGAGCACACGACTAAACTTTGTGCCTCGTTTATCACACTGTAATTTATCAAGCTCCAACGTACTCTCAAAATGTGAATTTGAATGAAAAATGTGTAACGTAGCGCCTTTTAGGGTCTGCCCTCACAGAAACGACGCGAGGCGACGGTATATGAACTTAGAATTGCGATACGAACAGTATCGAAGTTTATTTACTCGTCTTTCACAATAAAATATATGTAATACTAGCACCTCGTCCGCGCTGCAATTTTCTTAAGGATCCCTATTTTTTCTACACCTTCCTCGAGAACCACTCTATCCATTGGTGAAAACAGCATGACAAATCAGTGCAATAGTTTTTAAGTTTATCGCGAACAGACAGACAGACGCGGCGAAGGGCTTTGTTTTTGACCAACTTCAAGAAAAGGAGTAGGCTCAATTCTATAATATACTAGCTGACCCGCGCGGCTTCGCTCCCGTCCATCAACCTACCCTACCTACCCTACCTACCCTACCTACCCTACCTACCCTACCTACCCTACCTACCCTACCTACCCTACCTACCCTACCTACCCTACCTACCCTACCTACCCTACCTACCCTACCTACCCTACCTACCCTACCTACCCTACCTACCCTACCTACCCTACCTACCCTACCTACCCTACCTACCCTACCTACCCTACCTACCCTACCTACCCTACCTACCCTACCTACCCTACCTACCCTACCTACCCTACCTACCCTACCTACCCTACCTACCCTACCTACCCTACCTACCCTACCTACCCTACCTACCCTACCTACCCTACCTACCCTACCTACCCTACCTACCCTACCTACCCTACCTACCCTACCTACCCTACCTACCCTACCTACCCTACCTACCCTACCTACCCTACCTACCCTACCTACCCTATCTCTCAAGTTGGATCGAACTGCACATGGTGTGCGAATTTTATTATAATCGGTTAAGTGGTTTAGGAGTCCATTGAGGACAAACATTGTGACACGAGATTTATATATATTAAGATAGTGATAGTAAAGTAAAACTCATTTAAAAAAACAATTTTCAGAAGAAAAAAAAATCATGTCTGTACTGTTGATCATTGAAGAGTTGCTTCGCCAACAGCCAACCCTAGATGGAGAATCAGGTTATGGTTAAATCATAAAAACTAATTATCAACGAAACTGAAACATTTAAAGTTTCAATTCTTTAGGACGATAGGAAGCGCCTCAAATTCAAGGAGTCTACTCTCTTAGCCCGAAGTCCGTACAAACGCCCTTAACTAAGCCCGAAACTACGGACTACGGGCTTAGAGAGTAATCCCCAGCTTGCAAGATTTGATCTAATACAAACTCCAAAGCATTGCAAGTAAAATATAGGCTGTAAAAAGTCAGCTCAGTGTGAGCTGAGCCTTATAATAGTTCTGACAAATAGAGTCGACTAGGATCTGACGTCACGCGACATCCGGTTACCTTAGCGTGTGTATGAGTTAAGTTATTGATGGTTGTTCGTTCTAGCCAATTATGTAATTTGGAAAAACCATGGATTATGTGTGTTTCGCGAGTTATGGGTAGAATGAAGTAGGTTTTAGGAAATGGTTGAGCAATAAAGCTGTTGCGGATTTGGTACAGCAAATTCCATTTATTTCACCATAGGTTGCGGAAGTCGCAGTCTTGGAAGGCCTCTTGATCCGAGGTGTTGGGTGAGGTGTATGCGAGACGCATAGGACGAATGATGTGGCATGTGACGCACGGTTGATGTGGAGTGACTTGGGGGAGGCCTATATCTAGCAATGGACATCTTACGACTAAAATGACTAAAATGTCCAACGTTTAGTTTTTTTTTTTTTTATATAGGTGATATAATGGGCTTGCTCTTGACCACAATCACGCCTGATGGAAAGCGATAAATGAGGTCTATGATGGAGCGAGCGTGCCCATAAGATGCTTGTTCACTCTTGATTTGAAGGCAGACGGGTTATATGTGGACGGAAACACAGATTTTGGCAGAGAGTTCAACAGTTTAGCTGTGCGTATAATAAATGTGGAAGAGAAGCGCTGGGTACGACTAGTCGGGATATCGACCAAGTTAAATAAATATTTCAAACACTATAGAAGCAGATTATGATACATATTGCGAGCATTTCTCGGGTCATACTATATTCTTGTGTTCTACTATTAACCCTCTACCTCTTTGTTTCGTCCTCGTAAATCTAAACGAACATTAAATTTATCCTATCTTTCATAATATGTAAGTACTCGTATGTTGAAAAGTACCAAAAGTATAATGATATTAATTTCCATTGTTCCAGGTAAGGAGTTGCCGAACCCAGAAGTTTTTCAAGTATTCCTTTCTGTTTTAATTAAAGGAACGAAGTTGAAACAATTCGCTGACTGATCACAGGAATTCTTTTACGTCCACTTCACAAAGGAACACTTTTCTAGGATTTGTTAAAAGTTTATCCTTTTCTCTGTTTTTAATGATATTTTTTTGTTGGAGTACGAACGATGATTCTGTTATTAAGCGAGAGACTCACTGGTCCTACGTACGCAACGTATGCAACGCATTATGATATCTGGACTCTTGATTTTATATGAAAAACTATGCAGTAGAAACACACCTGTCGTACGCAACGCAACAAATGGAACCAGTTAGTTTCTTGCTTAATAATTATCTTTTAATATGTACAAAGTTCATCAGCATAAATAAGCAATACATAAATATATATATCTAATAATATATATATATATATCTTTTCTGTAACTTTTATGGTGTACATAATAAAGAGTATTCTATTCTATTCTATTCTATAATACTCAGCCCATAAACTTTACTCTGCTGGATCACATGCCTTCCCTCTGTGAGAGGGAGTGAGCTGTAGGTAATCCACCGTGCGGGTTCGTGAATGTCACATGCCTTCGAAATTTTGGTTCTAAGAGAAATATACATAAGCTCGATTTACAAAGGGATGTTTCACCACCTGTGAGTAAGCAAACATCGATAAAGAGACACCGACTTTTGCCATAATCTTACGAGTTTACGTCATCATCATCTGCCTAGCCTTTTCCCAACTAAATTGGGTTCGGCTTCCAGTCAAACAGGATACAGCTAAATACCAGTATTTTACGTGAAGCAGCTGCCTACCAGACCTCCACAACCCATTAATTAGGTAACACGGTATTTCTTGACAAGACTGGAGTCAGATTTACTGGCTTCTGACAATCCGTAATGACTGCCAAAGTTCTACAAATAACAGCCGGGACCAACAGCTTAACGTGCTTTTCGAGGCACGGAGGAAACTCGGTACGTTTAGATGGTCACCCATCCACAGACCAACCTTGGCAAGCGTTGCTTAACCTTAAAGATCGACCTGTGTTGCTGGTATTCTTTAGCCACGAGCTCCTCAATCTTATGAGTTTACGTAATATGATGAAAAAACCCAATTTTCTAATAAATCTTTTATACATTTACGAGAACTAACAAAATAATATTTCCAACATGACCATAACAGGTACAAGCTATAAATTATAATTGATCACGTACAGGGTTTCATAACAGTTTGTACATAAATTTTGCGTAAATTCCAGCCCCGGATTATAAATCTAAGGAAAGATTTAAGGCCTAAAATAACGGAAACTAGGTCGGCCTGACTTTGGTAAATGTTTCTGGGACATATTTTTTATTGTGACCATATATTTTTAGTATGTTTGTAGTCTGCGTGCGTACAATGATTTATAAATTTTCTATTGGCACTACGATATTGCCTCGTATTCGTATCTAGGGTTACCATCAATTTGGATTTATTAGGGTTGACGCTTATTGATACTCTTTTAGCTATTGGGAAACGTAGAAAATTTCAGATTATTTCTTTGAATATCGTTGCTTGGTCTTATTTATAAAAAAAATCACATAATCAACTTTTTGATAAATTTTTAAAATTATAATCTCTTCTTGTAAGTAAAGTTTCTTAATAAAATCACTTATGCCTAAAGAGAGCTCACATTTGCCTTGATTCAGCTGACTACTAGACCATATATTACGGCTGACACACAAACGTTTATGAGCAAATAATCTAACAAAGCAGACGAAAGGGGCTCTTAAAACCCAGTCCCGTTTACATCCACACAGACCGTGAACCCAGGACAAAAGCAAACGTCCGAAGTGAGAAGTCATAAATGTATAAACATATTCCGGTTTTTACGAGATGTTATGGGCCTCGCAGTGTGGGGTACGAGGTGTTATAGGACTCGTAGTGTTGGGACTGGTCCGGGGAAGATTACACATTTAAGATATCATAGTCACAGTGTTCTGGGGAAAATTGTCTGTGAAATGGAAAATGTGTTTGAGATGTGTGCTATGTTAAAGAGGTTTCCAATGCTCGCTTTCAGTCTTTCCATAAAATTTTCATTATGCGCACAGCTAAGGAGTGGAATTGCTAGCTGGAGTCTAATTTTTCTGATGGCTACAAAATGGGGGTCTTTAAGTAAGGGGTAACTTGCAGGCTAGCGTACGACAGACGACCGCATCATCGTTCGCAGGTGAGATATTCGTATTGGTCAAGCACCAGCCTATAAAAAGATAACTTGCAATATTTAGATATCATTGTCTTTGTTTCCTTTTTAAAATACTTAAAAATGTTTGTTATTACAATCTCATAATACATAACCTTAAATCACAACAATTTGCTCGGTACTCAGCACCCACATCCCGCTATCTCCCTTCGCTCTTTAATTGCTTTAAAGCCCCAAGAATCAAGAAACAAATGCAATTCGAGTGCCATTACGCACACTCGGCGCAGTTTGGTGCGATTTCAAAGACTTTATTACAGAGCGTTGTGCATCCAAACTCCCCAATCTCCCCGATGCTCCCCGACTCTCCCCTAGCGAGCGCCCTGGGGCGTCATCATACTATTACAATGAAATAGGAACCTGTCTTATCTCCCCACTACAGAGATGGAATAAGCAAAACAAATAGCCCTGTATAACTAGATTTAAGCCAACAGGTTCATTTGAATCTGTGAGGCGGTTTCTGGTTTTCGTGCACCAGGTGAATTTGCGTGTTCTGGTAATTTGGTTTAATTTCCGGATTCTGTTATTATTTAAATATGGCTTTTGTTACTCGATTGTGCGTTACAATGGACATTGTTGCGTCGTTATTTTCCTAATGATGCTGTTTCCTATTTATTTTTTTAATAATGTATCCTCACACTAGTGTTTACATACATAACATAACCAGGCCTCCTCTCGATGAGAGGGAGTGGGCCGTAATCCACCACGCGGGTCCAGTGAGGGTTGGTAGATGTCACATGTCTTCGATTTTTTGGTTCTAGGACATGCCGGTTTCCTCATGATGTTTTCCTTCACCGTTTTGGGAGTAGTGGTGATGAAATAATTGTCACAAAGTAAAGCACCTACCTGGGTTAGAACCTACGACCCTCAACTCGTAAGTCGCAGCCATTACCACCAGGCAAACACTGCTCCGGGTGCGTTTACATACACAAACAGCCAGACTCGGAACAACTATCTGTAGTCCATACAAATATTTGTTCCGTGCGGGAATCGAACCCGCGACAAGCAGCGCAGCAGCCAATTGCACAATCACTGCGCTAACCATGTCGTCACAATAACTTGTAGACCTATTGTGCAAGTCTTAAATACTTTATAGCTGACGGAATAATTTCCCTCGACAGCTAAGATAATTTGAACATAAATATAAATGATAAAAACTTAATCTAACTCATCAGAAACAGCAACGCCTGGCTATTTTCCGATTCGAAGATGGAATAGTAAAATTTTTATGTCTGGCTATAAAATCGACGTAACATTGGCTTCACTGAGAGCAGATTTGACAATGTCAGCATCTCCAGACGTCTCTGGTGACACGTGCCTTTGATCTTGTTCATTGGCATACATACATTGATCTCCTCATCTCCATATTATGGCAGCATGATGAAGGAACATTATGACGGCTCTAAAAAAAATGACATTGAAAATTTTTGGGGTTAACCAAGTGACATTTTGGTAGCACATTTCTATTTCATACGTTTTGAATTAATCACCATTGTTTTTGTTGTTAGAATGTAACATTGTGTAGAGCACAAGTCTAGAGGCTCAGCTGAGTTACGTTGGTTTTCGAAAGCATCAAGCTTGCGGAAGCAAGATTTGCCAAGATTAATTCTGTACGCCAATGAAATGATAGTGCTTTCACTGCCAATTATTTTGTGTCTCTTACGTGCATTGTGCAGAGGGCATAGTACAAGTTTTTTAACGTACTCGATCACGTAAACGTTCTCTTATGTCAAATTGCATTAAAAAAAATTGGTCGTCTGTAAAGTCGGTTTACGCACGATAATTTTACGTGATAACGTCATAAGAAAACATTTGAATTCTTAACAAACAAGCCGAAAGCTTAGGCCGATCGTGCCTCTCTATCGCTTGTTCCGCGCTCTCGCTTGCACGCTTGGCTCAGGCGGAACGTGACACTTTTTCGTGAGTGCAGCCAGCGTTCACCGATTTTTAAGACTTTATCACGTCAAAAAGATTTTCTTTATTATCGCCTGACGGCGCTTATTCAGTTTCAATTCAAATTGGCGTTAACGGTAACGCGATCGAGAACGTTAAAGAACTCACACTAATACCAAAGTTATTAACATGCTCAAACGACACAGTTACAATTTCTAATAGCCGGTGGCAACACAACGATAACGGTCACTATTTGTTTCACGTTCATGCTACGATTGAACAAGCCGAATATTGCACTCAAATCCCTGAATCGAAAACGTTATGAATACGAAAATGACTATGTTTCGTTTGTTTCGGGAACAATGGAACAAAAGTCAGATAACAAGGAAACATTATAGAAGTGAAAACGAGAACTAGTTCGTATTGTGTATCAAGCTCATTGGCGTGTAAATAGAGGGCTTTTGTTACAGAATACTGAATATTTTCAGTGCACACTGAATACGATGCTACTAATTAAAACTTGGATTCATTTTGTCGATAGTCGAACAAGAGGAGTTTGTTTTAGTACCGGTTTGATATTATCTACATACAAACAGAGTGCCAATTCAACTAATTTTCAAGCAACGTTCGCATTAGCATCTCAGTCATCATCATCTGCCTAGCCTTTTCCCAACTATATTTGGGTCGGATTCCAGTCAAACCGGATTCAGCTGAATACCAGTATTTTACGCGGAGCGGCTGCCTACTAGACCTCCACAACCCATTAACTGGGTAACACGGTACTTCATGGCAAGACTGGAGTCAGATTTACTGGGTTCTGAATCCGTAACGACTGCCAAATATCTACACATGACATCCGGGACCAACGGCTTATCGTGCTTTCCGAGGCACGGAGGAAACTCGGTATGTTAAGATGGTCACCCTTCCACAGACCAACCTTGGCAAGCGTTGCTTAACCTTGAAGATTGACCCGTGCGGCTGTTATAATCTTAAAATTAGCATCTCAGTCGTAATCTGTCAAAAATGTAAAAAAAAACAGGTTTTTTTGACAAAATCCGACTGAGATGCAAATGCGAACTTTGCTTTAAAATTTGTAAAATTTAACCTTTGAGACATTATGTATTTGAATACACAATAGTTATATTTACCGCTTTTTTGCTCGACTTGGTCGGCACTGCCGTGCCCCGAGATTTATTTCACACTTTCAGTACACAAATGAACAACGGCGGACTTAATGCCATAGGCGGTCTTTACCAGTAAATAATTTTATTTGTGTAAAGAACAATATTTATTTGTAACTTTATTTTATTAAATTGTACAATTGTAATTTCAATATTGAGTTTCATTTCATTTTCGGTTCATAATCAAAAAGTTCTAAATCATCAGGTTTCATGTACTGTTCCAGAACAAAACAGCTGAGAAAACTAATTTTCTATAGAATTCCCGCCCAGAAAAACGTTTGCCGAGTGGAAAAAAGGGCCACTCAGGTTGAAACGACAGGTTCTCCCAAGGGGCCGATTACAGACAACCCCCCGATACCCAAGTACCCATGGTAGTTCACCGGTAATATATTACGACCGGCCCTCAGATAAACACCTATACCTAATCTATTTTGTTGGGGGACATGACTTTTCATACGATGACGGTTCCCCCATAGGGCCAACGGTCCCCATAGCTTGAGTTATCGATGGCTGTTATTGATAGTAATATTTCACGTATGGGGGTAATGTTGTGGAATAAATTCTTATCTTTACAGTTTGTTTATTTGTTGATGTGCGTGTTTTAACCCTTTGATGAGGTGTGTGGGGACTGGGAATGGAAAATGGTTACTAAAATATATATTGGAAAATATTGAGGTTATCTTTCCACAGAGAATTTTATCATACAAATATAACCCCGAACTAAAAATATACGAAATAGCAAAATATATTCAAATAGCACTACCATTCTATTTCCACAACAAAGCTAATGTATCTAACGGGAACCTAAATAAGCTTCATTTTCCTATTCACCTGTGCCGTAAAATATCTTACATTACTGCAAATTGGGTACATTCGGCCCCACTCGCAGCGTTTTGGGGGTTACGTAACCCAATAAAATCGGAAAAAATCCTCGTACTAACGGATAATGTGGAAAAATGTTGCAAACGCCGTAAAGGAGTTCCCATTAGTTGGTAATGTAACTCATTAGAGTATTTGCTGTGGTGGTTTCGTATGGGGGATAAAAGACCCCATGAAATACGGAAGAAAATGAGCAGTCTACAGCTTGGACACCGTTGTAGAGGGCTCACGAAAAGGTCAGGTTAATGGGCAAATGGTTATGCGGTAGTAGGAATATCTGGTCAGTACTTACGGGGATCATTATTAGAAAATTGGGACAGGAAAAATGTAGCAGGAAATTGTATTTGGTTGTACGAAGAGCGACGCCTTCCTCGAACCTCCATTCGATAAGTTCGTTTTTCGGGAACCGAATTGCTAACCCTTCTTTCTTTGATTTGATTGGTATATGAGTTTTACGTCATCGGGTTTTCTTGGTACCTACATGCTAGCTCTACTTTTCTTTCCTGAAAAACATAACACAAGATATAACAATAACCTCATTTGATTTGCACACGGTACAACACTATCGAATTAATGATGTGCCAAATAATGAGTTTGTGGAATCCGCTTTCAACCTAATAGATTATTTGGTCAGGATGTTTTATCGGCCTGTATAGTGAGTTATAAATTAGGCAATAGGTATTAGGTAAGATAGATCGGTTAGCAAATCTCACTATTCGCTAAAATCACCTACATCACCCAGTTTTCGTGTATCCAGTTTCAAAGGTAGGTAAACCTTTTATCGCCAGTCGTTTCGTTCAAATAAAAAGATTTTCAAACCTTTATCCGTATACAAATTGTGCATTTAGGTAGAAACTAAACGAGGCAGCGCATCCGACATTTATATCGCACCGTATGCATGCAGGATTGGCTTACGCAAACGTACCGCCCTGTCGGGTCGGGTAGCTCGTCTGGCTTCACAGGCTAACTAGCGCTTTATCTACCTTAGGGGTGAAACAGCTGGCTAAATGGACTTAATGAGGATTTGAATATCTCGGATAATATGCCAAATACTCTGGCTAAGGCTGGATGTTTCTGATGCGATTTGCACCGTCACACACATCATTGTTAATAATCTATCATGGCAATAAAGATACAGATAGCCATTCAACGTCGTTTTAGTGTAAGTTGCTTTCATTGGTGAAATCAACTCTCAGGTTGACGTTCACGATAGCGAATAGCGACTATGAACAGAGTAAATTATAAAATGGTGCAAACAATTTTTTTAATTTTTTTATTTGTAATGGGTTTGCTCTTGACTCTAGTCTATGTCAGAGATGACAGAGACAAAGTCTACGATGGAGCGAGCCTACCCAGAAGGAGCCTGTTCACTCTAACTTTGAAGAGATTAGGGTTGTAAGCTTTTGGAAACTCAGACGCAGGCAGAGAGTTCCACTCCTTTGCTGTGCTCATTATAATAGAAAACGCTTTGTGCGAATTGGTGGAATAGCCACAATAGAATTAAATTAGCAGCCATGTAAATTATCGGGAACTTTAAACACAGGTAGTGAAACAGGCCCTTAGTTATAGAAATAGTATTTGTCTATTGGTGTTCCCAAGTTATAAAGATAGCCCAAATGGTTTTTTTTACTTAAGATAAGTTTGCTCTTGATTCTAGTCTAGGTCAGAGGTGAGAGAGACAAATCATACACTGGGCTGATGATTAAAGAGTGGGTATTTTCAGTAGGATTTTTCTGTGGAAAAATCAAGTGAATTTTCTAAATGTACGCAGTCCCCAAAATATATTTCACAGTCCGTTTTATCGTCTGTTGATGCTGATTTCTTATTCTCTTTGAACGAGGTCTTCAAACTCCTAAGAGAGTCTTTAAGATATATATCTAAAAGTTTCAAGTTTTATGAATAAAGTTTTCAAGATTAGATGTTGGTTTTAGATAAACTTTTTTGGAGTGTCGGATTTTGTTTAAAGTTAAAGTGAAGTTTTTATAAAATTCTTGAAATTATCAAGTAATTCTTTGGCCGGGGTATAGTGAGCTTTATTTATTATTGCGTTGTTATGCAGAATATGCTAATAGCTTTCAACACATTCACTAACGTGGTTGACCCTTAAAGGTTTCTAGGTCGTTGAATAAAAGCGTGGGCTAATTGCCTTATTATTGAGGGCTGACCTATTAACATCTCTATCGAGGTATGTAGGCAGACGAAGCCAGGAAAACGAACCTGTTCAGATTCATTGTGCGGAGTATTGTTCGCGAGGTTCTTTTGTCTGCCTACCCTGCGAGTGTCGGTCGTGAGGGGTGTGCGAAGCGCCAGAATACCGCTATTGATGTTAATGACACTATCTTTGTCGAACTTTGCCACGTTTTTGCGGCGTGTGTCGGAAGTCTCAGTAATGGAGCCGCTTGTATGTTTTTTCCTACATTTAGTATGTGTTTTCGCATAGAGAGAAAAACTGTTCGGTTCTTCAAAGTTGTACGTAAACGACGGAGGATATTACTTGTTTGCTCGCGAAGTAGTTTTCTTTGAAAAATTTCAGCAGAGTAATTTGATTTGTTTCGTGTCTCTAACCTAAAGCAAAAAGCAATTTCCGAAAAAAAAATATGCTTAGTGCAATAAATAATACCATTTTATTTTGTAAGTAATCTATTTTGAAATCATTTACCAACTAGATTTTACGTGTGACAGATTTGATGTAAATAAATTAAATAAGCAAATTAATGGAAAAAATCATTTAAATAATTTAGACAAGTACGTTTTTCTATTACAAAATAAACAAAACAAACGAAAATAAAATCCATATAAGAGTGCGTGCATAATATTCATCCCAGCTATCTCGCAGGGGTAATAGTCATACATAGTCAATGTGTTGTCCGTCGGACCTTTTAGCTGATGAAAGAGAAAAGATTTCCTACGGTAATGTGTGCAAATTTTATTGTAATCATGTGTTTATTCATAGCACGAGGGACACAGAAAAATGGTTCATATAGAAACGAAATTAATTTAAATTTTATACATTTTGAGGGTGCGAGCGACTGATACGGATAAAAGGTATATTTTTGGGATCTCGCTCTCTGTTCGAGATATTTAATCTTGGTGATTTTATTTCTATATTTAACTTTTCGTGGAATTGAAAAGCATTTTTGTAATGAAATAAATAATTGTTATATTCAATTTTCGGATTCGTTACAAAAATATCAAGGTTTCACTAATTGTTTCCATGAACTATTTGCGATTGGTCGCAGGAGGAAAAATATAAGGAAGAGGCAAGCGAGACTTTCTCAGCAGTGGGACAAAATAGGTTAAAAAAAAAAATACCAGTACTCAAAACCTCCTTCTTTTGAGAAAACATTCCGCGTCCCCAAACCTACAATTTACAAGGAAAATAACAGAACATGTAAGAGACAATCTGCACCGCAGCTGCATGCCTCTTCATTATGTCTCAACCCTTTCCCCGCCATCCATTCCAGAGAGAAAGGAAAGTGGAACGCGTATTTTCGTCGTTTTTCTTTCTTTTTTCTAACAAAGAAACGTGCAGCATTAGCTTTTCCGCTAATGAAACTCTTTTTGGTTGCATTCGACGGAGCAATCCGATAATGAACGGCGACAACTATTCGCTTCATCAGAAAATGTGGCCAACCCCTGTCGTTCCGATTGAATTAACTTTTGTTCGCGTGTCGTGACATTTTTGATTTCATGAGTTCTGTTTAACTGGCATTGTCATTGTTTGCCTCCGATTTTATACTTTGTAGGACTTCGATTCCAGATTCCACCCTATGAGTTTTCGATTTTGTAAATGTAGGACAGACAATGCTGATATGGCTTTTCATAAAGCCACTGAGTAGTATTTTAATGAGATTGACATAAATACATGTATGTACTCAGTTGGCTCTATAGACATGGTAAATACCCTTTCACAGTAATTCCCTAGTAACACATACATGAGCTTAATGTCAGCAATTAGTCGCGTCGCTTTAAAAGCATATTACTTGCTACACACCTCGAATAATGTACCTATTAGCTAGATAAATTGTGACGTCAGCAACGTCTACGATTAAACGCCTACGCTTTCTCGTAGATCCTCGTAGCGGCGTAGCAACAAGTCTGCTACGAAAGCAAGATCTATTTTAAATTATGACTGACAAGTCGACGCCCCGACTTGTCTGAATAAAAATGTTCTGCAAAATCCTTTTAGACCGCAAGTTCCTTTTATGACGACGAAATGAGATTTTTATGCAGAGAAAACCTGAAAACGCGACAAAATTAGAAAGTCGCACAAGTTTTCACGACTACATCGTAGAACTTAATTAGTTTTACATTATTTAAGTGAGCATCACTAGCAGACCTTCTGTTCCGTAAAGGCTAGTATGTAAATTGCGATCAAAATGAGCTTTGAGTGTGTTGAGAGCATGTTCAAGGCTGTAAGCTGACATATAAACGATGCCACAAAGTTATTAAGCCGACTATATGCCTCGTTTAATAAAGCATTCTTGTGTACATTCAGTTAATTTGACTTGGGCAATTGCACCCAATGTGTGTTTGAGCGCCCGGAGCCATTGTGTGATTGTTATATGCTAGGGATGTGGTATGTGGACTAGTAATAACGAATAATGCGATGAAGGAATTACTTTTTATACGATCTTTTATTATTTCTGAGCGGTGTTTGAATGGTTGCTGTAAAATTTCGTTGAAAATCATGAATATATTTATATGGGTTTGTTATTTTGGTAAATAAAGTGGTAATTGTGGTGAATCATATATCGGCTTATAGCACTGTTTATTTATTTTACGCGCTACCGCGTAACGAGTCAATACAATACCAATATTATTACATATTTTCACAACAATTTTATTACTTATAATTGCTTTTCCGTGATCGAGTCAGTCGACTGAAAAATTCATGTCAGTACACCTATTTAATTCGCAAACATATTCATGCTGAAACCAATATTACATTATATATTATTGAGCTGTTGAAACAACTAGGTCGCTTCAAAATTAAGCTATTTTCACGTATCATTTAACTCGAATATCACACTCGTAAATTCTAACAAAGCTGGGTATTGTCATGAATATTAGTCGATTAACGTTCGTGGTTATTGATCGGGGTACAGCTCTATTATTTATTCGAGTGGCGCTAGTGTGACGTGGCGGTTATGCGCACTAAGTGATTACACTGCATTATGCGCCAACCTCGTGAATGACGTGTTTCATTATGATGATGACATGTTATATTGTTGTGTGGTAGTTGTGTTAAGTTCCTGTTGTTTATGTGCCCGATTAAATGTAACCTTATGTGTTTCTTTTTACTAATGGGACTGATTAAGGTGGATGCTCCAGGGTAGCCCGCGAAATTCAAATATTTTTATGTTTTTTGCAATTTGCCGGTCAGTGTGAAGCTGTATGTGGACCAAATGCGATCCGCGACCGTAACGCGTATTTATCTAAAGAATTATAACCATTTTAATCATCAATATAGCCCTCTAAGTTCATGTAGTTCAAAATAATGTTTATTTCTGAAATATTCATTCTTTCGAACTACATGAACTTAGAGGGCTATATTGATGATTAAAATGGTTATAATTCTTTAGATAAATACGCGTTACGGTCGCAGATCGCATTTGGTCCACATACAGCTTCACCCTGACCGGCAAATTGCAAAAAACATAAAAATATTTGAATTTCGCGGGCTACCCTGGAGCATCCACCTTAAATGGAACTGTTTATTTCAGCTTTTGTTGAGTTTTCAGACGACGGTGTTTCTCAATTGTTTTCTCTCAAAAGATTTCTAAACATTTTATTACATCTATTTCCGTGTATTTTTTCAAACATAAGCTGTTTCTTCTAGTTTATTCGAAGTGCAAGTCTCTTATTTCAAAGGGTTTATTTCACTTCCTCTGCTAGCCTCAAAATGGTTCCACAAACCAGTGAGGGTCAGGTCTCTAAGGCAACCCGGTGGCGGTCTCTAGGGAATGTGACTGTATTAAAACTTACTTTTGAGAGTGCAAGATTGGCTAAAAAACCCAAAAAAAAGAGACACTTCACACTTCTTCGACACACTTAGGCACTTCTTTGAGGGTATTCGTAACAACATATTATTTTATTGTTGCCATAAATAACACCTTATTCGTCATTTTGGATTTGACAATCAATAATTCTAAAGATTTTATTTCTCGTCCTTTGCTTACCTCAATAAGGTGGCACAAAACTGAGGGTCAGGTCTCTAAGGAGACCTTGTAGCGGTTTGCAGAGAGTATGGCGTTCTCCGACACTGTTATATTGCGTCTAATTCAAACCTTGTTGCGGTCTTTTAGTGTTGAAACTTCGCTTGTTTGCGTTCGTAGGGCTTCTGTACAGGGTTTTGTTACCGTGCAAGAGGAGAAATTAATATCTATACTATTATTATAAAGCTGAAGAGTTTATTAGTTTGGGTAAACGCGCTAATCCCAGGAAGTACTGGATCGAATCGAAAAATTATTTTAGTGTTGGATAGCCCATTTATCAATTCTATGAGCTACTCGTACGCTACGATCAATAGGAGCGGAGCATTAGTGCAAAATGTGACGCAGACGAAGTTGCGCGGCTAGTACAGTATAATAAGGGGCCGCAGTTTTGGCGTAATGTGGTCTTACGTGGAAATCAGTAAATCCTTTGTTTTTCCACTACCAAATAATAGATGACCATTCCCTCTTATCTCCGAAACTAATAGACCTACTTAAGATATTGAAAAAAAAAAAAATTGATAGGTATCATTTTATATTTATAAAGTAGCACTTCGCCCGCGACTTCGTCTGCTTTAGTACAGACGCCGGCGGGGGGGGGGGGGGGCTGTTTCCTAAAATGTTTCTACCTAACGCCTCCTTCTTATATCGAACCGAACTCCTTCGAAACGAACTTAATCGAACTCCGTGCCATCTTCATAGCTTTAGTCGTCTTTTAGATTTCATAATTAATCAGTGAGTGAATTAATTCATTAGTAACCTTTCGAAAATCGAAAGGTTATTCATTAATTCATTTATTATATTTATAGATTACAGTACAACGTTTAAGAAGTCTATGGCTTAAAAGTAACATATTTAAAACTATGATTTGTTCGGAACCTTTTAAGGTCAAGTCCGACTCGCATTTGGCCGGTTTTTTCTAAACTAGCAAAAATATAATATGCTCTCACACCACCCGCATCATTTTAAATCAAGATCAAACAAATAATGAGAACAAAGAACAATGATACAATAGGCAGACTTTTTAGACTTTATCGTTGTTTCGTATTTTGTAACATTACACATACATACACATTTCTTTGAAAAACTTTATTATTTCTTTCACAAATACCTTTCTAGAACATTGTTTGTGAAATAAGAATAAAGTAACAATACCTGAGCCATCAATTACACTCTGTTCGGTGTTCTTGTTTCATACAATTTCATTGTTTTTATTCGTTCAAGTTTAAGAAGCTCCTTTACTCTAGGGAATACTCGCTCACTCTGTTTATTCGTGTATTTTGACTAAATATACAGCGTTTGTGTTCATCGAAATATATTTTACTAGTTTTTGCTCGCGGCCTCGGACGCGCATGTCCCGTTTTTTCCCGGTTCCGTTGGAATTCATTTCGGCTGTGGCTGTGCGTTGTCTGTCAGTCACTCAGTCAGTCATCAGTAATAGAAGAATTTTATATATATCTATATCTATACTAATATATAAAGCTGAAGAGTTTGTTTGTTTGTTTACTTGAACGCGATAATCTCAGGAACTGCTGGTCCGATTTGAAAAATTCTTTCAGTGTTAGATAGCCCATTTATCGAGGAAGGCTATAGGCTATATATAATCACGCTAAGACCAATAGGAGTGGAGCAGTAGAGAAAATTATGACGCAGATAAAGTTGCGCGGGTGAACTAGTATATATATATTTACATTGACTCTTTACTAGCTAAGCCCTAGGCTTCATATAGACTGAAATTTATAAAAACCCAGACATGAAACATACTATAGATTTTGTCCTTAAAAAGCTATCTTTAGAATTTGCAATTCCCTCGTCTTAAGCCCACTAACATAAAAAGAAAATATTATCTTCTCGAATATGCTCACATTTGTTTCAGTAAACAGACTACTTTATACCCTAAATACACATCATCATTTGGATTATTAATTTTCGAGTTATAAGCACACTAACGGACGTCAAAGACGGCATACTTTTTCAAATCCGACTTTGTTTCACATGCTGAGATAGGAGCCTTTTTGGTCTAGCACATTTTTAACCAATTTTTTTTTTATTATTTGCTATGGGTTTGCTCTTGACTCTAGTCTATGTCAGAGATGACAGAGACAAAGTCTACGATGGAGCGAGCCTACCCAGAAGGAGCCTGTTCACTCTAACTTTGAAGAGATTAGGGTTGTAAGCTTTTGGAAACACAGACGCAGGCAGAGAGTTCCATTCCTTAGAAAAAAGGAGGAGTTTCTCAATTCAGCGGGTATATTTTTTTATGTAAGTATGTACAGCGATTATTCCAAGGTTTCTGATTTGTGTGAATATTTTTTAGTTCGATACCTTTAGTCCCGTAAAAATTAACTCAATTTGGCTCTGTAGCTTTTATTTTGTGAGCATTTTTGCTTATTTAAATTTCTGCGTACACGAAGACGTCGTCCAAGTATGACCACTTAAAATTGATGAAAAAATAAAAGAAAATATAAAAAATAACCGTCTTCCAAAATAAAAAACACTACAAAGTATAAAATACTCTTCATTTTGGAAGTCGGTGTCAAAATACGAAGAAACTACCAAAAACGCCGACTTCCGAAATTATTTTTATTTTTTACTTTGTAGTTTTTTGTTTGGAAATAGGTTATATTTTTTGTAAAACAATTTTGTTTATGTTGATAGTTTCTAATTACTTAATTTTATTTTATTGTATGTCTTGTGCGAGTCCCAAAAAAACTTTTTGTCTTTGTTTTTTTCCTTAGTTAAAAGACGCACGTTTTTACACGTGTCTACGCGTAACTTCTTTCTTTGCAAACCATCGCACCATGCATCACAGTTCAAATCGATCGGGAATCCTTCGATGCAAAAAGGACGGTTGCCATAGCAACGCATCTGTCGTTTCCCGTTTGTTTTAATTGGTCCTGCTAATTGGCGCCGGAATCCAAGACACGGAATTTTAACGATGTCTTGTTTTATTTTCATCCCTCGGCAAACAATTTTATAGTCGGAGACCTAAACTTGGCTAAATAAATGTTGTTTTTCTTCAAGTGTTGTTTCTTTGAAATGGGTCTTACGAATAAAAGGTAAGGACGAATTGAGAACCTCTTCCTTTTCTGAAGTCGGTTAAAAATAGATTTTACGTAAGTCTTGTTGCGTAAGTTTTCATTTCTAATAAGTCTTCAATGTAAGGAAAGTTTTCTTTGAAGATATTAATAGCCTCAATTGTAAGCATCGAAAAGAAAAGTTCACGGTAATTTTCTTTGGGCTGATTATTCAATAGACAGATATTTTTTCACCGAAGATTAAATATGGCTGTTTCACGTATTTTCTACATAAAACCTATCAAACCTGTTTGTCACAGTTGAAAATTCAGTTCTTTAATTATTATTGTAACATGTAACACACCCATAAGGTGTACAATATTTAAATTTAAAATTAAATGTCTAATAAACAGGAAAACAATCACTGTAGTAACAAAATCACCATCGTCATCATCTGCCTAGCCTTTTCCCAACTATATTGGAGTCAGCTTCCAGTCAAACCGGATTTGGCTGAATACCAGTATTTTATGCTGAGCGGCTGCCTACCAGACCTCCACAACCCATTAACTGGGTAATACGGTACTTCATGGCGAGACTGGAGTCAGATTAACTGGCTTCTAACTATCCTTAACGACTGCCAAAGATCTACAAATGACAGTCGAGACTAACGGCTTAACGTGCTTTCCGAGGCACGGAGGAAACTCGGTACGTTAAGATGGTCACCCATCCACAGACCAACCTTGGCAAGCATTGCTTAACCTTGAAGATCGACCCATGCGGCTGTTATTATCTAGCCACGAGCATCTCAGTAACAAAATCACCAAGGAAACATAAAATGAATTACCACTAGGGAAATTTATGTGACTATTGAAGATCGGTTAATTGTTTAAAGTTTCCCACAAAAAATTATAACATGACCTAGCGATTTAACAAACTTAATCTAGTTCTTATCCCCGAACAAAAACAGCTTAGTTTCAAAAGAGTATCTCAGCAAAGGATCCTATCTTAATTAACGATGTCCCGATAAAAAGAAGAAAGGGGAATATTTTATAGAAACCCCGCCATTGTTCGGGGCCACCTATTGTTTTGCAATGACAGAGAATTTTCTAGTCTGCCGACGATCGGGACCGGACTGTTTGGTAAAATTACAGCAGTTTTCTGATGAACATCGTTTTAAGGAAAAGAGCAAGCCTTTTTAATCGAGGGTTTAGTCTCGGAGAATGAAACGGGTTTTTTTATACTGAGATTTTTTTATGAACAGCGAAAATACAATTTGGTTGTAATATAGTGTTAATGAGGCATAATTTCTGGAGTGAAAGTGATCGCATATTCGTTAGCTGTGATTATCACTTGACTTGCGTTTATGGTAGTCGCCAGATATAACACAAATTGACCCACATACATTTATTGACTTTCTATCGTGATCCTTTACGTTCTCTAGTATTGAAAAACGACTTCCTAATTTATTGTTCTGGTATCTACGAAGAGATATTAGCGAAAGGTCAATGCACTTTATTGCAAGCCTATCTGGCGCCTACTATAATTTGTTACGCGACACTAATTTATTTCCAAAAAAGGTATTCATCCTATGTGTCCCACACAATATTCAATTGATTATGTGATATATTTGTTAGCCAGCAGGTTGGTCATGTAAATACTAACTACATATTTGTTCATAGATTGATTCATCGCCCTAAATTATTCCCACATCTATCTACAAAATATTCAGATAAACTCTCCAGAGGTTTTCCTACGCAGAACAGACAAACTTTTTGTACAACCTAAAACCTTCATGCCTCCCCAGGCATTCAAAATCTCTTTAGTGCTCCTTTGCTTATATTTTGCGCACTATTAACGTTACCTACATAAGTACTTTCGTGTGACCCAAAGACTTCATTTTTTATGTGTTCGAAAAGGCAGGTAACTTAGTTTTATCGTAAGACTGGAACCTGAAATATTACAAGTTTTAGGTCTAGGGAGTTTGAAGCTGATGAGTTAGCGTTAGTTATAAGTTTTGATTCAGGTAACAGATTACTGGATTACTCGTAGTTAGGTTCATAATAAAATGTAGTTTTTATATTGTTTTGGATATAACTTGGGGTCGACCGAATTCCATCTTTTTACGATACTTCTATGTAACAAAAACTACAACTATGTTCTTCTGAAATAAGCAATGTCTTTGTGCCCTTCTCTCTAAATAATATTTTGTTTTCTAAGTGTTCTGTGTACATACATAATAAATAACGTAGGTACATACATAATAGATGTGAATATTAAAAAAAAATCCTGTCTCCTAGCAAGACTACCACATCATCATCATAACAGCCGAAAGAAGTCTACTGCTGGACATAGGCCTCCCCCAAGGGTTTGCAATAATCGCCACGCTTGGCAGGTGGGTTAGCGATCGCAGTGTATGGTGTTGCGTTTTACAGAGAACGCTGCTGCCCATTCTCTGGTGAGTCCCTTATTCACCTCTTACGACACCCACGGGAAGTCATGGGATGGTATTATTCTTTTCCGGCTGGTACCATACTACCACATAACTTTGCAAATTACCTTTCTATCACCAAATTTTCACCTTACTCTAGAATAAAATAAAGCAACTCGGTTCCCAGTTTCATCCACACATATATTAAGGCAAGTGGGAGCAAGACCAACAAAACAAAAACAGTTCGGTTTGAAGACAAACAGTTGGCAACAATGTGTGGCTCAACAAATTCACTGGAAGTTGGGAGGAGGTCGGAGTTCGCCAGCCTCCTCGGAGAATACGCTTGTGATAAAAAAAACTTTTGTTCGGCCTGGTTCACCATAGAGCTTGTTATGTGGGGCGGTTCTTTTAGTTTGTATTCTTTATTTAAGTGACACGATTCTACACTTTGAGCGTAACGGTTGTGTGCTTATTTTTCCATATCAGTTACGTTGAATATATTGAAATAGGATTTCAAAATTATGATGCTTTCGAAACATCTCGTTGAGTTTATTCTTTGTTTTTCAATATTCTCCATGATACGGGCACGTATTTTTGTAGTAAATAGTGGAGCTCATATTTTAAAGCAGTATTTTAATTTCCATTGTACAAAAATACTCACAACATAAAAAATGCGAGAGATTTTCTCTTAACGTACCATTTCATAGCTTTAACAACGTTTTTAGTAAAAATAAAAGCGTAGATACATTATCATACACCATTTGGCTGGTTTCAGAGCCCAACGGATATTTCAGAATGCAGAAAAGAGAATACGAATTTACGAAAAATGGCGGCACGCTCGTGTAGAATACGGAACTCCGTTTTGGCATATTGTAGTCCGGAATACCTGAAACAAAGGAGGTTTGGAGCTGGATTTTTGCCCGAAAATAGTCTTTATTTTTATACAAAAATACCAGAATTTTTCTTTCAAAAACTATGTAGAGTGTTATACATGAAAGTTGTATGGAGTTCGCTCGTGTGAAATAATAAAGAATATCTTTAATGGTAGACAATGAACATAATGTGCGATACAATTTTGAGAAGTTTCTCGAATTTATTTCAATTGTTTGCAGTTATTGTTCTGCTGCTGTAGTACCATTTATTTACTTGCGTGGCTTCTAGACAGATACGTGCCAATTATTTGTTTAATGCTTATTTGTTTTAGTTGGTATGAGAAGTAGTCAGATTCATCATATAACGTTCCCACTACTGGGATATAGGGCCTTTTTTCTGTGAGGTGGAGTGGGCCATATCCACCACGCGAGCCCAGTGTGGGTTGGTGGATGTCACTTGCATGACGTCTTCGTTTTTATTTAATTTGTTTCAAAGACATGAATGTAATTTTATAAATTCGATCTCTTTTCTATGAAGGTGATTGATAACGCAATCATTGCATTACTGACTTGGTTTTCAAAGAATTTTAATAAGTCTGTTTTGGTAATTACTCTGCATTTAATCCACTTAGACTTCACAAGAACTAATCTCTTTTCATAATCTAATCAGAGCATATTTTAATAAAATTATAAACCTTCATTTTCCTGCAACTAAGACGATATTAAGTAGCTCTTTTACTTCAACGAAGGACGGACGTTAAATCCGTTTTTCAATTTTCAAAGGAAAATATTCTTATAAGCTGATGTTTGAGGTCACTTGCTCGTTAGGTTGATATTCCCTTGCTCTTCAGTTTTCAGTCCGCGGGGAGTTGTGTGTCACTGTCTGATTAGCATTATTTGAATTTGAAGAAGCTTGTGGAATATTTTCAAGGGAATATGGTTTTAGAGATGTTATGGAAAATAATCCTTGGGTTTAGTTGTTATCGCTGTGATGCTTCTTAAATACAACTCACGAAATGACAGTCAAAATCTTTGCTAGTACGGAGTAATATGTTATGCTTTGGTTCTTTACAAAATGCTGAATATTTTCCAACACTATAACAATGTATGGTAAAGTGCAAAGCTGAAGTTTAATTAGTACCTATTGTTAAATTATAACTTTGTCAACTAAAGGTAAAAGAATTTATAATAATTTGTATTTTCATGTCCCTTGTCTTTACTTGAATGATGTCAGCTTTCAGTCTTGCAACATCAGTAGGAAATCATTTATAGTTGAACGGTACAATATATCTCACAAGGAATGGTACCCAACTGTCCGGTTCCCATTGCATTTATTTTGATATATGTTAGAGAATAGTCTAAAATAATACACACGTATTGTTTTAGCTACCCAATCTCCACCTATTAATCCTGCAAAGTACTGAAAATTGACTAAACCTTCTGTAAAGAGTTTTGTTCAAGCAAATTGCTAGCTAATTACTGTTTTGATTATAAATGTTTGAGAACATGTAGACGCCGATATAATAAAACACGTGCACATTACTTTTTAGGATCAGAATTCGTTTCTAAGATTTAATTTCAGGAAACAATCTGAAAAAAGAGAAACAAGAAGAATAAAAGTGTGCGTTCATACTATTTTAAGACTCATTTATTCGATATTTATAGTATCAGGGTAATCTCGACGTCTGGATCTTATCTACTCAAGCTATACAGGGTGTATGTTCTGTATCTGATATACCGTAAATAAACAATTGCAAAAAAAAAACAATTTTAATACTTAATGAAGAAATCCGACTGATCCATCAGGCGTGACTGTGGTCAAGAGCAAGCTCATTCCTAAATAATAAAAAAAACGGTTAAAAGGTTCTAAACAAGTCATTTTCCAAGTAGCTTCATGTAATTATTGCAACGAATTTGTGACTGAACTGAAACAAATGCATCATGCTCAAACTGCATCAGACTTTTTGAAAAGTGATTTGTTTGGAAAAGATCTTAGCCTAAAACTAATGGGCATCTGGTGCCTTCTTTTTAGGGTTCTGTACCCAAAAGATTACCAACGGAACCCTATTACTAAGCCTCCGCTGTTTGTCCGTCCGTCCGTCTGTCTGTCAAGAACCGAAATAGGTAGACAGTTGAAATTTTCACAGATTGTGTATTTCTATTGCCGCTATAACAACAAATAACGTACGTACGGAACCCTTCGTGTGCGAGACCGACACTTGGCCAGTTTTATTTCTATTTTTAATGGCAAACTAACGCCATCATGTTAGTTGTGTAGAGTATTTCCAAAGAAGCAATAGTTACTATGACATCTCAGCTCTAAAGTACATCCGTCTCGAGTTATGCGTACTAATCTATAACAAGTATTTAATTAGGCAAACTACGCATGTGTGTTGTTTGTATGGTAGTACTCTACACATCTACAAGATGGCGTTAGTGTGCCATTAAAGAAATAGAGGCACAACAGAACAAGACCCGTAAACATGACCACACGTTCTGAATCACCCTGTATATAGCTAAACTCTTGTAACCCCTTGCCTTACATAGAATTTGAGTAGGTCAGTTCCTTACAAACAGTATATCTCTCATTGTTTCGTAGCCCATTTCGTTGGGAGCTATTCAGATTACAGTATCGTAAATAGAGATTATCTTGCCGAAGGTTCGTGCGGATCATTTGTTTCCTTTATTTACGAATCACTTTGTAGCTTCAGGTATTTTTCTATACATCTTGCTTACTTGAAGATGTTTGTGAGTAACAAAGGATGCGATTTGAAACTTTAATATTGTGCTTTCTATAACAAAAGGGTGCGTTTCCATCATGGATGTGCGAGAAGGACTAAATGAATCCCTTGCGGTGAGCGAGAATAGAAAATAATACAATACTCTTTATAGTTGGCTAGGTAAAAGAAGTGATTCTATTGGTTCTTAAAAACACATCCCTCGCTTCGCATCCTCGCACATCTTTGGTGGAAACGCAGCAGCCTGTTGCAAAGTCGCTGATGTCTGTCTGTATGACAGGATATTCTTGACTTCTCAATGGGTTTTTATGGCGTTTTTTCCACCGTTTAGTTAGAGCATTTATTCCGGAAGGTTTATATGAACTCTATATAAATACATCTTAGATTTAGCTCAGAAATATCAATGAATACTTCCACATTAATAGATCACAATATACTGCCACATTAATTCTCAGAGCTGCGGAATTAGTTCGAAATAGTCACCGCGGTCCTGGAAAGCAAAGGGCGTTAGGAGGAACGCGGATGGGTTTTAGTCAGTGAGAGTCGAGTCTGACACTCCCTTCCTCTCCGCCCAGGAAAAGGTCATTTGACGATTTCCCATCTATAAAAAAGGTACCATATTAATAAAAGCGTACATTCGTCCGTACCATTGTATACTTAGCAACTTTGTAACCTAATGATTAAGAATATGCTTTTGTAACACAAGAAACGGAAGCTAATCATACAGACAATACTCTTTTGACATCTTTACTAATTTATAAAGCTGAAAAGTTTGTTTGTTTATTTGCGCAAATCTCAGGAACTACTGGTCCGATTTGAAAAATTCTGTCAGTGTTAGATAGCCCATTTATCGAGGAAGCCTATAGGCTATATATATAGTATATCATCACGCTAAGATCAATAGCAGCGGAGCAGACGAAGTTTCACTGGTCAACTAGTTAGTTTATAAAAAATCACATAAAGAAAAACACTGTCAGCTTTTTCCGCATGTTCTAATTTTCCAAATGACGTAATTTTTTGTTTCCTTAATAACTGTACTTGGTCTATATCAAACACCAGCTTTTGTCTGCGTTGGATACATATCCCGTTTTTACCCGTTCCCGTAAGTATTTCGGGATATTATCAAGCTAAGACCAATAGGTGCGGAGCAGACGAAGTTGCGCGGGACAACTAGTAACATTTAATTTCCTCATCGAATAAAGGCGACATACGACGGTTCAACAAATTGTCCGACAAATATTCAACGTCCCTTTATTGAGACTTACGACCAGGGCTCAAAGCGTACCTCGTAAATAATGTACTCCGAAGGATCGCAGTTTACATAATAGCTTTGGAAGTGGCCTTATTTATCCTATAGACTCTATCTAAACCAAGTAATATAGAGGTAAGTTTGACCTGTGACGTCAGATGTATCGGCTTGTAATACGCCTGTTTTGGGAAGATTAGTTAGGTCAGATATTTCGTGTCTGATTAGGGATGTACGTGATTTGGTTGAACCGTCTCCGGTGTCGAATTGGTAGTTAGGATGGTGTGACCGGTTTTGGGTGCTTGAGATTAGAGGAGGTTTCGGTAGGTAGGTAGGTACAGTTATTTTGATTTTATGTGGTTATTCGTTTTTAACCGAACCGGGAAGCACATCACGCTACCCGTCACTGTCTAATTTTAATGCTTTAGTGATAAAGATGAAAATGTTTGACAGATTGTTGTATAATTAATATTATAATTCTAAAGCTAGAGACAAACTGGTCTCACGTACGCAACGTATGCAACGCATTATGATATTTGGACTCATGTTTTATATGGAAAACTATGCAGTAGAGACACACTTATACGCAACATACGATACGATACAAAACCGTTGCATACGTGGGACCAGTGTGTCTCTCGCTTAATGTTTCTACTGAAGTAGCCTTTTTAGACCCGCTGGTATTTAAAACAGAGCCCAGCGATTCGTAAAATCGAGTTAGCTCAAGATTTTATTCGAACCTCAAAACTTTGTTACACCTCAACTGAACAGCTTTTTATACAGATCTACTTACCTCAAGAATAATATTTTACGAACTATAAAATAGAACCGTTTCACCAAAGAGGGTAACATTTCTCAAAGAAATTCCTCTCAAAGCTGCGTTTCGTACGATTTATGATTACTCGTAAAACGGTTTCTGGTTGAATTAGTTGAAAAGTTGTGAGGAACGAGTAAACTTGCTGGAACTTCACTCAGACATTATTCTTTAAACTATGGTATTTTTGATGAAAGTTTTCGTTAAGTACACAGTTAGTATAACTTTACAGGTAAAATATACTTTGTATTCATATGTAACTAACACTATTTGACACCGTGTTATCCAGTTAATGGGTTGTGGAGGTCTGGTAGGCAGCCGCTCCTCGTAAAATACTTGTATTCAGTTAAATCCGGCTTGACTGGAAGCCGACCCCAATATAATTGGGAAAAGGCTAGGCAGATGATGATTCATAATTAAATAACATTATTTGAATAAAATGCTCTTCGTTGGTAACAATTTCGTTATTAATTCAAATCCTACCTTACAAGATTAAATATTAGAAAAATCAAAAACCCGACTGCAAAACAGTCAACTTATAAGCAATGCATTAAAAGACCGAAATCGGGTCACTTTTATGAACGAAAACTGTCTCCTAATTGAATTTAAACATATGGCTTATATATATATATATTTGTAACCTCCATTTAATTTCCTTTATTTTGATACCCTACTCGATAAGTTAAGTATAAAAAAAGACAACTTACAGTTTAGCACCCAAAACCCGCCATATTATTTGTTTTAAAACTTGGGTTTTTGAAATGAATCTAACGTCACCTTAATAGTTGAAATCCATGCAGCCGTTTGGAAGGTACAAGGTAGGTACTAAAGAAATTTGCAAACAAACATACCTCCCTTGGCAGTCGGGAAAAAATTAAAGTCTTCCGTTACTGACAGACAACGTACAGACAAAACTGCAGGTGTTAGTTAAGTGGGGCATGTAAGTTCCTTGGGGAGTGTAGGGGAGCACTAAGAGAGGATTTCCCGAAATACTTACGGGAACGGCTAAAAACGGGATATACGCGTACGAAGTTGCGGACAAAAGCTAGTGTTTGATATAGACCGAGAACAGTTATTAAGGAAACCAAAAAATTAAAATCATTTGGAAAATTGGAACATGCGGAAAAAGCTGTCAGTGTTTTTTTTTCGTGATTTTTTATAAACAAACTAGTTGACCCGCGCAACTTTGTCTGCTGCGCTCCTATTAATCTTAGCGTGATGATATATATAGGCTCCCTCGATAAATGGGCTATCTAACACTGAAATATTTTTTCAATTCGGACCAGCAGTTCCTGAGATTAGCGCGTTTAAGCAAACAAACAAAGAAACTCTTCAGCTTTGTATATTAGTATATAGATTGGGCAGGACAATGTCTTCCGAGTTAGTTTCCAAGTACCTACGTCATATTAAAGTATTCATGTAACAGCACATAGTAGCTCTATCAGATTAATTAAACTACGAAATTAATGGTCTAATCAACCAATCAGATCACGCAGTTTAGTGCTGTCTCTGGTGGTACTAATTCAGTAACATTGATATGATTACACGCATTAGGTATATTGTGGCAGTTACTTTTTCATCACTATTGGCATTGTTGATAGAATTTTTAATTTTGTCTCAGAACAGGGTAGATTCCTAATAAAATCTATTTAGTGCGTCTTTTGTCACGTAAACATATAATGAAAACATTAAACAAAACATCGACTTCCAAAAACAAAACACAACAAAGTATAAAATAACTTTAATTTCGGAAGTTGGTGTTTTTGTTTTTTTTTTTTTGGTTTTTTGACACCGACTTCCAAAATTAAAGTTTTTGGAAACCACAAACACAGCGTACCGGCGTGATATTATGTTATGAACTGGTGTAAACAATCAACAGACATGCGATTTCAGAAATCCCGATCCCTTTGCTATCATTAGCTGAAGAGTTCCGTTGCCTACCTCCGAAGTTCTTCAACAGATTTTCACAAAATTAAATGGGACCAATCCGGCGAAAATATCGCTGAACATACATTCGGAACAAAAACATGGGATCCCATCATCAGATCCTGACTTATACCTTCCATCATCAGCTCAGCAACATGAGATGATGAATATCAGGCACAAATATCTTGCGTTAGAAATTTTATGAAAAACATTGTATGTGTCTATAAAATTTGAGGGTTTCCCTCGATTTTCATGGGTTTCAATCATCATATTCTGACTTGATGACAATGAGACCACCTCAGGAGTATAGGCTTTCGAATAAAAAAATAATTTTTAAAATAGTTCCACAATTGGCGGAGAAATTGGCGAACATACATAAAAAATACATACAGCCGAACATAGAACCTCCTTCTTTTTAAAGAAGTCGGTTAAAAATACAGAGCGTTGAAATTTCGCGCGACGTCACCCCTTAGTATAACTTTTTAACCTAAACGTGACATCACAAGCCCCCGCCTCTCCTGATCTTTGATGCGTTTTATCTTCGTAAATTTTTATTGATTTGATAAGGTAAAAAATACGCGTCTAATATTTTTCGATCATCTAACTGACGGAGTAAATCTATATCTATCTATCTATACTAATATATAAAGCTGTAGAGTTTGTTTGTTTGCTTGAACGCGCTAATAATCTCAGGAACTTCTGGTCCGATTTGAAAAATTCTTTCAGTGTTAGATAGCCCATTTATCGAGGAAGGCTATAGACTATATATCATCACGCTAAGACCAATAGGAGCGGAGCAGTAATGAAAATTGTGACGCAAACGAAGTTGCGCGGGTCAACTAGTAGAATAATATTTTTTTTTACTAAGGAATCATCCCTGTTATCGAGAGATTATTTCATTACACATTTATTTTACTGGTTTTCCTAGCATGGGGGTCATTGATCATGTTTTGTGCCTAATCATATTGTTCCCTAAATTACGTGTGATCTGTAATTGTATACTTTAATCAATCTTTTTATTATTTATTCCTACACGCTTCTCCTGTGTTAACTTAACAGTTATTTCATTATACAAAAGTCATTGCATCACAATATAATGTAGAACAACCACATGTAGTTTAATATCATGTTGACTAAGGGATGTTCGTGCCTGCATATTAATAAAAAAACAATGCGCTTGCTTGCATGACGCATAAGTTATTACCGAGCTACATGCGGCGCTATTTTCTGTGCACGCTATTAGCCTAATTGTTGCTTGGTGTTCGAACTGAAAGAATGAACTATACATAATTTTACATTACTTGTGGGTTTCTTTCTTAAAGTGACCTTATACAGGAAACTAGTTGACCCGCGCAACTTCGTCTGCTCCGCTCCTATTGGTCTTAGCGTGATGATATATAGTCTATAGCCTTCCTCGATAAATGAGCTATCTAACACTGAACGAATTTTTCAAATCGGACCAGAAGTTCCTGAGATTATTAGCGCGTTCTAGCAAACAAACAAACTTCAGCTTTATATATTACTCGTAGTATAGATAAACTGGATATGTCATGTAAAAAGGAAAGAAAAATAAGTAGAGACGAAAAAAAAGAAAATGAACAACAGGAGTCGAATTGTAAAAAGCAATATAAAGATGGTGGATTAGTGATTGCAGTAGTTTCTACTTTAAACTTGGCAAAGAAATTTAATTGACAATCCTCTCGACAAATTGCATCGCCGCGTGTAAAAATACTAAAGACCCGCGCAGACAAGCGCGATGTAACAATGCGACACGTGAAACGACTGCAACGATGCAAAAAGCCTTTTAAGGTTCCGTACCCGAAGAGTAACCAACGGAACCCTAATAACTAAGCCTACGCTGTCCGTTTGTCCGTGCGACAGTCGTTCGGCAAATTATTTTTTTACAGAGTGTGTTTTTCTATTGCCTATTACAAACTAATAAAAATTTAATTAAATTAAAAATAAAGAGGTCTCTCAAACAAGAAACGTGTTTTTTCGGTTTATGGTACGGAACCCTTTGTGTGAGAGTTCAACTCGCATTTGGTCGGTTTTATAGAAATTTTATACTCACGTCACCCCTTTATTTCTGCCTTCAATCAAACCTAGCCTCTTCCATTTCAAGGACTAAATTAAAACCCAAAGCTTTTACCCTAATTAATTACTCAAATCAAAACTTGTCGACACGTCGAAAAAGCTAATTTCGTTTCCTGCCAGAGATAAATAGTGCTGGATCATGCGAGCCTGTCCGTTACGTGTCCGGATTATATCGTAACAACACTATTCCAAAATGGCCGCCACGGAAATAGCAGCCGTAATGAAGGTTTCAACTTAATTACGTAACTTGTGGTCGGAGTTGGTATTTAGGTAATTAATTAACTAGAAATAAATGTTATGTTTGGTCAGTCGGTTAGTGGCCTACCTAATTAGTCATGTAGCGGCATCAATGCCGCTACAAGAAAAATCAACGAAGCAAATCTACATCGCAACCAAAGAACCATCGCGCAAGCATTGTTTAGCGTGCGATTTGAACATATACATCAGCCCGAATATCGGGCAGCAGCCCGCCAGGCATAATAGCTGAATGGTCGGAGGATCCTCCCTATACAATGGAGGTGTGCGAGACTTTACTCTCTATACTTCTAAAGTCACAATACAATTCAACAGATTTCAACTAAATCAAATCAAATACGTTTATTTAGTGCACACAGGTTAAAAAGGGTGGAACAATTGGTAATGGGTTTCCTGCCACAGTCGGTGGCATACTAATATTAATTTCAATAACACTAGTACACTAACATTCTCTATTGACTGTAAAATCTTTAACATCCAGGCTAACAGTTTTAGTTATTAATTTAGTATGCAATGCACATAGAAACAAAGGCAGAATAAATTTCTCAGGATACGAACTCGCAAATCTACACACACACAGCCTGCATGTGATATTCGTATACGTAACCCATCTTTTTGATACGGACAGAGTCAGTTTTCAAGAAAATTCAGAGCAAGGATTGCTAGATTTACAATAATTTTCCTAATAGCTTACCGTTGCCGCGAAACTACCTGCAAATGAGCAGAAACTAGCTCTGTAATTAGAGAGCATCCCACCCTTTTCTAACCAAAGTCGGTAGTACAAATACTAATAATAACTCTACTCCACAAATACTAACGTTACAACAATGTTACTCAAACTAACTACAGAAGTACATACCCACATAATTAATTAATTATGACTTTGAGATACGCAGCGTTTTGGAGTTATAATTAAAACGCTGTGGTGCTAAAGTTAGACTCTGTTGTTTCAACCAGAACTTCTTAAAATTAAAATGGATGGTATCTACTGTAAATAGGTCGTATTATGTTTTGTCATATTACCTGATAAATTTAAGAAACCCCAAGAAGACTGAAAAAAAAAACTAAAACGAAACAGTGATGGCTATCATGTATATTGTCAAAGATACCCCTATCCACATAATACCTTTGCTTACATAATAATATGAAGACCCAAAAAGCCAATAGAGCAAGGTGAATCCACCATTTGTCGGCCAGCGGTCGAAAGTGTGGTTATAAATAGCCGTCGACGCGCACATTTTTCACGGCCGCCTCTTGAAAGCCTCACACCGCATACACTCGGCGCTAACGTGAAAACGGACATAATAAATAGTGTTCTATCGACTCTAATTGTAAATTCACACGAAGTTCACCGCTGCACTTCCTTTACTGCGTTTGACTTTCAACAAATCATAGTCATCAATAACTTTGTTCTATATTGCTTTGAACAGGAGTTTTAATAGTCTGTGGTAGTTGAGTGGTGAATAAGTATCTGGGGATTTACTGACATGGATATTGCGTGACCAGTGAAGGGTTAGGGTGCGTTGTTTCATGGTCAAAGCGCGTGTTTCGTCCGTCGCACGGCCACACCCGTGAGCTAGGTAAACGGGCTCCAGGTTTATTTTTATTGGCTGAGCTATGGAACGGCTGTATTATCTTTTCAGTGTTTTTATGGACACTCGTTTAGTTTTTATGTTTGCTGTCAACTGGAAAGTTAATTAACTGGAGTTTATTAAAACTTTCAAAGATAATTTGTTGTGATTTTTTCAGTCCGAAAAACTTGCTATCAAGTTTTTTTAGCTAGTATATTTCACGCACATCACATTTACATAGAAATAGAATAGCTAAAACGCTCGAAAAAAATATCAAATCACTATTCGCTACGTGACACGACGTCTAAAAACATGCAAATCAATGGTTGCCTTGAGAAATATGTTGTATATTTTTCGAGCAAATCAACATAAAAATGTAAACTCGATAAATTGCTCAGACATACGCCGTGTACCCCTTGTTTCAGGTGAGCGAGTGAATCGAGCTGGCACGCAACTGGGGCACCCACCCTATTGAGTGGGGGCAGTAACAAACAACTACAAGCTGTGGTGCAGTTGACAATGGAAATCGATATGTTGCAGAACATTGTCATAGAATATAAACGTATTTCGTGCTAGATTGCGTTTTCCTTTAGAATCGAAAATGGTTTAAAAATACGTCCGACACATTGACTCAGTTTCAGAGGGAAATGATATGAAAAAGTGCTCTATTTCGATATTAGACACAGGTGTTCAATACTTTTATATTATACACAAAGTATTTTACTTCTTGTAAAACTTTCACTAACGGAGAATGGAATCTTTTTTACACTTCTTTTCAAGAAAATAACTTCTTACCGTTTACGTAATTTATTTGGACAGTTTGGACATTTATTATTACTATTAATTGCTTTCCAAGTTGAAACGATGCAGTTTCCCTCTCCCTATATATAAACGAGTAGGTATGTACATCGGTAAGTGTACAACTCGTCGGAAAACCAATTAAACTTGATGTTGACAGGAAATACGCGACGTCGCCGACATAGGTCACTTCCGGCACTGAAAATTACATCCCTTATAGTTTCCAGACCGCTTCGGGCAATGGAAGCCGGAAAAATTATCGTTAATTTTATAACTTTGGTCGCTTTTTTTCGGTTTTTGGGACGGTGCGCGTTGAGGACTCTGAGCAAAAGTTGGCGACTGGCTCAAACATAATTATTTATACTAATCGATTGAAAAAGAGGATCTAACGCACGTCACAGTTTCAATGCAATTAATTATTACGTATAATAGACCGATTTGTTGAATTTAGGAGAATGGGAAGCGGTACTTGATTTTGATGTCTTGGTGTTGGACAAAAAATTACCCGTTTACGCTGCAATTTTGCGGAAACTTATATCCCAATGTTGCAAAAAAGCAACGACGCCCCTGGTAATTCTGTCGCTTAGATACCGTGTCGTATCCACGCAACGTATCGACTAATGGAAGGTATTTGGCTCGCCTTCGCACCACCATCTGACACAGACTACCCCCCACTCAGTCCGCATGTTGTGACGTATACGCTCGAGACAGATTATAAGTATATCTACATACACTACATACCCTATACCACACTGCTCACCATCTTCATAATAGCATTGCAACACGATTAGCACTCACCTCACATTCCCAACTATCCAAGCGAACTGATTCGCAATACGTCCTTATTATAGACAGCACAATACACATGAACTTGATTCCTATATCGTAAGTTAGTCTGGAGTGGGAATAACTTAGTTCAATAGGGATAGATCCTATGATTTTCCGTGCCAGTGGGTTTCCACCTGTGTTCTATGATACATATTATACTGTGTACTATATAATTCTGAGTGTTTGTCCGCGGTCAAGCAGAAGACGTGCCTATTCCGGGACACTGACTTGTGTACTATTAAAAGCAATGATAAAACAAAGCACACGAATACCTACATAGTTATTTTGGTATGTATGGCTTAGTTGAAAGCATAATACAGATTAATTTCCTTTTTCCTTCCTTCCAGCCTTTTTCCTGAGGACGTGATCGTTGATCTCATCCATGAGTTGCCATCAGGTGGGATTCTGATCAAACTCGAGATTTTCAATAGGGAAGATGCAAATACAGAATTTATGAGAATGTTGTCAGTAAAATGATAAAAAAGTATAAAATAAAGGCCATTACAAAGTTTTTATTTTGGTTAATATCGATTTTTAACAAAAATAATGAATTAAAGTAATGTGAAACGGAACGTATTTAAAAATAACAATCAGCGTTTAAGAAGAAAGAAAGAAAGAAAAGACGTTTATTTTCCCAAAAGCGACGCACAAAACACAAAATAATAAGGGAATAAATAAAAACTTAACTAAAAACTAAACTAAATAACCTATTGTCACTAGGACTATGTCAGGACCAGGCACAAGTCTTTGTTCACACCATAGACAAACAGAACACAGTTCCATCATCAAAAGTTCGACAGATTGTCTATGGTGCGACCGCGGCGTCCGGTGCTGCCCGTCATTGACAAGTTGACATTAAACACAAAAACAAAATAAACAATAATTTACAATAGGTACAAAAATAAAATCGAAAACATAAATTAACAAGTAAGTTGTGCGCCGCATCCGAGCAAAAAACGGTCGTTGCTCAGCGTATGCCGCGACTCTGGACAAGCCCAGAAATCACAGCGCTGGTTTTCAGCAACCACCGGTTGAGTGGCATCCTGGCGTCCCTCCGCGAGTACTTATAAATAAACAATACAATGCAGGTTAACACTTTAAATAATTAAATGAGTCAAATTAAATTTGTAATACTAATAAATAAAAATTTTCTTCTTTGCAGGAAACATAATGCATAGATGTTCGACAATACACCATACATATCCCATCATTTCCAACACAGTATGATGGCGGCCATTTGCATATTTGCTTATCTAAGTGGTGAAATTGTCATATTCCCTGTACACAACAAGAGATGAGGCGCAGAAACTGTACTGACATGGTGTTGGTGGCCGAATGAACCGAATAATGAATCGCAGGTCGATTGGAACAGCCATCGGCACTTCGAAAGAGACATGTGGAGACAAACGCAATGCCCAACCCCTTCAAAGTTTCACATACACACAGCCAACATGCCCCACGAATATAGGACGGTTTAGTGACGTATCTGCTGTTATGCCAACGAAAAGGCAACCTTATGTCTTTGAGTTGGGACAGTTCTTGACCAGTGATAGACACGAGTGACGTCATCGTCCGTTTTCGCGCGAACCTTTAAACTGTCGGTTTAAAAACGCAATTTTGGCAATAAATTATAGCGTTTTCATTTTTTATTTATGTGGTGGTCTATTCTAGATGGAGTTCTTTAAAATTAAAGCAAAAATGGAAATATTGCATGTTCCCTATTAAAGTTAATTAAAACAAATAAAAAACATCAATTGAAAGCTCTTTGTTGAATTAAATAATTTATATAGATGCATTTGGAAATATGGTAATGATTACGCAAGGGCCTAGTCGGTTTCTTTTATTAATCGATAATATTTATAAATAGAAATAGAGAGTTATTATTATCATGAAAGTAAGAAAAACCTCTGACACAATAACAACAGTGCCGGGAAAAGCTTGCTAATAATAAAATATACTTAATACCGCCCCCACTCGAAGTCGCCCACTCGATAACGCGACTTTCGTTCTACCTAGAAACGTACAGTCAATGACGAAAGTCGGCAAAGACTAAGGATTTTTATAAAATTATATAAGGACAAATATTAATTTCTCCTATTAAAAAAACATAACAGGTGTTACTTTATATTATTTTAAAGTTATGTTTTGTGGTTGTTGTTAAAGTTATAAACATAACTTTAACAACAACCACAAAACATAACTTTTTTCCAGTTTAGTTCCTGTTATGTTTTTTTTTTCAGAAACAACAACTTTTTTTACTATTTTTAGGCATACGTTTGACAACTATTTCACCGGATGTTAAGCGACGATATGTAGGAAGCTGGCCTGTTATTCTATTAAACTTCCGTGTAAAGCTAGGCCAGCTTAAGTTCAAAGGTTACATTGGCGATGTGCGGTCGACTTTATTTAACTTTTTTATAAGTATTATTGATAGGCTCGCATTGGACCACTATCTCACGTTACGGTAAGCGATGATGTGGTCGATAAAGAACCACCTAGTATACGAGTGCAGAGGTACATTTTAAAGACTGTATAGTCATAGTATAAAGAGAACCCAGTAGGTTATCTTCATACAAACGCACCGCGCGCGGCTTGTATGTGTGCGCCATAGTATCTATGCATCGACGCACGCACACTTTGTGTTAGCCCCGACTGGCGCACTGAGAAACGGGTCGAGATTTTGTTAAAGTGTGCGTGCGTCGATGCATAGATACTATGGCGCACACATACAAGCCGCGCGCGGTGCGTTTGTATGATGATAACCTACTTCCCTTCTCTTTATACTATGGTATAGTGTATAGCAGCTACAACAAACGCAAGCTTTGACGGTAATTGTTGAAGACGAAAGGATAATGGAATGAATCACGGAGGCTTGTCAGTAAACAGTTCTAAACGTAAAGGGGTTTTTGGCTTGTTAACTTTTCAGGGAACCAGTTAAATTGTAAGAAAAATAAACGCGAAGGCAAAGTTCAAAGACACGAAACTTTGAACAAGATTGGTGTTTTTCTAATATTTTTCATTTCTTCTTTTGAATTATGAGTTTTTTGGTGTTTTTGCTTCTTTTTGCAAAAGTTACTGAAGTGTGACTTGTGACGAATTACTCCCTCAATTATATCGATTATATTTAGCTTTAAATCTTGTCGTGAATCATGAGCACAATAAAGTAGGTTTGAAATTTCATAGAGATGTTTGCACGTAAAAACACCGCATCCATTTAACCAGATATAACATGAAAAAATTTCCACTTGACTTTATCCGCTATTTAAATCCTAACCTATCTGCGCTCGACAGTCACACGACTTTTTTCGATAACCCTGCAATTTCGAAGAGCATACAATCAATACGACAGCCGCTCCTGGGTGATTGCTGTTTTCAATCAGCCGGGTTGTATGTGTGCACGAATATCTACGACATTTTTCTGTGGTCGTATGCAATCGCATGCGGTTGTACGACGAGTATATTTGAGCGGAGTGAAATGAAATTCAGCGTTTAAGGAAAGTAGTTTTCCGATATGTGCTTGCGAAATTGTTGTAGAAATATTCTTGTGGAATTTTCCGATGAGTTTCATAAGTACGTACAGGACTTTATATACTATAGGTAATTTACCTGCTACATTTTGAAAATTAAAAGCTTTTGTATACTTGGATGTTGGACCAAGACCAGTTTATTTGTGTTGATATTGAAAATTCGCTGCAAAATCCGATGTTCATGTTTCATGATTTTCCTCTTTGCAGACTTTTTTATTACTAAACCATCTCAATAAACCGATACTGTAACTTTAATAAGAAACCGTTCCACGTCCAAACAAAGGCTTCCTTTTAACGTCATCATTATAAAACTATCCACATCTTCGCAAAACAATATGTACGTACGCGCTCATTCACCGAGGTGTTCCCGTCGGGAGCAGACGCATTCACGTAACTCCGAACAAGTGAACAATGCACCTATTGAATTAAACTATCTGCGACCATTGTGAGTGGTAAATACAGCGGAATATTAAATTTTATCACGCACCGTTATGGCGGAGTATTTATTTCAATCATATTGCCTACGTGTAACGACTGGAATGTAAATATATTTTTTCATGAATATACTATTCATTTTTTTTTTCTATTTTATGGGTATACTTTGGACCCGAAAGCCATATGAGTATGTTGTACAATTATTTCACGTATGTATGCGGTTGCTAGTACTTGCAAGTAAGTTGCGACACATTCCAATTTCTCTCACGTAAAACCTTGGAGTTATAACTTCAGAAACACTGTCTGAGCTCCTAAAACTTAACGTGTTCCCAACAGAATCTTCAAAACTTCGAATCTCATAAAGTTTGCAAGTCTTCTTATTTGTAATTCCGTCCGAAATTTTTCCGTCGGGTTTCCGCGCATCGTCAATAACACTAGTGCGGCGCCGACATCATATTGCGATGCACGGGGAGCGGAGCGAGCCGAGCGTTCGTTCGGAAATTGCATCCTGATGTTTTGCTCGCTTTTCCCCTCACTCGATGGCACCGAAACGCGCTAATTGCTGGCAATCTATTGCTTTTTAATGTGTTTGCAGCAATCGGGAGCTTTACTTTTCGATTATTTTTGTACGCTGGGTAAACGGTGACAATAATTTGAATTGTAAAGGACTTTTTGTGAAACCAATTCCTGTTGGGATTTCGTAATTGATGTGCTGTTTTTAATGTTTTATTGCTGCTTTTCGGTCGTGTTTTACGGTTGAGTTGATGTACTCAGTTTGACTAGTAAAAGTAACTCTATTAAATGAAAAACGTTAACTTTGGGATCAACTCTAAAATACAGCGTTGCACTTTTACTGGAAAAAATATTTTTATAATAATATTTTGATCATGATTAGGTAAGTACTTTTAATTTAAGTGTGTCTCTTTTTTACCTTATGAATTATATACAAACATAATTATGATGTGAAGCAATGCTCCTGATAGCCAGAACTTTAATATAACGTGCAGTGGCTTGACATTTCGTGCTCTCAAGGGGCTGCCAGTCACCAACGAGTATGTCTATGGCCGTAATCTATGCCCGATGCAATCCGACGTAAGTGGTATGCACGGCATGTGTTTCACATTGATTGGTGCTGTGCAGAGATATCACTCCCTGTACTTGCAAAGCAGTGCACGTGTGTGAGTTAAAAATAAATGTATAGACTGTTTTGTCAATTTATTCTCTAAATCTACACGCTACAGCACGAATCACGGATAGGTACAGGAAAATTGTGAGTTTTTGAATTAAGTATTCAAACATTACTTTAAAGTCAAATTACAGTTTTCGTAGGCGAAAATGACTCTTTCTTAGGTGTTTGAATTTAAAGTTTAAACCTATAGAAACTTAAATTAAGGTTAGACAAATTCTCAACTGTAAATTCTTTATTTAGAAATCAGGGGCCTGTTCGTGTGATAACTTTAACAAAGCGAACACATTACAGATATTAAGCTATTAACTACATACATACAGTGTTCAAATACGAGTCGCATGAAGAAGCGATGAGTCGTCGCTTAACGAGCGAACGAGCGAGCATTGCCGAGAATGGAGCGATTACGTGTAGAGTAAACCTCGCCTTTATAAGCGTATTCGGTTTTGTTATTAGCTTTGAATTAATATGTACATGGTAGTTAAGAATGTAGGGAGGAGCTCGTGGCTAAATAATAACAGCCACACGGGTCGATCTAGAAGGTTAAGCAACGCTTGCCAAGGTTGTTCTATGGATGGGTGACCATCTTAACATATCGAGTTTCCTCCGTGCCTCGGAAAGCACGTTAAGCCGTTGGTCCCGGCTGCCTTTGTAGATCTTTGGCAGTCGTTACGGATTGCCAGAAGCCAGTAAATCTGACTCCAGTCTTGCCAAGATGTACCGTGTTACCCAGTTAAAGGGTTGTGGAGGTCTGGTAGGCAGCCGCTCCACGTAAAACACTGGTATTCAGCTGAATCCGGTTTGACTGGAAGCCGACCCCAATGTAGTTGGGAAAAGGCTAGGCAGATGATAATGGTAGTTAAGAATGTATTCTTTGGTTATATAAAGCAAGAATCAGGGCACATTTTTTTGTTAGGTGATTGTATTTTTTTTTAACGAAAATTCAACTATCAAATTTAAATAACAAACTTGAGATATATGAGATATCTATTTCAATCACACTTTGTCAAGTAATTTACTAAAATAACTATTTGGTACCTACTTTAAGAAGACATTGATTTATTGCTTTGAATGCAGAAAGCATCTAAATAAAAAAGATATCAAATTGGACATGAACTATTACAAAAAAAAAATTACAATCAATATTTTTTAAAGAATGAAAACTCCTCTAGGTATAACCCTCTTTCAAAATGCACACTAATGATACCTAAATAACTAATTAGGTACTCACGAACATAACCAACCCCATACTTACTCACTGCATTACTAACAACTACCCTCCACCAGCTACACAATCGGTGATTCATACCCCAAGTCTAGACAACTGGTCTGAACTGGTATTGATCACCCACCCCCTTCTGCCGGTGACACTGCAATGAATCACCGATAAACAGATTATGGGTAAATACCCGCAGTTTAATTGCACCCCCAGTTGTAAATTTTATTTTAATGGGGTTTTTAGATAAAGTTCTCGGTGGGGTTGGAAAAGTTTACACTTTCGGGTTGGTAGGTATTTTGGTAATGATTTTTATACGGTAGTCTACTGAGAGCCTAGCACGAATATGTTGACGTATAGTAAAGTTAACGTAAGTGAATTTTCAATGTGAAAATCTACAACCACAGTATTTTGGTTTCATTTTATGGGACATACACATTCAAAAATGTGAATTTAGCATCTAATTCAAATAAATATTATGTGCAAAACGAGTATTGTAGCTATATGTCAAAAATATTCGTGCTAGGCCCTCTGTAGTCTATTTATAACTGACTACACAAAGTGCCATTCTATTAGCGAATGCGATTGTCGAAATGCCAACACATAAGGGATTGATCACGTGACTATGTCCAGCAGTGGACGTCTTTCGGCTGATATCATGATGATGATGATGATGGTGATGATGATGATCACGTGACTCGATAGCGTAGCGTTTGTCAATCCCAAACATTTGTTTTGACAATCGCCTTCACCATGCTACCGCTGCCAGAATGTCACTTGTCGTGAGCCTCTTGAAGATTGATTAAAACAAGCACAAAAATCTACATAAAAATATTGCTTAACCCATTACACAATTACAAACATATGGCCTTTTTGTACAGCCCTGTGAATCAATGGAAAATTACCGCATATCGTAATGAACGAAGCCACAAAAGATCCCACCCCCAAAACGTGGAACGCCTAAAACATAACAAGCCAACGTATAGGTTTGTGCATGACACACACATTCGTTGTCTCCACAAACAACCAAACTTTAGCTCACTGCATTCTAGGCAGTTTATTCAACAATCACAACGCTGCTTGCAAACGTACTGGTAGTCACATGATTCATAGTGCTGCCATCCATCTTGAGTTCCTGACATACTCGCTTCCTCACTTGACTACATTCACCCAACGACATGGTATGACAAATATCGTCTAGACGGGTGAACGGTCTATTTGTCGTGTAGACTTATACTTAGTTCTTGGTCCACTCAGTCAGCATTAAGGTTATTAACTCAGGCAAACACAAGAACCGCTATTTCGGTAGCCATTCTGAATGTAGGCTTGCAAATATGTATTGTGTAACATGTCTCGCTGGGGCGCGTTGATTGTTGTTTGCTACAACCTTAGGATCGAGAAGACCGCCCATTGTACATTTGTTTCTTGATAGTATTGCAGATACTGAAAATCACCCTTAATTATGACCACGTATTTATGAAACACCTTGTCGATTTAAGACTTCTAGTGGACAGTGCAGTGATAAATGTAATTATTGCAATACTAGTTTTGTGTCAATGGGTTCGCTCGTATGACCGTGGATAATTATCGAAATGGAAAACGCTCCGGGGATGAAAAGTACCTTATGTCCTATTCTATGATATGGTTTACCCATGTACCATATCATTAATGTTTCATCCTAATCCTTAGTATTATTACGGCAAAGTATTCTTGTTTATTGCGCTTTAATCTGACCCAAAAAAAAGACAGATATGCAGAAATACTCTCTGAAACACTTAACGTGCTTTCCGTGCCTCGGAAAGCACGTTAAGCCGTTGGTCCCGGCTGTCATTTGTAGATCTTTGGCAGTCGTTACGGATTGTCAGAAGCCAGTAAATCTGACTCCAGTCTTGCCAAGATGTACCGTGCTACCCAGTTAGTGGGTTGTGGAGGTCTGGTAGGCAGCCGCTCCACGTAAAACACTGGTATTCGGCTGAATCCGGTTTGACTGGAAGCCGACCCCAATGTAGTTGGGAAAAGCCTATGATGACTCTCTGAAACACACTGACAACATGTCTATGTTAAATATCAGATCTAATTCCCTGATATCATAATAAATCCACCGTAGCCAAAACTGCTTACTTATAGTGATATTATCCTTCTACAAGAAACCCGTGTTAATACACTAAGACACTTAAGTCCAATGAACCCTGACGATAATGTACAACACCTCACAAGTACTACACGCCCATCCGCGCGGCTGTAATGTAATCTGACTGCAGACGGTAATAAGATGAAAGCACTCATCACTCTTGCCTCATTTACTTGCTTGCTTGTACGGGAGAGGTAACAGCCCTTTCTAGCGAGATTCTGACGGATCTGAGGTTTCTGTTTAGTGGGTAATGGCACTTGAGTGTAGGGAGATTGTGAGATTTAGAATGGCTGTTACTGAGTAGGTTTTATTTGTGATGCTTGGGGAAAAATACGTCACTTAAAAACTAAATATGCAACCACCTTTGCTGTAAATAAAAATAAAAAAACAACTAGCAATTAAAATATCTGGAATTATTTTGGTAAGTCCATCCCGCCCCATGAGCAGGCGTGGTGATTAATCCTAGAGGCTTTTCCGTATGAGAAAATGGAGAAAACACCCTTGTCCTACAGTGAAACAGTTAAATCATAATTGGAGATTTCGTAACTAAACTTAAAAACAGTCATTATATCTTTATATATGGTATTAAAATTTAACCGAAAAGATCAAGTTTTCGAATATATAACGACCCAAATAAATAAAATCCCTACCCACATATTATATTTTAGGTCCTACGGAAATTGTAGCAAAAAGAACTGACATCTAAATTACGTGATATGATCAAAAGCGATACGCAGCTCAAAGGCGTATCCATACGCGCGTATTGTCAGATACGCTGATACATTTCATACGCCTGGCGATGACACTTTGACACGCACCTGGGCCCCAAGTCTGCTATTACAATAGTGTCAGAATGGTCGATCACTGATCTCATAATTGTTGATTTTGACAAGTTTGGCAATCTACTAACATAATAGTGTCATTATGACTTTCCAATGAACAATCACTGACACTCCACTGAACGAAATGGCATAAAATGGTAATCTCGTACATAATGACAGTCGTATGCGGTAATCTGCTAAAATTTTGACAGTTCCATCGATCAGTGACCTACGTAATTGTGTAGTCATTGCTTTTCCAGTCACTGCGCCATTCTACCGGCGTTTTATATCCAATATTTTTTGGACAAACTTCGCCCTTCATTGGTGCGGCTACTGTAGCCAAGCGCCAGGTGTCAGTGGTTTTCGAGAAACTCAATGAGAGCCGAAAGGAGAAACCGTAACTCCATAAAAACTTGGGCCTGGCGTTACAGAGCTGGATTTCGCCATAAATTAGAGCATTTAGGAAGGTTTCACGAGCCCAATTTTGACCCACTGACCAAATCAGATAATATTTTCCCATATTTTAGGTTATTATTTTTAAATACTAGTTAGTAGTTACTAGCTTTAGCTCGCGACTTTGTACGCGCATATCTCGTTTTTTTCTGTTCCCGTATAGCCTAACAATATAAAAATATTTTTTCAAATCTGACTGATTCCAGAGATTAGCTCGTTCAAACGAAAAATGCATATTTGTGGCTATATTTCCTACACTAAATATTATCAAACATTCGTCGTTATAGAGATCTAAGACTATATACTCTAGAATGCACTTGCAGCTATGCTGCAGTGCTTGCATCCTATAATGATGATTTTTTATAAAAGTGCTCAGGCTTTCAGTTTCTTTAAGCTGAAGTTTTCAGAAAACTATATTTTTAGACAAGGGCCATGTGCATCACTTCTGGCTTGCTTTTGCTTATATTGTATTTAATAGGGTGCTAACTTATATCAGATACAGTAATAAGAAATAGTATTATATTAAAATAAAAATAAAACATAGCAGTAAGTAAATCGTTTTAATCATCTTCTTCATTAGGATTATCATAATATGTGTGTAAGTAGGTTCTTCTAAATGAGGAATGTCTTGACTGTTCCGCTCATTGACAGCTGATGAAGATGCCCCAGATGGTGAGGGGCCTGAATGGAAATACCGGGATGCTCTATTTGCTCGCACCCATCAAAAGAAGCACACTTGAAGCACCCACCTGAAAATAATTTATCCACATTACAGGAAGCCATTACACAGAGACATTGTGTATGTGTGTGCCCATTTTGAAAATGACTGAATTAATGAAATCCTGCAAATGAGAAATGTTGATGTTAAGAGCTTGACTAATATTAAATACTAATTGACCTGCGCAACTTCGTTTGCCTCACAATTTTCGTTACTGTTCCGCTCCTGTTGGTCTTAGCGTGATAATATAGCCAATAGCCTTCCTCGATAAATGGGCTATCTAACACTGATAGAATTTTTAAAATCGGACCAGTAGTTCCTGAGATTAGCGCGTTCAAGTAAACAAACTAACTCTTCAGCTTTATAATATTAGTACTAGTTGACCCGCAACTTCATCTGCGTCACAATTTTCATTACTGCTCCGCTCCTGTTGGTCTTAGCGTGATGATATACAGCCTACAGCCTACCTCAATAAATGGGCTATCTAACACTGAAAAAATTTTTCAAATCACACCAGTAGTTCCTGAGATTAGCTCGTTCAAGTTATCAAACAAACAAACTCTTCAGCTTTATATATAAGTATAGATAGATAGTGAAAATAACACTCTCTATGCCCTCGTTAACAAAACTAAACTAAATAATGTTTTTCATAACCCGTGAATAAAACTAGTAAACTATTACACTCTTGCACTGTACCAGTTCTGTACTGTAAAAGTTGATGAGGACAAACTTTTTTCAGAAGACAACATCCACATTGAATAACACTCATCCGTGTCCTAGTGTCTGTTCATTTCCATCTGGTCTACTTTCATCAAGAGCAAGCTTGGAAGATGAAGTCATTTTCATTTATCTGAAACAAACAATTTTCATTCGACTATTAGGTCTAGCACTAGCATTTAGAAATAAACATCTGAGTGGCTATTTTTGGTAAACATAAGTGGCCATATTACATTTCCATTGAAGGGATGCTGGCCTCCCCTCTGAGAGAGAGAATAGGTTGTAATTGACCATACAGATTTAGTCTGGATTGGTGATGTTTTGAATTTGAATTTGTTGCACATTCTGGTTAATTTTTAAAAATAAAACCATTAAAAGAAAACTTAACAGAACCTATTACACCATTTAGTTTGTTTACATTAAATATTACGTACAAAAATGTTAAATGTTTACGATATAGAAATATCAGATACTAACCCACCCATTCCTGTACAATAGGAAGAATGATCCATTTCCAATATTCACCTTCCTATTGTATTGCAGCGTTCCGTTGCTATTCCGCAATTGATGCACAGTCTCATGATGTCGTAATTGAGAAGTAAAAAAGAGCAATAAACAAATCTATTAATTATTTGATTTTTTAATGACGCTCACGTTAAAATTCAATTAGCTCTTTGCAAAACACCGGTCGCTTCAAAACAAATAAAAACAGTCGTCGACGTCAGTAAAGTAAACAGTACCTAATGTCACTAATGTCACATTTGACTTTGACAGCAAAACGGATAAAATATAAATGAGTTTCATTACGTATTTGCTATTTACGACATTGTTACTACTTCAGATTTCATAGAGCACTAATAAATAATATGTAAAATTATATACAATAGCAATCTGGCATAAATTAATGTTCAAATTTAATAGCAGTTTTTCGAAAATTATTTCTCCAAACGGGTTTTATAATAATGGCAATACGACACTGTCATTCCACTACAATTTCATTACGAGACCACTGACATGCTACTGAACGATCAGTGAAGGATCATTAAGAATTTAGCAGATTACGAACTTTTAGCAAAATGACAATGGCATCGTGTTGGAATGACGAATTTATAAAAATTAGCAGACTAGGGGCCCTGATGTCGGTCGAATATTTATTTTGCGAACATAACGCCGGTTAAATCCTGGCCCGAGAGTGTTTGCTCCCAAAATAAGCCATCTGAAAACGCGAATATTTAAATAGCATGGAGCTCTCCTATTTGTTGTTTGCATAAATCACGTAATTGTTTTCGTGAATTAACTGATTTTATTTGATGGATTGTCTTCATAGAGAAATCAGTTTTTATGTTGTAGTTTGTGGTTGTGATGAATCGCTTCACACAAAATTCATAATTGGTAGTTTGGCTTTCTGATGAAAATAGTACAAGTTAATAAGTGTTCATATTCATCAGCACTATTATAGTTTATTAACAAGGCACCAGAAATTCGTTGCATTAGAACCGATACCAAAATATCCCCATAACGCAATCAACTCCTATCGACACAAAATCCCTGCAAGATTACGAAACGCCTAATTAAGCGAACATAATAGAAACAAAAGCAGTCCCAAAACGTTATTTTATCAAAAGCCACCTTTTGTGAAAACGTACGTCGGAAGGTATTCTCGGAAATTCGGCACAAATTGTACTCGAAACTCGCAAATCCGGGTTTAGTTTCTAATTTCGTTTCAGTGAATGTAATCGATCCACTGTTCCACGTATCTTCAGTTTATATGCGAAATCCAGCTACCGTTGGCTTGTTAAATCCCTATTCGGCACTGAATGTTACATTAGTTCGCTGGTGTTGCCAGTTCAAGCCGCCGAATGCTGCCTGTATTATCGGCGTTTAGTTTTCTCATCACGTTCGGCGTTAGTGCAGCACTAGTTTGAAATCTACTTCTGTGGGTTGCGACCTCATACCATGCTGTGTTATTTAGTGCTAATGCCGCAATAATCGTTGCGTTTTATGGACGCTACATATTTTTGCTGAAATATATTGAATCCACGCGTTCACTGAGTAAAATATTTGTCAAAACATTATTGCGAGAATTATTTACTTAAAGTTTAATTATTATTTACACAGAACCAGTTTTGGGATAATATTATCGAGACAAACATAGTGTACTATGGTCAAGCGTTTTGGCAAATGCTAGCCACGCCACTCAAGTCCTCAACTTACAACAATACTTTCCACAATCACACAGTCTGAACTAAAACACATACAAGACGTCTCATGTGCCTTTAGCGTACCTGCAATAAAAGCAAGCGACATAACTCACGTCCCGTCTTTAATCTAATAAGTAGAACAAGTCGGAGCTATTACCTAGATGAGTTTCACATTCGCTAAACAGTACTCTGTGCCAATAGTCTGGCTCCACCGCAATGCAGCCAAAAACGGTGACCCGAAGTCGCGACCTATATACTCGGATATTCGGCTATTCGGATCCGCGGATATAATAGACGATGATCCGAATTGTGAATGCGTCTCACGCTCCAATTGATAGTGTTTCATAGAGTGCGTGGGATACGTTTTTTTCTCGTTAGAGAGAATATTTTTCGGTGGAAATGTTAAATAAAAGTTTTTTGTCGTTCCGCATTCGTTGAACCGAATTCACTGGAATTGGAAAGGTCATATTTGGGCACGTTTTCAATCTCAAAGCCTTATTTAACTAAGGTCAAATAAAGACTAATGACTGCTATAAAACTTCAAAACACTCAGAGATTTCGCATAAAATATGCTGCAATATATTGTAATCCAAGAGAACAAAGAAATAAAACGTTCCCCGAGACAACAATGTAAATAAAGAAACAAGATAATAAAAACAAATAACAATAACACTAAAACATTTACGTCACTAACGTCCACACGACTGACCCACATAAGGGATTATGATTGGGACACATAACGCTGATGATCCGCATTGTGCATGAGGCTCACGTCCAACCTGCGGATACGGCGGATACCGCGGATACTGCGGCCCATCGCCACTGCACTATGCATAAGCTACTGCGCAAAAAGTTTTATGATATTCTCATAATAGAATATTCTACGGTATGACAAAAAATCTGTTCCACTTCTTGTTATATCTTTCGAGAAATCTCAGCTGAATAAAGCAGTGGTTTTGTTATATCTTACGTGGTATTTCTTCTTTATTTCCATTTCCATATGCCTGGTTTATCAGTCACATTTTTTGTGTCTATCTTGTTATTATTATTAATGTTGCAGTGTACACATTTTTTTTACTAAAGCATTCTGTACAAACCAACCTTTATGTTCAAAAAACTACAAATGGCAGTTGTATTTCAAATAAATAATATCGAATATATAAATTAGTTTAGTAAAGCTTCTGATTGCCCGATTGTTACGAATTAAATTTAAATCGTCACAATTTTTTCACATGACGAGTTCATGAACCTGTAATACACATAGGAATATTCGACATGTACATGACGAGACGTGCTGTAATGTAAATAATAAACCGCTAATGATGCTCCGGTATTGTGAGGCTGATCACGTGCCAATTATGTGGGACTCGCGAGTGCGAGTCTAACTTCATATGGGAACGATATGTGAGTATTACACAATTTTACTGAGTTATATGTTCTGTAAAGGCCATTGTAGATGAGGTGGAACTTTTACCTAATTTTGGGAGATATCCTTTAGAATGAGAACTAACAATATGTATTACTTTTGATTCATCTTTCTTTTAAGTTATACTCATAATATGCGTATCTTTAACTTATGTACACGTGAATAAGAAACTTGTACTATAGGGTTAACTATGGAGTATGATAGAAATCAACTGGCACCGCTCTTATTGGCGCCAGTTTTGATTGTATTGTATTTATTTATGAAGTTCACACTTACTTAGGCCCAAGTTCACAATCTCATTTTCACACAGGGCTCTAACTTCAGCCCTCATTTTTAGGGTTCCGTACCCTAAGGGTATCCAAAGGAACCCTATTACTAAGCCTCCGCTGTCCGTCCGTCCGTCTGTCTGTCAGCGGGCTGTATCTCAAGAATCGTAACAGGTAGACAGTTGAAATTTTCACTGATTGTGTATTTCTATTGCCGCTTTAACAAAAAATAATAAAAATCAAGGTTTATGGTACGTAACCCTTCGTGTGCGAGTCCGACTCGCACTTGGCCGGTTTTTTTTAAACTACGTACTCTTTTTAACGTCGTTTCTTAGAAGCTTCCTTAGCTCAGTATCCACGAAACCATTCCGTTACACTTCAGGTTCCATAACTCCATACCTATTCTGATTCAAGGCATTGTTTACCAGAAAATCAATAACGCCAGTATTTCTATTGACTTAGGTAGTATTGGCACATATCAGACCTTCCTATTCCAAGAAAATGATACATATTTTCCTCGGTTTCCACCTACCTATTATGAAGTATCTCGAAAGCTTTCCCCGATGAAAGGTGAGAGCAAAGAGGGATGTGTATTTTTAGATTGTCTGACGTCACTAATGTATCTATTTATTTTGTAAGGTGCTTATTGACGCACTCGGCTTCCAGGCTTAAAAAGGAGGAGGGTATTAAAAAGTCCTGTAGTAGGTAGTACATTACAAGTACAGTCGAAAATACGAGTGATTTTGTCATTGTTTAAGTCTGTTCAAAATTAATATGTTTGCTATTATCTTTTTTTTTTTTTACACTAAGAACCATTTTTTTTGGAAACATAAATTTAAAAAGTTGCCAGCGTTTTCAGGCTGGTGCACTTCTTTTAGTTTAAATATTCACGAACTGCTTGACCGCCTCATTCAGAAATTACAATCTTCATTTCACTTTGCATCATGACCCTCTAAAGTTAACTACGGAATAGTAATTTCCCAAACAACGCAAAAAAATACTAAACGAGCCTCCGTTTCGGACCTCCGTTCCGTTCCATTTTCAAACGCGAATTAATTTAGAGCACCTTCCAAACAATTTTGTAACAGCAATTAACCGTTATACTTTGCACTATAAATATTCAGAATAACCCGTCCAGTCTCATCGTACAGAAATTGCCAATTTCCTGTGCCACGGGTCCGCCGATCCATGTAGCTGTGTATACATAAATAATTTGTTTTCATACCAATTTTCACGCAGTTTTGGTTGATTTACAAGCCTTTACAGTTTTTAGTTTATGATTGGTGTTTGGGTTTCAGTCTATTGAGTTCGAAATATGAGCTTTGTTGTAAGCTGTCAGTTAGTGCAGTATTTATTGTTAGTGATTATTTTATTTGGAAATTGTTTTTCAGCTCGTTTGTTTGAATTTAGTTTGTTAGTTTTTAACTGTTCGTTTATTATACGGGTGCTGTACCTATCTGAACTGAATTGTACCTATCTGAACTGAATGAAACTGAAAAATAGTTAAAATTGTTTTATTGGCTTGTAACTTTTTTCACAGAAAGCTAAGTTATCGGCTAGTGTTCCAGGGTTTCTTTTACCCCGGAAAAGTGGTATTTGTTATATGGTAGTCAATGCTAGTTAGTAATACAATTCCATAATTTGCATTACTACTTGGTTATTTTTCATTCATAACGATCACGAGCTGGGCATGCTTTTGTTATATAACATCAATTTTAAATTGTAAGAAACTCAGTGTCAAGCTATTTAATATAACCCTAGAACTACTTATATTAAATTAACTAGGTACGTCAGGGGTTATGAAAAAATATCGTAGGTGTAAAGCAATTTCTCAAAAGTGCTACAAAAGTTACGAATAACTCCAGTAACTTGACTTTCAGACGTTTTACTATAATACTTAAAGTATGAAGCACTATCTAATAATTGTATCTTTCGTGTAAGACTTTCCAATAACAAAGTTATAAAAAAGATAGAAGAAACTTTGGAAAAGATTATTTCAGCAGAAGTCTGTGCCAACATCGCGAATTATACAGATTTCCAGGTACCTTAGTGTTATGTAACGCGAACTTTATATGAAAAACTTGTAATTGAGTTGGCACTTAAACTACTTTCAAGAAAAAATATCATATAACTAAAGAAAAAATTCAATTGGTTTTATAACAGATACCAATAAAACTTGTCAACTGAAAACATTGTTTTGTTGCGCAGAGAAAATGAAAATAGCGTGGAATGGAAATGGAATATGAAAAATAACTGGTCACTTTCAACGGAATAATTTATTATGTGAATAAAGCGCATAGTTAGAAGTGTCATTTCAACCAAATAACAATTCAAACGGCATAATTGAAATTTCATGAATTTCACTAAAACAAACCTGTAATTAATATCAAATACACTGTAAACGAAAACATAATTAGTATTACATAACAAGCTTAGGTGTCACAACACTATTATTTTGCACTACTAATATTGACACTCGTTATTGGAACGTAATTCTGTTCGGCCATATTGAATTACGCGTACACTCGCGGCCAGTGTAATTACATCTAAATTGGATTGCGTTTTTGGATAAATTTTGCGCTGGGTTAAATTTATATAGCCTGTAGTGTAAAATGGGTGATATAGATAGGCAACGGGCTTTTTCCCAGGGGTTTTCCTGCGTGGCCTGTCTAAACCAAATATTAACCTATGGAATTGCACATAATGTCAGTGACTCACGTGGTGCGAAGATTTTGTGAAACCGAACATTTTTCTGTATTAAAGTAGCCTGTACACACAGTGATAGTTTAGCTTTTTATCGTTGAAAAAGCCTGTGTTATAAGAATACCAGGCGCTGCGTTATTTTTTTTTAATATCGTAGCATAATATGCTGAGATTTCTGACCTCTCACAGATAAAATTCTTGGTGCTAGCTTTTATTAGTAATATTACATATTTTACTTTTTTGAGTGTCCTGTGCGAGATCCAAATAAAAATTTTCATACGCTTTGAAAATTTAGTTCGGATTACTCTCTAGTCTATCCCAAAAAGTCTATATCCCAGGGTCCAGCTGTCGGATACAGGTTGACAATAAAACTTAGGTACCTACGTGTTTGTGAACTACATTTGACCCAATTTTAGAAAATTAGGTTCGCAATCCAATCTGTTTCCAACATTCATACAATCTGCTGTATGATTTGTATGTCTAATTCTACCCACCGAAAATATTAAGCCTAGCCAACTGGGTGCCTTAAAATTTTACTAGACTAAAGCAGCCTTAATATGACAGCCATAAAATATGAACAATAATATAAGGAATAAAGGCAGACCTAATTTCACATAGTGCGGGTATTCACTAGGGGAACACAAAGTGATTGCAATAGCCTATTGTCGCGACGTTCTAATACAGACAACGTCTAGCTTTAATGAAGTTACGGTGGCCACTACTTGCGCCTACGTACAAAAAGCACGCTCACACGACGCTACGTATATTGTAAACTTCTATGCGTCGTACATTGTGTTTCAGCATCGCCCTCATATCATTAAAGCCTGCACGGGTGGTGCAATATCAACCTTTTTAGTACTAACCTAGTAAATTATTTTTCCATAATTTAATGTGGTTATGTCTCAGTAATAAGATTATTATGTCGTGTCTGAAAGAAAAACCAGCAATAACTTGGTTAGATGCGTGTAATAAAGCACTGTTGCTATTTATATTTTCAAGCTTTGGTATGTACAGTCTGTGACCAACATTATCTGACCCACTTGACTATTATACGCTAATAGTCAAGTGGGTTAGCTAATGTTGGTCACATACTGTACATTTGGGCATCGAACATCTGGCGGAAGCTATACAAAACTGGTATTCTATTTGCGACTATCAGTCTCATATATTTTGGACTTTTTGAAAATCGCTGATATAATGCCAAGTTATTGGTTTAGGCACTCTGGTATAGTTATAGGTAACTCTTTAATGTGTTATTGGAAAACCCAGAACCGCAGTAATTTTACAGCTATAAACGAACCTCTATATCAAACAGGGAGAAAAACTAAAAAACAACGAAGAAAATCAATTTAAATCCCAGCGGGCAGCTATTCAATTACTGGCGCCACCGATATATCGCTCAGCCAGCCAATCACTCGTACTTTACGTGATAAATTTAGGTTTTACACGAAAGCCTAGCTGTGATTGGCCAACAGTGGCTAGTGCCAGTGATATTAACTGGTACTCCAGTGATTTATCGACTGTTTAAATTGTCTATTTTAGGTGTTTGTTTTGGTGTGTATTGGCTATTGTTTGAGCAATCCAATCCTAATATATTAAACTAATTGACCCGCGCAACTTCGTCTGCTTCCCAATTTTCATTATTGTTCCGCTCCTATTGGTCTTAGCGTGATGATATATATAGCCTATAGCCTTCCTCGTTGAATGGGCTATCTAACACTGAAAGAATTTTTCAAATTGGACCAGTAGTTCCTGAGATTAGCGCGTTCAAGTAAACAAACAAACTCTTCAGATTTATATATTAGTATAGATTCTTCCATTACTAACTGATCGGGTAACTGACTACGCACCGCCGAAACTGGACGTAGAAAGCTGAAATTTGGCATGTAGGTTCCTTGGAGAGTGTAGGGGAGCACTAAGAGAGTATTTTGAGAAAATCCTACGGGAACAGGGAAAAACGGTACAAGCACGGACGAAGTCGCGGGCAAAAGCTAGTGTTTTTATAATCGTACTGTACACTGATGATTCCGCCTCTGTACATCTGTGTGCATAAAGTATTAAATAAATAAATAAATGATTCTAAGATCCTACAACCCCATCTCTTTAAAGTGAACAGGCTCCTTCTACGATACGGTACGCTTACTCCATCGTGGACTTTGTCTCTGTCATTTCTGACCTAGGCTAAAGTCAAGAGCAAACCCTTCTCAAATAAAAAAAGCGTCTCCATTGGTTATTTTGACAAGAGTCTTGTTGCGTCACTTCTTCTTCCCATCTTAAACACTAGGAAGTGTTTTAGCGTTTTTGGGGGGCTGTCTATTTGTAAACGATGACGTTCAAAACGTGCTGGTACTCATCCTAATTTGAATAAATGACTTTTGACTTTGAATTTATTATCCAAAAAAAAAGCTTAATTTGGAACTCCGTCATATTTTTGGCTTCGATATTTAATCTATTTCTCGCTTTCTCGCTATGGTACTTGACATTAAAAACCCCAACTTTTCTGCAGCCCATTTCGTTTAAGATACTTGACATTTAAAAATAAAACTCCTGATAAGGTCAGCTTGTTTGCTTCGTGGGAGTTGAACAAGAATTGAATCTTCACAAGACCCTTGTCTTGTTTCATCTTTCCAAAAAAATGTCTTCCAACTTGTTGAGTCTTAGGCTGCGTTTCCAACACTGATGTGAGAGGTTGCGAAGCGAGGGATATGTTTGCTAACCTATATAATCGCTTCATTTACCTAGCGTCGCTCAGCGCAAGCTATTCTATTAGTTATTGAAAAACACATCTCTCGCTATGCTTCAAGCGATTTTGCCATATTACTGGAATCAAGAGTAGCTCACAATTTAGAACTCATTAGTTTTAGTGTTAATACATAATCCGTGGTGCTTGGCAACTGGGCTAAACTCAGTTGTATATGTCCCTTGGTGCCCATTGGCCTAGCTCTATTCTGACTCCTACTTGATGAGGAGGGAAAGTAGAAATTATACTCGTATAATTTTTTTCCTACTCCACCGCTGTACTTTTCTGATTAATTTCGTTGCGGGATCCAAGAGAAATGAATCGTTTCTCCGGGACTCGTCGGGCTTCATTGGCTAGGTGTTTTTTGGTGATCGCTACCGTTGATCCTGGCTTTCAGAGTTTCAGTGGTTGGGATTGTGTGGCGAGCTTGTCCCAAAAAAATGAAATCTCTCGCTATGCATCCTCGCCTAACTCAGTCTTGTAGGTACCGCAAATTCCTGCCTGCGGAGGTGTTATAAACTCTAACACAAAACTTAATTATCTTCCTTAAAATCTTAGTTCTTATTACAAGAAGCTCTTCATGGTATGAAGTCGTTTAAGTTTATAAACTGTATCGCAAACTCAAGGAGCTCTATTCATGAAAGTGATGCCGTTATTGGCATGGAATATATTGCCGTTCAAAATTAATATGCAGTACCATAACGTTTGTGTTCTCTCGTGGCCCCGTGCAACTTCCAACGATATTAGCTTTGAGAGAACAGCCATTGTTGACGTCACGACTGGTTTTTTCTGAGTGTTCATCTGTTTCTGAAAACTTTTTATTTGCGTTTCTAGTTTCACAAATACTAATGACATTTTAAAAAGCGATAAAACCCCAAACAAACGAACAACAATTTGTACTCTGCCCATGACAGAATGATAAATAACAAATTGTTACTTGTTCGAAAGTCACAAAGAGCTCGTGATTAAATCATAACTTGAACACTTTCCACCTCAAGCGAGGTCACCTTTAATTGAACCAGAATATAAAGGGCATTTTCATTAAATTTTAAATCTCTCACAGGTAAAATATGGAATTGATAATCTAGGGTCGGCCTAATTTAAATTATTTAGATGTGAAGGATCCTTTGATTAGAGGTCGTGTCGACAGCATACTGACGGTATGAAAATTAAATTAATACCTGGTAGTTATTTTAAGGAATTCTTGAGGCTTTTGACGCGTTCTGATCAAAGACATGACGCTAATGAAGACTGAAATATTGTGTTATATTAAATTATTTACCTCTTGGAAGAGCTCGTGGCTAAATTATAACAGCTGCACGGGTCGATCTTCAAGGTTAAGCAACGCTTGCCGAGGTTGGTCTGTGGTTGGATGACCGTCGTGTGGTTGGATGCCGAGTTTCCTCCGTGCCTCGGAAAGCACGCTAAGCCGTTGGTCCGGGCTGTCATTTGTAGATATTTGGCAGTAGTTACGGTTAGTCAGAGGCCAGATAATATGACACTGGTGGCAGATTATAACTGAACTGGGTAATTTATTTATTTAGCGTCTGGTCTTAGCGTGATGATATTATATAGCCTAAGGCCTAGGCCTTCCTCGATAAATGGGATATCTAACACTGAAAGAATTTTTCAAATCGGACCAGAAGTTCCTGAGATTAGCGCGTTCAAGTAAACAAACAAACAAACTCTTCAGCTTTATATATTAGTATAGATAGATATAGATAGATTTAAATTCAATTACTCTCTGCACTAATACCCAGTTAGGTAATGGGTTGTAGAGGTCTGGTAGGCAGCTGAATCCGGTTTCACTGGAAGCCGACCCAAATATAGTTGGGAAAAGGCTAGGAAGATGATCATGTGTTTTTTTTTGTGTGGTTGGATATTTGTTACTCTTTTACGCAATAACCTCAGATTTTTTATCTACGTATATGGACTTCACGCAAACGAAGCCGCGGGCAGAAGATAAAGTATTTTTGCTTTTAACTTTTCCTTAAATACCAGGGTTAGACTTATGAAAAGTACAGCCAGCAAAGCTATTTGGTATACAGGCAAAAAAATATTTTTTGCCCACTGCACAGCCAATATTTATTTCCCATGTGTGCATTATAACTTTTTCAGCTTATGAAATACTTACGAGGGTGGTGTACAATAATTGTCCACTCAGCACATTCACAACATTGTTTAAAAGTAGTTGCAAGTTAGCTGCCTGCATACCGAATAGCTTTGTTGAGTGTACATTTAACTTGTCCGGGATAAAGAACACCTAGCTGATAGGTAAGCGACCTCACAAATTGCTGTCTTAAATTCACATATATATATATACGACCCAACTTTCAGAGCCATCGAACCAATTCAGAAGTTAAGCTCCCGGCTACGAAAAAACTAACTTAGCATAATATGTTTAGTGACAACGAAGTCGCGTACTTCTCCTTCTTTATGTCTCATGAATATGTATTCAAGAGCCGCCGTATAAGAAACAATAGTTTACTAGTTCAAAGAAGTTTAATTCAAGGATAGTATTGAGAGTAAACGCTATTCATTAGACTCTTTTAATTATGTAAAGTGTTTACCTGCATTGTATTGTTTATTTATAAGTACTCGCGGAGGGACGCCAGGATGCCACTCAACCGGTGGTTGCTGAAAACCAGCGCTGTGATTTCTGGGCTTGTCCAGAGTCGCGGCATACGCTGAGCAACGACCGTTTTTTGATCGGATGCGGCGCGCAACTTACTTGTTAATTTTTGTTTTGTACCTATTGTAAATTATTGTTTATTTTGTTTTTGTGTTTAATGTCAACTTGTCAATGACGGGCAGCACCGGACGCCGCGGTCGCACCATAGACAATCTGTCGAACTTTTGATGGTGGAACTGTGTTCTGTTTGTCTGTGGTGTGAACAAAGACTTGTGCCCGGTCCTGACATAGTCCTAGTGACAATAGGTTATTTAGTTTTTAGTTAAGTTTTTATTTATTCCCTTATAATTTTGTGTTTTGTGCGTCGCTTTTGGGGAAATAAACGTCTTTTCTTTCTTCTTTCTTTCTATTTGCACATCATCTACCTAGCCTTTTCCCAACTATATTGGGATCGACTTCCAGTCAAGCCGGATTTAGCTGAACACCAGTATTTTACGAGGATCGGCTGCCTACCAGAACTCCACAACCCATTAACTGGTTAACACGGTACTTCATGGCAAGACTGGAGTCAGATTTACTGGCTTCTGACTATCCGTAACGACTGCCAAAGATCTACAAATGACAGCCGGAACAAACGGCTTAACGTGTTTTTCGGCACGGAGGCCCGAAACTCGGTATGCTAAGATCACCCATCCACAGACCAACCTTGGCAAGCGTTGCTTAACCTTGAAGATCGACCCGTGCGGCTGTTATTATCTAGCCATGAGCTCCTCGCTAAATACCCTTGCTACGATGCAATAAAGGAAGCCTCTGAAAATTAAGAGGTGGATGACGCCGCTATTTTAAAAGAAACACGGAATATTTTCAGAAAGCAGGTAATTTTTTATAAGTTCCAAGTAACGAACTTTTGTTTAAATACGCTTAGATGTATGTAATGTTCTCAAATCATTATATCATAATCATGCTCTCAAAACATGAAACAATTTCCTCCAGATAATTTCAATATGTAGGTACTCGTTTAAACTTTATTTGTTAGTAGTAATCGTTTTCTCAATTAATTTGTTATTATTAAAATTGAGTAGGTACAGTATTGAGTAGAGTTACAAATCTCATTTAAATTCAATCTACTAATACCTACTACATTGTGTATGGTATCGGCCGCTGCCGTATGGTGTCGTAAAAGAAATTATTCTTTTACGGCACGGTTTTAACTGACTCACCAGAGAATGGGCAGCAGCGTTCTCTGTAAAACGCAACACCACCGCCTGCCAAGCGTGGCGATTATGGCAACCCCCCCTTTGGGGAGGCCTATGTCCAGCAGTGGACGTCTTTCGGCTGTAATTATGATGATGATACCTGATGAATTATTGATGAACATTATCCCAACCCAAATGACATTGAATTCAGTAAAAAATCCAATATTGTTATAATAAAATAAAAACACACACCTTAAACAAACCTTAAAATTGTTTCCTAGGGGAGTTCCGACAAAAAAAAATCTAATTTGCCCTATGTTTGCAATGTTTAATATTCTAATAGCGTCGTTGCCTCTAATATTTCACATCGCCTGCTGAAGCCGTTCCATTTCATGTAATATAAAATATGTTTTATTTCTCATAGCTTGGCTTCTAGGAAATGTTACTTGAATGATAAGATCTTACTTTAGTTTTTTATAATATAATTTATGCCACGGAAAAATAACCTTAATGTGTTTAAAAGAGTATTCAAGGTAATGTTACATTCGTTCAGAGGGTTATAAATATAGCATGCAGGCTGCAATTCGATAATCCAGCTCAATCTTTCAGTTCTGGCTAAAGATGCACCATAAAACGTATTCTGCATCATGTGAGGATTTCTCCATCATAAAATATTTTGATTTAAAATATACTATTTAAGTTCAAGTACAAACTTTTCAATAACAATAACCACCAAGTTACTGAACTAAAGATTCCCTGAGGAAACCGAATTTCTCCGACAATGCTCGTATATTGGCTCACACTATAATTTAGATTGCATTACCCATTGGCGCAGCGCAACAATGTAGAATAACTTCTAAACCGTTACGAACTCACATATTGTTTACTGCTATCGGCTATTTGAGAAATAACTACCGTTACTAATTGTACCGTTGAATAGCCAGATATTTTAATTGCTAAAAGCCAACATTTTTTCCCCAAAGCCGTGAAAAGCCTACGCGATAAACCGTACATAAGTACTATTTGCGCCTTTTTTTAACTACCTCAATTTCGTTGCCATTAACACGGCACGGAATCAACAGAGCCACCATATTTTTATAGGATTACGAAAACTCTCGCACGTGTTTTATTTTATTTTTTTGTCGTAAATTAAAAAGTTTGTTCAAACATCCTCGGTGGCTGACACATCGCTGTGTTAACCTTAGGGATTGTAGCTCCCTCATAAAAATGTTCGATTCAAATCGTAGCGTCTCCCTTGTCCCTCGCCCCCAACCCCTAGGGGAGGCGCCGTGCGCGCGCACACAAAATCAATACGGTCCGTGTTACGTACAAAATATACGGTGGCAACGAATAGAGATGTCATGGTCAGCTTATCGATATTAATTAGTTTCGACACTTTAATAGTGGCCGTAAAAATAGCCGGGTGTACTTGGCTTCATTTATTTGTACAGTGATTTTCAGTTCAGCGGCCCGAAATAAAAGGCTAATAGATTTTGCTCTGACGTTCGGATTATATTTCTCACAGAATTAGTATTCTTTAGCTGTTCTCTGTTAATTGAATTAGCTTCGCTTATTACTATTGCTAGTAATTTTCGCGTAATTTACGACTTTGCTTAAGAAAACGTTGTTGATTTATGTTGTTATTTGTATTAATTCTACAGAGATTTGGGAATTCTTTTGCTGTAAATAAGATAAGAGCCATAAAAAGCTGAAGTATATTTCTGAAATACGGATAAGAATACAAATAACGCAAATAGGTAGTATACGGTGAACCCTATCACTTACAAACTATCCACCAACACGGGTGTTCATTACATGTTAATGAAAACAGGGCTCCTATCAATAACGCTGTCGCCCGAACACTTAGCGCTGAACAAACCGTAATATAAACTAATAGACTTATAATAGGCACGTGGCCGATTGAATTATCGATGTCCCAGCGACAGGCGACCCCATCTCTATTGACACCACTCCACACACCATGATTAATGACCAAATTTGCACGTTTTACCACGACAATTCCTATTTTGAATTTGTAATCCAATAATTTAAATGGTATTTGCAAATTAAAACGTTTTGTTTTATTCAATAGAGGGGGAAACTTAAATGCGATGGGATCGCCATCTATTGAGCGTTGTGAAAAGTTTTGAACAAAGCATTTATGTTGGAAGCCTGTTTGTGACGTGACTTCTCCGCTGTTATTAGCCCGTCGAGGCTTTTATCATATTTAGTGCTCGGTTCGCATTCCCTCGGATTATAAATTGTCAATTAAAAGTACTCTGTATTTGAATTGATACAGCAGTAACATGAAATTGTTCGCCAATACCATTATAGGCTGATAATTGCAGGACAATACGAAAAGGTTTCAATTACTGGGTACCTAAATTGCCTATTATTTTAATGGGTACGGTCATTATTGTCACTGAAAGTTGCTTTTGAGAGTAAATTGAGAGTTTCAACAAATATATTTGAAGCAAACATTTTCCGTTGTTATTAAAATGTCTAATTATAAATTTCGCTGTTAATTCAGTCGGGTGACTTTTGGAAACAAACGATAACAGAAATGGCGAGAGATCTCATAAAATCCAATTAATTTAACGGGGAGTGTCGCTTTCGTCGAGACGTGATTAAAATAACAAAAAAGATCCATTACCCGCTATCTTCGGGAGTGGAGTCGACTGTTGGCTTCAAGAGCGAGTATTGAACTGAATTATTCGTGATATACGAACGTAGATATGTCGGTATTGCTTCCGTGCCACGAGCACGTTAAGCTGTCGGTCTCCGTTGTCAGGCGAATACCTATGACAGTCGGGTGGGTTGAAGCCTGAAAGTTTGAGTACCGATATTCAGATAGCAGTATACCTAAAGGTACAGGGTGTATTTTTTAAATGGATGTTGATCGCCAAATCCGAAAATATGAGGAATACCGAAAAATTTTCAAAAGAGTTTCAAGAGAGCAGCTTAATTAGTTGTCAGCAGTATTCATTAGTTGGCAATGGCTAAATACCAGCCCCTCCATTCAATCTTGTTGTCTCGTCAAAATAAAAGCCAACTCTAGTTAATAAAAACTTAAGCTGATGATAAAACATAATATCCTGACGTTTCATTACAAGAAAGCAGCTACCCTCATAATACCTTTTGACAAAATGTAATATCATTCTGAAAAGTTGTAATAGTGTACGAGGGAGAGGCAATAACGTCTTGAAATTAAAGCCGGAGATTTTAAAACTGTTGTGTTCTGTGCTTCGAGTATACCGAGAACACGCTGTACCTACATTCTGTGTTTAAAGTACACCGAGAACACGTAGTACATTTTCTATTGCGACTTTTATACTAACGCTGCTGTACGAGTATATTGCCTGGAGCAGTTGTGATGTGCGTTATATGATGTAGGGTAGTGTATGTTCGTTTTACAAGGAAAAGATGTGACATTTTTTTAATGGAACTATCAGTATCTTTTATGCGACATAAGGAAAGTTTAAGAGATTCTGTTTACGACTAACAAATCCAATGTTTTGTTTCATCCAATGTTATATTGACTTTGATGTTGTAAAACTTCATACGCGTGGGCATTTGTAAAATTAAATTCTTGGCTCCATAACGTCAATCTCGCCTCCTTATAACAAAATATCTGAAACTACGACTGAAAACAATTTCTTGTCTCAATATTCCGATAAATAGGTACCTACTTTTCTTATTCTTTTCATATTATCACTGGCATTAAACTCCCTTGAAAGGAGTCCTCAAGTTAAAAATAAACGACATTGTACCACATTGTAGCCTCCAGAAAAAGGTAAAATAATCCGCAGTCAGTTCCCCAAAGGCGGCACTTTAGTTAAAAATAAGTAAAAGTTGAGTTATTTCGCGGGTACAATCTAGAGTGTTAATCCGGGTGACAATTGGATTTCCTCCGAGTGGTACGCCCGGTAGGCCGGGTGTTGTGAAACGGATAATACAGAAGGCTCATCTTGGTTCTTTTCGTTGGAATATACGGATAAACTACACATTTTTAAAAAGCTTTAGTTGTTATGTGGGATATTGCCATTATGAACCCTGAGGGCCAATTCTTCTAATTTTGAATCGTTGTTCACAATCGCATTTCAATCGCGAACTGTCAAAAAAGCCTTCATTTCTATACATTTTTGACAGAAATTAGTAGAATTGGCACTCTGCTCTACTTCAGTTAGGGCGGCACAATTAACCGAACGTAACATGTTCACGATTATTGAAAAATCTAAAATGAACAAATATTACAGAAAAGTCTCGTGGTCAATCAAACATTATCAATCAACTCTAAATAATTATATTTTACTTTTTTAAGCTTTCCTACATATTTGCAATTTAATTACATTTATGAGCGCTTTGATGAGACGATTGTCTGTACCTACGAATATCTAATACTAATTAAGAGCCTATTTTTTTATTAATTTCGGCACCCATAAGATTAAAATAGAAAATTTAACCTAAAAACTTATAATGCTCAATGGAGGAGCTCATGGCTAAATAATAACAACCGCACGGGTCGATCTTCAAAGCTAAGCAACGCTGGCCAAGGTTGGTCTGTGGATGGGTGACCATCTTAACATACCAACATGGGTGACCTCCGTGCCTCGGAAAGCACGGTAAGCCGTTGGTCCCGGCTGTCATTTGCACATCTTTGGCACTCGTTACGGATTGTTAGAAGCCAGTAAATCTGACTCCAGTCCTGCCAAGAAGTGCCGTATTACCCAGTTAATGGGTTGTGGAGGTCTAGTAGGCAGCTGCTCTACGTAAAATACTGGTATTCAGCTGAATCCGGTTTGACTCTAAGCCGACCCCAATATATTTGGGAAAAGGCTAGGCAGATGATGATGACTCAATACTCGTTCAAAATTAAGAGTCAATATAGGGAGCGTATTTTACTGTGTTACTTGCGTTAAACTCAATTACTAACTTGTTACATTCAGCTGCTGAATAGTTTCATTTCGAGTACCTATGCAACATTGTCCAGTCTTCAAATTTGCATCATAGTGATCTCTATTCTCTTAGCCAAAAGGTCGATATCCGAGGTTAAACAATTATGAACGGACTGTAGCAACTCTTCTGTATTCACCTGTTCAGTATTCCATGCCGGGAGTACCTACCGGTAGTGAGGGGCGCGTGCCAAATCTGCCGCTTTCCGCCCGAGGTGATATGGTTACGTTAAATACTTTTAAGGGACTGTTATTCAATCAGTGACAGCAATATTGACGAGGACTGTATGCGGTTTGTTCTGTTTGGATTTCGGTTGAGGGTCGAGGGGGTTGAAAGCTTTTGTTTTGTTTAATTGATTACAGTTTTTGATACTTTGTTTGTTACCGTGAGATATGGGGTGACTTAATTCATTTGCAGATTTAAATGGGAAGAGAGAAATAAACGTGAATAACTTTTACCAGAAACAAATACTTTATCATAATTCGCTTCTTTGCTTCAATAACTTGATAACTCGAACGATTCATTATTTTTTATGACGTTTTTTGGAAACATTAAATCGGAAACAGCGGTTTTGCTTCAATAATGTGATAAGTCCTACAATTTTTTTTTTTTTTTACGGTTTTTAGCAAAATAAAATCGGTCACGGCGGTTTCAATTATTATAAAATAAAAAAAATAAAAATATGTGTTGTCGGACTTACCACGTTATTGAAACAAAGAGCCGATATAAAGTTGGTTGCTATTTATGTCAAATTGTTATGTGTAACACAAAATAAGACGGTGATATGTATACGACATCCAAAACGGTCGACCGCTGACTACCCAAGATACGAGCATGTCTCAGTTTGGCAGTCGTTGTCTCAGAATAGAATGCTTCTGTACATTCACTTCACAAAACAGATATATTTTTTTTTTCTTTCTGGTAAAGCTTTTGTACTTTTTGGAGATTAACTTATTTATTATTATTATACTATTATTACTATAAGATGTAAAAAATGGTTTATATATTGTGAATTACTTGATCACAAAATTTTTTTGGCCACACGTTTAAAGCCTCAGTCATGCCTCAGTTTTCGAGTATTCTAGAAGGAATTTTTAACCGTAGAGCAGTTTTGTCCTTTTCTGAGGAGCTCGTGGCTAAATAATAACAGCCGCACGGGTCGATCTTCAAGGTTAAGCAACGCTTGCCAAGGTTGGTCTGTGGATGGGTGACCATCTTAAAGTACTGACTTTCCTCCGTGCCTCGGAAAGCACGGTAACCCGTTGGTCCCGGCTGTCATTTGCACATCTTTGGCACTCGGTACGGATTGTCAGAAGCCAGTAAATCTGACTCCAGTCTTGACAAGATGTACCGTGTTACCCAGGGTAAAGGGTTGTGTCGAAGCGGCTGCCTACCAGACCGGTAGGCAGCCGCTCCACGTAAAACACTGGTATTCAGCTGAATCCGGTTTGACTGGAAGCCGACCCCAATGCAGATGATCAGTTTTGTCCTTTTCTCTCCAGGCTTGGTCTAACATTATCCAAAATAAAAACGTAGTCGGTCTCACGAAGTTGCTTCATCGTCCAAGTCCTTACACAGTGAATCAACTTCCATACTTACAATATGACTAATTGTTTAAAAATCGAATCGGAAAAATTCAGAATCAAAATCTTCACTTACAGAAACGCTATCTAACCGCAGAACCATCCTACCCTTGACACACTCTCATCTATCAACCGCGTCTCACCGTTCGAGCACAACTCTGATGAGCTGCATGATGTATCATCATTAATCACGATGACTGTCTCAGTGCTATGATATACTGGTACATCGGTACCTACGTGTGATAGACTGTAGAACCTATTAATTTGTATTATTATTAACTGCCTCAACAGTTAATAATAATAATGTTCATTGTTGTTTATTAGTTGGTACCTGTTTATGTACTCGTATCTATATTTTGTTAGATATTGTTTGACATATTATCTCGATAGATGGGACCTGTTAGGCATAGGCTTTTAACGCGAAGGAAGTCGAGGGTAAAATATAGTTTAACATAAATCTGCGATTGCGATTTAAAAGGAATTTTATCTAACTTACTTAAGTAAGAGAAAATATTCTCAATATAGTGCTACGTTTATATGTATCTTTTCACAATTGTAAAATATATAGGTACAAACGAGTATAAGGATGAAACCACGTTAATTGAAAAGATTTGCTTTCATTCAAATTCAACTAACGTTTTCTCTAACTCATTGTCATGCAATATTATTTCCAAATGTTGGTAATATTTTTTTTACTTTCTCGGGTCCCTCTTCTTAGAGACCCGGTCCTTTGGTAGGCGTACGAGGGGCCGAAACCAACTCGCAGAGGCCTCTTTAGACATTATAAATGGAATGGGACACCAACCGACGATTATCCCTGTATGCACTGTGAAAGTATACCCAAGGACAATCCCCGGTTGGAGCAGGACTATTGCAGAATATGGAAACAAAAGATGAAACGCTATGGGTTTGGCTGGTTTAGTGGACTAATAATCGTTTACTATGGAAGAACTATTGGCCCCTGCCTGACCATTGACAATTAAAACGGCTTTAAAATGGCAGGGGGTGACTTGCACACTCAATAAATGGGCCCCCCGAAAAGGGTCGCTGGCACAAAGTAACGTAGCGCCAAGGGGGCAACATATCCTGAGGTGCTAGAGGAGTGGAGAGGTATACCACGGCTATCAGGACAATCCCGGAAGTACGGTCAAGATCCCTACCAGCACCTTACTGGATTATACATCCTTCTCCCGAGCACGTTTGCTCTTGCGAATCTCCACTCAGACCGGCCGATTAAGGCAAGAAAGAGGTGGGAGCTCTGTTCCTCGTCAGTTTTCACCCCGGCCAGCCAATAAAGGCAAGCCGGAAATGAGGAACAAGAATTCTCCCTGGAGATCAGGTCCGTGGGGTCGCCAGTGCCCAACAGTTCGCCACAAAACTGCCTTGCGGATGGGTAATATTTATTATTATGTTGGTTCGACTGGAAGCCGACCCCAATATAATTGGAAAAAGGCTAGGCATATTATGATCACCATAATTTATACCAAAATTCAATTAATCAATGAGGTACATTAATTATAATCTTTGCTCAGCCAGTTATAGGCTCAGTTATAGTAGGCGGGAAGTTATCTAATATTAGTAGGAGGATAGTTACAGCTGAACCAACTGTTATATCTGAACTTTAGTTTAACAATCTACAAACTAAAGCACTTAAACAATATTAGTTGCCGTGTACGATCGTGACTGGCCAGAAAATGGGTAATAAATAACTTTTGATGGAACTATACCTAGAAAAACCTAAAAAAAACTCCAAACCTAAATAAATAAATAAGCTATACCTAGTAACAAATAGCACTTTTGTATAGCAAATACTTCTTTTTTCAATCTGAGTTCGATCCCAAGGTAGAGCAAACTGTTGTTGAGGTTTTTTTTCAAATATAATAAAATGAATAGATAAATAAATAAATTAATATCGTAAAAATGGGTCAAAACAATCAAAACTTAAAGGTGATTTATGCTTTGAGATGGTTTGGTTTAGAAGTTACTATAAAACGCCCCTGCCCATCCCTTTACAGGCGTGATATTTAATTCACCTTCTTCTCTGTTTTTGACAAAAACTTTACTATCAACAGTTGCTACAAGTATTAAGCACGAGCTTGCTTCCGACACTTGTAAGACAGCTAAGTTTTAAGACCTGTTCAACCTAGTCAGGCACTCGGGGCACTTCCTAGAAGTTTTAATACTGTCTGAAAGTCATTCAAGGAAGTATCAACCTTATAACAACGTGCAGCAGAGTTATCTGGTCCAGTGCCTGTTGTAGGTTATTTAACTGCATTTTTTTACATTTCTCAAAACCCCTGTTTTTGTAAGGATGGGAAATCATTAAAAGACTCCTCCCGCTCTGGGCTAAGCAGGAGGGAGTGTCAGACTCTTACTGACTAAAACCCATCCGTGTTCTTCCTAATGACCTTTGCGTTTCAGGGCCGCGGTGACTCTTTCGAACCAATTCAGCGACCCTGGCAGATTTCTCAAAACCTAGAGAGCAGACAACATGCAGTTAAAAATATTGCTTAAAAATCTAAAAACAAGACGTGTGGCACTCGGAGACTGCCGCGGTAAAGCTATTGCATAGCATTTTTTATCAACTTATGCAATTATAATTATATATTTATTTTATTTATGCAGTATTTTTTTTTTCTTTGTTTTTTTTTCTTTGATATTAATTGAAGTTACACTTTGAGCTAAAAAAAAGTAAAAAGTATCACCGCTGTGCCGGTCGGAGTGGGGGGTGTTAGGTTTTTTTCGTTACGGAATTTCTGGATTCGGTCTCCACGCTCAAGGCCCGCGATAGAAGCTATGCAATAGCTTAAAAAAATGGCAGTGTTGTCAGACTATTGAAATCTGGGATAAACAGAGAGCACTAATGGCGTGTAACGTCACTCACAAGTCCCGCCATATTGAATTAACGCCATAAATTACAAACGATATTTTGTGTGACAAGGATAGAAGAATAACTTCAAAAGCGTATAACTTATCTGTTTTTTCACCAATTTTATTTTATTTTTTCACCAATCGTACTGTTTTGACACCATCTATCAAATTAGTATTCATTCATGTATATTTTGCATAGTAATCAATTGATGGCCCGTTAATCAGGCTCTGGGCTGGCAAGCATGTGCGTGCACATGTGCATGGAGCCAATTAATGTTTATTTTTGTGTGGTTTTATAATTTGGTTTTTACTAACTTAGGCTAAGTTCATACTAACACTATATGGTTCTCTTGGTCCGAAATAAAATTTTTGAATTTGAATTTGAAAACCCCTATTGAAAGTACGGAAGTCACAAACAAATTGAAAGATCTATTTTTTTTGTCCACAAAAAGCGCCGCCTTGATCGGGACCGATAAGTTTGCTGCACAATATAATATTGAGACACAAATCTTCTCGGGTATAAATTCCCGGCGCTAAGAGTTCTGTCTACCTCCTATAATTCACACATACACTCGAAACTTCATAGTCATGACCAAAACTAACGCTTGAGCTCGCCAAGTTTCTATAAATCAATTGGGACAAACTGTTTCACAGTCGAGCACCTATATAACTACGTATACACACATATATACAAGTAAGACAGATAGGTACATAATACCGAAGTTTCAACAACTTCGTCGGCGCCCGGGGAAAGTGGTGAAAGGCGGTATCTACACTACCTACTAACGCTTAATAGATAGATACAGGTACAGAAGGTTTATTCCCTTTGATTCTATACGATGAGCGGTAACGCACGCATGTGTTTCACGTACAGCGACAGACATTAAGAAAGAACAACAAGAAAGAAAGGAATCTTGTTGATAAGTCACCAAGATTCCTTTCTTTCATTCTTGTTAATTAAGTCTTATGCTAAGGCATAAGACTTAATTTTAAAACAATAACATAGTGTGTCTTAAGGTTGCGCAAAATAGGTACGCAAATTAAGTCTTATGCCTTGGCATTGGGAATTAATAGGGTTATGGATGGGTCTTGGCATAGGGTTGTGGAATTTGTTCGAAACGAAAAGCGCAGTATGAGAAACACGGATGGGTTTTAGTTAGTAAGAGTCCGACATTCCCTTCTGCTCCGCCCAGAGCGGAATGAGTCATTTGATGATTTCCCATTGTTAAAAAAATTAAGAATGATCTTGGACACTCGTTACAGGTAAGCAGAAGCCTGAAAGTCTGATACTCGAATCAGTCTTGCGCATCAGTAAAAGGGTTGCGGAAGTCAAATAGGCAGTCTAGCTGTCACCCCATAATAAAATACTGGCAATCAACTGACATTAGTTAGCCTGACGCCGACTCCATGATTGTTGGAAAAGGCCAAGCAGATGATGAGTCTAAAACCGCCATACGCAATGTCTAGCAGGCGTTCACTATTGTCGGTTGTCGGGCGCGGATTTTAATCGGGTAGTCGGCGCCTCTGTCAAATCGGTGTCGGACAAGTGTGAATATCTTCATATAAAATGTTCTGCCACTGCTACATCCGATTAAAATCCGGGACCGATGGCCAACGAGTGGGAACGGGTTTGCAAGAGCGAATTTCACCAACGAAACTGATCGCGATCAATGCTGATCGCGATCACAAACCACGTTTACGAGCTGTCAGTGTCGTTATTTTCTGTGGAATATTGACACTGGTCTTGAACGCAGTTCAGATTTACTGATCGCGATCAGTCAAAATTGGTGAAACCGGCCCTAGGTGTGCGTGTGTTGGCCTTCGCTTGTTGTAAATACGATCAACCAACCTTCTGTACCGACCTTTTTCATGCTACTACAAATTGTTCCTGCAAAATGCCTCCGAGATGTAAAGCCTCCATGGTACCTGTACACAACGTGGTAGATACGCAAATATACTTAACGAAGTGGAAGTTTAGTTGATAAGTTTTATGCCTGTACCGTTAAAGGGAATTTGGGATGCTTGAAGTGCGTCTTTCGAGCGTAAATGAAGATATGGTTTGAAAATGTAAAGGTATTTATCGAGGTTGGGCTTTGAAATCTGCTTTATGATGGATTTACTTTATCATTCTCCGACAGTTTTGGGACAAGATAATTTTTCTTTTCCTATGAATATAAATTGCATAGACAAAGAAGCCTTGCGTGTTCCAAGGGAATGATTCAGTGGTCCTGAAACCCACAAGAAAATTAATCGAAAAACACGAAGGAGAGGGATAGAAAATGAGTTCTCGCTTCCTTTGGCATTGAACATCAGTGTATTTCTGAATATTATGATTGCCCTCTTCAAACACAAATAGAATGATGGCCTCAGAAGCCGTATGAGTGTCCTTATAGAGGAATTCGGTTCGATGAGGCATCAAGTACCTTTTAGGAGAGCAGACACGATTCAAGACTGCATTATGAACGACTATCACTTTGAAAACAATCAATGATGTACGTACACAACACACTCGCTACAATATAGCTTTTATTTTACAGGTTATCTTTAAGCCCGTTTCTGTCCCACTGCAGAATAAAGACTTTTTGAGAAATATTTGGTTCTGATGTGGGCTCAGTTTTATTATACGGGCTTGTACAGATTCAATCAGCAACTTCACCCGTGTGGAAGTCGGTAATCATCCCAAGGGAACATACTCCCGGGATAAAAAGTATCATATTCAAGCCATTGTCAGCCCGTGTGCCAAGTTTCATTGAAATGGTCAAGCAATTTGAATGAAACTTGGCAAGTTTCATTGAGATTGTCAAGCAATTTGAATGAAACTTGGCAATGGGTGGGTATGAATGGAAATGGGTAAAAGGCAACAAACAGACAAACGGACAGACATTATAATATTAAGTAGTATGAATTATAATTTAGCTCCTCCGGCTTCACAAACTTTAACATTATTCAAGTTCGAAAACATCGTTGTTTCGAACAGCCTATAATCACACAGAAAGTCAAGTTACCCGTAACTTTTAATCCAGAATAAAACCTCAAGTAAAGCCAGAATATACATGCCAACATACATACACAAATCCTATATATTCTTCCTTTAGTTTGAGAGAACTTGGTGTGAGCACATATTGGGCAAACTTGTCAACTTTGTTCGACGCTTGGAGGCTCGAAACTTTGGCGTGACAAATACACAAACCCTGTACTGATGAGAAATCAATAGCTTTAACGCGCTTTTTTTGTTTTCTTTTGGCACGTTACGTTTAGGGATGTCATTTTGACGATTTTTGAGTAATATCACTACAGACAATATCCCCTACCTCGTGTTTTTCTGACCGCCAGAAAATCAAAAACTTCTGAGCGGATTTTCATACAGTTTTCACCTATGGGTGGTGTGATTTATTATGAAGATTAAAGCGTATAATTCATTAAGATTTTGGTTTAGGCAAAACATGGCTACGATTTTTGAATATTTCGGAAAGAACCATGCCGACTATGCTCTGCTACCCGAGAAAAGTCAGTGCAAGTAGAATCTATACTCTATGTCTATTCTATATCTTTACTAGATTTTTTTGTTTGTTTATACCAAATAGGCTCCAAAACTACTGGATCGATTTTAACCGTTTTTACCAATAGTAAGCTAAATTACTACATAGTAACATAGGCTACAATTTATTTTAGAAAAAAATAGAGACCCTACAAAAATTGCAATACTAAACCCACGCGAACGAAGTCACGGGCAATGTGCTATTTTTTAAAAGGTGTGTGTTTTGATATATGTAGTACAATAAACACTTATAAAATGAAGAGACACAGAGAACCAATCATAAAGCGAACCAGCTTAGAAAATTAGTATGACTGGGCACCATAATTTTCCTCCAAATGTATCTCCTTATATTAAAATGTAAGACACCTAACTAAACCTTGTAAAACATTAACTTCCACCTCCTATCAATTTTCCTGGCTCAATTTCCGTACGCGCTTGGCATCGATTTTTTTCATCGTAAAATTATAATGAAGTTGGATCGCCCCATAAAATTTATGTGGCGATCAAATTAATTTATAGTTGGTGCCCTAGTGATGTACCGGTGCTCATCATGAGTTATATCGATGTTTAAATAACAAATTGTTGCCGGTAACGGTTACTTTATACTTCGACGTTTGCCTAATTGAAAGTGTTTGGGAATGTTTTATTTATGTTATAAAACTAACTTTGTTTAGTTCGGTAACTAATTAGGAAGCTTGTTTAAGTTTTTACTTGTGTATTAGTAAATTGTTGACTAGAGTTTCGTAGTAAACCTTGGAATGGTAACGAAAGCTTTAAATCTAACTTTTTCGAAATATACAATTTAAGTTTAAAATTTTTTATTGAAACTCGCGACCCGTCCCGGCTTCGCACAGCTGCAAATTATATACTAAATCCTGCCTTAAAAACCACTCTATGTATTAAAAAAACCCGCATCAAAATCCGTTGCGTATTTTTATAGACCTAAGCATACATAGGGACAGACAGACAGCGGAAGCGACTTTGTTTTATTGGTACTAAGTAGTGATTAAATGGGTAGTTAACCTAACCTAACCTAACATACAAACAGATTTATTAACAACTATATTAATTAACACGAAATTATGTACGAACGCGTATAAAAACAAAATAAGTCATCATCAAATAGATTAAATTAAAAAATGGTGTAATTAAATTTAAAATATTTTTTGGTAATGTTATAAAGAAAATATTAAGTAATAATTGATTATGTCTAGACACGTACTTAATAAACTCTACAACATTTTAATTTGCTCGAAATTACGTAAATAATTCCACGCAATTTCGAGTTTATGTAGCCTAAATGAATCTTAAAGTTTCAGGGCTAACAATAATTACATTACTAAAATTCAGTGTTTAATAAAATAGGTTATAATCATTTAAATTGTTGACTCTTTGCACGTGTTGAACTCTGTTAGTTTTTGCACTTACGTTTATTAACTGTGAGTTCAAAGAGTAATTGAAATAAAATAGATAAATAATAATTCGTGCGCAGAATATAATTCAGGTATTCAGAAAATTTATAGCCAACTAGCTTCTGCCAGCGGCGTCGCCCGCGTATTCCCAAGGGAACATACACCCGGGATAAAAAGTAGCCTGTCCTTTCTCAGGCTCTAGCCTATCTGTGTACCACATTTCATTAAAATCGGTTCAGTATTTTGGCGTGAAAGCGCGACAGACAGACAGAGTTACTTTCGCATTTATAATATTAGTAAGGATAAAACAGACTATAAATTGTGTAGTTTTGGGAAAGAATTTAACTTGCGCTTTAAATACTCGGAATGTCTGATGCAGTACTACCTAATTATTTCTGATATAAATTTAGCTCTAAGGATTCCTTATTCGTAGAATAACGCTGCATATGGTTCAACACCTTGGAAATGGCTTTACGAGAAACCTATGTGTTTGTTTTTCGTATAAAATAAATTGAAAACGTTACGCAAATCATTTATATTTTAAATATTAGGTATTTATTGATTGTATTGTACAACTACTACAGTAGTCTTATTAACTTAAAGGTTGACTCGGAGAGAATGCCTTATTGCATTCAGTCCATCTAAGAACCATTAAAATATAAAATGTACATGTTTATAGTTTACTAAATGAATAAACTATGCTAGGTAGGTTCCGGTAGGTAAATAAAAGTAAACAATCTAGATGTGACTTTTTACACAAACACATATGAAACAAGAAACAAGTAAACTACTGCTTAAACCATTGGTTCAATTGAGGTTTGAGATAATTTATTCTCATAAGAATTACAATTCACCTACATGAGAATATATAAAACTAGACATATCACAAATAAAACTATATTTCGGACGTATTACAAACACTAGGCGTCGATTAAAATGTTTTGAGGGTAGGTTACATATAAATATGAACGAGTGTTGGTTCGATACACAAAATGCGTAAACAAGTTTCCGTACAACACAGTAACACAATTGATTTAGTAATCCTTATTGTTGTATTTACTTTGGTTTTTAGTTGCATACTTTTTAATCTTTTTATTTACTTTTTTGATCTTAACTACCAAACTTTCTAGCAAACTACACATAAATAGATTAAACTTTCAATGAAACTGCTACAAAATAAAAAAAATAGAAAACTATATCCCTCCTATTATGTCCCTTATATTATTTCCTCACTTAACTTCACAATTTATATATTAATCCTTACAACGTTAGTTTTACGTCTACTCAAGAAAACACAAGTTCCCTAGAGAACGATTCGGCTCACAAGCTCCTTATATCCTTGGGAAATTTAAAAGTTAGTTTAAAGAAATTTAGCTCGAGGAATAACCGCAGGCTAGGTGATCGGCTGGTACTACATAAAGGAACCTAATTTAAAAATTAAAACCTCTTTACAAAGACTTCCAAGTTTCGCGGCGAGAAACTTCACGAAGCTATGGTGGGCAGAGTGCGTGAATATTTAACTTTGCCATGGTAGGTAGTGTTGCCAGAACTAAGCTATTATGGGAATAGAAAAACAAGGTGTGGAATGCATTATTGTCAAGAGAGTGCAAAGCAAAATGTTCCTTACAAGCAAGAACCCTAAACTTGTAGCTTACTCTGTATCCCGCGTCTTTACATATAAATTGTCTTTTCCTAGAAAATTGTCAGCGAAATATTCTACATTTTTGCAGAATTTAAGCCAACCTATTTAGAACTTTGAGCTCGTCGCTATCCTATTAAGTTAAATGATGTGTGCTAAAAAAATGAAATATCTCTCCCTTGGAAGAAGACATTAGATCTCTAACAGAAGCGCCTGAACGCTTTATAAAAATTCTAAAACCTATCTACGAAAAATGTAAAAGGCAAAAATCGAATATCGCCTAAAGTCCTGGTTTGTCTGGCAACATTAGGGTGGAATATGTAAATATGGAAGTTTTTCGTCGCTCCCAGTATTCAGGCTGTTAGACAAATGGTTCTCGCGTCGAGACACTCAGAGGGTGCCATTTATCATGCCTGTAAGGAATCTATAGGTGAGAAGAGTCAGCCGCGAAGGCCACGCGTAGCGAATACATATTTTTAAGGAGATTTATGTACGAAATGATGGGAATTTACCTTTGGGCTTATGACAATAGAGATACATGTCACAAGTGGTGAGATCATAGGCCAAAGTGTTGAAGTTGATGAACATTCTCATTTTAATCGATATTTTAACTGCATACTTAAAAGATCAGATTCGCGCTGCAATAGACGAGCCAGATCGTAATTTCGTCCAGTATGAGAATATAATAAAACTACACCCTTAAAATCCCATAAAACAACGAATCTCGCAAGAGCATATCTCTTATTCATTTTTATTTCAAATATAATAAAAATCTGAATCGCACGTTAAACAAGAACGTGACTTGTCGTCGATTTAAACCAAATTAAAAAGACATTCGTTCAGTCTGTGCATGAGTTTCTTTTTTAATTTCCCCGTCGAGTTGCGAAGTGAAGGAGCGTGTAAGTAAAAAATGCGGGACTTCGGAGCGAGTGCTGAGGACGTTTAAGTACGGGACTTGCCAAGCCCGGGACTTGCCAGGGCTGTCAACTCTTGACAGCTCAAATTGTGATATATTATGCTTGAGCGTCAACGAGGGTCAAGTGCATTTTTGTGAAAGATATTTGAATGTGTTTATTTGTGTAAATTGAGTGTGATCTTCTTTTTGAAATGTGATGTGTACGAGGTTAGAATTAAAATGCGTTTCGTTTTATATTTATTTACACTTTGGTACATTGCAAATGTTATAGAATGTAGAAGTAAATCAAAAAGCAAATAAACAATTTTAACATTAGTTTTCTCAGACATTATTAAACATTCAAACACTTACATTTTCTTTTTTGCTGTTTTGGTCAAGATTCAAATAAAGTGTTCAAGAGTATCTAATAGTAATCTAAAACATAAAAAATACTAACGACATTCAACAAACTAGAACGGACAAGTCCAACAATTTTTCTTCGTCTCATTTATCTACTAACTAACAACGAGCGACTCACCAAGGCAACTAATTAGTAGTGACAGCCCTATTTTTCCCGATCCTTTAGTGCTGTAGTAACAAGTGTCCGCGGGATCTGCATGCATTTGCATAAAGTGCCAAGTTTCCGGACTTGCGGGGAAGCCCGTCACTAGTGGTAGTTTTATTGGTCTAGCGATTTCATTTTCCGAGGCTGTCTACCTGACTTTAATTTTCTTTTACTTTCAAAGTTCTTGAAGAATCTCTTGGGATGGGAAATTTCTTTGGTTGAAATGTTGGAGTGGTAATTTGATTTCATAGTTACTGGCGTAGTATTTTAAAATCTTATACTTTCAATTTTTATCAAAATCCTAATATAATTTTTGTCTGGCACAATACAGAGATTTGATCGGCGAAAAAGATGAAAAAATAACGATTTTCTGTTTAACTCGTCTCACATTTTAATTTAGGAATACTGCGAATGCCAAAAGTATTATCTTTCTTAGAATTAACATTTATAAGTTGCAGGAATTTCTTCAAGCATCTTGCTAACAAGTATTATGCATAACGTTGTACTTTATTATTACAAAAGTAAATTAATTTATTCATATGACTTGCGTTAAGTGAAGGATGTCTGGGTCGACCGTGTCATTTGGCACTCGTGAATTTATATGCAAGTAAGGCTTCAAAAAGGGTCGAAGTAGTCTCGTTTGATTATAATTATGTTGAGTTATCATGTAAGTTATATTTATAACACAAAGTCGTAGACAAACTTATCAGCTCAAAGAACACAGGGGTCATATTGGGACTTGAAGTACCAAAGATTTTTTCGCACGCTTTCAATCAATATGTTTTTTTTTTTCCGTTACTTACTAACTGGGTGACTGACAAAGCGCAGCCGAAACTATTAGGCCCGGTTCAACTGTAAAAAAATTAAAAAAATCTGACATTAGTTGTCACAATTTCGCGACAGGTTTTGTTCAATAAAGCAGATAATCTATGTAATAACCGTGTAAAATTGTAGAATTCTCAGATTCACCAGCCAGTTTTATTAACACTTTCATTGCCACCTCTTTTTTCATGACGTCCATGCCCGGGGGCCGGGACTTGTATGCCAAATCGTGAAAAACGCGACCGAGGCGTCAATGACACCCAACACTGAAATTTCAAAACGCCACCGTGGCGTCAGCGGCACTGAAAGTTTTAAATATGTTCCTGGTCGTAGAAATCTGGGCATATAGGTTCATTGGGGAGCGTAGGAGAGAAAGAAAATAGACTAAGAGAGAGGAAAATCCACTAAATAAAAATCCTCGAGTAGTGGATTTCCCGACATTACTAGGGGGAATATTTATTTCGAACTTTACCAAAATAAAACAAAAATGAAAATCCAACATAATTTTTAAATGCGCAACTGCAGAAGCCGACTCTACAAGCCATTAACGACCTTTCTTTTGCCAAGACCCGCCTCAAACCACATTGACCCCATCTATCTGGCGTTAAACGCCACCTGACCAGATAAGAGTCTCATAACCCGACTACAAAGCTCGCCTCTTCCATAAAAATAAATACTTGTGTTGGCGACTATTCGCAGTACTTAGGGCTGGGCGACACTTTTTGGTGCCAAGTTGGCAAACGTTCAGCAGTGCCGTGCCTACCCAACAATGCTCGATTGAGTTTACAATGTTTGTTTCTTTTATTTTCCTTATATAACACTGGAAAATGGGTTTGGTGGTATCATGTTTGTATTGTGTGGCTACTGACTAGTAACAATGTGACTGAGATAATAAAAGAGTTATAAAACTATAAGACTGTTACTAATATAAGTTTTCTTGTTTTCAACTTTTATTGGGCATTAGGATATTGTGGTTTTGACAAAGTTAGGAGCTCGTGGTTAAAGAATAACATACCGAGTAATCTCATGCCTCTGAAAGCACGTTAAGCCTTTGGTTCCAGCTGTCATTTGTAGATCTTTGGCAATCGTTTCGAATATGGTTTGACTGGGAGCCGACTCTTAAAAAGTTGGGAAAAGGTTTCCCATTTAGATGTGATATTATCCACACCCAAAAGTACAGATCAAATAAACAACATTCCACGAAAATTAGGTGAAAAGGGTCTCGCAGCCGTATTATGTCATAATACTTTAATTTTCCGAGCTTATTTGGTAATTTCCTTCTCCAAATATTTACTGCTCACGTAGGGATGCTTGCCACATGTTACAAAATTAAGATGTTGTATGTCCAAAGTTTGTTTCGGGTAATAAATGTTGCGTCGTAAACCATGGGCCATGGGGGCTATAATATAGGGCTTGTAACTTGTACATAACGACCTCTCTTATCTTTTGATTAACTAGAAACTCACTGGATGAAACATAGTTGTAGTTGGGGCAATGTGGTACTAGAAGCGATAAAACAGGACAAAATGTTATTCCAAAACTATCAAACACAGAAGTCGGTTTCCCTATTTTTGCACGCTACACCTTTAATCCAAAACAGCTTGAATAGCATTCAAAGCACAAAAATCAACCACAAAACACCGTCTGATAGGAAATTTAATCAAAGCAACAAAGGAAACGCTCTCAAATCGAAATAGTTTTCTAAATAAACCGGAACAATTTTGTAAAGGCACAACTTTAGCAATATCGGGCAGTCTGAGTGTCGACACTCCCGACACTCCCTGACACCGCCGACACCGGTCTCCGGTGTACGTTCGATACGATATTAAATACACTTGAGGCCGATGTAACTTCTAACTTTTATCTCGCGCAGTTTATAAGTCGACGACTTATGAATTGGTTCGGGAAAGCTATTTCTAAACTGAATTTGATAAGTTTGTGTCTTGTTTGAAAGATAGTTTAAATTAGTATCTAAAAGTCTTATGCCCCGGTTTCTGAGGTACTTTATCCGTCGTTTATCTGTCCATTAACGCTATATGTCATGCCATCATTGGTTGGTTCGTGGTTAATGAGCAGATAAACGACCGATAAAGTTCCTCAGAAACAGGGCTTAGATTTTTTGTAAATTTAAATTGGTTTGGATATAAATTTAATTTCTCCTGTAAGTTTATGTAATTCTAGCACTGGCCTATTTGTTTTTATTTAACTATTTTATACCTGCATCATTCTCTAAAAACACTCTCAACAAGCACGTTTCTCAGTTCTGTAGGTTAATTCACAAACTTCCAACTTATGTAATCATTTTGGGGAAAAAAGGTTCAGTAGAATTAATTTTACGCTTGCAAAAGCAGCAGGGGGTTGCTAGTAAAGTAATTAGGTAGATAAACTTAATTGTCACGCCTGTATTCCCCTGAAGGGACGCCCCTAATAGGTGGACACAGACGAGTGACAATATACATGACTATTACTGTAGAAATGGAAGAAAGTAGCTGTTCATGTAACCTATTAGTTCTTGTAGTAGGCTGTTAAGCTCTTTGAAAATTAAATCATCTTTTAAATGATGCAATGCGTTTTCTTAGTAGGTATTCGTTTAGAACATTGCTGTACGGAATTAACTATTTGTAAAAGAAACCCCGTGTTGGGTGCCTGTCCGTTACAGTGGAGCGAGGCAGCGGAGCGGAGAAACGGAGAAATATTAACCAATCATGTCAGTCAAAATGTCAGTGACTCACGTGATACGGAAATTATAAAATCTCCGTTCCACGTTAGTCACTGACAATCCATTTGTGGGCAATTCCATTGGATAAAAATTTTCGTTTCGTAACTCCGCTGCCTCGCTCCGCAGTAATGGACAGGCACCCTCAAAGCCTTAACAGGTACTGCTACCTTGCACACACGATGTCTATAGTAAGCATTTCAGATATTTTTAGGGAGCTGATAATAAGCTTTTAGGAGGCTGCCACTTTTTCTTACATTGAAATAGGCTTACTCATGAAGAAAACTAAGCATGGTTTAAATACTGACAAGCGGATTCTAATGTACAAAATCTCTTTAGACAAAAATCAGTTCATTATTAGTGTTTAAACTAAGTATAAGCTTTTTTAATGTATAAGCCTGAAAAAAGTTAATACAAATTGCGATTCTCTTACGATTAAACCAATGGGTGCATTAAAGTAAAAGATCTGTTAAAAGCTAACACCATATAAATATTACCTCTACCCATAAAACCCTCTTCAGAGCACAGGCGATGAAGTGTACCCGAGTCCCCAACATTAGCGATCGTTAATTACAATATTATAACATTTAATACGTCACGCCATGGGCTTTATTAAGCTTTCAACATAATGGCAGATTTGTAAGGGCTTCATATTTTCTATTAACGATGTGTGTATGTGTGCGTATATTAATATTAAAGTCGATGATTAGATTTATTGTTTAACTTGCTTTCGCCCGCGACTTTGTTAGCGCATATCCCGTTTTTTCCCGTACCCGTGGGAATTTCGGGAAATCCAGTCCATTTCAGCTTCCTACGGTTTCAGCTGTGCGTTGTCTGTCAGTCACTCAATCAGTCAGTAACGGAAGATTTTTATATAATTATAATGATGATGATTAACTGCGTGAGTACTTATCTGGCACCTTATAAACAAGTCTTTAAACTAAGATGGCTTACATCTAAACCATGAGAAGCAATAGTAATTTATGCGTGTTTTAGTCTGCATCCAATATCCATCAAAAACCTGAAATTCATGAAAACCTGCGTAGCTATATCACTTGTTGACCATCCAAAAAGTACCAGAATACCCCATAAGCCCTATAAGTGAGTCATGAAAACTCAGGGCTCCCTGACCTCAATATTTAAATCATAAAAATATGTACTAACATCATACATCAAAAGGGCACTTAATTCTGAACATAATCTCATATAGTACGACGGGTAAAGTATTCCGCTATATTTTACTAGCGTTTATTACCTACAGGGTGTTGTGGAAGGCGTAAAGTCTTGAACCTGATACACGTAGTTGTTTATAACTTTGCAGGGTTAGCATGAACACATGACTCACTGAATTTTAGTTTAATTATGAGGTAATAAATACCTTACATTAATTAAAGTTTCAATAAAATTGCTGTAATTTTTCAGAGGCAGATTTAAAATCAGTTATTTAAGTACCAGTATCTCAAATTGTTTATTGCAATCCATAATGAACACATACAGGTGGAAAAATGACCAACAAGTGTTACAAAATAATAAAAACTTAAACAAACATAAAAATTGACACACCTTAACATTCTCCTATAATGCACACTCAATTAATGGCAACTACAGCTTATCTTATAACCATAGCTTAGGTATTTAGACATTAAAGAATTAGGCAGTTTGAACTCTGAGAATAATAATAACAAACAACAGAGTTAAACAACGATTCACAAATTCCATTTAAACAGTAAACATTCCAAACCAAAATGATAGTTACAAGGACATTCATTAATTGACCCCAATAAGTCCTTGAAACCGAGCTAGAAATCAACTCGACCGAACCAGACTCAATTACTAAAATGATTCCTAATTCTTACTAAGTGGTTTTTGCGCAATATCAGGAATTTCATGGGCTAGTAGACTAGTAGCAGCCCTGCTCCGGACGTAATTCCTAAGAACTTTCCGTTTTACAATACTAGAGTTTGCACTTAGGGTATCCCCGTTTCATCGTACCCCGTAGCGTTATACCCCCGCTCCTCTTCGGTTTTGCCCCGTCGACGCGAGCTATCGTGTACCGACTCGCAGTTGACAAGTCTTACTTAAATGGAGCAGCCTGTATTTATTTAATGTTTATTATTTTGATTTCAAATGGTATTATTATTTTTCTTTAAAGCCGGATTTATTTCTTAGAAAACAGAAAAGTCAAGTTGTTTAAGATTTTTCTAGGTTCAATTTAAATTAATCGCTGGATAATTAGATATTTGTTGTGAGTCTAGGCTATTCACACTCTAAAAGTTGCTTTAGATAAATCATTGTAATCTCGTCGACTCATAATTATTTATATTTTTACTCATTCTTCCTCTGTTCCCACGTTGACCATTTTCAGTTGAATGGTTTCTCCGGGACTCGACCACCATCGCCTCGGCACTGGTAATCACCACTTTTTTGTCTTTCAGGAAAAGGTTTACGAGTCTACGAAAAGAGTAACGAGTTTGCCTCAACAAAATGTAGTGTTAACGACATTCACTGTGGCTTCAATAAATAAAAACCTTAGAAATTGCATTCAATTAAGTGTGATCTTCCCGTGGGGAAGGGAATTTCCCGTAGTATTTTGAAAAAGAACGTTCGTAACGCATCACAGTCGCAATCTGCTAAAACACTAATATTTTGTATACGTTTTTGACATTAATGGTCACTGAAATGAGACCGCGACTGAATTTGAACGCTTTTAAGAACGAGAAGCTTTATACACAAAACCACAAGTATTGCAAATTACAATGACAAATTCGTAGTATCTACCCTACGCTCTAAAACTTAACATTGGATGGCTCTTGTCACTCAGAGTACTAACGAGCTAAGTTCTATCTTCGCAAGACGTACCCTGACTAATGCCTTAGAACTATTCAAGGAGCTAGCTATCATTTGTACTGAGTACGAGTTTGTAGGTTGGTACTATTGAAACTGAAATGTTAAAAGTTTTGCTGTTATTTTCTAGGATGTGGTTTGGATCGAGTCAACATCGCAGCTAGGTTTTCAAGTTGTTTTAACCTCAAGAGAATGTTTTTCTTAGCGTTAGCTATACAAACAAATGACTCTAAATCATTGGAAAAATCTGGCAATGAATTAAATAAAAGTCATAAGTTTTTTTAATTAACATAATATGTATTTATTATACGCACATTAACCCCTGACCTGTCTTTACATTAACATGTTTCACGAAAATTATGAATAGAATTAGAATTGTCTAAAATCTCGCTGTCATCTGAATGACATAATTATCATTTCATTTAATTGGCATTAGCCTTTCAATAACTTCTAAAACTTTGTCAATAGTTTGTCATCCTAAGTAGAAGCAAGAACATGCTCAAAGCAAAAATCGTTTCTCAACAATGTTCTTTCTTTGTAAAGCTGACCTTTAATTTTACTAAACATTACAGAGTATTTAAAATATAGCGAAACGTCGTTGTTTTATAACAAGTTGTACCCCGAACAAAACCAACTGTTCTCTGAGTTCACACAAAACAGACAATTTTAACTAAAATGTTGGACTGTTTTAATGAACCAGCCAAGCGGAGATGGCGAAGTGAAAAGTCTGTAATTAACTCCAACAAGTCAAGTAGAATTCTGGTAACGTCTTTTAAACTGCTGAAAAAACTTCACTGGAAAATGGTGACGATGGAAAACGTGGATTTTGTTTGTACTGTGATGAATTAAAATGCTAAATGAATTAAGCAGGATCATTTTGTATTTCTTTTTAATTGTAAGACAGTAATAGCAAAATATATCATAGTCTATGTTCGTACGTACGAACGTATCTGTACGTTTTATAAAACAAGTTGGTATTTATTTGGAAAAAAATGCTGGCTTCTATTCAAGAAATAAGTATTTGCCAAAAAACCGTATCTTTACGGAATTCAATTCCGGAATAAGAAATTGCTACCGTAAAAATGTAAAAGTTTTCAAGAAAGCAATATTTCTTCATCGATAAAAATCAAACAAGTCTCTTCAGAATAATATTTCACTGTTTTCAGGATCCGATAAAGACAAATCTTTCTCCTTTTATGAAAAATCGATTCGAGTTTTGCATAAAAACTGTAAAAACGCAAATATTTCGTCTTTACGATGAAGTTTAACGATCCTTTCCTCGTTAAACAGACGGTATATATTTTTATTATTACAGCCTTCATGAAAAGCAGAAGCTATATTAAGTAAAGCGAAAATTAATCCTTTTATAATATTGTTTTTGTAAATTGACTTTGTGGAACGGCAAAACGTGGCAACATTCTGGCTGAGTTAACAAAATCCTCGCCATATTTTAGGGTTATTTGAAACAACATTGTTAGGAATTTCCATAGTGAATGCTGAATAACTTTTTTTTTTAGTTTACTTTACTTTACTCGCTATTACTTTCATTGTTTATATTTCAAGAATAGCGTAGCTTTAAACATCTTTTTCTATTTCAACGCTTAGTCTGCGATCAAGGTACATTGCCCTCTTTGTTTACAAACGATCGATTAACAATAGGTTTGAAAGTGCAATGTATAGTTAAGCTAATGGAAAACCGTTGGCAGGGCTGACGTGTATTAGGTTACGGGTTGATGCCCTTTGCTTGTAATGAATGTTCTGTATCGTGCAGACGGTGTTGTTCATTCGAATTTTAAATGTTAGGGTATTGTACTTTGAGCTGGTGATTAGGGCTTTAGGTTTTCTTTTAAATAAATTGCCAAGTCTTTTCCCAACAATGTGGAGTTCGACTTCCAGTTTGCCCAAATTGGAAGCCCCCCTAATACCAGAACTTTCAACTTTATGCATCAACCTATTAACCCTAAATACAACAAATGAATTGCATACCCACCGATTTTACTTCGGTGAGTGTTCCCAATAACTCCACGACCTCATCCCACCGGCCCCCTTCTACCATCGGACATCCAGACGCACTGCATCTTACCATCCCTACCTTGTTGCTATTCCACCAATTCGCACTAAGCGTTTCCAAACGTCTTTTATAACACGCACAGCAAAGGAGTGGAACTCTCTGTGTTTCCAAACGCTTACAATTCTAATTTCATCAAAGTTAGAGTGAACAGGCTCTTTCTGGGTAAGCTCGCTTTGTCTCTGTCATCTCTGACCTAGACTAAAGTTAAGAGCAAAAAAAAAAGTTTTATATAAAAGCTTCAAACCTTAATGTTATATTTTTTTATGCAGCTAATATCTGATGAAAGCCAATGTTCTAGAGATAATAATAAGAACTAATCACTTGAGGGAACAACGACCCGGTCTCTTTTCTTTAATAGCCAGTCTAGGAGACCTAGGGGGGTCTACGCCAGCCTCCCCATTTCCCCCCGTTGGCCTGTCTAGACAAATCTGACAGGTAGACATTTGAATGAGTGTGAGTGTTGGGACAACTTGGAAAATTGATCGGTAGCATTTATATTCTAGATATTTTTTTCTAGTCTGGAATTATGTTTGGAGTTTTAACTTCAGGCTATAGTGTTGTAGTTAAGGGTTTAACTCTCTGGGTTTCAGAGTGTTTTGTTGTTTTTACTGTACGGGGGATATTCAGTAGGTTTTCGCAAATTGATTTGGCTGCCAGGTTTTCTAAAAATTCAACTAGCTCTAATTTGTATTACCTATCAGATAGTCTTCTCCTTAACTTGACTTAAAACAATATCACATTTAAAATCGGTACCTAAACTGTTTGTTATTGATTACATAAATAATCGAGGAGCTGGCTAAATAAAGGTTGGTCTGTGGATGGGTGACCATCTCAAGTTTCCTCCGTGCCTCGGAACGGCACGTTAAGCTGTTGGTCCCGGCTGACATTTGTAGAACTTTGGCAGTCGTTACGGATTGTCAGAAGCCAGTAAATCTGACTCCAGTCTTGCCAAGAAATACCGTGTTGTTACCCATTTAATGGGTTGTGGAGGTCTGGTAGGCAGCCGCTTCACGTAAAATACTGGTATTCAGCTAAATCCGGTTTGACTGGAAGCCGACCCCAATATAGTTGGGAAAAGGCTAGGCAGATGATGATGATGATAATTGATTACATAAATAATAATCGCGATTATTTAAGTATTTATAAGACTCACTTCTAGACAGACTTTCGTAAGACACTGCATTAATAAGTGTATTTCGTAGTGTTTGTTAGCACGATTTCAAGATCTTTATGAAAGACTAGCTTACCCGCGCGACTTTGTTTGAATCACATTTTACATCAATGCTCCGCTCCTATTGGTCGTATAGCGTGGTGTTATACATCCTTACAGCCTTCCTCGATAAATGGGCTATCCAAAACTAAAAAACAAAGCCATTCGGTCCAGTAGTTCCTGAGCGCGTTCAACCAAGCTTATAATATTAGTAGGTCTGTATACCGGGTGTATCTGACATCGACGCACAAACGATTTCCAGGGGTCCAGGACATGATTCTGGACACCCTGGAGTTGGAATTTTTCGTCGGCTTTTTCCTCATTTTTTCATATTTTTTAGGAGTTTTTTTTACTTTAGACTGCTCATAATCGTTATTCTGACCTAACCCAATAAGATTTTTAATTAAAAAGTCATTAATTCACTATTTTCACAAAAAAAAGCAATGTAAATAAAACTTCAAATTAGGTAGCTATCAGCTGTGCAAAGTTCAAACGAAAGGTCAACGCATGCCAAGTAGGTACCTGCGAGTGAGCATGTCAAAGGCACCGCTCAAAAATACCGTCTAAAGACTGCCGTCATTAGAAAATAATACGTATCACAACAAAATAAAGTAAGCGATTTCCAACATTAAAATAATTGCTTAAAGACGCAAATCGGTTATTTTGTTGTGTGTCGCCAAATCGTATTTTCTTATAGCGGCAATACGTAGCGCGCTCTTTGACATGCCGACAATCGAGCCGATCTAGGTACCTATTCTGTTGAACAGAGTGTAAGGGGCGGTTCAGTGTCTCGCTTAGTGGTGATGGTGACACCTGACCGAGATTTTTTTTTTAAGTGAAAGCTTCTTTAGCGACGTTGTGCACTTTTTTTGTGATGGGTAAAAAAATGTTAAGCTCGCGTCAAGACACGTGACCCTGGTGAAAATGCGTGAGATGGTGACCTGATCGAAAATTCGTAACACGGAGGGAGAGAAGCACGTATTCAAGTTTTCACTTCTGCCGGCACTCCCGGAGTTTTTACTATTAATAGGCACACGTTTCACAAATCGTAATAAGGCTTAAGTTAATAAAATAAGTAATGTTACGCTTATCTCAATTGGTTCGGTTTCTTGCAGCTTGGGTTCTCTTAGATCTTAATCTTTTTTTAAGGCGATCAAGTAACTACATGGTTAAGTATTTCAACAAAAAAAAAATCATTCAATAAAAAAATAACCACCCATGATAGTTCCGCCACTGTACTGCACGTAGGTATGTCGGCGAAATCAAAAGAGAGTTCGAAAAGAACATTTCGTGATGGATTTTTGCCAGTTTCTTGTTGACGTTGATCGCGAACGAGTGTGCTTTTTGTGAAAGTCTGTTTTCGGAACGTTAGAGAAGATAAGTTTTAGTTTGATCCCAAAACTAATTTTCTCTCTGTGTTTGTGTGTCTGATTTGAAAATGTCATCTGGACTTGTGGAATCGGTGGATCGGTAGATTCGGCCCGCCCGGAGCCATTGCTCACTCACCAGACTCGACCCCATTCGATTTTTTCTTTGGGGTTACGTCAAGGACAAGTGTTTGTGTCCGAGTGCGCTTCCGCAGCCGAGATGAGGAATCGCGTCGTGCATGTGTTTGCGACGTTGCGTGAGGAGTGTGCTCAGGACCCAAAGTTTCTGCTCCGTGTCCACGTTGAAACTCTGGGCCGTGCTCAGATATGCGAGCGTGCTGGCGGCGGCCACTTCGAACCCAGGGGTGAGCGACCTTAAGGTGAGTTAGTAGTAGGTACTTACATTATCGGATCTCAATGTAGGTAGGCCGAAGCGTAACCAACGAAACTAAGCCTAAGCCTAACTATTACTAAGCCTCCCTCCGCTGTCCGTCCGTCCATAGGACTAGGTAATTTACGGGGGCTCGCATACAAGAAGCGTGTTTTTTGAGTTATGGTACTTACAGAACCCTTTGTTTGAGAGTCCGACTCGAACATGGCCGGCTTTGTTATCAATTCTTATCAGAATCGCGTTCTTGATTTTAAGAGAGCATGTTCCACAAGGATGTATTCCAGCGACCCATCCAAGGTGACCTTGTTTGGGTGAATTCATAGGTACAAAATTCGCGGATGGAAACCAAGCTCCAACCAAGGTCACCTTGGATTGGACATTGGATTCGGTAAGTACATCATTGTGGAACATGCTTAAGCTTATGACTCCTTAACTTCTGCGTAAACATGTCAGTTGTTGTCGGCTACGGGTGTTATTCGTCGGTACTTAGGTACTTTCTAAGTGAGTGAGGCGGTTAAGTAGTTACCTACGATACCGGATCTCAATGTAGGTACTTCAAGCTTATTTCTTATTATCAATCCTTTTCTGAATCATTATTTTAAGAGATTAATCTTATGGCTCCTTCTCTTATTTCTTCAAAAACAAGTTCTTACCATCAGCAGGTTAGTATTTTTGAGTGATAAAAATGATTCATTTTATGAGATAGGTATTATTGTTGTGTCAAAGTGACTTAGATAGTTCATTAGTTTATACCTACGTGACCGGATCTCAATGAAGGTACCTACTTACAAGTTTTGTTTTTCTTTATCTTATCAATCCTTATCGGAATCGTGATTTTAAGAGACTAAAGACTAAGCTTGTGGATGCTTTTCTTCTCTTGAATTCTGCATAAACATGTTCCTACCATCATTAGGTACCGTAGGTATTTCTGAGTGATTAAAAAATGATTTTATGTGATATTGTGGTCGCCGATAGGTAGGCGATATTCGTAGGTAAGTACATTTAACGACAGAAGCTCGCGCGGCGTCGCAGCTTTGAGTGTGTTCAAGAAGTGTAGGTACGTACTCCGTACAACGCTCTCGCGCGTTTGGATCGCGTTGTTCACAATACATTACGCGCTCGAAAATGTCAATTTCTGTAACCGATCATTAGCGAGATTAATGACTTCCACAATTTGATTAGTGGCATCAGGTGTAGCCTTTTCGCGAAGTTTGCGTTACGATGTCCCGGACACCCTGTATACAGAGTCATGCTTGACTCAAATCAACACTTATTCTTTCTTTAAAAATCAACGACGTAATGTTTCATACTTCATTCCTTTACCACTTGTTTATGAAGAAGTTTCGGCAACCCATCAATTTTACAACCTCAATCCGTTCAATTCTTTTCAACCACCTATTTCCCCTTGTTCCAGGCTAGCAGCGGGGCAGAACCCCAGGTAGCAGTTCTCTGCGAGGCGGGGGGCACCTACCACCCGCAGTACATGTCAGCTGCTGGCCGATGGACGCCCGACCTCACCACCAAGCCTCACAACTGCCTCAAGGACAAGATGGAGATTCTCGACTACTGCAAGAAGGTACTGATACTTTATTTTTGACCTTAATTCCAATCGCCAGCCAGTATTAAGTACCAGTATTTTACATGGAACGATTACCTATCTGACTTTCGAAACCCAGAAAATTTGATGCAATGGTAGGCGCCAGATAAATTTGCAATAAAGTACATTGAACTTTTCCTAATATCGCTTCATAAGTACCCAAAAATTGAATTAGGTATCGTTTTTCATAACAAAAAAACGTAAAGAATCAAGATAGAAGTCGATTCAGGACAGCTTCATGTTTTTATTTCTGTATTTGATACCTTTTAAGAAAGTTAATAAATGTATGTAGTCAATGACCGTTATTGCACCTTTAGCTAGTGTCTACCATAGGTAGTCTTGCAGCAAGACTGGCACGCGTCCCAACTATCCGTAACGACTGTCAAATCTACAAACAACAGCCGCGCTTTAGACCTTCGAGGCATGGCAGGAGTTACGGTATGTAACGAATAGCTATCCGGCAAGCGTTGCTTAACCTCGAGTTTCTTTTTTACTATTAATAGGCACGCGCTTGACCACCATCTCACCTGATGGTAAGCGATGATGTGGTCGAAGATGGAGCACGCTTGCCTAGAAGTAACCTATTCACTCTTGACTTAAAGACTCCCAGGTTGTAGCTATCGGGAAACACAGACCCCGGCAGGGAATTCCACTTCTTAGCTGTACGCATTATGAATGTGTTCCCAAAACGTTTTGTACGCGTGGGTGGGATGCCCACCATGTACCGGTGGCGCATCGCCGTTCGTCTTGTGGTCCGATGATGAAACGGGCTAGGCGGAATTAAATTATGCAATTCCGTCGCACATTCCCCAAAGAGCTTCGGTCAGTGCGACTGTTACTACTTAACCACGAGCTCCTTAAGGCTTGTATATTTGTCAATGACCTTGTGCATACAAACGGAGCTAACTACACCTCGGCGCGCCACTCCGCTACCCGTGTTTTTAATTTTTTATAATAAAACAAATACATATTTTTAAAAAGTAACAAAACCAAGTTATTTTCATTTGTATTGCACAGCAGTAGACATTTTTTTTAGTCTTTTGTTAAAAAATGAAGGAGTAAAAAAGTTTCATCTCAACGATTTGGAGGTGATTTGGTGATTTTTTTTCCTATTATGTGATACCAATACATAAATTCTGGCTAAACCAAGTTACGTGCAATATCATGTAGATTACTACCTATTTTTTTCAGATGTAATTTCTCAGTAAATGCCGACAAAAACTGTTTCATCTGCACGCTATTTTTAAGCCTTTTCGAGAGTGCACCCTTAATGAGAATGAAAACTTGAACTGTGTTTTTGTTAGTGCTTCAAGTTTGACTATCAGATAACGTCATCCAATTTCTTAGCTTCAAATCTAGGGATTCCATCATTATCACAACAACTCATTAGATTAAAAGCTTTGCCTCTACCTCTAATCTACAGAACCCTCTATCAAGCCAAGCTAAGTGATTGAATGAATCGCAAATGATGGCCAGTAGCCTGTAGCGGTTATAGCCTCGTGCTATTCCCCGTGACCGCGACTTACCTCTAATCTCGTTAACGTGCTGCTTAACTAACAGTACACATACTTACCAACAACTAGTTCGCTAAAACTAATTGCCAACTTAACTGTTTTGACACCTGCGGTTAGTTACCATGTGTAACGTAATCGTTCATACTTATGTTCATCATCATATGCCTAGCCTTTTCCCAACTATATTGGGGTCGGCTCCCAGTTAAGCCGGATTTAGCTGAATACCAGTATTTTACGAGGAGCGGCTGCCTACCAGACCAACCCATTAACTGGGTAACACGGTACTTAATGGCAAGACTGGAGTCAGATTTACTGGCTTCTGACTATCCGCAACGACTGCCAAAGATCAAGATCAACAAATGACAGCCGGGACCAACGGCTTTACGTGCTTTCCGAGGCACGGAGGAAACTCGGTATGTTAGGATGGTCACCCATCCACAGACCAACCTTGGCAAGCGTTGCTTGACCTTGAAGATCGACCTGTGTGGCTGTTATTATCTAGCCACGAGCTCCTCAATCGTTCTTACTTTATTGATACATAAATGATTTTGGGTGTCCTATACTATATGTCGATAGTATGACGTACTCGTGTTATAGTTTTATGTAAGTCAAATACGACATTGTCATTCCACTTCGATTCTATTACGAGACCACTGACCGACCAGTGATCGACCGTTATGAATTTAGCAGATTACGAACTTTTGGCAAAATGACAATGGCATCGTGTTGGAATGACGAATTTATAAAAATTATCAGAATAAGGGCCGTTTGCGATGATTTCAACAGATATCGGTATATCTACATAATAGAGTGTCTTACTTAAGAAATGTAATAAGTCCGTCAGATAGATTTGTGACGCCGCGTGTGTTTTCAACGCACTGTACCGTCTTAATTTTTAGGGTTCCGTACCCAAAGCGTAGCCAACGGAACCCTGCCTCCCGCTGTTGTCTGTCTCAAGAACCGAAATAGGTAGACAGTTGAAATTTTCACAGATTGTGTATTTCTATTGCCGCTATAACCACAAATAATAAAAATTAAGCTTTATGGACCGGCCAAATACGAGTCGGACTCGCACATGAAGGGTTTCATGTGCGAGTCCGACTCGTATTTGGCCGGTATTTTTTTTTGTTTACGTGAAAAAAGAAAAATTCGTGTCCCATATAGTTTGCATCTGACGCACAAATTATATTTTTTCAGTAAAATACCCTACGTATTACATCATCATTCTTTGCATTTATACTCGTACCTTGGAATTGGAGCAATATATTATATCTTCCACTTTCAAAAGTCTCTACCTCTGTTATCATCTCAGTTTTCAACCACTAAGTAGCTATGTCATCTTTCACACAGTGCATCAATCGCTGTGTTCTTCTTAGTCTAAGATAAAGTAATCATCTGTAGGTATTAATTTTATTAGGAACGGCAGCTTTTAAATGTAGGTTTATACTTAAATCTAAAAAACTATGTAAAACAGTACCAAGCCAAATAATTAAAAAGTAACAGAATTAATTCCCTTCGCAAGAGGTATGTACGGTATGTAGGCCCCTTTTAAATTGCCAAATTCCTTTATTTTATGGTATGCCTGATTTGGGATGGAATGTGTCTAGGCGAAGGGACAATGTTTTTGGTCCCAGCTGCCGCCAGACAATTTCGATTTTACCCTAATTAAATTGACTAATGGCTGTGAAATTGGCCACCTCTGCGTTGTTAGTGAACCTTGATAAATATTAACATTGGTTGGGTATCGCTGATTTTGCTGTTATCGAGCACGTTGTTAAAGCATTCTAGTCTGTGTAACTGGGATTCCACTCTGATTTGATTAATCTGCAAATCCTTTTAAGCCTGAATTGACAGCGCTTTCTGATAGTCAATTGACAGCGCTTTCTGATAGTCAATTGACAGCGCTTTCTGATAGTCAATTCTAATGATGTTGTTCGACTCTGAATTAGTCTTATCAACTGTCAACCGCTTAGGTAAGATGGTTAAGGCCTTTGGATCTCCCATGAATAGCCTACATCAAATGACTCCTCCCGCTCTGGACGGAGTGAGAGAGACTGTCAGACTCTTACTGACTAAAACCCATCCGTGTTACCTACTTTAGTTGCCCCTTACGTTCCTGAGCTGCTCTATCTAATAATCCCGCTTTCCATTGGTTGGTTATTTATTCTGAATTGCTTGTAACTTTCCAGGTGTACCCGAGCCACGACATCACCAACATCGTGGAAGCGTCCCACTACGTGAAGGTCAGCAACTGGTGCAAGCTGGGTACCGGTAACGCAGCCAAGTGCAAGGTCACTCGATGGGTGAAGCCTTTCCGTTGTCTTGGTACGTATCTATTACATGGCCATCTACTCCGTAATTCGATAGGGTTGTTACTTATAAGGTCGCTTCCGAGTTCAAAAGGAAGTAAGTTTTAAGGATATTGTTATTCTGTTGGCGACTAAGGTTGGGATGTAAAGGGTAGTCTGGATTATTGCGTTGTTCGGAAGATCGCTCGTGCGATGAAAATGAGCTACGAGATTTGTTTTGATAATAAAAAAAATCCTTACTGTCCTTTCACAGTTATTTTGCTTCGGTTTTAAAATCACAATACACATTTATTCTCGCAGACATAAGGTCGCTGTCAGAGGTTTAATAACTGTGATCGCACTGTATTGTGGCCTAAGCTATTATCTTGTTTTTCTGATGTCAAACACTTAAGAAGGAAAAGGCCAAACTATTCACAACTTTCGTCACTTTTTAAAGTTTTAACCCTTTAAAACCCGTCCTCATCCGATCTTATTGCTTCGACCCCTGCTCTCATCCTCTCAATCCCCTTACGCCCACCTACAATGCATAACTACAAAGAGTGTTTGGCGGCAGAAGGTCCATTCCAATCGGACGCGCTCCTCGTGCCGGAAAGCTGTCTCTTCGACCACATCCACAACCAGTCCCGGTGCTGGCAGTTCGCCAGGTGGAACGCTACCGCCGGACGTGCTTGCGCCCAACGGGGATTGAAGCTCAGGACCTTTGCGATGCTGCTGCCTTGTGGAATCAGCCTGTTCTCTGGCGTCGAGTTTGTCTGCTGCCCAAAGCATTTTAAAGGTGAGTGACATAGTGTAGAGTTTTATACCTGACAACTTGGATATACCTTCAAGACCTGCATGTGTAGCATGGCCATTTATTTCTTATCTACGAATAGAAGTGACGTTTCTCTTCATCATTCTTTACATAGATCCGAAAATATTTTTCATTTTTAGTTTGTTATTAATATTCCGTTTTAAGAATCACACGATACTTTGATGCTAAGAAGCAACTCCTATTTCATACTTGTTTCATTATTTTCCAGAGAACGTAAAGATGCACAAGCCCATGGATGTAGGAGTCCCCGTCAGTCCCGGAGGTGAAGAGATGCTCGCAGCTTCAGCAGCTATGGATGAACGTGATGACGATCTTCTGGATGATGATGATGCTTTGGATGACGATGATGATGACGACACCCTGAACCTTAGCGACGATGATGACGACGATGATGCCGATGATGGTAAGAGATATTTTTAGGGTATTTTATGCACATAAACTTGTGTACTGCAAAAATAGAGCTCACATCAAATACGTAAACTTTAGTTTTTTACACTTAACCTAGTTCGTAGGTTATTATTACATTTACCGACTACAAGGAAAAATTCAATTTTCAGACATGGACGAAGATGAAGACGCCGACTTATCTCGCGACGATGACGCCGAAGACGACGATTATACTGATGGTGATGACAACTCCTGGCCGCGTCCTGAGACCTCATCCCAGCCATCAACGACCACCACCACCACTACCACCACCACGACCACTACGGTAAGTTGTATTATACCATTAATAGAACTGATTCTCAGTAAGAAGAATCAGAAAAAAATATCAAAATGTCGGTAGTAATGAATGATAAACTGCCAAGTTTTTAGAACCAAATCGTTACAGACTTTTAACCCATAGAATTTTTCAATAGTCAGACCACTACTATCAGAATAATAAATAGTGAGTGATATTCTATACAAAAGCTATCTAAGCAGCAGATGGTGGATTTTCTACAGTTAGCTGACAAATGATAAATCGGCTTATATCAATATTTCAATGCTCGGAACTGTTTTAAAGTCAAAAAATAGATACGCTTGTAAACATTAACTTGGAAAGACGAATAAGCACATGAAACCCTTCTGTCTTCCAACTTTGGACCCGTTAGCCAGGTAACGTTAATGTTAAGACTGATTGTTATATTGTTTGCAGGCTTCTTCCGCTACCTCCGACCCCTACTTCTCGCACTTCGACCCTCGCACTGAACATCAGAGCTACAAGGACGCGCAGCAGAGGCTGGAGGAGACTCATCGCGAGAAGGTAAACAGATTTTGAAAAAAGAACTACTCTAAAAATGCAAATCTCGAATCGTTATTGCAATCCATAATTTATACACAGGTGGTTAATACAGCAAGTTAAAGTAAGAGAGAGAAAGAGTGCTTTAGTAATTGTTCTGATCGTTGCTATTCTGATTGTCTTAATCAGAATAGCAACGGCTATTAATTACTGCAATTTACAATTCCTTTACTACTTACTTTGCTAAAGATGGATTAAGAATTAGGATTTCTAAGACCGGGTTAATTATTGTGGCGGAAATAAAAGATATATCGAATGAGAAGCATGCTGTGCCGACCTTAAACAAATTAGGATAAGGCAAGGGGAGGGTTTGGACAAATAAATATGATATTCAAATACAGAAAGTGAAGACTGTACGAATATGTTACTGGTGAAATATGAGTGTAACAATATTTTGGTGTATTGTAACAGATTACCAAGGTGATGAAGGAATGGTCGGAGCTCGAGGACCGCTACCAGCAGATGATGAACAACGACCCCGCCGCCGCGCAGACCTTCCGCCAGCGCATGACCGCCAAGTTCCAGTCTAACATTCAGGTAATATTGGTAATGGAAATGTTAAACTTAATAGGTACTGGTAATTTTATAGTGTTTCTAGATAAATAGATGGTGAATATTTAACACTAAAGCTTGAAAAATAGTAACCTACATTGTGAATGTATGGTGCGAAGTGGTGTGGTGACTTTCTGTATTGCATACTTACACTTTAAGACCTACCTGTCAAATTGCGCGGAGCGAGGCAGCGGAGCGGAGAAACGGAGAAATATTAACCAATCATGTCAGTCAAAGTGACTCACGTGGTGCGGGGATTTTATGCAATTCCATTGGTTAACATTTTTCAGTTTCTCCGCTCCGATGCCTCGCTCCGCTTAATGGACAGGCACCCTAAGACGCTTATAAGTTTTTTCAATTTTTGAGATATACATATGTATATCTCAAAAATTGAAAAACTTATTAACTAAGAAATTAGAGATTAGATATATATCTATCTTTTATCTTTTATAAATAAAATTTTATCAAAATTAATTTAATTAATTAAATCAATTAAATATCAATCAATCAAATATCAATTAAATCATATCATATCAAATCAATCAATTAAATCAAAATTAATTAAATTAATTTAATTTTATAATTTTATCTTTTATATCTTTTATCTTTTATATCTATCTATCTTAGTTTTGAGATAACAAACAAGAAATTTTATTGCATAGGTACTCTATATGTTTCAGAAAACAGCAAAGCACCTACCAACAAAACACAAAAACAAAAGAAGAAAATAAGAATCTTCTTCTTTTGTTTTTTTAAGACATTTTGATATTCATATAAATCAACAATTCTTCCTTAGACCCTGGAAGAAGAAGGTGTGGCTGAACGTCGTCGCCTGGCCGCTTTACATCAACAACGTGTGTTGGCTCACCTCGCTCAACGTCGCCGCACCGCGCTCGCGTGCTACACTCGCTCTCTCCGGGATACCCCACCCAATGTAAGTAATAGTAGACTTTCCTAATCTTGAAAAGAAGGTTTAGCAAAGCTATTATAAGCTACAGTTTGAAACAATTTGATGTCTGGAAGTTAATTTACACCATCAGTTTTGATATTTTAAGGTCTTGGTAGTGGTGTAACCGAAAATGTTTGATCGAGTTTGATTAATGAAACCATTTCAAAGTCTTTTTGGCCGACGTTCCACAATTGCTAGGCAACAACTATAAAATTTGCTTTCCAAGACCATATATAGGTAACAATAGCTTAAGTCCTCAGAGATTCTATGTTTTTGCGATCTTTTAGCCAATTTATACCAACCTGTTCTACATACAAGACATACATTCTGAATGTGATATTTTACAACTACATAATATTTTCCAATTTTCCCAGGCCCACCGCGTCCAGAAGTGCCTGCAGCGTCTAGTCCGTGCTCTGGCGGCGGAGCGCAGCGGAGCCCTCGCCGCGTGGCGCCGCGCCGCCGCCAATGGAAGGGAGGCTGCTGCTGCCGAGCGATCCAGTGCGGCCGACCGACTGCAGGTATGTAGCAGCTGCCACCAAAAATCATGAAAAAGACGCTAAGAAAGCTTAGCGAAGCAAAAAGATTGATCGATTAACCAAGGTATTTTCAACAGTGATAGATGGCCAAATGAAAAGTATAATATATGAAATGGGAAAAAATTCTACGTTGAATCTCGAGGGTACATGAAAACTAAAGCTGTTGGATTAGAACTTGACGAAAAAACTTGGGAACCTAGTCGTTGTAAAAACAATCACTTTCGATTAGTAGACGTGCATCGATCATCAGTCAAAAGACGTCCACTGCTAGACATAGGCCTCACCCAAGCGTCGCCACAATGACCGGTCCTGCGCATCTCGCATCCATCGGCTACCCGCGACCTTCACCAAGTCATCGGTCCACCTTGTGGGAGGTTTTCCAACGTTGCATCTTCCGGTATGCGGTCTCCAGAACTTTTCAGCCCCATCGACCATCTGTTCTGCGAGCAATGTGTCCTGCCCACTGCCACTTTAGTTTGGCGATCCTTCGGGCTATGTCGGTAACCTTGGTTCTCTTGCGGACATCATCATTCCTGATTTGATCACGCAAGGAAACTCCAAGCATTGCCCTCTCCATTGCCCTTTGAGTGACTTTAAGCCTTCTGTTGAGACCCATTGTGAGCGACCACGTTTCAGTTCCATAAGTCATCAGTGTATCGATCAACCGCAATCTACTTACTTATTGTTCTCTCGTCTGTCCTGTTGATGTCTTCAATACTATAGAACCTTTCCTCACAGGATGCCGACCGTGCTCTCCAGCGCGCCCTCTCCGCTCTCCGTCGCCGCCCTCATCTGTATGCCAACATCGGAACCGCTATTGAAGACTACGTTCAGGTAAGAAATGTAGGTTGCATTTTTTTTATCATTTTTTTTTGTAATGAGACTGATTGAAAGTTAGAATTCAGACCCTCTTGGCTAATGCCTAACTTATTATTTTAACATCAATATTTCCAATAGTATTAAAATCACCCCATTGTTTTCGCCGTCCACCTTAATTTCTTCAGCTCTTCTATACCACTTAGAAAAATCACGTTTCTATCTTCCCTATCGTTCTCGTTGCTAAGAGTTTACTTTGCTAAATTAACTCTTGGTGATGCAAGATTAATTCTAACATTCTAGTCGATGCAATCCAAGGACGACATGGCTGTATCCCTGATGTCGATGACTCCTGAGGCCGAGGAACTGTTGCTGGACCGCATCGAAGCCGAAGTTCAGCGCGAACAGGCTGCCCGTGACCAACTCAATGCTAAGCGAGACCAGCGCACCCGGCAGCGACAGGACATCCAGAACGAACGGGCTAAGGTAAGAGTCTCAGTTATATAGGAAAGCCCTTTTTTGAAAAACTTACTGGAGTTTTCAAATAAATTGAAAGAATTAATTGAATGACCGTTTTGAAGAGAAAACTATTTGAGACGCGATACGAATAAGGTACCATTTACGAGTCCAATTAGAGTTATCAAATACTTTAAATTGACTCTTTAATGACTCAACCACATACAAGATTTAAAAGTTTTCTAGGCTCCACTAAATAGTTGTACCAAACTGTTGTACCAACTCTTACGATATTTTGGTCTGACAATCTAGATATAAATTTACCCCATTCCTTTCTAGACCTCAAACGGCGTAAAGGAAAGCCTAGAAGCCGACGACGAAGCTAGCGAAGCCAGTGAGATCGAGGACCCCTCATCGAGCAGCACCCGCGGCCCCGTCCCCTCCGCCTCGGCGCCCCCCTCCGCGCCGCCCTCTGCGTCTGCCAGCGCGTCACCCGTGCCGTCTGCTGCGTCCGTCACGCCACACGACTCCACCACCCATGCTGCATTCTCCCAGGATACCACTACCACCGTAAGTAGAATGTTGCTTTAATTTTCTTGTTAATTGACACTCGTGGTCCGTTTTTTTATCTACTATCGAGGTTTAGTTTCCGCACTTAGTCCGAGTAGATGTTGGACAAGTTTAGGTGAGCCATGGCGGCCATCTTCGGTCATTTATTTAGCATTTTGTTTGATATTTTCCCTGAAGATTACTAGAAACTTAAAATGACTCAGTGGATCTGCCAGCTTATGGATATCTAAATAAATTTCCAGGTTTTCCCCAAAGATTGATATTAGTTTGAAATTACTGAGTGAATCACCGTTGCCATCATGTGTCTGAATTAAAATGAGATAGAAAAATATGCTTAAAAGCTGCTAAGTTACTTAATATAAAATTATTTCTTGTAGGAAATTGTTACGAGCACGGTGACTGATGTACCAGAGAGCGAGACCGCTGAGACCGGAGAAGTCAGCGAGACTTCAAGCCGACGATCCACTAGCGAGGTGGGTACTTGATCTGTTCAAAATTTTCTGGAAATCGTTCAGGCCGGGCATTTGTCTTTTTGAGATCAGGGTTTAGTAAAGGTGTCTTACTTACGTGTCTCTGAAAACGTTCAGGAGGACTAGGTAGTACTAAGTTTACATGTGTCTCCTCATTTCAGACGGAAGGCGAGGGTCTACGCGCAGCTCTAGAGCATGCAGAAGAACGCGCACCACCACCACCCGCGCACGCACTCAAACACGAGTTGCAGCACTCCCAGCCTGTGAGTATATTTTATCAACCATTGTTCTTCCCATGTATCGTTAGGAGTCTTGTTTGAAAGTAAATTGATTTTCAATTTGTATTTTCTGTTAATGCAAAAAGCAACTCGCACTTTGGTTTGAATTTTTAGAGAAGGCACAATGTCACAACGAAGGTCCGAACGAAACGGCTATATTCAGACAAAATCTTAGTGTGTCAATTTGCTCAACAATCAAGATCACTGACTGTAGGCCTTCTGTTTCTTCCTATTTTAATACCTAGAAGACACTTTCGAAATATCGGTGTCAGTTTTAATGTCATGCTTCTAGACGATTAAAATTGCTTCAAGTCATCCTGGTCCTTTGTATGGAAGGACCAAATGAGATGCTCAATTTGACCCCTAGTTGCGCTTACAGGGCTACACAGTGCGCGGCGCGGGGCTGGCCAACGGTCCCGGCTCAGCGAGCGCGCTGTACCCGGCGCTGTGCGTGGGAGGCGCGGCCCTGGCGGCCGCTGCGTGCGTGGCGCTAGCCGTGGCTCGCCGCCGCGACCGCGCGCCGCCTGCTCAGGGCTTCGTGCAGGTCAGTATTAGAGGACAACAAAATAAAAAAAGCCTTTTATTTCTAGCAAAACACAAGAAAAATAACTTAGATTCTAATTTTATTTAAACACTTCTTGTTGAGCCACGCAACTTCGTCTGCGTCACAATTTTCATTACTGCTCCGTTCCTATTGGTCTTAGCGTGATGATATATATGCCTATAGCCTTCCTCGATAAATGGGCTATCTAACACTGAAATATTTTTACAAATCGGACCAGTACTTTCTGAGATTAGCGCGTTCAAGCAATCAAACAAACTCTTCAGCTTTATATATTAGTCTAGATATAGATAGTATTTTTTTAGTTATTTAGTTAAGTTTCTTCATTTAAAGTGTTAGTTTAAATTTAACTTGAATTTATCTTTTTTTTTTAATTTCCGTAACACATTTTTTATTTTAGTTTAGTTCTTAAATTTAGTTATTAGTTTATATTTACATAGATATTTAGTTGTCTGCTAGAACTCCTCTGCTTACCTGCAGAGGAGGCTTCGATTGGAGGATAAGCACGTTTTGAATCACTTTTTTTCCGAAGTATTACCACTCTACCTGAATCTACCGCTAAACTTCTTGCTATGTTCTAAATCCTAAACACCTGCTCCCAGCTGGTGTAGTAGGAGTACACCAACTGTATCAATCTGGTAACTTCAGAAGTAGAAGATATAAGGCACATTTAACTTTGTCTCGTCTTAAGACGTTTCCGACTTACGACGACGTTAAGAGGAAACACAGGCGGACAGACTTTGTATGTAAATAGTCATAATTCGAGGTTTGACTCTCACCTTTTTCCTCTGCCAATATTTGTCTGGTTTTAAAGATATTTAGAACCCTCAAAAAATGCTCAAAATTGTCCGATAAACCGCTGTCAACAGAGCTCTAGTGAACAAATTTGGCAACTGTAAAAAGAAAAACATAGACACAGTATACATACTTCTTTTTTAGTTTGTAAATATCTTTCAAATCGGTCCAATATTGGTCCAAGATTGACTTTTTATATACAAAGTCTATCCGCCCGCATGTCCTCTTAAGTATTTCTATTACTTTTTAATATAATTTTAGGAAAATAAAAATACGAAACTACTTACTTAGAAAAACTTAACGTCGGTAAGGCAGTCAACTCGAAAATGTTTGAAAAAGCAACTTGATCCTTAAAAATTATTTGACGTATGGGTAAAAGACAGACCGATACTGGAGTGATTTTATTCAGCAATTCAAATGAAACGTTATCTTTGTTCTCCAGGTGGAACAGACCGGTGCCGTCGCCCCCACTCCCGAGGAGCGACACGTAGCCAACATGCAGATCAACGGTTACGAGAACCCCACCTACAAGTACTTCGAGGTCAAAGAGTAGATTCCCACCTCTAGCCATCTTCCCTCTCCCTCCCCTCACGCCCCCGCTAGAAGTACGAGGCTCGTCAAGTCCAGCCAAGGGACCTGACTTGTATGTATCATCAGGTCTACTTTGGACGAGAGTGTTATAGGTTGTTGTGGTGTCCTTTCGGCCAATGCTTCGGTCTATTTCCTTTGGATACTCTTCAGTGTCTTCAAGTTCTATCTGAATCTCATTTTGAAGAAAAACTTCTTCAAGCAATATCAATATACTCAAAGCAGCTGTTGATGTCAAAGGAAATAGACAGACTTCCAAATTCTTGTGATGTGTGCTAGATGCCCCTAGAGACAGGGTGTTTTTCTCCCCTACACCTTTATCTATTGTCCTCAGCGTAATTCTTTATGGAATGAATGTGCGTGTTACATATATATTGTTCGGCGAGGTCGCACTCCGGGCGGGGACTCCTTTGTTATAAACATTCTTTTAATAAAGCTTGTGTGATTAGTGGGAATATTCGTTTGCCGTAACGCGGTCAGTCATACTGTTAAGGTTAGAAGTGATAACGGTTTATCTTTTGTTATTTATTTTGCACCAAAATATTTATTATTATTTTAAGGACTTAGATCTAAGTTTTTTTGTCTAGTGTCCTAGAATTCATAAGTGTCACTGTAGTCGAGTTTTTTAAATTAAGTTTTTGATGCCGCTCCCGCAGTGGTGACGTCCGACGGGCCCCTCGGTCCTCGGTGCGTTTGTTAGTCGTTACTCGAATGATCTCAGTTTTAGTCTGTCTATCGTTTAGCTATAGTTTCCTGTATGGTTCGTTGAATGTTACCACTGGGGCGAGTGGAACAAACGTCCATGGTACGCTGTGTATATAGGCTCCGCGTACAAATTTGAACCTAAATTACTTACACCTAATGCCCGCTTTCATTTACTTTTCTAACGTAGGTAGAACATAACGTGAATTTTATGTAATAAATGCGAAAATATATTTTAATAATTAATGTGTACTTAGCGATGGGACGGGCGGCATAGCCGGCGCGGGTGAACGATCTTCTTCAGTCTTTGATTACTCTGAAACATTCCTTCATAATAGTTTAGTGATGATAAGTTGTCGATGAGTCTGTCTCTTTCTGTGTCATGGTCGCTATGTATCCTTCCCGTTCGCCCGCGGGACAATACTCAGGTTCCCGACGTGAAGACCGCCGTGTACTCAACGTGCGTGTGTAGTAGACTACCATCTATATCACGTGTGACGACCGACGCACGCGCATCAAAGACGTCGTGCTGACATTTGTGTATCTAGTCAAGGCAACAGGGCATCTAGTTTCGGCAGTTCTCGGCAAACGGTTGTGTACGCACCTTGGGTACGCGGTCGCGAGGCAAATAAGCTTAGTGGGTGTATGTACGGTTAATATATAAGTAGATGTACAAAAAGTAATACATTATATAGATGTTTTAGCGTCAGATACATAGATATAAAGCAAATATAATTATATATCGCATTCGTCCGTATAAAGTAAGGGCTTGCGCTCGTGTCTAATCCCACGTACCACACTTAATGTTACGTCGTAGTTAAGATGTAATTCTGCCTCAGTATTATATACATTTAAGCTTATTTGTTACATAAGCTAATTTATATACACTATTTCTATTTGTTTACGGGCGTAGTGGCGTTACTACAAATGAAGTCATATCAGATGCGCCACGGCGCTCTGTTGCTCCTATTTCGCTGCGCAGGGCAATTTTCGTGAGATGAGGATAGATGGCGTTGTTGTCATCGAAGTAGTGCGAGGTTTGAATAACAGATGGTGCTGTTGGACGTTCGTCTCGCAGCGAAAGAGGTGCGAGTAGGCGCCCGCCCGTGCTTATCGTACGGCATTTACGTAAGTTACTCACTGTGTATAACGTAAGTTTAATCCCGCATCAAGTAACCGCTATGTATTTTTAATAATAATGGTAACGAGCCGACCACTTATTTTTTTAACAAAACTTTTTGCTCAAAATCAGCTGTTTCTCGTCGGTATAGGATGTCTACTTACAATCGATCTAAATTTATTGTCGTTCGTCAACAATATTCGATGTTAGTAGTACCTAAAACCTGGTTTCCGTACCTTTTTCCAATCACTGTTTCACGTATTTTAATAAGTATTCTACATAATAATAAATGGTTTGATGATTTTTGTGTTTACTGTGCTGCATTTTATTGTGAGTTCGAAGTTCAAATTGAATCAATAAATAGAAATTTAAATATTGGTGTTGTTATTGGCGCACTGCGCTGTATTTACCTCTTCCTACAATAGGTTTGTACTTGACACACTACCCCTCCACTCTAGACCATACATTTGTAAAAAATTGGACTCTTAGCTTTACTCAGAGGTCAGTCTTTTTTAAGGTCCATCCAATCAAATGGATTTGTCCAGTGCGAGCATTTGTCAGTTATCATGTAGCTCAACTTAGAACTTTAAGACTCAATGATTCGACGAACAAGAGAAAAGTAGGGAATTTTTCGTAGGCTGCAGTTTTTGCCTAAATAAAATACTATTATGAAAAGAAAAATATAATCCATATAATTCACATTTCAAAAAGCAATAAGGGTTGCTAGCTGAACCTAGAAGCTGTACCAGGATGAAAAAAAAACAGGAAAGTAAAAAGAAAGGAAGTGAGGACTTTATCCTAATGGAACAATAAAGGCTTTAACTACTTACTTCTTAACTGTCTTATTAGATAGGGTAATTAAAAACTATTGCTGCTAGAAACGTGAAACGTAAAGAAAGTTTCATACGAAAATTATTCTAATTTGCAAAAACATAATTATAATAAACATAATTATATAATTGGCGTGAATTTACTGTGATACTGGACTCCAATAAATAGTAATTTCTAACACGAAAAAATTTGTTTATTTAGAAGGAAGGAAACTAGTCAGTAACATAAAAATCAAATAATTGGTTTTGTATCGAACCAGTGTAAGGGACACTGGTTCCTCAAAGAACTAAGTACTTATTTTTGTCAATTTTTATTGGAAAAGGCATCATGTAGTTTACCAAGGTCCTAAATAGAGAGAAATTGTAAAAAAATATTTGAACAATAGGTGGATTGAATAAATTAAAGCTTTTATTTCTAGCTAGCTAGCAGTGAACACTGAGAAGAGAACCATTATAAAATACGGAAGAAATACTTAAATATTAAGTTGGAACCCCTATTAAATTATGTTTTTTTTACAAAAAATACTTATCTTGGGTAAATGTTTCAGTGCACAAGTCTAACAAAATTCTACCTAAGCTTGGGACTCGTTTTCCTTAGCTCCGAATATTTTATCCAATGTTCGCTAAACAAGGATATGTCTAGACTTTCCTACGCAAATATAAATCTAGCTAGCTCACAAATTCTATGATACTACTCTATTATTTAGAAATGTCTGTGATGTTATAGTAGTGATTTTTGCCTACATCAGATTCATGTTCGTTCTATAGGGAGCGTGCAGAAACTATAGGTGGCAGAACAAAAATGTCACTGTGAAGTATGTTTCAAGTATAAAATTCAGAATAGCTACGTTAGACGGCACAGTCTTCTTCGCGCACGTTCCCCAAAACTGAGCGTGCAGGAACCACAGATGGCAGCACAGAAGCGTCAATGTCAAGTATTCTGACCCTTAAAGCTTCGAATATGCGATACTAGATGGCATAGTCAACGCCGTGCACGGTCCCTATGGTGTAGTAATATAGCGACATCTGTCTATCTCAACACGTACAAGTATTTAGAAATGGTGCTGGTTACAACTCAGCCTCTTGCTCAAATTATGAAGTAACTTACTCATCGTCCTCATCTGATTCTTACTTCCGACTGAAAAGGAATTTCACGTGTTAAGGTTACAGGACCCACCTAGTGAAAGAAGCTCCAACTTCATTTCTTGATCCTAAATTCTGATGCAGTGGTTACAAATTACAGCAAAGATAAACTCTACTGAAGTTTCAAAGTTACCTACCATGATAATTATCTTCACGTGGTCCTTATTGGAACGACAGAATGGCACAGATGATCTGCGATACCATACCTATCTATGCATTAAGTTACTCTTAAAATATTTAGTGTACCTACCTTAATACATAGGTACAATACATGATTTTATATTTTAAAGCAAATCAATAAATAAACGTACCTATCCGGTTGATTGAAAGAAAAATCAAGATTTTTGTTGATACGGTTGGATATCTTACTCGCTAATCTGTAAGTCTTCCGAAAAAAAAAAGAAAAATTGAGAATCTGAGTTTCAAATTCAAAGACACGATAGCAGTTCTTTTATGAGTAAAACGTAAAAGCAAGGTTTAAAATAAAACTATCTAATAATGAAATCGGTATCCATTCTCGCGTGCGTATCTACGCTTAATTATATTATCACATGTTTAATTAAACACTTTTATTTCTCAAAACAGCGGACAACAACAAGAAGCGCCATCTATGAATGATACCTCACACTTAAATAGCAAAGCATTCAACGCACCTCAAAGCATGGTTAACTATGTTCACCATAGACGCTTCCCGCCACAAACTCTGATGCAAAGATGGCGCTAGCAGTCCTGACTCCTGTGTAAACATTGACTGTGTAATTAACTTATTATTGCCTACGCTAGCTTTTACGATCGTTTCATATTCATGCGTCTATGATAGGATCTTTTTATAAACAGTTGTGTGTTTGAATTCTTTAACAGTGTGTTGATACTGTAACATGCACTCGGCGACTGTTTACTTTGTAATATTGTATTAAATAGCGAGGGTTTTGTAGGAATTCTTCTATATTTGTGGTTTCACTTTCGCTTTTTGATTTCCGAATGAAGATAAATTCAGGTTATGATTTGCTTTAACATTTTGTTTAGTGCTAGACAGTAGGACCTAAGTGCTTAGTAGGTAGGTATAGCGTATTTATTCAGGCCATAGATCTAACTAAATAGTGACCGATTTACATAGTTATAACTTAAACCCACTTAGGTAGGTACGTACCTACGTACTTTTTACTAGATTTAAAATGTAGGATCTATGGTCTCTTAAGATGACGTTAAATTAATGTGATACGTTGTGGTATAGGTACTTACACATTCCATGACTATGCAAGCATATGATACACAGCTTAACGTAACATAATGTCAATGTTCAAGTAACTCCTAATTAGTGCAATTAGTAACGGTTAAACGGATAAACTTAATTATTGCTGATCCATTCGATATTGGATAGCGATGCGTTTGAATCTCAAAATTAGGGTTGCGATTCTTTCCGAAAAAAAACCGTTTCTTAAATCAATGTCTAAAAGATCTATTTCTGAAATATCGTTTTTTTTTTTCAAGTTTGCATTTATAATGTAAAAATCCATTAACGAAAAACAAGAAAGATACTATACTAATTAATGATCTCTTTTCAGTATACTTTTTCAGTTTTTTTAGTTCAGAGATAATGTAAATATAATATCCATTTTATGAAAAACAAGAAATATAAACACCTTAATAAATGATCTCTTATTAGTACTTAAAATCAGTTTGGATTTTGTTCCGAAAATTGATTGGCGATTTTCAAGGGTGAAATATCGATTCAGTCCTACTGCATATCGATTAAAAAAATCGACCTTTTGAGCCTGGAAAATCGATTCTACAGATCGCCATCCCTACTCACAATGGCAGCATATTTTGAATCATACAAGAAGTGTCATCAAGCTACGCTCGAGGCCGGTCAGTGGATGGGAACGCACGTAAAGCTGTTGGTCCCGGCTGTCAAAGTTCATTGTTACAGGTAGTCAGAAGCCATGGGCGCCGGCAGGACTATTTTCAGGAGCTGAATGTTGAGCACCCCCTCTCCCCCTCAAAGAGGCTGGGTTTTCTTCTGACCAGATAGTAACTAACTTTGTCGGTAGGTATATACCACAGAAAACCTTGGGACCATAGAAAAACGATTAAGCGAGCCAAGCGAACTCTAAAATTACAGCACCTTGCTTGCCTCGGATAGGTTGTCTAAAACCATAATATTTTTGAATGTTTTTGTATTAGGTATATTGAAAGTCAGAAGCCTAAAAGTCGGACAACCAGTGTTACCAAGACGTACCATGCTAACTAGTCCCTGGGTTGTGGAAATTAGATACGAATCTATACAGTTGCATCCGCTTGGACTGGAAGCCGACTCCAACCTATTTAGGAAAAGTGACACCATCATTATCATCGTCACATCAGCCGAAAGAGGTCCACAGCTAGACGGCGGCCGCCACGCGCGTGTCGCCACAACAGCCGGTCCTCCCGCGACCCTCATCCAGGTCATCGGTCCACCTTGTGGGAGGCCTTCAAACGTTGCGTCTTCCGGTACGCGGTCACCATTTCAGAACTTTTCAGCCCCATCAACCATCCGTTCTGAGAGCAATGTGCCTTGCCCACTGCTACTTTATTTTGACGATCTTTCGGGCTATGTCGGAAAAGTAAAAGTGAAGGTAGATTGATTTCGTATGTAATGTAGGTACCTGGGGGAAACTGAAGTAGGTTTATTTAGTCCTTTCATTTCACCAAAATTTAAAACTAAACCTGATTTCCAGCATGATTTCGATAGCTTAAAGGGCTAATGCGTATCCAGGGGATTGATTTTATTGAACAATGGACTGGTATTTCAGTAAAATTTTAGTATTGAATATGAGTTCTACCTAATACATAAACCACCAGTAGTTTAATACCAAAAAGAGCAAAGCCATTCACAAATTAATAGGAAAACCTTTTGTAAAACCATCAGGGTACGTTTTAAACATAATTTCAGCGAATTCGAAGTGGCCACCACATGGCTCATAATTCAATTTGATAAAATATGGAATTACTGCTATCATGTACCTAGTTTCAAAATAATAACACCTACCTACCCACTATTTATTAGTACTATGTTTATGTTACATTAGCTGACCCGTGGCCCCTTCGTTGGGTAGCCTATGCCGCGGAGCTCGCGGCTAGACAATAACAACCGCACGGGTCGATCTTCAAGGTTAAGCAACGCTTGCCAAGGTTGGTCTGTGGATGGGTGACCATCTTAACATACCGAGTTTCCTCCGTGCCTCGGAAAGCACGTTAAGCCGTTGGTCCCGGCTGTCATTTGTAGATCTTTGGCAGGCGTTACGGATTGTCAGAAGCCAGTTAATCTGACTCCAGTCTTGCCATGAAGTACCGTGTTACCTACCCAGTTAATGGGTTGTGGAGGTCTGGTAGGCAGCCGCTCCTCGTAAGATACTAGTATCCAGCTAAATCCGGTTTGACTAGAAGCCGACCGCAATATAGTTGGGAAAAAGCTAGGCAGATGGTGATGATATAAATAACCTATGCTACGACACTCACAAATAACGTGGCTTTCTATTGGTAAAATATTTTTCAAAATCGGTTCAGTAGACCCAGAGATTACCCCCTATACAACCTCACAAACTACCTTTTTATAATATTACCTAGTACTTATAGAATTTTAGATAATTCTGTTTGTTACAAGAAATATATTCCGCTTTACTCATTAGTCTAGCCAAAGCGCTCTAGACAAGTCAATTGTCAATACGTCAAATGTATGGGATTGACAAGCGCTTTTCAATACATATAACCTCCTGTTTTCAAATTACTTCTCTAAAGAACTGTACCACGGGATCTATCAACCTACCTGTGGCCTCAACTACGTGGGTTTGGGCGCGACTGTACGACACTCCGAAGTTGTACGACTACGAACTAACTCCGAGGTCCATCTAACAGTAACGGAGTACAGTTTATTTATTCCCGATTATCTTATCAAAAGTTCTAGGGAAAGACTGTTTATTATGTTATGAGTTTTAATAAAATGGGCATGGTATTGTATGGTACGTATTTATATTATACTTACATACATAATAAGATACCTAAGTACCAACACACCCATAGTACTCGTATTGTCGTTGCGAAACATTTTTAAAGAGCGGTTATTTCTCACGACGTGAGAAATAAAAAAAAAACATTTAAATGAAACAAAATACGAAATTTTTCTAAAAAGAGATCCATTCGAGGGACACAGAGTGAGTTAAAAAAAAATGAAAAATATCGCTCTCTTTCTCTCTTTTACTTATAACAAAACTAGCTGACCCCACAAACGTTGTTTTGTCATATAAATAAAAAATATCCTACGACTATCCTCAGACCTACCAAGTATAGACAAAAAAAAAAAATTGGTCAAGCCATTTCGGAGGAGTTCGATAACAAACACTGACACGCGATTTTTATATATTAGATTAGAATAGAAAACCAGCCAAGTGCGAGTCGGACTTGCACACGAAGGGTTCCGTACCATAAACCTTAGTTTTTATTAATTAAGTAAAAAAAAGTAAAAGTAAAAATTTATTTATTTTCCACACTAATGAAAAACACAGTACAGACATGAAAAACACAACATTTGTTGTTATAGCGGCAATCGATAATTTCAACTGTCTATCTATTACGACTCTTGAGATACAGCACGCTTGCATACAGACGGACGGACGGACGGACGGACAGCGGTGGCTTAGTAATAGGGTTCCGTTGGATACCCTTTGGGTACGGAACCCTAATAAAAATGTAGCGGATCTACAGTTTTTTTATGGCATTTTGCAGCAATATGTAATAAATTGATAAAAATGAGCATAAGCAGCTGTGGCAGAGTCACGAAGTTGCACACATAAGGGTTCTTTTATACCATATTGGTACGGAACCCTTAAGGGACCTTCGCAAACATGAAAAAACTGAAAGTTATTAAGAGAAATATTTCTTACAGAAATATACTCAATATTTTCCCGGTCTTGAGCAGTCCGCATCCATCCGCTACCAGCCACCTTCTTTAAATCATCGATCCATCGGCACAATGAATACACACTACTGAGAAATGATGCCCAATACCTACATATTTTTTCAATAAAAGCTTGGAGAGAAATAAAATACATACGGAGGTTAACAAAGCTATAGGAATAGGGAAATAGGAAAGCTATCTATTTAATGAATTCGCATAAAAAAAGAGAAACGCATAAAAACTACTTTACCGATGCTGAAAATCACAGAAAATAATTTAATTTTTTTAATTATTTTCGTAAAGAGGAACCCTCTATAAAAACAACACAAAACGTTATAGAATTTCAGCTCCAGGGTTGTCTAACAGGCCGATCGCATCGAATTCTTTATTCATAAACCTATGGTGCACACATCCAATTATTTACTGAAGCTGGATACAAAATAAAATGGCGTACTGCAACTATATTACATTATCTCAAATGAAAATCCGATATCTCTTTGCTTCTCATTGGAAAAGAGTAGGTAACTGTGAAAAATGGACATCGTGTAACTTTCCGTAGGTACCCGAAGGCTGAAAACAGAACGATCACGTTCTGATCGTGATTCTGCTGTCTGTTCGTAAGTTCTTAAGGTGAATGCTCCAGGGTAGCCCGCGAAATTCAAATATTTTTATGTTTTTTGCAATTTGCCGCTCAGTGTGAAGCTGTATGTGGACCAAATGCGATCCGCGACCGTAACGCGTATTTATCTAAAGAATTATAACCATTTTAATCATCAATATAGCCCTCTAAGTTCATGTAGTTCGAAAGAATGAATATTTCAGAAATAATCATTCTTAAAAACATAAAAATATTTGAATTTCGCGGGCTACCCTGGAGCATCCACCTTAATAAGTATGTTTATCATCTATAGGTATATTGATTAACTTCTAAGACGCTGTAATCAAAGCCCACTTGAAATTATTGCAGAAAACGTGTTAGCTACTATCTTTTCTGCAAAAGCAAACATTATAATAAAGAAAGTAAATATTATGACCGCTCTGGTGATAAAAGACGCTGGTCAAAATGTTATTCTCGATAAAGCTCATTTTAGATTGTCAAAAATTCAAATTGTTTTGAATTGACTACGTGACATTTCGGCAGCGCAAGAATTTGTTTTTGACGATTAAAACCTTAATGCAGAAGTCCAAGTCACACTTGACCAATAAAACAGCTAGCAAATTATCACCATACACAGGAGAAATTCAAAAGGACCACGATAAAGGAGAAAATCCTAGCGGGCATCGTTTTTTTTAATAAAAAATAATGAAAATAAAAAAATGATATTTAAGTAAGCGCGTTTTAAAAGCTCTTCATAAGTACTTCATTCGATATTGAAATGTTTGAATTCTATGAAATTGGCACTCTCAATACTCCTGGAATGGAGAAAGAACTGAGATTTCTTTTCCAGAAATGAGCTACAAGCGAGCAGAAAATTGTGAAGCGGTATTAGAAAACGATAATCGCGCGAATGCGCGATCGACGCGATGAACAAATGTTCAGAAAAAAATTTAAAGCTCTACCCCTATTCTGTAACAACATTTTCGTATCTCGACAGCGGAATCCAAGGTGGGTATTAAATTACGTCAAACGACCTTTATGTTGTGTGCAATAAAGCTCACTTTGTGAGTTTTGTCACTCAGGTAAAGCTCGAAATCGAAATGGTTACTTACAGAATAGACTAGCTGGCGCCCAATGACAACACGTTCAGGTTTGCCGAATAAATGAACACGACGATCGCATATTCCTACAATGAGCTTACATGCGCACACCTCAGAAGCTAGAGCATCGCTTGTATTATGAAAACGCCTAAGAGGGATAAAGCGATCGTTGGTTGCCTTTTTCTAGGATACTAATTAGACCACGTCACAGGCTTGCAGTATCTCTTACGTCTCTACCGCATACAGAAAAGAGACAGGTATAGGCCGCAGAGTCACTTCGTGACGATAGCTCAGTCCATGCTCCGTGTGAGCTTCTGATAGATGCAACTCGATATTTTGTATTGTACATTGTTATGTGCATGTTCAATGTTAAATATCTGTGAAATGAGAATTTATTTACGACTACGTTCCTTTTTATACAAAAACAGTTGAATCTGTTTTTTACCACTTTTGAAGTGTCTCTCGCGCAAACTATTCAATTTAGAAAAAAAAAATATTAGAAACCTCATTATCATTTTTGAAGTACTATCCATAGATACCCCACACGTATGGATTTGATGAAATAAATATTTTGAGTGTCAGTTCTAAGTATGGGGAACCCCAAAAATTTACTGTTTCTTTTTTCTTTTTGTGTAAAAATCTTAATGCGGTTCACAGAATACATCTACTTACTAATTTTTAACAGTATAGTTCTTATAGTTTCGGAGAAAAGTAGCTGTGACATACGGACAGACAGACAGACATTCGTCACATAAGAGTTCCGTTTTTTGCCATTTGTCTACGGAACCCTAAAAATTAAGGTGTATTATACCCCATGTGCGACTCTGACTCGCACTTGGCCGGTTTTATAACTGTGTTGGGGTCGGCTTCCAGTCTGACTAAATACAGCCGAATACCAGTATTTTACATGGAGCAAATGCCCGTCTGACCCCCACAACCGTAGCTCTTGGAAAGACTGGTGTCACCGTGTTTCGGACGATATACATAAACTTCGACCGGATGTTCAGAACATGGGAATAAGCACTTTTTATTATGGACACGTTAATCATTTCTTATATTTTTATTCTTTGTTAATTTTTATACAAACTACCTCGACGTCAATCATCCGATTTATGCATCTTTATCCGATTTGGAAATGAAAAACAAATGTAATTCGAATAGCATTTGATAGAATTTTCATTTTAATTGCACTAAGACGCTTTCATACTGCATAGCTCAATAGGGTATTTTACAAAAAAAAAATCTAATTAGTCCGTCTGATAGATTTTAAAAAAATATTGGACACGTATTTTTTCTTTTTTCACGTAGTTAAACAAATAATAAAGAGGATTCAGCGAGTTGAAGACACGCGTGACGTTATATGGCTTGGTAAAAATGTACCAAATTTACCAAGCCAGATGACGTCACGCGTGTCTTCAACTCGCTTTATCTTCTTTATATCTATCTATCAGAAGGACTAATTAGATTTTTTAAGTAAAATACCCTATTAAATGAAATTACAAATACATATCTATGTAACGAAGTCTTTTTAAGTACTACTTCCTTTGTTTGATCTGATTTTTAAAGCTATAGAAACGTTAGCTAAAGTTTATATGGATAACGTGAAGAACACGGTGTATTAGGATTGTGACTAAAGCCATACCTACCTAATATTTAATAATTTCAAGCACTTTATCTCTGTGTTGAATGGAATGGCCATACCCTTCCATGCCTTAATTGTGTAATGACACACTACTAGATGCGTCACTGTTTGCAACTGTTACCAAAGTGTGAATCATCACGCGTCAAAAGTTACAATTATTATAAATTGTGGATTAAGGAAAATAATTAATTTTATTGTTCCTTTCAGAACTCTACACCAATCAATAAAGTAGCGATAAGATTTTTTAGAAATTCGTGAAATTACTGTACCCATTTTATTTTTCTACACACGTTCTTACAAACTGGCTCCTCCCTAACCGCATATTTTGAAGGGTAATTCGCACTAGTATCGAAGGCCTGCCCCCACATATCTGATAATATAATAGGCAAGGCGCAAAATTATACGAGCCATTTCTCGCAATAGTTTATTACAAACCATTATGTATATGATTTTTTATAAAAAAAATTCGAGTAGGTACTTATGTTAAAAAGCGTCGTGGTCGTTGATATTTTTTTGAATAAGCCTTGTTACAATCTTTATTCGCCATCACAAACAACCCTGATTGTGGCTAAACTCCTCAAGAAGCCACTTGACTTTCGATTCCAAAGTTAATAAACCATGAACTCCATTCTCTTCAAGCTTGGAATGACAAGCCGTGAATGCAGTTTCTTAAATAAGGTACCTACCGCAGCATATGACTATTTCCTACTCAGTGGCGTAGCTAGTCCTGTATCAAACATTTTTGGGGACCCCGTTTTTAGGGGTACTTACTGATTTTTTTTAAATATTTTTTTTTTTAAGGTTGGAAAATCATAAAATGACTCCTACCGCTCTGGGTTAAGCAGAAGGGTGTCAGACTCTAATTGACTAAAACCCATCCGTGTTTTCTTTGCATTCCAGGGCTACGGTGCCTCTTTCGAACAAAGTCCGCAGCCCCAGCAGGCACTGGCCCCAGCGGGTCCTGTCTTCTATGCTGACAGCTCTTTGAGGCACGCGTCGACCTGGGCCTGGTTTTGATCAGACGGCGAGCCACCCAATGCTCGCCGTCCGCAAGCCCGCGCCTACGGGGCGTGATGTTTCCCGTTCTCTCACGCGTTCGGCTTCTTCCTTTGCTAGCATTACTGCTTCGCAGAAAGAGGTGGCCGCTTCCCATGGTTCGAACCAGGGCCGGACGCGAGAGATCGCCGCCGCCAACAAAATAGGCCCTACTAGCTCAGATATGTCTCGGCAGGCCACGAAGATGACGGCTGGACTAAATGTAGAAGCTTTCCGTCCACACTTCGCGTCGAGGCCCTTGTAGTTCGGGGGCCCCGTATCTTTGATACGGCTGTAGCTACGCCCCTGTTCCTACTTTAATTAGCAACACACCGCATCGTTTGGCTGTCATCTCCGGTACACTGTGTTTCCAATCCAGTCAGCTTAGCCTAGTCCCATCTATGACGTAGTCGACTTCCAGGCCCATCTGATAACGCTGAACACCAGTATTTTACATGGAATGACTGCCTGTGACCTCCACAATCCAGTACATAATTGGTTAAGAAATACTTTGGCAAGGCTGGGGTCAGTTTCTGGATTTTGACTACCCGTAATGACTGTCAAAGGTATTAAAATGGCAGCCGCTACCATCGGTGCTTTAAGAGGCACGGAGGAAGGACGGTTTATGATGAACCGTCACCCATCCACGTACAGACCTCGGTGAGAGTAGACCCATGCAGCTGTTATTATTTAGCCACGAACTCCTCTCTACACTTAGTTTCCACAGTTAGTAAGAATTCCGTTCATTTCACTAACAAGCTTACGTTCCCGTAATTATTTCTCGGAATTAATCTCGGTAGATACGGGGCAGGGAAATGGTTTATTGCTTCCGAGAAAATCGTAACGTGATCGTACCATGATGTGGAAAGGGTACTTATCGGATCGTTGCATTGTCAAAATGAATTAAGCGAGAGACACACTGGTCCTATACTTACGTTATCGTATGTTGCGTTGCATACCACACGATAAGTGAGTTTCTATTGCATGGTTTTCCATATAAAATCAAGAGTCCATAGCATGATGCGTTGCACATGTTGCGTACGTGGGACCAGTTTGTCTCTCGCTTGTATGTTATGTATCGTATCTGGGATTCCGTAGGTACCCGAAAGGGTAATTACGAAACGAAACAATATAAGTAAGCTGTACTGACCGTTCATCTGTTGGTCAGCAAGCTGTACCTAGGGTATCTCCAGGATAGGTGCCCACTTTTTGAAATAACTTTATATCTCACAGTGCATAAAGCAAAATACTTAATTTGTAAAATAGGTAGGTATTTTGGTTTTTAATCTTTAAATTTGTGAATGTAAAAAAACATTACCCATGTACGTACGTCCTTAGCGCTTCTGCTCCACATTAATTATGCGCACAGCTAAAGTGTGGAACTCTCTGCCAGCGTCTGTGTTCCCGTTCATATATAACCGGTCTGCCTTCAAAGCAAAACATAAATAAACAGGCATCTTCTGGGCACGCTCGCTCCATCATCGACATCGTCCATCGCTTTCCATCAGGCGTGGTTGTGGTCAAGAGCAAGCCCATTCCTCAATAAATAAATAAAAAAACTTTGATATTTCCAGAGTAAATAGGCGATTTTTGCGGTCCTCTAAATTTTAGGGGATAGTTGCCTTATCCATATAAGTAATGTCATATAGGATAGATGCCACGGCGAGAGAAAAAGAACTTTTATCTCACAGAAACTTTGATCGCACCTTGCATTCCCATGCATCCCTATCGCGTTTGAATCCGCCGCTAGGTGCGCTAGTGTAGCGTGAGGTTTTAAATGTCAAACTTCACTGTTGGTTTTTTTTTTTTACTATTGATAGGCACGCGTTTGACCACTATCTCACCTGATGGTAAGCGAGGATGTGGTCGAAGATGGAGCACGCTTGCCTAGAAATAACCTCTTGATTTAAAGACTCCCAGGTTGTAGCTGGTTGGTAGGTGTTGGTTAGCTATTGACGCGAGTTTATTTACTTATTTGTTTTGATTTTTATTTTTTTATTTTCCTTCTAACTTTGTTCATATGTGCATACCTAATAACAATTTTAATGCTATGATTAAGAACCTTAATCGACAGTGGCGCCAACTGGTGAGTACAAACGGTAGCCCTCATTGCACAAACACATGCAACACGGACAACTTGGTGCTACTAAGTTGTAGAGTCTCTCGAGTGATAAATTAAATAATATGTAATTCATCCGCGAAACTAGAGTAATTAAAATCGAGGCAACTATACTCCTGGGGCAACTATCCTGGATTTACCTTATTTCATGAACCGTAACAAGTGGATATTTGATATTTTAATATAATTATTCTTCCTCAATATGATCTTACAAGTTCTGGAATGGCAACCACGTACCGGAAGACGCAGCGCCGGAAGGCCAATGCTAGGTGGACCGAACGATCTGGTGAGGGTCACGGGAACCTGATGGATGCGAGACGCACAGAACCGGTTGTTGTGGCGACACTTGGGGGAGGCCTATGTCCAGCAGTGGACGTCTTTTGGCTGATGTGATGATGATCTTGGAATGAGTGTCGATAATGAAACAAAACATTTATCTTTTCTGGAATTTAACTGTCCCTATCCAGTTCGCCCCAGCCATAGCTTCTGCAGGTCATCGCCCTATATTGTAACTGGGGGCTACCCACGCGTCGTTTACCGATTCGCGGTCTCCATCCAAGGATGAAGACTACATCTATTCTACCAGTTCCATCGATCTTTACATAGAAATTTCTAGAAAATCATGTCATAGAATGAAAAGTTGTTCACAGTGAGAACAAATTTTAATTCTAGAACAATTACTTATACCAATTAATTATTGGGGTGGTTTGGGATCTACCTCCTCGCGGTCCACCCCGGGCAACGGCACCACAGGCTTGCCTGTGGTACGGCAGAACGATCCCACTTAAAGCGGTGGTAGGCTCCGCAAGGAGCCGCCTGGCTCGCGACCACCATCCCGCCGAAGTCCGGCGCCAAGCAGCTTGCTGTGTTCCGTCGGTGTGCGGGAGTGCCAGTGCCTTTGGGAGAGAAGGAGATTGTCAGTTGCTCTGCTCAGAACCGGTCTTGGTCACTGGGCTGGGCTTTCCGGGTAACTCATTTTGGAGGGTAGCGGGATCCGAAGCACGGTGCCAGCCGTTGGCCGACCGCAGTTAGTAGGGGGCCCAAGTAGCACGCCAGCCACGTGTGAAAGGCTGCCCCGCCAACTAGCGAAAAATCCCGGTATGCTCCACCGTGCCAGCCGGCGACTGGATGGGAGGACCCGGTGGCCATATCCGGGGGGGTTCGGGCGTCCCCGCAGTCTCCAAATGAGTTCCCCATAGGTTAGTTTAGCTTTTGTGTTCCACTTGGTTCACTGAGCAGAGCCTCGACAATTCAACTTTTCTCCCCGACGACTCAAAAAAAAAAAAAAAAATGACAAAAGCAAAAAGGAAAAAAGGTAAACAACGGCTGCACTTCCTCCCACTCAAAGTGCACCTCACCAACATCAGAGGGTTACACTCAAATCTCGATCCGGTCCATCACCACCTTGAGACCGAGAAGCCGCACCCGTTTTTCCTAACGGAGACGAAGATAACAACCCCGTCGGACGTGGCGTACCTCAACTACCCGGGCTACTCTCTGGAACATAAGTTCAAGAAGCAGGCTGGGGTCTGTGTGTACGTCCGCGATGACATTTGTTGTCGTCGTCTCCGTTGCTTTGAGAAATCGGGTTTTTCTGCTATTTGGCTACTTGTGGATACTGGCGTGGAAAAATTTATCTACATCGGCGTATACCGATCGCACAGCGGTGACCAGGAGACAACAGCGCTGTTTAATTTCCTCGTGGAGTCGACCGACGTAGCTCAGCAACGGTACCCAACAGCGAAGCTCAATTTTCTGGGGGACTTTAACGCCCACCATAAAGAGTGGTTGTTCCCGTACCAGAGAACTGACCATGCCGGGTTAGAGGCGCGCAAGTTTGCAGTAACGCTAGATCTAACCCAGCTGGTGAATGTGGCAACGCGGGTACCGGATGTTGACGCCCATACACCCAATTGCTTGGACCTTCTGCTGACAACTGATCCGGGCAGTCAATCAGTATCAGTCTCAGCCCCGCTGGGAACGTCTGACCACTGCCTGGTGAAATCCGTGTTGGCCTGCTCTCCTCCTGATAAGAGTCCTAGAGGCACGAGACGAGTATGGCGATACGAGTCAGCTGATTGGGATGAGATGCGACACTTTTTTGCGTCATATCCTTGGCGGCAAGTGTGCTTCTCCTCGGGTGACCCTTCGTGCTGCGCTGATGTGATTGCGGACGTGATTCGGCAGGGGATGGAGTATTTTATTCCATTCTCCGACATCCCGCTCGGTCACAAATCCCGGCCTTGGTATAATGCAGAATGCGCCCACGCTGAGGCACGTAAAGAATCTGCTTACCAAGCCTGGATCAAGGCCCGCGACCGAAAGGATAAAGCACGTAGGGTTCGCGCGAGGAAAAAAGCCTTTAATTCTGCCGCAAGGTTCTGCAAGCGGGTTTTTCGTAGGGCACGTTTTGACCATGTCGGACGTATTGGGGCCAAACTAGCATCGCACCCTCCGGGTAGTAAGCAGTTTTGGTCCCTGTCGAAAGCGGTCGAAACGAATTTCTGTCGACCCACTTTGCCTCCAATGCTGAAACCTGATGGTTCGCTGGCTCACTCTGCAAGAGAGAAAGCAAATTTATTTGCAACTCTCTTTGCGGGCAATTCGCGTCTGGACGCTGGCTCCAAGCAACCACCAACTTTACCTCGTTGTGACTCTTCGATGCCGGAGATCAAAGTTCATAATAAAGAGGTCTGTAGAGTATTATGCAGTTTAGATGTGAATAAGGCCAGTGGACCTGACAGCATTCCAGCAAGAGTGTTGAGGCAATGTGCACCTGAGTTGTCTCCTGTGTTGACACGCCTGTACCGCCTCTCTCTTGAAAAAAGAACGGTGCCAAGATCATGGAAGCTTGCGAATGTGCAACCGGTGCCCAAAAAGGGAGACCGTGCTGACCCTGCGCATTACCGTCCGATCGCCATTACCTCCATCCTATGCAAGGTTATGGAAAGGGTTCTGAACAGTAAGCTGCTGACCTACCTTGAAGACAACAATCTCCTCAGTGACCGTCAATATGGCTTTCGCCGGGGACGGTCAACTGGCGATCTTCTTGTGTATGTCACGCACTGCTGGGGCGAAGCCATTGAGAGACACGGCGAAGCACTTGCCGTGTCGCTTGATATCTCGAAGGCTTTTGACAGGGTCTGGCACGCAGGTCTACTCAGCAAGCTTCCTGCTTATGGCATCCCAGCTGGTTTTTGCAGCTGGATATCAGACTTCCTGAGTGAACGGTCGATCCGAGTGGTCATTGACGGCTGCTCCTCTGACCTCATGGCTATTGATGCCGGAGTTCCTCAAGGGTCTGTTCTCTCTGCAACTCTTTTCCTGCTGCACATCAATGACCTACTTCAGCCTGGTCTTGTTGGGTACGCAGATGACAGTACGGTTTCAGAGAGATACTTGTCCAACGCAACAACCAGTGGGGCTGAAGTTTGTTCTTTGAGAGAGGCCATGGTAGAGCGGACAAATTTGACCTTAAGCGTTGTCTCCCAATGGGGTGATGACAATTTGGTCACTTTTAACGCCACCAAAACACAGGCGTGTCTTTTTACCGCAAAAAGGAGTCGTTTTGACCAAGCTCCTACTTTTCGGGGTGTATCTGTTCCTGTGACTGATCGGCTCGAGCTCCTAGGCATGGAGTTGACATCCAGTCTCAACTTCGGCGCCACCATCGAGTACAAAGCCCAAACTGCGGCCAAAAAGCTGGGCATCCTAAATAGGGTGAAGCGATACTTTAGGCCTGGACAGCTTTTAACACTATACAAAGCGCAAGTCCGATCCTGCATGGAGTATTGTAGCCACCTTTGGGATGGCTCAGCTAAGTATCAGCTTGCCGCGCTTGACTCGGTGGAACGCAGAGCTAAGAGGCTCATCGGCGACGTAAAACTGGTGGATGCCAAGCTACATAGCTTGGCTCATCGCCGTAAGGTTGCCTGCTTGTCGGTCTTCTACAGATTGTACTTCGGTGAGTGTGCCCAAGAACTCCACGACCTCATCCCACCGGCCCCCTTCTACCATCGGACATCCAGACGCACTGCATCTTACCATCCCTACCTTGTGGCTATTCCACCAATTCGCACTAAGCGTTTTCAAACGTCTTTTATAATGCGCACAGCAAAGGAGTGGAACTCTCTGCCAGCGTCTGTGTTTCCGAAAGCTTACAACCCTAATCTCTTCAAAGTTAGAGTGAACAGGCTCCTTCTGGGTAGGCTCGCTCCATCGTAGACTTTGTCTCTGTCATTTCTGACATAGACTAGAGTCAAGAGCAAACCCATTACAAATAAAAAAAAAAAAAAAAAATTACCCCATTAATTTTTTTATTCAAGATTTCGGGGTTGATCTCATGTTAAAAGTTTTTCGTAATGATGAGTACAAGACTCCAAGTCCTTATCAGGTTTAGCGTTATTTCTGTTGCTGTGTGCCTTGTGTGCCTTTTTCCATGGGCGAAGTAGAAACTACAGAATGCCACTATCTCATAGCTTTTTCGTTTTAGCATGATAATACCGGTCATTGCCCTTTCCTAAATGTCTCTACGAATGAACCCGACCTCTAATACATGCATCGTTATTCATAATTATAAAATTTTTAGAATCTCGATAGATGTCCTGTGTCCTGTGATGTAGTTTGATCCAGCTGTCTTTTTTTACAATTTAGAATGGTTGGTTCAGGTTCAGTAGGGAGCACTAAGAGAGGATTTTAAGAAATTCCTACGGGATCAGAAAACAAAACAGGATATGCGCGTACGAAGTTGCGGGCAAAAGCTAGTTTAAATACAAAAACATAACTCGGTACATTTTTTATAAAACAATACGAATGTTTTTTTTTTTTAATTCGTTACTTAATATTATATACGTTATAGTAGCATTTAGCTTCAATTATTTTGCCAAATACTCAGTAATAATAATGTATTTAACTTATTAACATTTAACCCTAAAAATTACCATTTTGTAGGTAGTAAAATTCCCCTTGAACGAACCTCACATAACCACAGACATTGGATTCGGTATACAGAAATTCATAATTTTTATCAACGGGCCAACGAACAAAACCTACAGAAGCCATAGAAAAATAACAGGAAAACTGATTCTAGATTTAAATAGTGACCTAATTCTGCATACAATTATTTGATCTCCTCACAAATCCCCGTTTTGCAGGAAAGGGATAGCAAATGAAACCCGATTAACGTTGAAAGCTCAACTTTTTACCTGAATTGATGAAATATTTTTTGGTTTGTTTTCCCTATCATCAGTTTCGTATCATTTTCAATTAAATTGAATAAGGGGAATGGTCATATAATTAATTGATCTGATAAAGAGGAAGACTGTGTTTAATAGGGTAGACGACAAAAAAAAATCTAATTCCATCGGATTGATTTCCAAAAAGTATTTATTGGACACGTTTTATTTTTTATTTTTTTTACGTAAACAAAAAATTAAGACGATACAGTGCGTTGAAAACTCGACGTCCCATTTCAGAACACTTTTTACTGAATAGTGACGTCACAAGCCCGTCTTGAATTTTGATGCGTTTTTATCTTCGGCACTTTTTTTGTAATTTTCCTTTTTGTTTTTTTTTTTTTTATTGATTTGATAAAGCAAAAAAATCGTGTCGAATATTTTTCAATAATGTAACTGATAGACTTTAGTCGGTTAGTTAAAAATAATTATGTGAATCAATTTTTTTTTTATATTTTTCTATTTTTCGGGTCTCTAGAGACCCGGTCCTTTGGTAGGCGTACGAGGGGCCGAAGCCAACTCGCAGAGGCCCCTTTAGACATTTCAAATGAAATGGGACACCAAACGACAATTATCCTTGTATGCACTGTGAAAGTATACCCAAGGACAATCCCCGGTTGGAGCAGGACTATTGCAGAATATGGAAACAAAAGATGAAACGCTATGGTATTTGGCTGGTTTAGTGGACTGATAATCGTTTACTATGGAAGAACTATTGGCCCATGCCTGACCATTGACAATAAAAACGGCTTTAAACTGGCAGGGGGTGACTTGCACACTCGATAAATGGGCCCCCCGAAAAGGGTCGCTAGCACAAAGTGACGTAGCACCAAGGGGGCAACATATCCTGAGGTGCTAGAGGAGTGGAGAGGTATACCACGGCTATCAGGACAATCCCGGAAGTAAGGTCAAGATCCCTACCAGCATCTTACTGGATTATGGATTATACACCCTTCTTGCTGCACGTTTGCTCTTGCGAATCTCCACTCAGACCGGCCGATTAAGGCAAGAAAGCGGTGGGAGCTCTGTTCCTCGTCAGTGTTCACTCCGGCCAGCCAATAAAGGCAAGCCAGAAATGAGAAACAAGACTTCTCCCTGGAGCTCAGGTCCGTGTCCGATCAGGGTTGCTAGTGCCCAACAGTTCGCCACAAAACTGCCTTATAGATACAATTATTATTCCGTTTACTTATTTTCTTTACATATAAATTATATTTTTAAATATTTCAATAAAAGTAAATAAAAAAACATTTACAAATATAAAAATAGTAGCCCACCGGTATCGGGAACAGGGTCTAAGCTACCGGCGGTCAGGGCTCCAGAGAGAGGAACCTCCTTACAATACGAGCCGTGTTCAGAAGTACCGCTTTCTGAATCAAGCCCTTGATCCAGCAGCCTAACGAATGCCTCTTTAGGTTTTGGTCGAGGTTCGTGGCTATTAAGCTATTGGCTGATACGACTATCGGTACAATAATTGCGGAATCCACATCCCAAATGTCGACAACCTCGCGAGCCAAGTCAATATACTTGATTTGTTTATCTTTCTGTGCTTTCACGAGGTTCTCGTCATGTGGAACGGTTATGTCTACAATCTTTGCACGCCTCTCGGTTCGGTCCACCACCACTATATCGGGCTTATTGGCAAGAATAGTCCTGTCAGTGATGATGGACCGATCCCAGTACAATGTGATATTGCCATTATCGAGAACTGGGTCGGGCGCATGCCTGTAGTACGGCACCTCCGACTCCACAAGAGATTATTTCAGAGCAAGTTGCTGATGGATAATCCTGGCTACAAGGTCGTGCCTATGCAAGTATTCTCCGTTAGCTAGGCGAATTGATTCTCATGACGGTGACATGCCCGACATATGTCAACCGTGCTGTCCTTCACAATAAATTTCCGGTAGTTCCTTGTCATGATAACTTCGTCCATAATTGCAGACAAAACCTTCGGTTTCACCAAAAAGATCACCGAAACGCAGCCAGGGCTACGGACGCTAGTTGATCTACGTCAGGCCCATGTAGGGCCCGGAAAAAGAGTCCGTGAAGCTCCTTGCTCTGCCATACCGCCCTGCGATCGTTGGTGTCAAGTACTGCAGGTTTGCGCCAGTTCTCATTTGCCAAGGAGAGCGGGTAGAGTCCCTTGTCCACCGCCACCACATCTCGATGCAAACCCACGTCGACAGCTAGGAAGTATTCCCTAAGACTGCATATCTCGCGATTGTAGAGAGTCTTTGCATTTAAAAAGCCTCGACCTCCACACTTTCGCGGGACTTAAGCAGTGTACGGACCCGCCTATCGAGAGCGTCAAGTTCCGTTTGAGTCCATTTGAGTACGCCGAAAGAGTACATGACTCAACCGTTGAAGGCGCGCACCTTGTTTCCGCCCGATAGAAGGCTATTGAATACCTTCTTCAGGCGGTCAAAGAAGCGCTCTTTCAACGATTGTTTCATGTCAGTAATATTGATACCTAACGCTTCCGACATACCCAAATACTTGTAAGTTTCAGTTGGAGAGAGGGATCTCAAGAATCCGAGAGTTGAGTTGCCACGGATTCCATAATCTCTCCACGCTTTGTCTGACGCAAATAATATGACTGCACATTTGTCCACACCAAACTCCATCCTGATGGCTCTACTGAAAGTTTCAGTTACCTTCTGTAGCTCCATCAGTTGCAGATTAGTGGGGGCAAAGAGTTTCATATCATCAATGTAAAAGAGGTGAGATATAACCTGACCACCTCTCTTCAACCGATAGCCTAGCCTTGAATTCTCTAGCAGTGTGTTAAGAGTATTCAAGGCAAGACAAAACCAAAGCGGACTCAACCTATCGCCCTGAAATATACCACACTCGATCCTTATCGGTTCGCTAGTTCTCTGGATATTTCGACATCCTGGATAGCGGAGGACTGTCCTCCATTGCCTCATACACGACATCAGGAAAGTGCGTAGCGTTGCATCAACTTTATACAATTCTAGCACCCTCATGAGCCATGTATGAGGCACCGAGTCATAGGCCTTCTTATAGTCTATCCAATATGCCGCCGACAGATCCTTTCGGGAACGCCGAACTTGTTGTACCAATTATTATTATTATTATGATAGGCTCTTTATTTCCTTGAATAACAAATTATTTCATTGGATTAATATAACATAAAGTGCATGCATACAATTTCAAAATATTACAATTTCGATTCAATCATTAGAATCTTTTTTTTTTTTACTCAGGAATCATCCCTATTATATTAAATCTAAGTAGAATTTTGTCTACGAGCTTAACTTGCTTAATGATGAAGTTAAAGACAAAAATTCAAAGAGCATTGATCGATTATGAATCGGGCACTCGTTGAATGGTAACAGAGGCGTGTATTACAGGTAAGTACCATAAAAGTGTGCGAAGCTGTAAGACATCTGCTTACCTCTTTGACGCTTACAAGCGTAGCGTTATAACGTTGAATTTAAATATTATTCATTTGTTGGACACTCACCAAACTCTAGGTAGTATTTTGAACCAAACGGTGAATTGGTAGGGAATGCTCTATTGCATTACCTATGTCCGTATGTGAACTACGGTTGTTAATAAAATATAAACAAATAAATAATATAATGATGAACAAAATCCCCATTTTAAACTACTCATACCCTGCATCTGTGTTTCCAAAAGCTTACAACCCTAATCTCTTCAAAGTTAGAGTGAACAGGCTCCTTCTGGGTAGGCTCGCTCCATCGTAGACTTTGTCTCTGTCATCTCTGACATAGACTAGAGTCAAGAGCAAACCCATTACAAATAAAATAAAAAAGTACTGGGCCTGACAAACGTTGGCTAGTTCAATAGCTATTAATTATTTGCGTCATCCGAGCCTTTTCCCAATTAAGGCAGGAATTACGTTATTCTGACGAACGCCCTGGTCCATGTCTGCCGCGAAATTGTACCAATTTTGCCCACCAACATCTGTGTACATATGTTGGTCATAAGTTGATTGTACTAATTTTGCCCACCAACATTGGTATTCGTATGTTGGTTATAAGTTCGTTACGTAGCCAACATTTTGGGCGAAAAATGTTTGTGGAAGCGGATATGGGCTGAAGTTAAAACGGTTGATATGAAAATGTTTAAGTGCTTCCCTGTTTGTTTGGTACTGTCTATTTTTTTTTATGGAATGCAGTTAAATAGTTTTAAATATAAATAAGAAACCTTAAGTTCCGTTTAAAATTGAAGGGGAGAGAAATGAAATGTTTATAAAGTACTTAACATACTTCTTTTTCTAAAATATTGTTGTACCTAATACAATACTTCCAATAAGTCAGCTGTTATTCTTTATTACAAAATATTGTTGAAATAGTATGAGCATTGAGAAGTGCAGCATCAGTGGACTTATTCTGATAATAATGTTTTTTTTTTTGTAATTAATTTTACCCAATTTTTAATTTATTATAGGTAGGAGTCAATCGAGCATGTTGGAGAGACTTCATGGCATATGCATAAATGTGTTTTTAAATAAAATGGGTAAAAATTTATACTAATATATAAAGCTGGAGAGTTTCTTTGTTTGCTTGAACGCGCTAATCTCAGGAATTCCTAACCGATTTGAAAAATTCTTTCTGTGTTAGATAGCCCATTTATTGATATATATATATATCATCATGCTTAGATCATAGGAGCGGAGCAGTAATAAAAATTGTGACGCAGACGAAATTGCGCGGGTCACCTAATAAACATATAAGTCAGTAGTCCGTAGTCAGTAACGTATAAAAAACACAGCAATCATAAAACGTTAATATAAGTTCCTATCACGTTAACGTTTACCTCTGCTCTAAATCTACTCTAATCTCTAGATTATACTACCTCAGCGTTCAAAAGAGTATTCACAGTCTGAAAATACAATTCTTATCGCCTGTACCCACCTACCTATCACTGTACCTCGAAATCTTGTACAACCTTGAAACGTACCTACCTTTAAAGGAATACGGGGGAGGGGATGAACTCATTGGGCTTCGAAAAAAAACATACCCATCGCTGTTAATGTAAATTGCCCGAAACGCTGGCAACATTCCCATGTTGGATAACATAACATAACATATAGTTTATTTCTCTCATAAAGGTACATTAGGTAATTTACTGATAACATACATTTTTTTTTGCCTTAAGCAAGAACCTTAGTGAGAGCTGGAGTCTGAACTAGGTTCGGGACCTGTATGACAGATCTCCAGGCTCACACCCTTAAACATTTAACAAATCTTACGGCATCAATCAGATTATACATAGCATTATTAGCAAACAATTTTGATAGAGAGGTAAGTCTATGTAATAAATGGATGGATTGCCATTGCTGTTTCTTCACTGGTCACGTGAAAAGCCGACGATTCGTTTACTGAAATGTAAATATAGTAAAAATAAAACACATCACATACATATATAAAACATACCTATATATAAAGTTCCTATCATCACATTTACCTGCTCTAAACCTTTCTTAGTAAACCAGACCTGGAAAATACCTAAAACTATCTAACATCATCCCACTTCGCCAGCGCTCAGAAGAGTACTTCCATAATATTATACCGTTCCTATCGCCCGTACCTAGCTACCTACCTACCACTGTACCTCGAAATCTAGGTCATCCTTGAAACCCAGTACAAACGCCCAGAAATAGAGAAAATACATATTACTCATATCAAACCTATTTCGCGTACAATAAAAAGATTGTTTTTGCTTTAATCAACGCGGTAGGAGTGGTCCGCACTCCACATTCGTATGTACTGAGGGAGGTATCGTTGGCAAATGAAATGGGTATGCAGGCTGTTAACTAAGTACCGAAATTTGCGTGTATTGGTGCTGAGTAGTTAAGTTTAGCGTAGCGTTTTTTGAGCAAGTCTTAGTATGTCAAATGTTATCTTATATGAATCTAAACTTATATTAGAAAGTAAATTGCATTGTCTGAAAGTACTAATCCAATTCCAATTGTCTTTCATCGAAGTCTTTTACTTTACTACCTATCTGTCTCTCTTGAGGTTTTTTTACAGAGCTAAGTACCTACGTTATAGATAAGTGAATTTTTAAACAGGCTACACGGGAGCGAAGTCGCAGTAAAAAGCTATGCAAATCTATGAGTATATAAAGTTAGAATTACGGGAAAAGCATAATAACATAAAGATTTAGGTATCAATAGATACTATTCGTATACCAATCTTCTTTGTTGAATGTACTTGCGTTCGTACTACAAAATATTGTGCACTACTGAAGTAGGAGTCAGTAGGACTGTACCTATCTCTGGTAAGCCGCAGAAAACTAGTTTTATAATCAAAAAATATTTCTTTCTCCAGTCTACATAGCAGTTAGCATTAAAACCTTGTACGTGGATTCACATTTTTATTTCATGCTCAGACTAAGAGAAAAGGAATCTTTGTTTCAGCCATAGAATAAAAGTTTTCAGCTGGTTATTTTTGTAAATTATCATGCTTAATCAGCCAGCACATCAAACTACCCGAAACTGTAATTTTTTCACAATGAACCTTGAACCTAATGGTATAGATATAAAGTTGAAAATCTATTAGAGAAATTTAACAGATTGTTGTAGCTTGATGTGCTGTCTGTACTTTTACTTGATTTCAGTAGCTAGGTAAACAGGTAGACGTGGGCGTCTTAACTCTGCTGCATCATTTTCTTTGTTTTTGGCATTGGAAAGCGATGGGTGAGATCAGCGATGGAAGGAACGTGCCCAGCAGTGCGATTCTGCAAACCTCCCACCGTGAAAGCTTTGGTGAATTGAACACGAACTTGACTGTCAATCTATTCAAGCAAGATAAGACAGATTCCCTGACTCCCTGCTAGAGACTGTAGTTGCTTACAGCTACAACTTGGGTGACTTTAAGTGAAGACTGAATAGGTTACTTTTAGACAAGCGTCCTACATCTTCGACCACATCGCTCACCATCTGGTGAGATAGCGGTCGACCGCGTGTATGTAAAATAAGGTCTTAAGAAAACAATTGAATTCTTAACAAACAAGCCGAACGCTTAGGCCGATCGTGCCTCTCTATTGGTTGTTCTGCATTCTCGCTCTCGGAACGTGACACTTTTTCGTGCGTGCAACCGGCGTTCATCGATTCATAAGACGTTATCACTTAAAAAAACCGGCTAAGCGTACATACCATAAACCTTGATTTTTATTATTTGTTGATATAGCGGCAATAGAAATACACAATCTGTGAAATCATATTACGGTTCTTTAGATACAGCCCGCTGACAGACGGCTTAGTAAAAGGGTTCCGTTGGATACCCTTTGGGTACGGAACCCTAAAAAGATGGAATAACAGTTCACTTCATGCTCACTCCACCTAAGTTAATACGGCGAGATGTTATTTATTTATTTGGATCTCCAACAAAAGATACATAGATGTAACATAAAACAGTGATACAATATACTACTCTGTCAAGAAAGTACCGGGAAAAGATCAATAATACACAAAATGTCTGTTATTCATCCAAATTTATTTTATCACCTTCAAAGTATGCTCCTTTAGAAACGATACACTTGCGCCGACGAATAATCCATTCATCAAAACATTTTTTAAACGCTGCTTCCGGAATTGAGTTCAGTTCTCGCCGCGAATTCTCCTTTATGTCTTCTATCGATTGAAAACGGGTGCCACGAAGTGGTAATTTGAGTTTAGGAAAAAGAAAAAAGTCAGCAGGAGCCATATCTGGTGAATATGGTGGTTGCTGGATGGTATTTGTTGAGTGTTCGGTTAAAAATTCGTTCACAATGATAGCCTTGTGCGAAGGCGCATTGTCGTGGTGCAAAATCCAAGAATTTTCTTTCCACAAATCTGACCTTTTTCGTCGAATTTGCTCCCTTAAACGCCGCATAACGCTCAAATAATATTCTTTATTTACCGTTAGACCTTCCGGTAAGAATTCAGAGTGCACAACACCGCGATAGTCAAAGAAAACAGTCAACATGACTTTGACTTTTGATCGACTTTGGCGTGGTTTTTTCGGTTTCGGTTCAGTTGGAAGGCGCCACTCCGAAGCTTGTTGACTAGTTTGCATGTCAAACTCGTAAACCCACGTCTCGTCACCAGTAACAATGCGTTTCATGAATGTTGGGTCCGAACTGACTCGTTCTAGCATGTCCTCAACGACTTTCATGCGATTGAGTTTTTGGAGAAAATTCAGATCTTTTGGGACTAGCCGAGCAGCAACATGTTTCATACCCAAATGATTAGTTAAAATGGTACGGATCGACTCGTGAGATACAGAAAGTTCGGCGGCTATCTCTCTCAGAGTTGAATGGGGATTTTCAGTCACTATTTCCTTCACTTTTGCGATGTTAACTTGACGGCCTACCAGAGCGAGGCAAATCTTCCATCACATCTCGACCGCTTTTGAACGCTTTGAACCACTCATAAGCACGAGTTTTTGATAAAGTCGATTCACCGTAAGCCTTCTGTAGGGTGATTCTTTAAAACCAAGGGAATTCGACTCATTGGTATGGCTTAACTATTTTTGTATAATATAATCTCGGTTAGGATATTAATTTGTCCGGGTCACTAAATGTAAAAACATATGTCAAAGGCACTCATTTGCATCCAGTAGCCTACGATTTAGAGCATGCTGATTAATTGATCAGCCAGATTAATTATGAAAAAGGCAGAATAATGAGACTTTGCGCCAGAATAATTTGAATCATGCAGATAAATGATAATGTCACTTTATTTTCAATAGATTTTATTAATTAAACATTCATAATCACAGTTGCAATTAAAAAAAAACAGTAAAATTTTAGGTCCTATTAAACATTAATTAAATTGAGTATTAAATCACAATTTCGTCAGTCGTCTTTCGTTTCAAAGAAAATCTTACAAACACTTTAAAATATAATCATAAAATTTTGGTCATACTAATCTTAGTCTTACGGCTGCGCTAACGAGTAGTAAAAGTAAAAGTAATGTTCTTAAAAAGGTAATAAATGCAATATAATTCAGCCTTCATTTTCAATTGAGGAAACTTTAAAATCATCTTTATTTTAAACAAAACTCTTAATAACATACAACAGAAACAGCAAAGATCTCGATTTTAAACTAAACCCCTTGTAACTACTTATAATAAAAACAGTAAAATCTTTGATTTAAACTAAACACTTAATAACACACAACAGAAACAGTAAAAATCTTGATTTTAAACTAAACCCCGTTGTAACCACTAAAAATAAAAACAGTAAAATCTTCGTTGAAAACTAAACACTTAATAATAATGATATTCATAAGAATCAAAATCAGTCCTAATTTAAAAGAGGTTTTACTAACTTGAGATCAAAGAATCGAATCTAGGAATACTTCTACCTAGATATCAAAAAATATTTAAATCTTCGTCATCAGAGTCCAATAGATACGGATTGACATTTTCTAAATCAACACTAAAATGTCGGTTCCCATCCCTTAAAAAAGTTATCTCTGAAATATTATCGAATATAATATCTCCTGTAGATTCAATACATCGATCTGCTCTATCGATCCTTTCTCCTGTAGCTTCATTTTTTTTCATCTCTGTTGATTCTTTTCCAATGACACCTTGTGTATTACTTATTCCTAATGATTTACTTTTACTATATGAACAGTTCCTTATTAAGGTGGTTTTATCAATGTCTGACAAACTGGTCCCTTCTTTATTTACTGTTTTGTTAGGCGTTCCGCTAATATCTTGGTGTGCATTCGTTTTATTACTCATTGTCCAAAAAGATTCACCAATTTCTCGCAGTTGTCTTGTTGAATTAACTAGCGGTGTGACTAGCAAGATATGAGGAACTTCTTCTAACCGATAAAACCCAAGATGATTCATGTGGTTGCAACGAATGGCTTGATAAAGACATTCTTGATCAATGCAACTCAATTTTCGAACGGCTATCTCAGGTGATTCTAAGTTCCAAACTATCTGGTGCATTTTCATGCACCCTGAAAAAGCTTTAACTTTTTGTGGAAAAAGTAAGTCCTTCTCACTAACGTCATAGTCAGAAACAGTTCGCAATATAGTTCTTTTTAAGTTTTGCTTCATGATATTTAAAAAATCATCCAGATCTTTTATATCTTGGCCTTGAGAAACAGCTCGATCTGCAGTTCTTTTAATAATAGCACCCACTCCATCGGGGGCACCTTGAAAAGAAATCTAATTCATCTGGCCTTAAGAGCCAGATAAAACCAGACTAATGCGAGCCAGATAAATTAGAAATTTGAAGATAATTAAACTCTGCTCTTTTATTTATAAACTCACAAAAGTAATAGTGTAATAAATGTAAATAAACAACCTGATAACACACTTTGGTTTTATAACAAAACATAAGGTCATATGCACAATTAATAAATTAAGACAGATGAATTATGCCGCTTACCTTACAATCGCCAGACGACGGGTTTCAATCGCCCTTATTCGCCAAATACACGCAACGCACGACCCCAAAGTACTCTGTGATCGGCAACGACTAGCGCAGCCAATCACGAGTCGATTTTATTAAATGAAATACTTGATGTTTTCGTTGAATTCATGCGCGGCGAAAATGCGCCAGACGAATTATCATTTTAGTCGGGGACAATTTTTAAAGTATTGTTATTACGAGAATATTCAAGTATCTTGAATGTAAGTATGATAATATTATGAAATAAACATTCAAATATCGATACAACTTACAATTATTTTTGTATTTCGACAATTGGTAACAGGAAACAAAATTATTTAACAAAAACCGACGTTGGGACACAGCAGATTAATTAGAATTGACTGTTATCTGCAAACTTATATAATATTTGTTTAAATAAATCGCATTAGTAATATAAGGCCACGATAGATATTAACTATTTACATAACACCTACAAAGGATATTTCAATTGGACATTAATTTCTTATGTTCTTCAATGAAAATATTGTCAAAACGGTGGTTCAAAGAATCACCCTGTAACATTTTCAGTGACTCCGAACACGAAATTCCATTGGCGATGCAAAATTTAAGACAAACTCTTTGTTCGATATTTTTGTCCATTATGAAATTCGCAATACACACTATATATTACTAAAACCAGCACTGTATTTAATATAAATAACAGATGCAACTCAAACTCCGCCCCAAAATGGAAAACAGTTGTGCCAATCTAACAACTACAAAAAAAAACAAAAATTTGAATTTGGAACCATAAACAAATCATCCATTCCCGATACTTTTTTGACTGAATGTATGTTGTTAGACCAGCTGATGCTCTTTCTTTGAAATCTGATGCGTCACCGGTGGTCGAGAACGTAAAGGTAGGTACACTGATTTGAGTTTCCCAGTCAACACTGACGGGGGGTAAGTATGTATAATTAGCCATAATCCATTTTCAAACAATTTTGGTGATTAAAATTCGTTGCTAGTTTTTACCAGACGGACGGACGGTCAGTGGAGGCTTAGTAATGACTAAGCCTCCACTGACCGTCCGTCTATCTGTCTGTCTCTCAGCGGGCTGAATGTCAAGAACCATAATAGGTAGACAGTTAAAATTTTCAGTGTCTGTTTCTATTGCCGCTATAACAAAAATTAATGGTGTATGGTACGCAACCCTTCATGTGAGAGTCCGACTCGCACTTGACTGGTTTTTTAGTCATAAATTACGGTTATTATTATTAGGTGTCTCTTCAAACATTAATGTACGTTACTTCAACATCTATAACTAATCAGATGCCTGTCTACCCGGTCATTATCATTAGTCACTTCAATGGGCACTATAAAATATGCCCAACATCAACAATTCAGTGCTGCAGTGATTATGTTACAATACCGTAATGATTTGACGATTATATCGTACAATGTGAGGCTAAGGTCATCTTTGATTACTATAAGGGCATTTAGATAAGCGGTTAATTCAGGTAATTTGATTATGTAGTGGCTAGCTTATGTTTGCCATGCCCATCGTAGGCGAGCAAGGGCCTGAGAAAGAGAGAGAGAGAGAGAGATAGAGAGAGATGAGAGGATGACGGCATCCTCTGCCCAGCCTTTTCCGAACTTTGGGGTCGACTTCCAGTCAAACTGGATTCAGCTTATTATCAGTATTTTACGTGAGGTGGCTGCTTATTAGATCTCGAAAACCAATTTATCTCGGTAACACGGTACTCCAAGGCAAGACTGGAGTCAGGGGGGCTAACCTCTAAGCCCCAAGTCCGTAGTTTCAGGCTTAGTTGCGAGCGTCTTCTACTCCGTGTCACCTACGGACTTACGATTAGTCCCGAATCCGAACTAAGAATGAAAGACAACACGATACACGAACACACAGTAATTGTCAAATCGTGTTGTCATTCATTCTTAGTGGTTAGGTGGCTTCTGACAATCCGTAACGCCAGCTAAAGATCCACTAATGACAGCTGAGACCAACGGCTTAACGTACTTTCCGAAATCCGGAGGAATCTCGGTATGTTAAGATGGTCACCCATACAAAGAACACCCTCGGCAAGTGCTGCTTAACCTTGAAGATCGACCCGTGTGGCTGTTATACTTTAGCCACGAGCTCCTGGCCCGTAAAACACAAAAATGGTGTCCTGAAATCCTGAGCCGGGGACGCGGCAGACCACGAAGGAGATGATGGAAAAGGTTGGAATATCTTCCTTAGGAATCTGCAAGAATTGGCACTCAACCGGGAACAATAGAAGGAAGGCCAATGCCCAATAGTGGCATAGTACAAGCTTTTTATTTATTCAAGGCTTATTCCAGAAATACTTGGTTTACTTTTAATGTTTAATGGTTGACAACTGGTTGGAATAGAAACTAGCCCCAATATAGTTGAGAAAAAGACAACAGATAACGGTGAAAGGCGAGCAAAATTCTATCGATTATGGAGACTTCTTTCTTTTTACCAGACTGCGAAAGAAGGAGGGGTTATGTTTTTCGAGTGTATGTATGTATGTATATTTCTTTGGCACGCCCTAGAGCCTAAACAGCTGGATGTATTTTAGCTTGAGAGGTGTCGTTAGATTCGTATTTACTGTGAGAGTGACACTGTGTATAAAAAAAAAACAATACGGCGGATTTTTGGTGCCATATTAAGTATGCCCTCAATATTTTTATTTATTTTAAAAACCTATCGAGTGGGATATCAAGATAAAGGGCTCGAGGAGACGATTCCAAAAATGTAACTCATTAAAAAGTAGGAAATAAAAAAACTAACTTTGTCAAAAAACCCGACCGCAAAAAAAAACAACTAAAAAGTTGGAAACAAGTCGCATAATTAGAGCAGTCTGATGCAGTTCAATCACTGATCTGATGCCACCAACTGCATCAGACTGCTTGAAAAGCGACTTGTTTCCAAGTTTTTAGTTGTTTCTAGCGGTCGGGTTTTTTACTATTGATAGGCACGCGTTTGACCACTATCTCAAGTGTTGGTAAGCGATAATATGGTCGAAGATGTAGCACGCCTGCCTAGAAGTAACCTATTCACTCTTGACTTAAAGACTCCCAAAAACATCTAGCTATCAGGAAACACAGACTCCGGCAGGGAATTCCACTCCTTAGCTGTTACGCACTATGAATGTGTTACCAAAACGTTTTGTGCACGTGGGTGGGATGTCTATCATGTACCAATGTCGCATCGCCGTTCGTCTTGTGGTCCGATGATGGAACGGGCTTAGTGGAATTAAATTATGTAATTTCGCTTTCTGCTCGTCTTCTGAAACATGAGCTCTCATCATCATCAATATCAGCTGAAAGATTTCCACTGCTGAACATAGGCCTGGGACCAAGTGTCGCCACAACAACCGGTTCTGTGCGTTTCGCATCCATCGGCCACACGCCACGCTCATCAGGTTATCGGTCATGTCATGAGCCATGCTATAAAAATATTTGCTCTGAATTATTGAGTACCGAACAACTCTAAGCATTTTGTTATCATGTTATCATTATAAACATTGTGAACTGGCAAATGAACGAATAATTGCGTAAGGTATTTTTTTCATAACTTCTATTCCGTGCGAAGCTAAAGAAAAAATAATCTATTCTATTCCTTATTTAGTTACTAACCGACTTCTTCAAAAAGGAGGAGGTTTTTTTTATGTATGTTCACCGATTTCTCCGCCAATTATGGACCGATTTTAATTATTTTTTTATTCGAAAGCCTATACTGACTCCTGAGGTGGTCCCATTGTCACCAGGTCAGAATCTGGTGATGAGATCCCATGAAAATCAAATTTTATAAGCACATACAATGTTTTTCATGAAATTTCTATCTCAATTCAGATATTTGTGCCTGATAATCATCATCTCATGTTGCTGAGCTAAGCTTATGATGGAAGGTATAAGTCAAGATTTGATGATGGGATCCTATGAAACATGTTTGTTCAGCGATATTTTCGCCAATTGTTAACCGATTTGGATTATTATTTTTTTGTTTGGAAGAGTATTTCCCCGGACTGGTCCCATTTTAATTTGTTGAAGATGAACTTCGGAGGTAGGCAATGGTAAACTCTTCAATCAATGATAGCAAATGGATCGGGATTTCTGAAATCGCATGTCTGTTGGTTGTTTACAAAAGTTCATAACATAACATCACGCCGGCACGCTGGTTTCACTTTTTAGTGGTACGCAGGTACCGCTAAAAAGTGAAACCACAAACACAGCATGCTACGCAGCGGCTACGCAGATACCACTAAAAAGTGAAACCACAAACACAGCGTGCTACGCAGCGGCTACGCAGGTACCACTAAAAAGTGAAACCACAAACACAGCGTGCTACGCAGCGGCTACGCAGGTACCACTAAAAAAAAGTGAAACCACAAACACAGCGTGCTACGCAGCGGCTACGCAGGTACCACGAAAAAGTGAAACCACAAACACAGCGTGCTACGCAGCGGCTACGCAGGTACCACTAAAAAGTGAAACCACAAACACAGCGTGCTACGCAGCGGCTACGCAGGTACCACTAAAAAGTGAAACCACGAAAACCAAAAAAATACCAAAAACACCGACTTCAGAAATTAAAGTTATTTTATTTTATGTAAAAGTTATTTTATACTTTGTAGTGTTTTGTTTTTGGAAGACGGTTTTATTTTTATGTAAAAAAGGCTTTTAAGGTGGATGCTCCAGGGTGGCCCGCGAAATTCAAATATTTTTATGTTTTTTGCAATTTGCCGGTCAGTGTGAAGCTGTATGTGGACCAAATGCGATCTGCGACCGTAACGCGTATTTATCTAAAGAATTATAACCATTTTAATCATCAATATACCCCTTTAAGTTCATGTAGTTCGAAAGAATGATTATTTCTGAACTATTCATTCTTTCGAACTACCCTACCTGCCCTACCTACCCTACCTACCCTGCCTACCCTGCCTACCCTGCCTACCCTGCCTACCCTGCCTACCCTACCTACCCTACCTACCCTACCTACCCTACCTACCCTACCTACCCTACCTACCCTACCTACCCTACCTACCCTACCTACCCTACCTACCCTACCTACCCTACCTACCCTACCTACCCTACCTACCCTAACTACCCTAACTACCCTACCTACCCTACCTACCCTACCTACCCTACCTACCCTGCCTACCCTGCCTACCCTACCTACCCTACCTACCCTACCTACCCTACCTACCCTGCCTACCCTGCCTACCCTACCTACCCTACCTACCCTACCTACCCTACCTACCCTACCTACCCTACCTACCCTACCTACCCTACCTACCCTACCTACCCTACCTACCCTACCTACCCTACCTACCCTACCTACCCTACCTACCCTACCTACCCTACCTACCCTACCTACCCTACCTACCCTACCTACCCTACCTACCCTACCTACCCTACCTACCCTACCTACCCTACCTACCCTACCTACCCTACCTACCCTACCTACCCTACCTACCCTACCTACCCTACCTACCCTACCTACCCTACCTACCCTACCTACCCTACCTACCCTACCTACCCTACCTACCCTACCTACCCTACCTACCCTACCTACCCTACCTACCCTACCTACCCTACCTACCCTACCTACCCTACCTACCCTACCTACCCTACCTACCCTACCTACCCTACCTACCCTACCTACCCTACCTACCCTACCTACCCTACCTACCCTACCTACCCTACCTACCCTACCTACCCTACCTACCCTACCTACCCTACCTACCCTACCTACCCTACCTACCCTACCTACCCTACCTACCCTACCTACCCTACCTACCCTACCTACCCTACCTACCCTACCTACCCTACCTACCCTACCTACCCTACCTACCCTACAGGTTTATTATATTTCTGGTCAGGCTATACATTAGTTTAGATCATAGACTATTACTTTGGATAGTGCACTTTTTAACCTTTGTAATTATTAATCTTAGAAAAATCATAGACAACATAAAAAAGACATTTACGTTTTCGATAACCTATAAAATAAATCTTAGAAATTGATTTCAGAAATACAATAGTTTAGAACATAGACTACTAATAAATATCTGAACGCACGCGTAAATGTTAATCATTTGTCATTATTTCTGAACGCATGTCAACCATTACTAACTTATAGTATTTGACAGGATGGACAACAAATGTTTGACAGGTACGAAACAAAGTAACATTAAGGTGGATGCTCCAGGGTGGCCCGCGAAATTCAGAATGAATATTTCAGAAATAATCATTCTTTCGAACTACATGAACTTAGAGGGCTATATTGATGATTAAAATGGTTATAATTCTTTAGATAAATACGCGTTACGGTCGCAGATCGCATTTGGTCCACATACAGCTTCACACTGACCGGCAAATTGCAAAAAACATAAAAATATTTGAATTTCGCGGGCCACCCTGGAGCATCCACCTTAAGGGAAAATGATTCATCTTTTATAATTATGTTTTCGTCGAGTTTTCATTATTTTTAAGATGTATTCTGCTATTCGGGGCGGGGACAAATCCAACGAACCAAAAACCATGAAAATTGGTCTAGCCGATCTCGAGTTATAAGTGTTGTAACAAACCCGTCTTTGTTTTATATATATAGAAGATAGATAAGGCACTTCAATGACTTATTTACTAAAACATACACAAATAAATCACATACAGTACCTATTAGGTATAGTGAATTCGTCACTTACAGAAGTGCACAGCACCAACAGATAATTTAATGATCAATGGACATGTTTGATATCGTTAGTTGCATTTGTTACAAGTTGTAAGTTTAAGAAAATTGAAGTTAAATTTATTAATGCGTTTAAGTTACATATTGTACAGAATACAAAAAAAATAAAACAACAAACAAACGATATGAACAGGTAGACAGAGACTTTTTACGTAATAACGTCTTATAAATTAACCGATGAACACCGGCTGCACGCACGAAAAAGTGTCACCTTCCACCTGAGCCGAATTTGCAAGCGAGAGCGCGGAACAAGCGATAGAGAGGCACGATCGGCCTAAGCTTTCGGCTTGTTTGTTAAGAATTCAATTGTAAGAAAACAATTGAATTCTTAACAAACAAGCTGAACAACCACTTTTTTCATAACTTTATGAATGTGAAAAAAATAAGGCCACTGTGACAGTATATAGTGGCATCAATGCCGCCACAAAAAAAAAAAACCAACGGAGCAAACCTACTTCGCAACAAAAAAAAGAACCGCGACGCCATCTATCCAACTAGCAGGGAAGTACTTCGTCGAAATCCTGCATCGCGCAAGCAGAGTTTACCGTACGATTTGAACATATTATCAGCCCGAATATCAACTATCTGACAGTTGCCCGCCAGGCACAACAGCCGCCTGGTTGGAGGATCCTCCCTTTTCAATTGAGGTGTGCGGGGCTTTACTCTCTGTTCTGCATACCTCTAAAACAGTAACATGTAAAGACCTTTACTTACTTCATCTGCCTAGCCTTTTCCCAACTATATTGGGGTCGGCTTCCAGTTAAACCGGATTTAGCTGAAGTATTTTTCGTGGAGCGGCTGCCTACCAGACCTCCACAACCCATTAACTGGGTAATCCGGTACTTTATGGCAAGACTGGAGTCAGATTAACTGGCTTCTGACTATCCGTAACGACTGCCAAAGATCTACAAATGACAGCCGGGACCAACGGCTTTAACGTGCTTTCCGAGGCACGGAGGAAACTCGCTATGTTAAGATGGTCACCCATCCACAGACCAACCTTGGCTAGCGTTGCTTAACCGTGAAGATCGACCCGTGCGGCTGTTATTATCTAGCCACGAGCTCCTCACAAAGACAAAGACCTTTACTTACTATTAAGTCGAAATGTTTGTGGTTCAATCATATAATTTCACAGCATTAGTTTATGAATGAACAGAACTACCCTTGTCTATAGAATGAGCTCTAGTTATTCGTTGGTACGAGATAGCATCAAAAGCACGAGGGGCTTTCCGCTTTATAATAATTGGCACTTGATTAAACTCGTTATGCTGGGTCGAATTAAATAAGCTAGTGAAACTCCGCTGAAGTGATAGCTATCGACAACGTTCTACCATATTAACTGTAGCCTTATTTATAAAGAAATCTAATACACGATTAGTTTAATAGAGTTTCTCATTTATAGAAGTTTGAATTTGGAATCTTCAAATCAATATTTCACCATTATTGTTTTTTTTTTATAAGCGTGAGCGTGTAGCTTCATGAAAGTTTGAATTTAGAATCTGCTTATTCTAATTTGTAAACTAAATATATTTTTTCTGAATTCATTATTTTACTGCACTGCCAGCGAGCAATCGCTGACCCTGCAGCCAACTGCAGTATTTTGATATATTGCCAGTTTTTTGCACAACTTCCGCTGTAAATATTATTTAGTTTTGTGTTTATTTTTAGGCTCGCGTATGACCACTGTTTCAGCTAATCTGATGGTAGCTATGGTAACGAAAGTATTGTACTATTTTAGTTTGTATGCCTTAATAAGTATCTATTAATTATACAGATATTTGATAGAAGTCAAATATTCTTTTTAAAACCGTGAGATGTTTCAAATAATTTGTTTAGTACAAAACATACTTCCATAAATACAAATTACTATTGATCAAAATTACAATGACTAAGTTACAGGAATTGGACTTCAGGTAAAAGATCAAGGTAACTATTACGTGATGCGCACGAGTAATGTGACACATTACAGATCACCTAGCAACCGTATGCACGTATAACATAAATTAAAATTAATTAGTTTAAAGGAGTGATGGGTAAACTATAGATGCGTTACCAGCACTTTAAAATGGCAACGAAAATAAAGGCAACAGCTGCGATCTCATATTCCGCGCGCGAACTCATATCCGTCTCCCTACCGATTAGTACTGATTGTGTTATTTTTTTTCTAAGGATGGGACCATCAAATGACTCCTTCCGCTCTGGGCGGAGCAGAAGGGAGTGTCAGACTCTTACTGACTACAACCCATCCGTGTTCCTCTTGCTTGATGCGTTTGCGTTCCAGGACCGCGGTGACTCTTTTAAACAAATTCCGCAACTGGACCGATTGTGCTTGCACTGTAATTTAGAACTGTGATTTATAGTTACGGTGGCCCTGTGAAGCTAAGGGCAATTGAAGGAACACGGACGAGTTTTAGTCAGTAAGAGTCCGCACTACCACTCTCAAAAAAAAAAAAAAACGTAAAGATAATGCTTACTATACTACTCAGTACGTGATGATCGTGACTCATGGGAGACATGACCGATCACCTAGCAACCGAATGCACGTTTAACATAAATTACGTTACACGATCATTTAGTACGTAGCTACATAAATCATAACGTTCTTACTGACGTACAAAAGATTATCTATACCTAATGTTTCAAATGCAATAATTTATTTACTACGTAAACGAAACGTTCTAAGTCTTACTACACTATTTCATTACGTAACTACGACTTGCCTGCCAGGGTTTGTTTGAAAGAGACACCGCGGCCCCGGGACGTAAAGTGGCCCTGGGAAGCTAAGGGCAATTGAAGAAACACGGATGGGTTTTAGTCAGTAGGAGTCTGACACTCCCTTCTGCTCCGCCCAGAGCGGGAGGAGTCATTTGATGATTTCTCTTTAACTACTGATACCTAGGTAATTCTTAATTCTAAATTGGGTACAGAAACCTCAAAGTTCATTTTAAACGAGGGTAGAGAGTTTTATGTGCAAAATGTGAGGACCGCCTTCTGCCAAACGGATTTATCATAAGAACTAGTTGGCCCGCGCAACTTCGTCTGCTCAGCTCCTATTGGTCTCAGTGCTATAGCCTTCTTCAATAAATGGGCTATCTAACACTGAAATAATTTTTCAAATTGGATCAAGTGCGTTCAAGCAAGCAAACAAACAAACTCTTCAGCTTTATATATTAGTATAGATGGGTCAGGTATAGAGTTTAATGTTATCTTAAGTTTAGTTCCCATTTTAACAACAATTTAAATTTTCTGAAGAGAATTTGAATTTATTACATGATTAGAATAATTATATAAATAAGGCAACATGTAGGTAGGCTACAATATTTACTACGAACATAAACGCTAGCGAGCTAACTTACATAGAAACATCATTTTGAATCACGTTAGCAACAAGAAATATCCCCGCTTCAGGCAGCCACGCTGAATTATTCAAGCGCTTTACAGCTAGCCGTACTTACCTACCTAGCTTATTAACTCTTTACCTTAATTAGTCACACATCTATCTAAAACACTACATTCCACACATTTACGAAATCAATTTATTTCTCAATCCATTAAATCACATATCGCTTCAATACTTATCCTTAACCAATTCCTAAAGACCTCTCCCACCCCCTGCGGCTTCATTGTTTGAGGAACTGCGGCAGGTATTTGAAAAGTATGCGGCGTGTCTTTGGAAATTGGCCGACAGTAAAAGTTACCCCATGACAAGTACAATGCATGGTGCAGGGGTTGCTACCCTTGCAGGAGATTATGGGGGTCTGTCATACGAGGAAATAGTGTTTGAAATCACTTGTGCGATGTATTTGTTGATGCCACGTGATGGGATCGAAGTAATGGTACGTGGGTAAGGGCCGCTACACATGTGAGCGTGCATCTTTTGGTGTAAGCATGATTTGGCATTAGTATCTGTGTGTAAGGTTCTTAATAGCATGATGACTGTATGCACAGTAAATCTATACTCTATACTTAATATACATATAAAGCTGAAGAGTTTGTTTGTTTGCTTGAACGCGCTAATCTCAGGAACTTCCGATTTGGAAAATTCTTTCAGTGTTAGATAGCTCATTTATCGAGGAAGGCTATAGGCTATATATCAATACGCTAAGACCAATAGGAGCGAAGCAGTAAAGGAAATTGTGACGCAAACAAAGTTGCTCGGGTTCTTGTTTAACCACTTGATAGTATGCGATGATGTGGTCTACGATTAACCACGCTTTGCTAGAAGTAACTTATTCATCATCAATCTTGAATTATATAATACCCTCAGGTTATAGCTATCGAAAATATCCGTGCGGATAAAAATCTTTGTCACGTTTCAGTACCAAAATTGCTAGGCGCTATAGTATTTCTTTAGTAAAATGTTTTCTGTAGCTATATTGTTCTTATAGCTACAGAAAACATTTTACATAGATATGTTTATCTATACATATTGTAGGACTTGACTTCTTAGAGTACGGTCGCGCGTCCCTAAGACAAATCAATAAACACCGTATTTGTCAAAATAGTTTTTCCGTAGCTTTACATTTTGTAGTCATGCTATACAAAGTAACTATAGATTTATTTATCCATACACCTTTTAGGGTGTGACTGAAAGGAGCTGATACTTTTGAATTTTGATTCAAAAGTATCAGCTCCTTTCAGTCACACCCGAAAATTAAAATTCAGTAACGCAATAGTTTGCTATTGCGTTACTGAATTTTAATTTTCAGGCAATTGCAATAAAACAGAATCTGATTTCCTAAAGGCATGTATTTAACGCGGCGAACAATTTGAAATTAAAAAAAAAGGTTGTCTGTAAAGTCGGTTTACGGACGATAATTTTACGTGATAACTTCATAAGAAAACTATTGAATTCTTAACAAACAAGCCGAACGCTTAGGCCGACCGTGCATCTCTTCCGCTTGTATCGCGCTCTCGCTTGCGGAACGTGACACTTTTACTTGCGCGCAGCCGGCGCTCATCGATTTATAAGTTATCACGTCAAACAAAAATAAAAGCAAAAATAACCTTTATTTAAATGCTGTAAAAAGAAGAAAATAACGAAGAAAGTAACAAAATAGTAGGTAGGTTGGCAGCTACAGCGAAGGGAATAATTTTAAGTCGCTCTTTGTTCAGCGGTTGATAAATAATTCCTTGCATTTTGAAGCTCATCTAATATAACAAATTGGTAGTCTCCTTTTAAGTTGTTATTCGCCTGGAAAATAATTAGCCTTTCCTAAACTATACTTGTGTGCTGGGAATGTTTTTTTTTGCAACTCATAAGCAGCAACAATAACAATCTCAATTTTTTTTTTTTCAGGTTCATAATTACACTCAAATTATTATAACTACAGACAAAGAGATGATTCTCGAAGATTATTTAGGTACCAGCGATTTCAATCATTTCCATTTTATTTTAACAAATGAATCCGTGTACAGTAGGTACACGTAGCTTTCTATAAAAGAAAGATTTTCATAAATTTTTCAGAGCTTCTAAAGACTACCTGAAACTTCAATAATTTCAGCCAATATTCGTCCATTGCTGAACGTTAGCCCAAAGAGCGCTAACCCTAATCTCTTCAAAGTTAGAGTGAACAGGCTCCTTCTGGGCAAGCTCGCTCCATGGTAAACTTTGTCTCTGTCATCTCTGACATAGACTAGAGTAAAGAGCAAACCAATCGAAATAAAAAAAATCCTTTCCGGTGCTGAGCAGTCCGCATCCATCCGCTGCCAGCCACCATCTTTAAATCATCGATCCATCGAGCCGCAGGAAACCTGAAACTTATGTAGAAACATTTCACTTTTTCATAAAATTAGTTTGTATTCATTGACACCGGAAAATTGCAAACGTCGTAAGATTGTAAATTATTTTTTTCTTAATAAAGCCACGAAAGAAACTATAGAATTTGAGTGGGATTTCTCGTATTGTTAACAAAACGATTTTTTCATAATGTATCGAGAAATCATAATCTAATAAAGATTTATTACCTACAATTTTACGAAATCTGCAATTTTCCGGTGACAGATAGATTTCAAAGCGCTCATCTATTTACATCTGTCCAAATTATATGAAGCATCACGAAACAGCCCTGAAATGTGACCAGAGCAAAATCAAATGCAAATATGTACAGCGAACTGTGTATTTAAGTATTCATCATTTAATGAAAACCTACATTGCATTATTTCCATTGGAATCTTAATTCCTGTGTGTAATACTAATATGGCTTTAAGCTGCGTAACTGTTTTTGTTGGAATAATTTTCACACGGTTGAAATGTAATGGGCGGATAGTTGGTTGATATTTGTTCAATGCCGATTTTTAGTATCCAGCGGATCTTATAAGGCCACTTTAGTAGAATCATGTATTATTACTTATTAGTCTAAACATAATAATATGTATTAATCATACAACAATCTGGCTAAATAACAACAGCCGCACGGGTCGATCTTGAAGGTTAAGCAACGCTTGCCAATGTTGGTCTATGGATGGGTGACCATCTTAACATACCAAGTTTCCTCCGTGCCTCGGAAAGCACGTTAAGCCGTTGGTCCCGGCTGTCATTTGAAGATCTTTGGCAGTCGTTACGGATTATCAGAAGCCAGTAAATCTGACTCCAGTCTTCCCATTAAGTACCGTGTTACCCAGTTCATGGGTTGTGGAGGTCTGGTAGGCAGCCGTTTCACGTAAAACACTGGTATTCAGCTGGCTCCGGTTTGACTGGAAGCCGACCCCAATGTAGTTGGGAAAAGGCTAGGCAGATGAATCATACAACAATCTGTCAAATTTTTATTTTCATCTTTATTGCTAAAGCATTAGGTTCAAGATTGATTGCGAAAATTTGACAGTGACGGGTAACGGGAAGTGTTTTCTGATTCTGCTAGAGTAGCCTTTTTAGACCCGCTACATACTCCACTCCATACTGCATACTCTGTTCTAATAATAAAACAGTGCTTATTGTTTTATTATTGGAACAGAGTATGTATGAAAATATTTACCAGAAAACTAACTAAGAACTACTGCTACTATTTAACTATAATCTAAAATAAACTATAACTACCGTAACTAACTTACTTCAATTCAATTACATAGGGCAATTTATTTATATTTACCAATTGCTTTGTCCTGTTCACATTTTGTATAGCCCTAATGTCCTCTGTTAATAATTTTAGGGAGATATTACTCGTAATCGCCACCATAAAGTATGAGGGTTAGCGACTTCGTTGTACTTACTTCGCTTTAGTTTCAGCGCGGTACGTTCCACTGCCGCTCGATAGATGGCGTTAGGAGCGCCTCGTGCGGATTCAAGTCGTAAAGATGTTGTACCTACTCATAATGCATTTAAGTTATAGTGTATATTTATTATTGTGTAGTTGAGCTCCATGTGTTAGCTTGCGTCTTTAAATGTTCCACTTTTAGAGTTGTTTGTTGGTGAGTATGGGTACAACAAGTACATGTATACCAATGTATTGAAGATTTTTCGGGTTTGAAAGATATTAGATAGGTAGATATATACCTATCTAATATCATCAACAGTTTTGCAGGATAAAAGGGGGAAATCAGCTTAAGGTCGTTTGCATTCCTAACTCAATAAGAATTGTTTACGTACTCTATCTCTGTCATATTCATAAACAAAACAATGTTTTGAATGCGTAGTCACTTGTGGTGTAAGCAAGTATAATAAATATCAAGTTAAGTAGAGACCCAACTCTCTGTTTTAAACAGTTCAGTACTAGATACCCCGATTCCTGAATTGAGAATTTAGAGATGCGAATTTTTAAATTTCTACTTACCGGAACCGGAATACCTGTCAAATTTTGGCATCCAAATATGGTTTCAGACTTTCTTCAAACTCAAAATATTCCATTCAGAAACCGGTCCTTAGTGAAAGTAAGTACTCATCATCATCATCTGCCTAGCCTTTTCCCAACTATATCGGGGTCGGCTTCCAGTCAAACCGGATTTAACTGATTACCAGTATTTTACGCGGAGCGGCTGCCTACCAACCCTCCACAACCCAGTAACTGGGTAACACGGTACTTCATGGCAAGACTGGAGTCAGATTTACTGGCTTCTGACAATCCGTAACGATTGCCAAAGTTCTTCAAATGACAGCCGGGACCAACGGCTTAACGTGCTTATCGAGGCACGGAGGAAACTTGCTGTATTAAGATGGTCACCCATGCACAGACCAACCTTGGCAAGCGTCGCTTAACCTTGAAGATTGACCCGTGCGGCTGTTATTATTCAGCCACGAGCTCCTCGAGAGAAAGTAAGTACTCTCTGTTAATTAGATATAACTATGACGTTATTTATCCCAGAAAGATGTCAAAGCAATATTTCAAAGAAACTTAATTATTATCAACCTTTAAGAGCCATAAATCAATGCTAACATTTGAATCTAAGACACATCTAACTCAAACTGGTACCGTAAAGGTCAAATAAGAGGTCCATTTAGTAACCCAACCACCATGTGTTAGTTTGTTAATTAGTTCACTTTGACATTTCTCATTCATTTTTATTTTTCGTTACATTTCGACAATCAGGAACTGCTACTAGGAGCGAGTTTGTTGAGATACGGAACCATAAACTCGCAAAAAAACCTAACCGGTAAAAGGTGGCCTCTTATTCCATTGAAACTCCGTACTACGCTAGCTCAACTTAGTCTCGAAGTGATACTGAAATTCAGGGGGTTTCCCTTATTATGTTCTTCACCTTTTAAGTACCAACCATGTTTACACATTCTGATTCACAGCATTTTCTGTCCAAGTAATATCTCCCTGATTTACTCATGTTTGACCCATTCAGCCGATGATTAATTCGTTTGAAAACGTCAAAACATTAAAGTTAAGAATGTATGTAGTAGGTAAACAAAAAACAACACTGAAGACGGATCAGGAATTAATTTTACCGATAGGCGATAGTATCTACATTAATAAAACATGTAAATGACCCAATAAGCTTACCATTCAGTTCTCTCATATAGCGAGCCTTCTGTCACTGCCATGTACTCCCCAACCCTTTGGAATACCATATTTCGATCTCATTCACCATATAAATCCACGTAAACCCCTAATCGCCTCACACGACTCCATAGGGACAAGACAGGGTTATTTGTACCTCTGTACCATAGAAAGATCCTATAGTAAAACTACGCGAACTTGTGGCAAGGATAGTGTTTCAATAAACGTAAAGCTATGGAAAAATAGCCTTGACCCCATTGGATAACCTCGATCTGTATTAGGTTAATCAAATTCAGCCAGTATTTACTTTTGCCTGGTGCGTAGTTTTTGGTAAAGGGCTATGGTCGTTGTGAAGGACACCGTCTTTTTTACCGGGATCAATATCCGAAGCGAGCGTATATTTTTTTTTATTGGTCGAAAATCAATAAGTTACTCCTTCTGCTTTTGCGGAAGGGAGTGTCCGACTCTTACTCACTAAAACCCATGCGTGTTCCTCCTGTGCCCTGTGCGTTCAGTTTTGGCGTGAAAAGGTTACAAATAGATAGACAAAGTTAGTTAACAAAAAATATATATATTCTATCCTTTTAACCTGGGAAATAAACAACTCTCATCTTTTGACCAAGTCCCTCGTTATTATTATGCTTGCCTTTCTTCTATGCGGCTTTTTCTCATTGAAATGTATTTTAATTCCTTTCTTTATCAAAATGCGACGTAAAGCCCGGAACTGAACGGTGATTAGGTGACCCATATTCCCCATCAAACAATTACGTGTTGCTATGATGACTTTTTATCCTATCAGGGGTCAAGCTGCGCTATGGCTGATCGTTTCCCGCCCTATCGCTAGGGTTGCCACCTCTAAAGGGGACCGGCCATGCGCTAATTACTCAACGACTGTTGGTTTCACGCAGAGCGACTCGTTTAACCCTTTAGGCAAAAATAGGGTTGAAACGTCGTGGAATAACTGTGGGATTTTATAACATCGCAATTTGTAAGGACGAGGTCAAATGCAGGCATAATCTTTGGTTGTAACAGTGCATTAATATGCGTGTGTGTAGTCACATTTCGCAATTGTGCAAAAAAGTCGACTCACAAAAACAAAGTTTACATTTCGGCCTGTTGCCGAATGCTGGTGACGAGTGAACGTCAATCCGAGCGTATTTTTACAAAGAATCGGTGGCAGATTTATTTACAAAACCAACTATCGTTGACTGAAAAAAAAACACTATTTAGTTTCTGCCAACCCTGGATCACAGTTCAACAAGTTACCTGTATGATTTTTTACTCTTAAATGCTAGCGGAGCTTGTGTATTGCTGTCCAATTATTCCTATCAAAAAATGTACAGTCACAAAAAATATCAGATGAAAACATGAGCCGTATACATAGTTGTTATTTAGTAGTTACTTGTTAGAATTATGTATATACGTGTATATTTGTGTGTCGTCTGGTCCGGCCAGACGATATTTTTCTAGAATATACCTTGTGACCCCGTTACCTAGATATTTTGCTTTGGATTTTTTTGCTAATATAGGAGTCGTAGAGAGGCGCTACCGTAAATGTTCAGCTCGCTTGGCGACATACACTCATCAAAAAAAGTTTGCGATCACTAGCATAAGCTGTTTTATTTTTTTAACTCTAACTTTATAAAAAAAAAATGGTTCTACTTTTTGATTTCAAACAGGATTTTTCTGTTTAAAGAAACACAATAAATCATTTTTCTTGATAAAAGTTAAAAAAATTATAACAGCTAGTGATCGCAAACTTTTTTGATGAGTGTATTTACATCACACATACTACTCTGTCAAGAAAGTACCGGGAAAAGATCAATAATAATACACAAAATGTCTGTTATTCATCCAAATTTATTTTATCACCTTCAAAGTATGCTCCTTTAGAAACGATACACTTACGCCAACGAATAATTCATTCATCAAAACATTTTTTAAACGCTGCTTCCGGAATTGAGTTCAGTTCTCGCCGCGAATTCTCCTTTATGTCTTCTATCGATTGAAAACGGGTGCCACGAAGTGGTAATTTGAGTTTAGGAAAAAGAAAAAAGTCAGCAGGAGCCATATCTGGTGAATATGGTGGTTGCTGGATGGTATTTGTTGAGTGTTCGGTTAAAAATTCGTTCACAATGATAGCCTTGTGCGAAGGCGCATTGTCGTGGTGCAAAATCCAAGAATTTTCATTCCACAAATCTTGCCTTTTTCGTCGAATTTGCTCTCTTAAACGCCGCATAACGCTCAAATAATATTCTTTATTTACCGTTAGACCTTCCGGTAAGAATTCAGAGTGCACAACACCGCGATAGTCAAAGAAAACAGTCAACATGACTTTGACTTTTGATCGACTTTGGCGTGGTTTTTTCGGTTTCGGTTCAGTTGGAAGGCGCCACTCCGAAGCTTGTTGACTAGTTTGCATGTCAAACTCGTAAACCCACGTCTCGTCACCAGTAACAATGCGTTTCATGAATGTTGGGTCCGAACTGACTCGTTCTAGCATGTCCTCAGCGACTTTCATGCGATTGAGTTTTTGGAGAAAATTCAGATCTTTTGGGACTAGCCGAGCAGCAACATGTTTCATACCCAAATGATTAGTTAAAATGGTACGGATCGACTCGTGAGATACAGAAAGATCTCTCTCAGAGTTGAGTGGGGATTTTCAGTCACTATTTCCTTCACTTTTGCGATGTTAACTTCAGTTGCAGACGTTGACGGCCTACCAGAGCGAGGCAAATCTTCCATCACATCTCGACCGCTTTTGAACGCTTTGAACCACTCATAAGCACGAGTTTTTGATAAAGTCGATTCACCGTAAGCCTTCTGTAACATTTTCAGTGACTCCGAACACGAAATTCCATTGGCGATGCAAAATTTAAGACAAACTGTTTGTTCGATATTTTTGTCCATTATGAAATTCGCAATATACACTATTTAAGATATTACTAAAACCAGCACTGTATTTAATATAAATAACAGATGCAACTCAAACTCCGCGCCAAAATGGAAAACAGTTGTGCCAATCTAACAACTACAAAAAAAAAAATGAATTTGGAACCATAAACAAATCATCCATTCCCGATACTTTTTTGACCTAATGTACATCACATCTAGCATTTATGGCGGTCAACGGCCAACTTATGATTTTAATTTTTTTTTAGTTTTCAAAGGAACCATAGGTTGGCCGTATAGTCATCAACTGGTTACAGGAGGACGAGTAATTTAGACTGTTGATGATTTGAGATTAAACTCTCCAAATAGTAAACTATTTGGAGAATTTACTATTTGTAAATTCTCTCTATATATTTGTATACAGGAAGTAATTTAAAGGTCCTAGGTGGACCTTCAAAGTTCAAAAGTATTTGGCCACCCAGAAAAAAGTATTTTTTAAAAGCCCGAATAAATGAAACGATTTCATATTAATTTTATTATAATTATAGTTTATTAACAATCTCTTAAACAAAATTACACCCACCTTTGGTGTTTAACTGAGCTGTGGCCTCCCAAAATTTAGGTGGTCAAATACTTTTGAGAGGTAGTGTAGGTAACCATCAATACAGCGATACATTTTAATATGTTACCGAATATAATGAGTATTATTTCATACATACCTGTCGGCAGTGGCCTTTGTGCGAGTTTTTTGACGTTCTCGATCACGTTAGCGTAAACGTCAATTTGTATTGACACTAAATAAGCGCCGTCTGGTGTCAATAACGGACAACCTCTTTTTTTCTATACAATTTGACATAAGCGAACATTTACGTTAACGCGATCGAGTGCGTTAAAAAGTTACACTAAGCCCTCAGTTTAAAACGTCCTCGACACTCGATCACTCGATTATCTTTCAAGTCGATTAATCTCAGAAACCACTTAACAGTTTTAAATGCTGTTTTCACCGATACAACGCATGATGGAGAATGATTGGACAATTTGAACATTCTATCAGGGTTATTACTTCAAATATATATCGATGAATATTATCAATATTTATGTAAATGTAAGTGGTACTAAATGTTATTATGAACTCGCATTTTGTACAATTTTCATGAAGGATACAAGTGACTTATTATAATAAGGTTTCTGCTGGTTTTACAAATAACTGCAAAATAGCTGGTGTCCTTTATGATTGTTCTCTCCTTATTCAGTCTCTCTAATATTTATTTTTGAATTTAGAATTAGAGATCATTATCAAATTTTGCAACAACACAAATTCTTGTCAGTCAACCAATACTTTTAGTTTTTAACCGACTTCTTCAAAAAGGAGGAGATTCTATATTGGGCTGTATGTATTTTTTTGTGTATGTTCACCGACTTCTCCGCCAATTGTGGACTGATTTTAAAAATCTGTTTTCATTCGAAAGCCTATACTCCTGAAGGTGGTCCCATTCTCACCAAGTCAGAATCTAATGATGGGATTCCATGAAAATCGAGGGAAACCCTTGAACTCCGAATTAGTTCTATAGTACATAGGTAGGTATCTACCAATGAATGTCCAACTCGTTCGATTGATTTACGACCTTTGATATTTAATAAACGGTATCCTGCATGCAGTGGCCAAATAACATGCTATGTAACTCGTTACATAATGTTTACGTCGCCAAAATATTTTTAGTATGTTTCATGTTCCGCTTTGCATATTTTTATACCTAATTACGTATCTATAGTTGTTTCGTTTTAGCATGGCAATACCGGTCAATGATCTTTGCCTCATAATTATCTCGACTTTAGCGAAATCGATCAATAAAGCCAACTTACCTATTGTTTTTTTCTGGCAAAATATTTATGGTCACGACATACAGGCTCATTCAGCAGGATGACTTTAGGTTGGTGTTAATTTCCATTTTTAAACTTATGACTGCGAGTCTGTCAATAGGGAAATATGCATGAAAAAATATTTATTATCTATTCAGTTTATCTAAAAAAATATAAAACTAACAGTGAAAATAGAATCAAAATTATAAAACAAACGAGATATAATTATTTTAAACAAATATGTCTGTCCCTCTCGCGAAAACGCTGTTTTCTATGGCATCGGCGTAGGCGTCATGAACTCTGACGTCAACATTCATATCGGACTTCTTTTTCTAAATTGCAATCTTTGAAGCTTTATAACTTCATCGCTGATGAAGGTATTTAAAAAATAATTTCATGATCGTTTACTAGAGCTAATTATGTGTTTCATTTTGCAAATAAAAAAATCGCATGCATATTCCCTAATCCGCTATGTCCGTGGAAAAACGAAATAGCGACGTGTTAAAGTGTGAGTTATATCCAAAGTTCTAAAGGAATATCATTTTTAGGGTTCCGTAACAAACGAAACCTCATTACTAAGCCTCCACTGTCCGTCCGTCCGTCTGTCTGTCAGCGGGCTGTATCTGAAGAACCGTAATAGGTAGACAGTTGAATTTTCACAGATTGTGTAATTTTTTCTATTGCCACTATAACAAAAAATAATAAAAGATAAGGTTATTGGTATGGAGTCCGACTCGCCTTGGCCGGTTTTTTGCCAAAACGTCTGCCCTATTGCAGAGCAAGAGCCCACTCCATTCAGAATACGAACGAGTATTGATTTGGTCGCTTATTTAGTTGGTATTAGTATCAGCCTATTAGGCCCAGGTTTTTTTCCTATTTGTCTTTAAATGTAAGTAAGGGCACCTTCAAATTAGTCGCTAAGTGCCGCGCTGCTGTCGCACTGCTTTGTTAATCCATAGAAATAACGCGCTGTAACTGCGCCGTTATCGCGCTGCAGCCGCGCGGCACTTCGCGTTTATTGATTGTATGGATTAACAAAGCAGCGCGACAACCAAGCTGCTGTCGCGCTGCTGCCGCGCGACTAATTTGAAGGCGCCCTTAATCTTTCTTTATAAAATTGAATTGTTGTTCGTTAGTCTCGCTGTAACTCGAGACCGGCTGGACCGATTTGAATAATCCTTTTTTTTTGGTTCGTCAGAATCCAGGGAACGTATAAAATATTAAAAAAAGGTAGGTAGGTAGGGTAGGCAGATAGGTAGCCAGGACGGTAGCGAAGCTAGGGGACAGCTTGTCTTTTATTAAAGGAAACACCATAAAATGCTTATGCAATACGACTACGATTAACTAAGTAAGAAACAATAATTTTAGTGCCATAGGTATCATCATCACACACAGTTCAACTTCACCCGATGCTGAGCATAGGCCTCTCTTTTGCTGTGCTAATCACTACACTACCTATATTCTGTTTTTTTAATCTCGGAGACTAAATTGACAAGTGCAAATGGCAAACTGACATATATGTCAGTTTTGACATTTGCACTTGTCAATTTAGTCTCTGAGATTTAAAAACAGACTATACTAACTTATGGGTAACTTCCTCTCAAATAGAGAAGGCCTGTGTTCAAAGATACTGCCAATGTCCTAGCAGTGGAACTTTATAGGCTGATTACGTAATCATTGAGCAAATTTTTCGACGCACAAATGAAAAAAATAAACAGCCAATGCACGACATACAAGAAGTTGAATTTCCCCAACTAGTTCCGCTACTATTACCGATTACATGTGTAAGGAGACAGTATAAAATGTTATAAATAATGTGTAGTCATATATTTGATTGTGCCACTTTGCTACGGAACTCCACTTTCACGCACGAGCCGACACAACACGGAGCGGGTCAGCTTAGACCATCTGTCACTTAAATTTTTGCTAAAACACAAAATGGCGGATTGTTGCTAATGTATGTAATGACGTGTCAATTGGTAATATTCGGTATCAAATGTAGGTAGGTACTTATTTATTTTTGAAGTGTTGATTTTATTTTTGTATCAACCTCAAATTTTAGATTATTTTGCTTCCGTTTTCGATATCTTTCTTTAATTTGTTATTTAAATTATGTTGACGGAAAGTGCATAGTAATAATGAAAACCAGCCAAGTGCGAGTTGGACTCGTGTGCGTAGGGTTCCGAACCATTTTTTTTTATATGTTATTTTAACACTACAGACTTCTCATAAGTTTTTCTGTAATCTTTAAATTGTTTTTTTCAAAATTTTAGGCTCGGTACTTTCGGAGGTAAAGGGAATGGTAATTTTTAATCAAATTTCTTGAATAACTAACAAACTATTTATTTTAAAATAATGAAAAAGTATACTTCATTAAAACCCTCACAGTCCCTTTCATTTGATGGTCACACGATACAGTTTGAAAAACTTTCATTTTTTTATTTCTAGTTTGCCCCCAAAAGTGACCCCCATACTAAAACAAATATTTATTTACGTAACGCGCCCGTGTTTAGGTCACAGAAGTCCATGAGTGTACCAAATTTCAAAAGAATCCGTCCATTAGATCTGGAGAAAACTGGCTGTGACAGACAGACAGTCAGACACCTAAAATTTGTTCGGAATTTGTTCGGAACCCAAAAATTCACTTCATTAATGTTATTTACTAATTTTGTAGGTGTTTACTCGGTAAAAAGTGATGATAGCTGTTCAAATCCATTTAAAGGTTAAGAAATAAGTATTTTTTATCATATTATCACAACAATGACAACAATATTCGCAAATTCTCAGTTCACAATTCACATACTCGGACTGGACATGTCACTTCACTTTCAAAGTTTACATATGATCCAAAATACCAAGTTACATCGCTAACAAAACAAGCATTCAATCTTCAAATTGAATTTTAAATCCCACTGAAAAGGCCAATGGTCACGCGAGCGAAGTCGGGGGCAAAAATAAAGCGTAGATATAAGCCCTTATCAACTTAACGACTCCCTGTTACATTATCTACACAAATATTTTAATAGTTTGTTTGTGTGGTTGGTTGAACGCGCTTATCTCAGGAACTATTGGTTCGAATTAAAAAAAAATCAGTGTTGGATAGACCATTTATCGAGGGAGACTATAGGCTATATATCATCACGCTACGACCAATAGGAGCGGAGCAGTAATGAAAAATGTGACGCAGTTGTGCAGCAGTGTGTGTCAGTTGGTTTTAAAATATATATAAGCCCATGGCAAACTAACGAGTGACGGATTCCTCTCCCTGTTACACTATTTCTGGAAAGTACAGTTAGAATAACACTATAATTGTAATGTTTTAATCGCAGTCTCGGTTGCGAATAGCTAACTTGCTCGAGGCTACATTTTCTTGTCGATATACCCAATAAGATGGAGTTAGGCCGCGGACGCGAACTCAGCGGCGTGACTGGCGGCGTGGGCAGTTGCATTATACATCAGTATTGCATTTGACGCGACCAGCGCTGCAGCAGCGCGTTCAAATGCAGAGATGTATAATGTAACTGCCCGCGCCGCCCACCGCGCCGCTGAGTTCGTGTACTGTACGCGGCCTAAGTGATACTATGTAATTGGCATGAAAAGTATGATAGTACCTATTAAAACTACCTCTAACTGCTAATCATATTAAACCATGATTTCGTCAGAAACGTGTTCATTAGTGCAATTTATCTAATCTTAATACCTTTACATAAATTCTTCTGTAGGTAGGTACGTGTGGGCTGCGGACTTTGTTCGAAAGAGGCACCGTAGCCCTGGAACGCAAAGGGCACTAGGAGGAACACGGATGGGTTTTAGTCAGTAAGAGTCTGACACTCCCTTCTGCTTAGCCCAGAGCGGGAGGAGTCTTTAAATTTGTTTATTTCCCATCCTTAAAAAACACCAGCCAAGTGCGAGTCGGACTCGCACATGAAGGGTTCCGTACCATAAACCCAATAGATATACACAATCTGTGAAATTTTCAACTGTCTACCTATTGCGGTTCTTGAGATACAGCCCGCTGACAGATAGACAGACGGACGGACGGACAGCGGAGGCTTAGTAATAGGGTTCCGTTGGATACCCTTTGGGTTCGGAACCATAAAAAAACTTTAAACAAAAAAAAATAAAACCGACTTCAAAAAACAAAACAATACAAAGTAAAAAATAACTTTAATTTCGGAACTCGGTGTTTTTGGTTATTTCGTTATTGAACACCAAGTTAAAAAAAAGTTTTTATATTTTTCATTTTTTAGTGGTACGCAGGTACCACTAAAAAGTAAAACCACAAACACAGCATGCCAGCGTGATGTTATGTTATGAACTGGTGTAAACAATCAACAGACATGGGACTTCAGAAATCCCGATCCATTTGCTATAATTTATTGAAGAGTTCCGTTGCCTACCTTCGAAGTTCTTCATCAGATCTTCACCAAATTTAAAATCAGTTCGGGAAAATACTCTTCCAAACAAAAAAAGAATCATCCAAATCGGTTAAAAATTGGCGAAAATATCGCTGAACAAACATTTTTTATGGGATCCCATCATCAGATCCTAACTTATACCTTCCATCATCAGCTCAGCAACATGAGATGATGATGGAAGGTATAAGTAGGCACACATATCTGAATTGCGTTAGAAAGTTTATGAAAAACATTGTATGTGCTTGTAAAATTTGAGGGTTTCCCTCGATTTTCATTAGATCCCATCATCAGGTTCTAACTTGGTGGCAATGGGACCACCTCAAGAGTATAGACTTTTGAATAAAAAAAGAAATTTTTAAAATCGGTCCACAATTGGCGGAGAAATCGGTGAACATACATAAAAAAAAATACATACTACCAGAACACAGAACCTCCTCCTTTTTGAAGAAGTCGGTTTAAAAGGTAAGTACGTATGTGCATGTCACTGATATCTCCTAAACGGCTGAACCTATTTTTTTTGTTTATTGAATGGGTGGGCCCCTGGATGGTTCAGATTTATTTAAATTATGTAATGTTTTCTTTTTATTCGCCAACAGACTGGTCAAAATGAATCCTATACATGCTGCTGCTAAAGTCAATCTCAAATATTCCAGAAGAATTGTAGTCACAGTATAACTGTTCTTCTATATCTTGAATTTTGCAAACGATCAACATTCAAATTGCCAGAAAAGCTTAGAATCAATTCAATTAATAAAAAGCCTATACACCTGCAGTTACATATAAACTTTTATTTATATCTACACTTCACTTCAAACCTCAGTTTTTGGCATGTATTCAGCAAACAAAGCTAAAATATTCACCGTCGGAATGCGCAGAAGCTCAATTAAACCTGTAAAGAGAGGAGGGAAGCGAAAATTTTGATAAAATCCAGGGAATTTTTGTGTAGAAAACGTAAAACAACAAAACACGTCTTAGTTCTTACTAGGTAATATTATATGTAGGTAGTTAAAAAATTCTGTTGCATGTTTGGATGTTTGTTAATCAGTCAGTCCTGATCAGATTTGGATGACTGTTTAAAATGTAGAACACTGGTAAACCCTTTTTTTAAGGATGGGAAATCATCAATTGAAATTAAAAGAGATACTTCTCCCCCATCCCCCACTTCGTCCCGGTTCGTCTCCCACCCTCGGGGATTTTTCGTATGGTCATTTGGACACCCCAAAAAATAACTGTACGAGTTTTCAAAACTACATGAATTGTTCTGTTCTGTTCGACGATTTTTGAGCTAATTTTCTTTTATTATTTGTAATATATTATTAGTGTGGATTCTTTCATCCCGGTTTCGAGTACGGATCCCTGGTAGGAGTACAAAATAACGATTCGTTATTAGTCAAACATTGGATAACTTCTATAAAACCAATTTAAAATTACAAAAGTTTGTATAGGTTTTGCTGTTTTCCTTGTTTTATTGTGTGGCACTATCACCAGACTGGTATGGACGTCAATCGGAAACAAATGATATCATTTTGATAATGTGGCTGACGCATGTAGCGTATGGTTCCTATGGTTCCTACTGAAGAGCTTCCTTCCTTGTTTATTACGTCATTGTTTCTTAATTTACCACTTTTTTGAAGAGTGATTTAAATATTTTAATTAATCATACTAGTTTTGTAAATGCAAAATTAGGTAAATGCATGTGTGTCTGAAAGAAAGAAAACAACACAGAGGCAATACAGTCTGTACCAATTGACTACGAGAGGCACTATTTATTTATAGACCCTATTAAAACTAGTCATCATCTGTCTAGCCTTTTCCCAACTATATCGGGGTCGGCTTCCAGTCAAACTGGATTTAGCTGAATACCAGTATTTTACGCGGAGCGGCTGCCTACCAGACCTCCACAACCCAGTAACTGGGTACCACGGTACTTCATGGCAAGACTGGAGTCATATTAACTGGCTTCTGACTATCCGTAACGACTGCCAAAGATCTACAAATGATAGCCGGGACCAACGGCTTAACGTGCTTTCCGAGGCACGGAGGAAACTCGCTGTGTTAAGATGGTCACCCATCCACAGACCAACCTTGGCAAGCGTTGCTTAACCTTGAAGATCGACCCGAGCGGCTGTTATTATCTAGCCACGAGCTCCTCATTAAAACTAGTAGATACTTTAATATTGTCTGGCTGCTTAACGTGTTTTCCGATGCAGTGTGAAATCTCAAAATGTAATGGATGGTCAATCATCGACAGGCCTCGCAAGCGTTGCTTTACGTTTAAAATCAACTCCTGCGGATTAGTTATTTAGCGAGGAGCTCCTCCATGTGATTAGGATATAATAATAGATTATGCACCGAGGGGATAAAGCAGTCTTATGTTACGGGCGATATACAGGGTTATTTGTAAAACACCAGTGACCTCTTGGACAGTGAAAGTACACATGATTATAAGCAACTTTTACTTTCGGAAAACTCCGAAATCTCGAGAAAAATATCAGCTGTTCATACAAAATGCAATATTTAGCCAATAAAAATGTATGGAACAGCTGATATTTTTCTCGAGATTTCGGAGTTTTCCCAAAGTAAAAGTTGCTTATGATCATGTGTACTTTCACTGCCTAAGAGGTTGCTGGTGTTTTACAAATAACCTGTATATTGAATCCCGAACCTAATGAAGGATTCGAAAGTTAGCATCCAAGCGTAGCGAGGGAATTTAGAGTTTAACTCATGAGTGAAGCGAGGGATTTTATACAAGCATCCTGAATTCAGCGAGGGATTCAAGCTAGCTCAATTAAAAAAAGATACCTTTATCCATGAGGAGCATACTCCGAGAGCGGTTCCCATCGGTCTCCAAGTTGAGTTCCAAATACAAATCACATTATTGACTTCCGGACAATAATATTGTACTGAATTTTATAATAATATATTCATATACTTTAGTTTGAGTTTGCATAACATTAATTAATCGGACGTTTTCGTGCAGGTGGGTTGAAATAGTACATTGTTATCTTAGGGCTGAAAGTAACTTATTTAGTCCCGAGACAGCGCCAATAGTTTGAGGGAATAAATAAGTATTTGACCCAAGGTAAACACTGTGCTTTTCATTACGAATACAAGGAAAGTACAATAAAAAACACGAATTAGCTAAAGAATAAATCCATATCTGAATCTGATGAACGCATCGTGTTACGAAAAACCCCAAATAAAGATTGGACTGCTGCTGTCCCGCCTGTAATGTTTTTTTTTCTGTGACCAGCCTTTTTTACATTTTCATTATTGAAAAAATGGTAAATATTCTGCCCAAATCAATGTTATTTTAAAGAAATAGTTGAAAGTAAATTATAAAGGAGGAAATTGTACGAGGAGCTCGTGGCTAGATAATAACAGCCACATGGGTCGATCTTCAAGGTTAAGCAACGCTTGCCAAGGTTGGTCTGTGGATGGGTAACCATCTTAACATAGCGAGTTTCCTCCGTACCTCGGAAAGCACGTTAAGCTGTTGGTCCCGGCTGTCATTTCTAGATCTTTGGTTGTCGTTACGAATGATCAGAAGCCAGTTAATCTGACTCCAATCTTGCCATGAAGTACCGTGTTACCAAGTTACTGGGTTGTGGAGGCCTGGTAGGCAGCCGATCCGTGTAAAATACTGGTATTCAGCTAAATCCGGTTTGACTGGAAGTCGACCCCAATATAGTTGGGAAAAGGCTAGGCAGATGATGATGAGTTGAAAGTAAATTATAATAAAGTAATTTTTTTTTTTATCTTTGGTTAATCTTCATATTATTTTAATTTTACATCGCGCTGTAATTGACTGGCTGTTTAGAAAGCTTTGACATGGTTCAATAGAAATGTTCATCAAGTTTTATTTTTATAATTTGACGGCTGTTAGTTGAAAACGATTCTCCCTAGGGCTGAAAAGTAATAATTTCAACCCACTCCTCAGGCAACTTCAGACCTACTTTCCGAATATGAGTACCTAATGAAAAATAGTTTTACCCCGGGAGTATTATATGTTTTTTTTTTCATGGATATTAGAAAGACGCTTCCTACATTCGTAGGCTCTATGGTGATAAATAGACATAATAAAAGTTCAGCAGTCAACGTTTACGGGTTCTCATGACGATGATGATGACGACATTACTATCAACCATTCCAACGGGAAACCCAAGCACTGTTGCAATAATGGCCGGTACTTTGGCACAGTCTAAGACAACCGTTACAAATGTAGGATCCACGAGTAAGCCATCCTCTTTTTTTCTATTAAATTTTCTAGAAGATAAGCAGTCAATGGATGTTTAATTTTTTATTCCTCTCCTAGATTGAATAAGAAATTAAATTAAACAAACTGAATCAGTTTCGATGTTGTTTTGTTTATTTTTTAGCAGTTTCTAATCAATATTCTTAAATAAGCGGCATTCGATTATTGGTCTAATATAAAGATGCGTTTACAATAAGTGAGCAGAACAGAATAACCTGGATAGTGTTCAGGGGGGCTAAAAAGGCCATTTTTGGAGAATCGTATAAAAATCATAATAAAAACAACAAATAAATCACACAACAATCTGTCAAATTTCATTTTCATCTTTATCACTGACGCATTAGGTTCAAGGTTGATTGAGAAAATTTGACAGTGACGGGTAGCGTGATTTGCTTTCTGATTCTTCTGTTCTAAAAAGTGGCCTTTTTAGACCCGCTAGTTGGGACAAAAAGAAAGTTACGTAATACTTAACCTAATGAATATAATGTTTCAAATAATCGTTGCGCGGTTTTTGCAGATACCTACTGTATCAGAGTTGATCAGTTGCGATCGACGTAGGAAATATTCAAAAATAAAAACTGCAATGCGTACAATATTTTTTAACACAACATTATTTAAAAGAAAAAAAGGTTCTGAATCATTTTTTAAAAGCTTTTTCTAAAAATATAATTCAGAATCTCTCTTGAAAACATAAACGAAGTAAGGATATTATTCCACTATATTATAATATTACCACAATACTATTCCACATGCCACACATCTTACCAAGAATTTCGTTGAGAAAATTTATGACAAAGAAAAAATTATCTATGTTCCTGTTACCCGTCCAGTCTAAACACACCTTATTTGAATGAAAAAAGAAATAAAAACGCAGTTCATTAGAATTTTAATAAAGTAGCGATCTCGATTTAGGTCTAGAACCGAATGGAACACTTTTTTGCTGCCAAAAAACAGACAAAAGAATATACTCCATCTTGCCGAGGAACTATTGTTAAGGGTAGGTATGTTTTTCCTTTTAAGAACTGCTGTGTATTTTCGACTTCCTGACGATGTTCGGTCAGATTTCCTGGATGTTGGTCCACGTGTAAAATTCGAATCATAACATGACAGACTTTCTCTAAATGGTTTTTGTTTTCCAATTAAAGTTTTGTTTGACTGCACTCATCATCTGCCTAGCCTTTTCCCAACTATATTGGGGTCGGCTTCCAGTCAAACCGGATTTAGCTGAATACCAGTATTTTACGCGGAGGGGCTGCCTACCAGACCTCCACAACCCAGTATCTGGGTTACACGGTACTTCATGGCAAGACTGGAGCCAAATTAACTGGCTTCTGACTATCCAACATCCGTAACGACTGGCAAAGATCTACAAATGACAACCGGGACCAACGGCTTAACGAGCTTTCCGAGGCACGGAGGAAACTCAGTATGTTGAGATGGTCACCCATCCACAGACCAAACTTGGCAAGTGTTGCTTAACCTTGAAGATCGACCCGTGCGGCTGTTATTATCTAGCCACGAGTTCCTAAAGTTTTGACTGCACTGATGCCCAATATTTGGTATTAAAACTTCGTGAAATCTACTCCAAAACCTTTTAAGAATTTGCTACAACTTTTCTATTAAAAAATAGACCAAAATATCAGGAAAAAAAAACAAAATTTTCTGGGAATTCCTTGATGGAGTTTGTATTTCCTGATAGCTACAATTTCCCCATATTGTATAGCTATCAGGAAAACCCAACTCCTTAACAAAAGAGTAAATAAGTTACTTCTAGGCAAGAGTGCTCCACGTCACATCTTTCCATCAGGTGAGACTATTTTAGTCCGCTCAATAATAATAATTTTATCAACATAATGTATGTAACAATAAAATATTTTGAACTACCGTTTAAGCCAAAAAAATGCTTGTGGTAGGTTGTTTCGCTCCTCAAGTTTACAGTAGCGGTAAATAAAGTTTAAAACTAGTGACAATTTTAAATTAAGTAATACAATATTTCAAATAAACTAAAATGTATTAAAAAATATTTAAAATAAGCAAAGTTAAGTTCAGCGGGTCTAAAAAGGCCACTTTGGCAGAATTAGAAAGCACTTCACGCTACCCGTCATTGTAAATTTTCTCAATCAACCTTGAACCTAATACGTTAGCGATAAAGATGAAAATCGATTTGACAGATTGTTGTATAATTAATGAATATTATGATTTTTTTTTTTTTTTTTTTCCCAAATATAGGTACGCGTTTGACCACTATCTCACCTGATGGTAAGCGATGATGTGGTCGAAGATGGAGCACGCTTATGTTTCTCCTAAAGTGGCCATTTTAGACCCGCAGTTCGCGCACTGGGTGTTTGTGTGTGCGTTGGTGTGTGGGTTTGGGTCTATGTACGAGTATGTTTCCATATAAATATGAACGAATATAGGATCGACTCGATTTCTTCGTAACTCTTGTTTGTCAGCCATTGAGTGAGTATTTTTTTGCAGTCATGGTATGTCATAGCACATATTATGTTATTTTCTTTATTATGAATATTGTATATTCGTCCGTGGAACGTCGTACAGTGTGGACGCTTGTCGGTTGTCAATCCACTATTTTAAACTAATTTCTGTGATTGGTCATCTTTACCAAATTTCGATTCCTTGTCTCTCCTTAAGAATCTATTACGGGCGGCTCCTCCCACTGGGCAGTTCTAGAGCGAGACATCAATATTTTTATAAACAACATCCAAATTGGATTCCGAAAAATTGCTGTGATTGCTGGATTCGAACCCACGCCCCTCCGAGCCTGGATCCGTGCGCCGCCGGCGCAACGCGCCACCGAGACAGTGGCGAGCAGCGACAAAACAACGCTACCAGTGCTACGTGCTGCTGACGTCATCCCAGCGCCGCGAGTTACGAGTGCTACAGTGCTACGACGGAGTGTCTGCTACGAACGCCCCAGCTACGACTCATCGGCTACGCGGTTCTCCCGGTATTGAGTACAATTATTTGCAAACCGTTTCTGTGAGTTGGTTCTTTTGTTTACTATTATATCTACGAATGATGTCTGTGCTGAAGCGCACCCCGCCAAAAACCCCTCAAGCCAAATCAGAATCAGATATAGCCACAGCAGTTCTCCAAAGTGATTGTGATTATGTAAACATGAGTAGGAGCAAACGTCCACGTGGGAATAACTCGCCTCAAAGCGGGACACGGTTGACCTCGTTAAGTTTACAGGAAAAACAAGCTGCCTGGAAAGCGGAACAAGATAGTAATATGTCTAAATTTTTGGCGGAGCAGACTTCTATTATGTCCAAATTGGCTTCCGATATTGGTGAAATTAAGGCCCAAAATGTCAAGATTCAGTCTTCTAATACCGAAATTCGGAAATCAAATGAAGAAATGATCAAGTCTATTACCTTCATGAACCAGAAATTTGAAGATATGAAGAAAGAAGTGGAAGATTTGAGAAGGGAACGCCAGGAACAACATACTTATATTCAAAGTCTGGAACAAAAGATTTCAGATCTTCAGCGAATGACTCGTGGGTCGGGCATTGAACTTCGCAATATTCCGCTGGAAAGTTTGGAAAATACAGATAGTCTAACCAACACCGTATGCAATATCGGCGAACTTGTTGGGTTAAGCATAGTGGAATCTGATTTCCGCGACATATACCGACTACCGGGTAAGACAGCCACCTCAAACACTCCGCGCCCCGTATTAGTTGAATTCACCACAGTAAAAAAGAAGCAAGCTCTTATAACAGCTGTCCGGTCATATAACAGAGGAAAAGGGAAAGAAAATAAGCTAAATACGAAACTTCTTGGAATGACGGGAGAACGAAAACCTATATACGTTGAAGAACAACTTTCCGCCAGTTCCAAGAAACTATTCTATCAGGCTCGAGAATTCGCTAAACAAAACTCTTACCAATACTGCTGGACCGCTAATGGTAATATTTTCTTACGCAAAGCTGAAGGCGACAAACAACAGTTAATAAACTCCGAAAAATGCCTCCAGGTACCCAACAGTAATATCCTGTGACTAACCGTACCTAATTACGCAACATCTTTTTATTTGTATAAGTTATCATTATTGCATGCCACTTTTTTGGTATTTAATTGCCGTAAAAAATTTCTTTTTTACTCTTTGTGTATAAGAACTAATTATTTGTTACACAACCTATCATGTTACAATAAATTCAATCACAAACTTATATACTCCAATAACACTCTGCACAAAACCAATCTCCTTAATCACTCTACACACACGCACAAAATTCCCATACACACAAAAAAGCAAAGCTCTTACTACTTAATAACACATAACTCTCTCAAACACTTTCAGTCACCTTATATCAAACAATATTTCTGTGTAATCAACAACATAGATCAATGGCTAACATCATTAATATAAACAACGACCTTGACCAACTCTGCGTAGGAGATGCGGCTATCTGCAACCCTGATAATTGCCAAAAACATGTTAAACTTTTTGACACAAACAATATAAATCTTTTACACATAAATATTCGCAGTATAAATAAAAACTTCGGTTCACTTCAAGTATTACTGAGCCAAACTGGTATAAATCATGACATCATAATATTGACCGAAAGCTGGCTCAGTAAAACATTTAATTTACCTAAACTTGATGGTTTTCAATCATACAGTACGAAAACGAATTCTAATCAAAATGATGGCGTAGTTTTTTATATAAAAGAGAGCTTAAAAAGTACAGTGTGGGAACCGGAATTTGAGTGTGGAAATTGCCTGGTATGTCAATTGGATAATAAGCTGGCAGTGGTGGCAGTCTATCGATCGCCATCATACAATTCGAAAGAAAATTATGATAAATTTCTAGCAAGTCTTAATCACGTCCACAGTGAAATATCCTCCTTTACAAATGTCGCTCTTGTTGGGGATTTTAATATCGATATAAGTCAAGATAATAGAAACCAACGAAGCCTGGAATATTTATTGCTTAATGCTTCTCACGGACTTCTCCCTACCCACCTATTCCCTACCCGGCTAGACAAGTGCCTAGATCACACATTCCTAAAAACCAACTTACCTGTTACCACACTCGTGCTGGACTCCCACATTACCGATCATAGACCGACTCTTTTATCTATTGCTCACCCTAAACTTGTTCGAAAGTTACGACACACTACCACCCGTATAAATCATGAAGCTATTGTGCAGAATCTACAAAACACGGACTTTTCAGATATTTATGTAACTAACGATCCAAATCTATTCATGAACAAATTCATCACTATAATAACATCTATAATATCAAATAACTCAGTACAAATTAAAATCCCTAGACGCAAACGAACTATAAAACCGTGGATAACACCGGGTCTTCTAAAATGTATGAAAAACCGTGATAAACTTCATAATAAGTCCAAAAAAGCACCCGATAATCTAATACTTAAGCTAACCTACACTCGATATAGAAACTTTTGTAACTCCTTACTTCGCAAGTTGAAAATTTCACATGAAAAAAGTGAACTGGAGAGAACGAAAAACAATCCTAGAGAGTTGTGGAAAACCATTAAGAATATTACAAACACATCTAAAACTCGAACTATACCTGAAGAGCTTCTAAATTTATGTGATAATCCATATTCTTCCGTTAACAAAATATGCCATTTCTTTGCTAACGTTGGCAAAAACCTGGCGGCAAATATCCAATCCGGTGCACAACCCCCCTTGCTCCCAAAACACCGATCGTCCTCTTGTAATATCTCCAACCCCACTATCAACTCATTGGCTCTGCTAGATGTAGATGAAGCCGAAGTGGAGTCACTTATACTTCAATTAAATAATGACAGTGCTGTTGGCTGGGACGGAATATCACCCTTACTATTAAAGAACTGTAAAAATGTGTTAGTTCCTCACATAACTTACCTTTTTAACTGCTGTTTGCAAAATGGTGTCTTTCCTGATGCCTTAAAAAAGGCATTAGTGCATCCTATTCATAAGGGGGGAGACAGAAACTGTGTCAATAACTATAGACCCATATCGGTGTTACCTGTACTTTCTAAAATTCTGGAAAGGATACTCAACAACCGCCTTAAAGATTTCTTGGATAGGTTCAATATAATCGCTGAGAATCAGTACGGCTTCCGGAAAGGTATATCAACAGAACACGCAGTACTTGACTTGACGCAACATGTAGCGAAGAACCTGGATAGCAAAACTAAATGCCTAGGCATATTTCTGGACCTGTCCAAGGCCTTTGACACAGTTTCTGTTCCCCTACTGATCTCTAAGCTGGAGTTGCTTGGTGTACGAGGAATTGCCCTTGAAATATTTAAAGACTACCTGAGAAACCGCACTCAACGTGTTAAAATCAGTACTCATCTCAGTGATGAAGAAGTTGTCTCCTTCGGCGTCCCGCAGGGTAGCATTCTGGGGCCCAGTTTATTCCAAATTTACATAAATGACCTATGCAATTTAAAGTTACCACAATGCAAAATTTTTACATACGCTGACGACACGGCGATAATAGTACATGGACCTACTTGGGATAGCGTCAAAACAGCAGCAGAGTCTGCATTAAGTACCATAATGACATGGCTAAACTCGAATCTACTTACACTCAATCTACTAAAATCTACCTACATGCCATTTGCGATAAGACGTAATAACTCACCATCAGACACGTTCTCGATTACTGCTCACTCATGCCAGGTCCCTTCTAGTACGCTCATATCATGCAACTGTCCTAAACTTACCAGAACAATCAGCGTTAAATATCTAGGTGTACAAATAGATAGTGAACTAAGATGGGATAAACAAATTGAGGCTCTCACCACCAGAACCCTCCGTCTCTTACATATTTTTAAGTCCTTGAGAGAATCTGCTAATCTCGACACTTTAAAAATGGTGTACTTTGGCCTGTGTCAATCGGTACAAGGATATTGTATTACGGTGTGGGGAGGGGCATGTAAAACACTGCTTCTCATACTAGAGAGAGCACAGAGAGCTATACTTAAAGTTATGATCAGAAAACCCTACAGATACCCAACAACTCAACTGTATTCCGACTGTAAAGTTCTTACAGTTCGTCAACTCTTTGTGCTCTACTCGGTCCTTAAAAAACATTCATCCCTACCCCCTCCCAACCAGAAAAAACGTACCTTTATCCCTCCAAGTACTCCTCATAGAACAACCTTTGCCAAACATCAATATCTTATTCTCAGCTCTCTCATTTACAGAAAAATTCATAAACATCTAAATATACTTGATCTGACAAAATGGGAAGTTAAACAGAAACTCACTGAGTGGCTACTCCAACAAGATTATGAACACACAGAATCACTTTTAACTTACCTAACCTAGCATTTGCACGCTCATACACATACGCACACACATATACACACGCACTCACATACACACACACATGCATAGGGTCAGGTGGGCTACAGTGAGCCAGTGGTACACAGAGAATCGGTATTATTATATTCAAAACTAGTAGTTACCGGATCATGGAACCGACACGTAGCAACGTGTTTCGTTACGTCTCCCTCAATCCCCAGTTGAGGGCGAGCGCCCGTTGTAAGCGGTCGTGTGGTGCGACGATTTGTGTTTTCCCACGCGAAACGTAAAAAATAGGTAAGTTTTGCTTTTCTTCTTCAAAGTCGTGTTTTCTGAGCTTTTCGTACCGAATTTTATATACATGTAAAGTCACTATCTAGCAATAATATGGTTATTATGTTTTAAACATATTCCTTGATCAATTGCCTATTTTCAACATCAAATGTCAAATAACGTAGGTGGTACACAGTGACTCAGTATTGCAGGGTACACAGTGAACCGTGGTTTAGTGTGTACCGCTTGATGGTTCATTGTGTACCAAAGTTCAACATCAAATTAGTTAAACAGATAAGTACAACTTTTTTTGCTTCAGGATGGGTCGAACTAAGGCAGTGAAAAGAAAGATTGGGAGGCATAGCAAGGATGATATGGTGCAAGCACTTCAGCTTATAAAAGATGGTGCAGGCATACGCAGGGCCGCTAAAGAGTGTCACTTGGCATATTCTCCTATAAAACTGATATCAAATATATTTTGCCTAAACCAAAAGTGGATGGAAGCAGTCGTCGCCAAGCGACGTTTAAATTCCCCGTCAATATTTCACTTCTGAAGTTCACATATTAGGCTTTTTTTTAAATAATTATTAGGATTTTTTTTTATTGTGGCTGTAAACGCAACTATGAGACTGATTTTGTAGGATAGATAATAAGTTGATAACATAGATCTCAATGAATAAAAACCGCATTGATTGTATTTTTTTAGAATATTATATTTTATGTGACTGTTCTACAGAAATTCAAAGGTTTTGTATACCAACTTAACAATTATTTCTAAATACATGTGCTGTGTATGTTATCCTGATTAAGTTATAATTCTATTTTTTGTTTTTTCTTGATATTCTAAGCAATAAACCTTCTTGAATGAATGAAAAAACTTTGTTTTAATGACGCATTTTTGATTGATGACCGATTTACCCGAATTAGTCCAATTAAAATATAACTTATCTTCGTTTTATTCTGATATGGTTCACTGTGTCCAACGGTGGTTCACTGTGAACTTCATCATGGATCAGTGTGTACCAAAGAGTGTACACAATGAACCAATTCCCATTTTTTTAAAAACACTTGGTAATGTCTAACCTATCAGTTTTTGAGCTTAATTTTGTAAAGAAACCTTAAGTCTATTAGACACTAAATGGTATGTATGAAAAAAGAAAACGAAAACTTTTAATTTGAGTACATGACACAACTTTGGATTTTTTGTGGTTCACTGTTGCCCACCTGACCCTACACATTACACACTCACAAGACTATCAACAATTATTTAACTATTTAATTTTATTCTTTGTTATCATTTTCTGATAATTGTTCAATTGTGGATGGATAGATCGACAGTGTCCTCACTTATTAAATATGTAATATAAGAACTTAGCCTTTTGGCCGTCAACTGTCTCTTAAGATACAGGTATACCCTAGTTTAAGAGACAGGGAAACGTATATTGTCAACAGATGTACCACGTACTTAATTTTGTTCTATCATATAATATAGTTCATAAACATGTAAACTATCTTGCTGTTACTAGTTTAAGTTCTTTTTCGCACCATCTGTACCTTCTTGATCAATAAACAATTATTATTATTATTATTATTATATATGTGTGACGGTTGTTTTGTATATTATCTCATAGCAAATGTAGTTTTGAGTGGAATTAATAATCAATGTCATAACTATGGTCACAAATACTTCAATATTTATACCAAATCATTTAGCAACATTTGTATGTACACCTTAAGGGTGTTCTCTCGAAAAGGCTTAAAAATAGCGTGCAGATGAAGCAGTTTTTCTTCGGCATTTACTGAGAAATTACATCTAAAAAAATAGGTAGTAATCTACATGATATTGCACGTAACTTGGTTTAGCCAGAATTTTTGTATTGGTATCACATAATAGGAAAAAAAATCACCAAATCAACTCCAAACCATTGAGATGAAACCATTTTACTCCTTCATTTTTTAACAAAAGACTAAAAAAATTATATCTACTGCTGTGCAATACAAACGAAAATAACTTGGTTTTGTTACTTTTTTAAAATATGTATTTGTTTTATTATAAAAAATTAAAAACGCGGGTAGCGGAGTGGCGCGCCGAGGTTTAGTTAGCTCCGTTTGTATGCACAAGGTCATTGGAAAATATACAAGCCTTAAAGCGACGACATACGCCAGCGACCTTGGAGGAACAAAACACGCAGTCGTTTTACACCCGCGCGACCCAAAATTCCGTAGTTTTTTTGTACTTTCCTTATAACGCAATGACTTAAAAAAATCACCGAATATTAAAGTGTAGATAATAAAATTGTCTTCGAAATAGTGTAACTTCATTAAAATACGCTCGGCGGCTTTAGTCCGATGGTCGTTATTATATCCGTGTTAGACACAACTTTAAAAATTAATAACACTATTTTGAACAATTAAAACTAAAAATCGTCATATATCAAATTATTAAAAAATCATTGACTGCTAAATATATATTTTTTTTTAAACTACGACTACCTATTTAGACGTGATTCTCATTTTAAAATCAGCTACTGAGCCGTATCTACGACTTTAGTAGGTAGATTAGAGGAGTCTGGTGGCAGCCAAACAGCTTCGTCGCAATGCTCCTATAACTGTAAACCGATACTCCAACAACTTACAGCACGGCAACACTCGCTAAGCATAAAAATATATTCCTCGCCTACACATTATTCAGTATGTAACTTGAAACTGCAACCTCATTAAAGATATGAATTTAATAACATGCCTTATACAAATTATTGCCAGTTGTGTATTATAAAATGCCACAGCAAAACAAGCTGTAATACTTAATGTATACACACATATGTATCTACTTGCTTGTAATTAGCAAGTTTAATGTTTGTCTAGAAATCTATACTAATACTAACTGATCCGGCAAACGTTGTTTTGCCATAGCCCACACGAGATTTTTATATATTTTAGATTATAAATGCGTAAGTTTATTTATTATTTGGTATACCAACAGCAATACCTACATACACAACTTGGTTCATGCGAGACACAAAATTCAAAATATTAGTTCTAGTATGTATGCCTATATAGTTATACACAATTATACAGCTCACACCATATGTATCTACAACAAATTATTAGAGTGTAAAGTAAAATTTTAAAACCAAAACATCAATATCAAGAAGTTTGGATGTAAGGATGTTTGTTACTCAATGACGTCAGAACGGCTGAACGGACCGTGATGACAATTGGCACAGAGGTAGATTATGGTCTGGAATAACACATAGGATACCGTACCATACCATTTGTATTCAGGCAGTAGCCCGCCAGGCACAACAACCGCCTGTTCGCGGGATCCTCACTTTTCAATGGAGGTGTGCGGGACTTTACACTCTGTTCCGCGTACCTCCAAATGTTCTCTAAGGATAATTAACGACATTCACGTGGGCGGAGGCACGGGCGGCAGTTAGTTGATGATATGTCTAGAAAAGGGGTGGCTACTGAGATGAGGACTAATAGAAAAGTGTGATTTAAGAAGACGGATAATATCAACCACAATTATATTGAGCAAGATAATGATAAAATTAAGGACAACCATTGATTAAGAGGAAATGCGGGCAGAGAGACTTTATATGCAAAAAGTCATACTTAATTCGAGGTTTGGCTCTCCCCTGTTTTCTCCTCCAATATTGGACTGATTTAAAAGATATTCCATAAACTGAATTAAAAGGACTGTGTGTGTTTTTCTTGTTTCATTAAGAGTTGTCGAATTTGTACACTGGGGCGCTGTTGACAACGGTGTATATACAGACAATTTTGAGCATATTTTGAGGGTTCAAGTGCTTATACGACACAGGTATATCTTTTACTTAAAAGGAGGTCTCTATGTGAGAGTACCTGTAAAAGTTTGTACAAGTTTTTGCAATAAAAAATTTTAATTTTTCATTTTTTTTTTATACGGATAAATTATATCATCAGAAAAGAAAACATAGGCTGCCTATAAACGCGGTCGGCTAGCTCCCTGTGCCTGCAGTAGTAAGTGTAACATTGACTAACAAATCAAATACCATACGCAATTTATTTATTGATAAAAGTAATTAATCATGTACAAACACGTATAAAAAACGAATAGGGAAATTTAAATTGATAAAGTTAAAATAACCTAACGTTTCAAAAACAAGCTTATAATTGCGATCAAGCGAAATTAGTTGTGGCAAAGAATAACCGGAAGAGCGATCTTAAAAATCCGAGATTAATAGGAGGAAATAAAACATGGCAAAAACTATAACGTATTTTAATTTGATATAATCACCTGCACATAAAATATACTAGCACTTCGCCCGCGTTGCAATTTTCTTCAGGATCCCTAATTTTTTTCCAGAAAAATTATAAACTAGCCTTCCTCGAGAACCACTCTATCCATTCCTGAAAACAGTATGAAAATTGGTGCAGTAGTTTTTGAGTTTATCGCGAAAAGACAGACATACAGACAGACGCGGCGGTGGAGGTTTCCTTAAGGGTGCTCTCTCGAAAAGGCTTAAAAATAGCGTGCAGATGAAGCAGTTTTTCTTCGGCATTTACTGAGAAATTACACCTAGAAAAATAGGTAGTAATCTACATGATATTGCACGTAACTTGGTTTAGCCAGAATTTATGTATTAGTATCACATAATAGGAAAAAAAATCACCAAATCAACTCCAAATCGTTGAGATGAAACCATTTTACTCCTTCATTTTTTAACAAATGACTAAAAAAATAATATCTACTGCTGTGCAATACAAACGAAAAGAACTTGGTTTTGTTACTTTTTTAAAATATGTATTTGTTTTATTATAAAAAAATAAAAACACGGTTAGCGGAGTGGCGCGCCGAGGTGTAGTTAGCTCCGTTTGTATGCACAAGGTCATTGGCAAATATACAAGCCTTAATCACTACATATTATATGGTGATGGTGTGGTGGTGTAGTGTGTGTTATAGTGTAGTGATTATGGAAAAGTAAGACACACTTTGATACTAAAAGTGACACCGACTTATAAGCAAAATACGTTGTTCCCGGGGCTTCACTCAAGCGAACTACAATTTCAAGCGAAAGCCGAGAATATTCTTCGGGATCGGTAACATAACTACCGACAGCCGGAAAAAAATATACGTTATCTTATAAATAGGTTAAAATACACTCTAACAGTTTTAGTTCAGTTTATCCTATTTCCTCCTGCCAGGGTTGCGGATTTGTTCGAAAGAGGCACCGCGGTCCTGGAGCTCAAAGGGCACTAGGAGGAACACGGATGGGTTTGAGTCAGTAAGAGTCTGATACTCCTTTCTGCTTCTCCCAGAGCGGGAGGAGTCATTTGATGATTTCCCATCCATACTAAAAGCCTATCTCATAATCCAGGTCATTTCATGTTCTACCCATGTGCCAATTTCGTGCAAATCCGTACAGCCGTTGAGGTGTAATTGACTATCAAAGATGCAGACATTCACATTCGCCATAAAGACTAGGATACAGGCCAACATAAATAACACATCTACAAAAAAACATATGTTAATTATTATACACACACTATACTCCAATGTTGCGAGCAGATATAATGTTCATTTACACAAGTTATTAGATCACAAAATCTATTACGTTGACCCAAACTATAGCTCGATTAACGTACAAGAAGAGCAAGATTATCTTCAGCGAAGTGAACAGAAGTGACGCTAAGTTACGAATCGAGTCCGTTGCGCAACACTGTGAAATCCACCGAGAAAGTTGGTCGTAGATAAAAATTACGGAAAATATAAAATTATTTTCTTAGAAAGGAAGGATTTTTGAACACAAAAGACACGTTCTGTTAATCGTTTTTTGGTTTTCTGCATTTCCACGTCTTTACAATTATGTGTCTCGTTGGTTTTGGTCTTGTTAGGAGAGTAAGCACTGCCGTCTAATAGGGAGCGTTCCATCTCTTTTCGTTCGTGAATAATGATCGTGAAAATACGACACGGAAGTTGTGTTCCTACTTGATATTTTAATAAGAATAGTACGGTGTAAGGTGTAGCCCAAAGTAAAGCGATGAGAAATTATTTTACTTTATAGACCCGCGCAACTTCGTCTGCGTCACATTTTCATTAATGCTCCGCTCCTATTGGTCACAGCGTGATGTTATATAACCTATAGCTTTTGCGATAAATGGTCTATCCATCACTAAATCATTTTTAGGCTTTCGTACCCAAAGGGTAACCAACAGAACCCTATTGGTAAGCCTCCGCTATCCGTCCGACCGTCTGCCGTCCGTCCGTTCGTCCGTCCGTCCGTCTGTCTGTCAGCGGGCTGTATCGCAAGAACCGAAATAGGTAGACAGTTTAAATATTTTATTTTATTTGATAGGAATAACAAACAGCAGTATATTACATATTAGGCACACAATATAAAAACTTATAATAAAAGTAACAAATACATTGCTCAAGACGTTATCCACAGAATAGCTAGCTGTTAGCTGAACAAAATTAAAAAGATAAATAATTAACAGGTTGTGTATTTCTATTGCCGCTATAACAACAAATAATAAAAATAAGGTTAATGGTACGGAACCCTTCGTGTGCGAGTCCGACTCACACTTGGTCGGTTTTTCAATTCGAACCAGTATTTCCTGAGATTAGAGCGTTCAACCCAACACACAAACAAACAGTATACTTAGTTAAAAAATAGACTAGTAAATAAGTTGTTAAGTATACCGAGCTAAAAATGCAACGTGAAACCTACAAAAAATCCTATACTATACGTCAGTAAGAAAGAATAGCCTAGAAACTTCTAGATTGAACCAAAATCAAACAGTCACGCTCCGGATTCTCGCTCACTATTGTAGTAACCAACCTATCACCACCACACCGAGCTGTATTAAATAACCCGTTACTCCATTGACGCTTAAATCACAAAGATAGCCGCATATCTTCTATAAACGCGTAGGTAGCAACAAGCACCGAGATCCTTATTTCTGTAATAACTGGAGATTTTACTGCGCTACCACGAACTTTGTAAAAGCACAAAGTAGGTACGTAGGGCCATATTACTACGGAATATAATCAAGAGACTGCGCTCATTACGGATTGGATATAATCTCTGCTTGAGCAACTGGCCGGTCCAGATAGCAGTTTCACTGGCGACCTTTGCATATATATTTAAATCAGTCCTCAACATGAAAGCACTTAAAATAAGTCACATAATGTCAACGTAGGATTACTCTACACTTCACGAATTTCTTCACAGCGTTTCTCGTTTTGAAATCGATTATGAGCCCCAGGAACCTGTTTTGATTACAGATTAGAATGTGTTGTATGTCTGAGTTATGATTACGATTCGTTTTATCGGATTCGATCCAGACATATTTCAGATTGAGTAACTAGTATCTAAGTACTAAGATATTGAGCTTGGAGGACGATCAACAACGATGGGATAACTAATAACGGATCGTCGTCAGTAAGTACTACCGCTCGTCGATGCCAAACGTGGTGACTGAAGATTACGCCAATGTATGCTCGGAGCGTTCGTGATAGCACTGTATGAGCAGGACCACTCGTATATTCAACAGTAAATGTTATGTTTTGCATCACCATTCTGTTGGCTTACTGTAAAGTAAAACTTGAACTGATCGTCTTTGATCTTTGGATTGGCCAATATTGGCCTCTGTTTCTGTGACCTAATTTTTGTAGTGGGAACAACGTTGGATTTTGCTTTAAAATTTTGTATTCTTCGGACGCTGAGCTGACATTTGCTGAGGATTTTGCGATTGCGTAATATGTTCTATGACAACTGGGTATTAAGTTGACTATAGTGTATTTTCGACAATACTCGCTTTAACTTCAGTTTCACGAACGATAACTAATTGTCGTGAGAAAATGTCAAAATCGCGATATCTAGCTGTGATTGGTTGAATGAGTTGAAGCGCTTCATTTGAAATACGTTGAGTTTGTGACGAGTCGATATATTTATCTATGTACTAGCTGACTCGACAAACGTTTTGCAAAAAAAATAGCCAGCTATTCTCATACCTACCGAATATACACACAAAATTTCATGAAAATCGGTCGAGCCGTTTCGGAGAAGTTCGGTAACAAACACCGTGACACGAGATTTTTATATAAGATATACCTAAATAAAAATAAAAACTTCGTTTCGACTGACCTAAATTGATTAGTCTTGTATTTTTTAGTTGTGTTCGTTAAAGACGAGGTTTGGGTAAAAAAATTGAAAAGAAATTACTTAAGTAAATCATCGAAGTCTTGGCGGGCCACTACTATTTTATCAAAACCGAGAGTTTGTAGAACACAACTAAAGTTTCACACTTTATTTTTCAAGACAACATCAAGTTAAACGCAATCCTTATCCACAGATATCACAATCAAAGCAAATGATTATGGATCCCTAAAAAGGGCGCGTGTACCAATAACTTTCTACCATTTCCTTTGACCTACCTGTTAGGGACGTCTCAAAAACGGTAACCGTACGAAATAACTTTGTCCCTTCAGAATTACTCAACCGATCGGGTTGGAATATACAGCTACAACAATCTGTCAAATTTCTTCAATAGATTCTCAACTTTATGTCTACGGTGTTAGGTTCAAAGCTGATTGGGACAATTTGACAGTTTCGGGTACCTTGATGTGCTGGCGTGTGTACCTCGTATTTCTTACTTTATATCATTTAAAAAAATTAATACAATACCTGAAAAGGACTCATTGTACTCACCAGTATGAACAACTTTTACTTTGGGGCCAACACGCTGATCAGCCGGCGAGCCACCCAATGCTCGCCGTCCGCAGGCTCGCGCCTACGGTGGCCGAGAATCGCCCTGCGACTCCCAACGCCCAGAGCGTCTTCTTCTGTTGCGGCGGCTGGGGCGTGAGGTTTCCCTCTCTCTCACACGTTCAGCTTCCTCCTTTGCTAGCATTACAGCTTTGCAGAAGGAGGTGACCGCTTCCCATGTCTCCTCGCTCCGGACGAATGGCTTGAACCAGGACCGGACGCGAGAGATCGCCGCCGCCGATCGCCTCGACGAGGACACAGCACGGCACTAAAATCAGTACTGAACAGCTGATATTTTTTTCGCTATTTCGGGGTGGTCCCATAAAAAGTTGTTCAATGACCCCTTACGAAGAATCGCTTTTATTCTGTCACACGTTGTTTATCATCAATATCAATCATTTCATATCTATATCTATACTAATCTATACTAATATATAAAGCTGAAGAGTTTGTTTGTTTGTTTGTTTACTTGAACGCGCTAATCTCAGGAACTACTGGTCCGATTTGAAAAATTCTTTCAGTGTTAGATAGCCCATTTATCGAGAAAGGCTATAGGCTATATATCATCACGCTAAGACCAATAGGAGTGGAGCAGTAAGGAAAATTGTGACGCAAACGAAGTTGTGCGGGTCAACTAGTATACATATAAAATTCTTCCGTTACTGAGTGATTGAGTGACTGACAGACAGCCCACAGCCGAAACTACTGGTCGTTGAAAGCTGAAATAAGGCATGTAGGTTCCTTGGGGAGTGTATGGGAGCACTAAGAGAGGATTTCCTGAAATTCCTACTGGACCGGGAAAAAACGGGATATGCTCGTACGAAGTCGCGGACAAAAGCTAGTACGAGTAGGTACTATAATAAATGCGAAAGTTTGGATGGATGAATGAATGGATGTTCGTTTCTCAATCACGCCACAACGGCGGAACGGATCTAGAAATATATTATACTAGTTGTCCCACGCAACTTCGTCTGCGACACAATTTTCATTACTGCTCCGCTTGTTTTGGTCTTAGCGTGATGATATATATCTTGTAGCCTTCCTCGATAAATGGGCTGTCTAACATTGAAATAATTTTTCAAATCGGACCAGTAGTTCCTGAGATTAGCGCGTTCAAGTAAACGAACAAACAAACAAACTCTTCAGCTTTACATTTAGTATTAATATATATATAGACTAGTTGTTCCGCGCAACTTCGTCTGCATCACAATTTTCATTACTGCTCCGCTCCTATTAGACTTAGCGTGATGATATATAACATGTACCCTTTCTCGATAAATGGGCTATCCAACACTGAAATAATTTTTCAAATCGGACCAGTAGTTCCTGAGATTAGCGCGTTCAAGCAAACAAACAAACTCTTCAGCTTTGTATATTAGTATAAGATTCTGGAATAGTACATAAAGCTACTTCTCATCCACCCGGGCGACGCCGCTGACAGAAGCTAGTGTCTTATAGTTCGTAGATCGGAGAATGTAGGTAATGTACAAAGTCGGTTAAGTAAGAGGTTGTGTTTCTTGAGGTTAATTGTTTTGATGGTCGAGTTTGAGTGCGCAAGTGAGTGAGATTTTGGTAACGATGTATTGTTGTTGAAGATTTGTAGTATTTTTGGAAGTAGAACAGTTAGGAGTAAGTTTCGTATTTTGTTGTAACTTATCCGGCCTCTATTAGGATTCAAATATGCTTTAGGAATAAAAAATAATTAAAAGAAGTGGATTATAAAAAAATATTACTACTATCTAGTACAGATTTCGGCTAAAAAGGAGGCTTTTATTATCTCCAGGAACCTATATACAACGTTGATACGACAGAGGGGCTTTCCTTTAAACTGCCTATACTAGGTACCATTTTCAAGCTCTGTACCAAAAATAAATTAATTAGGAGCAGTAGTTTAGTCGCAAATGATTTTTAAAGTTTTTGCACGGTTTGAACACGATGTATCTTTTCTAACAGTTGATTATCGTCTAAGCATAGGTCATGCACCTTACAACGATAAATCTACGATGCGTTGTTGCCGCTCTGACGCATGTCGAAGGACATTCACTAAAAATTGGCAATGCAAACAAGGAAGCAATCAATACACACACACTTGCACTTTCACTACGAAAGCGACTAACATAAAGCGAGCGAAAGAAATAGAGATAGGTCAGTTTGTTGCATCCTTGTTTTTTGCGATCGGTAAGTCCCTCAGCTCAGTGCGCCGACGCTTGTTTTTCGGAACGTACGGTTTGTGGACTTCGCGCGCAAACAATTGTAATTTTATTTTGTTATTGTGAGAGGACACGTAACTTGGGATTATTATTATTTAGTATTAGTGTTTTTTTTTGTGATTGACTGTTTTTTATGGTGATAGGACACGTAACTTGGGATTATTATTATTTAGTATTAGTATCTCCGGACCTCACTCCCATGGATTTCTTTTTGTGGGGTTACATTAAGGGTGAAGTGTATGCCTCAGAGGTAAATAAAATTATTGATGAGTTAAAAAATAGGATTATTTTAGCATTTCACAAATTAAAGTGCTTAGCGACGGACAGTGATCTAATTAGAAAAATAAATAACAATATTCTCCGTCGGTATAATTTGTGCATCAATGTGAATGGAGGACACAACGAAAATTTAAAAATTTAGTGTGTTTGTTTTTGTGCGCGTACTTCGAAACGTTACCTAACATAAAAGCCAGTGCGAGCGGAGCCCAGCGGAGGCCTAAGTCGCCGGCCGCCACCCCGGCCCGGCCCCCACCGAGCACACGAGATACCGCACACCGCGCTCCGGCGCGCGCGCGACGTTGCCGCTTTGTTACCTAGCGGTATCTAAGGTCAGTGTCTTTTTTTTTACAAAGGGTGGTTGCGTTTTATTCGGATTTGCAAGCTATTTAGTTTGTTTGAAAAAAATATTTTCTCATTTATGGCGCTTTTTGTTTTTGTACCGTATCGAATTAATACTGTACACGTATAGTATACGTAGTTTAATTTAATGCCCCTCTGTCGTATCAACTCTGTATATCTGTATTAAAATTCATCATAATCGGTTAAGTTATTTAGGCGGGAGACTGTAACAAACATTCTCACTTTCGTATTTATATAATTGTAATTAGGTTCGGACAAAATAGCGTGTTCAATCTTCGACCACACCTTACCATCAGGTGAGATAGTGGTCAAACGCGTGCCTATCAAAGGTAAAAACAAAAATAGGAACAAAGTAACCACCAACATGAATAAAATTCTCCTACTGCAATTTGGAACAAAGCTTCACATTCAAGGGTAGAAGTTACACAAACACATTTGGCATTCAGCCCTTATGAAGTTACACGAGGAAGCTATAAGAAGACCAAGGGCGGTGGGCTTTTGGGGGCCATTTTTCATACTTTCGCTTTTGATAAATGATTTAAGTAGGTAGATACGTAATCCAATTTTCTTATTTAATTACTTTAAATTTTATAGCCTTCGCTGTGCCACTGCAGAGTTGTATCTTCCTTTTTCTCTCCGTCGATTTTATGGCTAGCAGATATCGACCATTTTGCCAGAATGGTGTTGAGCTTAATCCGCCAAATTGCAAACTCAAACAAGTTTTGCTTGGGTTTGGACGATACTACTGGACGTCTTTTGATACTCACAAACCTATTCCAAAAGCTTATTTGAACTTGTAAATAAAATTTAAATTTCCTGGAGTGGAGGTACTTTTATAATCAACTCGTTTACTATACGTAGTGTTGATTAGATATGAATGGAAAAGCTCAAAAGTATTTGGTTAACTGCATTTCGTGAGTCCATAGCTTTCATTTAAAACTAAAGTGGACACACGTACGGGTCAAAATTTTAAAGTCAGTGTTTTTATAGTAGAGGTATTTAAGCAAATTGTAATTAAATAATTAAAATTACAGAGTGGTAATGTATGTCCACTGTTGGACAAAAGCCTCTCCCAAACTGGCCAGTTTTTCTCATCTCCGTAGAAAACACTCGTCAATCCGGCTCGAAGGACCATCAATGTTAGTCATAGTACCGAATGACTTGAACGCCTGGCATCCGACGCATCCCGGTTACGACTGCGGTTCACGTCCATTTTATTGCTAAGTACGGCCCCGTGGGTTTGTTCACCGGTAGAGGCGATGCTCTGTTGCTAAATTGAATGAAGTTAAGCGCTGTTCAGGTTTCGAGGTTAGTTACTAAGGTAATTTAGTTATTTATTCCGTACTATATAGGCACTGTTAAACGTAAGGACTATAGATTTCACCAAATATTTTCTTCTGTATTATCCTACTCTCTTGAATTATGCGCGTGAATATAAGTTATTGAAATAAAAAGAAGCTTTTAGTGAATGTGTTTTGAAATCTCAAAGAATGAAGGGAATTATTTTGATATGGAACATGCGAAAATCTCAATTTATAATTAGCTCAGAGAATCTCCATTTATTAGTATTAGTACTAATAAATACCAGAGGAGCTCGTGGCTAAACAATAACAGCCTACTAAACTTGCCTACCCCATCCTGACAACATGCCTACAGTTCAGTTTACAGTCCAAGTGTAAACTTATAAAAACCTTTCACCCTTTATTTTTTCCAGTGCCGAATCAGCCTTGAAGCGAGCCTGATCAAAACATCAATATTCATAAAATAGTAGTGCAATGCGCTTATGAGATCGCGCTGTTTTCGCTTGTACGAGGAAATAACAGGGAAAATATTAAATGTCTACCTAATACATTGCTGTAGTAGATATGTGGAATAGAAATGGATTATTTTTGTTCGTTTTTCTTTAATATAATGTTGGTAAGCGGTGTAATTTTTTGTGAAGGAATGTTAGAGAGATCGGCTTAGGTTATTTGCAATGCTAAATCCACAGGTAGAATTTAAAACACTAATATATGGTACAGGACTACAACCATGCAGTACAATAGTATCCTATGTACCTATGACATTCAGCGACGTAGTTATCAGTAAAAGAATCAAGACAGTGCTTTCCACAAAAAAATAACTCTTTATAATATTATTAATCCAGATTCACCGATTCACGCCTGTCGACCTTTTACAGTGAAGACGAAAATACTAATACAATTTCCCCGAAATGCCAAATTCAGCGAACATTAAGTTTTCCTGCTACTGCAAACGAAGGTATGACGTTTGACGACAAAGAGAGCACATAGCTTGGAATTCTAAATTTCCAAGACTGCTTAGAGAGAACATATTACTCACATAAGTTACTAGATATTCTCGTCCATCACGTATCATCACGACAATATTCCTCAAAGGGTTTGGCAGAACCATATTATTATAGTACTTACATTCTCATTTCGCCAGTTGCGTTCAAGAATCATGTGCTCATGTAGCCCTCCCTAAATAGCAACATGTAGGGGGGACTCATTGCCACCAAAAGGACACTATCATCTTTTCTGCCGAAAGAAGTCCAATGCTGGAGATAGACCATAAATATCAGTACACACATTTTAAAAATATACTAAGACACTGAACTGGAGAAATTCGTTTAAATCGTTTTTATGAAAAGGTTTTATTCCGATGACTGTGGAGCTCGTGGCTAGGATAATAACAGCCGTACGGGTTGATCTTCAAGGTTAAGCAATGCTTGCCAAGGTTGGTCTGTGGATGGATGACCATCTTAACATACCGAGTTTCCTTCATGCCTCGGAAAGCACACTAAGCCGATGGTCCCGGCTGTCATTTGTAGATCCCACCCGACACATAAAAATCGGGACGTCCCGCCAAAATTGGGAAAAAATATATTCCTAAAAACCGAAGTTTGTTAAACAAAACAAATCTAAATAATTTATTGTTTCCCATTTTTTTCTCAAATTTACAAGAACACTGAACTCATGTAACCCTAGTTGAAATATAGTACTTTTATTTGTTTCAAAGAGTTTTTTGTGCCGTTTACTAGGTCTTCTGTATACCTCAGAGATATACGACAAGCGGATTATATTTGACCTAGATCACGTACAAAATACAACGCACACACACTTTCCCAAGCTTAAACCGCCTCGTTGGTGTTTTGGTTGCCAGAACGACATTGAGCTTGGGGTCCTTGGTTTGATTCCCATGCTATTGGTTCCACTTCGTTCCATTAGATAATCTGTCAATACCAGCCCGGAGTCCAGATTTTGTGTTGCAATAGACACGTCTATGGCCATGTCTGAAACATGAGAAAGCAAAATGAGAGTGAATTTGAATGCAAATACAGTTATAGCTATTGCCGGCGGATTCGTCTGCGTGTAAGTCGGTATCTTTCTCATGGGAACATGCTTCCGGGATAAAAAGTTAATCTGAAACATGGTCTACCCATATGCCAAATCCTGACACAGAGACAGACGGACAGACAGACAAAGTTACTGACATAAGTGTGGTATATATTCCTCTGCTTACCCATTTATGCATACCTGCGTGATATGTGTAACGTTAAGACGCATGGAAGCTCACACACATAAACAGCCACACATGTAAGCGTACACAGAACGTTTTTTAAATAGTTTACTATGAAATCACATTGAAAGACTGCGTGGATGTGCCGATGCCGGCGCGGTTACACAAGCATATCCACGCGATGTGATGCCGCGAGGTTGGCGCATGTAGTTTCACTGCTTCACTGCTGTGATTCTTGATATTTCATGTGTTATATATATATTTGTTGAGTTTTGCTTACATTCTGTTAATATGTTGTGTCGCTATGTGACGCTTGTATACCGTTGGTATTGGTGTGATCGTTGTAAAGATGGGTTGATTGATTCTTCTTGCGATCTTAACTTTGTCTGTGTTTCCTGATAGCTACAACCTGGGAGTCTTTAAGTCAAGAGTGAATAGGTTACTTCTAGGCAAGCGTGCTCCATCTTCGACAACATCATCGCTTATCCTATCAATAGTAAAAAAAAACAGCTTACTATGAGATCACATTAAAGCCAGAATAGATGTAAGGCTGCTTTTCAACCCAGGGATGTGCTATGCAACGTTCCTATGGATGCGATTGATATCCACCAATCATATTCATCGGACCACACAGCGTAGCACTGGTGGAAACTGATTCATCTAAGCTACGTTTTTTATATGAGGATGCGTGCTGTGGGTGCATGCTATGGATGCGAGCTATGGACGCGTGCTATGGATGGTCGCGAGGTGTGTAGCTATGTGCAGAGCAGTGCGTGACTTGCCCACTGTCGATACATCGCATACTACGAGCTGCGCATCTTCCTCGCACAGTTACCTACATAGTTTAGCAACAGTGGAAATGGTTACTTAATTTCGTAGCTTAGCCTTTACATTCTCGCAGCATAGCACATCTCTGGTGGAAAAGCCGTAATCCACGCGATGCCACAAATTTGGCGCATCTGGTTTCACTGCTGTGATTTTGGATATTTCATGTTCATTGCACGTGTTTGAGTATTGCTTACGTTCAGCTAGTCTATTCTGTAAGTAACCATTTCGATAAGAGCTTCACCCGAGTGACAAAGCTCACAAAGTGCTTTATTCCACACAACATAAAGGTCATATGTTAATACTCACCGCGGATTCCGCTGTCGAGATACGAAAATGTTGTTACAGAATAGCACTAGGTACTGTTTCCATATTGTGTCACAATACTCAATTGTCTGTCATGGGAGGCGAGTGATCATTGTAATGATAGATTGATTAACTCTCCTCGTGATTTAATTTTTTGTAACACCTTAACATTATAATTTTGATAAAATTGCAACAGATAATTTCTAATACGAGTATGAAAGAATCCCATCCAAATACGATAGATAACGTTTTTATGGGCAAGAAAGTGCTTTATAATCTCACGCAAATTATTATAGGTATAAGTAACCACTGGTTTTACTTTTCTCAGAATTCCTTACCTAATCATCATCTGCCTAGCCTTTTTCCCAACTATATACATTGGGGTCGGCTTCCAGTCAAACCGGATTCAGCTGAATACCAGTGTTTTACATGGAGCAGCTGCCTACCAGAACTCCACAATCCATTAACTGGGTAACACGGTACATCTTGGCAAGACTGGAGTCAGATTTACTGGCTTCTCCCAATCCATAACGACTGCCAAAGATCTACAAATGACAGCCGGGACCAACGGCTTAACGTGCTTTCCGAGGCACAGAGGAAACTCGGTACATTAAGATGGTCACCCATCCACAGACCAACCTTGGCAAGCGTGGCTTAACCATCAAGATCGACCCGTGCGGCTGTTATTATTTAGCCACGAGCTCGTCTCTCCGAGAATTCCTTACCTAATAATCTAGCTTTTATTTATGGTCACAGCACCAATACCAGTGACAACTGGCAGTATCATTGTTTATTTATTTAAGCTTTATGTACAACTAGTTTCTGCCAGCGGCCTCGCCCGCGTGGTCCCTAGGAAACATACGCCCGGGTAAAATAAAAAGTAGCATGTTCTTTCTCAGGTTCTAGACTATCTGTGTACCAAATTTCATTCAAATTGGTTCAGTAGTTTTGTCGTAAAAGCGCGGCAGACAGACAGAGTTACTTTCGCATTTATAATATTAGTAAGGATAGTGGAAAATGGGCGGACTTAATGCAACAAGGCATTCTCTACCAGTCAACCTGTAGGTTAAAAAGACTACATTGTGGTAGGTGTTCAACAGAGAAAAAATTTAATCTTTTGGGGAACAATATACAAACAATATATTTAATACTAAAAAAATTCATATATGCTATATTCGTATATGCTAAAATAATAAACTAATAAATATGATGTTTTAATAATCCTTCTGATCAAGAGAACTCACAATAATCATGACGAAGACCAAACTAAAAGTGACAGGCTTTTAAGTAGTGTTTTCGGACTTTACGTTTAAAAGATAATTAACGAAATTTCTAATATTAAGTCAACGGTTCTACTACCATTTCCGAATACGGTTAGAATCTTACTTGTTTGTGAAATGATTCACAAATTATGGTCCTACCATAAACGAGTCATTCAATGACTGAAAACTGAAGACTTATAACAATGGGTATTTATTAACAAGGATAAGTTGAACACCATGAATGAAGTCACAAAGTAAAGTAATAATACTAATAAATCCTTTTACACAATTGCCATTCAAATGTTTGTAATGTTCAGGGATGGAGTAGGAAGCATCATCATCATCATCATCTGCCTAGCCTTTTCTCAACTATATTGGGGTCGGCTTCCAGTCAAACCGGATTCAGCTGAATACCAGTATTTTACGTGAAGCGGCTGCCTACCAGACCTCCACAACCCATTAAATGGGTAACACGGTATTTCTTGGCAAAATTGGAATCAGATTTACTGGCTTCTGACCAACCTTGGTAAGCGTTGCTTAACCTTGAAGATTGCCAACCTTGAAGATTGATTAACCACGCCAAGGTTGGTCTGTGGATGGGTGACCATCTTAACATACCGAGTTTCCTCCGTGCCTCGGAAAGCACGTTAAGCCGTTGCTCCCGTCTGTCATTTGTAGATCTTTGGCAGTCGTTACGGATAGTCAGAAGCCAGTAAATCTGACTCCAGTCTTGTCATGAAGTACCGTGTTGCCCAGTTAATGGGTTGTGGAGGTCTGGTAGGCAGCCGCTCCACGTAAAATACTGGTATTCAGCTAAATCCTGTTTGACTGGAAGCCGACCCCAATATATTTGGGAAAAGGCTAAGCAGATGATGTATTTAGCTGTAAGTCTTCCAAAGTCTTTAAATAAATAAACAAAATGTTCAAGGTTTAAGATACAACGAGGTCTGTCCATGAATGGTTGACACATTTTTTTAGAGTTCTATACCCAAAGAGTAACCAACGGAACCTTATTACTAAGTCTCCGCTGTCTGGCCATCCGTCCATCCGTCCGTCTGTCTGTCTGTCAGCGGGCTATATATATCTCATGAACCGTAATACGTAGACGGTTGAAAATTTCACAGATTGTGTATTTCTGTAGCCGCTGTTGTTAAACAATAATAAAATGCGATGGTACGGAACCCTTCATGCGCGAGTAGGTACGACTCACACTTGGCCGGTTTTTTTTTATTTATTGGTAATCATTAAATGACTCCTCCCGCTCTGGGCGGAGCAGATGGGAGTGTCAGACTCTTACTGACTAAAATCCATCCGTAAAATACTTTCCGAGATTTCTCCGTGGCTTGGAACGAATGATAAGGATATGATCTAGACTTTAGATACGACTGATGTGACTGTATTTATATTGTAGATATTTGACAGTCGTTACGGGTATCCAGAAACCAGAAAAAACTGACACTAGTTTTGAGAAGTGGTATCGTGTTACCCAGTTGCTGAAAAGCATAGACATTCATCATCATCATCATATCAGCCGAAAGACGTCCACAGCTGGACATAGGCCGCCCCCAAGTGACGTCACAACAACCGGTCCTGAGCGTCTCGCATCCATCGGCTACCCGCAACCTGATCATTGTTCCACTTTGTGGGAGGCCTTCAAACGCTGCGTCTTCCGGTACGCGGTCTCCACTCCAGAACTTTTCGGCCCCATCAACTATCTGTTCTACGAGCAATGTGCCCTGCCCACTGTCACTTCAGTTTTTGTATACACATTCGCTCCATGCAATATATTGGTCGTCAGAGCGGTTAGGCTGGAAGCCGACCGTAGCATGGTTAGAAAAAGGCTAAGCAAATTGATTGAGGGAATTAGTAATGACCTTTAAACGTTATAGCCATAGACATATCTATATAAACATGTATAGACGATAAGCGTCACACCCTACCAAGGGATGTTGCCCATTCCACATCGCGATATAGTTCATGCAAATTACGAGCGACTTTTACAACATTGACATAAGGTTTGAATTAGAATGCGCTTGTGAAATGCAATAAGTATCTGTTGCTATGTTAATTTAGTTGAGAGTTTAATAGTCGTATTTGTGGTGTCAGCAATGTATTGTATCTTTGTAATGATTTTACATTCTGCTTTCAAATTAGCATTTGGAAATTGGAAAAAAGTCGAGTTCTCACAGTCTTTTTCTTCTCTAATTTACTTCCTACTAGAAGTATCTTATTTCTAAACGAATGTAACCATGATTTTGTAAACACGGATTTTAAAGAGTGGAGAACACACAACACAACACACAACATGGAGCAACACAACAACACACAGGACAACACACAACAACTCACACCATAACATGGAGAACAACAACACAACCACATGGAGTCCTATCCTAAGGAGAAGAACGTGCGAGAAACGTTCTGATGGATGATATTCAAGAAAATACTGATGACGCGTTTTTCTGAATGATGGTGTTAAGTTTTTCCGCTGAAATATGACCCCAGCACATGTTGAAATAACCACCTTCAGTTTAACGAATAAGATCAACATGACGATTATTTTTACAATCTGTTGTGTTAGTTGATACTTGATAAATTTAATCATCGCACGGGTCGATCTTCAAGGTTAAGCTACGCTTGCCGAGGTTGGTCTATGGATGGGTGACCATTTTAACATATACCGAGATTACAGCGTGCCAAAATATACCAGATTACCTTGAAGATCGAATCGTGTGACTACATGAGTCGATTTTCCGATGGATTATTCCGATATTCGATATTCCGTGGGGATTACCCGAAATTCCCGGGCGCGCAAGTCGCGAGCAAAAGCTAGTTTTTTTTTATTTTACTAAAAACTTAAATTCCAAATTTAAATTTTAAACTTTTTTTTTATTGCTTATTGTTTTTTTTTTAAGAAATCGTACTATTTTTAGTACGTTTTCTTTTATGAAGTGAAATTGGAAAAATAAAGAACTAACTTATTATGGCAGAAATTCACTTACGGCGTACTTGCGATTGACTTCACAGGCAATGACCTAGTGTTGTCTCTGTAACTGCACAAGGTTTTTTTTTCTAGATTTCGTAAAAAAAAATCCGTTCAAATACTCTGAAAATCTTTATTGATATTTGCAGACTTTAACTCACGGTTACTGAAAAAACAAACATCGACTTATTGTAAATTAGACACAAGTCAAGTGACTATCACGTCGCTTTTGAAAAGTCTTTGAAAATAGACAAAATAATTTTCTGATCTTTTCGTTCGAGAAACTGGGTTAAACCCTTACTAAGGGCCTGTTCCCACTCAAACCGTCAAACGGACCGTCTGACGTTTAGACGGTCCGTTTGACGTTTCCGTTTAGACGGAAGACGGCGGCCAGACGTGCGTGCGTGTTCACACTATGACGGACCAACAGCGGCCGACAATCGGCAGATTCGTTCACACTACATCCGATCCGTTTAGACGGCTCTTCGCGCGGCTCAAAGCGTCCGTCTAAAATCCCGGATCCGTCCTTGTTCTCAGTTCCGTCTAAATATGAACAGTGTCATGTAAATAGTACTGCTACTGACACATCCGTCTCTCCTTTTTAGGGTTCCGTACCTAAAGGGTAACCAACGGAACCCTATTACTAAGCCTCCGCTGTCTGTCCGTCCATCCGTCCGTCCGTCGGTCCGTGCGTCAGTCCGTCTGTCTGTCAGCGGGCTATATCTCGAGAACCGTAATAGGTAGAGTTGAAGTATTCACTGATTGTGTATTTCTATTGCCGCTATAACAATAAATAATAAAAATTAAGGTTTATGGTACGGAACCCGTCGTATGCGAGTCCGACTCGCACTTGGCCGCTTTTTTTTATCTAATCCACATTGCGCTACTACTTATATGTCATGACGGGCCGCAATAACCTACAGTAAAATAAAATTCTACTCGTATTTAAATAGCATAATCAACATGAATGGGACTTCTGAATTCTTGACAAAATTTATATGGCATAGGCTAACTTTTTCACGTTGATAGTGGGTGGGGAATATCTCAGCTCATAGTCAAGGAGTGAATCAGTACAGTATAGATACATACATTGACACACTGACTAAATCTGGCATCGATAACGTATTGGCCACACGGAAAAGATTTTTTTTATTAATGATGGGTTTGCTCTTGACTCTAGTCTATGTCAGAGATGACAGAGACAAAGTCTACGATGGAGCGAGCCTACCCAGAAGGAGCCTGTTCACTCTAATTTTGAAGAGATTAGGGTTGTAAGCGTTTGGAAACACAGACGCAGGCAGAGAGTTCCACTCGTTTGCTGTCTGCATTATAAACGACGTTTGGAAACGCTTAGTGCGAATTGGTAGAATAGCTACAAAGTAGGGATGGTAAGATGCAGTGCGTTTGGATTTCCGATGGTAGAAAGAGGCCGGTGGGATGAGGTCGTGGAGTTCTTGGGCACACTCACCGAAGTACAATCTGTAGAAGACCAACAAGCAGCCGGCAAGCTATGTAGCTTGGCATCCACCAGATTTTACGTCACCGATGAGCCTCTTAGCTCTGCGTTCCACCGAGTCTACCGCGGCAAGCTGATACTTAGCTGAGCCATCCCATAGGTGGCTACAATACTCCATGCAGGATCGGACTTGTGCTTTGGTAAAAAGCTGTCCAGGCCTAAAGTATCGCTTCAACCTATTTAGGATGCCCAGCTTTTTGGCCGCAGTTTGGGCTTTGTACTCGATGGTGGCGCCGAAGTTGAAACTGTATTTCAACTCCATGCCTAGGAGCTCGAGCCGATCAGTCACAGGAACAGAAGCTTGACGGGCCGCAGGTTGAGTAAAGCTTATTTAGACGGACCGGTAAACAGACGGTCCGTCATAGTGGAAACGGGCACTAAAAGTAACGGTACATACTCGTATCCTCCCGTACTCCGTAACATTATACAGTTGAGTTGTGTTCTGACTTGTATCGGTCAGTCAAGAAACCAGGTTATCCCATATCCCTCGTCCATTGGTCGAACAGGCTGTCTCGAGTTGTGTGCTGTTAACTTGCCGAGTTGCCGCCTCCCGTCTGAAACTCTGCATGACAAGCATTGTGCCTGTATAACAGTCAAAGTTAGCATTGAAGCGTTTGGTCGTGAAGAAAATAAACATGATATTCCTGTTCTGAAAAATATATAAAAAAAAGAAAATTTAATATCATACTCCTATCGCAAATTATAAAGGACATTTACTTTACTTTTTTTGAAAGATAATATGGCTTGAAAGAATTCAAGCCATATTATCAAATTGTTGTGTGGTTAAAAAGTTAGTAAGTAAATAAAGGAAAATACACAAAATAGAAACATAAGCGAGAAGGGAGTCAGCGTGCAGGTTGGTTGCGGAATTTGTTCGAAAGAATCACTGTAGCTCTGGAACGCAAAGAAATGAGGAACACGGTTGGGTTTTAGTCAGTAAGAGTCTGACACTCCATTCCGCTCCACCCAGAGTGGAAGATTTCCGATCCTTAAACAAAAGTCCCATATAAAAAAGCGTGAAGGTTGACAGAACGGAATGGAAGAAGAAAACGTGTTGCGACAACCACAAAAGTGACACTTACCTACTTTTGTTCCATGAAACAAGGGTAAAAATATGATGATGATTTGCCCGAAAATAAATTAAGTAAACGGGGTCTAAAAAGGCCACTTCAGCAGAATCGGAAAGCGCATCTATCACGCTACCCGTCACTGGAAAATTTTCTCAATCAACATTGAACTTATTGCGTCAGCGATAAAGATGAAAATGAAATACAGATTTTTTGTGGTGTATTCTAATATAATTCTACTAAATTGGCCTTTTTAGACACGCTGCTAAAAACTTGAAGGGACCGAAAATATTTTTTTTTGTTTCTGTTATTAATTCTTACAGTACTTTCTTAACTAGCTATGACGTCATGCATTGACCAACAAACAAGTACTTACATATATATAGGTATTATGTTCTATCATTCTTGTTGTTAGTCATTGTATTTATTTTCTCCATGTTAGCTATTCAGTGATGATGATATGATTCAACCATTCAACAATATAGTTGTTTCGGGGATTCCTCTGGCCAGCTGATACCCGTAAGAGCTTTTGTATTATGTCTATGTTAGGTAGGTACTATAGTATATCAAATCATGTGTTTCTATTGAATACAATACCCGCACTATAGAGGTATTTGTAAGGGGAAAGAGGAAAAAACCACACCAGTCATTTTGTGCGCGTAAAACACAGTAGGTACTAAAAACACTTCCAAATTCGTTTAGTAGTTTCGAAGATAAAGGGGAGAGAGAAATGGTATATTTTCTTAAAAAACAGTCTTAATCTAGCCCAAACTGTCCCACAGCTGGGCAAAGGCCTCCCTCCATTATTTTTCACCGTTCCCGGTTTTGGGCTGCTTCTTGCGACATTGGCAAGTTTCTTCTTGCCGCCCAAGAACCGGGAAGGAAATTTGTGCCCTGAAATCGCTAGACGGGGCCGTGTCAGACCGCGAAGGAGATGGCAGGACGACTTGGATGTCTTCCATGGAAATTGGCAAGAAATATCGGTAAGTTAATAAAATTAAGAGTTAGGGTTCCGTACGTCTGAGGACATTCGTAACCCATAAAAAATAATAAGTAGTGAAGAAATCTATTTGGAATAAAAGTTTAAGTTTCCCAAATTACATGAAAAAGCAATTTAATATACCGCACCTACTTTAAAAACTGTCACAAATAGCCTCCTCGTGTTGGACCTATATCCAATATATATCATTGCCTATATCCCTATATTCCCTACGGACTTTCTTCAGAGTATGTACCTATGTCTGTAAAAGTACTTGCGAAAACTATTGAACCTGGAAGCTATTGTGAGTGTGTTACGCAATATTATGCTACCAGCTGCCTTCTCACGGAAGTGCACATAACAACGAATTCATAAATTACTTGCTGCATCCTACATACCAGATAATGGGCAGCGCGTTCTCTGTAAAACGCAACACCATACACTGCGATCGCCAACCCGCCTGCCAAGCGTGGCGATTATGGCAACCCCCCCCCCCCTTTGGGGGAGGCCTATGTCCAGCAGTGGACGTCTCTCGGCTGTTATGATGATGATGCTGATGATGATCCTACATACCTCTCCATTTAATCATCAACGTGTCATCCTCGAATCACGTTCTGATGGGTATATGCTTACATTCTCTAAAGTCGCAAGATACCTAAAGTTCTAGTCTGTAAAAATCTCACCAGGAAAACTTAACCATCAAATCAGCCGAAAGACGTCCACAGCTCGACAAAGGCCTCCCCCAAGTGGTCAGCTACTGTGCGTGTCTAAACGAGACATCGGCTACCCGCGACCCTCAGAAGGTCATCGGTCGTTTGTGAGAGGCTTTCGAAAGCTGCGTCTTCCTATACGCGGTCGCCACTCCAGAACTTTTTGGCCCCATCGACTATCTGATGTTCTGCGAGCAATGTGCCCTGCCTGTAGCCACTTCATTTTGGCGATCCTTCAGGCTAATTTGGTAACCTTGGTTCTCTCTCTCTCTCAATGAAAACTTCTTATCGTTTGGGCAGTAATGTCTAACGACCCCATACACCCTAGTGTCAGAGTTTCTAAACCGCCTCAAGGCCATGGAATGGTTTATTTGACGACGAAAGTATGGTTCCCGTGGGAATCGAACCCACGACCACCGGGTCACAAGGCAAACGCCTAAACCACTCGACCACAGAGGCAGTGATGAATCCATCCAATCAAAATGACCGCGAAATAAAATTATCTCTCATGAAAAATCGCTGTAAAAATGTAAGAAATGTATAAAAATCAAGGATACTTGATGTCACTTCACACTGTTTCTATTAATAATACAGTTCGTTTCTTCAGGCATTATATTATGTACCTACTGACTGACACGCTCAACTTCGTCTGCGTCACATTTTTTCATTATTGCTCCGCTCCCATTGGTCGTAGCGTGATGTCTAGCCTACAGCATCATCTGCCTAGCCTTTTCCCAACTATATTGGGGTCGGCTTCCAGTCAAACCGGATTTAGCTGAATACCAGTATGTTTAGCCTATAGCAATCCTTGATAAATGGGTTATCCAACAATAAAATAATTTTTCGATTGAAACCAGTAGTGCCTGAGATTAGCGCATTCAACTAAACAATCAATCAAACTCTTTAGCTGTATTCATCATCATCTGCCTAGCCTTTTGCCAACTATATTGGGGTCGGCTTCCAGTCAAACTGGATTCAGCTGAATACCAGTGTTTTACGTGGAGCGGCTGCCTACCAGACCTCCACAACCCATTAACTGGGTAACACGATTAACTGGCTTCTGACAATCCATAACGACTGCCAAAGATCTACAAATGACAGCCGAGACCAACGGCTTAACGTGCTTTCCGAGGCACAGAGGAAACTCGGTGTGTTAAGATGGTCACCCATCCACAGACCAACCTTGGCAAACGTTGCTTAACCTTGAAGATCGACCCGTGCGGCTGTTATTATCTAGCCGCTGAAGACCTCGTGTCTTCAGCTATATTATCATTTATAAGTATAGATTTATTTGTTTATTTTTACATACACAAACATATTGATAGACTCAAATAGCACAAGTTTAAACCTTTAGTTTTTGGTTGCTATTTAATACGAATAATCCTGTACTCTTTTGTTTATTGATAAATAAAGGGAAAAAAATGGTGTTAAAGTCTTGGCCAATAGGCTCCACACAAAACCGGGTCAAGCACACAACTTAAAAAGCCATGTAGAATTTCATGTCATAATACTTGCCTATCACACAATAACTTGTATGAGATTTTTGATAAAACTTCTTACAGTACACTTTACCAGGTTAGTCCACGCTGGGAAGATGGGAATCTGTTGCCCACGTGCATGTGTGCATGCCGTGTGACAGCGGTGCCTTTCAACGCCCACAAGCTACTCAGTAAGTAGAACAACCTGCACAAATAATTGTACAAGAGTTGCTTTTTATTTTTAGAATATTATTCTGTAGAACTTTACCTACTACACTAGACTTTTTCTTTTCATGAAAGAATACTAAGAATAAGATATTATAATAATGTTGTTAAATTTAATATCATCGTCATCATCATTCAGCCAATATTCGTCCGTGCCGAAATTTACTTTATTTCACTGTAGCCATTATAAATTTACTATAGCCTTCCCAAAGAGCGCCAACCATCCCGGTCTTGAGTAGTTCGCATCCATCCGCTGCCAGCCACTTTCTTTAAATCATCGATCCATCGTGTCGAAATTTACTATAGTTCTATTTTATTGGGAATTTAATTTAAAAGCTTTCAGGTACATATTCGTTCTGCATAAACCTTCTGAGCAAGTCTGGCTTACATTTTATCGTCAGAGCTTTTTCGAAAGCATTGCGGTGGCATTTATCCATCTGCAACAGAGACATATATTATGTGTTAATTATATGATTCTACTAGTTTTTCCCGCGACTACGTGCGCGCTTATCCAGTTTTTCCCGTTCCCATGGGAAATCCTCTCTTTGTGCTCTCCTAGACTCACTAAGAAACCTGCATGCCAAATTTCAGCTTCTCACGACCAGTAGTTTCGGCTGTGCGTAATTGTGTGTCAGTCACTCAGTCGCTCATTAATATCGGAAGAATTGTACATATTAGGATTGAATGATTGTTTCCTCTTTAGAAGTTTCAAAACCTAAAAAAAAAAGTAAATAAATAATTCTAAAACTTTATATTAAACTAGTTGACTCGCACAACTTCGTCTGCGTCACAGTTGTCATTACTGCTCCGCCCCTTTTGGTCTTAGCGTGTTGATATATGGCCTTATAGACTTCCTCAATAAATGGGCACTGAAAGAATTTTTCAAATCGGACCGGTAGTTGCTGGGATTAGCGCGTTCAAGTAAACAAACAAACAAACAAACTCTTCAGCTTTATATATTTTATTAGTATAAAATAGATAATAAAAAAAACCTCTTTATTTCAGGCTACTTTGGCCGATATACCATAGACTAACATTTATATTATTATTATACAATATGTACTAGGTATTATATAGAGACTTAAACATATAATCTACATTAGCTGTCCCAAAATAACGATGTCCTTTCACGTTGTAAAAAGCTGTTTCAGTTTATGGGAAAAACTGAAATGAAAAAAAAACGCAAAATCAGGATAAAAATATTTTTCCTGAAGTTTCCGTTTTCCGGGTCATTTTTCCTTTTCGCAGTATTTTACGCAGAACGGCTGCCTACCAAACCACCACAACCCATTAACTGGGTACCTAACACGGTACTTCATGGCCAGACTGAAGTCAGATTTACTGGCTTCTGACTATCCGTAACGACTGCCAAAGATCTACAAATGACAGCCGGGACCAACGGCTTAACGTGCGTTCCGAGGCACGGAGGAAACTCGGTATGTTAAGATGGGGTGACCATCTTAACGTAGGTACCGAGTTGACATTCACAGACCAACCTTGGCAAGCGTTGCTTAACCTTGAAGATTGACCCGTGCGGCTGTTATTATCTAGCCACGAGACCTTACCAATGAGTAGTATTTTTTATTTAAATTGATTTATCTAGGTATCACCATCATATCAGCCGAAACACAGACATAGCTTATCTATATAGCAGATAGCATCTATCTTTACCTACTTATATTATAAAGAGATAAAGTTTGTGAGTTTGTAGTGGATAATCTCTGGATCTACAGAACCAATTTTGAACATTCTTTTACCAATAGTTGGCTATATATTAAGGTGAATGCTCCAGGGTAGCCCGCGAAATTCAAATATTTTTATGTTTTTTGCAATTTGTCGGTCAGTGTGAAGCTGTATGTGGACCAAATGCAATCCGCGACCGTAACGCGTATTTATCTAAAGAATTATAACCATTTTAATCATCAATATAGCCCTCTAAGTTCATGTAGTTCGAAAGAATGTTTATTTCTGAAATATTCATTCTTTCGAACTTGGTCCACATACAGCTTCACACTGACCGGCAAATTGCAAAAAACATAAAAATATTTGAATTTCGCGGGCTACCCTGGAGCATCCACCTTAACCCGAAAAATACCGCCCTACGAAATGGGCACGGGTCAGTTAGTTTCAGATAATTTTCTAAACTACTGAATTAAAATCCACTGCTACTAATTTATCATCATCATCATCATATCAGCCGAAACACGTCCACTGCTGGACATAGGCCTCCCCAAAGCGTCGCCACAACGACCGGTCCTGCGCGTCTCGCATCCATCGGCTAGCCGCAAACCAATCCGCTGCTACCAATTGTTTAATAGCAAATACAACAAAAAGCTCATTAGTGCTTTCCAAATTTAATTTATAACGTTTAATACGGTTACCCATCCAAACTTTCCTTCACCTTGTACCACTACCTTACCATAACTCCGCCGAGATCAACCTTGTTGAAGCATGTCAGGGTTGACATCTATACCCTTTAGTCTCCGAACTAAAGCTCCCTTTATAAATTAATACTGCTGTAAGCTTAGTCCATGTACCTACAGGCACTCATTGTCAATGTTCTACAGCTGACCATGAATCAAACTGAATGCAATATTATGTTAGATAGTATTCAGGTTATATCTGGAGTAGTTTAGGTACTATACGGACCATGTAGAACCCAGAAAAATAATTCCGTGCGTACAAGCGATTTAGCCATATCTATTACCAGTAAATTGTGAGCTACTTTTTTTTACTCTTTATAGGCACGCGTTTGACCACTATCTCACCTGATGGTAAGCGAGGATGTGGTCGAAGATGGAGCACGCTTACCTAGAAGTAACCTATTCACTCTTGACTCAAAGACTCCCAGGTTGTAGCTATCAGGAAACACAGATTCCGGCAGGGTATTCCACTCCTTAGCTGTACGCATTATAAATGTGTTCCCAAAACGTTTTGTGCGTGTAGGTGGGATGTCCACCATGTACCGGTGGCGCATCGCCGGTCGTCGTGTGGTCCGACTTTTGGTTCTGGAATCAAAAGTTGAAAATTTAGGACCCAGTTTTAGTAGTTTTAATATATAATCCGTGGTGCTCGGCAACCCGGTTGCATATGTATGTCCCTTGGTGCCTATTGGCCTAGCTCTATTCTGTCTCCTACTTGTTAAGGAGGGAAGTGGAAATTATATATATTTTTTCCTACTCCTCCGCTGTACTTTCCAAGACAGTTGAATCATTTCTCCGGGACTCGTCGGGCTTCATTGACTCGGCGTTTTTCTGGTTGTCAGGACTGTTGCTTCTGGCTTTCAGGAGCTGCAGTGGTTGGGAATGTGTGGAGAGCTTGTCCCAAAAAAAGGACACATTGTAATTTGTGTACTATATCTCCATTAAATACTCGTAGTGATGCACCCTACATAGTAAAACATGTAGATATTATACGGCCTCTTTTATAAAAATATGTGACCTGAGATTATTAGATAAAGATAATGCGCGTATTTTCAAATAAGACGCTAATCAGTCGCTTAACAGTTGAGATTTTTTTTATCCACTAGGGTGAACAACTGTTGCTGGGGCTGCGGAATCTGTTCGAAAGAGGTGCCGTAGCCTTGGAACGCAAAGGGCACCAGGAGGAACACGGATGGGTTTTAGTCAGTAAGAGTCTGACACTCCCTCTTGCTTCACCCAGAGCGGGAGGAGTCATTTGATGATTTCCCAGCCTTAAAAAAAAAAAAGGGTGAACAACTGTCGGACCGGTGATCCATGTTTTCATGCAGACACCGAAATATTTTCGGCCCATCCTATTAACGTTACAATATGAAAACTGTATTATTTACATAATTATAGTCCCCATCACTAATGCATTAATATGATTTCCGTAACCCTGGCAGGATCAGTGATAACCTGCCAGGGTTTGCAGAATTTATTGGAAAGAATCACCACGGCCCAAGAACCCAAAGAGCATTAGGACAAACACGGATGGGTTTGAGTCAGTAAGTCTGACACATTCGGCTCCGCCCAGAGCGGAAGGAGCCATTTGATGATTTCCCATCCTAAAAAAAAGTCTTATGATGATTCAGATATATTCCAGGTTACTCAAACTCCAACTAGATGGCGCCAGTCGACCTAAACACTTAACTGCATCGATAAATTCAGTTGCTTCTTCAACTATTTTCTTCATGTTATTTTAAACGTGATCGGTATTTCACAACGTGGATATATGGTTAGTATAGTTCGAAGCATGTGGAAATTCCTGATGATAATGTCCTAAGTCATGCATGTGTGAAGCCATTATTTTTCCAACATGTTGGTAAATAGATTTGTTTACTTTAGTCATATTACGTCATGTGCATACTTTGTGGCGGGTAATCTAGGAATTGAAGAATTTATAGTTGCTATGTTAGTCATATTTAACCCCAACTAAAAAGGTATTATATAATTAGGTATAATTATTAAGCATCTGGTGTACCCTTGGGTTGTCAGCCCCGCTCTCAAAATGCTGATCGGCCGGTACATATAATTCGTAACTATGTCTTTTTTACAAAATGTACAATCGACTTAAAAATCAAAACTACACTACAAAAGCACTAATTTGGGAAATCAGTACTTCTGGTTTTCTTTCTTCGTTTTTTGACATCGATTTCCGGAATCCTCTTCGTTTTATTTTAAATCGGTTTAAAAGTAGGGAGTAGGTTATAGTAAAACATACCTATGTAACGTTTACAAGTTATTTCAACAGCTCAAAACAATGTCTTCTTCATGTTCTCTAAATTCATGGTTCGGAAGGAAAAATGCCATAAATTATTTATTTAATATGTTCATGTTATTATTATTATTCAGGCAGATGGGTCGTCGATGGCATTTTGTTTAGCAAAGAACTTCTCATTACATACTTTCAATTAAGTAACTCAATAGGGATACTTATAGGATTAAATTGGTATTCAAATCTACAGTTGGCTGCTGTATAGTTTATAGGTAGTTACTTAAAATTTGTTTTTGCGGTTTCTCTTTGCATTGACGTCACGCCATTCGTTTTAATCATGTTTTGTAAAGGACCAAAATCGTTCTCAGTGAAGTATTGTCGTTAGAGGCACACAATAAAATTTCCAGCATACAGTTTATATTTAATATTTATTTATTGACCATCTCTTAGCTTAAGACAGGAAACATTTATAAAATAGCAGCTAGTCACAATAATAAAATTATGATAACATTTACAAAAAACGTTGTCTTAAATTTACTATTCCACAAACAAGTACCTCGCCTCTTATCAAACAGTTTTATATCATTCATACTAATATTAATTGCTCCTTGTACATCATAGATCATAACCAATTTAAAAAAAAAGTCTCTGAATTACCTCAAGACCCAAATGGAAATAATTTCTACGTACAGTTTCACGTTCCCCATTCATGAATCAATTCTTATTAATGTACATTCATGGGAAACTTCGAACAGGAAAATCTTTTCAGCGAAACGTTGCGCAGAAATTATTCTATTTGCATCAAGATTCTGGAGTTTATGTTGTACATTTATCTATATAAGCAAGCTTGAATACTAAATATGTATAACGGATCAACAATAAACTGTTTTGTGTATGTACATATAGCACGATATTACCGTAAGTAATTCTTAAATAATCTGCACGCAGTCTGTGTTACTCACTTCTATTCCTGATGTGTGATCAACTGTTACATCAACCCTTTCTCATTCGTCATATTCATTTACTATGGCTTGTTCAGTGCGACCCACTCAAAAGCCCATTTCATTTCTATTTATAAATTGATTTCAGCCCAAATTAAAATGTCCGTACAAAATGTACTGTTGTATGTAAAGTTTCGAGGTTTCGGTCGAAACGACGATGACTCAATCATTTCAACTGATTCTCTGACTCACTATTGGTTTGATATTGAAAAACAACTCGGGGAATCTATTATTATAATATGCAGGAGTGCCAAGTAGTAAATAAAATGCCAAATAAGCTGAACTATTAAGTTTATTTAGATCACAAACTCACACGGAACCAATAAAATTATTCAATTGCTTTGGAGTATTATTGATACATTATTACAATTTCTGTCAACACATCCTCTCTTTGTCTTTTGTCTCGCTCAGTCTCGCAGTGCGCGAGTGAGATGAACACGAGTTTGATTCAATAATCTGATAGTCTGCAACATCCGTTTCTTTTTCTTACATTTTCCGATCAACACGATTGAATGACTAAAGCTAGAGGCTCGGTATTACATTATTTACTAAAAATCTCACATCGTTCAAGGAGTAGCCCTAGCCACGTTTGAAACAAAGTGATGCGAGTACTTCAATACAGGCAGCAACACTGACTTGTTGGCGTTAATGTCAAACAGATTGGAATGTTAGAGCACGTAGTTCAAAACAATTCTTGGTCGATTGGTATATTAGAAAATAAAAACCCGTTATAGGACAACAGAGTTCATTGATACAAAACTTCATTTAGATTTATGAACTTTCCGACATGACCATTTCAGTCTGATTCTGAATTCCGTGCGCTCTCAAACGTGGCAGATTTAGAGTACATTGAAAAATCTACTTATTTGTTATTATGTGCGTTTTATGTTCAATTTTTAAAGTACATTTTGCTTGCAAATTCAAATTTAACAACTAGGGACCAAAGTTTATTAGAACACTAATCATTTGTATGAATTTCCTTTTTGTAGACTTAAAATATCTTTTCATCTTTATCCCCTAATAAGGGCAACAGCTAAGTGTACAAGCGCCTAATATTATAAATTTTATAATACAATAATGATTGTTCAACATTACATACAACATACCAAATGATTGAAACAAAAACAAAAATCATCTACTCGTTACAAATGGTGATCGGAACTCTAAATGCGATCCTACAGTCGGGTAAACGACATTTAAAATTCGGTTAATCCGTATAAAATGGCCGATATAGAAAAGGAATTAATTTTTTTCAAGCTTTTTACAAGCACAATATCCAAACAAGTCGGTTGGGGAAACTAGCACAAATACGACACACAGGCTAGGCTAATATCACAGGAGTGCTGGGAACGGTGCAGAGACCCACACCACGCGCCCGCCGCCCGCCCCCTCCCCCGCCGCTCCTCACACCCCCCCTCGCCCCGCGCGCGCTCCTCGGGTCTCGCACCCCGCGCCTCCCCTACCTATTTACTATTCAGAGGGGGCGAAACGGGCTACTAGCGATATATTTTGCGACAATTAAGATTTCAAAAGAAAAGGAACTCGCTTGTTCCGCGGATCAATTGCACAATCGAACGATTGATTGCTTTCAAACTTATTGCACAACCGTTTGATAAGTAACGCTTTTTATTACACACAATCCCCCAACTTATAAACGTTGTTTAAAATTAAGCAACAGTCGTTGCGAGACTGATATACAAATTATTTTAAAATTAAACGAACAACGCTTATAAGAGGCAAAATTAGACTCAATCTTGTAGTACACAATAAATTAACAATGACACGATAGTTCACTAAAACTCAGATTCAACCCAATTAAATATCATATAATGGTAACGCAGCTTAAAATGGTGACGTAAGCAAAAGGGTAACATTAAAATGTACAAAACAAAAAACGTTTAAATAAACCTTAAAGCGATAAAGTACAACAAAACTCGTTCAAAGTAACTCTCGGACTTGTTAGCAAAATGTGAAGCGCGAGCAAACGTTGGACGCTGGCCGCCAATGTTGGCCGCTGGCCGCCAATGTTGGCCGAACGTTTCCTCTACGTCGACACGCGCCAGATTTGATAAGGAAACTAAAATTCCGTCAAGAGTTACCGATGACACACAAACATACGTCACAAATTTTCCTTTATCAACTTATAAACTATTAGTAATGTTAGCAATTAGATTAGAATTGAAAACTACTATGTACTTTGAAACTTGTTTTCAACTTGCCAACAGCATAATCCTTATTATTCCAATCACAGACGCGTGTGTGTGCATCGAGAACAACAGTTTTCACTCTATTCAGTAACGTCCAACCGATCTCACAAAGGCAGCTCAAAATAATACTATTCAAATAAAACTAAATAAGCGTGGAAGTTTTGTTACCGCTCGTCTACGCAACCGTTCCCAGTCGTTTTGCACTATCTCTTAATCACTATTTACTTTACAGTACATTAATATAACATAATAATTATCACTTAAAACTATGCCTCCATCATGAACTTGCAGTACGAGTGCACGCCTCACTGTAGCGACAGCGAGCACTCAGAGTCCTCTGTTCGATAAAAATTAATCGTTGAACACTAATTGGACCGCGCCCGTCGGCAGCGCCTGAGCAACTTTCACTAAATAATAAAAAACACGCTAACAAAGTAAGTACTCTTCTTAACAACAAAGAATTGGCTAAACGTTGACAGTCCGTTCCGGGTAACGTAAATTATACACGAATCAATTGTCCAGTGATTCTCGAGCCGCGGTGCTGGAGCGCCGGGCCGATCAGGCCGACCGGGCCCGCTCTCTTCGCGGTGCGGCTCGGCCTGGCTCGCATCAGGAGCACGAACACGCCCGTGTTCGCTTACAGTGAGTTGTGGAGATGCGCAGGACGGCGCGGTCATGAGTCCAGCACGGTCAGGAGCCCGGGAGACAGCAGGGACACATCCGGAATCTGCTGCCGCGCTAGCTGCGCGCAGCCAAGGTTAGCGTCGCCCAGCTCGGGGATGGCGTCAAGCAGCGCGAGGCACTCGTCCTCGACCTCTCGCCGCGCTTTCTTCCCGACCCATGAGTCATCGCACTCCTCTCTCGCGCGGCGTCGCCTCGCCTCCTTCTCCCGACGCGCCTCCTCGCTCAAGCGGCAGTATGTGTTGTTAATGCACACGGAGCGCCGGAGGTCCCGCGCAGGGTCCTCGATGTTCTCTAACTTCTGCGAGCAGATCTCGATGACCCGCTTTCGTTCCTCGTTGGCGCGGAGGCGCGCGGAGATCATGGACAGCTTGGGGCGCGCGGCGGGCTCGGTGCGCGGCGGCCCGAACATGTCGTCCTCGAAGGCGTCGGCGAGCTCCGCGCCGCGCGAGCTCTCGCGTTCCTCTTGCGGCGTCATTCTGTAACAAAAACGCGGACACATTAGCACATATTAGCGATACGTAAATTTTAGTAATGGGCCCGAAATTAGAACAGTCGGAAAGTAACAGGTAGTTGTAGAAAATAACGAGTTACATGGTAGACTGTAAAAAATTAGAAGGTAACACAATCATCAGTCATCACAAATACATTATTAATAATAAAGCTGAACGAGTCAAGGAGAAGCCCTAATTATTTCATAATCACAAGTACTAGGTCAATCGGAGAACAATGCATCCAAGTCCGAACGGGCCAATCAGGTTCACAACTCGTTATAATCCACTCTCCATTCGCAATCACATCAAAAACTACAACAGATATTAGTAAACAGGTTTTGAAGATAAAAAGCACCTTGAAATGCATTTCGTCAACACCTACCTAAATAAATCAGGGGAAATGATGAAGAACCCTGACATAAACATGATTGGCAATCCACTGAGATCTGATCACGGTAAAAATGGTAACTCCAATATCACAAAGTTCAAAACACTGGCACAACACAGGCGCGCAATTCGTCACTTTGTCCTCGACGACTATAAAAAAGCAAAAAGACAAGTGAAACAAAAATAAATCGCGCGGTGAGCGGCGTGCGCGCAGCTCGGCGACCACTCGACGAATGACAACATACCTCACTGTAGATAAGACATTGAAAAAGCCAATTGCGTCATGTACTGCTACGTACGTATGGAGAGGAAACGGATGACGTAGACCATAGCCGTCATTTTAGACGCTATTGCTTGACTAGTCATGACTCGCCGTATAATTTCGTTTACTAGACTAAAGATGCGAGTAAAATCTAGTGCCCAATTTATCAAAAATATACAACTGAAATTGTAATAGATTCAGTTACACGAGGAAAATACGTTTTCCTGTTCGATAACTGGTGTATCTTAACAAAATTAATAGGCTACAAATGCTAATGATATTGAAAAAACCCTCATATTGCAACGACGGAATAACCAGGATGGTTAAGTATGCAGCATGAACTAATTTGGAGCAATTGGTCGCAATATATTCGAAATGTTCGACTATGGAGGTCTTCTTTCAAGAAATGAGGTGAATGCCTCGAATCATCCTCCGGAATAACAAGGACGTTCAGAGGACGCCTAAGGTAACAATGTAACATTTGCAATAGGTAACGTTACGAGCTACTAATACAAAAACAAGTAAGCCTAGAGGTAAATTACTGAGACTTGACCTGTAAACGAAGCTTTTGAAAATCTGAAACTAATTTAGCTCTCAGACTAACGAGAAAATAAGACACCAAAGAGAAACATAAATGTTGAACAGAGTATACTTATGTCGGAAACCCTGCAAAATATTAGGAAAGCTTCTTCGCCACTGTCCTAATGTTAGACTGATGTCTTCTATGCCTTTATTCATCAGGCTATAATTTTGGTAACTTCCTGATAATCTGTAAGAAAAATTAACTCTTCTGCTTCTCGTTCATGTTCCCAAAGCTTTTCATTTAGCATAATGAAAACCAATACATAAAAAACAACAGAAATGTGTAAACCAGTAAAGGATTCATAAAACCTGGACTAGTTCTAGTGTGAAACACGTTCGTTCACAATCGTATTATCGAAAAGACGTTAGATGCTACGTGTTTTTGCACCAAAATTACCCTTTGCTCAGAATCTTTTGGATCCAAAGCTTTTGTTTTAAAACCTGATTCATAATAATGTATCTCTCATTGCACTCTGAATATTACGGCTGTCTGTCTGTGTTATCTCAGTGTTGGTTGCGTTCGGTTGTTTACTCAAGGTAATTGGCGAACAGAAAGATTTGCGACGAGTATTAATGCGACTGTTTTCTTTTGTTCTGTATTGCCTTTTTATACCTCAAGGCAATCACTGCCAGGCTTGATGATATGGCAACTATTGGAAGGTTTCATCAAATGTATTGGTATCATGGACACAAAAAGCTAGCACTATATTTAAACATTAAATAATAATACTTGAAACAGAAGCAGTCGAAACAGCAGGAAAACTCATTCTGAATCACAGGTACATGACTGATAAAACAAAAAAGTCCATGTTGCTCCAGTTAAGTACTGCGTAATGAGCGAAATATTAATTTCAGCATTAATTGTGTCGTAATATAAAGTTGAAACAGCTAATATCGATGTTGCTAACTGTTATTGCAGATATTGCCTACACAATTACTTTAATGTGATGTAATAAAACTGCAGTAAACGCGTTGACAGCACTACCGCTTTTGACATTTAAAAGTTTAACCATTTTTTTTTTCAACCATAGACAAATTTAGTAAATAGATGGACCTATTTGAATAAACAGGTTCATCTGAAGATTCCAATGATTTGGGTTTTATTGGTATTCTGGGTTTTATCCACGTCTGTGTTTTTCCATGCTACATTAACCATGACTGGACTTCATATTTAACCACTGTCAGTCACAGTTCAAATAAGTTTATTTGTGTTAACATTCTTTGTTAGTGTGTTTTGAAGAAGAAGTGTTTTCACTTTCAGTCTTCATGGTGATAAAATCTTGTTGAAAAATCAAATTAAAAATTACTAAGAAACATTATTAAATGTGCACAACACGCTTGGATCATGTTTTACTTTTTTCGTGTGGCGAATGCGCGACGACAGTACACCCGGTGTAGCCGACCCCACCAGTTACGATCTAATAAATCTCGCCCGACTCGGCCGACGCTACTGCCTACCTGCACTTTCTTTTCTCTGTCCCACACGAGCCGGGGGCAAGAATCCACTGATATGTGAATGCCACAATAATATAGGGGACTTTTTTGTAACATTTGACATCGTAGATGATGCGTCTGATGCTAGGTCGCCTTTTCAAACATTTAATGTAAATCTCTACACAATTCTTCAAATTTATGTAGGACAGATTAAACAAAACAATGAAGCATTAAATTTTGAATAAGGTATTCGTTATCAATTCTCCTCGCTTTCAACGAATAAGTTATGTCATGACACAAGTAACGTGAACGTATGGTTAACTTTTTAATGTGAAAACTTTTTTCCTTCCCAAAATTCTACGATGATTTATTTTCTTTGAGTTTATGTTTTGCTCCGTTGAGTTGATAACAGGTACGGTACTATTTCTAATTTTCCTGCTCGTCTACATCATAATGCAATAAACAGTCGGCGATATTAATTATTGGAACAGGAATAATTTTACGACAGAATCGTAATTGACAGTCTCACTAACTATTAAAGTTAGAAGCTCTTCTAAGGACACTGTCGCCTCAAGTTCCATTCACTTCTTGATAGACTTCAGTTTATGGCAGAAAATACAGACTGAATTACATTAGAAATCATTGCAGACGTATCGAATCTCAATCCACTTAGGATAGACATCCTTGAAGGTAATAAATATTTCTTTAAAGCATTATACATTTTTGCTAAATCACTGTGAGCGCGTAGGCATTTTGATAGAGCACCTTTTATGAAAAACGTATGATACGATGAATTATCGAATGTAGGTGGAAACATATTACCGATACGATACAATAGTTTAACGATCTCCGGCATTTTTCTCTAATTTCCCGTATCGCACACTTTCTCGTCAATCTCTACCATGCCCTTAATTGCATCAGCTATTTTGGCTTTATAGCCGTATCTGAGTGAACAAAATAAGTAATTTTCTGTAGAAAACAATGTGGCTGTAATATTGCTGTACGTATTTTTATCAACACTTTCAGTTTATCTGTTCAGCATTATCTTTGTATTAGTAAGTCGTCTAAATATACATGTGTGATGATTTTTGATAATTTGTTTCTTGTTGTCTGGTAAGAATCGTTCCGTAGTTTTTTCTTGTTTGTAATGACAATTAAAAAGTTGTAAAAAATCACGAACACGCGTAAATGTGTTGTAATTGGCGTCTATGGCCGAAATTGTGCGTCCCTGTGTGTTGCATCATCAATTACTGTGGCGTGGGTGTTACATAAATTGCTTTTGTTCATTAATACTACAATAACTTTGTGTGTTACAAATTGTGAAATGCAACACACAGAATAATAGAATATCTATGAAATTAATTTTAACTGTGATCTGAAAGCTTCCTCCTGTGTCTATGAATTTTAAACAACTTTAATTTGGACTGATTCTTCATTTAATGTAATTTCCGTTGAATTCCTCTGTTGAAACCATTACTTTCTTAAAACTCACTAGATTTTATTACTTCATCTTTACTAATCCTGTTACCTGTTTCATTCATCAATGAAGCGCATAAAAGAATTTTTCTATGGAAGTGAGTGATTCATATTTTTTAAACAATTACTCGCACAAAGCCGACAGTCCTTATGTAATGACCTCACAATGGGCGGTACCTTTCTAGGTCGCAAGTTACGAATAATTAATTCAGTTTCTGCAGTAAGTACTTCTAGCATAACTTCCTTTGTATCAGTTTTTTTCTTTGTACTTGGTTTTTGTTACAAGATCGTTTCGGTATTATCCTTCGTTTCCCAGAAAATTACTCAGCGTATTTCAATCAGTTTAAAAGTCCTGTTTATTTTTAAAATAACTTTCATAGTTGTAGTGCCTTCTTTAAAAACTTGTTTATTCACCCCAGCTATGCTATTCTTGTCTAAAAGGAAAATTTAATTATTGAGATTTGTTTTTGTAGAATTATAATTATATATAGCTTGTTCCTATACTCCAAGGTGGTTATAAAGTTCAAACGCCAGTTATGAGAAGCTATCCTTTTACGGCATCTTGTACAAGGATTGCTTGAATTTGTAGCTATGCGTCATGATCATTACTGTGAAGTTATACTAAACGGAATTGTTGCAAAAATTTCCCCATACGAATATGCACGTCGGCAACTAAGTACCTAACAATCGAAACAAAGATACTGGAATACACGAACACTAGAGAATGAAACCACGAAAGAAACTGCCTTTAAATACTGTTGAAGTATTGGAGACGTTCCACGGAAGCCGTAAAAGCCTAATACCAAGTAATTTAGCACGTGGGGTAATGAAAAACACTATATGATATAGTTTGCGTGTTTAAATCGTGCGCCATATAACGTTGATAGCCCACAGCAGACAATGGATGCGGCTCACATCGTATAAATCACGGATAATGGCTACGTAGTTGACGCGCTTTTAAAACTTATTGACTCTGTTATAGATATCACTTACTTTGTTGTTAATTTTGAACAGGAGCATGAGAGAAATATGCCTTTGGTTGTTAAGGGGAAAAATGAATCAGATTAGTTTTTCTTTGAAGCCAAATTATCCTATTGTACAGATTGAGATCACGCTCTGACGTAAAAAATCAGAAGGCGCCATTTTTGGTAATCATTTTAATCTGTCTCTGAACTCAAGTTTTTGCTTTTTTTCAAACAATCAGAAGCGATACATAAAATACCTTGTTCGGTAACTTTATTTAAGCTCTATTTTTCCACTTTACTAACAAAAGTAGCAGCTCTTGGCATGTTTCCCACGTCAGTAAAGTTTATAATATTCAGTGAGTGAGAGAGACACCGATATCGTGCCGTCTCACACACCTGCAATGATCGTGACCGTCATGAAGTTCAGATATTAAAGGAAAATCGGAGGAAAACTGATTTCCTAGTACTTGGATGTAAAATAATAAAGTTCAAAGCATGACTTTAGTTGAAGATAAATCGGAAAAATTGCTTTGTTATAATGATCATGACATTTTTAGTCTCCAGTACCTAATTATGTATATTGTGATTCATTTCAAACACTTATTGCTGAGATAGTATGTTGTTATCAAATGAGAGCTATTAAAATGCCATTAAATAATTATGTAATTAGTAAGTACCTACTAATTTAGATACTGGATGCATTAGCCTCGCTAAAATTCCAAAATTCTCTGATGACGCTATCGTAGAACAAGTCCACATCTGCTAAAATATACCTATCTACCTCTAAAATAAGTGTGAGGTTTCTCGGTAAATATACAGATTCGTAGAACTTATACAATTTATAAAGTTTCTTTCGGGCGCTTTGTAGCCGAACTTGGGTGGGGTCAAGTAATGATTTGATAAGTCGCTTCATTTGTAACACTACAGTAATTAACGGGTTGATAAGTGTTCATAAGAAATGAAATTACATGGAAATGACAGTATTCTTCGTATTTGTGATAAGTAATAAAATGTACTTTTCGTTAAGTAGTTAGCGCGCGACTGTACCGGTAGTGATGCGCTATGGGAATTATTTTTGTTCAGACCCTATTTTAGAGTTGGTTGAAAAAATACGAAAAGCTTTGTTTTCAATAACTTATCTAATACAGTATACTGTCCTATCTTACTGTCGTATTTTTTTAAATCTTTGATTTTAATAACTTTTGATCAATATTTTTCCAAGAAATTTCTCCATCCTTAATAAAAAAAAGTTATTGAGATTTTCTAAAAAATACAACTATGTACAAACCATTAGTACTTATATGGAACATCAATTCCTAATCAAAATTTCACAAATACATAATATCGAGTCACGAAACCCTATTCTGAAAATCTCGGTAGTCGAACTCGAATACCGTTTGTCACGCTCTTGGTGTGCGACAGAGAGAGCTATATCCGATCGCCGAACAAAAGGACCCTTAGAAAATAAATTACACCAGAATAATCCACTCACAGAAACCAGTAACACCCTATTAAAGATTTTACTAGTTTTCCCTTCATTAGTGAAATAAAATGTTTAACTGTAGCCGTTAAATATTAAGTCGATATCTCCATATTGAATAGATAAGTGTTATTATTTTATGTACCCACAACAACACCGTCCGGCTCGCATACATAATGCAGCGCATCGGTACATTAACTTACTGTTATTAGATAAAGTTACTTTTTGTCGAACACTCTATCCTTTGTTTACTTGTCTCTTTACTTGAAAAACTTTAAAAATTCTACAAAATATTTCTTCTTCATCAATAAATTTTCTAGTTTAGAATTCCTATTTTCTTCGCGAGTATAAATTCAATTTCGCGTCACAACTTTTAAATATTCATAAACATACGGATTTAAGTAATAAAATACTTTCAAACAGTTCCCTGAGTACCAAATATACTAAAGAAAGTAACTGTGTTGCGACAGGTAGATTTAAGCGAGCAATTAAATTATTACGTGCTCACAAAAATATTTGTACACACAAACATAACATTACGTAAGAAACAGCCAATTAAACCATTGACTCCTTTGTTTCCAATAGAGAAAGTTCTGCATGTCCAAAAAATAAATAAAAAATAATACACTTATTAAAACTAATTCATATCAATTAAAAATAAATTACCTTAAAGCAATCCAGGAATCAACAGTCCAAAAAGTGTACAACACTCCGATTGATGAACGACACGACCGAATATAAAAATTTAAAAACAATGATACTACACGAAACAATTTAAAAATCGAACGGTTAAATTAAACATAATGCCAACGAGGTGTATCACATAAAGCGATCAACTTAGCACTTGTCCAAACAGGCGAGCGTCGTGCGGCGAGCGCTACTACATAACTAAATGGAAGGCGAGTCGCGAACGTGTGCGAGTGACGGCTCCGCGCGCCGAACTGCGTCTGTTCTCCCGTACATAAGTTGTGGTGATTTACAGAGGGCGCGCAGGCGGGCGGACCGAGCGGCCCATGGATGCTCCCCTAGCGAAGGATACCTCATTATCCTCACTGTAATCCGTGTGCCTTTTTGATAATTTTTATTTATAGGGTGTCACTGGTGGTGACCCCTTTTTTAATATCTCGCTGCGATTGTGGGCTTATCACGTAAACGCCACTTGTTCTTCAATCCTATTGAGATAAAGTATGCCAAATTAAATATTAATAAAATCTCAGTTTTGAAAGTTAAATATCGTTCAAATAATTGCATGCTTCCATCTGCAAAGGTCATATCTGAATTTATTGAAGTTAAAACAAAAATCCAATCCATTTGTATAACGCACGATCACAAAAAATATTGCTCAATTGATATTCAAGGCTACAAACAGCTACGATTGTACATTAGTAGTACTGTATCTCGCTAATGTGGTGTAGACAATTAAGTTTGAAATCATTTGGAACGCTGCAGTGAAATATTTTGATATTACATTGGTAATTAGAAGTTAAGTATTTGGGTCTAGGTGATCTCATTGTAGACAACGCAGGTAAACGCCAAAAGAAATACAAAGAAGGCAATAGCTTGGGTGTCAAAAGAATACCCTTCATAACAATAAACAAAGCCAGAACACTAAAATTCGAGATTAGAACGGTATTTTAAAATGTTAACGTCAATTTTTACTTTTATGTTCATTTTTCTTGTTGAAGAGAAAAAAAACACGTGCTCCTCTTATTGTTATTACTAGTGTCCTGTTGGCAGTTATACAGAAAAAATATTCGTTAAAATTTTATCATATTCCTTGGGAATTGATAAGAGGCACAGTACCGGAAACGTTGGAAAGAATGAAAGGATGCCTTTGCCCAGCAGTGGGATAGTTCGGGCTAGATATAATATAATTCAGTTTAACAGTAGAATACAAAATGTCTCGTTATAGGTCAGATTCCGCTTTTAGTTTCGAATTTAAACATGTCTTTTACTTTTTGTTCGGATCGTTCGACACCGTGACTAAGGTTTTGAGCAGTAACAACTCCACCAGACAACTAACTGCATAAAAAGATCGAACCGAGCCGACCTTCATCGATGTGTAAGCACGCACAATATTATAAACATTGGCAACGACTCTCCTCGCATTTGCATTATTCGCATTTCATTTAAAACGATTCTTATTATTATCTCTATTCAAAACTGCAGCATTTGAATTTGCAGTATGTTCATTAATTCTTAATTTACCAATAGACGTATTTGACTTATGTTCATTAACATTATTTTCATGTTCAGATGCACCGTCTTCTGGATAAGAAAAAATCTACATTCACAAAGCAAATGCATTGATCACTAACATTCTAAGCAAAAACGAAGAATGTTATCAAATCAGTCGTTAAAAAGTTAGCTACCTGAGCCTGGGTCGCCCTTGGCCTCCGTCGGTAACACAAGCCATATTCTGTCATAGTTAACTAATAAACTTCCCGACCATTTGTCTAACATTTTTAAACAAACTTTCTCGACTTCTTCGTCTATTCAATTCAGCTGTAAGTTATTTATGATCATTATTAGGTTTATAGTTGCAATTATGAGTGGTATTTTATGTAAAAACCATTGTAAGAAGGTCTGTGGTATGCACTTGTATGTAATGTAAGCTATCTTCGAGAATAAATCTCTCATCAAGATTACTATTCCTAGCGGGTTTACAAGGATTATAATTGGAGTCAAAGCACTACTTGTAGCGTTTGGCACAGATATGTGGAGACATGTTACCAGCCGAACGTACATTACCTTAGTGAATTTACATTTAGCAAGTAAGATATGATGAGTGACAAAATCACAAAACTTATTTTTTTACCGATGCCATCTTGAAACTAAGTTACATATATTAACTTCTACGTGTTAATATTCACTCGCTCTGTTACAGTTACAACATTGTCTAGATTCGTATGAATATCAATTCTACTGGCAGATTCTTGTAATAACGATAATGTAAGAGTAGTTTCATCTCGATAATACGTTCCTGGTGAATAATTGAATACATTTAAATTTGAATGAGAGCCAAGCAGTGACACAAGCAGATGTCAGATCGACCCTCAAACTGCCATATTCAATCAACCGCGAAGGTGCAGCCCAACGCTTCTAGCTGTATAAAAATAATTGTCCTAACACTGATTTATCACTATCATCCGATGTTTTATCTATTTGCGAACTTGGTCCGAATCCGAATGTTATTTATTCTTCGAGGTATCAATAGCCGACCAATAAAATTAGGGTCGGAAATGTTTGGTCGGGTTTGAGAATGCGGAAGTCGGGATCGAGCCGGAACGCATCGGTAGCGTTGGTAACCGCTGGGTTGGTGTAACCCGAATATCGGAGGATGGCAGGTCGAGGTTCAATAATTGCGGACCGTCAAGACTTTCACCTTCGGCGCGCGGCGGCCGCGCTCCAAGGCCACCGAGGCACCGTTCACCGTAACTTCCGCCCGCAGCCTGTGGCACGGGCCGCTCGAGCTCGCGCTTCGCCGCCGGCCGCCAGCGCGCGACACCGGCCGCTGCGATCGCGACGTCTCGCGCTTTTGCAATCAGAATTTCGGAAAGCGGTACCAGTGCAACGGCCTCAACTCGCCGACACAGCCAGAATAACGGTCGGACGAAGTCACTCGCTATTACGTAACACTCTCAAGGAAATGACAATCGGCGTTTTTGCAAAGTGGAACGATTGATAATGTCGAAAAGTCGAAAGAGATAACAAACGTTATATAGGGCATCAACGGCTTCAGTGCTGTATATTGCTTGCTAATAACAGTAACAGTGAGTGTAATACAGACGATCGTAGACGATTGCAACAGAGAGATATTCTGAGAGCAGCAAGTTTTTTAAGGCGGTTTATAATAACACAAAAACAGTTTATCGAAGCGTGGCGTTACACCTTTTGTTATTTCATTAGCGGGTGTGAGCTACTCGGAGCGAGTTTACATGCGAGCGGCCGGCGGCGCGCGCGGCCCGACGCACCCGACCCATATTTACAGTGTAGGTACGCTGAGTGTACCATCTCATTCCGCTCGTTAAATCGATGCTTTTAATAGAGATGATGGCTCAAGACTCCATTATATTTAAATAAACGGGAACGCAGGCACGTGCAAAATGTTAACCTGACATTTTGAATATCGCATTCCCACAATATTGATGCCGTTTAGATAAAACTCTGAAAACGGGGTATTTTTATCCTGGCGGAAAAACAGAATGTCATAGGTCGCGATTATTCCAGAAGAGTCAATCAAGCTTGGCTTTCTATAATAATGAACAACGCTATGATATAGCGGGTTCTAGGAAAACAATTTAACATTTATATCGGTGAAATATGTTTTTACATTATGTATGACATCAACCGAGGGTAAACTTTAACACCTCATACAATGGCATCGCCAAAAACCTCCGTAAATACAAAGACAACGACCGATAAATTTTCGAGGTCACGGAGCAGCGGTGGACACGATACCCTTAAATTTTCGTTATCACCAATCTATTGTGTGACGTCAGCGATAATGCTATGTGCGAATAACGCTATTACATATTAATATTGATAAAAACAACGCTCACTGAGTGAGGGACAATATAGATAGAACATTTTGATAGCTCCTTAAATATAGGCCAAAAGTTGTATTGGCAAGAACAGATGTTTTGATAATTATTAGAAGTTACGATTATAAATTTTATTTTGCCAGCAGAGATTGAAAGTGTTTGAAAACGAACGCCTGTGAAGATTATGCAAATAAATATGAGATCAATCGAACTTCCTTTACTAATAATACCAGCTGGCAAGAAAACAAAACGACAGGAAATGAACAGAATTACCTTTGTAGTCAGAAACTTGAAGATTGAGGCACTTTACTTTAACGTGCAGATATTTATTACAGATGATATCACGGTAGGTTTGTGTACATATTCTGTTAATACTTCTGAGAAATAGCACACCGTATGTAATGTTGGAAAAGTAGTAACATTATTATAATCGTCAAACTTAGTTGTATACGGCCGGGTGTGGTTGTTTGGAAATTTCCACAAGCCAAACAATACGTATGATCTCTATGTTTTTCAACATCAGACGTTGCGTTCGAGATGGAGTGACGTGTAGAAAGTAATCGGGTCATAAAATAATGTGTGAATATGATGTTCAGGTGGGAAACGAAGTACGTACGTTGAGGAAGGTTTGACGATACATTAGTAGATAACGGTCTCCACATTGGCAACTTAACACATCTTGCTGATAACAACGAGGAAAATTAAGTTGTTGAATTTCGTTAACAAATTATTGTAGTGATTGAGCAGTAGATAATTTTAATATTAAAAAACATCATGTTGACAAAAATATAATTATGTAACAATAAGGTATGAGTTAAAAGATAGCGGTTAAAAGACATTACAATTATGTTCTTTAAAAAGAAAAACCGACCAAAAACACTGTTTAACATGATCAGTCTGTAGTTGCAGTCCCAAAGTTCCAAGTTTATAAGTATTGATTTTTGTGCCGGCTATCACCAAGTGCAAATTTATGGTTAAGACCCTAAATTTATAAACGTTTCGGGTCTAGATGATAAATTTAGAATAATATTATTAACTTATAATATTTACATACAATATCTAATTCGAAAAGTAAAAAAATCTTAAGACTTGCTTCCAGACATTTTTGACAACCATATAATTAATGTTGATGATATTTTGGTAGCACCGGATCACCATAATTTATTATTAAATTTTCTTCATCATCTTTTTATTCGAATACAAACATCATTCCTAATTATTCAATTAATTGGTTGAAATGCGGAAATAAACAAATATCATTTCTACCATTTTACTTGAGGCGTTCCGTGTAATAACGATGCATAACATTTTAACATAACATACGCAGGTAGTTTATAGATAGTTAGAACTTACGTAACTTATATCTAATCGGTCGTTATCATAAACTGTGAAGAAAAATCAACAATGTTATAGGTATACAGTTCAAATAACTCTTCATTGGAAATCATCTGAAAACCGATATGAAATACTGTAATCTGGGTCGTAATTGGAACGTTTTTCATGAAGATCCTAAGCAACACTCGGATACACAGCAGGATTATCGAATCGATAAAGTATTTGCAGCTTTCTCCAATACTTTATTTATTGATGGAACGCAAAAAATTACACGCCATTTAAAATCATTCTAGAGTTTCATATTAATTGAATTGAAACCAATCAAATGAGTAGGTAATCTTCCTGTTCTTTCAAATTTAAAAGAATCAATTATTACTTTTGGAACTTTTCGAATCTTTTCAGTCCAAGGAGGTGTGTTCATCGCTCGAATTAATGTTCATAGTTATAGCAACCTTAGTTATGGTTTTCATAGGCGGTGATGTGTCTCGAGCCACTAGTTAATTAATGCCACTACCACGAACGAACGCAAATCACTATGATCGGTGTCGTTCGACAGAAAGTCGAAACTAGAAATATTTCACCAGAAATATTGTAACTAAATAAAGAATATGGACACCGAATTAACGTTGCAGAAGCTGTATTTTCTTAAACACGATGTACCTCATAGTGCACAGTTCTTTGTAAATTTCGTTAGAAAGTACATATTTCGTTTATTAAAGTTACACTTTCACTCGTTTTATTGCTCGTATAATACCAGCCATTGAATGGAAACCTGATGTTTTAACGCGCAAAATACTGATGTCAGTCAATCAACCTCCTGACCTAGTAATTTTAATAATTGATAAATTATTTTGATTTGTGCTGTGTGGGAAGGTAGTCGTCTATAATTTAACCTTGTACATAATCGTGTACATCTCAATATAGTTCAGTATTTGACGTATTCAAAGCCAACGAAATTATCAATTTTAGTCAATAAAGAGGAGGAGGTAGATCAAAATGGGATATCAACTTGTGTTAATACAATCGTAAATTTTGTAATTTGAATTTTTATGTATTCTCCAAATGTCAAGATAACATATACCCACATAATTATTTATTTTTTAAATTCTCATGAGTAAATAACGCTACATCTTGGCTGCCTAGAAGTAGTAACTTAGCATACTTTTATGTATAATTATCTAACACATAACGTAACTAATAAAAACAGCACATAGCGTGCTGTAGTACGTATAAATGAACGTACTTATACATATACTATAACTAATTAAATGATTGCGAGAATGCATTGTATTGGTTAACGTTCTCACTAATAGTTCAGTGATTACACTCGATCCGAAATCCGATGTCGAACAAAAAGACTTGCTTGCTACGTGGTACCGCGCCCGATAAAACCCGAAGTGTACACGAAAATAGTCGAGTCCACCGTTCCGTTCGTGGCACCGATACGCGACGAGGCTGAGTGACGTCGTCGCCCGAGTCCTTGATTATTAAAAAAAGCAAGTGACAGTTGTGCTCTGTGGTTATCGCTGTGATTAGTTTTAATCGGGTCATTAACTTCTTTTGTTTATGTCTCGTGTTATTTAAAATTTATAGGCTTTTCAGTGTTATGATTAACACATACTTCTTTCATATACTTAGTTAACCCTTACCGTTTAGGATGGCAGTAAAAAGTCCAAAACCAAAAAACACCATTTGACCCTTTTTACAGAATATCGTCACTAGCCAGATTGCACACCGACGTATCCGTCCGCAGTAATTTGTGTTAAAATATTGAACACAAGTTAACAACCAAATTATTATTCATAGATAGGAAATATTACCGAATAAGTGGGTACATAATGACTACGGGACAGTCATCGATGAACAAACTGTCTCACCACATAGTCGTAGGTACAAAGAAATTTATAAGCTAGGTACATAGAAATAAAAGTGACTTTTCTGAATGTTAACATTAATTAAATTTAGGGTTTGAAGAGTAACATTCTACTAATCCTACTTTTAAATAGGTACTAATATTATAAATTATGCGAAATCTTTGTGAGGATGGAGGGATGGATGGAAAAACATCCGTTTGTAACTCGTTTACGTCAGAAAGCCTGAATGGATCTTCAAGAAATTTGGCACAGAGGTAGATTAGAGTCTGGAGTAACACTCAGGATTTTTCGTCATTTACGTGGGCGGTGGGTTTTAATACAAAGAAGGAACTACTTAGTGACCTGCCTCGGCACCGTACGGGTACCTACACAAGTACACAACTCTCAAATCGTATCGAAAACTATGACGATTACAAGAAGTAAGAGGAGAAACAGACAGAGGCAGAATGTGACCTTGTTTACTAATATTTAGAGATATCCTTTTGTTTAATGGATGGGAAATCATGAAATGACTCCTCCCGCTCTGGGCGGAGCAGAAGGGAGTGTCAGACTTTGCGTTCCAGGGCCGCGGTAACTCATTCGAACACATTCCAAAACCATGGCAGGCATTTACCTATATAAAATTCTATATTAAGTTACTTACTGGTGACTGACAGACAGCCGAAACTACTGGTCATAGAAAGCTGTGGCCTTAGTGCGAGTTTTTTAACGTTCTCGATCGCGTTAGCGTAAACGTCAATTTGTATTGAAACTGGATAAGCGCCGTCTGGTGACACTCACGGAAAACCTTTTTTTTTTCTATACAATTTGACATAAGCGAACGTTTACGTCAACGCGATCAAATGCGTTAAAACAACTTACACTAAGCCCTCTGAAATTTGGTATCTAGGTTCCTAAGGGAGTGTAGGGGAACACTTAGAGAGAACGAAATGACGCGAAAAAACGGGATATCCGTGTACGAAGTCGCGGGCAAGAGCTACTAGTACGAGTAAAAATCGATTTTCAGTCCAACGTCAAAAGTTGACCCACTTAAGGGTCAAGTTTTCGAAAAAAAGTTTTCTCACTGCACAATAATTACATTAGACCATAAATAATTGGTTTATTTTGTTAAAACTTCGTAGCCATTCATGTAATCCTAACGTCAATGGCAGCCGGAATTAGTTTCATCGGATCCACCTCAAATGTCCAATAAAACCGTTTTGGATTACAAACCGATGAAATTACACGATTGAGCTGCAGTTTAAACAACGTGTCCGTCAGATAAAATAGATGATTTATATTGTAATAAATTGACACCATTCGGTAGACCGTAGAACGGAGCGAGTAGATACACAGATCCCATCACTACACACAGACTGATAACACTACATCAAATACAAATTTTTCATAAATATGATGTTATGTGATTCTAGGTTGCCTAGAGCTTGAAAAACATATGAAAGCAAGATTGAACTTGGAAGATTATCATATCTGTTAGGTTTTGAAGATAAGATTTCATTGCCTTCAGTGTATGTATGGTGTTTGAACTGTATTTGAAGTTTTATTTAACTAGCGAAACTCCTCAGACGTGATGGTGTCATCTTATGGTGGCCATCTGTCACCGGAAAATTGCAGACCCCGTAAGATTGTAATAAATCTCAATTTCTAGATAAATTATGAATATTATGAAAAATCGTTTTGTATACAGTAAATTCCACCCAAATTCAATAGTTTCCAATATTTCTGTGGCTTATTAAGAAAAAAAATACAATTTCACACGATATTTTACAATTCTACGACGTTTGCAATTTTCCGGTGACATATCCATTATGTTCGCGAACCTCCTGCAACTGCTCCACGGAGTGGAAACGTTTGCATTCTATAAGAACATTTTCGTGACTGCGGAATCCGAATGAGTATCAAATTTAAGACCTTGTGTCACACAGGTGAAGCTCGATATCGAAATAGTTATTTACAGAATACACTAGCTGGTTCGCACTTGGTTCGCAAACGTAACCACTATGTGGAGCAGTTGGAGGAGGTTCGCGAACATAGTGGATATCCACCATAATACTTAGCAATGAGAACAGGGACGTTGACCATTATAGGATCAATTATCCTGCCTAGGCTTTACCCAATTATATTAGCGTCGGCTACAGTCTATCCGGATGCAACTTGACATAAGCAAACGTTTACGTTAAAAGGAAATGGTGGCGGATAGACTTTGTATGTAAAATGTGATAATTCGAGGTTTAGCTCTCGCCTGTTTCCTCCTCCAATATTGGACCGATTTAAAAGATATTTAATAAAATAAATAAGAAGGATATATACTGCGTGCCTATGTTTTCCTTTTAGATGATATATTAACCGTATAAGCACTAGAACCCTCAAAAAATGCTCAAAATTCTCCAATAAACCGCTGTCTACTTAGCCCTAGGTAACTTTTAATGGAAAAAGGGAACACAGGAACATAGGGACACAGTATACATCCTTCTTATTCAGTTTGTGAAATATCTTTTAAATCAGTCCAATATTAGAGCATGACTGAAGACTATTTACATAAAAAATCTATCCGCCCGCATTACTTTTTAACGCCATCGTGGACATTAAAAAGTCGCACTAAGCCTTTCCAGTATCCAGGTAAAACAATACTTCTTGGAAAGACCCGATCCTGTGACGGTTCCTTATCTTTATGACTTCGAGAATTAGTATGCTTTTTTTTTTCTAAAGCTCTTTCTCACGTTTTCTATGAAGTTTCTCCCAATATTCATAAATACCCTTTTTAAAGTCATTAAGACTTACTTATAAAAGGATTACTCATGACTTTTATCTAACAATACATTGTTGTTAAATATTTTTCCCTATTTTTTTTTTACATCGTATTGTATTCTTATTAAGTTTTGTCTTACGTTATTAAACTCTCCTACCTTAAAAATGGTTAGAATGATTTGAACAAAGTTAGTGTAAAAACTATGTATGTTTACTGTTATAAAAGTGTTTTATTTTCTACAGATTAACAGAATTTTCATAAAAGGCAGAATCTCATTTAACTTTCTTAGTAATAAATAAAACGTAGTTAAAATGTAACTAATTTATTCAAGTAGGTACATAAGTAGGTAATGTCTGTTAAATGGTAGATAAGATTGTTTCACATAGGTTCATTTTTTTATTTAACATTTAAGAAAGCCACTTTTTTGCTTTTTTTGGTCCGTTAATTTCTATTGTCTCTAATAAACTCTCGAATTAAAAATGTTGACTGTTTTTTTTTTTGTTTTTGATTGTTTTTTTTTCATATTGATCAAGTTCTACTGAAGCCTGAAAAACTGTCAAACAATTAAACGATTTAAGGTTTAATACGTTCTTTACTCCACTCAAAATTAAAACCTGTGCATTGCATATGAGTAAATGTTAGGGTCCTACTTTTGACGTGTCAATGCCATCACGATACCGTTGCGACAAAGAGATATATAGTGCTCTCTTGGATAGCTTTGTCTCCATCCCGCACCAGAATCATGATAGTTTAAAGACGTCATAATAGGACTCCAGGTAGATACAAAAATAGATACCTCTTACAATATACCTACTACGTCACCTGTTGTAATATTAGACATAGAACCCTAGACAGCGAATGACGTAGAAATAACGTAGAGAACTAAATTGAATAACATCAAAGAACCGTTGTAAGGAAAAACTCATATTCTAGGCTCAGACGTTAGCGGATTTTATCAATTTCGTGTAACGTTGATAAAAACCATTATTTTTTACTATTTTTGGTTGAATGACGTCAAGATACACTTACCTATTACTATATTGGCGCGGAAACTTAGCCGCGCCAATTACAATGTTTCAGAAACTAATAACTGGGATAATAAGCATGGTTTTATTCATTCATGTAAATTAAGAACGTAGGTATCTGCGTGTTAAATTATTCTGTCTGATTCTTCAAAATTTAAGCAGAAAATAAGCCAAGTGCAATAAACTCTCCGTAGGCTAGGTACCTACATCGCCTCTGAAACGATAAGGTATTCAAAGCATGTCCTACAAAACAATGCATCATTTTTTATAGTCCACTAATAAATTAACACTAAAAAGGTAATCTGTAAATTATCGATTTTACATAACGTCGGGTCGTTCACACTTTGACAAGAGCATCAATTAGCCCATAGACAAATAGTAATGAGGTGACGTAAACACAAAGTATTTGTGCGCCATGTTAATTATCTATGGTTAGGATGAGTGGAGGGCTTGAATGTGCGCTGAAATAAAACCACGCAGCCTTTTGCAGTGGAACTTACACTAATTAATTGCAAACAAGTGGAATCTAGCTACTTACATATTTCACGTTTGTATAAATATAGGTATTTGCTAGCCGGAACCCCGTTACCTAGAACTCGTAAATCGTATAGCAGACTTTAGAATTCTCTAGTGATTGTTCCAACATGTGACATTTAGCATTAATAGTATTAGAATAACTAGAGCCATGTGAAATCCCGCCACGTGTAATCTAAAGGCCAATAATCTGTATCTAATTGATTAGAGGACACAACTCGCCATAGACTAATGGGTAATGTCGTATGACAGTAGGTGGGTCCCGCACTATCGCGAACAGGGTCATTCAACTCAAACACAAGAAAATTATTTGATCTCTGTTCAAGAAAATTATTTGTTCATAGACAAAAATAATAGGTTGTGACGTAAAAACCTTACTACTGACTGATATACAGTCACAGCCATGAAAACATTATTATTAGTGATATTTTTAGATATCAATGTCACTTTGAGCACACTTGAGTGATATTTGCCAAGTGTCAGTGACTCTGTTGCGTATTATTCATAATATCCACGTAAATAAACTTTCCTTTAATATCCTATCCCCGTGACATCTTTAAATAAACTGGACTTTTTTGTTCCATAATGGTCATTTTTAAATTCGGTTCGGACTAGATCTCGTTAGCGCGTCTACATTCCGCTGCTAGATCTAGATATCAATCTTATTTGCAAATGTCGAATGTTTTAGGTAGGTAAATAGCCGTGTCATTGAAACTTCTAGTTTTCAATGTTATCAACAAACCACATTATTGTTTCTGTGGTCACTGAAAAGCATAGACAAACAATAATGTGACCTATAAAAAATCAGCGTGAATATTTTTTAAATGTTTGAAAACAGAACGCCCACGTCTGTTGACAGTTCTCGACATTCACCCAAATGAACCTCTCTTCATCAGTTGATAACCAATTTATCATTTATTTTATACTCCTTTAATAAGGCGAACGTTACGTGTAATGAATTTAATGCTTCATCGTATCTATTTGTTGACGAAAGCCGTCATCGTATAAAATTTGTGCCTTCCCAAAGGTAATTTCACGTTTTCAGATAACACACGGCCGTTCGGAAAGTCAATTAGACATACAATATTAGTGTTATGTATAGCCGACTGGCCATGTATTCCCGCGTGGTTCTCTTTGACACGGTCACATCCATTTGTCAAGTTTTAACGATTGCGGTGCAGTTTCTTAGCTAACTCGTCAAACAAAACGTGACTATCCGTAGGTAAAGTAATTTATGGTTAATATTTTTTGCAAATAAGAGTGTAAAATTTATTACTTAGCCGATGCTGCAGTTGTGGCCAAATCATTTTAAAATAACTGGGCTATTGTAAATATTGTCGGATTTGTTTTAGCCCTTCAAAATTCAAATCAACTAAAAACATTATTGATGAAAAGACACAATTAAAGAAAATTTATTTGCAAACCGTGCCAATAGAAATAAAAGCTGTGATGGATTGCGGATGTTTGTTATTGTAAGCATTTACTTAAATTTATAGGAAATATATGAAACTACTTTTTAGTTACTTATTATTAAAATATTTTTAAGCAAGAGAGTTGTGTGTATTAAAATAATTAAGTATCCTATAGAGTTGTGATTTCCAGTTTGAAAAGGCATAGAGGTGCACTTTAATTTATAATCAAACTTATAATTTTTTCACCAAAAATTTAGGTGTAGGTACTTGGTAACGAATTTGCGTAAAATGTCTGGAGTCTGGGCGGGAGTGATGTAGACCCAGACAGTTGGCGCAACCGTTCAGAGTTCAGTGCACCGTTCGATGGTCTGCGTCGGTCTGGACTCGCCTAACTTTCGACTTCCAGTGTTTTTATGCCCGCCTTATTTAGATGCTGCTTCACTTCTGACTTGTCAACAAATTAACTGTGCGTATGAACTTACGGGGCTTGAAACACTGCGAATTTATTTTATTCAATAGATTGCCTTCAATATTATTCGATGTTTGCCTTGAAAACTACGCCGTTAATTTTATTATCCGGTAACTGGAATTTAGATGAAGAAAAAATGTGTTAACACTCAACAGGCTAACAATCATTAAAATTTAACTCCTTCACTAATCATGCTCACAAGGAAATATTGTCAAAAAGGCGGCATTTTAACAGCACCTATTATCTTCTCTTCAACACCGTAAATTAAACTGGTAGGTACGAAGAGCGGATGAGTTGGCGGACTGGTGGCACGACGGCGTTGATTCCGGATAAGTCGCGAGACCAGTCGGGCGATCTGTTGCTAGATTACAATCTGTTTTCTTTGTCCGGAACGCAGTACTCGGAGCGATCCACGGACGAGTCGCGCTTCTACCTAGTGACATCTGTGAATCGGTTCAGGCGACAATCTTTATGAAAACTGCTATGTGTGGCCCCAAAGATGTGCCAACCCTACTCGGTCCGAGTACCGAGCACGGAGTACGGAGCCAGGTGCGTTCTTATTTTTATCACGGAATAGGGACCCTGATAATCCAACTTGGCAATTAATTTGCATCGTAGTCTCACTGTGGTCTCAGAGAGTTAAATCATTTTATTATGATAAAATAAATTGGACGGAAACAACATGTTTTTGTTTGTCGACAACAAACGTCGTAAATGCGCAACATGTTGTTCTATTTGTTTGAGATACGCCGTTTTAGAATTGATTATGCGTTCCATGCGTACATGCATCGAAACGTAAGTTGGTACGGAACGTAATTAGCGGGTTATATTAATAATAGGACATTTTAACATATCGGAAGAATTAATTTATTAACAGTGATTGATATCAAAGCGAAATATGAAGCTGAAATACGCTGTAATACGTAGATAGAGCTGATTCCGTCCTTTGACAACTTCCGTGTTATTTTTTGAAACGCCTCGTAGAAGGTACTGTTACAAAAGTACGATACCTACATTGAAAAAGGTGAATATTTATAATTAGGTAAAAATAGGATATAAGTTTTCCTTTATTCTTGCATTAGTAGATACCTACCTACTGTACTACATATTTCCTTAGATAGATAGTGAAGTTTAAGGCAGACTTATAACCGTCTGTTGCAGTGTGCGATTTGAAATTTCCAACTACCCTCTACTCCATAACCAATACTTAATTATTTTCATACAATTTCACCGAAAAACCGATGCTCACTAACTAGGGCGCCATATTCTATTCAGACAGATTACGCGAAAGTAGTTCGAATTCCGAACGCTCGGTGGTGTCGTAAGTTTACGCGACCACGCCAGCTAGAGCCCTGGCAAATTAGTCGGCCTCCTCCGCTGAGCGCGTTTCCCTCTGCGTGGAGAGGGACGTCGCGGGTCCACGCCGACCGGTGATCGACTAAGTACCTTTCACGATCTTGAGGCGCGTCACTTTCCCCGCTCTAGTGAGTTTTTTCGAACGTAACAACATCACGATTACATCAATATCGCATGCGGATCGTTCCGCGTGTAAACTGCACCTGTGAATCGGAACGCATCGGTCTGGCTGTATGGCCGTACTGCCTTTGCTCATTGTTTATTTATTGACGTGTAATGTCAACGTCAGCTGAGATTAATAGCGGCCATCTTTGAACTAATGGGGCGCTCATTATAACGTGACGACTTAATAAAGAATGTTACGAATGTTAGTTTCTATTTCCTTCGCTGCAATTAGTTAGGTAAGGTAACATGGTCGACAGTACGAGCCCCATGGGGCACGCACCGACTAATAAAATTTTTCTACTTAGTTTTTATTTTATTTTATAGTGTCATTTTAGTAATGGGAGGATATTTAACACAAGTAGGTACCTATGCGTTAATATTATTTGAATTTGGAATTTATTCAAAGCGGCATCTTTTGGTAAGTTAACCGATGGAAGTGAATTCTAGATGCCTAAAATGAAATACAGCCTCAATACAGGTATTAAAAGAATAACAGGATGTTTAATAGGTTTTCATCCGCTAATCTTAGCAACAATGGCTCGGAAAGAAGTGCCGCATGTAAGTAAAGAAAGCATAGTGACAGAGTTACGTGGTGGGTCGTAGTTAGCGTCACAAATGATGGATGACATACGGCACGCCCGCGGTACGGCCGTACTGTAACGAAACGTAGGCCAGCACTTGATAACCGCTTTCGAAACTTTAATATAGCTGTATGGATAATGTCTCCTAAGACTAGAAACATAGAGAACATAGAAGTAAGTAGACGAAAAACCGTATTTAAAAAAATTAAAGTATACCACATTGATTTTCAAAGAATATGTTAGGAGTCAAAGGTAGTCCCATTTCAAGTTTTAACCTACAAATTAATTTATTAGGGAATAAGTACCTACTGCAATAATACTTTTTGAAGAATTTACTGTATTGTGATAATCTACCTTATTCTATGTACCTGTACCTTATGTATAGTTAGATGGGTTTATTTTTAGTAAAGAACAGTACAGTAGGGTAACACAAACGAACCAACTAACAAGTTTCCTTATACGTTTTATTGTCTTGATAATTTTCGAGATAGTTGGTCCGAGGCAAACAAATTTGGTCTATGTGGCCTACATTTACCACCAATTGTATTAATGTGCATAGGTAGGTACATACAGTACCTATAGTTGTTTACAAGATACATATCAATCCATAAACCATAAAACAAGGTACCTATAACCTATAATACTACGTTATCTGTGGTCGGCCTATCGACTGTCGGCGCCAATAATCGAGCGATCGAAAAGCGCCATAACATAACATTTCACCCGGTTTATAGAATACCTACCCCCGTTTATAGAATACGCCCCCTTTAAATTATTTACGAAAATAATTTTTCTAGCTTTGACTTTATGATTTAATTACCTACCTACTTATTCTGAGACCAATTAATGGGAACGGGTTTTAATTTAATTCAATTCCATTTTTAAATTTTTCGAAGAAAAAAATTACCGAAAAATAAACAGTTATAAATCTCATCCCTCGATGAAATTCTTCCTATTTGTTATAAAAGCCGTATGAAAAACATAATTTTCCTTGCCTTATCCATTAAGTTATTAGTTACGGATATAAAAAACAAGACACATATTAGTGTTCTCTATAAAAAGCATATCATATTTAGAAACGTTGTAACTTCTTTGTGAACCAAGTAAGTTGATAAATAGGTGAAAGCCCGATGTAACCAGTGGTGGTAATCAATAAATGTAGCTAGTTACCTACCGGATAGTTATTAGGCACGGTGGGCAAGCTGACTTATTAATTTTTAAGTCAACCTTGCGTTATGCCACGCTATCAACCGTCCAACTACCTATATGAGTTTATATGTATACACCTGATACTATTTATAAACGTATCTTGGCTAAATATAAACACTTATGTTTGAAATCTAAAGTACCTATCTATTTTCCGTTTAAAAATAATAATAAGTATCTACTTCCAAACAAAGCCATAAAAAGCGCAATGCAAACAGAGGTCGCATATTATTTACATTTTAATAAAACGTTTCAAGGATAAAAATTTGAAGGCTAATTAATTAGGATACAATGTAAAACGAGACGCCAAAATCGATTCACAAATGTCGGATCCGATTCACAATATTCATCGCGTAAATCGAGCATTCTATTTGTTTGAACTCGAGTTTCAACGTAGGAGAGCATATCGTACGAATTCCATTCAGCCGAGCCGCGCTGACGAAATAATGTAATATCATATGAATTAAAACACGCACGATAATGTACTCTATTCCTTTGTAATAGAGATGTAGCAGTATTTGTATAGTTTATCGCAGCACGGGCGTATATCGAAAACGCACCAAGCTTCTATTTTTAAAATCGATGCGGTGACCGAAGTGGGACATTTGTATAGCTTTTTCAATTAGGGAACAGTTACAGACTGCGGTTACAAAACGTCGTAAGTATACCACTTATTTTTATTTGGAACGCGTTATTTAAGACAGTTTATATTAAACTAAAATTTAATATAAACGTTTATATGATCTAAATAATTCAAGTGTAAATTACTCCAAAATTAAGTGGACTGTAAAGAAAATTAATCTTTGAAAACATTTTCTCATCTCTTTACTTAAACGCAGTTGAAATAAACAATGGTAAGTAAAATATAGGTTGATTTTAAATATAAACGAATTGGTTTTTATTTAAATGAGTTTCACGATCGCACTTTTAAAACACCAATGATCATGTTAATTTAAACGATATTGCCGCGTTATGCGAAAAAGATGGCGGATTGCCAGAGGGATTTACCATGAACCGCGCTTTGTTGTGAGATTTGTGTAAGCTTTAGTAACAAAATGTTAGTATATGGTAAATTAGGACTCGATTTGTAACATGTTTTATTTAAACATACTTTCTTTTTTAAAACATCGCTATTTGGTTATTCCACTAGAGGTGGGCCCTTCGCGTATACTTTTGATTATGTACCTAGTACAAGTAATATCTAGCCTAACGCTTTCTCCTATGCTCGCAGTGCGCTCAAGCGTGGGTAATATCATCACTGCCTACACTGTTACTCCATTGTTTTCTTACTTCAACGTCTTTTTATACGAATCACAAATTACTGTGCTATAGAATGTACCTATTACACTTCGATGTATCGACGGTCGGACCTGCAGATCCCCGATAAAACATTTTTCTTTTTAATTATTTTTCTTTTGTCTTTCCGATTCTTCATTCTCAGTCAATATCGAAGAAAAATTTCCATTAAATGTTGGCTTGGCAAACCCCAGATTATTTCAATATGAACACGGAATTCCCTGTACTTTCTCAAGTGAAAGATTGACTCAATAAAAAAACTACTAAGTACTTAAAATAACTTGGGCTTTTCAAGAACTGAAGTTACTTTAGACGGTAAAAAACCTGATAGTTCAAAGGAGCTCTCGGTTTGCTTCGGTTTTCCTCATATCAAAAAGGTCGAAGCGATCAATCGGATCAACAAAACACTTGTGTATCGTAATTTGTGAAACACAAAGAGAATGGGCTCTTTTAGTTTTGTAGAAAATAACAAATTCAAGTGTAACTGTTTTAGTCACACTAAGGGCGTCAAAAATAAATAGAATTTAGGGTCATACAAAACTTGATTGACATCGATTAAACAACTTTGCGAATTCATTTCCCTCCTGAAAATGGCTTTGATTATGACATGTACCTATATAATCAAAGGGCTTATGTATGTAGGTTAAACGTTTCCAATATCACTGGAGGTAAATCGTTCATGGGAAGTCGATTTAAATCTCCCGTTTCTTGTTAAAAATAACAGTAAACAAGGATAATATTCAGACTTAACAACAATATCGAACTATAATACAAAACAATTTAGCATATTAGATACTATAGATAACATATCAGATAAAACAATTGAACGATAAGTCCCATTCGACGACGGGCTGACTGGAACAGAATAGTGGAACTCCGGAGCTGGTTCGAGTATTATACTCCCAGTTACAAATACAATCAGTGACAATCTGTTCCGATTACAGGGAACACTAAGTGACAGAGTACGAGCCCTAAGCACGTAATGTCATTGACAGCATGGTCAATCAACTTGATACTGCATAACGCATGTCGACTGACTCATAATTGGTACACTCATTGTTTAGACATAGTATTCATACTTACTCTTGAGTACAAAGTGCCTGTACTAGGGGCGACCCGATTCGTTCTTTTCCTATGATTGATCATAGCGTGATCAGATGCAATCGACTAACAGATTGCCGTAATTCGAAACAGGTCGAATGGTATTCTGTGGTGAGGGTATTGGATTTTATGAAAACTGATTTCCAGTGTCCTTTAGTTTTGTTTGTTTTTATGTGAACGTATTTTCAGTTACAAATAACGGTTTATATTGAGAACAAAAGTCAAATTAAGCTGTAGAATACCTAAGTTAAAAAATATAACGAAAAACTAAATTCCTAAAGTTCACATAAGCAGTCGCGTGCAAGAGGAGTAAGAGCCGTATCACGTCCCGACTCCCACATTGAAGCCATTTAATTTAAGACCAAAATGTTTTCACGCATCAACCCTGACAGATGGGTAACGTGGAGTGACGTGTGAATGTAAGCGAAGTCAGCGCTTTTTCATTCATAAATGTGTGTGTATTTTAAACTAGTATTGTTGATCGAAAACTTGGTAGTGTTTTGTGGCTGGAAGCGCTGCAGCGCTGCGGTGGAGGCGATCGCGAGCCGCATGCCCGGACCGTTATGTGAACATATCTACTGAGTACCGACTGCGAACCAAGTTTAATGACTGACTGCACACGAACGTGAATTTTGCTCCACGGAATTTCGCTGCTATTCTTGAGGCGTTTTTTAAACAGAGAAGCAACAACTTTTTCGCATGAATCTTTAAAAGGCCATTTTGTTGGCAAACGAGTAAATAAAGAATCAAGTTGTCAATGATTATAACAATAGCGCGATTCCTTTGACACAGTTATTTTTCTCAGAAATTGGTTATGGTTACCTACTTGTTAGTCTGTAACTCTGTAATGAAGATTTCTAATTTTACTTACGGTTTTATAGATCCATAACTGTTGCGAATTGAATAACGTCGGTAGGCTCATTTTTGGATTGTAACATAAGATTGTATAACTGCATTCCCGTTAGCAATGGACTCTATCCTCTCAATTAATTTAAAACTATATAATGATTTCTTAAAACTGTATTTCTGTATCGATTACAATAAGAATCCGGACGCCGGCGCGCGCCGCTGACAGTAACAGTTTACAAAAAGTACACTTTTGTCCCCTTGTGTAATTTCTGTAAACAAAGCGATTGGAAGACTGTTATTATTCTATAAATATTATTTATACAACCTTGAAACATTACGATAGTACTACCTGCACTATTGATTTTATTTACTCTCTGTTTACAGTCTTCTCTACGTAAAAACTAATTATAATATGTCACGATTAATCGACTTAGGACAGACAATCGGATCGTTATCGATATTATGGGTTGTTTAAACTGCTCGGAGAGCGTTGACTGACCATTATCTTATCGTTACACAAGATAACGTGCCACAAAAACTTGTATATGACCGTCCAATCGTTTTTCTCTCTCAACAGTCGAAACCAGTAATACCTATTACTGTCGATAGTTTCATGATACCAATCCGCAAAAATGTCAAACATATCAGTGACATTTAACACGGTTATCTCGCAAGGACGCGAATAATATTACAAAATGTAAATACAGTATTAATGTAAACTAGCTAATTAATAATTACACGGTTATAAAATTATTTTCTGTTCCTGGTAGCGACAAGTGAGTTCCATTTGCGGTTTTTCAAGCGTCCCCTCCGCTAAATTAGTAGATGAAAAAATTCCTTTCATGAGAGAGGAGATGAAAATACCAACCTACATAGATTTAATTTCTTTTTGCTTTAACACTGAGTGTACATGTGTCAGTATTCTGAAGATAGCGGCGTTGATTAGATTTGTTAATGTTTTCACTTGATGGCATGATTTTGTTGGTTTTCGTTAGTCATTTATTTACAGAAGTAGCGGAAATGACATAATTGTTGTCTGAAAGAGAAATAGGACAGAATTATAAATTAAACACTTGGCGTGTTTAATTTATTTGGCTGCACGATCACGATTTTTCATTGCAAATTAATTGCAATGAAAAATCAATATTCTTATGTTAATTTATAAATTAGTGATTGCTTTTAAATCAAAAGCTCAGTTCTACCGCTTTAAACACTACTCAATCTTCTACATAATCAGATTCAAGCTACAGAAATCAAATAAATTATAAATAATGATTGTGTTGTGTCAACAGAACACTACAGACAGTCTCTTTTTTAATCCAAACACAGCGTCCTCGCGAGCAAAGCCGGTTCCCGAGCTAGTATTAATACGTAGGAGGGACACAAAGAAATGGGACGGAGTAATTAATCAAAACGACGAGTATTTTCGTCTAGCTACGTTTGTATCTCAGCTCTCCCATAGGTTATTTCATTTATAAGGGTTGAATCCTATTATTAAGGGTTAAAATAGACATATAGGTATTAGTATCTAGATGTACTACCAAGGTCTGGATGGGCCAGACGGCCTTGGAATCCGTGCGTGGGAGATGAAGTTAGTACTTAACAAACGATGTAGAAACAAAGTTATGTTAAAATTGCAGAATATTCTTTAATAATAAAATAACATATTATGTTAGTTTCAAGAATTAGGTCAATTTAATTGAAAATACGCACAATATTAGTGATACTTTTTGGTGAACATTGGAGAATGTAGTATGTACTCTTTTTACCCGACTGGGAAAGAAGGAGGGTTACGTTTTACGTTACTTGGTTTTCTGGTAAACCAAACATAATGTGAAAATGATGAGGACGTAAATAAAGCTATCCTTTCTTATCTTTGTATAAGTTCAGAAACTTATCCGTGTTGTAAGAGCCCTATCCGTTTAATATTCATGCAACACGCGCCGTAGTAATTATTAAGTAAGTCGATAAACTTACGCGTTTATACTGAATATATCTTTATAATTAACTTAAAATGTAATTAGAACAGGCGTAAATGTGCGCATTGTACTTTTGAACCAGAAAAAAAGGTTGAATACTTCTTTAAAAATGTTTAGGTATCTATTTTAAAAACGTCCTATTAAATTTCGAATCTCTCTTAGGCTTTGTGTGAGGCTCAAATGCTAATTAATAACGTGTTCAATTCGCATGTGTATGTTACCACGCTTAATTTGAGTTCTAACTTCGGCAAAACAGTCAAAATTCAGTGCCACGTAAAATCAATACACACAATACACCATAATTCGATTGTAGATGGTTAACAACCACAATCCCTTACAATTATTTATTTGAAAAATCTACCCTCTGCATTATTCGTATCTCGCAAGCGGTGCACGGCAATATGGAACATAATAAGCTATATATAAAGAGTTTTATTGCGGGACGAGGAAGTAATTTCGCGCCAAAATTAGGGGCACATTTTACTGGCCCCTGCGTAACTTGGAAGTTTGCCTTCAAGGGGATACGGCGCCATCTAGTGACAGAAGTTGCTCGATTAATTACATCTTTCACCCCTTACCGAAATCGAATGCGTTGAAATTACAGTCTATGGGCGTTTAATAGAATCATTTTGTTTATGGATTAAGATTGATAATGGACGCTGATTTTGAAAATTATTTTCATTTGGGTGTGCCTAAGTATGTAACTTTGCACAAAGATACCAAAATCATATGATACCGACGCGAGTACGTAAATTATGTAGAGCAAATTAATTTGCTAACAAATAGCTTCAATTTGCGTCGGCTTGGATTTATATCCTTCGCCACATGAGTATAGCTAAAAGTAATGGCTGCACAATGAATACTGTAACTGTAGCCATTTTTAGCCCTGAAAGAGCTTAAAATATTCAGCGCAAAGCGGTATCTAGCCATTCGCGGGACCGAATCAAGTTTTTTACAATATGTTGGTAGCTTGGTAGTGAGAACGAACTCGAACGTTCTCTAGTAGGTACGCGTGTTTCTGTGTTAATGCACTGTTGTCTCGTAATAATTTTTAAACAATAAAACGTAAATAATGTCGGTAACATGAGCGCATAAGAGAAACTCAGGCTGGCTCATTAAAATGTAAATTGAAGCTGTATTTGTTGGTTATATCTAACCTAAACTTTATTTACAAAGGTACAACGCCTCGGGAGGATCGAATGTACAGAATAGGCTTGGATAATAATTACTTATTTGGTAATTATAGTAATTCATAAACTTCTAATTGAATTAAACTAATTTACATAGCAAAACATTTTTTTTTCAATCACTGCACTTTTAAATAAAATATATGGAAAAAGTGTTAACAAATTTACAGCAAACTTTAGCAACAGCATACAGCAAGAAAAACGCCTAAGATAAGTTCGAAAGGAATACCTATTTGCTTTTGATTTTGTTATTCATTTGGTGGGCCGAGGTCGCGGGGTGAATCCACCCCAGCCTGTAGGTTTACCAAAAATTTTCGTGTGAAATTTTACCCCCGCGATGTTTTGCCCTCACTCGCTGCTGTTAGGATTATGCCGCTGTCTCGAAACATTATGGCACTTGTGCTCTTTTATGGTATTGTGTATTATTTTACGTATTGTTATGAAACGGTTTTTGACGTAAGTGCACTCATGCGGAATGCGTCAAACGTTATGTTGTACATCTAGGTATTGATTTGTTTTGTTCGATTTTTTACTCAACCCAGTAACTCTTTGTTCATCAACAACTTTAAGTACGGTGTAAGTAAAAGTGTTTAAATACAGTGAACTAGTGAACATAATCTACTGTAAGTAAACGGCCGAAATCCAGAGCTGTCCGAACGCGTCCGGTTCTTTGGTTACTGCACTAGTACCGAGCCCCCCCGCCCCCGCGTCGAGGAGTGCGCCATGATCGCCGTCCGACTGCTCTGCCCGCCGCTTTGCCCGTCGTGCATTACCCGTTGCCCGTCAAAATACCGCAACATTCTCGTAGCCCGCTTAATTCTGCGTAAAATCGGCACAATCCTCGCCTACTTTACGTCTTGCGTCGGTACAAAATGTCAACAAGATAATGACCGCCAATAACGAAAGAAAGTGAATGAGCATTTGTTTTTTTTTTCTGAAACTAAAACGATTTGCGACGTTGGAACAGTTTGAACAGCGTGGGAGGTGGCAAAGCGAATCATTCACATAATAGGGAGCTAATTGAACCGCTCTAAGCTTTCAAAGAACTGAAATCCACAACCGAAAGCAAGTTGGGTAGACTACAAGGCCGCTAACAGCTTGTTACGGCACTACGTGACGTCATCATTACGCGTTTTGACATTTCACATTTTCGTCAGAACTTTGAAGGAGTGTACAAAATGTGCTTTAATACACGGTAATAAGAGTATTTGTATCTCGAGCACATTAATGCGTAGGCAGTCGGTTCTATACCGAACTCACAATAAAACTCTCGAACATTGTAGATTACTTATTGCGCGAGTAAAAAATTCATTTAACGATGAACGGCGACGCCGATTGTCGCTAGAGGTCGACCCACTTTTAAGTAAGCATTTTGTAGGTCGTTTATCGTGGTCATTTCCCCAGCGTGAAACGGTCATGTAAACAAAAGACAGTAGTTCAGGTTCACGCACTGCTGCTACGCATTTTTTTAAATAAAGATTAGGTCTTGGGGCATCGCCCTTTTTTGGTTTCTCGTGTTCTCTTTTTAGGGTTCCATACCCAAAGGGTAACCAACAGAACCTTATTAAACTAAGCCTTCGCTGTCCGTCCGTCTATCAGCGGGCTTGATCTCAAGAACCGTAATAGTTAGACAGTTGAAATTTTCACAGATTGTGAATTTCTACTGTCGTTTTAACAACAAATAAAAAAAATTAAGGTCGGTTTTTTTTTTGGTTTCTCAAGTGACGATAAGTCTTATTGTATTGATGAAAACTAAGCTTCGATAAATGTATCCAGATGTACAGTTATGTCTAGTTGAACCAATAACGGCGTATCGGACACTGTTTGGTGATTCTATCTACATGAATCGAAACTAGTACAATGTTATAATGAACTTTAATTCAAATTGTAGTGAACTCTGGGACTATCGTTATTTTATTTACATGTACTATCTAGCAAATTAATAATCTATAACAGCTATTTCTTCAGAACTCTGACAGACACACAAGAATAACTCCCGTGTTTCAATTTTCAATTGCCCCTTTTTTATGAAAATAATTACCACCATTTTAGAGTCATTGAGTTTTTCCCAGAATCCACACCATGTTTTTCCATAATGAAACGCAGGGCGTATGTCAAGGCTGCACGAACTTAAAATACTGTAGAAGAAAACGTGTTGTGACAAAACATAACGTACCGTACTTACGCAGTACGCACCCAGCCTTCGCAACACGACACTTTTAACTAAAACGATATTCAATACTCGTTTGCCGTTTCCTCCTCGGAATTACAGGGTAATTGGACCAGCAACGAATGTGCTACATATACGAGTAGTTGCTCGTTTTTGTGATTGCTTTTCGTAAGTACTACTGCATTCAAGGTAGCAACTTTTTGAAATGTGTCATTAACAATTTTAATTGTTGGTATTGAGACAAGAAATATGTTCTAAATTGCGGCCAGTAGCATGTTAAATAATTTTAGTACAATGTGGGGATATAAAACAATGGATGTATAATAATAATAAACTGTTATGTATTTCATCTCCACAAATTACTTCAAGTAATAGGTACTATATAAAGTCGACAAGAATGATTGACAAGAAATTCGTAATTTGTGGGAAATCTGGAGTCTAAATTAATGCTGTACTATAGATCTCCAGGCCCACATTTTATAACATTGTATAGATTGTCAACATATGTGAAGCGAACATGAGTGTAGTGAAGGAGTTAACGAGAACAATTTTTTGTAAATAACCATATATTTGTGATGGAGTGTTTGTGTGTGTGTGTGTGTGTGTGAGAGAGAGTGTGTGTGTGTATTTGTGTGGGGTAATATTTTGTCAAATAACAATTTTGTATGCTGTAACATATTTATTTATTTATAGAGTTCTAATAATAAATAAATGAATAATAGTTATAAATAAAAGTATTATATAAGCATTGCCAATAATGTATAACTACATTACACCGATAAAAGCAAGTTGTTTAACTTCAAGAGCTGCCAGACAAGAGAAATCTTATCTATTAGGGAGTGATGTCATCATTCAAATTCCGTTCACTATGAAGAGTCTGACTGTTAAAATTAACAAATCTGTAGATAACAATTCAGCTTTTTGTCAAATTATCTTTTTGAGCTTTCTAGTCTCTAGGTAGGACAGCTTAGCACAATGAGCAGACCGATTCGGAGATGATATCATCGTATGAATTATAGCTTACGGTACTATACCTCACACACATCGATGTTGAGCTATTGAAGTATCAAGCATGGTTTTGTTCATTCACAATACATATAACTGGATACTGGATAAGTACCACATAAGGGCGATTTTGATAGAAGTGGTGTTAAAACAGTTCATATTAACAGTGACTTTGATTTGACTAAAAAAGTAGAAGAAATCTAACTGAAGAGTTTGTTTATTTACTTGAACACGCTTATCTCGGGAACTACTATTCCGATTTGAAAAATAATTTCAGTGTTAGATAGCCCATTTATCGATAAATGGGCGAAAGACTTAGCGTGATGATATATAACCTATAGGTTAGGCGGAGCAGTAATGAAAATTGTGACGCAGACGAAGTTGCGTGAGTCAACTGGTAAATCATGAAATTAAGAAAAATACAGTGTTATAACAGGCAGAAATATTCCAAACAATACACAATCATCTAAGCTTAAAAATAACAGAAGAAAACTCAAAAACAAAGATCAGAATGGCACTAAAAACCATTTTAACACTAAGCATGCACAATTCTGTCCCAATAAGGGCAAAAAGCGTAACATCAACATTGCTAGAAGGGTATGTAACCGATACTGGACTGCGGCGAGTACTCGCGTGTTATTACGATATTTATGTGCCGAGCAGTGCCGAGTAGCGATCACGTGCATACGTGATACACATCATGAACAGACTTTATATATAGATGTGTCTCCATTAACCTCTTTACAGCTACTTTTGAACAAAGAATTTTATTTTGGAGACTAGTTGACTCGCGCAACTTTGTCTGTGTCACAATTTTCATTACTGCTCTGTTCCTATTGGTCTTAGCGTGATGATATATAGCCTATAGCCTTCCTCGATAAATGGGCTATCTAACACTGTAAGATTTTTTCAAATCGCACCAGTAGTTCCTGGGATTAGCGCGTTCAAGCAAGGAAACAAACAAACAAACTCTTCAGCTCTATATGTTAGTACCTATAGATATAGATAGATTTTAACTTTCTTATGTCGTTTTTTTTTTGTGAATTGTGAAATCGTACTATTGTGTGCTTATTTTGTGAGTACTAGTAACATGATGGATATGGGCTTTGCCTAAATTTTGGGGAAATGTGCAGATTTTGTAACCTTTTGGCAAATGTGTAATTTTTGTAAACTTTCAATTAAAGTGCAATTCTTGTAAACTTTTGGTTTGGTTAGGTCTCTAGGGCATTGTTGGGCACAATGACTGTATGGTTTTTGTTTTGTCCACTTTTAACAAATCGGCAAATTTTATTGTGTTTTCTGAGAAAATTATTATTTTTTGGAAAGTAACAAACTAACGAGCATTCATTAGTCAAATACTTCCTAATCATCGCATTCAAATAACAAAAGGGGCGGAATTTATTTGTTCATGTGGTAGGGGTTAACAAAAAAACGGCTTATCAGATTTATGAGCAACCCATGGTATCACGATAAGCTATCGTTTCACAGGACCGTATAATAACAACAAATACACGGAAGAACTCGTTAAAGCTTATATTGAATTGTTTTTATTATGGTGAGTAAAGTTTTTGAAAGCGATTCATTTGAAAATTATTTTTTGTTCGTTGAAACGATTTGTCGTCAGTTTTTTTTTTACTATTGATAGGCACGCGCTTGACCACCATCTCACCTGATGGTAAGCGATGATGTGGTCGAAGATGTAGCACGCTTGCCTAGAAGTAACCTATTCACTCTTGACTTAAAGACTCCCAGGTTGTAGCTATCAGGAAACAGTGTGCGTGGGTGGGATATCCACCATGTACCATACGAAATAAAGAAAGGTAGTCATTTCTGATGTTAAGCTTACATAAAAAGGCTTAAGGTAGTTAATGTTTTTATGTGAATTAAAAATCCTCATATTTGACTGCAGACAGGGGTAGGTATGTAATATAAAGCTGTAAGTAATCAAGCTCCACATGAACAAATATTCAATTTCAAGGAAAAGTTAATACACTAGGTACCTATTTAATTAAATACTCCAATTATAATCAGCAAATATCTGGTTTATACACTAATAACTGTTGCTTTCAATTAATTGATGTTGAACGATATCATTTTGTGTTAGATGGATACTGAATAAATCTGAAATACTGTTTCAGTGATTTGCTGAAAATATGTGCAACACTCATTATATGTTTTAGTTTTTAGTTTGACCAAAGGTCAAATTAACGACTATTAGATAGTTATTACACAACAATTTTCAGAAGCCAGTAAATCTGACTCCAGTCTTGCCAAGATTTATCGTGTTACCCAGTTAATGGGTTGTGGAGGTCTGGTAGGCAGCCGCTCCACGTAAAACACTGGTATTCAGCTGAATCCAGTTTGACTGGAAGCCGACCCCAATGTAGTTGGGAAAAGGCTAGGCAGATGACACAATAATTTTACTGACCGAGAAACTTATTGTTAGACCTACAGAATAAAACATAACTGGCCAAATACGAGTCGGACCCGCACTCGAAGGGCTCCGTATCATAAACCCTGGTTTTCATTATTTGCTATAACAGCAACAAGAATACATAATCTGTGAAAATTTCAACTGTCTACTTATTACGATTCTTAAAATTTCAACTGTCTACCTATTAGATACAGCCCGCTGACAGACGGACGGACGGACGGACCGACGAACAGTGGAGGCTAAGTAATAGTTTCCGTTGGGTACGGAACCCTAAAAACCCATACTTTCGTGGGGAAGTAAGTTTATGTTGTGATTATGTAAATCTTTTGTTCTTAAATATCTTTATTAGTAGACATAGATTCAAACATTTTTATACGTGTCTTTCAATACAGTGTTTACAGGCACTTTATTAAAAAGTCCTATTATTTTTTTAACTTTAAAGTTAAAATTGAGAAGGCACGTACCTACGAACGAGAGAAATAAAACAACATATCTAAGTATATCATTAATAAAAGATATCGGTATAAAGACACTTACATCTTGGCATCAGATATTTACTAAGTTATTCAAAGTTATCCGAATTACTGTTATCGACTACTAAACGACCTTTTCAGAATTAGGTGGATAGAAGTACAGTATGTTTTATTAAAAAGGTAAACAAAATATGTTATAGTAAAGAGATATTCAAAATGTATCTATCATTAATTTGGAATTTTAGAGATTTATTTCCAAAGCAAGTAATTAAGTAAAATTGTAAATGAAATTGATTTTAATAAAGTTAAACGAAAAAAAAAATAATTAAGCAACCAGTCACAGAAAATTTACAATGAATATATTATTTATAGGTAACATCATAAACTGTATTCCAAACTCAAACTTGGAAGAATTAATAGAAAATTCAAATAAAATTCCATTAACTTACAAAAAAAAAATACATAAATGAACTATTCTCAAAATATTTCGAACTCGATCGCATTTACATTTCGAACGACTTTGAAGCGATGTGTTCCATTTGTATAGAACAGTTGCATTCTGTAATTGACTTTACTGATAAACGCAGGCAAGGCCGCCCTGTATTGTGGGCGATAACACACACTGTCTGCCACAGTACCTACCATAATATGACTTGCATTGCAGCTAACGAAATTTTTGTTTCCTTTGTCGCTTAATGGTGTTGTTATACAGGACAATTATTCATATTTGTTTCTTTTGAAAGTTCAAGTTCAGTTTCGTTGTTGCGTCATATTTTAATTCTTTTCCTTTTTTTCTGTTATTGTATTATTATTTTCACAGAAAGAACCTGTGTGGGTTTTTGTTCTTATTTTAATTGAAATTTCTTTCATTACCTGCTTGTATTGTCCGGCTAGCCATTTTGTGGAAAATTTGAACTTTTCCTACCGCGATTTCACTGAACTAAATGATTGAATCTTCTACATCATTCGATGCAATTTTTATACGCATGAGAGTTCTATAGAAAAAGTCGATTGCGTATATTTTGTTAAATGAATTTGTCAACGTTTTTAGTTCGTATCAAATTTGTTCACGTTTTTGTCGCCGCTTTTCTCTTCAATACGTTTATTTCGTCACGAATGAATTTGAGAATTGACCAATAATATGACAAACCATCAAAACGCTATTGACTCACCGAATATGCACATTTTGGGGTGACAACACGTTCGGGCGTTTTCAGGATATAAGTGAAAAATGTGCGAGCGGTATCCGTGATTGAAATGAATGTTGATAATATTGTAATCTAGCCTCAGACCAAATGTGTATTCAGTCACCCTAATTAACGACTGAAGTATGCGTTTATTTTCGTCCATATTAAATTTACAGAGACATATTTTTGAAATTGATTTACCCATTAACACACAGGCGTCAATTGAATAAACGCGACAAAACTCGAGTACCGTTACCACAAGACAAAGAAAGTCAAAAGTAAAAACCTTTTCTGTGTCACAAAGTATTTAAATCTAAAATATACGCGGTCATAATCTGAACTTCGAGCATGCATGTATTGAGTTCTTATCGTGAATAAATAATGTTATTCGAGAGCGAGACGTAGGTTTATGTACAAGACTGTGCCGACATGGACAATAGGCGGATAGATTACCGCAATCAAGTAATTAATAACAAATAAACATAATGGTATCATAACCCAACATCGTGCTACTGGATTTCCACTAAATTATTCGATCCTCAGCCCGCACCTGTGATATTGGTGTGACCTAGATCTTTGTACATGTTCAGCGACAAATAAGTTTTTTAATATTCAAGGACGTTATAAAGGTCGGCAGGCAACCTTCGAAAAAATTAAAGCGTGTATGAAATTCTTAATTACGTGTATGTAACTCTGGCTGATAAATCGATGGTTGATATTTTATGCTTTACTATTAAATTACAGTACTAGAAGTTTATGTTTGAGTTGAAATTTTATTATCTTTACTTTTTGCTCCTTTTATTGACTTTCAAAATTGACACAGAGGCAGGCAGATACGATTTCAAAATCATCCTTTCAAGCTAAGATAATTAATAGAGCCGCCTGATACAATAAAGGCGTGATAAATTAGACCCCTTGCACCACTTTATCATCATTCAAAGCTACAATAACCAAAAAGTGGAGCGACAGCAAAGGCAAATTCAATAAATAAATAATGAGCAATATAGTTCGGTCCGCAGTCGGCAACACGCGGTAGGGCCGCCCGCGGCCTGACGCGGCTGACGGAGAGAGCGGCGCGGCCTCCACCGATGTGACGTCACTAAGGTCGTCGCGCGCTTCCTACAACATGTCAAAATCGCTCGCTATAACAACACTAGCAATGAAAGATTGATCCCAAATTCGAAATTTGCGAGTACAGCATTTCAAAAAAGTCTGCTTTAATGTTGAGTAAAATTAGAAAGTAGGCAATTTACTGCACCTTAATAAGATTTCCCATGGGGATTTTTTTCATATCAGCTGTTTAAATGAACGTTATCGGACGGAACACCTAGCAATTTTGACCTTTGCAAATACATACAAATCTATAAGGTTTTTTAATTGTTTACAGAATCTTATCTAAAATACAAACATGACTAGGAAGTTTTTTATTGAGCAATTTAATGCACAAAAACGGTACTTATTTAATTTCCATCGTATTATAAATAATAAGAGTTTATTATGAGAACAACCCATAGCCGAGCCGCGGAGGACTAGACGCGAGCCTCGTAAAATCATAATAATACACAAGTTCTGCATCGTCAATAGGTAATGTACATTACATCGATGCAATGAAGAATCCAAGCACATTCCTCGATCCATTAATTGATACAGCGTATATGAATATTAATGAGAATTCGGTTCGTTTAGCGGAGACGATTCGTTCTCTGCTCGCTACCGGAATTTTTAATGACAATAACGAAATTACAGTATGACGATCCAGTAATACGGCTCTTTACGAAACAAAATGCTCGCAATCAAGCAATAACAATGGTTTAACGTGCCCCGCTTGTTGAACGACGCAAACTGCGTGTACTTCATTAACCACAAGAACTAACCATCTTCATTAAAAAATGTATCGAACTACTTCAGTAACATTCAAACAATTCACAAAGCAAAACAAAGTTTTTGTTATTACCCGCAGCCCGAACAAGGTCGCCACGCGACCGAAAAACTTGATCCGTGTTCATTGAAAGTTATAACTTGATGCTACATTGTCGAGCGGTTGGAGCAGCAATGTAACTGGTTTGCGCGAAGAATACGATCGAACCGTACAAAATGCGATTTAATTATGTAGCCTGGCTTTGTATGGAGCTCGTTTTAGCGGAAAGTTAAGTAGAGACTCAAATCGGCTTTGTCCGTCAAATAATAGCACACTCTCTGTTTGAGGTCCGTGTACAAATTGTACTGCTTCCATATTGGCACTTGATTTAATTCTTCCTTTGTCAGTTGACATACTGTCTACTTCGCTGTGGTAGTGCGCAGTGTCGTCACCGCCGCGGTGATTGTCAACAAACGCAACGCTGCCGCTCAATGAAACGTGATTCGTCTACTTATTAGGCAATTATAAATCTTCCTTTTTAAACAATGTTTGTTAGTGGACGTGGATCGGAAAATGATTTTAAGGAATATTTCAGCAGTGAAGGTTTATTATTTTGACAGAAATTCGTCATAAAAACACATTTGCACAGATAACGCGAGCAAGATAGATGTAGCAATGACGAAACAACCAAAAAAATGGGTTACGAAATCTTTAGATTACTTAAACAAGACAATGAAATGATAATCGTAACAAGCGTCGAAGCCGTATTAATCAATGTTGATTACTTAACTAACGTAAACTCGTAGCTCTCGAGTTTACACACATTGTTTGAGCTGTGTCAACTACTTAAAATTTCAAGTTGGAAACGGCGTTAAATGTGGAACGAATGCCACTAATACGCTATGCAGAACTGCAGCATGGCGTATAATAAAGATACGTGTAGGTTACACACACGCCTACATAATCTCATTTGTGGCTGATTGGTCCAACTCGCTCTGAAATCACTAAAATAATACGTCGCGCGGTGCGGCGTTTGGTAGTGTTGGGAGGCGCGGGAAACGACGAGAACTTGCGAGCTACTGCGGGATTTGCGAGATCGAGAAGTTGAGAAACGTTCAACACGGCGGCGGCGCTCGGCCGCGCTTTGTTGATCAGTTTTTATGTTCAGTTTCATGTCGATGAGTTATAATTGACGCGGTTTAATAATGTTACACACGGCACCGGGTCCAGCCATAAAGAAACGTTGTGGTAAATTAACTTGGATTCGAACGACTGGGCCCTAAAATCTGTCCATAATTGAATATAAGACAAAGCTTTTTAACATAATCTTTTTTATATTTTTGCTGGCGGCATGATGTTAAATCAACTAAATATTTTGGAGGTTTTTCTAAGTAGTTGCTTAAATTAAATTTGTAACGTTTGGTTTTTGGCTTATGAAATTGAATACATGATGGCATATTTTTCATGTCTTAGTTAGAAATGTAAAAATGAAAAAAAGTTTATCGAGCCAAAAATAGTACAGATCCTTTCATTATTCCTGTCCCATTTTTTCTCTAAGTTTGGTACACCATATTGTTCCACACCCTGTATATTAAAAAATGTGTCATTTTCTTACAAGGTTCTTCTTAACAGTTTACCATTTTATTTCCTCTTAAACATTGAGGATATTTAGTTGTTCGCGGTGACATTGATATAATGATAAGTAATGATCTTCCTACTAATAGAGACCGGTTTATCACGCGTGGTCGTTTACACAGACACCGGTTTAGAGCCTTACTTCACACGGTATGTACGCAGTTTGATATACAAGATTATTTATTATGAACTTGATTTAATTATGTATTGAAAAACTGATAGTATTTACTTAAAGTCATAATTGTTTTGCGTGGACATAACTATTGTTTTTATTTTTGGTAAGTAGGTATTTTAGTACAATGGCTTCAAAATCAAAATTCTCACTCATTGGCATATTTATGTCCTACAACTTGAATACAGGCAATTATTTATACCAACTGCCAACTAAATTATAAAGAGGATTTTTCATACAATACAAAAAGTGATTAATTGACCAACTGGCACTTAAGTTAAAATTACTAAGACCTACAAACCTAATAATTAGTGGCACACAAAGGAGATTAGGTACTGCACTCCTAGAACACTTTGATATCAGTAAATTGTTCACCTTGACTGCCGCTAGATGGTGCTGTCTGACCCCGAAACAGAAGATAATCACGAAATGCTTATTTTGTAATGTTCTCGACACGGATTGATGACGTCAGAGATTATGTAGGTACTTCAACATCTTTTGCGAACGGAGGCAATGTAGGCATTTCAATCAATTCTTAATGATTATTAAGAATTGATTGTAATGCCTACATTTACAGAGTTGCTTTCGGATTTATGATTATAAATCCGAAAGCAACTCTGTCTGTGTATATGTTACGTTTTTACGCCGAAACCACTGAACCAATTTTGATGAATTTTGGCATAGAGATAGCTGCCCATTAGAGAAAGACAGATGATAAATTTTTATCCCGAATTTCACATTAAGCTACTGGCAAAAGCTCGTAAGTACTTTGAAGTTAAAAATAAGAAAGTAAATAGTCTGTTTGTTCGTTAGTAGATACCTTTTTACACCTTAAATAAGGCTGAACATATTCGGAGTAGGTATGTGACAGCGTGGAGGCTGATAGGACATAATGGAAGAAAAAAAAGCCAGCCACAAGTATTATAGGGTTAAGGGCAGGAAGAAGATGAGATTCATATAAAACTTGGCAAACGGTTGGACCAAGACCTATAATAAAATACTTTTCAGTTTTCACACAGGCAAAACCGCGGGCTATCGATGATATCCCAGATGAAGTCGGCCGACACAAGGTCCTGTGGCAACGCTTGTAGGCACGTGCATATTTAGTACTAGTTGACCCGCGCAACTTCGTCTGCGTCACAATTTTCATTACTGCTCCGCTCCTATTGGTCTTAGCGTGATGGTATATAGCCTATAGCCTTCCTCGATAAATAAACTATCTAACACTGAAATAATTTTACAAATCGGACCAGTAGTTCCTGACATTAGCGCGTTCAAGCAAACAAACAAACTCTTCAGCTTTATATATTAGTATAGACTACTCCGTTCACTAATTTCCCCATTAAAACTCATAAAAGTGTCAGATAAAGTTGTTGAGAAACCAGAACTAAGTGCTGGCTGTCTCCGGCCAATAATTAGATTCTAATACATATAATTATGCGGCTAATGTGCGAACTGATTGCTAGTTCCATAATACTTGTCAATAAGGATGTAGGTTGTTAAGCTACTAACCATACAGTAACTCCTGGACTCCTGGTACAAAATAATGCAAAAAATAATTACTTCAGCGGAGAATACAAAAGATTTGAAGCTTTCATGGGTTTAAATAATATTAGTCTATACTCTATACAAATATATAAAGCTGAAGAGTTTGTTTGTTTACTTGAACGCTTGAAAAAATATTTCAGTGCTATATAGCCCATTTATCGAGGATGACTATAGGCTATATATCTTCACGCTAAGACCAATAGGAACGGAGCAGTAATAAAAATTGTGACGCAAACGATGTTCCGCGGATCATCTAGTTTCTCATAAGAACATAATATACAGTTGCAATTAATGTTTCGCTTTGATATGAATTTTTGAACTAGTGGAGTTTTCTTTTTCCTGTTCGAAAGGTAAAAAAATTATTGCCACTGTAATCGACAGATCATAACGAACAATTCAATACGCGTCTCATAACTAGTATACAACGCGAGGGAAACTGACCTCAAAAGCAAAAGAATAAACTCCTTGATCGTCGTCTAATGCAGATGTAGAATAAGTGAAACTACAATAACAACGTACTTATGAGATAGGTAATAACAAACAAGGCAAAAGTGTCGGTAGTTACATCTAAAACAAGTAATTACAGCTGAACAGTTTGACACCAGGGTGGCACCTTCATATAAGTAGGTAATTATTAAATTTGTGAGGAACACTAACACCGTATCAATGTAACGTTATATCATAACATGGGCAACCTGGGGTTAAAACTTTAAAGACAGAATAAATTGTAAGATACTTTCAACAGTTTTCCACCTAACTACATTTAATCCAGTCTACAGAATACTTCAGAACTACGCTTTGAATTAAGCTTCTTACATTGGCATTCATACTATTTAGTGGTAGCTACCAGGGCACCATAAGCAAACAGGAGGTAGTTATGAAAATGATTTATAGCCCTGATGATTGGGGCTCCGTAAGGGTCCTCTAGTTACAAATGTTCATAGAATCACATTTACGGCTAAAAAATCTACTATTTCGAAGGAAAATTACTTCGAGGTAAATTACAAGGCCTACGTATGCCTCCGAGGTATGTAACATGAGCTAGGGTTTCAGTTTTCAATGCATTGCGCCGTTTGCCAGGAGTTTCGATAAAATTCTTCGCTTGTTCCTATAAAAAAGAGCAATGGATTGTTAAATGGAAACCTTTCTTTTATTTATTTTTACAGAACTCGAATAGTAGACGCTAATTGGAAGATATTGGTTTCTACCTCTTCAACGGATATATGTGAAAAGGTAAAAAATATTGATTTATTTCTATTACTAGATTTTGGCCGTTTTTTCCCGTTCCCATAGGAATTTCGGTCCATAGGAAAGCTGGTCCTCCCGTGCGGAGTGTAAGGAAGCTATATGCCAAATTTCAGCTTTCTACGATCAGTAGTTTCGGCTGTACGTTATTTGTCAGTCAGTCAGTCAGTAACGAAGAATTTTTATATTATATAGTGATGCCGAGTGACGTTAATGTTTTCCTAAATGGAAGCAAACATCTGGCAAAATAAATAATAACTGTTTCTTTGTTTGAAAGGAATATAGATTGAGATGATATATCATAGCTATTATAGTATGTCTTCAATAAAATTTTCCTCAAACCACTACAAAACTCAATCCTTCTAGAAATAAATTCCGAAAAGCATGGTCAACACTTCATGGTCATGCTTTATTAACTGACCTGCGCAACTTCGTTTGCGTCATATTTTTCATCAATGTTCCGCTCCTATTGGTCGTAGCGTGATGTTATACAGCCTATATATAGCCTTCCTCGATAAATGGGCTAACCAACACTAAAATAATTTTCAATTTCGAATTGGAAATTAGTGCTAGTCAGTAGTTCGTGAGATTAGCGCGTTCGACCAAACAAACTCTTCACATCTTAAATCTTATACTCGTATCTTATACTAATATATAAAGCTGAAGAGTTTGTTTGTTTACTTGAACGCGCTAATCTCAGGAACTACTGGTCCGATTTGAAAAATTATTTCTGTGTTAGAAAGCCCATTTATTGAGGAAGGCTAAAGGCTATATATCATCACGCTAAGACAAATACGAGCGGAGCAGTAATGAAAATAGTGACGCAGACGAACGAAGTTGCGCTGGTCAACTAGTTTATAATATTAAAGTATAGATTTTACACGAAATGGACATCAACCCAGACCTAAAGATAAACAAGAACCCTTAGAAAGCAGGGAATGTGGATTTTTTACTTGAACTACCACTTTTATGAAGTTCTTTCCGAGCTCACAAGCTTAACTTTTCAGTTTCCACGGAATATTCCCGAGCGTTATTGTTTAGCAGTTTTTCATTGTCGGCGGCGACTGGAAGCGTCGCAAATGAGTTTATGGGGAGAATTTTAAGCAATTTAATTAACATATTTGATAGTACGTTATTAGTGAAATTAATACACATTACATAGTTTATAAACTTGATCGGGAGTGTTCCAGTATTGACTTCATCGATATCTTTGGTTTTAGGTGGACTAAAATCGTTTTAGAATAAAATTGTAAACGTTAAGGGATTTCCTTTCATTCACCGTTTATTGTTTTACATAGGCATTCTTTACAAACGTTTGAAACAGTTCTATTTCAGATCGTAACAGAGATTTTATCAAACAGATACATCCAATTACAGATTTGCCGTTAGCGTTTCGCGCCGTATTCCTTCCTAGATCCAATGGAGAAGAACTGGCCGTTACTAAGCTATGTATTATTCTTTAAGTTTTCCTGAAAATTAAAACCAAATTAATTTTGTAAGACTGGGAACTTGTTCTAGTAGATTGCCAGCGCAATCACGATCAATATTGGAGGTTTTAAAAGCCGTTTTAATAATGGTATTCTCATCCTGTAGTCATGTTTTGAGTGCTGTTAAAGCTTAAATTCCTTCCATCTAGACTTATTTTGACCTACAATGATGGCCACACTGCAAAGACTAAAATAGATATGTAAAATCCTTCAACCGACACTACAAAATCGTGTAGTAGTTTCATTTTTATGATAGATACCAGCTTTTTGCTCGCGACTTCGTACGCACATATCCCATTTTTTGCCGATCCCGTAGGAATTTCGGGAAATTGTCTCTTAGTACTCCCCTAAGGAGGGTAGGGAAGCTACATGCCGAATTTCAACTTTCTACGACCAGTAGTTTCTTTCGGCTGTGCGTTGTCTGTCAGTCACTCGGAAGAATTTTATAAATTAGGATTTAATACACGTATTCAAAAATATACTTAATCCTGATTAATAAAATAAATGCAAAGTGAGTTTGTTCGTTACGCTCTAACGCCTAAATCTCCGAACTGATTTGATAATTGTTAATACAGATATAGATGGGATCATGGAGACTGTTAAAGCATTATCGAGAGCGAAACCAAAGGTAAAAGCCAGTATTTCACGAACTCGTTCCAAAAATCTACAACAATCTTGCACGTTACCGTAAGTGAATTTTGAATGTGGAATACTACAACTCCATAGTATCTTAGATTAATAACATGGGATAACACAACGTATACCTATCATTCAAAAATAAAAATACGAGTATTTGTAGCTATGGTAAAATTTTACATTACGTTACTATACGTCAAAAATATTCGTGCTAGGCCCTCTGAACTTATTTATTAGTTGACAAACTACAACGATAAGATGTAAAAGAACATTGAAGCTATTCATCATATTATATAGAATACAGACGTTGGTATTTGATCAATGACATTGTATACAAACTAATGGGATCGAGTTCAGGGATTACGGTTGTTCAATTGAATGGTTGACGGAAGTGGCGGTGGATGCAGCTATAAACGATGTATTTTTCAAACAACTTTTATATAATGTTGTGGATATTGAATGTTTACATGGAAAAACATAGCATATGGTATGTACGTATTTATTGTCAGAGTATGTTTCATAAAGCGAAATATGAATATCAAAAACAAATCTCAATTTGAATAGCTAAAATTTGTATAAATTCAGTGAAATAATTATTTGGAAACACGTGCAGCATTAAATTGAATGTTATGGACGAAACAGACGAAATTGCTACTACTTATCTAAATTCTGTTTTGTACAGGAAAATAAACGTTCCATTTCTGCCTGTTCAACTAAACTTTTGAAGCGAATACAAAGCTGGCAGGTAAGAGCATAGGACTCTCTAATACACTTAACTTTATTGATAAAGAAGAAAAAATACACGAAGTTCTCTGCCTCTTTAGTATTTGTCCAGAGGTCGGAGGTTCAATGCCTACCCGTTACTTTTTTAATAAAAAGCTTGGTGCTATTGTGACGATTAACACGTCTCTTCGGAACGGCCGGAATACAGATAGCGACGTCAGTTCTGTCTAGACTAGGGAATATGGATTCATCCTGCGTTGCTACATATCCGTCGGTTTCAATTTAAGCAAGTTTTGCTTCTTTCAGTTCTGTTTTTTTTTTGTTTTCATAACTTTGACTATTGTGGATTAAGATAATCATCTTAATCCACAATAGTCAATCTGTTCAGTCTGAAGTTCTGAAGTAAGTAAGAATTTTGGACATTATTATTTTTGCCACATAGCATTATAGACATAATCATGTTCACTTACGGGGTTAAGTTCTTGTCATATTGTAGATAAAGAAGAGTTTCTTGTAACTAAAATTGACATTCAAAGTCATTACAATGACTAAATTCTCCAATTTTGCCGAATGGTTTTGCAGTCTCGTGACTTTTCAAACAAAAATGTGCCATTGAATTTATTTAACCTTTAATCTGCGTTGTACGGCCTTCATTTAAGAGACTTTATTACCAGACTGCCAAAATTCAACTTTCCTTATAAAGTAGGAATATAACAAACTTGACACAAATATTCTATGATCTATTAGGAACCTTTGTTTAGCTACTGATAAGGGTTTCGACTAAACATTAGCTACAATTTACTTTTATTGCTAGTATGCTGTCCTAATTGGTTATTTTATGTAAGTCAGGGTCACCCTTAGATGAGTAGCTGGTTGTTAACCTTGGTGAACTCTTTTCACGTTATATACAACCTCCTTTAAAACCAAAGTCACAAGTTCACAACAGACATTAATCATTCTTACTCGATGATAGACTTGTTTCTCTTTTGATTTGTTTTTTTTTTAACCAACCATGATAACTTTTAAAATTGACTCAACGAAGTTTCCCAATTTGAAAAAGCTTGTTTTACTAATATAAAAAAAGCTTTTTCCTGCGATATAGTACGCGCATATCCCAATTCTTGCCATTCCCGTAAGAATTTCGGGAAATCCTCTGAGTGCTCCCCTACACTCCTGCATGCCAACTTTTGGCATTCTACGACTAGTAGTTTCGGCTGTGCGTTTTTGTTTGTCAGTGACGGAAGAATATAAATTTTAAAATAGATTTTTTATTGTATTTTTGCAGAAATCGATTTATGAAAAATTATATCACAAATTATACAATTCTAAAACTCATTAACAAACAGTAGCAAATACTGAAACCGATGCGAGTAAGAATTGCATTAATGAAGCAATAGGAAGTACTGAGCAATAAATTAACGAGAAACGCGCTCTAATATTGTTTATGGTAACGTTGTGGCATAAAAAGTCGACACGTGTCATATGAACTCGCACTAAGGCAGTGTAATGAGTAATATTTCATACCACAGAAAAGAAATATAAGCTAGATAAGGTGTAATTACTTCATGTGTTACTTGTTGGCTTATGTGTTACCAATTGCTGATCATTAGCAGCCGTAAACTTACATGATGTTGGCTTTTTCTTTGCGCTTATCTATGTTATCCCTGTCAATAGTTTGACGACCATCTCTCATTAAATCAAAGAGAAAGATGGTTATAAATACATATTATATCCGTGTAAGGAAACTACCGAATAAGTAGTGGACGAGGTAGACACCGGAACGTGGGGATTGTTACAAGAAAAAAGAAGCAAATAAGCTCAGCAGTGGGCGAAGTTGGACAGCGGTTGTGGTGGATGTTCTTCTTCTTATCGTGTGGGCAGTAAGATGTTACTAACGACTCCACAAACCCTAGTGTCAGAGTTTCTAAACCGCCTCAAGGTGGTGGATGTGTGTGATGATCATGACAAGGAACTATATTATACTGACAAGGTTGTGTAACTTGTGTTGTTGCTTGTTCTAGAAAATTTAAGTTCAGAACAACTAAAAGGTGAAATAACAATTTCACTATATCAAGTACCTATTCAAAATACTCGGTATACCTACATAAATGGTATACGTCAAAAAAGGTTTAATGTTACCAAATGAAGGTTCAACCAAGCTTAATAAATCCGTCATAAAAAATATTGAAGACATAAAGGACTCAGGTTTTTGACTCCTAAAGTCAAGTTTAACATAAAAGTCGGACTTAAATGTAGCAATAACACACTTTGTACTGCTTCGACACCAGCACGTAATCATAATAACCTACCATTCTGTTTGACTTTTACCACTTGCAGAAATACTGGTAAAGAGGGTAATAAATTCTTTCTCTGTCCGTCACTGACCAGTACTGGCCTGTAGCCTGTAGCTGACTTCATTGCAATCTTTGCTCGGGCTGGACTTTTCTGTGGGATACAATCAGATTGTTTTTTATTTATTGATTTGTTTATGTAGATGACATCATTATTTTATCTTATTTGTTTGAAAATATGAAAGAGTTTTAGTTGTGTTGTGAGTGTTAGTTGAGAAACTTTTTTTACTAACTAAAAGGATTGCCTTGCCTAACGTGTTGATGATTTAGATCATTTTCGGTATTTGAGGAATTTTCTTTTTAAGGTAACTTCTAATTACATTAATGTATTTATATAAGCTTTCAGGCGTTATTTTGTCTGGTAATGTCTACGTGTCTAAAGCAATGTTGCTGTTACCGAGGTACAATAAATCACAGTTTTTACTATAGTCGTTCATTTCATAACTTGATACTTATGTGGTTCATGTTTGTCTTTGTTTGTTCTCATACAAGGTCTACTTGAAGTTATTTTCCCTTTTTATCAAAAACCTTCACTACAATCGTGTAGGTAGTAAGTACAAGTAAGTATAATGTTTATTTACTCAAGTTGAAAGGCCACCAAATGATATATGAAGATAAATAAAATTTTATAGCAGTCTCGAGACTCGTTTAACGATAATCATGTTTTAATTATAGAGACATCATGATTACAAATACGTCATAATGACAGAAGAAGCAAAAATATGCCGTGAATTTTATTACAAAAGAAACAAGAATAACAATAAAGAAGTAATTATCTTAATTGTTAAATAATAGTAATAATCAGTAGTTAACTATACGAGTAAACACCATCATTACCGATGACCGTTCACTACCAGGCATTTAAATATTTATTGTGCCTGGCAACACTAAGAACGGGTTGCAAAGAAACAAAACTTTTTTGTTGTGGAAACTTTTTACTACGTTACAGTAGTTAGAAAAAAGTTTTTATGTGCCGATATGTTGTGTAGAATAAGTTACAAAGTTGAACTTTCCTATAAATTAAATGTTTTGAAACTTGTTCTTGAAAAAAAAAACAAGTGCATAATTATTGCACTTGCTTTGTTGCGGCCAGTACTCTTTCATTCGGCAACGACAATATGGCCATAGCATCCTATCGCGTGCAGGTAGTACGTACCTACTTACTTGTATTATGCAGGTATATTTTAATATTTTTAGTGAATGACTTTACAGCCACATATTTAGAAAACGTATTAATAGATATTGTTAATTTCTCGTCAACACGATCGCATACCGATTCGTTACGTCATGGGCGTCACTTGCCCCTCCCCCTCCACCCTTGGCGTGTTCCCACACCCCCATCACGCTGCTAAGTACTTACTTTATCAATCACTTGCGAGATTACGAAAAGGTATTTCAGTTCAATTTGAATGTTGTGGTGACTTTTTAGTTTTTGAAGGTAGCTGTGTGTGTCATCCTTAAATGAGGTCAAATAGGTTTGAATCGCAACGACCTTGCTAGTATATAGTCATAGTATGTACTTACTTGCCTATACATCTAACATGAAGGTCAGTAGAAAGATACTTACGAAAAGTGAGTAGGTAGGTACCTACCTAAAATAAATATGTAGAAATTTACGATAATTCATCGCCTTTATTGCAGCTAATCAATTACATCAGAATGCATTAATGAGGACTTTCTTCTTAATCGCAATAACAAATTGTAAGTCTGTGCGCCGCTCCACTTCGACATTCGTAATTATAAACGTCAGTTGATGCTATATCAATTAGTGCGTGCCAGATGCCTTTCCACGGAAAACCAGTTTCGGCCCTTTTTATCGCCGCGTTGAGCGTAACCTTTGTTTCTAAATAGCTGCTCCCTTTACGCTTTACTACTTGTGTTTACTTGTAAATAATTAAACCAACTCTGATAATAGTACGAAGCTACGCATTTATTAACTATAAAAAGTGAGAACAATGAGACTTAGGTAGGTACTTACACAAAATTCAATTACGACAGCAAAATAAACCGACATAAAAGTAAGTCGATTGTGTCCGCCGACGCGCTGTAAAAAAAGTTTAGTGAAGCATTTGCCTACCTGCTAATTAGACAAAGAGCTCGCGATCGCCGCGTCAGTGGCAACACGGTACACAAACATGCACACACTGACACATCCGAGATACGATGCGGGAAGCGAGCGAGTCGGCGAGCGGCGGGCAAACGGGCGGGTGCGCGTCTGTCCGCGGGCGGCTATCGACGAGCACTGGGTTCAGTGGCTGCCCGCAATGCACGCGGCATTCAGCGGAGCAACGGCAGAGCCGGCACGAGCGAGCGCGTCGAACAGCTGATGGGCCGGCTGCTTTGGCGCACACCTGTGTGCCGCACTCTCTCTTTCCCGCACGCCAGCCGCCGGCGCAGCGTCTTGCCCTGATATCGGCGTGACGTTACCGCCACATCGCCGCGCGACGCATGAACCCCGTGTGAACGACACTCATGTGCCACATTATCTCGACCAAATGTCGCTACTGCATCAGTCGCCACCGCCACCTCCACACCACTCGCTGTTGCTAGGTCAAAAAGATCGCGTTTATCGACAGCACCCCGATATACATCTTAAATAAATCTGCCGAGTGCGAAACGATGCTAATGCTCATTGTAATCTAACTACATACTTATTAGTACAAGTCCAACGGCCAGTCAATTGGCGAACGTGTACAATCAACGATTTGAATTGCAAAAGTCTTAGAAATATCTAAATGTACAACTACAACATACAAGATGAATTAGCAGAATAAGAGTAGCCTTGCAACAGTGAACGAATTCCTTACATGCCGACGTGCAATAGTACGTACTGAGGCCAAACGGTAAGAGTCATTTTGGCAGATAATAATTAGCTTTACTTGTGCTAGCAGCTGTGGAAAACAAATTTATACATAAATACACGCTGTTTAGTGTTTACAATGGTAATGTATTCAAAATACATATTTGAAATGTTTTTTTTTGTACAAAAATTATAATGGCGTTAATGTAGTGTTTATTCTTAACATAGGTGAAGTGTATTCAATTATTCATAGGAGAATTCTATCTCATGATGTATTGTTGCTATGATCTTCTTAAGATTGTTTGAGGTTTTTTTAATCTACTGCAGATAATACTCAGACTGTTTCGTTGGTAGTTGGGCATTATGAAATATTTGAGCGGCTGCTGGCTAGCTAGATAGCAACATCTTACGTGATCGCTGACATGCCGGTTGCCGCGCTTCGGTACTTTCACAACTTTGCTTCTAATTTACAATGATCTGTAACCGCTTTACGGTTTTAATTTAATTAGCATCTACTACTTCGACTTCTATTAGATGTATAAAACTGAACACAAACAAAAATTATATCATTGATCTGCTTCTTTCTAATCATTACTTTCATGTCACCTTCAATGTTATATTATTTTGCTTCAACAGCAGCTTGATACTGTTATTTTAAACACCACGTTATGACGGAGCAAATTCAATTAGACCATAAACCGTAACTCAGGAATTTGTTGCACCTTCGTGAACCATACAAATGCAAATTAACCCTAAAAGCAATAAACATTAAACTAATAAACAGCCGCTCATATGCAACACTAAAACCATAAACACGTAAATTAGTGATGTGCACTTGACCGGACTTACTTTCCGGGATCACTCGACCGAACGTGCCGAGTGTCGTGTCGTTCGGTCGTTCGAAATTTAAAATTTCGGCCGCGATCGACGCGCTCCCGCCATGACGCCGACGAAGCGACGGCCGGGCAGGCGGGCAAGGTTGGCGCGAACACGCCGCCCGCCGAGGTCATTGTACACAGATTTTGATGTCCCAAATACCTAATACAGATAGCTAGGACATCAAACTCCGTAGTACAGTACAAACGCTTATTGTAGTCGGCAAGTTATTGGATATTTCCCATGGTGATGTCAGTGTCGTGATTCATTTATTGTTAGTAATGCTCCACTTGCTAAACCTTAGAGTTGCATCACTCGTAAAACTAAAATAATCGTTACGCAACATTTTATCCTTGTACTGCACGTATGCATCTCTTCTCGTGACTTTGAATATAAAAATTGGAAGTCCATTAAAAAATATTCACACACCGGTACACTTTCGAATGGAGTAATATTTTTTAGAAATCTTGATAATTTTATTGGCTGGTAGCAAAAAAAATCATCAAAATATTATGTCAACTGTTTCATACCGTTTTTACCAGGAAAAAAAAAACAAATGTTTGTGTACAAGTTGGACTCATTCAATACCTATTTTGGATAATTTGTCCTCATAAACGTCATGACGGATTTTCTAAGTTTTTGAAATGATGACCATGAATCAAAATTACTACCACAGCTAGCTCACCTTCCTCAAAATTGTTCAAGTTATGATCCCACGGAGACTAGAACTGGAATTACAAAATAACTATGAGTAAAACCGTAAAGAAAATACAAACTGTAGTAAAACAATATTTTGGTAGGTAAGCAACAATATAGCCAAAACAGCTGTTTACACAGCAAGAGAGTTCAAACCGAGAAAAATAACAGAATGTTTGTAAAATAAACTTGATTTCATGACAGACAGCGAAGCGAATGATCTTGAAAATGTTGTTATTAATTTTAGCACAGCTGTTTTCAATACTGGAAGTTCTGCAAGTGTACTTTTCTTTTCGTGTCGATTGACTCAGTTGCTCAAAATTTTTTTGTCCAGTTTGTGACCGCTTGGACTGCTCTATCGTTAGTGACGTTCAGGTCCTGCGATGTAATTCTTTGTACCGTGTAAGCTTAGGTGAAGTAATTGTGAAGTAAGTTTGCAATCCATACAAACAAGATGTAATGACAGTTCACTTCATGCTCTCTCCATAAACCAGCTGTTAGGTGCAGGTGGTTGGACATAGAGGAAGGAAAAGTGATGAAACACAATGACTCTAGCTCAGACATGCTAGTGAATCTTGCTTACCACCGCGTCTTTCTGTGCAAATTGTAAAAGCACTAGAATCAGCAACTTGAGGTTTTGTGCAATTTTGATGCTAGTAAATTCAAACAGGTGTAATAGTTGCCTTAAAGTTTTCAACAAAGGGAGATTATCAGGAGGATCAAATGAAGTGTTAACAACTTAACATGTACTGCTTTTGAGAGTATTAGCGCCACGATCTATCCTCTTTCATTAATGGTGTATATATAAGTATGTTTTAGTGACTTATCCTTATATTTTATGATTATGATCCCGAGCTGGGGCAGAGGGCATCCACTGAAACCCTCTATATTTGAATGCTTTAGTAACATTTTAGATATATTTTATTTATTATCTACATTATTGTTAATAAATCTTTATAAGTAATAAAAAAATTATGTAAGTATTTACACAGAATTGAAGAGATGAGATTGCCTGTTTATGATTCATTGTTAATAAGTAATATGCCTTCATGAATAAATAAAATTTAATTCAATTTACTTCATACTGCTAACTGAAACAAGTTCAGTGTATTGATCCTCTTAACTTTTATCATCTAATTGTTAAATTTCCACCAAGATATAGCAGTATTTTAACCAGATATACAAACTGTTATTTGATTTATTTATTTTTAACCTACTACGTTTGCATCGTGTAACTAAAAGCATTTCCTGAAAACGTTCATTTGTACTGAAAACCTCTGCTGCTGAGTATTACTGAAAACATATTCAAATTAAATTGTGTTCCGGAATTAATAATTTCTTATTTATACATGTAGGTAAATTATTGATATAGCTTTGTGCAATTTCATTTTCATTAATATCCAAATAATGTGTGAATACCCTTAAGGTACTCGTAGTTTCAGATCTAAACGGTGATCTGAAAGTGTAAACCTCTGACCGTTAAAACTTAGGTGAAGTGAGTAGGAAGTGAATTTTTATTCCATCTTAATTACATGGATTAACAGCTCAATTCATGATCACTTCAGAAAAGCCTTTACTTCGACATATTTATAGAATCGCACTGCTGATGACCCTTTTAACTTTCATATTGTGTTTATTGCGATTAATTAGTTTCAATAGTCTGCTATTGAAACCAACTAAATTGTAAATCCGTAATTGGCTGTAAGGTAAAATTTATTTATTTTTCACAAAGTCCACAGCTCTTTAACAATTTCACTTAAAATAAATAAACCCATCTTACAGCCAATTACGGATTTACAATTTTTAACAATTATATGCATCAGAAACAAACAGAATGACATACTAGCACCATCTAAGCATATGAGAGTGTGTGGTGTGAGTGGTTGTTGTGTAAGAGTGTGTGTGACAAGTTGAAGTGGTGTGTGGAATACTTTTAACCAACACTAGTTAGAATTCTTAGTCCTTTTAGTCAATTCGTCGCATACAATAGTTACCAAAAGTCTCCTAAAAGAAATAGAAGTACAAGTTCAAAATATAAATCCAAAGTATTTCATGCGAATCATTAAATCTTTCTCTAAAATACCCAGAGATTGTTACTTAATGAAGTTCAAACGGTCATTCAACCAGCTACCAATGTTACTGACATCAGGCTAGTCTGAAATACGCTCAATGCAAAAAAAAAAATCGTTTGAATGCCAGTGCGGTGAATGCATCGGGGCTCCCATATCCACAATATGTTAAAAAAGCACCAACAAATAAAAGACAAACGAAAAATTCGAGACAAATGGTAGTTTTTGAGGTTTTTTGATAGTGGATTTTTCGAACTAGTACCCGAATTGTTAACCAATACACCAAACTTTTTGTTTCCTCACCTCGCTGTGTAAACGCTGATGGGTGATAGAAAGCTTTACACAAGCGTTGTCTATCTCAATACCGACTATGGAAAAACGTAATGCTTACCACAAACATTGTTTTATCAAAACTCAGAATGAACAGTTTAAATTAACAGCAGGCTAGCTGTTATTACAGAGATTCCTCTCAGGATTACGTAACTTACAGAACACAGATCTCAATATCACAATCTTGGTATTATTTTTTCTCCGCGCTTATTACAGAAGGTTGTAACTGAAAGCGTTTTCCGTTTAACCTGTCAGTTTCATTCCGGCTATTATCTCAATATTATCGTCTTTATTTCGTAACGAGAACGTATATAATAAATCGTGTTTGCTGACTATCTATCAAAATATATCTAATGTCTACCCTTCTCAACAGAGTACATAGTTTACTGTTTGTATTTCGTGATTAATATTTGCTACATTTAGTTAATCTTGGCGTATTTCAAGTTCATCCGTTAAAACTTACTATGAACGGTTTTGGTCATATTCTGGTACAAGGTCAGCTCTTAATTTAAATTCTTCGCTACGTTACTTTTCCAACTGACTGAACGTTTCACTATGATGAAGATTCGTTTAAGTTTCTTACTAAAGATCAACTTCATGGAATAAGCTTTCTACGAATTATGATTTTCATAAGATGTGGGTAATATCTGTTCAAGTTGTTATAATTTATACACAAAACTGTAGCAGTCATTATTTAGTAGTTATTGACAACGATAGAATTATGAGATTTGTTTAAAATTGCCACAGCACTATCTGGGACGTATGCCTCTGAGGGGCAATTAATTATTCTACCTGCCGCTCGCCGACGCAGGCTACAGCCATTGTGACTCGGCTCGAACCCTTCCCCTCACCGCCTATTGTCTTTTTCTATAAAAGTATATTCACGCCTCTTACGAATCAACCGGTACGGATTTTTGGTCAAATTTTCAAAAGTCGGCTCGTACTTCTTTGATATTTCATTTCGTTTTATTCATTTGCGAACCATTCTCGTCCTTATTGTTAGGACGTCTAGGTTTATATTCCCGTGATTCAGCTCCATCTGTGTGGTCTCAATGAGTATCAAATATTGAATTATGTTGTACCATAAAATCTGTTTTATGTCGTAATAGGTTAATGATGAAATGGACCACTTTGAAATGATTAAACACTAAATTGTAATGAATGTAAAGTTAAACTAATGCATAGGTATTAATTTTCAAGAGAGAATTATATTTAAACCACATTTAGCAAAATAAAAATAAACGGAACCGGTTAATTTCACCTATAATTTGCTGTCATCCGATTAGCGGGTTTTGATAACCAGCAATCTCGGCCATAATCTAAGCGTGGCTACATCACTACCCCAACAATTCAGGGAAAACTAAAATCTTCCCGCAATTTACTAATACAAAGATAGCGATAAGTATATCGTAGTGATGTACACCGCAATCCTCGGTTCGTCGGCGCCCGGCCCCGTTTCCTCGGCGGCGGGGGCGGGGGAGGCGCGGGTGGCGCGCGGGACGGGGCAGCCCCGCTAAACGGGATGCGCGCCTCCAATTTACATTTATGAAGTCCCGTAACAGATTCCGGGATGTTTACTTTCGATAATTAAAATCGTCTCAGGTGTTGGGTGAGATGCATAATAGAGCACCGTTCCGGACGATATATCGGTAATTGCGGTGAACCTATTAGCTGAGGATTTTTTCTTCTTTGGTATAAAACGGTTAGGTGCACTAAATGTCCAGGATTGTGAAAATGTTCGAATGAGTTACCGCAGCCCTGAAACACAAGAGGTATTTGAAGGAACACACACGGGCGGGTTTAATCAGTAAGAGTCTGACACTCCTTTCAAATTATTTGATGATTTCCCATTAAATAATAAGGCGAACTGAATTGGATTTGCTTCTACATGATAGAATATTAAAAGACAGGCAAAAAATATATATGTCAATAGTTTATAAAAAAAAAGAAAATAGATCTCTTTTGTTTATCAAATTGAAATATACCAGGTTTCTCTTACCACTACTTACAATTATTTATGTAGGCTCTCCAAGAACACACATAATAAAATATTTTACCGTTTATACCTGAATTATTTATTTGCAGGCTACCTACGCATGATCCTCTGTCATTTTAGACAGATAAACAGACAACATTTAAGACTTAAAACATGTCCTAACTGTGCGTACTCAAGGGATAAACGATTTCTTAGAAAGTAAAGTGAAGAAGAAAGTTTACATATTCCTCAAGGCGTTAGTTGGAAGCAAGATAGCCTGAAACATTTAAACTGTGACACTACTTTAACTGAAAATGATCTAAATTAGGTTTCTGTACCTAATCATGCAATCATCAATTTACAGGGTTATTTGTAAAACATCGACAACCTCTAAAGCAGCGAAAGTACACATATAAACAACTTTTACTTTGAGAATAACCACGAAAACTCGAAAAAAATATCAGCTGTTTCATACAAAATGCAATATTTAGCCAATGAAAATGTATAAAACAGCTGATATTTTTTTTCGAGTTTTCAGGGTTTGTTCTCAAAGTAAAAGTTGTTTAATATTCATGTATATTTTCACTGCCTAAGAGGTTGTTGGTGTTTTACAAAACACCCTGTATATTATTAAAATCCTCCGTTACTGAGTGACTGACAGACAATGCACAGCCGAAACCACTGGTCGTAGGAAGCTGATTATGCATGTAGGTTCCTTAGGGAGTGTAGGCATTCCACTAATTCGCACTAAGCGTTTTCCAATCGTTTTTTATAATCCGCACAGCAAAGGAGTGGAACTCTCTGCCAAAGCTTACAACCCTAATCTCTTCAAAGTTTAAGTGAACAGGCTCCTTCTACCCAGGCTCGCTCCATCGTAGACTTTGTCTCTGTCATCTCTGACATAGACTAGAGTCAAGAGCCTGTAATTCCTACGGGAACGGAAAAAAACGGGATATGCGCATACGAAGTCGCGAGCAAACGCTTGTAGCAAAACCTTTTCTTTTGTCCAAGAAAAGGTCTTGAAAAAGTTATCCTACAATAGTTTATTAATCTATCTACTTATATATTAATTTTATAGTAGGTATGCGTGTTTAGAAGTATTGATTATTTTATCAATTTTGTTTTATTTTTTCTCTAAATGTCGTTTTAATGTTGTGCTACATCAATATTTTTTTTCTTTGTGCTATGCATGATAATAATTATGTAATCACAACTCAACAACAAAAGGAATTTGGCTGTAACACGTCGATGGATTAGATTTGGGGTAAGAGGATACTTTTTATCCCGATGTACTTATTTTCCCATGAAATAAAGTCCGGATTTCATGCTGGCGAAATTTGCCTCCACTATACAATACCATGCTAACTATGTGAGTAATGATATTCTTATCTCCCTAAGCTAAGGAACAGCTTTTTGCATAGAAAATATATCCAAGAGCCATAATTTTTATGTACCTATTCTATAAATAAATTATCTGACTATTCAAAAATCAGCCCTAATTTCATCAAAAGCTCTATCCCTGCACCAACTCCACAATACAATCAGCTCGGTATCTGGCTTGGTTTTCCAACATTTCTTGCCGTTTCTTTTTCAGTCGGTTGCGTGCTCCGAGTCAGTTTACCGATGTCCTGCGCTGGACACGGAGGAAGTCAACGCTCCGTGTTCCACTGATGACCACGCCAGATTGTGGACTGTGGAAGCCTATGTAGATCCTACAACAAGAAGTAAAAATATGTTGAAAAGGAAATAAAAATTTTGGAAAGTATAGAAGACGTTACAGCGGAAGTAACAAATCGGGACATTATAATTATTATACCTATAGGTACTACTAGTTGTAGTACAACAATTTTCATTACTGCTCCGCTCCTATTGGTCTTAGCGTGATGATATATAGCGTATAGCCTTCCTCGATAAATGGGCTATCTAACACTGAAATAATTTTTCAAATCGGACCAGTAGGTAGTTCCTGAGATTAGCGCGTTCAAGCAAACAAACAAACAAACTCTTCAGCTTTATATATTGGTATAGATAGATACTAACAACATGTAATATTTACAAAATTTTGATGCGGAATTAATTAAATTACTAGAAATAAAGTAATAATAAACATAAGTAATACTAAAATACAAGAATCTAGTACTAAAATATATATCTGCCTAGCCTTTTCCCAATTAGGTATATTGGGGTTTCGGCTTCCAGTCAAACCGGATTTAGCTGAATGCCAGTGTTTTACGTGGAGCGGCTGCCTACCAGACCTCCACAGCCCATTAACTGGGTAACACGGTACTTCTTGGCAAGACTGGAGTCAGATTTAGTACTAAAATATATGAATCCGAATTAGATCTGATTCCAATGCTGCTCATAGGTACTAATAGTTCGGTCAAATTAGACCAAAAAATAGGGGTGAAGTTTAAAACATTATCAAAAATGAAATCTAAAAAGTCGTCATCGATCCGATACCTGGAAAAAAATTCTCGGGGTCAAAGGTCACAAACGCGATTTTCAGCAAAACGGTAAGTTTTTATCATAAATTAGTGCAGACGAAAATTGTAGATCAGATAATTATCTATAAAAATGTCAAGATATCTACTTTTTTCCTAAGAGCCACCGTTTCTGTGTCTATTTTCATTACTGCTCCGCTCCTATTAGTCTTAGCGGAATGATATATAGCCTATAGCATTCCTCTATAAACGGGCTATCTAACACTGAAAGAATTTTTCAAATCGGACCAGTAGGTAGTTCCTGAGATTAGCGCGTTCAAGTAAACAAACAAACAAACTCTTCAGCTTTATATATTAGTATAGATTATTTTATCTACAATTTTTGTCGCTTCTAATTTATGATAAAACTTACCGTTTTGCTGAAAATCGCGAAAAGCCCGTTTTTGTGACCTTTGACCCTGAGTATTTTTTTTCCTGGTCGATGAGGACTTTTTAGATTTCATTTATGGTAGTTTTTTGAACAATCCTACCAATTTTGAGGTGGGTGCGAATTAATGTAACCTCGGATATCTAAATATTTGACCGGACTATAATATTTTATGGGTAAATTTCAGTCTGTATATACTTTTTTTGTTAATAAATTAAGGTTCAGCAGCAGAACGGATTTGGAAAACAGATAGCCTATATCCTGGATAACCAGGATATTTTTATCCCTGCAGTATCTTCGCACGGGATAAATTTCGACCTTCAAACAAGCAAAACCGTTGGCATAAGTTAGTAGTTCCAAGAAAGCCTGGTTAGCTTCGATCGTAAACGTGCGGAGGCGAGAATCGATGAAGCTATGACATTTAAAATTGATTAGACAATGTCTAAACCAGGCAGGGATCTTTAAATACTCAACACGCTAATATAATGAAATACTTTTACAAACATGTTTTTTTAAGGATGGAAAATCATCAAATGACTCCTCCCGCTCTGGGTGGAGCAGAAGGGAGTGTCAGACTCTTACTGACTAAAACCCATCCGTGCTCCTCCTAATGCTGTTTTCGTTCCAGGACCGCGGTGAGTTAGATACTCTTTCGAACAAATTCGCAGCCCCGGAGTCCCCGGACAAACATGGGTAGGTACATATTTCAACAAGGTTATGAAAAAGGTAAATGAGGTATAAGTAGACATAGAAATAATCAATAATAATAATAATAATGTCAAATCTTCTCTTCTGACCGTAAATAATGCGACAAACCTTCGATCGTCATAAGATTTCATAGAAGCGATTCCACAGAAAACTGTCAGACAAAAAAAAAAGGAATTTCGACTTTTTTTTAATGATAAGCAAATCAGATTGGTTTTACCGTCAAATTGCTACCTCGCCAACACCGAAAAATTTGAGCCCGTCAACAATGCTTTCATCGAATTATTGCAGGGGGTGGTTAATGGTCCAGGAAAAATAGTACCCGAAGGTAAGGGGTGAGACAAACACAAAAGATGGCGAAGGGGCGATCCTTGTCGAGCAACATAAGGAACCAAACACAAAGAAACATGAAAAGTTAATGAACAAAACAATATTAAATAGTTTTACTGTTTGTGGGAAAAATGTTGATAGATCAGTAATTGTTTATGGTATTGAGTTTATAGTGGAATTGTTTACATTAGAATACAATACGCAATTGCCATGCACTGCATGTAAGTGTGCATCGATTTGTTAGCTGTAATGGTTATTTTATCCAGCTGTAGCTATTAACAAAACCATAACCTTTTTCAAAAATATATGTTGCCTAAGTTACTGATTATAACATCAGTTAACTGGCAGAGAAAGTTACGTCAAATTAGGTCCTAGCCGTTTCGGAAATTAGCATATTAAACAGACAGACAGACCGACCGACAAAAAAAAACGTTAAAGAGTCGTATATACTTTCATATGCATTAAGTAAACAGCTGTTTTTTGGTATTAAAAACAGAGCCTTAAATACTTACTAAATTATCGTCTTCTAATTTAAGAAATTACAGCGTTAAAGTCTGTAATCCTAATAATTAATTAAAAGGAGACTAGTTAAGAACGTTAGCCGAAAATTTCTAGTTGATTTTCGTTCAGACTTATCTTGGTCTACATTTTTAACACTTCTAGTTTTCGTTTTACCTATAGCTAACTATGAGTCAACTCGTTAAGCTGGTTTAACGAGGACGTCTGTTAATTCTTCTATTTTCTAGTTTCTTTACACCTGTAATATTTGCTGCTATTTTTTATCCATAATTATGTATCCATTCAAAACATATGTAGAAATAACCAATGGCTTAAACCTCGTGCCTTATCTCTCTCTCTAGTAGGTCAATTTGTTTGTTTATTGGTTTAAAATGTTTGTAAAAGCTAATTAATCTGGAACCACAGATCCGATTGCGATATCCTTTTCACTGATAAATTGACAATATCGATGAGATAGGTTACGGGAAACACCTCATGTCAGGACCTATTTCTGCCGCGTTAGCGACAAGAGCACTAACTATATTCAAATAACCTTACAATAATGAGCTGTGTCTACTAAGTCAATATCCAAACACTATATTCGTAAAATTACCCCAGTTACACCTACAATAATTCGTTGTTACCAAGGAACACTGAATCGAAATAGTGAACGCAAAATCAGTGCCACATATCACATTCCGATACAGCTGGTGTCCTTACGAATGCGCCATGTCCGATTTCAAGTGCGTTTATAGAATGTATCTGTATGCAGTATAGTGACGTCACGCTTTCACTTGGCAAGTGGCTGCCTTAAACGATTCGATATATTCAATCACGTCATTTGGGAGGCAAAAGCGATGATAGCCTTGTTACTATCAACAGCCTTGTTACTATGGGTGATATGGTTTTAGCTGTTTTGCGCATTTAGGGAGAATTCTATGATGAGAAGAAAGAGAATGGGCTAAATGTGTTTCTATTTTATTTTATAAAGCATCTACCAGTGCCTGCGTACTTGACAGAAATACGAACAACCAACCTATGTCCAATAGGACAATAGCAACCTATGTCCTAATCCAGGACATGATTTACCTGAGTTCCAAGTTGCATCCAAATCCGTTCAGTTATAAAGACGTCAAGACAGTAACAAATAAATAGACAGACAGATACACGGATAAACAGGCCGACTTGGTATTTATAATATTAGAATAGATAAAAATAGAAGCTGTGCAATACTCAAAAGAAGAACATCTAAAACTTACTACAGTCAGCTGCTACTAATCTAACAACCACATCGGTGTGCTCCATACAAATGTAAATATTCTAACAAAAAAAACATGTTCACACACACAATGAAATGTTCTGTTGTAACGGAAGACCTTTTGCTCCTGATTCCTTTAGAGTACCTTTGATTGACAGAAAAGCACGCTTGAGTTAATTCAAGGGATAGCTACGGAACCCAGTTCATGGCAACTATAAATTGTGTCAGCGAAAGGCTTTATGCAATATTTAATTTATCGTTTCCGTTATCAGCTTTCATTCTACTGTCTTTAAACTCCATTGATTCATCGTTACATAATCCACACACTTTTAATTTTTCTGTTCTTGAGTGAAGTAATAGTTAGCAAGCAGTCATTCAATTTACAATACCAGCTCCCTACAAACTGGTACCAGTAATAAAACAACTTTTAAATAAAACAAAACACAGTCAAGTTGTCGGTATTCGCCTTAATTTTTCTTATTGTTATTTGATACTTACTTTTGGGGCCGGTTCACAAGAACGTGACAATGGGCCCGATTATAATGACCGTCTGAAGGCCCGATGAATTCCATTTCAACCGGCGAGATACCCTAACGACTAGCGCCATCTAGGTAGCGACTGAGTAACAATGTGCGCGCTCCCTCGACCCGAGACAGACCGTGTTTGGTTCTGTTAAATTTGCTGTAAATTCCAGGGCGATTTAACGTTTTCGGGGTTTACGGTCTGCTGTTCTCAGTTTAAAGGACTTGAATAGTAGAACTGGAGTTGTAAGACTGAAATTATTTAAAGGAATTCATGATGCACAGATATGGTATTGTCCTACCAAAATAATTGATAGTCAAATTAAGTTAATTAACTTCGTCGAAATAGTAAATTTGATAGACAGGTAAGCGATCTATACCTAGCAACAGACTGATTGAATCGTGATGAATGTTAAAATGTCAAATTCCTTTGGTACCAATACGGATACTAAGCATGACTATACGATTTTGCAGACATCCAAAAAACTAGAATCATATACATAATGAGATATATAGACTAAATACCAAGTAGCTATAGAAAATAACTTGTTTCATAATTAAATTTGTACTAATAACGGTAACATTATTAATCACTTTCGATTCATTTCGCTGTTACTGACGAGAGCAGCTAAAGTGGAACTAGTCAACTATAAATTGAACATTAACTTGCAAAATTGTAATAGCTTGTACTTGTACAAAACTGACAAGATATCCTGCTAAGGTTTGATGCAAAAAATCGATTTGAGTTAATATTACTTCGCAAGAACTCAAACATATTAAAGAAATGATTTGCTTGGAACCAAAAACGAATTCCAGAAGGATATGGCTCTTCAATAAATCTCAACTACAACGAATCGGTTCCACGTCGTTCCAGCTCGGAAGATTTCAATCCAGTCTTCCCAGAAGCCGCATAAATCAATATCCTAAACGAGACGGTTACATCTGCTATTAAATAAAAACCCGAAACCTTTGAGATAGAAATAATTAAGGTCCAAATAAGATGTTTGATGGTTAACCAAAAGTATCGAACATACCAACTCCCCGACATTTACGAAGTGTTCAAATAAAGATATAGTGAACAATTTGGCCAAAGTCGCACGTAGAATGTGTTTTATTGGCGGCAAATGGCTCAACTTATTATAATCAGCCGCGTAATGGCGTGTCTTTGGTCGAACAAGTCTAGATAAGTCTATGGTCTGGCGTATGTCCAATGAGGCGCACCGGCACACCGGCCTCTTTGAACAACGTGTTAACTATTTTTTTTGTAAGATCGTTCGCGCTTTTTCTTTTCTTACGTGCTTGTTATGAGATAAAATCGTATGATGTGTAATGTTTTCTGTACAGTAGCTGTAATTATTGTAATCGACAGCAGCTGTTATAGTTACTTAAAACAAAACATAACAACATTGCAATAAAGATAGTGATTAATTGTTATAACTATCAAGCCAGTATTATTTTAAGAGATTGTTTTTTAAGCCTTATCCTATTAATTCAGAACTTTCACTATCAACTTAGTATCCAGATTATCATAGGGCATACAAAATCTGCACGTAACAATGACGGCAGTCTATCTTACATAACTAGTAAAAGTTGAATCGAAATGGATTTAGTCATTCCGAAGTTACGAACAAACAAAGAGGATAAATTCTTTTTCTTTTTTAACAAAATTATGCAAAGGTTACTGGCATGAAACTAAAACGTATGTAATATAGACAGCGATGTTATAACGTGTGCAGACGGAGGCTTTCAAAGCTGAAATTTTGGTGTCCTAAGAGTTAAAATGTTGAAGTTCAAAGACTCTTTTGTGAACTTAATAATAATGTAAATCAATATTTCAGTAGAAACACGTCTGATTTAACTTCAAGTGTTCTTAATTATGACGTCAAAGTCTATGTTTGAGGCACAATTTTCATGTCTATATCATATTTTTGTTACGTTATTTCGTAACCTCTAACCGACTCTAACATTTTTGGTAGACAGCCATTAGTTACACCTACAGTCTGTTAGATTCACAATGAGAAACAAAAGTTAAGTTCGAAAGGGACAGCATTTTAATCCGGACAACATCGCGTGTAAAAACTCGTTTACTGTAATTTCTACTTAAATCGGTGAGCCAGAAAACTGCCACAACAAAGTAAGCTAAGCTATGTTGTGTTCTTTAATCTCAACGTACGAGTATTGCTCGAGCCTCTTAAGGGGATTCAGTAAACGAATTTTTACACATCCCTACTCTTTAAAGTACGTCGCTTATCTAAAAGAAATATGATACGCAATAAACGTTTACCAAAAAACAAAGGATAAGGGTACAAACAAATATGTAAAAATTCTCAACGGACCGAGTACGGGAAGGCCTTGGAGAGAAATGAGAAAACTTGCCCACAACAGAAACGTAGGAGGCGGGGCTTTGGTTCTATGAGCACAGATTACGCACCATACAAATGCCTTACTACATTCATGGTTTGCCCACGCACACAAAGGCGTTATACGTCATTTGCACGGAATTTTAGTTGGAACTCGCGAATGAGTCCCCTCGACACCCCGCTAAATTTCCTATCATCTATCATTATACTAGTGTGTGTGAGGTCTACGATGAATGTTTGAAGTGTCATCTGCCACAGTTGAGGAGGTGATTGTGACTCGAATGCGGATACCACCGCGACAATTACCTACGATACCGCTCCGCGATCTACTGTTGTCAGTGCTTCGCTTTGTTTACTGTTATTTGTAGGAGTAGGCCCAATCTATTAAGTATTCACATAATATTGGATTATGATTCTTGTTGTTTTGAGCTTCGACTGTGAATACTATTAATAGATCCTGTACCGTAAGATGGGTTCATTTTGGGAGCGTATTTGTAGAATCGCCGTCATCAACCTACTTTTGTTGGGGCGTGAAAGTGGAAATGTTTTTTGGGAAAGGATGTACTCGCGGTGAATATTTGGCGTATATTTCGTACAATATTTTGCACACTTAGAGACGTTTAGATCATCTTTTATGGAAATAAAGATTTATATAATTTTATCAGCCTGAAATCACTTAACATAGCCTAAAAAGGTCATTCAAACGACTCACCATTTGTCTAGCCTTTTGCCAATTGCATTGGGATTAGCTTCCAGTCAAACAGTTATTCAAATGACTGCTATAGAGACATAATTCTTTTTTCTACAAATGTTTCACTTCACTTCTAGCTTCACTTCTAGGGCTTTGTAATCACAAATTTGCCCCTCTTGAATGGTTATTAAAGGAAACTATTGTAGCTACTCGTAGATAACTTTAATTCTTTTTGCAACAGACAGGGAGGTTTATTTCACCAAGCTTATATGTGTGTGACCGACAATGGCAAGGTTGCGTGTTCACTTCCTATCCTGTTTAACTGCTGTGACCCATAACACCATCATGTGAACAGTTACCATACATGCATGTTTGTTAGATCTATTACCAGTTAGCTTGCATTATTTTACTATGTTTTTCTTGGGCTAGAAATAGACCACCATGTTTGTTTCCCAAGAATGTGTAAAAAGGAGCTTCAAGCCGCATTATTTCTTACTAGCTTTGCCCGCTACTTCGTACGCGCATATCCCCTTATTCCCGTTTCCCGTAGGAATTTCGGGAGCTCCTCTAAACTCTCCAAGAAACTGACAGGGCAAATTTCTACGACCGGTGAATTCAGCTGTGTGTTGTCTGTCAGTGACGGCAGTATTTTATGTATTAAGATATATGCTCAGGATGCTTCAGGCGATGCTTTAGCATCTAAAAAACTTAATTAACTATGAGGTTTTGATCACGAAATCCCATAAAAAGATTAATTATCTCTGGCATTATTGACTAGAAAAAAAAGTTCGATATGGTCACAACACAGCAGCAACTAACACTTTAAAAGAAAAGAATAATACAAAATAAAATTATCATATAATAAGCATTGCCCATAGCTTTCTGAAAGAATTAAATAAACTTAAATCAGTTAATAATCAAAAGGAATGCTGCAGGATATCCTTTCTTAATTGGTTACCTATTAACTAATTAAAGTAGATGCTAAGATTTGCAATCCATCGGCACAAGGGCAAAAGAACTTCATAACTAGGAATGTTTGTAGGTAAAAGAATGTGGTTGTATTACCATTAAACCCGTAAAAATATTGGACACGTTTATTTTCATCAATAAAAAATGACAAACATGAAACACATCGAAGTTCAGGAGAGGGGATGTGATGTAGTGACGTCACGCCTGAGTAAAAAGTTTACAAAGGCATGTCGGTAAGCAAAACTTCAATGCACTAAATCATCGCTCTGAATCGACAATATTTTCTGTAATTGTGAAAAGTGAACAGGCTCCTTCTGGGTAAGCTCGCTCCGTCGTAGACTTTGTCTCTGCCATCTCTGACCTAGACTAGAGGCAATCAAGAGCAAACCCGCAATATATATATATATATAAATACATTTATCTAACTGAAATCCAGTATACCAGGCACGAGCCATGAGCCACCCGGCTTCGAAGAAAACCATTCATAAACATTTTATAGGACAAGCCGTAATTTTTAGTCTGTGACAGAAAAAAAAAATCTAATACTTTTTGAAATTATATCTAACTGACTAAATAGAAATTTTAGTCATCTAAGTCATCTATCCCACTGATTCGCCACAAAATTCTTTGATAATTCGTCACAGTTACCGTAGCACGAAGAAAACTTAAATATGACAAAAGATAGATACAAAAGTCGTAAGCCAATAATAATGTAACAGGGCTTCGAAGATTTAAGCTTATTGTTAGCGCGCTGCAGCGAGCGAAGTGGTCCGTCCAGGCACGAGCCATGAGCCACCCGGCTTCGGAGAAAACTTCCATTCATAAACATTTTATAGGACACGCCGTGATTTGCGGCGTTTTATCTGAAAATTTTGAATTTGGAATTCTTGTGCACCATGATGTTTGTGTGAAATTAGAAATTTATATTTGCCGTCTTATTTAATTGTTATAAATATCCAAGTTGAAATATAGACCATCTCCTTGTCCACATTAAATTTATATGTCTGCTCTCATTATAAGCAGTTTGTTTTAGTAAATACTTAACTAATTATATACAAATAGTCAACACTTAAAATAAAAACTCCTAACTACTTAAGGGAACCCTAAACTAACATGGCGTCTAAAAATTCGTCCGCATTGCTGTCGAAACGAAGTGTGCCCAAAGAACTGGCGGCATTGCCACGTTGTATGGCAGTGCTTATGGTCACGCTAAGTGTGAACTCGGTCATCTCCAAATTAATTAATATTGTATTATAGTTAGTATTTTGTTTAACATACAGGTTCGAGATTTGATTTGCTGTTATGAATTTAACAGCCATAAGTAAGTCGCTCAAAAAGACGAATTCCTCGTCCTATGTTCCTATATGATCTTCACCTTATCCAATTTCTTTTTCAAGCATCTTTCATTGTACATATTAGGTTCTAGATTCTGACAGCGGCTTCGCTTCGGAAATTATCCCAATATCCTATGTGCTATTCCATACCAAAATCTATCTCTGACCCAAATTTCATCTAGATCCATTCAGCTGTTCCGGCGTGACCGCATGATTGAGTAACAAGTATCCATCCTTTTACATTAGTATGTGGTAGTAAGATTCAAAATAAATCATTATCATTATTTTATGAACCTGATCTATGAAAAACTTGAGTCAAGCAAGTATCGTGATAACGTTAACTACGTCAAGTTGGAGAGTAAACTACTTGTAAAGTCGTAAGTAGTAAGTTTGGTTCGCACACGACTCGCGCCATCCACTTCAAATCGACTCTCGTTTATGTTATGGAGCTGATATCCAAATACTCAATCTTAACTAAATCATGGATCTCTAATGTTATTGAGGATATTTTCGTTATTTATCGCGGTATTGAACTATAGCTAACATTTACCCGCGACTTCAATCCCGTTGTTCTTTGCATTTTCTAGAAAATTGCAATAGTCTGTTACTACTCTATCAGTGAAATAATATTCGTAGTCGCATTAGCACCTATTATAAAAAAGAACTCCTGTAATATTAGTTTTCCTGCATAAAGATAGAATGAGAATTTCTTTTGCGTTTCCTTTTGAGACAAAGTCTCCTTCACGGAACGATCTCAATCATTGAGAAGATTCTGTTGAGATATATTATTATAAAACCAACATTATTTTGTTAATTACAATCCAGTCTTAAATATTGTCCGTGAGAAATATCCAATACTTACATCATCATTACCAAGTCCGGTTTGAGCTAAATTAATACAAAATGTGCATAGATATATTTGCCTCATCTGTAAAGATTAATAATTTCTACTTCATTTACTTTAAAAATTCGGAAACGAAAAGATTCATTTTTCCTCTAAAACAAGTGAAAGTTACAACCATGTCGGGCATGTCATCGATTTTATGCTCAAGAACATAATTTCTTATTTAGCAGTTAAGGAAATTTTCTGTGCATACGGAAAATCACAAGGAGGGGTTGAACCTACATACATACATAAATTCAAGCCATTTTCCCTTGGGAACATGCAGAAATTACAGAACTGCTCGAGTTACGTTTCTGGCACCCCTTTACCTCTATTCCTTTCACTAAAACATGGAAGAATCTAGTAACTAGAAAAGACAGACAGATAAAAATATTAATATTGGTTAAACTATCATCAATGTTACATATTATATCATAAATTAAGTATGTGGGTGCAGCTGACATTTATACAAAAAAGTTATGCACACAGCAGAACATTCACTATTCAAATGTAAAAAAATATTCGGTCCGTAAATCACAAAAAAAAATTGATTATATTGCATCACCATTTCAGCCAGGACCAAACTAAAAAATATAACGTGTTCGAAGTTCAAAAAAAATTACTAAAACAGCGTCTCATGCTTAAAATCAAAATCTATAACAAAACCGCTACAAAGTCGACGCTCTTCAAAGTTACATCTTATCAAGTTCATGACCTCGGCCTTGTAGGCTGTATGAAACATTATTGTTTTGACTTTTTATTCTATTCTTATCATTATTTATCTAAACGAAAGGGCCAAAACCGTTCTTATATCTCCTTATGGTCACATCTCGTCAAGTGTCAACGCTTTGTGTGGCTCCCTAAGGATCACACTCTCTCTAGCTACCGACATGCCGCCAGTTCAAGCTTCATCTATATACAACGATGTAATCCCTGCTTTAAACAGAAACATAACTGACTGCTATCTACTTAGTACACGTCTACAGACACGCGCCCTTCTTCTCAAAACTTGACATCCATAAATCCTTGATAAGTCTTACCTGTCACTGTCGTTTTCTTTTCAATAAAGCGAGACGGCAGATTTACAGAACGTTCCAATTACAGAGTTCTTACAGAGCATTTATGAAGAGTCCCAGTTTTTATTGCGCAAAAGTCTGAACGTCTAAAAAAGTTAATAATCATTTTATCCAGGACGGAGGCCAGCTTCGATATTAGTACTAAAGCGCTAAGTGGCTCCATCTACTACATATTTATCACAACTTTTGCTGCCAATCACAGAACGTACTTTAGTGTTTGTCTATAGTTTAGTATTATGTATAAAAGAGCAGGGATTGATATTAAGTTAATTACCTGCCGGCCCGAAACGTCCTTTGTCGGTCGGCTCGAACGGAGTTCATTGATTCCGTTTCTGCGCCCCCTTTGCTCCTATAACGCAAACCAACCTAAAAGACCCCCAGCCCAATCCAAAACAACCTCCTTTCCTGAACATCTTTGTACGGATAAAGGAGGCAGGGGAGCTCAGCCTACCTGGTCGTGCAACGCCAACATGTGTTTGTGGCATTGGCCTCTACGATTCGATACTGGAATTTGGGCTTTAATTGTGGGTCGTAAAGTGTATTTTAGGTCGTATTGCGAATGGAGATTTTTAGAAAATACTTTTTTTGCGTAAACTTGTCAAGAAAAAACGTAAGATATTAATTACATAATGTTGATGAACTTGTCGTTTGATATTTAAAAGTGATACATTCGTATATGGATCGAGAGGGCATCGTGGGCGGTCCGTGTTGCCTCTACTCCTTAGCACCCCAAAACAAGATGAACTCTGTTCAATGCGTCTGCATTAAGAGCTCTCTATTGACTCGCTCGTAAATCTAGACCTATAAAGCTTGTTTCACACGCTACAAGTTCACTCGTATTTATCATGGAATACCATAGCAATAAAAGAATAAAACCACCTTCTTTAGTAAGTTAGCAACGATACAAGCGACAAAACGATGAGATTAGAGGTGTATAATGAAATACGAGGAGTTACACAATCGTTAATGGTCGGAAGTACTCGTGACTGGAAAATATTATAAATATGTATTGGGGGAAAGAAAATTACATTACATAAGATGAGGTGTTCCGAGGTTTTCGGAGTTTAGAAGTTTCCGGTATTAATGTAATAATTGTTTTATTGGGAGACAGGGACACAGCATTGAAAGTCGGTGGTTCAGCAAAGACTCCATTGTGTGCTTCGTTTGTAGAACTTGTGCTTCTTCGAATGATTCGGAATCACTGCTGCTTGTCATATACGATTTCGTTTTATTTCACTGGTTTCTTGTTTCAGTTTTTAGATGGCTATCTAACTTATTTATCCTACCGGCTGCGCCATGTTATGTTGGGAGACAGGGACACACTGCTCAAAGGACCTTATTGATGCTTTTTGAATTCAACGTTCATCGTAGTAACAAAACCCTGCTTTGATGCCAAAGCTAATATTCATGAACTAGTTAACACACGCAACTTCGTCTGCGTCACAACTTTCATTACTGCGCAGCTCCTATTGATCTTAGCGTGATGATATATAGCCTATAGCCTTCCTCGATAAATGGGCTATCTAACACTGAAATAATTTTTCAAATCGGACCAATATTTCCTGAGATTAGCGCGTTCAAGCAAACAAACTAACAAAATCTTCAGCTTTATACTCGTATATTAGTATAGATAACAAAGTCAACTATTTAGAATCCTCAATAGAAATGCGAGAGAAATTAACATAGACCCATTAATTTACTTAACTATCGTCCGATCTACGTGTTTGTCGCTAAACATGGAGCAGCTATCAATTGCCAGCCGGCCGGAAGCCTACCTGAACTAAACAAAGGCGCACACGGACCTGCCTAACTGTTTTATAAATACCCTATTCTTATGCACTGACCTTGCGATGCCACTGCCTTCGAAATACACCACGTTTTATAGAAATAGAAGTATTATTAGAAGCGTTTGATGTGGAGGAATGAGCAAAGGAGCTAGGCCTAACAGAAGGCTCCGTTAATAGAACGTTAAAAGCCTGGCAATAACTGTGAAGATTGTACAAAGATAGCTAAAAGCTTCGGTAGGTAGGTACTTGATGAAACTAACGGAATATAAACAACATAGTTAATCACTTCATGATGATAATGAACTTAAGTATTAAGATATTTATTACATTGCAGGAATTAAAACAAACGAGTGTACTGGATAAATACTGTCTGGAAATCTTTTTTGAACTTCATTATACTGATCTTACTACTCTTTAGTAGTTCTAGATAGATCATTATAATGGAATAGAATAGAATACTAGGGGCAGATATATAAATGCATCATACGGCCTGTCCTACTGTACGGGGGCGAGTGTTGGCCAGCGCTAAGCAGACACACCCAGGAGCTTCGCGTCACGGAGATGAAGATGCTTAGGTGGATGAGTGGCGTAACGCGATCCGATCGCATACGCAACTCTTACATCCGGGGTAGTCTTGGTGTCCGTGACGTGGGGGAAAAACTGCAAGAGTGTCGTCTGCGATGGTATGGCCACATCATGCGCCGCCCTATGGAGTACGTTGGTCGGAGATGCATGAATATGGCTGTTCTTGGGGCTAGGTCCCGTGGTCGCCCTCGTAAGCGCTGGCTGGACGTCGTCAAATCCGACATGAGAGCCAATGGCCTGACTGAAAAGGATGTTCAAGATCGGGCAAAGTGGAGTAAGCTAAGTAGGAAGGCGGACCCTGGTAATAGCCGGGATTAACGCCAGGTGGAAGAGGTGGAAGAATAGAATACTCTTTATAACGTACATCATACATATAAGTTACAGAAAAAATTGATGAAGAAAACATTGCATAGGGTGACACAATGGGCGGCCTTATCGCTAAACGATTTAAATAACAAAACAAAAAAGACTCTCTTGGTGAGGTCAAATCGTTTTGATTAATTAAATATTAAATTCAAATCATCATCTGCCTAGCCTTTTCCCAACTACATTGGGGTCGGCTTCCAGTCAAACCGGATTCAGCTGAAGACCAGTGTTTTATGAGGAGCGGCTGTCTACCAGACCTCCACAACCCATTAACTGGGTAACACGGTACTTCTTGACAAGACTGGAGTCAGATTTACTGGTTTCTGACAATCCGTAACGCCTGCCAAAGATCTACAAATGATAGCTGGGACCAACGGCTTAACGTGCTTTCCGAGGCACGGAGGAAACTCGTTATGTTAAGATGGTCACCCATCCACAGACCAACCTTGGCAAGCGTTGCTTAACCTTAAAGATCGACCCGTGCGGCTGTTATTTTTTAGCCACGAGCTCCCCAAATTCAAATGATTTATTTTAATTAAACCCTTTACAGGCACTTTTAAATTTCCAAGTAGTCAGTCAGTCCGAAAGACTAAGATAGTTGCACATTCCTTAGGTCAGGTAGTATCTAGACACTCTTTTAAATCAGAAAGTGTTTAATTGAATGTCATAGCATTAAACCATAATTCAACAACAACTAAACAACACTAAAGCAGATCTTCTTCTTCTGTGGGCAGTAAGATCTAACGACCCCACACACCCTAGTGTCAGAGTTTCTAAACCGTCTCAAGGACCTCTGACATGGTTTATTTGACGACCGCCATTTGGCGGCCGGGACCACCGGCTTATACGAGCCTTCCGAAGCAGAGAATCATCTTTTTATCAGACAATCAGGTGATTCAAGCCTGCAATGTCCAAGCCAAACTGGAAACTAAAGCAGATGAAAACGAAAATAATTACAACACTAACAGCGATAATGCAAAAGCCTCAAACGCAAATAGAGATAAAACAATGCAAACAAATGAAGGGCTACCGGCAGAGTCGCAATTAGTCGCAAAGCATTACTCGCATCCACGCTTACGTAAATGTAGTGAGTTAAAAGTTGATAAAAATGCACTTTGTTGCGACAGCCTAGCCTGTCTGTCCTTCTTATCCTTCCATTACTTTGACTAATGTTCTCAATTTGGACGATTAAAAGTTTGATTCAAATGTTTTAGTTTGCTTTTAAAAAATAATTTGTTTCAGTTTAACGTGACTTTCAGGTTGCACTTTTTTGCTTGTTTTTTTTTTTTAATATGTTTATAGACAAAAACACACTGTACAAAGACAGACTTAATGCTGCCGGCATTTGAGGTAATGCAGAGACTATGGCAAATGCAATTTAAATGAAAAGACAAGTAGAAAAAATGCAAAAATAAATAAGTTTTAGATCCAAAATTAAGAATGTTGTCATTTAAAGATTAAGTAAAGCATTAAATTGACCTACTACAAACCATAGTCTTTAATACCAAAATTCAGGACAATCCAGAACAAAAAAGTAGATTTCATTCGTCTTGCAATCTGCGTTAACGCTATAAGCAAATCGTAACAATCCAATAGAGAAAATACATACATTGTATGGCTTTCACAAGGTACAGCCCAATAAACTGTCTACGTTCACATTTGCGTTGTGCAAACGCAATAGATTGCTCTTGTGTGCCTGTTAGCTGTTCCATGCACCCAGTGTTGTGTCGCCTGCAGGGCTGGTCGGCTGTCGCCATTCATCTGGATGTATTGATGGGCTGAATTGTAGTAAGGAGATGCTTTGGAAGGTTCACTACATGTGTTTAATGCTAAGCATATATTTATAAGACACTCGTGGTCCTTAGGAAACTTACTCCCGGGATAAAAAGTAGCCTATGTCCTTTCCCAGGCTCTAGACTATCTGTGTACCAACTTTCATTTAAATTCGTTCAGTAGTTTTATAGTGAAAGCGCGACAGATAGACAGACAGAGTTACTTTCGCATTTATAATATTAGTAAGGATAAGTAAGGAATTATTAAATGATGGAGAAAGAAATGAAGAAGAATTAAATTCGCAATTTGTGGTGGATTGTTTGGTGAGGTAAGCCCTTGATGACTATTTGGAACGATCCTATGACCGGTGATTACCTCTATGGTGAGATTTTTATAATCACCATCCGTAGCAAATATTATTTAGTGATCGCAATTTTTTATAATATAAAACTAGTAACAAAAAAAGTATATTGGGCTGTTCCGAAATTATACGTGCAAAACTGCGCAAGGGTGCGTCCCTGGTGCGTAGGGTGTGGGGCAGCACCAATGCGTCCTGGTGGTGATCGCGGATAGGATGGACAGCCAACCATACGGCACTGCTGTGATAGGCGTGTTGCCGTCAGCAGGGCCGGTTAGATTTATTTGTCGTTTTATTTTTATTTGTATTGTATTTTCTGTTTCTATATTTTGTCTGTATTGGTGTGTACTCCACATATGAGTTAATGTTGCTCGAAATAAATGTATTTTATTTTTAAAATTGTAATGTAATACGGTCTATATGCCTGAAAATATTCACACCATTCATACTATTGACATTCATCTAGTTATCAGATTTCGGGATTACTAGAAAATGCCACCGATGATCACACCGGCTTAACTTTGCTTTGTGTAAAACCAAACGTTGAGTTTATACAATTTTTATTAATTTTCTCTCGCATTGAGTGTGAGAGTGATCATTATTTATTTGAACGACATCTTGATGTGCCATTGTTTTCTTAAGTGATCAATGATCATGCAATTTAATTAACAGCAGGACAATATTTAATTAATCCTACGTTTCTATGAGACCTGAACTGCTTGGTTTAAATGAACAAATCAAATCAGCTCCGTATTCTGTTGGAGAATTTAGTCTGGTATGTTCATTGTTTTCATGAAATAAACAAGGTCCGTATGAATTCATAAATGACTCGAGTCATCATCATCTGCTTAGCCTTTTCCCAACTATATTGGGGTCGGCTTCTAGTCAAACCGGATTTAGCTGAATACCAGTATTTTACGCGGTGCGGCTGCCTACACAGACCTCCACAACCCATTAACTGGGTAACACCGGTACTTCATGGCAAGACTGGAGTCAGATTAACTGGCTTCTGACTATCCGTAACGACTGCCAATGATCTACAAATGACAGCCGTGCTTTCCAAGGCACGGAGGAGACTCAGTATGTTAAGATGGTCACCCATCCACAGACCAACCTTATTATCTAGCCACGAGCTCATCCATAAATGGCTCGAGTACTTTATCTAAAAGTGTCGGCGCCGTCGTCTCTTTCTCATGGTACCACTGATATTTCCCTTGACGTAAATATGTTATAGATTCTATAAAATATTGCGCCGCGTTCAAACTTACTCATTTGTACCGAATAAACTAATTAATACAGCGTTATATCTGTTCGCCTTGACTGCTAATCTCAATGACATGGTTTTAACTTAATAGGTAGGTACTACAGTTAATTAAAAGTAAATTAAAATGTAATTAAAATCACTTGTACCTATATTATTTTCGAATATTTGAATTCTCAAGTGGAAATATCATCAATTTGGGTTTTTTTTTGTTTTTGTTCTCCAAGTACTGTATCATTATCTGCCTCTTCTGTTCATCCCACATAATCGTTCTGGGATGAGCTATCTTTGTCTTTCTCATGTATTTTATGTTCCTCCTTCTCTTTTCACCGCGTCTCTCTTTACAGTACATCTATCCACCTTAATTTAGGTTTTACCGGATGTTTTATCTCTGTAACCTAAAAACATTATCATTTGCCAGACAGTGTGAAAGTATATTTACTGCAGGTTTGTCGATTAGATTATTATCCAGATTTGTTTGTTCGCTTACTAATGGTACTATCCGTCCTTTTTTTGGTGTCTACTACGTCATAAGCGACAGACAATGAATGGCCATCATCGATAAGTAAAACGATCCTTGTCGAAATAACTTCTTTCTGTGTGGAAAGCATTTGTTTGTGTGCGTCATTTTATTACAGAATGTGTGCGTTTGACGACTTGTATTAAATCTCTTTTGTACTTACGTGTGTACATCTTTGGGAGACGTACATTGCTGGTTCGTAACGGATGTTTCGTCTGCTTTCATTGTTTGTGCAGCGATGTACGTGTTACGATGTGGTCCAGTGGTATTGTTATCGCAGTCCCGTCGACCAGCTGTACGGTCGCGTTGGTAATCATATTCTGTTTCGTTTTCCTGCCGTGAGCTTGTAGCTCTTAGTTCGTTTTAATACGTCACAGCCAACATTGGACCAACATTTGTTAATGTGCTCCAATTCGCCTTACATTTGTGTTTTATAGTAGCATTAGAATTACAATTTTATTGTAATCGTGACTGTTATGTAATTGTTCGCTTGTCATTTAATCTGAGTGCAACCGTAGTTGTATTTGTACAATCTTATCTGTCAACGACTTTTAATGGCGTTGGTAGACATTTCGACGATGCAGCCTGTCGAAGAGTTTATTCAACTTTTAGCACAGATTGATCATGCGGTTGATATCATCTTTTATTCTGTAAAAAGTTTGTAAAAGGACTGCGCACATTTACATAACCTACATTTACTTCTACGTAAATATCCGCCATTGTGATCGTCGTCACGTGAATTTAAGTCATGACTTCCGAAGGTCATCGTAACCTGGTCATAGTTCTAGGGATAACCTGTTCCCATAAATATGGCAGCCCTAGCCCGGTGGGTGTAATTTGTAAGGGTGTGACCACACGGTGATAACTGCCGACGCAACCCCTCGCAGGTACGAGTGTGCGACATGATAAGACTACTTATGTCCAGTTTTTTGGAGATAAAACTACTATTATGTTGTCGTGCTGTTCTTTTGTGTTCGTCTTAGAGATCATAGAAATACAGAATACAATTCAATTTTGAGAAATAATGTCATGTTTAAATTCTACTTCAGTTAGTCACGATAATTCTATAAGTAGTTTTTATTTCTTTGTTTCAATTATAGTGGCTCAAAATAAAGATGTTTACGAATGAGACTTCGTCGTGAATCTGCGCTCTTCAAAACTTTTCTGACGGTTATTTTTTAATAGAAATCAATTTCTGTTTCAATAGATATAACCAGGAAAGTTTGATTTATTTTCATTATAAAATTATTAAAAAAATCTAAAACACCAGAACGGAACATAAAACTTTATCACAGCTAAAATCTTAACTTCATTATACGGGCCCATTCATAATTTGTTCCCACCAAAAGCGTATAAAATTGTTTACACTTCATTCAATATCAGTGTGCAGTAATATTGAGGACCCCTGGTTAATGGCAGGGGTACCCAGCCCGGGGGGAAGACGGAATAAAAATATTCGCCGAACGTCTAAGCTATAAAACTGGAAGAGGGCGTTGCAAATGCCAATAAAGTTGATATTCAGGACTTTTGCATTTGCCTAGATGTGACTTATGTATTAGAAATATTATAAACTAGTTTCTGCCAGCGGGTTCGCCCTCATGACTTCATCCTCATCGATTTTTTTTCCAAGGGAACTTTAGCACCCCGGCTAAATCGCAACTATGCTCCATCTTCGACCGCATCATCGCTTACCATCAGGTGAGATATTGGTCAAACGTGAGCCGAACAAAAGTAAAAAAATAATAAAAAAAAATGTCGCGACATATATTTTTTACAAAAATTCAACGAATTTTGTTCAGCGGATTTGTTTTGAAAAGTAAAAAACAGACAGACTGACTACTTTCGCATAGAAGATAGGAATGTATGCCGCTCCTTAAGAAATACAATTAGAATAGTAGGTACTTATATTTATAAATTCATAATATATCATGCTGGTTTTCTCTCGACTCCCTTCAAGAACTCGGATACTACGATCCTCAATTCATGAATGTAACTGCAGTACAATATTGACTAGTAGGAAAGGAAATCAATAAATCGTAGCTACGGAATAACACGCTAGTCTTATAAAACCTTGAAAAAAGGGTTAAATATTGAACGGTGCTTGGCTTGTCGACGACGCCCTGTAGACTAACTAGAAAGAAAAATATAGTTTTACACGTGACTGATGACCAGCTAGTCTATTCTGTAAATAACCATTTCGATATCGAGCTTCACCTGAGTGACAAACCTCACAAAGTGAGCTATATTGCACACAACATAAAGGTCTTACGTTTGTCGTAATTTGATACTCACCTCGGATTCCGCTCTCGAGACACGAAAATGTTGTTACAGAATAGGGGTACTGGTCTTATTCAGGGTGATTTCATTGGAAATATTTGAAAGAGTAGACATACTCCTAAATATGACCTAGACTAAAGTCACGAGTAAACTCATCACTTATTTAAAAAAAAATATGACCAACTGTCATAGAAAAATATTGAACACTTTTTTTGCTTATCATTAAAAATCGGTCTTAGGAGCTTGTGACGTCACACCATAGAATGTACTGGTGAGGGTCGCGGGTAGACGATGAATCCCACCCTTGAAAAAAAAAAAAAAAAAAAGGGTAGACGATGGATGCGAGACGCACAGGACCGGTTGTTGTGGCGACGCTAGGTGGAGGCCTATGTCCAGCAGTGGACGTCTTTTGGCTGATATGATGATGATGATACAAGTCATCATCTGCCTAGCTTTTTCCCAACTATATTGGGGTCGGCTTCCAGTGACGCCGGATTTAGCTGAATACCAGTATTTTACGAGGAGCGGCTGCCTACCAGACCTCCACAACCCATTAACTGGGTAACACGGTACTTCATGGCAAGACTGGAGTCAGATTTACTGGCTTCTGACTATCCGTAACGACTGCCAAAGATCTACAAATGACGGCCGGGACCAACGGCTTAGCGTGCTTTCCGAGGCACGGAGGCGACCTTGGCAAGCGTTGCTTTACCTTGAAGATCGACCCGTGTGGCTGTTATTATCTAGCCACGAGCTCCTCTCGCCACGAGCTCCTCCCGCCACGAGCTCCTCTCGCCACGAGCTCCTCTCGCCACGAGCTCTTCTCGCCACGAGCTCCTCTCGCCACGAGCTCCTCTCGCCACGAGCTCCTCTCGCCACGAGCTCCTCTCGCCACGAGCTCCTCTATGATGATGACAAAAGTGACAGTTATAAAAAAATATTACAGCCTGTTACAATCCCGAGGTTAAAGCCCTTCTTCGTACACAGAGTAGGCTCGAGTAAAGAAGGCGACATACGCCAGTGACCTTGAGGGAACAAAATGCGCACTCGTTTAACAGTTACACCCGCACGGCTTAAAATTCAGTAGTTTTTTGTACTTTCCTTATTATTCTATGACATTAAAAAAAAATATCGAGATAGTGCAAATTCCATTAAAATACGCCCGCCGGTTTTGGTCCGATTTTCGTTTTTATGTCCGTGTTAGACATAACTTTACAAATTACACTATGTTGAACGAATAAAACTTAAAATGTTTATATGAAATTATTAAAAAAATAATCTTATGTAACAAGTATTTTTTTTCCAAAAAAATACGACTAGCCGTCAGGGGCGTATTTACCCTAGGGCCATCCGGGCTATGGCATGGGGTGCCTGGCAGTTGACTGGACTATACAGCGACAACTACCTAAGTAACAAAATGTAAATAAATTTATCCACCTCAAAAAAATGTAGACATTATTCTGGGACTTCTGGGGCGGCGAAACTTATTGGCCCGGGGCGCTAAATTTCAAAATACGCCCCTGCTAGCCGTTTAGACGTGATTCTCATTTTGTAATCAGCTACTGTGACATATCTGCGCCTTAACCACCACGCTTGATCAATAAGGATTGGAGATTTCAGACTCATAGTAAATATACAAGGCGAATATCCCCTAATAACAGACTTTCTGTCACAATTTAAATTTTGAACGAAAGTCCTAATCCATTGCTGCATAATATCGGTGCAAACTCATCTGTGTATAACATTATAGAACACATTACGTTATATACAATATAGGTACATAGTACATACCTTATATTGAGGAGCTCGTGGCTAAATAATAACAGCTGCACGGGTCGATATTTAAGGTTAAGCAACGCTTGACAATGTTGGTCTGTGGATGGGTAACCATCTTAACATAACGAGTTTCCTCCGTGCCTCGGAAAGCACGTTAAGCCGTTGTCCCGGCTGTCATTTGTAGATCTTTGGCAGTTGTTACGGGTTGTCAGCAGTAAATCTTGCTCCAGTCTTGCCAAGAAGTACCGTGTTACCCAGTTAATGGGTTGTGGAGGTCTGGTAGGCAGCCGCTCCACATAAAACACTGGTATTCAGCTGAATCCGGTTTGACTGGAAGCCGATCCCAATATATAGTTGGGAAAAGGCTAGGCAGATGATGATCAAAGTCATGATTATAATGTGACTAGTAGTAGCCCAAAACTACTTTATATTGCCGAGCAGATGAATTCCGAACGATGATACCCGACCGGAATGTTGGAAACTCCATAAGATTATAAAATATCTTGAAAGAATATGAACTCTAGATATATTGTGAACAGAAAAGATCACTTGAAATATAACTTATTCCATCTAAATTCGAAAGTTCACGTCGAACAGAGCGAATTTTTAAAGTGAGCGTGAATGGCCAAATCTGAAATTATGAGGAATATCAAAAAACACCCATATCAAATATAGGTACTAACTAATATTTATAATCTCAAACATACTAAAAATCGGTCAAGAGCGAGTAAGACTCGTACACGAAGGGTTCCGTACCATAAACCTTAATTTTTGTATTTGTTGTTATAGCGCCAATAAAATACACAATCTGTGAAAATTTCAACTGTCTATCTATAACGTTTCTTGAGATACAGCCCGCTGACAGACAGACGGACGGACGGACAGCGGAGGCTTTGTAATAGGGTTCCGTTGGATACCCTTTGGGTACGGAACCCTAAAAATTCTACCATGCGCTTAAATACTTCGTTATCGAAAAGAGCCCCTATAACTTTATGTTTCTAGGGATTCGATTCTAACTCAAGTGAGCCAACGAGTCAATAAACCATTAGTAATCTATACCAATATTATCAAGCAAAACAGTTTGTTTGTTTGTTTGTTTGTTTGCTTGCTTGAACGTGCGCTAATCTCGGGAACTACTGTACCAATAAAAAAAAATCTTTTAGTGTTGGATAGCCTATTTATCGAGGAAGGCTATAGGCTAAATCATCACGCTAAGACCAAAAGGAGCGAAGCAGACGAAGTTGCGCGGGTCAACCAGTAAGGTTATAAAGCTGTAGAGTTTGTTTGTTTGATCGGTTGAACACGCTGATCTCAGGAATTACTTCTGGTTTGAATTGAAAAATTATTCTAGTTTTGGTTAGCCCATTTATCGAGGAAGGCTATATGCTATATAACATCACGCTACGACTACTAGGAGTGGAGCATAAATGAAAAATGTGACGCAGACGAAGTTGCGCGGGTCGGCCAGTAAATAATAAAAGTAATTTTTGGTCTCTACAACTTGGCAGCACATAAATCAGATAAAAGCCACTTTAGTGATGGAATAGCACTTAATTTGAGTGAAACCTAAGTAATCAGCTAGTCTATTCTGTAAATAACCATTTCGATATCGAGCTTCACCTGAGTGACAAACCTCACAAAGTGAGCTTTATTGCACACAATATAAAGGTTTTACGTTTGACGTAAATTGATACTAACCTCGGATTCCGCTCTCGAGATACGAAAATGTTGTTCCAGAATAGGGGTACTGGTCTTATTCAGGGTGACTTCATTGGAAATATTTTAAGGAGTAGACATACTCCTAAATATGGTCTAGACTAGAGTCAAGAGCAAACTCATCACTGATTAAAAATAAAATATGACCAACTTTCATAGCAAAATATTGAACACTTTTTTGCTTATTATTAAAAATTGTTCTTAGGAGCTTGTTACGTCACACTTAGGTAAAAAGTGTAGGTACCAAGGCGTGACCTCACGCGCAACGCAATATATTGTCTTAATTAACCGACTTATATTTTTGGTAATCTAACTGACTGAAATATAGTTTTTAGGGTTTCGAACCCAATGGTTAACTAACCGAACCCTATTACCAAGCTTCCGCCACTCGTCCAGCCATCCGTCCGTCCGTCCGTCTGTCCGTCCGTCTGTCCGTCCGTCTGTCTGTCAGCGGGCTGTATCTCAAGAACAATAATAACATAATGACAGTTGAAATTTACGCAGATTATGTATTTCTATTGCCTCTATTTCAACAAATAATAAAAAATAAGGTTTATGGTACGAAACCCTTCGTGTGCGAGTCCGACTCGCAATTGGCCAGTTTTTAGTCATATGTTATCTACCCCATAAATAATAATAAAAAATACAGTCCTATTACAGCTGGAACAATTTTGTGAAAAAGGGTTGTCGCATTGTCGCTTCGCGCCTATTCGAATCTATAAAGGTGCCTGACCCAAGTTACCTAGCTACACTATAGATCAATATTAATGGGTCACCTTCCAGAGAGAAAGATTAAGGGACTCTGATAGAGCTTACATAAATCATAGGATGATTAATAGTACAAGCCTGCGATCACGTAGACATTTAAAGAATAATATAACAGCAGTTTGTTGCACAATATTAATTAAGTGATTTATGTTGGAACCATAAAGTAGAAGTTGGTTGTAGTGGCTGTAAGTACGATAGGAGTTATTTTGTGTTTAGGGTCTGTTTTGATCCGACTGCGCCAGGATGAGGGTTTTATCCTACGTGCTAGAAGGAGGTTATGTTTTGAGTCTATGTATATATGTATATTTCCTTGGCATGCTCTTTAGCCTAAACGTCTTGATGGATGTAGTTTAAGAGGTGTCGTTCGTCATTGTGAGTGACACTGGGTATATCTGCCGATTTTTGGTCTACAAAAAAAACCTTGCTAAAAAATATAGGGCTCGCGGGGACGATGACAAAAGTATAACTCACTTAAATGTAGGAAACAAAAAATATCTTGGTGACATCAAATCAATGTGTGTGTGTGTGTGTGTGTGTGAATGTGACCAACTGCATCAAACTGCTTGAAAAGTAACTTGTTTGGAACTATTTAGTCGTTTTTGACGCGCGGGTTTTTTGACACAAGTAATTTTATTTATCACTTACGGAGCCGAAACGCGGTGGACACTCACGGTATGGCTAGTCCATAAATTCAAGGTCGCTCAGCGAGCTATGGACTTCCATAGCTCGCTGAGCGACCGAGAACCAAAGTTGTGGACTCACGGAATAAGCAACCTGAAGTGACAATGCCGGCGATATTAGCCGATGACCTTTGAGGTAGACGAGTTCTTGAGTAGAGATCGCGAATCGGCAAACGTAAGGTGGGACGTCCTCAGGCTAGGTGGAGCGACGATCTTCGCAGGGTGGCTGGGCGCAATGGCTGGAAAAGCAATAACTGCACAATTACGTTCTAATGGTAGGTCACTGATCGATGGAACTGTCAAAATTTTAGCAGATTACCGCATACGTCTGTCATTCATTTGTCACTAGGTACGAGATTACCATTTTATGCCATTTCTTTCAGTGGAGTGTCAGTGGTTGATCATTGGAAAGTCATAATGACGCTATTATGTTAGTAGATTACTAAACTTGTCAAAATCAACAATTATGAGATCAGTGATCGACCATTCTGACACTATTGTAATAGCAGACTTGGGGCCCTGGTAGCGGCTGGGTGAGAGTTGCCGAAGATCGAGCCAAATGGCGTGCACTTGGAGAGGCCTATGTCCAGCAGTGGACTGTCACAGTCTGATGATGAATTTTATTTTATCTAAAAAAATAATATTTTATTATTGTTCTAGATTGTACCTTTTATTTCTGAGGTCCTTTCCGTATATCAGATTTGTGTGTCTTAGTTAATACTATTGGTCGATATTCCGTCTAGTCGTACCTAGCGCTTCTCTTCCACATTTATTATGCGCACAGCTAAGGTGTGGAACTCTCTGCCGGCGTCTGTGTTCTCTTTCACATATTACCCGTCTGCCTTCAACGCAAGAGTGAACAGGCATCTTCTGGGCACACTCGCTTCATCACAGACCTTATCCATTGCTTTCCATCAGGCGTGATTGTGGTCAAGAGCAAGCCCATTCCTAAATAAAAATAAATAAATACTACACGTACATCAATTTCATGTGCTTTTCATTTTGTGCAGTAGTTTTAAGACCCACGAATGTATATGTATAACGTTATATGTAAGTATGATACATAGTAAGATAGGTATAATTCTTTTATTTATTGTTGTTTAAAGGTATTTATTTTGATTTAAATATTTATACATTTTTTATATGGATTTTATTAAGGATTAATAATGTTTGTTTTAGTATTATTATGGGTATTTATGTACCTGGTATTTTATAATAATCAAGTTATTTAGGTTACATAACGTATTTATTTTTTTATCGAGTTTTAAGGAAGTCCTTACATAAGATTTTTTTTATTTTTTAAGATTATTATAAGTTTACAGTACCTAATGAGAGAAAGGTGGTGGCTTATGCTGCACACTGCTCAACATTTGTTGAGCCCGCTCCTTTTCCCACGCCGTTATTTAAAAATAATTCTTTGTTTTGTTTATAATATTATGGCTTTAGTGTTGGCAATTAATGTTTCTTACTTCTTTTCTTAAACACTCCTTATTGTACCTATCTACACCATAAAAATTACAATATGGGCAAAAACTAACAGAGTATATCAAATGATATTCGCTAAAAGTGTATCTTTTACAGAGAAGAATTTCAAACTTAAACAGTTACCGGCTTTAGAGCTTCTGAAAAATCAAGATAAGTCCAACCACAAGCGTTATTAAACGCTCACAATCAGCTCTGATTCATCCACCAAGCATTTGTCGTTGATAACTTCAGATACAGAAATCCCTGATTTTTAACAATAAACAGATTACTACTATACAGAGCGTTTCAAAGGGAGCTAGGAGTGAGAAAATAATTTCAGATAAACATACAGAACATCATCTGCCTAGCCTTTTCCCAACTATATTGGGGTCGGCTTCCAGTCAAACCGGAAAAAAAAACATACAGAACGGCAACAAAAAAATTTGAAACACCCTGTATTGCGTTACGAACTTAAAACTACAACCTGAAAAATCGAGATAAGTCTCCACCAGATGCGTTTAAAAGTTCACAATCAACGCTGATTCATCCATCAAGCATTTGTCGCTGATCGATTGTTTTAAATAAACAGATTACTATATAAAGCGAGCAGAGGGTCTGAAAGAGAGCTTGGAGTGCTCCGCTCCTATTGGTCTTAGCGTGATGATATATAGCCTTCCTCGATAAATGGGCTATCTAACACTGAAAGAATTCTCCAGTAGTTCCTGAGATTAGCGCGTTCAAGCAAACAAACATGATGACAAAGATATTTAGAAATATTCTACATCGTTACAAACTTATATAAAATTACAACGTCTACAACACATACCAGCTCTAGAGCTTCTGAAAAATCGAGATAAGTCTCAACCAGATACATTTAAACGACCATGAGGTTTATCAATCTATACTCGCTGGCAACTGTAGTTAAAAAAAATAATAAAAACTGAAAAAAAAACAAGTTTTCAACTTATTTTTTTAAGTTGTTAACTAACAAGCAAGCAAGTTATAAGTAAAACTTTAGTTAACAACTAAAAAAATAAATTAGAAACTTGTTCTTTTAATGTTTCCATACATTTTTTAAACTACAATCGCTAGCGAGTGTAGACTCATGGTAGACGTACTGCTAGTCTATTCTGTAAGTAACCATTTCGATATCGAGCTTCACCTGATAGCTCACAAAGTGAACTTTATTCCACACAACATACTTATCTTTGTACTCACTTCGGATTCCACTGTCGAGACTCGAAAATTTTGTTACAGAATAGGGGACAGCTCTGATTCATCCACCAAGTATTTCTCGTCGATAACTCATCTACACATGCATGTCCTTTATTTTTTTACAATAAACAGATTACTAACAATATAGAGCGCGCAGAGCGTCTCAAAGGGAGCTTGGAGTGGGGTCTCCGCTAGTATAAATATTCAACGGAGGTTACCGGCGGCCGAGCGAGGTGAGCCACCCTTGATATAAAGTTAAAATAGGCTTCACATTGACGCACTCCAAACTGATGTTAACGTATTATATAAGACACATTTTTACGAACAATATTGTATTGGTATTCTTCATCATCTGCCTAGCCTTTTCCCAACTATATTGGGGTCGGCTTCCAGTTAAAGCGGATTTAGCTGAATACCAGTATTTTACAAAGAGCGGCTGCCTACCAGACCTTCACAACCTAGTAACTGGGTAACACGGTACTTCATGGCAAGACTGGAGAGTCAGATTAACTGGCTTCTGATTATCCGTAACGACTGCCAAAGATCTACCAATGACAGCCGGGACCAACGGCTTAACGTGCTTTCCGAGGCACGGAGGAATATGTTATATGTTAAGATGGTCACCCATCCACAGGACAACCTTGGCAAGCGTTGCTTAACCTTCAAGATCGACCCGTGCGGCTGTTATTATCTAGCCACGAGCTCCTCAATCCTAACTAATTTTACTATCAAATATTAAAATACAACGTGTAACACAGTAAACGCAATCCCTGTTAGGGACATTATGATCAACTTTCACTGTTGGACCAATCAGGAAATCGCGAAAAAAAAATCAGCTGTTCAGTACATTTTGTCGAGTTGCGCTCACATATAAATGTATGGGGGAGACGATTTTTTTTCTCGATTTCAGTGTCGGTCCAATAGTGAAAGTTCTTCATAATGATCAGTAAAATGACCCCTTAAGAGGAATTGTGTGTATTCTGTTATAGGTTTAATATAAAACCGTTCCGTTACTGAGGGATTTATTGAGTGACTGACAAACAAAGTACAACCGAAACTATCGGTCGTATACAGCTGAAATTTTGCATATAGCTTCCTTGTAGGGGAGCACTAAGAGAGGATTTCCCGATATTCCCACAGGAACGGGGAAAAAATGGAATATTCGCGTACGACGTCGCGGAAAAAAGCTAGTCTTATCTTATCTTATACTAATATATAAAGCTGAAGAGTTTGTTTGTTAGTTTGCTTGCTTGAACGCGCTAATCTCAGGAACTACTGGACCGATTTGAAAAATTATTTCAGTGGACTATCTGACAGTAGTTCCTGAGATTAGCGCGTTCAAGTAAACAAACAAACTCTTCAGCTTTATATATTAGTATAGAGTATAGATGGGTTTGCTCTTGGCTCTAGTCTATGTCAGAGATGACAGAGACAAAGACTACGATGGAGCGAGCCTATCCAGAAGGAGCCTGTTCACTAATCATTACTAATAAAAACACACAGCCGAAAGCTACGGTCGTAGGGAGCTGAAATCTTGGCATGTAGCTTCCCTACGTAGGGGAGCACTAAGAGAGGATTTCCCGACATTCCTACGGTAACGGGATATGCGCGAACGAAGTCGCGGGCAAAACTAGTAATAAATATTATAATTCCGGAAGTTTGGATGGATGGATGTTTGTTACTCAATAAAGCCAGAACGGCTGGACTGAACTTGATGAAATTTGCGGCGGAGACGCGGGCGGCAAGTAGTGAAATATACAGTCATACCTTTATTGTCAATCACTACGTCCATTGGTGAAACGCGAATGAAAATCCTTACAGTATTTTTTGATTTTATCGCGTTCAGAAATACAGACAGATGCGGGGCGAAAGGGCATTGTTTTATACTCGTAATAATTATGTAGTGGTGATAGTAATATGATAGTGATGTAGCAAGCAGTGATAGTGATGATAAAAAACAGGCATTCAAACTTGGCAGTCCATATTGCTTGAACTTTGAACTTTATAATAGTAATAAGCGAGTGAGTAATATATTACATATTTCCATCTTGTTGATGCCAACCGTACCGAGGGAAAGGTTACCTAAGGTGTGAGATTTTCGCGTGGGCTGTACCTATTAGCTCGCTCTTCTCTACCTCTGTATAAATAAATATTAATATTAAAAACACTTTATTGGTAACATTTTTGTGTAAAAAAAGGTTTTTCATTTTCACGAGTTGAATGAAACTGGAAATGCTTGATAAGATAACAGCTAGTCTATTCTGTAAGTAGCCATTTCGATATAGAGCTTCACCTGAGTGACAAAGCTCACAAAATGAACTTTATTGCACACAACATTAAGGTCTTATCTTTATACTCACCTCGAATTCCGCTGTCGAGACTCGAAAATGTTGTTGCAGAATAGCACTACTGTTCAGTGCGATTCTTTAAACATGTCCAAGTGAAAACTGAGGCGAATTGAATAACAAAACAAGTGAGCTGTCAAACCATACAAACAAGATGGAATGACAGCTTACTTAGTCTTGTCGTTCACTCCTTGGGCCTCAAGTCTGCTATTTTTCATAAATTCTTCATTCCAACACGATCCCATTGTCATCATCTGCCTAGCCTTTTCCCAACTATATTGGGGTCGGCTTCCAGTCAAACCGGATTTAGCTGAATACCAGTATTTTATGCGGAGCGGCTGCCTACCTGTCTTCCACAACCCATTAACTAGGTAACACAGTACTTAATGGCAAGGCTGGAGTCAGATTTACTGGCTTCTGACTATCCGTAACGACTGCCAAAGATCTACAAATAACAGCCGGGACCAACGGCTTAACGTGCTTTCCGAGGCACGGAGGAAACTCGCTATATTAAGATGGTCATCCATCAACAGTCCAACCTTGGCAAGCATTGCTTAACATTGTAGATCGACCCGTGCGGCTTTTATTATCTAGCCACGAGCACCCCACGTCACGCGTAGTATTTCATACAACATTTCCGAAAAATCACTCAAATCAGTAGACTTACTTAAACCTTTTTCGAAAAAAACTGGCCAAGTGCGAGTTGGACACGCGTGCAAAGGGTTCCGAACCAATTTAATTATTTTCACATATTATTTACACACTGTAGACTTCTTGTAGGTTTTCCTGTAATCTTTTGGTGTAGAAGTATTATCTGCATTTTTTTTTTCAAAATTTCAGGTTCAGTATTTTTGAAGGTAAGGGGGAGAATGGTCTTTTTTGGTTTGATTTCTTGATCAACTTTAAAACTATTTATTTTAAAATTATGAAAAAATATAATTAAATCCCCGACAGTAAACGCTTTAATTTGATATGTCATAAGATTTTTTTTTATTTTCTAGTTTGTCACCCAAATGTGACACCCATATTAAAAAATATTTATTTACGTAATGCGTCCGTGTTTGGGTTACAGAAGTCCATATGTATATCAAATTTTAACATAATCGGTCTAGCAGATCCGGAGAAAACTGGCTGTGACAGACAGACAGACAGACAGACACCTGAATGGTTGGGAATGTGTGGCGGGCTTATCCCAAAAAAAAAGTTCGGAACCCTAAAAAACCTTAACTATTTAGACACGCTTACGCAAGATACTTGCGCAAGCGTATCAAAGTTTCAGTATATAACTGGTTCATTAATTTCCAAGAATAAGGACTTGCGAGATCGTTGAAAATATTGTGAGTAAACACTCTTTACAAATAACAATATTGATGTTGGGGTAGTCTTGTTTCCCTTTTTAATGTTTCGCAAAAATATACCTTGCTTTTGCCTTCGGCTTTCCCAACGTTTGAGTACCAATAGCCTAGCTATGTACTGTCTCCAGGGTCCCATTTGTTGGGGATTTTTTTCGAAAGAGTCACCTTGCCTCTGGAACGCAAATGGCACTAGGAGGAATACGGATGGGTTTTAGTCAGTAAGAGTCTGACACTCCTTTTTGATCCGCATAAACGTATCAAGTTTATTAAATAAGGGTACATTAAGGTGGATGCTCCAGGGTAGCCCGCGAAATTCAAATATTTTTATGTTTTTTGCAATTTGCCGGTCAGTGTGAATCTGTATGTGGACCAAATGCGATCTGCGACCGTAACGCGTATTTATCTAAAGAATTATAACCATTTTGATCATCAATATAGCCCTCTAAGTTCATGTAGTTCGAAAGAATGATTATTTCTGAAATATTCTATCTTTCGAACTACATGAACTTTTAGCATTTGGTCCACATACAGCTTCACACTGACCGGCAAATTGCAAAAAACATAAAAATATTTGAATTTCGCGGGCTACCCTGGAGCATTCACCTTAATTTCCAAGAATAAGGACTTGCGAGATCAGTGAGAATACTGTATGTAAACACTCTTAACAAATATAACATGTTGGGGTAGTATTGCTGTCATTCCTTTTTAATTTTTCGCTAAAATATACAGAAACTGGCTTTTTCGCGGCTTTCAACGCGTTAAAGTAGCCAATGAACTGTATCTGGTGGCGGAATTTGTTCTGCCGGGAATGCAGAAATTGTTCCTAAGAGTCACCGTAGCCCTGGAACGCAAAGGGCAATAAATATAGGAAAAACACGGATGGGTTTCAGTCAGTAAGAGTCTGACACTCCCTTCCGCTCCGCCTAGAGCGAAGGTGTCATTTGATGATTTGTCATTTATGATTCATTTAGGCACTTGTCTCACCGCCGGTGATCAGCGAGTAGCAAGCAAAGCTTGATACTCGAAACGAGTTGGCGAGCAGCGAGTGAAAAGTTTCGGCCTAGGCCAAGTTTCAGCGAGTGGATAGTTTTGACCTCGCTTACTCGCAATACACGCTCCGGCCCGCACATTAGGTACAAATTACCGCTGGTTGGTAAATTCTGATCGCCAAGCGAGTATCGAGCAAGTGTCGCTGAGCGAGTACAATCTGTGATAGCTCTTGTCGCTGCGGTCAACTAGTGGTAAGAGCTGCTCGGCGGCAGTGTGAACAGCCAGCTATCGACTATGAATGTATGTGTCTCTTTTACTCACACGAGATCTATATCTTTTTTATTTTTATTCTTGTTCCGTTCCGCAGCGAGCAAATAGTCGATAGCCAATCGCTTCCTCGCCGGCGCGCGGTGAGACGAGTGCCCTATCTTTGTACCAAAATTCAATGATTTAAGCGTGAAAATGTAACAAACCCACTTTCATATTAATGTTAGTATCAGTTAGGATGTTCTCCACGCTTCGTTCGCAGAACCAGAAAGTCGAACTCCTGTAATTACAATATAACTTCTCCACACGTTACCCACTAACCGCTAAATTCCACGTATTGTGAACTCCGACGTTGATCGTTTCAGTGACTCGAATTTGCCAATCATGTTTCAAATTAACTTAATGTAGAATGCTGATATCGCCCGTTACGTGGACATTGCATAAACAGCCAATAACGGTGATGTAAGCTACAAAATACAATTAATTCAGTGGAAAGTAGCAAGCGGAACAAAGAGGATTTTTTGATGGTTTTGGAAAATGGTTACATTATTTTACTTAATACATAAATCATCATTATTATCACAATCATCAGCAGTCGGATTCCATATAATCCATTCCTTATACCTATCTTATTAAAGATAATGAAAAAATAATAATTGAAAAATGAATAAATTAAGTTTACAATGACAGCTAACAAATCGCTGGCTCACTATTATAATGTTTATTTTTACAACTTTAGGGATTCTTATCTCAGAGAGTACAAACTCGCTGAGATAAGAACGCTATTTATAAATAGATTCAAAACACTTAGTAACAGGTTAGTCTATTACCCTTTGGGAACGGAACCTTAAATAGAATGGCAGAATCTACAGCTAGCTCTTTAAAATACACGCTATATTTTCTCATAACCACTCAATCACAAACTAAAAAGGCTTTTATACATTAAAATGGTTCTTTTAAAACCCAGCATCCAGAAAAAAATATCACTCATAATGTAACAGAAACGATCTCACAATCGCGCACAATATACCTCCCCTAGTTCGTAAAAATGATTTGGTGTGGGACAAAGCATTTGTCGACGACAGTACAGACAGCACATCAAGCTGCCCGAAACTGTCAAATTTACCCAATAAACCTTGAAACTAATCGCTCTAGCCATAAAGTTGAAAATCCAATAAAGAAATTTGACAGATTGTTGTAGCTTACCTCGAACCTCGGGATAAGTTTTGTCAAACATATCGAATAAGTAAACACTCCGGGCGTATTGTGTTTAAAAGTTATTTATCGGTTGAGTTTTAAGCTGATTAAAACATTAACTACACGTGGATTTATTACTCTGTTTATGTAGTAAGAGAGTTGATTTTGATTGAGGAATTTCGCATCATCAAATCGGGCTATGTAGATGTAGAATAAGGGTGCCTTTCAACGGAGCGGAGAAACAGAGAAATTTTAACCAATGGAATTGCATCAAATCACCACACCACGTGACTCACTGACATTTTGACTGATTGGTTAAAAAAGATCCGTTCCTCTGCTCCGCTGCAATGGACAGTCCCTTAAGACGCAACGCGACAATGCGACATCGATGCTATGATGTTCCATAGAATTTGTTTTAAGCCTTCAAATAATTGTAACTAGTTACCCGCTCTGGCTTCGTTCGGGCGCAATAAACTCAAACCTTGCTCGTTTATTACTGTTTCTATTATTAGTGACGGTATCAATATCCGTTCCGTGATTTAGAAGAAGTAAGCGGTGAAACAGAAAGAGACAGACAGTGACTTTGTTTACCATTTAAGATATAATAGAGTAGATGTTGCCGTACCGTCTTCGTATTGTCACGTCGCACCTGTGTTCGGGAGTCTTTCTACCAACAAAAATAATACAGTGACCAATCTCAATATACACAGTTTGAGGAAAAAAAGAGATATTTGACAAATTGAGTAAGAAGGATGTATACTGTGTGAACTGTGTCCCTATTTTTTCCTTTTTTGATTAATAGTTGCCAAATTTGTACACTAGGGCTCTGTTGAAAGCGATTTATCTGACAATTAAGAGCCTTTTTTTAGGGTTCTACTGCTTATATGGTTTAAAAATTATCAAAAAGGAAAACATAGGGACACAGTATATATCCATCTTGTTCTGTATGTGAAATATCTTTTAAATCGATCTAATATTGGAGAAGAAAACAGGCAAGAGCCAAACCTCGAATTATTAAGTCTTGCCGCCCATGTTTCCTCTTAACAAACTGTTAAAAGTGGTCCAAAAGTAACTCTATTCATCTTTTTTAAATTTTGACCACGGATGATAGACAAATCAACATTATAAGAGTACACAAACCACATAATATGTTATTTAAGTTTTCCCGTAGACATTTGTATGCGTAGGTAGAAATAGTATTCCCACCATGAGGGTTTTCGGGGCAATTTACTCCACCAGTTGGCGCAACATAGGCGAGAGGTCCTCTTCATTGAAAAAGTGACTTTGACATTAAGGCTTGTATTCATACCAATGACCTTGTGCATTTGAACGAGGCTAACTATCCCTCTACGCGCCACCTCGCTACCCGCATTTTGAATTTTTAATAATAAAAATAAAAACATGTTTTTAAAAAGTAACAAAACCAATTATTTTCGATTGTATTGAAAAGCAGTAAATATTATTTTTACTCTTTTGATAAAAAATAGGGAGTAAAATTGAAATAAGCAAATATGCTCATAAAATAAATACTACTGAACCAAACTGAAGCAAATTTCCTCGGAGAACCTCGGAGTAATCGGTATTCATACATAAAAAAAATACCCACCGAATTAAGAACCCCCTCCTTTTTTGAAGTCGGTTAAAAATGGTTTCATCCCAACGATTTGGAGGTGATTTGGTCGTTCTTTTTCTTATTATGTTTAACCGTTAGACAAATTCTGACTAAACCATAACCAAGTTACCTATTATATCATGTATATTATTATATCATTACTAACTAATTATTTTCAGATTTTTTTTTTTTTATTGCCGACGAAAAGTTGTTTCATCTGCACGCTGTTAGCATTTTTCGAGAGAGCAGAAAACAAGCGATTTGATAGGTGTTTGCGACTGACGCCTCAGTGCTGCCACCTGGTACTCGACATTTCGAAACCCTCATTCACCTTGGGGTGAAAATATAGCCTTTAATTTGCCGATCACCACAAAACACGACAATTTGACGACATTATTGAGTTATTTTTAGGTAATCATTAACGACATAGTATCAATGTAAGCCTGTAATTTGTAAATGATCATTAAATTACCCAGTAATTCTACTCGATAAGTAGTGAATTCTGCTTCCCCATTGAAGGGGCCTTAATAACGTGGGCGCAATGCGTGGGCGTACGATTGTACACCTCTGCATAACCTTTCAGGGGTCACCAACATGTGTTAGACTACATTATTTATAATAACTTATAAACTTGAACTTGAAAAAATAATGTCGTGATCGATGTAGGTATTTATGAATTGAGGGAGACTTGTCATTTAGGATTTTATTTCGAGAGGATGTTTTAGTAGTATTTTTAGGGTAACCAACCCTATTACTAAACCTCCGCTGTTTGTCCTACTGTCTGTATGTCAGCAGGCTGTATCTCAAGAATCGTAATAGGTAGCCAGTTGAAATTTTCACAGATTGTGTACTTATGTATTTCTATTGCTGCCATAACCACAAATAATAAAAATAAAGTGTAACTTCGTGTGCTAGTCCGACTCGCACTTGGCTGGTATTTAAAATACACATAATACCCACCACCAATTCTTACGTTTTTAGTCTGTCTACCCAATATCTGGGTTGTGAATTTCAGATAGCCAGTCGCTCCGTAACACGCTGGAATTCAGCTGCACCCGTCTAGACTGAAAGCCGACATGAAAATAAAGGCTAGGTAGATATGAGAAAACAAAACAATAAAAAAAACAGATGATAATGAACAAACATGTGGTGATGATCACAGTTCCTCAAGTTATCGTTGACATACGTCGTAATTTGCATAGTTAATTTTAGCCATTATTTAGACAGCTAGGGGTTAACTGCGACCCCACCCTCCGCTTAGCTCCTCAGGCCCTTTTTTTAAGGATGGGAAATCATCAAATGACTCCTCCCGCTTTGGGTGAAGCAGAAGGTAGTGTCAGACTCTTACTGACTAAAACCCATCCGTGTTCCTCCTAGTGCCCTTTGCGTTCCAGGGTACGGTGCCTCTTTCGAAAGAAGTCCGCAGCCCCAGCAGGCACTGGCCCTAGCGGGCCCCGTCTTTTATGCTGACAGGTCTTTGAGGCGCGCATGGAACACAGCGCGCCGTCGACCCGGGCCTGGTTCTGATCAGACGGCGATCCACCCAGGCCCTACGTTCGACTTCGTAACACCTAAATTTATAAAATTTATTTTGCTTGCTTTTAATAAAATGACGACTGACACTTGTCAAATCAACTAGTCATACTAGTGGGAACTATAATAATGGGTTGCGGAATTTGTTCGAAACAGTCTCCGTGGCCCTGGAACGCAAAGGACACTAGGAGGATCACGGCTGGGTTCTAGTCAGTAAGAGTCTGACACTCCCTTCTACTCCGCCCAGAGCGGGAGGAGTCATTTGATGATTCCCATCTTTAAAAAAGGAACTATAATTACATTCCAGTGTCTTTAGTGCGAGGTTTATATCTCGATCGCATTAATGTAAAAAAGTACTTACCGCAAAATATATTTTTTTATTGAAACTGGATAAGCACCGTTTGTGAAAATAACGGAGAACCTAGTACGTCTAAAAAGCCGCTCTAAGGCCACTGATTACTGTCAGCCTGTAGGCATCATCCCACAGCTGGGCAATGGCCACTCCCCATGACAGCTGTTTCGGTTCAGAGCTAGTGTACACTTGCTTGTACATTTGGTCGAGCTCGATCCGCAATCTACCCCGTGGCTTGTCAAAGCCCTCTAGTTCGGCCGGGGCTAATAGTGTTCATTTTGGCCCATATCTCATTACTAACAATTATATAAGCAAACCTAACTGCTTCGAAATAAATGCGCTGTGAACTTTAAGCCCATTACTTATGAACGAGCGATACAAACCCAACGTCCTGCTATCATATTGTAAATGTGAAAGTTATTGAAGACAGATTATTCTTATCAGTACCTATAGCATAGATAATACACCTGAATAATACATCGGCTTAAATATTGTTTAAAGGGGGAAGTACTAATACACGAGGCTGAGCCGCGGGCGCCAGCTAGTAATGTTCAAACAGAACATTAAAATCATTCAATCAATACATTTCCAGACGCACTGCATATTACCATCCCTACCTTGTGGCTATTCCACCAATTCGCACTAAGCGTTTTCAAACGTCTTTTATAATTCGCACAGCAAAGGAGTGGAACTCTCTGCCTGCGTCTTTGTTTCCAAAAGCTTACAACCCTAATCTCTTCAAAGTTAGAGTGAACAGGCTCCTTCTGGGTAGGCTCGCTCCATCGTAGACTTTGTCTCTGTCATCTCTGACATAGACTAGAGTCAAGAGCAAACCCATTACAAATAAAAAAAATAAAAAAACACACAGACTTGCAAATAAATAAAAGATAAACAGACATAAGTAAGTTAAAGAGCAAGTGAAGCTGCCTGCACACGGAAACTCATCAGAAATTCTTCATCGGATTTCCGGAAGCACGACGTATGACTGATTGATTTGAGCTGACCGCAGGCGAGCTCCGATGTCATTCCTGACTGTTCCTGTCTTTCTTCCGGATCTGCCATTCATTACTTTTTTGTTAGTGCTGCTCTTGGCGGGAATTTTACAGCTTTAAGCCTTTTTTTGCATTTGCGCGGAGCGAGGCAGTGGAGCAGAGAAACGGAGAAATATTAACCATTCATGTCAGTCTAAATGTCATGAACTCACGCGGTACGGAATTTTTTTGCAATCCCATTGGTTAAATTTCTCCGTTTCTCCGCTCCGCTACCTCGCTACGCTGTAATGGACAGTCTCTCTTATAGCTGGTGCAGTATCCCGTCTCTTAAATTTTCTGGCAATAGGGATGATTCATGAGTAAAAAATATGATTCTATTTACTCGTAGTCTGTCAGTTAGATTATCGAAAAATATTGGAAACGGATTTTTTGCTTCATCAAATCAATAAAAATTGACGAAGATAAAACGCATCATTGATTAGGAGTGGGGCTTGTGATTGTGACGTCACTATTTTGCTAAAAGTTTACAAGTACTTACAAATGACGTCACACGAGTTGTACATGCACTGATCGTCTTAATTTTTTGTTTACGGAAAAAAGAATACGTCTCCAATACCTTTTTTGGAAATCGATCTGACGACGTTCGTTCGATTTTCAGTCAATATTTATACCTATTGTGTGTTGTCAAAAAAATCCGAATTGTTCTTAGATTAAATTTTACACCCTAGCTTAGGAATATGAAAATAGTTTAAGAAGTCTTATTTTTCAGATGTGTGAAGCCTGAACGAAACTTATACTAGCTAACAAGTTAAAAAACCTTGAATCTATACAACGTGTATCAGAATAAACGCAATACGTCATAAGGGGCCATCATTATGATCAACTTTCAGTATGGGACCAACAAAACAATCGCGAAAAAAAAATCGCCTCTCCCATACGTTTATGTGCGCATCATCAACTACAATCCTTTTCCCAACTATATTGGGGTCGGCTTCCAGTCAAGCCGGATTTAGCTGAATACCATTATTTTACGAAGAGCGGCTGCCTACCAGACCTCCACAACCCATTAACTGGGCAACACGGTACTTCATGGCGAGACTAGAGTCAGATTAACTGGCTTCTGACAATCCGTAACGACTGCCAAAGATCTAAAAATGACAACTAGGACCAACGGCTTAACGTGTTTTCCGAGACACGGAGGAAACTCGGTATGTTAAGATGGGCACCAATCCACAGACCAAACTTGGCAAGCGTTGCTTAACCTTGAAGATCGACCCGTGCGGCTGTTATTATCTAGCCACGAGCTCCTCATACAGCACATTTATGTGCGCATAACTCGACAAAATGTACTGGACAACTGTTTTTTTTCGCGATTTCGGGATGGGACCAATCCCGAAATCGCGAAAAAATAGCTGTTAGTGTTTAGTAAAGATTTTTCACAATGATGAGTGCAATGACCCCTTAAGGAGTATGGCGTTTATTCAGTTACACGTTGTATAGCCAGAACCTTTTCCATTCTTACATTCTAACATATTCCTAACTACAACAATGATAATAACCGTATGAAATCACCTAACACGCATATATATTATCATATAACTACACGGCAGACGCACGAATCACTACGACCACTGTAACTTGAGCTGTGAAACCTTTCATTCTCCTTTGTACAGTAGGCCTGTGAAACAGATAGCTAGCAGACAGGCGAGATTATGCCGACATAGAAAATTAAAAAATCTGCAGAATTCCTTGACTGGTACTGTTCATTATTTTAAGTTATTTTTGTTGGTAGCGTGGACAATTAAAAATGTGGGAGTGGTGAACTCGGATCAAGCCAGATTTAGATATAAGCTCGGTTTGTATTAAGGTTTCAAATGATTTTAGTGAAGATAGATATTCTAGAAACTATAACAATGAAATAAATTTTGGATTTATCACTACATTTCACAGATAGAATAGTAAGATCGCAGTTACTTGCGTGCAGATTATGTAAGTTTATGTTAAGCCTTGTAGTTTGAGTAAATTTGTCTCTTTAATACCCTTTTTCAAAAATATTCTCTTTTTAGACCATATTTATTTAGGATGGGAAATCATCAAATGACTCCTCCCGCTCTGGGCTGAGCAGACGGGAGTGTCAGACTCTTACTGACTAAAACCCATCCGTGTTCCTCCTAATGCCCTTTGCGTTCCAGGGCCGTGGTGACTCTTTCAAACGTGGTGACCCTGGACATAGGGTTACCCTGCGTATGCGTATTACTATTAGGTCTAGTGAAAATCAATACGAAGAGTAAGGACTTCCAACAGGAAAAACGCTCTTAGGTACCATATAATAAGGAGCAAGTGTATTCCTATCATACAGGCACATATCTATACTCCAGGCCGCTACTGAGAAATCACTATTTATCAATACTGATTCAGACTCAGATTCCTCTGGCTAGAGCCAGTGATTTTACAGGTATTAGGTATCCCTTATACTTGTAGAATCACTAGCTTTAGCCAGAGGTTTCAGTTGAAATTGTAAAATTATCAGAAGACAACGTAATACCGACATAAAAAAGAATTATGTACCTATCCTAATCCAGGAAATTGTCTACCCGTATAGCTTTTGCGTTCTCTATAAAACGCAACACCATACACTGGGATCGCCAACCCGCCTGCCAAGCGCGGCGATTATGGCAGCAGTGGACGTCTTACGAGTTTTAATCCTGTTGAGCCGTTGAAACGTAATTAATTACCAACACCCAAACATACAAACTGCATTTAGATAGGTACGAAATATTAGTAAGATTGGTTAAAATCGTTAATCACACTTTGAAATTAATGTTATGTGAATTTTTCAATAGGTAGCCGAGCTAAAGTAGTGTACGAGTACCAACATAACAGTGTGAATAATTTCAATTGTTTCCATTTTTATTTCATCACGGTTAGAACGCATGAATGAATCTAACTGACCAAGGTTAAATGTTAGGACGTTCATTATTTTATAGTAAAACAAACTGCTTTTATATTTTTACACTGTTTAAATCCCAGTTTTACCAAGGGGTAACTGCCTCCGTGGTCGAGTGGTTTAGGCGTTTGCCTTTTGACCTGGTGGTCGTGGGTTCGATTCCCACGGGAAGCATACTTTGTAAAGTGGTTTCCAGTTTGGCTAGGACATTTCAAGCTTGAATCACCTGATTGTCTAATAAAAAGATGATTTCGTGCTTCGGAAGGCACGCATAAGCCAGTCTTCCTGGCCGCGGTCAAATAAACCATGTCAGAGGCCCTTGAGGCGGTTTAGAAACTCTGACACCAGGGTGTGTGGTGCATTAGACCTTACTGTGCTCACACGAGAAGAAGAAGACTAAGGGGTATCGGTACCCAGTTACTGGGTAATGGAGGTCAGATAGGAAGTCGCTCTATGCAAAATACTGATATTATGCAGCAACATTCGGTTAGAATCGAAGTGGAAGCCCGACCCCAATATTATTAAGATAACGCTAGAGAGGTTGAGTAAAACGTTACACTACTTTGGAGGTATGCGGAACAGAGAGTAAAGTCCCGCATACCTCATTTGAAAAGGAGGATCCTCCAACCAGGCGGCTGTTGTGCCTGGCGGGCTACTGCCCGATAGTTGATATTCGGGCTGATGTATATGTTCAAATCGCACGGTAAACTCTGCTTGCGCGACGCAGGATTTCAACGTTGTAGTTCGCTGCTAGTCAGATAGATGGCGTCGCGGTTCTTTTTGTTGCGATGTAGATTTGCTCCGTAGGTTTTTCTTGTGGCGGTCTTGATGCCGCTACATCACTCCCCTCCGGAGACCGGAGGTCGATAGTGGATGAGTCGTCCATGCATCTTGAGATGCTTGCCAGGCCAGTGGAAGGTTGGTTCCAGTGAGTCGGAACCGGAAGTCGCAGAGTTCTCGGTGAGTCGGAACTATACGCGGTGCCCCAGTGAGTCGGGGTGATGAGATATCCCAGTGAGTCGGGATGATGCTGCAGGCTCCAGTGAGTCGGAACCGGATGTCGCAGAGTTCACGGTGAGTCGGAACTATATGCGGTGCCCCAGTGAGTCGGGGTGATGAGATATCCCAGTGAGTCGGGATGATGCTGCAGGCTCCAGTGCGTCGGAACCGGATGTCGCAGAGTTCACGGTGAGTCGGAACTATATGCGCAGCCCCAGTGAGTCGGGATGATGCTGCAGGCTCCAGTGAGTCGGAGTGGTGCTGCTGTTGGCTCCAGTGAGTCGGAACCGGTAGTCGCAGAGTTCACAGTGAGTCGGAACTGTATGCGATGCCCCAGTGAGTCGGGGTGAAGATAGAGGCTGAGGATGCTGAACAGGAATGCGCGGCTGCTGCATGCTGGTGGTCGGGATATCCGTAGAAGCCGTGGGTACTGGCTGGCTGTATGACTCGCTGCTCGAGAGCTTGAGGTCACGATGAGGAGAAGTGATGATGACGTCACGCTGAAGTAGTTGCACGAAGGCTGCGCTGACGTTCAATGTCGAGGGTCACCAGTTTAGGAGGTATGCGGTACAGAGAGTAAAGTCCCGCATACCTCATTTGAAAAGGAGGATCCTCCAACCAGGCGGCTGTTGTGCCTGGCGGGCTACTGCCCGATAGTTGATATTCGGGCTGATGTATATGTTCAAATCGCACGGTAAACTCTGCTTGCGCGACGCAGGATTTCAACGTTGTAGTTCGCTGCTAGTCAATAGATGGCGTCGCGGTTCTTTTTGTTGCGATGTAGATTTGCTCCGTAGGTTTTTCTTGTGGCGGTCTTGATGCCGCTACACTACTTAATCGACTTCATTAAAAAAGAGAAGTTTCTATGTTCGGCTTTATGTTTTTTTTTTTTTAATTCTATAATTCTCGCAAAAACAAATGACTCAATAATCATTTGTCAAATCCCAATTCGTTTTAAATTAAAAATCTCTCAAGGGACTGTCTGTTGGACCCATGTCCCTTTCGTAAGCTTTTCAAAAGACCCGGGTTCTCCTGACATTTTGGGAATTTACCTTCCCGTGAAAAGGTAACAATTTCATTGATCAGATTTTTAGGTAAGATTTTTTTTTAAATAAGATCTGGATACCTACTCGTAGCTTGACGAGTATTAATGCGAAAATGAGTTTGAGTGAACAGATTTTGATGAATATTGTATATGGAACCATGGATACATAAGCTGCGTTTTTTGAGAAAATCATTTTAGTAGCGTGAAGCCGCATCTAAAGCTGGTACGAAATATTCACCACGTCTTTTTTCATACCAATTACTAATGTACGACATAATATAAATTATAATTCTTCACAACTAAAATAAATTGTTTAATATGTGTTACTAAATTATGTAGACATTTTAACTTATAAATTCTAAAGTATCTAAAATTAAGAGTCTTCTTCAGAATCCGATATCTAATTTAAACCCACCCAGATAATTTTAAACAATCCTTTTAGAGAATAACAACCGGAATTGGCGAGCTTCGCCTCTGGGTGGTGTTTAGCATATAAAATGCTCGGACCTTTTACCGACGGAACCTTGAGAGGATTGATTCACCTCGGCAGTGGCTGTGGAGGTCGGCGCGCACACGCCGGACCGATCATTGTTACTGCGTATGTTATGTTGTTTATTGGTCATGGGTTACGAAATATACGGTACCTACCTGCTTTTTCTGTATGTACTTATGTATAATGTACGTACATACATACATACATACATGTATAATGTGTCTTGTTAGGTATCGGTGGAATGGTCAGTGTCAGAAGTGTAATACCAAAAGCCTATGATTGGTGCAAAATTTATGTGTTTTAGCCGTATGGTGTCGGCCGGTGACGTAAAAGAATAATACCATCCCATCACTTCCCGTGGGTGTCGTAAGAGGCGACTAAGGGACTCACCAGAGAATGGACAGCAGCGTTCTCTGTAAAACTCAACACCATACACTGCGATCGCCGACCCGCCTGCCAATCGTGCCGATTATGGCAAACTCTTCCTTCTGGGAGAGGCCTATGTCCAGCAGTGGACGTCTTTTGGCTGTTATGATGATGATAATATGTTGTTATCTTCGTAATTCTTGAATAATTGTACACCAAAACAAGGATAATAAATTTCATATTTCATACAAAGGCGAGATAACTCAAAGTTGAGTGTAATTCCAAAAGTAACTATGACTGGTGCAAAATTATTTAGCTATATAACTAGCGACCCGCCCCGGCTTCGCACGGGTGCAAATTATATACTTACTAAAACCTTCCTCGGGAACCACTCTATCTATAAAAAAAACCCGCATCAAAATCCGTTGCGCAGTTTTAAAGATCTAAGAATACATAGGGACAGACAGACAGCGGAAGCGACTTTGTTTTATACTACGTAGTGATTTATAATTCGTAGTTAGTAGGAACTATGATTAAGAATTATATGTATGTCTATGTAGTATCTCAAAAAGGTGTTTTTGGTTGCTTTTTATAGTGAAAATAACAATTAACTTTTGCAGTAACTAGGTTTTTTATTCAGTTGCAAAGTTTAAACCGTTGTTTTCACGGTTTTTCGTACAAACATAAAGCATGTTCCACACGGATGTAATCCAGCGTCCCATACAAGGTGACCTTGCTTGTTGCCGTCCGTGAAGAAGACAGATGCAATCCAAATTCAAACACAATTCGCGGATGGAAACCAAGCTCCCACCAAGGTCACCTTGGATGGATTTGTAGTTTTTAATAAAATCGCACAAATACCTATTCTATTTGAAATGTCTTCTACTCTAATTGCAGCTCAATTTGAATGAAATCAGCGAGCGTTAAAGGCGAGAATTTGGCTTTTCCTAATGACGAGTTTTACTCAAGCAATTCAAAAACTTAGCTCGAAATGTACAGGGGGTTTACACTACTGTGATGCTGAAATTCAGAGGAACTTCGTTATCTGGCGCTTTTTAGAAGATAATAAATAGGATAAAAAGGCGTTTTAAATGGATAACGTTGCTATACTAGAGAGGTTTAGGTAGTTAAATAAAGGTAAGAAAACTTGATATGTCTTTTTAGGGTTCCGTACCCAACGGGGAACTAACGGAACACTATTACTCAGCCTCCGCTGTCCGTCTGTCCGTCTGTCAGCGGGCTGTATCTCAAGAACTGCAATAGGTAGGCAGTTGACTTTTTCAAAGATTGTGTACATTCAGTCAAAAAAGTATCGGGAATGGATGATTTGTTTATGGTTCCAAATTCAAATTTTTGTTTTTTTGTAGTTGTTAGATTGGCACAACTGTTTTCCATTTTGGCGCGGAGTTTGAGTTGCATCTGTTATTTATATTAAATACAGTGCTGGTTTTAGTAATATCATATATAGTGTGTATTGCGAATTTCATAATGGACAAAAATATCGAACAAAGAGTTTGTCTTAAATTTTGCATCGCCAATGGAATTTCGTGTTCGGAGTCACTGAAAATGTTACAGAAGGCTTACGGTGAATCGACTTTATCAAAAACTCGTGCTTATGAGTGGTTCAAAGCGTTCAAAAGCGGTCGAGATGTGATGGAAGATTTGCCTCGCTCTGGTAGGCCGTCAACGTCTGCAACTGAAGTTAACATCGCAAAAGTGAAGGAAATAGTGACTGAAAATCCCCATACAACTCTGAGAGAGATAGCCGCCGAACTTTCTGTATCTCACGAGTCGATCCGTGCCATTTTAACTAATCATTTGGGTATGAAACATGTTGCTGCTCGGCTAGTCCCAAAAGATCTGAATTTTCTCCAAAAACTCAATCGCATGAAAGTCGCTGAGGACATGCTAGAACGAGTCAGTTCGGAGTTTCGGACCCAACATTCATGAAACGCATTGTTACTGGTGACGAGACGTGGGTTTACGAGTTTGACATGCAAACTAGTCAACAAGCTTCGGAGTGGCGCCTTCCAACTGAACCGAAACCGAAAAAACCACGCCAAAGTCGATCAAAAGTCAAAGTCATGTTGACTGTTTTCTTTGACTATCGCGGTGTTGTGCACTCTGAATTCTTACCGGAAGGTCTAACGGTAAATAAAGAATATTATTTGAGCGTTATGCGGCGTTTAAGAGAGCAAATTCGACGAAAAAGGCCAGATTTGTGGAAAGAAAATTCTTGCATTTTGCACCACGACAATGCGCCTTCGCACAAGGCTATCATTGTGAACGAATTTTTAACCGAACACTCAACGCATACCATCCAGCAACCACCATATTCACCAGATATGGCTCCTGCTGACTTTTTTCTTTTTCCTAAACTCAAATTACCACTTCGTGGCACCCGTTTTCAATCGATAGAAGACATAAAGGAGAATTCGCGGCGAGAACTGAACTCAATTCCGGAAGCAGCGTTGTAAAATGTTTTGATGAATGGATTATTCGTTGGCGCAAGTGTATCGTTTCTAAAGGAGCATACTTTGAAGGTGATAAAATAAATTTGGATGAATAACAGACATTTTGTGTATTATTGATCTTTTCCAGGTACTTTCTTGACAGAGTAGTATATCTATTGCCGCTATAACAACAAATAATAAAATTTAAGGTATATGTTTCGGAACCCTTATGTGCGACTCACACTTGGCCGGTTTTTTAATCTTTTGGATTAAAAAACTCAGTTGAAAAATAAAATGCAACTAAAAACCAATGACCGGGATGGTTGGCGCTCTTTGGAGGCTTACGTTCAGCAGTGGACGAAAATTGGCTGAAATGATGAATACAAAACCGGCTAAGTGCGAGACGCATTCTCACACAAAGGGTTCCGTACCATAAACCTTAATTCTTATTATTTGTTGTTATAGCGGCAATGGAAATACACCATCTGTGAAAATTTCAACTCTCTACCTATTACGGATCTTGAGATACAGACCGCTGACAGACAGACGGACGAACGGACGGACTGACGGACAGCGGAGGCTTAGTAATAGGGTTCCGTTGGATACCCTTTGGGTACGGAACCCTAAAAACCAATGTAGATAAATACAACAAAAACGATTACTAAATCAATTAAACCATTAGTTTAAGCAGTAGTTTGTTAGTTTAATATGTGTTTGTGTAAAAAGTCACAGGAAGATTGTATACCTTTATTTAACTACCTAACATTTCCAATATAAGTAGGTAAGTGCAAGAAATATTGTGATCGATATTAGATTTGTGTGTGGGTATGTGAATTATTTGGAACTAGCTCGGCTTCGCACCGATGCAATAAAATCATATATTTATGAACACAAGCCTTCTTTGTTTATCACTCTTTTTATTAGTTAAAACGTAGTATGAATCAAATAGAGGCAGATGACGACTTTGTTTTATACTACATACTAGCTGACCTGCGCGGCTTCACTCCCGTCAACTGGCTACCCTACCTACCTACCTACCTACCTCCTTACCTCCCTACCTACCTCCCTACCTACCTACCCTATCTACCTAACTACTTACTGTTTTTTTTTTTTTAAATTTCAGTACTTATTATGCGATTCCGGACAAAGACTAATCCAAAAACACAAACATCATGAAAATCGGTCCAGCCGTTCTTGAGTTATAAGTGTTCGAACAAACCCGACTTTGTTTTATATATTAAGATTTATATATAAAACCACACCAACACTATTTTTACACGATTATTATTTTTTATTAGTGATCATTAGACCTGTGACGTATTCTAATGTCATATCTTATTTGAGACGGCAACATTGCCATACGCAGGACGTTTACTGTGTAATATTTACTGTGCCAACAGTTTTATTTATACCCACCGGTGGGGATTTCGGAAATAAACTATTAATAACATTATTTGGAATTAGCGAATCATATCTACATTAACGTATTTATTTTATTTGACCAGCGCAACTTCGTCTGCTCCGCACCTATTGGTCTTAGCATGATGATATACATATATGTATATAGCCTTCCTCGATAAATGGCTATCTAACACTGAAGTTTGTTTGAACGCGCTAATCTCAGAAACTACTGGTCCGATTTGAAACATTCTTTCAGTGTTAAATAGCCCATTTATCGAGGAAGGCTATAGGCTATATATCATCACGCTAAGACCAATACGAGCGGAGCAGTAATGAAAATTGTAGCACAAACAAAGTTGCGTGGTCAACTAGTTAGTAAGATATAGACAATCATGTTTCAAAGACTTTGAAAGCTGAAGTCAGTTTAGAATACAATAACAGTTACCTAGGAGTATAAAATACGTTATAGTAGGTAATACATATTGCTAGGAGTACCTACCCACCTAGCGGCTCAGTTTATAGCCCACCGTTTTCAATTCATAGATAAGTTCGGATCACTGCCTCCATACAAAGATCCACGTTACTGGATGTTCAATACCTATTGATGAGTTCACTTAATAACTACTTTGATTAACTAAGCATGGTATAGGTTTATTGCGTGAGCTATTTAACTGATTTTAATGCCTGTAGGGATTCGTGATCGATCTTTTCCAGGATTCGAGCCCTGCAACTTAAGGAGCTCATTTTAGTGGCCAAAGAAAGGATATATTTTGTGAAGGATTTATTTATATATTTTTTATCTTATTATCCGAGATGAGCTGAATTTTGCTGCAGTTGCTAATTAAGTTAGATTTTAGCTTAAGAGATTAAAAGTGATACTACTAATCCTAAAGATCAATCATGCTCTAAAGCTGTCTATTGAAACTTTTGGTGTGTCTTTTGCGTTGGTTCAGCGTAGAGTTTATACAGGGCTGCGTAGCAAACGCGTTTGGTGTGTCTTTTACGTTGGTTCAGCGTACAGTTTATACAGGGCTGCGTAGCAAACGCGTAGCATTGTCTAGACCTCGCGTAGCCGATACATTCGAGACATAACCGTAGCCAACAAACTCGGCGTAGTCGCGCGTAGCAGGGAAGAAGCCGTAGCTTACACAGAGTAACCTCGCGTAGCGCGTTGAGAGGCGTATCCTCCGTGTAGCCGTAGGTTTCCACTCTAAGCGTAGCCGTAACGAACAAGGCTGTGAAGGGCGTTGAGCTTCGCCCCGCGTAACTGTAGCAAACACGTATGATCGCTTTATCATTTCAACACAATCATTCACATAGTTAAATCCGGGTTGCAAACGAAAGACGGTAGAACTACGATGCGTACTTGCGGCGTTAACGCATGGTTCAACGAACGCCCACTGTAGACTATCACCAAACACAAGGGCGAGGGTTTACTACTATCGCTAGCTAGTAAACGATTGCTTGGCCTACTACACTTGTCGCTTGCTATTCACAATTGGATGCCCGAAGCGTAACGTTAACTTACAAAAATAAATTTATCCCAAAATACTTAATAGATAAAAACCTGTGACATTTTAAACAGATTTTTATTTTGTCGTTCACAAACAGTATAAAAAATAATAAATATCGGATCAGTACGGAAATTACGTTCACTTATCGGGAGCGTATCGTTACCGCATGTGTGCTTACGGCTCGCCGTCACCGCGGCGTCATCTCGCTCGTCATGATGACAGTGAATCAGAAGGAGCACTACAATATAAAGTTACACATTAAGAAATGTAAAGAAAGATTAAAGACTCAATAATTCTAAAGGTATTCGGGAAATCGCATAATAAGCGTTTTTAGTATAATTTGTTTTAGTTATTTCTTTCATTTGCCAGACAGGACAATTTTCATTTGTCATTCACAAATAAACGCTATTACACTTTTAATTAATACTATAAAATTCATTGAACCAGTTTCAAAGAAAATAATTTTCCAATGTAAAATTGTAATCGCATAGCAAGGTTAATTTTCATTTAAAGAATCTGTGCGACCGTGTTTGGTTTGGTTTGTAATTATGATCTAAAAAGAAGAAAGAGTGACTATTATTTATTAATACGACGCAATTTCCAAGTGAACCTTCTGCCCCTCCATTCAGTGCGCCCGCCCCTCTCGCCCCACCCCTCTCAACGAAGCCCCGTTCACCTAAATATTGTTTTCGTAGAAGGGCCGCCGGCCGAGAGAACGCTTTGACGGCGCCCCGACCAAATTGACGGCCGCTCGGATGACGCTGATACAATGCAAGATTGAGTGCTACTACACTACAACAACCCAATATTGATCTAGAGATTTTCAACAGAACTGTCCAACTCAAACTTGGTGCGCTTTTGTGATGTGTTTTACTAATTTTGTACACACGTTTGCCTATACCTAGTTCCCGGTTTCATTACGTTACACGATAATAAAATTGTGGCCTATGTTAGAAGAGGACAGAGAAGGTACTGCCCATTGCCCTGCTTGGCTGATAATGCTAATACTTACAATGCAAGGATTAAGTGCTACTACACTGCGACCACCCAATATTGATTGGTGTGTTTTATTTTATTTAAATGACTTCAAAAAAGGAGATTAGCAATTCGACCCGTATGTATGTAATTTTGTCAGAATTGCACAGTTCTACTATCCTGCTAGTGTTATAAATGCGAAGGTTTGTGAGGATGGATTTTTATTACTCTTTCACGTCAGAACGCCTAAAAGGATGTTATAGTCTGGACACATATACATAGATTATTTTGTGTTCGTCATTCTCGCGGGCGGAGCCGCGGGCGACCGCTAGTTTTTGTACTTATAAATGTTAATCTTTGTACACACGATACGGTGGCGTTCCCGGTTTAAAAAATAAATCTGCATTTGAAAACCGAACGCACTGGCCCATGTTAGAACAGGACAGAGAAGGTAGATATCTTTGTCCTTACCTACATACTAGAATGACAAAATTGAAAATTGTATGATCAGTGTGAGGATTGACTGCTCAACAGATTAATCTAGAGATAAATAATTGTTCTAGAGATTTTCAAACAGAACTGTTAAATGTGGATTAATTCAGAATGGGTGCGCTTTTGTAGTGTATTTTACTACACCGCATTTACCGACAATTTTAGAAGAAAATTGAAACTTTTTTTTAGTATTTAGGTATAAGCACACGTTTGAACACTATCAACTTCACTAAGTTTGTAACGATAAGTACCTACTACATACACTCTTAGAATCACCTAAATACCTTCATTACCCTGATCGTACATAAACGATTAGAATAGTAACCACAGGTTCGAATAAATACAAAAGAAGAAAAAAAACAACATGCTTGAGCATTTGATGACAAAGGACGCGCTCGCATTAGCATAGGGCAGTATTAGTGTGTGGGAAAGAGAGAGGTAGACATTTGCCCTGCAGTGGGACAATACTGACGATATAAGTAGGTAAATAGAATATAGACATTCGTAACACAAAATACTAGGTATGTCATTAATAATAATAATCAATTTAGTCGAATACCAGTGCCGTTTGACCTAGACATTGAAAATGTCTTTGGACTAATCACCTTTTCTTATAAATTGTTGAATATTTAAAGCCGCAATCTGTAATACCTGTATCACGTGTTTCGATATAGGTTTAATGAAAATATTGTTTACTAGTTGACCCGCGCAACTTCGTCTGCTCCGCTCCTATTGGTCTTAGCGTGATGGTAGATATGTCTTCCTCGATAAATGGGCTATCTAAATCAAATCGGACCAGTAGTTCCTGAGATTAGCGCGTTCAAGCAAACAAACAAACAATCTCTTCAGCTTTATATATTAGTATAGATTCGTGAACAGAAACGTGTAACATAAATGATTGCATACAGCCCGGTTTTCGAAATAAAAAGACTAATTAAAGGCAAGTTGACGAATGCGATTGGCGTTGAAAACTCGTGCAACAATTCACATCTAGAAATCGTGCGTTTGACAATTGGCCACAATAATCTTGTGATAATTTTCGTTCGAGAAACTGGGCCTGAGTTCCTAAGTAGTTACAAGTAGAAATATTAGTAGATCCAGATTCGATAGTACGTAGGTACCCAAATTATGTTAATATTAACCTAAACTAAGTAATAAACTAGCAGACAATAATCTAGTTCGCCTTTCCCAGTACATTGCTCGACATAGGACACTGTGCCAAACAAGGAAGCAATACTCGTAGACGCCATGCATACAAACGCGCCATGTCAGAATATTATACAGCCACTAACGCCATCTCTGTGCGCCGGGAAGAACTAAATTATACGTCATATTGTTCTAGGAAAATGTTTGATTTGTTTTTATTTACGTGTTCTGTTGTAGTTAATGAAATTGTTATCCTATTAAATGGATAGTTTTACGATAGTTTTTCCACAGTTTTATACCTACACAAGCTGCAGGATACGATGATTCACACACAAAAGACTGTAGGTAACTAACTATATTTACTATTTACTATAGGGGTTTTGACTCAAAATTAATTGAAAATACATTTAAAATATATTTTATTTAGTATTAAGGTATTTTAATGTTATATAAACCCATTATAAGAAGCACACCACACAGGAATGCTAAATGTTTAAGCGGGTTTCCCGGCGCGGACGGAGTCAATCCGTAAAGTTGGTACACCGACGCCCCGCCTAAATAAATAATATCGGAACTGAACAAAATAATGTATCCTTTGCACCGAATATTATTTAAGAAGACCTTGTAACTAAATATTATGATACGATTATGTAATATTGTGTTTTAAAATTGAAATATTTCGTGTTAGCAAAAGCAACATAATTTTCTGTTTCATCCAATAATAATAACGTTTTAGTTATTTACTATTATTTATTTTTAAGAAAATGTAGGATTTAGGATACTTTCCTATTGATAGCGGTGCAAAAGATTTTTTTCTACAAAAATAAGGTTTTTTTATTTAAAAAAAAACCGCGTACAAGTTAAAATACGAACTAACAGATTTTCAAATCAAATCTAAAGAGTAGGTAATTTTGAATCCACTGTTCACTATTTAAAGTAATCGTACGGTTAGAGTTCTTTTAGAACAATCAAAATAGAATACATAGAACATGATTTAGTTTCTGTAAGAAACTTAGGTAATAATTTTTACTAATTTTTAAACCGTTATCTACTAGTTTTTGCCCGTGACTTCGTACTCACATATCCCGTTTTTCCCGTTTGAAAATTTCGGGAAATCATTGCTTAGTGCTCCCCTCACTCCCCAAGGAACCTATACGCCAAATTTCAACTTTCTACGACCAGTGGTGTCGTCTGTTCGCTGTCCTTGTCACCTCAGTCACTAAAGAAAGGAAGAATGTTATAAGTACCTACTGTTCCTCTATTCCACCGACGATGACGGATAATAACCTCTTTACAGTATCAGATCTTTTAGTTGAACTCTTCCCGCTTCCTTGGTATTTAGATCCGCCTGAGTGAGATCTCTGAAACTCTCTTATATGTTTTCTCAAGAGAATTCCTACAGAAAAATAAAACACCTACGGTAAGCGCCAGATAAATGTGCAATAACCGTCACTGACCCACATACATTTATTGAGTAAATATACTTATTAATATCAAAAGCAGAAATGAACACATAAAGCTCTCAGTCGGTTGTACTTTTTGTAAAAAAAAAATATTTTTCACTTTTTAGTGGTACCTATCTGCGTACCCATTAACAGGGTACCGGCGTGATGTTATGTTATAAACTGGTGTAAACAATAAACAAACATGCGATTTCAGCAATCTCTATCCATTTGCTATCATTTATTGAAGAGTTCCGTTGCCTACCTCCGAAGTTCTTCGTCAGATCTTCACCAAATTGAAATGGGACTAGTCCAGGAAAATCAGTCAACCAAACAAAAAAGAATCATCCAAATCGGCTGACAATTGGCGAAAATATCGCTGAATAAACATTTTTCATGGGATCTCATCATCAGATCCTGACTTATACCTTCCATCATCAGGTCAGCAACATGAGATGGTTACCAGGCACCAATATCTGAATTGCGTTAGAAAGTTTATGAAAAACATTGTATGCCTATATGCCTATAAAATTTGAGGGTTTTCTTCGAATTCCATGGGATCCCATAATTTTTTTCCCATTAGATTCTGACTTGATGACAATGGGACCAATCGAGAAGTCTTTCAGATAAAACAAGAATTTTTCAAATCGGTTCATAAATGACGGAGTTATGAGGTGAGTAACAAACATAAAAAAAATACAACCGAATTGAGGACCTCCTCCTTTTTTTGAAGTCGGTTAAAAACGGTTCACAATTCGGGTAGGACCTACGAAGGAATATTAGGGAAAGGTCAATGTAATTTATTGCAATTTTATCTGGCGCCTACCATACCTCAAATTAACTTTTGTTGAATACACAGGTCTTCCCAATTGTCACCACATCGACCAGGTCTTAAAAAATGCTACCAAAAAACGCAATTTAAATCTATTTCAACGAAAACCACAACATAGCAAACAGTGGAAAGATTTCGCGAGATGGTTTTTACGTGTATACCGACAATGACGCTTATCTGTTTAGTGCGAAAAGATTATAATATTATCATCAACACGGCAGCCATTAGTCATACCGTCTTGTCTGGCAAAACAAAGGAAACGATAAATTCTGTAACTTTGATAATTAGTAAAATTTTAAATTAGGTACCAATGCTTACTTTTGAGCTGCTTTATTTATCTTAATTTTGACCTACAAGTGACTACAAGTTAATTTTATTTTTTGATTAATTTTTAAATACTTAAAAAATACTTAATTGGATTTATTAAACCATGGTATTATTATTTTCGCTTGTAAACATACAGTCATTCAAATAACATCTACGATGCCTACCTTGTATCTACTAGGTAGGTATGTAGTTTATCTAAATTGGACATAATTAAAGTCAAAAGTCTATGCTACTGTAATTGTCTGTTTAATTATTCTACGGTTTCAGTCATCACCATAAAGCTAGGGACAGTTGTAAACTCTATGAGTCTATGCTCACTTCTGTAATCTTTTGATCAATATCTCTCCGGCACCAAAGGGATGGCGGATTATCTCTTCGTTAATTTTATTAGCTCTCAAACAATCCATCGTTTTGCTATTAACTCTATTATTGGCAATATCGTGTGCATTATGATTAAGTAGGTACTGTTTTAGGCTAGGAAGTTTAATAGTTAAGTTTTTGCCTTTGCAATGTTTAGGATTAAAACTCCTCCAATAACGACCTTCTTTTTCCCCTTAGAAGGCCTTGACCCAGAAGTCGATTCAGCCTCATTCATAAGCCACGACAAAATGACCCTCAATTACAGTAGAACTTATTCTTAGTAACTAGAGCAAGACCTATAAGACTTCCGTATTCTCGCAGAGCGGAGTGGTCGCATCGTAACGCAAATAATAAAACTAGAAACAAAAGGAAACACAAACTCGCCTCCACAAAATAGTTTGTTTATCTATTTAAAAGAAAGATTCTCGACGTCTTGAATGAAGTGGCTACCCACAAACGACCAAGGTTGTACGAATATAATAACGCACAGAGCGCCTTTCACAAAATAACAAATGAAATCATCACCAAACCACAACTGTTGGTCCAAATGTACCAAATCTCTTGTGTTCATCAGATAATGTTGGAACAAAGGTTGGACAAACATTGTCTTAGAGTAATCAAACAATAATATGTAAATTTAAACGAGGATTGGTCGGAAAACGTATTTAAATTATATTGGCCGACATTGGATATTGAACGTTAATGAACTTTTAAACTTGGAACGAGTAAACTACGCGTCGACGAACATATGGATGGATTCAGTCAATTTACTCGGTTACAAAAACTCTGGCACAGCCGTTCTATGGCTGTGCCACACATTTCTTTGGCATTATTTTACTAGGGTTACTCGGCCTGCATAATAACAACGTATACAATGATAAAATATTGCTCAAATTTTTATCGAAGCATGAAAAATGTTCAGGAAAATGATTGTTTTTAATAACTTAGAGATTTTATGCTCTCTTTTCAATACATTTTCTAAAAATAAATAAACTTGCTAAAAAGTACATCAGGTACGTTTTTAATCATGTAAATGAATAAATAGTAGCTGAAAAGTCGTAAAACTTATTCTTTCAGAGTGCGACGAGTAAAAACATTACTCCGATATCGGGGCTAGAGGGGCAGCCCTACATTAATGGTGTCCCATTCCCGCCGTGTGCACGTGCGCGGCGACGGCACCCGAATGCGACCGATCGGCGTCGAACGTGCTGCCTTCTTTTTTCAAAAAGGACTTACATCCCCAAGGAGCTCAAGCTTTTTTAGGACTTAAATGTGGTTGTTATAGTCTATTTTTAAATAAAATCTTTTCAGGAGTTAAGACGTTTTGTTACAAAGACACCGTATGCCCTCGAGACGACCGTAGCGCATGCGAAATAAGAATGTCACCTCCCATCTGCGTCAAATACATTGCGGTTTTCATACAGAACGAAAATTTCAGCTTAGTAATAAACCACCAGTGGATATAACAAGGAAAGATACCGACGAATCGCCTTAAATGGACTTACGGTATTTGTATATAGGTCGTTACTACTCGCTTTGCTTTGTATCGTGTTGATTTTCGAACCACTTTTGTTCGCGATATGTTTTTTGTATGAAAGATAGTTGGATAACGCGTTGTTAGAAATATTTTTATTGTTATCTCTTCAGCGACATCGGTGGGGAAGGTAATGGTCTCATAATGGGGGAAGCTCATTTCTGTATTCTCTTTGGTTTAAAACTAAAACTCGCATCTTTACTGGTAGTTAAGTAATAAAGCCGACATGGTTTCCTAACTCTTTAATGCAGTTTATCGGTCTTCTACACACTATGCAAGCTGTAAAATTGGTATCTACACATTTAGCTAGTTCTTTAGGTTCACAACGATTGGTGCGTAAATCGAATCGTGTTTCTCTTATTTTGAACGGGGAATACCAAAAAGTGATGAATTTATAGGCTTATCGTTTATTGAGCGGCCAGACGCGGGTCTCTCATGATAAGTGACGCTAATTAGCAATAAATGGGTATTTCAAACGATAAAATATGTTTTTCAAGTAAAACTTGTGTTAGAAATATATTATGGATAGATAGATAAGGTCGTTTTTAGATTAGGAATAAGTATTAAATTCGTTCTAGGTTTAATTTAATTGGTCTTTATTTAAGGTTTGTATGCTCGGTTCATAGGTATGACATGGGTTCAATTGCGTATTGTCTAAATCAAAACCTATAATTTCTTGTTAAAAAAAATAGTACCTAGATTATGAACCGAGGGGATAAAGCAGTGTCTTATGACATGGGCGTAATTTTGAATCCCGAACATAATGAAGGATTCGAGAGTTAACTCCCGAGCGTCGCGAGGGAGTTTAAAGTTTAACTCACGAGCAAAGCGACGGAGCTAATACAAGAATCCTGAATGCAGCGAGTGATTTAAGCTAGTCCAATGCAAAGACGCCTATATCTCTGAGCAGCATACTCTACTTTTCACACCTAGTGCGATAATATCTATTGTGCTCTAGCCTTGAAAACCGGTGGCGCGCGTGGTCCAGCCCACCGCCTACCACCAGCCTACCAACAGTACCAGCCGGGTAGTAATATTGTACTGAATGTCATTATAACCCCGGCAATAATGTGTTTTGAATATGGAACGCATTTTGACTGTGCTGCTGCACCTAGCAGCGGAGGCCGACAGGAGCCGCTCGCGGGTTAGAATGACGTACTTTAGGTTTGGTTTGCATGGCAAATGATTTGACGTTTTCGTGCAGGTGGTGTGAAAATGTTACTATACCATTATTAGTGGGAATCTACGTTTACTTACATACCTAAGTTGCCTTCTAAATAATGTTGGTATCCAGCCAAAAATAACAGCGTTATTTACATAGAAATCCTATAACATACAGTGTGATCAAATATGATTCGTATTTGTCGTAATTAGGTAGGCAGTAGACACTCACTATGCTCAAGGACAAAGTGTAGATTATGCAAACTCTTATATAATAATGTAAGTCAATGCTTTTAACTGAGAATGCTGAGATACGCTTTCTACATTAAATATCAGACCAGACGTTTATTTATTCTTCTAGTGAAGTCTAGACTAGAGAGTATCTGGATAATTGAAGGTAGTTTCTCAGCCCTAAGAAGAGTTCTTTATTTTTGTTTGGGAATTAATAATGATAATATATCTATAAAATATTATTATAGAAAGGAATGCGTGTTGCCAGTAACACAGCCACATAATATGGAACTGAAACGTGGTCGCTCACAATGGGGGTCATCAGAAGGCTCAAAGTAACTCAAAGGGCAATGGAGAGGACAATGCTTGGAGTTTCCATGCGTTTTCGAATCAGGAATGATGATATCCGCAAGAGAACCAAGGTTACCGACATAGCCTGAAGGATTACAAAACTAAAGTGGCGGTGGGCGGGCACATTGCTCGCAGAACAGATGGCCGATGGGGCCGAAAAGTTCTGGAGTGGCGACCGCATACCGGTAGACGCTACGTTAGAACTTTGGAAGGCCTCCCACAAGGTGGACCGATGACCTGGTGAAGGTCGCGGGTAGCCGATGGATGCGAGACGCGCAGGGCCGGTTTTTGTGGCGACACTTGGGGGAGGCCTATGTCCAGCAGTGGACGTCTTTCGGCTGATATGATGATGATAGAAAGGAAGGTTACCTTAATAAGTTACGATTTTGGTGTTTTGGGTTCTGTGCCCGAAGGATAACCAACGGTATTTATTACTAAGCCTCCGCTGCTGTGCGTCCGTCTGTCTGTCAGCGGACTTTGTCCATTATCCTGTAAATTGGAGACAGTTAAAATTTTCTTGAAGTGTATATTTAATTGGAGACAGTTAAAATTTTCTTACTATTAGTATTGTCACAATCAAAAAAGAGAATAAACATTTAACTAAATTATTAAATAAACGTGATATAAGAAACGTGATTTTTTGGGTTTATGGTACGGTATTCGTGTGCGGCTTGTGCGAGTACGACTCGTACTTGGCGGTTTTTCGTTATCGCCTTTATTCATCATCTGCCTAGCCTTTTCCCAACTATATTGGGGTCGGCTTTCAGTCAAGCCAGATTAAGCAAAATACCAGTATCTAACGAGGAGCGGCTGCCTACCAGACCTCCACAACCCATTAAGTGGGTAACACGGTACTTCATGGCAAGACTGGAGTCAGATTTACTGGCTTCTGACAATCCGTAACGACTGCCAAAGATCTACAAATGGCAGCCGGGACCAACGGCTTAACATGCTTTCCGAGGCACGGAGAAAACTCGGTATGTTAAGATGGTCACCCATCCACAGACCAACCTTGGCAAGCGTTGCTTAACCTTGAAGATCGACCCGTGCGGCTGTTATTATCTAGCCACGAGCTCCTCGCCTTTATTGGTTCTGTTAAAACCTATGGTTTTTTATATGGGAGCTGACTTTTTATTTCGCAAAATTTAATATTAAACATGTCAGAAATAAGTCAGTCAATTGAACAATCGGGGCGCCAACTCCATCAAGTTCCAATATCCTGGTTGATGTGACCTGTAGAGTTGTACCTTCGCTGACATAGGTACATATATTTTTCTGTAAGTAAATGCTTAGTCGTTATCACCACCATGGAAAATGGGCGAGAGAACCGGAAATATCTAAAACATCTCCGTCCTTTTCGTTACCATTAAAATAAAAAGAGATACATATCTATAAAGCGTTTCATTTAAAGGTGTTCTACGAAAGGGAAGTAAAGCTGTTTTTAACTGGCTAAGCTTAACGCATTTTTTAAACTGAGTTACAGGTAGTTATGGTAGGCCTATTGTACTGTACAGGTGCGTACAGGTCATTGTCTCCTGTACTTACCTACTGCTAGTTTATCAAGCCCAGTAGGTATGTTTTATTTTCAAGCTTGTATGACGTTTTCATCGTTGCGATAAGTTCTAGTTTACTTGTCGAGCAGAACATTTCATACAAATTACGCGCATTTCCCGTTTTTTCACGTTCCCGTGGGAATTTTGGTAGTTACAAACAGTATTAGTCTAAACAAACCTAAATTAAAAATTTAATTCATCAAATTAAAAATTGATTTTGGAGTAAGATATTGTATATATACTGCATCTAGGAAATATTTAAAAGGAACTTAAAGTTTTTTTAAAAAACACGAGTTTAGATACCAATATAAGTTGAGAATTGCTTTTATGGTGACAAAATTTGATGTGTGTGTTCCGAAATAGAACCCAGTACCTAAACTGGAGTCTGATATCGAATGAAAGGACTTACTCCTTCATTTGATTTCACTCTACATTGTTCAAAAAACTTTTTTTTTTAATTTTCTTGTTTGGCCCCCAAAAGTGACGCCCACACTAAAAATTTAATGATTTACGTAACACGTCCGTGTTTGGGTCACAGAAGAATCGGTCCAGTGAATCTGGAGAAAACTGGCTGTGACAGAGGGACAGACAGACAGAGAGACAGACTGACACCCGGGTGATAAGGTTTCCGTTTTCTGTTCGGAACCCTAAAAATCGGTAAAGCCGCAGCCGTTTTGGAGAAGTTCGATAACAAACACCGTGACACGAGATTTTTATATAAGAATTCGATGTAATAGATACCACCGCATCAAATCGGACCAAAAAGTTAAAATATTCTCTATCCAGTTACCGACTAGGTCTTACCTATTTTTAAATGTATTCGTTCATAAAAAAACAGGTCAGTGCTCTTTTGTTCAAGTCCTTGCAAGAATTTTGATAGCGGAGTCATTGTTAGCAACATCTTCCGTCTCTGTCCCGCTAAACGGAAGTGGACTCGCGTTTGGAAATAATTGTGTGATTACATCACTATGGCACTATTCGTTTCTCGTAATAGTTACTTATATTTAAACTAACCTGTAAGATAAGATTTTTTCTAATACTAGATTATGCCAGCATATTAGTCAACGTAAAAAACCCTAGAAATTTCCCATGGGATCGTACTACCGGTATAATTACGTCCTAATACACTATGGTCGACCAGTGTTCCAAATTTAATTCAAATCTGTATAGCTGTTGAGGCGTCATTTTGTAATAAACATCCAAAATATATTTAAAAAAATATTGTTTCATTTAATTTTCTCACAAAGTATTTTATTCAATGAAATCAAAAAGTTTCCTCTAGGACCTCTACAAACTAGAGTGTAAAGGAAATAGGACAACGAAGTTATTCATGCTTGACTAGAAATAGGGTTCACCACAAAATAGTTCCACATGAAAGACTCGAACTCATGACCCCGTGTTCATAAGTCAACACCTCAACCAATGTGTCTTAAATTAGCTTAGTTAATTACAACACGTGATAAGCATCATTATCCTTCTGCCCTTCCTAATGCCAATTTATTTGGGGTCAGTGCAGCATATGTAATTGGAGGAAGAGCTCTTGGCTAAAGAATAACAGCCGCACAGGTCAATCTCGAAGGACAAGCAACGCTTGTCAAGGCTGAGCTGGGGATGGGTGACCATCTTAACATATCGAGTTTCCTCCTTGCCTCGGAAAGCATGTTAAGCTTTTGGTCCTGGCTGTCATTTGTAGATCTTTTGCAGTCGCTACAGATTGTCAGAAGCCAGTAAAATCTGACTCCAGTCTTGCCAAGATCTACCGTATTACCCAGATTGTGAAGGTCTGGTAGGCAGCCGCTCCACGTTAAAAGACGAGTATTCAGCTGAATCCGGTTTGACTGGAAGTCGACCACAATAAACTTAGTTGGGAAAGGCTAGGGATGAGTGCAGCATATCTTATTCTATATGATGTCATTTCATCACCCTCATCATCCCCTTCCTAATCATCACCATTCATCTACAATCAGTCATCATCATCCCCTTTCTAACCTTATCACCTTTCACATAATCCTTCCATCTTCTCTTTGATCTTCTCCAGCCAGTTCATACTCACTGTCCTCATAAATGATCACGTCAATCAATGTCTCTAGCCTCTTTGGTCTTCCGTCAGTTCGGCAGTCTTACGGGATGAAGTTGAAAACCAGTATTTTGGAGCGACTGCTTATCTGATCTTCGCAACCCTGTAACTATAGGTTACACGATACCTTTGTTAAAACTTGCTTCCGTAACGTCTACAAACAAAACAATAGCAACAAAATTTAAAGTCAATAAAATAACCAAATTCAAAATGGCGTCCTAGACGAACTGTCAAACGTAACACGTGGTTGTCTCGATCGCTAAGGGTGGGCACACACAGTGCGGAATTGGGCGGAAATCGGTCGCGCGCGGGGTCGCCGGCGCATCCGACGTCGGTCACTCACCTCAGCGCGCGATCCGGAGAAAAAACGTGGAGCAATCAATTACAGAAGGACCAGCCGGCGCATTACGATGCGCGGTCAAAGTCAAGTGAATAGATTCGGTATAATTTGTATGAACTGATTGTTTTTGCAACCTTTTTGACTATTTGTTAGCTAAAGTTCCAGATCTCTACAAGTAGGTATATTAGTTGGATCTTTAGTAGTTAAAACCTATTGCTGATATTTCAAAAATCAAATCAAACTTTTGGCACCTTTAATCCTTTTATGTAAGTATAACATCGCTTGTTTTATGCAGGCCCTTATAGCTTCACAATCTTACTGGCTACCCAAAATATACAGGAAGAGCAAAAATACATAAATACATTCGACGTAATCTCTGGTATAGTGCAACAAAGAGTTGCCGCATCCCATTATCTCTCGACACAACCAATTTTAGACAACTTGTACGACAGCTGCACCAGAAATGAAACGCATAGTGCACCTTCTGTACCTGTCCGCACTATGGCAGCGTGCGCGCGCGCCGACGAGCCAGCTGCGGCGCGGTACTTTATACTGGGAACATTTTAAGGCTTTTTGTTTTTTACCATAGTTTTGATATATTTATGTTAACTTAAGCGCACCTTTGGAATACTGTCGCTTTGAGCCGAGGAGAAGTTTATCAAGGTTAAACGATAGTCTCGGTTTTGTGTCGGATAGTTTTAAATTCACGGGGGCTTTGATTTTACTTCTAATGTATGTATTTGGAGGAACATAGTTTTAGAGATGAGCTAGCGAAAAAAAATTGACATTTAAAGTAAGAAGTTTATCGAATTTATAAAAATCTCGTGTCACGGTGTTTGTTACCGAACTCCTCCGAAACGGCTCGAACTGCTTGACCAATTTTCATGAAATTTTGTGTGTAAATTCGGTAGGTGGTAGGCTATTTTTTATTTGGCAAAACAGCGTTTGCCGCGTCGAACTAGTCAGTTTATAAATGTCACATGAAGACTGCAAACTCCGTTAAGTTTCTTGATTAATTATTATTAGAGAGTTATTTTAAATACAATAAATAACATCCAAATTCAGTAGTCTATTTATTTTAGTAGTGGTTCCGTATAAGAATTCGACAATTAGTTAGCTACCAGCTTTACTAAACCACAATCTGCCAGAAACCTTATACCCTGAATTTCACAGACGAATGTGTTAATATATTATTACAATATTTACGTTGATAGATAGCAACTCGCAAAAGTCGAAAATAAATTATGATTATTATATCTACCTACTGTTTACTTGTTTAACTGAATTCATGAAGTTTCGTTATGTTATTCAACATTTGGCTTAAAGGTCTACCTAGTAATTATAATGGCCGAGAAGTTAATAGTCTAGATAAATGTGTGGGAATTTGTAACAATCATAAAATCATATTCTGTTGGTATTTGGGCATCACCAATAATATCAAGCAATATTTTGTTTGTTCTTATTAAAGCCGCATTTTAACACAATACTTAGCGACCCTTTGAACGCCTAACTAAAAACCGGTCAAGTGCATGTCGGTGGGTTCCGTACCATAAATCGTTTCCCCTTTAATTTTTATGATTTGTTGTTATAGCGGCAATAGAAATACACACTCTGTGCTAATTTCAACCGTCTACCTATTACGCTGTTTGCGATACAGCCCGCTGACAGACGAACGGACTGCGGAGCCTTATTAATAGGGTTCCGATAGTAATCCTTTGGGTACGGAACCCTAAAAAAGCGCGCCAGGTGCGCTATTATACAGGTTGACTGGTAATAGGTAGAGTGTTCTTGGAACGGGTTAGTCGCTAGAGCTGATTTACAATAATTTTGATCCCGAATACTTGAAGTTTTGGGTTGTTTTCAAGTTATCGATGATAGATTTTTTTTTCCTCAGTTACTAACAACTGCAAATTGTGTGAAATCTACTCCACACTGGATCGTCAACTTGAAGGATAGCTCAAAAAGGATGAATCTTTAAAATAATTTAAAAAATAACATCAACATCCAACAGTGGCAAATCAATAATTATGAAAAAAATAACAGAGTATTAGTACACACCTACTGTAACTAACTGTAAAACCTAACAGAGGTACAGACTGTGGGTATACAGCGTGTATTAAATGAATGCAATACCTACATGAAAAAGGGTAAATGTCATTATGAAAAACTCTTAGTATCGAAATAACCTCGAAATCGCAAAAAAAAAATATCGACTGCTCTACACATCATATTGTATTTAGGTACTTAGTTAGGCGCGCATAACTCGACATAGTTTTTGAACTCGACAAAATGTACTGAACAGCTGACTATTTTTGCATTTCTCACTTGGTCCCACAGTAAAAGTTTTTCATAATGACCCCTATTATAGGTATAGTGACCCCTGTTCAGTGGCCTTAGTGCGAGTTTTCTAACGTCCTCGATTGCGTTAGCGTAAACGTCAATTTGTATTGAAACTGGATAAGCGCCGTCTGGTGACAGTAACGGAAAACCTTTTTTTCTTCTATACAATTTGACTTAAGCGAACGTTTACATTAACGCGATCGAGTGCGTTAAAAAACATACACTAAGCCCTCTGGTATTGCGTACATTCCGTACACGGTGTATACGCTCATTACCTATTACGTCATTTAGTGTCGACCGCAGGTTCCGCCCATTCCACGATGCTATTTCCAAAATCCACGTGTACAGAAACTTGGCCCTGAACTAGGGTTGTCAACTTTATTAATTGGCCTTATAGCCTGGCGATTAGGAAAATGTTTAGAAGCTTAAAATTAAAATTAACCGGTGTGCTGGTTAAGAATAGTGTTCATTATTTATTACAATTACCCACATGTAATATTTAAATAAATAATAATCTGCTGTTTAGGTTTCCGTACCCCAACGGAATCCTAATACTTAAACTCCGCTGTCCGTTCGTCCGTCTGTCAGCGGGCTTTATCTCATGAACAATACGTAATGGGTATACAGTTAAAATTTTCACAGTGTCTATTTCTGTTGCCGCTATAACAACAGATAATAAAAATGCAATGGTACGGAACCCTTCATGCGCGAGTCCGACTCCCACTTGGCCGGTTTTTGAAATAGTAATTGTATTTGTAATTTTGTATTGGTAGATATTTCTTCATAGGAAACGACTTCGATTAAATATTCAGTTCCATCGAAGATTTCGAAATCGAGAAAGAAACCCTAGTGGATTCATGTCGGAAATACATTTTCAAAATCAAGGGACCAGAATAGCAGGGTACAATATAAAATAGCGGGGTGGGGCAACCCTACCCCGAACTTACAAGGTAATTCTCGAAACAAATTGTACAGGAATTTCGGGAATACATAAATAAATAAGTACTAAGGTTTTCTTTGAAGGAAAAGGATACAGTTAATGAAATACTTTTAGACGCTACAAAATAACAGACCACAGAGGATTCTACTGAAAATGTTGTTTCATTTTTAAAATATATAGCTAGATTACCTAATGGTGTTTTTCCAAGGCAGAAGACACTCTTGTCGTCGCCTTATAATCCTTTCTAATATATAAAATTGATTGAGTGATTGACAGACAACCCACAGCCGAAACTACTGGTCGTAGGTCGTAGAATTTCCTACGGGAACGTCGCGGGTACGTGGCGCTTGTATTAGTTTAAATGTAAGAAATATTTATCTCTGTTATGTTCAAAATATAATTGTTACAAAATAGGCCAAAGATTTCGTAAGTTTTGTTGAGGTATTTCAATCAGTGTGTATTCTTTTTCCAACTGTGTTGGTAGGGTCGGCTTCCAATGCAAGCGTTAAATTTTCTGTCTTCTGAGTCAGAATACAGAAAATCGGACACTCTGACTTTCCATTACGACTGAAAAAGCTTTACATATAGGTAACAGCCGGGACCATTGGCTTATCGTCCTTTCGAAGGCACGGAGAAGGCCCGGAATATACTTTATAACTTCAAACAGTATCTTAAATATATACTTGTTTGTTCGGTTGAACGCGCTAATCTGAGGTACCTATTACTGGTTCAAATTGAAAAAATATTTAATGTTGGATAGCCCATTTATCGAGGAAAACTGTAGGCTATATAACATCACGCTACGACCATCAGGAGCGGAGCATAAATGAAAAATGTGTACCCCATAGGGCCGTTACCATTTTCCTGACCATCTGATACCAACCAAAGCAAGAACTTCGACACAGCCCACTCATCCACATCGATACAAAAGGAATAGATCAAATCACCAATTTCCGGACAATCCAAAAACAAATAGGCCATATAGTCCACAAAAATACGTTAATATCAATAGCCTCCGGAACGCCATGGCGGCACCGCGGTATACTTCATTCCATAGTGTTTGTCATTCCGCGGCACCCTCGCGCCAGATGGGACGGTAGCTCGCGCGCCCGCCCCACCAGCAGATATGAGGACAGGTGCACTCACCCCATAAGGTTGCGTTCTTTATTATAACCGAATATCCTGTTTTAATGGTTAAGGTATTGGTATTATTTGTTTAATGGGATTTCGTAGAGATCGGTGCAAAATACTTATTTTGCCTACCTAATAAAAAACGAAGTAACCTATCTGTCAAAATTGTGTTCATAAAATGCCTAAACAAACAAAACGAAAAGTCTTGAGATTCCAAATTTATAGGTCTAAATTATGTTCATTAAACCTATTGCTGGAAAAATCCAATTGTTTACTTACACAAAAGACTTGGCTTTTCATCAGAAACCACCCTTTTTTACTCGATTACGAATAAGAAAGGGTTATGAGTTTCACAGTATAGCTTATGACTGTGTCTTCATTCTTATCGACTACTAGCGCCATCTAGTTTATTGACGGTGAACCATAATCCAATAACCGTGAGCCATTGAGTTAAATAAAATATGTCCTACATAATATATTGATTTATAACGTAGGTATTATTGCATAATTTTATTCTTTTAATTACAGTTTACGAAATACTTCTGCCTAACATATAACGAAGCTACATGAGCCATTAAAAAGTGGAAAAAAAAAACATTATAAAAATCTGATAAAATACTCAAATTAAGCGGTTCTTTTTGTTAAAAAAAATAAAAAGAGACTACTGAAAATAACCACCTGTCACCAATGCCGCTTTTTATAGCTACGAGTATAACACCCATATTCACAAACAATACTTATCTCAGTAAAGTAGCAACGCTTTGCGAAGTAAGGCATTTCTCACTGCGTTGCATATGGCAAGCCTGTCAATTCATAAACAATATTCAAACGACCCTTGACTAAGCAAACGCACAGCGTTGAATAGAGCTCTGTGATTGGTTCGTTTGTGTTGCGTAGTTCACTTCGCTGCTTGACGTTCATTTCTAGGTCTTCATTTGTCAGTGGCAAGATTATAAAAGTACCACATCTTTGGAAAACCTGTAGGGTCGTCTAAATTCATTCGAACAGTAATAATCTAAAGGATTTTGGAAATCCTTTTCTGGTATTTATTGTGCTTCTCTCATTGATATAATTATCAAATGCTTCTTCACTACTAAAATCCATTGTAAAAGAACGCTATTAAAATGGAAACTTATCAACCGTAAAATCCAACCCCGAAAAATATTTCTCGTAACACATAATAGACCACAGAGAATCGAGAGACTTTAGCTATGCGTTGCTTAAAACAGCTATCAGGCTACCTTAGCTGTGCGTTCATTCTAAGGGACGCATAGTGCTAGCCGAGTAGCCGCCCGCCACTCAAGTATTGTCTATGAATAAGTTTTATCCGTGTTCGCTCGCGCGCACTGTGAGACCTCATAGTACCGTTTGTGAATACAAGTGTAAGTTACCGTAAAAAGGAAATCGATTAAAACTATAACCTCAGTGATACAATAATATTGCCTAATTTACCTACATTATGTATGCAATCTAATAACCACAATAGCAATACCGATTTAAATATACCTAATAAAATATACAACACTAGCCGTCACAAGGGAAGCTCAGACGACAAACATTTGCCGCGCGTTTTGAACAGGATAAACGCAACAATGTGAAAACGCGCCAAAAACCCGTAACCTGCAATCGGTACTCGGTACTAGGGTTGTAAGTGTTATGCACCCAATCGAACGCCTTCGCTTCATGATTTTGCTAATATTTAACGCAATGGAATTAAAATCAAAACTAATAAATCGGTAAAAAGATTTTGGAAATCCATCAACAAATTACTGAGATCTTAGATAATTATTTAAGTTTACGGCTGTGAAATGACGTCACCGTAGTGACGTTATTTCACCAAGATAGAACATCGCAACATTGCCTAGTCAGTCACATAGTGTCATGCTTAGTGTTCTAACTTCTAAGCAAGATTCTAAAGAAAGTCGAATCTCCGCATCGGGAGTGATATGAAGATTTCAATGACGCACAATCGATCGCATTGTAACGGAGGTCTACTAAGGACTACCTTGAAGAGTCTTTGGTTAAAAAAAAGTGATGATGATGATCCTTTGTATCTGCGGAAACCGAGCTCTGCACCTCCGTCTCTTTTACATGGTCTCGGAATAATCCCTATTGCCACTAAACAAGATAATAGGTAGCTATAGATACTAGCTACCTATCGTGTCGTGTACGTACTGTTGCGTTCGCACTTTCCCCCCATCTCTTCTTTATCGAGAGTGTTCGAAACTCAAACGCTTACCTATTTACTGTCCGTAAACACGTAGCAACAGTATAATAGGATCTAAAGATTCTACCCGCAAATAATACTGGCGTTTTCTTCATAAAATCTTTGTTTAATTGCGGTTAAAATAAATTCTGATGATAATCATCACTTTACTTACCTACCTTTTAAAGGTCAAATAAATTAATTACGTTGGGAAATTAAAACCTGAAGCCATTGTCAATAAGTTATTATAAAAAATAAGGGTCTTTTTTTCCAAAAACAAAAAGATATCGGTTCATTTCATGTTTTCTTGAAACCCGAAGTAATAATCTACATCATTCTGAGGCAAGATAATGTATAGGTAACTAATTATCTCTTCAGGGCTTAATTGTATTTATTTATTTACTTAAATAAATAAGGCACGTGAACAAGTTACCTATAATAATTAAAGATGGTTCTCTGTAGGTAGGTACATAATCCAGTTTCAGGCGCGAACATTCTTCTAAATTCATCATTCTTCATTTGTTAAAAACGCTAAGGCCAGTAAATCCATTCTGATTGTATGAGTAGAACCAACAGGAACCATCCTTCATATCTTTCCAGTCTGCCTGCACCAACTTCAACAGATTAATTACATCAGCCCACCAAACAGGTGTACCAACCTCACACAAACTACACCTTAAAAAAACAATGTAGTACCAACAACAAGAAGTAATGGTAAGCTGTTGAAAATGAAAGTAAGCCCGCATTTTTTTTGCCGACCACTTATGTAAAGGTCGCTAGGATTACTCCGGTTTCGGCCTTAAACGATCAATCCTACTCGATATTAAACAACTGAGTAACTCACCCTTATTTTGCGGTGGAATATAAGGAAATCTGGTCATTATTGATGAGGCTGTTTATATATAATTCGAGGTTTGAGAACTCGATGACAATTTCAAAGGTATTTTGTTGTCGCCTGTTAGGTTACTTATTTTAGCTTGGCCATGCCTTATTTAAAATTGCAAAAGCATTTTTAGTGGTTCCTTCAAACAAATTGAATTGTCACCAGCTTATTACTACTACTACTTTGTATTTATAAATCTTCAAACTTCTTAAAATTTGTAATATACTTATCGCGTGAAATTGTAAACTCATTTTTCTCAATAAGACACGGATATATTGAAAAGTTTTGAATTTGGATGGGATTTACTGTGTTAAAAAATGATCTGTTCACAATAAAACGAGAGTTTGTAGTCTGAAAAATTTATAACAATCTAACGGATTTTGCATTTATCCGTTGACATACCTAAGCAACGCGATCAATAATAATCAATACAATGTCTAATTAAATTAATGGATGAAACTTCACACACGTTATTAATTAATTATTTTTAAACAGATAACACGATAATAAAAAAACAAAAGCACAAAAGTAACTTACCTACTGCTTATTCCAAAAGATATTTTTTCCAGCAGACAGAAGAGCAGAATGAGTAACGAAGACACAGTATGTAAGTAGGTACAGCTGACTGTGGGGTCAACGGCCTGTCATCATCTGCCTAGCCTTTTCCCAACTATATTGGGGTCGGCTTCCAGTCAAACCAGATTCAGCTGAATACCAGTGTTTTACTTGGAGCGGCTGCCTACCAGACCTCCACAACCCATTAACTGGGTAACACGGTACTTCTTGGCAAGACTGGAGTCAGATTTACTGGCTTCTGACAACCCGTAACGACTGCCGAAGATCTACAATTATGACAGCCGGGACCAACGGCTTAACGTGCTTTCCGAGGCACAGAGGAAACTCGTTATGTTAAGATGGTCACCCATCCACAGACGAACCTTGGCAAGCGTTGCTTAACCTTAAAGATCGACCCGTGCGGCTGTTATTATTTAGCCACGAGCTCCCAACGGGTAGGGTCAACGGCCTGTAAAGGTACATATATGTATTATTTCCGTAGCTTAAATTAATCAGCAGAAAAAGAACAATGTATGGTTATATTTCAATCGATCAATTAATTTCAGGGCATAAATATGTCGAACGAAATTGGACAAAACTTGCGATCCATAATAACAGACAAGTTGCGCCAAACGTACCGTTTAGTACGACAATAACCCTTCCCCCTTCTACTTTTATGGTATGTGGGGTGGATAAACAATTATACCTTTTTTTGTAACCTTTAGAACCCTTTGACAAAGTGACTTTATGACGAAGTGTCATAATTTCGACAATAATAATGATTACAGGTAACATACTCGTAAGCATTAAATAGGGGGTAATACGGTATTACCCCATTTAAACGTATCTATCAGCTCAAATAACGTGAAAACGATTTCCGTACTTAAATTTTTAAACTATCAAAAAGGTTTCTCAGGTTCGGGTTGGAAAGGTAGGTTGCTCTGAAAAATAAAAAAAAACACGGGACAGTTAATAAAAAAAAAATATTATACCCAAAACGCTCCGATTCCCAAGTTCACTTGCCTATTGACAACTACAAGCAAGTAAAGCGCAAACAGCTGTTTTTAAATTCCTTTGTCTGTCTGTTCCGAACTCAGGAACGGTTGGCTAACGATTTCTGACAGGCTCACTGCCGCCAACAATAGAATATAACAAGAATTGTGTTTCACCGACATATAAAGACTTGAGGGTTTCTGGAATAACGATGAACATACCGCTGGTGAATCAATATCAATCCCAAATATATTTAAACTATTAAGTATTTATAATTAGCAGTCATCAAAAACCTTTCATCATTAATACCGATCAAATTAACATTACCAACCTACAAATACTCATCTCGCCAATGAAACGTGAAATACAACACGGTGATACAAAACGTCGGATTCATATTGAAATAATAATTGAAAATCGTACGGTTTCAAAATCAAACAATGCAATGATTTCATATTTGGCTGAAACGAACTCTATTCCATTTGATTGAATACCCGCGTAATGGTGCGGTAACAAAGCCTGGAGAAACCACACGAATGACCAAAAGGCGACTAATGTATACGCTTATGTGAAAACCCTAATCTGCTAAAGGTTTAGATTGAAGTGCCCCTTAAAGTTAATTTTCGTAAAATCTTACGGTGGGTTGTTTCAACGACCAGTTTAAATCGACCTCCGAATTTTGTTGCTCTTACCTAAATCTGCGCAGTTTTATGTAAGTTGCGAGGGGTGGGGTAGATCGTTTTAAGTCGGGAGAAGTAGAACTAGCGGGGCGTAGGGTAAGCAGACTGGTTGACCGACTGCGGAGCTGACAAGTCGAACATTTTGCGAGAACGAGTGCTCCCGAGTGCTCCCGAGCGCTTCGCACGGAATAAAATATGTTGCCGAGCTCCGCTTTATAATAAGAATTTTCATAGTGATATTTTTCTGTACATAATTGATAAACCACACTCTTTCGGGCTGTTATGAGTGTCGTTAACTCGCTTTACGCCTTTGTAATTAGTACAAAAGAATTTTGAGTACAGCATGTTTAATGGAGGCCTATCTAGCAACTTGTGTTCGTTTTTTTTGTTAATGCGTTAAAGTCTTGCATTAATTTAAGTGTTTTTGATGGAGAATTTTTACATGATTTGTGTACGACAACGAACAAAGAACTTTTGTAGCAGAGTGAAGCTGTTTTTGCTACATTTTTGAATACATTTCTGTATTTAATTTGTGTATCTGAAAACTATTCTAAAATACTAAAGTTTTACAGATTTTCAGGCTAAATTACAGTTTGATAAACACTCAATTTAATTGGCGTATCTGATTAGGCCCTAATTACATTTTTTCACAATATTTTTTCAAACATCTGTAAATAATAATAATAATATCTTTAATTCGGACCAAAAATCCATATTGTGTTAGTAAAACATACAAAAATAACTTATTGTCTAGTGTTAGTAAAAATTAACCTCCGCACAAGCTGCTGTACAATTGAAGAGCCGAAGCTCTCGGCTACAGTTTTCAGGATGCTGTTCCGACTATCTCTCACTCTCCTCAGTAGCGACGCAGATTTTTTGCGTATAATTGCATAGAACCCGTCGGTACGGGCTTGCGCAAACATTTCCGACGCGCTACAGTAACGAGGTAGTCTCAACAACATCCTGAAAGCATTGTTATATTGGACGCGCAGGACATCCAGCGATCTCCTAGCACAATTGACCCATAGACTGCCCGTGTATAAACTTTGGCAATAAGCCTTGAAAAGGGTTACTTTTACTTGGTCTGTACACCGTGCAAATCTACGGGACAACATATTGCTACGGACCGCTAGAGCCCTGCGCTCCCTTTCAATGTCCATGTGTAATAATGAGAACCAAGTTCAAACAATGCACACACAATGGCGCATCGACGAGAACTGTACACAGATTAGACACTAGAATCAATAACAAACTCTTTTGAAGACACATTACATTTATTGGTCACAACATCAAGCTATACTTACAGAAACAATCGTACTCACCTATTATTATATTTATATTAAAAGTCAATAGCAAAAAAAATGGTGAAATGACATAAATGCCTTTATGTCATTTCACCATTTTTTTTTTCTTTTTTGCTATTTGGGGGAAAACTTTCAAAAGGTTCTAGAACTTTTTTAATAGTTTAACCACTATCTCACCTGATGGTAAGCGATGATATGGTCATAGATGGAGCACGCTTGCCTAGAAGTAACTTATTCTTTCTTGGTTTAAAGACTCACAGGTTGTAGCTATCAGGAAACACAGACTCTGGCAGGGAATTCCACTCCTTAGCTGAACGAACAATGAAAGAACTGTTGTGAAAATGACCAGGGCCCCAAGTCTGTTATTTTTTATAAATTCGTCATTCCAACACTATCCCATTGTCATTTTGCTAAAAGTTCGTAATCTGCTTATTCATAATGGTCGATCACTGGTCGATCAATGGTCTCGGAATAGAATCGTGGTAGAATGACATTTTCGTATTGCCATTATTATACAACTCTTTAGTAGCAATGATTTTCGAAAAAGTACTACTAAATTTAAACATTAAGTTATGCCAGATTTCTTATTGTATATATATTTTTACATATTATTTATTCATTTGTCATTATGTACGAGATTACCATTCTTTTCCATTTCTTTCAATGGAGTGTCAGTGGTTGACCATTGGAAAGTCATAATGACGTTTTTATATTAGTAGATTACCAAACTTGTCAAAATCGACAATTATGAAATCAATGATAGACCATTCTGACACTATTGTAATAGCAGACTTGAGGCCCCCATAGACTTGGCATTTTTACTTCGCTAAAACCGCCCCGATGATCAGGATCACCGTCAACCGTTTCTGCCGACATCTCACCGTTTACACTTCACTGGAGTGAATGACAATTGAACTGTCATTCCATCTTGTTTGTTTGTATGGTTTGACAGCTCACTTTTTATTCGCCTCAGTTTTCACTTTGACATATACGTTTACAGCCGGTCGATTTTGTACCTAAACATGTCGAAGTGAAGGCTCGGGTGAAGTGATCACGAAGTGAACTGTGAAATTTTGATTACTTGGATTGACAGTTCACTTCGTGACCACATCACCCAACATGTTTACAGAATCGCACTGCACAGAACATAGCAGGATAAATCCCTATCCTCGTAAAAGATATACATACTTTCATACAGGTATGTATATAAAAGACAGGTATTTGGTCCTACATACATACTTGTATGTATGTATGCCACAGTTTCAACCTCAACATTATTAAGTTTCGCCCTTGATGTTTTTATATTACACCCGAATCCAATAAAAATATACCTTTGACATGAACACGTTTTGCATACGGATGTAACGCGTGGATTGTCGCACATATGATGCCGATATTATGTTCTCCGAGTCGCCTATGTATCTGTGTATCTGTTTAGTGGAATTGGAACGGTATTCGTGCGACTATGATAATATGTAAAAGACAAAGATATAAGTCTGTTTCTGTATAGATTTGTGTGTTAAATAATAAAAATAACATGCGGTGAAATAAAATGCTTAGAGAGGAATAGAGGTGTCACAATCAGACATCATCAGCCACTGCAGACTATGTTGTGGAATTTGTTCGAAAGAGTCAATATTCGATGGAAAACGGATGGGTTTTAGTCAGTAGGAGTCTGACACTCCCTTCTGCTCCGCCCAGAGCAGGACCCCTATTCTGTAACAACATTTTCGTGTCTCGACAGCGGAATCCGAGGTGAGTATCAAATTACGTCAAAAGTAAGACCTTTATGTAGTGTGCAATAAAGCTCACTTTGTGAGGTTGTCACTCAGGTGAAGCTCGATATCGAAATGGTTATTTACAGAATAACTAGCTGGACGCGTCAATTGATGACTTCCCAACAATAAAGAAAGCCACTGACTCTGGAAGCATGACATTTTGCACAAGAGCTCTATTTGTAACGAAAGTAGACAAGCGTTATATCAGATTTATGTAAAGGGTTTAGTACGGAATATAAGTCTTAATATAAGTTATTATTATTAAACTAGGTAATGATATAATAATTAACTACCTATGGAATTATAAAATTTAAAAATGAAAAATTATAAAGAACGAAAGGTAAAAGCGTCTTCCTATCTGCTAATACTGATACATTACACTACTTATTATAATTACCTATGTAGATATTCATAATAAAACGGAAAGGTAACGGGCTGCGTTGTACCTACCTACAGTCAATATTAAGGTGGAAGCGCCAGGGTGGCCCGCGAAATTCAAATATTTTTATGTTTTGAATGACTTTTTCATAAAATACCCATTCAATAGGGCTTCATGAACTTAGAGGGCTATATTGATAATTAAAATTGTTATAATTCTGTAGATAAATACACGTTACGGCCGCGAATCGTATTTTGTTAAACACACAGCTTCACACTGACCGGCACACTACAAAAAACATAAAAATATTTGAATTTCGCGGGCTACCCTGGCGCTAAATAATCAACAACTACGGTAGAGCTGCATGCACTATATGAACGTTTCTTAATAAGAAATATTTCTTCTATAAAGCATACAGTCTATTTTCACAAACACCCACAGCTCCCGACATTTGGCACCCTACACCCTTGTGACTCCCTATCCCTCTTGGCATCACAAAAGCTTTCATTTCGGCAATTCAACATCCATTGCATTGATCAGTGCAATTGATACTTAGCTACGTAGAAAATGGTCACAATTAAAATCTTGATTTTACTTTGACTTACTATTAAATGATTAACTTAGAATAGTAACGCTATTTATTCTAAGATAATATTACTTTATACCGTTTAGCTTTGATACCGATAAGTAGGTCTATCTATCCGAACTCCGAATTTTATTTGTCCAACAACTGATTGATTAAAAATATCAAAAGAAAGACTAGGTACCTATTATACTGCATTTATATTTAATAGATTAGCTGCCATCCGCAGCTCTGCAATACCCCCCTCCCCCCAGTTATATATTTAGGTAGGTCCTACTATTTATTTAAGGATGGTAATTTTAAATCATCAAATGACTCCTTCCGGTCTGGGTGGGGTGGAAGGGAGTTTCGGCCTCTGACTGACTGAAAACCAAATGCCCTTTGCGTTCCAGAACCGCGGTGATTCTTTCGAACAAATTCTGCAGGTAAAGTAAGTAAGCCTACTTACGTGTTTCTGTGCTTTATAACACAAGGGATACGGTCGCCAATTGTATGCTTTTTTCAGTTTAAGGTTTTCTATATAGATGTATTTTTTATTTGGTATACTTACAATAAAGTTTACCTATATAAATACTTAAATACTGAAAAGTTTCATCAAAGCCTTCCTGCAGTTTTTGAGCAACAAACATCCATCCATTGGCGTTTCTATTATAGTAAGTAAGATAATATATTCCTATTGGATAATAATATCATTAGTACCAATGGAAGTAGATAAGATAGATATGAAACATCAACATCATGTCAGTGTCCCACAATTTGATTGCAAGCACATAATATCATAAACCTAGAACATAAAATATTTCATTAGCGTCCATTTTATTTATTTTGTTCCCACAATTTACTATTTAATTTAGCTTTTTGTTACAATGTCAACTTCGTGGTCCAGTCGGAGAGACTACAATGTTAGAGGCCACCCATATTATTTCATAATTACTAATAAGGCAACAGGACAATGGCGAGGGACGTCTTCGTAATATATGGTGGTATGTAGGAAATTAATTGGTCTTAAGGTGACGACATACGCCAGTGACCTTGAGAGAGAAAAAAAACGCGCACTCGTTTCACACCCGCGCGACCCAAAATTCAGTATTCTTTTATTACTTTCCATATTATTTTACGACTTTAAAAAAAATGGCCGCATAAAAAAATGTTCTTAGATAATTAAATTGTCTTTGACATAGTGTAAATTCCATTAGAATAGGTACGCCCGGCGGAAAACCGCCAATCGACAATCTGACAATCGGACTGAAAAATCCGATTGTCGTTTTTATATCCGTGTAGAACATATTATTACAAATTAATTACACTATGTTGAACGGATAAATTTAATTCAATTTTTAAATTGTTCTTTTCATGTTTTTGAAAATGTTAGATTACGTTGAGTAGATACAGGCTGATTGTTTTCTCCAAGCTTTATGTCAGTTTCTTCAAAACAAATGTTCAAAACCGTGTCGGTTCGGTATCCCATAGTCCAACGATTGACATAATCATCTGCCCAGCCTTTTCCCAACTATATTGGGGTCGGCTTCCAGTCAAACCGGATTTAGCTGAATACCAGTATTTTACGTGGAGCGGCTGCGCTACCAGACCTCCACAACCACGTAGGTAACTGGGTAACACGATACATCGTGGCAAGACTGGAGTCAGATTTACTGGCTTCTGACTATCCGTAACGACTGCCAAAGATCTACAAATGACAGCCGGGACCAACGGCTTAACGTGCTTTCCGAGGCACGGAGGAAACACGCTATGATAAGATGGTCACCCCCCATCCACAGACCAACCTTGGCAAGCGTTGCTTAACCTTGAAGATCGAAGTGTGGCTGTTATTATCTAGCCACGAGCTCCTCCAGTCCGAGTCCAACAATTGACAATACGTTTAAAAATAACAGAATATCTACATGCATTACAAAAGAGCATACATTACAATCATTTCTTTTTAAAAACCACTTTGCCACCAAAAATCTATTTAGTAACCACAAAAATATTGAAGGCCACTTTATGCGTACGCTAAACCAAAAAAAAATACCTATGGAACGTGTTGACATCTTTTTATTCAGTTCTTTTTTTGAACTCATTTTGTTTTTGGAACACTCTTTTCAAATACGCGCCCCCTGGCTACCAAAAAAAAAGGTTGGTTGAAACCTTGAAGCTAAAGGGGCTGTATTGAGTTGCACGAGTTCCGTATACGGGGTCCTGTGCATAATAATAACTCCCATGCCCATGGCACCAACTGTGCTCTACTTAAATAACAGATAAAGTAGTGAAACTAAAAGTTATGAGATATTATCAAAGCATACAGGAGTTAAGCTTTCAAACTTAAAGAAAACGTACTTATATGTTTTAACTGAAGGTATTTAAATTATAAAAAAATCTTTCGGATACGAATGATACGAAGAATCACTTCGAATACGAAGAATGACATACGACGTAGAAGAATTAATTTCCTTTAATCTTAAAATAAAGTTAAGAGGCTTTATTATAGTTTCTTGAGTAATCTTTGATACCTGATTTAAAATCAAACAATTAACAAAACCATAATTTACTAAGCATTCAAAACTCAACACATTAAAATCTTATTCTTTAACAACACAAAAGTATCTCAACCTACCTATTTCATGAACACGAATTTGAACTTCAGCGAGTTACACAACAAACAAAAAAAATTTTATCTGTGGCATGTCATTCTGTCTGCACGCCTCTACGAGTGTCGACCCTTGTCATAGACACGCCTGTATTTATGGCCATTTCAAAATAGGAATACAAATTGTTTTTTAATCTATGAGTATCATAGACGAATATTTATCTTTCAAGGGCTGTTTCTACGTGTGCTGACGTTTTTATAATGTTATACCTTTTTAATTTAATAATCTAACCGGAGCCCGAAAGTTAATTTTAATCAAATTATGGTGCCCCACTTCTTAGATAGGCGATCAATATTTACTCTAGGCTTGATGTAAAAAAGACATTGATTATGATTAGATCATTAAGTTTTCGAACGCATTAAATCTAATTCGACTAACTTTTTACAGTATCCGCATTCCACATTTAAAAGAAGGTAAATGAAAACCTAAATACTAACATTACTAACATCTATTAAGAAAAGTTGGTCACACAAAGCAGACGAGATAGATAAAAACTATAAAGCTGTTTCTGCTCTACAAAAAATTCAACACTAGTTTTTACGCAAGTAAGTTTGGAAATAAGTGGGAATGCCGGCGAGTAGTCGTAGGTGAGATGTGCGAGGGGCAGGGAGGGGGGTGGCGCGCGAGGGAAGCGGGCGCGGGGAATAATCGATACCCCATAGAACCATAAGTAGGGTGGACATACGGGATGGATTATAGCTTTTTTTTGGCCGTAAGTGGGACTTGGGTACTATCACCACTACGAAATGAATTTATTTAGACCTAAATATGATAAAAATTCCAAATTTTCTTAGAAATTCTTTATCCTATATTCTAATTTCTATACTCCACTCAGTTGCCATAATAACGGAAAAACTCGAAATTCGGAAAAGCTTTAACTGTCAATTTGATGATTCGAGACGAAGTCGAGTTGGAATAAAGGTTAAAAAGTTAAAGTTTCTTCTATTTTCCAACTCTCCAAAGTTCGAAAGGTAGAAACGACTCATTATTTTCATATAATTTAAATTCGTCTAGTTAAAAGGTTAGTTGTATTCGCCGAGTCGGCATCGCTTCCTTTTACAAAGTTTCAAACTCAAAATGTTATTATAAGAAAGATTAATTAATTCAACATTGCTTAACTTGAAGTGAAGGATATTGTTTCAAATTAAATACACACTTAGATACCGAGAATCCATTCCTTCGTATTAAAAATTTATTGGTTGAAAGGATTTTAAATTGATGCCCAACAACATCAAGAAAGACGGGCTTAGAATGATTAAAATGTTAATTTAATCATTCATGAAATAATTTTGCAAATTCATGCTGCTAAGCTGTCAAAAAAGTTGGTAACAACAATCAATACTTTAGAATTAAGACACGCTTAATTTGTCAAGAAGTAACATCACTAGAAGTTGCCAATATAATCTGTGGTAAGCCTGCGGATTAGAAAGGTCCTAATGTCTTCACTTTCACCGGATATGGCGACTTCTAAATTGTGGGCACCCGAACACCCATAACAAAAACGTTCCTAAATAGCTTGGATATTGTCCCCTACATCTAAGTGTTGTCTGTGGTACACCATAGATGCACCGGGTTCACTGACACAAGCATGGGGGCCATGATTCCGCACCGTGTGTCTAACCGTCAATATTGATCCTTCAAAGATTAAATTTTATCCAGGGTCAGGAGATAATGTGTTTTTAAACATGAGGGACGGAATTTAGAAAGTTGACGAGATTACGAAGTGTCTGCGAAGTAAAAGTCTGAATAAATGTGATAAAATATTGTTTCTAAGAGTGGAGAATAAACATTTCTTTATTCAAAAAGAATTGTCTGAATATAATTAATACTAACCTACTTCTATTTATAAATATATTTACTTACGCATTCAGTGCACAATATAAGTATCGTCAACATTTATATTCTTTTATCTTGTCTCAAGCTCTAAAATTCTGAATTTCTGTGATTCTCTTAAAAATAAAGTGCTTTTCTTTTCACCCATAATTTAATCACACTAGCGCCATTGACAAACACTTCCTCACCGCATTCATAATCCACAGATTAAATAAAATAAGCGCACTCACTTCATAAAAAAAAAAAAATCTCGTTCCCGATCCCCCACGCGGCAACGGCCCCGCGCTATTCTGCCAAGTACTTTTCTTTAGTCTTGATTAGTATCGTTTCGCGGGCAGCCGCCATAAGATTTATTTACAATGTTCATTATTGCAAAGTTTTCGCCGAGATATTGTTGTTGTGAAGTTCTTTAGACAAAGGTCAGAGTCGGGCCTAATCACAGTTCGTTACGTTTTAGCGTGGGAGCTAAAATATTTTAGAACGTCGGCTGGTGTCCTGCCTGGCTCAACTAAAGGATAACACTGTAAAATATTAATAAGTTTAATCATTACACGTTAATTCAAAATACATTCGCTACTTTAACAAGAAAGTGCCATGAACCAGACCGCTACTTTTCAAGATTTATTCGACTTTTTTTTGGGGTGGTTTGGGATCTACCTCCTCGCGGTCCACCCCGGGCAACGGCACCACAGGCTTGCCTGTGGTACGGCAGAACGATCCCACTTAAAGCGGTGGTAGGCTCCGCAAGGAGCCGCCTGGCTCGCGACCACCATCCCGCCGAAGTCCGGCGCCAAGCAGCTTGCTGTGTTCCGTCGGTGTGCGGGAGTGCCAGTGCCTTTGGGAGAGAAGGAGATTGTCAGTTGCTCTGCTCAGAACCGGTCTTGGTCACTGGGCTGGGCTTTCCGGGTAACTCATTTTGGAGGGTAGCGGGATCCGAAGCACGGTGCCAGCCGTTGGCCGACCGCAGTTAGTAGGGGGCCCAAGTAGCACGCCAGCCACGTGTGAAAGGCTGCCCCGCCAACTAGCGAAAAATCCCGGTATGCTCCACCGTGCCAGCCGGCGACTGGATGGGAGGACCCGGTGGCCATATCCGGGGGGGTTCGGGCGTCCCCGCAGTCTCCAAATGAGTTCCCCATAGGTTAGTTTAGCTTTTGTGTTCCACTTGGTTCACTGAGCAGAGCCTCGACAATTCGACTTTTCTCCCCGACGACTCAAAAAAAAAAAAAAAATGACAAAAGCAAAAAGGAAAAAAGGTAAACAACGGCTGCACTTCCTCCCACTCAAAGTGCACCTCACCAACATCAGAGGGTTACACTCAAATCTCGATCCGGTCCATCACCACCTTGAGACCGAGAAGCCGCACCTGTTTTTCCTAACGGAGACGAAGATAACAACCCCGTCGGACGTGGCGTACCTCAACTACCCGGGCTACTCTCTGGAACATAAGTTCAAGAAGCAGGCTGGGGTCTGTGTGTACGTCCGCGATGACATTTGTTGTCGTCGTCTCCGTTGCTTTGAGAAATCGGGTTTTTCTGCTATTTGGCTACTTGTGGATACTGGCGTGGAAAAATTTATCTACATCGGCGTATACCGATCGCACAGCGGTGACCAGGAGACAACAGCGCTGTTTAATTTCCTCGTGGAGTCGACCGACGTAGCTCAGCAACGGTACCCAACAGCGAAGCTCAATTTTCTGGGGGACTTTAACGCCCACCATAAAGAGTGGTTGTTCCCGTACCAGAGAACTGACCATGCCGGGTTAGAGGCGCGCAAGTTTGCAGTAACGCTAGATCTAACCCAGCTGGTGAATGTGGCAACGCGGGTACCGGATGTTGACGCCCATACACCCAATTGCTTGGACCTTCTGCTGACAACTGATCCGGGCAGTCAATCAGTATCAGTCTCAGCCCCGCTGGGAACGTCTGACCACTGCCTGGTGAAATCCGTGTTGGCCTGCTCTCCTCCTGATAAGAGTCCTAGAGGCACGAGACGAGTATGGCGATACGAGTCAGCTGATTGGGATGAGATGCGACACTTTTTTGCGTCATATCCTTGGCGGCAAGTGTGCTTCTCCTCGGGTGACCCTTCGTGCTGCGCTGATGTGATTGCGGACGTGATTCGGCAGGGGATGGAGTATTTTATTCCATTCTCCGACATCCCGCTCGGTCACAAATCCCGGCCTTGGTATAATGCAGAATGCGCCCACGCTGAGGCACGTAAAGAATCTGCTTACCAAGCCTGGATCAAGGCCCGCGACCGAAAGGATAAAGCACGTAGGGTTCGCGCGAGGAAAAAAGCCTTTAATTCTGCCGCAAGATTCTGCAAGCGGGTTTTTCGTAGGGCACGTTTTGACCATGTCGGACGTATTGGGGCCAAACTAGCATCGCACCCTCCGGGTAGTAAGCAGTTTTGGTCCCTGTCGAAAGCGGTCGAAACGAATTTCTGTCGACCCACTTTGCCTCCAATGCTGAAACCTGATGGTTCGCTGGCTCACTCTGCAAGAGAGAAAGCAAATTTATTTGCAACTCTCTTTGCGGGCAATTCGCGTCTGGACGCTGGCTCCAAGCAACCACCAACTTTACCTCGTTGTGACTCTTCGATGCCGGAGATCAAAGTTCATAATAAAGAGGTTTGTAGAGTATTATGCAGTTTAGATGTGAATAAGGCCAGTGGACCTGACGGCATTCCAGCAAGAGTGTTGAGGCAATGTGCACCTGAGTTGTCTCCTGTGTTGACACGCCTGTACCGCCTCTCTCTTGAAAAAAGAACGGTGCCAAGATCATGGAGGCTTGCGAATGTGCAACCGGTGCCCAAAAAGGGAGACCGTGCTGACCCTGCGCATTACCGTCCGATCGCCATTACCTCCATCCTATGCAAGGTTATGGAAAGGGTTCTGAACAGTAAGCTGCTGACCTACCTTGAAGACAACAATCTCCTCAGTGACCGTCAATATGGCTTTCGCCGGGGACGGTCAACTGGCGATCTTCTTGTGTATGTCACGCACTGCTGGGGCGAAGCCATTGAGAGACACGGCGAAGCACTTGCCGTGTCGCTTGATATCTCGAAGGCTTTTGACAGGGTCTGGCACGCAGGTCTACTCAGCAAGCTTCCTGCTTATGGCATCCCAGCTGGTTTTTGCAGCTGGATATCAGACTTCCTGAGTGAACGGTCGATCCGAGTGGTCATTGACGGCTGCTCCTCTGACCTCATGGCTATTGATGCCGGAGTTCCTCAAGGGTCTGTTCTCTCTGCAACTCTTTTCCTGCTGCACATCAATGACCTACTTCAGCCTGGTCTTGTTGGGTACGCAGATGACAGTACGGTTTCAGAGAGATACTTGTCCAACGCAACAACCAGTGGGGCTGAAGTTTGTTCCTTGAGAGAGGCCATGGTAGAGCGGACAAATTTGACCTTAAGCGTTGTCTCCCAATGGGGTGATGACAATTTGGTCACTTTTAACGCCACCAAAACACAGGCGTGTCTTTTTACCGCAAAAAGGAGTCGTTTTGACCAAGCTCCTACTTTTCGGGGTGCATCTGTTCCTGTGACTGATCGGCTCGAGCTCCTAGGCATGGAGTTGACATCCAGTCTCAACTTCGGCGCCACCATCGAGTACAAAGCCCAAACTGCTGCCAAAAAGCTGGGCATCCTAAATAGGGTGAAGCGATACTTTAGGCCTGGACAGCTTTTAACACTATACAAAGCGCAAGTCCGATCCTGCATGGAGTATTGTAGCCACCTTTGGGATGGCTCAGCTAAGTATCAGCTTGCCGCGCTTGACTCGGTGGAACGCAGAGCTAAGAGGCTCATCGGCGACGTAAAACTGGTGGATGCCAAGCTACATAGCTTGGCTCATCGCCGTAAGGTTGCCTGCTTGTCGGTCTTCTACAGATTGTACTTCGGTGAGTGTGCCCAAGAACTCCACGACCTCATCCCACCGGCCCCCTTCTACCATCGGACATCCAGACGCACTGCATCTTACCATCCCTACCTTGTGGCTATTCCACCAATTCGCACTAAGCGTTTTCAAACGTCTTTTATAATGCGCACAGCAAAGGAGTGGAACTCTCTGCCAGCGTCTGTGTTTCCGAAAGCTTACAACCCTAATCTCTTCAAAGTTAGAGTGAACAGGCTCCTTCTGGGTAGGCTCGCTCCATCGTAGACTTTGTCTCTGTCATTTCTGACATAGACTAGAGTCAAGAGCAAACCCATTACAAATAAAAAAAAAAAAAAAAAGACTCTAAGAATGAGTTGATTACTTAAATTTATATATCGTTCTTAAGAAAGCCATATTACATCAATCAAAGACTCCAAATGATAGGGGTCCTCAGGCAGCGCTCGTTCTTATAGTATAACTCTACCAAATCCATGCATCTTTATCATCCACAACGCGATTCCGTCCCCTGCTGAGGAAAGACCTCTCCTTTCTTGCGGCAACGTTTCCGAGCCAGCCTCATACACTCATACAAGTTCTACCCGTGCATTCCATATTTATAAATACAACAAATTTCAAAATCATTGAAGTTCATCCACTATAGATAGACACAATACTATTAGAATCAAGACAGACCATGCAAATAAGTTCTGTATGCCTGTATCAGCGATAGCTACACAAGACAATAATTGATAGAATGTGACATAGCTAGCTAATAGGCTAACGACTGGATCGCTTAGTGTTAGTCCGATCTCAACGCTGTACCTCGAAGATATGCTGTAGGTTGGTACTACTGGATTGAAATGATGCCAAATGGTGAAGGCGTCATGATCATGTCACTTTGATGTTTGCAAGAATTGGTAAAGATATGGATTGATTGGCAATTCATGAAGTACCGTGCTACCAAGTTAATGCGTTGTGGAGGTTTGGTAGGCAGCCGCTCCACGTAAAATACTGGTATAAATCCGGTTTGACTGGGAGCCGACCCCAATATAGTTGTGAAAAGGCTAGATGATGGAGTAATTGGCAATTCGATCAAAATTTTAGTAACGATTTCCAATGAATTTAATTAACGTTTTTACTTTTAGATAGTTAATAATCCTAATTAAAAAGGAAATACGATTCGATCATCGGCTTGTTTTAGGTTCCGTCCGAGACTGTCTAATTTCCATACGATTTACTTTGCTTTGTTTGAATGTCGTACCAAAGGTACCATTCCTACTAGAGTCAGTCTCTGGTAGGAAAGTATTGAACCCTAAAATAAGAAAAACTAATTGTGTTTCAACAGCACTTGTTTTTTTAAGGTTCTTCATTGATCTCCGGTTTCTGTAAAAAAATATAAACACCCCACAAATGAAAGGATGCAATTGACTGTTGAAAACTCATTTTCCAATCACAGCTAGATAACAAGGGTTTGGCTATTAGTTACAATGGTAACCCGTAGACTAAAAATCCACTTAGTCAAAAAAAAAAAAATTTGTCTACACGTAATTTTCTTTTTTAATTTGACACGTTTGTAACGTGTCCAATTTTTATTGGAAATCTATTTAACGGACCAAATAGTTTTTTTTTGTCATGTGTATTTTGTGACCATTTTCGCAGAGACATAGGGCCTAACCCTTACCTACAAAGTACGAGTATTTAATTTAATTTCAAAATAGGCTTATTGAATATTGAATGAGGTAAGGACTCCCTCCAATAACCAATACATCGCCTTAAATAATTGGAAGCAAAATCCATATTTCACGTGAAACCGTTATTTATTCAGTCTAACATGTTTTTTTCACGAGTTTCACTACCTTTCAGCTTTTATTGGTTTAGCGTCACGGTGAAAACCTAGCGGAGCCTTTCTGTTCTCCTTAATCAATATCGTGGCTTTGGCATTAACGTATTAGACGATCTGTTTAATTATTTTTTACTTATAATTGTTATGTCAGTTGTGTGTGTTTTGATGTATGTATAAAAAACTACAACTCCCTATGGAGTTATAGTTTTAAGGGTTCCGTACCCAAAGGGTAATCAACGGAACTCTACCTATTACTAAGCCCCTGCTGTCCGTCCGTCCGTCTGTCTATCAGCGAGCTGTATCTCAAGAACCATAATAGGTAGAGAGTTGAAATTTTCACAGATTGTGTATTTCTATTGCCGCTATAACAACAAATAATAAAAATAAATGTTTTTGGTAAGGAACCCTTCGTGTGCGAGTCCGACTCGCACTTGGCCGGTTTTTTTTACATTCAAACTATATTTTGGTTTAATGTTATGCGACGTTCACAATTTGTATCATACAAAAATATAAATTTATTATTCAATACAAATAAATATTGTAGAAATGGTGCGAAACGAGTTATAATAGTAAAACTTTACGTTACGTAACGTTAGTCAAAAACATTCGTGGTAGTGCTAGGCCCTCCGTTGTATAACAGTTTTGGTGTAAAAAAAATAAAAAATAGATTTATTCTACTCCACATATTCGGGGAACCACGCAATTTTTTTTAAATCGAAGGCTTAGTATTTTAAAGTTAGCATCCCGCAAAGCTTTATAGCTTGATAGCTAGCTCATAATAATCTGGAGGTACTAATTCAATTACGAAAATTAAAATTAAAAAGCCAGTGTCCCGCAATCTTGAGGGATGCTAGCTTTAAAAGAATAAGCCTTCGATTAAAAAAAAATGCGTAGAATATTTAAACGAAAATGTGGAGTGCACGACTCCTATTCCTCAGGAGTCGTGAATTTATCTTCATCATTTATCAGAAACTGAATCCTCAAAATCGAAACGGTACCTCCAAATTATTATTAGTAGAACCTTATTACACAAACAAACAATCCTTTTCCCAACTATTTTCAAGTCGACCTGCAGCTTGGGACAAGCCCGCCACGCATTCCCAACCACTGCAACTCCTGAAAGCCAGAATCAACAGTGACGACCACCAGAAAAAACCGAGCCACTTAAGCCCGACGAGTCCCGGAGAAACGATTCAACTGTCTTGGATCCCGCAACGAAATTAATCAGAAAAGTACAGCAGAGGAGTAGGAAAAAAATATAGATAACGACGACGTATACGACTTGCAGCTTAACCGGATGCAGCTGAGTACCAGTGTTTTACATGGAGAAGCTTCCTACCAGACATCCGCAACCTAATAACTGGATTACGTGGTACCCCTTGGTGAGACTCGTGACAGATTTACTGGCTTCTGACTGTCTGTACCGACACCACAGTTCTACATACACATGACAGCCGGGACCAACGGCTTAACGTGTTTAATGAGGCACGGAGGGCTCTTGCTATAATTAAGATGGTCACCCATCCACAAACTGACCTCAGCAAAGGTTGCTTAACCTCGAACATCGACCTGTGCTGCTGTCATTACTTAGCCACGACTTTGCCTTAATTCATCTCATAATCTGCCTAGCCTTTTCCCAACTATATTGGGGTCGGCTTCCAATCAAACGGATTCAGCTGAATACCAGTGTTTTACGTGGAGCGGCTGCCTACCTGATCTTCAAAGCCCATTTAACTGGGTAACACGGTACATCTTGGCCAGACTGGAGTCAGATTTACTGGCTTCTGACAATCCGTAACGACTGCCAAAGATGTACAAATGACAGCCGGGACCAACGGCTTAACATGCTTTCCGGGGCACGGAGGAAACTCGTTATGTTAAGATGGTCACCCGTCCACAGACCAACCTTGGCAAGCGTTGCTTAACTTTCAAGATCGATCCGTGCGGCTGTTATTATTTAGCCAAGAGCACCTCAAGTACGACTTTGCCTTAATTGTGAAACAAAAATAGTCTCTATTTCGCATTCATTTTGCCAGTACGACGATCGATATCACTTCGAATGGTTTTACAGCATTCCCCACGTCCCTAAGCGGTAACCATCGAGACGGTTCTCTTTAACAAATCGTCACAGATCGAACTGCGATGCTGTCACTTCACTTCATAAGGTGGTAACAGATATTCCACTTTAGAAGAAACTTGTTTGAGTAAGCAGGGCTTGTTCCAAAAGACAAATCGATATACTACCCCAGCTGTAGTGACAAATGGTTATGTATGCTATGAAGGGGAACGAAGAACAATATACTTAGTAATAAAATCTCTTTTTCTGCCTCACCAGAATATGTACCTACATTTTATATTTTAAATACTAATCTAACTATATGTTTACACTTAAGGTGGTTGCGCCTGGGTAACCCGCGAAATTCAAATACTTTTATGTTTTTTCCAATGGTTATTTCATGAAAAAGTCATTCTATAGGGTTTCAAGAACGTAGAGGGCTATATTGATGTTAATGGTTGAAATTGCTTACAACCCTAATCTCTTCAAAGTTAGAGTGAACAGGCTCCTTCTGGGTAGGCTCGCTCCATCGTAGACTTTGTCTCTGTCATCTCTGACATTGACTAGAGTCAAGAGCAAACCCATTACAAAGAAAAAAATAAAATAAAAATATTTGAATTTCGCGGGCTACCCTGGCGCATCCACCTTAAGGCGACGACACACGCTAGCGACCTTGAAGGAAGAAAACGCGCACTCGTGTAACACCAAAATTCTGTAGCTCTTTGTACTCCCCTTATTATTGTAAGACTTAAAAAAAAAATAGCCGTATATCAAAATGTAGATAATGCAATTATCTTTGAGACAGTGTAAATTTCATTGAAATACGCCCGGCCGTTTTGGTCCGATTGTCGTTTTTATGTCCGTGTTCGAAATTAGTTTACAAATTAATTACACTATGTTGAACTAATAAAACTCAAAATTTTCATATATCAAAATATAAAGAAAATAGTCTAATGTAACATACAATTTTTTCCAAAAAAAATTCGATCAGCCGTTGAAACATGATTCTCATTTTAAAATCAGCTACTCTCAGATATCTCCGCCTTAAATAGAAATATAAACTCCTAACTAAATATGTCGTCAAATAATTCCTCCGCATCGCTGTCGACTGGAAGTGAGCTTAAAAGACTGGCGACATTGAATGGCCATGCTTATCCTCTGTCCGAGGTAAAAACCAGCCTTTGGGTCACGTTGTATCACCCAAATTAAAGAGATGAATGTACCTACCTATGGTAAATCTTGCCGCCATAATGCATCTCTTCTTAGAAACCACACAACGAATTTCGGACGGTTTTCTTTACGTCACAGAACGAATTTCGATTCTGTCACTTAATTTCATAAGGTGGTAACAGATATTCCACTTTACAAGTAACTTGAGTAACTTCAACTTGAGTAACTTGAGTATGCAGGGCTTGTTTATAAAGACAAATCGATATACTACTCCAGTGACAAATGTTTATGTATTTAGCCTGTTAAGGTGGTCGGAGAAGAATAACTATATAGAAATAATTTCGCCGTTTTCAGAATTTCAAACATTCCAATCCAGCTGATGACGAATATTAATACTACTACTTAGTAAATATATCAAATTCTTACAATTATGTTAGCGTGCTTCGAAAACGTGTAGATACAGGCGAAGGGAAACTATTACATTCAATCAACACGAAACTGTACAATAACTTGCTACCCCATTTCTTAAAAACCAAACTTACTGCAAACATAATACTGACATTTAATTTCAACGTCAAACAGCTTGTAAACGTCCTCGTTTTTCATCTATTGATCTCATCACAAGTGTCAGGAGCTTGGGTTTTAAAAGAGCCATATAATACCAATACCCCAATACCCTGGGGGAAGTTGGTCCCAACTCCGATCACTTCGTCTCGCGCCGAGGATCTATAACCGGTAACAAGTTGCGAATACTATGGGTGTGCGTGGGAATGACATGGCCAATGTTTGTGTGTTGGCTTGTTGGCGCGACATTGTGTTAGATAGGACCAACATGGATATAGGTGACATTTGTTGGCTGTGTCTTAGTTATGGCCAACAAACATATTACTGTAATTTGTTGACTTGTCGTATTTTGCTATTAGTGTTGAGGAATTTATAGCTACTTATGTTATTATATTCTCAACTTATTTAGCTTTTACTCGTAGAAGCCAAATTATTTAGCTATAAATAGCCAACAATATTTATAATAATTAATAATTCCGAGTAGTCAAAATCAATTAGCTATTAGTAGTCAAATTATTTAGCTACTAGTTGACCCGCGCAACTTTGTCTGCGTCACAATTTTCATTACTGCTCAGCTCCTATTGGTCTTAGCGTGATGAAATATATAGGCCTATAGCCTTTCTCGATAAATTGGCTATCTAACACTGAAAGAATTTCAAAAAACGGACCAGCAGTTACTGATATTAGCGCGTTCAAGAAAACAAACAAACAAACTCTTCAACTTTATACATATATATTATAGATACACAGATAGATTAACAGGCAATTTTTTTTTTTTAATAATTTACTAATAGCGCTTAGTCAAAAATAATAGTAGCCAAATTATTTAGTAAAAATTGCAAATATATTTGTAGCCAAATTATTCGTCAACTGATAACTACGAGAATTTATTTTGCTTTTCAATTATAATAACTGTCTAGAAGTCTAGAAATTGTATTCGATGACTCTATCGAACAAATTCCGCAGCTCGTTAGTAGAGTATAGAGTATTGTCTTGATTATGGCCAACATACGTGTTGGTGTCGTTTCGTTAGCTAACCCTGGTATAAAAAAAACTATCGACCCTTCACAAATTGAACGTAAGCCAAGTAAGTAATGCAATTGTCTGTTGAAAACTCATTCAAGTAAGCACATCTTTATTATGCGTTTGACAGTTATTCGTCACAATAATGTTGTTATAATGTCGTCCGAAAAACTCGGCCTAACGGCTTGATTACACAAATCTTCTGTTCAGGTTTTTCTTCCTTTAATTTGGTGAAGGAAGGGTAGTGTTTCCTCTAAGGGAGCATTCGGTAAGCCCCGGGCAAAAACTCAAAAGGGAGTTAAATCTGGACTTTTAGTTCTATGTTATTTCATAGCTTACCTTATCATACGAATAGCACCTTAGCTTACGAATAAAACGAACAACAGTTTATCGGAAAAGTCTCATGAAGATTAAATATCACGAGAAAATCTGTGTTCCTCGTACATTCCAATCTGAAAAATAAACACAATTTTTACAAAAAAAGTACTACTAAAAAATGGTTTTTATTCGACAATACTTATGATGGAAGAAGTTTTTTTTTTCAGTATTCAAATATTCAATCACGCGAAACACTTCATCCAAATATAAAATATATTTATATACTCCCTCACATAGCTTAAACAATTCAGTGAATTATTTGAATGAAATAGGTCAATTAGCGGCCGGTGCCTTAGCATAAGCATAAGCATATTCAGCCTATAATGTTCCCACTGCTGGGACACAGAGGAGAGGGAGTGGGCCGTAATTCACCACGCGGTCCCAGTGCGGGTTGGTAGATGTCACATCTCTTCGAATTTTTGGTTCTAGGACATTTTGTGAGCAGAGGACCGTTTTGTGAGCAGTGGTGATGAAATAATTTACCTAAAGTAAAGCGCCTGGCTGGGTTCGAACCTACGACCGACTACGAAACGACGTCTTTCGGCAGATATGATGATGAATGTGTTTTTTGTCATGAATTGAATACCTATACTTAGCCTTTACTTAGATACCTTACCTTACCTTACTTGAATGATTTTCCCGATTTTTCTTTTCAGCGAAAAAAATACAAAACACAAATACAAATAATTTATTTGCTGGAATATGGGTATATACATATACATATGGTGTTACAAAAATTCTGCCATAATATATTTTACCTCAACAGCAGGTGTGCAAATATAAACAGATTTTCAAAAAAACTATACCTACAGGAAAATACCTACCTACTGTATTTCTTTAGCAAACCTTCATGTATTTCTAGCAAACGATTAGTAAAACTAAAAAATATACGGTATACCCACAGTTTATTGTTAGTAGGTACCAATATGTTTTACTTTCGGGGCAATGAACAGACGACTGACAGACTTTCCAAGTCAGAACTTTGCCCTTACAAAACCATTTCGTTACAAGGTTGTCTACGATACGTACCACAGATATCGTTAGTATAATGTCGCTCATTATAGTTATTTCAAGTTTTCTAAAGTAACATTATAAGGCGAGAAAATTGTTTAAATGCTTAAATTATATTTATTCTGTAAATAGATTGATATAACACTAGAGCACGTCAATCTTATTATTTTGGTCGAAGTAAACTAGATGAGGTCAGATTTTCCTATTCTGAGAAAAAATATCGCAACAAACTAGGAGGTCTCTTTTAACGTACATTATCAATCCGTGGTCTAATCGTATGAAAACCATTTACGTTACAACATTTTTTTGTCCCTCGACAAACTTCGTGTCGTCTGTCCTCGGATTTCTATCAGTTGCCCTTTCGACCTGGTGCAGACCGGACACTTTCAATCAACTGTGAAGTACCAAGAGTTGTTTATACTCTTTAAACTTAATGTAATTTATTTTAATAAAAACGGAATCAAAGCTCGTTAGTACATTAAGAAAATAGTTGTAGGATAAGGAATGCACCACACAGATCGCTTTGCATCAGATTAGGAAATAATTACTGATTTACTTTTAGCCCTGATCATGAAAATACACCGTTCCTGTGTTATAGAGAGCAACACCGCGTGTAAAAAAGTAGTTTAATAATACCATCAGTAAAGCATCATTACTTGTACAAAAGGTCTCATAAATAGTAAAGATAGTTGACATCACAGGTTGACATTGAAATGAACTGTTATTTTTGGAAAAGCTGTATTTTCCTCTCAAGTAGACTAACGACATTCAACCTATTCTTAAAATTCTAATATTAGGTGTGATAATCGTGAAGCAATATTCTTAAAAGAAAATTCTGATTTGTTGGAAAAAGCCATTCATATCGATTTCGCAGAAAGTCCCACAGGTTATTTTCAGAGACTTTATAATAATTGTTTGATTGATTGTTGACTTGACGAAGAAAGCATATGTCTAACTATTGACATCTTTTGAATGAGATAATGATGAATTAATTAATAGTTTAAGTCTTGACAAACTCTACCTACTTAATCAGGATAACCTATTAAAATGAAACGTCATATTAGGCTTCGAAAAGTTCTAACTTTAAATTATCAACCCTTACTACCTAAAATTTTTTCATTATAAATACGAAAGTAACTCTGTAGGTTTGTTACACTGTCACATCTAAGCCACTTAACCGATTTTAATGAAATTTGCTATAGACATACCGTATAGGAGGAATTCAAGGGTGAAGTCGCCGGCAGTGTTAAAGAATTCTTCTTTATCTTCCCTCACTGCTGAGGATAGCGTCCACATACGACGCGTCTGCAAGTCATGCAATCTTCTGCAGCGTGGTCTGCTCGGTATTTGCTGTCTTAACAGCCTACTAGGGCTATCTTTAATAACTAACTTTATAGATGAAAGCAAGTTTAGCGCTCTCTACTTCTATTTGCTTTATAGATGAACGCAAGTTTAGCGCTCTCTACGTCTATTCGCTTTATAGATGAACGCAAGTTTAGCGCTCTCTACTTCTATTTGCTTTATAGATGAACGCAAGTTTAGCGCTCTCTACGTCTATTCGCTTTATAGATGAACGCAAGTTTAGCGCTCTCTACTTCTATTTGCTTTATAGATGAAAGCAAGTTTAGCGCTCTCTACGTCTATTCGCTTTATAGATGAACGCAAGTTTAGCGCTCTCTACTTCTATTTGCTTTATAGATGAACGCAAGTTTAGCGCTCTCTACGTCTATTCGCTTTATAGATGAACGCAAGTTTAGCGCTCTCTACTTCTATTTGCTTTATAGATGAATGCAAGTTTAGCGCTCTCTACTTCTATTCGCTTTATAGATGAAAGCAAGTTTAGCGCTCTCTACTTCTATTCGTTTTATAGATGAAAGCAAGTTTAGCGCTCTCTACGTCTATTCGCTTTATAGATGAACGCAAGTTTAGCGCTCTCTACTTCTATTCGCTTTATAGATGAAAGCAAGTTTAGCGCTCTCTACGTCTATTCGCTTTATAGATGAACGCAAGTTTAGCGCTCTCTACTTCTATTCGCTTTATAGATGAAAGCAAGTTTAGCGCTCTCTACTTGTATTCGCTTTATAGATGAACGCAAGTTTAGCGCTCTCTACGTCTATTCGCTTTATAGATGAACGCAAGTTTAGCGCTCTCTACTTCTATTTGCTTTATAGATGATCGCAAGTTTAGCGCTCTCTACTTCTATTTGCTTTATAGATGAACGCAAGTTTAGCGCTCTCTACGTCTATTCGCTTTATAGATGAACGCAAGTTTAGCGCTCTCTACTTCTATTCGCTTTATAAAATCCGCAATCTTTTCTTCACTGACCGCAACCGAATTAAGTTCATACCTTTTAGGAGTCACAAAAATCGAGATAAAAAGTACTCCTTCTAAACAGAACAGATAGTTAGCGAAACTTACGGTGTGGTATGCAAATTAATTGCAGTACATATTAGTATTCTTTACATCACTAGTTATGCACAAACCAACTATTAGCATAAGAATAGGCGAACGGTTGCGGAATAAATATTGTACTGCAACTATTTATAACAATTGTATTGACTGCGTGTAGGTTTGTTGTTCTGCTTTATCGTGACACCAATAGTGCCGCGGGTCACGTGAGGGTAGGCAGAATAATTACTGAAGTTATGGTAGGCTCAAGATAAACTTGCAATAAAGTACATTGACCTGTCCCCAATATCCCTTCGTAACTCGAACAATAACTTATGAGCCGTTCCTCATTACTAGAAAACATACAGTCAACAAATCTGTTTGGTATGCAGACAGCTAACTTGCAACTACTTTTAAACAATGTTGTGAGTGTGCTGAGTAGACAATTATTGTACACCACACTCGTACTCATAAGCTTAAAAAGTTATAATGCACACGTTAGAAATGAATATTGTCAGTTCAGTGGAAAAAATAATATTTTTGCCTGTATACCTAATAGTTTTGTTGACTGTACAGGATCACGATAGAAGTCGATTCGACAGCTTTATCTATATTTATTTCTGTTTTTGGTATTAAGAAAATCAATAAATGTATGTGGGTCAATAACCGTTATTGCACACTTAACTGGCGCCTACCATATTTACTTCAAACAGTGTAACTTATGTACTGAAGACGAAAGTCCAGTCCAGACTAGACCAAACCAGAGAAAATCAGTGTGCATTGCCAGTGATGACATATGGAACTGAAATGTGATCACTCACAATGACACTCATCAGCAGGCGGCAGGCGCCCAAAAGGCTGTAGAAAGGGTTACGCTCAGAGTTCTGATCGAATCAGACATGAAAATATCCGCAGGAAACTGATGACCTGGTGAAGGCCGCGGCAATCCGCTGGATGTAAAACGCAAAAGACGAAGTTATACAGTTAGACAAGAGGAGGAGGTTACAAACATAGACCGAAGGATCGCTAAACTAAAGTGGCAGTCGGCAGGACACATTGCTCGCAGAACAGATTGTCGATGGGGCCGAAAAGAACTGGAGCGGCGACCGCGTAACGGAAGGCGCAGCATTGAAAAGCCTTTTCTACAAGTTGGACCGGTGACCGGTTGTTGTGGCTACATTTGGGGAAGGCCTATTTCCAGAAGTGGGCGTCTCTCGGCTGATAAGATGACACAGTAAGACTGGAAGCCGACCCCAATAGAGATGGAAAAGCCTGGGCAGATTGATTTCCTTGAGCACTACCTATACTTCGAGATTTTTTCTCCTAAAGTCCCCCCCCCCCTACCTATACTGTTTCCTCATGTGAATATAACTGATATACCTACTCCGTCTTGGTCTGCAAACTTACTTCTAGCGCTCCGCCTGTTGCTGCGTCGGTCTTCGGCCGGCTACAACCTCAGGATGGCTCACCTAAGCACATCGGGTACATCGTTAATATCACCTGTAGAATGTAACGGTGCTATATAGTACCTCTCAGGTACGTAGATATATTGATGTCACAAAAAAATTTCATTCCAGTTACACCAGTTATTAGAAAGAAAATTTTGAAATAATTTTCGAAGCAGAAACTTTCATGGGTATTTTATAAAACCGGTGCGAGTCGGACTCGCTCACGAAGGGTTCCGTACTATAAACCGTTAGTTTTATTATTTGTTGTTATAGCGGCAATAGCAGCAAAACACAATCTGTAAAAATTTCAAGTGTCTACCTGTTACGGTTCTTGAGATACAGCCCGCTGACAGACAGACAGACGGGCGGACGGACAGCGGAGGCTTAGTAATAGGGTTCCGTTGGTTACCCTTTGGGTACGAAACCCTAAAAACAGTCGAAAAATCCACATTTATGAAAACTGACTTTTCCATTTTCCTAACAATTTATTTGGGTTAACTAATTTTATTCCTGTAATTCAGTAATCAATTAATTAAGCTTCAAATCAACTCAAATCAAGATGATTAACTTGTAATTATGAACCATGTAACCACCTCTAATTTATCCCGGTTCGAGGGCAATGACCTACATAATTCTGTGCTCCCTTTTCATAGCCTCACTAATCCAGGTCTCCTGAAAGGTCCAAGTAATCCTTTTAGCAGACTGTTCGGAATAAAGTCCAATACACATAAGTATTTCCAATTTCTATCACTAAGTTTCTAGGAAAGAAAACTTTTGGTGGCTTTTCTTGTAACTAAATTAGTGTTTCAAGAGTCAGAGAGTCTTGGAAATCTTTTGAATGTTACAGCTATAACGAAAGCTTAAAGGAGAGAGATGTTTTGTTTGTACGTACAAACATCATAAAAAAAATTTTAGACCCACTTATATTCATTGCCTGACAACGCATAGTTAGCCTAGACTACGGATTCCGAAAAAAAACTCTCCTGTGTGTTGAACAGGGGTTACAAGGTATAAAAGTTTATATTGAAACTATTGAAAGCGTCATTGTTTCCTATGGAAGGACAATCGGGACAACTTATTACTTAGTTAATTAACCAAAAAAAATTTGGGAACCTTTTTCATTTTACATTCTTACTGTTCAAAATGGCGTACCACTTTTCTGAACCCAGTATCAAAAAAATCTCAAAAATTAGTCCACACTCCACATAGCCTTTAAAACTTATCCAAGTGTAAATTAGAGAAGATAAAAGAATTTGTTACTCTCATTGTAAACTTTGTGAGATAAATAGCGGAGAGTCAAAAAATACAGTCGTACGACAGTTAAGATCCTTAGTGATAACGTACACGACTTACTTTACTTACCTCTAACCTAACTTACTTTTACTTAACTTTTACTATAACAGCTTTTATAAGTTGTGTTTATTGTGAAAAATAAATATGTACATAAAGCTGAAAAGTTTGTTTGTTTGCTTGAACGCGCTAATCTCAGAAACTTCTGGTTTGATTTTAAAAAATCTTTCAATGTTAGATAGTCCATTTTTTTTACTATTGATAGGCACGCGTTGAGGTGTAATTAGCTCCGTTTGTATGCACAAGGTCATTGGCATGTATACAAGCCTTAAGTATTACTAAACTCTACTCTGACTACTAAATATAATCCCTATTTTCAATAGGCTATAAAGCTTGCTTTCCTTTGTTCGTGAATAGATTTGGTGCTGCAATCTCTTTAGTTAGGTACGTCAGTTAGTTACAAAACAAAGTTATAGTTCAACCCAAAATCCGTACAGCTAGGTACCATTTATTAACTAATTCAGGCAGGTATTCAATAAGGTACTTTACTGAAAAAAAAACCCTTCTGATAGATTTTCAAAAAATATTGGAGAGAGACCCCTATTATTTACTATGTACGCTCTCAACAAGACTTACTTAACACAGTTGATTTTGGTTTATTTCCAGGTTCGTTATAGAAAAGCGTAGTAACGAGTGAAAACCTTCACAACATACTAAAAACAGGCCAAGTGCGAGTCGGACCCGCACACGAAGGGTTCCGTACCATAAACCTTATTTTTTATTATTTTTTGTTATAGCGGCAATAGAAATACACAATCTGTGAAAATTTCAACTGCCTACCTATTACGGTTCTTGAGATACAGCCCTCTGACAGACAGACGGACGGACGGACAGACGGATGGACGGACGGACAGCGGAGGCTTAGTAATAGGGTTCCGTTGGCTACCTTTGGGTACGGAACCCGAAAACCGATCAATCATGTAATTAACAGCCACTGAGATTTATAATCCTGTCACTGCAACCACCAAATAGGACACTAAAATTATTTGTACACAACAAGCCAACCAAGATGCGCTTACATTGTAAAGGTTGCTCGAAAGTAGTTGAGAATAGCTCGGAATAGCTCAAGCTCTCGTGTTATGGCGTGTTAATGTGCAAACCGGCACTCTCGGGCAATAACAGCTACATACAAACATGACTCTTACTGTTCAATATATACATATAATAAAACAACAGAACTCGGTGTGTCTGTTTATTCATAGAAAAGTCACAAACAGACACACTGTTCTGTTTTAAGGTTCACTAACGGAACCCTATTACTAAGCCTCCGCTGTCCGTCCTTTCGTCCGTCTAACTGTCAGCGGGCTGTATCTCAAGAAACGTACATACAGTTGACATTTTCAGTTTTTATTTCTATTAAGTACCGATATTAAAAAAACTACTTATATATTAATACGGGTACCGATACAAGAAACTTTTTTTTTCGGTTTATGGTACGGAACTCTTCGTGTGAGAGTGCGACTCGCACTTGGCCGGTTTTTTAGGGTATCCGAACGTTACGGACGTTCGGTTATAAAGAAAGGAGACAAAAGAGTAAGTATTACATCAGAAATCAGCGATTTTTAAATTATTGTCTTTCTGTCTCAACCTACAATAATTAGATGTTAGCCTACAATCATAGAAATATAAAAACACTTCTTTATTATATCTCTGCCTACAATAAAGGGAATATTCATGCGATTTTTTTATTTGCCACATAAAATACTTATTACAAACAATTTTTTTTTTTTTTTTTTTTTTTTTTTTTTGTCGATGGCCACTCGCAGTTTTCAACCCTAGAGGGTTGTCAACTACTAAACCGGACTTGCCTGTGTGGGCCTCTAGAATTTAAGGCCCCCAGCCGAGGCTACAAATATTATATTTATTAGAACTCCGCTCGCTGAGGGCACCCCCTGTGGGGTACGGACCTCGGCTCAGCGGCGTCGTTTTGGGGGGGGCAGCAAGAGACTGGCTGGGTCATGTCATTATTTAGGGAGATATTTGTCACTACTGGCTCAGCTTCGCGGGCTGGCTCGTTTGGCAAAAGACGGGGGGGAGCGTTACTGGGACGTCGCGACGGACCTCGGCGGCGAGGTCGGAATACGGATCGCGGTCTGTATTTGTGTTTCTTGAGAGTGCTGGTTTCCCTACAGCTTTCTTGAAGGACGGTGATTGGGTCGTCAGGGTCGACGAGGGTATGCCGAGGACGGCGAATCTTACTAATCTTTGAGGGAGCGTATCGGGTAGCCGATACGATTAAGGGATTCTGGTGCTTTTCTGCAGATTCGATGAAGTGCTTAGTAAGACGCTTCATGAATTGCTTGATAGTTGGGACTTTGAGGTCGACATGTAGTCGGTCATTCCTAACGAACCACGGAGCGCCCGTGGCCTTTCGGAGAAAACGATTTTGGATGGTCTGCATCCTATGGATATGTCGATCCTTTGTGTGTGCGAAGACGGCACACGCATAGGTCATTATCGGACGTATGCACGTGGTATAGATGCGCAGTTTGCATTTAAGGGATAGCTTGCTGCGTGCATTCAGCATGGGATGAAGCCTACCGAGAGCGAAAGCGGCACGCGAACGTACCGCTTTTATGTGCTCGCCAAAGGTGAGGTTTTGGTCAAGGATCACTCCTAGATATTTGGCTTGCTTCTCCCAAGGGATCGGCTTGTCAAACATGGTGATCGGACTAAGGGGGGGTAGAGCTCTGGTACGCGGCTTGCGAAACAAGACCGCCTGGCTCTTCTCCGGATTTACCTCAATCCTCCATCTCCGAAACCATTCGCCTAGGGCGTTGGCGGATCGTTGGAGGTTGAGGGTGATGGCCTTGGTGCTCGTGCCGGAGCAGTAGATGGCCGTGTCATCGGCAAATAATGCCAACTGCGTCTTGGGGTTTTTGGGGACATCGCTAGTGAATAGCGTGAATATTAGGGGGGAGAGCACACCGCCTTGCGGTACGCCGGCACGGATGGGACGGGGGCTAGAAAGCGCCCCTTCGATACGATAACGAAAGGTACGATTCGACAGATAGTCTCGTAAGATGAGCACGAGACGGTCTGGCACGCCAAGTTTATACAGCTTGTAAATCAAGCCGTTGTGCCAAACTTTGTCGAATGCTTTCGCAATATCGAAGAATAGGGAACCAGACATGCGACCATGCTGGAAGTGGCCGTTGATGTGTTCAACGATACGATGTACCTGTTGAACACATGAGTGATTAGCTCTAAAGCCAAACTGCTCGTCTGGAATGAGGCTCTTGCGCTCGACAAAATCCTTGAGACGCTTATAAATAAGTCTCTCGTAGATTTTGCCGAGCACATTGAGCAGACTGATGGGGCGATATGAGGTCGGGGAGGACTTGGGCTTTCCGGGTTTGGGAATACCAATAACGGTAGCCTCTTTCCACTCTTGGGGAAACATGTTGTTGGACAGAGCGCCGTTGAAAATGGCGGTCATCAACACGATCAGAGCTCTAGGGAAAAGCTGTAACACCTTGTTGGTGATACCATCGGACCCAGGTGCTTTCCTGGGTTTGAGTCGCTTAATGATATCCTCTACCTCGTCTGGTGTGACGGGGGGGAGGGGATCATCAGGGTCCTCGACAGGGGGGAGAGCAGTCCTACGTTCGACTTCAGCGTCCACCTCAGCGAGATGGGCCGGGTCGACCGGGATTGTGCTCGGGGAGCATTGAGACTCCAGACTGTCAGCCAGGCATTCGGCCTTCTCGTCGTCGTCGAACGCGACGGAATTATCGGGTCGAGTGAGGGGAGGCATAGTGGAAACCTCAGCGGCGCGTAATTTCCTCTGAAGCTCCCAAAATGCTAGGTGGTTTGGCTCGAGATCACCAAGAGTCTTATTCCAGCGCTCTTCACGCAGCTCTTTGACACGTTTACTTAACTTACGCTGTAAGTAACGCATAAAAGCTTTGTTATTTGCGCAGGGCCAGGAGCTATAAGCTCGGACGGCCGCGTTCTTCTCAGTCACGAGGGCACGCACATCGTCCGGGAGCTTCCAGCGACGATCAATCGTCACTGGGACCTCCCTTGAACAAGTGTTCAGGACCGATTGTACGTGTTCCGTGAGTGAGCTGATCGCGGATCCCGTGTCGGCTGCAGACTCGATCTCGTTTGGAATCTTATCCAAATGATGTGACGTGGTGTCTTTCAGCATTTCGCTTACTTTCTTCCAGTCAGTGATCATTTGGGAAGGGGGGGGTTGGTTGGGATCCATAGGACCATATCTGGGAGCGAGCTCCAGAATTACTGGTCTATGGTCCGAGTTTAACTCGTGCAGTGCCTCCACAGAATGCAACCGTAGGTTAACATTTTTGAGAAGGGTGATGTCGAGTGTATCGGGACGGTGAGTGTGGTCATGAGGGTAATGCGTGGGATGCATCGGGGCAATAACATCAAAGTTAAGAGAGCAGGAGAGGTCAGCAAGAGCTCTGCCTCTGCAGTTGGTGACCTGGCTATTCCAGGCTGGGTGCTTGGCATTGAGGTCGCCTGCCAAAATGACAGAGTCGCTCAAGCCAAGAAGAACTGTAAGATCATCTCTCAGGGAAATGTTGTCCGAAGAGCTAGCGGGGGGAATATAAGCTGAGATGATCGTAATAGGTTGATGGCCTGTCATGCCCAGCCGACAGACAGAGGTCTCAATCAGGGATAAGGTGGGTGGATCCATAGGGATGCAGTACAGGGACAGTTTATAATAAATGAGAGTACCTCCACCATGACACCGGGTCCTGTCATTGCGAACTAAACGATAGTTGGCAATTTTAGGATCCCGGTGGTGCGGTTTTAGGAGGGTCTCTTGCACCAGAAGGATATCTAAGTGATGGTCGCGGAGGAAAGTGGCGATCTCATCACGTTGGCTCGGAAGGCCGTTAGCATTGAAGTGCCCTATCCGGAGGGCCTTCGGTTTGAGTCTACTATTGATATGGGATCTACCCATTCAACGCATTGAAATTTTCGATGTGGCATTGAACGTCGCCATACTCTTCTATGATGTCCGGCAGACTGCTGGAGCCTTCGGCTACAGCCTTCTGCATTGCTTTTGCCCTGGGCGAACAGAACGCCAGGTACATCAGCTGGGTGTTGTAAATTTTAGCCCCCTCGAGTAGACTAGAGTTACTCTTTGGGGGGGGAGGAGGGGGGGGGGACCTTTGCGCAGACTTTTGCGGAGGCCGTGAGTCCTTTTTAGCGCCTGCCCGGGAAGTTGTTGGCAGGGAAAAGGGGGGGATGGCGACATCCTTATGGGCTGGGACAGCCGGGGGGGACTTGGAAGTCTCGGGGGCCAGAGGGGCCTTTGAGGCTTGGGAGGGCTTTCGAAGCGCTGGGAAGTGCTTCTCATGATTTTGCGCGTTCCATGGATTGGGGCGCTGGGGATCTGAGGTCTTGGGACGGACTTCCCTTTGCTGGCGAGCGTTACCGCGCTTCGCCAGGTTAGGGGAGGAAGATTTGGGAGCCTTGGGGCAGCCCCGGTAGTTAGCCGGGTGGCCAGACTCCCCACACAGCACACAGCTGGGAGGGTCGACGCAAAGGTTCCGGTCCTTTGGACGGGGGCAGTCTTGGGTGCCATGGTCACCCAGGCACTTAACGCAGCGCGGTTTGCCGTGGCAGTTGCGCTGCGAATGACCGTAGAGCTGGCACCTATGGCATTGACCAACGGTGCCACTACGATGTGGTCTCTCAATTCTGAGGCCCTCCAGGTTGCAGATCCTGGCAACCTTGTGTATAGGGTGAAATTTACCCTCGACGGGGTCACAGACGACGAGCACCATGTTGAATGGTGCTCCGCCGCGGCGGTGCATGCGGTGGACCGCATGGACTGGGATGTCCTGGCTCTTCAGGTCATCCTTAATATCTTCCGTGTCAATTCCGGGAGGCATATTCCTCACCACAACACGGACTTGCTTTTCCTCACGGAAAGCGTAGGAATGGAAGGCAACCTTCCGGGAAATGAGGAGCTTGTGGAGCTCCCGGTAGTCGCTGGCCGCGGCTACCGTGACTTTTATGCCCTTCTGTATGGGCCGGGCGTGTGTGTACTGAATTTTGCGTTCAGTACACGCGGACGAGATCCATTTCCACGAGTCACTATCGTGGAGAAAGAACGGGGGAGGGGTCTTGGTTGCGGGAGGCGCAACCTGCGATGTAGCCATCGGGCTAGGGGGTCTGCTCACCTGCTGGGAGGTGCCAGCAGGTGAAACAGGGCGGGAGGAGATTACAAACAATTATGAAATTATTTTTTAAATACCTTCATCAGCGATGAAGTTCAAAGATTACAATTAGAAAGAGAAGTCCGATGTAAACTTTAACATCATCGTCTATGAAACCTATACAGCTGCCATAGAAAACAGCGTTTTCGCGAGAGGGACAGAATATTTGTTTAAAATAATTATATCTCCTTTGTTTTTCGACCAATTTTGATTCTATTTTCACTGTTAGTATTATATTAATGTATATTTTTAGATAAACTGTATAGATGATAAATACCTTTATCATGCATAATCCCTAATTTCTAAACGGTGAGAGATATTTCACGCGAACGAAGTCGCATGTAACAGAGTCAACTAATAAATCTTGAGAGCGATCAAAGAAGATAGCTCCTCAAGGGAACTTGGCTGATCGATAAACGCCTTATTCGTCGAAATTGCTTTGCTTTGAGAATATGAATACATACAAATGTCAGCATTATTTGTAGTTTTTGGTTTTTATCTAGTAATGTTAAAATTTTCTTTTATTAAGTATTTATTATTCTCAATAGAGATGTTCGCGGCTTCAAGCTATAATACGAGTAATAAGGGACTCGATTGTTTCTATATTACTTGGAAACATTTCTCAACACCTAGAAAAAAGACAAAATGCAGTAAAAAATCAAAACATGACGTAATTTTGAGCGTTGTAAAATCAATCGCTATCCTACTCTATCTATATCTATACTAATATATAAAGCTGAAGAGTTTGTTTGTTTGCTTGAACGCGAACTCGGGAACTGCTGGTCCGATTAGAAAAATTATTTCAGTGTTAGTATATATCATCACGCTAAGACCAATAGGAGCGGAGCAGTAATGAAAATTGTGACGCAAACGAAATTGCGCGGGTCAACTAGTACTTGTATAAAACTAGCTTCTGCCAGCGGCTTCGCCCGCGTGGTTCCTAGGGAACATACTCAAAGGATAAAAAGTAGCCTGTCCTTTCTTAGGATCTAGACTATCTCTGTACCAAATTTCATTTAAATCGGTTCAGTAGTTATGGCGTGAAAGCGCGACAGACGGATAGAGTTACTTTCGCATTTATAATATTAGTAAGGAAGTAAAGATTCTTCCGTTACTGGTGACTGACTGAGTGAATGAGTGACTGACAGACAACGCACAGCTGAAACTACTGATCGTAGAGTTTCTTTGGGGAGTGTGAGAGCACTAAGAGGATTTCCCGAATTTCCAACGGGAAGAAACGGGATGTGAGCGTACGAAGTCGCGTTCAAAAGCTAGTGAAACAGAGACTACACTAATCAAAAGTCACGCCTTAGTGGATTTGCACCATCCAGTATAAATAAATAACGTTTTGCGTAACAAGGATAAACGAATAACTTCAACAGTAGGTACACGTTTTGCAAGTGCAAAGATGTTGACCACTTTTATTTGTATTTTAGTCTAATTTATATTTTTTGTATTTTTTTTTCTTACTTTCTTACCTATAACTTGTACTCGTATTCGTATGTGTGGAGAAAATTTCTAATGTCATGTGGTGGTCATGAAAAAACACATTATACCCAGGGCTGCGTTCGGTTTGTAGTAACGAACCCTTCGTGTGAAAATCTGACTCGCACTTGACCGGTTTTATTAACCTCCGATATTATTGTTTTTTTTTTCACAAACCGTAAGATTTCAGTGCCATATATATAATACATTTATAATAAAACATATAATATACATATAATAAAACAGTAGGAACTGTTGTGTATTGAGTGAGGGCGATGCAAAGGAGTTATAGATCACAAAACAAGATTTTTTAATAATCTGGTCTGTCTGTCTGTCAACGCTAATCTCCGACAGTACTGAACAAATCATTTCGCGGTTTTTACAGTTACAATTGGCTTAGTTCTGAGCAACATTTAGTCTTTGTTTTAATAAAATCAAATAAGTGAAAATTATGTAGATTCTAAAGGGTATCATTTAAGCAATCGCCAATTTAACTAGTTTTGTGTTTTTAAATAATAGGGTTTGCCCGCAAAATAGTAGATTTGTCTCCAAAATGTAGTCTCCAAACAATTTAAAATCAATTCCACAATAAATCACCTAAAATCATGGGGATACAGGGTCTAGTACCAAATAAATGTTTTTGTATGTATTATAATAATAATAAATAATAATAATAAATTTGTTTATTAGGGCACTAAGTCCCAATATTACAATTAAATGAAAACAAAACATTAATAGGTATGTCCTAATAAGTATTTAAGCAAACTAATTTAAAGAGTTAGGGTTGTCGTCATTATCGTTACCACCAAAAGAATCAACTACTTAAGTGGACATATGCCTCCCCCAAGGATCTTAATTTCCACAGGTAGTATAAATATATTTAAATAAAATTTCTAGCAGAATAGTAAATAAAACACATAATTAACGTCAAAATAATCAATATTTAATGTTAAAAATAATAATCACTGTATAATCAGCGCTGTTTCGGCTTTTCAAGGGCGCCCCCTTTTTCTTTTGTTTGTCTCTGTTTGTTTGTTTGCTTGAACGCGCTAATCTCAGGAACTACCGGTACGATTTGAAAAATTCTTTCAATGTTAGATAGCCCACTTATCGAGAAAAGCTATAAGCTATATGTCATCACGCTAAGACCAATAGGAGCGGAGCAGACGAAGTTGTGCGGGTCAACTAATGATTGATAAATCAAATAATATGAGAATCATGTAGGTAAGGCCTGAAGAGGTCTTTTGAGGAAAGTTCTTCACAGAATTGAGTGGGCCTGTCCAGATAGTGCAAGCATTTTTCAGCTATCGTGTACCTCAAATTTGAACTTTACGAGTCTGGGGTCCAACGATTTGACATTTGGGTAGGCCGTATATTGTATTCAAACTGCTAGATAATTCTAAAATCTACATCTAATATAACAACTAATATACTCCTCACAATCACAAAATATTATAAGAAGACCATGTAGAATAGTGTCTGAAATTGTGAATAAGGAATATTAATGAATATAGGAACCCAACAAAACTCATAAAATCGAACACCAATTACTATGAGACCATTTAATTTTAACAAAGCCTTATTTCCTACTCCTCTCATAAAAACCCGATACGTACTGCACAATACTACCTCGAGCCTCAAGCGCATTGGTTCTTTCATAAATCGAACACGATTCACGCACCGCTAGTTTGAAAGCGCGCTTTTTAAAACGGGTTCTAAATTCAAATAAGTCTTGCCCATCAATTAACTGGCCAGTATTTGGTGATCCACACAATTTTATTTGTATTCAGAGGGCCAATGTACTCACTCTTAAGCTAATTCAGGATAATTACCAAAATTAGGAACAACAAAATGAGTGCCATGTGTGACTAAGTTCAAATTCTATCAACCCCTTTATTTTTTCAGGGCCTTTGATGTCACCTAAAAATCCCTTAAACATAGAAGAGTTGATATTTGAAAAGATGCCGATGGATTGAAATCATCTTAAATACGAATTCAAGTTTGTTTATGTCTTAAAAATCACGCGTTTTTTTAAATCGAATCCTAAATTCGAAATAAGTGTTGCCAATCAATTAACCGGCCAATGCTACTGTTCCACGGAATTAGGGCAAAGCTAACGTTCCGTGTTCATATTAGATGAACGTGAGCTGCCTAATCCGGGACTGGACAACAATTTGTACTACGCTACGAATTATGTAAGTGCCTACATATGGTAGCATGATGGTGGAATGTACTGTTTACAAAAGATACGCAGAATGTATTGAGCCTTGGTAGGATTTGAGACGATAATTGTTCACTAGGAAACCATTTGGTATCCGAAAATCCATTTGGTTGTCGAAGATAGTCGAGTAAAGCCTCAAATTGCTTCCAGCAAATCTATGATATAGAATACAGAGGCTGTATTCGTGTTAGGCATTAGAATTTCCAGATACTCAGAATAGCAATCTTTTCTATACTAATATTATAAAGAGGTAAATTTTGTGTGGTTGTAGGGGGTAATCTCTGGATCTACTGAACCGATTATGAAAAATCTTTTACCAATAGCAAGCCACGTTATTTGTGAGTGTCATAGACTATATTAACCCGAAAAATAACGCCCAACGAAGTGGGCACGGGTCAGCTACTACTTATTAATCTACGAGTTACAACTTATTGTACTTTTTAACCGACTTCTTTAAACAGGAGGAGGTTCTATGTTCGGTTGTATTTTAATTTTTTTATGTATGTTCACCGATTTCTCCGCCAATTCTGGACCGATTTCATTTTTTTTTTTTTTTATTCGAAATACTCCTGAGGTGGTCCCATTGCCACCAAGTTAGAATCTGATGATGGAATCCCATGAAAATCGAGGGAAACCCTCAAATTTATAAGTACATACACTGTTTTTCATAAACTTTCTTACGCAATTCAGATATTGTGCCTGGTAATCATCATCTCATGTTGCTGAGCTGATGATGGAAGGTATAAGTCAGGATCTGATGATAGTATCCCATGAAAAATGTTTATTCAGCAATATTTTCGTGATTCTTTTTTTGTTTGGAAGAGTATTTTCTCGGACTGGTCCCAATTAAATTTGGTGAAGATCTGATGAAGAACTTCGGAGGTAGGCAACGGAACTCTTCAATAAATGATAGCAAATGAATCGGGATTTCTAAAATCGCATGTCTGTTGATTGTTTACACCATTTCATAACATAACATCACGCCAGCACGCTGTGTTTGTGGTTTCACTTTTTAGTGGTACCTACTTGCGTACCATTAAAAAGTGAAAAATAAAAAAAACTTTTTAGCAAAAACATAAAACCGACTTCCAAACAAAACACCATAAAGTAAAATATAACTTTAATTTTGGAAGTTGGTGTTCAAAAACGAAAAAACCAAAAACACCGGTTTCCGAAGTTTTTATCGATAAAGGTCAATCAATGGCGTTTCCTGAAAAAAGCATCAGATGGAAATTAGAACTATTACTAGTAGATATACAGAGTTACATATTTGTAAAACACTCATTACACTCATACCTCTTAGGAAATGAAAGTACAAATAAACAACTTAAATTAAACTTTTACTATAAACCCAAGCCTAAAACTAAAAAAAAAATATCAGCTGTTTCATACAAAATGCAATATTTAGCCGATGAAAAGTTATGATATTTCTTGGAATTATAGATACTATTACTAGTAAAGATAAGTACTACTTAATAAATGCTATTTAGGATTAAACAAGATTTAATAGCCAAAGCATATAATATCGTAAATCTAATGCGGCGACATAAAAAGCTGTAATTAATCAAGCGGGTGATGTGACAGAGCCTTTATGTATTCATGCTGCCACGCCCAAGCGGAGGCTGTTTCCTTATCTAACGTTAATAAAGGATAAATTGCTGTTTTAAGGGCACAAATATACACAGGAATAGCTCAAAAGTTCATACAGTAAATGCCAAAAAAAAACTACTTTCATGTCCTAATCTTAAAAGCTCTGCAAAAGCTTTTCCTTTAACCTATTTAAAACTTTAAAATTACACAGAATTTTGTTGACATATTTATTTCTATCGTGTTTGTAAAGAAACTTTTTTCTTTAGCTTTTCTTTCTCCTTTATCATATTCTTCCCTACTTAGCTTAATAATATTTAATGAAGAAAATAGTTCTAAAGGCCTCAATAATCAAGCAAAGAAAAATATAAGCAAACTATATCGATTTCTCAGTAACACCCTGAGTATCGAAACAATTAACGTACCGTAGGCCTCCGAGAGCTCCGATGGGGGACGACAAAGGGGCCCTTACCCCTCAGCGGCGTTCCGATACCCCAAACAATACCTTGCTCGGTTTTATTTCATGCCATGTTCCCTAGTAGCTAGCAAGTGTAAAAGTGTACGGGGAGAAACGATAACATGTGTAAGCAGTAAGTTGTTTCTGTTTGCCCACTGTTTTGCTCGTGTTATTATTATTATTATATATTTAATTAATAATAAAAAATATTTAAAAAATATATAATATTAATATTAAAAATTAAAAAATAATACTCAATATTTAGTAACACTAGTTGTTACTCCTGCCAGCGGCTTCGCCAGTGTGGTCCCTAGGGAACATACTCCCGGGATAAAAAGTAGCCTATGTCCTTTCTAAGGCTCTAGACTATCTGTGTACCAAATTTCATTTAAATCGGTTCAGTAGTTTTGGCGTGAAAGCGCGACAGACAGACAGACAGAGTTAATTTCGCAATTATAATATTAGTAAGGATTTAGATTTTCACCGTAGCCTATTACCGTCTCCAGGGACTCATCTACCTTTGTACCAGAATTCATCAAAATCGGTTCAGCGTTTTCGGTGTTACATTCTCTATCGCATTCAAGTGTTACTTAGGACTAGCTGAGCCGCGCCACTTCGTATGCCTCACATTTTTCATATTGGTCGTAGCGTGATGTCATATCGCATAATGTCATATAACCTATTTTCCAATTCAAACCAGTTGGTCCTGAGATTAGCGAGTTCAACCAAACAAACTCTTCAGCTTTATAATTAGGGTAGTCGCACGTTTAAGTCACAATCTTACCTGATGCAAGGCAATGACGTTGTCGAAGAAGGTGTCCGCTTGCCTAGAAGTACTGTTTAGCAAATATCTGTCTTTCTCTGTTGTCTGTGTGTCTACCCTTTCTCAATTATGATGAGGTCGGCTTCAATGAGGGCTATCGCATTTGGATTCGCCGCTAGAGGCGCTAGTGTAGCATGCGGTTTTAGAAATGTCAAATTTCACTGTTGGTTGGCTATTGTACGCGTGTTTTTATTTACTTATTTGTTTTGAGTTTTGTAAATATTTTTATAAAACAGCATGACTATGACATTTGCATCATTTTGTCCGGAATATGTAGATTTTCTTCTTTTTTTCCATAATGATGAGTCCACGAAACACTGCGACACTATCTTTGTTGTATTAAATCGCAAGTTAACGGCATCATAGATTATTTTCCTTCTAATTTTGTTCATATGCGCGTAATAACAACTTTAATGCTATAATTAAAAACATCATTCGACAGTGGCGCCAACTGGTGAGTACAAAAACGGTAGCCCTCATTTTAACCGGATGCAGCTGAATACCATTAATTTACATTAAGCGACTGCCCACAACCCAGGGACTGGATACCACGACACCTCTTACAAAGACAAGTTGTACAATTTTCAGGCTTCTGGCTTCCCGTAACGGCTGTAATAGTGTAAACAATATCAGCCTTTGCTTGAAAAAGATGTATACTGAATAATTAATAAAAACAGATCTATGTAACTGAATTCGGGCCAGATAAGTGAGAACGCGTGACGTCACTTTCTAGGCACTTAATAAAGCAAAAAACTGTCCCGTCTAGTGCGAGTCGGGCTCGCGTGCAAAGGGTTCCGAACGATTTTCTTTTCTTTTTAACATGTTATTTTAACACTATAGAATTCTTATATTCCTATTATCTATAGGTATCTAAAGATCTATTATACCAGTTTTTTTTTTTTTTCAAAATTTTAGGCTCAGTAGTTTCAGAGATAAGGGGAATGGTCATTTTTCAATCAATCAATCAATCAATCCATTTATTTGTTAAACATAGGTGTTTACATAGGTGTTTACATAAATAGAGGTTGCGCTATGTTTTGTCATAATTATGACATACAAATTTTTAAGTGACCCATTAGGTGTCATTAGATTATGCATGCGTAAATAATAAAGTTTTGAATTGAAAACAGGAAAAAAAAGAGATGTCAATGATATCAAAAATAATACAAAGTCACAGTACTTATTGTCTAATGGTAAAAAAATGCATAATTGTAATAATTGGTCGTTCAGATATTCGTCTACGGTATAATAACATTTGTCAATTAATAATTTAGTTAGAGCTTTTTTAAACTTATATAATGTCATGTTTTTTATGTCATCAGGAATTTTATTAAACACTTTAGGCGCTATACCAAAAAAGCTTTTTCGCATCAATGAGGTCTTACATTTATAATGACATAGCTTATTTACATATTGAGAACGTAATGGAGTTTTTCTAGTGGAAGACATTTTTTCAAATAGTTGTGGGTTCCTTTTCACAAATAATGCTGTTTCCAAAATGTATATTGCTGGAAGGGTCAGTATTTTTAAAGACTTAAAATAGGGTCTACAGCTATCCGTTGTTTTAATATTACACATGGCTCTGACACATCTTTTTTGCATCCTAAATACAAGCCATTTTTCGTCTAATTTCTTGAATAACTTCAAAACCATTTGTTTTAAAATTATGAAAAAAATACAATTAAAACGCTCACAGTAAGCCTTTTAATTTGTTATGTCACACGATATTTTTCAAAACACCTTTTTTTAAATTTTCCATTTTGACCCCCAAAAGTGACTCCCATACTAAAAAATTAATAATGTACTTAACGCTTCCGTGTTTGGTTCACAGAAGTCCATATGTGTACCAAATTTCAACAGGATCGGTCTAGAGGATCCGGAGAGTACTGACTGTGACAGACGGACAGACAGACAGACAGACAGACGGACGGACAGACAGACAGACAGACAGACACATGAGTGATCCTATAAGGGTTCCGATTTTTGTTCGGAAGCCTAAAAAATACGAGAGCTAAGCTTGGTTGTCAATCCTACACTTCAAACTAAATTACAATCTTGAAACTCTGTGATGTTTGTTAATTAATTTGAACTGGCATAAATTTGCCCGCGACTTCGTACGCGCAATACCGTTCGTTCCCGTTCCCGTATTGCTTGTAGCCTTACTCTTGAATGTGGCGTTTAACCCTATACAAAAATAATTTTCCAAATCCAACTGGTAGTTCCAGAGATTAGCTCGTTCAAACAAACAGATAAACTCTTCAGCTTTGTATATTAGTGTAGATTAAAAAACCAGAACGACGGAAAAGATTTGGATGAAACATCGAAGTCAGGTATCCCATGGGCTAGATTAAGATATACAGGGTATGTATATCTTAACTAGCCCATGGGATTCCATGGGTTCCCTTGATGATTTTCGACATTCACGCTAGAAAAGCCTCTGACAGAAGCTCAAGTCAAGAATTAAGAATAATAATAAAACAAACTAAATATATTTAATTGCAAATTATATTTTTAAATGTTTATAGGTATATATATATATACTGTGTAAAAATATTTAAAAATGTATAAATAAGTAAAGAAGATGAATAAAGGAAACAAATTAAATAATTAAAACAACTTATGAACATAACCTTTTCTAATTTATAAATATATTATGTGCGCGATTTTCCTTCATAATATTTCACGTAAATTCACCAACTTTCCCGAAATACGGTAGGTATTTAAAGAAGCGAAGTTATTATAGTAGTTTACGTCGACCTACAAAATATGCATAAAGAGAGACTTGCAGGATTTGAAAGGCAAAAATTATAACGACTTGCCTCCAGACATTTACCAAGGTGTGTCCTTCACTTTCTTCAGGCGTCGTACAAGCTCTAGAATTGCCGAATCAGCTTTAATTTATTTAGAAATGGCAGTAGTAAGTACTGTGCCACCGAAGTGTAGTAAGCCTAATTGTTAATTTATTAACGCTCAGAAGCCACGTTGTGAACAATACGCCACTGCTTACCATTACGGTCGGAATGTAGTCTAAACTTATGTTATTATACCAATTTATTCTTACACCCATTATTTGATCGAATTTATTTACACCACCTCTATAACTTGGACATAGCGTTGATAATTGTTTGCACTCGCTCTAAATTGTGTTTCGCAGCTGTAAATCTAACATTGTATTTGCCTAAACACAGACTTGGGAAGTTTGACACTTGAGGAGATCTTTACAGCTTAGCAATAGGGGTGATTTTCGTTTGTTCTCGGGTCTAATTGAGAGGGTCCTGTCAGAACACCGTGGTGGCCACTGATGGGATGACTCACATCACTATCGCCATGCATTCTTGGGACGTATCCGTTTTAAGGTGGATGCTCCAGGGTAGCCCGCGAAATTCAAATATTTTTATGTTTTTTGCAATTTGCCGGTCAGTGTGAAGCTGTATGTGGACCAAATGCGATCTGCGACCGTAACGCGTATTTATCTAAAGAATTATAACCATTTTAATCATCAACATAGCCCTCTAAGTTCATGTAGTTCGAAAGAATGATTATTTCTGAAATATTCATTCTTTCGAACTACATGAACTTATATTGATATATTGATGATTAAAATGGTTATAATTCTTTAGATAAATACGCGTTACGGTCGCAGATCGCATTTGGTCCACATACAGCTTCACACTGACCGGCAAATTGCAAAAAACATAAAAATATTTGAATTTCGCGGGCTACCCTGGAGCATTCACCTTAAGTTATTTTTTATTTGGTTACCGTTTGAACTTGTGTCGACTCGTTTAATAGATCGTCATGAATTAGGTAGGTATCTTTACAATTTACTTGAGATTTTTAACGTGAACTTTGATAAACTGAAAATGCGTTATAACACGTAGGTTTTTTGGTCTACGATATGAAAGAGAAGAAGCTATGATTAGTCGCAAATGGGTTTATTAGCTTCCATTTTCAAACACAAGGAAACACGTAAAGGAACGTAGGTATTCCCAAGTAGGTACATAACTATTTCACTGTTGGATTTTCAACTGTCCGCACTGAGTCGATCGTTCAAAATCCAACAGTGCGTTGTCATTTATGTATCAAATAGTATTACTGCTGAAAACGGACAAAACTTACTCTAAGGCGCCTTCCTAACTGGTTGACGATCAAACAAGTTAACGACGCGATATCGTCGCGCGATAAAAATGATTACTGTCCTCGCGCTATGGTTTGCAAGCTTCAATTGGGACACTCAAAGAAATGTATGTTTAATATCGTCGTCGAATTCACTGAATGTTTTGTCAAGCTAGACGACCTGCCTTTGGCTGTATAGTTAGGTGTATAAGTTACAATAGGCTAGTTTCCACCATCAAAAAATTGCAAATGTATTTAGTCCGTCAGTAAGATAAAACGCATCAAAAGATTGGAGTGGGGGCTCGTGACGTCAGAACGAATTAAAAATTATACCACGGCGTGACGTATTGATAATCTTCTTCAATTTTGGTTTACGTATCTAACAAAAGAAAAAAACGGGTCAAATATTTTTGATAATCTAACTGACGTAGATACTAATTAGACTTTTTCAGTTGACAAGCCTATTGTGTTAGCAACATAAAAAAAAAACATAGAGCTCTGGAAACTAAAACGGACTGCACGCAAAATACGCGCTTAGTCGTGGAGTTGCGGAAACCAGCCCGATTTACATACATACATACAACTGAAACGGATAAGATATAAAACAAATATTGTTACCAATTATAAAAATTAATAGGTATGCATAAAACGAACTAAACCAGGTAAACTCTACGTAACTACAGAACTAAATAAATAGATTATCTATACTAATATATAAAGCTGAAGAGTTTGTTTGTTTACTTGAACGCGCTAATCTCAGAAACTACTGGTCCGATTTGAAAAATTCTTTCGGTATTAGATAGCCCATTTATCGAGGGAGGCTATAGGCTATATATCATCACGCTAAGACTAATAGGAGCGGAGTAGTAATGAAAATTGTGACGCAGACGAAGTTGCGTGGGTCAACTAGTTAGAAATAAAATGTTCACAAGATCTAAGATACATGTTAATTATTGATTAATTCTTAACTATTAAAACAGGTAATTAATTTAAGTTACTTACATATTTATTTGAATTTAAATTACTCAATTAATACATATAATTTGACCGTCACAGATATTAAAATTAACACTGATTCACTTAATAACATATTTGGTGAAACAAAAAATATGAATGATTTTTCACGAAGTAAACGTTTTTACAAATTATTGAGGAGTCTAGCAGGGTCGAACCTCATCTGGTATACATGAATAAGTTTTCAAAGGATTTAATAAGATCGAATGAAACTAAAACCAAACTTTGCAATGCTAAACATTCGGAAATAGAGCAGACGTAAAGAACATGATGAAAAACAAATACTGCACACAAACCGGCCAAGTGCGAGTCGGACTCTCACATGAAGGGTTTCGGTGCCAGTTTCTTGTATGATTTAAACACCCCCCCCCCCTCTTATTCTTTGTTATAGCGGTAATAGAAATACACACTCTGTGAAAATTTCAAGTGTCTATCTATTTCGGTTCTTGAGATACAGCCCGCTGACAGACAGACGGACGAAGTTACAGCGGAGGCTTGGTAAGAGGATTCAAATTCAAATGATTTATTTGCAAAACATAGGTATGTGGTTCAATAATAAGATCTTATTCTAATGTTGGGATCGCTACAAATTTTGGATACATTAAAATATTATTCAAATTATTAAATTATTATTCAAATTATTAAATTACTATTCAAATTATTAAATCGTTATTCAAATTATTATTCCAATTATTAAATTATTGTTGTTACCCCACATGTCATCAAACCAATACGAGATTACTAGTAAGTATCAGCTGACCCGTTAGAAATTCTATGTAAACATAACCATAACTTCAAATCACGTAACGCCACAATGACGTGAACAGTTCAATATGATCCAAACCAAACCCCGCATTCGCCAGTGAACGAGTTATCCAGAATAACACGTTGTTAATCCTAAAAAAAAAAAACATTTAAACCCCAGACTCATTTATTAAAACATCCAAATAAATATCACAAAGAAGTTTTTATTCAACACGAGACTTAACAAGACAATCTAGTGCTTACTAAACGAAAACCTAAGATTTTGACACCCATTTAATATTCAAAGCTTGTGTTTATGTAAATAAGGTATTAAAAGTTTTCTGTTTGCTCTGATTGAAAATGTTAAAGCCTTATAAATTCAATCGTCCTCATTATTGTGAAATACAACTTCTATACACATAAATTAAATTGAATTGTCTGTTTACCTACCCTACCTACCCTGCCTACTTACGCTTTTTAAACTATTATAATAATATTAAATTATCTGTCTCTATGTCTGTTTGTTCCGGCTTATCTCCAAAACAGCTAGACTGATTTTGACGGACTTCCACTGGTCTATAAAAAAATCATAGAATCGTTAACAGACGCGAACGGAGTTGCGGGCAACCGCTAGTAAGATATAAATAGACACACTGAATGTAGGGTAACAATATTGTACAAATAGGGCTTTCTGAGGGACTTAATTTTAAGCGTTTGTGGGACACCTGTCTAAGTCATGAGTTAAGCAGACGTCGTCGCAGCTGCTAGATAGAATGAAGATGGCCTAAAAAACCTGGACCTGACAATTGGACCGTCCCGACCTGGACGCGGAAGGTGGAGAACTAAGACTTGTAGACAATCTTGGTAAAGAATGGTACGTATCGTATCCTGCCGTGAACTCCGAGGCTGAATTGATGCATCTGTAGAAGCATCTGTTTAAAAATAAATTATTGCTTTGGAACAGATGCTCCTACAGGGTTGTCCTACAGATTGGTTGCTGAAACAGATGGTTGATTTCAAAAATTCAAAATACACGACTAAAATTTTTGCAATGATAATCTTCGTTCTAGAATCTCTTCGTTAAGAAATCTTCACGCTTAGACATCTACCAAACCAGGCTACCAGGTAGGTAATTACCCAGCAGACCATAGACTAGTGGCTCGGTCAACATCTGTCACGCTAACACGTCGTACAAGGACATCATAAGCGCTCTACTGAGTGCGACCACAGACTATATACCACACGATGTAATGCTCCGGAACCAAGACTAACCTCAGATGGAATCAAACGTGACATCATCATTATGGTGGTGGGACACAGGATACTACGCCGACGATATTTTATAATCAATCTGGTTTGTTCGAAAAGTAATTAATGAAATTATACGAAAAAAATATCTATTGGCATGGGATTTATTTAAGGTGACTATGGTATCATCTTCCACTCGGAACAGTCAGTCTGATTGACGAAATTGACACTTTTTACGATAATCTTCATTCCAGAAGCTATATTTCATTGTAATTTGTCTTCATATTCTATCTTCTCACTTACACATCTACCATTTCAGGTTACCAGGTAGGTAATTACCCAGCAGACCATAGACTAGTGGCTCGGTCAACATCTGTCACGATAACACGTCGTACAAGGACATCATAAGCGCTCGACTGAGTGCGACCACAGACTACACCACACGATGTGAGTCTCCGGAACCAAGACTAACCTCAGATGGAATCAAACGTGACGTCATCATTACTTGGTCGTAGAATAAAGGATAGGTGTGACACGGATGTACAAGAGAGAATTTTATTTATTAGAATTAAGATATTATATTAGGTACACATACAATTTTACAGTGTTAACAAAAATCCGGTGATTGTCGACTTTAATCTTTATAGTTGGTCCCTAAAGTAATTAGTGAAATTGCAGGAAACGCTTATCTATTAAATTCTCATGGGATTTAGGTATACAGGGGTGACTATGGTGCGTCGGGAGTCGCAGGGCGATTTCCGGTCACTATAGGCGCGGGCCTGTCACCACGGCGAGCATTGGGTGGCTTGCCGTCTGATCAGAACCAGGCCCGGGTCGACGGCGCGCTGTGTTCCACGCGCGCCTCAAAGAGCTGTCAGCAAAGAAGACGGGGCCCACTAGGGCCAGTGCCTGCCGGGGTGCGGAATCCGTTCGAAAGAGGCACCGTAGTCCTGGAACGCAAAGGACAGCAGGAGGATCACGGATGGGTTTTAGTCAGTAAGAGTCTGGGTAGGCTCGCTCCATCGTAGACTTTGTCTCTGTCATCTTTGACATAGACTAGAATCAAGAGCAAACCCATTACGAATAAAAAAAAGGAGTTGGCACTCCCTCCTGCTTCACCCAGAGCGGGAGGAGTCATTTGATGATTCCATCCTTAAAAAAAGAGGGGGTGACTATGGTATCATCAAGACCCACAAGGATATGAAAAGCGAGACTAGTACCGTATAACCCAGTTACTGGGTTGTGGAAGTCACAAGTCGTCTGCATAATGGTAAGACTGAAAGTCGACCCCAATATAGTTGGGAAAGGCTAGGCACATTGAATGACGAAAGTAAAGCCTCAGAAAATTTAATGAAATAATTCTTATTATTTTTAGGGTTCCGAACATCCGTAAGAAACGGAACCCTTGTGGTTTATAGGATCACTTGGGTGTCTGTCTGTCTGTCCGTCTATCGCAGTCAGTTTTCTCCTGATCTGCTTGACCGATTCTGTCGAAATTTGTTAGGACCCATATGGACTTCTGTGAACCAAACGGGGTCGCGTTGCGATATAAATAAATATTGAGTATGAGGGTCACTTTTGGGGTCAAACTAGAAAATAAAATAAAAGTTTTTAGAAAATAAAATAAGGCTAAATTTTTTTCAGAATCGAGATCGAGTTTTTTAAGTTATTCAAGAAATTAGCCCAAAAAATAACATTCTCCTTATATCCGAAACTACTGAACCTTAAATTTTGAAAAAATGCAGATAATACATAGTTCTTTACCTACAGATTAAGAATTCGATAGATTTTAAACCCCTTGCGCGCGAGTCCGACTCGCACTTGGCCAGGTTATATTTATTGCTAGAATCATCCAGAAGCGATACAAGGCGTCACGCTCGGATGAAACTCTATTCCAAGTTACAACTTAAAAGTAGTTATCTGTAGCTGCCAATCGAAACTACTAACGTTCATACTTACAATGTATTTTACAAGTTTCTACACGTTGTCTAATTATAGACATTAACACGTGAAGTGCAACGGAGTCATAGTTAACAGGTGGCCAGCGCTGGTTAAACGCTTTTAAAACATCCGATTACCTATCACAGCAATCCAACTTTGTTATAATCAAATTTATTTATCTACAAATAAAATTAAACCCTATTGAAAATGTCCTAAGGTTGGTTTTCAACTGTGCAAACCACCCTAGTAAAATAACAGGGAGCCCTATTGTTGCTTACGCAAAGATGTAATCTCTTATTTTATTATTACCTGACTGGAAAGGGACACAGGAGACCCTATAGTAAATTTTGAACTTTATCTTCTATAAAATAAAGTACATTGTACGTTGCCCCTTTTTAATTACATAATGTTTAGTTTAAATTCTTAAACGTTGTGAAGCGGTCTATACCGTGACGTTTCAATTTTTCTCAGTTTTCGTATAAATTGTGTGAAATATTGCGAGTGACGTCAGAGGCGATGGTAGGAGGTAATAAAATTATGTCTGGCGTGTATACCATGCCGGATATGGGCCACTGTGTTATGTCCACTGAGGGGCTCATAATTACCTACATACTAACGGATGTCTTGTCTTGTCTATAGGTAGAAGCAACGCGATATAGGTGGAATGTGTCCAATATAGAGTCACTTGTCACAATCCACAACAGATGCAGCGACATAACAATCATTCAGTTATTTACGTTGTCAAGTAGAGGATTTCTTCAAAGATATAAAGCAATGGATTAGAAATTTCCTTCAAAATCATTGATTGTGCTTGAACGCAATTGGTGTGTACTGTACTGGGCAGGTTTTCCGTGATCATTAATCGTCTTTTGTTTTGCGTTCACACAAAAGTTTTGTGTAGAAATCCAAATATGGCTTTTAAACCGACTAGTATGAAGGAGGTTATCAATTCCACTGAATATTGTTTTTTTTTTCAGTGATGTCTTCGCAATTGTCAACCTATTTTGATGATTTTTTTTTTACTATTGATAGACACGCGCTTGACCAGCATCTCACCTGATGGTAAACGATGATGTGGTCGAAGATGGAGCACGCTTGCCTAGAAGTAACCTATTCACTCTTGACTTAAAGACTCCCAGGTTGTAGCTATCGGGAAACACAGACTCCGGCAGGGAATTCCACTCCTTAGCTGTACGCATCATGAATGTGTTCCCAAAACGTTTTGTGCGCGTGGGTGGGATGTCCACCATGTACCGGTGGCGCATCGCCATTCGTCTTGTGGTCCGATGATGGAACGGGCTTGGCGGAATTAAATTATGCAATTCCGTCGCACATTCCCCAAAATGCAACCGGTAGAAAACCGACCAGCTAGCAATGATTATTTTATACTAGATGATCCGCGCAGCAGATGGTCTTAGCGTGATGATAATTATATAGCATATAGCCTTCCTCGATAAATGGGCTATCTAACACTGAAATAATTTTTCAAATCGGATCAGGAGTTCCTGAGATTAGCGCGTCCAAGTAAACAAACAAACTCTTCAGCTTTATATATTAGTACAGATAGGTCGTTCAATATCTTGCAATATACATACGGTCTGCAAATAAGGGAAAAAATTCTAAAACCACCACATTAGTTGTAGATACAATATCAACCCCTTACCTTGAAAACCTTTTCCAATATTAAGACGCTATTAGAATGATACACACACGATATAATGACATCCCCATATCCACCAGTTACCAATTTCCTTGATAGGATTACCAGGGATTCAGCCGCTTGAGGAGTTCGCTCGAAGCCAATAAGATATCAAATATTGTAATACAGCAGTCTGCGAGGCTGATTTCTAAACCGCACACAATAAGCCTTTTTGCGGAGTTTTCTTAAAGGTGCATTTATACTTACAAAACCAATTTTTAGAGCAATTATTATTGCTCAGCAAAAACGTATGGGTGAATTTGGAGCAATGTTCAGCGACTTAAATCAATCAGTCAAAACTCATTTACTTTAATCCATTCCAGATCATATGTTACACATTTGACATAAACTAAAATTTTAACCGCAATAAATATAGGTAGGTACCTACTTTATAAAAATAATTAAATAAATACTATAATTAAAATAATAAAACTAAATTTAAATAATAAAATAACACAAACATGATAAATAATACGCCTACCTAAAAAAAAAAACAATAAAATGCAACAATTTTTTCTCTGTGTGTTTTGTTTTTTTTTAACTCAATTAGGTACTTACTCGTGGATCGCCTAGTTTTAGTAGTTTCTCTATATCGCTCAATGTTGTCATTGCAAAACATTTCGCCAAATTGTCGCTTACTGCCATTGCCCTATTATTGCCACATTGTTTATAATTGATCAATTTTCATTGCCCGTGTAAGCGTACCTTTAATCGTTTACAACGTACACTTTTACAACGTACAGGAAGAAATTAACGCTTGACATAAAATTCCCTCTCATTGCAAAAAGTTAAAGTAATTACGATTGCTTAGTGGCGTGTTAACTAACATCGACGTAGATTAGATGGTGTTCTGTTCGCGTCATTCTGCTTTACAAGTGTAAAGTTGGCTTCATTTTTCTGTCTTCCTCCTATGAATATCTTCTCTAAATCGCCATTATTTCCCGCGTAGATGGGAGATGGAAACCGGGGTGGTTTTAGTCAGTAAAAGTCTGATAGACCTCGAGAAAAAAATCAGGTATGAATTAGTGATATTTTTAACTAAGATTTTGCTATGGTATTTTCGTTAGCTATCTTATCAACACCTCTACCTATGTAGGTGAAACATAAGTTACCGTAAGTTGTATACTTAGCTAAAGAGAGAGACTCCTCTTGATCTCAAACATTGGGTTAATTTCAGTCAGAACAAGGTAATAAGCTGTTTATTAAAACAAACTCAGATTAACAGTCAAATTACATAACCTACGGCGCGAAACTTTTCCACTTTTGCCGCCGGACTCATGTGATCAAACATTTTATTTTGGAAAGAGCGGTAACCCCGGAGAGTAATTTGCTACCCGTACCGATGAAAAATACACCCGATCCATACACATTGGGACTATAAAAAATTGCGAAACATGGATAATGCCGATGTCAAAGTTCACCAATATTGTTTGGCGTAGCTAAGGGAAACACCTACCAATATAATGAACCTGTACAGGCATTGTACCAATTCAACTTTGCTCTTTAAGTTATAAGCTATGAATAGTATTAATGTGAAAGGTTAAAAAGAATGGAAAATAAAGTGAGAACCAACTTATAAACCTACGCAGTTACCTACACAATATACAAAGAGGCGATAATCATTTTATGGTGGCGTCGTTAAACAACTAGCGCCATCTAGTTGTGAATAGCGGAAACGTTTAATTATTGATGTTTGTTTTCTGTTATTTTCATTTCTTTATGATTATTTTTGAATAGTCAATGTTTAATTACAACTTTAAATCGTATGTAGATAGGTAACTATAGGTATGGTTTGTACTTACATCTTTTATCTAGATAATTAAATAATAAGATAACTGCCATTGCTGATAGAAAACGAAGATAAACCGATAACGCAAAAGTAGTAAGGTACGAAATCTATTAATTTATAAAAATAAAAAATCATTTTTTCTTTCTGGAATAGGTGCCTACCTAAAACCTGAAAGGACCTTCGCATTACACAAATTGACACCACTTTTCCAAGATACCTTACACGACATTAGAAATCCGAAATGAAACAGCAAACTCACATAATCAAACAAATTAGTTAACCTAAAACCCTTACAAGATATTTCCACGAAGCCGTGCTGCGGTGCGGCCAGTCGGCCATCTTGTTGGGCAACCAGTCGATCATTTTGTCGTCGCTTCATTTTCTCCACAAGCGACGTGTGTTGAACATCGCGCGCGAACACGGTACAAAATGTATTGTCATTGGACGCAAACGTGTTGCTTTTTTATGACACCGGAGAAGATTTACGCTAAATTATCTTGTAATCTTTGTGAATTTGCTTTGAATGCTCCTATTTAAGGTAAAGGGAATCTTTGTGGTTTTTCATGAAAGGTTTTATGCTCGCTTTTGCTTCTATCGTCTATCTATTTGGTAGGCTGACTCACTGGCTTTACTCAGCAATAGATTCCTAATACAGGCCTACTAACTCTTGCCAGCGTAAAGGCTCGCATGAATGTCCAAAATCACTCGAACTTACGGTACCACCGGAATAAAAAACATTCTATTTCCTATTCTAGGGCCTGGGCCACCTTCCAGTGTGCCAATATTCATTCAAATAGTAAAATGTCATAATCCCAGGTTTGGCTCTCGTCTGTTTTTTTTTTAAATATCCGATAAACCGCTGTCAACAGAGCTCTAGTGTACAAATTTGGCAAATTTTAAAAAAGGAAAACAAAGGGACACAGTATACAACCTTCTTATTCAGTTTGTGAAATATATTTTAAATCGGTCCAATAATGGAGGAGGAAATAGGCGAAATCCAAACTCGAATACGATTTTTAAGATACAAAGTCTATCCGCCCGCATTTCCTCTTAAACCATTAATTGTGATTTTATAATTTTTAAGTACAGGAGTGTGGCGTAGGATATGGATGTAAACCTATCCTTCTATGCCTAATGATTAACATCTAAATACTTAACCCCAATTTACTAAATACATTTGGTTTAAATTAAACTAATGAAAAACCCTTCTCACATTTTCGAATCAGCTTTCAATGAAACCTGCGAGACTACGAGTGCATTAGGGCCTCGCTGATTTATTTAGTAATTCTACAGCTGAATATGGCTCCCCTACAGAGTGCTACAATGAACGATATACTTTTCTATATACTCTGTCTAATGTTTTGCGATCGGAGAGGTCTGTGTCCAACAGTAGACTCATAGGCTGATCTTCTTCTCGTGTGGGCTAACACCCTAGTGTCAAAGTTTCCAAACCGCCTCAACGGCCTCTGACATTGTTTATTTGACGACCGCCATTTGGCGTCCGGGACCACCGGCTTATACGTTCCTTCCGAAGCACGGAATCATCTTTTTTATCCGACAATCAATCAGGTGATTCAAGCCTGCAATGTCCTAGCCAAACTGGAAAACAACTTTACAAAGTATGCTTTCTCGTGGGAATCCGACCCCCGATCACCTGGTCACAAGTCACAAGGCAAACGCCTAAAGACGATCGCTGTCCGATCGTCCGTCCGTCCGTCTGTCTGTTAGCGGGCCGTATCTCAAGAACCGTAATAGGTAGAGTGTTGAAATTTTCACAAATTGTGTATTTCTATTGCCGCTATAAGTGCTATAACAACAAATAATAAAAGTTAAAATTAAGGTTTTTACATTAAAATTTGTCATGTGTTGATTTCCACTCTGCCTACCACACTATGTATTACTAGGTACTACTATTGCAATATTTTTTTTAATTATAGTTAAGAATATTGAATGATTAGATAATTATAGAATTTACGGTAAATTACAAAAACGTCATTTTACTCGTGCCCGGCCTTTTCACACAAATGTCCAGCTAAACTGGCTCGCCTGTCCGGCTTTTCGGTTTGAAGACCTGGCAACCCTAAGTACGCACTTAATGTTTTGGAAATACTTTAATTATGTCTACCTACAACTAAGGACGAAGTAGGTACAGCTGATTTTCCCATTAATACTTAGTGCGAGTCGGACACGAAGGGTTCCGTACCATAAACCTTATTTTTTTTTATATTTGAGTTGATTCAATGAAAGGTAAATTATGGTTTACGATTTGTGACGTATTAAAAAAAACTACTTACTCTAGTAAGTAAGCAATTAGCAATTGCAAACAATTTTGAGCAACAAACAATTGTAAGCAATTTTCGGTGAAAGTTACATCATATATTTTTTTTAGTTTTATCATTCTGTTATTTTAGAAGTTACGGGGGGGGCACATTTTACCACTTTGGGAGTGTCTCTCGCGCAAACTATTTAGAAAAAAATTATATTAGAAACCTCAATATCATTTTTGAAGATCTATCCATAGATACCCCACGTATGGGATTGGTGACAAAAAAAAATTGAGTTTCAGTTCTAAGTATGGGGATCCCCCAAAATTTACCAACAGGGGTTGAACTTGAAACGTAATCTAGGTAAAAAGAATAGACAAGCCGATGCCCGCGAGGCCGCGACTTTGTCCGCATTGATGTTGGCTTTCAAAAAGAAAAACAATCCCCCCTATAAGATGAAATTTCCAAAAAAAAAAATCTTACTATAGTGAATGCTTACACAATACAAAGAATTTATTTGCTGAAATATGGGTACATACATGTGGTGTTACCAACAACAAAATTTCTGCCATATTTTACCTCAACAGGTGTGCAAATGTCTAACACATGCAATTGTCAATGATTTTTCATATAATTATTATAGATTACAAATTTTATCATTAGGTAAACGTTGATAGGTACCTACATATTTTTTTTTCTCCAGTGTCTTTATAAAATGTCAATAAATAAAAATGCAAAATATCAAGAAAATACAATACACATGTTAATAAATTAAAATGCAAATCTCAACTAATTACACTTAAAAAAAAAAAACAGAAAATTAAATTAGAAATGTCAACAATTTAAATTAAAAACATGTCAACAAATTTATATACAAATGTGAACAAAATAAATTAAAAAAAACCTTAAATTAACCTGTTTTCCAAATATCAGGTTTAATAGTTTTGGCTGTGTGTAGATAAGTCAGGAGAGACGATTGTATAACTACGAGTATACCTAGTAAATACAACAAAAATGCTTCCAACTTTATGGAAACTGGGGACAAACAAAATTACTTTCCTAAAGATTAAATTAATCCAACTAATAAAGTTGATATGTACTTATAATCCAGATAATCTTGATTCCTTGAGTCGTCTCTCTGAGCTAGGGCTAGAATTAGCCAAAACATATGAATTATAAAGTTCTCAGATTCTGCACCAAACTGCAGTAGGTACCTAATAAAAAAAACTCGGCGAGTACGGAAAAGTTCTGAATTTCAGTGTTTAATCACTCAATATGGCTTAGCTCGTGTGCAAGGGCTTATCGTATGCAATAAAACTTGAGAAACCGTAGTAGGGTACGTAGATAGACGAGGTTGGCTTAAAAATTGACTTGTAGACGGCCTTACAGTCCACATATGTGAATACCACTATTAAAAGTACGAGTACATCTACACTTCTACACTAATATAATAAAGATGAAAGATTTGTATTGTTGTATGTTTGTAACAAATAAAATCAAAAACTACTCGACCGATTGCAAAAATTCTTTCACCATTAGAATTTCACATTATCCCTGAGTAACACAGGCTATGTTAAAATTAGGGAACCTTAAGAAAATGGCAGCGTTGACGAATTCGCGGGTTATGTGCCAGTATTACATAAAGATTAAATAAAAACCTGCCAAGTGCGGCCTTGAAAATAAAACCATACCATAAACCTTAATTTTTATTATTTGTTGTTTCAGCGCCAATAGATATACACTAGAAATACATTAGAAAATTTCAACTGCCTACCTATTGCGGTTATTGAAAATTTCAATAACCGCAATAGGTAGGCAGTTGAAATTTTCAATTTGAAATACGGCCCGCTGCCAGACAGACGGACGGACGGACAGCGGGAACTTAGTAATAGGGTTCCGTTGGTACCTAATGTCGGAACCTAATGCCACTCTTTTATTAAAGCAATAATTCAATTTTCTTCGTAAATAAGGGAAACTTCACAGACGACAGCTGAATGAGTTATGACCTTATTTCCAATACTGAGAATTGCTTAGAAATTGGCGGTTGAAACGGGTAGAAAAAAAAACACGAATCAAAAGTTTAAAACTCAAACTATGGGTATCGATCGACGAGCGAACCATTGTGCATTCACTAGGTATGTAAAGTTATAGACTTTTTGCGTGGTCTATGCTTTTTTGATGAATGCGGGTAGTGCTGACTGCTGACCTTACATCGATATGGGTAAGTAGGTAAGAGAATGAAGACGAGAGCCCCAATTTCCACAACCAACAGTCGTTCAAGTAAATGCAGACGTAGTCTACTGTATTCTTAGACGCATAATATGATCAGCATAGCCGTACTAGTATGAGCATCCAATACAAACAGATGCGGCCTTGTATTACATCCTTATATTTAAGTCGCGTGGCAACTGGCATCTGATCCCCGCACCCCAATTATTAAGGGCTACATTATCACCCTGCAATATTATATGACTTGAACTTCATTACACGATTTTTTCAGTGCATATCAGTTAGGGTTGCCAGGTATTCAAACCGAAAAGCCGGACGGACCAGCCAGTTTAGCCGGACATTTGGGTAAAAAGGCGCCCGACACCCTTAATTTTTTAGTCTTTCTACCTGTAACACGATAATTTTAAAAAGTAAAACAAGGTTTTTTCATCATTTACCATAAAGTTTACCTAAAATTCAAATGGAACAACAAAAAAAATTAATGAATCAGTCTTCTTATTATTCATCAATCAATAATCATTAAGTACTGTATTTATTTCTGTAAAGCAAACGATACAAGGTGAGGTAGGCAGAGAGGAAATCAACACATGAATAAACATTGACTGGCCTGTTGGTCTAGTGGTTAGTGACCCTGACTGCTATGCCAGAGGTTGTGGGTTCGATTCCCACCCAGGACAAATGTTGTGTGATGAGCATGATCATTTGTTCTGTGTCTGGGTGTAGTTTATCTATAATATGTATGTATTTAGAAATATATAAGTATGTTTATCAGTTGTCTAGTACCCATAACACAAGCTCTGCTTAGCTTGGGACTAGATGGCGTTGTGTGATAGTTGTGTGGAATATTATATTATTATATATATTATATAAAACGCTCAAATTAAAAAGCCTAAAAGAAGCCGGACAGGCCGGACACCGTCTAATTTGGCCGGACGCACAACCAAAAAGCCTGACTGTGTCCGGCTTTATCCGGACGCCTGGCAACGCTTCTTATAGTGAGCTACAGATAGCTGTGATATGTAATTTAAACCTAGCTTTATAGCTACTTCCACAATAATGCTTTATTTACATAACCTACTGTGTTACGGTGTGTGTTGATAACAAATAAAAAAACACACTGAAAATTCCAAGTGTCCACCACTATCACGGTTCAAGAAATACAGCCCGCTGACAGACAGACAGACGGACAGCGGAAGCTTAATAATTCCTTTGTTTACCCTTTGGGTACGGAACTTTAAAAAACCGGCCAAGTGCGAGGCGGACTCGCACACGAAGGGTTCTCGTACCATAAACCTTAATTTTTATTATTTTTTGTTATAGCGACAATAGAAATACACAATCTGTGAAAATTTCACATACTTGTAAAAATAAATATCATTTATCATTATTATTTATGGTTCTTGAGATACAGTCCGCTGACAGACAGACGGACGGATGGACGGACGCACAGCGGAGGCTTAGTAATAGGGTTCCATTGGTTACCCTTCTGGTACGGAACCCTAATAATGAGTTGCTGTCTAGACGTCCGCGAACACATAACAAAACGTTGTTTTTCTTTTTGTTTTAACATTTAAAAGAATGTTAAAAAAAAAAATTGTGTTGTGTCGTATGTTAATTTTCAAAGTTTGAGTGAATAGGCTTCTTCTGGGTAAGCTCGCTCCATCATCGACTTTGTCTCTGACATCTCTGGCCTAGACTAGAGTCAAAAACAAAACAATTAGAAATAAAAAAATTGCCGCTAAACCCGAGCGAAACGACTGACAAAGAAGTACTTAATAGACATAGCTATACATCTACAATCTTTACTAAGGGACAGTATTGGGCCTCATTGTGGAGGGGGCGACCCCTATCGGTATTTATTGAACACCTCGAACAATGCGATCCCGGAGACCCGGACTTGGTTTCCTAACAGAAAAACCGACTCAGCTTGACGTGTTGGCTGTCAGGAACAGTTAGCTTTGTTTGTTGCCGATGTATCTTGGTTTGTTTAAATCCATCATTAAATGGAATCTCCTAAAATAGGATGTTTTTACTCCATTGCTCAAAACCTAAAGATAAGACATGACGCAGAATTGTTTTTTTAGAAAGCTCACAACAGACTACAGAGTTCTAAGCGTAGCACTAATTTTGTGTGACGTCACTCGCTAGTTTTGTTTGGTTGTCTATGTTTTGTGTAGCGTGCCAAGGATAGAAAAAACTTCACAAGCACACACTTCTTTATTTTCACATCAATTTTTTTCACAAATCTTACCTTACCTATATATTCTTTTATTTTTTTATTTTTTTTTTAACTTTGCGTGGGTGCGTTCACAAACATACAAACTCACATACACAAAAAGCCAGACCCGGAACAACTATCTGTAGGCCATACATATATTAGTTCCGTGCGGGATTCGAACCGGCGACACGCAGCTCAGCAACCAGTCGTTCAACCACTGCGCCAACCGTGTCTTCGAATTACCTTACCTCATTCAATTACCTAGGTAGATTATTTGATAGTCAAGTACCCTGTTGGCCATAACTTCAATAAGATCATTTTCAGGTAGGTAATTTTCTAACATATACACACAGCACTAATTTTGTGTGACGTCACGTCGTTTTGTCTGGCTGTCTATGGTTTGTGTGGCGTGCCGAGAATAGAAGAATTTACTTCAAACGTGTGTTATCTACTTCTTTCTTTCACTCCGATTTTTAGGGTTCCGAACATCCGTAAGAAACGGAAACCTTATAGGATCACTCGGGAGTCTGTCTGTCTGTCTGTCCGTCTGTCACAGCCAGTTTTTTTTTTTTTTTTTTTTTTTTTTTTTGTAATGGGTTTGCTCTTGACTCTAGTCTATGTCAGAAATGACAGAGACAAAGTCTACGATGGAGCGAGCCTACCCAGAAGGAGCCTGTTCACTCTAACTTTGAAGAGATTAGGGTTGTAAGCTTTCGGAAACACAGACGCAGTTTTCTCAGGATCTACTTTACCGCACTTGTTTTTACAAATCTTAGTAGGTACATAACATCTTTCAAATAGGTAAGTATGGTACCTATTAGGATTCAATTACCTTTTTTTTTTTTTTAAGGATGGGGAATCATCAAATGACTCCTTCCGCTCTGGGCGAGGCGGAAGGGAGTGTCAGACTCTTACTGACTAAAACCCATCCGTGCTCCTCCCAATGCCCTTTGCGTTCCAGGGCTGCGGCGTCTCTTTCGAACGGATTCCGCACCCCGGCAGGCACTGGCCCTAGCGGGCCCCGTCTCCCATGCTAGGCTACTGATAGTAGATAGTAGAATACCCTATTGGCAATAACTCTACACCTAACAATAAGCTATAATTTTCAGGTCATTCCTAACAATATATTTACGTCAAACGAATATAAAAGTAAATAAATTGTTCCGTACACACTCATACACTTGCCGGCTCCACCCATATTAAGGGTGTGCCAGACAAAAACAGAGTTTTTCGCAACCCTCGTCATGTGAACGCTAACTTATTTATTTCAGCCGGATAATCGGAGAATTATATCCAGCTAGGCACCTATTCTTTTTCATACGGATAAAAATCCGGTCAAACGCGAGATAAACTCGGCAGAACTGTTCGTAAGTATTAAATGGGTAAGTAAAGTATCCGTTTCTAAACGACATTTTTGCAAAAACTTGGAGATTTTTTAGTTTTGCTATCTGAATTATAACTAAACTTAATTTATAAAACCATTATATGGCCATTAACCTCCTACTTAAAACCGGCCAAGTGCGAGTCGGACTCTCACACGAAGGATTCCGTACCAAAAACCGAAAAAAAAAAAACCACGTTTCTTGTATGGAAGCCCCCTTTAACTTTTAATTTGTAATATTTGTTGTTAAAGCGGCAATAAAAATACACACTGAAAATTTCAACTGTCTGCCTATTACGGTTCTTCATATACAGCCCGCTGAAAGACAGACGGATGGGTGGACGGACGGAAGGGTGAACGGACAGCGGAGGCTTAGCAATAGGGTTCTGCTGGTAACCCTTGGGGTAGGTATGGAGCCCTAAAATGCATCAAATTCAAGTTGCAATTTCATCTTAGTGACAATAAATGTGAAAATGTTATAAAAATGTAGGAAAAGTGGAGTTGATTCTTGTACAGTTGGCAACTGCGATGTGAATGCAAACGCTCCTTAAAGTTACGAGAAACGCCCCTCATATAAATATCATCATCATCAACAGCCGAAAGACGTTCACTGCTGGCTGAGGCCTCTACCATAATCGCCACGCTTGGCAGGCGGGTTGGGTCGCAGTGTATGGTGTCGTTTTACAGAGAACGCTGCTGCCCATTCTCTGGTGAGTCCCAGTCCTCAGATAACGTATTTCTAAAATAAAAATGGTACTGATTCGAAAATCGATTTGCATAAGTACTCGTAAATAAAAAACCGGCCCAGTGCGAGTCGGACTCGCACATGAAGGGTTCCGTACCATATACTTTAATTTTATTATTTTTTGTTATAGCGGCAATAGAAATACACAATCTGAGAAAATTTCAACTGTCTACCTATTACGGTTCTTGAGATAGGTACAGCCCTCTGACATACGACGGACGGACGGACAGCGGAGGCATAATAGGGTTCCGTTGGTTACCAATTGAGTATGGAACCCTAAAAATGATTCGCCAAAATGTATGTATGTGCATAACTTCGTAACGACTGACCCAAATTGGATAATTATTTAATGGTTGTGATCGTCATTGTCTGGGCTTAAAAATCGAAGCCGGAGAGGGCCACTAGTTACGAATAAATATGACTTTTTTTATCGGCGCTTACCATGCATAAGCTTTCTTCCTACAAACAAGGCAGACCGGTCGCTGAAGTCTCAACAACTCCTAAGATAGGAATTTTCAAAGAGGAATGTCGTTGTTTACATTGAAATTAACTTAATTTACGAAAACATTTACGTTACACATACCTTCCGTCTCTTATTATAACCGCAACGAAGTCTATCGGTATTTGTAAGATGAACGCACATTCATATAAACAGAGGAGGGAATGCGGCAAGACTTTTGTTATGCTCTTTCTGTGATGAAAAGAGCTTTTCGGAATACGAATCATTTACAGATTGGTATTTAGTTGATTAGCTTTGAAACATAAATTTATGTAAGAACTTAGTTTTTGAAAAACAGTTTATTGGCTTAGGTATTGTATAACACTTCACACTTTGCGTGTGTTCCGAAAATATAACCCAGTATACTAGCCAGTGCTGATGACGTCAATATGGCGTCGGATTCATGACGTTATGAGCACTGGCCAGTATCTATACTGGGTTATTATAGTGCCAGTTCTACTCATTTTCAAGCAACGTTCGCATTTCCATCTCAGTCGCAATCTATAAAAAATGGATGAAAATGAGGTTTTTTGACAGATAGCGGCTGAGATTCGAATGCGAACGTTGCTGTTGCTTAAAAATTTGTAGAATTGGCATTCTGGTTAATCACTTTTTGACAGATGGAACTATAGTGATTGTTGCAACGTAACATTTCGATTGACATTTTTAACCGGCTTCATCGATTACCGTTAGGTTTTTGCTGTCGAATTAAAATGGTTATTAAGTACTTTGTGCGTGCATTTATAGGTGCGCAAAATGATCTTGCATTTATGCTTGCACAAATACACAACACAGAGAGTAAAAATAAAAGTGATAAATTAGAACAACATATTTTTAAGCATTGTCCTTTGATCTGTTTGGCATAATAATCTAAGATAGTAGGTATCTTTATACTTAGGTACTTTAGATACCTACGCTTGCAAAACAAGATTTAGCCTCTAGGTAATATTTTGTGGATACCTTAGATACCTAATTAAATTGGCTACTGAACTAATTTGCTATTTTTTTTTTTCTTTTCAAAGAAAATCATCATCATCATTTTCTTTCGTCAACATCAGCCATTTATTTGTGATGCACATGTATCTATGCTCCACACTCGAATTTTGAATACCTACATTCTAGTCAAAACGTTGACAAACAAAGCAGACTGGTCGCATAACCCCACGCCAACCGCATCAGATTCATTTTTTATCAGGAGTCTCGGGAATCGGGATTAAAGCCTCCAACTTATGTAAATAACGATGGATATTCATTTTTAAGATGCCATAGATTTGAAAAAAGAACTCTGTGTTGCGAAACGTAGTTTGAATTAGGAATTACCTACTACGTATATTATCTTACTACGATTAAAAATGCGAAAGTTTGGATGTATGTTTGTTAGGTACTCAATCACTTCAGAACGGCTGAACGGATCTGAATAAAATTTGGCACAAAGATAGACTGGAGTAGCACATATGCTACATTTTTATCCCGATAGTGTGTTCTCTTGACATGATGTTCAAGCGGGCGAAGCCGCTAGCATACGCTAGTCTACTATTCTATTTATTTCATATCCTTTTGTACCAACCTGTCATTTAAATGCTTTAAAAAACCCATGAACATAGTATTATGCAACTGAGCGAATGAAAATTCTCTCTGTTGTTCGAAATTTTCCGTAATTAAGTAGAATCTAAAATGTAAGTATCTATGTAGTCAGGGTCAGTAGACCTATCTAGGTACCTAGGTAGGTCTAGGTACTAAAAAACTTCATGAATTGAACACTGAAATTATGTTTGAAATAAAGCAATTTGACCTTTACGTAGGTAGACTTACCTACTGCGCAGTCAAATAAAAATTAGATTTTATGTTGCATGGAGTTTATGGGACTTAAATGGACACAGGAACTTACCATATTGTCTTCTGAAATATGACCGAATCTGTTAAATATTTCCTAAAACTGCTTGCATGATAACTTATCTTAATATAGTTTTTTTAAGAAGTTGTGATTAATTATACACAATTCTCCTGAAATATAAGAAAAAGTACTTACACATTTTTGTTAGTAATAAAAAGATTCATGTAAGTCAGAAGCGAGGCGACAAAAACTGGTCATTACCGATTATTTCTGGTTTTTACACCGGCTTTACCTCAAATCTATCTTCAGTTTCATTCCGACGCTGATCGCTCTTGACGTTTACAGGGAACAACACTCCAAACAGCCCCCTCGACTTCACCCTCCCCCCGCACCGCGCCACACAACCCCGCCCCCTCTCTCTACCTCCTCGAAAACATTCCTTTACCACGAAACATCTTCGTTCACGAGAAATTTTCTCTATGACCTTACCATTACTCGCTGTTCCAACTGTTTACGGCTAGTTTTACGCCATTCGTATAATATGGGAACCCTTTTAGTGTGAAACCCTTCTATGGAATAGTACGTTTCATATGAATCTAGAACATCAGGAATTATTGCTGGACGCCATTACATTTTGCGAACGTGCCTATGACTAAATTATTGTCTATTGCTTCGCGGGAGGATCTTCTTGGTATCTTACATACAGCCAGTGTCTGGTGACTTTTGGATTTATTCTACAGTTCGAAAACCATTGTAAGATTTCTCGAGACGACATAGAAACTCTTTGAAGAAAGTGGCGCAATGGACATTGATATAGGACTAATTTCAGTAGAGTTATCGTTATACATAAGTAGGTATTAAAATATTGTGAAGATTGTGACTGTTTAACGCTGCTCGACTCTTTGTTTACTTCGGTTTCCGATGAGTGATGTGATGAATGAAATCTAATTGATTGGGGAAATAAATTATCTACTTACTTATTATGCAAATTTTATGGAGAAAAGATTTTTTATCATTTCTAAGTATCATTTTTAGCGAATCGTGACATTTCTGAAACCGCATTTCAGAATAAAGAAGAACACGAAAGCCACATTCTTCTTAGCGTTCGTTAAAACTGACATGTTCGAATAAACGAAAAACTATGCGGCCCAAAAATTCCGTTCAAATACGGCTGATAGAAATTTAAAGCACACTGAATTTCGAGAAATTGCTCTGTTTTCGTTATTTCGTTTGGTATCGGCGCTGCATGCTGCGAAAAAAAGAAATAAATAATTCACTGAATTCGTTCGTATCTACCTACTGAATACTTTTGAAGTTAACATGTTTATGAAATGTAGCAATGTAAGTAAAGCTTTCATTTCTTAATTAATTTTATGGACGTAACTATTTACGTCCATAAAATTAATATAGAAATGAAAGCTACTGCCTCTTTTTACCCACGTAAAAAGAGGCAGTAAGTTTAAAAAGATTGAGCTTCAAAAGGTAGATAGTAGATACCTCCTGTGCCTCCTACCTATTCGATCAGCAGCGTTCGAATTTTGAAATTATATGTCTATTTAGAAAATTAAAAAACATACCTAATTTCAAAATTCGAATCGAGAAGCAGTAGTAGAAAAAAAAAACCAAATTGAAGGTCTGTATTTACAGGACCAAAGAGTATAGTAATAACAGGACTATAATCATGGCAAAGAAGGAATCGAACAAAGCCAAGTGATAAAGATATAATTGCAACGTGGCTATAGAAACTCGAGAAAGAGATCTCAAATAAATTGTGATAAGGGCTAGATGAGAATTCCAAAAGAAGATTACGATAATAATTGAACACAATCGACGCTTTTAAAATTGGATTTCTCGTATTTGTATAAGGAAAATTTTAAGCAGGTAAATAGGTAAGGAAAGTAATTTGTTCAAGAAAAGGAAGGGTTTGCTTAACCAAGTTATATGACATACAATCTTGAACTCGTACCGTACTCCGGCAGTGCAAATATCTACCCAGTTTAGTGAGCTAATATTAAACTTTTCATTTCCAAGCTTCTTTGCCAATTTCTTGTAATTCGCTTACCTTTGACACATTACGGATCAATGTGAACCTCGTGGTTAAATAATAACAGCCGGTCGTGTTGAACTTCCAGGTTAAGCAACGCTTGCCGAGGCCGGAACGTGGATGGGTCACCAACTATTAGGTACGGTACCGATCATCATTTATAGATCTTTGACAGTCGTTACGGGGTGGTCAGAAGCTTAAAAATATGAATCTGAAAAAATTAAAAAATAAATAAGAAAAATAAAAATCATTCACTTTAGACAAAAAAGTCCATAGGCAAGGCAAGGTTGTTAGTAACAACAATTTTGCTTATAACTCATGTTAGTAATTAAAAACCAGGCCAAGAGCGAGTCGGACTCGCACACGAAGGGTTCCGTACCATAAACTTGAATTTTTAGTAGGTATGTTTTGTTATAGCGGCAATAGTAATACACAATCTGTGAAAATTTCAACTGTCTACCATCCGGTTCTTGAGATATAGCCCACTGACAGACACGACGGACGGACGGACGGACAGTGGAGGCTTAGTAATAGGGTTCCGTTGGTTACCCTTTGGGTCCGGTACCCTAAAAAGTATCGGTTCTCTCGCCAATCATCCTCAGGACACTATTCGGGCTCCCCCGTACTCGTCGCACGACGGACGCAACTTTTCTATCTTATTATTTTTAATCTAAGGCTGCGTTTCCATCAGACATTTGTGCGAGAACGTGTAGCGAGTCTAGCGAGGGATGCGTTTGTTAGAGCCAATAGAACCGCTTGCACTGAGTGTGGCTAGGTAAATAAAGCGATTCTATTTTAATTTTTTTTACTAGTTGACCCGCGCAACTTCGTCTGCGTCACAATTTTCATAACTGCTCCGCTGCTATCCGTCTTAGCGTGATGATATACAAGCCTATAGGCTTCCTCGATAAATGGGCTATCAAAAACTGAAAGAATTTTTCAAATCGGACCAGTAGTTCTTGAGATTAGCACGTTCAAGTAAACAAACAAACTCTTCAGCTTTATATATTAGTATGTATAGATTATTGATAGGCACGCGTACCACTATCTCACCTGATGGTAAGTGATGATGTTGTCGAAGATGGAGCGCTTGCCTAGAAGTAACCTATTCACTCTTGACTTAAATACTGCCAGGTTGTAGCTATCAGGAAACACAGACTCCGGCAGGGAATTCTACTCCTTAGCTGTACGCATTATGAAAGTGTTCCCAAAACGCTTTGTGCGTGTGGGTGGGATATCCACCGTGAACCAGTGGTGCATCGCCGTTCGTCTTGTGGTCCGATGATGGAACGGGCTTTGCGGAATTAAATTATGCGATTCCATCGCATATTCCCCAAAACGCAACCGGTAGAAAACCGACGAGCTAGCAACTCGTCGTTGATGCTCAAGTCTTTGAAGCTTCGTCACGACGAGCCTCTTGCACGTCTCTGGTGGAAATGTAGCCTTACCGTGGGACCTATCGTGTTTCTCAGTTAAGTTGTGAAGGTCAGATAGGGAGTCGCTCTATGTGAAGTACTGGTAGACCAGTATTTTGACTAGAAGCTGACCCCTACATAGTTAGAAGGGATTGGGAATGTGCTCTTGCTATCTTTCTGAAACTTTGCACTTTGTTTCCGGTACCGTCAACCATCAACTTCTATTCTCGTGGGGGCACCAAAATCTTCCGCTACAGCTTAATAAAAAACTGTGTTTTTAATCACATTGGTTGTTAGTTTGTCTTTTTTTAAGACTTATTACCGAGGTTAGCTTAAGAGGCCTATTACAATTTGACTTTGCCTTGTTTTTGCGTTAAATGTCCAACTTAGGCTTTCCTATTCTTAGAAACTTGAACTATATAGGCAACTTTGGCTTATTGGGTAGTTGAGAATAGTTATTATTATAATTTACAGCGGCCTCAATTTTCGCATGTTTTTCTTATTTATTTGTAAAAAGTCGAAATTCCGAAGCAAAACTCTCATAAAATGCGCGATGGCACTTTTTGAAGCTCGTGTATTGAACTAGTATACTACTCTGTCAAGAAAGTACCGGGAAAAGATCAATAATACACAAAATGTCTGTTATTCATCCAAATTTATTTTATCACCTTCAAAGTATGCTCCTTTAGAAACGATACACTTGCGCCAACGAATAATCCATTCATCAAAACATTTTTTAAACGCTGCTTCCGGAATTGAGTTCAGTTCTCGCCGCGAATTCTCCTTTATGTCTTCTATCGATTGAAAACGGGTGCCACGAAGTGGTAATTTGAGTTTAGGAAAAAGAAAAAAGTCAGAAGGAGCCATATCTGGTGAATATGGTGGTTGCTGGATGGTATTTGTTGAGTGTTTGGTTAAAAATTCGTTCACAATGATAGCCTTGTGCAAAGGCGCATTGTCGTGGTGCAAAATCCAAGAATTTTCTTTACACAAATCTGGCCTTTTTCGTCGAATTTGCTCTCTTAAACGCCGCATAACGCTCAAATAATATTCTTTATTTACCCTTAGACCTTCCGGTAAGAATTTAGAGTGCACAAAACCGCGATAGTCAAAGAAAACAGTCAACATGACTTTGACTTTTGATCGACTTTGGCGTGGTTTTTTCGGTTTCGGTTCAGTTGGAAGGCGCCACTCCGAAGCTTGTTGACTAGTTTGCATGTCAAACTCGTAAACCCACGTCTCGTCACCAGTAACAATGCGTTTCATGAATGTTGGGTCCGAACTGACTCGTTCTAGCATGTCCTCAGCGACTTTCATGCGATTGAGTTTTTGGAGAAAATTCAGATCTTTTGGGACTAGCCGAGCAGCAACAAGTTTCATACCCAAATGATTAGTTAAAATGGTACGGATCGACTCGTGAGATACAGAAAGTTCGGCGGCTATCTCTCTCAGAGTTGAATGGGGATTTTCAGTCACTATTTCCTTCACTTTTGCGATGTTAACTTCAGTTGCAGACGTTGACGGCCTACCAGAGCGAGGCAAATCTTCCATCACATTTCGATCGCTTTTGAACGCTTTGAACCACTCATAAGCACGAGTTTTTGATAAAGTCGATTCACCGTAAGGCTTCTGTAACATTTTCAGTGACTCCGAACACGAAATTCCATTGGCGACGCAAAATTTAAAACAAACTCTTTGTTCGATATTTTTGTCCATTATGAAATTCGCAATACACACTATATATGATATTACTAAAACCAGCACTGTATTTAATATAAATAACAGATGCAACTCAAACTCGGCGCCAAAATGGAAAACAGTTATGCCAATCTAACAACTACAAAAAAACAAAAATTTTAATTTGGAACCATAAATAAATCATCCATTCCCGATACTTTTTTGACTGAATGTAATAAACAAATGAAATAAAAATATATCATAATATTCCTTAATCCTTGTGTAGTGGTTTAGCATGACCAGGGGTAAGTCTCCAGGACATGACGGGCTCAGCATCGAGCACCTTCAACGTGCAGGTTCCCATCTGCCGCGTGTTTTGGCTATGCTGTTTACATTTTGTCTTCGGCATTCACACTTGCCAGAAGAGCTGATGAGAACGGTCGTACTTCCAATTGTTAAGAATAAAACAGGTGACATATCCGATAAAAACAACTACAGGCCGATCTCATTAGCTTCAGTTATCGCAAAGGTATTTGACAGTATGCAAAATTCTCAGTTAAATAAGTCCATAACTTTGCACGATAAATCAGTTTGGTTTCAAGACCAGGCTGTCTACAGACAGTGCGATACTAAGTATAAAGCATGCTGTCAGATATTACACGGATCGCAATACACCTGTCTAGTGTCTACGCCTGTTTCCTCTACTTATCTAGGGCATTTGACCTGGTTTTGTACGATGTGCTATGGAAAAAGCTGCTAGATAGAAAAGTTAATGCGCACGTCCGCAAGCATTTCCGACGCGCTGCAGAAGCGAGGCAGCCGCAGCAACGCATTATTGTATTGATAGCGAAGAACGTTGTAGGCTAAAAACTGCTGCTGTAGGCTGTAAACTTTTCGTTGGCATTGGGGCTAGAAACCAGGTGAAAAATGTTAAATAGTCGGGCGCTCTGTCGGGGTCGTACAGCTTGGAGTGCGGGGTGAGGCAGGGGGGTTGATTTCAGTAACGCTCTTCAATCTGTACATCGATTACCTTGTTGCCGAGCTCAGCAGCCACCATGTGGGATGCTTGTTTCGACAACAGCAGCTACGCGATAGCATGGTGCTGCTGAGCGCGTCGATAGGGGGACTCAGGGAGTCTTCACAGCTAGTTCCAAGTGTCCGATGGTGATTCCACCGGTTAAGCTATGCGGAGTGACCTTGGCCAAATTGTGACGGCTGACTTGAAGGTTAACGCTGATATTGATATTATTGAACGAGAAAGTAAGGTAAGGGTGAATATGATCGCCAGCAGGCATGCTCGTTGCTCCAAGGAAGACAAAGGCACCTTGTTTCAAGCTTATTGCTTTTTATACGAGTGGCCTGTGGGTTTCATTCTTGCGGTAAGCCTACAGCGCTCTTCGCTATCAATACAATAACGCGATGAGAGCGCTGCTGCGGCTGCTTCGCTTCTGCAGCGCGTCGGGAATGTTTGCGAACGTGCGCATTGACTGTTTTTATGCCAGCATACGCAAGAGGGCGACCACGATAGCGAGCAGAATTCGCGGCAGCGGTAACTGTCTCTTTACCATCGTTGCCAAAAGGTTTGACGGGCCTTTTATGCTGCACTGGCCCGTCTTACACGCACCCGTGAATCAGTTATGGGGCAGGTAACTACAGCTAATATGTTTTGATTTTAATTATAATTTAAATTATTTGTAATATTGTTATAATTTTTGACATTTTCTTTTAATTTATTGACATTTTAACGGTAAAGTAACGAGCCGAGTACGTTAGTAAACACATAGAAAATAGCAATTGTAGTCACCGGCAGAAGAAATATAGGATTTTTGACTAGAATCAAAGTAATCGCGAATATTCCCTTAAACCACTAGCTGCAGTGTTATCAAATTCCTGCATATTATTTAACCCTGGTAAGCATACATCCCTTACCCCAATCTACCCCGAAGGCAGCAAGTAAATAGCAAGAAAGAAGAACGTTGCACGCGAGGTACGGGGAACCTCAGTACCTCCGGTACAGGACGTCAGCGCGGCTGGACGCAGTCGGGTGGTCACAGTTCACGTCGAAGGATTAGAAGAAGGATAGACCTACCCCATCACACCCCCGTTCCAGTCGATCACGCCCGTCCGGTACAACATTTTAATTTTTTTAGTAAAATTAAACCTAAAAGTAAATGTAATTTAACTGCATAATTTCTAGATAATGCAATGTGTTCGCGACGGAGCATTTTGATTTATATAACTCGCATAAACAGCCTTATGTACTTATATTCGTAAGCCTATATGTTTTTTAAGTTAGAAGCTTATATACTTAAATAGTAATAGAAATGTTCGCGGAGACGCATTTAACATTGTATAACTCGCATAGATAGTACCTATGTACCTATAGTCGTAGGCCTATGTACTGAATTTAGAAGCTTATGTACTTGCATAGTGATAGTTTGTAAGCTATGTAATCAATTTAAAGTCATATGTTTGTCGTTTTCCCCAAACACGTAAAAGATGTTCTGGGGAAAACATATTTTCAAAGAAAATTATAGTCAATAGGTAGGGCTACACATTTCCCTTACACATTCCCGATAGCACCCTGAGGGCGTGTTCTGATTGGCTGATGGAAATCAGCCAAATCGAAGGTATACACAAAATAGTCATTTCACATTCGAACATAGTAGGGTGGTTGAAGAAAACCATCATGTACACGCACCTTCAGTGCTAAGTTTTTAGGGCATCTAGGAATTTAGGTCTTAAACCATAGGCACTGGAAAGCTGGCACTCAGCCCTATCCAGATATGTACACATCTTCATGGTCAGGCAAGGCATAAAGCCACAAAATAGATAAGAAGATAAACATAGTTTTTTATCCTCTCCCGGGTTCCTGACCTATAGTACCTCCACCCTTGGAGGGGTGGCTTGGTAAGTTGTGTAGCTGGATGGAGGGATGATGCACCTACCCGAATATAGATAGTTTCATAGCCCATGGGGCACAGTTTTTCGGGGAATCAACCCCAAATAGTAAGCAAGCTCAAAACTTGTGATATTTTTGATAGTTAAATGCAACAAGCCCACTAGTGGGCAGGGTTGAGGGGTTGATTTCCAACCCGTTCGACGGGGAATTTCGGGGGATTTGAATAGAGGTGCGTCAACCCCCATCCAGACCTAGAATAGACCTAGATATAGCCGAAAATGTCATAGAACCATAGTAAAAATTTGCAGTTAAAATAAACTGAAGCAGTTAGTGGTTTTTGGGCCTCGTTACGGTAAAGTATCCTCGTACCTTAGTAAATGGTTAAAAAATAGCCAATTCGTAGTCACCGGCAGAAGAAACCCTAGAATCTATAAATAGAATCACAGTACTCGCGACTTTGCCCTTAAACTATTAGCTGCAGTGTCCTCAAATTCCTGCCTATTATTTAACCCTGGTAAGCATTCACCCTGCACCCCAATCTACCCCGAAGACAGCAAGTATTTGGCAAGATAGAAGAACGCTGTACGTTAGGTGCGGAAGAGCCTTAGTTTTCGGTACAGGACGTCAGCGCGGCTGGACGTCGTCGGTCGGTCACAGTTCACTTCGGAGGAGAAGAAAAAGGATAGACCTACCCCATCACAACCCCGTTCCAGTCGATCACGCCCGTCCGGTACATTTTTTGGTCCTTCGAGAGCCGGATCTCCGCACCCGTATCTTGTTTCTTAACAGTATGTCAAAACGTATCCGTTCCCGAATCATCCCTTGAAGAATCAACCCTCGAAGAAACAAGCATTGAAGACTCAAACCGAAGCCCTGCGATATAGTTTGGCACAAGAGCCAAACATACGCACCCCGTATCTTGTTTCTTAACAGTATGTCAATTGGTATCCGTTCCCGAACCAACCCTTAAGGACTCACCCTGAGGCGGATCCGAAGCTATCCGTCAACATACGTTCCAGTTAAGAAGCCTCAAGCTCAGTATCGTGGTTCATCGTGAGGACTACCCCTTGGAGAAAACTACCCTTCAAGAACCAACCCTTAAGGACTCACCCTGAGGCGGATCCGAAGTTATCCGTCAACATACGTTCCAGTTAAGAAGCCTCAAGCTCAGCATCGTGGTTCATCGTGAGGACTACCCCTTGGAGAAAACTACCCTTCAAGAACCAACCCTTAAGGACTCACCCTGAGGCGGATCCGAAGCTATCCGTCAACATACGTTCCAGTTAAGAAGCCTCAAGCTCAGTATCGTGGTTCATCGTGAGGACTACCCCTTGAAGAAAACTACCCTTCAAGAACCAACCACTTGAGGACTCACCCTGAGGCGGATCCGAAGCTATCCGTCAACATACGTTCCAGTTAAGAAGCCTCAAGCTCAGTATCGTGGTTCATCGTGAGGACTACCCCTTGAAGAAAACTACCCTTCAAGAACCAACCCTTGAGGACTCACCCTGAGGCGGATCCGAAGCTATCCGTCAACATACGTTCCAGTTAAGAAGCCTCAAGCTCAGTATCGTGGTTCATCGTGAGGACTACCCCTTGAAGAAAACTACCCTTCAAGAACCAACCCTTGAGGACTCACCCTGAGGCGGATCCGAAGCTATCCGTCAACATACGTTCCAGTTAAGAAGCCTCAAGCTCAGTATCGTGGTTCATCGTGAGGACTACCCCTTGAAGAAAACTACCCTTCAAGAACCAACCCTTGAGGACTCACCCTGAGGCGGATCCGAAGCTATCCGTCAACATACGTTCCAGTTAAGAAGCCTCAAGCTCAGCATCGTGGTTCATCGTGAGGACTGCCCTTGGAGAAAACTACCCTTCGGGAGCCACCCTTGGGGACTCACCCCGAAACTTTGGACTTTCAAAATTTTCCTGAAACACTGAAGGATTGCGTCTGGACTTAGAAGATTTCTAAGGAATCCTGGACTTTGAGAAAATTTGAAAGTTGAACCTGGACTTGGGAAGATTTTGAAGACCAAACCTGGGACTTAGAAAAATTTAGAGGATTGAACCCGACACTTAGAAAATTTCAAACATAGAAGCTGGGACTTAGAAAAATTTTGAAGACAGAACCTGAGACTTAGAAAAAATTTTGAGGATTGAACCCAACACTTAGAAAATTTTCGAATATAGAAGCTGGCACTTAGAAAAAATTTCGAAGATTCATACTGGGACTTAGAAAATTTTGATCATCTGAACATAGACTGGACTTTGAAAATTTTGAGAAGATTCTACACTTAGAAGATATAGACTGATTCGGGACATAGAAAATTTTTGAAGAATTTGGACTTTGAAAATTTTGAGAAGATTCTACATATAGAAAACATAGACTGATTCGGGACATAGAAAATTTTTGAAGAATTTGGACTTTGAAAATTTTGAGAAGATTCTACATATAGAAAACATAGACCGACTCGGAACATAGAAAATTTTTCGAAGATTTTGAACTTTGAAAATTTTGAAGAAGAATCGACTTGAAGACCAATCATGCCGATCACGAGGTCGCGTGGGAAGACACCTGAGGCGTGGGTGGTAGACCTAAACAGGGAACCAACCGAAAGGGCTCCCATCACCCGTCACCAGTTACCGCCGCGTTCACCATCCACGACTGAAGGAACACAGCCGTTGCAGTCGCACAGCGAAGAATTGTCTTCATCCCCCGCTCCAGTTGAACAGGAGGAGCGAACAGAACCACCAGCGACCTCAAAGAAGGGAACCAGATTTGAAGCGCCTTCAGACAGTACACTGAGGCCAACAGATAGAACATACAGCCGAATCCTGCCGGTGACTACCCGGGGTGACGCCCGTATTGAACGTATCGAACGTAGCAAGCCGCCGTCGACCGTGGGAAGGACGACGCGGTCTTATAGAAAAGTCGCGAAAGCACGCGAAGACTTACTCAAGATTAAGTTGGAGCTTGCACAGTTAGCACTTCAGAGAGCCGAACAAGAATCGGACGACGATTACATAGAAGACAGAAACTCGAACGACGAGTACGTGCGTTCCTGGCTGGAAGAGGCACCGGAACCTGTTCCTGATCAGAGAGAGACCAACGCCGCCGAGGGAGACATACAGAATAGAATAGATAGAAGCTGCGAGCAGCAATTGCCTCCCCCCGTGGACTCCGTACCGATAGTGGACTCTCGTCGAGCGCAAGTACCGGAGCAAGAGCCGAAAGTCGATGAAGTGACTAAACAGATAGCACCACCGAAGAAAATAGAAGACAATGGGGAAAATAGATTACAGCCGTTCATAACGGACTTAACAGCAGCTATAGCATCGCTAGCTGACAGGAAAACAGAACAGAATTCGTCCTCACCGTCAAAGGTCATCATGACTTTACCGAACTTCAGTGGTGCACACACAGAATGGTTGTCGTTTCGAGCCATTTACGAGACAACTCGAAGATATTTCAACGATGTCGAGAACACAGCAAGGCTCAGAAGGAGCCTACACGGACGTGCACTCGATACAGTGAGCTCAGAACTCATCGGACATGCAAGACCAGACGATATTATGAAGGAACTGGAGCTGCAATTCGGAAGACCGGACTCGATAGCGCAAGCCGAAACAGATAGACTGCGCGGACTGACACGGTGCAGCGAGAATCCGAAAGACATTTGCACGTTCGCAAGTCGAGTGAGATGTGCTATCGTCACGTTACGAGCACTGAAGAAGGATCACTACTTGATCAATGCTGAACTAATGCGAACATTGACAGAGAAGCTACCAAACTCTATTCGAGTTCAGTGGTACCGAATATATACGGAGAAGTATCAGTCATTACCTGATCTATCGTTGTTCAGCGAATTCATCACTGAACAAGCTCGCTTCTGCAGCGCATTTGCTCCCGCTGAGAACATCAACGCAACAGAGGGCCCATCAAACAGACGTACGGCACAGAGAACCCACACAACAACAGAAAAACCGGCCGATAGATGCCGCGTATGTGGGAAAGATGGGCACATAGAACGCGATTGTCGGAAGTTCAAGGAGGGCAACAGCTACCAGAGATGGGAGCTAGCGAAGAAGCTCAATCTGTGCTATCGCTGCATGAAGTTTCGACGCGAGCGACACCAGTGCAAATCGAACAGATGTGGCATCAAGGGATGTAAAGCCAGCCACAATCGCTTACTCCATTATGAGAAGAAGCTCGCTACAGCGGCCGCCGAAAAACCGAAGATCCTCGAACCACAAGATACCAAAGAAGTGGTTGCCAGTTCGCGAACATCGTCGAGTCACGCCTACCTCAAGATAGTACCGGTCCGGGTGATTGGACCGGCGGGAGAGGCGTCTACGTTCGCCCTTCTCGACGATGGATCAACCGTATCGTTGATAGACGAGGACCTCGCTACTCAAGTCGGAGCCGAAGGACGCATCGACCCGCTCAAGATTGGAGCGATCGGTGACACCACGATCGACACTCCTTGCTCACGCAGAGTGACAGTAAAGCTCGCGAGCCAGCTAAAGAACAGGGTGCCGTTCAGAGCGCGCACCATACCGAAGCTCAACCTCACGCCGCAAACAGTTAAAGAGGAAGATGTCACATACTGCAAGCATCTCAGCGACTTGAAACAACAGCTGGTGTACGAAGTCGGCGCGCCCAAGATTCTGATCGGCCAAGACAACTGGCACTTATTGTTAGCCAGTGAAGTAAGAAGAGGCCCGAAAACACCAGCCCATAGCGTCACTCACGACTCTGGGATGGACCTTACATGGCGCGCACAATAGAATACTCGGTCAACAGGTGCACTATGTGAACAACACAGCATCAAGAGACGAAAACCTTGATGAACAGCTCCGTAAATATTTCGCATTAGAATCGTTAATAGTTAATCCGCAACGTCCAACTTCTGACCCCGAAAAGAAGGCAGAAGACATCTTGAAACGACACACCAAACAAATAGAAAATGGGCACATAGAAACCGCAATGCTATGGAAGCAAGAAAAATTTGAAATGCCCGATAGTTACGGGACAGCCCACAAGCGGCTTGTCTCTATAGAGAAGAAACTCGATAATAATTCGACTCTTCGAGATAGATATACGGAACAGATGGACTCGCTCCTACAGAAAGGGTACGCCGAGAAGGCGCCCAAAAATAGTACACCAGGAAGAACCTGGTACTTACCTCATTTCGATGTCTTCAACCCAATGAAGCCAGAGAAGTTCCGTATAGTACACGACGCCGCAGCTAAATCGAATGGAATGTCTTTGAACGACTTCCTACTCACAGGGCCAGACCTGTTACAGTCGCTGCCCGGCGTCATGATGAGGTTCCGTAGACACCCCATAGCCATTTCGGGCGATATTGCCGAAATGTTTATGCAGGTAAAAGTCCGACAAGAGGACAGAGACGCCCTCCGATATCTGTGGAGAGGCGACAGAAGAGTGGGAGCTCCCGAAGAATATAGAATGACGTCAATCATATTCGGCGCGGCCAGCTCACCATGTACAGCTATCTTCGCGAAAGATTGGAACGCGAAGATGCACATAGAACAGCAACCAGAGGCAGTTGAAGCCATCATTCGTAATCATTACATGGACGATTATCTGGATAGCTACAGGACCACAGAAGAAGCGACGCGCATAGCAAAAGCGGTGAAGAAAATACACCAACAGGCCCGTTTTGAAATTAAGAAATGGGTATCGAATGACGCCAACGTCATAAAAGAAATAGAGCCGTCGCAAACGCCAACAGATGTCGTCAATATCGGCGACACAGAAAATATAGAAAAGATACTTGGTCTAATCTGGAGACCAAGTGCAGACACGCTGGGTTTCAACCTGGCCCTAGCGCGTCTACCGAGTGGAGTCTTAGAGAAAGACGTACCCACTAAAAGAGAGGCACTCAGAATAGTTATGTCATTATATGACCCGCTTGGCTTAGCCTCACCAGTCACAGTACGCGCCAAGCAAATACTCCAGGAAGCATGGAGAAGAGGAGTCGACTGGGATCAGTCACTCGATACAGACCTGGCCACATCGTGGAGAGGTTGGATCCGACACTTGGAAAACCTCAAAGACATCACAGTACCGAGATGTTACCCGGGATATAGTGAAGCAACAGAGACCCAAGTCCATGTCTTCACCGACGCCAGCGAGAAAGCATTCGCCGCAGCAGTGTATTGGCGGATCTCCACGTCAGATGGCATGACGCACGTAAGCCTCGTCATGGCAAAGGCAAAGGTGGCACCACTCAAGCTGCAATCGATACCTCGACTCGAACTGCAGGCCGCGGTGATGGGAACCCGCGTGGCTGCAGCTGTGATACGCGAGCACGGAGTAAAACCGGACTCCGTAACCTACTGGTCAGACAGCAAAACCGTGCTGACCTGGATTAGAAGAGGAGCTCGAGTGTACAAGCCCTTCGTAGCCCACAGAATAGCCGCCATAGAAGAAAATAGCAAAGTCGAAGACTGGCGATGGGTACCCACGAAAAGGAACGTGGCAGACATTGCTACTCGTGACGTACCATTGGAATTCAATTCATCGCACGAATGGTATCGTGGCCCCAGCTTTCTCTATGAAGAACCGATGTCGTGGCCAACTGAAAAACCGCCGATTGACGATCAGACGGGTGAAGAGAGAACCCTAACCGTCAACATCAAACAGAAAACAGACCGAAGACTCTCCGAGGTCATACCCGATCCGGCCAGATTCTCGAAGTGGGAACGACTCCTAAGAGCGACAGCGAACGTATTGCGCTTCGTCTCAATCACTCGAGGACCGACAGAGAAAACGTTCTATAAAAGAACACAGAAAGGCAAGGAATCGGATCCAGATTGGAGGAAACGTACAAAGACGGCTAAGCCCCCTCCTAAAGCATCAGTGACGTCCACAGTGGCGTCAAAAAATAATATAATAGAAGCCGAATACCTCCGACAAGCGGAGAGGTTACTCGTGCAAACAGTACAGGAACAAATGTTCAACCGAGAACTGACGAGTCTGCGAGAGAACAAACAGATAGAAGACGACAGCCGATTGCGTCCGCTGCAAATAGAACTCACAGATGACGTCATACATCTGAGAAGTCGCATAGAAAAAACCGACGAGATAGCCGACGAAGTCAAGCGTCCGCCTATACTACACGGCGATCACCGCATCACTCAGCTGTACATAGATTGGACACACAGAAGTCTGCAACACAGTGGAACCGAGATGACAATCAACGAGGTACGTCAACACTACTGGGTTGTCAAGCTGAGGCCCACAGCGAAGATGATGGTGACACGCTGTCTGCAGTGTCGCATTCGAAAGGCACACGCTCCTGTGCCCGCCACGGGCGACCATCCGAAGACTCGCCTGGCTCATCACCAGAGACCATTTACGTACACTGGACTCGACTACTTTGGTCCACTGTCCGTCACCGTCGGTCGCCAGCACCAGAAGAGATACGTGGCCCTATTCACGTGTCTCACCACCAGGGCAGTACATCTCGAAATTGCTGCCAACCTCAGCGCAGACTCGGCAATTCTAGCTCTGCGCCGCTTCGCTGCGCGCCGGGGCTGCCCAACAGAAATATACTCCGACAACGGCACCAACATGCACGGCGCCGACAACGAGCTTCGAGACGCCTGCAGAGAAGAGGCTAGTCGTCGAGGCATTACATGGCGCTTCATAACTCCGTCCGCGCCATTCATGGGAGGCGCCTGGGAGCGCCTAGTCCGCTGCGTGAAGTCCGCATTGTACACCGTACTCACAGAGAAACACCCACACGAAGAGGTGTTGTCCACACTGTTGTGTGAGGCAGAGTATACGGTAAACAGCCGCCCGCTGACACATGTGTCAGTCGACAGCGAAGACGACGAATCCATCACGCCGAACCACTTCCTACTCGGTGGTTCGGCCAGACTGCCAACACTCGGCGTGTTCACCGAGCAAGACGTCGACAGCAGGAAGCACTGGCGGCGCTCGCAAGCGCTCGCCGACCAGTTCTGGCGCCGCTGGGTGAGGGAGTACTTACCCGAGCTCCAACACCGGCGGGAGCCCCACAGCCGTGGCCCTGGTCTGCAGGTGGGCGACCCTGTGCTCATCGCAGACGGCCAGCTGCCTCGCAACACGTGGCCGCGAGGCCGCATCACCGCAGTCTTCCCTGGGACGGATGGAGAGGTCCGGACCGCTGAGGTGCGCACATCTGGCGGCACTCTAAAGCGTCCGGCGAAGAAGCTGATCCCGCTGCCGAAATGATCCAGAGCGTCGGAGCTACGGGCCGGAGCGACGGGCGTCGCGTCGGCGAGCATCGAGGCAACGGTCGCCGGGGCGGCGAGCGTCGCGTCGAGACAACGGTCGCCGCCGTGGCAACGGGCGACGCAACTACAGTCGTCGCTCACCGGCGAGATGCAGCGCCGCGCCGACATCGCAACGAGTCGTCACTGCGCTGCACGGCGGGAGAAATGTTCGCGACGGAGCATTTTGATTTATATAACTCGCATAAACAGCCTTATGTACTTATATTCGTAAGCCTATATGTTTTTTAAGTTAGAAGCTTATATACTTAAATAGTAATAGAAATGTTCGCGGAGACGCATTTAACATTGTATAACTCGCATAGATAGTACCTATGTACCTATAGTCGTAGGCCTATGTACTGAATTTAGAAGCTTATGTACTTGCATAGTGATAGTTTGTAAGCTATGTAATCAATTTAAAGTCATATGTTTGTCGTTTTCCCCAAACACGTAAAAGATGTTCTGGGGAAAACATATTTTCAAAGAAAATTATAGTCAATAGGTAGGGCTACACATTTCCCTTACACATTCCCGATAGCACCCTGAGGGCGTGTTCTGATTGGCTGATGGAAATCAGCCAAATCGAAGGTATACACAAAATAGTCATTTCACATTCGAACATAGTAGGGTGGTTGAAGAAAACCATCATGTACACGCACCTTCAGTGCTAAGTTTTTAGGGCATCTAGGAATTTAGGTCTTAAACCATAGGCACTGGAAAGCTGGCACTCAGCCCTATCCAGATATGTACACATCTTCATGGTCAGGCAAGGCATAAAGCCACAAAATAGATAAGAAGATAAACATAGTTTTTTATCCTCTCCCGGGTTCCTGACCTATAGTACCTCCACCCTTGGAGGGGTGGCTTGGTAAGTTGTGTAGCTGGATGGAGGGATGATGCACCTACCCGAATATAGATAGTTTCATAGCCCATGGGGCACAGTTTTTCGGGGAATCAACCCCAAATAGTAAGCAAGCTCAAAACTTGTGATATTTTTGATAGTTAAATGCAACAAGCCCACTAGTGGGCAGGGTTGAGGGGTTGATTTCCAACCCGTTCGACGGGGAATTTCGGGGGATTTGAATAGAGGTGCGTCAACCCCCATCCAGACCTAGAATAGACCTAGATATAGCCGAAAATGTCATAGAACCATAGTAAAAATTTGCAGTTAAAATAAACTGAAGCAGTTAGTGGTTTTTGGGCCTCGTTACGGTAAAGTATCCTCGTACCTTAGTAAATGGTTAAAAAATAGCCAATTCGTAGTCACCGGCAGAAGAAACCCTAGAATCTATAAATAGAATCACAGTACTCGCGACTTTGCCCTTAAACTATTAGCTGCAGTGTCCTCAAATTCCTGCCTATTATTTAACCCTGGTAAGCATTCACCCTGCACCCCAATCTACCCCGAAGACAGCAAGTATTTGGCAAGATAGAAGAACGCTGTACGTTAGGTGCGGAAGAGCCTTAGTTTTCGGTACAGGACGTCAGCGCGGCTGGACGTCGTCGGTCGGTCACAGTTCACTTCGGAGGAGAAGAAAAAGGATAGACCTACCCCATCACAACCCCGTTCCAGTCGATCACGCCCGTCCGGTACACAATGCGTCGGCTGCACGCACTCAGTACGACGCATTTTGTGATAGGCCCTCTTAACAGTTCAAAGAATAAATGCAAAACAAATCGTGAACTGTTACTTCATTTCTTAACCAGTAGCATATACATTTAGGTTACAAATAAATAAAATTAGTGCAAATACTTCTTTGGATTTTGATAAAAGATATCAAGTAAATTCCTAGAACATTTTTTATTTATAATGAAATATTTAAGTAATATTTTACGACGAAAAAATATAAAAAACAACATCACTCAAAATAAAGTTACAACTTAGTTCCGATTTTAAAACTAGATGGAGTTGGCGTCGAGTTAGAAGTCGCTATGGTTTGGTTACCGCGGCTGGTATATATCTCGGAGGAATTGTTTTGTCAACTTAATCCACGAAAGCTGGACATAGGCCTTTCTATGATATTTTTGTGTGCGAGTAACGTTGATTATCAACGACTCGCTTATAACACGGAATAGTGAGTGACGCCAAATTGGTGTCAAACTGAATGTATATGATTAAAAACAATAAATCATTCAGATCAGCAAAAGAAAATAATGGGTGATTTTCGGAATGGTTACTTTTCTGTAAGGAATAAGAAATTACTATTTTTAATTTAATCTTCTTAGCTATAAAATTAAATTGACACTCGTTCCTTCTTTGTGAAATAAGTTGCCCAACCTAACTAGTCCATAAAACAGGTCAATCATTTTATTGCTAAGAAAATTAAAACTAACTGCACAACATACTACGATTACTTGCTAACTTTTCTCTTAGGAATAGGAAATAGGTAACCATCCTATTCCTTAGAGAAAAGTAACCATTCCGAAAATCACCCGTTATTTTCTTGTACTGAACTAAAAAATTAATTGTTATCAATCATGTTCGATACTGTTCAATGTTACCTTTGTACATTGTCTAAGCACTCGGCCCGACCGATGCGCGGCCCAGTTAAAATACTGTTTGGTTGCATCTTACACGTATCTATAGGGCACAAATAAATTGTACATTTGTGTGTATTAAGTAAAAGTAGTATATAAGCAGTTTTTTTGTAAACAAATAATCAGTTTTGACTTTTATATTCTTGTCTCATAACCCCTCACTGTGGCCAAGCCACCTAGCCATCTCTGATCAGTCATTTGAGTCTGCGTGACTGGCAGTGATTGTACCCTTCCCGAAACTGAAAATCCTGCCCACTATCCGTCTGTAACCTTAGGTCGCATGGTGCAGACATCCCGAACTTATTTATTTATCACGTACTAGGTATATTATATGGTAGGTTAGGGCTGTAGGGCTTATAAGTCTCAGGGTCTTAGGGACTTTAGATCTGAGTAGGCCCTTTAACTTGTCTTATCTTTCATGTACAGTCACACCCTTAACATTACTGCGGCATCACGTGACGTATGTTAGGGTGGAGCGTATAGACACCAACTTTGCATCATTCATTATTCCGTATTATTAGCGAGTCGTCGAATAACAACGTTTCTCGCAATCAAAAATATTATTAAACCTACCCAGGAGGGCCAGTGTCCAGTTCTCGTGGAACTCGTCGAAAAATTAATTCCTCCGAGATATATACCAGCTGCGGTAACGAAACCATAGCGACTTTTAATTCTAACTCGACACCAACACTATCTAGTTGTAAAATCGGAACTAATTTTCAACTCTATTTTGTGTAATGTTTTTTCATTTATTTTTTTCTTGGAAAAATATTACTTGAATAGTTATAAATAAAAACTGTTTTAGGAATTGTCTTGATATTTTTTATCGGTATCCAAAAAAGTACTAGCACTCATTTTATTTATTTGTAACCTAAATGTATGTATTACTGGTTAGTCTTTTAGGTATAATTATCTAAGGTGGCAGAAATGAAGTAACAGTTCACGATTTATTTGCAATAGGGAATATGTAAATATTTTTTTTTATTTGCAGAAAGAAACACTTATTAGCTCTAGTAAACGATCATGAAATTATTTTTAAAATACCTTCATCAGCGATGAAGTTATAAGGCTTCAAAGATTACAATTAGAAAGAGCAGTCCGATATGTACTGTTATGTCAAAGTTTTTGACGCCCATACAGCTGCCATAGAAAACAGCGAGAGGGACAGATATATTTGTTTAAAATAATTATATCTCGTTTGTTTTTCGAGCAATTTTGATTCTGCGTTCACTATTAATTTATATTATACTAGTTGACCCACGCAACTTTGTCTGCATCACAATTTTCATTACTGCTCCGCTCCTATTGGTCTTAGCGTGATGATATATAGCCTATAGCCTTCCTCGATAAATGGGCTATTTAACACTGAAATATTTTTTCAAATCGGACTAGTAGTTCCTGAGATTAGCGCGTTCAAGTAAACAAACTCTTCAGCTTTATATATTAGTATAGATTTTTGTATATTTTTAGACAAACTATCGATAGTAATTATTTTTTCATGAATATTCCCTATTACTATTTAATCCGTTAAGAGGCCTATCACAAAATGCGTTGTACTGAGTTCGTACAGACGACGCATTGCACTGTCTAGAAATTATGCAGTTACAATTACGTTTCTTTTAAGGTTTATTGTTATAATATAATTTGTTGAATGAATATTGTTATAATATAATTTGTTGAATGAATATTTCATTCAACAAATTATATTATAACAATAAACCTTAAAAGAAACGTAATTGTAACTGCATAATTTCTAGACAGTGCAATGCGTCGTCTGTACGAACTCAGTACAACGCATTTTGTGATAGGCCTCTTAACGGATTAAATAGTAATAGGGAATATTCATGAAAAAATAATTACTATCGATAGTTTGTCTAAAAATATACAAAAATCTATACTAATATATAAAGCTGAAGAGTTTGTTTACTTGAACGCGCTAATCTCAGGAACTACTAGTCCGATTTGAAAAAATATTTCAGTGTTAAATAGCCCATTTATCGAGGAAGGCTATAGGCTATATATCATCACGCTAAGACCAATAGGAGCGGAGCAGTAATGAAAATTGTGATGCAGACAAAGTTGCGTGGGTCAACTAGTATAATATAAATTAATAGTGAACGCAGAATCAAAATTGCTCGAAAAACAAACGAGATATAATTATTTTAAACAAATATATCTGTCCCTCTCGCTGTTTTCTATGGCAGCTGTATGGGCGTCAAAAACTTTGACATAACAGTACATATCGGACTGCTCTTTCTAATTGTAATCTTTGAAGCCTTATAACTTCATCGCTGATGAAGGTATTTTAAAAATAATTTCATGATCGTTTACTAGAGCTAATAAGTGTTTCTTTCTGCAAATAAAAAAAAATATTTACATATTCCCTATTGCAAATAAATCGTGAACTGTTACTTCATTTCTGCCACCTTAGATAATTATACCTAAAAGACTAACCAGTAATACATACATTTAGGTTACAAATAAATAAAATGAGTGCTAGTACTTTTTTGGATACCGATAAAAAATATCAAGACAATTCCTAAAACAGTTTTTATTTATAACTATTCAAGTAATATTTTTCGAAGACAAAAAAAAAACTAAAGAAAAAAAAACATCACCCAAAATATAGTTGAAAATTAGTTCCGATTTTAAAACTAGATAGTGTTGGTGTCGAGTTAGAAGTCGCTATGGTTTCGTTACCGCGGCTGGTATTACATATCTGAGGAATTATTTTGTCGGCGTGGGCCTCCTCCGGGCAACCGGAGGTCTCACCCGGCGGGGACTGACCGCCGTAGGGCCGTGAAGAGCCGGCACTGTGCGACAGTGCCGTGGCGCCCTCTGCCGACACTTTGACAGATACACTTAGGCATGCAGCGACCTTCTGTCGCGCTGCCTTCATCTGCGCCTACATGGCACCCCAATGACGTGCCCGTCTTCACGGGCACGCAATGATACCGCGGGAGAAAAGGCACAGCCTATGCCCGCCTGCCGCGCCCCCTTGCGGGGACGTTGCGAATGCTCCAAGTTGTCGGCGTGTCCCGCGAAAGCTGGACCACCTGGGTAGATTAAATAATATTTTTGAGTGCGAGAACGTTGTTATTCAACGACTCGCTTATAATACGGAATAATGAATGGTGCAAAATTGGTGTTTTTACGCCCACCCTAACATACGTCACGTGATGCCGCAGTAATGTTAAGGGTGTGTCTGTCTGTACATGAAAGTTAAGACAAGTTAAAGGGCCTACTCTGACCTACTAAGACCCTGAGACTTATAAGCCCTACAGCCCTAACCTACCATATACCTAGTACGTGATATATAAATATATAAATAAGTTCGAGATGACTGCACCATGCGACCTAAGGTTACAGACGGATAGTGGGCAGGATTTCCAGTTTCGAGAAGAGTACACTCACTGCCAGTCACGCAGACTCACGAGACTGATCAGAGATAGCTAAAGGTGTCTTGGCCACAGTGAGGGGTTATCTATGAGACAAGAATATAAAAATCAAATTTGATTAAATACTTACAAAAATGTACAGCTTATTTACTGCTTTTACTTAATATTGTACATTTGTGTGTATTTAATACACAGAAATGTACAATTTTAGTTGTGAGATACACATGTAAGATGCAACCAAACAGTGTTTTAACTGGGCCGCGCGTCAGTCGGGCCGAGTGCTTAGTCAATGTGCAAAGGTAACATTGAACAGTATCGAACATGATTGATAACAATTAATATTTCAGTTCAGTACAAGAAAATAACGGGTTACTTACTTTTCTTTAGGAAATAGATAGTTTTAATTTAATTTTCTTTGCAATAAAATTATTGACCTTTTTAGAGACTAATTGGTTAGGCAACTTATTTCACAAAGAAGGAACGAGTGTCGATATAATTTTATTGCTAAGAAAATTAAATTAATACTAGTCATTTCATTTCCTATTCCTTACAGAAAAGTAACCATTCCTAAAATCACCTGTTATTTTCTTATACTGAAATTAATGATTAAATGTTTTCAATCATGTTCATTGTCCGACACCAATTTTGCTCTAATTCCGTATTACAAGCGAGTTGTTAATTAACAACGTATCTCGCACTCAAAAGTAATATAGAGGCAGATGTCCACCTGTCGTAGAAGAGTCGAACACATCAGCAACTGAATTTCTCCGAGATATATACCAGCCGCGGTAACGAAACCATAGCGACTTCTAACTCGACGCCAGCACCATCTAGTTTAAAAACCGGAACTAATTTACAACTTTATTTTGGGTGATTTTTTTCTTTATGTCTGTGTATGTTTGCATGTATGTATGTTTGTATGTATATAAATATGTTTCACTCTAGCGTCTAAACCTCTGAGCCGATTTTATGATTGAGGTATCAATAGATTTTTAAAAACGTTCCGGGTGACAGGCTATAAAAATTATTACTAAAAGTATTATGGTGGCCTTGACACAAATTTTAATACTAGAACTAGTTTTAATTTAATTTTCTTAACACAACATACTACGGCTACGGCTACTTGCTTACTTTTCTCTAAGGAATAGGAAATAGGTAAGTACCTTATATTTCCTATTCCTTAGAGAAAAGTAACCATTCCGAAAATCACCCGTTATTTTCTTGTACTGAACTAAAAAAATAATTGTTTTCAATCATGTTCAACACTGTTCAATGTTACCTTTGTACATTGTCTAAGCACTCGGCCCGACCGATGCGCGGCCCAGTTAAAATACTGTTTGGTTGCATCTTACACGTATATGGCTCAAATAAATTGTACATTTGTGTGTATTAAGTAAAAGTAATATATAAGCTGTTTTTTTTTTCACTCACCCTCTTCTCACTGTGGCCAAGCCACCTTTAGCCATCTATGATCAGTCTCGTGAGTCTGCGTGACAGGCAGTGATTGTACCCTTCCCGAAACTGAAAATCCTGCCCACTATCCGTCTGTAACCTTAGGTCGCATGGTGCAGACATCCCGAACTTATTTATTTATCACGTACTAGGTATATGGTAGGTTAGGGCTGTAGGGCTTATAGGTCTCAGGGTCTTAGGGACTTTAGATCTGAGTAGGCCCTTTAACTTGTCTTATCTTTCATGTACAGTCGCACCCTTAACATTACTGCGGCATCACGTGACGTATGTTAGGGTGGGGCGTATAGACACCAATTTTGCATCATTCATTATAAGCGAGTCATTGAATAACAACGTTTCTCGCAATCAAAAATATTATTGAACCTACCCAGGAGGGCCAATGTCCAGCTTTCGTGGAACACGTCGACCAATTAATTCCTCTGAGACATATACCAGCTGCGGTAACGAAACCATAGCGACTTCTAACTCGACGCCAACACTACCTAGTTTTAAAATCGGAACTAATTTTCAACTTTATTTTGGGTGATGTTTTACGGAATGGTTACTTTTATCTATGGAATAGGAAATACATTGTCTTCAATTTTCTAGCTATAAAATGATATCGATACTCATTGCTTCTTTGCAAATAGTTGGTATTATTACGCCAATATAAAAGCCTTGTAAACTAGTGTATAGTTTACAAGGCTTTTATTCTGAATGAGGTCATATTCATAATCAAAGTCATATTTCGAAAACACTCCCTATCTATTTTTGCAAATACCTAGTGTTACAGTTGTTTTAGTTGTATATTTTTATGTGTCTGTAACCTAGTAACACTAGAATTTAAGTTAAATTGTAACTAACCCTAGTGATTCCGGTCGGATTTAAAAACGTTCTATTCTGTTACAAGCCAAAATATATAAACAGACTAAAAATTAATTAATTTCGATTTTTTTATATGTTTTTGTTGTAGCTATCTGTGTCTTACGAAAGACTAGAAAAGTCGTCCAGCATGGCATTGTTCCAGTATCCCTGAAAATTTTGCTAAAATAGATCCTAGTCCTGGTGACCGCTCACTGTGCTCTTCACTGACTTTGTTTTAAGGAAGGACGAAGAAGTGTGATTGCTATCCCTTACTGTCCACACGTTAAGAAGAAGATGTGATAATCAAAAGAACTTATATTATTATATTTGAGTCTAATACTAGGGTACTTTTTCTCCTAATAAATTCGACTATTCATCTGAAAGTGTCCCTAATAAGGATCAAATTCTGGAAAGTAATAGTACGAGTACCTACATACAAAGACAAATTTATATGTTACGAGTACCTACCTACCTATGTTTACCTATAGACGGGTGCTAAGAGGCCTATTACAATTTTACCGTGTTATTTGGCTTACTTATTCTTAGAAACTGAAATATTTAGGCATTTTTGGCTTATTGGGTAGTTGAGAATAGTTATTATTATGGTTTATAGCTGCCTCTCTTTTCGCAATTTTGTCTTATCTGTTTGTAAAAAGTCAAAATTCCGAAGCAAGTCTGTCTCATAAAATGCGCGGCGACACTTGTTCGAGATCGTGTATTGAACTACTATACTACGCTAGTATTATATTATTTGTGACTATAACATGTGGTCGAAGATGGAGCACGCTTGCCTAGAAATAACCTATTCACTCTTGCTTTAAAGACTCCCAGGTTGTAGCTATCAGGAAACACAGACTCCGGCAGGGAATTCCACTCCTTAGCTGTACGCATTATGAATGTATACTATACACTTACCAAATGAAATGAAAAATATTCCATATGTAGTGGTTTAGTTCGTAGCGGTTTAAGAAATTTGAAGTAAGTATGGAATATCCGTAAAACAAAACCCATTTAAATCCATAAAACTACTAAAACGCTCAGAATGAACTGTTTTCTCCCTAATGCATTAATATTACATATATTTTGGTGTATAATATACACCAAAATAAAACAGTTCAAAGAAATGAAAATTTAGTATGTATCCATTCAGTAAATCTATCTATACTAATATTTAAAGCTGAAGAGTTTGTTTGTTTGTTTGTGTACTTGAATGCGTTAATCTCAGGAAGTACTCCATTTATCGAGGAAGACTATAGGCTATATATCATCACGCTAAGACCAATAGGTGCGGAGCAGTAATGAAAATTGTGACGCAGACGAAGTTGGGCGGGTCAACTAGTAATTAATAAACGTAAATGTAACCTTATTTCTAAATAATGCTATGAATTCGGCTGCAAGGCGCATTTTGTGATAGACCTCTTACGGTACAGTAAACAGTTTAACTTTAAATAATAATTACAAAACAAACGTGAACATCACTTCTACCATCCTAGACATACCTAAAAGACTGACGAGTAGCGTTTATACAATTAAATACAATAAGTGCAAGTACTTCTTTGGATATCCATAAAAAAATGTCAAGAAAAATTCATAGAACAATTTTTATTCGTAACTAAGTATTCAAATAATATTATTCCAAGAAAAAAGTAAAGAAAAAAACATTACCCAAAATAAAGTTGAAAATTAGTTCCGGTTTTATAACTAGATGGTGTTGGTGTCGAGTTAGAAGTCGCTATGGTTTCGTTACCGCGGCTGGTATATATCTCGGCGGAATAATTGTACCGCTGTGCGGAGTCCGGTTTAGTAGTTGACAACCCTCTAGGGTTGGTAACTGCGAGTGGCCATCGACAAAAAAAAAAAAAATGTACCGCTGTGCCAAGTCCGGGTTAGTAGTTGACAACCCTCTAGGGTTGATAACTGCGAGTGGCCATCGACAAAAAAAAAAAATGTACCGCTGTGTAGTCCACAGAGTACATTTTTATATAGGGTAGTGTAGTCCGGTTTCAGTAGTCTACAACTCCACAACCCTCTAGGGTTGATAACTGCGAGTGGCCATCGACAAAAAAAGAAAAAAAAAAAAATGATGTACCGCTGTGTAGAGGGATCGCCGACTGTCACTGAGTGAACACGTGCGTTCGGGTCCGACACAAGCTTTTTGTGCAAACATAATCTTGCACACGACAAGCAGCCAGGCACAAGCTTCAAACCAACTGCGTCCAGCCGTTTTCTTCGGAAATCACACACGGTATTCTGCCGGTCTCGGTCCTCCGGGCCTGCTTTCAGAGGCGAGCATCGGGGGCCGGGCCAGGTGGGTGCCGTGCGCTGAAGAAGACCGGCGGCGGACCGCGCTTGACAGTCCCTCGCTGCGCGTCAAGCACAGCCCATGCTAAAAGTTAAAAATTTTAACCGAGCGGTGGACATACCCTCCGCCGCGGAGGCCAACCCGCCCTCTCCCCCCACTTACCACGGGGGTCGGAAGAAGGTCGGTCTGGCGTTCACATGCCGCGGCTATGGCCGGCATTGACCGCCTCATAGCCGTGCAGCACATGACCCGCCCGACACTTGCTGCTGCCGCTCAACCCACCACCCCCCCGGTCGATCCTTTTGACCTGGGAGGAGAGGAATTTTTCACGGCCAGCCCACTGGCCACCACACCGACCCCATCTGAGGGAGACGCCCCGCCGCCCGCTACCACGCAGGCGACTTTCACCGCGCCCAGCACATCTGGCGCCCGACCACCGCCGCTCACGGCGCCGATTCAGCAGGCACCACAGGCCACAGTACCCTCCACCATCGCTGCGCCCCAGCCGCAGCGAGAAAAACGGCCTGCTCAGCGCAATAACGCTGTACCCCTGGAAGGCCACCACAAATTTATTGCGCCACCAACCAGGATCGCCCCGGAGAGGTTCCCCTCCCCACCGCAACCGACGGAGAAGAGGCAGGCGGTGTTTACCACGCCACCCTTCCCATCAGCTGGCAGAATGCGAACCTCGCCGATGGACGTAGGCGCGTCCTACGCCAGCGCAGCCGCCCAACCACGCTGCTCACCACAGACAAGCGCGAACAGCGCCTCCGCTGCCTCCACCACCGCTTCTCCCAACAGGAGCACCAGCAGTGCCACCACCGCACCTGCTGGCGCACCACTTGCCTCCACCAGCAATGGTGATGATACCACCGCTCCATCAGCCTCACGAGCTCCCAAAGCCACGGCAAGATACCCGCCACTCGTGGTGGAGGTACTGCCAGACTGGCCAACGCACTTTAGGGAGCTCAAAAAGATATTAGGCCACTCACCTAACGGACGTGCGTACGGGAAAGGTGTCCGTTTTCTACCGAAAACGGAAACCGAGTACCGCGCCGTCCAAAAATATCTGACCAACCTGGAGAAAGAAGCAAACATCACCTGGTTTTGCTACTCACTCCCCGCTGAGCAAAGCCTCAAAGTGGCGATCCGCGGCCTACCAGCGAACACAGAGCCAGCGGACATAGAGGCAGACCTCCGTGAGCTAGGGTACGCGCCGGAATATGTCCGCGCTATCCGTACCCGCTCCGGACGCCCTGGCTGCCTCTTCTTCGTCCAGCTGCAGCGAACCCCTGACCTAACCCCGGGCATATACCAGACCAGCGAACTGCTGTGTATGCCGGGGATCACCATCGAAGCATGGCGCGGGAAGAAGGGTCCCGCGCAATGCCACCGCTGCCAGCAGTTCCGCCATTCCTCCCACCACTGCCACAGACCGCCCGCATGTGTGCGCTGTGGCGAGGAACACGCAGCAAGGGATTGCCCTCGTCCACGGGAGTCGCCACCCACCTGCGCGAACTGCGGAGGTGCTCACACGGCGAATAACACGTCATGCCCGGTCTTCCGCAAGGAAGCCCGGAACAAACGAGCCGGCACAGTGGCGCGTACCTCCGCCCCTGTCAAACACAACACCAAGGCATCCGCAGCAGGCGAGACCGAGGCTGACGCCCCGAGCTCTCTCATGGCCGCCACCAATCCTGCACAAGCGGGAACTGGCGCGGGTGGGTCCAAGAGGAGAAGGCGGCGTCGCCCTCGCAGTAAGGCAGCTGTGACCACCACGCAGCCCGCTAAAACACCGAAGCAACACCAACGGCCAATGGCCCCTGTGGTCGCTGCCCTCCCCGAAGGGACGAAGGCGAAGCAGGGGACGATTGACCCATTAGTTACCCTGGCCATCGGAGCACTGAATTCGGTGCTACTGGCCATCCAGGAGGGGCGGGATCCAGTCCCCACCATCCTGCAATGCGTAGCAGATCTGTGCGCCCATGGCCGCAAATGAGCTACGCATTGTACATTGGAACGCCAACGGGCTGACCCCTGAGAAGGCCAGGCTCCTGAGGTTGCTGTTGAGACAACGTCAAATCGACGTTACTTTAATCAACGAGACGCACCTCAGGAGCAGCTCCAAGCTCACGATGCCAGGGTACATTGTGTACCGAGAGGACCACACTTCTCCTACTGGGACTGCGTACAGGGGATTAGCAGTCCTAGTAAGGAGAAGAGTTATCCACCAACCGCTGCCACCACCTTCGCTACAGTCGGCCTATGCCCTCGGGGTTGAGATCTGCATTGACCGCAATCCCACCCGTGTGTTCGCCTTCTACAAGCCGCCCCAACAACAGCTCGCGATGGCTGATGTCAGCACCCTGCTCGACTCGCCACTTGCGACGATCGTTGCGGGCGACTTCAATGCGAAGCACACGGCGTGGAACTCGGCCTCCATCTGCCCAGATGGTCGACGCCTGCTGAGTCATGCAGATCGCAACCATTACGAGGTGATCGGGCCGACTGTACCGACGCACTACCCACACAACTCTGCCCACATGCCGGACGTCATTGACCTGGCTCTCGTCCGCGGCCTCCCGGCCGCGCCGTCAATAGACGTCCTGGATGATCATGTCCTCTCGGACCACCAGCCCGTCTTAGTGGTACTGACGAGCGCCCCGGCTCGATCAGTGCCCCCACTACCACGACCCCGCCAGGACTGGCGCGCCTTCGCCAAACACATGACGGAGCACGCCGCATCGAGTCGCATGCTGACGTCGACACGCTTGCCGAAGAACTCAGCGCTGCCATTACCGCAGCGCTTCGAGAGTCGAAGCAAGACGCAGCATCGGCTCGCCGTCAGCCTCAACTCCCGCCCCACCTCCTGGCGATGGTCGACAGGAAGAGGAAGCTACGTCGCATCTGGAACCGCACCCGGTGTCCGTCCATGAAATCCCAGCTCAACGCTCTGGCGAAAAGGATCACGAGTGCATTGGAGGCAGTGCATACCGAGTCCTGGTACCACGCCATCGAGCGAGCAGGAAATGACTGGACGGGCATCCACCGCCTGTGCCGCCAGCTCTCCAGAAAGCCTCCTCCGATTAGGCCCCTCCTGGCCGGCGACGGAACCCTCCGTTACCGGGCCGAGGACCGAGCGGAGATTCTGGCTGACCATCTGGAGAAGCAGTTCCAGCCCAACCCAGCTTCCAACGTGCAGCACGTAGAAGCTATCCAGCAGCATCTGGAGTCCTACTTCAACGCGCCGATAACCCCCACGGAAGACCCGGTAGTCCTTTCTCCGGGTTTAGTGCAGCGGATGATTCGCCGTTCCCCGCTGCGGAAAGCGCCCGGTCCCGATGGGATCCCAAATGAAGCCCTGCGTCACCTACCTCCGCGAGCAATCGCAACCGTGACGCAGCTATTCAATGGCATCCTACGGACCGGGTGCTTCCCCGCGGTGTGGAAACTCGGCAGAGTCATCATGCTGCCGAAACCCGGGAAAAACATACTGAGGCCCGAAAGTTATCGGCCCATCACGCTGCTGTCGACACTCTCGAAAGTCTTCGAGAAGCTTCTACTGCTGCACCTAACACCACACATTCAACCACACGACGAACAGTACGGTTTCCGTGCCGAGCATTCCACGACACACCAACTCGCAAGAGTGGTGCACCACCTGACTGTTGCCTGCAATAAGAAGGAGGATGCCGTCGCGGTAATGCTCGACATGGAGAAGGCGTTCGATCGCGTGTGGCACGCCGGCCTGCTCTACAAGCTGTCCACGTCTACTATTCCTCGTCGAATAGCCAAGACTGTGGCCACCTTCTTAGAGAACAGACGCTTTCAAGTGGTGGTTGAAGGCGTCCTGTCCACGGTTCGCTCCGTCGGAGCCGGCGTGCCCCAGGGATCCTGCCTGTCACCCGTCTGCTACGGCAGGTATACGGATGACATCCCCGTCGGTGGAGGTGCCATGCTGGCACTATACGCAGATGATGCCGCATTTATAACTACCTCGCTATCACCCGCCCATGCGGCGGTGAAAATGCAGCGAGCACTGGATGCGCTCCCGCCATGGTTGGAGGACTGGCGGCTATCCGTCAACGTGGCGAAGACCCAAGCTATTCTCTTTGGAGGACGACGCCAACCACCCCGCCTCACTATGCTGGGTCGACAGGTCGGATGGTCGCGCACAGTTAAATATCTGGGCGTGACCATCGACCAACGACTCACCATGGGCCCCGACGTGAAGAACGTCGTGGTTCTAACCCGTGCCGCTCGAGCTCTCCTGCGTCCCGTCCTGATATCGCGCCTACCGCTCAAGGCGAAACTGGGCGTCTACAAGGCGTATGTGCGCAGCCGACTCACTTACGCTGCCCCTGCGTGGTACGCGCTGGTCTCGGAAACTAACCGAGACCGGCTGCGAGCGCAGCAGTCGCTGTCGCTACGCAGTATCATAGACGCCCCAAGATACGTAAGGAACGCGGTAATCGCGAGAGACTTACGCATGGAGAGCCTCGACGACTTCATCGGCCGCCTGACCGCCACGATGTTCAGCCGCGCGGGGGCCTTCTCCTTCCGCCACCTGCGAGAGCTAGCGCCCTACCACCGACGCCCACCGGACCGACCGCTGCCGCGGGACCTAATCCCGGCTGCTCCACTACTCAACACCGACGCCGCTCACTGATTATGGCTGACGGGCGCACGCCAGGAATTCACCCTGTCGTGCTCGACCTCGCCATAATCAGTTGATGCCCAAACTCCAACAAACGCCGTTGGCTTGTAGAGCGCTCACTGGAGGCTCCCCTCACGGGGACGCTGCCGGTGGGGGCAGCTCTCGCCAACGCGCAGGCAAACACCGGACTTGACGCCCGGATCTGACACCACGTGGCCACTGCCACAACCCAATGACCCGTCTGTGTATACAGGCGGCGTCGATACCACTGAGTTACCAAAAAGGTATAACAGTTACCTCCGGTTCCTGAGAATTGAGAGACGACCCAATCTGAGACCGCTGTGTAGTCCGGTTCAGTAGTTGACAACCCTCTAGGGTTGAAACTGCGAGTGGCCATCGACAAAAAAAAAAAAAAATGTACCGCTGTGTGTAGTCCGGTTCAGTAGTTGACAACCCTCTAGGGTTGAAACTGCGAGTGGCCACCGACAAAAAAAAATGTACCGCTGTGTGTAGTCCGGTTCAGTAGTTGACAACCCTCTAGGGTTGATAACTCCGAGTGGCCATCGACAAAAAAAAAAAAAATGTACCGCTGTGTGTAGTCCGGTTCAGTAGTTGACAACCCTCTAGGGTTGAAACTGCGAGTGGCCATCGACAAAAAAAAAAAAAAAAAAAATGTACCGCTGTGCAATCATTGAAGGCCACCACAGGCTAGCCCGGTTACGCAGCAGCTACCCTTCTAGAGGTGAATTACTGCGAGTGGTCCTATCAGAAAAAAAAATGTACGCCGTGTCCTCGGCTGGGGGCCTTAAATTCTTGTGGCCCACACAGGCAAGTCCGGTTCAGTAGTTGACAGCCCTCTAGGGTTGAAACTGCGAGTGGCCATCGACAAAAAAAATGTACCGCTGTGTACCACGAAAGTTGGACATAGGCCTTTCTTATAATATTTTTGAGTGCTAGAAAAGTTGTTATTCGACGACTCGCTAAATATGACGGCGTAACGGTACAAGATGATTATAGTGTCGCAGTCGTATCCACGCGTCGAACATTTTTGATTTTCTTCCTATGGCTTTAGTTTTCCTATGGAATTAGTTGGTAATTTGGTATTATTTCGCCTTATAAAACACTGCTTTACAAGGTTTTTGTTCTGGAATGGAATAGTTTTTATTCTGCGAGTTTAGAAAAATGTATGAAAAATTTCAAAAGTCATATTTCGAAAAAACTGACTACCTAGGTATATATTTTTGCAAATACTTAATGTTACAGCAAAATATATAAACAGAGTAAAAATTTATTAATTTTGATTTTTAGGTGCACTGTGTTACAACACTTAAGACTATATAGAAAATAAAGTAAACAATTAAGAGATTCCTATAGTTGCGATGTTAACTTACGGAGAACAATACATTACGAAGACTGGGCCGACCCTGTTTTCGTACAAGTTCTTGTTCAGTTAGGCCAATTCGAACTGGCCTTAAGAGGAAAGCTCAAGAATCTAGTTCTTGAGCTTTTCTGGGTTACTTAGTGAAAATTGTTTCTTTTAATCACATAAGTAAGAAAATTAAACCAATCCGAGGTGGGGTGCGAAAATTTTCGAGTTTGCTTCGCTCGCTCTTGAATTCTATTGTCTCTCAGCCTTTGACATTTCCTACATGACTCAAAAAGTCACTTCATGAATGGTTAAAAAAATTTAAGATGGGGATAGAGTGTTAATGCAGCTTTTAAATGTTCTTCGTTATAGAAAGGTATACATTTATATTAATATTTTGTAAATAAGATTTAAAACAGTTATATATAGCGTATTTGTTTTTCTCAGATTAAGATAATTTACGAAGAGGCGCAACAATGATGCGTGCCTTAGGCGCCACTTTCTCTAGTTACGCCCCTGTCATCGTTACCGAACGCTTTCCATGAGCTATATGAATACTGTGTGTTTGTGTAGGTACTTTTTGGATGAACAAAAAGCGTGAAACTCGCGTCATCGTCACCGCACGCTTCCCACAAAATGCAATAGGTACCTATTTAGCCAATGAAAATGTATGAAACATCTGATATTTTTTTCGAGTTTTCAGGGTTGGTCTCAAAGTAATAAGTAAGTAGTTGTTTATAATCATATGTGCGTTCACTGTCTCATGCTACGGCCATAATTTAAACAAAAACAACACCAATTATGGCCATAACTATTGCCATATTACAGTAGTGTGGCCGTAGCATAAGAGGTTGTTGGTGTTTTACAAATAATCCTGTACCTTATATTACACAATTCACAAGTTACTTAGTTTTCACTTCTATCGGCAGTCCCCAAAGACTGCTCCGTGTTTAATAATCTTTTCTTTGGTTGTGATAGGTATTGAATAAGGTTGAAAGCTAACAAAATTATAAAGTGACAATAAATTATTTCCACTAACGGGTGTAGGTAGGTACGTATTACTCAGGGTTGAAGTTAAATAGGTGGTGAGGAAACTTTGAACCCGTACAGGTACCTACTCTCCATAACCTGTAAATGCGAAAAGCGTAGGGTAGGTATCCTTTATTTACTTATTAAATACTTACTTACGACAAAAGTTCTACCAATTTAATCATTTTCTCACTTCTCTGCCACGCCTAGAAACAATGTCGTTTGATCAATTCCGAGGCATTGCGTAAATGTCTTCCAAATCAATCTACCTGTTCAGTTAAGTATTTCACAAATATTTAAGAGATCCCATTTAATTCGGTAATAGTTGGAAAGGGAAATCTCTTACGTATCTAGAATTAAATACTTACCTATTTCAAAACGTACTTTGAAACTTTACAAAAATATTTAGGTCAAGTGTTCTGATCCGTAGATCGTATAATATGTCACCGGATAATTGCAAACTGCATAAGATTGTAATAAATCTTTTTTAGATTAAGTATAAGTACATATTTTCTCGATATATACTGTGATCATATAATTTTGAATACTTACAATAAATCCCATCCACATTCAATAGGTAGATTCATTGAGAAAAAATAGTTCACAATTTCACGGAATGTGTTACAATCTTACGATGCCTGCTATTTTCAGGTGACATATAAACTTACTTCAATCTATAGGTAGGTAAGTAGTTAAAACAGTGGATTTTCGCCTTTCGATCAATTGTTAGTTATTAATTAGGTAGGTAGGTACTTACTTACTTAATTGTTATTAATTAATGTATTATTATCCCGCTTGTTGAGTCCCACTGCAGGGCAAAGGCCTCCCTTCCTTCTTTCCACTTCTCTCTGTCCGTTGCCACACTCGGCCAATCTTTAAGGTAGGAGTCTAACTCATCTCGCCATCTCCTCCTGGACCTAACGCGTCGCCGGTTCCTGTTGCTCGGAATCCAATCAGTTGTTACTTTTGCTCAGTTCTGCTGCGACATGCGGCAGATGTGGCCAGCCCAGATCCACTTTAGATTGGTAGCTGTGTTGCCTACGTCTGCGATTTGTGTTTTGGAACGAAGTATACTGTTCCTACGGTCTTTGGGTTTGACTCCAAGAATACTTCGTTCCATTGCTCGCTGACAGACCCCGAGTTCTGACTTTTGACGTTTCGTTAACGACCACGTTTGCGCTCCGTAGGTGAGGGTGGTATTAATTAAGTACCTACCTAATTAATAATAATCACTGGTTAACTACTTACGGATAAAAAAAATCGCCCTTAGAAGTACCTAGGTAAATGAGCGTACCTAACCTCAATGTTTAGGTACCTACATCTAGTTAGGTGAGTTAGATCGTGGGTACTGTCCAGAGTCCTAACGTAAGTACCTACTTTTGTATCCACATAAGTACAATCAACAAAGCTATTGGGTAGGTATGCAGGCAGCTAACTTGCAACTACCTACTTTTAAACAAAGTTGTGACTTGTGAGTGTGCTGAGTAGACTGTTGTACAACACACTCGTAAGTAAGTACTTACTTAAGTACCTACCTACCTATGTCAAAGCTTAAAAAATTATAATGCAAACATTAGAAATAGCTTTGCTTTGCTTTAGCGTAGGTAGGTACGAAGTTGGTTACCTAGGTACCAGTAGGTACCTACCTAGGTAACCAACTTGTGCACTACCTAACTAAACGCCAATGTTTAAGTAATCTTAAGAGAAAAACATCGTTTAATTGCATGTGAGCATGAGTAGCAGCACCATGCATGCGTGCGGAAAGCGGACAAAGATCTTACGAAACAAAGGAGGTTGTACAAAGCGTCCTCCACGGTACGTATTTCAACTTTACCGTACTAGGCGGTAGGTACTGTATCTATTTTACTTACACTCTCTATTTAATAAGCATCATCATCATCTGCCTATTTTGCCTAGCCTTTTCCCAACTACATTTGGGTCGGCTTCCAGTCAAACCGGATTCAGCTGAACACTGAACACCAGTGTTTTACGTGTAGCGGCTGCCTACCAGACCTCCACAACCCATTAACTGGGTAACACAGTACATCTTCCCAAGACTGGAGTCAGATTTACTGGCTTCTGACAATCCGTAACGACTGCCAAAGATCTACAAATGACAGCCGGGACCAACGGCTTAACGTGCTTTCCGAAGCACGGAGGAAACTCAGTATGTTAAGACGGTCACCCATCCATAAACCAACCTTGGCAAGCGTTGCTTAACCTTCAAGATCGACCCGTGCGAGTCGCACGGGTCGATCGACCCGTGCGACTGTTATTATTTAGCCACGAGCTCCTCACTATTTAATAAACACGTGTACACGGAACAAAATTTTCTTTTCTTGTCTGTGCACATTTATCATAAAGGCTTGTGTTTAAACACCGCCCAAAAAAGTACCTATTTTACTACCAAAAAAGTTCTAAACGGTTACCAAAACAGATAAATGGTCACCAAATAATATTCGAGAAGTAGCGCTCGCCGGCCGCTGCCGCGGCACCGCTCGCTTCGCTCGCTCGGCTCGCGCGCGGTTGGTCACAATTCTAACCTAACCTAACCTTTTTTATCCAGTTTGTAACCCCAAGCCTACATTTTATGGCAATCACAGTTGAGTTGGATAGAATTTGGTGACCATTGATCCATTTTGGTGCCTAGGCTTAGAGTCTTAAAAATATTATTTTTGGTGACCGTCTAAATTATACCCTATCATAAAGATCATTATTTTGCCCTTTTCGCAATTTAGTTGTGGTTGGCCCTTGTATACCACCTAAGCCCTATGGCATTAAGTCCGCCTTTGTACATTTTTGTGCTGAAAGTGTTTAAAATAAATAAATAAACAAATAGACGACAATCATCATCATCATCATCTGCCTAGCCTTTTCCCAACTACGTTGGGGTCGGCTTCCAGTCAAACCAGATTCAGCTGAATACCAGTGTTTTACGTGGAGCGGGTGCCTACCAGACCTCCACAACCTATTAAGTGGGTAACACGGTACTTCTTGGCAAGACTGGAGTCAGTAAATCTGACTCCAGTCTTGCCAAGAATCTTCTGACTACCCATAACGACTGCCAAAGATCTACAAATGACAGCCGGGACCAACGGCTTAACGTGCTTTCCGAGGCACGGAGGAAACTCGTTATGTTAAGATGGTCACCCATCCACAGACCAACCTTGGCAAGCATTGCTTAACCTTAAAGATCGACCCGTGCGGCTGTTATTCTTTAGCCACGAGCTCCTCCATTTCCAACTATTTCATAATAAATCATCCAGGATTCACAAACAAATAGACGACAATGACACTATATAATCACTATATAAAGGGTTGTCCAAGCTAATAAGTAGATAGGTATAGTTTTCATATCATCTTTTAATTAAACAGACCATCCATCGATTCTTTTTCTACATTCAGTTAAAACCTACTAAAAATGAGCAAGTACATGAATACACATTATTTACCTACCTACTTAACTAACAGCTTCCAATCTAATTACATACCTATAACCAGATGTCTATTAAAACACACCATAATGACGTCACTATACACCTAACCGGCGAGCACAGAAGCTGTTCTACATTCATCTCACAAAATACGCCAGAGCGTCATAGTAAATGAAGTTGCAATAATTCACCCCCGGTTACCGGATATGTGCCTTTCGTGGCTCGCTCGACTACAGCGAGCCGACCTGTCGGCCGATCGGTCGGCCATCTCGTCGGCCAACTAAGCAAGGACCACTCTCCGTAGGGAATTAGATAATTTAGATGCTTAACTAATCGTTAATTACTCGCTGAGCTTTGTCAGTGTGATAGTAATTTTTATTGCAGTGAATGTTTAGGGTTTTCTTCGTTTAACGGACGTTTAAAATCTATAAATGTATACGTGTAGGTATATGGAATTGTTAGTAGGTACCTTGTCTTACGACGTGTTACAGCCATTATTTGATTATACTTCTCCCTCCTAGGCCTAAGCTAACCATCCGACTTCTTGTTTCAGTCGCTAATCGTATTTTTTCAGTTATCAATAAATAATTCGTGTTTATTTCCCCTAAAATGTCCTCTGTCAATGTTTTACTTACTTGGACTTTTGTGCTGGCAAATAACTTATGGATAAATTCTGATCCGTTTTATAATAGGTAGGTACTGTCCAGCCACCTACTTATTCGTAAAAACTAAAACAAAATCGGTTCATCCGTTTTGGAGCTACGATGCACAGTCACTCCTACGGCTAGGGTTGGCAACTTTTTTCGGAAAAACGAAAAACAAATTTATTTGGACAGGCACAAAAAAGTAATTGGAAGAAAAAAAAGTATTTTTCTAAATTTATGCACAACTATTTTTTTTTTTTAGCGAGCTAGCGTTTATGCCAGCCTATTTTTTTATTGTTACTTTTCTTGTGCCTACAGTAGTGCGATGGTCCGATTAATCGGATTAGAACTTCCAGGGATACAAACAAATAATACTCATACAAACAGACATTTTTTCTCTGTACAAAATCAGTTTAGACTTTCTTTGCATCTCTATAAGTCTTACTGACTCTGAAGGTATCTCATCTTAATCCTTATTTAATCTTAAAAGATTGGCCTTAGTAAGTAGGTACCTACCTACCATTTCAAAATGTGTAAGATCAACTTCATTTTCCAAAGATAGGTTAGGACGTTCGGTAGGTACCTAATTAATAGTGATAATCATTTTAATCGTATGTAAAAGAATAAGTTTGCCGTAGGTATGCATGTGGCGTCGGGTCCGTGGCTTAGGCCCCCAGTGGTCGACGCCCCTGTGGCCGACGCCCCCGATACGATTAATTTAATATTATTATTTTTTTGTGCTTTTTCACTTAGTACAGTAAATGAGAAAAGTGTTTCACCCTATTAATAAAGTATTTTTCCTTGCTAAACAAAAGTTATCTATCAAATAGCAGAGATAATAGATCGCCACTTACGAAAGAAGAAATTGAAGACGGCTGGCTTGCCATAATGAAAAACAGGTAGTTAAGTATTTTTTTCACTTTATTAAAGCTTGTCTATTCCTTATATTTTTACTTTTGCACAATCATTCGATCGATTATTTTCTTTTCAGTATTCCAGACGACCAAGTAACTAAGTTCAATGATTATTTTGTTGAACAATGGCTTGAGCCTGCGGATATGATCGCAAAGTTGTGTTGTTATAAGGAAAAACAGAACCACTAATTTAGTAGAGGCCTGGAATCACCGTTTAAAAAACCACCTGGGAACGAACCCGTCTTTATTGTCATTTTTAGAAATGGTTAGGATTGATATTTCTACCTACAGCTATAATATAATAATATTATTATTATATTATATTATTCTACCTACGGCACGGCACAAGCGAGGTAATATTATTTATTTTATTTATATATAAAACAATTAAAATATTACAAAAAAAATGTAGTTTAAAAGAAATTTATTAAGATATTTACCTAGTTTTTTCTTTCAGACTGAAAACCAAAAACATTCCTGTGAGCAGAAGAAAGAACAACACAAGAAAGAATGAAAAAAATATTGCCAATTTAACTGAACAGTATGAAAACAAAAAAAATAGCACAATCATGTTTTTATAACAAATCCAATATGTGGCAGTTCGTCCTAAAAAGTAATAATTTAACTTACATAATGAAAAGAGATGATTTTGCTTGTATACTATTTTTAAGTTTTAATTTTTATATTTGTTTAAGTTTTTACAGTTGATTATTTCTATGCTAGCAAAATTTCATAACATTTGACATGTAAAAAATTTGTTACTCTACGAGTACGTTTGTTTTTTAAGCCTGATTATTTTGTTGTGTTATTGCTATTGAAACTGACTGATATAATTAGGTAAAATTATTCTCATTTGTTTCACAATTGAATATGTTTAATTATTATTGTTACAAAGATAAAATAACATTTCATTATGTAAAAAGTTAGTTGCTCTTTTATTTTATCCATCTTATTTTATTACATTTGAGACTGATTGTTATAATTAAGTTAAATGATTCTCTTGATTAAAGGTGATGAAAACTGTGATTTATATAAAAAAATATACTAGATTTCTTATCGAGATATACAAATAAATAATGAAAAATAACTAAGACTTTAATTTTTCAAAACATACCTCTAATATAAAAGCATTTCTATGTTATAAATATAATTACGATTTAATGTTATGCATATACTTACAATCAATATAAGTACATTTAATATTTTTGTAAAAAAAAATTGTGCCTGACACTACATTTGATCAAAAATTACTTTGAATTAAATTATTCGAATCGGGGGCGTCGGCCACAGGTGCGTCAACCACTGGGGGCCTAAGCCACGGACCCGTGGCGTCGGCTGCTGCCGTAAAGAATAATACCATCCCATCACTTACCGTGGGTGTCGTAAGAGGCGATTAAGCGACTCACCAGAGAAAGGGCAGCAGCGTTCTCTGTAAAACGCAACACCATGGACCTCAAGACCCCAAGATACAGGTTCTACCTAGTTTGGGGCCCACCGCCCATAAAATCATGAAACAAAATACTCTTTGTTACAGATGTTTTGTGTGTGATAAGGTTATGTTTTATGTAACACTGAACTAATAAACTTTATTCTATTCTGCGATCGCCAACCCTCTTGCCAAGCGTGGCGATTTTGGAATCCCCCCCCCCTCGCCCTTTGGGGGAGGCCTATGTCCAGCTGTGGACGTCTTTCGGCTGTTGTGGTGTGATAGTAAGTATATTGATCGAAAATAAAGTAGGATACGTTTTTATAAAGTATGGATGGCACCTACATACATAAAAACTTATAAAACCCCTCTTTCTCTAATAGGTACTCGCGACTCTCACTTTACCAAAATGTTAATTTATGGTATTCCCGCTTTTTTCGCGCCATAATGGGTTGGATTTTCTAGAATGTAGGTACTACTTAGTTACAGCGAGTTCTGCATTGATGTAGGTACTAAGCATTCCTTTTACCCTATGACGTCACGGCCAGGATCATTTCATGCGCTAGTAGCACATGCTACGTATTGTTTACTTTGGACCTTGCCGTAATCTAACTTAGGCCGTTTGCTTGTTAGAAACGGACTCGAGTAACGCCACGTGCGTTACTCGTTCATAGGTTTGTGTTCGTGTCAAGCTTGCGTATTGGGAGCTTAAAATCAGCGTGTTTGTTGTTATCGGTTGAGTTCTTTTGTTTAGGATACTCAGAGACAAAAATTAAATTAAGAGCCCTATCACAGAATTGCGTTTTTACTCACAAAACTGCTGACTCATCGGATTACGTAAAAATTAGGCAGTTGCAATTAGGTACGTTTATTTTAAGGTTAACTTATTTAATGAATATTAATTTAACTCAGTTTTAAGTGCGTAACGTTTCTCGCATGCAAAAATGTTGTAGGAAGAGCCTATTAATATTGTTGTCTTTGGGGCCTATGCCTAGGTTCCAAGGAACCCGTCGGCAAACTAATTCCTCCGAGATATAAGTACATAATTATATCAGCCGCGGTAACGGACTCACAGCGACTTCCAATCCAACTCGACTCGCCAGCTCCATCTAGTTATAAAATCGGAACGAATTTTCAATTTTATTTTGAGTGATGTGTTTTTCTTTACTTTTTCTTCGAATAATATTACTTGAATATTTTGTACCAAATAAAAAATGTTCTAGGAATTATCTTAATATTTTATTTGATATTTAAAGAAGTCATCATCTGCCTAGCCTTTTCCCAACTGTATTGGGGTCGGCTTCCAGTCAAACCGAATTCAGCTGAATACCAGTGTTTTACGTGGAGCGGCTGCCTACCAGACCTCCACAACCCATTAACTGGGTAACACGGGTACTTCATGGCAAGACTGGAGTCAGATTTACTGGCTTCTGACTATCCGTAACGACTGCCAAAGATCTACAAATGACAGCCGGGACGGAGGCACGGAGGAAACTCGGTATGTTAAAATGGTCACCCATCCACAGACCAACCTAAGAAAGAAGATCCTTCGATATCCAATACCCTGTATTTTCCCGTTCCCGTAATATACCATATTTCAGTTTTCTACGACCAGTAGTTTCGGCTGTGCGTTGTCTGTTGGTCACTCAATTAGTCAGTAACGGAAGAATTTTATATATATGGATTTGTAACTATGTACGGGCTACGGCAGAGCTGATCAACGACCGAGGACTTACCTGAGGAGCGACTGACAAATACGCAGCGACCTTTCACCCACTACGGAACTAACTACTTTGGGCCGATGGTGGTCTTCATAGGGAGACGACATGAGAAAAGATGGGGAGCTCTGTTCACCTGCTTGCCTACGAGGGCAGTACATCTGGAGTTGGTATCGAGTTTGTCTACCGACTCGGCACTGATGGCAATAAGAAGAATGGCCGCGCGAAGAGGTTGGCCCCGAGTCATGTAGGTACTCCGACAACGGTTCCAACTTCAGAGGGGCGGACGCCGAACTACGACAGGCGTACAAGGAATGGACGAAGGACTTCGTTCAGTTTGGGTTGGAGAACCGGATGAAGTGGAAATTCATCTCGCCAGGGGCGCCGCATATGGGGGAGCTTGGAAACGACTGGTGCGCTCCGTGAAGGCGGCGCTGGGCGCCACTCTGCACCAAAAGGCGCTGAAAGAAGAGGTGCTGCTGACGCTACTGACGGAGGCCGAGCACTCAATAAACTCTCGGCCTCTATACGCTACTGGTTAGACTTTTATGTATTAAGTATATCTAAGGCGGGAGAAATGAAGTAACAGTTCACGATTTGTTTTGCTAAGTATTATTATTTAAACTGTTAAGAGGAGAGGCCTATCACAAAATGCGTCGTACTGTGTTCGTGCAGCCGCAGTGTAATATCTATAAATTAAGCAGTTACAATTACGTTTATTTTAACATCGACGCCGAGTTGCTAGCCTGTCGTTTTTCTACCGGTTGCATTTTGGGGAATGTGCGACGGAATTGCATAATTCCGCCAAGCCCGTTCCATCATCGGACCACAAGACGAACGGCGATGCGCCACCGGTACATGGCGGACATCCCACCCATTTTTAAATAAAATAACTTTAATTTCAGAGGTCGGTGTCAAAAAAACAAAAAAAAACCGACTTCCGAAATTAAAGTTATTTTAATTTTTTTGAAGTCGGTTTTATTTTTAAAAAGAAACCACAAACACAGCGTACCGGCGTGATGTTAATGTTATGTTATGAACTGATGTAAGCAATCAACAGACATGCGATTTCAGTAATTCCAATCCATTTGCTATCATTTATTGAAGACTTCCGTTGCCTACCTCCGAATTTCTTCATCCGATCTTCACCAAATTTAAATGGGACCAGTCAGAAAATACTCTTCCAAACAAAAAAAGAATCCTCCAAATCGGTTAACAATTGGCGAAAATATTGCTTAACAAGCATTTTTCATGGGATCCCATCAGATCCTGACTTATATCTTCCATCATCAGCTCAGCAACATAAGATGATGATTACCGGGCACAAATATCTGAATTGCGTTAGAAAGTTTATGAAAAACATTGTAGGTATGTGCTTATAAAATTTGAGGGTTTCCCTCGATTTTCATGGGATCCCATCATCAGATTCTAACTTGGTGACAATGGGACCACGTCAGGAGTAGGTATAGGCTTTCGAATAAAAAAATATTTTTTTAAATCGGTCCAGAATTGGCGGAGAAATCGGTGAACATACATAAAAAAAAATACATACAGCCGAACATAGAACCTCCTCCTTTTTGAAGAAGTCGGTTAAAAAGTGCCGTCGCGCTTTTCATGAGACACTTCGGAATTATGGCTTTTTACAAATAGATAAGAGTAAAATGCGAAAAGTGAGGCCGCTGTAAATTATTATAATAACTATTCTAAACTACCCAAAAAGCCAAAGTTGTCTAAATATTTCAGATTCTGAAAATAAGAAAGCCGAAGTTAGTCATTTTACGCAAAAAACACAGTCAAATTGTAATAGGCTTCTTAAATAGATTCTTAAAAATAAGATCGATTTAATTTTGTTTGTTAAGTGAGTTATGATACTTACGCCAGCCTTTCGAGCGAGATGGTAGTTTTTTACGTGCTACATTGAAGCTCGCTGAGCTACAGATACCTGTATCTACAGGTAGGTACCTATCATCCAACGCTAGAGATCCTCTGTCACTAATTCACATAATGTGGTGCAGCTTTCGCGTGATGTTCACTTTATACGTAGGACGACGCCTTACTGTCACACTGATGGTACGGTCAGCAACGAAGTTCAGTTTCCTCTTTAGTTTTTACCCGACTACAACGAAGCAAGAAAGGGTTATGATTTTAATACCTACGTATGTATGTAGGTATGTTCAGTTCATATATTCCCTAAACTACATCGTTGGAAGTTGGAAGCGTCTTGATTTTCACCTGGTTAGTTAGTGGACTTTTACTGCTGAGTGTAGGTAGGTACTTTCTTTACCTTGGTCGTTAACCACCTACTTACTATAAAACTTATGACCCTACCATGAGTGTCGCGACTTTGATGGTAACGCGATAACGTCCAAAAGCCATAAATTCATAAGCATAAATTAAGCCAAGGAGTTCATGCTTTGCCTTCATAATGCTGTCAAATAACTTTTTCTGTCAAGCATGTGTCAAACACAAATTTTGTCAACCGAACTCACAGAATTACAAAAAAAAAATACTCAAAAAATAGGTACGGAAAGTTATGAAATTACTTTGTATTAATTATCGCAATCAACAATGAAGTATGCAAGATCTGTGTCGCTAAACTCTTTTTGCTCCGACTGTTTGACTGGCAGCGATACGACCATCACAAAGGATGACAGGACTGAGCCCTGCAACAGAAGACCAGGTCCAAAGAAGTGTAACGAGAACCACGCATACAACAGAATCAAGACAGGACTAAAGAAATCGAACCCTGCCGCGATCGTGCTATGGGCGTTCCACAACCTCCCCTCACAACATGGCTTGACTTCCCGAAGAGTGATCGGATTCCTGAAGAAGCATTACAAAGTATTGGATAACCCGAAGAACACGGGAAAGTCCATCGGGATGATGATACGGTGTGCTGTCGACTTCGGCTTGTTGACGAAACGCGGCAACAAATTTTTCTTGACTCCCAAAACACGATTATAAGGCGTTGTACAATGTATTACATAATTTTTCTATGTCAAGGGTTTTATATTATCATCAAGCAGTTATTCAACTTCAGAGGCTGGCTTTTTTTAAGCCAGTCTGCCTGCCTAACCTTTTCCCAACTATATTGGGGTTCGCTTCCAGTCAAGCAGGAATCAGCTGCATACCAGTATTTTAAGCCATAGTAACGTGTGCGTAGTCCCAGTAGCGAAAAAGTGTCTTTTTTAATTTCAGTTTAGCAAATATTTAGTGTATGACGTCCTATAATTGCGTATGGCAAGTACCACGTAAGTACAATTTTGTGCATCCAACCATTAAGGAGTTATTCAACAAACACAGTTTCTTTTCCTATGGACGTACAAGAAAAAAATACATACGATAATTAGTGTGTATTTGTTTATGCTAAAATGAAATTTGTGTATCATGAAACTGCGGATATATTCAAGTTTTACAGCAGTTTTTAGTAGGCAACATAGGTATTTGTTATTTATATTTTACAAAACAAAAACTGATTCTTTGTTTTAATATCAATGATATTATGACATTGATAATGATGTTCTTCAAAAAACTATTAAACACAATAACGATACTATACTGGAAATTTCAGAACGTTAGCTCTGTATACGAAACGGGCGCCTCTTTGTAGCCATTCAAACTTGGTCGGATTATCCATGTTTTGTGATGGTTCTGGTATTTTTATTTATAAAACCCGCCGACCCGCCGACACAGCCGGCGGCTTGGTGTCGGCGACCCAAACCCGCCAACCCGCCAACATGTGTCATGGGGCTGTGTCGGTGAGTTAGTCGGCGGCAAGAAATCAGTACAACTTTTTTAGTTAGTGATTCCAGTGTGTACGAACGTGACGTGTTGTTTTTCTCGAATATTGCAGCCTACAATAAACATGGATACTGATGCTGATCTAATAATAGCAGCATGTGGAATAATTTTAGCTGGGTCCCTGAAGAGAAAACGACAGTGTTGGGTTAGACCAAGCTTAATGAGTCGGCGGGCAACTGAGCGTGCGCGTACGCAAGTCGCCGGCCATGCCGCCGACTTGCACGCGCGGGTACGAGTCGCCGACATGATTCTTGAAGCAAAGTCGCCGACACCAAACCGCCGGGCTGTGTCGGCGGGTCGGCGGGTTTGGTGTGTAGACTCCTTAATCATTCAGTGTAATGAACTGAAATTTAAAATGTGAATAGTTGCATTAATACACTAAATATTGGAATGTTTTAGTTTGCTTTCCGTTTAAATAGTCCTACAATCAGATGTCATAAAACATAGTGGTCCAGTCGTAGTAAATTATGCCATTGCTCATTAATTACAAAGAGCACATTATTGAAACTTGGCAGGACATTGTAGACCCTTACAAGAAACAAATAAACGTCATAAGTTAGGCTCTAGAGTTTCTATTTTAAGTACTAGGACCTAATAATCTTATTTTACTTTTACGAATATATCTTCTGAATGGTATGTTTTTTCAACTTCTGTTTTCGCAAACATTACACACAAATTCAAAGCAACGTGCGTAAAAACTACAACTCTGCACTAAACCGTTTTATATGATTTTTAGCCAAACGTCAGCGCAGCGGAAACTTGAATATCTCCGTAGTTTCATGACACACAAGTTTCATTTTAGCATACACATTTACACACAAATACAAACTAATTATTGTAGGTATGTATTTTTTATCTTGTACGTCAAAACTGTTTTTGTTGAATAACTCCCTAATGGATACACAAATTCGTACTTGCCATACACAATTACAGGACGTCATACACTTATCTGCTAAACTAATAACCATTGGCATTTAAAGTGCCAATGCTGTTGCCAGTTTTGTGGTAGATTTTTTTATGCCCAATGAGTTTTCCCCTCCCCCTTTTTAACTTAAATTTAAATATGCACTGTTATTAAACTATAGTCCACATTTAAATAATCCTTCACAATAATATTGATGATGCAGTTACCATTTACAGATTAAACATACCTACAATATAACATTTATTACGACGCCTGAAAGTTCCGTCAGGCGTACTGTAGTGCTGAAATAATGCTCACTAATTCAATAATAATAATAATATATTTCGCTTCACAAACTTGTATTTACATGATTGATTGCTTACTTAAAATATATTTAGTTATTACCAAACAACAATTCAAAACCATAAATACTTAATAGGTGTACTTATACTGATTTATGCTACATACAGCGTTTAAAAAGCTTTGAAAAATATAAACAAAATCGAAATAATGGTGGAATGCTTACATACGACAACACCTAAGCAAACAGCCAATCTTAAATTAATCATTTAAAAGCTGTTTAAAACCGTAATAGTGAAGGTAGATTTAACAGCACAGTAAGTATTTAACAGTGATACAACAATACTGTATTTACAACGTAGGTAATGAACACTGTAATATCATTTTTACTTAAAATTCATGCAGTCAAGTTTGGAAACAGCTTACTGAAAACCAAAAAAAGTGTTGGGCAAACAATTGCTCCAAAATTTGTTGGGCCTAGATGTTGGCTCCAAGGTTGGGGGCTGACCTGACTGCACACTACTAACAACTGGCTAGATATATGAGTGTCTACGGTGGTCGGCGGCGCCTTAGAACAGCAAGTCTTCGTCGCCCTCGTCCAACAAGTTCGCAGAGTCCTGCAGGTCTTGACCTTCTAGCAACATCGCTTGCTTGCGCTGTGAACAGAAAATATTACGATTATAACTTACATTTCGTTTTTGTCACAATTTTAAGAACAAGGTAAGCCATTTTATAGCCAGAGCCATCGACCACATCACTTTCCATCAGATGAGATTGGTCAAACGCGAGCCTATCAAAACAGACAAATAAATTTAGATTTTAAACCGTGTAGGTAAGAATACTCCCAATAATATTTATTTTTAGGGTTCCGTACCCAAAGGGTAACCAACGGAACCCTATTACGAAGCCTTCGTTTTCCGTCCGTCCGTCTGTCTGCCTGTCTGTCTGTCAGCGGACTAAATCTGAAGAACCGTAATAGGTAAACAGTTGAAATTTTCACACGAGTAATTCTATTGCCGCAATAACAACAAATAATAAAAATTAACTGAAATTTGAAATAAAGGGGGCTCCCACTCAAGTAACGTGTTTTTTGTCGGTTTATGGTACGGAACCCTTAATGTTACCCAGTTAATGGGTTGTGGAGGTCTGGTAGGCAGCCGCTCCTCGTAAAATACTGGTATTCAGCTAAATCCGGCTTGACTGGAAGCCGACCCCAATATAGTTGGGAAAAGGCTAGGCAAATGAGTACGGAACCCTTAATGTGAGAGACCGACTCGCACTTAGTCGGTTTTTTTTACTTGTTATTTTCAGCCTGTTCTGTCCCTTTCTTCGTTCCATTCCTCCCAGGTTTGGGCAATATTGTGGATCAATCCCGCCAATAAGCGTCAATCTCGTCTAACTTCTAAGTCGGCCAGATGCCATAAATGTGTTCACATTGAACAGATAAGGAGTGACTATGAGCCGCAAATAAATTGAATTGATCAAGCATGATGATGATGTGATGATCCGACCGATTTCGGCCAAGACTTGAGCTCCTCTGTAGTTGCCGTTCGTGAGCTTGCATGTGGCTTATGTAACCAATTTTCTTTTTGTGACTACAAAATACTGTTATTTTTTAACCTATGTGAAAGTAAATTTCCAACTTGGTTTTTAGAGAGCATATACTTAATCAAGTTTTCTTTAGGGACACTAGAGATGTTTGGAGGTATGCGGAACAGAGAGTAAAGTCCCGCACACCTCAATTGAAAAGGAGGATCCTCCAACCAGGCTGTTGTGCCTGGCGGGCTACTGCCCGATAGTTGATATTCGGGCTGATGTATATGTATGTTCAAATCGCACGGTAAACTCTGCTTGCGCGATGCAGAACTTCAACGTTGTAGTTCGCTACTAGTTGGATAGATGGCGTCGCGGTTCTTTTTGTTGCGATGTAGATTTGCTCCGTAGGTTTTTCTTGTGGCGGCCTTGATGCCGCTACAGATGGTTAAAGACTTCTTTTATCGGGATTATCTAGGTATATTAGCATTATTAGCGCGAAAAAACCGCGGGCCAAACCTTATCTAAAATAATATTATTAGTAGGTTGTTGGATAATCTCCAAAACTCTTCATCCGATTTAAAATTTCTGTCACTGATAGGTAGCTAACTAGCTCCACTATCGCAGAGTGTCTAAGGGACCGTCTCCACGAGCGAGAATCGCGGCAAGTTGACGTTTTTCCACTCATCGAATCGCCGCGATAATATCACCGTGTGGACACGTTCATAGATTTGTTATAGAAATACGTGGCGACGATACAATCACGGTAAAGTAGATATTTATATTGTTATAATATCGCCGCAATTCTCTCGTTCGTGGAGACGGCCCCTTAGGCTAACTGACCACTGGAGCGGAAAGGAGAGGAGCGGAGCGGAGACATGCCAATATTAACCAATGGAAACGCATAAAATCTCCGCTCCGCTTCAGTGGTCAGGGATTTGCGATCGAGTTTAAATATTCATACAAGATTGGAAAACGGAGCGGGAAAGCGGAAAATCCCGGGCTCCCGCTCAAATTACTTATCGCGTGAACCTACTAACTAGCTCTTCTCAATCCGCAACTCCGCATCAATGGACAGACACAATCCATTATCATGTGGTGGGGCAAGACTCGGGAGAGAAGCCGCGGGAAACTGCTAGTTATTAAATAGAGCCATAAACTCACCGCCTCCGCCTTATCCTTGATGATCTTCTTCTTGTCCTGAATCTTCTTCAGCCGGTAGAACTCCTCACGCTCCAGCTCGTCCAACTCCGAGATGATGTACGCCAGAGTACGCTCCAATCGAGGAATGATTACTGGAATACATTTAGAGCTCGTTACTCCAGCGCCCAATTTCCAACAAACTATCCAACCCACCCCCACTCTCATTAACAGAATAATAGCATATAACTAGCAGAATAATAATTAGCAGAATAACAAATAAAATTTTGAAAATGATTTTTTAGGATTCTGTACCCAAAGTGTAATTCTAACCAATTACGAATTCTACTCGTATTACTAAGCCTCCAGTCCGCCCGTCCGTCGTTCTATCAGCGGACTGTATCTCATGAACCGTAATAGGTGGACAACTGAAATTTTCACATTGTCTAAAACAACCATGTTACCGTTATAACAACAAACAATAAAAATTAAATTAAAAACGTAAGGGGGGCGGGCCCCCTTACGAGAATCGTGCAACGGAACAGCCCGAAATTATCGCATAGAACAAAACAAGAAAATCGTGAGATTTCGTAATTATTTAGACCTCTTAAGAGTTCTGAGGAAAAACGCGATTCTATTATAGTAGGTAACTTGGACTTTTCCATTTTCATGAAATTGTAAAAATTAATTACGATAATTAAGTAATTACCTACTCGTTTTCATAACAACAAGTCTCGGACTTTTTCTCATCGTCTTTTCAGACCCATTGTAATTAATAGCTTCAGATAATTTAGCTTTAATGATTTTATTGTTAGCAGTTCATTCAATCGCAAGTGAAAATCTTACACCATTCTTCGAACAACATCATAATCAAAATCGTCCATATCCAAACGAAATTGCTTTTTTGGAGTGCTGAACTTAATTTCAGTAGAATGTGTTTCAGTACTGACTTCGTTTAATATATTGTTCAAAGTTCTTCTTGAAATTCCAGTGTTATTTGCCACTCGCTCTTGAACCTTCTTAAAATAACAACTTACATTTTCATCTTAATTTTTTTTAAATCTGTCAGCTTCGGTTACAAAATATTTATAAACATTGTAGATAATTTCGCGTGACTGACCTCGTAAAGGTTTCCCTCTTTTTCCTAAATATGCCATAGTACAACTTTAAATTATTTAAATTTGGGGGTGTTAACAACTCTAAATATATATTTTGAACAACGACTGACAAAACGTCACATAGGTAGTGCGCGACAGAGATAACGCTCTACGAAGCCGAAATTAGCCGATTGTCTCTTTCCAAAGGTCGATGTGCAATATTTATCGCCAGGTACTGTACATACAAACATACATGCACTCGAAAAACATAACCCTCCTTCTTCCGCTGTCGGGTAAATATCGAAGTGACGGCATCGTATTGTGCTGCGAGGTGTCGCGTTACCGTCCGCAGAATCGCCGATGCACGACACCCTTCGACCAAAACCCTTTCTTCCTTGTCCTTCCTTTCCAACTGCTGGGCAAAGAAAGTCCCAAGTCCATTCCAAGAGTAACATAACTCTCTTATTTACAATAAATTGCTCCATCGTTTCGTGTGTAGCCTGGGGCAAGAGAGTTTCTTTATTTTATCTATTATTTTATTTACCCTTTCCCTTTTACAAGTGATGTTTTTAGGGTTAAATAATAAAAACTTTTCTGCTACATTGGTACTTACTTTTGCCTAATCAGTACCTATAGATTAACAAAACAAGATATTTTCTAATCAGGAAGATATGCATTTTCACACATTAAAAATCAATAAAGAAATTCAACCATGTGCATCAAGATTTACAAGTATACCCCAATAACTCAGAACAAAACACAAATCAAGCTTAAAGGATAAAATACAAGATATGCATGTGGTCAAATTATTATTTAAGCCACTCTATCTCTATGATTTTTGGCATCTTTTGTTATCGAGAACAAAATAATAATAGTTTATTTCTTCTGCGGCGGGTCAGACCGGTAGGTGGCCTGGCGACGCGTTGCTACATAGTCTGTATATTTCACATCTGCCAGGCATCCCACGACAGCAAAATTTTTTTTACAACCCAGTCAAGTTTGTTTTCATTCCTTTCCTTTTCCTGCATCACAGACAGTAGCAGCCAAAAATGGAACTTACCGTGCTCAATAGCGTTGACACGCCTGTTGGTGATCTTGATGACCTCATCAAGAGTCACGAAAGACGTCTGCAGGGAGGCCAACTCAACAAGCAGTTTGACAGCACTCTGGAAGTTCTTCTTGAGCTTGGTGAGCTGCTGACCTCCTCGGGCTAGACCAGCCAGCTCGTATGTATCAGTACCATCAGTGTAGGACTCGAAGACTGGTAGTGTCACACCTTGAAACAGAAATTGGATGTTTAAAATCAGGGATCAGTTTTTTTTCTATATTCGCTTTGTGGGTTAAAATTCAGCATACAGATGTCAAATAGGAGAGGGCTGAGTTTTGTTTAAAAAAAAACTTTCAAGTATAAAGTGAGTGTAATGTTACAACATGTCCCAAGTTCAGCAGAGGACCACAATGCTTTTACTATATGGTTTTTTTTTTCATAAGGACCAAATTCTCAAAATAATGGTTTGACAGCTTTAGTTTTCAAAGTTATCTGGCAATTGAAAAGCCAAAGTGAGATCAGAGTAGTATTTTACTAGTGTTTGTAATGAAAGGGAATAAAATCCCCCTTATAAAAATACAAACAAAAGCATAAACTGATTCTATTACAGATCTGAGCAAACTGGTACTTGATGACTCATTGAAATACAATAACTAATATATTTCTGCAATTCACTTTCCCTTATGAAATTACTTTAAATTGACTGATTTATAAACAAATAGATTTTAGCGTACAAACTAAATACAGTGCATATTATTTTATACTACAGTTACTACATTTTAGCTGTTCACCATTATATCAAAGATCAGGATTATCTTGTTTCATAAAACCTTTCCCAAGCTTGAAACCTCCTAGTCATTGCTTCTTCTAGTCCTTCAAACCTAAGCAATAAAGCCTTTTTATTAGGTTCAAGTGAAAAATAACCAGAAAGTACTGTCTTGTTTCCAAATTCAAAAAGGATTGTGTTACCCACCAGCAACATTTTCTTTCTTTGAGCGAATCTTAATCTGAGCCTTGGTAACATTTTGCAGTACCACCTGGTTGAAGTCTCCGGTTGTGAACTTGGCCTCGGCCAGTGAGAATGCTGCTTCTTTCATCACCTCACCCATAAGGGTTTTTGTCTGGAAATGGTATTAAATTCAAATTAGATATTTATTCTTGATGCAAAAGCGAATTAGAACTCTTATTCATTTTCAATAAGATACCTAGGAGGAGATAGTCTTATTGAAAATCAGATGGTTCAGTACAATCCTTTTATCTCAACTAAAATTAAATTATTCCATCTAATAGGTCATCTAATACCTAATCCATACTCAGTCTTGTTTAGTAACACTAATCACATAGGCAGTCAGCAAAAGAAGTGTCAAATCACTCACCTCAATAATTTTGCTCAGAATCAGACGGAACCTCACTTGGAGGGCGTCAGCCTTCTTCTTCAGGAGACCATGGCCTTTCTGTGCACCAGCCAGACGTGCTTTTATCAACATCTGAGCACTGAAACCAGGGCAAAATGTTACATCTTGATCTGGGCGTAAAAGAAACGCAAAAGTTACACATTATAAAATGACTAAACAATACTATTATAAACATAACTTACCCCCGAGAAGGGAAAATCGCTAATCTATCTTTTCCAGACATATTGATTTAGGAAAATATTTGGCGTTTTATCCCGTTTTCAGGACTTTTTTACTTCCAAACCTAAATCACCTGATGACAGAAGACAAGTGATAAAATATTGTCTATGAATGGTCTTGTGATCTCGCTCAATGAAAATGACACCTGGAGTAAATTTTTTTAAACTAAATATTTTATCGACTACTTTAACTATTCCCATTTTTCGTTATTTTACTTACAATACACAAGAAATCTCACAGCAGACTTGCACTAAACTTTAACTTTCTTTTCAAACTCAAATCGTTGCAATCCATAAAAGTACTTTTGGTACATACCCTATAAATTAATGTAGTATTTGGTCGTACATACGACTAATGTCTGTCCGCCTGTCTGTTTGTTACCTTTTGAGTCATAACATAACACATAATTATCCTAACCTCTTGTAGTCGGACAATTACTGGCACCATACTGGTGGGCAGTACTTTACTTCTGTTCCCTTCTAAAATTAATATGAATGTTGCGTGTACCAGTGGCGTATTTAAAGATTTGGTGCGAAAGACAGAAAATCTTTGCCATACGATGATTTTCAAAAGCAGATAAAAACCTTCAGAATAAGACAATGCAGAAAGCAAGAAACAGCAAAATCAGCTCGAAAATGTTAGTTTTTCTCTATAGCAAACAAAAACATAAGTTTCTATGCCAACTTTTTATTTTTATTTTATTTTTATTTGTAATGGGTTTGCTTTTTTCTAGTCTATGTCAGAGATGACAGAGACAAAGTCTACGATGGAGTGAGCCTACCCAGAAGGAGCCTGTTCACTCTAACTTTGAAGAGATTAGGGTTGTAAGCTTTTGGAAACACAGACGCAGGCAGAGAGTTCCACTCCTTTGCTGTGCGCATTATAAAAGACGTTTGAAAACGCTTAGTGCGAATTGGTGGAATAGCCACAAGGTAGGGATGGTAAGATGCAGTGCGTCTGGATGTCCGATGGTAGAAGGGGGTCGTGGAGTTCTTGAGCACACTCACCGAAGTACAATCTGTAGAAGACCGACAAGCAGGCAACCTTACGGCGATGAGCCAAGCTATGTAGCTTGACATCCACCAGTTTTACGTCGCCGTGAGCCTTTTAGCTCTGCGTTCCACCGAGTCCAGCGCGGCAAGCTGCCAATCGGATTGACACATCACAACTTACACAACTACACTTCTGCATAAACGACCAATGAGGGCTACCGTTTTTGTACTCACCAGTTGACGCCACTGTCGAGTAAGGTTCAAAACATTTTAGAGTTGTTACTACGCGCATCAGCGTATGTGAACGAATCTAAACGAAAAATAAAAATGAAAAGAATAAGTAAATAAACTCGCGTAAATAGCCAACCAACAGTGAAATTTGACATTTATACCTCACGCCACTTAAGGTGGATGCGCCTGGGTAGCCCGCGAAATTCAAATTTTCTTACGTTTTTTGCAATTTGCAAGACAGTATTATGTTCTATGTTGATTATTTTATTTTTGTATGATTCGCAGGCGTAAGTATTATGTATTTTCAGAATTATAACCATTTAAGTCAGCAATAAAACTCCATAGGGCCAAGAAAACCGAAAGAATTATTATTTCATAATATCTTGACATTATAGGATTATACCGACTTATAGGGTTATTTTATTGATTTGAATGGTTATAATTCTGAAAATACATAAAAAGTGCACGGCGTTGACTATGCCATCTAGTGTCGCATATTCGAAGTTTTAAGGGTCCAGAATATTTGACATTGACGCTTCTGTGCTGCCTCCTGTGGTTCCTGCACGCTCAGTTTAGGGGAACGTGTGCGAAGAAGACTACGTCATCTAGCGTAGCTATTTCGAATTTTCTACTTGAAACATACTTGACAGTGACACTTCTGTGCTGCCACCTATAGTTTCTGCACGAGAAGTCCTTACTTACTAATATCATAGACGAAACTCGAGGTTTTGTGGCGAAGAAAAAACTGTCAAATAAAAACAACAAAACGTCAACAATCTGTCTAAAACAAAACTGAGAAGAAAATGTCATCAAGTGCTGGGAATTTTAATTTTAGTTTATACAAGCTTTTGTGTATTTGTTATGAACACATTCCAGTTTCTCACAATACCGAACATATACAGCGTCGTTATTCCAGCAGGATTCTTATTGGAATCCTTTCAAAGATATAATGGTCGACAAAAGCTCAACAAGTTTGTGTAGGATATGTCTTCAGGATGGAGCCACACTTCCAATATTTGAGAAGTCGGAAAAAGGAGATGATATACATTCAAAACTATCCTTTTGTTTACAATGTGAAAAAGTTTGTACCTGTATTACTGATTAATTTGTGACCCAGAATTGGAACAATATCTAGTTTTTCTAATAGATACTCATACGTTAATTGCAGATAGAGGACATCACAGGATTACCACGTCGTATATGTTCAATGTGCAATAATACATTAGAAACTTTATACAATTTTATTAATAAGTTTAGAGAGTCATGTAAAATATTAGAGAATGGTCTGTTGATTGTGAAAAAGGAAAATTACAGCCATGTTAACAATGACCCGACTGAAATAGAAATAGACATACAAACAATAAAGGCAGAATCTAACGAACACTTTGATGATAGTTTTGATGATTATGAAGACTTGTTGCCTCTAAAACTTAGCCAGACAACAGTTAAAAAAGAGCCCAAAGCCATTAAAAAAGAAAAAAAAACTCAAAAGGTGAAGTCTCGACCCGGCAACAGAACAAACAAAATAGCGTCTTCTATATTAGAAGGAAACTTTGCTTGGAATGGAGATAGATGGTGGTAATAATGATTGATTTATCTGAGCTTTAGGTGCTGTGTAGCCTACAGTCTTGCTATTTGAAAGTTGAATGTGATAATATGAAAAGTATTTTTTTCATGACAAAATATTCTAAAGTTTATTCACCTAAATTTATTTTGAAATTAAAATGTAACAAAAGATATTATTTTTATTTCAGCGTGAAAATTGGCCAAACAACCTTGAAAAAAGTAGTCAGCAATATTATAAAACCAAGACCGCAGACTAAAATCAAATTACCAAATGTTAAGCAAACACCTACAGAGAAACTATGTGACCTTTGTGGAGGTGTATTTAAAAACAATGACAGACTGAATAATCACAAGAAAAAAGTTCATTTTAAGACTTCTGTGAAATGTCCTAAATGTCCACGAATTTGTGCCTCGGACTACTATCTAAAAAGACATATAAAAAGGAAACATGAGGTTCACAGAGAATTCATATGCTCATCTTGTGGCCAGGGCTTTGCTTTCAAAGGAGAGCTGACTAGTCACTTTAGAAATATACATGAAAAGATACCAAAACCTAAGAAGGTTTTTTCATGCAAATTCTGTGAAAAAACATACAAATGTGCAAAGTCTGTGACTGTTCATGAAAGATCTGCTCATACAGGTATAGTATCCTATTTGTTGACTCTCTGAAGACAGATTGTTAAGTCAGAGATTACATTTTAATGTATGTGATTCCAGGTCTAAGGCCAGCAGAGTGCACTGTCTGTAAGACTAGTTTCTATCATGAGGATTACCTAAAGGAACACATGAGATTGCACACAGGAGAGACACCATTCAAATGTCCTATTTGTGGACGAGGGTATGCCCAGAGAGGGAACATGAAGAGTCACCTCCGCATCCACAGGATATCTGAAGTTGATGCTATTACATTGAGCAAAATCAGACCGAACTACCTAAAACTTTTGAAAGTGTGAGACCATTTATTTTGAATTCATAATTATTTTAATTCAAAATTTGTATCTTGAAAAATTCTATAGTTGAGTGGCAATGTATCTTGTTGCCACACAACTATAGAATTTAGTATTATGTATTCTAAGTTGATTTTTAAGTAACTTTGTAAAAAAGGCCCTAACCAAAGTACTAGTTGCAATGTAATTTGAACTTTGTGTTTTTTAGAATAGAGTTTGTTGTTGCAAATTTTAATACAAATCTTGAATTTTGAATTCGAATAATTAAATGTAACTACATAGTTGTCAAAGATATTATTTTGTTAAGAGATTCTGGAAAGAAGACTTTTATTTACTTATAGGTACTGTGTCCATTTCGTCAATTTGTATCTGAGCTTATTGTGTGGATTGTGTCAGAGTCTATGGGAAGATGTTGTCTTAAGTCACGGACAACTGAATTCGACTAATTATATAAAGCTGAAGAGTTTGTTTGCTTGAACGCGCTAATCTCAGGAACTTCTGGTCTGGTTTAAAAATTCTTTCAGTGTTTGATAGCCCATTTATCGAGGTAGGCTATAAGCTATATATCATCACGCTAAGACCAATAGGAGCGGAGCACTAATGCAAATTGTGACGCAGACGAAGTAGCGCGGGTCAACTAGTTATTATAATTTATGTTATACATGTATCTATTTACTGAACCAGGAGAACCAATGTACTGATATTATTGTGCACATTAACATGACCAAATTAATTAATTTCATGTCTATTTTTACACTAGTTAAATTTGATTGTTAATTTTGGGCTGAGCACTGCAGTTTATGGCAATATCGACTAAATAAATAGAGCTCAAACTCTATTAATGAACAGAGTGCTTGAGTGTGGCCTAAGCACCACACTGAAACTCCAGTTGAACTTCAAGCAGTTGATTGTTTTAAATTGAAGGCAGTAGTCCAAGGAAATGCAGCATTTATGCTAATTTGTTATTTACTCAACATGTTGACTATCAAACTTCTATTTTATAGTTTGTAGGTAGGTAATAAATATCTGACCTTTTTCATACAAATGTTATCGATTTAGAGAATGAGCCACTACTAAAAATTTTAATATGAGGATGGTTATATTTTTTTGTTTGTCGTTCGAAATAGTTTATTAAATATTTGTTAAGGGCGCTATTACAAAATCCGAGCGTTTGAAGCACTGCATACAACATCATCATCTGCCTAGCCTTTCCCCAACTATATTGGGGTCGACTTCCAGTCAAACCGGATTCAGTTGAATACCTGTGTTTTACATGGAGCGGCTGCCTACCAGGCCTCCACAACCCATTAAAAGGGTAACACAGTACTTCTTGGCAAGACTGGAGTCAGATTTACTGGCTTCTGACAATCCGTAACGACTGCCAAAGATCTACAAATGACGGCCGGGACCAACGGCTTAACGTGCTTTCCGAGGTACTGAGGAAACTCGGTATGTTAAGATGGTCACCCATCCACAGACCAACTTTGGCAAGCGTTGCTTAACCTTCAAGATCGACCCGTGCGGCTTTTATTATTTAGTCACGAGCTCCATACAACAATTGTTTAAAAATATTATTTTACATTTAAATAGACAAATTTATTTTTTCAAGTAAGCTAACCTTAGTTATTATTTTCATAGATAAAAAATATAATTTCGGACGGCAAATTGTCAGTGACTCTGTTTTACGGAATTATTTTTAGTGTATTACTGTGTGAAACATAATAAATTGAATAAAGCATTCCAAAGTAGAAGATACAGTTGTACCATAAACATTTTTATTAATGAATGAACTATTATATTTTTCATGTAACAAAGCAACAAAAGATGCCTAATGTAAAATTTTATGAAACACTCTTTGCAGAGACGAGGGTTTTTACTAATTCATATAAACAAATTGAATTATTTATTTAAAGCACTCCCAAGAAAAAAAATGAAACGTTCTTGCCGTATTTTTTATATCTAAACCATAATCACACAGTAAAACTCGAGTGAAACGCTGAAACCCAAGAAAAATTGTAATAGCTCTCGTTAACAGCTAATAAATGTTGCACCTAAGTTTTATTGATAGTCTATCTTAAGATCTAACTTTTAAATAGAAGTAGAATATTATTTACAAGTTGTTTGCATTATTTCAAATGGTGAAACCATTCCTAATATTTAAAAATAAAATTGTTAAGACTTTTAATAATGTTTCTACTTTAAAAATACATTTTATATTAGAATAAGTGCAATGACTTGCAATGGGGTTGTTTTGTTAAATAGAAAGTAAATGGAAGAAAAGTCTGTTTTCAATTTCTTGAAAATATAATTAATATTACTATGTTTTGTTTTATTTTTATACAACCAACACAAATCATAAATATTTCTCTTTTAACAACAATCGTTAATTAAATGACCTGGTGATATCGCACGGTGCCACTTCTGGTCCTGTCTGATAATCTGAAAAAGAAATAACATTTAGTTGAATTAATGCGATTGCCACCGCGTCAAAAACAAACGACGCAAGGAGGAAGGGAGCGTTGTTTGCCAATGCTGAGGGTCGTCACCTCTACGAATGATTTTCTCGTGGATTAATATTTTGCCACCTTGTTGTCGTCTTCGGCGATGTGGATGGCATCCACAACCAAATATGTTTTTGATATATATGCGAATGCATCGCACTGTTATGTAGCGTGGAACGTACCTGATTCTGACTAACGTAAGTATGAAAAAAAAAATTGGTCTAAATTCTTGAATAACTTCAATTCTGTTTATTTTAAAATTATGAAAAAAAAAATATGATTAAAACCCTCACAGTAAGCCCTTTCATTTGATACGTCACACGTCACACGATGCAGTTTGAAAATACTTTTTCACATCCCATACTCAAAATTTATTTATTTACGTAACGCGTTCGTGTTTGGGTCACAGAAGCAGGGAGCATTTCGGTTACCCATTGAAAGGGTTTTCGATAGGGTTTTCCTAAGCAGTTAATCAAAATCCCAAACGATGTGGGTAACCCTTTCGAATGGGTTATCTTAATGAAGGGTTACCCCCTTTCAGTGGGTTTCAGGTATAGAAACCATTCAATGGGTTATCATAATGATCGCGCAACTTTGATCAATGGGTTTCAAGTACTAAACTCATTCAATGGGATATCATCGTGATAAACCCATACGATGCGGATTACCCTTTTGAACAGCTTAATTTAAGTCGTTCTTAAGAGCGTGTAATCGTTTCAGGACGAAAATTGCATGTTTTCGATTTTTTTTTCAATAGCAAATAGCAATATCGTTATGATATGAGTCTTGATTTAGTGCACTACACAGTAAAAATATATTTCTTAATGGCGGTTTTATAAAGCGAAGACAATCCCTTCACAGCGTTTTGCAAAAACGACTTCAGAGTAATCTTTATACAGAGTTGTTACGACAGAGGGGCATTAAATTAAACTACGTATACTATACGTGTTCAGTATTAATTCGATACGGTACAAAAACAAAAAGCGCCATAAATGAGAAAATATTTTTTTCAAACAAACTAAATAGCTTGCAAATCCGAATAAAACGCAACCACCTTTGTAAAAAAATGACACTGACCTTAGATACCGCTAGGTAACAAAGCGGCAACGTCGGCGTCGCGCGCGCCTTGGAGCGCGGTGTGCCGGTGTGCGGTATCTCGTGTGCTCGGCGGGGGCCGGGCCGGGGTGGCGGCCGGCGACTTAGGCCTCCGCTCGCACTGGCTTTTATGTTAGGTAACGTTTCGAAGTACGCGCACAAAAACAAACACACTAAATTTTTAAATTTTTGATGTGTCCTGTGATTGTGTGTGTGAATATTGTTATTTATTTTTCTAATTAGATCACTGTCCGTCGCTAAGCACTTTAATTTGTGAAATGCTAAAATAATCCTATTTTTTAACTCATCAATTGTATTTACCTCTGAGGCATACACTTCAACCTTAATGTAACCCCACAAAATGAAATCCATGGGAGTGAGGTCCGGAGATACTAATACTAAATAATAATAATCCCAAGTTACGTGTCCTATCACCATAAAAAACAGTCAATCACAAAAAAAAAACACTAATACTAAATAATAATAATCCCAAGTTACGTGTCCTCTCACAATAACAAAATAAAATTACAATTGTTTGCGCGCGAATTTCACAAACCGTACGTTCCGAAAAACAAGCGTCGGCGCACTGAGGGACTTACCGATCGCAAAAAACAAGGATGCAACAAACTGACCTATCTCTATTTCTTTCGCTCGCTTTATGTTAGTCGCTTTCGTAGTGAAAGTGCAAGTGTGTGTGTATTGATTGCTTCCTTGTTTGCATTGCCAATTTTTAGTGAATGTCCTTCGACATGCGTCAGAGCGGCAACAACGCATCGTAGATTTATCGTTGTAAGGTGCATGACCTATGCTTAGACGATAATCAGCTGTTAGAAAAGATACATCGTGTTCAAACCGTGCAAAAACTTTAAAAATCATTTGCGACTAAACTACTGCTCCTAATTAATTTATTTTTGGTACAGAGCTTGAAAATGGTACCTAGTATAGGCAGTTTAAAGGAAAGCCCCTCTGTCGTATCAACGTTGTATAAACAACCGTATTCAAACAGTAATCCAATCCAACCCATGAATATCGCTCTTTATTTTATGTGTTATTCCAACAAAATTTAAACAGTCTTAAAGTGCAATACAGCCAAAATCATGAAAATATTGCTATAAGATACTGAAAATCAATATTAAAAAATCGGAAAATTAGATCACTCAAACAATTTTTTTTCACTGTTACTTGAAAATAAAGGTACCGAATGCTCTTTTAGAAAAGGGACAAAAGATATAGATCTCGTGTGAGTAAAAGAGACACATATATTTATAGTCGATAGTTGGCTGTTCACACTGCCGGCGAGCCGGCTCTTAGCACCAGTAACTCGCAGGAGGAACAATAGATATCAAAGATTGTACTCGCTCAGAGACACTCGCTCGGCGATGCTCGCTTGGTGGTCAGAACTCACCAACCATCGCACAAACGGGTATTTGCATTATCTAGCTGGCCAAAATAACAATTTTCAGAATTATGCTCAGGTAAAAAAAATGGGTTCCTGGGAAGCCAGGGAGTTGGGCAACTCAACCCCACAGTTTTTATTTCACTGAACCCAAATTACAGAGGATAAGGTCAATCGGAACTCAGATATTGCTCAAGGTGGTTGTTAGTTTTCGAAAATTCTGCTCTAAAACTCACATTTTAACTGTTTGTTTTTTAATGTTGTGTTGTGGATAAATTAATTTTAGCTATGGATTCTCAAACTACTGGTACGTGAGTTATTTTACACGTTCAAAACATTTCGCTTTAATATCGCATTACATTATTTTTCGCCATTTTAGAAAATAGTTTTAATTCCTTCATTTTTCGTGTGAAAGATGTTTTAGGAGACTTTTTGTTTTAGTGCCCGGCATTGCCCGGCTATGATTCTTATATTTTCTTAAAATTTACATTATATTAATTAAAAAGTAAAAATTGGTTCCAACTAATTTATACTCCGCCTTCTGGAGCGATTTTATATCTCTAGCTCGAAAATGTGAAAAATATAATTTAATATTAATTTAGTTATCATTATTTCAGGACCTTCTGAAAGTAGTATAATGACTCGCAAATAAGTCTTTGTCTTGATGAGATCACAAAATGATCTTAATTTTATCGGTCCATTAGAATTTGTTGAAAATTACTTGATTTCACTTAAACGTTATTTATTCTAAAGAACAGAAATGAAGAATCGATGTGTAGCAGCGAAATATAGAACTGATCTGTTTTTAAAAACCAATGAAAAGTGGTTAAGTAGAGGGTTTGAACTACCTCAAATACCGACAGGTGCGGGTAGACCTAATAAACTTTTCGAAGAAAAAGACGTTAAACTGAGAACCTACGTTTGTCTGATAGTCTTGGAAAATAATCTATGCTGCGCAAGAGTTGAGAGCCTAGGAATGGAGTCTTGAATGCATTCTGTCCCTTTTATTTTTATTCAAAGTTAATCGTCAATTGTGATAGTTACTTACTTATTTTTAAATATTATTTTGTGTTATATAACAAATTTTGTAAGCAAAGTTTTTTTTTTTCGAACACATTCTTTTGTTCCTACAGCCGTATTTGGTATACCCCTATAATTTATTGCCCGAGTTATAGGGCATAAATGGAAATTAGCAGTGACGGTGCACTTGAATTTAAGGTTTTGTGACTTACTGAGCCATTTCCAAATGATTAAGAGGAAAAAATAATTTTGGCCAACTAGATTACACAAATACCCGTGTTTGTGCAGCGGTAATTTCTACCTATAGTCTACCTACAGATTACGAGCAGTTCTCACTCTATATATAGGCGTCGATTTGAAATAGCGTCAAGGGAGCATTTTAAGAACTTCATTGAAACCACAGAGAATAATATTCTTAAAAATGTAAAATACTTGTGGAGTTACATCTAATCGTAAGGGCAATTGCTGGTATTCCGTCTACAATCGCTTTCCGAGATCAAAAGCCAATGATGATCTAGTGGCAATCTGCAATGTTTGAAATTTTTTTTTGTTTCGGTTTATGAGTCCTCCACTTTAAATTTAGATACATGGTCGCCCCCAGAAGAAAGTAATAAACATCTTGCTCATATCACAAACATTAAGTTTATTACCTCACAACAGATCCTTAATTCTTTAAAAGTTAAGATCCCTCCAAAGGTCCCGGACCAGATAACCTTCCTCCTTATTTCTTAAAAAAAAACTGCGGAGAGTGTTTGCATACCTCTCCATATTATATTCAATAGGTGTTTGTTGGTACCCCGGTATACAAGATGTTGATTTGCATCCTAGTCAAATTCAAGGACGTAATTATGCTAATGATTCTCGACCCAAATCAACAATAAAATGGGTAGGTATTTTTTTTTTCTTATGGAAATCCGTAAGTGTGAACCAGCCGTATTTAAACGCGGCCCGTCTGTTACTAGCCCTATAACCGCGCTTTCACACACAAACAAACGCAAACAATAGGTACATACAAAACGCATACGCAAACGATCATTCGATAAATTCTCCAATCATGGTGAGGGTACTCTCCCGCGCAAGCTCCTAGCCACTCCCCCGCGGCCCCGGAACTAACAGTGTGTTTGATGTCGCCGAAGCGTGCGTGTGCTTTGCGAATTCCGCTTCTCGGTACATCGTTGAGACGTAGGTACAAAGTGCAAGATGACAATTATTCAAACGTCGAGTAGGTAGAGATGGTCCGCCTGTATGTCATCAGTGGAAACAGCCTACGTGGAGCAATCCGGATGTTCACGGAAATGTTTCCCGATCGGAAACCCCCATCACAGAGCGTCATGCTGGCTGCTACGCAGAGACTGCGGGATCAGAGACTGATGGATCGTAGGACAGGCCTGCAAGGCCATCCTGGAATACTTCCAGCGGGACACCACGGGCAAGCACGCGGGAGGTTGGTCAACACTTTGGAGTGCACAGTGTTTCGCCTACTGAAGCGTGAACTGCAACACCCGTTCCGCAAGTACGCGAGTACTTGACCGAAAGTTTTGGTGACCTATGGATCGGTTGCGGAGGACCTGTGGCCTGGACTCCGCGTTCTCCGGACCTGACGCCTCTAGAATTTTATTTGTGGGGAGACGTTAAAAGGTTAGTTTACACGGAGGAAGTGACAAGTGTAACAGAATAACGTGCAAGAATCATTAGTGCTTTCGGCACTTCAAAAACGAATGTGTTAGTGTTACGTAAGCTGAAGGAATACCAGCTACGTCGGGTGGTACCTCCGGGTGGGTAACTTAAGTAGGTAAATTATTTATTTGTACATTTTGTAAATACGTTGTTAGCTTAATCAATTTTATTAGTGTAAATGAGTTGATTTAAAATTTTTAACTATCACCACGTACTTACACTTAACTAGCACGTCTTTCCATTTCCGTTAAACGTAGAAAACCATTTTTAGACTTAGTAGATTGGTACATCAACTAAGGTAGGTATTAAGTAGGAAGGAAAATTTCAAATCAACCAATTTAACCCACAAATAAAACAAAATCACTACGAAAACTTTAGGTTGAAGGATAAAACAAAACTAACATTTTCCTCTATACGTTCGGCCTATGTTTACGTCAAACTCCGTCGCTCTTCCGGGCGTCCGCTTATTGCAAGCGTAATATGACGCGCCGCACAAAAAACCTTATCTCTCCACTTACAAAGCAGCTATTTACACACTTGAAACTGTTATGGGTTCTTAGATAACGACTTTAAAATATACAATGTAAACAAAAATCTGATTACAACTCGAAATATAAACATTTTGTATTGATACGAGAGAACTTGCTGAAAGCAGTTTTGCTGTTGAATTATGTTGATTTCTGACAAAACTGTTGCATCAATTTACATGAAATTTTAAGATTTAAGACATAAAAAGACAAATAATCTAATGATAATGTTCGTTTTACGAGATCTGTAATCGATTTATGCAATATTCAAGCTCAAACTTTATAGTACGTGGTGACGTCATTTTGATTTACGTAATGCATATTTTTGTAAACAATCATCAGGAATATTTCAATAAGAATTGTTTTTAGATTACTAGCCATATTATTCATCAACTCATGTTTAACTGTATATTGTTAAAATATGCCACCATAATTATGAAATATTAAATTACTTACGTACGGGAAGAAATCGGGTAACTAGTATTTGTTTCGTAATATTCACCCGGTAATTTAGACTTTTGACATTGAATATTAGTTGAACAAGAACAAAGTAAATTATGAATTTCTGTCAATAATTGGCTTACTTTCCACAGTAAACACGTAAAAATCGAAAATTCAAACGCACAAGTGAAACAAATGTTTGGGTCGAATTGACATTCGTATTTTAAACTTGTCAAGCATATTTTTTTTCCGACAGTGTCCACAGATAAATATTATACTTATACCATAGAGTTCAATCGTAGAGAAACGAAAAAAAAAAACTGTAAAATTGTTAAAAATAATCGCAAGCAAGTTCAAGTAGATGCTGTTTATACAGACTTTCAGAAAGCTTTCGACAAGGTAAACCATGAGTTACTGCTTACAAAAATAGCATGTAACCGTATTTGCGGTGACTTACTTCCCTGGTTCTCGTTTTACATTTTAAATAGAACCCAAAAAGTAGTTATCAAAGGGTTCCACTCTTCTACTGTAAATGCGACTTCTGGCGTACTGCAAGAATCGATTTTAGGGCCCCCTCTTGTTCATTTTGTTTATTAATGACATCAATAATTGTTTCAAACCTTCTAAATTCTTATTATATGCTGACGACTTGAAAATATTCAAGTCGATTAAGAACCATACGGATTGTCAACAATTACAAGAAGAACTCAACCGCTTTTCAGCTTATTGTGATAAAATAAACTGCATCTTAACATTTCCAAGTGTTCTACGATTACATTCACAAAAAATAAAAATAAAATTACTTACAATTAGGATTTAAATAAGATATACTTTGCAAGAGTCCTCTCCTTGAGAAACCTGGGCGTACTGCTCGACGAAAAATTACACCTTGATCAACACATAAATAACATAATCAGCAGTGCGCACCGTATGTATGGATTTGTACTGAGATGACAGAAAGACAAAAATGTACATGTTGTACATGTACATTTCTGTCTTTATGCTTAAATGTAAAAATTGGCTAAAAAACTAAGGCATTTGCTTTGTTTTATTGTTTTGTGTTGTTTTTTTTATGTTTTGTTTTATGGTTTATTATATGGCATACTATTTATTTATTTATTTTCCACTAATACTACTACTTACTAAAATCCGAACGCCTCGATAATCCGGGAAGGGTCTTGATTTTGCCATTACAGATTATCGAGGCCCTACTGTATTTCCACCATATTATGCTAATATTCGGATTTACACATAATATATCTAGGTTCCTACGTCTATTAAAACACACACAGCGTAAACGGCATGTTTTATATTGTTTTGTCTGCATTATAAACAACAATATTTCCAAAACTGTTTCCGTAAAAACATAGCCGATAATATCAAGTTACAAATTATTGAAATTATGGAACAAAATTAGAAAAACATTAAGTTTACCCGGCGGGTATGGCGATACAGGTCAGCAGATTGGGATGGCATGCGTTCTTTCTTCGCATGTTATCCTTGGCAGCCTACTTGCTTTTCTTCGACTGATGCTTGGTCGTGCACGGACGACGAATGGCTACATTCCGTTCTCTGACATAACAAATTTCTGGCGAAGCTTGTCCATGGTTTGGTGCCGAATGCAATCGCGCTGATGAGCTTAAGCATGCGGCGTCTAGGTACGCCGCATGCTTAAGCTCATGGGTCAACACTCGTACGCGCAAAGCAAATGACGTGAGTCAGAAGAAGAGAGCCTTCAACAGGGCTGCCAAGTCCTGCAAGAAGGCGTTGCGAAGGGCTCAGTTTGACCACATTGACCGAATAGGGAACAAACTTGCTTCATACCCAGCAGATAGTAAGGCTTTTTGGTCCCTGGCTAAGTCGGTTGAATCGAACTTCTGCCGCCCCTTACTACCACCACTGCTGAGACCCGACGGGACGCTGATCCACTTCGCTGAGGAGAAAGCGAACTTGTTTGCTTCTTTGTTCGCGGAATCTTCACGTCTGGATCCTGGTGGCGCGGTGCTTCTCCTGATGTATGCGAGTCGAGTAGGTCGAACATTCGCATTCATCAGAAGGACGTCCGTAGGGCACTGCGTAATTTATTTGGCCGCAGTTTGGGCTTTGTACTCGATGGTGACGCCGAAGTTGAGACTGTATGTCAACTCCATTCCTATTAGCTCGAGCCGATCAGTTACAGGAACAGATGCACCCCGAAAAGTAGGAGTTTGGTCAAAACGACTCCTTTTTGCAGTAAAATGACACGCATGTGTTTTGATGGCGTTAAAAGTGGCCAGATTGTCATCACCCCACTGGGTGACAACAAAGTCAATATCGTCCGCTCTACCATGGCCTCTCTTAAAGAACGGACTTCAATCCCGCTGGATGGTGCGCTGGATAAGTATCTCTCTGAAACCGTACTGTCGTCTGCGTACCCAACAAGACCAGGCTGAAGTAGGTCATTGATGTGCAGCTGGAAAAGAGTTGCGAGAGAACAGATCCCTGAGGAACTCCGGCATCAACAGCCATGAGGTCAGAGGAGCAGCCGTCAACGACTACTCGGATCGACCGTTCACTTAAGAAGTCTGATATCCAGCTACAAAAACCAGCTGGGATGCCATAAGCAGGAAGCTTGCTGAGAAGACCTGCGTGTCAGACCCTATCAAAAGCCTTCGAGATATCGAGCGACACGGCAAGTGCTTCGCCGTATTTCGATGGCTTCGCCCCAGCAGTGCCTGATATACAAAAGATCGCCAGTTGACCGTCCCCGGCAAAAGCCGTGTTAACGGTCACTGAGGAGATCATTGTCTTCAAGGTAGGTCCGATTTCTTCGCTAATTGTGGACTGACGCAGTACGCAGCCGTGTGTGTGAGTGGATAGATAGCTATTGCTGTATTCTTGTCTTTCATTCATAACGACTCGATACGAAGGCATGTAATTTTATTAGTAAAATTAGGTACCTACCTATGATCATTATTGGCTTTAATTTTATCAGACTTTCAAAAAAGGAGAAGTTCTCAATTCGACGGTTTTTTTTTATTTATGTACACCGATTACTAGGTTTCTGATCCGATTTCTATTTATCTATGCAAAGCACAAGTCCGAGTCTGCATAGAGCATTGTAGCCACCTTCGGGATGGCTCAGCTAAGTATTAGCTTGTCGCGCTTGACTCGGTGAAACGCAGAGCTAAGAGGCTCATCGGTGTAGTAAAACTGATGGATGCCAAGCTACATAGCTTGGCTCATCGCCGTAAGGTTGCCTGCTTGTCGGTCTTCTACAGATTGTACTTCGGTGAGTGTGACTTAGAACTCCACGACCTCATCTCACCGGCCCCCTACTACTATCCGACTACATTCACAACTCATCAACACAACATTCCGCACTGCATTACAGCAACCCTACCTTGTTACTATTCCACCAATTCGCACTAAGCGTTTTCAAACGTCTTTTATAATTCGCACAGCAAAGGAGTGGAACTCTCTGTCTGTGTCTGTGTCCAAACGCTTACAACCCTAATCTGTTCAAAGTTAGAGTGAACAGACTCCTTCCGGGTAAGCTCGCTCCATCGTAGACTTTGTCTCTGTCATCTCTGACATAGACTAGAGTCAAGATTAAAACCATCACAACATGTGTGATTGTATTACATGAGTACAATCACGTGTTAAAATATCGGTCATTAATTACCAGTCACCCTATATATGCGACTCGGACTCGTGTGCAAAGGGTTCCGAACTAATTTCATTTTATAAAATGTTATTTTTACATCACTGACTTTTTATAGGTTTTCCTTTAATCTTTAGATAATTTGCATTTCTTTTTTAAGAATTAGGCTCAGGAGTTTTAGAGATAAGGGGTGGGGGGGATTAGTAATTTTTGGTCTCATTTCTTGAATAACTTCAAAACTATTTATTGTAAAATTTTAAATTAAAATACCCGCATAGTAAGGCCTTTCATTTGATATGTTACACCATACAGTTTGAATAACTTTCTTTTTATTTCTAGTTATAACCCGTAGTTATATTTCTATATAATCTATCCAGTAGATCCGGAGAAAATTGATTGTGACAGACCGACAGGCAGACAGACGAACAGACAGATACCCGAGTAATCCTAAAACGGTTCCGTTTTTATACGATGTTCGGAATCCTAAAAAAAAAATATTCAGCTGAACACTGAACCTCCTCCCATTTGAAGAAGTCGGTTAAAATACATTCAGCCGAACATAGAACCACCTCCTTTTTGAAGAAATCGAGTAATCTATACATACTCGTATAATGAAATAGTCAATCTTGAGGTGTATGTTTCCAATTGGAGCGAAAACTACGAGTACTAAACAGATTTTTTTTTATTTTGCATAGATGATCCTTATATGTAAGTACGGTAAGGTTGTAGGCTATACAGAGTTGATACGACAGAGAGGCATTAAATGACAAACTGTACAGCAGTTTGGCAGAAGATATGTGTATTTTTTTCTATGTTACTTTTCTGGAATAAATAAAATAAATTACACTACGTATACTAAGTGTACGTGTTTAGTATTAATTCGATAAGGTATAAAAATAAAAAGCGCCTAAAATGAGAAAATATTTTTTTTCAAACACACTAAATAGCTTACAAATCAGAATAAAACGCAACCACCCTTTGTAAATAAATGTGACTGACCTTAGATACCTAGGTAACACAGTGGCAACGTCGCGCGCGCGCCGGAGTGCGGTGTGTGTTATCTAGTGCCGAGGCGGAGGCCGGGGCGGTGGGGCGGCCGGCGGCTTAGGGTCAAGTCACACCGAGATGGCAGCGAAGCGGCGAGCAGTTTCAGTGTCATATAATTTTAAACTTTATCTTCATTACTATAACACATATTATCGCGGGAGTCGTCGGAATGCTCGCGGCGCCGCGGGCGGCCGCGCGACCGTTTCAAGTTTCTCAAGCGATCAAGCGATAATATGTGTTACTGTGATAAGGATTAAGTTTAAAATTATATGACACTGAACCTGCTCGCCGCTTCGCTGCCATCTCGGTGTGACTTGAGCCTTAGGCCTCCGCTCGCGCTGCCTTCTTTTGTGTTTGTTTTTGTGCGCGTACTTGCGCAAAAAAACAAACACTAAATTTTAAAATACTCGATGTGTCCTTCATTCACATTAATGCACAAATTATACCGACGGAGAATATTGTTATTTTTTTTTTTTATTAAATCACTGCCCTTCACCAAGCACTTTAATTTGTGGGCAATTGCGGCTGTCACCATACTTTTCTCTGTACGTTCACAGAGCTAACGCTGCGTTTCCGTAAATTAATATCATGTCAGTGTATTCTGACGCCGTGTAAGTTATACGAGGCATCAACAGAGCAGACAACCAAAGTTTAATTACGTGTCCTACCACCATATAAACAGTCAATCATAAAAAAAACACTAATACTAATTAATAATCATCCCAAGTTACGTGTCACAATAAAAAAAATAAAAGCCCCTCTGTCGTATCAACTTTGTGTATTATTACGCTATGTGCTATGGAGGATAAGCAATATTCAAAAATGACTGTTTTGAATGTATCTCGCCTATACACGCGACTAACTAAACGACTTCTTTCTCAGCTCAAGTAGAGATACCCTCCGAATAACAATGGGTCTAATTGCGGTTCATTGCCCCCTAAAAAACATCTTTTCAACATGGCCGCTGCAGACAGCCCAATTAGCAGAGGTTGCTTCGAATCCAGGAATCTGTTTCCCACATCATCCAAAAAGTAATGCCAAGGCTGCCCGACGTGCAGCTCAAAAGCTGGAAAAAAATGCTCGGAAAGGCGAGGTCGCTCCACCAAACCTGTGAAGCACCCAGGAGGCATCTATGTTTTTGACCTGAGCAAGGCTGGCTAACTTAGTCAGGAATGACTAACAATGGGAGTCTAACATGGTGCGGATAGCGAAGTCTCTACTCTACTCTTTTCGTTGCAGGGGTAGACTTCTCTTCTGGTTGGTTTTCCCATGACCAACTTTATGTAGCTCTATCGAACGTTAGCAACCCTTTTTATATTATTTTAAGGAACGGAAATCATCAATTGACTCCTCCGGCTCTAGGTGGAGCAGAATGGAAAGTCAGTCTCTTACTTAATAAAACCCATCCGTGTTCCTTCTAATGCCTTTTGAGATACAGGGCCTGATGACTCTTTCGAACAAATTCCGCAACGTGTTAACCACCCTTTTTTTTTAAGCATGGGAAATCATCAAATGACTCCTTCCGCTCTGGGCGAGGCGGAAGGGAGTGTCACTCTTGCTGACTAAAACCCATCCGTGCTCCTCCTAATGCCCTTTGCGTACCAGGGCTGCGGCGTCACTTTCGAACGGATTCCGCACCCCGGCAGGCACTGGCCCTAGCGGGCCCCGTCTCCCATGCTGACAGCTCCTTGAGGCGCGCGTGGAACACAGCGCGCCGCCGACCCGGGCCTGGTTCTGATCGGACGGCGAGCCACCCAATGCTCGCCAACCGCATGCCCGCGCCTACGGTGGCCGGAAATCGCCCTGCGACTCCCTACGCCTGGGGCGTCTTCTTCTGTTGCGGCGGCTGGGTCGTGAGGTTTCCCTCTCTCTCACACGTTCGGCACCCTCCTTCGCTAGCATTACTGTTTCACAGAAGGAGGTGACCGCTTCCCATGCCTCTTCGCTCTGGACCATAGATTGTACTAGGGCCGGTCGCGAGAGGTCGCCGCCGCCGATCGCCTCAACAAGGACCCGGCGGTTCTCTGCCCAAGCAGGGCAGACCTCCACCGTATGCTCCACCGTGTCCTGTGTTAACCACCCTAGCAACTTTCTTTGACATCATGCGTAGAGAAGCGTTATCATTTAAACGTTTCTCATTACGACGAATTACTAGGGCATTTGGAACAGAAGAGGTGAAACTGCCAGTGCCTTGTATAATACTCTTCCAAATTCCTAAATCTAAGGGGAGTCAAGCAATGCTAGATTTTATTGATTGTTCGTATATATCTTATCTTAGAGATAAGATATATACTAGCAACAACATTTTACTTTCCGACTTAGTCACGAACGAAATCGCGGGCAACAGCTAGTAACACTAAAATTGTCACGCGCATATATCTGCCGACCGGTTTGCAGACAGCTCGGTCGAGCGCATTCTGCGCTATATGGAATACGCGCTCTAAGGGCTACACTTATAAATCCCTTAAAAACGTTAACAGCGGAATATACTGACTTGGAGCAATGTAATATAATCTCTCGATGTTGGGCATACGTTGCAAAATGGGCCGCGGCGGCGCAGGCGCTTTTGTGTCCAGGTGGCCCAGAAAGGCCACTTTTTCAAAGTCAGAAAGCAAATCACGCTACCCGTCACTGTTAAACTTTCCCAATCAATCTTGAACCTAAAGCACTAGCGATAAAGATGGAAATTAAAGGTCATTGGGCAGTAACCAAAATTATTTTAAACTAAGGGGAATAATATGACCTTTCATTGCATATAATTATTTAATTAAAAGTCGATGGAGAAGTACAGGATCGTTTAACAAAAATAAAAAGCAAACAGTTTTAATTCATATTCTAAAGGCATAAAAAGAATTTCGATACCATACAGCATGGTGCACGGATGAGCCAAAGTCCAGACACATCTATACGCTGTGTCTTTCGCACATTAGACAGGTAGAACAAGTTTCGTTGCGCTCGCACAAAAAGGCGTCAGGTGAACGGAATTACGGCCAAACTCCTGAAGGCGGGTGGAAAACCTTAAAGCCCTTCAGGAACTGTTCAATTCCGACATACTCGAGGGTAAACCGCGACAGGCATGGAGCAGAGGTGTGGTGGTACTCTCCTTTAAGAATGGCGACAATGCCCTGCTTAAGAATTACAGACCTATCTCACTTCTGAGCCATGTCTACAAGCTGTTTCCCGTAGTTATCACGAACCATCGCGCGTGCAAGTTTGACGAATTCCAGCCGAAAAAGACGCATTCCGAAAAAGCTTCAGAACCGTGAACCAAATTCCTACGCTGCGGCAGTTTATATAGAAGACCGAAGAATATAATCTGCCTCTCTACTTAGCGTTTGTGAAATACGAGAAAGCCTTCGATTCGATCGAGACTTGGGCTGTGCTACAGTCTCTCCAACGGTGCCAGATTGACTATCGGTACACTGAGGTGCTGAAATGTTTGTACAAAAACGCCACCTTGTCAATCCTGGACAAAACCAAGATCATGGTAAATACTTATGTAGCACCCAGTCCCGATCGGAGTCTCTACACTCGAAGTTGTATACGAGTACGTCTACCTGGGACAAATGGTCCAGTTAGGGAGGGCTAACTTCGAGAAAGAGGTCAACCGTCGAATCCGACTCAGCTGGGCAGCGTTCAGGAAGTTGCGTGGTATCTTCTCGTCCCACATACCAGTGTCTAAAGACCAGTGCGTGTTACCAGTGACGAATTATGGAACTGAAACGTTGTCACTCACACTAGGCTTGATCAGAAGGCTTAAAGACACTCAAAGGGACATGAAGAGGGCAATGCTTGGAGTTTCCTTGCGTGATCGAATCAGGAATAAAGGTTACCAACATAGCCCGATGGATTGCCAAACTAAAGTGAGCAGGGTTAATTGCAGGCAGAACAGATGGTCGATAGGGCCGAAAAGTTCTGAAGTGGCGATCGCGTACCGAAAGACGCACGCAACGTTGGAAGGCCTCCTACAAGGTCGACCGATGACGGTAACCGATGGATTCGAGACGCACAGGACCGGTTGTTGTGGCGACACTTGGGGAAGGCCTTGTTAAGCAGTGGAAGTCATTTGGCTGATATGATGATGAAGATATTGATCAGAGGGCGAATCCAGTCACGTCATACCCGAATGAAACAGTACTATACATATATTTTGTTAAACCCAACAGAACATGGCAGAAAAAGTATAGAAGATTACCAGAACTGCGCCCATTTCGCTAGCATAGTTTATTATCTATCTTGAGCCAGACGACAGGAAAGAATAGAAGCACCCGCTGCCTTTTACTTGATGTGGATCAAATTGAGGAAGAAATATTTTAAAGAATGTTATTTTTTTATCTTTTCTAAATCTGTTATAACACTTGAATTTCCCGATATTCCCGTGGCTCACATTAATGTGACTGATACCATAGTAAATCAGAGCCATATATCAATTCACTCTGCTATATTTCGTTTGTGTCCGCCATGGGTATGGTTTCCATACTAAGGTGCCCAATGACCTTTGATAGATTGTTGTGTGATTAATAATATTATGATTCTAATATGATTCTTCTAGAGTGGCCTATTAAGCCCCCCTGTTACCGAGAGGTTTGCAAGCAGGGATCTATGATCATTATTGCTCGTATTTGTAGAGTTCATTTTAGCTTTGCTGGCCAGATATCGAAATGACATTATTATGATTTTTCATGTTTCTGATCAATGCATGAAATTGTTTTTACTTTCGCCGTTTGATTTTTGAAGCCAAACGTCTATTGCGAGTTTTTGATTTTGTGTCAGTCAGAGAAGGACTTTGGATTAAATAGCTCCCGTTTTTTTATGGGAGGAAGGTTTTTTTTTTGGAGTACCTAGAATGTATATTAAATGACTAAACGTAAAAGTGACAGTAGAACCAATAATGTAACGAATACGGCACGTATGACAACTGCAATAGTTGTGATTGCCACTGCAGAAAATCGATAGGAACATCGTGTGTTGCCCGTTAAGAAATTTGAACGATATTTAATAGTAATTTGTATGATGACGAAACAGTGTGAGAATTAATGGTGGCGGGTCTACGTAAGCTTTCAAGCCAAATCAAGGTCAAGGGCATTTTCAAGATCAAGGTCAAATTATGCTTAAAATCGTGGAATATTGCACCTTATCAAACTCCAACGTCAAGAGCTGCGCCCCTCAGTCGCTCTCAGCAGTCCGCGTCTGACCAACATGGCGTACGCCATGAACCAGAAGAAAACCGGCCAAGTGCGAGTCAAGATGGTTTTTTAACGGCGAGAAGAGGCGTGGATGGGATTGGACGTTTTTCCACTTACCGGCACGGCACCGGCAACCATAATAATTTGGTTCCTAACCTGAAATTTTTTTTTAGATATTTACTCTTTATTGGTACCTACGCATTAAGTCTAAATGTAATGCATTAATATCATTGCTACAAATAATGCCACTTATTATAATCAGGGACCATTTCGGATACCCATTGAAAGGGTTTTCCTAAGCAGTTAATCAAAAACCCTCCTCCTTTCGAATGACTTAAAGGACTATTTGTATTATATCGATTATCCTAATGAAGGGGTAACCCTTTTAGTGGGTTTCGGGTATAGAACCCATTCAATGGGTTATCATAATGATGATGTTAACTCTATCAACGGGTTTCGAGTATAGAACGCATTCAATGAGTTATCATAATGATGATGTAAGTCTTTCAATGGGTTTCGAGTATAGAACGCATTCAATAGGTTATCATAATGATGATGTAAGTCTGTCAATGTGTTTCGAGTATAGAACGCATTCAATGGGTTATCATAATTCTGATGTAACTCTATCAACGGGTTTCTTGTATAGAACGCATTCAACGGGTTATCATAATGATGATATAACTCTTTCATTGGGTTTCGAGTATAGAACGCATTCAATGGGTTATCATAATGATGATGTAAGTCTTTCAACGGGTTTCGAGTATAGAACGCATTTAATGGGTTATCATAATGCTGATGTAACTCTATCAACGGGTTTCGGGTATAGAACCCATTCAATGGGTTATCATAATGCTGATGTAACTCCTTCAATGGGTTTCGAGTATAGAACGCATTCAATGGGTTATCATAATGCAAATGTAATTCTATCAACGGGTTTCGAGTATATTATTATTTCCTTTATTCATGTTTTTCACTTATTTCTACATTTTTAAATATTTTTATACAATACATATATATATATATATATATATATATATATATTATGAAAAAAAAACATATAAAAATAGTAGCCCACCGATATTGGGAACAGGGTCCAAGCTACCGGTTGTCAGGGCTCCAGAGAAAGGAACCTCCTGACAATGCGAGCCGTGTCCAGAAGTACCGCTTTCTGAATCAAGCCTTTGATCCAGCTGCCCAACGAGAGCCTCCTAAGGTGTTGGTCGAGGCTCGTGGCTATTAAGCCATTGACCGACACGACTATCGGTACAATGATTGCGGAGTCCACTTCCCACATGTCGACAACCTCGCGAGCCAAGTCAATATACTTGATTTGTTTGTCTTTCTCGGCTTTCACGACGTTCTCGTCATGCGGGTCGGTTATGTCTACAATCATTGCACGCCACACAATTCGGTCCATCACCACTATATCAGGCTTATTGGCAACAATAGTCCTGTCAGTGATGATGGACCGATCCCAGTACAATGTGATATTGCCATTATCGAGAACTGGGTCGGGCGCATACCTATAGTATGGCACCTCCGACTCCACAAGAGAGTATTTCAGAGCAAGTTGCTGATGGATAATCCTGGCTACAAGGTTGTGCCTATGCAAGTATTCTCCGTTAGCTAGACGAGAACAACCAGAGACAATGTGGCGAATTGATTCTCCCGGACGGTGACATGCCCGACATATGTCGACCGTGCCGTCTTTCACAATAAATCTCCGGTAGTTATTCTTCATGATAACTTCGTCCATAATTGCACAAACAAAACCTTCGGTTTCTTCAAAAAGATCACCGAAACGCAGCCAGGCTACGGACGCTAGTTGGTCTACGTCGGGCCCATGTAGGGCCCGGAAAAAGCGTCCGTGAAGCTCCTTACTCTGCCATACCGCCCTGCGATCGTTAGTGTCAAGCACCGCAGGTTTGCGCCAGTTCTCATTTGCCAAGGAGAGCGAGGTGAGTCCCTTGTCCACCGCCACTACATCTCGATGCATACCCACGTCGACAGCTAGGAAATATTCCCTAAGACTGCATATCTCGCGATTATGGAGTGTTAGCATTTAAAAAGCCTCGACCTCCACACTTTCGCGGGATATACATACAGTTTCATTACCGACGATCGTGGGTGATGCATTCGATATGCAGTAAGCAGTGTGCGGACCCGCCTATCCAGGGCGTCAAGTTCCGTTTGAGTCAATTTGAGTACGCCGAAAGAGTACATCAATACCGGCATGACCCAACCGTTGAAGGCGCGCACCTTATTTCCGCCTGTTAGAAGGCTATTAAATACCTTCTTCAGGCGAACAAAGAAGCGCTCCTTCAACGATTGCTTCATGTCAGTAACATTGATACCTAACGCTTCCGAAATACCCAAATACTTGTAAGTTTCAGAAAGAGGGATCTCAGGTTTATGGAATCCGAGAGTTGAGTTCCCACATTCCATAATCTCTCCCCGGTTTACATGCATGACCGCACATTTGTCCACACCAAACTCCATCCTGATGGCATTACTGAATGTTTCAGTTACCTTCAGTAGCTCCATCAGTTGCAGATTAGTGGGGGCAAAGAGTTTCAGATCATCCATGTAAAGGAGGTGAGATATAACCTGACCACCTCTCTTCAACCGATAGCCTAGCCCTGAATTCTCCAGCAGTGTGCTAAGAGTATTCAAGGCTAGACAAAACCAAAGTGGACTCAAACTATCGCCCTGAAATATACCCCGCTCGATCGTTACCGGTTCGCTATTCCTCCGGATATTTCGACATCCTGGATAGCGAAGGACTGTCCTCTATTGCCCCATACATGACATCAGGAAGGTGCGTAGCGTTGCATCAACTTTATACAATTCTAGCACCCTCATGAGCCATGTGTGAGGCACCGAGTCATAGGCCTTCTTATAGTCTATCCAGCATGTCGACAGATCCTTTCGGGAACGCCGAACCTGTTGGCTAATGGCCATATCAATAAGGAGTAGCTCCTTAGTACCGCGGGACCCATTCCTACATCCATTTTGAGAGGCAGACATGATGTTGTTGTTGTTAATATGACTATTAATCTTTGCCCTCAAAATGGATGTAAGAGCTTTATACTATATTATTATCTATTTATTTCGGACAGAATCCATAAGTGTTAGTAAACATTTTTCTTAAGAGCTATGTTAGTAGGAACATAATACAACAAAATATATTTTTCTTAAAAACTACAATTTTCCCGTCACTATTCCCACCCAGTGTGCCTGTATGGGACAGTCATGGCGGGATGCAATCATTTGCAAAATGCTGTTGGTGCTACCGCGCAGTCTTTGAAATAATGACGCCACTTTCTTACGCACTATAGCGTGGAAACCGTCAACACGCGCGTTTGCAAACATTTGTGACGCACTACAGTGGCGCGGCAACCCCAACAGCATCCTGAAAGCATTATTATACTGAATACGCAGGACGTTGATGGCTCGCTGCGTATCATAATGATGATGGTAACTCCTTCAATGGGTTTCGAGTACAGAGTTATCATAATGATGATGTAGCTCTTTCAACGGGTTTCGAGTATAGAACTCATTCAATGGGCTATCATAATGATGATGTAACTCTTTCAATGGGTTTCGAGTATAGAACGCATTCAATCAGTTACATCATTATGAGGTAACCTCATAAACGGCTTACTCCTTTGAAAGACTTAACTCATAACTGGGGTTGTACGGTCCCTGCACAGAAGTCTATAAGTGTAACTCAATTTCAACAGAATCGGTCCAGTGGATCCGGAGAACTGGCTGTGACAGACAGACAGACACCCAAGTGATCCTATAAGGGTTCCGTTGATGTATAGAACCCTAATATTTTTTAAATGTTTATCTTTTTTGTGTAGTTTAAATTGTTTCGTAGCTATTTTCATCGGAAATCCGATATTGGCAAAAAACTATTTTGGGATCAATTTCAAATACGGCGGGCGTTGCAAGCTGAAAAGAGACAAGGTGGGAACGTGGACATTCGAAAAATAATTAATGCCGACATCTATGCCACCACCAACACATCACCACAATTCGTGATTTTATAGATTCCGACATCATTAAATAGGTACTTACTCTTTCAAAAATGACGATATCTCTTTGAAACATTTCAGTTTCTCTTCTTCAATACTTGTCAAATAATTAATTTTGTTCATTTCTATTTCTTTCAGTCTCAACTCATCTCCTTTCAGTTTCAACTCGAGTGCTCGCAGTCTTAACTCTTCAGTCTTCTGTTGAACTCGTTCTTTTTCTACTTTTAATGTCGTTTTCACTTTATATTCTTCTAACGAAAGTTTTCTTTTCTTGAATCTTTTTACAGAATCTGTAAAATCTGTAAAAAAAAGTTTTACTTATAGCTATTTGTGGCAAGCATATAAAATTGCGGTGATTGTGAATCCTGGATGATTTATTATGAAATAGTTGAAAATGGAGCAGATCGTGGCTAAATATTAACAGCCGCACGGGTCGATCTTGAAGGTTAAGCATCACTTGCCAAGGTTGGTCTGTGGATGGGTGACAGTCTTAACATAACGAGTTTCCTCCGTGTCTCGGAAAGCCGGTTAAGCCGTTGGTCCCGGCTGTCATTTGTAGATCTTTGGCAGTCGTTACGGATAGTCAGAAGCCACCAAATCTGATTCCAGTCTTGCCATGCAGTACCGTGTTACCCAGTTAATGAGTTGTGGAGGTCTGGTAAGCAGCCGCTCCACGTAAAACACTGGTATTCAACTGAATCCGGTTTGACTGGAAGCCGACCCCAATGTAGTTGGGAAAAGGCTAGGCAGATGATGATGATGAGTTGAAAATGCATTCCTTGCGAAGTATGTGTAACCACATATTTCCAACATCAGTGCATGTTATAAGAAATGGAAGACTAGCTTTTGCCCACGACATCGCAAGCGCCTAGCTCTTTATTGGAAATAAGTGACAGACACAAGATAATTGTGTCAAATTACTTAAGTACTTGTTGAAAGCAGTACACAAATGATTGTGAAAGAAATGGTATGTACCTCTTGATTTAAGTTTTTTCCCAATGTCTGATTCATCATCTGGTTCTTCTTCTTCTTCATTGTTATCATCTGTAACATACAAATAGTAGTAGATATAGGTAGTAACAATATTAAGGTTCCGTACCCGAAGAGTAACCAACGGAACCTTATTACTAATCTCCGCTGTCCGTCCGTCCGTGCATCTGTCTGTGACAGTAACGTAGCTAGCAAGGATGTCACCCGGGGCGGATAATGTGGTGTCATCAAAAACTTATTTACTAGGAGAGGACAGAACACAAGAGCGAGCTTAGCAAGCTCGAAATTTTTGACACCCCACCTCGGATAGTATGATTTTATGGACTGATGCTCATTAATTGAGAGAGAGCAAAACACAAGAGCGGGCAAAGTGATCTTGAAAATTCATGGACCCCAACTCGGAAAGGTTTTCTTTTCTTTTGATCATTTATTTTTTTAAAGATGATATTACTTTATGGACTGATGCAAGAAAGCTCAATAACTGAGACAGGGCAGAACACAAGAGCGAGCGTAATGAGCTCGAAAATTCGTGCACCCCAACTCGGAAAGGTTTTATTTTCTTTTGATCATTTCATACACAAGCATAGTCATTTTGTTGAGTTATACAGAAACGCTCGAGAACAAAGAGAGCTCGAAATTTTGTACAACCCCACCACGGACGGGTTTCATTACGTCGCCCGTTAGGGGTGACCCCTTACCCGCCTGACCGTGACAAAAACTCGACAAACGAGTGTCGCCCCTAAATGCAGAAAACTTAAAGAATTAAAGACATTTTGGCACCTCATCTCGGAAGAGTTTTATTGTATTTTGATCATTCATACTGAAAGCTTAATGCTGGTGTAACAACGTGGTTTCCAGACAAGTAGGTAACTAAACTTTGCTCTTACGCATGGCAAATGCGTTGGTATGTCAATCAATAAACGCACCCTCATTTTACCTATCGTCGCCTTAGAGTGAAAACCTCGGGAATGCATTTTTCTCAAATTTATTTTATTGCATTTCTAGAAAAGAAACCTCACAACGCACATCCCGATCAGACTAATTTGTTCATTCGATACTCGTAGCACCATCTATGACAGTAAATGAGAACCTCTTAAATACTTGCATCTGTCAGTTTGGCGTGAATATACCTTGCAACGAACGTGTTTCGAGTCTATTCTGCTGCAACTGTATAATTTAGTGTTAAATTTGCGGATTAAACCATATTAATTAATAAAAAAGCATAAAAGTAGACGTACAAAAGTATTACAGCACACAGTGTTTTCTTCCTCCTGAAAAGTAACTTCTTTTACACTTGCGAGGTTTTCACTCTAAGACGTCACTATGTGAAATATGATATTGGTATACCTTGTAAAATATCATCAACATCACAGAATTTACTCTCGACTCTATCACAGAAGTCTGTAGACTTGTGTTCCTCTTCTTCCTCATCCACATCAGAAGCTGTTTGGTCTTCAGATTGAATGTCTCCATAGGCATAATCACTATTTAAAAATTCCACTTGGAATTCATCTCTTTTCTCTGGCAGCTCCTCTTTGCTTACTATCTGTAAAGAAATAAAGTTTAATGCCCAATGACAATAGGGTGTTTTATTGTGGTAAAAGAAGTATGTGTACAATGTTTCCGTGGTGTTACACCACGGAAACATTGTACATATTTTTATGTAAACTTAATTTTATTGATTCAAACAGATCAACAACAATAGTTTTAATGTATAAACAGCTAGTTGTATGTTTACTTTTTAACCTACTTCCAAAAAAGGAGGAGGTTCTCAATTCGGCGGTTTTTTTTTATGTATGTACACCGATTACTCCCGAGGTTTCTCCGATTGTGTGATTATTTTTTAGTTCGATGCGGCATGCTTGCCGTTTGGTCCCCTAAAAATTTGATTCATTTTGGTTCAGTAATACATGAAGACGCCGTACAAGTATCACCACTTAAAAAATAAGAAAACTTTTTTACAATAAAATATAACCAACTTCCAAAAAAACACTACGGAAGTCGGTGTTACGAAACGAAGATGCAAAACAAAAAACACCGACTTCCGAAATTAAGGTTATTTTATAGTTTGTGGTGTTTTTTTTTTTATGAATAAATTTATTACTATTATTTTGATGAATTAATTTATTATTAGTATTATTTCTAAGGGAGGATGGCGATTGGCACAAGAAAAGAAAGTCTAAGCAGGGAGCGAGGGTAAGCTGTGGATGATGATGATTATTACACTATTATACATTTAAATAATAATTATACTATTATACAGGGTGTATAATAGTATAATTATATAATTTTTTTTACATAATTTTTTTCTCGTATTATCATTTCATAGAATAATCAATACGCAGAATACTTACTATGAATAAATTTAAATCATAGATTTTGATTACAAATAAACTTTGTTTCGATATTCATCATATCATAGGATATTAATTAAATCAAATATTGTTAATTCTCATATCGAGTAGTTAAAATAAAACTCACTAAAATTAACACTTTTGACAAAATGCACACCCTCCTATAAAATTACGACACCGCGTTCACGAAAACAAGGCAGGTGAATTCTCTTTTCATTCGGACTCGGTAGACGGAATGCCACGACGCGGAAATGGTGGCAAATGGCGATGGGAATAAAAGGCCAAAATATGCAAAACTGCTTGTTACACCATGAATGCAGCAAGCATGCAGCAAACATACAGCAAGCATACAACAAGCATACAGAAAGTGTTCGCGACGAACCGTCAATAGTATTGTATAACTCGCGTACATAGGAGCCTATGTATAGAATAAGCTAATGTATTTTATAGTTAAAAGATTATGTATTTCATAGTTATAGTTTCATGACTATGTAACGAAATTAAAGGCATATTTTTTGTCGTTTTCCCCCGAACACAAGATGTTCTTGGGGAAAATATTTTCTTTGAAATAAATAAATAGATAGGTAGGGCTACATATTTCCTGGTAAACCCTAAAGGGTATGGTTTTGATGGTTGGTAAATGTCAAAGGTAATGGAGGTACACAGGTATTAAACATTTCACACATACCGACACAGGACAGTTACTCAAAGGTAATGGGGTGGATAGCAAAAAACCACCATTTACAGACACCTTAATTTACTAGACATACAGAAAATCTAGGTAATTAGGCTTCAAATAATAGACACTAGAACCTGGCACTGAGCCCTATTCAGATATGTACACATCTTTAAGGTCAGACGAGGCATAAAGCCACAAATTAGGAAAATGTAAAAGCACAGATTTTTCCACCTCCGGGTTCCTGACCTTATAGTACTCCTACCCTTAGACCCCTCTAAGGGTGGAAGTACTATAAGGTCTATCCAGATAAACAACTTTTGAAGCCACCCCTGGCTTCAAAAGTTGTGTATCTGGATAGAGGTGTTACCATGTGGAACAGTTTTTCGGGAAGTCAACCCTTATTAGTAGACAAGTTCACACTTGTAGATAGTTTCGATAGTTAAATGCAACAAGCCCACCAGTGGGCAGGGTTGAAGGGTTGATTTTCACCCCATTCGATGGGGAATTTCGGGGAATTTACAGAGGTGCATCAACCCCTATCCAGACCTAGAATAGACCTAGATATAGCCAGAAATGTACTAGAACCATAGTTAAAATTATAGTTAAAAATAAACTGAAACAGTTAGTGGTTTTTGAGGCTCGTTGCGGTAAAGTAACACAGTACGTTAGTAAACAGACAGAAAATGGCAATTCGTAGTCACCGGCAGAAGAAATATAGAAATTTTTAACTAGAAGCAAAGTAATCGCGAATTTTCCCTTAAAACCACTAGCTGCAGTGTTATCAAATTCCTGCATATTATTTAACCCTGGTAAGCATACATCCCTTACCCCAATCTACCCCGAAGACAGCAAGTAAATAGCATGAAACAAGAACGTTGCACGCGTGGTACGGGGAAACTCAGTACCCCCGGTACAGGACGTGAGCGCGGCTGGACGCAGTCGGGTGGTCACAGTTCACGTCGAAGGATTAGAAGAAGGATAGACCTACCCCATCACACCCCCGTTCCAGTCGATCACGCCCGTCCGGTACAGAAAGCATGTAGCAAGCATACAACAAGCATGCAGTAATCATGTGGCATTCAACATGCAGCATGCATGCAGCAGGCAGGGTTTCTTCACGGCTGCGGCGCTGCGGGGCTCCGGCGATCCCACGCGAACTTATTATCGCAGATGGTTTTAACGCTCACCACCGCAGCTTCGGCTTGCTGGCCAGCCTCAGCCACAGTGGCGGGCTTTATAACACCTTCTCCTCAGCTCGCGGGCCGCCTCGCCCCTCCGCGCCTACGTGGGCTTAAATTACACTCTAGGGGTAGGGCAGACAAGAGTACGAGGAGTCGGTTTTACAGCGATTCGTTACTGTCACTATTTTTTTTAGCACACATGTTGATTTTTTAAGATTATAGGTATTTCAATTTGAATTTAAGGATAAAATGCTATTTTATAGAAATGACAATGTACATAGTAAAATTATTCCGTATAATATTATAAAACAATAATATTTAATTATACTTGCATTTTCACTGAAATATAAAATTCAATGGATAAATATACCGGACAAACAAAATTCCTTAAAAAATAACTCTGCTGTTTGATAAGTTTGTTAAATAAAAAAATGTGATCATGAAATTAATTAAATTGTGTTTCTGTGAAATATGTTTCATTCAAGAAACAATAATATATGACATAAAATTACAAGGACAAAATCACTGTATCAACTGAACGCAAATGAATTAAGGTGTAACGTCTCAAATCTCTTGACACCGAGAAGCCTGTTTTTCCTAACGGAGACGAAGATAACACGTCGGACGTGGCGTAAGTCAACTACCCGGGCTACTCTCTAGAACACAAGTTCAAGAAGCAGGCTGGGATCTGTGTGTACGTCCGCGATGACATCTGTTGTCATCAACTCCGTTGCTTAGAGAAATCGGGTTTTTCTGCCACATGGCTACTTGTGGACACTGACTTCGAGAAACTTCGGCGTATACCGATCGCACAGTGGTTACCAGGAGACAACAGCGCTGTTTAATTCCCTCGTGGAGTCGACCGACGTAGCCCAGCGAAGCTCATTTTTCTGGGGGACTTTAACCTTTTGGTTCTCCAATGCCCCACCGTCCCCACCGTTGTATCGCAAATGGAACCTTTTGGTTTCACCGGCGCACGTAGAAGTTAACGTCCACCACACAGAGTGGTTGTTCCCGTACTAGAAAACTGACCATGTCGGGTAAGAGAGGCGCAAGTTTGCTATAACGCTAGATCTTACCCAGTTGGTCCGCCCTTACACACAATTGCTTGGACCTTTTGCTGACAACTGATCCGGGCAGTCATTCAGTATCGGTCTGAGCCCCGCTGGGAACGTCTGACTACTGCCTGGTGAAATCCGTGTTGACCTGCTCTATCAGATAAGAGTCCTAGAGGCACGAGACGAGTATGGCGATACGACTCAGCAGATTGGGATGAGATGCGGCACTTTTTTACGTCTTATCCTTGGCGGCAAGTGTGCTTCTCCTCGGGTGACCCCTCATATTGTTTTGATGTGATTGCGGACGTGATTCGGCATGGGATGAAGTATTTTATTCCATTCTCCGACATCCCGCTCGGTCACAAATCCCGGCCTTGGTATAATGCAGAATGCGCTGAGGCCCGTAAATAGTCTGCTTACTAAGCTTGGATCTAGGCCCGCGACCGAAAGGCTAAAGCACGTAGGGTTTGCGCGAGGAAAAGAGCCTTTAATTCTGCCGCTAAGTTCTGCAAGCGGGTTTTACGTAGGGCAAGTTTTGACCAAGTCGGACGTAACGGTCGGATTTGCCGGGGTGTATCTGTTCCTATGACTGATCGGCTCGAGCTCCTAGGCATGGAGTTGACATCCAGTCTCAACTTCAGCGCCACCATCAAGTAAAGCCCAATCTGCGGCCAAAAACCTGGGCATCCCAAATAGGGTGAAGCAATACTCCAGGCCTGGACAGCTTTTAACCCTTGACAAAGCACAAGTCCGAAAATAATTACTAACAAAAACTTGCTAAATACGTTGGGTATTTTTAACTTCGGTAATTACCTACTTAATTACGGTAAGATAGACCATAATAAAGGGACATGTAACTTACTTCTACAATCTGGAACTTAAGGTGGATGCTCCAGGGTAGCCCGCGAAATTCAAATATTTTTATGTTTTTTGCAATTTGCCGGTCAGTGTGAAACTGTATGTGGACCAAATGCGATCCGCGACGAATATTTCAGAAATAATCATTCTTTCGAACTACATGAACTTAGAGGGCTATATTGATGATTAAAATGGTTATAATTCTTTAGATAAATACGCGTTACGGTCGCAGATCGCATTTGGTCCACATACAGCTTCACACTGACCGGCAAATTGCAAAAAACATAAAAATATTTGAATTTCGCGGGCTACCCTGGAGCATTCACCTTAACAATTAGATGTTTTATTTTCGTTCAGTTCAAAATATCTATAGACATTATTTTGATTTTTTACGTCCTATCTTGTAAACGTCTCGCACAAATCAACTCACTGTATGTATTCACACGACTGAGGCGAGGCGGCGGCAAAGGTGCATCTAAAGTACTAAACATTACATTCGAAATCTAAATTGATCCAATGCTAAGCGAGTGGTGCGAGCGCACAAAATTGTTTACCTACGAGGACCGGGAATACGCGGTCACACTATATCTGATCCAATACCAAGCAAGCGCACAAAAACATATGCCTACAGCACGGCAACGTAGCTAAATTAACGATAAAAGTAACGTTAGTTGTGTATTTTACGTTAATGTTAATTAACGTTAAATTACTGGTAATGTTCCCAAGTACTTATTGTATGTGTATGGAATTAACTTAACTGAATTAACTTATTTATGTATATGGAATTAACGTTACTTAACGGTTATTAATTTTTTATTTGGTAACGTTAACAAGCCCTGCTGGCCGGTGGCTCCGCTCCGTACAAATGCGACGTCACCGGCGACCTGCGCCTCCACTGGCCGCCACATCGAGTAGTGACAACATCCGTCAGTGCGCGCTAGTCTACCACGCAGGTAGACTAGCGCGCACTGGCTGATGGAAGGCGCGCCGCCTGTATTTAAGTGTGGCGCCGCTTGCTTCATCGTCCTCAGCCGCCACTAACCTTGGGTCGCGCCTATTGGTGCACAATTGTCCAAAAATTTAACATAAATAACGATTATTCTATCTGCATACGCATTTACCTTTCATTTCTAAGAAACCACTAAAACCACATGTGGGCCATTGAAAATCCACATGAAGTGACAATTTCAACATTTCAGCATCATTTCATCATTAACTTGCGGTTTAGTATCCTCAATACGAAATAATTGGTCAGTTTGAACTGCTGTCCAGATTTAATGGTGAAACCTACTGAAATTACTTGGAAAATGAACTTCCATTGTTGCTGGAAGATGTGTCATGTAGTGTTTTTTTCAAACATTCTCAAAACTTAAAAAAAAAATCATAAGCTCGAAAAGTATGAAAACTCCCAGAACATATATGGGGGTGATTCGGATACCCCAGGATACAAGGGACCTAAATTTTATTTTTGGAAGTCAGCGTTCTGGCCACCCTGTATAAAGCTGAAGAGTTTGTTTGTTTGCTTGCTTGAACAAGCTAATCTCAGGAACTCCTGGTCTGATTTGAAAATTATTTCAGTGTTAGATAGCCCATTTATCAAGGAAGGCTATAAGTGATAACACTAAGACCAACAGGAGCGGAGCAGATGAAGTTGCGCAGGTCAACTAGTAATAAAATAGTGGCATGTTAAACACAGCACTATTACCAGCAATGAGCTCCTTCAAGCCAGAAAAGATACCTCTTACTTACAGACTTCAACATCACAATCTTCATTTCAGCTAGAAGACATCTACTGCTGGACATAGGCCTCCCCAAAAAACACCACATCAACCACTACATTCAGTAGGAATACCAAAAGTCACAAATTAATGGGTTTGGAACATACAATATTATTAGTCTATTCTAACAAAATTAAAAAGAGGAAAGATTTTTTTGTTTGTACTGAATAGGCTCCTAAACTACTGGACCGATTTTAACCATTTTTTCACCAATATAAAGCTGAATCATAGGGTGTAACATGGCTATAATTTATTTTAGAACGTAAATTGCAGTAGGTATTGTACTAAACCTGCATGAATGAATGAGTGAAGTACTGGTAATTATTAATTTGATGTTTTTACCATTTCTAAAGTCAGTGCATCCTCTTTATCATCAATAGGGTAGTTGATCATTTTCAGAAGTCTTAGTTCCAAATTGGTTAGTTTCGGAGTTGGTTGTTCAACGCTATAGCTCTTTCTGCTCAGCAATATGTTGGCTTTTTTTTTTGTTTTGTTCTTCCAGTCAGCCCACATCTGGAATTTGAAAAGTAAGTTATAAGTAGCTAAGTCTTAACATAACATCACGCCTACTGTATTCTGTGGCAGAGCTCATGGTACACTCACAATGAAGTTCTGGGCATTTTATAAAAATAAAATGCTACTTATGAACTTTGTAAACAGACTTAGGAAATGTAGAAAGTAATCTATACTTCTATACTAATATGTAAAGCTGAAGAGTTTGTTGGTTTGTTAGCTTGAACACGCTTATCTCAGGAACTACTGGTCCGATTCGAAAAAGTTTTCATGTTAGCCCATTTATCGAGGAAGGCTATAGGCTATGTATCATCACGCTAAGACCAATACGAGCGGAGCAGTAATGAAACTTGGGACGCAGAAGGTCAACTAGTTTATAAAATATAACCTGGAAGACAGAGTATTCTGCTTATTATTAAAAAGAGCGTACTTTACACCATTTCCAAGTGTTTTTATATACACCTCCATCGACGGCGTTCATTTGTACAGCGATACGTCTCCAAAAGTTCTGTTTGTTTGTATTGGTGTACATTACTCTGCCATCGACCAGTACTCCATCCTCGCTGAGCAGATCCAGTAGTTTCTTCATTTGAGCTTGACTTACTCGACTCATGTTTACTGTTGTTTAAAATTTTATGAATAAAATTACGATAGACCGCAATGATCGTGGACTTGTGAATTTAGAATTGAATCGCCTATATAAAAGCTACCCTTTAATATGAAAACCCATGGAAGCTATGCATTGCTGCTAATTAATTTTTAATTTTAAAAATATGATTTGTATTTTTTTGAATATCAAAAGCACTTACAAAAAAAAAGAAGGTGAAATGTATTTACTGGAATAGGTTTTTGGAATAGGTATCTGACCGGATGCGTAAGTATCTATTCCGTGCGCACAACGTAAACGCGTATCGAGTATTTAGGCGTACGGAGTTTGATACTATACTCGCGGACATGCGGTGCGGTTTCCTGTAGACGAGTGTTGCGACTTGCGTTGCGACCCACAACACCCACAAGCTCGGTTAGTTTCGGAGATGTTCGGTTCGGGAGTCGAAGTGAGCGAGTCGATTTATTTGTTTTGCATACAAATAGAATCACTATTGCGTGGTGATAACTTGGTAAGTGCATATCAAAACAAGATTCTATGTAAAAGTTTACCAGTTTTCTTTTGTATTTTAAATCAGTACGTACCTCAATTACGTATACGAAAACACTAACACAACCAGTAACGTGCATGTGACGTAGAAACGGTGCTGGTTGTGTTATTGTTTTCGTAAACGTATGTTTTAAGAATTTTGGTGAAAAGTGAATCGTAAACGTATGTGTTGTGGTGTTTAAGTACTTATCTAATTCTTAATTTGAATTAACGATGTGATTAGAAAGTGAACAAATGGAGCAGATAGAACCATGACTTCCAGAACCTTTACCATACCAACAAAAATTTTTTCTGTGTTTCTATCAATAAAAGCTGACAGTCCTAAGCCTGAAAAGTATGCAGGGATATTTACAGTAATATTTAAATTTAAGAATCATAAAATATAGGAATATCAACGCGTAGTCTAATATACGATTATAATGCATTGACTGAAAATAGTCCATTACTCCGATTACTAGATCTATAGAAACGTCAATAAAGTCGATACGCCTAAATACTTATTCCAAATACGATAGCTAGTATTTGGAATAAGTATTTGGACGGACGCGTACTTCTAAGACTCAGTTCGCATGTTACCTAGTACGTCTCACCTCTAAAAAGAGATATATATCTATGGTACGAATCATAATCAATCAATGAGAAAGATAGTGTGGTGCATAGAAAGTGATAGAACACGATCATATTGAACCATTTTATTATTATTGTCTCTGGTTACCACTTTTGAAACTAGCAACACTATAGCTACGAGTATCTGTGAGATTTCTCATAATAATTAGCAATAGCATAGCCGATGTCAGCATTGTGGAGCAGAAAATGCTGATTTAGATCACATTATCAACTGTTCAAGTTTTAACAATCAACGTTAGATTTTGGTCAGTGAATTGAGTGAAATAAACATAAATGACAATGACAGTGAACATAATGAACATCAAAGTGTTCCCCGCTGTGTTCAGGATTTATTAGTAAATAAGAAATATTTTAGTGTGTTATATAAATATATTTGTAATACGGTAGAAAAAATATAATTCATTTTGTAAATGTATTAATTTGTTTATTAGTTGTAATATGTCGATTGTTATGATATTATTATTTACTGTTGTAATATCACATTGTTAAAACTCATCTATGTATTCGACTGAAAGACTTGTATCTATGGTCATGAATAAAAACATTATTATTATTAATTAAAAAAAAAGAGTATCTGTGACAGGACCACCAGACATACATAGATATAGAATACCTAGATAGCTTCTATTATGCTAAGTTTACACGCGTGCCATGGTTTGGCAAGCGTCCACAAACTCCAAGCCATTACAAACGTTTGGGTGCCATTTACATGCTTGAGAGTGCGTCAGTAAGTTCCGGACAGGCAAGCATGACAGACGTAGACGTTAAAATTGTGAGGCCTCGAGTAAGGTCATAATCTCGTCATAAGACCAATTACTACTCAGTACCTGGATGATGTTTTTTTTTACGACGTTTTCTAAAAACTGGCCAAGTGCGAGAATTTGATCAATCGGAAAATTTTCTACAAAATTGAGAGAAGCTACTGCAGATCTTACTGATCCTGGAGTTGCATCAATACCACTAGCTTTTAAGAGAGACCTCACCCATCCACCAATAATAGTTCTAGAGGCAGGTTTTATATCTCTTTTAACTGTAATAAATAAATGTTTTATATTTGCTCGGCGGTTTAGAGTAATATGCAATAATGCCTTAACCAAAAATTCAAGTTTAATTTTTTATCAGGGTGTTCCCTAAGCCACCATCCAGACTGCCTGTGGTTATGAATGTCTGTTTTAGAGCCAAATGCTGGCCACAATACAATAGAAGTATCTTAAACAACTTAACTAGTGTTATCAATTCGCAACAATGTAAGATCGTGAACCCTGCGGCCTGATGCTAGCAGTAAAAGAGTAGCCACATGTCTCGATACATGGAATATATTATTTTCGTCAAAATTGTAAGTATTCATGTATTGCAATAAAACTTTTGGGTTCCAAATAGGTGGTTTAGCAGATTTCTCTCGTGTGACAGAAATAGCTTTCAATATATGTTTTATAAAGAAATTTGACGACAAATCAATATCTGATGTTAAATGTGTGAAAGTTGAAACAACAGATTTATGTACCAAAATAGTTCTATAAGCAAAACCTATATAACTGTGTAAATGTGCTAAATATCGAGCTACTTGATCCGCATTAGGGTATTTGTAATTAATAGAATGCGACTCACACCATTGTTTCCATTTGCGCCACGCTGGTCTGTAGGTATTGATTGTTGAGCCTCTCCAGCTTGACATAAGGAGTTTTTGTTCTTGATCAGTCCAGTCAGTCAAAATATCTGGCCACCCGAAATCAGCCATGCCTCTAAGTGTAGGTCTTGCACCTGTGGCGGATGCGTCCCTGTTCTGGTGTCGATCAGAGTGCGGGCTAGATCTGGAATCAGAAAAGGGGGATGTCGCGCTCGCCGTTGAACATCTGCCTGCCAAAATACCTTGTTCCACTTCGGGGCAATCAATATGTAGTCTCCGCTGGCTTGATTTAGGTTTCTGAGAAACCTGGGAATCAAATTTGGTGGAGGAAACAACCAAGCTAGGTTGTAGTGCCACTGATGACAAAATGCGTTGTGATGCTGTGCTCCTTGATCGCCCACGTCCAATGATGCGAACCTTGGTACTATCTGAGCTGTTCTCGATGCGAAGAGATCTATCTCCGGCATGCCCTACGAAAGATTTGTGTCGTTGCTGTCCTCGTGAGGTGCCACTCTGGGCAAGCTTTCTGCCGAGAAAGAGCATCCACCTCCACATTGAATCTGCCCGGAAAATAATGTGCCGTCAGATGAAAATTCTGCTTGTCTAGAACAGTAAGAAGTTGTCGGGTTCGTTGGAGCAGTTTCTTGGATTTTGTGCCGCCCTCCTTGTTTATATAGGAGACCACTGTCCAATTGTCGGTTTGCAGCAGTATCTGTGCATTTCGCAGTTGCTGTTGGTACTGACGTATCGCTGCGTATACAGCGAACATCTCTTTTTTGTTGGCATGCCATGCCTTTTGTGAATCCGTCCAGCTTCCCACAATATTTGTATCGCAGAGTTGTGCCCCCCATCCGATGTCTGATGCGTCTGTTGTCAATAAGTGTGTCACCGAGTTCAAGTGGATCGGCATCGATTTTCCTATTGCTTGACACCACCACTCCATTTCTGACCGAGCTGGTTGAGGGACAGGTATTAACCGGTACGGGTGTTTCACCGACAGGCTGCTGTTGACTGTAGTATTGCAGAGTGCGACAGTGAAGGCGACCTCTCGGAGTCACGAACGTTGCAAAGTTGAGTCTCCCCATTAGAGTTTGGTACTGTTTGAGGGACCACTTGCTTCTCTGGAGCTGTTGGTGAAGTGCATTGCGTAGCGTTAGGCACTTCGGCTCCGACAGAGACTTAGCGTTGCGTTTTGTGTCACATGTTATGCCGAGAAACTCGAGGCATTGTGTCGGAATCAGTACAGACTTTTCGAAGTTGATTGTCCAGCCCAGTAAATGCAGAATCTTTATCGTGAATGCGATGTCGTCTTCCAACTGCGATTTTGACTGGTTTGCTAGAAGAAGTACACTAAGAATCTGATGTTGTGACTCCTCAGGAATTCCGCCACCCAATTGGTTATCGAGGCAAACGTTCTGGGAGCCGATGAAAGGCCGAACGGCAAACAAGTCATTTGAAGTAGCTGATGCTGATGCGAATCTTGATGGTAATTTAATCTCAGGAACATGCGATGCTGCTGTGCTATGGCCACGTGAAAATATGCTTGGCTCAGATCTAGTTTGGCCATCCAATCTTGTTGTTGCAAAAAATTTGGAACACGGAAGTGACTGAATAGTTGAAATGGTTTTGCTGTTACGAACTGGTTCAGTTGCTTCAGGTTGAAGATAAGATGGAAGGTCTGATCCGACTTCGGTACTAGAAAGAACGTGGAAAGGTAGCTGGGCGTCCGTTCTGCAGGTTCTAGTACGCCTGACTCTAACAAAGTTTGAATCTGTATGGTCATATTGGGAGATGTTTTGGTTCTGTAACAATTTAGAACCGTGGGACTTGGAAATATTAGCGGCGGTTTCAGGATGAAGGGTATGCGTGCACCGTTTAACAGCCGGCATATTTTGTCTGGCGCACCTAGATTGCTCCAAGCATACTGAATTTGCTTTGGACAACCGCCTTGAAATGTCCGACAGTCATTCGCGACGCTTGTTTTTAGTGAAAGCCTGCGATTGCGATTTCTTTCCCCTAGGTCTGGCGCGATGGTTATTTGCTCGGTTTTTGGTTTGTTGTGGAGCGTGTGAGCCATGTTTTTGTCTTTTATTGAAGTTGTCTCGACGAAAAAAGGTATCATCAGCTTGCTTACTAGTCGAAGGCTTCTGATTTTTATAAAAATTATCTTTAGAATTAGTTTAAGGTACTGATTTTGTTAATATATTTAATTTATCCACCCCCCCCCCCCCCCCCAATTTTTTGAAGGTAGGTTTGAAGTGCCTCGTCATCAAAAAGTGACTCTGTACTAGGAGGAATTTAATGTAACACATCGCGATTAAAGCCTTCAAAAATCTGGCGCAACAAAGCCTTTCGACGTATATTTATCAAATCGGCTCTACGACCACACACTATTTGTAACAAGTCATCAGTAACCTTACTATACGCGGATTCTTTTGAAAATAATGCCTCCACTTTTTCGAATAACGTGCTGGGTGTCAACGTTTCTCTAGACTCATTTGACCAATCCACCAATGATTGTATTGTTTTATGCAATTCGTCTTTTTGAGAAAGTAAAGCGTTCGTTAATCCAGCAAAAGATCGTTCTAATAAATATGAGCGTGAATCTTCTTTTAACATATCTGATTCAAAGCGCTTTAACTTTACTTTTACTTCTGATTTCATGCTCCCTCGACAAAACAGCTATAGCTCTTTTTTTGAACAACTGTTCAGATAGTCTAAATATGTCACATTTAGCTTGACATATTTATAACCATGGCAAGCGTGTAAACGTTGCATGACAATTCTAGTGTCGTGACGTCTTTGTTCTTTTTTTTCTACGTACACAAACCACATATTATTATCAGACCTTGTGTTGTCCGGTCAATGTTTGCTTTTTCTTCTCTAGGTAATTATAAATTTTGGCAGAGTTTAGCATTCAAACACATTTTTCAATTTCGCAAAAGAAGGTGGCTGAAAAGCTTAAGGTGGATGCTCCAGGGTAGCCCGCGAAATTCAAATATTTTTATGTTTTTTGCAATTTGCCGGTCAGTGTGAAGCTGTTTGTGGACCAAATTCGATCCGCGACCGTAACGCGTATTTATCTAAAGAATTATAACCATTTTAATCATCAATATAGCCCTCTAAGTTCATGTAGTTCGACAGAATGAATATTTCAGAAATAATTATTGAATTTCGCGGGCTACCCTGGAGCCAGAAGTACTAAATGTCAAGTAAATGTCACTTGACATCACTATCTAGTTGCTTTTTTTTTTTTTTTTTAATCTACTATCCGATTCTGACAGACAGTTTTATTTACAGCTGTGCTCGTAAATAAATGTAACGAAAATTGCGATATCTCTTTGTTTTCGACACAAGAAATTAATATTTATTGTTAACAGTTGATTATAGATTGTGATCAGCATGCTGCGTGTTAAAATACACATAGCACTAAGTGCTATTGGGGCGTGCCTCGGCTTGTCTGCGTTTATATGTTTCTGCATTGTTTATGCAAACATAGAAGCCGGAATGTGGGCGCTTTTATCTGGTAAGTGAAGCGAAATATAACTTATTATGCACGCAAAGTATATTCATGCTAATAAAACAATTGAGGAGACGTTAATCAACGTAATGGAACCAGGTTTAGGACTAAAAGCCTTACATTGCCCAGTTGCCCTCGAGTTTTTCTCCTGATCTTGCTGTTGCCCTAATGACAAATTAAGTCATTATAATCTAAGCGTTAACTTACTATGATTTAATAAATAGTTTTCCTCTTTACAATGATTTATAATTTCCTGTTGATATTATTTTGTCAGCTTTATGGATTTTTATGACTTTATTTCCTCATAATAATTATTTGGTTAGTGGATCATCTTAGGGGCGTTGTTTGAAGTTATTTTTAGATCAGTTAATAAATCACATCAATAGAGAATAAAAATGGTAGCATGTCATAATAATCAGAATCCCACATCATATTAGACGGCACATTTGGCGCAGTGGTTGAGCAATTTGCCGCTGTGTGTCACGGGTTCGATTCCCCACACTGAACAAATATTTGTATGTACAGATAGTTTTTTCGGGTCTTGCTGTTAGTGTATGTGAGTTTGTATGTTTGTGAATGCACCCACCCACTCCTAGTGTTGGGCAACATTAAAAAAATATATGTATATATTACATAGAATTCCATTGTATTATCATGTCTTTAATATAAAATAAAATAAAAAATGTGTTTATTCCAGGCATACATGCATCATTGGCATTGATGCTGCATTGCCACTATCTCAAAGAGTCGCTTCACGTAAACTTCTCAAGAAAAGCATTGCAGTACATTGGTGACTTTGGCATTGTTGGCTTCGTCTCAGGAGCAGCGCTTACACTCTTCTATCTGTTTCTGGAGATCTATTATAAAGCTGGTTAGTTTACTGACCTCAAATAAACTATTTGTTCAATAAACTAGTAAAAATATAAAGTTCTTATTAGGTAAACAAAACTAAACATTTACGATAACTTTTTGACATTTCATGATATCTGATTAAGAAATCAGAGTAGATAGTCTCTGTAGGGTAAGCAATGATTTTTACAACAACTGATTCTATCACTATTTTGTAAATAAATTGTTGCAAAATATTTTGTCACATGATGTGTAGAACTACAGATGATCATTACTCATCCTCTTATCAGTGTTCATTATGAATACAGATTGTTACTACCTATAAAATTCATAATTAAGTGCAATTTATGAAATGTTTGTACAATTTGTTCTGATTTGATACCATATCTAATTAAAACATGCAAATTTTAGAATAACAGTTCTTTGTTGTCTTTAAAGAGCATTGAATTGAATAAACCTGTTAAGAAACAAATAACTTTTTAGGAGAGTAATGCCCGTGCGCTTGTGGGATGTGCTGTGATAAAATAAAATGTGTAAAAGTGATGAAATAAGAGGCATGAACAAAACTAGTATAAAATTGCATTGACATGTGTATCTGCGAAGATGCAATTACGTGCTCACATCTTCATCATTATGTATTCTCACCAATTTATAGGCCCGGTAACACAGATGAGCTGCTGTGACAGTATATAGCTAATGCCACTGTCTTTCATTGCATGACACTACGAATTGATAAATGAATTGATTTGATTTAGCTCAAATTGCGTACATCAATCACACAATGAGATTTCTCAGAAACTTGTAAGCAAAAGCTTTGTGTACCTACCAGTTCCAGTCTGGTTACTATCTTGTGGCTTAGTTGAAGAATTTGAGTCAAATGGAAAAATTTTGTTGTTACTCTGATGTAAGAGATGGACTGTTTTGCACATCTGTATGGTATGATCACAAGCACATGGCACTCGTATGCTAGCTTGCTCAGTATAACCTAGCTCAAGACTTTAATTTCGGTTTCGAAACGGCATTACCGCGCTCTTTAGTCTTTAGCTGCCTGCTCCTAGATGCTCGCAGACTCGCCTATTGGGTGAGTGAGTGACGCCTGTTACGAAAAAAAAGTAATGACAACAATATTTTCTTCTAGATGTGATGCCAATAAAGACCAGCATTATCATCCGCCTGGTCTGGTCGTTCATGATGATGAAGTGGGGTCTCCTGCTCTACCTCGTCACCAAGAAGTACCTGAGGACCTACAACGACCACCAGCTGTTCTCCGAGAACCCTAACATTGAAGAGACGTAATTATTTTATTGATTGTTAGCTAATTGCTTCAGGGCCTGTTTCACCATATCCTTATAAGATCCCCGTAAAATTAGCAGAAAGGGCATCATTCAGATCCATATGCGTTACTTTTTAGCCGAACAATATTGAGTCAGCTCACACTGAGACGCTACGCGCACTTTTTAAGCTACCGATACAATAAAATGTAAAACTTTATAACCTACACAAAAGGACTCTTTTATTTTACTGAAAGAACTTTAGTACAGTCAGGCAGCACTGGCGGGACGCAGCTATACTTCGCTAGTTGAGGCGGCACCCGCTCAGTTCGTGATACTATTATAGAATACTAAATAGTTACTGAGGAACGTAACTACGCCCTGCTTTTTCGCAAACAACTGTCAAACATCGTCGCGTCGCGTTTTGGCGTGAACTGACCCTTAGACGAGAAATTAATATGTCATGCGATTTTTTACCATGTGTAGCCACTCGCAGCCAAGTAGCTTAATCGGCCGTACAATTGGCGGCCTAGCCTTTTCATTGAACTGCGCCGTTTAATCAGCGGCCTATGTGACATCCCGGCATTTAATTGAACTGCTTGGTAGGTACCTACATTACTTGGTCCAATGTCGTTTAACGAACTGCATAAGGCACAGGGAGCTTAGGTCACCCCGACACGTATAAGTTGGGTTCGAATGGCGAACTTAGCTCCCGTCATGCCATTCATGTTAGGTTCCTTTAAACCCTGCAGACAGATATATATATAGGAGCGCGCTGCGCGGGGCTCTGTCGTCGAGGTTGAAATGTTGGAATTGATTGTTGTTTGAATTTGGAATTCCCAAAATTAAATATGTCATAATTATAATTTCATCACACGGTTACCTACCCTATTCTGTGAACGGCCTTAGTATCTGCCAGCCGGTTCATTAAATGTTGTGTTAGTTTAGACGAATTGGCTGGATGTCATTTAGGCCGCTGATTAAACGTCGCCGTTCAATGAAATGGCTAGGCATCCACTTAAACGGCTGATTAAGCCAGTTGGCTACGACGTGTACACCACCTGCTGTCACCTTGGTTTGAAATGATAACTAAAATGATAACCATAGCCCCTCCCTTTCGATTTCGTGCTGGCACCTGGAACATGAACACCTGGTGGCTATTCGGACATTGTGAAACAGGCCCTAGGTCTAAGTGGTATTGTTGGTTTACTTGCGAAAATTGAAGCTTTAGGATTATCAAGGTCGCAAATGTGCAAAGCTTGGGTTGAAAATTGCTGTAAATCAATAATAGTAATTAACTGATATTTGAATGAAATAGCAATTTGGTCAAAATATAGAGCACTGAGACGCCTCGGAATACTGCTAGAAACGGCATTGACAAAATTCCATAAAAACAAAGCGTAGTATTGTGTTTGACTATAGGTAGTCACCAAAATATAAAAAGTCCGATTTGACAGGCTGAGTAGAAAGGGATAGAAGATTGCTTTACCTCTAAGTGCGAAAGAGATTTATTTTGATGTCTCTTTCAAACTTACTAGTAAAGCAATATTGTATTCTGCTGTCAAATCGGAGTTCTTAGATTTTGGTGACTTTAGGGATGTTTCCTGGAAAAAAAAATCTGATTAATCCGCCAGTCAGATTATCAATAAATTTTAAAGATATATATATTTTTTGCTTTTCATATCACTAACCAAACAAAATCCTCCAACGCGTCTGTCTGTCCGCGATAAACTCAAATGCCTAATACTGAACGGATTTTCATGCAGTTTTCACTGATAGATAGAGTGCTTCATGTGGAAGGTTTATGTATAAAAATTGCCAAGGGTTTATGTAAATTGGCTGAAATATGACGACTGCCCTCTTCAATAATAATTATTGAAGATGACGGAAAAAATGACCTAAAAAAATTCTTTACATTGCGAGCGCTGCGAAAACTTGATGATAGAACAAAACAATGTACTTAAAGTTTTATACCTACAATAAACTTCGCGATAGCATAATGTCTATCTTTTATGGCTGACGCGCAATAACCATTTTTATAATAATCAAAGGAGTTCGAACTTTCTTCTTTCTTTTTTCTTGTTTGGAGCTGGCATAGCACCCCCGCCGCCACTTTGTTTTCTTTTTTTTTTTTCAAATTTTTAGTTGGGTGTTTTATACGTTTCTTTCTCATATTTTTATGTAGACATAACGTCACTCATATCAACACAATGTAGGTGTACTCTTCAACTTTTGTTTACTTGCCAAAGAAAAAAATATGTGTCAATATTTTTTTGTAATGTAATTGACTAGGACCTTTAGTTATGGATATTTTTTTGGATTCTACCCTATTTCCCAGAGGCCACGAATATCATAAACAATGGCGTCTCTAGTGGCTCCCAGTGCGGTGTTCTGTGCTCTGTGGTTCAAAATGTATGGTTGAGTTTTAACTTTTTGTCAGTGAAAACCTGATACAACAAGACGGAGTACCGGCTGATCACGAAGAAGGCGAAACTACATGGACAGTATAGTTAATAGGACTGATCCAGGTTAGCCACACGCCGCTTATCTCATAAAACTCACAGGCTTATTTATAAAAAATAATCCAACTATTATTCCATTTATTACTTTTACATTTTTAAATATTTCATTAAAAAGTTAATACTTAAAAGAAAATATTATTATACTGAGTAGCAGATTCTTAATTCAATTTTCTTAGAAAAAAATGAATTTAGAACCTGCTAAGTAATCAGTAATTTAATCTAATCCTGTGGTTAGTTTTTTAATAAAGCCCTTAATGTGTACGATAGTAATTCGAACCAAACTAATTTCTTAAACATTCGAAATCCAAAATTATGACGGGACCAGATAGCCCGCCTATAAAAGCCAGTAATAAATAATACCAGTTCTAAAGATCTTAGCCTGTTTGGTCCCACAATAACGGTCTGACTGAATCTTCTTATATTTGTTAGATTTTTTTTACAACATTAATCGATTAGGTAGCTACTTATTTAGATTTTAATATGACATATCAAAATTATAACTAGGTAGATAAGTATAACATGAATCGGGTATTTTTCGGTCACAAAAATATTGGCTTTCATTTTTTATTTTGTTTTTAATTTTAATAAAACCAACAAAACCGCTTGGATATTATATTTATGAATCTACATTATTATAATTCATATTCTTTTGTGATATCTAGTGACCTTTATTGACTGAATTAAAAAAACAATTTCGAATTTAGGCCAAAGTTTGACTGAAAATTTTCTACGTATTTATTGAAATATTTCAGTTAATTTTTATTTATGAGAGAAACACGAATATAATTTTGTCGATAGTGATATTTTTCTTTTTATCTTATGTCAGTTGTTAGTTATTTGTGTACTACTATTTACAAACCTATTAATTATACATTGCGGAACAATTCAGGAAACTGTCTCTTTTAATTTTTATTCGACTATGAATTTTTTTCCTTAATTTTCTTATCTATCTATGCTAAAACTGTATAAGTAATCCTGTGTCTCTTCTATTTTTTTAACTGTATCGTATTCTTAGCATCTTTTACTAAATTTCTTTATTAAATTAGGTACATAATTCTCTAATAAACAATAAAATACCAGTAATGTATCTATATGTAATTATTAAAAATATACTTAAAATATTTCTTAAACTGTAGGGTAGTTAAATAATAATTGTGCGTTAATAACGTAATTGTTAAATTAGAATAGTTATACTTTCTTACATAAAATGAAGAAATTGTTGTAGTGCTAATTTCAATCGAATGTTAACTTGTTTGGGTAAAATATAGAATATTATGTTATCGTTATATTTATTGAAACAGTTAATTGAATTAATAGTTAAGATGACTTCCTAGTGATTTAATAAGTTATACTTGTATCTGTGTCTATGCTATTAATGATTATTGTCAACCGTAGTTAAGAAATAAATAAACTGTTTTATAATAGAAATGTGTATAATTTGTACGAAGTAAATAGTTCTCTATCCCGTGCGGAATTTGTTCCGATTGCTTGACAGGTGCCCGAGCTTATAACTTATAAGCTGTGGCCAAAGCGTTGCCTTTGCCGCTAAGATGGGGGGAGTTCGAATTTGAAAGAAAACATTCAGTCCATAGAGGAGCGCGCGGAGCGCTAGCCGTAGCAACGCAAACCGTTGCATTGCCGCGAACTTTAAAAAAAGAACGCGCGCGCGTAAAATGATCGACGCTAAAAACTAAACACCGGTCACTAATGAAATTATCACAGATATAAATAATATTGAAATAGTAAATTTGTGCTGTGCTGGAACAAACGTCGATGTGGAAGCAAGGGATTCTGCTACATTAACTCAAGTAGTGGTAAGTGAAACAGGATTGCTATACTTATTACTAACTTTACACCTTAGATGCCGAAGAACATGTTTAGTGTTTTAACCCTTAGGACTCAAGTTGCTAATAATTATAGACAACATCTTTTAAATAGGTTCAATTATGTACCTGAATTTAATTGTAACACCAGCAGTTTTTGTTTAGCAATATGCACCTAGGTATTTATTAAAATTCCTAGTCAATTAGTTCCAGCTTCTGAGCTAGGTATTCTGAATTTGAATGAAGCTTCCCATTTAAATGTGGAGCGGGTTAACGTCCTCTGCCTTGAACCTAAAGAAAAACATCAAGTTTTTGTCTATGCTATATTTTTATTGTTGTACTTGATCTTCTGGTTCTGATTACCAATTATAATATTTACTTACTACATCCATAGATAGTAGTCCCTTGTTTGCAGACATTCCTCAAACTCGTAAGAATGTTATCGCTGTCATCCATTATACATGAAACACCCTATCAATATTAATTGTTGTGTGGGATAAAGCATTATCCACGTTAAATCAATAGATAGCACATAATTAATTTAAATTACATAATTGGAAATTTATCTGTTGGGTTACCTTGGCAACTTGACGACTTGAACTTGGGTTAACAGAATACGATTTGCGTAATAAATCTTTATGGAAGCTGTAACTGGCACGTTTAATTAAAGCTGGCAGAGTAATCCAATTAGTAAACTATTAAATAACGTTATATTATGTGAAATTGCTATTTTCTGTAGAACTCTGCCGAAGGTTTACAGCCTCTAGAGTGCAGTAATAATAGAAGACATGAAGTAGGTAGTCATAGTAAGCTTATTTTGACGTGCCATGTTATTAGTAAAAAAAAAAAAACTAAAGTATAGTGGGCAGGTTTTACGGTTTTACTACATTACGAGAATAGATTTTACTCCCAGTCACATAACTCATTTTTATGACTTAAGAAATAAAAACTTACTTTCAATCATTCTGAAAAAATAAGAAGGGATTTGTACTCAAAAGAAATGATATCATAAACAAACTGAGCGAAAGTTACGTAGTGCTGAATTGTAATGTTTTTATGCTTCGATAATATAATAAGAACGTACCTAAGCTTTTCAATTTTACTATTGTTACGCTACAGTGATCTTTCGTGAGTACAAAAAATAATATTGACCATGAAAGTGAGAGAAGGCGCGTATGACTTTTTTTTTCAAAGTCTTCGAAAGTAGGTATTTACTAAGAAAGGAATACCTAATAATAACAATAAATTATTACCTACTGAGTATCGTTAGAAACGAGCATTTAAACGGCAATAGCCCAACGTTAATAGCGCGAACTGTGTCGAGCAAGAGGTCGCGGGTTCGATGATTCGATCATCTTCATCTGCACACTACTATTTAGCTTATTTGTGAAGAGTAAAACGGAAATAGGTACTTAGGTACGACTAAGAGCAAGTCACATTTCAAGTGACATCGAAATAAATCTGAGATTTCGACAGGATATGCCACTCATTCTTTTCCCGTAGGAAAATCTAGCTCCTGTGTTACGCGCGACAAATGGACTACCTATCATAAAACTTTAGTCAAATGAAATGCAATTAAATTTCTTTGTGAATTTCCTTATTGCCGGCTTCCTTTTTAAAACCTAGTATACTATCTAAATAAAAAAAAACCAACCAGTGCGAATCGGACTGAATAAGAAGAAGAAAAATACACGTTTTTTGTTTGGGAGGCCCCTTTAATTTTAAGTTTAATTTAATTTTTATTATTTGGTGTTATACCGGCAATAGAAATAAACAATCTGTGAAAATTTCCATTGTCTATCTATTACGGTTTTTGAGATACAGTCCGCTGGCAGACAGACGGGCGAACAGCGGAGGTTTAGTAGTTCCGTTGGTTATCCTTCGGGTACGGAACCCTAAAAAAGAAGTAAGATTGTTTGTAAAACTCTTACAATACTTATAAGATTATGATAATTCTCTCACTGATAGAGAGTCCACTCTATCGCCACAGGAGCGAATCCAGGAAAAACCCATCAATAAATCAGCTAATCGCTGGTTAGTAAAGGGCCAAACGTGTAGAATCGGCGCAGGCCACGCACGGGCCGGTGACTATGATTCACACTTCCTAGACTCCAATATTGTTCTTCACTAAAGGTGGTAAGACAAATCCAACCAAGCATGACTGAGGTGATTGCACTACAGTTAAAACAACTAAAACGATTAACGAGTCGATATCGTCATTTATCTAGGTTCTAGCGATAAAGAAAACATTTTTTGAAAAATTTAAATTTAACATGTCAAGTTCAAACAAAAGTATATCACTCAGCTGGACGAAGTTACGTGTATTATTCCCATTTTCACTATCAAGTAGGTACGTAGGTACTAGGCGACCTTAAATGATTGTCCAAATAAAAGCGCAATATTGGATTCTCAATGTTTGGCTCAGCGTCGAAAATTAAAAATTCAACAGTGCATCCAGATTTAGGCATACCTACCTACCTACATTAGTGGCCTAGTGAAAATGAGCGTAAGTAAATCTCTGATTCGAAAAATGCCATAGCAAATACGTCTTTAATATCACTACGTTAGGTATGCAAAGCATTAGATGGGCGATTTGGTTTTATACGACGTTTCCGTTTAAAATTAGCAGCAGTAGATACCTATGGTGGCAATTGCCCATATCGCTTTTAATAACGCCATAAACTTAGGCATTCCATCGGTCTCAACTCCTGAGTTCTGAACTGTTCTTCGAACTGAATGAGAGAAAATTTAAAGCATGCATAAAACGCACACTATGTAGACAAGCGTATTATAAACTGGAAGATTATATCCTCGATAAAAACGCTTGGCTAAATGCTGGTCCTGCTCCACAGTCACAGCTGCTTAGGTCCACTTTTTAGGTTTTTATATTTGGAAGAGATGCTCGCTCCTTTTAGAGGTTCTTACATTATTTCGTTTATTTATTCTTATATACATACAAATTATATTATTATATTAATTACTTTTTTATTCTTTTTGATGTAAGAACTTAATCGTTCTCTTTATTAATTTATTTTTCATTATTTGGTCATTGACAACCATAGTTTTGTGTAAAGTAGAAGCATATTTTTCAAATTTTGTAAATGTGAGTACCATGAAACCATTTACATTTTATGTGAGTAGTTATAGTTTTACTTGTTGGACATGAACGAGCATGGTGGTTGAGAGCATGTCATGCTCACTCAAATGTCTCGCTGATGGCGGCGCGTGGGTTTGATCATTCGGTTCCCTTCGAAATGGTCGAGCTGAAGGGTGCCGATACACGCGTCATGTTCGTGAACAGGCGCCGTCGGTTGAGACTGGTCATCTCTTAACTGCCATTGGCTTATTTTAATCTTTATATTTAAAATTCTTATAATAAGCCCTTTTTTTTTTCCTTTGCATTGTCCTCACATGCAGAAGCAACAAGTATATGTAACTTGAAATTTTGTAAAACCAGAACATGATTTAAAAGAGTGTCCGTGGAGTTTCTTGCACGTTCTTCTCCATAGAGATCTACGCTTTGGAACGTGCAAATAGCTTCCATGTTTTTGACTGACCGACCTTGACGTTTCAAAAGTGCCTGTGAATGGTTTATTTGAAATAAAATGCTTTGAATTTGAATTTGAATTTGAATTTGAGTTCCCATGAGAGTTAGTGACGCAAGTACCTACCCATTTAGTTCTCCGTAGTTTGATTGCATCTGAGATTCAATGCTTCTTAAACACGGTTTAAGATGCTGTCAAAGTGACTTAATTAGAATTTTAACTGCTAAGTGCAATTAGGTAGCTTTCAAGTTTAGTTAGAATATTTAACACCTACGCACTAAAGAATAAACCTAGCTACCATTTACAAGATTAAGTTTAACTTGTAAACCATCACTGTATATTATATAAGTACCTATGGGTATTAGTGATGATCTTATTCCTTTTCTTGTCTTGATTTGTATTTATCAAAGTATTCTAATAACAGAAGTGGGATAAATATATTTAATTTTTCTTGTCTATGGTAAATCGTAGACATCAATATTAACAGCTACACATAAATTAAGCTATGATTTAGAACAGCACTGCAGTAATGATAAGGCCTTGAACTTAATCATCGATCATGATCATTAATCTCGTAACATTTATTTTGTTGATTCAAACTTAACTGCACCATATTCAGCTTGAATGCTTTGAGCTTTGAGCAAAGCTTCGACTAATTAATCAAATTAAGATTTTGATAAATTCTTTTAGAACATGAGAGGAAATGGAGAGGAAGCTAAAAAAAATTATGGATTGTGTGAAGAACCAGATGAAAGAAACGGGAGTGATAGCGTGACCGTAGACAGAAAAGTAACATGGTCAGGTCGGTTATAATGAGAACCTTGAAGCCTTCAAAAACGTGATAGACGATGATAGATAAATTTATTATTCATTCTTTTAGGCCAAGATCACGATTTGCTTTTCGCCTTTTGCGTTATGTGTCTAGGTACCTATCTATTATCTTTTTCTCTTGCTAGCTTGCAGTAGATATCTACCCTCAACTTAGCTCTGCCAGCTTGTGAAAAAGGGAGGTAACACCGGATATTGCCTTGCTTAAAAATATATAACATTCCTTAATGAAACCATCACGTAATCTTCACGGATGCATTTAAATGAAGCTCGAACACTTGCAATCGGCCACGCTTGCTAATGGTCTGCTTCTGCTATCTACACTCGGAACACTTTTCAGGCCTATACATTTCCAGTTTAAGTTGCCCTCGGGTTTTTTAGGATTACAGCAAAATGAGAGGTCAACTTATACTGGAAATTGTATTTGAGCTGTCGTCATCTGTACCTATGTGCATGCGCAGCGAACGCAGCGGCCTTTGATTCAAACCTCGAAGCTCTTTTTATCGCGCATACATTTCACGGAAGTCCACAGAATCCCTGTGGCTCATTCGAAACGGTCTTAGATTACTACTGAAGATAGAAGATAGGGTAATGAGTGTTAATAACACCTGGTAAGATTTGTATGCTAATGTTTGAGTTTGAAGAGCTCTGTCTGTTTGAGTGTGAAGTTCGAAATCTTCGGGCAGCTGTGAGGCGCGCTATTTTAAATGGCAGATGAGACGCACTAAAGAGGCATACAAAACATATTAAAAAACAGGCTCTCTAAGTTGTTGGTATCTAATACATAGGTACCTACATATAAAAACAAAATATGTAATTGAACTATTTAATTTCTATGATTAAATTAAAAGTTTTAAACAAAAGACTAGGTGATAGGTACATAAATCCGCATCATACAAGTTACAACATTCTTTGTTAAAACTACAATCATCATGAATACATTTAACGCTACAGCGTTCATAGCTTTAATTACGTTACTTAGTTCCACAGTTTTTATGTCATTTCCTGCCTTCTTAGGCAGCAGCATTAAAATAACACGATTGAAGAGGCTTGACCGGTCAGCGATAGACATTACTGATACCGGTAAATCTGAGATAGGTACGTAATGGCAACCAAGTAGCAAGCTGCAAGTTTATTCGTTCGTTCCGTTCCGCCAGTCAGGGTAATGGTTCACCGTTTTATTATGCACCACACCACCGCCAGATACAGGAAAAGGAAACATAGGAATCATACTAATGATCGTTTTTACTCTGTCCTCTATATACATATACTTAAGTGGCCACTAAGTCACGCACGTGCCATGAAACTGCCTCAAAATTTCAATTGAACCCGGCCGGCGAATGGAGGCGGACGCCATTTCCGTATTCAATTATTTTTTAAAGGAATTCTTGAACTGTATGAATAAAACATTTTTAGTAATGGCTATGTAATTGGTCGGTAGCCGATTGCGAAATTATGTTAGATCAACTAAACAATAGGTCGGGAAATACTCATTTATCTTTGCAGCTTCCTTCTTATGCTATTGTTTTACGTAGCATATTGTTTAAGATAAGTAAATTAACACGTCTATTAGAAAGACTGGCAAGGTAGCCTCGATAGTGTACCAGTATTATAAATGGAGGCTTACCAAGAGGCGAGATATCTCCTGATAAAAACCAAACCAACAAAAAAGCTTTGAAACACTAATGACGATGTTACCTTCAGCCCTTCGCCCACCTTAGAAGCTACAGTACTAACATTCTAGTACAAGAAAGCTATTTCTAGCCCAGTCTGATAGTTCTTATCCGCCCACCACTTGGTGTAAGCCTCTTATATTTATCCCCGGGCCGTGCGACTACCCGCATTATCGGCCTAATTTATCTTCGTATGTATTACCATTATTCCTGTGATAATCTGTAAATTCTACCAAGGTTTCTTGTAATACTTAAAGCCGGTAGGTAGGTGAAATTAAGACGTACCTACCTACTATGTAGCAGCAAACAAAAGACAAGAAAGAGCATTGAAAAGTATTAAGTAGGTAGGTACTTACATACCTAAGTTCTAACTTTTCTATGTGTCTTCAGTGATGAGAAAACTTATACATTACCTAAATAAATCCACCAATAAGTCATGTGTGTGTAATAATGTGTCACATATTTTTATTTGGATTCTGTTAAAATTATACATATAATTGGGTGTGAAACTTCGACGATTATTCATTCACACTGTTCGAAAAGCCAGCTTAATTTCTCATTGTTCTTTGCTCAGTCAACAATATCCATTCGTACTTTTCCTGTCCAACCTGCCTGTAGAATGTTCTTCAATCAATTAATGACATTGGCCATTGTGGGACACTGCAACCTGCCCAATAAACTTAACTTTCCCAAGCTTAACATTCGAGCTTAGCATAGGTGCTTTATCAGTTGCTCATTTTTCATACAAGCTAAAATGCAATGCTTAAAAAAACCTCCGACAGAAAAGTAAAAAATAATACGTGTTGATCCTTTTAATTTAATATACCTGTACGATTCTTTGGGCCACGCGTCTTCGCCTCTCGGGAGACCGCAATTTTTTGTATCTGTTAAGTACCTTTATTATTAGCGGTTCCCCGATGACGCGTGGCCCAAAAAATCGTACCTATATCAATTAAAAGGATCAACACGTATTATTTTCTACTTTTTTTTTGTCGGGGGTTTTTTAATTTTTAAACTTAATTTACCTAATAGGTACCTACTACTAAAAAACTATTGATCATATCATCTTTCTGCCCTTATTCCATGTTACTGGGGGTCACACACAACACATTTTTTACTTTCATTCTGTCCTATCAGCCGTCACGCTATCACTAACTCCCTTTTCTTTCATATTACTCCTCACATAATACACCCATATTTTTTGGTCTTCCTCTCGCTCCACATATGATCTACACTCATCTAAACGGCACTACATACTACATCGTATACCAAAATATCATATCGGTAAAACGAGTGAAAGTAGCTTAGCTTCTCTCACCAATGTATCTGTCATTTCTTTTTTTTGCTTCATCACCAGGCCCTGATGATGAAGCAAATCAATCAATTAATCCTTCAATCTATTTATAACCTATTCATTGCGACAATTTAAATTAATACGAAAACAGAAGGTCTGCGTAAGTGAGGAGTTGGGTATCCTGCAGATTTCAAGACATGCTTTAGCATCAGGTTAAGGTTACTGATCTAAATATAATCTGTTCATTCAAACCATTCCAGTGAGTCCGAACACGATACCTCTGCTGTAACTTCATGAGGAGTTGGGATTTCTGCAGACCTCAGCATCAGGTCAATATAACCATGTTCTGTCAATGTCACTGAGGTAACAGAATAACAAATCCCGCATCGATCAGACTCGTAAAAGCTGGTTAAATGCCTTCATCAACTAGAAAAGAGCTGATAATCTTCAAACGTCTGAACCGATTTTGATAAGACTTATCTAAGAACCACTGCTAGAAAACCTGCTATCAAATTAAAAAAAACCGCATCCAAATCGGTTCACCGGTTTAAGAGCTACGGTGCCACAGACAGACACACAGCTAGACACACATAACGGTCAAACTTATAACACCATCGTCAATGGCGGGTTGCCTGTTCTCAGTCTCTGAATGCAATGAGGAGAATAGGACTGTTCTGCGGTCACAATTGCATCACCACCCAGCTTACCTATTCTCATTTTGCTAACTTAGAGCTCTAGGGTCTTACCTGCTGCAATGAGGACTAATGATCGAATTCAAAAACCTTGGTTCTATCACGTTTTTGCAATCTCCTTCGAGGTTTTCAAGTCTAGGTTTCATACCGATTTAATTCCATATATTTTTAAATTAAGCTCGAGGCATCGTACGTCGATAGATTCTGCCATATGATTAACTGCTTCATTACCAGCCAGAATTAGGCTAACGTTAAGCAATCAGGCCAAACGATGGAGCACGAACCGATAATGGCTTGCAAAAGATCCGGCGCGGCGGCGACTCGACCACCTTCAGCCATTGTACCATCAACCTAACTAACATACCACCATTGTACCATATGCTCATTGTTTATGTTTCAAAATCGGCTAAGCAGACATTGATATATAGGCCGATACTCTCGTAGCTAAACAAATAAAAGTTTTAAAAGTTAGGCGGGCTCTGTTAGCCCGCCTAACTTTTAAAACTTTTGGTTGCTGAATTGTACGAAAGAGGTACCGCGGTCCTGAACCTGGAACGGAAACGGTATTTGAAGGAACGTCAATGGACGAGATGCCAGCATAGTAGACGGGTCCCGCTCGGGCCAGTACCTGCCTGCCAGGTTATAGAATCGTTCGAAAGAGTTACCGTGGCCCAGAAACACACAGGGCATTTGAGGAATACGGGTAATTTTAATAAGAGTCTTTCACCAACATCCCCTAAGTTTATGGGATCCCCTAAACATGTTTAGGGGGCTATTAGAAGATGGTTTCTGCATTTTGGTGATGGATTAAATGTTAAAAGGGACCGCTAATTTAGGTGAGCGAAACTTTGGCCCATAAACCACTTACTTAAGTGATCTTTTAAACAACGCAGATGGATTGTGACACTTGCTCCCGCTTCGGCCAAAGCGGGAGGAGTGATTTATTTTGATGATTTCCCATCCACAAAAAAATTATTCGAGTAGGTCAAGAAATTGAGTGGAAACTGCACATTATTTAAGAACGATTAAGTAATACATACAACAATGTATTGAAAGTGAAGCTACTGTAGTTAATAACATGTAAGGCCGTCTGCAAATGCAATGTTTATGCTAATTAGGAAGATGTGTTGCGTCTGCTTTTTTCGGCGCGCGCGGCGAATTATGCACAAAAGCTGAAACCAGTTCAGGGACATCAATCTGCACGGTAATACTGATTAGTCTTGCCAATTCGACACACACTGTATGTGTATACATAATTGGAGATCAGTAAGGGTCATTAGCATAGAAAAAGAAATGTAGGTAATGTGTTCTTACAAATATTTGCTAACCACAGGCCATAATAAGTATTGCCCATGTGTTTCTTTGTCCGTCTTGCTTCGTTAAGGTCGCGCTTTCTTACAAGCTACAAGAACTAGCCTAGAATATAAAGAAGGGTTTAATTAAAGATGCCAAGCTGTAATTGCATGTGATTATCCGTATTAGCGTGACTTACTTTAAGAACACACTGTAATTGTTACCCATAGGTACATAACTATTACACAAATACAAAAACCATCCATCAACTCTTATCCCTATGGTTGAGAGATCACAGAGCTGTAAGTAACTATGTTATTTTATTATTAGCAGTAAAGCACGCTAGCAAATTCTTACACTATTTTCATTCAGTTTTCTTTAAAATTGTGTTAATATGTAAAGATTATGCATTTAGGTAAGCATGTGTGCCATAACGAATTGCATAATGAGCAAGAAATTAACTTCCTGCGAGTGTCTACAAAAAAGTAAACATCACTTGTCTATGCCATTTTGTAATTCCTAAGTTGTTTGGACATTTCAGTAAAGCACAGTTACGTGAACGATTTATTTAACCGAAGAAAGAAATAAATAAAGAATACTTTCTAGACTACCTGTTGAATTTAAAACTGACGTTACGTGAGATGCTCTTCTCGTTCCGCATACAATGCTTGCACTTTCCTGTCGATCACATTCCAAATGCATTCGTAGTAGTTATCATCTACCAGTATAAAATTACGAAACGACCGGACAACAATTCGCTGATTTCCTTAGGTGATAATAATATATATCCTGGATTCAGAGCAAGAGCAAAACCTAAAGAAGTATTTTGTGATAGTCTGGACAGAGCAACTTACATATCTTTTGACTTTGAACAGGAAATGCACCAAAATAGAGAGGGAGTACTAAACTTGTTAAGTAGATGTGCCAGATTTATCCCTTTCATGGACGAAAATCGAAAAACGAAAATAAATATTACCTAGCTAGGGTATCTAGTTTAACAAAAAGCAATATGCAGGACCAAACCGACAGACACAAAAGTCAAGACATCATTGCATAATACGATTTAATTCTGCTACCGTAGCCGTACCTCTCGTCGAAATATCTCCTGCACTGCACTGTCCAATTTACTATTGGTTTAGTATCCAGTAGCCACTCCACTTGTACAACCAGTAAAATGGGACGGTGTCAATCGCTTCAACTTGTATGCAGATACTTGACCGAGCCTCAAGAGTGTGCTTGCGCTCAATTGCTTTATCAGCGAATTTACCTGGGTAAGGTATATTTGCTTTGGATATTTTTCTTTACTTAGGTAACGTTGTTTTAACAAGGATTTATGTTTAGGTGTCCATGTAGCTCGGTTCAGCTTTTTTTTACTACCTATTAATAGGCACGCGTTTGACCACTTCTCACCTGATGGTAAGCGATGATGTGGTCGAAGATAGAGCACGCTTGCCTAGACGTAATCTATTCACTCTTGACTTAAAGACTCCCAGCTAACACCATTTTTCTAGAAGTTCCATCTTTAGCCAAGATTTTATTTTTGCAGATCATTAATAAATTCTAGTTCAGGGCTTCAGGGATTTGGCAGTTCTGTACCTATAGTGTTTACTTATTAGGTTAATGTGGTCGCTAAAGTTGAGGAAGGCGATTTTCCGTCATTATCTCCTCGTATGTTATCTTTTTGGGTTCATCCAGGAACCATTCCAAAGGTTGAATTTCAGTAGGTAGCTATTTTATTAAGCTAAGCACCTAGGTACCTAGGTAGGTAGGTTTACCTAGGTAGGTACTGTTGGAAATATGAGTCATTGCTTCTCACAGTCTGTCATCTGTTTCCCCCTGAAGCTTTTCTCAAGATTTTTATTCTATCACCGCTTGTTCTCACAGCTGATTAAAGTAATTATCTATTCATAAAATCCGCTGCTGCTTTTTCCATTATGAGGTTTCGTTTATTCCGTTTAAAAGTAAACGATCTGTTTAACTCACAGTTATGAAGAATTTATGATACCAATCCCGTTTTAGCTCTGTTCTAAATGTTTGCGCCCGATTCATATCTTAGGTAGGTATCTCGGTACTCTCTTTTCACAAACAAAGCTATGCTTCGCTTTAATTTCAGGTATCTGACACAGTTCCTTGGAATTTTGTTCAACAGACACAACCAGAAAATTTCAATTGTTAATTTCCGGAAAATTCCGTCTTGGCAAGAATTCATTCTATACAGAAGCGTTCTCAGTCTAACAAGTAGGTTAGACATTATTTTCCTAATTAAAAAACACTGTATCAACTCAAGCAAGCTAAGCACTACGTAATGCCATTGAAATAGAGATGTGTTATGCGCTCAACATTCGGCTTCGCTCGGATGCGCACTTTCGCGTGTTGCGCAACGAGACGCACAACACTACGGTATTACATAACCTTTATTTACATACCGTTAGAGCTTATATTACATTGCAAGAAGTGCATGTTGCATTCGTTGCGTGTAGCTTAGGAGACAAGGTCGAAAGAAAAGAGGACAGCAGGTTTGGATGTGAGTTTTTTCTTCTTATTGATTAAAACAATTCGATTTGGTAATTGTAATTTACTGTGATTCCTAACAGAAATAATTAGGCACAGCTACAACCGGTAATGTACACGCAATGTTATCTAATTGAAGATTATTAAGACCTAGATGGCGGGGTACTTTCAATAAGTATTATCTAAGGACCTAAGTAGCATTTCTGAGAAGATTGAAGCGAAGAACTTATTATAAAGGAGGAGTCCGTGAAAGGTGTGCCGGTAAGTATATGTTCAGAAGTGGAATACCTAGCTAACTTTATTAGGTATGGCTTCACCTATTCATTTCGCTGTTGCATTCGGATTTCGTCGATTCCATTCCATATATCCCAAGTAATTCCAGCCTATTCCCTACAGCACGGTTTTCCGCTTACGATCTCCAGTCAATACTAAAATATCTTTCAAGCTCGTCCCGCCATCGGTTTGACGGTCTCAAATCTAGTCTGGTACGCAATAAATAGGTAATTATCGATACATTAAGAAATTGGTTATCTTCAATATTCAAAATTTCCTTGTAACACGCGAGAAAAGTAATAACAAATTAATTGGAAAAATATGTTAATCCAGACGATGGTATATTTTTTATAAAATTGTGTACCTAATCGCCACGACTTGTTTCCAGCATGTTACATCCGATTATGATGGACTAAAGCACGGAAATAATTATTTAGATTGAAATGAATGAAATAAGTATTAGAAAGATTGCTTTGATTACGTAGGTCATAAAATTAGATTATTCCATAAATCAGCAGAATCTGGGTGTGTTTGCAGACTCATATAAATATTTATAAAGGCGCAGCAGTGGGTTGTAGTTGGTACTGTTGGTAGTAATAGAAGAACGAATGTCAAGACAACTTTACCTACATTTACGGCACAAACAACATAATTTTCTCCGTCGAATCCACAAAAAATCACGGCCAGTGAAGCACATCAACATTTCCTAGAAGCGAATCGAAATGCATCGCTCCCGCTTGGCGTAACGGTGATCCCATTAGGTGCTGAGTGCCGGCCAGAGCCCGCGGTATGTCGCCGGCGCAGCATAGCATGCGACAGCCGCTAGTACCGGGGTACTGGGCTTTTTGCCGATACCCTACAGTAAGTGCCCATTAAAATAGTCGTGTTTTTACCTATTGTGTGCATCACCGTCGCATTCCGGGCAAGCTCTGGGTGCTTGAACAAGGATCTTCTTTTTGTTGGCATGCTTTCACGGTTGTTGATTAATTTGAATCTCTTTTTATATGACCCGTGGACGTGTAAGTTGGAAGTATTTTTAACTAAAGCAAAACGTTAGCACGGTGGACTCTAGATCTCTAGTTGTGGCTGTAGAAGATAATGATCCATCTTAACTTTTAGTGTCGCCTATTTTAATTTTTCTTTAATTAATTATAGTTTAGTTTCAGTCCTTAAGTTTCTGATTTAGGACATAGGACGCATAGAAACTAAAACATTCTAGCTACTAATCTGATACAAAACATTTAGATGAAAAAAGTCGAGCAAAACTTGCAAACAAGTGTTTATCGCACGATCTATTCAATAACCCATTATTATAACGCGAACGTAAACCTTTCGTTCCGATTTATTTACTATCTGGCTTCGTGCATCCAGCGGCAATCGACAAATATAGCTAGACCTCCGAGAATGCACTACCTCCCCTTATCCTACCTCTTGTGGCTTAGCCTGGGGGCGGAAGAGGAGGGCTTTGTATAGTGGTGGAGCACTTAGAACAATGAGTTTAAGGTTGATTGCACCTGACTATGAATAGGGTTTGCAAGTTCGCTACACCGCGACTTTGTTCTTCCGCTTGTTGTATCATGTGCATGCGATCACATAAGAAAGAGTTTAATGGCCTTTATTGAAAACCAAGTGAATAGATTTTGCGTGAACAGAGAGATTTTAACGATAGATACTATTGAGACTTTGTTTTCTATTGAAATGGTATCATTCTTGTAAAATAGGCCTTTCTTTAGAACTTGAGGATTTTTGCATGTCGTTAATTTTAAATTATTAATTTAAACTGGTTTTAGAGGTTAATTTATTTAAATAATCAAAGGCTTTCTAGGTTTATAGACCCTATTAAAATATTTGAAAATCACGTTTTAAGAATAATCTAGAAGTAATAAATTAAGTTATGAAATAAACTTCGGAGGTTTATTCTCTAATATTTTATGGGTGCTGTTAATTGCTACACTATACACATCCGTTCCTTGGACAATCACTCATTAACTTAGTCTTTAACTGTTCTGCGTTTGTTAATGAAGAATGTACAGTTATTGTCCCAATTTCCTCCTTTCTGGTGTTGGGCACTTAACTTGGAATTCGTTTTTGTGGTGTAGGTAATTGAAGTCATAACTTATGGCTTATAGAAGTTGTGCAATTTTTTTCTGTTGACATCTGTGGGGTATCTTTGCTTAGGTAGGTAAGTAAAGTAGGATAGTAGAGAAGTCACTTTTTTCAAGGATGAAAATTGTCAATAAGCTGACTGGGTAGTGGTGAAGTCACTAGCAGTTCTGAATTTTGGCCAATGGAGTTTACAGGCACCGTTTTTCATTACACCGCCAAGCAATCAATAATATATCCCTAGCAGTTCTGTCGAAATGAAAATGTGACTAGGCGGCTTTTCAGCGGCAGAGCGTCGGCATCAAGCTGATATTGGAGATTGGAGACCAAAGCGTATTGTCAACCTTATCTTCACGTTAGTTTTACTGCTTGAAGTCACGTAGGGATAGCATTCTTCTATTCTTTCTGGGTCAAAATGTTGGTAAAGTAGGCAGCTAACCTAGGTCAACTCAACGTGGATATATCGGACTCGATCATTTTATCATGGTTTTATCTGATGAACTCTACTTTTTACTATCAATGATACTAGAATAATGTCCTCCTGAATGCTGTACGAAGCTTAGCTCAAATTATACAGTTTATGGAATAAAAAAGATGGCTCACAAGTCGTGCTAAACGAGAAGTTGGTGTCTGCCTTGACCATCCGTCCTCTCCAGGACATATTACCCACGAAACTTCTACCCACGTTTATGGACAGATTAGTTACAAATTAGTTGTTAGATACTAATTGTTCAGACTAACACTGAGAGAAGTTACGGCTATCACCGCACCGCCCACCGGTCTTGTAATTACCATCACTCATCACTTACATAAGATTACATACACCTTCCTTTGCAGATATAATATTTATTTACTATTTTACCGGTACAATATTACATCAAGACCGGTCTAGTGCAGGTTTCAAATTAACTCGGAGCGTGATCTTCCGTGAGGCTAGGATAACGGCACTGGCCGCCCTTCAGACCTCGGTACAAGCTGACATTTAGCTTGGCGAAAAATCATAGTTCATGCATACCTTGGACCGTATTGTTAATATTGTAACGGCATATTGTTTTATCCATTTCCGTAAGGCAAGCTGTATCTACCACCTATTTTCGAGTACCTATCTACTTTAAACATTGTTTCTGTAAATGGTTTGCTGTGTTGTTAGCAAGAATGCAAGTGTCTCAGAAAATTCTTTGACAGACAGTTTAAATTATTTTTCTATACTTCTACACGATATTTCTAAGTACATATGCCTTATAAATATTTGAATATTTGTAGGTATATCTTGGTATATTCGAGACTTTTTATCTAAATCATACATCATGCATGATCCGTTTTTCCTGACAAGGGAATCGGATAAACATGCCTTTTGCATACCTGTCTACACGGCTAAGAAGTGGAACTCCTTGCCGTAGTTTTTATTTTTTCGTAGCTAAAACCATAAAAACTGTACCTAATTCTCGGTAAATTCAATCATCTTAATTCGTGCTGCATCGAACGTCAACCACATCATTGCTTACCGTAAAGTGAGATAGTAGCATACCTACCTAACCAGAAAATATTGAATAACATCTGGCATTACGGTGCTTCGTGCGCCTAGAAACCATAAACCAAGATCGTCAACGCCTGAATTCCTCAGCGACTGTGGTTTACGTGAACCCGTTTCAAATTAGGATTGTCAGTTCAATAAGTAAATAGAGGAAGTACAGTTAAATTCCTCAAAGGTTCAAGACGTCTGTAATGTTTACAAAGGAACTGTTAACTAGCTACATACATGTACCTACCCTTCGTTTCACACTTTGTAGGAGGAAAATTATGGTTGGGAAGGAACGCTCCATTCTCTGGAAAAGGTTACTGGATATTATTTCGTACCTTTACCTATACGATCATTTATTTTATGGCCTGTTTCATCACCCACGTAAAAGTTCCATTTAACCGTAACGTGTTTTGCAGTGAAGCTAGCTCATTTAAGTTCTGTTAAGTGTTCAATTATTCTGCTTGCCTATCCGGAAATAGAACCTTTATAGGCTGTTAAAAAACTGACTGTCCTACAGAGATTGTTAACTATATCGTGGATCAATTTAAAAACCGCTTATTTCTGACCGTAGGACTTTCACAAGCCTATTATTACTGCGGAGGTTGTCTATCTTCTTGACATAATTCCTTGCGGGCTTTTCACGTCTCTGCGAGAAGAGTAGGAAGCCGTGATGCCATTTTAAATTAAGGACCGTTAGAGAATGTTTTCCAGCGAGTCCAAATCACGTGCTCGCAATTTTACTTACCGCAACGCATTTCCATAGTCACGATGATTCGTTGATCGTTATCGTTGTCGCATCGTGAGTTCGCTTAAACCATCCAAATTACTTTTTTTTGTTTCCCAGAATTAGCCATTCCACTTCAGCCTAACGAATAACGGGTCCAGTACTCCTAGTACCTTCGACACGGAGTGCTAACGGCACAGACGCTTGTGGATTAACATAAAACGCCTGTATTCCTCTTGTTCGAAGTTGTTCAAACTAGGAAATTGCTGGTTGCACAACATGCAAAACTCGTTTAGGAATTCCTGTCTTCGTTCTGAAATTGTGTGCCTATTATTCATGTCTCCCTTTTATGTGAAAGGTTTTGTGAATATTTGGGTTGCACTGTTAACTCTTGTGCTTTGTTTGTACATAACAGACCGCGACGGCGGCGGTCTTGAGGAGACATTGCCATTATCTATTTGAGGTGATCTTAGTACGATCTACATACCAAAGACAAAGTCCAAACTTTATGCCAATTAGTACACCTACATGACTTTAAATGTGCCATGTTTTATACAAAAGATAATTGGAGGAACACGGGTGGGTTTTAGGCCCGTATTACAGAACCTTACTCAAGTACTACTTAAACTGCGTTCAACCGATTACTGCTTGAGCGAAGAATCTCGACCTAAGCATTCAGTTTATTTTAGAACTGTCCTCAAACTCAAATCAAACGAATCTACGCTTGAGTAAAGATTTTGATCTCTGATTACGTGAGTAAACAATTATTATGGTAACCCTGAACAATAGTTTGTTTTCTATTGCAATTCTTTTTTTTTCGTACGATTAAACTGGATCAAAACCGGATGACGAGGTGGACGACACGACGTTATTGACACTTCAGAGTAGGTACATCATAGGTACATTATGTTCTGTGGACAGCTAAACTGTGAAACTGAGTTTTTTTGGCGGGATTATATCGAGTGAAGTTCATCGGCTGTTTTAATTGATTCCTAGTGGATATTATGAAGTAAAATGCTGCCAATTACTGCATAAAAAAATTGAATGTGTTGCACCCCCATTCTAATCATCTAACTCAAAAAAGATATAAATGAAAATAAAGACTTGACTGAAATCCAAAAAAAAACTGTGAAACTGAACAGAAATACAATAAAATATTGTTTACAATAATAATTGTGGTTCCGTGTGGTTCATATTATTTAGGTTAGGAAATATCTTAACAAAAAAGAATTTTACGCTTTTGGAAAGAAATTTATTAAGTACCTACTACAAATATTAAAATCATTTAAAATGTTATAGAAAATAAAAAAATAAATTATTATAATATTTTTTTATTATTTTTTTTTTTTTTTACTATTGATAGGCACGCGTTTGACCACTATCTCACCTGATGGTAAGCGAGGATGTGGTCGAAGATGGAGCACGCTTGCCTAGAAATAACCTATTCACTCTTGATTTAAAGACTCCCAGGTTGTAGCTATCAGGAAACACAGACTCCGGCAGGGAATTCCACTCCTTAGCTGTACGCACTATGAATGACTGTGTTCCCAAAACGTTTTGTGCGTATGGGTGGGATGTCCACCATGTACCGGTGGCGCATCGCCGTTCGTCTTGTGGTCCGATGATGGAACGGGCTTGGCGGAATTAAATTATGCAATTCCGTCGCACATTCCCCAAAATGCAACCGGTAAAAAACCGACAGGCTAGCAACTCGTCGTCGGTGTTCAAGACTTTGGAGCTTCGACGCGACGAGCCTCTCATTGCCGATGATCCTCTTGGCTCGTTTTTCAATTGACTCAAGGGCATCAAGCTGGTATCTGGCAGATCCGTCCCAAAGATGAGAGCAGTATTCCATACACGATCGAACTTGCGCTTGATAGAGTTTGAGCAGCTGTTCCGGCGTGAAGTACCGTCTCACCTTAGCCAGAATAATAATCTACTTCTGCAAATATATCTAGTCTTGATTGTAGTTCTGTAATACGGGCCTTACTGACTAAGGCCCTTATTACAGAACTACAATCAAGACTCAAGCATTACTTAAAACTAGTCTCAGTTGGAGTTCTAATTTTAGAACTTGACTTGAGCAGAGAAACTACAATCAATAATCACCTGAGCAATGTCACTTTAAAATGACATTTTTTACGTATTATAGAACAGTGCTTGAGTCTTAACTGAGCTCTAGTCAATGTGTCCTTATTTTAAAATTACAATCAGCTCAGAATCACTGCTTGAGGCGAGATTTGATCGTTGTTTTCGCAAGTGTAGTCGAGACCACGCTTGAGCATAGATATTCATGAAAATTGTTGTGAATTTGGAGTAAATCGAGTACCTACCTAATCAAAATGGATATATTTGCAGAAGTAGATTATTATAATATATATTTTTTTTTTCTATAACATTTTAAATGATTTTAATATTTGTAGTACTTAATTTCTTTTCAAAAGCGTAAAATTCCTTTTTGTTAAGATATTTCCTAACCCAAATATGAACCACACGGAACCACAATAATTATTGTAAACAATATTTTATTGTATTCCTGAAGAGCTTGTGAGGAATTTGACAATGAAGATGAAGTTTTACAGTTTTTTTTGGGTTTAAGTCAAGTCTTTATTTTCATTTACTTATATCTTTTTTGAGTTTCATTAGAATGGGGGTGCAACACATTAAATTTTATTTTTGCAGTATTTGGCAGCATTTTACTTCAAAATATCCACTAGGTAGTAATCAATTAAAACAGCCACTGAACTTCACTCGAAATAATCCCGCCAAAAAAACTCAGTTTCACAGTTTAGCTGTCCACAGAACATATGTACCTATGATGTACCTACTCTGAAGGGGTAAGGGTGGCTGTCAGGTGTCAATAACGTCGTGACGTCCACCTCGTCATCCGGTTTTGATCCAGTTTAATCGAACGAAAAAAAACAATTGCAATAGAAAACAAACTATTGTTCAGGGTTACCATAATAATTGTTTACTCACGTAATCAGATATCAAAATCTCTACTCAAGCGTAGTTTCGTTTGATTTGAGTTTGAGGATAGTTCTAAAATAAACTGAATTTCTTTGCTCAAGCAGTAATCGGTTGAACGCAGTTTAAGTTGTACTTGAGTAAGGTTCTGTAATACGGGCCTAAGAGTGACACTCTCATCCGCTCCGCCCAGAGCGGGAGGAGTCATTTGACGATTTCCCATCATGCTTAACTGATGGTAACTTTTACCAAGCTTTTCCTAGATACTTACTACCTACAATTTTTTTTAATATGTTAGCTATTACAGGTTGCAGGTACTTATTATCGGTTGGTAATTCGAATCATTAATTTAAATCTATTAAATTAATGATTCGAAATACCAACCTCCGCTGGTATAAAGTGGGAGAAGGAAAAGCAATTATATTTTATAGGAATACATATCACAAATTTATCAAAGCTATCTGCCGCTTCTGATATTAATGTATTGTCACAGTAGGTATAAGATGAATTTACCGTGGTATTGTTGATATGATATTAAAAAATAATAAGTAGGCAGTATAGGTAGGTTGCTGGCGCCATTCATAATCTTGTTTATACTCGTAATTTTTGTAAGCCTGAAATTAAATCTTTTAAGTCTTAACTAGGCATTTCGGTACTAATTTTGTTCATTAGTTAGGTAGGATGGCGCCTAGGTTTCAAGTATTTCCTTATTTTAAATACTCTTTTAAAGTTGATTGCCTTTTCACTTTACGGAAGGTAGGTACCTAACGTATAAGGCACTTGCAAGTAGGTACCTAAGTTGGACTGTCACCCAATAACACTACTACCGGTTTAAGGCAAAACTGACTAGGTACTTATTTGAATTTAGATTTGTGTAGATGTAAGCCAAGGAATGCATGCCAAAGACGTCATGTCTCTAAAAACAATAGTCAGACAGTCTGCACAACGAACGCGGGGTTTGAGAGCTGGGGATACGTTGTAATATCATCCAGAGGAGCCTTCTTCGATCACACTTTGGGCAATCAGCATCGAATCCACTCACACTGTGATGATAATCTTAATACAGTAAGCGCTGCTCTCAAATCATCCGTACCGATACAAAAGAATAACTCAACCGGATAACCAATTACATAACCCAACACGTTACCAAACTAAGTTAACGTGCCATAAAGGTCAATATCGTACCTTAACGTCAACTGCGGTAACCGAGTGATAAACACAAGTCATCGGACTGCCATACCAGTGGCACTACGGTCACGGCCATGTAACGGACTGCCCTACATAAAGGTCCAAGAGCTTTACTTCACGCTGTTAATTTTCTGTGGGTAGGTGAATGTTTTTTTTTTTGTGTTAGGTTAGAGTAAGAATTGTTGTCATTTGTTTTATTTTATTTTACTTTACTTTATTTGGGAAAACAAACAGTCGTACATTGTATATAAAAAATCTATACCTAAAGATGTTACTACGTTATATTTGATACAGTTTTGGTAAAATTAGATAAAATCTACATATTTAAAACGACATTCCAATTTTTCGCTATCTTAAAATCTAATAGTTAATATATTCCAAAATAATACATAATTATTAAAAATTTTGAGCAAGGCGTTTAATTATTTATGTTAAGGTGGATGCTTAATCATCAATATAGCCCTCTAAGTTCATGTAGTTCGAAAGAATGATTATTTCTGAAATATTCATTCTTTCGAACTACATGAACTTAGAGGGCTATACTGATGATTAAAATGGTTATAATTCTTTAGATAAATACGCGTTACGGTCGCAGATCGCATTTGGTCCACATACAGCTTCACACTGACCGGCAAATTGCAAAAAACATAAAAATATTTGAATTTCGCGGGCCACCCTGGAGCATCCACCTTAAGACAAAGCAAAAATATCTTTATCGTTAAAATTATTATTGTAAATCTGAACCAATCTCTGGAGTGGTGCTCTCTCTCCTGTATTTGTACGACAGGGAGTTGTACTTGTAGCAAACAGTGGGTATAAGAGCGCGCCTCTCGTCTCATCACCGTTTTAGGTACAATCTATCTATACTAATATATAAAGCTGAAGAGTTTGTTTGTTTGTTTGTTTACTTGAATGCGCTAATCTCAGGAACTTATGATCCAATTTGAAAAATTCTTTCAGTGTTAGATAGCCCGTTTATCGAGGAAGGCTATAGGCTATATATCATCACGCTAATACCAATAGGAGCGGAGCAGTAATAAAAATTGTGACGAAGACGAAGTTGTGCGGGTCAACTAGTTTTATTTATGTTTGTGTGTTTCTATCTGTGTGTAGATTTAAGTGAAGTTTGCAATCAAGAAGAACAAGTCACAAATATAGGTATCTTTAACTAGAGTCTTATAACAGAGTGAATAACAGTAGGCTATTACATTTTTATTTTTAGTAAAGTTGATGTATACACTTTGGGATACTTAGCTTTAATTTATTTTCATTACAATAGTCAGATAACCTATTCAAGTCTTCCCGAAGAAGGCTGCTATCAACAGTGTTTTAATCGTTCTAAATACCTTAAGGTCATCAGCGTATAATAAGAAGTTACTATTTTAAAAGCAGTTACAAATATAATAAACAACAATGGGCCCAGAATAGATCCCTGGGGAACGCCTGAAGTCGCCACAAATGAGTCTCATTTGTATCCATTGCTCACAACAGTTAGATTACGATTGCTGATATATGAACAGAACCAACGCAGTAAGTTACCTCTGATGCCCTTAAAGCTATTTTATTTAACAAGATTGAATGGTCCGCCCTGCCAAAAGCCTTTTTAAAATCTGTATAAACAGCATCGGTCTGATATCCTGCGTCCATTTATTGAACAAGTGATCCGCAAAGATCGTTAAGTTAGTCACCGTAGACTTATTTTTAACGAAGCCGTGTTGCTCAGAAATGGGTAAATGGCCTGATGTACGAGTTTTTCAAATAATTTTGCAAGAGTACAAAGTATCGATATAGGTCTATAATTTGTATGTTCTGTCTAGATCCACCTTTATGAACAGGTAATATATTTGCTATCTACACGTAGACGGAAATGTACCACTTTGAATGCACTTGTTAAATAACATGGAAAGAGGCACACAATTTTTTTCCGCTGTCCTCTTCAGAAACTAGGGCGGTATGCCATCAGTAGTGCTATTCTGTAACAACATTTTCGTGTCTCGACAGCGGAATCCGATGTGAGTTTAAACATGAGACCTTTATGTTGTGTGTAATAAAGTTCACTTTGTGAGCTTTGTCACTCAGGTGAAGCTCGATATCGAAATGGTTGCTTACAGAATAGACTAGCAGGTCTTAGTCCTTTGTTTGTATCTAACGATTTTAGTTGTTTGCGAACTTATTGGACAGTGAAATTTAAAGTACAGAGACAGCTATTATTGACATTACTCAAATCAGAAGCTGGGCACCATCCGGGAGAGAGACTAGAGGGCTCATAAACTGACTGAAAAAATGCCGAAAACAAATCACAAATTTCAACTGGGTTGCTAGAAGATACATTATCATAGGTTATGTCAGTCAGTATATCCGACTTGCCTTGCCGATTAGCGACGTAAACCCAAAAGTGCTTAACATCGTTGGTAATACACTCCTCAACACCATTTATAGATTTCTGAAAACATATCTGACATTCCTCGTTAAAACGAGCTCTATACAAGGAAAATACTTCATAGTCACTATCTATATATATTACGGTACCTTTTCCACTTAGACCAGGCTTTCTTTTTAAATTTAAAAATGTGGATGAGCGGTTTGGAGAACCACACCGGGAAGTGCGAGTTGGGCGGTTTCGATGGCTATATGCGGTTTTTTATTCTAAACAGTTTTAAAAAGTATCAATGCACTTATCAGTCGAATTGCTCTTCAAAGTGCCTTCCCAGTTAATATCATCAATGTGTTTGTTAATTACTGTGTAGTCGGTTTTACGATAATTATATTTCGGTATAGATAAACTTATATTAATCATCATCATCATCTGCCTAGCCTTTTCCCAACTATATATTGGGGTCGGCCTCCAGTCAAACCGGATTCAGCTGAATACCAGTATTTTACGTGGAGCGGCTGCCTACCAGACCTCCACAACCCATTAACTGGGTAACACGGTCTTGGCAAGACTGGAGTCAGATTTACTGGCTTCTGACAACCCTAACGACTGCCAAAGATCTACAAATGACAGCCGGGACCAACGGCATAACGTGCTTTCCGAGGCACGGAGGAAACTCGTTATGTTAAGATGGTCACCCATCCACAGACCAACCTTCGCAAGCGTTGCTTAACCTTGAAGATCGACCCGTGCGGCTGTTTTTATCTAGCCACGAGCTCCTCACTATTTAATAAACACGTGTACACTGTACATATTTTTTTTTCTGTTCTGTACACGTGTATCATAAAAATCATTATTTTGCCCTTTTTGCAATTTAGTTGTGGTTAGCCCTTATATTAGGACTAACTGACTCCATCTCTTATAGGTAGGTATTTCAAGTAATTTCCTTTATTCGACTAATTTAAATTTAAAGTTTTGGCTTCTTATTAAATTACATTGCCCGAGAGTTTTTTCCGTTATCATAGCGACTAAGTCAATAGGAGTGGAAGGGGTTTTCTTCAAAAGGACTTGCATAACAGGCATAATTATTTTGGCTGAGGTGGATCAGTTATCAGGTAGGTATTTAATTAGCCAAGGTGCTAATTTTAAATTCCTTCATATTATTTAGAGAATTTTTATCTTCTTTTTCGAAACTTTTTGGTATTTTGATGATATTTCTCACTGAAGAATTTGTAAATTTTATTGCGGTAGGTAGTGCATACCTTAACGGCTGGTTTCTGTTAATAAAACGAAATAGATAGTATGCCTAAAATTTATTAATAATTCGGCCAAATTAGTTGGTACGGCGACGCATTTGGCTTCATCATGATGAAGGCATATTTACCCGTAATATTATAGATACCTTTCAATCACACAGCATTTTTCCAACATAAATCTCAAGTATCTACTCTTTTTAATTTCTGCTCTACTTCTCACATACTTACGATACGTACAACTTGACCCATTTCATTCTAGTTTGCAAGCAATTAAGACTGCAGCCGGATTAAAACTCCTGATCGATCCGATAAGAACGGTATGTATACTTTCTAGCACTTTCAACAAGTACGGCAGTTTTAAAACTGATTAACATCATCAGGATATCTAGTCAGTGTTACAATCACAAGCACAAGAGGCACTAAGGGCGAGTTTATAGATCCGTAGTTTACCTACTCAAATTAATTTCGTTTTTCCTAGCTAATAGTTTTAAACTAATAGTTATTAATTTGACCATCGGTCAAGTTAAATATTATTGATCGAAAATCACACATCAAAGATTTTCACAATTTTAACCATTAGTTGAGTTAACTACGGATCATAAACTTGTCCTAACTAGATAGGTAGCAATAATGCTCAGTTGTAATTATGATAAGGAGCTTACGCTTTCTAACACTCCCAATTTGATAGAATTAACAATGTACTTGATCCAGTCTCAACGATCTTACTTCCTACCTTTCCCGACTTTCACCAAACTCAAAAGTCAAGGTTCTCTAGGTCACAGGCACAGGTCAGGTATGCGGTAGCCATATCAATCGATACACTATCTAAGCACCTTGATATAGCAATTTAAACTTTATGCGAGTGCAGTAAGAGTTTCCATTAAAATGCATGCTATGGCTTGAAGTAGATGTGCCGCATTGATACGTGATAAGAATGACGAGTGAAGTAAGTTAGCGGGACACTTTTATTAAGGCTATAGGGTTGGTAATAACTTGACACTTTTTAGAAACAAAAAATGCATAGATTATTAAATAATTTAGTAAGAATTTGTTATTTTAAAAGCTGCGTTTCTCAATTGGTGCAAAAGATGACTTGATACTTTTTGCCTTCTAGCTACACACTTACATTTTCGTTCTTTAGCTCTCCCATTACATTTTTTACTAGCACGCAATTAACCTATTAAACGCCTCCAATATTTTTTACGTACAGAACCATTTATAACCACGTCCAGCAGTTGTGTGCGATTGTACGTGTTAGGGCAAAGATCAACTCGAGCGCCATTTCTTGTCGATTACTACATAGTTTTTTTTGTGTTTGCTTGATGTAAGCTGTCATCCAAGTTTACATTTAACATTTTACTTTATACATCATTTTATTTAGAGGCTAACTATAAAAGTTCATGTTCAGCCTAGAACGTTCGCAGTGTTGGGAAGCCTCTTCTTTTTGAGCAGGAGAAACATGCTTTTTTTAGAGCTATAGAGCTATCAGGATTATTCTAAGCTGCCAGCCAACATTATTATATTTTAAACTTATTACTTACTTTACCGTATTTCGACAACCCTACGCATTCACATGACAGATTTTTTATTCCACGATTTATGAACCTTTTTAAGCTTGACGGACAACTTTGTTGGTCATGGGAGTTTAATGAATATAAAGATATGCAAAAAAACGATTTCCGCTGTGAGTCACCATAGGATACAGGACCTTATATTCGGAACCTACCTATCAGCAAAATACACTCTTACATAAATTATTTTGTCAAAAGAGTCCTAAACGTAGTGTTTTTCGAAGACACCACGAAAGCACGACCTAAATTATTATCTCTAAGTTTATTCAAACATACGGTCCCTACACTGCCCAGATAAGATCGGGTAAGAAACGAGAACAGGTCGGGGCAACCTCGGAATATATACATGCACATCTACTTTGTTATTTAAAAGTAAGGAAATAGAGTAGGTACCTAACTACCAAGTCACGATTGGCGTCGGTTGACCAAGCGAGGCCCTGCGGTGCTGTGTTCCCGACAGCCAAGGTAGGGTAAATGTGAAAGTCGAAATTAGGATTGATATATTAATCTAGCACCTAGAACATAAGAGTAATTTGTAGAAGGAATACTGGCAATGGCAACCAATGCAAACGGCTCTAATGAAGTAGAAGAACAAAAAGGTGATCGTGGAATAGACGAAACATTCTATACGTTTCTACTCCGCAATCTAAACTGCTATTTTGTTTTTTACATGTTATACGAGATTAATCTTATATGGATGCCTACCACTGTTGTCTTCCTTTCGTAATTCTTGTCTATTCCACGATCTCTTTTACTTCATTAGAGCCGTTTTGGTTGCCATTGCCGGTATAAACGTTAGTTTATAATATTAGAATAATCTAACATCTTAACGATGTGTCTATTGTCTACATTTGGGATGTTATGACTTTTAACAGACACATCAAACTCTCCTCTCAGCCTACACCAACACTGTGCTTTACATTGTTCGGTATTAACAATGTGCTTTGGAAAATAAGAGGTGGCTGTTTCAGTCACTTCACATAACTGAACATACGAAAAATTTGCAGACGAGTCCGAGAGTGAAGACCAAGTACCGGCTAGGATAACGTGGGATGCTCCCAAGCTGATGGGCCGACGACCTTAAAAAGTTGGCTGTGGGCCAGACTGGGTGTAGAAGTTGTGGCACAGCTTATGACTTGTGTTGTGAGAGGTCTGTATCCGGCAGTGGACTGCGATAAATTGAGTTAGGAGTATACAGGTTAGGACTTAGGACACACGAAAACCCACGTCTTTTTTCTGGGAAAACCGAGCTGATAACGAGCTTTCTTAAGACATTGTGAACAATCCGGGAAAAGGAAACAAAGCGGCCACATTTACTTCCAAGAATCCTCATCGCCATTCCTCTCAGCCTACAATCACTAACAACCGGGCTCTTGATTCCATGCGTCCTTCATACAAATGTTTTCTGCCTGACTGACAAAATCGTCAAGATTTGAATGAAATTTTATTGAAAAAAAATTTAATGAAATTAAATTTTTTTGCAGACAATATCAAATTAAAAGTTGTCGTTTTATATAATCATTCGACAAGCTACATCAAAAGCCGGAACAAGGTGATTTTATATCCTTTCACTGAACGTTCCTCGTATCATAACGAGCGATAAACCATCTGACCAATGCAATTTTATGGCTACAGACTGACGTAATCCTGGCTCTCACTGAGAGAACCTTCGCATGCTTTGATGGCATTACAATAATTGCATATTTATACACTACCTACTGTTGAAGGGTCCAGCACGCTGCACGATGCACGAAAGTGATTAACTAAATACCCTGGTTGTTTTTTTTTCGACCTTGCGCATATTCCCGCAATATCTTCACTTGTTAGAACTTGATTGAAAATGCAGTAGTCCAGGAATTCACAACGCGCCATGCTCAGAAAGAAGATGAGGACTCCTTCTCAAAGGACGGATCCAACCACGCAGAAGACCGGAAATAGTGGAAACAGGGTCTTTGGTTTGCAGTGGGAAAATACAGGTTCATGATAATAAAAATTTGTCCAGTATTTGAGAGAAACTTAACTACATGTCGCCTATTATTAACATCTCTACATATCTACTTTTAATTGAAGGTCACAAAAATTGTAATACTATGCCATTGACATTGCAAAGTCGATTAAACTAATACCTTATCCACCACGCGTGACCTGAAGTGATTGTATAACGTTGATGGCATGGAACACAATAGCCGGTGCATTTATCACACAGCATAGAGATTACAGTGTTTAATATTATCCTCGTTTAGATATTAAATTAAATCACTCAGTGAAATCGCTGCATTGTCTTTTTATTTTAGTAAAAGTCTGTAACTTTTCATTCATAAACTTATGCTTTAAACTTTCAGTAGGTTGTTGAACTAGCAAAGATACCAACTTACTATTCAAACAAGATGAGAAAGAAATAGCCACAAAAATGTATTAACTTTCTGGAAATACTATGGCTAAGTTACTTCCAGACTAGCCCACATAGGATATGTTATTGAAAGTACAGCTAATTAGACTTCCCCACACAATATGACATAACATCAATGACTAGGCTTAAAAATTAAACAACAATACAGCCTTAATGGAGTGTGGGTGACATTTTCCAGCCTTCAGTGCACAACAGTTAGATAAGAATCGGAGGCGCGAGAGTGAAAGCGTTCCGCCGGATTCACATGTGATCTGTCTCGCTCTGACGCTGGTTACGTCAATGTTACTACTCACCTTCACATACTTATACAGTTACTAGATAAAAGGCAACCACAAGTTTAAGTAGGTAGCGGCTGCGGAAAGGAGTTCGTCCTTCATCCGCGGAAACGCTTACAACGACAATGACATTTTGACAGTTCAACAACGTGCATTGCCTCTTTTACGTTGTTGAACGGACGAATTTTCAAACATACGATGCAATGGATTAGAAATTACCTTTTAGATTCTTTGGGTAGTAGAAAATACCACCATTACCCTTTTTCGTCAACTAGCCGAGGAATCACAACAACATGAAACATAAGATCTGAAAGTAGCAACGCATCTATGGTGTTGATGGCTCTGGTTTAACAGAACCTCAGCAGCATTTAATTTTGTAGCTCTCCAAGAGCATCTTCTATGACTCTTCTATGATCGACAACCATCAATCATCGGCAAGAGTAAGCATTGTAGGCAGGCTTTTGATGTAAATTATCTACAAGTAATCTTTCATCCGCTTATAGTAGAAAAAATTAGATTTGCACTAAAACACTCGTTATTGATCAATGTCTGATGCAATTTCTCCGTGCGATGACCCACCCAGACTATCATGGATCGCTACGAGTACTTTACGTGGCCTCCATTCGAAGTGTCCTCTCCAAATTGCCCAATAAGTATTGCTGATATCCAAATTAGCATGTTTTTATAAATCTTATCGAATTCAGTGTCTGCAAAAAGACTTAGTGCGTTCAACTTCTTCGCAACGTAATTGTGCTTTTTTGCAGTGTATTGCACCTGAAAATTGGAAACTGTTACCTATGTAAGAAACGGAAGCCGTTATTAATTCGCCATTACGCCATTGGTTATTATCAGTTATAATTGATGGCCAGCATTCACATTTGAAAATACAAGTAAATTGAGGGACCATGATGAATATGATCATTGACGTTTTCGATCCCGTAACTCGAAATGATGATGAGTGATGGAGTACAAACGCATTGACCGTACGGTAGTATCCACAATGTGTCAGTCAGTACCCTAATGTGCAAGTAAGTTTATAGCTGGTACCGCTGCCTATGCAGTTATGCCGAGTTTATATCATGTGGGAATACGTACGGTAACAGTCGACGCATTAAATTTAATAATATATATTATTTAGCAATAAAATGTTTATATAACCTACTGCGTAAGCATTAACGGGAGTCTCCATTAAAGACCATTGACGTAGGTTTAATTTAGAATCCATAAATAATATCGATCTTGCTTTATTAATAAATGGTCAGTTAAACTAATATTGCTTTTAATAAATTATGGCACCATCATTCGTCGTTCAGTCATCTTCAGTCAGATTTAAATGCTTAATGGGAGCTCTCGACAGTCTGTTATAATGATAATTTTCCTAAGATTTGCTTGATGAGGTCGTGTTCAGCTCAATCGTTAGGCAATTTGGTAAGTATGTGTATTAATCGATCAAGTAGTTCATTAACAAAAAGTAGCAATGTAATTGGCTAGATTGAAAATCTGTCACATGAAACCAAAAATTCGTTCTATTTTTGCGACCAGTCTAGTCGTTTTATGCATTACAAAATATGAAATGAGCTGAAGGTTCGAAGGAGCACCAAAATATGAGCATTGGATAAAAGTAGGTAGGTGCTAACTCCAATTCTATCTATTTTTTTTAAAGGACGTTAGTTTACTAAACTAGCTAAATGTTCTATGTCTCCAGCCTCATTAACTCTATTGCTCAAAACAAATGACTGGGAGATGCAGTGATACAGCCTTTGTGTACGTTCCGTTCATCCGCATTCCCGGTTGGCGTCTTTAACATCGTATCGTTATGTGTTACTGGCGTATAACGGAACGCCCGTAACTGTAGCGTTCCACGACGCTCTTTGCGTACCACTTGCTATGTTAATAGGTTTACTGTAACAATTTCACTATGTTGCCAAAATATAATTGGGTTATTGTTGTGTTGGAACGCAACAAATAAACATTAAAAAACTTGTTTTGTTAAAATGTTACCTCTCGATGAGTCTTCATAATTCGCTTACGTGATCAATAAGAAAGAGAAGCAAAATATCTTTTATTGAGATTGTTAATAAAAATCTAATATTTAATTAACTATCTATTTACAATCTTTTATATTTAATTAACCCGTTAGGACGGGTTAATTCATAAAAATGCCGGTTTTTAAACGTTAATATATCAGTCATCATCATCATCCGCCTAGCCTTTTCCCAACTATATTGGGGTCGGCTTCCAGTCAAGCCGGATTTAGCGGAATACCAGTATTTTACGAGGAGCGGTGGCCTACCAGACCTCCACAACCCATTAACTGGGTTACACGGTACTTCATGGCAAGACTGGAGTCAGATTAACTGGCTTCTGACTATTCGTAACGACTGCCAAAGATCGACCCGTGAGGCTGTTATTATCTAGCCACGAGCTCCTCGAAACGTTAATATATCAGTAACTTTACTTAATTTTCATTTATGTAGGAAATATAAGTTTCGCGTTGTGTAGGGGTTAAAAGTAGCTCGAAATGGTTCGTGTAATATTACACACGCACGGCTGCTGCGTCGCCAGTTTCATTTTCTTTGAATTTTTGTCTGGACATGCTGCCTCGTGTCTAGATACCTTTTTTTTAAGAATGGGAAATGATCGAATGACTCCATCCACTCTGGCTGGAGCGGGAGGTTCAGACTCTTACTGACTAAAACCCATCCGTGTTACTCCTAATGCCTTTTACGTTCAAGCGCCGCGGTGACTCTATCGAACATATTCCGAAACCCTGGACCTAGCTACCTGGTACCTGCGGAATTGATAGTATCTCAGTTAAACTAAGCAGAAAGATAAAAGCTTTCGCGTGTTAACGCCATAATTGATCAATCAACGTTACTTCCTCGGAAAAGTAGCTAAGTTTATAATTAGCGTCTCCTGCAAAGCTACGGAGCTAAGTAAACCATACCTCGAGTCGAAACAATAAGGTGAAACTCATCGATTAATTTCCACTAGAGGAAACCTGCTAGGTACAATGGCTGTGGGAACATCACACATGCGTTGATTTACGATTAAAACAAATGTAATGAAAGACAATCATAACATTACATTCAAACAGTTCTCAAATGATAACTTAATTGTACTTTCTAAATCAAGGCATTTTATTCTAATTTTATGTTTTCATCGCCGTATTATGGCATGTTTAAATTTGAATAATTTATATTCGAGCTTTTCATAAATATTTATGCCGGACATAATGTTCAAATTATGTATGAAGAGCGATGATGCTCGTATTTATAGTGAATGACCTCACGATATTTAGTAGTGAAGGGATTCAAATAGAGGTGTTTTTAGTAGTTAGGAACCTACCTGCCAAAAAAGCCAGGACTACACAATATTTTAACATCGGAACTATAGCTAATTTATTATTTTGATTTCACTACCTATCTGCTAAATAGTAGGAAACTTTTAGTCACCTTTTTAACAACTAGTAAACAACAATAAACATCTAAACAGTGCCACCTATATTTTATGCTATCTGGTCGTTGTCCTCAAGCCTTAGCAGTTCGGAATGGTCGATTGAATGGGGCCTGTGGGCGAGGAACTTAGTAACCTGTCACTATAGACCATTACGGCCCTTAAGCCCAACACTTTATTGCAGAACGTGGCTCACGCGATGCGAACCTCGTGTTCCGACCATTTAGAGTTTTGCTTTAACTCAAATGATATTGGGAATAACAGATTACTTCTATAAAAGCACTTTTTATTTTGAATTTATGTAAATTTTCATTCATTAGTAAGACTGGAAGACTTATCTATATCATCATCGTCTTGGTCCTTATCCCAATTTATTTGGGATCAAAAGGGTTAAATCCACATGTCTTCTCCTCCATGTACTTCATTATAAGCAGTAGTCACCCCCATTCTAGCTACATCGTTAGGTTCTAGGGCCACGCCTCCGGCCCGATCCGTATATATAAAATTCTCCCGTTACTGACGACAACGCACAGCCGAAACTACTGGTCGTTAAATGCTGAAATTTGGCATGTAGGTTCCTTGAGGAGTGTAGGGCGGCACTAAGGAAGGATTTCCCGAAATTCCAACGGGAACGGGAAAAACAGGATAGGCGCGTACGAAGTCGCCGGCAAAAGCTAGTATACATAAAAAGAGTAACTAACCCAAAGACACAACTTATTGTATTAATCTCTCTTTTTCTACGTCTAAACATTAGTGAGTTGATTTGACGAAAGTGCGTGGAAATGAATGGGAGCAAATCTTACCGAGAATGTACAAAGAAAACTATATATAATGAGGTTAACTTGATAAAGTGCTTTGGAACTGTTGTATTTTTGTTGCTATTCTCAATCACGTTTCGGCCAAATAACCGCCTTTTTCATAGATTCGGTTTTACTAGGTGTAGTCTACATTTGAGAACATTTTTTTGAAGTTATAAAATATTTCTAGGTACGCTTTTGTATATTCATGGTCCGAGAATAGGACCCTGAGGTATCCCAATACTAATTAACGTCGGGAGTTTGTGATATTACTGAAAATGCCAGAGACGTACCGACCAAAATCTTAAGCAATAAATTAATACTAATAACAAGTAACTCTTGTATTGTTAAAACAATCAACTCTACAGCATTTCGATCAACTGTGTAAAATGCTACACATAGATCAAATTTTAGATAAATCTAAATTTGTAGACACGGCTTTACTTTCACCTGTTCATTCACAATGATAATAAAAAGTGGTATTCACGTCAAACGACAGGAACAGTTTTTGTAACGGCACATTAAATTTCGACCATTTTGGCTAATGACACAGTAGACATAATGTGAAACGTTTATCTTATTTTTTGTCACCATTCAGTGCATTTTTGTGTTACACATTGCTTTTTCTTGTGTAAATGAGATTAATGGTTTGAGGTGACAGTAAACATAAAAGAAAGTAATAAAATAAAACAATTTGAATGAAGTCTGTAGCGGTGCTAACCTTAATTGTAACTGTTTTAACATTTTTGGTTTATAGGTGAAGTCCGTTTACTTTCAATGCAATTAATGTCTTCAGAAGCAATCAGCTTTATTTGTGTTTGTTGATGAACATTTTTATTGAATGCTGTTAGAGATATAAACGCACTGCTCTACTCTTTTCGTTATTATTAATTTTATTAATTGATCGTACATTCTTCGGTAAAGAATCGATAGGTGAATTTATCAGAAGAATGCTTCTGATGGCATTGCATCACATGCATGAATGCGTCATGTCATCAATGCATAGTCCGAAATGTGAAAAGACTTCTTTCATGCTTCTCGGATCCATTGGCAAAAGTTCATCATGCTAATGCCGTTCAAATCTAGCAGAAAGGTAAATATTGAATAACGGTTCCATAAAAGAAATGTGAACTCGGCTTCTCAAGCTAGCAGGTATTACGGGATATTTTTCTAATATCCATAAAGATCGTTGTATAATTCGTTCTAAAACGACAATGGCATAACGGGTTGGCTTCCGAAGAAAGGTCGCGAATAGTCGTGATATCAAACAGTGCGCAGCGGGAAATCAATTCGCAGTAAGCACTTAATTTGCTCATCATCACGTAATTTTTCCTCTTACCGGTTTATGGACTGAGCAAAGTTACCACTGTTAGTGATACTCGTATATCTAAAATTAAGTAAGTATATCTAAAAGTTCTTCTCCCAATGAAAAGAGTAATGCTGAACAGACTTTAGTGCGAAGCCAAACTCCAGATTGTAATTTTATTTTAAGTTGTAATAAATATTGATGGCTTTGTTTCCATGATTGCAAATTGTGTGCTGTTTTTTATATTTCTATGATTTTGCCTTATAAGATAAATACTTACTTACATTGTAGGTATCACAGTATCGATATCATAGTAAGTACTCGTACAAAGGTATAATTGAAACTTATACTTAGCCGATTACCTACAACCTACTCCGCAATCTCATCATAGAAAATTGATCATTATGCCGTAAAAAATGGAATTAGATGTCGACGAACTGCCACGAATAATGATAGAAGCAAATTATGAACACCATTATTTCCTGACAAGTTATTACATTTCGTCTTAACGTTTTGTTAAGTTCATGTTACAATAGTGTTCGCACCTACCGCGGCCATCTTTGAATGTGTCGGAAGATGGGAATGGAATAAGCGTAGCGACTAAGAAATAGATTATTACAATTTGTGTGTCCCGTTACGTCTAAGTTCTCATGATAATAATATGTAACATGGAATGACAGTGCGTGACCATAATTTCATACGAGTCTGTTGTATGTATTTTGGTTAGAACTGAGTCTTGGTTTTCTTGTTTTGGTAATGTACTAGGTAATTATCTAAAGACATTATGGCAATACAAGCTTGCGTAGGGCTAGATGTTTTGAGTGTATTTAGATTTCTATGCTAATTTTAATTCAAGTACACCCAGAAATGGTGTTTAGTCTGCAGATGCTCTTATGCAGATGACTTCCTGTTCGAGGGATTTATATCCTCCTCCAAAGGTAAAGTACCTACCTATATAGAAGTTCTGCTCGGTATTTCGCACTTTGTGTGATTCTAACTTGGTTCTAGTGTCTGTTATCATTGGTACCATACAAAACTTCGACACATCTTGCATCACCTTGGCCTGTTTCGAAACTGCCATCCAGAAAGTAATATTGTTAATGTCGAATTGTGGGTATCTCATGCCTTTTATTATCTTCTTTTTTACGAAATTTACGAGTATGTACGTGTGTAAGTAGGTTTACGCTGTTAGGTAATGTTGCGTAAAAAAGTGCGGTCTTTTTTTTTTATTTGTAATGGGTTTGCTCTTGACTCTAGTCTATATCAGAGATGACAGAGACAAAGTCTACGATGGAGCGAGCCTACCCAGAAGGAGCCTGTTCACTCTAACTTTGAAGAGATTAGGGTTGTAAGCTTTCGGAAACACAGACGCAGGCAGAGAGTTCCACTTCTTTGCTGTGCGCATTATAAAAGACCTTTGAAAACACTTAGTGCGAATTGGTGGAATAGCCACAAGGTAGGGATGGTAAGATGCAGTGCGTCTGGATGTCCGATGGTAGAATGGGGCCGGTGGGATGAGGTCGTGGAGTTCTTGGGCACACTCACCGAAGTACAATCTGTAGAAGACCGACAAGCAGGCAACCTTACGGCGATGAGCCAAGCTATGTAGCTTGGCATCCACCAGTTTTACGTCGCCGATGAGCCTCTTAGCTCTGCGTTCCACCGAGTCAAGCGCGGCTAGCTGATACTTAGCTGAGCCATCCCAAAGGTGGCTACAATACTCCATGCAGGATCGGACTTGTGCTTTGTATAGTGTTAAAAGCTGTCCAGGCCTAAAGTATCGCTTCACCCTATTTAGGATGCTCAGCTTTTTGGCCGCAGTTTGGGCTTTGTACTCGATGGTGGCGCCGAAGTTGAGACTGGATGTCAACTCCATGCCTAGGAGCTCGAGCCGATCAGCCACAGGAACAGATGCACCCCGAAAAGTAGGAGCTTGGTCAAAACGACTCCTTTTTGCGGTAAAAAGACACGCCTGTGTTTTGGTGGCGTTAAAAGTGACCAAATTGTCATCACCCCACTGGGAGACAACGCTTAAGGTCAAATTTGTCCGCTCTACCATGGCCTCTCTCAAGGAACAAACTTCACTGGTTGTTGCGTTGGACAAGTATCTCTCTGAAACCGTACTGTCTTCTGCGTACCCAACAAGACCAGGCTGATGGCGGTATTTCTTGTGTTTTTAACCGAACAAAGTGCTTTCTGATGTGAAAGACAACAAAACGAAGCTCGATACCTATTGTTTTTTAACCGACTTCACAAAAAGGAGGAGGTTCTCAATGTGGTTGTATTTTTTCTATTCAATCTATTTTTACGATATTACAAAACATGGTAAAAAACAAAATAAGACAATGTGGTAAATTCAGAAAAATGTCCAGTACATATTTGGCAACATGATTCGGCGTTGCACGATGGAAAGGCGAATCTGATAAAATTATCCGTGCACCAAACCAGATCTCACGCTCAATAAAAATTGCTTTCACTTCAATTGATATTTTTATCTATTCCATCTGTAGTCGTGTGTTGTATAGGTACTTGTGTCCGTCAGAATGATTTTACGGCCTTTGATATTACTGAGCTGCTAGTCTATTCTGTAAGTAAACATTTCGATATCGAGCTTCACCTGAGTGAGATAGCACACAAAGTGAACTTTATTGCACACAACATAAAGGTGTTACGTTTATACTCACCTCGGATTCCGCTGTCGAGACACGAAAATGTTGTTACAGAATAGCACTACTGCTCTTCATAAGTACATTGTGCCCCTATTTTTACCCGACTACACCAGAAGGAGGGTTATGTTTTTCGAGAGTATCTATACTAATATATAAAGCTAAAGAGTTTGTTTGTTTGCTTGAACGCGCTAATCTCAGAAAGTACTGGTCTGATTTGAAAAAATATTTCAGTGTTAGATAGTTCATTTATCGAAGAAGGCTATAGGCTATATGTAAATATCATCTCGCTAAGACCAATAGGAGCGGAGCAGTAATGAAAATTGTGACGCAGACGAAGTTGCGCGGGTCAACTATATGTATAACATGTATGTATGTATAATAGTTTGGCACGCTCTGCGGCCTGAACGGCTCCATGGATTTTAGCTTGAGATCGTCGATTAGCGTCTTTAGATTCGTATTTACAGTGATAGTGACACTGGGTATATAAAAATTAAAATGGCCGATGTTTGGCGACATATTATGCTTTCGAAAAATTTATTTTTCAAAACCTATCAAGATAAAGGGCTCGAGGAGACGATTCCAAAAATGTCAACCCAAGTCACTAAAATGTAGGAAATATTTTTTTTTCAAGTTACCCGACCGCTAAAATCGATTAAAAAGTTCGAAACAAGTCGCTTTTCAAGCAGTCTGATGCAGTTGGTGACATCAGATCAGTGATTGCGTTCCCTATGTGCCCCAGAATGAGGGTAATATTTTTAAGGGTATCAAAACTTTACCAACTCGGTCTCTCCCTCCTTTTGATCTTTGAAATGATACAGATCAAGCAAACAACCTAATAGTTACTACAGTATCAGTTTCTATCACCTCATCTCCACAAATTACGTGAGTAGAGTGTGGGTATTCTTTAATTCGTGTAATGACCCTTATTTTCACACGTGCGACGCGACGTTGAAGAGCAGGCCGAGTCGAGATCCCACCGACCACGGTCCCACATTCTTATACAGTTGTAATTGCCCACTAATTGTCAATTACGCAACACCACATAGCTGTTTATGTAATTGTTTTTGTTTGTGATAAACCCTGAGAGTTGAATAACTGTAAACAGAAGCGCAAGCGCACTTCAAACACTCTGCTCTGTCACTTTGTGTTATAACGACATCTACCGTTGCGTAAAAACAATCAATCCATTATTATAGAATTTCTATAGTTAGGTACTTGGCAACATTATTTTTTTTGCTACAAAGACTTGTTCAGATCGGATTGCGTGAGAAGATGCAAGTTCCAAAGAGTGAAAACCCTATATTATTGAAAGTAGAACTAACGCCTTATTCCGTTTACATTGAAAACCGCATCTTTGCTCTATAATTTTATTCATCCTATCCTGCGTAATGTAGCATTAGCGAAATCATGTCAATTTCAACAGGACTAGAATAGAGCAACAATTTCTTGTATTCATTACATTCTTTTATAGCTACACAATCTGCAAATACCATGACTAAATATGATCTTCAGAGCCTTAGAAGGCAATGATCTTAAAGTTAATGGCAATCATCACGCACAGTTGGTGGTTTGATGATCTTTGTGGGTATGGAAATGAAATGGACTGCAACATCATACTGTTAAAAAATCCCAGAGTCATGATTTTTAGTGAAAGATTAAACGTTAGGTACTGAGATTAGATTCAGAGCCATCTAAGGATGGCTCAATATCAGTTTGAGAAAGGAAAACAGATTTTTAATCCAAGCGCAGAAACTAAAGCATTGTTCATGCTTTAGTTTCTTAGCAATTGAAATAATTACAACAGCCATTAAAAAAGCAAGTCGTCGATGATAAATTGTCACTACATAGACTATTATCATGCATGCAAAAAGTGAAAGAAAAACGATCAAAACAGTAATTAATTTAACAGGCCACTCGGCAGATGAAAGAAAGTCTTCTTTATCTCGACCGTAATCGCTCGACATAGATCATAGAGGAAACCCAATTCAATTCCCTCGTATAAACAATTTAATTGTCTTCTAAACGTTTTCTATCTAATTGTACCATCGGATATCGCTGAGAGTGAGCGGAAATGTAACCGTATATTTTCTAAGAGTATAAATGTAGTACTTGAGATTTCGCAGATTAATAGGAAGAATTAACTATAAATCGTGCTAAACGCCTCGATGGCAAAGCACAATGGATCGCTTTTTCAAATATACTTAGCGCCCCTTTCAATATATTACGTCCAAGATTATTCTAGTCTTGGCTCGTTCAACGCCCTCAAAGATGCGAGCCTTTTCCGACTTGTCCGGTTAGTTATTAGTGTCAGGGGTTAAAGAAAATATGTTTGGATTAAAATGGAGACTTGTCTATTATTCTAAAGGCAATATTTTATAGCTTAGATTTTCTGCTTCGAGCAATTTGGAAACAGGAACTTGCAACAAATGGAGGCTGTGGGCTGTCTACATCTAAAATTAATTCAATAGAATCAAACCAAAACTTCAATTTCGTAAATTGTGGATTGTCTCAAATTGCTTTCATATCCGCCGCCACAACCGCGGTATTGACCGCAAATTGTCGATCAAATCGGCTAGATACACTACCTACTTGCACCGCAGTCCGCAGATCTAGTTCGTCTAGTCCTCGCAAACACCTCCGTATTTTATTTATTATTAGAACTCTGTACTTTAGATGCAAGTTCTATGAACCCTACTTTATTACGTAATGAAAATACCTGTATGATATAACTTTACGACGCCACACGTTTAAGGACCTTATTAAATACTTTTTCACATGGTAGCCGAACCGGAATAATTTGATTCTTAACCAGCTTGAAGCTCGTAATAATAGTGACCATTAGGTTATCCAAAGATTTTTCCCGCCTTACGAGAAATTTAACTTCGTTCGGTTAAATAACCTCAAGCACACTGACAGAATTCATGGGTAGAGAAGAGCATTGGTTGCATCTCTCCTTTTAATTTTCACTCTTATTACTCACGCAATATTTTTCTATCATTTCAGGGCGCGCAAGATGTGGCGTGCGATACTGCTGATTTGGCTGGCGTCACCAACCCTCGCCCAGCAGATCCAGCCAAATAGGGTGTCTAGCGTATCTACGATCTGTGACAAGGCGTCTATGACCGTGCACTTGGAGATGGCACAGCCATTCAAAGGACTCGTCTTCAGTAAAGACTTTTCGAGGGAGTGTCGAGTTCAAGGTAATATAATTTTTCTAATCTTCAGTATTTTTGGTTGCTGAAGTTCAATGTTGTCTGGTTCTATTGACGATGTTGATGACGAATAGATCAATCAATGACTACCGTTCTTCAACTATTGTCTGAATTTTCACTAGTGGTTGAGACGTATTCTTTGGTTTAAATGCATCATTAGGATGACGAAAACTTCAGTAATATGTTTTCTTGTTACCAGGACATTTGAAATAAACAGAAACGTAAAATATTTCAGGAAACCTTCAAAACAAGATAACTCTAAACCTGCCATCGAACGCATGCGGCGTGAGGACATCAACCATGAACACTACAGTCGAGGAGCCTGATGATGAAGAGGATCTGTATTACAACGTTGAGCTGGTCGTGCAGATGGACAGGCAGCTGCAGCAGTCTTCCGATCAGGAACTGATAGTCAGGTGAGGGAAGTCGACATGATTATTACTATTTGACGACCGAGTTATCCATATGCAATCATCGATCTTGTAAAGCGCAAAAATCGAAAAAACGGTATCGAATTTTATGATGCCTTAGGCTTAATTTTTTATCAATCAGTTCAGAATCTAGTTTTTTTTTCAATTGGTATCATTCACAAACACAGAGAGGAATCGTCTAACTTGATATCTATGGAAGCACATATTACACAAGTCCAAACAAGGATCATGTAAGAGATATTAGAAAAAAAACCTTACGTAACAAGATTCAGCAACAGTGGAAGTTGTACACGCAAGGTGCAAGGACATTAAAAAATCTAGTTCCATGTGGAATGCGTCAAGTTCTAGGTAGATAATAATTGCGGCTCCTGATAAGGTCTCCTACGTTTCATGTTACCTCATTTAATGTATTATGGGGTGCGTTAACCATGAGCCCGGTTGCTTTAACACGAGCAAAAATTGTAAAATCATGCAATATATTTAAGTACCTATGTTGCAAATAATTTTTCCTGCGTTTAAACCTCTCCGACTAAGTTTAAATATGCTTATGCGAGGAGTAAAAGCGAGTAGTGCCGTGTTTGATTTGAAAACCAGTTATGATCTATTTTGTACAAAGGATATGCATTAGGTACCCTCTGAGACCTCAGACTAGTCCAACATTTGCCGGTTTTGTTTTGTTTCAGTTGACTTGAAAATAAAGGATAGGTTTTTACATCAACCAAACAAAATTTTTGCATAGCATTCCTATACATTACCATTTAAGCCAATTTAATTTTCTTTTATAAGCTTAAACATAGCGATCTACTTTTTATCAACGTGGCTTATCTAAAGCGTTCTGTTTTGAATTTCAGATGTAAATTGCAACCTCGCGCGGTTCGCATCAACAGCCCGGCTTTAGAGACGGTTATCAACAGTAAATTACGCGAAATGACTACCAGGGAGGCGAAGAAAACGAGGTAAAGTTAAATAAAAATGTACCTACTGTATTACATTATTTTACTACCATGAGAGCAAATGTTAGTGGTACGAATATATTAACTAAAGAAGTTTAAAGCAGTATTTTGCTCTTGGCTCCTTATTTGTTTTTGTTAGCCTGTCAGGTTTGCAGAATTGCTTGAAAGAGTTACGGCGCTGGAAGGAACGCCGGTAGGTTTTATTCAGTAAGTGACACTCCAGCCCATTCCCCCCAGATCAGGAGAAGTCATTTGATGACTTCCGATAAAAATACGGGATTTTCTGGATTGTAACCTCATTTCTGCAAACAGAACCGGTCGAAACCGTCAAGGGTTCGCGAATGCGGCGGAATTAGAGCAACGCGATTGGCTAATGGCAGCAGCTCGTGCCTGGATGGAGCTGGCCCCCGCAGTGTCTGCGGCAGAGCCCGCCACCGTCGAAGTGGGGCAGCCTACTAGACTACTCATACAATGCACATTACCGGGTAAGTTTGAACATGTATACTAGTCAGTGTAGCTCACACCACTGCAACTGCCATAACAATAACGCCTTGTGTACGGAATGAGCAATACTTGATAGTGTGACTCAATGCTCAATTTATTAAGAGACTAGTTGATCCGAGCAACTTCGTTTGTGTCACAATTTTCATTACTGCTCCGCTCCTATTGGTCTTAACGTGATGATATATAACCTATATAGCCTTCCTCGAAAAATGGGCTATTTAACACTAAAATATTTTTTTTTCAAATCGGAGCAGGAGTTCCTGAGATTAGCGCGTTCAAACAAACTCTTCAGCTTTATATATTAGTATAGATTAAGTATAAACATTTATATTTTTTGAACTTGGAACCACTACGAATTAATCGTGCTAGTGGCAGATAAGTTAAAGTCATAGCTGAAACGCCGACTAGGGTAAGACCTCACTCAGATGTTGATAGCACAGACTGAACCTAACCGGCTGGAATAACACAAAAAAATATTATGGTTATTTATTTGATAGCCAGACAAAAATAGGAATGATGGAGTTCTTCCAGGCAAATTACTAATAGGAGAAATAACAATACAAGTCAATGATTCATCTCCTCGGCATCCTTAGTGATAACGTAATAGACCCTGACAGTTTCTTATAATTCAATTGAAAAATTGTATGATGACTGAACGTATTACTCAATGTCCATCTTTACATTTCAGTGGGCGTTGGACTCCGAGTAACGAACTGCGTCGCCCACGACGGCTTGGGAGAAGCCTCGCAGAAATTATTGGACGAGGCCGGCTGTCCTATCGATGAAACGATCTTCAACAAGCCATCAATCCACCATCACAAACACAAAAGCGCTGAGATTGACTTCTCTGATCTAGAACCCGTTGACTTACAGAAAAATATTGACGAGAAAACAAATATCAAACTGGAAAAATCTGACCCTGACAATATGTTCAAGAATATCATGACCTATCAACATGCTATTACTACGTTTGCGGCTTTCAAGTTTCCTGATAGAGCTAAGCTACATCTAACTTGTGGTATCGAGTTGTGCAAAGGACCATGCCCGCCGGTGGACTGCAAAGCTTTGCAGAAACCACAGCAAACAAGAGATGGACTGCTCAGAAAAGCTCGACTAGATAAAGATGCTAAAGGCATAGTGATTGACCGACTGGAAGTGTATAACAGCATAGAGGTGCATGCACCAAATATAGAGTTAGAAGATGAAGCTTCGATAAGAGGTAAGATTTAAAAATACCATGATTTTATTTAAAGTTCACTTCATTCATATTGTCTCTCCCTCTGACCACTGTTTATTCTTCTCTGTTCCAGGGTCAAGAAGAATAGAATCGGAAGAGGACGAATTCGTGAGAGGCTTTTCACCAGGAGACAAGACCATCTGCTTATCACCAGGGAAAATGGCCCTCGCATTTTGCGTCCTAGGAATCATCTTCCTATGTGCAATCGCTGTGGCGTTCATCTCTTTGGTGCGAGCGAGACGCCGCCTTGGGAGAGAGCCATTACATACGTCACTCTCTTTCTACACGGGAAGCAAGAGCATGTTCTCTTCGAGCGAGAGTTCCAGCTCTGGTCTTAGTGGTAGCAAGCTCCTTCTAACCGATAGCCCATATTTAGACCACCACTCATCTTCTAGCAATAATTGGCCCTATTCAAGGGCTTTCTGACAAGAAACTCGCAGGCGAGACGTCAGTTTACGCGAATTTCAGTAAGGCGAGGTTGTCTCGCCTCAAAGTCGATTTTTAAAAGAATGGGGCTCTCGCTTAAAAACTCTTTGCCTAAATAAGGTCAGTTTAAGCATTGGATTTGCGATTCTGCACCTCTTTTATTGGAACAAAAAGTTTATTTTCATTGCGGAAATGCAGGTTCTAGAACTTTTAGATGTTCTCTGAAAGGTTGTGAGGGATCTGGCTGATACAAAAGTGTATCATTCTTTTTTGAGATCTCAAGTGACTTCTAACAGTAAAGTTTTATCTTTAATTCCTTAAAACATGAACAATTGTCTTACTGGTAATAAGTAAGAAGGTAAGGCCATATAAGTCCTTTGATCATTGATTGAAGTATATTATATCAAAGTAAAGTGTTTGAGTCCAGCAAAACCTTATTCTTGGTGCAGCAATAAATTGTACTTAGTAGGCCAACAAACGGAAATCAATGCAAAAAAATGTTTAGCTTATAAATATTACAGTAATCAACTCCATTATTCTGACATTGATCCCCGGCACTCAGTCAGGGTAATGGGTTTACAAAAGAAAGAGGCTATTCTTCTAAAGTTACAATTGGAACACAGAAAAAGCCCCCTAATTGATAAATAATTTTAGGATCTATTCTACTTAATTGATTGAAGACTGTGCTTCAAAGTACCTCCCAAAGCTTGTCTATTTCTAGCTTCATAGTTGGTAAGGAGCTATTTATTTTTAGTTTTATTTTCGACTTTTTGTCGTTTGAGGCGGTGCTTTTGAAATAATAATATCATGATGGGTATGATGATTCCTTAATAAATAAAATAAAAACTCCATTAATTATTGAGGTGCACCTGCTTGCATCAATATACTTTATTCTATAAATTCATTAGCACTTCCTCGAAATTAAGAATCTAGTTGTAATCAATTATTTTAAGAACATTCAAAATAAAGAATGTGTAATTATTGTGATGTGATGATTAACTGTTTGTCATTAATGTTTGGATGGTTTTATATGTTTAAACATTTTGTATTAAACCATTAAATTAAACTTATTTGTGTTTTTGTTTCCGTATTTTAGGCATAGGTTTCCTGAGGATCAGGTCCCTACTGTTGCTACGAGTACTATTCATTGGTACAAAGTGCGAAATGGTAGGTACGTAAAAAGTAGTACTTACGTAAAACGTTTTTTACAAGAATAGACAAGAATAATTGGTCAGTGGGTATCTTGGCGCCTTAGCGGGTAGGTACCTAGGTTTTTGAAGTCAAAGTTATTAGGGTTTGTGAAATTACGACATTTTCAAAATACGTGTGTATCTACTAGGCAAATGGCAATTTTACGTGACGCACGAATGAAGTCAGTAGGAACTGTTCAATGTAATAATGAATGATAGAATAATGCTGAGTCATTAGTATGCAATAAATTATCTTACACCTCGGCCACGCGGCAATGCCCCATCCTTGTTTTGTCTGATTAGGTACGTAATTACTAGTATCATGTTTTCAAAATTAATAAAATACCACTACATACTCTACTCTCTGCAAAAAAATAAAATAAATAAACCTGTATGTACGTTTCTGTTTACGCACGAGCTTTTTGTATTTGTATGTCCCGACACTGACAGCCTGACAGCATTTTTAAGTCTTGCCATGGAGAATAGAGACGAGGGTAGTAAGTAAAGTTCCAAAACCTTCCAGAATGGCGCTAGCGTAGTGAGTTTGATGAATTTCTGTTCTCCTTATTTTGAACATACCATTTTCTCATCGTATCAATGTATTTATTTTTTATATACTGAAAATTAATACACCGCACGGGTCAATCATCAAGGTTAAGCAACGCTTGCCGAGGTTGGTCTGTGGATGGATAACCATCGTAACAAGTTTCCTCCGTGCCTCGAAAAGCACGTTAAGCCGTTGGTCCCGGCTGTCATTTGTAGATCTTTGGCAGTCGTTACGGATTGTCAGAAGCCAATAAATCTGACTCCAGTCTTGCCAAGAGCTACCGTGTTACCCAGGTAATGGGTTATGGAGGTCTGGTAGGCAGCCGCTTCACGTAAAACTCAGTAGTCTCAGTGATAAAGGGAGAATAGTCATTTTTGGTCCAATTTATGAAAAACATATTATTAAAACCCTTACAGTGAGCTCTTTCATTTGAAATGTCACACGATACAGTTTGAAAAACTTTTTAAATATTTTCCCAAAAGTGACCCCAATGCTAAAAACATATTTATTTTCGTGAAACGTCCGTGTTTGAGTCACAGAAGCCTATATTATGTATACCAAAAGAGATGGCTAAATTGAAGTATGGACGACTGCCCCAGCAACGTGTAAACATGGTACTTATCAATATGAAATGCTGAATAGCTGAATATTAGTATTTCGTATATAAACAGTTTCAGGATCCGTCCATATCTTTACAATCCTGAAAATAAAATCGTAGGTGAACAACAGCGTTGACAACACCAATTTATGGACAAAAATCTACTGATTCTCCTTAAAGTCCTCGCAATTTTCTTAAAGAAATTAAACAAGTTTAAACTGATTTTATAACATTAAAAAAAAAAACCCGGAAACCCTTTAATTTTTTTCACACTTTTTGTTACAAGCATTTGCTCGATGGAGTAGACTTGACATTGAAAAGTAGGTACTACAGTATAAAGTATTTAAATAATAGACTTGAAAAAGTGCGAAAATTATGCGCAATAAAAAAAACCGCCAGTGCAAGTCGGACTGGAAATACGGATTAGAAATACACAATCTGTGAAAATTTCAACTGTCTACCTATTATGGTTCTTAAGATACAGCTCGCTGACAGACAGACGGACGGACGGACAGCGGAGGCTTAGTAATAGGGTTCCGTTGGTTACCCTGTGGGTACGGAACCCTAAAAACCTAATAATATTAAAATTAATAAGCATTGCTAATGTATTTTTTGGAGTTTAAATTAAATATGCAAAAAAAAACATTAAATTAAATTAAATTAAAAAATTTCTCACAAGTTGGCAATGCTGGTAAACAATTCTGCTATTGACACACTCTCATGAAGTTCATAAAGCCCTGTTGAATGACTTTTTCATGAAATAACCAATCAAAAGGGCTTTATGAACTTAGAGGGCTATATTAAAATAACTTCATAAGTCGGTATAATCCTAAAAGGTCAAGATTTCATGAAATAGTCATTCTTTTGGGTTACCTGGCCCTATGGAGTTTTTTGCTGACTTAAATGAAAATACATAATGCTTACGCCCGCGAATCTTACTTTAATCAACATAAAACCTAATACTGACTTGCAAACTGCACAAAAACGTAAGAAAATTTGAATTACGCGGGCTACCCTGTGGCATCCACCTTAATGGCAACTAATGTTACCAGACCAAATATGACAAAAAAAAAAAATTCGACCTCTTTGTTAAGTGGGTGATAGACGTGCGAACAAGTAGCAAGAACTTTTGGCTCTACGAATAAGTTCGTTTTCGATCCAACAGGTTTCAAATTTTGCTTGTAGCTCGCCTTACCTCGTACGTCTATCAAAGCCGCGAGCCACAAGCTGCAAGTCATTACTTTGTTTTGTAACACATCGAGTGCTATTGTGTTGCAAAAATTGCTGATTTTCGAAGCGGTTCAGAGTAATTATTAGCAAAATTCTTGATTATTTCAGGAACACGATTGTAACAGGTTCAGGAGTCGACCAAATAATATTATGTGCCGAAATTATGGCACTAAAATCAATTGCTATTCAATGTGAAATTGCTTCTCTCAACAAGTATCTTGTCTGGCTAAAACAAAATATTATTCTTGAACAACAAAATTTTCCTCTATTGACGTAATCGTGGTCCCCCTGGTACCAGAGTAATGAGCACGCTTTCATGTGTGTCACCGACGTCGAGTCGTGTCATAGACTAATATATATAACTGGAGTCGTGTAAGTTCACAGCTTAATGACCGCGATCCGTATTCCGACCTCGCCGCCGAGGTCCGTCGCGACGTCCCAGTAACGTTCCCCCCCGTCTTTTGCCAAACGAGCCAGCCCGCGAAGCTGAGCCAGTAGTGACAAATATCTCCCTAAATAATGACATGACCCAGCCAGTCTCTTGCTGCCCCCCCCAAAACGACGCCGCTGAGCCGAGGTCCGTACCCCACAGGGGGTGCCCTCAGCGAGCGGAGTTCTAATAAATATAAATTTGTAGCCTCGGCTGGGGGCCTTAAATTCTAGAGGCCCACACAGGCAAGTCCGGTTTAGTAGTTGACAACCCTCTAGGGTTGATAACTGCGAGTGGCCATCGACAAAAAAAAAAAAAAAAAAAAAAGTTCACAGCTTAATAACTGCGTACTTTAAGTTTGTACGTATATCACCCTCTTCTAAACTAAACCAATGTAAACTTAACAATGTTAATGTGTATGTATAATTCTAATAATGTGTCTAATAATGTGTATTTATAATGTAAACTTAACAATGTTAATGTGTATGTAAAATCTCAATGTACCACATACTGAGAAATAAATAAATACTTTACTTTTTTTAAATTCGAAAATAATTATGATACGATCTTAAGTGGTTAGGTGCGTCAACAACCTTTTTCACTTGCGTGTCACCCTAAGTACGCGTGCTTAAAAACAGGTGAGTTACAACATTGTTATGTGATTGTTATACTTTTAGCTCAACTATCTAAACCATAGAAAACAAGTACAATTCTGATTTTAGTTCTGATTGTGACTTATAAATACCTTAATTGAATGCACTTTTTTAATTTATCCCAATGAAATTTTTAATCCATAAAAATAACTCAAGTAGGTATCAAACAAACAACGAGTACCTATAATAATTATCGTTTTTTGACACTTGTAAGATTATTAAATTTACCGCCTTTTTCACGGAATACGCGCTTGACAGACTATAGATTCTGGCCACACTCAACAGTCTTTGGTCTATGTTTGTAGTGTTGCGCTCAGAGACCTAGGACCAACAATTTGCTCATGAATTTTAACTTGCTAAAATGAACTACGAACAGAACAAAGTAGAATCATAATTTTGTTGTTTAGTTCATTGTAATTTTTCTGTCAAACAATTTCATCGCTTTTGAAATATTCAATTTCCAACCATCGACAAATTTAATGAAGGAATGGACGTCACTTGATAAACTTGTAGATGATGTCATACTAGCCAAAGAGTATGAAAAGATTTCGAAGCCTGTAGAAAACACAACTTACTTTCAAGTCAAGCATTTTCATAATTATCATTTACCAATAAAAAGAGTAAGTGGTAACAAACCTAGGGAAAAAAGAACAAGTCAACAAGATTAACGGCGGAGGGAAAGTCATTATAATTGCCCTGTAAAAATATTACAGGTAAGTAGTTCCCGTTCCTCGTCCCGAGGGAGTTCGGGAATAAAATATAGCTTATGTTACTCCCTGATAATGTAGCTATCCATTACTGAAAGAACTTTTCAAATCGATCCAGTAGTTTTTGAGTATATTCATTACAAACATACACACTAAAAATATTTTTTTTTTTTCTCTATAATATTAGTACAGATGTAGAAGTGAAATTTAATAATTTATTCTATTTCACTACTAGATTTAAAATCTCATTAAAAAAAATTAAGTAATTTTTTATTAATTTTTAGAAATCACTTGTTGATCATTGTCGCATCTGTTATTTGCTTGTTCAATGAGATGAGCGGCGCGAAGGTGGATGCTTTCGCGGTCGGTCTTTCGCTTCGCCTTCGATGCCGTGTTCGTACTCGCAGTCACGGATGATATTCCAACAAAATCTACATGAATAGCGATTATTTATAAAATTTTATCACAAGTGTTATGTTAAGTATTCAGCAAGACGGTTTGAAGACTGTTTATCGAGTGTTTGTGCTGTGGATTTGAGTTGGGTACGATTGGCTACGGTCCCGCATCCAAAGTGATATTTTGTGTGTGCCGACAATTTATGTGTATAACCGGGCTGAAAAAGCATTCCTGGACCTATAAAAGAAGGTATGTAAAAGAGTTATTTCATATAAAACTAATTAGATTCTGTTCTGAAAGTAGTGGGTCGATGTCATCACGAGCCCGAATTTACGATTGGTCTATGCACTTTGCTCTTTCTTTTGGTACCTTAGAACCTTCTGAACCGAGCTATTTACGTAGACGTACAATTGATTGCTAATATCTGTAGTAGATGCTCTTAATTTGAAAATTCGGGGCTTGGTTTCTTTCTCTAATTGCTTTCAATTGGCTTCAGTAGTCGTAGTTTAGTCCCGGTATCTTGTTTCATTTGGGTAACGCCTTGAATGAGTCGCCGCTCGTACCCGCCAAAGCTGCTGAGGTACTTGCAAGGCTGGTTCAGATTAGAAGCTGCCCTAAGTCATAACATGTGACATGACCAAAATGTTTTTTCCAATTATAGGGTATTTTGTTTTTATTGAATAAACTCCAGATATTTAAGAAAAACCTCTAACAAAGTTGTATTTAAAGTTGGATTGGTCAGTGCGTCGTCTTAGGGGTTCTTAATAAAATTTTTTCCTTCTCATTCAAGGTAGAATATTCATGACTGTTCTTTTTCGAAGATAAAAATATTATCAACCTTTTATCTCAAAGAATTAAATGTTCCAAAAGTGCCTAAATATCTTATCAAAAAGTCTATAGAGTTCGATGATAGCTATATGAAAGCTATTTCTTTAAAATAGGGATATTTTTTGCACTGGTATTCACACCACAAAATGCAAGAAGAAACAATAGGTTGAAAGCTCCTAAAATTAGATAATGCCTCATGGTCTTTTTCAATAATAATTTTTTCACACCACGTAAAATATTATCAGTTTATATTTAAACACTATTCACCTAATTTTATCATCACAACAAATTAGTAAAATAAACCCCATGCCAATAACATTTGTCAAGGAGGATTTTGGTGATCAAGGAGACTTGGCTTTTCATAGAGTATAGCTTACATGCAAACCAGAAACCTACCTACTGCACTCATGATCTGTTGCTGGGTAAAGATCCTTGTTACATGTCTCACAGTATTGTTGACTCAAACGGTCAAGCAAGTACTTATCATAGACATCTATAGTAAGTCATTTCTATTATTAACTTCTAGTAGTACTTTTTGCTTGTCTAAAATGCCTGTTTCTGAGCTTGGCAAAGACTTCATCCAAATTGTTTTAATAACACTTTTCCTGAAGCCTGTGCTGTTCTGCAAGTTTCTTTAAACTCATCACTAAAAATAGTAATAAATGGAGATACGACTTATTACATAAGAATTATTAAAGCTATGGTTAGTAAACAGGTGAAGTGTACAAGTAATTATTTATCTTGCTCAGCCATTATGTTATCAGTGTGGCAATGCTAGTGGGGCGTGACTGTATGTGTTACTAAGCATTGAAATATTTACTATCGAGTACTGCTCCCTTGATAATGCATTTGTGTGAAGTAAATACTTTATTATCCTTCTGTTCTTATCCCATTTTAATCTCACCTGTTGGACAGCTCTGATATGGTTGGTGATTTCGCATGGTTGCCTAGAAGTAAACAACCAGGTTGTAGCTATCAGGAAACACAGACTCCAGCAGGGATTTATGATTTCTTCTGCCATAGATTTTGAATTTACTGTCCTGTCCTATCCGTTCTATACAATCCATTCAGGTTTCATTAGGTAGCTACCAGGGGGGGTAGTTACCATCATATCAGCCGTATCAAAGATAAGAGGGCCCCAACATGTCCTTTGTGGCCTTTCAAGACAATATTTAGTTAGTAGGGCCTATATTGTAAAAAAAAACAATACCCCTAAAAATGGGCCCCCAACAATGTTTGGTACAGGGCTCCTTTGAGATTAGCTATGCCACTGCATAACTACATACAAATTAATTACATGGATCAATAGTTCTACATAGTGAACACATTAACTGACTAATTACTTCATTAAAATAATTTGAAACTACATTAACCGTAAAGAGAGGTTAAATTAATAATAGTGATATGTAATGTTTGTCGACTTTACCACAGTTGTTTGAAAATTTTATTAATTCCGAAAGATCATTTAAAGGCAATTCAAGTTCACTTTATATGTAAAATCAATTATTTGCAAGTATAATTTTTGCAAAACTGTTTTTGTATTAAGTAAGCAATTTTTGCCTCTTAAACTTAAGATTGTTGACGAGTTCTATAGTAAAAACGATAATTAACTGTCAGTGTTTGCTCATAGATTGTAAATTTGTAAGCAAAATTACTTGAGCAACCATTGTGTGATACTTCAAGGTCAGCTGTAAAGAGCAATTATAGGTGTTTACTTAGTAAACATTACCTTGTAATGCATTGCTCATCATCTGACAAAAAGGACCAATACCAACCAAACAGCATTTTTAGTGTCAAGAGAACATTTTGTATGAGACACACATGAATGAAGAGTGATGTGCCCTGTGAAAGGAGCAAATTGCCTCCAGCTGTGTGATTCAACAGAACTTTGATCTTCAAAGCCAGCTGCATAGTAAGGAAGGACTTTTATTCTCTGTGTCAGACCGCAATATTGCAACTGATAATTATTACACTCCAAAATTCTGTTTTGGAGTGTTAGTTGATAAATTTGATAATGCATTGGTAAATACCAACATCTGTTTTCTGTTTTGGTATATATATTTGTGTCAGAAATTACAAGTAATTTGTGGCTTTAATAATACTAAAGGAGGAGCTTGTGGCCTAGATAAAAACAGCCGCACGGGTCGATCTTCAAGGTTAAGCAACGCTTGCCAAGTTTGGTCTGTGGATGGGTGGCCATCTTAAACTACCGAGTTTCCTCCGTACCTCGGAAAGCACGCTAAGCCGTTGGTCCTGGCTGTCAGTTGTAAATCTTTGGCAGTCGTTACGGATAGTCAGAAGCCAAGTGAATCTGACTCCAGTCTCTCCATGAAGTACCGTGTTACCCAGTTAATGGGTTATGGAGGTTTGGTAGGCAGCCGCTCCTCGTAAAATACTGGTATTCAGCTAAATCCGGCTTGACTAGAAGCCAAACCCAATATAGTTGGGAAAAGGCTAGGCAGATGAATACAAAGCCACAAACATAATGTAATTTTAACTCAAATTACTTTATGTTTTAGTACAATTTATTTCAAAACAAACTTAGAGATCTTAGTGAAATAATGTTGGTAATTCATTCAAAGTGGAATGTAATGTAACATCTTTTATAAACAATCAACTGATAGCTTCATACATCTGTTGTGCTTGGGAAATGTCTGTCCTTGCAGCCATATGTTTAGTGTAAAACGCATTTATGTACTGCATGGAATTTTCTGCTTGTCATGGTACAAGTGTAAAACACAGAGGATCTTTTAACTCTTATCAATCGAATCTAAGCCTTCCAAGAAATTCTCATGGATGTCATCTTGCTTTTTAATTTATTTTTCGAGAGGAGATCCTGATGTCCGCCGTCTTGGGGCGGATGGAGGGGTCTATTCTACTGTCTTCTTCTCGTGTGGCCAGTAAGGTCTATCGACCCCAGATACCTCAGTGTCAGAGTTTTTTAAATCGCCTCAAGGGCCGACTATTTGACGACCGCCATTTGGCGGAAATCACGGAATCATCTTTTTATCAGACAATCAAGTGATTCAAGCCTGCAATGTCCTAGCCAAGCTGGAAACAACTTTACAAAATATGCTTCCCGTGGGTATCGATCCCACGACCACCGGGTCACAAGGCAAACGCGTAATGTCTAAAACCACATAGTGTTTCTCCTCGTCACTTTTGGCTGGGGTGTGGGGACACGTTCGCATTCTCCACAATCACCCTGGCAGTAACAGTTTGCGCTTGCAAATCCCATGTCGGGTAATGGGAGGAGAGAGCTTCTCCTGATTTTTTCATCTGTGAGAGGCGCGTGGAAACACCACGTGACACCAACTCGTCCGTCAACCGCAAGCCACTTAATGGGGGACGGAAGAGGGTATTGTCAGCCATCCCCCGTCGCTATAATTATATCCCAATATCCCTTTCCGCAGCCTCTTTCTTTGCGATTAGCTCTTCGGCAAAGGCAGTTACTGCTTGCCATGAGCTCTCGCTTTCGACCAAACATTTGATTATGGTCGGAAGCGTCTTTAATTGCGAAGAATCATTTCGCAATTCGGCAAACATTGCGCTGCACTGCTCAACCCAGGCTAGGCCCAGCTCAATGGTATACTGTGCCGTGTCCTCGCTGCAGTCGAAATCATGGTAGCTGGATGTTGGGCATCCTCCCTGGTGCCGCTCTACTTATTCAACTTGTTCAGGTTTGAGAGGGCTTCGATGGCTCTTTGGCCAGCCCTAGGTCGCATCAATCTTTCTCTCCACTTCCTTGCGCAAATTATAAAACGATGGTAGTGACCTTGCGTCCAGGTCCCATGGAATTGACCCAGCCAGAGCACACGCTGCAGACGCAGATCGCAATCGCTCGCTGTGGTCTGCGCAGTAGAGTGCCGCCCTTATTTGTTATACCGTAGCTCCATAGAGGACCCATGTAAGCCACGGCCTAACTCTGTAAGGCTTACAAGTTATGAAAAACACCGGGAACTGCATCTACCTTTAGCCGGGGCGCTGCTGAAGTGCTTGCGCATTTCAAATCGCGCTTCCCAGCTCAGGTATTGGCCTGCATGACTTCATGCGGACTCCATCGGATGATGGAGTTGGTCGTCTACGGCCGCAGTTACTCTTGAAAAGCGCGCGCGTCTCTGTTCAGGCGATAGACTGCCCAAGTGTGTTATATTCCTATCATAAGAATAATGTTGGTTACAGTCTCTGAACTTAAAACTATCTTCCTCAAGATTTTTACACGTTTCTTTTGAGGCTTTGAAGAACTTTGACTACTGGTAGTCTGGCAACAAGCTAGAAAAAGAGGTATTGTTTAGGTAAAAACAGTATCTACATCGGCTTAGACTGATCGCCGACTTTCGGCGTCAGTTTGCATATTAGCAAAAATCCATGGAATTAAAAGAGTACCTAAACTCAGATCTTAATCAATTGCCGAACAAACCTACTATTCCGATGCTAACAAAGCCAGACATGGCCTGTAAACAACAAGACTTTTGGTTGAAGAGTTTTGGTAATATCGAAGATAGATCTGGTTTCGTCAAAAGCAACGAACGCCTTATCCAATTTCAGATACTATATTCATGTTTTTATACAAAACGTGCCTCCCACAGTTTTCAGTTAAGGCACGTCTCGCGAGTCCTCAGTTACATCAGCATCAACATTGTAATTTTGTATCATAAATATTACAATGCCATTCTCATCGTTTATGTATATGTTAGATACTTATTTCGCCGTTTTCAATGTAAACGTGCATTGATTGTCAAAAATTAACAAAGTATTAAATGACCTACTTATCTACTAAATTACTAGTTGACCCGCGCAACTTCGTCTGCTCCCTTCCTATTGGTCTTAGCTTGATGATATATATCTTATAGCCTTCCTCGATAAATGGGCTATCTAACAGTGAAAGACTTTTTCAAATCGGACCAGTATTTCCCTTTTTGAAGTGAACCCCAAAACCTAAAATATTGTTTCGAATTAGATCAGTATTTATCTAAACTAACTTATTTTCAAACATCATTTCATGTCATGTTATACTTAATATAAATACTTCCGATTTCCTAGATGAAGAAAATATCTTCCAACCAAAATATTATCTTGACACAAATATTCGTGCCCCAAAAAAATCTGTGGCATGTCAACGGCCCCCAGTGCTACAATGGAATGAGTCAAACATGACGATTCAAGTACAAGGATTTCTTATTCCACCCTCACTTAATCACCATTGTCCTCGGTGGCAAATCCATCCCTTAATTTCTATAAAAGAAGAAATATCCTGTGTCAGCAACTTCAGGGGGTAACGGGGTTTGCGTGGCGCGTCCCACAAGGTCGGTCTGCCACTCTGGCAGTAGAAGGGGGAGCCAGTGTTTCCATCTTCTTGACACAGATTTTCCCAAAATGTTATCTAAACAACCCAATAATGGAACTAAGCATTATTTTTTTCTGTACTTGTCCAAAATGATCAGAAGACCTCACTTGGTTTTGTTTTCATTATATATCAACCAAGTTCATAGTACATCAAGATTCAAACTACTCGAACGAATTTACCAATATAAAAGTATTGGATTCCCCGTTATAAAGGGTGTATTACACAGGGGTGGTAAGCTGGCGGGGAGGGGCGTGCGTGCACTAGGGATATGCGGCCCGCCGGCGCCAGGAGTTGGATCGATATTCCGGCCCACAGCTCACTCTGTCGAGTTGGAGTCGCGACGCGCTTGTGTGCTGTGTCGTTCCCCAAGTTCCGTGCTCGTGTGTTCGTACCTTTAGAATTTTATAGAACCTCAGTGTTGTGGTGGATTTATACGTTTGGATATCGTACGGAGATGAGATAGTCCTCGCTAGCTATTGGTATGTGTAATTGCAAATTTTAATGAATGAGGCCACCGTTCCATTTAGGGTTACAGGTTTCCGGTGTTTAGTGTCTGTGTTATTTGTTGGAAGATCAATAGTGAGGTTTACGTGGTGATGTCACTTTGCCGTGTTTTTTAGGATATTGATTAAAATGTTTTGCACTGTTTAGTTCCAATACTTGATGCAGACATTTTGCACCTTAATCTACAAACATGGCTTCGTGTTTTGTTTTTATCGGTAACCCGAAAAGATATCGATAACCGATAACAATTTCTTTTGCAACAAAATACATGTTTGATTACGAACATTTCTTATGCTTCTGAAATATAATCCAGTGTTACATAGCAGGAACAGGCCTAGTTGTTCTGAATACTTCCACGACTTGGCAAAAACTATCAGTAACAGTTATGCTGTTGCCTGTTAAGGCAAAAAAGAAACTATTCGAGGCATGATTATCTGCAACCTGGCATTAAAATGTCTTGACCTATTTAATTTCCCAGTCCGTCTGGGACCCCTAGTAGCTAGTTGCTGCAATAAATGTCTCTCACAGTCTTAATTAGTCGTTCAACCTCGTGACCTGTGCTTTGAAGCATGTATTAAAGACTTGGATGTCGTTTTATCTAGACGGAGATTCCAGACGGAATTCACCGGGTGCGTTCAGAAATCTGTCGTTATTTGCAGAGCGGTTGCGCCCCGCCCCCTGCCGTCATCGAGGTCACTCGCGCAGACGTACTGAATCAACTGTCCGATAGGTACTGGTTCATGTTTAGGAATATAATGTATCGCATCGCCGCACTCTACACCAAACCCAAAGAAAATTTTTTGATCGTTCATCGGCTTGATTTATATCTTTTGGCAAGAACTTGGACGCATTACGCTGTGACGTGATTCCTCGTGTTTTGCTAAGGTGTGTCCAATTTTCAACTGAATTTCCGTACCTTATGTCACTTCTCGAAATGTTCTTGATATAGTCCTTGAATAAAAGCCTTAAAAGATAAAACCTAGCACTGTAGCGGTCAAAATGTTACATCGTATGATATCATACATTAGAACATTAATTTATCGTGTTTGTTATGATGTCATTGCTAACTCAAACGTTTGGTTGAACATTTCTGGAGATGTATTTTAAGAACTTTTAAAAGACTATGATAAAATACTTGAGATTCTGCCACGCCCTTCTGTTATAAAGCGACACAAAATATAGTTTTCTAGAGACCGCAATGACTCATTAGACGAGGAATGCTTGCCATGATAATACACAAATGAGCGCCATTGACTATCTACTTTACATCTGCTTGTGAAAAAAATAATAGGTGAGGTCATCGTAGACCTGCTTATGTCTGTGACCATTCATCGACGCATTTTTAAGTTCACTTTTTACTCAGAATTTTTCGTCATACCAAACATCATTGTTTATTGATGTTTGGTCCGACCTGTGGGCGGCGGACATCTAAATTTGCACGATGATCGGTCACTTTGCCGCAAAATGTATTTTCCTTCGCACACTTTATAAAAAGTAAATCTTATGTAGGTACATTGTGATTAGCATAAGTACGGTAATGATAAATCGTAGGCGAAGTTCATGTTTATCTCGACTTATCTGTCAAAATTCCGATATCAAAAGAATTTTTTGATCCGAGTTGCAGTTTTTGGTTCAATTATTTATTTAACCTTTTATGCAATTAAATTGCGCAAGAGAGCTTTACCGGTTCTCAAGGATAAGGAGTTGTATGTACTTTTATTTCGTTTGTTTTATCTCTTCAAGTGGCGCATACAGTTATCTCCCCCAGTTGGTTTTGACCTTTCAATTGACCCAAAAGCGTACCATCTTTGTGACATAATGGTTGTATAAATTATTTGGACATGTTATGAATAGCATTACAAATTAAGAAGTAATTGATCGTCAATAGAATCGAATGACATAATTATCGTTGATGACTAAAAGTTAAACTCAGATTTTTGGAAGGCTTAATAACTACTGCTACCATATAGCCAAAGTAGAAGAGTTTTCGGGGTAGGGAAGGAGGTAATTAATTAAATCGTGATGTTTTACATTAATTACCTGACTACCTGTAACTATTCTAAGCTATAATTAAGACTTAAATTTGTTTACAGGTAAGTCTTAGCTTCCGATGACATAATAAACCTTGAACGTGACAGAAATAATGTAAGTCATAAATAGTGTCCGTCAGTAATTGCGTTTTAAAAATCAAAAGACATCATCGATCTGAGTTATGATCACAATAAATAAGAGTTATACTTTCAGAACGTTTCCCAAACACAAAGCTGCGGCTTTTGAGGAATCCAACAGCACTTTTTATAGAAATCTATATTTAGAGAGTTATGGCCACTACGTACAGAATCGAGCCGTGAACTACTGGACAAGGGTATCCGTTAATCGGCTAACACTACTTGCGAAATCACTACTTTAAAATCGATGAGCAATTTATATTTTTGTAGAGAAGGAACGATAAGAACATGGTGAAGTCTATCTACAAACAACGCTGCATTTGAATCATTTCAAGGAGTGGATTGATTTATACTATCCGGTATTTCCCCTTCGATTTTAGCAATTGAATCGCGTGTATATGAAACGGTAATGAAATTCAAGGCAAAATACTCTATTTAATACGTACCATAAGCGAAATTGCTTAAAATGAAGTAAATGCTAATACTAGTATTTTAAGCTTATTGCAGAAATACGAATCCTTCAAGTACAACAGTTGAATCATCTTCAATTTTATAGATTGGTTTTCTCTACTAGGTTGCCACGTGTTATCTTCAGCAGAAGATTACTAAACTTGGTTTTCGGAACGTGCTTTATAGCTTGCGACACCAAAATTGTAAAAAATAATTTCCTTCCCTTCACATTTGATTGCATCTCAACCGAAATTACAAACGGCCGAAGTTCGAGGCCCTTTCACGCTTGAGTACCAAAAGGCGTTAATGCTACTAACAAAAGGGGCACGCTTCCACTAGCTTTCTACTCTTTCTGTCAACAGTTCACCATTGTGCTTGCTTCTGTGTTTATTATTTTATTCGACTCGCTTTGAAGTTTATTACTGCCGAAGAATTTGATGTGTTACTACTCCATTTCTTGTATATTTTTGTATCACATGTCATCTGGCTCAATATTTTAACCTTATTTTGTTAAATCTATCAGATTGCGTCAGTAAATTTCGAGTTTAATTAAGTATGCTATATCTTAATTAATATCTCATGATTCAGCAAACATATTTTAGTAAATGTCTTCATCTTTTTATTATTTTCAAAGTAAGACATTCAAGCAATTGAAAATCGCGTTTAATATTCCGGCAGTAGAGTCCTGAGTCCCGCTCTACCGGGGTCGTCGACCTCGAATCCAGTCCATGTCTTGCACTCGCCGACTCACGTAACAACCGCTTTCTGAACATACGTACACATAACGCTAGTACGCGTATGTGTTGCATGTGCTACCCAAAGAGCTGCGTAAACTTATCCACCGACAAGTTTACTTCAATAATTTTCCCTTTTTTATGCAGTCAGTTTATCTGTTCCTGTCTAAGAATCAAGAAATGACTAAACTGCAGATTTACATACAATCTCAATCGATTTCGCGCTAGCCTCGTTCAATAAATCGATGCTCGTTAAATAGCAGACAGCTAGATGTAAAAGTTAGTCTAGCTAGTGATAGTACGGATGGAAAAGCTCATAGAAATGTTATTTTGCAGTTGGCGATCAGAATCAGACATGGGTACCTACTTCAAATCTTACCTGCGAAACCGGTTAAAGTAAACTCAGTTGACTTGACGGCTTGCCAATCTATTCTGTACATTAACTACGTAGGTTTCTAATTTCAGTTTATTATTACTGCAAATAATAACTATGTCCTATTATTACTCCTATATTTCTGCGGCAGTTACTAGTATCTTTATCGTTAATACCATTATCTGTACATCGTCATGTCTGACCATTGCAGTAAGAGCAGAAAGTGTCTAAGTGTTCATGGTTGTTTGGTAGTTTTCTATGCTTTTTTCCCCACCTTTTTTACCTCGGTTATATTGATAGTTGATTAAAATTTGATCAATTAAAACGAAAATCACTGACAGCATTTCGAGTATCTTGTTATGTAATGTAACTGGTGCATGTGTAACTGTTTACGCATAAAAAAAAATAACGACCGGAACCATCTGTCGGTTGTCAAACATCAATTTGAAACATCAAATCTGATTGTTAACCAACTCCTGCGTTATGAATGGACTGTGATGTACCGTATTTGTGATGAAAAACGTATCTTACCATATCCAAACCACTAAAATATTTGGATATCTCCAGAAGGTAATATAAATACATAAACGCTTCAATCTTTCAGCAATGTAAGTTGTTGACTTAGGTTGGTGTTGTTTATTCAGAAAATATTCACAAAGTCAAGGTTAGATAAGAAATTACATTCGGGATGCTGTGAAACTGAAATCAGTAAATCACCATGTTAACGGTTGCGTTTAAAGTGTTTTATGGTGCATTGTGTTGTTTTAACATTAATTATTCTGCGTTGCATCACTCATCATCACCATTTCCATTTTAAATTTCGGTCCGAGGCCAGTGTTTAACATAGAGAACGCGCAGTTATGAATGCAAGCTTTATTTTGCTGGAACAATGGAAGTACTCATTGCTCACAGCTTTCAATTCCCTTCTCAGAATTGCAAGCGACGACAAGAGCTTGACCCACATTGATATTATCGATACATTTTTCTAACGTATTAAAAAAAAAATACTGATTGAAGAGCTCAGCTGAAGAACGTAGTTGATAAGGGTCTAGAAGAGGATGGAGTCCATAAAGCTCAATTTATTGTTTAGGTCAAGTTTGATAAATTGTAAAGACTGCAAGTTGCAGTGAAGGGATAACATCTTGAGACATAAAACAAGAGCCATCTACAATGAGGTCATCAAGAGATCTTAATAACATAAAGTATAACGGCACTTCGACAACCAAAAGATAAAATCATTTTTATTACTGCCTGTCATATCCTCAACCATTCCTCACAACATATTTTTGGACGCTGTGTGCCAAGATTGAGCAACTTCTTTGAACGTTTGTAAACGGTGTTGTGTATTGACTACAGATTTCTCTACCGGTATATGAATATTATGGAAAGTGTGTTCACGTGCATTTGCACAAAGAATTTCATTGCGAAGTCATGGCTTGTGAATAATTCATAGTGCATTATTTACACGAACGAACGGCTATCATACAATGGTTACCTATTTTCTTTTCTCAGAATGGATAGAGAAGTGCCGTTGACTGTAATGATGCGACTGTTTGCAATGCTTGCTCAAGAATCTGAACAGTAGATTGATTATCCCCAATTATCAGTAAAATTATTCCACAAACGCACTATTGTACGAGCCTGCAGCTGATATGTTTACGGATAGTGAAGAGCATGTGTTTTAAGAGAAAGACTTTAATTAAACGATTGATAAGTCAAACGTTATTGTAATAACGATCATGTTAATGGAAAAGTTTCGTGTAAAAGACGATCAAAGAAAAACTGATTGGGTCGAAAAAAACGGAGTGCAGAAAACAGCGCTAAATAAAAGGATCGAGGGTTAGAAACGAGTCATATTTTTTTTACTAGTTGACACGCGCAACTTCGTCTGCGTCACAATTTTCGTTACTGCTCCGCTCCTATATTGGTCTTAGCGTGATGATATATAGCCTATAGCCTTCCTCGATAAATGGGCTATCTAACTGTAAGAATTTTTCAAATCGGACCAGTAGTTTCTGAGATTAGCGCGTTCAAGTAAACAAAGAAACAAACTCTTCAGCTTTTGCATATTAGTATAGATAAATAAATTAAGAGAAAAGTTAATTGAAAGAGATTAGGCTATCTGTATCCAGTCCACTCGTTTGTTATTTTAGTCAGATGATTGAGTTACTCGTAACAGTCGTAACACGATACTTACATGATTGCCCGTGCGTAGTCCGACTGAGCCTCGACTGTCCATTTGTTAAATTAATATTGATTGGTCAACAATTACTTAGCTATAGATTAGATTTCTTTCCATTTTATAATACTCGCATCCTGTACGTACCTCCATATCTACATTATTTTTAACAATAAATAATACACAAAAAGGTATCAGTTTTGGCAACGTATCAAAACATGGAATTTCAGGCATTTTCAACGATCATCTTTTTATTAGTTGTATGAATAACCGTTTTTCTATTCGAAATATGTGTTCATGGGATATAGTAACACTTCCTTAATATAATTCGTGTGTTGTTCATTTGTCTTGTAAAAAACGAATATAGCTCAAGACAATATCCAAGTTGTGGATTCTGCCGTCTGTTTATAATTTTTATGGCCGCTGCGAGTTATATTGACCTAAATAGGCGATAACGTCATCACACCACCGAGGCTAACATCTTGCATGTAGGCGTGGCAACTGCACGTTTCGCACAGCCTGTTAAAAGAAAGATGGAAAATGAGAGAACTTAAGAATATTATGATAAGAGTTCATAATTAAGCAAGCTTGGAAGTAGCGTATTTGACTAGTAAGCGAACTCGCTACATAACTACTTCTTTTCTTACAGTACTTTGACTTGGGTTGTAGACGTATCGCGTGTTACATTTGACTTCGTAGTGGTGGATTAGATGGTAGCGTGCAGTGCATGTGTTGCCATAAAACCGGTCGGTCGCGCACAAACAACAGAGTCGGCCTTCGCCGCAGTTGCCGACGCCCGGGGTGACGTCACCACGCTTATGTCATGCCATTACCAACTATGATTGTATGCTGTAGCCAAATTGACCTGCAAAACTTAACACGTATCTATGCGAATCATTTTATTTAGAAGGACTGCTTCATTGCCAATAATACTTACCAACGTCAGAAATAAAGATAATTTCGACCGTCAAATCGATGAGAATGTTCTCATCGATTTAAACATGATTCGTTCTGCATGACTGTTTACGTCTGACGCCAAAAGGTTTATTTAGAACAATGGGTAAGTAATATCGGTCAGTCTCGTCGGATGCGTTACTAATACCGAATGGTTTACGTCACAAATTAGGTCTGTTTACAGCACATTTCATTGACATGGTAATACCTATCTACATTCTTGATCCTGTGATTGTATAAGCTGGTCAGCATTGCACCATACCTTGTCATTTGATACAAAGAAGCACTGTAAGTCATCATTGCGTTCATATTATTTGACAGGTAATTTAAGAGGTATTTAATGAAGCCCTTCAGGAAGTCGTGTGGCAACATGGTTCGTTTTACACGCAAAATAAAGCACGAAATAATAAGTACTAAAGTTTATAATGCCCCTGAGACCTGTAAATCAAATGACGTTGGTATTACAGAATACAGTGTTGGTTGGCAACTGACAAATGAGCCGCATCCTACTCTACAAAGTTCAGTGGCGACTCCCACGTTCTATTCTCATTGACTCCTATCTTACCAGAGGTGATGGTGCAACCATAATAGTGACAAAAGTTTGTCATAGCAAATTGTAAGATTGGACCCTTAACAAAGTAAATGCTGGCCTAGTTATGAAGTTTTAAAATAACTCACGTGATATATCTGTGCGTGGTCCAAATCGTTTTTCAATAATTTTGGATATAAATGTGATGACCGGAGCATAAAACTCTGAAATCATTGGCCCCGATCCCTCGATTCGAACTCCCTAAGTTTCTAAACACGCGAAGTCTAAAAATAAGCAGCAATTTCGTTTAGCCGATCTATCTACAGATACGTGCTTTCCAATGTCCGGTCAGTGACGTTTGGGCGAATTGCCGCGCCACTCGCCACCCCTGCATGGGCTATCCCAGTCCCGAGTGATCGATTTTTGCACCTAACGTAATGGTCTATACTTAGTGTCCTATTTATCCGGCCTTCGATAGCCTAGCCTACGCATTATGATGATTGGACTTATTCCCCTTCAACATCAACTTGGATGTTTTTCAACAGTCGAAATGTTTTGTTCATTATTTTTAGACTTTTCCTATTTCATCACTCAAATTAGCAATCTGATTCATGAACAATTAAAAATTTCACTATTAGAATCTGGTGCAGGTACTATGATGATGTGGACCGGATATCCTTTTGTTTCTGCTGCGTAGTCATGTTTCGTGTCAGTGATGGTTTTGTTTATTATTTAGAACATGCGGTTGTGGCTCGCGTAGGAGGGGGAACGTTTTCACATGAGGGAGCGTTTTGATTACGACAGCTAATTAGCCGTGAGGTCGTGAACGGCCAGGCGAAGCGTTACTAGCGAGGCTTATGTTTAAAAAAAATACGTACTACCTATTCATTCAAAATTAACTTAATAAAATAAAACAGTCTAAAATTTCAATTCCGCTGGCTGAGGTCAGTACCAAAGACACTTTTAGATATTGTCGCTTAGCAAACATGTTGTTGCCTAAAAAGTACTGGTTGCAAACAAGTTAACTTGTAAGGAAAATAGGTACCTACTGAACGCACACCGTGTGTCCATTCTTGAACCAAGAAATGTATGGAAGACAGAGGGACTTAGCCGCTTTTATTTTGGAGGTAGCACATTTTTGTAAAATTTTGGCTGCTTAAAAATTAGACCGCAAAAATACGTAGGTATGAATATATTTCTATAATTCATTAGTTAGCAGAGTTGTGAGTGTAACTCACGCGACTCGGCTTCGGGCGCGGTTCTATATTTGGGTTAATGGATTCGTCCGCGCACCGCCACCAGCATGGGAAGTGCCTGTTAGCTGGTCCGTCCGCTTTACCGGTTCCAGGCCGCATGATCAAGACCTAGTTTACCTTTGAGGAAAATCGCGAACACACCTGAATTTCAAGTAACGAAAAAGTTTTCTAGTCCTTCATCGAATGTTCTGTTTTGGCATCTGAATGGATTTAAATTATAATTCTACTTTTCGTGAGATCTACCACCCATTCCACAGACTGACTAATAAATATCTATGATATGAAGAAATTGAAGAATATCATTTTGGTAGTCGGCGTCGTCGCATACGCACGCGTACGTGTTTTTATTTCGGCGAATAGTTGAGTTCGTCTCGAATCCACTTTTGCTGAGTTAATGGCTCTAAATTTAGCCACAGTCGTGATGTCAGCACACACCCGAAGCTGGAAAATGTGCTACTGCAGATTTTATTTTATTTCTTGTTTACTTTGATAATTTATCGTTATGAGTATGTTGATCTAAGAAATGTTCATATTAAAAATGTTATTACAAGCGTCATGGCATCCTACGTCAAATCGTTGTTGTTTGAGACTGTCTAAATTGAAATAACAGTGAGTGCCTTTGCCGCCTAGTGCCTATTAAAAAACAGACTAATAAAACGGAAGGTTGATTAAAAAAACAAACAAAAGAGTCGACTGCGGTTAGAAATGCAGCACAAAGTGGCAGGTTGTACGCGATCCGCAACCGTCCTACTGTGACTGTGACGGACCGTAAATACATCCGTACATAAAAATGAACAGTTATTTCAAGCTGATTGAAAACAGACTTTATTGTCTTCAAAATAAAATCCACGTTACATGTTAATTTTAACGGGATGGAAATGATAGAAATCGCAACGCTTCCTGCGGTTGTAGAATGGGAAATGAAAATGAATGCACATAATTATGAATGAGATGTGATTTGTTTGTGTGTTTTGATAGAGTAATTGCTTATACTTCGATCACTCGATTTAGCTAGCTTGTTACTTTATCGAGTAAAATAAAATATCATAAACAATTTCATTTTCGCAACTTTATGGATTACCAAGATGCGTTTCTATTATGGTAAATTTTTGCGCTAAATAAGTAACCATCAATTGATTTATTTATTAAAAACAAATAGTGTGAAAATTATTTACCTCAATTGCAACATGGCTACTTGGCTAGAGTTACGTTGAGCTTTCCATCAATTATTATTTCTTTAAAATTTATCTCGATGATATGAATACAAGATTGAATACATGTTGCCAAGAGATACTAGCTGAGCCAGTTGTTTCTAGTGCACTAACGGTTTTCTCGATGTTACAACGCTTTACATAATATGAGAGTAAACGTGAAACAGCATAACTCGAGCATGTACGTAACTACTTGTAAATTGCGTGCCATTTCAGTACTTTTTACTTTGTATGTTATGTTAGTACTTGAGGAAGTCGTAATTTCTAAGATGTTACTGTCTAATTTATTAAAGGTTGTCGTTACTCCAAGTTTCTCAAGACAGTTTAACCGGTAGTAAACTGACGGCTATGAACTTTATCGTAGTATTTTATTGACCAACATGGTGGCGGTTCTAATAAATTGATAAAGTAATTTAAATGTAATTAAGTAAGTAAGGCTACAGTTTAGAATAACACTGATTAAAACCTCGATTAGATACCGCTTAAAATTCTGTCGTCAACTCTAATTGACGTCGCTGCTGTTTGAGTTGAACTTTGAATCAAGACAGATCATGAAATACAAAGTCTTTAAATTTAAAATACATAATATGCATGCTAAATTTTACATATTCTTTGATCTAGGATATCACATTTTATATTTAACTGTGTTACGTGTCTAACTTTATAACAGCTCTTAAATGACTTGCAATTTGAGGGAAGTCTTTAAGCATGCTATTCCAAACTGACACAGGAATTAGGATATCCGTCGCCCAAAGCGGCTCGTCCACTTATGAATGTATGACGGCACTGCGTGTCCCCTCGCAGTGCAGATTGCGTGTCGTCTAGTCGTTTACCAGACGCGGTAAACATTGGGGGAGGGTCGATGCCAGTACCTGGGCTATTTGTTACTGTCTAAGTGTCTCGCCATTTCACCACGCTCTTTATGACTCCCGATAAGAAACGTGACAGAATACTTGAATTGATGAACGTGATTGCACAAGTTGATGAGGAAAAAGGAAAACCGCGTTTTGGTCAAACTTGGGCTCGGGATTTAACCAGGTGCCTTGAGATTTGACAGCAAGCTTTGTCAATTGCCAGACATTAGTGCTGAAACTGGTCTCTGAATACTGATTATTTACCTGGTATTGGAAGATCAGCGAAATTTTTGTTTTACCTTGGAAGAAGATAGATTAGTAAACCAAACCCTTTTCTATGTTGCAATCCAATCTAAAGTCCTCTGTTGACTCTATTCCTAAGTAATTTGCCGTAACGTGCTACGATTCCGACCTTTAAGGCTGGGTTCATAGGTGCGCTATAGTTTAGGTGCGTAGACGAGTTCAAGGGTAGACAACGCCCTAAATCGTCGAGGTACGACTGAATATCAAAGGTTAACCTAAAATAGCGTAATATATTTCGTTGAAACCCGTGATTGATGTTTTGTAATGTCGTCGGGGCCTGGATTGTTTATTTTAACTAGGTACAGCATTGGAGAAACACTAGTAGTTCATTGGATTTTTCATAAGTACGTCAATTTTACACGTCTGATTCTTCTGGTTTCATTGCTGACTGTATAGCCGCAGTTAAGGTTGTTCCATGACTTTAATGTCAGGCTATGGTGTGCTATGGTGTATAGACGACGCCATGTCTGCTAGCCGAGGTCATCGACCGCGGCGACTTGCCTATTCGATACACTTGCTTTGTTCGACTTTTGTTGCTTCTTTGATTCTTGCTAGCGTTTAATCAAGTTTATGTAATGATACCAACACTATTTCGTGTATAAAAATAATACTGTTGATAGGAATTGAATAAGTTTTATTGCCTCTTTGATTACTATCGTCAATTTATAAATAAATGGTTGGGTTAATGTTTGTGACTGTTTCTCATACCAATATTCATTGGGTTTAATGTATTCGTTGCTGGCGGGACATGCTTGAAACTTATTTTCGAAGAGGTGCGATTTTTCTGACGCCGAGTGTAATTTTTAAGTCTTACTACTAACAAAACTATTTATTTATTTATCATTCTCTTTCAACCATTAAAAATCATGGCTCGAACAAGTTGCAAGTCAAAATATCATTCAGTTATTTAGTTTTCTGAGTAACAGCGTCCACAGTGATCGTTAGAATTCAATCATAACTGTTCGTCAATCTTGCGTGACACTCATCTGCCGCTTGTATAGCACAGAATTATTCAATGGATAAATTGCATCCTACACATGTTTATGGAACGAGGCGAAAGCGTATCAGGGATGAAACTAACGTTACTAAAGGAAGTTTCCAACATGCAGGTCCGGTTCAGTAGGTTCCAACCATAGAAGGTTTGAACTGCGAGTGGTCTCATGGCGGGTAATGAACCTGAAATTATCACAATGTCTTCGTTGAAAACTAAAGCCGATATAAAAAATGAGTATATTCTGATTTAATGATGGAAAGATCACTCAGTTCATCATGTGTTGTCTGACGGTAAGGTCATTAAAATGCAGTTAACCTGCCATTGATAACATACGAGTACGTTAGCAAAACCGGTATCGTTTGAGCTGTCTGTTATGTCTGAACGAAGTTTTTATTTGGTGGCATTGAAATTCCAAATGCTACATCAACCACGAAATACACATTTGTTTTACGTTAAGCCTTCTCTGGGTACTAAGTTGAAAGTTGATGAGAAAATATGAAGAAGGGTGAATATTTTTATGAATTTTAAACCAGCTGCAGAACTTTGATGTTCTCTTCAACCCACGCTTTTCCATGAATATCATTATCTTGCTCTTTTCATTTCTGCTTGATGCAAATGTTTCGCATCTAATCGTCCTTATTAACTGTATGTAGGAATATCATTATCTTGCTCTTTTCATTTCTGCTTGATGCAAATGTTTCGCATCTAATCGTCCTTATTAACTGTATGTAGGTAAATGGCGTCATGAGAATGGGTGTTAGTTATAAATAGAATGCTAATTATGTAAATAGGACTTCGTGACGGATCCGCTACGTGATGGAAAGTGCGAAACTTCAAGCAGTTATGTTGTAATGGTATATTGTTATTGAAACCCAATGGAACAAGTGGACTGTACAGTATATTCTTAGAAATCTTGAAGGTGCAATTGTATTTTGATTGGCATGCTATGATGCTATGTTATATTATGCTTAGTACATAATTGCGGTTTTAAATCAAAGACTAAGCTTAACTTTTCTTCTAAAAGACCTTTTTTCAACTAAGCAAACATCGTAATCGTGAATGATATCTCAGCTGTTGTATATTTTTTGCAGCATTCAAAGACATGTTCTGAATTTTACTTCGTTGTAGTTCAGTACAGTCTGTCTAATTTAGAATGGTGATGTGATTGTGATAAGAGTTTGGCGTAGGTATTTACTTTAGTGTTCTCGTTCATGTCCCAGAATCTTGACTGATTTCACATGAGATTACGTCTGTGTACCATTGTTTATTCACAGTTGCGTTTATAACAAAAACTTGTGTGAATTGTTGGCTTTGTTTTATTAACGTATCGCCTGTCTCAAATGCTGTCCTCGTTGGGAAGGTAACTTTATGTAAAGAACCATTATATCAAGCCACAATAATTAGAGTCTGGCAAGAATAGGGGTTCAGTAAACATCAGGGACATTGGTAATCCCGATGAATTGTGTTCATTTAACTTCATTCATTCTTGAAAGTCTGAGCAAATAATATCAAATCTTCGAAATAGACAGAAATTTTATTTTGTAATAATATATCCTTGTTCATTATACTCTTGTGAATGATAAGCATGCCCTCATGATAACAGAAGAGGCCTGAGCATTCGTAATTCGTATGGATACATGGATACAGGCAACGAAATAGATTTCTATTGTGGCTGTCAGCTCGACGGACCTTCGTTAACCGAGCCATTATGCGAGAAGGTCAACCTCACTGCCCGACTGAATTTATAACTTATATTACCAAATATAACGTGAATAAACCGTTTGCTGGCTTTACTCGTAAACTTTTAGCATTCATGGGTAGCCTTTTTATAGCTATCAGATATTACTTTTAGTAACGGTCTTCATTTCTTGCCACATATCTTGACCACTGAGCAGAGCAGTGTATCGCAGCCGTATTACATTTACGTTGTTCGGACACCGATATCAACAATTATGACGAATAAAAAGTAGAAGCGCTCAAATTATCTTCAATTTGTCAAGGTTAACATCTAATTGTAACCTTAGTGAGCAATATCATCCATAAACTACAACTCACAAAGTTGGTATATGAGGCTGGCTGTTCATGATCATAAACAAGAAATCTGAATTGTTGCGGATTCCGTGTTGGAGTGTAAATGAGTCACAAGTTGCGTAACCTCACCTTATTGATCCTGTTGTATAACGTCAACGCTTTAATTTCGAAACCTGTTCTGTTGCAAATTTCTCACACTTGTGTGTGCTAAGCGAAGTAACTTCTGAGGACATTAGCTGCACTATGTCATAATTATTGTCGTCTGTCTAAGTAACGCCTTGTGCTTAGGTCGTAATATGCTGTAATACCGCCCATTATCTAAACTTGACGTCTTGTTGATGTACCTGCTTGTTTGTTTGATCTAATTCAAATAAAATGGCACATCGCCTTGGTTCTGCCACTTAGGTGTGGCTATTAGTCTTGAAAGCGGTTATCTAATCTTATCACCGGCCGGCAGCGTGATGTCATTTGAAATAACAAAAATATTATAGAACACTCTGTCTCTTTTGTATTGTGTGCCTACCTATGCAATTTGTTAAGCGGGGTTTTTGGTGAAATCGTGTTCCTATTGGTGGTAATTTTTACGGTTATTATTCGGAAAATTCAAGGTAACTTTAAATAATTAATTATTTCAAAATGTAAATGTGCTTTGACTGAGAAAGCAGACAACGATGTTTTCAAGGACCGGAATAAGATTTCTACTATCATTTTCAATCCCCATAAAACTATTTCGATGAATTAAATGTAAACAAAGCTGGTTGCATTTGAATAACTTTATTATGCAACCAACATGAAACGGTCATCTTTTATTTAAATATGTGACTGACTCACAATTCAAGGTCCAGTAGTCTATATTTGGTATTGGTTGTCGTTATCAAGATCATCATTTGTGTCCGAAGTACGAATGGTGGTAGCTATAAGTCATAGATTTTATTCTGCTAGTTGTTCTCAAAGATATACGAGGGGGTTTTTAAGTTCGCGGAATGGAGGGCAAGGAGTGAAAATAAAAATACTAAATTATTTTTCTTTTTCAATATACATATTCAATTAATTACCAATATATTACCCTAATACATTTTTCAGATCTTTCAATTAGCTTATGTATACCTTCATAAAAAAATGTTTTGTCTTTGTCCGAAAAATAAGCTGAAACCGCGTCCTTCACTTCTTCATCAGTTGAAAATTTCTTTCCACGAAGTTCTTTTTTCAGATTTGGAAAGAGGTAATAATCACTGGGAGCCAGGTCTGGGCTGTAGGGTGGATGGTCTAAAATATCGAAGCCCACCTTATGCAGGGCAGCCAACGCAACACGGCTCTTGTGAACAGGCGCGTTGTCGTGAAGAAGAAGGACACCTCTGGTCAATTTTCCCCTCCTTTTTTCTTTAATACTTTCTTTCAACCTCTCGAGGATAGAAGCATAGTATTCTCCGGTTATAGAAACGCCTTTATCTTTATAATCGGCCAACAGAATCCCTTCCGAATCCCAAAACACTGTTGCCATGATTTTCCCAGCCGATTGTGACACTTTAAACTTGGGTGGTGGTGTACCTTTTTTGTGCCACTGCATAGAGTCCTGTTTTGACTCAGGCTCATAATGATGAACCCAAGTTTCATCTCCAGTAACAATTTGACTCAATAGTCCATCCTTATCTTCGTTACAGAGGTCCAAAAACGTGCGAGAACACTCCACGCGGCGTTGTTTCTGAGGCGGCGTGAGCATTCTTGGCACCCATCTTGCACTGACCTTTGTCATGCCAAGATGATCGTGTAGAATTTTGAAAATTGTTGTATCCGATACTCCAACCATTTCTGCAAGCTGTTTCTTCTTTAGCATCTTCCAATATTATTTTTTCGACATTTTTAATGATTTCCGGAGTAGTCACCTCGATCGCCCGTCCGGGCCGCGGGTCGTCTTCAAGTGAGGTCCTGCCTTGTTTAAAAAGACAATGCCACTTGTAAACCATGGTTTTACCCGGGCAAGAGTCCCCGTAAACGGATTCCATCTCTTCCAGTATGTTTTGAACTGACTTTCCTTGCTTGGTAAGGAACTTTATTACGGCACGGTTCTCGATTTTTTCCATAATGCACACTTTCTTCCCGGTTGAGTTGTTTGCTTGACGATAGTTCAAAGACTAATGACCCAATTAAGACAAAACCTGGTATTTATACTAATATTGAGTGGCTGAAGTCGTGGCCACCTCGATAATGACCTATTTTTATCATCTACCCTCCCATTCCGCGAACTTAAAAACGCACCCTCGTACCATGGCGTTCATTCTGGTTGTTATAAACTATTATACCACTGTCAGATTCACGTTTGATTTATCTACTAAAAACGATTGACTGATTTACTTCCAAGTCTATGGCGACATTAGGTCATTGAATACAGGGTCATCAAAACATGAATTCTGATCTTATTCGATTCTTTGTACAGTTTATACGTATAGTTTATAAGGCGTTATTTGATATAGCTGGATCTGAGCCAAAAAGGATATAAGTCAATGTTAACGCTAGGCAAGCAGGTTGGTGACCGGAACGAACCCTCTCGCGCCGATGACATTGTCACCGGTCACTGGCTTAGGGTGGTTCGACATAATAATCCTGCAAAGGCAGTTACTTCATAATGAGGTCCCGTATAACATTTTATATGTCTACATATTACCTGTCTCTGACACAACTTTATCAAAAACCAGTTTCGCTCGTAAAATAACGGTCGGTTCAACTTCCAGCCAATGACGCTTAAGACGAGTCTGCGAATTCGCAAACCTTTCGGATAATTAACCGACGTGAAGGTCTATCAGATGGCCGATTGGATGATCCATGTCATGCAATGTTACCAAGTTCCTAACGAATGTCTTCTCCTCTTTCCAGATAGTTGAGCGTGGCGGCGAGGTAGAGGTTGGTCGCCATGACGACCGACATATCGGTGTCCCGCTGGGACCCGTCCATCGGCCACGGCCAGGAGATCATCGACGAGTTCGAGTACGATGGCGGCAATTCGTCGTCGAGGCTATTCGAACGATCGCGCATTAAGGCGTTAGCAGGTGAGCGGTTTATTACTAACTACATAATTTAAAGGTTGGCTCAACAATCTACAAAATATATTTGTCTCTGGTTGGTCTTGGTCTTTTAGATATGTATGTTATTAACAATATGTGTGATAAGAAATTTGTTAATGCATTCGATGTTTTGATCTTTACCAGCTTACTTCCCTTGCCCTGTTGATTCCAATCACAGAATGTTTAAAATTCTATCCGAGATTTAAAAAATAATGACGGATTTACACCTACTCTTTGATTGGGCCAACCAACATTAATATACACTTGATTGGCATCTTCGTCTCCATCTTTAATTCTTTGCATTCCATAAGATTGCGAGCCCTTATCCAGTATTTTCCAATACGTAAGACTTTACTACCGAATACCGTTTATCTAGCTACGTGAAAAGCTACCCTACAACAAAACTTTTTGTGTGGTACCCGTCTATGAATAGCAAGGGTGGCCTTTCATCCACCCCATCGCTTTGCGTAGGTGTTGTACTCAACAGTAGAAATCTTCCGGCTGACGTGACTTGGGAAGCCTTTTGTCTACACAGCTTTTAGCAAGCCCATAATGGCACTCTTTCCTTACGTGTAACATGTTGAAAGAAAAAATGGTGACACTTAAGTTTTCACAATAGCTCCATTGAAGAGTAGATACATCCTCTGTTCTACGTACGTACTGCTTTGGTTCAGCAGAGTTCGATCAGTTGTTGAATAATGATGATATTTTCCATGAATATCTTAGTGAAGTTGGTAATTATTTATCTAGTAATATAGAAATTAATTACAAGTTTCAAGACGTTCTTATTGGAATATATGTCAGTACACTTATCGATAAGATTTAAGCTGATTGCGATGATATGTTAACAGAAACTAGGGCTAATGCAACGATAAAGTCTATATTGAACATATTAAACAAAACTATGTTATAAGAAAACAACTGATGTTCAGACTATCCAAAGGTTCGATGACCTATGTATGCAAATAGACTTATCTAAAAATGTGGGATTATTTTAGTTTTAGATAACACCCCAGAGGTCGGAACCTTGACACAGTATTAGGATTTTATTATTTTAAGCTGTATCGTCCATTATTGTGTATTTCATAACACCATGCAGCGGCTTATCGGACATTGCAAACCGCAGCATCCGTTTTTCCTTGTAAAACAACGGAGTGTCAAACAATTGGTCAGAATTGTCAAAACTCGTAAAATAAAATTAGTATGTCCAAAATCATTCAGTGAACTATCAGATAGTCTTCGATACCTCGCGCTTATCAATTGATGAAAAGTGTTATCTGTGACTTCAACCGAATCTTCTCGTTGAACCAATCACAATTTATCGTTTAAGCCGTAACCTGGCCAATATTTGTAAAAAAATGATTATGTGTCATACGTTGTGAGTTGTTAACATAAATGTGTAGCAACGCTATCAATAGTGTAACGTGAATGTGCTATTAAGTTAAAACCTGCCCCGAGTTGTCGACATCTGGCGCATTGGTATCGAATATCCTTGTCTAGTGGTAGTTGAATTTTGTCGCTCTAATTCTTCTCGGTCTTTGGCCTGGTACGTTGGATCAGTCGCCGCTCGTCGCTGGCGACATGACATCCACCGAGGGATATGAGCTGATAAAAAAAGGAGTTGATATTGAAGTGCCCGGTTTAGAAGTGTATTATGACAAGGTCGTGATAGAACTCAGAGGTTTGTAGTGTTGTGTTATCAGTGTTCCTCAGTGTTGTGCTTATTCTGGATTGCATCATATTGGATTTCGTTTTCTCATTCATCGGATGACAGATAAGTGGTGGTGGTGAATTTTAATCCCAACAGTATTGTATAGACTTAACTAGAACACATATTTCAAAAATATCGTTTCATAGTATGTTGTAAAATTCAGAGTTTTCTACTTGATTTTCCTTATGAATCTCTATATTTGTCTCAGTAGCTCAAATGACAAAATATCATTGTTATATTTTGTGCTGATGAAAATAACTGAAATGATAATTTTATAAGATTCTTGATTTGGGGCGTTTCCAGTGATATGCAAACTATCTTTGGGCGTTGCCATGACAATTATCAAATGGTTTGGGCCAGTATTAAGACTGAGAGGAATATCTCATGTCTTGGGAGTCCCAACTGACCTTTCATATAGTGCTTTGTTGGACGCATCTGTCGTTTATGTAGATATTTATTTAAAATAAAAACCGTCGATACTGCAGTACAACACCCTGCACATCTAGGACTGTACTTTCCGCTCTGAAGCGTGCGAATAGCAATCTGATCCATATCTCGAATTACACATATTATATTCCGAACCTAACACCTTCTTGCAGTATTGTCGTGTGAGTTATTACGATGGCGTCGGCGGTCCCGGACGGGCAGGATCCTCCACATCCGAAGACTCGGTCCGCGAAGCCAGCTATCTGGTCGCCGCGGCGCGGTCGTCCCCACTGGCGGTTAATGTGTTAACATTCCTTACTTTGTTTTTACCGTTTTCCTTTTGATTTGTATGAGTGTTTATTATGTGCATTACTTTTGGTTTTCAGGTCTGTCTTATAGAGAATTTATAATACATACGTTTTTATCCTTTGATTACCCTTTCAGAGTAATGTTCCCTAGGGGACACTCTTGGCCTTGCTTCTATATTATGTAATTTCAGTCTTATTCGTACATTCTATCTGTAAGTCTTCTAAGGGAATTCCGCAAGGGACTATTTTGGGTCCATATCATATTTCTGTTTATCCCTTACCAAAATTTCGAAGTGTATTTGTTGCCATGTAGAACTAACAAATGTTAATCCTTTGACAGACGAACGAGAAAGCGTGCAGAAGAAAACTTTTCAAAAATGGGTGAACTCTCACTTGGTGCGCGTCGGGTGCCGTATCGGCGACCTGTACGTCGACATGCGGGATGGCAAGCAACTCATCAAGTTGCTCGAAGTGCTCTCTGGAGAGAGATTGGTGGGTATTTTACTTAAAACTGCATGAATTGATAACGGTGGTACTTTAAAATCACCCTTGTGAAACTAGATTATTTTTTTTTACACCAAATGATCATTCTTCCTCAGTCGAACAACCTCTTATCTGATTAGGGATAGAGCACTCTTTCTATCTTATAATATCCATACTAAAATGTCCAGATCGTTACGAGAATCGAATTCCGTGTCCGTTTAGTCTTAATTTCTTAACACACCTTTTGACAAAGAGAGAGAGAATTCAGACTTATTGACAGTACCTTATTAGGTCTTATTCGCGTATTACAAGTACTTAAACTCACAGTTATTCAGCCCGACCAACATTACCATCCACGGTTTCCTATTGAATTCCAATCAGTATCTACCTACCAGTTCTAATTGCGTTAGCGTCACTTCAAGCCATGTTTAGCACGTCTAGTCGAACGCGGATGGTAAGTGTAGTCACTAGCAACAGTTAGGCATAACCTATAAACATTATTTTAGCTTCAATCATCCTATTATATGTATAACATTCTTCCGTTATTGAGTGAGTGAGTGACTGACAGACGATGCACAGCCGAAACTACTGCGGGTCTAAAAAGGCCACTTAAGATCATATTAGAATCACAAACCAATCTGTCAAATTTCATTTTCATCTTTATCACTAACGCATTAGGTTCAAGTTTGATTCGGAAAACTTGACAGTGACGGGTAGCGTGATGTGCTTTCTGATTCTGCTAAAGTGGCCTTTTTAGAGCAGCTGGTCGTAGAAAGCTGAAATTCCTTGGGGAGTGTAGGGGAGCACTAAGAGAGGATTTCTCGAAATTCCTACGTAAGCTCCCATAATTTACAAAATATGTTACTAGTTTTATGTTACATAATCATCTGCCTAGCCTTTTCCTAACTATTTTGGGCTCGGCTTACAGTCAAACCGGATTCATCTGACCCAAGACCCGGTAACTGCAGATTGGCTTCTAACAATCTATAACGACAGCCAAATATCTGCAAATGACAGCCAGGACCAACGGCTTAACTCAACTTTATAAGGCTACTCAATAGGCTAGTTTCCACCATCAGTAAATTGCAAATCTATTTAGTCCGTCAGTTGGAGTATTGAAAAATATTGGACACGTATTTTTTGTTCTTGTAAATCAATTAATAATGACAAAGATAAAATGCATCAAAACTCGAGAGAGGGGGCTGGTGACGTCACGTCGCTAGTAAAATTATTGTACTATCGTAGTGACGTCACGCGCGTTTTCAACGTACTGTATCATCGTCAGTTTTGTTTACGTGAAAATAGAAAAAACGTGTCCAATATTTTTTGGAAATCTATCTGATGGACTAATTCGTTTTTTTTTTTCAGTAAAATACCCTATATGTATTTCCATTTCTTTGATAATTTCGAGAGGAACATCATTAAAACTACACTTTCCTCGTTTAAAGTTATATGATAATGCGCCAAGTTCCTTCCTTGCGTAATCTACAGAGGTAGTAGTTCCAAACCCACTCGCTAAGCGTTAACGAGTCTTAATTGGTGTCGTTACTCCCACTATGGAACCTAAATCTTTTACTTCAAGTACTTAAAATAATTATAGCCTATTGTATTTTCTGTGAGCTTAGTAACTACTGCTCTAATGTATAAGGAACAAAGCATGCGTTGTATACTTTTATGTTACCGATTAAGCGTGTACTTGTTAGTGCAGTTAGTTATAGCTATAATATGTCAAGATTCTGTGAGTGTTAGGCATTAAAATTATAGCAAAAATTAATGCTTTTTCGGTTTTACCTATTCAGGCGAGGTAATCTATACTAATATATAAAGCTGAAGAGTTTGTTTGTTTACTTGAACGCGCTAATCTCAGGAACTACTGGACCGATTTGAAAAATTATTTCAGTGTGCCTATTTATCGAGGAAGACTACATATCATCACGCTAAGACCAATAGGAGCGGAGGAGACGAAGTTGCGCGGGTCAACTAGTATGAGATAATTATTCCTCAAGGTTACGTTTAAGTTTGCGCGGTGTAATTTCAAAAGCGTATACCGTGAAATCCATACCACCAAAAATCAGTATCGTTTTCCAAGAGTCTTTTTAATCATAAACTTCACAACCGCTTTTTATGAAACTGCCTATAAAAGTAACGATCGGCAAGCCCTATTAATAACGTTTTCATGTCCTCATTAATCTCATCTTATGGGCTGTGTGAACCTATGAAGAGAGTAGAAAACTGGTACAGGAACGTTAAACTACTTTTGGTAATGTGTTTTACTTTACTTTAGGACTTTCCTTGTGATTACATGACAGTATAAAATACAGTATTTGAGAAGTAGTTTATTAGTATGAAAACCTTGCTACATTTATTCAACGTGGTGCTTAAACTACGTCATCGGCTGAAATTCGAATCTTCCTGTTAATAATTTTGCTGTAGGTAAATCTTTTTCCTATATTACAAAAGTGATCATCCGTAAATAGCCTAACTCATCGAGTTCCTCTCATTGTATTCGAGTCTCAAATTCAAGTTCTTATACGTATGCTATATAAAAAGCAAACAATGGACAGCTTCGACCTGTAGAACCGGACTTTATCCAGGCTTTGGCGACGCGACTACGCCAAAATGTATTTGGAATATTCTTGTACAGTCGAGAGCAAAAAAATGTTTAGTGTTAATGTTTGCACACTTAGTAAAATTCAAAAGGCTGGATTTTTTTGTAGATTATCTGCCCAATTTTTTATCTTTCTCTCTTGTGATGTCACAAAACAACGTTCATATTATGTCAATTTATTTTAAGTGATGTTGTTTTAATATTCAGTCGGAGCATGTAGACTCATTGATGTGTAAGTTGTGGTTACCTGTACTTAATTGAGTGTGCATTACATGAAAACGTATTGTGTTATTGAGCTTGTATTTGCAAAAGTTTTTTAGTGTACATTGCTCGTTGGTAATACTTAAATAAATAAATAAATTTATATCGGGAAGTTATGATGAGCTCCTTCTACACAGTTAGAATTCCACAACATTGTGAACCTGGTTTTTATGCCAATAATATTTTATTATTATTTTTATTTAGGTAATGGGTATACCATTCCCAAGAACTCTTGATTTCAATACTCTAGGAGAAAATCGTTCTTGATAATTGAAGTGTATCACTTAGTATTTTTGTTTTTGACTGTACCTACTTGACTTGCTTCTTATGCTCTGAAGAATAAACTGCATTATTTATCGTCCTCTGTTCTGTTATTTATGACCTATGCAAACGTCCTAGGGACACTGCAGGCCTCGAAACTTGTAAACATGTTTTGGAGCAAGATAGTTTTTCCGTGAATAAAAAATGTTTTGTGAAGTAACATCCTCGTTTGAAATTCCCCAACGTTTACAATGTTACATGTTGGAGACTTACCCCCGGGTTTTAAAATGACTAATTGAGGGGTTTTAAGCTGAGGACTATTAAACTCTTCTTTAGCATGAAAACTAGTCAAGGGATCAAAGAAGAGTATGACATGATTTGAACTTTATATTCTTTATAAAAACCGAGGGCTTGTAACATAATTCATCAGCAGTTCTTTTATGTTCCACACACGCTAATCAACGGCCTATCCAAACCTCAACTCGCGACGAACAACGGCGAATGTTTGACGCACGAATAAAACGAAATTCCAGACCACAGAGCAAAGTCATGGACTCATGGCCTATGATTAATGATATCGTATTGGAGCCGTCGTGACAGACATCACGCGCCCGTCACCTTTCATCATTGAATGCGACTTTATAACGCTTATTCTGACCTATCTGATACTTAACATTGCTTTAAGTCACGCACTCTCCCTCCCGTACCAGTCTTGGTATCATAAAGATTTTATTCATCCAGCTAAGTTACAAAAGAAACGGTTATTAATAAACTAGCCTTTAACTAGTAGTCGTAACTAGTTCCCGTAGGAATTTCGAGAAATCATCTCTTAGTGCTCCCCAGAAAATTGGCATGTAGCTTCCTGTCCCAGGAAACTACATGCCTCATCTTCTACGACCAGTAGTTTCGGCTGTGCATCGTCTGTCAGTCACTCAGTAACGGAAAAGTTTTATCGTTAGTTTTTACACTGATAATAGTCTGTGTAATTTACATACATTCTTAGGCCGCTTTTCCAACTGCAAGCAACTCGCATGCAAGTTTAATTACATTGCGGGACGCGATCGATTGTTTGATCACATTTGTGATTTGTACCTTTAATGTGTGATATTATTATCGAACTAGCTTTTCTAAAGATAAATAACCTTTAGGCGCGGTTGGTCCAGTTCACCTTGTTCGCGATTTGACCCAATTCGAGGTTGGTCCAATTCGCGATTGGTCCAATTTGCGGTTGGTCCAATTCGCAATTGGTCCAATTTGCGATTGGACCTTTTATGTTTTATACCATTAATGTGTGATATTTTTATCGAACTTGCTTTTCTAAAGATAAATGAAATTTTAAGAGTGTCGGATTTACGTACTTCCCTCCCTTAAAACATGTAGTAAAGAACAATGTGCATGGTAGGAAGTAGAAAAAATACATATTTAATTTTAGAACGCCATCCGTCTATCTATTCAGCCAGCACTTGACACATTGCTGAGAATTGGCCTCCTCTGCTTAGCCTTAGCAGTTCCTGACTATTCCTGAGCCAATCCATTGCTGCTACGATCTTTGCTGTATCATCAGACCTCTAGCTATTGGTCTAGCTTAACGGTTAGAAACGCCTCTTTACACCTAGATTTAGCTGCAAAATATTAGTCTTTATAACAATGATTCTGAAGGTTTATTTCTGTTTGCAGCCTCGTCCAACAAAAGGCAAGATGCGTATCCACTGTCTGGAGAATGTGGATAAGGCGCTGCAGTTCTTACGTGAACAGCGCGTGCACTTGGAGAACATGGGCTCCCATGATATCGTCGACGGCAACCCGAGGCTCAGTCTCGGTCTTATTTGGACCATCATCTTGCGATTCCAGGTAAGGACTACTATCATCTTCAAATAGGCAACTGCTTGCCCACGTGACATAAACATTACCATCTTTATGTCTTAGCAGTAACGGTGGTTTTGCAATATATATTTATTAAAACTACTGTATGACCTTCAGAAGGTATGGGAAACTATAGCTACTAAGCTGATTTACTATCAGATTATATTACTTATCCCTGACCCGCTGTACCTTGATTCAGTCAAAATCTTGAAAACTCTAACTGATATGGCAAAATAGCAAGTGCAGTGAAGCTAGACATTGTATCTGATATTTAACTTGGAGATCTACTAGTCAAAACATTATGTCTAGATAAGATAGTTGAACAACAGATATCATAGTTGGTGTTATAACCATCCCAGGAAATAGTTTACTCTTAGTGTAGATAGATGTTTATGTTCTGTCACACAATTGATTTCTTCTTAATCATTATTTCAATTGTTATGTGGAATGTAACATTTCATTATAACACGCATAACTAGCCCATTATCCCTATTATATTAACCACGGCAGACAAAGGATAAATGTACCGTTTTAAATAATAATTAGTACAAATATTGGATAGGGAAGGAAATTGTAAATAACATGGTAAGGGTAACCTAATTGAGCTCACATGAGTGATGTATCTGAAATAATCTGAATTGATTTCTCTCGTTTACCAAGCTTTAATCGAAAAGAAACCGTAAAAAGTATTACTTTCGGTAATATTAGCTGTTTTTAGGGTTCCGTACATCAAAAGGAAAAAAACGGAACCCTTATAGGATCACTTTATTGTCCGCCCGTCTGTCTGTCAAGACCGTTTATCTCGGGAACGCGTGGAGGTATCGAGATGAAATTAAATTCTTATATGTACTTTGGTACATGGACCCTTGTAGCTGTGAAAATGTCAAACTTCTAAGTTAAAGTTCGATACGGTCGTTTATGCCGCAAAGAAATGTATATTTCGACACTCTCAAGGGAATCAAAATGTATAGGGTATTTCCCGTTGCCGTAGAACTATGAAATTTGGCAAATAATACCGCCATTATACTACTTGTTCTGGGAAAAGTCTGAAAACTATACATTTGTAATGAAATCATAAAAAATATGTTAGTAGTTTCTAGCTACAAATTTGTACTAAACCCCGATTCGCACTTGGCCGGTTTTTTTTTGTTTGGGGTGCTTGCTCCATCCTAACTTCTATACCTTCCCATAGCAGAGAGTGTGGGTTCGTTAGTGATTCCCGACCATACATCTTTGATATGCCCAGTCATTTACCGACTATGCAGAATAATACAGACTGTAACTGTCTATCTAACTTCCCAAACTTAGTACCTAGGCTGACCTTGATAAGACTGCCGTATTTCTTTCGAGCCTATGCACACGGCGTATTTTTAAAGCGCCAACGACACATGTTTTACGAACGCGCGCTCACGGTCCTGTAGATATGACCAAAAAGCAGTACAGTCCGCGTCTGAATAGCGCTTTAGCGCGCGTCGTCGGCGCGTGAACAAAACGCGGTGTGTAAAGGCTTTTATTGCTATACCAAATACGTAACAAATATTTTGTTTTGACTTCAACAGATCCAAGATATCACAATCGAAGAAACCGACAACAAAGAGACCAAATCCGCCAAAGACGCCCTACTGCTATGGTGTCAAATGAAGACAGCTGGCTACAACAACGTCAATGTCCGCAACTTCACTACGTCCTGGCGAGACGGGCTCGCGTTCAACGCCATCATCCACAAGCACAGGCCCGACCTCATTCAGTTCGACAAGCTGCATAGAAGCAATCCTATGCATAACCTGAATAATGCCTTCAATGTTGCCGAGGAGAAGCTTGGGCTTACTAAGCTGTTAGATGCTGAAGGTAGGCTATAGCTTAATGGATGTGTCAACTCTTTCACAAAAACTCATTATGCTGGAATCCTTTGTTATGGTCTCGCGGTCGCGAGCCCGACTGCCGAGTGTGGAGCTCTGGGTTCGATTCCCAGGTATTTCTATGCGTCATGGCCAAAATTAGTCTGGGCCGTATACTGTTAGTAATTAGTTAGCCTAACTAAAAAGTACCACCAACCATTACCCATTACCACCATTACCATTAGTAACCATTGACCTTGTATAACTTCGTTGAAGCCTCTTGACGCAGTGCCGGTCACATTTGTAGGCCTGCTAATGCCCTTTTTATGCCTAAAGTTATTGTACCGTTAGTTTTTTAAAATTTCGAGATTTAAAAAGCTAACGGCGCCAAAAAAGCCGGACTTTTATTTAGGCTTTAATTTAGATCCTGTGTAGAGTAAAATCGGGCATAAAGATCGTATAATGATTATGTCCTTGTTTTGATCTAAACACATTTAATTAAAGATATTCTCAATTTTGTACACATATTGCGTAGACATAAATTTAAATAAGGTCCCCATGCTGGAGTGCCTCAAAAGCCCATATCCCTGTACTTTTGGGGGCTTTATGAACACTACCAATGCCGCCATAAACGTGACCACCACTGGGGTAAAACTATCTTAGAGTTAACCATCGACTCGACAAGAAGTAAAATTAAGTAACCAAAACAAAAACTCTTTCTTAAAACTTAACTTTCTCGCCAGACATCGCCGTCGACCACCCCGACGAGAAGTCAATCATCACGTACGTGGTGACGTACTACCACTACTTCAGCAAGATGAAGCAGGAGACGGTACAGGGCAAGCGTATCGGCAAGGTGGTCGGCATCGCCATGGAGAACGAGAAGATGATGCAGGAGTACGAGTCGCTCACCAGGTCTGTATACAGTGCAGTGGCATATACACGGTGCTAATTTTAGTCGTCTCACAACGGCAGCCCATTTCATCTGTCCAATGACTACCTACTACATTATCATTAAAAAAATCCTTAATTGCCCGTCATGCACAAATACCTGTACCATCCAGGATTTGAACGAGGCCAATGAAAGAGCTATACTGGTTGCTCAATACAGGGTACTTACTCTCGAATATAATTCCGATAGATCGACATTGGAATTGTCAGTTAAACGTTAAACTCAAGCAACTGACGTTTGACCAATGTCGTTCTATCGGAATTATATTCCAGAGTAAGCACCCTGGTCGGATAAAATTTAGTAATAGTCAATCGACACGAAAAAAGAAGAAGAATTAAAAAAAGACATTTATGAACATTTGAATTATTAAAAAAATAAAATATTATTCATTATCATGAATGACGTATGACGTAGTTTGAAAAATTCAGGAGCGAGCGCAGTCTGAGCCTTGTGTTCCAACGATGACGCGGAATGATTGCATTAACAGTGTGTTTCATAATTCTAATGAATTATTTATTTTTATTGTATCTATAATCTTAATGAATTAATTTAAAAAAAAACACGCGTCGAGAGATTGTTTATGTCGGGTATGTTAAATGGGCCGCATTTGTAAGAGGATTAAAATGGCATCGTATATACCGCCACATTTTTATTATTTGTTATTTAGTCGAAGTCAATCGCAGCGAAGGTGGTGTGACGATCTCATCATGTTTGCGGAACGAAACTTGGCTAGAGATCGCCCAAGACAGAGAGATTCAAGGAAGGAGAAAAGGAAGGCCTTTGCCCATCAGTAGAACACAAGTGCAGGCTAATAAAAATAAAATAAAAAAATAGTCAAGAGTGTTTAAGTAAGCTTGCTCCATCATCGACGAGCGTCCCTGGTGAGATTGTGTACCAACATCAACCTATCAACAATAACAACAATATTACCTATAACAGATGTAGGACAGAATGGTTTTCCTGAATGCTATTCTTGAACCACCGAAATGCAGCAGTGGTTGTGAATTATGGTTGAAGAAACGGACGAAAATAAACTATTGTTAGGTTCTTATGCCGGCCGGGTGAGCGTGACTAACTGCGATCATGATTAAGCTGTGAAAAAGGGAGTGTTATGCGTCTTGTATAATTCCGTCTCCCTCCCACACCGTAAGCATCATCGTTTTAAGATGTCATAGTAGGCTATCTGCGCAAGTGTTCCAGCTTCCCAACCAAAGGTAGTTTCAGAACACCGCTCACAGAAGAAATGCATGAAAATTTTCACACAGTGAAATTGAATTTAAAAGGACTATGTCTCCCTCCTTCTTTCTTTATAAGTAACTTTTTATTTGTGTTTCAGCGATCTCCTGCAATGGATCGAGCGTACCATCGAAGCGCTCGGCGACCGAACATTCGCGAACTCTCTCGAAGGTGTTCGTCAGCAACTGATTCAGTTCGCTAACTACCGCACAGTGGAGAAACCACCCAAGTAAGTATTCTGAATCACCAGCGGATTTAATCACATTGTGGATTTCCGTAGTCCAACAGCTATCAGGAGTTGTAAGCTTGTGAATTACATAAGACATACATAAAATCGGTACACTGTCATCAAATTGAATGTATTGTTACATCTCTCATCAGGTTTCTGAACTAGAAATTATCGTCAAATAATCCAATTGCATATTGATAATTCGGTCCATTCAACCAGTCATCAAAATTTGTCACTTGACCAGTATGCTATATATGTTTTGGGTTGTGTAAATCACGTATAATTTGCTTTCGGTCAATTACCGCGACCGTTTACAGAATTATTAAAAATACGCCAGAAGTTCTACTAAAAGGAATTTCTCATTGAGCTCGTCTATCGAGATTAGCATGACGTATAGAGTGGGAGTAAAAATAAACAACTCTAATTTTACGTGTTGCTTACACGATTCATTCATTTCCGAGAAAGTAAACAATGCCTGTAGGAGCTTATACAAAGTTGCAGCGCATTGTTATCATTTTATTATTTGATAGATTTATGAACACTGCTCTGCATTTTAAAACAAAAGCATATAAACTGTATGCCTTGTTGGCCTAGTGGTTGTTGGTGTTAAGCATGAGGTCCTCGGTTAAACTCCCAGGTCGGGCAAATTGTTACTGCATTTTTTCCATCAATAATGTCTTCATAGTAGGTCTGAGTCTGAATTTGTACCTGACTGATGCCAATGAGCTTCCCCTTTTGCATGGGACTTTAATATTATTATTTTTTTTTTTTTATAACAGGCGAAATGCACACTATTGACACACCTCTGCTTCTTTTCATGGATATAGACACGATGTTATGTTATAAATTGTAAACAATCTAAAATCTGCATTTTTTCCTCAGATTCGTAGAGAAAGGCAACTTGGAAGTCCTCCTGTTCACCCTCCAGTCCCGCATGCGCGCGGCCAACCAGAAGCCCTACACGCCGCGCGAGGGCAAGATGATCCACGACATCAACCGCGCCTGGGAGAGGCTGGAGAAGTCTGAACACGAACGGGAACTGGCTCTGCGAGAGGAGCTCATCAGGCAGGAGAAACTTGAGCAACTGGCTGCAAGGTATAGTGTCTTTTTGATTAAGAGGCCTTTTGGAAAATCAACCAGCTCTTAGCGGAGCGGAAGAGAGTGTCAGACTACTGACTAAAACCCTCCCATGTTCCTCCGGATGCCCTTTGTTTTCCAGGGCCGCAATAACTCTTTGGAACAGGGCCGCAATAACTCTTTGGAACAGGGCCGCAATAACTCTTTGGAACAGGGCCGCAATAACTCTTTGGAACAGGGCCGCTATAACTCTTTGGAACAGTTCCGCAACTAGTGAAATATGACTAAATATTAACTTATCTTGGTAGTGAAGCGACGCTTGCGGAAGTTGGTCTATAGATGGATCTGTCCATGGACTATCCATTACACAATTACTCTGTGCCTCAAAAAGCACGTTAGGTTAGGTTAGATCATTTGAACAGTTTTGATAGTCCTTATAGAGGCCAGAAGTGAGAAAATCTGACACCAGTTTTCCCAAGCGGCAAGACTAGTGTGTTATCGAGGTTAGACAGGCAGTCGCTCTATGTAAAATACTGATACTCTAGATGCATCCGGTTATCCGATTAAACTGGAAGTCGACTCCAATATAGCTGGGAAAAGGCTAGGCAAATTGGTAACCTTTTTAGTTAACAACTATGGGGAAAAGGCGGTTTCATCAAGCTGTAATCGCCATAATATGCAAATGCGGCGCATGAAACAGAGCAAAACAGTTCTTTATTGTGCAACTAAAACATTAACCTAGTTTTCTAGATTTTTCAACGCTAAGTACTGGTTGACATTTCTAGTATTTATTGCTGAAATGACATTTTGAGTTATACCTTAGCACTTCAGATGCTGGTAGAAATGATAACTTTATGTTGTGAAGGAACTGAACAAGTTCCATTTAAAAGCTTTTTATTTTTCGAGTTTCTTGTGTGCTTTCCCTCGCTCGATCGACAAATATACCAATATATTTGTCGATCGAGCGGTTTGATTCCCTGACGGCAAAGTTGTAATGGATTTTGTCATAAGGAATGCCGAATGATTAACTCACAAGTACGTTTTCTTGGTTTGTCTTGCTAGCTGGAGTGGACTCTTTCAGTAACATTATCTTCGCTTCCAGATTCAACCGCAAAGCCCAGATGCGCGAGACGTGGCTGTCGGAGAACCAGCGCCTGGTGAGCCAGGACAACTTCGGGTTCGACCTGGCGGCCGTGGAGGCGGCCGCCAAGAAGCACGAGGCCATCGAGACCGACATCTTCGCCTACGAGGAGCGCGTGCAGGCCGTCGTGGCCGTCTGCTCCGAGCTGCAGGCCGAGAGGTACGGAGCTTTATTTATGGTTTTAGTACGAAGGTTTAATACAATAGTAGGTTATGTTTTGCAGTCTTTAACTTCGTGAAACAGATATTATAAACAGCAATGTTCATAGTGTTGATACTGTCAGATGTGGTTTGTAATTATTATGAAATGAAGCAACACTCTTTTAAAAGTTCACGATTTGGACAGTGCACCCACCATGGTTGCACTGTCCAAATCCTGGCGTTTGTACAGCTCAAATGACTAAAAAGGCATTGTCATAAAAAGGCCGAGTTTCCGTAAAAAGAAGGAATCAAGCATTTTATGATCAGCGGGTCTAAAAAGGCCACTTTAGCAGAATCAGAAAGTACATCACACTACCTGTCACTGTATAATTTTCCCAATCAACCTTGAACCTAATGCGTTAACGATAAAGATGAAAATGAAATTTGACAGATTGTTTAATATTATTATGATTCAAATATGATCCTCCCAAAGTGGCCTTTTTAGTCCTCCAGTTGTTGCGAGACAGTCCTGTAGCTTCATCTTTTATTAGTGTCGTATAGAACACCATTCAATTTACTCAGCCTTTTTGTGAGTAAATTGAATGGTGGTTTTAAGGTAAGTTTGTCATGTTTTGTTCCCAAATAGAATGATGTGTATCCCCGTAGGTACCACGACATGGAGCGCGTGTGCGCGCGGCGCGACAACGTGCTGCGGCTGTGGGCCTACCTGCTGGAGCTGCTGCGGGCTCGCCGCGCGCGCCTCGAGCTGTCGCTGCAGCTGCAGCAGAACTTCCAGGTGCACACTAATACTTTCTAGCATTACACTAATCTCCGACATCACCCGAAAAAGTAGCCAATACTTTTTCGGGTGATGTCGGAGACTTGTTTTTGATTGTATTTTTTGTTTGGAAGCTACTTACAGTAGGCTGAAAATAAAAGTAGTTATTCTCAAGTGGCATTCATTGTTGACTGTAAGTCCATCGCTCTTCAATGCTCTGAGAGAGAGAGAGAGAGAGAGAGAGAGAGAGAGAGAGAGAGAGAGGATTAATTCAGCATTTAATCGTCGTCATACTATTCCTACCCTCTACATCTATCTACTTACTGTTAGCAAGAGTTGCAGTGTTGGAGATTCAGTTTAGCACCAATACATGACGTTGCGTTAGAACCAGTGTAGCTTTGTAAACCCCAATGCAGTGATTTCTGGAAGCCCAAAGTAAATTAATTGTAGTAATATGCGGAAATTATTGCCCACATTCTAGCAGTTCCACTAAAACTATACCTACAGTATGAAAATTTGTAACTTTGTGCTCAAAATATTAACACAATAACTTCCGGTACCCACAGGAGATGCTATACATCCTGGACTCGATGGAGGAGATCAAGATGCGGCTGCTGACAGACGACTACGGCAAGCACCTGATGGGCGTGGAGGACCTGCTGCAGAAGCATGCGCTGGTGGAGGCCGACATCAACGTGCTGGGCGAGAGGGTCAAGGTTTGTGCTCTACATTATGAACTGTACTCCGACCGGGATCTGCTCCGATTAATAAAACTACTTGCCGCACGCTGTGAGCGTTGAAGGCGGACTGACAGAGAAAAGATGGGTAACTCAGGAGAGATAGATAAAAAAGATTTATTTTACAAAGAGTGATTGATGGAAACGAATTGATTCATTTATGAATGAATTTCCATCAATTATTCTGGCCAGATCTCCAATACAATTCGATTCCAGCAGCTTTTCTTGCTAGTTCAGTCATGCAGTTGATATAAACATGGCCAGATCTCCAATATTGTAACAAACCCTTTCTCCTACAGGTGGTCGTAGGCCAATCGCAGCGCTTCCTGGAGCAAGAAGAGGGAGGCTACCGTCCGTGCGACCCCGCCATTACTGTGGAGCGTATCCAACAGCTGGAGAACGCGTACGCTGAACTTGTGCATCTCGCTGTTGAACGCAGGTAACATACATTATGGACATCCCAGAGGGAGAGATATTACGATCAGTGTTTTCAGATATCTGACTAGCCCGATGTAATTACGTCTGATAATGGAGAATTCTGTGCCTATTTCTCGGAAAAAACTTCTAATTTTTGGAACAGATTGGCAACCCATCTTTATATCTTGATTATTGTGATGATAAGCTGATTTTCACAAATGTCATCATACCTTGGTCTGTTTTGCAAGAGTGATCGAAAAAGAAAAGTAAAAAATATTTACCATTGACATAACATTGAATTAACACAGTTTTCTCGCCTATCTTACAGTAATCTCAGTGTTCCATAAAAAAGATTCAAAGTTCAAGGGTCGCTAGTTATTATAAAATAGTCTGAACCGTTTATTTCCCCCCTGCACAGAAAGCGCCTGGAGGACAGCCGCAAGCTGTGGCAGTTCTACTGGGACATGGCTGACGAGGAGAACTGGATCAAGGAGAAGGAGCAGATCGTCTCCGTCGATGACATCGGGCATGATCTTACTACCGGTAACTATTGATTTATCCATCATCAATCAATATATACAGGGTAATTTAAAAAATACCCGAAACCTCTTAATCTTGACTTCGTATCATGACGCTGAACAACATTTGTTCTACGACTTTTCAAAATTCGAAACATTTTTATTCCATACAAAAAAATATAAACATAGTCTAAATTTTGCATATTCTTTATGAGGCGGCCCACGAAAGGCCGCCGCCAGGTTGGCGGCGAGTGACTGAGTGCGCGCGCGCGCGTAGTATACGCGAAATAAACAGACTTCAAATAAATTAAAACAAATTGTTTTTGGCTACATTGATTGGTTGAGGTCAAAGTCGTAGAACAAATGTTGTTCAGGGTCATGATACAAAGTCAGGATTGAGAGGTTTTGGGTATTTTTTCAATTTCCCTGTATAAAATTCTTCCGTTACTGAGTCAGTGACTGACAGATAACGCACAGCCAGAACTACTTTCAACGCACAGCGGGAGGATTTCCCAAAAATTCTTACGGGAACGGGAAAAGATGGGACGGTCAGCCGAGTAAGTCGCGGGACAAAAGCTATATTTTTAAATATGTTCAAATTAAATGTAGTTCTTTGTCTTTCAAAAACAAAAAAAAATACAACCGAATTGAGAACCTCCTCCTTTTTTTGAAGTCGGTTAAAAAGATGATTACTAGGCGTAATCTGACTATGTTTGGAATACTAGATGTTCAAGTAAATCAGACCTCAAAAGCGGAATGGTTTTTGACAAAATTTGGAACATGATCACACCATGGCCTGGATAACCCAAGATCTCGGTGTTACATTCCTGTGGGCAATTTTTTTATTTTCGTTGCGGGTGAAGTCGCAGACAAAAGCTGTGGTAGACGCCAGATAATCTTGCAATAAAGTAAATTGACCTTTCCCTAATTATGAACCGTTTTTTAATACTAGAAAATGTAAAGGGTCACGATAGAAGTCGATTCAGGACAGCTTTATGTTTTACTAGTTGACCCGCGCAACTTCGTCTGCGTCAAAATTTTCATTACTTCTTCGCTCCTATTGGTCTAAGCGTGATGATATTTAGCCTATAGCCTTCCTCGATAGTTCCTGAGATTAGCGCGTTCAAGCAAACAAACAAACAAACTCTTCAGCTTTATATATTAGTATAAGATATAGATTTCTGTTTTTGGCGTTAAGAAAGTCAATAAATGTATGTGGGTCAATGACCGTTATTGCACATTTATCTGGTGTATAGTAGCAAGGATTCGTCTAATCTGAAACAAGTGCCGTCCTATAACTAAGTACCGAGGCAAATATCGCGTGATGTAGATATAGCCGGTGTTATGGCGAAGCCAGTGCGGCGCGCCTGCCCAGTAATAAACTGAATGGAAGGGGACGAAATCAAATACAGACGTCGTGTCGCCGCTGTGTTCCATATTACGTTATTTGTTTTGAGGTTCAACCTCGATTTCCCGCTGTTTGTCTTCTTTTCGATTAGTTAGATGCCTCTCTGAGTCAAAAGTTTGCGAAACTTGAAGCTATCGCATATTTTTTCAATTTTGAAGCCTCTGAGCCTGATGGCCGCGACCTCGAGGTACAGTACAGTGAGGCATATACGAAAAAAGAACACTCAGTTCGAACTAGTAGTTCCTGAGAGTAGCGTGTACTCACAAACTTTTCGGCTTTATACATTTCAACTTGGATTCACCTTCATTGCTTTGTTTCAAATATAAATCTAAGACAATATCAACCGTATTCAAATAAAACGTAGAGGGGGTTAAGTTATACCTACGTCATACACCAAATATCAACAATTCTGCTCGGATACACTCCCCTTTCTTTAGCCGTACTTTCCGGAATCGTGCATCCCTCATCTAGATATTTCCCGCAACTTTGTCGATATCGCCATCCCAACGCTTCGGTCCACTTTGCGCGTCAAATACTTAGTAGCTAAGAGACATGTCAGTGAAATAATTTTGCTATTTGTTTACAGTGTACCTGTTAATCTCCAAGCACAAGGCTTTGGAAGCCGACGTGCAGGCTCACGAACCTCAGCTGATGAGCGTGGCCGCTGTGGGAGACGAACTCATCTCGCAGGGACACTTTGGAGCCGACAGAATTCAGGTAATACATACCAAACTCTGCGTAAATCACACTCGCAATATTAAAGAATATAAAACCCTGTTATTTAGACTTAAAATCCTGTTATCTATGAAAATTAACATAATGTACATAAGGTATGTTTTTGAGTCAGAGTACATTGTTCTTCTAGGCAAATATGGCTTACCATATGAAGAGCTTTTATCTTTCAGATGAATCAATGAAATACCTAAATGATGAATGAATAAAACAGTAAATTTGAAAAAATAAAGATAATCTTAACAATGGACGTGTCAGACCATCTGCCGACTAAAACACGCTGAAACGAGTTTCACTGCTATTGAAGTGCCGCCGTCTCTTTCTAGCGTTGACTGTTAGTAAAAGTTGTGGAAATATATTCGATGCGCAAATGATTTTTGTATTACGTTTGCATGGACAAATTCATAGTCCGCAGGCCAAGCCTTAGCCAATATTAGTTAGTTTAGTGAGTTGAACATCATAATAACTTGTCTCCTTGTGTACAGGACCGTCTTCGCGACATCCTGTCTCAATGGAACCACCTGCTAGACATGGTGTCTCTGCGCAAGAACCGTCTGGACGCCGCCGTACGCTACCACCAGCTGTTCGCTGATGCCGATGATATCGACAACTGGATGCTGGATACTCTTAGGTATGATTTTCCTTACATTATTATTAAATGTAATGTCACCTTATAGAACTTCACCCAGGTAGGCCTCACAAACACAACTCGACAAAATGGGGTTTCATGGACCCGTTGGATACTCAATGTGAGTGCCCCAAGTGCTCATACACCTGTATCTTGGGGGATTTAATGAATGCCACCGATGCTGATTGCAGTTGGCTACGTTAATTGTAACGTAGCCACTTGCTGGGCCCAAAAGGGAGTTTTCCATCGATTCGAAAAGAAGAATATTTCTGTGGATTGAATAAAACAAAAAAATAAATAATAGATAGCAATTCTACTACCGACAGTTGTCTTTCGTATTTCAAGTAGTATATCATAAAGACAGTTTGTTGATAAGAAACCAGCTGTGACAGACAGACATACTTAGTCTTACCATAAGGGTTCCTTTTTCACCATTTTGATACGGAACCCTAAAATCGACTTTAATAGAAAGATTACATTCTATAGTCATTGCAGCAATTGGTATTGGTGATGAAAATCAGAATATTCATCATAATCCGCCGGTGGATTGCCCATGTGTAGGCCAGAGATGAGTTTTAACTCAGTTCTTCGACATTGCCCATCTCTGCGGCCTTGTCTAACTACCAGTTAAAAGTTGTATGTAAACTTTTGATAGGACGTCTTTTGACAATGCGGTTGGCGCAGCGGTTGAGCGATTGGCTGCTGCGCTGCTGTTTTTTGATTCCCGCACGAAAAAAAAAAATATATGGCCCACTGACAGTGTTTCCGGGTCTGGCTGTTTGTTTATGTGACTTTGAATGTTTGTATCGCACCCACGATACAGGAGAAATTCCTAGAGTGGAGCAAAGTAAAAAATAATAATTTTCCATGTTTTCATGTGTTTTCGTTCAGGTTGGTATCGTCCGAAGATACCGGCGTGGACGAGGCTCAAGTGCAGAGCTTGCTGAAGAAGCACAAGGACGTCACCGACGAGCTCAAGAACTACGCCAACGTCATTCAGCAGCTCAAACAACAGGTACGCTACACTTTCATATACCTAATAAAAAAATATTTTATTTAAGTATTTATTATTTATTTAACAATTTATGTACACACATTGTTTTATTGAACGATTGTATTGAAACCAAGTAAGAATCCACTAGGAGTAATAATACAGATATATTTTCTTTCCCGAAACTATAGACTGTAATAGAAATAACACAAAACTTGAAAATAGGTCATTGGCAACAAATGAATGGCTGTTTTTTTTGTGATCTTGGTGGTTTCACACACTTACCCTGCATATCCTTGAGCATTCTCATCATCATCATCATCATCCACAGCCCGATCTCGCTCTCTTCTCTTTTCTTGTGCCAATCTCCACGTTCTTGCGTCATTCTCGTCCAGGTTCTACCTGCAATGGCAACAATGTCATTTGGCTGCTGGGTGAGCCATACTTCTTCCGGTCCGCGGACGTTACTCCGTCACTGCCTCATTCCACCTATTATCAACCAGCCTTGCAGGTGTTCTGCTCAAATCCATTTCACTTCCGTAATATGTTTTCTAAAGTCGACAATTTTCGTACGTCTTCGGATCTCGGCATTTGGAACTCGGTCTATTAGCTCAGATTCCTGTAAATATATTTTCGGGTTGTGTGATTTTTACTATTTCACTACCATTGTCATCACAATACTAGAAAAAAAAAAAAAACTAGGGGAAATTTAATTAATCAAATCAAATCAAATTTATTCAGGTTATGTAAAACAGTAAATACATTTTTGCTTAAATTTATGTCAAGTTCACTAGTGTTATGTGCCTAAATACTGTGTGTGTGTGTGTGCAATTGATAGTAATATAGTAATGAGTTAATTTGATCGTCCCAGGCTCTTGAGCTAAGCCCGTCGGACGCCAACAGCGCCGAGGTGCGCGAGCGGCTGGCCGCCATCGACGCGCGCCACGGCGAGCTGGCCGAGCTGGCCCGCCTGCGCAAGCAGCGCCTGCTGGACGCGCTGTCGCTGTTCAAGCTGCTGGCCGAGGCCGACGCCGCCGACCAGTGGATCGCCGAGAAGGACCGCATGCTCGACACCATGCTGCCGCCCAAGGACATCGATGACGTGGAGATTATGAAGCACAGGTTGGTTCGTCGACCTTCAGTTGAGAGACGTCCACTGCTAGACATACATGTTTCGCAAATTTTGTATCATCGACTTCATCAGTATTTTACGCATATTGGTCGTGATCAACAGACTGTTGACTGTATTAATTAACAAACGTTTTAGTGGTGTCTCGTGTGACTTTTCAAGGGAAGATTAGGCCCTTTTAAGGGTCCACCGGGAATAATACATCCTACGTCTTCCAGTACTCGGTCCCTACTGCAGAACCTTTCGGCCTCATCGGTCACCTGTTTTGCTTGAAGTCTTAAAACCTACCATATTTAAACTTTCATTCTTAAAATATGAAACTCCTGTTGTCAAATGAAGAGTCGTTTACAATATGTCGTTACCCCCAGGTACGACGGCTTCGATAAGGAGATGAACGCGAACGCGTCCCGCGTGGCCGTGGTGAACCAGCTGGCGCGGCAGCTCATCCACGTGGAGCACCCGCAGGCGGCGCGCATCCAGCAGCGCCAGGCCGCGCTCAACGGCGCCTGGGGCAACCTGCGCGAGAAGGTACGAACCAGCTGGCGCGGCAGCTCATCCACGTGGAGCACCCGCAGGCGGCGCGCATCCAGCAGCGCCAGGCCGCGCTCAACGGCGCCTGGGGCAACCTGCGCGAGAAGGTACGAACCAGCTGGCGCGGCAGCTCATCCACGTGGAGCACCCGCAGGCGGCGCGCATCCAGCAGCGCCAGGCCGCGCTCAACGGCGCCTGGGGCAACCTGCGCGAGAAGGTACGAACCAGCTGGCGCGGCAGCTCATCCACGTGGAGCACCCGCAGGCGGCGCGCATCCAGCAGCGCCAGGCCGCGCTCAACGGCGCCTGGGGCAACCTGCGCGAGAAGGTACGAACCAGCTGGCGCGGCAGCTCATCCACGTGGAGCACCCGCAGGCGGCGCGCATCCAGCAGCGCCAGGCCGCGCTCAACGGCGCCTGGGGCAACCTGCGCGAGAAGGTACGAACCAGCTGGCGCGGCAGCTCATCCACGTGGAGCACCCGCAGGCGGCGCGCATCCAGCAGCGCCAGGCCGCGCTCAACGGCGCCTGGGGCAACCTGCGCGAGAAGGTACGAACCAGCTGGCGCGGCAGCTCATCCACGTGGAGCACCCGCAGGCGGCGCGCATCCAGCAGCGCCAGGCCGCGCTCAACGGCGCCTGGGGCAACCTGCGCGAGAAGGTACGAACCAGCTGGCGCGGCAGCTCATCCACGTGGAGCACCCGCAGGCGGCGCGCATCCAGCAGCGCCAGGCCGCGCTCAACGGCGCCTGGGGCAACCTGCGCGAGAAGGTACGAACCAGCTGGCGCGGCAGCTCATCCACGTGGAGCACCCGCAGGCGGCGCGCATCCAGCAGCGCCAGGCCGCGCTCAACGGCGCCTGGGGCAACCTGCGCGAGAAGGTACGAACCAGCTGGCGCGGCAGCTCATCCACGTGGAGCACCCGCAGGCGGCGCGCATCCAGCAGCGCCAGGCCGCGCTCAACGGCGCCTGGGGCAACCTGCGCGAGAAGGTACGAACCAGCTGGCGCGGCAGCTCATCCACGTGGAGCACCCGCAGGCGGCGCGCATCCAGCAGCGCCAGGCCGCGCTCAACGGCGCCTGGGGCAACCTGCGCGAGAAGGTACGAACCAGCTGGCGCGGCAGCTCATCCACGTGGAGCACCCGCAGGCGGCGCGCATCCAGCAGCGCCAGGCCGCGCTCAACGGCGCCTGGGGCAACCTGCGCGAGAAGGTACGAACCAGCTGGCGCGGCAGCTCATCCACGTGGAGCACCCGCAGGCGGCGCGCATCCAGCAGCGCCAGGCCGCGCTCAACGGCGCCTGGGGCAACCTGCGCGAGAAGGTACGAACCAGCTGGCGCGGCAGCTCATCCACGTGGAGCACCCGCAGGCGGCGCGCATCCAGCAGCGCCAGGCCGCGCTCAACGGCGCCTGGGGCAACCTGCGCGAGAAGGTACGAACCAGCTGGCGCGGCAGCTCATCCACGTGGAGCACCCGCAGGCGGCGCGCATCCAGCAGCGCCAGGCCGCGCTCAACGGCGCCTGGGGCAACCTGCGCGAGAAGGTACGAACCAGCTGGCGCGGCAGCTCATCCACGTGGAGCACCCGCAGGCGGCGCGCATCCAGCAGCGCCAGGCCGCGCTCAACGGCGCCTGGGGCAACCTGCGCGAGAAGGTACGAACCAGCTGGCGCGGCAGCTCATCCACGTGGAGCACCCGCAGGCGGCGCGCATCCAGCAGCGCCAGGCCGCGCTCAACGGCGCCTGGGGCAACCTGCGCGAGAAGGTACGAACCAGCTGGCGCGGCAGCTCATCCACGTGGAGCACCCGCAGGCGGCGCGCATCCAGCAGCGCCAGGCCGCGCTCAACGGCGCCTGGGGCAACCTGCGCGAGAAGGTACGAACCAGCTGGCGCGGCAGCTCATCCACGTGGAGCACCCGCAGGCGGCGCGCATCCAGCAGCGCCAGGCCGCGCTCAACGGCGCCTGGGGCAACCTGCGCGAGAAGGTACGAACCAGCTGGCGCGGCAGCTCATCCACGTGGAGCACCCGCAGGCGGCGCGCATCCAGCAGCGCCAGGCCGCGCTCAACGGCGCCTGGGGCAACCTGCGCGAGAAGGTACGAACCAGCTGGCGCGGCAGCTCATCCACGTGGAGCACCCGCAGGCGGCGCGCATCCAGCAGCGCCAGGCCGCGCTCAACGGCGCCTGGGGCAACCTGCGCGAGAAGGTACAGCCGCTGAGCCGACAACACCTTCATACCCACCTCTATTTTCGTGAAGTCCGTCCCGGGTGCCACATATAGCTCGTGGCGGACGCACCAAACCGTCAGCGACACTCAACACCGACATTTGACGGCACGGTTGGCGCAGTGGTTAAGCGATTGACTGCTGCGCTGCGTGCCGATTCCCGCACAGACCAAATATTTGTTTGGCCTACAGATAGTTGTTCCGGGTCTGAAGGTTTGTGTATGTGACTTTGTATGTTTGCAGGAGAAATTCCTAATGGGGCAAAGTTTTTTTTAATTAATAAAAAGAAAAAATAATAACGTCACTGGCGTCAGCGGCATCTGAGTAAGGCTTGACCCGAGGTGACGTCGGCACTGAAAGCGTTGAACAAGTTGCTCAACAATACTCCGTTGTCTGACTTCCTCAACCGGTTAATCCCAGCCATCTTCTCTAACTTTGTGGGTTCATCAGGTCTCGCCATACGATTTCCGATACGCAGTCTCTTCTAGAGAATTATTCTACGCTTCCATTGCGGGCCGGCCCACTGCCACAGTGACATACCGTTTGTATAAAACAATATGTATAAAAGTATCTTCCAGATAGCTCCGAAAACTTTGTTGATAAATGTTATCTAATAAGAATAAAAATTAACCACGACGTTATTTCAACACAGGCCGAATCCAAGAAGGATGATCTGAAGTCCGCCCAAGGAGTGCAGACCTTCCACATCGAGTGCCGCGAGACTGTGTCCTGGATCGAAGACAAGAAGAGGATCTTGCAGCAGACCGACAACTTGGAGATGGATCTCAACGGTTAAAATCAAATAGCTATTTCAGTTTGTTTGGGGTCGGCTTGTCTTTTTCTATATGTCTCTCATTTGTTGAATGAATGTCCTATACCCCCTAGATGGGACACAAGGCGTGCTAGTCATGTACCGTAAGAATTTAGAAGAATAAAAACGAATAATCGCGGTGTACTATCGGTGTAAATAGCAAAATAAATAGACATGATTTTTTTTGCTCTATTACCTCAGAGGCAAACAATAACGCGTGTGGAAGGTTTTATTTTATTTTCGCCTGATAGTTCTGAGAAATATAAAATAATAGTCCATAGTAGGAAAGACAAATTATAAAATAGTCTGAATTCCAATAATTTGTTCGCATTCCAAAATATTCGAAAGCACAATACATGCAAGTTTGTCGATGTAATTACTTAGGTATATTAATATCATCGTATGCACGTAGTTCAAAGTTCTATCGACATATGACTACTAGATTGTTACAATAATTTTATAATATTAATCGAAGGTGTGATGCGACAGTCGTCATGTAATACGATCATAATGGTCGCGTTGTCTTTGGTTTCCGAGATGATGCGGTTACAAAGTCAATAAAAATAACTAATGTATCAACATTCTTACAGAGATTAATGCAGTTCGCGGTCGCTTTTTTATGTTATTTCATAGTCATACGAATCTTTGTAATTATTAGTGTCGTTATTTTATATCAAAGTGAAGTGACGCCTGGTAGGTACAGAAAAAAAAGTAATGATTTAAGAATATTATAGTTTTTTTAAGTGAGGCTCATCATGCCCTCTAATGCTAACAAATGAAGGAATACATGTGTATTCATCAACCAATTCGCACGATGGGTCGTACAAGTGACAAGACAAGATACTGTCACTGTGAAGAAGGTGCACCCACGTAGAAAAAACTTAAATGAAAATACTATTTCCACTATAGATAGTATCGTATCGCTACCATAGGACAGTACTTGTCTACTGTCCCTGCTGATTGAGCCAAGTCCTATGTCTGATAGCAAATCCAAGTCGGAATTATAAGTCGGAACATCAGGACATATATGACAGGAACATTAGTAGCTTCTTTTTCTTATCGTGTAGGCAGTAAAACCTACCGACCCCACTTTACCTAGTGTCATAGTTTAGTAGCTAAGTGAAGATTCAAGTTCAGATAAAAATAAAGCTGGCCACCCCTGCCATAGGCGTTCTCTACTAGTCAACCTTTGGCTGATGCAGAGACAAATAGTGATAAGTGCAATAACATCTCGAAAACGATCAATAAAATAAGCCGTCCCCCGCTCGCCAGGCGTGATGACGCTGCAGCGGCGCCTGTCGGGCATGGAGCGCGACCTGGCCGCCATCCAGGCGCGCATCTCGTCGCTGGAGAGCGAGGCGGCCGCCATCGAGGGCGACCACCCCGAGGAGGCGCAGCTCATCCGCGACCGCGTCACCACCATCACCGACAACTGGGAACAGCTCACGCAGATGGTAACTACTTTTTGTTGAAACATTTTTTGGTGTTTGCTATGTGAATTAATGGTGACTATGATCGACGCGCGTCTTACTTTTTTAAAGTAACAAGCAGATACTAGGAAAACACTTTTTATGTTGTTTTATTTTTGAGCAATGGGCTTGCTGTCCATATCACAATCATATCCGATCATAAGCGATGGATGAGGTCTATGCTGGAGCGAGTGTGCCCAGAAGCCTGTTAACTGGTGCTTTGAAGGCAGAGAAGGGAAACAGACGCTGGCAGAGAGTTCCACACTTTGGTTGTGCGCATAATAAAGGTGGAGCAGTGTTTAATTACTTGAAAAAATCAGTGCAAACAATCCCGAAGACTGCAACTAACCATTATCCCGTTTGATAATAAGGGCGAATGCAGCCAAACCACATAAATGTAGAAAAAAAATATGTCTTCTGCGTTTACAGCGACATATAGCAAGTTTTCTTGTTTCATTGAAGCAGCTGGCTGACAAGATCTTTTGGTTTTAACCTGATATCATATTCACTTGTAGCAAATACTAATCATTATTTATTTTGTTCTTAGCTCAAAGAGCGCGACGCGAAGCTGGAAGAGGCGGGCGACTTGCACCGTTTCTTGCGCTCCGTGGACCACTTCCAGGCATGGCTCACCAAGACACAGACCGATGTCGCTTCGGAGGGTGAGTAACAAACAATATCATTTAAGTTTTACCTTCAAATTCCAGCAATTCATCTTTGAACTAAATTACATAGTAACAAAAAGCTTAATTTAGATAGAATCATGAAAAGTCAAAGGCGTCGTTCCAATACAAAGCGATTATTGCACGAATATGTGATCGACGCTATAATTTGTTCAAAACAATATGATCTCGTTGACAACTTATTTAGCTTTAATTATTTGTGACTTACTCACAAATAATGAGACAAAATAGCTTTTGGTGTAGCGAATTGTACTTGGATTTGTATCAACCGTATAGTAAGATAAAGTCTAAATCATCCCAATATTTTGACCGATCAACTGTTTTCGTAACAGACACGCCGTCAAACTTGGCGGAAGCAGAGAAGCTGCTCTCTCAGCACCAGACCATCAAGGAGGAGATCGACAACTACAGAGACGAGTACGCCAAGATGATGGAGTACGGAGAGAAGATCACTGCCGTACGTATTCATATGCTGTGATTTATGTTTGTGACATGTGTAGACTTGTCTGGTATAGACATCTGACATACCAAAACCACAGTTTACACTAGTCTTGAGAACCATACAGTCAGCCGTCATTTGAAGCTGATTTTCACGAAAAAGCCTAAAACTGTAAACATTTCTGGCATCAGCGCCCTCAAAAACGATATATGACGTATTATTTGTATGTTTTGTATAACACCGTCTTGGTATTTGATTTTGAATCTTATTTTCACTCAACTCTTGTTAGTTATAATCTACCCATTGTAAATTTGGCGGTCACCATAACATCGCTCAATTACATAAAGTTCCAATATTTCTTTTACCATTCCCACAGGAGCCATCAACACAAGACGATCCTCAGTACATGTTCTTGCGCGAGCGTCTAAAGGCCCTGCGCGAAGGCTGGGCTGAACTGCAGCAGATGTGGGAGAACCGACAACAGCTGCTTACTCAGAGCCTTGAGCTACAGCTGCTGCAGAGAGATGCTCGCCAGGCGGAGGTGCTGCTGTCGCACCAGGAGCACAGGTTTGTAAAAACACATGAGATGACAACTGTTCAAAACAAAATAGTGTAGTTTGAGGCCACCACGAGTCTTGAACCACAAGTCACTGAATAAGTTCAAGGCAAATCGAATTTAGGTCATGGTAGTTACCATATTTGCTGAAGATGACAGAGGATTTATGATTTAAATTTTTAGCGCTAAACACCTTTTGATATTTATGGCACAAGTAGTAATGTCTTTAATCCTTAAACAACAAAAACTTTAACTATAAATACTAACGAGATGACGATTCACAGGTTAGGCAAGACCGAGCCACCAACCAACTTGGAACAAGCCGAGAACACGATCAAGGAGCACGAAGCCTTCCTCACTACCATGGAGGCCAACGACGACAAGATCAACTCCGTCGTGCAGTTCGCCAACAGACTGGTCGAGGAGAGGCACTTCGACGCCGACAAGATCCAGCGCAAGGCCGAAAACATCGACGCACGCCGCAACGCCAACCGCGAGAAGGCTCTCCAACAAATGGAGAAACTGCAAGATCAACTACAGCTACACCAGTTCTTGCAAGACTGCGACGAACTCGGAGAATGGGTCCAAGAAAAGAACGTCACCGCACAGGACGATACGTACCGCTCCGCCAAGACCATCCACTCCAAATGGACCCGCCATCAAGCATTCGAAGCCGAAATCGCGGCTAACAAGGAACGCCTATTCGCTGTACAGAACGCCGCTGAAGAACTAATGAAGCAGAAACCTGAGTTCGTCGAAGTCATCTCCCCGAAGATGTCCGAACTTCAAGATCAGTTTGAGAACCTGCAAACTACCACAAAGGAGAAGGGCGAACGTCTATTCGACGCCAACCGTGAGGTCCTGCTCCACCAGACCTGCGACGACATCGACTCGTGGATGAACGAGCTCGAGAAACAAATCGAGAACACTGACACCGGCACTGATCTGGCATCTGTGAACATTCTCATGCAGAAGCAACAGATGATCGAGACACAGATGGCCGTCAAAGCCAAGCAAGTCACCGAACTGGAGACTCAGGCTGAGTACTTGCAGAAGACTGTACCTGACAAGATGGATGAGATTAAGGAGAAGAAGAAGTCTGTGGAACAACGCTTCGAACAGTTGAAGGCTCCGTTGTTAGATAGACAGCGTCACTTGGCGAAGAAGAAGGAAGCATTCCAATTCCGTCGCGATGTTGAGGACGAAAAACTATGGGTTCATGAAAAGATGCCTTTAGCTACAAGCACGGATTACGGTAACTCTCTGTTCAACGTACAAATGCTACAGAAGAAGAACCAGTCGCTGAAGACGGAGACCGACAACCACGAGCCGAGGATCCTGACCGTGATCTCTAACGGACAGAAGCTGATTGATGAGGGACACGAGGACACGCCCGAGTTCAAACAGCTGATTGAAGAACTTACGGCGAGGTGGCGAGAACTGAAGGGTGAGTTGACTAATGTTTAATGGATCGTCGTATTTTACGTAAAATGGTAATATTTATAATCAGTAGGCCCCAATCTCTTGTTGGTGTTTTCGCGACTTCTTTCGCGTGATGGAAAACAGTACAGTTACCATCATAATTTAATTTCTCGAATCGCAAAAATGGTTTGCCTCCCCCCACCACACGACGTATTCAATGCTTTCAGCAAATATCTTTTCTGTCTGCATTACTTGCTCTTTCACTAATTAAAAAATTACTTAATTCCGAAATCGGTTATCTTTTATTCATAGAACGTACTTGACGACTTTTAATGTTGACATCAATAATGTCCAAAATTCAAAAGTTATTTGCAGACTAATTACCCCAGGGAATAATGATTCGCTCTAAATCTCACATAGAAATTCCAAAACTCGTCATAGCAACATCAATCTTATCCCACAGATGCCATCGACGAACGCAAGAGCAAACTGTCCCAATGGGAGAAGGCCCAACAGTACCTATTCGACGCCAACGAGGCTGAAGCTTGGATGAGCGAACAAGAGCTGTACATGATGGTGGAAGACAGAGGCAAGGACGAGATCTCCGCGCAGAACCTCATGAAGAAGCACGAGATCCTAGAACAGGCTGTTGATGACTATGCGCACACCATCAGGCAGCTGGGAGAGACCGTTAGACATCTTACTGCTGATGAACATCCGCTCAGGTAACTTATTAAACCAATATCATCACGTTAGGCTATAATGGACCTCAATTACATAGTCTTGGAACTAATTTCCTGATTTTGCTAGGTTATAAAATCATATTGAGGGTCATTCTTGACTCTCGCAATAGTATGTTTGAATATTCATTTTTGGGCAGTTGTGTAAAAATCAATTCATTTTTGGTGGAAGTAGTGTAAGTTTTAATATTAAGGTACCATGAAAATAGATGGACAAACTTTTATAAATCATTAAGACCACCAAAATAATGACAATGTTACAAAAAAAAATAAAAAAATTTGCGAGTGCAAGTACCCATAGTGGACAACTTAACACCAGCTAGCTTAGGACAACTTATTATTTTAGGTTAAAAAAAAAATCAGTATTTTTTGTTTGGATGTCTTTGGTTACACATACTGAACAGTGTTAAAATTGGTCTATCTATTTTATTGGGACTTTATAGTAGTCAGGGTAGTATAGACTGAGCGCTATATCATCATCTGCGTAGCCTTTTCCCGACTATATTGGGGTCGGCTCCCAGTCAAACCGGATTTAGCTGAATACCAGTATTTTACGTGAAGCGGCTGCCTGGGCCAGGCACCAGGCACACTGAGCTTTACATTTCTTATTAACCTGTGTATCTGTTGACAGCGAACAAATCTCCGTGAAGCAGTCCCAAGTGGACAAGCTGTACGCCGGCCTCAAGGACCTGGCGGGCGAGCGGCGCGCCAAGCTGGACGAGGCGCTGCGCCTGTTCCAGCTGTCGCGCGAGGTGGACGACCTGGAGCAGTGGATCACGGAGAGGGAGCTGGTGGCCAGCTCGCAGGAGCTCGGACAGGACTACGACCATGTTACTGTGAGTACCACGAGATTCACTATTCAAACATGGAATATTTAAATCTCATAAAAACTACATCCAAATTCTAAGTTTGACCACCTAAAGCAGATATGCATACATTCAGAAGCAGTCATAAATAGATAGAAGAAATACACTGATTGGTTTTTTCATTGTTTTTTTTTTAACTGTAATTGCAAAGCCGCATTTTCACATGCGTAAATGATGGCTAATTCTACTACCACCACCATCCTGATGGGTTTGCTTGTTCTTTGTAATTGTAAAAATAGCTTTGTTTAATTGTTACACATGTGAAAATATGACCTAAATAGACAGCTACGGTGATAGAACATCACAAAATAAGTAACACGCAATCAGATTTTTCACCATGAAAGCCTTAAGCGCATTTCAGACTACGCTATAATATAATAACAAATAGCATATAGTTCATAGCACTACAATATCGCTCACCATACATTTATTTAGAACACGTTCATACTTAGATATTATACTGACTTTCTTGAAATGCTGCACTATTAGCAGAATAGTATAGCGTAGTCTGAAATGCGCTTTAATAGTAAGTACACCATGAAAATATAAGTCTCTTCAGGTCAATTAAATAAGCACACAGTTTCGTAAAACATGAACTAAATGGAACATTACCCTCTCACAGCTACTATGGGAGCGCTTCAAGGAGTTCGCGCGCGAGACGCAGGCCGTGGGCTCGGAGCGCGTGGCCACGGCCGAGCGCATCGCCGACCAGATGATCGCCATGGGCCACTCCGACAACGCCACCATCGCGCAGTGGAAGGAGGGGCTCAAGGAGACCTGGCAGGACCTGCTGGAGCTCATCGAGACCAGGACACAGGTTCGATGGGATCTTTCTATAAAGTTCTTGACAGTTGCTCTATGTAAAATACTGGTATTATTCAACTGCATCTGGCTAGACGGAGCCGATCTCGACACAGTTAAGACAGAACTAGGCGGATGATGATGAGTTCTTGGCCCAAAAATGAGAAAAAAAAAAATTATAATACGATTGAATAAATGCCAATTTTCGCAACAGATGTTATGACGCTAAAAAGTTCATATTACGTTCAAGATGCAATAATCATTGTACTTCTCGTATATTTTATGACCGCAAATGTAGCCAGGCATAGCGGTTTATGAAATATTGATAAACTTATAATAATATTGCATTTTAAATAAAAATATGGTCGACTGTAAGGCCGCGACCAACGCTGCGGCGGCGCGTTCAAATGCAGAGATGCATAATTTAACTGCCCGCGCCGCCCATCGCGCTACTTATCCACGGCCTTATACCGTTTTGTAGCCATTATAACTTGTCATTTCGTGCTTAGACTAATTTCTTTCCCCGTGCAGATGTTAGCAGCATCCCGCGAGCTGCACAAATACTTCCACGACTGCAAGGACACGCTGCAGCGCGTCAACGAGAAGGCGCGAGGTGTTAGCGACGAGCTCGGGCGCGACGCCATCAGCGTGGGTGCGCTGCAGAGGAAACACCACAACTTCATGCAAGACCTCAGCACGTTGCACCAGCAGGTACATATGTTTGCTATTAATAAAACCACTAGTTGACCCGCGCAATTTCGTCTGCTCCGTTCCTATTGGTCTTAGCGTGATAATATAATATAGCGTCCTCGATAAATGGGCTATCTTACACAGAAATAATTTTTCAAATCTGACCAGTTCCTGAGATTAGCGCGTTCAAGCAAATTAATAAACAACAAGCAAATTAATAAACAACAAACAAATTCTTCAGCTTTATATATTAGAATAAATGAATAGTAATGGAGGACTGACTGACTTCACACAGTTTTCTTCAACCACCTTTGGTCAGGGCGTAGGAGTACTTGTACAGTTCGTCACGCTTCCTCGACCACACCATTCGTCCACGTAGCTTCTGGTGGATTACGACGCCCATCTCAGTACGCCTTGATCAGCGCGCGGTACACGGTGCGCTATTGTCTCGTACCAGTGTCTGTGACGGACTCGGGACTCCCCAAGTCTGACACCTACCCGTGGCAGTAGTTTTTTTTTACTAATTGATAGGCACGCGTTTGACCACCATCTCACCTGATGGTAAGCGATGATGGTAGTGTTACGAGCTTGGGGTTCGTTACAATAAAAACAGCCGATTAAACCACCAAAAATAACACTTTATTTTACAACAGTAATTAACACTTTAAACACACTAATTAAAACACACAATTGCATTACTGAATACTTCACTTCACTAATTCGCAGTTGAAGATCGCTTCCGAAGTTATCGCTTGTATCGCCAATTCAATACTGACCCAGTCGCCGGATGTCCGCCCTTTATATATCGGCGACAGTTATTTCTAGAACCTTCCAGTATAGAAACTTCTGGAAAGTTCGGGTACATACCGGTCCCGATTGACCTGGTGTCGAAACATCGAGAATGTTCTAGCATAGAAAATTCTAGAAACATCTCGACCTCAGTAATTCCGCTATTCGATACTAGATGGCGGTACATGTACGTAAATGTCGTTATGTACATAGCTTTAATTCTGGCGCGTAACACTGCCCCCTCCTAAGACATGCTCGTCCCGAGCATTATCAGCCCCATAATAACGCGCCAGTCGATCCACGTGGACGATCTTAGGAGCGCTTCTTGTCCCTTTTTGTATACGGTAGGTCACGTCATTGATTTTTGTCACAATCCGATACGGCCCGTCCCATTTAGCCTGAAGCTTAGGAGATTTCCCTTTAATGCGAACTGGATTGTGCAACCACACTAGTGAACCTTCGTCGAAACCTTTATTGTTCATTTTGCGGTCATAACGGGTTTTCATCTTTTCAGACATTTGCTGGCCCGATTCTCTGACATGCTCATAAATGTCATTCATTTTGTTCCGCAAGTCGTTCGCATAATCAGTGATACTGCGTGGGGCGTCAGGCGGTATTCCGGTGATCAAGTCTGCAGGCAGCCGTAATTCTCTACCAAAGTTTGCGAAAGCTGGTGTCACTGATGTGCTTTCGTGAACAGCACTTCGGTATGACAACAAAAATGGTTGTATATGCTTGTCCCAATCGCGTTGCCGATTTTCCACAACTTTTGCCAGGTACCTCTCCAATGTCTGATTAAATCGTTCCACCATTCCATCAGATTGTGGGTGGTAAGAAGTTGTTCTCGTTTTATGAGTACCCATAACTCTGCAAGTTTCCTGGAATATTTGTGACTCAAAATTCCTTCCTTGATCGCTGTGAATCTCCAAGGGTACTCCAAAACGACAGAAGACTTCATGAACCAGTTTATCTGCAACTGTTGAAGCTTCTTGATTTGGAATGGCAAAGACTTCCGGCCACTTAGTGAAGTAATCCATTACAACCATGAAATACTTGTTACCACTTTCACTTTCCGGAAACGGTCCCGCGACATCCAGGGCTATCCTTTCCCATGGTGCACCAACATTGTACAATTTCAATGCACCTCTGCTACGAGTCTGAGGACCTTTTACAGCCGCACAACTAGTACATTTGCGACACCAGTCTTCAACATCATCACGACAATGAACCCAGTAAAACCGTTCCCGTATCTTCAGTAGAGTCCGTTTAACTCCCATATGGCCTCCTGAACAACCATCGTGGTACAGCTGTAGAACATCCGGTACTTTAGCCCTAGGGACGATCATTTGCAAATGACAGCTGTCTCCCCGAGAATTTTCCCATTTACGGCACAGGACTCCATCCTGAATCACTAAGCTGTCCCATTGGGCCCAATAGCTTTTCGTGATCGAACTCATCGCTGAGACGTCGCTCCACGTGGGCTTTGGAGCACTGGCCTTTATCCACTCCAGAATCGGCCGGATGTCCGAATCTTCCTGCTGAGCATGTTGTAGGCTTTCCTTCCACTCGTTGCTGAGATCTGTTTTGAGCATCCTCACAGATACGACTTCTTTGCCCTCCTGCCGAGTACAATGTTTGCAGTCTTCAGGGCAAGGTCTTCTTGACAATGCATCTGCGTTGCCATGAGATTTCCCACTGCGATGTTCGACCACAAAGTCGTATTCCTGCAGTAGTTCAATCCATCTCGCAACTTGTCCTTCTGGATTTTTAAACTGCAATAGCCATTTCAGTGCAGCATGGTCGGTTCGTAAGTGGAATTTCCGCCCCAGCAGATATTTGCTAAAATGTTGTAATGATTTTACCACAGCAAGCAATTCCCGTCTCGTGACAATAATTCCTCTCTGGTTTCGACAACGACTTACTGAAGTACGCAATCACAACCTCTTGATCGCCATTACGTTGAGATAACACACCGCCAAGTCCTATATCACTTGCGTCTGTGTCAACTATAAATTCTTTGTTGGTATCAGGATATCCCAAAATAGGTGTTTTGCACAGACGGTCCTTTAGCTCCTGGAATGCGATGCCACAACTTTCATCCCAACAGAAATGTCGCTTCTCCTCGGTTAGCTTGTGCAAGGGTTTGGCTATATCTGCAAAGTTCTTGACAAATCGCCGATAATAGGAGCACAAACCCAAAAATGCTCTGACCTGCGTCTTGTCTTTTGGAATTGGCCAATCCTTGACAGCGGCGATTTTCTCTGGATCCGTACGGATACCTTGTTCCGACACTACATACCCCAAAAAGCTCACTTGCCGTTTGAAAAGAGAACACTTTTTCGGACTCAACTTGAGGTTGGCACTCTTGATCTTCATGAGCACGCGTTCCAGGTTTTGAAGATGTTCTTCAAATGTACGGCCTACGATGATGATGTCATCTAAGTAGACAAGGCAGGCATCACCAATTAATCCAGTTAGTACAAGTTCCATCAACCTTTCAAACGTTGCCGGAGCGTTACACAATCCAAACGGCATAACTTTAAATTGCCACAGACCCTTTCCTGTAGAGAACGCAGTTTTCTCCTTGTCCTTTGGGTCAATTTCTACTTGCCAGTAGCCACTTTTTAGATCTAACGTGCTAAACCACTTTACTCCAGTAAGCATGTCCAGCGTGTCATCAATTCTTGGCAAAGGATAGCTGTCTTTCTTCGTAACGTCGTTCAGACGACGATAGTCAACACAAAACCGCATACTGCCGTCCTTCCTTACCAGCACTACAGGTGAACACCATGGACTGGATGAAGGTTCTATAACACCATCTTTCACCATTCCCTCAATCATGGTTTCCACCTCCTTTTCACGTGCTACTGGTAATCTCCTTGGTCGCTGACGGATAGGCGATTCTTCTCCTGTATTTATTTTGTGTTGAACTAAGCCAGTCTTCCCGATGTCAGCATCGTCCGAAGAGAAAACATCGGCATACTTGAGTAACATCCTCTTCGCCTTGACTATTTCATTTTGAGACAGAGCGCTGCTACAGTCTTCTAAAAGTGTGGTCACTCTTGTTTGTGTATCCTTGCTGTCGGTCCCAGTTGATAGATATTGGCATCGACGCAACCAATCCACTTCCTCGCAGGTACCCATCAGTGTGCCCTTTTCTATCACCTGCTCCTTGTCACAAAGGTTCAGCACACGTACTCCTGAGATGTCGGTGGCTCTAACCAATGTTCGTGCCACTTTCCATGGAAGGAAACACACCAATGACAGCCCCATTTCATGTCCGGACAAATACTTTCCATCCCAGGTTGTCTGGAAGAGATCGCGGAATGCGATAAGACCGCCCATTGTATGTGTTTTAGTTTTCAGTTTCCTTTTGTATTACTTTTGGTGTATGTACAATAAAGCGTATAATAAATAAATAAATAAGGTCATTGTCTACCCTTTCCACGAGTACGCAACGATGAGTCTGCCCAGGATTCCGAGGAAGACTAACCGGCACAACCGTTTCCGATCTCGGAGGAAGAACAATTTTCTTTAGGCTGTACACATTTCCAGGTAAAGCCCCTACCATGAAAAGTTCCTCTTGTCCACATTTCATAACTCCTTGATTCACGTCGATCTCACAACGATTCTTCCTCATAAAATCTAAGCCCAGGATGCAATCGTCCATTATATCGGCCAATACAACATTATGCAGGTAGATTTTGTTGCCTAGCTTCAACTCCATCTCTTTCTCTCCTCGGACGGGTATACGCTGACCAGTGGCTGTTACCAAATTTATGCGCCCTCGGTTGTATGCAGAGTCCCCAAGGAACCGACTTATGAGTTGGGAATTGACAACCGTGCGAGAAGCTCCAGTGTCTATCGTCAGCTTACATGGTGTTCCGTTGACCTCGCCCTTGATGATAAGGCTGTTCCCGTCATGGGTTTGTGAGATCGAAATCCTTGGGGCTCCTTGAAAATCAGCCAGCACCCGCCCCGCAGTCCTGGCTTTTACTCGTTTCCCTGCTGTTGCTGGGCGTTGCTATTGGCCGCCCTATCCTCTGAAGGTTTGCCATCTTCCCTCTGTGTAGTGCGCTTAGGGCAACTGGATCGAAGGTGGCCCCTTTCACCACAGCCGTAGCACCTAGGGCTGTACCCTTTAAATTGGTTGCGAGCCGTAGTTGCTGCGACCTCCCTAACGCGGTGGGAACGATGATCCTGCCGCACAGCTTCCACCTCTAGTGCATGAGCCAAAGCGTCCTTAAGCGTCCCGTGGTGTCCGAGTCTCACAGCAGCTCTAACCTCAAGGTCACGGATGCCGTCGATGAATGTCTGCACCAAGATCCCTTCAATGAGCGCAGGTACAGACTGGTACGCTTTTCGTACCAGCTTCTCCACTTCAAGGGCCCACTGCTGCAGGTTCTCACTGCTCCTTTGCACGCGATCCCTTAGCTGCGCACGAAAAACGTGTTCCAGGTGAGCGTCACCATACCTGGCTTCCAAGGCCTCAAGGAGCTGCTCGTAAGTCACCTCCTTACCGAGAGCTTCCAGGACAGTTAAGGCCTGGTCACGCAGGCCTAGGGTGAGGGCAGTCATGGCCTGGTCTTTACTCCAACCGTTCGCCTTCATTACAGCTTCAAACTGTATCTTGTACGCCGACCAAGAAGACGTGCCATCGAACGGCGGCACTTTGAATCCACGTAGCGAAGGTGTTGCAGCTACAGAAGTTGCAATTCCATCTGCAACTTTCCGGTTGTCCATTGCTTTTTTTATTTCAGCAATCTGGGTTTCAGCTTCTATAATGCGGTTTTCGTGCTGAACCACCTTATCCTTTACAAGCTTTATTTCTTTACCGAAAGAAGCATGTAAATCTTTCATAAGGAACATCTGTTCTTCCTGTCGGCGGGCCTGCTCCTCCTTGTCGCGCTGCAGCTGTTCTTCTAAGCGTCGGGCCTGCTCCTCCTGGCGTCGGGCCTGCTCCTCCTTGTCGCGCTGCAGCTGTTCTTCCAAGCGTCGGGCCTGCTCCTCCTGTCGGCGGGCCTGCTCCTCCTTGTCGCGCTGCAGCCGTTCTTCCAAGCGCCGGGCCTGCTCCTGCAGCATCATCATCAGAGCAGCAAAGTCTGGTGCTGATGATGCCGGAGCTGCTGTGGACGGGCCGGCTTCCATAGTCGGTACCTAGTCTTCCGACGTCTGTGACGTTGCTCCACCAAAACGTCTCTGGTCCGTCTCCTGCTGGCGTTGACTACGGGTACGGATACCCTCCGTGTCGTCCTTTGGCAGAATCGGCATGATAATCCACTCTTCTGACACCAATTGTTACGAGCTTGGGGTTCGTTACAATAAAAACAGCCGATTAAACCACCAAAAATAACACTTTATTTTACAACAGTAATTAACACTTTAAACACACTAATTAAAACACACAATTGCATTACTGAATACTTCACTTCATTAATTCGCAGTTGAAGATCGCTTCCGAAGTTATCGCTTGTATCGCCAATTCAATACTGACCCAGTCGCCGGATGTCCGCCCTTTATATATCGGCGACAGTTATTTCTAGAACCTTCCAGTATAGAAACTTCTGGAAAGTTCGGGTACATACCGGTCCCGATTGACCTGGTGTCGAAACATCGAGAATGTTCTAGCATAGAAAATTCTAGAAACATCTCGACCTCAGTAATTCCGCTATTCGATACTAGATGGCGGTACATGTACGTAAATGTCGTTATGTACCTAGCTTTAATTCTGGCGCGTAACAGTAGTCTATTGCGCGTCAAGCGGCGTACAATGCGTCTGCTGCGCATTCAAATATTTCTGTAGTAAAACTTTCTAGTCTGGTACAGTTCCCGTCAGTCCGTCACGCAAGTTTACCTCCCCGAAGTACGTCGCAATCGACTGCGCAGGATGTCAATTTGACAAAAAACATAGAACAGCGCATGCGCGTGGACCAAGATGGCGCGTGTAATGGCGTCTCATTCGCTCGTATACGTTCGATGTATAAGTACTACTCTGTCAAGAAAGTACCGGGAAAAGATCAATAATACACAAAATGTCTGTTATTCATCCAAATTTATTTTATCACCTTCAAAGTATGCTCCTTAAGAAACGATACACTTGCGCCAACGAATAATCCATTCATCAAAACATTTTTTAAACGCTGCTTCCGGAATTGAGTTCAGTTCTCGCCGCGAATTCTCCTTTATGTCTTCTATCGATTGAAAACGGGTGCCACGAAGTGGTAATTTGAGTTTAGGAAAAAGAAAAAAGTCAGCAGGAGCCATATCTGGTGAATATGGTGGTTGCTGGATGGTATTTGTTGAGTGTTTGGTTAAAAATTCGTTCACAATGATAGCCTTGTGCGAAGGCGCATTGTCGTGGTGCAAAATCCAAGAATTTTCTTTCCACAAATCTGGCCTTTTTCGTCGAATTTGCTCTCTTAAACGCCGCATAACGCTCAAATAATATTCTTTATTTACCGTTAGACCTTCCGGTAAGAATTCAGAGTGCACAACACCGCGATAGTCAAAGAAAACAGTCAACTTGACTGACTTTTGATCGACTTTGGCGTGGTTTTTTCGGTTTCGGTGGAAGGCGCCACTCCGAAGCTTGTTGACTAGTTTGCATGTCAAACTCGTAAACCCACGTCTCGTCACCAGTAACAATGCGTTTCATGAATGTTGGGTCTGAACTGACTCGTTCTAGCATGTCCTCAGCGACTTTCATGCGATTGAGTTTTTGGAGAAATTTCAGATCTTTTGGGACTAGCCGAGCAGCAACATGTTTCATACCCAAATGATTAGTTAAATTGGTACGGATCGACTCGTGAGATACAGAAAGTTCGGCGGCTATCTCTCTGAGTTGAATGGGGATTTTCAGTCACTATTTCCTTCACTTTTGCGATGTTAACTTCAGTTGCAGACGTTGACGGCCTACCAGAGCGAGGCAAATCTTCCATCACATCTCGACCGCTTTTGAACGCTTTGAACCACTCATAAGCACGAGTTTTTGATAAAGTCGATTCACCGTAAGCCTTCTGTAACATTTTCAGCGACTCCGAACACGAAATTCCATTGGCAATGCAAAATTTAAGACAAACTCTTTGTTCGATATTTTTGTCCATTATGAAATTCGCAATACACACTATATATGATATTACTAAAACCAGCACTGTATTTAATATAAATAACAGATGCAACTCAAACTCCGCGCCAAAATGGAAAACAGTTGTGCCAATCTAACAACTACAAAAAAAACAAAAATTTGAATTTGGAACCATAAACAAATCATCCATTCCCGATACTTTTTTGACTGAATGTATGTCTCGCTTGCTCAATGCAATGACTGTTGATGCGAAAAGTGTTACATGTTGTTATTGTTTTTAATTATTTATTTTGGTTATTTCTTGTTGATTTGTGTTATTGTGGTGTATGTGTTTGTTGTGTTACTTGTTTATAGTATAATACGTATAAAACAAAAAAAAAAGTAACACTTTTTGACGCGAACACGTAACACTTTTTGAACCGTGGTGTGACCTGTAGTCTAGACTAGAAGCTGATGAACATGTTCTCATATACCAATAAGAACAGAATTTAACATTTTACCTTTTTGTCAGGTGGAAGCAATCCGCAGCGAATGCGGTCGCCTAGGCGCCATGTACGCGGGCGAGAAGGCGGCGGAGATCACGCGGCGCGAGGCGGAAGTGCGCGAGGCGTGGGCGGCGCTGGCGGCCGCCTGCGCCGCGCGCGCCGCCAAGCTGGAGGACGCCGACCATCTGTACCGCTTCCTCAACCAAGTGCGCACGCTCACGCTGTGGATGGACGACGTGGTGCGCCAGATGAACACCGGCGAGAAGCCGCGGTACGTGCTCTGTCCGCTCCGCTCGTCTTACGTGGCGCGAGGCGCACGGATGGCGAACCTTTCTTGATAACCATGCCATTTCTTCAAAAAATAATAATGTGTCCTTGAGTGCCACCAAAGAATCTCAACTTGGTAATTTAATGGACAAAAGCAACAAAGTTATTGCTATTAATTTAAAACTCTTTATTGGGAGGCTCAAATTCATACTGAAGTCGATATCGTAGTTCAAAACAAGTAAAAGTTAGGGTGCTTTTTCCTATTACAAATTACGTGGATTATTTGTGTCGGGTGTGCCACCACTGGCACGCGTGCCAAAGGTTCGCCATCCCTAGCTTAGCGTATAGAGAGCATGCAGAAACTATAGGTGGCAGCACAGAAATGTCACTGTCAAGTATGTTTCAAGTACAAATTTCGAAATAGCTACGCTAGATGGCACAATCTACTTCGCGCACGTTCCCCTGAGCACGCAGGAACCATAGGTGGCAACACAGAAGCGTCAATGTCAAGTATTCTGACCCTTAAAGTTTCGAATATGCAACACTAGATGGCATAGTCAACGCCGTGCACGGTCCGTATTCACCCATAGACCAAACGGGCCATGACCCGGAGAGATCTTTTTTTTTTTTTCGGCACAAGCCCGCCACACATTCCCAACCACTGCAACTCCTGAAAGCCAGAATCAACAGTGACGACCACCAGAAAAACGCCGAGCCACTGTAGCCCGACGAGTCCCGGAGAAACGATTCAACTGTCTTGGATCTCGCAACGAAATTAATCAGTAAAATACAGCAGAGGAGTAGAAAGATCCAGAGAGATCGAGAAAACCTGCCTCATTGCTACAAAGTACCTCCTAAAATGTTCCCCAAATGTTCACACCAGCAGCTCGCAAGTAGTACGCTCTGCCCCGTCACTTGTTGTCAGTCAAGAGAAAATCAAACTATTTTTAGTATAGTCAAGTTGTTTTTTCTAGTTAGTAACTTCTATAAGACCGCAGTCATGCGGTTCTTTACGTCCGAATCATTTTGTCTTTTGTCATCTCAATAGAAATAATAATAATTAATAATTTATTTATTGGCACACACACAAGTTATTACAAATAAACAAGTGGCCATGGACCCCAAACTAGGCACAGCCTGTATCTTGGTGGCCCAGGATCATTGAATTAGTACTTTGGATTCTTTTTGTGGTAGCACATGTTACAAGCTGTGTGTAGATACGAATACGTTGTGGAAAAAAGGGTCAATATATTCTGATTTTTTCCGCTTCGACTCGCGTCGCTCGGTGTGCCTTGACCCATATTGACAGCATATTTAATTTCAAAAATAATTATTGATTTTGTCCAATTTAATAGTTCATATTTTGTACAGCGACGTCAGCGGCGTAGAGCTCCTAATGAACAACCACCAGTCTCTGAAGGCAGAGATCGACACCCGCGAGGATAACTTCTCGGCCTGCATCTCCCTGGGACGAGAACTGTTGGCGCGGCAGCACTACGCGTCGTCCGACATCAAGGAGAAGCTGCTGCAGCTCACCAACCAGCGGAACGCCTTGCTACGGCGCTGGGAGGAGCGCTGGGAGAACCTGCAGCTTAGTGAGTACCCATAACCTATACAAGGCGTTAAATAACGCAAAACCTTAAAAGGGCTCATTGTACTCATCATTATGAACAAATGAGAAAAAATTGATGATTTCCCATCCTTGTTGAGTTAGATTTACTACCCAGTTGTCAGTAATGTTAATGAGTACAACATTAACGCTTTTAGTTAATACCCCATCACAGTTTAGTAATACTAAGTTTCCCCCCAGTCTTGGAAGTGTACCAGTTCGCGCGCGACGCAGCCGTGGCGGAGGCGTGGCTGATAGCGCAGGAGCCGTACCTGATGTCGCAGGAGCTCGGCCACACCATCGACGAGGTGGAGTCGCTCATCAAGAAGCACGAGGCCTTCGAGAAGTCGGCCGCCGCACAGGAGGACAGATTCTCAGCGCTGCAGAGGCTCACCACCGTATGTATTGAACGTGCTGCACCAGACGTGGTGGTTGGTCATGGGGTGGCGTTAGGAACTTTTGGTGTATGTGTCTGGGCCGGTACGCATCTGAATAGGCAAAGTGTAGTAGGATAGGGTTCGGAACTTAGTTGCGAAAGCATACTGTGGGAGTTGAAGCAGTGTACTAATCTAGAACTTATTGTCCTCAAGAGAAAACATGTGTATTTCTTCTGTTGGAGGATTTACCAAGTTAAAAATACAAACATCGACCTTACTCTAGTTGAAATTTCGTGTCAAATCAGACAAGCGCGTCTTTTATTGTTTGTTTTTAATAAATAAAATTTTGATAATTTTGTACAGTGAGATCTGCACCTCTTCAGATACTCCGGCCTTAGTTCTCAATTTAGTGATATATACTTTTTTTATTTTCACCTATATAGGTATTAGACACTCGTAGTTAGAATAACTAGTAATACTAATTTTATTTATTTGCATGAAAATAATGGTTAGAATATGACTTAAAACAAGTTAACCGACTGACTATTATAACTTCAGAACGATTACTACTACTACTAGATACAGAACTAGTATACCGACTATCAAATATCATCTAAAACTTTAACTTCATAATTTATGCACGTTTTATGATTTTGCTTGGTGTTTGGTTCACTCTTCTAATTTACTTTTTCTTATCCACAACTAGCTTGAACAGCGTGAGTCTTCAATGTGGCCTAGTGCACAGCCTTGGGATAAATGTGACGAATCAGACTTTACCTACGAACCCCCTCCCACTACCCGCACCCACGACCCCCTTACCGTCACCATAGACAAGCACGAACGACCCGTCAGCGAAATAGTCGAAGATATCATCACAGACAGCAACAAGTTCCAAATACCAGAGAAAATAAAAGCGCGCGTTCTAAGTATAAATTACGCGAATAATCAAAGGAAAAATGATTCTTATCTATGGTCCGTGACTATGGCTAATAATCAAAATAGTCTATCAACGATATCAGAGACTAGTTCCGCGCCAAATTCTCCTCCGACTTCGCCCATGATGTCACCTGAAATATATAGCTCAGTTTTCTTTGAATTCCCCGATCAGGCGGAAAAAGCAAATGAATATTTAGCTTGCGTAGACCTAATACTATGGGAAAGACTTTCATATCAAAACGTATATCCAAATGTGTCCTTATTAAGGCATAAAAGTAATAGCTCCTCAAAATCTAGTCTCAAACGGTTTATCAGAAAATGGTCAAAGAAATCTAAGCCTTCAGACACTGACATTAAGGGCGAAGTTGCGGTGTTATCGCTCCCCGGTTTGACGAGTAGTTCGAAAGCTATCAACGACCTGGGTAAAGAGGTGAAGAGTATTCCTTTGAGTTCGTCCCTCCTCCTGTTGTCCCAGACCCGTACTCTGTTGTTCCCTGAAGGTGCATGGTACTATAATTACCTGGATAGTGTAAGTGTGTGGTTTGGTGTTTTGCATGTACTTACGCTTGAATGCTGGCGGCATGAAACATTATAAAAAACCTTAAGCATGGAGATTTGCTTGTATTTTCCTTGCTTGTTGTATAATTTGCATTGGGGTAACTGAAAGGTGACTCTAACATCTGACATTCTTGTTTACTTGTTTAGATTTCAGAAAGGTAAGTTAAAACAAGACTGAAAAATCGACGCTAAAATAACCGCTACTTACTAAAGCCAGAGCAAGAACAAACTAACTATTCCCAACACATACAGTACGACATCTTTAATATGGCGTATCGAGTATTAGTGTCTAAAGAGTCGGCTTTTGAACTGCGCACTAGCTGCGAAATTCCGTTCGTTTGCAGTTAGCAATGTCAACTGCAAATTTGCAGCTAGGCAGTACGCCTGTATAGAGCTTTAGCACAGACAAACAAACGACTTTGTGAGGCGCATCTCGTTCCACAAAGTCGCTTTTCCCTAAAACTCGATGTCCTTATCATAGCCGCGTACTGTAGCTTATCCAGTTCCACATACTGACTGTTACCCTCCTTGCAGTTCGAAGTCAAAGAGCGGAAGCGAAGGCAGGAGGCCGCCGAGGCCGCAGAGCGCGAACAACGCGAGCGAGAGGCCGCCGAGGCCGCGGCCGCCGCGGCCGCCGCGCAGGACGCCGTGGACCGCGCGCAAACGCCGCAGGACCAGCAGCCGCAGGGTATGTGTCTGAACAACTATACTGATCGATGACTGGTAGGGAATTAGGTTAGGTATTCATATATTTGAGGATCGAATTGGCGAAGTGATTCACTAAGGCCTCGTTTACGGAGACGCGTGGCTTCGCGCGTCGCGTGCAGTGTGGCGTCTAGCGTTGCGTTGGACGTTTTTTACGTTCACAAAGAGACGGCGCGTGCAGCGGTCTGCGTCTTCACACGCACAAAAACAAACATATGATTAAGTACGAATTCGTTCATGGAGCCGAGGGTCATGGCGCGTCGCGTGAAGTGTAGCTGCGGACGCGGCGGTGGACGCGGCGGTGGACGCGGCATTTACACACACATTTACACGTTTACACGTATTTACACGTTTGTTCGTTGTTACTATTCGAACAAGACTGCCCAGGACTCAAGAAAACTGGCGCTGCGCACGACGCTGCGACCGACGCCGCGTACGACGCTGCGACCAACGCCGCGTGCGGCGCTGCGTCCGACGCCCCGTGCGACGCGGCGTCGTCATCCGCAAATAATGCTACATTTCAAACAAACGCGTGTAAAAACGCCTCTCCGTAAACGCTCTCATACAACGCCGTAAGTTTGAATTTAGTGCGGGTCGCGCCTCCGCACGCGACGCTCGAAGCCACGCGTCTCCAGAAACGAGGCCTAAGATCTTATGAAATGTAAAAGCCTAATTAATAGGAAAATGATCCAGAAAATAAAAAGAATGCAGGTTTTTCCATGTTTTATATTAGTTACATGTCGTAGTCAGTCTATATATAGTGTTTCCGCTTCTGGTGGGTGGGACCCCATCTTAAGGCCGAGGGATGGTTTCACAAAGAAACTTAAGATTTAGAAAAATACCAAAATCAAATTCATTTGCTATTGATTGGGCTTTTACAGCACTTACCTATTTTTGTCCCAATCAGACAATATTTACCAAAATTATGATTAAAATTTAATTTGAGAATTGGTTTAATTTATAAGATTTCAAAATTATTAGTTACTATTAGGTTTTAATAAAAATTAATTGAATGAACGACTACATAGTCAAAAACACAGAAAAGAACATTTCCATTCTAAAAGATTAACATCACTTCGTTTCACGGATTGCAATGTAAGCACGCATGTGTAATTTCTCTTCTAGCACTGTCGAATCAAAATGACAACTATTCAGTAAAAACGATACTTTGAAACTTCCACTAATTTTCACCATAACGGTGAATGCTGCTTGCATATTGCAATAACACTTACAATTAGACATTTTTGATACAGTATTATTATCTAAGAGAAAGTGTAGGAATTTTGACTTTAAGTATGAAGAAATTAAGCACATTTCGCACTACAGCCTAAGAAGGCTTACGGCAATGCTTGCCGCTTTACGTGTGAATTTACTTTATGCCCTTTTTGATTCGCTTATTCCGTCGACTAACAAAACCGACCAAAATAAAACGCTTGACGATCGGTTCGATTTTCGAAACGATGCGCAAGTTCCGGTTCCGTTAGTCGATGGAGTATCGCGTGTGACAAAGGGCCGTTACTTACCGATGTGTTGTCCACACATGCACACGCGTAGTCGTAAGGAGAACATCCACTAAAGCGGCTGAGAAGGCCCAAGAGCGACCGCATTCCCAGCCAGGTAATAAGAGCGCTTATTATAAACCTACCGATGTGAAAATATACCCGGCTGTTGGCATGAGCTTCTACGGTAGTTTAAAATGGGTGTACTCTGTATTTCTGTCGGGTTACACTGCGCTCGAATAGTTAGAACACTTGGGGAGTTAGTTAATTAACTGTGATTAATTTTATTATTAGCTTGAAAGCTTTTATTGTACGTATTATGAAATTTTCTTTCGTGTAGGTTTAATTTTGTAGGCTATTTTTACGTAAACCGTAGTTGGGGTTCTAGCACAGTTTTCTTTTATTGCACGATTTCAATTTATTCTTCACATTACACGTTACTTATCTCGTGTTTTATTAAGGTGATGGTTTTCTTTCTGTCAATTCATCATCATACAAATTACTTTTATCATTGATTCATTTCAATCATCGTTCGGGGTATAAAACATTTTTAATTTTTTAGGTAAAAATGTTTCAACTTTATGAAGTCTTAACAGATTTCATATTGTTTTACACCCCGATAATTTAATGTCTTTCTTTCGTCATATTTTTAGCTACTTATATTACATATTTTTAAATTATAATCGTATATATTTCATATTACACTATATTGTGACGTCATACGCTAATCACGGTGATGGTTTGATATTCTGTCTCTCATGTCTGTACTGTCTCTGTTTCATTTTAATGAGGAGTGGTCATTTCATATAGAATCCCTGCTAGTTGGGTGGTTGTGTCTTCCAAAACGTATCCATATCGAAATACACTCGTATTTAGAAATGAGAACAATAATATGTGTTCCCGAAATCGGAGTCTAAATGTTTTTGGTTATGAAATTCTGTAAAACTACATTTTTCTTTTGTATATGAGTGTGTCTGCGAAAAAAGGATTTCAAAATTGAACAGTGAATTGGACTTGCCAGATTAAATTGCGCGGATCGACAAAATTTAAAACGATGGCGATATTTGTGACAAATTGTCCCAAATATCGTCATCGTGTTTTAACCCGGCAAGTGACACTATCTAGTGGGGAAGCTAGCTCGAAAACTCCTTTCCAGCAATGTTTATTATTACTTTTACCTCTTAGTCGTGTTCGATGCTTTCTGTATTCTTGTACAAATGGAGCTGCCTCCAATCAAGGTAGGTATCACGCTGTGTACTTACTTTAGCTTCACTGTCTTTGCTTCCTATGTTATGCATCAGCTTTGTCTATAGCTTTATATATTTATGTTATATACCAAGTAAGTATATTCAATTATTTCAATAATGAGCACAAATTCCAGTCATCACTTTAATCACTAAACACGGGGCTAAGGTTTACCATTTATTGCTGACAAATGGGTTATAACATGATTTACTTCATCATAAAAAAATAAACAAATAAATTGAAAATGCAGGGAATTTAGGTAGGGTTGTTAACTGGATTGTCGACTATTACTATGTCTTTTAATAAGTATGAAATAACTTGGAAACTTACCTGCGATTTCTGAATTAAGAATTTGAAGTTGAATTTGTCAAACTCTACCGAAAACCAGTCAAATTTTGGCACTAGAGTTCGACAAATTCTTAACTGTGAATTCTCGTTTCAGAAACCGGCCCTTAATTTCTGTAGCGTAATAATAGGTAACTCGTATATGTAGCATGTATGTTTCTTACTACTGTGTACACATGTGTAACTATTTTATTGGATACTTTTAAAAATAGTAATTGATTTTGAAGAAAATTTCATCTTAATACTTTATAATAGTCAGAGGTATATGCCATATAAGCTGGGTTACACTAAATTAATTGAGTTTGCTTAGAATATGTTGAGCTCTTGACAATGGTCTCCTTCCGAGGTCAGAACTAGTCGAGCAGACACGAATTAATTCAATAAAATCAGGTCACCGTGTACACCGTTAGTAGCATGTAGAAGTAATACGTAAGCATGTAAGCACGTAGTGTAGACGTAACTAGCACGTAGATGTAATGTACGCATGCAGAGCTGGACGAGCCCCCCGCCACCCTCGCCCTCGCCCCCGCCCCCGCCCCCGCGGCCACCCCGCCAGCCGTCACCGAGACCGACTCCCTGCCCCGCCCCTCGACCTCGAAACAGACGCCCGCCAAACCCGCACGCCTGTCTAGTGAGTATTGTAGTGGTAACGTAGAACGTATTGTTATTGTGGTGTGCTTCAAATTTGAATGATGTTTTTGTGCTCTGAAACAGTCTTAATTTATAATAAGCACTACAGTGAAATATCACGTAGAATGGGCTCTTTCACTGACATCAGAAAAGCATGGGTAATTTCTAGGCCAGCGTCCAGCGTGATGCATCTTCAGCCAAGATACATAATTAAATCGTTTCAAGTAACCTATGAAACTAATGGATTTTAAGTACGGTGGAAGAATTTGAGGCTGGACTCAAATATTGGCAAAACTAAATTCAAATTTGAATCACGATTAATAAATGTAAATGAAACTTTTAACCCGCTGTCAAGTAATGGCGAAACGGTACCCTAACATGTACAGTGTAATGTGTACCTAAGCTGCATGATAACATCTGTGTTTTTGTTATTTACTTACTACTTTAAGTGTCAGGTTATAAGAAAAAAAGTTTTAAATTTTCGCATGAAAACGCTTTTGTTTTTGCTGCGACGCAAATTTGTTTTATGTTGCTTTGAATTATTTTTGTTTTTTTTTTGTTTTTTCTCCCCTCGTCCCGACCACCGATACACGCGGCCTGTCCTTTGATACGAAATAAAAACCTACCTGATCTCCTTTACACGACCTTTGTGGTAATGTTGCACTTTCCTCGGTACCCTGCCTCTTCCCATTCGCACGTACAGCACATGGAACAAGTTCCACACCAGCCACGCCGTCTAGTTCCGGTAAGGTGAAGTCGCGGTCTAGAAGCAAGTCGCCGTTCAGGAGTTTCCGATGGAAAACGGCGAAGAAACTGCTGGCAGGAACGCATCATAGCGACGATGAAGGTATCCGTGGTAGGGCACGGTGATGGATGGATGGAACTTACCTGGATAAGGATTAGAAGAACTATTTCAAATGTGGTTTTTTACCTGCCTATGTGGTCGTTGGTCGAGTTAGTGTTTGATTCATCGTGGTAGAAGGATTAGTCAGCTAGACTTGAGTCTGCGTTACCGAGTGCTAACGAGAGCCATACAAGTTGCTCAATGGTCGGACAAACTTTAATTTGAGGCAATCGACACGAAAGAAGACCAGCTTCTAAAATATGTTTTGAAGTAGGCACAGGTTATTGTATCTATAAGGGAGTGAAAAAACAATACCCTCTATTTCAGATAATAAGCAGTCTAATGAATGATAGAATGCTGGACGTAATCGAAGAAAACCTATATCCATATTATGAGACTTTTTCTGTCCCATTGCATGGTAAATACGTCTTCTATTATAAGAAAGAGTCTACCAGAAAATTTAGAAGACATTCGAAAGATTTCCTTCAGTAGAGTAGTGTAGTACTGTTGTACAAGTTAAGAAACCTCTCAAAACTAACGTATCATAGTATAGGTATCTAGAAACATCTTATAACTTATATAGTAAAGGTATTTATATAGATTTAGTTGTAATATTGGTAAGTCCAAACTGTCCATCCACGACCGTCTACCCATTGTTTACGCCTTTTGATGTGTTTACGCGATGAGCTTTGTTTGTGCTGCTGTGATTGTGACGCGCATGTGTTAAATTTAGTCTAGCCAATAAAGCAACCTTATATGCGAGGCTTTCATTCGAAATCGTTAGGGTCCGATATGACGCCAGCGTATCAAACCTATCACCTTTAGAACAATATTAATTTTATACGAGCGATATATTAGATGTTAGATTTAAGTGCGTTATCTGAACTAGTGAGCTTTATGACTAGAGGTATTCCTGATCTCCCTTTCTTTTTTTTCGTCAATTTTGCTTTTAATATTTGTTTTATTACTTGTTTTTTTTTACTAGGCTTAAGTAGCCGGTCAATTCTGTAAATAGGTGGCCTACTATAACGTGCCAATGCGATCATGATTAAGCAGTGAAAAAGGGAGAGTGTTATGCGTCTATAACTCCGTCTCCCTCCCACACCGTGATCAGGATCGTTTTAAGACGTCGTACCTAAAAGGGCAGCAGGTCGAGTCAATAAACCGGTCAAGCTCTCATTCCACCTTTATTAGATGAATTGACAGCTCTCTCCGCGTTCACTTTTTCTAAATTTTCACAATGGAATTTTAGAATAGCATCACAGTTTATTTTTGTTCAGGAATATCTCAAGTTTCAAAAGTTACCTAATCTGATGAAGTCTGACATATTGTGTGAGGACGTGTGTACGAAGTAGTTGTTGTGTACAGAGGGCGCTAGTCCCGCGAGCGAGGACGAGGGCGTAGAGGGGACCTTGGTGCGCAAACACGAGTGGGAGTCTGCCGCCAAACGAGCTTCCAACAGGTGAGAATACTCTTCATTCATTCTATTAAATATAATGCATTTAATTAGCGCTATTGGCTTATATCGCTCGTTGTTGAGAACGAAAGAAAAATAACTGTTATAATCTATTTAAAAATAATTTTCGAACATGGGTTTGATGCTGAAGACAACATCAAATTCCATCAGTCATCAAATCAATAAAACGGTTGTCAAGCTTTTGTTAGTGGTGACCAAAGTTGGTATTTTTGCTCGACGTAACAACAGGTCATCTGCTTCTACCGATCTTATAAGTTGACATGAGATTTCTGAAGGTCCTAGTTATCGTTACTAGGATTTGTTATTCATGTAACACTTATCATTGTTTGTATCATAATTATGTTAAGACATATTTGGATATCCAAGTCAAAAGTCAAGTTAATTTTTCAGATTCCTAACAAAACACTTATTTAATGTCTACAGATCATGGGACAAGGTGTACGTGGTGGCGAAGGACGGGCGCATGTCGTTCTACAAGGACCAGAAGGCGTACAAGGCGTCGCCCGAGGCGCACTGGCGCGGCGAGGCGCCGCTCGACCTCAACGGCGCCGTCGTCGAGGTCGCCGCCAACTACACCAAGAAGAAGCACGTCTTCCGTCTCAGGTAACGACTACTTCACAACCTGGGAGTCTTTAAGTCAAGAGTGAATAGGTTACTTCTGGGCAAGCGTGCTCCATCTGCGACCACATCATCGTATACCATCAGGTGAGATAGTAGTCAAACGCGTGCCTACCAATAGTAAAAAAAAATCTATAGTAATGCTACGGCTACACTGTCACGATAACGCGAACTTTTTGCGCGCTCTCTCTCGCACCCAGCTCAACGTCTTGCTGTGAAACAGAGAGCGCGCGAAGAATAAATCGCGTTATTGCGATAGTGTAGCCGTAGCATGAGAAGCATTACGGTTGCTTCTAAGCTTACTAGCTGGTGTACTGACCAGAAGCGAGTTATACCAAGAATAAACAACAAAACTGACATAACATTTATATACATAGAAGTATCGTGGCAGCATTCAGTGCTTCTCCACATTTATTATGCGCACAACCGGAACAACCAAAGTGTGGAACTCTCGGCCAGCGTCTGTATTCTCTTACCTACACTTACAACCCGTCTGCCTTCAAAGCAAGAGTGAACAGGCATATTCTGGGCACGCTCGCTCCATCATAGACCTCATATAGTGATTTTCATCAGGCGTGATCGCGGTCAAGCGCAAGACCATTCCTATAAATAGTAGTTGTTGATAATATGGTAAGTGTAGTTAAAGACAGACCTAGATATGACACTTTCTAAAAGTTTAACGTTTCTAAATTTACGCTTGAGTCAGCATAACAGAGTGAAATATCAAAGTTACTGGGACTATGATTATTTTATTTTGATGGAAGATATCATATATTTCCAGAGTTATCACAAACTTACACTCGTATAATTTTAACCAACAATCTTAGCAGGTATATGAGTATGAACTTATTAACTTGAAGCTTGGAAATAGGGGTGAGATTATATAGCTAAAAGGACTATCTCATTACGATTGTTAAATGTAGCGAGGTCATAATGAAATATTGAAATTGAATTTTTTGAACCTTTTGGCCACTACGGTCGGTGTTGGGCACTTTTTCGTTTGTCGGCTATAGACAAACGAAAAAGTGCCCAACACTCCACCGTCGGCTATAGCCGACAAGCAAACAACATTTTTAGTACAAAATCTACTAAACTGAACTTATACTAAATCTGGATCTGTGATTACGTTACGAGTTTTCTCGTAACATATTTTATTTAAAAATATGGAACAAAAAGCAATAATTAATTGATTCAATTGGTTTTCGATAATATGTTGGAATACGCCGTTGGAGTGACGCCGATGCGTTTACGCTCTAGCGGTCAAAAGGTTAAATGTAGCGGAGTCATCGTAAAATGTTGATGTTTAATAAGCTGATATTGTGTCGGCAGACTGAGCAGCGGCGCGGAGTTCCTGCTGCAGGCGCACGACGAGGCGGAGATGGCGTGGTGGCTGGAGGCGCTGCGCGCGCGCTCGGCCGCCCCCGCGCCGCGCTCGCACACGCTGCCCGCGCCCACCAACTCCGAGCCCAAGCGCCGCTCCTTCTTCACGCTCAAGAAAAAGTCAGTCACGCTCCTCTCTCAGCTATACGCCCCCTAGGACACCCGCACTGCATGCCACGTTTGTACGAGCACCACACACTACAGGCGATACGGGGCTTACTTGGCGTTTTGGACCTATCTAAGATGCTTCCTATGCTGTCATTTCACCTGTCGAAATACTCGTGTCACTTTTGCAATATAAAATAAACCTTACGGTCTTCGACATAAGGGTAATTTTGTATTACACTAGTAATGCCAATATTTAGACGAATACTCCATGTGAAGTGCCACCATAAGGCTTTTTCCATTTGTCGGCAAAACTTTATCGTGGAGATTGGTGTCAATAAGAATAATAGAACCATTTTCTTAGATCAAAATTAGAAGTAACTGTAACAGTAACACAACGTAGAGGGTGCCATGTAGATTTGCAAATCCGGAATTTTGCCTTATAAAAACTTGACGTTGACGAAGAAGTCAGCACAGAAGTGCTGCCACCTAAAGTTCCAACGGAAAATTTCCCCTTTGGGGGAACGTCCAAGTTTTAAATTTAGATGTTCCGAATTTGCAACAGTCCACGTTGCAAATTCGGAACTTCTAAATTTAAAAACTTGACATTGACGCTTGTGTGCTGCCACTTATGGTTTCTGCACGTTCCCTATAAGCGAAACGAAAACTATTATGACCCTTTAATTAGCTGTTTACTTAAAATGATGGTTTCAACAAATCATGCTATTAAATACTGATCTCTGCCATGTTTGAAGTTTCGCCGATACATTAAAAAAGGCCCTGTATATTGCGACTCTCGTATAAAGCTTCGGGGTCCAAGTTCTCTTTCTTGCAGGGCGTCAGGGTATCAGACTTCGTTTAAAACAGGCGCTGTCAAATGGAAGTAGAATAAAAAAATACGATCAGGGTTTTGATACCTTTCTGCAAACGATACGATACACACTATACAAAGCAATCCTCCAAACATGTCTCTCGTTTCAATCAAATCCATTAAATCCATAAAACTATTCTAAAGATAGATTATTTTTTTTTAATTTAGGCTTCAATCCTTGGCGCTTGAAGAGGCGCCAATTACTCTCGTCTCTTTCCTTTGTTCACCGTAGACAACTGCTAGTATGCAGCATGTGGGTATATCTGTACCAGATAATGGGTTTTTAGGGTATTGACAATCTCTTCTTGGGTGTAAATGTTTCATTATACTCCATTTTCAAGTCAAGACAGTTTAACAGTGTCCTTTCATGTGTCTTTAGCGGGGGATTAATACTACAAGCTCATAGATTCTTAATAATAATGTGGATACGTTTTCAGTGCCTTGTCTTAACGTGTTAAAAACCATCATTATTTAGTGTCAATAATAATCATTGTGAGAGAGAGACGGAGCTACGAATAGCACTATCCCTTTTTAACATAGGAATGAAGGCTTAAAAACGTCATAATATGGTCCTTGATTGTCATTTCATGTTTCTGTAAAAGCATATTTTAATGCTCATCATTCATCGTCGTATAAACTTTGTTCTTCATTTTAAGTGGTAACAGTTGTGTCAATGAATAGAACTCGTTTTTTTATCACTTTTACATTCGGGATAGTTTGTTTCTTGTTTCAACACACATATATACTGACACTTGACTAACCCTGGCGCCTTTACGTCTCTTTCGCTTTTTTAATCTAGGCAATATTTCAGCATCCTAATTGCGGAATACACAAATGAATGCAATACATCGCAAAACCTTTCATTTTTTAATTTCAATAATATTCCATTCCAATAGGGAATATGCATGCGATTTTTTTATTTCCTTAATGAAATACTAATTAGCTCTAGTAAACAATCATGTTTTTTTTTTTAATACCTTCATCAGTGATGATGTTATAAAGCTTCAAAGATTACAATTAGAAAGAGAAGTCCGATATAAACTTTGACGTCATTGTCTATGACGCCTATACATCTGCCATAGAAAACAACGTTTTCGCGAGAGGGACAGATATATTTGTTTAAAATAATTATATCTCCATCGTTTTTCGAGTAATTTTGATTCTAATTTCACTGTTAGTATTATATTTTTGTATATTCTTAGATAAACTGTATAGATGACAAATATGGTTTTCATGCATATTCCCTATTGTGAAAGAATATGTGATTTTATGAGTTATGCAGTTGGGGTGCCGTTTGTTGATCTTTATTGCTTTCTATTTTTTTGTAGTTGTTTTTTCACTGATATTGTTTATGTATTATGTTAACTAACGTGGTATATTGTTTCCAGCTAAACAGTTAAGGAGCGTGTGGAGGCGGGCGCAAGTTTCCTCATTACGCTCGCGCGACGTCCTCGCGCCGCGTGCAGTGCGGGCGCGCGTCCCGCATGCGGGCCCGCACGCCAGGCACGCGGCTCCGACGGCCGCCGCGCATTTCTCACGACGCTTGCAGCTGTAAGCTTTGCTAATGAAGAAATTGTCGACTCGCGGCACTATCGACCGTCGACACGGTTCAATGTTATTATTATTAATATTATTTTTTTGTTGCGTACGAAACGTTATTTGAGACTGTTCGGTATCTGAGTGTTCGATCGTTCGCCCTCGTAAGCCGTATTTATTGTTCGATATTCGTATCGAAGATTGAAGATATTATAGTAGATTTTATCCAGGTATGTACGATCCCACCCCTCGAAAGTGTAATTGTTATGATATGAAACGATTATGATTAAATGAAATACATATTATTATTATAAAATTCTAAATGCGTCGCTATTTATACATAGATGATTTTAGTATTTAATTCAGATTGAGAATATATATATTTATTTATATTAAAAAGTGGAGCTAGTGTAATGTAAATTCAGTTGAACTAGAAATGTATGTCGTGCGATTTACTAATAATTCAGAATAAAATAATAAAAAAAGTTTTAAACTCTTAATGACCAATGTGTAATACCAATCGACGGAATTTGACTATCGCATTTGATAATGTTTAACTTAGCTAAGATGACGGAAGATTGTAACCGCATTTACATTCAATAGACGATTTCCCAGTGGATTGACGTTTTACTAATTATATCGACAGCTTTGCTACTTCGGAGCAATGCGAGATAAATTATAACGTAACCTACGTACATAAATTGTATTAGATTTAATTTTCATTATAAAGTGTCTTCTCTCCGGCTGTCGGTCGCCGCAGTCCGCTTACAAATGCCGCATTTAATATAATAATTATCAGATTTCTTCTTAGAATGTCGTTGTTAGGCAAGGGCGAGTAGTATAGAGCGGTGTTGTAGCGCAGCGGGCGCGGCGACCGGCGCCAGTACATAGTAATCCAAGTTGTAAGTATGCTTGATCGCCTCATAAGTGCTTCTACGAAATGACGTATTTCTATTATGAACATTAATTTTGTAATGATTATTTTTACTGCCAATTTCACAAATTGTTAATTTAATAAGTAATAAATAATTATATAACTAAAATTCACATTTCATAATATTACGTACACACATTTTTAGTTCTATTCGTGTTATGGTTATTGTATATTTGGCGAGTGTGGTGGAGTTGGTGAGGCGCTTAGGACCCTATGTCGCCGAACCACTGCCACATTGATCACTGCATGTTTCGTAAACCTATGTTTATACTTATTTTATTTTAAAGAACTTTCTTTATTGATGAGAATATAAAATAAATGATGTTTTCAAATAATCATGCTTTTATTTCCACTTTTCCACCATCTAAACTGATAAATTTAGTGCAGTTTTGACTGTGCCTGGACAGGCATTGTCTACTGGAAAAATAAATATAATATTAAAAAAAAAATCTTTTTGCATGAAATTACTATCTGCCAGATAAATTAGTAGGAACTTTTCTGTAGATGCTAAAACATGCTCCTACAATATTTTTCACAAATAATAATAAATACTATCAGTACCGACTCACAGTTGCATTCCTCCGAAAGATGAGACTAGGTCAAAAGTATTTCCTGTTATCAATCTCTTATCACATCAAGATATTGATATCGAATATCTCATAACTTCACTCAAAATTCGTCAGACCAAGAGATAAACCAGCATTTTCTCACGTTGATCCGGTTGTAGCTACGTCGTTCTAGTGTTTGTAGTAAAATGTTAGCTAAACTATTATACCTGTGGCCACTGCTAGTGCTGGGGGCGAGTGGAAACGTGTGTGAAGGAGAGGGCTGTTCCAGGCGCACCTCTAGGATTGTGGGAGGCGAGAGGTCTGAGCCGAACGGTCGACCCTTCCAGGTAAGTCAAACCTTGAGTGAAGATGCTAGCTTATATGCCATAAGAGATGTTAAAACGCTGTTTTTTTACTAGAAACATAAGTAAAGTACTAGAAGAATATAAATTATGCAGCACTGTTTTGATCTATAACGCCTGGATTACAACAGATTTGTTTTCAAACCTAGGAAAGCAAAAGAGCAGTATCTGGCTTGACATATACCTATATAAAATACTATTTGACCCGCGCAACTTCGTCTGCTACGCTCCTTTTGGTCTTAGCATGATGATATATAGCCTATAGCCTTCCTCGATAAATGGGCCTTCTAACACTGAAAGAATTTACACAAAAGAAATAAACAAACTCTACAGCTTTATATAATTAGTATAGATGAGAATTGTCCACGAGGCTAAAGTGATGAGCTTCCTAGAATAATCTAGCTATACTTGTCTCATCCACTAAGTTCGTTAAACTGCCCAAATAAAGGGTTCAGTTATAAAAAAGCTTAAGATTTAGATAGCCGGTACTTTGGCTACATGAACCTTTATGGTCGATGGGACCGGAAAGTTCTGTAGTGGCGACCGCTTACAGGAAGACGCAACGTTAGAAGGCCTCCCACAAGATGACCTGATGACCTAGTGAGGGTCGCGGTAGCCGATGGATGCGAGACGCAATCGACCGGTTGTTGTGGCGACACTTGGGGTAGGCCTATGTCTAGCAGTATGTCGCCTTCTGCGAAATAGTTATCGCGCAGAAGGAGGCTGCGGAAAGGGTGAGGGAGATATCGACCTCTCTCCCGGCCCGCAGTAGGCGTACCGGGCGTCGGAGGATATGCTGCCCTCTTCCAGCCCCCCTAACTGGGCCCAGGGGCGGCGGTCCTGGGGATGGCCGTCGCCCCCATTCATCCGGACCCGAGTTGGCGGCGCGTGATGTTCCCGTGCGTCTCTTTTTGACGTCGCAGGGGGAGTCAAACACCTCACTCCCCCCGCTGACCCGATGTGGCTCGCAGAGTCGGGCCGGTCGGGGATCACGGAAAGCAAAATAAGTTCTCGCGATTCCCGGAGTAGGTGAGAGTGAGAGGCCTTTGTCTAACAGTCGAAGTCAGTGATAATATGATGATGAGCCGGTACTTTAACAAATTTTAAAGTCAAACCTGCTTAACTACCGTTTTCTGCTGCCTAGCCTGAATTTTGACTGAAAGTGAAATGGAGTTCCACAAAAGAATGAGTGGTGATTTCTCTAAAATTTCTCGTACGATCCACACGTTATTTTGAATTAAACACTTTTAGGTGGCCTTATATTCTCGGGTGGGTACGACAGGAGAGCTGGGTTTCTGCGGCGGCGCACTGCTCAGCCCGGAGTGGGTGGTCACTGCAGCTCACTGCCTCTTCCATAACGGAGAAGAGGTCAACCATGTGCAGGTAGGTAGACGTGGAATTGAAATGGTGAGAAAATCAATTAGATTTGCTTTCACGGAAGGGATACCTCATAACAGAATTGATTCCGACGGAAAACCAGAGCTTGTGAAATAGTAAGCTGATCGTGAGTGATCATAGCCGTTTGGTAGTAGAAATTATGAATTGATAAGCTTGGATGGTAACTTCGGAAATGTATGAGGGGAGGGGTTGCTGGTAGGGTCGATGGCAAGCCAATGCAGACTGCATTGGCTCCTGATGATTATCTTATGTAAAAGACCAGATCTGACAAGCAAGGAGGTACCTAGTTAAATTCTATATTACTGAGATGACGATGACGATTTGGCTGTTTGAGATATTGTTTTAAGGCTGCGTTTAGCGAGAGATTGGTTTGTTAAGAACCAATAGAATCGCTTCTTTTACCTAGCCTCGCTCAGAGCAAGCTATCCTATTGGTTCTTAACAATCACATTCTTCGCTACGCATCCTCGTACATCCCTTTTGGATCTTAATGGACGAAAACGACATGGGTGGGTTGCTAAATTAATGTGTTATTAAGCAACCTTCCATAGTGAATAGATGCGAGTTCTGGTTAGTCCTAAAAATCGTTGTTGTACTTAGATCCCAATTAAAAATTTACTATTAGAGCTTTAGTAGCCAGCACGAGTCGTGAGCAGAACAGTAGATCTCGCCAATGTAAGAAGCGCCAACGAAAGCGCAATAGTCAATGAGCATTGACTAACGAACCAATCACGTAAAGTGTCAGAGCTGTGGTCGTCAAACTGACCAATGGAGAGTGTTATCACGACTCTTGCCTATTATTTTACTATTGTTTCCAGGCTATTCTCGGCGCTCATTCGCTGTATGACCGCTACGAGAATGGCCGTCGTGTGGTGAACGTGAATGAGCTGGTCATCCACCCTGATTACGAAACTACTACCTTCACCAATGACATTGCATTAGTCAAGCTAGCCAATGTTGTACAACTAACAGGTAATTGAGCTTTTTAAACTTAGTGGGGTAACATGAATCAAGACCATTGGTGCTAACGAAATCTTAAAGGTTTAGTAAAATTCTGCGACAGTTTGTGATGCCATTAGACTTTGGTATGGTAAGCACCAGATAAATATGCAATAACGGTCATTGACTTCTTACGTTCCTTAATATAAAAACAGAAATAAAGAAATAACACTTAATCGACTTCTATCGTGATCCTTAACGTTCTCTGGTATTGAAAAACAGTTTTTTAATTTATTGTTCGCGTATCTACGAAGGGATATTAGACAAAGGTCAATGGCGCCTACTATAGGTAGTGGTAGGTAAGTAATTTTTACCTTGGCTATGAAGAGGATATCAGGATCTGCAGTCTACCTTAATTGGCATGCAGAGACTTCAATAGTTTGAGGTCTGATCTGGCTGCCAACCCTTGCAAAAGTATTGTGTCTGTCCACAGCAAAGATTGTAGTTGCAAATTGAACTGGTCGCCCGGTGAGGCGTGGGTTTGATCCCATTTTCAATACTTTACTATTTGGTCACCACCGCTCTGAAAACGGTGAAGGAATCTGGTATAATGGCGACACAGTTGGCTGCACTACTTGTCGCGGGTTCAATTCCCACACGAAGCAAATATTTGTATGGCCTACAGATAGTTGTTCCGGGTCTGGTTGTTTGTGTATGTGAATTTATAATTTTTGTAAATGCGCCCACGATACAGGAGAATTCTTAGCGTGGGGGTAACGTTAAAAAAAATGTGTCATGCATGTCACAATTTCGAAGACATGCGACATCCACTATCCCGCTCTTGGCCCGCGTAGTGGAAAACGTTCTTCCAACAGTGGGATAATTCATCATCATCATAACAGCCAGAAGACGTCCACACACTCCACAGGCCTACATAGGCTACATAGGTCTCCCCCAAAGGCAGGCGGGGTTGCCATAATCGCCACGCTTGGCAGGAGCGTGGGCGAACTCAGTGTTCGGTGTTGCGTTTTACAGAGAACGCTGCTGCCCATTCTCTGGTGAGTCCCTTAGTCGCCTCTTACGACACCCACGGGAAGTGATCGGATAGTATTATTCTTTTACGGCACCATACGGTACCGAGATAATTATAAAGGCTGATTATGCTATTGTAGAAGTACCTTCTTCAATTTATATTCCCCTTTGTAGACATGGTCAACACGGTCAAGCTACCGTACCGCAACATATCGTCGTTCAACTTTGCGGGTGCAGGCGGTACCGTGTCCGGCTGGGGGATTGCAGCTGAAGGTTTGTTATTCACAATATAATTTTACCTGATAGCGATATTCAGTAGTAGGTCATCAAGTAAGAATCATTAGCAAAATAGGTGGAAAACAATTACCATAAACTGGGATATGGGTATGAGGAAATCCAAATTCATAAGAAATGGGAGATACCTGTCTTACAACATTAAGCTATTTGTTCAAGTGCGATTTGCTCACAAAAGACGACAAATAAAACAATTTTCTTTGACTCCATTTAAAAAACATTTTTTTTTTTTTAAATCTTCTTCTGCTGTGCCTTTTCTCTTTTAATTTGGGGTCGGCCTTCCTCGTTCTAAGGTGCCAACACAAAATAACTATTGTTGTGTTGTCGTGTGTTGGTTGTGTTTAAATAACTAGGTATTGTTATATTTCTTATACAGTGAAATGGTATTTACAGGAACGTTTTAAATCATTGTACTATCTTTTTTCACTAGGTACCTTAACGTAATCTAGCAATAAGACACAATTCATCGACATCTATCTATTTGACTACAGGAGTGACGTTCATATCACCCACACTGCGCCAGAAGCTGATGACTGTGATAACGGATGCCATGTGTAACGTGTACTACTTCAATCAGCTGCCTCAGAACTCCATGTGTGCCTTCCATGGAGCGTCTGGCACTTGCAAGGTAACGTGACACTTTAGGGCACCATGTTGCTAAAATTTTTCCTTATGTTCATGTCAGATCGAGCGCTGCAACTTTGAATAAATTATTCGGGGGGGGGGAGGGGCTATGCCAGCTATCATAGAAAAAAGTCCGAGATCATTAGAAAACGTTTATGGCGCGAATACGCAATCGTCTTGTTCATTGGCAAACCCGAACTTTTCTTAGCGACCAGAGATAGCGTCTTTCAGTTTTTCCGACCAAAACTGATGATGCCTAAAACTATTGAGCAGTGAAATTGACACAACAGAGGAGCTGTTTAAGTTTGCTTTTCCACCAGAGATGTGCTATGCAACGTTGCTATAGATGCGTTTGATATCCACCAATCATATTCATCGGTCCACATAGCGTAGCACTGGTGGAAACTGATTCAACTAAGCTACGATTTTTTATATGGTAGGATGCGTACTGTGGATGCGAGTTATGGATGCGTGCTATGGATGATCGCACCCATAACACTGCTCGCATTGCTGCTGCATTGTTTAGTTATTGTTACTATTGTGGATACATCGCATACCTCGAGTTGCGCATCTTCCTCGCAAAGCTACATAGCTTAGGATCAGTGGAAACGGTTACATTCATAGTATAGCGGCATCAAGGAAAGCCAGGTGAGATAGTGGTCTAACGCGTGCCTATCAACAGTAAAAAAAAAACCAACGAGGCAAATCTACATCTAATCAAAAAAAACCGCAACGCCATCTATCCCAATAGCACCTACTAAAATCCTGCATCGCGCCAGCAGAGTTTACCGTGCGATTTGAACATATACATCAGCCCGAATATCAACTATCGGGCAGTAGCCCGCCAGGCACAACAGCCGCCTGGTTGGACGATCCTCCCTTTGCAATAGAGGTGTGTGGGACCTTACTCTCTGTTACGTATACCTCCAAAATAGTTAAACTACCCTTATGGGTTGCAAGTAACGTTGAATCTTGAGCTTATAAACAGTGTAGGTATTCCTCAGATTGTGCTTACCAAACCAAAAGATATTGACAAGAACTCAATTGACTAAGATTCAAAAACCATGACTTTACAAAGCGTCATTTCACGCTTGGCAGGTTTGCTATGTGCTGCGAGTTGGATTCCTGTTACAGTACCCCAAAGCAAAAAATTACCTATTCTTAACATGTTCACTTTTCTAAATGTATAAAATTACAACAAGCGCAATTTGATTCAGGCAGGTATTTATACTTCATAATGTCTGTTAACGCTAGATTAAGGGGATAGGCGAATAATAAGGCCGTTTTGAGAATTGTTTTTTCTCGTAAAGTACCAATAATAACGATTTGATATTCTGGTTTATGTTTCTTGACTATATGATCTACCTAAATTCTAAAGGAATACACGATGTGCAGAAATTTTCTCGATAGAAAAAAAATACAAATTTATCATTCATCAAATCATTTATCTTTTTCAGGGTGACAACGGTGGTCCTCTGACGATATTTTACAACGCAACTGAAGAGGATATTTTGGTAAGCATCACTGTAAAAGCATTCTTATAATTTCCGCCTCAGAGGCAATGAAACCAAACTATAAGCTATTTATCTTGCCCTTGTGGTGCGACTTTTTCAGTCTGTCTGTAGGATATTTCAGGACTTACAAATGCCATCAACTTGGAATAGTTAACAATAAACATTATCCACATTGATACATTTTTAAATATCTATGATTTTATCAATCACATAAATCTAAGTCCCATCCTGTTTTTTATATTTCTATGGTCCCATCACTTCCCGTGGACGATACCCACGGGAAGAGGCGACTAAGGGACTCGCCAGAGAATGGGCAGCAGCGTTCTCTGCAAAACTCAACACCATACACTGCGATCGCCAACCCGCCGGCCAAGCGTGGCGGTTTTGGCAAACCCCCCCATCTTGGGAGAGGCCTATGTCCAGTAGTGGACGTCTTTCGGCTGAAATGATGATGATGATGATGATAAATCTAAGTACACAGCAAGTATAATTATTTAAACCCGCGGTAAGCGAAAAATCTTATTCGCTTTATGTTTGTTATAAGGTTAACTGGAAAGTAAACTTTCCAAAAAGGTAAACTTTTACACCATTGTATTTGGCAGACAATTGACTCTCTCTTTCGATTTGGTAGGTTTTTTCAATAGTACCTAGGCGTAGATAACTATACTCGTACTATTGAAAAAACCCACAAAAAACCCAGAAAATTCATTGTCTACGCCCATTCGTCATTAGGTCAGGACACTTGCCAAAATCCATTAAGGTTTTTCCATTCCACAATCGTTTACGCTATAGATACGTATCTGTTAATGCGACGGCCAGACTACCTACATTATACCACCAACAATGATATATATCAAGTAACAATGATGGTAGATAGCGATGATACAATTATTATAGCTTCTTGAATCTGATATATATCGGTATGGCATTTCCTGTTGTTATCATATTAAAACAAAGTTGTATAGTTATCTTTCAGAGTCTGATTTCATTTCAGATACAAATTTTATAATTTGACCATTTTTTATAGAACAAGGCCTGCTACTTCCCAAGATGTAACCATCTCAGAAATATTATAAAATACTACCAAGTTACCACTGAAAAAAACAACCAAGAACTTCGTTCAGTGAAGGCGTTCAAAGCGTTCCCCATTTTTCCGCAATTACAAAGTTTATTTCATAATAAAAGTTGTTCATATCATGAACACTTTCTTGGCTGTAATAGCCAATGAACTTCATCATCATTCAAGCCCCCCCCCCTCAAAAGACCGAGATATATATGGTAGTCTACATCCTAACGAAGTCTTTGAGTCGTCTTTGAAGCAAATTTTATTCGAGCTTTTATTGTGTTGCCAATACTTTGCTAAAACCTTTCCTCAGCCGGGTCAAGCCAGCCCCTACCCCCAATTCTGGATCCGCCGCTGCCTCCTCCTGTGCTGCATGTATCTATTTTCTACAAAGTATGAGCAAGAGCCTTCAACATGTGTATGGTTGATTTCTCTCTCCAGGTGGGAGTTGCATCATTCGTCAGTGCTGACGGCTGCAATGACGACCAACCCTCAGTCTTCACCAGGGTGCAACGATACCTCGACTGGATTAGCGAAATCACAGGCGTGGAAATCATCTAAAAGATTTGTTGTGTCTTTTATGTTTTACAAATAAAGTACTTACCTAATCCACATGTATTTTCCTGTTTTTGTTTTTTTTTAAATGCTCGTTAATCCATATTACCGTATTACCTAATTGGCGATTTACTTTTAAGCCGTATTTCCCCAGATTTGTATTAGTTTACTTACCGTATAAATAAATCCCTCTGATAAGTAGAAATATAGTATACCTACTGCTCAATAAATCATTTAAGCGAGAACCACACTGGTCCTACGTAGGTACGCAACGTATGCAGCGCTTTTGTATCGTATGTTGCGTTGCATACGATAAGCGTGTTTCTATTGCATAGTTTTTCATATAAAATCAAGAGTCCGATATTATAATGCGTCGCATACGTTGCCCGTGGGGCCCGTAGATATATAAATAAACAAACAGTTTTTTTTTATATTGCTATGGTGGGACCAGTTTGTCTCCAGCTCGTCTGCTTTGCATCCAGTAATGCAGAAGTCGATTCAGTCAATCTTCATTTTGAGAGGTAGGTATACCTCTTAGGCACTGGGCGCATGCGCTAGGGCTAATCTGTCATCATCTGCCTAGCCTTTTCCCAACTACATTGGGGTCGGCTTCCAGTCAAACCGGATTCAGCTGAATACCAGTGTTTTACGTGGAGCGGCTGCCTACCAGACAACACGGTACTTCTTGGCAAGTCGAGTCAGATTTACTGGCTTCTGACAATCCGTAACGACTGCCAAAGTTCTACAAATGACAGCTGGGAGAGGAAAATCGGTATGTTAAGATGGTCACCCATCCACAGACCAACCTTGGCAAGCGTTGCTTAATCTTGGAGATCGATCTGTGCGGCTGTTATTCTTTAGCCACGAGCTCCTCGCACTAGAGCTAATCTGTACCGGCGGGGAATTGAGGCCTGGCAAGTCTTGTTCTTAGAATAAACTGAACCGATTTTATTAAACTTTGATACGCATCTGCCACGTAGCTAGGTCTAAGTAGTAAAAGAAGAAACCAAGAACTAGCTAGCAGTATATAGAATTAGTAGTGGAGGGGAAGGCACTCGTTGTTGATGGTAGGTAACCCTATTTTACCCTATCCACTGACCAATGACCCTATACCCACCTAGTACCCTATCCTATGTTGTTAGTTAGCTTGTGGTATTTGATCAGTCAGCCTTGCTGTTTGTTATTTTTTTTTTTACTATTGATAGGCAAGCGATGATGTGGTCGAAGATGGAGCAGGCTTGCCTAGAAGTAACCTATTCACTCTTGACTGAAAGACTACGACGAGCCACAATCAATTCGTTTTAGATCAATTAACGATTATCTAAAAGTCGCAAGACATTGATTACAGTTGCTATCTTTTTTGTGACAAGAGCTTAAAAGATTATGCCGCAATCAGATTCTAGATACTGGTATTTCATGATGTAATTCTTAAGTCCAGGCAACACGTGGCTCAATAAGTCTCTGGTCCTACACAGATGGCTCCACTGTTGACAAACCCAATTGATTTCTGGATAGTACTGGCCTTCAAACGATACGCGACCAAATAACAAGTGGTCATTTCATAGTGGTAGTTGTATGGAACTGGGCCCAGCGTTTAGATCATCTTACCATGAAGACGCAATCAACCATTATCATCATCATCTTCCTGCCCTTATTCCGTGCGATGCGCCACCGGCACATGGTGGACATCCCACACACACGCACAAAACGTTTTGGGAACACATTCATAATACGTACAGCTAAGGAGTGGAATTCCCTGCCGGAGTCTGTCTTTCCTGATAGCTACAACCTGGGAGTCTTTACGTCAAGAGTGATTAGGTTACTTCTAGGCAAGCGTGCTCCATATTCAACCACAACATCGCTTACCATCAGATGAGATAGTGGTCAACCGCGTGCCTATCAATAGTAAAAAAAAAAATGTTTTTTGGGGTCGGCGCAACATGTTTTATTATTCCATTGTTTTATCAGTCGTCACTCTATCATTAACTCCCTTTTCTTACATTTCGCTCCTCACACAATCCATCCATCTTTTCTTTGGCCTTCCTCTCCCTCTTCCTCCATCCACATTTATGTTCATAACTCTTCTATGTATTTTATCCCTCCTCTTCACATGACCATACCAAGACAAGCGATTCCTTTTTAACTTTTCCGTCACTGGCGCCACTTTTAAAGTACCTCTAATGTACTCATTTCTCACTTTACCCATTCTCGTTACTCCACACATCCATCTCAACATTCTCATCTCCGCTACATCCAATCTTTTTTTTTTTACAAGTCTTATCACGGACTTATAGATTTTCCTTTTCAACTTGAGGGGCATCCGAGGGTCAAAAGTTGTTTCAGTGACCTGTCGCCATTTCATCCATCCTGAGTTGATGTTACGTCGTACCATCGTTACGTCTCGGTCTATATCGCCATCTCCCTGGACAAGCGACCCGGAGCGACCCGGTCGGAGCAAATCGGTATAGGCGTTCCGATGAGAGCTATAGGTATCGGACTGGATAGACCGCCGAAATCGCAGAACAGGTACTCTGTTTTGTTTCAGCTCAATTTCAGGCCAACACTCTCCAGTCTTTGCCACCATGTCTCCAATTCGCTCTGGACCTCTAAGCCGCTTTCGGCAACCAGCACAATGTCATCAGCAAACAGCATGCACCAGGGAGCCTCTTCCTGAATTTCCGACGTCAGAGCGTCCATTATCATCATTAAGAGATAAGGGATGAGAGCTGACCCCTGGTGCAAACCGACTGCCACACTGAAGCTATAGTGGTGCCCACTGCAGACCGGACTTGAGTACTGCTTCGACTGTATATCGCTGGGATCAACTGCACATACTTCCCAGGCACACCTTTCTCCTTAAAGGCCCACCACAAAACCTCACTAGGCACCCGGTCATATGCCTTTTCGAGGTCAACAAATACCATAATTATGCAGGTTTTACAGCTTTATATTTCTCGCACAGCTGGTGGATAGCGAAAATGGCATCCGTTGTACCCCGACCAGGCATAAAACCGAACTGGTTCTTTGAGATTTCACTCTCTTCTCCTAACCGCCTTTCAATAACTTTTTCCCAGACTTTCATACTATATGTGGCATTAGCTTTATTCCTCTATAGTTGTTGCACTTTGTTCTTGAAGATGGGCACCAACGAACTGTTGCACCATTCATCAGGTATGGCTTCTTCCAGCAACAACTTATTGAAGAATAAAGTTAACCACGTCCATCCATCTACTCTTAATGACTTCCACACTTCAATTCCGTCTGGACCAATTGCCTTACCTTTCTTCATTCCATTCATTGCTATTCTCACTTCATCCACACTGACCATTCTCACTATCCCCTCATTCACTGGTTTATTCTCTAAAACACCACTCCAGTTATTTTCCTCATTTATCAGTGTTTCAAAATAGCCCTTCCAGCTATCCTTAATCTTTTCATGCTCCGATAGAAGCATTCCAGCTTCATCCTTTACACGTCTTATCCGACTAACATCCTTCGCCTTCCTCTCTCTGGCTCTAGCAAGCCGGTACAAGTCTTTTTGGCCACCTGGTCTTGCTATTGCTACGGCTTTATTAGCTTTTTTCTTTAAAGCATCATACTCACTCTTTTTTTCAGCTTTCAAACCAACGCTTTCCAATCCCACATTCTGCCATTCCTTGAATTTCTTCTTTTCTTCTTTTAACACTTTCTGCATTTCTGACGACCACCACCATGTATTCCTCTCTATTGTAGGTACCTCTTCCTTTTGTCTCTCCCAAAATATCCTTCGCTGCTTGCCTTATACATCTAGCTATCTCATTCCAGCTTTCATTTACACTTCGATCTTTCATGTCTGCCATTTTGTCTACCACTTGCTCTCTAAATTCTTTCGCGCAATCATTCTTCTTTAGCATATGCCATTTTATTTTTGGGGGAGGAGGCTCTTTGCTTTTCTTAAACTGTGTTTTTGTCGCCAATACCAGGAGTCTGTGTTGTGAGACCAAGTCTTCTCCTGGCAGCACTTTGCGTTCTTTGACTTGCTTTATCTTATTGCGCCTAACAAGAAAATAGTCTATTTGGGTCTTGTGGTTACCACTTTTGTATCTGACAAGGTGTTCGTCTCTTTTCTGGAACCAAGTGTTGGCTACTGCCAGGTCAAATGCAGTAGCGGATTGCAGCAGCGTCTCTCCCTCGTTATTGGAACTTACAAAACCCCATCCCCCATGTACTCTTTCATAATAATTTTTCGTTCTATCTACATGCCCATTACCATTAAAATTACCTCCAACTATCAATTCCGGGGATGGTCATTATAATCTTATCAAAATCCTCCCAAAACTTCTCTTTTACCCTTTTATCACGTCCTACCTGCGGGGCATAAACACTAACTACACTCAGCATCACACTGTCCATCATAACTCTCACAACTATCAATCTATCATTAATCCTTTTTACCTCCATCACGCTTTCTTTCAATTTATTATTTAACATTATTCCCACGACTTTTCTTTTACCGTCACTTCCACAATAGAAAAACTTGTATCCTTCACCAATTTCCCTCACCTTTGTTCCCTTCCACTTAGTTTCCTGCAAACACGCTATATTTATTTGTCTACTTTTTAATACGTCTGCTAACTCTCTGGCCCTTCCAGTCATAGTCCCAAGATTCCAACTTGTCCTCAATCTCGCTTCTCGAGCTAGCTTCTTACGTTGCCCCCGCCCGGGGTGGTGCAACAACCCTTGTCCATTTCCCACAGGGGCCGAGTGCTGCCCCTGCGCGTCGCCTGTGGGGTACGCCCTAACCCTATCGCACATTCCATTTAAAACTACCATGTTGCCTGGTAGTTTGGCAATTTTTTTGTTACAGTCGGCCGCCAGCCTTATACCAACCCAATCAACCACAGCATTTAATTCGAAGGTAACATGTTACTAACCAATTGAATGGAAAAGTTGCCGCAGTTTCAAAGCAATTATTATTCCTTTATTTCAGGCAACGCTGGCCCATACAAATACTAATATATTATAAGCGCTAAGTCTAAGTCTTGGGTCAAGTCTGCCTCATTGATCCCAATCACTGCTACTCCTGAGAGCCAGAGTCAACAGTGACGACTACCAAAAAAAACGCCGAGTCAATGAAGCTCGACGAGTCCCGGAGAAATAATTCAACTGTCTTGGATCCTGAAATCTTTGTCTGCAACGGAATTATTTAAAAATGAACAGCCATTTCCTCCTTCTACTATAATATAGTACTATTCACTCTACTTACATCATATCATGCAACAATTGACATGAAATAAATAAAGCCTGTTGTTTCCGAGCCACTACTGGCACTTTGGAAACCTTATAAAGATGCTCCAGGGAAAGAAACTTGACTCGAATGAAGGCTGATGAAGAATACGTTCGATTCCGGTCACTTCTTATCGTATCCAGTAGGTAGCCAAAAGGTACAGGATCTACCGGGTTCCTGGATCTGACGGCCCGGATTCTTAGATGGAATTGCGAAAATGGAAGGAGTGGAAGAAGGCTTTGCCTAGCAGAGTGCAGATGGACGAAACAAGCATAATAAATAAAATAATAAATAAAGATAATGTCAGCGGGTATCATGAGATTTTACTCTGCGATAATGATAAAAATAACAATCACGGAGGTAATAAATCGAATCGGTTTTGTTAAGTAAAAAACGTGTTTTTTGTCATCCATCAACGACATTAATTGATGGATTATAGATAGATACATTTGTAGTGTTTGGATTATTATTTGATAAACGAACTTCATTGTACGCTCTAGAAATAACGTTAAACGTAGGTACCTATTTATATGTTCTGGCTGACATAAATAGGTTCCATTGGCATCCCATCCGGTTATACGCACAGCCGAAACCACTGGGACTGGGAACATGAAATTTTGCACAAGGCACTTGTCTCACCGCCGCCGGCGAGGAAGCTATCGACTGAAAGGGAAAAAAAGTAATAGAACACGCGTGAGTAAAAGAGATACATACATTCATAGCTGATAGCTGGCTGTTCACACTGCCGGTGAGCGGCTCTTACATCTAGTTGATCGCCGCGACTAGAGCGATCAAAGATTCTACTCGCTCAGCGACACCCACTCGGCGATGCTCGCTTGGCGGTCAGAGTTCACCAAACAGCGGAGTGCGAGCCGGAGCGAGTATTGTGAGTAAAGCCCGTCGCACAAAAGCACTCGCTGAAAGCCGAGCATCAAAACTATCGAAACTTTTCACTCGCTGCTCGCTGCTCACCAACCAGTGTTGCCGATTTTGGCGGGACGTCCCGATTTTTCTGTATCGGGCGGGATGTCCCGCGCGGGACAGACTCAGTCCCGCTTTTCGGGGATAAGTCGAACGTGCTTGCAGCGTGCTGAGGAAACGCGGCAGGGGTCTCAGACAAGTGCGGCCGGGCCGCCCCATCGGTGTGAACGACCGCGACACTTCTCTGTAACTCTTTTCTTATTCCTAGTTGTTCTATTCTGCGAAAACGACCGATTACGTACGACGGAATAACGAAAACCTATTGCAATTGTTTTAGTGGTTGGAAAGCAGTGAGCAAGTGACATGTAAACGTTATTTATTTAAAACTCAAATACAAAGATAATATTTAAAAACTTCTGATTGTATACGTTTTTTTACTATTTCCACTAAAAAAATAAATAAAAACAAATCCCACTTTTTTCATTCAAAAAGTTACAAGATCACGACACGCCAAAAAAAAAAATCTGGCAACGCTGTTACCAACTTGTTTCGTGTTTGAGGCTTTACTCGCTACTCGCTGATCCCCGCTGGTGAGACAAGTGCCTTAGGCTGCCTTTTATGGCTAGCTGAGCACAACGAAAGGATTAATAGAAATTCAACTTTTAAAGGGGGAAAGGGGGAAACTCGTTTGTACTAAATCTGTGCAGATGAAGTCGCGAGGACGTGCAAAATAACTGAAATCTTAGCCTTGCCATGTTAATGACCGCTGACAGACCGATGGACGGACGGACGAACGGATGGACGAACGGACAGCAGAGATTATTTATTTATTTTTTATTTTTATTTATTTAAACACTTTCAGCACAAAAATGTACAGAGGCGGACTTAATGCCAAAGGCATTCTCTACCAGTCAACCTTTGGGTAATGCAGAGAATAGTCGTAGGTGCAATAAAGAAAATTTAAAGCGATTCAAATACAATAATGAACAATATACAAATATAAACCATACATACAATACAAATATATAATAAATATACAAATCAACAAGAGAAATATACAAACGAAATACTAAAACAATTAAGGCAAATAAGTTAACGGGAAACATTAGCGCTGTGATGATACAACTGCCAACCTCTTACGAATGTGTTCACGAACCTTAACTTTGAAGGATAATCGGTTGGTGGCCATCCTGATCTCTTGGGGGAGCGCATTCCAAAGAGAAATAGACTGAACGAAGAAAGAAGAGTGCATAAAGTCAGTACGGTGAGAGGGACATTGAAGGAGACGGTTGTTTGACGAGCGCAGATTTAAATTGTGGTTGGCGCAAATGTATTGAAAGTGAGGGGCTAGATAACTGGGAGAGTTGGGAGAGACAAGAAATGAAAACAAGGTAGTTAGAGCCCTTAGCTCTCTGCGCTCGCGTATAGGCAACCACTTTAAGAGCAATCGATACGCAGAGACATGATCATATTTACGCAGATTGAAAACAAATCGAATGCAGTAATTCAGAAGACGGTCAAGTTTGTTGAGGAGATCTGCATTCAGGTCATAGTAGCACACATCGCCATAATCGATGATAGGAAAAATTAGGGTCTGCACAAGCATTATCTTGGTGTTTGACGGTAAAAAGTTTTTTAAACGATACAGGGCCCGCAACGTTCCCGTAACCTTCTGGCTGACACTAGCGACTTGAGTACGCCAGTTTAAGGTACTATCAATACGCAAACCTAGATCCTTCACGTCAGTGCTAAATGGGACAATCGTACTGTTGAACAGGACATTTGGCAAAGCTGTTTCATCCACTTTAGCGATGCTTCGAGAACTCCCAATGATGATCGCCTGACACTTATCAGGGTTTACAGCTACACCAAATCTATCTGACCATGTTTTTATGGCTATCAAGTCTCTGTTTAATTTGTTGATAGCGTCCGGTAGTTCATCGACCCTCACTTGACAGTACAACTGCAGGTCATCTGCATATAGATGATACGCACATTGAAGTTCAGAAATTATTAGATTAATAAAAATAGAAAACAGAAGCGGAGAAAGAATGCCACCTTGAGGAACGCCAGTTTCCAAATCACGCCAGCAAGATGAGGAATCCCCAACGCGAACCGACTGCTGACGTCCCTGAAGATAAGAGGTGAACCACTCCAGTGCTTCGGGAGAGACCATAACATAGGAGAGAATGGCTAAAAGGATGTCATGACTGACGGTATTGAAGGCATTTGAGAAATCTACCAATACTAGTACAGTGACCTTGGTGTCTTCCAGTCCTGCCCTTATATCGCCAGTCACTTTAAGGAGAGCGGAAACAGTACTGTGCCCGGGCCTGAACCCAGATTGTAGAGGGCTAATTAGGGAGTTACAATGCACAAAGTGCGAGAGCTGTTTGTGTACACAGGCCTCGAGCACTTTGGATAAGAACGGAAGTATAGAAATTGGGCGGAAGTGGGTTGGAAGAGTGGGATTGGAAACTTTCGGTAGAGGACGAACGTAGGCTTTACGCCATAAGGACGGGAAAACTCCAGAGAAAAGGGAAAAATTGACAATGTGGGTGATGGCAGGTAAGAGGTGATCTAGAATGGTAATGATCATGCCACGAGTGACATTATCACAGCCCACCGCTTTTGACTTTATGGACAGAATGATTTTTCTGATCTCTCCCGACTCAACTGGAACGAAACGAAAAGAATTAATTTGAGGACGCGTTAGACCAGAGATTAGAGACAGAGTAAGTTGTTTGGCTAGATGATCCATAGTAGGTACAGTAGAGAAATGACAGTTAAGATCGTTTAAGTCAATAACATTTGGAAGGTCTAAATGTCGCGTTTTGCCGATACCAAGAGTTCCTAGGAATTTCCAGATATCAGCAGAAGAAGAAGAAGAAATATTTTCGAGAATATAGCGGCGTTTAGCGTTGCGTATCATCTGGTTGCATCTATTCCTTGTAGTCTTATATAATGTCCAGTTCTCGTCAGTACGTTCCCTCTTATGTTTACGGAACGCACGGTCCCTGCGACGCATGGCCATCCGTATTCCTCTCGTCATCCAGGGTGCAGGAGGACGTTTCAGTTTTACTTTTTTGATGGGAGCGAGGTTGTCGTAAAGGTGGATCACAATATCATTGAAGATCGCAACCTTATCATCAACTGAAGTGGCCTCAGTCATAAGCCCCCAGTCGACAACAGACGCATCCTTCTCGAGTTTCTCAACGTCCATCCTCGCGAAACAACGCCTGTACAGAACCCTGGGTTGTGGTTTGGGTGGTTTAAGGATATAGGAAATGAAAATCATGTCATGATGAGAGAAGCCAGGAGCGTCATGTTGACCATGGGAGGACACGAGGGAAGGATTCGAGGTGAGGATAAGGTCGAGCCAGGTGTCATCACTCACCGTGTTGTGATGAGTGGGTTGAAGTGGTAACACGTGGAGACTAGCTGACTCAATAATATTAAGTAGTTTACGGGATCGAGGGGAATTTGGATTAAGGAGGTTTGTGTTAAAATCACCCATAACTATGTGATGTGCATACTCAGAACCCAAAGATTCAAGAACTGACTCGAATTCAGTGAAATAATCGGCAGTGGGGGGACAGTAGACAACACCAATAACGGTTTTGGCACCTTTGACGCAAACTTCAAGGAATATATACTCGGCAGAGGCAGAATAGTTCGAAGAAGAAGAAGCAAGTATCTTGTAAGGAAAATCACTGCGAAGGTATATGGCCACACCGCCACCACCCTTACCGATCCGATCATTACGAATGAGAACGAAACCAGTAAGAGGGTATGTAGTTGACAGAAGGTGCGGCTTGAGCCAAGTTTCGGAGATCAAGATGGCGTGAACGTTACAGTTGTTAAAAGCATTGTACAGTTCACTATAATGACTGGCTACGCTTTGAGCGTTGATGTGACACACATTCAGCAACCGACTAGACTCATCATTAAAGTTATGTAGCAAAAAGTCACCAAGGTTGTCGTCGAAAGAACAAAAGCTTTGATCGCTTGAAGAGGCAGTCGAATCATTAGCAGAAAAATAAGACTCATTGTCTGACATAAATAGATGAGATTAATATAATATAACTGTATAAAATATTTATAATACATATATGAAAAGAACTAATAGGGCAACTCGTGCTACTCTGCACCACCCGCCAGCCAATACTGATAACTTGAACAAAAAATAAAAATAACAAAGACAAACGTGAAACTCAGCACTATCACACTAAAACACAATTATTTGAAACCAAAAGAAATAAACCAAAATGATTCTTCCCATACACAAAAGAAAAAAATTAAATATATTATTAAGCAAAACAAATCAAAACCTCTTTCTTAAGGTGAATGCTCCAGGGCAGCTTAGTATAGGAGATTAGTATAGGAGGAATAGGTTTCCGTTGGTTACCCTTCGGGTATCCCTCTAAAAAACAACCGCTCCGCCCAGAGCTCCGGATAAGGTGATTTCTATCTACAAAAAAGAGTAGTTGTTCCCATAGGAAATTAGCAGTAGGGTATTTTAGCTCCTGATAGTTGGAGAAAAATTATATTGTATTGCGCTTTACAGACTCATAGTATGATCTGCTCCATTTATCTTTTGTGTGGTCTATAGGAGTGAGGCGTATTTATCGAAACAGTTAAAAAAAAACAAGTATTTCAAAGTAATAACATGAAACAGGTATCTCAGAACCGAAATAACAGCTCCTACCTGTTTCGCCTGTTCCACAAACAACCGTAGTAGCCGTAACTTCGAGAGATACAAACGAAACGACCTGGAACAGTTTCAAATGAAACATGATCCTTTCTCTTCTGACTTATTATTATAGGAAGAGACAACATCTGTTCTTTGGAACAAGCTCTTTGCTCTTCTAGTTCATTGTAATAGAAAGAGATAGAACCTGTTCCCTGCCTGTCACTGTTCCTGACCTTTTCGGATAAGCATAAAAATAATGAACTTTTAACAAAACATCGAAAAAAATAAAATATTATGTTACTTTAATTTTAAAATATCTCTTGTGAAAATAATAATTAATAAAAACAACCTTTAAATACACTGAAGGGTGGTTTTTATTTCAGTAGTATGTACTGAATGAAAGTTGGTACTATTTCTGAATCTGTTGTTGTTGAGTCTTTAGTTCCAGTGGAACAGGCTGTTATTTCGGAACTGTTTTCTTCTTGGAACTGAAACAGGTGAAACAGGTTTCTAATTTAATCTGTTCCAACCCACCTCTAGTGGTCTATTGAAAAAAATATCCTATCAACTTTTGGTTCCTGAGCCTAGTCACAGATATCTCATCAGCTATTGATAGCTTTTTATCGCTTCGCACTGATTCACACTACACTATCGATAACTTGATATTGATAATATGGTAGGTGCGAGATAAATGTGTAATAAAGGTCATTGACCTACACATATTGACTGACTTTATTTATATCAAAACCAGAAATAAAGACTCAGCTGTCCTGTATCGATTTCTGTTGCAATCCTTTACGTTCTCTAGTAATGGTAAATGGTTCATAATTTATTGTTCGGGAATCTATGAAGGGTTATTAGGAAAAGGTACCTACACTGTACTTTATTTCAAGTTTATCTGGCGCCTATCATAGATATTATCGAACCGAAAGATGATAAATAATCATTTAATAAATGATAAGTACATACGTACTTATCATTACAAAATTAAACACGTGCTTAGCGTGAATCATCCACAGATACGCATTTCCTATCGTCCATTGGCTGATTATATAACCATTTGTCATTTTGTAGCATCCGCACGGGTCGATTTTGTTGCGGAATAGAGTCACCGCGGCCCTGGAACGCAAAGGACATTAGGAGGAACACGGATAGGTAGTACGAGTACGAGTATATTAGTCAGTACGAGCCTGACACTCCCTTCCGCTCCGCCCAGAGTGATCATTTGATGATTTCCCATCCTTAAAAAATAAAAGAAAAACAAAACGGGACGATATTCAAGCAACATCTCATCTTACATAACATACTCTCTTTCTTCCGTCGGTCCCTCACTGCAAATAAGGAAGCTAGTCCATCCGTCCGTCTGTCTCTCAGCGGGCTGTATCTCAAGAACCGTAATGTAGACACTTGATTTTCACAGGGTGTGTATTTCTGTCACCGCTATAACAACAAATAATAAAAATAAAATTACAAAGTAAAGGGGGCTAGAGCTCCCATACAACAAACGTATTAACCAAAGTTTTTATTATTCAGCTATCTATAATTTTAATTGTTTCCTGTCACACTAAAACCAATCCCCAAAACTGATAGTGGTTTTTATGAATCAAAGTTTTCCTTGGAATGTTATATAGAGTTTTATTAATTTTCTGAAAGTGTTATTCACCGCAGCTATTAATTATGTTTATAGACAAACATAATTAATAAATGTCATTAAAATTGATTTTTGATTTTAAATAAAACGACAAATAGGAATGAATTGTTGTGCTCCAGACCTCTCAGCAGAGACTAGGTATATTGACGTGGGAGTTATTATAGCGCACATAACAAGTGTTTCTGCAAACACAGGAGCACTCTTCTCGTCCCTCATTTTCATAACCCGATGGAACGACTATCTGACACGTCCGGAGTTTAAAGTGGATGCTCCAGGGTAGCCCGCGAAATTCAAATATTTTTATGTTTTTTGCAATTTGCTGGTCAGTGATTATTTCATGAAATAATCATTCTGTCGATTTTCATGAACTTAGAGGGCTATATTGATGATTAAAATGGTTATAATTCTTTAGATAAATACGCGTTACGGTCGCGAATCGTATTTGGTCCACATACAGCTTCACACTGACCGGCAAATTGCAAAGACATAAAAATATTTGAATTTCGCGGGCTTCCCTGGCGCATTCACCTTAAGCTAAGCAGGTGCAGGATCAAATGAGAAATTCCTAAGTTCCGCAAAATCTTATTAGGTTATTACCTACACTTTGAATTTATTTTTAGGTTAGTACATATAGATATGAATTGGGTTTTCTCAATTCAAATGAACGAACAGACTAGCAACATGAAATTAAGTCGCTGAATGCGGTCGGCAGGTGAAGACAGGCTAAATAAAGAAACCGGCCAAATGCGAGTCGGAATCGCGCATGAAGGGTTCCGTAACATTATACAAGATTTATTACTGTGTACTTTTTAAATACTTTTGTCAATTAATTTTTATTATTTAATGTTATAGCGGCAACAGAAATACACATTCTGTAAAAATTTCAACTGTGTACCAGGTAGGTAATAAATATAGGTGTATTGTTTTTTTTTTCTCAAAATTAACCGGTTCGACTCCTGTCTAGGAATATCAGTTTTTCAAAAACTCAATGATGCAGTTTATGTTCTTATTAAAATGTGGTCGAGACTCCTTGCATTTACCAACAAAAAAATGATTTATTTTAAATTCGCGCGCTACATTGAAATAGCTTGAAATATAATAATGAGAGCTTGAAACAAACGAAACATGTTTAGCGATAACATTTTTAAATAATTTGTATTCATTTGTTCTATGAAACCGCAAAAAACTCGTTGGCAATCATTTCGTTGATTCGCTACGAAAGGTCCGTAATCCGTAACCAACGGAGGGGCCGTTGCTACGGATATTTCAGCGACAATAACGGCCAAAGTCTTCAGCACTTCGCTCAAAAGTACTAGGCTGCCAGAAACACGAAGGGGCTACGATTTCACTAAGCATGGAAAACCGGGAAAAGCTGCACGCTTACATAGACACAGTTCACCCCTCACTCCTCACTATACGCTTACACCAATCTTAAAGGGTGGACTATCAAACAAATGGGACAGAGAGATCAGTATGACTTGTGATCGAGCGAGACCGAAAGCAAATCAGCAGCTACGTATAACGAGGCGAGTCGTTTGATTACGTGTCAAGTGTTAGTTGTTTTGCTGCTGTGTTTGTGAGGGCGGCAAACACAGGTGGTCACCATCTATATTCTCTCACCTCACACTTTAGAGTATTTTCTTGAAAAAAACTCTGAAAAAATATTGGTCGCGTATTTTTTCTATTTTCTCGTCAACAAAAAATGAAGACGATACAGTACTCTGCAATTTTTCGTGTCGTCACGCCTTGGTACACTTTTATCAACAAGTGACGTCACCAGCCCCCACTCTTACTCTCTTTAATTTCTCACCTTAATTTCGGATGTCGATGTTTTTGGTTTTGTTTCTTTGTTTTTAACACCGACTTCCGAAATTAAGGTTATTTTATAAATTGTAGTGTTTTTATTTCTAAAAACATTGGACATGTATTTTTTGCCTTGTTCTTGTTAAATCTTTCAAGAGAGGGGGCTAGTGACGTCACGTGTTTTGTTTGGAAGCCAGTTTTTTATTTTTCACTTTTAAGTGGTGAGTCTATGACGACGACGACGTCTTCGTCTACGCAGAAATTGAAATAAGTGCTCATAAAATAAAAACTACTGAGCCAAACTGAATCAAATTTTGACGGACCCAAATAGCAAGCATACCGCATCGAACTAAAAACTAATCACAGAAATCAGATCAGAAAACTCGGAGTAATTGGCGTATACACATAAAAGAAAAAAAAACATACGCACCGAATTGAGAACCTCCTTTTTTGGAAGTCGGTTAAATATAATCAACCGTCTTCGTGAGTCAATTATAATAAACATCTGTAAGAAGTGCTTGTGTCTCTGAAAATGTGTTCATGACTGCAAATAAAACCAAATAACAGTACGGTAAGGTGTTAATAAAGCCGCAAAAATTGTTAAAATGGCGCCAGATTAACAACAGAAAAAATAATTAATTTAAGATATTATTTAACCATTTCATAAAAAAATATGACTGATTTTTAATATTGAACACATTGAACTGTAAATATTTTTACAGGAAAATGATTCAGCGTTCTGAAAACGTTTGTCATCAAGTGGACGTAGCTCGTAGACACGTAGCACGTAGAAGCGTAGCGCGTGTAGAAGCGAAGCTCGTAGCGCCGTAGCCGCGTAGCAGTCTTCAGCTGCCTTCCGATTTTCGTAGCCAAAGAATTCAGCACTTCGGTCTTACCAAGAAAGCAGAAGATTCAAAGGACCGTAGTACATTTTCCGAACGGCATCCCATACAGTTTCACAGTGACGTCACCAATGACGTCATACTTGCGCGAGTTTTCAGCATTCCCGTAAAAAGTACTAGGATTGCATAAATTACAAGGACGTGCAGAATACGTTTTCACAAAATTTCCCGCGTGTGTGAATTGAGGGGCGGAAAAGTAAGGGTGAGGGTAGTGTTTCGCTGTTTCATTTTAATGGGCGACGGATATGTTGTTGGAGAGTGACGGAATAGCACACTTGTGTTTATGCGGAAGAGCACACATTTGTGTAAAACAGTGTGGAAAAGGAATGGAGCGATAGGGTGCAATTGTCATTCAGGTGAGACGGAAAAACCTCTACGTGTTCACAACAAAAAGCAAAAGGTTCCGAATGAGTCAAATTTTCTTAACCTATTAATAACTTCTTTTAAAGGTGTACCTGTTATCTATGAATTAAAAACTATGTAGTAGTATTTCAGTACTTTTGGAAAAAAGGTAGGGAATGATCAACTTTCATTTATATTCTTAAATAATTGTAATACTAAAAATTGTAATGTTGTACTAATATTATAAATGCGAAAGTTTGGAGGTTTGTTACTCAATCACGTCAAAACGGCTGAATGCATCTTGTTCAAATTGGATGGCACAGAGGTAGATTATAATCTGGAATAACACATAAGACATTTTATACTGAGAGTATATTGCCTTGGGATAATTTCTGACATACACACGGGCGGAGCCACGGGCGGCAGCTAGTGAAATTAATATTTGACACCCTCATAACATTTTAAACGCTTATTTTACAATAATTATATTATTTGTCCGCCAAAACATTAAACTTTGGCAAAACTTATACGATATAAACTCTACTTCTACTTTTCTTCCCGAAAAAAGTCACAGGAAAAGCTAGTATAGTAAACATTATTAGCATTTGTAGCATCGCCATCGTCGTAGCGTGACGTACACACAGTGACGTAACCGTTCGGAAACCTTCAGGAGTCTGAGCCAAGTTACTAGGGCAAGATAAAGTGATAGAGGTGCGACTGTTATGATTATGAAGCTTTGATATTTCAAATTCAGCGTTATGTATAGAGCGCATGTGCTTAACATTTTGCGTAGAAATATGTATATGTGATGTATTTCTTACCGACGACTTTGTTTGGTTTGCCTTTTTTTGCGACTCGTCTTACGTGAAACAATTAATAAAAGAATTTTATCTAGAAATTTTCTTTATTTAGCGTTTTTTTGAAAGTGTGAGATGTAAAGTTTGGTAAAAGCTAGCTTTTGCCTGTGATTTTTGAGCAATTTACAGTTTAAGGTATTTGTAGCATCGCCATCGTGACGCGTGACGTACACACAATGACGTAACCGTTCAGAAACCTTCAGGAGTCCGAGCCACGTTGCCAGGGTAACATAAAGTGATGGAGGTGCGACTTTTACGATTGAAGCCTATTTATAATATATACAGTATAATGACAAGACATTCGTAGCACCGCCATCGTCGAAGCGTGACGTACATGCAATGACGTCACCGTTCAGAAATCTTCAGGAATCCGAGCCAAGTTACTAGGGCAACATAAAGTGATGGAGGTGCGAATGTTATTATAATTTCTGAAATTTATGAAACTGATGTACTCAAACATTTTGCTTAGTTTATGTTGTGATGTATTTTCTACCAACGGTTTTTTTTTCGTAAGCTTTTTTGTGCGTCGTATTTTACTCGCATAAAACGCTTAGAAATATGTAATTCGTCTGCCAATGAATCAGCTCATATATTTATTTAGAACACTAATTAATTTACAAATACTTAACTAACATACACTAATTAACACGAAATTATGTACAAACGCGTATAAAAACATAATAAATCATTGGGCATCAAAAAAATGCAATACACGTTGATAAAACTTATATTTATATAAAGACTATGAAGGGGTAAAAAAAAGTTCTTTGTTAGTTATTAATTATGTGTGTAAAATGTATGAGTACTGATCCGATTACAAAAAAATATAAATTACTTATAAAAAAAATATATATAAGCAATAAAATATATTTTTCGTGTCCCGTAAACTACTTTTCATCCTGAAAAAGTGCACGATTCTATTAGGATAAACTGCGGGACCAAAGCCACGGAAAAAGCGAGAAAACAATATTTCAGCAATTTACAGTATAATGACAAGACATTCGTAGCACCGCCATCGTCGAAGTGTGACGTACATGCAATGACGTAACCGTTCAGAAAGTTTCAGGAATCCGAGCCAAGTTACTAGGGCTACATAAAGTGATGGAGGAGCGCATGATGTCTGAAATTCAGTGCTATGTCTCGAGCACATATACTCAACATTTTGCATAAAAAAGACGTACGCAACGTATGCCACGCCGGACTCTTGATTTCATATGAAAAAAACTATGCAGTAGAAACACTTATTATATGCAACGCAACATACGATACGATACAAAAGCGTTGCATACGTTGCGTACGTAGGACCAGTGTGGTTCTCGCTTGTATGAGAAATATGTGATCTATATTTTTACCAATGTTTTTGGGTTTTTAGCTTCTTTGTGCGTCGCGTCGCGGGTCTTGTTTTAGTTTTTAATTACTTGAACGTGTATTCAAGTAATTTGATCAAACAAGTTGGTTCAAAGAGTTTTGTAAACATGGCTGGCATATGTCTGTGGGAAAATACGAGTAAGATCAAAAAACTTTTTTACAAAAAAATATACACGACTTTCAAAAAAGCACTACAAAGTATAAAATAACCTTAATTTCGGAAGTCAGTGTTAGAAAACAGATACAAAACCAAAAACACCGACTTCCAAAATTAAGGTAATTTCGAAGTCGGTTATATTTTATTTTAAGTTTTTAATTTTTCACTTTTAAGTGTATTTGGACGACGTCTTCATCTACGCAGAAATTGAAATAAGCAAAAATGCTCATAAAATAAAAAAAAACTACTGAATCAAACTAGATCAAATTTATACGGGACCAAATGGCAAGTATCATCGAAGCACAAAATAATCACATAAATCAGTTGAGAAACTTCGGAGTAATCTGTGTACATACATAAAACAAACAAAAAAAAAACAAAAAAAACATTATACCCGCCCAATTGAGAACCTCCTCCTTTTTTGGAAGTCGGTTAAAAATCAGTCAAATAGCATGAATAATATGAATTTCGTAGTTCTATTTAATCAAATAGTGTGAACTAGCCTGTTTGATCAAATTACTTGAACTTTTTTTATGTGAAAGAAGAATGAAAGAAAATGCTTTGCCCAGCCTATCTCTGAAACTGTGATATGTTGCCTATGATTCTAGTACATTGATAACATTGATATATCGATATAACTATCGCCACACAATACCTATACTTAAAAAGTGCGAGTATACGCACGCACCGAGGTTTCTGTCCGAGTCTTCATTTTTTTCGAATAGGTACGCGTTATCTACGAAAGTGTATTATTTATGAAAGCACTCTCATTACTATGACAAAAATATAGCAAGTAAACATTGAATTGAAGATCAAACTTAACTTTGTTGTTGAAAAAAGTTTTCCCATACAACAATTTTCGTCACGCTCAATTTTTCAACCGAAAATATAAGTTTGTAATTGCAAATTGTTGCCGACATGATTCTAAAACCATCCAATTGCAGCTACTAACAAGAGTCTCTGAATTATAATATGATAGACAGATGTACGGAATTGGTGAGAATGATACTTATAGCTTTCTTGTAGTTTTACTACGGAACCCAAATTACTATCCATCTTTTTGTAGCAGTAGAGACTGAATACACACCCCAGCTCAGCAGCAGAACTATATTACTAAAAAACACAGTTATTGAAACCGGTCAAAGTAGGGCTACTTTGACCGGCATCGATAACTGCTTTTTAGGGTTCCGTACCCGAAGGGTAACCAACGGGACCCTATTACTAAGCCTCCGCTGTCCGTCCGTCCGTCTGTCTGACAGCGGGTTGTATCTCAATCTCAAGAACCGTAACAGGTAGAGAGCTGAAATTTACACAGATTTTGCCGCTATAACAACAAATAATAAAAATCAAGGTTTATGGTACGGAACCCTTCGTATGCGAGTCCGACTCGCACTTGACCTGTTTTCCTAGCTGGGCAGCTAGGAGCCGGCCTGGTTGCGGAATTTTCTCGAAACAGTCCCCGAGGGTCTAAATTAAACGGAACGTCTTTACACTACGAACTATTTAATCAGACTGAAGATAGAACAGGCTACGGGTCACTACCTATTCTAATGTTAACTTTACATTTGTTTATAATACGCTGCTACACATAACTACATCTAAGTGTGGCTGGCACGCTGGGTCGCAAAGGATAATAGAAGGAACATGTATGGGTTTTAATCTAAATAATATAAAAATCTTCCGTTACTGACTGTAATATCTGACAGATAACGCACACTTGAAACATGGCATGTAGGTTCCTTAGAGGAGGGGAGTACTAAGATAGGATTTCCCAAAACCCCTACGAGAACGGGAAAAAACAGGATATGCGCATACAAAGTCGCGGGCAAAAGTTAGTCAGTAATAAGAGGCTGACACTCCATTCCACTCCGCCCAGAGCGGATGGAATCATTTGATGGTTTCCCTTCCAAAAATGGGGAGGCCTATGTCTGGCGTCAATGTCTTAAGATGAGTGTAAACATCTCACTGAGTAAATTTAGGTGAAGTGAATATGAAGTGAGCGATACAAACAAGATAGTATGACAGTTCATTTGAGTGCGACACGCACGTTTGGTATGCATACTCCTTTACGCTATACAAAGATTAGATTAACATTCATTTTATTAATAGGTTAGAGAATCAGCATGTCGATCTCAAATGATTAAATTAGATATTAGATTAAAATTCAAAAGGACCTATAAATACCGTTTCATTAACTCGTTTTTTACTTATAGGACTTGATCACTATGCGTGCTTTATTAGTATTTGGTCTATCGTTGCTTGTGTCTGCTTCCGCCTTGGTGGATGTTCAGAATAATTATCATGAAACCATCGGAATTCCCGCCGCGGAGAAAATTTGGGTAACTGAGCAAGACATTTTAGCAAAGAACGCTCATAACAGGATCGTCGGTGGCGAATTAGCTCCTTATGAAAGAAATGCTCACTTTGTAAGTATATCAATATTTCCTTTATTCAATTTACACTTTTATTATAAAAAGTATTAATAGTTTTAGTATATTCATTTTGTGTCTATAGCTTTTGAAAATCTTATTACCTAACTACATACAGGGCGACCCAAGACTTTACCACATGGACAGAAATTGCTTTAAATACTGTAAATAGAAAAATGTACTGAATGAATACTTCATTTTTATTTTAAAAACAATACGAATTGCATCAAATAATTTAATATGTAATTATTCATGGTTTTCCTTTTACTTTAATAATCAATATACTTAGAGGTAACCCAGGGCATGGTCAGATCGGTGAGAATATGTGTAGAACATTCGCAAGCAGAAGTTGTCGCACTAACCTGGGTCGTTCCGCTCCCCTGAATAGAATGACAAACACGTACAACAGGATCTGCTCTAACATCCACTACAACATCTACATCTTCACAGACTCACTAGCCCAATATTGTCGAAAATTGTGAGGTCAGATTGATGATCTGTAGTCCTTTTTTTTTACTGTTCCTACTTTATGTCATTACAATAATTGATTGTGGTTTAGAATATTTCGTCTTTTGTTTTAAAATTTAAAATTAAATAATGCACATTATTTAATTTTAAATTTTGTAATTTTATATTACGTATTTATTAATTTTAATTTAATATTAATTTTTATAATTCTTATTTGTTTTAATCCTATTAGTAGGTATTCCATTTCAATTTTATAATTCAATTATTTAAATTTAAAATTCATTTCTATCAATAAAATTTATCTTTATATTTTACAATAGTTTCTCAATTTGTTAATGTTATTCTCAATTTTGTGTAATTTTTACTTTTATTGCTCAAACTTTTTGTATTATCTTATAAATGTCAACTAGTTTGTGAAAGTTGTGCAAGCCTGTAAATGGCTTATTTACACAGGACCTTCGATGTGACAATTTATAACATTAATTTTATAAATAAGTTGTTATGGTGTGCCTTATTAATAAATGAATAAATTTAGATGCTATATTATTTAGAAGAAAAAAATGTACCTGATTAAGCCTTTCGATCGGTACAGTAAAATTTCAGGTTATTTTTTTTTTCACATAAAGTGGGTTCAGACGGATGATTATTTAAAATTCCTCGGATGTAATATTTAAAGTACTTTCCCTCCTTGTGGCAAACTTTCTGGACGCCTTGTTTAGTTTTGTAACTATTTTAATTAAAATAAATTTTCTTCTTTTATCCCTTGGTTGACTGGCACAGAATACCTCTGAATTATACCCATTAAGCTTTAGCCTAATAAACTAAAGCTGACTTCAAAGTCAGCCTTTTTCTTTTGTATTGCAAGAGTTTTAATAATGAATAAATGTACATAATTAATTCTTAATTACTTTTTGCAGGGTGCATTGTTGATCAATTTCGACGGTACATCTCAGCAATCAGTATGTGGCTCCTCTCTTCTGACTGTCTCGAGGATATTGACGGCCGCACACTGCTGGCGAGATGGCTCGCACCAGGCGACGCAGTTTATTGTTGTTCTTGGGAGTCGCTTCCTGTACAGCGGTGGCGAACGTATCGGGACCCGCGAAGTCTACGTGCACCCTGAATATAATGTTCAGTACTTTACAAATGACATCGCTATTGGATACTTGCCCAGACGTGCTACGTTACGACGTGAGTTGAAGTTTTAAATTAAGTCTCTGTAACTCTGAACATGGCCTAATGCCCACAGATATGCATTATGCTACGGCTGCACTACCGCATTATGCTACGGCTGCACTACCGCATTATGCTACGGCTGCACTACCGCAATATGACAATAATTATAGCCATAATTGAAACAAAATCAACTAAAACAACACCGATTACGACCATAATTTTTCCCTTATTACTGTAGTGTAATGTTACGGATTACGGAAAAAAAGTTCTAAAGTGACGACCGTGTTCTCCCTTACAAGGTGGACTGAAGATCCTGCTAGTCTATTCTCTAAGTAACCACTTCGATATCGAGCTTCACCTGAGCGACAAACCTCACAAAGTGAGCTTTATTGCACACAACATAAGGTCTTACGTCTGACGTAATTTGATACTCACCTCGGATTCCGCTGTCGAGATACGAAAATGTTGTTACAGAATAGGGGTACTTGTACTTAATGCTACCTCGTCTAGGCATTACAATCTCTGCTGATATTATATCATCTAGCTCAAGATGGTACTTGGTACTACGTACGTTTATCTCATATGGAACATATTTTAAATATTAAACTAGTTACCCGCTCTGGCTCCACGCAGTTAGCGGAGCATTCATAAGCCCCCATTCGATATGATTTTACCGACAATTTTAACAATCAAATTCATATTTAAGCAAATTTTACAATTTACTCATGAATCTAGCCGTCCTTTGGTAAAAACCGTATGAAAATCGTTAACGCGTTCAGACAGACATACAGAAGTGGCGGGGAGACTTTGATTTATATTATGTAGTGACAGTGATAAGTGTAAATATCTTCTCTATATTTGCAGATGGCGTGCAACCAATCAGATTGCCAACAGGTTCTGAGTTGGAAAGCACATTTGAGGGGCAGTGGGCTGTAGCGGTCGGCTATGGCAAAACAAGCGACCGTAAGTACTTACTGAATTTACCTTATAGATGTTGGTCACACTGGAGGTTTGCTTTCAATTGAAGTTTCAACCAGGAAGACCGACAGTTCATTGAGTCACCTAGATGCAGAAAGCACTGGATCGCTCTTAGGCGATGCTTTGGTTAGGCTTATGTCCAACAAATTGACGTTTTTCGGCTAAATTTATTTATTAATTTATTTAAACTTCATGTACAATAGTGGTACATAGGCGGACTAAATGCAACAAGGCATTCTCTACACATATTATGTAGGTGTTCCTTATGGTTTAATTGCCTCAAAAGCAACAGCCTTTATTACTTAATTATTTTTTTTCATTAAATTTAACATACAGTTATAACATTTCAGAGCAAGAACATGCTTCGCTAATGTTGAGCGAGGTTTCCCTCCAGGTGATCGGTCAGGATGACTGCGCAAGCGTGTATGGCTCCGATTTGGTGAAAGAGAGCACTCTCTGCACCAACGGCACTGGAGGTGTCGGCATTTGCGACGGAGACTCCGGGGGCCCTCTTGCCGCTCGCGGTAGCGACAGGACAAACTTTTTGGTAAGAGATCTCCTCATTTTTGAACTGGCTGGTGTTGTGGAACTACCTCATGACATTATCCTCTTCCACCATCCACAATAACACGATCACGATACCCTGCTAAATAAGACTGGTCGAAAGACTCTTGTGATTCTAAGTATCCGTTTTGACTTTGTTTTGACTTTGGAGCTCTGGACATTCTCTAGGCAAGGTGTCATTCTATTAGCCAATGCAACTGTCAAAATGCCATAAACAGGGTGGCCAGAACATTGACGTCCAAAAATAAAATTTAGATCCCTCGTATCTTGGGGTATCCGAATCACCCCCATGTATGTTCCGCGACTTTTCATAGTTTTCGAGCTATGAATTAATTTCTGAATTTATGAGAATGATCGACCTGACCAAAAAAGAAATCTCAACAAAATACGGACCGCTATGCTGCGTCTTGTGGATGTGCGAAAAAAAATATCCATCGATCTGTGTTTGCGAATTGTCAATACCTTGAATAGCTTTGGAAGTTCGCAAACACAGATCGATAGATATTTTTTCACATTAATGTAGCATCAAAATAAAAAATCGACCAGATGTCGGATAACGGCATTTTAAGTATACCATGGCATCGCGGCCGTCAACGGTCACGGCGGCATGTAGTATTCTTTCCCTTTATCACCCCGCTTCCCCGCACCTTCCTAAGGGCGTGGACACATGTCTACGGTACGGTACCGGCCACCGTGTAACGGCACGACGCCGCTACCGGGAGACGGCACGGCGCCTTTCCCCAGCACGGTGCCGCGTACGGTGCACCGCGGTGCAATACAGCTAACCGCTCGGTACTTAACGTTTTTTGTGTTATTTAGTTATTCATAAGGGATGATTTATATTAGCCTGATTTACATTATGAAGCAGTTTATATTACAGAGTTTTGCATGATCCGTGTCCCGTCCGGGCCAGGACGACGCTCTATCACGGTTGTTACTGCTTCATACAAAATGTACCTATGTAACGTTTCAAATCCGTGCCCTGTCCGGGCCACGTACATGGCGCGGCCCGGTCTAATATAAATCATCCCTTATGCATACGTGCGAACTAAAGAACAACAAAACATTAACTACCGAGCGGTTCGTCGTATGCCACCGCGATGCACCGTACACGGCACCGTGCCGCGGGCCGTCTCCCGGTAGCGGCGTCGTGCCTTTACACGGTGGTCGGTGCCGTACCGTTCACATGTGTCCACGCCCTAAGGCACTTGTCTCACCGCGCGCGAGGAGGCGAGTAATTATCGACCATTTGCTCGCTGAGGAAAGGGACAAAAGATATAGATCTCGTGTGAGAAAAAGAGACACATACATTCATAGTCGATAGCTGGCTGTTCACATTGCTGATGGCAGCGACGAGAGCCATAAAAGATTGTACTCGCTCGGCAATGCTCGCTTGGCGGTCAGAACAACAGAACTGCAGTAACTTCTACCTATAGTGCGGGCCGTAGCGAGTAAAAACCCGTCGCACTAAAGCACTCGCTGAAAGCCGAGCGTCAAAACTACCAAAACTTTTCAGTCGCTACTCGCTTATCGCCAATTGTTTCGAGTTTGAAGCTTTGCTCGCTACTCACTGATCGTCGGCGGTGAGACAAGTGCCCTAGGCGCGGTAACATTAACAAACTAAAACATTCCGACAGCGTTTGCATACATTTTAGAGGTTATGATTTCGATGAATGAAATAAAAGAGAAACATGAATATATTCATGGTAAGAGGTGAGGTGGTGGTGGTGGTTTTTTCATGGTATGTCTGAGAGCTATGAGTTTCTGACTCTCTTGGTATGCTGATATGTTACGATGAATCAATCAATCCATGTCGTCTATTAAACTTTTTATCTTTTCAGATCGGTGTCAGTTCTTTCGCTGTACGAGGTGATTGTGAAGGAGGTCACCCGTCAGCTTTTGTCCGAGTGACCAGCTTCCTCGATTGGATCAGGCCACAATTAATTCATAACTAAATTATGATAGTATGAACGAGTGTGTAATTATAATGTAAAAGTAAAATATGACTTTTAATTTATGATTAATTGAAACAGTTTCGCGAAAGCAAAATACATATCTAGGCATTTGAACACAAAGGGCGGGATTTTGAATTCCCTTCATGTCAATTTTTATAAAGTTTACAGACTAAAGTAGAATTTGAGAAATACTCAACTTACAATTTTAATTTTGAAATTGAGGGATGAATCCAGGCCACGATTTACTAATGAATGTATGAGGTATTGTGTCGCAACACCATTTAATTATTTTAGGTGGCAACACTAAATGTTTCCGGCGCCAGGCCAGAGTCTGCCGCCATATTGTGAAAAACGCCACTGCTCTCACAACTCAAGATAGCGTGTGCTCTATGTACCATCTTTTCCTAACGTGTGTTATCAGAATCAGAAATAAATTTCATTTATTTGCACAGAATGTAGGTAACAAAAACATAGTTTTGATGGAAAAATAAAACATGTGGATCCAGTACATTCTACCGTTTGGCATGCAACATTTAGCACTATAATAATCACTTTTTAATGTCATAATCTTAAAGTCAGATTTACCGGATTAATAATAGTCACTAATAGTCAGGTAATCAATTTTTAATGTCACAATTCATAAGTTACATTAACCGTAAAAAACCGGCCAAGTGCGAGTCGGACTCGCACACGAAGGGTTCCCGTACCTTGATTTTTATTTTTTGTTGTTATAGCGGCAACAGAAATACACAATATGTGAAAATTTCAACTGTGTATTACGGTTATTGAGATACAGCCTGGACGGACGGACAGGAGGACGGACGGACGGACAGCGCAGGCTTAGCAATAGGGTTCCGTTGGATACCCTTTGGGTACGGAACCCTAAAAATAGTATAATAATAATATAATAATGCATGTATATATAATATTGCATGCATGTACATGTTATAAGAATAATTATAGCAAATTAATAAATTGAAATATTATTTAGCATTAATGTCATATGTTGTTATCATTTAAAAATTCACTGACAGCGTAATAGCATTTTCCAACTAGAAGTTTCGTCAATTTCTTTTTGAAAAAAGGAGTTGAATCGTTTTTAATGCAGTTGGGAATTTTATTGTAAATAACTGGGTCCATATGTATAATATTCTTTCTTAGTAGTGCTGTTTTGAAACTACCTGCATGTAATCGACTTTTGTATTTGGATCTCAGATCACTGAGATTCCAATACAAAAGTCGATTTTGACGAATGATGTATCATTGTTTCAAAAAGATTTAGGTTAGTTTTAACAAATAATGCTACCTCTAGAATATAAATTGATGGAAAGGTTAATAATTTAAGGGATTCAAACATAGGAATACAGCTCTCCGTGTGGCTCCGGATTAAGAATACTGCCACCCCATTTCATCCCATGGGTGTCGTATGAGGCGACTAAGGGAAATTTTGAGACCGTGCATATTCATCCAGCACCTTAGGTCACCCGCATGGTGGCGGATAAACCATCAGCAACAGCATTCCCAAGGAGGGTTAGTGTCAGGCTGGCGGCCGACTGTAAAACATTAGCCAAATCACTAGGCAACATGGTAGGATTAAATGGAATGTGCGATAGGGTTAGGGCGTACCCCACAGGCGACGCGCAGGGGCTGCACCCGGCCCCTGTGGGAAATGGACAAGGGTTGTTGCACCACCCCGGGCGGGGGCAACGTAAGAAGCTAGCTCGAGAAGTGAGATTGAGGTATGCAAGTTGGAATGTTGGGACTATGACTGGAAGGGCCAGAGAGTTAGCGGACGTATTAAAAAGAAGACGAATAAATGTAGCGTGTTTACAGGAAACTAAGTGGAAGGGAACAAAGGCGAGGGAAATTGGTGAAGGATACAAGTTTTTCTATTGTGGAAGTGACGGTAAAAGAAACGCTACATAAATTGTACGACAGCTGGCCAAAAAGACCTATACCGGCTTGCTAGAGCCAGAGAGAGGAAGGCGAAGGATGTTAGTCAGATAAGATGTGTAAGGGATGAAGCTGGAATGCTTCTATCGGAGGATGAAAAGATTAAGGATAGATGGAAGGGCTATTTTGAAAGACTGATGAATGAGGAAAATATCTGGAGTGGTGTTTTAAAGAATAAACAAGTGAATGAGGGGTTAGTGAGAATGATCAGTGTGGATGAAGTGAGAATAGCAGTGAATGAAATGAAGAATGGTAAGGCAATTGGTCCAGACGGAATTCCAATTGAAGTGTGGCAGTTATTAAGAGTAGATGGATGGACGTGGTTAGCTTTATTCTTCAATAAGTTGTTGCTGGAAGAAGTCATACCTGATGAATGGTGAACAGTTCGTTGGTGCCCATCTTCAAGAACAAAGGTGATGTGCTGGAGTGCAACAACTATAGAGGAATAAAGCTTATCTCACGTAGTATGAAAGCCTGGGAAAAAGTTATTGAAAGGCGGTTGAGAGAAGAGATTGAAATCTCACAGAACCAGTTCGGTTTTATGCCTGGTCGGGGTACAACGTATGCCATTTTCGCTATCCGCCAGCTGTGCGAGAAATATAGAGCTGTGCATAAAGACCTGCATATGGTATTTGTTGACCTCGAAAAGGCATATGACCGGGTGCCTCGTGAGGTTTTGTGGTGGGCCCTTAAGGAGAAAGGTGTGCCTGGGAAGTATGTGCAGTTGATCCGAGCGATGTACAGTCGAAGCAGTACTCAAGTCCGGTCTACAGTGGGCACCACTGACAGCTTCAGTGTAGCAGTCGGCTCGGCCCTCAGCCCTTATCTCTTCCTGATGATAATGGACGCTCTGACGTCGGACATCCAGGAAGAGGCTCCCTGGTGCATGCTGTTTGCTGATGACATTGTGCTGGTTGCAGAAAGCGGCCTAGAGCTCCAGAGCAAATTGGAGACGTGGCGGCAAAGACTGGAGAGTTTTGGCCTGAAATTGAGCAAAACCAAAACAGAGTACCTGTTCTGCGATTTCGGCGGTCTCTCCAGTCCGATACCTATAGCTCTCACCGGAATGCCTATACCGATTTGCTCCGATTTTCAGTATCTCGGGTCGCTTGTCCAGGGAGATGGCGATATAGACCGAGACGTAACGCACCGGATCAACTCAGGATGGATGAAATGGCGACAGGTCACTGGAACAACTTGTGACCCTCGGATGCCCCTCAAATTAAAAGGGAAAATATATAAGTCCGTGATAAGACCTGTTGTAATGTATGGATCAGAATGTTGGGCTGCGAAAAAGACGGATGAAAATAGATTGCATGTAGCGGAGATGAGAATGTTGAGATGGATGTGTGGAGTAACGTGAGTGGATAAAGTGAGAAATGAGTACATTAGAAGCACTTTAAAAGTGGCGCCAGTGACGGAAAAGTTGAAAGGGAATCGCTTGTCTTGGTATAGTCATGTGAAGAGGAGGGATGAAACGCATATAACTAGAAGAGTTATGAACATAAATGTGGATGAATGGAGAGGGAGAGGAAGGCCAAAGAAAAGATGGATGGATTGTGTGAGGATCGATATGAAAGAAAAGGGAGTTAGTGATAGAGTGACGACTGATAGAACAGAATGGAAGAATAAAACGTGTTGCGCCGACCCCAAGTTACATGGGATAAGGGCAGGAAGATGATGAAACATAGGAATACAGCTGTCTTTTGAATGAATGCTGGTAATTGATGTAATGCAATATTTTTGGGCTCTAAATACCCTTTCTCGTTCACTGCGATTCCCCCAAAATAGTACTCCGTATCTTAAGACAGAGGCAACCAGACCATGGTAAACTATATTGATGGTGTCAATGTTAACTTTTTTGACAATTTGTATAGAATATAGGCTCCACTACTTAACTTTTTGCAGACTTCTGCTGGCTGTTTCCAAGATAATTGGCTGTCAATTTAATAATTGACAGCCAATTATCTTGGCGAGGTATAAGTAAGCCTTGAAAGAAATGCATTGCTTTTGTTTTTGTTTGTAAATTTATAATAAGATTATTATTATTTAGCCAATCAATTATTGTTTTTAATGTGTCATTTTCATAATTTGCGTTTTCCACACATCGCTGTGCTATCATCCGCGAATAACACCATCGGCTGTTGTACTTTTTTCGGGAGATCATTGATGTACAACAGAAATAATGGAGCCGCGATGACGCTCCCCTGTGGCACTCCGAATTTGACTTCTCTACTATCAGATAAATATTTAACTTCTAATTTACGTGTAGAACATACTCTTGAGATTTCTGTGTGTTGCTTCCGATTGCTCAGGTATGATTTTATTAGGCTCAACACATTTCCTTTAATGCCGTAACTGTCAAGCTTTTTTAGCAGGATATTATGATTAACGTAGTCAAATGCTTTGGTCATGTCTGTTAATATAGTACAAACTGGTGTTTTTTTTGTCAACATTATGATATGTACTAAGTCATATATCGCCATGTTAATGTTTTTATTCTTCCTGAATCCCTTTTGCTCATTGCTGAGAATGTCATATTTATCTAGAAATGAAAAAAATATTCATATATGAGTTTTTCAAATATCTTGGAGAATACAGAGACAATGGCAACTGGTTTGTAGTTTGATATGTCTTCTTTGATATGACATCTTTTTTATGTAATGGTTTTATAATTACTGTGTGTAGGCTATTTGGAAAAATGCCTGAGTTTATACACAGATTCATTATATGACACAAGGGAGGAGCTATAACATCAGACACAAATTTTACAACAGAAATTACTATTCCGTCATATCCGCAACTTTTTTGTTTTTTAGTATATTAATTATTCTTATTATATCAGGCGGTATTACCTGAGACATAAATATTGAGTTTGGATTGTTGTCTATCCTAATGACCTCATTATTATTTGCAGGGTTTTGGACTTGATCGACAAATAAATTATTGAATGACTCTGCAATTTCCTTCGCATCCCTAATAATCGAGTTGCCTATCTTGATTTGCATGATAGGATCATTAGTCTGGTTACTACCGTTAATTATTTACCAAGAGGCTTTAGACTTATTTGGTGTTTTTATAGTGTGGTTATTCTGTGCTTTTTGTGTGAGTTTTACAAATTTTGTGAATATACTTTGAAATTATTTTTTTTAATGCAGGAGATTTTTTATATTTCCATAATAGTTTTCCTTGTTTTTGACTACAAATTCTAATTCCTCGAGAAATCCACTTGATTTTCTTGTCCAATTTTATGTTTATTAATTTCATTGGAAAACATAGTTTGTATAAAAGATGAAATAGCTCTATAAAATTGTCATATGCGACATTGGGATTCGTAGTCTCAAGTACTTCCGAAAACGATAGTTAATTACGTTAATTACAAGTCATCATCTGCCTAGCCTTTTCCCAACGACGTTGGGGTCGGCTTCCAGTCAAACCGGATCCAGCTGAATACCGGTGTTTTACGCGGAGCGGCTGCCTACCAGACCTCCACAACCCATTAATTGGGTTACACGGTACATCTTGGCAAGACTGGAGTCAGATTTACTGGCTTCTGACAATCTGTAACGACTGCCAAAGATCTACAAATGTCAGCCGGGACCAACGGGTTAACGTGCTTTCCGAGGCACGGAGAAACTCGTTATGTTAAGACGGTCACCCATCCACAGACCAACCTTGGCAAGCGTTGCTTAACCTTCAAGATCGACCCGTGCGGCTGTTGTTATTTAGCCACGAGCTCCTCTACGTTAATTACAAGTATTGGTGAATATAAGCCATTTCCGATATCCACGACTTTCATTCGCTAGTGTACCTCCAAAAATGTTACAACATCTCAATCTGGCAGAAATACCAGTTTGTCTTTCATATTTATGATATTAGTAGTACTCATACCTTTTCTATCTTGTTAGTTAGTAGGAATTAATCCATTGATTACCTAATTATGTATTCTATACTAAAAACCAGTCAACAGCGAGTCGGACTCGCGACCGAGGGCTCCGTACAAATTTGTAGGTACGTATTATAAACTAGCTTTTGCCCGCGACTTCGTACGCGCATATCTCATTTTTCCCGTTCCTGTAAAAATTTCGGGAAATCCTCTTTTAGTGCCCCCCTACACTCTCCAAGGAATATCATGACAAATTTCATTTCTTACGACGTGTTTTATATATTAGGATTACAGTTTTACCGGTTTCATAGAATCGATTTATGGTGTACTAGCGACCCGCCCGGCTTCGCACGGGTGCATATACTACTCTGTCAAGAAAGTACCGGGAAAAGATCAATAATACACAAAATGTCTGTTATTCATCCAAATTTATTTTATCACCTTCAAAGTATGCTCCTTTAGAAACGATACACTTGCGCCAACGAATAATCCATTCATCAAAACATTTTTTAAACGCTGCTTCCGGAATTGAGTTCAGTTCTCGCCGCGAATTCTCCTTTATGTCTTCTATCGATTGAAAACGGGTGCCACGAAGTGGTAATTTGAGTTTAGGAAAAAGAAAAAAGTCAGCAGGAGCCATATCTGGTGAATATGGTGGTTGCTGGATGGTATTTGTTGAGCTCATAATTGTTACGATAAGTAATGATTAGATAATAAAATGTTCACTTTTCTTTTACTACATATTAAAAGTACAACAAATAACTCAACAATATGTTTTTGTGTTCTTTTCACACATTTTATACTACTATTAGGTCTTTACCTATGAAATTGCCGTTCTGCAGTACTGGCCATTTCAAATCAAAATAATTTTTGTTTGGCTAAGAATTCTAATTTCAAATTAATTTTATTTTAAAAACATGTTTTTTTTTTTTCAAAAGTAGTCATTTGTTTATTGATTAGTGTTACATTTTCATCGCATTTCAACCTTTTTCGTCATCATGGATACGTTAAAAATTCGAGTAATTATGGAATATGAATACCGTCGTGGCAGCAGCGCGGCACAAGCGGCACGCAACATCAACGACGTTTACGGAGCTAACACTACAAACCAACGCACCACCTGTTATTGGTTTGCTCGCTTCCGTTCTGGAAATTTCGACCTGAAAAATGAACCTCGCGGTCGTCCGAAGACTTTGGTCGACAATGACGAATTAAAGGCGATTGTGGAAGCTGATGATACACAATCTACGGCTGAATTAGCAGCAGCTTTCGACGTTAGCGTCAAAACAATATTGGTCCAGTTGCGTCAAATTGGCACGGTAAAAAGCTTGACAAATGGGTGCCCCACGAACTCAATGATCGCCAGCGCGAAGTACGCGTCGAGACGTGCCTTGCACTGCTCAACAGACACACAAATGAAGGAATTTTGAACCGCATTGTTACCTGCAATGAAAAATGGATTCTGTTTGATAACCACAAGCGCTCAGCAAGTTGGTTGGATCCTGGTTCAGCACCTAAACAATGCCCTAAACGAAAACTTACCCCTAGAAAAGTGATGGTCACTGTTTGGTGGTCTAGCGCCGGTGTGATTCATCACAGCTTCTTACCAAACGGGGTGAGCATTACTGCAGATGTGTACTGTGAAGAACTGAACACAATGATGGAGAAGCTGGCACATCTCCAACCAGCATTGGTCAATCGCTCGTCTCCGCTGCTCCTGCACGACAACGCGCGACCTCATACTGCACAGCAGACGGTCTCCAAGTTGCAAGAACTGGGGTTGGAAGCTCTCCGTCATCCGCTCTACTCACCAGACCTTGCGCCTACAGACTACTACTTTTTCCAGAATTTGGATAACTTCTTGGCGGGAAAAAATTCAATACCCGATAGGCTGTACAAAATGCCTTTGAAGAATTTGTTGCCTCCCGTCCAGCTGATTTCTTTAAGAATAAACTGCCACTGCGTTGGCAAAGATGCATTGATTGCATGGGTGATTACTTCGATTAATACAAATAAAAAATACATGAAAAAAATTCGTTTAAATTTTTTCATACAAAACGGCAATTTCATTCAACCCATTATTTTTCTCAATACGTAGATGGAATAACAAGTATCTGGAGTGTCAATGAAAACTACCTGTTATAGCACTCAATGAAGTTTCTTCCTTTTTTTTTTACTAAATATAGGCACGCGTTTGACCACTGTCTCACCTGATGGTAAGCGATGATGTGGTCGAAGATGGAGCACGCTTGCCTAGAAATAACCTATTCACTCTTGACTTAAAGACTCCCAGGTTGTAGCTATCAGGAAACACAGACTCTGGCAGGGAATTCCACTCCTTAGCTGTACGCATTATGAATGTCTTACCAAAACATTTTGTGCGTATGGGTGGGATATCCACCGTGTACCGGTGGCGCTTCGCCGTTCGTCTTGTGGTCCGATTATGGAACGGGCTTGGCGGAATTAAATTATGCAATTCCGTCGCACATTCCCCAAAATGCAACCGGTAAAAAACCGACAGGCTAGCAACTCGTCGTCGATGTTCAAGACTTTGGAGCTTCGTCGCGACGAAGCCTCTCATTGCCTCATTGCCGATGATCCTCTTGAGTCGTTTCTCAATTGACTCAAGGGCATCAACTTGGTATCTGGCAGATCCATCCCAAAAATGAGAGCAGTACTCCATACACGATCGAACTTGCGCTTGATAGAGTCTATGCAGCTGTTCTCACCTTTGCTAGAATCCCCAACTTCTTTGCAGCTACTTGAGCTTTTGCCTCTATGTAAGGGCCAAAATTGAGAGTAGATGTTAATGTAATCTCAAGAAGCTCAAGTTGGCCGGTTATCGGCACGGTTGCACCTCGGAAAGATGGAGCTTAGTGGAATTGGCTCCTTTTGGCGGAAAATAGACACGCTTGTGTCTTAGCAGCATTGAACTTGACCAGATTGGCATCGCCCCATTCAGAGACAGCCTGTAAGGACACGTTCAAGCGCTCAACCATTGCCTCCCGGAGAGACCGGATCTGCGACCCACCAGCTCGTGCGTCGGACACGTATCTCTCAGCAACAGTGCTGTCATCTGCATACCCAAAGGTACCGGGTTTAAGCATATCATTAATATGCAGCAAGAACAGTGTCGCCGAAAGCACCGACCCCTGAGGAACCCCGGCATTAATATCCAGCAGTCCAGACGAGCAGCCATCTATGACCACTCGGATAGACCAATCCCTCAGGAAATCTGCGATCTAATCACACAAACCGGCGGGCAGACCGAAAGAAGGAAGCTTACCAATAAGACTATCGTGCCAGACCCTGTCGAAGGCCTTCGAGATGTCAAGGGAGACCGCTAGTGCCTCTCCGTGTTTCTCTATGGCCTCACTCCAGATGTGAATGGCATACGCTAGAAGATTCACGCCTCCAGGATCCAGACGCGAAGATTCCGCAAACAAAGAAGCAAACAAGTTCGCTTTCTCCTCAGCGGAGTGGGCCAGCGTGCCGTCGGGTCTCAGCAGTGGTGGTAGTGAGGGGCGGCAGAAGTTCGATTCGACCGACTTAGCCAGGGACCAAAAAGCCTTACTACCTGCTGGGTATGAAGCAAGTTTGTTCCCTATTTGGCTAATGTGGTCAAACCGAGCCCTCCGCAACACTTTCTTGCAGGACTTGGCAGCCCTGTTGAAGGCTCTCTTCCTCTGACTCACGTCATTTGTTTTACGCGTACGAGCGTCGACCCATGTTAGGTACGCCGCGTGCTTAAGCGCATCAGCGCGATTGCACTCGGCACCAAACCAAGGACGAGCATCGCCAGATTTCGCTATGTCAGAGAACGGAACGTAGTACTCCATTCCCCTCCGCACGGCACGGCGTCCGCGCACGACGAAGCATCAGTGGAAGAAAAGCAAGTAGGCTGCCAAGGGTAACATGCGAAAAAAGATCGCATGCCATCCCAATCTGCTGACCTGTATCGCCATACCCGCCGAGTGCCTCTTGGGCTAGGATCGGGCGGGGAGTAGACGGATACAGACTTCACCAGACAGTGGTCGGAACTAGCCAGTGGTGAAGAAATCGACACCGAATAGCGGTCTGGATCTGTTGTCAGCAAAAGGTCCAAGCAATTGGCAGTGTGCGAATCAACATCGGGCACCCTCGTTGCCCCCTGGACCAGCTGGGTAAGATTTAACGCAAGCGCTAGCTTTCGCGTCTCTCGTCCAGCATGGTCTGTGCACTGGTATGGGAAGAGCCACTCCTGATGGTGGGCATTGAAGTCCCCCAGTAACACCAATTGGGCAGAAGGGTACCGCTGCTGAGCCGCATCCGCCGCCTCACTCAGGTGCTGTGTAAGCCCAGTTGTCTCCAAATCACCGCTGTGCGAACGGTAGACGCAGGCGTAGACAATTTTGTCTAGGCCTGTGTCCACTATAGCCCACAGCGTCGAGAACCTGGAGTCTTCAAGGTAAAGGAGACGCCGATAGCAGATGTCGTCCCGGGCGTACATGCATACGCCCGCGCGTGGTCTGAAGTGGTGCTCCAGGGTAAACCCTGGGTAAGACAGGTATGACACGTCCGACGGACATCCGATCTGCGTCTCCGACAGGAACTCTGGTTTCTCGGTCTCAAGGTGGTGATGGACTGCAGCGAGATTTGAGTGCAGACCTCGTATGTTAGAGAGGTGCACTTTATGCGTAAGGGCGTACTGCCGCCCGTGCTGTTCCTAAACTTAAAAAATTAATATCTTTTGATTTTGTGGGTCGATTTTGATGAAGTAAACGCTAAATTTTACTCGGGATAACACTTAATATTTTGAATCCTATCAGTGGTTTATTACGCTCGGTGATTGATTACCTACTTTAAATAAAGACAATATTTTTCATGATTTATTAACAAATGTATAGTTTTTAGACTTTTCCCTATACCTGTAGTATAAGAGGTATTACTTGCCAAATTTCATAGTTCTAGGTCAACAGGAAATACCCTATGAATTTTGATTCCCATGAGAGTGCCGAACTATTCGTTTTTTGCGGCGTTAACGGCCGTATCTTTTTTGTATGTGAACTTATAACTATGATTTTTTCACAGCTTCAAGGGACCGTAAACTTAAGTATATGGTTTAAATTCTAACCTTCTCGCGTTCCCGAGATAAAGGGTCTTGACAGACAAACGGACAGACAACAAAGTGATCCTATATGGGTTCCGTTTTTCCTTTTGAGGTACGGAACTCTAAAAGTATGCCGTATGGTGTCGGCCGGTGCCGTATGGTGCTGTAAAAGAATAATACTATCCCATCACTTCCCGTGGGTCGTTAGGGACTCGCCAGATAATGGGTGAGTTTTACAAAGAACGCTCTGTAAAACTCAACACCATACACTGCGATCGCCAACTAGAGGCGGGTTGGAACAGATAAAATTAGAAACCTGTACAAAATCCTGTTCCAAAATGACAGCCTGTTCCACTGCAACTAAAGACTCATTGATTGCAACAGATTCAGAAAAAGTACCTGCTTCCATTCAGTACATGCTACTGAAATGAAATAAAAACCACCCTTAAGCGTATTTTAAGGTTTTCAGTTTATTTTAAAAATCTACATAATAATCAGCCAGTCATATTTACATTATTTATGGTCAGATACTAGGCATGCCTTTTAAGTTATCATATTTTCCGGCATTTTTGAATTTGGAACTGGTCTATATTCAAATGTGTTTAAATTTTGAATCTCAAAACAGTTGACAGTATTAGGATTAATGCTATTGTTTAGTCACAGCGTTGATTGGTATCTGTCAGGTATCGTTCAAAAATGAATCTTTGTAAGGAAAATATTCATGTAGTAATTTTCTACAACTTTAGAAGAGGCCTGACACAACTTCAGTGTTTTGAAGAGCTAACATCTGTGTTCAGTGATGAAGCCCCATGTCTGCGGACTTTCGAACGCTGGTATTTAGAATTCCAGCGTGGACATACTAGTGTTAGTGACAAATCTCGCGAAGGACGCCCAAAATCCACCTTCACTGAAGATAACATCATTGCTGTGAGACAACTAATTCTCGAAGATCGTCATGTGACGTATCGAGAGAAAGAGGCTCTATTAGGCATCTCAGGGACAACCATTCAGTTTGCCGTTGGATACCGCATCTGCTTTCCGACGATCACAAGGTGGTCCGCGTCAGATGGTGTAAGAAAACTCTGCAAAGGCTCAACCGAGGAGAATTAAATCACGTCTACGACATCATCAGTGGTGACGAATCTTGGATCTATGCCTACGATCCTGATTCCAAACAACAATCTACAATCTGGGTCTTTCAAGACGAGCCAAAGCCGACTAAAGTTGTTCATTATCGAAGCACTTCAAAGAAGATGGTGGCGTTCGTTCGTTGGAAAAACTGGCCATGTTGCGATTATTGCACTTGAAGATCGTAGAATGGTTAACGCAGAGTGGTATACCACAGTTTATTTACCACAAATCATCGCCGAACTTCGAAAATCTAACTCAAATCAACGCATCATCCTGCACCACGACGACGCAAGCTCACACAGCGCTCGTCAAACGATTGAGTATTTGGAGCAGGAAAAAGTAGAAATTCTTGACAATCCTCCATACAGTCCTGACCTCAAGCCCTAACGATTTCTTTATATTTCCTAAACTCAAGAAAAGTCTTCGTGGTCGAAGGTTCCAGTCCGGTGAAGAAGCAGTCGACGCTTTCAAGTCAGCCATTTTGAACACCCCCACTTTAGAGTGGAATAAATGTTATAATAACTGGTTTGAGCGAATGGAAAAGTGTATTAAGCTACGTGGTGAATACTTTGAAAACAATAAAAAGTACTATAAGGTTCTAGTTGTGTTTTTTTCTTCAAATGACAAAACTTAAAAGGCATGCCTCGTACAACATTTATATTAGAGATTCTGGTTTAAAAATACCAGCCGCTGCAGTTTCCTTATTTCCAATCTTGTCCTTCTTTCTGCTGGGAACACTCTCTCACAGGGAACTATAGTAATATTGTTTTTACTCATTATTTTAGATTTTTTTTTTATTAATTATTTATATCACAAGAGATATTATAAAATTAAAGTAACATAATATTATTATTTTTTTCGATATTTTGTTTAATGTTCATTATTTGTATGTGTATCCGAAAAGGTTAGGAACAGCGACAGGCAGGGAACAGGTTCTATCTCTTTCTATTACAATGAACCAGAGGAGCAAAGAGCTTGTTCCAAAGAACAGATGTTGTCTCTTTCTATTATAATAACTCAGAAGAGAAAGGACCAAGTTTTATTTGAAACTGTTCCAGGTCGTTTCGTTTGTATTTCTCGAAGTAACGGCTACTACGGTTGCTTGTGGAACAGGCGAAACAGGTAGGAGCTGTTATTTCGGTTCTGAGATACCAGTTTCATGTTGTTACTTTGAAATACCTGTTTTTTTTTAACTGTTTCGATAAATACGCCTCACTCCTATCGCCAACCCGACTGCCAAGCGTGGCGATTATCAGCCCCCAAAATTTGGGGGAGGCTCCCAAAATTTGGGAGAATGTTTGTCCAGCAGTGGACTTCTTTCGGCTGATACGATGATGATGATGATGATGATGCCGAACGGATACTAAAAAACTTTTGCCTCCTGCTCGTAGACTTGATTCACGTCACAGATGTCTCATTAACCACAGATAATCGGACTGGTTTAGGTACTTTGATATTGATAAAGATTATCGGACTATGATTGAACGACTAAGTGCGAGTCGGACTCGCGTGGATAGGGTTCCGTATGTTGAATATACATTTATACCATGTTTATAAAATAATAAAAAAAAAATATACATACATTTCAACTGGAATCATCATTTAGTACGAAATCAACTAATATTTTACTTTAAAATGATAATGCAAAAACCTTTGACATGATCCGTAGATAAGATGGAGTAAGTAGGTTGAAGGGCATGACATTAAAACTTTCGAAGAATTCCTCAAAGACTACGCAGACAGTCAAGATAACTTACCACATAACTTCACAAAAAATAAAACACGGTCGGAGTACCACAAGGCAGCGTGATCGCGCCTACTCCTTTTTTAATTTATATGAACGATCGGTGTGCTCAAAGTCAATCTTCATAATTTCTGAGTACCGATAGTAGTAACGAATTCCAGCAAGTAGTAAAGCGTTTTCGATTGTGCCCAAACTAGCCCTAATTTCCTATTAAAAACTCTGAGCAATAATGTTTTCTTATTTATTTTATAAGGATACTGTGAAACACTGCAACTTCTGGGGTGATTAATAAAATATATCTATATTTTTTATTGTTTTTAGTCACAGTAAGTAAGAACCAATTTCTTAAAACTTGATAATTTTGTGACAAACATTTTCATTATAATATTTTATGGAGTTTTATTTATATCCGGAAAAGGTGTGATTCACTTCAGCAGTTGCATGAGTAAGTACCAGATAGATAAGATACCAAATTTCCTTCTCCTGCCGCGTATATATATATCTATCGTTTTATGTAGGATCCTTGATTTAAGGTAAGATGACAAATTGGTATAAATATAGAGAAGTAGTGTGGGTTTACTAAATTATAATTTTCAAGTCATAAAGGTGCAGATAGACAAGTGCCGCGTAGCGTGGCATGTTATTGCTTCATTGCATCCGACTTCATAACATAACTGCCTCCGTGGTCGAGTGGTTTAGGCGTTTGCCTTGTGATCCGGTGGTCGTGGGTTCGATTCCCACGGGAAAAGCGTATTTTGTAAAGTTGTTTTCCAGATTGGCTAGGATATGCAGGCTTGAATCACCTAATTGTCTGATAAAAGATGATTCCGTGCTTCAAAAGGCACGTATATAAACCGGTGGTCCCGGCCGCCAAATGAACCATGGTCGTCAAAGAAACCATGTCAGAGGCGGTTTAAAAACTCTGATACTAGGGTGTCGTTAGACTTTACTGCCCACTAGATAAGAAGAAGAAGACTCCGAAGACCGCAAATAAAAAAGACAACAATTAATTTCTTAGAAGAGAAATTACTCTATAAGCAAGAACAGATAATAAGACCGAATGTGCTGGGCAATAAATGCCATTTTACATTTGAGTGTACGGCTTGCATCGCGAGTGTGTTCGTCCCCTTATTATTTAGAATGATGAAGATTAGATTAAACTGTTGTAAGCTACATTAAGTAGCTCTGAAATTTCAAAGGACAAACTTACTCGTAGATTGGAAGTGTAAAAGTACCTATAAAAACTAATTTTATAGGTACTCGCGTTTTTGCCATATAATTCGAATTCATGTTTTAGTACTGTGGGGTCTCTGCTGATTGATTCTGCATCCGCCTTGGTGGAGATAGAAACGAAAGTGAGTTCGTTAGTTACCTCTACGTCTTCACGGGTTTCCATGCGACTTGTCACATGCCAAGTATGTTCCCTTGGGATAATGCTGACTTTCACGAGGGTGGAGCCGCGGTTCGTCTTGAAATAACAAGCTTTATTTTCGTTCGTTAAAACTGGGTTTTTGTAGTTACAAATAAATTATATCTAAAGATGCGGACAGACTAGTGACATAATAATTATTGTAATTGACGAATACCGCCGCGCTGGTAAATCGTAGAAAAAGGAAGGAGGCTTTTAATCGCGAGGCTGTCTAAGATGATGATGGCCTTATGATGGGAGGAGTTGAGTAGGAGAGATACACACACCCACCCATTTTGATGCCTGAAGGAGATCTGTATCGATGAATTCAGACGGCGGCTCTCAGTGCTCCTTGAAAAGAATGTGTATGATTTACACCTTTACCAGACCCTCTGATTTCTTCAGTACCATAGTAGTTGGTATAATAATAACTACCAACACAATCCTTTTTTCTCTGATATCACCGCGATAAAATGTCTTGTCCTAAAGTACTACCAACCAATTAGAAGCAATCAGAGCTACACGCCATTCCAAAGTGACACACACCGTTCTAATCTGTTGATACCTTTAACTTTAAGCTGTATTAAGATTAGATTATAGCAATGGTAAGGAGTACTGGCGATAGTAGGTACTAATCAGTTCGCAAATAATAAATGATTAACTTAGGTTTAAAGACAAAAGGTATATAAACAGCGTGATGCGCCCGATTTCTCCATATAACATAATGCGTACTCTTGTATTATTTGGTCTGTCGTTTGTTGTTGCTGCTTCTGCCTTGGTGGAAGTTCAGACTAACTATCATGACAGCGTCGGAATTCCTGAAGCGGAGAGGATAAGTGCAGTTGAAGAGGAAATCTTAGCGAAGAATGATCACGTGCAAAGTGATCCTTCAGACAACAGGATTGTCGGTGGCGTATTAGCTCCCGCTAACGCACACCCCTACTTTGTGAGTAATATTATAATATACCTACCTTAGACTACCTATTTTACTGTCTTTCCTTTTCTCTTTTAAATGCAACTAATTTCTTTTTTTCATGCAAGTAGACAGAAACTACAGAGCCACCGGCTACAATCTTTACAAACTCCTTCCTGCTTTTATGTTGTTTACTTTCATACATCTGCTCATACACGCACGCCGGTTGTGAGTACTACGCACCTGACCTAGCATCAGTATGATGAAAAAATGAGTATATGTGCTTCTATAGTGTCGTTTGAAAAAAATCCGTTTTGGTAATCGCCTTTAATTCATCCTCTTCACTTATCCAAACCGTCTGTCTAGCATACTTACATTCATATCTTTTTAGATTTTGTCTCTTTTTAATTTATTTTTCTTGAACAGGCTGGGTTGTTGATCGATCTGGTAGGCTTAAACGGCCGATCAGTATGCGGCGCCTCTCTTCTGACATCCAACCGGCTGGTGACGGCAGCTCACTGCTGGTTCGACGGCACCAGACAGGCGTGGCAGTTCCAGGTCATTCTTGGCTCCAACTTCTTGTACAGCGGGGGTGAACGCATTTTTACCAGTCACGTCATCATGCACCCTCAGTACTTCCCTCGGTTCCTGACAAATGACGTTGCTATGATTTACTTGCCCAGAAATGCCAATATCAATAACTGTGAGTAATATTTTTGTAATAGCATTTATCAAATTGTACGATTGTTGGGTCTATTCTTAACTTTACTTATAAACTATTGTTTTATTACATGTGAGTATTCTATGTTTGCAGTTAGCGTCAAACCAATCAGTCTTCCCAGTGGATCTGACCTTTGGAATCAGTTTGTGGGATACTCAGCCGTCGCTGCTGGCTTTGGCAAAACTAGCGACCGTAAGAACTTCGTTATTTTGACATCTTTGACCGCCTCATGCGTGTGCGTACGGTTATGGGGTGGAAATTAAACTGTGCAATATCACCGTACGCTTTCCGAATTCATATGATAGCACCAATACTACTCACTGTTAATACTCCACCATGTGCACCAGTATGTCAATTCTTGAATCGTTCGTTCACTCGTGTGCTTCTAGCGGAGAGATCGTTGAGAGCAGTTAAGTAATGCAAACATAGTCGTACTTATGTTTGGTAAAAATTTGAGTGACTATTCCGGAGACTCATGAGATTTTAAGCAGTTTTTTTATTAGTCGTACTCGTAAGTAGTAAGATTTGATTTAAGCGTTGGACTGTATTTTAATTTAAATAATAAAATATTTTCATTGCAGAACAACAGGCCGCTTCCACTGTGGTGAGCCACGTTAACCTGCGCGTGATCACCCATGCTCAATGCGATGTCTTCACCCCTGGCTGGGTGACCTCCAGTACTATCTGCACCAGCGGTGCTGGAGGCGTCGGTATTTGTGGTGGAGACTCCGGTGGTCCTCTTGCTGCCTTTGGCAACAATGGAGAACCATTCTTGGTGAGCTCAATTTTTTTTTTTATATCCGTTTCTTCTTGAGCGACCAGAGTTTCTAGACATAGTTCATCACCGATAACGATTGTCGCAAGTCAAAATTATAAAGGATTGACATGTACTACCGAAATGTGGTCAATCCAAAATATTTGGGTTGTTTCGACAATCGTTTTCGTCGATTGCATGTCACTTTTTAGATTTCGATGTAGTGAATAATGCAAGTATCGTTGCGCTACGTTTAAAATTTACTACAATTAATCCATCTACATCAACAAACTATAAAACGGCTGATAACAAACATGACGTCACGATTATATTTTTTCAGATCGGTGTGAGCTCATTCGCTGCTGGTGCTTGCCAGAATGGTCACCCTTCAGGCTTCGCTCGAGTTACCAGTTTCCACAGTTTTATCACCCAACACTTGTAAACCAAAATTTAACAATAAACTTAATGAATAAAGAACTAGAGGTTTTTTTTTGCCTTCTAACATAGAAAAGTTAAAATCTCAGCAGATTTTAACTTTGCATGCTATGAAAAATTCACAATATTTTATATATTAATTGTAGGGTCTCAAAGCACGAGGATCGTGTAACTGTAGATTATGTGTAAAACTAGGTACAACGCACACTGCGTAAGCTTCGGAGTCATTAGCACCTCAATAGTACAAGTGGTCCAAAATTAGTACACATGAAGTGTCTCCTATGACGGACTCGTCCTATGGCTCTAGCTCACTTGACTTACTTCTTATATTTTTCATGTAGTTCGACTCGCATAAATTCAACTAGTTAAATAAACATGGATGCTGGCGCTGATTTTAAGGCTGAAATAGCTGTCTATAATTGACGATAGGTAGGTGATCAGTAGCGTATACATGAATATGAATACTTCTATATTTACCATGAATGACAGACGACTGACATTAATACTGTATTTACCGCCACACTACTCCCACCCACACTTACTCCCATAAACTCGAATCGACTATGAAGGCCACCATAAAAGCAATGAAGCAATAAATCTTGACGAGTCGAGAGAGAAACGATTTAGCTGACCAAGACCGACTTTGCAACGAAATTAAGGAACGGGTACTCAACAGAAAGCTCCTGGCATACCTAAAAGTCAATCTTATCCTAAGTGATCAACTTGACTCCCACCAAAATCGATTAACTGAGAATCTTCGATCGTATCACATCTGCGCGTCTAAAAAGGCCAATTTAGCAGAATCAGAAAGCTCATCACGCTACCCGTCACTGTAAATTTTTTCCAATCAACCTTGGACCTAATACATATGGTGCAGTTGAAAACCAGCGTCAGGCAGCGCGTAGTTGTCTGGCATTTTGCTGAACTGGACCTATTTGGTGCAGCCGCGGGCCACACGATGTTATTGTTTAATAATTAATTTTCATTTCCTTTTATTGTTACAAACATTGTGTAATTCCGTGTGTGCCAAATAAATTAGTTTTCTTTCTTTCTTTCTTTCTTAGTGATAACGATCAAAATGAAATTTGACATATTGTTGTGTGGTTAATATTATGATTCTAATATTATTATACTAAAGTGGCCTTTTTATACCCGCAAGAGTGCACGAGATGCACGGAGAAGCGCTTAGCGCTTGTCGTCTCCATCGACATTTCGAAGGCTTTTGATAGGGTTACGTACGAAGGCCTTTCCGTCAATTGGATTTTAATGTCGGGGTCCCACAGGGACCAGTACTTTCGGCAACGTTGTTCTTACTGCACATTTTACTTAAACCTGGAACCTGGGGTATGCAAACGACAGCACTGTTGCTAAGAGATACGTTTCCAACGCACGAGCTAGTGGGACGAGTATGTGGGCTGTGGGGTTCAAGCAAACAGATAAACTCTTCAGCTTACATAATTGTATATGGAGTACAGATTATTAAAGATTTGTTTATTGCAATTGGATTTAATGATGGTATTGTTGAAATAACAATACAAGGTACAAAAGGTATGTACTGACAAGCGACATGATAAGTTATAATATTAAGCATACTAAATAATGACGGCAGCAATAGTGCAAAAGAAAACAGAAAATTGGGCATACAAAAGCTCTGGGAGCGCTTCCGTGTATTAGCCTAAGGTTTTTTTAGGGTTCCGTACCCAAAGAACACTATTACTAAGCCTCCGCTATCCGTCCGTCCGTCTGTCTGTCAGCGGGCTGTATCTCAAGAATCGTAATAGGTAGACAGTTGAAATTTTCACAGATTATCAAATAATTAAAATTGAGGTTTATGGTACGGAACCCTTCGTGTGCAAGTTCGACTCGCACTTGACCGGTTTTTTAAGATCGCAGCATATTCTGAGATGGCCTTTTTGGCCTCGCACAGGTCCTTTTATATTTGTTTTTAATAATTTCTGATTTGGTTTTTCTTTTATTTTGCGTGTAATTATAGAGGGTTCTACAGGGGTCGATGATTGTACCTCGATATCTTCTATAGATTTTCGCTTATGACATGCTTTTGTATACTCTTCGGAGTTTAGTGATCTGTAACACTCATGATACTATGGTTGGCCCGATTAGTCACGAGAATGGCGTCCAAAACTTGAATGGGTCTCGAGCTAAAATTAATTTTATCTTGCTTCTAAGTCCAGCAGGAGGAAAATGTGTAAGCTCGTAGGATTTTTTTCCGTGCAATTGTACCACTCCTCTGCCATTAGTCTGAAAAACACCTTTAAGCTTTAATTGTTAAGAATTAAGATTACATTAAAAAATATTCTTAATGAAAAACGCGTGACGCATACTCGCGATAGTACTAATCAGCTCGCGTATTATAAAGGATTAACTTAGATTTGAAGAATAAAGGTATATAAACAGTTTGCTTCGCGTGATTTATCCATATAACATAATGCGTGCTCTTGTATTATTTGGTCTGTCGTTGGTTGTTTCTGTTTCTGCCTGGGTGGAAGTTCAAACTAACTATCATGACAGCGTTGGGATTCCTGAAGCAGAGAGGATTAGGATACTTGAAGAAGAAATCTTAGCGAAGAATAATGACTTCCAGAAGGATCCTTCAGACAACAGGATTGTCGGTGGTGTGTTAGCTCCCGCTAATTCACACCCTTATTTTGTGAGTAATATCATTTGATTTTTTTTTATGTGTAGGTAATACCAAAAGCACCATTGATCATAATTTGTTATTTTTTCGCAGGGTGGCTTGTTGGTCGACCTAGTCGGCGGCGGACGAGGAGTTTGCGGTTCTTCTCTTCTGTCACCCAACCGGCTGGTGACAGCAGCTCACTGCTGGTTCGATGGCACGAGACATGGGTGGCAGGTCCTTGTCGTTCTTGGCTCCAATTTCTTGTACAGTGGTGGTGAACGCATTACTACCAGTCACGTCATCATGCACCCTCAGTACTCTTTTAGTTTCCTGGCAAATGACGTCGCTATGATATACTTGCCCAGAAACGCCAATATCAATAACTGTGAGTCACTTTTTATTAAATTTTGTGATGTCTTGCGGGACTTGATGGTCCTTTTTGCTTGTCTATACTTATCAGATCCACGTCAAAAACTGCGTAGCCGTCTTACTAAAATGAGATTAAGCTTATCACAGACCATGTAACGTGTACGATAAATGCTTCAGGTCAGTTAGTCACAAGAAGTTGCTTTCGATTTACCAATTCTGATATTCGTGAATTCTTATCCTGAGTCCCTTTGTTCCTGCAAGGTTCGAAGCTCCATAAGTTTTCTCTTTAGATTGAATTTGAGCTATTGTTTTACATATGGGTATTCTATGTTTGCAGTTAGCGTGAAACCAATCAGGCTTCCCAATGGTTCTGAGCTGTGGAACCAGTTTGTGGGGCACTCAGCTATTGCTGCTGGATTTGGAAAAACTACCGACCGTAAGTAATTAATTTTTGGCAAAATTTTAAAGCGATTAAGTACTGCATACACCACCGAACTCGAATGCTTTTCCGGTGCTCACTCTTTGGCAGCCAGTTGTACCTTTGACTGTATTTATTTTATATCAAACAATATTTACATTGCAGAACAACAGACCGCTTCGACTGTGGTGAGCCACGTCTTCCTGCAGGTGATCACCCAGACTCAATGTAACGTCTTCACCGCTGGTTATGTGACTCCCAGCACTATCTGCACCAGTGGTCATGGAGGCGTCGGCATTTGTGGTGGGGACTCCGGTGGTCCTCTTGCTACTTATGGATGGGATGGGGAACCATTCTTGGTAAGCTATATTTTTTAACCATCTTTTGACCGCGTACATCGCGTACTTTTAGTCATATGCTAGAGGGAGTTATGTTGGGATGACGAATCATTCATTGCGCAATATTTGTCAATAGTTTTTGAAGAACTCGGTGTAGCAACGTCTTAAATATAGAATTTCAGGTTACCTGAGAGACAAGAAAGTTATTTTGATCCGCAGGGGTCAGTGCTTGGTCCTCTCTTGTTAATCTTGTGTGTTCTTTGCAGCGTTTAAGGATAATTGTATTTAATCTTTTTAATATTTTTAGATCGGTATCAGCTCCTTCGCTGCCTACAACGCTTGCCAAAACCAACATCCTTCAGTCTTCGCCCGAGTCACAAGCCACCACAACTTCATCACTCAACACTTGTAAATAATACTAGAATAATAATAGAACGAATTAATAAATATGAAATAAGAGCTTGATTTGTTTTTGAGTTCCTTTTTCCTACACGATCATTTAGCCAACATGGCAAATGGGTTTAAGAATACATCCCATATATACGTTTGTTGTGCTAGGTAAGTCTAGATAGTTGTCATCTATCAATACTTTGTTTGTTTAGTTGAACGCGCTTTTCTCAGGAACCACTTCTTTAAGTGTTAGATAGCCTATTTATCGAGAAAGACTATGGCTATATATAACGTCACGTTACAAACATTAGGAGTGAACCGTAAATGAAAAATGTGACACAGACGAATTTGTGTGGGTCAGCTAGTTTATTTTATGAAGGATGGATTTTAGTCAGTAAGAGTCTGACACTTCCTTCTGCTTCACCCAGAGCGATTTGATGATTTCCCATCCATAAAGAAAAGAAACAGGGAAGGGACATTTGTACCGCATTAATCTAAATCTACGCGGACGAAGTCATAGGCATCAGCCTTACTTAACCTTATCTATTTATTTGATGCGCTTCTTTCAAATCTTAAAAAAAAAGGATTTGAAATTTTAATCTTTCATAAAATAAAATTACGTGTAACGCTATCAGTTACAATGAGTCAGAAGGCAGGTGTCAGTGATGATTTGCATTTTTTAATTTGATAGACAATCGAGATTTTTTTTGTGGCATGAAAATGTTTAAAATTGTGCATACATTATTATTTATTTGTTAATTATAATGTTGATTAGTTGTGTGTTGTTTGTATTGTTTTGTAATGTTTTGTAATGTTTTGTTTTATGTCTTTATCTATGTCTAAGTCAGTGTTTATTATACTAACATAGTTTAAGCGATTACTAACAATGTTGTGTATGGGATATTGATTGTCCTGATTTAAATGTCAATAAATAAATAAAAATTATCCGTTATTAGTATGGTCAGTACGGTCTTTGCAATATCTAGAATAAAACAATATCATATTAGTATACTATTTCGTTACGTTTGCTTAAATCCAGTGGCGGCGCAACATTAAATTTTGATGTGGGCAAGATGGCAACCAAAGAATAGAGTGTTTTTTTTAGGTTTTCAGAGGTTGGATTTTATGTTTGAGGGTGAGATGCGGCGAACTCAATTGTACCCCGCCACGAGTAGTATAAATTTTCTTTTGACTTTTTGTGCAAAATAGTAAATATACCAAACTAAAAGAAGCTATGATATAAAAATGAGCGTAGTGAGCTTGTTCGAGTAAATCATAGTGCCTATCCTGCCGTAGCTAAAATGTTGACAAAACTCACTTAAGTAAACCTTAATATTACAAAGAATTAATTCACAAGGCAGTTTTGTAGCGAACTGTTGGGCACTAGCGACCCCACGGACCTGATCTCCAGGGAGAAGTTTGTTCCTCATTTCCGGCTTGCCTTTATTGGCTGGCCGGAGTGAACACTGACAAGGAACAGAGCTCCCACCTCTTTCTTGCCTTAATCGGCCGGTCTGAGTGGAGATTCGCAAGAGCAAACGTGCTCGAGAGAAGGATGTATAATCCAGTAAGATGCTGGTAGGGATCTTGACCGTACTTCCGGGATTGTCCTGATAGCCGTGGTATACCTCTCCACTCCTCTAGTGCCTTAGGATATGTTGCCCCCTTGGCGCTACGTCACTTTGTGCTAGCGACCCTTTTTAGGGGGCCCATTTATTGAGTGTGAAAATCACCGCCTGCCAGTTTTAAGCCGTTTTTATTGTCAATGGTCAGGCAGCGGCCAATAGTTCTTCAATAGTAAACGATTATCAGTCCACTAAACCATCCAAACCCATAGCGTTTCATCTTTTGTTTCCATATTCTGCAATAGTCCTGTACAACATTTACGTGTCTCGACAGCGGAATCCGAGGTGAGTATAGAAAAAGACTGTGTGAATTAAAGTTCACTGTGTGATCTATCTCACTCAGGTGAAGCTCGATATCGAAATGGTTACTTACAGAATAACCTTGCTGCTCCAACCGGGAATTGTCCTTGGGTATACTTTCACAGTGCATACAGGGATAATCGTCGGTTGGTGTCCCATTCCATTTGAAATGTCTAAAGGGGTCTCTGCGAGTTGGCTTCGGACCCTCGTACGCCTACCAAAGGACCGAGTCTCTAGGGACCCGAGAAAGCAAAAAAACGAATTCAAATAGCAAGAGCAAGCAAAGCTAGCTCAACAAAATTTGAAAATAGACACGGATAAGTTGTTTTGGCTACGATTTTTCCGAGTTGAAAAAAGTCAAAGCTGCGAGCCCCTTCGGACCGCGAGGCCGTGGGCGGTGGTCCACGTCGCCACGCCTTGCACCGCTTCTGCTTAGATCAGGGGTTCCAAAACTTTTAAAGTAACTTTTGGGCTTCCAACTTTCTTCAACTTCTTAGGTAGGGGTTGCAGTGAACCCCTACCTACAAGCTGCCGACGACGCTGACTTGGGCGTATACAAACCGGCCAATTGCGAGTAGGACTCGCACACGAAGGGTTGCGTACCATAAACCTTAATTTTTATTATTTGTTGTTATAGCGTCAATAGAAATACACAATCTGTGAAAAGCATTAGAGCCAGAGAAGTGAGTTTGAAACCTTTTGCACCATCTGTATGGAAAAGCTCATTTTACAGCAAGCGGAACATTATGAAACGTTGGGAGTTGGAATGTAACCTCGTAAATTCTGTGAAGGAAACGTCCTCCACTCCAATGTCTCCAATCTCAATGTTGCCAAGCCGACGGAAAAAACCGTGGATTAATGGCAATGAATACCCAGCTATAAAGGCCAATTTGTTTGAAACTAGTGAAGGGAAGGAATGAAGAATAGGAGTTAACGTTTTCTAACAGCGAGAAAAAATAAATGTAGCCTCTGTTTTCTTTTTTGGGTCACTCTACGCCACCCAAGTGGGGCGCAGAGTGACCCAAAAAAGACGCTGTCACGCTTCGCGCCGGATGGCCGCTTTTGTTTTAAGGTGATTCAATCAGTATAACGCCGTTTTTCGTTTTAACGTATTTTGTTAGGTTCCTGGAACAAGAATGTGAAATTGTGGTATATGTTTTTTGACTATATGATCTAGTATTCAAGGAATACACGATACGAAGACATTTTCTCGACAGAAAAAAAATACAAAGTTCGAAAAATCTTTTTACTTTTTTTAGCTACAAGACGCAACGCTTTAGATTGGTCCTATGAAAATTACTTTAAAATAGATTAAATAACATTATCGAGGTTTCAACTGAACAGATTTTAACTTAATAATACTTTTATGTTATCAAATCCAAAAAAATATTTTGCCACTTACGTTTTTTATTCCAAGCTAGTATCTGATTATCGTCATCTCATCTTTTAAAGTATTTGCATCTCCCTCGTTTGTTCAGTTCTTCAGATGCTCCGTGGAGCTCTTGCGGGCAGGACCTGCGTCACTTTTTTTTAAAATCGGAGCTGTCAGATTTTCGTGATTTAAATATTTTTTTTTACAGTAAATGGTACAGGTTTAGCAGTTTCTGATTAAATTAGTGTTAAAAAAGTGTCTGAACCATGTGTAAGTATATTTTTATGACCTTGAACAATAATTTACAACGTAATATTGTTCTATTCGCGCCAACTTTTGAATTATGTATAAAATTGGTATGAAATAAAAGATCAAAACAAAATAAATTACAACGTCGTTGGTAGTTCTTACCTGAAGGCGACAATAGACGCGTTTTCCATACAATACCTTCATTTTTATACACGTACAGGATAAAATGATTGAAATTATTAGTTATTAGTGCATGGTGCACTAATAACGGTAATGTATGCACAATCAGTACGATCTGTGCAATATCTAGAATAGAATAATATCACTACGTTTGCTTAGATCCAGTGGTGGCGCAACATAATTGACAATGCTGTCGTTTCAAAGCCTTAATTTCACTTTGTCGCATTTTCAACTTCTCATTAGTATATCGTCTACAAAACAGTATGTCAATCAAGTGTTGATAGCCTTTTCATAACGTCGGCGAAGAAAATATACTAATGATAACTAACGTTATATGATAAAGAGTTAAAATATATTTATAGAAACAATTTTTCACTGATAAAAACCTTCTCCGAAAAAAGCACGGTTTCTGAGAAAGAGTATACGTGTTCGAAGCCACAGCAAAGAAGATTTAAAAAAAAAATAACTACTTATAGTTTCATTCGTTTCCATAACATAATTAGTTCAATTATGATTAGCAGATTTTTATACAACTGATCTACTCCATAGATATTTCAAACTTTCGACGTGTAAGCATGCGGGGTCCGCGTGAGGTGCGCGGTGCCACTCGGCGCTTTCGAGCTACCATAAATTTCAAAGATACGCCCTTAAAGGAGAGGATTCATAGTCATAAATTAAACCCAGCTCCGGTGCAAACGTTTTAAACATACATCATATTAAATATAGAGTAAGTAGTAAAGTATATACAGTACAGTCTCACTAATCCGACACTATGATATTCCAGATTATTGGAATTTTTGGGTTAGGTACTTCATAGTGTAATTATTTGTTAAGGGCATTTGAAAGAAGTGGTCGAGTAGGCGCGGGTGGAGGGGTCCGGATTGCTGAATGTGCCGCAGTACTGAAGTGCCGGATTAGTGACACAGTACTGTGTATGTACCATTACTATCTGGCTCTATCTGGTGGTTAACATGTTTTTTTTGCTTATAAAAATTTAAGGTAGGGTTCCTTTGCCACCTCCTGCAGCCTAAACGATTTTAACAAATGGTGAATTATTAGATTCGCCGTGATACATTGAGTGGTACATACCTACATGCTATAATGATATTGAAAAAAAAAAACGATCAAGAGTGAGTCGGACTCGCGCACCGATGGTTCCGTACACTTAATTTTTTTAAGTATCTAGATTTTGAATCCAATTATTAAGCTCGATGACTGATTACGTACTTTAAATAAAGGCTATATTTTTCATGATTTAATCACAAATGTATAGATTTTAGACTTTTCCCTATGCCTGTAGTATAAGACGGTATTACTTGCCAAATTTCATAGTTCTAGGTTAACGGGAAACACCCTATGAATTTTGATTACCTTGAGAGTGTCGAAATATTAGTTTTTTGTGGCATAAACGGCCATATCTTTCTTTTATCTTATATATAAAATTTCCATGCCACAATGTTAGTTACGTACTCCTCCGAAACGGCTTGACCAATTCTTATGAAATTTTGTGTGCATACCGGGTAGGTCTGAGAATCGGCTACTATCTATATTTTTTTTTTTGTAGGTTAAGGTAGCCTAGTAGGTAGGGTAGGGTAGGGTAGGTAGGGTAGCGTAGGTAGGGTAGCGTAGGTAGGGTAGGGTAGGGTAGGTCGGGTAGGGTAGGTCGGGTAGGGTAGGTCGGGTAGGGTAGGTAGGGTAGGGTAGGTAGGGTAGGGTAGGTCGGGTAGGGTCCCCACCGAGTGTCCCCACGTTGCCGTCGTGGTGGGGCTTGTGAGTCTCAGTGATCTTGGAGCTCTGCCGGTAGAGTTACTCATGCCGGAAAGGTCCAATTGAGAGACCAGACAAAGAGGGACACACACAATTGGCGGAATCCATAACATCGGACTACCGCGAGGGGCGCACCGTCTGGACTTGAACGTGCGTAACTCATTCTTCATGATTTTGAAGTGTGAATGAGGGAGTTTCTGTCGTACGCCGTGCGATGGCTTACGTAGTAGGGTTATCGGGCGGTGTGTGATTTGTGATTGGCGTTTCGAAGTCTTCGGGGCGCCAATCTGGGTCGGGGTTTTGGTTTAGTGCTGTGCGATGTCTTTTGGCATGGCTGGCAAACTGAGAAGAGGAGAGGGGAGATAACCTCGTTAGAAAATCAACCATCTGGGGACCCCACCCCATAAAAAAGGCAAAGCTGTGATCAGCACAACAATGGAAGCGCGTCATAAAAATAAACTACCCCAGGAGGGTACCTGCTGCTCCGCAGTAGGAGAATCCCTCACCGAGCAGAGCTCGGTCTGTCCCACGTATTCTGGGGGGGACAATGAACGCTTACAATCCCAATCGGATTTTTACCCGTCCTTCAAGGGCGTATTGAGTCAGGATGACTCACGTACCGGTGATGAGGAGTCGTTGGGTTCTATTCCCAACACATCTGGGGCACCGGAAATTAAAGAGCAGGCTAGCACCAAACTGCACTCGGACATCCAGAGCAACGATGGTTCGCAAGGTCTAGCTAGTACTGAGGTGTTAAGGAATGCACTTACGAAGAAAACCCAGAAAGTTCCAAAGAAGAAACAAACCCGAGCACAATTTGTGCGTCCGACTACCCCAGTTGCTGACGAGGTGGCAAGTGACACTAGCGAGTCGACTTGCTCGCAAATGTCTTATGCCTCCGAAACGTCAACGAGATCGTCCAGAACTCGTACGCGCAAGCGTAAGCAGACACCAGCGAGCAGCGAGCCGATACCTAACAGAGATAAGTTTGTTAGGCCGCTCACACTTGGCAAGCCTGTTACTAGCGGTGGAGAGCAGGGCGTAGACTCTGAACCTGCGAGCCCACCAGCTAAGCAGGCAAAAACTCGGGCAACGGCAAAACAAAACCTGCCCACACCAGAGATGTTAGCTAAGACGATGCAAGCGCAGCCAACGACGGAACTTAGCACCTGCATAGCAAGTAGTCTTAAAACCATAGAAGAGGTTGCAAACGAATCGCGCAACCTCAAGGGGAGCTTTGTTCATAGTCTCAAGTTGGCAGCAGTTACAGTCCAAGCTGCAGTAGCTGAATTGGCTACACGTTCAGCGGTTGAGGTCAATGTTGAGAGGCTGGAGACGGAAAACGCCGACTTGAAAGCTCGGCTTACCAACTTGTCAGTGCAGGTCGAGAAGCTGACAGCGCAGGTCAGCCTCTTAAGTCGTCCAGGTGATCCTGTGACAACCTCATCGATAGCTTAACCGTTGCAGTGGCCGGTTCTTCTCGATCAGACGATTTGGAGGCCCAGTTTCGACGTTCTATAGCCCTAGAAATAGGGTGCATGGTGGACGCCAAACTGGCCGCAATGGAGAAAAGATTGCCTCCAGAGAAGCCCTTGCGTCCAACACTTGCTGCAGACATGAGAAAAGCTTCACCACCGGTTGCGAATGAGCAGCCAGTTGCCGGTCCGAGCCAAGTACCTAATACTGCGGACAAAAAGAAAAGGAAAAGTAAGGGAAAAGGCAAAGCAGTGGCTTCAGTTGTGGATTTTCCTATTGTGTCTACGGCATCTGCACAAGCTTCTCAGGCCCTGCGAGAAGAAGCAAAGGCTAGGACGGTGGCCTGGTCGACAGTGGTAGGGAGGAAGGCAAAGAAAGATAATACTCCCAAAGCCAGCGCAAAGTCCGATGCCCCACCTGCCACTTCTGCTAAGGGGAAAACCTCACTAATAAAACTGCCTAAGGTTCCTGCCACGGCAGCTATTACGGTCTCAATAAGAGAGGGGTCATCTGCTAAACTCGGCGAGGTCATGTCCGTAGTGAGACAGCGAATTCGTTTAGCTGAATTCGGCATTGACAGTGTCGGTCAGAGGAGGGCTGCTGATGGTGGGATGGTGCTAACTGTCTCTGGCACTGAATCTTCCACCAAAGCAGACAATCTCGCAAGCCGTATGCGGGAGGTCCTCGCCGAGTTTGATGTGAAAATTTCTCGGCCAACTAAGCGAGCGGAGGCAAGGATTATGGACCTTGATGATGCCGTTACGCCTCAAGAAGTGGCAACAGCTATCGCCGAGGTAGGAGGCTGTCACCCTGATGAAGTGAAAGTAGGGGAAATTCGTCGTCCATATGCTTCTTTGGGGCACGTCTGGGTCCGTGGCCCATTGGCAGCAATAAAAAAGCTGGCGTCTGACAAGCGCATGCGCTTAGGGTGGACGATGGCCAGGGTTCAGGTTCTGGGGGCACGTCGTATGATGTGCTTCCGTTGCCTGGAGCCTGGGCATGTTCGCTGCCGGTGCACTAGTACAGTTGACCGGAGCAACCAGTGCTATGCTTGCGGGGGAGCTCACAAAGCAAGAGAGTGCACGTCGCCGATCATGCGGTGCCCGCTTTGTGCAGACCAGGGTTTGCCAGCGGACCACCGGCTAGGGGGTAAAAAATGTACTCCACGCAAGAAGCGGGCCTCGCTTGCTCCAGCCACAGCTCCAAGATCGACGCCAGTACCACTGGGTGCAGGCCCTTCAGAGGAAATGGACACATCGCCTTCTCAGCCTTAAAAGTACTCCAGTGCAACCTGAATCACTGCCGCAGTGCGCAGAATCTTTTTCTACAGACTATTGCGGAGTTGTCGGTTGCCTTAGCAGTAGTAGCGGAGCCATATGGTCTTAGAGACCATCCTTGCTGGTTCCGAGACACTGTGGACTCTGTAGCCATTTACTGGGCTAGTGGAAGTGATGGGTCTCACTGCTCCCTATTAGACAGGGGACATGGATGGGTTGCAGTGGAATGGGGACCCCTGGCTGTAGTGGGCTGTTACGTGTCTCCAAACATTTCTCTCGCTGAATTCGAGGAATATCTGGACAGGGTCTCAAACTGCATTCGCTACAAATGTTCACCCCGATCGGTGCTCGTTCTGGGTGACTTTAATGCTCACTCCAGAGCTTGGGGGAATATCCGAGATACGCCGAGGGGACACGCGGTTCAAGACTGGGCAGCGTCGCTTGACCTTCGACTTTTAAATAATGGGTCTGTATCCACGTGCGTTCGGTGGCAGGGAGAGTCAATTGTGGATCTCTCATGGGCAACTCCTTCTATTGCTCGTATGGTTTCGGAATGGAGGGTTGCGGAGGAGATGGTCACACTTTCCGACCATCGCCACATCGTTTTCGATTTGACACTGCGCCCTTCGGATAGCCCGAGCCGTCCAGTTCCTAGCCCACCGGTGCGACGGTGGGCCCTCAAGCGGCTCAATCGAGACATGCTCATTGCAGCTGCAAACGTCGCGGCGTGGCCGGAAGATGCTCATTCGCAGGAGACCTCGCCCGATCCAGAAGTGGAAGCGGCTTGGTTCCGGGATGTAATGACGTCGATTTGCGACGCTTCCATGCCCCGGATCAGGTGCGCCCAGCGCCCGGGTGCGGTTTACTGGTGGTCAGCAGACATAGCGCAGTTGCGCGTTTTATGTCTTAGGTCCCGACGCCTGTACCAACGCACCCGACGCAGAAGACAGCCAAGAGCCACGGATGAGGAAATAGTCGAAACCTATAGAGCGTACAGGGAGGCGACTATGGAACTTCAACACGCCATCGCCGATGCCAAGTCAAGGTCTTGGAGAGAGCTTCTTGAAGGGCTGGACAGGGATCCATGGGGGAGACCTTACAAGTTGGTAATGGCCAAATTGCGGCCTTGGGTTCCCCCCATCACACAAACCATGGATCCACTCCTACTGGAGAGTGTTATAAACACGCTCTTCCCAGTATCTAGAGAAAGCTCCTCATCGCAACTTTCACCTTCGGACTGGTCTGACGAGCTGGAGGTGACTGAAGCTGAACTGGACCGGGCTGTTAGACGTATGGCGGCTCGAAACACTGCGCCAGGCCCAGATGGTATCCCTGGCCGCGCCTGGGTTTTGGCTCTGGCTTCTCTAGGAGACCGCCTAAGACGGTTGTTCAACAGCTGCCTCCGTACGGGCGTGTTCCCTTCAGACTGGAAGGAGGCTGGATTGGTTCTGTTGAGGAAGATAGGCAGAGACTCAGAGCCTCCCTCTGCATACCGTCCCATTTGTCTGCTCGACGAGGTTTCCAAACTATTCGAAAGAATAATTGCCGAAAGACTCGTCGGGCACCTGTCGCGAGTCGGTCCCGATCTTGCTGATTGCCAGTACGGCTTCCGGCAGCAGCGTTCTACAGTGGATGCGATCTTACGCGTCCACTCGCTGTCGGAACAGGCAGTGTTCCAGGGTGGGGTGGTGCTGGCGGTAAGTTTAGATATCGTCAATGCTTTTAACTCCTTGCCCTGGGATGCGATTAGGGCGGCACTTGTACATCACAGAGTCCCCCCTTACCTGCAGTGCATCGTCGGGGCTTATCTACGAGACCGGCACATTCGCTATGTGGGCCGGGATGGTAGTGTTCATCGGAGGGAGATTACGTGTGGGGTTCCGCAGGGGTCAGTTTTAGGTCCTTTCTTTTGGGATCTGGCTTACGATGTGGTTGCTGCGTGTCGACCTTCCCATTGGCGTCAACATTGTTTGTTACGCAGACGATACCTTAGTGTTGGCTGCTGGAAACACCTTCCACGAGACCATCCAGCTTTCCGAGCTTGGAGTGGCAAAAGTCGTGGCTTCGATCCGCGAGTTGGGCTTAGAGATAGCACCTCATAAAACTGAGGCGCTATGGTTCCATAAACTACCGAGGAGCAGGGAGCCACCCAACTCGTTAGTAACAGTTGGAGATGCGCAAGTCCAAGTGAGTCGGCACATCAAGTATCTTGGCCTAACCCTGGACGGTCGGTGGGGCTTTGAAGAGCATTTTGAGCGCCTGGTCCCCCGTGTTGGAAGGGCAGTGGGTGCTTTGCACAGATTACTACCCAATCTCGGGGGGCCACGAGAAGAAGTTCGCCGCCTCTACGCAGGTGTTGTGCGATCAATGGTCCTCTATGGTGCGCCTGTTTGGTCACATAGACTGTCAGGCGTCCGACGCTGCAGGACTAAGATCAACAGCTTGCAGCGGAAAATGGCCATTCGCATCGCACGAGGATACCGAACAGTGTCCTTTGAGGCGGCAACGCTCCTGGCACGCTTTCCACCGTTAGACATCCTGGCGGATATGGATGCGAGGGTTTATAACCGGATCCGCGCCATACGCCAAAGTGGCAATAGCGTGCCAGGAATCGCTTTTGTATGGCTAAGGCGGCAGGAACGGCGACTCGCGCTCGAACGGTGGCGCGAACGGCTACAGCAACCGCAATTTTCGCGCAAGCGTGTTGTCGAAGCCGTCTTGCCCCACTTCGAACCCTGGCTAAAAAGAGAGGAGCGCGTCTCCTACAGGCTCACTCAGGTGCTGACCGGGCATGGTTGCTTTGGTGAGTACCTGAACAGGATTGGGCGAGAAGCCACGGCAAATTGCCACCATTGCGGAGGCGACCTGGATTCCGCGCAACACACGCTGGAGGAGTGCCCTGCGTGGTCTTCTGAGCGGCGGGTTTTGGTCGCCAAGATTGGTCGAGACCTGACTCTGCCAGCCGTAGTGAGTGCTATGCTGGCAGATAATGAAAACTGGAGAGAAATGGCTGCTTTCTGCGAGGTCGTGATGGTGCAGAAAGAGGCCGCCGAGCGGGATCGTGAGAGGGCTGATCCTGCTCGGAGAAGGAGGCGTCAGGGAGGCAACCGCCTCGACGCCTAAATGCCGAAACCCCGCCTGCGTTATTTAAGGCAGGTGGGTCTCCAGGGTCGCTGGCGCTCAGAGTGGGGTCTCTGTCCGCCAACTCAGTGATCCTAGGAAAGGCGGTGGCACAGTGATCACGTGCTGCCGTACATAGCGAAGCTAAGGGGAGACCCCTTTACAGTCTCCCCAGGGATGTGCCCTAACAGGCGTTGCACAGAGGGGGTTCCGGAGTGGTCTTTTAAGAGGTAACGGGGCTCCTTCTTTGTGCTGATGGTGATCACCGGGGTGGTTTTAGTGAGGTAAAAATCCCACACTCCCTGGTCTTTACCCCAAAGTCCAGGCGCCTTTTGAAGGTTTCCCCCCGAAAACAAAAAAAAAAAAAAAAAAAAAAGGTCGGGTAGGGTAGGTAGGGTAGGTAGGGTAGGGTAGGTAGGGTAGGTAGGGTAGGGTAGGGTAGGGTAGGTCGTGTAGGGTAGGTCGGGTAGGGTAGGTAGGGTAGGGTAGGTAGGGTAGGGTAGGTCGGGTAGGGTAGGTAGGGTAGCCAGTTGACGGGAGCGAAGCCGTGCGGATCAGCTAGTGCTAACTTATAAAAATGATTTTTTTAAAGCTTCAAGGGACCGTAGACCTTAGTATATGGTTTAAATTCCAACTCGATGAGACGATATTCAGAAGTTTAAGTCAGCTAATTGGAGAATAAAGTCAAATGTTTTTAGATTTGTTTTCAAGAAATTATAATGTAATATGGAATTTAGTTTGACTTCAAGATTAACTCAATAACTCAAAACTAATTATGAATATTTTGAACCAAAAAGATTTTTTGTGAAGAACGCCTAACAAACTTTTTAGGGCAAAAAAAAATTATTAGCGGGGGGCTAATAATTTTTTTTTGCCTAGAGAGAAAATGGTCTTACGTTGAGATATTAATCACTAGCGCCAGAGCTGGGTTAATTTTGTACCTTGTGCTTTAGATCCATGTTCGATTACCAAATATTCAGGATGTAGGTGCTGATCGTAGCAGGCCGAAGCCTGCTACGATCAGCACACTGACACTATTTGTACAATTTTGATTTCCCTACAAATTCAAGTACAACCAAAAGTACAACAAACAAGTACTTACCAAAGATAATATTTTTTATCCGTATTTTTCATTTGTAGTTGGGTTTTCTCAATTAAAACGTAAGGTATAAAGGTACGAACAGACACGCGTCAGGATAGTGCAATCACAGCGAATAAAAACGAAAATTTTGTATGAGCGGCGTTATGAAGTTAATAGGTAAGTAAAACAAAGTTTGTGCTAATGGGGTATTTTACTTTAAAAATCTAATTAGTCCGTCTGATAGATTTTCAAAAAATATTGGACACGTATTTTTCTTTTTTCACGTAAACAAAAAATAAAGAGGATACAGCGTGACGTCATCTGGCTTGGTAAATTTAGTACATTTTTACCAAGCCAGATGTCGTTTTGTAGTAAAATACCCTATTCCCATCGTATAGGCGGCGTTTATCCTGTGATTAGTAGTTGGGTTCCAGAGGAGAGCTTAGACCTCTCCTGTAGAACAACGCTCACGGTACGGTTTTACGATGAGCTGAGTTCATTGAACTGTTAAGCTAACGACACCTTGATACGGAGGGATGTGGAAATTATATATATTTTTTTTCCTACTCCTCCGCTGTACTTTTCTGATTAATTTCGTTACAGGATCCAAGACAGTTGAATCGTTTCTCCGGGACTCGTCGGGTTTCATTGGCTCGGCGTTTTTCTGGTGGTCGCCACTGTTGATTCTGGCTTTCAGTAGTTGTAGTGGTTGGGAATGTGTGGCGGGCTTGTGCCGAAATAATAATAACGACACCTTGGTGCTACACAGTTAGGATACTTTTGTATGGACTAATCTGCCTTTGAGAAAACGGGCGGTAGAATAAAATTCTAGGCTGCAACATGCAAGCTGGCTCTACAAATGCGTCTGCTGAGAGATGTTACCATCTCATATTGAGAGAGGAGCTCGTGGCTAGATAATAACAGCCACACAGGTCGATCTACAAGGTTAAGTAACGTTTGCCAAGGTTGGTCTGTGGATGGCTGACCATCTTAACATACCGAGTTTCCTCCGTTTCTCGGAAAGCACGTTAAGCCATTGGTCCCAGCTGCCATTTGTAGATCTTTGGCAGTCGTTACGGATAGTCAGAAGCTAGTAAATCTGACTCCAGTCTATCCATGAAGTACCGTGTTACCCAGTTAATGGGTTGTGGAGGTCTGGTAGGTAGCCGCTCCACGTAAAATACTGATATTCAGCTAAATCCGGCTTGACTGGAAGCCGACCCCAATATAGTTGGAAAAAGGCTAGGCAGATGATGATGATGATGATTTTCCAGGTTCCGTATGGTTTGTTAGTGCCATCAAATCTCGGGGGACTTCTGGCGTAGTGTCATGCTTTGCTACCACGTTCCCACGTTCAGTCTGGCTAACGAAAACTGCGCAAGCTTTTATGATTTCCTGTTCATTTGAGACAGTTCTATACAGCGTTAATTTTTTGTACCTAACTACCTACACTCCGCCCGATCAACTAAGGTTATTGACTCTGCTAGTCAACTAATGTTCACGTATTAAATAATTCCAAATTCAAGGTAGGTTTCGGGACATACCATACAATAAAATTAAAAGATTTATGCTAAACGTTGTAAAATGAAAAAATAAGCCCCAACAGGCCTGCTAGTTATGGTTTATTTAAAAATGATTTGAAAAGACAAAAAGTGCTCATTACACGATTTAAAAAAAGTTATGTTACTTACCTAAATCAACTCCGATTTATTTGACACTTTCGGACACTCGGCGATACGTGATAATTGTTCATAAAATATGGAATCAAAATTATTTACGATTGAAAAAAGATTTTTGTAACAAACCTAATAATTTGTAACCTCTTTATTACCTATCACTTTGGGCTACACTTCACGATAGCGTAATTTTCGATACATAATCTTACACGTTTAATTAAATTGTCTTTTAATTTTAGTAATGTGTCTCTGTCACTTCTTAAAACATCACACGCGTCCACTATCGCACTTTTAATTTGTTCACGAGGTTGATGCTTATTTTTGTACACAAATCGCTTTACCTCACTCCACAAATAAAAATCCAGCGGTGTCATGTCCGGGCTTCTTGCTGGCCAAGCAACTGGTCCCCACAGAATATTAGCTTCGCGATTGTTTAATAGCCACTGACAAAACGCGACTCTAGCCGTCCCGTCGTTCTTGGCGTGTAGTAACGCCTGGGATTTCGTTCAATGTACTCCAGGATTTCTTCGTCTAGTTCAGGTGTGTACACTGACGGAACTTGGGGGTTGGGAATACCACGCAGACGCAAAGATTGCAAGTGGTTTCGTTCACTGTAGAGACGACGAGCCGCTTGCGCATCAAAACCCGAGATCGCGTACAATTGCACCATGGCAACGAACTCCAGATTGGAGTACACGTAATTACGAGACGCCATTACATTCGCGCGACAAGGACACTCGTAACAACAACACACCGATGACACAGATCGATGACGTCTTAGGAGAACTGAATTGTTTACATGACTTGGTCAAGGCCATGCGCTGAACTGAGCGGGAGCCTCGCTCAGTGCAGCGCATCGGCTCGCGAGGTGCGCGGGGCGCGCGCCTTTTTGCACTGCCAATTAAATGAGGTTTGGGGGCCGGGTTTGGTCTAGGATTGGCAAATTTTTGTGAGTCCACGTTGACTGCACTTACGCGTCATTGTTGTTAGTACCGAATGGTGACTACCTACTAATAGTTCGCATTGTTTTTCACTTCGGCGAGAATTAATTCGAGTTTATAAAAAAAGTACTTTATTTTTTTATTTTATCTTTACAAATCGATAGTGTTTCATGGACCGATCCTTCACGGGATTACAACGATCAAAAAGTAACGCTGTATATCGCTACACTCCCGCATGTCTGGTAATACCCTTAAGCATACAATAAGATTAGATTAATTATTCATTAGGGAAAACGGAATTCTCGCGATAGTTCTAATCAAATCGCAAATTTTAAAGGATTAACTTAAACAAAAGGTATATAAACAGATTGAAACACATGATTTCTCCCAAACATAGAGAAAAAATGGGTGCTCTGGTACTATTTGCTCTTTCGTTGATAATTTCTGCTTCTGCCTTGGTGGAGGTACAGACTAACTATCATGACAGCGTAGGTATTCCTGAAGCAGAGAGGATACGGGTACTTGAAGAGGAAATCTTAGTCAAGGACCTTCAAGCTAACAGTGATGCTAACAGGATAGTCGGTGGCGCCCTAGCTCCAGCCAATGCTCACCCTCACTTTGTGAGTTTCATTTGTTTTACTATTGTATTTTTTTTACAGGGCTGATTGTTGAGGCGACACTTGGGGAAGGCCTATGTACAGCTGAGTCTTTTGGCTGATATGATGATTTTATACAGCTCTAAAGACACCTTTTTTGTGTAGACTGGTTTGTTAATCGATTTGGTGGCTTTGACTATAGACAACTATGATTATTATTGACGCAAACAAGTGATAAATAATATTTCATTATTATTATTTTCTTTTTTCGTGTTATATATTGATTACATTGCATACTTACTATATATGTTCAAGTTCTTAAAACGTAACAGACAGATGTGTTGCTGAGGAGTTTGTTGGCCACTTCTTCTCCACAGCTAAAACACTAGGAAGTGGTGACGGGCGGGCGTTTTGGGGGACTGTCTTTTGTAAAAATTGACGTTCAAAAAGTGCTGGCTCTCAGCCTAAATTTAATAAGCGACTTTTGATTTGATTTGCTGAGCGTGAGGCTCAACTGCCTCCGTGGTCGAGTGGGTTAGGCGTTTGCCTTGTGACCCGGTGGTCGTAGGTTCGATTCCCACGGGAAGCATACTTTGTAAAGTTGTTTCCAGTTTGGCTAGGACATTGCAGGCTTGAATCACCTGATTGTCTGATAAAAAGATGATTCCGTGCTTCGGAAGCCGCGGCGGCGGTCGTCAAATAAACCGTGTCAGAGGCCCTTGAGGCGGTTTAGAAGGGTGAGTGGGGTCGTTAGGCTTTGCTGCCCACACGATAAGAAGAAGAATTGACGCTGAGCGTGAGGCTCCGTTCTATTTTTTAAGGATGTTTATTTTATCGAATAAATTATTGTTGGTTACAGGCGGGCTTGCTGATCAGTCTGGTTGGTATTGCTGGTAACTCGGTATGCGGTGCTTCTCTTCTGTCACCCAATCGCCTGGTGACGGCAGCTCATTGCTGGTTCGATGGCTCGAGGCAGGCGTGGCAGTTCCTTGTCATTCTTGGCTCCAACTTGCTGAACTCTGGCGGCGAACGCATCGCTACCAGTCACGTCATCATGCACCCAAATTACTTCCCTCAGTTCCTGACAAATGACGTCGCCATGATTTACTTGCCCAGAAACGCTATGACTAATTGTGAGTATTTATTTTATTTTGACTCTGTTTTTTATTTTTGCTCTTTTTAGGATTCCATAGCTCAAATGGAAAAACGGATCCCTCATGGGATCACTTTGTGTTCCGTCCGTCTGTCTGTCAAGTTTATTTATTGAGTAAAATAATATACTCACATCTACAGTCTCTTCAAGCTGTAAAAAAAAAACTTCTAATTTAACGTTAAAACCAGACACGGCCGTTTATGCCGCAAAAAACGTATATTTCGATACTCCCAAGGGAATCATAACTTTTAGGGTATTTTCAGTGGACCTAGAACTATGAAATTTGGCAAGTAATATTTAAATTTTTATTAAATCATAAAAATATATTAGAGTAGTTTATTTAAAGTAGTATGAACCTACAAATTTGTACGGAACCCTCGGTGGGTGAGTCCGACTCGCAGTTGTCCGGTTTTGTTTTTGCTTTGCAGTCGTCATCTACTTGAAGAGAATCTGTCCGATTCCGTTTGGTTGCTCACCCTTTTGTAATTGGTATGATGAGCTTCAAATCTTAAACTTATAAAGCTTATAAAGCTGAAGAGTTTGATTCTTTGTTTGCTTGATCGCGCTAATCTCAGGAATTACTGGTCCAATTTGAATTATTCTTTCAGTGTTAGATAGCCCATTTATCGAGGAAGGCTATAGGCTATATATCATCACGCTAAGACCAATAGGGGCGGAGCAGTAATGAAAATTGTGACGCAGATGAAGTTGCGCTGGTCAGCTAGTGTTTTATTATAACTGTTCTGCTTTATGCTATCAGTTAACGTGAGGCCTATCAGGCTGCCCAACAGCTCCGAAGCCTGGAGCACGTTTGAGAGAGATTGGGCTGTGGCTGCTGGTTTCGGCAAAACTAGCGACCGTAAGTTTTACAACACATAATACTTATATTTAGTATGTAGCTCAATTCTGCTGATCGATAGCTGGCGCGTCTCTAACATCAAAAGCAATCATCATCGTCATTATTAACCTACCCACGTAATTATGAATTTATAGTCAATCTAGCATGTTTTCTTCTTCAAAGCCCCATTTCTCATAAGTCACTTCCTTTCTAGCCACATTATTGTTCACATAATCCGTTCATCGTTTATTTGATCGTTCTCTAGTTCTATTACCGTCCACAGTCAAACTTAAGATCTCACACACACACAATCACAGCGTCACCAGTCGAAACTAAAATGCTGTTAAGTGTATTTTGTAGAGTTGTCTGAACACTGACACAACTGGCCTGACAGATTAATTATTAATTATTTATTTATTATTATTATCACCCTGCAGACATAAATAAATCTATGGGGCAGTAGATTTTATTTTTCGTGATTTCTTCGTCGTCGGTTTAGTCCCATAATTAAAGGTGTTTGTAACAACTACCCATTTTCAAGTTTTGCTATTTTAGGGTTCACTTTGTTGTCCGTCCGTCTGTCTGTCAAGACCGTTTATATCGGGAACGCATGGAGGTATCAAGTTGGAATTTAAACCATATACTCAGGTCTGCAGTCCCTTGACGCTGTGAAAAAAAAATCATAGTTCTAAGTTAACTTAAAAAAAATATACGGCCGTTTATGCTGCAAAAAACGTATATTTCGACGCTCTCAAGGGAATCAAAATTCATAGGGTACCTATTTCCCGTTGAGCTAGAACTATGAAATTTGGAAAGTAATACTGTCTTAAACTACAGCTATAGGGAAAGTCTAAAATCTATACATTTGTAATTAAATCATGAAAAATATATTATTTAACTATTTAAAGTACGTAATAAATCACCGAGCGGAATAAACCACTGATTTGATTCAAAATCTAAGTACTTAAAAATATTAAAGTTACCCCGAGTAACATTTAGCGCTTACTTCATCAAAATCGACCCACAAAATCAAAAGATATTGAATTGTTAAGTTTAGGAAGAATCTTCGCAATGTATTCTGATCAGTCAGAGCGCCATCTAGTAAGAAAAAATAAAATGCACAAAAGCATGAAAACAACAGCATAACAAATTGTAGAGTAATTTGTTAAACTACGTACCAAAATAAAATTGAACATTTTAATCGTTATTTATCGTAACATGCGTTATTATTTAACGTCTTCCGCTGCCAAGTATTTTGTCAGTTTACGAAATGGTCGATAGATAGCGTTGCACTGATAACAATACGCGTTTTTCTAAACCGTGGTGTTAATATTTTCTTTTGTAGAACAACCCTTACACGATTTTAAACAGCGTTGTAGTTCGTTAGGGATTTTAGTTCGGTTTTTAAAAGGTCTTGAAAAGATTTGCCAAGGTTCAATTTCGTTTAATCTCTGATTTGCTGTGGTTCGTTAATTGTACATTAAGCATTTATCGTAGATCTGACTTGAACTAATTTGCGGAGTACTGGACAGTTTGACTTGCAGATCAGGCCTGTAGGATTCCGTACCAATGGTGCTGACGGGACCCTACTATGTTAAGCCTCCGCGATATATTCTTAGTGTGACTCCGGGTATTACTCCTAAAAAAAAAACAAACCATTTATTTTATTTCGAAACGCTTCACATGTTGTCAGACACTTAGAAAAATCATAAATTGGCCCTTTAATAGCCAGGCGTCAACCAAATAAGAGAGTAAAATATCTGATTTCTGAAGGCGCTCTCACTTATCTGAAACTGCGAGACTTGATTCCTGAACTATTTGTAATACGTAGGTACCTACAAATTTGTACGGAACCCTCGGTGCGCGAGTCTGACTTGCACTGCGACCGGCTTTTTTTATATTACACTTTGCATAAATACTTCTGTCAATTTATGTTTCAGATCTATCAGGCGCATCGACCTTCGTGAGCCACGTTACGCTGCAGGTGATCAACAACAATCTGTGCGCACAGCTGTTGCAAACAAATACCTTCGTGACTTCCGGTACTCTGTGTACCAGCGGGGCTGGAGGCGTCGGCATTTGCGGTGGTGACTCCGGTGGCCCTCTTGCTGCATATGGCAACGATGGACAACCGTTTTTGGTGAGATAGTGTCTCTTGTTTATGGTTCCGTACTAACGGAACCCTATTATTACTTTTCCGTACCCGAAGGGTAACCAACGGAACCCTATAACTAAGCCTCCATTGTCCATCAAGTCCGTCTCCTGTATCTCAGAACCGTGATAGGTAAGTTGAAATTTTCCCAGAGTGTGTATTCCTTTTGCCGCTATAACAACAAATAAACTCTTATCTTATCTTATCTAAAATTGGCTCCCATTTTTCTGTATATGGTATAGAACCCTTCGTGTGAAAGTGCGACTCGTACCTGGTTTTTTTAAGCGCTCGCGTCTTATAGGAAGTATACCTATCATTGGCTCCAAGGAACGCAATCATCGCAGATATTGTGCTGACGTTGCCCTTTCTTGGGTAGTTCGACTTAGGTCTTCAGTAAGCCCAAGTATACTTGCTCCCAGTGGTGCTGATAGACTTGAGCATTCACCTGAAACAGAACACCGAGCATACGCGCGGGAGGTGTGGGTCGAGAGACAAAATTATTCGGCTCGGCAAAAAGTTCGAAGCAAATTTAATGTCGTTCGCTAGAAAAGTCGCTAAAAACAGCCCTTTCTACCATCGGACATCCAGACGCACTGCATCTTACCATCCCTACCTTGTAGCTATTCTACCAATTCGCACTAAGCGTTTTCAAACGTCTTTTATAATGCACACAGCAAAGGAGTGGAACTCTTTGCCTGCGTCTGCGTTTCCAAAAGCTTACAACCCTAATCCCTTCAAAGTTAGAGTGAACAGGCTCCTTCTGGGTAAGCTCGCTCCATCGTAGACTTTGTCTCTGTCATATCTGACATAGACTAGAGTCAAGAGCAAACCCGTTACAAATAAAAAGAAAAAGCTCCTGTTTTTCTATCAGCGGCTTATAAGTGAGTATACTTGAGCATTGCAGTGCACTGAGTACCTATACCTATTAATATACTCATTCACCACTTAAAGTATACAGCAAATACAAATCAAATATCACTTAATACAGTTTAGTACAGTTTCGGAAAAGATGCGAAATGTGGCACTACAACAGTTTTTTTTTAAAGAAATATAGAATACTAGTTGACCTACGCAACTTCGTTTGCGTCACAATTTTCAATACTGCTCCACTCCTATTGATCTTAGCGTGATAATATATATAGCCTTCCTCGATAAATGGGCTATCTAACACTGAAATAATTTTTCGAATTTTTTGAAAATCGGATCAGTAGTTCCTGAGATTAGCGCGTTCACGTAAACAAACAAACAAACAAACTCTTCAGCTTTATATTTTAGTATAGATATATATTTATTTTATCATTAAATAATTAAAACACCTTTGCAGACAATAGGTACAAGGCGATGTTATAACTTACATATAAAAGTTAACATTACATCAATTAAATTCAATTATCTATACTAATAATATAAAGAGGAAAAGTTTGTGAGGCTGTAGGGTGTAATCTATGGATCTACAGATCCCAAAGCCACGTTATTTGTGCGCCAAAACGCCGAAAAAATACCGCCCAACGAAGTGGGCAGGAGTCAGCTAGTTAGGAGTCGCAGGGCGATTCTCGGCCACCGTATGCGCGTGCCTGCGGACGGCGAGCATTGGGTGGCTCGCCGTCTGATCAGAACCAGGCGCCTCAAAGTGTTCCACGCGCGCCTCAAAGAGCTGTCAGCCCGCTAGGGCAGTGCCTGCTGGGGCTGCGGACTTTGTCCGAAAGAGGCACCGTACCCTGGAACGCAAAGGGCACAAGGAGGAACACGGATAGCTTTTAGTCAGTAAGAGTCTGACACTCCCTTCTGCTTCACCCAAAGCGGGAGGAGTCATTCGATGATTTCCCATCCTTAAAAAAGAAAAAGCTAGTTATTTATATATCCAGACTTTTATCAACTAAATTATGCACTGCTTTGACAAATCTCAGCAGGTTTTGCCAAAAATATCTTCCGATAACGTTATACTATTAATCAAACATGATCGATGATCGTCTTTTAAATAGATTAAAACGTCATTTATTTATGAATCATGCGATATATATTTGCAGATCGGCGTCAGCTCCTTCGCCGTGACCAACGGCTGCCAACGAGGTCTCCCTTCAGGCTTCGCCCGGGTCACCAGCTACCTGAACTTCATCTACCAACACATGTGAATAACTCTGGATTAAATGATGTAATACCTGAATAAATTTTAAAATAAGAAACTACATTTTTTTTCGATCAATTTATTAGATACGTACTACGGAATACCGTAGGTCCGTAGGTGGACCGATGACCTGATGAAGACCGCGGGTAGCCGATGGATGCGAGACGCGCAGGACCGGTCGTTGTGGCGACGCTTGGGGGAGGCCTATGTCCAGCAGTGGACGTCTTTCGTCTGATATGATGATGATGATTACTACGTAAAATACTGGCATTCAGCTGAATGCGGTTCGACTGGAAACCGACCCCAATATAGTTGGGAAAAGGCTAGGCAGATGATAATATTAGATACAGATTGGCAGATACGTTTATATGTCCTTTATAAGTTTTTCCCTATTGAAAATACCAATGCAGATAAGTGGGTAGTAACTTATAAGATTTTTTTATCAAATTGATGACTTTACATGACGCTCACTCTAGCTCTATCCGTGTTGGAGTGCCCTAAGTTTCCAAGCTGGCCCCAAACGCTCTTTGTTCAGCGGTTAAATCAAATGTTGGTTTTAATAAAATCATTACTTTACCAAATGACTAAATACTGCTAGGTACTACTAAATAATCCGAAACGAACATTAGAAAAAGTGTTGATATAATATTTGTCTTACAAACTAAACTTTATAGTTATCAAAATAAAGGGCTCGAAGAGACAATTCCAAATTTTAACTTACTAAAATGTAGGAAATAAAAAAAAAACTTTTATCAAAAAGTCAGTCACATAAAATACTCGTACTAACTAGTCCCAAACAAGTTTCACTTTTCATTTTAACGCATGTTAGTTTTCAATTGGAGTCTTAAAATTTGTTATTTGTCAAAAAAGTATCGGGAATGGATGATTTGTTTATGGTTCCAAATTCAAATTTTTGTTTTTTTGTAGTTGTTAGATTGGCACAACTGTTTTCCATTTTGGCGCGGAGTTTGAGTTGCATCTGTTATTTATATTAAATACAGTGCTGGTTTATATTAAATATAGTGTGTATTGCGAATTTCATAATGGACAAAAATATCGAACAAAGAGTTTGTCTTAAATTTTGCATCGCCAATGGAATTTCGTGTTCGGAGTCACTGAAAATGTTACAGAAGGCTTACGGTGAATCGACTTTATCAAAAACTCGTGCTTATGAGTGGTTCAAAGCGTTCAAAAGCGGTCGAGATGTGATGGAAGATTTGCCTCGCTCTGGTAGGCCGTCAACGTCTGCAACTGAAGTTAACATCGCAAAAGTGAAGGAAATAGTGACTGAAAATCCCTATTCAACTCTGAGAGAGATAGCCGCCGAACTTTCTGTATCTCACGAGTCGATCCGTACCATTTTAACTAATCATTTGGGTATGAAACATGTTGCTGCTCGGCTAGTCCCAAAAGATCTGAATTTTCTCCAAAAACTCAATCGCATGAAAGTCGCTGAGGACATGCTAGAACGAGTCAGTTCGGACCCAACATTCATGAAACGCATTGTTACTGGTGACGAGACGTGGGTTTACGAGTTTTACATGCAAACTAGTCAACAAGCTTCGGAGTGGCGCCTTCTAACTGAACCGAAACCGAAAAAACCACGCCAAAGTCGATCAAAAGTCAAAGTCATGTTGACTGTTTTCTTTGACTATCGCGGTGTTGTGCACTCTGATTTCTTACCGGAAGGTCTAACGGTAAATAAAGAATATTATTTGAGCGTTATGCGGCGTTTAAGAGAGCAAATTCGACGAAAAAGGCCAGATTTGTGGAAAGAAAATTCTTGGATTTTGCACCACGACAATGCGCCTTCGCACAAGGCTATCATTGTGAACGAATTTTTAACCAAACACTCAACAAATACCATCCAGCAACCACCATATTCACCAGATATGGCTCCTGCTGACTTTTTTCTTTTTCCTAAACTCAAATTACCACTTCGTGGCACCCGTTTTCAATCGATAGAAGACATAAAGGAGAATTCGCGGCGAGAACTGAACTCAATTCCGGAAGCAGCGTTTAAAAAATGTTTTGATGAATGGATTATTCGTTGGCGCAAGTGTATCGTTTCTAAAGGAGCATACTTTGAAGGTGATAAAATAAATTTGGATGAATAACAGACATTTTGTGTATTATTGATCTTTTCCCGGTACTTTCTTGACATAGTAGTACATCAGACTACTTGAAAAATAGTCTAGTAGTAGTAGTATTGAAAAGTAGTCTAGTAGTAGTAGTATTGAAAAGTAGTCTAGTAGTAGTAGTTTTGAAAAGCAGTTTGAAACTTTTTGTTAAGTCATAGACACAAGCATTTTTTTTATTTCTCATTCATGTTATACTTGCTTCATATTTTGCCAAATTTGATTTTTTTCCGTGTAGGTAATAAAGCCGCCGTAGAACGCGTGTCACGTATTTTTGATCAAAATCGGTTGTTATCTAAATTAATAGTCACGAATCAGTGGATTAAGAGCATAAGACGTCAAATTGGTAGATTGATGGTGTTTAATCAGAAGCAATCTACTGATTTGGCTTGGTTTACATGGAACCTAAAGCTAGTCGAGTCTTTGCTTATTATTTTATGTGACCAAGATGCCTAGATTGACAAATCAGAATGCCAGTGGGTCTAAAAAAGCTACTTTAGTAGAATCAGCCAGCCAGTAGCGTAGCGAGGGAGGAGCGGCCCGCACCTGGTGACACTCGTTTAGGGGTGACATGTGACTGATTTTTGAGCTCGCTTTGCTCGCTCTTGCATTCTGCACTCTCTACCTTCATGAGCTTTTCTGTATACATGAACAAAAGACTTATATTTAAGTATGAATGATCAAAAGACAATAAAAACCCTTCCGAGATGAGGTGCAAAAACTTTAGTTCTTGAGGTTTTCTGCATTGACTTTTTGTCACGGTCGGTCGGCTGTCACCCTTAAACGGGTGATATAATGAAAACCATCCGAGGTGGGGAGTAAATATTACGAGCTCGCTTCGCTCGCGATTAAATTCTGCACTCTCTTTGTTCTAAAGCTTTTCTGTGCAACTCAACAAAATTACTATACTTATGTATCTAATATGATCAAAAGAAAATAAAACTTTACATTGCATGAATTTCCGAGCTCGTTTTGCTCGCTCGTGTGTTCTGCCCTCTCTCAGTTAATAAGCTTTCTTGTGTCAGTCCACTAAGTTACTTCTATTTAAGGGAATCGATCACTTTTCCGATTTTTTTTGTTCGAATTTCATTTTACCGGAAACTATTAACCGACGCGACGTCTTATTTGCTATATGCATTATTTGACATATTTTTAGATTCTCGAAGTATTTTTGAACTTTTTTCATTTGCATATGATTTATTTGCCATATTTTCACCACACCGAAACAACATTTCACGGGATATTTATCACCAATATATAACCGGTTACTTGGTAACATTTAAATTTTTTAATTAAAATCTATATCTATACTAATATATAAAGCTGAAGAGTTTGTTTGTTTGTTTGTTTACTTGAACGCGCTAATCTCAGGAACTACCGGTCCGATTTGAAAAATTATTTCAGTGTTAGATAGCCCATTTATCGAGGAAGGCTATATATTATCACGCTAAGACCAATAGGGACGGAGCAGTAATGAAAATTGTGACGCAAACGAAGTTGCGTGGGTCAACTAGTAGTGTCATAAAAAGTCAATATGTTGTGCTCGTTGTGCTACAAAATTTAGTGACACAATCGAATCGCTGCAAAACCGACTTTACGCAGTCTTAACTGCACTATCCCTAGAGTATAATTTAAGCCCGCGTAGTCGCGAAGGGGTGGGGTGGTCCGCGAGCTGAGGAGCAGGTGGTTTAAAACACCGCCACCGCGGCTGAGACTGGCCGGCTTTTTTGACAAATTGCGACTTTGATACGAAACCGAATGTAGCCTAAAAATATTGTAGAATTGGCCCTCGATAGTAATGATTTGATGCGATCCTGTGACTTCGAGATTGAAAGTATTGTGACGCAATGATCAAAAGACAAATTGACAGATCAGTTCGAGTAAAGCGCTTGATGAGTTTCTTTTTCTTCTTTGCCCTCTCCTGTTCCAAATATTTGAGGTGGTTTCCTTACTAATCTGCGCCAGTACCTTTATACTAACCTTCGGCTTTGGCAATAGGGCGAGCTTGAGCTCCCTCTTGAGCTTCATGCTATAACTGTAGCCTAGTTTTTATTTCATAGCCAGAGCTAGCTAGGTAATAGTACATTGGGCGAAAGTCGTCTTGGGAAAAATAATCTCCTTGTGTAAATGATCCTGAGAATGAATAATGAAAATGGAAAATCTAAGCCGCTTCCTGATAAGATATCCAATGGTTTCCCTGTCATGATTAAAGTAATCAGCTTCTGTTTGTTATTGCGGCTAAATTGTTAATCAGATATTTGATATGTCAAATGAGCGGAGACTATATAAGTGGGAAAATAATATTATACGTCATTATTAGGAAAATATTCTGACATAATGCGTGCTTTATTGTTGATTGGTCTGGCCCTGGTGGCATCGGCGTCAGCTCTGGTGGAACTTGGGGCGGGATACCATGAGGAAGTCGGTATTCCCCTCGCTGAGAAGATTAGGGTAGCTGAGGAAAAAATGTTGGCCGAGGCAGCTCACAACAGGATTGTGGGTGGTCAACCTGCCCCCGCTAACTCACATCCTTACTTCGTGAGTATTGTGACATTACTTGGTTGCATAAAATCCGCATTTCAATATTTACACAATAAAACTTGCTATGTCCTCCAACTAGATTTAATCTCTGATAAATCATCAAATTGACGGTTCTAAGGTCCCGCCACGCGAAAAAAACACCAGCTATTTATTTTGTCGATTGTTGATTGGAGTCGACTGGTGGATATGACTTGTAAAATAGAGGAAAGTAAGTAGTGGTAGTAGTAGTAAGTACTTTATTTAGATCCAAAAAGCTGATATTTAAAGAATTGATATTCATACTCTTAATTTCTCTGCAGGCAGGATTGATGATCGAAATCGTCGGCTTAACCAACGGTTACTCCGTGTGCGGTGCTTCCCTCCTGTCCGCCAACCGGCTGGTGACAGCTGCTCACTGCTGGTTTGACGGCCAAAGACAAGCGTGGCGCGTCACCGCCATCCTCGGTACCAAGCAGTTCTTCAGCGGCGGCACCCGCATCGTCAGCACGGACGTCGTCATGCACCCTCAGTACACCGCTAACGTAATCAACGATATTGCCATGATCAGGCTGCCTACTAACGTTGCCTTCAGTAGTAAGTAGTTCTTTATGAATTCGTGATGGAATTGAATAATTTTTTGCTTACATACTTACCATATACATACTCGTATTTAGACGATCGGTTCCAAGTGTTACCTTGTTAATGAGTGATTAGTTTTCTTCGTGGGGTATCCTGATTCCCAGATAGGTGAAAATAAACGCATGCTTAATTTTTTTTTCAATTTCAGACAGCATCCAGCCAATTTCCCTTCCCATCGGCTTTGAATTGTTCCTGACATTCGCTGGAAGCTGGGCTGTTGTTGCTGGATATGGCAGAACTAGCGATCGTAAGTATTCATAAATGCATAAACTCATTTAATCTCTTAAACATAATAATTTTTATCATTAATCAATCTGCCTAGCCTTTTCCAAACTTTTGGTTGGGTTGGCTTCCAGTCTAAAATAGAGGCAGTCGCTGATCATCAACGTAGTAATGTTTAAACCACATGTTTTGTTGTGAGCATATGGCCAAATGTTTGACACTATTAATACCAGTCTTTGCTGTCAGTAAAGTTCGTGTGTTAGTCAATAATTCTGTGCCTGCTAATAACTTTCTTCTATTGCCATCTATTTAAGTTCTTCTTACTACTTTACAGAACAAACCGGTGCGACTCAGATAGTGAGCCATGTCAACGTGCAAGTGGTCAACGAGATTGACTGTGCTGGTATTTACAGCCCCGAATTCGTCATTCACAGCACCATCTGCACCAGCGGTATCGGCCGCGTCGGTCCCTGCATCGGAGACTCCGGCGGTCCTCTTGTTTTCAACCGAAGCGGAACACCCGTTTTGGTAAGTGGATTTTCGTGTCGACGGTACATCAAAATTTTACTTATCCAATACTTTACCATTTCCAGAAGATTGTCGGCGGCAATGCATAGATAATAAATTCGCGAAAATATTTACAAACGCGTATAAAAAAAATCATTGGGTCTCAAAAAAATTCATTCACATCTAAATTGATTCTGGCAATGGCAAAAGTGCCCAGAACACTGGCAGCATTGCCGCGTTGGATGGCATTACTTGTTCTTTGTTCTTGAATTTTTAACGATATAATGCCGCCGTTCTTCTGCATTTTGTTCTTCTGTCTTATATCTCATTGTTATTGTAATGCTAACGCTCTTTCCTTTTTTCAGATCGGCGTCGTTTCCTTTGTCTCTGCTGCTGGTTGCCAGGCCGGTTTGCCGGCAGCATACGCGCGTACCACCAGCTTTAACAACTGGATACTGCAGAACCTGTAAATACTACGCTACTAATACTCATAAATACATGACTTTATAATGTTCGAATAAAATTATTATCTGCTTATTTGAATATATTAATTCTTCCTGTAGACTAAGTAGTTAATGAAAAGGCAGTAAAGTTAGTTAACTTAAAATAAAACAATAAGCTTTTGTTCTATAAGCGGTGTTGACAAAAACCCATGATACTTTAGTTACTGAATTACTAAATATTACTTTCGAAGTCGAAGTTCTGCACCATACCAACCAACCAAACATAACCAATCATATCCCCAAAGTGCCCAAATCCCCAAATGTCCCCAAAGCTTTTCATCGTTACAAGGCTAGGTTAAATGATTAGGCTGATTTTGATGTGCTGCCTCACTGATCTGAGGGTCATTAGAGCAGTCTCTGACAGTGTACTCAATCACTTAGGTAACGAGTTTGAACTTGCATAAATCGTAGATGGATAGATACACAGAATCCATTGTTTAACAAAAAAAAAAAATAGTAACACAACTCTTTACACTAACTTCTTCTGTACGTGTTTCTCTAGCATTAAAGCGACAGCCATGAGATACCTATACGCCTTGAACATAACACGTTTACAATTAATTTTCAAATTATTTCATCCGTATCCAGATAAGATATCCAACAGATTCACGTGCCACAACCGTCTACAAGTCTTGATAATACTAATCCGCTTGTATCAGGTGCGCAAGAAGAGATATACGAATGATTAGATCAGATTTAATTTGCAATTGGTATATAAGTGGCCAAAAATAGTCGTTCGTCATAATTAGGGAAATATTTTAACATAATGCGTGCTTTACTGGTTGTTGGTCTGGCCCTTGTGGCTTCGGCGGCGGCGTTTGCGGAGGTTGGGGCTGGGTACCATCAAGAAGTTGGTATTCCTCTCTACGAGAAGCTGAAGGCAGCTGAGGAGAAGCTCTTGGCAGACTCTGCTCAAAACAGAGTTGTTGGCGGTTCTGTTGCTCCTAACAACGCACATCCTTACTTTGTGAGTATCGTGATGATTACAGTACAAATACTTATATTCCATGTTCATGATTTTTCTAAAAACCGTGTTTTTGAAATAATTTATAACTCAAAATCTCTGCGCAGGCTGGACTTCTGATCAGTCTCGTCGGCATTAGTGGTGGTAACTCCGTGTGCGGAGCCTCACTGCTGTCCGCCAACAGGCTGGTGACAGCCGCTCACTGCTGGTTCGACGGCCGCAACCAGGGATGGCAGGTGGTCGTCGTCCTCGGCACTAACCAGCTGTTCTCTGGTGGCACCCGCATCACCACCACCAACGTTGTCATGCACCCTCAGTACAATGCCAACAACATTAACAACGATATCGCCATGATCAGGCTACCTAACAACGTAGGATTCAGCAGTGAGTATTATTAGCTGCCAAGAAATTAGCTTTACCAGCTAATCACTATCAGGCTTATTAATAAAAATCTTAGTTTAAATAGTAATTCGCAGATTCTTTATTCGATTAAGAATCCGTTAATCTGTATTTAAACCAATCATTTATTCATCATCATCAAAGCCATACAGAACAGTTCTAAGTGGTGATAAATATATGTAAAAGGCTAAAATTACAAACAACGAAACCCTGACTTCCCTACTAGGCATATGCCTGTATCTTAGAAGTCAGTGTCCTTCCAAGATCTCAACATGTAAACTTGGGTGGAAATGTCGTGAACTGTTATTCCATCTTATTTGTGAGGTTTGACTGCTCACTTCTTTCCCACTTTAGCTAAGTTCACTCGGTGACGGTGTAACTCCATGTGTGGTATGCATCAGGCACTAAAATCATCGAATAAATCAGGCTTAACTTCGAAGATTAGACTATGTAGATATTTTAAATCGGATTAAAGATAGTATCATTTGTTTTAATAGTTATTCGTCACCATGATGATTGAATTCATAATGATGCAGCAAGAAGAAACGAGAGTTCATTAATATATTTTTTACTTGTAGCTGAGTTCTTCACCATTTCGCTTAGCTTATTGTTCTACAGATAGTTGACATACTTCAGTTGGTTTAGTACTCAGAGTACCGACCCAAGGAATCGGAGAAATCTTTATTGAATTCACAAAATATTTAAAATTTCAGACAGTATCCGGCCAATTGCACTGCCCACTGGTGTTGATCTGTGGCTGACATTCGATGGCAACTGGGCGGTTGTTGCTGGCTTTGGCAGAACCAGCGACAGTGAGTACTTACTTAACTCTTGTTTACGTAGTACGTACAATGTTTGACGTGTTTTTTTTTTAACCGAACTATTGTGTTTATTCAGCATGCTTGTTCCTTTGTGGCGGTCTAGAGTCCAAATGCATCGATTGATTATGAAGATTCTTAAGTTAATAAATTTTCCTTAATCTTGCGAGTGTTATAGTTGGTGGTAACAAATCAGTAATGGAACTAAAATAAATGGCACTAGCTGTATCAGGATGCTTGAAAACTGTTTGGAACTGGTCATTAATTTGTTACGGTCGGATTTTTTATTTATATATTTTTTTTTAATGAACAACTAGGCAACGAAATATTTTTATAAAATTACGTTTGTACCCATGGAATGATGGTCGGGCCTCATCGATCAGCACAGTTATTTTTAAATCTTCTTTCTTTTTTTCTGTCAGACACAATGTTTCAATCACCACAAAAAAAAATTGTACATCTTATCTTTCAATAATTAAAAAAAAATGCGACTGAGTACAAAATTACAAAAAAACATTTTAGAAGGTTACAAATTGTTTTATTATCACTTTGCAGATCAATCGGGTGCTTCGTCCGTGATCAGCCACGTGAACGTGCAGGTGGTCAACCTGATCGACTGCCAGGCTATCTACAGTCCCCAGTTCGTGACTCATAGCACCATCTGCACCAGCGGCCGTGGTGGCGTCGGCGCTTGTATCGGAGACTCCGGTGGTCCCCTCATCCTGAACCGTAGTGGAGCTCCTATTTTGGTAAGCATCTTTTTACTCTTAATGTATAATCCAGTATTTATTATAAACACGTCTGTGATTTTTTGGTCGATTCTGTCAACATCAGGCACACGGTGAGAGGTTTACAGAATCGTGCAGCAAAGCCGCTTATTTGGATCCGCTGCTATTGGTTTTAAATACTGGATCAATGTATATCAAGTCTGTAATTTAAAAGCACAGTTCAGTATAACAAACGTAACCAGTGTTATATTGCATTTAAGTTCCAACACAACTGAAATCGTGTGGACGGTGTCCAGTATCATTGTCATTGCCACTGGAGAGTTCACAACTCAAAGGCTATTTAGAAGTCTACAACTAATGGTGGAGTACCATCTAGTGCAATACAGTGTGGAATTGACTCACTGATTTACTGGAATGGAATACCGAATAAAAACCACGGTTTGAGACGAATTATTATTTTTATTATTTTGGCCATTTTATATAACGTGTCTTTTTATTTCAGATCGGTGTCGTCTCCTTCGTGTCCGCGGCAGGTTGCCAGGCTGGCCTACCCTCGGCGTACGCGCGTGTCACCAGCTTCAACAGCTGGATCCTTCAGCAGTTGTAAAAATAACAAGATACTCACTAATACTGAAAAATATATGACATTTATTTAATTTTTATAACAGCTGCTGTCTTTTTAATTCTTACAATTCCTATATATTTATCTACCTTGCTCTTTTTGGTTTTCATTCAAACTATCGAAAATTTTCACTCGCTACTCGCTGATCGCCGGAGGTAAGACAACAGCCTAAGGCCTTCACCCAAATCCTTACAAGAATACTTTGCCCGATCGACCTCGAACCAGCCCTGACCGTAGGTGTCTACGTTCTTCTCACCACCTCGTCCTCGACCGACTCCACTACCCCGATTTAACAACTTATTGATATAAGTTTAAATTTTTAGTTGGAGTAGGTGTTGCTAGATCAAGAGATCTCTTGGTAAAATAGAAGTACCCGTGACATTAACTATCAAAATATTGAGCACATTTATGTATCTAAGAATGAAAATTTTATGACCTTACAGTGCCATTAGGCATTTAGTAGGAAATTCTGATTTTCCAGTTGTCTTTTATAGTTATGTTGATGGGCATCAAATGACTTCCGGGACGCCAAGAAGTGAGAAAGAAAAGGCTGGTTTAAAAACTATAAGCAGACTTAAGAGAACCTAGTCCATGATAGAGAAAACTGCCAAGTCAACTCAAAGAATGGTCAAAAATCACTACCTTTCTCTTTGATCGTTTTCACTTGGGTCCTATGCTTTTTTAGGGTTCCGAACCCAAAGGGTATCCATCGGAACCCTATTACTAAGCCTCCGCTGTCCGTCCGTCCGTACGTCCGTCTGTCTGTCAGCGGGCTGTATCTAAGGCACCGTCATAGGTAGACAATTGAAATTTTCACAGATTGTGTATTTCTATTGCCGCTATAACAACAAATAGTAAAATTTAAGGCCAAGTGCGAGTCCGACTCGCACTTGGTCGGTTTTATTGGTTACATAATAGGGTATTTTACTAAAAAAATCTAATTAGTCCGTCTGATCAAGCTTTTTGTGGCAATGCTACAGGTACCCTTCAAAATTATTATACAAGGACAACGTTTTGGAATCTGCAGTTGACTGCCAACAAGGTGACCCTCTCAGGCCAGTCACTTTCAGCTTGGCTATTCATCCCATCATCCAAAAACTAAATTCAAAATTTAACGTCTGGTATTTAGATGATGGAACTTTAGGGGGTGACGTGGACACAGTTTTGAAAGATTTCCAATTCCTAAAAAAACAGTTCCAATCCATCGGCCTTGACCTCAACCACTCCAAATGTGAAATTTTCCTTAATGACAATACCGACAGACAAATGACTCTACAGAAATTCAACTCAATAGCCCCAGATATCAAAATTTTAGACAAGAGTTCACTTCACCTCCTAGGTTCACCAATATTGGAAGACAGTTTTTCTTCATTCATTGACGACAAAATTAATCTTTTTAACGATATTTCGGAAAGACTTAGCAAAATTAATTTACATTCGTCTTTCGATTTAATTAGATATTGTTGTTTTGGGCCAAATTTTATGTATTTTCTCCGCTCTTCACCTTTATGGAAGCAGTCACATCTTTTGGACAAAATCGATCAAATCATTCAAGACACACTGACATCGATCTTAAATGTGGCTCTAGATGACCGAGCGTGGCTGCAAGCCACACTACCCATTCGCTTTGGTGGGCTCGGCATCCGCAAAATTTCTAGTGTGCCTACCGGCGTTCCTGTCATCGGTCAACAGCACTGAAAAGTTAACCAAAAGGATATTAACTCCATCATTGGTTAATTGTGAAGTGCCTTGTTTGACCGATGCAGTAAACGCCTGGAAAGTGGCTTGCCCGAATACGGCGTTGCCTAATAACCCGTTCTCCCAAAGACAATGGGACGAGCCGCTCTGCAGATTGGTACGGAATAACCTCATAAATACGACCACCAATACAGCGGAGCGTGCCCGCCTGCTGGCTGTGGGTGAATGGGAGTCGGGTCTTTGGCTACAGGCACTACCGTCACCCAACATAGGTACTTTGTTGAGTGACAGTACTTTCCGGATCGCTACGTGTCTGCGTTTGGGTGCTCCTAGCGGAGCTCCACATCGGTGTCAATGCGGTGAAGCAGTCGACCGCCTCGGACACCATGGCCTGTCCTGCTGTAGGAGCGCTAGTCGGTTAGCACGGCACGCCAGCATTAATGACATTATCCGTCGGGCTCTTGTCACCGCCGGGGTGCCAGCTGTTTTAGAACCCAACGGCTTGGCACGCGACGATGGAAAAAGGCCAGATGGGATGACCATAATGCCTTGGAAGGTGGGTTAGGCCTATGGTGTGGGATGCAACATGTGTCGACACCCTTGCGCCATCCCATCTTCTTAGCACGGCGGGCTGTGCTGGGGCGGCTGCTGCAGGTGTAGAAAACCTCAAACGGCGCAAATATAACAACTTAATTGGAAGTTACATATTTGAGCCGTTTGGCGTTGAAACACTAGGCCCATGGGGTCCGAGTGCGCATCGAGTCTTTCGGGACATTAGCAAACAACTTGTCGATTGTTCACGTGACCAGAGGGCTGGGCTTTTTTTCGGCCAAAGAATCAGCATTGCGATTCAACGCGGAAATGCTGCCAGTGTTCTGGGAACTTTTGCCATTGACAGCGATGTGGATTTTTTTTTTGATGCCCAATGATTAATTTTGTTTTTATACGCGTTTGTACATAATTTCGTGTTAATTAGTGTATGTTAGTTAAGTATTTGTAAATTAATTAGTGTTCTAAATAAATAACCCGTCTGATAGATTTTCAAAAAATATTGGACACGTATTTTATCTTTTTGCACGTAAACAAAAAATTAAGAGGATGTTACAGAGAGCTGGCTATGTGGCTTGGTAAATTTGGTACAATTTACCAAGCCAAATGACGAGGTATTTTACTAAAAAATAAATAATTAGTATAAGTATCTATTATTTATTTATATAAATCGTACACCTAAGACTACCAACAGTACTGTCTTTCCATTCTCTTTACAATCCATCCAAAGGTTGTCTTGAAAAGATCGCTTTTAGCGATAAGGCCACAAATTGTGTCACCCTATGTTTTCTTCGTCTATCTTTTCTGTAACTTATATGGTGTAAGTCCATAATAAAGAGTATTCTATTCTAATTTTAAAAATATTCTGTAGTCTCTATAGAATTTTCAGTCTCGATAGTAACACCAGCACTGGTCTGGATGGTATTAGTACTAAGGCAATAAAATGTTTGAAAAATATAATCGTTGAGCAGCTAACTAACTGTATAAATGCCTGTTTACTACATGGTACTTTTCCAGATACCCTCAAGGTGGCTAGGGTCAGTCCTATTTACAAAACTGGAAATAGAACTGACCCAAGCAACTACAGACCAGTGTCAGTGTTACCTGTAATGTCCAAAACATTTGAACGCGTATTAGGTATATAGCCGCCTGAACAACTATTTGACACATAAAAATTTCTAATAGACGAACAGTATGGCTGTCGTTCTAAATCAAGCACTCTCTCGGCTGCAACTGATCTAGTAACCAAAATTAAAACCTGTATAGATCAAGGGAGCTATGCCTTAGGCATATTCATCGATTTAAAAAAAACCTTCGATACTGTGAGTCATGAAAAACTGCTACAGAAGCTAGAAAACAAAGGTGTTACAGGTACAGCTCATAAAATGTTCTGATCGTATTTGGAGAACAGACGTCAAGATGTTAAAATGGGAAATACTTACACTAGCTCGGTTCAAAATATTTCATACGGCTGCTCTCAAGGTTCAATAATCAGTACGGTACTTTTTCTAATCTACATAAATAACATTAATAAGATAGGTTAACTGGACACCTAACACTATAATATGCAGACGACACATGTCTCTTTTACATAACATTATAAAAGGCGCTCAACATGACCTCGATCTATTAAATGAGTGGTTAAAGTACAACCTTCTCACAATTATTAATGCCTCGAAAACCTCGTTCATGATTTTTACCACTAAAAATAAGCGTATACCGGACTTCCCGACTCTTAAAATAAATAACGAAATAATAAAACGATCAACCAACGAAAAATATTTTGGATTACGGGTAGATGAAAAACTAACTTGGAAATTACACATCGACCATCTCAGAAGTAAATTAACTTCGTTATTGAGAGCATTACGGAAAGTAGCAAACTGTATTCTAAATAAAGTAAGCACTTCGATTTATACCTCGCTAGTCAAATCGCATCTAGTATATTTAATTGAAATATGGGGATCCGCAGCAGTAACTAATTTAAATTCACTTCAAAAAATTTAAAACAAATTAATTAAAACTCTGTTCCATTATCACTATCTCACTGCAACAAAAACCTTATAAGAAAAAACAAACCTATTAAATATTAGACAGCTATATATTTACTACACTTGCATTCTTTTAAAAAAACATAACTACAAACTCAATACAAACTAACATAAAAATAAAGAAAAAAAACATTGTCATATAACTTGAGAAATACTCGTAGATATAAGAACAAACTGAAGTCGCACTAATTACGGTAGAAAGACCATATTATGTGAAGGAGCACAGCTGTTCAATGGATTGCCGGACGAGATAAGAGATAGCGATAACGTGAACACATTTAAAAATAAGCTTAAAGAACATGTATGTACAGGGTGGGCCAAAAGAAATCACCCTATTGGAAGATGCTCTTATTTTTGCAAATGGCCGCCAATGTCAAATCTGTTTTGACATTTGTGGACCAGACAGATGCAAAATACAAGTGAACAAGTCATGGAGCGATACACTCCCCAAGAACGCGGAATAATCGTGTCTATTTTTTTGAGTAACAAGTCGTCTGTGGTTTTGGCTCAGCGCGAATTCCGTCGCCGATTCCCCAGCCGTCCGAAACCGACTGCGCAAACACAGCGCCGTTTGGCCACCAACCTTGAAGAGTATGGGACCACACGAGACGTTGCCAAGAGTGGCCGGCCCCGGAGCGCCCGTTCTGCCGAGAATATCGCCGCTGTTGCCGAGGATGTCGAGCTGTCGCCATAGGGCCATGTTGACCGAGTTTTTTCTGCCGCAATTGAACGAATTAGGATTGAGGGACATATGATTCCAACAGGACAGAGCAATGGCACACACTGCGCGAGCCACAACCGATATTCTGAAGGCAGCGTTCCCGGGTCGCCTCATCTCTCGTTTTGGCGATTTACACTGGCCCGCAAGATCGCCCGATTTAAGCGTTCCAGACGTTTTTTGTGGGGTTTTTTGAAGTCCTGTGTTTACGTAAACAAGCCTGAGACTCTGGAAGCCCTTAAGGACAACATTCGACACGAGTGCGAGAATCTGTCACCCGAAGTTCTCGCCGAAGTGATGAAAAATGCCATAAAACGAGCCGGTATGGCAATCAATTGTGACGGCGCCCATTTGGCCGATATAATCTTCTCGACTTGACCAATAAAATCCTAAAGGTTCAAATAAACATAATCAAAAACCAGAATCGAAGTTTTTCATTTAGAAAAAAAAAAGAGAGCCTAACAACATCGGATGACTTCTTTTGGCCCACCTTGTACATTGTAACTTCTAATACTCTGGAGGAAATTGTATTGTACTGTATTATCATATTTACTCTGTATATCATTATAAGCGGACTGTACGTTCTTATAAGAAATAAATTCCTTTAAACCGATATTTTTTTTCTATTCTGCCCATAGAAATCTCCCACGCAGATCCAGCCCCCCCCCCCCCCTGTTTAAGGGAGTCAAACGACGAAAAAATACCGAGATTTCTTTGGTAGCCTAAAACCTAACGAAGTCGCTTAGGAATTTATGAAAAGTAATCCAAGGAGGCTTCTTATGCTAGTGGTATCGCCACTGCTCGCTCCCACCGATACCTCTTAGTACTTTAATACTTTTTTTTTAATCTTTATTTATTTAAGGGATTTTTGTACACTTAGGTATGTGACGATGTCAATCCCATCGTACTGCTACGCTAGTACTTGAATAGACACTCAAGATATGCTCACGGTAGTTAACTAAGTAGATCTTCTTCGTCACGGGAACGCTGCGGGCTCTGTATCGCTTGAATTTTTTTTTTGCCATCGAACACGATGACAAAGCTTGCGCAGACCCTAATTTTTCCCATCATCGATTATGGTGACGTGTGCTACTATGACCTGAATGCAGATCTCTGCGCACCGTTCGTTTCTAAAGTGGTTGGCATACGCCAGCGCAGAGAGCAAAGGGCGCTAACTATCTTGTTCTCATTTCTTGACTCTCCTAATTCTCCTAGTTATCTAGCCCCTTATTTCTAATACATTTGCGCCAACCATAATAAAAATCTACGCTCATCCCATAATCGTCTTCTTCACTGTCCATCTCACCGTACTGACTTCAATGCCCTTCCCCAGGAAATCAGGATGGCAACCAGCCGATTAACCTTCAAAGTCAAGGTTCGAGAGCACATTCGTAAGAAGTTGGCAGTAGTATCGTTACAGCGCTGGTTGTCATTCATTGTTTGCTTGGATCACTTGTTCAAGTATAATAGTTATTAGTTTATTAATATGAGTATATATTATGGTATTTTATTGTATTTATAGTTTATATATATTTATCTTTGTATAAATTTAAATATTAATCGCGTTTCTGTTTTTTTTTCACAATTTGCACCTACTAGTATTATTCTCTGCATGACCCAAAGGTTGACTGGTAGAAAATGCCTCAGGCATTAAGTCCGCCTCTGTACATCTGTGTGCGTAAAGTATGAAATAAGTACCTACTAAGGATTAGATAAGGATTTGGGGAGGCAAATGGTTTTTTAAGTACGGTACGTTGCCAGACGACATTTGACATTAGATATTGCCCCATTCATTGGAATCAATTTTGTTTTTATTTTGGTTATCTTAGAGAGGTTGAAACATTTGGCGTAGCCAGTCCGCTCTCCAGAAAAAAATGTAGGTATATGCGGAACGGGGTGTGAAGAGTCGTAAAACTCCATTGAAAATAGAGGATCGTCCGGCCAGCGGTTGTTGTGTCTGGTGGGCAGCCGCCCGATAGTTGATATTCGGACTGACGTATATGTTCAAATCGCTTGGAAAACTCTAATACCGCGATGCAGGATTTCGTTCAGTAGTTTTGTTGGTGGCGGGATAGATCACATGCGTTACTTTTTGTTGCGGCACAGATTTCACGAACTAATTTTTTGTGGCGGCGTTCATGCCGCGGCTGCGATAAGATTTTATCCAAAGTCCCCGCCCGTTCATAAAATTAATCTGCCTCTATTTTAATTGCTTACCAATCATCAAAGACGAATGATTAGATCAGATTTGTTGAGCGGAAGGTATATAAGCGCCATGATATTTTCGCTCGTATAATTAGGAAAATAATATTTACATAATGAGGGTCCTATTGTTGGTTGGATTAGCTTTGGTGGCTTCGGCGTCGGCGCTTGTGGAAGTCGGATCTGGATATCATGAGGAAGTCGGTATTCCCATGGCTGAGAAGATCAGGGTAGCTGAGGAGAAGGCCTTAGCCGAGGCAGCTCAAGACGATAGGGTAGTTGGCGGCGCTGTTGCTCCCGCCAACGCTCATCCTTACTTCGTGAGTGTGATTTATTTATTTTACTTTTATATGAATGGACATCCGCCTCATCAGAAAGCTCAAAGTCACTCAAAGGACAATGAGCAGGGCAATGCTTAGAGTTTCTTTGCGTGATCGAATCAGAAATGATGATATCCGAAAGAGAACCAAAGTTACCGACATAGTCAGAAGGATCGCCTAACTAAAGTGGCAGTGGGCAGAGCAAATTACTCGCAGAACAGATGGCCGATGAGGCTGAAATTTCTGGAGTGGCGACCGCGTACCGGAAGACGCAACGTTGAAAAGCCTCGCACAAGGTGGGCCGATGATCTGGTGAAGGTCGCGGTTAGCCGATGGATGCGGAACGCGCAGGACCGGTAGTTGTGGCGACGATTGGGGAGGCCTATGTCCAGCAGTGGACGTCTTTTGGCTGATATAATGATGATGATAAATGGACACAAAATATTTACGTTAATCTCTACAGTGCAGTTTGGAAACATAACAATTAGCATCGTGAAAACTGTGGTCTCATTCTATCCAGTCAAGGTGGATTGGATGGTGGAGTTTCTTCTTTTTTCACTTCAAGCTTACTCCACTTACAGGCAGACAGGATAGGCTGGCAGAACTATGTTTGCACTTGTACTTTAATAAAATTACGGAGGCCAAATAGGGACTACTCACACTTATTTACACTACGTAACACACACTTACGTAATCCCGACGGTACCGACAAAAAAATTGTATGTGAATTATGTAGTAGGTATGTCTATATGCCCACTGAACACTGTCAGCAATAGCTACGAGTGCGTCACACAGCAGTGGTCAGTGATGGCCACTATCCATGTATTTAGAGGCAGTGACGGATGGCTGCCCTTGACCTTGCCCTTGAAATTATTAAGGGAATAAAAGTTTGTAATTGATTATGTAGCTTTCAAATAATTAACTACTTTCAGAGATTAAATCAAAACTTTGTATAAATTTGTAATTTACACAGTTTTTATATTTCTTAATGACTGTTTTTTACAGGCTGGCTTGCTGATCAGTCTGGTCGGTATTTCTGGTAATTCAGTATGTGGCTCTTCACTCCTGTCTGCCAACCGGCTGGTGACGGCAGCTCACTGCTGGACCGACGGTCGCAACCAGGCGTGGCAGTTCCTGGTCATCCTTGGCTCCAACCATCTGTTCACTGGTGGCACCCGCATTGCCACGACCAACGTAGTGATGCACCCTCAGTACACAGCGCACAACCTTAACAACGATATTGCCATGATCATGCTGCCAACCAACATTTGGTTCAGCAGTGAGTTCCATTTAATTCTGTTGGTTAATCACGATTAGGTTACTGATTATCAGATAAAAGATAGCTTTCTTGACAGATAAGATTATTTTGTTATTGTAACCAAAATTAGGCATTATTAAGTACAGCATTGATTAGTCTTGTAGGTATATTAGGCCAACATTATGATAACAAAGAATATGTCATACAAAATCAGCAACTCGTTCCGGCTTCCCACGCGTAGCATATGTGTCATTTATGTGTGATGTACCAGTAAGAATAATTTTTCCGACATTGTCGTTACACAAAACCTAACCCTAACACATGGATCTCTCCGACTATACGGTTTACGAGTTTCATTCCTTACTCCAAAAACAAAATTCCAACACGTCACTTTCTGTGTTTTGTCTTTTTGTTTGTTCAAAATTGTCTGAAAATTCGTTCGGCAGTTTTTGAGTTTTTAGACAGTTTTTTATATAGATGTGGCGTGACTTTGTTTATGTAGTGATAGAGATAATTCGCAAATATGTAGAAACAGAAGTATGCAGTCGATGTCCTCTTTTAGTGCTAAACCACCAAACCTCATCTGATATATTATTATTATGTCGTTTATTCATTTCTCACACTTATTCAATAACTTTTCTAAATATTATTTCTTAAAAAACACATTAAGAAAAACATTTAAAAATAATAATTATTATTATAAGCCCGTGGTGTCCCACTGCAGGGCAAAGGCCTTCCTTCCTTCTTTCCACTTTAATCTGTCCAGAGCTATCTGAGTCCAATCCTTAAGGTAGGAGTCCAGCTCGTCCCGCCATCTCCGTATATCTGTTATATAATTTGTGCAATTTATTAAAATTTCAGACATCATCCAGCCAATAGCCCTCCCCACTGGTAATGATCTGTGGAATCAGTTCGTTGGAAACTGGGCCGTAGCCGCTGGCTTTGGCAGAACTAGCGACCGTAAGTTCTTCCCGTGACTTATTTTTGTATTCATCAAAATATGTACTGAATATTTTGGTGTGTAATCGCATCAGGAGAAAGAGCAGATTCTCAAGACAACCCAGATTGATAGCAGATAGACAATGTTGCCTGGTAAGTTTCATGTCATACATACTCAACAGGCTCCGGGTGCATTTTGCAAGCAATTTGCTTTTACTTGCAAAACACGTGTACCTAAAAGTTTTGGAACAAGTACTGGAAGCTATAACAATGACCTTTGTTTTGTAAACAGTAACATACATATAATGCTTGTATTCACCTTAAACGCAGAGGTGTAGAAGAACAAGAAACGATATTACTTATAATTGTTATTCTTATAAAAGTCCGAACCTAATCTATTCTGCAGAGCAAGCTGGTGCGTCTACAATCGTGAGTCACGTCAACTTGCAAGTGATCACTACGCTTCAGTGCCAAATGACCTTCGGATCCAACTTTGTGGTCCAGAGCACACTTTGTACCAACGGCGCTGGTGGTGTCGGAGTATGTGGTGGAGACTCTGGTGGTCCTCTCGTGGTTAACCAAAATGGAAGGCCCACTTTGGTGAGTGTATACCGCAGTATTATAGCCTGTAATACGTGTAACGTCCGTCCGGCCATCGTGTCATCCGTGTAGCGTGTATCTAAGGGTTCCTCTATTAATCACGTGATGTTTTTTAAGCAAATTTTCAGCCTCTCCCCTCCCCCCTGGTACTAGTCCCCTCCCCCCTACCCATAATCACATGTATTTTGTAACCGACTTCCAAAAAAGTAGGAGGTTCTAAATTTGGTTGGTAATTTTTTTATGTATGTACACCGAGGTTTCTGATCTGATTTATGTGATTATTTTTTAGTTCGATGCAGCATACTTGGTCAATTTTAAATTAAATTTTATCGGGACGAATAAGGTCCCGTACAAATTAAATTCAGTTTGGCTTAGTAGTTTTTATTTTATGAGTATTTTTGCTTATTTCAATTTCTGCGTAGACGAAGACGTCGTCCAAGTACGTCACCACTTAACTTCGGAAAGTCGGAGTTAAAAAACTAAGAAACGAAACCAAAATCTTCGACTTCCGAAATAAGGTTATTTTATACTTTGTAGTGTTTTGTTTGGAAGTTTTGTCTCTTTAAATGCAGGACTCCCTGCATTTCTCATCTAATTAAATTCTGAAAAATTTGCGTTCAACGAAAAAAAAAATGCACGTGATATTACTACATCCCCTCCCTTGTGATATTTCGTGATTTTTTCTCAATCGCTCCCCCCCCTTTCTAGCCTCACGTGATTAATTGACGACCCCTATCCGTGTATCTGTGTTTCGTGGCTGTGTCAGTATTCCTCAAGCGATGTCTCCCTCATAATATCTTCCCTGTTCGTCATTAGCTTATCTCTCATACACGCTTTAGACGACACACCAGCTTTTTCTAGGCCTTAAAGAAAAGCCTTACTTTAAAGTAAAAAAAAGTCGAACAGTCGGATTGTCGCCTTTCTTTATTAAAGGCGTTTGAAGAAAGCAAATTATGTAAATGCTAGGATTTATTTTGTCAATTCTTCTCCTTCTTCCATTCTTGCGTGCTTTCCTTTGAACCATGTCCAATAACGTACGTGTTTTTTACTTTCAGATCGGTATCAGCTCGTTCGTGGCCGCTGCCGGTTGCCAGCTCGGCTTCCCCTCGGCCTTCGCCCGCGTCACCAGCTTCAACAACTTCATCCAGCAATACTTGTAAATACCCTGAGACTGACACTCGTATTATAATGATACATTATAAAAACACTACTGCTTGTTATTATTTTGTTCCGAATCCTTTTTTAGAGATCAAGAAATACATAAATCTAGCTTTTTCCCGCAACTAGTATCAGTAACGGAATAACTTTATGTATTAGGTTTGATTGTATCGTTGATCTACCGAGTGAGCAAGATTACTTAGATGGATGTGGATCTGATTCGATACCCGCGTAGCGTAATTCTTTATTCAGCTCTTCGTTTAGAAACATGCTCAACAGCGGCTAGTTATTGCGACTAGTTAGCTATTTAAGAACGGTTGATGGCAATAGGCTCGTTCATTTTTCTTTTAATTTCTCATAAGACAGACTAAAATGAAATTTTAGAGTGGTCTATCGGGAAATATACCTACGTTAATTAGTGATTTGTCGAATCAGTAATTTCGCAAAACACGTGTATGTATGATTATTTGTGCGTATGTGTGTATGATTATGAATTATTTATCCAACATCATGATTCCGTTGCTGTTGGATAGTGTTATCAGTCATGTATAGTTCAGTCTCTTTCTCGTACTGAAATCATGACAGTCTTAATACGTCATAATTTGTCACCTGACCTGCGATAACGCAGGAGCTTTGCTCCGTTCAATACTGCTTCATTTTGGGCTTATTACCTATAGCCAAAAACAAAAATGTCTACAAGTGAAAGATTTTATAGGTCTATGAAATATAACGCATTCATTAATAAAAAAAAAAAATACACTAACATCCATCACACACACACAAGCACACTCAAATATTCAACTACCTAATACCCTTCCTTCAATTTTATACAAGTTAACCTGTAAGGTAAAGAAACCATTTTTTTTAAGGTAAAACTTGTGTTACAATAACCCTGGTACTGAATTTGATCGTCTTCTTAACGTGTCGATGATAAATAGGTACAATTTTACTTGAGACTAGCGGAAATCACGCGATTTCACCCGCGTAGTTCTCGTTTCCGTGGAATGACAGGGATAAAATGTAGCCTATGTTACTCCCTGATAATGTAGCTATCGATTGCTGAAAGAATTTTTCAAATCGGTCCAGGAGTTTTTAAGTTTAAAAATACAAAAAAAAAATCTACTACACTAGTATACGAGTACCTAGATATTAACAAACTCTTATTAGTAAACAAACTCTTCAGCTTTATCTATGCCAAAGCTGAAGAGTTTGTTTGTTTGTTTGCTTGAACGCGCTAATCTCACGAACTACTAGTCCGATTTGAAAAATTCTTTCAGTATTAGATAGCCCATTTATCGAGGAAGGCTATAGGTTATATACTATTACGCTTAGACCAATAGAAGCGGAGCATTAATGAAAATTGTGACGCAGATGAAGTTGCGCGGGTCAACTAGTATTAATATAAAGCTGAAGAGTTTCACAAACAAAACCTTCGGTTTCTCCAAACAGATCACCGAAACGCAGCCAGGCTACGGACGCTAGTTGGTCTACGTCAGGCCCATGTAGGGCCCGGAAAAAGCGTCCGTGAAGCTCCTTACTCTGCCATACCGCCCTGCGATCGTTAGTGTCAAGCACTGCAGGTTGGCGCCAGTTCTCATTTGCCAAGGAGAGCGGGGTGAGTCCCTTGTCCACCGCCACTACATCTCGATGCATACCCACGTCGACAGCTAGGAAATATTCCCTAAGACTGCATATCTCGCGATTGTGGAGAGTCTTAGCATTTAAAAAGCCTCGACCTCCACACTTTCGCGGGATATACAGTCTCATTACCGACGATCGTGGGTGATGCATTCGATACGCAGTAAGCAGTGTACGGACCCGCCTATCCAGGGCGTCAAGTTCCGTTTGAGTCCATTTGAGTACGCCGAAAGAGTACATCAATACTGGCATGACCCAACCGTTGAAGGTGCGCACCTTGTTTCCGCCCGATAGAAAGCTATTGAATACCTTCTTCAGGCGGCCAAAGAAGCGCTCCTTCAACGATTGCTTCATGTCAGTAACATTGATACCTAACGCTTCCGACATACCCAAATACTTGTAAGTTTCAGTTGGAGAGAGGGATCTCAGGTTTATGGAATCCGAGAGTTGAGTTCCCACGGATTCCATAATCTCTCCACGCTTTACATGCATGACCGCACATTTGTCCACACCAAACTCCATCCTGATGGCGTTACTGAATGTTTCAGTTACCTTCAGTAGCTCCATCAGTTGCAGATTAGTGGGGGCAAAGAGTTTCAGATCATCCATGTAAAGGAGGTGAGATATAACCTGACCACCTCTCTTCAACCGATAGCCTAGCCCTGAATTCTCCAGCAGTGTGCTAAGAGGATTCAAGGCTAGACAAAACCAAAGTGGACTCAAACTATCGCCCTGAAATATACCCCGCTCGATCCTTACCGGTTCGCTATTCCTCTGGATATTTCGACATCCTGGATAGCGAAGGACTGTCCTCCATTGCCCCATACACGACATCAGGAAGGTGCGTAGCGTTGCATCAACTTTATACAATTCTAGCACCCTCATGAGCCATGTATGAGGCACCGAGTCATAGGCCTTCTTATAGTCTATCCAGCATGTTGACAGATCCTTTCGGGAACGCCGAACCTGTTGGCTAATGGCCATATCAATAAGGAGTAGCTCCTTAGTACCGCGGGACCCATTCCTACATCCATTTTGAGAGGCAGACATGATGTTGTTGTTGTTAATATGACTATTAATCTTTGCCCTCAAAATGGATGTAAGAACTTTATAGACCGTCGGTAAACACGTGATCGGTCTATAATTTTTAGGTTCCGCAGTACTACCTGATTTATGGAGCAGGTGGGTTATTCCTGTAGTTAAGAACTGGGGTAGCGACCCAGACTCTAAGGCAGACTGGAATTGAGACGCCAAGCAAGCGTGCGATCTCGTAAACCATTTAATCCAGAAATTGTGCAGCCCGTCCGGCCCTGGAGATTTCCAGTTAGGCAACGGGCGGACTGCACAAGCTACATCTTGGGGGCTGATGGAAATTGCCCCCATTTCTGGTATCGGATCGCACACACGCTCGACCTCCCGAGTCCAGTCACCCTCAGTATGACTGACAGGAACCGACCAGATGCTGCGCCAGAATGAACACATAGCATCATCATCCGGCAAGCGCGTGTCAGTCACACCTTGGTCCGGTCGTTCCCAATCCCTATATACCCACCTTTCGTTACTTCGGAATGTGCGATTCTGGGTGTATCGCTCCACTCGCCGCCTGTACCTACGAATACGGCTTGCCCATGCATACACCTTCTGCTTCAGGAAGTCGATGCGCTCTGTGACACGAGATATATAATCTCGGGGATTGACATCAGTCCCCGAAAACGCCCGTCTCACAAAGCGCATCACTCTAGGGCGTGTGTTGCCCTCCCTGAAGCAGATCAGTTTGCCGATTAGCGCTCTGGCCTCACCAATACGACGCTCGATCCTGCACTGCCAAGCTGGTACGGCTAGTTTTGGTCGTGTAACTCTGTCATTGGTTATTTTTATTATGACATGAGCTACACGACATGCCGCTACAGCCGCGCAGTACATGATCGAATGTGCATCGGTGAGGTTATCACAGTTATCAAAATGGCTTGACAACTGCGAATCCAGAGCAGCCACCAGCGCCCTGTTCTTGTTGTGCATGTGCAAACGAGGTAAGCGTGGTCTAAGTTCAGGCGGCATGTAGCGGTATTCCCGAATAGCACACTCCAAAGCACTCCTCAATTCGTCATTGCACTGGGTACTTACGTTTGTAACCCTGTCATTACTCTCCTCGTCAGCGTGGCTGGGCAATTGGGTTGACTGTGCTGGTGCCACAGTCTGCGACGGAGGAGCAATGACATGGCTACACATTTCAGTGCGGAGGCGATCAAGCACACTATCATCCAACATACGGTTACGCTGGATGACGCGCACCTGATCCGACAGTCGTTGGGCCGATACGCTGACAGCTGGTTCAAGTACCTGAAACAGAGAGAGCATCCGACCACGGTACGCAGTCAGGTTAGTTCCCCCCTCTGTAGCCCCAAAGTATGAGCGTATAACATTCTCATTTATGGCTTGAGTCCATTTTATACGCTGCACACTTCCACCGATAGCGGGGACCCTGTCAGAGACTGGTGGGCCTCGAGGTCCTAAGCTGGCCGGTGGTCGGCCTCGCCCGCGCCGACGCGCAGCTGGTGGTGTCGTCGGCGGCGAGAAGTATTCGTCGCTCGAGCTCGACGCAACTGCAGCTACCGGAACATCAGGATTTACGGCTGGAGCAGGTCCCAGCGGCTGCGAGGCGGAACTGAGCGACGAACCCGAAGATGTTTCTTGTGCGGCTAGTAATTGTGCCCGGCGTCTTGTCAGCATTTTCTTACAAGTGGGTGTAGTTTGTGTTGCAATTAAACTGAATATTGTTATTATTAATTTTTTCCTGGATGTGTCCTGGATTTTTATCATTTTGGAGCTTGGTATTTATTAAAATTAATATAAAAAATTCGGGATGAAAATTTATGCTGTTAAAATTTATTATTATTATTATTAATAGGCACCAAGGGACAAATACAACTGGGTTAAGCCCAGTTGCCAAGCACCACGGATTATATCTTACCACTTAAACTAATGGGAATTTTTTCCCATTAGTAGCACACACACAATATTTTTTTTTTTTTTGTTTAGTTTTCCAAACAAAAAAAAAAAAAAATATTGTGAGCTACTTTTGATTCCAGTAATAGGTATGGCAAAATCGCTTGAACGCACGGAAATTTGTTCTGGTTTCAACAAGGTCCGTATAGTAAACTATACCAGATGTAACCTTAATACTATCTAACATAATATTGCGTTCAGTTTGCCAAAGACTACACTCCCATAAGATGTGATGTGCGAATTGTTCGTATTCATGGTCAGCTGTAGAACATGGACATAAAGGCGAGGCCACAAGCTTAAAGGAAAATGATTTACTCTTAAAATTGCCATGACCTGTGAGAAATTGGGCAACACAGTGATCCACCTCCAGCCATGTTCTGTCCAGCCGCTCACGAACAGATGGAAAAAACTGGTGGAGGTGACGGCCTTTGATGGAATTTTCCCACCTACATTGCCACTTGGATAAAAGTTCCTCCCAGACGTCCGTCTGGGATTTTAGTCATCTAGAGATCTTAGCACGGCCGCGTTGCGGTAAGAACTCTGGGTCCGTAATCTTTCTAGCGTAGTAGTACCTTGCAGCACGCCGCTGCACTTTTTAAGGTTTGAAAAGATAGACCCCAAGTAGCTTTGGATATTCTCGTCAAGGCGTAGAAGTTCTTTTTTGCTTTCTCACCTACTGTTTTTATATGATCAATAAATGAAAAGTTATTTTCTAATAGCATACCGAGATAGCACACGGATTCTTTTCTTTTAACTGGTACGTTATTAAATTTAATACTAGGCCAGGATTTAAGGTTTCCTTTTAAAATAAGTTGATAGGTTTTATGCGATGCAAAGGTCAGACGGTTTCGATCGCCCCACTGAGATATTAATCGTAGGCATGTGTCAGCCAAATTCTCGAGGCCAGCCCGAATACTTGCCTGAATGAGAAGAAGCCATCGTCCGCGTAACCGGTTAATGAGCAGCCGCATGGGAGCGGAAGCGCGAGGATTTCCTCGCGCTTCCGCTCCATCGTAACCAATAATCCAAACATATGGACCGATAACTGAGCCCTGAGGACATCCCATGGTTAGAGACTTAGTAATGGAATGATGTCCAAGTTTGAATTTCGCGGAGCCGTTTAGAAAGTAAAAAAGAATCAGATTATAGATGTTTTTGTAACAACCGCGGTTTTTCATTTTAAGTAGTAGCAACGGCCACCATGCGTTATCAAAAGCGCCAGAAATGTCGAGAAAGATTCCAACCACATATTATGTTCCGATAAGTTAATAATTTTACGAACAGAGAGCACCGCGTCGACGGTGGACTTACCAATAGTGAAAACAAATTGATTATTATGAAAAAGGGGCTTATCGCCACTCTTCGGAATAATGCGTATAAAGCCTTGTCGCTATATTCGAGAAAAAATACCTTCCGCAATGCATCGGTATATACTGATAAGATCGCGTCTCCCGCTGTCTTACACGCTTCTATAATCATTATATTAGATATTTTATCTTCACTGGATGATTTGTTGAGGGGTAGTCTCTTGACAACGTTTATGAATTCGTCAGTGGATGGATGATCTGAATCCGGTGATTCAGGTGGCACCGTGGCCCACACTCTGATCTGTTGGTGGTATTCATTATCATTTACTGATGAATCGTCTGGTATAAGGGAATCAAGCAGAGCATCAGTTGTTTCTTCAATGCCGGTTGTATGTTTATTGTTTACTTTAATGTTTTGAACGTACACAAGGTCGACAGATCTATTAGCTTTAAACTCGTGGTACAAAAGAGACTACGGACCCTCAAGTTGTTACTGAGCCAACTCATTTTACAGACCATAGTGAGACATTAATTGACGTTGTATGCACCGATGCCCGTATACGTAATGTCTCCGTATCTCACATACCAGAGCTCGGCCAACATGCAATTATTTCAGTGGAACTTAATTTCAAGATTGAGAGGCCTTCCCCGCACTGGGTCACCTACAGGCCTCTTAAAGACATTCTGCTGGACCAATTTAATAGGGACTTGGATAGAATGGATTGGAAGTTCATTGAAAGCCTGGAGGATGTGAATTCCATGGTGGAAACTTTTAATAGTTATATACTAAACTTATACAATTTACATGCACCCTTCAAAAGAATTCTTATTAAAGAGAAGTCCTTGCCGTGGATAACGGACACTGTAAAGGAAATGATGAAGCTGCGGGACAGGAGTCATAGTAAGGCAAAAGCTACTAAACAATTGAAACATTTTGATTCTTATAGGGAGCTGAAATACCTTGTTAGGGCTGCGGTTGTAAGTGAGAAGCGTGCATATTTCAAGACTAAAATAACTAACAACATTAAACATCCAAAAAAGTTATGGAGTCACATAAAGTCTTCCATAGCAATCTCCAAAAAAGCAGAGCCCACATTACCGCACTTCTGTAGTGATCCAGAAAAAATAAATGATCATTTTTTGGATGTACCGGGTAGCGGTTTGGTTACTACTGCTGACTTATCATACTTTGAGCATCATAGATTTAACAATTGTCATTTCCAACTTGAGCCGGTCCAGGAGGATGTGGTGCTGGGGCTTATGCGTGGTCTGAAGTCCAATGCTCAGGGGTCTGACTCTATCTCGCTGGAGATGCTGATGATGACTCTTCCTCGTACTCTTGCAGCTATAACAGCCATCATCAATCGTTCCATCACCACCTCCTCTTTCCCGGATCTGTGGAAATTGGCTATAGTTAGACCCATTCCTAAAGTACCTAATCCTAACAGCGTAAAAGAACTTCGACCAATTAGTCTGTTGCCATGTCTCTCCAAGGTCCTAGAGAAGGTTGTCTCCAACCAGCTTAGGGCATACCTTGAGCAACACAATATTTTGCCTCTGTATCAATCTGGTTTTCGCAGGGGACACAGCACAGCCACAGCCCTTCTTGACGTAGTTGGAAATATCCTTGAAGCCAGAGACAAGAGCATGGGTACCATGCTTGTCCTACTCGATTTTTCACGTGCTTTCGACTCTATTAACACTTCACTTCTCCTGTCCAAGCTGTCTTACTATGGATGTCAGCCTGAGACGGTAAAATGGTTCCAAAGTTACTTGACTCACCGATCACAGTTAGTCCAGGTTACAAGTGATGATGGAGTGGTAAAGTCCTCTGATCCCAAGTGCGTGAACAGGGGCGTGCCTCAGGGTTCAATCCTTGGTCCGCTACTTTTCATCCTGTACAGTGCTGATATAACAAACTGCTTGCTCAATGCCAAGTTCCACCTATATGCTGATGATCTGCAGATGTATTTGCCATTTCATCTTCAGCAGACTGTTGACACTGTAAAAAGAATGAATGAGGATTTGGATAGAATCTCAGCCTGGTCGAGGAGAAACTCCCTGGTTTTAAACCCAGTGAAATCAAAATTTATGATAATCGGAACTAGAGACTTTTTAATTAAATTGAGCAATGTCACCTTTGACTTGAGGATTGATGGGTGTTCCATTGAAAGGGTGCAGGAAGCCCGTAATCTTGGGGTGGTATTTGATGAGCAACTGCATTTTGAGACTCACGTCATGGAGGCTGTGCGCAACTGCTTCTACCGTCTCAAACTCTTGTACCGTGTCCGCCCCTACATTAGTGTGGATATGCGTATCATGCTCTGTGAGTCACTTATCTTATCCAAGCTGAACTACGCTGACACTGTGTATGGGGCATGCATTCTTGGGAGGAGCGACAGGTTGATCCAGCGGGTTCAGAATGCTTGTGCGAGATTCTGTTTTAATGTCCCTCCTAGATCTCATATAACGCCATTTTTAAACAAGGGTAATTTGATGAGAATGTCAGACCGGAGAAAGCTTCATCTGGCTACCCTGCTATTTGGTATAATTCTCACAAAAAAACCAGACTATCTGTATGGTAAATTAACATGGTCTCGTGATGTGAACAAAGTGAAAACAAGAGCATCGGCTTACCTCTTGTTGACCAACCCCCATCGAACTGCTGCATTCCGTGGAAGTTTTAAATTCGCAGCTTCTCGTTGCTGGAACGACTTGCCACCGCCGTTTCGTGCTATTAAAACAGTTGGTACATTTAGTTCTAAGTTCAAGCAACACTTACTACGGATTCAAAAGGAAAGTACATGAACTTACCCAGGGTTTGCACGCATTAAGTGTTGGTGACTGTTGGTCCAATGTTCTCAGCATTACATATCGTCTTCTTGCAACGAACTATATGACTCAGATCGCAACTATGCAATAAGCCCCTTTATGTTTTTGTTGCACTTTCGTGATACTTGTTGGTATAGCTTTTATTTACAAATAATTTCTGCCATTATTATTTATGTTTGCGTTTTTCATTCCAACATGACAGCTGCCAAGTGCGCCCGCGCGTTCCGTCATTTGTGACATTAACAAATGACGTTGGAGCACTGGGCCTTTGGGCATGGGTAGTTTTTATTGTTAAATATTATTAACTGTGTGTATTTTATGTACTTGTATTTTTTATTTTATTTTCTTTCATCATTTGTATATTTTATCTGTATCTATTATATTTAGTATGTGTTACGTAACTGCGTCCGTGGCATCACAGGCCCTATCATAAAACCAGCGCTGTGTTATTTATTACTAAATTTCGCAGCCTATGCTGAGATAGGGACCTTTTTGGCCTCGCACAGACTAAAATGTGTTTATACTTAATTCTGTTAATTTAATTAAATTTACATCTGTCTGTTATGTGCGAGTCCCAAATAAACATTTTTTCTTTCTTTCTTTTCTTTCTTTCTTTCTTTCTTTCAAAAGAGACTACGGACCCTCCTTATTAAGTTTATCAACAATTTTCCGCAATAAATTACCCTTATATTTTTCAACAGATGCTCTGTAGCGTGACTTGGCAACTCTAAAAGTACTTAAAGCAAGATTAAGGAGGTCCCCGGTAACCTAACGATTTTTTAGCTTGTTAAGCTGTCTACGAGCTCTACGAAAGCTTTTACGTTATTCAATAAGGTAGTCGAATACGAATATTGGTCATGGATGCGTGACCAATAGCAATGTCAGCACAGTAAGTGAAGACGTCCGACATTATCTCAGCACTTTCCTCAGCTGAGAGTCAATCGCGAGTGAAGTCTTTGACATGACCAGAAAAAAGTGAGCCGAAGAATTCCCAATTCGCGCCCATACTTTTATCTAAAATTTCCAATTAAGGTGAATGTCACGGGTTGCTCATTGCCATTTTCCCGCGAGATGGCGCTGAAGTCAACATTTTCAGTTTTATTTTGTTTCGAGTGTAATTGGAACAATATTAAGTCGCAGAAATAATGGTGCGACAATCGGATATTCCACTTTATCGAAATTAGTCAAAATACGGCATAAAAACCCTTCTGATTCGCCATAATTCACGAAAATAATATCTAACTCGCTTATAGTACCGTTTACACACACATAGACATGATTGAAATTATTTTCATGAAGTATGGCGAATCAGAAGGGTCCAATTATACTCGAAACAAAATAAAACTGAAAATGTTGACTTCAGCGCCATCTCGCGGGAACATGGCAATGAGCAACCCGTAAAATTCATCTTAAGTGTGACGAACCTTGAGTAAACATAGGAACAAATTCGTACACGATCAGGCGATGATCACTACAAGACGCGTCAGGAAGGACACGCCACCTATCCAAGCGTACGTCTGCACTAGAAAGTGTGACGTCAATACAAGATTCGCTCATTTGGCTACAAAAAGTTGGTGGTGCGTCTGGGGTGTTATGAATTGATAAATTCATCTCAGCAATAAAATCTAAAACAGCACAACGTCGCTCGGAATCAGCGGATCAATCTTTGCCATACCACAGGGAAGAAGATGCATTTACATCAGCACCTACTATAACTTTGCAGCCCGCGAGCGATCGCAAGACGTGACGGAGATTATGTATATGTGGAGTAACTGGGTCTGAGTATTGAAAGTAGCAGCTCACAACGTAAACCTGAAAGGTAGGCGATGATACTTCCGCCACGGCACAATGAGGCGTCATGAGATTACTTATAGATGTTACAGTAAAGCCCGAAGAACGCGCTACATATATTCCGGCCCGCACTCTGCAGTCCAGTTGAACCACCCTGTGACGTAAGCTCGCGTTTTGGTATTGTTTCTGAATAAGTACTATGTCAAGATTATAATCCACAATCAATTTATCCAGCTCAGATGTCGCCACCCTATCGTTATGGAGATTTAATTGTCCTATGGTTAAAATATCCATTATTGGATTCGCAACCTGTCAGAAATATATGGCAATTGATGTTTTGCTCAAAAAATTGTGGAATTCGCCCTCAGGAATGTGGGCGCCTGCTTTGGGTGGAACCCCGATGGATCTCTTATACACATAAAATGTCTCTTAAGATAAACCTGATGTTTATCGAGACTACACAAAATGCTGGTTTTGTTAGTGAACTGTTTGGCCCTGTCAAGGGCCGATTGGTTTAAAATTATATTTGCCATCGTGCTGAAAGGATTTGCCAATCGACAGAAGACGATTGCCACAAGGAAGGCTCACTTCATACACCCCACGAAATTTGACGAAACTTAGTGTAAATAATAATTATCAACGACACGTTTCAATTTGTAAGCGTGGCTTTGTTTTGACGGGTGTAGAACAAATTCCCAAAACATTTTTAACTTACCTTTAATCCTTTTCGAGATATGGATATCCAATGGTTTTACCCTTCTTGATAACACTAATCGGCTTTTGTTTATAATTGAATTAATGTAAACTTACAAATTACCAATCATCAATTACAAATGATTAGATCAGATTGAAAGACCGTGAGGTATATAAGTGGCACAATTTTTCATTCGTCATAATTTGGAAAATAATTTTCACAACAATGCGTGCTCTAGTTTTGGTTGGTCTGCTGGTGGCTTCGGCTTCGGCGTTGGTGGAAGTAGGGTCTGGGTACCATGAGGAAGTCGGTATACCTACGGCTGAGAAGATCAGGGTAGCTGAAGAAAAGGTCTTGGAGGAAGCAGCTCAAGACGACAGGGTGGTCGGTGGTGCTATTGCTCCCGCCAACGCACATCCTTACTTCGTAAGTGTTCTGTATTTCTTTAGAAAATAAGTTTTAAGAAAGACAAAAATCTACGCTGTGAAGGTTAATAAAATTGTCTTCCTCTTGTTCTAGTATTAATAATATTTTACATTTAGATTTATCTAATAGCACAATTATTCAATTATGGGATTTAAAAACAACTACAATTTTTTTAACTTCATAAAGAAGTTAAGTAGGTACCTACTTAAATTAATTTAAGTCAAACCACTAGCGAGTTGCACTAGGGGTCAGAGATATTCAAGAGATGCGAGTGGTCGGTGACGGCCACAGCAATAGCGAGTTGCCGTTGACTATACCATTTCGTTATTAGAACACGTTAGTTAAATATTGTCATCCAGCGAGTTTCAATAGCAATCTAATGGCAAAATTGTTTCGCAGGCTGGCTTACTGATCAACCTGGTCGGTATTTCTGGTAACTCAGTATGCGGGTCTTCACTCCTGTCTGCCAATCGCCTGGTGACCGCTGCTCACTGCTGGAACGACGGTCGCAACCAGGCGTGGCAGTTCACCGTGATCCTCGGCTCCAACCTGCTGTTCACTGGTGGCACCCGCATCCCTACCAGCAACGTTATCATGCACCCCCAGTACACAGCGCACAACCTTAACAACGATATTGCCATGATCTTGCTGCCAAATAACGTTCAATTCAGCAGTGAGTATATAATAATTTGACTAGATAAAAGATAGCTTTAGGGAGAATTTCGGTTCTGACTAAAATTATACTCGGTATGAGAAATGATAATGAGTAGATGCATGCAACAAAAAAATATGATCTACGGGTAGTTGGGTCTAAAGTTGGTAATCAAGATTTTAGTACACATCCGGAAAATACAAGTTACCTATAGTGTTTGAGAATCATTAATTTGAATATTTTTAAAAAATTGCAGACAGCATCCGGCCGATAGCCCTCCCTTCTGGTAGTGATCTGTGGAATCAGTTCGTCGGAAGCTGGGCTGTTGCCGCCGGCTTTGGCAGAACTAGCGACCGTAAGTTCTTTTTTTTATTAAGCCGTTTGATATACTTATAAGCTTTGCTAGAATTGTGAAATTCTAGCAAAGCTGATATGAAAACAGGCCGTCTTTTTTTTTAAACTGTTATTTAAAGTGTCTACTATTATACAGAGCAAGCGGGCGCCTCCACCATCGTCAGCCACGTCAACTTGCAAGTGATTGGTCTCCAACAGTGCCAATGGATCTTCGGAAGCAACTTCGTGGTCTCAAGCACTCTGTGTACCAACGGTGCTGGCGGTGTTGGCGTGTGCGGCGGAGATTCTGGTGGTCCCCTTCTTGTGAACCAGAACGGCGTCCCCACTTTGGTAAGTCAAGCTGCCACCCTAAATGCAACAAGGCAATTAATCTGTCCAGCCTTTCTCCAACCGACCTTTTCGCCACCATGTTACGGTCAGCTTCATGTCCAACCGTATGCAGTTGAATACCAGTACTTTACCTACATGACGTAACTCCTTTTTTCTTTTTCTTTTTTGCGCTGGGAAAAATGCATCACGCATACCCTCCCATCGGGGGAATGGGAGGGGTATGTGGGACTCCCCGGGCTGACCCGGTATACCCACTAAAATACCCCAGCAGCATTCCCGCATCGTCAGAGTGGAGGGGGACGGAGAGATCGGCGCAGCCTTGGCGTCCAGTCCTCCTCCAACGACAACCCGCCTAAAACGGCGGGCCCCTCAAATCCTCCACGTGGGGGGAGGGTCGGGAATGACCGGCGAAGGTGGTGTGGAGTGCAATGCGGGCGGAGGCGTCCCCGCGCCTATCGCCCGCCCGTCACCACCATGAGGAGGGAGAAGACGACGTCTTCTCCGATCTCTTCTTCGCCTTCAGAGCGGCGCAGCGAGAGGGTCGTCCTCCTCTGCGCGCTCCGCCGCCTCCTTTTGCGAGATGACGTCCTCACAAAAGGAGGCGACCGCTGCCCGGGACCCCTCACTCTCCAGCATGGCGTTAACCACGCTGGGAAGTGAGAGGTCCTGTCCGATCTCTGCAGTCAGACTGCTGCGCGGCTCAGACCAAGCCGGCACACCTCGAGGGTGTGCTGAGTCGTGTCCTCCGCCGCACCGCAGTCATGGCACGCCGGAGTCTCCTCCCTCCCGATCCGGTGCAGGTGCTTGCCGAAACATCCGTGACCTGACAACAGCTGCATAAGGCTGCAGACCTCCACCATTAACTGGGTTACACGGTACTTCTTGGCAAGACCTAAGTCAGATCTTGTTGGCTTCTGACCATCCGTAACGACTGTCAGAGATCTAGGTTGGTAGACCGTAACAGTACCTAAGTATTGCAACTTATTTCTATGTACAAACATTTCTTTTGGCGTGACTCAGCGTGGCCATTTAATTTAACGTTTGAACATTTTCCTTTCAGATCGGTGTCAGCTCGTTCGTGGCCGCCGCCGGTTGCCAGCTCGGCTTCCCCTCGGCCTTCGCCCGCGTCACCAGCTTCAACAACTTCATCCAGCAATACTTGTAAATACCCTGAGACTGACTTACCTTTATTCGTATTATAATGATACATTATAAAATAAATTCGATTTTATAAATCCTACTGATTTTTTATTATTTTGTACCTTATCCTTTTTACTGAGACTGAATATAAATACGAGCGTACATTACGTTTTAATAAGAAAATAGCGTTTTTTCTTGTTTCATTAAACTTTTCTTTTTCGTCGCCTCGTCTTCATAGGTCATAAATAAGGAAACAATTAGCAACAGGATCAGAATTGAATGGCATTGCTGCCAGCCTTTTGGGCATTTTCGAATTGATAGAGAAAGCGCCTCTGCCTTTTGCTTGTACACACCTTATATATTTTTTATTTTACGAAACTATCGAAATTAAATTAACGTACTCGTAAGTACCGCATGCTTATTATTAATTGCTTTGCCTTAATCCAACGATAAGATTAGTTTAATCGATCCCGCCAATCTTAATTGATTTTCTTGTCTTAAGTCGTCTACTTGCTAGAACTTGAAGTTCTTTATCTTTCATTCGATCTTGCGACATGCTATCACCATTCTTTGACAAATTGTTCATTACTGCGTAAATAACATCAAAGATAAAATAATTAATGACGTGATCCGGTGTTCGATCAATCAGTCATCTCAGTTAATTGTATTTAGCACGTGCAATGCAGGACGAAATCCTTATTTATTTATATTGCACACTATGTAAACATAATTATATAAAGCTTGTGTTACTGATTACTAATCGTTATCAGCAATCGAATTATGACTAACTAGTTGTCCCGTGCAACTTCGTCTGTGTCACAATTTTAATTACTGCACCGCTCCTATTGGTCTTAGCCTGATGATATAAAGCCTTTAGCCTTCCTCGATAAATGGGCTATCTAACGCTGAAAGAATTTCAAATCGGCCCAGTCGTTCCTGAGATTAGCGCGATCAAGTAAACAAACAAACAAACTCTTCAGCTTTATATATTAGTTTAGATAAATCCTCTTCTTTTCGTGTCGATTACTCTCACAAAATTTCGTCCGACTATTATTGAGCAACCTGTACGTACAGCTCTATCATTGGCCTCGTTCAAATCCTGGATGGTAACGATTACTAGTTGTGCATGACGGGCAATTTAGGAGGTGATGCATGTCCTGTGAAAGTTGACTTTGACTTATAACTATTTCTAAAATATAAAAGCCTCTCAAAATTTAAATGCTCTGCTGTGACAAGTACCACCAAAACTCAAACTAAAATCTTTTTTTTTTCACATCAGCTGCAGCGAAGACGAGAGTAAAATATGTAATAATAACGCGGGCTTAAATTACACTCTAGGGGTAGGGCAGACAAGACTACGTGAAGTCGAGACTGTCGGTTTTGCAGCGATTGAGCTGACACTAACTTTTGAAGCGCAGCATATTGAGTGATTCATGATTTCCGATTAAATAAACCTCATATCCAATAACGTTATACGAAATAAGTTTTACAGTATATAAATGTTATATTTAAAGAAATTATATCAAAAGTTTGTATGTATCTCACGTTTATTATATCTTGTAAACGTTATTGAAATGAAAATTTACCAAATAATTTAAATGATATGAGACGCACCCCATTATTATCATAGGTGGTTCAGGTCAGGACTATCACATTTTCTTGGAATTCTTCAAATACTTAGTTACTTGGCTAATAAATACCTATAACGGGTTAATTTAAAAACAGGGTATCATTCAAGCTCCTTTATTTCGACCAGGTACTTACAATGTGTTCACAAAAACTATATCCTCTTACAAGCCAGACAGGCAGACATACAATGATAGGCAACATTTATACGACCTTGCTTTAAATATTTAAGTAAAAGTACACTCATACCATGACATCAGGTTTTTAATACCGATAAAGGTACTGCCACATAACAGTTGAAAAAGAAGTTTCGATTATCTTTCAGACAGATTTTATCGATTTACAAAATATCTATTAATTATTTTCTTCAACTTTCATTTTTTTTCAGAAATATGGTCAAATTATGATTTAGAAAGTAGTGGATAAAGCTAATAAAACTTTTCTTTCTAATCCGAGCTCTTATCCCATCGGGTACCTTGTCCAGTCCACTCATTCAACGTTTTATTATGCACAACAAGTCGGTGATTTCACTATTCGTAATTAGAATGTGCGACAAAAGCATTCGCCATAAATAATTTTGCAAACCCATTCAATACATACAATAAAATGTATTTGAAATTACAACAATAGTTATTTTACATAATATCATGCGATTATTTATTACACTTTAATGAACAATCAAGCTCCCTGCCGTCGTGTTTAAAAGTAATAACAAATTATGACTACTACATGTTGAGACTAGAGATACAACTTAAACCTAACAATGTTATACGCCTTATTAAAATTTCATGATTAATGGAATTACTATAACTCATAATTAGCTGGTTTATTTCGGGCACACTATAACTAGGAAGCTAATAACTAGTCTAAAATAAAATAAAAAACAAAATTCGATGTTCTTATAATAAAAATGACGAGCTAAGGTCAATAGTTAAAATTAAAAGCTATGAATCCTAGAAGCTGATATTTAAACACTATGTACAAGCCTCTTCTGAGTACCTACATACCTTAATTTATTAGCTAAACGTTTAGTATGAGAGGACAATTCCACTTTTCAATTTTACATATATATTTTTAAAATATTTACATTTGAATTCACATTCTGCCGGTGACAATTGATGAAATATGACAATACACTCTAAAATAAATATATAATTTTAATGTTTGAGAGATAATTAAAATAACAAATAGTTACGTAAATCTTAAAAGGAAGCATTAATTAAACTATCTTAATGATATCACAGTTCATTTATGCAAATAAAGACATATAGTTGAATATATAATATATATTTTACACTTGGAAGTAATCACCAAAAGAATTGTTGTTATGGCAATGACTTGAACATTTCAACAGAACAACAACATTTTCGTTCAATAAAAATTGCTGTTATTTTTAATCCAACAAAACATTGCAAATCATAATAATAGGATAATCAATTGTCTTGTACCTAAAATGTGTTTTCTATTTAGTAGTTAATGCATATACAAGATGAATATTTAATATTAATATTTTTATTTATTGAATAATTTATTTACTCTATTTGAAATGTGAGTTTAGACAGTTCGATAAAGGTGCTTTAGTCAATATCAATAGTAATGAGCAACAATAATATTTAAGATTCGATACCTACGATAAATATCAGTGTCAATTTAATATCAATTTATGCTAACATTTTACAGTCATGCGATTTTAATAGTATCGATTGACGATAGTATGGCTGCACCTTTAATCGTTTTATCTTGAGTGCCACCAAAAACACCTATTTAATAAATTTATTCTAAGTGAACAAAAACACAAAATAAGAAGTGCAAAAGGGCAGATTAATACAACAAGTGAAGACGCATTCACACACAGTCACTCATCACGTACAGTGAGCACAAGCATAAGCGACCGCCATTTTTTTGAGATCGCGTACGTACGCTTCTATATGTGCGTGTTCCTGTTTTCACTCATTTTATAAACCCGTTCTTCTGTTACCATCTATTCTGTGACAAAAGTATCTGTGTAGACAATGATATGGCCTAGAACCAGTTATACGTGTATAGTGCGAATGTTGAAATGTTGAATGTGTTCAATTGTTTTAGATTCAATTGGCTAGAGTCGTGCCGTGTTTATGTTGGACACAGCACCTTCAGGATGTAGTCTGTTAATAGCGTCGGTACGGTCGGGCTGTCCTCGTTGATCGCCTTTAGAACTGAAATAGAGAGATACACAATCATTAGAAAAGCATTTTTTTATTATAGATATTACGGGCAGTTATGTTTTCTGTGATTTCTACCACTTAAGCTTTGTCTGCATGCATAGGCGTCAACAATGCGTGATTATCATGATTCGTTTTAGGGCTGGCTTTTACCTCAGACAGAGGATAAGCATTGCCATACAACGTGGCAATGCCGCCAGTCTTTTGGGCTCACTTTCAGTGGACAGCGATGCGGACGAATTTTTTGACGCCTTATTTTAATTAATTTTATTTTAATTTAAGTGTATATATTTTTTTTACACTTGAAACCGATTGAAACATTTGAACGCCTTGCAGGCTCTTGCAGCAATTACATCAGTAGAGCACATATTACAACCGAATCTGCTTGCTATTTTCCAACTTATTCTATCTTGCGCGTGGTGGTTGTGGATTGAATAGACAAGAATTTTGAAAGCTTTTGGTTGATTTATAAAGTAAGCGGATAAGGTATATGCCATTTCAGAAATACTTAGTTTTCTAGAGAGCCACTTCTGTCGCCTTTCAAAAACTCGACTACATTAAATCAATGCTCGGGTAGTTAAAATAAAGTTAAATAAATGATACTTACTCTTAATGAGCACTTGGAGCGACTGGTTGTCTGGGGGTCCGTTGTCTAGGTGGAACGGAATTACTGTAGTCAAGTACTGTAAAATAAAACATAACTAATTGGATAACATATAAATCATATTTATTGTCAAGTGTTGGTGTGTATTGGGAAAACATATTGAAACCAAATCACTAATTATTTTATCGACAGAAAAATATAATTACGCCTTTTTGTATAAATATAAAAAAAAATATTTCTTTCTTTCCTCACTGTAGTGTGGCCTCACCACAAGGCGTGCCACAAAAATATGAATGAATATTATTTGAAAGTCAATTCACAGTTATCAATAAATACGGTTTTAGAAACATTTCTAACTTAATAAAGGTCACACATAATTGATTAGTTACAGATCGTTAGCCTATCACGAACAGTCGACGGAACAGAGGTCCAACTGTCCGTAACAAGGGACTTTCACTGTTTGTTTGTGACAATCTCGACTTGTTACAGATTTCTAATCAGTTATACAATTTAAATATAAGAAGTATCACATCTTGGCTAGGCACTCATTAATTCTTCCATTAAAATAGTTCAAGAAAAATATTTATGAATATGAAATGGGTAGGTGAGGTAGCTATTTATATGCAGTATACAGTATTGGTCCCCTCTATCATTCGTCAGTACGAGCTCTCCTGGTTTTTACCCCACAAAGCAAGGGTTGCTTTATGGCTTTAAAACATCTGAGAGAACTTTTGAAAATCAGGACCCATTTCTAAGGCTCATTATCATCCCACCACTTCATCAATTCTAATAAAGTTAAATAAAATTACATCTTTCTCACCTTAGACTCAGAATGGCCACCGCCTAAATTAGGCGACCTCGGCGGCTGCGGCCTCTTCTTCTTCTCAATGTGGTACTGGCGTCTCTTATTCTGAACAGCGAGCAAAAGAGATATGAACGTATTCTTGAGTTCCTTCTCGTATTCCAGTTCATCACGGAGAGCCAACTCGGCGATCAGAGTCTCGGAAAACTCGCGGATGAGGACTTCTAATTCCATGAATATTTCGTTCAGTTGAGCAAGCGAATATGTGCGCAGTTCTGGAAAGGTTAAGTGGAGAATTTAGTAAGTCTTCCTTAAATAATAACTTAACTTAACTTAACTTTAATCGTCATTTTCGTCCTGTGTTTATACTAATATATAAAGCTGAAGAGTTTGTTTGTTTGTTTGTTTATTTGAACGCGCTAATCTCAGGAACTACTGGTCCGATTTGAAAAATTATTTCCGTGTTAGATAGCCCATTTATCGAGAAAGGCTATAGGCTATATATCATCACGCTAAGACCAATAGGAGCGGAACAGTAATAAAAATTGTGACGCAAACGAAGTTGCGCGGGTCAACTACTCGTAGTTTAAAATAATTGGGATCGGCTCCAAGTCAAATTGGATGCAGTTGTCTGTCAGTTGTCTAAATGTGGATGGATGGGAAGGGAAGTGGAGGCCAAAGGAAGATGGAAAGATTGTATGACGATAGATATGAAAGAAAATGATGAAGTTATAGCGTTATTGTTGACAGGATCAGAATGGAAGAAGAAAACGTATTGCGCTGACCCTTTATCTGTTCTTTGGCGCCGACCGATCCTAATTAGCATGGCATACCTAAGGGCAGGGAGCTGAACTGCCTTCCTTCGTAACAAAGGTTTCGTATTATACCTTTCCTCAAAAAGGAGGAAAAAGGAAGGAAGAAGGAGGAAGAAGGAGGATCTCAATCTTGTTATTCTACTTGAAAGTAGTTCTTTCAGTAATTGTCAAGTTCACATGCTGAAAACGAGGTTTCAGTGGAAAAGGCCACGTGGTCAAAGCCACTCGAAAAAACTTTATAATAATTTAAAGCAGCTGCAATTATTTCCTACCGTGGCGGAGAAGGTATGATCGAGTTACCATTGCAATTAAACATAGAGTGAAGAGTGACCTCATTATTTTTACGATAGCTCTGCAAAGATTTGCTTGTACAATACTTGTGTATTGTTCAAGCATTGGCTCAGCTTCAGGCCATTGACTCGAAGATAAACAATATTAATCGCTTTTAGATGTTGGGTCCTTAGTTTCGCATCAGAATCTTAATAGAAGTAATAACAATCTCTCCTAGCCTTTTCCCAATTCGCTTGGCGTAGACTTCCATTCTAATTGGATGCAGTTAAGTACGGTCTGATATTTTACGTGGAACTGGGTACCTAATACGGTACCTTGGCAAGACTAGTGTCAGATTTTCTGTCTTCTGAAAATCGGTAGCGATTGTCAAAAATGTACAAATGACATCCAGGACCAACGGTTTAACATGCTTTCCGAGGCACGGAGGAAACTCGGTATGTTAAGATGGTCACCCATCCACAGATCAACCTTGGTAAGCGTTGCTTAACCTTGGAGATCGATCCGTGCGGCTGTTATTAGTGAGCCACGACCATTGTCTTGTAGATAAGTAATAATAATCGCTTTTAGATCTTGGGTCCTCAGTTTCACATCGCGACTGTTATAGAATAAGAATGCGAGAGTAAAATAAATTAGTTCGCAGAAGTTACTAAAACAAAGCTTATCTGTATCAAAGACACGTTACAAACATGATTACTTTTTCACTCGGGAGACAACAGTTAATAGAATTTCAGACAACTTTCAGACGTTGATACGACCGTCTACTACTCGGATAGAATTCGTTATTAGAAGTCGTGTTACGTAAAACTTTATCTCTATCTAGGTTCTGCCACCGACTTCGACCGCGTGAACGTTGAAAATTATTCCAAGGGAATATATTCCCGGTCGTAGGTCCCATTATATTTTAGACTTATAATATGTGTGTTCATGGTATATTTATTATGCTGAGCTGAGGCCCTTTTGGAATAATTGTTTCGCTTATTTATTTTATTTTCAATAATGCCAATAAACACAGTTCTTTCTTTATTCTTATACCAGAACAAAGGGTTACGGAAGCCTGCCAGGGTTGAGGAATTTGTTCGAAAGAGCCACCGCGGCCCTGAAACGCAAAGGGCATTAGGAAGAGAGTTTGACATGAGTCTCCTTTCCGCTCCACATGATCTACCCGTGTGCCAAGATTCATCTAAGTCCATCTAGCTGGTAAGAGGTGAAGAGGTTATATACAGACAGACAGCTGTCGCATTTATAGTACTCGTATTATAGTATGGATGAGGCGCGAGTTTGTTTTGTTCTCAAACAAACTTTCAAACTACCTAGGTTTAGATTCAGTTCGTGAATAGCGCACATCTGTTGTTCTTCTTGAAGATTTACTAGACATACTAATGTTTACTACCGCACTAGTTTCAACGCAAATAAATTAATCAGATGTTTTTAAAATCTATTTGAGCTAGATCGTGATTTATTTTAGGAATTTTATTAATTGGGTTATAAAATACTTTATTTTATCAATTAATAATGTACTAAAAATAAACGATTTAAGTGATTAGCTACTCGTACGTATGAGGTTGAGGAAACAGTGTGATGCGCCAAATTAATCGCAAGCGCAGGGGTGAATGTACTCGAGCGAAAGAATCGGCCATTTCGTTGCGTCGGTCATCGGCTGAGCGTACAGTCAAGTTCAAAATATGCACACATCGATACGAATTATTTTGAATGTCTTAAGGTGGATGCTCCAGGGTAGCCCGCGAAATTCAAATAGCTCGACAGAATGATTATTTCATGAAATAATCATTCTGTCGAGCTTCATGAACTTAGAGGGCTATATTGATGATTAAAATGGTTATAATTCTTTAGATAAATACGCGTTACGGTCGCGAATCGTATTTGTCCACATACAGCTTCACACTGACCGGCAAATTGCAAAAAACATAAAAATATTTGAATTTCGCGGGCTACCCTGGCGCATTCACCTTAACCTCTCGGCTGGCTTGTGGATCCCCTCGGATCCACTACACAATACCGTCAACAGTCAGGTGGGTCCCTGTGGCTCCACCCGACCTACGGATTTAAAACTAAATTTTAGTAATTTTTACGGTTAAATCGGTGTTGTGCCCCATAATCCTAACTTATAATAAATCGCCGAATCGTCGAATCAATTTTGATGAATTTTGTTATACATAGACATGAGAACTTGGAGACGTTTATAGGAAATCCTTCCTTAGTGCTCCCCTACACTCCCCAAGGAACCAACATGCCAAATTTCAGCTTTCTACGACTAGTAATTTCGGCTGTGCGTTGTCTGTCAGTCACTCAGTAACGGAAGAATTTTATATATATTTATGATTGATTTAATAAAAGCCTATATCTAATACCTACCTATTTATAGGTAGCAAATTAAACTAATTTATTTGCATAACTAAGCATTTTTATTTCGTTAAAAATATATAAAACCAGCTTTTAGTTTTTACCCAATGACATCTCCATTACAATTGTGTACAATAAATAGTTACGTTCAACATGTTCTATCTAACTAAAGAAGTACCTATGCAAAAATGATTAAGCTTCATTGAGTTGAAAACCTAATGAAACGAGTGATTTTTTTTCTGTGGCAACACAATGATACCTAGATAAGTTTATGGAATAAATTTTAAAGACAATTAAATTAAATCTTGTCCGTATAGGTATGTTTGAGACTGACTGTACTCGACTGCACGCCCAAATCGAATGACGACAATTCAGAGCTTTATTGATCAATTTATGATTTGCTTTCTTTCACACTGAATTTTACACGAAAACTAGTTTACAGACGCAAACCGTGAAAGCTTCTGAAAAAGATTGTTTCTATTATTTGAATATTTAAATTTTAATTGCAGCTGTATCGAGCTATATAATCTGTGATACTTTCTTTTGCAACGGTTACTCTGTCATTATTAGAACGTTAAATTAATGGGCTGTCTGTCAGTCACATTGCAGAATGTATGTAGATAATTGATAGAACGTGAAACCACAAAAGCAGTGAACAAATGATGCCATGTTTAATCAGTCATTTGCGAAGCCTTTCCCAAATTTGTTGGAGATGACTCCCACACTAATCGAATGTTTGAGCGACTTCCAAAACCAAGTTACTGGGTAACAAGAGGGTAGGTACCCTATGGCAAGACTAGTCAAGTTTCCACCTTTAGTCACGTCATTATGTACGTTGTCGTTTACGTCACTTGTGGTTAAAAAAGTACCTACTGAAATCAAATTAAATGTGACGTCACACGAGTTTTAACACACTGTTTAGTCTTAATTTTTTGTTTACGCGAACAAAATAAAAATACTTGTCGGTTTCTTTAGTCCACTCCCCTATTATGGTGGAATGACAGTTCACTTTAAGTACCTACACTCTCTCTTAGTTTTCAGGAAGAGTTAACCACCCGGTCTATTTTACAAAATAGACCGGGTGGTTAACGTGCTGTTCGAGGCATGTTTTTTGTTGTTTTAGCACTGTAATGAGCAAAACAAGTCGTACATATTATCTTGGTACACTATGAAGGTAGGAAGCGGAATTGCTTGTTTGTTACCTTGCTTCTACGCTTATATGCTTCTACGCTAGTCCATACGGTCACGTGAAGAGGAGGGATGAAACGCATGTAATGAGTTATGAATATAAATTTGGATGGATAGAGAGGGATAGGAAGGCCGAAGAAAAGATGGATGGATTGTGTGAGGAGCGATATGAAAGAAAAGAGAGTTAATGATAGCGTGGCGGCTGATAGAACAGAATGGAAGAACAAAACGTGTTGCGCTGACCCCAAGTAACATGGGATAAGGGCAGGAAGATGATGATGACTGTGAAGGTAGGAAGCTACCTTATGTCATAGATATTATTTTTTCAACTATGTATTTTACCAGTAGCTATACCAAATATTATGTCATCAAGTTATATAACTTATGTCTTTGTCAAAAGATTCCCACATTTCTCACGCTTCATAGTTCAACATAAATAATGTCTGCCTATTCGACAATTACAATTATTGTGACAAAAAGTTACAAATTGCTACGAAATCAATTATGTCATTCGGTGCAGAAAAACATGGCACGCAGTCTCCATTAAGGGTAATAAAGACAAACCAGTTCTCATATAACTAGACACTAGAACTCCAGGTCCTTTCTGAGAATATTTAGACTTCGATAATTATTTAATTCTAGAACTGTTTTCCTCCGTTTTTAAGAAAAAATACTTACTTAATTTTCACAAATTAAGTAAGTATTTTTCTACATTTAACTTCAAAGCATGTTCATGATAAGCTTTTAAAAGCATTTGTTTATTTTACACAATTCGACCTTTATTTTCGTGTTTGTACAATTAGCGATTAGTTCGATATCTTGAAAAATAACTTCTTTTTAAATTGAGATGTGTTTGCTCTTAACTCTAGTCTTGGTCAGAGGTGACAGAGACAAAGCCAACGATGGAGTGAGCCTACTTAGATAGAAGCCCGTTCACTCTCTCATCTTTTTTCTATTTAAACGCAATACTGCGCTAGCACTAGCCATACTGCGAATTTATTCTTCATTATTCAGATTGCCTTAGAAACCGCATAAGTTCAAACTTCACAAGTGTTGCAATCAAATTAACCGTATTCATGACAGCAACTATTTTTGGACTTTAATTAATGTGAAGCCGTAGTGATACAGTTGACGGATCCATATTTATATGTATGACGTCCATCTCCATGGTACTAATGCCCCTACCAGACATCTACGTATGTATAACACATTTATGATTCACGCTTGGGATGTTGACGTCCAATTAACAGTATTTGCTTCGACCTTCGTGCGTTTTAAGCCATTAGCTTGGGTACATACTGGTGCTAGGACTGTCAACATGACATACCTATCTGGTTGAAAGGCGTGAGAAAATAGTGTCAATTTATGAGAAGATAATTTTTATATTGCAGTCACATTAAATGCCTAATATAATTTTTATATTGCAGTACAATTAAAACCTACATTGTGATAAAAAATAATTTGATTAAGTAGCAAATTTTTTTTTTCTAATGATTCATGAAGTAGCAACAGCGTGTAACGTACAATCCCAATAACACAAGACACTCAAATTTCTATATAAAAGATGTTAAGAAGAAGATGAAGAGGAGACACAGGAAGAGAGAAGGACAGCTAAGGGTCCATATTTTCATCAGAACGCTGATGTTGTGATGACCAATAAAATTACAAAGTAAGGATTCCATTAGACCAACTGTCACATTCAAATTCCGAACTGAAGAAGTCTTTCGACATAATGTCGTGCGGGCCATATACACGTTCCAATAATTTTATCAGAGGCTAGTTCAATCTGTTTGATCAAATTGGCATGAAGTAGTACGAAATTTCGAATTTTTAATCAAATAGTTTGAACCAGCCTGTTTGATAAAACAATTTGAACGTGTATGGCCCGCATAAGGCCACTTTTCCACTTGCTGCAACCGGCTCGCATGCAAGTTTCATTACATTGTGGGTTACCGAAGTATAATGTGATCAATCACTCGATCCTGCCCCGCAATGTACTTATTCTGCAAGCGAGTTACTTGTTGTTGGAAATGCGGGTTTTCTTATGTTGGGTAGATACTTACTGTCTTCGTAGAGCGGCGCACTGAGTACCTCCTTCCCCTTCTCCAGAGCTTCATTGTACTCAATGATGTCTCCTTCCGATGATGGAGTGTCTTGCATCATGTCATCAATCTCTTGGATCACCTGGATTCCAAGAATTTATTTAGTTAGAAGTAGCAGTCTGAGTGGAATTGTAATTACGAGTTAATCGATCAAGAATTTGTTATTGAGGTTGGTGGAACGACAAGTTTGGCGTGATTCAGGTTGTAAATGTGGTTATGAGTGTAATGGCGGTACTCTTAAAGGCAAAAGATATTCGAAAGGTTCCTTATAGTAGAAAAAAAAACTAGAAAGTTAAGTTCCACAACCGTGCCTTTATTCGAAATACATAAGGGAGATGTGGCAATTCCTTCTTATGAATATAAGATCGATCCGCGTCAACAGCCTTGGGATCTACAAGGTTCAGAAATCCTCATTATCATTCTAGAGTGTGAGTGTAATTACGACTGTTAAACATCTGTGTTCCACCCCCAAATAGGGCAGTGTTATTCGGTATAATGTTTGCATCACAACATTCTTTATAGCAACCAGTTACCTAGTAAGTATGTATTTATACTAAATAAAAGGCAATAATTCACGATATTACTACCCCGATGGTAAAACCAGGGGTTCCCCCGAGGGTGCTGTAATGTTATGTTGAGTTCAGGATTCCTTACCTCATCAGCAGTCTTGACGGGACATTCATGGTCCTGGTGCAGGCCTCCCAGGATGAGGGCATGCATGTCAAGGTCTGAAGCCACGGCCTCGTCTTCCGAGCTGTGGATCTCGTCGTCAGGTGTCATTGAACTCTGGACAGCGATAAATTGGGATATTATAGACATTGGGAGTAAAAACAAAGCTCAAGGAACTATATTTCCATCCTTCCTGCCGAAATGTTGGCAGGTACTTGAGATGTTAAATGAACAAATAATGACCAAACGGCTTCTGGTGGCACAATATCTGACTACATAGAAGCTTTTGAATTACAGTGAGAAACTGGATGTTTATAAATATGGCTCAGCTGAATTATCAGAAATTTACGGTAGAACAACTATATCCTTAGAAATTCAGACTTTGACAGTATCAATTAGTACTATTGAAGTAACGATCTTAGTAATGATAGTATTGAATTACCTACTTAAAACCTTGGTGTGCAAAAACTGCACTTGTGCCTATCATATTCAATTTTCGCCATAAATTACTATCACACGAAACGTGCGGTGTGAAATATCACACGCGTTTGAATTTCACAAACTGTGATTCAAGTCTCAGCAAAAACTAGAACATCCATTGCAGTTTTGATGAGCTTTACATTATAATGATCCACCAGAATAATATTCATTTTCCCACGAGGCAATGCTCAAAGTTACTCACTAGTTTTTTGTCGTTGGCCATTGTATAGAGTTACAGAAAAAGAATAAAGCGAAAGAATCTTATGAAGATGAAATGTGTGAAGATTGTGAAGTTACTTTGGTATTACTAATTAATTATGTGGTTAGAGATATAAAATAAAAAGTGGTTGGCATTAAATGACAAAACGTTCAATTCCATTGGACCTGTGTTCATATAGACATATTTTATACAAAACATAGGTTCTGAATCGACCAGCTATAGCTAAGATAGATATTTAAAATGTCTTTATCATGTCATGTAGACGTGTAGATATTTTATTATCTTGATTATCTGTGGCTGTACCCACCCACCTATGAACACGTGATGGCTGGCTACCCATGACATTCAGATGTTTGTTAAACAAATTAATAATAGGTACTAAAATATATTACCTTTTTCTCATTAAGGTTCAAAGTAGGGATATGCATCTTCCTGGAGAACGATTTAGTCCAGTCAATCGGAAGAATGTTGCCGAAGTTGCCTGTGATTGTCCACCACATTCTGGAAAGGAAGAAACACGAATTAAAGTATCTGTAAGCACCTGCTTTGATATTAAGCCAACTTCCATTTAAAGGAATTCGAATATCCTTTCGGTACAAACGAATAAATCGTGAAATCCCTTCACCGAGTCGGAGAGTTAGAGACGGTGCGTTCGATGTCTAATATAAGTACCAGTTTATTGGAACTCCATTTAAGTTAGTACAAATACGATGATATTATCTAAAGCCAGCATGATTTATGAAATAGTTTGGGAGATCGTGCGTCGGTGGAAGATTAAAAAGGCCTCTGGATACCGACGAAGGTTTATTATTCTCTGGAATTATTTACGCTTATAAACTATTAAAGATTAGAACACGTACTGCAATTAAAAGATAGAGCGTTTATAGCCATCGCTTCGTTACTGTAAGATGGAATGGAATTCTCGTGTGAAGGTTCACTGCCTTTGTTAAGCCAAGTTACATAAGAGTCAATTACGTCAAGAATTTTTCACGCTGATGAGGTGTCAAAACGCGAAAAGTCTCGGCAACATTCGAAGTTTAAACATTTTGGAGGTTAACATAACATGATTAAACAAACAATCTTATCTCAATAATAGCATCCAACAAAGTAGACACAATGCACTTTGCACTTTAAATAAAGATAAGGAAGGTCCTTGTTCCTTATCTACTAAAGGTCACCAACTTGAATTCGTGAAACTGTATTTAATTCCCCGACATCCTGACTTCCCGACAGCGATGCTGGGAAGAGCTCAATTGCGTCAGTTCCCAATTATTCGCCAGCAAGGTCGATGTAACCACGACGAACCGAGGTTTTATCATTTACAGCTTTGGTTTTATAGTTCAATTTCTTTAGATAGAACTCAATTTGTAATCACGATTCACTTTGATCGCTTTCTTGATTGAACAGTTTTTGGACTTGAAAGCAGCACGTTTGTTTACGAATGATTGTGGTTTAGATTTTGAATGCGATCAGTTATTTTGGGAGTAATTGAATCGCACTGAGGTTTCTGCTTCGGTAAACAATCGAAGAGATCTACTTTTCAGGAGTGGCTGCAACATTAAACAATGTAATATTTCTCACAGTCTGTGCTAAGTTGTGTTATATCAGGTGCACTAACTAAATCTTTGTACTAATTGCTATTATTCTTCTTTTTATTTCTATAATGTAGTGGAAATATAGAGGATGATACATGTATGATCACCTAGCCGCGCCCGTGAGTCAGCCGGAGACATAAATTGGCGCTAATTCGAGATCTCGCGGCACGCCACCGCTCAATTGAGGAATGTGTCACTTTATACTACGTATAAGTACTGCATCTGATCAGAACTTGGTACGTTTGCATGACGTTCCAGTAAATAATGGCAGTGCTTCCGAATATCAAGATCTGAATTCTACGCACTACATTTTGATAGAAATATGGGTTTAGCAACTATGAATGGATATACATATTAATATAAACAATTTGAAGTTAGCAGTGGTGTATTCTTGAGAAAATCATTAAAAAAAATACGTACATATCATTCGAAATCATAGCCATAAAAATGGGAATGACATTAATTGAAAACTAACAAACAGATTTCTTCGCTTCTGGTGGCATTTTAAATAAACAATGTCTTTCAACACCCACCGCGCAAGTCTAATAAAACGCCTAGAAAGAACTAGATGCTATTCTCGGCTTCACAGCAGATGTTGCTGCGAGTAGAGCACCTAAATGTGACCTAGAAAACAGAGGGGGTCTTTGAAGTTATTTTAGATCTAGTACTAGACGCCGAGACCAGAATATGTAAAAAGATGAAATTATTGAAAACACAAATAAAAAGGAACAGTGAACGATCGAATGGGGGTTGAAGAATCAGAAGAGAGATCTTCAATAAAGATAAATAAAATTAGACGTAAACAAGCCGTAGGAGCTCAATGTGGCAAGATAAATCTAGATAATCCTGGACAATGTCAGAGCGGACTTCCATTGTTTTAACAGTGTTATAGCAGATGACTTATTTGGTCATCTAGCCTAGATTGACATCTGTCATGTTACCTACTAGTATTTGTTAAACTGCATAATCTTGTCAGGATGCAATGTTGGGTTTGCTCAAATTTTGACCATGACAGACGTAGATACTGGGATATTTTCTTCGTTTTGATTTTCGTTTCTCCATTTTTAATAGTTTATTTATATAAGTGATTTTAGTGCTAAGCTTTCGGATTCTAATTTCTCATCTTATAGGTGACTAATCAGTTTGATATTGTTTTAATCTCGTCTATAATCTAATCTCGTTCATAAAAAGTTTGAACAGCACGTGCGTACAGAGAAAAGTAACGGGAATATGTATTTTTGTTTCTCACAATATATTTCTATTACATCAGCAGCTGCTATAACATTTTTTGTTTCTTCTAGCTAATATGCGGAGGCGTATTAAGTTAAAACTACACCAAATAATGTCAATAGCATAAGGTCTGTTGCGGTCGTTAGCATTGCGTCAGTCTGTCACACTCACACCATATGGCCATCTGTGCTGATTGAAACGACACCCAACGATGACATTTTGCATGTTTGTCACACTATTATCACGTGTAGCAATAAATTCTTTAGCCCAACTTCGGAACGATATTTCCAGTTATACAAATAGATAACAGCAATTCCTGAGTGAAGACAAAACATTCGTTATGTAAATATTTAGTCTGTAAGTGCAATCGTTGCTTCGGGATAATGTTTCGTCTTTCGTCGTTATTGTCTCAATGGTGAAGGGATTATTCGAAGCTTATTGTTTATTTATTATCTTTAAGTTGGTAGATGGATTTAATGCTTTTAAAACGACCACTAGTAAAATGAATTCCATATTCAAAATCGATAACAGCAGATTATTCTTGCATAATGATAATATTTGGGAACGATAGGTATCACGTAGGCTTGACTGTCTTATTTTTATATATAATTTTTCTATGAGCTAATAATTACCGCTTTCTTGGAACAGAATGTTGATTTGGCAGTTTTACTGCTGGCTTTGTAACTTACCATTTTAGGATTTAGAGACCTAACTTGAGAAAGGCAAGTAGGTACTTAAGTCGAAAACTAGTTACCTATGTAGGTTCTTAATTTATTTATTACGTTGCCTAATAAAACCACACTAAATGATGCGTTGCTGCTATCGTCTTCGATTTCTGATGACTAAAGAACAATCCATACAATATTTTTCCTTTCTTGGCAACGACCGACGCAATGAAATATAGGGTAAGCCCGACATTTCTGACTCACAGTTTGTTCTAGCGTAGGCGCACTCACGCCACATGTGACAATTCAGGTCTTACAATCCCCCCAAAAAGTCTACCATGCGTGAGAGGTCGCTAAACGTGATCAAAAATGGCCGGTCCACTAGCCCGTACGGTTTCACCATCGCTCTTATAAGGTGCGTACCGTTAAGCCGTGTTTACTTTTCATATTAGCAAATATGATTTGAATACGACTTCGCTGTTGCATGTAGTCATTACATGCTTTGTTAACTGTGATATTATCTGTACTTTATTTTTTAGCGAGGAAAAGGAAAAGATAGTTGTACGACTTACGTATTCTGTTATAGGTTATGTGTCGTTCTTTGAATATTGTAATGAGACTTGTTTTGAACTTTTATCCCTTCGGTTATTACAGTATATTTAGGATTTTCTTCTGTTGCACCCTCATTGATTGACCTTCTTATTTGCTTTTATATTAATATATTTATCATGATGATACTAAGGTACAATTACATAAGATCGCCAAACAGTTATCGCTTAAGAATCATAAACGGACCATATACAGCTACCTACGAGTATATCGAGAGTAACCATTAGTAATACCATTAAATACTTCATAGCCACACGTTATTCCCTCAAGGACGATTCAATTCAACTTAATTGGTTTTGTAAGGAAAAATTGTTCAATGACCTGTAGAAAAATACGTCTATTAATTTGAATCAGTTCAAATCCAAAATCTAGCCTAGTCATGGAAGCATACGGCAGTAGTTTAGATTGTTCATCATTTAGCTCATTGGAAGTAATTTGGTTCCATTGGAGAAACTGATGATATGTCATCGGGAAATGAGGCTCTCAATTTGCATCATTTTATTTATGAATAAATTGAACATGATCGACGTTCGTGGCCGACGATGACGTTGTCTGTTGCGCATCAGATTTCTCTCCATAAATTATTTGTCCAATTATGAAAAATGTTACCCGATTTATTAAAAGCGTTGATGGCGAGACGTAAACAATTGTTTATTATGACAAAATAAAGCACGACGTAAAGTACATTTCGCGAATAGCAACGTTTTCCTTATAAAACAAGGACCAAGGTATTTAATTACTAAAAGGCTTATCAAGTTAGTAATCATGGCGTAGGCTGAGTCAAACATGAGCTCACAACTCACAACCATAAAAGGAAAGCCTAGGTAAGGCAGTAAAAAATGGCGCCCATAGTAATTTACGATGTGAAAAAAGAACAACAATGGACGAATTTGAAACTGCGCTTTAAAAATAAAGTTTGGCTAACGACTGCTAATGTGTGAGTTAACAGTAATCCTATAAAACTGTATTTCCTTGATAAAAGTAATAGAAATGCTATAATGACTGGGTGAAGTGTTTTATTATGTTTCGGATTATTATGGGCATCTAACGGCTCGAAATGTGAGAACGATTCGTGAAGAAATAATTTTAGAGATATTTTATTTAAATTACTATTAAACACCTATTGTATGAGTATTTAAATATAGCATAACTGTCCCAATCATTACTTTTGTTTGCATCCTTATATACCTAGATATTTCAATCAGTTTGTAAATGGATTTGTTTTACAATGATTTATCGAATAATATTTCCTCCTTCCTTATTTTAATGTGTCACACAGAAAGTCCTGATTCCTACGTAGTATACCAACTGCATTTTTACCGCAGTCCTATGAGGAAAAATTGTCTATATCACACAGAAACTGTAAACAGTTACCTCAGTTTCTGTGTGATATAAACAATTTACGTGTCTGTATAATACCTACGTACTATCAATTGCAGTTGGGTTGGTTCTGAATTCTTCTGATCAGTTCTGAAAACTCCTAAATGACTAAATGTGAACCCATCATCTGCATCTGCCTAGTCTTTTCCCAACTATATTGAAGTCGGCTTCAAGTCAAACCCGATTCAGCTGAACAAAAGTATTTTACGTGGAGCGGCTGCCTACCAGACCTCCACAACCCATTAACTAGGTGACACGGTAGTTCTTGGCAAGATTGGTGTCAGATTTTCTGGCATCTCACTATCCGTAACGACTGCCAAAGTTTACAAATGACAGTCCAACGGCTTAAAGAGGTTTCCGAAATTCCGAGGCACGGAGGAAACTCGATATCCACAGACCAACCTTGGTTAAGCGTTGCTTAACCTTGAAAATCGATCCAAGCGTCTGTTATTCTTTTAGCCATGAGCTCCTCTTAAATGCGGACCCATAAATGGTCCATTTCGTAAAAAATAAAAATACTTAAATACTTATACTAACAAACAGCCCTAACACGGTCTGTTGCATGAAAAATTTCGAAGACTTTTCGAAAATGTACCTATACCTTAATCTGGTCAATGGAGGTTAAAACTGTGTATGGGTGTCCTTCATACGTAATAGCTGATGAGAAAGATGGTACATGCACTTAATGCGTTTCAATTCTATTTGAAAACCATCTTGGAAATGTCAATGTCTGCACAATAATAATCCAGCCCTTCAAAGTCAAGCAACCGATTAATCGATGTATCGATAAATATCGATTTCTCAGAATCGGCTTTCTTATTTTACAGACCAATCGAGCGTGAACCGATTATTATGGTGTGTTGCGTATACGCACTGGTGACGATGTCTGTACAACCAAGAGAGAGACAGTGGAGCTGAACTGTACTTTAAATTAATTATTTTTAACTTTTAAAAGAAAATTATAACCGTCCAAATAAATGTTGACAGGTTTACAACGGTATCTTTAAACAATGCCTTTCGTTTTAATTGTTTTTGACCTGAAATTCAGCGACGCGTAGAACGGATCTTCCAGCTCGATAGACAATGATTTTCAATGTAGTGTAAGACGGTCTCAGAAACATAGCTCATCTTTGAAAGAGCTTGTGAACTAGTTCAACTATCCAATAAATTGTCTTATTCCGGTACAAAAGAGGTTACTGGTACGATATTGGGAGGGTATTCGTACGATACCAATCGTATCATGCAATCCGTTCATTCTTATTCGTCGTAAATTAGCAAATATTTTGGAATTTATTACACTTCCGTACGGGGATCACGTGTAGAACTCGGGCAGGTTCATCCAACCAAGTCGGCGATATCAATACTAATACCACTTACTCAAGGTTGGGTTCGATCGTGAAAATAAAATAAAATGGCTTCTTGCCTATCTCTTAGACTATGTAGGCCTTAAAAGTGTATGTCTGGCGTATCATTTGCATACATAAGTGAAGCAGTGAAGGTGATTATGTCCAATGAATCAATAATAACTAGTTGTTGACTACTTATGCATCAGCTGATGTCGCCATGGTATTTTTTAGCAGCTTCATTGTTGGCTAAACATAGATGGTTCAGTTTAAAAAAAACAGCCATCTTTAAAAATGGAAGACGAATTATTCTTAAGTAGGACCTATTCGAAAAGCAATTTAGTGCAGAGTTGTTTTTTAAATTCAGAGCAGACGTGATATGAAGCAAAAAATATTCCAGCCTGTATTTGACCGCCCGAAGCTAAGGTTTCATTCGTTCCAAGAAATCCTGCGCGACTGGATTTTGGTCCACGGATTCCTGTCTGACCAAGAAAGGGCAGGCGGCTAACACAAAGTGTTTACACAAACAATCTTACTTTTATTAGCTTTTAAGAATGTGGTTCTTGAGCACGAACTCCAAATTGGGATTTAAAAATAAGTACTTACCTACCTACGGTTTAGTAAAGTGTTTTTGAATGAAAACATGTTTATTTAAAATTTCGAAATCCACCCTGAAGTTGCACTTTGTTCTGATAGGAAAACTTTTTGATATTTTGTCATATTTTTTTTTGTTTAAAAAACATTGCCCCACTCTAGGAATTTCTCATGTATTGTGGGTGCGTTTACAAACATAATAAACGTACATAGGGTACACAAACAGCCATTTTACCTACATGAAAAAGCTGTCACGCCATTATATGAGAGCAACGTTCGTTGGCATTCGCAATCTGTTAAAAACCCCTCCCTTTCCCACATTTTGACAGATAGCGGCTGAGATGAAACCGTTGCTTAAAAGTTTGTAGAATTGGCCCACCGATTTCACTATTATCAACTCTTAGTTTAACAATCATATTTTTTAACATTACAGCCTGTAATGTTTAAAAATATGATTGTCCTGAACCTGTAATTTACAGGTACGACATTACAGATAAGGATTGAAGTGCTTACTAAGAGTTTATTTCTAGATATAATTTCACGGAATTCTTCAATTATTCATTGTTCGACATTAATAACATTGTGACTGTGTTACCGCGGCATTCGCAGTCATCCGGGGAGATAAGAGAGAATGAGGTTAAGTTCACGTCACCTACATACCACATGTATTTTATCACTGACAAGTCATAGGTCGCTCTCTTCATTGGAAAAAAAAAAATAAAGATTTTGATTACTTCTCGCATTTCGAAAAGATATAGGTAAGTACATCTTTACTTCTACCTACCTACTGGCATAATCCTATCATAAGTTGAACGTGTCGTTTGCTTGCGCTCGATATGACATTTAAAAATACATAGGTTTTTAGATTACATTTAAAATGTATGTAAATAAATTCGTCAAGTAAAGTCGACAAATATGAAATGTCTTGACTGCAGTTTCAAAATGGCGGATGAAAAGAAATCAATTGCTACAAATGCACCTATTCATTGCTCGTGTGGGAATCTACAACTAGATTCAATAGAAAATGATTCGGAGTTTCTGATTGGACTGAATGACATTGAGGGCAGCTTGATCGAAAGGCCGTAAAAGCTTCCAGTAATTGTGATGTATCGAATAGATCGTCAGACGAAAGGCTCATTACGGCTATAGAAACTTTCTTCAATCATCATTAGAAAAATTGTTAGTAAACATACTTCTCATTTACGAATAAACAATCGACAATAAACAACTGAGAATAGTACAGCTCGGTAGATTTTTTTTATACTCCCACGTTACATAAAGTTTTTAAGCCAATATCGACCTTATTTGAATAGTTATAGCAGTTTTCTTACAATAGAATAGCAGTATTGACATTATAAAGTAATAAATAACCCATTGTCATCAGGAGCCTCCCTAGCGGCCATATTTCATTGTTAAATACCTTACTGACCTTTTAATGCCGTAACCTTTCACTTTTTCTAATTATTTTACGAAAATGTATGGTATTTTTATGTGTTCGGTATGTTTATTTAGGCAAGTACGATCAATACCTACCGAACGAAAAACGAATGCCGTGAATGGCGAAGTTAGGCAACTTTTTACCTAGGTATTTCTAGGTACTTACCTATATAAAGTAAGAAGGTAGGTTACCTATAACTTAATCTATACTAATATATAAAGCTGAAGAGTTTGTTTGTTTGTTTGCTTGAACGCGCTAATTTCAGGAACTGTGGTCCGATTTGCAAAATTCTTTCAGTGTTAGATAGCCCATTTATCGAGGAAGGCTATATTATATCATCACGCTAAGACCAATAGGAGCGGAGTAGACGAAGTTGCGCGCGTCAACTAGTTCTAAATAACAAAAAAAAATCTTGTCTAAAAGTCAGTACCTACATGGTATGTCAAACTATTCTCAGAAACTACTGCTCCGATTGTGATGTGGATGTCACATCCAGAGTATAGGTATCAGTTACCACTTCCAGTACTTATCAAGTTACAAAAACAAATTCTTTGAAAGAGTTCATGCTGGTACCGTTTTAACATCTGGTTCATCGGCATATACTTCTATTCAAAGTTTGGGAACAAAAGACCAGTCCATGACAACGTAGGTACCTATCAACTCTCTTTAGTTAGACCACCTTGCGAAGCCTCCAGTTACAATTACACGACGTGGTAAGTTTTATACAGCTATCTGTAAAGAGTTAATGACAAATGACTGTAATTAGTTCTTGATTTGAGCCAACGGCGCCGTCGACGTCTACTCTTCAATTATACAATTAAGTGTCAATGGGAGGGCGTTAATCTTATTGCGTAGCTCTTAATTCATGGGGCGTTAGAAAACTTTCTTGTTTTCTGGAGGCATGATTTCACCAGGAAAACGTGAACAGCGTTATCAATACTCTTTAGGAAAACCTTTACTGTCGGCAAGAAAAACGAGGATGTTTTTCTTTAATTTATTTTCTTTACATTTTCCAGGTGGACTAATAAAAAAGTACCTAAGAGATGTCATGAGTCAGACCAATAACGGCGGTTCTGTATTCCTAGTTTTAACAAAAGAACAATAGAAACATGTAAGGTGTGTTCCCTTTAGCGCGTTTAAAGTTTTAGTGCTAATAATGCGGTATGGTCTCGACGCTGGGTACAGAGAGACCACCCAGACCATAGGTGTCATAAATGGTAACTATGGAATTATTTTTGGAGCCAACCGTATCAGCCGAGAGCTATAATATACGCGCCTCAGTAGATTAAAAATAAAATTGATGTTTGTTCAAAGTAGCTATGTAGACGTTATGTTTTGTCTTTGTACTGACAAAAGAGAAAACATATCTGGGGATAGGTACAAAAAACACAATCTCTATCTACCCTCGTTTCATTTTCGAATCAGTGAGACCCAATTGAAATCCAGCATAAACAGGCAAAAGCAAAAACCGCAACAGCCTATTCTTAAAGTTGCACGGCGAAGGCTACACACCGAATATGGAGTACGATGCGTTATCGATCCGAGTCCCAGCGACCGCAGCCCACTCACCCCACTAACCCCGACGGATGGGCGCCGAACAGGGTTGCCATTTGTGATAAATCGTTGCTGCAGTTTTAGTTAGGTCACTGGTTCGACTGAGGTTGTATTGGGTTCGCTATCTATCATCTGCTTTGCTGAATGTATTGTTATTTGTGTTTGATTTTTCTTAAGCGAAGGATTGAGATATTTTCTAGTAGTGGTCAATATAATTATGTGAAACATATTGATCGAAACTAAGTATGACACGCACAGTAAAAAAAAAAAAAATTGATGGCCCTAAGCGCAACGTTCCAAAAAACCGCTTTCTGTGACTATCTCAAATTGATTCTGTGTGCTAACAAATTTGAAGGACCAACGGGCCACGAATTCTATTACTTTAGGAACCTAACAAATTAGATCAGAAGCTGTTGTAAGTCCACCACAAAAACCACTTTTTTAGATGTTTTTCCAATGCAGAGCCCAACAAATACGATCAATACGGAACGAAAAACGAATGCCGGGAATGGCGAAGTAGGACAACTTGTATCGACGTACAATTCCATGAACTCGAAAGAAAAATACAAAAGATAATCACAAGCTCAACAGACAAAAGCACCAACGGCACGAGAACAGTGAATTTTGATGAAAACCCGCCTTGTTTTACGATTGCAGTTGGATATGAGATCTCAGGTTTTATTGTGTTTATATTTTGGGTCAAGTATATCCCTGTAAGGTAAAAAATCCTCGTAGGTACGCCTTAAACAAAATGCAGGTTGCAGACTTTATATTATTATGCGATTAACCTCAGACAAATTACGTTGTGGAATTATAGAGGAAGGCACAGTTATAAGTGGAGAAGTTTGAGTACTCTGTTAGTGAAATAATCGAATAACTGTGTGCAGCCAAGTCGCGACGGTCCATAGATTTTAATCGAGATAATCTTAATAACACACCATCGGCAATCAACAGCGCTAGATACTTATCTAATCTCCACGTTTTTATAATCACTCTTAAAAATAGTTTAGAAATAACAGTACTTTATGATATTAATTGGGTAGCAGTTATGCACTTTTGTAACTTTTCATCGTAAAATTGGTGTCAACGCAATAAAAAACCGAGAGGCATAATGGCGTCTCGGGAACGACGAGATTTAAATATAGAACTTTATATCAGTACCGCCACGAGTCTACACGAGTTTTTTTTTTTAATTTTGCTTGACGATGTCACTAACCGAGGAGTGTGAATGGGGCCGACGCGAATAGAAGCTCCCTGGTGGTATGCAATATTTGTATCCGCAGATGATATTAAAATTCCAGAATTTCTTTAAACGATCTTGCGAAGAAGTAGCAAATTCCTCGTATTGCGTTAGTCTGGTTGTTTTAGCAATAAAATTCAGAACTTGCGTCTCAGTAAACGTCATTTTGAACGCCATAAAAACGTACCTTGTGCTAGAAAGCAAGACTTCGAAGTCATAATTTACGGTTTACTAGCTGGGAAGACAGTGTATTGGTTCCCAAAATAGGGCAATGTTTACATTTTTTTTTGTGGAGAGCAGGTGCGAGGTACTATGGATTCAGAGGGAGCAGGTAGTGGCCAGACTAACCTTATTGCCCACTTCCTACATAAAAAAGTTTAAAAATAAAACGGAGGCGTAACCTTAATGGATAGGTGTTAAAGTCACGGACGAAAAGTATGGTATCGATTTTTAATTTTAGAAGAGTAACGTAAGCTAAGAACGCGAACGACGCGTCAAATATTCAAAAAGCTTGTTAAGTAACATTTTCCTACAGAAGCTTTGAATTTTTTTCCGCTTTTTGTTTGTGTAACATTAAATTATAAGGAAGCGTTAAGTTGGGCGGTTGAATAGACGTCGTAGCTTGATTAATGATTAAAGTTCCTTGGATTTATTTTTAAGAAGTTTGGATGAGAGTATAAGGCTGATTTAATTGGATGATGCAGTAAAAATAACTATTTAACAAACACTAGAGATTCATCGATAGGGAGCCGAAGCTTAAAATGTTTTTGATTGTGCAAGAGAGTTATCTAAAATCTTCTCGTTAATCAAATGAGTGAAGGTGTAAGCTTACCAGATGGTTTCTTCCTTAATATCTATGATTTGATTTAAGTGGACTCCCAATCTTTAAAACATAATCGTTCGTTTCCCTTTGATTTGGCGGAGTTCCCATATCTATACTTATATGTATGTAGGTAGTCGAGCTATATGACTAGATTGTCTCGCCACTGTCTAATTGGTATGCGTATACGCACTAATGGAAAGTGAGAGTGCCCGTAAGTTGGGAGCAGTTTACGTGGGCACAGCAACTTGTCCACTTAAAGAGACAAGAGCAACGCATTAGCATATGGCCTTTGGTGCCATACAAATCGACCGGCACGATATGCCGCCATCAAGTTTACTTACGTCGAGTAATGTCCGAGTTGACGGAATAACGGTAGCTTTCATATGTAGCATGACAAACGCATAAGAGGACATTTCAACATCTACAGACTTTCATTCTACTCAAGAGGATTCAGATAACTTGGATTCTAAAACCTCTTTAGCGGCATCTTCTGTAGATAAGAAATTACGAGTACATTCTGTGTAAACTCGGTAAGAGGTTTTGTAAGTCATGTAAATATAATCTTAGCACAGTTGCATTGCTTCTACTATAGTCATAAGCTTGTTTATGAAAAGACACTATTTGCTTTTTAGAGTTTGTTTTTTTTTCATACGTAATGATCTAAAATTATATCAAGAGAGAATAAGTAGGCACCGATTGTGTCGGAATGAATACCTAGGTAACCACAATATCCATTTGACTGACACATAGAAGTGTTTGATAAATGAAAGTACAAACACCCTCACGATCCCTAAAACAAACCGAGGCAACATCGGAATGTAAGAGTAAGAGTACTGAGGTTACCTCTTAGCTGTATAAAAGGAGCGAAAAAGGTGTTACAAAGGCATATGAAAGCTTACGTGCGGACCAAAGGGGAGGCAGCATAAAACCTGAGAATTTATTTAAATAGACTACCTACATGAACATGGAAACTCAAATACATAACACTTCAACTCCTACGCAAGGTCGATGCTCAGTACACAAATCTATGTTAGATTTATACTTAACGACTCCGTTGTAGGTCAAACGGCTGTTAAATGCTAAGAACGGATGTTGTACAAATATTTATTATGATTTCGTTACCTTATAGTCTGTTAGGTAATACTGACGATGACAAATTATTCGATTACCTACTTGAAAAAATACGACAAAAACAAACCAACAGTCAGCCAAGACTAAATTATAAGAAGTCAATTCAAGAGAACATCAGGATTACAATGGTCATTCCACCCCCAAAATTTTCCGATGTCAATAGCCCGGCCCACTTAGCATACACGCAAAATGAGGGTAGGTACTTAGTATAATTAACCCCCTGTTTCGCCCTCGTCTAGACACACCTACGCATTAGGTTTAGGTAAACCCGTCAATATAACCGTCTCTTTCCTCTTCATGTTAAAACGCAGTTATTGTTTCTGCTATCTATGTCGAAGGACAAACCCCTGGTTACGTAAGTGGCCTGATTTGTATAATAATGTGGGTCGCCGACACGACGCCGGCGCAATACGGATGGTTAATGTTCGTAAGATTGCCATTAAGTGCAACTACTGCATCGTCATATTTATTGGTTCCAAATAGGCTGTAAAGGACATTTCTACAATCATAAAGAATGGTCACGATTTTTTTGATTTAGTGCTTCGGAAATTCTCGTTTACTGTTCACGCTAGGGTTCCCATTGCCTTATCGCTCATGCGGTTGACTCGACTGAGGGAAATTTTCGCTATTATGGTAATCGCATGCAGACCATTTGCCAAGTATTACAGTGCTATTACTTATTCGTGACATTCCAAAAGGCTCCTTTTAGGTGTTGTAACAAAAGCTACAATAAATTTGTCAAAAGCGCTTTCATTTCCTAAAGGCATGAAATTGAGGAATATTCACAACACTTGCAAGTGTTTCTGCATTAAAAAACAAAATCATGTATCTACAGGGTTTCTATTCAAATGTCGCAAGTTCGATACATTCCTTCGTAGACCAATTTTAGATAAGTACATATTAGCAACGCCGCGTCGTTAACTTCGAGGCACTTCAATTCGGTTTGATAATAAAAGCTGAAACCATTGACGTATAAATTAGTTTGATTAAAAGCCAGGAACACAAATAAAATAGGGTCGATACGTCTGAAGGACAGAATGGTACCTAACCAAGGCTGAAAGCGCTCGTAAATGCGGTACTGAAAATTTTATTGTCAATAACTTTACTACTCTACCGACCTCTTTGTGCCACAAAGTTTCGAAAACATTAAAACATACAGTCATAAATTAGAAAATGAAGTTTGAAGTCAACGTATTCTTTCATTCTTCAGTCTACGATTGTGCGATAATTTTCCTTTGTCATATTTTACTATTTTTCCTATAAAAATAAACACAGTCAACAGGTAGAATGTTTTGCATCTCTAACGTAAAATGACAGTTCTTCAAAACAATGAAAGGGCATCAGCATTTTGTTTACCTCATAACATAAAGCATACATTCAAATCCAAGAAACCTGAGGGTCTATTAGACCCTACAGCTTCAATGATCTTTAAATTCCTCAGATGACACAAGACGATTGTACCATCTTCAATTATGATCAAGCACAATCACAAGGCTCAATCGAATTGATGAGAACTAAAGAAACCAAATAACTTATAGCTTTGTTTATAATGAGGTTGCAATGTATCATCAATGGACTATTGATTGACATTCATAGTTGCGTCGAGTCAGTTGAACATCGATCGTGCATTTAATATGCGTGCGTATGCGCCTCGTTGCTTTTATCTGCGTTATGGACGCGATATCGAGTGTGTAGGAGTACCGCCCTTGGCGCGCCTCATATTTGTTATTCATTAGAACATTTTGAAATCTTATCGATAAACATTCACTAACAAATTGCTTGTTTACTTTATTAGATAGCTATCTCAAACCTACTGCAGTTCCCTCGTTTGGTTAGTGTTTTTCGAACCTTTCATAAAAACTGTTAGTACCAAAAACCTTGATTTTATTTTCAATTAATAGGTACTAGGAAGATGTCAAATGTTTGTTTGACTGTCAGTTCCATTTATTACCTTATTTCCGTCAACAGAAACCTATGTAACTATATAATTGATGAAACCTGTTATGATGTTTAATGTATAGTCACGTCAACGGTTCAGGCTAGTTATTTATTTGCTTTAAAACTGGAGTATTCATTAACATTTTGCTGTTTCTGTGAGATATATCGTTATCGCTTGGCGAACAAAGGAAATGGGACTAGAAATACTGGCTTTTATCGGTAAGGTGATGAGTGCAACGACCTCGTCAATGTTCTTGTATCTTCTTGTTGGACAGGTAATAGATAGATAATTGCAACAGTTTATGCAGAAATATGTAAAAAGATGCGCGTGGGAATCATTTAGCTGATTACGTAATCAGACTACCTACACATATTTTTTGCCACATCGCACCACGTCCACACTATCCATAGTTGCATTTTAATTTCGTGAGAAATAACAAAATGTAAATCTATATTTATTTTTCTTAGTAGTTTTGTAAAATTCTAAAAGCAAAATGAATATCCACTGAAATATTTCAGCGGATGATAATATTATTCTGTAATTTCAGAGAATTTATGAAAGTTTTTTTCCGTCTGGAAAGGCACACTATTTCTGTACTTATCAGTTATGTAATCATCTATTTCCACTAGGAAACTATTTTCCCTAGTAACAGGTTGCGAAGGAAAAATATTTACATATGTAAGAAGAATAGTGTTCCTACTTTAGAACAAACAAAAAATTGTTTCGTGCTGATTGTGTCACCGTAATTGTCTTTCGTTTAAAATAGGGAATATAATAAACAACTCGAACAGAAATCTATCTTTGTTTTACTTTCTCCATTGTCTAGTTCAAACAAGTGAAGTATCGATATTAATCAAAAGTGTACCTACCTGCCACGCTGATAGATTTATCGACTAAAACGAAAGTTGTTTAATTGATAAAAACAACGTTTGATGTGACAAGTGCACCGTATCACGCATAGATATTTATTTAAGTCTAGTCTGCGTTAGTTATAATACTTCAAAAGATAGACTCACTACCAAATGAAATTGATTCCAGCAAAATTGGGTCAAAGGTTTAGTAGATTGAACCTGTCTTATTGTTTCTATCTCACCGACTGAGCTGGGCCTTTGTCACAAAATAAAAGACAATAGAACCTTCGCTATCGCTAGAGCTCGTATTGTCTTTAAAACCAAGACCCCGTCTGAAGACCAAGACCCTTTAGACCGGGTCTATAGAAATCACTAAAAAAGTATACTAAAGCAGTCTGCTTCGAGAAATTACACAATCAAATTCTTCTTGACTTAGCACAAGATACGAGCAATTCTCGCTACTGTAGCAAGCATCCGTATAAAAACTATAAACACCATCGTGTTATTTACCGATATGTTAACTACTTCATTGGAAACCAAGTTAAATTAAATGGAGTGAAGCGTAAAGGCGAATGTCCGGAATAATGATTATTTTCCTGCGTTTGATCTTCAGAGATGGCTGATTGTTTATTCGATTTGTGCAATTTTGTTCCTGGATATGAAGATCAACAATTTCCGCTTGGGTTTCTTCAGCATAATCGTTTCCATTGAATGGTTACTTGCTGTTTCTAATCCATCTTAAGACTTTATTGAAGATTAAGTTAAGACTTAAATCTGGTCTTTAGTAGCTTAATTCTGCTTGAATGCCATCCGCAAAGTCTTGTCTCATTTTGGTCACTGTTCATCAGCATTCGTACGTAAATCAATCCACATTCTAGAATACGATCGTAAAAGCATTGTAGTAAATATAGTACGAAGTCATGTGAGTTGTAATCAGTGCGTATGACGGCAAACTATAGCACTTCAGAGGCTTCTCCAACGTACGTGATCACTAGCAGGTTTAGCTGCAGTATTTCATTGGACTACATTTTAGTTCTAATAATCATTGGGATTTGCTATTAATGCATATATTACGTCAGCGTAGACAATGCTGTCCTACAGTTTTGATCCCCGAACGCGCATCAAATTGAACTATTATAATGAACAGAGAAAAGTGATGGTCCTATTACGAAAGAATATCATCGTCAATCAAACTACTATTACCATTATAACATAGTCATTATTACTGTAGACGTACGATGAGTTGCTCCACCGCTCCACAATATTAAACGTCCATTCCAAACCAGAAATCTTCGCTTATGTAACGAAATGATTATGTTTTTATATATATGTTATTACTTTATTTCCTTCATATGCGTGGAAGTAGATATGACAACAGGAAATTGCAACACCTGCTCCAAAATTTTTCATTCAGGTGACTAATATTATGTCATTTGCTTTTTCAAAAATATATATTGCGTTGTTAACACGTGTTGTATAAATAAACCGTTCCTGACCTTATCGACGAAGTTACATAAATATTGTGCACTGTTTCCAACAATATTGCAAGTGTTGCATTGTTATATAGGTAGTTACCGATATGTAGTAGGTTATGCAGCTAACTGTTTTATCTAGATTTCTTGGATGTAATGGGCGGTATATGGGTAGTGTAAGCGCCAGGATTCGCGCCGGTCAAACCGGTCGCCGTCCGCCGTCGGAGAATGTACTACAATCCAGTTCGAGCGACTCGTCGACCTGACTTTCTTTAGCACCTAATACAGCTAACTTTAAATCTTAACCTTTTTGAACACCATAAATGTTTAATTTGTCGGGAACGTCAACCGCTAACACGTTGGAAGCACGAAAATATCCTCGGTCGACGTAAGGTATTTAAATTATGTATCCAAAGGAACTTTGGTGGATATAATAGTCACAACGTTCGTCGACGTAGGAAATTCGTTACACAGATTTGAATTCAAACTGATTCTTCGTGTTCCGAAACATTATAGAATTCAGGACAGTTACTGTTTTATTGACGTCATTTTTGGCTTTTCTATAAAAGTTTTTTAGATTTTAATAATGAACATTAAACAGGTTGTTTTATTGATTCATTAGTTTGATTATTATATTCATTGTCTAGCACGAATGTTTGTTTCTTCGTATTTACGACAGGTGATAAGTACATATTATCCGCAATAATTTTCTGTACCTATCCAAAAGTTGGCAAACACTAATAATACTCGGTTTTGTCCGCCGTAAGTGCACATGAATACTCCAACAATATCATACGATTTTCCTTTGTTATGATTCAATACTGTGCACGTCAATCAAAAATAGCGTGTACTGACATTGGTATTGATCGCGCCGCAAGGAAATTCCAGACTATTTCAGGGAAGACGTGATTAGCGTGGCCAGTTTTAGTGCGCCGAGCTTGCTGCTATGTCCAAATGTGGTTTTATTTTACACATACCTAAGCGCATACGTTTACTAGCCATAAGTGCCTTGTAGGTACATCGCGCGACACTGATTTATCCTCAACTATACCTCAAAGCCGTGCGTGCGACGAGAACGGCTGACACTACCCTGCTGTTTCAAAAGCACCTTTATCTTTACAAGTCATATGAGAATATGAACTCTCAAGTAGTTTGGGATGCGAGAGTAAAAGGGATGGACATCTATGCGTGACCGTTCTTACGAGCCGAGGATGAAGTGGGCTGTCACGATACATAAATCGATAGGCGTCTCCAATCGTACCTTAGAGTCATGCATGGAATAAGTTACACTCGGAGTTTAACAGCTGAACAGCTATAAATCATGTTTCTTTGAAGATTATATTGACGTCTTTGTGTGTGTCTGTAGCCTATAGTATTAAGTTTGGTTAGGAGCATGCGTATAACGCGGGTCTCAAGGAGAACGGATGGGATCGAGGAGGGGGAGTCAAGAGGTCCGGATGGAGCGACGACAGAGCCCGTCCTTGAAAGAGTTTGTGTTGGCAAGGTTACAGTGTCTGGCAAATTGTATACCTAAATGTGTGTAGCTTTTATCTATTTTTTTTTATTTGTCTTCTCTTCGTAACTCATCGCATATATTTTAATACGCCTCTAATTATGTGCAGTATTTGCTTCTTCTGTCTAAATTCAAAATCCTGCAAGTTTCATTACGCGGCTATTAATTCTCCTAACTGATTACTCAGACTCACTGGTATGACCGGTAATGAGTTACAGTTTTAGTCATACAGGGAGTCATACAAACAATCCCGGGCCGGATGACGTGAATCTCGCGAAAATAATCTTAAGGCGAGGGCTGTATTTATAAACAACATTCAATGGTGTGAAGTAATCTACTGCAATGGAAAAGAACCATTCCGTATTGAAGGAATTTAAAAAACACAGTCGGGTTTCTTGAATAAACAATTTGTATGGTTATTTCTTCACACAGGCGAGGATCAGTGTTATTGGAAGCACCTTGACAAATAAAGATTTACCTAGTGACTCACTTTTGACTCCAAAAAAGGTTTCACTGTAGTACTTTTATTTTTACTGGATTAAGTTATCGCGATTGTGGCAAAGCAAAACAGCTTATAACAGTACAGACTGATGCCATATTGTAACGGTTGATCGGGACCGGTAGAGATAATTATAATGGGAATTGTGCAAAAACTATCGCGTATATGCGTCGTATCTCTCGTATCTTTGTAGTCATCATCAATCAGTTTGCTGGAAACTTTACTGTAAAGTCTCTCCGTGCGGTCTCCATTATAAAAAAAGTAACAAGTAAATGATTTTGCATTGAAAACCATGAACATTATTGATTGATTTACCTTTACGACTGTAGGTAGGTATACACATGTATAAGCTGTTACTGTTTATAAATTGCGGGTAGGCAAAATATTTTTACTCTACTACTACCACGTGAGATCACCACAAAACAACAACGTGGGCCGTGTGAGTGTGTGCAGACAGTACTATAATCTATTTTAAATTGATGGAAGGTCAGCGTATTGAAATGAACACCGGTACGATGTGCACAACATAGTGTTAATTTAGAGACGAGCTGCAGTGGCAGGACGTTGGCTCGTAAGACTTTTGTGACAATTTAAGATAGCGAAGTGGAGAACAGACAAGTAAATGAACTCTATAAATGAACAAACAAGTGAATGACTGAAAAATTAAGAAAGACTGAGACATAAAGAGACTGAGAAATAAAGAAGATTTTATTGCTTACATTTAATATCCTTTAGTTTCAAGCGTTTCAAGTGATTTCGGTTCTAAGCAAGCAAATATGGCTAACGGGAGTTAAAGCTGATCAACAAGTCCATATTCAAACAACCTCCTCTTCTGCACTTGTATCGATTTTATAAATAGCCCTGCAGCAATCAAATCTGCACGAAACAGCCATATTGCAAGGTGTTGTATCGCGTTGGCGAATTCAAGGAAACAGCGACATATGGCTTGCCTGGGATGCGTCACACGGCGAAACTCTGGTCTGCCTGGTAATAATATAAAATTTATACGTAGGTTGGTTAACTGTGTAAGTGATATAGTACAGTGCAAATGACTTGGAGACATTACGTCATATCTCACATAACAAATACCCACTTCACGAAGGATCGAGGATACAGTTATTGAATACGCAATATACGAAAAAACGAAGAGATGCGCTGTATTTAATAATTTCCTCATTAAATTTAATTTTTAGAAGGTAATTAGGAACAATTTGGACATTTACATTTTGACGTAAACATTGTGCACTACTTTAAAAATTAATAATGTAGGTTATTAAGAACAGAAATAATAGCGACAAAACCTTGAAACCTTTCGTAACATAAAGAAGTTTACGCTATCAATAAAAATTGATGCTTGATGGATACTATATCGAATTTCGTATTATTTAGGTGACTTGCCTTGATGAGTCATTTGATTTTAAAATAATTGTTTTTATTAAAATGCTCGCCAAACAATGACAAACTAGCATCTGCTTTTAATATTAATCAGTTTCATGATTGTGTTTGACATACATTCACAGTTTTTGCGTTATCTCTTTCAAATAATGTTTTTACTTATTATTTTCCTCTTTCTACATCCATAATATTTTACAAAGCTATGTCAGTAGCTAGTTTTTTTTTTGTTTGATATTTTTTTTATAGATATCACAAAAATTAATGGTCCTCACAGGTTATGGCAGTAAAGCCATCAATTTACAGAACTTGTGACAAATGAATCGATCGCAATTGCATTGTTACCACAAGTCCATTTGTTAACAAGTGGCTAACTATGGGATTGTATTCAAAATCACTACGCTGAATGCTATGGTCGTTGCACCTTGTTTACTCGAGCATGTAATTGGTACGGCCTACGCCTGGCAGTGTTTTTGTGGCTGTATTACTTGCTAATGAAGCCATTGTCAGGGATATCGATGGGTATTCAAATATGAAAAGCATTTTAACTGTATCCTGTTTTATTTGTTTCGCTGTCATGGCTGCTGCAGATGATTTTATGCCATATCCATATATCTTTCAAGTGCCTCGTAATAAAAAAGTCTGTTTATGATTAGATGAATCTGTGTCCCATTAACAATAATTTTAGTGAGCCACACTGACCACATATGCTTCAAAGACTCGTTGACGTCATAATACCATCGGCGATGACGTAAAACAAACAAGATCAGCAAGAGCATGTTTTAATTATATAACGTAATTGTTACTTAACAAAATTTCCTGAGACCAAGATAACTACAACTTGCCGGTAACTTTGAAGGCAGATTTCTAAAGCATTTATTGGAGTCGCCCATCCATAAAATATTCACAAAGATGTAAGCTTTGTTGTTCGCCCACGCACATTTCCTATCAAGTTAAAGGTAGGTAAGTAACATAAAGTTTCTAAAAAAACATAGCGGTGCTATTGTAAAAGTTAAAACTCCATTCATATCATTAACGAAGTAGATTACAGCCATAAATCGGTTTTATACGAGAAGCGGCCCAAAATCATTTTACATCTGACATTTGAGATTGGATTGGATAGATAAATTAGAGACAAAAATCCGAATAATAGGATAAGGTTGCTGCAAAATTGGACCAGCTTCAAAGCCCTGAAGAAAAAAATAATATTCAACGCTAATGTCCACTCTCACGAAGAATCATTTGTCTTGATAGATCGACATATGGGATTCTCAGCTTGTTTGTTGAACATGTGATTGATGGTGCACCACGTGTGCTTAATACGGATAGATTAATGAAGACGACCTTAAAAGTTACATACGAAATCATTCCGAGATGACGTTCCCAAGATAATTTCCTAACACGTTAATGACGGACACGGAATACGGCGCGTCGTTGCTTTTAGACCTTACTTCTCTTAAAGCCATAAAAAAACACATAAAGAACTGGTTGACAATAAACTGCGTACCAATTAAAAATAACGTTCAAAGAACACACCGGCCCAAATAAAGCTTACATTTTATGGTGGTCTTGGTTGGTATTGTGAAACATGTGGGAACGCCTGGATTACCTGAAATGTTAATAATTGAAGCTGACTTTCTAATAAGAAGATTACACAGACGATTACATGCATTAGAAACAGGATTAGGTGTTTTCTTACGCTGTGGATCACAGAAATTATATTTTAACATCAACGGACTATGGACCCTCTTCTAGCTGCGATTATCCAAGGAAGGGGCGCTTCTATTATGTGGGTAGTTGCGAATCGCAGGTCGTTGGCCCGATGCCCACATGTGTGGGTGCCCTGAGAAACTAGGCTTTATTTTTATAGCTTTCTTACATTTTATTTTTTTAACATGTTGCAAATCGATATGTTTAACGACGCATAAAATAAATACCTAGTATGACTGGAATGACAGTTAATTTGCAAACACACATACTGAATTAAATTAGTTCAAGGTGCTTGTTTAGTAAGACACTGATACCAAATAAAAATAGCAGTCATCGCATCGTCCAGAGTTCAAATTAATTGCTTTAGTTTTACACTAGACAGGTAATTACTGAATTAACAATGATACTAAATTACGACCGGCACCAAGTAAAGAAACTTGGAGTCACTTTATTAGCTAAATTGCGCCAAAGTGTCGGCTATGCAAATGACAAGCGGTTTGCAGCAGACAGACAGTATGCTAATTCAATGTTTCCATCGCTAGATCTAGGCCACATTTCCTCTGAGGAAGAGTAGATAAAGTGCAAATGGCGACGCATTTAGCATATATTCACGAGTTTCGTTTTTCGTCCATTTTCGTTTGATATAAATGAATGAGCACAAATTACAAACATCTGGAATACTTATTTATTTTCTGTTTTTAGTCTTTTACCCTTGATATTTCAAGAAGCCAGGCGCTGTTTTGATGTTGCAACTTACAACATGATTTTATAATGAACACACATGATTACATTTTGTTTTCAATGCATATTAACTGATAAAACGCTGATAATTTTTAGAAAGCCTGCTTCGGGAAGGCCACAACAATTAGCCACGCTTGCGATTAAGATAGACACGCGAACTTAAGTTAGTTTGGAAACGGAGACAGGGTGCAAGATACAGGTTGTGGTTATGAAACCATTTTCCTGCACGCAAATGTGCGTAAGGTCACAGGTTACTCACGCAATGCAGTAACAGTTGTAACGCGTAAATGATGTAATAAGGATACAATTATTCAACCATCCGAAAGTAATAAAGTTTTCGACTGTAATATTGCAGGCATGTCAAATTTGCTTCATAATTTGCTAATTTTGGTGGAGAATAAAGGAGAAAAAGCGGTCTAATCTAAATAAAACAATTAGCTTGTTTATATAGTATTCAAATTGAATACGATGGGTTATCGAGACGGACGTGCGTCGTGTGCCACTGTCGATATCGAAGTGAATGCTAAGATTCGTCGTGAATATTAAGTATGACAGAATTTTAAATGGTTTCAATAATATTGGTTGCATTATTATGCGCGTGAGTTTATAGCGAATAAGAAAAGTGAAACGGTAATAAATAAAACCATTAAGCGTTTAAATAATTCCCGTTCAGCAACCAGTTTCTATTCTATTTTACTGTTATCTATCTATTTTCTGGCTGTATGAATCCTTATATTTATACAAAAGTAAAACATACCGTATTTTGTGTTTTTGTTACCTGTATTTTTACTACATTAAATATGGCTCAGAAATGCGCCATCGATTGTACACTAGCAGTTACTCTAGCGAAACAACAAAATTAATTTTAAACGTTATAATCGATTGAGACGCCATTATTTTCGGGGCTTGATATTGCCAGTGGAACGGAACTCACAAGCATAGCAATGAATGACAATGAAGACTGTCATAAATCATATTTCGATGAGCTATTAGTCCAAAATTTTAACCGCTATTCTATTAAGGCTTCGGGCTAGTGGATAGGAACCTTTTAACTGGTTAACAGGGGCATAAGAACTCTGATCTTTGGGAAATTCCTAGAGGGATGTCATGTCTGAAAATTACGATCAAGACTTTCTAGACAACATGATAAAATAGGTAGGTACTTACTTATTCAATAAACTTTCGTTCTTCGTCGTTTTATCGTTTCCATTTCCTAAGGGCATGTTTCTTTATTGATTCATGTATCTGGATGCAAGAGAAAGAGCTTTCAAATGAAAAGAACGTAAAGATTTATGTTTTTTTTTTCTGCCAAGAGGAAGAAGGTGTAGGTAAGACCTAATTTGAATAAGCACGCCATGTGTTGTCAATTCAAAAAGGGTATAAGAAAAGGTGTCCCAAACGCAAGGTGGGGCAGACATCTGCGACCACTTGCGGTCGAATCACGGAAGAATCAATGCAAACACCTGTCACGCGGCCGCAAAACTTTTTTTGGAAGAATTGGCTTTCATAACAGGTGCGTTATTTTAGCATATGGCAATACCATAATAATGATATATGATATTTTTGCAATAAATTAAAGATGACGCAGATAGTATATTGGATGCATCCGAAAATCTCAGTATCAGATTTTCTTACGATTATTTTTAAAAATGCGTGGGATTGACAAACAGCTGAGACATACTACGGTTGAGTTCTGTTTATCTTTCAGTTTTCGTGAGGTAGAATTTTTTTCCCAAAACGTCCGACATTGTATAGGTAGGTAAGCAATTCCACGAATAGGTAACTGAGTGAATTCCTCTATGTATACCTGCATAATATTAATTACTTCCCGCTGAATTGAGAATCTAGAAGTGCCTATCGATTTACTATTGGGCACACCTCTTGAGAACTGTTCGCGAATTGTTCTCATTTTAATTTTACGTGTTTCCCGGCCTTCTGGCATTTGGGTCAGCTGGATCGACTCCAAAAGATTTAGCTTGACACGTTGAGAAAAAGTTATGTTTAAATAACGGCTTTGTAGCATACATCTGTAGAATTATGACGAGTCGGCTGATTTATCTCGCGAATTCTCTTTGTAAAATGATAAAAAAAGTAATTTCCATACTTAATTATAAATTGCGGAAGTACCTATATCATTCTGTCTGTTTGTTACCTCTTTACATTTTAACGGATTTGTATGAAACTTGGATCACGAGTATCTAGAACATGTCCCGGATAGGACATTTATGATACTTTTTATCCAAGGTGTATGTTCCTTTGGGATATTTGCCGACTTTCATTTGGGCGAACCCACATGAGTCACATAAAAGAAAAGATTTTATTAAAAGGTGAAAAAACACAACAATGTAATGAATAATTGAATCTCATCAGTTTCTCATAACGCTCAAAGGGAATACAGCAGACGGCAGTAAAAAGCTCTTTCATTTTCCCTATAAAACAATAGGCTTATGTGAGAGACTTTTACTATTATCTCCCGACGCGAGTCATGAGAATAGATGCAGATGCTCCGGTAAATTCTTTGTGTGATGGATGCCTGAGAGATATCAGAGACATGCATCAAAGAGAATACGAGGTAGACAAATGCTGAAACTTGATAGGACGACTAACTATACTCTAGTTATATTTATACAGGTCATGCAATTGTACTACGTTGTTATGTATAATGTAAACTATTTATTTGCTTAGCAATAACAGCGTTAATTAAAATCAGTAATGTAATTAGGGTCCTATTTAGCATAAATTCAATCTTGTTAGGTACGGTCGCGTGTCGTATCGTCTCCCTTAAGTTTGGGTTGGAAACAAAGAGGGCAGGGTGTGAGGCGGGGGTGCGATGCGTCATCGCGTCCACGCACCCCCTGCACACCCTCGCCCCAGAACATTGATCGAACTCTAGCCACAAATGCCATGCGCAAAGCCCGCCCTTTTTGTTTATATTTTCTTTTATTCTCATCTTACAATTTCATAATTTTGTAATCTTATTATACCTTTTTATAACAACCAGCGCGAATATTAATACCTATCAAAAACATCTCGATATGTCTGAAAAATATTTGAAGCTTACTTATGACTTCACGGATGACATCATAATACCTAATTACACGCTCTAATTAACGGTTTATTAAGTGGTAATTGGTACTCACTGGCATTCGTTCATGATCTCCTCCTGGCTGCGAACCTGCACCGGAGCCAGCTTCTCCACGCTCTCCTCGTAGTTACCAAAGCACTTGGTGATTTTCTCATCAAAAGTGTTCACCAAATCTTCGAGCGAACCGGAGAAAGTCTCCGTGAAATTGTCTCCTTCACCGTTTGGCATATTGTCCTGTTTGCACTTCACCGGTTTAGGTTCCTCGTTATCGTTTATTTTGTTGGAATCAGTTTTCATTTTGACCATTTCACTTTTGATATTTTTAATGTTGTTAAGACGAATGTCATTTCCATTGATGTTTTTTTGCGGGTAGTCAGCAGTGGAGAGACAGTCATCCGCCTCCTCTATTTGCGCGAGAGGCGCTTCGAACTCGAGCTCGGCCATTCTTCCAGCCGCTTCTCGCATGACCGTACAACCACTCGCGTTGTTTGACGCGCGTATACTGAACGCCGCCGAGCGCTAAGAGCGCTTCCCGCTTGACGCTTCACGCCCGCCGCCACAATCCCTCGCGTTGCGGCCGGGCCGTCCGTCGGCGTCGAGTCCGTAAAACACGGCAGCAGCAGCTTTGTCACACGAGTAAAATTACGTTTCGTCAAAATTATGTTATGCCGGTAAAACCAAAATATGCACCACACTTATGCCTATTTTCGTGAATAATTGCCTAACTAAAAGTATAAAGATTTTTGGAAATATACCAGTCCAATCACAAAAGCATTCATTTAGCTAGTGTTACCTAGTGATAATGTAAATAGGTACCTAGGTCTTATCCTAATAAGAATTCAATTTTACCTAAGTATACATAGTATAGGTAAGATACCTACATAATAATAAGTAATTCTTTGTTTTTGGATAGGTACCTAATTTTACCTATCGGTAAAATAACAGCAATGTTTATAAATACCTAATAGCTAAAAATTTATGTTGGTGGTGCGAACCACCAACATGAAGTACAGGTCGCGTCAGCGTGGCTTGCCTCTCGGAAGTTAGCTTCGAGTGAAGTCCGCGCAGGTGCAATCGCGTAAAAAAGTGTTACGTTCTTAAAATATTTTTTTGTTTATACGTATTATACTATAAACAAGTAACAAAGACTACCAGTAACAATAAAATATCAAAAAGTAACACAACAAACACATACACCACAAGAACACAAATCAAACTGTAAGAAATAACCATAATAAATTATTAAAAACAATAACTACGTGTAACACTTTTCGCATCCACAGTCGTATTGCATTGAGCAAGCGGGACACGCTTATGCATCGAACGTATACGAGCGAGTGAGATGCCACTACACCCGCGCGCTTGCGCTAATCCGCGCATGCGCGAGCTACCCGCGCATGCGCGGTGGTATGTTTGTTGTCAAATTGACATTCTGCGCAGCCGATTGCGGCGTACTTTCCGGAGGCAAGCTTGCGTGATTGGGACTGTAGGTACCTTATATTTTATGCTATGTACAAGATGTGTGTGAAGATGTGTTTTGTGTTTTGTGCTATGTATGTGTGAAGCTAGCTATAAGTAAGTATGTGTGTAACCTAGCTACCCAATAAAGGCAGGTCAACCTTTTAACTAAAATGCAGAATATATAAGCAAATAGGCACCTACCTACTTATTTCATGGCAACCACAATAACTGAGGAATTTCAAAGCATTGATGACTGAAAATAGTTTACAAATCATGATGCCTGGAAGCGAGATAATGCAATAATTCACCTTAGGTACCGAATTGGATTCAAAGAAATTAAAAAAGACACAAGCACAATACAAAATAACTTATTTGTTTAATACTTAGGTACGTATTGGTGGTAACTATTTATTACGGAATAAAATTCGGTTAACTAGGTAGTTATTTTTAACCCTTAAGGTGAATGCTCCAGGGTAGCCCGCGAAATTCAAATATTTTTATGTTTTTTGCAATTTGCCGGTCAGTGTGAAGCTGTATGTGGACCAAATGCGTTCCGCGACAGTAACGCGTATTTATCTAAAGAATTATAACCATTTTAAACATCAATATAGCCCTCTAAGTTCATGTAGTCCGAAAGAATGATTATTTCTGAAATATTCATTCTTTCGAACTACATGAATAAAGAGGGCAATATAGACGATTAAAATGGTTATAATTCTTTAGATAAATACGCGTTACGGTCGCAGATCGCATTTGGTCCACATACAGCTTCACACTGACCGGCAAATTGCAAAAAACATAAAAATATTTGAATTTCGCGGGCTACCCTGAAGCATCCACCTTAAATACCTCGAGTATCAAATTTGATACCGAACTTTCAAACCGAATTTATGCTTGTTGTTAGTTTTTTTTTTAATGTTAGGCTGATGTATAATATTATTGCATAGTGTTCTTTAAATCGAAATTTAAAAAAAAAGTCAAATGTCAACATCGTTTGATTATCTATGACATTTTGCTTTCCCGCGTTATTGAACAAGTGAACACACTTTTTGAAAAAGTTTGGTGATTTATACTTTTGACGAATTTTCTTTATTCCGAATAATAAAAATTCTTTTGAGGTGAGTAAATATCATAATTTTACTAAAATATAATTTTTGTTACGATTGTTTTCTTTGCTTGAAGAGAAATGTGCTATTTTTGTGAGTATCAATTTTGGTACTTCAGGCATTCCCGGCTATTTGAAACCTAGTGACTATATTTTTAGCTAATCATAATTTTTGGATAAAATCTTGCCTTTTTTGTTATTTTTTTGCATGGTTTGGTGTTGGAATAACTTTTTTCTCAATTGCTTTATAGATATTTATCGAAAATGAAACCGGATGACATCGAAGCCATTTTGAGGCAGCTAGAAAATGGTGAAATTTCAGAGGACGAGCTCAGCGATAATGAAGATGACATCGACTACTATTCGAGTCAAAGAGATCTTCAGATGGAGCTAGAAGATGAAGGTGATGTAGGTAATTCGCCTGCTGACCCTGAGTTAGAAACAAATTCGCCGTTAGTCAACGAATCTTCTGAAATTCAACATTTAGGGATCGTTGAACAAAGTCCAACTCCTTTGGTGAATAATTATACCTGCAACCCTCGTAATGTGGTATGGAGAGTAAAAAACATGGACATTGTTCAAAACGCTTTTGAATTCGAAGGAAACACTGAGTGTTCATCAGAAATTCTAAGTTTGGAAACGCCGTTTCAGTTTTTTTCTTACTTCTTCAATGAAGAATTATTGAAATTTCTTGTGGACGAATCAAATAAATATGCTTTCCAAAAGAATCCCAACTTTACAGAACCTATTACAGTCTCAGAGTTACGAAAGTTTCTTGGAATTCTTATTTTTACAAGTGTTTACCACTATCCTAGTGTCAGGTCGTATTGGTCAAATATAGCTAAATTTGAACCCATAGCACAAACCATGAACCGCAACAGATTTGATAAAATCAGACAAATTTTTCATATGAATGACGACACTAAGCATTTGCCCTCCGATCATGCACAACACGACCGACTCCATAAAGTTAGACCAGTGATAGACCATCTAAATAAAAAATTTATTACTGTACCATTTGACCACCGGTTATCACTAGACGAGCAAATGTGTGCAACAAAAATAAAGCATTTTATGAAACAGTATTTACCCAATAAACCTCATAAGTGGGGATTCAAATTATATGTTTTATGCTCTCTTTCTGGGTATGCATACAGTTTTGAAGTTTACTCAGGAGCTAAGGACATTGAACGTCTACCTGGCGAACCAGATCTGGGAGTAGTATCAAATACTGTTGTACGACTGTTACGACCAGTCCCAAGGCACATCAACCATATCATTTATTTTGATAATTTTTACACCAATATTCCTCTGCTGCATTACTTGACCAAAGAAGGTGTTTATTGTCTTGGCACTGTACAGAGAAACAGACTTGGTAAATCCTGCAAGTTGCCAGAGAAAAAGGAAATCCTGAAGTCTAATGTACCCAGAGGCACATATCATGAAAACGTTGCCTCTTTTGAAGGCATAGAATTTTCGGCAACAAGCTGGAAAGACAATAAGCAAGTTTTATTGCTTTCTACCTACGTTGGTGCTGAACCAGCAGAGACTATAACCCGTTACGAAAAAAAACTAAAAACGAATATCCAAGTAGCATGTCCTCGGGTCATAAAGGAATATAATGCTCACATGGGAGGCGTTGATCTGATGGACAGCTTCATTGGTCGATATCGCATTCGCATAAAGTCAAGAAAGTGGACAACAAGGCTGTTTTATCATCTCTTGGACATGACTGTGATAAATGCTTGGGTGCTGTACAAAAAGGTTAGTACAGTGAACAAGAAATCGCAGAAGGATATAATGAAGTTAGCCGACTTCAGAACCGAGCTTGCTGACACTTTATGTCGGTATCAAATTCGGTCAGATAATAAAAGGGGAAGGCCAAGTACCAGTCGACGAGAAGAGATCCCTGATCCTTCTAAAAAACCACGGGCAGGTGTACAGGTCCTGCCCTCCACTGACGTACGTTACGATCGTGTCGGCCATGAGAAAATGTTTTTAGATTCTAGGAATAAATGTAAATATAACAATACAATTGTTGTTGAAAACTTACTTCATGGATTTGTATAAAATGTAAAGTTTCTTTATGTGACAATAAAAATAACAGATGTTTCTCATTATTTCATACCTAACAACATTATTTGTTATTCCGGCTTATTTGTGGCCCTAATGCCTGAAGTATCAAAATTGATACCAGTTTCTTTTTTCGAAATATATATATGAAATATATAATATGATTTTTTTATTATTTTTCCATTTATCTAGCTCCTGCAGAGAATACACTGATATATTTAAAAATTTAATTTGAAAAATCAGGCTTCTAAGGGTTAAAAAGTGACAAAAGATTGTTTTGGTTACGAACAGGCAGGATCAAAATTACGCGCAAAACTTGATGTGAAGTATGTCGAGTTAGTTACCAGCTTGAAAAAAAAATTCGAAGATCACTTACTGAAAGAATAAAATGCAAAAGAAAGCAATAAAAAAATGGGTTTTGTAATTAGTAAACAATATCAAACATATAAAAAGTTTAAAACAATAAACACCAGAATGCCTTATATTTTTCCTGGTGGCAATGACTTTTACAACGTCTGACAGATTGACATTGACATTACTTTCTCTATCATCTGAGTTGGGACAAAAATGGAAATTGCAAAATAATAACATGAACCACTTTCAAAATATTATTAGATAAATTATTACGTGTAAATCGTTATGTATTTTTTTAAACGAAATTTCGATGCAAGAGTTATACCGGCTTTTCTGAGGTGTTACAGGTAAAACGATTATTTCGAAACGATGAAGACATTTTGGGTCTAAGAATTATACCTTATTTTGAAGCGTAATTTGTTTCCAGTTTAGCAAGAAAAAATCACTATGAAATCCTCAAGCTACGAAAAAATTGTTCTGATAAAGAAATCAAGGAAGCGTTCATACAAATGAGCAAAGAGGTGCGTAATCTAACTAATCAACAAATCTGATTCAGTTTATATAAGAAAATATTAGGTCATTGTTCCTTCAGTAGATACATTCCACTATATTTCACGCAGTGTTGGTATAGCGTTGTTTAGATTATTGTACATTTTACCACATTTTTACAACCACATCATTAGACATTGATCTGGGATCAAGTGATTAAATATTATGAGGCTAATGTGGCCAGGTTCCAACATCCATGTTCTTTTATTTTCTAGTACCATCCTGACAAAAACAAAGATGCAAAGGCACAGGACAGATTTGTGCGTATTGTGGAGGCGTACGAAGTTCTGGGCAAGCCATCCAGCCGTGCACGTTATGACAGCATAACAGAGGTAGAAAGCAACAGTTATGCCGCATCTTCAGCCTCATATGTGTATAAGACACATGTGCCGTACAAGTAAGTAGTAGATCGACTACCATAACAGGTCATATTAGGTACAAGACAATATACTCTTGCCCATTATAATCTTTTCATGTTGGATGTCATCAAGTCAAGTTAATTTTCCAATTACTGAATTAAAACCTGACAAAATTTGGCATTAAAGCAGGGTTTGAAATATTCTTAACTCAAAATACTTGGTTCAGAAACCTTTTAGGCAGCACAACTGTTTAAATACGAGCCAGCTTAACTACAATATAATTTCTCCTACTGCACAACCACATGATCGGTTAACAAAAAGTAAGTATCTACTCTAGGCCTAAGTGGTGGTCAAACACAAGCCTAGAGTAGGTTAGGAACTTGATTATGTACACACGGACATCTCATTGAGTCCGTTGCTTATTGAAAATGCAAGCCAGACAAAAAAAAAAGGAATTTGTGTAAAAACTTAAATAAAACTATACTCTTTCGTTCGTTCTCCAGCCTACGTAACCATCCACAGTACAGTTACTATTATGAAACCGAAGCTCCCAGGAAATCAAGTATGAATGAAAGTTCACCTGCGAAGAAGGTACCTAATTACATGATCATAGTAATGTGTACTGGTGTTGCGTTGCTTGGCATTATACTGCAAATGTTTGTTATTAGGTAAGTTTTAATACTAAATATTACTTTAATACTAATATTCAGTGGTATGACACCAACACTCTCAATATTAATGGTACATGCTAGCTTTTTCTTACTGCCCGGTCTATGTAAAATCCCACTCCCACATTTTTCCGTAAGAATAAAATAACATTTGGCACTCACTAGTAGTTCAATCATTGGTAGAATTTGTGCATCTTTTTAGAAAAATAAAGTAACTTTAGCATTTAGCAGTTGTTTTAATACTAAAACAATTTAAAAATACCGCTTAAAGACAGACTACCTCTTTCGACTGCAATTTTACCTTTTAATAATATTGAGTTTGAATTGAGATTTAGGTGTGTGTCAATTTAGTAAGTCAGCAAGACTTCTCACAGAACTATTTTTCCTTCAAGCAGTATGTCAGTAAACAGCCAGTGTCTGAACAGACTGGGGACCGACCGGTCTTACTTTGGATGTAGTTTTTGTAGCATACTACATTGATGACTATTCAGTACAAAGACTAGTATAATTGTTTCCAGGAATTTATATGTAGCTCAACGTCAGCAAGCTCAAGAGAAATCTAAAAAACTTGCAGAAGAGCTAGACAAAGTGCGGGCTGCTGCTCTCACAAATGGAAATGAGGTAATCATAATTCTTTTAATATGTTATGGAATCAGTTGGACGTGTTTTGATATAATTTGACTGTAGCATTGCAATACCCATTAACATAAGTTTTCTGGAGAAGCTCATGGCTAGTTAAGGTAATCATAATTCTTTTAATTTGGTATGGAATCAGTTGGACGTGTTTTGATATAATTTGACTGCAGCATTGCAATACCCATTAACATAAGTTTTCTGGAAAAGCTCATGGCTAGTTAATAACAGACGCATGGGTCGCTCTTCAAGGCTAAGCAGCGCTTGCCAAGGTTGGTCTGTGGATGGGTGAGCATCTTAACATACCGAGTTTCCTCCGTGCCTCGGAAAGCACGTTAAGCCGTTGGTCCGGGCTGTCATTTTAGATCTTTGGCAGTCGTTACGGATAGTCAGAAGCCAGCAAATCTGACTCCAGTCTTGCCATGAAGTACCGTGTTAATGGGTTGTGGAGTTTTGATAGGCAGCCGCTCCTCGTAAGATACTGGTATTCAGCTAAATCCGGCTTGATTGGAAGCCGACCCCAATATAGTTGGTATAGTTGGGAAAAGGCTAGGCGGATGATGATGATGATAAGTTGGGCTGGTGTCTGTAAAACATCCAAGCGCGTATTTTGCACCTTCCAAAATAAATATGGCATTAGCCGCGTGAGCGGCTCGCAGCGTGCCGTGGCCCGAGCCGAGAGTTGTCGATTTGTGTCCGTGCTCAAAGGCGCCTTAGGACGGGTTGCCACGCTCACTAAGACGGTTGTGTTTTGCCACGCTGTACAGATTTAGAAATTCACATTTCGTAAAAAAAAAATCTGTGTCCTCTTCAATCTCTTCCCAGCTTGTAATCTGTTTTGGTATAACTGTTTCATCCAAAAACGTTTAGGTTTCCGTTTGTTTTTTTACAAGCCGTAGAATTATTATAAAGGCATTGGTGGCGATAGCGTTCCGATCGTGCGGCCTCATGGCGATCATGAGCAAAACTGGCTCGGCCTTTCCTCGCGCGGCAACTTATGCATCAAATTCTACAACCCGAGCCGAGGCTACTTTGCATACTTCGGAGCAGGTGTGCTGCTGTCTTGTCCTCTTCAATGCATACTCAAAGCTGGTTGTTGCTACTATCCCCATGACATAGAGGTGATGGACAGTCTGCTGGATAGGCATATGGCAAAGCGCATCGATCTGCATGATGCACAGTCTGGGTTCAGACCTGGTCTCTCCACGGTAAGTGCCATACTGTCTCTCAAGCACACTCCAGTACTATACGAACAGGAAGACGCCTGTTAATGCTTGTTTTCTGGACCTATCCAAAGCGTTTGACCTGGTGTCGTACGACTCGCTGTGGCAAAAATTATTAAAAGATACGTCAGTGGATAGGGAAGTTATATCAATACTACGGTATTAGTATAACAATCAGATTAATTATGTAAGGTGGGCAGGCTCACTATCGGATGAGTATAGGCTGGAGTGCGGGGTGAGGCAGGGCGGCCTGACCTCCCTCCGCCTCTTCAGCCTGTACATAAACTGCTTGATCGTCGAGCTCAGCAACACTTATCAGGGTTGTTATGTTGACGGAACATGTGTCAACAATATCAGTTACGCGGATGACATGGTGTTGCTGAGCCCATCGATTAACGCAATAATAATAATAATAATGTTTTATTGTCAGGCAACTAAGACCCATACAAAAAATACACAATATAATATTACATAAAAATAAACTAATACACATAAAAATCACAAAAATTAAAATTAATACTTATATTCTACAACAGACAGGGCTGTTATTATGAGATGCCCCATTATTGTACTCTCACCAAGCCTGTCAGCTATCACCTTCAAGAGGCTGTTGCCACTGCCACGCAATCTGGCGAGCAGAGACGCACTTTTCTTCCTCACTATAGCTGAGAAGCTGTCGACTCGGGCTTTTGCGAACATCTCTGATGCACTGCAGTAACGCGGCAGCCGCATCAGCGTCCTGAAGGCGTTATTATATTGGACGCGCAGCGCATTGACGGCACGTTTGGTACAGCTGATCCATAAGGCGCTCGAGTACAGAGATGTGCAGTATGCTTTAAATAGCGTGTGTTTGACCGCGTCTGTACATCGAGCGAACCTACGGGCCATCATGTTCGCCCGTACCGCCAATGCCCTGCGTTCCCGTTCAACATCAGCATCATCTCTAAGGTTGTCAGCAATTAAATGTCCCAAGTATTTAAACTGATGTACCCGACGAATTTGGACATCATTAATTTTTATCGGTGGTACATTTTCTGGACATTTCCTGCCAACAGCCTCAAAAACCATGAGTTCAGACTTAATCACATTATATAGCAACCCATGGCTGGCAGCATTGCTCTCACAGATTTTGACAAGGTTTCTGAGTGCACTGATCGAGGGAGCCAGCAGCACCATGTCATCCGCGTAGCTAATGTTGTTGTGAGAGGTATGCGGAGACCCATGGGCTCAGATACAATGTAAAGAAAAGTGAGGTACTAGTCTTTAAGGCAGGCAATAAAACCTATCCGATAGTACCAGATTTAAAACTTTGTGGAAGTCCCTTAAGGCAAGTCACAAACTCACAACCTTCAAGTATCTGGGCCACTGGGTTTCCGAAAACCTTAAAGACAACCTGGACATTGAGCGTGAGCGCAGTGCGTTGGCTGTCCGCTGCAATATGTTGGCTCGCAGATTTGCGAAATGCTCGACTGACGTAAAGGCTACGCTGTTTAGAGCGTATTGTCAGTCGTTTTATACATGCAGTCTGTGGGTCAACTATACGCGGAGGGCTTACAGCGCTCTGCGAGTCCAATATAATAATGCGTTTAGGGTGTTGATGGGGTTGCCGCGCTACTGTAGTGCATCATCATGTTCGCGGAGGCGGAGATTGATGGTTTTCACGCAATCATGCGCAAGCGATGCGCTGCCACCATGCGCCGGGTACGCGCCAGCCCCAACAGCATCCTGAGAACTATAGCGGACAGGTGGGACAGCCCCATACTGGGGCATTGGATAGGCCTACATGTGACTGTGGTGTACGTTTATGTTAGTTATGTTAAAGTTAGATAGAATGTCAGTACTAACACTAGTTTCTAAGTTTTTGAATACTAACCAAAAAATGGACTCTGTCTGAAATATAAGATTTTTTTTTTATTTTACGCGAGGCCAGTAGTATGATATCAAATAGCATTATAGAGATCTATGAAGTTTATTCTTCGTAACTATTAATAATATCCGTGTTTCATTGCTTTCAGTTGCAGACTAGAATCTTGCTCGACAAGATTGTGGCAGCAGCGAACCCAAACGTTGCAACAGCGTCCTTAGGACAAGCGCTGGCGAGCGAAAAGAAGTGATTGACTTTCACTTATTTATGTAGAACACCCAGAGGAAAAACTAACTTAGAAGGTGTCATGCACAGATACCCATCTCTGTCTTACTTGTGAAATAACCTGTGGGTTAGAAGGAGTGGCCTTTGAATGCTAGCCAGGGACTAAGATTTCCTCTTTTAGGCCTCGGTCAGAGTGATTAGCGCGGGTGCGGACGTGGTTAGGTGGCTTCCGTGCAACACGAGTTGTTATAGCGGGCAGAAGAGGCTTGGCGTATCTTCTCTGGGAAAAAAAATACGATCGCTTGCTCGCAATAGGCGCCCATCATAGTCACATCTGTATGCAAGCAAACGAAGGTTTCAAATGTTTAATCTTACGGATTAAACATTTGCTTCCGCTTCAGTCCCGCCCAATCTCCTCACCCTGACCATGGCTTTGGATTTCAGTACTCAGCTGTTGACCAATGAGGCTACGGTTGACACAAACAAAGACGGTTTCTGTGTTAGTTTTTACTCTGTGGTAGAACATTAGACCATAGATTTGAAGAAAACTTTAGTACATTTTTGACGAAACTTGAAGAGTTGAATATCTTTGACTATGAAAATGTAGTTTGTTTGATATCATTTATTGTGAGTTTGTAAACATTTAGTTTTTTTTATGGTTCCTGTTGTATTGTAAGTTTTTAGAAGACACCTTTCATCCTGTTATATGGCTTCATTTGTAAGTGAGTACTTGAGAAAATCAAACTTACGCATTTATAACATTTCTGTTACCCCACCTCACATAATCCAAAAAGTAGACTTTAAAATTTGCACTTTTTATTTTTGTACATTTTTGTCTACGACCTACTTAATGATTAAAAAAACAAATATTATCGGGAACCATTTTAAATAAGTACATAAGTAGATCAATTGAGAGTAAATTCTCCACAATTAGTACAATATTGTTTTAGTCTTAAAACAGTGTACATATGTAAATATAGAGTAAAAGTTGTTATATGTTTTGTAAATCTTTTCACTATTTACCAAATGTCGCTGGATATTTTTGATGTTGTTTCAACTACCTCTGTATCAAATCTCTCATGTACATACCTATTAAATATTGTAGATTTTGAATACAATATATTTTTTATGTATAAACAGTAAAATGCAGTTTCCATCCGTAGGTATTCCTAAAGTCGTGCTAAAATAATTGTTCAGTACCTAAAACAAGGCAATAGTGACAAATCATATTTCTGGGGCGATTTGTACCAAAAATAGAAATGTGAAAATCATTATACCTACGTATTGACAACAATTTCATTTCTATTTTTAACTTCATTAGTATTGTTAAGTCATTGTTTTCAAGTCAAGTTTGTTTTGGCAGGGCATAAAAATAATTCAATATTGTATTGATACGGTGTCTATGAAATGATTTTGCAACTTTGAAATAATTTCAGTGTTGCAATATTCGTTAATATTGGTACTAGCTTTTGCCCACGACTTCGTTCCCGTAGGAATTTTGGGAAATCCTCTGTTAGTGCTCCCCTAAGGAGTGTAGGAAAGCCTCATGTCACATTTCAGCTATTTAACACCAGTAGTTTCGGCTGTATGTTGTCTATCAGTCACTCGATCTCTCGAATCAGTCGGTAACGGCAGAATTGTATACATATTTATTGATGATTGATAAGCATGCACTACTGGCCATTTTATATGGACCCACTGCACTGGATCATTCCTCCCTTTTACGTCAATTACCATTTACGTTGATTCCTCTTTCCACCAATGGTAAATCAAGACTGCGTTTACGAGACAATAGGGTTTCAAGCATACTTTATTAAAAATCATATGGAAATTGTATTTAAGTTTTCTGATCACACAGCTGTAACTTTTACGGTGTCGATACATATGTGGGCCGGCGCCGGGGCACTGGACTAGTCTTCCGTCCAGCTGATTGTGCTGTCCTTCCAGTGTTCTCTACGTGGGCTGTTGATACCCGCCATCTCTGACTCGTAAACGCTCTCTTGTTTTTGGTAAGTTCAGTCGACCGTAGCTTAAGTTGCTTAGGTCGGTATTTGCTTGGCAGCCGCTGTGCACTAGGTACGCGTCGCCAGTTGTGCAGTGGCCTTTCTGGTAGATCTATATGTTGAGATTTAAATCATTTGTTGAAAATGCTTTTTTAACCGAATTTCACCTCTAATTTGTTAAGGTACATTTCCGATCTTGGCGACGGCTACGCGCGACCGCTACCAGATGACCCACAACCGGGGGGTTGTGGGTCATCCGCACCACCGTCACCGCTCAGCGACCCATAGCAAACGAACCTACGCGACAGAGGCGCGCGACGTAACACTGGTTCAGTTGCTTTGCAGGCGGTTAGTGGCTTTTTGGCTGTGGAAGTATTTCCCCTTGACCATTGTTATTATTGATGAAGGCATATTAGCAGAGGTCGGATTTAGGTAGATTTATTTATGTTCTTGCATCGAAATGTTGATATTATTATGGATCTTCCCGGGATCTAGTACATTCGTTAAGCGGGGAGTGTTCCGCATTTTCGCTATTGTTTTCTTTTGTTTTCACAAGCTATGTTGTGCGAACTAAAAATGTGGCAACATTTCGCAAATTTTGCAACTTCGGACATCCGATGTCGTTGATCTAAATTTGGCAACGTCGCGCGCAGTGGTTTAAATTGTGTAAAGGTAAATAACTTTTATTTAATAAATCACGGGATTTTTCTGCTCTTTAAAATTAATCTCGGGATTTGAGGCATATCCACTTTATTCTTTCGCTGTATGAAATCAGTGTAAGTGCATAAATAACTACCTAATTCTAACCTCTGCATATTAGAGAAAATTTTCAATGTTTTCCCAAATATTTTTTTGACTTTGTCGAATTTCGAAGTCTTGCATCATACATGAGTGGGTTTTTAGTAACATTAGTCTAAATTCTACCAAGATATCGTCATCGTATAAAGGAAACGGCACCATTAAATGTGCTTTTCGGCTGCGTCGCGCGACGGCACTGCTACCGGCGCGACCGCGTCGCAGTCGCCATGTCTCTCACAGGCCACGCCCATTGATCGTGTGACTTAGTCGCTTGCATCCGTAAGTGCCCTATAGTAATTCATACAAAGCAGTGGGTCGCGGTCGCGCGTCATTGTCGCCGGTCGCGGTTGCGCGTCGCGGTCGGTCAGACCGGAATTGTTCCTTTAGTCGCTTTTATCAATGATACCGAAAAGAAAATTACGTAGGTAATACAGACCTATAATATTCCTGAAGTTTGGTTTATTAAGACCTGAAGATAAGTAACTTAGGTAGGTAGATGTTACTTTTCGTATTTTTGTTTGCTGATTTCATTTTATTTTCTCTATAGTGATGTTACTGTTACAGAAATACACCAATAACAATTGTCACGGAATTAGGAGTACTAGAAATGTCAAGTCCGACTGAAGATTGGATATTATCAACTAATACAGAATCACAGGCGACTCTTCAAAGCTTCATCGAAAAAGTTATGTCTATTTTAATGGAAGACGAGTAAATTTTTGAATCAAAATGTTAAGCAACGAAATAGTAAGAGACTCACGAACGAACTCGCTCTTCCAAGCATTCCTTGAAGTATTTTGGAAGTTGGTAACTAAAATTTAAAGTGTTTTTACAAGATAAGAAAATATATAACGTTACAAATAGTCCTGTAAATATGTAGTTTTTGATGAATGTTTCGTAAAGTCAACAAATTTTGTTATTAAGTATTGTTTGGTTTTATTGGTAAAATAGACAGTGCATCAAAAAGGGTATAGTTCTAGCTTAATAGTAAGGTAACTATTCACTTTTTGGGCCTCCAGGGGAAATAGACCACTGATATTAATGCAGGGTACTAATTGGTCACATTTCTTACCATGAAGCCTTGTGACGAAACAAGGATTCATGGTAAGAAATTCGTCCAATCAGTCGAAAAACTATTGGTCGAAAAGGAGTACTGTGGCTTCGCGTGTTACTCACTTACTGTGATAGATTCGGGTGTTAATTTCACTAGCTTTTGCCCGCGAAATATGCGCGTACGAAGTCGATTATTCTGTTCCCGCATAGGCTATAGCTTTCGCCTTCAGCGCACTTGTTCCAGCGCTTTTCCAATATCAGTAAGCCTTCCCGAAAATGAGAGTTTGGAAGGCTGTGAAAATATTCATTTACGGCCCTCACAACTACCTCATTGGATACGAAGCGCTTCCCCAGAAACAAATTTCTTCACACACACACACAAACACACACACACACACACAGGAGCGTTGTCTCCTGGTTAAAGATGATTTTTATCTACTTCAAGTCAGCCCTCTTTACACGAATTTTGGTATCACTCTGGTCAAGAAAGTTAGATTAATATTCGCCTGTAACTGTTCTACCTTTTACAAGATGATCAATCGATAGGATTTCTTTCGCATCCCAAAATATGCAGTCCATAAATTTTCTGGCAGATGGCGGACTGCACAGCGACTTCGCATTCTTTGGTGCTGAACCACCGGCTTTCACCCACTGCTTCGACTGCCGTTTCCTTTCTGGCGTGACTTAAGATCCTATGACCCTTAGCTGGGGCAGAGGGCGTTCACAGTAGGTAGTCCTCCATCGCCAGTGGTCTTGAGCTTCACGCTTTACTTCACTCCACTTCATTCCGATGCTCGTCGCTTCTGCCAACAACACGGTGCGTCGCCAGGTTTAACGGAGACGGCCACGTTTTCCTTGAGGATTCCAGTCCATGGCCGTGTGTCCTTTCTGGCGTGCAGTGGTAAAACCACATCTCACCCATGTTGGCAAATCGCCAAAAATCGGTCGGATCCCTATTGAATCGTTCCAGATTGCTGCGAAAATCATTTGCGCATTTGCTTTTGATCGGTATTCAGCCAATGTGGCACTCATCTTTCGCAGAGTTTTCGATTTCCTAATTCTGTGTGCAAGATATATATCAAAGTCAAAGTCAAAAACATTTATTTCAATTAGGCCATTAAACGGCACTTTTGAACGTCATCATTACATTTAAAATAACATAGTGACTCTACTGTCCATTCGGAAGGGTAGATTCTTATGGAGAAGAACGGACAAGAAACTCCATAGTTACTCTTTTCAAATCAATGTTTTACATGTGCTGTGGTATACAAAACTTTTGTTAATATATTTGAGGACCATGAATCCAGAGTATGAAGAGGTAGATTTATTAATTTTCTAAATAAGTACATGGTACCTACTCATATATTTACAAATATTGGAACCATTAACTCTCGCACCCTTTCTTCTAAAATCCCCACAATCTCAGTTATCTCGCTCACCTACACTCGTCAGTGGGCGACTGATGAGTGCAAAGGTCGCGGTGAGTTAAAATTTCGCATCATGTTCGGGATTCAATATGACGCCCGTGATATAAGACATTGCTTTATCGCCTCGTTGCATAATACACTATTATTGTGCCTTTCACAACCGCCAGGATGCTTTGAACATCTTTTCCAATTTAATTGGTAGGACGTAGAGCCCAACAGCAAGCAGATCCGGTCTCTCCGGGAGGCAATGGTTGAGCGCTTGAACTTGTCCTTACAGGCAGTCTCTGAATGGGGCGATGCCAATCTGGTCAAGTTCAATGCTGCTAAGACCCAAGCGTGTCTATTTTCCGCCAAAAGGAGATAACCGACCAACTTGAGCTTCTTGGGGTTACAATAACATCTACTCTCAATTTTGGCCCTTACATAGAGGCAAAGGCTCAAGTGGCTGCAAAGAAGTTGGGGATTCTGGCAAAGGTGAGACGATACTTCACGCCGGAACAGATGCTTAAACTCTATCGCGCGCAAGTTCGATCGTGTATGGAGTACTGCTCTCATCTTTGGGATGGATCTGCCAGATACCAACTTGATGCCCTTGAGTCAATTGAGAAACGAGCCAAGAGGATCATCGGCAATGAGAGGCTTGTCGCGACGAAGCTCCAAAGTCTTGAGCATCGACGACGAGTTGCTAGCCTGTCGGTTTTTTACCGGTTGCATTTTGGGGAATGTGCGACGGAATTGCATAATTTAATTCCGCCAAGCCCGTTCCATCATCGGACCACAAGACGAACGGCGATGCGCCACCGGTACACGGTGGATATCCCACCCATACGCACAAAACATTTTGGTAACACATTCATAATGCGTACAGCTAAGGAGTGGAATTCCCTGCCGGAGTCTGTGTTTCCTGATAGCTACAACCTGGGAGTCTTTAAGTCAAGAGTGAATAGGTTATTTCTAGGCAAGCGTGCTCCATCTTCGACCACATCATCACTTACCATCAGGTGAGATAGTGGTCAAACGCGTGCCTATCTATAGTAAAAAAAAAAAAAACTAAATTGTTTAGGTACATAGGTAAGACCTTTATTCTAAATAGTACTTAGAGCGTGCAGTTTACAAAGTTGTGACTTGTAGTTCTACGGTTGTAGTCATCTAAGTAGGTAGGTATGACTCGCACATAAAAAGGCAGAATTAATTAACAGTAACATTATTTATTATCTAAACAGTAAGGATGTCCTGCATTAACGTCATAAAATATAGCTACAGTTAAAAAACATAATAACAATTAAAACATAATAGGTAGGTATAACACTGTGTTTAGTTAGGTTCACTTTGATCAAATCGTTATTTATTATGGCATTATTTCAAACTATAAAAGATAGGTTACATAATGGTATGGAAAATATACTTGGGTATCATATACCTACTTCGTTCCACGATAAGTTATTTAAATACGATTAGTCTTTAGTCACAATACAATACATTGGCTTGAAGCCTGACACACACTGAGAGATCTAACTGAACAAGCGAACTCATTTTAGTTAGTTCACTTGGAGGCCTAGCTGAACAGGTGAATTCAGTTAGTTCACTGAGAGGCCTAGCTGAACAGGCGAACTCATTTTAGTTAGTTCACTGAGAGACCTAGCTGAACAAGCGAACTCTTAGTTAGTTCACTTATGAAAAAGTAGTGGCCAGTGGTCTCGCTGACAAACAGTGTTTCTCGGTTTATAACAATGTTTCTGAGCGACAGAAATATACAGGGCTAAGCAATGGCGTAGCTAGTCTCAAAGGGGCCCTGTATCAAACATTTTTGGGCAAAACAATACAAACCCAATGTTTTTTTTTATACAATATAGGCCCTCTAGCTAAGGAGACGGCGGGACTAAATGTATAGCTTTGCGGCCACACGTCAGGGCCCCGTATCTTTGATACGGCTGATACGGCGGTAGCTGTCGAAGAGGCAAAACTGGAGGTGAAACTGTCATCTACAATTTTAATCTAGTTGTTTTTCTCATACATAATTTTGGTGTAAACTCTGTCGTCGACGTGGGGTGGTTCAGGCACAATGAGGGGACGTCCATCCAACTTGATCTCACTGTATGGTGCTGAGTACATGCAGGTGAAACCGAGCTTCTCTGCGGACATCGCTGAGTATGCACTTGATGTGTCCATGCGGAGTATTCTGACGGAACGTTTCTTTGCCAATTTTCTGAAATTTTAGAAATGTCGGTATTGTAGTAAGTAGGTATAACGATTGTTTATTTCAGGTAATCTCTTACATTCGTCTACATCGTTTACTAAGCTGGATAAGATACCTACAGTATAAAAAACCAATTTTAGTGGTCATCTTAAGATTTTTTTCAAGGTGGAGGAGGCGATTCGTTGAAAAAGTCATACCTATATAACCAGAACTATGTGTTCAGAACAAACCGTAACTAACATAAGCAGTTGACAGGCCTTTTAGACCAACTAATTTTATTTTTTATGCAAACGAAGCTGCCAAGTTTCGGGGCAATTTGAAACACCGGGGATTTTAACGGCTGTCCGTCATTTCTCTCGTGACGTAGGTAAGTCATTGAAAATCAAACTTTACTTAATAATGACTATTGAACAGTCGCTTTTCAGAACATCAGCTATAGAATACAAATATAAAGGAACATCATATCTCGATATCCAGTCTACTTACTCAGTTTCAAATAACAGAGCATTCATGATCCCTTTCTTCCTCCAATTGGGGTCTGTGGCAGCGATCTTCACGTCCAGAAGTTCGTGTTCACCGGGGAACTTCTCCGACAGCTTGGCACCTTCTTCGCGTTTTGCCAGCACGTATAGAATCTTGGTGAATTTAGGATTTGCACACTTTTGTGCTTCACTTATGTAGTCACTGCCGTCTTCTCCCTGAAAATATTATAAAAAAAGGAATGTTTATTTGTTGCAGTGCCTTACAATACGGCCAGTTCATCATCATCATCATATCAGCCGAAAGACGTCCACACTCCACAGCTGGACATAAGCCTCCCCCAAGTGTTGCTACAACAACCGGTCCTGTGCTCTCGCATCCGACGGCTACCCGCGACCCTCATTAGATCATCGGTCCACCTTGTAGGAGACCTTCCGACGTTGCGTCTTCCGGTACGCGGTCGCCGCTCCAGAACTTTTCGGCCCCATCGACCAACTGTTCTGCGAGAAAATAGCCGTGCCCACTGCCACTTCAGTTTGGCGATCCTTCGTGCTATGCCAGTTACCTCTAGCTGAATTTCACGGCATGGATATGATGATGGTGCTCCTCCAATCAATTGAAATATTTATTTCAGCTTCTAATTTAACTAGATATTTAGAATGGACTTCACCGGACTTGGTGCAATCCTTACTAATATTATAAATGCGAAACCAACTCTATCTGTCTGTCTGTCGGTCGCGCTTTCACGCCATACTACTGAACCGATTTAAATGAAATTTGGTACAGAGATAGTCTAGAGCCTGAGAAAGGACAAAGGCTTTTTATCCCGGGAGGTCCCCTAGGGATCATGCGGGCGAAGCCGCTGGCAGAAGCTAGTACGTAATAACCAAGTCCGTTTTAAATAGATATCCTGTGGTCTTGGTTCTGATAACCCAATTGATATCAGAACCAAGACCACAAGATAGCCATCTAAATATATCGTACACAGGGTTTGTGGTGGTTATTCGTATAGATAACAAAAAGTGTGTCGAACTATGGTGTACATGAAGTCGGTGACCCAGGTGGTTGCTTTTGGTAAATCAAGCACCTTGTAGTTTCTGAGCAGAATTAGACTTCTGATTCTTAATAAAGGGAAGTAGGTACCTATAACTGAAAAACATAAGTAGGTACCTACACAATATATGTCCGTTGCTATCTATCTTGCCATAATTTTATCAACTTGTCACAATACGTATCCAAAAGGTGTAGAACCGATAAAATCTTGATGTGTCAATGCATTAATTTTATGATTACATAAGAATCAAATCTACTTATTTATAGTTATCCACGGAAACCACTATAAAAATGGTGTCTTTTATGCATAACTATTGACATTCAAGAAGTGCTTCTCCTCAGTTTCTTACGATTTTTACCTCTTTCAACGGGCTGATCCCGCTGACCATAACCCCGACGATATTGCCTTCTTTGTCGACTGCCTTGAAGGACCAGCCGTCGCCTGGTAAGTACTGTCTGCAGTAACCTTCGAGTTCGGAGCAAGTTCCATCAGTGCATAGTCCGATAGCCTGGTTCATTGGCTCATCGATGAAAAATGTTCTGGAAGTCGAAAATAGTGAGGTCATCTTTTAGGCAGTTGTGTGTGATTCAGGTGCTCTGTTTAGAAATATTTCCTTCTCCCTTATTCGACATAGATGGGGGTAGAGTCTAACTAGATCTTAAAAACAAAACTTTGCCCCACACTAAGAATTTCTCCTGTATCGTGGGTGTGTTTACGTACATAAGTATAATCCCACATACACAAACAGCCCGACCCGGAACAACAATCTGTAGGCCATACAAATATTTGTTGTGTTTTTTGTGTGTTAGTGTTTTGTTTGTGGTGATATGTTTTTATTCCGAACCCTCATGGTACCTTTTATGTGATACGTTTTCTCCAGAAGGTCTGTGGACGGGAAACTTTATGTTTTTCCCAGGGGTTTGAAATCAAAACATCATTTAACTTACTTTCGCAATAAATCCAGAATAACTTCGGTATCTCCTGCTTCCACCGGCTTTACTTCATAACCTGACATTGTTTGCACGAACCCTGAAAACAATAACGAACAACTTTTACAACGGTTTGCGAATATATTCAGTAATACTTTCATGACCGTTGTTGTCATTAAACAGCCAACTAGATGAGTAATATAATAACTATATGACGAAAAGTTGTGCATGTGTAAATAAATATGGTTAGCACGTGTACACCCCGCTCGAGGGCACCGACTTCAGCTGTAAGAGAATTAATTTGTCAGGAAACAAACACGCTTAATATAACACTAAAGTTAAAAAAAATTATTTTTCATATTTTTTTTAAAGATCAGGCTAGGTTAATATAATACTAAAGTTAAAAAAAAAGTATTTCTCATATTTTTTTTTAAAGATCAGGCTGTTGTATGCTCTTGAAACCCGCATTTCAGCAGCAAACAGCAGCCTGATCTTTGTTAAATTCTCAGAATGATCGTAAATTACGAGAATTGAAAAAAAGAATTCTCTAGAAATGTGGTGCTGGAGATGATTATTGGGGTACCATAATGGCAAGAATTTCGTGCTAACGTATCCATACTTTAAGAATTTGACACCAAACTGCATCTATCAATAGTAATACTGCCTTGAATACTGAAAAATCTACAGAATTACAACTGTATTGGCCATGTCTCGATGCGGAAAAACGACTTTATAGAGCGGGTAGTGGTTCAAAGCAGAGTAGAAGGTATTACTTATAGGCCTTGGGGGAGACAACTGATGAGATGGACTGACCAAATGTCCGGAATGTCCTGTACTTAAATGAATGTACCAGACTATCATCCAATATGACTAGATGGAGAGACATCGTGAGGCGAGCTACGACTAGGTACACCAGTGCAATATGTACAATTATTTCACTGGTGAACCTATTCATGGCTCGCCGTGACCACGACTACTCTGTCAAGAGCGAAGTGGACAAGCAGAAGAGAAGTTACGTTTCCAACAGCAATGCACTGGTGAATAGTTAGGTGTGCCCGAGTCTCAATCGATAGCTTCGGAATGCTACTCTATCCAGATGAAATGAACCCATCAAGAACTAATGTTGTCTACAGACAGAGTATTCTTGATCCTTTGGTAACTTCAGACCTTCGGTTCGGTGATGACCGATCCTTCAAAAAAGGAAGAGACATTTCTATCCAAATAAAAGTATTGAGTAATACAATCAAGGTAAGAAAGTTAATTGACGTGAACATTAAGATCATTTTAGATATGATATTGGGAAGTTTGAACCTTATCTACCTACCTAAGATTATGAGAATCTGACCAGGTAGAGTAAGTAACAGACACTTGAAAAGCGTGATATCTTCAGTTAGCTACACGAAACAATACGAATATAATATAGAGGTAGTAGATACGAGCTCGTAGCTGTAGTCGCTGTAGATAAATGTATCTACTTAGGTACTAATCTGTAGCTATGTAAACAGATTATGACAAACAGAAGACATCGATTAGATCAGAAATAAATATATAGGTAGATACCGAGGACTTTGAGATACCTTTAGGTAGGTAGTTACAGTTCTATTATTAAAACAAATTATCGTTAATTAATTCTGTAACTATTGAAACGTAGGAATGTGCCTATAGCTACTTATGTTATGTCTTATTGTCTATATTATAATTGACGTTGGCCGTAGCTTACCTACAATAACCGTTCTTATAAATACTAGTAAATAACGCTAAGTTATAACTTTATAACAACTTAAATACACAGCACATTTATGTATCAAATCAATTAGAAACTTTAAGTCACATGCGCACTTATCAACACTTTGAAAACAGACCATAAATTAGTATTTTATCTTCAAATCATAGTGATTTAAATTATTTTAATAAACAAAATTGTTGTAGCGTACGGCGGCGTGCGCGCAACTAGATAATGTTTTGAACGCCTGCGCGCACACATTTACATATTAACGGTAAAAGATAAAAATACTATATTTAAGGCGAATACGGTGGTATGTTTGTTTATCTTATCGTTTATTGCGTAAAACTAAATACACATATGATAGCATTTATTCGGTAAATATTTGGGGATATAATTTTTTTGCATTAAAGTGGTCATCATAGACGAATGAATTGTAATCACAAATACTTACCTACTAAAAATTATAGTACTTACCTGAGTTTAAATGCGCCAATTAATTGGAGTTATTTCCCCATGGTATAACAGAGTCCTTATCACTGGCAGCGATAGGGACCTACATATTTACGTATTCTCAATTTGGTCAACTAATAACTCGTCACAATCAAAATGATTAGCGCACCTCAATTTTATACCTATACAAGCTCTTGCCTGCGACTTTGTACGCGCATATTCCCTTATTTCCCCTTACCTTACGAATTTCGGGAAGTCTTCTCTTTGAGCTCCCCTACGGAGTGTAGGGAAGCTATCAAGCTACATGCCAAATATCAGCTTTCTACGACCAGTAGGTAATAATAATAAATAAAAAATAAAAAGGTTTATTGCAATAAAAAATGTACAAAGAAGGGAACTCTTGACTTCCAAACTAAGTAAGACTTGTATTATGGAAGTCAAGGCGCTCTCTCGTTATGTAAACATATTGAGTACAAATTAAATGCAGCAGGCAAATAAAGAAAAATATTAACAAAATAAAAGTTAACAAAAAATAAAAAACAGAAAAAAGTAGGTATATTATCTACGACTACCAGTGAGGTGAGTATTGACCTGGTGTGAATAAATGTGGTGAATGTTGAGTGAGATTGGTGTTATGAGTGGTGTGTAATGTGTGTTGTGTGTCAGTGTGTTATGAAGTTAATAAGTTTTAAGATCTGTATGCGGTAAGTACCGAGGGGTGTGTGATGGATGTTAGGCGTTTATTCGAAAAAAAATATATGCGTGAGAGTCTGAGATTTGGAGTGTGTATGTGGCTTAAGAAGTTTCTCAATTTCTTCATAATTTATGCTCATCAACCATTCTCTCATACAGGACTTGACTTTAGATTTAGTGAGTTGGAAGACTTGAAGTATTTTGTGAGTTACATTGTACAAATTGATGGATGTGACATTATAGTGTCTCCTCGCTAATGCGGTGTAGGTAGTTTCGGTTGTGTTTTGTCTGTTAGTCACTCAGTAGGTAACGGGAGAATTTTATATATTGGGATAATACCTAAACATTTATGCTACTGGACTGATCGATGTAACCTACTTTGGAGGAGGACTTTGTCCAGCAGTAGACCTCTTTCCGCTTTCGTCTGCAATGAGAATGACGTTGATAAAACATCTACTACTCCTGAAGTAAACCAATTCCAAACAAATCGATCGAATAACTAATTAACTTACATATATGTGACTAAAGTTAAAAAGATAATTCCATTTTTTTATTTGCCTAGTAGGAAATGCTGATTACCGATACTGGACTTTTCTCCCAATTGTATTGGGATCGGCTTCCAGTCAAGCCGGATTTAGCTGAATACTAGTATTTTATGTGGAGCGGCTGCCTACCAGACCTACACAACCCATTAACTGGGTAACATGGTACTTCATGGCAAGACGAGTCAGATTGACTGGCTTCTGACCATCCGTAACAACTGCCAAAGATCTTAGAAATGACAGCCGGGACCAACGGCTTAACGTGCTTTCCGAGGCACGGAGGAAACTCGGTATGTTAAGATGGTCACCCATCCACAGACCAACCTTTGCAAGCGTTGCTTAACCTTGAAGATCGACCTGTGCGACTGTAATTATCTAGCCACGTGTTCCTCCATATCCTCTATAAAATAAAATAAAATATAATAATCATTTAATTCTTGTAAAGTGTTTAACCTTCGTAAATAATCTTAATGATTCAGTACCTACCTACTTAGTTTTAATGTTAGTGTTGTTTCTTTTTAGTTTTTTACATTCTCGGGTCCCTAGAGACCCGGTCCTTTGGTAGGCGTACGAGGGGCCGATGCCAACTCGCAGAGGCCTCTTTAGACATTTCAAATGGAATGGGACACCAACCGATGAATATCCCTGTATGCACTGTGAAAGTATACCCAAGAACAATCCCCGGTTGGAGCAAAACTATTGCAAAATATGGAAACAAAAGATGAAACGCTATGGGTTTGGCTGGTTTAGTGGACTAATAACTACTACTATGGAAGAACTATTGGCCCCTGCCTGACCATTGACAATTAAAACGACTTTAAAATAGCAGGGGGTGACTCGCACACTCAATAAATGGGCCCCCCGAAAAGGGTCGCTAGCACAAAGTGACGTAGCGCCAAGGGGGCAACATATCCTGAGGTGCTAGAGGAGTGGAGAGGTATACCACGGCTACCAGGACAATCCCGGAAGTACGGTCAAGATCCCTACCAGCACCTTACTGGATTATACGTCCTTCTCCCGAGCACGTTTGCTCTTGCGAATCTCCACTCAGACCGGCCGATTAAGGCTAGAAAGAGGTGGGAGCTCTGTTCCTCGTCAGTGTTCACTCCGGCCAGCCAATAAAGGCAAGCCGGAGATGAGGAACAAGAATTCTCCCTGGAGATCAGGTCCGTGGGGTCGCTAGTGCCCAACAGTTCGCCACAAAACTGCCTTGCGGATGTGTTGTTTCTTATTATTAATATGGTTAGTTTTGCGACTTAGTAAGCGCATATACCGTAGTTTCCCGTTCACGTAAGAATTTCGGAAAATCCTCAGTGCTCCCCTGCGGAGTGTAGGGAAGGTATGTTTCAGCTTCCTACGACCAGTAGTTCCGGCTGTGCATTGTCTGTCAGTCAGTCACTCACTCATTCAGTAACGCAAGAATTTTATATAATTATATAAATAGAAAACTTAAAAATATTATATAATTATATAAAATTCTTGCTTTATACTAATTATTATTGATTAAACCATTTAGTTTGCAGGAACCCCTGTCAGGGTAAAGGCCTCCTCCAAAGATGCCCATGTTTCTGTCTTGTACCACTTTGGTCCAGAACGGGTCAGCTATTTGTCTCACTTCATCTTCCGAGCGTGTCAATGGTCTACCTCTACTGCCCTTACCTTGTGGACCGCTCCACAGTGTAGATCTGCAGTCCATCTTTGGTCTGTAAGTCCGGACCTAATATAAAACCGATAATTATTAATACACATTAAATAAAAAAAAAATACACAATAAAAATAACTAGAGACAGGTTGCACGTGCACTAAGTTAAGTGTATAATCATATCTGGATGTAGTAGTGGGTGTGAAAACATGTTCATTCTAAGAGTTTACCAAAATTCTAAAATTAATTAATTATAACTATCTACTGCACTTGGGAGGCATTTGTGTCGATTATCCGTCGGTGAGGTCTGACATGGTTGCCATTGCAGGTCGGTCTGATAATGATGATCATGTTTCGTTTAATATCATTTTTACCACTTTTCCACCGTGGGGGAAAAGTTTATCCTACTCTCTTTCCACTCTCGATTTCCCTCTACCTTGAGAATCAGGCTTAGAGAGTAGCCTTTCAGTGTTTATAAGAAGAGTGCAGCTCATCCTACCAAAATAGTCTTCTTGCAGGCTTATCGGAAAGAAAGACGTCCATAGCTCGATAGCTCGCCTGAAGAAGTGACTCTTTTCTACCTGCACCCAGTAGATTCACATTACCTCCACCGTTAACATCAGTTCAACACCACTGGAAAGTCAAAGTAAAGCAAAATACGCAATTTCGTTTACCTGGATGACATATTTTTCCCAGCTACCTACTCGTATTTTGATTAATAAACCAATATACAGAACCAATATTGATGACATTTCTATGCGATCAATCGGAAAAAGCTTTATTTAAATGCTCTAAAAAGAAGAAAATAAAATTTTCCTTTAAAATTTGATCATAAAAGCTTGTCGCGAAAAGCTTTATTAAAATGCTCTAAAAAGAAGAAAATAAAATTTTCCTTTAAAATTGATCATAAAAGCTTGTCGCGAAAAGCTTTATTTAAATGCTCTAAAAAGAAGAAAATAAAATTTTCCTTTAAAATTGATCATAAAAGCTTGTCGTGAAAAGCTTTATTTAAATGCCCTAAAAAGAAGAAAATAAAATTTTCCTTTAAAATTGATCATAAAAGCTTGTCGCGAAAAGCTTTATTAAAATGCTCTAAAAAGAAGAAAATAAAATTTTCCTTTAAAATTGAAGCTTTTTTAAAAAAAGTTTTTTTCTTTTAATTTATTTTTTACTTTTTAGTGAATTCGAGTAACTCTCAACAAGCCCTTTCATTTGATACCCATATTGTAGAAATGCATTAAAAATAACTATTCCGCCATCTTGGATGGTCCGTCATATTAGATTTAGAATGACGTCACACAGCTTATCGTGTATTGTCATCCAAACTTCAGCTCAATCGGTTTAAGATATCTGCTTCAAAATTGAGTAGCAAGATTCCACCCGAACAAACATACATACATACATCATACATTGCAAGTTAAATAAAAGCTTTTAAAATATATCTTCACACAAAAATATTTTTCAAATCTAGACATAATGACGGAGTTAACAAACACAAAAAAAATACAACCAAATTGAGAACCTCCTTTATTTCTGAAGTCGGCTAAAAATATCAAAATTAAATTCAAGCCAAGCTAATAGATGTTGGAGCCTTAAGTTCCACTCCATCGAGTGGTGGGGATCGGCTGCGATGACCGAATGCCGACGCGTTATATTTACTAATCCTCTTGCCACGCTGAGATTTGAACTCGCGTGACCGCTGTTTCGACTCGAATGTGACTGACTTAATAACAAGATGTTTTGGTCATAAAAAAGAGGAACAGGTTATGATGAGTGTAAAGGTTGTCTTCAAACCTGTTTCTCTGGTTGATGAATCACGGTACGGCAATCATTGTGTCTGGCGGTTAAGTTGTAAAATTTCTGCCAGGTTTGCGAGACTGCTCAAAAGAGTTACCGCGGTCCTGGAACATGGAGGAACACGAGTGGGTTTTAATCACTAAGAGTCGGCTCAGTAAAGTCTCTTACCCTTCCCATCTCTTCCCCTATGGTTTATACGTACAAAAAAATCCCATATCTATAGCATAGGTATTGGGGTGCCTGTCCGTTACTAGGGTTTCCACCTTTTTTAGCGCAAATATAGTACATTGGTTATGAAAAATAGAAGAAAAAACGTACATGTTTTCGTTACTTTTAGCAACTTTTAACAAATGATTCATTCATTCTTTTCATTTTTAGGGTACCGCACCCAAAGGATAACCAACGGAACCATATTACTAAGCCTCCGCTATCCGTCCGTCCGTCTGTCTGTCAGTCAGCGGGCTGTATCTCTTGAGATACTTTACGGTAATTGTACCCAGAGGCGGCTCTAGCCTATATAGCGCCCGATGTGCAATCAAAACCCTGGCGCCCTCTAGTAGGCGCGCGGTCAAAGTAGGAGTTTCAGACATAAGGCCTCCACGCACCTCGCGTAAAAGTGCGCGAGGGCTCTCGCTTCCGGATTCCATGGTGGCAATCCGGCAAGACTGTGAGACCGTGCAGTAAACCCGGGCCAGCCAGATGGTCATGACCCTCTGGGATGCGTTCAGGTGGCGGGTTGGTCGCCACCTCAACAAAAGCGCCTCACCAGGGCCATGCACATGCGACCCCGCGTAGAGCATCTAGCAGTAAGCGTTTGGACCCTCTAGATTAAGCAGGAGCCCCTTGAAGGCAGTCCCGGCCGGCCCGCCCCATCTTAGGAGCCAAACGTGCGAAGTGTTCGATGAAGTTTCATAGACTGTCGGCGGACGAGTCCTAAGGTAGTTCATCGTCAACGCGACGCCGACGTGTACGGGAACCCCTCCTACCGCAATTTGGGATCCCCATTGAACTATGAAACCAATCGCTTCGAACTTGTGTTGGGCCACCATGTCCATGTCCGCCATGTCTCTCCATGACGCGAACTCCGCATGTCATACGTTAGCTACCACCTGGTGCGACAACCCTTGCGCCAAGAACAGCGCGCTGCGTGTCGTTAGCGTAGCAGACTACGCTGAGGCCGCTAGGCAGGTCGGCGCGCAGCACTCAGTCGTAGCCGATGTCCCACAGGAGTGGCCCCAGAACCGAATCCTGTGGAACATCGATCTCTAGCCAGTTCTATTCTCCCCGTTGACTGGGGTAGATGACGGCCCTGTTCGTTAGATAAGCCTCGACCACGCGACAGCGGTAGGTCGCCATCCAGTGATACCGGAGTGCCTCCCTGATGCAACTCCAAGGCAGGGTTTTAAAGGATTGACACTGTCAAGAGACACCGCCAAGACGACCCTGCCCTGGGACACCGCATCTCACATGAGCGTCCCAGGGCAGGAACCGAACTGGTTCTCCGCTAGATCCGGCCCCACCAGGTGCCCGAAGAGGCAATTTGTAATTTTTTACTGTTTCAAAGAGCTTGCCAACCTCGTTGAGGAGAACGATGGGCCGTTGAAAGTTGCAGTATGCCTGCATAGTGAGGGAATTTTGACGTGTTTGACTGATATTATACGGGATCTAGAACAAAATCTATGAGTCGAGTGCGTTAGCGGCGGACGTCCACCTGATAGAAAATTTCACACAAAATGCGCCCGACCTACACGGGTGCAGGGTGCGAGCGACGAATCCTCTTTGAACGTGACGTGAGCGGCGCTCGGCGCCCCCTACACTCCTGCGCCCGGGTGCACCGCACACCCTTTTTTTTTTTTTTTAATGACTCCTTCCGCTCGAGCCACCCAATGCTCGCCGTCCGCAGTCCCACGCCTACGGTGGCCGAGAATCGTCCTGCGACTGCACCGCACACCCTGCTCTATAGGTAAAGACGCCTCTGCTTGTACCGTAATAGGTAGACACCGTAGACTGATGAAATTCACAGTGTGTATTTCTATTGCCGCTATAAAAAACAAACAAATAATGAAAATTAAATTAAACTGAAAATTATAGGGGCTCCCATACAAGAAACGTGTACGGAACCCTTCGTGTGAGTGTCTGACTCGAACTTGGTCGGTTTTTTTATCAGATTCAGAGACGCTTTGTTTCTTTAATCTTGTCATTTGCTATTTATCACAGAAAAAAAGTCTCTCTGTGAATGCTGTTTATACAAATTTGATCATCAGTCATATTCAATACTTACTTGCTATATGTTTTGTACAATAGACAATTCCTCAAAACCTTTAGTACCTAACTATTCATCTGATGATGTCGTTCTGTTTTACGCAAAAATACTTACAACCAACCTTTTTTGTAATTATGTGAAACGAATCCCTGAGAAACCAAATGATGCGAAATAAAGTATTTTCGCGTACTTTATTGTTCTCATAAAGTATAGAGTACAATTATTATTATCCGAAATAACGTACATATACTTTTTAATAAAGTACGGGTGGCAACCCTAGTTACAGCGGAGCGAGGCAGCAGAGCGGAGAAACGGAGAAATTTTTACCAATGGAATTGCATAAAATCTCCACACCACGTGAGTCACTGACATTTTGACTGACATTATTGGTTAATATTTCTCCGTTTCTCCGCTCCACAGCCTCGCTTCGCGCAAATGGACAGCTAAGCTTAGCACGCTAAGAGTCTGATCAACTCTCTTGTTCCGCCCAGAGCGGGGGAGTCATTTGACTAGTATTACTATTTCCCGTGTAGGTAGGTACATAAAAAGGCATTTATAGTTACTAGTGGATATCGTAGCACTATGAAAGGTACTCTTACTTAATCGCATTCTAACTAATCAACAGCTGTCTGAATATTGGTTGCTGAATATTGACCTCTTCTTAAACTCAGGTACGTTTCTATCAGTCTAGTCTTGCTCACTCTCTCTACCCGGCAACAGTAATTTATGTGTCCGAGTCAGACCATGGATTGCCACAGTTGTTGTTTTTTTCTGATCGTTTGGTGTAGCCATTATCGCAGTTGAGTCGCTTTTACAACACCCTCGGACGAAGATTAGTAACCAATATTTCTTGAGGAGCCGATCTATTCTGTAAACATCACACCGCGTAAATTTTGGTGGAATGTCCTTAAAGTGAATTATTATTACAACCTGGGTACCTATTATGATATCTTAAAACTATCATGATAACGCTGTGATAGGGAGACGGAGCTATACAAGACGCATAACTCTATCCCTTTTTCACAGCTTAATCATGATGGCATTAGCAAATCGCTTCGCCGGATTGCCAAAGGGTAACCAACGGAACCCTATTGCTAAGTTTCCGCTGTCTATCTGTCTGTCAGCGGGCGGTATCTCAAGAACCGTAATATATAGACACTTGAAATCTTCACAGAGTGTGTATTTATTTATATTGCTGCTTTAGCAAAAAATAAAGTAAATTAATAAAAACCATTTCATGTATGGGAGCTTACAAGAAACGTGTTTTTTTAAGTTTTATGGTAGGTAAGAAAGAAAGAAAGAAAACTACTAGATCACATTCAAGTGAGATTTTCTAAAAATATCTATGCATCAGGTCAGAGGCCATATAGACATGGGTTGTTCCTTGCTCTTAGTGTCCATATGCTGTTTCAACATTTTTTTATTCACCATCTGGTTGCCACTCCGCTGCCGCTGAGACGTTTCCGTCTTGACAATATACCTATACCTACAAAAACATATATACTTACCTAGTTATTCCTTCGGTATTGCTGCAAGTTCTACGTGTTTCTTATAAAATTGAAGTTCATACATTATGCAAAGCTTGTCATGTAAAATATTGGTACATAGGTACTAAATTATCATCACATCAGCGAAAAACGTCCACAGCTGGACATAGGCCTCCCCCAAGCGTCGCCACTACGAGTTACCGGTCCTGCGCGTCTCGCATCCATCGGTTACCCGCGACCTTCACCAGGTCATCTAGGTACTAAATAAATTTTAATAAGTATTTATTACAATACAAATAACCTACGCTAATGCGCAATGTTGTGAGATAGGTAAGTCCTATTTAATGATATGCTTAATTGATATATATGTAATGCACTTCATAATCTTCTTCTTTTCGAGTCGATGGCAACCTTCGAACAGTTTGGCCTATGTTTATAGCGGGATAGAATAGAATAGAATAGAATAGAATAGAATATAATAGAATAGAATAGAATAGAATAGAATAGAATAGAATAGAATAGAATAGAATAGAATAGAATAGAATAGAATAGAATAGAATAGAATAGAATAGAATAGAATAGAATAGAATAGAATAGAGTAGAATAGAATAGAATAGAATAGAATAGAATAGAATATAATAGAATAGAATAGAATAGAATAGAATAGAATAGAATAGAATAGAATAGAATAGAATAGAATAGAATAGAATAGAATAGAATAGAATAGAATAGAATAGAATAGAATAGAATAGAATAGAATAGAATAGAATAGAATAGAATAGAATAGAATAGAATAGAATAGAATAGAATAGAATAGAATAGAATAGAATAGAATAGAATAGAATAGAATAGAATAGAATAGAATAGAATAGAATAGAATAGAATAGAATAGAATAGAATAGAATAGAATAGAATAGAATAGAATAGAATAGAATAGAATAGAATAGAATAGAATAGAATAGAATAGAATAGAATAGAATAGAATAGAATAGAATAGAATAGAATAGAATAGAATAGAATAGAATAGAATAGAATAGAATAGAATAGAATAGAATAGAATAGAATAGAATAGAATAGAATAGAATAGAATAGAATAGAATAGAATAGAATAGAATAGAATAGAATAGAATAGAATAGAATAGAATAGAATAGAATAGAATAGAATAGAATAGAATAGAATAGAATAGAATAGAATAGAATAGAATAGAATAGAATAGAATAGAATAGAATAGAATAGAATAGAATAGAATAGAATAGAATAGAATAGAATAGAATAGAATAGAATAGAATAGAATAGAATAGAATAGAATAGAATAGAATAGAATAGAATAGAATAGAATAGAATAGAATAGAATAGAATAGAATAGAATAGAATAGAATAGAATAGAATAGAATAGAATAGAATAGAATAGAATAGAATAGAATAGAATAGAATAGAATAGAATAGAATAGAATAGAATAGAATAGAATAGAATAGAATAGAATAGAATAGAATAGAATGGAATAGAATAGAATAGAATAGAATAGTTTATTACTTAAGAAATTACAATAGAATGTTTTGATTCCTGGAACTCACACTAGGATTCCCTGTGTCGTGAGATCCAGGCTCCTTCGTTCCGTTTACACTTGCAATACATGTAATAGGTATATATATGTCGGATCGGATTACTGCGCTGTATACGTAACCGGAATAACATGCAACTTAAGTTAAAGTTTGAGCCTCATAACGAAATATTAAAGATCACCTTTAGAAGATACAGAAACTATTGCAACAGTATTATTAAAAAGCTAAAGCGGAAACACGATCGAAGTCAACTATCTAAAGCGTATAAAAAATATGGGAAACTATAAATAACATTACTCATCGTAAATCAAGCAAAACTCCCAATACGGATCTATTAGAAATTAAAGCAACTCCAAAAGAGTCAGCTGACACTGTAAACAAATATTTTTCCAACATAGGTAAAATTCTTGCGAACGAGATAATTGCCAAATCCACTACAGAGTCTGGCCGAAACTATAGTAATGACTCACCTAGTACTCTACCTCTCTCATCTTTTGCACTATTAAACACGGACCAGGATGAAGTTCACCGCGTTTTATTGTCCCTGAAATCAGATAGTGCTCCTGGCTGGGATGGCATAACCGTCAGTTTCCTAAAGACCGCTCATGCTTTGGTTGTTCCAATTATAACCCACTTAGCGAACCAGTGCTTTGAGCACGCTATTTACCCGTACGCCTTAAAACTCGCTTTTATAACACCAGTGCACAAGAGTGGAGACAGAACTAATCCGTCGAAATATAGGCCTATATCTGTACTGCCATCAATATCTAAAATAATAGAAAGATTAATAAATTCACGTCTCTTATCTTACCTTACCAAAATCAACTTTCTATCGTCCTCGCAGTACGGTTTCAGGCAAAAAAGGTCTACGGAGGACGCAGTACTGGCGCTTGCCTCCGCTGTAACCAGTCAAGTGGACAGCGGAGGTAAGTGCCTTGCTGTCTTCCTGGATCTCCAAAAGGCCTTCGACACAGTTTCTGTCTCCACTCTGCTGGATAGGCTGGAATCAATTGGAGTAAGAGGTATTCCCCACGCCTTGCTCAAAAATTATCTAAGCGAGCGTAAACAAAAGGTTAAGATGGGCAATACCATTAGCTCTGAAGAAACCGTCCAGTTCGGAGTTGGACAAGGTAGTGTGCTCGGACCGACATTGTTCCTTATATATATAAATGCCCTATGTAGCATGAAAATCATAGACGGACACATTCTTTCATACGCAGATGACACCGCTATAGTGTTTAGTGCTGCTACCTGGGACAATCTCCGGATAACTGCCGAGCGTGGATTGGCAAGAATAGCAGCTTGGCTTGATCTTAACCTTTTAACCCTAAATACTGCCAAAACCAACTTCATCTGCTTCACAAAGTACAACACCTCTCAACCCCCCCCACAGTTCAAAATCAAGATTCATAAATGCCATTATCCTGTAAATCCAAATTGTTCTTGCACAGAAATTACTAAAGTAGATTGCACCAAATATTTGGGTATTATGGTTGATCAACGATTATCCTGGCACAATCACACGGAACTAATAATGAAGCGAGTACGGAAATTAATCTGGAATTTCAAGACATTGCGTCATGTAGCCTCGAAAAAACTCCTGCTACAGATTTACATCTCGCTTGCTCAGTCCGTCCTGGCATATTGCCTACCTGTCTGGGGAGGTGCCACGAGAATTAAATTCCTAGACCTCGAAAGGGCTCAGAGGTCGCTACTAAAGGTTATGTTTTTTAAACCCTTTAGATTTTCTACTGAGAATCTTTACCGTACATCAGATCTTCTGACAGTTAGAAAGCTTTACGTGCTTCATATAATACTAACTAAGCATAAAACTCTATCGTTCAACCCACAGAAAACAAAAGGCAGAAGAAAAAACACGGTGGCTCCCACTATCCCAGTAAAGTCTACATTCGCAAAAAGACAATATCCTAGGCAATCATCCCATTTATATAATCTTCTTAATAAGGACCTTGACATATACCCACTAACCTACCGCGAATGCAAAAACGCCTTGACAAAATGGCTTAAGTCAAAGACCTATGACGAAGTGGAAAATATGGTACAAGTGATGAGAACATAGAATGCATATGATTATAATATATGTACCTACATTACACTATAATACTTCTGCCGCTAATGGAACAACCCTCACTCCCACACCTACTCACACTCACTACTCAACACACATTCATCCCCACACATAACATACACAACCCAGCGCGTTTTCTGTTTTTATCCATTTTAATATTTTGAATTTTTATTTAATTTTTTGTTTCCATTTTTATTATTATTATTTCATATATTTATTCTTTACACATATAATTTTACATTTTTAAATATTTCATTAAAAAAAATAGATTAAAAAAAACATTTAAAAATATAAAAAATAGTAGCCCACCGGTATCGGGAACAGGGTCCAAGCTACCGGTGGTCAGGGCTTCTGAGAGAGGAACCTCCTAACGATGCGCGCCGTGTCCAGGAGTACTGCTTTCTGGATCAAGCCCTTGATCCAGCTGCCCAACGAGAGCCTCTTGAGATGTTGGTCGAGGCTCTTGGCAATAATGCCATTGGCCGTCACGATTATCGGCACAATAACTGCTGTGTTCACATCCCACATGTCGACAACCTCGCGAGCCAAGTCAAGATACTTCGTTTGTTTATCTTTCTCTGACTTCACGAGGTTCTCGTCATGAGGGACTGCTATATCAACAATCATTGCGCGACGCTCTGGTCGGTCTATCACCACTATATCAGGCTTATTGGCAACAATAGTCCTGTCAGTGATGATAGACCGATCCCAATACAATGTGCAACTACCATTTTCGAGAACTGGGTCGGGCACATACCTATAGTACGGTACTTCCGATTCCACAAGATTGTATTTAAGAGCAAGTTGCTGGTGGATAATCCTGGCTACAAGGTTGTGCCTGTGCAAATAGTCTCCGTTAGCCAGACTAGAACAACCGGAAATAATGTGGCGAATGGATTCCCCGGGCCGGTGACATGCCCGACATATGTCAACCGTACCGTCCTTCACAATGTATTTCCGGTAGTTATTAGTCATCATAACTTCGTCCATAATTGCACAAACAAAACCTTCGGTTTCCCCGAAGAGGTCACCAAAACGAAGCCAGGCTACGGACGCTAAGAAGTCTACATCGGGCCCATGTAGGACCCGATAAAAGCGTCCGTGAAGCTCCTTGCTCTGCCATACCTCCCTGCGGTCGTTAGTATCTAATACCACAGGTTTGCGCCAGTTCTCGTTAGCCAAGGAGAGCGCGGTAAGGCCTTTGTCCACCGCTACCACATCTCGATGCATACCCACGTCGGCCTCTAGGAAGTATTCCCTAAGGCTGCATACCTCGCGGTTGTGCAGGGTCTTAGCATTTAAGAAACCACGACCCCCGCACTTCCGCGGGATATACAGCCTCATCACCGATGACCGTGGGTGATGCATCCGATTTGCGGTAAGCAGTGAACGTACCCTCCTATCCAGGGCGTCAAGTTCCGTCTGAGTCCATTTGAGTATGCCGAAAGAATACATCAAAACCGGCATGACCCAACCGTTGAAGGCGCGCACCTTGTTTCCGCCTGATAAAAGACTGTTAAGTACTTTGTTCAGGCGGCCAAAGAAGCGCTCCTTCAACGATTGTTTCATGTCAGCAGCACTGATGCCTAACGCTTCCGACATACCCAAATACTTGTAAGTTTCGGTTGAGGAGAGGGACCTAAGGTGTATGGAATCCGAGAGTTGGGTTCCCACGGATTCCATAATCTCCCCTCGCTTTACATGCATGACCGCACATTTGTCCAATCCAAATTCCATCCTGATGGCGCTACTGAAGGTTTCTGTTACCTTTAGTAGCTTCATCAGTTGCAAGTTGTTAGGAGCAAAGAGTTTCAAGTCATCCATGTAAAGGAGGTGCGATATGACCTGATCACCTCTTCTCAACCGGTAGCCTTGGCCCGAACCCTCCAGCAATGTACTGAGAGGGTTGAGAGCCAGACAAAACCACAGTGGACTCAGACTGTCACCCTGAAATATGCCACGCTCGATCCTTATCGGTTCGCTGTTCGCCTGGATCTGTCGACATCCTGGATAGTGAAGAACCGTCCTCCACTGCCCCATACACGACTTCAGGAAGGTGCGTAGGACTGCATCAACTTTGTACAGCTCCAGCACCCTCATGAGCCATGTATGTGGCACTGAGTCATAGGCCTTCTTATAATCTATCCAGCATGTCGACAGATCCCTTCGGGAACGACGAACCTGTTGGCTAATGGCAATGTTGATGAGGAGCAGCTCCTTAGTACCGCGGGACCCGTTCCTACATCCATTCTGAGAGGCAGACATAATTGAATTACTATCAACATGATGGTTAATCTTTCCTCTCAAAATGGATGTAAAAACTTTATAGACCGTCGGTAAACACGTGATCGGTCTATAATTTTTAGGTTCCGCAGTACTTCCTGATTTATGGAGCAGGTGGGTTAATCCAGTAGTTAGGAACTGGGGCAGCGACCCTGACTCTAAGGCAGACTGGAATTGAGATGCCAAACGAGCATGCGATCTTTGAAACCATTTAATCCAGAAGTTGTGCAGCCCGTCCGGTCCTGGAGATTTCCAATTAGGCAACGGGCGAACTGCACGAGCTACATCTTGGGGGCTGATGGTAATTGCCCCCATTTCTGGAATCGGATCGCACGCACGTTCGACCTCCCGAGTCCAATCACCCTCGGTGTGACTGACAGGCACCGACCAGATGCTGCGCCAGAATGAACTCATGGCATCATCATCCGGTAGGCACGTATCAGTCACGCCTTGGTCCGGTCGCTCCCAAGCCCTATAAACCCACCTTTCATTTCTTTGGAATGTGCGATTCTGAGTATATCGCTCCACTCGCCGCTTGTACCGACGTATACGGTTTGCCCATGCATAGATTTTCTGCTTCAGGAAGTCAATACGCTCTGTGACGCGGGTGAGATAATCCCGAGGATGAATGTCAGTCCCCGAGAACGCCCGCCTCACAAAGCGCATCACTCTGCGTCGAGTGTTGCCCTCCCTGAAACAGATAAGTTTGCCGATGAGTGCTCTAGCCTCACCGATACGACGCTCGATCCTGCTCTGCCAAGCTGGTACAGCTGGTCGTGTAACTCTGTCACTGCTAGGAAATTTGACATGAGCTACACGACATGCCGCTGCAGCCGCACAGTACAAGATCGAGTGGGTATCGGCAAGGTCTTCGCTGCTATCAAAATAACTTGCTAGTTGCGAATCTAGAGCACACACCAGCGCCCTATTTTTATTATGCATGGGCAAACGAGGTAGCCGAGGCCTAAGCTCTGGCGGTGTGGAGCGATACTTTCGGAAAGCATCCTCCAAAGCGCTCCTCAATCGCTCATTGCATTGGGTACTCACGGATATAGCCCCGTCGTCATCATCCTCACCAACAAGGTTGGGTCGCGGTGAAACACTGAGTTGTATTTGCACCGCGGCCGGTGGCGACGCAGGTGAGACGCGGCCGCTCCGTGATTCCAGACGCAGTCTATCAAGTACGGCGTCATCCAACATACGGTTACGCTGGATGACCCGCACCTGATCCGACAATCGTTGGGCTGAAACGTTGACAGCTGGCTCAAGTACCTGAAACAGAGAGAGCATCCGACCACGGTACGCAGTCAGGTTAGTTCCCCCCTCTGTAGCCCCGAAGTATGAGCGTATCACATTCTCGTTTATCGATTGCGACCATTTCATACGCTGCACACTTCCACCGGTAGCGGGGACCCTGTCAGAGGCCGGTGGGCCTCGAAGTCCTAAGCTGGCCGGTGGTCGGCCTCGTCCGCGCCGACGCGCAGGAGGTGGTGTCGTCGGCGGCGAGAAGTATTCGTCGCTCGAACTCGACGCAACTGCAGCTACCGGAATCTCAGGATTCACGGCTGGCGCTGGTCCCGGCGGCTGCGAGGCGGAGCTGAGCGACGAACCCGAAGATGATGTTGGTGCGGCTTGTGTTCTTGTCCGGCTTCTTGTCAGCATTGATTGTTATTTTATTGATTGGTATTTGTTACTGTTTTCGTACAAATTTTACTAGTTTACATGTAGTTTGTTTTTTTTTTCTTGAAGTTTCTAGGATTTTGTTCATTTTGAGAATCAGTTTTTATTTAAACAATATAAAAAATCGGGATGAAAATTTTTCTTGTCAGTCAAGTTGACAAGTTATTATTATTATTATTTTATTTTTGTTTTCTTGTGTTTTCATTTTATTTTGTTTTCATATTTGTTTAAGCTTACTGAAAAAGCTCACTAACTTGGTATTCATTGTTATAAAATAACCTGGAGACTGGCAGAGCTTCCTAACACAAGCAAACTATTTGCTTAAAAGGATGCTCCATATTGTAAATAGAATAACTATTTTAGTTGATGCAATAAACAATTTTTATTTTATTTTTTTTATTTTTTTTATTATGTCACAGTAAACTTCTTAATTGTATATAATCTAATCGTAATCTACTAGAAAAGGAGTATACAAATAAAAACAAATTACACAAGATGAGGGATCAGAATGTAACAGTAGGTAAGCTGTTAGTCCCGGTTGTCACTTGTAGAACTTTGGCCAGGAACAGTCATTCGGATAGTCAGAAGCTAAAAAAACTGTCACCAATCTTGCCAAGGGGTACACAGAGTGAATTTTTAAAAGTTGCCTTCATGGCCAAATCCGAAAATATCAAAAAACACTGAAAGGAGTCTCGGATTTTTGAAAAATAGTTATTCCTACCCAGGAATCGAACCGGTTGATGTTGAAAAAAATAATATTAATACATATACTATATTATTACAGCATCCGGAAGTGTAGTTAATAAGGAAATTAAGGGAAGTAATAACTCATGCACACGCTTCACTTTCGGATGGTGTAAGAATACAAGAATCGATTCCTGGGAAGGAATAACGATTTTTCAAAAATCCAATGACGCATTTTTAGTTTTCATCAAAATCGGGCTCGAGACTCCTTGTAGTGTTTTTTTTTTAATATTCCTCATAGTTACGGATTTGGCCATGAAGGCACAATTGAAAAATTTACCCTGTAGATTTTGGGTGAAGACTGTGGAGTGCAAAATACTCGTGCTTAGCTGCATCCTATCAACTGTAAGCCGACTTCAACTTCTTCTTTTTCTCCGACTTCTGATTCAACATTGTCAGGAAAAGTTTAGGCAGATTGGATCGGTGAAGGTGTAAGGACACTTGGGACACTCCAAGGAGTGGGTCGTGTTGTGAACAGGTGCCCACCAAGGCTGTATGTGCTTATACTTTTATGCCTTGACAACTTGGACTTGCCACGCTAGCATTTAATAGTTGTATCACCTTTATCCTTGGCTACCTATATTTAATTGTTGTGTGTAACAATTTAATTGCCGGTAACATTAATTAACCATAATAACGTGTTGTCGCTAAGCATGGGAGGTGTTGCCACATCTAAAACGAAAGAGTTTTAAAACTCTGCCGAGTCACTGCATCCAGCATACGAAAAGCGATCATATCTGAAACAACTTTATTGATAAGCATCATGTTTGTTACATAAATTAAAATTATTATTTAGCTGAATACCACGGAAGTGATGTGTTTTATATCTAATTTTACGTGAATACGCCTATTCATGTGAAGTTTAAATCAATAAATATACTGGCTAACTGACTGCCAGACAACGTGCAACCGAAACTGCTGTCGCAAACTGTCGTTGAAAGCTGAAGGCATGTAGGTTCAGTGAGGACTTATTCGAAAAAGAGTTTGGATTGAGGAAAAAGAGAGACCGATGTTTTTACTTTCTATAGAAACCTTAAAATTGCTCTGTCTTCAAACTCTTTAATGAAGTACCCTGAATATTTATCTATTAATCTTTATTAAATCCGGCATATCATCATCTGCCTAGCCTTTCCCAGCTATATTGGGGTCGGCTTCTAGTCAAACCGGATTCAACTGAATACCACCATTTCACGTAGAGCGGCTGCCTGTCAGACCTCCACAACCCATTATCTGGGTGACACGGTTCTTGCTCATGCACCCGGGTAAAAAAAACTAGCTAAATAGGTAAATATTGGATTTATTGCTATATCTATACTAATATATAAAGCTGAAGAGTTTTTTAACTTGAACGCGCTAATCTCAGGAAGTGCTGGTCCGATTTGAAAAAATATTTCAGTGTTAGAGCTCATACACACGAGCGGCATGTTGCCAACGGCAGAGGTAACTACAGCCATCGACATTCCAACTTTGAAGATCAGCGGCAGCCGTCGTCAGCTCACATAGTATAGGAGTCAGTTACAAAATGGATTCCGAATAAGAAACACTGTTATCGCTTCTACTTCGACGACGCCAACAAAAACGATGAATAAAACACGATCATTACGGGTACACGTTTTTTTCATTTATGGATTTATTATTAAAATCGCTGACAACTTCTTCACATACCGCCATCCATGCTGTTTTTTATTGTTACTGTATTCTTTCAATTTACAATTCCATATACAAGCATTTTTTACTGCCACAATTAGCAATTCAACATCAATTTCATCACTAGAATGCATTTTACAAATTTCCGTGGCATGCGCACTCTTGAACTATTCGCAGACAACTGACAAAATGGCGGACGCGGCACACTACAACTGCAAGTGTCGCTATAGGTCGACGGCTGCCGCCGACCCGTGTCGCCGGCTGCAGTTACCTCTGCCATTTGATTGGCAACAAGCCGCTCGTGTGTATGAGCTCTTAGATAGCTCATTTATCGAAGAAGGCTATAGGCTATATATCATCACGCTAAGACCAATAGGAGCGGAGCAGACGAAGTTGCGCGGGTCAACTAGTACCAAAATATAATATTTACAAAAGTGAGATAGATGAAAATTTTTGATATTCGTTTTATAAAATTAACTAAAATATACTCATAAGGTCGATCAATATTTGTTAGTTATTTTGCAATAGTGCTGGTGAAATACAATTTATTCGAATAAATAAGATAGTAGGTAAATTAAGATGAGTAGGTACCTCAAGGTGCTTTGCCCACTACCAAAAGATATCTAGATCTGTTGGCACTTAGTCGTAGGTAGCGATGAAGCATGAAAGTATGTAATGCTGCCAGCTGCTTAATTAAGCCAATTACTGTCGAACGGTGTTGATTATGTTATACTGGATGAACCGCGCAGCTTCGTTCCGTCACATTTTTCATTAATGCTCCTGTTGGTAGTAGCGTGATGTTATATACCTAGCCTTCCTCGATATATAATCTATCCAACATTAAAATATTTTTTCTATTCGAATCAGTAGTTGAGATTAGCGCGATAAATCAAACAAACTCTTATGCTTTAAATATAATATTACGAGTATTAGTATAGATAACATGGAACAAGAAGACATGCTGCTGTAAGAATAACCAAATAAAAACAAAATGGAATATCTAATAGATATAACTATCCACGGCGATTGATCAACGAGTTACACGCTAAAACAGTTTGAAAAAGACGCAAGCTTCGAGATGTGGAGGGTCTGGTTGAGGTCCGTCCGGCATTTCGGCGTACTTGACGCAGTAGATCTTCTTGTACCCCAGTCGCTTCACCGCCTTGGCAGAGTAGACCGACGTCGCGACTAAATGTATACCAGCCGCACCGCACTTTTTTGCTATACGTCTGTAATAGAAAATCCAGTTTAGGTCAAGCAAGTTCCCTTGATAACGTATCGTGATGTTTTGCTTTTGAAGTTTGCCAGAAACTTGAAAGCTTCGAAGATTTGTTGTGTCAAAATATCGATAGAAATAACAGCGTGGAGTCAAGGGAACACTAGGTAGGTATATCGAGCACTCGATCGATCAAATCAGCCTAGAGCAATATATTGTTGGATATATGATATCACTGGAGATAGGCATCTCCTAAGCTGCACTTTAACACCCGACCCTCCGCCAACCAGTCCGCCTTAGTCACCTTTACGAGGTCGATCATCAGACCATCTAACTTGGGAGCGTCACACGGTGCTTCATGGCCATTGTTCTTTTGAGACATGACCAGTCCATTTCTGCTTGCTAACGTGACAAGACTGTGAATTAAGTATTTGAAGATCTTCAGAAAAAATTGAAAGAAAACTAAAACAACTCGCGTACTCTGTCTCTTCCACCAGTTTCTTCATAATATTTTGTCCTCTCCATTTGGGGTCTGTTGAGGCTATCTTCAGATCCACCACGGTATTACAGTTGCTTGGTACCTGTTCCCAGAGCCGACACTCGATCTCTAAGTACACCAGAAAGCGGATTATCCGCTTAAACTTAGGATTTGCGATATTTTCTATGTCTTTGATGTTGACAACATTCTGTAGAGAAAGAAGTTAACATTAGTTTGGACTTTGGGACCAGCTGTTACCATCTAATTATTGATGTAGGTAAGCTAGAATCAGTAGAACAATCAGAGAAATTTAGAGACATTGAGAGTTCCAGAGAAATTATTTAAATGTTGCTGAAGCTTGTTAAAGCCCAGCTCATCAAAACTTCGGTTTAAACGTTTATGCGCGCCATATTTATTTTTTCAATGCTCACTTTTCTGTGTATAAGTGAGTTGATGATAACTCCCACCAATTCTTCGTTATCGTCAACTGCCTTCACTGAAATTCCATCGTCTATCGCTTTGCTTATATACTCTTCCAGCTCGACACAGCGATCGTTTGGACCACTCAGCAATTTCACTGCCTTGGCCATCGGCTCGTCACGAAAGAACAATCTGACAAAGATATACTTTAATGATAGCCGCTCTGGATGGAGCGGTTGGGAGTTTTAGACTTTTACTGACCAAAACCTATCCGTGTTCCTCCTAATGGCCTTTGCGTTCCAAGGCTACAGTGACTCCAGGACCGGTGAATGACATCTCTACATTCAGATTCTCTTATCTAACGGAAATCTGTTGGATGAAAGAAGTCGAGGGGCTTTCGGGATTGGGACCGATAAGAAATACTTACTACTCAAAAATAATATATTTGGAGTCAGGAACCGCAGTCCTGGTCCCGAATGCCTCTCGACCTGAGAGAAGCACGGGATCGGTCGATGTGGTGACGCTTAGGGGGGAGGCTTATTTGCTACAGTGGGTCGTCTTTCGGTTGAACGGATGCAAGCTGATGTACATGGTAAATGACAAGACCAGGACAGTAAAAATGTGCACTTCAAGAAGTCTAGAAGGAAGTTTAATCATTCTGATTGCATTATTTACCTTTTGAGAAAATCTAGCGAAGGTTGCTTGTCATTAGATGTGAGGAGTTTGATGTGGAATGCACCTTTTGCCTTGTTCTTGATGTTTCGCTTCACCATTAGCTCCGGAACCTTTAGGGCGATCTAAGAGCAAATATGTAAACCGTGAAAACAGAACCGTGCCTCAAAAAGCCGTCGTATTGCCTTCCTATCTTCGGTCTTGGTCCAGTAGGTGGCTACGTTAATTGCAGCGTCGGTAGCATTAATTAAATCCCAAAAAGTACAGGTGCATGGGCACTCCAACGTGTGGCTCATGTCTTGAACAGGGGCATCGCACTCACATTGAGTCTCCGACGGGTCTATGAATCCAATTTTGCCAGGTTGTATTTGCAGCGGCCTACCAGGTGCGCAAACACAACCTGGGGTAGTTAAAGATCAGAGAGTGCAGAGTGCTCGTAGTAATAACATGCTTGTGTAGGAACTAACGCTGAGAATGGCTACCTTGGCTGAAAGTCCTTCGGGAGGATTATTTTTACCAGGTCTAAAGAAGCTCAGCTCACATCATAAATTTTCAACAACCGAATTCTTCTGGTCGTTTCCTCATTTACAATTGGAAATATACGTAGAATCAGAGTAAGCATCTAAAATTATTACCAAAAAAAATTATAATATTCATATACCTATCAAAATAATGTCAAAGAGTGCCAAAATAAGGCCACAGAGAACCATTTGAATGGGTGAAGGTATTGTACGGCTCAATCCAAGAGGTTTTAATAGATACATATTTAGGTATAATTATATTAAACCCTCTAGGTAGGTGCACCAGATACCTTGAAGTTCAGTGTGTACGCGGTCATAAAACAAAAACGCCAAACAACACACAAAATAAATACGACAGACAGTTATTGTGCACTGTTGATGTGCTCGTAAAAGTTCTTATGACACTAAATGTTATACGTAAGTACTAATAAACATTGTTGTTCATTTGCTGCATTTGTTGTTCGTTAGGGTTCCGTAATCGGTACCCCAAGGATAATCAGGGAAACCCTATCACTAAGGCTCCGCTTGCGTTCGTCCGTTTCCCTCATCATCTCTTTTTCTAACTACTAAATTGGGGTCGGCTTCCAGTCAAACCGGATTTAGCTGAATACCAGTATTTTACGCGAAGCGGCTGCCTACCTGACCTCCACACCCATTAACTGGTTAACACTGTACGTCCGTTTCTCTATATTACAAATAATTTCTACCGGCTCGACTCCATCTCGAATAATCATATTAACAGTTTTAAAGACAATAAGCTCGCCATGAGAAATGTGGTCTGTGTGGCGAAAACCCACGCGGCACGCGGTGCATTTCAGCTGCTTGGATTTATTTGTTTGACAACTTGGATCTACGTTTCCACTGTAGTACACACTACACACGCCTCCGTGGCACAAGGTGTATTTCAAAACTGTGCTGCGATATAGTCGTGTGTTAATTCGTGTATAGTGTGTATCGCATGCACAGCGTGCATGGCGTTGACAGCGTTGAGCTATGTAAGCGGAATATTCGAGCAAGCCACGCATGTAATAATGACGTCAATTGAAGCGTAGCGTGTCCGTGGGTTGTAGTGGGCATAATCACATTCATTTTCTTGCAAAGCGAAGCTTAACACAGATGCGTAGCGTCTCCGTGCGCCGCGGTGGTTCTACGCCTTAATACGGGCGACATAATATTGTTGTTACTTATCTTCCACTTGTATCAATATCATAGCACAGGATAAGCACCAGTGCCGGATTAACCACTAAGTAAGAGTAGCAAATGCTACGGGCCCCGCGCATTGGACTTACACAAACATGTCGCTGAAAACCATGGTTCTATCTCACACACGAAGCCTCCTAACTCTTAATATACTCCGACAGCCGCTTCCTACGAAAGAAGTCACTAATTTATATACATAGTTAAAGAGTTTGTTTTTTATATAGCCCATTTATCGAGGAAGGCTATATAACATTACGCTTCAGCCGATAGGATCGGAGCATTAATGAAAAATGTGACACAGTCTTTCATAAAAGAATTCAGAATGGGACTTCCTGGAAGCCGGAAGAAGGAAACCTGGGTGTTGTGGCGCATCTTTGGTTGAGGCCTACTAACTACCTATTTCTAGGCGCTGTTTTCAATAGGATACATAATTAAAGCAGTAGTCAAAGACATACCGAAGACTTGGCCATTTCATGATGTGTCCGAGGTTAGCTTAGGTTTGAAGTGGTACGGGGGATTATGGAAGGCGTACTAGCTCTCACAATCCTCGGTCAAGTGTGAGAAGGAACACCAGGGTGGTTTTTAGTCAGTAAGAGTCTGACAGACCCTTTCGCCCGGCCCAAGCGAGGGACAACCATGAGGATTTTACACCCCGAAAACAGAAAAAAAAAATGAAGTAGAATCACTATCATTATGTGAAATGGCAGACCACTTCAAGAAATGGCTTATTCAACTAATGGCTACGGCGTATGTACTTATAGATAGGTACATGATTACTGGCTAGGGGTTGGCCAATGACTACCAAGAGTGGTGTTTGCGAATGAGTACCCTCGGTCAGCGGCGGATCCAGGATTGTTGTTGGGTTTTTAACCGACTTCTTCAAAAAGGAGGACGTTCTATGTTCGACTGTATTTTTTTATTTTTATTTATGTTCACCGATTTCTCAGCCAAGTGTGGACCGATTTCAAACATTCTATTTTTATTCGAAAGCCTGTAGTACTCTTGAGGTGGTCCCATTGTCACAAAGTCAGAATCTAATGATGGGATCCCAAGAAAATCGAGGGAATCCCTAAAATTTTAAAAGCACATACCTACAAGTTTTTTCATAAACTTTCTAACGCAATTCAGATATTTGTGCCTGGTAATCATCATCTCATATTGCTGAGCTGATGATGTAAGGTATAAGTCAGGATCTGATGATGGGATCCCATGAAAATGATTGGTCCCATCATTTTTTTTTACAAAAAAATACAACCGACTTCCTAAAACAAAACACTACAAAGTATAAAATAACTTTAATTTCGGAAGTCGGTGTCAAAAAATCCGGCCAAGTGCGAGTCGGACTCGTACACGAAGGGTTCCAGACCATAAACCTTAATTTTTATTATTTGTTGTTATAGCGGCAAAAGAAATACACAATCTGAAAATTTCAAGGGTCTACCTGTTACGGTTCTTGAGATACAGCCCGCTGACAGACAAACGGATGGACGGACGGACAGCGGAGGCTTAGTAATAGGTGTCCGTTGGTTACCCTTTGGGTACGGAACACTAAAAACGAAATAACCCCGAAATTAAAGTTATTTTATACTTCGTAAAGTTTTGTTTTTGGAAACCGGTTGTATTTTTAGCTTAAGGCATTACAAGCCACCTTGGATTACTTTTCGTAAAATCCTCAAAAACTTCGTCAGAATGTAGACTACCAAAGTTATCTCGGTTTATTTGGGTGGGGGGAGGGGTGCTTGAGCCCATAGCCATAGCAGCATTGGATCCACCAATACTCTTGGTTATCCACTTACTACTTACCTATTTCACGCGCACTTGTAGCGTGGCTCAAAAGCAGGGGGGGCTACTCAGCCGTGCCAGTTAGAGGGATATAGCTGCTATATTTAGTATCGAGGAGCTCGTGGCTAGATAACAATAGCCGCACGAGTCAATCTTCAAGGTTAAGCAACGCTTGCCAAGGTTGGTCTGTGGATGGGTGACGATCTTAACATACCGAGTTTCCTCCGTGCCTCGTTGGTCCCGGCTGTAATTTGTAAATCTTTGGCAGTCGTTACGGATAAGTAAGTATCTAAGTTTTTTATTTGCAAAAAATGTGGTAAAGAGATGTTAGGTACATTATTATGTTTAGTTCTGGTGCAAGACATATTCCGCCATTCTATGATGGCATGCAAATATTTATAAATAGCATTATGCTTATCATTAAACAAATTTCGAAATAATATAAACATACATTATCAAAACAAATAAATAATAGTAGTACTTAATTTTATGAAAATTTAAAGGCAAAACATATAATAAAAGAAATATTTATAGGCAGGTACATAACATTGTAAACGTCATAGTCAGAAGCCAGTTAATCTGAATCCAGACTTGTCATAAAGTACCGTGTTGCCCAGTTAATGGGTTGTGGAGGTCTGGTAGGCAGCCGCTCCGCGTAAAATACTGATATTCAGCTAAATCCGGTTTGACTGGAAGCCGACACCAGTATAGTTGGGAAAAGGCTAGGCAGATGATGAGCTGCTATATTTATAATCATCTCTGGATGCGGGTACCTGTCACTAGAAAACTAAGAGGAAACAAAAGTAAAACACCTCATTTAATTTCACATTAACGTTTATTGAGATAAAATTATATATTTACAGAATAAATCAAATTACTTAAAATTTTATTTGACCATACATTTTATTTTGACTGTCTTGAGCAGATCTGTGGTAGAAGAGATTCCTTATTTTTTGTGAAATCGCTTGCGCAGCAAGAATAAATCTATAAGAACCTTTGCTTCGATATTTAAAATTCAACAGATGGTGGTTATATTTTTTTTTAAATCTAAATGAGACGTCACGAATTTTAAAAATTTACTCTCACAAAATATACCTACAGCGTCATAAATCTATACATTAAACTACATGCCTCTACACTACATAAGACTATTTAAATTCCGGTATCTCCACTGGTAAAAGGTTTTATGGTGTTACCAACTTATGGAAAATGCCTGTAGTAGGCGCCTTTCCAATTTCACGTGGTAACCCGGGCTCAGGTCACTCAAGTCTACATAATCCGACATCATATATAAAAATATTCATCAGTATTTGAATCATAAGCTAGATTACATTAAATAATACTACAGTTTTAAGGAACTACAAATATTATAGAAAATCTGAAACAAGTTAGAAGAAAAGCCTGAACGTTTTACAATTACGTTTGTCAATGTTATCATTATGTGAGTTGCTATTATAATTATACAAGGCACCGCTAAACTAAATCTATTTATAAAGTTATGGAATGGAGAAAACTGCGATGCCTGTACAAATATTTGATAAGCAGAGAATAAGTTTTAAAGACAAATAATCATGGTCAACATTCTAATTTGTCATTTTACTAATAGCAATCACTGCCCGCAACAAGAATTACACAGTACGGTCATGATTAAGACTGAAAAGTGCTTAAATTAAATAGTAAATTCGCAAGTAAACAGAAGAGAACAATACTCCGTCAGTTATCCATAAAGCTTTGGATACACTGAGGTGAAACTCGCGCGGGACGTGAGACACATCATAAAACTTGTAAGCTGAATGACGCGTTGTAAGCCCCCGCGGGATTCGTCCCAGTCTGAGTCTGGCTTAATTGCATCTCCGTTAATTAGCCTTTCAGTAGCCAGGTAAAATTATTTATAGATAATAATATCATAATACAGTTTAAAACTCCTTACTTTTGCTACACTACTACAGTAATTGTTGAAATCCTAGACTTGACTAAAATCTAAGAGTGACGTGCGTAGAACAGCTTTTAGTTATCAAATGTGGATTGGTTGCTGGTCATCTAACCTTGCAGATTCTGAAAAAAAAAGACAATAAACCATTATTAAAATCATAACCCTCCTTATACTTCGCCGTAGTCGGGTAAAAGACTGCTAAAGAAAAACAACAAGTGAGAGTGCATCAAACAAATTGATTAATTTTTCAGTACCTACTATGGTCGACATTATTAGGTATTGTTGTTTGTATTTAATGTTTTTTTTTAATGTAGTACAGTAGTACCTATCTAATATCAAAATAAAAACCACTTTGTGATTTAAATTTTGTGATACGAATAATCATAAACCGCGTGAATTTAAATTTTCCATTGTTTCTAATAGGTAATTTAATTATGACTTAGATCTTACCTTAAAACTTCTTGAGATAAACGGAAGCCTCAAAATGTGGTGGTTTCGGCTGTGGTCCTTCCAGGATATCAGCGTACAAATCTGAGTAGACCTTGTTGTAGCCGAGCCGCTCAGCAGCCCGGGCGGAGAACGCTGAAGTCGCATCCATGCGAATGGCGCACGCGCCGTGAGATTTCGCGATGCGTCTGAAACAATGAAAACTCACTCTATAAATGGCTGTCCTTCATAGTATTGCTAGGTTCAAGATCTTCTTGAATGTGAGCCCTGCTGAAACTCGAAATAATTAAAGAAATTTTATCAAAAATTAAAGAAAGTTACAACACAAGCTATCGGTGATGTTCATAGAGTAGGTAGAGCGAGCAAAGACAACCCAGAAAATAGTCTATATTACAGAATCCATACTTTAACAGATGTATGCCAATATATTAATAACTAATTCCTGCTGGCGGCTCCACCTTCGTAAAAGTTAGATATTGTCCCGAAGAAACGTCTATTAAAAAAAATCCAGGGGTATGAAAGTCCTATCTATTCGACACCAAACTTCATCAAATTCGGTTTTGTGCGTGAAAACAAAGACAGACGGACTTATTTCCGCATTTATAATTTTAAAATATGGAAGTGTGATGTATATACTATATTTCTTTTTTTTTTTAATATTCTATTTTAAATTTTATTTATTAGCTGTACACCTACCACAGTGTTTCTTTTTAACCCAAAGGTTGACTGGTAGAGAATGCCTTGTTGCATTAAGTACGCCTATGTACCACTATTGTACATGAAGTTTAAATAAATAAATAAATAAAAAATATGGAAGTATGAATTTTCACTTGTATATTTAGACAATACTAGCACTTTACCCGCGACATCGCCCGCGCTGCAATTTTTAAGGTTTCCTATTTTTTTTTCTAAACAAATTATATACTAAAACGTTCCACTCTATCCATTGGTGAAAGCAGCATAAAAATCGGTGCAGGAATTTTTGAGTTTATCGCGGCTGTTTACTGTGACTGAGTTTGTGAAACGAAACAAGCATATTTGTTATTAATTCAGTTTATAACACCAACAAACAAGATATAAAAGGACATAGCTAACGTTGTAATATACTTTGCCAATGTGACAAAGTTAATAGCCGCGTGTCTTCCTGCTCGCAGACAAAATATTTTTTAATCACTTAACAGTCGAGGAAGCAATCTTACACATAATTATATCTAAGTATGTAGGAGCTACTAGCCATTCGATCTTTACCTACAACGAATTCATAAACATCCCTGCTTTTGTCGTTGCTGATTTTCAAGAAAGATTTAATAAGCCAATAAAATTGAGTCATATATTGTCGTTGTGAGCAATACTCATGGGCTCTCTCTTTTAGCTGAAATATTATCAGAAACCTCTGCTCCAGGGCAGAGGAGTTAGATATTAATATAAATATATGGTTATTAATTTCAGTCTTTATAATAAAGTGTTTTTTTTTAATAAGTACAGCAATTAGTGCTATAAACATTGAGCAAATTGCTAATAAATTGTAGATTAATTACTTCGCGATTAGTTAAGCCATACTTCGCATTTATTTCAATTGGTGGCCGATTCTATTCGGTCTAGTTTTTTCATTGCATTTTTTTTCTTTATTTATTTAGGGAAATTTATAATCACTATGCATATGTCAGTCTATTCGGCTGAGCCATGATTTAATGAAGGTGACGTGAAGTCTGTTCAACCACAAGACTCTAAATAAATCATTTCTCTCCTTCGGGTCATTCAAGATATTCTGATAAGTACGAAAGTCTTGAATTAGTTTATTTTAGAGTTAAAGAAGATTACAGTGTATCAACGTCACCAATTAACTAGTCTCGTGACTAGAGCGTCCTTGCGATGCTGTAACAATTGCAATACACACGCGTAGACAATGCTACTGTTTATACTATTGATCTATAAGTACGCATGGCAGGCATTTAAGTATCCACATCGTAAGTCATCAATTCATCATCTAGCCTAGGAAAAATTTGTTTTTTTCTTAAAAACTTCTACACAATGTCAATGTCACATTTATTTTAAGCTGTCAAATGCCTAAGTGACGTCCCGACATCGACATATTGTACCGCGCGGGATTCGCCGCAATGAGAGCACTGCTTTATTGGATATTGTTTGGGTTACTTGGGAATAGGCGTTTAGTCGACATTTGACAGATTCTACTTTTGACATCATAGTCTACTATTGACAGATTCTACATATGACAGATTCTATATATGACAGATTCTACGTATGACAGATTCTACATATGACAGATTCTACATATGACAGATTCTACGTATGACAGATTCTGTATTTGACAGATTTTGAAAAAGTGCTAAATCTCAAATTGTATTCGAACACCAAATGTAGTAAATGATCACCAAATCTTAGCGAGCAAATTAATGCGCTATTTTTGCCTAAATAAACTACTGTGATTGCCATAAAATGTAGGCTTGGGGTTACAAACTGGATAAAATAGGTTAGGTTAGGTTAGAATTGTGACCAACCGCGCGCGAACCGAGCGAGCGAAGCGAGCGGTGCCGCGGCAGCGGCCGGCGAGCTTTCTCGAATATTTTTTTGGAAAAAGTTATTTATTTCACTCTTTTTTAACTCCAAACACCAAACAATAGCTGCCAATAAAAATGAAAGAAAGCTTTTATATTAAATAGCACTTTTTCAAAATCTGTCAAATACAGAATCTGTCATACGTAGAATCTGTCATATGTAGAATCTGTCATATGTAGAATCTGTCATACGTAGAATCTGTCATATATAGAATCTGTCATATGTAGAATCTGTCAATAGTAGACTATGATGTCAAAAGTAGAATCTGTCAAATGTCGACTAAACGGAATAGGGTATTTTACTAAAAAAATCTAATTAGTCCGTCTGATAGATTTTCAAAAGATATTCGACACGTATTTTTTCTTTTTTCACGTAAACAAATGATAAAGAGGATACAGCGAGTTGAAGACACGCGTGACGTCATCTGGCTTGGTAAATTTGGTACATTTTTCAAAAAAGAAGAAATACGTGCCGAATATTTTTTGAAAATCTATCAGACGGACTAATTAGATTTTTTAGTAAAATACCCCATTACATTACCTACACGTGGTGGGATATTTTCTTTTAAAACACACTCAAAATATTTTCCAAAAATTAAGAGTCTGATGTCTGTACTGTGAACGAATTACCAACAATTTTAGAAGACTTGCTTACATTTGGAGACCCTTAACCTACTAGTTTTGTAAGATCTACCATATCGCATAAAAGAAAAATCAGAAGGACCAAAAAATAAATAAAAGAACACCTTATTTTCTTGACCAATTAATCAAATTAATGAATTATTTAAATGATTAGTTGGTAATCGTGCAATTCCTGTTCTATGACCTCAAGTTAATACTTACATAGAAATTGTGCCAGTAGGTAGGTGAGCAAATTAATAAAATGCAAATGTAAGAAGTAAATAGCTTTATTGGGGTCTAAGCCATTATGTAAAACTAATAATATTATGACTTAATCAGTGTATAAGCTAAGTTTGTAACACTATGATTAAGTTTGTGCCTCCGGGTCTATTATACCGGGTAATTTTAGGTCTCCGGGCAACAATAGTACATGAATTTGACACCAGAGGGCCTAGCACAAATATTTTTTAAAGTATTGTAACGTAACGTAAAATTTTACCATGGCTACAATACTCATTTTGCAGATAATATTTATTTGAATTAGATACTATGTATATTCATATTTTTGCATGATATAAATTGTGTATGTCCCATAAAATCAAACCAAAATACAATGGGGTTGTAGTTTTTCACATAGAAAATTCATTTACGTTAATGTATATACGTCAATATATTCGTATATTCGTGCTAGGCCTTCAGTTGATCTCAAATAAACGAAATCCAAAATGGACAAACTAAAATATTTCCTGCTGGAGGTAATCCTCCCCGAAGTTTTAACTATTTACCTACATCTATCGCTCTAACGGCGGCGCTAGCAACAACTAGAGGTGATTACTACGACTGGTCATCGGTTTACCACGTGGGAATTAATTTATTACGATTAAATTGCATTAATCAGTATTTAATATTTCGACATTGATAAATCATGGTTGAATGCCGAGTCAATTGCTAGTTCATTAGAAAACCCGAGACCGCAATGAGGAACACTACTTTTCACCTTCGTATTAGTAAACTAAAACACTTCCTATACTCATAAACATTCTAGCTGTAAACTATAAAGTGTAAAAACTTAAGTAGATATCTATAAATTAGAAGTAAATTTCTGATCGAATAGCAGCAAACACGAGGGAAATTAGTGAAAACGTTAGACAAAATCGACTAATAATGTTTAAATGTATACGTAAGTGTATTTTTTAGTGTACTGTGGTCTGATAGGGCCTCTTATCTGAATATATAAAGGTATACAAAATTTGCTGAGATAGGAGACTTTTTGGCTCCGCACTTTATTGTGTTTTTCGTTTCTTATCACTTAATTTTACTTTGTGATTTGTCTTGTGTGTGTCGTAAATAATTATTAAAGTGAAAACTTCTTTAGCGCGGCGTTGTGCACTTTTTCTGTGATGGCTAAAAAATGTTAAACTCACGTCAGGACACGTGACCTGTTCGAAAATTCGAAGCACGTATTCAAGTTTTCACTTCTGCCGGCACTCCCGGAGTGCAACCCGTTGTTTTTTTATCTTTCTTGTTTCTAGATGTTCTCTTCTTCAGATCCTGGCTGTAATTTGTAGGTCTTCACGGGTAGTCAACGACGAAGATATTTGACAGCAGTTGTGCCACGAGTATCGTGTAACCCAGTTAATGGTTTGTGGACATCAGATATGCATTTTGTTAGACTGGAAGTAGAACTCAACTTATTTAGTAAAAGGCTAGGCAAATTGTAAAGAATTTTACATTTTTCTTTCTGGTTGTTAGATATCCGACGGTCTTTAGTCATGGTACCTAAATCATCATCATCATCATATCAACCGAAAGACGTCCACTGCTGGACATAGACCTCCCCCAAGATGGGGGGGGGTGGTTGCCATTCGGGAGAAGGCACGGCTCCTTGTCGTTTCGGGTGGCGCAGGTCCTCTCGGGGCATGGCTGCTTCGGGAAGTTCCTGTGTCGCATAGGCAGGGAGCCGGACGCTCGGTGTCACCACTGCGTCGACTGTCGGGAGGATACGGCGTGGCATACGCTGGCAGAGTGTGCCGCTTGGGAGGAGCCGCGCCGTGCCCTCATATCTGTGGTAGGCAGTGATATCTCGCTACCGACCGTAGTACGTGCTATGGTCGACGGCGAGGAGTCCTGGGACGCGGTGGTTTCCTTCTGCGAAATAGTCATCACGCAGAAGGAGGCTGCGGAAAGGGAGAGGGAGATTTCGACCTCTCTCCCGGCCCGCATCAGGTGCACCGGGCGTCGGAGGAGGCCATACGCTGCCCTCTTCCAGCCCCCCTAACTGGGTCCAGGGGCGGCGGTCCTGGGGATGGCCGTCGCCCCCCATTCATATGGTCCCGAGGTGGCGGCGCGTAGTGTTCCCGTGCGCCCCTCTTTGACGTCACAGGGGGAGTCAAACACCTCACTCCCCCTGCTGACCCGACGTGGCCCGATAAGGCGGGACCAGTCGCGAAAAGCCAATTAAGTTCTCGCGATCCCCGGCGTTGGTGAGAGATGGAACACCGGGGTGGTTTTAGTCAGTAAGAGTCTGACAGACCCCTCCGCCCGCCCCACGGTGGAGGACATCCATGAGGATTTCCACAAGTTAAAAAAAAAAAAAAAAAAAAAAAAGGTTGGTTGCCATATTCGCCACGCTTGGCAGGCGGGTTGGCGATCGCAGTGCATGGTTTTACAGAGTGGTCTCCCTTAGTCGCCTTTTACGACACCCACGGGAAGTGATGGGATAATATTATTCTTTTTCGGCACCATACGGCTACGGCTGACACCACACGGCAATATGGTACCTATAGAATGATTTTAATTACCCATATACCTAATGGGTAAACTATTTTACAGCATGTTTCAGTGACAAATCATTAATAAAGTATACGACATACCTACAGAGCTCACGTTGAAAAATCTGTACTTGATAATTTTATAAAGCTGTAGAGTTTGTTTGTTTAGTTGAACTCGCTAATCACAGGAACTATTTCGGTTCGAATTGAAAAATTCTTTTAGTGTTGGATAGCCAATTTATTGAGGAAGGCAAAGGAAGACGAAGGAAGGATAGGCTATATAACATCACGCAACAAGCAATAGGAGCGGAGCATTCATGAAAAATGTGACGCAGACGAAGTTGCGTGGGTCAGCTAGTCTAATATAAGTATTTGCATGACTTTTGTTTAGACACGTTTATGCAAATGTAGTTAAGTATACACATTTTATGACCCACGTTTCGAACTACATATTAATGAAGATTTGCATCGGTAAATAGTATATTATCTGTTACAAGTATCCATGGACATGCGCGATATAAAGTATGATGATTTATCCTTTCATGCTCAAGTTGGTGATGCCGGAAGAAATTAGATTTTAAATACATTTCTATTACGGGCAATTAAAATTAATAGGTCATTACAAAAATATGTTTCACAGCTGTGTAGTGTTGTAGTGAACTATAATTTCAAAATAAATGGTTGGCTCGTTAATTATTCTTATTGACATTGCAATAAAATTGCATGCTTTACCATATCTAAATTTATGACGTGTTTTTTTTGTAAAATGTTTTTATATTTTGAACAGCTATAAGGAATTTTGGCCTAGTGAGTTCTATTTGAGCGTAGTAGGTATACATAGGTTTTGGAATTGGAGAAATAAAAAAAGAACTTCAGTTTCTATCTCAACATATTCCATAAAGGCAGTAGCGTAGCTAGCATGGGTGACACCCGGGGCGGATAATGTGGTGTCACCGCACAAATGAACACACGCAAATAATTATGAGTTGCGCCTTTGGCCTTTCGTTCTTGTGACGGTAATCGCATGCCATTTTTTGGAAGGAGGGAGAAGGTGTGGATTGTTGACAACCCACCTCGGATACTAACTTTATGGACTGATCCTCATTAATTGAGAGAGAGCAGAACACAAGAGCGAGCGAAGCAATCTCAAACATCCCACATCGCATAGGGTTTGTTTTCTTTTGATCAGTCATACTTAAAAAGAAGTTATGTACTTTATGGATTGATACAAGAAAGCTCACCCCTAAATGCAGAAAACCTGAAGAACTAAATAATTTTTTTCACCACATCTCGGGAGGGTTTTATTGTATTTTGATCTTTCAAACTGAAATTGAAGTTTTTTGTTGCTTTATACAGAAAAGCTCAGGAAGTCAGAGAGGGCAAAATGCAAGAGCATGCCGACAGGTTTAATTGCGTCAAACGTTGAGGGGTGCCACCCGATAGTGACAAAAACAAGTCAACGAACCGCGCGCCAGTCGCTACGCTACTGCATAAAGGGATCTTTCTTTACTTGTCAATGAAGCCGCAAGGGCAGAAACACCGGAAAATTGTGGCCACAGGACTTTTATCATTTTATTTCTTCGAACATTACTGCGTCAAGACGATTTCAATTACGCAATACCACTTATTTGCAAAAATTACGCAATTAAAGTACCGTCCTATTATGTAACGTCTTTATACACGCGTACAATAACAGTCCCATTACATATGATGCCGCTGTGACAGATAGATTCTTTGTATACGTAATTATGATGTTATTATCTTTGTGTGTGGCGCATTTTTCGTTATGACAAGCTGCTTTAATATACTACACTACCGCTCTCGGCTCAGCCTGCGTAAATGACGAAAATTACCTCTAGGAAACACACTCCCGGGATAAGTAAGTCCCCTATGTGTTATTTCAGACTATAGTCTACCTCTGTGCCAAATTTTATCAAGATCCTTTCAGTCGTTTCGACGAGATTGAGTAACGAACATCCATCAATCCAAACATCCAAAGTTTATAATAATATTAATCTATACTTAATATATAAAGCTGTGGAGTTTGTTTCTTTGTTTGTTTGTTTGAAAGCGTTAATCTCAGGAACTACTGGTTCGATTTGAAAAATTATTTCAGTGTTAGATAGCCCATTTATTGAAAGGCTATATATCATCACGCTAAGACCAAAAGGAGCGGAGCAGACGAAGTTGCGCGGGTCAACTAGTACTTATTATATATCTTCCCCTAAGTAGGTTTTCCGTGCTACCGTTACCATAAATTATTTTTGAGTTAGTTCAAAATCTTCCAAACCAGGAAGACAAAGATTTTCACTCATTTGGCATTCCTACAGAATTTATACCAATAAAGAAGGTACTGAGTACCTATTATGACATCTTAAAACCATCATGAAAATGGTGTGGGAGGGAGACGGAGTTATACAAGACGCATAACACTATCCCTTTTTCACAGCTTAATCATGACGGCATTAGCACGTCATAATAGGACACCCCAAACGTCAGCGATGCCTGAACCCATATAAAATCGGCATTTGTTCTATTTCTAGTTTCTACCTCGTATTATTTACAACTATGATTGCATACTCGTCGATTGTGATTGACCAATTTATACAATTATAATAATTACTGCGAATTACTGCAAACGTCCTTGGCGGCTTTTATTTCTGGGTTCAAATTGTTCAGAATGCAATTTATTATATCATCGTTTACATAACAAGTTTATGATAAAAGTTATAAAACAGGGGTCATTATCACGGCTTGTTCTTTGTCTTAAAATATGTCAGTAGTTTGAGTTTAGGTTTTTTTCATCTAAGTACATAATTATGTTTTATCTTAGTGAACAATCAAGTAGGTTGTACGCGTATAGCCCGTTTTTCCCGTTCCCGTGGGAATAGGGAATGTGCATGCGATTTTTTATTTTCAAAATGACATACTTATTAGCTCTAGTAAACAATCATGAAATTATTTTTGAAATACCTTCATCAGCGATGAAGTTATAAAGCTTCAAAGATTACAATAAAGAAAGAGAAGTCCGATGTAAACTTTGACGTCATCGTCTATGACGCCTATACAGCTGCCATAGAAAACAGCGTTTTCGCGAGAGGGACAGATATATTTGTTTAAAATAATTGTATCTCCTTTGTTTTTCGACTAATTTTGATTCTTTTTTCACTGTTAGTATTATATTTATGTATATTTTTAGAAAAACTATACATATGATAAAAATCTTTTTCATGCATATTCCCCATTGTGGAAAATCCTTTTAGTTGTCCCTACAATCCGCTACCCACATGCCAAATTTCGGCTCATTACGACCAGTAGTTTCGGCTGAGCGTTGTCTGTTAGTCACGCACTCAACCACTCAATCAGTGAGCAACAGAAGAACTTTATATAGGGTTAATTGTAAAACACCAATACATTTTCAAAATTGTTTATAATCATGTGTACTTTCACTACCTAAGAGGTTGTTAGTGTTTTACAAATATCCCTGTATATATTGATGATCAGATTCTATCACACATGCATCATGTTTGTACGTATTCCTAGGACGCGCAGACAGTTAGGCAGAAGTGTACCTATAGTATACATACATTTTGTCAGGTGGGTATGTTTAAGCACTATGTACTAGAGGAGCTCGTGGCTAAAGAATAACAGCCGCACAGATCGATCTTCAAGGTTAAGCAACGCTTGCCAAGGTTGGTCTGTGGATGGGTGACCATCTTTACATACCGAGTTTCCTCCGTGCCTCGGAGCTTACGTTAAGCTGTTGGCTGTCATTTGTAGAACTTTGGCAGTCGTTACGGATTGTCAGAAGCCAGTAAATCTGACTCCAATACCGTGTTACCCATTTAATAGGTTGTGGATGTCTGTTAGGCAGCCGCTTCACGTAAACCACTGGTATTCAGCTGAATCCGGTTTGACTGGAAGCCGACTCCAATATAGTAGGGAAAAGGCTAGGCAGATGATGACTAGGGGAGACCGTATTGCCATCAACCAGGTACAAATCCAGGCTCGAGGCTGCTACTGAGAATTTCCTGATGGAAAAATCCAATAAAACTTTTCCTAGCCCAGAAATTGGACCTAGGACCTCTTGCTCCACGGTCACTAAATCAACGAGACAGTCCTACTACAGACCTTTACAAATTTCGATTATTAAAACTAAAAAAGGCGCTCATACTTCTGTACTAAAATAAAACACCTTACTTTTTATAGACTACATAAACTACTCAATAATTTGATCCTTAACTACTTAATAAATCTAAATATAGTGCGAGTTCCGGTTCACAATCAATCAATCAATCAATGATTTTTTTTTGTTAGGTAGAAGAAAAACAACAGTTTCATTACTCATGGATACCACAAAAACTCGTGTAACCGAACAATTTTTATTGTGTCAGTAGGATACACGTTCCCTTTTTAAATAAGTATGTGTTCCAAATAAATAACAACAAATAGAGGTGTATGGAAAAATGTAGCTGATTACCAGAATTTTCATGGAGCAACTGCCTATCTGATTTCTAAAACCGAGGTCTGAAGAAGCCAGAAAATCTGACACCAGTCTTGCCAAGAAGCCAAGCAGCAGTAACAAGGCAATATTACCAAGCAAGGCAAGGTAATGTGCAGTATTGTGTAGGTCTGTTAGGCAGCTGCTTCACGTACAATACTGGTATTCAGCTGCATCCGGTTTGACTGGAAGCCGACCCCAATATAGTTAGGAAAAGTCTAGACCAGATAATTCTTCTTCTCGTGTGGGCAGTATGGTCTAATGGCCCCACACCTCCTAGTGTCAGAGTTCCTAAACCGCCTTAAGGTGAATGTTACGGGTTGCTCATTGCCATTTTCCCGCGAGATGGCGCTGAAGTCAACATTTTCAGTTTTATTTTGTTTCGAGTGTAATTGGAACAATATTAAGTCGCAGAAATAATGGTGCGACAATCAGATATTCCACTTTATCGAAATTAGTCAAAATACGGCATAAAAACCCTTCTGATTCGCCATACTTCACGAAAATAATATCTAACTCGCTTATAGTACTGTTTACACACACATAGACATGATTGAAAGTATGATTTGAAGTATGGCGAATCAGAAGGGTTTTTATGCCGTATTTTGACTAATTTCGATAAAGTGGAATATCTGATTGTCGCACCATTATTTCTGCGACTTAATATTGTTCCAATTACACTCGAAACAAAATAAAACTGAAAATGTTAACTTCAGCGCCATCTCGCAGGAAAATGGCAATGAGCAACCCGTAACATTCACCTTAAGGGCCTTAGACGACCGTTATAAGGCAGCCGGTACAACCGTCTCAGACAATCAGGTGAATCAAGCTTGCAATCGTACCCAAGGCAAACGCCTTCTCGACCACGGGGGCAGATGATGAATATTTAGCTATAATGGTCATGGTGAAAATCAGATTATGGAATTATTTTGAGTCGATTTAGAATTCAGATGATGTAGATAAAGGTAGGATGGTTTTGTATATTCATAATGTATATAGTTATTTTTATTAGTTAACGATAAATAAAACAGTTTATAGACTAGATAATGTAGATAAAGTAGTAGTGTTAATCGATTTTTGTCACTGACTTTACAACCTTGGATACTTCAATATAAACAAAATGGTATAAACATTTTTGACAAGAAGACCTTGGTTTAGTCATGAGTCGCGACCTTTAACTAGTTCTTCTAGATGTTAAGTCAGATAACTAAACAAACTAAACGTATTTTTTGCTGAGCACGCTCAACTAAACAAGATAGTCTAGAACAAATTGTGTAGTTTATTACTATAATAACGTTACTGAGATAATCACAGTTCGGGACTATTTTTGGTTTAATAGACAGGTCTAGAATAAATTGTTGCTAGGCTATGATGCACGATGCGGAAGTGTCTAGTCGGATTTTGGTTTTGCTTTTGTTTAAAATGAATTCAACTGCTATTTTTTACCGGCTTACTGATAGGCTATAATATTGATGGAATTATTTGCAACGATTATTCCCGAAGGTAAGGAAGCTCTTAGTCATGCAGAAACTTTCGAGTGTGGACAAAAATTGAAAGTAAATTCATTGTTACTGACTTGTCTGCTTACATTGGCTGATCCAGGGGGAGGGGGCTAAGGTGCTCAAGCCCTCTTCATAAGACCGAGATATCTTCGGTAGTCCACAACTTAGGTTGTAGATAACCGAAGTCATTGAGGTATTTAAGAAAAGTAATCCATGGAAGCTTGTTATACGTTGAGCAAAATAAAATATGTTGTGCTTTTTGATGTTTACTTTGCCAAAACCTACTCTCAGTGGGGTCAACCCCACCAAAAGCTACAATCCTTGATATGCTTCTGGCTGCTTATGGTAGAGAATGTCTTTTTGCATCAAGTGTTTAAATAAATAGAGGTTTCCACAGACAGACAATTGTGAAGACCTAAGGCGAAAATGCATTAATTTAGAACAACTTTTAAAAGATCTTTGGCATCCTGCATAGGCGTGCAACGACGTGACAATGCGTCACGTCGTTGCACCTCTATGCAACTTTTTAAATTCACATAACTTTTTAAAAACAATTAATTATAAATTGACCTCCCAATAACAAATTACGATTGTCGGTCAAGGTTAACTTGAAGTTATATTAATAGTTACGTCAAAAAACTAGTTTGTATGAAAAATAGAATCAGAATGCTATACGATACTATCAAGATAAAAAGCTTTTAAACATAAATGTAGTAGGGTATCATTAATCATTGTTGTAGATTCTTTACAAATCATACCTAATGGTCAATTAATAAGAATAAGCCTTAGTATAGATTTTAACCAATAAATATTTATAACGTCTTATAAATCGATGAACGCCGGTTGCACGCACGAAAATTGTCACGTTCCGAAAGCGAGAGCGCGGAATAAGCGATAGAGGCACGATAGGTCTTAGAGTTCGGTTCGTTGTTTGGTAAGAATTCAATTGTTTTCTTATGACGTTATCACGTAAAATTATCGTCCATAAACCGTCTTCACAGACAACCAATTTTTTATATTGATTTAATTCGGCCTTTTCAGCCAACGAAATGTACGTCAATCGCAACATAATCGATAAATTGATAATCGTTTATGTTGCGATTTTAAAAGGCTTGTGTTTAAACACCGCCCAAAAAGTACCTATTTTACTACCAAAAAAGTTCTAAACGGTTACCAAAACAGATAAATGGTCACCAAATAATATTCGAGAAGTAGCGCTCGCCGGCCGCTGCCGCGGCACCGCTCGCTTCGCTCGCTCGGCTCGCGCGCGGTTGGTCACAATTCTAACCTAACCTAACCTATTTTATCCAGTTTGTAACCCCAAGCCTACATTTTATGGCAACCACAGTTGAGTTGGATAGAATTTGGTGACCGTTGATCCATTTTGGTGCCTAGGCTTAGAGTCTTAAAAATATTATTTTTGGTGACCGTCTAAATTATACCCATTTTAAAATAATAGGGAAGATGCAAATACAGAATTTATGAGAATTCTGTCAATAAAATGATAAAAAAGTATAAATATAAAGGCCATTGTATTTGCAACATTTTTATTTTGGTTAATATCGATTTTTAACAAAAATAATGAATTAAAGTAACGTGAAACGGAACGTATTTAAAAACAAAAATCAGCGTTTAGTGACGTATCTGCTGTTTTGCCAACGAAAAGGCAACCTTATGTCTTTGAGTTAGGACAGTTCTTGACCAGTGACAGACACGAGTGACGTCATCGTTCGTTTTCGCGCGAATGTTAAACTGTCGGTTTCAAAACGCAATTTTGGCAATAAATTAAAGCGTTTTCATTTCTTATTTATGTGGTGGTCTAAGCTAGATGGAGTTCTTTAAAATTAAAGCAAAAATGAAAATATTGCATGTTCCCTATTATGCATAGGTACTCTGTTAATATATTTTTTTGTAGAAACAAAGAGTTAATAAACGGGTTGTACACATACCATTATTATCTAATGAAGACGAAACGACTTATTTGAAATGATATCAGAACACACTTCAGGCACACAAACTCAAAACTGATTAAAAGTTCATATTCCAGTCAACTTTGGAAAACAAGCACAAAGTTCCGACACTTGTTTACCTATTTACAAAGTTCTAGCGAGAAATCCTAAGACGACATTTCCAAGTTAACATTTCAGTGACATGTTTTCATAACTTAATTAAGTAAAGTTGTATTCCAAAGAGTGTTTGTTTTGAATAGCTGTCTGTTACAGATGGGATTAATGTCGTTCTGGTTGAGATAAATGTTTCAGAGCACTGAATGGAGCAAAGAGCCAGTCTTCACTTGAAGTTCATTTCACGCGTACTGCAACCACACTACAACCTCGACCACAACAACACGTGGGTGGGCGCTAATTTGTATGAATATGAAACTAAATATACTAATACTAGTTAACCCGCGCAACTTCGTCTGCTCCGCTCCTATTAGTCTTAGCGTGATGTTATATAGCCTATAGCCTTCCTCGATAAGTAGGCTATCTAACACTGAAATAATTTTTCAAATCGCACCAGTAGTTGAGACCTGAGATCAGCGCGTTCAAGTAAACAAACAAACAAACTCTTCAGCTTTATTGTATATTAGTATACAGTGTTATTTGTAAAACACCAGCAACCTCTTAGGCAGTGCAAGTACACATGATTTTCATTGCCTAAATATTGTATTTTGTATGAAACAGCTGATATTTTTCTCGAGATATCAGGGTTTTCCCAAAGTAAAAGTTGCTTATAATCATGTGTACTTTCACTGCCTAAGAGGTTGCTGGTGTTTTACAAATAACCCTGTAGATATAAAGCTGAAGAGTTTGTTTGTTTGCTTGTACGCGCTAATCTTAGGTCCGATTTGAAAAATTCTTTCAGTGTTAGATAGCCCATTTATCGAGGAGGGCTATAGGCTGTATATCATCACGCTAAGACCAATAGGAACGGAGCACACGAAGTTGCGCAGGTCAACTATGTAGTAGTTAAATCCACACGGATCATATTTTGCTGTCATTATCGATCGTGTGTGTGAATACCGACCAGGTCGTAGCCACGTCATAACCACAACGCAACCACCAGCGACACTGCGATCTAGCGGCCCAGCCCGCCACATCGCAAAAACATCCACATTTTGTAGGTACCACAACGCAACCGCAAGAAGTCGCAGCGACACTATTCACATGTAACCACAGCTTGTCCACCTGTTGTCGCGACGGTGTGGTATGGTTGTGGTACGTGTGAAACAAGCTTAAGAAAGCTGATAATGCAAAAGGAAACTTAAAAAAAAGTTTGATCAAATAAACTAAATCTTTTTCGTTTGTTTTTTATTTAGTCTCAGAATAGAGAAAGTCGTGGAGCAGCGTTGCGTGGGCGTCGTTGTTAAAAAACTTGAATAAGATAAAAATAACACGCTGAAAAGTTTCAAGCGGATTCCTTTGGCAAACGTAACCGTAAAACTGAAATATAAGGGTTGTTATTTTAGGTTTTCTCGGGTTTAGGTAAAATATTTTAATCCTAAAACCGAACACTCTTTTATTTGTTATGCATTTACGCCTTAATCGCTGATGAATTTTGTTACAGTTAAAGATGGTTCTCTGGAGACGGATATTATTTTTGTACTGGTATTTTGCATAGACATCACATTTACCATTACGTAGGTTATCTGATTTCTTATACTCATCATCATCTGCCTAGCCTTTTTCCAACTGCATTGGGGTCGACTCCCAGTCAAACCGGATACAACTAAATACCAGTATTTTACGAGAACCGACTGCCTTCTAGCCTTCTACAACCCATTGACTGGGTAACACGGTAATTCTTGGCAAGACTGGTGTCAGATTTTCTGGCTTCTGACAATCCGTAACGCATGCCAAAGATCTACAAATGACAGCCGGGACCAACGGGTTAACGTGCTTTCCGAGGCACGGAGGAGTCACCCATCCACAGACCAACATCGGCAAGCGTTACTTAATCTTGGAGATCGAGCCGTGCGGCTTCGGCTTTATAGTTTAGACACGAGCTCCATCTGATTTCAATCACGCAAAACCTTAAAAAAGGTACTCACTCTGATTCCTCTGCCAGTCCCTTCATGATCTGCCGTCCTCTCCAGTCGGGGTGTGTGGACGCGATCCTGAGCTCCATCATGACATCTTCACTGGCTGGCACCTTCTCCCAGATCTTAGCCTCGTTGCTTAAGTGGGTCAGCAACCGCAGGACACGTCTGAACTTTTGGTGAGGGCAATGTTCTACTTTTTCTGGTTCATCTACATCCTGTGGAGAAATGACCAAAGGTAAGTTGGTATTTTATTTATTTCATCGGATTTTACAGTTGTGGAACATAGGCGGACTTAACTCGACAAAGTTTTCTCTAAGAGAGAAGATAAGATTTGCCTTTGACTTTGATAAAGTTGGCCGGTCGAGTTTGGTACTTACTTATACATATATGTAGGTACACACTAAAGTGTGGGAAAGGGAGAGGGATAGAAAGTCAAAAGAATAAACGGTACTTAGATAGAATCTCAGGTGAACATGAATACGACGTATTGTTTTATTTCTATCCGGGGACTTGTGTGGTTCCAAATGGAATCGAAGCAAAGGTCGTGAGGTATATAACTTTTAACAAACGATTAAGTATTCGAAAGTAACAGAAGGCCTCCAAGTTACCGGGGACAAAATCTTTACATATTAGTTCTAGATTTCTAGAACATCATCATCCCATTTGAAGAAATTAATGCAATCCATTACCAATCAGCTAAGTGCCAATTCTGTAATTTTTTTAGCAAATTTCGCAATGAGTGCAATCGCGTTTAAATTCGCCGCTAGAGGCGCTAGTGTAGCGTGAGGTTTTAAATGTCAAGTTGGTTGGCTATTTACGCGAGTTTATTTAATTATTTGTTTATATTTTTATTTTCTTTCTAACTTTTTTCACGTGTGCGTAATAACAACAATAATGGTTTGATTGAGAACCTTACTCTACAGTGGCGCCAACTGGTGAGTACGAAAACAGTAACCCTCATTGCATGCAGTCGCAATCTGTCAAAAAGGTATGGAAATTGCGCCTTTTTTGACATGTAATTGCGTGGCTAAAAAATTAGAAGAATTGGCACTTTTGTATACGAAAAATGTCTCGTTTGGCAAACGAGCTTACCAGTCACTCCAGTGAATGCTAGCAATGCGGTAATAGTGAGTCTATTTAGTTTTTTCTAAGATGTCGTACAAATAAAAATAATGTTTATTTAGTGGCGCTTATAGTTGTTTGTATTAATTACTTAATTAATTAACAAAACAGGTCAATCCGTCAATCTAATGCAAATATTTGTCCTTGTCACTTTAATTGGCTGTGAAAGGACAGTTTCCGCATTTTTCAGAGATGGTAATGTCTCATAGATTTTATTTGCACTGATTCAAATGTCCATTGGAGCGCATCGAACTGTCAGGTGGAACCTTTTACTTTTCGCCCTTGAGTCTGTTTTAATTATATTGACATTAAGTTGGAAATTGAGGACACTTAGAACAGTCCTTGAAACAAGAAGATTTATTTCCATGGGAACGAGATTGATTGAAAGTAAATTAAGTGGGTTTCTTGGAAGTATCTTACTCCTTACTTAGAGTGCCTAAGACTGTTTACACATTATCAAATACTAACTTAATAGCAGGGAACGTCTGGAGTTCGTGTTAAACAATAACTAAATTATTTTAATACAAAAATCAGTGTAAAACGACTGTAAAGTTTACAGTAATAGAAATTTGAAATAAGGAGTGGAATTCCCTGCCAGAGTCTGTGTTTCCTGACATATTAATTTCCATAGGTTACTTCTAGGCAAGAGTGCTCCATCTACGACCACATCATCGCTCACCATCAGGTGAGATAGTAGTCAAACGCGTGCCTATCAATAGCAAAAAACTACCTTGTTTAAGATGTCAAGAGGTATCTTTTCTATCGAATTTTAATGCGGGTCGATCAAGAAAATCTAGGGTATTACAGGTATGAAGACAACGAGAAACAAGGGAGACTTTTTTGCATAAAACGCCTTAGCTAAGCGGATTTCCTCGAAAGTAGTTTTCATATCGATTTTTCTGCCTCTCGTAAAATGAAAACTTGAAGCAAAAGTTTCCTTCCGTAGTGAACGGAATAGGAAAAGTTGATTATAAGTATTTGCGTGGCTTGTTGTTTCAAACTTCTGAATTTTCTGCTTGATGCTATACACTTGTACCTACAGTGTACCTACCTATTGTTTATTGTCTTGAAAGGCTTTTCTCTCTATTTCATAACGATTTTGTGTTCATTACCATATAAACTAATTAACACTTTCTATCTGATCTAAACTAAACGAGAGGCAAGTTTTTTTGTTATTGTTGTTATCTGTGGAAGAATTGCGATTTTTTACTTTCAAGCCCGCTTGGTCCAGCCAATTTTGTAGTTCCGGAGTAGCTAACACGGTCTCATTATTTATGAAATATTTTTTATTTAACCTCGTGTTATCAATTAACGCCGAGTTAAGTTTTTGTTGTGCATCTTGTAGAAGCTATCCATACATTACCGCGTATCATACACTACTTTTTGTTCCAGAAATGAAAGAATCCGGCGTGATAGCTATGTACACAGTACCAAATTTAAAGCGGTAAAAAAGCTAGTCCACATATCTGATCTCATTTTAAAAATGTGAAAGCAACTATGTTTGTATGTCTGCCTGTTGGTACCTCTTCCAAGCCTTAATGGATTGGAGTGAACATTGGCACGCAAATAGACCATGACCTGGATTAAGATATTATTAGTATTCCTTTATTTCAGGCAACTGTAGCCCATACAAAACACAACAATATATTATGTAAAAATAAAAATATACTAAAACATATAAAATAGAAGTAGTAAGTCACGAAGTGTCGGCGTCGTGTTATGCTGCGCGGTGTCGCGTAGCCTTCCACGAAACCGTCCTTCTTAGACTACACCCTTCGGTCAAAACTATAGATATATAATAAGTATTCTTTTTATACAAGGACCACGTCCCTTGGGATAACTGTTGATTTTCACGAGAGCAAAGCTGCTGACAGAAGTTAGTTTCCCATAAAACTATTGTCATCATTCAAAAGTATCGTAAAAACACATTAGTGTGTCAAAAGTGATTGCTAATAGGTACCTAAGTTAATTGAAATTGGATTGTTCCGCGACATGTAATCAACACCTGCGCGGAAGTACATTGTCATTATTATTCTATACACGTTCTTATTGTGCCATATAGGTAGATAGTACTCCGTCAAGAAAACTGCACAATCGCCTGTCGTGAAAAAAAACCGGCCAAGTGCGAGTCAGGCTTGCGCATGAAGGGTCTCGTACAATCGTATTTTATTTTATTTGTTGTTATAGCGGCCATCGAAATACATATTCTGTGAAAATTTCAACGGTCTACCTATTACGGTTCATGAGATATAACCGCTGACAGACAGACGGACGGATAAACAGCGGAGGCTTAGTAACAGGGTTCCGTTGATTACCCTGTGGGTACGGAACCCTAAAAAAAATATACTAAATGGGTACCTAGTTTTCGGCGTTGATGTCTTTTGGTAGAAAATAAATATATGTTAGGTTATCACAAAACTAATCGATTGATCGACCGTAGAATGGATCAGACGACGTCAGTCGATAGTTCCTATGACACCAATCGGCCGACGACGTCCGTAAAATAATATTATCGACCAACACATCGAACTACGATCAATTGATTTGTGCACAACCCTTAAATTTTAAAATAGTACGCCACTTGTTCGAAACCAACCCTAACATAGTTGTTAGCTGTAAAATGTTTGTTGAGGGATAAAATTACAAGAATACCTGACTATAGAAAGCATTCTGTCAGTGCCTTAGATAGAAAACATTAGAAACAGGATTATTACCAGTTACTAGTATTTAATAACTTGGCGGCATACAACGCATTGTTTTGGATAAGGTAACGTTGACTGCAGTGAATTCACAACGATATAACACCTGCAGTAATTACAAATTTCGACGAAATCGCATTATTAACTCGTCGTTAGTCAATGAGGGCTACCGTTTTTGTACTCACCAGTTGGCGCCACTGTCGAATAAGGTTGTTAATCATTAGTATGTTTATTATTAGTATTATTGTTAATTATTAGTATTAAAGCTGTTATTACGTGCATGTGAAAAAAGTTCGAAGGAAAATAAAAGTGAAAACAAATTAGTAAATAAACTCGCGTAAATAGCCAACCAACAGTGAAATTTGACATTTAAAACCTAACGCTACACTAGCGCCTCTAGCGGTGAATTCAAACGCGATAGCCGTCATTAGGACGGCGCCTTAGACAAAGTGCTAATATTAGCCGTTTGTCAATCCCATTCCTTTTGACGTTTTGATAGTCGTCTCGCCACACTACCGACGATAAAATGTCACTTGTCTAGAGCCTCAGTACTTTCCCAGAGAATCTTTTACAATATTATTTTCTATCATTTCTTTGTAGTATTGGTTTACTAAAGTAAAAGTCTTGAGCATCGACGTCGAGGATAGTTGCATAATTTAATTCCACCAATTCCATCATCGGACCACAAGCCGAACAGCGATACGCCACCAGTACATGGTGGACAACCCACCACACGCACAAAACATTTTGGGAACACATTCATAGTGCGTACAGCTAAGGGGTGGAATTCCCTGCCAGATTCTGTGTTTCCTGATAGCTACAACCTGGGATTTTTTTAGTCAAGAGTGAATAGGTTCCTTCTAGGCAAGCGTGTTCCATCTTCGATCAAATCATCGCTTACCATCAGGTAAGATAGTGGTCAAACGCGTGCCTATCAATAGTAAAAAAAAGTAAGGATTTACTCACATTCCTGTTCACAATTGCATTGATGACGAGTCCCACAAATTCTCCATTGTCATCAACAGCTGCCAACGATACTCCTTGGTCTATGGAGCTGGCGGCATAGTCCTCCAGTTCGAAGCACCGACTAGATGGGGTCTCCAGCAAATTCACTGCGACGTTCAAAGGTTCATCCAGGAAGAAGTACCTGGAAAATTAATCAACGTTAGAAACTGATTCGTAATATCAAAAACACAAGTTTCTGATCATCGTTACAGTCTAACGACGTCCACAGCTGAACATAGTCCTACCCCAAGCGTCGCCACATTAGCCGGTCCAGGAGGGCTACTCTCTCAGCCCGGAGTCCGTAGTTTCGGGTTTACTTGCGGGCGTATTCTACTCCGTATCACCTAACCACTAAGAATTAATGACAACAGGATTTCATAGTTACTTTCAAATCGCGTTCTCATTCTTTCTTAATTCGAGTTTAGTGACTCCCCACTGAGCGTCTCGTATCCAGCGGATTCCCGCGGCCTTCATCAGAAGAGCAATTCTCGTCCTAAAAGCGCTTAAATTCAAATTGCACAATTTAATCTCAGTCACAGTCAACGTCAAAAACTTGTCAAAATGTAAGGAAAGTCGTGTGCGTGGTCGGTACTCCAGTTCCGAGCCCATCGACCATATGTACTACGAGCAATACTCTGCACTGAGTAAGTAGAAGAGTTTTTTGTGTTTTTTATATAATAAAAACTGGTCAGAGAACTGAGTAGCTCGTGGCTAGATTATAACAGCCGCACGGGTCGATCTTCAAGGTTATGCAACGCTTGCCAAGGTTGGTCTATGGATGGGTGACCATCTTAACATACCGAGTTACCTACATGCCTCGGAAAGCCCGTTAAACCGTCGGTCCCGGCTGTCATTTGTAGATCTTTGGCAGTCGTTACGGATTTTCAGAAGCCAGTAAATCTGACACCAGTCTTGCCATGAAGTACCATGTTACCCAGTTAATGGGTTGTGGAGGTCTGGTAGGCAGCCGCTCCATGTAAAATACCAGCTTGACTGGAAGCCGACCCCAATATAGTTGGAAAAAAGGCTAGGCAGATGATGAAAACTGGTCAGAGAACGAATGGAACATCAACATTCGGTGAAACCATTAAGAAATCAGATAGATGTTTCCAGTAATAAATCGATTAGATAAAAAGTAAGAAGTTCAGGTCAGCACATACTCCTCATAATGTTTACAATATAAAATTCCATAAAAACCAAGAACAGTTCAAAGTTTAATTTGATAGCCCTTCAATGAGATGAGGCATTAATTAATAGAACTAATGCTGTAAATACTATAGCATTGGTTGGTAGGTACTGAATGTAGATTGTGCAAAGTCCAGTCAAGAAGGCGCGGTCTATACGTTTGTTATTATTGTGATATTGTCGCGTTTCCAGAGAGCATGGGTGTAAATTCAGAGTGGCGTTGCGCGCAATGCAGTATAGCGTTATGACTAGTTAGATAAACCGCAACAATCGAGCAGAATGGAGGCGTTTTGGACCTTCAAGATAAGCAACATCTAAGTTGTTTAGGGACTCGATGCGGGCGAAACTCTAGGATTGGGGAGCAACTTGGGAGAGACTGTCCAATTTAGGACCTCCTAAAGATACTCAGCTAATGACATCCTTCAGGAGGTATTTTGCATCCAGGACCGTGAAATTGTTCTTGAGTCAAGTTGTCCTCCGCAATTTTTTTTAAAATGGATCATCGCTCCTGGAGGTTGATGTTAAGGGCAAGATATTTTTAATTCACAGTTTGTTTTACAATTTGAATGAAATTTTATTTCACATCTAATAATGCTGCTGTTGAGAATTTGTCAAGCCCCCAGGAAAGTGTCTCTCACTTTTCAAGTGTACTTCTTATTGGGTTATAAGTGTGGGACTCTCTGCCAGCGTCTGTTTTCCCTTCCACAATTAACCCGTCCGCCTTCAAAGCAAGAGTCAAAGACATCTTATGGGCACGCTCGCTACATCATAGACCTGATCGATCACTTTCCGTCAGGCGTGATTGTGGTCATAAAGCAAGCCCTTCCCTCAATAAAAAAAAGATTATTACCTCCTGAGGAAGTCGAGTGTGCGTTCCTTGTCCTTGGAGGTGATGGTTTTGATGTGATAGGCGGGCTGGATCTTCTTGCTGATGCCGAGCGCCGCAACTTGCTCCGGAAGCTTGTCGGCGAGCTAGGAAGAAACAGAGGGCTTTAATTTATAGTAGAGTGTTTGTTGTTGAGTGAAGAAAAAGTACAAAAATATTTTTTTTCAAAAAATATTTTTAGAAAACCATTTCTGAAAACAAGCTTTAAAACAGTTTTCAACTCTGTAGGATAAGAGGAAGTGGTTTTAGTTCATCCTGTAAGATTTGACCTAAATTCTAAACCGTTGGTCTCAACCTTTTGTGTCCGGAAGGACCACCAGTTGTCCGCAAGAGCTAAAATATGTTATGCGGAAGATTTAAAATGTCAAACAGATCGAATGGAAACTAACACTGATGCGAATTGCATATAAGTTCTTACGAGTATCAGTAACATTGTTTTGATTTATGATCTACGAAAGTGTTTTTTTTAGATTTTTATAGTTAAAATTTCTTCTATGTTTTTGGTCCCTGTTCACAATTAAGAAAATAAAATGGTCCTAGACTAAACTAAGGTTGAGAACTACTATCAGGCTCTCAAAAAACTGACAAACATTGCAACTCGAATAAAATCTTGTAAAATTGTAATGAACCAATAACTGACTAACATTTTATATTACGAAATTGTGCAAATAAAGTATACTCCTTCCTCCACCAAGCTTAGCCGCCTCCTTGGGATTTACTGGCCCGAGACCACACGAGACGATCTTTCACCTGGAGCTGCTAGAGAAATGCCACGAGAGCCCGATCGACCGCCAGATCAAGCGTCGTAAGTGGAGGTGGATTGGTCACAAACTCCGATGGTATCCCGATCACGTTCCCAAACAGGCTATTGGAATCCTCAAGGGAAAAGGAAGCGTGGCCGTCCCCGTCAAACTTGGGGAGGCATAGTATTGGCAGAAGCGACGAGCATTGGAAGGCCTTGGAGTGAGGTGAAGCGTGAAGCTCAAGACCACTCGTGATGTAGGACTACTTTGCACGCTTTGGAGAGTTGAGATCGTCCTGTGACACCTAGTTGATTCGGTACCGCGATTACCGGTAGGGCCGATGGTTCAGTTGTGTATATTGTACCTATGACTCATTAGATAACAATTATTGACTGACAGTGGAAACAATGGGATTATAACTGACTACAATGTAGCGTTCATGGGCGAGGAATAAACTTTTAGTAAATTCGTCATTGTTTGTGAGTGACCAATAAATCCTGCATGGGGCACCATTTAGAAACCGCGAAAATAGTGAATTTAGTATTTCTAGATTACAATTGCTTTGTTTATAACATAAAGCTGGGGGCACACCAAGGAATGTCAAGGTATAGACTTGCAGAGTGTAGATCTAAATGGATAAATCGCTTAAATGCCTTTTTGTTGCGACAGCCTTGCCACGACATACAACTACGTTGTTGTACTGGTTGATATAATTGTTAAGTTTATCTACAAATAAATACATTGTTTTGTTTAATTGTTTGTTCAGGAATGTCTTGTTATTGCGGTATTCGAAGTTGTTATAAGAGTGCCTGTCCCAATGAGAGTTATTGTCACAATGGAGCGAGGCAGCTAAGCGGAGAAACGGAGAAATTTAAATCAATGGAATTGAGTGAGTCACTGACATTTTGACTGACATGATTGGTTAATATTTCTTCGTTTCTCCGCTGCGCTGCCTCGCTCGGCACAAATGGATAGGCAGGCACCCTAAGAGTAGGCTTTGGCAACTGTCTGTCAGTGTTTATTTATTTTATTTTATTCAGGTTAACCAACAACTGTTTACACCAGTACATAAACAGCTTATAATTTATGATAGGATACAATTGCGGGTGCAACAACTAATTACAGGTTAAAACCGCTAGCACAGAACACATTGGTAAAACATTAATTATTAAATTATGACAAATTCATAAAAATACAGGTGAATAAAAATGTCGAAATTAAATTAATAAATTAGATTATAAATTAAATTAAAATAAATTGACTATTTATCAGAAACTAAAACAGAAACAATTAAAAGTACTGACTTTGGCAAGGCATAAAATATTCATTATTCAATTATAATTGAACTAACAATAGCATTGAGATTTGAGTGTTTTTGAATTAATTCGAAAGAGTCACCGCGGTCCTGGAAAGGGCACTAGGAGGAACACGGATGGATTTTAATCAGTAAGAGAGACTCTCTTCTGCTCCGCCCAGAGTGGAAGGAGTCTTTTGATGATTTCCCATCCTTAAAAAACAAAAAAAGCTTCGGCAACTGTGTTAGATTTAGCTCCAAACTGACTAGAAGCGGTTTTGTGAGTAATTTTTACAGCAGTGGTTTTTTCGCCGATATGATTATGATGATTGACAGTCCCTTAGAGAGAATGAGTGTGGACCGATGGATATTTTAATGTTGCCAGATTAATCAGATGAGATTGCCTTTGAAGCCACTCTCAGAGATAGCTGACTATTTTCTCCCCAGTCGTGCTAAATTGCACTCTAATCGGACTTTGAGAATTAAAGAACCGAGTGCCTGCTTACAAACTTGACATCATCATATCAGCCGAAAGACGTCCACTGCTGGACATGGGCCTCCCTCAAGTGTCGCCACAACAACCAGTCCCGAGCGTCCCGCATATATTGGCTACCCGCGACCCTCATCGGTCTACCTTGTGGGAGGCCTTCCAACACTGCGTCTTCCGGTACGCGGCCATCACTCCAGAACTTTTTGACCCCATCGACCATCTGCGAGCAATGTGCCCACCCACTGCCTCTTCAGTTTGGCGATCCTTCGGGCTATGTCGGTAACCCCAGTTTTCTTGTACTGGTAGATATCACACTTGTGCAACTTGATATTTCCTACGTACTCAGCCTCAGGTTGTGATTGGTCACCGAAGCCGAAATTCGATCGGGAGGATCGTTATTATTATTAGAATTTTATCAACAATGTTGCAAGGAACGAAAATTAGTGATAGCGTGACGGTTGACAAGACAGAATGGAAGAATAAACAAATTGCACTGACCAATATTCTTCCGTTACTGACAGATAACGCACAGCCGAAACCTCGGTCATAGAAAGTTGGAACTTGGCAAATATGTATGTAGGTTCCTTGGATGTAGTGGAGCTCTAAGAGATATCCAGAAATTCTTAGCGAAACGAGAAAAAGCAAGATATGCGCGTACGAAGTCGCAGGCAAAAGCTAATACGGGATAAAGGCAGGAAGATGATAATGAATCGAGCTCCAGATGTAACAACATAATTTAACATAGATCTTCGAGCACATGTAGAAAATAAAAGTAATCAACTGAACTGCGATCATCAACACAATAGCATAGTTATATCAGGTTTTGCAAGCAAAATTACAATTTAATTGAATGTATTGTGTAGCGTAGTAGAATAACCATTAAAGTTTATGCGTTTTAAACTTGCGTGTGCGCAGTCATAGTAGACGACTATATATATCTTGTGTTGCATAGACGGTGATTCATTGAATGGGTTAGAAGCCCTGAAACATTTGCGAACACGTTTTGGCAGCTAAATTATTAGTTCTAAGTCCGCCTATGGAACTCTATTGAACAAGCTTGTTTGGGTAGTTCTATAAACTACATATAAGGTATTGTTGCAGCCCTTTGCATACCGTTTATACCTTGTCGTATCCGGCTTTGTCACCTTGGTTAAATGCAATAAAATGTATGTTAAACCTTAGTGCAGCTGAACTAAGCTTCGGTCACAATGGAATAAGTGATAAATAACAATAATTATGCCAACCATATTATCGGTATACTATCTTTTTTACATCTACAATAAAACTGCCTAGCCATTTTGGGGTCGGCCCCTCACTGGATGCAGCTAACTGCCAATATTATACATGGGCCGACATCCACAACCCAGGAGGTAACAGGGTTACTCGTCGAGGCGATCGGTCCTCGTCGAGGCGATCGGCGGCGGCGGCCTCTCGCGACCGGCCTTGGTTTAATCTGTGGTCCGGAGCGAGGAGACATGGGAAGCGGCCACATCCTTCTGCGAAGCAGCAATGCTAGCAAAGGAGGAGAGAGAGGGAAACCTCACGCCCCAGTCGCCGCAACAGAAGAAGACGCCCCGGGCGTCGGGAGTCGCAGGACGATTCCCGGCCGCCGTAGGCGCGGGCTAACGGACGGCGAGCAGTGGGTGGCTCGCCGTCTGATCAGAACTAGGCCCAGGTCGGCGGCGCGCGGCGATCTCAGCACGCCTCAAAGAGACGTCAGCATGGAAGACGGGGCCCGTTAGGGCAAGTGTCTGCTGGGGCTGCGGAATCTGTTCGAAAGAGGTACCGTAGCCTTGGAACGCAAAGGGCACTAGGATGAACACGGATGTGTTTTAGTCAGTAAGAGTTTGACACTCCCTCCTGCTTCTTCCAGAGCGGGAGGAGTAATTTGATGATTTCCCATCCTTAAAAAAAATGGAGATAACTGGGTAAAACGAAACTCCTTGCAGACTGGCGTCAGATTGTCCGTCTTCTTACTATCCCTAACAACTGTGAAAGGTTTACAAATGCCGGCTGGGACCAATGGCTTAGCGTGCTGTCACTGCTGTCAGGGGCACTAATGAGTCGCGATATGTTGGAAATGGGTGGTCACTGATCCAAAGACCGACCTCGGCAAGCTTTGCTTAAACTCGAGTAGATATTACATCAGCTTAACATTTACTTAATCTAATGTCAAAAGTGGCTCACTTTTGTGTGTGCTAAGACTTTTTAGCTACTTCTTTCTTACTGAGTGTTGTAAGATTTCGAAAAGTTAAGCAAGATTTCTCGTTTGTTTTGATGATTCATGCATGAAAGAATGATGACTTCAAATTGAGTATCTAAAGATTTTCTGTGAGAAAATGTGTATAAAATCTAGATTAAAATGAATGGCGTAAAAATTTAATAAATCCATACTAAGGGCGGTACTTGGCACTACAGACGTTGGTGCAGTTAGGCCGCGGACACGAACTCAGCGGGCAATGAGCGGCGCCAGCAGTTACATTATACATCTCGCAACTTGAACGTGCCGCTGCAGCGCTGGTCGCGTCAAATGCATGTAAAATGCTCGCGCTTCCGCCGCGACGTTCCTTACCCGCTGAGTTCTTATCCGCGACCTTAGACGACTACTTTGGCTACATGATTATGTTTTCAACTATTCTGAAAAACACAAATTGGATCAAATAAATAGTTGCTTTGCCACAGAAAGTAAATCTCGAAATAATCGATCACTTTTGCCGAACGAGCTTATTCATTTGCACAAAATAAATGCGAAAAAGCAAGGAAAGATAAGTGATCGATTGTTCATTAAATATTTTAGTGAGAGTCTTAAAAACTGACTCTGATGTTGTGTAGTGAATATAATTAGGTACCTACCTACAATTTAATATGTCTTTATCTGTCATTACAGGATTTTTATAAGCCCAATGCAATAAACGCGCGTATCCTGACATAATTGTCAGTATGTATGCACCTCTACATTATTAGCGTAAACTATCAACAAAACTAGGTATCTACAAGTACCTACGAACCAACAGTCGGTACCGGATTGATTTAAATGCAATTGATTGTGAATTAATGGTTAATTCCGACCGCCTGTCACGATTAGCGACTCTAAACGCATTGTTGCCTGTTATTAATGTTAGTACGTAACCTAGGTATATTTTAATATAAATGCTGTTATTTTATAATATGTAAAATCTTACCTAACTAGCGAATACTTTTGCATTAAGGTTTTTAGAATCTACTCCTTGCTGATTCCCAGGTTAAATAGCTTGTGCCCGCGACTTCATATGCGCATATCCCTTTTTTCCGTCCCCATAGGAATTTTGGGAAATTCTCTCTTAGTTCTCCTCTACACTCTCCAAGGAACCTTTTTTTTATTTATTTTTTTAAGGATAGGAAATCATCAAATGACTCCTCCTGCTTAGGGTGAAGCAGAAGGGAGTGTCAGACTCTAACTGACTAAAACCCATCCGCTTTCCTCCTAGTGCCCTTTGCGTTCCAGGATACGGTGCCTCTTTCGAACGAAGTCTGCAACCCCAGCAGGCACTGGGCCTAGCGGGCCCCGTCTTTTGTGCTGACAGCTCTTTGAGGCGCGCGTGGAACACAGCGCGCCGTCGACCCGGGCCTGGTTTTGATCAGACGGCAAGCCACCCAAAGCTCGCCGTTCGCAGGCCCGCGTCTACGGTGGCCGAGAATCGCTCTGCGACTCGCGGCGCCCGGGGCGTCTTCTTCTGTTGCGGCGGCTGGGGCGTGAGGTTTCCCTTTCTCTTACACGTTCGGCTTCCTCCTTTGTCTCCAAGGAACCTACATGCCAAATTTCAGCTTCCTACGACCAGTAGCTTCGTTGTGCGTTGTCTGTCAGTCACTCAATCAGTCAGTAACGGAAGAATTTTATATATTAGGATTTCTCGTAGCTACAAGTTCTGTGTATTCTTCATCTCGAAACGCGAAAAAAACTCGCATTATTTTACACGAGAACCTCAAGGAGTCGTACAAAACGATCATCGCGCGAATAAGCGATCGTCACGTTAATTTGTTCGGGAAAACCGAAAAAATCCCTCAGAGACCCAATCGGGTTTGCCGTGCTAATAAATGTGACGAATCCTTCTATACGACGACCCCTAACGACAATCATGGAAAGAAAAGGATATGCCCCTTTAGTTATTTTTTTTTTATTCCTATATGCTATGGAAAAATAACTTAACTTTTTCTTCCCCCACTGTTTTTTATGACCTTCTAGACATGCTCCAGTCAGCCAAAATCCATCAGCACTAACCTTGTACTAGCGTAATTAAAGTATTGCAAAGTAGCACTAACATTTCGTGAACGGATGCCGATCGTCGCGCTGACAGATATATCCGATCATGAACCTTAAATCAATATAGGGTAATCACTAAATTGATTGATATTATAATTTTGGTTTTGCATGTGCCGTGCCCCTACCGGTCTATATACAGGGTTGTTAGGCGCGATTAGTCCGGTAACTATGCCCACCAAAAGCTGTGCGCAGACCGATAATGCTTTGATTTCTAGTTTGCTCACTGTCTTAAGAAAGTAAGTATTGATTTTAAATAAGTCGTTGGTGTTATGTTAAAAAAAAAAATAGTTGGCTGAATCAACCGAGCGCTGATTGATAGGATTCAATTTTCTCCATCGATATTGTTATTCCTCTTAACGGTTTTACTTAGTAATATCATCATCTGCCTAGCCTTTTCCCAACTATATTGGGGTCGGCTTCCAGTCAAACCGGATTCAGCTGAATACCAGTGTTTTACGTGGAGCGGCTGCCTACAAGACCTCCACAACCCATTAACTGGGTAACACAGTAGGTACTTCTTGGCAAGACTGGAGTCAGATTTACTGGCTTCTGACAATCCGTAACGACTGCCAAAGATCTACAAATGACAGCCGTGACCAACGGCTTAACGTGCTTTCCAAGGCACGCATGAAACTCGTTAAATTAAGATGGTCACCCATCCACAGGCTAACCTTGGCAAGCATTGCTTAACCTTAAAGATCGACCCATGCGGCTATTATTTAGCCACGAGCTCCTCACTCGCTGTTTTAGTTAGTAATATGTATACTTGTCATATTTTGTAATGATTTCCAAGTCTTGGCTTTTAATGAAGCACCTGCAATTTTTAATATATACTGTTTACCTTAGATACCTACTATATTCTATATCATACAAATCAATGTGCTTAGACCAACCCAGTGCCTGTATTAACAAGGAAATTATAATCTGACTGATTCTGATAGTACAGGTTTGCCTAGTTTCAGGGTTCTTTCAATCAAGGGTAGATTTTAGTGTCACACTTTGTAACACTACAAATAAGAGTATTGTATCTAATTGAAAAAAATAACATGCTAAGGTACACCTACAAAATAATATACGTTTTATGCAGATACAGCATAATAATAGTAAGACATAACATTATTTCCCGCTTATCCGGTATTACTAGGACAATAGAATGAAATAACTATAATAAGGTCTCCCAGTGTAATAGCTTGTGGCACTTAGTAACAATTTGTGGCTTAATAGGCGTTTATAAAACGGTTTAGTTAAGGTAATTTATGGTAAACTTAATTTTACCGAACGCATTTAACATCAATATCTTCAAAGTTAGAGTGAACAGAATTCTTCTAGGGAAGCAAATTCCATCGTCGACTTTGTCTCGGTTAGGTACCTCTGACCTAGGCTAGGGTCAAAGCAGAACCCATCTCAAGTTAATAAAAAAACTGCCGAAACTAGTTCAGTCATACGGTTGGGAATGGAAGTAATTTACACTTAAAACTGAAATAAATTAGACTTTAAATTGTATAATAAACTAGCGGTCTCACGGCATGGACGTTGTCCTGTTCGAACGTTGGAATTAAAAAAAAAAAATTTGATTTGATTTGGAACCAGCCACTCAAAAAAAAAAACATAAAAGTCGGTTCTACAATAAACTAAACTAAACTTATGAACTACCTAACCCTACCTACTAACTTACTAACTTAACTTACTTACTTATTTATGGTTTGGTTGTGGTGGCATACAAAAGTACAGAAGAATTATTAATTTATTGTCACTTAAACTTTCGTTGACGACTGTACAATTCTACAAAGGCGTTCTTTTCGATATACTAACTATGAGAAAATGCCGCGACAAGGAGACAGTACAGAAGTAACACAACTTATTTGTAAAAACGTTGTTCTATTTGCGTGTTGCGCCCGTCTGTGGGATGCCTATAAGCAAGGGAATATTGCATAGCCTAGAGAATTATAGATATTGTCGTGACTAGATTATACTGTGATGCCGGAGGTTGCGTCGATAAAAGTTTATATGAGCTGGCGAGAAATGCTTCCATTTACTTAGTGTCGTGCAAATTTAGAGGATTTGAATTCGGAAAATAAATTATTTGTTTTGTGTGAAAATATTTTTTTTTATAGTCAGATTGTTACAGGAAGCTTTTGTGTGGAAAATTGGTCAAACGGCGTTATTTACTATTAAGGGAAAAATCTTAGGGTGCCTTTCTATTATAGCGGAGGAAGGCAGCAGAGCGGAGATACGAAGAAATTTTAACCAATGTAATTGCATAAAATCTCCGCACGACGTGACTCTGAACTATTTATATAAGAAGCTAACATTTTCACTGACATGATTGGTTAATATTTTTCCGTGTTTTCGCTCCGCTGCCTCACTCCACTGACAGGCACCCTTATTCCCTTATTCAGACAGATTTGCCTTGCAATGGTATTGTTTAAAATAATGAAAAAATCATTCAACAGTCCATCGAGTTTATCTATTAATATCAAGACCTGTTTTGTCGATCAACTGATCAAACAACTGACGTCATTCTATCTCCAATACTTTTTCCACCTCACTGATTATGACATCACAGCGCACTATAATAATTATTACGAACAATAACAAAACGTCAAATTCGTCAGAGAGTTTCAATAGTTCTCCGTCATACAACTTTATATTTGACAGATTTTTTACACACTTTGCATAATTAATGAGGTAGGTAATTACCTCAATTTTCAAACGCTTCGATTGTATTATGAACCTATTGGATCATTATATACAGTGCATGATAGCAACTCATATTTTACAACTAACAGCGTTTCGACATTAATGAATAATAAATTACTAATCAATAAACTATTTTAATTGCGATTTTATGGACGTATTCATTAGAATCCTTTTAAGATCTTTGTTGGAGCTACTGAACTACTTATATAGATCAACTCCAGTATTTTGTCACGGAAGTTTTAGCTTAGACCAATGGTCACGATTTATAAGATATGCGGCAGTAATATCTACCGGAAATAAGCGCACTTCTATACAAACTCCTTGCTAAGGATAGACAGGTTATAATGTTAGAGGCTTATAATAACAATGTATAATAGATAGATACTTCCGTATCGCATAAGACAATCAGGAAAATCTTAAGCGTACAATTGTGTGGGATAAAAAAACTAACACTACAAAGTTGTTTAATTGCATTAAAGATTGGCTTGTCATGAAAGAACGTGAAGTATTTTTTAGAATGCAGTTTTGTGAGAAACTGGAATCATTCGTGTTTTCAATGTTTCCATATTTCGGTTTATTTATAGATGTCTTTTGTTTTCGGTTCTCTTTCAACCAAATTGAATCCTACGCAATTCGGTATCACAATCCTAAGAATTATGATAAAATTATTAACTCATCAATTTCTTTAAATATAAAAAAAAACGTCATAATTATTGCTGACTGAAATTCAAAATTCAAATCCTGGAACACAAAAGGCATTAGGAGGAAAACGGATGGTTTTTTAGTCCGTAAGAGTTTGACACTCCCTTCTGCTCCGCCCAGAGCGGAAGAAGTAATATGTTGATTTTCTATGCTTAAAAAAAATAGGTATATCAACCAGTCTCTAGTACAGAACATGTTAAAAAAACTTTAGGGTGTAAAATTAAAAAAGAGTAGTTAAACGCTTTAAAAATACTGCATTTTAATTTACTTTAAGTTCATTCAATAAAAGTTATTACCTACCTAAGAACACAAATATTTAATTACATCATAAACTTATGACCGTTAACGCATTGAATAAATAAATTAATTGACACTTATCTAGTAAGTAAAACTTGCATATTTGCACACTTCATAATAGATATTCATGTTGTTAATTAATTTGTATTTTGCATTAATAGTATATTTGTATAAAACCAGGACTAATTATAAATCATATTATTTATATTCAAAATAATATACACGGAAATAATTCAACTGGGTGTTTGAAAAATAAGTTGGTATGTATTTTTAAGATATGCAATGTTTCTTGGCGTCATGCTTGGGACAAATAAACTTCACCTTTCTTTTTTTAGGGTTCCGTGCCTCAAAAGGAAAAAAACGGAACCCTTATAGGATCACTTTGTTGTCCGTCCGTCTGTCTGTCAAGAATTTTTATCTCGAGAACGCGTGGAGGAATCGAGTTGGAATCAAAACCATATGTCTACAGTCCCTTGAAGCTGACAATCATTTTTATACGTTAACATAAAAGAAAGATATGGCCGTTTATGCCGCTAAAAACAAATATTTTTACACTCATGGTAATCAAAATTCATAGGGTATTTCCCGTTGACGTAGAACTATGAAATTTGGCAAGTAATACCGTATTCTACTACAGATATAGGGAAAAGTCTAAAAACTATACATTTGTGATTAAATCATGAAAAATATAGCCTTTATTTATAGTTTTTTTTTTTTTTACTATATATACGCGTTTGACCACCATCTCACCTGATGGTAAGCGATGATGTGGTCGAAGATGGAGCACGCTTGCCTATAAATAATCTATTCACTCTTGACTTAAAGACTCCCAGGTTGTAGCTATCAGGAAACACAGACTCCGGCAGCGAATTCCACTCCTTAGCTGTACTAGATTCAAAATCTAGGTACTTAAAAAATTAAGTTTTATCCTGAGTAACATTTGACGTTTATTTCATCAAAATCGACCCTCCAAATCAAAAGATATTGAATTTTAAGTTTAAGAAGGAACTTCCTGATGCATTCTAATAAGTCAGAACGATCTATTAATGATCATCTATTGAGAAAAAAAAATACACGAAAGCATGAAAATAACACAATAACAAATTGTTGAGTTATTTGGTAAACTTATAATACGCACCAAAATAATAGTAAAGATATTAATTAATTAATATCTTATCGTTATTAATTATACGTTCTGTATTTACTTCCGCTGCCAATTACTTTGTCTTGTCAGTTTACGAAATGATCGATAGATGGCGCTGCACTGATGACGCATTTTTCTGAATCACAGTAATTAACACCCCCACAAAAACACCCCTCACACGTTTTGTTACAGCGCAGCGTTATAGGTCTTGCTTGAAAAGTATCTGCTATGGTCCAAAACCGTTAAATCTTCGATTTGTTCTGGTTCTTAGCTCGGAAAAAATTGCGAGACTTGATTCCTGAACTATGTACGGAACCCTCGGTGCGCGAGTCCGACTCACTCTTGACCGGCTTTTTTCTGTCCGGTAGTTAGATAGGAGTGCAGTGGTGGCCCGGTGGTAATGGCTGCGACTTACAAGTTGTGGGTCGTAGTTTCGAACCCAGACATGCGCTTTACTTTGTGTAAATTATTTCATCACTACTACTCTCAAAGCGGTAAAGGAAAACATCGTGAGGAAACCGGCATATCCTAGAACCAAAAATTCGAAGACATGTGACATCTACCAACCCGCACTGGGACCGCGTGGTGGATTATAGCCCACTCCCGCTCAATAGAGAGGAGGCCATAGGCTGATTATGTATGTAAGAATGTCAAATCATAAACAAAAAGAATTTTCCAAATCCGACTAGTTCCAGAGATTAATTAGCGCGTTCAAACTAACAAACACACTCTTCAGATTTATAAAAAAATATAATTGATGCGAAATTGATGTAAGCACAAGCTTACACTAGTATGTACCTACATTTTTTCTATGTTGCAAAACAAATTGCAAGTGGCCAGTATTATAAAAACAAACATACTGAGGGAACCACACGTGTCTGTTCTAAGATCAATAAACTGTGCCATAATAATATCTGCTCTATAAAACAAGTGCAATAACGCAATTTGTAACACGCACCGACATCCGACTGATGATTATTTCGGTAACAAAGTCGAGTATTCAACGAGAAGCGGTCATTGCCATGCCATAACCATTCTATGTCAAGGTCTTTGTGTCGCGAATGTACGCGCACGTTTTGTCGTAAGTATGGAAATGCCTTTATTTTGCGTGTAAGGCAGGAATCGTGAACTTTTTGAGAACATTGTCGTAATGTTTATTTTAATAAATAATTGTTGATTATTTATTTAATCCTAACAAATTATAAATGCAAAAGTAAGTTTCTATGTTAGCTTTCGCGTCTACATTGCCAAATCGATTTTCATGAATTTTGGTGCAGAAAGATGGTGGAAAGGGTGATGGAAAGAAAGAAAAAAAGAATAAAATTTATAAAATTCATGGGACTCTGGGGACGGTGATAGGCAATATTAACGCGACTAAAGTCGCGGGCAAATGCTATAATCTATATAGGTAATTAAAATGTTTGACATAAAATATAAACGCTTTGTTTTAATATCGTCTTAAAACTGAATAAAATAGGTATCAATATCTGTTACGTAGGCAGTTATTAATCATAGTAACTATTATTGAGTAATCAATATGCTATTATCTCACAGTTTAGTTCAATATAATCAATTATAATTACCTGCACGAGTTATTACTGCACGTTTTAACAAAAAATGCATAAAATGACAGGCTTTGTATTGGCGGATTAAGATTAAGTAGATTCAAACAATTTACCTAATCTATTACTATAAGAGTTAACTTCTAAGTAAACTCTTATAGTAATAGATTAGTTACCTTTTCATATTTCAGTAGTAGGTAGTGAAATAAAAAAGTATTACCCTCCTAATAGAATACAATTGAGGCAGAATGTAGATTCAATCGAAATTTATAAGACCGAAACAAAGGTAGTGATGTTCTTATAGCATTTTGTGATTATATTTTAGTAACCCACCGAATTGAGAACCTCCTCCTTTTTTGGAAGTCGGTTAAAAATGTGTTCTTAACTCAGCTCTAAGGGTGCTGTGCACGACGCCCTGAGGTCAACTCACACCTAGGCTCAAGTAGTGAGGACCGCAACTGACCGCAAGCTACCGAGCGTCAAATAGCATAACGCGATTCCTACGAGTTTATTGTAAAATAGTTGTTGTAAAATGTTCTTATTCAATGTGTGAAGATTATGTCTAATAAGAATTGTTAATTAGTAATTAGAATAATGTATTGGAGTATGTCTTATTAGAATAATCGTGTAGTATGCAAAATAAATCACTTAGAACCCCAAATTACTAAGTAAACAATGTTTTTAGGAAACTGTCTAATTAGAAATAAGTTTATAAAAGATAACAGTTATGTAAATAGGTAGGTTATGTAATTAAATGATGATTACCACCTGTTTTTTCCTCACCTTATCTCTGCGACGCCCGCAATAGCAATAAACAGGCCTGCGGCGGTGCCGTACGGTTTTATAGTGGTGAGGCGGGGGGAGAGGCCATTTAAATATGCGCGCCGCTTTATCCTCACGCCATAGCGTAATGGGACGTCGCAGAGGTAAGAACTATATGTCATTAGTTAGGTATTAGGTTTAGGTATTAGATAATAAGAGACGCGCCAGCTCATGGCATGTATTTACACTGAATTTAATAAATATGTGATAGCGGGGGTGAGGAAGGGTCCGCTGGCCAGCCAAAACAGAATAATATAAAATAGGTACGGGCATAGTTCGCAGGGTACTCGAGTTCCAGCAGCCTAACAAGAAAAGGCGAACCTCTGCCCGATTGACTAGCCAGCTCCCGCATCAGATCCTCGCCGCCGCCGTCGCCTCCACTTGCTATCTTGTTTCCTTTACTATCTTGTTTCTTTTACGGAGTTCGGGCGATCCCGAATAGGTGCGTTTCCACCAGAAATAAGCCTGTAGCGAAGCTAGGTAAATGAAGCGATTCTTATGGTTCTCACAAACACATCTCTCTACGCATCCTCGCACATCTCTAGTGTTTGTGAGTTTTTTTTTTTGTTTTTTTTTTTCATTATTGAAAACTAATTTTTTTTTTAAATATCACGTTACAGATACTGCATTTGGGAATAGATAAGTTTTAAGATATTTTAAATTTAGTACATATTTTTAAACGCTTGAAAAAAAACTGTTTGTCTCTTTGTAAGTTAGCACTTCCGCGTCTATGGGACCTAATTATTTCAAAATGGGGAATTTTGTTGAAACTGGTTTATTTTTATTATATTTTTATCATAGTCACAAAAAAAAACTAAAGCTTAGACAATGTAGTTGCATAGCCGGTTGTAATTGAGGAAATTATTCATGCTCGCCTTGATAACAGTTTAAATCTAAACAGTATTTATCTTTCACGATTTTTTCTTTCAAATACCTGAATAAAATTATGTCAAACACGAATGCAGGTAACTGACTCATTAATAATTCAAAATAAACTGACCAGTAACCTTTGTTTACCGATCACAGTCTGTCAGAAAAATGACGGAAATAACACGTTGACAATACATGAATCTTAGGCACTTGTCTCACCGCCCGGCGAGGAAGCGAGCAGCTATCGACTATTTGCTCGCTGAGGAAAGGGACAAAAGATATACATAGATCTCGTGTGAGTAAAAGAGACATACATTCATAGTCGATAGCTAGCTGTTCACACTGCCGGCGAGCGTCTCTTACCTCTAGTTGATCGCAGTGACAAGGATTATCAAAGATTATACTCGCTCAGCGACACTTGCTCGACGATACTCGCTTGACGACACTCGCTTGGCGGTCAGAACTCACCAAACAGCGGTAATTTCTACCTATGGAGCGGGCCGGAGCGAGTATTGCGAGTAAAAGCCCGTCGCACAAAAGCACTCGCTGAAAGCCGAGCGTCAAAACTATCGATACTTCACTCGCTACTCGCTGCTCGCCAACTCGTTTCGAGTTTGAAGCTTTACTCGCTACTCGCTGATCGCCGGCGGTGAGACATTCATTTGCCTACCCTTTTCCAAACTATACTGTGGTCGGCTTCCAGTCAAGTTGGATTTAGCTAAATACCAGTTTTTACGAGGAGCGGCTGCCTACCAGACCTCCACAACCCATTGACTGGGTAACACGGTACTTCATGGCAAGACTGGAGTCAGATTAGATTTATAAGATTAGCTAAAGATCTACAAATGACAGCCGGTACCAAAGGCTTAACGTGCTTTCCGAGGCACGGAGGAAATTCAGTAAGTTAAGATGGTCACCCATCCACAGACCAACCGTGGCAAGCGTTGCTTAACCTTGAAGATCGACCCGTGCGGCTGTTATTATCTAGCCACGAGCTTCGTGCAAGACATGACTATTATGACATAATTGACATTGAGTTATGTAACAAACATCCAAACTAACGGATCGCTGAGGTGTGAACGGGTCGCAAGTTGTAAACTTCCGTAATATTTACAATTCGTCTCAAATATCTATAAAAAAAAACTCGCCTAGACTACACTTTTTTAATGTCTCAATACACACGAATTAATGAGTCTATTTCCGCATTGATCATTAGGGCAGGCCCGAGCGGTAATTTAACGCAACTAATAACTATTTACGACGCCTCTAAAAAACTAGCCAAGTACTCGCTTTGTTTGCATATCTATAAATAGAAGTTATAATCTACTTATCTATGTTTTACTGTCTTAGTATATTTTTTTTTCAGTTGCAACAAAAACACGTTTCAGACATGCCTTAATAAATATATTTCCCATTACATAACATCAGAACTAGGTCACTTCATTTTAAAGATGTTCATGCAAATTTTGCAGCATCTTCTAATCCATCTTGATCATTATACAAGTCGTTAAAAAGTAATTTGTTAAGGGAGGAGCTCGTGGCTAAATAATAACAGCCGCACGGGTCGATCTTTAAGGTTAAGCCACGCTTGCTAAGGTTGGTCTGTGGATGGGTGACCATATTAACATAACGAGTTTCCTCCGTGCCTCGGAAAGCACGTTAAGCCGTTGGTCCCGGCTGTCATTTGTAGATCTTTGGCAGTCGTTACGGGTTGTCAGAAGCCAGTAAAATCTGACTCCAGTCTTGCTAAGAAGTACCGTGTTACCCAGTTAATGGGTTGTGGAGGTCTGGTAGGCAGCCGCTCCACGTAAAACACTGGTATTCAACTGAATCCGGTTTGACTGGAAGCCGACCCTAATATATATAGTTGGGAAAAGGCTAGGCAGATGGAAAAAGTAAGTCGTTATAAAGAGCTTCTTATCTTGAACAACTACATCAACATAGAACAGTGCAATTAATCATTTTGCCTCTAGAACTAATCAAAAGATAAGTGATTTAATATTCCAATCATAGTTTCACTAGCGATCTTGATAGAATCGTTATACAACTCTTAATGAACTTGACATTCAGTATTTTATAATAGAATGCAAGTGTACAAGTCTCGTAATTTTCTAAACCCCTTCATTTTTTTTAAATAAAAACTCGTGGTTCAATAAAACTGGCCAAGTGCGTGTCGGACTCTCTTACGAAGGGTTTTTTTTTTATGGCCCCCTTTAATTTTTAATTTAATTTTTATTACCTATTTGTTGTTATAACGGTAATAGAAATACACATTGTGAAAATTTCAAATTCAGTCCGCTAACAGAGAGACGGACGGAAGGACAGTGGAGGCTTAAAAAGGGATTTAAGGATCCTGAGAGTTTGTAGATCTTTGACAGTTTCATTACGAATAACTGGATGGCAGAAAATCTGACACCAGTTTTCGCAAGGGTTGGAACTTTTTAGTCGTTTTTAGAGATCGACTTTAAAAAAAAATATGTCTATTTATATTTTGTTTTACTATTTTTCCCTGATGTATATCGGCTACCCAACCAAGACCCCCCTAAACCCTTTAATATGACCACGCACTTCTTGAACACGCTGTATAGTTGAGTAAAAGCAAAGCAGACTGTTTAACTTAGAGCCTCTGGAAGAACTTATGCAACCAATTATTTGCCTTGAATTAGAAGCTAAAGCATAACAAAGAAAAATATGCAACAAGGAACACGGCACAGAAATCAATAGATAACTTATTGTTTAACGAAAGTCGATCATCGAACTTTGGACCTTGGTATTGAACGTGAGTAAGGTCCGCTCACCGACGCCTGCGCAGCGAGGAAATTGTTTCACCGGTTTCACGCAATTATAAACGTATTTACGTAGTGCTCTTATATATCATTACATAATGTACCAAAGTCTATTGTTAGTATAAAATTTAATTTTAGAATCGACAAAAAATATTTTTTTGAACTACTAGTTGACCCGCGCAACTTCGTCTGCTTCGCTCCCATTGGTCTTAGCGTAATGATATGTAGCCTTATACTTTTCCTTGAAAAATGGGCTATCTAACACTGAAATAACTGTTCAAATTGGACCAGAAGTTCCTGAGATTAAGCAAACAAACAAACTTCAGCTTTCCTCGATAAACGGGCTATCTAACACTGAAAGAATTTTTAAATCGGACCAGTAGTTCCTGAGATTAGCGCGTTCAAGCAAGCAAACCAACGAACAAACTCTTCAGCTTTATATATTAGTAGGTATAGATGAAGTGGAGAATAGTTTTTTTTTGGCAAGACTTACCTATATAGACTAGCGATTCGCCCGCGACTTCGTTTGTGCTGATTTTCTCGCTTTCCACCCTCTTAAGGATGCGGAGAGGAGCGGAGAAAAGGAGAAATATTAACGCTACAATTTTAAATGTGAATGAGCAAAAGATTATCTCGAAAAAATCTAGCCCTAATTAAATACCATAAATACTTGGGTACTGGATTGAGCCGACTATGGACTTGGCCGCCATCCGACTATTCGGCGATCAAATTGCCGACTAGTGGGCCAACTATTATTGTGGACAGATAAAATCGGCGTTCTCGACTAGTCGGCAACTAATCTGCCTAATCTGTATTAATTAAATATGTTTGTTTAATTGGTCTAGATAATAGGTCCATGTAGTCGCAGACTATATTGTACCCGGATTCGACTTTCCCGAGTAGTAATTCTGTCTCTAGTAAATACCAACGTAAATACCTAGTTTACTCCGCAACGTAATTAGCAACAATTTTATTTATGTTTAGCGCTGTGAACCTTGACCGTGACAGCAAATCAAGTGGAATGCGTTTATAAAACGTATTATTATGGTGTTCTGCAGCTGCCGACTCATATCATATCCAGTGTGATGAAGGTAATAAAATGCAAAGTGCGTGCAGTTCCATATTTCTTAGACTTATTTGAAATAGTTTTCCATGAATGACATTAATAAGGTTATTGACCTACGAGATAACAATCAATACATTTTTGGTACGCCAACTACACTTTATTTTTCTAATAGGTACTTAGTGAATTTAACTATAACTGGCACAATATTAAAGAAAGTGTGCATTTTCTTTTAATATTTGCCAGTTATAAAATTAAATTAATTCAAAATATTTTACTGGATAATTCTTCAGGATATTAACATCGATAAACAATGTTACCTTTTCACACGAGTAAGGCAAAGCTAAAAGGCGAGGTTGTGAGTTTAGTAGTCTATGTCTGTATGCACATATGTTTTACCGTAGCAGTTAAATTACTAAACCGATTTTGATGAATGAGGCGTCAATCGATTCATTATTATATTTTATGGTGGAGGATGTTTACATCCAAAAACGTGGCAAATACAATTTTTTTTCGCAAATGTACATATTTATAACAGTATAAATAACATTTCGCCCGAATAGGCTAGTTTCCACCATCAATAAATTGCAAATGTATTTAGTCCGTCAGAGTTTAGAAAAATAATCTCTAATTTTTTTTTTGTGAATCAATGAATATTGACTAAGATAAAACGCATCAGGGACATCGTCGCTCGTGACGTCAAAACGCACTAAAAATTATACCACGGCGGGCGTGCGTACTGAGAATTTTAAAAGCGTCGTAACTTCGTCAAATATGGTTTACGTCACAAAAGAAAAAATATGTGTCGCATATATTTTGTGACGGACTAATTACATTTTATTAGTCCACTATCTTATTCAATTAATATAGATAGAGGAAGGTGAGAGAGTTTAGAATTTAAGAGCCAGAATGCTAATATTATAAAGCTGAAAGTTTGTTTGTTTGGTTGAAGGCGCTTATCTCAGGAATGCCTGGTTCGAATTGAAACAATAAAAAAAAAATCTTGTAGTGTTGGATAGCCCATTTATCAAGGAAGACTATAGGCTATATAGCATCACGAGCATTCATGAAAAATGTGCCGCAGACGAAGTTGAGCGGGTCAATGTGTTTAATATATACCAAGCCAATTAGCCAATCTTTTCCGTGTGGTAAGTAAGTAACCACCCGGACACAAAGAATCCGAGCTGCTACATAGAAATTCGTGGTTACACGTTTTACAGCGTCCGGATTCCAAAACTGATCTATAATCTCGCCCGGATAACATACGCCTAGTACTAAGAACTGCGTTTTTATTAGAAGCCGTCATACAACAGTCATGCTGTTCATTTATTATGTGAATTGTCAGTCCGTGTCACGAACTTGATATCTGCATCGCAAGGTCAGTTCAGGATATAATAGCTGAAGATATACGGCGATTGTTTCTGCCGTGATGTCAGCTATACAATCGTTGGTAATATATTCATAAGATAATGCAGTTTGTGAGAATTTAGTACTGTTAGGATTCGTTTCCTTCTGAGATGTGCGAGGATGCGTAGCGAGAAATGTGTTGGTTCATTTACCTTGCCTCGCTCAGCACAAGCGAAGCGGAGAAACGAAGACATTTTTACCAGTGCAATTGCATAAAATCTCTGCACCACGTCATATTTTGACTGACATGATTGGTTAATATGTCTCCGTTTCTCCGCTCCGCTGCCTCGCTTCGCGCAAATGGACAGGGACCCTCATGGAAGTGAAGGGAGCAGTTTTTTGCGATGGTTTGATGGAAAACTGACATTCGTGATATATATTACTATTAGTATGACAATTAAAGGGTTATTTTGAAATGACCAGCCATTTTTTTTTCAGTCATCAGGTATCGATCAAAGACACGATTTATGCAAATATAAACCTTCCAGACATTTTGCTGAATTATGCGAGCATAAATGTTGATATTAACAGTTAATTATTTTTTATCTCTTGAGAAATACCCATTTAATGTTGGACAGGACAAGGATTTCTCAATAGGTGGAATAAAAACAAAATTGCCTAGAAATGGAACAAAGAGGCCCTTTGCCGTTGGCTTTTTGATTCCAGAAAAATCTCATATTGTTTTCTTTTAATCTGAATTATTGTTTTCAGGTATGAAGAATTTCACAAATTTCAGGAAACCCGAAATGTGCAATGGATACGTAGTTATCGAGAACCCACGAAACTCAGGTTATCTCACTTTTAACTGCAGTGCAATAATACCTAAACGTAAAAATATTAATATATCTCTAACTAGATTTGAAAGTGTAATAAATTATTAAAAATAAATTCATTTTCGCGGTATAATAACCATGTGAGTATAAAATGTAACTACGGTACTTTAAATGTTACACTACAGATATTAAAAGAAAAAATAGGAAAAAGCCGTCGAAGGTGAAAAACACAGGGGTTTTTCGGATTACTGAGTGTTTTCGGCGAACTAACTTTAGGATAACGTGCGAAGAATTTTAGTGGTAGTTAATCTACTAGAAGTAAATCAGTTAGTTAGTACTCCTATTTAGAGTTATCCTCTTTCTAGACCTTCGATATATTCAAATGTAAGTGAACAGTCCTAGTCACTCTTAAAGGAGGCCTTGAGTTCCGAGTATTTACACAATAATACTTATGTCGAATAAACTACTGTTTATTGTGAGAAATGCATTGAGGAGCTCGTGGCTTAATAATAACAGCCGCACGGGTCGATCTTCAAGGTTAAGCAACGCTTGCCAAGGTTGGTCTGTGGATGGGTGACCATCTTAACATAGCGAGTTTCCTCCATGCCTCGGAAAACACGTTAAGCCGTTGGTCCCAGCTGTCATTTGTAGATCTTTGGCAGTCGTTACGGATAGTCAGAAGCCAGTAAATCTGACTCCAGTCTTGCCATGAAGTACCGTGTTACCCATAGTTACTGGGTTGAGGAGGACTGGTAGGCAGCCGCTCCGCGTAAAATACTGGTATTCAGCTAAATCCGGTTTTGACTGGAAGCCGGCCCCAATATAGTTGGGAAAAGGCTAGGCAGAGAGACTGTGAGAAATGCATTGGTATACCCTAGTTTGATTTCAAAAAGCCAAGTGCGAGTCGGACTCGTACATGAAGGTATCGTTACCATAAACCGAAAACGTCACGTTTCTTCTTTTTTATTATTTGTGGTTTTAAGGGCAAAAGAGATGCACACGATGAATAGTACAACTCTCTTCCTATTGCGGTTAATTATAAGATATCTATAGCTCTCTAACGGACGAAAAAAGGCGAGTTTTCTTTTAGGGAATAAATTTTTTAAAACCCTTCCTCAATTCATTCGAAACTGATAATGAAAATTCTTTAAACATGACAAATAAAACCTAGACGGGCGGTAGAGATGAAATAGTTTGCTCAGCTATATTTATGTTTTAAATTCTGGAATTATCTAAAATTCCGATTAAGAAAAATCTTTCTCTAATAGAAAGTTATACAATCGCCTAGTTTCATTATACTTCCTGTAAAATGCACGGTTCCTGTGGGAAAATCGACGGGAAAGCCTCAGTGAAAGCTTGTATTAAATAAATCAATTGTATTTTTAACTACTTATTTCAGGGTTATTCATTTAAATGTGCTAAATTGAATAAACATTTTTTTTTAAGATAACACGATTTACAAGGTATAAATGGTTTTGTTATTCCTTTTGCTTTAATTTATTTTTATAATTTGGTGAGACAAAGTGTAGAATCAAAATCGTTGGAAGGAATGGTTTACAGCCTTTACACTACAGTGAAATAATTAGGGATAGTTATATTACAAAAATTATTATAATAAGCAATTATTATAAAAAACACTTAAAATAATTAAAGAACGCTTAAGATAACATCTAATTTTTGAGTTTATTTTTATTTTATATACTAAAAACCATAAATTAGCTGTTTTTATTATTTAAATATGTTGTGTTCAATTATTTTAATAGTTTGGTAGGTATTATAATATTAAAAATAATAATAATAATTTAAAATAATAATTTGCAATGTACAATATTAATATCTCCCTTGTGCCTATTCACCTTTACTTGCTATTTACGAAAAGCATGCACAATAAAAAAACTTTTAAATATTTTTGAAATTTATGGAACAGGAACTAGAGGTTCCAGTTGAATATTAAAATTAATAATGAATGAATGGTTGTTAGACTGATGCCTTCAGCACAGTTATAACACTGACCTAGTTATCAATTATTATGTTATTGATAGGTACATATTAGATAAATTAGCTTGAGACCACCAGTGGACATCAAGGTAAAACATCTGTAATAATACGTGGAAATTGGTAGTTGTGTGGTAATCTTGGAACATAATTAAGTTTATTTTGCATGGGATAAGATTAATTAAAAAAAAAACCTATTTATCCCTAAATATTGTTTCTAAGAGAATGCCAAGCTTATAGTAAGTAAAAGCTAAACACCAAGGCTTTTTAGAAGCTATAAACAAAATAATTTCGGAAATTATTTAAATTATTTTGTTTATAAAATGAAATTATTTAAATAATTTCCGAGGCTTCTAATGTTTGTTACATTAGAAGCCTCGGATATTATTTAAAAAAACATAAAAATATTTGAATTTCGCGGGCTACCCTGGAGCATCCACCTTAAATACTATTATTACGGAAATTATTTAAATACTATAATTACTTGAAAAAAAGACGGTAGACCTAATTTTATTTTCTCTCACTATTGTGATCTTTCCTGGATAAAATTATGCATATACCTACTTTAAAAATAATTTTGGAATTTATTGATTTTCTCATTATAAGATGCGGCCAACTTTTCATGTTGAATAAAGGGTGTGTTGTCAAATATCTTTCATACATTTTCATATACACTTACCGTATATTTATCGATCCTTGCATTTTCTCGTTCAAAACGCCCTGTTTCTTTCAAATTCACAATATTTCTAGCACTCGTAACAGCCATATTGACGGATTAAATAATGTTTATGGTTCGAAAATAAAAACAATAAGATCTGTCACTTTTCGCGCGCAAAAACCGGGTGCGTTCCGTCTCCCAGCGTTCCTCGCGCCGAGATTCTAAATTCGAATGGTTGCGAAACTCGGCGCTTCTTTTATATAAAAGCTGTACGTATCGTTCTAGCTAGACATGAGTTGCGCCCCCGCGCTCTCGTCCCTTTCATTCTCTATTCAGACCATAGACTATGCAAGCGAACGTACTCTTGTCCCACTTTACTAACTGTTTTATCTAAACAAACCCAGCAGGCACAGGATACGTCTGGATGTACTGAAATATGAGACTGGATTTAATGAGATGTTATCTTAGACGTTCTTTAATTATTTTAAGTGCACCTATTTATTTCATGTCATGTTGCGTGTGCTATTTGTTCGTTTTCAAACTTCGCGATTCTCATAGTTCTTGTTACCTACAAATAAAATAAAAACTTACAATAAAGTTACATTGAAATTTTATCCTGGAGGTAGAATTTCTGAAATATTTCATCATTCCCTTGTCGTGAATTAATGTAACAAAGCTCAAAAATAAACTAATAGAATTGTACGTTTTTGTATAACTACAAAAATGCAACACAAGCCTACAATGAGCAACGTTAACAAACAAAATAAACTCGATAAAAAGGCAGCTTCGGCCAGGAATACATCTGTCATTTCATTAACTGCAGTTATTTTAAATAACGAACATCAAAGAGTTTTAGCAAGTCTACGAATACCCAATTAATATTAGTCATAGACAAAGTGATTGGAAACAAAGCATTACACAACTTGATAGACCAAGGATCCCTTAGGACCTAGTTACCTAATTTTATATAATTATTCTGTTGACGTATGAACGAAACATCATTGAATAATTCAGAAACTGATTATTTTTCAAAGAGGGATTTATTACAAAATTGCAAGGAGCTTGATTTAATGCAGTTCTACACGCAAATGGTTTGTTAATTTTAGTTGGATTTATCACGAGTATTTTTTTTTATTTTAATGAACATTATGACCAATTACTTTTGTCAAGTAATTGTTTATCTATCGTTGTTCTTCACTTATCAAAGTCGTTATGCGAAAAGAACTACATAACATCACGCTTCTATTCATCTAAAGGGCAGTAAACAGATAAGTATCTAGACTTATCAGGATTTAGAAGTATGCGGAACAGAGAGTAAAGTCTAGCACACCTCCATTGTACTCCGACCAGACGGTTGTTGTGTCTGGTGTGGGCAACTAATAATAATAATTAATAATAATAATAATTTATTCACCAAATAAATTTCACACGTATTACAACAAGATTTCAAATTGACATAGTACAACTTAATATTGGCTCAGGATTTGTAATACATAGTTAAGGATTTTTTGCATCCGAACTAGGCGGTAGCCTGTATCTAGGATTGCATTTCATCCCCTTATACAAGATGTTAATAGTTAATATTCGGGCTGATGTATATGTTCAAATCGCACAAGAATCGTGTCAGAAATCCTTAATGACACATGTAACAACTAGTTATCGCGCAATTTAAACATTCCTGACAAAAAAACTTTTAAATTTATAAAAAAAATAGATCGGTGAAAAATACTGGCCAGTTCTGAAAAAGACCTACCCACTGTTAAGAGCTGTCTTCAAGAAAACTTGACATACCGCCTGCTCAACTATGTAAAGGACATTTATTTTTAACATAGCATTTATTTTTAGGAACCTACCCACACAGAATGATACATATTACTTGCATAGTATCAATACGCGTTTACATCATGCATTATTCAGTTGCTAACAAATCACTAACTCTGCTAATGGCCACGCGAAGGCATTCATCGTTTGTTTATGTTAAAAGAACATGTACTTGTCTACTAGTTACGCGGAAAAGACAAAGGTATGCTGAAGGCAGCATCAGACTAATTATGTTATTAGCTTTAATTAGCTATAATTATATAGCTATACACGCTGTAAGATCAGATCAGTCAAACCACCGAAAAATTATGATCTTATTCTTCTTGTAGCAGGTTCAATTTCAGTAGGTACTCGTAAGGACGTCTGATTCGATAATCTTAAACAAATATACCCGGGAATTCACTTTGTTAAATCAATGGTAGTATAAGGCGTAGTCTCGCGTAGCGTATCGTAGGCGCACGAGCGCAGCGTAGACTCGCGCAGAGCAGTATAGCTTGCGTAGCGCGGTAGTGTAGACTCGCGTAACGTAGCGTAGGCTTGCGTAGCCCAGCATTTAAAATTAATATAATAATGTTTTTCCCTGCAAAGTATGAACCTCTAGATAATGATACTTAGTAACACTATAACAAACATATCGAACAAAGAAAATTATTTATAAAAGTCAATATCATCTTAACAAACTGCATCGAGTATTTTTTATTTTGCTGTACAGATATAAGAGTAGACAAAGATAATTACAATTTACATATGTGCATAACGTTACTACTATGCTAATTACCGCTGCTTATTTTTGCCCAGTTTTTGCTCCACGGTCTTGATAAAAATGCGACAGTTTTAGTTTATTTTTTGCCCGTGGTAAATTGTGACAATCATCTTCTAAACATGATATAATTATTAAATAGTTCCGTGAATCACAGACGGCGCACAAGTAATCTGTTAGTCTTTTCTGTAAAAATCTCACTGTAAAAAAAATAAGCTCGAAGTGTCATTTTATTTGGTGTTTGGTTCACTCAAATCTCAACACTGATATTTTCTGCGGTAACACTGCAGCCGCTGCAGGAGCAGTAGTGCTAATCCGAGGTGAGTATAAACATAAGACCTTTATGTTGTGTACAATAAAGTTCACTTTATGAGCTTTGTCACTCAGGTGAAGCTCGATATCGAACTGGTTGATTTACAGAATAGACTAGCTGGACCCTAATTAATGCGTATTGGCTGGGTGCACGGTGACAGCGCCAACTGTCAGTTGCAATGACGGCGAACTGTTACGGCGGACTGTGAAATTTCAAATGGCTGGCTGTCTTTAAAAGAAGTAAGTAAACAAAAAAAATACCAATAAAATATCGTAATTTACTTCAACTCCGTGTTCTTCACGTTAACTATAAACTTTAACAAACGCTTCTATAGCTTTAACAAATCACACAAACACAGGAAGTAGTACTTAAAAAGGGTTCATTACAAAGATATTTGTAACTTCATTTAATTGATCTATGCCGTAAAAAGGGTCTTAGTACAATTGAAATGAAAAATCTATCAAATGCTATTTGAATTTCAATTGTTTTTCGAAGCATGCATATCGGATGATTTACGTCAAGGTATTTAGTTTGTATGATAATTAACAAAAAATAAGAATTAATTTATCCTTATCTTACTAATTAATATCTAATTTACTAATTATTATTACTCTCACTAATTACTCATTTACTACTAATTCACTTACTAATCACTACATATTATAAAACAGAAATTAGATCTATAAAACAACACGACGGATTTTGATGCGTGTTTTTTCAATAGATATAGTAGTTCTCGAGGAAGGCTTTAGTATATAATTTACACCCGTGCGAAGTCGGGGCGGGTCGCTAGTCCTTACTAATATTATAAATGCGAAAGTAACTCTCTCCGTCTGTCTGTCCTTTTTCACGCCAAAACTACCGATTTAAATGAAATTTGGTACACAGATAGTCTAGAGCCTGAGAAAGGACATAGGCTTTTTATCCCGAAAATCTTTACGGTTCCCGTGGGATAGATGTATTATTGTTTTTTAGAGAGCAAGGGATTAACATGATTTTTTGTATAGTAGTTGTTTAGGGCTCAGAAAATGACAGGCTTATTTTTACATCCCGAAAACACTCGAAAATCATAACCCTCCTTCTTTCGCAGTCGGGTAACAAACTACGATTTCCATGGGATAAATCTGTTTTACTTTTTACAGAGCAAGGGTTTGAATTAATTCTTTGCATAGTGGTAATTTTGATGTCAGGGCATTTTGACGTGAGCTACTTTTAATCCTAGACGAATGCACGGTTCCCGTGGGATAATTTGTTTTGTTTTAAGGGGCAAGGTATTTGCATGGTTTTTGCATAGTGGCAGTTTAGGGGTCTGAGAATGACACAGGGTACTTTTAATATCCTAGGAAAATGCAAGGTTCCTATACATAACAACTGTATATGATAATTGTATAAATGTAGACAAAACAACCAACTTCCAAATAAAAACACTACAAAGTAAAATAACTTTAATTTCGGAAGTCGGTGTTTTTGGGTTTTGTTTCTTCGCTTTTTGACACCGACTTTTAAAATTAAGTTTTTAATTGGAAGTCGGTTGTATGATTACATGAAAAAGTATTTTATTTGTCAATTTTTGGTGGTGATTTTTTTAAAACTATATTGAAATTCATATGTGCGCGTACCCCTTCAAAACATACTGGCATGATGTTATGTAATGAAGTAGTGTAAACAATAAACAGACATGCGATTTCAGCAATCCAGGTCTATTTGCTATAATTTAATGAGGAGTTCCCTTGCCTATTTTCGAGGTTCTCCATCAGATCTTCAATAAATTGAAATGTGGTCCCATTTCTCCAAAAAAATACACTTACAAAAAATATCCATATCGCTTCAAGTATGCCTTTAAAATTTGAAGAGTTCCCTCTATTTCTCCAGGATTCCATCATCAGATACTGACCGATAGACCATGGGGCCATGTGCCTTATCATTAGGGGAAAGTTGCGATCATTGGACTAGCTCTTTCATTGGACCACCAAGGTATTTCCAAAACTGTCCAAGCTTGCAACACCCAAACTAGTCGAAACGAGTCCGTGACGGCTCAGTTGCACCCCCTCTTACCTCAGTGACGCTGCGGCACGTGGCGAGGAGTGATGCGTGTGGTTGTCTTTGCGGCGGTCAAAATCTTATTAATTGACTCGGAACAATTTGATGTAAGTATCATTCTATTCATATTTGTTTGTGTGCACTGGTATGAAATATTAGATAATTTAATTGTGATTCCGTGAGTATTATTCAATTTTGTCTTATCATGTCCATGTATATTTTAGAATTTTTTTTCTTAACGAGTACCTTGTTGCCATCAATGGACCTCAAGAGAGTTCCACCGTTGGACCGGTCCAATCAGAGCAACTTTTTTTGTTTTTTTTTTTAATGTGTCAAATGTAAAATTTAATTAGTAACTAAGTAGCATATAACTATAGTTTGTTTGCTTGTCGCAAGTGTATGAGTATCGTTAAATTATGGCATACGAGGAGAGCTCCTATGCCATAATTTAATCATAATTGATAATTATAATAAGTTACCTTGATTGGACCTCTAGAACAAATTTCTCGAAGTCCATTAACGGCAACCTGGTGGTTCAATGAAGGTGCCCATGGTCCAAAGAAGGTAACAGCCCAAGATTTAGTTTTCTTCGATTATACCAAAAAGTGTAAGCCCGAATTGTTTGTGCGTTTGATTATTATAAATAAAGGTCCTACGAAATAAAAATAATAAACTGCTTTCATTTTATCGCTTATATTTTTTAAGATATTTTGTCGTAAAGTTAAGTGGTCCATTCATAGCAACCTTCCCCTATTTTGTAAGCAACCCAAGTTACCTCCACGAGAACACACGATGCATTTGCGTACGTTTGCAACTACGGGCGACCAGACCTGTTCAATACAATTCACTTGCAACTCCTACTGGACAGAAATAACTGAAGTGCACTTCAGAACTGAGTGACTGGGCCCGACTAGTTTCCAGGTGCTTAAAACTATAGATGGCCAATAACGAGTAACGTTGTCGCTGAGCACTTGCGGACTATCCGACCCCCTCCAGCTTTAGAATAAATACAAGGATGTTTCATCAGAAGATATTGTGCATAGGGCTCGATGGCGGTCACAATGACCTGATCATTAACAATGCTTTGGTATTGATTGAGGATAAAATGATTTCCATATCGGGAAAATGGCAGCAAAGAGGGGGATTGTCAAGCGATGTTGTAATGGAGTTACTATAGACCACTATACCGCGGTTTTAGAAGTGCATGTCAATGAAATGGCACCACGACTACTTCTCGAGCAGCTTCAAGTCTACGAAACGATTCTACGCCGAGTAAATAATAGAAAGGGGGAATGGTTCCTACTTGATGTACCAGGAGTTACGGGTAAGTTTCTGCTGAATGTTCCGCTGGTTTAACTTCGCAAGGACCGCAATATAGCTCTGGCTATGGCTTCCTCGGGCATTGCGGCAACTTTTCTTAGCGGTGGTCGGACTGCAAATTCCGTTTTTAGGTTGCCGCTTAATCTTGCAATCAAAGATACTCCAACATGGAATATTATCAAAAAAGCGGCCGGGGAGTCCTTTTGCAGCAGTGCAAGCTCATAGTATGGGACGTGTGCACAATGTCGGACAAGCATGCATTAGAGGACTTGAACCATATTCTTTACGAATAAGCTGCTGCAAATTGGAAAAGGTCATCTGGAATCGGACACAAAAGAATTTTCCCATCCAGTTGCTACATAAGACGAATTTATCATGCACGTTTTTCCCAATTTGGAGATTAAACAATGAAGACTGGTTGTGTGAGAGGGCAGAGCAGTCCCCAAAGAACGAGTGGGTCGCCTGTACGCCGTTTAATTTTGTTTAGAAATTCTGCCGCCCAAATTACAGCGCCCAGAACACCTTTTATAGTTATCACAACATTGACACTCAATAACGGGGCTTTCTATTGGTAAAAGAATTCTCAAAAACGGTTTTGGAGATCCAAAGATTACCTCGCAAACTCACAAACTTTACCTTTTTATTAATGTTTTAATAAAATAGTAGAAGAACTGTATACCATTCTTAATATAATGAAAAAGAAAAGACTTCATTTTACAAAAACTTTAATAAAAATCGATTAAAATTTATTAAAAATATTTTTTTTTTCTACCGTGCTATTTAGAGACATCATTCTATTTTTACAATATTAAAAATGTTTCGACATAAGTCGAAAACCATGCAGCTTAAAATAAAAATATTTAAGAATGTGTAAACAGCGCTCTTTCATACGATACCCTACAAATCCTAGTAGCCCCACTTTGAATTTTTAATAATCCCTTTCAGTCGCTGTTGCAACTTAATAGCATTAGTAGGTAGTTCTTCAGATATCCAGCTGTAACAGACAGACAGACTTAGTCTAACCATAAGGCTTTCTTTTTTACCATTTTGGTACGGAACCCTAAAACGCTTATTTCCATGATCTGAACATCCGGTCGAAGTTTATGTATATTGTCCGGAACACGGTGTATATTCTTTACGATTATGTAAGTCTATAGTGGCGATAATAACGTTGACCTTTATTATTTTCTAAAATGGCAAAACCAATAAATTTCAGGCAGTCACACACGGACTTGACATGACTGTCTTCACGAGAAGTAAGTAAAGAAATAAAGAAATTTAATCAAATAACGTAATTTATATAGGGTTATTTGTAAAACACCAACAACCTCTTTTATCAATTATCAGCTGTTTCATACATTTTCATTGGCAAAATATTGCATTTTGTTTGAAACAGCTGATAATTGTTAATAAAAAAGTTTATAATCATGTGTACTTTCACTGCCTTAGAGGTTGTTGGTGTTTTACAAATAACCCTGTATATGTTACACACGATTTATTTTATTTATGACCGTAGTATCGTTAGTATTTTTGTTTATTTTCAGTTAAATATGGCCAAATTAATTTAAAAAAGCTGTATTCCGAGCAGTCACGCGACATCGCTTTCTAACCACAAACGAAAATAAAAGTTAAAAAATAGTAAAACAACAAATAAATAAATAATAGTAGATAACTTACCATTGTAACATGCTACTTCCTACAACGTACAAAATATAATATGAAAAATGTTGCTTTAAAGAATAGCTTACTTACTTTTTTTTTCTTTACAGCGATAATCCATTTCATTCGCTGTTCTCGTTTCCAACTTGTTTGTGGAAATTTATAGAATTTGTCATGACTGTTTTTACCATTGTTCTTGATATTCACAGCGCTGTTAGTTTCGTGACGCATATTAATTTATTTTCGCTTAATAATACACGGATAACTATGTAAATTTCACTAGTAAATAGTGACAGTTCGTCAGTAAAAAGTATATTTTTTGGCCACGGCGCGCGCTGCTATCGATTCCGGTTCTCGGAAACCTCCTACTTTGTCAGTACCTTACTGAAAAATGAATATCTACTACCTATTTGTCAAAAAATACATGTTTTTTTTGTACGAATGCGTCTAATTTAATGAAATAGAAAAAGTATGAAATAAAATTACAAGGTGGTTGGATAGTCGGATTCGACTCCAGCTCAGCTCTTACCCTAGAGTGGTAGTTTGCTGACGACAAAACCAGAGGCTAACCCGTACACCATCCTTACCCTCAGACCCGAAACCCGATACCCTTGAACAGGCATTCAAATTTAAAAATCGGAAAAATACCTATACCAGAATTCATAGGTTACATCCAAAGGTTGGTGCCATTGTGGGTAGTAAATCTTTGTTTAACATTGAATTAATTTATTGATATTTTTTAAAAACAATATATAAAATTCTTCCGTTACTGAATGACTGACAGACAACGCACAGTCAAATTACTGGTCGTAGTAAGCTGAAATTTGGCATGCAGGTTCCATAAGGAGTGTAGGGGAGAGAGGATGAAAAATGAAAAAAAAAATGAAATGAAATGTATAAAAATTCCGTCTGCTTTAAAAAAGGTTTAGTTTAATCTATAAGAACCCTAATAGGTACAGAAATATAAAAAGGTTAACAGCTAGTTCGAATTAATTATGCGCAAAATCTTTATATTAAGTTATTAGTCTTAATAAAATGCGCTTAATGATAATAAGAAAATAATTATTTATTTATTAAAGTGTAATAAGTAAATGTAGTTTTAATGAGAAAACCAATGTTTTTAACTATAATTATGTATTAACTAACTGTTACTAATATGTCACGTTGAAACAAGTCAAGAAAATAGGTAAGTAACATCGATAAATGGACTACGTATGAGTAGAATACATGAGCAACTTTTATAATATTACAAACCACAATTTCAATGTCCATCTACTTTTTTAGGGTTCCGTAGCCAAAGGATAACCAACGGAAACCTGTAACTAAGCCTCCGCAGTACGTCCGTTCGTCCGTCTGTCTGTCAGCTATAAAAACAAATTAAATTAAAAACAAGAAACGTGTTTCTTTTTCGGTTACGGAACCCTTCGTGTAGAGTCTGACTTGCACTCGACCGGCTTATAGAGAACAATAAAGAATTAAGATAAAGGACATAATCCGGGTTCCATAAATTTTTGGTCCAATAAAACAAGCCTTTTTTATTTTGTTAGAATTAATTCCCATAATATAGATAGGCAGTCATCATCATATCAGTCGAAAAACGTCCACTGTTGGGCTAGGCCTCCCCTAAATTCGGGGGGGTTTGCCATAATCGCCACGCTTGGCAGGCGGGTTGGCGATCGCGGTGTCGCAGTGGAAGGTGTTGCGTTTTACAGAGAACGCTGCTACTAATTCTCTGGCGAGTTCCTTAGTCGCCTCTTACGACACCCACGGGAAGTGAAGTGATGAGAAGTGATGATTCTTTTACGGCACCATACGGCACTGTCTGAAACCATAGCATAGGCAGTCGCTCTATGTCAAATATTATTATTCAGCTGCTAGAATACCCGACCACAACTTAGTTGAGAAAAGGAAGGCAATTTGATTGAGTATAAGCTTCCTTGAGATGATTTTCGGCTTTCATGAACAAAAAGCTATTAACCAGTATACATTCATACCGTTATTTAAACTAGAACTTACACTATACCTTAACACTAAACATTTTTTTTTATTTTGATCCCCAACAAAAGATACACAGATAGGTACAACATTATAAGACAGTGATACAATGTTCATTTAAGTGTACTCCTTCAGTTACAGGAGACCACAGCATTCACTTATAAGTAGACTCACATAACAAAATTAAAATAAAAATTAAATTAAAATTACGATAAAATCATAACATTAAATTAAGTAGATTCACATTATTCCAATACATTAAATTCAAATTATTCAAGTAAATTAGACAAAAGATTAAAACATAAAAGAAAGAGCGATTAATTGACCTATGTTATTGAAGGTATTGCAAAAAGATTCTTAAAACCCCTAACCGCAGTAATTGTTGTGCAAAAAGTTGAATAATGGAAAAATAAAGTTAAGCTGTGATAAATCCAACTTCCTCGAAAGTAGTTCGAGGAAGTAATTTGTACCTATTTAGGTATCTACAAAATGGGTTACATTTATATTAATCTTTTGCGGTGTGCCTTCCCCTATAAAAATAAATGCATAAACTCAAAAAACTATTCTAAGATAGTGAGACGATAATTTCAATTTCTTTTAAAAAAGTAATCGTATTAAATATAAATTTCTAAGAAGTGTTCCAGCGTTAAATTGAACTTCAACTTGAAATCGTTTCCGACGTAGATCATCAACAGGCATAAGAACTAGTATTTTAGCTTTAGTCCTGCGACCGATCCTTCTGTCAATTTCATTGAACCATCGGACAGCCATCTGCCTGGACAAGCCTTGCTTTGACCGACCACCGACCTGCCAACGAGAGATACAAGTAACGTGTTTGGAGATTTTTCTCGATTGTGATGGCATAACAGTGGATTATAATAATGGTGATGGTACCCCTTTTGTACCCTCCTTAATTCCCCAGGGCTCTAGGACCGTGACATTTGAGTTTAATGTTGACAAGTTGTTTTTTTTCTGTCAGTGTCCACAGTTGAATAATATTATCTACCATAGAGTTCAATCGTTCAAAAACTAAAAAAAGAACCGCAAGACGCATAGATATAAAGTTTTAATTAGGTTCTCTTCTGGGGCCAATGGTCCTCTATGCGCGAGTCCGACTCGCACTTGGCCGGTTTTTTCAATGATTTTAATAAACGATTGTTTTTATTGTTCGTTGTCTACCTCTTTTGATTATTTCCACGGCAATCTGCGGTGCACCGCAATAAATTTTCCATAGGTAACTTACTACCTAACATACAATACAATTACCACCGGCTCCGATGCTATTTATACCATGATGGAATAATACAACTGTACAAAAAATAGAACTAAAGTATATAGATAATGACTAAATTGAAATGTCGTGTGTCATGTCAGCGTGTCGTTTCCTGAGGTTGACGGGTTAACAATCGAAGGATGATCATGAACTATGTCATACGAGTACCTTTATCAGAAAATAATGCAAACCATTTGCTATGTTTGCTAGCGGTGAAGGAAAACATTGTGAGGAAACCGGCATATCCCAAAACCAAAAATTCGAAGACATGTGACATCTACCAACCGGTACTGGGCTCGCGTGGTGGATTATAGCCCACTCCCGTTCGAAAGAGAGGAGGCCTGTGTCCCAGCAGTGGGAATAGTATAGGCTGATTATGTATGTGTGCTATGCCACGATAAGATAGTGATGATAAGGAAGACGGTCCAAAGGGTAACCAACGGAACCCTATTACTAAGCCCCCACTTTCCGTCCGTCTGTCTGTCAGCGGGCTGTATCTCAAGGACTGTAATTTCTTTTGCCGCTATTACAACAAATAATACAAGATAAACACCCTTAATTAATAAATTATTTTAAAGAATCATCAACACGATTACGATGAATAAATTAACTATGAGAAGTCATTGCGTTGATGAACAACATTCGCCCAGTTTTAATTGATGAGGAGGCCAAAACATTTCATGGAAACGTACCAAACCATTTGAGATAGAACCAACTAGAATCGGCCTAAGTAGGTATTGTACTCAATTATATTTTTGCAAAGTCACAAAAGTGATGACTGTTTCTATTATTTAATGGAGCGAATCGATTAGCCACCAGCAAAAACGTCACATTTTAAACGAAGAACTAAAAATAATAGTAACAGTTTGTTAAGTGGTTAAAATGAGCCTGTTTTCAATGATAAAGAGGCATACGCATTGTGCTTTTGCGTCTTGTATTAAGAAATAATTGACAAAGATTGGTTTGAGACTCATTTGGCCATTATCTGTCAATAGTAATTGACACTATTGTTTTTAACATAAAAATACTAATTCAGGCTTGAACTGACTTGCGTTTTATTTGACGTCAATGAACTACAATCGATACTTTTATAGGTATGTATTCTATTATAACATCACGACCGTGACCAATAGGAGCGGAGCATTAGTGAAAAATGTGACGCAGAGGAAGTTATCGGCAGGGAAACTTCCTCTGCGAAACCATCAAACAAACCAACGTTTCTGTTTTATAATATGTACCTACCTATGTGTTTTTAAAACTGAAGAGTATAGATTACTTCGAGTAGGTACATTGGATTTCAAACTTTATTTTCTCCCATTTGCAGCAGCAATCATGAAACACAGAAAACAATTTATTTCTCTTTCACAAACTACCATGCAGCATTCGTTGATTACTCTCATGTTTATATCTGTTATGTTTGAGCAACTATATGTATCATTCTGAAAGCTCTTTCATCATGTTGAAAGCGGGCACGACCTCCCCTTTCACCTCACTCCCGTCCCGAGTTATAGAGGTACGAAGTATGAATTCAAAACGGAGTAGGAATTTAATTTTGGGCATAATGCACCTTATTGCTCAGGATCACTCATGGCAAACAGCGGTTGAACAATCGAGCAATACTTAAAAAACTTTGAAAGACTGGTTGCCGAACCTGTAGTCAGGGCCATCTTAATCCATATAGGCACACCTGAATCTGGGGTCCTTTTGTAAAACTGGAAATCGGCCAAGAAAGTATCGGAGCACAGGTAGTTGAGTTCTGTGGGTGTGGTGACTATGTAACCGTGGCGTATTTAAATATCTTGGCAATCAACAAAAAAGAAAAAACCAACTTCGTTGTTAATTTTCCAAAAAATGAAGTATATAGTAGATAGAGCATGCGAAGCGCGCTCGTGAATTTGTACTCCTTGGATAGCTTTAGCTGTCGAAGCAAAACATTTTGAAAACTATGGATCCAAGAGCGAGAAAAGCGAGATCAAAAATTTTGCACCCATTCTCGGATAGTTAGATTTTCTAATTACCAAACGGACAATTGTGCAGACAAACTTGAAAGGTAAATACTCATTTTATATTGCGAGCGAAGCGAGCTTCGGAAGTTTTTACTCCTCGGTTAAGTTTGCTGTCGAAACAAAGTAAATTGGAATTGAAAACTACACATACAAGAGCGACTGAAGCGTGTTCGGAAAATTTTGCAGCCTGTCTAGGATATGTTAATCTTTGACTTTTAAAAAAAACAGGAATTTATTTTGTTGAATTATGCAGATAAATTTTCTTCATCTAGTGAGCGTAACGACCTCCAAAATTTTCGAAGATTTTATCTTGCGAGCGAGTTCGGAAATTTTAGATCCCAACAGGGATGTGTTCGATAGAAGTTCGTCAAAAAATTGTGCACAGTTCGAATTGGCTCCATAGGAAAGGAGAAGAACCTATTAAATAATTTGGGAGCTCCCAATAAAGCGCGGCCTTAGCCACGTGCGCCTTGTTGTGGTGAAAATGGAACTGCCTGTGGTAGTAACTATACTTCCAACAACAACTAAGCAACAACTTCCTAATTAACCTATTTTTTCAGTTGATTAACTGACTTGGGCCAATGTCTCCAACAATGATATGCTTTGTAAAGTTTAATTTTGCAAGAGAATCTGGTAAAGCAATCTAACGCATCTTTTGACTACATTTCAACAACCAACCATAAAAGCGATCAACGTAAATATGGACACTGCCCACGAAATGATATAATTTAATTTCAAATCCTGGGTAGCCAACTTGTCAACCTCGATACCTAACTTATCTCTCACCATAATAAAACTTATCAAGTGCATACGCCTGAGTAGTTAGAACACCTTGGTGACATGTCATGCATTGTAGTTCCGGAAGGCGGAACGACTTATCCGTCAATTTAAGATTTATGCCTCATCTGATCTGAGGCTATTATGCAGACATGAGCCTTATAAAGATAGCTACAATCATTTGTCTTTCTTATCGTTTTTTTTTTTTTTAATATTGGTCAGTACATGTACACCTGTATTCATTCAGTGTATGTTATAATGAACTTCCGTGGTACGAGAATTAATAGGAAATCTATCATGTTTCATTAACTATGGTTGCTTATAATCTTACAAGGTTTTTATCGGCTAGTAACTTGTTGGTTGACGAGTTTGCAGATAACTTCAAGACTTTATGTTCTTAAAGGGTAATTAAAATGAGCCCACGTGTTTCTTGGTCGTTAATAATCTCGTGTAAATCCAGTGTAAAGCAGTTTTGCTGATGGGTAAGTACTTTAGCTCGGTTAGCATTTTTCTTAAAGTGGCTAATCCCCTTCCCCCTCTTTTTGTAAAGTAAGATAGAGCACAGCATGAACCATAGGGAAAAAGAAAAACCGGGCAGGTGCGAGTCGGTCAAAGGCCGGTCGGTCGCATGCAAAGGCTTCCGAACGGCGAACAAATCTCTTTTATGAACGGAATTTTTTAAATTTTCTAATTTCCTCCCTAAAAAGTAACCCAATTTTCAAAATTGTCGTGTTTGGGTCACAGAAGATTATAATAATCTAGCTGTCTCGTGCCCACTTCGTTAGGTGGTATTTTTCGGGTTAATATAATATATAGCCTATGACACAAAAATATCACCTAACGAAGTGGGCACGAGACAGCTAGATTATTATAATCTTTTTCTATAATATATAGCCTATGACACATTTACAAATGATGTGGTTTTCTATTGGTAAAAGAATTTTCAAAATCGGTCAGTAGATCCCCTACAACCTCACAAACATAAACTTTACCTCTTTATAATATTTAATATAGATATTATACCAAATTTCAACTGAAAAATTCAGTGAATTCGAATAAAATGGGCTGTGACAGACGGACAGACAACCGAGTGGACCTATAAAGGTTCCTTTTTTCTATCTACAGGTTCGGTACCTTAAAAATAAATAAACATAAAAGTTTTCGTAGCTCCCAGTATGTTTCTCATTAACATTCCGTGTTTCACGTGGCTTGCATCGTCGAGCGCAGTGAAAACATACCCCTGTGCCGCTTGCATAGCGTTGGAGTTCCCCAGCGTAGTTGCTTGTTGTTGGTTTTCATATTACTTTCATTATAAACTTTAGGTCAGTAGTTGTACTTAGCTTGAGTTTATTGCCGCTCGAGAGAAGAGGTTGGGGATAAGTCAAGGCCCCAGTGTGTATGTGGACTAATTTTGGGATCTGGTTTGAATTTGGAGTTCAAAGTTAAATGGTGTAGGTACGAGTATAAGTTAATTACCTAATTTGTAGGACAAGCAGGTTTTCTTATAATACGTATCTTTTGATTTCCAGACCAGTCAAAAAGTGTCATTAGGTTTCTTTTTTGAAGAATGGGCTTGCTTTTGAACACGATCACGCCTGATGAAAAGCGATGGATGAGGCATGCTCGCTTCATTACAGAGATCGAGCGAGCATGCCTAGAAGATGCCTGTTCAGTCTTAATTTGAAGGCAGACGGGTTATAAGTTGAAGGGAACACTTTGTCTGTGTGCATAATATATGTGGATAAGAAGCGGTGAGTACGACTAGTCGAGATTTTCCATTAGGGAGTTTGAATGTCAACACCCTCGTCCATTGGAAAGTACGTACGTAAAGCTGTTGCGCCAATTCCCTCTCCGGTCGTGTTTGATTTCCATCCCATTGGTTGGACTATGAGAGTGATAGAAGAGGAATTCGATATACATATATGCTTGTGCACACTTGTGCATTATCCTTCTATATAAAAACTTTTTTACAAAAAATACAACCGATTTCCAAAAACAAAACACTACAAGGTACAAAATAACTTCGGAAGAAAGATAAGAACTTTAATTTCGGAAGTCGGTGTTTTTGGTTATTTTAATCGTTTTTTTTTTTTGTAAAAAAGTTTTTTATTTTCACTTTTTAGTGATACCCAGGTACCTGTGTACCCATTAACAGCGTACCAGCGCAATGTTATGTTAAGAACTGGTGTAAACACTAAAAAAACATGCGATTTCAGCAATCCCGATCCCTTTGCTATAATTTATTGAACAGTTCCGTTGCCTACCTCCGAAGTTCTTCGTCAGATCTTCACCAAATTGAAACGGGACCAGTCCAGAAAAATACTCTTTCAAACAAAAAAAGAATCATCCAAATCGGCTGACAATTGGCGAAAGTATCGCTAAACAAACATTTTTCATGGGATCTTATCATCAGATCCTAATTTATACCTTTCATCATCAGCTCGGCAACATGAGATGATGATTACCAGGCACATATATCTGAATTGCGTTAAAAAGTTCATGAAAACATTGTATGTGCCTATAAAATTTGAGGGTTGTCCTCGATTTTCATGGGATCCTATCATCAGATTCTGACATGGTGACAATGTGACCAATTGAGATGAAACAAAAATTTTTCAAATCGGTTCATAAACGACGGAATTATGAGGTAACAAACATAAAAAAAAAAAACTACCGAATTGAGAACCCTCCTTTTTTTGAAGTCGGTTAAAAATTATTCCGTTACTGAGAGAGAAAATTAAGTGGCAGTGGCAGGGCATTGCTCGCAGAACAGATGATCGATGGGGCTGAAAAGTTTTGGAGTGGCGACCGCGTACCGGAAGACGCTACGTTGGAAGGCTTCCCACATGGTGGACCGATGACCTGGTGAAGGTCGCGGGTAGCCGATGGATGCGATACGCACAGGAACGGTTTTTGTGGCGATACTTGGGGGTGGCTTATGTCCAGCAGTGGACGTCTTTCGGCTTATATGATGATGATCATGACTGAGTGTGTGAGTGACTGACAGACAACTACTGGTCGTAGAATGATGAATTTTGGCATGTAGGTTCCTTGGAAAGTATAGGGGAGCACTAAGAGGATTTCCCGAAATTCTTACGGGAAAAACAGGATATGCGCGAACAATTTCGAAGTCAAAAGCTAGTTTATACTAATATTATAAAACTGAAGAGTTTGTTTGTTTGCTTGACCGCGTTAATCTCAGAAACTACTGGATCGAATTGAAAAAATATTTTAGTGTTGGGTAGATAAAGCTATAGGCTATAATAACACCTCGTCGCATCAAGAGATGTACAAAATAGTTTGAAAAATGTATTTCAATACAAAATGCAATACTTTTTCGATTTACTATTTCAAATGCAAAATAGATACCAAATACTTTTGCGTTTTGTATTTCAAATTCTATATGCAAAATAGGTATTTTCAAAATACTTTTTCAAAATACAAATAGCCTTTGTCCAATTTAATTCTCTTTATTTTTATTAATTACACTTTTTAACAATACCAGTTATTCAAATACATCATCACTCATTTTTCTTCTTTGAGGTCTCATTATCATTCCACCATATAAAAAAGTCTCCCTACTGCTGCTGAGCTTGTGTTGTATTTAAGAAATACATTTTTATAGTAGGATAAGCTTTTAGTATCGCCAGACTTGAAGAATCCCGGAACATGTAAAAAATAAAAAAGCAAGTCTTACGACTCACTTTTTTCTTTTTACCTCAAGCGGTCATTCGTTTTGTTTGACTGGTAATGTTGGCTTAATCAAAAAGTATTTTGCAATTTAAAAATGCAAAATACATCTCGAAAAGTATTTTAAACAAAATACGAAATATTTTTATTAAAAGGCATTTGAATGCAAAATACAAAATAGGTATTTTGCATTTTGTACTTGCATTTTAAATACAAGTATTTCAAATAAATCGCATCTCTGGTCGCATCTCGCTGCAACTAATAGAAGCAGAGGATTAATGGAAAATGTGACGCAGACGAAGTTGCGCGGGTCAACTAGTGATACATAATTATATGTCTACAGATAGAATGTCTTCGTAGAGTTCTGAATCGGTCAAGAGGACTTTTAATATTATATTAATTGCATCCCAAGATAAAATATTTTTTTTTTCATACGGAACCTTGTTTTTTTATTACTGGTAGATATAATTTATATATGTTAACGGCATAATGAAAATGCAGAGGGGTGATGAGAGCGCCTCGTTATATCATGCAACACGGAGGAATGAGCTCGTCGACGTTTTTATTAATATACTACGACATTCACCTACATTTTTATTATAGTATGTTATAAGTTATAATTTATTTAGGTCGAGTGAAAATTAGCAAAATTGGAAAAAATTTAAATCGTCTCGACTGTTTCCATTGAATCTTTTGGCCGAAAAAGCAGTTTATAAGTTTTCTTATAGGTATGTGTTGCGTTCGTAACACATTCTCTAAAAAAACAAAGAAGGTTTGTGACATATTATGAATTCAATATTTGTTTTCAACGTCCACGAGCTTCTAATATTTTTTTACTGCGGCATAAGGTGTTCTCGTCTATAGCACATGGTCGTGAACAGTTGGTAATCTACCTCCGTTAACATTGCGTTGCCATCGCTCTGCTTCCGACCTTAGAACTCTGTGAGAGTATTGTGTTGTGTGCTAACGATGTGTTGAGCTTAGTTATTTGCATTAAAAATTATATCACTATTCACTCGGTTTAGTGACACACCTTAGGTGTCTGTCTAAGACCGCAGTCGGTAACGACTCTAACCTCGACTGATGGTAATTGATAGCGGTTATCATTGCGATCTCTTAATCACACGAGGAAGTAGGGTTGTTCACCGTACTATAATATAGATAGTGTTGTACTACATACCTACTCTATTTGGTTAAAGCGTAGAATAGAATAGAACAGAATACTCTTTGTTATGTACACCATATAATTTACAGAAAAAATAGATGAAGAAAACGTTAGGGTGTCATCGGATGACACAATGGGTGGCCTTATCGCTAAAAGCGATCTTTTCAAAGCGTACCTACCTACTTTATACTCTCCAAAATCTCGAAGCAAGATTGTATGCTGCTGTCAGATCAATAAAAACTAAATAATTTTACTAATATTTTCTTCCCCCCCGTCTTTTGCCAAACGAGCCAGCCCGCGAAGCTGAGCCAGTAGTGACAAATATCTCCCTAAATAATGACATGACCCAGCCAGTCTCTTGCTGCCCCCCCCTAAACGACGCCGCTGAGCCGAGGTCCGTACCCCACAGGGGGTGCCCTCAGCGAGCGGAGTTCTAATAAATATAAATTTGTAGCCTCGGCTGGGGGCCTTAAATTCTAGAGGCCCACACAGGCAAGTCCGGTTTAGTAGTTGACAACCCTCTAGGGTTGATAACTGCGAGTGGCCATCGACAAAAAAAAAAAAAAAAAAAAAAAAAAAAACTAATATTTTCTACATAAGGGTCAATTTTACAAATTTGTAAGAATCGTTCGTATTCCCATATGTCAGTCGCAATCTGTCAAAAAATCCTCAATTTCCATACATTTCTGACTTCAAAACTTAATTGATAACTTGACTCGACTTGCTTAAAAATTTGTAAAATTTACTCTTTGTTTACCTATGAGGAGCTCGTGGCTTAAGAATACTAGCCGCACGGATAGATCATTAAGGTTAAGCAACGCTTGCCAAGGTTGGTCTGTGGATGGGTGACCATCTTAACATACCGAGTTTCCTTCTTGCCTCAGAAAGCACGTTAAGCTGTTGGTCCCGGCTGTCATTTGTAGAACTTTGGCAGTCGTTACGGAATGTCAGAAGCCAGTAAATCTGACACCAGTCTTACTAAGAACTGCCGTATTACCCAGTTAATAAGTTGTGGAGGTCTGGTAGGCAGCCGCTCCACGTAAAATACTGGTATTCAGCTGAATCCGGTTTGACTGGGAGCCGACCCTAAAATAGTTGGGAAAAGGCTAGGCAGATGATGACCCTTTACTTACCTATCCTCTCAGAAATCAAATAAATCATATCTTCTTACAAAAAATTGGCAACCCTAGAACCAAATCGATTCTAAACTGTCAGAATATTGCAAATTAGACAAACAAATGACTAATATTCTTATCTCTACGGGCGCCATTTTTCTTCGAGCCTCAATATATGAGTGGCTGTATGGCATTTCTAGTGACATTGACCTTGCAATGCGTAGCGCGCTTTTGTTTCCGGCTGGAGTTTAATTAGCTTTTTTTAAATTATTGATAACAGTTTAGATGGCTGAGAGATAAAATGCAGATAGGGTAGCTTTGTTTGATTTGATTTGCTAGGAAGAGATAAACTCAATCACATCTAAGTATGAATATTGAAAGATTTTTTTAACAGTGTTCCAATTTTTAATTACCTACCTGCCTTTAATACTGCCTAGAATCAGAAACCATGTATTCGCCAATCTATATTTCTCTTCTTCTTATCGTGTGGGCAGTAAGGTCTAACGACCTCACACACCCTAGTGTCAGAGTTTCTAAACCGCCTCAAGGGCCATCGTTTGTTTGAAGACCGCCATTTGGTGGCCGGGACAACCGACAATCTTTGTAACAAACAATCAGGTGATTCAAACCTGCAATGTCCCAGCCAAACTGAAAACAACTTTACAAAGTATATTTCCCATGGGAATCGAACCCACGACCATCGGGTCACAAGGCAAACGCCTAAACCACTCGACCACGGAGGCTGTTTAATATTAAAAAGAGGTAAAGATTGTGTTAATAGAAAGCCACGTTATTTGTGAGTGTCATAGATGTGGTGAGTGTTAGATAGCCCATTTATCGAGGAAGACTTTAGGCTATATATCATCACGCTACGACCAAAAGGAGTTGAGCAGACGAAGTTGCACAGGTCAACTACCTAGTTTGCAATAAAAATCCCACACGTGTTTAAATTAATGCAAATCATGCGTAGTAGACAGTTCACAAACCAATTATTCATGATGCAGATTGTGAAAGAAAAATATTTACATCAACTAAAACCAAAACTACGCATCAAGACACTACTTCTGACGAAACCCTTAATTATTTTGTTGTCTTCAGGTTCTCCACGCCGTGCATATCTGATGACATTTCTGGAACGCTAACGACACGTCATGGGTATTATATGGGCCAGCAAGTCATCAATAAACTTCAATTGGTTATAAACGTCATGAATAATCTCCAGAATAAATTAACTTCCTGTGTGGTCTATTCTTGGGACTTTGATTTCAATAGCATGACTAGAAGAAACGAGGAAAACTTCCGATGTTTTTAATTTTATGCAGATTAAGATGGAAATAATGTGATCGTCTGTAGTAAATACAGTTCTTATTGTTGTTTGAAAGATCCACTATAGTGGGTTCACACGATACAGACATTTGTTTGTTTAGACCTCGAACTCCAAATCATCATCTGCCTTGGCAAAAGAGCCCAATATGGTTGGTATTTATCCAAGGCAGATCAAACCGGATTCAGCTGGATAAGTGGATACCAGTGTTTTACGTGGAGCGGCTGCCTACCAGACCTCCACAACGCAATTACTGGGTGAAACTGTACTTCATGGCAAGTCTGGAGTCAGATTAACTGGCTTCTAATCCGTAACGATTGCTAAAGATCTACAAATGACAGCCAGGACCAACGGCTAAACGCGCTTTCTGTGGCGTGGAATAAACTCGGTATGTTATTATGGTCACCCATCTACAGATCAACCCTGGCAAGTGTTCCTTAATCTTAAAGATCGACCCATGCGGCTGTTATTATTTAGTGACGAGCTCCTCAAACCTTAAACTTCAAATAAAAAATATATCTCGTTTTCATTGCTTTCGTCTCGTCTTTCGTCTGCATTGGTTTGCTGCTACAAAGTTCATAGGAGTCTGTATTATGCGGAAGGCGCGGTTACCTATGTCAATTATTTTTACTATAGACATCAACATTCTGAAATAGTTTGTGTAACAAGACCACGCAATGTAATACTCCAGACTAGAGTAGGAAATTGAAAGGTTTTTTTTTTAATATTTGGTAATAAGAAATATATTAAGGACCTTTTCTGTCTCATACTTGTAACTTTAAAATTTTGCTGTGACAAGATCCATAGTTGTTTCTATTTATTAATATGTTCTAAGTGTATGTGTACCAATGTGTACATTGTGTAGGTACATTTTATTGTAATCCATAGATTGCAATATTTGATTTGAGATGTATGAAAGGGTTCCTTAATTTTATTTTTTTACCTTATACCTGTAATACTTACTAGGTACAAGTCTACATATTATTTAGTAAACATAATGTAGAGTGTTCTATTCTCTATACTATCTCTCTGCGGAACCACGAGTGTTCAAGCATTACTCACATTTTTTAAGCTCTACGATTTTGACATAATTATCAATGTCAAATACTGGTCTCTTTGTAGTCTAGGCCGTAGGCCTTTCTCATGTCCTAGACAATATGTCATTTGTATCTAGATTTAGATTTGAGACACACAGCATTTGGTTTTATGTATTGCACTGTTAAGTATCAATAAATGATTTATCAAAATGTAATCTAGGCTAGCACATATATCCTATAATCTTATAACGGAAATAAATGTCGCTTTGTCCTTACATAAATACTGCAACTGGATAATATTTATTGTAATTGGTAGTTAGATAAAACGTCGATCTAGTTATCTTAGAATTTGCATATATCTTTGTTTGATTCAATAATTGGAAACTACAATTCAAGCCATTTGATTTTAAAAGTGCATTTTTTTTTAAACCGGCCATGTGTCTCAGACTCGCACACGAAGGGTTCCGTACCATAAACCTTAATTTTTATTAAATAATTTCAAGTGTCTACCTGTTACGGTTCTTGAGATACAGCCCGCTGACAGACAGACGGACGGATGGACGGACGGACGGACAGCGGAGGCTTAGTAATAGGGTTCCGTTGGTTACCCTTTGGGTACGGAACCCTAACAAAGATTAACTCATTACCTACTCGTGTAACTAACTATATCCATTAACTAAGTTATAGTTAAGGATGAGTGAATTTAAAAAAAATAAACTCTGGAATGTGCTACCCCTTGACATCAAGAAGACTGAGTCTAAATTCTCCTTCAAGCGTAAAATCCAAGAAAACTACCTGAAAGACTGTCATTCTTAATTTGGTCTTCGTCATAATTATTATTAGTTCTCTTAATCAGAAAGATTATTATAAAACAACATATTTATTAGTTTATTATTTTAGCATTATATATGTATTTTTTTTTAAATTATACTAACTAAATTGTATTCTAAATCTTATTTATTTGCTGTACACCTACCACAGTGTTTTTCTTTTTAACCCAAAGGTTGACTGGTAGAGAATGTTGCATTAAGTCCGCCTATGTACCACTATTGTACATGAAGTTTAAATAAATAAATGTAGAAATAAACTTGAGATTAGCCGAACGAACGCATTCAAACTTAATCTCTTCAAAGCTAGAGTGAACAAGCTTCTTCTGGGTGAGCTCACTCCATCGTCGACCTTGTATGCCACCTCTGACCTGGACTAGAGTCAAGAGCAACTCACTTCAAATAAAAAAACAAAATAATGAAATTGAATTTATTTTCGAAGATAGGTACAGAGGGCTTAGTGTATGTTACGTAAACGTTCGCTTATGTCAAACCGTAGAGAAAAAAAAGGTTGTCCGTGAGTGTCACCAAACGGCGCTTATTCAGTTTCAATACAAATTGACGTTTACGCTAACGCGATCGAGAACGTTAAAAAACTCGCACTAAGGCCACAGTGCAGTGAAACGCGAAACTTTACAGTCGGTCACTTATATTGATACCTATGGTCAACCCCAATTTTCCCCAATTGAAAACCGCAGTAGGAATCGAACCCGGACTTAACGAAGATCAGCACAGCAGTCAATCTTACAACCTCTTAAACAAAGCGGCAGTATCGAAGACACGTCACAGCTGTGTGGGTTTTACTTTTAACTGGACATGTTGTCTAAATAAATCTTAAAAAATATTCTGACTGGCACTTCGCCCGAGACTTCGTCCGCGCTGCTAAATCTTAAGGATCCCTAATTTTTTTCTAGACAAGTTACCTTCCTCGAGAACCACTCTATCCAGAAGAATCGATCAGAATTTTTTGAGATTATCGCGAACAGAGAGACAGAAAGACGCGGCGGGATACTTTGTTTTATAATATGTAGTGATAGTGATAGTGTTAGTGATAGTAATAGTGATAGTGATATTAGTTTAAATGTTTGTTGCTCAATCGCGCTTCAACGACTGAACGGATTTGGATGAAACTTGGCACAGTGACAGATCATGACTTACTCGTAGATGAAGACAGCATAATTACCAATGAAAAAGAGTATGTGTACAAAAAAAAATAGCTACACTATTTATTTTGTTTTTTTTTGAGAAGACAAAAAAGTGGCGACACTTAAATTGAAAAAAAAAAAATATAGGGAGTTTAACTCTCGGATATTTATGAAGCATATTATGATAGTTTTTATCCCAGTATTAGGTCCCCGTGGTATTTTTTCCGACATGCACACAGCGAAAGCCGCTGGCAAACAGGTATTATTATAATTAATTCAATGGCACTCAGCCTAGTCAAGAGGTATGATTTAGTTATTAATTTAAACTATACGCACAATGGTTTAATCGTTATTTAATAGTTATGCATATATTTTATGTAGTCATGTTTATGTCAACAGTTATAATTGCGATCGTTTGTTATTGAAATAGGTCTAACAAGGTCTCAGGTGCGTAGGCTTTGCACTATCGGTGTGAGGTACCAAGCCTAGCTCGTACCTACTATCGATGTTAGGTACCAACTCTAGCTTGGTAACCACTGCGGTCTAGATTATCTAGCGCTCTTAGAAACACTAAGCACGTTCCGTAGGGGAAATGTGTTAAATGTTACAATAAAATACCTTGTGACATATTAGAACTAAATAAAAGAAAATTTAAAACCTATATTAAAAGCACACTTTGTAAACAAGCATATTACAAATTAGAAGATTACATTCATAATAAGAATGCTTGGAAACATGCTGGTCCTGATTCATAGGACAAACAATGGTGGAGACAAGACCAAACTGGTTGCTTTATGTTTTTACTTTAAAGTTGTACCTACTGTTTCATTTTTGAGTTTTTATTTTTCTGTTCAATCACACTCTGCTAATAATATTTCTAAATATGGGAGTACCACAACACATGTAAAACATTGATTTGAAAAGAGTAATTCCTTGAAATTCCTGAGTGGAATTTCAAGGAATTACTAATCACCCTGTATATTATCGAACCCATTTTTTCAGTGTCTTTCATTCAATTAAATACCCGCTCTGTTACCCAACTAATGAGATATAAATGGCGAAGCAGGTGTTTGTTATCGTTCTAGATATACAAGATGTTCCAAAAGTGCGTCAGCATAGCACGCGTTTGACCACTATCTCACCTGATGGTAAGCGAGGATGTGGTCGAAGATGTAGCACGCTTGCCTAGAAATAACCTATTCACTCTTGATTTAAAGACTCCCAGGTTGTAGCTATCAGGACACACAACCTGTGAGAACTGTCTGCCTATTATGGTTCTTGAGATACAGCCCTCTGACAAATAGACTGATGGACAGACAGCGGAGGCTTAGTAATAGGGTTCTGTTGATCCATTCTAAATAAGTCACTTTTCAGGCATTCTGATAAGATTGGTGGCATCAAATCTGTGATTAAAATAAAATAAATGTCAACCACTGCATCAGACAGAAAAGTGATGTTTGGATTTTTTATCGTTTTTTTTTTCAGTAGTCTTTTTAGGGTTCCGTATCCAAAGGGTAACCAACGGAACCCTGTTACTAAGCCTCCGCTGTCAATTTGTCTGTCCGTCCGATAGTCCGTCTGTCAGCGGGCTGTATCTCAGGTACCGTAATAGGTAGACAGTTAAGGTTTTCACATACTCTGTAATTCTATTGCCGCTATAACAACAAATAATAAAAATTATTGTTTATGGTACGGAACCCTTTGTGTGAGAAACCGACTCGCAATTGGCCGGTTTTTTTGTTACAAATAATTTAATTTCGTAATTGTTTCTTTACCGTATAACATATATAAGGTACAATACATCACAACTACAAATAATTATGATCATAATATATTTCTGAAACAGCCTGTATATCTCGTGAATTTGTTGCCTTTCATTTGTTGATATTGTGCGTGACTATAGCGTGACTTGAGCAATAACTATACGCACCTTTAAAGCCTTTAGATTAGACCGTGTTGTTCGTAAATCTAAATTGCAAATTATAGGTTGGCCGAAACGTTCAATTTGTGGCTCTTGCAGCTTAATTAAGACATTTTGTTCGTGTATTGCGTTAATTTATCGATATTTAATATTACGTTTTGATAATCCTATAAAGCTTTCATGAAAGTTTCCGAAAAATATATCATAGTGTCTATGATTATTACTCTATAGTCTTCTTTGACACAAACCTGCAACACTATTCGCCAACTACTGAACCTCATCATCAGTGGTGACTATACCGCTGATACAATGAAACACGACGAGTCTCAGGAGCTACGATTCAATCGAATCACCCAACAAAAAATTTCCGAAAAGAACACCTCGAGAAAGTAAGAATAACCAGGATTTCCACTACTTCCCTCTTCATATCCTGTAGGAAACAGCTACCCCAATGGGCACAAATGGAATTATTGGAAAATCATGCAGTGGATAATATAAGTAGACAATAATTAAGTTGAATGAATGAATGAAGGAAGTTAGCAGCGTTTTAAATTGCCGACAGGGTGGGCAATAGAGAAATCTTCTCCTACGGAACCCAGTGACCTAGTAAACAATATGCCCAGAAATGCCTTCTCATTGGGTTTAATCATGGACATTCGATAGTCGAGGATTTAATTGAACACGGGATTTCTGCCTCTGATTGAAGCAAGGTGATATTATCACTTTTTATAAAGTTTCAATTCACCTTTGAAATCAATTAACGAACTGGTAGGCCCAATCAGATAAATTGTAGGAACCTAGGTATATAAGTAGTAAATATATGCCTAATAATAGACCTCTAGTTGCCCGTGACTACGTAAGTAATTGTTCTACTGTTACCAACCGGTAACGCAGCCACTTCCTACGTGTTGTTATGCATAGGTAATACCAGTAGTAGTGTACGTATAGGAAATAATATATGAGTCATAGTAGGTTGTATACTGGGATATACTAGGTACATTACTTTTTGCATTAATTGTCTAGGTCCGGTTTAGCGGGACGAAGGAAGGTTGGCCTGGAAGAAGTGGTAATAATAATAATAATATAATAAAATAAAATACAATCATTTTCCATGAGGCATAAAGCCTCATGGAAAATGAAAATATTTTCTTTCCCCACACTCAAACCATTACTACGGTTTTGTGGGGCTTACTTTATTAGATACTAGTTGACCCGCGCAACTTCGTATGCGTCACAATTTTCATTACTACTCCGCTCCTATTAGTATTAGCGTGATGATATATAGCCTATAGCCTTCCTCGATAAATGGGCTATCTAAAACTGAAAGAATTTTTCAAATCGGACCAGTAGTTCCTGAGATTAGCGCGTTCAAGTAAACAAACAAACAAACATACAAACAAACAAACTCTACAGCTTTATATATTATAGTATAGATATAGAAGTATAGATATAGATGTGATCCATTTGTGAAGATAAATAAATAAATGGTGGGCACATTTGCTCACAGAACAGATGGGGCTGAAAAGTTCAGGAGTGGCGAATGCGTACCGGAAAACGCAGCGTTGGAAGGCCTCATGGATGCGAGACCCGCACTTGGCCGTTTGTTTAAATTGTTTTAACATCCTAACGAAACTCAAGAAAACAAAGCCAGATAGGTTTTGAATTTAGAATATTGTATTGTGTTTACGTTGGCCAGAACATTGACGTCCAAAAATAAAATTTAGGCCCCTCGTATCGTGGGGTATCCGAATCACCCCCATGTATGTTCCACCACTTTTCATAGTTTTCTAGCGATGGAATTTTTCTGAATTTTTGAGAATTATCGACCTGACCAATTAAAAAAAAAAAAAAAACTAAAAACAGAAAAAAGATTTTGTCGGGATTTCTTTTTACAACTGAGTCTTCATGATGCATAAAATTATCAGCTTCGTAACTGTGTTGAACTTTGTGAAAATATTGATCTCAAGTAAAAAAATCGCTTTTGGTAAACTATGGCCAAAATTTTCAACTTTCAATTAAAAATCTAAACAGGTGGTTCCTAAGTAGGTCTCCAGAATACGCTAGACTTTCGGCTTTCATAATCATTTAAAAAAATAGTACTTTTATGGGGATCTATGTCTGTATGTCTTTGTATGTATTTATGTCTATTATGGTAGTCATCATCTGCCTAGCCTTATCCCAACTATATTGGGGTCGGCTTGCAGTCAAACCGGATTCAGCTGAATACCAGTATTTTATGTGGAGCGGCTGCCTACCAGACCTCCACAACCCATTAACTGGGTAATACGGTACTTCTTGGCAGGACTGGAGTCAGATTTACTGGCTTCTGACAATCCGTAACAACTGCCAAAGATCTACAAATGAGAGCCGGGACCAACGGCTTAACGCGCTTTCCGAGGCAAGGAGGAAACTCGGTATGTTAAGATGGTCACCCATCCACAGACCAACCTTGGCAAGCGTTGCTTAACTTTGAAGATCGACCTGTGCGGCTGTTATTATTTAGCCACGAGCTCCTCCAGCATCCAAAGACAGTGAGGTGAAAAATTAATAAAATTAGCCATTTCATTCAAAATAAATGTTTGGCCATTTTGCCATATTTACCACACGTGGGCGATTGAAAATCCACATGAAGTGTGAGCTGAAACAACACTGAAACGTTGACGTTTCAGTATTAACACGTGGTCTAGTATCATCAGTGACGAACTAATTGGTCCGTTTTAACTGCCGTCCAGACTTAATGGAGAAACCTATAGAAACTTCTTGGAAAATGAATTTCCATTGTTTAAGGTGAATGCTCCAGGGTAGCCCGCGAAATTCAAATATTTTTATGTTTTTTGCAATTTGCCGGTCAGTGTGAAGCTGTATGTGGACCAAATACGATCCGCGACCGTAACGCGTATTTATCTAAAGAATTATAACCATTTTAATCATCAATATAGCCCTCTAAGTTCATGTAGCTCGACAGAATGATTATAAATATTCATTCTGTCGCGTCTGTTCGCGGGCTACCCTGGAGCATCCACCTTAACTTAGACGAACCATGGTGTAACAAAAAAAAAAAACATTTTTTACAAAAAATACAAATGGCTTTCGGTGTTTTGGTTTTGATTCTTCGTTTTTTGACATCGACTTCCGAAATTTAAGTTTTCTTGGAAGTGTTTTTATTTGGAAGTCGGTTGTATTTTATTGTAATAACGTATTGTTTTGTAACACTATGTTATTACCAGAGGTCGGAATTAGGTAGAGTTATTGTTGTACTTACACTGATATCATACCTACAGCGAAAGAATAAAGTGGATATACCTCAAATCCCGAGATTAATTTTAAAGTGCAGATAAATACGTGGAAAGTAAATAACTTTTTTATTTAATAATGCATACCACTGCAAGCGACGTTGCCAAATTTACATCATCGACATCGGATGTCCGAAGTTGCAAAATTCTAATGCGCACACACGCGATGTTGCCACATTTGTATTTCGCACAACATACCTTGTAAGAAAAAAAGAAAACAGTAGCGGAAATGCGGAGCACTCCCCGTTAACGAAATGTATTAGATCCCGGGAGGATCCATATTAATACCAACATTTCGATGCAAGTACATAATTAACTCTACCTAATTCCTACCTCTGGTTATTACACTTTACACGAATTATCTCTGCACCGGTAGAAAATGCAATCCAAAAAATTTTATGTAGATAACTTTAGTTTTTGTGCGATCTAGAACAACATGCGTTTTGCTATATCCTTAGTTTATCTATGTACCGACAACGTAATTAGAATAAAATAACAATAAAACTAATTTTATTTCAGTTTTTGTCGCTTCGAAGTTAATGCAATGTTAACAAGTTTATATTTCTTACCAAAAACTGAAATGTCAAGTGCAGTAGTAATTTCAGGAAAACAAATATTTATTTAATTTATATTCTGACTTAATTAAAACTCACTTAGAACTACTACCCACATAAATCTTTATAGGTAATCAAGTAAGCACTATATTAAATTGTTCTAGGTTACATAATTATATAAAAGGATTTAATAGACAATTAAATAAGCTTACAACCCTAATCTCTTCAAAGTTAGAGTGAACAGGCTCCTTCTGGGTAAGCTCGCTCCATCGTAGACTTTGTCTCCGTCATCTCTGACATAGACTAGAGTCAAGAGCAAACTCATTAAAAAAAAAAATACTTTAAATAACTTCAGCTTTGTATCGACGACGGAGGGTTTTATTTCAGGACATTAATATACTTATTAAATTTTCAAAAAATTAAACAATTTTTTGAAATTTAGGGCCAAATATTAATGAGTGTTTTTTTAAACCATGTCAGAGGCCCTTGAGGCGGTTTAGAAACTCTCTCACTAGGGTGACTGGGGACGTCAGACCTTTACTGGCCACACGATAAGTGGTACTTAGTAGTAGTGATTTTATTTAGCTAAGTACCGAATGTACTCGTAACTGAGAAAGTTTGATTGGTAGAAAAAGCCTAACGCTTTAACGCCCGGTGAGGTACTTTATCAGTCGTTTATATAATCAATATTATTATTATCTAACCAATGGCGTTATAACAAATAGCGTTACATCATCATTATTTATTTATTTATTATTTAAGACGTCTACTACTGGGCATAGGCCTCCCCCATGATGGAGGAGTTTGCCATAATCGCCACGCTTGTCAGGCGGGTTGGCGATCGCAGTGTATGGTGTTGAGTTTTACAGAGAACACTGCTGCCCATTCTCTGACGAGTCCCTTAGTCACGAGTCCGTCAGTCTTCCGACACCCACGGGAAGTGATGGGATGGTATTATTCTTTTACGGCCCCATACGGCACCGGCTGACATCATACGGGCATGGCAACAAGCAAATAGCGTTAACAGACAGATAAACGACTGATAAAAACTCTGTCTTTTTGTCTGTGTAAAGTATCTATCTAAACTAATATATAAAGCTGAAGAGTTTGTTTGTTTGTTTGCTTGAACGCGCTAATCTCAGGAACTAGGTACTTTTCCGATTTGAAAAATTATTTCAGTGTTAGATAGCCCATTTATCGAGGAAGGCTATAGGCGATATCATCACGCTAAGACTAATAGGAGCGAAGCAGACGAACTTGCGCCGGTCAACTAGTTAAATTATATTATAACTACCCTACATATTATTTGAGCTACCTATGCAAATAGTTAGTTCACAAAATAAACTCTCAATTAAGTTAAGATCCACGTGACCACACTACTAGAAAGGTAGGTAACCATGCAAATAGTGTTCTAACAACTACAAGACCTTGGGTAAATTGGGCCAGGTGTGCTGTGTGTACTAATGAGTTATGTAGGTGCTCCTTCGGTGCTCGTGGCTGGGTTGGCAATGACCTGTCAAATGTCTAGACTACGGCAGGAAGGAACCATCGATGGTTATCGTAATCTTTGGGTTTTTTGTGATCCGGATTTATTACCTACTGTTATTTTTAATGGAGTGTTTGCCTAATTCCGAAGAGATAAGAGGAGATCATCACGTGCCGATCTGAAGGGCATTTTTTTATTGGTTTGCTCTTGACTCTAGTCTAGGTCAAAGGTGACAGACACAAAGTCGATGATGGAGAGCAATTCTCGTATTTTAGCTTAAGGTGCGTTCGCATTTGTTTCGCAGTCTCATCTCAACTGTTAAAAACATCTCTAGGGATATTAAAGGTATTTTCTGTTTGAGACTTGTGAAAAGGTATGGACATTTCGCCAAGTAGACATTGTTTGTCGCTTGTATTTCAATGCTTTTTAAGAACGAGTGTTCGAGATCTGTCAGTACTCGACTGCGATCTGTGTATAGGTGACCATCATAAAATGAAGGCTGTCAGTTGTAGATCTTTGGCAGTTACTACAGACTTTCAGAAAGCAGAAAATATGTAACCAGTCTTGCTAAGAACTACCTACCGTGTTACCTACGCAGTTAATGGGTAGTGGTAGGCAGGCCGCTCTACGTAAAATATTGGTATTTCTGTTTGACTCGAAGCGAAGCCGACCCTAATAGAGGCAGTTGGGAAAAGGAGCGGCAGATGATGACGATGTGCCAGTACTCGACTGCGATCTCGCTTGATGGAAATCAATTGATTAGGTTTAAGATGGTTCGAGCGTCGAGCGTGCTCAGAGACTCTAGACCAGGGATGGCCAACCGGTCGATCGCGGCAAGGCATAAAATATAAATAGGTACGGTACTTTACCTACTGTTGCATTTGTAATTTTAAGAAGTAGGTACCAATGAAATTAGTAGATCGCACAGGGTGTCGCCAGTAAAAAGTCGATCTTGGGTCTAATCAAGTTGGCCACCCCTGCTCTAGACTAAATGCTATACTGTTAGCTAATTAAATTGTCGAAATGCCAAAATATAAAGGGGAAGTCACGTGGCATTTCGACAGCGTCTGTAAATTTCCTATATTTTCGAAGTTCCGACAATCGCTTTCACCACGCAACCACTAACAGAGCCTCAGAAGGTTCATTTAAGTTTCAGAAATATTATGATGGTGCAGAGGTCCGGGATATCAACCAAGTATGGTTACCCGGTCGTGTAGCTCCTGCGCGTACTCTCGGAAGTATGTACAATCTGTGTGGAAGATCGACATGGGCTATATAGCTACGTTTACGTTTCATGATTTCCCATCCTAAAAAAAAGGTGATCGATCTCCATAATAATAGGCATCTGCCCACTGTTCGTATTTATTATATCTATGGTTCGTATCTACCTATCTTTATGTAGTACTTCTGTCAATAAACAAGGTTTGTAATACAGTGCATAGATATAATACTACACTATTTAATGCATTGTAATTGATACTATGTCACGTTCTGTTTATTACAGGCTACTTAGTATGTTATACAGGTACAGGTAAGTAAATATACGCAATAAGAGAAGTAGGTATGGTTGGCATATTAAGCGTAAGGTAGTTAGTTCAATATCTTTTGGAGAAATGTTAATACAGGTTATCCTAAAGTAGGAACTCGTGTCTGAGAAAGTTTTAATTAAGGGGCTCCCATAACCCTGAGCACAGAAAAATGCCCATTTTTTCGTATCAGAGGTTTCCGTAATGGTTATACATTTTCAAGCGGAAAAAAGTATAACCAAGTCTTTAGAATTTAAAGCATTTTATAAAGATATTATATTAACAAGGTCTAGAACATTCAAAAAAGACGTCAGAAGACCAACTACAATTTTTCGCCGCAAATTCTCAAAATTTTGAGAGGCAGTTACCATCTTTTTTTTAACTACTAAATAGAAAAATTAATGATCTAAAGCAGTTTGCCATAAAAATTTAACATTTCAATGTAATTTTGTTTTTATAAGGATTTTTATCCGAACTTCCCTGATTTTTGCATTCTGTCAGTTCAGAGTCCTGCGGTACTTGATTGGGAGCGGACCTATGTCAAAATTTTTCCGAACGCCGTTGTTCAAAAGAATTCAAATAAAGTACAAAAATAAGTAAAGTAGGTACGGCAATTTGATTCTACATACACGACAGCATAAACAAAAGATAGACAGCTTCTTCGGTGAATCGTATTATACGACGACGTACTGAATATGAGGGGTCACGGGTAGAGGAGAGCTTCCAAAAGACTGCTGGCTCCAATTGCTGCGTCTTAACGTAAAAATCTACACTACAAATAAATAAAACATCAAAGGGTTGTTAAAGTTTGAATGGAAAAATCTTATTTTTTTAGGTTTGTAAACTTGAAATTTGGTACAAATACTGGTATAATAATACTATGGAACTATATAAATAAAAAATAATGACATAATTATTTTTTCAAAAACTACGCCCAATGAGAGTTTGGTGGTGTTAATGTTTTCATGGAAGCATGTTAATGCTTGGTCCGATAAGTTGAAACTCGCTTGATACAATAATACAAAATACAGGTTTTTTATTTTTCTAAAATAACTCCTGAAGGGGTATAAAGGGGTGATAAAGTTTATAGGGGAGGATATTAGTTACTGCTTGCTTCAATTATTCAATTTACTTGGGAATTGATATAAAACCATCTAAAAGTGAGATAGTTATTTCAAACGGATTCTGTGAAAAGCTCATTACATGAATTTTAAATCATGGAACTTAGAACTAATATTTATCTAGGTAAATAAAACAGAATTATGTTCAACTACCTACATTTCAAAGAACCCATGGAGGTGTGTTGAATTTATGTAATTATTATTTATGCTTATGGAAAAAATTCATGGCGTTCATGAACTCATGGTGCAACCCACGCCCATGATGTGGGGTAATTATGATCAGTATTAATGGGGAAATCGAACCAATACATATATAATAAGTACCGAAATATCGAATCAATCACTTTATGTATTACCTAGTACGTTTATGTTCGTAGACGAAAGTGACTGCTAAATCCCGCAGACGAAGTTCCGGGCGAAGTGCTAGTCATAACATAAATAAATTCCATTCCAAGCGCTACTCCAAATATTTGGGGTTAATTTTTGGTCCCAATAGTGCCTTTTAGCTATTTCATAAATATTAGGCATTTTTATGAACTGGGTTCTTTTGGTAAAATTCAAACCGATATGAGATGCAGAGTCTATGGAAAGATTAGTTCTGTTTTACACATTGGGTCAGGAACCATATGAATAAGCCTCCGCTATCCGTCCATCCGCAGCTGTATCTCAAGAACCGTCATAAGTAGACAATTTAAATTTTCACAGAGTATGTATTTCTATTGTCGCTGTAACAATAAGAACAAAAATTAAATTAAATAAAGAAAGAAAGGGGGAGCCCCATACAAGAAACGGTTTGTTTTTTGGTTTATGGTACGGAACCCTTTGTGTGGGAATCCGACTCGCATTTGCCCGGTTTTTGTCATGAAAAAGAAGCCAGTCGTTCCATAGACAGTTCCTGAGAAAATCAACATGTTTGAATGACTACAATGCCACCAAAGCCTATACTGCCTCATGGAAAGCTTAGTTTTAAAACAGGCCAAATTCGCCATCTTTCGAGCACAGTGCGGCAATAAGATTATTGCCATGCGCTCGAAAGATGGCGTTGTAACGACCAGACCGAATTCTGAATCGCGCTATGTTTTCGTTCCAACACAGGGTATAAAACGTAACGGCGTATTTCCCACTACGTTTAAAAATCTTCTTACCGTACATCAGGCTGGTATTGCCTCGAAACCGTATTTTTGAGAAATCAGTCTTAATTATTGTAAAAGGCCATCTGCCTAGCCTTTTCCCAACTATATTGGGGTCGGCTTCCAGTCAAGCCGGATTTAGCTGAATACCAGTATTTTACGAGGAGCGGCTGCCTACCAGACCTCCATAACCCATTAACTGGGTAACACGGTACTTCATGGCAAGACTGGAGTCAGATTTACTGGCTTCTGACTATCCGTAACGACTGCCAAAGATCTATAAATGACAGCCGGGACCAACGGCTTAACGTGTTTTCCGAAGCACGGAGGAAACTCGGTATGTTAAGATGGTCACCCATCCACAGACCAACCTTGACAAGCGTTGCTTAACCTTGAAGATCGACCCGTGCGACTGTTATTATCTAGCCACGAGCTCCTCAATGCAAAGTACCGCAATATATGTTAAATTTTATCCATTTCCTCAAAAATAAGGTAAAAGAATCTTAATGCACAAGCATTAAGGTTTGATACATAATTGTGATTAGGTAATTTAAGGGAGTCACATGTGTAGGCCAGTAATACAGATTTTTAAAGGTCAAAGTTAGTAGATGACATTTATTTTATAAACGCCTTTCGAAATCAATCAAGTTCTCCGAAATCTTCCGTAGGTATTCCTCAAAGGAAATAGTTTTCTCCATTTTTTTAACAATTTTGTTTTCATGTGTGTTCAATGAACAGCCGTAAGATAACTAAACAATTAGTTTACTCCAAGACCTTCCTAGTTTATAGTAACATCTGCGAGTAATTTTGTCTACTATAACATTGAAAATACAAATATGTATACAAGTCGTCACGTTTGTAGATGGATTAACACTGTCTTACTAGAGAAAATATTTTCAAAAAAGCTCGTCAGTTAAAACAACTGACCATCATAACAGGGTCAAACTGGTCTTAGCGTGATGATATATAAGAATTTTTCAAATCCACCCAGTAGTTCCTGAGATTAGCGCGTTCAAGCAAACAAATAAACAAATAAACTCTTCAGCTTTATATATTTGTAAGTACGAGTATAGATAAATATATGTCGCAGTGGCGGCCTAGCCTTTTCATTGAACGGCGCCTGAGTGATATCCTGAAAGTTAATTATAAAACTAGACGAATGACCCGTTTCAATATGTATATTTTAATGACTTGCCTAGCCAAGTAGTGTAACATAGGGCACAGGGAGCTTAGGGCACTCCGACACGGATAGGTTAGGTTTGAAAGGTTTGACGGGAGCTAGAAGTGAGCAAGCGATCTTAGTTCTAGGTTACAACGTGAAGTTGATTGTTGTTTGAATTAGGAATTCCCAAAATTAAATCCCATCAAAAACGTAACTGTAAAAAAGGGAGCCAAAGTTCAATGTTAATAATATCCGTGATTGTCGACTTCAGCGAAAAAAGAATTGAGATCTAAATGGGCACCAAGTTCTGTAGATACCTAATCTGTAGATAATTTTATTTGGCTTTACTTATCATCTTTATGTTATACTTACGCAAGGTACAGTTTTTATAACTTATTATTCTAAAAATTTGATTTGCTGGTGAAAACTAGCCAAGTCAAATCTTGAGCCTTCATTTACATTATTTCTGGTTTATCTACAGAACTTGGCGCCCATTCAGATCTCAATTCTTTTTCGTTGAAGTTGACAATCAGCCTACTTCGAGGAAAAATGCAATACTGATTCAAATCAGTTATAATTAAAATATTTTACAGAGACGTCTTAGACGTAGATATATATGTAAGTTAATGTTGTTAACACATTTTTCAATAAAATAACGATAATATTTATAATTAATTGTACGTCACCATTGAATACTTTGTAGATAAATCTGACATCGCTACGATAATTGTTAAATGATTGCTGGTATGTTGTAAGTACTTGTAGTTAATTATTTACTACTTTACGCATTTAATTAATACTATCTACTTAGTATAAAAATTATATTAATAGAAGATTTTTATGATTCCATTGAAGGAAAAAGTTTAAATACTCGTAAGTTCGATTGGATATAGGACACCTAATCTTATTATTTTTTTACTAAGGCTTGTATTCATGCCAATGAACTTGCATACAAACGTAGCTAACTACACCTCTACGCGCCAGTCCACTACCCGCAACTTTTTTTTTATAAAAAATAACACATATTTTAAAAAAGTAAGAAAACTAAATTATTTTCTTTTGTATTAAAGCAGTGTACTATGCAAAGCAGTAGATATTTTTTTTTTGTCTTTTGTTGGAAAATGGAGGAGTAAAATGGTTTCATATCAACGATTTGGAGGTGATTTCGTGTTTTTTTTTCTTATTATGTGATAAAGATACATAAATTCTGGCTAAACCAAATAACGTATCATAGCATGTAGATTATCTATTTTTTCAGATGTAATTTCTCAGTAAATGCTGACGAAAAACTGCTTTATCTGCACGCTATTTTTAACCTTTTTTTAACCCTTTAACGAGAGCAGCCTTAAGAGGTTTCCGGCGACTGGGACCGCAATTAACTGGAAGCGCGGTCGCAGTTGCCGGATCCGGGATCCATTTAATTGTAGTATGTTTTTCAGGTCAGTCAAATGAAAAAATGTTTAATATATAATTGAAGAAAAAAAATCTTCGGTTCAAAAATATAATTTATTTATTTAATATACGTTCTTGTTACTTTGAGTTTTTGAACATTTTTTCGTTTAACTGTACCTACTGTTTTTGGCTTGAACAATAGATTTACAAATTTGTTAAGAATAAGAATAAGAGTTATTTATTACGTAACTGTGTATAATAGATCTTCGGCAATTGGTAAGTTAATTGCGGTCTCAGTCACCGGAAGCCTCTTTTTTAGCCGAAACTTCCTCCTTATATTTTTTGATCACAGTAGTAATTTTGGGGGTGGCATTTTCTACTTAGTTATGTATCAGTTGGTATCTACGATGACGCGCTAATGCCATCATGATTCCGTCGTGAGAGGCACAGATACGATACTTCTATTCGTCTTGTATAGCTCCGTCTCATTCTCATCCGTTTCATTCTGATTGCCCTATGCGATAAGACCGCCCATTGTACCTACACTAGTTTTAATAAGCGTTTTTACTGTGCTTGTTATGAGGTGTACAATAAAGTATATAATAAATAATAATAATAAATAATATTACAGCAGGCTATGTAACCAGTCAAAAAATAATTTAACACCTAGTCGATGTATTTATCTAAGCTCTATTGGATTACGATCGGCCTTCAACATATCAAATCAAAATTTAAACCTAGCTTTCAATTTTTGTTCTTTTTTTTATTTGTGACGGGTTTGCTCTTGACTCTAGTCTATGTCAGAGATGACAGAGACAAAGTCTACGATGGAGCGAGCCTACCCAGAAGGAGCCTGTTCACTCTAACTTTGAAGAGATTAGGGTTGTAAGCGTTCGGAAACAGACGCAGGCAGAGAGCCACTCCTTTACTGTGCGCATTATAAAAGACGTTTGGAAACGTTAAGTGCGAATTGGTGGAATAGCAATAAGGTAGGGATGGTAAGATGCAGTGCGTCTGGATGTTCGATGGTAGAAAGGGGGTGGGATGTTCTTATCATTTTGGTTCCAATTGATAGACTTGTACCTGAAAAATTAAGTCTACTTAGATTTTTTAAAGATGTAAGACGAGTCAAAGCAGTTCAGACTTTTAATTATGGGTTTTTTTATTTTGCATAAAGTTTTAATAAATTTTATTAAAGTACTGCGGTAGGCGCCAGTTAAACTTGCAATAAAGTACTCGAACAATGAATTATAATCGATTCAATTATTTAAAAAGTCAATAAATGTATGTGGGCCAGTGATCGTTATTGCACATTTAATTATCTTGGTCCTACCATGGTAGGTAAATAAATTGGTAAGTTTATCAAGTAAGTGGAAAACAAAAAATCTGGAACCGTACTGTTTTCATGGTATCAGAATGAAAAACTTTTCAAACAATTTTATTTTTTTATTTGTAAGTAATGGGTTTGCTCTTGACTCTAGTCTATGTCAGAGATGACAGAGACAAAGTCTATGATGGGGCGAGCCTACCCAGAAGGAGCCTGTTCACTCTAACTTTGAAGAGATTAGGGTTGTAAGCTTTCGGAAAAACAGACGCAGGCAGAGAGTTCCACTCCTTTGCTGTACGCATTAAAAAAGACCTTTGAAAACGCTTAGTGCGAATTGGTGGAATAGCCACAAGGTAGGGATGGTAAGATGCAGTGCGTCTGGATGTCCGATGGTAGAAGGGGGCCGGTGGGATGGGGTCGTGGAGTTCTTGGGCACACTCACCGAAGTACAATCTGTAGAAGACCGACAAGCAGGCAACCTTAAAATATCCACGCGTGCGCACGCCATCAAATATGTCAGACACCGGATCCTTGTCTATAGAAAATCCGTGTCCGTCATTGGTCTCCGTATTAAAATTTCGACGAAGTAGTTACCTTTATCTGTTTTTGCATAAAACGTTTTTGTCATACGGATGTACTCACGGACGCTAAATAACTGTATATTTAATTACGGGAATACCTAATAAAAAAAGTCTAGCCTGTATTGCAATAATTTATTTCTAAAACAGACTTGTTTATAGTGTGATCATTTGAGATTAAAATCACATCACTTCATTTGATTTGTCATTGAACCGACTAATTTATTGGTTACGCTAGTTGTTTAAGATTAATGAAATTTAACTTTTTTTTTGTAAACTTGTCTGGTCATGTTGGTCACTAATTCACTATTGGTTTGAATTCATCAATTACATTATAGCATGTAATGATTTATTTTTTGCAAGTGTGAATATGTAATGCTGGCTTTACCACCTTAGTAGAAAAACCTAATTATAGAAGAAGAGGTATGGGTATTCTTTCCTAACTTCTTCTTTTCGATCCTTGTCTTACTTTTCTGAATGATAATACATAGATACTTCGGAAAAGTTGAGCTTCTCCGAAGTATCTATGTATTATCATTCATACTTCACAACATCTGAACTTCAGCGCAGTGGGAAAGGGGGGAACAAAGAAATGTTTAAATAATTATTAAAAACTTAGCATTAAGATCAAATGCATTAAGGATGGTAAATAAAATAAAATTTAAAGTCTGGTAAATAATACATATTTTCCTGAAATAAATATAATGATATTTAGTCCATCAGTTACATTAAATATTGAGCTCATTTTTCTTTCGTCACTTAAACAGAAAACATTGACGAATCTGTGAGTTGAAATCCGCGTGACGTCAGGCTTTGGTACACTTTTGTCCAAAACGTGACGTCACCAACCACACTCCTAAACTTTGATGCACTTTATCTTTGTGAATTTTTATTTATATGAATAGACGTGTTTAATATTTTCTGAAAATGTACCACTGTACCAAATAGAATTAGTATTTTTAAATACAGGAAACGTACCTGTTCATATTCGTAACTGTATAATGCATGCATAAGTGCTCTGCAAAACGTGTTAAAATACAATAGAACATTAAACTGTAAGTCGCGTTTCCTGCTAGCAAATCAAAAATCTTATTAAAATCTATTTGACTAAATGCCAAATTATGAGCTGAACCCAAGGTTTCTTTTGTGAGCTATCTACCGGTAATAAACTAATGAATCATAGAATATTAAACTTTGATTAAATAAATAATAAAAAAACATTACACGCGTAAGTAAGTTTAATTGATTCCTAACCGAGATTCGGTTAGGAATCAATTAACTTAACATTAAAAGTGGTCACTGTTGGTACTCACAGCGATCTAATTATATGTATAAACTAGCTTTTATTCTTTCTCGATTTTGTACGCGCATAAGTAACCCGTTCTTACCCGTTCCCGTAAGAATTTCGGGAGATCCTACAATGCATGCCAAATTTCAGCTTTCTACGGTCAGTAATTTCGTGCGTTGATTATTATCAGTCACTCATCATCAGTAAATAAATATAAAAATGACGGGCCAAAATGTGTTATAATCACAAAATTTTAAAACTACTGGACCAATTCGGTTTTTTTCAAAATTATATTCGTTAAAGTCCGAGGAGGTTAGGGTCCTAGAAAAATTGCACACAAAATCCACATTCTTGTATTTCCATACAAACTGGGAGCCAATTCTACTAATTTTTAAGCAGCGATTGAGATCGCAATCTTTCAAAAACGTTGCTTATAGATTAGTAGAGGAGTACCAATTTACTCCGATCCTAACGATATTTGTCGAGTTAGCTAGTTATGAAAAACTTTTAAGCAAGACCAGGCCGAAATCGCAAAAAAATTGCTCAATTAGATCGACAAATCGTATGGAGCAGTAGACTTTTTGCCTCCTCATAGTTTTAGTTCCGGCTCAGTAGTCATGACGTGATGATTCCGTGCTTCGGAAGGCATGTATAAGCCGGTGATCCCAGCCGCCAAATGGCGGAGATGTCAGAGGCCCTTGAGGCGGTTTAGACACTAGGGTGTGTGGGATCGTTAGACCCTACTGCCCACACGATAAGAAGAACAAGGAGTAGTCATGACCCCCGATTTATATGGGTCGTCACAACATGTCTGTCTCCTTTTCTAAACTTCTCTATTAGTTGTTATCTCAGTAGTCACCCCCTTTCTAGCCATAAATATTATCTTACAAACAGTCATACATCGTGTTATTGGCCTTTTTTGGATGGAAAATCATCAAATGACTCCTGCCGCTCTGCGGGTCTAAAAAGGCCACTTTAGCTGGATCATATTAAAATTATAATATTAAACACAGAACAATCTGCCAGATTTCATTTTCATCTTTATCGGTCACGCATTAGGTTCAAGGTTGATTGGTAAATTTGATAGTGACAGGTAGGGTGATGTGCTTTATGATTCTGCTAAAGTGGCCTTTTTAGACCAGCTGAGCTGAGGAAGAGACTGTCAGACTCTAGCTGACTAAAACCTACCAGTGTCCTTCCAAATGCCATTTGCGTTCCAGAGCCGCGGAAGCTCTTTCGAACAAATTACTCAGCCCTGGCAGGTCCCGTCAATTATGCTAACATCTCTTTGAGGCGCGCGTGGAAAACAACGCGCCGTCTCAGCCCAGGCCTGTGCCCTTATTCTTTAACAACATTTTCGTATCTCGACAGCGGAATCCGATGTGATTATCAAATTACGTCAAACGTAAGACCTTTTTGCTGTGTATAATAAAGCTCACTTTGTGAGGTTTGTCACTCAGGTAAAGCTCGATATCGAAATGTTTAGTTAGCTTGACTAGCTAGTCCTTATCGGATGGCGAGCCACCGCACCACAGCCGGGAATCGCCCTGCGACTCCCAACGTATCTATACATATAGCCGTACAGCCTACACATTACTCAAAACTTTACCACGACATTTTTCCCTTCCTCAATTTCGGCTCAGCAATCGGTCTCAAAAATTGGCCAGCACTCGAAACCTAACCTTGAAAGTATAATGTATCAATAAATAATGAATTATGCGTGAGTTTACACGTGTCTGCGATTAGATTGGTTAGTTTAAGGTCAGTCGGGACCTGGGTCGGTTACTAGGCTTGAAGACGGAAGACGGCAGGTTTTGCTAAACATTTGGCCTTGTTATCAAACTTCTAGTATCGGCAGCATTTACAAAACCATGTAGCAAGAAAGGTGGAAGCAGGACTATCTATCCAGGGTCTGCAGCCTTTTTTTTTTTTTGCGCTGGGATCAAATGCATTTTACGCATACCCCCTCCCATCGGGGGAATGGGAGAGGTATGTGGGACTCCCCGGGCTGACCCGATATACCCACTAAAATAACCCAGCGGCATTCCCGCATCGTCCGAGTGGAGGGGGACTGGGAGATCGGCGCAGCCTTGGCGTCCAGTCCTCCTCCGACGACAACCCGCCTAAAACGGCGGGCCCTTCACGTCCTCCCCGTTAAGGGGGAGGGCTGGGAATGACTGGCGAAGGTGGTGTGGAGTGCAATGCGGGCGGAGGCGCCCCCGCGCCTATCGCTCGCCCATCACCACCATGAGGAGGGAGAAGACGACGTCTTCTCCGACCTCTTCTTCGCCTTCGGAGCAGCGCAGCGAGAGGGTCGTCCTCCCGCGCACGCTCCGCCGCCTCCTTTTGCTGACGTCCTCGCAAAAGGAGGCGACCGCAGCCAGGGTCTGCAGCCCTGAGATTTCCGCAACCCTGCCAGGATTGCGGAATTTTTCCGAAAGAGTCACCACGGTCCTGAAGGGCACTAGAAGTAACACGGATGGGTTTTAATCAGTAGGAGTCAGAAACTCCCTTCTGCTCCGCCCAGAGCAGGAGGAGTCGTTTGATGATTCCCATCCTTAAAAAAGTGTATGCAGCAAATGTATCTACATTTAAGGCTCCTCAAGGATTCTAAGGACGTCTTCAATATAAGTATGGATTAACAAAGCAGCGCGGCAGCAGCGCTGCAGCCACGATGCTGCTACGCCGTACTTTGCGACAAATTTGAAGGCGCCTTAACTCATGTCCACTGGCATTCCAGTTTCTGATTGGGGTTCTGTCGTTTACTATGAAACGAAAAAAAAACTGTCCGATTTCTGTAGCCATCGTCTGTTTGGCTAAATGTACGAAATTTTGTTTCTAGGGCATTTTGGAAACTACACTTCACTATGTTGAGCTGATGGAATGGATGGCTGGTCGAGGGGCTGTCGGTATATACCTATAACTGTATGTCATCGGCTTGATGTGGAACGACATGGTATACACTTGGAACTTCAAGTACCTGTCACCCGATTGTGGTACGTTGATAGTTTTATTCGTACCGGATTCGAACTTGTGCTTCCCGATGCGGGAACTAAATATTCTGCAAACTCATCCGCTTTGGTAATCAAGCTGTCGAATCAGTGGCGGTCGTGTAGCGAAAAGTCGGTTTGTTCAATAAGTTCTTGACCTTGATGAATGGTAACGTTTTTTGTGGACACATTCGATGTGCAACGAGTACCTTGTTTTGTTTACACTTTTTATAATTACATCAGGAAAACTGAAATAGATACCTACTTAGTAATAGGCATACCATGAGGTGTGCAGTTTTTATGGTCGATACAGCCTTGAACTCATAGCGTACATAATTTGTTCGCTTAGGACCACAGAACAGATAAAGAAGGTTAGAAGGGTCTTGTGGGCGTGGCTTGCGCGCCGCACATATGAGCAGACATTCATATATCGACAAAATTTGATTCACCGGCCAACAATCGCGCTCATATTGTGGCAGCGTACGAAGCTCCGCCAAAAATAATAATTACGCCGTCTTGCGATATCATAACGTGTCGGAAAAGAACATCAATAGCAAACTCGCGATCTTAGTAAGTGTAGTTTATTTGTGTGCGTAATGCGCGTACGTATGGGCCTCTTGCTTGTAGTGGAGATAGAGAGTGGGAGACAAGCGGCGACACGCATTCTAATACAAATCGGGAACTATTTCCTTTCTAACCTCCTTTATCTGTTCTGTGCTTAGGACGTAAGGATTTTTCCTACTTCTACTGGTTCTTAGAAAAAATCCTAAAGCTGTGGAAAGATGGTGCATAAAAACCACTTTTCAGACATTTACTTAATTGTTTTTTTTGCGAGACTAAGGTATTCATTCGATCAACATTATAATTTTTTTTAGTAGGTATGTTGAAACAGAAAGGCAAGATATTCAACACTGTTCACCACTATGTACCTTACCTTAAAATAAAGCCGAAGCATCTTTTAAACTATTTCGAATGAGCATTTCTTGATCAATTTTTTTTTTATTTCACTAAAGCATTCGCATTAGCGTAAACATCAACTTGTATCGAAACTGAATAAGCGCCGTCTAGGGACAATAACTGAAAACCTTTTTTTCCATACAATTTGACGTAAGCGAAAGTTTACGGTGACGCGATCAAGAAGCGTTAAAAATACCTACACACTAAGCCCTCTGTCAAAAATGTTTGAAAAAAACCGGCCAAGTGCGAGTCGCACTCGCACACGAAGGGTTCCGTACCATAAACCTTAATTTTTATTATTTGTTGTTATAGCAGCAACAGAAATACACTCATCATCATCATCATCTGCCTAGCCTTTTCCCAACTACATTGGGGTCGGCTTCCAGTCAAACCGGATTCAGCTGAATACCAGTGTTTTACGTGGAGCGGCTGCCTACCAGACCTCCACAACCCATTAACTGGGTAACATGGTACATCTTGGCAAGACTGGTGTCAGATTTACTGGCTTCTGACAATCCGTAACGACTGCCAAAGATCTACAAATGACAGCCAGGACCAACGAATTAACGTGCTTTCCGAGGCACGGAGGAAACTCGTTATGTTAAGATGGTCACCCATCCACAGTGGTCTGTGGATGGGTGACCTTGGCAAGCGTTGCTTAACCTTCAAGATCGACCCGTGCGGCTGTTATTATTTAGCCACGAGCTCCTCGATCAATAGAAAAACACTATCTGTGAAAATTTCATCTATCTACCTATTACGGTTCTTGAGTTACAGCCCGCTGACAGACAGACGGACGGACGGACAGCGGAGGCTTAGTAATAGAGTTCCGTTGGTTACTCTTTGGGTACGAAACCCTAAAAAGAAGATTTTTTGACAGATTGCTACTATAATTATGTAGAATTGGCACTCAGGTGTTATTAAAAGAGCCGCATAATAAAGTAACGTATCACACGGAAGGAACGTGAAAAAATGCATTAGAAAAAAAAAAAACTCCATTCGAAACTTTAATTGCTTTTTGTCTCATATTATGTCAGTATTTATCTACAACACACTGCTTGAACAAGTATCCGTTTGTCTAGTTTCGGTCTTAGTACTTTAGTAGTAAATAAATACAGGAGTCTAGATAGTTTAATTACTTTATTGATAAAATGTGACCTTTGTTGAACTATCTAACTATGCCATCGCAAGTGTTGTTATTGAATGTTGTTTTATTGTTGTTGTTTGTCTCATTGTACTGTTTTCTCGCAAATGTGTTGTAAAACGTTGTATGGCACACGTGCGGATTTCGTTTAGGTTACCAGTAATTCGTAATACTCATTACATACATAAATATATTATGCTCTTAAATGAATTTTGGCCACGGTGGCCATCCTCAACGGAGATCAGACAAGTTCCTACGCAGGAGATGTTAGAGATATAGTCCACATGAGAATACGGTCGGTGTTGTGGTTGAGCAATTCACTGAATTGCGCTGCGTGTCGCGGGTTTGATTCCCGCTAGTAACAAATGTTTTTATGGCTCACAGATCGTTGTTCCGGGTATGTGAGATACCTTTTGCCCGCGACTTCGTTCGCTTCCTAGGGCCAGTAGTATCAGCTGTGCGTTGTCTGTCAGTCAATCCGGGAAAACCCAATAACCGAAATTGAATCCAGGACGAAACGCTCAGCAGTCGTGGTTTGCGGAAACTACACCATAAGATGCATAGCTGGCTAACATATCTATTACAATACCTAATATGCTACAACAATATAGCTACATTTTTGGTAAAAATGTACCAAATTTACCAAGCCAGATGACGTCACGCGTGTCTTCAACTCGCTGTATCTCCTTCATTTTGTGTTTACGTGAAAAAAGAAAAAATACGTGTCGAATATTTTTAGAAAATCTATCAGACGGAATAATTAGATTTTTTTTTTAGTAAAATACCCTATTCTAAAGTACCTACTTGTTTATTCTAAACCTGGATCTAGTCTTCTATTTAGGAACCACAATTGAGAAGCACGTACAATACACCACTTACCTCCATAATCACATTTAATCCGTTGACTCCCTGAAGAAAGATGAAAGGAACCACAAAACGTTCTGATATCACTGTGTGCCTAATGTACGGCAAGAGGCTGAAATTCTGGGATCTATTTAGGATCCCACCTACTAAGGGGACTGGGGACCGAGTGAGAATGATTGCAGGATGATAGGGTACGCCGGATATAATGTGCTATCTATTTTATTAGGTGACGTCCCTACTTTGAGGTACATGCACACTCGTCGATAAATGTGGTTTAGGTGGTGTCAAGTTTATTTGGATGCAGTTTTAGCGTTGAAAGATTGAATATGTTTAGAAGAGGGTCCCCTGTACCATATTGTAGAGCAGGTAATGTTCAGGCTTCGAGGCAGTACCAGCATACTTAATCAGACTGCGTCGTTCTCACTTCTGGTATACAGGTCTTCTGTCTACGATGCTGCTCATGGCGGGTTAGCGGATAGCCTGCAGGGTGAAGGATAAGAGTTGGTAAGCGTAAGTTACTTCCTTACTCTTTCCTACATACCTATTCAATAAGAACTGTTTGGTAAACCCGCAGGCAATCTTTTTCAGGATTGGAAATCATCGAATGACTCCTCCTCTGAATGGAGCGGAAGGGAGTGTCAGACACTAACTGACTAAAACCCCTGTGTTCCTCCAAATGTCGTTTCAGGGCCGCAATGACTCTTTCGAACAAATTCCCCAATCCTGGTAGGCCAGTGCCAGCAAAATAGACGGTTCTTAAGGCCGCTTTGGGCGCGGGAACTCTAGTCCTAGAATAGTAGCATTTGCTGATAAATTTATTGAACATTTGCTACAGTGCCGGTATGTTGAAAGATTTTAGGTAGGTACTATATACCATGCTGAATTCAGGTAGCACAATGAACACCATATTTAGTTTTTGTAGTAAAAATATTTCCTAGATAAAAATAAATTGTCTGGTTATCTCGAAGACCTTTGTAGACGACAGTCCTGACTTAGATATCCATTTATCTACGAAATGAATCATAAACATTGTGCATATTAATTATTGCACATGCAGATATTTATAATTCCGCATTATGTCATCAGAAACCTTAGTAAATAGATACATATGTAAGTATGTATAACTACACAATTGAATTAGTACGATACGATTGACTGGGGTGGACGTGTAATAACTAGAGAGCGCCGAGAGAGTGCACTGCCAATGTGCAGTGCACTCATACCAACCATATCTCCCGCGTCCGTTGCTACCATCCTACCTGTGCACTGTACTATCTCTCGCTTCGTTGCTACCAGCCTACCCGCCGTGCAATATACTATCTAACGCGTCCGTTGCTACCAGCCTACCCACAGAAATATAAAAAAAAAACATTATGTTTCTTATATCTATGAGCCTACCTGTGCACTATACTATCTCCCGCGTCCGTTGCTATCAGCCTACCCACCGTGCACTATACTATCTAACGCGTCCGTTGCTACCAGCCTACCTGTGCACTATACTATCTCCCGCGTCCGTTGCTACCAGCCTACCTCTTCTTCTTCTACCTGGCGTTAATCCCGGCTATTGCCAGGGTCCGCCTTCCTACTTAGCTTCCTCCACTTTGCCCGATCTTGAACATCCTTCTCAGTTAGGCCATTGGCTCTCATGTCGGACTTAACGACGTCCAACCAGCGCTTGCGAGGGCGACCACGGGACCTAGCCCCAAGAACAGCCATATTCGTGCATCCCCGACCAACGTACTCCATAGGGCGGCGCAAGATGTGGCCATACCATCGCAGACGACACTCTTGCAGTTTTTCCCCCACGTCACGGACACCAAGACTACCTCTGATGAAAGAGTTGCGTATGCGATCGGATCACGTTACGCCACTCATCCACCTCAGCATCTTCATCTCCGTGACGCGAAGCTCCTGGGTGTGTCTGCTTAGTGCTGGCCAACATTCACCACCGTACAGTAGGACAGGCCGTATGATGCATTTATATATCTGCCCCTTGAGCTTCAGGGGCATTTTGCGGTCGCATACAACGCCGAACCTATTCGGATGAACCTATTTGAATCCGTGCCGCCACAGGACATGTACTCAGTCTTCGCCACATTTGGTCTCAGACCACCGTTTTCAAGCGTGTCCTTCCAAATGTTGACTTTGCGCTCAAGATGGGCTTTGTTCTGATTAACGAGGGCGATGTCATCGGCATACATCATTAGCCATGGGGGCTTATCTAGGATGTTTTTTTTTTATTTGTAATGGGTTTGCTCTTGACTCTAGTCTATGTCAGAGATGACAGAGACAAAGTCTACGATGGTGCGAGCCTACCCAGAAGGAGCCTGTTCACTCTAACTTTGAAGAGATTAGGGTTGTAAGCTTTTGGAAACACAGACGCAGGCAGAGAGTTCCACTCCTTTGCTGTGCGCATTATAAAGACGTTTGAAAACGCATAGTGCGAATTGGTGGAATAGCCACAAGGTAGGGATGGTAAGATGCAGTGCGTCTGGATGTCCGATGGTAGAAGGGGGCCGGTGGGATGAGGTCGTGGAGTTCTTGGGCACACTCACCGAAGTACAATCTGTAGAAGATCGACAAGCAGGCAACCTTATTACCACGTTATTACGGTACCTACGATATTCATGAGTTTTACAGGAGAGGCTGTGAGCTGGTAACAAGCAATGAGTTTTGAGGCAACCTTGTGGCCATCTTTTTTTTTTTTTTTTAGGATGGGAAATCATCAAATGACTCCTCCTGCTCTGGGTACAGCAGGAGGGAGTGTCAGACTCTTACTGACTAAAACCCATCCGTGTATCTCCTAGTGCCCTTTGCGTTCCAGGGTACCTACGGTGCCTCTTTCGAACGAAGTCCGCAGCCCCAGCAGGCACTGGCCCTAGTGGGCCCCGTCTTCCATGCTGACATATCCTAGAGGCGCGTTGGGATCGCAGCGCGCCGCCGACCCGGGCCTGGTTCTGATCAGACGGCGAGCCACCCAATGCTCGCCGTCCGCAGTCCCACGCCTACGGTGGCCGAGAATCGTCCTGCGACTCCCGACGCCCGGGGCGTCTTCTTCTGTTTTGGCGGCTGGGGCGTAAGGTTTCCCTCTCTCTCACGCGTTCGGCTTCCTCCTTTGTTAGCATTACTGCTTCGCAGAAGGAGGTGACCGCTTCCCATGTCGCTCTGATCCATGACTTGAACCAGGGCCGGACGCGAGAGATCCCCGCCGCCGATCGCCTCGACGAGGACACGGCGGTGCTCCGCCCAAGCAGAGCAGACCTCCACCGTATGCTCCACCGTGTCCTCCGGACGATCCTCGCAGTGTTGACACCCGGGTGTATCCTCCCGCCGTATTCGAAACAGGTACCTCCCGAAACAACCGTGTCCGGTGAGTACCTGCGTCAAGCGGAAGGTAAGGACGCCGTGGCGCCGCTCTAGCCACTCCCCAAAGAGGGGACTTATCGCCGCAATTGTGGCGTGCCCAGCGCTGGGTTGGCGACAGTCGTTGTCTCCATACTGCCATGAGATCCTGCCGGAGTTCCGTCCGCTGTGCTACAATTTGCCGCGGCAGAGGAGTCTCGCCCCGGCGTAGCGCCTCCACGCGCCATTCGTAAATGAGCGCGAGGGCTCTCGCCTCTAGATCCCATGGCGGCAGTCCGGCAAGGAAGCTTCGCCAGAGACCGTGCGGTATCCCCGGACCAGCCGGATGGCCATGACCCTCTGGGACGCGTTGAGGTAACGGGCAGGTCGCTTCCTCAAAGTAGGCGCCCACACCGGCGCCCCCTAAAGGGCCATAGACCGCACGACCCCCGCGTAAAGCCTTCGGCAGGAGGCGTTTGGACCCCCTAGATTGGGTAGAATTCGCTTGAAGGCAGCCCCGGCTCGCTCCAGTCAGGGAGCCAAACGTCGGAAATGCTCGACAAAGTTCCACCGGCTGTCAAGGACGAGACCCAGGTACGTCATTGTCGATCCGACGCCGATGTGAACCCCTCCTACTGTTATTTGGGATCCCGATGGCAGCCTGTTCCGAGAACCATAAAGCACATGGCTTCGGACTTGTGTAGGGCCACCTCGAGACCCAGCTGCCGGATCCTCTCAATCATAGCGTGGGCCGCCGCCTGGTGCGATCTCCCTTGCGCCAGTACCAGCGTGTCGTCAGCGTAGCAGACCACTACACGACTACGCTGACGCCACTAGGGAGGTCAGCACGCAGCACCCAGTCGTAGCCGATGTCCCACAGAGGCGGCCCCAGAACGGAACCCTGTGGAACACCGCACGACATCTCTCGCCGGTTCACCTGCGGTAGCGTGTTGGCATTGTTAATAGTGGCAATCGCATTATTATTAGGTACTAGATTTTGCCGTGGTTCCACTTGCGTTATTAGAGATTTAAGCGAAAGAAAGTCCAAAAAGTCAAATAGATAACCGTCTCTCATCAGTACTTACCAAAATTGATCAAAATGTTCAGCGATTTATGCGTGAAAGCCTAAAACAAACAAATATAGGTGCCTACTTAGCTTTCACATTTATAATATAGTATTCAGTTAGTATATTACCCGACAAACTTGTCCTGTAATGATTTTCAAACACAAGAGTTGATGAAGCGCTTTTAATTTTTTTTGAATTTGAACGATAAATGTCTAGTTTCTCGTTTAACAATATTTACCAAATCGGCCCACCCGATCACTGGTAATGGCTTTACCACCAACAACATAACTATTTATTTATTAAGCAGTAGGTACTTACTACTGCCAAATAACAGACATTAAGCTATAAAAAAATCTGGTTGCGTTATAGAAGTATCTGATATCTACTCAATATAATTTCATTCTATTACCCAATTGGAACAAAAATAGGTCATGTCCTTGCCCCGAATATGCGCCCACGCACCTATTGTAAGCAATTTTGTTATTGTGTAACCTTATTACGGGAAGATTATGGCCATTATATTATTGGGAGCCAAGTGGGACTGAGAATTGAAACTTTTTATTTGTGATTGGTTTGCTCTTGACTCTAGTCTAGGTCAGAGATGACAGAGACAAAGTCTACGATGGAGCGAGCTTACCCAGAAGGAGCCTGTTCACTCTAACTTTGAAGAGATTAGGGTTGTAAGCGTTTGGAAACACAGACGCAGGCAGAGTTCCACTCTATACATATAGAATACTATATTTCTATAAGTATTGTATTCTAGATGCAGTGACCCCGCTATCCGGCACGCAACGCTGAGCCCTACACAACACTGCTTGCCACACAACGCAACGTAACTTGCGCAACGCTACGCGCTCCGCAACACTATGAGCCACGCAACGTTGCATGCTACGCGTAGGGAGCAAGTGTTGTCTATCTATACTTAATATATAAAGCTGAAGAGTTTGCTTCTTTGTTTACTTGAACGCACTAATCTCAGGAACTACTGGTCTGATTTGAAAAAATATTTCAGTGTTAGATAGGCCATTTATCGAGGAAGGCTATAGGCTATACATCATCACGCTAAGACCAATAGGAGCGGAGCAGTAATGAAAATTGTGACGCAGACGAAGTTGCGCGGGTCAACTACTTTTATAATAAACAACATCTCAGTATTGACTAATCTCACTTGCTGAACGGTAGATCACCAATAGGAAAGATACAAATACAAAATTTATAAGAATGTTGTTCATAAAATGATAAAAAAGTTTAAAAAAATAAAGGCCATTGCAACGTTTTTAAGGTTCCGTACCAAAAGGGTAACCAAAGGAACCCTATTACTAAGCCTGTGCTGTCCGTCCGTCCGTCTCGTCTGTCAGCGGGCTGTATTTCAAGAACCGTAATAGATAGATAGCTGAAATTTTCACAGATTGTGTATTGCTATTGCCGCTATAACAACAAATAATAAAAATTAAGGTTTATGGTGCCGAACCCTCAGAGTGCAAGTCCGACTCGCACTTAGCCGGTTTTTTTTTATTTTAGTTAATATCTTTTAACAAAAATAATGAATTGAAGTAATGTGAAAAACGTATTTAAAAACAACAATCAGCGTTTAGTGACGTCGCTACAGTTACCAGCAACCTTGTCTTTGAGTTAGAACAGTTCTTGAGCAGTCGGTTTAAAAAAGCAATTTTAGCAATAAATTTAAGCGTTTTCATTTCTTATTTATGGTGGTCTATTCTAAATGGAGTTCTTTCAAATTAAAGCAAAAATAGAAATGTTGCAAGTTCCCTATTTGCCTAGAGGTTGTAGCGCCACAGTTGGCTTATAGTTTCGCAGCAGTTAACATAATAATATAAAATAGAATAGAATAGAATACTCTTTATTATGTACACCAAATAAGTTACAGAATAGATACACGATGAAAATACAACATAGGGTGACACAATGGGCGGCCTTATCGCTAAAGCGATATTTTCAAGACAACCTTTGGATGGATTTTAAAGAGAACAAGGAAATACAGTACTGTAGATAGTTGTAGGCGTAACAGTAGGCCAATTAATAGTGTAGCAAGTTTTGCTGAAATATACAATTTCTTGGTAAAAAGTAAGAAATAAAACAGTTCAATAATCACTAATCTATATATTAAATAGGGTATCTCCACTTAGCCGGCACTTCGGCGTGGTAGAAGTTACACTCGAGTTTGTTGACGCATGTCTTGCCGTAGCGACACGGTTTGGGGTGGTAGAAGTGGCACGCGGGGTTCACGCAGTTGGGGTAGAACTTGCACATGTTGGGCACCACTGTCGATATGGTCTTGTAGTTGGCGACTGGGACCACATGGGAGGCTGTGGAAAAAGAAGTTTAGATTTTATTACATATCACTAAAAACTAATCTAAATTCTGCTTAAGCAGTTCTGTTCTTCCCAGGTTGAGTGAGACTTCTAAAGCGTACCAAGTATTAAAGCTTGTCGTAGGAATATGTACCTTATTTGAGTTAGGTTAATGTTGAAATCAAGTCAAGTCTAGGCTTTATAGATTTTGGAGTAACGCACAGTGTGATGATCCTACAGACAGGTCTATAGAGCTATGGTGCCACCATTGGTGGTGTGGTGGTAGTGAAATTGTTTGAATCGATTTATTGCTAGCGTGAGTCAAGCAGCACTAGACTTAATATGATTATTTTCCTAACAATTACGGCCGATTTTTCAATAGCCTCGAAAATACGTCATAATACCTATTCGTCAGTTAAAAATATGGTAATGTATTGGAAAATCAGCCCTTAATAAAATTACACCTGTCGAACAGGCGACGCAGGAGTAGTGGGCGGGGTTAGCGCGTTGGTTGCGTGCGAATACATACAGTTGCGTCTCGTGCAGGTCGCGGCAAACTTTTGACGATGATGCGCAAGGGCACACGCGTCGCCGAAGTGGCAGAGGGAGAAGGCATGACTATAGACTCACCAATCACAGGTGATGTAGGAGTCGTGGGCGGGGCTAGCGCGTTGGGTGCGTGCGAGTACACACAGTTGCGTCTCGTGCAGGTCGCGGCAAACTTTTAACGATGATGCGCAAGGGCACACGCGTCGCCAAAGTGGCAGAGGGAGAAGGCATGACTATAGACTCACCAATCACAGGCGATGTAGGAGTCGTAGGCGGGGCTAGCGCGTTGGGTGCGTGCGAGTACACACAGTTGCGCCTCGTGCAGGCCGCGGCGAACTTGCAGCGAGGATGCGCGAAGGCACACGCGTTGCCGTAGCGGCACAGAGGGAAGGCACGGCACCACACTAGCTTGCGTTCCGCTGCACTTACTGAGAACAATAAATATGTTACAGTAACTGGGCGTGAATGAGACGAGATCCTAAGCTTGGGCCACATTACTGATGTGTTGTGTCTTAGCGTCTTCTAACGCTGTTGATTGGCTACAAAAATTGTTGAGATATGATGTAAACCTAAACAGTAGTGCTATTCTGTAATAATCTCAACAAAAAAACTTAGATGATATATTATACTCGCAGATTCGTTTAAAGTGGTTTATGCCGTACCACGACACAGTGATGAGAACCTAGCTTTAGAAAGCTGACATGCAAATATTGTCAATAAAGCCTAGACTTGAAATGCACGCCTGAGTTTTTAAGTGTCACATTTATCTGAGTGTGTTATAATCGTCTTTTTTTTTCATTTGAAATAAAGTAGAAAATAATGGACTAAAAATAAAAGTATACTCACAAGGCGGCACAGAATCATATTTATGCGTATTAGTGACAGTAGCGACCGTCACATGCTGGTCACTGCTCGAACTCTCCGTCCTCTCCCTCACTCTTTCTTTCTCATTTGGCTCCTTCTCTTCTCTCTTCTTACTCTTATTTACATCAAATACGATAGGGGACGCCCTCCTCTTCTTAGCAACCGGTACATCGACTTTTAAACTTTCAGAAACCTTTCTCTTTTCAGTCTTTTCTTCATCTTTCTCTTTCTTGATTATCACTTGAGTATCTGACTCCTCACTTGTATTACTAAGGCGTTTTTTTTGAGGAGGTTCTATTACTACTTCTTTTTCCTTTTCCACCGGTTTTTCTTTAGGGCTTGGTTCTTTAATGTCTGGTGTTTTTGGTTTTTCTTGTTCTGTTGTTTTTACTTCTTCTTCTTCGTTGAGGAGTTGGAGTTTCTTAGCGAGGAACGCGTTCGGATGGTAGCCGTCCATTGTGACTATGAATTGTGTGTTCTTGTCTTTGTCTACTGATGGGTTGTGGATGTTGCTGGAAAGACAGAAATTATTTATTTAATTAATCAATTAATCGCTAATAGCTCGCGGCTAGATAATAACAGCTGCACGGGTCGATCAAGGTTAAGCAAAGGTTGGTCTGTGGATGGGTGCCCATCTTAAGATAACGAGTTTCCTCCATGCCTCGGAAAGCATGTTAAGCCGTTGGTCCCGGCTGTCATTTGTAGATCTTTGGCAGTCGTTACGGTTAGTCAGAAGCCAGTAAAATCTGACTCCAGTCTTGCCATGAAGTACCGTGTTACCTAGTTAATGGGTTGTGAAGGTTTGGAAGGCAGTAGCTAAAACCGGCCTGACTGGAAGCCGACCCCAATGTTAAGTTAGAAGGTACGTGAGTCAAACAACAAGCTCCAGTAAGGACTGACTTTTAATACTTTTATTTCTTACCACCACCATTGCATAAGAACCTAATTTGAATTTTCAGCAAAACAAAAATAAATATATATAGTTAAAATTATTTAACTATATAGTTATAATTTATTTTTGTTTCTTACTCTTATTTACATCAAATACGATAGGGGACGCCCTCCTCTTCTTAGCAACCGGTACATCGACTTTTAAACTACAAGATTGATTTGAAGATGTTACACACATTAGTGTGTGTAACATCTTAACAAACATAACCGTCTAATGAGCATTCATAATCAACAAAGATAACTTAAATACTAGTCTCAACGCTTTCTGTGAGCAGTAACATAAATGTTACTGTAACTTAAACTTGAGTTGGTAGGTACCTATTTTATTACATAATTATTAACATGTTTTTAATTTCACATTTTGCATAATTTCATACTTTAATTTACTCAACAACATAATTTTAGGTATCATAATAAATATAATAACAATAATAATCGCGTTCTTCATTAAAATCATTAATTTCGCTTTAACACTTATGTTTTATTTGTAAAAAAGATTCACAATTTTAATTTAACGTTTAATTTCATAATCAAATTACACATTACAATTATTAATTTTATATTTAAACCATTCTGAATATGATTTCATTGATAATCCGGACGACGTTTACATTTTGGTGTAGGTATTGATGATTCACTAATACCCCCATCTATTCGGCGGTCGCACCGTCCTGGCAGAACGAGTAACACAATTATCATTTGATGGCAATTCATGTTGTACATTTATATTGCAATTTAAATTACACGGTGTTAAGTTCTTACTGCTTTTATCATAAAATTCTTTTTGTTTATTCTGCCTGTTTATTAGTTTATCTTTTATGTTATTATGCACCTTTGGAACCAACAATTTAATGGGTGTCGGGACAATACTTCTTAATTTTCGACTTTGTAAAATCTCGGCTGGTGATACTAGATTATTGCCCAAAGGTGTGTTCAAGCATTCCAACAATGCTAAACGATAATCCGTGTTTGCCTCTGTTGATTTTTTAATAACATTTTTTACCGTTTGAACTGTGCGTTTAATTTGACCATTTGACGTCACATGAGTGAAGTTCCAATCTTGTGCAAATTTCCTAAATTCAAATGATGTAAACTGTGGACCACAATCTGACATTGTGTTTGGTATTCCTTGACGGCTAAATATATTTTTAAATGATTAATTATACTAGCTGACGTTGTACTAGATGATCTAGATAACTCTCTTAATTAAATTCATTTTCACACATGCAAAACGTCCTAGAATTGACAAACTATTCACATCTGCAATGTTGAACTCCAATAAATACAGCTTATTTTTATGATATACTTTTAAGTTTCTTTTTCCTACAATAGTAATTAGATCACCTGAATAACCACTCAATTTAGTGTTACTTTGTAATAACTTATCAGCGGATATCCCTAACGAGGACAAAAAACGCATGGGTAGCACATTCACATCTGCACCTGTATCTAGCTTGAAGTTTATACTGTGTTAATTAATTTTTAAACCTATAAGTCCAATCATTCAATTCTCTATTTAATGTAAAAATTACCTTTTCATCTAATAATCCACAGCGTACGCACGACACACTTTTGCGAAGTGATTCATCTTTGAGCACCGTAGACACCGCTTAGCATACGCCGGAGAAACATTCCTTCCGTGCATACCTCCACATCTGGCACACTGACGCCCCATGTGCGATCTGTTCGTCGGCTGCTGCGGCGAACGAACGGCGTCCGCGGTTCCAGCGCATCGCTCTGTTCATACAGCAGTTGCATGGTCTTGGAGACGAAGCTCCATATGTTCCTTTATTGTCACGCCTTACTTCCCATATCTGGATTTTCCCTTCTAAAGTACTATCCTGTTGAATGATGTCAATTGCATCTTTCTCCTTCTTTATGTTTTCAGAGTATATTCTGGATATTGATTGATTGATTCATTTTGTTGCTGGTCTCGTGTAAAAAACTTGTGTAACCGTTTCACCGTAAAATTTATTTTTCGTTTTAAAATGTTCATCTAACTTTATACACGCACCGTCTAAAGTCACTACCTCACTTTGTTCTAATATTTCACGGCATTGCTCGCCAACTATATGTAGGAATATGTTGAGTTGTACCACTGCAGTTTTTGTTGATAATTCACACGCGTCGAAATATATCGCAAAACCCTTCTTCCATTTTTCCCAACTATCACTCAACTTGCCAGATGCCGCATCGATCAAGTTCTCATCAAAGAAAGGTGACGGTGGTGTTAACACTGTTTCCATTGTTAGGTATAATTTATTTGTTTGCACCGTTTAACTTTACTTTATTCACTGTTACTATTGTCCTGTTTTAATTAATTAGTTACCGGCTGCGCCATGTTAATTTAGAAGGTACGTGAGTCAAACAACTGACTTTTAATACTTTTATTTCTTACTACCACCAATATAAAAATACTCACTTATGATAATCGTAACACACAGTTGGGAAAAGGCTAGGTAGATGATGAATCAATTAATTACCGATTAAGTGACTTACAGACCAAGCAGAGCCGAAATAACTGGTTGCAGAAAGCTAAAATTTAGCATGTAGCTTCCCTGCACTCTGTAGACGGGCACTAAGAGAATTCCCAGAAATTCCTATGGGAACGAAAAAAAAACGGGTGATGCGCGTACGAAGTCGCGGGCAAAAGATAGTAAAATTATAAAGTTGACATAGATATCTTGTAGGAAAAGTCAGAATAAAGATTGCTAAGTAGATTGGCACAAATCCTTAGCCGTGTTATGGCTATTTCATAAGAATGATATTTGTAATATGAATACGGGGGGACTAAAAAGGCCACTTTAGAGGAAACATAATATTAATCACAAAACGATCTATCAAATTTAGTTTTCATCTTTATCGTACGCGGGTCGCGCGGGGAGGGGTAGCACAAGTAAAACGCTTGCTAGCTATCAACGCACTGGTGTATTTTCGAATAGGACACGAAGATGCAACAGATGGCGCGGGGGGAAGCGCGCCTTGCACACATACATAACAATTCCTCCCTCTAATCAAAACACACCGAATACTAATCTAATTCTTAATAGGTATACACAACTCATACTATATCATTTTGTATTACATAACTAGAAGTACTTTTTAAAACAAATAACAGACGCAACGATCTTTTTGTACCAATATTTGACTCATCATGCTGTGTGATCTGGGCATTGAGTTCAGTTCCCGCTTTATCTCCTACGTCTTTGGGATTCGAAGGTCTCCCAGCTCCCCTATCATCCACGTCGTTAGCACGAGCCTGCTGAACATCATCACGGGTCTGTAGCGGGTCTTCAGAGCCGTCCTTTTCTGACGATGAAACACTTCGCCCGCACAACTCCACTTCCCTCCCTCCGGCCGAGCCGCCCGGCAAAGGATCCGGTGAGCTAAGCTCCGGCTGGAGTTTGTACGATTCAAGAGCAACTGGTGACGGGGAAGATGATGGTGATGATGGAGACGACGACGACGGCGAGTGTGGCCGTGACAGTTGCGGTGCAGGAGCAGATGGACAGGGTGGCCCAGGTGAGGTTACTTTGGGGCCCGCCTTTTTAGGTGGGCAGTCGTCGGAAGAGGACTGGGCACCAAGGCTGCGCAGATCTCTCAGTCCCCCTCCACTCAGACGATGCGGGAATGCCGCTGGGTTATTTTAGTGGGTATACCGGGTCAGCCCGGGGAGTCCCACATACCCCTCCCATTCCCCCGATGGGAGGGTATAATGCATTTTTTCCCAGCGCAAAAAAAGGTGAGGTTACTTTGGTATTTGGTACATTATTGTTACTTGTTCCTTTATACAGCATCAGCTGATTTATGTGCCTTTTGTAATTTTCTGAACTATTAATGTCTTTTACTAAATACATTACTTTTCCTATTCTTTAAGTATGACGCCCTTACGCCATGTATAACTTGCTTTGTTAACAAACTTTTAGTATAATACAACATCGTCTTTTTCTAAATATTTTGTTTTAGTTTTTCCTCGTTGCTTATTTTGCATATACAACAAGCTGACAAGGGTGCCGATGTCTTTGGATCCATCAGATCTAACCGCGACCTTAACTTGCGCCCAAACACCAATTGCGCAGGGGACACTCCAGTATAGCAGAAGGAACTGAATTACGATAAGATATTTTAGTAATTTCACCGATGCTTCTTTCGCGCTATGAGTCGAAATAATACTAGACTTTAATTACCTTTTTAATTACCTTAACAAAACTTTCTGCTTGTCCGTTACTGGGAGGGAGAGAGACCGGTGACGTCATATGCGAGATCCCGTTTGCCGCGCAAAATAGTTCGAATTCTCGCGAGCAGAAAGCTGTGCCATTATCACTTACTAACGTTTTCGGAATCCCAAACCTTGACATTAAATCACATAGTTTTTCTATCACTGCGGTGGAAGAAGTAGCCGTGTTCATGTTGTAAACTTCTACCCATTTGCTATGTGCATCTTCTACCGCTACCAAATACATACAACCTTTAATTGGACCGAGTAAATCTATGTGTATTCTGTGGAAGGGACAAGGTGGAAACTCCCATTTGGAAGACGGCGCGCGTGGCGGTGATATCTCTGGTATAGTGGCCTTATGGGTTCAAAAATTGCCAATAAGGGCTTGTGATCTGTTCAAAGAATAAAAGGTTCCGATCTGCCATACAAATACTGATGAAACCGACGCACGCCGTAAATTATGGCGGTCGCCTCCTTTTGGATCTATGCATATCGCTTTTCAGCAGAGTTTAAAGTACGCGAAGCAAAGGAAATAGGCCTTTCCACACCATCTGTACCTACTTGTGAGAGGACTGCTCCCAGCCCACTTGGGGAAGCGTCCATCGTTAAAATTATCGTCGCATTCGGATTAAAATGCGCGAGAACCTGTTCCGATGTCATGAACTTTTTATTGACATAAAAGCCGAGTCATGGATATCAGTCCATGTCCACTTACAACCCTTTTTTAACAAATCATACAGCGGACTGAGGATAGTCGATGCGTTAGGTACGAAATTCCTATAATAGTTAATCAGCCCCAGAAATGATTGAAGCTGATTAACATTCATGGGCACCGATGCATCCAACATTACTTTTATTTTTTCCGGCGCTTTTTGTAAGCCGTCTTTAGCGATAATATAGCCTAGATAACTAATTTCGTCTTGAAAAAAGCGCCGTATTAAGTTCAAGGTTGATTGGGAAAATTTGACAGTGACCGGTAGCGTGATTTATTTCTGATTCTGCTAAAGTGGCCTTCTTAGACCAGCAGGTCATTTTTTAAATTTGAAAAAATTATATTTCCGGCACAATGGCGTGGCGATTATGGCAAACACCCCCCGCCACGCTTGGAAGGCGGGTTGGCAATCGCAGTGTATGGTGTTGCGACTTACCAGAGAACGCTGCTGCCCATTCTCTGGTAAGTCCCTTAGTCGCCTCTTACGACATCAACGGGAAGTGATGGGATGGTATTATTCATTTACGGCACCATACGGCACCGGCCGACACCATACGGCAAATGTGTAGGCTATTATACGCAAAATAACTTACATGGTCTCAATGATGAGCGTGTCATCTTTCCTGCTCGCCGTTCTGCCTTCATTCCGGCGCGAGGGCGTGTATTCGCTGTTGATGATCTTCTTAGTGATGGAGGCCGGTATGTACTCCTCTCGCTCGATATCACTCGCCACTCTGGAAGTATAATGAAGACATGAACATCGGACTCGTAAACGAAAAATTCCGTAAATACACTGAAAATTTCAACTGTCTACCTATTACTATTATTATTATGTTTGGCCTGTACTGTCCCACTGCTGGGCAAAGGCCTCCCCCAAATCCTTCCGGACAATCTTTTCCCGCGCCACCTCGTGCAGAGTGATTTTTTAGAGTGGGTGTGGATGGCCAAATCCAAAACTATGAGGAATAACGTAAAACACTGACAGGTGTCTCATCATTGTATTTTGAAAACTCGGTATTCCTAGCCGGGAATCGAACCGGTTGATTTAAAAAAAAAACACAGCCTGTATTATTACACCATTCGAAAGTGTCGCTAGTTAGGATCAAATTCTAAGAAGTAGTAACACAGCAAACTAAAGGAAAGCGCTCATTTTTAACAAATTACTCTCCGATAAAGTAAAACGTGGCGATTATGGCAAACCCTCCCCCATCTTGGGGGAGGCTTATTTCCAGTAGTGGTCTTTCGGCAGAAATGATGAAAGTAAAACACAACCAACTTACTTAGAACTCTTATCATCATCGCTATCCATGTCCCCGAGGCTGATGGTGTCCCCCCTGTCGGTGTCTTGCGAGTTATCCGCCGGAACTTGTATGACAATCTTCTGCGCGTCGACGCAGCGTCGCATTGGGTGGACTAGTGCGCGTTTGATTTGAGGCTCCGGTTCGGAACGATTGGGTGGTGCCTGAAAGAGATAGATGTCTATTATTATCAGCAACTACTAAAATAGGACTTGCCGTATGGTGTCGTCCAGTGCCGTAAAAGAATAATACCATCCCATCACTTCCCGTGGGTATCGTAAGAGGCGACTAAGGGGCTCACCAGAGAATGGGCAGCAGCATTCTCTGTAAAACGCAACACCATACACTGCGATCGCCAAACCGCCTACCTAGCGTGGCGATTATGGCAACCCCCGTCACCCTCTGGAGGAGGCCTAGGTCCAGTAGAGGACGTCTTTCGGCTGTTATGATGATGATGATGATGACGATGATGACGAAACTAGGTTAGGTGCTACAGACACAACGTATTCAGATGTGGGTTCTTCACCAATCACAGGCGTAAACTAACTTTCGCAAGCGGGACGGGCTTTCCGAGGGCCCAAAAACGTACAAAAATGCTAGTTTTTGCCCGAGCTTCATGCAGAAATTTGAACTTCAATACCATTCGACAGTGCTAGCAATTATATAATTTGGGCTAGGATTATACGTGCGATCCGTCCAATATTTATTAGAGATTTCTGTTTTACTCATATGCTAAGGGGGTGTCCGGAACCTCTAAACAACCCCCTTATATGCTCACGTCACCAATGAACCTTAATGTGTTTGTAGCTGCATCGCACACAATGCTCCGACGTTTGGCGTGCTCTCTATGCAACGAAAACTGCACTTTTAATAATCTTTGCGAGGCAAACGTTATCGCTGTTACACTGCTACATACTGTATGGAAAAAATGAGTCGAACCAGCACGAAAAGTAGAAGAAGTATACTCACATTGAGCAAGCTCTTGTGTGCGTCAGCAACAACTCTGAGCAGCAGACTGTTGGCGGGCGTGGCGACGCGCGGCCGCGGGCGCACGCGCACCACGCTCGCACACGTCGAGCGACTCACGCGGCTCTCTAGCACTGATACATATAGTAACACTTACGTTGAGCAAGCTCTTGTGTGCGTCAGCAACAGCTCTGAGCAGCAGACTGTTGGCGGGCGTGGCGACGCGCGGCCGCGGGCGCACGCGCACCACGCTCGCACACGTCGAGCGACTCACGCGGCTCTCTAGCACTGATACATATAGTAACACTTACGTTGAGCAAGCTCTTGTGTGCGTCAGCAACAGCTCTGAGCAGCAGACTGTTGGCGGGCGTGGCGACGCGCGGCCGCGGGCGCACGCGCACCACGCTCGCACACGTCGAGCGACTCACGCGGCTCTCTAGCACTGATACATATAGTGACACTTACGTTGAGCAAGCTCTTGTGTGCGTCAGCAACAGCTCTGAGCAGCAGACTGTTGGCGGGCGTGGCGACGCGCGGCCGCGGGCGCACGCGCACCACGCTCGCACACGTCGAGCGACTCACGCGGTTCTCTAGCACTGATACATATAGTGACACTTACGTTGAGCAAGCTCTTGTGTGCGTCAGCAACAGCTCTGAGCAGCAGACTGTTGGCGGGCGTGGCGACGCGCGGCCGCGGGCGACCGCGCACCACGCTCGCACACGTCGAGCGACTCACGCGGCTCTCTAGCACTGATACATATAGTGACACTTACGTTGAGCAAGCTCTTGTGTGCGTCAGCAACAGCTCTGAGCAGCAGACTGTTGGCGGGCGTGGCGACGCGCGGCCGCGGGCGCACGCGCACCACGCTCGCACACGTCGAGCGACTCACGCGGCTCTCTAGCACTGATACATATAGTGACACTTACGTTGAGCAAGCTCTTGTGTGCGTCAGCAACAGCTCTGAGCAGCAGACTGTTGGCGGGCGTGGCGACGCGCGGCCGCGGGCGCACGCGCACCACGCTCGCACACGTCGAGCGACTCACGCGGCTCTCTAGCACTGATACATATAGTGACACTTACGTTGAGCAAGCTCTTGTGTGCGTCAGCAACAGCTCTGAGCAGCAGACTGTTGGCGGGCGTGGCGACGCGCGGCCGCGGGCGCACGCGCACCACGCTCGCACACGTCGAGCGACTCACGCGGTTCTCTAGCACTGATACTCTGAAACCAAAATATTACATGTAAAAAAAAGATAATGTCAATGGGAATGAAAATGTTTGATCGATCTAAAGAACTTTCCGTAGGTTTTCACTTGAGTTTCAGTAGTATCAAAACCATTCATCCTTAGAGTGATGTCCCTAGTTTACCCATGGAAATTTGGTCTTGATTTTCCGCAAAAGATTGCATTTCAATAATGGTTGTGTTGCTAGACTGCATTTTTACAAAAGCCGGATTTTACCTTGTGGGATCAATGGTCAAGCGCACACATTAACGAATTAATTAAAATAAATTACGAAAACCACGCTTATTGCTCAAAAAATAAAGGCGTTCTTGAAACTTACTTCGATGTTAGTTTCCTCGGAACCGGTTCTGATGTATCAGACACAGTATCATCAGAAATAGAACTTCTCTTCGATGGTTCCGGCAGGCCTCCGAGTCGACTCTTAGCTGACTTAGATTGAGGCCAGAAGTCTGGCTCTCTTTCGGGTGTAAACCTGAAAATATACGATTTAATAATAGAACTGGGAAAGAAAAATGTAGGCCGAAAATAAAAGAAGTTATTTTTTATTACATCAAACATCAAATCTAAATCCATAACTTTATTACTGTGTCCCATAAATATAGAGCAATGGAATGAGCGTTGATAAACGGCCCAGAAGTGAAATCGTTCAGAAAAAAGTAAGAGAGACAAAGCAATCAAGCAATAAGTCAATTGAGTAGTTTTCTTTATACAGGGAAATTTAAAAAAACCCGAAAACTCTTATCATCACTCATTATTTACATCGTATCATATCACATCATATTACATCGTATCATGACTATAGATGCTGGCGGGAAAAATTCCAAATCATTCCCGTCGAATACTTCGGAAGTATTCCGAAATATTCCGAAACTTTGGGAATATTTCAACTGTCAAAAAAAACCAGGAAAATCGACCTTACTACCTATTTCGCGCTTGGAAGTTGTAAATTATAGGTATTATCTTTAGTTGTGTTGTGAGCGGTAGGTATATTAAGTTTATGGTTGTGAGTGCACGTCGCATCAAGCACACAACGTCGCGTCATGGGCAGCGCGAGCCCGACTGGGTGCGTGGCGCGGGGAGCCACCACACCACAAACAAACACGTTTATTCCCATTGAATTACACATTTATTCGGGCGAAATATTCGGCGGAAACATTCGATTGCGGGGTACGAATCTTTCTCGCGGGGGCGAAAACTTCTCCGGGGAGCATCCCCCCTCTTACCGCACCCCGCACCGCCATCGCCTGCACGCACGACTCGTGGCAGTCGGCAGCGGCGGCGGCGATCGACGATCGATGCAAAATACGATTTTTCAGCAAAAAAAATAAAAATCTTAATTAAATTCATTTTGAATAATTCTGATTTAAAGAAACTTTTTTCAGAAGTTTTGCAACTATAATCATGACCCTGTACAACATTTGAAACAATTTGTTTTCATTTATTTGAAGTATTCCCAGGTTTGGAGGGTCACTGATTTTGCTACAATTAACAGAAATGGGACAAATATAGGTTGCTTTATCTCTTTCTAAAAAATAGTAAATTTTGTCACGGTACTACTCAGTCCATAACTCTATGTCTATGATCTATACAAAAGGCATGGCCAACTTAAATAAACTAAATAAAGATAATTAAATTGAGCTCGTATTTATTCTTACTACCTCAATTTTTTATATTTAACAACCTTTCGGGACTCTCTGTCCTCGTTTTTGTTTCCTTTTCTTTCACTTCTTGAACCTTTTTTGGTTCCTCTCGGATCCCAAGCCGGTCCCTTACAGGCCTTTTGGGGAGTTTGAGTTCAATTTGGGGTAGGGTCTCTATGGGTTCTTTAGGAACTTCTATAGGTTTAGGAGGGGGTGGTGGGGGGGTGGGGGCGCGCTCTATTGGCGGTGTAACTGTTACGGGAACCTGTGGCGCCTGTTGTGATATTTCCTGAAAAATTAAATATGTAAGTTTAAACAAAGTACCATAAGACTAAAATCATAAGGTTAAATTTTACTGGTACATAATTACTATTTTTCTTCGTGACATCTTACATTTAAATTTAGAGGGAACTATTGCCTGAAGTGATACAATAATTACATAATGTGTATGATTGAAATTGACAGGAAACGTAAAAGGGGCAGAAAAAAATATACCTGAAACACATCTTCAGCAAAATCATTCATCAATTCTTCGGCTTCAGTCCTAATATTCAAAAAGTCCTCATCATCTGACATAGAATCTAACTGTTCTGCTAATTTCTGCTTTAACCCCTGTATTTTAGCTTCAATTTGGGTTATTTCTTTTATTTGGTCCTCCTTTGGGTCACCAATGGATGATACACTAGTTCTTTTTGGCTCTTCAGCTAAACTTTCTACATCTACCTCAGTTTCAGGTTGTGTTAAAATGGTTGCAGGGTCTATGATAGGCAGGATTGGTCTTTTAAGTTCAACTACAACCGGTTTTTTTTCTGGCCTGATTTCCTCCTGAGTTACTTCCAATGTTATTCCATGATTCTTTAATATTTGTCCAGCAAAAACATCTGTGATTGAAGGTTCAGATTCCTTCTCCATGTTCATTAATAAAGGAGGGATGTTCGGACGAATCATGTCATGGTGTTTACTCTTCTTTTTAAGTTTATGTAGTTTCTTATCATCTTTTTTACGGAGAAGCTTATCTTTGTCTTTTTTCTTTGACTTTTTTAGGTCACTCTTCTTCTGTTTCTCTTTTGTTTTCTTTTCTTTACTTTTTCGTTCTTTTGAATCAGATCTTTCTTTGCTGTTGTCGAGTTCTCCCGTTTCTGTAAGAGAAGAATATAATCTGAGTTATTTTCTTCTATTTTTGGAACTAAAACATAAAGCCTGGATACACAAGGTTAGTTTTTAAGCTACGATGGAAAGCAAGTTGTCCTGGCTTGGTACCAACAAGAACTTAGCACTAGGTGACACGCAAAGGCGCCATTCTCCGCAGGAACGTCTGTTAAAATCTTTTTAGGATATTATTTCAAACTCGCTACTAGCTTTAGGCGTTAAGCAAGCCGCTTACCAGTGTGAAACTGGTTGTATGCGGTTTGCACCTTTAAGAGCTGTGATCGGAATAAGTTGTGCTATTCGAGTATTCGCGGGATTCAGTGACCGTTAGCTTAACATGGATATGCCTTCTGAATCCCGGGACCAGTAAGACCAGTAAAATAGCAAACAGCACCATGCGGGACATGAGTTGTTTATATATAATATGTCGTCGTGCGTACAGTTTAACTTCATTTAATAAATCGACATTCAGGAAAAGATTCCGTGGAAATCAAGGGCATACGTATACATATTAACATTATCATTCAGGTATATTGATCCAAAATACCTATTCCGATCCCTATTATAAGTCAACTAACGCTAGGTGCCAAGAGCGCAATGAAGCCGGCTACGTACAGTTTAATTTCACTGGTTCTACTTCCCTACTCGCCAAACGACTGCCTAGGTTTAGCCACTAAGCAACGCCTTTTCGGATACTAGCTATCCTAGTTTGAAAAAATGGCCATGTGCGAGGCGGACTGGCACACGAAGGATTTCGTACCATTAACCTTAATTTTTATTATTTGTTGTTATAGCGGATGTAGAAATACAGAATCAGTGAAGATTTCAACTGTGTACCTATTACGATTATTGAGATACAGCCCGCTGACAGACAGACGAACGGATGGACGGACGGACGGCGGAGGCGTTTACTCTACACTCTACACTAGCATTGTATAAAGTGAGAAATATAGTTAGTACTTACTTAAGGGAGTAGCTACCGTCACCTCCTGCAGTTTCTTCAACACCTGGTGTAGCCAGTTGACGAACAACTCGGTGTTGTCACCAAGGAACAGCTGAAGATCATCTTCCATCTGCGCCCGTGTTCTTTTGTTTGCTACCATGACCATCACATAGTCAGGCAGTTCATCATCTGTGGAAAACCAATTTTTAGAATTATATGGAACTAGTTTATTACAATTAGACGTTTTTTGCTTATTGTTACTATCCTACACTAATCCTAAATCCGTACTAATATTATAAAATGTGAAAGTAACTGCGTTTGTCAGTTACCTTTTCACGTCACGATTTAGATGAAACTTGGCACATGGTTAGACCACGTCCTTGGATAGGACATAGGATACTTATCATCCCGCGATGAATGCATTAGATTCAGAAGAACTACAGGGTGGCGTAAATTCTGTGGTAACATTGAATCATGCCAACATGCAAACAGGGTAAGGAAAATACTGGCGCAACAGAACAGAAGAAACGCAACGCCAAAACGAAACTCACTTCCCAGGCAGCGTATTCGCGCAGGTAAATGAATGGCTTGACGTTATCCAAACACCATTAGAAGATGACTGGCTTTATGCAGAAAAGATGATTACGCTAGAAAAACTTCAGTGGGCTATCAAAAGCTTCCAACTTTTCAAGGCACCAGGCCCCGGCGGTGTGTTTCCTGCCTTAGTACAGTGCGGAGGTACCGCTGTTGCAACAAAACTGGTACTCTTAATGCGAGCGTGCCTGGCCTTTAGAAACGTTCCCAAAAGATGGAGGGAAGTGAAAGTCATATTCATTCTGAAGCCAAGTAAAAGTGACTACACATACACAAACGCCAAATCCTATCGACATATAAGTCTGACCAAGTTCTTACTACATGGAACCAACACGCATACAGCTCGGGTAAGTCGATAGAGTCCGCTCTTCATCTGATGGTGAGCCAGATTGAGGAAGCGATTCATCAGAAAGGGTCCTGCCTGGGCACTTTCATAGACATCGAAGGAGCCAAAGTTACAAATACAAATTCCAATTGCATGAGGATCACCGTTGCGAGGGGCTCTGCCCCGCAGAGCGGATCTTCACCGATGGATCAAAAACAGGTACAGGTACTTCTCGAGAGGATCTCAATATCCACATAGTCACACCATTGGGGTCCACAACACAGTGTTCCAAGCAGAATGCATGGGCATTTCTCTGGCGGCATCAGCGATCCTAAGCAGGGAAGTCAAGGACCACTCAATACACATTCTCTCGGACAGCATGGCCGTCCTGCAAGCTCTGAACAGCCACACAGTGAACTCTGGGCTGATTGTCACTCAAGAATCAGCCGTTAGTGACACTCGAGAATCAGCCATTAGTGACACTCGTTACCAATGTCTCAATCAGGTTGGTAGACACAACAAAGTAACCATTCAATGGATCAAGGGAGCTAATCCCGAGGCAACGACGCTGCGGATGAAATATGCCTTTAGTCGTGGAGTTGCTGAAACCAGCGCGATTTACATACATACATACATCGTCCCGGGAATATGTTTTCATGGTATAATTTTCGACATTCACGCGAAGTCGCTGGCAAAACCCAGTAATATTATAACGCGAAAATGATTTTATTTGTTATGCTTATACACCTAAATCACCAAACCAATTTTATGAATTTTGGTACAGATGGAATCCTGGAAACAGTTCTAGGCTACTGCGAAATAAAACTTGAAAGCAAGCGAAGCTGCAGGCAAAAGGTTTATTTTATAAAATAGCGAGATGTAACTGTTGCAAGGCTAGGAAATCATCAAATTACATCTTCAGAAGTGGGCGGAGCGGAAAGGAATGTCAGACTCTTACTGACTATAGCCCATCCATGCCCCTAACAAAGCCCTTTGCGTTCCAGGGCTGCGGTGACTCTTTCAAACAAATTCTGCAACTGGCCTGGGCCTGGGATGGAGATGACTTGCATCAATCTGCTTAGCCTTTTCCTACTATGTTGGGGTTGGTTTCCAGTCTAACTGGATTCAACTGAATACCAATACCTATTTTACATGAAGCAGCTGCCTATTTGACCTCCACAATTCAGTGAGAATTCCAGTTGTCGAGATTGGTGTTGAGATATCTGTATAGATTTTCAAATCTCAAATCTCAAATCTCAAATCGTTTATTGCAATCCATAATGTCAAAATACAGGTGGTAAGAATAAATACATAGAAACAATTATGGACCCTGTCGGGCACAGCAAAACTTTAAATAATTAGGAGAGAGGAAGAGCGCTTTAAATAATTTATAAAAGTTTATTATTTCCTGTCCAACTTGTATGCAATTAAGTACATTATTTGAATAGGATGTGATTTATTTATTGTTATTATTAATAGAGTACTATATCGTTTATTTATTTATTTATTTATTTATTATTATTAATAGAATAGCATGTCATATATTTATTATTATTAATCGGATAGTATTTTATTCATTTATTACTAATAGGATAGGATGTCATTTATATATTATTATTAATTGGATATGATGTCATTTTTTATTATTATGAATTGAATAGAATGTCATTTATTTATTTATTATTATTGATAGAATAGCATGTCATGTATTTATTATTATTATTAGGTTTGCATTTATCCTGTTATTATTAAAACTTATCCGTAAGGAATTCTTCCAATGTGTAGTAGCTTTTTTCAATTAATAATTGTTTTAACTTATTTAAAAATATACTGGTTTTGTTTTCTTGCTTTATGTTTTCCGGTAGTTTATTGTATATTTTAATCGACATAGAATATGGACCAGTAGCATGTAACTTGAGGTGGGACGGAGGCAAATTTAACCTATTTTTATGGCGCAGCGAATAGTTTGTATGTATGTCTCCCCGTGTTCTGTAGGAATCTGGGTGATTGCGGACCAGTTTACATAACTCCAAGACATAAATACTAACCAATGTGAGTATCCTGTATTTTTTAAAATAAGGCTTACAGCTATCCGTCTGTTCTATATTACTGATTATACGTATCAGCTTTTTCTGTAGGGTAAATACGGAGGGCGCGTCTGTGCTATTTCCCCATAATATTATGCCATAGGTAATCCATGCGTGTGCATATGCGTAGTATGTAGCTAGCGCGGTTTGAAGACTTGTAGTCTTTTTAATTTCGCGAAGGGCATATGCAAATTTGCATAGTTTTGATTTTATTTTCTGGACGTGCGATTTCCAATTAACGTTTGTATCTATAGACAGGCCAAGAAGAGTAAATTCGTGAACAACTTCTATTGTGGTGCCGTTATAGGTGAAGTTAACATCTAATGGGGATTTTTGACGGGGATGGAAGGGCATTAATTTAGATTTAGAGAAATTTATCTCGAGGTTATGCTCATTCATCCAAGTAATTGAGTTATTAAGTATACTTGTTAGGTCCTCGCACAAGTCAACATTATTCTCGCATGAAGTTAAAAGTGAAATGTCATCAGCAAACAAAACGCATGGCCCCTGAATGGTTTTTGGAAGGTCATTAATGTAGATGAGGAAGAGCAGGCATCCAATTACACTTCCTTGGGGTATAGAGGCGCTAATTTTTTTGATGCCAGACCGAATCTTCTGGATCTCATTGGTATTTGCGTTATAAAATTCTATTTCAACTTGGTGTTCTCTATTTGTTAAATAGGATCTAAACCATTCGTGAGCCTTTCCGCGGATCCCTATTCCTTGTAGTTTACTAAGCAGAATGTCATATTGCACTTTGTCGTAAGCTTTGGTCATATCTAACAGTAAACCTACAGCGTATTTCTTTTCATTTATTATATTTAAAACTTCCTGTATGTATTTATAAACTGCTAGAACAGTGGAACGGTTTTTGCGAAATCCGTTTTGGCATTCGTTAAATATTTTATATTTTTCGCAGAAAGAGTACACACGATTGCACATAGCTTTCTCAAAAATTTTAGAGGCGGTAGGTAAGAGAGCTATTGGACGGTAATTGCTTGGATCCGTTTTCGAGTTTTTTTTGTGGATTGGCTTTATTAAAGCTTTCTTAAGGTAGTCCGGGAAAACACCGTCCTCAAAAGATTGATTAACTAATAGGTAGAATGGTAACGTAAGTTCGTTTGCACATTGTCGTATTAACATTGGTGGTAACTCATCTATTCCATAACTTTTTTTGCTTTTTAGGTTTTTTAAAAGTCTGTTTATTTCGTCAGGGTATACTGGACTGAGAAATATGGTGTTTTCAGTCGGGCAGAGCACTGGGTTACCTCGCGGCATGTTGCCAGATGCTTTGTTGACACTCTCGCCGATGGACGCAAAGAAATTATTAAAAAAACTAGCTATTTCTTTAGGTTCTGTGACATTTATATTATTAATTAGTAATTTTATGTTTTTTTTATCACTTTTTATTTTCTTATTTGTTCAGTTTCTATACAGAAAATCTATCAAAGATCTACAAATGAAAGCAGAACCAATAGCTATTATATAACGTAATTAGAAGTCTCGGTAAATAACTTGAATGTTAACTCAGTATCTATTCTGTAGCAATTTTTTTTTTTTTACTAATAGTAGGTATTGATTTGCTTAGCAAGATGGAGCTGCAGAAGGTTGTGATGAGAGATGGCCAAATGTCTAAATGTTCTTCTATTTTATTAGACGAAGCACAAAATATGAATAGGTCTGACAATTCTAATGAACCTTGTTTTGAAATCTTCCCAGTATACCCACAATATTTTGCTGAGCCTGTACTTCAATACTTTATGTCCAGATATCAAGGCCAGAAAAATGACCAAATTATTAATGGTTGCAATGAACACATGAGCCATAATACATTATCACAAGTTTAATCAGTCACGGGGAAAACACTCAAATAATATAACGTAACAACACAAAAAGTACCTAACCTTGCACACAAACCCACTACTTACTTAACTACTAAACCAGTTTGTAGAAATTAAGCATATTAAATGATGATTACAATAAGTAGATAATTGGGATAAGACTATATCATTAGGAAATTGTTTACTTGACTGCCCGATAATCATTTTGAATATTATTCAATATGACAATGGTATGTTCACAGATATCTAACAGCAACTATTGGTACAGTCCTCTGTTGTGAACAAGCCATTCAATTGATTTGTGAGGACAATAAGTTTTGGCTGATCAGGACATGTTAAACATTTGGCTATAATAACATTATGAAACCGTACCTGCCCATGTTTATAACTTATCTAGGTATAATTTTATCTGATTTGGGTATAAGTAGAAAGTTGTTTTACTTACCGACATAGCATCCTAATTCTGTCAGCTTGGCCTTGATGGCCGACTGAAAGTAAAATATTTATAATCAATAAACTCATCATCCATAAAATGTCACAAATTCGTGTCAACAAAATCACCACATGCAGAACAGGTCTATTCCTGAAAGTATTACACATATTTACGGCGTTTCACTGTATTGTTTTGATGCAAAATCGTATAAATATCAAACTACTACATAATGAGTCCTCCTAAATATTTATTTTAGGTTAAATATTGATGAATTTCCAGCTATTTACCCGCATTTTTTGACCAATTTCGCTGCCGACGACATCCATTTTTATTTGTATTTTACAGTAACACTACACGAAATTAACTAAATGCACACAACTAGGACTATTTTTTAACGATAAATAACACTTAATATGGATACATCTTGTCGTATCATTTATTTATAATTAAATAAAAAAGGCAGGAATAGCTATCTTTACAGTATTCAAGCTCCGACACTAATTTTCCTTTTTGAGTTTTGACATTTGTCTTGACGTTTGTCAATTTTGTCATTTTTTTTTTAATTAAAACTTCCTGCCGGCACAGGCTAAGGTCTTCGACCATGCTGCCTAGTCACCAGTTAGCATTTTACTTGAGTAGGGTAGATCCAGTTCAATTCATCGGTATGTAAATCCATAATATAGGGAGCGTGCAGAAACTATAGGTGGCAGCACAGAAATGTCACTGTCAACTATGTTTCAAGTATAACGTTCAAAATAGCTACGCTAGATGGCACAGTCTTCTTCGCGAACGTTCCCCTAAACTGAGCGTGCAGGAACCACAGGCGGCAGCACAGAAGCGCCAAAGTTAAGTATTCTGACCCTGAAAACTTCGGATATGCGACACTAGATGGCATAGTCAACGCCGTGCACGGTCCCTATAGAGAAATCCAATAAAATTCATTAGTTTTATATGTATCCTTAAGTATGACGTTTGTCAATTTGGTGTAGCAGTCCTTTGGAGTGAAGTGCGAGCAAGTACAGGCCTACCTGTGATTGTACCGTAAGCACGCGTACATAAAAACCACCGAGTAAGTTTGTTGGCGATCCAACAGGTTTGAAATTTTGCTCGTAGCTCGCTTCGGCTCGCATGTCTGTCAACGTTGCGAGCCGCGAGCCGTTACTTTGTTTTGTGATTGTGACACGTCGAGTGCTTTTGTGTTGCAAATATTAGGTACTGATTTTTGAAGCCATTTACACTAATAAATTAACAGATTTTTTTTCTTTGCTTCTCTCATACTATACTAGTATCCTGTCTGGCTATAAAAAAATATTATACCTGAATAAGAAAAAGTTTCCTTCATTGACGATATCGCAGTCCCCCTGGTACCAAAATAATGAGCAAGCTTTCACGTATGACGCCGACGTCGAGCAGAGTTAGTTTATTTAAACATGCGAAAAAGCCAGTTTCCCTTGCTCCTGTTTTCTGCATTAGGCATTATTTTTGCGCATAACTCGTATAAAGATTGAAATCTCAAATTCTTGAAAAGTCACCTAAAATTTTAAAACTCATTTCGCTCACTTTTTCATTTGTCCGTCACTAGGTAGGTGACAAACCTCAGTAGCCAATACGAAAATGTGTGAACCGACCTGTGGCCTAAAGTGAAAGTTTTTTAACGTTCTCGATACCTCCACGTCTCGATCGTGTTAGAAACGTCAATTGGTATTGAAACCGAATAAGCGCTGTCTGGGGTGACAATAACAGAAAACCTCTTTTTCCATACATAATAAGCGAACGTTTACGTTAACGCAATCGAGTACGCTAAAAAACTGTCACTGCCTTACACGATAAGCGCAATAAACACTAAAGCCTACTCGCCGACACGGCTCGTCACCCTAAGCCCGCCACCATCCAAAACTGTCGCTACTAGGGATCAAGTTCTGGGAAGTAACACATGCCAAAACTAAAGGAAAGCGCTCATTTTTAACAAATTACTTTTTAAATTTCTTCCTAACCCGAACCCACCTAAACCGTAACTGATATTTTTTCAAAATTCCAATGATGCGGTTGTATATTCTTGGGTCCAATGTTGATGAAAAACAAAACTGTATCATAGATTTTTGAAAAATTTGCTAGTTGATAAATTGTTAAAAAAATTAAAAAACAGGCCAAGTGCGAGTCATACTCGCACACGAAGGGTTTAGAGCATTTAGCCTATGGAGATGGTAAGCGGCGAATCATCGATCACATTTTTCTGCCACTTTCTTTGGGGTAAAATTTGACAATCACGCTAATGACGTGAATCAATGAATGGTGAATGAACCATTCATTCGTTTTAATTTTTGGTACACTATACGCAATATTATTTGTGTAAATTAAAACGTAGTAAGTAGTAAAGACAAAAGAATTTATAGTACACTAGGAAAAGAACGGTTGTATTTTTAGGAAATAATTGTTTTAGAAATAATATATTTTTTATAAATTGTAATTATTATATTGATGGTCCCGTGACTTTCCTAGAATGCCGCGACAATTAAAGGTCCAAAAACTCCATGCATGGTAGATGAACTGAGGATAGTAATTAAATGGTAGCATACGTAATCTGATCTATTACTTAATATATAAAGCTGAAGAGTTTGTTTGTTTACTTGAACGCGCTAATCTCAGGAACTACTGGTCTGATTTGTAAAATTGTTAGATAGCCAATTTATCGAGGAAGGCACTAGGATATAAAAAATATATCATCATGCTAAGGCCAAAAGTAGCGGAGCAGTAATGAAAATTGTAACGCAGACGAAGTTGTGTGGATCAACTAGTATTATATAAACTAGAACCTTAATATTAGACTAGTACCTAATTTTCAGCTCAGAATAGTATGAAACTGTCGCTGTTTTATTTAGGGTCAGAATTCAGGCCCAATGTTTACGCAAATCACCGTCACAAGTACGCGTGGGTCTCCAAGTTTCTGTATTATCGCAAAATATCCTCCATTTTTCTCGTGTTATAATCCTGTAACAAGAGAAAAATGGAGGATATTTTTTGGAAATGAGAAAAAAGATAAAATATAAGTAATTCAATAAGTACCTACCATCAGAATAATATGAAAATTATGTCCATTCTTTTCATTGTGTACGTTCTGAATTTTTATAACAGCCTTAAGAAAATGCACTGGATAAAAAATAATAGAAAAACTTATAAGCGAAAAAAAACTCATAACCTAAACCTTTAAAAAAATCGACTACTTGAACTGAATTTTGTTATATTTATAAATTACTAGCTTCTGCCAGCGGCTTCGCCCGCGTGGTCCTTATGGAACATATTACCGGGATAAAAAGTACCCTATGTCCTTTCTCAGGCTCTAGACTATCTCTGTACCAAATTTCATTTAAGTCGGTTCAGTAGTTATAGCGTGAAAGCGCGACAGACAGACAGAGTTACTTTCGCATTTATTATTAAGTAAGGATAATCGCTTTTTATTTCAACCTTGCTTGTCACACACACACAAAAAAATTTTACTGAACATACTGATTGAAATAATCACTAATTTTATCAATCGTTCAATCACGTTGTCCCAGCCCTATTCCAATCGCTACCCTGTCAGCCCCTCTACCACGTTTGCACTACCAACCATAGAGGAATATAATATATCGGGTACTACCAACGTACCACTGAACTTTTCTATCGTTACGATATTGACGATTATATTGTTTTGTAATTTTAAATAAAACTATTTTGATAAATCATTTGTACTTAGATGTGGTAGGAAACACCATGGTTTCGCAAATTTGAAGTGGTAGATCGGTTCTTGCAATAGGAAACTGCACAATTAACGATTTTTGGGAGCACTTAGTTGCGACACAATACGATACACAATGACGGCGGTCGGCGAATGAACTAGTTTTATATAACGTGCATGGTCATATGGCCAGTCTTTTTTTTTTGTTTTTTTACTATTAATAGGCACGCGCTTGACCACCATCTCACCCAATCTCACCTGATGGTAAGCGATGATGTGGTCGAAGATGGAGCACGCTTGCCTAGAAGTAACCTATTCACTCTTGACTTAAAAACTCCCAGGTTGTAGCTATCGGGAAACACAGACTCCGGCAGGGAATTCCACTCCTTAGCTGTACGCATTATGAATGTAGGGGTAAGTTCAGCTATGACATCTCCATAGGCTCAATGCTCTAAGTTAAAATAACACAGTGACTCTACTGTCGATCCGGAAGGGAAGATTCTTATGGAGAAGAACGGACAAGAAACTCTATAGTAACTCTTTTTAAATAAATGTTTTACATTATCTGTATACAAAACTTATGTTAATAAACCTAAAGTATTCAGTGGTAGACTTGTTAATTTTCTAAATAAGTACGTGGTACTCACATATTAACAAATATTGGAACCATCAAAGGCAGATTTAGTTTTCATCAATATCGGACTCGAGATTATTTTTTAGAGTTTTTCGATATTCCTCATAGAGTCAAGCGAGTCAAGCTAGCGAATAAATGCTAAACTGAACTACTATGCTAAACTGAACTATTATTCTAGATGGCGTCATTTCTCGCTTCACACGATTTTGTTTCTCTGTTATCCATGCATTTTTGCAGCCCATTGTACCTATAAATCATGTGAAGCGAGAAATGACGCCATCTAGCATAAAACTAGTCTCATCAGTCATCGACTAAAAAAAATTAATTATGCTGTTACTAGATGACGTAGTTGCTTTGCTTTAAACGATAAAATATTTTTGTAGGTTTTTTTTTAATCATAAAACCTTCAAATAAAATTTATAGTTTCTTTTAAAGAAGTTGTTACAAATTATTAACAATTTTAAAGTTGAATATCAATTTACAAGTATCTGATTATCAAAGTTCAAATATGAGAGGGTAGGTTAAAAATTTACTTTTACATAATTGGTAGGTAGTATAAATAATACTTAAAGCGAAGACTTATGACTAAGCTCAATTGATCGTTTGCTAAGTTAATTCCATTGCAATTACCTCGTTCGAGTGCCTTTTGTTCAGTTTTCAAAATGAGTACCTACGCGTTGCAATATTGATATCGTAAAGAGAACTTAAATAATTGCTTTGTATAATCAAGGCAAAAAGGAGATGTTTCAAAATGGGCCAGGTCTATGTACATTACCTCATAAAAAACAGAAAAATCCGTAGAATTCGGGAAAATATATTAAATTCATTTAAATGTTTACTGTTGTGGTAGTTAATGTTTATAAATTACTTTTATCGATTTTCAACATGACGTCGCACCGATTTAGTTACATATCATAGAAAAATAACTGTCAGCTGTCATAACAATGTCACTTTCGTCTCGTTGCCGGAAAATAAATATGTCTGAAATAAATGTCAAACGTCAATAATCAATCAAAATGACAGCTTACCGCCATGATGAGTTTTTGTTGCGTGTTGCAATTTCAAGTGTAATTTCTTTTGTTTTGCCAGCAAACAAAGCCATTTAAAGAAATTGGACAGTTGAGAACTGTTTTAAATATATTTCTCTATTTTTAAGTATAGTGTACAAGGACCTTGCCCAGGGTCCATACATTTTGGAACATCTCTTTTGTCAGAAATAGCCAGAGAGACCGGTGTAATAGTTTTATTTTTACTCTTTTTTGTAAAAAAAACTCCATTATTTTATAGTATCTTTTTCTTCATAATAATTATAATGGGGTATATTAATGTTTTATTGTTGCAGAGAAAAACAGTTGTTCTATGGGTACGACGATTTGAAGAGGAGGGTTCATTGCAACACCATCAAAGAACTGGTAGACCACGACTTATTACCATATCACAGCATCAAACTACGATAAGGGAGCATGAAGAACATGGACTTTTGCCGACTAGTGAAGTACCTAATGAGCATCGCAACCAATGACTGATAAAATTTCAACCATATCGATGAAGTTCACCTGGTCTAGTGGTAAATGTTTCGAGTAAAGATCGTGAATTGTCCTGTAGGTCCGATACCAAGAGTCGCATTGTCTTTTTGCTGTTTTTTTTTATAATCACGTTTTTTTTTAAAGGACTGAGTCAGGAAAGGAGTTTTAGAATCAGTTTCAACCAAACGGAAAAATACTCGCCAATGCTCGAGCACTTTGAAATAGTTACTTATTCAGTATGCCCAATCATCCGCGAGACTATTTCCGTTTGGTAGAAACTGACCTTGTATAGACAGTTTGTTTAGGAATTAAAAATAATTGAAATCAATAAACTTGTTTATTATTTATTAACATATGAAAAAGTACGTAAGTGAATGCTCATTTGTGTTTTTAAATTAATAATTTATAAATTAGTAAATAAATCATATTCATACTAAAACTACTTATTATCATTAAAAAAACACATACAGCCGAACATAGAACTTCCTCCTTTTTGAAGAAGTCGGTTAAATCGGCGTGAAAGTTATTTAAATAAAAAACAAAATTTCCATTTTATAACAATAACATCACATTCATCAATCAATTCATCATCAATTTGATTACTCACTTAATTTATCAAATAGGTACAGATTTACATAATACAGCAAGCGGCTCGCATACAGCACACATAGACATACTATGTTCCAACACTAATTGTTTCTTCTCATTATTTTCCCATGTTGTTGACACGATCTCAGCATTCTCAGCTAAATCTTCCTTAGTTCGCATTTCGGTAAGGGTGTCAATTCTTATTTATTTGAACCCTTATTATTATGGTATTCTATGGGATTCAAGTCGCAACTGTTACACTTTCTTGAGCTGGATGTATTTCCTGTCGTTAAAACGTCGGAACGGAACCTTTACTAACGGAATCACTCGGGTATCAGTCAGTCAGCCAGTCAGACAGCCAGTCAGACAGTTGGACAGTCAGACAGTTGGACAGTCAGCCAGTCAGTCAGTCAGTTAGTCAGACAGTCAGTCATTCAGTCAGTCAGTCAGTCAGTCAGTCAGAGTCAGTCAATCAATCAGTCAGTTAGTCAGTCAGTCAGTAAGCCAGCCAGTCAGTCAGTCAGCCAGTTAGACAGTCAGTCAGTCAGTCAGTCAACCAGTCAGTAACTCAGTCAGTAACTCAGTCAGTCAGTCAATCAGTCAGTCAGTTATATTGGTTCGGAACCCTATGCACGCGAGTCCGACTCGCACTTGGCGAGTTTTTATATCCATAAACAGTATTTCTAAAACAAAAAAAAAACAAATGAAACCTTATTAACATTTTTGACAGTGTAAAGACGAAAAAAAAAAGATTGTTTTATTTTGTATAATTATTTAGTAGTTAACTGTTAAAACTGATTTGGTGAAAACAAAATATTAAACAAAACGGCTTATTTTGAGTGATTTACATGAAAAGGAGATGTTTCAAAATGGGCCAGGTCTATGTACATTACCTCATAAAAAACAGAAAAATCCGTAGAAGTCGGGAAAAATACATTTAATTCATTTAAATGTTAACTGTTGTGGTAGATTGATGTTTATAAATTACTTTTATCGATTTTCAACATGGCGGCGCACCGATTTAGTTACAGATCATAGAATAATAACTGTCAGCTGTCATAACAATGTCACTTCAGTCACTTTCGTCTCGTTGCCGGTAAATAAATATGTCAGATATAAATGTCAAACGTCATTAATCAATCAAAATGACAGCTTACCGCCATGACCGGTTTTTGTTGCAATTTCAAGTGTAATTCTTTTGTTTTACCAGCAAACAAAGCCATTTTAAAGAAATTGGACAGTTGAGAACTGTTTTAAATATATTTCTCTATTTTTAAGTATAGTGTACAAGAACCTGGCCCAGGGTCCATATATTTTGGAACATCTCCTTTATAATGTTTCTGAGTTATCACTTAATTATGCGTTAACAGTTAACAATATTGCCACCGACGCACGGTATTTTTTTTATCAGAATACCCAGTCTTTGGTAAGTTCCAGTGGTCGAGCTACTTAAAGCTTAGATAAATTGTATTAGCTGTGTAATGTTTCGTAAGTTAGTCATAGTTGTGAAGAAACTAACGCCATCTAGTTTGATTTTCGAAAACTTGAACTCAAACGTTCACTGGAAAATAGACACTAAGGTATCCAGGCAATGTTACAGGCGTCTGTACATAAATGGACCTAGGTACTGGTGCTTCACCTGGGACATCACCTAGAGCTCCTCTTTAAAACCATATCCAGGTTTTAAAGAGGAGTTCTAGGTGATGTCCAAAGGACCTAAAACGAACAAGAATCAAATCAAACAAATAATTTCAAATCATTGTATAAGACCTTTAATTTTGTAACAACCTTCATATTTTGAATTTATACATTATACACGGTAATAACAAAAAATAATAAATAACAAATCTACCAGTTATTTACACAATAATTTATTTATTACAATTAAATTTTCGAGAAATCCTAACATAATATGGCATAATATTATTGGTAAATTTCAAACATTGTTATAACTTATTTGATACAAAATACTGTTTATCCTTAAAAATATAGTTAGGTACTAGTATAGTCGTTACGTGATTTGGTCGTGAAATAAAGTACCTAAGTTTTTATTTAATTTAAAACTTCATAAATCTTTGGCTGTGAAATTACATGGAATGTAGTTCTCTAGCGCTAAATTATTATGAAATTAGCACTTTTGAGTAAAACGTACAAAAATTTACAATAATTTAAGAAACTTAAAATAACGGAATGTGTGGGAACTAAAAATACAGTATGCCCAGTATACAAGGTTGTGTCAAGACCGGGTTAAATTAGCTGGTGAAACTTCACAACAATCGGTATGTACCTAAAGACGTCATAATATACCTATCGAAGTATAGTGTCAACTTCAATTGTACAAACCATTTAATTTGACATTGCATGTTTGCAGTAGCGAAGGCTGCATAGCACATAGCCTACATTCTATTTACTTGAGTAAACATAATGTATTAAAAATGTTAAAAGCACAACCTCTCAACAACTGCAGTGTACCTAAACTTAGTCTTTACTGTAAAACTATGTCTTTCGATTTCGAAGAGTATTTTGGAAGACAGAAAACTTATGCTAAAAGTGTGAAATACTCCTTATGAACCTACTTACATACTAAAATTCACCTTATTTACATTAAAATATTATGTCGGTTACAGCTCACTTGTCGCTCATTATAGGACGGATATTGTGATATTAACTAATACGTATTATATAGAAATTCAGAAAATAAAATTAAGAGAGAGCATATTTCCAGAGTTTGGAGCAATGATCGAGACCAAATTTTACAATTGTATCGATAATTGCATTAAAATATTCGCCATTCATTAGTAATTATCAAATACTTGAAGATCTGACACGAATTCTTGTAAAACAAAAACCTACAAACCTATACTACGATAAGATCAGTTATTCAATACTGTAGTGATAGGAAATTAGGTTACCTAATAAAAACAAAATGCAAAAAATATTTGGTATAAGTCTTGCAATATCTTTGGTACGTCATAATCAATGAGCGACAAGTCGCTATACATTGGTTTGCTTATCACTTCGTAAATCGTCAATCTGGAATCGAGTTACTTTGGGCCCTAAGCTTAGCTGGGATCCCATCCTCACAGGTCTGACTGGGGGTCCAGTAGATTTGCAACCAATACTATGTTGAGACCCCATCATTTGAGGTCGAATTTGTTCTGATTTGGCGTCAATACTATGTTGTGATCCTAATTTTTGTCCAGGAATTCTTTTTTCAATTTTGGGTCCAAAGCTGACGGTTTCAGTTGCTGGCCCGATGGTTTGAGCGGGGCCAGCGCTGTGGGAGCTTGGGGGCCTGGGGCTTATCTTCCGCCAGGGCCGGCAGGGGCCAGGCTGCCCCGAGGGTCGACTCTCGACTCCCCCAGTGACACTTGGCTGAGCGCCGTTTGCGTGTTGTTGTAGCTGTACCCGTGACGCTCGTTCCATTTCTCTAAAAAGAATGAAGGACTAGTTAATTGTTGAATATTTTGAATACAGAGACAATGCAAGCTGCAGATTCAAGTTAAGAAGAATCGGTTGAAAGTAAGTTAGGTTGATTTTTGAAGAGGGTAAGACGCGCGGTGATACGTAGGTACGTGCACACATATTTTTTTTTGTGTTCAGTTAAACATGCAGTGAATGAGATTATGAGTATGATACACAGCGCTGCATGGTAAAAGTTCGGCGTAATTAATCACAAATAATTATTTCAATACACGACTTCCATTGTAGGCTAAATTAAAAAGCTCTAAAAATATTTACAACGAGCTCTTTCATAACTTTAATTAAGTATCGATAGTCAGAGAACAAGCACACTTATTTAAAATAAATTAATTTAGTCACAAAAGACCAATAAACACCAAAACCCGGAAGCGACACCGTTGCCAATAGCGCGTTGCATCGAATGATACCTTCACGGTCTGACATATGAGGCGAGCGCAGACGTGCGTTCCGTTTTCCTCACGGCTTGGCATGCGACCGGCGTTGAGGGATACGCACCGCTGGTGAGGCCTGACAGTCTGGCCAGGGGACAGCACAGGGCGGCCGCGTATGCCGCGCGGTACTGAGCGTTCATTATCACGTAGATGATCGGGTTTACGCATGCGCTCGCGTACAAGAGGAGGTAGCCCGTAATGTGGAATACTAGAAAAAAGAAAAGAATTGGTATTAATTCCTATGGTCTGTTGAGGCCTTTGTCCAATAGTGGACGTCTTTCGGCTGAAACGATGATTGCGTTCTAGTAGCTGGCAAAGAATGGATTAAAACAAGTCCCCGTCATCCTCGTTAATCCTGGTCCCCTTATTATTCATTAAATAAGTTGGCTTACTATTATATCAATTAATATTTGTGACGTCTTCTTCTGGAAAATGGCTTATCATACAAAAATCAGATTCAGCCAAGGAGAACATTTAGATCTAGCAAGGTTCTTCAAGAGCATTTTGAAACAATTAAATCCATTTCCAAAGGAAAGGCGTCTTGAAATCCGCAATTTAGTTCCATCCGAACTAGTTGGCACTTACCAGGATAATGCACATGATTGTCAGCTACCTTCGCGATAGTGATGGGCAGGTAGCAGACAAGGAAAGACAGGAAGATGGCGAGCACCATCTTGGTGATCCTCCACTCATTGCGCCTCGCTTTTGTCTCTCTGTTGTCTTTGATTGTAGACCTCTTGTCTGTGCTGTTGTTGAGTGTGCCAGGACTCGTGTGCTGGGATCGCTGGTGTTCCCGCATTCGCTGTTCTGAGCTGGAGGAAGAAAGATGATGTAAATATTACAATTTCGATTGTTTCACTACAAGGCAAAACATAACCTGCTTTTTTCCAATGGTATGTATGGGCACAGAGTGACACATTTCTGGGAGAATAAGACATGCTGTGTCGACAACAATTAATGAAGTAAGAGTAGAAAGATGATCATGAATGGACACACATCAACAAATAATACTAGACCCTAGCCTACGGGCCCTATCTATATGCCCAGTCTCTTCACGATTTTCTTTTACTAGTATTCGTTCTTTTCTTCGCCCTTTCAAAGTTTTTTTTTGCTAAAATCCCTTTAATAAAATTTCTAGCTTATTGTGCGTCATTTAAATAGAGGAGTAAGTACTAGGCTTCTATAGTTTGTGAGGAGGTGTATTTATTCATTATCACAGCTTGTAGCGGCACGTGGTTTAAAGCCGTTCCGACGTATTTCCTGTTCGTGCCGTTTGATGTTTTGTTCCTCGAAGTAGTTAGTATTGTTTCTTACATATACACAATGTATGTGGGTATAATAGGCATATCTAGCTACAATGCATGGTATATGTAAAATATTTATACTTATATTAGCAGAAACGTGATAATGGGCTCATCATTTCTGTACGTGTCGTCAACAAAAGAGTGCACAAGACTTCGTTACAATGCTAGAGATTTGTATTTTTCTCGACTGATTATAATACCGATATAATATAGCTAACCTAACGCCAACAACTTCTTATCCGACAGTAGAGGTTTCTACTTAATAAGTAAAAAGAAAAAATGGGTTTGTCTACAAAAAAACTATATAACATTTGTTAGTTGTTACCTGTGCACCACCCAGAAGATCCTGGCATAACAAATGAAGATTAGCAGAGCTGGAACGATGAAGGCAATGACGAAGAGGGCAGTCTTGGCTGAGCGTCCGTTCTCATCTGGCATTATTGAGCAGGTTCCCAACTCTGGATCGTAGTCGAATTTACCTGGATGAAAACGTAAACAGGTGTTAAGAATACCAAAGAAATTAGAAGAAAGTTACTGAAAAAGTTTATATCAAAAACTGTGCAGACTATCTTCTGCAAGAAAAGGACTTTGCATAATCATCCTTCTAATATACTCGTACAATCCAGTTGTGGAAGGCAAATAACAATGATGATTAGGTACTGGGATTTATCGGAAGCAGGAAAAAAAGGTCGAAAATATTATGCTTTGAGGTTTTCTTTATCTAGTAAAGCACGTTTGCCCTTTTAATGAATGAAGATGAATAATCGATAAATAAGTTTCAAGATTCAACAGAAGTTAATCTTTTTGAACCATGACAACTATAGGTTTGCACATACCAAAATACCTTAGTTTTCAGGGAGAGTGTGGAAATTACGGAAGATTTAGAAGTTGATGATGAAAAAGACTTACCCCATACTCCAACAAGGGTGGGTATCTGCATTCCGTACGAGAACATCCACGAGAACACGATCATGATCGCTATGTTATGTTTGCGGTAGACGCGCGCGTACCAGCTGTGGTGGGCTATCATTATATACCTGAAAATTAAAGGATGACTTAATAACAATAAAGTAAAGACAACAATCCGATTCAAACTGAGTAAAAAAATCCAGATCAAGGTTGATGCAAGACTACAGCAGCTTCATCGCTGTCTGTGATTAAAAAAGGTGAGTCTCAAGATACTGAAAATATTTTTAGTTTGTTACATTGGAAGCTTTGAAAAGGTTCCGATAAAACATGGGACACTACCAAAAATCAGTATAAATTAAACTTCGATCGAAATCATTAATGTTGCGTTACTAGATTTCAATAGGTTAAATCTATACTAATGTATAAAACTGAAGAGTTTGTTTGTTTGTTTGCTTGAACGCGCTAATCTCAGGAACTACTGGTCCGATTTGATAACATTTTTCAGTGTTGGCCAAGGCCAATTTGTTTATAGGTATCAGGTGCTAAAGCCTTAAAAGTACCTGAGAACCAGTTACTGAGAAAATAAGAAGGGTCTGAGACTCTGAGTGAGATTTTAATTTTTTTTATTATTAATAGGCACGCGTTTGACCACTATCTCATCGGATGGTTAGCGATGATGTGGTCAAAGATCCATCATCCCCATCTTTCTTTGACCACATCATCGCTAACCATCGCTAACCACGCAAGACTCCCAGGTTGTAGCTATCAGGAAACACAGTCTCAGGGAACTCCACTCAGCTGTACGTGCAATGAATGTGGTAGTTCTTTACACTGTAGCCCCTATTTATAAACGTTACCAACTATACTATTTTGACGGACCACACGCGATGTAATTGTCGGCCTCTATGGGTTGGACAATATAGCGTGTCAGAATTTGCATTGAGAATAAGTAGCTGTAAGAATATAATGTGCAATGTATTTGTGTCTTGCAATTAAAAGCATTTTAGTATGGACAAGGACGTTGTTGTTGTGTTGGTCTTGTTCCTATTCTGGCCTGGTTTAAAAAAATCTGGTTATTACGAATTTCTCTATTAGCTTCTATAGTACCGTTATAATACCGATTCGCGAACAGATATTTTCCCTTTTTGTGTCCATATTTATATATCAAAATCAGCCAATCCATCGATGTACGAAGTATAAATATTAGAGAGCTCAAAAAGAAACTATTTGAATACATACATAAACTTAACTATGATGAAACTGAACAATTACTTATTGTACCTCGCGCCTCGGTAAATTTAATTCTCACCCTCCTACACACATACACACACTCACTCCACACACAGGGAGGCCTTTCTACACTTTATAACGTAACATTATTTGTTTTTGATTTATTGATTTGTTTTGTATACAGTGAAAGGTATAATTTTTAAGGGAAGAGCGCTGAGTCTGAAATACAGATATTTAGTTATCTAGTTCAGACACAGATGTTCACAGAATTGTATTTGTTCATAAGCTGTATCTCAAAGTGCTTGTGCTTGTTTGCAAAAATTACGACGAAGTTACGTTGTAATAAAGTTACTTAAGTTACATAGTGATGGATCATTGCTGCACTTTGATTGTGTGTTTCTGACGTATCTGCTTAAGAACTATTGGTTGCAGATCGTATCGCAAGATCGCAGCTTACATCAAGTAGATATTTCTACAGTCTTTAATTATTTCGTAATTGTTTCTATCACAGGTCAGAAGAATCATTGAATTTTTCTTTGTGTTACATAGTTCCAGGTGTGTGGGTCTTATGCGGCTATGACTGTTTTCATGTCTATGATTAAAAAATTGGATTTTGATTCAAATGTAACCGAAGACGAATTGATTTTTTGTGGGCTCATCAAATACCCAGCTGTGTGTAACACACGAGAGTCTAATTGGAAACCATTCACTTAATTTTGAACCTAGAATACGATTTCATCCTTTATCATTTTCTTCCCCTACATGGCATTATTGCCATAACTAATATCAATTCACTTCGCGAAGCCAAGTATGGGTTGTTAATGCTATTAGTCTATTATGATAATGTACCCGCAAGGCCAAACGTGAGATGAATTCAGATTTGCCTCATAACGAATTTAAAGACGTCTCCAATTGGTCAATAACTATGCTGTTTGATAGATACTACGTACGAACGCGATGGTTTGAGAGGGAAAATCTTAGTGATGTAAGCAAAAACGGTTTTATAGCCATTCTAAAGATCTAAGGTGGAATGAAGCATCAACTGAATTTAAGACTGACAATAGATATGTAAGACTGATGGCTTCCAAATTGATAGCGTTTGGGAGAACATTCACTCAGCTTATTGAAAAGTACACCTATGTTAGGTAATTTATTTTTATCGGCCATGATGATAATAGTGTTCTTATACTTTGAGTTATGATTGTGTTCAGTTACCAAATTCCTGAGGTTTGAACTAAACTTAAACTAAGCATATTTTGTACATCGGAAAGCAGGTAAAGTTTAGATACTTATTATCCTTAACGCGAACCTCTTAAGAACTTATGTAAATCTTCTTCAACATGAAAACTGAAGAATCCAAAATCGAAGCTTCATTCACAAAGTTTTGCTAACAACAAATTCTTAAGCAAATTCTTACGTGCCATGAATACCCATTCATTTCGTTAAACACAATACCTCCCAGGAGGCTTACCTGTTCAAGGTTATGAGGGCGATGCTCAGGAGGGATACTCCGACGTTCCCGTACCTCAGAAACGGAACCAGCTTGCAAAGTGCCCCCCCATGGGACCACGTCCGTGTCCAGAACCCTGATATGGCGAAAGGGAGCACTATGGCACAGAACAGGAAGTCGGCTATGCAGAGGCTGGAATAATAAGTAAGTATTAGATTAGCAATTAGGAGCATTTTCCTGTCAGAATGAGAGTGTTAATATTCACCACATAACGGTATTCCGTTGCGTTAAAATCTCAGAGCACGGAATACAATACAATACAGTGTATAAAGACAGCCGGGGGTGTAACGGAAAATGCAGCGTTGGAAGGCCTCCCACAAGGTGGACCGATAACCTGGTGAGGGTCGCGGGTAGCCGATGGATGCGAGTCGCACAGGACCGGTTGTTGTGGCGACACTTGAGAGAGGCCTTTGTCCAGTTGTGGACATCTTTCAGCAGGACTAATACAGTACATGGCACCAAAAATGGATTGATTGCTCAAGTTCTGTCATTTGTGACATTCAAAGCTGTCGGTCACTATACCTAAGTCGTTAATGCCAGTATATGGTGGTGGTATAGCAGTGGAATATTTGGCCACTGAGCTATATGGTTATTCCGTTCCAGGAGGAAGCAATAGCATAGCCCAGTAATTAAGTCACTGCCAGGCCCCGCGTCAACCGCTGAACATGGCACATGGCCTTTTAAGTTACCAACACAGCTATTTTCAATTTGTGTTTAAAATGCACAATAATTACTGCAAAACGCAAAACCAAACCCTTTACAGTCAAAACCACATGATAAAATGAGCAAATGACGTCGTTAATTTCGCGTGACGATTTCAGGATGGAATAAATAACATTACTTATATTTATGTATGTAACTCTGTCAGTCTGTTACCTTTTCGCGCTAAGGAAAACCTTTGAACCGGTCGTTATGAAAACTGAATGACAACATACAGGGTTATTTGTAAAACACCAGCAACCTCTTAGGCAGTAAAGTACACATGATTATAAGTAACTTTTACTTTGGAAAACTCCGAAATCTCGAGAAAAATTTCAAATGTTTCACGTTTACAAAATGCAATATTTTGTCACTGAAAATGTATGAAATAGCTGATATTTTTCTCGAGATTTCGGGGTTTTCTCAAAGTAAAAGTTGATATGAGAAACCGATCCATGAAATATCCATCAAAATTAATCAAATCAAATACGTTTATTTGTTTTGATTTGATTTGATGAATGTTATGATCAGTTTTGATGAAATGCAGAAAGCACGCAAACAAAGTCGCGGAAATCAACAGCTAGTTGAATATAATATAAACTATACATAAATGATCTAGCCTAATTTTGATTCATACTGTTGGAAATACAAAGTCATTGTCAATTGGCGTTTGAGGCCCATGAATGGAGCGGAAACGTTTCTGGGACATGCGAAAATATTGAGTTACCTATTTAGATGTCAAACGGGTTTTGTGAAGGCCAGTTATTGCACGGTTTTGTGGACTGTTAAATGATTTTGTAAGTCGAAATAGCTTGCATTGTATCATGAAAAACAGTTACGGACAGCGCTGCGGGTAGTCAGATCCCCGAAAGTCTCACAAATAAACTACGGGGAATAGTGCTCCCAAGAAATAAGTTGTGGAGGTCAGATAGGAAGTCATCATCATCATCATATCAGCCGAAAGACGTAAAACTGCTGGAATCGCCACGCTTGTCAGGCAGGTTGGCGATTGCAGTGTATGGTGTTGAGTTTTACAGAGAACGCTGCTGCCCGTTCACTGGTGAATCCCTTAGTCGCCTCTTACGACATCCTCGGGAAGTGATGGGAGGTGGGAAGTGGTTCCTATAAATAACCTAGGTACTGGTGTTTAGCTGCACCTGGTAAAACTGAATGCCAAGCCCAACATGGTTGGAAATATGGAAGGTAGATTCTAATAAACTTGGGACTGAAGTACCAGAACTTTTTAAATTAATACTTAAGATATCATGATCATGACAAATGAGAACTATCCCTACGTATTAATAATCACAAATTCGATTGGTCGAATACATTGCAGCCAAAGAGCCGGAGGACGTCACTATTCCCGATAGGGATCCTCATAGGGATTACGATGACGATAGATGAGCTCCTAAAAGGTTATTCTGTATCGATAACCTTAAGGGTGAAACATCGATCAAGATACGGAAACCAATTGAAGGGTTTTTGTGAAAGCGGTCTATTGGGGATCATAGGGTAAATGACTACCCATTTTGAAGAATAAATGGATGTCTCAATGTTACCACCGCTGGTTTTATAGACGTTCTTATAACATTGTATACAACTTGTTTATAACCATAAAATGTATGTATGTTTTGTATGGAATCATGTTGTTGTTTTCGAATGCGAACAAACAGAGAAAATTGTGGTAATTATTGGCATTGCATCATGTATTACGCTATGATTACGTGGATCTCTTTTGTTATAATGCTCCAATTTAGTTTTGTTTATTATTTACCATAGCTTAGCATTGGATTGGTTGTTAGTTATAGTTTTAGCGTGTTTAATTACAATAAACACAAAATATGTTTACTATTAATGAACACGCAAAAACATACTTTTATATTGGTTTTGATTCAGAGCGTAAAACATGACTTTGAAATACTGTGATTTCAGAATTGTTGGCAGAGTACGAATACCGATCTGTCGAAGTTACAATTTACTTTCTATTGGTACCTATAGGAAAATAATCTTAAGAAAAGGATCTAAAGAAAAAACTTGAACAGAACAGACACTGAACAAAAATATTGAAGAACGAGAACTGGGGTGAAACTCCGTGAAAGATGTTTTTACGGTAGCTAAACAATCACGAAGTTTTCCGTGTAAGTAAAAGTTATAGATAAAATTAGTTTCGAACTTCCCCACCTCACAAATTGGTGGATTAAACTGATTTTCTGAGGAACAACAGTTAAACATTTTGTGGCTGCCTTTAGAAAATTATAGCTGGAAAACTATTGCGAACTGTTATTGGAAAACTTTGATTAGGGGCGATTAAAGTACGTTTTAATGTTTGTTTAGGAGCTTTAATTATGTTCACAACGTTTAGGTTTTGACTGAATAATTTAACTTCGAACAGCACTTCGTAACTTTTTGAAGGTTTCCGGCTTAGCGAACTGCAAAGTGGTTTGTTTTGTGGATTAAAATTATAGTTTACTGATGATTATTTAGTGCCCCCATTGTTAATTTAAGTTTGCCACAACTTTACTCCGCTTTTATCAACAAGCGACCGCGTGTTTAGGGTTCACTGATTTCTAATCAAATTGAAATACAAAAACAGCAACACATTAAAATAGTTTTTCACTTAAGTTTCTAAAAAAACTCACCTGATAATAAAAGCAGCAGCAACATTCCTCACTTTGGGGCACTTCAGCAACGCGACGACCGTCAGGAGGTTGCCGAACAACCCAACCACCATAATGGTTCCCGTGACCACGGCAGCGAACGTCAGCAACCCTGGCGAAAACCTGGAAACGTACCAAATAATTTCATGTAGCCAGCAGTGAAAAAAGTACGGTTGGTCAGACATTGTAGGAGGCCAGTTGAACTCTGAGCTTTAGACAGGATGACAGGCTTACGATAATCTCTTTTCAACAATGATATATCTAATATCGATATTGTTGATAGCGGGCTAAATAACATAGATAGCACGTGTCATCAAAAAGTTTGAAAACCTTTAGCTTTCGAGATAAACGAGGTTGGACACGTGTTCGTGTCTCATAAGTCATAAAGGCATGACACGTGCGAGAGTGGTGTGATGTAGTTTTTCTATTATTAAAGCAGCTGGTGCAGACAATTTATAAATATTATTATGTTGTGTAGTGGGGTAGTGTTTAGATACCCATTTCCTAGCTTCTAGCTAGAGTTTGAATTTTAGGTCTAGGTTAACTTGGTTTCAGAAACAAGCGATGACCTCTTGTAATTGAAGAATTATTGTACCTACTAATCTAAAACTAAATGTCTTACAAAAGTTATTTTATGTGTACATCTTTTGGTGAAGATCCTTTAATAAAAATAAATGATTGCTAGATACCTGATAACGGTAATTGTACCAAATGATTGGATACCAAAATCTTCTTGTAGATACGAACTACATTAGCATCTGAGAATGAATAAGGATATTTGGTAATTGAGTAGACCTTTCAATAACTATTTCCCCCATCATGGATTCATAAGCTCTTTTTTAGAACGATAACATTGTTGAAATGACACGATCAACGCCCTTAGTTCATGTCGCCCATGTTGTCATTTCGGCAATCGCAATCGCTCGAAAGTACTTATTGCGCAAAATAATGCCACTTTACCTAAAGCCTACAGGAGTCCCTTTTCGGCAATGCTTGGAGTTTCCTTGCGTGATCGAATCATGAATGATGATATTCGCATGAGAACCAAGGTTACCGACATAGCCCGAATTAAGTATCGCCAAACTGAAGTGGTAGTGGGCAGGGCACATTGCTCGCTGAACAGATAGTCGATGGGCCGAAAGTTTCTGGAGTGGCGACCGCGTACCGGAAGACGCAGCGTTTGATGGCCGCCCACAAGCTGGACCGATGACCTGGTGAGGGTCGCGGGTACCCGATGGATGCGAGACGCACAGGACCGGTCGGTTTGGCGACACTTGGGGAGGCCTATGTTCAGCAGGAGACTTTTTCGGCTGATATGATGACGATGATGATGAAGGGATTTCCTTTTTGACTCGATCGTTATTTTTTTGCCCAGTAGATGTTCACGTTAATAGCGTTCGTGGCATTTAATAACTCCTCATAAGTGTAGGTGTAGGACAAAGCAGAAGTATGGGAAATTATCAAATGACTCCTGCTCTGGATTGGACGGAGCACTAGGGAGTGTCAGGTGTCAGACTCTTACTGACTAAAACCCGTCCGTGTTCCTCCTAATGCCCTTTGCGTTCCAGGGCCGCGGTGAAAGTTTTCAACAAATTCAGCTTCCCTGGCAGACCCGTCTAATACCTACACCAATATTGATTGCGTAACATGCATAGCAGATAGTGACCGGGTTATGCAGTATAGTGTACAATATCCTGCTTGGATATATAGGATATAGTAATGGGAGTGCCGCACAGGATGTATTTCATACGGTGCTTTGACATGAGCCGTTTGACGAATGACTTGCCGCGCGTGGATTGAGGAAGGGGCCCATAAGTAAGTACTTTGGTAGGGACTATGATGTTCACTATGTGCTTATATTATTATTAATTTATTGAAACCTTTCGCACATAAAAGTAAAACAAAAAAGACAAAGAAAAAAAAAACGGTAAAGAGAGAGAGAGAGAGAAAGAGAGGGGGAAGGTAGAGATAAAGAGGCGGTCTAAATGCCTTAGGTAATTTCTTCCAGTTTCGCAGTGTTAAAAACGCAAAAACATACATTAAGACCATTAAATAAATAATAAATTGTAAATCCGTAATTGGCTGTGAAATTGGTTTATTTATTCTAAGTAAAATGGTTAAAGAGCTGTGGATTTTGTGAATAAATAAATAAATACAAATACGATAAGATAGCTAATGTATCTCTACTAGTGCTTGTGTTGTATTCTTAAAACTTTACGCACACAAAAGTGTAGATAAGGTATTTTCTACCAGTCTACCTTTGGGAAGGCCGTCTCTTCAAGTTTTTCTTATCAGTAGGTAGGTACAGTTTTATAGGAAAAATTTTCTTAGAAAGTTTTTTTTCGTGACTTCTAGCGGCTGGGCCAGTAGTTATAGACGTGATCCTAATGACTCACAAGATTAGATAAGATACAAAATATTTTTTAAGTTTTTCTCACGAAATCCAAGAAAAGTCGGCAAAGTTTAAAAGTTCAGCGTACCTATCTAGTCAATGAAGTATTTGGTAGTTTGTAAAAGGTAACATTTTCGTTGCGGTGAGAATTTTCTCGTTCTAAGTATTTTTTGGAGTTAGAAGACGGAGAAAAGATTAAAGTTCTAGGAGAGCAAGTAAAAAACAGGGACCAAAAGTTGGGCAAAAATCTTTAGACAATTTTTGGTATAAAAAAGTGAAAATATTTGTCACTAGTAGGTACATAAATCTTTTATTGTATCTAAATATTAGGTCTTCTTCTCTTTGTGTCGATTGACTCAAATTAAATTTTGACCGATCTGTATTAGGCAACCTGAAATAGTTTTATCATCATCATCTGCCTAGCCTTTTCCCAACTATATGGGGGTCGGCTTCCAGTCAAACCAGATTCAGCTGAATACCAGTGATTTACGAGGAGCGTCTGCCTACCAGACCTTCACACACAGCCTTGTAATAGCTCTATCATTGGTACAAATGTAAAGATATTCATCACCTACTTCATTTGTATTTGATCAAATAAGTTTGGAAAAGTAAAAACAAACTAAACAACAAGCTTTACATTACAGAATTAAAAATGAAATTATGGAGTTTTACGTCGCGCTGAAAACCGAAAACTGCTTGAAGCACAAATTACAAAATATGTAGTCTCAAAGGGATCTTGTAATTAGTAAGTCTTTATTTTATTTCTGTTTTATACTCACATGTAGGTATATGCTTTTCTTTATTAATAATAAAGTTCCAGAATTGCAATTCATTTAAAAAAAGAACGGTGTTTTCTAAAGAAGTCTTCATCAGCCGTATCAGATATCCTTTATTCGCAAATTTTATTCCCAAAGTCCCGGATATCTTTTATACCCCAGTCTCTACTATATCCTGTCTATTGATCAAATATACAAGCGAGTTGCCTTTGACATCCGATCTATTAAAAAGTAATAAACCATGCTTTAATTAAGTTAATTTTGAGAGCTCCCAATTACAACGAGATTCGAACGTTAAACTTTTTCGTTGACGCTTTTCTCATCGATCAGCAAAAACTAAAGGATACCTATGGGTCTGTCTGTTAAACGAGCCTGTGAATGTTTACACACTGCTTCCGATCCGAGTACTGTACGAATTGATAATATTCTGAATGAATGATATATGATAAAGTTCGGATCTATGGTAGGCGCCGGATGCGCAGTAACGGTCATAGACCCCACAAACATTTATTGACTTTCATAATAGTTCATAAATTAAAAAGAGATAATTATAAAGCTGTCCTGGATCGACTTCTGTCGTGATCCTTTTGTTTGTATTGTGTGTTTATGTCATTATAACTACAGTTTAAACCCAAACAAATCTGAGGAAATGGGTAGAAAAGATCAACAATCCGATGTGACAATGAGTTGGTCACGTCGGCGCCTCGAAGGACTGAAAACAATTGAGCGTGACTGCAGCAAACAACCATTATTTTACTATTTGTTGTTTTATTTTTGAATGGATTTTAGATTTGAAAGAAAGTCCATTTATTTGCAAAAATAATAAAAAGTTTATTTAGGAACAATAACACAAGATACGTACAACAAGTAAAACGATGATAGCTGCAAAAGTATAAACTGCAGCGCAGCTAACCGAAATGAAAAAAAAAGAATGACCGGTTAATTTGGACATCATATCAAAACATGGCAGTATACTGACCGGTGTGACAAGAGTGGCCGTGCAGTTGGGAAGCTTTGCAACCTGAATATTTTTACACTGTGTTTGGTTAACCCTCTGAACAAGGTGGCTAGAAACATTTACCATCGACTGTGGTTAAAGAAAGTTGCAGCTATTTTCTTTTTCTTTTTGAGTTTGTTTTTAACGTATATTTAGTTTGGACCAATTTTTGGGTCACATTTATAGCGGTGTCAGTAAATAAATACATAATTATTCTATATATAAGATGACTTACTTGGATAATTCACTAGGCTCCACCGTTGCACCGACTTCATCTGTAAAGTTCATGATGTCGTCTGCCATTTTGTATCTGAAACAAATAAAAATATTTTTATTAAACTACCGGGATAAAAAGGACATGGTTTACCCGTGTGCTAAGTTTCATCCAAACCCGTTCAGCAGCAAAACGTGAAGAGGTTCAAACAGAGTTACTTTCGCATTTATAATATCAGTATGGAGCATGGATGTAAGAGTTAATCATGAGCTATGCCTATGTCTACGATCGGTTGCATCAAGTCGTGTTGGGGTTACGGAAACAATGCTCGGTGACCCTCACAATTAAGTCCGCGTCAATGAATAGTCTCGTGACGCATGACTCATGTGTTTAGCTGACAAACGACGGTTTCGGAGTAATGGCGGTAATGCACCGTGATTCCGAATCCGAAACTTTTAGCTGAAATTGATGACTAGGAATTTAACTTTAAAGGTAGTGTCAGAATTTTTTTCTTGCAAATAACGGAAGATTTTGAAGTAGCTTTTGCATCACGACTCATTATCATCTGCATCTAGCTTTTTGTTGTAAACTAAGCTGCTGAATACCCATGTAAAACTGGTATTGCAGCGACTGATCTATTAGACGTGGGGAGCTCGTGGCTAAATAGTTACAGCCGCACGGGTCGATCTTTAAGGTTAAGCGTCGCTTGCCAAGATTGGTCTGTGGATGAGTGACCATCTGAGTATACCGAGTTTTCTCTGTGCTTCGGAAAGCACGTTAAGCCGTTGGTCCCGGCTGTCATTTGTAGATCTTTGACAGTCGTTACGGATTGTCAGAAGCCAGTAAATCTGACTCCAGTCTTGGCAAGAAGTACCGTGTTACCCAGTTAAAGCCGATCCTAATATAGATGGGAAAAAGGCTAGGCAGATGATGATGATGATGATGATCTATTAGAAGTGGGGTCTCGATAGAGCAGTGCAGTGCAGAGCAAATGATAGGTCCTTCTGACCGATTTTGGCCTTGGAAGATCTCAACGAAGACTAGTCATAGTCACGGGTGATATTATAGTGCACAACTGTGTGCGTAAACATAGATTCACTCCTTTTCCATCACTCTCATCATTCAATGGGAAGGCAATCTGAGTTATTGAATAACACGAAACTTTTTGATAAGATTGGTGGTCAGGATTTTGGGTTTCTGACTACGAAAGGCCCGTCAAAGCCCACAAATTAATGTCAGGCGACTCATGTCCTGAGCTTATCAGGCTTTACTCGCCCAGCTAACGATCAAGCAAAACCAACATAATATATGATATCTCTCACGCAAATCATATGATGGATCGTTACATATCGTGTCGGCGGCACTCCTGCCGTCATGAGGTCATGCCGAGCCCGCAAGCCATCAAGCGTGCAGCGACATTGTTCCGTCTGAATAGGCAGGAGTACGTAGAGGACTTGAACTACATTACGACCACCAATTTTCCCGAAGGCAGAAGTGCTGCGGGATTGTTCGTAACAGTTACCGAGGGCGTCGAACTCAAATGGCATAATTTTGAAGGAACACAGATGTGTTTTAATCAGTAAGAGTCTGACACTCCATTCCACTCCTCCCAGAAAAAGAAACCGGTCAAGAGCGAGTCGGATTATTGGCAGAGGTAACCAAGTTAACCTAAGTCCAACCATTTAAGTTTGAGGTCCTTGGAATAGGGGATTGAGTCTAGAAAATGTAAGTGCTCCCCTACACTCTCCAAGGAGCCTACATGCCAAATTTTAGTTTCTAGGTGACCAGTAGTTTTTGCTGTGCGTTGTCTGTCAGTCACTCAGTCACTCGATTGACTACCACCATTAACGGAAGCATTTTATATATAACGATTTACTACTATAACAGAGAAAATCCAAACTCCTTGCTGCTGCTGAGAATTTTCTGATGAAAACTCCAATAACACTTGTCTAAACTGAGGATCGAACTGACAAGGACCAGCGTATACTACCATAGATTAATGGCGCTTAAACGAATGAGGTAGTTTAATAGAAGAAAAAACACCGAAAACATTAAACTTAACTGCCTCCGTGTTCGAGTGGTTTAGGCGTTTGCCTTATGACCCGGTGGTCGTGGGTTCGATTTCCACGGGGAGCATACTTTGTAAAGTTGTTTTCCAGTTAGGCTGGGACATTGCAGGCTTGAATCACCTGATTGTCTGACAAAAAGATGATTCCGTGCTTCGGAAGGCACGTATAAGCCGGTGGTCCCGGCCGCCAAATGGTGGTCGTCAAATACACCATGTCAGAGGCCCTTGAGGCGGCTAAGAAACTCTAACATTAGGGTGTGTGGGGTCGCTAGACCTTACTGCCCATATGATAATAAGAAGACCGTAAACATTGAACTGAAGATAAATTGATACATCCGCCATGATTTCATGAGTCAGTTGAATTAATCAGTACCTACAGCACAAAAAGGTGGAACAGAGGATGAGCTCATTTTGATTTGACTGTAACGGGCGCGTGGAGGTCAGACATACAATCCTGTAAGGTTAGGTTTGAATGTCGTGTGTGCATTCAGGATGGAGGTGATCTGTTCTTTTATCCTCAAAATTAAAATCGTTGGATTTGAATCATTCATTCTCAAATCATTGTATTAACGATTTTAATTGATTTAAGAATTAGAAGTTGATTCTTTGTCAAACTTTACTTTAACCTAACATGGCATTATGTAGGTACGTATTAGATAGGTAGGTAGTGCTCTCAACCGATAAACCTTGGCAACCAATGTCAACAGAGACTATCCATCAGCGCGGGGCATATTATAGTGCATAGTGTCTACGCAAACCCAGGAGCACCCTCTTTCATGGCAAAACAATAATTTGCGTAGAATTTTGGCCGTATGGTGTCGGCGAGCCGTATAGTGTCTTAAAAGAATAATACCATCCCGTGGGTGTGGTAAAAGGTGACTAAAGGACTCCCCAGAGAATGAGCAGCAGCGTTCTCTGTAAAACTCAACACCATACAATGCAATCGCCAACTCGCCTGCCAAGCGTGGCGATTATGGCAACCCCCCCTTTTGGGGGAAGCCTATGTCCAGCAGTAGACTTCTTTCAGCTGTCATGATGATGATGATGAGATACTCAATTCAGAAACATGACCAAAATCATACAATAGTAGTGACTTAGACTAGGTACATAACTTTATATTTAGATTAAATTAAATGCTAATATTGATTAGACTGTGTGTTAGACTTGTGGCTTGCAAACGGAATATATTATGCAACATCAAGTGCCATCCTAGTTAATTAATGCATATTATACACAAGACATCAATATAATTACCTACTGGTAATTATCCAAGTCGTACAATAAAGCCCAATAATAAATTCATCAGGGTCAATTTAAGATGCTACTATCAAATAATAGAGAAAATGTTTCTGTGGGTAATGAATATTTGCAAAATACTTTACGTAGATATTTTTTTTTTTATTAACAGAAGGATTCTGTTTTGCGTTGGGACGAACAGAACCGTAAAATGTATCTACTGAAAACCTGCTTTTTAATTTTTGGGAGGATGAAAAATTACATTGCCTACAGACTGGCCAAGCCAACCACTATAACGTGCCAATGCCATCATGTTTCCGTTGTGAGAGAGAGACGAAGCTATCGGTACTGAGCTAATAGCACTGTCCCTTCCTCACAACATATCTGTTATTTTATTTTGGTGTCTTCTCTTCACAATAAATTATAAGTATCTTAAAGTTTGGCTCTCAAAGTTTCATAAATTCATAAACTATGCACTGGACATTTAATTTTAATTATATTCACTCCCTTTGATGCAACTTAGCAAAAGTTATAATGTTTGCAATTAGTTTGTTTGTGTCGCCGTACTCTGTTACTACTAGATTATTATTGTTTTTATGCTTGAAAAAGTTATAAGTAAAGAGAATATGCATGCGACTTTTTTATTTGCATAAAGACATACTTATTAGCTCTAGAAAACAATCATGAAATATTTTTTTAAGTACCTTCATTCATCAGCGATGAAGTTATAAAACTTCAAAGATTACAATCAGAGAAGTCCGATGTAAACTTTGACGTCATCGTCTATGACGCCTCCTATATAGCTGTCATAGAAAATAGCGTTTTCGCGAGAGGAACAGGTACCGGTATTTGTTTATATCTTCTTCGTTTTTCGAGTAATTTTGATTATATTTTCAATGTTAGTATTATATTTTTGGATAAACTGTATAGATGATAAATAAGTTTTTCATGCATATTCCCAGTGGTATCATTAGACTTGTATTAAGTGCGGAACTGACTACATGAATTATGAAAAAACAAGAAGCAACTATAAAAAGAAGAACACCAACTGCATCAGGTGTTTGAAAAGTAACCAGTTTGGAGTTTTCCAGTAATTTTTTATGTTCGGATATTTTGATACAAGTAAATTTTATTACAGATATAGTTGAACAGATCGCAGAAAGCGCTTTGACGCTACGTTTCCGCATTGACGCCGCGCGCCTCTATGCCTTCTTATTACCTATATAAAGTTAAATAGTATAATGATAAATATAAAAAAATGACCTAGGTAATCATTATCATTAGAGATTCCATTCATAAGTTCATAACATCCTTATTGACGATGCAGTACCTACACAATCTACAATGTTAGTACTTTTATTCTAGAAAATCACAAAGATTATAATAGTTATAACATTGTTCCTTGCGAAGGCCGTGTTAATGCATAACTTAGTAAAGGAATACAAACATGACATGTGTGGACATAATTATGTTATGTGAGTATAGTAATGCACATTATGTCATTGCCTACTCATTGTAGCGAAGGTAAACTTGTTATTCAATGTTGTGGAGGTCTGTAATACGTTGTCTACGGACCTTTCTTTGTTAGTACGCAGATCGTTTTATCTATATTTAATTATATTTTTGATTCCGCCGTATAGTGTCGGCCGGCCCGCCATATGGTGTCGGCCGGCTTCGTAGAAGAATAATACCATCCCATCACCTCCCGCGGGTGTCTTAAGAGGCGACTAAGGGACTCATCAGAGAATGGGCAGCAGCGTTCTCTGTAAAACGCAACACCATACAATGTGATCGCCAACCCGCCTGCCAAGCGAGGCGATTATGGCCCTTTGGGGAGGCCTTTTTAGGTGGATTTTTGATTAAAATTGGTTCCACTACTACCAAAAGTCTTGAATTGAGAATCTCCTTAGATTTTTGTAACACCAAAAAACTAAACCAACCACAAACCATTCACAAAGTACGAGTAGGTAACCAATGACATACTTAATTGAAAGTGTTTTCTTTCCATTAACCTTCGTTAGCAGATCAGGCCTTAGAATGTTGATGGGTACCTACTGTTTTTCTTGAAGATTCACTAAAAATCTTTCTTGAATAGGTAAATTTTACAGTAAATATTTTTCAACCGTAGGTAAGTTTAACTGTAAAACCAAATTGAAATTACAAAGTCTCAACTTGCTAAACAGTAGGTACTTCTCTACAAGCCCGTTTTGGCCCACAAAAGTTTAAATGCAAACGCACAGCAACATATTCACGCCCAAAGAAACGAATCTAAAATGGCGTCTAATTATCGCCAGCTTAGCGTCGCCGGCGCATACGCTACAATTGTTTGAATTGCTCTCCAGCGCCAATTTGGACCACTTAACGAGTGTTGAAGATAATGCACTCATTGAAGCTTTGGGAAGAGTCGTATTAAATATTTTGTGTTGTTATGTGGTGAGGTTGTAAGAGGAGAAAGAAACTATGGATGAACTTAGAGATATGGCTAAAAGAGATGACTACTGAGGTGTGACATTCTTCTCTATAAGAGAAGAATGGAAGAAGACATGTTGCGACGTATTCTGTGTGATCTATAGTCTATTTCTCTCATTTTGACTAGCCTTAGCTCATTATTTGGGTTCGGGTCTTCTCGTGATTCTTCGCCAGACGTACCTGTGCTGGATTTTCGAGATATTTTTTATTCTATTCCATGGTTAATGTACAACGTGTAACAGAATAAACGCAAAACCTCTTAAGGGGTCAATGTACTCATCATTATGAACAACTTCTACTATGGGACCAATCGCGAAGTCGCGAAAAGAAATCAGCTGCTCAGTACATTTTGTCGAGAAAATGAATGGAGGAGTCGATTTTTTTTCGCGATTTCAGTTTTGGTCCCATAGTGAAAGTTGTTCATAATAATGAGTTCAATGACCCCTTAAGAAATATTGCGTTTATTCTGTTAGAGGTTGTATAAAACTAGACAAGACCATTCAATATTTTTACCGAAACTGATGTTAGGTAAGAACAACTTTCAAATTCAAATTCAAAGCATTTTATTTCAAATAAACCATTCACAGGCACTTTTGAAACGTCAAGGTCGGTCAGTCAAAAACATGGAAGCTATTTGCACGTTCCAAAGCGTAGATCTCTATGGAGAAGAACGTGCAAGAAACTCCACGGACACTCTTTTAAATCATGTTCTGGTTTTACAAAATTTCAAGTTACATATACTTGTTGCTTCTGCATGTGAGGACAATGCAAAGGAAAAAAAAAGGGCTTATTATAAGAATTTTAAATATAAAGATTAAAATAAGCCAATGGCAGTTAAGAGATGACCAGTCTCAACCGACGGCGCCTGTTCAACAAAAGCCATAATGTGAAAATGTGAAAGAATTTTTGTAAAACAATTGATACTGCAGAGGTAACATAACACCACTAGATAAAGCATAAGTCACCAGAATAAAGAACCTACCTATATGAAATTTCCAGGATTGTCGCCAAAGAGTAACAGAAACATATTCAAGACAAAACATCGAAAAGTCTTAAGCTTCTATTTCTTCAAGCACTTTATCCTATTATTCGAAACGTCGATTTCAACCCGGAAATAATTGAATAAAACAGAGATCAAATCACTCTGAATTATTTGTACAAAAATCACGAATATCTTTGGGTGGATTTGTTTTTATTTTCTTTTGTTTGTAATATAAGAAAGCCTGTATTCCTGTGGTTTCGGGGCAATGTTCTAGTAAAGCTGTTTTCCTTTTCGACGAGTTTTTGTGATTCCATTGTGTTTGTAAGCTTATTTGTTATTGGGTCAAAATATTATTTTCTTTCGAGAAGCGTTCTTAAAAAAAAACCGTTTTAGTTTATGAAATATTTTTTAAATATTTCTAAAACTCTATACAGAAAAAATCTTGTCCAATCTGATGTAATATAATAATTATAACTATCACGCTGATCGTTGAAATTCGACAACAAAGCTTTTTCCAAAGATAACTTATTATCTGTGGTTTTTTCACCAGGTGAACAAGTTAAAGGTAAAAAACCACCTTTAGCACTGTTTCAATTGTTTTTTTTCTGTTATCTTACTCATAAAATTTTCCAAAGCTTTTAGCACTAAACATATTTTTTATAAAAGCTCTTCGAGGGAAAACTTTGCCGGATTATTTTAAAAGAAGAAACTGGTTGGTATAAAGCTTATCAAGCTTAAAAGAAAAACTTAACTAACTAAACCCTCCAAATATGCCAGAAACAAGAAGCAAGTGACTATTAAAAGAAAACCTAGACCTGATAAAAACCTCCGTATATTTCCACAGACTAAAATTTTCCACATAGACAAGAGCTACATTCATTCAATACGACCTGTTTAGATACTCCTCGGAGAGCTATTACCACAGAAAGAGCAACTTTAGCTCCGCGACTAGGAGCCAAGTTTAGAAACTACCTGACCTAATGGATAACAATGTGGTTTTATTTTTAGTGCGAACTACTATTTTAACTCGCGTGGGATTCACTTAAGTTATATTGGAAAAGACACGTGGCGTATTCAAGGTAAAGCTACGCTTGCCGAAGACGGTTCGTGTATGGGTGACCATCCTAACAAATTGAGAATCCTCCATGCCTCGGAAAGCTGTTAATTTTTATTATTATTATAACCAACTTGAATTAACAATAAAAAAACACACAAACAAGCTATTGGTCAGTACAAAACAAATTTAAATACAATTTAAAATAAAAAAATATACAATAAAAATAGAAAAACAGTTGTCCCGACTGTCTTTGGCAGTCGTTATGGGTAGTCAGTCCTTGTGCTCTCTTGGGTTGCCCTATTACCGGGATCTTTTGTTCTATGTAAAATACTGGCGCTCAGTTGTATTAGGCTGTTCTACAAACCAACTCCAACAAAGTTCTGAAAAAGGTCGATTGATAAATTGGTACCAAGAAATCAATCGAACTTAAGGAAGAAAACGTAACCGCGGACTAATTCTATTTTAATCGGTTCAATAACCGCGAAAGAGACACATGGTTTAACAATCATCACAGGCCAATGGTTCATGAGACTGTGTAATATAGTGCAAGGAAGTTTGACGGCTCGAATTAGTCTCTTTACTTCGGCTTTAAAATGCCTCCTTAATTCATAATTAAAGCTTCTTGTACCGTTTAATAATACTTTATAGAGATTGTGACTGCAAAAGTTTTGAATATATGTATATGTGGATGGAGAGAGAGGCCAAAATAAAGATCCAAGGATCGTGTGGGGAAAAATATTAAAGACAAAGAGGTAACGGTTGACACAGGAGCATGGAAGAAGAATACGTATTACACCGACCCCAAGTAACATAGGACAAGCGTAATGAGATAGCGATGATGATGATGATTTTTCTCGGAATGACTTCGCGAGATTATAGACTATCAAATTTTGATCCGTAAAAAAGTATTTCAATTGTTAAGTTGACCATTTATGGAGAGTTTACAATCTCTCAAGATATTTTATAATCTTACGGAGTTTGCCATTTTCCGTTGAGAGAACCATAGAGACAAAGACGTAAAATTAAATATTGTATTGAAACAAAAGCATCCATATAAAACAGCCCCACATGGACCATATTGCCCCACTTTATGATAATTTCAGTGAGTTTTTTACAAAAGGTAATGTGGAAGGAAACTACCGAATGTTTCGGGTCCCTCAGTCCCCGAACAATACCTGCAATTGTCGCTTGAGTGCCTACCCCTCTTCGTTTATCTTATTACTTAGAACATTCCAGGGCTTATAGCCTGTTTTCGTACAACTTCACGGTCATAGAATTTTTTGCTCTCTCGTTTAGGCATTTTTGCAAACTTTTTAAGGTATGTGTTTTTATTCAAGTTTCCTAAACTTGAACATTACAAATACGAAATACAATTTGTTTATTTGTGAACTAATTTTGATGAATTTTAATGCAGAGATAGCTGAGACCCTGTAACTAATAGGGTTTTAAAAGCAAAAGCTAGTTGAGGATAAATATTAATTGCAACTCTTGAGTTGAACAGTCATAGTGAAACATTTATGTCACAGGAAACCCAATAATTGACAATTAAGCCTTTAATTTAAACACAGTCACAAATTACTTACATAGCCTTCAAATGAATGTTGAACTTAAACAGTAGCTTGGAAGTCGCAGAGGAAGTCCGGGGAAGTCGAAGTTTAAAGGCTTCTTTGATATCAAAGCAGGATATATTGCAACAGAAAGCTTGTTTGCAGAAAACTTCCAGTTGAATTGAAATCGGCAACAATTTGTTTTATAAATAATATATTTCATGTATAATTTATGGAAAGCTTCAAGTGATTTTTAAAAAATATATTATAGTAAAAGACATGATTATATTAGTATGACATAATACATGTTTTTCAGGTTACTGAAAAATAATGGCATTAATCAGCAATTTCAATTTCATATATTTTTAATAAATTATAAATTTTAAACTACGAGTACCTATTCATAAATTAATTGTGTAACATTGCAATGACTGGTAAAAATATGAGTATTTTGATATTTCATATAACAATACTTTTTCCTCCGTTTTAGGTTCGATAAATCTATGTTTCTATTGTTACTTTAGCTTTCAGAATCTAATAAATTAGGGTCAGTTGAGCCTTAACAGTTATAGCTCAGAAAAGGAAATTATATTACCCATAAAACAAGATTACTCTGGCATATGGATCACATTTTTATGTAGATAAGTAGTTATTGGGGGTTTGGACAAAAATTAACTTATGCAAATGTAACCCACAACTTATATATATACACATAAGAGAGACAATGTATTTGAAGTGACCAGTCTCCCGCAGATAGGCGGGACGCGACAATGCGATGACCGACCGTTTTTACTAGTAATTGAAGCTCTTTTTTTAATGCTGTAATATCACCTCGGGAGCTCTGGGTGGAGCAGAAGGAAGTATCAGACTCTTACTGACTAAAACCCATCAGTGTTATTCGTAATGCCCTTTCGTTCTAAGGCCGCGGTGACTCTTTCGAACAAATTCAGCATCCCAGTAATTGGGTATTTTACTAAAAAATCTAATTAGTCCGTCTGATAGGTTTTCAAAAAATATAAAATACCCTATTGCAATTCTTAGAATATTATAACTGCGAAAGTAATTTAGCAGTCTGTATGTTTGTAACGTTTTTACGTCTAAACCACTGAATCAATTTTAATAAAGAATAGCGATAGTATTGTACTTACGACAATCGATATGCAAGTTCCTATTTAAAAGCGTTATCTCATCGTTGTGTCTCGACTGTCTTCGAAAGCCTTTAGAGAAAGCGTTATAGAATTCATATTATGTTGGAAGCTCAAAGCTACATATACATAAGTGGTAATATAAATTTGCATATTTCGTCAGAGGAAAAAGCAATGCCTTGTTCATCTGCTAATGATACGTAGGCGTTAGTTAGAAGTTCAAATTGTCTTAATGAAATCCGGTACAGAGGAGCTTCAATAAGGCAGGGAAGTTAGCGAGCGTGGTCTAAAGATCGTGACATAATGTGTGAGCAACAAACTTTGCTTCATATTATTATGAGTCAAAATATTAGTAGTAAAATGTGTGGTCAATAACTAGAACTCTTTTTGTTTGGAGTCACTTTGAACTATGTTAACTTTGGTGTTGGCATTTAAATTTAAATAAACATTATATTTAAGCAGGCTTCTTTTGGGTACGTTCACTTCATCGTCGACTTTGTCTCTATCACCTCTGACCTAGACTAGAGTCAAGAGTAAATCCATCTGAAGTAATAAAAAAAATGTATATTTCTCAACGTTTATAGATGACAGGAACGCGCAATACAAGCTGCATAACCTAAACGTAAAGAAATAATTATGTTTCAAAATGTACTATCATCTCATGATACTCATACAACCCTCTTATTATGTCATCGCCCACTTTATAGCTTCAATTTAAATACCCACGAGATCCCGTTGCACCGACAATTAACCAATTTAGCGCGACAATAAGTGGATAATGTCCATTGTTCAATGGAGGAAGCGCCTACGCGAATAGTTCTTTGAAAACGATATTAATATTATGGTCGATGATCGCCATGTCTGTTGGCAGACATACGGTCGATGGAGCAGATATGTGTAAGAGTGGAGACTGCGTATGGGTAAACGTAGTGTGGGACGCCCTGCAGCACGTTGGATCGATGACTTGAAGAAGGTTGCTGGCAGCGGATGGGTGCGGACTGATCAAGACCGGGATGTTTGGCGCACTTTGGGGCCGGCTAACGTACAGTAGTGGACGGCAATTGGCTGATATGCTCATGACCGCAAATTCAATCAACCGATTCAGTCTATCACTGATGTAATTTCCCATTATGCCTTTCTTCAAAATATAGACTACGAAAATACTTGACGAAGTTTTCCAAAAGCTGTCCAGCTAGGGCAGTCCAGTTAGAAAGCTTTTGGGAAACACAGTCACAGGACTGAAGTCGGTCTCTTCTTTAAATTTAGGTTTACCGAGTGGGCTGATTTGTACCAGATGGTCACACTCCTTCACAGAAGTTCTTCTTCGAGGACTAAGTCTCCACAAATGAATTTGTGCAATTTAGTTTATTAGATACTTCTCCTCTCATAAAGTTGAAGAAATCGCGAAACGTGAAAAATCGAAGCTAAGTATATGACATCCACGAACACGCACTGTTCTTGCGTGGTAGATTATAATTATGTATACTATCACAATGAGGAAACTTATGACCCTTGAGATGGAATAATTGCAGTCCGATTAAAATGTTCCTACTTTGATCGAGGATTTCGCCTCAATGATGTAAAGAACCATCCATGTTAAGTTATCCCAACGGGAAAAAACTTATCCAATTGCCACCCTTTATTTTTAATTCAAGATGGGCACAGCTGATAGTTAATAATAGATAGATTGTTTAATCTTATTTGTAAACAACTTCATTTGAATCATTGTTTTATATTACATCATATCACCCAAAGCGGTATCTATTACAGTATTCAACTACAAAGTGAGTATAGGTGTCGTGCCCGATAATGATTGCATTAGTACCAATTTTTCGGTCGTTGTCCGCCACCTACACTGATTACAGATATGTCCCCTCTGTCATGAATCAGACAATAAAGTAATCTTTGATATATGAGTGTAGGAAGGGAACGGTTATGGGCACGCTTCATGTCATCCGTGCCCGGATTTACACTTTGTCCGTGGTAACACCAAATTGATTTCTTCCTGGGGTTCCTGGCAGTTCGCTGTGATAAAATGTAGCGAGATACATAGCTCGTGTGTATTAACTCGATTGATTCTCAAATATATGGATCGGTGACAGCAAAGTTTGTGCTAACAAACGTGGTGCCTAGATATGGTGCAATAGAGTCGCGGCAAATCGCAAATGAGATGGCGGGACAAAATAGATTTTGACCAAACTGAAAGAAAAGCGCCCTCGTGAATGATGGAAGGAAAGGAGAAAAGATTATGAGTGGGAATAAGGAATAAAACAAATTTTTGCTCTACCACAATCATCATATTGAAATAACATGTCCGTATACAGGATATATAGAACTCTAGGTAAGGCCGGGTTGCAGTAGTGAAGCTAGGGTGACACGGAGTAATGGGAAATCATGGACTGCAATTGCGCTTTATGTCATAAGAAATCGATTAAAGTGATAGCCACCATATTACTTAAACTTACGAGTAGCTAAACTACCTTAGACAAATAAAAAGTAATCTTTCTGGGGAGACACAATGTCAGCAACGGGTGTCACGCACTGCCGAGATGCAGCTGAAAAATTCCTTTTGGAAAAACAAAAATTACATTTGTTTGTAATATTGCTTAGGTACCTACCGTAAGTAATATTTACGTAAGTGTGGTTTTGGACTTAATCCTTTTCCCTAAATCCATTAGTTGGGTTAATTTCCTTAGAACATTATAATAGGTAATTGGTTTAACCACAGCAAAATTCAGATGTTTTCAAAACAAAGCAGGAATATTAAATAATTAATCCAAAACAATACTTGGTAATTATTGTTAGGTAAGTTTCAATGAGCTCATAATTTAAATTGCTGTCGTTTGCTGTAATTAATGATTCATAAGAGATTTTTTAGGACCGGTCGTTGTGGCGACGCTTGGGGGAGGCCTATGTCCAGCAGTGGACGTCTTTCGGCTGATATGATGATGATGAAGAGATTTTTTATTTGTTAATGTTCAAGGCGTTTGAGAATAATAGGTGATAGTATCATGAGTTAAATGGTGGTAAGGTGTGTAAGTGTGTTAGGTACAGTCATCAACTGGTTACCCTTTGATGCGGAATTTGAAAGTGTGAGGGGTAGCCAGTACCTACAATTCCATTGAAAATGTATTTGCGTTTATATTTATTTGACTCTGTGACCGTGGGGTCTGAGTGCTCACGTGTTATTTAAAGAACTAGCTGAACACTTCGCGTGACCCAAGGGCTGGCTTTTACCTCGGACAAAGGATAAGCATTGCCATACAATGTGGCAATGCCGCCAGTCTTTTGAGGACGATTATCTTGACGCCTTATTAAGAGTTTTATTTAGTGTTGTACAAAGTTCGTTAATTATTTTACTTGCGTTCAATACTAATTGATTCTCACTCTGATTCTGAACGATGCGCTTGAATGCGCGCTACGGTAGAAGGTACCTACATAGTTACCAACGACGCACTTTGTTTGATGCATAGAAATATAATATCTATGGTCTGATTTGATGTGAATCGAACTGTAACACCTAGAGAGTTACTTTAACAAACGGTTAGCAAAAACACGAAATTTTCCGTACCAACTTGATACCAACAGATTTTAATGTTCATGCTAGTTAGTCATGGGGTATGTCGAAGTGAAGAAACCTATTTACGAAGTCACGGCAGCCGTTCGTGCGTCACACAAGTAATGGGTTCCACTTTTACTTTTAAAATGTTTGCGGAAAAACAAAATAATGAAAACCTCAAACATGTCATCGTTAGTAGGTAAATCCACGGTGCATACGGTAGGTTAGCTTTAAGGTAAAGAGGTAATTACCAAAAGGTAATTGAACCTTAAGGTAACTAATGCAACCAAAATGCCACTGGCTTTTTCATATTGAGGTTTACCTAGTCACGTAGGTACGAATTTTTACTAATATGCATTTGTGTAGCATCGCGTTGGCGTGTTATAACTGTCAAAGTTTTATTCACGATATTAAATTAACTATTATGGGGTACCCAGTTTTTTGTTACTTTGTTATTACATTTCGGATAAAGCTGATCCGATAGCGAGATTTTTGGTGTTAGAAAGCTACGTGATTGATAAGTGTCGAAGGCTAATTTTTAATACGCTAAGCTAGTTCCAAAGTCTTGAGCATCGACGCCGAGTTGCTAGCATGTCGGTTTTCTACCGGTTGCATTTTGGGGAATGTGCGACAGAATTGCATAATTTAATTCCGCCAAGCCCGTACCATCATCGGGCCACAAGTCGAACGGCGATGCGCCAACGTTACAAGGTGGACATCCTACCCACACGCACAAAACGTTTCGGGAACACATTCATTGTGCGTACAGCTAAGGAGTGGAGTTCCCTGCCGGAGTCTGTGTTTTCTGATAGCTACAATCTGGGAGTCTTTAAGTCAAGAGTGAATAGGTTCATCATCTGCCTAGCCTTTTCCCAACTATATGGGGGTCGGCTTCCAGTCAAACCGGATTCAGCTGAATACCAGTTGTTTTACGTGGAGCGGCTGCCTACCAAACCTCCACAACCCATCAACGGGTAACACGGTACTTCTTGGCAAGACTGGAGTAAGATTTACTGGCTTCTGACAATCCGTAACGACTGCCAAAGATCTACAAATGACAGCCGGGACCAACGGCTTAACGTGCTTTCCAAGGCACGGAGGAAACTCGTTATATTAAGATGGTCATCCATCCACAGACCAACCTTGGCAAGCGTTGCTTAACCTTAAAGATCGACCCGTGCGGCTGTTAATATTTAGCCACGAACTCCTCAACCTGGGAGTCTTTAAGTCAAGAGTGAATAGGTTACTTCTAGGCAAACGTGCTCCATCTACGACCACATCATCGCTTACCATAAGGTAAGATAGTGGTCAAACGTATGCCTGATAAAAGTCAAAAACAAACAAAAAATTATCACGGAAAATGCACGGCTTCTGTGGCTATATGTATATAGGCCACGGGAACCAAACTGCGTGGAAATGCTTATTTTGTACATTTGTAGGGAAAACTTAAAAAATAATATTTTCATCGTATGAAAAGATCAAACTTTACACTACACATTATCTACCTTTTTGTCTGGTTTTAAGCAGACCACTTAATTTAAATTAGCCCGCTCAGAGCATTCTAAACGAACTTGAAATAATTTCCATAAAATAAAGGTAAATAATTTGAAAAGAAAAGCTTCCGCATTAATTATAAGGCTACAGGATAAGGAATTATAATTCTACTTAAATTAAAAACATTACAATTTTTTCCTAAAGAAAAAGCTTGATAAAAATGCAAATTTTCAGTCTTTTGTGGCGGAAACTTCCGTTTCATAATTCTTGTTTCTTATGTTTACATAATTTATTAAATATTTTCTACAATAATAAGGACATAAAACCTATTTCATGTAACTAGATGAGGTTTATTATAATAGGCTCATAACCTAAAACATTAGGTACTAATGGATTACTTCATGTACGTATGACATTATTATGTTACCTTTCTACATAATGATGACATCATATTAATACTACTACTTACATTCATCTGCCTAGCCTTTTCCCAACTATATTGGGGTCGGCTTCCAGTCAAACCGGATTCAGCTGAATACAAGTGTTTTACGTGGAGCGGCTGCCTACCAGACCTCCACAACCCATGAAATGGGTAACACGGTATTTCTTGGCAAGACTGGAGTCAGAATAACTGGCTTCTGACTATCCGTAACGACTGCCAAAGTTCTACAAATGAAAGCCGGGACCAACAGCTTAACGTGCTTTCCGAGGCACGGAGGAAAATCGGTATGTTAAGATGGTCACCCATCCACAGACCAACCTTGGCAAGCGTTGCTTAACCTTGAAGATCGATCTGTGCGGCTGTTATTCTTTAGCCACGAGCTCCTACTTACATTAAAATTATTATTTAAATACAACAAGTAGGTGGCAAGATTGTTACTTTTTGATTTATCCTTATAATATTTTTTGTTATAATTTAAATCTTTAAAAGTGTTTGTTATGTTAATATTTGAGGGTAATGAGGGATTTATTTGTCTACAAAATCCCTATATTGCTTACCTTAATTTGAGTAGTGAATTTTAATTATTTCTTTATAGTACCGGGCGTATTCTACTCCGTATCCCCCAACCACTGAGAACTAATGACGACACGATTTGACAGTTACTGTGAAATCGTGTGGTCATTCATTCTTAATTCGGGTTCGGGAGTTCGGGACTAATCGTAAGTCTGTAGGTGATACGGAGTAGAATACAACCGCAACTAAGCCCGAAACTACGGACTTCGGGCTTAGAGAGTAGCCCCCCAGCAGCGGAAAGGCGTGAGCAAATACAGGTACATACATACATACATAATGAGCAAGCAACAGGTTCTGTTCGAACTAATGGTATCCGTAAAGTTGAATGAGTCATCATGACCTTAAAATATTCGAAAGTATTTCCGCCATAGGAATTGAGATGCCACATTATTAGGTACATAACGTAGTGACAAATAATGATAAAATGTGATCTTGGTACCAAAGAGCGTAACTAGAACTAAAATAAATCTAAAATCATGAAGTATGATCTAGTTTGTATTTTTTGTTAACTGGGTTTACACTATGCCACTGCGGGGCAAAGGCTTCCCCCAATTCGTTAAGTAATTATTTTCCTGAGTCACTTCAAAAAAACCCTCATGATTTTAAAATCTATAAGTACTGTTTGTCCCGAATAGAGTCCAAAGCTACTGGACCGATTTTAACAATTTTTTCTCCAATAGAAAGCTAAATGTCCGGAAATTTTGGTGATAATTTATTTCACCACGCTTACGCTTTATTTTAACACGCTACGACCAATAGGAACGGAGCATTAATGCCAATGTAACGCAGACGAAGTTGCGCGGCTCAGCTAGTCATAACTCGAAACTCAAAACAACACATTACAAAATAATCTTAACAGATCCATAAACTAAGAAATTGCCAACCGTGTCAAAGTGACGAGTTGCCTCTGACTCACTGCCTCAACAGTAGCTACCTGAGACGAGAGAATGCGCCTGAGTCAGCTAAATGATTCATACCATCATTGGGAAACTATGACGTAAACAATTTGCGTGTTAAGTTGAGAACTTGAAAGTCTTGGGACTGGTTTAAGTAAATATAATTTGTGTTGGTTTAACTCTTGTGAACATAAGCGGATTGTTATATAATAATTCTTCAACTTGGAATCATTGTGAAGTATTGTTATAATCTTAACGAAATTAATTTTGATTTTATAGACTTTTTTATTTCTTATGCACTTATCACAGAGTAGTATTTTTGGCTAACTGGTAGTTCTCTACCAGCTAGCCTTGCATTGCTTTATTGTAACACTGCACATACATATTAAATAAAAATAAATAGGTACTTTTTATGGTAGGAAATCTCTGGAACCACCGATTCAATGGTAAAAAATCCCAACTACTCCTAATATTGTGCAACTTTAAACGAGTTGACTATCTAACTATATAGGTTTTATTAAAGCACCTTGTCTGCCTTAATTACCAAAAACCATTCAAATATGTAGATATTTAATTTAAATCCACTAATTACATATATTATTAATAATCCGATAAGTAGGTATCAACTTCTATTATTTAATTTTTCAGGTCATCATTTTAATTCAACCATAATATTTCGTTTTAACCCGAATGCCTCTCAAAAAAGGTAATATTTTTATGTACGAGTATTCAATCAATGTCACTCAACATCTCCAAAGTTAAGGAACCGATGGTATCAAGTCAAAACAACTCCGGAGATCAAAAAAACAAGATTCACATCAAAGCCGCGAAACATCTTTTTTCTTGACCAAGTTTTACTCTCAAAGAGGTTACGAGATCCCTTCGGTTCCCAAGGGATTCATGTCCAAAAAGTTTTGTAAATATACCCTAGACGTTGGTCATTTTCTATTGATATTGTAGCTTTTATCAAAGTCAAAGTTACGGGTAGCTAGCTATATCTTTTTTTATTGTATAGGTAGAGGATTTTTTTTCAATATAAAGGTAATTTTTTTAGTTCGATACTTATTTACTCAATAGCTAAGTTAATCGGCTGCTGACCACCGGTTTCTATAAAAAATATCGAACTGTCACAAATAAATCCTTTTGCGAACTTTTAAATTCAATCACAGCTAGATAACGCACGTTGAAATGACAAATTACTCGTATCAAATTTTTCATTTTCAATCAATCATTTTATTTGCATTAAACATGGTGTACAAAGTTGTTTTACAGACGTTATAGATCTTACACGTTTTGCTTATATCAACAACAACATTTAGCTCTTTTCCTAATTGAGAGTTTTATATTACTACTAAACTTTCAGTATTATCGGGTGCAGCAGAATATCAGTAATTTACAGGAAGCGTTTGCCTATCTGACACATATCACAACGCAGAAACTGGGTAACTCCTCGGTAAGTTATGTCACATCTATAGGTGGGGCGACCAGGGGCGTAGCTACCAGCCGTAACAAGATATGGGGCCCCGAACTACAAGGGCCCCGACGTATTGACGCAAAGCTATACATTTAGTCCCACCGTCTCCATCGTGGCCTGCCAAGGCAGTACTTAGCTAGTAGGGCGTATTTTCTTAAAAAAATACCCCTAAAAACGGGCACCCCAAAATTTTTCGATACAGGGCTACGCCACTGATACTCGTACATATTTACAAAGGACAGTAAATGTTAAAAGGGTGGCAAATGTACGAAATTTATTGCAGGTGGGTAATGACGATAAGACTTTTAAGGTTACTTCAGAATTTATGATGATGACTCCTATATTAACCTACCAAACATAACCTTACAAATTATGCTGAACAATGTCGTCAGTGGGGGTCGCAAATGTGCCTGGTTCGCAGATTGAAATGTCGCTAGCCATATATTTGAACTGGGACGTGGGACCCTCTACTACTAATTTAGGTTTGCCTATAGAGATGTTTGAACTATATAAAAAAAATATGTTCTTCGTAGATACATGATAGAGATCTCCGTAACGACTATATTGTACATACACACAAACTATAATAATACCAGCTTTTTATTAGTCCACTGAAACCAGTCACTGCTACTATGTGATTTGGTTTACAGGAAGAATACACCTACACACACACACACACATTCATAATGCGTACAGCTAAGGAGTGGAATTCCCTGTCGGACTCTGTGTTTCTTGATAACTACAACCTGGCAGTCTTTAAGTCAAGATTGAATAGGTTACTTCTAGGTAAGCGTGCTCCGTCTTCGACCACATCATCACTTACCATCAGGTGAGATAGTGGTCAAACGCGTGCCTATCAATAGTAAAAAAAAAACTCTTTTTGATAACGAAATCATGATGGCATTGCTGCGTCACCCTGTCAGGGTTGCGGAATTGGTTTTAGTTAGTAATCTGTAGTGCTATTCTGTAAGAACATTTTCGTGTCTCGACAGCCGAATCCGAGGTGAGTATCAAATTATAATAATAATAATAAAACATTTATTGCAGAATTTCTTCCATAATTTGTTAGTAAAACAAACGTAACAAACGTAAGACCTTTATGTTGTGTGCAATAAAGCTCACTTTGTGAGGTTTGTCACTCAGGTGAAGCTCGATATCGAAATGGTTTTTACAGAATAGCTGCTCCGCCCAGAGCGGGAGGAGTCATTTGATGATTTCACACCCTTTAATCATTACTCTGGCCCAAAGCTGGTTGAATTCTCACGACGTTTCCCTTCATCGAAGTCATACATGTCTATGATAAACTTCAAAAGAAATGAACTGTCTACCAACAAAACCACAATAAATGTCATCTGCTGTGTTTTGGCACCGAAACATCCTTGAACACAGTTCACTAGATGAATGAACAGCAGAAAACCAGGTCAAGACAGCAATACGTCCCAAAACGATGTCTCGATCATACATCACCCAGACGTTCGCGCACAATACTAGGAGATATTATAGAAGAATGGATAGATCGTTCCATATATAGATATGAAGAGAATACGGGTAGAACGTTGTGAGAGATAGAACGAATCAAAAGGAGTATTATGTATGAATCGTTGCAGGTTGCTTTTTGTAGTTCCTTTCTACCCCCCAGGAAATGGGAATGAAGCATGTGCCTATACTACATAAGTGTAAGAGACCGATCGTGCGACCAGTAGATCATTTCACAGGCTTAAATTGCAGGAGCGGACGAGTTCCTGATTGTTTTAGTTTACTTGATCATCTCTTTTTCTCTCTCTCTCTCTTTTGCAATCTCTTTATCATAGATAATGTAAAAAGAGGCAGACTCTCTACAGAATGTTATAAAATGTATTTTGTGGCTATTTAAGTGTTGTGGCAAATTTTTCAGTCCATTCTTCAATGTCCTTTTTCCCGTACAATACAGCGAGCTATAATCGACCTCAAATCGATACCTATATCATTGCGATTAACCTAAATCGAGAATCGAGAACTTAGATGGCTAAATCCATTACTCATATTACAAGTGATTCGATTTCTTCAGTTTATGCTCTGAGATGATAATGTAGTATTTATTTGATTGTCTATCTTTTGATTGATGGGACCTCATTTTGGTTTTAACTGCCTCCGTGGTCGAGTTGTTTGTGACCCGATGGTCTTGGGTTCGATTCCCACGGGAAGAGCATACTTTGTATGGTTACTCGTTTGGTTAGAACATTGCAGGCTTGAATCACCTGATTGTCTGATAAAAAGATGATTCCGTGCTTCGGAAGGCACGTATAAGCCGGTGGTCCCGGCCGCCAAATGACGATCGTCAAATAAACCATGTCAGAGGCCCTTGAGGCGGTTTAGAAACTGACATTAAGGTATGTGGGGTCGTTAGACCTTACTGCCCACACGATAAAAAGAAGAAGGTTTTGAATTTCATAGTATTGAGGACTGATAAATGTCTCTTGGCACGTCTGCTTTGAGGCAATGAAATATTTGTTTCTTTCTTTGTAAATAAGCAGATACATTTTTTCTTCTGTCACTGCTTAAATTAAATTATGGATATATTTTGTATTTTTATGATTTAATATTGATTACTGTACGTTGTTTGTTTTGAATTATTAACTAATTAATTTAATTTTAACAATTTTAATATTGGGACTTGGTGCCCTAATAAAGTTTGATTGATTGATTAATTAAATTGGACCTATCCATTGACCTACCGTCAGTTGCCGTCATTATTATTTGTAGCATGATATTTCCCATTTGTCTTCGAAACTAAGTGACAGTATTAAGGGAGAGTAAAAAATATCTGAACCATTAGTCCTCAAGGTTAACTGAACCTTTTTGACTGTTTGCTAACTAGCCATTAAGGTTGATATTTATAAAAAACTTAGTGATGAGTGTTAAAAATAATTATCATTTCAGCCACCGCGTTATTCAAAACCGTTCGGTCCCCGTCGACAGACCGTGCTACACTAAGTTATTTTTCTAGCTTCTTCTTTTTTTAGGGTTCCGTACCCAAATGGTATCCAATGGAACCCTATTACTAAGCCTCCGCTATCCGTCCGTTCGTCCGTCTGTCTGTCAGCGGGCTGTATCTCAAGAACCGTAATAGGTAGACAGTTGAAATTTTCACAGGTTGTGTATATCTATTGCCGCTATAACATCAAATAATAAAATTAAGCTTTATGGCACGGAACCCTTCGTGAACGAGTCCGACTCGCACTTGACCGGTTTTTTTAAGGATGTGAAATCATCAAAAGTCCTTTGATGATTTAGCTCTGGCATCATTCCCGCTCTGAGCGAAGCAGGAGGGAGTGTCAGACTTTTACTGACTGAACCCCACCCGTGTTACTCCTGATGCCCTTCGCGTTCCAGGTCCGCGGTGACCCTTTGAACAAACTCCGCAACTTCTAGGTCCTCCTACGGATCTCTATATGCGAATTTACGGATATATTTATTTATGGTTTTACCTACCAAATAAACGGTACATTACAAAGTACTGAAATTAATATTATAATTAGTAACTTTATTAATTAAACCCTAAAAGGTCTGCACTCTAATAGAGTTGTTTCAACCATTTAGTGGTTTTTGCTACCGAATGGGTTTTTCGCTTTGAGGATTTTTTAGTTAAAATAAATAATTAATGTAGTCACTTACAGGTAATCCTCTGCTAAGTAAAACAAGCTTCTAGTTGATTTTGTTTAAATTAGATAATTACTCGTACTTGTTTAATTAATTAAATGTTTAGTTAGTGGTGCGTAGTGAGTGAATATTTGAATAAAGATAAGGAAATAAATGTAGCCTGTGTGATGTAATTTTGAGTCTGTTTCAACAGAAAGGAGAAGACAGAATGTCTCAGGGATGTATTATTCTGTATGTATTTGAATTTTATTTCCAGCAAATTTCTTAAAAAACCGGCCAAGTGCGAGTCGGACTCGCACATGAAGGCTTCCGTACCACTAACCTTGATTTTTATTATTGGTTGTTATAGCGGCAATAGAAATACACAATCTATGAAAATTTCAGCTCTCTACCTATTACGGTTCTTGAGATACAGCCCACTGACAGACAGACGGACGGACGGACGGACAGCGGAGGCTTAGTAATAGGGTTCCATTGGTTACCCTTCGGGTATAGAACCCTAAAAAAGACCTATCCTCAAATATTGAATTTGGCAATATTAATTTTATGTGACCATTAAGGTCCAAAAGGTTCTAAAAATAATACTTTTGGGTTGCAAAATAATTTGAATTATGTCGTTTATGACATAGACTTTCTTGTTCTAAAATTGTATAATTATCTCGAATTCTGAATTAAGTCACTAAATACTTAGTTCAAAAACTATGACATTTATGGTATCCTAATAGCATTCAATCTTAAGGCGCAGTCGAATGCTAGTTTCGATGAATTTATGGCAACTGCATCTAAACTGCAATTTTGTAGCCAACGTGCAGTAAAAATGGAGTCCATCAGTTTAAAAAGATTATCCGTGCAGAATGGCACAAAAGAACAACTTCACCAAGACGAATGCGAAAAGAAAGTCCCACTGTTCCATCAGTCTTTGATACAATTTCTCTTTTCTAACTTATTGCTATACTTGACAGACTGATACCTTTCCTTTGCTCCATTTCCACGCTTCTTAACCCAACATATATCTTGCAAACAAACCATTAGACGACACAACAAAAATGCGTTATTCACAACCTTTATTTCAAGTGCATCAAGGTCAAAATTGCATTATCTCAGCTACTGTTATGCAATTTGTACATTCGCTCTTACAAAGTCTCGACACATTCTGGGAAATAGTTACATGCAATCGTATTACTTATTAGTCTTGCTGTAAGGGTGATATTTCTGTGGTATGTTTCAGTAGTTGTGGTTAATATGTGTGGTGATTGTCGAGGAATGGCATCAGCAACGTAAATGAAGGAATTCAGTGACGTGGAAACGTTATGTATAAGTTTAGTGGTGACGGGTGGTATTTACGATTCTTGTTGTCTCTACGTCAGTCATTCATATGATACGGTGGCTGATGATTAAAGGTTACCGCACAAAGCATAACAAATAGAGTTCAAGTTTTGAAATTGCAATCTGTCAACAATGTATGGAAATTATGGCTTTTTACAAACTGCGACTGCTAAACGAATGCGAACGTTGCTTAAGAGGAATTAGAGGTAATGCTGGCGACGAGACTTTGTTGAAAGGAAAACATTGGGACACAGTATATATATCCTTTTTATTAAAGTTCCGTACCCGGAGCGTAACCAACGGAACCCAATTACTAAGCCTCCGCTGTCCGTCCGTCCGTCCGTACGTCCGTCCGTCCATCCGTCCGTCCGTCTGTCTGTCAGCGGGCTATATCTCAAGAACCGTATTAGGTAGCGAGTTGAAATTTTCACAGATTGTGTAAGTATTTCTATTGCCGCTATTACAAAAAATAATAAAAATTAAGGTTTATGGTACGGAACCCTTCGTATGCGAGTCCAACTCGCACTCGGCCGGTTTTCAGTTTGTGGTTTGTGGTTTTCGGTTTTTAGTTTGTGTTAGTATGTGAGTTTGTGAATCGGTCCATTATTGGAGGAGAAAACAGTCGAGAGCCAAACCTCGAATTATGACTTTTTAAATACAAAGTCTCGCCGCCAGCATTTTCATACATTATTGAAAGATTGCAATTAAGATGCCAATGCAATACGAATGACATAGAGTCAAGAGCAAACCCATTACAAAAAAAATAATAAAAAAAATGTGAAAATTAGTAGAATTGGCACTCTGGTATCAACGGTTGTCGAAATTATTTCACATTATTTCGCTTCCACAAGCGATCAAAGAAGAATCCAAATAAATAATAACATATTACATCACTAACTCCAAGCCAACCATCCGTTACAAAGTTAAATCGCTCACTAGCGTAACAAATATCGATTTGCACTGATTCTTTCAAACAAAAAAGAAAACATGTTTACACCTATCTATCGACTTAAGAAGTCGGTTAAGCTGGGAAAGTCGCTAAATAACAATCTTCAAAGGAAAGGAAAACTTGTCTATGGCAGGTGCCAGATAAAAAGTGCAATAATGGTTGTTGACCCACATACATTGATTCATCATCTGCCTAGCCTTTTTTCCCACCACCACCGGTACATGGTGGACATCCCACCCACGCGCACAAAACGTTTTGGGAACACATTCATAATGCGTTCAGCTAAGGAGTGGAATTCCGTGCCGGAGTCTGTGTTTCCCGATAGCTACAACCTGGGAGTCTTTAAGTCAAGAGTGAATAGGTTACTTCTAGGCAAGCGTGCTCCATCTTCGACCACATCATCGCTTACCATCAGGTGAGATGGTGGTCAAGCGCGTGCCTATCAATAGTAAAAAAAAAAAAAAAAAACTATATTGGGGTCGGCTTCCAGTCAAGCCGGATTTAGCTACATACCTGTATTTTATGAGGAGCGGCTGCCTACCAGACCTCCACAACCCATTAACTGGGAAACACGGTACTTCATTGCAAGACTGGATTCAGATTTACTGGCTTCTGACTATCCGTAACGACTGCCAAAGATCTACAAATGACAGCCGGGACCAATGGCTTAACGTGCTTTCCGAGGCACGGAGGAAACTCGGTATGTTAAGATGGTCACCCATCCACAGACCAACCTTGGCTAGCGTTGCTTAACCTTGAAGATCGACCCGTGCGGCTGTTGTTATCTAGCCACGAGCTCCTCACCCACATACTACACCCCATTGACTTTATTAAATATCAAAAACAGAAATAAAGACAAAAAGTTGTCCTGAATCGACTTGTCTTAAGGTGGATGCTCCAGGGTAGCCCGCGAAATTCAAATATTTTTATGTTTTTTGCAATTTGCCGGTCAGTGTGAAGCTGTATGTGGACCAAATGCGATCTCCGACCGTAACGCGTATTTATCTAAAGAATTATAACCATTTTAATCATCAATATAGCCCTCTAAGTTCATGTAGTTCGAAAGAATGATTATTTCTGAAATATTTGAATTTCGCGGGCTACCCTGGAGCATTCACCTTAAGTCTTTACTACTTTACGTTCTCTAGTAATGAAAATTGTTCATAATTTGTTGTTCGGGTATCTACGAAGGGATATTAGGGAAATATCAATATACTTTATTGCAAGTTTATCTGACGTCTACCATAGGTACGAAATGACAGACAGATAGACATGGTCTTCCAAGTTTATTAGTCACGAGCCAAACACTTAATTTTAGTAATAGACACCTTGACGACATCATCTGCCTAGCCTTTTTCCAACTATATCGGGGTCGGCTTCCAGTCAAACCAGATTCAGCTGAATACCAGTATTTTACGAGGAGCGGCTGCCTACCAGACCTTCACAACCTATTAACTGAGTAACACGGTACTTCTTGGCAAAACTGTTGTCAGATTTTCTGACTTCTAACAATCCGTAATGACTGCCAAAGTCACAAATGACAGCCAAAACCAGCGGCTTAACGAGCTTTCCGAGGCACGGAGGAAACTCGGTATGTTGAGATGGTCACCCATCCACATAACCTCGGCAAGCGTTACTTAACATTGACGATCGATCTGAGTGGCTGTTATTATTTAGCCTTGACGACTTATATCTCCTTTCTTCCCTTACAACATGTGACTTGAGGTCAGCACAGCACATTTTCTTCTTCCATTCCGTCTTGCAACTCCATTTCCTTTCATATTATCATTTCTCACACAGCAAGACAAGCTACAGCTGCGGCTTCAAACGGTCTTGCATAATATTATTGATCACAATAGTTTGGGTACTACTTTTAGAAAAGGTCATTAAACTTAAATTTTCAGCACGTAGGTATCGTTAATATAGACACATGCACTTATCTACCTAAACCCTTACCTCTAGTCGTAAAAGCTAAAACAGCGGTATTACCTTTTACGATGACAGGTCGTGAGTGCATGACGCACTCTCGAAATTGAGCTTTACAAGGAAAAAACATACTGATTCATCCATTGACCACTGTAGACCATTCACGAGTACCCTACGGACATTAGTTGTTAATCGTAATCTATGAGCAATCGTTACTACACGTGATTCGAGTAATCATTGTGTCAACAAAGTTATGCTAACTGGTAGATATTTGGTTAAGATGTTATCTCGAACTTAGCGTATCTATCACTTGTTCACTACCCATATTAATTTGTGTGACGTATTTCATCACTCAACTCAAAAAAGGGCAGAACATTATGAGACACTAGAACTATTGAATAAACTAGCTTCTGCCCGCGACTTCGTAAACGCATATCCCGTTTTTTCCCGTTCCCGTAGGAATTTCGAGAAATTTCGGTTTCGGCTGTGCGTTGTCTGTCAGTCAGTCACTCAATCAGTTAGGGGGGCTACTCTAAGAATGATTGACAGCACGATTTAACAGTGTCAAGTCGTGTTTTCTTTAATTATTAGTGGTTAGGCCTACGGACTACGGACTTCGGGCTTAGAGAGTAGCCCCCCAGTAATGGAAGAATTTTATATATTAGGATGACAATAACTTATATTAAGCCTCAATAATTTGTTAAAATAGCGATAATATCATCATTCTTATCAAAGTTGTAGAACTGAACTGACACATTTCATCTTCGTAGGGTACCTAGTCGCTAGCTTGCAGAATTTGTTCGAAAGCGTCACCGCGGCCCTGAAACGCTAAGGGCATTTAGAACAACACAGATGGGATGGATGTCAGTAGAGTCTGACACTTCCTTCCTCTCCATCCAGATTGGAAGGAGACATTTGATGATTTACAGTCCTAAAAAACGGTGTAGTATCTTGTGCCGTGCTAATGTATGATAGGGTTACTTTTCTTCGTAAATAGATTCTTATAAAAAATATGGATTTTGTATGTGCAGATTTGGTAGTAACTTATAAGGAAGAAGAGGTATCGTTAATAAACGCATATGAAACCACTTTGACTCATGGCACTTTTATATCTGCAATCTCATCCATTACAGTTAAAGTCCTCAATTTATTTCTCTGGAACTCGTCAAGCGTCATTACATCGGGGTTTTTCTGGTGGTCTCCCCCGTCAATTCTGGGTTTCCGGAGTTGCAGTGGTTGGAAATAGTGTTGAGGGCTTGTAACAATAAAAAAATCAGCCAAGTGCGAGTCGGACTCTTACACGAAGGGTTCCGTACCATACACCGAAAAAAAGACGTTTGTTATATGGAAGCCCCCTTTAATTTTTTATTTAACATAATTTTTATTATTGGTTGTTATAGCGGCAAAGAAATAGACCGAAGGTAACACTCTGTGAAAAATTTAACGGTCTATATATTACGGTTCTTGAGATACAGTCCGCTGACAGACTGGGTTCCGTTGGTTACTCTTTGGCCTCACCTCGCCACAACGATCGGTCCTGCGCGTCTCGCATCCATCGGCTACCCGCGACCTTCACCAGGGCTCCAAGTCTGCTATTTTTATAAATTCGTCATTCCAACACGATCCCATTGTCAATTTGATAAAGTTCGTAATCTGCTAATTCATATTGGTCGATCACTGATCGGTCAATGGTCTCGAAATAGAATCATGGTAGAAAGACATTTTCGTATTGCAATTATTATGAAACCCGTTAGTGGAAACGATTTTCGAAAAACTACTACTAAATTTGAACATTTAGTAATGCCAGATTTCTTATCTATATATTTTCACATATTGTTTATTCATTTGTCATAATGTAAGAGATTACCATTTTATGCCATTTCTTTCTATGGAGTGTCAGTGGTTGACCATTGGAAAGTCATAATGACGATTTTATATTAGTAGATTACCAAACTTGTCAAATTCAACAATTATGAAATCAATGATAGACCATTCTGACACTATTGTAATAGCAGTCTAGGTCCTCGGTTCACCTTGTCCTTTGGAACTTTAAAAAACTTTATTTATTGGCCACTTATACGTCACAGAACAAATACTTTGCCACACTATCGAACCAATTACTTAACCGTCTCAGTTTTACAGATACGTAAGTAACAAACTAGTTAGTTAGTTAACCGGCTCGTGGTATGTATAATGAAGTACTTAACGGCATGTGTAACTAAGCAGCTCGGTGCGGGTCAGTTCATTGTTAATCATGCATTACCACTGATGCATGCTGGCTTTGTAATTGGCTGGAAAATGGTTGAAATGCATAGCTGTTATTCGTTTAAGGTATCATCATATCAGCCGAAAGACGTCCACTGCTGTACTTAGACCACCCCCAACCGTCGCCACAACGACCGTGACTGCGCGTCCCGCATCCATCAGCTACCCGCGACCTTCATCGGTCCATCTTGTGGGAGACCTTCCAACGTTACGTCTTTCGGTACGCGGACGCCACTCCAGAACTTTTCAGTCTGTTCTGCGAGCAATGTGCCCTGCCCACTGGCACTTTAGTTTGGCGATCATTCGGGCTATGACGGTAACCTTGGTTCTCTTGCGGATTCATCATTCCTGATTCGATCACGCAAGGAAACACCAAGTATTGCCCTCGCCATTACCCTTTGAGTGACTTTAAGCCTTCTTCTTCTTTTTTGTTTTGTTTTAGGTATATCTATAGGGTCGTAATATACGCGATAATATTTAGCAAAGGTTGTCGAGAACTGAACCTGAGTCATCGAATCTCCGATTAATATTATTGGTGCTAAAGTAATCGTAAATATGGCATCATGGCTAATATAGAAAACTTGGCAAACGGTAAGCTTTGGTATTTTTTTTAAGGATGGAAAATCTTCAAATAACTACTTCCACTAAAACGTGTCCGTTTTCCTCCAAATGCCCTATGCGTTCCACGGCTGCGGTGATTCTTTCAAACAAATTCCTCAAAGCTTTTGTCTACACTACAGTGTCGGTACATTTCAAATGGACAAGAACATGTACGTCCATCATGACACCAGTCTGGCTTTCCAAGCACAAATCAACAAAAAATAAAGGAAGGTTGCAGCCGAGGACTCGATCAATACAAAACAATTTATTTATGAACAGAACCAACATAATACATAAGACACAGAACCATCTGCTGGGGTTCTCTTAGATATCAACGTATAGCTACAAATTAGAACGTTCAGTCCCAAAGCTCTTATTCCTTTTCAACCGATAGGCAGAAGCCTGAATATTGCTGATAAGAATCATCTAAGACCTAATACCGTTTAGCAGTGTGACAACAATAGTAGAAAACCTTAAGGCACTTATCCACAGCTGCCCACGGCTAACCTGCTCTCGTATCTTAGCTTGCTTTATCATCATCTGCCTAGCCTTTTCCCAACTATATTGGGGTCGGCTTCCAGTCAAGCCGGATTTAGTTGAATACCAGTATTTTACAAGGAGCGGCTTCCTACCAGACCTCCACAACTCATTAACTGGGTAACACTTGCTACTTCATGGCAAGACTGGAGACAGATTTACTGGTTTCTGACTATTCGTAACGACTGCCAAAGATCTACAAATGACAGCCGGGACCAAGGCTTAACGTGATTTCCGAGGCACGGAGGAAACTCGGTATGTTAAGCTGGTCACCCATCTACAGACCAACCTTAGCAAGTGTTGCTTAACCTTGAAGATCGACCCGTGCGGCTGTTTTTATCTAGCCACGAGCTCCTCTTAGCTTACTTTATGTGAAAACTAATTGACCTGCCCAACTTCGTCTGCTCCGCTTCTACTTATTGGTCTCAGCGTGATGATATATAGCCTCTAGCCTTCCTCAATAAATGGGCTATCAAACACTGAAAGAATTTTTCAAATCGGACCTGCAATTCCTGAGATTAGTGCGTTCAAGCAAACAAACAAACAAACACACAAATTCTTCCTCTACTTGTATCTAGAACTACTAGGAGCGGTGTGATTCTCCATTTCGGTGATAAGGATTTTATCAAAAAGTTTCACGATATTGATTAATCCCAAAAGTAAGGACTTTAAGTATATAGTTAAGGCTGATGGAAGAAAAAAAGGTTGAGTATGTCTGAGTTAGCGTCTCGACTAATAGTGGACGGTCGTCTTTAGGACGACAGGCGAGCGTTTCTATCATGTAATACTATCAAAGTGTTTTGGCTAGGCTCGATCAGTAATAGATTGATTACCGCTTGTCAGGCCGCCGCCCACAAACAAACATTGTTTGGAGAGGCTCTCGACGCGTGGGAAGATGGGCAGATGACGACGGATCAATCTTCAATATAGTGTTTTCCTTTCTACTGGCTGAAAAACGTTCGATGAAAATAAAATATGATTACACGTCTCACAAAGAACGCTGTTTGATTGACCGAGTGACTTACATGTTCATTGATTAAAGAGTAAGAACAAACGACTTGGTAGGTACTGGAAGAAATCTTAGAAAATGGAAACAAAATAAAGAATAAAAATAATCTAAGAAAACACGAGTGTGCTTTTTTTAATCTTATTATAACACCTGAAAATCTATCCATCTTTCCTATAATTTGATATTTTGCATATCAAGAGACAGTCTTTCCTATCCCATCATTCATTCGATTTTCATTAATTCATTCATATCTAATTTTCAAAACACATTGCGATTTCGGGTTCAGGGATCTCTCGCCACTCATAGAAGATTTTATCATAATTTTTATCCCAAAATAAACAGGCTTATCAATCAACAAGGCGCCACACCTCGGTCGTGTCGCTAACATACTCGTAAAATTACACAATCAATCAATCAATGTTCTTTAATCACACGTCCATAAGTATGGAGAAAACTTTTTTCATGAACATCACATTATTTGGGGGAATTTCTTTTTGGATGTGAAGGAGCTCGTGGCTAAATAATAACAGCCGCACGGGTCGATCTTTAAGGTTCAAACCTGAGATCTCTCGTATCCAAGGGAAGTCGAGACCTATTTCTAGAGTTTTTAATTCAGAGTCGACAAGGTATGATGAGCTTAAGAGCGGATTTGTGCATTCAACAGGTGTGGTTTTACCTAGCTTTCATTTTCATAAACAGACAGAAGTCGGGATGTCACGAGTAGCTAGATCATATTTAGTAAAGTTCTTTGCTTAGAAAATGTTCTTAAAGTAAAGGATATCGGTCAGTAGGAATGTTTCTTTACAGATGGAAACTGATGTTCACTCGTCCGATATAAAACCCTACTTTGCCTCATACATACCAGCTTAGAGAGATTATATAGTTATTATATACATATCTACCATCACGTTACGTTACGATGTCCCAGGAAATATAAATAAACCCGTACACTCAAATATTTATCATGAAAATGTTTTAAATTTCAAAATTAATCCTATGTAGCTATCAAACGAAAATATTTGCAGGGATTTAACAGAACATTTTATATACGGCAAATAAACTAAACCAACAAAAATATTATAGTGGGTAGGTAAATTATGTATGCTAGTGATTTAGCAGTTTTGTGTGCGTTGTGCATTTATTCATTTAAAACTTTTAATTATATAAATCTTACGCCTAATGATTTAAATTAAAAGTTTTTGGCGTCCTTATAACAAAAAACGATCATCGCACGAGTATGCGATTGTCGCGTTCATTCGTACGATATAAACAATCGCGTAGTCGCGCCGATAGAGGGCGCTTTTCAGTTTTGTCGGTTTGAACGCTTTCTATTATATGAAGACGATGCCTTAAGTACTATAATTTTGTATTGTACAAGTAGCTTGCACCTGACTTCGACGATGTCTCTATCTGGCCGATGCGAAGATCCGAGCGATGGATAGCGTGTACGATCGAAAAAGCGTGTACAGAAGATGTCATCACTATTCCTTTAAAGTCCGGTTTAACGCACAATGGATGATACAATATTATGGATAAAATATCGATTTGATACTGGGTTTGTTTATTGTATTATGTAATGTCGTTTGTCATACTCAATCATACTGATATTATGTTTGTATTTAAAGGCATGTCTGTGACGGAAATCAAGAAAGACCGAGCGATTTTAGTAAGATTTCAGGGGACGTTTGGTATATTTTCAGTCTCCGTGATTATTGTGGATAGGGAAAACATTGCAGTTTCGACTTAGGTGTCAAATGCAACCTAGATAAAATGGGTCTGGGCCACTCAACGTATAAGGGCAGGTATGCACCACACGCTAAGTCGCACGTGTTGGACATTAAAATTCACAACGTTGTTCAAAAGCCGTGCCGAGGAGTGAAGGACTTATTTGAACATCCTGTTTTAGGTTTCCCAGTACTATGTGAGAAACGAACGAATAATTGTAGCCGCAAATAATTTTAGCTATAGATCTGAAAGTTGTTATCATATTTGCCAATATACTAAAATATGAAGGCTTTAAAATGAACATGGGTGGTTGACTTTTTGAAGAGAAACTAGTACCTGTTTTAAAGTAGTAATTATTGTTTATCAATCAATAAAAAAAAAAGTTTAATTCGGACAGAAAACATCCATAGTGCACACCAATCAACATTAAATAAATTACGATCATAATAAAATAAAATTAAAATCATACGTTTTATGTGTGATTTTAATTAAAACAAATTAAAACAAAATCGAAATGATAAAAGATATAACGTTTCCATCAAGTGAGTTTCGAATGTTTAACCAAAAATAATTCATTAACGCAACTTCTGGAGAAGAAAATGTAAATACGAATAACTTCCGCGAGAGAATTTCACATTTCCAAATTAGGTTCGGTTCTAAAGATACATGTAACGGTGGTATGTAAAACTGTTTCATACTCAGGGGAAGACACAGTACTTTAATAACTACGAGCTTCAATAAGTTTAAGTTGAGTGCCTTTCTAAATGCTGTGTTAAGCAATTCTCATTGCTATAGGTCTCCTGTGGTTTGAAGAGAGTTTAGAACACAGCTGAATATTATTTCTCTTGTTGTTACTTTGGTGTTTGTGGAGCTTGTGGCTAAATAATACTAGGCTTGCTGAGATCGATCTGTGAATGGACCTTAACTTTTTTTTAAGGATGGGAAATCATCAAACGACTCCACCCGCTCCGGGTGAAGCAGGAGGGAGTGTCAGACTCTTACTGACTAAAACCCAGCCATGTTCCTCCTAGTGCCCTTTGCGTTCCAGGACTACGGTGCCTCTTTCGAACGGATTCCGCACCCCGGCAGGCATTTGCCCTAGCGGGCCCGTCTCTCACGATGATAGCTCTTTGAGGCGCGCGTGGAACACAGCGCGCCGTTCGACCCGGGCGGACGGCGAGCCACCCGAGCTCGCCGTGGACCTTAACATACCAAGTTTTCTCAAACCCGAAAAGAACGTCCACCTGTTGGTCATGCCTGAGTGTGTATTGTGTCATTAGGAATAGCCAACCATGTCAGAGGCCCTTGAGGCGGTTTAGAAACTCTGACACCAGGGTGTGTGGGGTCGTTTGTCCTTATAGCCCGTACGATTGGAAGAAGAAGGAATAGTCAGAAGCCAGGAATCTTACATCAGTCTTGGCGAGAGGTATCGTGTGGTTGTCGAGGTCAGATCCATGTAAAATACTGGTAGATAGCTGCATTCGGTTAGACTGAAAATCGATTCCAATACACGGTGTCATTTTAATCGACTCACAACGGCAGCCCACTTCATCTATCCAATGATTACCACACATTACATTACAAAAAAACGTAGTTTGCAATATTCAGGAGCGAGCGCAGTTCGGCCCTTGTGTTCCAAGGATGGCGTGAAATGGAATGGTGAAATTGTTTTGACATGTAAACATTATTAACAGGGTGTTTCATAATTCTAATGCACTATTTATTTTTATTGAAAGTTTTATTATCTTAATGAATTAATTTACAAAATAAATATCGCACCTAGAGGTAGTTTGTGTCGGGTACCATTAAGTGGCCCGCCTTTGTAACACGACTAATATGGTATCGTGTACAGTTGGGAAAAGGCTAGACAGATTACGGGGGATTTAAAAGAAGACGTGGTTGGAAAATAGAAGCAGAGACAAGACATATTGGACTGACCCCAAACAAATTCATAAAAGCCAGATAATAATGATGACGAAGACTATAATATATTTTAAGACTATATCTTATAATATCTATTGAAAATTTAAATATATCTCGGGCTCCCCAATCATAATCTACTAACCTTGTCGGCTAATTTGTCAGTGGCCCAAATACTGGTCCCTTGAGTTCAAAGGGATATATCAAAACTATGATGGATTATCTTGCTTCTACAGTTTGTAATTAATATCAGTTAAGTTTATTAGTGTAGCTATGTAAGCAGAGTATCTATATTATAGATTAAAATGACTGGCAGTGTTCGTCAAACTTAACTAGCTTCTGTTCGTGACTTCTTTTGTGTTAATCCTGGTTATTAACGATATGGGAACCAAAGGACACGGTACAAAATTAACCCAGCTCTAGCGTTAATGATTTAAATTTCAGATTGTAGTACTCTATCGGGTGGCTAATATTGAAATTTGTTAGCCGTTCTTCACAAAAACTCATGTTGGTTCAAAATATTCATAAAAGATAAGTTACCTATGATAAAGTACATACTTTTTTAACTCTATAATAAAACTACCGTCTCCTTTCATCCAAATTTGATGGTTAGTTTTTCCGTGAAAGAGAAACGAACATGCATTTATTTATTCACACGAACGTTCTAGAATATATTCTGTAATATTAGTTAGGGAGTAGGATTATTATGTTAACAAATAGTTCTATGCTAATTTTCAGATATCCTTACTGACATTATTTAAATGAAGCTGCGGGAAGAATTCTTATTTCACAAAAAAAAAAACTATGAAATAACCTCAACGTTCTAAATTCAAATTTTTGACTGTGAATGCGAATGTTTCTTGAAAATCAGAAAAAATGGCCTTCTGAGCTGTGTTCCCCATTTCACCATTTCATCAGATTTCGATGGCATATTTTTTAAGTGAAACAAAACACTTTGAAACAGCTGGTGCATCAGTGCGATGCAATGTAAATGTCACGGTTCTTGAACAGATAAGTAATGTAAGAACGAGTTTTAGTTTTGTTATCACGGGGCAACCGTTCCGCTGCTGGTGAAACTAGAGGGAATTTTATTCACTTGTGATATATTAGTACCTACTTCAAGTTGCAAAAGTTACTCAGAAAGCTGACAGCTCTAAAGACTGTGAAAATGTTCTTGACTAGCTTTTTTAGCGGTCTCGTTCCCGTGGCCTATTATCTAAAAAAAAAATCTAGGATACATACTAAACTATGAACTCTAGCGTTGGCGTAGCTCTCATATCAGTGACAAAATGTTTCTGAATTTCCAAAGATTGTCTTTTACATACATCTATACTAATATATAAAGCTGAAGAGTTTGTTTGTTTGCTTGAACGCGCTTATCTCAGGAACTACTGGTCCGATTTGAAAAATTCTTTCAGTTTTAGATAGCCCATTTATCGAAAAATCATACGTCAAGGCCAATAGGAACGGAACAGTTATGAAAATTGTGACGCAGACGAAGTTGCTTGACAGTAGTAATAAATAAATCTCTATTCTATTTCGATATTGCATTCTGTTTTCACCAATATATAGGCAGCCTATTTAGTACACAGTTGCTAACGCATCTTTCCTTTCTCTTGTAACTTATTTATTTAATACTTCATGCTCACAAATGTACAGAGGCGGACTTAATAATAATAATAATAATAATAATAATAATAATAAAAATCTGTGGCTCGGCTGTCAAGCCAACTGACGTAAGGAATTTTTCATCCCGTATTTTTATCGATTTCAATTTAAAAAAACCATAGAAACAATGCATTTTATACCGAACACATCAAGAAAAAAAAATAGAACCACACGAAATTAAAAACAACTCACTAAATGGAAAAAAAAATGACAATATGGAAATAAAATGTTGACACGACGCCGAGCACGACTAAAAGCCGCACCAACACCATCTTCGGGTTCGTCGCCGAGCTCCGCCTCGCAGCCGCCGGGACCTGCGCCAGCCGTGAGTCCAGAGATTCCGGTAGCTGCAGTTGCGTCGAGCTCGAGCGACGAATACTTCTCGCCGCCGACGACACCACCACCTGCGCGTCGGCGCGGACGAGGCCGACCACCGGCCAGCTTAGGACCTCGAGGCCCACCGGTCTCTGATAGGGTCCCCGCTATCGGTGGAAGTGTGCAGCGTATAAAATGGACTCAAGCCATAAATGAGAACGTAATACGCTCATACTTTGGGGCTGCAGAGGGGGGAACTAACCTGACTGCGTACCGTGGTCGGATGCTCTCTCTGTTTCAGGTACTTGAACCAGCTGTCAGCGTATCGGCCCAACGACTGTCGGATCAGGTGCGCGTCATCCAGCGTAACCGTATGTTGGATGATAGTGTGCTTGATCGCCTCCGAACTGAAATGTGTAGCCATGTCATTGCTCCTCCGTCGCAGACTGTGGCACCAGCATCGTCAACCCAATTGCCCAGCCACGCTGACGAGGAGAGTAATGACAGGGTTACAAACGTAAGTACCCAGTGCAATAACGAATTGAGGAGTGCTTTGGAGTGTGCTATTCGGGAATACCGCTACATGCCGCCTGAACTTAGACCACGCTTACCTCGTTTGCCCATGCATAACAAGAACAGGGCGCTGGTGGCTGCTCTGGATTCGCAGTTGTCAAGCCATTTTGATAACTGTAATAACCTCACCGATACTTTACGAGGCCAGGAGGGGCGTGCCCCAGCCCGCACTAGGAGACAGGGAGGTCGAACGGATGGCTCCAGCTCTGGAGGCCCCGCACCCCGCGGAACAGACCCCTCTGCAGTTCGGCAGCCTGATGGACGAGGAACAATATAACAACCACAGTAACTTCGCTGTGCGCATATTTACGGACGGCAGTAAGATTGAGGGCAAGGTTGGAGCGGCGCTATCCTTGTGGAATGGCGCCATCGAAACACGGGCCCTCAAACTTACTTTGCCGTCGTACTGTACCGTCTATCAGGCTGAGCTCTTGGCCCTGCAAAGGGCGGCTAGGGAAGCCCTTAAACATAGGGAAGGCACGTTCGGCATCTTCAGCGACTCCATGGCGGCTCTCCAGACGGTCACAAACATCAGTGCTCCCCATCCCTTAGCGGTGGATATAAGGGACACCATCCGACGCTGTAAGCTCCAGAACAAGAGTGTCTCCTTGTTTTGGATAAAAGCCCACGCAGGATTGGAGGGCAACGAGCGAGCCGACCAACTCGCGAAGGAGGCCGCCCTGGGGTCGAAGAAGAGGCCGGATTACGATCTGTGCCCCGTTTCATTCGTCAAACGGCAGATCCGTATGGGTTCGCTTGACGAGTGGAACGAAAGATATAAGTCAGGGGCAACAGCCTCTGGAACAAAACTTTTCTTCCCTGATGCGGTTGCGGCATACAGAGTGGTTCGAAAACTTGAGCTCACAAGCGTGATCACCCAAATCCTCACGGGGCACGGTGGATTCTCTGCATACCTGAAACGTTTCAAGTGTAAAGAGAATGCATCGTGCGCCTGTGAACCAGGTGTAGAGGAAACGGTTGCACATCTTCTACTGGACTGTCCCATAACCGCGAAGGCGCGGTACAAAGCAGAACACCAGCTGGACGAGAAACTTGTGCTTGGGAACCTACCAAGTTTAATGATTGGCCGAAAAAGAGAAATCTTTCTAGAATATTGTTTAGAAATAGGGAACTTAGTAATAAATAGGAATAAGAATATTTAATTAGGATACTTAGATATATAGTAAGTATATAGCATAAGTACCTAAATAAAACAGAAAAAAAAAAAAAAAAAAAAAAAAAAAGGAGAAATATAATAAAAGGCAGAAAAAATGAAGAAAAAAAAAAAAACAAAAAAAAGAAGAGAAAAAAAAAAAAAAGGCATACGTCCCAGATATAAATAGAAGCATTCATGTAACCCATGTATACCGCCATAGATGGCTTAGTCATAGTTTATAATATAACCAGTTTGACGACTAAAGTCTAAAATCGCAGACACTGTCTCTGACGAAGTCAGGGGACAAAAAGCGTGGCAGGAGGTGGTTTTAGCCGGTAAGAGTCCGGCACTGCCCCAACCGTCTCATATCGTGAGGCGGTTGGGGCGTCCATGAGGATTTCCCCTCCTACCCTAACAAAAAAAAAAAAAAAAAAAATAACCTCACCGATGCACATTCGATTATGTACTGCGCGGCTGTAGCGGCATGTCGTGTAGCTCATGTCAAAATAAAAATAACCAATGACAGAGCTACACGACCAAAACCAGCCGTACCAGCTTGGCTGTGCAGGATCGAGCGTCGTATTGGTGAGGCCAGAGCGCTAATCCTAGAGTGATGCGCTTTGTGAGACGGGCGTTTTCGGGGACTGATGTCAATCCCCGAGATTATATATCTCGTGTCACAGAGCGCATCGACTTCCTGAAGCAGAAGGTGTATGCATGGGCAAGCCGTATTCGTAGGTACAGGCGGCGAGTGGAACGATAGGGGAGACAAGCCCACAACGGGTAGCCCGCCTAAAATGGGTAAGCGTTTTAAATTTCGCGCCTTTCGCATAAGTTTCAATGTGTGCATGTAGAAGGATAGCACGGGCGTCGTCCAATCACAGACAGTCTCCTCGTACGAACGGGACACGCGGTTGCAAGGTAATTTGTTTTCAAATATTTTTGCTACTTTTGATAAAATTATCAAAGAATTTTCATTTCTGATTAGTCGATTGTGGTTTGTTGGACGTAATTACTAGTTATGTGATATTATTTTGTTGTATTTGAAGCTTAATATCCGTGAAGTGATTTGTAACCGGCAGCTTTGGTTTTGAGGTTATGAATGTGCGAAATGAAAGTATGCGTTTGGGCAAATCGGGTATGGGTAAAACGGGTACCTACCTGATTTGCCCTTACCCGATTTGCCCTGACAGATTTTCGGTACGTAACTTTTGCATGACATTGTTTTTCATTTTGTAGATGGTCAATAAGTATAAAAGAAAAACTACAAATGCATCATGGGACGAGAAAACAATGGAACTGGCAATGGAAGAATCCAAAAAAACATCTGTCAATGCAGCTGCCAAGAAATATGGTATTAATCGGTCAACACTGCAGAGAAACATAAAAAAGGGATCTGCAAAGAAGATTTTCTTTGCAGATCCCTTTTTTAAGTGTCTCTCGATGCCTGGTATGCAGCGAAATTTATGAAGACCCACCAACATAAGACTGGATAAAATGTGGAGATTGTGAAATGTGGGCTCATGAAGCTTGCACTTCATATTCAGGCAGAGGTTCCTACTACTGTGACATGTGTCAAGAATAATTTCTGACTAATTTGAACTAAGGCTGATTTGAAGACTGTGATAATTATAAACCTAAACTGGTATTTTAAGTTCTAACTAGATGTTCAAGGTGATTAATCACATTAGTTTTGCTACTACCCGTTTTGCCCAAAAGCCTTACCCGCTTTAGGCACCCCCTCCGGGCAAAACGGGTTTTTTTAAGGTTTTAGTTTTTATATTTTTTTTTTGTAATGAAGATATTTTATTGAGTTTGAGACTGATTTGTTGAAGTTCTTTAAGTAGGGAACTATGATAATTAAAATAAAAGTTTGTGGTATGTTAAAAACCTGTTTTTTTTTCCATCTAACCTTAGCTTACCCGTTTTGGGCTGGTCTCCCCTACACCCAGAATCGCACATTCCGAAGTAACGAAAGGTGGGTATATAGGGATTGGGAGCGACCGGACCAAGGTGTGACTGACACGCGCTTGCCGGATGATGATGCTATGTGTTCATTCTGGCGCAGCATCTGGTCGGTTCCTGTCAGTCATACTGAGGGTGACTGGACTCGGGAGGTCGAGCGTGTGTGCGATCCGATACCAGAAATGGGGGCAATTTCCATCAGCCCCCAAGATGTAGCTTGTGCAGTCCGTCCGTTGCCTAACTGGAAATCTCCAGGGCCGGACGGGCTGCACAATTTCTGGATTAAATGGTTTACGAGATCGCACGCTTGCTTGGCGTCTCAATTCCAGTCTGCCTTAGAGTCTGGGTCGCTACCCCAGTTCCTAACTACAGGAATAACCCACCTGCTCCATAAATCAGGTAGTACTGCGGAACCTAAAAATTATAGACCGATCACGTGTTTGCCGACGGTCTATAAAGTTCTTACATCCATTTTGAGGGCAAAGATTAATAGTCATATTAACAACAACAACATCATGTCTGCCTCTCAGAATGGATGTAGGAATGGGTCCCGCGGTACTAAGGAGCTACTCCTTATTGATATGGCCATTAGCCAACAGGTTCGGCGTTCCCGAAAGGATCTGTCGACATGCTGGATAGACTATAAGAAGGCCTATGACTCGGTGCCTCATACATGGCTCATGAGGGTGCTAGAATTGTATAAAGTTGATGCAACGCTACGCACCTTCCTGATGTCGTGTATGGGGCAATGGAGGACAGTCCTTCGCTATCCAGGATGTCGAAATATCCAGAGGAATATCGAATCGGTAAGGATCGAGCGGGGTATATTTCAGGGCGATAGTTTGAGTCCACTTTGGTTTTGTCTAGCCTTGAATCCTCTTAGCACACTGCTAGAGAATTCAGGGCTAGGCTATCGGTTGAAGAGAGGTGGTCAGGTTATATCTCACCTCCTTTACATGGATGATCTGAAACTCTTTGCCCCCACTAATCTGCAACTGATGGAGCTACTGAAAGTAACTGAAACATTCAGTAACGCCATCAGGATGGAATTTGGTGTGGACAAATGTGCGGTCATGCATGTAAAGCGTGGAGAGATTATGGAATCCGTGGGAACTCAACTCTCGGATTCCATAAACCTGAGATCCCTCTCTCCAACTGAAACTTACAAGTATTTGGGTATGTCGGAAGCGTTAGGTATCAATGTTACTGACATGAAGCAATCGTTGAAGGAGCGCTTCTTTGGCCGCCTGAAGAAGGTATTTAATAGTCTTCTATCGGGCGGAAACAAGGTGCGCGCCTTCAACGGTTGGGTCATGCCAGTATTGATGTACTCTTTCGGCGTACTCAAATGGACTCAAACGGAACTTGACGCCCTGGATAGGCGGGTCCGTACACTGCTTACTGCGTATCGAATGCATCACCCACGGTCGTCGGTAATGAGACTGTATATCCCGCGAAAGTGTGGAGGTCGAGGCTTTTTAAATGCTAAGACTCTCCACAATCGCGAGATATGCAGTCTTAGGGAATATTTCCTAGCTGTCGACGTGGGTATGCATCGAAATGTAGTGGCGGTGGACAAGGGACTCACCCCGCTCTCCTTGGCAAATGAGAACTGGCGCAAACCTGCAGTGCTTGACACTAACGATCGCAGGGCGGTATGGCAGAGTAAGGAGCTTCACGGACGCTTTTTCCGGGCCCTACATGGGCCTGACGTAGACCAACTAGCGTCCGTAGCCTGGCTGCGTTTCGGTGATCTTTTTGGAGAAACCGAAGGTTTTGTTTGTGCAATTATGGACGAAGTTATCATGACGAATAACTACCGGAGATTTATTGTGAAAGACGGCACAGTCGACATATGTCGGGCATGTCACCGTCCGGGAGAATCAATTCGCCACATTGTCTCTGGTTGTTCTCGTCTAGCTAACGGAGAATACTTGCATAGGCACAACCTTGTAGCCAGGATTATCCATCAGCAACTTGCTCTGAAATACTCTCTTGTGGAGTCGGAGGTGCCATACTATAGGTATGCGCCCGACCCAGTTCTCGATAATGGCAATATCACATTGTACTGGGATCGGTCCATCATCACTGACAGGACTATTGTTGCCAATAAGCCTGATATAGTGGTGGTGGACCGAATTGTGAGGCGTGCAATGATTGTAGACATAACCGTCCCGCATGACGAGAACCTCGTGAAAGCCGAGAAAGACAAACAAATCAAGTATATTGACTTGGCTCGCGAGGTGGTCGACATGTGGGAAGTGGACTCCGCAATCATTGTACCGATAGTCGTATCGGCCAATGGCTTAATAGCCACGAGCCTCGACCAACACCTTAGGAGGCTCTCGTTGGGCAGCTGGATCAAGGGCTTGATTCAGAAAGCGGTACTTCTGGACACGGCTCGCATTGTCAGGAGGTTCCTATCTCTGGAGCCCTGACCACCGGTAGCTTGGACCCTGTTCCCGATATCGGTGGGCTACTATTTTTATATTTTTAAATGTTTTTATTTTTCTAATGTATATTTTGTATAAAAATGTTTAAAAATATCTAAATAAGTAAAAAAAATAAATAAAGGAATAATAATAATAATAACCACCCTGACCACCGGTAGCTTGGACCCTGTTCCTGATACCGGTGGGCCACTATTTTTATATTTATAAATGTTTTTGTATTTTTTTTAGAAATATTTAAAAATGTAAATAATATGTAATTAAATGAAATAATAATAATAAATTTGTTTATTAGGCATTTTCTTACTGCCTTGGTGTAAAAAAATACTTTTTAGTTAATAATAAGCGTAACGGAGTAATAGGTTCAATGGTTCGTTGCATTAATATGTGGTTGTTGTACATGTGTTGGTAGCATTTAGTGCGGTCAGCAGACTGGAAATATCATTCGAAAGTATTGACGTATTCATGACGTTCATTTATAAATGTTATTTGTTATTGTAGGTACTAGGACAGCAGTGTGTCTGAAATTGTTGAATAGGACAATGATTAGAATTGAAATGTATCTTCCTGTTACTATCGTAATAAACACAAACGCTGTGGTCGGAAAATTCACTCACTTTGTTTTTTCCTTTTCATTCAAATATGTTTTATTGTGGTTATCGGTTCAAGTTTTCCTGGTAAAAATATGGTAGACACTTACAGAAAGTCCATTAATTCAAACTGTTATCGTAATATCTCAGATCTACGTCACTTTTCAAAAACAAAAAATAAAAATCAAACTGCACGTATAAAATTGTATTTGACTTACAATAGGGAAGATGAAAATACAGAATTTATGAGAATGTTGTCAGTAAAATGATAAAAAAGTATAAAATAAAGGCCATTACAAAGTTTTTATTTTGGTTAATATCGATTTTTAACAAAAATTATGAATTAAAGTAACGTGAAACGGAACGAAAAGGCAACCTTATGTCTTTGAGTTGGGACAGTTCTTGACCAGCGATAGACACGAGTGACGTCATCGTCCGTTTTCGCGCGAACCTTTAAACTGTCGGTTTATAAACGCAATTTTGGCAATAAATTAGAGCGTTTTAATTTTTTATTTATTTGGTGGTCTATTCTAGATGGAGTTCTTTAAAATTAACGCAAAAACAGAAATATTGCATGTTCCCTATTGAACGGGTTGGTGACCTGCGTACCCTGTTCCATTTTATGCCCCTTTCTTTTTTAATAACCCAATCAGTGGTCACAAATTATTTCAATAGATACAACCCTAAAATGGTATACCAAATGAGATTACACAATTTGATTCCTTGTTAAGCATCAGTTGGACTGTGGACTGTAATGGATGGCTCACCGACAATTAATCCTAATTGGTATCATTTGAGGGGCAGAGGACCAATGCGGGTATTTTGTACTGGCTTTTACAGTTCGAGCTATAATCATGTGTGGTATTGTTTTAACGTTTATTGGTGAAACGGTAAAAATCACTACTTTAATTATTGACCCTTAATTTTTAAGGCATTGGAGGAGCTCGTGGCTAGATAATAACAGCCGCACGGGACGATCTTCAAGGTTAAGCAATGCTTGCCAAGGTTGGTCTGTGGATGGGTGACCATCTTAACATACCGAGATTCCTTCGTGCCTCGGAAAGCACGTTAAGCCGTTGGTCCCGGCTGTCATTTGTAGATCTTTGGCAGTCGTTACGGATGGTCAGAAGCCAGTAAATCTGACCCCAGTCTTGCCATGAAGTGCCGTGTTATCCAGTTAATGGGTTGTGGAGGTCTGGTAGGCAGTCGTTCCACGTAAAATACTGGTATTCAGCTAAATCCGGCTTGACTGGAAGCCGACCCCAGTATAGTTGGGAAAAAGCTAGGCAGATGATGAATTTTTAAGCCATTGTATAATGTCGTTATTTTGACACATAGTTTCACACTGACAGTGCGCATTATAGATATAGGTTTTTAAATTGTTAGTAATGGTAATAAAGGGCATTTTTATAACATACTAGCTTATGCCAACGCTCACGTTAAATTCGAATATTATCCCGAAGGGCCAACGCTCGGGATAAAAGTAGGATACTATGGTTTAATTGTTTTTGAAGGTTCATGCAAATCCGTTCAGTTCAGCCATTAAAACGTGAAGCGGTAACAAGAAATAGACAGACAGAGAGGCAAAATTACTTTTGCATTTATAATTATTTTAAAAGTATGGATTTTAATAATGAAATGCGATTCTTTCAAATCAATTCATAAATGGCGGAGTTATGAGGTAATAAATAAAATACAACCAAATTAAGAACCTTTTCCTTTTTTAGGGTTCTGTACCCAAAGGGTACCATCGGAACCAACGGAACTCTATTACTAAGCTTCCGCTGTCCGTCTGTCCGTCCGTCCGTCCGTCCGTCCGTCTATCTGTCAGCGGGCTGTATCTCAAGAACCGTAATAGGTACAGTTGAAATTTTCACAGATTGTGTACTTCTGTTGCCGCTATAACAACAAATAAAAAAAATTAAGATTTATGGTACGGAACCCTTTCGTGTGAGAGTCCGACTCGCACTTGGCCGGTTTTTGAAGTCAGTTAAAAATATGTTGAGGAAAAGCGCTGACTACGACGAGTCAGGCTTGGGATATGACATGGATATCAACCAAAAGTAGTACGTATAGTAATCTCATAATGAAAGAACCTTGTAGTTTTTCCGAACGTTGTTTATGTGGATCAAAGGATTAAATAAACACAGGTTTAAAAAAAAAATTGTCTGCTGATACAAATTTAATCGTTTCTGCATAAAACACAGTCAGTCTAGTTTATTGCTGTGACAGGTCTGTTAAAACACGAAACACGTGTCTGTCGTCTATCTATTTTAACTGTATTTTCGTCACTGCCTACAAAATTCATTCATAGCAATTGCGTGGGGTATTTTTGGCTGGGAGGGACATAAACTAGTCTATTAACTAAACATCTGAAATAGTTTTCCTTGAAAACCGCCCAAGTTTACCCAGTTTATTTAATTATTGCCCTTTCTTAAGTGGGTGATAGACGTACGAGCAAGTACGCGTACGTTTTTCGCACGTGTGTCACCCTAAGTACACATACTTAAAAAAAAAACGCGTAGAGAAAAAGGTGAATGCATAAGACATAAAAACTGCCTAAGTATGTACCTTTGTTTTCATGAACGTTTAATAAATAAATACTGGGTGCGTTTTAATACTTGTTTAGGTAAGTTAAACATGGTTTAAGTGGTTTAGTCCCATCTATTCCTCTTCCCATCTCTCCCCTGTGTTTTACCCACAAAAAGTTTCCGTCTCTATAGCATAGTAATAGGGGAAGAGATGGGACTAAACCGCTTAAGTATGCTGTATCTATATGATGAACTAGTTGACCCGCGCAACTTCGTCTGCGTCACAATTTTCGTTACTGCTCCGCTCCTATTGGTTTTAGCGTGATGGTATAAAGTCTATAGCCTTCCTCGATAAATTGGCTATCTAACACTGAAACATTTTTTTTTAAATCGGTCCAGTAGTTCTTGAGATAAGCGCGTTCAAGTAAACAAACTCTTCAGCTTTATATATTAGTATAGATAGAAAAATAGAACGTACTCTAAGTTACACTGAGAGTTAACTGTGTCGAAATGATAAGGTTCAGGACATAGTATCGATTTGCAGATCTAAGATTAGCAAGTTTTGCATTCCAGACAGTCATTCAAGTGTCCGGGGCTTTCATGACATATCTTCATGAAAAAAATTCTTAACGTACTGCTTACACACCTAATTAGAATTCTAAATACATAGAAATTATCGAGTACCTATGTATGTCTTAAAAATATAGAAATCAAAAGGGATTCTTACTCAAACTCTTAAAGGAAGTGGTCTTCAGATTTATAAAACCTGTCAAAACAGCAATGTAGACAACCCAATTTTCCGCAACCTCGATATCATACTTTATCCAACTTTACACGGCTGTAAATAAACAAATTTTTAGTAGTTTTGGAGGTCAAACTAGAATATTTAAATAAAAAGTTTTTTGTTAACTGTATTGTTTGACATATTAAATGAAAGACCTTACTGTGAGAGATTTAATTATATTTTCTTCATAATTTTAAAATAAACAGTTTTGAAGTTATTCAAGAAATTAGACCAAAAATGACCATTCCCCCTTTATCTCCAAAACTACAAAGCCTAAAATTTTGAAAAAAATTTAGTTAACAGTTCTATACCTACCTAAAGATTACAGGAAAACCTATAAGAAGTCTGTAGTGTTAAAATAACATGTTGAAAATAAAATTGGTTCGGAACCCTTTACAAGCGAGTCCGACTCGCACTTGGCCAGCTTTTTGTTTGTTATAGCTACAAAAGAAATACACTTTCTGTGAAAATTACAACTATCTACCTACTAAAGTTCTTGACTCGAGAGAGGAGCTTGTGGCTAAATAATAACAGCCGCACGGGTCGATCTTGAAGGTTAAGCAACGCTTGCCAAGGTTGGTCTGTGGATGGGTGACTGTCTTAACATAACGAGGTTCCACCGTGCCTCGGAAAGCACGTTAAGCCGTTCGTCCTGGCTGTCATTTGTAGATCTTTGGCAGTCGTTACGGATAGTCAGAAGCCAGTAAATCTGACTCCAGTCTTGCCAAGATGTACCGTGTTACCCAGTTAATGGGTTGTGGAGCGTGTGTGAGTGTTTTACGTGGAGCGGCTGCCTACCAGACACACACGTAAAACACTGATATTCAGTTGAATCCGGTTTGACTGGAAGCCGACCCCAATGTAGTTGGGAAAAGGCTAGGCAGATGATGACCTATTAAAGTTCTTGAGATACAGCTCGGTGACAGACAGACAGATGGACGGACGGACAGCGGGAGCGTAGTAACAGGGTCCCGTTGGTTAAACTTCGGGTACGGAACCATAAAACGATAATTGTAATTCGTCGGGTTATCAAAACGACGAATGAATGACTAATCAATAAGGAAATCCATTCCCATTGCAAAGGGTGAAAGCTCTGTTGAATTCTAATGAGAAGTGATGTCATGGTGCTGGTCTAATATATACCGCAATGTTGCACATTATGAGGATTACATGGTTTTCTCGGTATTTAAATGTGGAGCGAATTCGATCATGTTTAGTTTACGTAACTTATTTGGAACTTCATTTTGTTTCTTGCCGTATGGTGTCAGCCGGTGCCGTATGGTGCCGTAAAAGATTAATACCATCTCATCACTTCCCGTGGGTGTCGTAAGAGGCGACTAAGGGACTCACCAGAGAATAGGCAGCAGCGTTCTCAGTAAAAATCAACACATGGACTACGATCGCCAACCCGCCTGTCAAGCGTGGCGATTATGGCAAACTCCTATCTTGGGGGAGGCCTATGTCCAGCAGTGGTCGTCTTTCGGCTGATATGGTGATGATGATGAACTTATTTGGTTGGATCATATTGTTTTGGCACGTAAATTCTGCAGTACCTTGTACTTTTACGGGCTGTGGAACTGTTGAATACGCTGTACTTCATCACTTCACTCATTTCTAAATTTTCGCGTCACTTTTACAATTCACAATCGTATTTTGATAAGAATAAGGTAAAATTAAAGTAAGAAGGTTTAGAGTAAGGTAGGTAAATTTTGTATAGCAAAAGCGAAGTGTTTTTTTCTTTTTTCACGTAAACAAAAAAAAAAGAGGATACTGCGAGTTAAAGACACGCGTGACGTCATGTGGCTTGGTGCATTTGGTACAATTTTACCAAGCCACATGATGTCACGCGTGCCTATTCTGTAAGCATCTCACCGCGTAGACTTAGGTGAAGTGAACATGAAATGAGGTGTCAATCCATACAAACAAGGTGGAGTGACAGTTCACTTCATTCTCACTGCACCTGAGTTTATACGTTGAGACTGACAGAATAGATCGGCAGAATCGCACTGCAGTATTTGCACCCCGACCCGACTGAAACATACCTAACAGGTGATGTATGGCCGCCTATAAGCCTTCAGGAAACATAATTACCTATGCGCTAAATTATGTTGTGTTAAATAATATTCAAATACATAACGTATGAATTAATTAGGGAGGATATTTATTTACTGACTAGCTTTTGCCCACGATTTCGTACGTGCATATCCCGTTTTTCTCGTTCTCATAAGAATTTCGAGAAATCCTCTCTTAGTGCTCCCCTACACTCCCCAAGGAACCTTTATTCCAAATTTCAACTTCCTACGATCAGTAGTTTCGGATGTGCGTTGTCTGTCTGTCAATCACTCAATAACGGAAGATTTTTATATAAATTGATTGATCAATGACTGGTGATTAAAACTTCGTGCAAAACCAAAGACACATTCGCGGACTTAATGCCATAGACATTCTCTACCAGAACCAGTCAACCAGGGGTGATGGTAAGATAATATGGCAGGTGCTCCATTTCAGTGAATATGATACGCCAAAATATTCATCAGTCAACATATTATGGTCATATGAGAGAAACGATGTTTTTTGCTATACTAAAATAACTTAAGATTTACAATAGAATGGCCTTTAAATTACATGGAACTATCTTGAAATTCTGCATTTTTCGCATTAATATCCAATATTTACCCATTCACGGCTAACACTGCAGAAATATTTACAAACCTTCCCCACCATAATAAAATTATCCATCATTTCTTATCGCGTAAACAATAAGGTTCAAATTAACGTGTCATAATCCATCAATATCGCAGTTAAAATTTTGTCGGGTGGAAGTACCGATAACGTAAACATAGGCATCGTCTGATATGAAAACAGTCCGACGTTTATTTCACCTTAAGATACACAAGTATAACTTTTTAAAGTCCTTGTTTGATCACATCGTGTGTGGTATTCCATAATGTGAAAGTAACACTGTATGTCTGTATGTTGTCTGTACCTCTTTTGCTACAAAGATATACCCTGGAGACGGTTTTAGGTTATGTACTTTTTATGGGAAATTTAAACATTGATCGCTTGTGAAGCCCCAGGCAAAAGCGAAAGTAACTCTGTCTGTTTGTCCGTCAGTCTATCGGTTTGTGATCTCTCCTTGTCTTAAGAGGCCGATTACAATTTGACTGTGTTTTTTTGCGTAAAATGGGCAACTTTGGCTTTTTTATTCTCAGAAACTGAAATATTTAGACAACTTTGGCTTATTGGGTAGTTGAGAAAAGTTATTAATATTAACATAGGGGCCAAATTTCCGAAGTAAGTTACACTTTTTATTCTAAGAGAGTGTTCCTTTGGAATACTTTTCATATTTACGCAGACGAAGCCACAGGCAGAAGCTAGTATATTATAAGTTACTTGACACACAATTATGCACAAAGACGCCATTTTCCATAAGTGTGAGTCAGAGGTAAAGTATTGTTTTTTAATAAAGATGTTCGTTAATTTGCATAACTTTACAAGTGGGTAGGAATCATAGTGGCTACTTTGTGCGGTTTATTGCGGTACGTTCTTGACATATTATACGTTACCTAGTTAGTGTTTTTTATTCAAACTGTATATTCCCACAACTGGGAAAAGGACCCCCACCCACAGCCTTCGATTATTCCCAGTGTGTTCCCTTCTCGAACCAATAAGTCATGAATTCATGATAATAAATGATATTAATTTTGTAAGTAGGTTGAAACTAACACTTTTTTATGTCAATATTTTTGGTCATTTTAAAGTAGAAGAGGCCGGTGTTCCTGATAAGATACACTGAAAGAAACTCAGAAGTCAAAGTCTACTGATCAAAGCATATGAGATGAGAACCTAGGTTAATGTTTGAGGAGGTCTTTTCAGAAACTATGTTGTCACGCCAGCGGTTCCTAGGCCATCCTCGATCATTGCCAGTGAGAGTTAATCTATCAGTACCAGTTACTAGTGCTGTGGATTGCAGAGGTTCAGGAAATAGTCATCATATCAGACGAAAGACGTCCATGCTGGACATAGGCCTCCCTCAAGCATCGCCACAACGACCACTCCTGCACGTCTCTCATCCATCGGCTACCCGCGACCTTCGCCAGGTCATTGGTCTACCTTGCTAGAGGCCCTCCAACGTTGCGTCTTCCGGAATGCGGTCGCCACTCCAGTACTTTTCGGCCCCATCGACCACCTGTTCTGCGAGTAATGTGCCCTGCCCACTGTCACTTTAGTTTGGTGATCCTTCGGGCTATATCGGTAGCTTTGGTTCTCCTGCGGATATCATAATTCCTGATTCGATCACGCAAGGAAACTCCAAGCATTGCCCTTTGAGTGACATTAAGCCTTCTGATGAGGCCCAGTGACGTAGGCAATAGTAAAATGTTTAAATAAGAACCATATTTATGCATGTAGATTGTTGATAGTAAGCAGATCCCCTATTTCTGGAATCCACATACCAAAGTAAGTCCTCATTGAAGTGAACAGAGATGTATTATCCATTATAACACTGTATTAGTCATTCTACTCGTTGTGTGCTTGCCACGGATCGGTGGCAATATTCATGACTAACTAACGTTTGACTGAACGTGACAGATAAATGTTAATCGATTCTCACAGCAATCATGTTTCGTATTCTGCATTATTTAACTTAGGTATTTGTTCATTAGAAATTGTTCATCATTTTCATCTGCCGCGTTTTTTCCCAACTATGTTGCGGTCGGCTTCCAGCGAAACCGGATTCAGCTGAATACCAGTGTTTTACGTGAAGCGGCTGCCTATCTGACCCGTACAACCCAGTAACTAGGTAATACGGCACTTCTTATCAAGATTGGTATCAGATTTTCAGGCTTGTTAGAAATTATTATTATGTAACAATTAAAGAGTCGAAACTAGCTGAAGTGTGGGCTTACGATAGATGTAAGATCAACTTTTTACATAGGTTTCTATGCTCAGGAATGGGGCAGCGTAGATTATAAAAACGAAAAAATAAAATTTAGACCTTTATTAGATATTTCTTTAAGAAAGTTTATATCTTTGTCTTTAGTTTACGTTGTTCTTAGAAATAATATGGGCTCCTTCGAGCTCCAATTTATTCCAAGTTCACTAGAAATTACTAATGAGAAATTGATCCTCATTCTTAAGAAGCCAAAAACTTGGATTCTAAGAAACTCTTAAGAAATATGAAAAATAAGCAACATAACATGTTTTTCTTCGAATCCAAAATGAGGAAGAACGTTTTCTTTATAAACACAACCATTTTACCATAATACAGCATCCAGGTAAACCGTGAAAAGTAACGACTTTTAAAAAAGTGCCGGTTTATCCGCAAAGCGCGGATCAAAGGTATCCAATTTTGAACCGCGGAACCTTGCTGTAAAACTCGCCGAAACTTTAGTCATTACGTTTCGGAGCAAAGTCACAACGTCAAGTGACTCAAACATAAACCGGTTTAGACTTATCGGAATATAATTAAGTATATTATGAATAAACATCTCTATGAATCAACATTTTGCCTCCAACGACTAATATTAAATATTCTGTCGAGATTCAATTCAACATCATAATTTATTTATAGATGGTAGTGTTAAGTGCAAGGCGGCTTGAGTCAACAATATTATTTATGTATGATTATTAGGATTCTGAACTCAGAAAGAAAACATTAAGTAAGAAATATAATTTTGCATTTAGCTGTTATATAGATACATATCTGATTTCGAAAAAAATACCGGCCAAGTGCGAGTCGGACTCGCTCGCCGAGGATTCCGTACAAAGTAGGTAGGTACATATTACTTTAAATAAAGACTTATTTATGATTTACTTACAAATGTATAGTTTTTAGATTATTCCCTATGCTTGTAGTATAAGATAGTATTACTTGCCTTTCATAGTTCTAGTCCTATACATTTTGATTTTTCGATTCCCTTGAGTGTCAAAAAATACGTATTTTTCTGCTTAAACGGCCGTATATTTTTGTTACGTTAACTCAGAAGTTTGATTTTTCCACAGCTTCAAGGAGCTGTGAACCTCAGTAAATAGTTTTAATTTCAACTCGATACTTCCACGCGTCTCCGAGATAGTTTTTGACAGACAGACGAACGGACAGACGGATAACAAAGTGATACTATAAGAGTTCCATTTTTTCCTTTTGGGATACGGAACCCTAGAAACAGCTTTAAATAAAAAGTTGTGTAGGTTTCATATTTGCTACTTGCTAAGTCGGTATTTTGCTATCGAAAGATAGCAATATCAAATGAATAAACCTTATCAATAGCTGCTTAGTTAAACTTCAAAATGTGACATTATTATTTTTATTTTTATTAATTAAGTAACAGATAATTCTTAACGAGGCCACAACATGGACCTTAAAAAACGAAGTGTGAGTGCCAACAATAAACAATGGCCAAGATAACCCCAGGAGTCAAATACAACATTTATCACAATACGCATTATTCCACAGTTGAGTAAATAAGATGTCATTTGTCGTAATTAGTCACACAATTTATCTCATTATAAGGTCTTAACCTTGAGTGAGCTATGTGATTTGTTGCATTGAGGGCTAGACTAATTGAATATTATTTATGCACGTGATAACTCCACCTTAAATAGATTTTCATCGCGGCAGGTTTCTATATTTAGTTAAATACGGGTGGGCTGCCCGTTTCTCTTGTTGCCGTCGAATAGACAAATTAGACGACCGTTTAATTTACTGTCACACTAACAGGACTGTCTTTTAAAATTAATGGGTAATTTTGAAGTTGGTAAATTTCCGACCAGCACGCGGGTGAAACTACTGGCTAAAGTATATAGAGTGCCATATTCGAAGGTAAACCAAAGGATTTCTATTCCCTGAGTCCCTCCGTCTGTCTGTCTGTCGGCGAGCGATACGCATCGCATGAGCCGTAATCGGTAGAGTTAAAATTATCACAGAGTGTGGAATTCTATTGCCACTATAACAACAAATTACATAATCAAAATAAAACAATGGGAACATACAGGAAACGTGATTTTTTCGGTAAATTCTCGGAAACCCCGTGATACCTACGTATCTATCCTAATCGAATAAAACAGACTGATGAGTTGCATAATGTCAGCTTACCAAATAATCCAAATACCTACCTATCATTAAGCTTGTAATCCATTCTGGAGTAGGCAGAGTAATTAAGTGCCCGTTATCATGAACGCTTGAAGTAACAGCTGATCGGTATCACGCCATTAATTATGGCGAAGAAATTAATGATGTGGGCTCTGTTTAAATTATTGGAGAATAACAAGCGGAAAGTGAAAATTGGAGTTTTGGAAAAGCTGTTTTATTTTTATGTTCGAAATTAAAAAAAAATTTTGGACATACCAAAAATTAGATACAACATATTTTTGCTACCTGTATTTTTTTTCGGGAGAAGTCTTAACATCAAAATGTCGGAACGATAATATTTATTAGACCTGCATTGTTTTTTGTAGAAGATAATCTCTCAAAGTAGTGGACTCGATTATGCTTCCATTGATAGAAACATACCGCTCAGTGCCATAGGTTAGTACCTTACTTTTTGTTCCGGAATAATGCACAAGAAGATAGTGAATAAATATACTAAAAGTAGTCACGTAAGTAATAAAAGAATAGGTCTGAACAAAACTCACATTATTTAAAAATAATAGTGCGTAAATCAATTTTATCGATGCCCAAAAGATACTGTATTGGGGCAAAACGAAACTGCTTCCGGAAAAATAAATAATAAACAGATGCACATTATTTATTATTTATATTCGTATTTTTTACGAAAATATACCTAAGGAAAATATAACGCCCGGAAAAAATAAATTGTGACTCGGGTATGAATCAAGGGAACTAAGGAACTTGTGTCACCGCCGCCGGCGAGGAAGCGAGTGGCTATCGACTATTTGCTCGCTGAGGAAAGGGACAAAAGATATAGATCTCGTGTGAGTAAAAGAGACACATACATTTATAGTCGATAGCTGACAGTTCACACTGCCGGCGAGCGGCTCTTACCTCTAGTTGATCGTAGCGACAATAGCTATCAAAGATTGTACTCGCTCAGCGACACTCGCTGGGCGATGCTCGCTTGGCGGTCAGAACTCACCAAACAGCGGTCATTTCTACCTATAGTGCGGGCCGGAGCGAGTATTGCGAGTAAAAGTCCGTCGCACAAAAACACTCGCTGAAAGCCGAGCGTCAAAACTATCGAAACTTTTCACTCGCTACTCGCTGCTCGCCGGCGCGGCGGTGAGACAAGTGTCTAAGGATGCGTGACGAATGTTTGTATTTGAAATAGTTAGTCCCATTATCCGAAATATAGCGAATAGAGCGTCGAGGCAAGCGTGGACCACATCATCACTTTTCATCAGGTGAGGTTGTGGTCAAACGCGACCCTATCATACTTAAAGGAAAAAAATCAATGTTTAGTGTTTTTAATACAAAACAAGCTATTATTATTAGTAAATTTAGTTGTTTGTTTGTGTGGAAGTATCTACCAATCAGATATTGAGAAATTATTTCTCATCTTCCACTGATAGAAATGATGCCTAAAATATAAGATTTCTGTAAATTGCCCACAAGAGCGAATCGTAGGGATAAAACTAACATTTATAAGACTTAATAGGCTTAGTTTCGTTCTAATAACCTTATTCCTAAGATATTTTCTGTATATAACGTAAAAGGAAACGTCAACCGATATCTTGTAAAAAATCCTTTTGCCCTCAATCAGTTTCGGCGTGGGAATATTTGCAGCTGTCATATTGAGCACTTGCTTTCATGAACACAACGGGGTCAACGAACTTGTTCTATGCTCTTTTATAGATAAAAATGTCATCTTTCAAATGATTTCACAACTTGGGACGGTTGAACTGTTCAGTTGAAGAGATTTGAATGAAATTGGCAAATAAACGAATAATAATATGAATACTCAGCTAACTCAGCCATACTCAGTCACTCCATTGCAAACTGGTATATTTATATGAGTCAAGGACATTCAACGCAATAATTCGGGGATATAGTGTCCCTAAAGGTAGACACATACGCAGACAGGCGTCAAAATACAAAAAAAAAACATTTTATTTTAGTTAATGTAATTAGTAGATTTTATGGAATATAATATACTAGCAAAACCGCAGGCAACAGCTACTTCAAAATAATTTGCCGCAATACTACAGAGGATAATTAAAGTAAAGTGTACGAACACAATAGTGCAGATGTGCAGATATTAAACACAAAAAATGAACAAGCCCAATTTTCGTAGAACAGGAGTTTCTGCATTGTTGCTAAGCTATAATCCTGCAGTTTGTGCACTAGTGGGGATTATTTAACACTCTCATTAGAACTAAGTGGGGTCCGTTTGATCACTTTGCATGCGCCACGTGCAATATTCAGATGTTATGGCCTTTCACATTGTACAGCGATACGCAGCGGTGAATTTTTAATTTTATTATTGAAACGTGTGTTGCAATGTTATATTGTAAATGAATTTATGGCTTGTGCAAGGTATTATGAAATTGCTGCAAGTCAAAAAATACCACTATATGAAATTATTCAGTTAGTTTACTACAATTTAGTTCAAAATGATACAGTTAGATCTCTTTTATTCTCTTCTTCCATGCATCTCTCTTTCTCGTTTTCTATCCCATTTTACTGATGGTTGGTGCGAGCAGGCCCTTTAGATTTGATAATCTACCAGGCCTGGCTTGCACAAACCACAGTTATCGTAATGACCAAGGGGGCCAATAAAGGGTTAACCAAGGGGGTTTGAAATATAATGTATGTATGTTATTTTACCTCGCGTTAGAAACAAACCCGGAGTTAAGAGATAACTATAGCCTCTGTAAGTGGGCCTTGGACGGCGAACAATCTAGTATGTAAACACCTTAACAATTATTGTCGCAATTGTGAAGTGAAATTAGCTAATGGCACAGCTAATGGCTTCGATGGTATTGAACGCTTGCTAGACTACTATTAATGCTGTTCGAAGTATTGTTGGACGTGTGTCACCATCCTATTAACATAATTGACTTTATAGTTTTAAGTGGTTCTCCGAAAAACTTGACGTTTTTTGAACATTTTATTTAATGAAAAATAATACAGAGATGTCACTTAATTCTAAACTCGCGAAACTTTTACGTTTGATGGCGAGAAGCGCTCTTTTACATAACAGTAAACCACCTCATGTACATACTTACTACTTAAATATTACATTGTTCAAATTTCAACTTATTTTTTTTAGTTCTGTTTGCAATCCTGTATAATGATTTTTAATTTTGACTTTAGTGATCCTTTACTAATTTTTACGTTAAGCACTAACCCCTTATTAAATAAATACGTCAAGTTTTAGTAAACAAAACAATACATCCCGAGGGTAAGCACCCTCGAGATGTATAGTTTTGTAAAATTTCTACGAAAATTGTGTAAATTTTGAATTTCTCGCTGATGAGTAAGTTTCTTAAGTAAATGATTCGTGAAGTCGTATAACATAGGCACTTGATTTTAAAGATGTGGTGGACTCTGAATTCTAATATACTTATAAAATTCTTTCGTTACTGAGTGACTGGGTGACTAACAGAAAGCGCATAGAAACGAAACTACTTGTCGAATAAAGCTGAAATTTGGCATGTAGGTTCCTTGGGGAGTGTCGGGGAGTACTAACGGAGAATTTTCGAAATTCCTACGGGAACGAGAAAAACGGAATGTGCGCGTACGAAGTCGCGGGCAAAAGGTAGTTATTCATATACCTATTTCTTGATTTATTACAAGTCTGCTTGAAATAGTTTAAGGTAACTGCGGTGCCTGTTAAGGCTTGTATTCATGCCAATGACCTTGTGCATTTGGGCGGAGCTAACTACCCCTCTATGCGCCACTCCACTACACGCATTTTTAATTTGTTACAATAAAAATAATAGGTACATGTTTTTTAAATTAACAAAACAATTTGCATTTGTATTTCAAAGCAGTAAATATTTTATTTATACTCTTTTGATAAAAATGAAGGAGTAAAGTGGTTTCATCTCAACGATTTGGAGTAGATTTTGTTTTTTTTTTTGTGATACTGATACATAAATTCTGGCTAAACCAAATTACGTATCATATGATTACTAACTATTTTTTCAGATGTAATTTCTCTGTTAGTACCGACAAAAAGCAGCTTCATCTGAATGCTGTTTTTAAACTTTTTTCGAAAGAGCAGCCTTAAATTCTTTACAATCCATAGCAAATTCCGTAAAACGTAAACTCCAAACACTAGGTCAATTTTGTAAACAAATACTACATAATAGATAACATGTTACGTTTTGTGATTAGTCTATACAATAATGCTTTTAGAGGACGTCTACCAATTACTATTCCAGACATTTTAGCCCACAAACAATACTCAAACGTGGATTAATAAAACGTGGATTGACATACATGCCAAGTAAATAAATACCCGACAATTTATACAGTTGTTTAACTTGTTCAAATATCTGTAACCAGAACAATGTCCTCTGAAATAATATTATTATGAAACTACTGTATTGTGACGTCATAATTGTAGAACATTATTGTTTTGAAACCATTTGTCTTGGTTTGTAACTGACGATCAGTTTCGTCATAGTGATTATGCTAAGATTTTGGTGACTGTAGAAATCGAGTAAGCGCCGAAGCATCAGCATGGATGGACTGTCGGGAGTATGATAAATAAGACTTAGCTAAAAATGTGGTGAATACTCTGAAGATCACTGGTGATAAGGTGTTGAACAAGAAACCATGCAAGAAGCGAAGATGCAAATTAATTGGATCAAGGGATAGATGGTGATGAAATTTAGATTTGACTGAGTATAGATTACTAGCTGCAAACCATTTAAACAACACAAACAGGCTCTCTTTCACATTTATAACATTACTTAGGATTTCTTATAGTGGATATAATTCGTCCTTCGAGCCGGATAGTCTGTAGTAATACTCGTAGCATTCTTAGAAGGTGCGTAAAGATTCCAAAAGGAATAAGCAGTTTGCAGTTTAACTAAAACATTTGGTCAAGTTCAGTCATAAACACATAGTTAACGCTGCTATAATGTTGATCGTGATCACAACTGTTAAGGTCTGTGTCACCATTTATTTTCGAGTTAGCCAACTCTAGACAAATAGTCTGAAAGATATATTGGCATGAGAGTTGGCTCGGATTCACGACAGCAATTTCTAAACATTTAATCACAGGGATTTTATTGCGTTCAAAATTAAATTATGTGTCTAATTGGATACATATTTTTTATGAGTTCCGCACACCCACTGTGGACATTAAAGAGCTATTTTGAAGGGATGAATAATTTATGGTCGAATGTAAGATTCGTTTCAAGGAAACCTTTGAACGCGGGACGTCCTACGTCTCCCTTCCTAAGAAGTTATTAATGTTTTTACTCATAACCCTCTGAATTTATACTTTGCTTATGACTAAATATTACTCTCACGATTTCCTGTTATTTAGTTTTTGGTACCTATTATGTAAATACGTCAGTCACTATTCATTGCGTCGATGTATTTGTTTTACGCACGGCTTTTCTTTTATTTGTCTGGACTACGCCTAATCGGTTTTGTGGTGAGACTCGCGTGCTTAAAATAAACAATTATTACGGGGTTTAAATTAATGAATAATGTTGGAAGTATAAATACTCGCAACAATCATGTTTGTTAATAGAAACTTGAAGTACGCAAGCAAACTTGTGAGTGTGTCGAATCTGACGATATCAGACGACAGACCCAACAAAATAATACCGAAGTGGTACAAGGTTGAACAAAATTGTCATTTGTGTCCAAATAATAAGTAGGTATTATATCCAAAGCTGTTTGTAATTTTGGAATAAAGTTAGTTGTCTAATTGATAAAACATCCTTGAATAAAAAAACATGATAAATAGGCATAAAATGTGTTTACGATTCATGGATGAAGAATGCGGCTGTACCTTACTAAACTTAACTCAACACATCCAAGTGTTTAATTAGTATTTAAATATCACTTATAGATACAAATTATTAAATCAGAGAAGATAGTGAGACAGGTACTGCAATAGATGACCTAAAAATTAACACACACACGAAAACACCAAAGTAAAAAATTCTGAACATCCATACAACAATTTTGATAAAGATGAAGTTGATGCATTAAACAATACGACTCAAGACACTAATATTCAAATTGTTTTAAATACCAGTGAGAATGAAGATAGGAAGTAAATACATTACACACGTTATCCAAATTAGGAATGAATGTCTGTCATAACATGGACACGTTTACCCATCATTTACTGACGACGGACATCCGATTGAACTTGTTTGTTTTATCTGTCAAAGGATATCCTAACGTTTGGATAATTTTAGAAATGTTCACATTATTGTATTGAACTTGTAGATCTTTAAACAAGTTCTTGGGTATCTGTAGGATTTTAAATTGTTTTTCTTTCATTTAAATATAATCCTTTGGCATGCTAATTAGTATTTAGTTTATTTGATTGATTGATACTCCTTTGTGTAAAGATCATAATATTTTGTTGACAAACTTTGTCTAAGTTAACTTGCATTTTTTTTCCGTCCAATGTAAAATGGTTTACAGTGCATGTGCACTTATCGACAAAATGAACCAGTGTTGTTGTGTAGAATGTTAGGAATGCTTGATAATGCAACAATATTGTCACGTGCTACAAATGGAATTGTTGTTTTCTTCTTCAATCAATCAGCTTTTTATTGACATGAAAGTAAGTGAAATACTTCAGTTTAATTTACAAATACGCTGCCGAGAATGGCAATTCAAATTTATCCATATGCATATACCATTATGTAGTTAAACTTTTTATTTTATGTAAAAAGTACGCAACTCTTTCATTAAAATGTGGGTAGTACTCACCAATTAACTGCAAACAGAAATAAACGCGAAATCCAATGTCAATTTGAGTTGGTCGAATCAATTCCAGGCCAGAATCGCTTGATTTCTTTGAACACGCATATCACAGTATAATAAAATACTGTCACAAAAATAATCCTTGTAACGTATTTGAATGTTTCTGTCATCACAAAACTTGGTTATCAAAATAACTTTCACTGTAACTACCACAAATAATTTTTGTTCGTTAAATATGTTCGCGCCAAATTATTTTATTTATCAGCACAGACGTGCGTCGTTGTCGGCACAATATGTCACACTGACATAACGACGGTAGCGCACAATGCGCTCGCGCACGCATTGTCAATAAAGTTGTACACATTTATTTCGACACAGTCAATCTAAACTCAACTCTCTTACTCCGACTTAGAGGTCAAAATAAAATTAACAAAGCAGGTAAGGTACGCGAGTGAACGGGACAAAATGAGTCATTCTTCGATCCACAGCTGGCTGCGTCATTCATAAACGTTTTTCATTATAATTTCGCTGTTATGACGTCATATTAAGGCCTACATTCGATTGATATCTGCAATATTTTATTGTTTTCTCACAATGGTTGATGTTCAATTTTTTTTGTAGCGCTGAATACGTATCCTGATGTTGTGAGTCAAATATTGTTAAGTCTAGTGTTGGAACCTGTAATTGCAAAATGCATCATGAATCTGTCTGCCCATCTGTACCGGAATATTCAAGGACATTCAATTACATGGTATGTTAACTGATAATGTAAAAAACCGGTAGGTAGGTATATAGACAATTGAATAGTCATTAATAAATTACAAACCGTTCTACGTAATGAGAGAGTCACCTTGCTTCCGTGTTTTAAGAATGTTACGAGTGTTGCAACTGGTTTCAACTATCGTTATTGTTCGTAAAATTAGAAACAGTTAAAGTTAATTAATTATATGGACTTTTTACGCAAAAAAAGCTTTGAATAAAAGTTATTTTTAATTTTATATGCAATTATTAAAGTATTGCCTGCCAAGCGAGACCATCCAGCAGTAATATGATGACGATGATGATGCAATTTTTAATTTTCCAAACTTGAACTTGATTGAAAAGTGAGTTGTACGAAGTATCTATTCCTGCGTTCGATTTCTGTTGAAATTTAATTGCGTTTTTCTATCTGGAATTTCTTATGAAGCAGCTTGGAGCCTGAATTTAAGCTCGTTTGATGGCAATAAGTTGGCAACCTTTATATGATGGAACACCACAGAATCCTGCCTGTAGTATTACTTAATATTGTATTAAATAAAACACCGTTTGGGATTAAGCTATTGCTTACTAACGGCATCTACCTTAGAAGCGAGCTACTACGTGACTGACGTATCAAAACAATGTATATTTTCATCATTCATAAACATTAGATCTACTAAAGCAATAATATCTTATTTGGAAGGGATCCCAATTAAGCCATTATTGCCATTGTTACGTCTTAATTGGCGATTATCAGTAAAAATTACGTTGTCTACAATAATTAGGTAAGCAGTAAGATTACACGGCAGCTTACCGTTTTGAAACGATTACGAAGTAATTATTACGTGTTATACGAACTCCCGGCGGTCATTAAGTATCACTCAACGGCCTTCTAAATTACCCTTAAGGTGTAATTACATTTGTAATTAAAATGAAATGTCGTTTAGGGTCGCACGTTAAAAATTAATTTATGCTTCGCGGGTAAATCAGGATTTAATGTGAAGGACCTTTTGTTGGGTGAAGATATGAATACCTGTGCTTGGCTGTGGCCACAATATATAAATGTACGCTATAGCTCGGATTACCTAACGTTGCATGAAGAGGTGTTATGTTTTAATGTTTACGATAACGTAGGACAGTGGTGTTGAAACTGATTTAGATCAATTACCGGGTAAGGAAAGTGCTAATTTGGTTTGGAATTTGAAGTGGCAGTCAATTTGTGTTTTTTGGGGTACTGAATTTGAACTTAAACAGGATACGATACGACTCAAACAACACAATACAACCCTCTAAGAATGCAGGCGTGATTTTATGTTTGTTATAGTTATAATATAATATTAATATGTAAAGCTGAAGAGTTTCTTTGTTTGTTTACTTGAACGCGCTAAGCTCAGGATTAGGTTCGATTTGATAGGTTCGATTTGAAAAATTCTTTTAGTGTTAGATAGCCCATTTATCGAGGAAGGCTATTAGCTATATATCATTACGCTAAGACCAATAAGAGCGGAACAGTAATGAAAATTGTGACGCAGGTTAAGTTGCGCGGGTCAACTAGTAATATAATATGTTCATTGTACAGCAAGTGGCACTATCACTAATGATAACTTTCGAAATTATGCGAAATAAAAACTAAAAGCTGCGTTTTATTCACCACGAAATTGGTCCAAAAAGATAGTCAGTGCTTTGACATTTTTTGTCAGTGTTTTTGCATTAAAATGAAAGTAGTTAAGATTATAAACGAAAGTGTTTCTGACAGCCGAATACTGAACTGATCATAAACCGCAAAGCTAAATTAGCCTGGCCAGTAAAGTAACAAAAAATACAGTAACACGGTACATAATAATATTGAGTAATTTTTCAAATATTGCGACGCTGACGGCGATAAAAGCGACATTTATTATTATTATTTATTTTTATTTTATTTATATATTTCTTCTTACAACTATCTTCCTACATAAGGGAGTTTTGAAGTTTTTAATAACATCTGTTAGTTTTTAATAATACCAATTACGTAATACCTGTAACCTGCTACTAGTATGTAACAACTGAATCCTAATTAACATAACAATGAGACTAATAAATTTTCGAAATTTTGTCATCATCATATCAGCCAAAAGACGTCCACTGCTGGACATAGGCCTTCCCCAAGCGTCGCCACAACGACCGGTCCTGCGCGTCTCGCATCCATCGGCTACTACCTATCAATTATATTTAATTCAATTAACGATATGTTTAGTTATATCATGAACTGAAAAATAAATATTTTAAACACTCAAATTAGGAAATAACAAACCGGCGCGGCGTGAATCGTACATTTTCCCGCACGACTTAAAATTAACATCGGTGCGCAAAACTTTACAATTCACATCGTTAAACCTTAATATAGCTGCGAAATATTCCTTAGAGCTATTCGGTATAAGTAATTGATTAAATGTTCGGATTCAAAGTGTACATTCATGAATGTTTCACTATTTAGTTACGGTTGGCAACTCTTCTGTAAGTTGCAGCAGAAGTTACTAGGCACAATTAATGGTTGAACTCACGCAAATTGAATTATTACAAATTGTCAGACTGAATACAATTTCTGTTTTCAAATTACGATTTTATATGAAAGGCATTTTGGCTATGGAAATTGCTTGCTAGGTGTAAACGGCAAGGTATTATTTTGTCTTAGATTTCTGTTAAATCGTCGTTGGTGTATTTTTGTTTTAAAAAGGCGAGACGTTTCGCAAATGCAGCCACGATTGAGTAATTGCAATCAGCAATCTGATACTAAGAAAAATAAAAGTGGTAGTTGTAGTTGCTTAAAAGCAATTACTCCTTCCAGTGTTCAAAGGGTTAGAGACTAAGTTTTATATAGAAAATGAAAAATCAGTCTCTTTTCGTCTGACCTTTATTTCAAAAAAGTTCTTAACTTATTTTTAGGCCTAAAAATTTTGTGTGTTGCCAAGAATTAAAATGTTGTATGAGACACCTTGAGGAGTAAACACACGCAAACTAATTTTATTAGATATGTATCTAGTTATGTGCTAAGTAAACAACCTTTATTTTTCTTTAATTTCTTTTTAAGCTATTGCATAGCTTCTATCGCGGGCCTTGAGCGTGGAGACCGAATCCAGAAATTCCGTAACGAAAAAAATCACCGCTGTGCCGGTCGGAGTGGGGGGTCCCACTCCGACCGGCACAGCGGTGATACTTTTTAATTTTACTTTTACTTTTTTTTAGCTCAAAGTGAAACTTGAATTAATATCAAAGAAAAAAAAACAAAGAAAAAAAAAACAAAGAAAAAAAAAATACTGCATAAATAAAATAAATATTTAATTATAATTGCATAAGTTGATAAAAAATGCTATGCAATAGCTTTACCGCGGCAGTCTCCGAGTGCCACACGTCTTTTTTTCATCTAATCGTATGGTAAATACTACTTGTCACTATGATATTTGAATTATTAGTATATCCTCTTCCTATATATTAAGTATGTATGTATTTGTGTATATATTTTTGTATATTGTATGATTTTTATAATGTTTCAGTTCATATTTATTACCTACGTATATTTCTCTGCTTAAATTGTTTACTATGTTTACACCAATTGCAGCCCCATGTCATGTCCAGGCTGTCTCTTTCCATTCCAGGTTGCCTGGAAGAGATCGCGGAACGCGATAAGGCCGCCGATTGTATTTTGTTTTAGTTTAAGGTATTCTTTGTTATTTTCTTCTTTGGTGTACAATAAAGCATATATAAATAAATAAATAAAAAATACAGCCTTAACAAGTTCGAATTTAGCGGATTCCTTTATTTAAGTCTACCTGAAACTGAAAAAGTTTTCGCTAGCTTTCAACATAGCTCGAGGCTAAGTACTAACGGGCGCTCGTTTTTCACCATTCACTGCACACACATCTTCATTCAAATGTCAATTTGCTAGTTACTGGTCATAACTCCAAGAAATTCAAATTCTCCTATCTAAAGGGTCATAATATTCCATACAATGTATCAAAATCGTTCGGTTTTAAGCTCAGGAGGAGGATCTTTTATGAAAGTTGTAAAGTGCGGAAGGTCCTATAAAATGATGCATCCATCAGTGATTAAAAGTTGGATTTTCTGCTGCTTCGGGTTTTCATCAGAAATGTGCGAGGAAGCCGGGCGGTGTAAATATGTATGGCGGGTTTTGCTTTGCGAGGAACTAAAAATACCTAGTCGAGTCAACAAGCACTTTTATGTCTCGAAAACAAATGATTGAGGTATTGGTTTTTGCTTATCATTCGGTTTACTAATGATAAAAAAAAATATACTTATTGTCATAATTTACATTGGCATTAGGAAATTCAGCATAATGATCATAGGCATAAATGTTTTGCCATAATGCTTGTTGCCATAAATACTGCTAGCATAATAATAAAGGAGCATAATGTTATAAACGCATAAACAAACATGTTCGCGGCTCATGGGTGGCCCAAGGGCCACCCTCGCCGCCCCTTAGCTTATTCCGATAGAGTAATTAAGCCTTTAAAATGTATGCAACTCCAACTTATACCAAAACGTATTAGACTAAATGATGGTTATGCTAACCTTTGCATTATGCCAAAGTATTATTGTGCAGCAGTATTATTATGCTAATAAAAGTTATGCGAAAACGTTTTGCCAAACTATATTATGCCATAAAATTGTATGCCAAGAGACCTTACCGTGTTATTCGATGTGGAAAAGCATGTAGACGATTTTTGAAAAAAAAAAACATAGTTTTGCTTGAAGAAATTAGAAAAGTTATAAATAATTTACTGATAAAATAAAAAGGGGTTTGTTTTTTTGCAAATATCTCAAAAACTTATTAAAATTTTTGAAATCTTAAAAAAGATCCAAAAAGAGGAGCTATTTTCCTTAATTTTAGGCTTTCGATACTATAGGACCAATATGTATATGTATATCTTTCCCAGAGGGGTAACAATACGGCCGAATATAGAAAGAAAGCGGCGTGGCGCTTCGGGCACTTTAACAATAAAATGGATTTAAAATATTAAATTTGAAAATTTAGAAATAAAACAATGTGGCACTTACTGGACAGACTAGATGAATGAACAATAAACCGCCGGCCATTTTTTTTATTCGCTTCCGATAGTCCCTTTGCCCAAAGCAATGTTGTGCAAGTGTGCAATGCAATGTTTGAAAATGTGGTAACCCTCGCACATCTTTGGTGCCAGTGCACTTCACACGTTTATTGTGGTAGTAGTTGTAATGTTTACAAAGCTGATACAAAGAGCACAATTATTACACGAACAAAGTATCCAGTTTTATAAGCACTAGTACCTACTCAAGTGTGAAGATGATGACTTCTGGGAAATAAAATACAAAATTGTAGTTTGCTGAGACGAAAGAGTTGCACGCTTACTGCAGCTAGCTTTTAAGTGGGAAGGGATTTGGTAAGAATGTATGTAGGTAATGTTTCTTATGACGTGCTTCATATTTAGGATTCCGTACCAACGGAACCACCGGAACCCTATTACTAAGCCTCCGCTGTCCGTCCGTCCGTCCGTCTGTCTGTCTGTCAGCGGGTTGTATGTATGTATGTATGTATGTAAATCGGGCTGGTTTCCGCAACTCCACGACAACAGCGGGTTGTATCTCAAGAACCGTGATAGATAGAGAGTTAAAATTTTCACAGATTGTGTATTTCTATTGCATCTATAACAACAAATAATAAAAGTTAAGGTTTATGGTACGGAACCCTTCCTGTGCGAGTCCGACTCGCACTTGGCCGGTTTTTTTTTACCTTGGTCTTCGCAAGCGTTAGTTTTTCTACTCATTAAGTATATCTCGTCTCTGCGTTGTCTTGGTTGAGTTTAGATTACGGCAATAGAGAGTTAATTAAAAAAAGTAAAAAAATAAATATTGGAACCTATCTGTACTGCAGAAAAATGTAAATAAAAGGGCTGAATAGGTTTTTGCATGAATGTGCAACAACCATTTCCACCCTTGAAATACATCCACCCAAAGAAATCTTGTGATTTCAACCAACAAAATACATCAATATCACTGAAAGAACCGCAATTTTGTATACTAGGCGCTTACAATTTTCCACCTTTTTACACACAATTCAAGTTTGTGACATTAGTGTCACGCTTATCGCAGCCTTTCGCAAAGTTCGCGAGACGGTCCCAGGCGCGAGGCGTGACGTCTCATGATTTATTATGAAACGGGAACTTTTACAAGGTTTAGTGTGTTTTTTGGAGTTTACTAAAGAAATTCTGATCATTGGTGTCTTGTTTAGTATTCAAGGATACTTTTAGGATTCCGTAAAATAAAGAGTTTGAACCGGAGGCTCCGTTTGGACGTCATATTGAAAGTCAGTCAAACCGGATTCAGCTGAATACCAGTACTTTACGTGGAGCGGCTGCCTACCAGACCGTCACAACTCATTAACTGGGTAACACGGTACTTCATGGCAAGACTGGAGTCAGTTTTACTGGCTTCTGACTATCCGTAACGACTGCCAAAGATCTACAAATGACAGCCGGGACCAACGGCTTATCGTGTTTTCCGAGGCACGGAGGAAACTCGGTATGTTAAGATGGTCACCCATCCACAGACCAACCTTGGCAAGCATTGCTTAACCTTGAAGATCGACCTGTGCAGCTGTTATTATCTAGCCACGAGCTCCTCAGATAGTATACTCTATAATTATAATAGGTTAAAGATACAAATGCAATGAACACAGAACGCTAATCGATAAACAAATGACTAATTTTGGATAAAGATTTCCATGTTGGGATGAAAACATCCCATTTCACAATACTTATCAGTCGGAGGAATAAAAACAATCATTGGATTTTTTGACAAGCTAATTGACGACGTAAGTTTGGCGTGTACATATTCCCCGCCAAACTTACAAAGTGAATTTGTCACCGTAATCATCCAAAACATTTCTAAAAACAAATATAAATAGAAATATGTGAGAGTAATTGAATGTGTAGAGATCCCAGTTTCCGTTTGCTCCTAGAGTGTAGTCATTAAATCGTCATTTTCTTCACTCTGGAAGGAAATTAGAGGCATATTTTTTGGGACGCGTTATCGTGGGACATTTAATCATGAGCCGCTCTTATTTCAGCTCAAAACAAAGAGAGGTTCGTGTTTTAACAAATAAGGAATAAAATAAAATGAGGGCTTGGTTAAGCCTCGATATCTCCGGAAAGGACGGCCATTTTTGTTTTGTGACAAATGACAAATCCAATCATTTGTCACAAATGATGCGTGTTGAGTTTGACAAAGAATAATTATTTCCGTGTGCGGATTCGGAGGCTTAATTTATATTCAGGTGAATCCATTTGGTATCAGAAACAGCCCGTAAATTATTTGTGACGTCATGCATGAAGCTGGCAGTGTTTTATTGTTGAGTCGAACTCTCACCGGGATGTAAACCGGTGATAAAATACAAAATATTACTGTAATTAATTATTGGGTACCGATGATATTTACTCGAATGCCCAAAAGGAGGATAATGTTTTTTGAGAGTATCTGTGTAAGTAGATATGTTTAATATGTCTATTTAAAAAATAAAACAACTAAACAAGTAAAACCGGCCAAGTGCGAGTCGGACTCGCGCACGAAGGGTTCTGTACCATAAACCTTATTTTTTATTATTTGTTGTTATAGCAGCAATAGAAATACACAATCTGTGAATATTTAAACTGTCTACCTATTATGGTTCCTGTGATACAGCCCGCTGATAGACAGACAGCGAAGGCTTAGTAATAGGGTTTCGTTGGTTATCCTTTGGTATGGAACCCTAAAAACTAATAAACCACTCATTATTAGCTGTGAGGTAGGCATCTCAAATAGAGCAAAAATAAAACAAGTTATGTGGAATTCAGTTGTTTTTTTTTTTGTAAAAAGCAAGTTATTTTTTACTGTAATGTCTGTTTGTTTCGATAAACGTAAAATGCCGGAAGGTATCTCATCCCGAGCATCAGAGAGACGATATAACGATGCTTGAGACTTTAAACTTTAAGACCGCTATTAACTTGAATGTCATCTCCTTCAAAGTTCATTTAATAAGCCCTTCATTTCAAAAAACTCACTTTTTTAAATGTAGATATCACTTGACTGACAGACCACTTCAGTACACTCATTAAAAAAACTGCTGACCTTATGTCTGTGATGCTTCGAAGCAAATTTTTTATCAGCATAATGCTGTATGCACTTGTGAACATTATTCACGAATGCACCGTAATAAAAACAAAGCGAAACGCCGAACATAGCCGTAATTATCATAAATACTTTATTGTTGCATTTTATAGGGTGATAAAATAAAATTTAACGGGGCAACGTCCAAAATGCACTATGTTTATAACATTTATTTGGTTTTATTTTACTGCTGTACGGTTAGTAAAACATTATTGCTGTCGGCGACTGTACAGTGTACATATTAGTTTTTCGCTTCGTGCTTAAATTGAATATTGATGACAGCTTTTTTATTTATTTTAACTCAGCGTTTTGTTTGTATCAATAAATATTTGCTTATACATACATACACAGGTCATCATCTGCCTAGCCTTTTCCCAACTATATTGGGGTCGGCTTCCAGTCAAACCGGATTTAGCTGAATACCAGTATTTTACGCGGAGCGGCTGCCTACCAGACCTCCACAACCCAGTAACTGGGTAACACGGTACTTCATGGCAAGACTGGAGTCAAATTTACTGGCTTCTGACTATCCGTAACAACTGCCAAAGATCTACAAATGACAGCCGGGACCAACGGCTTAACGTGCTTTCCGAGGCACGGAGGAAACTCGCTATGTTAAGATGGTCACCCATCCACAGACCAACCTTAGCAAGCGTTGCTTAACCTTGAAGATCGACCCGTGCGGCTGTTATTATTTAGCCACATACATACATAGGTATAGTTCAACAAATAACTTCAAAACTGAAAAACCTCTTTTTACCATTTTCAATCACATTTTAGATTAATCTATATTTTACCTAATACATAAGAAGGTAACAAATATGCACAGTAAAATTCGAATTTTAGTGACCAAATTGTATTTCTCCGACAGTTTGTCGCCCATTGCCTTTGAAGTAACGAGATGGTATTACCATTTTCCACAGAAATGCTGGATTTATTTCCATACCATGACGTTCTTAAACTGAAAAAACTAAAACTTTTAACTATAAACTATTTTTCTTTCCTTTTCTCTTTCTTTCTTAGAATGCACTTAAAGCCTTTTATTATAAATGAATTCCATCTTCACGATCCCTCTAGAGACCGACCACAAATCTTATCTTATACTAATATATAACGCTGAAGAGTTTGTTTGTTTGTTTACTTGAACACGCTAATCTCAGAAACTACTGGTCCAATTTGAAAAAAAAAATATTTCAGTGTTAGATAGCCCATTTATCGAGGAAGACTATATATCATCACGCTAAAACCAATAGGAGCGGAGCAGTAATGAAAATTGTGACGCAGACGAAGTTGCGTGGGTCAACTAGTGTTACATTTATTTTTATTTTCGGTTGCAAAATAAAGTTGACTTTCGGAAAAGCTAGATTTATCACATTTGGATAAATGTGGGTCAAGTTTGAAATTGTTTTCAAAGCACGATTGACTACTTTTTTTCCGCAAGTTGAAAAGCGTTGTTTGAAACCTGTGAGAATAATTTTTCATTGCACTTTCGGCTTCATTAAACTCAGTTGCAAAACGTACTATATTTTGGTTTTTGTGCGCTTCGTCAGTTTAAACGCTGGACAGCGATTGCTACGAACATTTTTAATTCAATAGAATATTTGAATACTGAACGCAATATGGGAAGAGAAAATCTTTTCTCTAAAGGTTGACGACCATCCACAAAACTACACAAACATGAACACAATTAGGAAGAGGGTGACTTATAATTAAAACAAATTAACCTTAGCTTTTCTCGAATAAAAAAAAATGAAATTGGCTAGTCCCAATTGTTTAATGTCAATGAACTTTGTCAGCCTAAATCACAGAGTGAGCACTTTAATTCAATAGCCCTCCCTAACACCGGTTGCGAAATAAAAGCTAAGCTAGCATAGTAATAATACGCTTTCTACTAACTTTACCTATTTTTTTTCTGGATGGGAAATCATCAGTTGAGTTCTATCGCTCTGGGCAGAGCGGAGGGGAGTGTCAGATTCTTACTGACTAAAACCCACCCGTGTTCCTCCAAATACTCTTTGCGTTTCAGGGCCGCGGTGACTCTTTCAAACAATTCTGCAATCCTAGCAGGCACTGGCCCTGGCGGGTCCACTATACTGACATCTTGTTGGGGCGCGCGTGGAACATAAGACTTCTGCCGCAAGTTTTGCGGGAAGCGGGGAGGCAGCGGGGGCGGCGGCGCGGGAGCGGCAGGATCCAATGTGTAAAATCAAATGGACTGACCCTCGAAAAGAGCGGCGCGAGGGTGGGCAATGAGCAGTGCGCGCCAATCGAGCGGTGACCGCCCGCGCGTCTGCATTACTGTGTTGTACAATTTATTTTCTTCTTTTGCCCACAATAAATCGAGCGTTAAGAATAAATTTGAATTAAAAAAATGTTGTCGCCGTTGTTTAGACATTTCGTTTGCCAATAAAACAAATATCTTTGAAGTAGATTAAAAAAAGATTTGGATGTAATAGAAAATAGAAGGTTGTCATCATCATCTGCCTAGCCTTTTCCCAACTATATTGGGGTCGGCTTCCAGTCAAGCCGGATTTAGCTGAATACCAGTATTTTACATGGAGCGGCTGCCTACCAGACCTTCACAACCCTTAACTGGGTAACACGGTACTTCATGGCAAGACTGGAGTCAGATTTACTGGCTTCTGAGAATCCGTAACGACTGCCTAAGATCTACAAATGACAGCCGGGAGCAACGGCTTAACGTGCTTCCCGAGGCACGGAGGAAACTCGTTATGTTAAGATGGTCACCCATCCACAGACCAACCTCGGCAAGCGTTGCTTAACCTTGAAGATTGACCCGTGCGGCTGTTATTATCTAGCCACGAACTCCTCCGAGAAAATAGAAGGTTGTATAAATAAATAAGTATGAAAAATAACTTCAACTGTCCGAGATAAGTCAAACAAACTAAGCTTATCTGTTGGTGTGCAACCAGCTTTAATCACAGAGTCGGTAGTTTAATTCAATAGCCCTAATTCAGGCTTAGAACTAGCCATCTGTTTTGAGCGCAGAATTTTTCTTTGATATCTATTTTTAATATTTCCTTTCAAAGAGCTTAGGTTCGGTATCCGTGAAAATTATTTGAGGGAATTAGAGTAATGGCTTTCTTATTTGAATAAATAGAAGTGTCTTGAAATGTGATTGTTTACGCCCCAAAAAATAATTGAAAATGAAGTACCTAGTCCCAATTCGCAATAATGTGCCTAGCAAAAGTATAAAAATATGATCTCTGCTGAGATGACCTATGACCGCACCATTAATACCCCATCAAAATACCTTGACACTTTTCCAAACGAAATTATAGCAAGAAGGTACCTCGCTGTTAATGTCTTACAAGAAATCACCTCGATTTCAATCCCAAAACAAAACGATGTCGAATAGGAGTTTAACATTTTACGAACAAATTCACAATCAGTGACTAAGATTTATTAAAGTGGAACAGTTTCACACCGTACAGTTTTATAAACCTACAGACGCCTTATGTGCCAATACCATCATGATTTTAAAAAAGGGATAGTGCTATGCGTTTTGTACAGCAGAGCTCCATTTCCACATCCAGTTATGATGGTTTTATGACATCATAGTCATTTCTGATCCTCAAAAATGTACCATCGAAAGCCCACTACAAAAAAAGATCATGTCTTCCTGCCATTCTATTTGTTTTCTATAAACTAGGTCCGAGATCCTGGCTCCTAAATAGCGTAGTTATGAGCGACATGCGGACCCCGTGCAGGGAGCCGTATGGCCACATCCTCATTAGACCGAGGGGGGCTGAGCAAATGGCGTGTAACACATTGTGCCAAGGTGACATGCATTCAGTGAGTGAGAATCTCGCTGACACCGTTTGTTGAAGGAAGTTGTTTGTAATATGACAAGTTGAGTGGAGTTGATCTGTGATGGGATTAGTAGGGCTAGATAATAGAATAATATTTCTGTTGCTGTTGACCTGCATAATCCTACTGTTGTCAATAAGACTTGAATATAAATTAATCAGACGTACGACCATCACGCGGTTTTCTGTCACCACTGTTGATTCTGGCTTTCAGGAATTGCAGTGATTGGGAAAGTGTGGCGGGCTTACACCAAAAAAGTACGAGGAGCACCACGGTCCTCGTGTTGTGTATTAGCGAAGGCATTGACTTCGCCAAATTGTGACTGAAGTCAGCAAAAGACTTCCGTCATCTGGCTGTGACAGCCCGGGACGTGAGGTCGTAGTCAAGACCGGCTGAGGTGGCCTCAAAGACCTCCCTATGAATCGACCCTATGACTCTTTTGATACAAGGCTAATGTGGACCTCTGATCTTTTGTTTTGTCCGGATCGTCGTCGGAGCCTTTATTGGAGCTCCTGGACATAGTGGTTATTTTGGCCTACAGCTCCTTGGACATATGACAAACGTGGCCAACGTAGCCTCATTTGAATTTTGTGGATTTTTGAAACAACGCCGCTGTGTTTTGAGCTGCAGTGTGGTGTCTTGATTGTATGAAATGTGTCTATCAGTAAATATAGAATTCCTCCGTTACTGACTGATTGAGTGAACGCACAGCAGAAATACTGGTTGTAAAAAGCTAAAATTTGGCATGTAGGTTCCTTGGGAAGTGTAGTGGAGCAAAAAGAAATGATTTCCCAAAATTCTTATGGAAACGGGAAACAACCGGCTATGCGCGACCAAAGTCACGAGCAAAAGCTTGTTACGAAATAATGGGAAGTAGGTAAACTATGAACGATGATTAATTGGTTTGTCTCATATACCGGCTATCAAAATCACATATGCGTTCGTTACCCACTGGTGTACTTCTACTATTATTGACCTATTTGTCCCCATCTTCAGAACCTTTTGTCACTCAGAATTTTAATTATATTATATTAGGTAATTTCAACCCTCTGAACTTTCTATTATGTTAATAGTACCCTCCAAATTACAACCAAAATTAGGTCCGTATTATCTCAAGCTACTAATTACTGGTTGCGAACTATCGTAAATCGCTATCTACATACCTACATAATGGTAAGTTGACAAAAACAGACCTTTGAAAGGTCAAGCTTAAAATTGTACGGGAATGGCACCTCTAGATATTGTCGTTAATTCAATGAGAGGCTGCTATTTAAAGGATTGGACTGCGATATTACTTCATATCTATGCAAATTATGGGTTTCACGAAATTGGAGATGGTACAGTTCGTCCAATATAAATTAATTTGGTAAAATATTAAGGATTCGGAATGAATAAACATGTTTTGCGAGTCATTTGTTTAATTAATTTACTTGGAGAGTTGGATTTCTTCGACGGTGGAGATAAATTTCCATAAAATAGCAAATCTCAATGGTTTGGCTATTGTAACTAAAAAATACCACAGATTGTGTTGTTATTACAATATTACAATCATCTTGTTGTGTCCGTTTGTTGTAATGGCCGTAATTACCTATCATTATCATCCGACTTCACCCACTTCTGAGCAAAGGCCTTTGTTTTCTTTGTCAATATCCAGGCTCATATGTGCTTTCCCAGATTCTACCCGCGATGGTATCAATATCGTCTTTCCATTTCACTGCTAGACAACCCACGTTCCTTCTATCAGTCTAGTTCATTGAGTCACGTGCTAAGTATAAGCAATATTAAATTAATGTTATAAAGTTGAAGAATTTGTTTGTTTGGTTGAACGCGCTAATTTCAGGAACTACTGGTTTGAATGGAAAAAATATTTAATTGTCGGATAGCGCATTTATCGAGGAAAGCTATAGGCTATATAACATCACGTTACGATCAATAGAAGCGGAACATTAATAAAAAATGGGACGCAGATGAATTGCGCGGGTCAGCCAGTGTCCTATATTTATAATTTAGTAGACTTTCAACAGAATGTTCTTGCAATATTTGTAAGAATCATAAATTAAGCTTTCTGAAAATTTATAAATGTTTTAAGGTAAAATACCCAAGTCAGCATAGACATTTTGTTATGGATGCGTATCCATCAATTGACTCCTCCCGCTCTGGCCGGTCAGCACTGCCTGGACCACTCCTAAACCTACACTTTTAAGGGAGGTTTAATGTTAGTAAAATGAAGATAAATATTCCTAAGTGATAATGTTGAAGGTCTAATGGTACGTCTACACGGGACTCCGGTCATATCCAATAGATAAAACTGCTCTTTGGGCACTTTCAAATCCGTTTCGACTGGTTAGAGCGGTTCCCAATTCAGTGAGTATTCCCATAAGTGCTAATTTTATAGAGATGGACCTATTAGGTTTTCTTAGTCATTGTACTACAATTTTGCAGAGTGCCAATTGAAAATTATTGTCTGACAAATTGGTACCCAAGTTTTTACTCGATTGCGAACTTTTTGTAAGTAGCTTCTAGGTAAACGTGCTCCCTCGCCGACCACGCCGTCGCTCTCCATCATCGGATGGAAGTTTTTTTTTTCTATTTTGATAGGCTCATCGGAACCTATCAAAATAGAAAAAAAAAACTTGATTCCTCGTATCTTCTTTATTGTACAATAAACCCTTTTTTTACCCGACTGCGAAAGAAGGAGGTTTATGTTTTTCCTAATCTCTTCAAAGTTAGAGTGAACAGGCTCCTTCTGGGTAGGCTCGTAGACTTTGTCTCTGTTTTCTCTGACATAGACTGGAGTCAGGAGCAAACCCATTACAAATAAAAAAAAATGTATGTATTTATGTATATTTCTTCGGCACGCCCTAGAGCCTAAACGGCTCGATGGATTTTACTTTGAGAGGTGTAGTTAGATTCGTATTTACTGTGAGAGTGACACTGGGTATATCAAAATGAAAAAAAAAACAATTTGGTGGATTTTTGGCGCCAAATTATGCTTTCAAAAATTTTTTTTTTCAAAACCTGTCGAGTGGGGTATCAAGATAAAGGGCTCAAGCAAACGATTCCAAAAAAGTAACTCACTAAAATGTAGGAAATAAAAACAATGGTGGCATTGGATCAGTGACTCAACTGCATCAGACTGCTTGAAAAGCGACTTATTTCGAACTTTTTAATCGTTTTTAGCGGTCGGGTGTTTTGACAAAGTCAATTTTTTTTTGAACTTGGAATAAGATACATAATCACTACATAGTATAAAACAAAGTCGCTTCCGCTGTCTGTCTGTCCCTATGTATGCTTAGATCTTTAAAACTACGCAACGGATTTTGATGCGGTTTAGGAAGGTTTTAGTATATAATTTGCACCCATGTGAATCTGGGGCGGGTCGCTAGTATATATAATAAAATATAGAATAAGATATATACTCTTTTACAGTTCAGAAACTGAGATTCTGAACTTTAAAAGAGGACCGACAAAATGTATGGAGCTCAGCCTATATGAGCAATAATGTTAAGCGATATGTCGTTGGAAAGGTATTCTTTTATTCTACAACTTTAACTATGACGGCAAGTCTTGAATCGCTGTGGAAAAAGTTATGGCTAAATAAAATTAAACTTCATATTAACGTTTTCATTGCTCTTTTAGTGGTAATAAGATATTACAAAACGTATGGACCCTTGCCTATTGTTAACTTTGCCGGTCCTTCTTTGTCCGCTAGAGCAAAAGAAAAGAGCAAGAAATTTTATATCGTAAAAAGCCGAAGCATAGGTTTAAATTAAAATTATATAAGAACCAATTCACACGTATGTTAGCTGTCAGTTTCAAGCATGTGCTTGTTTCTAAATTAAAACTAAACAAGAACGCCCTTCCCCTGTTCAAAATACTTGATCAAAAGAAGAAAAGCCTTTATTTTACCCGCAAACTTTGATTATTCAAATAACTTCTGAATTATTTCTTTGTACATACCATTAGGAACTTGGTCTTACGAAGACCTTACTTAAGCTTAGTTCTCAGTCGTTAATCTTACTGAGTATGTCTTAATTGCCTGTTAATTACCATACACGCGGTTAACAGACGTTATTAGCTGAAGTTTAGGGCAATTACAAAAAGTTCGGCAGGAAATTTAAGACGACTTATGGCTGCCAGAAGGAATTGTCTTGAACATCTTGAAAATTTCTGAAAGTTTAAGGTCTGGATCAGAAGCCGTGTTTTGAGTAAATATCTACCTGTATTTATTAAATAAAATGCCAATAATTGATACAATAATTCGAATAGCTGAAATGTACACCAAAGTTATTCGAATAATTGAATCACAACAAGGTATAACAAAAAGATTTAAGAACAAGTTACAATAACATGATCTATCAATAAGTTTTAACAACAAGTTTTAGCAACATGGTATAACAACAAGGTATGACTTAAGTAAAAGACAACAAGGTATAAGCGCAAGTTCAAATTCTGCACGGGATATATGGATATCTCGTGGAGAATTTGAACTAGCGCTCTAAGCCCTGTGGTTTGTAGACTGTTCGACTAACTGAAGATTGCTTGGAGGAGGCCTTTGTTCAGCAGTAGCTCTATCGGCTAACCCTTTTGTGGCAGAAACACGAGAGAAAATTCACAAACAGAAAACTCACCAGAATAGGCAAAAGCAGAAAGTTAATAAAAACAAAAGAGACGCGCTTGTACTCACAGATGTTGGAAAAGTTGTAGTTTGTTCTACAAAGTGTATCTGACAAGACGCGTTCCAAACCGACATTACTCCACTTGTAAGTGTTGCCAAAGTAAAATTAGACCAAGTTAAAAATGAACAAAAAGGATACGATGCCACAGGTTGCATACAAATTGCTTAAGACGCTCTAGTTCAGTCTGGCTCTGGATTTCGAGGATGTTAGTGGCAAACTTTGCATAGTAAGAAAAACTCTTCTAAAATAAATATTTTACAAGATTTTTTCTATATTAACCCTCGGTATGCCTGGTAGGGTCTGTTAGACCCACCCTGTTACTTTGAGCGTTGTATTTAATTAAAATATGATGTTTCTGCGCCACCACTCTCAGTAGCTGAACATTATCAAACAATCGACGCCTTATAGCCACTACTAGTCCTGATTCAGCTGGGTTGGTGAAAAAACACAAAAATCCTGAGCGCGAATTCAGAGGTTAAACCTTACACCTCTGTCTACACTCATTGATTGGAGGAAGAAAGTTTGATTGCTATAGTATTCTCTATAGTTTTTGTCTTGTGCTTCCTATTTTCTAAAGTTTAGTTGAGATTTTTTTCTTTTCACATAAGTGTAAAAAAGGCCTGTTTTTTGCTAAAATCATAACCTTCTATAATTGTTATTTGTAATTTATTTAGTTGACATTATGTTGGATTTATTTTCTTCATTTTTATCCCTATTATATACCCCTAGTACAGGTATAAGTATGTTTAGATACACCAGTTACCACAACTAGTATAAAAAATAGTCACTTTAAATTCGGGTCTGACAGACCCACCAGGCATAACGCGTAACTTATTGCCACCAGGCATACCGAGGGTTAATATCAGTGTTCTTTGACCGTGATACAAAAATACTAGTATAGCTTATATTTTAATTTTGATTATAGTATGTAATAAATGGATTAATCAGAAATAAATGAATTATTATTAGTACCAATTGTTTTAGATTATTGACCAGAGAATGTGCAGCAGAGTTCACTGTAAAACGCAACACCATACACTGCGATCGCCAACCCGCCTGCTAAGCGAGGCGATTATGGCAAACCTCCCCTTTTGGGGGAGGCCAGTGTCCAGCAGTGGACGTCTTTCGGCTGTTATGATGATGATGATACCTATTGTAAGTAGGTACTAAAACAAAATTCTCATATTAATTTTTAGTGAAAAAAAACGTGTCTTGAATACTTGCCAGAAATAGCTCAAAAGACTCGAATATTAATTGTTTATTTATTCGTTTGAAATGTAATAATGTAAGATTTCCTTTTCGTGGCACTTCATTTTAAATTAATTTTCCTTTTCAAGAATGTTTTCTTTATGCTGTCAGGTATTAATTCCAAAGGAATATTTAATTTATTTCGATTTGTTGTGTATTTTTTTCCTTATGTTTTGATACCTATTAAATATTTGCTTGTATGTTTTATTTAAAGACCCAGTGGTAGGTAATATATTTCATAACATTTACAAGTTGTAATAACGATGTTTGTACTCTGACCACCTTAAATGTAACTTCTTTCGTTCAATCTATCCTAGAGTTGTCTGTAAGAGATTGCGCTGTGCGATAAAACCGCCCATTGTACACTTATTTTTATAAACGTTTTTCCTATACTTGTTATGTAGTGTACAATAAAGTATATAATAAATAAATAAATAGACCCTATTTTTAGAGCCACTAACTTCATTTTCCAATAGGTAATAACCAATATCAATTAATTACACCAGAGTTCGCTACAAATTGTGTTATTGAATTTTTCCGAATGTAAAAATTAAAAAGCTTGCACACATAGTCTGCGTTGCTGCTTGCTTAAATATTTATCGCTATTGTATTTCCATTACTAAATTAACGAAAACAATGTTATGTATGTCATACCTAATTATTTCTTATCACAATTTATTATACAGTTCCTTGAGGTCTTCATAAAATTATCTACGTAAACAAGAGCGAAACGTGAAATGCAGGTCCCGTCTGCTGATATTATAAATGCAAAAGTAACTTTGTTCGTTTGATTTTCTTTACCGGATTTGAGTGAAACTTGTCACACGGGTTAACCATGTCTGATAACAGGAATTGAAATAATTATTGACAGTCACACGGGCGGAGCCGGTGGCAGAAGCCAGTCGTTATTTTGTAAGATATTACACACGCAGTGAAGGAAGGACAGGGGGTTTAAAAACAATGATCAAAGTTATAGAAACCAACAGTTCCGTAATCAGTGTCGCGTCTGTTTCTGCTACGATACTCTTTGGTCCTCAGTCAACACGTTCCTTTACTACGTCACACGTCAAAGGTGCCTTTCAACTTTAACTTAGGCTTATATTATGAAACTTTCACACGTGAAACATCTAAGCATGTCGCGTGGTTTTGAGGTAGGTTCACACCAAAAGCTGCAACGCTGTACTACGGCTGCTGAGCAGATAAGTATTAATGGTGCTTAGGCAGATGATGAAGATATGTTAAATATTCCGCACTAACTAACTAACTAATGCTGCAACTTATAGGTCCATGCTGTGTCCGCATCGTTCTGTGAGAAAGAGTTGGCTGGTGCCTCTTTTAGCAGGCTTTTTTTTAAGGATGGGGAATCATCATATGACTCTTTCCGCTCTGGATGGAGCGGAAGGGAGTGTCAGACTCTTATTGACTAGACCCGGTCCGCGGTAGCTATAACGAACAAATGCTGCCAACAATCACACTTCACTAGCATGACACGAGTACTTTTGCTACGTGCTTCGATAAAATGCAGCATTCAGTGCGCTCAAACTTTAAGGCAATAAATAACCCAAGAAAATGAAGTGCAGGAGCTTGCAGGCTTCAAGTTAACACTCGTTTGTGAGGGTTATGACGCAGGCTGCCATGGTTACGCGCTTATACTGTAAGACTTCCACTTAAATTGAACGACTCCGATGCGAAATTACCTTTTAATTTTCCAGGCAACCGATGTACCTATTAATGTCTCGATTTAGGGTCTAGGTTTGTTAAATGATAAACTAAGTTTAATTTGAAAATGGGTTATAAATAAATCTTTTAGGTTCAGGTCAATTATTTTTGACCAATGAAGGCTATCGCTGCACTCCTATTGGTCTTAACGTGATGATATATTATAGCCTATAAGCCTTTTTCGACAAATGGGCTGTCCAACAATAAAATAATTTTTCAAATCGGACCCTGAAATTCCTGAGATTAGCGCGTTCAAACAAAAAACTTTTCAGCTTTATAAATTAGTACTAGTTGACCCGCGCAACTTTGTCTGTTCTGCTCCTATTGATCTAAGCGTAATGATTTATATATATATATATATATTTAGCCTTTCTCGATAGATGGGCTATCTAACACTGAAATAATTTTCCAAATCGGACCAGTAGTTCCTGAGATTAGCGCGTTCAAACAAACAAACTTTTCAGCTTTATATATTAGTATAGATAAGTGATCAACACTTTCTTGAATGAAATATCGAAAAGATTATAAAAGTAAAGACTTTTTATTTATTAAGAAACAATTTTGTAGGAAGTACCTCAAGCTAAATTACAAGATTTAAAGTAGATGCTTGATCTGATCCCTAAAGATTGTTTACCCTTTTACAAACCTCATCAAGGTCATACCAATCTTCAAGACAATTTGGAAGGGTCTGGGAAACCAGACTTCAGTATCGAAATGGAGGTAGATGAATAAAGTAAGGTAATGACTAATCATTGCAAACTAAAGATTAAATAAATAGCTTAAGATGATCTCTTAACATAATAAAAAGTATTCAGTAGTATATCTTAGATCAATAAATCTAAGATTATAGATTCATAGGTGTTTTTTTTTGTATTCATGTACCTAAACAATAAAAATTAAACAGAACCGCGTGAAATTATGACCAATCATGGCCATTGAGGAGCTCGTAGCTAGATAATAACAGCCGCACGGGTCGATCTTCAAGGTTAAGCAACCCTTGCCAAGGTTGGTCTGTGGATAGGTGACCATCTTAATATACCGAGTTTCCTCCGTGTCTCGGAAAGCACGTTAAGCCGTTGGTCCCGGCTGTCATTTGTAGATCTTTGGCAGTCGTTACGGATAGTCAGAAGCCAGTTAATCTGAGTCCAGTCTTGCCATGAAGTACCGTGTTACCCAGTTAATGGGTTGTGGAGGTCTGGTAGGCAGCCGCTCCGCGTAAAATACTGGCATTCAGCTAAATCCGGTTTGACTGGAAGCTGACCCCAATATAATTGGGAAAAGGCTAGGCAGATAACGATGATAAACAATGAAAATTGTTCAAAGAAAACTTACTGACTTTTTACATAACAATTTAATATGTTGGATCGTTACTGCGAAATTCAATTAAAGCTCAACATAATTAAAAAAGCTTGTAGCTAAAAGGATCCAACACCATATTTACTTAAATATCTCTTAAACTATTTATTAATTCCCAATAAAACTTATTTCTATAAAAAGGTTTTTTTTTTACAAGTATGTCCCAAATCAACAAAATCAGAAGACAAAATAATAATGAGCAAATACAACTCAAACTCCATTATCTCAAACACAAACTCAAAAGTGTAATTTTGTGGGTTGGATCCTTTTTGATTATATACGTCCTTTATCTATAAAATTAAAAACTATGCTATTAACTATGTATTTTGCTTTTTCCAAAGTCAAAATCATGAAAATTAGTTTACTGGAAAGAAATTGTAATCTGAAGCTGATCTTATATTTTTATAAATCTCTTATAGTTTACTGTATAGAAAATAATTTCTTTACAGTAATCTGCAATTTTGCTGTTGACTACCAAAACTGTTTTGGGGTTGAAGTGGTATTGAAGTATAAAACATTTTTTGGTGTTTTAGGTGGAATTATTGGACTGCAGAGTTTTGAGAGCATTAGGCTTTGGGGTTTAGTGGAATAAAGCCATATCATTTGCCGAACCTTTTCCCAACTATATTAAGGTCAGCTTTCAGACATACCTTTTTCTTAATAAAGTAGATAGAGTTATCTAGTTTATAAAGAAAAAGTGGAGCTATATAAATTAGCTATAATGTCCATCACTAGAATTTCATACTTGCAATTGATTCATCGATTGGTTGGTATGACTATTATTGGTATTATTTTTACCCAGATCTGTGAGTTGTTGCTACACATACTAACGTAGGCGTTACTCAAGTCAATACATTAAAAACCATAAACCAATTTATTTCCCAAGATTTATAAGGTTATGAGATTCATAAGTCCGGCAGATATAGGCGGTTCCTATATTTTTTTTCTTGCCATGAATATTGGCAAAGGTTTGAATTATTGCTTTTGACCCAACATTTTATTTGTGCCTCAAAAGTCATAGAGCCTTCATCGTTTCGCTCCAGTGATCTGTGTAAATAAATACTGCTCTTTCTTCTTTATTTTATTTCGTTTCAAGCAACATCCTATAACCTACGTCATCTTTAGAATAGTTTTGTTTTTCCTGAAGGAGTAAGTACTATTTATTTATTTATTTATTTATTTATTAGGTTAGCCAACAATTGTTTACACATAAAAGAATACATTACAATTGAAAAAGAAACATTTACAAGTGTAACAATCACTTAAAGGCTAACACCACATATACAGTAAACGGTTTAAATTACAAAATTAATTATTTTAACAAAAAAAAATTGTTAGTTTGATCTTAATATAAAGTTAGTTATAACATTCGAATAATAATAAAAATAACATAATTATAACATGAAAATGCAATATCGTAAATTAATTATTAAAAGGAAGAAAAATACATCAATTAAAATCATTATATTTAATTGCAGAAATATAAGATAAAATAAATAAATATAAAATTTGGGTCAGTGCATTGATTAGATTAATTGGAAAAGTAATTGATCTATTGTGGTATAATAAATTATTGAATTGAATTAAATTAAATTAAATTAAATTTGAAATTGTTAGGTACAGTGATGACTCAAGTTTTTGCGAGAGAATTATTTAAAATCACTTCAACAACTTTATTAACACTGTCCTCGTGTATATCCAGTAAATCACTGCAGCCATTGAACATTTTACACAATCTAGGTATGGGTGAGTTTGTGCCAAGAACAGTCCTACGTAGAGGTAGCGGTGTAATGATATTTCTCGGGTATCTAGATGGAGCATGGAATCTAATAAGACTCAACAATTTAGGGCAGTCAATTCGATTTCTTATGACGCTATACAAAAATATAGCGTCGGTGACGTCTCTGCGTGTGGACAATGTGTGCATTCTGAAATAATGCAGGCGAGTTTTGTAGGAGGGTAGTTGCTTAGATTTCATTTCACAAAAAGCTAGGTGCCACACAAAACGCTTCTGCACTCGTTCTAACCGCAGCATATGAGTGGTGTAATGAGGTCTCCACACAACGCTGCAATATTCTAAGATGCTTCGCACGAGACTGTTGTACAACATTATTTTGGTGTTGCTTTTACGAAAACTTCTAGTGGTACGAAGTAAGAAGCCTAACATTTTAGATGATTTTTTAATAATATATTCAATGTGAGGTATAAAGCTTACTTTCCTATCAAAAATTACACCTAGATCCTTGATTAAATCTTGTTCTTTTACTTTAACTTGGTTTATAAAGTAATCTGAACTAACATGGTTATTTTTTCTCGTATACTTAACGTGATAACATTTGTCAGAATTCAGCTGCATTCTGTTATTTTCACACCATTCAATAACTCTGTTAAGGTCGTTCTGTAGAAGCTCGCTATCTGTTGTGGATTCAATCATTCGTGCAAACTTCAAATCATCGGCATATAAGTAAGGTTCTGAATGACAGAAACATTGGGGAAGGTCATTAATAAATATATTAAATAATATTGGAGCTAAATGCGAACCTTGAGGAGCGCCAGAGGTTATTATGTGCTCAGAAGATTTAAATCCGTTCACAACGACGTAGAAATTTCGTTCGGATAGATATGATTTGAACCATTCTAGCAGGGACCCTGATACACCGTAAGCTGCAAGTTTGTAGATTAGTATGGCATGTGACATTTTGTCAAATGCCTTACTGAAGTCCGTATAGATTACGTCAAATTGTTTGTTTTTATCCACTGCCCGAATAACTGACTCCGTGAAAGTTGCTAAGTTTGTAGTTGTAGATCTCGCAGTTACAAAACCATGCTGATCGTCACTTAGGTAGATTTTAAAATGATGCTGAATGTATGGACAAACAAAAGATTCAAAAATCTTTGCGAAAGCGGATAGTATTGAAATAGGCAGTTAGAAATGGCAGCTTTGCTATCCGACTTGTATACTGGAACTACTTTCACTTTTTTCCATTCTAACGGAAAAGTCCCTGAGGCTAGCGACTCATTGAAAATTATCAGTAAAGGAGAAACAAGAGCTGTTGCGCAGGACGAAATGAAAATAGGTGGTATGCCATCAGGTCCCGGTCCCTTGCTAACATTAATTGTTTCTAGTTTTTTAAGCAAATATTCACGATCGACTACCGGGGTACTCAAGCACTGACTATTACTATATAGAGATTGTAGAAAACTTGTCTTGCAATTCAATTCTTTACTATCATCAGATGTGTATACGGACGAAAAGTAATTGGAAAAAAGATTGCAGATTTCAGAGCCATTGGATGTTATAATCTGTCCGTCAGTCATAGTCTGTGGGTAAGCACTAGATCCACCTCGTTTAGCTTTTATATAACTCCAGAACAGTTTAGGATTATCTTTGATGCCTTGTTCTAAATTCTTAAGGTAATCATTATATAAATTCGTGGCTAATTTTTCACATCGTTTGGAGATTAAATTCAGTTCAATTTTATCCATAGGATTTTTATATTTTTTAAAGCGTAGCCTCAACTTATTTTTTACTTTTAAGGATTTAATTATTGTTTTGTCAAACCATGGTGGATAACTACAGTTCTTTTGTTTTCTTTCAGGCACAAATTTTTGAATGGCTTCATATAAATGTTTATATAGTATTCTTACCATGTCATTTACGTTATCGCTATTTTTAAAAATCTATCATCAGCATACATACTCGTAAGTTACTATATACCTACGACGTACTTTGCAAAAATTCAATGTTCTTCTGATCAACCATTATTATTCTTAGAAAACATGATAGTTTATGTAACATACATAAACAGCCAATTCCCATCCACTGCTGAACGTGGATGGCAATTGGCGTGGACGTGCGCCAACCATCCCGGACCTGAGTAGTCCGCATCCATCTGCTGCCAGCCACCTTCTTCAAATCGATCAATCGTGCTGTAGGGCGTCCATTTATACCATTGCCATATATGTGGTATATGTGGGACGCCATATAATATGATGCCATTATACGCCTAATATGATGGTTTGGTTTCTGGAATTTTATTTTTGCAAAATAATAATTTTTTTAATAATAATATAGGAGAGTTTTGGGTAATCGTCACATATTTTTATATTCGTTATATAAAGTGTGAGTACTACTTAAGTCGTACCGTATGATAAGATAAGCTAAATAAATACACCCACATTTTGATATATAAGTTCCAAGTTCTCAGTTTCTCAGTAAAGTGATAAGCTCATCTTTTTGAAAATAATGTATCATTGTCAAGTGTTTGTCCAACTTATGTAGGTTGTGCTAAAGCTTTTTTTGGACACGTACATATTTAATTTCAGTGTCGGGGGCCGTATTGTAGACTGTCAGGGTTCATTACCTCGGAAACAAAAGTTTTTGTGCTTATTTCATATTTGGAAGTCGAGGGTAAAAGTAGTCCGTGAACATTCCCCTAAAGGGAGCGCGAAAGAATTCTACGCTGAGCTCGTTCCCTTGAAGGATTTTGTTTTCATTGGGACGTACGGAAACTTAAACTACGCGAACTGTTTAAAATATGTTTATGGCTACAGAGGGTGTGACAACAGAGATGACAACTGTGAGGCCACTTTTTCAAATACAATCATCTCGCATGCACATTGCGTCACATTACGGGCTAACAAGGTATAATGTGGTCAATCGCTCAATCGTGTCCCGCAATATAAATAAACTTGCATGCGAGTTGCTTGCAGATGAAAAGGTAAGGGAGGTGTAAGGAAAAATGTCATTTGACCCTTCAAATAAATTGGGTTGTTTCTTTTAAATATGATTTAAATAGAAATAGAAGTGATCGAATAGCTGAGAATCTTAAGAGATCCAGACCTAGATTCTAGAGACAGACCGAGAAAATAGCCGGTACGAGTTTTGCAATGGGATTACCTCCACTACTGAAATATTTGCTAATTTACGTGCCGATAGTTAAAGGGACCTATTTATATATGGTTGTAATTGTGATGTATGTGAGTGTGTATGCGCCGATGCGGCGGTCGTGTCAAGGGCGGACAGTCCCCAATAAACCACGGTACTAGCCACACGCTTGTTTTACTTAAAACACCTCACTGGCGACGAGGATGGGATATAAATTAAAAGCGAGCTGACGAATAAATTTAAAAATGTCTATCGGGAAGTTATCGGAGTATAATGTAAGATCGGGAAATTGGACAATGTACGTGGAACGTATGGAAATGTTCTTTAAAGTTAACAATGTTAAGGAGGAACTTTGGTTACCCACATTAATTGCAACAATGGGTGACGAAGCTTACGAACTATTGAGTAACTTAACAAGTCCGGACAAACCGAGTGCAAAAACGTACACAATGGTGGTGACAATTATGACTGATCATTTGCGACAAAAACCGTCGTTCATGGCAGAGAGATATCGTTTCCGACAGAGAAGGCAAAATGCGGGTGAATCGATCTTACAATATATATCAGAGCTTAAGAAGATGTCGAAATATTGCGAATTTAAAGCCGTTTTAGAAGAAAACCACTGTTATGTAGGTGCGTAGGGACACAAGTGAAACTACTCACGGCACACTGCTTTAATACTGCATTAGAGGTTTGGGTGGGGACGCAGCGCACGCTTACATACGCGCTGCTCATACATACATATACAACACTTCCCCTTTATTTGAACAAAATGATATAAAGTTGTGCAAATACAATATTAATTAACAATAGAAACATACAAAAGTTACAGAAAAGGTTTATAATCTACCCTGGGAATGTTTCTCAACAGTCTTTCTGGATTCCTTGAAATTGGATCCGAGACTGTATTTGTGTCTGCAGACGGTGGTGATTGCAGATCTGCTTCGACGGCGACTGGCGGGCACGCGGAAGGGCAATACTGAGGAGTCGTGGATTAGCTGTGCAGCTTGTGGGGCCTCAAATCATCAGAGTGAAGGATGTAAATACAATCGGTTTATCTGCGGGAGATGTAGGCAGAAAGGTCATCTACGTCGGGTATATCCAATGCGAAGAGGGGCTCGACAGCCCCTAGACCGATGTGATACCAACAACATGGCAGCGCATGTGCGGGCAACGAGCGAAGCGGCCAGGCCGAGAACCCCTGCGGACCAGTCAGGGGACGATGAAGCGCCGTTGTCAGACGAGGGAGATTGGGAGGCAGTCCACCAGCTCAGCTTGAACAGTTATAAACCGGTGAGCCTAACCATGTGTGTCGATGGAACCAAGTTAGGTATGGAAATTGATACGGGGTCGTTAGTGTCATGCATCAGTGGGGAAATGTATTATAAACTGTTCAGACATAGACATTTAAAAAACTCTAAATTGGTATTTAGATTTTATGATGGCACTATAATTAAACCAATGGGGGTAATAATGCCACTAGTTACTTATAAAAATAAGTCGAAACAAATGGAGTTGTTTGTGATAGATGGGGATACCACATCTTTGTTAGGTCGGCAATGGCTTACAGAATTAGGTATTAAAATACCAATGTACCAAAATATGTTGACCATAAACACAGACAGAACAAATGGTAATGACTCCTGTAATAAAGAATTATCATTATTGCTTCACAGGTATAAGGATTTGTTCTCGGAGGGACTGGGCCGTTTCACGGGAGGCAAGGCCCGGTTACGGATACGTGACGGAGCGGTGCCGGTATTTTGCCACGCACGTCGGTGCCGTATGCGCTGCGCGAGCGCGTTGAGGCAGAATTGGAGGGTATGCTGCGCGCTGGTGTCGTCAAGCCCGTGGAGAGCTCGGACTGGGCTACCCCACTTGTACCGGTACGTAAGGCTGATGGTGGACTCCGTATCTGTGCTGATTATAAAATAACCTTAAATCCCGTGCTACTGATTGACAAATATCCGTTACCACGTATTAATGACTTGTTAGTTAATTTAAACGGTGCTAAAATATTTACAAAAATTGATTTAACACAGGCATATAATCAAATCGAATTAGATGACCCTGACAATTGTACAGTCATTAATACCCACAATGGTCTTTTCAAGTATAAAAGGTTAGTTTATGGCCTATCCTCGAGCCCAGGCATATTCCAAAGAATTATGGCCAACCTACTCAACGATATCCCAAACGTAGAAGTATTTCTCGACGATATCATTATTGGATCACGCAATATTAGGGAACATTTAGTTATACTGGAAAAAGTTTTAGAGCGATTACATAATAACGGAATGAAACTAAAACAAAATAAATGTGTGTTTATGACTAATGAAGTGAAGTTTTTAGGATATATTGTTTCCGACGAGGGTATTAAAGTGGACCCAGAAAAGGTAGAAGGTATATTAAACATTCCCCGACCAGAAAATATTACCGACTTAAGGGCTTTCCTAGGAACAATAAATTATTATGCTAAATTCGTCAACAACTTGAGCTCTATGCTGGCGCCGTTGTATAGGTTATTAGGGAAGGGAGTGACGTGGAAATGGGACAGGGAATGTGAGGCGGCCTTTTGGAAATTAAAAATGTTTTAGTTAGTGCGGATGTCCTGGCTCATTATGAACCAAACAAACCGTTGTTTTTAACTAGCGACGCGAGCGCGAGAGGCATAGGCGGCGTGCTGAGCCAGATGTGCGAGCGGGATAGCAGCACAGGCGGAGCGCGCGAGCGCCCGGTTGTGTATGTATCGCGCGCACTTAATGCGGCTGAGAAACATTATTCGCAAATCGAGCGGGAGGCATTAGCTATTGTGTTCTGTTTAGAAAAATTACACCAGTATTTATACGGTCGACGTTTTACACTACGCACGGATCACAAACCGTTGGTCACTATTTTCGGCCCTAAACAAGGTATACCATCGATGGCCGCAAGTCGATTACAAAGATGGGCTATAAAGTTGTCAGCCTATACCTATGATATTGAGTACGTCACTTCCAAACAAAACGGGGCGGACGGCTTATCGCGATTGCCAGCTGTGGTTGCGAGTAAACAAAGAAATACAATTCCGGAACAGTCATATTTACATTTCGCGCAAAATGCAATGCTATTAGACTATAACGAAATTAAAAAGCAGACGAGCCGAGATCAGTTACTAGGCCGAGTTTTAAGATATCTTCGCGACGAATGGCCATCCGATAATGAAATAAAATCGCTCCAGCCTTATTTCAATCGCCGAAAAGAACTTTATGAGGAATTAGGTTGTGTGATGTGGGGCATAGGGTGGTCGTCGCTGAGGTTTGTAGGAGTAAGCTTCTAATTGGTTTACATGAAGCCCATATGGGCATAGTTAAAACGAAAGCTTTTGCTAGGAGCTACATTTGGTGGCCGGGAATGGACGAAGCGATAGAAAACACATGCCGCGCTTGCAGTGTCTGTGCTGTAGAAAGTGAATCGCCGACGCGACATATGCCCTGCCCTTGGCCATGGCCAGATAGACCGTGGGCCCGTATACATGTAGATTTTTAGGCCCTATTTCGGGGCAGATATTTTTAGTTATGGTTGGTGCTAGAACCAAGTGGCTAGAAGTTAGACAAGTACCTAGTACAGCGGCTAGTCACACAATAAACGTCTTAAGTGACGTGTGCGCACGTTTTGGTTTACCAAAACAAATAGTTTCGGACAACGGGCCACCCTTTACAAGCCAGGAGTTTTCGCAGTTCCTTAATGCCAATGGCATTGAACACATATTTTCAGCACCATATCACCCTGCCTCAAACGGGGCAGCAGAGAATGCAGTTCATACAGTGAAAAAGGTGATTAAGAAGGCCATTAGGGAAAATTTAAACATACCTTTATTTATAAATAAATTCCTCCTATATTATAGAAACACAGAACACTGTACTACAGGTGAAATGTTCTCTCATGTTCGGCCGCAGGTTGCGTACCAAATTCGACGCCCTGAGACCTAATAGGGACAATAAAGTTACGGACGCTCAGTAGCGACAACGAAAGTATGGCGCAACTGGGTCACGTCAATTGCATCCGGGGGATGAAGTTTGGTTGCGTCAGTATAGGGGACAGGATAAATGGTTATCAGGGAAAGTAACGGAAAAGATGGGAACCACCGATTACAAAGTAGTTGCTTTAGCTGATCAACATATTTATGGGATTCCCTACCTAATGCATCTTTAGTCTTTTTCCGACTCACTGGAATCAATCTTCAACTGGCTTGGCAAGCATCTCAAGATGCATGGACGACTCATCCACTATCGACCTCCGGTCTCCGGAGGGGAGTGATGTAGCGGCATCAAGGCCGCCACAAGAAAAACCTACGGAGCAAATCTACATCGCAACAAAAAGAACCGCGACGCCATCTATCCGACTAGCAGCGAACTACAACGTTGAATTCCTGCATCGCGCAAGCAGAGTTTACCGTGCGATTTGAACATATACATCAGCCCGAATATCAACTATCGGGCAGTAGCCCGCCAGGCACAACAGCCGCCTGGTCGGAGGATCCTCCTTTTCAATTGAGGTATGCGGGACTTTACTCTCTGTACCGCTACCTCTAAAGATGCATTAGGTAGGGAATCCCATAAATATGTTGATCAGCTAAAGCAACGGATACGGAGTTCATTAATCTGTCCTTCTAGCCCGGTTAGAGAGAAGCCAGAGATGGTGGATGTATCTGGGAACCAGGAGGCGCCCAGGGACTTCGACGACTCAGCCGCAGCAAATACACCTCAGGGTGACGGAGAACAAGAGCATTTTGATGATTGTGTCGAACCAAAAACACAGACTCCTTTGCCTTCTCCTGAGCCGACCCAGTCTCGTCCCATCCGGGCATGTAGAATTAATAAGCCACCTAGTTATAAGGTATGATTAGTAATATTTCCTCTGTTGTTAGGTACGTAAGTTATTAATTGTATAAGTATATGTATTAGTCAATAAGCTACCTAGTGATAAGTATATTGTGGGTTTTGTTAGTTATGTAAGGTCTTAATTGTATATGTATAAATATAAGGATGTTTAGATTAAGGTGAAGGTGTGATGTATGTGTGTCTATCTGTGAGTGCGTATGCGCCGATGCGGCGTTCGTGTCAAGGGCGGACAGTCCCCAATAAACCACGGTACTAGCCACACGCTTGTTTTACTTAAAACACCTCAGTAATTAAGCCAGTCTCAATATAAATTACGAAAATTCAATATTGACAAAACGCTTGATATCATTATCTATATTTTACTGAGAAATGATTATCGAGTTACGTCTCTGATTGTATGATTTCATTAAATCATCCAAAATACCTCTAAAAAATACATAACCTTGAGATCATCTCATTCGTCAGAGTTTATTGACTTCGATTTACAAAATCAAATTACGTTTCCATCAATGTTTTGAGAAATAATAAGATATATATACATCAGGGCATTATTAAATCTTCACTGCGTGGGTATGTAAGCCGAAGTATGCTTATTGAAAACAGATAATAATAAGCCAATAATGTCAAATAGGTACCTTCACGAATTTAATGTTAATATATTATGATTGTGAAAGAGGGAAGTATTCATCTTAAAATAAATGATGGCTTAATGCCCTGTGTCCCTAAGGTGGCGTTTATAGAAGCCCTCAATCACGAACGGTTTTATGCTTCAAAATAAAATATTGAATAATATTTGCATAATAAGTCTTCAGACATTTTACGCAGTCCGTTTTGATGCTGTGTCAAAAATCTGAACCCTTTAGCGCGGCTATGGGTTGAAGTTTTATTGGTGGACGTTTTCAAGACGCTTGATTGGAAAGGACGGGCATAAATATCAACGGTCAGTACATCTCGCACCTCCAGATTTGCAGATGACATTGTCATCATGATGGAATCTCTGCAGGAGCTTTTCAAATCAAATCAAACCAAAAGGTATTTTTATTCAAACTAGGCTGAAAATCAGCACTTTTTGAACGTCAAAATTTACATAAAAACTGTCCTTCAAATCGCCCGCTCGTCACCTTTTCCTAGTGAGTGTGTGTGTGTTAGCTGGGAAGAAGAAGTGGCCAACAAACTCTCCAGCAACACAACTGTCTGTTAGGTTTGGAGAATTTATATAACAGTATTAGTAGCTGGAGGTGATGCTGAACAGCCCGAGCGATTCTTCAAGACTGGTGGGTCTCGGGATGAATCTGGACAAAACCAAAGTCAAGTAAAATGGTCATGTCACCCCGTGACCTGTAATCGTAAATGGTGCCACCCTCGAGGTTGCGCAAGAATACATACATTCAGTCAAAAAAGTATCGGGAATGGATGATTTGTTTATGGTTCCAAATTCAAATTTTAGTTTTTTTGTAGTTGTTAGATTGGCACAACTGTTTTCCATTTTGGCGCGGAGTTTGAGTTGCATCTGTTATTTATATTAAATACAGTGCTGGTTTTAGGACATGCTAGAACGAGTCAGTTCGGACCCAACATTCATGAAACGCATTGTTACTGGTGACGAGACCTGGGTTTACGAGTTTGAAATGCAAACTAGTCAACAAGCTTCGGAGTGGCGCCTTCCAACTGAACCGAAACCGAAAAAACCACGCCAAAGTCGATCAAAAGTCAAAGTCATGTTGACTGTTTTCTTTGACTATCGCGGTGTTGTGCACTCTGAATTCTTACCGGAAGAATAAAGAATATTATTTGAGCGTTATGCGGCGTTTAAGAGAGCAAATTCGACGAAAAAGGCCAGATTTGTGGAAAGAAAATTCTTGGATTTTGCACCACGACAATGCGCCTTCGCACAAGGCTATCATTGTGAACGAATTTTTAACCAAACACTCAACAAATACCATCCAGCAACCACCATATTCACCAGATATGGCTCCTGCTGACTTTTATCTTTTTCCTAAACTCAAATTACCATTTCGTGGCACCCGTTTTCAATCGATAGAAGACATAAAGGAGAATTTGCGGCGAGAACTGAACTCAATTCCGGAAGCAGCGTTTAAAAAATGTTTTGATGAATGGATTATTCGTTGGCGCAAGTGTATCGTTTCTAAAGGAGCATACTTTGAAGGTGATAAAATAAATTTGGATGAATAAAAGACATTTTGTGTATTATTGATCTTTTCCCGGTACTTTCTTGACAGAGTAGTATATCTAGGGCCAAATTATACAAATTGGGCGGTACAACTTTGAGAAGAATTTGCTTGGGCTGGGCGGCATTTGAGACGCTGCGTGACATCTTTGAATCGTCGATCCCACAGTCCCTTAAGACCAGGGTATATAACCAGTGCGTCCTACTCGTAATGACTTATGGAGCCGAAACATGGTCACTCGCCATAGGCCTGGTCCACAAAATCAAAGTTGCTTAGCATGCAATGGAGAGAGCAATGCTCGGGGTTTTTCTGGTGGATAGAATTCGCAACGATATACTAGAGAACTAAAGTCACCGACATTGCGCGCAGAATCAGCATGCTGTAGTGGAAGTGGGCCGGCCATGTCTGCAGACCGACAGACGGTCGATGGAGCAGACATGTGTTAGAGTGAAGACCGCGTATGGGCAAACGTAGTGTAGAACGCCCTGCGGCACGATGGATCGATGATTTAAAGATGGTGGCTGGCAGCGGATGAATGCGGACTGCTCAGGACCGGGATGGTTGGCGCTCTTTGGGGTTGAAGTGGGCCCTTTCGCTTACTTACACACATGGTAACTTAATTGTGTGTTGCTGATGAGCAGGGCATTTGAAACACCTTGGTGGGAGAATAAACCTAGGTAGTACTATGAAAAAAAAAAATACATTTTCAATTAACCTTTTTAGTCATACTTATCTAAACAAAAACAACAAAATAAAAGGCTTTTCGTTGGTAAGCGCATCTCTTGAAAATGGCTAGGCCAATTCAGTCATAAAAAAAAATGTTCGTTATAAGTCCGAGTGTTCTTAGAGAAAGCAAATTTGTATAAGTTATAATGTAATAAGTTTCTTAATGTACTCCCGTCACTTGGTGCATGTAATGTGCTCCCGTCACTTGGTGCGTGTAATGTGCTCCCGTCACTTGGTGCATGTAATGTGCCTGTAATGTCGGTAACGTTACAGAGTCAAGCATTACATCAGTGAGGAAAACAACCGAGCATTACTGTACTTGATGGTACAACGTGTAATATTTTGATAAAACTTGTAAAAAAATGCGCACTGCTTTGTTTGACATTGTGGAATTAACTTAATACTCAAAATCTAATCGGCAGTATTGTAATGAAATGCTCAAAATCGAACCTGAAATGCTGCATTACATTACAGCGAATGTGTGATGTAATAAATCCAATCTGAAATGTTAAATTACAGGCGAACGCTCCAGTTGAGGGAGCACATTAAGAATTTTTTTTCTATAGAATTTTTACTGAATCTATCTGTAGGTACAGGACAATGTCTATCGCTTCAGATAGTAGGTAACACATTACAATTATTCTGTCTGTAGTATCACATATTAATCTGAGAAGAGATGTGTAAGCCAGGATAAACCTGCATATAAAACTATGGTTAAACCAGTCATGACCACGAGTCTGCCCGCCGGGTGTTCAAAGAAACAACTGTCGTCTTTACAAATTCCAAACCTGGGAAAGATAAAAAAAACATTAAACATTTAAATAAACATCAGCATATAGAATCTCAAGAACGGTCTCAAGAAATCTGACATATGTTTGAAAAATTCACCTTCTACTTGATTTGTTTATTTCATTTCAAATCATATATCATAATTATTATCTACTTAAGGGTCGTCTATAGGATCGTGTATTTTAAGTGACAATATGTATTAACAGGCCCTAAAATAGTATGGTAGCACAGCAATTAACTTCACTGTGTGTCATTATTGTACAAAATAACAAACATTAATTTACTCAGATTCTCACATTTCACACAAACATTGCGAAATTACTTTAGGGAGAACTCGCTACGAGCGCTGTAGCACAGTGCTACGCCACGCTGCTACGCCACCCAGCTACGCCACGCTACGACGCCTACGCGGAGTGGAACCATTTGTATGCTACTAATGAGTACGGGTAGAATTATTATTGCATTATTCTAAAGGTGCTTCCAAACGGGTCTTATTTTTCAGTATTAATAATATTTTCAGGGGCCGTAACATAGCCCGATTTGTTTAGTATTGTTGCTACACTTTTGAAGTGTTTTATTGATAGACCGCTATTTCACTAAATTGTAAATTATGTTGTGACCGCCGATGGAGTACGCTTATCCTTTTTTTGACTTCTAAGAAATAAATATAGCTATCAAGAAATGAAGGCTCCAACAAGGAATTTTAATTCTATGCTGTAACGCAAAATGATATATTTCCCCAAATGTATCTTTAAGTATGGCTGTTCTTTAATTAAATTAAAATATTGATACTATTTTTATTGCATTTGATGTAATATCATGTTTCTTATGGAGAAGAACGGACAAGAAACTCCATAGTTAATCTATTTAAATCAATGTTTTACATGTGCTGTGGTATACAAACTTTTGTTAATATATGTGAGGACCATGAACCTAGAGTATGTAGAGGTAGAATGATTAATTTTCTAAATAAGTACATGGTACTCACATATTTACAAATATTGGAACTATCAATTAGCAGAGTGTGAGTGAACATAAAAATAAAAACCCAAAAAATGAAACAGTAGGTAACTATAAAGTAAATACATAAACCAACCAGTTTGATCTTGTCTCCACCATTGATTGTCCTATGGAGCAGGACCAGCATATTTCCAAGCATTCTTATCCTGAATGTAATCATCTAATTTGTAATATGCTTGTTTACAAAGTCTGCTTTTAATATAGGTTTTAAATTTTCTTTCATTTAGTTGTAATATCTCATCACGAGGTATTTTGGGTGTACTTTAGCTAATCTATAAAATGGTTGATCTAATTTATCTTTATTTCTAGTATTAATATTACGTCTATCACTAATTTTACCACACGCCACGCACCAGAGCACAGGCAGTATGTAAATCGCCTTAGTTAATAATTATGCAGTTTCATATTGCACGTTTAGAAGTACCAAGCGTTGTGACGTAATTGCATAGACTGCAGAGGTTCTATGGTTACTGTGAAAGCACCCTATTTATTAGTAGCACGTTGTACCGTTGTGGTGCGATATTAAAGTTGTGGTCTCGTAAGTTAGTGTTGCTTGCTTTCGTTATAACTTATTGTTTAATAGCATTTTATAGCTGTGGGAAGTGGACAAGGGTTGTTGCACCACCCCGGGCGGGGGCAACGTAAGGAGCTAGCTCGAGAAGTGAGATTGAGATATGCAAGTTGGAATGTTGGGACTATGACTGGAAGGGCCAGAGAGTTAGCGGACGTATTAAAAAGAAGACGAATAAATGTAGCGTGTTTGCAGGAAACTAAGTGGAAGGGAACAAAGGCGAGGGAAATTGGTGAAGGATACAAGTTTTTCTATTGTGGAAGTGACGGTAAAAGAAATGGCGTGGGAATAGTGTTAAATAATAAATTGAAAGAAAGCGTGATGGAAGTAAAAAGGATTAATGAAAGAATGATAGTTGTGAAAGTTATGATAGATAGTGTGATGCTGAATGTAGTTAGTGTGTATGCCCCGCAGGTAGGATGTGATGAAAGGGTAAAAGAGAAGTTTTGGGAGGATTTTGATACCATTATAATGACCATCCCCATGCATGAGGAATTGATAGTTGGAGGTGATTTTAATGGGCATGTAGGTAGAATGAAAAATTGTTATGAAAGAGTACATGGCGGATGGGGTTTTGGAAGTTCCAATAACGAGGGAGAGACGTTGCTGCAATCCGCTACTGCATTTGACCTGGCAGTAACCAACACTTGGTTTCAGAAAAGAGATGAACACCTTGTCACATACAAAAGTGGTAACCACAAGACCCAAATAGATTATTTTCTTGTTAGGCGCAATAAGATAAATCAAGTCAAAGACTGCAAAGTGCTGCCAAGAGATGACTTAGTCTCACAACACAGACTCCTGGTTATGGTATTGGCGATAAAAACACAATTTAAGAAAAGCAAAGAGCGTCCTCTCGCAAAAATAAAATGGCATATGCTAGAGAAGAATGATTGCGCGAAAGAATTTAGAGAGCGAGTGGTAGACAAAATGATACAAATGGCAGACATGAAAGATCGAAGTGTGAATGAAAGCTGGAATGAGATAGCTGGATGTATAAGGCAAGCAGCGAAGGATATTTTGGGAGAGACAAAAGGAAGAGGCACAATAGAGAAGGATACATGGTGGTGGTCGACAGAAATACAGAAAGTGCTGAAAGGAAAAAAGAAGATAATCAAGGAATGGCAGAATGTGGGATTGGAAAGCGTTAGTTTAAAAACTGAAAAAAAGAGTGAGTATGATGCTTTAAAGAAAAAAGAGAGCAAGAGCAAAAGCTCTGGACCATACGAATCCACCATCTGAATTGTACGACACACTGGACAGTCCAGCAGGCCAAAAAGACCTATACCGGCTTGCTAGAGCCAGAGGGAGGAAGGCGAAGGATGTTAGTCAGATAAGATGTGTAAGGGATGAAGCTGGAATGCTTCTATCGGGGGATGAAAAGGTTAAGGATAGATGGAAGGGCTATTTTAAAAGACTGATGAATGAGGAAAATATCTGGAGTGGTGTTTTAAAGAATAAACAAGTGAATGAGGGGTTAGTGAGAATGATCAGTGTCGATGAGGTGAGAATAGCAGTGAATGAAATGAAGAATGGTAAGGCAATTGGTCCAGACGGAATTCCAATTGAAGTGTGGCAATTATTAAGAGTAGATGGATGGACGTGGTTAGCTTTATTCTTCAATAAGTTGTTGCTGGAAGAAGCCATACCTGATGAATGGTGCAATAGTTCGTTGGTGCCCATCTTCAAGAACAATGGTGATGTGCTGGAGTGCAACAACTATAGAGGAATAAAGCTTATCTCACACAGTATGAAAGCCTGGGAAAAAGTTATTGAAAGGCGGTTGAGAGAAGAGAGTGAAATCTCACAGAACCAGTTCGGTTTTATGCCTGGTCGGGGTACAACGAATGCCATTTTCACTATCCGCCAGCTGTGCGAGAAATATAGAGCTGTGCATAAAAACCTGCATATGGTATTTGTTGACCTCAAAAAGGCATATGACCGGGTGCCTCGTGAGGTTTTGTGATGGGCCCTTAAGGAGAAAGGTGTGCCTGGGAAGTATGTGCAGTTGATCCGAGCGATGTACAGTCGAAGCAGAACTCAAGTCCGGTCTACAGTGGGCACCACTGACAGCTTCAGTGTAGCAGTCGGTTTACACCAGGGCTCGGCCCTCAGCCCTTATCTCTTCCTGATGATAATGGACGCTCTGACGTCGGACATCCAGGAAGAGGCTCCCTGGTGCATGCTGTTTGCTGATGACATTGTGCTGGTTGCAGAAAACGGCCTAGAGGTCCAGAGCAAATTGGAGACGTGGTGGCAAAGACTGGAGAGTGTTGGCCTAAAATTGAGCAGAACCAAAACAGAGTACCTGTTCTGCGATTTCGGCGGTCTCTCCAGTCCGATACCTATAGCTCTCACCGGAACGCCTATACCGATTTGCTCCGACTTTCGGTATCTCGGGTCGCTTGTTCAGGGAGATGGCGATATAGACCGAGACGTAACGCACCGGATCAACTCAGGATGGATGAAATGTCGACAGGTCACTGGAACAACTTGTGACCCTCGGATGCCCCTCAAATTAAAAGGGAAAATATATAAGTCCGTGATAAGACCTGTCGTAATGTATGGATCAGAATGTTGGACTGCGAAAAAGACGGATGAAAATAGATTGCCTGTAGCGGAGATGAAATGAAAAATGAAAATGAAAATATTTATTAGTTTAACAAGTTTCTTACATTACTAGGTAGTGATTGGAGCCTCCTTTTAAGCTAATAAAGCCTGTATTAGGAGGCTCCGCTCTTCCATACATTATACGGTATTAACTATAAACTTGTTTATTTAAAACAATAATAAAAAAATAATAATAAAGGAATCTAATCTACTAAAACTATGGATAATTTATAAGTAAGGCTAATAAGTGATTTCAGAATTCAAATTGTTTGTAATAGTGTAGTTGTGTGTAAATAGTGTGATTGAGTGTAATTGTGATTGTGTTGTTGTATTCAGTGTTGTGTTTGAATGCGTGGTGTGTGTGTGTTATGTCATTATGTGTGTGGGTGGAAGTACCTATATCATGAGCGAATGAGATTGAGCCTTAGGATACTGTTATCATATTGTATTTATAACAATAATGCCTCTGTTTCCTCATAATTAAGCGGTTTTATCCAGAGAGATGAGAATGTTGAGATGGATGTGTGGAGTAACGAGAGTGGATAAAGTGAGAAATGAGTACTTTAGAGGCACTTTAAAAGTGGCGCCAGTGACGGAAAAGTTAAAAGGGAATCGCTTGTCTTGGTATGGTCATGTGAAGAGGAGGGATGAAACGCATATAACTAGAAGAGTTATGAACATAAATGTGGATGGATGGAGAGGGAGAGGAAGGCCAAAGAAAAGATGGATAGATTGTGTGAGGAGAGGAGCGATATGAAAGAAAAGGGATAGAGTGACGACTGATAGAACAGAATGGAAGAATAAAACGTGTTGCGCCGACCCCAAGTAACATGGGATAAGGGCAGGAAGATGATGTTTAATAGCATTTTATAAATTACATAATATTGAGCACCTTAAACTATTTATCATTTACAATAAATAATAATATAATCTTTATTTTCAGACCAGGTTCATAGTGAGAGAGTGTTTTACATGTTACTTAACTTATTTAACCTTAATTTACTAAAAAATAAATGATTTATTTTATAAAAAAAAATATATCGCGCCTGATACTACCCAATGATGATGTTCAAGATCGGGCAAGATGTTCAAGATCGGGCAAAGTGGAGGAAGCTAAGTAGGAAGGCGGACCCTGGCAATAGCCGGGATTAACGCCAGGTGGAAGAAGACTACCCAATGATTCTGGAAAGGGCAGTCATTACGTGCAGCAATTACTTTAAGAATGCTGTTGTCGCTGCTCCGGACGTGCAGCATCAGGGAGGCTGTTTTTTTTGCGAACAATGGCTTGAAACCCGTCCACGACATATTTGATAAATAAGTTCGCACTTTGGTACGAAAAAAATGGCACATATTTTTTTCGCGTCATGACACTAAAGCGACTAGGTCAAAAAATTAATCCAACATTTTCATTCTCGAACTGCAGACTTTTATATTTTCACAAGTACGTGGCTACAAAGTCAAAGTTAGTTGCCCTAAATACTACATGGGATCTAAAAATGCCACTTCAGCAGAATCAGAAAACACATCACGCTACCCGTCACTGTCAAATTTTCCCAATCAACTTTGAACCCAATGCGTTAGCGATAAAGATAAAAATAAAATTTGACAGATTGTTGTGTAATTTATGATTCTAATGTAATTTTGCTAAAGTGGCCTTTTTAAATCCGCAGTTTCTATTCCAATTCAATCTTTGTCTTTAAGTCAAGATGACTATATTACTTTTAGGCACCAGAATGTGTCACTATGTGTGTGTGTGTGTGTGTCATTTACAGCACTCACAGCGGTTGTCAAAAGAGCCCATGAAATAATATGTGGTATATTTTTATCATCACTTCTAACCTTCTCCTAAACCAGACCCAAGCAGTTAATGCGACAAGAAATGTTGTATATTCTAACAATATTTAATACTAGCACTTTGCCCGCGATTTTGTCTGCGCAGATTTAGTTCAACAATTTTCACCCCCCCCCCCCATTTCACCCCTTTGCAGGCGGAGTTTCCTGAAATCTTTTCTTAGCTGACATCTCTTACTCATTATAAAATTAATCTAAGTACGTGCCAAATTTCATCTCTACAGGTTCAGTAGTTTTTGAGACTTCGTGATTAATCAGTGAATGAATTACCTTTTGCTTTTTATTATAATTTTTAGATAAAAAAAGAATTTGATGGAAAGGTTTACGACTGACATGTTAATCTCACCCATTTCCTAAATCAGTTTACGTGACACATGTTTTCAGAACCATTTCCTCGTATTGTTTATATTTTTATTATAATGGGATCACGTACTTAATGAAAACAAGGACTCTGTAATTGGTGGAACAATATTACGCATGAATGGAATATCTAATGGAAAATCTGATATATAGTAATCTTTTCATTATAGGAAGCTTTAGAAGTGCTAAAACATAACAGAAATAAGTCCAAACTAGTCTTTACATAAATTGATTCTTAAACCTAAAATCGACTCTATCATCCATTCCAATTTTTTTAAAACAACAGAAAACAGAAATAATCCCAAGCTCAGGAGTTGAACTTGTGAGAGAGAGGGAAACTTCACGCCCCAGCCGCCGCAACAAAAGAAGACGCCCCGGGCGTCGGGAGTCGCAGGGCGATTCTCGGCCACCGCAGGCGCGAGCCTGCGGACGGCGAGCATTGGGTGACTCGCCGTCTGATCAGAACCAGGCCCGGGTTGACGGCGCGCTGTGTTCCACGCGCGCCTCAAAGAGCTGTCTGCATAAAAGACGCGGCCCGCCAGTAATATACCGTTCTGATTTGTGTCAAAAGCAAATCTAAAAGTAGTTATTATATTATTAGACCAGTCTTGGAATAAAACCTTCTGGGGAAATTCCTCGTAGTAAAAGAATAATAACACGCTATATCTTCATAAAAGTAAATAAATAAATATCAAGCAAAAGTGGAACAAGGTGATTACGTAAAATATTCTGAAGGAACAAAGCGAAACGTAACAAACTAAGTCTATAAGTCCAATTTGTAACAAATAAGTCACAACAACACTTGTACTTGTAATTCTACATTAACCTAGATTCAAAGCAATTGTTCTATCAAATAACATTATTAAAGACTAGCTGTTTTCCTCTTGTACCGATTTTTTTTTGATAAAAAATAAGCCTATATTATATACCGTATATTATATCTACCGTGGTCAAATACTTAGACAAATACAGCTAAATTATGAAAGACTATCTGCCGCTCACGATAGCGCCAGCCCAGCGCAGATGACGCGCGCTAACGCGCTTTAAACGAAATTCAGACAAAGACAGTACTGCTTTTTGGTCATATCTACACGTTCGTGATACGCGCGGTCGCGGGCGCGTTACAAATACGCCGAGTGCATAGGCTCTTAGATGTAATTACCTTACAATCAAAACTCCCACTAAAAAACAACAGGTACCGATTATCGAGTAAATTGCAATCAAAATATAGGCTTCAATTAATGCCCGAATCAGTTTTTTGATAATTTTGTTTGACAGCTTTACAACAAGGATGAAGGTTCTGGTGATCGGGTCCATTGACCACGGCGATCGAGTTCATTTCTTTTGCCTTCTGAAACAAATTAACGGACAATTAATTACCCCGTTGTATACCCCACGAGGAGCTCGTGGCTAGATAATAACAGCCGCACGGGTCGATCTTCAAGGTTAAGCAACGCTTGCCAAGGTTGGTCTGTGGATGGGTGACCATCTTAACATACAGAGTTTCCTCTATGCCTCGGAAAGTAGGTTTAGCCGTTGGACCCTGCTGTCATTTTAAGATCTTTGGCAGTCGTTACGGATAGTCAGAAGCCAGTAAATCTGACTCCAGTCTTGCCATGAAGTACCGTGTTACCCAGATAATGGGTTGTGGAGGTCTGGTAGGCAGCCGCTCCTCGTAAAATTCTGGTATTCAACTAAATCTGGCTTGACTGGAAGCCGACCCCAATATAGTAGGGAAAAGGCTAGGCAGATGATGAATTACCCTGAAGTATCGAAGCGAATTTGTTCCGGTGTTTGACATTATGATGCAAGTTATGACGTATTTCCGATTCGTATATCCAGTGGAGTGTATGAACATATCGGTAATTATTCCTGTACAAATTATCGGACCGGAAATCATTTGAGAGAGCACTCATCAGGCTCATGTTTAGCAACCTGATGATAAGCGACAATGGAGGGTGCGAGTAAAAGTAACCTATTCACTTTTGACTTAGAGACCTTAGCTATCAGGAAATAGACATAATATCACTCTTTAGCTGTACAAACAATTAATCTATATCCAAAATATTTTGTTGGTATTGGACGGATAAAGTTTAAGACGTTATCTAGTCTTATCAAGGTCTCTATATATGGTCAACGATATGTAAGCACAGACTAAGACTGAGCGATTACCCTTTCATATTGTCACGTCTTAGAATTTCAACCAAACACTAAGAGATCACAAACACATCTTCACAAATACTCTTATTTAGAACCCTACATCCAACCAAATTTAACCTTGTTATTTAAACTAAACTTAGCAATACATGAGCATTAATTTGATGTTGTAAAGGGAGAGATATAATAAGATATAATTTGAAAATATCATCATCACATTATATCAGATAACAGACGTCCACTGCTGGACATAGGCTTTCTTCAAGTGTCGCCACAACAACCGGTCCTGTGCGTCTCGAATCCTTCGACTATCCCATTGGTCCACCTTGTGGGAGACCTTCCAACGTTGCGCCTTCCGGTACGCGGTCGCCACTCCAGAACTTTTCGGCCCCATCGACAATCTGTTCTGCGTGCAATGTGCCCTGCACCACTTCAGTTAAAGATAACATACGCACCTTAGATACCTCAGTATTTTCAATCGAAGCGAAAATGATTTACAAGTACTACTTATTAAAACGCTTGGTAACAAAATTACCACGTTAATCACGAACTATTTATCTAGTTCATGTTTTACGTGGTATTTTATACATTATTCTAGGTATTTAGAAAAGACATACCTAATATTCAAAATACAAGACTTGCCACAGCTTACAAAGTTCTGTCATAAATTGTCTATAGTTCATAACACAAAGAGTTTGGTGCCAAGGAGTATTACTAAGAATTTAGACTATTAACATAAAATGAGTCTGGTATTTATGCGGCTTCCTTTTTGTTTGTTTGGTATTGTTTCCTTAGATTTGACATAATTTTAACTGTTCGAAACAAGCTGGAAAACAACATCATAAGATGGATTTCCAGTTTTCATAATATTTCCTCTTTGGTACTCGTTGAAATTAAAAATGACAAACCTCCTTGCTAGGAACAAGTCATTAGATCTCACTAATGGTGCATACTGCTACATCACCTAATGAGCACAGGTAAGTAGGGCTATTGGCTAAAGAAATACGAGACGCAAATATCATCATCATCTGCCTAGCCTTTTCCCAACTACATTGGGGTCGGCTTCCAGTCAAACCGGATTCAGCTGAATACCAGTGTTTTACGTGGAGCGGCTGCCTACCAGACCTCCACAACCCATTAACTGGGTAACACGGTACATCATCGCAAGACTGATGTCAGATTTACTGGCTTCTGACAATCCGTAACGACTGCCAAAGATATACAAATGACAGCCGGGACCAACGGCTTAACGTGCTTTCCAAGGCACGGCGGAAACTTGCTATGTTAAGACGGTCATCCATCCACAGACCAACCTTGGCAAGCGTTGTTTAACCTTCAAGATCGACCCGTGCGGCTATTATTATTTAGCCACGAGCTCCTCGAGACGCAAAATATACCTATCAATATTGCTACTCTCACAAACCACATAGAAGAACAACAAAACAAATTGGTTCGAAAAAAAAGGTACGATCACAAGAAGAGAATTAAAGGCGTAGGAGTTATCAATACCCTTCACATATTGATGGCACTTTAATGCCTTGTAAATCGACTCGGAAATAATGGCCGCGATATACGAAATGTCCTGGGCTTCGGCTAGGGTGACAAGCTTGCGCGGGTGCTGAAGCGGGTGCGAAGTATCACACATTATGAAACCACCATTTGCGTCCGTACTGAGGTAACTATGGCGATACCTGGTGTTACGTAAATGATAAATATTTATTTCCTTGAATTGTGTTAAAAATAACACTTTTACTCGCCATTCTGATTTAGTTAGTTAAAACTAAATCTTCTTCTTCTTCTCATGTGGGCAGTAAGATCTAACGACCCCACGCACCCTTTTGGAAAATGGGAAATCATCAAATGACTCCTCCCGCTCTGGGTGAAGCAGGAGGGAGTGTCAGACTCTTACTGACTAAAACCCATCCGTGTTCGTCCTAGTGCCCTTTGTGCTCCAGGGCAACGGTACGGTCTTTTGAACAGATTCCGCAGCCCCAGCAGGCACTTGACCTAGCGGGCCCCGTCTTCCATCCTGACATCTCTTTGAGGCGGGCCTAGTTCTGATCAGACGGCGAGCCACTCACTGCTCGCCGTCCGAAGGCATCCCAGATACCCTAGTGTCAGAGTTTCTATACAGCCTCAAGGGCCTCATGGCTTATTTGACGACCGCCATTTGACGGCCGAGACCACCAGCTTATACGTGCCTTCCGAAGCACGGAATCATCTTTTTATCCGAAAATCAGGTAGTTCAAGCCTGCAATGTCCTAGCCAAACTGAAAACAACTTTACAAAGTACGCTTCCTGTGGGAATCGAACCCACAAGGCAAACGTCTAAACCACTCGACCACGGAGGCAAACTATAAAAATGGATAAACTAAATGGGACCCCGAGAAGAAACACCCAAGCAAACTCGAAGGTCGAAGTTTCTTTTAAAGTCCACAATGGTAAACCATGTAACGGTCAAATCATATGAAATACTAGTTGACCCGCGCAACTTCGTATGCTCCGCTCCTATTGGTCTTAGCGTGATGATATAATTTTTTAAATCGGACCAGTAGTTCCTGAGATTAGCGCGTTCAAGCAAACAAACAAAGTCTTCAGCTTTATATTATAACTAGTTGACCCGCACAACTTCGTCTGCGGCACAATTTTCATTAGTGCTCCGCTCCTATTGGTCTTAGCGTGATGATATATAGCCTATAGCCTCGTCGATAAATGAGCTATCTAATACTGAAAGAATTTTTCAATTCGGATCAGTAGTTCCTGAGCTTTGCTTTTTTTTTGGCAGTAGTATCGTCACAGCGCTAGTTATCATTCATTATTTGTTTGCATCACTTGTTAAAGTATAATTGTGTATTAGTTTACTAATATGTGTATATATATAAAAAAAAACGTTTATTTTCAGGCGTCGAAGGCCCATAGCGGTTAGTATTACCAAACAAACTTAAAAACTATAAGTATTAGTATTTTATTTTATTTAAAGTTTATATATATTTATCTTTGTATTAATTTAAATATTAATCGCGTTTCTGTTTTTTTTTTCACAATTTGCATCTACTACTATTATTCTCTGCATCACCCAAAGGTTGACTGGTAGAAAATGCCTCAGGCATTAAGTCAACTTAATGCCTCAAGTCTGCCTGGAGTCTTAATGCCATCTTTGCGCACAGATGTGTGCGTAAAGTATTAAATAATTAAATATTAGTATAGATTATATTGTATATTATATGGTAGATATATGATTATATGAAATATATGAGAATCGTGTAGTTTAATCTCTGAGGTGATCTTTTGAGGACAATAAAGTGAACTTGTCCAGACCATGCAAGCATTGGTCAGTTATCGCGTAGTTGCACTAAGAATTTGAAGAAACTCAGCAGACGCGACCACAACGGCCTCGCTTGGAATCGATAGTCTATTGTTCTGCACTAAAAATCACGTCACATCACATCATACAATCCCAGCCAACACCACTAACTTGCGATGAACTGTGACCACCTAATTGCGCCTGCCCGAACCCGCTCTAGTCACTGCGCGATCACTCTGGACAAAGCCCTAAATATTACGCCTGTGTGGGAGAAAAGATTTCAAAACGGATTCTGAAGGCATTAGATGGTAATGGATAATTTATAGCCTCGCATTAGGAACGTTGAATTGAGATATTGAGTAAGTTCACGAGTATTTTGTTTGCCTGAAATATTAGCTAAGTTTGATAAGTTTTTCAGTATCTTCTTGCTTGAGTTCTCACGATGAAAACGTAGAGTGCTAAATGGTGCTGAAATGGACTGTTTATTTTATAGGTTGGTAGTTTTTGTTAATTTAATTCGACTTCAGTAATGTTTTTTGATAAGCGCAACAAGGCCGCCACAAGAAAAACCTGCGGAGCAAATCTACATCGCAACAAAAAGAACCGCGACGCCATCTATCCAACTAGTAGCAAACTACAACATTGAAATCCTGCATCGCGCAAGCAGAGTTTACCGTGCGATTTGAACATATACATCAGCCCGAATATCAACTATCGGGCAGTAGCCCGCCAGGCACAACAGCCCCCTGGTCGAAGGATCCTCCTTTTCAATTGAGGTGTGCGGGACTTTACTCACTGTACCGCTACCTCCAAAATACTATTAAACTTGATACAATTGCATAGTAATTATTTAGGTACATAAGGGCGCCGGAAGGACTATTTTTAAGGGGGCGCATCTTCAAAATCTCCCACCTCGAATAAGGTAGATTTTCTATTGCCCATTCACTCATAAATAGAACGGTGCAAGGCCGAGCGAAGGAAGCTCGAGCTTCGAGGTACCTATCTCGCCTCGGATTTGCTAGATACTATTTTACCACACTCCGCTTGTCAAATATAAATCATTTTAATTTCTTCATGTTTCATATTTTCTTTTGTCATATTTTAATTGAAAACCAGGGGAGAGCAAGTGCGGGGTGCACTCCCTTGCACCGCCAGCGCCCATGGATGCAGTTTTATATCTACCAGTCCATAACCAAAAACTAATTCACAGCTTTCGTTTCTATGATCTCAGATAAATAGCTGCAGGAAAGTGCAGCACGTTTGGATTGGTTATAATTATGTTTTTTTTTCACAATATTATCTTCTTCTTTTTGTGTCAACCTGTAAGCTCTATCATTGGCCTTGACAATGTTATTGATAATTGATGCCCATGATAGCAGGTATACTAAAACTATTATTACATTAATAAAGATTAAAATTTCGTTCACGGTTTTCATATCGCAAAATCCTATTGAGGAAAAGTAAACAATGAAATAAATATTGTGAGCTTGTGTTTTTAAGGATTATTATCATCCCATAAAACTGCTGGTGATCATTAACCTCCAACGTATAAGTACTACAATCCAAAAAACTTTTGCTAAAACTTAAAATACACTTTAAATATTCTAAAAGTCTAGAATTACATTAAAAATTCTATCAAAGTCTTCAAAGGATAATTTTAAACAATCAACGTACCAATTTTACATTTTTAATATCACTACAAAACAAAGTTTTATTATAATTGCAGATTTTCAAACGTTATTAGCAAAGTCTGAAAATCGAAACTAATGGAAAAGTTGAAAATTAAACTGTAACTTTGAAATCAAGACATCGACTCCTTGCGTTTAAAGAATGAATTTATCTTAGCAGAACAATATTGGCAATGGCTACGTTTGCCTCGTCATCTGCCTAGCCTTTTCCCAACTATATGTATATTGGAGTCGGCTTCCAGTCAAACTGGATTTAGCTGAATACCAGTATTTTACGTGGAGCGGCTGCCTACCAAGACTTCCACAACCCATTAACTGGGTAACACGGTACTTCATGGCAAGACTGGAGTCAGATTAACTGGCTTCTGACTATCCGTAACGACTGCCACAAATCTACAAACGACAGCCGGGACCAACGGCTTAGCGTGCTTTCCGAGGCACGGAGGAAACTTGCTATGTTAAGATGGTCACCCATCCACAGACCAACCTTGGCAAGCGTTGCTTAACTTAAAGATCGACCCGTGCGGCTATTATTATCTAGTCACGAGCTCCTCAGTGGCCACGTTTGTCTATTGGTCATAATTTCACGCGGTCCTGCTGAAGATGGTGTTCTGAATGCTATTCCCTGTCACAGCACAGTTTTTTTGGTTTTTTTTTTAATGAAACCGTTAAGCTTACAATAACCAGCTGGTGTCCACAATTCCAAGTCAAAGCTTATTTTGGGAAGCAAATAAAGTCTTAGTAGCGCCCGTTGTCTGGATTTGTATTTGATTGATAACAATAGGCTCGCTTTCTTTTATAAAATACAACTAGTAAGATATGAGTGTAGGTACGTACCATTATTAGATACATCTCTGCTTAATATTTCAGAACATATAGCCGGGATGATAATTATGAAAAATTACGGGCAAATTCTTCGAAGATTAAAAAAATCAGCTGAAAATCAGTTTCGTGTCTGTCTTATATGCCAATTTACAGATACCAGACGGCTTAAAGGTACACAATAAAACGACGATAAAAGAACCAAGCAAATGTCGAACACAATAGAAAACAACTCTTATAAGGTGAAGTAGGGAACGAACACAAAAGGTGAAAAGGGTAGGGCTAGCCAAGCAAAACTTTACTGAACAATTCTTGAAAATAATGCGTTGGGTCAACCGGACCCACCGGGTTGTGGCCAATCTCAACAGCAAAGCTAATCAGATTAGCCGTACTTAAGAGATATTATAGAGCACAAGTGTGTGCGTAAATACAAGTGCAATCTATATAACTGGGAATTAACTGATACGGTATATGATGTTAATGTCGCCATTAGGTTTTAAAATGACGAATATCTGAATCTAAAATACCTATGTCCCAAATTCACGCCTAGGTACGATAGGGGATCTTCACTGAATAACCGTCACTGAATTATCATCGCAATTATATAGGGGGCTGTTCCCCTAAAATGGCATCCAAGCTCCCCTTATAGCCACCCCGAGTCTCGCATCAGAATGCTGGTCTGATTTGGTATCATTTATGAATCTGATTGCTGTTAAAACAATACACACACATTGACAACATTGGAAAATAATACATAAGGAATATCTGGTAAATCTGAAGAAACGTGCACTGAGATAAAACAGGTTCGCTCACCAATGTACTGCTCTCTCCCACCAGCTCTGACCCTCAGGCCCAAGTGAGCTGGGTGCGCGCGCTGTTATATCCCTGCTATATTAGACCCTTAAGACTAGCTCAGCACCCCTATAGATGACGTCATGCTTAGGTCATCAGTAAACAGTTTGTCCTACGCGCCCAGAGTTGCGCGCCTCAGTCCATTCCCGACCTCAGTCATAAACGGTTGCCAAAAGATATCTTTGTTTTAAAGTGTTTATTAAGTGCTTATACAATAAACCCTTTTCCTTAATTAAATTGTCTTTTTTTAAAAAGACATTTATCCAAGGCCGTATAACATTTTGGTGGCAGCGGTGGGATCCGAAAATCTCCAGTGCCTGGCAACCGTTACGTGGACTCCGGATCCTGTAAATCAGTAAACTCTTAATCCAAATCATGAAAAACTTTGCGAAACTTTGTTCAGTGTAATGAGTGCTGTTCTAAAGCCTAAGTGCTAAGTGCTTAACGAAATCCTGTGCTCAAAGTGAAGTGCAACTAAATCCGAAAAGGAAGTGTCGCATCCCTCACCGCGATTACTCCCTTTTTCTCCGTCGTCAAGAAAAGTACCAATACCTGTGGGAAGAGTCCCACAAGGCTCACCAATCACCTCACTTCGTTGGTCTCTCTTCGTGTCACCCTGCGTCCTGTGAACGAGTCGACGGGCTAGTTCCTGAGAGCATCCAAGGTCATCCAAGATTTAAATCAAATCTTATTTCGTCGCTTCCCGGTGCGCAGTCGCACCACCTTATCAATCGGAATGTTCCTGCTCGCCGTTATCGCCGTCGCCTACGCGTCATTACTGTAAGTCTTTGGTCATTGTTTAGTCTAAGTTTTAAATACCAGTGATTCTCAACTTCTTGTTTTAAAATATAATATTGTATCTTTTGACAGTTTGTTAACGAAAATTTTTGTTATAATACTGTGTCTTCCGTCGCTTTAAAACGAGTTTTAGAACGTTTTATTATGAAAAGAACACTCAAAGCAGAAGACAGTAAATCACTTCTCACTACTTTAGATATCCCAGAACCCGAAAAACTAGTAAGTGATAGCGAAATTGTGAAGTCACCCGTCACATCTCCTCGTGTAACTAGACAAACCAAAGCAATTCTCATGATGTCAGAAATCGATCTAAATATCTTGTTCAAATTCATAAAATCCTATGACGGTAAACGGGAAACCCTAAATTCATTTCTAGTAAACTGCGACAATGCCTACGACCTCGCTTCAGAATCTCAGAAGCAAATTCTTTTCAAATTTATCCTCAGCCAACTAAATGGCAAAGCAGAAACCGCCTGTTCAATTAAAGATTTTACGACATGGGAGCAACTTAAAGACTTCTTAAAAACGCAATTTAGTGAGCGTAAACATTATTCCCATCTCCTGGCTGATCTTCAAGAAAGTAAACAAGACCAGTCAGAAAATGTAAGCCAATACGCATTACGCGTGGAAACTTACCTCTCACAACTTCTTACCGAAATATCCTTATCTACTAATAAAGCCAAGGAACTACCTGGTCGTACAGCAGCCATGGAGGATCTCGCCCTCCATCATTTCCTCATGGGATTACATCCCAGAGTTTCAAACATTGTGAGATGTAGGTCACCTAAAAATCTAAATGAAGCCATCAATTTAGCCGTATCTGAGGAACGGATACAACAAACTTTATATAAACGCCCACAACTGGAACATAAAACCAGTAAACCTGCTAATGCCAAACCGAACCCAAATAATTCTCAGAAACCACAAAGTGTTTCTCAAACTTCTTCTAATGTCGTGTGCCGCTATTGTAAAAATCCAGGCCATGATATATCCAACTGTAAGAAACGAGAATTCAACAATCGCAAAAGCCAAAACGCAACGAAGCCACCTACTCAGGTGAATTCAGTTGAACAATCCGATGAATTAGGTCTCAAGGAAGACGTTGATTTCATTTCTTTAAACGAGTAAAAGTCTCGAATCGGTGTCGCACGAGACAGTGTCCAAAAGCCGATACCTGTCATCCTCATAAATCTTCCAAATCCAGGGACCACACGGGTAACCAGCCCCAAATAAGTGCCCAACTTACTAACTCCAAGACCAACCAACAGGGTAACCAGTCCAAAATCGACGGTCAACTTGCTAACTCCAAGACCAACCAACAGGGTAATCAGCCCCAAATCGACGGTCAACTTACTAAATCCAAGACCAGCCAACAGGGTAATCAGCCCCAAACCGAAGGTCAACTCAATAATTCAAATTCGAATATTCAAGTTACTACTATGTCTTCTAAATCCAACAAGATTTATGAAATTAATCTTGATACTACTAAAAGACTACTACCTCATATTCTGGTTGAATCCCAGACATCCCATGTTCCATTATCTCTCTTAGTAGATTCAGGTTCTGCTATATGTCTATTAAAAGAGTCTAGTATCAATAAAAGTCAAAGACTCGTCAAAGAACCAATTAAATTAAAAGGTATCGACCCTGGTGATGAACCAACTCCAACCGAAGGTCATTTTCAACTCAAACTAAAACTAGGTAAAAAACATTCAGCAACGTTCAAATTCCATGTTGTAAAGAATATCAACTTACCTTATGATGGTATAATAGGTACAGATTTTCTAGCCGCCTTTGGCTGTAAAATTGACTATATCCAGGACATCCTGAAAATAGAAAACCTGAATATAAAACTACATTTCTCCGATCCTTGTTATATAATTCCACCTCGAACAGAAACCGTAATTGAGTGTTCAGTTCAAAATACCGATCTTACTGAAGGTATCATAATAGACCAACGTCTTTCAGAACACTTGTTGATATCCAATTGTATTGTCAAAGTCAAAAACAATAACCGTGTCAATTTGACCGTTGCTAACACCTCTGAAGTACCTATAACGGTTAAATCTAACCTAAATCTTAATATTATGCCTCTAGCCTCCACTGCATTCCAAACTTTCTATAACTCTCAAAAAACTACTACTTCAAGAACCAATGAAGTAGTAGAGTTATTAAGAACAGAGCATCTAAATCAAGAAGAAAATGAAGCTCTTATCGAACTCTGCGCTCAATATTCAGATACCTTCCATTTGCCCGATGATCAATTGACCTGTACTTCCGCCATTAACCATCGGATCAAAACAATGACCGACACACCTATCCATACCAAATCATATAGGTTCCCAGAATGTCATAAACAGGAAGTACAGACTCAGATAGACAAAATGCTCGATCAAGGCATTATAGAACCCTCTCTCTCACCTTGGAGTTCACCAATCTGGATAGTACCCAAAAAGGTAGACTCCACAGGACAACGCAAATGGAGAATAGTAATTGACTATCGGAAATTAAACGATGTCACTATAGGTGAAACCTATCCTATCCCACAAATATCAGAAATTCTGGATCAACTAGGGCATAGTAAATACTTTTCTACCTTAGACCTCACATCCGGTTTTCACCAAATTCCTATTTTCTCTGAAGATGCACCTAAAACTGCTTTTTCCGTGCCTCAAGGACATTTCCAATTCAACCGAATGCCATTCGGACTTAAAAATGGCCCATCTACGTTTCAAAAATTAATGAATAACTGCCTTGCTGGCCTTCAAGGTACAAGGTGTTTCGTTTACTTAGATGACATCGTTATCTATTCGTATGACTTACCATCCCATATTAATAACCTAAAAGCTGTCTTTGAAAGACTCCGCCAATTCAACTTAAAGTTACAACCAGATAAGTGCGAATTTCTCCGAAAAGAAGTCGCTTATTTAGGGCACATCATAAGCGAAGATGGTGTCAGACCAAATCCCGAGAAGATTAAAGCCGTAAAGGATTTCCCAATTCCAAAATCTCCTAAAGATATTAAATCTTTTCTAGGATTGGTATCTTACTACAGAAGGTTTATACCCAATCTTGCCAAACTCGCCAAACCTCTTACATCCTTACTAAAAAAGGACACCTTATTCAATTGGCAAAACGAGCAACAGCTTGCCTTTGAATCCTTAAAAATTAAACTAATTTCTGCTCCGATTCTTGCATATCCAGACTTCACTCAACCATTCCTCTTAACTTGTGACGCCTCGAATTATGCTATCTCTGCTATACTATCCCAAGGAATTATCGGGCAAGACCGCCCTATCGCGTATGCTTCTCGCACCTTAAATAATGCAGAGTGCAATTATAGTGTTATAGATAAAGAATGCCTTGCCATAATATTCGGCACTAAAATATTCAGACCCTATCTATACGGCCATCAATTCACAATTTTAACGGATCACAAACCATTACAATGGCTTTTTAACTGCAAAGATCCGGGATCTCGACTTATCCGCTGGCGTTTACAACTGGAGGAATTTGAATACAAAATTCAATATAAAAAGGGTAAAATCAACGCTAATGCAGACGCACTGTCTCGTTTCCCTGTCAATCCTATCAATCCTGAAAATGTCCAGGAATCTAACCCCAGTCCAGAACTGGATTCCTCTCATAATATAGATAATGATCTAATGGATTTACTAATATCCCCACCATCCTTTAACTCTGACGAGTTCGGTCTAGATAACGTCGGAGATGACCTATCTGACTTACCTGAATTACAGGAACTTACACCCGATGAAACACCAACTCTCGATGCCCAACCTGAAACCTCTCCACAGCCATCAACTAGTGCATGTCCAGACTTACCTTCTGACAATTATAACACATTCCTGAAAGCAATGGTAGATAAAGATAATTCGTACAACACAGAAATCTTAGAACACAATGAGAGCCTCCTAAAATCCTCGTCTAAGGTCATACTCATACCTACTGCAATCGATTTGGACGAATCAAATCCCTATGTACAAGAAATATTAGACAATTTCGAAAACAGCGAAGACATTGTTAACTCTGAAAAGGAGTTATACTCTTTCCAAAGACTCACTCTTAATAATAAAATATTCTACTTCCTATTCATAAAGGTTCATCACTTTGATGAATCATCATATAGTGAAATTTTCGAAACACTGAAACATGTTAAAAACGAAATCATAAAAATCGAAAATATACACGAAATTGCTATATCTGACTTAAAAAACCCTTTCGAAAAACACTCTTTTATTAAAATTTATAACATTCTTACTTACCTTTTCCACAATACTAATATAAGAATTCATATATACCATAATAGTATTATGTATCCTACTCCCACTGAAATTAAGGAAATTTTACACGATAATCATGATATCCCAATAGCGGGCCACTTGGGATCCACCCGCATGTATAATAGGATCAAAGAATCCTATTACTGGAAAGGCATGCGCAGTGACATAGAATCTTATGTCAAACAATGCAAATCTTGTCAAGAAAATAAGGCTCTAAGGAAAATAAACCGCAGCCCTATGCAAATCACCAGCTCTTCTACTAAACCATTTGAACGGATCTCTCTCGACATCGTAGGCCCACTCCCTGAAGCGGGACCTGCTAAACTAAAATATATACTAACCATACAAGACGATTTAACTAAGTTCTCTTCCGCTTATCCCATCCGTAGTACTACAGCTGAAGAAACTTCAGAATGTTTACTTCATTATATATCTATTTTTGGTATCCCTAAAACAATTCTTACCGACCAGGGCACCAACTTTACATCAGACCTTTTTAAGAAGACCTGTGAATTTTTAAAGATAAAAAATCTCTGGTCGTCGCCATATCACCCTCAAACACAAGGCGCCCTGGAAAGAAGTCACTCTACTCTTAAAGAGTATTTAAAATCCTATATTAATGACGAACAAACAAACTGGCCCCGTTACATTTATACAGCTATGCTTGCCTACAACACCAGTATTCATACTACTACGCATTACTCACCTTATGAGCTCATGTTTGGAACTAAACCATTTATTCCAAACTCTATTTATGACAGAACCCTGGGTGCAACTTACCCAGACTATGTCCGTATGCTCCAAAGTCGACTGAAATGTTCACGAGAAAAAGCATTAGATTTTATAAAGAGGTCTAAAGAGACCTCAAAAACATATTATGACACTCGCACTCGCCCAATCCAGTATAAGGTTGGCGATTATGTTTACCTCAAAAATCATTTGAGACTACGCAAAGCGCTCTCTCCTATCTGGAAGGGGCCCTATAAGATTGTTAAAATAAATGGTAAAAACACACTTACCTTACTTATTAACCGACGTCACGTCACCCATCACTTTGATGAAGTGAAACCAGCTGATGTCGAAACAAATCTATAAACAAGAATATACTTAGCTTAAGTTAGTTTGGATACATTTTATCATTACATAGAATAAAAATTAGGATAGTTTATCTTAGTTCGTTAATAACACTAGTTATTATTTACAGTCCAGTTCGGGGTCAACCTCACCAAGACTTCATCCAACCAATTACCACGAGCTCTGGCTTATATTTTGACTATTTAGGTAAACTTAAAATCAATAATGTACAATTAAACGTTTTATTACCTGTAGACATCTCGCACTTTGAACCACACATACAGAATGTTAAACATGCTTTAGAAGAAACTAAGTATTTGTGCAACCAAACTAAAATAATAGAAGTTAATGCAGAATGTGATGGTATGTTACAACCTCTAACAGCACGATTCCAAGATATGGAAAAAGAATTCCAATCTATCTCTCATTTAATAGATAATAGAAATAAACGTGGTGCTTGGATAGGGGGAATAGGTTCTGTATTAAAACAGATATTTGGTACCTTAGATGAAAATGACGCATTAAGGTATGACGAAGCAATAACATCTCTGCAAAACGATGAGAAACGGATGACTTCACTGATAAAAGAAAATATTTTAATAACCACTTCTGTAATAAAATGTTTCAATAATACTCTGAATAAAATTAAAATAAATGAAGTAAATCTAAACGAAGCTATCGACAACCTCTCCCTAAATATAAAAAACATTTCTGTAACTACTAATGGACTTTATATATTAACTAAAGTCAACAGGATCCTAAACGTATTGGAAACATCAGTAATTACCTTGTCATTCCAATTGGAAGATATAATTAATGCCATCTTATTTAGTAGTCAAAACATATTGCATCCGTCTATTATGACGCCGACACAACTACATAGAGAGCTTGTCGATAACTACAGACATTTGCCAAGCGACCTTGAGCTGCCTGTAACCTTAGATATTAAGTCAGTACATTTCATCTTAAGTATTTCTAAGCTCCAATGTCATTATATTAATAATAAGTTAATATTTGTACTACAAGTGCCACTGGTCAATACCAAGGAGTACATATTGTTTCACAACATTGCTCTCCCAACGCCTCATAGTAACAAAGTACCGAATTCATTTAGCCTAATTATCCCTAGTAACAAATACATAGCAATGACCAAAGACAAATCCCAATACTGCACTTTAAATAACCTAGAACAGTGTAAAATAATCGGACCCGGCAACTATATCTGTGACATAGAAAATATCTACTCTACCGAAGCAAAACTTACTTGTGAAAGTGAACTTTTAACAAAAGTGATTAGCCAGAAACCATTACAATGTGAAATGAAAAATATATTTGGAAAACTAGACATTTGGAAACCATTAACTAACAATAGATGGATCTATGTACAATCAGAACCTAACAAAATCTCTATTGACTGTGTCAAATCCAACTTGTATGAAACAACTATATTAGGGACAGGAATACTTAACATTCCTAATGGCTGTATTGGTTATTTTAGAAGTACCACACTTATACCTAAGTTAAATGTTTTAAATATCACCTCGCCAATCAATCATGTACCAGATTTTAATTTAATCAATGACACTTGTTGTAATATTGTCAATTTAAATAATGTCTTAAATAATGTGTCCCCTGTTTATCTAAATGACATAGATCTGGATGATCTTAACAAAGAAAATAAAAATAAATTGCAATCTCTTCTCAACGACGTTAAAGTCCTTGAACACTCTCAAGACCATCATATTATTAAATATGGAACACATTATTCTATTCTTATAATCATTCTCGTAGTTATAATCATATTATATGTAACTTACTTATTCTCTAGGAAAATTTGTAAATCTGGCAGCAACCGACGTTTAAAATTTAAGTTTAATGTCAATAAGATACCAAACCCTCCTGTTCAAGAAACCTTGACCATGACTGACAGACAGGATTCGGAACAAGAGATATCCATCCCTATTGCTCCACTTAGAACTCGAGTTTAACAGAGACTTGTATAAATTCAACCCCAAGTCTCTTCTCAAAGGGGGAGGTGTTATATCCCTGCTATATTAGACCCTTAAGACTAGCTCAGCACCCCTATAGATGACGTCATGCTTAGGTCATCAGTAAACAGTTTGTCCTACGCGCCCAGAGTTGCGCGCCTCAGTCCATTCCCGACCTCAGTCATAAACGGTTGCCAAAAGATATCTTTGTTTTAAAGTGTTTATTAAGTGCTTATACAATAAACCCTTTTCCTTAATTAAATTGTCTTTTTTTAAAAAGACATTTATCCAAGGCCGTATAAGACAAGGCCGCGCTACGCTCCTCTTTTTCACCTCACGCCACGTCCAAACTATTTTTTTACTGTACCTGTAAGCTACTGATTCTGACTGGCGTAGGGTATATTACTTCGCGTTCGTAACAGTTAAGTTTTAGACCCATAATCGTTATCTACCTACTTTAGAAGTAAAATCAAGGCGTTGTAGGCCTGCCTTGGGGAACTGGGGTGGATCGAATGACACATCTGTCCCACCTGCACGCAAAATACGCGCTTAGTCGTAAAGTTGCGAACATCAGCCCGATTCACATACATATACATACATAGTAGAAATCGCCTGTTTTTTATAATAATGAAGGAAACTCAACAAGATTAAGGCGATTATAACACGCCCGTCAATTTTAAACAAGTACCTTTTTTATCTGATCGATTCAAATTAATTAAGCAAATTGCTTTTAGGGAAATTGGTATAGATTAGAAATATTATAACATTTATAGAAGGTAGAAGGAGATTACAATAACTTTTAGCAGATAAATAGGATGGTAATGCCTTCTTCTGTCATCAGGGAAGTAGATACAATGATAGGAGCATAACAAGAAATGTCCTAAAACAAGATTTTGTGTAGATTATATTTGAGTGTTTCTTTTCATTTTATTCTAAGATAGAAAGCATTTAAGTTTACTGTTCGCGACGAAGCGTTTAGCAATGTATAACTCGCACAGATAAAGCCCATGTATAGTTATAAACTTATATACTAAGTAATTAGGAGCTTATGTACTCTCATAGTCATAGTTTAGAGGCCATGTAATTAATTAAAAGCATATATTTTTGTCGTTTTCCCCCGGACACATAAGATGTTCTGGGGGAAATTTATTTTCGTTAAAGTAAATAGATAGGTAGGGCTACACATTTCCCCTACACATTCCTGGTAACCCCTAAAAGGTATGGTTTTGTTGGTTGGTAAAACTCAACGGTAATGAAGGTACACAGGTAATGAACATTTGACACATACCTACACAGGACAGTTACTCAAAGGTAATGGGGTGGATAGCAAAAGCCACCATTTACTAGACATACAGAAAATCTAGGTATATAGGCTTTAAATAGTAGGCACTGGAAACCTGGCACTGAGCCCTATCCAGATATATACACATCTTTATGGTCAGGCAAGGCATAAAGCCGCAAATTAGGAAAATATAAAAAACACAGATTTTTTTCCCCTTCCGGGTTCCTGACCTATAGTACTTCCACCCTTAGAGGGGTGGCCTCAAAAGTTGTGTATCTGGATAGAGGGATGATGCACCTACCCTAATACAGATAGTTTGATAGCCCATGGGGCACAGTTTTTCAGGAAATCAACCCTTAATAGTAGGCAAGTTCACACTTGTGGACAGTTTCGACAGTCATATGCAACAAGCCCACTAGTGGGCAGGGTTGAAGGGTTGGTTTTCACCCCGGTCGACGGGGAATTTCGGGGGATTTACAGAGAGGTGCATCAACCCCTATCCAGACCTAGAATAGACCTAGATATAGCCAGGAATGTAGTAGAACTATAGTTAAAATTAACAGTTAAAATAAACTGAAGCAGTTAGTGGTTTTTGGGCCTCGTTACAGTAAAGTAACCTAGTACGTTAGTAAATAGACAAGAAATGGCTATTGGTAGTCACCGGCAGAAGAAATATAGAATTTATAACTAGAATCAAAGTACTCGCGAACTTTCCCTTAACCATTAGCTGCAGTGTTGTCAAATTCCTGCATATTATTTAACCCTGGTAAGTATTCATCCCTCACCCCAATCTACCCCGAAGACAGCAAGTAAATGGCAAGATAGAAGAACGTTGTACGTGTGGTACGGGGAACCTCAGATCCCGGTACAGGACGTCAGCGCGGCTGGACGCAGTCGGGTGGTCACAGTTCACATCGGAGGATTAGAAGAAGGATAGACCTACCCCATCACACCCCCGTTCCAGTCGATCACGCCCGTCCGGTATATTTACCTTACAAATATAGTTTAAAATACAAATAAACAACAATAAAAAATAATTGTATGTGGAAAACAAGACATCGTAAGTGGGTAAGGAGTCAGAACTTCAGAAGCCAGTAAATCTGACTCCAGTCTTGACATGAAGTACCGTGTTGTGTTGTTACCCAGGTAAGGGCGCTCTCTCGAAAAAACTTAAAATAGCGTGCAGACGAAGCAGTTTTTCGTCGGTATTTACTGAGAAATAACATCTGAAAAAAATAGGTAGTAATCTAAATGATATTGCACGTAACTTGGTTTAGTCAGAATTTCACCAAATCACCTCCAAATCGATGAGATGAAACAATTTTACTCCTTCATTTTTTAGCAAAAGACTAAAAAACGAAATCTACTGTTGTGCAATACAAACAAAAATAACTTGGTTTTGTTAGTTAAAAAAAAAATTGTTTTATCATAAAAAATAAAAACACGGGTAGCGGAGTGGCACGAAGAGGTGTAATTAGCTCCATTTGTATGCACAAGGTCATTGGCATATAAACAAGCCTTAATGGGTTGTGGAGATCTGGTAGTCAGCTGCTCCTCGTAAAATACTGGTATTCAGCTAAATCCGGCTTGGCTGGAAGCCTACCCTAATATACATAGTTGGGAAAAGGCTTGGCAGATGATGATGATTATATCTCATCTCTAGGCATACCTAACATACATGTGTTGGTCTCTGCCAAAGAGCTAGATTTGTACCAACCTATAAATCTTTACCTATCAGTTACCATTTAACTTTAAGCGATAAGGCCGCCCATGGTCACCCCTACTATATTATGCTTTCTGAATGAACATTATCATTTTATTAAATAACAGGATGTTTTGCCATAATCACCATGCTTGGCAGGCGGGTTGGTGATCGCAGTGTATGTAGTTCTCAGAGAACGCTGCTGCCCATTCTCTGGTGAGTCCCTTAGTCGCCTCTTACGACACCCACGAGAAGTGATGGAATAGTATTATTCTTTTATGGCACCATACGTTTCTGGTCGACACCATACGGCATAACTATTAACACTTCGTACTTACTCGTAACTAAATACCTACTCACACATTTTCCCCATGGGTGTAAACAGAAACTATAGCATACCACCAGTTGTGATCCTTAAGTACGTAACTTTCGTTTATATTCCATGTAGGTACTAGAGTTGAGACACATACAGTTAAAATAATAGGCATAAAGTTATATTAGGAACCTGACCTTTCAGGTAGGTAATCTAAAATTAAGTTTTAGTTAATACCGGTGACCCTAATCTGTTATGTTGTAACGTCCCGGACATACTTGCTGTATTTTGTACTTGTGAGTATAATTAATCATAATAATACCGAGTCCCTTAGGATGAGGTGTTATAATATTATTTTAAATGTTAGTAATAAGTAGATAATGGACTCATTTTCAGTGTGAATATAACAGAAATTGTAGATCTACATACATTTATTATTAAGGCATATTTGTGTGTTAAAATAAATACATACCGTTCTAATTAATATGGCATAACATAACGACAGGATCCCAAAAGGGGCAGACAAATGCCAAATACACGGATTAGTTTTATAATTAAAAATACTGAACTATCATTAGGCGCGTTAATAATGTTTCTGTTGCTATTTGTCACAAGAATAGACTCCATAAATAGAAAATTCAAATGAAAATAATTATTATAATGTTATCAAAAAAATCAAACAAGGGGTGAGACAGAATTTGTCCTGCTCGAAAGTTTGGTGTTACTTAAGTAAAAATAAAATTCTAGGAATCGATTGTATAAGGCCAGTGCCTGCCAGAGTTGCTGAATTTGTTTCAAAGAGTCACCGCGGCCCTGAACGCAAAGCGCATTAGGAGGAACACGGATGGGTTTTAGTCAGTAAGGCTTTGACACTCCCTTCCGCTCTGCCCAGAGCGAAAGGAGTCATTTGATGATTTCCGATCCTTAAAAAAAGGGCCAGATTGTAGCATCACTTATTGAGTCCCACTAAACTAACCTAAATTACCCAGATACCCACTCAAACACAGACAATTTTTTTTTTTATCGGTCCTACCAGCGGTTTAGGAGGAGTCTAGTGAAATACACACGTACAGAAGACTTCTGTATACAAGAATAACCACGAAATAAGAAAGTCTTAACTTCAATTTGCATGGTAAATCAAACGGCATCATTATTTAGATACTATTGCAATGTTGGCTCCCAGCCAGCGTTGAGAGAGCTTTTAATAAAATATAGTTTAGAGGAAAATTGTCTCGCAAACAGGAAAGCCGGAGGCATATTGCTTTATAAGTAAAACGAACCTCATACGGAGACTGTTGGTATTTGCCTTCCCCTTTGAGCGCTTGAAACCTTTGGATATTACTCATAAAATATTAAGGTTTAATTGACGTGTGGCTCATAAAGTGTGCTGAGAAGTAAACAATTTTCAATTTAATACAGTGCACGGTCGTTAAAATGGTACAATGAGTTTCAAGTTTACGAGAGCAACAGTTGAACTATAACGTTAACTCCGTTACTTATAACTACGTTTGTGTCTCTTTCTAATCCTCGTTTTAGGGTTTCGGACTTGAACCGAATGTGAAACAGAACCCTTATCAGATCATTCGTGTGTCCGTTTGTCCGTCTGCTACAGCCAATTTACTCCGAATCTACTGGACTGATTCAGGTTTTTAAGCACAAACCTGGTTACTTTTGACTTAAAGAACCCCCGAGTTGTAGCTATGAGCAAGACTTACAGCAAGAAATTCCTGAAACTCTTGAGATGTTCGCTCAAATTTTCCCAAACGTTGAATGTTGATTCATATTTCGGGTTATTTTTGGAATGGTACATTCTTAATTTTTATCACTTTTTTTTTAGATTTGTCATGCTTGCTGCTCGAGACATTAATGAAGGTTTTTTAGTATCATTTTTACTTAGTAGGTAGTTAAATAAAGAAGTGGGTTCATAATACAGATTGGACGAGCCTCTTTCAAACATTGAATGGGGTGAATTAGGACAAAAGTAGCTACTTAATTGATTAACTTGAAGAACTTCGCCGTACCCGACTCGGACTTAATGTTTAATTCATGATGAAAGACTGAACAAAAGGGGATATCTTGTTTTGTTGACTTCGAATTCCTTTTGAAATAATTTTGTATGTGTTAGCGGTTTTTAGTTTTTGTTTGTTGATTTTTACAGTTCTTGAAGTGAGGCTCGTTCTAGCTCTCGATTGTAAGTCACGTTTTAGGATATCTTTATTAAATTCTACTATTTTTTTGGTTAGAAGTGTTGCTTTTTTCAATTTATGGTCAAGTATTTTAATGTAAATACAATCGTAGTGTGTCTAATTTTGATATTTATCTTTTATGTGTATGTAGAAAATGGTTTTTAGATAACCATTGCGTCGATACCTTTTTCGGAATGCTAACAACGAAACATCGTCGACAGAAACCCACAAAACCTGAACCCCAACCATAAGGATGAACCACTAGATTCTTATTCAAACTCACCCTTTATTCTACTACGCTATTACTTAGTAGTTGTGTTTCTGTCAATATTTATTATAGAAACTGCAATGGCTGGATTGGTTAAGTGCAGCCCACGTATAGGCAAACAAACGTGGGACGAACTCGGAAGATAGTGCGATGACCGTCTGAGTATCTGGCAGTAGCTCTAGTGAGGTCCTCATCTTCTTAGCGTGTTTATTACTAAAACAAAATCTTAACTAAATCATTCCTGGCCCAGTATCCGGCAATTTTGACCGCTGGCGCAGGCACTAGGATCTCATGACTACATGTAGTGAGGTGATCTGTATTCTAGAAATGTCGGGTAGACTGTGTCGACTCACTATTTTTAGGGTTCCGTACCCAAAGAGTAACCAACGGAATCCTATTATTAAGCCTCCGCTGTCCATCCGTCCGTCTGTCTGTCAGCCGGCTGTATCTCGAGAACCGTAATAGGTACTCGTAGTCAGCTGAAATTTTAACAGATTGTGTATTTCTAATGCTGCTATAACAACAAATAATAAACCCGCACTTGGCCGCGACTCGCACTTGGCCGGTTTTTTTAATTACCATAGAAAGACTAGAGCTAGTCTGTCTGTCTGTCCGCGACTTCATGTCCGCATATCCCGTTTTTTTTCTCATTTCCGTAGGAATTTCGGGAAATTCTCTCTTAGATCAATAAAAGGGTTTTTTATAGAAAAAGCGCGATCGTTTTCGTCTCGGGCTTACATTCGTCGACTAGTCATAATCATTTACACAAATAGTTATTAATATTACCCGTAAAAATAGCATGGCGTATTTTTTAGCTATGGGATTTTTTTATTTCAGAAAAAGATATGTTACATCATTTGCCCCTTAAACCACGAGGGAGAAAATGCCATTTTTATTATTACGAGAGGATATAAAGTTTTGTTACCAGGGGCGGTATTGAGTTTTTGATGAAAAAGGTCAATTTCGACAGCCGGGAGTTACGTGAGTTGGCAGCCCGTCCATTCGAATCACATCAACTTTAATAGAAGAACTGAACTTAACCTACGCATTAAATCCAGTTTGGAAATCATAAAGAAGTTTGGGTACAAAAACTTCGAAGTGTTGATTCAATAAAATGACGATGTGGGTTTAATACGACTTAAACAAAATGTAATTATATGTTAAGCTAAAAACACACCCCCGTTATCCCGTAGAAACAAACCTGACATCGGGAACGACAAACAAACAACGCCATTTTATCCAGTCATCCTCATCATCTGTGTAGCCTTTTCCCAACTATATTGGGGTTGGCTTCCAGTCAAACGGGATTCAGCTGAATACCAGTATTTTACATGAAACGGTTGCCTACCAGAACTAATGAACTGGGTAACACGGTACTCCTGGGCAAGATTAGAGGCAGATTTTCTGGCTTCTAATAATCAGTAAAGAGTGCGAAAGATATAAAAATGACAGCCTGGATCAACGGATAACGTGCTTTCTGGAACACGGAAGATTCTCGGTATGTAAAGATAGAAAACGACATTGGCAAGCGTTGCTTAACCTTAAACCATGTTCGACCCATGCGTCTGTTAATTATGCCAAAATAATTACAAGGAGCAACTTTTTTTGGTCTCACAGGCCTCTAAAATAAGTTCGAAAGATAAGAAAAATAGCTGCTTTGGAGGATATCTAGTTGTAACTCTGGGTTAGTTCTAACCCGGAGCCATTACGGTTTAGGACATTTATTTTTTAAAAAGAATACAACTCACTTATTATGAGAAATACAAGTTATTCTTATATACTAAATACGTTGACCTGAGAAATGTAGGTACTCAAAAAAATTAGTAGATATCCACGCACAATACTTTACAATGTTGTAGGTAACCAGACAAAAAAGTACATTTTTAATGTGTAAGTGAAGTAATTACGTATCGTTTCATGAAGGCAATAGCTATTGTTCATTGCCTTCAAGAAACAAACTCCTTACTTATGATTTGTATACATTACATTACTGAGACAAATATAATTTTTACTTATTGTGGTTTTCATTTTTATTGAATGCTGTACCTTAACTTATAATGAATGATTATTGTTGCTTAGGGTGATTTTAATGTGAAAAGAGTAAATTAATCTTTAAAAAGAGGAAATTTACATTATCTTTTGTTTTATTATGTACGAAAGATTCGTTATACCGTTCGTTCGTTTCGTTTACCTCGTGTTAGCAAAAAACATTGAGTAAAAAGTATCTCTGGTTTCCACAACTGGGCCTCAACCTTGTAAAAGTAGTACAAGAAAGCTAGCATAACTAGCATCAGCGTTGCACAGCATATAGCTTGAAGCTGATCGCCACCCCTAAGGACAACCCTAAAATCGTACGGGCCGGTAATTAATTCTTAATTAATTGCCTAGCATATTAGGCGTGAAATCAGAAGGTCTAATCTTTGGACGTAACGTCTTAATTAAGACCATATCCGCAAATGAATAGCTTCTAATGTACTTAGTTGTATCGAGTTATCGGGAGTCAGATATTGGTTCTGCTGAGGGTTATATGAAATATGAAAATTATTGCGATACCAGTACAGGGGGGCTAGAAAGGCCAGGAGGATTTAGGAGAATCACAATATTAATCACACAACAATCTGTCAAAAATTTTCATCTTTATTGCTAACGAATTAGGTTCAAGCGACGGGTAGCGTGATTTGCTTGCATTTGTCTCACCGCCGGCGATCAGCGAGTAGCGAGTGAAGCTTCAAACTCGAAACAATTGGCGATCAGCGAGTGAATAGTTTCGATAGTTTTGACGCTCGGCTTTCAGTGAGTGATTTTGTGCGACGGGCTTTTACTCGCAATTCTCGCTCCAGCCCGCACTATAGGTGGAAATTACAGCTGTTTGGTGAAATCCGACCGCCAAGCGAGCATCGCCGAGCAAGTGTCGCCGATCGAGTACAATCTTTGATAGTTCTTGTCGCTGCGATCAACTTGAGGTAAGAGCCGCTCGCCAGTAGTGTGATCAGCCAGCTATCGACTATGAATGTATGTGTCCCTTTTACTCACACGAGATCTATATTTTTTGTCCCTTTCCTCAGCGAGCAAATGCTCGATAGCTACTCGTTTCTTCGCTGGCGATGAGACAAGTGCCTTAAGCAACGTTTGCTCGTATATCAGTCGTAATCAGTTAATTTAAAAATGTACCGAAATTTAGGCTTCTTTGACAGTTTGCGACTACGACGATACCCAGAGAAGGTCAGATAGGCAGTTGATCTATAGTAGTTTAACTACTGGTATTCAGGATGTATCCTGCATGTTTAGTTTAGGAAAACTTACAAGCGTCGATAACATTAATTGTATACCTACTATAATCATCATAATCCTCTTGCCTTTCTACGAGTAAATAGGTTGTCTTATTTATACTAACTTTACGCACACAAATTATAGAGGCGTTCTTAATGCTATAGACATTCTCTACCAGTCAATCTTTACACAGACCATCCATCCTACACCCACATATAGGTGATAAATGTTTTAGTTTGCACATAATTTTAATAGAATTTGCCTTAAACATCTGAGAACATTAGCGAAAAGCGGACCGTGTAATTAATTACTCCGCATTTCATGTAATAGGAACACCGCACACTGGCGAAAATTATAAACTGACTGATATGTCATTTAGTTCATCATTTTTGCCAGTGTGAACAGACATGGTATAAAATCTACCATATATAATAAAGAGAATAAATTGTTTATGTTTGTAAAAGTAATCTCTGAAAGTACTCACCTAAAAGCTCAATTTCATCTATTCGTTACCACCGGCTTTGTGATCACCATCATCATCATATCAGCCGAAAGACGTCCACTGCTGGGCATAGACATACCCCAAGTGTCGCCACAACAACCGGTACTGTGCGTTTCGCATCCATCGGCTACCCGCGACCCTCACCAGGTCATCGGTTCACCTCGTGGGAGGCCTTCGTTGCGTCTTCCGCTCTGCAACTAGGTCATCATCATCTGCCTAGCCTTTTCCTAACTATATTGGGGTCGGCTTCCAGTCAAGCCGGATTTAGCTAAATACCAGTATTTTACAAGGAGCGGCTGCCTACCCGACCTTCACAACCCATTAACTGAGTAACACGGTACTTCATGGCGAGACTGGAGTCAGATTTACTGGCTTCTGACTATCCATAACGACTGCCAAAGATCTACAAATGACAGCCGGGACCAATGGCTTAACGTGCTTTTCGAGGCACGGAAGAAACTCGGTATTTCAAGATGGTCACCCATCCACAGACCAATCTTGTCAAGCGTTACTTAACCTGGAAGATCGACCTGTGTGGCTGTTATTATCTAGCCACGAGCTCCTCAACTAGGTATATGCAGTTAAATTAACTGCTCCACAGCCCAGTATCCGAATCTCTTAAATAAACCACACGCTCTGGTCGCAATCAGAGAGAAGTGTCGAATCATTGCGTTGATTAATCGTTTTAATCCGCAGCCCGAACACAAAACATTCATTATATCACAAAACATCTGAAGCCTGAACCCGCAGTGACCTCAGCATTCCATTACCACCTTTTTATACTAAACTTCTAGACTCAATTTAGGTGGATAGCCTTTTTCTAATTAAAACTACCCATAACACAAAGTGGCTGTCAATAATTCTTATCGATTTTGGAAAGACAATGGATGTGTGAAAGATGATATAGTTACACTTGAGATGAGGAATTTTTTTATAATGCGCACAGCAAAGGAGTGGAACTCTGCCTGCGTCTGTGTTTCCGAACGTATTGTATCGTAACCCTAATCTCTTCAAAGTTAAAGTCTTCTTCTGGGTAAGCTCGTTCCGGCTTTGTCTCTGTCATCTCTGACCTAGACTAGAGTCAAGAGCTAAACCAAGTCAAATAAAAAAAAGACGACGGCAAATAGGAAAAGACGTTGGTGTTAAAAAAAACAAAAAGTACCAAAAACACCGACTTCCGTAATTAAAGTTATTTTATCTTTTATAGTGTTTTGTTTTTGGGAAGTCGGTTTTATTTTTTGTTAAAAAGGTTTTTTATTTTTCACTTTTTAGTAGTACGCAGGTACCAGGTATATTGTAAACATTTTTCATTGGATCTCATCATCACATCCTGACTCCTTTACCTATGAAATTGCCGTTTTGTATGAAAAAATTTAAACGATTTTTTTTCATGTATTTTTTATTTGTATTAATCGAAGTAATCACCCATGCAATCAATGCATCTTTGCCAACGCAGTGGCAGTTTATTGATGCCCTTCTTAAAGAAATCAGCTGGACGGGAGGCAACAAATTCTTCAAAGGCATTTTGTACTGCCTCTCGGGTATTGAATTTTTTTCCCGCCAAGAAGTTATCCAAATTTTGGAAAAAGAAGTAGTCTGTAGGCGCAAGGTCTGGTGGGTAGGGCGGATGACGGAGAGCTTCCAACCCCAGTTCTTACAACTTGGAGACCGTCTGCTGTGCAGTATGAGGTCGCGCGTTGTCGTGTAGGAGCAGCGGAGACGAGCGATTGACCAATGCTGGTTGGAGATGTGCCAGCTTCTCCATCATTGTGTTCAGTTCTTCACAGTACACATCTGCAGTAATGCTCACCCCGTTTGGTGAGAAGCTGTGATGAATCACACCGGCGCTAGACCACCAAACAGTGACCATCACTTTTCTAGGGGTAAGTTTTCGTTTAGGGCATTGTTTAGGTGCTGAACCAGGATCCAACCAACTTGCTGAGCGCTTGCGGTTATCAAACAGAATCCATTTTTCATCGCACGTAACAATGCAGTTCAAAATTCCTTCATTTGTGTGTCTGTTGAGCAGTGCAAGGCACGTCTCGACGCGTACTTCGCGCTGGCGATAATTGAGTTCGTGGGGCACCCATTTGTCAAGCTTTTTTTACCTTGCCAATTTGACGCAAATGGACCAATATTGTTTTGTCGCTAACGTCGAAAGCTGCTGCTAATTCAGCCGTAGATTGTGTATCATCAGCTTCCACAATCGCCTTTAATTCGTCATTGTCGACCAAAGTCTTCGGACGACCGCGAGGTTCATTTTTCAGGTCGAAATTTCCAGAACGGAAGCGAGCAAACCAATAACAGGTGGTACGTTGGTTTGTAGTGTTAGCTCCGTAAACATCGTTGATGTTGCGTGCCGCTTGTGCCGCGTTGTTGCCACGACGGTATTCATATTCCATAATTACTCGAATTTTTAACGTATCCATGATGACGAAAAAGATTGAAATGCGATGAAAATGTAACACTAATCATTAAAAAAAAACCATGTTTTTAAAATAAAATTAATTTGAAATTAGAATTCTTAGCCAAACAAAAATTATTTTGATTTGAAATGGCCAGTACTGCAGAACGGCAATTTTATAGGTAAAGACCTAATATATTTGTATAAACTTGAAAATTGCAAATATGTTGCGTACTTGAGCATAAATACGATGGTTAAAAGAGGTCTCACTTAAGTAGAAATTTATTTTGTTTTACTGTTAAATTATTAATTTAGAGTAACTGTGAGCAAAACACAATAACTTTGTAACTATAGTTATTCAGGCATTGGTAAAAATATACAAGGGTATTTATCAATATTGGTGGTGATATTTGATCATAAATAAATAAAGGATTATTGCTTCAGTCATCATCTGCCTAGCCTTTTCCCTACTATATTGGGCTTCCAGTCAAACCGGATTTAGCTGAATTTTACACGGAGCGGCCGCCTACCAGACCTCCACAACCCATTAACTGGGCAACACGGTACTTCATGGCAAGACTGGAGTCAGATTAACTGGCTTCTGACTATCCGTAACGACTGCCAAAGAACTGCAAATGACAGCCGGGACCAACGGCTTAACGTGTTTTCCGAGGCACGGAGGAAACTCGGTATGTTAAGATGGTCACCCATTCACAGACCAACCTTGGCAAGCGTTGCTTAACCTTGACGATTGACCCGTGGGGCTATTTTTATCTAGCCACGAGCTCCTCATTTATTATTGCTTCAGTATTTCAGCCAAAATTCTGGATTAACAACCCCCCATGCAGCGGCACAGCCAATCAAAAAATATTCCCGGATGCTGTCGGATTTAGTTTGCAACCTGTGAATGCACATAATTCGCTAATAAGTAACATTTCTGCAAACACCTCTGAACCCTGTGCTGAAGTTTTACAGATGCGAGGCAGCCACCCACCCTCAGCAAATTGGTGAAAGCCTAATATTACACTTGCTTTTAATAAATGTATTTATAATTTATTTATTAAATCCTTTATTGTACACCTCATATTTAAAACAGGATAAACATTCTATAAAACCAGTGTTTTTGCCTTTATTGTTGTCTGAGATTCCCCTAATAAAATAAACTGCACACCACCAATTTACCTGCGCTCAATTTAATGACGTAATAATGATTATTTTTGCATAACATTATCTATACCCTACATGTTAGTCCCCACACGTTGTCCCAACTTAATAAAAGAGAGGTAATGAATTTCGAGCACAGGCGAGAAAGTCACGTACAAGATATTTGGGTCAAGGCGTCCGTAGCTGATATTATTCTGAACATTTTAATGATATTTGCCCCTTATATTATCTGGAAGAATGGAGGCTAATCGTAGTAATAATTCCAACTCCGTACGCTGTGATGTTCTTTGCCATATTTTTTTTTTGCTCTCTAGTCACTTAAAGCAAAATTTTACTGAATAAATTTGCATTGTAAGCCCACGAAGTCTTCTCCCTATACATAGCTTGTATAAATATTTTTGAATTAGAACAGAACCGCTGTTTAAAAACTGCAATAGGTATTGTTGATAGTCTTGATTAAAAACAATCCATCTCGGAAGGTGCCTAAAATTCAAAAGATTCCCATCAGATTCCTTACTCACCCCGTTCCAACTTTGGGTGTCAAATTGCGACATGGAATTAGGAAATTCCCAATAAATCGTCCAAATTACCGGATTTAGTGAAGGAAACTGACGTTATCAATTAATCAAATGGTTCGTTAAACAGGACATTGAAATAGCTAGGATTACAATGTCAAAGCGACTTTGGGAACCCCTAAATTTTGCGAAACTTTTCAATGTCACGACCTTTTGGAGGATTCAGATTGATGAATAGTTCTGTTGAAGTAATTCTTGTACGAAAAGTGACCGACTTCAAAAAAGGAGTTTACTCGAAATGTTACCTTATTGCTGAGCTTGTAGCAACGTCTGTATAGATGAAGCCTAACAGACGCTACGAACTACAAAATAGACCGCGCGTCACACATTGTGCAATCAAAGTTGCAAACATTGCATCGGGCAGTCACTTTTTAATAAAAAAATGCAAAGCTTTCCATCCCATTCCGCATACTTTTAAATACCTACGCCTCTTGCAATCCTAACTACTATTTTGTATCATAAGCTTCTATCAGAATAGTTACCTAAGTATACATTTTGAATCATCTTTGTTGAACAGGCCCCTCCCTGCTTAGAATATCGTCAATGACCTGACCACGGCGCGTATATTTCCAGGCAAGGTAATTTATCTTGCCTTCCAAATGGACGTCTTCTTTTCAAAAGACTATCTTTGTCAGAATGACGGAGCGTTCTTAGTAGTATGAAAGGTGATTTGCCATTTTCCCCGGGCGGCTAGACTTTATTCATTTCCTAGGGTGCTTTTAGAAAACAAAAAACAAATCTGAGATAGATTTATGAAGAGAGTTGAATAGTGTTTCTATCTTCTCAGTAGATTTATTGTATTGGCTTAAAACAGAAAGGAAGAAGCAGCTTTGGAAGGCCTCCCACAAGGTAGACCGATAACCTAGTCAAGGCAAAGTACCGCATTTCAAAGACAAAAAAGTTACATGACGCTAGCTGGGGAAGACTTGGAAACTACGGATAGATTGTGGATTGTGGAGTAAAAGGTGACAGGACTAGGTAAGGGGTAAACTACCAAGAAACAACAATTAAGCCACATGCTGTTAAAGAACACGTTTTTTTTTCAATTAGTTCAGGATTGGCCAAAAGTAAATAAGGAGAAGAGTAAAATCATTATGATTAAGCTGCACCTTGATTTAATTGTTAAAAGATTTATTTATTTAACTTCTCTCATTAAAGTATCAAGATTATTCAAGTTTCTCTAATGATTTCCTCGATTTGAACAGTGATTATGTTTGCATAAGGAAATATTAAACAGTTTTGCTGTCTATAAGCTAGATACGTGACTAGTTCGCGGACTCCTGGATTACGTATCAAACAGTTTGCGAACTAAACTCAAAGTAAATATTTGAAAAGGATTTGTTTAAAAATCATAGACCACAACCATTGTCTTTAGCATAAATATGGGACAAATGTATGTACTTACTAGCTGACCGGATAAAGCAAGCCCAATGTAAGTGTTCTTGAGTTATATGATCAAACAACATACAACAACAAAAACAACATAAAAACAGATTTTTTTTCTGTACACAAGCAGACTTAAAAACAATGACATTTTACATAGTAAGTAACAACTCAATTTTTCTGTAAATCGTGATGTTATTTACAAAATTAGTTTTTTTACTTTTTATATAAATACAATTTTTACAACAGCCAATAAAAACCACCCAATTTCCCAAACACGAGTTAATAATCCCATTACAATACAGACTTTTGTAAACTTTTAATGGAAAGCCAACTCCATGCATGTCAAATAAAATGAAAAAGTTAAATTATACTAATTGGAATGGATCACAATACGTAGAATTTGCGAGTTAAATACTAGTTGACAACTAGTTGTTATATTCTTGAAAATAAATACATTACATAATCAGCCTATATTGTTCCCACTGCTGGGACACAGGCCTCCTCTCTTCCGAGTGGGAGTGGGCTATAATCCACCACGCGGGTCCAGTGCGGGTTGGTAGATGTCACAAGTCTTCGAATTTTTGGACATGCCGGTTTCCTCACGATGTTTTCCTTCACCGCTTTAGAGAGCAGTGGTGATAAAGTAATTGACACAAAGTAAAGCGCCTGTCTGGGTTCGAATCTACGACCTACAACTCGTAAGTCGCACCGAGCCACCACTGCACTCAAATACATCACATTCAACATTAAATGGTAATAAAAATTTACTATGTAATCAAATAGTGTTTTATTTTATTTTGTAAAGCTTAATTGCTTTTTTAATTTGCCTAAAATTAAGTTGCAACTGGACTCTAAAACAGTTGTACTAACCGATTAATCTGAAATTTTTACTTATATACAAAGCTGAAGAGTTTGTTAACTTGACCGCGCTAATCTCAAGAACTACTGGTCCGATTTGAAAAATTCTTTAGTGTTAGATAGCCCATTTATCAAGGAAGGCTATAGGCTATATATCATCACGCTAAGACTAATAGGAGCGGAGCAGTAATGAAAATTGTGACGCAGACGAAGTTGCGCGGGTCAACTAGATATCTATTCATAAACTTTTGATTTGGATGATATGCATATCAATAGTAAAAAGAATGCACATGCACGGTTACTGACATCATTTTAAATTCTTGAGGCTTGTGGTTCTAAAATATACTATTACCCTCCGTTTCTAAAAATACTTCATGTTATCTATTTATAGTAATTAGGGTGGGTCGTTAGACCTTACAGCCCACAAGATAAGAAGAAGAAGATATAGTAATTACAATTGTTTTACTAGTTTCATTACAGCGGCCTATTCGGTCATCAATAACATTGGGTTTTGGCATTTTGACTTAAGAAACGACTAAGTACTCGTCGATCATATCACCGCTTTCCTAAAACCTACAAATATAATAGTACAGATAGCTATGAGAAACCGTAGGCAATGACGACACTGCTACGCGGCTACGCTTTCGTAGCACATCAGCTACGGTTGTAACTGATCCTCTCTTGCCACTTTGCTAGCCTTTACATTCTATTTTTATCACGGAACATAATAATAATTATTCGGTGCATTGAGCTAAAATGACCTTTACAGATCCGATACAGACATCGAAGAAAGAGAGCTGGGTTGACGTTTTAAATGAACTGTCTGCTCAAGTTTTAATAAATGAAGTGAATGTTTTTATATCTGTGATTTATTACTTATGCTCGGCTTCTAAGGTACTTTATCAGTTGTTATCTGTCATTTGATGCAATTTATCATACACCGGGTATACAACACCTACCAACTTATCTGTGAAATGGCGAAAATTGGAACTACGGCCGTCATGTTGAAATGTCATTCGATTGTCAGTGTCTACTACATTCGGGTTCTCTGGTTGTTTTGTCGTGATATTGCTGAATTTATAAAGTTAAATATGCCGAAAGCTATTGAAGGGGATGCTCGAAACATTATTCTAAAGGCTAAAATCTTTTTTGAAGAAGAAGCTTGGGCGGGGTCTCCGATTATTCCATTTAATCAAATATAAAAACGAATTTCGGCAGCGATAGGTTAGTGTTGTCAACTTTCTTGTAATAAATTATCCGATCCTTAACTAATTATTTAAGTCCACGAAATATTCGTTTATATTCTTGCTGCAGGATAGCGTAACGGTAACGTACATCTATTAGGTAACCTGCTTAGTGAGTGAGCCAACTAACCTGCCATATTTCAAATTTCTACTACTTTTATACTACTACATTTAGTTTATTATATTATATTTCAGGTGTGAGTCAAGGACTAATTGAAAAATAGTTAAGGAAGGGCACGCAGTAAAAGAAACTGGTAATAAAATTCGGACACCAGGCAAGGACAGAAAAAGTAAAAGTGGATCAGTGCATGATGATAATTTTGACATGGGAGTTATACGGAGGAAAGTGCATGAATTTTATTCAGCTAAAAAAGAGATCCCTACCGTTTAAAAGCTTCTAGAGGTCTTAAGGACAGAAATAAATTACACAGAACAGCGAGAGAGTCTGCGAAAGCTGCTTCACAAGGTGGGATTTCGTTTTAAAAAATCTCAATCCAATCGGAAGGTTCTTTTGGAGCGTAATAAAATATCAGCTTGGAGAGCTAAGTACTTGCATGCAGTGGATAAAAATAATAAATGTCTCCAGCCCCGGCCCAAAACTTATTTAGATGAGACCTATATTCACTCTTCGCATACATCGGGTAAATGTTGGCAAGGAGAGGGTGAAGACGGAGTATTGGAGCCTGTATCGAAAGGGCAAAGATATATTATTTTTCATGCGGGAGGAGATACTGGTTTTGTTACAAATGCACTACTTGTGTTTAAATCAAACACAAAAAGTGGTGATTATCCTGACGAGATGAATTTATATAATAAGGTTATTGAAAAACTTGTGCCAAATTTACGAGAGCCATCCATAATAGTGATGGATAATGCTCTTTATTACCGTATTTGTGTGAATAAAGTCCCAAATACGAATTCTTTAAAAAAATATATTTAATTATAGTTGAACCAAAATAAAATTGACTACGGAGAGGATTTGACTAAACCGCAGCTTTTAGAAATAATTAAGAGAAACAAGCCTGAACCTTTATATGAGATTGAAAGCATTGTAAACACGTTCGCAGGTTAGAAGGAGAATAGTTGAAACATGATTTGTATTTAGATAAACCTTTTATTATAGAAGTGGTATGTGACACTAAAACTGAAAGCGATAGTGATAATGATGATAGTCGTACGGAAGTAAGCGGAGTATGGCCTCACAACCAGGATGAAGTTGTGTATCCCACCCACATGCACAAAACGTTTTGGGAACACATTCATAATGCGTACAGCTAAGGAGTGGAATTCCCTGCCGGAGTCTGTGTTTCCCGATAGCTACAACCTGGGAGTCTTTAAGTCAAGATTGAATAGGTTACTTCTAGGCAAGCGTGCTCCATCTTCGATCACATCATCGCTTACCATCAGGTGAGATGGTGGTCAAGCGCGTGCCTATTAATAGTAAAAAAAAAGGTTCATCTAAAGATCACAATTACTGTAAACCTGGTTTTCAATAAATTATTGTAAAGCAATTTGTTTTTTTTTATTACACTACCACTAGGTATCACTGCTAATTATAATTAGTCAAATCTGGCGTTAGGGGTTAGGTACGGTCATAACTAAATGCTAGCCATCCAGGTACCTCTTGCAGGGTAGGTACCTACTTAACTTCACATTAAATGAAAGTTGTATCCCCCGTGGAACATTTTATCTGCTGAATTTCCACTTCATTGGATTACTTTTTAGATAAAGCCATTGTTTATTCCTGGGACACTAAACTGTTAGCATACCTACGTAAATGTAAATTATCAAATTCTTTTTATTTATTTTATTATTTTTATATGTGTATCATTGTTTTTAATTTTTAAAAACTGTAACTCTTTTTAAACGATTTTGTCTAATGTGAAATTTCCTTCTTGAAAACTTACTAAATTTTGGGCACCTTGGCAACACTGTATTGACGGTGCCGTCCTCTTTCAGTTCACAGATAAGTTGGTAGGACTGTACAGAGTGAGGCCCTAGCACGAATGTTTTGACGTAGAGTAACGTTAACGTAAGTGAATTTTGAATTTGAAAAACTACAGCCCCATAGTATTTTGGTTTAATTTTATAAGACACGTAGATCAAATGCTTTAATAATATTTTCGAATGATATAAATTTCATTCAATTTCATTTGATGAAAGCATTTAATTCAAATAAATATTATGTGCGAAACGAGTATTTTAGCCATGGTAAAATTTTATGTGCGATACGTCAACAATATTCGTGGCCCTCTGGTCATCAAGATCCTGAAAAATTAAAATTCAAACTCGTATCAGTAAATAACACATTAAATACAGCTCAAATGAATGTAGGTAAGTAAAATTAATTTAGTTGTACTCACCTTTTAACCGACTTCCTCAAAAAGGAGGAGGTTCTATGTTCGGCTGCATGTATTTTTTTTATGTATGTTTACCGATTTCGCCGCCAATTTTGGACTGATTTAAAAAAATATTTGTTTATTCAAAAGCCAATATATACTCCTGAGGTGAGAATCTGATGATCCCATGAAGATCGAGGGAAACCCTCAAATTTTATTGGCACATACATTGGTTTTTCATGAAATTTCTAAAACAATTCAGATATTATGTTAGAAATTTCATGTAGTAGTGGATGAAATTGCCGTTCTGCAGTACTGGCCATTTCAAATCAAAATAATTTTTGTTTGGCTAAGAATTCTAATTTCAAATTAATTTTATTTTAAAAACATGGTTTTTTTTTAATGATTAGTGTTACATTTTCATCGCATTTCAATCGTTTTCGTCATCATGGTGGATACGTTAAAAATTCGAGTAATTATGGAATATGAATACCGTCGTGGCAGCAACGCGGCACAAGCGGCACGCAACATCAACGATGTTTACGGAGCTAACACTACAAACCAACGTACCACCTGTTATTGGTTTGCTCGCTTCCGTTCTGAAAATTTCGACCTGAAAAATGAACCTCGCGGTCGTCCGAAGACTTTGGTCGACAATGACAAATTAAAGGCGATTGTGGAAGCTGATGATACACAATCTACGGCTGAATTAGCAGCAGCTTTCGACGTTAGCGTCAAAACAATATTGGTCCATTTGCGTCAAATTGGCAAGGTAAAAAAAGCTTGACAAATGGGTGCCCCACGAACTCAATTATCGCCAGCGCGAAGTACGCGTCGAGACGTGCCTTGCACTGCTCAACAGACACACAAATGAAGGAATTTTGAACTGCATTGTTACGTGCGATGAAAAATTGATTCTGTTTGATAACCGCAAGCGCTCAGCAAGTTGGTTGGATCCTGGTTCAGCACCTAAACAATGCCCTAAACGAAAATTTACCCCTAGAAAAGTGATGGTCACTGTTTGGTGGTCTAGCGCCGGTGTGATTCATCACAGCTTCTCACCAAACGGGGTGAGCATTACTGCAGATGTGTACTGTGAAGAACTGAACACAATGATGGAGAAGCTGGCACATCTCCAACCAGCATTGGTCAATCGCTCGTCTCCGCTGCTCCTACACGACAACGCGCGACCTCATACTGCACAGCAGACGGTCTCCAAGTTGTAAGAACTGGGGTTGGAAGCTCTCCGTCATCCGCCCTACTCACCAGACCTTGCGCCTACAGACTACTTCTTTTTCCAAAATTTGGATAACTTCTTGGCGGGAAAAAAATTCAATACCCGAGAGGCAGTACAAAATGCCTTTGAAGAATTTGTTGCCTCCCGTCCAGCTGATTTCTTTAAGAAGGGCATCAATAAACTGCCACTGCGTTGGCAAAGATGCATTGATTGCATGGGTGATTACTTCGATTAATACAAATAAAAAATACATGAAAAAAAATTCGTTTAAATTTTTTCATACAAAACGGCAATTTCATGACCTATTACATGTATTTTTAATTCATATATGCAATAAAAAAATGAGCATCGTAACAAAATGCTTCCCGAATATTTTCTATGGAATACTTGAATGCGGTTTCATTTATTGCCGCCGCAACATTGTAGAATGTGGTTGCGGTATGTGTACGTATATATATACAGTCTCCTTTTATGATGTCATTTCTGGTTGAGTATGTTTTCTGTACAAACTTGCACTCAAAATTGTGCTAGTAGAAAAGGCCACTGCAGCGTTTCTTACAATTTAGTGGAGTTTTCAGATACTTGTTTTGTAGGTAATTGGGCAAACAAATCTCTTTTTGAATACAATCTGTATTCGAAAATTAAAAATTCTTTATTCGCATGAAATGCCACGTAATCCAATTGTACTTAAAAACGTTGCTTGTACCAGGCATGTTGTAAAAAAATACTCATTCTACCCGTCGAAAAAAGTAATTGAATCCCGAAAGGTCAACATCCAATCACCTGTAGATTTATATTACAACCTGTGTTGTATAACTGTTGGATCCCGGGGAATATCTTTACAACCGTTTCAAAATTGATTTGACAGTCAATTGAGATTTCGTTACGATTGATTCTGAGATGTCATGTTTGACATTCTTATTTAATTCTGGAAAAGGATTGCTAATAACTGTCATATTATCAGCAATCCTTTTATTAGCCACTTTAGTAGAATATTTTTTTTTCATTAGGATCTTAATTCTTCTTTAAAATTAGACTACATTTATCCACTTACCTATTTCCAAATTGCTTTTCTAAAGAGTACTTATCACCTGTTATTATATAAACCTCTGTTGCTGGGCACCTATTTTTTTTGTATTAATAGGTACTCGAGGGGAATGGTGCTGATAGCCGAAATACAGACTTTGCCTAGTTCGGTTACAGACGCTAATCTCGTTGCGTAAATAGAAATTGTTGCCACACTGACATTGTAACTTAGTACTCAGTTTTGGAAAATAAAAAAATATTATTGTTATTCCATTTATTTTTATATATACATGCTAATTACATTTTTAAATATTTCTAAAAAATACAAGAAACATTTAAAAATATAAAAATAGTAGCCCACCGATATCGGGAACAGGGTCCAAGCTACCGGTGGTCAGGGCTCCTGAGAGAGGAACCTCCTAACGATGCGCGCCGTGTCCAGGAGTACTACTTTCTTTATCAAGCCCTTGATCTGCCCAACGAGAGCCAATAATGTTAATCATGCAGTAATCCTTGAAATTTCATTTTCATCTTATCGCTATAGCATTAGGTTCGCGATTGATTGGGAAAATTTGACAGTCTCAGGTAGCTTGAAGTGCAGCTTGATCCAATCGCATACGCAACTCTTTCATCCGAGGTAGTCTTGGTGTCCGTGACGTGGGGGGAAAACTGCAAGCGTCGTCTGCGATGGTGTGGCCACATCATGCGCCGCCATATGGAGTACGTTGGTCGAAGATGCATGAATATGGCTGTCCTTGGGGCTAGGTCCCGTGGTTGCCCTCGCAAGCGCTGGCTAGACGTCGTCAAGTCCGACATGAGAGCCAATGGCCTGATGAGAAGGACGTTCAAGAACGGGCAAAGTGGAGGAAGCTCAGTAGGAAGGCGGACCCTGGCAATGGCCGGGATTAATGCCAGGTGGAAGAGGAAGAAGAAGGTAGCTTGATGTGCTTTCTGTTTCTACCAAAGTAGCCTTTTTAGACCCGCTGTTTCTACCTCACACTCGAATCATGCAGGTAAAATTTTCATAACATAATACGGTATCAGTAATTTTTAAACTTACTCGATGGCGTTAACGTAAGTCATTACTTCTATTCATTTGGGTACCAAAAAGGGACTTTTAGTGTACCTGTCCATTACAGTGGAGCAAGGCAGCGCAAGTGTTACGGTGATTTTAAGCAATTCCATTGGTTAAAATATTTCCGCTTCCCTGCCTCGTTCCGCTGTAATGGACAGGCGCCCTTAGGCTCAACACAAACGGGCCACCGGCTACAGCCAACGGTGGCCTACGATAGCGGGTGACACACTTTTTCATAACATACTAGTTGACCCACACAACTTCGTCTGCGTCACAATTTTCATTACTGCTCCGCTCGTATTGGTCTTAGCGTGATGATATATAGCCTATAGCCTTTTTCGGTAAATGGGCTGTCTAAAACTGAATGAATTTTTCAAATCGGACCAGTAGTTCCTGAGATTAGCGCGTTCAAGCAAACAAACAAACAAACTCTTCAGATTTATATATTAGTACTAGTAGTTCCTGAGATTAGCGCGTTCAAGTAAATAAACAAACAAAGAAACTCTTCAGCTTTATATATTAAGTATAGATAGATAAGATAAGATTTTGTACAGACGCACCGCACAAGTGTGGTGGTGGCGGCCACTCGCTACTGCAGTATCCGCTACTCCTCACTGTAATCGCTGCAAACAAGACACCGACACCCGTCACTCGCGCTGTTCCACCCCCACGCAGCTAGGCGTTAGGCGTCCTACGCATCGCACGCGTAAACATGGAGTACGACACGTCGACGCCTCCATGGATATCGATACTTAGATGTAAGATAGACTGCGCAGCAGAGAGCGGTTGATATTGGAAGCTTCCGAACACCGGTGAACGCACTTCTGCCTCTGTTACAAATGTGGTGGTAGCGAGCGACAGCCACCGGGGGCTGTGGTCGGTGGCCCGTTTGTGCCGAGCTTAAAAGGAAAGGTAAACTAACACTAGGGCCAGAGAATCCATTTACTTTCACTATAGAAGTTTGGGGGCAGTAACTTTGTACTAATCATCATAATATTTAATAAATCGTGTTCAGACGGCCCCCACTTCATTGATCAGTCAATCAGCCAGCTGGATCCTTAATAATGTTTGCTTCGTAATTCCCATTGATAAGAAAGCGGAATCATATTGAATGCTTTGGAACTCACTCGTACGAGATTTAATTGATTTGTATTTGATTTGATTTTAAGAAATTGAATTGGTTTGGTTTGTAAATTGGTTGAAATTGAACCTGAATGTTATTTACTTCGCTAATACCTTTTAAATAATCAGGTCCATTGTAAATTACACTACCTGGCGCCTTGGAAAACTCCGCAGTCAGTCGTCACAATGTATTCGGTAGTTATACTGTACATGCTTTAGTAATGTCACTATACCAAATACTATATATCTCGATCTCATCAGTAACTAGGGTATTAACACTAAGCAGGCCTTACTTCCGCCTGTCCCCATTTTGGAAAAGGGCTTAATCTCCGCTATTTACCACAGCCAGCCATATTGTATTGTACCGGATTAGTTCTCCGATAGACAGGATTTATACTGAATAAACGTTTCATTTGAAATTTATGTTCCAACGCCAATTTATGGGGAGTATCAAGTGATATATTTTAGTCAGTTGTGGTTGATGGGTTCAATATTTCATCAAACCCTGACTTTGTTTGTATGAAACTTAGGCCCACTTTCATCTTATATGAATCAATTTATATTTTTATGTCCACTAATTCTACAGTGTGAATCAGAACTACTCACACTGTAGAATTAATGGACTGAAAAAAATGGGGCTCACACTTTTTTTTTTTTTTTTTTTACTAATAATAGGCACGCGCTTGACCACCATCTCACCTGATGGTAAGCGATGATGTAGTCGAAGATGGAGCACGCCTGCCTAGAAATAACCTATTCACTCTTGACTTAAAGACTCCCAGGTTGTAGCTATCGGGAAACACAGACTCCGGCAGGGAATTCCACTCCTTAGCTGTACGCATTATGAATGTGTTCCCAAAACGTTTTGTGCGTGTGGGTGGGATGTCCACCATGTACCGGTGGCGCATCGCCGTTCGTCTTGTGGTCCGATGATGGAACGGGCTTGGCGGAATTAAATTATGCAATTCCGTCGCACATTCCCCAAAAATGCAACCGGTAGAAAACCGACAGGCTAGCAACTCGTCGTCGATGCTCAAGACTTTGGAGCTTCGTCGCGACGAGCCTCTCATTGCCAACGATCCTCTTGGCTCGTTTCTCAATTGACTCAAGGGCATCAAGCTGGTATCTCGCAGATCCGTCCCAAAGATGAGAGCAGTATTCCATACACGATCGAACTTGCGCTTGATAGAGTTTGAGCAGCTGTTCCGGCGTGAAGTACCGTCTCACCTTTGATAGGATCCCCAACTTCTTTGCAGCCACTTGAGCTTTTGCCTCTATGTAAGGGCCAAAATTGAGAGTAGATGTTAATGTAACCCCAAGAAGCTCAAGTTGGTCGGTTATCGGCACGGTTGCACCTCGGAAAGATGGAGCTGGGTGGAATTGGCTCCTTTTGGCGGAAAATAGACACGCTTGGGTCTTAGCAGCATTGAACTTGACCAGATTGGCATCGCCCCATTCAGAGACAGCCTGTAAGGACACATTCAAGCGCTCAACCATAGCCTCCCGAAGAGACCGGATCTGCGACCCACCAGCTCGTGCGTCGGACACGTATCTCTCAGCAACAGTGCTGTCGTCTGCATACCCAAAGGTACCGGGTTTAAGAAGATCATTAATATGCAGCAAGAACAGTGTTGCCGAAAGCACCGACCCCTGAGGAACCCCGGCATTAATATCCAGCAGTCCAGACGAGCAGCCATCTATGACCACTCGGATAGACCGATCCCTCAGGAAATCTGCAATCCAATCACACAAACCGGCGGGCAGACCGAAGGAAGGAAGCTTACTAATAAGGCTATCGTGCCAGACCCTGTCGAAAGCCTTCGAGATGTCAAGGGAGACCGCTAGTGCCTCCCCGTGCTTTTCTATGGCTTCACTCCAGATGTGAATGGCATACGCTAGAAGATCCCCAGTTGACCGATTTCGGCGGAACCCGTATTGTCGGTCACTAAGGATATCATTTCCTTCTAGGTACGCCAGGAGCTTGTGATTCAGCACGCGTTCCATAGTCTTACAGAGATGGGTATATAATTCGACGGGTCAGCTCGACTACCCTTCCTGGGCACGGGTTGCACGTTAGCTTGCTTCCAAGCCTTCGGCACCTTTCCAGTCTCAAACGAAAGGCGAAATAGGCGTGTCAAGATCGGAGACAACTCAGGCGCACAAGTTTTCAGAACAATTGCCGGTATCCCGTCGGGGCCACTAGCCTTGTTCACGTCTAGGTTACGCAGCACCCTACGGACGTCCTTCTGATGAATGCGAATGTTCGACATGCTTGACTCGCATCCACCAGGAGAAGCAGGGAGCCTCGCGCCACCGGGATCCAGACGCGAAGATTGCGCAAACAGGAAAGCAAGCAGGCTTCGGAAGGAAGCAAACAAGTTCGCTTTCTCCTCAGCGGAGTGGGCCAGCGTCCCGTCGGGTCTCAGCAGTGGTGGTAGTGAGGGGCGGCAGAAGTTCGATTCGACCGACTTAGCCAGGGACCAAAAAGCCTTACTACCTGCTGGGTATGAAGCAAGTTTGTTCCCTATTCGGCTGTGGTCAAACCGTGCCCTCCGCAACACCTTCTTGCAGGACTTGGCAGCCCTGTTGAAGGCTCTCTTCTTCCGAGTCACGTCGCTTGCTTTGCACGTGCGAGCGTCGACCCATGCCAGATAAGCCGCGTGCTTAAGCGCATCAGCGCGATTGCACTCGGCACTAAACCATGGACGAGCTTCGCCAGACATAGTTATGTCAGAGAACGGAATGTAGTACTCCATTCCCCTCCGCAACACATCCGTTACGGCGTCTGCGCACGACGAAGCATCAGTCGAAGAAAAGCAAGTAGGCTGCCAAGGATAACATGCGAAGAATGATCGCATGCCATCCCAATCTGCTGACCTGTACCGCCATACCCGCCGTGTGCCTCTTGGGCTAGGATCGGGCGGGGAGTAAACGGACACAGACTTCACCAGACAGTGGTCGGAACTACCCAGTGGTGAAGAAATCGACACCGAATAGCGGTCCGGATCCGTTGTCAGCAAAAGGTCCAAGCAATTGGCAGTGTGCGAATCAACATCCGGCACCCTCGTTGCCTCCTGGACCAGCTGGGTAAGATTCAGCGCTAGGGCTAGCTTTCTCGTTTCTCGTCCAGCATGGTCTGTACACTGGTATGGGAATAGCCACTCCTGATGGTGGGCGTTGAAGTCCCCCAGTAACACCAATTGGGCAGAAGGGTACCGTTGCTAAGCCGCATCCGCCGCCTCACTCAGGTGCTGTGTGAGCTTAGTTGTCTCCAAATCACCGCTGTGCGAACGGTAGACACAAGCGTAGACAATTTTATCCAGGCCTGTGTCCACTAAAACCCACAGCGTTGAGAACCTGGAGTCCTCAAGATTACGGAGACGCCGATAACAGATGTCGTCACGGGCGTACATACATACGCCCGCACGTGGTTTGAAATGGTGCTCCAGGGTAAACCCTGGGTACGAAAGGTAAGACACGTCTGACGGACACCTGATCTGCGTCTCGGAAAGGAACAGGAGTGCTGGTTTCTCAGTCTCCAGGTGGTGATGGACTGCGGCAAGATTTGAGTGCAGACCTCGAATATTGCTGAGGTGCACTTTGTGGGGGAGGAAGTGCTGCCGCTGTACAGCTTTTTTTATTTTGTTCCTTTTTGTCATGTTGAGAGTGAAGGTTGTTGAGGAGAAGGAAGTGAAATGAGGTTCCAAGCTGCTACCCTCAGGCACGCTCTGACAGGACGATATCATTGGGGGACTAGTCTGGAGACTGCGGGGACGCCCGAGCCCCCCCGGGAATGTCCATCGGGTCCTCCCCATCTGGTCGCCAGCCAGCACGATGGCGCACCCCGGGATTTTTCGTCAGTTGGCGGGGCAGCCTTTCATGTGTGGCTAGCACACTACTTGGGCCCCCAACTAACTGCGGTCGGCCAGCGGCGCACCGTGCCTCGGATCCCGCTACCCTCCGCGACTAGTCTCCCGATACGCCCATATCAACGCGAGCCTGGTCGGTCTGCCTGCATTGGAACAACTATTTCGACCCCAACTCCTCTGTATTGGCTACACTGGGCATCGTACCGGAACACGGCTAGGCCGTTTGGCGGTACGCCTTTGCCCAGCGGGTGGTCACAAGCCATCGGCCGAAGCTTACCACCAGTTAGTGTCACCTGATTAGCACCACCCGGGGGCCACGTGTAGGGTCTAGCATTGGGTATTCTCCTACGGACGCGGGTGACTCGGCCCCCAACACTTGATGCATCAAGACCGATGGGTAACCCAAATAACATTTTGGTGTCAGTTACAGGCTTTTTTATGACTTTAAGTAATTTAACAGGGTTATAATTGTCTCAGTTATAACTAAAGACGATATAGAGGAGCTAACAAACAAGTTTTAGCCCCTATCGCAGCACTATAGCTTTAGTGGACACCGTAATACAGCTTTAAGAGTTATAATGGCGCTAGTAGCAGCAAGTGTACTTAATACGTTATAGCTTTAACCTTTCTGTGACACCCAAGTCTTTATAAAAGTGTTCACCGACTCCTTTTAACACATATTGTTGTATAGTTATTGCAATGAACTCTTTTATACCATTTAAGGTGCTATATTGGCAATTATTGCAGACATAGGCTATAAAATAGAGTTTGTCAAGAGTTTAGTAATACGAGAAGCAAAAGGTGTCAAACAATTCTTCTATCTAGGTTTAACCTGTAATAAAGGGTTTATCTAAAGCTTATTGTGTTAGGCAGTACTCTTTTAAAGCCGTTCTAAAGGTATTGGTGTCAAACAACGCAAGTATGGGTCGTTTTTAACACTAACCTCACTTTTGTAAGTTCGCCATTGTTTTGGTAACCTAACAATTAATATTATTTCGACTTATTCAACATTTGACTACAATATACAAATTCTCTTTCATTATTTGAAGAGTTCCATGAATGCCACTTAATTTTACATAGTACTGCTCAGGAAGCAGGAATGAATAATAATGAATAATCTTTTAAATCTTTAATAAATTCTAGGCGCGTTAAAATTGAGATGAGAAACATGGTATACATTTACCGTGAAATCATAAGGGCAGTCATTTTTCATTTCACATACTTAAATAACTATTAAGTTGTTCCATAATATTATTCTGTTGTGTTGAATAATGGATGACTTAACACTTCCACTACGAACAGATTTAATTTTAGTAATTTAAGGTTACAGTCTTTTCAATCTTGTCGTGCTTTTTTTTACCACCTGTAGTGCTCACCAACGCGGTATTGCAACGGTAATACCGGTTAAAGTAGTAGCTGACGATGAATAAACGCTCTTGTGCAGCTTTAACATCATTTTAACACCGAACTATAGGATTTATACCACCTGTAGCGTTTACCGACCCTGTTTTACAGCGGTAATACAGGTTAAAGTAGTATCTGACGATAAATAAGCGCTCTTGTGCAGCTTTAATATCTTTGTGACACCGTACTATAGGCTTTCTATAACTTTTACCTGTAAAACTGTGGTCCTCTTTCGTGGTTATAAGTGAGTTAGAGCATGCTCTAACTCAGTTGCACAGGTACGCATTAACACTGATATACTCAAATGGAACTGATATACGACTCTTATAAAGGTATTTTTATCGCTTTAGTGTTATTTATTTATTTATATATTTACACACTTTCAGCACAAAAATGTACAGAGGCGGACTTAATGACACAGGTGCTTTAAGACGGGAGGGGGTCGTAACAGAGGCAGGCCAAAGAAACTCTGACCGACTTATTCCTGACTGATTGGCTAAAGAAGGCAGTACAAACAACGTTTGAAAGCTATGGGCCTTTGCCCAGCAGTGCGACAATTATAGGTCAAACAATAAAAAACCATCTACGAACACCGATTATTCATACCATCAAATCAAATGACATGTTAAAAAAACCGGACAAGTGTGAGTCAGACTCTCAAACTGAGAGTTCCGTACCATAAACCGAAAAACACGTTTCTAGTATGGGAGCCCCCTTTATTTTTTATTTAATTTGATTTTTATTATTTTTTGTTATGGCGGCAGTAGAAATACGCACTCTGTGAAAAGGAGATGTACCAAAATTTATGGACCCTGGGCCAGGTCCTTGTACTCTATGCTTAAAAATAGAGAAATATATTTAAAATAGTTCTCAATTGTCCAATTTCTTTAAAATGGCTTTATTTGCCGGTAAAACAAAAGATATTACACTAGAAATTGCAACACGCAACAAAAACCCGTCATGGCGGTAAGCTGTCATTTTGATTGATTTGTAGCGGCATCAAGGCCGCCACAAGAAAAAACCTACGGAGAAAAATCTACATCGCAACAAAAAGAACCGCTAAGCCATCTATCCGACTAGCAGCGAATTACAACGTTGAAATCCTGCATCACGCAAGCAGAGTTTACCGTGCGATTTGAACATATACATCAGCCCGAATATCAACTATTGGGCAGTAGCCCGCCAGGCACAACACCCGCCTGGTTGCAGGATCCTCCTTTTCAATTGAGGTGTGCGGGACTTTACTCTCTGTTCCGCTACTTCTAAAGATTAATGACGTTTGAAATTTATTTCTGACATATTTATTTACCGGCAACGAGACGAAAGTGACTGAAGTGACATTGTTATGACTGCTGACAGTAATTTTTCTATGATCTGTAACTAAATCGGTGCGAAGCCATGTTGAAAATCGATAAAAGTAATTTATAAACATCAATTAACTACCACAACAGTAAACATTCAAATGAATTAAATGTATTTTTCCCGAATTCTACGGATTTTTCTAATTTTTATGAGGTAATGTACATAGACCTGGCCCAATTTTGAAACATCTTCTTTGAACTGTCTGCCTATTACGGTTCTTGAGATACAGCCCTCTGACAGGTCTGCCTGTCTATCCGGACGGACGGACTGATGGACAGCGGAGACTTAGTAATAGGGTATCGTTGATTACCCTTTGGGTACGCAACCCTAAAAACGTCAAGACATCAAATTACGATATCTCAATATTGACATCTGTTTACCATGTGCTGTCCAACAGCTGAGCAACAATCCAAATGAGCGATGAATATTCTGATGGGTAACAGTTTGCAAATACCATGGAATTCGTCGTTATAGTACCTTAATGAAAACGGTAATGGGATGTATGGGGTCCGTTGCCATCTTAAAGACCCAAGCCAACCTCATCTGCTAGCGGTGCACCCTGCTGTCCAACGGACGAGGCTCTGGCGAACCTGGTTTCCCTCTTGTAGGGTTGTGGGGGTCAGACGGCTGGTCGCCCCACGTAAAACCAACTTCAGTCATATATGTATGGAGAGAAACAAGTTAGGTAAGGGTACTCGGTCTAGGGCGTCGCCGCATAACGACGCGCAGGCACATCGCCCTAAACCTGCGATAAGTGGGCTAGGGCTACCGTGCCAAGTACGGGCACGGCTAAAGAGGATAGTACCCAAGAAGAAGTTCCGCTTTGCCACCTGGAACATTGGCTCCCTAACCGGACGTTGCCAAGAACTCGCAGACGTACTTGCGAAGCGTCGGGTCCAGTGCGCCTTCCTTCAGGAGACGCGCTGGAAGGGAAATAAGTCACGTGACATCGGGCAGGGGTACCGGCTAGTGTACACCGGATCACCAACGGGTAGGACCGGAGTGGCCGTGGTGCTGTCTAAGGACCTTCAGGATGGACTCCTTGAAGTAGACCGATGCAGCGACCGGTTGATGCGAGTTAGGGTGCTGTTCGAAGGGTCGGTAACGAACCTAATCAGCGCCTATGCTCCTCAGACTGGTTGCTGTGAGTCTGAAAAGGAGGCCTTCTGGGATGAGTTCGAGGACGTATTACGCGCTATCCCGAATTCCGAAGGTGTTTTGGTTGGGGGGGATCTCAACGGTCACGTAGGTCAGTTTGCTGGAGAGTACGGACGTGTTCACGGTGGTTTTGGTTATGGCCAGCTAAACGCAGAGGGAGTCAATATACTTAGCACCTGCGCTGTGTCTGACCTAGCCATCGCGAACACATTCTTTCAGAAGAAGCCCCAGCATCTTATTACGTACCGTAGTGGTGCCTACTCAACCCAAATAGATTACCTGCTGGTGCGACGGTGCCACATTGGCAAGGTTACCAACTGCAAAGTCATCCCAGGCGAAAGCCTAACGGCTCAACACCGCCTCCTTGTCCTGGACTTTGCGGTTGTACCGAAGAAGAGAGTGACCGAGAAACGCAAACCCCGCACTAAGTGGTGGTTGCTTGATGGTCCTAGGCAGTCGGACTTCATCGCGGAGGTCGAGCATCTCAAGATCAGTGCTCCGCATGAGTCCGCTCAAGAGATCTGGAGTAGGATCCATTCAGCAATCACCGGTGCGGGTAAGCGCGTCCTTGGCACTTCTCGTGGTGGCCGCACCATAGGAAAGGAGACGTGGTGGTGGGATGACGGGGTGCAGGAGGCGACTCGGAAGAAGAAGGTTTTATTTAAACAGTGGCAAGGGTCCAACTCTCCGGATGACAGGGAGGCATATGGAGCGGCTAAGCGCGCTTGCAAAAAAGCTGTAGCCAGAGCCCGCAGCAAAAGTCTGGCGCCCTTATACGACAAGCTGGAAACTGCGGAGGGGCAAAAGCTTATTTTTAAGCTGGCGCGTGGCCGGGAGAAAGCTACACGGGACATTAGCAAATGTCTTTGTGTAAGGGACGCCCAGGGTAAGCTGCTCTACGATGCCCCCTCTGTTAAGGAGAGATGGTGTACATACTTCGCGGAGCTGTCTAACAAACAGCATCCCCATAACCTTCCTCCGGAACCGCCTCCTAACCTTGGGCTTATTTCCCCTATTTCCCCCGACGAAACCCGCATTGCTCTTCGCCACATGAAGAACCGGAAAGCGGTCGGGCCTGACAATGTGCCAATTGAAGTGTGGAAGGCGATGGGCCCACATGGTGTGGACCTTCTGACGGATCTTTTTAACCGCATCCTGATCACCAAGGAAATGCCGAACCAGTGGCGATTTAGCCTGATTATCCCTGTTTACAAAGGCAAAGGTAGCGTACAGGATTGTGGTAGCTACCGCGGTATCAAGATCATGTGCCACACCATGAAGCTCTTCGAGCGCATCATTGACACACGGCTCCGTAGCGAGTGTACTGTCTCTGAGTGTCAATATGGCTTCCGGGCGGGTAACAGCACCATGGATGCAGTGTTCGCCTTACGGAATCTGGCTGAGGCTTACAGAGAGAGAAGGAGAGCTTTGCATATGGCCTTTTTAGACCTGCAGAAGGCCTTCGACTGTATACCTCGGCAGTCCATCTGGTGGGCACTGCGCTTCAAGGGCGTTCCCGAGGCCTATATTGACATTATCAGAGACATGTACCGCGATTCCGTGTCCTCTGTCCAGACCGCTGTTGGTGAATCGAATGGCTTCCCAATATCTGTTGGCGTTCACCAAGGCTCGGCTCTTAGCCCGTTCTTGTTTAACGTAGTGCTCGATGTAGTTACGGCAAACATCCAAGATCAGCCTCCATGGCTAATGATGTATGCCGATGACATCGCCCTCGTTAATCAGAACAAAGCCCATCTTGAGCGCAAAGTCAACATTTGGAAGGACACGCTTGAAAACGGTGGTCTGAGACTAAATGTGGCGAAGACTGAGTACATGTCCTGTGGCAGCACGGATACAAACACCATCCGAATAGGTTCGGACCTGATCAGAAAGTCCGATACGTTCAGGTACCTTGGATCCGTGCTGCACGAGTCTGGCAACGTGGACGACGATGTCCAAGCACGTATTGGCGCGGCTTGGGCGAAGTGGCGCGAGGTGACGGGCGTTGTATGCGACCGCAAAATGCCTCCGAAGCTCAAGGGGCAGATATATAAATGCATCATTCGGCCTGTCCTACTGTACGGGGGCGAGTGTTGGCCAGCACTAAGCAGACACACCCAGGAGCTTCGCGTCACGGAGATGAAGATGCTGAGGTGGATGAGTGGCGTAACGCGATCCGATCGCATGCGCAACTCTTACATCCGAGGTAGTCTTGGTGTCCGTGACGTGGGGGAAAAACTGCAAGAGTGTCGTCTGCGATGGTATGGCCACATCATGCGCCGCCCTATGGAGTACGTTGGTCGGAGATGCATGAATATGGCTGTTCTTGGGGCTAGGCCCCGTGGTCGCCCTCGCAAGCGCTGGCTGGACGTCGTCAAGTCCGACATGAGAGCCAATGGCCTGACTGAGAAGGATGTTGAAGATCGGGCAAAGTGGAGGAAGCTAAGTAGGAAGGCGGACCCTGGCAATAGCCGGGATTAACGCCAGGTGGAAGAAGAAGAAGAGTACCTTAATGAAAACTGACTACACTTGGAACTGAATATAATATATCAAGCTGTATGTTTGATGACGAAATTTCCATAGAAACCTTTTATGGGTTATTTTAAACCCTCAAAGAATGAATTTTCAAAAATATTTCTTTGGCACACCCTCCTTATCTGAATTACGAACGCTAGTGCAAAATTATACTCACTTGATTGGGCTCTGCAATATTTGCCAGTGAGTTCAGTTATTTTTGTTTAAAAAAACGAAACTACTGTTAAATGTTACCCTTCTTTATAATATCCTTCCCTCGTGGACTCCGTTCAGACCGGTCGTGCTAACAGTCTCTGTGCCCAATTTAAACTAAATTAAATTAAATAAAAGTTAGTAAATAAATCAGCTGTGCACCAGGAATACATAGCAAGGTACAGGTCCTGTCTACTACGGCCCACCCACATTGTCCGAAGGAGACCGTGCTACGTGCGTAAAAGAGACAACAATCTGCGCACACGTTGGATACTGCGCGCCGCCCACATCGTGAGAAAGAGACCGAGCTTTTGGAAAGCAGGGGACAGCCTGCTGTCTGCGCGCACGCTTGGACCTCTGGTCGCCGCCCAGTGCACGCGTGAGTGAAACAAACTTATATAGACCACTATCTGCATCTGCGGCCCTCTACTAAGACTCCGCCCGCTACCTGTCCACCGGTAATTAGAGTGTAGCTACCTGCTGATTGTTAACTGCCGACGGCTCTGATCCAAATAGGCCTACTTTAACATGTCAGTGCAGAGATCGCCGCCTTTACGATCGCCTATTCGGAATCGCAACTTAACTCAAATGCTACAGTATTCCTCGGACCCTTCCTTGAATCAAACATCATCCAATAATGAAGAATTCCCTTCGCTCGAGGAAAATGTAACACAACGTAACAAACGACCAAGAGACGAAGCTTCCTCACCCAATAAATTCACGGTTTTTAAAGACGAGATAAAAGACTTAATTAGCTCGCTCGTCGGCGCCCAAAGTAAGGAGCTCGCATCCATATCCAACAAATTGCAGGAGTTAACCGAGTCTAATGCTAAAATTGACGCGGCTGTCTCACTCTTAACTGCACAAAACGAGGAGTACCGCGGCAAAATTGCAATCCTTGAAAATCAGTCTAAAAAAGACCGGGAGTACATTAGCTTATTGGAGGACAAAGTAGAAGACCTCCAAAGGCAGTCGCGCAAGACCTGCGTAGAAATTAAAAATGTCCCTAAAAAGCCCCAGGAAACCAGGGATGATCTGATACAAATGGTGGTAAATCTCTCAAATACCATCCATCTTGGTATGAATGGATGCGATATAAGCGACATTTTCCGCCTGAAACCCCGAGGTGAAGGCGAGAAGAAACCTACAATCGTGGTGGAATTAAGGTCGCCAATACTGAGATCCGACCTCCTGAAAAAAGTAAAAGACTTCAACCTTATAAACAGGACTCGACTACAGGCTAAACATCTAGGCCTCACATGCAACGAAGACACTCCTGTTTTTATAACTGAACAACTTACTCCTAAGGGGGCTCGTCTGTTTTTCTTGGCTCGAGACCTAAAAAAGGCTGGAAAATATAAGTACTGCTGGACCTCTTTGGGAAAGGTTTTAATCCGGAAAGATGACTCGTCTAAAATTATCCATATACAACACGAAGCACAGGTACAACAACTAATGCAAGAACAATGACTAATTATGGGTATATTTATCTCAAAACTGTATGTCCTACTTAAAACAGTGTACCTAAGCCCAAAATCCAATTTGTTAAATGGCTACTATACAACAAAACACGCACAGAAATGTATACACAAACTTATACATGTCTACACACTTATTCACATCTACACACTTATACACGTCTACACACAATGTTGCCTTTGTCAAACTGGGTATGTATTGCCTAGCTTGATAAAGGTAATATCAAACGTCTGCTATATATTAGAGTGCTCACAGAAATCTACTTACAAACCCTTACATATCTACTCACTTTTATACTACAATTACAACTACCAACGATATATCCCACATATACATCACTTGATCTCCGACACAAAACAAAAATACGCTCAAAATACAAACATATCAACATACGTCGTATACAACCCCAGATACAATAGGTCTAAACCTATATTAGTAGAAAATCTCTACTACTTAGATTCTAAATATACAATTTGTTACCCCCTGTTTTCCCCTATTCAAAATTTTGAATTCATCCATGTATACTTACTCTTCCTAGAACCTGATCTACTAATATTCATATCATCTATTTACCCTGGTTGCAACCCCGAGAGTACTAACTTGACATGTTTAAATGGATAATTTCGATACACTAAAGGAAATTGATCAGATTAAACCATCAGACTCGATAAAGTGTAACATACAGGAACTAAAATTAAACACGGGTCCACACAATTTAATTATTTTAACACAAAACATTAGAAGTATATACAAAAATTTTGATGACTTGCAACTCACCCTATCACAACTAAAATATGAAGTAGATATTTTGATTCTCACAGAATGTTGGTTAAACTCTAAAAAAAACATACCACAATTAGTGAATTACACATCTTTCCAAACAAAACACCAAATTAACCAAAGTGACGGGGTAGTTGTATACATCACAAATAAATTGTCAGTAAAATTTAAAGAACTAAACCTTGTAAATGCCACCGGTCTCGAGTTAAATATTTCAAATTACACTATACTGGGTATCTACCGTTCTCCATCTTTTCAACATGCAGGTAACTTCATTACATCCCTTAACAATCATCTGGATAATATTACTCCTAGTAAAAACGTTCTAATCTTAGGGGACATTAATATTGATTTAATTATTTCTCCTACTGAAACAAATTATGAAAGAAACAATAGACTAAACTACTTAAATATGCTCTCTACGCATGGGCTCTTACCATCTCACAGCCTACCCACGAGGGGGGATGGATGCCTAGATCACGTCTTCCTGAGTCTGGATAAACAAAAAAATATAGCTTTTACAGCAGTCTTAAATACAACCGTAACAGACCACTGCCTGATTTTGTTATCTCTTGAGCATAAATATTGCTATGATACACCTAAAAAGCACAAAACAATAGTAAACTACGAAAATGCTTATAATAGTTTAAAAAATATTGATACCTCCTTCTTTAACATCTTCAAAGACCCTGACACTTACGCCTTTGCGCTTATAGAATTGGTCAAGACAGCTTTACTTTCGAACTCTAAAAATGTAATTATCACGAATAACAAAAGAACGATTAAACCCTGGATAACAACAGGTGCCCTACGGTGTATTAGACTAAGAAATTCAATCTTCCTTAAACTCAAATCTAACCCACATAATCAAATTCTAGTGATTACATATAGGAGATATCGGACTTTCTGTGGGAACCTCATAAAAAAACTAAAAAATAAATTTAATAAAGACAAGATCAAAGCAGCTGCTAAAAACCCTCGGGCATTGTGGTCAGCCATTAATGACATCACAAACTATAAGCCACCCAGAAACTCAAATAGCGACCTACTTAAGATAAAATCATGTCCCCAAGACTCAGTTAACTATGTTAATAATTATTTTATTAACATTGGACAAGCTCTAGCTCAGAAAATCTTAAATAGTTACGTACCCCCTACATCTTGTAACACAGATAGCCCTAATCTGTCCTCCTTTGTTCTCCTAGACACCTCTCAGGAGGAAGTTGAAAATATACTGATGTCCCTGGACTCTGGGAGTGCACCAGGGTGGGACGGAATTCCTACCCATTTCCTAAAACTAGCCAAGGACATCTTAGTCCCGCTGATCTGTGACCTGGCCAACCTATGCTTTAACACAGGTATCTTCCCCTACCTTCTTAAGCGCTCCGTTGTTACCCCTGTGTATAAGAGTGGAGATAAAGACGACGTCAACAACTATCGGCCAATTTCTGTGTTGACCTCCATTTCTAAAATCATTGAGAAGCTCTTGAACTCTAGAATAGTTAATTACCTGACTAAGTATAACATCTTATCTTCCTCTCAATATGGTTTTAGAAGGGGAATATCGGCCCAGGATGCTACGGAGGAACTTGCTACTGTGATAACCAAGGAAGTAGACAAGGGGAACAAATGCCTAGTGGCCTTTCTTGACCTCAAGAAGGCCTTTGATACCGTCTCTATCTCTAAACTTATACACAGGCTGGAGAACTTAGGATTTCGAGGTTCTGCTCTCTCTCTTCTCAGCAGTTACCTTCAAAACAGAAAACAGGGGGTAAAAATTGAAAACCATGTCAGTGACGAAGAGAACGTGACGTTTGGCGTCCCGCAGGGCAGTGTCCTCGGCCCGACGCTCTTTTTGATTTATATTAATGAACTCTGTAAGCTTCTTATCAACGGTGCGAGGATACTGTCCTACGCGGATGACACCGCTATTATCTTTTCTGCTAATACCTGGGACAAAGTTAGACTGGAGGCTGAGAGGGGTCTGGCTAGAGTTAGTGATTGGCTATGTGAAAATCTACTGACGCTAAATATTCTAAAAACCAACTACGTCTGCTTCACTAAATACGCAAACTCTCAGCCTGCGTCTGACTTTAATATTAGAATACATTCTTGTCGTACCCCAACCCAATCTACCTGTAGTTGCCCTGTTATTCATAAGGTTAATTCCGTCAAGTACCTTGGTATTTTAGTAGATCAAAGGTTAAGCTGGTACCCACACCTCGAACTAACTATAGGGAGGGTAAGAAAACTCATATGGGTTTTCAAATCTCTGAGACATGTTATGAGTTCAGAACTACAGAATAAAATTTATATCGCACTGGCCCAATCCGTAATCATATATTGTATCTCTGTGTGGGGAGGAGCAGCTAAGTCGTATTTTATAGATCTAGAGAGGGCACAGAGATCCTTGATTAAGGTCATGTACTGTAAGCCCTACAGGTTCCCTACTGAAACTCTATACGCAAGCTCTAAGCTGCTCTCCGTTAGAAAACTCTACATACTACACATGGTGCTAAGATATCACAAAATTCTACCCTTTAGCCATGCCAAACTTAAAAAAAGACGGTGTGATATAGTAGCCCCTACATACTCAGCACGTTCAATTTTTGCCGGTCGCCAAAATGTAACTCAAGGCCCACGCGTTTATAATAGAGTAAATCGCATACTTAACATCTACCCTATGCAGCTGTATAGGTGTAAGAAGACATTGACGGAATGGCTCTTCACACTTGATTATGATGCCGTGGAGGACATTTTGGTGACTCTGGGTTGAACTTCATGCACACAAACACACATACACACACTCTCCAACACACACACACACACACACACACACACTCACACACACACACACACACACACACACACACACACACACACAACACACTTTCCAGCGCACCTCTACACTCATTCACACATACACACGCCCACTCATACACACAAAATATACATTCTCACACATTAATACAAACACACTCTAGTTTTTCACACACTGCCATAAACATGATTTTTACTTCTCTTTTATTGGTTTTATAAAAAAAAAAAAAAAAATGTGTAACTTATACCAAATTAGCACAACGAATCAATTTGTAAATTAATCGAGGAAGAGCGAGGTCTATCCCATCACAAGTATCTTCGGATTACTTTCTGGGAAGCCCCGGCAACTGAATTGTATTGATTTAAGATAATAAACACATTTTATTTTTTTTTTTATTTTTTTTTTTAATATTTCATACAAACTCTTTAAGGCCTCAATTCCCAGCCGATACAAATTTGTACCAGTTGCATCATTCGTTTATGCGCCCGGTGCCTGAGAAGAAGAATCATTGTCGTCACAATCAAATCGCACTCCCAACTTGTCTCGAACTTTAGTTTCCAGAGCGGCCAAAGTGAAACTTTCTCGAAGTGTCATCCGCGGTGATTCTGTTAGACCTAGAATTAAACACATAATAAATAAATGAGCATGGTATAAGCTTTATAGTAATTTTGTAACGTTTGCAAGAGTACGGCACGTCTCATGAAAAATGGATTTTTAATTATATTAAATTAGGAAAAAAAGTCTTGTTTGAACAGCTGATTTCCTTTCGCGATTTCGTTGGCGTGGCAATTTTTGTTAAAAGCAACATAAAGCTATTTGCTAAGGTCCCAGACACCAAGAAAGGTCCCGTTAGAAGTCAATACAAAAATCTTTTAACTGTCAGCAGCTGCTATAAAACTGCACTACTTAGAAAAAGTGTTCTTTGCATGGGTCCAATTATATTTAATAAACTACCGGACAACATAAAAAATTACTCCCTTCAACAATTTAAAAACAAACTCAAGGAATATTTGACTCAAAAATGTTACTATACAATAAGTGATTTTTTGAATGACCCTTGAACCATGACCATGAACATTATATATTGACATGAAGTATTATTGACATTAATTATAATTGACATTAAGTAGCTATTATTGACATTTTAATTTGAAATTATTATATTAATTATTTTATTAGTTTTCCTTATTAATGTATTAAAGTTTGAAATTTAATTTTGAAATTATTATATTAATTATTTTATTAGTGTTCCAACTGTATTTAAATTTGAAACTTAATTTGTTAAATTTTGCATGCCAATACTCAGGCAGAATGTGCACGGGCCAATATATATTTTTCTTTTACCAACTTTTGTTAAATACCCACATTCTATGCGAATAAATGATTTGATTTGATTTGATTCGTTGTTAGCCCAAAAGTAAAAGTTGTTCATAACTATGACTACAATGGCGCCATAGTAGTATTGCAGTTTACTTTCTAGATCGATTGAGGAATGAAGTTATCCTAGACTAGTGACCCGCCCCGGCTTCGCACGGGTGTAAATTATATACTAAAACTTTCCTCGAGAACCACTCTATCTAATTAAAGAACTCGCATCAAAATTCGTAGCGTAGTTTTAAAGATCTAAGCATACATAGGGACAGACAGACAGCGGAAGCGACTGACTTTTTGCTTGAACGTGCTAATCTCAGGAACTACTGGTCCGATTTGATAAATTCTTTAGTGTTAGATAGCCCATTTATCGAGGAAGGCTATAGGCTGTATATCATCACGCTAAGACCAATAGGAGCGGAGCAGTAATGAAAATTCTGACGCAGACGAAGTTGCGCGGGTCAACTATATAGGAGATGTGATATAGGAGAACTAAGGTTGTCGAAATAGACTAAAGAATCGCCAAACTTAAGTGGCAGTGTCAGGGCATATTGGTCGCAGAACACATGGTCAATTGGGCCGAAAGGTTCTGATGACCGCGTCCCGAAAACCATAGCGTGGTCAATATGGCAACACTTAGTGAGGACCGTGTCCGGGAATGGACTTTTTTGACTGATTTGACAACGTGCAGCTAACAGGAGCTGGTAATTTCCAGGGGACCCGTTGTGCCATGAGCCACATTCTCTCTTACTATAAAGCGAGATAACCTACCTTTTCTGATACACCTAGCAACTTCAAGTGCCTCGTACACCAAACCCGCGCTGTTTTCAAAATTGTATGGAATTTTCGAATGGTGTAGTTTAAATTCCTTCATGGTTCCGTCGCTGCAAATTATTTTGTCAGGAAAGTGAAACGGTGGCTTCAACTAAAAATAAAAGATTAGTTTTAAATTGTTGATATAAATTACGCAGAGTAGGTGTCAAATAAGTTAGCAATAATTCCACCAATTCGCACTAAGCGTTTCCAAACGTCTTTTATAATGCGAACAGCAAAGGAGTGGAACTCTCTGTCTGCGTCTGTGTTTCCAAACGCTTACAACTCCAATCTCTTTAAAGTTAGAAACAGGCTCCTTCTGGGTAAGCTCGCCCCACGTAGACTTTGTCTCTGTCATCTCTCCTTCTGGGTAAACTGGCCCCACGTAGACTTTGTCTCTGTCATCTCTGATATAGACTAGAGTCAAGAGAAAACCCATAACACATAAAAAAGGAAGTAATGATCGCTAACCCATCTAAATTGATTGACATTCGTTATTTCAAAAAAGGAAATTAGGACATATTTAAAGCAGTCCTGAATCGACATTTTCGAGTAGTAAGAAACGATTCCCAATTTATTTTTGAGTACCTAAGGAAAGGTCAACGTACTTTGTTGCAAATTTATCTGGCGCCTACCGTAGAGACCAGAAATGTTATCTTTATACTTATTTTAAAAGCAGCTCTTGTTGCCAAATTGTAGAGGTACGAGTATTATAACCTAAGTCGAGCGTTTAATTCAGTTTGCAATTAATTACAAAATAAAATCTGTTTCGTAATAGTCATTTATAACATCAGTGATGTTAGAAGTTATCCCGCGGCAAATTTTTTCTTTCTTATTCTTATTGGCAGTTAACATACCGAGTTTGCTCCGTGCCTCGGAAAGTACGTTAAGCCGTTAGTCCCGGCTGTCATTTGTTTATCTTTGGCAGTCGTTACGGATAGTCAGAAGCCAGTAAATCTGACTCCAGTCTTGCCATTAAGTACCGTGTTACCCAGTTAATGGGTTGTGGAGGTCTGGTAGGCAGCCACTCCTCGTAAAATACTGGTATTCAGCTAAATCCGGCTTGACTGGAAGCCGACCCCAATATAGTTGCGAAAAGGCTAGGCAGATGAATTCTTATTGGCAGTTACAAAATTAAGAAAACTTCCAGAATGCCTTTTATATGAAATATGGCTAGCCGGAATTTTTGAATGGCTTATGAAGCGCCGAGCTTAGAAGACCTTGGTCCAGCTGTAGAAGTCTCTTAGCTGAAATGAATCATCACAATGATGACAAATGGTTTACCGTAATTCGTGATTTAGTCCCATACACCGTAGCTTTGTTAATCAGCTGCAGTTGAGTGTGTGTATTGAGTACAGCTCGCTTGCCGCCCTTATACTCCAGGACAATCGTCTCCGTGTAATCTACGCCATCTTCGTTCACGTTGCCAGTAACATCTAGTTTGATTGGTAGTTCTTTAAATATTAGTTGTGAAAGCTGAAGGACGTAAACCCCAACGTCGAGTACTGCACTGCCGCCATATTGCTTTTTACTGAAAATAATTATAAATTATGTAAATAAACTTCGAAGCATGTCAATTGAGAACCAAGCTGGTTTGAGGTTAATTTAAAAAAAGTATCTGTAAAAAAATGTAGGTAAATCAAATCAGAGTACCAATTCTACGATTTTGACGTGATAACGTCTAATAAATTGATGAAAGCCGCCTACCCGCACGAAAACGTGTCACGTTCCACCTGAGCCGAGCGTGCAAGCGAGAGCACAAGCTGAGCGGAACAAGCGATAGAGAGGCACGATCGGCCTAAGCGTTCGGCTTGTTTGTTAAGGTGGAAGCGCCAGGGTAGCCCACGAAATTCAAATATTTTTATGTTTTATGCAATTTGCCGGTCAGTGTGAAGATGTATGTTGAACAAAGTACGATTCGCGGCCGTAACGCGTATTTATCTAAAGAATTATAACCATTTTAATCATCAATATAGCCCTCTTAGTTCATAAAGCCCTATGAATGGTTATTTCATGAAAAAGTCATTTTTGTTTTCTTATCACGTTATCAAATAAAACTATCGTCCGTAAACCGACTTTACAGGCAAACAATTTTTTTTTTTTAATTTCTGACACAAATGTATGCGAATGCGAACGTTGTTTAATTGGCCCTCAGATCTGTCAGTCGTTCTAAATAGTTTTGTTATCACTTTGTGTGGAGAGCTAGCTTTACATTAACCATTCCGTTTCATTAGGTCTTGCGCATTTGAGTCTCATATATGAGAAGATATAAAAAAGATTTGCTAATATTAAAATTTGGGATTGCTTTTTATAACAAAAAGGCATCCATTTAATTCAGCACTGTTAAAAAAATATAATAAAATAAATTACGAATCACTGCTATGTTTGTGTATAATTATGTTTGGATTATAATTATCAATTCTATGCGGGTCAAACTGCTGCGCTGGTTGAAGGAATAATGAGAATAAAATCACTCACTTAACCCTTTCACTCTCGCTGAAAAATCCCAAGTTTGCTTCCAAAAACTTCACTTCTCCAATTTCTCCATTCTCAATCTCCTTCTCCATTTCTGCGTACGCAGGAGAGAAACGAGACCACACGGCTTCCATGAGGAACAGTTTCTTATTCCTAGCCAGGTCTATCAGAAGCTCGGCTTGATATGAGTTCATGCATAATGGTTTCTCACATAGGACATGTTTCCCATTCGATAGGTACAGTTTGGCAAGTTCGAAGTGAAACGGATTCAATGCTCCGATGTACACTACATCTGTAACGAAAATGTTCGTAAGTTCGAATCGAATATTTAATTAATCAATCAATATATATAAAATTCTTCAGGAACTGACTGATTGAGTTACTGACTGACAGACACAGCCAAAGCTGCTGGTTGTAGCAAGCTGAAATTTGGCATGAAGCTTCTCTACACTCCATAGAGGAGCACTAAGAAAGGATTTCCCGAAATTTTACGGGAACGGGAAAAAACGGGATATCCGCGTACGAAGTTGCGGGCTAGTGGTTGTTTAAAACACATTGTTTGGTCTGAGCCTGAAAATCGAACGCCAGAACAGCAACTCAAACTTTATCACGAGCAAGTTCGATCATTTATGGAGATCTGCCAGATATGACTCGTACATGGTGGACATCCCACCCATGTTCAACAAACGCTCAAAAACGTTTGTTTCAATTGTGAGTACAGCTTAGGAGAGAACTTCCCTGCCAAGAGTGAGTAGGTTACTTCTTGCCATGCTTACTCCATCGGGAACCACTCTATCCTTTTCATCCTTCATATTATTGTATTTTACTGTGCCCAACAGGGTCCACATTTGTGTCTGTTTAAATTTTCACCTACCACCTAAGCATGTACATTGTGGAATGCAATAAAGAATTGAGTATTGGGTAAAGTTGTTTAATGCAGAGTTTTGGCCGAAGGGTGTCGTGTATCGACGTTTCCGTTTCCGCGGCAAGCTGCGCGACACCAGTCTACGAAACACGACGCCGTCATTACGTGTCCAGTAGTTTATAGTTTAATCAATTGTAATACCTATGTTTTAATTTATTTATAATTATTATTGTTTTATGTTTATATATTTTATTTTATGGCCCCTAGATGTCTGAAATAAAGGATTAAATTAAATGAAGTTAATTAATCATCATCTGCCTAGCCTTTTCCCAACTATGTTGTGGTCGGCTTCCAGTCAAACTGGATTCAGCTGAATACCAGTGCTTTACGTGGAGCGGCTGCCTGCCAGACCTCCACAACCCATTAACTGGGTAACACGGTACTTCATGGCAAGACTGGAGACAGATTTACTGGCTTCTGACTATCCGTAACGACTGCCAAAGATCTACAAATGACAGCCGGGACCAGCGGCTTAACGTGCTTTCCGAGGCACGGAGGAAACTCGGTATGTCAAGATGGTCACCCATCCCGAGACCAACCTTGGCAAGCGTTGCTTAACCTTCAAGATCGACCCGTGCGGCTGTTATTATTTAGCCACAAGCTCCTCAAATGAAGTTAATTAATAATAATGGAAAAAAAACAGGCATAATCGTCGGTTGGTGTCCCATTCCATTTGAAATATTTGGCTTCAGCCCCTCGTACGCCTATCAAAGGATTTTTTTTTTTTAAACTGCTGTTAATTCCGGTCGACCATAAACGTTGTTTAGAAAAAGGTATTATTATCTACCAATAGTTTGTAAAGCGTTATGGAAGAGATGAAATAAGTGTATTTGTTACGTAATCTGGTGTTACCAACTTTGCGGAAATTCATGACAAGCCTCTTGAGCGTGAGGGCTCGACGCGCCATTAGTTCCTAAAGATATTCAGTTACTAGGGACAAGTTACGAGTATCATTGAGAGTCACTTACGTCGATACGAATAAGTGTTTTTCATAACTTCTAGTATAAGATATCAGAATCAATATAGCACTGATAATGTTACTCGACCTTGTAAAATCAAGAAGACATAATTGTAGTGATATTAAATTATAGTCCAGTCAAGAAATGGTTTTTTGATCAACGTTCAGCAGGCTCGTAAAAATATGAATAAGGTATCATTCGATTCGGAAAATCATGTAAATGATTTTTGAAAACAATAAAATTCCACTCGAAAAAAATACTGAAAAAAGAAAGGGGGATTTAGTTTTTCACAAATATCTCAAAAACTAATTAAGATTTTTGAATTCTAAAAGAAGAATCATAAAGAGGACTCCCGGAACTGTAGGAGCAATATTTATAATTTTCCCGGAGGAGGATGAAAATACGGTCAAAAACGAGCACTTTAACAATAAAATTGATTTATACATTTTTTCTGAATGTTGTAAATGATCCCAAGGGAACGTACTCCCGGGATAAAAAGGATCTTATGTATTATTTCAGACTATAATCTATCTCTGACATCACATATTGTTTATGCTATTATTATCTTGTTCTCATTTAATACCTAACGCAGATCAGATATATACAAGTCAAAGGTTATTTAGCCAACAGTGTATACATGATACAGTACACTATTTGAGTGCGGTAATACACATCGTGCCATCATCCATGTGGCAACTAGTAGTTCTATCTGTGCTTTCAACTAGTGCTCTTGCAGCCATTCAAAACTTTTATGGAAATTGGACATCAGTGATGCACTTCCCTGACGATTTTTATATTCCAACGTGTCTCCACTTTTCGATCTCCAAAGAAAACGACAGACACTGTTCATGTACCGATGGAAAAGACTCTACGTTCTTGGAGTTTTACTTTCCTTATCAACGAAATTTAGAAGAAGACCGTCCTCAGGTATCAAATATTAGGAAATCATTCCCAGTCCTCGAAGCAAAGACTACAGCAGAAGTCCTGAGTGATTTGGTTGCCGCCTGCACATGTGGCGACAAAGAGTATACCAGCCGTGTCGTAGTAAGGAGGATCAATGATGACTACTTCGTACTATACCAAGCTAACATGGCGGTTTTGCAAGCAAGAATCGTTCAAAGTGCTTCTGAAATACAGAACATTGCCAACCAAGTTGATAATTTGAGCGGAAGAAAAGGAAAAGTGGTATGTTCACAAGTTTAGTGCTTTCATAAAAGTTTGTGGTTTAATGCCTTAAGAAGGTATCTGTCCGTGCTGTTACTTCAGTAATATACAAATATTCAGTGTTTTATTTTATTTTTGAGAAGGTAAATACATAGTTATCACATACTATGATTGATATTTTATTAAGACGCGATAAGACCCAATAATTCTCGATGGCTCTCTGAAAGTCGCATCTCATAATTGTGACAATAATCCTGCAAAAGTTAATACTAATTAATAATATTTAATTGTTTTTTATTCTGCTATTATTTTCCTCACACTTATAATTTTTTATCAAATCTAATAATATTATCTAAGTATACCTACTTGAGTACAGAAATTGGCTCCAGAGATCGAATAATTCCCTGTATAATGTACATCAATTATCTACCCTTTAGTCTTTCGGTTTATTTTTTTATAATTTTAGTGTAAATAGTATAGATGGAAATGAAAAAAAATTACTTACGCGATTTTTCAATTACTTGTGAAATAGTTAATTAACAATTTTTTTTTTCTGCTGAACATGAACTTTGCCAAGTGTGATAATTATTAAAATATAAATCTGGGATTTTTTCTATTCTTAAAGGGCTCTTGAATAGGTTGGAAAAATAAAAAAAAATATATACTTTTCTGTTTTTACGGTTCCGTACCCCAGAAGGTAAAAAAGGAACCTTTATAAGATCATTCTCTTGTCCGCCTGTCTGTCTGTGTGTCACCACTGATTTTCTCAGGAGCGGGTGGACCTCGCATATTGAAATTTATTTAATCTTTTTTTAAATTCAAAAATCTTAATTTATTTTTGTGACATTTGTAAAAAACCAACCCATCTTTCTTTTTTCAGTTCCTTGTTTATAACGTTTGAAATTTTTTCGAGTGGAAATTCTTATTTTTTAAAAATCTACATGCTATTCCGGATAGAAAACTGACTTATAAAAGAAGTATTTCACTTTACCGAAAGAGCAAAGTACGTACCAATTCCTTCAGTTTTAGCCATTTCTTCATAGGAACCGAATGTTTTTTTAATGTTATGAATTATCGCAAACTCGTCAGCCTTTTTCTTGTCTCTGGCTGCAATGGCGACAATCTCCTGATCTCCTTTATCAGGGTACGAGTTGACAGCGTTGACAAAGTCACTGCAAATCTTGCCCGCAGACACAATACCCCAGCGGATAGTCATCTGGAGCAAAATAATACAGAGTAAGCACATTTTTAAACTGTTTTGAGGGTTCCGTACCCGAAAGGCCTCCGACGTCCGTCTGGCTGTTCGTCAGCGAGCTGTATCTGATGAACCGTAATAAATAGACAGTTCAATATCATGGTGTACTGTTATATCTATTGCCACAATAACAACAAATAATAATAATACAATGAAACCTTGACTTGGCTCGCGAGGTTGTCGACATGTGGGATGTGGATTCTGCAATAATTGTACCAATAGTTGTGTCGGCCAATGGCTTAATAGCCACGAGTCTCGACCAACACCTCAGGAGCACCTTGGGCTGCTGGATCAAGGGCTTGATTCAGAAAGCGGTACTTCTGGACACAGCTCGCATTGTTAGGAGGTTCCTCACTCTGGAGCCCTGACCGCCGGTAGCTTGGACCCTGTTCCCGATACCGGTGGGTGATTTTTATATTTTAAAGTGTTTTTTTATTTACTTTTATTGAAATATTTAAAAATATAATTATATGCAAAGAAAATAAATAAACGGAATACAATTAAGCATTAAAGATTTTTCGGTTGATTTTTATAGTATGGAAGTGGAACCTTCCGTGTGTGAGTGAGACTCGTACTCTTCGCCAGAAAGAGTGGAAGGCCATGAGAATGACTTTGTTCAGCCGAGGGACAATATAGGTAAAAAACTTACTTTTTCAGTTCCTTGGATTTATATAGTACACAATAACTAGTAAGTATTAGTGAACAACTAATCTATTATAGAACCAAACTGGCTATTTATTATGCTAGAACTAACAGCGTGAAGTATCCATTTGCTTATCTAATGAGCACTGTATCTCGAGTAGCGATACCAACTATGATAAGTTCTCAAGTATGATATAAACTTAGAAATAGGATAACAATTATATTCAACTAAAAATAAATTTAGTAATAACTGTTCGATTTTCAAGGCTTAGCCAAGGTTGCAACGCGTGCTGAGGTTGATCCGGGGATGGGTGTTCATTATATTATTAACCCATCCCCCCACCGAACGAAACGGACGGACGGACGGACGGTTAAACGAAATGTCGTTTCTTGAAATGACATTTCGTTTCAAGAAACCCCTGAGTCTCCCGAAAAGTACGTATGTAAGATGGCGAATGACTGGCAATCGTTATAAGCCTGACAATCAGTCGATCTTGGCAAAGGCAATTGCATGGATTAATTCCGCCAAGCCGGACATTATCGTCTTTAGGACGGTTCTGCAAGATACCCACCAACCGAGACACGAGCCAAGAGGATCATCGGCAATGACAAGCTCGTCAAATCGAAGCTCCAAAATCTTAAGCATCGACGCCGAGTTGCTGGCCTGTCGGTTGCATTTTGGGGAGTGTGCTATGGAGTTGCATAATTTAATTCCACCATGCCCTTTTCATCATCGAACCACAAGACGTACGGTGATGCGCAACCAGTATATAGTGGACATCCCACCCACACGCACATCTCATTGTAGGAACACATTCATTGTGCGTACAGCTAAGGAGTGGAATTTTCTGCCATACCTAGTCTGTGATTCCTGATAGCTAATCGCTTACCATCAGGTGAGATAGTGGTGAAACATGTGCCTATCATCATCATCATCTGCCTAGCCTGTTCCCAACTACATTGGGGTCGGCTTCCAGTCAAACCGGATTCAGCTGAATACCAGTGTTTTACGTGGAGCGGCTGCCTACCAGACCTCCACAACCCATAAACTGGGTAACACGGTACATCTTGGCAAGACTGGAGTCAGATTTACTGGCTTCTGACAATCCGTAACGACTGCCAAAGATCTACAAATGACAGCCGGGACCAACAGCTTAACGTGCTTTCCGAGGCACGGAGGAAACTCGTTATGTTAAGACGGCCACTCATCCACAGACCAACCTTGGCAAGCATTGCTTAACCTTCAAGATCGACCCGTGCGGCTGTTATTATTTAGCCACGTGGTCCTCGAAACGTGTGCCTATCAATAGTAGAAAAAAACCGTTTTGGATTCCGCATAATTTAGCTGATGCCAACTAAGTTAAGCAAAATATGCTATGATGAGTGCTGTAAAAGTATCCTTGAAGTTAGTAGGTTCAACCAACTGCTGGTTTAATGTGCGATTCATCCTATTTAAACTCATTTTTTGGCTATTTACCAGCCCTAATTCGATGTAATTTGGCTAGTTTTCCACTGACCTCGTGTCAATGGCTTTTTAATGCCAGATAAGTCTTAGGAAAGCCGTCCGCCAAAATGCATTCCATGTCAATCATGTCTCTGCGTATCGATTGCTCTTAAAGTGGTTGCCTATACGCGAGCGCAGAGAGCTAAGGGCTCTAACTACCTTGTTTTCATTTCTTGTCTCTCCCAACTCTCCCAGTTATCTAGCCCCTCACTTTCAATACATTTGCGCCAACCACAATTTAAATCTACGCTCGTCAAACAACCGTCTCCTTCAATGTCCCTCTCACCGTACTGACTTTATGCACTCTTCTTTCTTCGTTCAGTCTATTTCTCTTTGGAATGCGCTCCCCCAAGAGATCAGGATGGCCACCAACCGATTATCCTTCAAAGTTAAGGTTCGTGAACACATTCGTAAGAGGTTGGCAGTTGTATCATCACAGCGCTAATGTTTCCCGTTAACTTATTCGCCTTGTTTTAGTATTTCGTTTGTATATTTCTCTTGTTGATTTGTATATTTATTATATATTTGTATTGTATGTATGGTTTATATTTGTATTTTGTTCATTATTGTATTTGAATCGCTTTAAATTTTCTTTATTGCACCTACGACTATTCTCTGCATTACCCAAAGGTTGACTGGTAGAGAATGCCTTTGGCATTAAGTCCGCCTCTGTACATTTTTGTGCTGAAAGTGTTTAAATAAATAAATAAATAAATAAACTAGTTAAATGAAAAAAACATATTGCCAACTTTATCGCAATATCAGACTAGCTGCCCCGCGCAACTTTTTCTGCGTCACATATTCTATTCATGCTCCATCGTAGCGTGATAAGTATTATATAGGCCTTCCTCGATAAATGGGCTATCCAACACATAAATAATTTTTCAATTCGAACCAGTAGTTCCTGAGATTAACGCGTTCAACCAAATAACTCTTTATCTTTATTAGTATAGAATGTACATATAGATTATCCTAACTCCTTCCTACGTACCAAAACACTATATTGAGGACAAACTAAGTGAATAAATTCAAAACGTTTACTAAGTTTGCTCCGGCTGAAATTGCACTTTTGCATGACACGGTACAAAGTTTGAAATTGCGCTCGATCTGAGGGTACTTTTAAAACTTATAAGCTCAGTTGCCGCTTGCAGTGGCATTTATAAACTCCTTTTGATATACAATATTGTTTGTTTGCAGGAAAAATAATGCTTGTTATATATTAAACTTGATATAAAATTATTTTAAAAACCCAACTATAAAATAAACCCGAAATAGAGGAATAAAACTAAAGTAACTCTACTTACCGTAACCCTCGAAGAGACCCGTGAAACTAGACCAAACTAACACCTTTTCTGGGGAAGAAGAATATTCAAGGTATTTGTACTAAACAGAAAAAAAGGCTGTTTGCATACCTAATTTACGTGGGCCTAACAGAAATGAGAGCACGTACAAAAGCGGTGGAAAAATATTCGCAGATAAAATTGAACAAACAATCGGAAGGTCGATTCCCTTTGCACAGGATCAAGTGAAAATATTTGATGGATTCGACTTTTTAATTGAGAGATTTAGTTTGGAACTGAGGCATTCGTAGACACGTAGGTTGTATTTGAAATGATTGCTGCACTTATTGAGAGCAATGGTGGCCTAGCTATGGCGTCGATTTACAAGTTAGGTCGTAACTAGGTCCTGGTTCGAACCTAGCTAGGCACATTGGTTTGTGTCAAATCGACGAAGAAAATAATGGTTAGGCAACCAGCTAGTTCAAGAATAGAACCAACTATTCTATGACGTGAGAAATCCACCAATACGCATTTGGCCTGCGGGGTAGTATGGTGGCGGCGTTGATGCCGCTACATCCAGCTACCACGACAGCGGCATCAACGCCGCCACAGTACGACCCATTCCTTCCTAAAGACAAGAGGCTTGTGTCCCAGCAACGGAACCTTACAAAATGAATACGCTATTTTTACCCGTATGTATATTTCTTTGGCACGGCTTGATGGATTTTAGCTTGAGAGGTGTCTTTAGATTTATCTTAATTGTGGGAGTAAAATGGGATTAAAATGGCCGATTTTTAGCGCCATATTTGTTGTCTTCAACAACTATATAGAGTTTTGTATCAAAATAAAGGGCTCACGGAAACGATGACAAAAACATAACTCACTAAAATGTAGGAAAAAAAATACTTGAGTCGAAAAACCCGAACACCAAAAAAAAAAACGACTAAAAAGGCCCTAAAAAGGCACATTTCAAGCAGTCTGATGTAGTTGGCGGCATTAAATCAGTGTAGAAGTAAAATCGGTCGAGTTTTTTATTTATTCAAACTTTATGAAACACTAAAGTACAAAGACGACCGCATTGAATTACTTCTTAATGAAATAACGAATAGAATAGACTACTCTTTATTATGACACGTAAAATATACTTTTAAATAGGTGACATCAAAAATCATTAACGCAATTCTAAAAAAACAGGCATTTACTAACACATTCTTTGTCATAACATTATATTATAATGTTTGTCAGAATTAAGCCACAAAATTAATGCCTTGTCCTAAGATGACACTTCTCGTTCCCACGCTGTTCAACATAATAGGGAAGGCCTATAAAAGCAATTTGCTTGCAAGTGGCTACGGAGGCATTTTCAAGTACTCAAAGCGAAATGAATAGGTCTGTAGGCAGGAAACAACAACCATTTACAAAGCAACCGAATCTATCGAAGACAAAGTGTGCTTTTAAGCAGAAAACTTTGTTTCTCAATTTTATTTTGCTTTCGTGAAGTTTAAAGCAAGGGTCCTTGACGACGTTCGTCCTACTAATATTATAAATGCGAAAGTTTGTTACTCTTTCACGTCAGAACGCCTGAAAGGATCTTGTGTAGATGTTTGGCACATAGGTAACATTTTATCGGGATTATATTTCCTAGGCATCACGCGAGCGAAGCCGCTGGTAGAAGCTTGTCATACATCGCCGTCATATTTGCCTCTTGCTTAAAGTTTACCTTGTGGTTTGCGATTGTTACGTAAGCATTATACTCGTAGAAAGTACTCCCTACTGAAGGGAATACACCTTAGGGACCACTTAAGTAGGTACTATTATTAGCTGTAAGGTGTATCCTAATCTCTTTGCCCGACTGTACACGAAAGAGGTTGACGCCTTATAACGAGATGACTCGCGGCTAAATATTAGCACAAAGGCGATGCCGACGGCCCTTCGTTCGTCTCAGTTTGTTCGCGGCTTTAAGTACTTCGATTCGAAGGAACGTTCGCAAACAATGAACCATGGAGATTTGTATGCGGTCGTTGGCATACCCCTGATAAGAACACGAATTGTTTTCTGATATTTTTAGTGTAATCGCCAATTCCATTGTTTGTATTTTTTCGATTTTTCCTATCAAAAGCATTCAGGTTTTGTGGTATCGATACAGGTCAGGACCGCATATCGGTAACTTACGACGCCCTTTAGCTAAATAAGTACTCGTAGATGGCGACTTCAAATTGACCGCGAAATTTTTTTCGCGATTTTAGTGTTGGTACCATAGTGAAAGTTGTTCGTAATGGTGAATACAATAATCCTTTAAGAGGTATTGAGTTAATTCTGGTACACGTTAGGTATATAGGACCAAATTTTGTAGCGCTTCTTGGGAGAGGGCTATCATAAAGTGCAGCAGTTGACTGCCAACGTCTGAGGTGATTGAACAAACTGCGAGATAATGTTTGCTTCGGATTTGCCCTTCCTTTTTGTATGTAATATGGGTGACCATTTCTTTCATCGCGAGTACTTCAACCAAGTACTACTGAACTGAAGAACTTGAAGATACTTCATATGAGTAGCTTGAGGGGATAAGCGAATAATGTACCTGTTATAATGATTTAATATTTTGGTTTGTGTTTTTCTTTTTTTCGCTCATAAGCAGCCACAACTTGTGTTAATTAAGTAGACTCTTTAGTGTAAAACCTACCTATTCTTGGGTGAAACCTTTTTACAAGCTACTAATGTAACCCCTTATACAATTAATCTTGAGAATGCATGTGCATGCAGCACCGGTTGATAAGTTGAAACACGCTCTGACATTAACAGTGGCTGAGCTTAATAAATTATGTTCGCACGTGGCCTATCTATATCAAGTACACTCCATAATAAAAACGTGTCATGTGGCCTAGAACACGTACAGAATAACGTCAAACGTGAAGATCGTGCAAATAAACCCCCGAATTCATGGTACAGCTTTACCGGAATCTCATGGCATAAAAAAAATGGTTTTCATACGGCAATGTCAACTGTCACCTGTCTGTCACCTTTACCGGTAAGTTGGACTGAGTTGTTTTGTTACTTTTAGTTTATTTTATATTGTCTTACTTAAAATGGGAATAAATTAATTTAAAAAAAAAGGTTTCGAATACTATTATACTAGAAAGTTTAGTTTCCTTACAAATTTAGTAAAAGAATTTTCAATGACTTCCTGCACTAGGCGAGGACTGTTCCGCATTCCTACGGGACAGTCCTAGCCTTACAGATTCCTATGCAATTACAATTATTAATTATGAGAACGAGAATTGCAGAATTACAGGATGAAAAAAAAAACAAGTTTATTGTTCAATTACAAGCCTTCAAGGAATTTTATCTTTAAGTATATATAAAAATGAATTGGTCACGGCATGGCCGATTTCGATAATTCTTTTTTGTTGTGTTTTTTATTGAAGGACGTTTTCATTAATATTAAAGATATAAATAAAAATTAAACAGTATCAAGATCGTTAATTCCAATTTCCCCAGTATTGCACACAACAAATTTTTGTTTCCCCATTTGCCATGAGATTGCGGTAAACCTTTTATCATTTGTTAATAAATCAACGTTTAATTGATGTGTTACTGAGTTGCTGTTAACATGTTGCTGGCGATACTTACTGCGTGTTGCAGAGTTGTTCACTGCATGCTGAAAAATGCTCGATCGAAGAGACAAAACATTAGTTTATAGATACAAAGTGATTGCAACCAGTTTATAAACACGACAGTAGTGTAGAGTAATGATAAAATAGTTATTTAGGCATAGTTTCACCAGATGTTCGCGGCGAAGTAGCTACCCGCATCAATATGGGGAAACAAGAACGAGACGGCTGCCACCCCCGGCATGGACACCAACTAACACGTCTGAGATGTATGACCTCATTAGAGGACAGTGTGGTTACGAGAGATGTGCACTATGGAGGCACAAACGTCCTTCCCGTCTACTCTTCATCATACAGCAATGGCTTTTCTAGAAAACTCTTAACCTAGAGGGTCCCAGGTTGCCCGCTGTATACTAATCTGGTGAAATGGGGCATTCTACGAGTACACACATGCACAAACGCATTGGCAGTGTGGAGCCCCAAAATCTAAACGAGGTCAATTATCATTTGATTAGTTCTCGCGATCTCAGGTTGGTGAGAGATGGTGCACCGGGGTGGTTTTAGTCAGGAAGAGTCTGACAGACCCCTCCGCCCGCCCCAGGGCGGAGGACATCCATGATGATTTCCCCCCGTTACAAAAAAAGAAAGGCCAATTATCATTGGCCTGATTGGAGCTGTACAGGTTGCTCAATACTGGTCGAACATAATTTTATATAAGTCAACGACACGAACAGAATAAGAAGAGTACCTTTACTTCCTCGGCCAACATTTTAGGCAAACTGAAAAGATTTTTTTTTATTTGAACATATTTTAACATACATTATGTTCCTGCAACTTTGTTATTGTTCGTCAACAATGTAGATTAACTGTTGTTAGCAAATGTTAAAAGAATTTAGCTGTGAATATGGCAATAGAATATAGCATAATTGAATATAGAATATAGCTTAGCGAATAGACTGCTTTTCTAGAATGTCGACAGTTATAAATTTAAAAAAATAAAATAAAAAAAATTATTTATTTCGAGTAACGGAGACTCATATTCTCAAACAATACATAAAACACATAAAATACAACACAGAAAACATAAAACACATACACATAAAAGACAGACAGGAAGTTACAGACAGCACTAAGCAAAAACGAACATGAACATTCACCCCGTAACAATATGCCTGCTACAGCATTGCCGGATATAGTGGCAATCCAGTCTGTTAGCGATCATTGCCAGGACGGTGTTGGCGCTGCCCCGCACTCTGCGCACCAAAGACGCGCACCGCTCGCGCATCGTCGCATGAAAGCAGTCGGTGCGCGCCTCCGCGAACATGCCCGAGGCGCTGCAGTGTCGGGGCAGCCTCAACACCGCCCTAAACGCGTTATTAAACTGAACGCGGAGGGCGCTGTATGCCGCACGAGTATACTTTGCCCACAGACTGCACGTGTAGAGGGATGTACAATAAGCTCTAAAGAGCGTTATTTTTACCTCCCTCGAACAACGCACAAACCTACGAGCAATCATGTTACTTCTGACTGACAACGCCCTCCGCTCCCGCTCAACGTCTGCGTCGTCTTTTAGGTCAGCTGTAACAATGTGACCTAAGTATTTAAATAGATATACTCTCTCAAGCGGTGCATTTTTTATCCTAAAATCCCTTCGTAGATACCCGAACAATAAATTATCAGGAATATCTTCTACTTATCGTGTGGGCAGTATGGTCTAACGACCCCACACTTATTATTTATTATTAATGTATTGTGATTAGGCAAAGCACCATCTATTGAGAAAAATAAAATGCATGAAAACATGATATTACCCTAAAAGATCGCAGGCGCTGTAATCAGAATACATGAAGAACAGAATACATTAGGAAGTTTCTTACTAAACTTAAAAATTCAATATTTTTTGGATTTTGTGGGTCGATTTTGATGAAATAAACGCTAAATGTTACTCGGATTATCACTTAATATTTTTAAGTACCTAGATTTGGAACCCAATCTGTGCTTTATGCGTGATGCTCCCTCAAACGCACAGACAAACAGATAAACAGACAAACAGACAAAAAATTCAAAAATAGCATATTTGTGTTTTGTATCTTTTTCCTAACTTTTCTATGCAATTTTTGTGCAAAAATATTCAATGTACAGACACGGTTCGTCTACGATTTTTTTATATGTATAGATTATTTCAATATGAGTCAATGACCGTTATTGCACACTTATCTGGCACCTACCGTATAGCATCAAGCTATTGAATTGTTGGAGATCTACGAAGACCTCATCTGATTTAAACTTGCAGTTATTTTTTCGTAAAAGCATAATTATATTCCTTAACTAGTACGCCCCGGTTGATGAAAGTATGGGGCATCAGTGTTTTAAAAGAGATAATTTTTCAGACATCATGCGTGCGTTCAGTGCGTTGCAAAAGCATGATATTAATAGTATGTTATGTGATAAGTTTATCATAGCTTTAACAGCTAAATCTATACATAATTATAATAAAATCGTAGACTATCTGTGTTTGTACATTGAATACATTTGCATAAAAATGACATAGAAAAGTTAGGAAAAAGATATAAAACACAAAAAACAATTTTTTAAATTTTTGTCTGTTTGTCTGTGCGTTTAAAGGAACATCACGCATAAACCACAGATTGGGTTCCAAATCTAGGTACTTGAAAATATTGAGTGATAATCTGAGTAACATAAAAATCGACCCACAGAATCAAAAGATATTGATTTTTTAAGTTTAGTGAGAAACTTCCTAATGTATTTTGTTTAGTCAAAGCGCCATCTATTGAAAAAGATAAAATGCACGAAAACATGAATATAACACCAAAATAAATTGTTGAGTTATGTGTGAAACTTTTAATACGTGGCAAAATAAAAGTAAACATTTGAATACCTTGCCGTTGTATATGGGTTTCTTATTTCACTAAATATTTTGTCAGTTTACGACTTGGTCGATAGATGGCGTTGCACTGATGACGCGTTTTGACTTGCGAGCCAAGGTGAATTATAGGTTTCCGTACCAAAGGTGCTAATGGGACCCCGTTTATTAATAAGTTACCGCTGTCCGCTAATTTAAAAATGCCTTCTAGAAAATGGTCGAACCTTTCACAATATACCTAGCAATAATCTTAATTAAAATATAAAACAAAGTAGGGTTTGTTCGAACACTTATAACTCAAGAACAACTGGACCGATTTTCATGATTTTTGTATTATTGAATTATTCTTTGTCCGGAATAGCATAATAGGTTAAAATATAAAACAAAATAGTAGGTAGCTAGGGTGGGTAGGCACTAGCTACCGACTATTTTTTTTAGGTAGGGTAGGTAGGTAGGTAGGTAGGTAGGGAAGTAGGTAGTAGGGTAGCCAGTTGACGGGAGCGAAGCCGCGCGGGTCAGCTAGTAGTCAATATATAACAAATTAGGTCCCACATTGAAACCTGTTTGCATCTGTGTTAGGTACTGAAAGCACATCAAACGTAACGTTAACGCATATTAGCACGTTAAACGGTGCGTTAATGTTATGTTTGATGACTAATGACGTATGGTTAGATCACTTTGAGGTGTCGGAAGTCTTCCACGAATTCATTAAAGAGCTGCAGCGCTATTCTGTAAGTAATTATTTCGATATCGAGCTTCACCTGAATGACAAAGCTCACTAAGTGATCTTTATTACAGACAACAATATAAGTCTTATATTAATACGAATTAGATACATCACCTCGGACGCGAAAATGTTGTTACAGAATAGCACTACTGTATGGTTATGTCAGTATGTAATCTCTACATGAAATATATTGAAATCAGTTGTGTTTCATGTTAGTTGAGTGGACATCAAAATGTGGTGGTAGGTAGTTTCTATTCTTTTTTCGTCTGAAACTACCAAGAAAAACATAATAGAAATCTCAGAAGTCCGCCTTTGGTAACAAAGGCGGACTTCTGAGATTTCTATGACGGGTCAAACAGGTGTTTTCCAATTGTAATTTGCTACATTTTGCCATTAGGTATGCTAGGTCTATTTTATAAAAAGATGACTTTAAATGTTCATTGACTAAAATTTTTCTCGTATTAAAAATGGAATGCAAAATAGCATTTAAAAAAACCTTCATTGGGAAAATGGACTAGTACATCAAAAAAATGTTTGTAGTTTGTAGGTTTTTCGATAGTAATCGTAATCTGCCGAGCCTTTTTGCAACTATGTTCGGTCGTCTTCCAGTCCAACCCGATGTAGATGAGTACAAGTATTTTACTGCTGATCCGTAAGTTTTATAGCCACGACTGGTGGCTTTAAAGACATTTGAAGCCCACACAGGCAAGTCCGATTGAGTAGTTACGACCTCTGAAGGTTCGTAACTGCAAGTGGTCTCTGTCAAAAAAAAAAGACTGCTGATCCACTCTGAACTCCGCAACCCAGTAACTGGTTAATACGTACTCCTTGTCAAAACTGCTGTCTTTTCTGGCTTCTGATTACACGTAACGTCTGTCAACGATCTACAAATGACAGCTGGGGCCAATAGCTTGACGGGCTTTTCGAGGCAAGGATGAGTTCTGGCAAGTGATGGATGGTCACCCTTCCACGAGGCCAATCTCCGCAAGCACTGCTTGACCTTGATGATCCGCGTGACTTTTATTATAATTATTTAGCCACGAACTCCTCGAGTTTTTCAAAATTTAACAAGTAAGAAACGGCCAAATGGGAGTCGAACTCTCACACGAACAGTTCAGTACCACAAACCGAAAAGTAAACACGTTTCTTGTTTGCGAGTCCCCTTTATTATTTGTTGTCATAGCGGCAATGCAACACACTCCGTCAAAATTTCAATTGTCTACCTATTAGAGTTCTTGGGATACAGCCCGCTGACAGACCGGACGGACAGTGGAGGCTTAATAATAGGTTTCCGTTGCACCCGAAGGTAACTTCGGGTGCGGAATCCTATAAAATAAGTCTACACAAAGACAGGTAAATACGTACTCTTGAGGGGCCACCAATACCTATAAGTAGGTTTCTATATACAGAGGAACAACTTTAAAGCTTATGACAACAAAGTAAATGCGTTGGTGACGTTCTATAAAAAAACATTAAATTATTGTGTACCTACTGAATAAAAGTAGGCGATCGCCCATGGCGGCTTAGTGCGGATACCTGATGTGTATAGCTTCGAAATTTTATTTACAGTCCTACGCGTGAAACCTATTCCACTTTTTATCTTTAGTAAAAATATTTTCATAAGTTTTTTTTCAAACAGGATCATTAGGAAAACTTGGGCGAATTTCACTGAAGAATCTTAAAACGATCAACCTCAGAGTACCTACTATTATGTAATTTCTCTTATACTAATATATAAAGCTGAAGAGTTTTTTTGTTTGTTTGCTTGAACGCGCTAATCTCAGGAACTACTGGACCGATTTGAAAAAAAAATCAGTGTTATATAGCCCATTTATCGAGGAAGGTAAGACCAATAGGGGCGCAGCAGTAATGAAAATAGTAACGCAGACGAAGTTGCGCGGGTCAACCAGTAGAATATAAGTGAACACACACGATACTTTAACTAGATATAGGAACAACCCTAAGATCTAATGCATATTTTCTTTAGGGACGGGTTCACAAGGTGCGTTGTAGATTTGGCCCAAATTTCTGTGGTTGAATCCTACTAAATATTAGACACTTATAGTATCAATAATACAACTACAACAAATAAATACAACTCCACTTTATAGTAATTCAACTCCTATTTATTAGTACGAGTGGTATTGGAATATATGAGGATTATGAGGATTGTGTATGAAAACTTACCTTATTTAGGGCAGAGATATTGAGACCCTTCATCTAGTTGGCAATAATCCACTCGGACATCAACGTGGGTTCCACATCGAAGACCTATATTTAGAATGGTCCTATCTCTCTGTGACCAACTCAGGGGATCAATAATACAATAAACATGGGTATCAGACTATCGAGTATTCGAATGTAATTATGCTGCTAAAACAATATCAGACATTATATGTACGAATGTTTGATATAACATCCGCAGTTTAAAATTCATTTCACCACCTCTCAACGTCAGCATGCCTGTATAGAGAGTATGCTGAACAGAGAGTAAAGTCCCGCAAACCTCCGTTAAAAAGGTAGGATCCTCCGACTGGACGGTTGTTGTATGCGGTGGACAACTGCCCGATAGTTGATATTCGGACTGTCGTATATGTCCAAATCATACGGTGAACTCTGATACCGATGCAGGATTTCGTTGTAGTAGTTCGCTGCGTGTTAGATAGATGGCGTTGTGGTTCTTTTTTGCGATGTAGATTTTGCTACAATAGTTTTTTTTGTGGCGGCATTGCATGTTGCTATCCCTGTATAATTGTGGGAAAAGTACAACTGCATCGTTAGTGCCGTGGTCATAAGTATCTACTACTGCTGAGTGTTGTGTCTTGGGTTCGTTTCAATTTCGTTTAGTGAAGAAGTTTTCGAAAAAGAGCTAACAGGGAAAAAGAAAACAATTTTAAGTTTTCTATTTTAACTGAAATATATAATAATATCTTTGTCAACTTAGTATGCATACAAAAGTTATTGAGTATTATACGTACTAAGTTTTACTGTAATCAGTATTTTAATTTTTGGCTTGAAAGTTTTAATGAAAAACTGCGCGGTAAGAGTAAACGCTCTTAGAAACAACGTCTCGTTTCTCAAAGACCTGGGATTTTCTTTTAAATTATAATAATAATAATAATAATAATAATATTGTTTGTCGACGGTCTATAAACTTCTTACATCCATTCTGAGAGTAAAGATTAATGAACACATTGAGACTAATTCAATTATGTCCACCTCTCAGAATGGATGTAGGAAGGGGTCCCGCGGCACTAAGGAGCTTCTCCTCATAGACATGGCTATAAGCCAACAGGTTCGTCGATCTCGCAAGGATCTGTCGACATGTTGGATAGACTACAAGAAGGCCTACGACTCTGTGCCACATACATGGCTCATGAGGGTGTTGGAGTTGTACAAAATAGATGCAACTCTACGCACCTTTCTTGAGTCATGTATGAGGCAATGGAAAACAGTCCTTCGCTATCCAGGATGTCGACCAATTCAGGGAGACGATGAATCTGTGTGGATTAAACGGGGAATATTTCAGGGCGACAGTTTGAGTCCGCTTTGGTTTTGCTTAGCTCTGAATCCTCTAAGCACATTGCTGGAGGGTTCAGGTCTAGGCTATCAGTTGAGAAGAGGTGGTCAGGCCATATCTCACCTTCTTTACATGGATGATCTGAAACTCTTTGCCCCCAACAATTCGCGACTGTTGGAGCTACTGAAGGTGACTGAAACCTTCAGTAGTGCCATCAGGATGGAATTTGGTGTGGACAAATGTGCAGTCATGCATGTAAAGAAAGGGGAGATTATGGAATCTGAGAGATTTCAACTCTCGGATTCCATACAGGTTAGATCCCTCAGCTCAACCGAAACCTATAAGTATTTGGGTATATCGGAAGCGTTGGGCATTAATGTTACTGACATGAAGCAATCGTTGAAGGAACGCTTCTTTGGCCGCCTGAAAAAGGTTTTGAATAGCCTTTTGTCGGGCGGAAATAAGGTGCGCGCCTTCAACGGTTGGGTCATGCCGGTATTAATGTACTCTTTCGGCATACTCAAATGGACTCAAACTGAGCTTGACGCCCTGGATAGGAGGGTCCGTACACTGCTGACCGCAAACCGGATGCATCACCCACGATCGTCGGTGATGAGATTGTACATCCCGCGAAAGTGTGGAGGTCGAGGCTTTTTAAACGCCAAGACTCTCCACAACCGCGAGATGTGCAATCTCAGAGAATATTTTCTCAAAGCTGATGTGGGTATGCACCGAGATGTTGTCGCAGTGGACAAGGGTCTCACCCCGTTATCCATGGCTAAGGAGAACTGGCGCAAACCTGTGATACTTACCACAGATGACCGCAAGGAAGTATGGAAAAGCAAGGAGCTTCACGGGCGCTTCTATCGGGCTCTTCATGGGTCCGATGTAGATTTTTCAGCGTCCGTGGCCTGGCTACGATTCAGTGATCTCTTCGGGGAGACTGAAGGTTTTGTCTGTGCGATTATGGACGAAGTTATCTTGACGAATAACTACCGGAGGCATATTATGAAGGATGGGACGGTGGACGTGTGTCGGGCATGCCACCGTCCGGGTGAGTCCATCAGACATATTATCTCTGGTTGTTCTCGTCTGGCTAACGGCGAATACTTGCACAGGCACAACCAAGTGGCCAGGATTATCCATCAGCAACTAGCTTTGAAATACAAACTTGTGGATGCTGAGGTACCGTATTATAAGTATGTGCCCGACCCAGTTCTCGAAAATGACCATGTCACGTTGTACTGGGATCGATCTATCATCACTGATAGGACTATTGTTGCCAATAAGCCTGATATAGTGGTGATAGACCGATTAGCGCGCCGCACAATGATAATTGATGTTACCATCCCGCATGACGAGAACCTCGTGAAGGCCGAGAAAGAGAAACAAATCAAGTATCTCGACTTAGCGCACGAGGTTGTCGACATGTGGAATGTGGACTCAGCTGTCATTGTGCCGATAGTCATTACGGCCAATGGCCTGATGGCCAAAAGCTTCGACGAACATCTGTCGAAGCTGGCGTTACGCGGTTGGGTAAAGGGCTTGATACAGAAAGCAGTACTCCTCGATACGGCTCGTATTGTGAGGAGGTTCCTTTCTCTGGAGCCCTAACCACCGGTAGCTTGGACCCTGCTCCCGACACCGGCGGACTACTACTTTTTATATTTTTAAATGTATTTTTTTATGGTTTTTAGAGATATATTTAAAAATATACTTTGTATGTAATAAGAATAAATAAACGAAATAATAATAATAATAATAATAATATCTGAAGAGCTCAACTTTAAAATCACAGACCACACTCGAAACACAAGAACGAGACAAAACAGAGAACCAGGGTGGCAACAAAGGTTAGTTAACGATATTGAAAAGTTAAGAGCAGATTGTGGCAGACTCACACAATACATCAATGGTAGCAGATCAAACAAAGTAGTAAAGAGAGCTGAAGCTATATTTAGGAATAGTTTTACGCACACTAAACACGAAAATAGTAACAGAAAACCAGAAGAATTTTTAGATACCTTAAAACAAAAGCTAGCACTTAAAGTTCACAGACTTAGAAGATATAAAAAAGCACAACAACGCAAAAATGATAATGCTATATTCTCCACAAACGAAAAAGTATTTTATAGAAACCTTAACAAACAACACACCGATACAAATAACGAGAACAATTCTTACACACCTAACCTACCCACCAAAGAGCAACTAGAAACATATTGGTCAAGTATTTGGGAAGAGCAAATACAACACAATGACAAAGCATCTTGGATAACAGACGAAGATGTAAAATGGAGAGGTATTGACGAAATGAAGTTTGTAGAGGTAACCGAGACAGATATTGCAGACATAACAGCTAAACTACATAATTGGAAATCACCTGGTATAGATAAAATACATAATTTTTGGTATAAAAAGTTAACTTTATTACATAAATATTTAGCAAAAAATTTAACAGATATCATAGTAGGACAACAACACGCACCTGACTTTATTGCAACAGGAATTACCTACATGCTACCTAAAACTAAAAATTCACCTGATCCTTCCCAATACAGACCAATAACATGCTTACCTACAATATACAAAATATTAACTTCAGCAATAACAAGAAAGATTAATTCACACATTATACACAATAATATAATAGCAGAGGAACAGAAAGGATGCAGACAGGGCCACATGGGATGCAAAGAACAGCTAATTATCGATTTCACTGTACATAAAAACGCCACCACAAAAAACAGAAACCTCCATTGCACCTATATTGATTACAAAAAAGCTTTCGACAGTGTTCCTCATTCCTGGTTGATAAGAATATTAGAGATTTATAGAATAGACCCAAAAATAATTGAATTCCTGCACCGTATTATGCTACAGTGGAAAACTACATTACAGATAAATAACAACCACCACATCATAACAACGCGACAGATATCCATTAAAAAGGTATCTACCAAGGTGATTCTCTGAGCCCTATGTGGTTCTGTCTCGCCCTAAATCCTTTGTCCCATTTACTTCAGAGATGTAGGGCCGGATATTGTCTAAAACACACTACAGAGGAAACAACAATATCACATCTTATATACATGGACGACATAAAATTGTATGCAAAAACAGAAAAAGATATGAAGGAATTAGTAGACATTACAGCAGAGTTCAGTAAGGATATTAATATGCGGTTTGGTTTAGATAAATGCAAAACACTTCACATTGTAAGGGGTAAGATACGGCCCGGAGACTATGTAGTGAACAACAACGATACTATAGCAGCAATGGAACCAACTGATTTATATAAATACTTAGGGTACGCGCAATTAAAAGGACTGGATCATATAAGAATTAAAAATACACTAACCACAGAATACAAGAGAAGACTTAATGCCATCTGCAAAACCCAGCTCTCTAGTAAACATCTTATTAAAGCTATTAACACCTTCGCCATCCCTGTATTAACATACTCATTCGGAGTTATAAAATGGACCAAAACAGACACCGAACAATTAGAAAGAACTACTCGAACAACCCTTACAAAACATAATAACTTGCATCCTAAATCAGCCATAGAAAGATTAACCATTAAACGACAACACGGAGGGAGAGGCCTTACAGACATCCAGCACCTTTGGCGGAAACAAGTTAGTAGATTAAAAACATTCTTTTACTCAAAATCTCGCACGAGTACCATACATAAAGCCATAGTAATAAACGATGTCAACTGCACTCCACTTAATTTACACAGTCAAATAGAATCAGGAAGCACTACTAGTGATGACCCGCAGATACAAAAAATTGAAGAGTGGAAGAAGAAAGTGCTTCACGGGCGGCATCCTCATGACCTAGAACTATCCCATATTCATAAATTAGCGTCCAATAAGTGGCTAAAAATAGGTAATTTATTTCCAGAAACTGAAGGATTTATAATAGCTATTCAAGATCAGATCATTAATACAAAAAATTACAGAAAATATATAATTAAAGACCATACAGTAACAAACGATAAATGTCGCAAGTGTCAAATTCAACCATTCAACATATAACTGGCGCCTGCACAACACTCACGCAGACCGACTACACTCATAGGCATAACCAGGTAGCAAACGTCATCCATCAAAAATTAGCTCTCAAGCACGCTCTCATACAAAACACTAAGACGCCTTACTACAACTATACACCACAAACCATTCTAGAAAATACTACACATAAGCTCTACTACGATCGCGCCATTCTCACCGACAGAACCATACACTATAATAGACCAGATATTACATTGCAGGATAAAATAAATAAGATTACTTACTTGATAGACATCGCAATCCCCAATACACACAACATACAGAAGACTATCACTGAAAAAATAAGTAAATACGCAGAACTCAAAGATGAAGTTATGAGAATCTGGCGACAAGAAAAGGTATATGTAGTTCCAATAGTACTTTCCACCACAGGCGTTATTCCAAATCATCTTCTCCATAGTTTAACGTTATTAAACCTGAAAGAAACTCTCTACATAACACTACAAAAGGCTGCGATTCTAAATACATGTAGGATTGTCAGGAAATTCATGCAGATAGACGAAAACGAAGTAGGACCTCATCACACAGCAAATTAGAGACTACACGCTACATTTACTTGGCTTGTCCCGTAAATGTGGCCGAAACCAGCCAAAGAGCTGAGAAAAAAAACATATAACCGAAAATAATAATAATAATAATAAATCCGCAAGGCAGTTTTGTGGCGAACTGTTGGGCACTAGCGACCCCACGGACCTGATCTCCAGGGAGAATTCTTGTTCCTCATCTCCGGCTTGCCTTTATTGGCTGGCCGGAGTGAACACTGACGAGGAACAGAGCTCCCACCTCTTTCTTGCCTTAATCGGCCGGTCTGAGTGGAGATTCGCAAGAGCAAACGTGCTCGGGAGAAGGACGTATAATCCAGTAAGGTGCTGGTAGGGATCTTGACCGTACTTCCGGGATTGTCCTGATAGCCGTGGTATACCTCTCCACTCCTCTAGCACCTCAGGATATGTTGCCCCCTTGGCGCTACGTCACTTTGTGCTAGCGACCCTTATCGGGGGGCCCATTTATTGAGTGTGCAAGTCACCCCCTGCTATTTTAAAACCGTTTTAATTGTCAATGGTCAGGCAGGGGCCAATAGTTCTTCCATAGTAAACGATTATTAGTCCACTAAACCAGCCAAACCCATAGCGTTTCATCTTTTGTTTCCATATTTTGCAATAGTTTTGCTCCAACCGGGGATTGTCCTTGGGTATACTTTCACAGTGCATACAGGGATAATCGTCGGTTGGTGTCCCATTCCATTTGAAATGTCTAAAGAGGCCTCTGCGAGTTGGCATCGGCCCCTCGTACGCCTACCAAAGGACCGGGGCTCTAGGGACCCGAGAATGTCAAAAACTAATAGAAATAATAATAATAATAATATTTATTGGAACTAAAAACATTCAAATTGACGTGACTCAAATACTGATTAGTCGAAATGGAACCACCTGGAATAATAAAAAAAACAATTAATTATAAATCCGATATCTAATAGTAAAATAAGCATTCAGCCAAACTAAAAGAGGCTTTTAAGGCTTACCGTCGCTAGTCAAACCGAAGCCGGAGGCTACAGCAGTAACACCGGCAAAATCTTGTTGAAGTTGGGCTCCAGAAGGCAGAGCAATTGGAGAAATATTAGCTGCAAAAACCACCAGCACTGCACCAGCGAAGTACCTCTACGGCGTTGTTGGATATTACTGACAATATTCTGGCTACCCAAGAAAAAGGCACGTGTTCACTGATGGTATATGCTAGATTTTTCCCGTGCATTTGATTGTATCAATTTCCAACTGCTACTATCAAAGTTAAAATACTACGGTTTTGACGAACACGCAATCCAGTGGTTCCGCAGCCACCTCAGTGGCAGAAAGGAACTCGTGGAGTTACGTTTGGCGGATGGTAATACCTTGAGCTCAGCTCTCTGTTCTGTAGAAAGAGGACTTCCTAGGATCAATTTTAGGTCTAATTATTTTTATACTTTACTGTGCGGATATTATAAAGTGCCTTCAGAAATGCAAATACCACATTTATGCCGACGATGTGCAAGTGTATTTGTCTTTCAGGTCAGAAGATTATGATACAGCCATGCTAAATGAAGACCTAGAGAGAATCTCCGCATGGTCAGAGGAGAACTGTTTGGCACTAAACCCATTAAAAACCAAATACATGCTGTTTGATACGAAGCAGCAGTTAAAGCGGCTACCTGCAAGTCTGACTTTGACTCTGATGAGTGAGCCTATTGAGCGAGTGGATGAGTCGCGGAACCTAGGATTACGTATGGACAGCGGTCTTAGATTTGAGAAGAACGTTGTCGATTCTGTTAAAAATTGCTTCTACCGCCTGAGGCTGCTGTGCAAAATGAGGCCCTTCTTGTCCGAAAAGACCCGCGAGCAGCTAGTCGAAACCTTAGTCTTTTCCTAGATAGACTTATACAGAGAGTTCAAAATGCTTGTGCTCGTTTCTGTTATTCGGTTCCCCTTAGAAGTCACGTCACCCCCTTTTTAAACAGACACTTTATTCTAAAAATGAAGTCGAGGCGCAAGTTACATCTGGCCTGTCTTCTTTTTGGTGTCATCAAGTCTAAAAAGCCGAGGTATCTGTACGACAAACTAAGTTGAATGGCTAGTAGACGAGAGTGCGCGCGCAGGCTTTGGGCGCAGCAACTATCTGTTTTGTGTGACTAACACAGTCTCACAGAACAGTAGCCTTCAGAGGCAGTTTCCGTTATGCTGCATCTTAGGTGTGGAATAATATTCCACCACCTGAGTGGATATTAGGATCCATATATATACGTTCAGAACACGTTTACGGCAGAATCTGATGGACGCACAGCGAAAACAAGATATGGTCATTCTAAAAATGGCATAATATGTTTCTTTAACATAATTGGGGTTATAGGTGTGTGGGTAGTCTGTATTTGCTCACGATACTCATAATTCTTCCTGTTGTGTCCCTTATACCTGGTGCTGCTGTGGTATTTGCGACGCCTATGTGATACAAACGATCGCATTACAACTACTGCTTCAACACTATTTGTATCACAAATCAATCTCGTGCGTGTGTCCAATGGTCCTGGTCAACTTGCAACTGGCAGTTGCAAGTTGACCAGGACCATTGGACACACGCACGAGTTGTAATTTTTATAGCATCTATGTTTGACCATATTTCACAAGTTTTCTTTTTTTTTCTTTTTCTGATTTTAATTTGTATAGTTACCAAGACATGTTTACACAATTTAAAAGGCCGTCTTTTGACAGATTGAAGTGCCAGTGCCAGGTCGTGTGTACGCATTTGCCAACTGCGTACACACAACCTGGCACTGTGAAATATGGTCAAACATAGATGCTATAAAAATCACAATAAAAATATTCATACACAGGTACCTATCAAATTATTTAAATTCAATTCAATTCATCTATTCCCGTTGCATTTTTTATTTTACAAAATATAATTTAGTTCTTAACTTTTTTTTTATCTTTAAAAGTTTAGGGACTTTACGTTAGTAAAGTCCCTAAACTTTTAAAGCTGCGCGTTAGCACAGCGTATGTCAGTCCCATCGTACCCTAAGACAATTATTATAAACTAACAAACGAGATCAATAGATCAGGGTCATGAATTCGAAAACTTTCTTGCATCATCGGAAGTCGGCTTACAATATTTGGTGTAACGTACCTATATTGTTCTTGTTCAACTTTAAAACCCTGAACAACTTACTTCTATCAGCCTCATACTGAACACATTCCATTAGCAAGTGATGCATATCTTCTAGAACAATACACACCTCACAGTGGGGAGAGGTTACCTTTTTCATCAAGAAAGCGAATTTGTTACATGGAAAATGTCCCGATCTGAGTCTGTGAGCTGTAACCACTAGTTTTCTACTTAAGTTAATATTTACAAACCAAGGTATACGAGCGGGCTGACACTGTATGGTTTTATACCAAATTCCTTTTTTAAATGAAGTTCTGTCAAAGTATTCCTTCCACAGATCATTACAAACATTTTTAAATGTTGGTAATAATATTTCGGAATAGTCAAGAGTAATATGGCGTGGTATGGTGTGGTGTTGTTTGACTCATTTGAATAAGGTTTTTTTTTTCAAAACAATTTTGCTGTTTATTACTATGGTTATTTTTATTTGTCACAAATGAAAATAAACCGTCACTCGTCCTTTGTAAGGTTCATTTGAAAATCAGTGTCAGACAGCATTAGTCAGTCTGATATATCGCTGAAATGGACCTTTTTAGTGCAGCCGTGAGACACACACTAGTTTTTTGGCTTACCTTCTTTTATTTTCTATGTTTGTTTTTGTATAAGTGTTTCATGAATGTGCTAAATACATTTTATTTTATTCTATTCTTTTCCCGCTAGTTTTCGGAAGTTAGCTAGTTAGCCAACTTCAGCCTCCAGAATAAGATCAAACCTCCCAGTGTATTCAGAAAATCTGTGAGAGAAAGTCTGCGCACTCAAGGAACACGTGCGGTACCGTTTCCACCTTCATGCATGCACTAAACAGAGGACTGCCCGTTATACCTATTATGTGGAAGTGTTTGATCAGTGAGCAGTACCCACTGATGGTCTTCGCCACCATTCGCAGGCTGCCCCTATCCAGTCGCAGAAGGCGGCTGTTAAGTTTCCTGTTCAGGAATGGCATAGCCTCCTTGGATTGCTTGCAGCTTGGTGCTGAGGCGCACTAGCGTGCGTAGGTGCACAGCTGGGTGAAGAGGAGTGTTATGAGTTTGGGTTCAACAATCATTATGCGGTGGTCCCATCGTCAGCAAGTCAGAATCTGTTAATATGCTCCCATAAAAATCGAGGGAAACCCTCAAATGTTATAGGCACACACGATGTTTTTATTTATTTATTTAAACTTCATGTACAATAGTGGTACATAGGCGGACTTAATGCAACAAGGCATTCTCTACCAGTCAGTCAGTTTTTCATGAAATTTCTAACGAAATTCAGCTATGTGTGCCTGGTAATCATCTTCTCATATTGCTGAGCTGATGACGGAAGGTATGAGTCAGGATCTGATGATGAAATCCCATGAAAAAATTTTGTTCAGCGATAACTTCGCCAATTGTTAACCGATTTGGATGATTCTTCTTTTGTTTGGAAGAGTATTTTTCTGAACTGGTCTCATCTTAATTTGGTGAACTGTTGATGAAGAACTTCGGAGGTAGACAACAAAACTCTCCAATCAATGATAGCAAATGTATAGGGATTTCTGAAATCGCATGTCTTTTGATTGTTTACACCAGTTCATAACATATTATATCATCTCGCCGGTACGCTGTATATCTGGTAATTTTTTTTTACAAAAAAATAAAATCGACTTCCAAAAACAAACCAGTACAATGTCTAATATAAGTTTAATTTCGGAAGTCGGTGTCAAAAACCCAAAACCCAACCGACTTCCGAAATTAAAGTTATTTTATACTTTGTGGTGTTTTTTGTAAAAAAAAATCTTTCAATATCTGTTTAATGGTGATTTATTACATAATTGATCATAATTTTTGACACACATATCAGTGGTAGCTATTCACATATTCTATTGGTACTTCGTATAGGCTGTGTTAAATAAGGTCCGGCGAAGGTCGTGTTAGCCAGAAAAATAATGTATTTGAAATGTATGTTACATTTCATTTTATTTTATTTTTATCTAATTAATATACAGTTTTTATAGTGTTGGTTGAAGAAGTCAATGAAGGAGGACACACGCGCGTAGGCCGCTGGTAGGCTAGCTTCGCAACCAACACCAGATCCGAATGATGTGATACCAATCTGCGAGAAGAAAAGACAAAAACATTTAAATTTGCAAATAATTTCCAATCACAAAAATGAATTTTAAGTAAAAATAAAGCTAATATACATACCAAGACTGGTTTTCCGTCAATAATGGTGGCTAGTGGACCACCAGAATCACCTCTGCATGTGCTAGCGCCACCGAGGCCGCTGGTGCAGATGTTCGAGTTTTGGAGGACCAGAGGGAAGGCCAAAAAGCAAACGCTGTTGGTAATGACATAATAATAATAATAATAATAATATTTATTGGAACTAAAAACACGAATTACAATAAAATTAAGTACGATAATGACTGCATTAGTTATAAACTGTGTCGCAGCCATTAGCGCCCATACAAAAAAGATTTATGCGTCAGTGCTCCAGCGTACAAAAACAGTACCAACTTATAAATTAATTACAGACGAAAATAACAATAAAGTAATAAAAAAGAAAATAAAATGAAAAAGAAAAGTTACGGTAATCAAAAAAAAAAAAAAAAACTGGTGTGTGTGTGCGATGTGTAATGCGTGTGATGTATTGTGTTGTGTTGTGCGTGTGTGTGGTGTCGTGTTGTGAGTTGGTGTTAACGTGTATGTTACGTTTTAACTAGGTTTTCAAGTTCCTCATAAGTAAGAGTATGAAGCCACTTGTCCACGGTGAATCGACACTGTCTCAGATTAAGTGAATATATGTTACATACACTATTTACTCGATTGTACAGAATAGAGCTTAGGTATCTATATTGACGTCTAACAACTTCAGTGCTGACTGGCTCGATTAAACAGACTCTAATAGGCCTTCGTCTGTGCTTAAAGAGGCCAGCATCAAAAGTCAGTTCGGAGTGCTTGCGTAGTACGGTGCTAAGTGCAAATGAGTGTCTCACTCTTGGGACCCCACATAGTGCGTAGAGTTCATTTGTGGGGAAGCGGATTGGTTTGTGGGCCATAACTTTTAAAACTGCCCTCTGCGCCCTTTCCACTCGTAGTAATGAGGATTTACCAGAACTGCCCCAGGCCGTTATACAATAAGTTATAATTGAGTGAGCTAGAGCATAGTATACCGTTTTTAATGTAGGGAAGTCAGCAGAAGCCCTCAGGTTCTTAAACACATATATTAATTTTCTGACTCTACCCACCAGAGACTTTATATGTTCACTCCATGACAGAGAACTATCAATATAGACACCAAGATACTTCATACAATCAGTACGGACAATTTCAGTGCAATTACAGTCCTGGTTTGTGCTAGGGTTACATTTATGAGCTGTTAGTGTGTAGGTAGAGGCTGGTTGTGATGTTCTACGCGGGGAAAAGGTCATAAATTTAGTTTTATCTAAGTTAAGGGTCAGCAAATTGGTTCTTAGCCAGGTCATGGTAGTCTGTAGAGCAGATTCAGCATGAATGAGCGTATCGGACCAATCATTACCATGTACTACTATTGCAGTATCATCTGCATATGTTATAATTTTACAGTTAGGTAAAGGGAGGTTGCAAAGGTCATTTATGTAAATTAAAAATAAGGTGGGTCCAAGTACGCTACCCTGTGGCACACCGTGACTGATATATTTGGGTCCACTTGTGTAAGTTCCTATCCTAGTAGTCTGAGAACGCCCTGTTAGGTAGCTTGTGAAAATATTTAGGGGCAAACCTCTGATTCCAAGTCGTTCAAGTTTGTTTAGTAAGAGCGGGATTGAGACAGTGTCAAAGGCTTTAGAGAGGTCTAGGAAAATTGCTAATGTTTTTAATTTATTGTTTAGGTTTTTAGCAATAGTATTTGTTAATTCCAAAACTGCATCTTCAGTACTTTTGCCGGATCTAAAACCGTATTGGTTGTCAGCGATAATATTTTGGGCTTGTAAGTAACTGAGTAACCTATTGTTAATGATTTTTTCTAATATTTTGGATAAAGTGGTTAGTACAGAAATTGGCCTATAGTTATTGACACTGTCTCTAGCACCACTCTTATATATAGGATGAACCAAACCAGTCTTGAACGCCGAGGGAAAAACTCCTGTAGAGAAAACAAGATTGAAAACATGACACAAAATTGGGATGAGAGTATGACTTGCATTTTTGATAAGTCTGGTAGAAATGCCATCACATCCAACCGAACTTGTAGAGCTTAGACTTACAATAATTTTTTCAATTTCCTCGTTATCAGTTTCGAAAATAGCCATTGAATTTGGAGAGGAACCTATTTCGCGGGAGCCGAAGACACATGCAGAGTTACCATTTTTCGAATCAATTTTAGATGCTAGATTCTTGCCTACATTTACGAAGAAGTCATTAACAACGTCAACAGCACGCGTAGGGTCATCTGTCAGAGACAACAACTCATTAGAATTCGTTTTGCTAGTGTGAAGATTTGTAATTGTTTTTATAAGATTCCATGTTTCCTTCGGGTTGTTTTTGTGTTTTTTGAATTCTGCTCGCTCATATTCACGTTTTATTTTTTTTAATAAATTGTTGCAAAAATTTTTATAACGTAGGTAGATCACCCGGGATATTTCATTGTTGGGTTCTTTCTTAGTTTTCTGATATAGTTTATCCCGGTTTCGTATGCATTTTAGGATCCCGGGAGTGATCCAGGGCTTAAGTATGCGTTTCTTACTGGAGATGCGATCATTGCGTGTAGTATTACTGACAACATAAGATATAATATGTACTAGTGCATCAGCAGCCTGTGATGCGTCGCAACATTGTAGGACCGATGAGAAGTCGGTTTTCTCAAGTGCTTCGACGCAAGCCGCTAGGTCCACCCGACGAGTTAATGTGACTGATTTTGGTGTTTTAATTCGGGAGTCGTAAGACACTATCAAAGGGGCGTGATCAGTAATAAACGAGTCCAGAACCAAGGTGGTCACTCTCGTTTTTTATTTAATGATTGCATGATCCAAGCAGCTGTCGCAGCGAGTGGGAAGCAAATGAGCCGGCAGCATTCCATGTGATGCAAGTGTATCAAGGTATAAGTGAGAGTGCATATCATCATTATTATTAGGAGATAAGTTGATATTGATATCACCCAGTAGAATGATACTTTTGTGGGAGTTGAGTGAGTGCAAGGTAGTATCCAAACTTGTAATAAAGTTTTGGATATTTCGGAAGGAAGGAGAACGATATATTGCGATCAACGCCAATTCCGTAGAAAATTTAACAATGAGGCAGTTAGCATCGTCGAATACTGGTTTTTCTAAGGTGTATTTTATACCTAATCTAATGTATACGACCACGCCATCATTCTTATTATTATGATTGGACGCATAAGACTCAAAACCGGGTATAGAAGGAAGATATGGACACTTTTGTAACCAGCACTCAGTCAAAACAATCACATGGAAATGCAGTTTAGTTCTATCTAATAAGATTATAAGGTTATTAAAATTAGTAATGTTACCTATGCTACGAATGTTCACATGAAAAATATTTAATCCAGTTTTTGTAGTTTTAATATATGTATTACATTGTTCCGGAGAGCAGGAATATGAATCTGAAACATTAATTTGTTCCAGATCAGCTACTATATGTGATGTATCACCCATTATGTTGGTTATATAGAGTAAAAAGATAATTTAATAAATTAATTTCCATGGAATGACAGCGATTGGTATCAATTAACGTACTTTTTAGATTGAAGGCATGACCAAATTCTAGCGCGTTATTATAGAGGAAGACAGTTTTGATGATTAACCGATTTGTCTCGTAGTGTAGTATAGTGTTGTAATAGATGTGTACGAGTAAGTGTAAGTGTTCAGAGTTGTGTGTCATGGGGTTGAGTTTGAATGTTAACAATAAAGTTTCAGTGTGCAAGAATATTACAAATTTACAAAGCAACAAAATATTGTATGATTTATAGGTATTGCTTTTGTTAATTTTATAAGAATACAATTTTTTTGCATTACCCATTTTTTTAAATTGAATTGAAATAAATAACATGCATTTACAGGGGTAAGGAGTAGAATATTCTAGTCATTTTTTGGGGAAATCTAATTCATCCTTAATTAAAATATGTGGTGATCCTTGTTTCTCGCGTAGGTATATTTTGCCATTTGTGATCCAACAGTACTGGTATTCGTTACTGCTTGCAAAGTCTCTAGCTAAAAAGAACAGTCTTCTCATTTTCGGTGTTAAATGTTCGGAAAGAAATATAGGGTTAGCTGGACCGTTTATTTTCAGGTGCTCTGTCGTCAGCCTGTTCTTCGTGTCTTTGTTGAATCTTCTGTACATTCGAAGAAATTGTTCTTTTAAAATGTTGGTAGTAAATTCTATTATCACAGGCCTATTTTTTTTTTCAGTAGAACCTATACGAAAGGCATCTTTAATCTCATGACGTTGAATCGGTACATTGATTACAGAGCCAGTCTTAATAGCGATATCCAACAATTTTTCTTTTGACTCTTGGGCACTGACAGGGATATTTTTTATTTCTACACAAGCAGATCTAGAGCTTTTTTCCAGTTTTTCTATTTTGTCTTCCATGTTTTTTAGGGCCATTGAATTGTTATTCCGCTCAGATTCAAGTTGCATTTCTAATTGACTTATATGGGTTTTCAAAGCGTCGTAATTTTGCGAAAGAAAAGCTACTGTAGATTGAATGTTGGTGTTCTGGGTTTTTATCTCTTCAATGGATTCATAAATTTTCTCAATTTTTTTGTTTTGCTGCTCTTTAAATTCGGTAAACATGGTTTTAATTTCGGACATAAAAATCGATATCTGACTCTCCTGAGAAGCCCCTGATTCCAAACACTTGCGTTTACTTCGTTGTGTAACGTGTAGGTATTCTTTCTCAATGCGCCTTCCGGGTTCCTCGGTGTTAATATTTGGTTCTGACGAGCTATGTTGCAGCGTGTTTGGTAACGGCGCAGCAAGCAGCTTAGAGCTTGGCGTAGGTGTCTGTGGTGGAGATCTATTTATTGGCATGTTGATGCTGGAGTGTGAAAGTACGACGAAAAGCCAACTAATCGAAGAATGTGATAAAATTATTGCCAAAAAATTACTAATATTTTCCAAAGTTTATTAAAAAGCTCAGCAAAATGTTTTAATGTCAATAAAAACAATTTGCAAAATCCAAAAAGAATATTTCGAACCCAGATTCGAACCGCCTCTCGAGCGCAGTGACGATAGCGCAGTCGGACGTACGGCCACTTGACCAACGCTACACAATAGATGTTGTCGAAATTCTCAGGTGTATAGTGAGTCGCCGTATACGTGCCAAAAGAATGACCTTGCTTTAAAGTTTGACACTACCCGCACTCGAGACAATGACAATCACTTTTGCACTTTTATTTGAATGATTTTTCGCTATTTTGGCACTGTATCTTTAGTTTATGTGTAGCAATTTGCACTCGTTTGTTAATCACTGCCTTTATAACTTGTGTAAGGTAAAGATACCAAAGTCAGTTTCCAAAAGTTCAATTTAAACAATTTTATACGCGGAGCGTTTACTAAACACGTCTACTCGTGGCGGTGTCACAATGGGGGGGGCAATTAACTGTCTTCTGCCCCTGGACTTTCGGGTCCAGATTTAACAGTATCAATTTAATGATCATTTATAGATATCTATCTACATGTGCCTCTATTCAGTTTATTTAAGCCTTAACGCTGAAAACTTAATTATAATGTTATTTATTTGAAATAACAAACAATTACACAACATAAAGTAATAAAATTAGAATATAAAATTAACAATTATGTTATCACCAGCGTTATTTACAGAAAACAGAAAAAAAATATGAATAACCGTTCCAAAGAAAGCTACAATAAATAAACTAAGTGGAGTAAGTGAATATAAGTTTCATTAAATTCAAATGAAATAAATTTCATTACTAAAATAAGTTACATACAATCACTCTTCAGGTTACTGTACCTACACGTACAGTCATATTTTCTATTGCTCCTTTTTCAACCCAATGTGTCTTTAACGAGTTTCCAATATCAGCTTGTTGCCAGAAACGAGAAACTCAGTCACTTATTTGTTTGCCAGAGCGCAATATAGAAGTTCCAAGTTTCCAGTTAAAAATTAAATATTAAATTTGTATTTCCGTTTTTATTTTAAATTCCTGTTTTCAGGAATATAATTGGACAACTCCGGAACTGTTGCGTTCAAAAAATAAATTTTGAATTTTATAGAAAGAACAGCTTGCTTGGCAATACTTGGAGTTTCCTTGCGTGATCGAATCAGGAATGATGATATCCACAAGAGAACCACGGTTACCGGCATAGCTTGAAGGATCGCCAAAATGAAGTGACAAAGGGCAGGGCACGTTGCTCGTAGAACGGATGGTCGATGGAGCAGAAAAGTTTTGGAAAGGCGACCGCGTACTGGACAAGGTGAACCGATGACCTGGTGAGGGTTTTTATAACATATATATGATAGCATTTTGAATTTGTGTCCGTTTGATGGCAATTAAATCGCCCCTATCAGGGTTTCCACCAAAATTTACGGGACTAGTTGGTGCCACATATGCGAGAGGTATTCTTATTTTCTTTTTTTTTACTATTGATAGGCACGCGCTTGACCACCATCTCACCTGATGGTAAGCGATGATGTGGTCGAAGATGGAGCACGCTTGCCTAGAAGTAACCTATTCACTCTTGACTTAAAGACTCCCAGGTTGTAGCTAGGGGGTTGTAATTAAACGGTTTAGCCATAATTATGTAGGTACTACTTACTCTGCCTATCTTTCTGAGAGACGAGATAACGCTTAATGTTGTGTTATGAACTCAAAAGCTTAAAATGTAACACTTTCACTTAATAAGTAAAATTAATAATGAATTTGCTGTTATTATGAAACACAACACTGAAAGGAATTTCGCTGACGATATTTCGCAACCTACGGATTTATATTATATAGCGCCCTTTCATTACAGAGCTAGCGGGAATTTTAATGAAATAACGTTACCTACACAAAATACGTTCATGAATAATATTATTACGGCAGCTTTATGTCCTAGGATAGGCTCAAGTGAAAATGTACGCTACGAGTGTAAGAAGACATACCTTGCCAACGGTCATCGTTTTACTTAGAGCCAACTTAAACCTCAAGAGGTAGTGGAAGTTAAATAAGCAGTTTATATATAAATCTTTTTTACAAAAAAAAAATACAACCAACTTCCAAATAAAAAAAACACCACCAAGTATAAAATAATTTTAATTTCGGAAATCGTTGTATTTGGTTGTTTCTTCGTATTTTATTTAACACCGACTTCCGAAATTAAAGTTATTTCTAACTTTGCCGTGTTTGTTTATTTGAAACTCGGTTGTATTTCTTTGTAAAAAAGGTATTTTATAAAGAAACCTAACAACATTAATGGAAATTCGCAGGAAAGCAAAATACCTACGCAATTTTGGTTAATTGGCTGTAAACCAAATACGCCATCTAAATAAACGAATTCCAGCTATTTTGATTTAAAAGCCAAACTTCCTAACTGATTTTGATAAAAAAATTATGGGACCAATTGGTTTGGTTGGTTTTGGCCAATTGATTTGTCAGATAAAACTTTTTAGAATTTTTCAAATCGGCTTAAATGACGAAGTTATGAGGTAACATAAAAAAAACACAACCGAGTTTAGAACCTCCTCCTTTTTTGAAGACTTGAAGCCGATTCCAAAATAGTTGCAAAAAGGCTAGAGGATAGTTGAGCACCAAAATGACGACTGTTCTATTTAAATCTTTATAAATATGCCAAAGAAGAATTATATTCACAAATGCCACATTATTTAAAAACAATTCTTCTCTACTCATAGCTTGCTATATGCTCGACAAGTTTTAGATTAACCCTTAAAGGAGTAGACAACAGTACTACCCGGACGCGTTAACTTGGCATCTGGCGCGAATTACGTTTTGACGTTTAAATTTTAATTGAACAATTCGATTCAAATAATATAAACGCAACGGTAACAGTGATGCTAATGCAAATTGTAAAAATGCATATTATCTAATCCATGGGGGATCGGAACTGTCACTCCTTCATACAGGTTATACTATAACCTACTTAGGAGATCAGAGCTGCACCCACTATAATTGTAGCAAATTTGTAGTTTTACCATTTTTACATTATATACCCATGTAGCTACTGCAATATTTGTAAAAAAATCAATCCTTACTAATATTATAAATGCGAAAGTAACTCTGTCTGTCTATCTGTCGCGCTTTCACGCCAAAATTACTGAACCGATTTAAATTAAATTTGGTACTGCGATAGTCTACAGCCTGAGAAAGGACATAGGCATCTTCTTATCCCGGGAATAATTTTCCTAGGGGCCACGCGGGCGAAACCACTGGCAGAAGCTAGTAAAGAATATATTATTTTTAAATTAAAACCTCAAAAGTCTTTTGAAATGTGTTGAGCCAGGTGTGAAGTTAACGCGTACGGGATATAATGTTTCGAAAATAATGTAAAATCAAAACAACTAATTTTAGCTGAGTTCGGGGATAAAGTTATCGAAGATTTGCAAGCAACTGAGCACCAGTCATTGTTGATAAACAATTCGATACAGCGTGATGTTTTGTGGAGCCAGACGATTAAACAGGAACGTGATCTAAGAGCTACAGTAAAAGCTTTTAACAAAGAGGTATTTACTTATAAAGATAAAACGGTAGGTAAATATATAATCCCATAGGTACAGCTTACGATGAAATTGACAGTATAGGGAGCGTGCAGAAACTATAGGTGGCAGCACAGTAATGTCACTGTCAAGTATGTTTCAAGTATAAAATTCAAAATAGCTAACCTAGATGGCACAGTCTTCTTCGGTCACGTTCCCCTAAACTGAGCGTGCAGGAACCACAGGTGGCAGCACAGAAGCATCAAAGTCAAGTATTTTGACCCTGAAAACTTCGAATATGCGACACTAGATGGCATGGTCAACGCCGTGCACGATCCCTTTAGTCTTTTAACCCAAAGGTTGAGAGGTACAGAAAACCTTCTGGCATGAAGTCCGTCCATTTACCACTGCTGTACATAACGTTTAGATACGTACATACATCCATACTAATATTATAAATGTGAAACTAACTCTGTCTGTCTGTTACCTTTTCTCGTCTTTCAAGCGAGTCACCAATTTCGTCATGCTCCCTTAGATTTCACTGCTTGCGTTCATAATAGTGAGTACAAAGACCCCTTGAGAGGACGTTTATTCTGTTCCACTGTATATTTGCGGACCACGTGTATCGTTACGTTTACTTAAAATAATTCAATGATGATTGCAAAAGGCCGGACGGCATGTCTTTGTTTCCTTGGAAGATGGGTAGGCCTAATAGTGCGGGTCGATACTCTTGCGCCATCTTCCTAGTTCATCGTTTTGTGCTGGCGCTACCGCTGCGGCTGCGGAAAACCTCAAGCGGCGTAAATATAGTAACCTTATTGGTAACTATATTTTCGAGCGCTTTGGGGTTGAATCCCTCGGGGCCCTTAAGATCACAGCCTATTCAAAGAAATTTTTAAACGGCTGGTTGACACTTCCCGTGACCCAAGAGCTGGTTTTTATTTTGGGCAGAGATGCCGCCAGTCTCTTGGGCACATTACCAGTTGACAGCGTTGAGGATATTACGAATATTTTTACGCTATATTTTAGTTTGTTGTTACTTTAGTGCATTTCTTAATTTTGGTTATTATATAGATTAATTTATAAGTATAGTTAATTCAAATAATTATGCCGATTGAAGCCCCAAAGTGAACATTTGTAATGAAACTTCGCCAGTAATTGCTGTAATATTTTATTTAAATTCAGGACGTTTCAACTCCTTCACGATCATTATTATCTGACATCCGTGAGTACTATAAAGGGATCAAAGTTACGATAGCTGAAATTAGTGGCCGCCATTTTATTTAAACGGGTCGAGTTGAGCTTCGGATGAAACTTTTGTAAGCCGTCGATTGGTGCCAGTTTTTTTTTTTTTTTTACTATTGATAGGCACGCGTTTGACCACTATCTCACGTGATGGTAAGCGTGGATGTGGTCGAAGATGGAGCACGCTTGCCTAGAAGTAACCTATTCACTCTTGATTTAATGACTCCCAGGTTGTAGCTATCAGGAAACACAGACAGGATAAAAACAAAATTATTTACGTTGTTATTATCTACTCTAATATTTTGAAAAATTTTAATGTAATCTCTGGTAGTAAGAACCTAAACCGATTATGAAGCAAAAATAAATAATGCTTCACCGTCTTTCACGATCTCGTGAATAAAGAATAACAGCAGCACAAACCTTCAAAGTTAAGTAATGCTTGCCGAGATCAACCCATGGATCGGAAAGCACCTTATCCGTTAGTCCAGGCTGTCATTCTTAGATCTTTGGCATTCGCTACGGATTGTTCTATTAATTATGTTGAAGTTGCTGCTTCTGGCTACATTTTCAAAGATCTAGTCGTTAAGGGCAGTGCCGGATTAGCCACAGAGCAAGAGTAGCAAATACTACGGGCCCCTGGCATTGGGGAGCCCCGCGCTTACAAAAATATTTCGCTAAAATCTAGCATCATGGCTCTGTCTCACTTGCGAGTCCTAAGTCTTACCTACTCTGCTATAGGCGTTTTAGCGCTGACGTAACGCATTTTTCCTTAACTGTATAAGTCTCTAATTTTGTTTTTATTTTATGGCAGGTATAGGCCTTACCACGCGTAAATAAACTCTTTTCCTTTCTTTAAATTATACCGTATGAAATTTTCAAATTTTCCAAAAGGAAATTTTTTAGTGATCAGAAGATCCGTTCATACAATTATGTTTATTTTAATGCTGCAAATGTTTAGCTTGATAGCTGAGTAGATGCGGCTTGCTGGTCGAGATTTTGATACATTTCGACGTCTACCTACAAGCTACAAGGTTGTTCAAAAACCATGTAAACTCCCCCTTGAAGTTTGGTATTATCGTTTATATTAAACGAAGGTTTTAGGTTTAGATGCCCCCCTAGTAAAATTTGCTACAGGCCCCGCGCTGGCTGGTTATGGGTAGTCAGAAGCCAAAAATTTGCACCAGTTTAGCGAAGGGGTAGGTAGGTATTATTTTACCCAGTTACTGGGTGTTTGTAAGTCAGAGAAACACTCCATATAAAATTCTAGTAGTCAACTGCATCCGGTCAACATTTTAGTCCTCTCGTGGTGCGGAGATTTTGTACAATTCCATTGGTTAAAATTTCTCCGTACTATGTCCGCTCCACTGCCTCGCTCCGTGCACATGGACAGGCAACCTAAGGATGGGCAAATCGATTTTATCTCTATATATATTTTTATCCTCGAAATATAAACGTACCTAATGCTCGTCCGCTTCCTGTGGCATCGAGAGGTCAAGCAACATCTTGTTTTCAGAACAAAGTGAAATTTAGGTACCTATCTGCCAACATTTTAATAACTTTGATCCACCCTAACCTTTTTAATAACTTTGACCTAAGTCATACCTATACCTAAGCAATTTCAAAAGGCTTCGTTTCAAAGCCTGAAATTATTCGAAAATAACTCGGCAAGTTCATTTTAACCATCCCCTTGACGCAAAATCAGACGAGAAGGTTAAAAACTGTGTAATAGATCTTGGTTTTTTCTTTTCTACGTGAACCAATTATGAAGACAGCCCACGCAAGTTGCTGGATTCAATGACTCTTTGCCGAGATTGGTGTACACCTTGAAGTGTACCTTCGTACACACCTTCCATATATTGTTCAAATGAATTTTATTGTTCCCCGATTTCGAAATGATAATTATCATTTGAAGTTGATTATTTCCTTAATTCTGATTTAGCCTGACAACCTGTAATTTTAATAAAAAAAATCTGAACTCGCTCTGAGTTTGCAAACCTTATGCTGCAGATACTCAAATACCAATTGTCATCTTGGGATACTGACATAAGACAGTTATTACTAAAATACAGAAAAACCTAACGTTTACTTTACGTTACATACTCGTAGTACAGAAAACGGTATTTTTTAACCAAATACCTAGTAGAAGTTTTTATGTCAATTTATTTTTTAACTTCTATCTATCGACAGACGTGGGTGTTTCATTTGTGTGAAGACCTCTTTCAACTTATTTTTTTACTTAATTTTCTATTAAAATTTTGTTTTATCCAATACTTGTCTACATAACACGATCCATTTTAAAACCTAAAACATATTTTATATCAATCTTCTCATTTTTTTTTAAATTTAAGTACGAGTATTTGAAAGATTTAAGCTACCAGGATCGCAGTACTAGGTACATAACTGTTCTTATGGACTGGACATTTAAAATGCTAAACAGCAATTAAAATGTTCAATTTTGCAGAAAATAGCAATGAATTAATTCCGTAAGGAGAACCGAAATACGATTATTTAAATTTCAATAGAAGTTGTGAAGAGGACAATCAGTTTTATAATGAAATCACGACCCTGTTAAATTAAATGATTATATCGGTTTGAAGTATCAATGATCGGTGACCGTTTTCTCCAGAGGAAAGCACTCTAGCCTCTGTTATAGAATGTAACTTCTGTCTTGTCACCGCGGAACACAGATGGGTTTTAGTCAGTAAAAGTCTGACACTCCATTCCTCCCCACCCACAGCGGAATGAGTCATCTGGATGATTACACATCCTAAAAAAAGGCTAGTGGTCGGAAGCTTCTACTGCGAATAAAGTCCTAGGCTTGAATCCCGGTTGCAGAATTTGTTCGAAAGAGTCACCGCGGCCCTGGAACGCAAAGGGTATTAGAAGGAACACGGATTGGTTTTAGTCAGTAAGAGTCTGTCACTCCCTTTTGCTCGGCGCAGAGCGCGAAGAGTCATTTAATGATTAAAAAGAGTTCGGGAAAGTTTTTGTATTTTGCCATCTAGGACATTTTAAAAGTAGCTCGGGAACTGGATCTGTAGTGCTATTCTGTAACAATTTTATTTTTATTTGTTATGGGTTTACTCTTGACTCTAGTCTATTTCAGAGATGACAGAGACAAGTCTACGATAGAGCGAGCATACCCAAAAGCAGCCTGTTCAGTCTAACTTTGAAGAGATTAGGGTTGTATGCTTTTGGAAACACAGACGCAAGCAGAGAGTTCCACTCCTTTGTTTTACGTTTTCGTATATCGACAGCGGAATCCGAGGTAAGTTTAAAATTTCGTCAAACGTAAGCTCACTTTGTGACGTTTGTCACTCAGGTGAAGCTCGATATCAAAATGGTTATTTACAGAATAGACTAGCTGTACGGAGTGACTCACCCCATTACCACCGTTGTATGGATCGGTACATCTTTGCCTTATTCTTCAGGAAAAACTGGCGTGAATGCATTATGCTTTGAAGACACTTGCATAGTCTGCCGGTTTATTCTATCAACATCTCTCTGTGTGTGTGAATTTAGGTGAAAAAATCATGAAATAAGCTGTAAATCCATACAAACAATATGGAAACAGTTCAATCCATGCTCACTCCACCTCCACGGTGAGATGTTGAAGTAATGGACCGGCTGTAGTCCTTTATCCCGCGGTTAAAGGACCGTGAACCTCTTCCAGGGTATTATCTGTGCATGCGTTTGTAAGATATTATGCTAGAATAAAAGATGTTATGATTCCCCCTCTTGACTGAGCTGTAAACGAGAACAGACACATTGTCATCATCATATCAGCCGAAAGACGTCCACTACAGGACATAGGCCTCCTCCAAAAGGAGGGGGGGTTTGCCATAATCGCCACGTTTAAGTGCGGGTTGGTGATCGCAGTGTATGGTGATGATTTATACAGAGAACGCTGCTGCCCATTCTCTGGCGAGTCCCTTAGTCGCGTCTTCCGACACCCGCGGGAAGTGATAGGATGGTATTATTATTTTACGGCGCCAGACGGCACCGGCCGACACCATACGGAGACACATTGTAATGACGAAGAATAAGTAATAAATTTATAACCCCACCAGCTTCGTTCTAATTAAATAAAACTACATGGCCAGCTAGATTAATCAAGAAAAGTCAAAGTAAATAACAGCCCAAATTATCAAAAGTTTATGATTGTAGCTTTCGTACTCAGCTTTACTACATCAAAATAAACTTGAGTTATGTCTAGTCAGCAACAATTTATGCAAGAACTAAACTGTGATTAGCGGTGTCTCGACTAGAACTTTCGACTGAATACCTAAGCGAATAAGTTTTGACGTCTGCGATGCCGTCGGGTTGGTTTGGTACGAAACTACAAATGACAGAGCAACGAAATACTTCGTGCCATCGGTGGCCAATGTAAAAAAACTACACTACAGTTGAATCGTTTCTGTGGGACTCGTCGAGCTTCATTGACTCTAGTAGTCCGCTGTTGATTCTAGTAGTTTCGCATTCATAATATTAGTTACCATTTCACTTGTTGGCAGATTTTTATAAAATTCAGCACTCGGATAAACCATGTCTTGGATTAGGTCACAGGATAATTTTTCATCCTGGAGGTTCATATTAAGTATGTTCCCTTGATGTGATGATGATGATTATAGAAGCGTGTAAGACAGCGGGAGACGCGATCTTATCAGTATATAACCGATGCATTGCGGAAGGTATTTTTCCTCGAATATGGCGACAAGGCTTTATACGCATTATTCCGAAGAGTGGCGATAAGCCCCCGAATGACCCTAAGTCCTACCGGCTCATAACCCTACTTCCATCTTTGGGAAAACTCTTACTTAGAGCGACTAATCGTTCCGCGCTTACTACCGGATGGACCTAAATTTCATAATAATCAATTTGGTTTCACTATTGGTAAATCCACCGTCGACGCGGTGCTCTCTGTTCGTAAAATTATTAACTTATCGGAACATAAATATGTGGTTGGAATCTTTCTCGACGTTTCTGGCGCTTTTAATAACGCATGGTGGCCGATGCTACTACTTAAAATTAAAAACCGTGGTTGTTATCAAAACATCTATAATCTGATTCTTTCTTACTTTCTAAGCGGCTCCGTGAAACTCAAACTTGGACATCATTCCATTACTAAGCGTCTAACCATGGGATGTCCTCAGGGCTCAGTTATCGGTCCATATGTTTGGAATATTGGCTACGATGATTTCCTCGCGCTTCTGCTCCCATGCGGCTGCTCATTAACCGGTTACGCGGACGATGGCTTGCTTCTCATTCAGGCAAGTACTCTGGCTGGCCTCGAGAATTTGGCTGACACATGCCTACGATTAATATCTCAGTGGGGCGATCGAAACCGTCTCACCTTTGCACCGCATAAAACCTATCAACTTATTTTAAAAGGAAACCTTAAATCCTGGCCTAGTATTAAATTTAATAACGTACCCGTTAAAAGAAAAGAATCCGTGCTATCTCGGTATGCTATTAGAAAATAACTTTTCATTTATTAATCATATAAAAACAGTAGGTGAGAAAGCAAAAAGGAACTTCTACGCCTTGACGAGAATATCCAAAGCTACTTGGGGTCTATTTTTTCAAACCTTAAAAACTATTTATGGGGCTACCTACTTGGGTTGTGAATTGCAGCGGCGTGCTGCAATGTACTACTACGCTAGAAAGATTACGGACCCAGAGTTCTTACTGTAACGCGGGCGTGCTAAGATCTCTAGATTGCTTAAACCCCAGACTGTCTCGGAGGAACTTTTATCCGAGTGGCAATGTAGGTGGGAAAATTCCATCAAAGGCCGTCACCTCCACCAGTTTTTTCCATCTGTTCGTGAGCGGCTGGACATGACATGGCTGGAGGTGGATCACTGTGTTGCCTAATTTCTCACAGGTCATGGCAATTTTAAGAGTAAATTATTTTCCTTTAAGCTTGTGGCCTCGCCTATATGTCAATGTTCTACAGCTGACCATGAATACGAACAATCCGCACATCACATCTTATGGGAGTGTAGTCTTTGGCAAACTGAACACAATATTATGTTAGATAGTATTAAGGTTACATGGGTAGTTTACTATACGGACCTTGTTGAAACCAGAACAAATTTCCGTGCGTTCAGGCGATTTTGCCATACCTATTACTGGAATCAAAAGTAGCTCACAATTTAGGACCCATTAGTTTAAGTGGTAAGATATAATCCGTGGTGCTTGGCAACTGGGCTTAACCCAGTTGTATTTGTCCCTTGATGCCTATTGGCCTAGTTCTATTCTGTCTCCTGCTTGATACGGAGGGAAGTGGAAAGTATTTTTTTTTTTCCTAGTCCTCCACTGTACTTTTCTGATTAATTTCGTTGTAGGATCCAAGACAGTTGAATCGTTTCTCCGGGACTCGTTGGGTTTCATTGGCTCGGCGATTTTCTAGTGGTCGCCACTGTTGATTCTGGCTTTCAGGAGTTGCAGTGGTTGGGAATGTGTGGCGGGCTTGTCCCGAAAAAAGATGTTCCCTTGAGGTAATTTCTGATTTCACGCGGACGAAGTCACTGGCTAGAGTTAAAAAACTGGCCAAGTGCGAGTCAGACTCGCATGCAAAGGGTCCCGAACCAATTTATTTTTTTAATATGTTTCTTTAATACTCCAGACTTCTTACAGGTTTTTCTGGAATCTTAAGGTTTTATCTGCATTTTTTTTCAAAATTATAGGCTCAATAGTTTCGGAGATAAGGGGGGAATGGTAATTTTTTGTATAATTTCTTGAATAACTTCATAACTATTTATTTTAAAATTATGAAAAAAATATAATTAAAACCCTCGCAGTAAGCTCTTTGATATATCACAAGATACAGTTAAAAAAAAAAAACAATTTAATTGTCTAGTTTGACCCCCAAAAGTGATTACCCCATACTCAAAATTTATTCATTTACGTAAGGCGTCCGTGTTTGGGTCACAGAAGTTCAATAAGTCCATTTGTGTACCAAATTTAAACAGAATCGGTCCAGTATATTCGAAGAAAACTGGCTGTGACAGACCCATAGACAGACAGACACCCGAGTGATCCCATAAGGGTTCTGTTTCTTACGGATGTTTGGAACCCTTAAATGACATCTATAGTCACTCCCAGCGCGGCCATGCCCAGTTCCGCGTTACGAAAAACAAAATGGCGCGTACTACACAAACCAATGGTTACCGTATATTGAGCTGTGATATCGAGTTTCAGGCTATTAAACGCTTAAGACCGAGTGGCACCGGGTCGCAAGATCCTATTGCAACTGTTTGTTTTCCATTGTTTATTGAGTATAGGTAGACCTTACTAAACAAGGACAGATAACAATAATATTGGACTTCGATCGCTTTAGGGTTGGTATAGAAAATCGCTGAGCATTCGCAAACGTGACACTGTCGATATGTCGATGTAGGTTTTTCTCATAAGTTGTTAATCGAGAGATTTATTCGATCATGTTTTCGGAAAAAATTTCAGTATTTTTATCCAAAATGGATTATATTGGCAACTAGTTGCCCCGGCGCAACTTCGTCTGCGTCACAATTTTCATTACTGCTCCGCTCCTATTGGTCTTAGCGTGATGATATATAGCCTATAGCCTTCCTCGATAAAAGGGCTATCTAACACTGAAAGAATTTTTCAAATCGGACCAGCAGTTCCTGAGATTAGCGCGTTCATGTAAACAAACAAAAAAACAAACTCTTCAGCTTTATATATATATAAGATAAGATATATGGGCGTGACGTGAAGTACATAGTAAATCTCTGAAAAAAAATTAAAAGCATGCGTTTGACCACTATCTCACCTGATGGTAAGTGATGGTGTGGTCGAAGATGGAGCACGCTTGCCTAGAAGACAGAACTTACACACACCACTCAGAAAACTTGAAAATTAAATAATAATTGGGTGCTTATTACATCATATCAGCCGAAAGACGTCCTCTGCCGGACATAGGCCTCTCTCCCAAGATGGGGGGTTTACCATAATCGCTTGGCAGTTAGATTGGAGATCGCAGTGCATGGTGTAGTGTTTTACAGTGAACGCTGCTGCCCATTCTCTGACGAGTCTCTTAGTCGCTTCATACGACACCCACGGAAAGTGATGGGATGGTATTGTTATTTTACGCCACCATACGGTACTGGCTGATACCATACAGTGGGGTGCTTATTTATCGAAATCAAAATCGTTGCAAATTAGCTGTTGAACATCCTATTTGGAGTGAACACTTAAATATCAGTCAGCCTGTATATGTTCGAATTTATTCTCACAACTTACCTATAGATATTTTTTAGAAATAAGTAGGTACTATCACACGCTTAGTGATTTACAAAATAGCAGACACAAGAAACACCTGAGTCTATCCGACAGTCTATAAAAATAAATCAATAGTTTTATAAACAGAAAAACTTTTCGAGTGTGTCGTGAGTAACGACCATCGCCTTTATTTTTTTCCTTTCAACCATAAAACTATTCCGCGAAAACTAGCTACAAACTTTAGTCATAAATTCACTAAAGTTGGCACATAAATCTGGCCTCAATCAAACTTAGGTTCTAGTATGAGCTGAGGTTACATTTCTAAATTAAGAGGTGATATGTCATATAAGGTCGGGTTTCCTGTGACAGCGCCATGTGGCATGTCATTGTGGGGTGCGATTCAACAAAAATACATATTCGGGCACTGAAGGACTATTCTGCTAATTACTAAGCAACGTTCATGTCAATAATGTAGGAAAATTGAGGTATTTTAGACATATTGCGACTGCAACGCGAATACGCAAGTTGCTTAAATTGAGTAGAATTTTATTGGCTTTCTGATGTTTGTTACTTGTCTGATAACTTTGTATTAGTTGACCTGTTGGTTGGTTTGTAAGTGAAAAACATTAAACATCGTTGACCATGACAGGCTTTCCATCAGGTAAGATTGTAGTCATAGGCCTTTGACTACAATTACCTTTTCCTTTGCCGTTGTCGATTCAAAAAAATTTAAGGACAGGAGTTACACATATTGAAGACCATTGTTTATTTTATCAATCAATACTTTTAATTTTTCTAGACAGTGTATACATCTAATGTGTTCCTCATCACAATTTCATTGAACTGCAAGGCTTTTAAAAATCTTGACTAGTATGGTATGTAGCTAGTATCAGACCACCTCGAATGAGACAATAGGCTATCACAATTACTAACACCACAATCAAAAACACAATCACAAAAAGCTAATAAAAGACATTCACTTCCATTACAAACAGCCATTTCAATCATCATGTAAACACCTACAAATTAAAATGTCTGGCGAACTAATCATTTAAATTGAAGTACGATTAGATTGTTTACGTTGCAAATGAACGGACGTACAAACTCAGTGTCTACATAAAAGGCCTCCAGAAGTAGCCGCCTACCGAATATTAATTAGCCTGTACACCATAGAGCAACGAGAAGCCTCTGCGGCAACTATGACTCGGTTGACAAAACTTTAGAATAGAATAGAATTTTATTTATTTGCCTAAACACAGTACATAAAGATGATGGGATTAAAAAATAACAAGAGGAAACATGTTTTTGCACAACAGTGATAAGCGTGCAAATATTTACAACCATATTAGCACCGCTAAGTGCCGCGCGGCAGCAGCGCGTCTGTCGCGCTGCTTTGTTAATCCATACAATCAATAAACGCAAAGTGCCGCGCGGCAGCAGTGCGATAGCAGCGCGGCTGCCGCGCGTTTGTTATCTGCCAGAGTCTGGGTTTCCAGATAGCTACAACCTGGGAGTTTTTAAGACAAGAGTGAATAGGTTAATTCTAGGCAAACGTGCTCCATCTTCGACCTCATTATCGCTTACCATCGGGTGAGGTTAAAGCATGCCTATCAATAGTAATAAAAATATATATATCTTTAACATTTAAAGTCAAAAAATTCTTGAACACTATAAAAACCCGCTAAGTGCAAGTCGGACTCGCACACGAAGGGTTCCGTACCATAAACCCTAATTTTTACTATTTGTTGTTATAGCGGCAATAGAAATACACAATTTGTGAAAATTTTAACTGTCTACCTATTACGGCTCTTAAGATACAGCCACTGACAGACAGACGGACGGACGGACGGACAGCGGAGGCTTAGTAATAGGGGTTTCGTTGGTTACCCTTTGGGTACGGAACCCTAAAAACTATGTTTACACAACCATTCATGCAATTTTTTAATAAAGATTATTTTATTTTTCATTCAAACCAAGTGAGTGTCGCTGTGAGTTCATAGGAATTTACGGCCAGTAGCAGGTCTTAGCACAACCACACGGCCACAAATAAAAAACCAGCCAAGTGCGAGTCGAACTCGCACACGAAGGGTTCCGTACTACTTATAAACTTTAATTTTTATTATTTGTTGTTATAGCGGCAATAGAAATACACAATCTGTGAAAATTTCAACCGTCTACCTATTACGGTTCTTGAGATACAGCCCGCTGACAGACAGAAGGATGGATGGACGGATGGACGGACGGACGGACGGACGGACAGCAGAGGCTTAGTAATAGGGTTCCGTTGGGTACCCTTTAGGTACGGAACCCTAAAAACGATTAGCGAACCGCTCCTTCTTGTGCATTTACCAGTGTAAATGCACAAGAATTCCTCGTTTAACGTTCGTTCTGTTCTTAAAAACCGTATGAAAGTTCGTTACGTGATTTAGAAAAAGTATGTGGCCAGATAAACAGACAAGCAAACAGCGACTTTATTTTATACTATGTAAGGATGGAGTCTGCCGGCACGGAGTTCCAAGCTCTGTACTTTAGGCTATCTGCATACATTTTAAAAGCGACCCACGTCGACGGAACTTAAAATTTCTATGGCTATTCGCCAGAGGAAATGGCGAATACAGTTAGACTAGCAAGATGATTGATTACGTATTGCGAATTATTTATAGGTACAATCAACACATGTGAAAGGTTACCACTCGAAATACGAAATCCTTTTACTGGTATAAAAAAAAGGCCTTGTCAATAACAAATTGGTGCATTGTATGCGTTGTTGACCGTACCGCGTCTATATGTGTATTGTAATTGGATGTCGAGCGGTTGTTGATCGGTAATTTCGGCTAGGTTTGGTTGTCTATGGTTTTAGTTACCCTTTTATGGGAGTGTTAGGATTGCCTTGACTCACGCGCATCTTTTTCGGGCTGTCTGACAAACATGGGAGCAGAGCTTGGTGTTTTCTATTGAGATAAAAGACTGCGTGAAGAGAACGTACTAGTCATAGTATGAAAACTCGTTTTTAAAGTGGTAATAAAAGTAAGTAATAAGTAATATTTCGGAGCACCTACATATAATAAGAGAAGCAAATTTGACTTTAACAAGTGCAATTATTTTTGATAAAATGAAGTTTAGACAAAATAAACGTTTTACTAAAGTCTAAACATTAAACAAAATCAATGCGCCTCATTCGTCATGTGCGCATAAGGCCGCATACAGAAAGAAAACTAGCCTCATCTGCCTAGCCTTTTCCCAACTATATTGGGGTCGGCTTCCAGTCAAACCGGATTCAGCTGAATACCAGTGTTTTACGTGGAGCGGCTGCCTACCAGACCTCCACAACCCATTAACTGGGTAACACGGTACTTCTTGGCAAGACTGCAGTCAGATTTACTGGCTTCTGACAATCCGTAACGACTGCCAAAGATCTACAAATGACAGCCGGGACCAACGGCTTAACGTGCTTTCCGAGGCACGGAGGAAACTCGGTATATTAAGACGGTCACGAAGAAAAAAAACAGAAAGAAAACTAGCCTACCAGCGCTTATAGGAACCGGTCCACACAGGTAACCGGTGCAGGCATTTATATGAGCAAGTGCCAATAAGCGCCGAACGTCGCCGACAAGTTCCGACAATATTACCCGCCATTTAAAATTAATGAACAACAAGCTTCAATCTGCTTGCTTTATGTAACTGTTACCTGAATGGACCAGCGCCGATATGCGCAGGAAGATCAGCGCCGGCTACCAGCTTTCTTTCTGTATACGGCCTAAGGCTGCATTACCACGCAAAAAGTGTACATTTAGCCAACAGTAATAATATTTCCATACAATAATAGTGCCTAAAATAAATTAAAACTAAGATATTATTATTATAGGTGCAAGTAATGGTGATTCTGAATTGCAATATTATGTAGCGACCAGCCCGATCTAGGTTCATTTAAACCTGTGTCTATAATACTACTCTGTCAAGAAAGTACCGGGAAAAGATCAATAATACACAAAATGTCTATTATTCATCCAAATTTATTTTATCACTTTCAAAGTATGCTCCTTTAGAAACGATACACTTGCGCCAACGAATAATCATAAAAACATTTTTTAAACGCTGCTTCCGGAATTGAGTTCAGTTCTCGCCGCGAATTCTCCTTTATGTCTTCTATCGATTGAAAACGGGTGCCACGAAGTGGTAATTTGAGTTTAGGAAAAAGAAAAAAGTCAGCAGGAGCCATATCTGGTGAATATGGTGGTTACTGGATGGTATTTGTTCAGTGTTTGGTTAAAAATTCGTTCACAATGATAGCCTTGTGCGAAGGCGCATTGTCGTGGTGCAAAATCCAAGAATTTTCTTTCCACAAATCTGGCCTTTTTCGTCGAATTTGCTCTCTTAAACGCCGCATAACGCTCAAATAATATTCTTTATTTACCGTTAGACCTTCCGATAGTCAAAGAAAACAGTCAACATGACTTTGACTTTTGATCGACTTTGGCGTGGTTTTTTCGGTTTCGGTTCAGTTGGAAGGCGCCACTCCGAAGCTTGTTGACTAGTTTGCATGTCAAACTCGTAAACCCACGTCTCGTCACCAGTAACAATGCGTTTCATGAATGTTGGGTCCGAACTGACTCGTTCTAGCATGTCCTCAGCGACTTTCATGCGATTGAGTTTTTGGAGAAAATTCAGATCTTTTGGGACTAGCCGAGCAGCAACATGTTTCATACCCAAATGATTAGTTAAAATGGTATGGATCGACTCGTGAGATACAGAAAGTTCGGCGGCTATCTCTCTTAGAGTTGAATGGGGATTTGCAGTCACTATTTCCTTCACTTTTGCGATGTTAACTTCAGTTGCAGACGTTGACGGCCTACCAGAGCGAGGCAAATCTTCCATCACATCTCAACCGCTTTTGAACGCTTTGAACCACTCATAAGCACGAGTTTTTGATAAAGTCGATTCACCGTAAGCCTTCTGTAACATTTTCAGTGACTCCGAACACGAAATTCCATTGGCGATGCAAAATATAAGACAAACTCTTTGTTCGATATTATTGTCCATTATGAAATTCGCAATACACACTATATATGATATTACTAAAACCAGCACTGTATTTAATATAAATAACAGATGCCACTCAAACTCCGCGCCAAAATGGAAAACAGTTGTGCCAATCTAACAACTACAAAAAACAAAAATTTGAATTTGGAACCATAAACAAATCATCCATTCCCGATACTTTTTTGACTGAATGTATTAAGATGGTCACCCCTCCACAGACCAACCTTGGCAAGCGTTGCTTAACCTTAAAGATCGACCCATGCGTCTGTTATTATTTAGCCACGAGCTCCTCAGTTTCTGGATACGTCTAATGACTAGTATATATAGTTAGACTTGCTTTAGCCAATGGAATTGCCCGTGTGAAAGTCGAAAATTACGCCACGTAACGGAAGAACCAGGTCAAAAAGCCCTTGAAATTTGCCAAAATATTCAGGCTATTGTCTACCAAAATAATTTATTTATTATTAGAAGGGAACATAATCTAAATAAATTAACAAATACTTAATTATCATACACTAATTAACACGATTTTATGTACAAACGCGTATAAAAACAAAATTAATCATTGGGCATCAAAAAAATAATCCACATCGCTGTCAATGGCAAAAGTTCCCAGAACACTGGCAGCATTGCCGCGTTGAATCGCAATGCTGATTCTTTGGCCGAAAAAAAGCCCAGCCCTCTGGTCACGTGAACAGTCGACAAGTTGTTTGCTAATGTCCCGAAAGACTCGATGCGCACTCGGACCCCATGGGCCTAGTGTTTCAACGCCAAACGGCCCAAATATGTAACTTCCAATTAAGTTGTTATATTTGCGCCGTTTGAGGTTTTCTGCACCTGCAGCAGCCGCCCCAGCACAGCCCGCCGTGCTAAGAAGATGGGATGGCGCAAGGGTGTCGACACATGTTGCATCCCACACCAAAGGCCTACCCACCTTCCAAGGCATTATGGTCATCCCATCTGGCCTTTTCCCATCGTCGCGTGCCAAGCCGTTCGGTTCTAAAACAGCTGGCACCCCGGCGGTGACAAGGGCCCGACGGATAATGTCATTAATGCTGGCGTGCCGTGCTAACCGACCAGCGCTCCTACTGCAGGCAGGCCATGGTGTCCGAGGCGGTCGACTGCTTCACCGCATTGACACCGATGTGGAGCTCCGCTAGGAGCACCCAAACGCAGACACGTAGCGATCCGGAAAGTACTGTCACTCAGCAAAGTACCTATGTTGGGTGACGGTAGTGCCTGTAGCCAAAGACCCGACTCCCATTCACCCACAGCCAGCAGGCGGGCACGCTCCGCAGTAATGGTGGTCGTATCTATGAGGTTATTCCGTACCAATCTGCAGAGCGGCTCGTCCCATTGTCTTTGGGAGAACGGGTTATCGGGCAATGCCGTATTCGGGCAAGCCACTTTCAAGGCGTTCACTGCATCGGTCAAACAAGGCACTTCACAGTTAACCAATGATGGAGTTAATATCCTTTTGGTTAACTTTTCAGTGCTGTTGACCGATGACGGGAACGCCGGTAGGCTTACACTAGAAATTTTGCGGATGCCGAGCCCACCAAAGCGAATGGGTAGTGTGGCTTGCAGCCACGCTCGGTCATCTAGAGCCACATTTAAGATTGATGTCAGTGTGTCTTGAATGATTTGATCGATTTTGTCCAAAAGATGTGATTGCTTCCATAAAGGTGAAGAGCGGAGAAAATACATAAAATTTGGCCCAAAACAACAATATCTAATGAGGGTGAAAGCCGAATGTAAATTAATTTTGCTAAGTGTTTCCGAAATATCGTTAAAAAGATTAATTTTGTCGTCAATGAATGAAGAAAAACTGTCTTCCAATATAGGAGAACCTAGGAGGTGAAGTGAACTCTTGTCTAAAATTTTGATATCTGGGGCTATTGAGTTGAATTTCTGTAGAGTCATTTGTCTGTCGGTATTGTCATTAAGGAAAATTTCACATTTGGAGTGGTTGAGGTCAAGGCCGATGGATTGGAACTGTTTTTTCAGGAATTGGAAATCTTTCAAAACTGTGTCCACGTCACCCCCTAAAGTTCCATCATCTAAATACCAGACGTTAAATTTTTAATTTAGTTTTTGGATAATGGGATGAATAGCCAAGCTGAAAATGACTGGCCCGAGAGGGTCACCTTGTTGGCAGCCAACTGCAGATTCCAAAACATTGTCCTTGTATAATAATTTTGAAGGGTACCTGTAGCATTGCCACAAAAAGCCGTAAATTTCCGGTAATTATTTTTTAGCTTCCGCCAACAAAGTGTCCCTGTTAATGGAATTAAAGGCGTTTTTAACGTCAACCTTGAGGATGACCTCACTCTTATCTGAATTTAAAACGTTGAAAAGGCATGTACGGCAACCTCGCAGCCCCCTCTAGATCCAAAGCCAAGCTGTAGGGGCTGAAATTTCTGTATTAGTGATTCACTATATAATTTACAGCAAATTTTGGCTGCCATACGCCTGTAGGTACATCCGACGGCAATGGGACGACTGCCGCCGTCCTTCTTGCGCAGGGCACATAGGTTAGCCCCGTACAAGATATTGACGACAGCAACGTTCACACCGCCGGACAGCATTAAAGTGACGAGAGCCGACAGCTCCTTCAAAAGCGACTCACCAGCTTCCCCGGCGCCTGGACTTAAGAGGTCCTTTAAATGCTGAGGAGTCAGGCCGTCGAGGCCGCCGGCGGAACCACTTCTGAAGGAGCTCACGGCTGCCATCAATTGGGGAGCTGAAATTTGGAAGAAAGAAGAATCCGGATTGGGGGTATCGGGGGGATCAGGGAAAATTGTCTACCTATGTTCTATACTTCATTAAAATCCGTGCAGGTATTGAAGCGTGGATTAACAAACATCTAGCCATTTGATCTTCTTTAGAAGAAATGATTTCAGCTGAGAGACGTTCACTGATGTACATAGGACTCCTTTAAGTGACACCACAATGTCTGGTCACGATACAGTGCATCTGAACAAACACATTAAGAACATAAGTAGAGTAAACCATTCGAACAGAAAAATCTGTCTCATTATCATCATCAGCCAATTGCTATCCGCTGCTGAACATAAGCCTCCCCCCTTCCCCAAAGAGCGCCAACCATACCGATCTTGAGCAGTTCGCGTCCATCCGCTGTCTGCCACCTTCTTCAAATCATCGACCCATCGTGCCGCAAGGCGTCCCACATGTCTGCACCATCGACCGTCTGTCCGTCCACGGACATGGCCGGCTCACTTCCACTTTAGCGTGCCGATTCTGCGCACGATGTCGGTGACTTTAGTTCTCTGGCGAATGACTTCGTTGCGAATTCTATCCACCAGAGAATCAATAGAGATACCTAAGTTAACAATTCAAACAGAAAAATCCATCTAGTTCTTACATATTACACAAATCTCTAACAACGTAATGGCTTTTCCATTCCATTTCCAATCAAAGAAGTCAACGTACTCATCGCAAATAAACTAGTATCTAATTAAAAAGACTAACAATTCAACCCTCTCTCACGTTAGGGATGAAGTTGTTGGCATAAAGCCAAGTTTACACGAGGATTGTTTCAAGTGTTGACAGGAGACCTATTCAAAGTCCATATGACTCGAGTATTTCAAAATAATGGTACAATCTCCTTTACGAATTGCCAGTGCCTGTGTTAACAAAAAAAAAAAACGAATACACAACCTAGAAACAAATAAATCTTGAAAAAAGAAATAAAATAAATGGTATTCTCATCGCTCAACAATGTTGCCTGTTGTAAAACGAAATCAGTCTATCAAGATATTTTCAAATAACTCTGGCCACATGTAAAAACTGCACACAAAGTTTTAAATAGCGAACACACATGAAATAGTGTCGTGACAGACAACGTAGGAACTTCGTTTAAAAAATCGTGTTTCTATTTTTTCTGCAGTAATATAATCGATAGTATTGGCACAACAAAAGAGAGGCCTGTGCTCAGCAGTGGGCAAATTTGGACTGGATGATGACGTTACATTACAATCGCTTTGCGTCTTACGAGTCTAGTTTGGTCTCGATTTTTGACGGTCAAGAACCTCGCCTCATGTAAACGGGACTAAGTCCGACTTTCAACCCTCAGTTGGTTTAATCGTAGATAGTATAGTATGTCGTCACGTTTCGCTTCGGTTCCTAGTTTTTAATTTAATCTAACTGCGCCTCGGGGAACCGTTTGCGTTGAGACATCTTAAATTTTTAAATAACTACTTTAAGTTCCTAAATCAAATGAGTTTTAGATGGCTTTTGGCTAAAGTTGATAGGCGGGAGAATAAGCTTCACTTCTGGTAAAAACAATTTTCAAAGAAAACAAAAATTACCTACCTAAGAAGTCTCTAGCTAGATCGGTTTATTGGTTTTTCCAAGAAATTATAAGATCTTATCAAAATTGGTGACTTTCCATTTGAAAATTACAAATTTTTAATATGATATCCTTTCTTATTTTTTAATGGCGGGAAATTAATACTTCGGAAGATAGCCGTGTGCATTCTTCCCGCAAAAATTCTTGGAAAAGAATGTAAGTATAAAGGAGTGGCAATATCGGTTGCCGTAAGTAGATATGAATAAAACAAAATAAGGAGAAATGAGGCCTGGGAACAAACATACATTAACCATCTACACAGCTCCACCATCATCATCATATCAGCCGAAAGACGTCCGCTGCTGGACATAGGCCTCCCTCAAGCGTCGCTACAAAGAGCGGTCCTGTGCGTCTCGCATCATCGGCTACCCGTGACCTTCACCAGGTCATCGGTCCACCTTGTGGAAAGTCTTCCAACTTTGCGTCTGCCGGTACGCGGTCGCTGCTCCAGAACTTACATACTCTACTTAAATATGTTATGTAGTTCTAGTAATTTATGAAAATGTTGCATCACAGACAGTGCAGCAGGTCTAAAAAGGCCGTTTTAGCAGAATCAGAAAGCTCATTACGCTCCCCGTCACTGTCAAATTTTCCCAATCAACCTTGAATCACTTTTGGAGAATGATTCTAATATGATTCTCCAAAAGTGGTCATTTTAGCCTCCCATATAACTGTAAACTGATCGAGCAGTTTCATCGATTGATTGAACCAAATTTTTCGCCGCTTCGCTGCTATGTTAGGGTTTAAAAACTGGGCATCTATACTAATATTATAAAGGCGAGAGTTTGTTTGGGTTGCGCTAATCTCAGAAACTACTGGTTAGAATCGAAAAATTAATTAGTTAGGCCGGTCAAAATAGACATTCAATTAACACAAACTCCGACAGAGCAGAATTTTGCTGGTACACCAGTAGAAGTAAAGTGCCAAAAGTTCCCATCGATCCCGAGATGTGTGCTAAAAAAGTTATTCATTCAAATGTCTTAAGTTACACAGTTCGACATAAGAAAAAAAAGCTCTTTTTTTGTTTTTTCCCGAAAATGGTAAGTTCGGGGTGTACTCCCGTGCACCGCCAGCGCCAATGGATACAATCAATCAATTTATTCATAAAAACTTTTACAATAAAATGTATATAAAAAAAGATAATAAAGTAAAAATCTATACTAAAATATAAAGCTGAAGAGTTTGTTTGTTGCTTGAACGCGTTAATCTCAGGAACTACTGGTCCAATTTGAAAAATTATTTCAGTGTTATATAGCCCATTTATCCAGGAAGGCTATAAGACTAATAGGAGGAGTAGACGAAGTTGCGCGGCTCAACTATTCAAGAATATACCTCAAATTCTAGATAATTTTCAACTGTTGTAGATCTACAAAAAGATCGTATACATTTTTTTCCAAAGAATCACCATTCCGAAGATATGACAATTCTTAAAGTTGAAGGAGTTATATTTTACATTATAAGCACACATTTCCACAGCACCTGTAAGGTAGTGTACGTGGCGCGTTTTTTATCTTGGTTTTCCCGGTAGTCCTACACTTTATTTCTACTGGTGTACCCAAGATCTCTACCAAAATTCAGCTCTGTCGGAGTTTTTAAAAGGTTTTTTTTTAACTTGCAATGTATGTATGTATGTTTGTTTTGGTGGAATCTTGCTACTCAATTTTGAAGCAGATGTCTTTAACCAATTGAGCTGAAATTTTGTATACACGTTTAGTTTGGATGACAATACACGATAAGCTGTGTGACATCATTCTAAATCTAAGATGGCGGAATAGTTATTTTTAATGCATTTCTACAATATGGGTATTAAATGAAAGGACTTGTTGAGAGTAACTCAAAAATAATGTGATGTTATTCTAAATCCAATGTGGCGGAATATCCAAGATGGCGGAATAGTAATTTTTATGCACTTCTACAATATGGGTGGTATCAAATGAAAGGGCTTGTAGAGAGTAACTCGAAATAACTAAAAAAGAAAAAGAAATGGAAAAAAAACTTTAAAAAAAGGCTTTTATTTAAATATTCTAAAAAGAAGGAAATAAAATTTCTTCTTTTAAATTGATCACAAAAGCTTGTCGCGAGGTTTTCGTAAGTACCTATAAGTGGGTATTTAATTAACCAAACCTCGCGACAAGCTTTAATGATCAATTTTAAAGGGTTTTTTTTAAATATTTTTTAAGTTTTTTTTTTTTGTTATTTGATCACTATTTTTTGTCTAATTTGGTAACATTTATCGAGGAATCATAACGTCATCTTAATACTACGGAACGGAGCAAATGACGCAGACGATGTAGCGCGGGTCAGATAATTCTTATAAAAATTAAACAACTAAGGGTAGAGTAAGAGGGTAAACTAAGATACATAACGTAAAAATACCTACTCTTAGAAGGTAAACAAGGTAAGTCTGTAACAACATGACCCACAGGAAGATGTGAACATAATAACAAAGGTATAAAACAGATGGTGGAGCGGAAACACGGCTCACGCTTGGAAACAAAACCATGTCGCGATGTTTTTCATTAGTTTTGGTACAACTTCGGAAAAAAGAGGGATACGAGTTTTAAAAAGAGTACACATTAAAAAAAAACCGGCCAAGTGCGAGTTAGACTCACACACGAAGGGTTCCGTACCATACACCTCAATTTTTATTATTTGTTGTTATAGCGGCAATAGTAATACACAATCTGTGAAAAATTCAACTCTCTACCAATTATGGTTATTGAGATACAGCCCGCTGACTGACAGACGGATGGACGGACGGACGGACAGCGGAGGCTTAGTAGTAGGGTTCCGTTGGTTACCCTTTGGGTACGGAAATCTAAAAAACCGACCAATTCCGAGTCGGACTCGTAAAAAAACGGTTGTATACTTATATAGGAGCGCCCCATTTTATTTTTAATTTTATTTAAATTTTATCATGTTGTTATAGCGACAATAGAAATAAACTCTGAAAAGAATTCTTGTTTCACAAAATTTTGAATTCTTTTTCCTTAGGTGCCTACTACGTTTTTAAATTCTGAAAAGTTCCCGCAATTTTCAGAAACTCGAACGAGCGAAATTCAAGCGCAAATTGCAGTCTAGTAAAATGGAACTCCTTCCGAATTTCGAAAGTTCTAAAGGTTTCTGAACGTCTGTATAAAAAGGACTCAAAAATTACAGATCGACAGACACAAGAGGAACCCTATAAGGACCACTCGTGTGTCTGCCCGTTACAGTTAAATTGCTCCGAATCTCCTGTAGGTAGGTACCAATTCAAATCTGCCTGCCTAGCCTTTTTCCAACTATATTGAGGTCGGCTTCCAGTCAAACCGGATTCAGCTGAATACCAGTGTTTTTTTTCTGTACCAATTCAAATATTTTTTGATAATCTAACTGACGAACTAATTTGATTTTTTCAGTGGACAAGCCTATTGTTACTTTTTAACTCCAGACGCTTGATCATGCAAGTTTTTCTACATCGTTCTCACATATAATAGGAATGTTAGTATAATTGCCACACGAATGATGTAGTAATTGTAAAAAAATATTGATTTAAAAGAGTATCCGTGAAGTATTTTGCACGTTTTTCCCCTTAGAAATCCTTTGAATTCAGGTTTTTGCCCCGTTGGTCTAGTGGTGTTGCTTTTTAACTCCAGACGCTTGATCGTGTAAGTCTTTCTACATCGTTCTCACATTTAATATGTTTATATAATTGTCACACGAATGATGTACCTAGTCATTATAAAAAAATATTGATTTAAAAGAGTATCCGTGAAGTTTCTTGCACGTTTTTCCCCTTAGAAATCCTTAGAATTCAGGTTTTTGCCCCGTTTGTCTAGACACTTACACTGATAAAACCCAATGATACTTTTTGCTTGACAGTTCGCGTTTCAACCACTAGTGGTTGAAAACCCGACTGTCAAGCAAAAAGTATCACTGGGTTTTTAAACAAGGAATTTTTCAGTAGCAATCCTTACTTTAGAAGTTTGTGGTTGAAACCCCCGTGACTCAGTCAGCACGCATAGCTGCGGGACTTGCTATTGCAGGTCCCGCGGCTATGCTATGTCTTCTTGGTCATGTACCATCAGTCCATGATTGTAAAAGAATAGCGAGAGCCAGTGTGTTTTCGCATGCACTTGGGCATTACATGTTTTGCGTAGCTCCATTGGTATTGGCCACCGTGACTAATATATTTAGTCGGGAAGAATACATTTTTAAGATTATTAGCCTTCAAACATAGTATATATTTTACAAAAAAAATCTTTACTTTTTTAAGTCCACTTACGCACACCACAAACAATATGGATTTTCTTTAACATTTATAACTATTCGATATGTGATAAACGAATAGACCTGTATCACGGCATGTCTAGGAAGTAGAAAATAAGACAAGACTGAGAGCTTGTCCCATTTCACGCGCGTACGGCTCTCACATAGGATCACATTAACATTCCACGAAGTAACTCCGTGTTAACCTAATTTTCAGACAGTTCCGTCAACTTTGTGATATAGTTGGAGTAAACTTTGTTTATTGTTTAATGACATATTTAAGTGCAATGTACTGTTTCATCCGTGTCATAGCCAGTTAAGTAATCATACAATCATGTGTGACTTTAATTGATAGTAATTAGCCTTTTGGCTGCCTGGAAACACTTCCTGAAATATTTATTTATTTTTGTACACCAATCGTCAAACACTTGAGGACTGTAATACAAGAATAAAAAAATGTGTCCTTTCAATAAGAGCATCTAAGGCGGTTTTGGTTTGTTGAGGCAAAAAAGGTTGTATGTAAAAAATGCGATGTATAAAAGAAGTCTTTATTATATTGACAGTAACACTCTAATTGCTTGTTTCACCACCTACGATTAAGTACCCTTTAATTTACTTGGCAGATAATTCCATACAAATTATGTTCTATTTTCGATTTTATTCGGTGAGTGGTGGTTACTCGGAGATCGTGAAGCAGCCCTTAGTAGTAGTTTTTTACTAAATAACTATAACTTATTAAATAATAACAAAATAACTACATTATTCAGTTCTTATCCTTGTCCGCATCAATCAACAATTGAAAATACCAGTAGGTGAATCTTTCCCTCATTAAACTGTCCAGACATAAGTTTCCTATCGTCCCCATTATTACTCTTTTCTATAGCTCTAGAGATAAAAGAGGGACAAAGCTGAAACAGCATGTTAGTGTAAGGTGAAAATTGGACCCGCATGGTACCTACGAGTTGTTTACGTTGCTATGCGTCCGTTTATCGAAACGGGAATCTAATCGGAAAGGTACAATGTGGACTCGATTTATACTCGATTGCGATTGTCATTTGTTTTTGGGTTGAAAAAATGTTAGTTTTAGAAGAACTTTTTTAACCCACGACCAACGACCACTTTTAAAAGTTTGACCGCTATGTGTGTCTGTCTGTGGCACTGTAGCTCTTAAACGGGTAAACCGATTTAGATGCGGTTTTTTTGTAAGATTGGAACTCATCAATATACTCCTCTCACTCTGGGCAGAGCAGAAGAGAGTGTCAGACTCTTACCGACTAAATCCCATCCGTGTTCCTCCTAGTGCCCTTTGCGTTCCAGGACCGCGGTGAGTCTATCGAACAAATTCCGCATCCCTGACAGTTGTGACACATACCTAAAGGGTTGATTTCAGGTCATTGACAGCTAGTTTAATAAAATTGTTATTTTGTTTTGTGTTATTGAGTTTTTTGTTCTCAATTTTATTACTGGCCACCTAAGACTGTCTAAACTGAAAATGTGATAACATAAAGAATTAAAGAGGTAAAATTGTTTGTTTGTAAGAGTTAATCGCTAAAAGAAATGATCCAATTGCGGAAATTCTTTTATTAATGAAAAGTGCCATAGAAATTTTATAAAATGTCACGGTGAGGGTGCCTTTCCATTTCAGTGGAGCGGAGAAACGGAGAAATTTTAACCAATGGAATTGCATAAAATCTCCGCACCACGTGCTTAGTATTTCTCCATTTCTCCGCTCCGCTGCCTCGTTCCGCTGTAATGGACAGGCACCCTAACTGTTAGTTAAGTCGCAAAAACCGCGGAGCAAAAGCTAGAAAAACATTAATATTTTTGTCCTTTGTGTACAAAATATTCACAACATTTTTTCCCAAAAATAGTAATAAAAAACAAAAAACGGTCTTTAGAAAAATATTAAGTATTTTTCTGAAGAACAATATTTTTCTGGGACATAAGTTTCTCCAATATAAACCTTTATTAAAACAAAATATATTCACTTAAAATAAGAAACCATAACTAAAACAAGGCGTCAAAAAATTCGTCCGCATCGGTGTCCACCCCAAGTGAACCCAAAAGACTGCATTGCCACGTTGTATGGCAATGCTTATCTTCTGTCCGAGGTAAAAGCCAGCCCTTGGGTCACGCGAAGTGTCAACTAAGCGTTTAGAAAGATCTTTAAATAAGGCATGAGCTCTCCCCCAAACCCCAAACGGCTCCAAAATATAATTGCCAACAAGGTTGTTTTATTTTATTATATTTTCGCCGCTTGAGGTTCTCAGCAGCCGCAGTGGCATTACCAGCAAAGCACGACGAGCTAGGAAGGTGGGATGGCGCAAGACTATTGACACAAGTAGCATCCCACACTAAAGGCCTTTTTTTTTAAGGATGGGAAATCATCAAATGACTCCTCCTGCTTTGGGTAAAGCAGAAGGGAGTGTCAGACTCTTACTGACTAAAACCCATCCGTGTTTCTCTTAGTGCCCTTTGCGTTCCAGGGTACACTGCCTCTTTCGAACGAAGTCCGCAGCCCCAGCAGGCACTGGCCCTAGCGGGCCCCGTCTGTTGCGCTGATAGCTCTTTGAGGCGCGCGTGTAACACAGCGCGCCGTCGACACTAAAGGCCTACCCATGTTCCATAGAAACAAAGACATACCGTCCGGTCGCTTGCCATCGTCGTTCTCCAATTTGTATCAATAAATAATACATATTTACCTTTTCTCATTATCATTTTTATTGTTACAAAAGTTCGAATGATAATAGATCTTCTTGGCGTACTAGTCCGGTTTTTTGTTCATATATCCATCATATCACAAGTACCTTTACCTTGCTCAGTGTCTTTTTTGTGTTTTTTATAACACCCCAAGAGCGTTACCGTAGACAACATTAAAACTTAGTTCGTAACAATATTACCCTTTTATCATCCCTTATACCCTTGAATACAAAACGGATCAAATTAACAAAGTTTTATTACAATGAAACGATTAATAGTTTATGGCTAATTGACAGATTAGAAGGTTTATTGCTCCGAAATCTGCAGAGATTTAAATTTGAGCATTATTTATTTTATGTTTCAATGAAATAACTTTAACATTTGGGTCATTATGGATCTACCAATATATTTAACTAGCCAGCATTGCTTACTTAAATTTTTATAGTTACTCATTATTTATTTTAAGTGCATCTATTCCATATATCAAACCATATATCATCTGCCTAGCCTTTTCCCATTAGGGTCGGCTTCCAGTCAAACCGAAATCAGCTGAATACCAGTGTTTTACGTGGAGCGGCTGCCTATCAGACCTCCACAACCCATTAACTAGGTAACACGGTACATCTTGGCAAGGCTGTATTCAGATTTACTGGCTTCTGACTATCCGTAACGACTGCCAAAGATCTACAAATGACAGCCGGGACCAACAGCTTAACGTGCTTTCCGAGGCACGGAGGAAACTCATTATGCTAAGATGGTCACCCATCCACAGGCGTTGCTTAACCTTCAAGATCGACCCGTGCGGCTGTTATTATTTAACCACGAGCTCCTCCTCCTCCTGTATATATACCAAACCATATACTTGGTTAAAAAAAAACATATAAATACTAGATTATTTATTAAAAATGGAGAATTTGAATTTAGGATCTGCTAATAATCTGTTTAAATTAGATAAAGTGTTCGATTTATTTTATGAATGAGACTGTTTGTGTCTGACAATATTAATTCCATCGCTGTATGAAGTCCGTACGGTATAACAACAGCATAACCCATCTGTGTAAACATGGCGCGATGTGAAAATAAAGAAACTTGCTCTAACCTTGGCAAAAAGTAAGAGGAACACATTTCATTAATTGTTTTGTCCATTACCAAATTCTTAAAAAGAAAGGTATTTAATTAAAAGATCCCTAAAATTTAAACTTTTTCTAACCGTAATGCAATTAAACTTGTCCCAGTAATTGTACCTTCGATCCCTTCGGCTTCAGTAAAGGAGAGAGCACTTAACGTTGAGACCTCATCCCTCCGGAGTTGATTGACCCCGCACGAGCCTGCGTTTGATAAAAACGCCGGGAGGCCCTACCATGTGCTTGTATTTTCAGTGTGACTGAAGGAAAGCGCCAGTCGGCACCGAGCCGTGGCTGACGACGCACGTGTCCACGCGAGCCTCCGAAAGCTCCGCGCCGCGTAAATAACTTCGATACGCAACACGAAAAAATTAGACTCACTTTCTAATGTTAAAATTATTTTGTTAATTAAAATAAAAGTTTTAGATTTTGTGTTATTTGCGAAAGTAGATATACTTTTTAAAGTATTTTCTTGGAATTGAAACTTTTTTAACGTAAGACATTAACGTCGTCTTCGCACCCAATCGCCCGTTGAAATCCGAACTTGGAATTATACGCAGCTACGCAGTGCATCGGACTTTACTCTCAGGCACATCTGTAAACGTGCTCGATGAAATGTAAACGATAATGTGAGGACATAATAATGAATGTTTTGTTGATATAGTTTGAAAACAATCGCTCGTCCGTGCGTGTGGTGGTGATTCAATTTTATGCTTTGACTGGCGGTTTCCTGCGACGACAACCAACGGAAGTCGCCGATACGAAGACCGTGTAAGTTGGAAATAGCAGCTCTGTTCATCAACAGAACGGTAACCAACATTTGTTTTCTCTAAACATGTTTGTTGTGGCAACAATACCCATTATGAATGTTCGTACAATGTTTAGACCCACCACCTACTTGCACACGTAGAGTACGGTTGAATCAAAACAAACTTCAGTTTGACGTTTGGAGTTTCAATTTTGGCGATCCTATTTCGGCGATGCATTTCATTACGTCACGGGATTGGACTTAATTGAACCTGGAACGTTGCTATAGAGTTCGTTCATTAATTAGAATTCCTTCCACGTTCGCATTGGGAATTTGATTAGACATAATATTTTGTTACGATTTTATGACATGAATGAAAGTGAATCCAACCGTACTTCGTTGAATATTTAGAGATAACTCGGGGACGTGACTGGGTGTTATTATTTCTGATAACGGAAAATTATGCTTTGGTTAGTTTCGTTGTGAGAGAATAAAATAAACTTTGTCCTATATATATGTGACAAATTCTCAGTCATAAAATAATTAGGGCATAACTTTTGTAGTCTCTTCAACGTTGTGTAATAAGCAGAAATATAAATTACAATAATTGTGTCTCTTAGCAAATATTTGAGCACAAAATAGGTGTTGCTAGGAAATGTTGCTAGGATTTGATGATGATTTACCTGAGAATGAAAGTTTTAGTATGAAAAATGTATGGTATCTTTCAGATTTTTACGAAGTTATCACTAATAATGTGCACTTAAAATACAAATTTATAACTGTACGGAATAATTCCCAAGAATTCCTTATCATCATTATTATCAATTTTATGGCTATTGTGCGTCCTCTCCGTTCTCAAACAGGAGGCTATTTTTAGTAGCCATTACTTTTAGGGCAGATCTCATCTTCATCAGTAGGTATTATGTTGTTGTATTTATGTTTGATTTCTATCGCTGCCCTATTGTTTCGGGTTTTCTGTGTTTCTCACGTTAATCAAAACCTTGTGATGAATGCTGATCAATTTGATAACGAAACTCTTCTTTGAATTTTGAAATCTGTTTTCTTTTCTCAGTTGTGGAGCAATTTACTCTTCTAGTGACGAACTTTGAAAACGAGGAACGATATTAGGTCTTAGTGCTTCTGAACAGCTGTTTGAATAAATCATAACTACTTATAGCGAAAAATCGATTTTCTTTTATTCCAGTTTATTTCGTTCGTTAGTTGTTATTGTGATAGGCAATTAGTAATGTTGAAGAAAAGTGTTAAAATTTTGATGTAAAGTAAACTATTGATGCTCTATCTGTCTATAGCGTAAAATTAGAATGTAATAAAGGTCATATTGTATCGTTTCGAAATGATCATAGCAAGCTGCAGGTATAGGTAATCAGAATCAAATTTTATTACAAAAGTATTGAATATACAGGATGTATTGAAGGTGGCTTTCTGTATCTGACATATAGTTCAGAAAAAAAAGACAGAAAGAATTCTACAAATGACATAACAAAACATCGAATTCCAAGAACAATTTCGCAAATATTATTCTCAATGTTGTACAATTATTATCGTCTGCTGATCGTAAGACGTGTATATTAAATTGTTTAAACAAACAACGACTCGATCATCGTGTTGGCACATTGGTTTGCGTGCTATGATCTGTGTCACGCCTACAAATTAGAATGTGCGTATTTTGTAATGCGGAAGACTATGATTAACAAATATGTCAGGATATTTTGTGTTTGTAATTTTGATTTTGTGTTTTTTTTTTTGTGCCAGGTCCTGTAACACTGTATTGTTTTACTCATATTTGTGGAATAGGAATTTTAATGTTCGATAAAAAGGATAAAAAGTAGGTATTACAGTAAAAAATATTAATACAAAATAAATACATAATTAGAGTAATTCAAAGACTTCCTGCACTAGGCTGGACTTGCACCACTAGGAGTCGTTTCGAGATGTCAGCGCTGTGATATTTATTTCTAAATATCGCAGCATTTATGCTGAGACAGGGACCTTTTTGGCCTCGCACATATTAATTTTGTGTAAACATATTTTTTATGACAGCTTGTTTTATTTTATTTTATGTGTCTTGTGCGAGTCCCAAACATACATTTTTCTTTCTTTCTTTCTCTTTCTTTCTAATTTCACCTCAAACCTAGCATGAAATTATTCAAAACCTATAGATTGTCAATACTTGCTATATAAAAAGTTATTAAAATATTTATTGAAATTAGAACTACAGACTTAGGACGCCCGTCTATAAAACTCTTTTTCCATATTTTTATTAAAACCCGGAAGCTTTGTTTAATACGGCCAAAGTTAACAACCTTTTTAATTTTAAAAACGGACCTCAACACCCCTATAAAATATGTACCGGTCCCTGCCTGTAACACAGAAGTTTTCTTATTTAAATTTTAATATTAAACGGTCGATTCAAAAGGATTTTACAAGCAAAACAGCCTTAGACCAAATTATGGGGAAAGATTTTAGATATTATAAATTTAAAAATATGTCAGAAGAATTTAATGTCAAGAATTTTTTTCTTTTGTTTTGCAGTTAACCCATTTAAAGGTTAATTTCGCATATTATTACCCTTATGTATGTATCTAGTATATGACGAATTATGTACGACAACAATTATCTATTCACTTATTTGATTAAGGGAATCTTACAATGCCCCTGGTGTTAGCTTTGTCCTGAAAAAGCTAAATAAATTCCAAATGCTGAGGCTCTCAAGCAGCGCAAATACTGTAACCTTTTAAATCAAATTCAAATCGGACCAGGAGTTCCTGAGATTAGCGCGTTCAAGTAAACAAACAAACTCTTCAGCTTTATATATTAGTATATAGATTATAGTTTTGAGCCGTTTGGGGTCGAAACGCTTGAGTCATGGGGTCCGAGTATGCGTCTCCTTTTAAAGGACATATCTCACCGACTGATTGAGGGCTGGCTCAGTGTTAGCTCAAAGAATTAGTATTGCCATGCAAATGGTAACGCTGCCAGTCTTCTTGGAGGAATTCTTCGACCCCTTAGTGTATCTTGTTTTTGTAAATTCATATGTATATACATAGTCAGGATTAGTAGTTTTTCTGTTTTTAATAAATAATTAAAAAACTACAGTTTTATCGTTTTAATATTACAGCACGAAATTGAGATTGTTTTGATGAGTCACACCGTTTTGATGAATTTTAGTGCAGTTAGATGAGGATACGCTTACAGCCTTTTTTATGGGAAATCATCAAATGACTCCTCCCGCTCTGGGCGAAGCAGAAGGGAGTGTCAGACTCTTACTGACTAAAACCCATCCATGATCCTCCTAATGTGTGTTGCGTTCTGAGGCCCCGGTGACTCTTTCGAACAAATTCAGCAACCCTAGCGGGCCCTGTCTATCGGTGGCAGCCTACGCGCGAACGAAGCTACGGGCAAACGCTAGTATAAAATATTAATAATAATTTGCTTCATAAATACGCAGTGATTTGATACCGGACGTTTACAGAAATGTTTCATAAACATGTGTTGTAATTTATTACTGTTCTAGTATTCTAGTATCAAATGTTACAGGAAAACATGGCACAGTAATGCGTTTGCTATAAAGAGAAATGCTCTATTTACGAATTATTATAGCTTTTTGTAAATTTAACTGTCACATTTAATCTGCTCATTTTTAGGGTTCCCTACCCAAAGGATAACCGATGGAACCCTATTACTAAGCCTCCGCTGTCCGTCCGTTCATTGGTCTGTCAGCGGGCTGTATCTCAAGAACCGTAATAAGTAGACACTTGAAATTTTCAAGACGAACGGCGATGCTCCACCGGTACATGGTGGACATCCCACCCATACGCACAAAACGTTTTGGGAACACATTCATAATGCGTACAGTTAAGGAGTGGAAGTCCCAGCCGGAGTCTGTGTTTCCTGATAGCTACAACCTGGGAGTCTTTAAATCAAGAGTGAATAGGTTATTTCTAGGCAAGCGTGCTCCATCTTCGATCACATCATCGCTTACCATCAGGTGAGATAGTGGTCAAACGCGCCTATCAACAGTAGAAAAAAAAAAAATGTGTATTTCTATTGCCGCTATAACAACAAATAATAATAATTAACGTTAATGGTACGGAACCCTTCGTGTGCGAGTCCGATTTGCACTTGGCCAGTTTTTTGTTATTCATAAAACCTAAATCGAATCGGTTATCATACCGATTTAAAAATTACTGAGAAGTGTTATCACTATTCAGCCTGTAATATTCTCACTGCTGGGAGACAGGCCTCTAACAGGGTCATAATCCAAAGATTTTTTCTGGGACGTGCCTATTAAGAAGTCACAGTGGTTGGGATAATTGTGGCCACTCTTTCCACCAGTCATCATCATCATCATCATCATATCAGCCAGTCTACTGCTGAACATAAATCTCCACCAAAGAGCGCCAACCATCCCGGTCTTGAGCAATCCATCTACTGCCAGCCACCTTCTTCAAATCATCGATCCATCGTGCCGCAGTGCATCCCACACTAACGTTGCCACGCGGTCTCCACTCTAACACAAATGTCTGCTCCGGCCCACTTCCACTTCAGCACGCTGATTCACGCAATGTCGGTGACTTTAGTTCTCTGGCGAATAACTTTGTTGCGAATTCTATCCACCAGAAAAACCCCGAGCTCTGTCCATCGTGCCGCAGGGCGTCCCGTGCTAAGTCTGCGCATACGCAAACCAACCACTGCAACTCCTGAAAGCTAGAATCAAATATATTTTAGAAAAAAAAGAAAAAATGTGTACTTATGTAAGACTATATAAGTAAAAATCAATAAGCAGCAAGCCGTTTAGACCTCCTAAATCCTATTACCAACAATACCCGAGTCCCACAAGTGTTTACTGAATATTATCCGATAACGGTTCGGTACAAACGAGTCCTCAGAAGCTAATAAATCCCTAAACATATTTAGTGGTGCTTATCCTAACGAGTACGCCCTAAGGTCAGGGGGTTGTTTGAGGTGGGATCTGTTTGGACTAAACTAAGAGAAAACGAGAACAGAGTTAAGATGTTAGTAATCAAGTTCGGGCGGTGGTGATTAGAGGTGTAAGTCGCGAAAACTTCGTTATTTTTTTTTTTATTATTGTATTTTTTTTTAAGTACTTCATGCACATCCGAGGCTGCCTTAATGCACTAAACATTATCTGCTGTAGCAAATTTTTTTCGAAATAATGATTCACTGTGGCCCTGGAACGCAAAGGACATTTGGTGTTAGTCAATAAGAGTTTGACACTCGCTTCCTCCGCCCAGAGCGGAAGGAGTGATTTGATGATTTACATTTCTGAAAACAGGCATTCTCTGCTTTTCAACCAAGTGTAGTAAAGAGATTACATGGCAATTATTTAATCAGTAGGATGAAAAACAAAAAATACATAGATTTGATAACATAAAAATCTGCTCGTCTATCAGTATGTTATATGAAGCAACTGTCTATCAGACCTGCACTCAAAAATGCAGGCAAAACATCTAGCGGAAACCGGAATGAACCAACCAATAATTCAAAGTTAAGTAGATAACGTTCACCAACTCGCATTAGGCTTATTTCCCCGGCAGTAGAAACGTTACCTTGTTAGTTACATTGCAACAAATACTTTATAATTTTTAAGTATATTATTTAAAAATAATTTATTTAAATAAATAAATTTGCACAGTTAAGCACAGGGCACACAACAGAATTACTTTTAAGTTTTTACTTTTTACCTCCATTTCAAAACTGAACATTTTACTTACGCGATCTGGCTTGGTCAATGAAGTAGCTCTTTAGTCAATTATGTCTGACAACGCTCGTTCAATAAAGAAGAGTCTTTATACCATAAATATATTGGGAAGTGTATCTACTTAAACTCTCTATTATTGAAGAATAGAAGACACAACATTTTTGTTTAGTGTCCCGAGTTCTGGAGGTCAGATATGCAGTCGCTGAAAAAAAAGCAATGATTTAGGTGCTTTCAGTTAGACTGGAAGTCGACCCTAATACAGTTGGGTAAAGGCTTGGTAGAGCAGATGGAGATGAGTGGCCAAGTCTTATGTAGGTGAATATACTAATTTAATAAAATTTAAAAGTTTGTTTCAACGCGCTAATCTCTGGAAATTCCAGTCGGATTTGGAAAATTCTTTTTGCACATTCATGAGGAAGGCTTATAGGCTATAAAAATAAAAACGGGATATGGGCATACGAAGTCGCGAGCAAAAACTAGTAATTAATGAAGCAGGTTCTGTATTCTTCTGTAGTTATTCTGTCTAAACGGGACTCCGCTCTTGGCGAGACAAGCAAAAGAAACTTCCAGTGACTGAAGTTATATTTAGCTTCAACCTAATTTACATAGTTTAGATTTTATTCTTGGTTTCTAATTAAGTAAAAGTATTCCACTTAAAAAAAAAGGAAAATAAAATTAAAATACTTTTAAAAGTTTTTTCTTTCTTTAACTTTACTTTATTCGTCTGTGGGACATTGTCCTCTATCTCTTGGTTTGATTTTTTTAACTAGTCTCGATTTCACTGAAACGTTTCTCGACCGTTATTAATCTCGAGCTCTGTTATTTTATTATTATAAGCCCGTCCCACTGCTGAGCAAATGCCTCTCTTTCTTCTTTCCACCTCAATCTCTCTTGAGCAATCTGAGTTCAATCCTATCTATTTATCCTATCTATCTTTGTCTAATCCTAAGGGCTAACTCGTCTCGCCATCTCCTTTTGGATCTGCCGTGTCTCCGGTTCCTGATGTTCAGGACCCAATCCGTGATTATATTCGCCCAGTTCTCATGTGGCATGCTTCATGTCATTTACTCCGTTTAAATCCTAGAACCTTCTATCATTTGTATCACTACGTAGTGGTTCGTAGCTGAAAGTTTGTTTTTTTTTTTACTCTGATAAGGGTTATTAAAGGTTTCACTACTCTTGAAAAAATATCAGCTGTTAAACATTTTTTTTGGCTCAATATTGCTTATTGAATGAAACAGCTGATATTTTTTTCGAGTATTCGGAGTTGTTCTCAAAATAAAAGTTGTCTAAAATCATGTGTAGGTACTTTTACTGCCTAAGAGGTCCTGAAACAATCCCAGGTTTTTTTTCACGTTTAATTACTTCTGCCATCAAACGTGAATAATTGTTTCTTGCGACGAGGATGTTATTTAGATCAATTCTGTGTTTCATGACACCTCTAATGTCCAGTTTCTGAGGCACTTTATCGATCGTTTATCTATCCGTTAACCACTACCCAACCAATGGCTTTATGACAAATAGCGTTAACACACAGATAAACGACGGATAAAACCTCAGAAACTGGACATAACACAAGTTTCATCATCATCATCTGCCTAGCCTTTTCTCAACTATATTGGGGTCGGCTTCCATTCAAACCGGATTCAGCTGAATACCAGTGTTTTACGTGGAGCGGCTGCCTACCAGACCTCCATAACCCATTAACTGGGTAACACGGTACTTCTTGGCCAGACTGGAGTCAGATTTACTGGCTTCTGACAATCCGTAACGACTGCCAAAGTTCTACAAATGACAGCCGGGACCAACAGCTTAACGTGCTTTATCGAGGCACGGAGGAAACTCGTTATGTTAAGATGGTCACCCATCCACAGACCAACCTTGGCAAGCGTTGCTTAACCTTGAAGATCGACCTGTGCGGCTGTTATTTTTTAGCCACGAGCTCCTACTATTCACTTATTACAGGACATAATACAAGTAATGAGTGAATAGTAGATACCTTAGGGCGCCTTCAAATTAGTCGCTATGTGCCCGCGGCAGCAGTGTGCTCCATTATCCATCGACAACAACACTGCTTATCTTTACATAGATAATATTCAAATGCAAAACTATAAATAAAATAAAAAAAGGTGTGTCGTCCACATTTTTTTTCAATACTTATTTATATCTTAAACAAACCTACACAGCAGTTGCGAAGTGATGGAGTAACATCGAAACCAACAGACTATCGCAATTTATTCCAAACACAAAATGATTGTCATGCATTTAAATGAAGTAGTGCTATGAATCATCAAACTGTATATTTATTCTTACATCGTTTTCGTTTTAAATTCGGTAGCGCGTAAAAACTGTGGTAACATTTACTTTCTAACTTAAAGTTAACATCACGCCTGCATGCAAGTCCGGTTCAGTAGTTGACAACCCTCTAGGGTTGAAACTGCGAGTGGCCATCGACAAAAAAAAAAAATCACGCCTGCATGCTCAAATGGTTAGACATGTGGGACTACAGTACACCTACATTCTATAGTTATATTTATGGCACGCCGTGATAGCGGCGATAAGACCCGTTATGAAAGAGTGGCTGGAGAGACGGCATGGCGTCCTTACCGGCTGACGCAGGTGCTTCGGACATGGGCGTTTTGAAAAGATCCTGTGTCATATAGGCCGGAAATCGACGCCCGGTTCCACCTTTCTGGTAACTGCCTCGACGATCTCGTTGCGGCGTTCGGTACTGCGGGTAAACTCCCGCTTTCAGTTGTTGTTCAGGCCACGAAGGAGAGTGTGAGCACATGGGACGCAGCAGCGTCTTTTTGCGAGGAAATAATGATAGCAAAGGAGGCGGCGGAATCAGAGCGGAGACATCCGAACCCTCTTCCTATCCGCAGCCGAAGCAATACCTGGTCGGGGAAGCGTGACGAAATGCGCAAGCACTCCAGCGCCCTGGTCAAACATAGCTGCAGAACACTGTGTGGATTTAGGCAGTACGAGTCTTACAGAACCCTACACCCGTCCCGGGGTGGAGGACATCCATGAGAATTTCTAGAGGAAAAAAAAATGTTAAGTGCCCAAATCGGAAATCGAACATAAGACCTCATGTTCAGTAAGTAGCCAAAGAATATTGAGTTCACGTTTCTCACCTTTTTATTTACCTATGATTATAATTAATCCAAATTCAAAAAATAAGAAGAAAAATATTATAATGTTTTATAATAAATTAACGTTGAGATTAAAGTTGTCAATTTCAGCGTTTACTGCTTAGGAGGTAAACCGTAACCTAGGATCGGAAATTTATATCTGAATAATACGATAAAGCTTGAAAATTTTCACTAAAATGTTGTTACCAGTGCGAGTAAAAATTTAATTTATTAGAAAATTTTAACAAGTATTTTTGTATCATATTTGCAGAATTTTCGAATTCTTGTTATATTGAGTAGATGTCATTTTTGAAGCGTTAAAGTTTATTAAAGCGGTCTCCTTTAAGTCACGGTCAGGATGCGGAACTTATTATAGAGCGTATTATAAAACTGCCATATGTTTCCACCAGGAGCGTCGTTGCACCAGAAGAGCACTTTTTTAAGCATGGGAAATCATCAGATGACTCCTCTCGCTCTGGGTGAAGCAGGAGGGAGTGTCAGACTCTTACTGACTACAACCCATCCGTGTTCCTCCTAGTGCCCTTTGCTTTCCAGGACTACGGTACCTCTTTCGAATAGATTCCGCAGCCCCAGGCACCTGGAGCCCAGCAGTGCGATTCTGCAAACCACTCACTGTGCAAGCTTAGTGGAAGTGAGCTGTCGATCCATACAAAAAGATTAAAGTCAAGAGTGAATTGGTTACTTGCTGGGCGTGCTCCATTTTCGACCACATCATCGCTTACTATCAGGTGAGATAGTGGTCGATCAATATCAATAGTAAAAAATAAAAAACTACAGTTCACTTCATGCTCCCTCCACCTAAGTTTACATGATGATTTATTTGTATATTATATATCATCTTATGTTGCTAAGCTGATGATGGCAGGTATAAATAAGGATGTGATGAAGAGATGCCACGAAATATGTTTGTTCAGCGATATTTTCGCCAATTGTCAGCCGATTTGGATGATTCTTTTTCGTTTAGAAGAGTATTTTCAATTTGGTGAAGATCTGACGAAGAACAAGGTAGGCAACGGACGGAACTCATCAATATACTCGTATGATAGCAAATGGATCGGGATTGCTGAAATCGCATGTTTTTTTTAGTGTTTACACTAATTCCTAACATAACATTGCGCCGGTACGCTGTTAATGGGTACGCAGGTACCTAGGTACCACTAAAAAGTGAAAAATAAAAAAACTTTTTTACAAAAATACAACCGACTTCCAAAAACAAAACACTACAAAGTACAAAATAACCTCGGAAGAAAGAAAATAACTTTAATTTCGGAAGTCGGTGTCAAAAAACGAAAAAGTAAGCGAAAACACCGACTTCCGAAATTAAAGTTCTTAAACAACGTTTGCATTCAAAGTCAAAGTCAAAGTCAAAAACGTTTATTTCAATTAGGCCATTAAACGGCACTTTTGAACGTCATCATTACATTTAAAATAACATAGTGACTCTACTGTCCATTCGGAAGGGTAGATTCTTATGGAGAAGAACGGACAAGAAACTCCATAGTTACTCTTTTCAAATCAATGTTTTACATGTGCTGTGGTATACAAAACTTCTGTTAATATATGTGAGGACCATGAACCTAGAGTATGCAGAGGTAGACTTATTATATTTTTAAATAAGTACATGGTACTCACATTTCTACATAAGTACATGGTACTCACATATTTACAAATATTGGAACCATTAATTAGCAGAGTGAGTGAACAGAAAAATGAAAAAGTAGGTACAAAAGTAAATACATTAACCAACCAGTTTGATCTTGTCTCCACCATTGATTGTCCTATGGAGCAGGACCAGCATGTTTCCAAGCATTCTTATCCTGAATTCGCATGTCAATTGCAATCTGTCAAAAATATATACATATCAGAGATGGCCCTCTAGTCTCTACGAACCGCTACAACAAATCGCTGTGGCCACAAAATCGCGCCCGCCACCGCGCCCTCACCAGCTGTTAACTCCGCGCATTCACTGTGGACAAGGCCATGCTACATTTACGTGACGAAAATATTGATAATGGAAGAGTCCTCACCTCTTCCAACAGATTTAGAAAGTTACCATAGATCAATGGTTCTTCCTCATTGACCAATTATCTTTCAATTTAATTTAGTTCCATTCCGTCCACCTCAACGAACATGGCTTAAACAACACTATCTTGGTAAAAGTAATACATTTTTTGTTATTGTTTTCATCTAGAAGTGATCGTGTTAGTCTTCTTTGAATTAAATAACTACTAAGTATGCTCAATTGGCTACTCAGCAGTTTAAGGAACTTTTTTATCGTATCCTAAAAATCGTTTGACGATCAGAACATAACAACTACTTTTCCTTTGGACTTACAACATTATGGTTTATCACGTAAATAAATGAATTTTCGATTCATCGGACATAAGGCGAAAATGACTTATGCAGGTATTGTGCAAGCGTACGATTTTGACATGTTGCACGTTTGCAAAATATGCAGAGTAAAACTCACGTGTGTCAATTAAACTGCATTGTATGTAATTATAAATTAACTGCAAAAATATTAAGTACCTACATTACGTAGCTATGAAAACAATTAAAAAAACAAACCCAAGAATAAAACCAACACTAAAACGGTATCAATTTTCAGTTTCAGACACAAAATACAACAATATCAGCAAAATTCTCTTCACAGATAAAACGAAAGCCTTTGTACAAATCCCTTGAAAGTCACAGAGCGCATATCAACGGAACGTTACGTAACGAACGTTCTATCGTGGCCGGCGGGAGCCTGAAAATGTCTTCTACAATAAAACGCTCTACACAAATCTGAGTGTAATGTAAATTTCTTTGTACAAGACGGGTCATATGTTATAAGTTTTTTGAACGGAACGATTAAACATTTTGATGACGAAATAAGTTTTTAGTCTTACATACCTAACCTAAAGTACGTCATTAAAGCCCGCAAGGGGCGCGCGTTGGTCTCCACTGCTGCATTCAAATCACATTATTGCCCGGGGTATAATAAAATTCATTACAACATTATTATCCGGGGGCATAGTTTCGGCCGCGCGACCTGTTCCTAGCTATGGAGGCCGACGCGTGCCAGCCCTCTTCATGGATTAAGCACAATTTCCTTGCAGTAGATGCGAAAAAAGAGTATGCTCCTCAGGGATAAAGGTGTCTTTGCCTTGGGCTAGCTTAAATCCCTCACTGCATTCAGGATTCTTGTATTATCCTCATTTCGCCAGTGAGCTAAACTCCAAAACTTAACTTTCGAATCCTTCATTAAGTTCGGATTTTAATATGACGCCCGTGACATAAGACACTGCTTTATCCCCTTGGTACATAATCTACTCTTAAAGTTTTTACGCAAAAATCAGAAGCTATTTGATTAATGTATTCAAAGTTAAACTAGGTTAAAAATAATGGGTTCTTCGATGAGGAAAAAGTGCAATGTTAAGCAGAATTTTCCAGTTCACTCTTATCGACTTTTTATTACACTTGTTAATAATAAAAAAGCGAACAAGAACCTTTTTTAAAAATAGAATGTAGCAGAGAATCAGCTCTGCATGAAGGAACTTTTAAACCTTATTTTATGTATCAATGGATAAGGTTGCACAATACCTGTTTAAAGTATCACCATCCTTAATATTTCCACTGCTGCTAATGCTTCATGACAAGGCCTGGCCCATTGCCTCTCATACCACGTGAGCCCATTTAGGAATGATAAAAATCTTTTTTTTTTATAGTTTGGTTTTAGAAAAATGACATGATTTTCCTTTACGTGATGATGTCATTATATTTTAGTAAAGTCTGCTGTCAATAAGTGCAAGGGGTTCATTGGCCTCAAAAAAAAAATAGTAATCTTTATGTATTCGCGGGAACATTTAGATTACAATTTTTTTATGACTGTGTAAAAATCAGTTACAGATACGTCGTCATAACGCTCTAAAATCTTTAACTTATTTTTCTCAGAAGCAGAGACAAAAATTTTCGAACGACTTAATGTGCAAAACCTTTTCCAGCAAAAACTATCTCAATCACACTAATCAAGGATTGCATTAAAGCCAAAATAGCCTGAAAATGATGAAGAAAATCGTTCAGCGAACACTAAACGGTGCTAAGTATATTAGTCTGAAAACAGCTTTTGTTAAATTAGGGCTGTCTAAGCATCATACAGCCATTTAAGTTTGTTCAACACTCATTAAAATGTCTGCAGAAGTTAGGGTTGTACCACGAGATATCTATCGACAAATCGCCTTGCAAACTAGCTGTTTTATCTGATTCGGTATGTTTGATTTTATGGAATTTGTTCTTTGTTAAATAGTTCTGGTTAACTTGGGAATATGTATGATTATTCTGTATGTCATATTATGTGTTAGGGTAGACTTTCAGGTTTTAGGTTTTCAAGATATCAGGGTTGCTAAGAAACGATATCTTTTTGAGTGAATAGTTAAGACTTCTAGTCATATTTCCTTTGAGAATTATTTTAATATTTTCATTATTTTATTACCAAGCTTAAATTGCATGAACAAGATGAATGCAGTCATTAATTTTATGAAGCTCTATAAAAGTATCTTACTATTTTAAACTTGAAAATGATTATTAATAGGTATCTTCTTTTAGGATTAGGTTTTCTGACTGATTACCTAAAATATTCAATTTAATAGCTTTATATTTGGTGGCAGACAAGTCATTGACATTATGAAACTTGGTTTCGTTTTCTGTTAAAATGAATAAACACGAAATTCTCAAAGTTTAATGAATAATTAACTTCTGTTGACAGAAACTAGTTTGTATGATAAACCAACCAATACTCAAAATTAATTAAATCTACCCACACTATATTATGTGCGTAGTAGTTTTTAACATTTTTATTTTTTACGAAAAAAAATATTGCAGCTTCGAATTCAAATATCAAACTCAATTTCGATTAAATAACAATGTTCCAATGAATTAAACGTAAATTCTGCTCCATTTTTGAATGTTGGTAAAAAATCCCAATACTTTTTGCAGTGATTTTTCACCTTTTCTTTGTTTCAACGATGTTGACACTGAAACCTTTCATTTTCACCCCGTCGTCGGGGCCCGCTAGGGCCAGTGCCTGCTGGGGTTACGGACTTTGTTCGAAAGAGGCACCATAGCCCTGGAACGCAAAGGGCAATAGGAGGAACACGGATGGGTTTTAGTCAGTAAGAGTCTGACGCTCCCTCCTGCTTCACCCAGAGCGGGTGGAGTCATTTGATGATTTCCGATCCTTAAAAAAAAACAACCATAGTTCGACTTCGCCCACAGCTGACCATAGGCCTCCCTTTTCTTGTGCCAAATCCCCATGTTCCTGTGCGAGCCTCATCCAGAGTCCACGCGCGATGGCAGCAATGTTGTCCGTCCATCTTGCCGCCAAAACTTCTTCTTCCAGTCCTCGGATGCCACTCGGTCTCTGCCTTACTATCTTTACCGCGTTTTGCCAGGTACCCTGCCCGGCCCATTTTAATTTCGCAATTTGTTCCAAACCATCAAACAAGATCAATTGGAAATGGATAACTTCGTTTGAAGTTCTGATTCTGCATACATTGAAGACCCATTGTAAATGACATGGGGTTCATACAAGGGAAATATTTGTTGTCAATTCCCTAATACAGATAGCCCCTAACAGATAGTCCCTCCGTATACTATCCTTTGAGAGAATGTTTTAAATGAAACGGAAGAAAAAAATAGTTTATAGAAATATTCTTACGACGGGATGTCAAATATAAAGAAAAACATGTAACTTTACATAGAAAAAGACAGTGGACTCGCGTGTTTATTTTTCGTACAATAGAGATATAAATGCAGGATGAATATAAGAATAAAAGAATATCATAATTTATTTGACAGCTAGGTACTTCTAAAGTCACAGTTGATACGAAGAAATATTTCAGATTTATCTAAATTCGACTATTGTGCCTATATAATTCTTATTCGTAGAACCCGAGGCAAAAACAGGACACATCTTTTTGGAGGAGATAAATCGTTGAATTTGTGCTAAAGAAATCCTGAAAAGAAACCAATATCCCGATCCCGTTAGTATCGTCTACGTAGGCACATACAAACACTATTACTTTTTCTGGGAGGGTGTGAAATCATACAAAATATCCGCTGAAAATGTTTTGTAAAGAAATTACAGATAATGTCGAGAAATATTCAAATTGAACTGAAAGCTACAAATAGTAATTTAAAAGTTAATTATATTTACCTAATTATATTTCGATTCCAATGTATTTCACAAAACTAATTAATTTAATTAAGTACCTAAATGTTATCTCAAATTCACAAAAAAACATTAAAGTGTTTTGAAGTCGTAATTAATTGAACATTTTGATTACTTACAGATTTCTTCGAAAACATCTCCAACATTTTTTGCCCCAGTCTTGTTCGTAAAGAAATGAAAGATATTTCTAAGTAGTACCTAATCGCAAAGTTTTATTACTCGCGGAGTATTAACGAATTCAGATCACATAGGACTCGTCGAATACGATATCCATGACCCACTTCGCATCAATTATGTACACGAAACTTTTACAAACTTCTGTAATTATGTTATCTTATGAGCATTATACAGAAAATGTCGGATAACAAATATCCCTAAGTTTATTATTCTGTTTCGTCCAATATTGATGAATTCATAATCAATTTAGGGATCTTGTTCAACTGTTATACATGAGAAATAGAGGCTTTATTTGTATTCTATATTGCTTTTATTATTCTTGTGGTATTGTGATATTGTAATCATTATTAGATATTCTTTGTGTACTTGAATAGAAAAACAAATACACGGTGCCATTTTAGTTTAGTCACCTTAGGCCGCGGACACGAACTCAAGCACGCGCCGGTAGCGCGACTAGCAGCGCGTTCAAATGCATGGATTTACATGGAGCAGTTCACGAAGAGAGCGGCGCGAGAGCGGCGCGGCGGCGACTTATGAGCGGCGCGCGCCAATCGAGCGGTGCCCGCGCGTTCGCAGTGACGTTGTCATAGATCGGCAACTTCTCGTAACACAACACTACGCGCGCCGCTCTAGCGCCGCGCGATCTGCCCGCTGGCTTCGTAAACGGGTTTGCATCGCCACACAGCGGGACGCGTCGCCGCTGCTACCGCCGCCGCACCTCTGAGTTCGTATCCACGGTCTTACAATTGCATCATTAAAAAAAAAACTGATTTATGAATATTTTAATTATTAAAAGGAAACATTATTCATCATTTGTTAGACGACTGAAATACCACCATATCTTCAACAACTTTTACAAGACCTTATCTTCTTCAACAACGAGTCGAGGGTTTATGTTGGAGAATTCCTACAAATTGTAACATCAACATAATTATTGTTACTTTGATTCCGCTTAGAGGAGAAAAGCACATCAATTTGGCACAGCTCCAACTCAATTAGAGACAAATTCAATATTTTACTCCCACATTATCTCTTTTGTCCCGACTCTTATTGGGACATTAGATACACCTCGAATTCTTCCGTATTTTCTTTCTTGCTACATGATATTGGAGTAAACATCTCCGCGTTTTTTTTTATAAATAAACTTAATTGGATTAATAAATTTGGAAAAAGTATGTGGAGCAGAAGTCATTTGATTTATTATTCGTCCAGAAATAGTATTCGTCAAATCGTATTACGTGGAATATTATTTTGAAGCAACAGCAATATTAAAATTCTCAGGAAAATGACCTAGAATGACAAGTATTTTTAGATTGTCTTTGCTACGTTTCTTTCCAATACATAATTATTACGTCTTAAAAATATCAAAGGACATTGCCCTCAAAATTTCGTTTTCTGGAATCGTAGAAAATTGGGTTAGTAACGTAATTTTAAATTACTCCGTACTTAAAGTACATGTCTGACACAGTCTCTAGTTCGCGGTACTAGAAAGATTGCCGTGATTTAATACTGTCTCAGTAGTTCTTGGAAGTGGAAACTTGAAAGAAAATGCTTCTGCTCTTTGTCAAGGCTGGCTTCGCAACAAAACTACTTACTTTTAAAAAATAAGAGTCCAAGTACCTACCCAATTTAAATCTACAAAGCGTTCCTCCCGTAACCTAACCCACTGATAGCGTACATTTTTTCGAAATAAAAAATTGCTTTTGTATGACCCTGAAAAATAATAATGTAGCTTTTAATTAGTCAAAAAAAAATGAGAATCTTAGTGTCACGATCCAGTGCTTATCCAGATTCGATGCGACCTAACGTTTACATTAATGCGATCGAGTAAATTTACAAACTTGTTGTTTTCAAGCACGTGTATTAATAGCTAAGTTAAACGAAACAATTTTCCTTTAAATACTTAATTACCTATGTTATTTCACTTCACGGGAACGTTAGCATTCACGGTCATAGCGTCAATATAATGAGCTGTTGTGTACGAGTCCTTTTGTAGTTGCCTCCGTATAACATTTCATCTCTGTACGTCTGTAGAGTTCATCATGTCGCACTGCCACAGAGAATATTTTATTACTGTAGCTACTGTCTACAAGGGAATTGAGTTAGTAGTAAGTACAGTTTATTAGTTGGTGAGTACGTGTATGAAATAATTTAGGTTACTAGTAAATTGAATGAGAATTATTACCCTCGATCCTACTTGATATCTATATATACTAATATATAAAGCTGAAGAGTTTGTTTGTTTGTTTGTTTGTTTGTTTACTTGAACGCGCTAATCTGAGGAACTACTGGTCCAATTTGAAAAATTCTTTCAGTGTTAGATAGCCCATTTATCGAGGAAGGCTATAGGCTATATCATCACGCTATATATCAGACCAATAGGAGCGGAGCAGTAATGAAATTTGTGACGCAGACGAAGTTGCGCGGGTCAGCTAGTCTTCTATAAACGCACAGATGGATGGGCAGACGGACGGACAGCGGAGGCTTAGTAATAGGTTTCCGTTGGTTACCCTTTAGGTACTGAACCCTAAAAAATGGTGTACTACGCGGGCTTGTTTAAAGCCAATCTAAAACTAAACGCGATCGATCAGCATTCAAGAGCTGTCAATATCATTATAGCTGTGGATTATTATCACTGACAGTTCTCGAACGCAATTTATGTGAGCTATCGCATTCAGTGGCCTTAGTTCCAGTTTCTAAACATACTCGATCACGTTTACATAAACATCAATTTGTATTGAAACTGAATATACGCGGTCTGGTGACAATAACGAACCTCTCTTTTTGTAAACTAATTGACGTAAGTAAACGTTTACGTCTATGGTTAATATAATCTGTATTACCGCTGCGGGTGAATTTGTGGACGCCATATTTTAGGGTTAACTTAGTTAGGAGTTTTCTGTGTATATGTAGTTAGGTCTGTAAATATTAAAACAGTTGTAAACAACCTATAATGACATCATCTGTATTACCTCCACATTTTTTCGGAAGACACGAGCGTTGTGAGCGTTTGTTGTATGTCCTCGTCCAAACCCAACTTTTCCCAGAAAACTTTTCCGCCAAAGCAGCGCTCTTCAATCTATCTTCGTACAAAAGTACTTCCTTGGTGACTGATACCGACTTGTACATATAAAATATATTTTCCCTCAGGTGTAAACAGATTCACTTCTCCCTTCGACAATACATAACAATGTTTTACCACCCAAATCAATAATCGTTACGTCGTCGAGTTTTTCCCATGGGCTGAATTAAGTTAACTGTTTTTCCCGTACCTGTGTTTTTTCCTGAAACACCATTTTTCGTCATCCCAATTAATGTTCGAAGTTTTGTTTTTGAAACGGTATTTTTTCGAATGTGATAATTGGTATTGGTGCCTACCTACTTCCTTGTTGAAACAAAAAATGGTGAATGTGTTTATTAATTGAATCCCATTTTGCTGTTGGCTGGAAATTATAATTGTCATCGAATTGTGTTGCGATATTTTTGTAGGTAGTAACTTTTTTTTAATTAGTCTGTATTGTAGTTACTAGGCAAACGCTGTCTTCAATCTTTTCAGACACTCTTTCATGTGGGGCCACATAAAAGAGTGGAGTCGAACCGGTGCGTGTCATTTCTTCACAGATTACTGGGACGGCCTCGGCGACGCTGCTTATACTCATACTATGCCCAGTATTTTGTAGTCATCAAGAAAAACACTAATATTACTTGACAGTACCATGAAATACATACCCGAGTAGACGACATAATAATTCGTCGAAAAAACGGATGTATGTATGTGTCCCTAGAGTAGAAAGTCCCATTCATAATTCCATTTTAAACCATCGCTCTTTTAATACCCCATTGCTTAAGTGCGTCGAAACCAGTCACCTAATTAACAATGTTTCAACAACATGCGGAATTCCATTACTAAAATTAGTTTTGTGCACACGCAAACTTTTCAGTGGTTTGTTTAATGTGAGCTGAATTTTACATAAGAAGTATGGAAATACATGCCTACATGTACCTACTTGTTTATCCCAATATATAATATCATTCCGTTACTGAGTGACTGACAACGCACAGCCGAAACTACTGGTCGTAGAAAGCTTTAGGTTCCTTGGAGAGTGTAGGGAAGCACTAAGAGAGGACTTCCCAAAAGTCCTATGGGAACGGGGAAAAAAACGGTATATGCGAGTACAAAGTCGCGGGCTTTTTTTTTTTTCCTACTCCTCCGCTGTACTTTTCTGATTAATTTCGTTGCAGGATCCAAGACAGTTGAATCGTTTCTCCGGGACTCGTCGGGTTTCATTGGCTCGGCGTTTTTCTGGTGGTCGCCACTGTTGATTCTGGCTTTCAGGAGTTGCAGTGGTTGGGAATGTGTGGCGGGCTTGTCCCAAAAAAAAAAAAAAAAAAAAAAAGTCGCGGGCAGAAGCTAATGGCAGTCTACAGCCAAGGGGGCCGTACTGTGGAGTTTCAATGCCATCATAATTCTGTTGCGAGAAAGGGATAGTACAAAGGCGTAGTAGTGTTACTCATCCTTATAGGTTCATAGTACGGATGATTCTATTCTGCTCAAAGTTCTGAAGTGCCAAATATTTGAACTTGTAGCTGGTTAATAAAATCAGTAGGTAACTGAAAAGCCACAATAAGTTAACTGCTGTTGAGAATTTCAAAGCTTTGAAAGCAACGCCTAAAAATCTTATATTTCGTATTAATCATATCTATGGCAAAGGTTAAAAAAAAAACACGAGGAATTTGTAATTTTTTGACCACAAAAACGTCATCAGGCATAGTCGTTAACATTCAACAACATTCAGAACTTCTCATCATCAGAGACCATCATCACTGTTCAATCTCTTTCATCTAACCCCCCATTTATCCAACGTTGGGTATAAAACCATCAAGCTAATAGTTTCTTTGCTCTGGCGATCGGAAGTCTATGGGGGATCTTTAAAAATAGCCCTCCCATATCGATGCGGTATGGACGTCTTTCATAAAACAAACTAAGTTATGGCCCGACCACAAATAGCGCGTGAAAATAGCCCGCGTGCGTTACAGGGTTAAGTGAGTATGTGCATTAGATATCGTCCTATTAAAATTAGTGATGTTTCTAAACTATTTACTTAAATGTTTTGTGTATAATATCTGTGTTTGGGTTTTTTATCTGCATTTATGATAAATAAGACCCACCTTCATTGCCAACCGTCTAGATAGCTCGGTTTCATCCCGCAAATTCATAAATTTATAATAAATTAAAAAAAATGTCTCATGCACATTACATTTCTTTTTTGGGTTACAAAACATTTCTTTATTTCTAAAATTTATAACAATCCCACCTTGATCTAAACAGTTTGTTTTCTCGATTTCGTGATAAAATGGTCACTTAAGATAATCCTGGATCAGGTGGAATAAGGAAAATTGAAAATAGATGGTCGATTAAATCAATTGCCAATTAACATTCCGGTAACTTACGCGTCTGTACGGGGGTCGAATAAAACGATACCTAGTTTTATTCCACAACATAACTAGATATCGTATCGAAAAAAGCATGGTCTCAAAAACACAGTTCGAAACACTTAAACATTGCTGTCACTGTCAGTATAAATATAGAAAATCGCCTTAGAATTTTGCTTAAATGTTCATCTACTTTTGTTCGTGACTGTACCTTCCAGTAACTCGGTTACAAATTCAAACATGCCTTGTAAGTCTTCAAATAAATTCAACCGTGTAGATCCCCTAAACTTTACCAACTATCGAAGTACCTACTCGTCAAGGCATGTTATCTTGAGATTATGTTTTGTTTCAAAAGTAGGTAGTTTACCAACTCTCGTATCGACAAACATTTTAAATTTACGATAACCTGACAAAGGCGATCGGTAACTGTATTGTATGGAAACAGGAAGCGCGGTAAGTAAGTACTTCCTTTTACTATAAAATTAAGTAAATGCTGCTCATACATCGAAGGTGTTAAAACTGACCGCATTGTAACTTTTGTTGTTGTTTCTATACACACTTTTTTGTAGGTTTATATGTAATTTTAAAAGTTTTTCTAACATAAAACTAGCCACTTGTGATGTCTAAGTTAATTATTATTTTATTTCCACTGCCCTGAAGTAACAGAAATAAGAGCATACATAATTATACGAACATAGCCTTCACTTACTTAAGACAATGCAAAATGGTATGTAGTTTCGGAACATAAGAACCCTGCATGAGTCTTACGAGGAATTCAAGATTATATGAAAGTAGCTCTATAGTCTATATACTCGTACATTACTAGTTGACCCGCGCAATTTCGTCTGCGTCACAATTTTCATTACTGCACTGCTCCTATTGGTCTTAGCGTGATGATATATAGCCTGAAAGAATTTTTCAAAACGGGCTAGTAGTTTCTGAGATTACCGCGTTCAAGTAAACAAACTCTTCAGCTTTATATATTAGTATGGATATTTCATCGATCTACAATAATATTATCCACCTGTAACTTTGCAACAAACTGTAACCAAACCTAAAATCGTTGAAATATCACGAAAACTTCTGAAGATTCGATTGAAGCTTTCTCGTGATTCCACAGATTAATTGCTGAAATTCATTACAGAATGAAATACTAGACCAAGGATTGGTTACACCACAATTAATGAAGGGCTATCTTTCAACGTTTAAAAGCACTCAACAATTTAGCAATGATAAAGAATTCCCATTTGCGTAAAAAATAATCTGCAGTCAAGTTCGCTAACCTGTGTAATAAAATGCCTGATAAAAAACATCACGAAGTATACAAAAAACCGCCCAAGTGTGAGTCGGGGTTGCTCGCGAATGGTTCTGTAGCATAAATCAAAGTAATCATTTTTCTTGTATGGTAAATTAAACCACTTTATCTTTAGGGTTCCATACTCAAAGGGTATCTGGCTGTATCTCAAGAACCGTAATAGGTAGACAGTTAAAATTTCCACAGATTGTGTATTTCTGTTGCCGCTATAACAAAAAAATAATAAAAATCAAGGTTTATGGTGCCCTTTGTGTGCGAGTCCGACTCGCACTTGGCCGGCTTTTTTAATTTAATTTTTATTATTTGCTGTTATAGGGGCAATAGAAATACACAATCTGCATATTTCTTCTTCTATTGTTCATGAGATCCAGCTCGTTGAAAGACAGATAGACAGAAGAACAGCGGGTGCTTAGTAATATGGTCCCGTTGCTACCCTTCGGATATAGAACCCTAAAAATGCTCTAGGTAGACACTAATTAAAGTAAAAAAGTTATACCATAAAGCACAGAGATATTACAGAGGTTCATAAACATTTTTACTGTCAAACATTACTTCAGCTATTTCATATCTGTCAGTCCGTATTTTTTTAGGTAGTGTGCCTCTAATATCTTATTACGATGATGACAATGTTTGCTCCAATTTCATAATACGCATAAAACGCTATGACAAACATGGCAAATGTTGGACTTAGTTTTGCTCAGCATAATTTTAGTATTTTGATGGAACGGCCTCCTTGGTCTAGTGGCTGCGTGCGCTGTTGGTGTGCAGGTCTTGGGTTCGATTCCTGGGTTAGGCTATTTTATTGGGGTGTCAGTCTAGAATTTGTCAGAAGCAGTCTTAAGTCTGTATATTTTGAGCCCGGTTAATAAGCTCGTGTCCAGTTGCGGAATTTGTTCGAAAGAGTCCCTTTAATACCGGTTGGGCGGTTTTTTTTCCACGGCCCTTTGGAAGAACTCGGCAGGGTTTTAGCCAGTAACAGTCTGAAAAGACCCCAAGAAGCAGGAGTCATTTGATGGTTTCCCATCCAAAGAAGGGCTCGTCTCCTCTTACCTGGGACTTAAGCATACATGGCGAAATGTGAGTGAATGTATTAAAGATACTGTACTGCTAAACCCTTCCGAGAATATAAGCGTGATATTATCTTCTTCTCTGTCATCTCGCTCTTGGCAGAGCGGTCACGTCGAGGCATCACACTCTCCGCATGATCTCCCGCTCTCTCCCTGTTGGCAGACTGTCTGGCGCAATCAGATACGCGGCTTCCTAGTGCGGCGCTTCAACTTTATCAGTCCAACGCACAGTTGGCCTGCCCTGTGATGTTATATAATGTGTTATTATGATAAAAACAAAATTCAAATCTTCCGCATAAACACTAAGACGAGTTCAAACTTTGGTAATTTGGGTATCAACTGAACTCCAGACTCATTAGACCAAATTCCAGGCTTTGGACCTAAGGACCAACTTTCTCAATGTTGGTCCTTTTGGTCTAAGCCTCAAATGGCCCTTAAGTCTAGCCTGACTTGTCCCAGTTTCTCTTCAAGGAGAATGAAGTCTTTACTGTATTCGTTCCGCCTTTTTACTGTTACTAGTTTTATGTGCTAGGTATATCGCTTTTACTATTCACTTTGAATCTGTGTGTTTTTACTGCTTAGATACTAGAGCTGCGACGTTAGGCAAAGCAGTTCTTCCATCTCAGATTATTATTTATTCGCCAAGAACTTGTCATATTCCACATACTACACACAATATGACATAATTTTAATATTGATGACATTTTTAGAGAGATCGCCTTTCAACCCGGACATCGTCTTTTGCACGCGAGTGTACTAGGAATGTATTTCCAGCTCTTTTAATTTTACCATTTTCTGTCAGTAGTAAGAATTAACGCTCTCTTCTTAGCAAAGATATCTCAAAAACCAAGGACCTTTAATGAAATATGTATGAAAATGTTTTTCGTAAACTGTAGCCCTATTTTAATTCCTTTAACAAAAACTATTTTAATGTATATTAATCCCTTACTTTCCCCAATCCGCCTGAAGCCGAGATTAACAATAAAATACTAGTAACGAGAACAGAAACGAGTGCTCTTCCCAGTTTAGACTAAAAGGTTTTTAATTTACTGGCTCTTGGTCTTAAAGAGTAAAGAGTCGTAAAGAGAAGTCCAATAGGTTAAGATATTAACCATTCAATTCATCATCGTCTGTATTCGTTAGTTTGTTTATGCTAAAGATTAAACACTACTTATATCTTTTATCAATAAAATATAGGGACCAAAAGGCCTAGCACGAATGTTTTTGACTTATATATTCGTAACGTAAAATTTTAAAATAAATGTAATATTAGGAAGTATATGGGGGAGTCCTTTGCCCAGGAATAGGACAGTAAGGGTGCCTGTTCCATTACAACGGAGCGAGGCAGAGCGGAGAAAAAGAGAAATTTAAACAAATTGCACAAACTATCCGCACCACGTGAGTCACTGACACTTCTGTTTCTCCACTGTAATGGACAGGCATCCTTAAGGTTGAAAAAAATATACTATAATACTCGTTTCGCACATAATATTAATTATTAGAATTTAATAGTACTTTCATAGCTTTGTATGATACAAATTAGCTTACAACCCTAATCTCTTCAAAGTTAGAGTGAACCGGCTCCTTCAGGGTAGGCTCGCTCCATTGTAGACTTTGTCTCTGTCATCTCTGACCTAGACTAGAGTCAAGAGCAAACCCATAATAAATAAAAACAAAATGTGTGTGTCACATAAAATGTTTTTTAATAATGATGAAAATGTTTTTTCTTTTTTTATATTGAAATTATCGTACGTAACGTTACTATACGTCAAAACACTCGTACTAGGCCCTCAGTGCTTTTGTTAATATTTTTATTACTAAATTAGCTGTGATCTAGTTTAAAAAGTTAATGTAACAATAAAGAAGATTAAATTTAGGAGAGCATTCACTCTACATTTTTAAAACAATTAATTAATTTACTTTAACTATTCAGTTTATTCCACAGCAGATAGATTCACCCAATTCTTGTAGATATGTATTAAAAAATCTATGTAACCAACAATGCCGTAGCCAATAAGCCAAGGTCAGGTTTCCTACATAACCTATAATATTTTATGACTTAGTCAATACTGCCATTGTTAACTACATTAGTTTTATGGTGTCTCGGCCTAGATTATTTTATATTTATAATTATTAGTATTAGCTGTTACGAGTTGGCATGGTCTTAAGATAGGTAGGTCTTGGTCTTCTTAATGCCAGACTAGATTCTATCATTTTATTCCTAGAGGTCCCTACTTCAAGGGAGACTTTGTCCATGGGATAATTTTGTTGCAAAATTTGTTCACAAGGCGGTCCTGAAACGCAAAGGGCATTAAGAGGAACACGGATGGCTTTTAGTCACTATGAGTGACGGTATCCCCAGAGCGGAAGGAGTCATTTGATGATTTCACATCCTTAAAAAATAGCATAAGCTTGGATGTTACGCGGATTAAGCTGCACCCGCATATAGTTTTGCAAGCAGTTGGACAAAAAATGCTCAATATAGGTAGATTAATTTAGGCCATAGTCCAATCGTGTTCCAAAGACCATCCTACTATTGTAGAATAATTGGCAGGTTAGTGAAGTTTTTTAGTGCCAAACAAAACTTAAAATAGTAAAATGTAAAATATAGTAGATAGCGATGTTTGTCTTGAATCTAAAAGTTGTGGTCCTTGAGTACCTACTAAAGCTGTAAAATAGGAGCAAGTGAGACGCATTAATTACGAGTCTTCCCAGAAATTGTTTAAGTTTTCTCATTACATGCCCACTTAGCAGAATATAAAGTACCTAGACAAATAAATATCAAAACATGATACTATAGATTTGACTTTTTCGTTAATTTATTTATCACAACAATTTTTGTTTGTAATTTTTAGGGTTCCGTAGCCTCCGCTGTTCGTTTGTCCATCAGTCCGTCCGTCCGTCTGTCTGTCTATCAGCGGGCTGTATCTCAAGAACCGTAATAGGTAGACAATTGAAATTTTTACAGATTGTATTCTATTGCCACTATAACAACAAATAATAAAAATTTAAGTTTATGGCACGGACTCGCACTTGGCCGGTTTTTTATACATTGGTATGTCTCCTAGTTGATACATTATTAAGAAGCAGGTATGTACAGTAACTAAATTAAGACTTGCTCAGAAATGCCACCTTAATATCTCTGTCAGTCAGTATGTGATGATCATTTTGTTACATCTTGGAGAATTCTTCGTTTCAATCTACGTTCAGACTGTTTCGATCCATTATTATTTGAGCCAGTACATTTGAGTGATTTAAAACCAAATGATAGTACTTAAAATAATTACATATGCATATTTTTATTAATTAATTTATTATGTACCTTATTATAGGTACATAATATATAGGTACCTCATAAGAAACACAGCAGCGAGTCTTTTATGAATGTAGTGTTATAGTACATACTCATAAAGCATACAAGTGTTATTGTTAATGCTCTATCTGTCAACTATGTATATTTATCTATATTCAAACTGAATGTAGCAATCACAATGAATCCTACAAAGAGAATACACTCGAATCAGTATTCAAGAAAAGCTGTAGCAATAAAACAGACTAGTCCCGTATTCTGGCTTACACCCATAAAACCGCTGTTTCTATTTATCGTAACTCGTAAACTCTATCCTTATTAAAATTTAAATACTTAAGGATCTTCTTGAAATATTTTATTCCTTAGTTTTTTTTCCTATTTAGCTCGACCTCAATTTGCGTAAGATAATATTGTTTCAATATTACCCAAGCAAAAAGGATAGAATCCTTTTTAATTTTCTTCTGCCTGAATTTATTTGCTACGGTGGCCTAAATATTTTTTTGGTCTAATACTCTCTGGGGATTCACAAAAGGCTAAATAAATAAATGCTTTTATTAATTTGCCACTCTAGTCACGAATACAAATGAGCTCACGACTAAATAATTACAGCACGGGTTGATCATCCAAAGTCATGAATGGTTGACCATCGTAATTTTCATGCTTCAACACAAGCATGAAAAACTACTCCAGCTTTTAGGATCTAAGCTTAAACTAACTATTTTTGATCTGCAACACGTTTCAAGCACGTAATCAGCTTCGAAGTTAGGGAGCCACTTTCGCAAAAATACCTGATATTAAACGTGTGTCTCAAGACGAAAGTCTATGACCAGTACGTGTGATGACATATGGAACTGAAACGTGGTCGCTCATAATGAGCCTCATCAGAAGGCTCAAAGTCACTCAAAGCGCAATGGAGAGGTCAATGCTTGGAGTTGCCTTGCGTGATCGAATCTGGAATGATGACATCCGCTAGAGAACCAAGGTTACCGACATAGGCCGAAGGATCGCCAAACTAAAGTGGTAGTAGGCAGGGCACATTGCTCGCAGATGTGGCCAATCGGTCGATGGGGCCAAAACTTCTGGAGTGGCGACCGCGTACCAGAAATCGCAACGTTGGATGACCTACCACAAGGTGGACTTATGACCCCTAGTCTGCTAATTTTTATAAATTCGTCATTCCAACACGATGCCATTGTCATTTTGCTAAAAGTTCGTAATCTGCTAAATTCATAATGGTCCTTCACTGATCGGTCAGTGACATGTCAGTGGTCCTGGGCGCAGTGACTGGAAAAGCAATGACTACACAATTACGTTCTAATGGTAGGTCACTGATCGATGCAACTGTCAAAATTTTAGCAGATTACCGCATACGTCTGTCATTCAGTTGTCATTATGTAGGTACGAGATTACCATTTTATGCCGTTTCGTTCAGTGGAGTGTCAGTGATTGATCATTGGAAAGCCATAATGACACTACTATGTTAGTAGATTACCAAACTTGTCAAAATCAACAATTATGAGATCAGTGATCGACCATTCTGACACTATTGTAATAGCAGACTTGGGGCCCTGGTGAAGGTCGCGGGTAGCCGATGGATGCAAGACGCGCAGGACCAGTCGTTGCGGCGACGCTTGGGTCTATGTCCAGCTGTGGACGTCTTTCGGCTAATGTATGATGAAACGTGTTTTTTGTGCTTACATGTAACTCATTGCCAATAACAACATTATGCATATCAGTGCATCAATCATGGAGAATACTGATCAATTAGCAGAGACTCCTTTAATTCAGAGTTGTCACCACGCACAAACTAGTCATTAAAACATAGCTAACTACTTAATTGTCAAGGTACTTGAACCCTGTGATACAGCATCAAGAGCAATCAGGGATAATTACTCTTTCGTGTTAATGATAAGGTAGTGTTATCGGCTTGTCATGTTGAGTAGTAACTATCTGGAGCAGCTAATGAGGGAGGATGACTATAGGGTTAATTTATGATCTTTGTTGGGTAATTGAGCGCATAAGTAATGGTACCATCTGCCAAAACACACTGGCGGAAAAAGGTTGCGTGCCGGATTTGACGGATTCATTTGTTTCTCACCGAGAGACACTTCTATCCACATTTGTCCATTTTTTTGGAAGTTCATTAGGATTTTTCGAAACATTAGATCGAGCGTAGAATAAACTTCTCAGTTATACCAATCAAGTTGCATTTGCACTCTAGTTGTAGCAAAAATGAATCTAATTTAAAAAGTACAGTGTGACTTTTTACGTAGAATTCACTGTTTAGAAGATTATATCTTCTAAACAGTGAATTCTAATCAATGTAATGGCCAAAGTCTGAAAAATGACCGAAAATTTTGAAGTTTTCCGAGCACCCACGTATTTAGCACGAAGATTGGAAATTGGGTGAACACTACTAGAATCTACCCTACGAACATCCCAAAAATCAGGACAGTGCAATTTATTGCGACCTAAAATGTCTTAACTGACTGGCCTTTAACATAGGATAGAAAATACAGCTCACTAAACATTTCAGTAGCCTAACTAACTTTAAAGCTTCAGCAAAAGATTAAATCTTTGTTCTCTCTGTTGCTGAAACCGTTAGTTTAATAAAAGAGCTGAGTAAATTGAAATTTTCTTGGAAACAAGCTAATTAAGAACAGCATAAACAATTTAACACGTGTCTTGCATACTTTTGTGGCCTGCTGCCGATAGATTTATTTACGTACTTAGACTTGGCCGGTTTCTTGAACTTACTGACCGTTGTTGGTTAAAAAAGCTCGTATAAATTTATTATTATTTCGTTTATTCATTTTCTTACATATCTGTTACATTTTTAAATATTTCTTAAAAAAATAAAAACACATTTAAAAATATAAAAAATAGTAGCCCACCGGTATCGGGAACAGGGTCCAAGCTACCGGCGGTCAGGGCTCTAGAGAGAGGAACCTCCTAACAATTATTATTATTATTATGGATGTGCCAGTTAGTGTTATCCTGCTTTAACCCACAACTGGGCAAAGGTTTCACTCCCCATGACTTCCTGCTTTATTATCTTTGGCTACTGTGGACTATTAATCCAACTGGTCTAGCCATTGTCTACAGGGTCTGCTTTTCTAAACTTTTACTTTAGCCTCGGGCCCAACAGGTATGGTCATACGGTAGTCAAGTCCTGTTCCACCTATATTTTGTCTTTAAAATGTGCCAATTGAGAGTTATACTTATGGTTGTAATATTCTTAATTTCTGATTTATAACACAAGTTGTGAAGATGGCGTGCCACAAGGTCCCATACTCGGCCCGTCTTTTTTTTCTTAAAAATAAAGGACGTAGAGATCGTTCCCCCTCTAATAGGTTTTGCTCGTGTGCTAAATAGTCCCTGAAAGTTCAAGGCTGCCGTTCCATGGATTCTAAAGGTAATGTATCATAGTAGGTACACGTTGAGTTGTAGAAGCCCTTCAAGGGTACGACCTTATAGTAAATAGAAGTGTAAACTATACACTGTAAGTTAGGTAACGTTCGTAGGAAATCTTTGAAATTGTTACTTATAATGTAGGCACAAATGTAGGTACAATTCCTGTTGCTTCAAATTAACTACTTAGATCTTATACTGTTTTTGTAAAAGTTAAAGAAAAACGATATTGAATTTATTATATTATCTTCCAAGGTTCAAATTATTGCAAAAAAATGGTTGAAAAGAAAAATCTCAGATGTTTTTTATTTAGAGTTAGTTAGAGAACAAGTGCCTGGAATTTATATTTTAAGTGCCGTTCAAAAAAATAAACAAGAGAAACACCACAATCTCGCGAATATATTACGCCAAATGACGTCATTCACTTAACGACATACTGCGGTACCAAAATTCAGGCATTTATATTTAAAAAAGAAATGGGGAATGGGCTATAAAATTTGAACGCGACGTACGAGAAAATTCTATACGTTTATTGTGTCTGACAACTGAACGTGAGATTCTTGTCGAGAAAAATATTTCATGAGACGCCTAAGTACCTTTACAAGATATTTTCTTAGCTGTAATTGAGTGTATAAAATTCAATTTTCGTTTGTAAATTCTCCAGACAAAAAGATGAAAATGACTTTTTCGTACATATTTTCTTGATTCGGTTGCTGTATAAAATATTGACAGTCCAATATTCTTTCTGTACACAGATGGATTGAGTGATGACAATTTTTTTTTTTTTTCAATACAAGAAAAACCCTTTAACTTTTGTAGTAACTTAAATATACCTTAAACTTATTAAGCTCCAAAATGAGACAGTTAACTGTATCTACTGTTTGGGGCACTCTTGCGCACCTCTCAAGGCTGAAAAGGCAAGGCATTTGAAAACAGTGAGCAAATTGTCATAATTGAAAAATCGTTTTCACAAAATATCGACAGCGTCACCTTGAACTTGAAGCAAATCAATAAGTAGCTATCATAAAGTTTCAAATCCGCGCCTGTATGTATTTGAAAGTTAAGCGTTTAATATTGTTTGAATCCAATTTCGGATTTTGAATAAATCTAGCTGGCTTTACTGAAGTTAAATGGAACTTTATTTCTCCAGTATTGGTATTGACAACTCTGTTGAGATATAATATCGAAGATGATTGACATTTTAAATAATACTGTTTGTTTAGTAGCTTCTTTATCAATTTTCATTCAAAGATAAATATTTTGTTTCCATTTGGTTATCAGAACTCTTATCTTAGTTTAATACTGGTTGATGAGAGAATTAGAATTTATGTGACGAAGGCATTTCGAAAAATTTTGCAAGAACTAAGAGAGGGTAGAATGCAAGAGCGAGCGAAGCGAGCTCGAATTGTTTACATCCCACTTCGGGTAGGTTTTATTATCTTTTGATCACACACATACTTCACTTACACGAAAAGCTCAAGTACCAAAAGAGTGTAGAATACAAGAGCGGTCGAAGCGATCTCGGAAATTTATGCACCATATTTTAGACAGGTTTAGAGGAGCTCGTGGCTAAATAATAACAGCCGCACGGGTCGATCTTCAAGGTTAAGCAACGCTTGCCTAGGTTGGTCTGTGGATAGGTGACCATCTTAATATACCGAGTTTCCTCCGTGCCTCGGAAAGCACGTTAAGCCGTTGGTCTCGGCTGTCATTTGTAGATCTTTGGCAGTCGTTAAGGATAGTCTGAAGCCAGTAAATCTGACTCCAGTCTTGCCATGAAGTACCGTGTTACCCAGTTAATGGGTTGTGGAGGTCTGGTAGGCAGCCGCTCCTCGTAAAATACCGGTATTCAGGTACATCCTGCTTGACTGGAAGCCGACCTCAATATAGCTGGGAAAAGGCTAGGCAGATGATGATGATTTCAGACAGGTTTAATTGCGTCAACTATTTAAGAGTTACACCCGACCGAGACCAAAAACAATCAACGAATGTTCGGGCGTCACTCCAAAACGGATGTCACTCGGGGCGAACCGCACCTGCTACACAACCTTAGAAACTTAAGCATCGTAAGTTTTAGGTCGCATCCGTTTCCCGAAACACAAAACAAATTAATACCGTCCGAAAAATAAAAGCAAAACTAAGTAATGACCTAAAATTAACACAACCAAACAAAATAAATGTCGTAATTAAAAATAAACAGGTCCTTTATAATCCCGCTATTTATTATGTTAAGTCACCGCAGTAGGTCTTGAGGAAATGGCTCGGTTTATTATCCGGACACCCAAGTTAGGTAGTTAGGGCTTCAAGTAGACCGCCTGGATCGTCTAACGGTCGTGTGGAAGGTAATGCTGGCTAGCTTGCTGAAGTGCTACTTGTAAAGTGAGCTGTTTTTGCTAAGAAAGGTGACGTCATCTTTGTATGTGTTTTAAAACGCGTCGATATGAACTTCCGACAGGTCGTATTACATTTTTGAAGTACAATTGTCATGCTTTGCCACGGGGTTTGTGAAACATGGGTGCAGGAAAATACAAGCTTTTTTAAACACCATCCTCGAACCTGCTCAGTCAGAAGATTGACAGTCCCCTTCTGGGGCACTGGGTTCAAGCACAAGTGCGTGTACCTGGAGCCTCAGAAGGCGGTAAATACTTAAATTAATTTTAATTTTGTTACTAACATAGCTTTTAAGTTGTAATTTACTAACAATTATTATGGGCCAAGAGCCTGAAATAAAAAGATTTTTTTTTTTTTTTGTCATCCGAATGCCCTTTGCGTTCCAGGGCCGCGGTGACTCTTTCAAACAAATTCTGCAACCCTGGAACAAATTCCACAACCCTGGACAAATTCTGCAACCCTGGTTGAAAATAATGCTACCAGTCAAATCTGGTATTGAGCGTATCACCTCAGTCGCATGCATAGTGGGTGATCGATGGGCAATAGTCTCCAAAGAGTGATTGCCTGAAGATGGACGAAACAAAGATGAAAAAATACCTGGAAGGATTTGGGAGACGTCTTTACAGTGAGAAGTAGACAAAAATCTGTAGGTATTAAGGTTAACGAAATAGTATCTAAGATCTACGATTAGGTATCGACTTCAAGATTCATTTATTCGTGTGATTCTGGTACATTTTACATGAGGTCTTAATAATACAACAATTAGTTCCTCAAAAATCTACCTTAGAGGTGTACACGCTTTCATGTCATTACTACTTAATTATTGTAAAAAGAATAGGTAGTCAACATATTAACATAAAATAATTACAACAATACACAACATAACTTAAGACAGAAAATAGAAAAACATTAATAATTTAGTAGACACATAAATAATAAATGGAATTAAGATAATAAATTAATAAATTGTCAAAATTAAATAAATGTAAATATATCAATGTCAAATAATTTACCATATATCAAATTTATCATTAAGGAATTTGTAACAGCATTTTTCCAACAATAGATGTCTTAATTTGTTTTTGAATTGAATAATATTTAAGTCCTTAATTACATTTCAACATTTTAATTGAAAATTATAGGGATCACTGTCACTCAAAACAGTTGAAAATATTCAAAAATACACTGCGGTAATAGTCACTTAATACAGCACTTTTATTTTGCTAACCAAACAAGTATGTACTTTATTGCTACTCTTGCCCATTCTTCTCAAACACACAGAAACATCCATAAAACATTTGCCGAGTAAGTTTTCGTCATATTATTGTTTGCGCACAAACCGCAGGCTTGCTGCTAGTTTTTGAAATACTATTCCAGGTTTGTTTTGGAGTGAGTTTTAATTAAAAAACTTGTACGGTTTCAACATTAATTAGTGGACAAATTGTACTCGAAAAGTTTGAAATACGTGCCTCAATATCGGACTACATTTCTGGGTTAAAGTTTCCGGATTGGTTTTACTAGGAAATGCTTCGAAAACTTGGCTAGAAATATTGCTATGTATTTATTTTTCGTTTGTAATTCCCACATCTTTTATAAGGAGGAAATCCAAGTCATACCGCCAACTCCTTTGTGTTCTAAATGGAAAGAAACAAGAGAGGCTTTTTACCAGCATTTGCACCAATAAATTTTTGCCCTATTCCATTTGAAGTGTCCAACGAAGGTCCTGGGCCCCAAGTCTGCTATTACAATAGTGTCAGAATGGTCGATCACTGATCTCATAATTGTTGATTTTGACAAGTTTGGAAATCTACTAACATAATAGTGTCATTATGACTTTCCAATGATCAATCACTGACACTCCACTGAAAGAAATGGCATAAAATGGTAATCTCGTACCTAATGACAAATGAATGACAGACGTATGCGGTAATCTGCTAAATTTTGACAGTTCCATCGATCAGTGACCTACCATTAGAACGTAATTGTGTTGTCATTTTCCAGTCACTGCGCCATTCTGCCGGCGTTTTATATCCAATATTTTTTGGACAAACTTCGCCCTTCATTGGTGCGGCTGCAGTAGCCAAGCGCCAGGTGTCAGTGGTTTTCGAGAAACTCAATGAGAGCCGAAAGGAGAAACCGTAACTCCATAAAAACTTGGGCCTGGCGTTACAAAGCTGGATTTCGCCATAAATTAGAGCATTTAGGAAGGTTTCACGAGCCCAATTTTGACCCACTGACCAAATCAGATAATATTTGCCCATGTTTTAGGTTATTATTTTTAAATAAGTTACTAGCTTTAGCTAGCGACTTTGTATGCGCATCTCGATTTTTGCCGTTCCCGTATAGCCTAACAATATAAAAATATTTTTTCAAATCTGACTGATTCCAGAGATTAGCTCGTTCAAACAAAAATAGATAAAGAAAAATGCATATTTGTGGCTATGTTTCCTACACTAAATATTATCAAACATTCGTCGTTATAGAGATCTAAGACTATATACTCTAGAATGCACTTGCAGCTATGCTGCAGTGCTTGCATCCTATAACGATGTTTTTTTATAAAAGTGCTCAGGCTTTCAGTTTCTTTAAGCTGATGTTTTCAGAAAACAATATTTTTTAGACAAGGGCAATGTGCATCACTCCTGGCTTGCTTTTGCTTAATAAAAATAAATAAATAAATAAAATAAGCCTTTATTGCTGTTCTAAAATTTACAATACACACATTTTCTTATTAATAGTAATATCTACATCTGTTTCTCTTGTTAAGTAATGAATATCGACATGATCGGCTATACGATCGGTTTCACATCACAGCTTGTCATCCGACAAAGGCTAAAGTTTTCCATTTCTGCCTGTCTCTCGCTGTTCTCGTCCACTCTGGACTTGCTACCTTTTTGAAGTCATCTTCCCATCTTTTTGTTTGACGCCCTTTACTTCTTTTCCCATTCCTGGGATACCACTCTGTTATAATTTTTGTCCATTTTAAATTCGTATCTCTAAGCATAGCTTTTGCTTATATTGTATTTAATAGGGTGCTAACTTATATCAGGTACAGTAATCAGAAATAGTATTATATTAAAATAAAAATAAAACATAGCAGTAAGTAAATCGTTTTAATCATCTTCTTTATTAGGATTATCATAATATGTGTGTAGGTAGGTTCTTCTAAATGAGGAATGTCTTGACTGTTCCACTCATTGACAGCTGATGAAGATGCCCCAGATGGTGAGGGGCCTGAATGGAAATACCGGGATGCTCTATTTGCTGGCACCCATCAAAAGAAGCACACTTGAAGCACCCACCTGAAAATAATTTATCCACATTACATGGTGCCATTACACAGAGACATTGTGTATGTGTGTGCCCATTTTGAAAATGACTGAATTAATGAAATCCTGCAAATGAGAAATGTTGATGTTAATGTTAATGTTGAGCTTGACTAATATTAAATACTAATTGACCTGCGCAACTTCGTTTTCCTCACAATTTTCGTTACTGCTCCGCTCTTGTTGGTCTTAGCGTGATAATATAGCCAATAGCCTTTCTCGATAAATGGGCTATCTAACACTGAAAGAACTTTTAAAATCGGACCAGTGGTTCCTGAGATTAGCGCGTTCAAGTAAACAAACTAACTCTTCAGCTTTATATATTAGTACTAGTTGACCCGCGCAACTTTATCTGCGTCACAATTTTCATTACTGCTCCGCTTTTGTTGGTCTTAGCGTGATGATATACAGGCTACAGCCTACCTCAATAAATGGGCTATCTAACACTGAAATTTTTTTTCAAATCAGACCAGTAGTTCCTGAAATTAGCTCGTTCAAGTAAACAAACAAACAAACTCTTCAGCTTTATATGTAAGTATAGATAGATAATGAAAATAACACTCTATGCCCTCGTTAACAAAACTAAACTAAATAATGTTTTTCATAACCCGTGAATAAAACTAGTAAACTAACCGAGCACGGCAGAATCCATTATATTACACTCTTGCACTGTACCAGTTCTGTACTGTAAAAGTTGATGAGGACAAACATTTTTCAGAAGACAACATCCACATTGAATAACACTCATCGGTGTCCTAGTGTCTGTTCATTTCCATCTGGTCTACTTTCATCAAGAGCAAGCTTGGAAGATGAAGTCATTTTCATTTATCTGAAACAAACATTTATCATTCGACTATTAGGTCTAGCACTAGCATTTAGAAATAAACATCTGAGTGGCTTATTTTGGTAAACATAAGTGGCCATATTACATTTCCATTGAAGGGACGCTGGCCTCCCCTCTGAGGGAGAGAATAGGTTGTAATTGACCATACAGATTTAGTCTGGATTGGTGATGTTTGGAATTTGAATTTGTTGCACATTCTGGTATTATTTTAAAAAATAAAACCATTAAAAGAAAACTTAACAGAACCTATTACACCATTTAGTTGGTTTACATTAAATATTACGTACAAAAATGTTAAATGTTTACGATATAGAAATATCAGATACTAACCCACCCATTCCTGTACAATAGAAAGAATGATTCATTTTCCAATATTCACCTTCCTATTGTATTGCAGCGTTTCGTTGCTATTCCGCAATTGATGCACAGTCTCATGATGTCATTTTGAGAATTAAAAAAGAGCAATAAACAAATCTATTAATTATTTGATTTTTTAATGACGCTCACGTTAAAATTCAATTAGCTCTTTGCAAAACACCGGTCGCTTCAAAACAAATAAAAACAGACGTCGACGTCAGTAAAGTAAACAGTACCTAATGTCACTAATGTCACATTTGATTTTGACAGCAAAACGGATAAAATATAAATGAGTTTCATCACGTATTTGCTATTTACGACATTGTTACTCCTTCAGATTTCATAGAACACTAATAAATAATATGTAAAATTATATACAATAGCAATCTGGCATAAATTAATGTTCAAATTTAATAGCAGTTTTTCGAAAATCATTTCTCCAAACGGGTTTTATAATAATGGCAATACGACACTGTCATTCCACTACGATTTCATTACGAGACCACTGACATGCCACTAACTGATCAGTGAAGGACCATTATGAATTTAGCAGATTACAAACTTTTAGCAAAATGACAATGGCATCGTGTTGAATTTATAAAAATTAGCAGACTAGGGGCGCTGTTCACTTCAAATGTCTTAGGCCTCTCGTATGCTCAAAGTTCCAGAATCCCAAAATTCTGAAAGATGTCAAAGACATTCACAATAATTTTAGTAGTAACAATATTCGAAGTTAGTAAAACAACTTAGTTTATCCTGAACTGTTACTATGTTAGGAAACATACATTACATAGGTTGATACTCTTATGTTTTCCAATCACGTCTGTTTTCAAATATTCGATTACCAATTCTCAATACACAGTGTTTCAATTTCCTTGCGAACATTGTTATGAGGATTCAATTTCTTAATATTTACAAAATCGAACCGTGTGCGTCTGAGGAACAACGTTTCCTCAGACGCACACGGTTCGATTTTATTTGAAGTATTTCTGATTTTGACGTGATTGACTTCTATTTTTTAAAAATTGACGAATAATTTTGGATGTACTAATCATTCGGCATTTATAATATCTTTGTTAAATACCTAGTTTATACAATACGAATCGAAATACGAAAAGAATAAAAACCGGACAAGTTTTAGTCGGAATCTCACCCGAAGGGTTCCGCCGCAAAAACGGAAAAACACGTCATTTCTTGTATTCTACAACGGGGGCTTAGTAATATCCTTTGGTTACCCTTCCGGTACAAAACCCTGAAAATCTTCAGAGGAAAAGAATGAAAGAGGGGCACAAACCCTTTCAAGGAACTAAAGCTAGACGCTTTTCAAAATTTTAGGGGCACATGTAATTTTAAAAATATGCCGAAGATAATAATACAGAAAGAGTCGACAATTACGTCACACCAAAAATAAAAAATTGTGTACAATTGACAGATGCGATCCACATACTTATCTATTTTTCCAAACAAAAGAAAGTTGCAATAACGATTTTCTTTGAAGCAAGGAATTTATATGAAGTAGTCGAGTTCTCTAAGACAATTTGTTTGGGTATCGAAAAAGGTAGACCTTTGTGTCCATTTTCCGGACGGCTTCTAACACAAATATTCGAGTATCTTGGGTTTTGGTCAGACTTATTGTCTCCCATTTAGTTTTCATCTATGTATAAAACATAAAAAGTTTTGCTTGTCGGAGAAACCGGCCCTATTTAGTTGAACTCTGGGTGAATTCACAAGGTAACGCATCAATAAATTTATAAAACTCTTCTATTAATGAGTGACTGAGAGATTACGCAGAGACGAATAACTTAACTTATAAACGAGGCAAATACACGGGTAGAGCAGTGGACTCATTTTTACAAGGATTTTCGTCTTATCTCTAAATATTAAAAAAGTGCTCTCACTATTATGTTATACTAACTTTTGCCTGCGACTTCGTACGTGCATATCCCAGTTTTCCCCGTTCCCGTGGTAATTTCCGGAACTCCACTCTTAGTGCTCCCCTACACTCCCCAAGGAACTTACATACCAAATTTCAGTTCCGGCTGTGCGTTGTCTGTCAGTCAGTAACAGAAGAATTTAATATATTAGGACAATATGCCACATAATTATAATTTAAAAATTTTGCAACAAACACGTGCTAGTTTTGTAAATAAAATAAAAATATAATCTCATTATATTTAAATAAAAGAAGAACCCTTTTGAAAATGAGTAGGTTCAGTGACTGACATAAAAAGCAATTCTGTGAAAATTCGAATTAGAAGTGACTTATTTGAAAAGCCTAACCCTTGACATAGTTTGTAATTTTATTAATTGCCACTAGTCATTAACACTTCGGTTTCAAATCGTATTTTACCTTATACACCTACTTATTTCATACAAAAACGAGTAAATGAGGCCAAGGACGACCTTCTTTGGCATGGTCGACCTGTGTGACGAAGCTTCTCAAGAAGTAGAAGGGACTCCTTTTTTTACTTAGGTACTTAAAAAAAAAAGAAATATGTATTAATACCTATTCTTTTTTTTTTTTTAAATACCTAAGTAAAAAAAGGTAACAGCAGTCTACGGTTCCACGTAAACGGGCCACCAACCACAGCCACCGGTGGCTGGCGACAAGCTGTTTACATGATTTTCAACACGTTTTTAAGGAACTAATACTGTATTTAAATTAAGGCATGTTTGTTTAGTTTATGTTTTTGTAACTATAAGTAATCAAAGTCAAAGTCAAAGTCAAAGTCAAAAACGTTTATTTTAATTAGGCCATTAAACGGCACTTTTGAACGTCATCATTACATTTAAAATAACATAGTGACTCTACTGTCCATTCGGAAGGGTAGATTCTTATGGAGAAGAACGGACAAGAAACTCCATAGTTACTCTTTTCAAATCAATGTTTTACATGTGCTGTGGTATACAAAACTTCTGTTAATATATGTGAGGACCATGAACCTAGAGTATGCAGAGGTAGACTTATTATATTTTTAAATAAGTACATGGTACTCACATTTCTACATAAGTACATGGTACTCACATATTTACAAATATTGGAACCATTAATTAGCAGAGTGAGTGAACAGAAAAATAAAAACCCAAAAATGAAAAAGTAAGTACAAAAGTAAATACATAAACCAACCAGTTTGATCTTGTCTCCACCATTGATTGTCCTATGGAGCAGGACCAGCATGTTTCCAAGCATTCTTATCCTGAATGTAATCTTCTAATTTATAATATGCTTGTTTACAAAGTGTACTTTTAATGTAGGTTTTAAATTTTCTTTCAGTTAGTTCTAATATGTCACAAGGTATTTTATTGTAACATTTAACACAGTACCACATGAAAGATGTGTGTACTTTAGCTTATCTATAAAATGGTTGATCGCATGGCACCATAGCACTTGGCATTGTATACCATTACACTTGGAGGAACTTTGGCTCCTAAATCACAGGCTTTTGATCTAGTTTAGGAGGCACCAGTTCGCCCTTAAATGTGACAATAATTCACTTATCTTTGTGTACCTGTGTTGTGACAGAGTACCAAAGTTGTGGACATAGCTCACAGAATAAGCAAGCTGAAGTGTCAATGGGCCGGACACATTAGCCGTAGAACCGATGACCGTTGAGGTAGACGAGTTCTTGAGTGGAGACCGCGAATCGGCAAACGTAAGGTAAGACGTTCTCAGGCTAGGTGGAGCGACGATCTTCGCAGGGTGGCTCCATGAGAGTTGCCGAAGATCGAGCCAAATAGCATGCACTTGGAGAAACCTATGTCCAGCAGTGGACTGTTATAGGCTGATGACGATGATGACTCGCGTTGTGTATATTTTCTATGTATACAAATAAACATGTTAGTTTTATTATTATTTATCGCCGCACACGTGTAGCGAGTGGTGTCCACTCCCGACACGCCACCGGGCGGTGGTGACCAATCGTGACACAGTGTCTGCAACATGTTACCGGTATCTGCGGCCGTGCTACTTAAAAACGACGATTCGCGCCACTCATAACGCAATCCATCGTGAGACTGTACAAGCAGGAGAGTTTTACAAATTGTAACGGCCAACGACTACTAGTGGCGGCCATATTTGTAAATATGTGAGTATCATGTACTTATTCAGAAAATTAATAAGTTTACCTCTATATACTCTAGGTACATGATCCTCACATACATTAACAAAAGTTTTGTATACAAACACATGTAAAACATTCATTTGAAAAGAGTAACACTATGGAGTTTCTTGTCCGTTGTTCTCCATAAGAATCTACCCTTCCGAATGGACAGTAGAGTCACTATGTTATTTTAAATCTAATGATGACTCTCAAAAGTGCCGTTTAATGGTCTAATTAAAATAAACGTTTTGACTTTGACTTTGGCCACCAACCAGTCTTGGCAACAATCGACTACTTCATTTGCGCCGTACTTTGAGGAAGTGGCGCGCACCAGCCACCGGTGGCTGTAGTCGTTGCCCCTTTTGCGTGGAGCTTATCTTTTAACCTAGATGGCAAGTGTATCCCAATATAGGACCTAGGCTTGAAAGTTACGTTAGTAGCCGTCTAGATCCTGTGGCAAACAAACAACTCCGGAGGCAACTTTAATGAATTTCTAAAGTGGGAGGCTTAAGCCTAGATCGAGAAACTTTCTGATACCTGTAGCTTCCACATTACCTTCGTCACAAACTAATTTAATTAAATTATTATAAACTAGCTACAACGTTCCGTAAACTACACTTAAAACTTTCATAGCTCGTAATTCCGATACCCCACTTTTAGTACTTTTCGCTATATAAATAAACTCTCCCTATTCACTCTCAAACCACAAGTTATTATCGTTTAACACCTAAAAGATACTTAAAACTAATTTTCATAAGTTTCATCACCGGTTATAAACTTTGAATAATCAAATAAAATTCTTCCCTAAACTTTAACGCTCCCATAACTACATGAATGGACTAACATCTGGATTCTTTAGCCACCACAATAAAACCGAAAGTTACCGATCTCACACGAAGTTAACCGATGGGCAGTAAAAGGAACAAAAATAAAGCTCGACGCAGACTGTCGGGATTCGAATAAAACGAGTGCAGAAGTGCACGTGTACACTACCCCGGTCTTAAAATGGACAGCGGTGAAAATAGATACCTATGTAGCATTTTGCTCTATTTGCGCCTTTAAAGTGACGTCTGTATCGATTCTACGATTGTGAATTTGCATACTGGTCTATTATTTTTCTACATGACGCCATTTCTCACTGTGACGTCAATTCTCTATTCGATTGGGACAGTGATAAAAGCTGACGTTCGAATTTTAACAAGCGTGTGGGCCTGAACATATTTCTGCGATGGTTTTTTTTTTTTTTTGGAGTGCCACGTGAAACTGCTTTTTTGATTGAGCACTTTTTACCTACAATGTGTAATTGTTTATTCGTTTTACAAACAAACGCATAGACAATTTTAGGCAATCCCCGACGAATTTTCTTGTAGTTTTTGTTTCCTTCTTTATTCTACTTGTGATCGAGTTTTTTCACTTTGTTAATCTCTTCTTAGGAATTGTGAATGCCCACATAAACAATGATAAAAATAATTATGTTTTTTTTTTAACTATCAGATAGTTTCACACGAAAGTTATTTCAACAATTTTACTCTTATCTAAATTTTAGCCGATTCTGACCAGCAAGAAAACCTTGAAGGTAATTGTTACCAGACATGGAAGCCTAAGGGTACAAGTTCGGATCCAGGTCAATCCAATTCCTTATGAAAGTGTCACCGTGTCCTAGTCACGACAAAGCAATTAAAACTGACGAGATAACCCACTTTGATTGGATTTATTTTTAGGCCATCAAATTAAGCCAAGGTTTAGTACAAACAAACAGTATTAAATTAATGGGCTTAGATGCAATTAATGTTTTATTTCATTACTCACGTAAATAAGGGACAAGTCGTGGGTGTCTTTAGGCTACGGGTAATTTAATTATGTCAAATTTTAATTAACTTTGTGCTAAAATTGTCTTTGGTAGGGCTGAACATCCGCTTTGTTGTGCGAACTTATCATTTTTTTTTTCATACTATTTGATGTGTGAATAAACATGCCACCTATAAGGACACCTCTATATGTGGCATGTTTCAGCATACATATAACCAAATTATCTGGGGAATAGTGTGTCTTCACACTCTTCGTGAAATACTGACGAGAAAGTGCATTAAAGCTAAAAGCCTTTGCATTAAAAAGCAGAAATAAATCAGGAATCTTAATAAACTCGTGCGACGAAAATGATCGCATAAATCGAATTTGGCCGCAAGTCTCAAGTTCTTACATTCAACATGGACATGGTTTCATGAAGTTAAGTTATCAGCGAAGAAACGAAGCTAGCGATCTTTAAATAGGAAGCGAGAGCCTCGATGACCACAAGAAAGACTTAGACTCAGAAAATCCAGGCAACATAATCCTGCTAAAAAGACTCTTCTGATTAAATAGACTTTAATCTTATTGTTTATGCTCATATTGCCTTTATTTTTTTATGGATGGGAAATCATTAAATAACTTCTTCCGCTCTGGGCGGAGCACTGGGAGTGTCAGACTCTTACTGACTAAAACCCTGTGTTCCTTCTTTGCGTTCAAGGGTCGCCGTGATTCTTTCGAACAAATTTCTTGAATAATGTGCAAATAGCACTCTTTCATATGATTTCCCACATTTCCTAGTAGCCCCACTTCGAATTCTCAAATTTCAAGTTGATGGCATTAGTAGTTCTTCAGATATACAGAGCAGTTGTGACAGACGGACAGACTAAGGGTTCCTTTTTTACCATTTTGGTATGGAACCCTTACAAAATGGCTGGATTAAATCTATAATAATAATAATAATAATCCGCAAGGCAGTTTTGTGGCGAACTGTTGGGCACTAGCGACCCCACGGACCTGATCTCCAGGGAGAATTCTTGTTCCTCATCTCCGGCTTGCCTTTATTGGCTGGCCGGAGTGAACACTGACGAGGAACAGAGCTCCCACCTCTTTCTAGCCTTAATCGGCCGGTCTGAGTGGAGATTCGCAAGAGCAAACGTGCTCGGGAGAAGGACGTATAATCCAGTAAGGTGCTGGTAGGGATCTTGACCGTACTTCCGGGATTGTCCTGATAGCCGTGGTATACCTCTCCACTCCTCTAGCACCTCGGAATATGTTGCCCCCTTGGCGCTACGTCACTTTGTGCTAGCGACCCTTTTCGGGGGGCCCATTTATTGAGTGTGCAAGTCACCCCCTGCTATTTTAAAGCCGTTTTAATTGTCAATGGTCAGGCAGGGGCCAATAGTTATTCCATAGTAAACGATTATTAGTCCACTAAACCAGTCAAACCCATAGCTTTCATCTTTTGTTTCCATATTCTGCAATAGTCCTGCTCCAACCGGGGATTGTCCTTGGGTAAACTTCCACAGTGCATACAGGGATAATCGTCGGTTGGTGTCCCATTCCATTTGAAATGCCTAAAGAGGCCTCTGCGAGTTGGCTTCGGCCCCTCGTACGCCTACCAAAGGACCGGGTCTCTAGGGACCCGAGAAAGTCAAAAACATGAAAATAATAATAATAATAATAATAACAGGACAGGACTATTGTTGCCAATAAGCCTGATATAGTGGTGGTGGACCGAATTGTGAGGCGTGCAATGATTGTAGACATAACCGTCCCGCATGACGAGAACCTCGTGAAAGCCGAGAAAGACAAACAAATCAAGTATATTGACTTGGCTCGCGAGGTTGTCGACATGTGGGAAGTGGACTCCGCAATCATTGTACCGATAGTCGTATCGGCCAATGGCTTAATAGCCACGAGCCTCGACCAACACCTTAGGAGGCTCTCGTTGGGCAGCTGGATCAAGGGCTTGATTCAGAAAGCGGTACTTCTGGACACGGCTCGCATTGTCAGGAGGTTCCTATCTCTGGAGCCCTGACCACCGGTAGCTTGGACCCTGTTCCCGATATCGGTGGGCTACTATTTTTATATTTTTAAATGTTTTTATTTTTCTAATGTATATATTGTATAAAAATGTTTAAAAATATCTAAATAAGTAAAGAAAATAAATAAAGGAAATAATAATAATAAATTTATTCACAAACTTTTACAAGAATCCTATGAAAACCCTGACTTCTGAGCTAGGTAAAAACCTGTATTACAGAAGTCAGTGCCCTCTCCCACTTTGAACTTGATACAAATTGTGAATAAAAAAAAAAAAAAATCATAAGATGAAGTAAATCAAATAAGTGATGGGTTAGGTTTACTCATGTCGTGTTTATGCATGTAGATAACGTGTTTGTGTGTACGTGTGTGTACGTGTGTGAGCGTGTGTGTGCGTGTGTGTGAGGGTGTGTGTGTGTGTGAGGGTGTGTGTGTGTGTGAGGGTGTGTGTGTGTGAGGGTGTGTTTGTGTGATGGATATTAGATGTAGGTGAGGTATGTGGTAGTAGGGAATATTAATCTGTGAGCAGTAACATTTCTGTTTGGTCGTAGTTTAATTGAAGTAGCCAGTTCTTAATTGTCATTTTTGTTTCTCGAATAGTAAGTGGATGAATGTTTATTATTTTGTTTATTTTATTGTATAAGTAGGATGACCTATAAGATTGCTGTCGTCTAGCCGTAGCTGTCCGACATCTGACAGGTAAGCATACGTTAGTAATAACACGTTTACTCTTATACACATTTACATCACAGGGAGTTTGCTTGTGTTTTTTTAATATAATTTTTGATAAATATAATTGTCTAATTGTTAACAGTTCGCAATTTTCATACAATTGTTTAGTCGGATATCTGAAGGGTTTAAAAGTCATTACTTTCAATAATGACCTTTGAGCCCTTTCTAATTGCATCATGTGGGTTTTACAGGCACCACCCCAGACCCCTACACCATATCCAAGTATGGATTGAGCTAAAGCATAATATATATTACGAAGAAGAGGAAATTCCGCGGCGTGCCTAAGTTTTTTGAAAACCCAGATTAGCTTCCTAGTGCGACCGGTAACAAGACTTATATGGGGTTCCCAACTTAGCCTCTCATCTAAGATAACACCTAAGTATTTGACCTGTGTAACTTTATTAATGGAAAGACAAGAACAGCTATTACTATTAGGATAATTGCAAGAATGAACTTTAATATTAACATTTTTAAGGTTAGTTTTAGAAAATGAAAATTGTATGAATGAAGTTTTAGATATATTGAGAGTAAGGAGATTGGCTCCGAGCCATTGGCCAAGTCGATGGAGGCCGTTCTCGGCAATACGACGTACCTCATCCCAAGTCTCTCCATGGAATATTACGGCTGTGTTGTCAGCATATGCAAATATTTTACCGTTGCAGAGTGGTTGAAGACATAGGTCATTGATGTACACCAGGAAAAGACTCGGGCCGAGTATACTGCCCTGAGGAACGCCATAGACAACATTTTCATCAGAGCTAACATAATTTCCAATCTTTACCTGCTGTCTACGGTTACACAAAAAGTCCCCAAACATTTTTAGGGCCGTTTATCTTACGCCAATGACATCTAGCTTGTTCACAAGTGCTGAAATCGAGACTGTGTCGAATGGTTTGGCTAAATCAAGGAAAACTCCTATACACTTTTGATTTTCGTCAACTTTAGATGATACAAAATCAGTGAGCTGACTAACTGCATCATCGGTGCTTTTAGACGCCCTGAAACCAAATTGAGTGTTAGCCAAAATATTTTTACTTTCAAGAAATTGGATGAGTCTGCTATTAAGTGTTTTTTCCAATAGTTTTGAAAGTGCAGACAATACAGAGATAGGCCTATAATTCGACACATCGTCTCGATTCCCACCCTTATGCACAAATCTGGATTGTGAGTGCGCATTGTAGAATCACGAAATCCCTGAAGCACCCACCTTTCCTAGAAGAACGAATTCCCTAAGGCTAAGTCATCTGCCTAGCCTTTTCCCAACTATATTGGGGTCGGCTTCCAGTCAAGCCGGATTTAGCTGAATACCAGTATTTTACGAGGAGCGGCTGCCTACTAGACCTCCACAACCCATTAACTGGGTAACACGGTACATCATGGCAAGACTGGAGTCAGATTTACTGACTTCTGACTATCCGTAACGACTGCCAAAGATCTAAAAATGACAGCCGGGACCAATTACTTAACGTGCTTTCCGAGGCACGGAGGAAACTCGGTATGTTAAGATGGTCACTCATCCACAGACCAACCTTGAAGATCGACCCGTGCGGCTGCTATTATCTAGCCACGAGCTCCTCAGCTCCCTAAGGCTAAGTACTTGTTCCTAATTTACCTTCTGTGTTTTCTTGTTTTATGTTAGAACGTTGAGCTATCCAATATGTGTCAAGCATTTATCTTTTATTGAAAAAGACGGTTCTCGCCAACATTCCCAGCTGGCAGTCATCGTTTTCTGTAGTCTATTGTAATGTTCAGAGGATTGACTTACATGAAAACATTTTCAACAAAATCAGCGTGGTTAAGACTTTTATAAATAACACTTTCACATTAAACAAGTAAATATTTCGAGGTCTTTGGGATTTTTCTCATGCCAAAGAAAAACGAATTAGATTTTCTTTTTCGGAGAAATATAAATAATCTCGATGATCTCAAGAATCTCAATAATTTTTGCATCAATATTTGGATTTATTAATATCAAGGTTATCTACATTCGGGAAGTTTCGTGATATCTTTGAATCGTTGATCTCACAATCCCTTAAGACCAGGGTCTATAACCAGTGCGTCCTACTCCGGAGCCGAAACATGGACACTCACTATAGGCCTGGTCCACAAATTCAAGGTTGCTCAGCGTGCAATGGAGAGAGCAATGCTAAGGATTTCTCTGGTGGACAGAATTCGAAACGAAGTCATTCGCCAGAGAACTAAAGTCATTGCGCGTAGAATCAGCATGCAGAAGTGGAAGTGGAACGGCCATGTTTGCAGACGGACAGACGGTCGATGAAAAAGACATGTGTTAGAGTGGAGACCGCGTATTGGCAAACGTAGTGTGGGACGCCCTCCGGCACGATGGATCGATGATTTAAAGAAGGTGGCTGGCAGCGGATGGATGCGGACTGCTCAAGACCGGGATGTTTGGCGCTCTTTGGGGGAGGCTTACGTTCAGCAGTGGACGGATATTGGCTGAAATGATGACATAATAAATAAAATAAATATAAAAAAGCCTTATGTTTCCCATTTTTACTGTAAGTAGATATTAATTAAAGAAAAAATATCGTTACATTTGTTTGAGGGAACCCCTGAGGTGAAGGCCTCCTCCAGAGAGTGCCATCTTTCTCGGTCTTTCGCTATCTCTAACCAGCGTGATCCAGCCAGACGCACGATCTCGTCCTCCCAGCGTATCTATTGGTTCCATCTAGTTAGTTAGCTTTTTGGCCCATCTATTGTCTTGTAGTCTTGCTACATGGCCTGTTCATTTCCACTTTAGTCTTAGTGCGGGTGAAACGGCGTCGATTGCTCTTGATTTCGATCTGATTTTTGAGTGGTGGTCTCTATGTTGTTATTTTTTTTATGTTAAGCTTGTTGTGTTCCATTCCCCTTTGACATGAAATAATTTTGTTCTTAACAATGTAGTAGTTAGGCATGGAAGAAGGTTTGAATCCATTACCTTTTTCTTCAACTCTACCGGGAGGTCGCTTTTGAAAACTTTTTAAGATTCCAATATTTATTTCATGTTTGTTTGCTCTTCGTTCAACTTCCAGTAGGTTGTTATTTTTTGCAAATGAAATTTGTTTCCCTAAATACATATATTCTTTCACATAATCGAGTGGTATATTATTAGCTTTTATAAGCTTCTGTGCACTGTTGGTTATGATTTTAGTTTTAGACGAGTTCATTTCTAGGCCCACCCGTAAGCTTGCAGAGTGAAGTGTAGCAATCATGTGTTGTAATTGGCTGGTGCTCTCAGACACTATTAGTATGTCGTCTGTGAACCTAAGGTACCATCACGTGCTTACCATCAGGTGAGATAGTGGTCAAACGCATGCCTATCAATAGTAAAAAAAGGTGGTTTAATAAATAGGTTCGTTTTATAAATATACCACATCGATTGCAATCTAACTATCTAAAAACCTCTTCTAACACTGAAATAAAGAGTGTTAGGGATAGTGGGTCTCTCTGTCGTACCCCTCTTTTTATTGCTATTTGTGGGCCTGAGGTTTCTAATTTTACCTTATTTGTGCATTTTTTGTAGACATTCTTTACCACTTCAACATACTGTCTTTCTATATTTTGTCGTCTATGCGCTTCCCAGATGCTCGAGTGTAATAATGTGTCAAAGGCTTTTTGGTAGTCGATAAATGCGATGTAAGGCCTGCAGTTTGAGATGATGACATAATCTTCACTTTTTATCTTACTTACTAGTGACTATTTGTTTAGCAAAACTTGAATGAACTTACACGAGGTAGAACGTCTATCTTCATCGTGATACGGAAATATCCTTTAATATTCCACTTTTCAATATAAATATTATTATCATTCCGTTAGACAACGCACAGCCAAAACTTCTAATCGTAGAAAGCTGAGACATTTAGGTTCCTTGGGGAGTGTAGGGAAACGTTAAAAAACGGGATTTGCGCATACGAAGTCGCGGGCAAAACATAACATAACATAATCAACCTATAATGTTCCCAAAGCTGGGACATAGGCCTCCTCTCGGCGAGAGGGAGTGGGCCGTAATCCACCACGCGGGCCCAGTGCGGGTTGGTAGATGTCACATGTCTTCGAATTTTTGGTTCTAGGACAAGCCGGTTTCCTCATCATGTTTTGTTTCGCGGGAAAAGCTGAGTAATAAATATTTAACGGGTTTTATTGCTTTCATACTGTTAATAAAAGCAATACCTCTTAAGGGTACTTATTTATTAAAACTTCATGTACAATAGTGGTACATAGGCGGACTTAATGCAACAAGGCATTGTCTACCAGGCAACCTTTGGGTTAAAAAGAAACACACTGTGGTAGGTGTACAGCAAATAAATAAAATATAAAATAGAATATTTTTCGGAAAAAAAGAAATATACAAAGAAATAACATATATAATACAAGTAAATGAATAAACGAAATATATACTACCAATAAAATACACATATATTGGTAAAATAATAAACTAATAAACATGATGATTTATAATTATCTTTCTGATTAAGAGAACTCATAATAATAATGACGAAGACCAAACTAAGAATCAGGCTTTCAAGTAGTGTTTTCGGATTTTACGTTTAAAGGAAAATTTAGATTCAGCCTTCTTGATGTCAAGTCTTGGTAGCATATTCCAGAGTTTAATGGTGGTAATGGCATAAGAATTAGACAAAAATCCGGTGCGGTGAGGAGGAATATGTAGAATGAAATTTTTGAATGCTCGGAGGTTAAGTCTATGAGAACTGCCCAATACTTAAAATATTGTTTAAGATAATCAGGAGCCCAAGGATCATTCATAATAGTAAAGAGCATGCAGAGGGATCTGAGGGATCTCCTATGACGGATAGGCAATTGTACTAATCATTATGAACAACCTTCACTACGGGACCAACATTGAAATCGCGAAAAAAATCGAATGCACCATACATTTACGTGCGCATAACTCGACAAAATAGACTGAAGAACGGCTGATTTTTTTCGCGATTTCGGGGTTGGTCCCATATTAAAAAATGTTCATAATAATGAGTAGGTACAATGACTGCTAAAGAGGTATTGCGATTATTCTGTTACACGTTGTATAACCATTCAGCATTCGCCAGCACTTTTCAACCGTTAGAACCCGTAAGTCCCTATTGGGCCAAGTGAAAATAAACGCAAGACACCACAAATAACGTTTAAATCGCGCGAGCGATAAGTATGAGGTGAAGGTCAATAAACCAACTGTAAAAGAACAAATTAAACTATTGACACCAGTCTAATAAACCAATTCTCTGCAAAAAAAAGGTAATTAAATTGTCTTGCAAGTTTTAATATCGCTTTATTTTATTCAGTTTTTCAAATAATTGCCAATTTCTAAATTGCCTTAATTACCTTAATATCAAGGTAATTTAGTAACAGGTCTTTTTCAACTTACCTACTTACTTTTTATGACTTTAGTATATGAACCAGTTTATGTAGGGTTGGTTTAACATTGTCGCCTCATAAGTACCTACCTAAGTCGGTTCCTAGTTCCTACTCACATTTCAACAAACTGCACTTACGTCCGGTTCTTAATGATCAAAGTTTTGCATACTACTCTGAGGTTGTATTGTACTGTCCACTCTTAGGTTAGAATACCGAGTGCCATGTTCACGCTACAGCACTTTTGTGACTAGAAGACAAACAATTTATCTTTATTAATATACTTATACTTACTTACTAATATTATAAATGTGAAAGTAACTCTGTCTGTCCGTCTGTCTGTCGCGCTTTCACGCCGAAACTACTGAACCGATTAAATGAAATTTGGTACACATATAGTGTAAAGTCTTAGAAAGGACATAGGATACTTTTTATCCCGGGAGTATGCTCCGCTATAAGCCGAGCTCCGAGTATAAGCCGCTGGCAGAAGCTAGTAACTCATCATCTTCCTGCCCTTATCCCATGTTACTTGAGGTCGGCGCAGCACGTTTTATTCTTCCATTCTGTTCTATCAGTCGTCACTCTATCACTAACTCCCTTTTCTTTCATATCGCTCCTCACACAATCCATCCATCTTTTCTTTGGCCTTCCTCTCCCTCTCCATCCATCTACATTTATGTTCATAACTCTTCTAGTTATATGCGTTTCATCCCTCCTCTTCACATGACCATACCAAGACAAGCGATTCCCTTTTAACTTTTCCGTCACTGGCGCCACTTTTGAAGTGCCTCTAATGTACTCATTTCTCATTTTATCCACTCTCGTTACTCCACACATCCATCTCAACATTCTCATCTCCACTACATGCAATCTATTTTCATCCGTCTTTTTCGCAGCCCAACATTCTGATCCATACATTAAGACAGGTCTTATCATGGACTTATATATTTTCCCTTTTAATTTGAGGGGCATCCGAGGGCAGAAGCTAGTAACTAGTAACAAAATTATGTCTGGAGGAAAAATTTTTCAGGGGCTTTGTGGTGGCCATGGTTTCATTGAGAAAAAGGGATAGTGCTATACGATTTGCTAAACTCCCTCTCTCTTTTACACTGGAACCATGATTACTTTAAATCGGCACAGTATGTACGCACTTCTACAATACCTGAAATTAGGAAAAAAAAACACTGTTTTTTGGGCAATATTTGTGTACCCTTCACTGTTGCAACTAACTATTATGTTACTACATATCCCAAATCAATAAACACAAGTAGTGAGGACTCAAATGAAGACTCTTCATCAAACATAAAATGTTCGTAGAAATAACAATGGATCGGCAGGTGTGAAACCAATAACAAGCGGTAATTACGGCTGGGCCGTGGGAGCGCTTGAACTTATGTACCAGGAGCACAAAATAAGATAGAAGGTCCATTTCATACAATAACCGGAAACTTACGCACGCATATACAGAATAAATGATTGCAACAAGGATCAACTTTGTGTTAATTTATGTAGATTAAGTTGAATTTCAAATAACAGCAAGATTGAAAAAGATTGTAGTAACAGGTCCCAGACAGGCGCGAATGTATTGTTTCATCGGCTGTCGTAATGCCGCGTTGCATCTGTCTGCAGGAAGTTGAAAGCTTCAAGTGTTTATTATGTGGATCGTAAAGTTGTTTATCCGTGAACACATATGTTCACATTTTTGGAAACTAATGCGAACGCAGATTAGACACTAGACACACTTCACATACAGCGAGCGCAAGCGCACTCACTGTCATAATAATATGTTTGACATCGTCATGTTTTCATAATGATGCGTTTGTGTGTGCATTTCTTGTTTTTGATTGCTGTATGGAACCGACCTTCTGTACTATCTACTTTGTGGCATGAACTTCTGTTACAGTGATTAGAGAACATATGTTAATTATGAACAATGAATCATATTACGATTCACTGTTTATTGTGCTTGTGATGCTAATTTGAATTTAAATGGTTATTTCGTGTCCTAATTAGATTTAATTTTTTTGGGCATTTGAAGTTTAGGTTTTTTAAGTATTTTGTTTAACCTTTTGTTATTATGTTTTAATGTATCTTAGGGTAAGTGCATTTTTATTTTTATGGCAAATAAAGATATTTGAAAATTGAAAAATTATTGGCATGCCCATAGCGCGCGGATCCGCGCGGCTAGTTGGCTACATATCGATATAATAATACCTTCAATAAATAAGAATGAGCAATTCTTGTAACAATTGAAAAAATTGTTTTAAATAATATTTCTATTTAATAATGGTTTTAGTTGTACCACGCAGTTAATAGGACAGAAATAGAACGACAGCGGAAGGGACACATTTTTCGGCGGTCTAAAGGTTAAAATAGCAATATCTAATTTACTGGACATGCTGTTTTTGGTTTGGTTTATTGGTTGCTAGCATGTCGGCTAAGTATAGTGGTTTTCTATTTCCAGTTACCGGTTATTTTTCCATTAAGAATTTTTCGAAAACAGTTATTAGTTCGATCATGTGTCCAGCCAATTTCAGGTTTACTACACTATAATATGAGACTTAAACATAACAATTTGAAAACACCAAAAAGTTTTTCTTTTTCTCATATTATTATGTGCAAGTCAGCAAAAGGTCACTAAAAAGTCTTGTGCCCCCATTCTCATTCCTGAAAACAAAAAAAAAATGCAAATTCAGTTTACCCATAGAGATTGAACATGCGCCCAAATGGGTGGGAGCCTTGAGCTTTTTAAGTAGGACATCGTATAATAGCTAACAGACAGTGACGAGTTTTTTAGGGCGTGGGAGGACGAATGTTGAATGAGTGTCTCCTTTGTTGAAAAAATAAAATGTGTGGAACAGACCTGCTACCGTATTTAATATTATTATTTACCGTATTCGATGATGTTGTAAAATACAATATTTTTTTATTTAATAAAAATTTACCAAGTATTTTAATTTCGAGTTGAAAGATCTTACTTAACTCACATTCATTTTGAAAAAAAAAACTGTAGTTTAAAGCTAATTTTATCTTCATAGAATTTGCAGAGTGCTTTTTGTAGCGTAAATAAAGAGCAGGGTCAGCGGGTCCAAAAAGGACACTTTTGCAGAATCAGAAAGCACACCGCGCTACCCGTCACTGTCAAATTTTCCCAATCAATCTTGAACCTAATGCGTTAGCGATAAAGATGAATAAAATTTGACAGATTTTTGCGTGATTATATTATGATTCTCTTAAAGTGGCCTTTTCAGCCCCCCCCCCCCCTGATAATTACAAAAATGCAATTTATGAGTCACTAACAAGTAAACATTAACAAAAAAGCAATTCAGAACCAACATAAATTATTTTTCAATTTTATAGCACAATCGAAATGCGGCCACAGAACGCCCAGGCTTTCCCCGGGAGCCTTTTACGATAGCAGGTCTTAATTTTATAGACCACAGATAAAATATCTTCTTTATCACTCCTTGATTCATGGCCCAGAACTAATTTTGTTTTTCGCTCCGAATTGAACTAAGTGCCTATTGAATTAAAATGAAATTGCTTTAATAGGATTATATGTAATATAGGAAAGCGTTTTATAGCGAAGTGGCCCTTTAGTAAAGGCTTTTGAGACATTTTGTAATTAAAATGAACTACTTTTCAAAGGAGTACCTACAATCTAGGCGCCAGTCACCCGGATCGTAGTAATATTTTTAGTAAGTACGTAAGACTTCGCTAGGTACTCGCCAGGTGACTCACTAGGTTTAAAAAACTAAGTTAGACAGAATATGGGTGCATCCGTTCAAAAGACGTTAACTCGACCTCATCATTGCTTACCATCTGGTAAGATAGTGGTCAAACGCACGTACACATAATAGTAAAAAAAAACTTGTATAATTATAAATATCTCAGAGAAATGATGAAAGCGGAGATTTGATCGATTTCCGTAACAATAATAAGTATTGAAAAGGAGGAGCTCGTGGCTAAATAATAACAGCCGCACGGGTCAATCATCAAGGTTAAGCAACGCTTGCCGAGTTTGGTCTGTGGATGGGTGACCATCTTAACGTAACGAGTTTCCTCCGTGCCTCGGAAAGCACGTTAATCCGTTGGTCCCGGCTGTCATTTGTAGATCTTTGGCAGTCGTTACGGATTGTCAGAAGCCAGTAAATCTGACTCCAGTCTTGCCAAGAGGTACCGTGTTACCCAGTTAATGGGTTATGGAGGTCTGGTAGGCAGCCGCTTCACGTAAAACACTGGTATTCAGCTGAATCCGGTTTGACTGGAAGCCGACCCCAATATAGTTGGGAAAAGGCTAGGCAGATGATGAATAAGTATTGAAAAGATGCAACAGTGTCTGGACGTAATAGCCGTCGAGACGCAACAACAATTGAATAGTTTTATTGTTATAAAATCGGCGGCCACCATTTTTGTTGGTCGATCGGGGGCCATAGGATATTAAACACTGCATTTAAAAAAAAAAAGAAGTTTAAACCGCGTGATTTGGTATGGCACGTGGGATGGCATTATGCGTCAATTTCAGTTGACGCACAATGGCACACGCAGTGCTGACGAAAACATACAGGTTAAAAGTATTCAGATAATTAGTAGGTATCCGTTTTGGTAATTTCCCTGTGAAAAGTTTATAAATGTGCTTTCACTCAAATTGATATTTTTCATAAAAATCTAAGTGCAAAAACCTTTCAATCATATAAAAGCCGACTTAACTAAATTGGAAATTCGGTTACAAAAAAGTTGTAGTAAGACAAAGTTTTACTACTATTGTGAAAGTAATGAAAACTACGATTTCTGTTACAACCGGCTCATGATTATGACAGAAAATGAAATGTTTTAGCTGATTGGTTTCATTCGACATGAAGGTTACATTGAGGGACAAAACGATGATAGGTAGGTAATAAAACTGATTTTTTTCAAGTGAAAACTTCTTCATTCAACATTCTTCACTTTTTTGTGATGGATTAAAAATATTAAACTCCCGTCAGGACACGTGACCTGATCGATAATTCGTAAGACGGTCAATTGTCCTGCAAACTTCTTTAGCGGCGTTGTGCACTTTTTTTGTGATAGGTAAAAAATTGTAAAACTCGCGTCAGGACACGTGACCTGATCGAAAATTCGTAAGACTGTCAATTGTCCTGCAAACTTCTTTAGCGGCGTTGTGCACTTTTTTTGTGATGGGTAAAAAATATTAAACTCGCGTCAGGATATGTGACCTGATCGAAAATTCGTAAGACGGAGGGAAAGAAGCACTTATTCAAGTTTTCACTTCTGCCGGCACTCCCGGAGTGCAACCCGTTGTTTTTTTTTTCATATACCTAATCAAATACCGTAGATCACTAAGTTGTCTGTCTTTTCTACTAGCTATCACTGATACCTACTGATTGAATGCAGACTGGCTGCATTTCTATCAGATGCGCGAGGATGCGTAGCGAGGAATGTGTTTGAGATTGTTTAAGATCACTTCATTTACCTAGCCTTGCTCAGTGCAAGCAATTCTATTGGTTCTAAACAAAAACAACCCTCGCTACTCATCCCCGTACATCTTTGACGGAAACGCAGCCTTATACAGTCGACCCTTCTTCTATATATATTTTCGAAGGAAAAACTTCCAAAGGCACCTGGTCTTTTGTGGAAAAGACCAAGCCTTTTGAAGGTCTTCCTTACTAAAAACTTCCCAAGTGATCGCCTTCACATAACCTCTTTAAAGACTACCCCGGAATTTTTTTTTACAACGCCTCTCCGGGCACATCTCTAGGGATGTAAAGGATTTTCCCCTAAGCCCCACTGTGCACAGCAACACTTGATCACTGTGCCACCATCTATCCTGGGGTCTGTCGGTGGGCGGACAGAAAATCCCATACGGACAGTGTTACCTACCTAAGATTTATCACTACATAGTATAAAACAAAGTCGCTTCCGCTGTCTGTCTGTCCACATGTGCGCTTAAATCTTTAAAACTACGCAACGGATTTTGTTGCGGGTTTTTTTTTTCAATAGATAGAGTGGTTCTCGAGGAAGGTTTTAGTACATAATTTTCATCCGTGCGAAGCTGGGGCGGGACGCTAGTTTAAAAATAAAACGAACGTTAGAGGTTGGCCCCAATCACTTTACTAAAATGGCTTTTTCAAATTGCTGGTAAAATATTACCCATCCTTACTACTCTGACATGGTTATATCAAGCACTGACTAGCTCATTCTGTTATGTATCAACAATTATTTTTTAATCTATAATTTAATCACTGAACGAATTTGGACGTTTGAAACAGAGATTGAAAGGGTTTCAAATCATTTTATCTCTGTTGTTTTTTTTGTTGTGACTCACGATAAATGTTCTTGGTATAAAACCGCGTATCCACCTGCACGCAAATCGCATGCAAATTTAATTACACCGTGTGGTGCGATCGAGCGCTTGATCACAGTATACATGGGTAGCCCGCAATGTAATTAAACTTGCAAGCAAGTTACATGCAGGTGGATACGCGGCCTTAGCACTAAGGATACTTCTTCATCATTGCATTGCAAACGTTTTTTATAATGTAACTAGCTGACCCGCGCGGCTTCGCTCCCGTCAACTGGCTACCCTACCTACCCTACCTACCCTACCTACCCTACCTACCCTACCTACCCTACCTACCCTACCTACCCTACCTACCCTACCTACCCTACCTACCCTACCTACCCTACCTACCCTACCTACCCTACCTACCCTACCTACCCTACCTACCCTACCTACCCTACCTACCCTACCTACCCTACCTACCCTACCTACCCTACCTACCCTACCTACCCTACCTACCCTACCTACCCTACCTACCCTACCTACCCTACCTACCCTACCTACCCTACCTACCCTACCTACCCTACCTACCCTACCTACCCTACCTACCCTACCTACCCTACCTACCCTACCTACCCTACCTACCCTACCTACCCTACCTACCCTACCTACCCTACCTACCCTACCTACCCTACCTACCCTACCTACCCTACCTACCCTACTTACCCTACCTACCCTACCTACCCTACCTACTTTTTTTGTTTTTAAACCTTCCCTGTATTCTGGCGAAACTAACAAAAAAAGAATTATTTTAATCGGCCCCGCCGTTCTCGAGTTTTAGCGAGACTAACGAACAGCAATTGATTTTTATATATATAGATTTTCAAGTTATATAACACAACACAATAAATACCTACAAAAATAAATCAATGAAAGCTCATTGAAGCAACACCTGATTTAACATTAAATATACACTCATGAAATGCCTGAAATTAATATTCGCTACATTGAACATCTGATTATATTAATTAATAAGCTGACAGTATGGATGAAAGCTGTTCTTAATGCTTAATTAATTGACTGAGTTCCAAATGTAAATTATAATTATCATGTCTGGAAAATTTTCGAACGTGGTTTGTCAAAAGGGGCTTGGGACATAATCATGAAGGCTTTCGCGCAAAATGTTTAACCGCACCTCGCGTTTAGGTAGATCATTTTTAAACCATGATTCCGTGCTTGTAGACCTTTTGCTTTATCATGCTCTTTGTGGGAAGTAAAGTACGAGGTCTTCGATTAAATGAGTGTACCTAGATCATCATCACCTCATCTGCCTAGCCTTTTCCCAACAATATTGGTGTCGGCTTCCAGTCAAACCGGATTTAGCTGAATACCAGTATTTTACGCGGAGCGGCTGCCTACCAGACCTCCACAACCCATTAACTGGGTAACACGGTACTTCATGGCAAGACTGGAGTCAGATTAACTGGCTTCTGACTATCCGTAACGATTGCCAAAGAACTACAAACGACAACCGGGACCAACGGCTTAACGTGCTTTCCGAGGCACGGAGGAAACTCGGTATGTTAAGATGGTCACCCATCCACAGACCAACCTTGGCAAGTGTTGCTTAATCGACCCGTGCGGCTGTTATTATCTAGCCACGAGTAATGAAATGAGTGTGCCTAAATGATAAGGCTTAAAAGTTTTATTATTTACTAGTTGACCCGCGCAACTTCGTCTGAGTCTCAATTTTCATTACTGCTCCGCTCCTATTGGGCTATCTAACACTGAAAGAATTTTTCAAATCGGACCAGAAGTTCCTGAGATTAGCGCGTTCAAGTAAACAAACAAACAAACTAACAAACTCTTCAGATTTAAATATTAGTAAAAGTATAAGATAATGGTTGAAGACAAAGCAAGAGCAGATTGTCGTCATCTAATTATATTTTCTGCTGACTACCTTGGAAAAAGGAGTGAGTTTATCTAGTACCTATCTTTACTGAATGTCGTACCTAACTGGTATATTCATTCATAATTGGCAGAACGTAGTCGTCGTAAAAATGTTTTTAATTCTACAACTTTGTGAATATACTTGAACTTATCTAGACAGGAAATATGCTATCCCCCATTTCCCGCCAATGGCTTCTTTCTATTAGACCGAATGTAAAAGGGTTTAGACCATGGCTTTTTATCGAGCACATTCCATTATCGGCCTTGCCGAAAAAACCAAACGATTTCAATGATACTATTTCGAATTGGGATCAACCGTAGAAACGACAAACTCTCATTTCTTACTCGATAGTTCGATACTAACTGTTTACCGTACCAGTAAGTCCCAAATGGCATTTGACATATAATTAAAGGAGTATTTTTTTCTAAATCTCATTACGCCTCTTAGCTCTTGGCAGCAATGGATATTTTTAGTTTTCTTTCCATCCACGTATTCCCTAGGCCCACTGAAATATTCTACTGTTTTTGCTTCAACCTTTTCCCATATTTTCCTTTGGGTATTGTAAGAGTGAATAGTTTATTTGTTATGTACAGGTTACAGGGTCATTCAAGTGAAACTATGACCTCCGGAGCTAGTAAGACATTGTATCTTAAGGTGTAGTTCCTTACCTTAATTATAGTAGACTAAATGGCGACCAAAGGACCAAAGCCATCGTGCGCACATAACTTTTGTTCGCAGAATTTCCTCCTCCATTGCCAGGGTGACAGATAGGAATTGCATCCTTATCTCGTAACCATCTCACCTCTAATTGAATTTCTCAAAGCCTGACCAAGTATAATCAAAACTACTTAATAATTTTGATGAAATTCATGGGAAAACAACCAATCATTCCAACCTAAGAAATCTCTTGCCAGAATTGTGAAACAGCTTCTGCTAACGGTTTGAACGCGCAAAAGTTGAAAGTTATCCCACAGAAATAAAAGGGATAAAGAGTATCCTTATAATATAATCTAGGCTGCAGATAATACATATAAGCGGTAGGCAAGTGGGTTACATAATGTTGGTCACAGACTGTACTAGCGTTTCCAGGCCTTGTGTATGTATAACAAAACATCATTCAGTTAATCCCTTACGTTTTAAAAACCAGACTTCCATGTAGTATGATTTATGATTTACATTTTATAATCATCATCAATTGTTTTAACGACATCTTTGTTCCCCACTTTAAAGTCAACGGCCGAAGTGCATTGTGTCATAAGCTACGCACATGGGCTCAGCAATTAATTGCCTCGGCAACTGTCACTCAGGCGTCTAAAATAACATTCCACGCTTGATGGCAATCCGTATCTACCCATAAAACAAAAGAAGAAAGAGTTTTTAGAGCCGATGCCAGATGCTGATAAAAAGGAAAAAAAAAGGAGTGTGAAATAAATTCGGTTAGGCGAGCTTCCAGTTCGAGTTTTGAATTAAGAATTGAGGTATCGTTGCGTGTATCATTATTATCATCGTATTAGCCATAAGATGTATGACGTATGGACAATAAGAGGGTCTGCTCAAAGGACAGGCCAAATTGACCAAGGTACAGTCCACATTAAACCGATGCTTATTTGCTACCCTCACTAAATCTTCGACCCTGTCCCTGACCGCAAATATTATTACTTTATTGTTCTCCAAAGCAACTGTCATCCTTATCGGATTTTGTGATCTCTTAGTCTACTTGAAATATCCAAAACAGAATGAAAACGAGTCGCCAACTAACATCATCACCAGCTTTTACGACAAACCTTTTACGGTTCAAGCGATTATGGAATGCTTTGCCCGCGTCGGTAAGGAGAGCTCAATCTTTGTCCCCTTTTAAAACAATGGTCAAAGATCACTATCCCTGTCTATAATCGTTTTAAACTTGGGTTCTTTGCTTTGTGTTTCATAATTATTATTGTATTTATAAATCGTACACTTAAGACTACCTACAGTACTGTCTTTCCTTTTCCTCCTCAAAATCCATACAAAGATTGTAATGAAAATGTTGCTGTATCACCCTATATAATGTTTTCTTTATTTATCTTTTCTGTAACGTATCATCATCTGCCTAGCTTTTTTCCAACTATATTGAGGTCGGCTTCCAGTCAAGCCGGATTTAGCTGAATACCAGTATTTTATGAGGATCGGCTGCCTACCAGACCTCCTCCTCCTTTTCTGTAACATATATGGTGTACATATTATATCCTGAAAACAAGATAGGGGAGATATTCACGAGACTAGATCAAGTACCTAAATATATGTCGTTTTATTCATTGACACAAAAGGCACAAAATAACGCTAACATGGTCACCCAAAAACAGTGTGAAAAATAAAGATGTTATTCGCATAACTCATTTGAAAAGCGTGGTTGAATAAAATTATCATTAGTCATATGTTTACAAACAATGAGTAACGGTGAAAAGATATTGTACACGATGTTCATATCACGATTTTTACGGCACGTGTTTTGTAGTACAAGACCAGTGTTGCCCTAGTTTTTGGACGTAAACAATATATGGCACAGCTGCTCAATAAGATTCGTCAGTAATTCGATAAAATTTAACGGTAGATAGGCGTTTGAGTCTAGATATGATATTAAGTACTTGATAAAGATGATATTTATTTTAATTGTAAATCGTTAATTCTATTCTTGCTCAGTAATTTTGTTTACCTACTTACTTAAAAAGGCAAATGTATACCTAATCAATACACTGTCCTCTGCTTGATTACTTGTATAAATAGGTTTTTTTTTTTCAAGTTCAACTACAAAATCCGTATCTCTACTATACATGTCATTACAACTATTCTTCGTATTTTCCAATTTCCTATTCATAGTTAGTTAAAAATCAAGAAGCGCAAATAAATTCCTGTGCCCTAAGATAAGTGCGGATGTACCAGGAGCCCATAAATCAAGGTAGCTATTAAGAATGCACAGCACTATAGCGCCCCTTCGCGCCACTTCGACGTGACAGCACCGCTACCTATCGACACTGGCCAGTCAGAATTATTAGCAGGTACTTATTAATTCCATGGAATGAATAAACCGACACACTTAGCTGTGCGTGTGGCCAAATATAGAACTAAATGGAATGTACTGGATTTGACAGCTTTTTGACAGTTTATCTTAACAAGCAGCGCCACCAAGACATGTATTAAAATATTTGTCGGTCTATGGACCTATGGACCTGATCTATGGGTGCATGGACGGAATTAATTAGTAGGATGAGAGGATCACTATTGTTCTTTCTTGTTCTTTAAGTTAGGCAGGTTATAGTATATGATTTATAAATTATGTTGATCCAATTCTGTTTTGACGATTTGGTTTACACATGTATATCATCTATGTATGTAGATCTAACACACTAGGTACCTAAGTAGGCATGTAGTATTTTCTTAAATTTTAAAGCCGACAGAGGTGTAAAAAGTTTATTTAAAACTCAGTAAAGATTAATATGACTTTTTGTCTTGAATTTCTTAAGCAAAAGAGGCCTTTCTAGGCACGCCTAAAACCAGAATTTCAGATCAAGGAGCTAACACAAAATAAACGTAGCTTGAGTTAATTTTAGTAGGTGATACTTACATAGTTTATTCATGTTTAATGAGGAATTCAAATCTTTGAGGCACTTCAAAAGTCTTTTGATGTGGATTTTAGCCTATAAAGCTATTCACCACCACACCACGCTATTTAGACTTTAGAAATCTTATTAAATATTTAACGATAATAATTTCCATAAATAACGTTTATTATCGTGAGAAAAAGTTTGAACTTAGAAATAAACCGACATCATACAAAAAACAGCAAAAAAATGTAACCTTGATTTGCCTTGAAGATAAATCTCGTTACATCTAGAAGAACATGCTACAAAAGCTTGTTAAAAACGTTTATTCAGCCCTCGAGACATACTGCTTACATTTAAACTTTACCGGAGAAACTTGCCAACAAAATAAAAAAGAACCGCCTATGTACGCCGTAAAACAATACAGATACATTTTCCGTACAATAGAAGTATTAAAAAAAAGAAGTTAAACAGACCATAAAAAAGTTGTAAAAGACTGACCATTCCTGGATATTTCCCCGTATCCGTATTTACCTGAATAAAACTAGTGAACTAGGAACATAATTCTGTAACCGTTTTCACTGTTATACCACCTACGGCGAAATAAATGTACAGTTTTACGATGTCGACATAAATAAATCAAAGCTACGATCCATCATATAGCTCGTAAAATAACCTAAACTACTAAGAACTAGATTTGAAATTGACAAATTAGCTTAGTTGTAACATAAGCTAGATTATAACGCAGAGGATTATTACCAGACAAGAATAAATTACAGCATATTAACTATAATAATCAGCGGCTAGACTTACGTTTTTGCAAGGACAATAAAAAAGATAGAATTCTAGACTACAAAATGAGCTTAATCCATCAACTTCATGAGCAAAAGAAAGTTCTTTATTCAAATTAATAGACAAAAACTTTTGTCTTTATTTACATTTACACTGCCAGATTATATGAACCTGTTACACGAAACGAAACCACGGGCCATATCCAGCGTAAATCTACGCTCATAATACCCATGAGTACGCTCACAGAGTGTATGAAAAAAACTTTTCGATAACACATTGATAACTTCCGAGAATATCGGATATATGAACAGCGTCCCATCGAGGCCGCGGAGTCTTTTTGTTCACGAGTTTTACGTGAAAAATGGTTCCAGCTATGGCGTAAAATCAAAGCCTGCTTTTTATCCCATTTGACGTTCTTGAGGATCATTTTGTGGACGAGATACACAGTTGTATAGCAACATTTTAAAAAAATATGACATCTGTGATGATAAATGTAAATAGAAGACGAATAAAATCTATATTTCTTTGTGCACGTCCTAGACAAATGAACGAAAGTCTTTTTTCAGTAAGTTCAGTTTAAGTTCTATTTACAATATAAAACTTATGTAAATCTAAAGTAAGATCTGTGGAGTACTCTAAATTTACTTAAGTTAATAATTAAACCTAAAATAAATTAACGATTGACTGACTTCTGAAAGATTGCAAAATAAAACCATCATTTTATTACACGCCAAAAAACTTTACTCACCAGCAAACGATATCAGGCTATCTATTCGAAGATATTTACGTCTATATTATTGTAATATTTTCGTGAAAGCCTCATCTCCGGTCCAATAGACGATTAATCTTATTTCCATACTAATTCATTCCCTGCTGAGACCCGTCTCAATGTAATGCCTTTTTCCTTATCTGTTTATTTCTTTAACAGCAGGAAACCACCCTTCAAGTCCCAATTCAAGAAAATATGATCTCCATCTAAGCAACATTGTTGTACTTTTTCCTCTCCAGATTTTTGGGATTAGGCCTAGATCCATTGTCACTGAATACGTCACTCGATATTATACCAAAAAATACTTTAAGGACCCAAGAGGACTTTCTTCTCGACTCGTATTTGTTTAATCATTTTATAAGATATTCTTTTCGTTTAAACTTAGAAGTAAAAGCTGGATTTGTGGAATGCCTACACAACGTAACAGTGTGAATTTGTTTAACTCTCAGCATTGTAGCTTCGTCATCGTACGCTCATTGTGCGTTTCATTGTAGAAAATTACTTTAAGACCAACTTTGCTGAGCCTCTGAAAGAACTTGTTTGAAAGTATAATTACAGAAATCGCGGAACCTTAATGGCGTTTAAGCTAAATCATCTCCAATTTTTCATTCCTTATGTCTACCTACAGTCCTAAGACCATTTTGTGCCAAACTTTCACACGATCGTTGAAACTAAATATTCAGGTTCAACATTCACCTAAAGTCAGCGAACCAGATAATTCGAAACTTATCGGAGTACTTTGTCTACTGAAACTATTACCTACTTTCTGAGCAATACAACCAAATGAAATTCTACGCTTATGTATTTCGCTTGAGGTATATTTTATGCTACATGTCTAGCATTATACCTTTACATTTAAATTTTCACTCTTTATGTATAGATTTTTTGTATCCTTACTGGGATTGCACAAGTTATGTTCTCGATGATTCTAATCTCTTTCTTGTAATGACTATAAAGTGGGGAATGTTAAACGTATAGCGGAACGCACGTTTTGAAGATTAAACATCCAAGTTTGAACATTAACATTAGAGGAAGCTGTTCTAACATTGTATTACTCATTACGTAATAGAATTATTAGTCTTCTACTTAGGTATATAAAGTATTTGTAACGTGCTGCTATTGTCTTGTATTTTGGACTTGGTATTAATATTTATAACGTACGCGGTAATCAAAATCTACTGAGATAATGTTTACACACAGCGATAAAATAGGCCTTATTGCAACAGTACAATAAAGAAATATTATGCATTTTGTTCAAAATCGTGTTACGAAAAATCTACAATGTCTACTTACTGCAAGATACGGAAAAAGAAACGTGATGAATCCCATGATTTATAAAACATTCGATCATTATGGTAAAAAATGCCAGAACCTACTCCGTCCAATTTTCCAACGCCATTACAAGTCAAGCCTCCACGACTCCAACAAAAGAACAAAATTAAACACTCATAAGGAAAATTTAACCTTACTTTGTGAAGGAAATCAAAAATTGGAAGATAAAATATAAAATTCAGACCTAATGACCCTTAGCAGAAATACACCCTCTGCGTAATTTATTTGGGCAATACATGAAAATGACGAAGGGGCCATAAAAGGGGCATTAAAGCCGTCGCCTCGACCAGATCTGGAATCTTCTCAATTTCCTAATGGTTCTATAACAAATGTCATCAGGAACGCCAGACGAGAGTTTCGTGCGAGAATGGACCGACTATTAATACAGCCAATGTACTAGATGACAGGGTACGACCTAGATTTCACGCTGTCTGGACGTGTTAACAATATTTCATATTTTACGAAACTCGACTTTGTGTAAAAAAGTCTATTCGATGAGTGTGCTCTTGAGTAGATTATTACTGAGACCTACTTTTGATATTGTATTACGCGAACCTACTACGTTTGAAGCCAATTCAATTTTGAGAGAAGGCAATTCGGATTGAAACTTGTAATTTCGAGCTTCTGTGCCAGAAAGAGAATCAGGCGATTTTACTAATTAGACAACTTTAGGAAGCGTAGAAACTTCCAACTGATTACTACAATTAACTTTATCCGATGGTATTTAAATTCCTTAAAATACCAACGACACAGCAGATTTTAAACACAACGAAATCATGCCAAAGTTTTTATAAAATACATCATTTTCTAACATACAAGCACTTAACGTTCGTCTGTTTATTGTCCCGAAAAAATATAGGTATGGAATATAAAAATAACCCACACCTTGTTAAAAATCAACTTCACGGGTGGAAAAGCTGTACACAGTAGGTACCTAAATTTTTTCTCACTGTGACAATGTAATGAATAAAACTCCCACGAGTTAAGAGAATAATCACGACGCTTGCCCGCGGGAACATTATTCTCGTAAATATATACTTTTTTTTAATTTCAACGCGGCGAGTGTGAAATTATGCGAAAAGCGTCTGTCCTAATTTATTTTTTTCCACAGAGCATGTAGGTTGACCCGTCTGCGTCCTCTGCAAGAGATGGCTTTGTCAACACATTCTAAATAAGCTATATTTAGTTTTTTACAAATTTCACATTTCAAGTGATTGTTCTTCCTTTTTACCCGACTGAAAAAGAAGGAGGGTTATGTTTTTCGAGTGTATGTATGTATATTTCTTAGGGACGCCCTAGAGCCTAAACAGTGACACTGGGTAAAAAAAAAAAACCCGTGGGTATATCAAAAAGAGTGACATTATACCCAGTGTCACTCTCACAATTAATCACTCTCATCATCTGCCTAGCCTTTTCTTAACTATATTGGGGTCGGCTTCCAATCAAACCGGATTCAGCTGAATACCAGTATTTCACGTGAAGCGGCTGCCTCCAGACCTCCACAACTCATGAAATGGGTAACACGGTATTTCTTGGCAAGACTGGAGTCAGATTTACTGGCTTCTGACAATCCGTAACGACTGCCAAAGTTCTACAAATGACAGCCGGGACCAACAGCTTAACGTGCTTTCCGAGGCACGGAGGAAACTCGGTATGTTAAGATGGTCACCCATTCACAGACCAACCTTGGCAAGCGTTGCTTAACCTTGAAGATCGACCCGTGCGGCTGTTATTATCTAGAGCTCCTCAGCCACGAGCTCCTCGTAGCGAAGCCATTACTATTTCTAGTTAATATTTTGAATCCAAAAGTGAGTATGTTTGTAAAGTTTTAACGCCCAAATCGTGAGACCGATTTTTATTAGCGCGAGTGAAGCCGCATGCAAAAGCTCGGAATAGTGCACGGTGTCATTTTAGACTTGGTTCATTCACACGATTCAATTCTTACGACAATAGACAAAATCTGTCGATTTATGTCTATGAAAAAATACAAACGCCTTCCAAAAACAAAACATTACAAGGTACAGAATAACCTCGGAAGAAAGAAAAGAACTTTAATTTCGAATCCGGTTTGACTGGAAGCCGACCCCAATATAGTTGGGAAAAGGCTTGGCAGATGATGAGTAATTGCTTCGCTAGTCGCTGTTGGCACAGTGATTCCACGCACTGTGATATGCATTCGCGCTTCTGAATCTCTGTGATTAAGATCGGAAAGAAATATAATTTTAGATAATGTCACATTTACAAAGAGGCACATCAAATTGAAATGAGCGTAGGGCGGTAATAAAATTAACATAACCTTTTACTGCTCGTAAGCAATTTGGCCATTTTCGTAGCCGTAACATGTTAAAATGTTCCTGTTTCCATTCGAGGGTATAAAATAGGAGTTTAAAACCCTATAAAAGTGACTGGGATTGAGGTCGTGTGTATAATGTGTGTCGGGAGATATGAAAACAAGGAGGATACGAAGGCTTCCGGAATTGGCCGAATCGTTTACCGAATGCAAAATAATTACGACGTTATAAGAGCTTTATTGCAATGAGTGTTTTCAGGAAAATTCACGCCATAGTTGGAACTAATATCGGAAAATATTATGGCGTTTTGACAGTGCTGCCACTGTCTTTTAGATAAAATACCATTCTATCAGCAAATACACTCGTCGAAATGCCAAAATATAAGGGATTGATCAAGTGAGATTTTGATAGCGTTTGTCAATCCCATACATTAATCAATCAATCAATCAACTCATTTATTTCGGACATTAAAAATTCCGTACATATCATATCATATCAAATCAACAAGAAATCACGTTTAAAAACAAATCATTATCATAATAAATTAAAATAAAATTAAAATCACAGATGCATATTAAATTACGTAACTATTGACAACTTACATCGATATCAGTGTTGTCTAAAATCTTGTTTTGATAAGAGGTAAAGGGTACGATGGGGCTGGCATATCTGTTTAGACAAAAGCCCCAAAAAAAAAGAGAAAATAAAATCTCTCGCCTCGGTACCGCTGTCAGAATGTCTTGTTTAGAGCCAGTGGTGTACCTACGTCATTTCAGAAGGAAACCCTCACTAAGCGGAACAAAAATCGACTTTTGGATTGACAAGCGGGTAGATTTTGGGTTGCTTGGGTTGACTGGTAGAAAATGCCTTAGGCATTAAGCCCGCCTCTGTACGTGTGCATTAACTATTAAATAAATAAATAATTAGATCCGCTACGCTTTCCAAGATTTGAAGATAACACAAATAAGGATGGCACTTTAAAGTTTAGCTGTATAACTTCATCCCAATTTCGATGCTACAATTAGAATCTATTTAGTATTTCAACCCTGTGAATTTACTTGGGGATATACTGTTTGCAATTTCCGTGTTTCGGTTAATAGTTCCCGAGTTCTGCTTAATGAGTTTTGGATTGGATTCGATTTGGATAGCAAAATTCAAATTACTGCTTTTACTCGTTAAGTAATTCTATGAAATCACGTAATAGTTAACGTGAATTCGACAGTAGTACTTTTTTCCGAATTAAAAAAGGGGGGGTTTTATAGATATTCGTATGTAGGTATGTAGTCTTAGTTCTAAAAAGATTCACAATTTATTTTGAAAGCATTACATACAAAAATTTTTGACATAAACCAAACCTTGTTCAAACAGTTTATTTTGACACAATTTCTCGAGGGGCGGCTGAAACAAGGGCGAGCCTTTTTTCGGATCTCTAATCCTTTAACCGTGTACATCACAAAAAAATCAAACGGATTACTCATAAGCCCTTACAAGCTAAGGTCAACGGGGATAAATCTCCTAAAGTAGGTACAAGAAGGGTTGTTCTGCAAAAAGAACTTGTATAAGGTAAAATAATGGGTCAACGTAACTTTGTTAGCTTAAGGAGTATTTACTTAAGGCGAGTGTTAAAAGTAGCCAATGACATAAAAAAAATTACAGCGCCTTGTATCGTTGCATTGTTATGTATCCAAATATAGTTTATACGTTTTCACACTCCTGGCTTCAGGCCTGCGTGAATGTATCCCAAGGAAATATACTCAGTATAAAATGCAACTGGATAAAAGGAGAATATGTGATATTCCAGACTATAATCTATCTCTGGACCAAATTACATCCAAATCCGTTCAGCCATTCTGGCGTGATTAATTTACAAACCTCGCTTTCGCATTTTAATAACAGTAAGATTAAAACTAGCTATGACACTCCGCGATGGAATAACTAGTATGCAGTACTTTCTATACGTGCTAGAATTTATCGGTGCAGTAGTTCCAGATATTTATTTTTATAAACGTACGAATAAATACACAAAAAATTTTACGCCTTTTAAATATATTTACAACATATTGTGACCTACTAAAAGGCTGCACTTAGAAAAAATTGTAGACTTCAGTTAATTCTCTCAGGCTATCTCCGAGCATCCTCTTAAAGGTCTGTTGACTTATCAGATTCAAAGTTGGGACAAATTTCAACCATTTACCACTGACATTAACTGACAGGTCGGGGCTATAAAGCTGTTGGCAAACACAAAAGGGACAGACAGAGGCCTCAGTGAGTAATGTTATGTGTTACCGTTTATAAGTTGCGTGTTGGGCATGGTTAATTGGTTCAGTTTGTGTTTCACGTGATTCTGATTCTTTGATAGAGATAGTGTTGGTAAATTACCTATAGATCTGTACCTTAGTTCTACTTACCTTACGGACGTCTGTTTTAGAACGGACATGAGTATTAGGTATTCTAGATTAAAGATAAGATACAGGCAGACTTAGAATTCAGATTGCACAATAAAATTAATGGCGTAAATGACGCTGTTATCAGCTGCGTGAAGGGTTTTTGGAACCCAATTAAAGATTTTGTCTTCCATCCACAGGTTTTCTTTTCAAAATCCTGCAGACTTATTTGTGTTTTGTTTTTCATAATTTAATATATATAACTGAAGATTTTGTGTAGCAAGTAAATATATTTTTTATTTGTTACAGATTTCATCCATCGTCCATTGCGCCTGAAACTCTTTAAGATGTAAGTTTTTAAATTATTTAGTACACGCTTTGTACACATACATGACCAATATTTTGAGTATTGAACATTTGGCTTTCCACTACACATTGCTAAAAATATCCAACACAATATTGTTGTAGGCTTCGTCCCAAAAATAAAAAGTACGACTCCAAGCAGAATAATCACGATGTCGTAACATTGCCAACATTGGCAACTTTATTTGCTTTTAAATGAATTATGTGACACAGCTATCACAAATATTGGCTCCACTCCGACCAACGGTGTTCTATTTACATAGAGAACAGCCTCTCGAATTCGCCCTAGATACAGAAGTAATTATGTTTTTATATCGTCAGAGTAAATAACAGCTATGAGAGAAAAGACGGTTAATTATAAGGATTGGTTTCCATAGTAACCAATTTGTAAAGTATCTTCTGACTTGGATTGAATAACAACGTTATAGTTTAGTTCAAATAAAACATAGTTTTCAGAAGTAACTTCGGATTTCAGTGCTCTGTTAGTTGAAAGAAACACTTAATAAATTGAATCAAAGAAATACAATTTAGCCTGTTATTATAACTGTTAATTTACCAGAATCTTCGTTTAATGTACTATAAAGAGCGTAAGCGTTTTTACTGTGCTTGTTATGAGGTGTATAATAAAGTATATAATAATAAATAATAAAGCAGAGTGTATGATTGTTTTTAATATTAATTTAATCGCAACACGAATATATAAAGAAAAACGTAAGCTTAAAAATGTGTCATGGTTCAACAACTTGAAATTTACAAAACTGGAGAAGTTATAAATAAAAATATCAGTCGAAAGACGTTCACTATTGGACATGGGCCTTCTCCAAGTGTCGCCACAAAAACTGGTCATGTGCGTCTCGCATCCATCGGCTATAAATAATAAATAAATACTTTTCTCTTCCTCCTAATATTCTAAAGGATGAGATACAGAAAGATGCTCGCCAAAGATATACAGACCCTGTGTTAGTAACACCTTATTTTATTTCAAGGACCATTTATTAGTCTCTTATTTTCATCTTTTTACAGGTTTTTTTAAAGTTACCACCCTAATGACTAGTCAGCCATTTAATAATAATTTAATAACTCCGATGAAATGGGTCAAAACCCACGGGAAATCTTTTTATAGGCAGGTAAGCCGGCCGATATCAAAATTTTCAGCTTTCATGTCATCCTTTTTCGGGGGAACAAATTATGCGAAAGGGATAACTAATTTTAGGGATATATAATTTAATTTTTGGACAAGGAGAACCCAAAAATTGATACTAGCTTCTGCCTGCGGCTTCGTCCATGAAAGTTGAAAAAATACGAGAGCGAACTACCGACATAAAACGTAACATTATTATGGTCTTACTGTTTTCCCAAATACATTTAGCCGTTGATATATATGTTTGTGATTGATTAACAGGCATCTTAATATACAGACTTTTTCTTTTTGTTAGAAAGATTTATATTACTTAGTAACAAAATATCTATATCTATACTTAATATATAAAGCTGAAAAGTTTGTTTGTTTGTTTACTTGAACGCGATAATCGCAGGAACTACTGGTCCGATTTGAAAATTTTAGATAGCCCATTTATCCAGGAAGGCTATAGGCTATATATCATCATGCTAAGAACAAAAGGAGCGGAGCAGTAATGAAAATAGTGACGCAACTAGTTCCTTGATAAATCCACAGTCAAATTCAGTTGACCAACAGTTGATAGCTCCAAAGGCTATCTACCCTTAACAGACCATCAGCTTGACAATTCAGATTAGCTTAAAACTCAATTAATTAAATATTCTAGATTCCTGTCTACGAAAGTGTTGATAGTTTCAACCACAGTCAAGTTCGAGTATTTAAGTCTTTGTCAAAGTTCTTAGAACTTACCAAAGTTTAAATTCGCTTCACTTATTTTAGAGTAATTGGGAACTTTTCTGGCCAGGACTTAGAATTTTGGACCTGCGAAAGCTGACTGACTGTGTTGGTTAAGTTATGCATTGAGAGTCGTTGTATCTGCACCAAGGTGCATTCAGCAACTTGACAAAGTTTGTTGCCAATTAATTTAACGTCTTGTTATGAGGTATTCAATTATCTCGCTTGTACTTTGTACGCTCGCCTCTGTAGGGTAGTACGAAAAATGAAACGCCATTTTGGTCTCACATGTGTCTTGTACTAAAAAGCTTGAGACAAACGCGATGGTTGTTTTACATAAGTTAATCGATCTTGTTTCGTATATCTAACTTTTTATTACTATAAGACATAACAAGATAAGATGTGATAAAATCAACTTTTTTGTTAACAAGAAAATCAGTGTTACGAACTTAAGGAATATAAAAAACATTAAAACTTATACGTCAATTTCAGTTGACGCCCAATGGCACACCTGTGTGCCGACAACAAATCACCGGTTAATACCTTCACATATTTTTATATCGGTCTCTTGATCATTATCGCAATGAAGTATTTTCCAGAACGTTTATCTCAAAAGATGTATCGTCGTGTTTATTTTCACACTTTAGTCGGTCCGCAGTAGCACTAAAGTACATAATTGCAGAAGAAAGAATAACATTTATTTAGCACATCCGTAAAAATTTGCAGCAACCGTTTCTATATAGGTATAACTAGCTTTTTCCCGCGACTTCGTACGCGCATATCCCGTTTTTTACTGTTCCCGTAGGCATTTTAGGAAATCTCTTAGTGCTCTCCTACACTCTCCAAGAAACCTACATGCCAAATTTCAGGTTTTTACGACCAGTAGTTTCGGCTGTGCGTTGTCTGTCAGTCGCTCACTCACTCACTGAGTAACGGAAGAATTTTATATGTTAGGATTCATTAAAAAAATTATTCACCTTCCATTAAACATAGATATACCTACTAAAGTTAGAACTTCGCAACAAATTACACCTACTCAAAAAACTTTTCAAAAGAAAGTTTTCCTCATCTGGGTAATTTTCCTAATCACCAACCAGTCCCGACATGTTACGTAAGACCTATTTGGCTAACAAATGAACAAGTCAAGTGATCCGAATGGCTTTCTGTAACTTCCAGCACTTTAGACAAACGTACGTCCATTATCTCGATGGAGCTGGAAACTTCAGAAGAAATTACTAGGAACATGTTGCCAGTAGGAAATGTGATGCAAAATAAAAAAAAAAGAAGAAAAGAAAAGAAAGAAAAGACGTTTATTTCCCCAAAAGCGACGCACAAGACACAAAATAATTAGGGAATAAATAAAAACTTAAAAAAAAATGCACTTGTTTTTTTGTTTTGTGGACCATCTTACAAGAACAGTGTGTTTTTCTAGAAAAAAGCGATGGTACTCAGCTATTGTTAAGCTTTCTATCATAAAACGTTGTTTTAATCAGAACAGTAGATCCCTTTTACCAATATAGGAACATATATAACAAATTTTAAAAATATACAAAAAACGCAAAAAGCATTATAATTATTATAATAATAGGTCAGATCGAACCTTAGGGTCCGTTCACACAGACCGGCTCGGAGAGCATCGGCGCGCATTTTTCTTTTCACACAGACCGGATCGTATACGCTTGGAGTTGGTTGGAGCGGAGCCGCCAACTATTTCACATAGACAACCTGGAAGCGATCTGAAAGCGGATGCGCTCGGAGCCGGGCGGATGCCCTCGCAGCCAGTCGGATGCACTCGCAGCTGGTCGGATGCGCTCGGAGCCGGGTGGATACACTACATAGGCAGTACCAGTATTCCGTGCAGTCCCAGTTTTGTTTTCGGTGTTAACGTGTGCTTTTCGGAAAATGGATTTAGATAGCTCCGATGAAAAAATATATTTGTAAGCAAGAATTTTTGAAGCAGAACAAAACAAAACAACGCGATCGGCTGCGCGAGCAAGAAAGAGCATGTAATCAAAGCCAATCGGCTGCGCAAGCGAGGAAGAGCATGCAATCGGAGCCGATCGGCTGCGCGAGCGAGAAAGGGCATGCAATCGGAGCGGAATGGCTGCGCGAACGAGAAAAAGCACACGATCGGAGCCGGTCAGCTCCTCTTATTATTTCACACCAAGCGCGTCCAAGCATTCTTAATGACAAAAGCAGTGCAAAAATAAACCTTACTACACATACTAAAAACTCTGTTTTCAATGGTGATAAGAATCTGCTCTCCTCTCCGAGCCGGTCTGTGTGAACGGACCCTTAAATTCCCAAAAGGATTACGTTTACATTCCATCTGAGTAAAACTCTTTTTCATATCGTACCTATTCCTGTTACAGCATCACTATTTACAACGATAAAAGTATCTAATAATATCCATATCATACCTACCCTTAGATAATATTAGCCTACTAAACAGTAACTCCACCGAGCTTATCACAATCTGCGTCAAAATGAGTCTCTGCAAAATACCCGCTACACCCGGTCCTCCACTATTCCGGCCTTTCATATTTAGTTTGCTCTACTTTATTCAGCAACATAGTAAGGACATACAAATATAATGTAAATGCTGCTGTGGTAGTCACCAGATAATTGTATCTAAACTAATACTATACATAAAGCTGAAGAGTTTGTTTGTTTGCTTGAACGCGCTAATCTCAGGAACTACTGGTTCGATGTCAAAAATTCTTTCAGTGTTAGATAGCCCATTTATCGAGGAAGGCTATAAGCTATATACCATCACGCTAAGACTAATCGGAGAGGAGCAGACGAAGTTACACGGGCAAACAAACAAACAAACTCTTCAGCTTAATATATTAAGTATAGATTTACTTTTCCGAGTAAGTACAGAATACTGGATATTCGCAATTGGGATGCCGATGGAGAATATCGTATTCCAAATGTATAATTATTGTCCCCACTTTTCGGCTGTCGAGCCCGGACTTTAATCGAATGTTGTAGTGGCAGAGCATTTAAGGCTTGTATATTTGCCAATGACCTTGTGCATACAAACGGAGCTAACTACACCTCGGCGCGCCACTCCGCTACCCGTGTTTTTATTTTTTTTATAATAAAACAAATACATATTTTTAAAAAGTAACAAAACCAAGTTATATTCTTTTGTATTGCACAGCAGTAGACATTTTTTTTTAGTCTTTTGTTAAAAAATTAAGGAGTAAAATGGTTTCATCTCAACGATTTAGTGGTTATTTGGTGATTTTTTTTCCTATTATGTGATACCAATACAATTCTGGCTAAAACAAGTTACGTGCAATATCATGTAGATTACTACCTATTTTTTTCAGACGTAATTTCTCAGTAAATGCCGACGAAAAACTGCTTCATCTGCACGCTATTTTTAAGCCTTTTCGAGAGAGCACCCTTAATTTGAAGCTATACGCACTTGTCTGACACCGATAAAGGCGCCGACGTCCGATCAAAATCCGGTACCGACAACCGACAAGTGGGAAAGGGCAGTTACTGTGTTCAATAATGGTTAGATTATAACATATTTATTATATTCAATTAGCTAATCATATGGAGGAGCTTGTGGCTAGATAATAACAGCCGCACGGGTCGATCTTCAAGGTTAAGCAACGCTTTCAAGGTTGGTCTGTGGATAGGTGACCATCTTAACATACCGAGTTTCCTCCGTGCCTCGGAAAGCACTTTAAGCCGTTGGTCCCCGCTGTCATTTGTAGATCTTTGGCAGTCGTTACGGATTGTCAGAAGCCAGTAAATCTGACTCCAGTCTTGCCATGAATTACCGTTTTACCAGTTAATGGGTTGCGGACGTTTGATAGGCAGCCGCTCCTTGTAACATACTGGTATTCAGCTGAATCCGGCTTGACTGCAAGCCGACCCCAATATAGTTGGGAAAAGGCTAGGCAGATGATGAATTAGCTAATCATATAGCAGTAGAGTACCGAAAATGTTCTTCCCCAATCTCAGTCACATGGGGCTTTGGACTTAATACCGTCAGAAATAAAGGTATATTATGATAGTACATTTCCGCATAACCCTTAAGGGTGCGTGGGGATGACAGTTATGTAAAGTGAGTCATACATAACGTATATAACAGAAAAACTTACTTCGGGAACTGTATTTAGAACTTTGTGGGACAACTTTTTATGTGAGTTGCAGGGAAACTCCATCGTCGTTTATTTATCCCGCAACGGTTGGAAGCGTTATCATACAGGCCCTGTTCGGTTTCCATGTTTTTATGTAATAAAAATCTAGGTATCTGTTCAAAGTTAGAGTGAACAGGCTCCTTCTGGGTAAGCACTCTCCATCGTAGATTTTGTCTCTGTCGTCTCTGACCTAGGCTAGATCTAGTCAAGAGAAAACCCATCACAAATAAAAAACATTAACTAACACCAAAAAATAAATAATTTTTACCTAAACCTGTACAATAAAAATTTTTTACTCTACGCTTAATAGCAAATATATGTGGTAAAAAAAACCCACACAAAAACAAACTATAGCGAATTACTCTGCGAGACTAAATTGTTACTAAAAGAATAAATTCCAGTCCTTATAAAAATGGAGCTTAACTTATTTTAATTTGTTACGGTGCACAATAAAGAGCATAATATCTATTTCTCTATATAACTTAACTAAAGTTGAGATTCAAATCTTAGAGTGGTACTCAAAATGGGTCTTGGTCATCTATCTATATCTATACTTAATATATAAAGCTGAATAGTTTGTTTGTTTGTTTGTTTACTTGAACGCACTAATCTCAGGAACTCCTGGTCCGATTTAAAAAAATATTTTAGTGTTAGATAGCCCATTTATCGAGGAAGACTATATATATATATCATCACGAAGATCATTAGGAACGGAGCAGACAAAGTTGCGCGGGTGAACTAGTAGCTGCTGAGATAGGAACCTTTTTGGCCTCGCACAGACTAAAATGTTTATAGACTAAGTAATTCTGTTAATTTAATTAAATTTACATCTGTCTGTTTTGTGCGAGTCCCAAATAAACATTTTTTATTTCTTTCTTTCTTTAGAAATATAAAAAACATATATATATTTTATGGGCTTGGCCCACTTTATGAAATCCTGTGGTGGGAAGGAATCTCATTTCTTATTCATTTTGCCGTATGTAGGAGCTAGACTGATGCTAGCTTATAACTAAAGCGGATTATTATGTCCCAGCAACCAAAATGAAGTATAAAAAAACACATAGATTAAGTACACCGTTAAGTCCACTCTGTGTATTATGAAAATGAGTTCCCTTTTTGTGTTTATATCTACGATATTTCATATTAGGAAAGTGTTTACCGAACTATGCTGCTATTAAAATTGTTTTTCGCTTATCCAAGTTTGCTTATTGACTTCGCCGTATTCAATTATGAAGGGATTCAATACTTTTTGGGAAGTATTAGATATTGGACTTGCGTTATTATTAATTTTGATTTGATACAGAATCTTTATAGACATTGTAAAAGTATTTACAATAAAGAAAGATAAATAAAAAACAAAAATCCGGATCCCTAAAACAGAGTTATCCCTACTTACATAGTCAGGGATCTGCATTTTTTTTTTCATCGATAATATTAGAGAGCAATGTACTTACTTAATGAAAACAACATGACGAAAATACTTCAAAAATAACAAAACAAACCTTCATTCGAAGGATAAACAACACATTATCTTATTCATTAATTTCTATTCCTTCCTACCAAAACACATTATCGATACATCGACACTATGATAATCGACTGTATGATTATCGATAGAGGTGAGACAAATAATCGATACAGGAACTCAGCGCAAGCGCAGAATGCAAAGTACGGAATGATATTCGCTTGCATATAAATACCTCATCTGCGTATGGGCACGGAAATGACATCACTCACTTTGAGATACGAATGAGTGTTTTATTAAATTGTCAATGTGTTATTAACATACGATACGGTTGTTAGAGTTAGGTTTAGGTTTAAAGAATTTTATTCTCATAAGAACTTAAATAACAGTTCACTTAAAATGAGATACAAATAGTGCTTACATCTAAAAATATATATTTGCCTCTAGGGTGTTGGCAACGTTACAGGGTACACAATATGTTTTTAAGCCTTGCTTTAAATATGTTTATATTATTACACTTCTTTAAATCTTCTGGTATATCATTAAATAGTTTTTTCCGTACCCGAAGGGTAACTAACGGAACCCTAAGCCTAAGCCTCCACTGTCCGTCCATCCGTACGTCCGTCCGTCTGTCTGTCAGCGGGCAGTATCTCAAGAACCGTAATAGATAGAGAGCTCAAATTTTCACAGATTGTGTATTTCTATTGCCGCTATAACAACAAATAATAAAAATTAAGCTTTGAGGTACGGAACCCTTCGTGTGCGAGTCCAACTCGCACTTGGCCGGTTTTTTTACCGTTTGCCTGTTCATTTGTTTGTATGTTATGACAAAGAAATAAAATGACGTTTTTTTTTAAGGATGGGAATCATCAAATGACTCCTTCCGCTCTGGGCAGAGCGGAAGGGAGTGTCAGACTCTTACTGACTAAAACCCATCCGTGTTCCTCCTACTGCCCTTTGCGTTCCAGGGTATGGTGCCTCTTTCGAACGGATTCCGCACCCCGGCAGGCACTGGCCCTGGCGGGCCCCGTCTCCCTTGCTGATAGCTCTTTGATGCGCGCGTGGAATACAGCGCACCGCCGACACGGGCCTAATTTTGATCAGATGGCAAGCCGCCCAATGCTCGCCGTCCGCAGGCCCGCGCCTACGGTGGTCGGAAATCGCCCTGCGACTCCCGACGCCCGGGCCGTCTTCTTCTATTTCGGCGGCCGGGTCGTGAGGCCTCCCTCTCTCTCACACGTTCGGCCTCCTCCTTCGCTAGCATTACTGCTTCGCAGAAGGAGGTGACCGCTTCCCATGCCTCCTCGCACCGGACCATAGACTGAACCAGGGCCGGTCGCGAGAGGTCGCCGCCGCCGATCGCCTCGACGAAAACTCGGCGGGTGCTCCGCCCAAGCAGTGCAGACCTCTACCGTATGCTCCACCGTGTCCTCCGGGCGATCCTCGCAATGTTGACACCCAGGCGTGTCCTCCCGCCGAATCCGAAACAGGTATCTCCCGAAACAACCGTGTCCGGTGAGTACCTGTGTCAGACGGAAGGTGAGGACGCCGTGGCGCCGCTCCAGCCACTCCTCAAAGAGGGGACTAATCGCCTGTATAGTGGCGTGCCCAGCGCTGGGTTGCGATAGTCGCTGTCTCCATACCGCCATGAGTTCCTGCCGGAGCTCCGTCCGCCTTGCTGCGATTTGCCGCGGCAGAGAAGTCTCGCCCCGGCGTTCCGCCTCCACGCGCCACACGTAAATGAGCGCGAGGGCTCTCGCTTCCAGATCCCATGGCGGCAGTCCGGCAAGGAGGCTCGCCGCCTCGCCAGAGACCGTGCGGTATCCCAGGGCCAGCCGGATGGCCATGACCTTCTGGGACGCGTTGAGGTAACGGGCAGGTCGCTTCCTCAAAGTAGGCGCCCACACTGGCGCCCCATAAAGGGCCATGGACCGCACGACCCCCGCGTAAAGCCTTCGGCAGGAGGCGTTTGGTCCCCCTAGATTGGGCAGAAGCCGCTTAAAGGCAGCCCCAGTCTGGGAGCCAAACGTCGAAAATGCTCGACGAAGTTCCACCGGCTATCGAGGACGAGACCCAGGTATGTCATCGTCGATCCGACGCCGATGTGAACCCCTCCTACCGTTAGAACATGACGTGTCAATATGATTTTGATAATTTAGTATTTTAGTAAGCTCAAAAATTGTATTAACCAACTAGCTCGCGCACGCGGCTCCGCCCGGGTAAATGTCGAAAATTATATCAAAGAAACATATCCCTGGTATAAAAGTATTCCAAGTGAAGTACTCAAGACTATAATCTACCTCTGAGCCAAATTTAATCAAATTTAGTCATTCTGAAGTGATTAAGTAACAAACATCCATCCATCCAAGCTTTCGTATTTATAATATTAAGTTTGGATATTAGTATAGATTCTGGAGGTACCAATGGGTGTTCCGAAGTCATGGCTACGTTTTAACGCTGAAAAAATGCTAGGTTCCCATGTTATAGGCAACATAACCTTCGTAGGTTCGATTCCCACGGGAAGCATACTTTGTAAAGTTGTTTCGAGTTTGGCTACGACATTGCAGGCTTGAATCACCTGATTGTCTGATAAAAAGATGATTCCTTGCTTCGGAAGGCGTATAAGCCGGTGGTCCCGCCACCAAATGACGGTCGTCAAATAAACCACGTCAGAGGCCCTTGAGGCAGTTTAGAAGCTCTGACACTAGGGTGTGTGGGTCGTTAGACCTTAGATACTCCCCACACGATAAGAAGAAGAATAAGGCAACATAAGCGATATTTGCAAACAAATGTTCGTTATAGACTTTATTGCCGCTTAATCTATTTCGGATGTCGTACTGCTTATTTATAGATTTGACATGTCCGTGTGGAACATGCGTGTTTCCTTTACTAACAGGATGGATGTCCATAAAAAGTAAAAAACGATTTGAAAGATGTGAGCACTTGAAACTTACTGTGAGTCATATTACCATTATAGGAAACTTTGTAAGAGAAAATTTATATACTTTTTCGTAACGAAATAATAACCCAATTTGTAAGCGTATAAATTATGTACATATATTCAATCTCAATAACATTTAGATCTTGTGAAAGTTAAGAAAAGTAAAAGGACACATTAATGACTTGATGCCATAAGGTAAAGAAAAAGAAAACGTTTCTTAACTGTTTATCACAAATAAAGTCACCCTTTTTAACCATGCACTACTGATACACCCTGTACTTTAATATAGCCAAAAAAATATCAGCTAAAATCCATTCAGATCATAAACCAACAAAAAATCTGACAAACTGATTATAATAAAAAAAACTCAGTCCAATAGTAGCCTAGCATATAGGTACAGCTTGCAGCTGTAACAATTTTATCGGCAAAACATATCGAACGCACGAAAAATACTCGTAACTCAGCCACACTCAAATCATGACCACGCGAGCTTCATATAAATTACTTTCCGGTAGCCATACCAGTGAAAAATAAAAATCGAATCCGACTCTCACACGAAGGATTCCGTACCATAAACTGAATAAAACACGTTTTTTTGTTCTTGAAAGTAAATAAAATTATATTTCCTTAAATAAAAAAAAATATAATTTGCTGTTATAGCGGCAATAAAAATATACACTCTGTGAGAATCTCAACTTTCTAATACTTGTGTAAGGTACTTGAGAAACAACCCGCTGACAGACAGACGGACGGGAGGACAGTGGAGGCTTAGTAATAGGGTTACCCTTTGGGTATTAGGGTACCCTAAAAAGGTGCGTACAAAATAAAGGTTGATTAAAATATCTGGGACATTCACAATACTACTATCATCATTTATTATTATTAAAGGCACGTCTGTGAATACTTGTTCGACGTAATAACACAAATGAAATGTATTCACATGAATGTGGAGACAAAAATATTTTATGTTGAACACAAATGAAAATTCTGGTACTTTGTAATGTTTCCCTACCAGTTATAAACGAGGTCTTTTTTTTTGTCATGTGAGCTTTATAAATGGCGACTGAGATTATGTTTACAAATGAAACTCCTTTAGTGACCAGTCAACCGGCTACAGCAGACTTATCTTTTAACAAAGGCGCAACGCCACCGCGGCGCACGGAGTGGTTACACAAATATGTTAAGTCCAATCATGCCAATGACCTTGTGCATATAAACGTAGCGCTACTCCTCTACGCGCCACTACGCTACCCGCATTTTTATTTTTTTATAATAAAAATAATACATGTTTTTAAAAAGTAACAAAACCAAATCATTTTCGTTTGTATTGCAAAGCAGTAAATATATATTTTTATACACTTTTGATACGTAAATGAATGATTTTATAGTAAAATGGTTTTATCTCAACGATTTGGAGGTGATTTGGTGTTTTTTTTTCTTACTTTGTGAAAGCGATAGATTAATTCTGGCTAAACCACATTACGTATCATATCATGTAGATTACTTGCTATTTATTTTCAGATGTAATTTCTCTGTTAGTGCTGACGAAAAGTTGCTTCATCTGCACGCTATTTTTATGCATTTCTCTTCAGAGCAGCCTTAAGCTTCCTTTTGCAAGAAAATATATGTGATTATTTCCACTGCAAACCATGGACACGCTACGAATCATTTGACGTCATTAGTACATCGCTCGAATATGGCGCTAACATAGCTCAACGTCAACGTTATGCACGCTGTGCATGCGGTACAAACTACACGAATATTAACCCACGACTATGTGCAACTGTATCGCAGCACAGTGCGAGGCGCACGGTGGGCCATGCTATAGTTGTAGATAATAGTGTGTAGTGTGTACTGCTGTGGAAACGAAGACCCACGTTGTCAAACAAATACATTTACAAAACTAAAATGCGCCGCGTGCTGGCCTGTGCATAACATGCGCCGCTAGCCTGTGCACAACATGCGCCGCGGTGGGTCTGCGCCTTTACGAAAACATGACCAATTTCTGTATTGCTCATACCAAATAGAGCAACAGTTCTGTAGTATGGAATATATAAATCCATACGTGGTATAAACTCAAAAGTTAGTCTCTTCTTTTGTTACCGGTTCACGCCTTATAAATAAACCGCATACGGATAAAGAAAAAGATCAAAACTTTGCATCTAGGCGGTTCATTATAATATTTCATTATTATAGTTCATTATTATATACAGAAACAACTCAGTATGACCATATTGTACAAAAATCGACCATTCCTGTAGTCCAAATGGTATTAGAAACTAAACAAAAAGCACCATTTTCAGCCACAAAAAGCTCCAACAAACGAGGACCACCAATGACCTAATTAAGATTAGAGACAGTCGAGTGCATCTGCAACTTGGAAGCTTAGAGAGCCTAAAATGAGGTAGTAATTAGATCAGTTATATACATAAGTATTCCAAGTTCAAATGGGGTAAGTTTTGTCAGTAGGTCAGTTGTTTGATAAATATTTGGTTTTTAGGGTTCCGTACCAGAAGGGTAAACAACGAAAGCCTATTATTAAGCCTTCGTTGTCCATCCGTCCGTCCGTCCTTCCGTCTGTGCGTTCGTCCGTCTGTCTCTCAGCAGGCTGTATCTCAAGATCTGCAATAGTTAGACGCATGAAATTTTCACATATTATGTATTTCTATTGCCGCTATAACAAAAAATAATAAACATTAAGGTTTATCGTACAGAGCCCCTTGTGTACGACTTAGACTCGCACTAGGCTGGTTTTTTACATTTGTTGAGTTTTGATAAAAGTTGCAAATGCCCTGTAAAAGTTCTCCTTTTTCCAGAAGTGGGTTTTGTAATCAACCAATGTTTCCTCGATGCTCGCTGTGTTGCCATCTCTTACCAGTCCATCGTTACCGCCTCTTATTCGACAGGCTAGTTTTTCCTTTGTTATCTGGAATTTGATATGCCTAGGTTTCTTAGTGTCCTCCTCACCATATGCAATTGTGCATTTATCTAGTAATCGGATTACTTATTAGGGTTCCGTACCCAAAGGGCAGCCAACAGAACCCTATTACTAAGCCTCTGCTGGCCGTCCATCCGTCCATCTATCTGTCAGCGGGCTGTATCTCATGAACCGTTGAAATGTTCTCAGATTGTATATTTCTAATGCCGCTATAACAACAATTAATAAAAATGTAGGTATATGGTACGGATTCCTTAGTGTGCGAATCCGACTCGCACTTAGAAGATGTTTTTTTTCTGTAATTCCATTATTTCCCTAAGCAGGTTTATCGTGTTTATGAATGTTTGCAACTCCATAACAGACTCATTTTAAACATTGAATGAATGGCGTCAGACTTTAGTGTGAACCATTCTCACATGAGAAGCTATATGTATAATAGAACGCATTTTCCTCACGTTCGACTACAAAGACCTTTCTTGGGAACTGTAAACGTCTACAAATAGAGACTGTTTGATCAGGGCTTTATCAAAAGATTGACGTAGGAGAATTTAACATAAATAAACAATATATAGCTTATCATCTTCTTAGGAAAATATTTCTACATACATAGTTCTTATGAATTTCTCTTACAAGGAATCAATATGTATTAAACACTTGCGTTATTGCAAGTGTCTGACTGAATGATTGAGTGACTGCATAACTGACTGACAACGCATAGCCGAAACTACTGTTAGTAGAAAGCTGAAAGGCATGTAGGTTCCTTGGAGAGAGTAGGGGATCACTAAGAGAGGATTTCCCTAAATTCTTATTTTAAAGTACTGTATCTGGGTACGAACGGGAGATCAATACAATTATCACCATCATTCAATTTCTCATGGTTTTTATTACCAGAAAGAAAATATTTCAGCAATTTTTCCCGAACCTTGTTCTAAAATGCTTTAATTGATTACTTTATAAAACAGAACCAACATTTCCTTTCACGGAACCACTTCCATTCAACACCACAACATTGTTAAACGCTCTCCTACGCTCCACACATTTGGTTTTAAATTGTAAAAAGCTCTTATTGTTAACATTGCGGACTGCGGACCCCTAATTACGTAAAGGGTACAACCCTAATGGAAACAAATTAAGGTACAGTTAGTATCAAAAGTTTGAAACAGGTTCGTGAATGAAAACTTAGAATGAGTTATACACGATACCATTTTGGTCTTGCCAAGGCGGCCGACTTAATGTACCCAACATAAACTACCTCCAGGCGCTATTATTTTTTATAAATAATTCACTAAATTAATAAGTACAATAAACGTAAATAATGCATTAGAATTATGAAACACCCTGTTAAAAATGTTAAGGTAACAAAACAAGGTTGCGTCAAAAGAGCTCGCTCCTGGATGGTTCAAACTACGTCATGCTTTATGATAATAAATAATATTTTAAATTTTTTGAATCATTAAAATGTTCATAAATATTATTTTTATGAACGTGTAGTAGTCATTGGATATATAAAGTGGGCGGCTACTGTAAGACGCCTAAAATGGTACCTTTTTTTTGTTTTTTTAAGATGGGAGATCATCTAGTGACTCCTCCCACACTGATTCCTCACTCTGGGTGAAGCAGAAAGGAGTGTCAGACTCTTACTGACTAAAACCCATCCATGTTTCTCCTAATACCCTTTGCGTTCCAGGACCGCGGTGACTATTTCGAACAAATTCCGCAACACCGTGTATAATGTCTACTTATCTAGTCTATTTTGTCCCACAGCTGGGCAAACATCTCCCTCTCCCTTTCCACACAACTCTGTCATTTGCTATGTCGGGCCAGTCGTTTTGGTAGGAGTGGAGCTCCTCCCTCCATCTTCGCCTTTGTCTGCTGCGGTGGGTTTTTTTTGCCCATTTCGCTTCTGACATGCGGCAGACATATCCGTTTAATGTAGCATATCATAGCAGTTAGAAATCTTAAAATTAAATTTTGCTCCTGTGCTTTATATGGCGAGAAAATGAACATAAATGACGGTGCTGACTGTACCTTTCACACAAATCAAATTATTCCTACTAAATCTTGGGTCAGTAATATAATACGTCATTGGATGAATACGCTTAGCGAATGTTAATGCTTTCATAATTAATCCAGGTTAAAGGTAAAATGGTAAATGTCAACCTAATAATATGTTATTTATCTTCTACCCAAACTAAAGTCAGAAATAACTGAGAATTTATTGCCTTATTCGAATTCAGATACCGGCCCAGATCATTAGGAACGTATTTATTACCTAAGGTGCTGAGAAAGCTTATTGAGACAATTAAGGTCTATTCATTAAAATATACGTTTGAATAATTGGAACTAACAAAATGAAGTGGGACAAATACTCAGGTTCTTTAAAAGTAATCTGAAAAAAGGAATTTCCGTTTTATTTATGAGAGACAATATATTTTGGGAGCAATTGAAATCTATTTTTATTTTCCTTTAAATCTAATATGGCTTCCACACTCCAACACAACTCGGAATTAAACGATGCCTATTCTAAAAAACAATGGTCGTATCTCCACTTGTAAGTACAACATGCACTTTTATTTCCTTGCAATAAAACTTTTAACACACCATAACTTTAACAAAACAAAAGAAACCATAAAGACACATGACATGTCTTTGTTTTATAGTCACATATAACGGGAAGATTTCAAGCATATCACGAGTATATCTCCGGCCAATATGTTCGACATGTGACGGCCGGTAAAAAGAACAAAAGAGCTATCGCTTGTAGAACACGTGGTTAGAGAAGTGACGACGCTGAGAAACGAGCTCGACACTACCAATTAGGTATGTGTGATAGGGTTACCACGTACGAGCAGAAAGTTTTTTAGACATGAATTACATTTTTAAAAGGTAATCTATGCGTACCCTAATAAAATTCAGTCAGTAAGGAATTAAATCAGAATTTGAATGAAACATCGAGCAAATAATTCCTTAAATATGAATTTACGATGAACGATGTTGGTGCGTTAAAAAAGCCTATCTAGAACTCTAGTAAGAATTAAAGATAAATATGAGTACTAAACCTACTTTCGACTCCATACTCGTAATATTTTTTCAGCTAAAAATAGACACCATTAGTAAAGTATTCCTTCACAAGAATCTCTACCAACACGATACAACAGAAAAAAAAAAACAGCTTTAGAGCGAACAATAATAATGTAATATCATACACAGAAAAGAACTTAACAGAATTTCGAGTCACGTAATCTATTCAATTCTTGAAAACATGAATGGGTAGGTAACTCTTCAACTTACCATTCATTTTCCAAGTGCTATTGTTATACCATGATTTACTAAACCCAGCTTCATTCGACCGTCATCAGACCAAACAAAAACCGTGAAGAAAATATTTCATCAGTAAGAAAAGGTTGCTATAAATCGCTGCCCGTATTATGTAAAATTTCATTCGCCCTTACCATTGTAGTATTTCAATGAGGGATCGAGTTGGCAACGCGACGTGATGTCGAAGATTTATTTATTGATAGACTTGCTCTCACCGTATTTCTTTTTCGGATAAAAGTGATAATTCTAAGAAAAGGTAGTTCATCATATTTATTAATATCATAAAGAGGTAAAACTGTTTATTTGTTGTTTGTTTATTGTTTTATTATTATTATTTAATTGAAAAAAAGGGTAATCAAATCAAGTACCTATTCAATTGACTACGAGAACAGGCTTGTTTCCACATCAATAAATTGCAAATCTATTTATTCCATCAGTTAGAGTATTGAAAAATAATGGACACGTATATTATAGCGGATGTATCCAAACATCTTCCTGGTCGTATAGGTCGAGGTAAAACTCCCGCAAGATATTCACTTTAGTGCGTATCCGAACGCACTTTCGCGCATGCGCTTCGCGCCGAGCTGTCAGAATTATAGCCACTGATTGGCTGTTGGTATGTTGGTAGAATCTTATTAGTTTTAGTTGGTTGTCATACAGAAGTATGGCGGACTTGTAATTCTGGCTTGAGTGTCGTCACAATGTATCAGTTGTATTTTACGATTCATTCACTCAATCTAACTCACCCCGACTACAATATATATTTTTTTTGTAAATCAATTAATATTGACAGAGATAAATCGCATCAAAACTAGGGATTGGGGGCTCGTGACGTCAGAACGCACTAAAAATTATACCACGGCGTGACGTATTGAGAATTTCAAAAGCGTCGTATCTTTGTCAATTTTGATTTACGTAACAAAAGAAAAAAAAACGAGTCAAATATTTTTTGATAATCTAACTGACGGTCCTTATGGGATAAATAGGGGGAAGGAGCCGGAAAAAACTTGTCCCATATACAGCGATTCGCGATACTTTGGGAGCCAAAGGTGTAAAATCGAAACCAAAACGTGACTACCATCGTGGCAGAGCGGGTCTCAGATTTACATCTCTGCGTGACACCCCTGACGAAGGGAAGAGGAACCGTTTGGCTTAGAGCCCGCGACTGTACCGGTTACATGACAGATTTCTGAAGATAAATCACAAGATTTCGGCTTACTGGAGAATATCTTGCTATTTGTATTTGGAGTTTTACACTTATTTCAGTTATCTACGAGTAGACTTAATTCTTTATTGTACACAATAACAACTACATTAATTACGAGTATTTTAGGAGTCCAATTTGATCGTTATGTATTTATTCCTGAGTTTTTATGGTTTCAGTGCTCATAACCAATGTTAACGACTTATCCCTATGTATAAATAAATGAATGCAGTGACACAATACAAGTTTGCTAAGATGCTACTACCTACGCTAAACACATCTCACATCTTTAATCACCCTACAGATCGTTAAAGCCCTTCCGACAAACTTATGCAAGAACATTAAGGTACGTAACGTGACTTTAATTCGTAACGCACAAACTTCGAGTATTTACCAAACTAAATAGAAATTAGATTAAAGCAACATCTATCATCGAACGCCCCAATAAAACCGGATATTACAACCTGTAATTTCGTTGAAATTACGTTACAAACTGCCACGTAAAATTTATTTCAAAAGGAAATTTTACGTCATAAAACAAAATGGACAGAGATATTTCCTCCAATATGGACACGTAATACGTTGGCCAAAGAACAAAAGCTATTCATTACGGCATTCTTCCATGCAACATGATATATCTGACTTAATATTATATACTGAGATTGCTCGTAAACTGGCCTAAAGCATTGTTCGTTTGACCCATATAGCGCAAGATAAACTGCCCCCTTATTTCTTTAGTATATCAATGTGACGAGAGGCCAGGTTACACTGGCGGCTTTCTCGTCAACATGTGTGAGCCAACGACCGCTCCAATTCGCGGCCGTGTATCAGGAATTAGACACGTATGTAACATTTTTAAATACCCGCTCTTAATTAGCTGGAGCGCGAAGCTTAGGTAAATAGGTTGCACGAAAATAACTCGTGACTTCGATTTTTATGTGTAATGTTTTTTCGTAATTTTTTTATTGCTTTGAATGTTAACGGGTGGCGAAACCATTGGACGATTGATCTTGTTTAAATTTTTGGTATTAATAAAACAGTGGGCGGAGTTTTCATGTTCTTATACGATGCAAATACTATAAAAAGTAATTGAAAGTCTGCATTTATATTTTGAATCGGAGGCGTTGGAACGCATCGCGCCTCAATGCATTTGTGAAATCGAAATTTTGAGCAAGATTGTAGAGCCCGCGTAAAACAAACACACTTTTATAATATGTTAATAATTATGATAGATACATCAGAAAAGAGTATAAACCTTGACTTCAAGATATTACTAAATTAAACAGATCACTACAAACTTTATAGACAACTATTGTAATAGTTTTCGTTTGTCTTTAGAAAGTCAAAGCTATTTAAATATCTACGCAAAATACATATTTCTTTTGATTCCAATAGAAATAATTTTAAATGTAATGAAATTATTGCTGTCTGGAGATTTAAATACCTAATAGTTTCGGAGCAAACTTATTTGCCACAACTTTCTTTAGTAAATAAGTAAGCATTTATTAAGATTGATAAGTAGGTATCAACTGCATAGTACCTATGGTTGACGTCAGATAAGTTTGCAATAAAGTGCATTGCCCTTTTCCCTAATATGTCTTCGTAGGTAACAGAAAAATAAAATTATGAATCGTTTTTCACGACTCTGGTGAAAAACCACGAAGAAGAAGACGAAGAAAATCAGGTTTAGAAGATCACGATGAACTTTGATTCAGGGCAGAGTTATGTCCTTATTTCCGTTTTTTTTTTTTAATTAAGGATGTCAATAAATGTAGGTGGTTCAATGACCGTTATTACGGCACCTACCATACGTAATAAATAATAATATGTAAAAGTTTTATGACCGAATATTGGAAAATAAACACTAATTCGTATTGAGAATAATAAAAGTTAAGACGAAATTCCGTTGGCTGATAGAGATTTATAACCCACTTCCCCGATGAGACAGTACGGTAGTTTTCAAATTAATTATGTTGTGTAAAAGTGATTTTTACTATAAATAAATTCTTATCTAACGCGGGGGGTATGCTAATTTGTATAAAACAATACACATACAACATAGTTTTATAAAAAACTAGTTCTCCCGCGCAACTTCATCTGCGTCACAATTTTCATTACTGCTCTGCTCCTATAAGTCTTAGCGTGATGATATATATGGCTTATAGCCTTCCTCAATAAATGGCTATCTAACACTGAAAGAATTTTTCAAATCGGACCAGTAGTTCCTGATATTAGCGCGTTCAAGTAAACAAAACAAACAAACAAACTCTTCAGCTTTAAATATTAGTATAGATAATATTGTCGGTAGTATTATTTTTTATAAAGCTATTTTGTCTATTGTTTATTGCGTATATGTATAAAGCAATACACATACAGAGCTATGCTGTATAGCTTCGTAAAAAATTATATTACCAACAGACAAGGCACAAGCCTTACCCGGTAAACCCTAAAAGGATCATAAGCTTAATGTTCCATAACTACATACAGAATATTTCACCAAAATATTACTACACAAACCACCGATATTAGGGACCGACTAACTTGGGTCACCGCTGAGAGTATTTAAGGCTAATTTGCATTCTGAAGTCCGTCCGTAAATTTGGTGTTCATCGACTATTGCGGTGAGCAACGCTAACGTTTTGGATTTAGCATATGTAACTAATGTTTAACGCTAAACTTTGTCCAAATAATTTAATCTGGTTTAGTATTTATGAGCCTATGGTTGAACAGATTTATTTGTTGTTTGTTTGTTTGGCTTTGTGTGTGGGTGCTTCTGTAATCATTATTGTTTTGGTTGATTGCCTTATTAGGCATTCCTTGTCAACCTTGACGCTATCATTCACTATCTCATCTGCCATGTCATTTCTCACAATATGCATCCATCGTTTCCTTGACCATCTTCTAGTGGCCATCATTTAACCATTAGATTAAATTAAACCATAAAAAACATAGTAACCTTATTGGTAATTACCAATAAGGTTACTATGTTTGTTTGGTTTGGTTATAATGTCGAGCCGTTTGTGGTTGAAACCCTCGGGCCCTTGAGCTAACAGCCTTTTCAAAGAAATTTTGAAACGGCTGGTTGACACTTCCCATGACCCAAGAGCTGGCTCTTCCTTTGGGCAGAGATTAAGCATTGCCATTCAACGTAGCAATGCCGCCAGTCTCTTGGGCACATTACCAGCTGACAGCGTTGAGCATGAATTTTTTGATGCTATAATTTAGTTTGTTTTTAGTTTAGTGTATTTGTTAGTTTTAGTTATTATATAGAAAAAAACCATAACATTAATTTATTAGGGATTCAGCTAATTTTGTTCTGAAATACTGATTAAAAAAAAGCTTAAAACCAAATCATACCTCCAAAACTTTTTGAGAATACTTTCATTGCGCGCACAGCTGAGCAATGGAATTCCTTGCCAGAGTCTGTATTTCTGATAGCTGAAACAGGTAATCTTTAAGAGAAGAATTAACAGATTTCTTCTAAGCAAGCATGTTCCAGTGTCGACCACATCATCGCTTTCCATCAGGCAGATAGTGGTCAAATGAGAGTATTACAATAAAAGAATAACACAACATTAATCTACTTCAAACGAAAGGAAGGTATCTGACCTTTCGTTTGAAGTGGTCGAACCCAACCAATCCAAGCATTACGAATTGACATTTAAAACAGCAGCAGTTATAACTGCATACGAATCTGAAATATATTTCCAAAATAATAAATCTTATAGTGACCCAGATACCAACATTTGTAACATCGGCTTTGATCTTACAAGTTCTTAGAAACGTATGACTCAGTTCCCGTGACACGAAAATCAAATCACACGTGTGTTTAAATCACATTGTAGTTTTACTTTGATTTTATTCTTGTAACTTGAGTCGCAAACCTTGCGATATATTTAGTATTTATTTTTGTTCCACTTACTATTAAATTAAAGCGAAAAAGTTCACTACGCATACTATTATTCCTCATTATCATATCAGCCAAAAGACGTCCACTGCTGGACATAAGTCTCCCTTAAGTGTTACCACAACAACCGGTCCTGTGCGTCTTACATCCATCGGCTACCCACGACTCATACCAGGTCCTCGGTCTACCTTGTGGGAGGCCTTCCAACGTTGCGTCTTCCGGTACGCGGCCGCTACTCCAGAACTTTTCAGCCCCATCGACCATCCGTTCTGCGAGCAATGTGCCCTGCCCACTGCCTCTTCAGTTTGGTGATCCTTCAGGTTATGTCAGTAGCCTTGGTTCTCTTGCGGATATCATCATTTCTGATTCGATCACGCAAGGAAACTCCAAGCATTGCTCCCTCCATTTTCCCTTTGAGTGACTTGAAGCCTTCTGATAAGGCCCATCTTATTCCTACCACTTGTTTAATCCATGAAAAAGAATGACTACCTAAGAGTGAAGCAGAAAACAGGAGTATTTCGCTTCATATCTAGCTATTCTGCTTCAAGTTTCAACCATTTCATTATGTTAATAACTATGCACTGTGTTCACCTCTACTTGACTTTACTGAAAGCTATTTCTGCCACTGATTAAATGGCTTAGTAGGCTCCATTCATTCTTCTTTTACAGCAGCGCTGCAGCCGCGCGGCAATTTGCGGCAAATTTGAACTCGCCCTAAGGGCCAACAAGTCAAATCAAATCATATTAGGTATATTCAAATGATTTCTGGTTATGTAAATACAAGTCGACGAAACAACGCAGTCAATCCATCAGAACGATGTCACTAAATATAACACTACCGACCACCCAATATAGACCCCGACCGTAATGGAGTACACGTGTTTATCTGATATCAAGCCACGTGGCCGCCTCTGATCCAAATACTGCATAATGCATCAGCAATGACAGATTGTAAGCAATCTGCGAACAACATTAATAACCTAGATTTCAGTCAGTTTTAGATGATAGGTTTGTACAGCTGCATTGACTTTGAAGCTTGATTTTGAAATAGTAGTAGATTTCCAAACGGATTCGATTATACAAGAAGCTGATTATACAAGGTTATTTGTAAAACACCAACAACCTCTTAGGCAGTGAAAGTACACATGAAAATTATAAACAACTTTTACTTTGACACCAACCCTGAAAATTCGAAAAAAATATCAGTTGTTTCATAAAATGCTATATTTAGCCAATGAAAATGTATGATATAAGTTTTCATGACTAAATAATATCAGCCACACTTCTTGATTTTTCAGATTAAGTAACTCTTAATGAGGTCTATCCACATATGGGTAACCAGCAATTTCATAGCGAGACTCCGCCCTTCCTCGGAATGTACGTTAAGCTGTTGGTCCCGGCTGTCATTTGAAGATCTTTCACAGTCGTTACGGATAGTCAGGAGCCATAAAATCTGATACCAGGGGGGCTTCTCTCTAAGCCCGAAGTCCGTAGTTTCCGCCTTAGTTGGGGGCGTTTTCTACCTCATATCACCTTGAAAATTAATGACAACACTATTTGACAGTTACTGTCAAATCGTATTGTCATTCATTCTTAGTAGAAAACGCCCGCAACTAAGCCCGAAACTACGGACATCGGGTTTAGAGAGTAGCCCCCCAGTATTGCGAAGAGTTATCGTGTTATTCAGTTACAGGGATGTAGAGGTCAGATAGGCAGATGCTTCATGTTAAATACTGGTAGGTACTCAGCTACATCCAATTCGATGAGATGCTGGCCCCAACATAGTTAGGCCTAGTCAGTTTTATTGATATTCAGACTAATTCGATTACAGTGAAAGCTGACACCTCCAACATTTTATAGAAGTCACAACATCCCTACGTAATTTGTTAATGTTTACGAAAGTAGCTAAATTATTATCCCCATTTTTCTGTAACCCCAAATGGTTTGGAAAAACGAAAATGACATTAATGTCAGATAATTTGATAATAACAGGAAAATATAATTTAATTAATAAATATTATGTGATTACAGTAGTAAGGAAATATCTTTCCATTCATGTTTGTATCCCCTCTTATTTTGAATTCATTCATGTTTGTACTTACATTATTTCCGCGAAACGCTATGATATCATTTAATTATACCACGTTATATTTATCCCTTGCTGCTTAATCTTACATCCTCAAAATACGCGGTTGACATAAATTCCAAAATACTCGTATATGGGATTGTTATATTTCGGACGTTTAACAATCGTTATGTCAAACGATCGTTGTAATTATGCCACTTTGTGTAGAACATGTTGTATTCGTATTATGTTTTGTCACTACTTTGATATATCTGTAGGAACATCGTTATTTATCTATTCTCTTTTAGTAAGGGCTGATTTTTCAATGGTCAGATAAATTTTAACTGAAGCATAAATATAGTGGCTTGACATAAATTTTATTTAAAAATGATGCCAATTTTACATTTACTTACCAGATAAAAGGTTTATCATTAAATCTGATCTATTATCTGTCTTTTCTATAATTTACACCTGCTGTATTGTCTCTGCACCACCCCAAGGTTGACTGGCAAAAAAGCCTAAGGCATTAAATCCGCATTTGTACATTTTTTTTTTACTTTTGCATAAAGTTTTAATAAATAAATCTGATCTAAAATTTGTTGACTGTAAAACACCCTTCACGTAATATTAAAACGGCAATGAACCCTAAATAGCACAACAAACAAGCACACATCGTTTATTTCAATTTAATTGAATAAATTACAGCTATTCCTATTTCAATTAAGGACTGGAAGCCAGGTTTCCACAGAAACGTGAAACGCTGTAAAGGAAACGAATTAATATAACGTTGGGAAGTTGTTTCCTCTGTTTGAAATATAGTTCAAGTATAAGTTACAGGAAGTTTGTGTAGGAAAACGATATTATCGTGAGTTTCGATCGTGAATTCGTGATATTTTATAACAAACTTTGGTCGCGACCATGAAAGTTGCGAAATTGTTTCTTCTACAGGTTTCCGGTTGAAAATCTGTAACTTTGAATGTTTTATGTAGAGAAAGACCCCGTAAACCAACACTAACAAAAACAACGATGAACTAAAATATCATGAGAAAATCTTATCCCTATAATCATTGTAATTTCGTCCAATACACTCAATCAAACTAACAGTTACAGGTTTTTATACAATACTAGCTTCTCCCCGCGACTTCGTACGTACATAACTTGGTTTTCTCGTTCCCGTAGGAATTTCAGAAAATCCTCTCTTAGTGCTCCCCTACATGAAGGCTCAAATTGCTGGTTCCTACGACGAGTAGTTACCACTATGCGTTGTCTGTCACTCGGTAACGGAAGAATTTTAAATAGTAGGCTTGACTTTTATCGATATTTTTTTCTTTGACATGTCAACGGAATCGTTTGGAATGGAGGAAATTAAAAATATTTGCCTAAGATTTAAGTATTGGAGTGCCTTCAATCTCCAAAAATAGTATTTCCAAAAGATTTTACAGTACAAGTACAGGAAAAGATCTCAAAACTGGGAATTTGTAGTTTTATCTTTTTTTTTGCGATGGCAAACTTATATTTTCAGTTGAAGAATTGACCGTGACGTACATTGATGTATGGATGAACATTTTTCCAACAACAAAGTTTAGTTTGTCCTTCAATCTTACCTGGCTGTTTTTGTCAGATTAATGAGAGTGTTTGCGTAGTTTATAAACTTCCGCAGGTAATGTATACTCGGAAAAAATCTAGACTCGATCGGAACCCTCGGTGCGCGAAGATGACTCGCACTTGGCCAGTTTTTTTAATAACGATATCAGCTTCAGCCAACCAATCATACAATTTTCTCATTCTTATCATATCACAATTTACATTAAACAAAGGAGCACCCGTCCATACTCAAACTTTTTATCAAGCTACATATTGCAATATACCGCGAGGCGCGGACCACAAACTAAGTTTTTTGTTCCGAAGGGACTACCATAACATCAATTGCCATAAAATATACATTTACGTAGATAGTACTGAAGGGCCCTTTCCTTTGAACTCTTTTGTTATGAGGATATCCTCACGGATAACCAGAGGATGGGTAGTAATTTTCCGAATAGTTGTGTAATTTTGTATTGGTTATATAGCCTGTGATGTCAGAAAAGGCATCTTGCATAATCTTTGCTTTTTGGGCATCTAAAACTCCGAGATGAGACGTTGTCTTCTTGCTTGAAGGAGTCTCATCTAGTTGTTTACAATCGCAACAGCTTATGTACGTGATATATACAAATTATAACAAACTTTGGTTGTAGAGAAGACAAACTTAATCGTATAAACCAACACTAACAAAAACAAATTATCTCCATATTCTTAGTGAGCGCGTCCACTACACTCAATCGAATTAGCAGTTACAGGTTTTTATGCATGACTTTAATCGATGGTTTTTTTGTTGACATGGCGACTGAGTCGTTTGGAATGAAAGAAAAAAAAGAAAGAAATAGTTTATAGCGCCCAAACAGAAATAGAAAAAAAAATAACCATAGACCATAGACTTAGGTATTGGAGTACCTTCAATCTCCAAAAATAGTATTTACAAAAGCTTGTTGTTGTTTATTCAAAACCAGTAATAACAGAAATCAACCTGAAATTAGTGAGCATAAGATTTTGCAGGTAAACAGGATTTAACTAAGTTATCTCGAAGTTAAGAACTATTTGCTAATTCAAATGAATTCCTTCTATACCGGGTGTTACAGAAATAACACAAGACCAGTAAACTCGAGTAAATGGCCATTGTATTTTAGAAATAGAAAGAGAAACGTTTATTACCAGATTTTTTTATTTCATTGGCCCCAAACTTATAATAAAATTTATACTAAAGATAATTTTAAAAGCAAACTAAAATGGTTTGCTTAAACCACAAAATAAAATAATCAAAATAGAAATACAATATCTTAAACTAGTATGTAAAGCTGGTGTTTGTTTATTTGTTTGCTTGAACGCGCTAATCTCAGAAACTACCTACCGGTCCGATTCCAAAAATGGTTTTAGTGTTAGATAGCCTATTTATCGAGGAAGGCTATATACCATCACGCTACGACCAATAGAATCGGAGCAGACGAAGTTGCGCGGGTCAACTAGTTAATAATAAAAACTTGAATAGAACGCTATTTGTGAATGTAGTGACTAGTGAGACTATGAAAACTCAAAAAGTTTAAATTGACAGGCACGCACGGGGAAAAGTAGTTTTATGATTTGAAGCCAATTTTTAATAACGATTAAACCTTTTTAAGTAGGAACGTATCCTAAACAAATCAGTACGTACATCATCTGCCAGCCTTTCCCCAACTATATTGGTTAGTGCTTTCCGAGGCACAGAGGAAACTCGGTATGTTAAGATGGTCACCCACCCACAGACCAACCTTGGCAAGCGTCGCTAAACCTTGAAGATCAACCCGTGCGGCTGTTATTATCTAGCCACGAGCTCCTCAAGTTAGTACGTACATATACAGGGTTAATTGTAAAACACTAACAACCTTTTAGGGAGTCACCATTTACCATGAGACCAACCTTGAAGACTTGAAAAAAAATCCAGCTGTTCAGTACATTTAATTTCTTGTCCATTTTTTTTTATGAGTTTGTGTTAGGTTCCAAAGTATCATGTGTGTACTTTCACTCTCAAAAAAGTTTTTAGGTGAAGATCGTTGATTAAGTAGTTTATGCCTACTACCAAGGGATAATTAAATAGAAATACATATTATGTGTGTACCTACATTTTTAAAAGTTCGAAATTATCAGGTTGGTACTTACTCTCCGTACAAAAAAGCGAATTTACATTTCCTGACAAAAGTGATATCCCTATTAAACTGTTATAAAAACGCGAAGAGCTCATCAAACCAGCTTTCAAAGAAAAACGTTCAAACTTTGTTAGAGGCGACCTCAGTTCAACGTTTTTACGTCAGAACCTGTCAGAATCTGACGTAGCAGCTAATTAGGAACATTCTTTATTTTTGGACGCTTTATCTGTATCTACTAATATATAAAGCTGAAGAGTTTGTTTGTTTGTTTGCTTGAACGCGCTAACCTCAGGAACTACTGGTCCGATTTGAAAAATTCTTTCAGTGTTAGCCCATTTATCGAGGAAGGCTATAGGCTATATATCATCACGCTATGACCAATAGGAGCGGAGCAATAATGGAAATTGTGACGCAGACGAAGTTGCGCGGGTCCACTAGTTAATATATAGATTTCATTATTTTTAATTTGACTTTAAGGTAATAGAGAAAATATTATGGATTTGGTTTCGCTAGGACTAATCTCGAAAATTATCTCATCAGACCTTACTATACGGATAAAAGTGACATAACAATGACTTAGTTCAGGCGTAATTTGTTCAGCTGTTGATTAACTAAAATCCAAACATACTGCTTACCTTAGTAAGAAATAGCAAATAATAGTAGGTAGCTTTCATAATTCATAGGATGCTATGTGTGTAAATCTGATCGTTCACCTGTTTTAATAGTGACCCATCTTTTTCCAATACAATACTTTTCAGTTTCATTCAGCTACGAATATTCTCATTCTTATCATATCACAATTTACATCAAACAAAGGAGCACCCGTCCATACTCAAACTTTTTATCAAGCCACATATTGCAATATACCGCGAGGTGCGGACCACAAACTATGTTTCTTGTTCCGGGGGACTACCATAAGGCGATTGGCACACTGCACCGCATCTCGCAGCGTAGCGCGGGAGTACGTGATCTCAGGTTGCTTGGAAGTATATGTCTTTGTATTAAAAACACGCGTACCTATACAACACACTGATAACGTGTTCACGCGCAGTGTTTGACTTCGTCGCCACGCACCCCGCAGCGTGTAGCGGGGCAGTGTGTGAATCCCCTAACATCCATGCCATAAAATATACATTTACGTAGATAGTACCGAAGGGTTCACTCCTTTGTAGACTTTTGTTATGAGGATAACCTCACGGATAACCAGGCGAAGGGTAGAAACTTTGCAAATAGCTGTGTAATTTTTTGTTGGTTATCTAGTTTGTGATGTCGAATTATCTTTGCTTTTTGGGCATCTAAAACCCCGAGAGGAGGCGTTTTCTTCTTGGGGACACTTGGGGGAGGCCTATGTCCAGAAGTGGACGGTTTTTTTTGCTGATATAATGATGATGATGATGAAGAAGAGAGCCCACCGCTGGGCATAGGCTTACTTCTATTCCTTCTATAGTTTCCAGTTCTGTGCCTCTTCTTACCAATTTCTAAGGGATATATCCAAGTCAAACCACTACCTCTTTCGTGGTCCGCGGCGGCCCCGCTCTCGAGATTTCAGGATTCCTATTTTGTGTTTTGCGGACTCAACACTCAATGGCATGCGGGAGACATATTGTAATGATATTTTATCTTTAAAAAATGTTTCTAAACTCCCTTTCTCCGCTAAGCCACCTACTCGTGCCACTTATATCAAAACCAAACAACCACGTACAGCATATTAGACACGTCGCCCGCATAACCTTAATCATATTAAGTTAAAAACTCATCGGCTCAGACGTCCCATTACACATCACTACGTCATCTGTTCGAGACACCCTCGAGGAAAATTACAAAAAAGTTTAAGGCCCGTCCCTGACCCGATTACTTAAAATATTTCCATCCATCGACAAAATGTAACGGTCCGACAGTTTGTTTTATTAATTATAATATATGCAAGTTCCGGTTCAAGATCGTTCGTGGTTAGATTTCATAGCTCTTTGACGTCACATCCCTTATTTAGTAGAACACTGGGTAAACTAAACTATTTATTATTGACCCGAGAAGGTTTATGATTAAGAGAATTTAGACCGAATTTATGTGTGTTTGTAAACTGTATTGGAATTTTGTTATAGATATTGTTTTCATCAAGTTCGAGTAAGATGTTCGTTTGTTTTGGATAGGGAAGTTTGCAACATTTCGGCAGATTTATTAGTTGGGAAGTTGCCTGTATCCACACTCCGTTACCTAAAATACATTGAAGTAGGTAATACCTTATGTGGCGGTAATACGTCATGGGTACAGTTAGAATCTAACGTAATGGCAGTTCTGGTCAATCCGCGAGACTCTACGAGTCTACGCACTCGGGCAGTAGCAAATTCATGTGATAGCGGGGTGAGCTTCACAAACGTCATTAAGTATAAATCAACCTATACCTTAAGTTCTATTTTAGAATCCTTGCAATGCAACCAAATGCGTTCATCCGCGATTACATGATATGAACTTTCACATTTTATTATTTTAGTTGGATGACTACCAAAATATTCATAGGTACGAGAGAATTATCTATCCAGTTTTGTAAACAGATGTTCTAATATTATGTTAAACAGCAACCAATGCCAAATTGTGTGATATTAACCATGAAAATATAAATAAATATTGCAATGTGTACGCAGGAAATTATTTACAAATTAGTGTTTGCTTTACTAATTTTATAATCTTTCATCATCAGACGAATTTCAGAAATCAGTGAATTATTTATTAAATTATTTACTGTACAGTGTGCACCTCATAATAAGAACAAGGCAAACATTGATGAAAACAAGGACAATCTCTCAAAGAAATTCGGCTACCTACTTGAGGATGGAAACATGAAACTTCCAGCGTCTGTGTTTTTGTCACTTATCAGCCCTTAAAAGCAACAGGGAACAGGCATTTTTTGCCTCGTTCGTTCCATCAGCGTTTTTATCAGACGAGATCGAGGTCACAAGCTTGCTCATCAGAAAAAAAAAACATTAATTCGAGAAATATGCATTAGAAAACCCCAGATTTCAGAACCAAAAACTAATTGGTTTTACTTTACTACTCGTAGGTACGCTGTGTAAATACTCATATGTACATAGCAATTACTAAAACTTACCACAGAATAAAACATACGAATAGAAGCGAAACTCGTGTGTTTTCATTAGTGAGCGAGTCGCAACGAAAAACTAAACTGTAGCGTTTATTTTTTTAATAATGGGAAATCATCAAATTACTCCTCCTGCTCTCGGTTAAGCAGGAGGGAGTGTCAGACTCTTACTGACTAAAACCCATCCGTGTTCCTCGTAGTGCCCTTTGCGTTTCAGGGCCGCGGTGACTCTTTCGAACAAAGTTCGCAGCCAAACTGTAGGGTGGAGAAGTGTTTTATTTTATTTGAACTTCAGGAGTGCTTCTTAAAATCAATATATTTAAAACCACAGAAATATAAAATTAAAACTCTCGCGTTGCATATTGACTGAGTGACGCACAGGCGAATCTACTGGTCGTAGAATGCTCATATATGGCATGTAGGTTCCTTGGGGAGGATCCCCTACACTCCTCAAGCAGCACTTCCCAAAATTCTTACTAGAACGGGATTATGCGCGTACGAAGTTGTGGGCAAAAGCTAGTATTTCTATGTAAATATACATGCTGTTGAATGGCGAGCGTATGAGTAGGGAAAGGCTGACTAACTTTTCTTTAAAATCTTTGTTTTAGTCTGAATATTTGGTGCAGCCGCGGGGCACACGATTTTATTGTTTTTATAATTAATTTTCATTCCCTTTTATTGTTACAAACATTGTATGATTCCGTGTGTGCCAAATAAATTAATTTTCTTTCTTTCTTTTTTTCTTTCTTTCTTTCTTTCTAAGGAAAAATGGAAATGATTCCTGGAAATGTGGAAAATTCGGTAAATGTCAAAGTAATTTTCTATAGAGTCTTTGTATGAACTCAGAAAAATTAGATTTAAATAGGTTGAAATTTCTGATAATTATGGTGACTTAACAAGCTTAAACATGTTGACATAGAAGGCCCTTAATCTATATGCATACATGTTAAATGCGTTGACTGTCATTTCTCATCATCATCATCATCATCATCATCATCATCATCATCATTTGCCTAGCCTTTTTCTAACTACATTGGGGTCGGCTTCCAGTCAAACCGGATTCAGCTGAATACCAGTGTTTTACGTGGAGCGGCTGCCTACCAGACCTCCACAACCCATTAACTGGGTAACACGGTACTTCATGGCTAGACTGGAGTCAGATTTACTGGCTTCTGACTATCTGTAACGACTGCCTAAAATCTACAAATGACAGCCGGGACCCACGGCTTAACGTGCTTTCCGAGGCACGGAGGAAACTCGTTATGTTAAGATGGTCACCCATCCTCAAACCAAGTGTTGCTTAACCTTCAAGATCGACCCGAGCTCCTAAAATCATATTTGAGGAGCTTGGAGTTGACTGTCATTTCTTTTATTTCATATTCTACGCCAATACTCAGTTCAGTTCAATAATTACTACAGTACATACTGTTTCAAAGGCATTATATACCATCCAGGTACATAAGGACCTAACACCCTATTGAGTAATCGGCTATTGTAACCCTCAGTCGTAATGTATTGTGTTTCCAATAGAACTTCAAAGGATATAAATCAATAGTCCTACAGAGAATTTATATAGGTTTCCTTTTTTGTACAACGTATTTTCTTTTTGTGTTAGGCAAAGGGAACTAGACTCATTTTGGCGTAATAATTTGTGTCCTTATGTAGACTAAATCATTATTTTCTAGTAGCAAAACGTCGTCAAACATGAGAATTGTGTATCGCGTTCGTTAAATTAATGCCTGACCTTAGTCTTTGATCATTTGTATTTTAACAAAAGATACTACAGGATATTTATTTATTTTTTGATCGTATATTATTCGTAAAACCTTATTATGTCTTTCATCAAAACATCTTAAGAGACTCACAAAAGCCTGAAAGTGGTGGTTCAACAAACATACCGTACCAAGAGGTTTTTCTTCGAAATGGGTTTATAAAAATGACCACACAGTGTATTGTGAGGTGAATTATTGTACACCGCAGTGTAAACACACCTTCTGTAATGTTACGCTTAGCCTCGCACAATATCATGTGAGAACAAACAAACATTGGTTAAGGAAGCTGCATCAAAGCTATTTTCAACGTCGTTTATTTACGTTTCAAAACAAATGCACGGAAAACGGTTTTGTAAACCCTTTATTTAAAAACAGTTGAAGAAACTTTAGTATGCAGTAAAAAGGTTATGTAGGTTAATATAGGTACATCATTATTTACTTGCACAATGCAGGAAACTTACTAGTCCTCCTAAGATGCATCTTCTTACTAATAGTCTGCCTATTGACGTAAAAGTTTACTAGCCCTACCATGACGACTTGAAACCATCATCATTCCGGTGTGAGAGAGAGATGAAGCCATGCAGAGCTACTTTTTCACCACGGATTTCTTATGGCTCTAGCTCGTCTGACCTGCGTTTAGCATGAATTATGATAATTAGTACCAGCAAAAATACGAACATACTACTCTGTCAAGAAAGTACCGGGAAAAGATCAATAATACACAAAATGTCTGTTATTCATCCAAAATTTTATCACCTTCAAAGTATGCTCCTTTAGAAACGATACACTTGCGCCAACGAATAATCCATTCATCAAAGCATTTTTTAAACGCTGCTTCCGGAATTGAGTTCAGTTCTCGCCGCGAATTCTCCTTTATGTCTTCTATCGATTGAAAACGGGTGCCACGAAGTGGTAATTTGAGTTTAGGAAAAAGTAAAAAGTCAGCAGGAGCCATATCTGGTGAATATGGTGGTTGCTGGATGGTATTTGTTGAGTGTTTGGTTAACAATTCGTTCACAATGATAGCCTTGTGCGAGGGCGCATTGTCGTGGTGCAAAATCCAAGAATTTTCTTTCCACAAATCTGGCCCTTTTCGTCGAATTTGCTCTCTTAAACGCCGCATAACGCTCAAATAATATTCTTTATTTACCGTTAGACCTTCCGGTAAGAATTCAGAGTGCACAACACCGCGATAGTCAAAGAAAACAGTCAACATGACTTTGACTGTTTTCTTTGACTATGGTGGCGTGGTTTTTTCGGTTTCGGTTCAGTTGGAAGGCGCCACTCCGAAGCTTGTTGACTAGTTTGCATGTCAAACTCGTAAACCCACGTCTCGTCACCAGTAACAATGCGTTTCATGAATGTTGGGTCCGAACTGACTCGTTCTAGCATGTCCTCAGCGACTTTCATGCGATTGAGTTAATGGAGAAAATTCAGATCTTTTGGGACTAGCCGAGCAGCAACAGTTTCATACCCAAATGATTAGTTAAAATGGTACGGATCGACTCGTGAGATACAGAAAGTTCGGCGGCTATCTCTCTCAGAGTTGAATGGGGATTGTCAGTCACTATTTTCTTCACTTTTGCGATGTTAACTTCAGTTGCAGACGTTGACGGCCTACCAGAGCGAGGCAAATCTTCCATCACATCTCGACCGCTTTTGAACGCTTTGAACCACTCATAAGCACGAGTTTTTGATAAAGTCGATTCACCGTAAGCCTTCTGTAACATTTTCAGTGACTCCGAACACGAAATTCCATTGGCGATGCAAAATTTAAGACCAACTCTTTGTTCGATATTTTTGTCCATTATGAAATTCGCAATACACACTATATATGATATTACTAAAACCAGCACTGTATTTAATATAAATAACAGATGCAACTCAAACTCCGCGCCAAAATGGAAAACAGTTGTGCCAATCTAACAACTACAAAAAAACAAAAATTTGAATTTGGAACCATAAACAAATCATCCATTCCCGATACTTTTTTGACTGAATGTATTTCGATTGCATGCTATAATAATAATAATTTATTTATTTATCAGACTACAAATGCGGTCCACTGTGTTAGTAACAAAATTACTTAGCCTATGTTAGTACTTAATAACTAAAACAGACTTCGTACGATCGGCTAATGCCCACACAAGCGGGCTATCTGCCCGGGCAACTATCGAGTGCAGAATGATGTTAGGACTGTCACGCAACCTGCGAAGTTACGAGGCAGATTTATTGCACCATACTGCGTCAAAGCTGTCAGTGCGCGCATTGGCAAACATCGCCGATGCACTGCAGAAGAGTGGCACCCTGAACGCATTGATGTATTGGATACGCAGAGCATTGTAAGCCCTTTGGGTATATCTGAACCACAGGGCCCCCGAGTACAGTGTGTGATTATTAAAACAAACGCCATCCACATAACAGCCGACACGCTTGCTGCTGAGTCGCTCGACCAAGGCATTCACATTCAGACCAAAGAGCAAGGGCGAGGACAGTCTCCCCTGTCTCACCCCACACTCCGGCCGGCATGGCTCCGATAACTCCTCTACCCATCTCACCCGAGTCTCCTGGTGTAGGTACCAGTACTTGAGGAGAGACACCAGTACTTGGGGATGTAGGTACTCAAATATTTGTACAGGTTTTTATATGCAGGTGGAAGTTCCATAGGTTAAGTTAAAATCTCCTATCTCTAACCTTTAATTTACCTTTTACTGTAATAGGTATCCACAAAATTAAATCTTAGCAAACCAAATTACATGAACCAATAACCTAATTATTTAGTGCTCTATCACAAACTCGCAAAGAAAAACTATTCTTATTCGACTGCGATACTTAATCAGAAGCGCCGACAAATGAATCCATTTGTGCAAATCCGCAAATTCTCAGACAATTTATCTAACAACCGACAATCGGGAGAAAAACGATGCTAATAGAGACGAAATAAGTTGTAAGCACTTGGTTATTTATGGACACCTTACTGGGAGGCTGTAAATCTGGATTACGGATAGATCTGCAAAAACAACCGTGGGGAAAGTTCGACAGCAGGTGAAATAATCACATTCTTCTTGGTGACCTTTGTTTTCATGGAAGTGATGTACTCGTAGTTACCTCCTAACAAAATAACTTGATTTTGGACCTATTTTCGGGTGGCAAATTTCCTTACATTCTGTAAACGAATTGTATGGAAATATCAGGTAGGTAAGTCAATCGGAATTGGCAGTTTGTTATTTGGAGAATTTGCGAATCCGATTTATTTACCATGTTTGAAGACTTACTAACAATTAATAATAATAATAATAATAATAATTATCATAATAATCATAATAATATATATCCTGTCCAACAGCTGCAGTAAGTATACTGTTTTAATAAAAATAAGTAATTATTTATTAAATTAATTATTATATTCACGAAGGTCACTATTTATCTATCGTTTCCTGCATACTCATATAGAGTATGATGTGTTATTATGTACTTACACGTAATAAATAAAAAATAATTGCATGGTTTTTGCAGAATATTTACTGATTAACAACTGTTTAATTACTTAGCAATTAAATTACCAATATCAGGGTTCTATTTAATATAAATGACAATGCGAAATGTTACCGTGTCCACCAGTCGGTTTACTAAATAGGCCCCAGACCCAGACCGAAACGATAATACGAGTTCCAATTGGATGGTCGTTTTTTTTTCAAACACACACTGTCAAATGTCCCAATCTCTTGCCATTATGCCTAACCAGAAGAATTCCTCAATTTTAATTTGAAATCGGACCGATTTCGAGAACTCAAATATTTCAGACAATGCCTACGTCATCATCTGCCTAGCCTTTTTCCAACTATATTGGGGTCGGCTTCCAGTCGAACCGGATTTAGCCGAATACCAGTATTTTACGCGGAGCGGCTGCCTACCAGACCTTCACAACCCATTAACTGGGTAACACGGTACTTCATGGTAAGACTGGAGTCAGATTAACTGGCTTCTGACTATCCGTAACGACTGCCAAAGATCTATAAACGACAGCCGGGACCAACGGCTTAACGTGCTTTCCGAGGCACGGAGGAAACTCGTTATGTTAAAATGGTCACCCATCCACAGACCAACCTTGGCAAGCGTTGCTTAACCTTGAAGATCGGCCCGTGCGGCTGTTATTATCTAGCCACGAGCTCCACAGACAATGCCTACGTAGGCTCGTTAAAAAGTTAAAAGAATTGATATCGAAGCACTATTGAATGGAAACGACTCAAGTAATTGTAACGTCTAAACAGAGGATCGAAGTACTTTACTGAAATTAACGAAATTGAATATTTAATGTAATTATTAATCTAATGCCATATATAGCAATTGTCAGAACCAGTTTTATCAAGAGATATCATGCTATTCAGACGCGGACTGTAGAGTTCAGATAAGCAGGGGCGCTCTGTACAAAAAACCGGCCAAGTGCGAATCGGACTCGCCCACCGAGGGTTCAGTACAAATTTTTACCTACTTTACATAAAGACTATTTTTTTTAATTTAATTACAAAAGTATCGTTTTCAGACTTTTCCCGATACTTGTAGTATAAGACGGCATTACTTACCAAATTTCATTGTTCTAGGTCAACGCGAAATACCCTATACATTTTGATTCCCTTGAGAGTGTCAAAATATACGTTTTTTGCAGCATAAACGACCGTATATTTTTTTACGTTAACTTAGAAGTTTGGTTTTTTCACAGCTGCAATGGGCCATAGATTGGAGTATATGGTTTTAATTTCAACTTGGTACTTCCACGCATTTCCGAGATAAACGGTCATGACAGACAGACGTACAGACAACAAAGTGATCCTATCCTTTTGAGATACGGAACCCTAAAAACTGGTACCTATAAAACTGCATCTGGTTAAACTGACTACCGATACAAACATAGTGAAGAAAAGGTCCAGCAGATGATGTCAATACATAAAGTACCTGACACACTTGAATCGCCAAAAAGACTTCACCACAAGAGCTACGATACACTAAAATGATTATAATGAAAAACCAGCGGTGGTGACAGCAACACACTCATCGATTACCTGACAGTTATGAACGACACGAAATTACGTAGTTTCCCCCAAACTCGCTTGTTATTACGTGAAAATCTGCGAGGAAGCTGCTCCCGTCTGATTTATTCGTACACTTTATCGTTTGCAGCCCGCTTTAGGCCTTGTCCAGAGTGAACGCGCGTTGACTAGAGCGGTAGCGGATGCGGGCGCGATTAGGTGGCCACAATGCATCTCGAGTTGTTGTAGCAGGTAGGAGACGCTTCCTCAGGGTAAAACAATCTAGATGATCGCTCGCTTTCGTGCCCGCTCCATCATGATGCGCTAGACGCCTGCCGTAGTATGTAGTGACTTGAGTATGCATGCAAAAGGCGGTTTCATATTATTTAGTTTTTCAAGGCCGCTTTAGCATCCGCGTAAGCTCCTTACCATGTCCGAGTCCTTAGTTAGTGAAGTTTCAGATCATATTTTACATTATTATTGTAATCCAAGTTTAGCGAACAATGTTTTTGTAAGTCCCTTTACGAGAATATTTTGTGTGCCGCCAAATTGTTTGCTGCAAATATGGGCTAACGTTTAAGGTTATTCGACTTACGTTGTTATCTGGATAGAGCCTAGTTAGGTAGCTATAAGTTTTTGAACGAAGAATAACGGTTAAGCAATGGTTGCCGAGGTCGGTTTATGGATGGGTGACCATCTTAACATACCGAGATTACTTCGTGCCTCAGAAAGCATGTTAAGCCGCGTTGGTTTCGGCTGTCATTTGTACATCTTTGGCAGTCGTTACGGATTGTCAGAAGCCAGTAAATCTGACTCCAGTCTTGCCAAGAAGTACCGTGTTACCCAGTTAATGGGTTTTGGAGGTCTGGTAGGCAGCCGCTCCACGTAAAACACTGGTATTCAGCTGAATCCGGTTTGACTGGAAGCCGACCCCAATATATGTAGTTGGGAAAGGGCTGATACAGGTGATGAAAGGAAAGATCATGAAAGGGTCTTTGTAACTATGAAGGCACATAAATGTACCTATACGAGTATCATTCCAGGAGATTATTATCATTCGATTTTCTCGTAGGTGGTAAAAGAACGTTATCAAAAGAACCTCACGACACCCTTTAGGGTGAGTTGTTAAGAGGTCAAGAAACCTTAATTCTTTGCCAGCAGTGACGATAAAAAGTTTATATCCGTTCATTACATCAGAACTTTAGTCTTATTCCAGTTACAGGCATAGTGAATATCGATTTTCACTCATATTTCGAGCAGTTATTTTTAGCCAAATAGGATCATGTCGTCTAGATTCGAGTTTGTTGAACAAAATTTCAGCGAAATTATCACAAAACACGATACACAAACACAATTAAAAGCCTATCTGGGGTTCCAAACATTTTCATCCGATTATAGTTGAACAAAACATAGTGCCTCTGTTAAAATCATAGAACACGACTATTTTACAAATGTGTAGTTTCCATTGACCTTTTCGAACAATTTGGTATTTGTTGATTAGGTACGGTTTAGTACAGAAATAGCAGAATGAGCATAGAATTTCATTAAAATTTGCTATAAATATTCTGTTTTCGTCTACCAACTATTAATTGTCTCTTGATTACCTATGGCTCAATAGCAACGCTACAGTTATAATTTATCAAAATAACTCACAAAGCCAAACTCGCTAGTTAAAAATCCCGCTCAGATACGACGGAATTTGCGCGGTAATCGCGCGGTTACGTCTGAACGCGGCGAAGTCATGAAGATGCTCATGTAAATAAGAACCGTAGGTACTATCCCATATGCGGTGCTAAAATTGTGTTTACTTCTAGTTTCATGATGGACTCTGACGACGAAACACTGCTGTTAGTGTTACTATTAAATAATTAAACCTGGTTTTCACTCATGTTTAGACTTGAACTGAATCTTCGTGCGCATCATTACTAGTCAATCGATGAACTGATGTGCGGCCGGAGTGCGGATGTAGCGCTGCAGTCACGCGTTTTTTATTTATATGGATTAACAAAGCAGCGCGGCGGCAGCGCTGCTTTATTAATTGCCGCCCTTTGACCATAGTACAGCCGACATTACCAATCAAACTGCCTAGCCTTTTCCCAATAACATTTGGGTCATTTTCCAGTCTTACCGAATAAAGTGAGCACCAGTATTTTACATGGAGTGACTCCTAACCTGACCTCCACAAACAAGTAACTGGTTAACAGGATACACCTATATTACCAGCTATTTGAAATAAAAACCAGACGCTTTTTATTTCTGCCACAAAGTCCTTCCACCCATTCATCATCCAAATCAAAAGTAACACCACAATCATAAAGGAAATTCCAAATAGACATCCCCTAATGTGGTTACCGAAACCCTAATAGTCAGTATCACGAACCATGGGCATGATAAATGATATTTAAACGCGTATCCTCATGAGAGATCGCCCTGTCACCGCCGAATACCGCCATAATCCTTTACTCCGCTTATAACCTGCACGAAACAGTTATCAACTAAGTCTTTAATCTTTTTGTTCTATAAACAGCTAATACTATAAACTATACCATTTGTATTCTGTTTTTGGGACGATGAGTCGTTAGATTTACGTAACCAGATGATTAATGTCTCACCAATTATGAATAACTAGCGTTTGCTCGCAATTTAGTACCCGTTTTTTCCCGTTCCTGAAGGTATTTCGGGAAACTAGTGCTCCTTTATACTCCCCAAGAAACAACAACAAGTTTCAGCTTTCTTCGACCAGTAGTTTCGGCTCCGCGTTGTCTGTCAGTAACGGAAGTTTTTTTTTTGTATTAAAGTAAGCTAAGTTTCGATACAGGTACCTAATAGAAATATTTGTTTTCGATTCATATACTTTTTATAATATAAAGACGTAATATTGTTTATTTTTTTTGTTTTTACGAAATAATCTCTTGAGTACTGATCCTTTTAATAAAACTATTTCAGTGATAGAAAGCACACGATTAGCTACTTTTTATTCCAAAAAATCGTTCATGAACATCATGAACCATTTTCCGGATCTTTGAGATAAGCTTCGGGAAGCATAGGTAAAAGCTAATTTTCTTTTGAATGCGATAAACTGACATTTTAAAGTCGGGTAAATATTTTGATAAAACATAAACTACACCTCATGACCACCATGATTAATAAAATTACCCTAAACAAACATACCTTGATCTCAAACAGTATTTTCTCCACACTCACGACCTACTAAAAATGGAAAATCAGGTTACATTTGATGCCTCATCCATCCTCCGTTGAAACGGTTAAAACAAAGTGTAGTATCAACGTAAGTTATTTCCTCGTCCACATTTTTATTCAACGCGTTTTGGTAAAAGAGAAAAATATTTTGTGTTTCTATTTGTGATGCTGGGCACGTTTCAGGAAACAAATAACGGTGATGGATATCGTTTTACTATGTAGGTTTCTACTGCTAAAAGTCTGAGGCTGTGGAGTTGTTTGGGTAAGGCCATTCTGATGGGGTGTCTTAGTGATTTTGATAAGAGGTCATCTGTCAGCGCTCAGTTTAAGAGTAGGGGAATTATAGGCGATGACATACGCCAGCGACTTTGAGGAAACAAAACGAGCACTCGTTTAACACCCGCGCGACCCAATCTTCAGTAGTTTTTTGTACTTAGCTCATTATTCGAAGACTTCAAAAATAGCCGTATATCATAATGTAGATAGTTAAATTGTCTTTGAGATAGTGTAAATTCCATTAAAATGCGCCCGGCGGTTTTGGTCCGGTTGCCGTTTTTATTTAAGTCCGTGTTAGACATAACTTTACAAATTCATTACACTACGTTGAACGAATAAAACTCAACATTTTCATATGTCAAATTATTAACGAAATAGTCTAATGTTGAAGAAATGTCTTTTAAATTACGACTAACCGTTTAGACGTGATTCTCATTTTAAAATCACTTACTCTCAGCCTGCAGCTTTTCTTGCGTTAAAGTCACTTATAACCGTCTTCAGGATTCCATCTATCTCTGTACTAAAATTACTAAAAACGGGTTCGACGGTTTAGGCGTAAAACGACACAAATTCATTCACTTTCGCATTTATAATATTATATTGTAGGATTAAAATCCCAATAGTAAAGTAACGGCCTATGTATGTCGCGGTGACATGTTGTATGTAGTTCATGTGTTCTTACGCAGTCAGTGCACTGTAGAGACACATAAGGGCTGCACCGTAAGGAAAGTGCGCTCGGGTCCGCTTGTAGTGTGCGTTGGAAATCTATTAAAGTAACATAAGATCCTATAAATGTGATGGAGAGCTTGCGGAAATGATATCATAACATCTTCTGATTCGTAGGCATCTACGAACGTGGTCGATTAAAGGTTACCGCCTACAATTTCACTGGAAAGCCTGAACTTATGAGAACTTATCACGACAAAATATGGACCGATGATTTTTCGTAATTTTGGGGTAGCCCATAGTAAGTCTTTTTTATTTGTGCAAATTTTTTGCCTCCCACTCAAAAAAAAATAATTTGCACGGACCAAGCTAGCAGGTGCAGCAAAGCAATACTCTACCCCTCACATTTTACTACAATTTCCTGCCAAGGTCTGTGTTTACTGATAGCTACCACCTGGGAGTCAAAGACTACTTATATTAATACTGGGAGTCTTTCAGTCAAGAGTGAATAGGTTACTTCTAGGCAGGCGTGCTTCATCGTCAATCACATCATTGCTTACCAAGTTGCCATCTCACTGACAGTGGTAAAAGAAAAATCTGGCCAAGTGCGAGTCGGACTCGCGTGCGAAGGGGAACGAATTGAATTTTTAATCATTTTTCCGTGTGTGTATTTCCCCCTCCCCCTGGTGATACCTGTTGAAATTTATACTAAAGCCCCCCATAATCACGTGTATTTTTTGAAAGAGAGTGTCTTAAAAGATTAAAATAAATTATGCTTGCCAAGGTTGGTCTGTGGATGGGTGACCATCTTAACTAGTCAGAAGCCAGTAAATCTGACTCCAGTCTTGCCAAGAAGTACCGTGTTACCCAGTCAATGGGTTGTGGAGGTCTGGTAGGCAGCCGCTTCACGTAAAATACTGGTATTCAGCTAAATCTGGCTTAACTGGAAGCCGACCCCAATATAGTTGGGAAAAGGCTAGGCAGATGATGATGATGAGAACTTGCGGAAATGATATCATAACATCTTCTGATTCGTAGGCATCTACGAACGTGGTCGATTAAAGGTTACCGCCTACAATTTCACTGGAAAGCCTGAACGTTTTCTAAAATAACAAATTGTTATTTGTTAGTGTTAGAAGGTAATTTATTCCCTGGACTATTAATGTTTTGGAAACATGCTCGTGAATCAATCGATACGATCGAAACGCTGACAAACAACTGAATTGGTTTATGAATTGGATCAGATTTTGATTTTCATTTAGAGTAGCGCTTTTGCTCAATTGTCTTTTAAAAAGCCTCTTCGATTACCAATATAGCTGCGACTGCAAAGAACATTAACGATGAAAAACCTAGTCTAATCAATGGTCCATGCAGATAAAACAGAAGATAAATTCTATTATTGTATTTCTTTTATGTTTCTGTAGATACACCCCACGCCTTGAAATATTGCCTAAAAGTGACCAAAACAGATTTTATTATTTAGACTATCAGTTTAGAAACAGCTCTTGCCAAAAAACTGATATAATGGTCGGTAAAAATCCTACAGTCCCTGAAAAATATCAGAAGTAAACTGGATCACAAAAAGTTACTATGGAATAACACTGTTCAACAATTTATAGAATCACTACAAAGTAGGTATACAATAGACACTTAGGTAGCTCCCAATCTGCCAAAATAGTTTCCATCTCTTAAGAACTTATTACAATCTCGAAAGCTTCTCAAGTGGGTCAATCAGAAAGCTTTTTAAAAGTTCTTACCAACTGTCATGAACTGTATCTTCGCTTTTAAACGTTTTGCGACAATTTAGACAAGTTCTTTGGATTTCTTTTAGTATCAGGCTTTCGTTCGTTCTTTCAAATAATATCACTTAATTTATACCTTAATTTTATTTCTTACTGCGTGTTAAGTTAGTCTATAGATGACGAAGTGTTTTAGTGAATACAGAAGTATAGTGAGGAGCTCGTGGCTAAATAATAACAGCCGCATCTTGAAGGTTAAGCAACGCTTGCCAAGGTTGGTCTGTGGATGGGTGACCATCTTAACATAACGAGTTTCTTCCGTGCCTCGAAAAGCACGTTAAGCCGTTCGTCCCGGCTGTCATTTGTACATCTTTGGCAGTCGTTACGGATTGTCAGAAGCCAGTAAATCTGACTACAGTCTTGCCATGAAGTACCGTGTTACCCAGTTAATGGGTTGTGGAGGTATGGTAGGCAGCCGCTCCACGTAAAACACTGGTATTCCGCTGAATCCGGTTTGACTGGAAGTCGACACCAATATAGTTGGGAAAGGCTAGGCAGAAGATGACCATTGTTAAAGTCCCAGAACACTTATTTATCGAAACACACATCGTTCTCATGCGGAAATTTTCCCAGAAGAATTGCAGTGCCAATTTGCATTTGGCTAAAGATAGAGCCAGTCCTGTGGTCCAGCAGTGTCGATCAGTCGGTGAGAAATATCCTTGAAAATGAGACGCGCACTTGTGCCTCAGTTTCCTTTCCAATTTTTATTATTATCAAGTATATAACAGTCAGCAATTGACAATTGTATTCAGTTAAGTGGGGAGGCTTCTCTGAAGGTTTCATTCAACGTTTCAATCATCATCATCCGCCTAGCCTTTTCCCAACTATTTTGGGGTCGGCTTCCTCCAGACCACCTCCACAACCCAGTAACTGGGTAACACGGTACTTCATGGCAAGACTGAAGTCAGCTTAACTGGATTCTGAATATCCGTAACGACTGCCAAAGATCTACAAATGACAGCCGGGACCAACGGCTTAACGTGCTTTCCGAGGCACTGAGGAAACTCGGTATGTTAAGATGGTCACCCATCCACAGACCAACCTTGACAAGCGTTGCTTAACCTTTAAGATCGACCCGTGTGGCTGTTATTATCTACCCACGAGGTCCTCATTCAACCTGTCAATAAACGTTATAAACTTCTGCAAATAGCCACCGAAATAGACACTTATATAAATAATAATAATTTGACAAACTTCGTCGACGAAGTTATCAATAGACATCTGTTACATAATTACGGAAAACCTTTTATCGCTACGCCTACAGCAGTATTTAACAGGAGCACTTAAAATGACTTCGAAAATTTAATATTATATTATAACACCAAAATTAAACTTAACTTTGGAACTGGTTGTAATTTATTTCTCACTAGCTTTTGCCTGAGACTACGCCCGCTTCGCTCTTTAAAATGGAAAAATATCTACTGAATATCGGGGTAAAAGGTTTCCGGTTCCAATCAAGATCATAAAAAGCGGTCTAGAGACGCCGCCGAGTGGTCTAAGATTTTTTTTGTTCTGCCTAAGCATTCGAGTTCCATTTCCATAGGATCCTGTAGAAGATTTTTTTTTAATAATGGGAAATCATAAAATGACCCCTTCCACTCTGGATGGAGCGGAACCCATCCGTGTTCCTCCTAATGCCCTTGGCGATCCAGGACCGCGGTGACTTTTTCGAACAATCTTTCGAACAAATTCCGCAACTCCATAGAAGGATGACAACGCTCGGAACGCGTCCACCTGTGTGCCAAAGGACATCATCCATTTTGGTCTACATGTGAGAGCTGGTTAAAAACGTGCTTTATTTTGATAGATCTTGTCTTCCAAAGCAATTCTTTCAAAGGCTCCAAAGCTGTAGCAGCTCTGTACTTGGTTTTATTTGGGTCAATAGTCTGACTTTTCATACTTGGCCGGCTGGCACTTTCATATTTGTACTAAAAATATATGAAACCCGGATGATGGCTTCACTCAAATTATTTAACCGTTGCTGCATTAAGATTATATTGGCTCCCAAACATCCAAACACCTATATATACTTTTTTTTTTTTGTCGATGGCCACTCGCAGTTTCAACCCTAGAGGGTTGTCAACTACTGAACCGGACTTGCCTGTGTGGGCCTCAAGAATTTAAGGCCCCCAGCCGAGGCTACAAAACTTATATATACTTAAACTCCGCTCGCTGAGGGCACCCCCTGTGGGGTACGGACCTCGGCTCAACGGCGTCGTTTAGGGGGGGGCAGCAAGAGACTGGCTGGGTCATGTCATTATTTGGGGAGTTATTTATCACTACTGGCTCAGCTTCGCGGGCTGGCTCGTTTGGCAAAAGACGGGGGGGAGCGTTACTGGGACGTCGCGACGGACCTCGGCGGCGAGGTCGGAATACGGAACGCGGTCTGTATTTGTGTTTCTTGAGAGTGCTGGTTTCCCTACAGCTTTCTTGAAGGACGGTGATTGGGTCGTCAGGGTCGACGAGAGTATGCCGAGGACGGCGAATCCTACTAATTTTGGAGGGAGCGTATCGGGTAGCCGATACGATTAAGGGATTCTGGTGCTTTTCTGCAGATTCGATGAAGTGCTTAGTAAGACGCTTCATGAATTGCTTGATGGTTGGGACTTTGAGGTCGACATGTAGTCGGTCATTCCTAACGAACCACGGAGCGCCCGTGGCCTTTCGGAGAAATCGGTTTTGGATGGTCGGCATCCTATGGATATGTCGATCCTTTGTGTGTGCGAAAACGGCACACGCATAGGTCATTATCGGACGTATGCACGTGGTATAGATGCGCAGTTTGCATTTAAGGGATAGCTTGCTGCGTGCATTCAGCATACCTATATATACATACAAACTTTCTCATTTATAATATTAGTACGACGCAAAACACATGTAAGGAACTTCAGATAGAGTAGGCGTTATAAAGAAAAACAATAATTTCCATCTAGAAACTTCATAAAGGTCACACGTTTTCTTGGTATTAAATGAAAAGTGTAGGTAACCTCGTGCCGATTGTGACCTTTGAAAGTAGTGTTATTGTAATGCTTATGGTAAACCAGTTATCGGGAAAGTTTTGTTAATAATTCAAAGGCTCGCGTTTGATGGTTGCGATGTCAAACATCTCATAACACTCTGAAGATGAAGGAGGTATGTGAAGTCAATCCTGATTTGAATTGACTCTTGATTCGATTTGTAGTGTGAAAGACTTTAGTAGTAGTATTTTGGGTTGTCTATAAAGCTTGATTCTCACATAGTCGGGACGCGATATACGGGTATCATATGAAAGAGCGCTATTTGCACATTCCCAAAAAAAAAACTTTTTTTAGGTCGTATATTTTTCGGCTTTTGACGAAAAATTAAAGAAAAAATTACCGTTCCCCTCTTCATCTCCGAAGTTTGCATAAAAAAAACTGGCCAAGTGCGAGTCGCACTCGCGTGCAAAGGGTTCCGAAACAATTTCATGTTTGTAACATGTTATTTTAACGCTTTAGACTTCTTATAGGTTTTCCTGTATTCTGTAGGTACAATCTGCATTTTTTTCAAGATTTTAGACTCACAAGTTTGGGGGTAATGGTCATTTTTGGCCTATATTCTTGCATAACTTCAAAACTATTTATTTTAAAATAATGAAAAAAAATACACGATAAAGTTTGAAAAACTTATTTTTTTTAGTTTGACCCCCAAAAGTGACCCCATACTCATTTTTATTCATTTACGTAACACATCCGTTTTTGGGTCATAAAAGTCCATATGTGTACTAAATTACAACAGAATCGGTCCAGGAGATCCTGAGAAAAGTGGCTGTGACAGACGGTCAAACCGACAGACAGACACCCGGATTTCAACCCTAAACATATTCTATGTGATAGAAGTTTATGTAAAGATTACAGGAAAAATAAAACGATGCCTATAAATAACACACTTTTTCAGAAATCATCAACAAAATTTACATTCGTTCAGCTATCGGTCAGGAGATAGCGCTGATCTAAAACCAACCTACTGACCAAGGCTCCTCTAACCCGAGCTATCCGGGTCATTAATAGACTCCATGTCGAAGTAGACATTTACATATGCCCTTTGAGTGAATTCGCAAAGAGACTATTGTTTATTTTGTGTTTTACTGTAGATTAGAGTAATAATAATTTATTGTATAGCATAACTGTGTGCAAAATGTATTAGGTATTAAGTTAAAATAGATTTTAGTATAGTAGTACGTAGACTATCGCATTAGGTTAAAAAAACCTGTAATGATAGCTCTTTATTATGATATAAATAAATAAATAAAAACTGCAATTACACCGTAGTGTTACTCTCTCTAACGAATGTAGGCCATGACGACGAAAATTTAAAATATTTCACTTTTTTTTTGTATGGTGGTACTTAAACCTCGGTGCGCGAGTCCGACTCGCCCTTGACCGGTTTTTCAAAAGTAAGTACATTAGTCAAATAGTGTTAATGCAGTAAAGTGAATCTGATCACACGTGGCTGAAGTCGCATAAAAGTACTAGCTACAGAATAAGCTGTTTAAAAATTCTAAAAAACTGATGTCAAATTCCAGTGTCCATTTATTTTAAACAAGGTTTTCTCTAACGTGCACTGCAGAGTCAATATTGGTATAAAGTTATTGACATAAGTTTCCAATATAATATTATTTATCATAATCCAATCTCTGTTATTACTTTATGGATGTATATTTTTGTTGCGCAAAATTCTGAGAAACCTCTCGTATGAGGCATCTAGACTTAATATTCCCTTTTTAACCCAGTTACTTAGAACACCCGATAAGTTTTTTTCTTGTTAAAAAAATTTGGATAATATCTAGGGCAAATTTTGGAGTTAGGAGAAAAAAAAATAACGAGTTTTATTTGACCAAATTACGTTATGTCAGGGCACAATATTGGTAGAAATCTTTAGCTGAATCTTCCCAATAGATAAAAAAAAGAAAATACGTTTATTCTGCCTCAAATGACGCACAAAAACACAAAATTAAAAGAAAACTAATTACTAACTTAAATCTACTATAACTATAAATCTGCAACTATGTCAGGACCGGACATTAGCCTACCACGAGGCTCTGGTCACACCACAGACAAAAAAAAACACAGTGCAATAGTTGTCTATGGCGTGATTTCCATACCCATTTGATGAAAGCATTTTATCTATAATATGTATGTATTTAGAAATATATAAGTATGTTTATCAGTTGTCTAGTACCCATAACACAAGCTCTGCTTAGCTTGGGACTAGATAGCGTTGTGTGATAGTTGTGTGGAATATTATTATTATTATATTATATTATTTCCGTAATAGTAATCAAGAGTTGCTTCCAGAAGTAAAATCTTGTTGAGACACGAGTGAGGCAGGACTAACTTTTGTATCCCATGTTTTTAAAATCCTCCGAGTCAAGTAGCCAGGATATCTACACACAACAGACCGAAAATTTAAGTGCGCAAAACGGAGTCCGTACTGTACTCAACTCTAGTGTGCCTTGTTAAACCAAAACCAAATGAAATAGACGAAGTTATATGTGTGCCGGACGTATTACATCGACCATAAGGAAGCTATAGGAAGACATTCGTCCCACAGTCGTATGGGCGTAGAGAATTAAGCGACCCGAACGTGAGTACCGGCCCTAAGACGCCGCCGTGTGACGAATTCGACCACTTCCACCCTTACGCCTTAAGTTCTAGCGAATAAGGTCGAGATGCGAGTGAAAATTTTCGGAGATATTATTGAAGTACAGAAACATTATTTACACTGAAAGTCATGTTGTTGTGAACACTGTCAAATATTTTTCTTGAGTTATAAATAAACTTAATTTGCTTGGAAACGTAAATGTTGATTGCTTTCCTGTGAATAAATTTTGATGTGAAATACCTACATTATCTGAATTGTTTTTTTTTTGTATCAATGGAAATACAATGTCTGTAGTAGTTTCGTATTAGCATGACAATAGCGATCATTGACCTTTTCCTGATATCTGTTCGCTGGATCCGGAAAAAAATCTTTACTTTTGTAAAAGTAATGCGGATCTTGATTCAGGACGCCTATTTCATTAGTTCCACATTGACACATTTGTGTCTTTAATTTATGTGAAATCCTGTGCACAAACTGTAACCCATTAAGGAGGAGGCCTGGTGTCCTGAAACACAGGCAATAAGCCTAGCTTAGGCACCAGTCTCCCACAATATCCATAATAATTATATTGATGTACAATGTGTAAAATATTTGTATTGTGGCGAGAAAATAAACTATTTACTTACTTACTTACTTACTTACTTACTATTTGAGACAATGATCACTAATGTCATGCTAATAAAACATAGAAATAGCATAGCAGGAAATTAATAATGGCCAACGCTGATATTTTTTCTGGATTTATAATACACAAAGTACCTATATATAAACTCAACCTACAGAATGAGAATTAAAGTGACGTCAAATAAACGAGGCAGACATAGCCACATAATCTCTCTAGAACCTTCTAACACCGTGAATATATGTTTTGAGAGTGTTGCCAGTAGACAATTGTTGTCTACTGGCAACACTCTCAAAACATATTATTCCAGGCATCATAAAATTAATACACAATTTTCCCACACATTTCATTTACGTAAGTACTCGACAATGTACCAACGAGGCTCCACTATCATTGTCCTTACTGAGTAGGTGTCTAATGTGTCCTCACACTTAAACCCAGTTTAGACCAGTTTGAATGACACTAGTTGACAGTATGACAAAGACGGTCAGAAAGAGAAACATTCGTGTGGGTAGTTATGAATGTTTGTGCTTTGTGGAACTATTTTAGGGGCGCTAGGGGCTAATTTCAAGTTCCGTCAAGTCCAACAATAAGATTAAGCTTTCATTATCTCCTGGTTGATCTGGTTGGCCAAAAAGTTTTGAAGACCGGTTGTTGTGGCGACACTTGGGGGAGGCTTATGTTCAGCAGTGGACATCTTTTTGGCAAACTTACGAATCTGCAGTTTTAGTGAAATCGATATTTAGTTGAAAAACTGTAGTGACGGTATTTTTACTTTATGAATGAATAAGCCTGTGTGAATGAAACCCTTATTTCAAAAGTAAGGTGGGGTACCTACATCAGGATCAATTAGTTTCAACCGCATACTTCCTCGATTCTGACCTGACGCACATCAATTGGTACTTCTTTATGTATTTACACCCTTATGTGTGATGAATTGATGACTTACAATTTCATTATTCATAAGTATAAGGGTATAATTTAGACGGTCACCAAAAATAATATTATTAAGACCCTAAACCAAAATGGATCAACGGTCACCAAATTCTATCCAACTCAACTGTGATTGCCATAAAATGTAGGCTTGGGGTTACAAACTGGATAAAATAGGTTAGGTTAGGTTAGAATTGTGACCAACCGCGCTACTTCTCGAATATTATTTGGTGACCATTTATCTGTTTTGGTAACCGTTTAGAACTTTTTTGGTAGTAAAATAGGTACTTTTTTGGGCGGTGTTTAAACACAAGCCTAAGTATAAGCCTGCAGTGCAATTTTGTAAACATGTCGAAGTGAAGGCTATGGTGAAGTGATCACGAAGTGAGTTATCAATCCATGTAATCAAGATGGAATGTCACTCTACCTGACTTTTCTGGGAGAGAGGTTTACAGAATCACCCGGCAAATTCATCCACTAGTATAAAGTTACACTATTGTTGAGCAGCATAAGTTAATTTTTATCCCGGAAAACTTCACGATTTCTGTGCGATGTGCCGCAGTCTCAAAACCGCGAGTTCTCATCCTTGCGTCGTATTCCTCAGTCCTATAGGTTGGTACCTCCCTTTTGCAACACTTTCACAAGTATGATGTTTCTCCACCTGTTTCTGTCCCTGACGGTATGGAGGGCGTTGTGAACTGTAGAGTAAGGGGGCTGCAGATCTGGTCAGAACAACGTATTCAGGTGCGTCCACGAAGTCTTTTTCCATATACTTTGTCGGTCACGATGAGCTTCTCGAGGTTGTCACAGTGAGTAAACAGCAAGTAAAACCACTAAATAGCAAAATAAATGTACCTCACAAACGAAATGAACAGTGGAATTTAAATAAAAAATCCCAGTGCCAGCATAATATAATAAAAACTGAATGGAATTGCAACGATTTGTGAACTCGGCGCGTGTTTCACAAAATGAAATTCCAGCGTCTGTTCATAACCTCGACAAATTAACTGACTTCATTCAGTATCATTTTTCACAATTTTCACACGCTGTCATTTTAACATAAAATGTGTCTCTATTTTTTACGTATTTTATAGTAAACTAGCGTCCTCTTGTCTACCTACTAATAATATTCTTTACTTTGAGGTCACAATGTCATTGTTTATTGAATCTGTCATTAAAGAACTAGCCAAAGACGTTATAATAGTCGTAATTATTTATAATATTTGTAATGAGTATTCTAGATCAAAACCGTTTCACCAATATTATAACTAAGGGCGTCTTCAAATTTGTCGAAAAGTGCCGCGTGGCTGCAGCGCTGCAGCCCCACTGCTGCCACGCGGCACTTTGCGACAAATGCCTTATAAGGTAAAATGGCTTTTTTGTTATATCTGTGACAGATTATACCGTAAAATTTTATATGGAACATATCAGCAGAAGAACCAAGGATACAATTTAAAAAATCGTGGAATTCGCTGGATGCGAGACGGACAAGACCAATCGATATAGCGACACTTGTGGCCAATATCCAGCAGTTGAATCTCTGAAGATTACGAAAATTCTTTCGCTTAAAGAAAGCTAATTGTCACTAAACTCACATGAGTTGCACTAAACCAGTGGCTCAATTTAAAACCACGAGAGATAAACACCAGGAAAAATCCAGCCACCAGTGACATAATTACCCCTGACCAAGTTTCCTTCAGAAACAGCCCTTAAAATACCCTATACAGCCCTAAGCAGTAACGCCATAATACCTATTTACGATAAGGGTAATAACAAGGGTGTTCGTAATACCCTTAATAACAAAGGCCAAAAGGCGATCAGGGCGGGTGATGAAAACAAACACCCTGTAGGTCTACGGCTCAATTTGTTTGTGTAAACAAACATGATTACCACGCATTTGCAGAAGCCTTTATGAAGGCGGAATAGTAAGTAAACAAAGCTGTAATACTGCTGCAATTATTTTTAATTGCTGTTGTGGTGTTCAGTAACTTTCATAGTCATTTAAATATCTTAATAGACACACAGTACAAGTATATTATTATTCACATTTTTAGCAACAAACCTAATAGCAAGAGTTGAAAGACTACGTTATTTCCGCAATGCTAAAACGTTCAGTACCACTAGTACTACACTATTTAGGTACACAATAGTGGACATTTATGTAGGTTTGGGTAATAGTTTGGAATGACTCTTCTGTTTCACGGATATTTCGGATTCAGGTCCTAGGGCTTGAGAGCCTAAGGACCTGTGTTCGAAATATCCGAAATAAAAGTCCGAAATATTCGGGGACTTAAGTTATGGGCCCAGAGGTGAGCCTATGGGCCCATAACTAAGTCCCCGAATACAACAATACTTTTAAAGCGGACAGATTCCTTTTTTCAATCTTGAGTATCGATCTGAATAAATGCAGATTTAAATTGCAATAAAATTAAGAAGTTTCGTTTAGAGGCACATCAACGTAGTTAGAATATGGTTGCTTAATTACTGTAAAACATAGATCATCCAATCTTCCCATCGTTATCATAAAATAATTTGCATAATACTTTTCTTGATATTTTAAGATATCAAACATTTATACCTAAGTCTAAAAGATTTCTTTACTTTGATCATTTACGGGATCGTACCACATTTACGGGACAATAGGCCCATTTTATATTATATTATACTTTCCTAAATGTAGTACAAGGATATGTTAATGGGAACAAATCACAAAGATCCCTTTTTAGATCAAGGGATTCAGGAATGTTTACAAATATTTGGGAAACACGGATCGGGAAGCCTTCCCTGTCCCAGTTTTTAACGGCTCTGAAAATTATTAAGGTTTTCCTGAAAAAAATATTGTTTGTTTATGATAATATTTTTTGTAATGAATACCAATTCGTAAAAAGATATTGTTCACGGATTGGGTGTTTATTTTGAAAAATAGTTAGGAAAGCCTTGTTATGGTTCAACCGTAAGAGCAAATGTTTGTGTAAATTCCGCGGGATCTCTGAAAATTATATCAAATAGTTGTGACCTTGAAAAAATAGTTGCAGAAAATAATATTCACTCATTGCACAACCAGTGTTAATTCTATTTTTTTAAGCAACGTTTGCATTCACATCTCTGTCAAAAAAGCCTCCATTTAAATACATCTTTGACAGATTACGACTAACATGCGAATACGAACGTTGGTTGAAAATTAATATAATTGGCACTCGTGTATTTGAATATTTTCATAAGGTAGAAGGTATCTATCTATTAATGTAAACAAAAATTAAATAATTCCTGCGTGAAATGCCATTCACGCAGGAATAATGTTAAGATAAAAAATCTCGACATTCAACAAACATAATAAGGTGTTTTAAAAGAAAACTTAGAAAAATAAAATATTTCCATCAGATATATAGAAATATTTTCTTTAAAAACGTAAATACATTCTCCTTTTGAAACAAAAACATAAGCCGTATTAAATGATTGTCCTGTAATTTATAAATATTCAGAGAAATATCTTTGATTTCAAAGCCTGTGAGTAAATTCAATTAACCCACGATGAAACAATCTTAAGAACCAAGTTAATCTTATCTTACTTAGTGTACGTCACTAAACATAAATGTTTTAATTTTCTATTACTGAGACAAGGGAGAAAAATCTTTATAATTAATTAACTATGCACTTCAGCTGGCATTTATGTTACCTACGTGACGTCATTGTATATAAAATCAATGAACATTAAAATGGCCTCTGAGTGGCAACGCTAAAAGACTTCTAAGGGATAATGAACGCGTACCACAGCCACACCATATACCTACTTAGCTTCAATAGAAATATTACTGCACTTCTTAAGACCTAAAAGGGCCACTATTGACGCGACTGGTGGCGCCACCTACTGGGCTCAACTCATGTATTATGTTTATATAATGTACTAAACCATTTAAAGTTGGTTCATGTTTCATGTCAAAAACACATCTTATCTAAGCCCATCTCATATAGTAGCTATGTATATTTAATGCACTAAGGTATTTAAAGTTGGTTCAAGGTATTAGAAGAGACATATGAAAGAACAAGAATGTACTGAAACTGAATAATCAGGGTGTGAATTATATTTTTTTAAACGTTTGCATTTGCATTTTAATGGCAATCTGTCAAAAACCCATCTTATTTCCCTAAATTTTGACAGCAAAAATTGCTTTAAAAATAGTGGAATTATCCCTCAGATCATTTATTCTCAATATTTTTTTGTACCGATCTAGCTCATATTACACTTCGTAAAGAGAAGGAACATTGTTCCGATATTCAAATTGATACCATATCAAACAATTTTGCCTTTTTGTAAAGCCATGCGTTCATCTGCAGCCAGCTCGCATGTGAGTTATATTGTGATGAATATTGATTTCTATCTATACTAATATATAAAGCTGAAGAGTTTGTTTTTTTGTTTACTTGAACGCGCTAATCTCAGGAACTTCTGGTCCGAATTGAAAAATTCTTTCAGTGTTAGATAGCCCATTTATCGTGGAAGGATAGACGTATATCATCACGATACGACCAATAGGAGCGGAGCAGTAATGAAAATTGTGACGTAGACGAAGTTGCGCGGGTCAACTAGTTATAGGTATAATGTAATCAATCCCATAACCGTGCCCCGTGATGATAGGGAACGTGGAACTATTAAGTTATTAACTAGTCAAGTATTCTCAACGTTAGAGGTAGGCAAAGTCAACGCCATGCACGTTCCCATTAAACTAGCATGCGAGTTACTTTGTGACTAGATAACACCAATCCACATAATCATTTTACACTGTTAACAATAACAATATCTATTATATATTCTTCAATTCGACATACTAACAGTACATTCACCTTATACATATGTTTACTAATACTATTGAACTAGAATATCGAAAATTCGCATTCAATTTCAAGCATACCCAGATAATAATGATCCCTCAAGGCTTTCCAAATATTAGCTTTATTTCAGTATTCACATCACATGTAGCATCTTAAAGTTAAATAGGCATTTATTAGTATGCAGTAGACAGTAGACCTACACAATTTACGGACAAACACAGAGTAGATATGCGTACAGAGACAATAGAATATAATGTTCTCTCAACATAGAGAATGCTGAAAGAACATTAGAGGCCTAGTCGTCAAATTTCAAATGACATGTGCTGTTGTGCTGACCTCTGAGAGGCGATTCACAAATATTAAACCCATTTCCACGTTTGCTGATTGGCTCGTCCCACAAATTTTGTGCTGGGATTAGAGTAGAAACAGAATCTTTGTGCCCTAATCTGATGCCAATTAGGGTCGGCGCTATACAAAAACTAACCTAACTCTTCTTTTTTCGAAAGTAAAAGCAGCTTGTTTGGCCAAATAATCCAAATCTAATGATTTAATTTCATGACAAAAACACTTTGTCTCTGTCACCTCTGACCTGACCTAGAGTCAAGAGGAAACCCAACTCAATTAAAAAAAACATGTCTGTATGTTTTTTTTAATTGAGTTGAGTTGTCAGTGAAGGGACAAAATTCATACAATATTGCGGCCAAATTCCACAATTATGTAGTGTAACTATGAACAAATCACAATTCGATATTACGGAGCTCGATCTCTACTCATTATCTACTCTGTGGCACAAGTACTAAGCTAGACTATATTTTTATGAAAAAGTATAATAAATTCTGAAACCACGTCGGTCTCAAGTCTCCAGAGAGATAAAATGGAACAGACTGTCTGGAAGGTCATCGTTTTTGTGAAATAAAATATTGTTTTAGACGGCTTGGCTTATTGTGTGACAAACAGCTATAGTAAATAATAATGAAGTAACCACTATAACTCAGTAATAAAGAACAAAAGAGATCGAATACCTTTCCCTAAACTTAAAGCGAATAAGAAAAAACGTTGTTATGAGGTTTTTAGAGTTTATAACAAAAAACGGAACCCTTATACTCGTAGGATCACTCGAGTGTCTGTCTGACTGTTCGTCTGTCACAGCCAGTTTTCTCCGGATCCACTGGACCGATTCTGTTGAAACTTGGTACACATATGCACTTCTGAGACCCAAATACGGACGTGTTACGTAAATTATTAATTTTTGATCTCCCAAACTAATGAGCCAGAAAATTTTGGAAAAATGAAGATAATAAATCTTTACCTCTAGGTATATATTACAGGGGTAACCTATAAGAAGTATATAGTGTTAAAATAACATGTTTAAAAAACATTGAATTTATTCTTAACCCTTTTCACGCGAGTCCAACTCGCTCTTGACCGGGTTTTTAATTAGATATTTCCTTAAAATCAAAATAAAAATCAAAAGGTATTTATTCAAACTAGGCTGAAAATCAGCACTTTTTGAACGTCAAAATTTACATGAAGACAGTCCCCCAAATCGCCCGCCCGTCACGTTAGTTGTCCAAGACAGAGACAAGAAGAGCTCCTGGCTAAATTAAAACAGCAGCACTGTTAGGCAACTTTTGCCGAGGACAGTCTGTATTTGGGTGGCTTTCCTTTACAACATATAGAGACTCCGGGCATCGGTGTACATGTCACGTGTCCCCGGGTCATTTATAGACGTTTGATCCGACTCCTCCGTTGTACTTTTCTGATTAATTTCGTTGCGGAATTCAAGACAATTGAACCGTTTCTCAGAGACTCGTCGGGCTTCAATGGCTCGGTGTCCTTGTGGTGGTCGCCGCTGGTGATTCTGGCTTTCAGGAGTTGTAGTGGTTGGGAATGTGTGGTGGACTTGTCCCAAAAAAAATAAAGTCCGCGGATCCAACGTAGTTAAGAAAAGGGAAGGTTTTAAAAAAGCCTTTTTAAATTATCTTATAAAATGTTGAAGCAAAATTATTTCTGCTGTTATCATAATGTATATGTAACAAAAAAAAATGTCTTTAGATATTTAACCTATGCGTCAGTCCTAAAAGACAGACTAACAGATTCGTCTAGACTTCGGTTAAGGGACCGATATGACAAGTTACAAGTTATGCCAGACTGGCCTGACTGCTTGATAGATCTGCCAGGTATACTATGCTCATCGGGCGTCGCGGTTCCCGGCCACTGCCGTGCTCGTCGTCCGATCAGGACCTGGGGTCTACTCTCTAAGTCTGAAGTCCGTAGTTTCGGCCTTTTCTACTCCGTATCACCAAACCACTAAGAATGAATGTCAAGACGTTACTGTGAAATCAAGCTGTCATTAATTCTTAGTTCGGGTTCGGAACTATTCGTTGGTCTGTAGGTGATAGTAAGGGCAAAACTACTATTTCTAAATCACCATCACATGGCGGGAATTTCAGATCAAATGACTGTTCATTGGTTCTTCCAAAAGCAAAGTTCTGGGAAACTGGAAAACCTGAATTCGAACTACTAACAGGATTTGTTGATAAACTTTGTAAAGCCTTCGAACTTAATATCAGCTCAACTTAATAAAGCTCAATAGAAATAAAAAACTGGTTGGCATCCCGTTTTATCCATCTACCGTGAATCCTGTGACTTATGTATGAGACAAAAGTGAAAGAAAGAAAACACTTTCGTCCCTCAAAAAATAATCCCAAAGTGATAGAAACCCACAATATTGTATTTGTTCACTAGCCAGAAAAAGAAACAGACCAGAACAAATCACGTTATCGGGACACAATCACTTTTCAATGTTAATAATATTATGTAGTATTTTAAGGGCAGCGGGCGTTGACCCCAATGTATGGGCGTAGAAAATCCCTGTTTCAGGCGCCGATGTGTCGATCTCAGCGGGTGCTAAGATACACTGAACGTGACTGCACACTGCGTGAAGTTCATGCCTTGTACATGTGAGTGGAAAAGTGGATACATGATTTAAATTGTTCGGGAAAGTGATAAGGTTTTAGATGGTTTTTTTGGGGAGCTTACAAATATGGTTAAGAGCGTAAAATTATTGTTGTAAACACAAGTTCCATCAGCCTACGCTCTTCTCAACTACGTTGGATTTTTTCAGTCCATCAGAACGCTGTATTTTATGAAACAGTCGCTTCACAGCACAGTCCTTTTGAGGTAAGATGGACAGTTGCTTATTGTACCGGACGGGCGTGATCGACTGGAACGGGGTTGTGATGGGGTAGGTCTATCCTTTTTCTTCTCCTTCGAAGTGAACTGTGACCGACCGACGGCGTCCAGCCGCGCTGACGTCCTGTACCGGAAACTAAGGCTCTTCCGCACCTAACGTACAACGTTCTTCTATCTTGCCAAGTACTTGCTGTCTTCGGGGTAGATTGGGGTGCAGGGTGAATGCTTACCAGGGTTAAATAATAGGCAGGAATTTGACAACACTGCAGCTAATGGTTTAAGGGCAAAGTCGCGAGTACTGTGATTCTATTTATAGATTCTAGGGTTTCTTCTGCCGGTGACTACGAATTAGCTATTTTTTACCATTTACTAAGGTACGAGGTTACTTTACCGTAACGAGGCCCAAAAAACACTAACTGCTTCAGTTTATTTTAACTGCGAATTTTGACTATGGTTCTATAACATTTTCGGCTATATCTAGGTCTATTCTAGGTCTGGATAGGGGTTGATGCACCTCTATTCAAATCCCCCGAAATTCCCCGTCGAACAGGGTGGAAACCAACCCTTCAACCCTGCCCACTAGTGGGCTTGTTGCATTTAACTATCGAAAATGTCACAAGTTTTGAACTTGCTTACTATTTAGGGTTGATTTCCCGGAAAACTGTGTCCCATGGGCTATGAAACTATCTATATTCGGGTAGGTGCATCATCCCTCCATCCAGCTACACAACTTACCAAACCACCCCTCCAAGGGTGGAGGTACTATAGGTCAGGAACCCGGGAGAGGATAAAAAACTATGTTTATCTTCTTATCTATTTTGTGGCTTTATGCCTTGCCGGACCATGAAGATGTGTACATATCTGGATAGGGCTGAGTGCCAGGTTTCCAGTGCCTATGGTTTAAGACCTAAATTCCTAGATGCCCTAAAAACTTAGCACTGAAGGTGCGTGTACATGGTGGTTTTCTTCAACCACCCTACTATGTTCGAATGTGAAATGACTATTTTTCATGTAACTTCGATTTGGTTGATTTCTATCAGCCAATCAGAACACGCCCTCTGGGTGCTATCGGGAATGTGTAGGGGAAATGTGTAGCCCTACCTATTGGTCATAATTTTCTTTGAAAATATGTTTTCCCCAGAACATCTTTTACGTGTTTGGGGAAAACGACAAACATACGATTTTAAATCGATTACATAGCTTACAAACTATCACTATGCAAGTACATAAGCTTCTAAGTTCAGTACATAGGCTTACGACTATAGGTACATGGGTACTATCCATGCGAGTTACACAATGCTAAATGCGTCTCCGCGAACATTTCTATGACTATTTAAGTATATAAGCTGCTAACTTAAAAAACATATAAGCTTACGAATATAGGTACATAAGGCTGTTTATGCGAGTTATATAAAGCAAAATGCTCCGTCGCGAACACTTATCTTACCTCAACAATACTTATAAACATGATTCGTAACACATCATAATGAATATGTAATGTTTATAGGTGTATAATCATGTATATATAATCATGTTTCACAAAAGTGTGAAAAGTTTTTACTACTGAAACTTTGATATCACAACAAGTATACAATGTTACGTCATGAGTATATCTCAACTTAATTTAAGCGGCCACAATTTGATTACCACAACCCCCGGCCTGTCTGTAAACACACACTTGCAAAGGTCACTTAATGAACCAGTTTCAAAACAATCAGAAGCTATACAGATTAAAATAAACTCCGAGTTTTCATTAAAATTAAAGTTAACTAGTTAATTTGAGTACATTAACTAGTCAACTTTTGTGATTTCATAGTTTGAGTACTAAAAACTTTTCACACTTTCCTATGCACTGAAAAGCTAACATTACCCTAGTTTCCTCTCGAATTGCTGTAAATACAGTGGAATGGCTAAATGGCTAACTCACTAAATCAATAAGTAACACTTTAACTCATTTAAACTGCAGATACTGCTTATTTTCTACGTATTAAAGGAGTTTAAAACCTGAATCTACTATATAAAAATAAGTCGAGTTTTCCTTCCTGACGCTATAACTCCAGAACACACGAATCGATTTCCACGGTTTTGCATTCGTTGGAAAGGTCTCTGGCTCCGTGAGGTTTATAGCAAAGAAAATTCAGGAGTAGGGTAGGTAGGGTAGGTAGGGTAGGTAGGGTAGGTAGGGTAGGTAGGGTAGGTAGGGTAGGTAGGGTAGGTAGGGTAGGTAGGGTAGGTAGGGTAGGTAGGGTAGGTAGGGTAGGTAGGGTAGGTAGGGTAGGTAGGGTAGGTAGGGTAGGTAGGGTAGGTAGGGTAGGTAGGGTAGGTAGGGTAGGTAGGGTAGGTAGGGTAGGTAGGGTAGGTAGGGTAGGTAGGGTAGGTAGGGTAGGTAGGGTAGGTAGGGTAGGTAGGGTAGGTAGGGTAGGTAGGGTAGGTAGGGTAGGTAGGGTAGGTAGGGTAGGTAGGGTAGGTAGGGTAGGTAGGGTAGGTAGGGTAGGTAGGGTAGGTAGGGTAGGTAGGGTAGGTAGGGTAGGTAGGGTAGGTAGGGTAGGTAGGGTAGGTAGGGTAGGTAGGGTAGGTAGGGTAGGTAGGGTAGGTAGGGTAGGTAGGGTAGGTAGGGTAGGTAGGGTAGGTAGGGTAGGTAGGGTAGGTAGGGTAGGTAGGGTAGGTAGGGTAGGTAGGGTAGGTAGGGTAGGTAGGGTAGGTAGGGTAGGTAGGGTAGGTAGGGTAGGTAGGGTAGGTAGGGTAGGTAGGGTAGGTAGGGTAGGTAGGGTAGGTAGGGTAGGTAGGGTAGGTAGGGTAGGTATGGTAGGTAGGGTAGGTAGGTATAGTAGCCAGTTGACGGGAGCGAAGCCGCGTGGGTCAACTAGTACTCGTATGAAAACGGTTATGTGCTGCGGTTTTGTTCTTCGTTAGTATTAGGTACTTATAATTGCTAATGGGTTCTCAAAATGATAATAAACTTGTAGAGTGGAGTGTCTTGCTCATATTTAGGTTTTTTTTTTTTTTTAATTAAAAATATATAATTATATTAATCGGTAGTGTAATAACTGGGAGTTTTAGTAATCCTAGTCGTAGGTACAATTCTATTTTTTTAAATCCATTTGTTTTCACAGAAAAATACAACACATGTTTCGTCAAAATCAACATCATTCAACAACACGACACTCAAGCACAGCCCGTAAAACACTCAAATCAATTCAATGCAAATTCAGCCACAAATCTTCAACTACCCACCTAAAAGATTCCATTAATCCTCGTTTACTGGCACTACTCCAACCGACTGAATTCAACGGCACTATAGGAAACATGCATGAACACGAATACATACATCCTAGATTTATCTAACTGTAGGACAGAATCGAACAGAAGATCCGGTCCAGACAACGAGCAAAACAGGTCCCTATAGTCACATCATCATCATCATATGAGCCGAAAGACGTCCACTGCTGCACACAGGTTGCGTAATCCACGCAACGTATCGACTAATAGTAGGTATTTGGCTCGCCTACGCACCACCACGTGCTGCCTGACTGACGGTTGAACACAGACCGCCCTCCGATCAATCGGCCATGTTGTGACGTATGCGCTTAAGACAAATCACTAGTATATCTACATACACTACAACACGTCTCCTCCAAGTGTTGCCAAAACAACCGTTCCTGTGCGTCTCGAATCCATCGACTTCCCGCGACCCTCACCAGGTCATCGGTCCACCATTTAGTGAAGTATTTATAGCAATATGAACCGAATACTAGTTGCGAATGCATTTCCTATGAAACGTATAACAAAAGTTCAGTCTGTTATTCAACTTCAAAAAAGAATGGACCGAGCTGTCCCAGTCCAGGTATGTTTAGAAAAGTGTGATGAAGAACAAGCAATCTTACGGTCAGTAGCCAGCTTTGCTGGAACCTGGTTGAACCTCACCACAAGCTTACAGAGTCAACTTCGAGATAAGAGACATGGCTGCACAGTCGCATTGTCTCTTTCTACCGAGTTGTAATTTTTGTGACGAAATTAGTAGCACAACGGACTGAATGAGAGTCTAAGTACAAAAATTGGAGTCCCTAATCTATCTAATCTAGTATAGGGTATAAGCTATCAGTCAGTCCATTACCTATGTATGTGGTCTCAGCCGAATGCGCGTGCGTATAGGTAGTGTGTTTTTGCATTTTCGCTCTTTGCATACAGCCGTCCTTCTGTATCTCTTCGATGTACGTCTCTGGAGTATAAGAGAAAACGGTAAAAGCTCCTGTATAAAAATATATGGTCCTAGACTCTCAGGTACGAATATATGCATGTTAGAGAAGGAATTATGAGGATACTAGTTGTGCGCTGAATAGGATGCCAGTCATACGTGAATTTTCGAGATTTGAGAAAGTTTTGGAAGTCATTTTGCTTCTCGGACTAGTTTAATATTAGCAGTGTTGAGTGGTAGAAAGGCTGCCAAAAGTGGACAAATAAAATATGTTTGTTGACCTAGCTTTAATTTGATTCTATCTAAACTAAAATATTTTTACAAAATTAAAATTGCACTACGAGTAGGTACATTATGTCTTGCCACAGTAGGCGTGGTGCAAACTAAATAAATATTATTGGGAACTTATAAGTTTAATACTAATTTAAAAATGAAGTCAAAACAGGATTCCTCAGAAAAACCAACAGTGCGTTAGAAACACAATTTCCCTTTTATTCAGTGACCACACTCCCAAATAATACTTAGATAAAACCACCCTCTTCGGAGATATAATACCCCTAAAGGTACAAGCTAATACGCTATAAAATATTATCCTCACAAAAATCGCATCTCTGCGCGAAAAATATCATAAAAACCCATACAATCTTCCATAAAACTAGATGTTGACTTTCAACATAAACTGACTGAAAGATATTTGTTATTTATATAAGTCGCAATCCGTCTTTCAGATCATAATTGAAATCTAAGCCACAGTAATATCTTGGACTTTGGTGAAAAGTTTTCGTTGAAAATCTGAAGCTAGGGTTGCGCAAGAAATATCGATATCTCGATTTTTTTTTACAAAATTATCGACTTTTGTCGTTGATATTTTTCATTCCGATACATTGATATTTCGATATTGATTTTAGAGTATCGAATTCGTATGAATTTCGGTATATTTTACTGCAACTCTGGTTTCGTATTTAACGTAACTATAAGCTAAAGTATAAAAAAACTACAAAAAAAGTACTTAAAAAATACAATTTTTTCATGTGTTTATAACCTATATTTTAGGATTTGTTTCTTTTTGGAAATATGGATGTTCAATAATCACACGAACACTGACGATATATCGATAGTTTTCATTTGATGTTTTTCGATACTTTAAAAAAATATCGATACGATTTATATCGGTATGTTTTTTTCACTTTTCCGTCCCTATTTGAAGCGTTTTCGTCGATAAATGTTTGGTATACGTGCTATCGGACACGGTCCGATGATATATTGGCTCCGAGTTTCGTATCTTCAGTCTTAATCGGTTTACCTACGATGAATTGTATTGGTATGTATTTAAGTGAGTGTAAGAAATTGTTATGATGCGATTTTGATTGTGTTGTGGTTTCATGTAGAAAGAGAGATATTTAGATCTCCAGACTATGTATTTCTATGTAAAACTATTGTGCAGGAAAGATGGGCTACCGAGAAGGGAGAGAGGGTATGCAGGTTTGCCATTGTTCGAAGTTTACACGGCATTCGCACAATGTTCTAAATTGTTCTTATTTTCCTAGATTCTGATAGAATAATTATGAAATAAAAAGAACAGAGTTAAACACTTTGTTTTTTTCGAGAAATCATCAAATGACTCTTCCGCTCTGGGTGAAGTGGAAGGGAGTGTCGGGCCCTTATTGAATAAGACTCACCCGTGTTCCTCCAAATGCCCTTGGCGTTCCAGGGCCGCGGTAACTCTTACAACCAAGTTCCGTACGAGAGATTGACCTCTGAGTTTCTTTCGGTGTCTCTTCTCAGGGAAGTCAGCAACGAAACACCAGCGACTTAAGATTGACGGGCAAAGGAGTTATTTTAAACTTATTTGCAAAATAAATACCATTTACCACCGTTTCAAAACCTTTAGTGATCTCAACCTTATTTTTTTTTAAGGATGGGAAATCATCAAATGACTCCTCCCGCTCTGGGTGAAGCAGGAGGGATTGTCAGACTTTTCTCAACCTTCAAACAAAAACACGTGCACATCGCTTTACGTAACCAACTTTATTCCCCAGTGTTTGACTGGGGAATGTTAAACTTCTTAAACTTAAACTCAATCATTTTAAACCCTACCATTTGTAGAATCGAGTCCCTTGACGCAAACGAGTTCAGTTATTAGTTGGATGACGCTCAATATGCCCCAGAATTACAATTGCAAATGATGTCACCTATTCACTGTAATGTTTGAGTGAATCTGGGCTGCAGAATGAAGTGAGCCTCTCTCCCACTCATGTACATAAACCTAGAATCAGTTTGTAGGACGAACGTCACGCCGGCGACCTAGTGAGATAGGCAGGGGCGTATGTTGAACTCCCACGGTAAGTTGATTGTATGTCTTATGCGTGTTTGTTCCTGTTATTTCTCTTGTGTAATTACCACCCCTTGCTTGAATAGAAACCAGAGATCCACACTTAGCTAAGTAATTATATATCATTAGTATATACCAGCGGGTTTTTCCGTCTGTCAAATATTATGCCACAATGATCATGTTATTATGTACTGCTTTTTTAGGGTTCCGTACCCAAAGGGTATCCAAAAAAACCCTATTACTAAGCCTCCGCTGTCCATCCGTCCGTCCGTCTGTCTGTCAGTGGGCTGTATCTGAAGAACCGTTATAGGTAGACAGTTGAAATTTTCACAGATTCTCTATATCTATTGCCGCCTTAATAACAAATAATATAAACTAAGGTTTATGGAAGGGAACCCTTCGTGTGCGAGACCGACTCGCACTTGGCCGGTTTTTTTTTAAATCAAGATAATAGGTCTTTACCTATGAAATTGCCGTTTTGTATGAAAAAAATTAAACGAATTTTTTTCATGCATTTTTTATTTGTATTAATCGAAGTAATCACCCATGCAATCAATGCATCTTTGCCAACGCAGTGGCAGTTTATTGATGCCCTTCTTAAAGAAATCAGCTGGACGGGAGGCAACAAATTCTTCAAAGGCATTTTGTACTGCCTCTCGGGTATTGAATTTTTTTCCCGCCAAGAAGTTATCCAAATTCTGGAAAAAGTAGTAGTCTGTAGGCGCAAGGTCTGGTGATTAGGGCGGATGACGGAGAGCTTCCAACCCCAGTTCTTGCAACTTGGAGACCGTCTGCTGTGCAGTATGAGGTCGCGCGTTGTCGTGCAGGAGCAGCGGAGACGAGCGATTGACAAATGCTGGTTGGAGATGTGCCAGCTTCTCCATCATTGTGTTCAGTTCTTCACAGTAAACATCTGCAGTAATGCTCACCCCGTTTGGTAAGAAGCTGTGATGAATCACACCGGCGCTAGACCACCAAACAGTGACCATCACTTTTCTAGGGGTAAGTTTTCGTTTAGGCATTGTTTAGGTGCTGAACCAGGATCCAACCAACTTGCTGAGCGCTTGCGGTTATCAAACAGAATCAATTTTTCATCGCAGGTAACAATGTGGTTCAAAATTCCTTCATTTGTGTGTCTGTTGAGCAGTGCAAGGCACGTCTCGACGAGTACTTCGCGCTGGCGATCATTGAGTTCGTGGGGCACCCATTTATCAAGCTTTTTTACCTTGCCAATTTGACGCAAATGGACCAATATTGTTTTGACGCTAACGTCGAAAGCTGCTGCTAATTCAGCCGTAGATTGTGTATCATCAGCTTCCACAATCGCCTTTAATTCGTCATTGTCGACCAAAGTCTTCGGACGACCGCGAGGTTCATTTTTCAGGTCGAAATTTCCAGAACGGAAGCGAGCAAACCAATAACAGGTGGTGCGTTGGTTTGTAGTGTTAGCTCCGTAAACGTCGTTGATGTTGCGTGCCGCTTGTGCCGCGTTGCTGCCACGACGGTATTCATATTCCATAATTACTCGAATTTTTAACGTATCCATGATGACGAAAAAGATTGAAATGCGATGAAAATGTAACACTAATCAATAAACAAATGACTACTTTTGGAAAAAAAAAACATGTTTTTAAAATAAAATTAATTTGAAATTAGAATTCTTAGCCAAACAAAAATTATTTTGATTTGAAATGGCCAGTACTGCAGAACGGCAATTTCATAGGTAAAGACCTAATATTATTGTCCCGCTGCTAGGCAAAAAAATCCCAAGTAGCCTTCCACTCTTCCCAGTGTGTTGCCTTCTCCGACCAATGCGTCATGAAAGTTTTTTAGTGGTCACCTCAGCGTTTCTTACGCCTTCCTCGGAGACGACAACCTCCCTCTGGCTCCCACTGCGTAACAACTCTGGTATATCTGGCCTGATGCATTCTGCATCCTATATGACTTGCCTGCCCAATCCCTCTTCAGTGTACCTTCTACAAGAATAAAAATCGTCCTATATCCTTGTACTGGTCGTTGTTTCCCCGAGTACCAAGATTTATCCAAATTCAGTTGAGCCTTGGAGGATAACCAAATATACAGATTTATTATAACTTGTATTATTAGTAGGATTATTTGTTTACTTGCAAGGAAAAACAAATGTAATTAGGTGTCAACCACATCGCTCCTCAGCGAACCTTGCGTGCAAGCACCCCCATTCGTACCATGGTACATGGTACCGATGATACGTAATAATCTGCAATGTAGGTAATTAAATTTTATAAAAACACGGCCAGGTGCGAGTCGACTCGCACACCAAGGGTTCCGTACTTTAAATCTTAATTTATATTATTTGTTGTTATAGCGGCAATAGAAAATACACAATCTGTGAAAATTTCAACTGTCTTCCTATTACGGCTCTTGAAATAACGCCCGCTGACAAACAGACGGACGGACGGACGGACAGCGGAGGCTTAGTAATAGGGTTCCGTTGGTTACCCTTTGGGTACGGAACCCTAATAAATGATAAAGACTGGATGTTTGGTTGTTTCATCACACCTCAACCGATGAATGGAATTTCAATTGACCATGACACATTGGTCGATTAAGGCCTGAATTAGAACACAATAATAATTTTTATTCCAGGAAACGACCAAGTGTCCCGGAGTGCAAGAGTTACAAGGGTGAAGTCGCTAGTCTCCCATATTAAATGATGCAATGTAAATTTATTTGCCTTCGAAACTCTTCATCAAAGGTTCGGAAATGCTTGAACACTGGTACTGAAACTTGCTGAACACACAATAGTTAATGCACGCTTAATGCAAATATGCAGACTGTTCAGATAGTTGGCACACTATGAACTTTAACGTAACTGTTAGTTGATATCTATACTAATATATAAAGCTGAAGAGTTTGTTTGTTTGTTTACTTGAACGCGCTAATCTCTGGAACTACTGGTCCGATTTGAAAAATTCTTTCAGTGTTAGATAGCCCATTTATCGAAGAAGGCTATAGGCTACTTATCATCACGCTGAGACCAATAGGAGCGGAGCAGTAATGAAAAATGTGACGCAAACGAAGTTGCGTGGGTCAACTAGTAATAATATAAAGTACGCAGTGAAGTGATAGTTTGTTTGACTTTCTTTATTTACCAATAATAGAAGCCCATCATACATTTAACATGTCACAGACAGTGTAAAAGCAACACAGAGCATCTTCATTTTGACTGGGCGCGCATCTCACTCCCCCCCCCCGCCTTTCCATGGCCTGGGTATGTGGTCAGCATGCAACCAAATCCTTATTGCAGATATAATACTCTTAGAGAGTCAAAAATTTGCTTATTGGTTTTTTCAAGCAGCTTTGGCCGATAACCTGTGTCATTATTTATTTATGTAGGATTATTCATCCGTTAGAAAATCTTGTCTAAGCTTTTTTACTAAAAGGCAAGAACGGTTAAGCTTGGCGAATGGCCGATTTTATCAACTTCCCCTTTTAACTTCCGGAGGTTTGAGTCTCATAATACATGAGTTATGAAAAGTGCTTGTTATTAAAATTCAGCTACCTACGTTATTTCGGAACTACGACTACCCCGCCTTATGTTTTATATCCTGATATAAGTAATATTATAAATTAAAATTTGACTTTGATTGTTTGTTTGTTACACTTTCATGCCTGAATCACTGAACCGTTTTTGATAAAATTTTATACAGAGATAGATGGGACCATGAATACAGTTATAGGCTACTTTTTGTGAAAATCTTTATTATCCGCGAGCGAAGTCGCGGGCAAAACCAGCGTTTCAACATCACTGTTAAACAGCGGGTTTTTAAATACTTGCTATGTTTCCTCAATACATAAGCAGAGTACCATCCACAGTCATTGCCTTCATTTGTTTGAGTTGGATAAGGATTTATCCAACTCCAGAGCAGTTGTCATCCGGTCATGAACTGCAGTGGCCTATATGGAGAACTCTGAACCAATTAAGTACCCAAGTAACCCGTGCCAACATGTATTAGTGAATTGTGGGATTATATTATCGATCTAATTATTTCACAACACAGTGTTTCTGATTTACATCTGTTGCAAGTGTCCGAAATGTCCACTCACCTACCCGCGATGACCTGAAATATGACGACGCCGATATGAAACGTGGCCACTTACTAGACCCACGTAGTATAGCTCCGTGAATGTACCATCAACACAAAAAGAAAAAGACAATTCTAGTTCAGATGCAGAAATTTCCTCCAAATACCTAGGTTATCAAAAACACAAGGCATAAGCGAAAATGAAGTGATCTTGCCCACGTTTTTTTATCTAAAAACAATACTGAACCACCCCACAATACTACAGAAGCCGCAATTTTCTTCGCGCCTCTTTCCTTATTTATCCACTTTCAACGGGTCACGAACACTTAAGTTGTTTTCTTTGCGTTTCCGTTCGATTCATTTGCTCGGTTCCCGAATGAATGTGCATTGAACTGAACTTGATAACTTTTAGAACCTTAGTTTTTATATTAGGTCTTTACCTATGAAATTGCCGTTCTGCAGTACTGGCCATTTCAAATCAAAAAAATTTTTGTTTGGCTAAGAATTCTAATTTCAAATTAATTTTATTTTAAAAACATGGTTTTTTTTCCAAAAGTAGTCATTTGTTTATTGATTAGTGTTACATTTTCATCGCATTCCAATCTTTTTCTTCATCATGGATACGTTAAAAATTCGAGTAATTATGGAATATGAATACCGTCGTGGCGGCAACGCGGCACAAGCGGCACGCAACATCAACGACGTTTACGGAGCTAACACTACAAACCAACGCACCACCTGTTATTGGTTTGCTCGCTTCCGTTCTGGAAATTTCGACTTGAAAAATGAACCTCGCGGTCGTCCGAAGACTTTGGTCGACAATGACGAATTAAAGGCGATTGTGGAAGCTGATGATACACAATCTACGGCTAAATTAGCAGCAGCTTTCGACGTTAGCGTCAAAACAATTTTGGTCCATTTGCGTCAAATTGGCAAGGTAAAAAAGCTTGACAAATGGGTGCCCCACGAACTCAATTATCGCCAGCGCGAAGTACGCGTCGAGACGTGCCTTGCACTGCTCAACAGACACACAAATGAAGGAATTTTGAACCGCATTGTTACCTGCGATGAAAAATGGATTCTGATTGATAACCGCAAGCGCTCAGCAAGTTGGTTGGACCCTGGTTCAGCACCTAAACAATGCCCTAAACGAAAACTTACCCCTAGTAAAGTGATGGTCACTGTTTGGTGGTCTAGCGCCGGTGTGATTCATCACAGCTTCTTACCAAACGGGGTGAGCATTACTGCAGATGTGTACTGTGAAAAACTGAACACAATGATGGAGAAGCTGGCACATCTCCAACCGGCATTGGTCAATCGCTCGTCGCCGCTGCTCCTGCACTACAACGCGCGACCTCATACTGCACAGCAGACGGTCTCCAAGTTGCAAGAACTGGGGTTGGAAGCTCTCCGTCATCCGCCCTACTCACCAGATCTTGCGCCTACAGACTACTACTTTTTCCAGAATTTGGATAAATTCTTGGCGGGAAAAAAATTCAATACCCGAGAGGCAGTACAAAATGCCTTTGAAGAATTTGTTGCCTCCCGTCCAGCTGATTTCTTTAAGAAGGGCAACAATAAACTGCCACTGCGTTGGCAAAGATGCATTGATTGCATGGGTGATTACTTCGATTAACAAATAAAAAATACATGAAAAAAATTCGTTTAAATTTTTTCATACAAAACGGCATTTTCATAGGTAAAGATCTATTATTTACTACTGGCCGTATTCAATGCATATTCGAATTTGCAATATTTTTTGATTCTTTGCAAATAAGCGGCAGCTTTGTGCTCCGCGTAACTTCGTCTCTGTCACATTTTAATTAATGCTCCGCTCCATTTGGTCGTAGCGTGATGTTATAGCATAGGTATAATAACCTTTTTCGATAAATGCATTTCGAAATTCTGCTACTCTTTCAATTGTTTGAAATGTTAGTATTTTCAGGTAGATACGAAAAAGGTCGTTAACACGTGAAAATTTCGCCCATGCACCGGAAACAAAGTACTCTACCATAATTCACACATTCACTTTTTCTCATATTGCTTTTCATTCACCTCAATTCGTCCTTCGATACTCATTCGTACTTCCCGTAACTTTCATGCGTCGTAAATTATATATTTGTATTATACACTTTCTAAGGGCATTTGTGCACTTATCCGTATTCGATCCTTATTCTTATTTTATGTATATGTTTATTTTTACGAATAATACAAAAACGGACCCAAATTTATTTATTTATTTATTTATATATGCTTTATTTTACACCAAAAAAAAAAGAAAAAAAAGAATATCTTAAACTAAAACAACATACAATCGGCGGCCTTTCCATCGTAACAATCACTAATACAAGTTACTGCACTAACGCCGTAAAGGCTCTCGCAGACAGGCGCGACACGAAAATGGTCCAACGACCGTTTTTCATCTCATCAATATTGACACGTCTGTCCATGGGTGCCACACACAAACTTTTTTCTCACATTCCCTTCGATTCGACAACTTCCCAGGTTTAATATTTGCATGCGTCGGATAAACCTACTGTCTAAATTACTTTCCTCCCAGCATGTGGCGGTATAATAATGTCGTTAAAAAGTTGGCCTGGCTTTTTCAGTGGTAAGAGGGCAGAATTTGAATAAGGGGGAAATGCACGTTTAAATCTTGTCTGTTCCTAAGTCGACGGTATTTTTTAAAGTTTTTAATCAAAATTAAAATGTGGAAGACCTTGCAAAAGGTCAGGTAAAAATGTATGTCGTTATGACAAAGGCAAAAAAGTTGATGACTTCTCGGCTCTTGTGTCCGTAGTAGAACTAATCCACCTCTTTCCATCAGACCAGATCGAAGTCAAGAACTGGTTTTTCATGAAGTAATATGTACCTACTTATGTGTTATAAGTAAATATATAGAGGGTATGCGGAACAAGGTGTAAAGTCCCGCAAACCTCCATTGAAAAGGGAGGATCCTCCGATCGGACGGTTGTTGTGCCTGGTGGGCAACTGCCCGATAGTTGATATTCGGACTATTATATATGTTCAAATCGCACGGCAAACTCTGAAAGCGCGGTGCAGTATTTCGTAGTTGTAGTTCGCTACTGGTTGGATAGATGGCGTTACGGTACTTTTTGTTGCGATGTAGATTTTACTAAGATGGTTTTTCTTGTGGCGGCATTGATGCAGCTACATTTTTTGAAATTAGAACACGTTACAATTAATCTAAAATATTAATTACTTTTAAAAAAATCTCAATCCACCGATGAATGCACGTCATACACGTGAACACGTCCTCTATTTCCCGATACACATCACAGGGAATTTACTCTAACGAGGTAAAGGAAAGCCCGACAAAAAACCGGGTTTTGTTTATACCTAATCCATTTATTCCCACGCTTGTTTCGCATACCAGTTGCTCCAGTAAGTAAAATCTCACTAAAGTAAACAATATTTTACAAACAACAATTACGGCCCACGCAACAGAATTTCCCTACGAACATCCCTAACATAACAACAAAACGTTAATCACAAGACGTATGCAAGTAGGTGAGTACAAATACCGTCTGACGTCACTCGACAAACGGACTCATCTTTTACTGCCTAATAACGGCATTGGTATGGTAAACAATAATTCATTAACACTGCTGGCTCTCGACCTAAAAACCGGAATTAGGTCGGTGGACATCCCTAAGTGCAGGCCTCGAAATTAGCGTGATTTATAGGGTCGGAGCCAGGCCGTGACGCGGGAATTACATGTAAAAATTGTGGTGTAATGCTATGGGTTTAATGGCCTGGTTCGGGACACTGTTACTGGTGTTACGCTTTCCCAAAACTGGGAATACGTTAAGCAATAGTTAAGTCATGTTTTATGTGACGGGGGCCGTCACATAAAACATGACTTAACTATATGTTTACATGTAAAAATACTGGTGAAATATTATGAGTTTAATGCCCTGGTTTCTCTCACAATCTGGGAATAAGTAAGTAATGAATAAGTCTTGTCTCATCATTGTGGAGCTCGTGGCTAGATAATAACAACCGCACGTATCGATCTTCAAGGTTAAGCAACGCTTGCCAAGGTTGGTCTGTGGATGAGTGACCATCTTAACATAGCGAGTTTCCTCCGTGCCTCGGAAAACACGCTAAGCCGTTGGTCCCGGCTGTCATTTGTAGATCTTAGGCAGTCCTTACGGATAGGCAGAAGCCAGTAAATCTGACTCCAGTCTTGCCATGAAGTACAATGTTACCCAGTTAATGAGTTGTGGAGGTCTGGTAGGCAGCCGCTCCACGTAAAATACTGGTATTCAGCTGAATCCGGTTTGACTGGAATATAAGCGATAAATCGATCTAGCTAGGATTCATTTTTAGAAAACAAAAAGCAAAACTCGGTCATCCAGGAACTGTAGTCATTATTCGAGGAAGATTCAGGGATGATGAATAAGTCTTGTCTCATGTGGCAACGGTTTACTTAGTTCCAATGCTTAGGGCTAAAAGACATCCTGGATCCATTTCTTGTCTGTTTTTTTCACAGTAAGCCCCATTACATACTCCACTTGTACCAACTATGAGTTACTGAAGGTACAACTATGTTAAAACAGTTACTATACCGACGGAGGTATTCTTTTATGACACTGCAAAGAGCCCAACAGTTTTTAAAGCAAGCAAAAACGCGGTCGAATCGATGTTAATAAGCTTACTTCCACGACATCCAATAGATATAAACGCTTACCTTCATTTCATAACTTTACCTGCTCAAACTTTCAAGAGTTTCAGAACAATATTGGTTCTTACCTGACTTATGTTCTCACCGTAACCTACGCGTTTCTAAACTATGTTAACATTTAATTAATAAGCAATACTAACACCTACATAAAATTATTTAGGGTGCTATAGTTCTAACTTGTGAAGTAACTGTTAATAATCTACAACATAAGATTAACGCCAACACCAACGACCAGCACAAATTGAAACGCGGCGAAACACAGAACTAAACTCCAAAGTGTACTGATTTTGACAGATGTTTGACAGTTGCCCTAACAACTAGCGTCACCATGAAATGTCAAGTAATAATGGGCAAGTTATAACATTAACCTACTCTCAATGTTTAAAGAAAGCCTTATTACACTTGAGTTAACGTCTTACTTAATGCCTGGTTATAGCCTGTTCACCTACTTAAGCTACATAAGTACATCTTCTAAGTAGGTAATGACTAAATTAACTAGGTATTTAAAATAAGCTCCGTTGTTAGCTGGCTATTAAAGCTTAGAAATTCAGCGGCCATTACAAGAAGACTATAATCGCATTACGAACAAACTAAAAATACGCTTAAAAAAATTCTAAAGAGAATGTTCACTGTGTAACGTACCGTTGCGAATATTTAAGGGCTATTTATCATTTTGTTGTATTTTTTCAATGCGTAACTAGATACGAGTACTTACAGATTTTTTCTATAGTTTAACCAGTGGTTTGTCGTCGGCACACGTGTGTGCCATTGGGCATCAACTGAAATTGATGCTTAACGGCATCCCACATGCCATACCAAATCATGCAGTTTAAACTTCTTTTTTTTTAAAACGCAGTGTTTAATATCCTATGGCCCCCCCATCGACCAAAAAACCTGGCGACCGCCGATTTTTTTTACAATAAACTTAAAGATAAAAGATAGACTTATTTTTATGTAAAACTGCAATGCTTTTTTGCACCTAGAATGAAATACACATTTCAGTACACCTACTACCGCTTCGGGCGGAGCAGAAGGGAGTGAAAAACTCTTACTGACCAAAACCCATACGTGCTCCTAATGCCCTTTGTGTTTTAAGTCCGCGGTGACTATTTCGAACAAATTCCGCAACACACCTACCACCAACTGAGCATTCCGGCAACGTTATCTTCTCAATCGCTTCTCTTCAATGGCTATAACAATCTATTCCCTCAGAATCTCCTTACATAAATCCACCCCATAAACCTAAGCTCATCCCGCTTGTTTCGCAGCCATAAAGTTTGCAAAGACAATGTACAATGAGACCGTGAGTCCGTGATAACAGTTATGGCACACAAGCTCTAGTTAGTACACCCCACGCATTTTCCCCCCTGCCTAATTGGAAACTGGTGTCCTCCGAAGTGGTATGCTCTGTTTCACTTCTTAACTTAATTTACGATACATTTGGTGCTACTTATAATGATGGAGACGGATGATGACTTGTTTCGTAGATGCTTTAGTTAATGACTTCGTTTAGCAGTGGATTTTCAGTGTGATTACGTGCAAAGATATAGTTAATTCAAACAATTGTAAGTTTGAAAGTCTAAGCCCCACTTGCACAGACCAGAGTAACTTCAGGTGTTTAATAATATATAAAGGAAATAAGTTATCTTTAACTCCGAGTTAGTTGACACCTGGTTAAACGACAATTATTTCATACATAATTACCCCGGGTTAGCAACTACTCGGAGTAAAAAATAACTCTGGTTTGTCAAACGCTTATTTCTTTAACATTTTTAAACACCTGAAGTTAAATTAGGAAAGCGACGTAAAAACCAATGCATTCACGTTCCGTGGGTTTTGTTATATCTTTATATTGTTAAACACGATGCCATTTTACAACGGTAACCCACTTCATCAATTCAATTACTGTATAAATATCTGATTTTTTTTTAATGAAAGTGTTCATTAAAAATAAAACAGATATTTATGAACCTGAGGATTATTAAAAAAGATTAAAATATTTCTCATTATCTTGACGCATTCCGTAGTTTGAAACCTCCTGGACCTGTTCCAAGGACGGCGCGGAACAGTGACATTATTTTGATGCGTAAACCTTATTAACAGGGAGTTTCATAATTCAAATGCATTATTTATTGTTATTGTACCTATCACCTTAATGAATTATTTAAAAAAATAATCGCGCCTAGAGGTAGTTGATGTCGGGTACAATAAGCGAGCCTCCTTTTGCAACAAGACTTTTTAGTCGTCTATAATATAATAGAAATATTATTTTGGCACCGTGTATAAATTGGTACTTAGACCGCTTAGAATTTCATCCTTACAAGTTTACCCGCTATATCTACCTATCAATACTAAGCGCCATTTAACCAGTGAAACGGATCGCTATCAGCTTATACTGCGTTCAAGAGCTGTGTCAACATTGCAGAGGAATATTGACACTGACAGCTCTTGATCGCTGTTTAGATGTGCTGCTCGCATTCAGTTTACTGCTGAAGTTATATGTATAGACTAGTTTTTGACAGCAACTTCGTACGCGCATATCCGTTTCCGTTTATATTTTAGGATTCGTCTTAGTTTAGGTAATAAAGCTTTAACGGGCAATTTACTCAGATAACAATCAATAAGCAGCTACCGAGCGATGATCGGACTAAGCGTTTTCCAGTAAAGTACCTAGTTATGAAATTCCGCTTGTCTTCCAGCCACTGTCTGAAAATAAAGACGAATGAATGCGTATTGTCCACCACATACGTACATCTATTAATATTTTATCTCATAAGTCAATATAATATGACCTTCGAAACTTTGCATAACGCAAATCGTTGTGATTATGGCTTATTTGCCGAATGCATTGCAGTGGTATAACAAGAAGGTCATTCAGCAATACATGTTGATAAAATATTCATGATAGGTAAACGTAAATTCAACATTATTTTTTCCTTCTTCATTCTGAGAATCCTTATCCAAGTGGAAACAGGTCAGGAGGGTACAAAATTTTAACAAACGGCGACCATTCATGCTGACATGCAAAATACTACTAAAAATAACTGGTATTGAACTGTACTTTGAACTTATAGGTAATTATGTGTACGTATACGTCTAGATTTAGTTGTAAATACAAAGTACTTCAGCAGTTATATCAGTTCATATTAATACAATTAAGAGGAAAACACTGTGATGCTGACGTAACTGAAGCAAAGTAATAAATAAAGGCAGGAGTCGGTATAATACCTTTATAAGATCTTCGTGCGTTGGAAATTATAAAAGTTATTAAAAGAATGAATTACTTGCTGAATATTACTTTTTAGGGTTCCCGTACCCAAAGGGTAACCAACGGAACCCTATTACTAATCCTCTGCTGTTCGTCCGTCCGTCCGTCTGTCTGTCAGTGGGCTGTATCTGACTTATGTAAATAATAAAAATTATGGTTTATTGTACAGAACCCTTCGTGTGAGAGTCCGCCTCGGCCATGGCCAGTTTTTTAAATTTCACTTTACTAGATATCTTTTTATCAATTCTAAGTTGTGTCACTTTCGTCATTTAAGGAGAAATATCCAAATTACCATCGCGTTGTCTGTCAGTGATTTTTGTTAAACAGATTTACTAAGACAAAAAAAGAACACAAAATTAGGACTTTTTCCGTAAACAATCATGAATTGCGTAATTACCTACTGCATAATCGCAAAACGCACGATAAAGTGAGCGACAAAAAAATAAGACTCATAAAAACGCAATCAGCAACGCATTATGAGTACTCTTTCCAGCTTTTCCCTTAAAAACATTTCCCTTTTTTTTGTAAAAACATGGCATTGTATTAGTAATCTCTGGTTCTGGTTTTTATTTCCCCCTTGCATTTCCCCCTGACATCGTTATACTAGCTGGAGCAGTTATTGTCCTACTCATTTTTATTGCCTATAATAAAAAACAGAAGCTCTGAAAACATTATCTCTTTGATGGGAAATCTGATAAGGAAAAGTGACTGCCGAATATGCTGTTATGAGCTTACGTAAGTTATATTTTTCTACTTACACATGACTAAAAATAAATTGATATAAAATGCAATGTCTTACAGGTAACTAAGATTATTAGATACCTACCTATTCCTACCTTATAATGCAATATAATATAAGTATAATCAAATAAAGATGAGTGCAATTTCTATATACATTATTATTTAAGGGTACTATAATAGTTGACCGGCACAACTTCGTCTGCTTCGCTCCTATTACCTATAGCCATCCTCGTTAAATGGGCTATCTAACATTGAAAGAATTTTTCAAATCAGACCAGTAGTTCCTGAGATTAACGCGTTCAAGCAAACAAATAAACAAACTCTTCAGCTTTATATTTATCTTTATTGTCCGATTTGAAAAATTCTGTCAGTGTTAGATAGCCTATTTATTGAGGAAGGCTATAATCATCACGCTAAGACAGGAGCGGAGCAGACGAAGTTGCGCGAGTCAACTAGTAGGTATATACTAATATATAAAGCTGAAAAGTTTGTTTGTTTGCTTGAACGCGGTAATCTCAGGAACTACTTGTCCGATTTGAAAAATTCTTTCAGTGTTAGATAGCCCATTTATCGAAGAAGGCTATAGGCTATATATTATCACGCTAAGAGCGGAGCAGACGACGTTGCGCGGGTCAACTAGTCTAAAATAAAGACTCAACCTAAACCTTGAACTCGCGCAATTAATGAGCAAACTTCTCAATACGCTTTCTGAGAAATATTCTAATAAGCTTTTTTATTCAGTTATTCCGATAGAACTTACAAGGTTTCATTAGCATTTTCTCGCGACTTCGTACGCGGATACCCTTTTTTTCCCGTTACCGCAGGAGTTTCGGAAAATCCTCTCTTAATGCTCCCCTATATTTCCCAAGGAATCTACATGCCAAATAACAGCTTTCTACAACCAGTAGTTTCGGCTGTGCGTTGTCTGTCAGTCACTCAATCAGCCAGTAACGGAAGAATTTTATATATTTAATAGTTCAGGGAGTTCTTGATTGAAGAACCCCCTTTAATTTGTTATTTAATTTGTATTATTTGTTATTTAAGATGTGTTAGTAGTAAAGGAGGCCTTTGCCAAAAGGCAAACCGACAGGGAAACTGATGAAGAATAGAATAAATAGATTAAGAGTTAAAATTAAACGAAAAAGCAAGAATTAAGTTTGTAATCAGTTAAGAATTGTCTGTATAAAGGCTTTTTATTTTATTTATTTGTTATTGTAGTGGCAATAGAAATACCTACACACTTTGTGTCTACTTATTACGGTTTTTTAATTACAGCCCGCAGACAGACAGACGGACGGATGGATGAACGGATGAACCGACGACGGACGGATGAACGAATAGCGGAGGCTTTGCAAGGGTTCTGTTGGGTACGAAACCCAAAAAAAAATATAAAAGCTGGCTCCGACCTACCTATTATTAGTAATTGCTATAGATATAAGGACCATAAAGATAAAAAAAAACGCTTTTATTAAATCAGAAAAAGCCCGATCACACTCCAAATCGTTTGGAAAATCCTATCAGTGAAACGCTCTGGGTTCGGCTGTTAAAACTTTTTTTGTAAATCCATTTCATTTCGTCCCAAAAGGGATCGAGTGTAATAACAATTAGACAACGCTATTAATTGTGAACACCATCTGGCTAACATATCTGTTGGCTAAATTTAATGACTCATACTAAACCCAAAAAACTGTAATAGAATCATAACTTCTCTTTGTAATATTTTTAGGGTTTCGTAATCAAACCAACTGAAACCTTACTAGGTCTCATCTATCCGTCGGTCTTTTTTAGGGTTCCGTACCCAAAGGGTATCCAACAGAACCCTATTACTAAGCCTCCGTTGTCCGTCCGTCCGTCTGTCTGTCAGCGGGCTGTATCTCAAGAACCGTGATAGATTAGTTGAAAATTTCACTGATTGTGTATATTTTTTTGCCGCTATAACAACAAATAATGAACACTAAGGTTTATGGTACGGAACCCTTCGTGTAAGAGTCTGACTCGCAATTGGCCGGTTTTTTTTTTATTTGTGATGGGTTAGCACTTGACTCTAGTCTAGGGCAGAGATGACAGAAACAAAGTCTACGGTGGAGCGAGCTTACCCAGAAGGAGCCTGTTCACTCTAACTTTGAAGAGATTTGGGTTGTAAGCTTTTGGAAACACAGACGCAGGCAAGTCTATCTGTCAACAGGCAGTAGGTACCACTGCAATCTCATGAACCGTAACGGATAGACATTTAAATTTTTCTCAGGTTGTGTATGTCTAATGTAGCTACAAAATAAATAGATTAGAGAGAAATACTTACCTTTACCAAAAGAACACAAATAACGTCAATTTTCGGTTTGTAGTATATATAAAAACCCTTTATGTGCGAGTCCGACTCACACTTGACCGATTTTTATATCAACAACAATAAATTCATTTGCTCACAGTGATAAAAATAAACAAAAGGCTTTGCCCAAAACATTAAATTATGATTCCTTAGAGTAACCAAATAATAAAATACAAGACATTTCGTCTCTAGAAAGAAGATTTTATTTTCAAGATTCCTTAAATATACTTTGCGGGAATAAAACGGTTCTTACGAAAAACTTGTGATGTCAAAGTAACAAAGGTAAGAAAATTAATTTGGTCATTAATTAAAACAGTCAGTTTTTGTGACAAACTTTCTTTGTCAGCGGATGTATTTGATAATACGAAAACTTTGTTGAAGATTTGATGTCGCCTTGTGATGTTTTTGATTCTTCTTTAATTTTCGTGATCTTTCAGGGGTTATTATTAATTAAAACGAGAATTAGGTTTTCATTCCAAGACAAGACGTTTAAGCAGTGAATATATTAGTAAGGGAGGAAATCTTCACCACCATCACTACACAGCCTTGTAAAATAATCATCTGCCTAGCCTTTACCCAACTATATTGGGGTCGGCTTCCAGTCAAACCGGATTCAGCTGAATACTAGTATTTTACGTGAAGCGGCTGCCTACCAGACCTCCACAACCCATTAAATGGGTAATTCGGTATTTCTTGGGCAAAACTGGAGTCAGATTTACTGGCGTCTGACAATCCGTAACGACTGCCAAAGTTCTACAAATGACAGCCGGGACCAACAGCTTAACGTCCTTTCCGAGGCACGGAGGAAACTCGGTATATTAAGATGGTCACCCATCCACAGACCAACCTTGGCAAGCGTTGCTTAACCTTGAAGATCGACCTGTGCGGCTGTTATTCTTTAGCCATGAGCACCTCCTTACCTAACACGGATACAATGGGTTATTGACAATAGTCTTAAAACTATGTTATTACTTCATTAATAATTTCGACAATGTGTAGGTGACAAGCGACTGCACCAACGCAACGGGCTATCATGCCTATCGGCTATAGCGCATAGAATACTGTTGGGGATGCCCCGGAGTCTGTTCAACAGTGAGGCCGCTCTCTTACGCCGTACAGCATTGAAGCAGTCGGTACGTGCTTCAGCGAATATATTTGACGCGCTACAGATCCGAGGCAGCCAATGTCAACCGTTGTGCATATACGAGTATGTATCTTCCCACTAGCTTCTGCCTCGCCCGCGTGATAGATATTCGGAAATTATGCCTAGGGAACATACTTTCGGGATGAAAGTAGCCTATGTACTACCTATTCCAGATTATAAACTATTTCTGGTCCAAATTTCATCCGTTTAGCGGTTTAGCTATTTATGAACAGCTATCCATCCATCCAAACTTTCGCATTTATAATATTACTTACGATTAGTTTTTTTTAATATATAAGGGATATATAGATAGTTTAAAAACTTAAAGAATATTTTAAACTTGTCGAGTAACGAACCACTACCTTATCAGATATTTTAATTGTATTGGGAACTTGTTTTCTTTTATCTTCATCGAATCCTTAATTCAAAAGACATTATTGAGTCTTTATACAAAGACGCCTTCAGAAAATCCTCTACACTGTCTTGAAGCAACCCCAAATTAGTCGAATTCAATTACTGCCATCTTAATTCGATCACATCTCAATTACCGTATAACTACAGACTGCGAACAGACTGGTCTTGTTGAGCTAGGGCTGACAAGGTAAAAGCTTGTCGTGGGCGAACGTTTGAATGAATTGTGTGGGTAGCGACAGCCCTGTCAATAGCCTAAGTAACAGCAGCCTGTCTGAAACCCTTTTTGGACATGCAATTTATTATATTGTTTTCATTGTACGAACGTATGCGTCTTTTTAACCGACTGCACCAGAAGAAGGTTTATGGTTTTTTTAGGATGGGAAATCATATCATCAAATGACATCCGATCTGGGCGAAGAGGAAGGGAGTTTCAGACTCTTACTGACTAAAACCCATCTGTGTTCCTCCAAATGTTCTTACGAACAAATACCGCAACTCTCTTCAAAGTTAGAGTAAACAGGCTCCTTCTGGGTAGGCTCGCTCCATCGTAGCCTTTCTTTGTCTCTGTCATCTCTGACATAGACTGGAGTCAAGAGCAAGCCCATTACAAATAAATAAACAAAAAAAAAACAACTTATGCATACGAGGTGCCTTTAAGGATATTTTACTAAAAAATAACAACCATAAATAAATTCATGCCCAACAAAAGGTAAGTTCTTAAACAATTGGTATGATTTTGCCAAGAACAATAGTCATCATTTGCGGTGAACACTCACAGTTTTGTCTTCCGCGAAACTTGGTGAATTTCCTTTCAATTAATTTAATGTGGAACTGTAGAAGTTTGAATATTCTTGTTGTATGATCTCTTGCTAGACCCTACATTACTTTCAGATGGGAGATGAATGGAATAAAAGAAGGTAAGTACTAGAACACTACTGTATTGTCCCAAAAGTACTTACAGGTAAAATGAGCTTAATGGACTGATGGTGTGGCAAATGAAGTGAGTGACGCGGCCCTTGTTGGCTGTAACGAGAACGCCTGGCTGACTTGATAGCCTAACGCGAACTGAACTGTATTATGAGTTGAATCGAAATGTATGTGCGGCGTAAACTGCTGAATTGCATAATGTGCGGTTGCACCGTACACTTGTCGGGAATTTTTATCATTACTTAAGTGCATCTTGGATTCAATATTAAGCTCTATGCACGACTATTCAAAAGTCCTTTTAGAAGGTAGGACATACTTACTATGTGATTAGGTATAGAAAACATAAATGTATAGGATTCTCAGAAGCTCCTAGGTCACTGCGGTTTAAGTAAATTAATTGTACCTCCTTCCTCAAAACTACGACACTTCCTACCTTAGAATATTACAGTAGATTTCTACGAAAGGCACTTAATTTAATTGACTTTGAAACCGGTAAGATTTATATGTCCGGAAGGAATCTTCTGATTACATTTCCTACGCGAGCCTCATTTATTTGTGGAAGTAGTTGGAACTGCGTAACATGATAAATTGGGTTGCCCTATGTCAACCCACCTTTGAAATTTTTATGTTGGGTCTTCCTTATCACATTTTCCTGAAAAAACCTTTCACACTACTAACATTGGTCTAATCCCTAATGTCATTTACTAAATGACATATTTTTTCTATTTTACGTTTCATCGTAAAATATGGAAAGATATGGAGAAGCCCTTTAAATTTTAACAAAGAAAAGGAATATTACAACGTAACGTTCGTTTTTGGGCAGCCGAGTCGTGTAAAAATTGACCAAATGACCCGTTGAAAATATTTAAAAAGATTAAAACAGCAAGCAAGGCCTATGTAAAACTTGTAGGAGTTCATGTTATTAGAATAAAATGCAAAGGTAAGAAATAGTTTCCATAAACAATAACAAAGTATCTAACTAAGCAAAAAATACACTGGAGATCGCCTTGTCAGCAAAAACACAACAAAATTATCAACAGATGTGTGTGAAAGTCTCCATCTCTTTTCATTTTACGTTCCACTGCACTCTGAGTTCTTTTGCCACCGCCATTACTAACAAAACACTGTAATGCACTAGAAAATGAAAGCAGAATTGTATTAGATTTTGCTACTGCAGTGTACCACGTAGGTACCTACGTCGGATTACGTAAGGCTCTTGAGATTAAATGAAAATAGTCGTTTGTGTTTGATTTTACATTTGTTTTCAAAGTAAACATACATATTTTTGTTTCCAATGTCGAGTCTAACTTTGCTATTCGAAGACAGAATTGTGGGGAAACAATTTCAATGAATGACTTACCCATGAATGTTGTTCAAAATTAAAGTAAGGTTAATCCTAAAATGTCTATACGGCTTTAAAGTGGCCTTCGTCAGATACAGAAGTTTGTTTCAAAATTCTTAAAGTCGATGTCAGTACTAGGGGGACATGTAATTGCCGGGGTGCGGAAACCGTTCGAAAGAGACACCGTACCCTGGAACGCAAAGGGCGTTAGGAGGAACACGGATGGGTTTTAGTCAGTAAGAGTCTGACACTACCTTCCGCTCCGCCCAGAGCGGAAGGAGTCATTTGATGATTTCCCATCCTTAAAAAAAAAGGGGGACATGTAATTGTTATCAAGGCAGCCTTGCAGTCCAGACGGATATTCATTAGGTATTGATTTCAAGCAATGGGGTTGGCAAATGAAAGCTGATCTCAGATGGCGCCAACACTACATGAACCTTTGTTAAAGTGAGATAAACACCATTAGTTTGTGATTCCAGTCCTTAAGATTTGTTAGTGTATTTATAGGCAGCCTGCGGGTCTATAAAGGCCACTTTAGCAGAATCAGAAAGAAAATCACGCTACCCGTCACTGTCAAATGTTCCCAATCAACCTTGAACCTAATGCGTTAGCAATAAAGATGAAAATTAAATTTGACAGTTTGTTGGTTGATTAATAATATTATGATTCTAATATGATTCTCGTAAAGTGTCCTTTTTAGCCTCCCTGATTTCTTTCTAGGTTTATAAAATCGAATTCGCATTATCTTACATTATAGGTTATGTGATACAGGTAGGTTTGGGATCGTACAAATAATCGGAAATAGTTTTTGACGATGAAATCAAACTGAAAGTAATCATTCACCTAGGTATTTACCCAGCTTTTCATCAAAAACTGCTTTGTTATTGGTCTGTGCGCTACTAGCGCCACTTTGACAGTTGTCGGCCCCATTCAGATAGTTTCACCGCAGACGTTAAAGATTTCTAGTGAGACATTATCGTTTACACAATATCCACTCAACAAGCTTTTATATATGTATATATATATACTCGTGGCTAGATAATAATAGCCACACGGGACAATCTACAAGGTTAAGCAACGCTTGCCAAGGTTGGTCTGTGGATGGGTGACCATCTTTACATACCGAGTTTCCTCCGTGCCTCGAAAAGCACGTTAAGCCGTTGGTCCCGGCTGTCATTTGTAGAACTTTGGCAGTCGTTACGGATAGTCAGAAGCCAGTAAATCTGACTCCAGTCTTGCCATGAAGTACTGTGTTACCCAGTTAATGGGTTGTGGAGGTCTGGTAGGCAGCCGCTCCACGTAAAGCACTGGTATTCAGCTGAATCCGGTTTGACTGGAAGCCGACCCCAATGTAGTTGGGAAAAGGCTAGGCAGATGATGATGATGATATATATACTCGTACTTAAGTGCTTAGATGGACACTGACCGGGATCGATTCATCTGCGTCTTGAATTACGACACTGATGAAAAATATTTATGAAAATTTAAAGGGGTTTTTGTCGTATTTGAAGGATGCTCCAATCGTTTTAAAAAACTCTTGATGTTGGATCTTCACAATGTCGTGAGATGAATTTCAAGAGACTACGCACTAAGTCAAGGGCCGGTTTCTGAATGGGGTATTTGGAGTTGAGAACGTGTCAAACTCTAATTCGATGTCAAAAATTGGCAAGTTTTGAAGCTTAAGTAGATTTTGGCGAAAAGTCTTTAAATTTTTAATTCCGAAACAGAGGCTGCGAATCGAATTCAGGAAGATTTTAAAGTAGAAGTGCTCTTTCGAAGCTGTTGTGACTAAGGGTTGCTACACACATAAGCGAGCCGATTGTCAGTTCGGCAGTATTTGTTGAGCAACAAAGCCAACCCGGTCGACCATAGTTGTAGAAAGCTGAAATTTGGCATGTAGGTTCCTTGGGGAGTATAGGGGAGTAGTATTAAGAAAGGATTTCTCGAAATTCCTACGGAAATGGGAAAAACCGGGACATGCGCGCACAAAGTGACGGGCAAAAGCTAGTTCTATATAAATGCCAGCGCGTCACCACTTCCTGTGTCCACACGATAGGAAGTGGTGACGTGATGGCATTTTTGGAGACTATCTGTACCTATTTAAAATTGACGTTCAAAAAGTGCTGGCTCTCAGCGTAATATGAATTAATGACTTTTGATTTTGTCACGGTAGTTATACCTGAGTTTCAGATCCGTTCAGCCGTTATAGTAGAGTAAAAATACCAAACATTAAAACATCCAAAATATAGTCTTTAACATTTACATTATTGGCAAAATGCAATACAAGCATTGCCGAATTAAAAATAAACATTCCACTACTGTATCATCAAGTGGATATTATTATGAACGGTTTCGTAATAGTGAATAATGTATTCAACCCATCTGTGCCATGAATTTCATAGCAGTTATTCGTTGTGTTTGGGTGCAAAATGCACATTCTAATAACTTCAAAAGGCGGGATTAAGGGCCATATTCACCAATTCAAAATGATCGCGATCAAGCCAAGCTGAACTCGTTCAAGAGCTGTCAATGTCAATATACCACAGAAATGAACGACACTGACAGCTCGCAAACGTGGTTTGTGATCGCGATCAGTATCTTTGGTGTAAATCGCCCTTAATCTGTCTTTCAAAGTGTCAAGTGTTGGTCGGCCTGAAGACTACTTTTAGCAGTTGGTAGTTTGAAATGGGAACGTTTACAAGTTATGTCAAAGCCAATTGTAAGCTGAATGCAATAAATAGCTAGTCCGCTTTAGTTGGTGGAATTTACAACCATACATACTCGATGTGTTTGTGTCAATTACATTAGGTCCTTGATGAATTGATATTTTTATAAAAATAGGATAGGTAAATGAAAAAAAAACCATTCACCAAACATTAAAATAAGGAAGAAAAACTTTATCATAAATAAATAACAACGTCGTTACACAAATTACAATTTATTATCTCTAACGCGATAAGAAGTAATGTAGACGCAATAAATACCGAAACCGACAATGGGTACAACGAGCCCCATCGTCTCACGGACACAATCGCCGACTCACTAAACAAACACACTATTATCTTCTTTCGTAACTCTCATAACTGTATCTACATTGAATTAATAATAAACGAATACCAATTTATCTGTTCAGATACGGTGGAACCAGCGGCCGGAGAGATACGCGCGCTTCCTGACCAGCTGTGACCCTATAACCTCGCACATCGACAAAATGCCTTATCACCAGTACACGAACAACTTATTGACCGGCACGAAGGTTCGCTATCAGTCGCCGACGAAGCCCGACAGTGTAAACATGGACATGAAATAAGTGATGAGGTCTTACTGTGACGAATGATGTGTGAGTGGTTACGATGGGTGATCTGCTACCGAGTATCCCGAGGAGTACGTTCGCGAGTGAGGTAGACGGGGGGAACTACAGTGTCGAGGCTGTGGGGGTGACGGAATACGGCTCTGATGCGGACCTGGCGGCGGTGGAACTGTTCCGCGACTACCCGGAGGCTCTGCTGCGCTTTGCGTCCGTGTGCTGCGTGCTCTTCATGCTAGTGGGCATCCCTGGCAACCTCATCACCATCGTTGCGCTTGCAAGGTGTAAGAAGGTTAGTAGTCGTTTTTTACTCGAATCTTTTTCCCCCCAAAATAAAAGTAGTGATACATTTTAAACCTACTTTCCCATTCTTCGCAGTTGTTTGCCACAATTCTACGATTTATGGAGCGATTGAAAATTGTTGTCAGTAATTTTTTTTAATTAATGATGCCTCGGATGTTACGAAAAACAATCAGAAGATTATCATTATAGGTCAAAGGTCAGACTCATCTTGATAACAGTCTACCACAGATTAAGACTTACATAATCTGAACAGCACTTTCTTAGAATTCATCCAAAAGCAGACTTACTACGTATTTTCCCTAAACTGCTTTGCAGAGAAAAACCAAGACATTCCATAAATGGTATTTTTTTCTACTGCATGTTCAGCAGTGATATTTTATATTTAGAGGTATGCGTAACAGAGAGTAAAGTCCCGCACACCCCCATTGAAAAGGAGGATCCTCCGACCAGGCGGCTGTTATGCCTGGCGGGCTACTGCCCGATAGTTAACATTCGGGCTGATGTATATGTTCAAATCGCACGGTAAACTTTGCTTGCGCGATGCAGGATTTTAGTTTGCTGCTAATTGGATAGATGGGGTTGCGGTAATTTTTTGCTGCGATGTAGATTTGCTCCATCGGTTTTTTTTTTGTGGCGGCATTGATGCCGCTACATATACGCTGCTATCAAAAAATATGAGGCCAAAAAAACAACAGTCAAAATAAAAATGTAGATAACCTCTGTACCACGGAATTATAACGAAAAAAATTTTGGCTGAATAGGTACCTACATTATCAACAGTTCCGCTTAAGCAAAAATAAAATGAGGTTCCATCCTTGCCATTAATTATTGTAATATTATATTTTTAAAGGTACTTAAGAATCCAATGCACTTCATTCTAGCTAGCTAGCTAGCGACAGCTATTATTTCTAGTCTGGCACTCCCTTCTGCTCCGACCAGAGTGGAAGGAGTCGTTTGATGATTTCTCATCCTTAAAAAAAACTATGTCTGTGTGTTTGTTTGTTACCTGCTCACGCCACAACAGCTGAACGGATTGGTATAAAACTTGGCACACAAATCGACCATGACATGTATCACGATCTATGATACCTATATCCCAAAAGTATTATTTCCCTTTGGATAGTAAAACACTTTTTACGATGGTGAACCTAGTATTGTTATAACGCCCTAATGGTTTGCAGGTCGCACAAAACTGTGTTCCATTTTTATCAAAAACTACAATATGTAATACATTATCCAGCTAAACAAACCATTTTAACAAGTTTACTCAAGTGTACGCTAATTGCACATTCTTAATAATACACTTCAGATACGAACGAGTGAGAACAAGGAAATATTCAAAACCGAAAAACAAATTGTTAGCTAACATACATATTTTTACAATTCTAATTATGCCATTACATAAAATCTACGATAATAGTATGTAATATGTCGTTGCCAACTGGCCTAATCAGCCGCTAAATTGGTTGCCTAGCCTTTTCATCTGTTAAATCAGCGGCCTAAATGACTCCCAACCGCAACATTTAATTCAACTCTTAATTAACAGGTTAGCAATTGCTTAGGCCTTACATAAAATAAGGTTACTGTGTGACGAAAATATGATGAAATATTAGTTGACCCACGCAACTTCGTCTGCGTCACCATTTTCATTACTGCTCCGCTCCTATTGGTCTTAGCGTGATGATATATAGCCTATATAGCCTTTCTCGATAAATGGGCTATCCAACACTGAAATATTTTTTCTAATCGGACCAGTAGTTCCTGAGATTAGCGCGTTCAAGCCAACAAACAAACTCTACAGCTTTACACAGGGTTATTTTTAAAACACCAGTAACCTCTTTGGCAGTGAAAGTACACATGATTGCAACTTTTACTTTAAGAAAACTCCGAAATCTCGAAAAAATATCAGCTGTTTCATACAAAATGCAATATTTAGCCAATGAAAATGTATGGAACAGGTGATATTTTTCCCAAAGTAAAAGTCGCTTATAATCATGTGTACTTTCACTGCCTAAGAGGTTACAAATAACCCTGTATATTAGTATAGATATTTGATTTTGGGAATTCCTAATTTAAAAAACAATCAACTTCAACATTCTAACCGAGAGCTAAGATAGCTCGCTCACTTCAGCTCTCGTCATACCGTTCAAACCTAACCTATCCGTGTCGGAGTGCCCTAAGCTCTCTGTGCCCTATGTTTCACTACTTGGCTAGGCAAGTCATTAAAATATATTGAAACGGTTAATTCGTCTAGCTATTTAATTAAATTCCAGGATATCACTCAGGCGATGTTCAATGAAAAGGCTAGGCCGCCAGTGCGACATATATTTATATTAGATAAACTGTTATGATGGTCAGTTGTTTTAACTGACAAGCTTATTTGAAAATATTTTCTCTAGTAAGATAGTGTTAATCCATCTACAAACGTGACGGCTTGTATACATATTTGTATTTTCAATGATAAGTAGACAAAATAACTCGCAGATTTTACTATAACATAGGAAGGCCCTGGAGTATATTGTTCAGTTATCTTATGGCTGTTATAAACACAAACGAAAACTCAAAAATATTTTTTAAAAAATTTGAGAATTTTTTCCCGTTTAAGGATTCGGAATATTTCCGAGAACTTGATTATTTTCGAAAGACGATTATAAAAAATTCGATAGTAATTAACGTCAAACTTACCTCTAGGTACTAACTTTATTTAATAGTTTATGTACACACATTACATAGAAAGATAAAAAGATGGTAACAGAAAAATAGATACCAAGCTTATTTCAAAAGAAATCTTTTCCAGCTTTCCTGCTAAAGGAGAGTTGTATAAAAGATATGTAGACACCGTGACTTTGATCTTTTAAAATCTGTGTAAACTGGCCAGCATACGTGGGTCGCCAAAATTAATCACAGAAATGAATCAAACCTTAATGCTTGTGCATTAAGTTTGTTTTGCCTAAACTTTTTTTTTAAAAAATCGATAAAATTCATCATATTTTACGGTGCATTGTATGCATTAGGTCACCACGCTTTTCTTTCTTGACACGCAGGACCTTATTTATTTATTCACGCTATACTTGTAGCGGCATCAATGCCGCCACAAGAAAAATCAACGTAGCAAATCTACGCCGAAACAAAAAGAACCGCGACGCCATCTATCCAACTAGCAGCGAACTACTTCGTCGAAATCCTGCATCGCGCAAGCAGAGTTTACCGTGCGATTTGAACATATACATTAGCCCGAATATCAACTATCGAGCAGTAGCCCGCCAGGCACAACAGCCTGGTTGGAGGAACCTCCTTTCAATTGAGGTATGCGGGACTTTACTCTCTGTTCCGCATACTTCCAAATATTTATAAATTGGGCTGGCTTATTTCATTTTGCGACCTCTTCCAGACAACCTGGGATGGGCCTTAATAAGCACAGGAAACCTAAACTTAACACGTAGTAGCGCAGTATAAATACAATGGGTTGTCTTGTACTCGTAGATTCTACCTGAGACTGTTTTCTTGTAGACATAACTCTGTGTTTATATGACTACCAAAATGTAAGTTATTTTATCAAAATATATATTTCTTCCTGTTGCGCCACAATTGTGCCGTTTATTACTAAGGTTATTTTGAAAATGTACATTGTACGAGTACCTACTTAATGTCGGTGGTATGTCTGCCGCGTTCAGCGGTCTGCGGCTGTGTGAGTGCATCGTGCCCGGAAATGAATATTATAATGTCGCATAGAAATATTAGAAACAAGTTTTTTTAGTGAAGTACGTTTATTGTTGATTCTCGTATAATTCGTCTCAATGAGTGATTTTTATTTATGAACGCATTACACGCAACAAACAATCATACCTACACATATGTAAAATATTTTCATCACTTTTATTTTAAGTATATAAGTATAAAATTTATATTTACTTTTATCAATAATAATAACCATGTACATTTGTCACAAATGAAAATGAACCGTCACTCGTCCTTTGTAAGGTTCATTTGAAAATCAGCGTCAGACAACATTAGTCAGTCTGACATATTGCTGAAATGGACCTTTTTAGTGCAGCCGTGAGACACACACTAGTTTTTTCTCTTACCTTTTTTTTATTTTCTGTTTGTTTTTGTACGCGTGTTTCATGAATGTGCTAAATAAATTTTATTCTATTCTATTCTATTCTTCTATAAAATAAATCAGCCTTTTACAATAAATAAGACTAATTTGTCAAAAATATGGTCTACGAGATAAGAAAAACCTGATATAATTTGAAAGATTTGAAAACCTAGCGGGGTTACAATATCCTACGTTGTAGCGATTGTGTATTCGGTGGGGTGTATGGGGTCCGTTGCCATCTTAAAGACCCAAGCCAACCTCACCTGCTAGCGGTGCACCCTGCTGTCCAACGGACGAGGCTCTGGAGAACCTGGTTTTCCTCTCGTAGGGTTGTGGGGGTCTGACGGCTGGTCGCCCCACGTAAAACCAACTTCAGTCATATGTATGGACAGAAACAAGTTAGGTAAGGGTACTCGGTCTAGGGCGTCGCCGCATAACGACGCGCAGGCACATCGCCCTAAACCTGCGATAAGTGGGCTAGGGCTACTGTGTCAAGTACGGGCACGGCTAAAGAGGATAGTACCCAAGAAGAAGTTCCGCTTTGCCACCTGGAACATTGGCTCCCTAACCGGACGTTGCCAGGAACTCGCAGACGTACTTGCGAAGCGTCGGGTCCAGTGCGCTTTCTTTCAGGAGACGCGCTGGAAGGGAAATAAGTCACGTGACATCGGGCAGGGGTACCGGCTAGTGTACACCGGATCACCAACGGGTAGGGGCGGAGTGGCCGTGGTGCTGTCTAAGGACCTTCAGGATGGACTCCTTGAAGTAGACCGATGCAGCGACCGGTTAATGCGAGTTAGGGTGCTGTTCGAAGGGTCGGTAACGAACCTAATCAGCGCCTATGCTCCTCAGACTGGTTGCTGTGAGTCTGAAAAGGAGGCCTTCTGGGATGAGTTCGAGGACGTATTACGCGCTATTCCGAATTCCGAAGGTGTTTTGGTTGGGGGGGATCTCAACGGTCACGTAGGTCAGTTTGCTGGAGAGTTTGGACGTGTTCACGGTGGTTTTGGTTATGGCCAGCTAAACGCAGAGGGAGTCAATATACTTAGCACCTGCGCTGTGTCTGACCTAGCCATCGCGAACACATTCTTTCAGAAGAAGCCCCAGCATCTTATTACGTACCGTGGTGGTGCCTACTCAACCCAAATAGACTACCTGCTGGTGCGACGGTGCCACATTGGCAAGGTTACCAACTGCAAAGTCATCCCAGGCGAAAGCCTAACGGCTCAACACCGCCTCCTTGTCCTGGACTTTGCGGTTGTACCGAAGAAGAGAGTGATCGAGAAACGCAAACCCCGCACTAAGTGGTGGTTGCTGGATGGTCCTAGGCAGTCGTACTTCATCGCGGAGGTCGAGCATCTCGAGATCAGTGCTCCGCATGAGTCCGCTCAAGAGATCTGGAGTAGGATCCATTCAGCAATCACCGATGCGGGTAAGCGCGTCCCTGGCACTTCTCGTGGTGGCCGCACCATAGAAAAGGAGCCGTGGTGGTGGGATGACGGGGTGCAGGAGGCGACTCGGAAGAAGAAGGTTTTATTTAAACAGTGGCAAGGGTCCAACTCTCCGGATGACAGGGAGGCATATGGAGCGGCTAAGCGCGCTTGCAAAAAATCTGTAGCCAGAGCCCGCAGCAAAAGTCTGGCGCCCTTATACGACAAGCTGGAAACTGCGGAGGGGCAAAAGCTTATTTTTAAGCTGGCGCGTGCCCGGGAGAAAGCTACACGGGACATTAGCAAATGTCTCTGTGTAAGGGACGCCCAGGTTAAGCTGCTCTACGATGCCCCTTCTGTTAAGGAGAGATGGTGTACATACTTCGCGGAGCTGTCTAACAAACAGCATCCCCATAACCTTTCTCCCGAACCGCCTCCTAACCTTGGACTCATTTCCCTATTTCCCCCGACGAAACCCGGATTGCTCTTCGCCACATGAAGAACCGGAAAGCGGTCGGGCCTGACAATGTGCCAATTGAAGTGTGGAAGGCGATGGGCCCACATGGCGTGGACCTTCTGACGGATCTTTTTAACCGCGTCCTGATCACCAAGGAAATGCCGAACCAGTGGCGATTTAGCCTGATTATCCCTGTTTACAAAGGCAAAAGTAGCGTACAGGATTGTAGTAGCTACCGCGGTATCAAGATCATGTGCCACACCATGAAGCTCTTCGAGCGCATCATTGACACACGGCTCCGTAGCGAGTGTACTGTCTCTGAGTGTCAATATGGCTTCCGGGCGGGTAGCAAGCAGCACCATGGACGCAGTGTTCGCCTTACGGAATCTGGCTGAGGCTTACAGAGAGAGAAGGAGAGCTTTGCATATGGCTTTTTTAGACCTGCAGAAGGCCTTCGACTGTATACCTCGGCAGTCTATCTGGTGGGCACTGCGCTTCAAGGGCGTTCCCGAGGCCTATATTGACATTATCAGAGACATGTACCGCGATTCCGTTTCCTCTGTCCAGACCGCTGTTGGCGAATCGAATGGCTTCCCAATATCTGTTGGCGTTCACCAAGGCTCGGCTCTTAGCCCGTTCTTGTTTAACGTAGTGCTCGATGTAGTTACGGCAAACATCCAAGATCAGCCTCCATGGCTAATCATGTATGCCGATGACATCGCCCTCGTTAATCAGAACAAAGCCCATCTTGAGCGCAAAGTCAACATTTGGAAGGACACGCTTGAAAACGGTGGTCTGAGACTAAATGTGGCGAAGACTGAGTACATGTCCTGTGGCAGCACAGATTCAAACACCATCCGAATAGGTTCGGACCTGATCAGAAAGTCCGATACGTTCAGGTACCTTGGATCCGTGCTGCACGAGTCTGGCATCGTGGACGACGATGTCCAAGCACGTATTGGCGCGGCTTGGGCGAAGTGGCGCGAGGTAACGGGCGTTGTATGCGACCGCAAAATGCCTCCGAAGCTCAAGGGGCAGATATATAAATGCATCATTCGGCCTGTCCTACTGTACGGGGGCGAGTGTTGGCCAGTACTAAGCAGACACACCCAGGAGCTTCGCGTCACGGAGATGAAGATGCTGAGGTGGATGAGTGGCGTAACGCGATCCGATCGCATACGCAACTCTTACATCCGAGGTAGTCTTGGTGTCCGTGACGTGGGGGAAAAACTGCAAGAGTGTCGTCTGCGATGGTATGGCCACATCATGCGCCGACCTATGGAGAACATTGGTCGGAGATGCATGAATATGGCTGTTCTTGGGGCTAGGCCCCGTGGTCGCTCCCGCAAGCGCTGGCTGGACGTCGTCAAGTCCGACATGAGAGCCAATGGCCTGACTGAGAAGGATGTTCAAGATCGGGCAAAGTGGAGGAAGCTAAGTAGGAAGGCGGACCCTGGCAATAGCCGGGATTAACGCCAGGTGGAAGAAGAAGTAGAAGTAGCGATTGCGTATTCGCATAGTATCGCGAATCTTAAAAACCTGGCTATTTGAAACAGATTCTAAATTCGAATGAATATTTAAATCCAGGCAGAAATAAGCCAGAACTATTTTCGGCCAGTCTGCAGACAAGAGTTTCTTTTACCAAGCAACCTTAATGTTCATTCAATAGTAGTTTTAAACTGGTTAACATATTTCCTATAACATCAATATATTTTGAAGTCAAATCAGACGATATAATAATGCCCATTGTGTCACCCTATGTAATGTTTTCTTCATCTATCTTTTCTGTAACTTACATGGTGTACATAATAACGAGTATTCTATTCTATTCTATTCTATTATATACAAATTAGCTTTATTCATAAAAATATAACCATAACATTGTTAAGTTTGAATTCTAAGTAGCGAATTATTTAGAATTTGTATTTTACCTTTTAATGTGCATTACCACATTACTATTTAAAATAATAATATAGTTAGATATTTCATATGAATGAGCTTGCAAATCTTTAACGATATAACGAGGCTAATATAACTCACTCCCCAGACGATCACTCATACAGATAACTCCAAAATTTAATTGGTCCTACAGGGACTTTGAGAAGGGTTCTTAAAATTTCTGATAGAGGGAATCAATGACATTAAATTTTGATAAATTAAATCCACAAAGCACGAATGCTTGACACGGCTATTGATGGAGAGTGGAGACGGTATTTTCAACTGTCACCGAATACCCACAGAAACTAAAGGCCCGCGACAAGTTGGTATTCAAATACCAACTTGTCGCGGGCCTTTAGTTTCTGGCACTGGTTTCTTTAGGTACTACCAAAAATCTACAACAATGAATACTTATCTGAAAGATGTTAATAAAATAGTAAGATTAGTGTGAAGAAAAAACCTTTCGAGTGACGTCACACGCAATTAGTGCTGTCTCTTTTTATTTCAGATTTTGAAACGCTTACAACTCCGTCATTTTATAAAAAAAAAAATCCATCTTGCTTTTTCCCTAGGTTTTGAGAAAAGTAGATAAAAAGGTCCAATCCAATATCACAATACTATAAGAACCTATATACGATTTTATCCATAATAGCGTCTCCGTCGCGGCCATTTCATGTTCCGTGGAAAAATCAGCATCAAACAAATTAATTCAACATCAGCATAATTATCTCGACTTATCTCTTACATAAAGTGTCTTACATATTTACTATTTGACTACTAATATTAGTTTTAGAACGTACTACTGAATATTTCTCAAGAGATAACTGATATTGACACTCACAGATACGTGTGCAGCCATTGACTAATTGACTTTGCTGTGTTAATAAACAATGATATAACTTACGAATAATGAATCATAGTATCGGATCGTAAATGTCTTTGCATGGACGTTGGCCTCTTGCTAATAGACTAGAGACATTCGTCGGTGTCCAAAGTAAACACGTTGGCTAAATATATTATACTAGTTTCTGCCAGCGACTTCGCCCGCGTGATCCCTAGGGAACATACTCCCAAGATAAAAAGCCTGTGTGTTATTCCAGACTACAATCTACCTCTGTGCCAAATTTTATGAAGATCCTTTCAGGCGTTTTGACGTAAAAGAGTAACGAACATCCATCCATTCATACTCACAAACTTTCGTATTTATAATATTAGTAGGATAGTACTCGTAGAAAGTAGGATTAGAAGGATTGAAGTAGACTTTATTTATTGCTGTTAGTCTCATTAAAAAAATGTGAATTAGAAAATATAAGGTTTTGCTGCCAGTACGTCTCTTTTCTCGACAGTGTTAAACCTTTAATCGCAAAGACATGTTCACGTGAGTCCTTATCTAGAATTTTCTGGCGAAAACCAAACTCACGTTTCCAAACAATATTAAACGAATCTGACTTGTCCCAATTTATCTGCCTGAACACGCACGTTTCATATAAAGTATTTATTATGCAAAGATATAATTTTTATGTCAAGAACACGTTACTTTTATGTTCCACTTCCGAAGTGATAAAAAGCGGTAATACGAGCTAAAACAGTATAACTTATGAAGTCTAAAAATAGAAAAACTGTACAACCGAGAGAAGACGTGATTAATACACCACTATAAGTGATAAGAATGACAATAAATGCAATGAAATAATGCACTCTTAACGTAGGTCAGTGATCGATATAGTATCTCAGAATAAACAAAACTAACTGACTTAATTCACTTCTAGAATACGTTTATGGTAATGAGTTAAGCTTCCAACTTGTCCATAATAAAATTAGTGAGTCAGTGAATTTTTAATGTACTGTTGAACTGAACAAGTTTGTTTGAAAACTTTCTGAAGTTGAACGAACGATCAGCACACCTGCCTAAAAGCGGCCATTGTTGAACTTCAAGCACTAGCTACACTACTATTCACTTGAAAGTATAATTCCAGATAATTTGAATCCGTCGCCTTCAACTCAAGTATTGGCTTTGACTTTGCGTTCCAAGTTGATTTTTTGTTGCCTAATTTGTATTATTTAAGTAAGTTACCTAACCTAGTTGTAAGTTTGAAATATTCTGAATGTTGCCAAATCTCTATATTTCCTATATTCATTCGTACCACGTAAAGCAATTCAAAGTAGAAAGGAGACATATATTTTGTAATAAATTATTTTTATTAGTAGCATAATATGCAAGAATAAAATTAACATAAGTCTTAAATTCGCAGGTTCGCAACGCAACTGCTGTGTTCATAATGAACCTGTCATGCTCCGACCTGCTCTTCTGCTGCTTCAACCTGCCCCTCGCCGCTTCCACCTTCTGGAGACGCTCCTGGGCGCACGGCAGGATCCTCTGCCGCATGTTCCCTCTCGCCAGATACGCGCTCGTCGCTGTCTCCCTCTTCACTGTTCTGGCCATCACCATCAACAGATATGTCATGATCTCCCACCCACGGCTGTACCCCAAGTAAGTGCATTCTAATTATACATTTGACTTAACCAATGTTTATGACGTCCATAATTTTCAACGAGGAAATCTTGAGTCATATTTTGGTATAACCATGTCGTACTAGGAAAATTAATTAACACATCCGCGCTTGTTAATTGTTCATTTAGCGCTGTTCTGATAACAGGAATCTGACGGAGTTGTTTTGTCAACAGGTTGTACCGACGCCAGTATTTAGCAGTGATGGTGGCAAGTACCTGGGCGTTCTCTTTCGGTGCATTAATAGCAACATGGTTAGAGAAATGGGGAAGATTCGGCTTGGATCCCACAATAGGCTCCTGTTCAATACTTCCCGATAAAAATGGTCGCTCACCGAAGGAATTTCTCTTCGTAGGCGCTTTTATGCTTCCCTGCCTGGCCATTGTTATATGCTACGCTCGAATATTCTGCATAGTAAGAGAAGCTGCAAGGAAGTCTCGTGCTCCAGCCCGAGGGCGATTAAGGCCTGGTTTAGAAGACTCTGCAGTTGGATCAGCATCAACGGCTCTGGAACGTTCCCCTGGTCCAGAAAATGGGATTAACCACGTGGCTCCACCTCGAAGGGCACTCCTTGCGCCGCCTGCTCTGCATTGTCCTCCGACTCCAGGACCTGAACGCTCGTCCTCTTCTGGGGTTGATACATTAGATGGCCACGATGAGGAGTGCGCTCTTGACGCTAAGCCCAGAACACCGAGTGGTGGTGAAACAGCAAAACGTCTTCGGCAAGCAGCCGTCGCACTGAAACGGTCACCAGCCTCCGTGAGACCACCTCGTCTCACACCAAAAGACAGAAAGTTATTAAAGATGATAATGGCAATAATGCTGTCATTTTGGGTGTGTTACTTACCAATAACTTTGACGAAGATATTTCGTGAGTTCACGTCGCATCCAGCGGCGAATATAGCGGGGTACATACTGATATACTTGACGACGTGTATCAACCCTATCATATACGTGGTGATGTCCTCGGAGTACCGGCAGGCGTACAAGAACCTGCTGATGTGTCGTCGCTGGGCGTGACGTTCGCCCGGCGATGGCGCCTCCGAAAAGCGCCCGCCGTGACTAGTCGTAAATCGCTGGACAGCCTGAATAACTGCAAATAATGGACACTCAAGTACATGTGTGTAAAAGATAAGTGACCATAAACTTGTGTACTGTAGTGACAGCGGCAGCGTTAAAGTTATTTGTGTATAAGTTGAGGACGTTCAGTTACGTAGACAATTTTGTAATCGCGAACCGTCCGTGATTGTGCTTAAGGGGGGAAAGGAAGCAATTAGAATGTTTTATACTGAAGTAATTTAAATAAGATGTTAAGGTATCTAAATTAATAATCTCGTAAAATGATACTCAGTAACGGCCAGCAGGATGCCAACTATGAAACATCCTACGGCGGCATTATTCATCTCATTCATGTATGTTTGTATTTAGTGATTTATGTTTTTTATCATCAAAATGATGTATATGAATCATTGTTCATATCTATCTGTATATTGTAAAACATTGTAAAGTATAATGTTCGGAACTTAGCAATAAGTCGACGAATATGAATAAAGTCGGAAAGCAATATTAACGTAAAGAGACGCGCCGGGCTACGGCAAGCCGCGGTCTGGAGTACACACATTATCAATCTCAGGCGTACCCATGACAGTAAGCTAAATTGACTCATTAAGGAAAATAGAATAAACAACAAAACTTAGCAACAATTTAGTATGTGTTCATTTGTAGTGGAATGTTAGCGATTGAGTGACGTGCTTTGATTTGTGTTTGAAAATGGGTGGTTCTTCAATGTGGGGTGGTGAGAGTAACGTGAGTGGGATACCTGGTCTGGCCTCGTACGGCTCTGACGAGGCGCTGGCGGCGGTGAAGCTGTTCGATGGCTACGACCAGCCCCTGCTGTGCTTCGCGTACGTCAGCTGCATGCTGTTCATGCTCGTCGGCATCCCTGGCAACCTCATCACCATCGTCGCGCTGTCGAGGTGCAGAAAGGTGAGTCCATCAGCTAATTTGTCTGTTTTAAAGAATTTCTTTTAGCTTAGTTATTTCAACAAGTTTCAGAACATAAAATATTAAGTGTAAAAGACTTGGGAAGCCTTTTTCCAGATAGGGGGCTGCAATTTCATCAGTTCCTTTTAAGCCAGTAACAAAATATTTCAACATAGATATTATGGTAATACAAGAAAATAATATGACTAGGTTGGTTCTTCGTAACAAAACATCTTCATTCGTTTTGCACAATTAAATATACATTCTGACGATTTAAAATGGCGGTATCACTTAAAGTTTAACTGAATCTGAATCGGGAACACTTAACCATTAAATAAAGCCAGTTATAGCTATGTAAAATAGTGATTCATCAATGGATTTAATTGGAAGACTTGAGTTATCCAGGTTTTAATGTTAAAAACAAAATAGTTGAGTTTCTGAATGGAATTAATATTTCCTGTACGTACCAGACTGATTTTATACACATTTTTTTAACAAAATGATTATTTATTTAGTCTATGGATCAGACAATCGCAAGCGCCATCTTTGTTCGCATAGAGCGATTCTGTATTAGGTCTGCACACAGCCTAGTGACGTATACTGTAGGTACCTACGTCAACTTCAATAAGACGTAAGAGCCTAACACAAAGCTTATATTTCTTTTATTCCCGCACTATAATGGTAAATGGACTTCCCACGTTCTGGTTCAAAGCGATATTATTTACCCGTGTAATTCTATGGTAACAATAGGTGTACTCGTATCTACAGGAAAATTGTATTGTATTGTAAAACTGATTCACTCAAGGGATTTATAACATAAAATATACTATGCTATTTGATTTTTTTCAACGTTTTTAATTTTTGGCTTTGACGTATTATTGTTATATTCTTGTTGAATAAGCTTTATGTACAGAAACTAATTTTAAGGTCAAAATGAGGTTTACTAGTTTACAACTGGCTTGATGTGACTGAACACTGAGATAAAAAGATTTGAAAAGTCTGTACCGAAAGCATGGAGACTATTTATTATTTCAACTTGATGTAGGTAACATTAATGGTACATAGGCGGGCTTACTGCAACAAGGTATTCTTTACCAATCAACCTTTGCAGCTTTTAGATTATTATCGATGAACCCGATTTCGGCCAGAGGAAACAATTTTAAATAAATAGGCAACAAGCTATAGGCTTGTTTCCGCCATCAATAAATTACAAATACATTTAGTCCGTCCGTTAGAGTATTGAAAAATAATGGACACGTGTTGATGAATACTGAAAAGATAAAACGCATCAAAACTCGGGAGTGGGGGCTCGTGACGTCAAAAAGCATTAACAATTATACCACGGTGTGGCGTATTGAAAGATTTAAAAGCGTCCTATATTCGTCATTTTTGTTAAAAATATTTGAGCCGTTAAAACGGGTCAAACAGCTCAAATATTATTTGATAATCTAACTGATGGACTAATTAAATTGTTTCAGTGGATAAGCCTATTCTGACTCGTTACTCCTTTATGATGTAATCTTCCTGCTCTTATCCCATATTATTGGGGTCGGCGCAATGCGTTTTTTTCCTCCATATGGTCCGGTCAACCGTCACGCTATCACTAACTTCCTTTTCTTTCTTATCACTCCTCAAACAATCCATCCGCTTTATCTTTAGCCTCCCTCGTTAACGTTCTAAGGCTATTTTTCCACATATTACCAGCTCGCAAGCAAGTTTCGAATGAGAATGGGCAGCAGCGTTCTCTATAAAACGCAACACCATACACTGCGATCGCCAACCCGCCTGCCAAGCATGGCGATTATGTCAAACCCCCCCTTCTGTGTCAGGCCTATGTCCAGCAGTGGACGTGTTTTGGCTGTTATGATGATGATGCAAGTTGCATTCCATTGCGGGCTACACAAGTGTAATTACTCGATCGTGTCCCGCAATGTTATTAGCATGCAAGTTACTCGCAGGTGGAATCGCGGTCTAAAACGCCTACCATACAAATGGTAGGCGTCAGATAAATGTGCAATAATGGTCATTGACCCACATACATTTATTGACTTTCTTAAAATCAAAACCAGAAATAAAGACATGAAGCTGTCCTGAAGGGACGTCTATCGTGATTCTTTACGTTCTCTATTAATGAAAAGCGGTTCTTTATTGTTCGGTTACCTACAAAGGGATATTAGGGAAAGGTCAATGTACTTAATTGCAAGTTTATCTGGCGTCTACCATAGTGTGATAGTAATTTATCTTTATTTCAGACATAATTTAAGTATTTTTTACAAAGAAAAGTACACAAAAATAAAAATAACAAAGTGTTAGTAATTTGTTAGTAAGCAAAACCAGTTATACAATTCTTTATTATTCAAGTCTATTTCCTATTTCTATGCAGAGGGCCTAACACGCATATTTTTGACGTATAGTAACGTAACGTAAAATGTTACCATAGCTGCAATACTCGTTTCGCACATATTATTTATTTGCATTAGATGCTATTTTCATATTTTCGAATGATATAAATGGTTATGTCCCATAAAATTAAACCAAAGTACGTACCCTTGCCCTATTCGTGCTAGACCCTCTGGTGTACCCTTGCCCTATTCGTGCTAGACCCTCTGGTGTACCCTTGCCCTATTCGTGCTAGACCCTCTGGTGTACCCTTGCCCTATTCGTGCTAGACCCTCTGGTGTACCCTTGCCCTATTCGTGCTAGACCCTCTGGTGTACCCTTGCCCTATTCGTGCTAGACCCTCTGGTGTACCCTTGCCCTATTCGTGCTAGACCCCCTGGTGTACCCTTGCCCTATTCGTGCTAGACCCTCTGGTGTACCCTTGCCCTATTCGTGCTAGACCCTCTGGTGTACCCTTGCCCTATTCGTGCTAGACCCTCTAATGTACCCTTTCCCTATTCGTGCTAGACCCTCTGGTGTACCCTTGCCCTATTCGTGCTAGACCCTCTGGTGTACCCTTGCCCTATTCGTGCTAGACCCTCTGGTGTTCCCTTGCCCTATTCGTGCTAGACCCTCTGGTGTACCTTTGCCCTATTCGTGCTAGACCCTCTGGTGTACCCTTGCCCTATTCGTGCTAGACCCTCTGGTGTACCCTTGCCCAGCAAACAGTAAAAGGATTGTTTACTTTGCACGCTTACTTTTTGAGGACAGTGTTGGTGCTACCACAGACCCAACTCATCATCGATGCAGTTCTTTTCCTAATCACTTATAGACAGTGTTATCATAGACAGAAGGCCAATACTACTAATTTTTAAGCAACATTTGCATTCGCTTCTCAGTCGCAATCTGTCAAAAAATTGTGAAAATTGATTGATAAATCTAAAAATATACCTGTAAAATATAATAGTGAAATTAAAATCAAAATGACTCGAAAAACAAACGAGATTATACTCTGTCCCTCTCGCGAAAACGTTGTTTTTTATGGCAGTTTTATAGGCGTCATGGACTTTGACGCCAAAGTTCATATCAAACTTCTCTTTCTAATTGTAATCTTTGAAGCTTTATAACTTCATCGCTAATGAAGGTAAAAATAATTTCATGATTGTTAACTAGAGCTATTTAACAGAAATTTCATTTTGCAAATAAAAATTCGCATGCATATTCCCTACTGGCTTATTGGGTATAAGGGCAGGAAGGTCATGATGATCGATTTCCTATTGGCTCTCAGGTGAAAACAAAAGTAAGCACGTGAATATTGAATAACCTATGCCAATGAGAAAACTATACTGGCCACAAACTATCCTACTACCACGAAACAAGAGCAGTAGCTGTCAATCATCACGTAGATACATGCGCCAGTATTGTACTAACACCATCATCATCACCATCATCATCATCATCATCATCATCATCATCATCTGCCTAGCCTTTTCCCACCTATATTGAGGTCGGCTTCCAGTCAAACCGGATTCAGCTGAATACCAGTGTTTTACGTAGAGCGGCTGCCTACCAGACCTCCGCAACCCATTAACTGGGTAACACGGTACTTCTTGGCAAGACTGGGATCAGATTTACTGGCTTCTGACAATCCGTAACGACTGCCAAAGATCTACAAATGACAGCCGGGACCAATAGGCACGGAGGAAACTCGGTAGATATGTTAAGATGGTCACCCGTCCACAGACCAACCTTGGCAAGCGTTGCTTAACCTTAAAGATCGAACCGTGCGGCTGTTTACCAGAATTGTACTAACAAATACCAAATATTATACTGAAAATACCAAATTCCAGTATGTACGTAATTAATGTACTTCCCGTTGGGAAATACAGCTCTGTTACCTAATAACGCTATCGAAACCAAACACTGACGTCTTACCTAAGCCGATATTTGTAAATACTTGTGGTGGAAGATTACAATGTAACTATTCTCAATCAGTAATTGAGACATAACCCTAATAATAAACCAATAGGTAAAACACCGGTTGAATTTCAGGGTTAAACAAATCTTGCCAAGTTTGGTCTGTGGATGGGTGACCATCTGTTTTATGCCGAATTTGACATTGTCGACTTATCATCTTTCTGCCCTTATCCCATGTTACTTAGGGTCGGCGCAACACGTACTTTTCTTCCATTGCATTTCTTCCACTGACACGGGTAGCGCAGTTTTTGAGCGATCGACTGCTGCGCTACGTGTCGTGGGTTCGATTCCCGCGCGGAACAAATGTTTGTACCTATGGCCTACAGATAGTTGTTCCGATTCTGGCTGTTTGTGTATGTGAATTCATATGTCTGTATACGCTCCCATAATACAGGAGAAATTCCTAGTGTGGGTCAATGTTTATTAAAAAAAAAAAAAAAATTGTGTCCTATCAGCCGTCACGCTATCAATAACTTCCTTTTCATTCATATCGCTCTTCATCTTTCCTTTGGCCTTCCTCTCCCTCTCCATCCTATGTTCATAAATCTTTTATTTACATGCGTTTCATCCCTCCTCTTCACATAACCATACCAATACTTGCAAGCGATTCCGGATTCGATTTTGGATCTTACATTGAAAATACTTCATTAGAAGAAAATAATTTAAAGCCATATCATCATCTGCCTAACCTTTTCCCAACTACATTGGGGTCGGCTTCCAGTGAAAAAGGATTCAGCTGAATACCAGTGTTTTACGTGGAGCGGCTGCCTATCAGACCTCCACAACCCATTAACTGGGTAACACGGTACATCTTGGCAAGACTGGAGTCAGATTTACTGGCTTCTGACAATCCGTATCGACTGCCAAAGATCTATAAATGACGGGACCAATGGCTTAACGTGCTTTCCGAGGCACGGAGGAATCTCGTTATGTTAAGACGGTCACCCATCCATACCAATACTTGCAAGCGAATCCCTTTTCTAAGCACCGAAATTTAACAGCATTTTGAATCAACCGAACCGTTCTTCATTAGGGCTAGAGTTGTTATATCTAAATCATCTAGATTTTTCTAACACGATGTGACGAAAACGTGATTATGAAGGTGGCACTTTTATAATCACTCTCATTCAAAGTTGTTTAAACCATATATTTTTTTGACTATAAAGTCTGTGTAATCAATTTAAGATGATAAAACCTAAGTTATTGCCTATGTTTCAACCTTTTTAGTTTAAGATGTATAAGCATACTCATTAGAAAGATAAATTTTGATATCTTTGAGGAAATACGATTTATTGTACCCACTTAGATAATTTATTTGAGGTTCCCGAAAACTAGTTAAAATGATAGCAATCTCATATAAAGAAAGTACTAATAGTTCCGTGAACAAATCAGTTTTGAAGTGGTAATTAGTTGGTACACCCAATTAGTTACATTGTTCGTCTTTATCAGCCCGACGTGATGAGATGAACGTGTCTGAATCCATGTTTCCTTGTCTTCAAACGTTGATTTAATAAAATTAGAGATAGTTGTGCTCTGCGGCTGAACCTTCAACGTTTACCGTATGAGCTTCTTAAAATTATCTTCGTAAAAATTGGTTTCACAGTCGTGGTATGTATGTGTAGGTTTTTTTTTAATTATTTGTAATGGGTTTGCTCTTGACTCTAGTCTATGTCAGAGATGACAGAGACAAAGTCTACGATGGAACGAGCCTACCCAGAAGAAGCCTGTTCACTCTAACTTTGAAGACATTAGGGTTGTAAGCTTTTGGAAACACAGATGCAGGCAGAGAGTTCCACTCCTTTGCTGTGCGCATTATAAAAGACGTTTGAAAACGCTTAGTGCGAATTGGTGGAATAGCCACAAGGTAGGTATGAATAGAAGAGCAAAAATAGATAAATTAATTATATTTCGTGCCATGAAACAAAGAAAAGCTAGGAGTGTTTTTTGTCACAGTTGAAACATTTTAAACTTCAACTAAAATTAACACTTACAATACGTTAATAAGGCCAAGTATTAGGATTAAAGTTTAACTTCTTCTTCTTCTCGTGTGGGCAATAAGGCTTAACGACCCCACACACCCTAGTGTCAGAGTTTCTAAACCAACAAGGACCTCAAAATTTTACTGAAATCAAAAGAGAGAAAGAATACAAACAATGGTGCCATTTAAACTTGCAATAAAGTACATTGAACTTTCCCTAATATCGATGGAGGACAGCCTTATGTTTTTATTTATGTTTTTGATATTAAGAAAGTCAATAAATATGTACGGGTCAATGGCCGTTATTACATATTTATCTGTTGTCTACCATAGGTGCACGTCGTGCCTGTAAGCAAAGGAAGAATCAACCAACCATTTTTGTTATTTCTGAAGTTATGTTTCATAAAATTACAGTCAAAATTGTATGGAATCCATGTAAAACATACATTTAGGTAGGTAATCCTAAATGTATGTTCAAGTCTAGATAATCCTTTTCATGACTCTGGCCAATGTCCAACGCAGTATATGTCACGTTACTGTATATAACTGAATATTAAAGTAACTAACTCACTTGCGGCTTTTTCATTAGGTACTTCATCTGGTCAGGTACATTGAAAAATATATTTTTCCTTCCATTCAACTTGTAAATGAAAAAACATGGAAAATACACCTTTTGATTTTAATAAATAAATAAGAAACCTTAAATAAACTAAAGGAAAGAGTAGGAATCTATGTGCATTTTATTAAAATGACCTATAGATTAGGATAATAATTATAGAGTACTAAAAAGTTCTGGAGAGCAACAATCAAGGCGGTCAAGCCCACCGGAGACTAGCCATCATCTGGGAGACATTATGATAGAGCACAAGGCACAAATTCAGGTGCTCTGTCTCTTCCCCCATACCTATACTCCGATTTTCAGCTTGTCTGAAAGTCTGCGTTGTGATAACCTGGTCCTGCGCGTGATCACTCTCGTACCATTTCATGGTGGCGGCATCTTGAACCGTCTTTCATCAATCATAGCTAAGAACACTCCCGACTAATTCACCTTTCAACCTAAAAAATCAAAATCGGTTCTTCTGTTCGGGAGCTACGATGCCACAAACAGACACGTCAAACTTAACACGCCGTCGTTTTTGCGTCAGGGATCAAAATTTATAGTACAGAAATCCCGATCCCAATGTAGTTTATCAATCGATCAGTCATCGATTATTGATAATACCTATTTTGAACCAGTAGCTTACTAACACTGATCATAAAAGGGTGCTAACATGTAAATAGGATGAAACCGCATAACCGCGCTTGATGACGAAGGATTATTTGTATGTTGTGTGACCAATCGACCATTTCAATTGACGTCACTAGGTATTCCATTCCATGTAAAAACACTGCGTAGGTATATTACCATGAATTAGGTATGACAATAATGTAAATAACAGTTTAATTGTTGAGATAATAAAATCAACCATGGTATAAATTTATTATTTTACCAATTGACGTCATTGTTCCATTCCGTGTAGAAACACTGGATAAAGTATGCTTGCATGAATTAAGAATGTAAAGTAATATATTATAAATAACGGTTTAATTGTTGAGATAGTAAAATCAACCTTGGTATAAATTACTTGTGAATTAGTTAATTTAATATAAATCCATTTTATTCCTACTTTTTCTTTTATGTGTTCAGACTCTACCTATAATTTTTATTTATTTCCTCGCCATTTTCAACGGCTTCTTACAAATTAAATACACAGAATAAAAACAATAGTTTTTTTTACTACTAAACATTTCATTGCCAGTAAGTTCTCAAAACTTTTTAAAGTTTATTTTCTTCTTTTGGCCATCGGCATCATTTAGGACTTTTACCATAACCATAGTTCTTATTTTACTTGTCTCTGCTCAATAATACTGGTACTTATTCCGCCAAGGTCATGGTAAACCTGCACGATTTTCTCCTAATGCTTAAAACAGCATGTAAAAAAAATATCTCCCATTTTTTACAGGTCCGGAATGCGACAGCAATCTTCATCATCAACCTGTCCTGCTCTGACCTGCTTTTCTGCTGCTTCATCCTGCCCCTGGCGGCCTCTACCTTCTACAACAGATCTTGGGCCCACGGCAAGATCCTGTGCTACATGTTCCCGTTAGCCAGATATGCGCTGGTGGCTGTATCACTGTTTACAGTCCTGGCTATCACAATAAACAGATATGTGATGATATCGCATCCAAGGCTTTATCCTAAGTAAGTATATATGTATGGGAAAGAGAAGTTTTTCTTCGTTAATGTTTGTGAGTTAAGTTAATAATATGATGGCTGTAAACCATAGCCGTACTTTACACCTAGTGGTTTATGTGGTGATCATCGAGCCAATATTATGAGGTACCTTCTTAATGAAAGTTGGATATTTACTCAACGAAAAATATATAAAAGTATATGACGAAACATATACATTTATCAAGGATACTTCACTAAATCTATATTTGGGTTGTTGTTGTAGGTAACTAACATTAATAAATATTTCATTTTAATCAATGTCTTTCAACAAAATGCCATTAATGACAAAATTGATCGTACTTCCCTATGAGTAACAATTACATATAATTTGGTTTCGTAATTTTATTTATTCAATGTTTTTTTTATATTGTCAACAGATTATACACGACCAGGAACATATGTCTTATGATGGCAGGTCTATGGATATTCCCTTTTGGAGCCTTGATACCGACATGTTTTGGACTTTGGGGCGAGTTCAGCTTGGATCCCATCACTGGTTCCTGTACCATCGTCCCTGACGATAACGAAAATTCACCAAAGAAATTCCTCTTCATCATTGCCTTCCTCCTCCCAAGCGTTGCGATCATCTGCTGCTACGCCCGAATTTTGTGGATTGTCAGAAAGACGGCAAAAAAATCACACAACAACGCTACTCAAATGAAATCTTTGAGCATGAGTACGACGACAATAGCGACTAGAATAGTTGATTTGGACAAACGTCCCTCAAGAAACACAGTGCCTACTTTCCCAATGAGTTGCTTCATGCACACGGGCGCTGAGCTATCATCATCCAGTGACAGTACTCCATCAGATACTGAGAGGCAGTCTACTACTCCGGAAGTTAAGGGGCGTTCACTTGGCGAGGGTGACAAAAATTTTCGTCGCAGTTTCATTGCCACTATGAGGTGGACCACAGCACCGATGAAGCCACGTCTCCCCACGAAGAAAGACAAGAAGTTACTGACGATGATAGTGGCTATCATGGTCTCTTTTTGTGTTTGCCACCTGCCAATCACGTTGATGAAGACAATATTCTTCGAAACCACGACGCACTCGGTAGCAAACGTGTTTGGGTACGTGCTGATATATTTCACGACGTGTGCGAACCCCGTGATTTATGTTGTGATGTCCAATGAGTACAGACAAGCATACAAAAGTTTGTTCAAATGTAAACGGTGAGGTTGTTTCAATTCTTTATTGGTGTAAATACTCATGTACAAATTTGTTGAACAAATATTGGTTTGTGAGTCAGCCGTGACTGATGTTAGGCAGAATTAAGTTCAAGTTGCATCAATTCAACGTACTGGGTGAAAATAATTTAAGTGTGGCAAGGACATGATTGTATGATGCACCTTGTACTTTGTTTTCTCAACTATCGAATTAGTCTATTTTACCTTTTAAATTGTGATACATATACTTCTCTCTATTTAATTAATATAAATAACACTTCTTCTATCTGCATAATTCAATTTGGGAATTAATTACTACCAAACTATTACATTCCGATTTAAAGCTATTGCTACCAGAATAACATCCAGCTGTCTATGTCAATACGAGTCTATTCTATTATGTAATTTAAGTGTAAATAAATAACTAAGCTTTAGCAATAATGTATAGCGAAGAACTTTTCCTAAAGTAAAATTAGAAAGCAATCAACTTATTCAGGTAGTGTATGAATATATCGACGATGTTAATTTAGAACTACGAAAAAAAAATTTCGCAGTAATTTGTTAAATAAAAATGGTTCTTGGTATAAAATTCTAACGAAAATATTTTCCCATTTAAAATAGTCGTATATAATAAAAAATACAAAATATTTCAAAAGTATATGAACTTTACCAATTAATGCTTAATAAAATGTATACCAAATTTAATTTAAAAAGGAACTGAAGTATGTTACCTCCACGTAGTTTATACAAATCGATGATATTAAAATCGAAATCTATACGATTACTTACTCCTGTATCTACTACATTAAGGTTTATACGATAATACCTATTCATATTGAGTATTACGATAAATCTAGACTTTTATAAAAATAACCGAGAAAACAATTCGGGTTCTAATTAATAAAAAAATCGAAGACCTCTTAATTATAGGTGATGTTTGTTTGTCACGGCCATGATGACGTGTTTGTGCAGAAATCGCGGTTTACTTCTACGTATTAATCATAGAACATAGAGCACTTATTTTTCAACTCTACTCCAAAGGAATAGAATTCAAAATATGTTGAAAGAATAAAGGGCTGATTGCACACTATTTCCTTATTTTTGCGGTTAACGCATGGACGGTTACTTTGACGAAGCAAATAATGGTCACCTAGAGGTAAAGGTGTTTCGTACTGGTGTACAATATCAATGTGTGATATTATTGTAAATAAGGAGGATGTCAAAGACATAGAAATAAAAAAAAAGTTTCGATAACGATTAATATTGAATCGAAGACGGTGCTGCTTTGTTTGATTGAAGCGGAATATTAAAGAAATGAAAGTTGCAAGTTTCTGATGGAAAATATTGTGAAAGGAAATAATGTTCGTAGATAAAAAATTGAGTTCTTTGTTTTTGCAACATTTCGAATATAAAATCTCATTAAAAGATGGCAGCATTGCTTGAACATTTTATTAGTTAAGTAATTAATTAAATTAATATCTAGCTTGTAAATTACGAAACATCGCTTTGATTGGCAAAATGTTAAAGCAAAACTTAAAAGACGACCATTCCAAATGATTGTCAGTTTTCGACGAAATATTAAAATGTTACTAATGTTTAGATTTAAATGTTTTATATTATAGATATATTAATAGTTGTGAGATAAGTCGTAACCGAAGATTTCCCAAAGATGTGTTATAATTGTATAAAGGAAGTTTATTTAGTCAATAGGCGATTTTTACTGTATTTATTTAACTTAGCATGTGATTAAACGATTTTTCAGTGGTATACTGTGAGTCGGAGTAAACTTTATTGACACTTGGACTTAATTGAGCAGAATTTCCGCTGGTAAAACGCAGAAGCTCCAAAACGTGTTTTGATTAAATTAAAATCTTTGGTAGCAAACGAATGTAGGATAAATTCACTGTAAAGTTTGACGTAGGTTTGACAGGATAAAACTTTGTTACGATTTTGAACAAGAACCACAGAAAATGTATACACTTCAATTCCTCTGACTTTAATGAAAGCTTCCCAAGTGAAATGAAATTACGGATAAATGTTTCTAAACTGTCAATGCAATTTCAAATGGTTGAGTAACTTTATACGAAACCTAAAGCTTAAATTCCCAGCAACTTAGCTAAATGGAGGTTAAGCCGTCAATATTGAAATGAAAATCGTTAAACTTAGGTTAACATATGGTGGAAACCGCGCTAAAAGGCTTGTCGGAAATATTGTTTTCGCAGAAACCCCCAAATCTTCTACCAAATTTAATAACTCTAAAATACCTGAAATATAATGTAGCTAAAACTATAGTCAAAATGTCATATTTAGAATGATTAAGATTTTTTTTTTTTTCATATAAATACCAAACGAGTTATTTGTAAAATATTATTTTTATATGAATTCGAATAGACTTATATGCCTATTTATTTGTTTTACGACTTAAGTTAGGATCGGGCTGTGACAGAATCGTTGAATGATTACGGAATTATATTATTTCTTAGAAATATACCTTTGCACGAAATACGAACGAGCTTCTGGGTAAACTTTAGGTTAGTCATCGTCATATTCTAATTAATGTATTCGAATAAAGGAAACAAACCGATATTAGCAACTCTATTGTACCAAGTAGTAGTAGTACCTAGTCTACCTTTCTGTTCTTTAACCACTGAATATATTATAATTAGCAAAAAAATAAACTGTATGAATTGTGTTTTATCTGATATGGAGTCATTTACTGAAATAGTAAATGACTTAAATAGTAATTCATCATCATATCAGCCGAAAGACGTCCACTGCTGGACATAGGCCTCCCCCAAGCGTCGCCAAAACGACCGGTTTTGCGCGTTTCTCATCCATCGGCTACCCGCGACCTTCATCAGGTCATCAGGTCCACCTTGTGGGAGGCCTTCCAACGTATCGACTATTTAATTATTTTAGCTATAATGAGGCTAGTTTCAACTAAGTGTTATTTATCCCACAATGATTCCGTCACAGTTCAGGCACATCAAATAGAACTGTTAAAAAAAATACTCTTTTGTATTACAAATGAGAAGATAAATGGAACACCAAGACGTAGGTACCAAAGAACCAACACCAGGGGCCATAACCCTTAAGCCATGTACTTACCAAAGATATGATTAAAAATAAATTATAAAATATTACAATTCTCAATGGTTTTATTTACCCGACCGTTGTAACCAACACACCTGTTCTGCTGAGCTTGAGGTCCTGGGTTCAATTCCCATTTAGAGAGCAGTGGAACAGAGAATAAAGTCCCGCAAACCTCCATTGAAATGGGAGGATCCTCCGACCAGACGGTTGTTGTGTCGAGTGGGCAACACCGCCCGATAGTTTATATTCCGACTGATGTATATGTTTACATCGCACCACGGTAAACTCTGCTTGCGCGATGCATGATTTCGACGTAATAGTTCGCTGCTAGTTGGATAGATGGCGTTGTGGTTCTTTTTTGTTGCGATTTGCTCCGTTGGTTTTTCTTATGGCGGCATTAATGGCGCTACACCCAGGTCGGAAAATTCAACTTGACAAAAAGGTTTTCTCTCAGTAACAGCCAGAGTTCGCCACCCATTACATTGGTACTAAAAATACTGGTGAAATGTGAGTACGAGTACTTTATTATATATACTTCAGGTTCCAGTCGTGATGTTTTGACCGAAGAATAATTAACATCATACCATCAAAATTGAACATTTTAAATAACTTCATCTAAGCTTAAACTCCGTAATATTAGTGCCAAACAAGGTCAAAACAACCATCCGTAATCTTCTATCTATATATATAAATGAATCCCTATTTCCCTTGGTCATCGGATCACGCTTGAACGGCTGGACCGATTTCGATCATTATTTTTTTATTGTGTTTGTTATGGTCAGGAGAAGGTTTTAGGCTATATATTATCACGCTATGTGGTTTGGAGGATGAGCAATCTTCAAAAATTTAATTTTAAATGATTGGTGCATGGTTCGATCCCAGGCCAGCGACATCTATTATTTTTGTATTTATTTTATCTTTTGAACTGTATTTTTACTGTATAATATTGTCAAATAAATAATAAAATGGGTTTTTGCGCACTTAAAATAACATTTAAATTTATATTCCACATTTTTCCAAACAGTTTAGTGAGGAATTGTTATAAGAAACCACAACACATTCCAATATTGCAGATACTTATGCGTCTAACTTTAGCAATGTTTATCATCACGCTATGTTTTCAAGGAGCCGAGCAGCGAAAAACCATGACATAAATAAGATCTGCTATTTAAATCCATGGTCCACAGAAATCATAGCCCATCGGTTTAAAGACTGCCTTACGAAAAACTTAATGTGGGTTCGATTCCCAACAATTATGTTTTTTTTTTAATTATATTTTTTTTAATTATTCATTTCTTTTTTATTCTTACTAATTTTTTCATACAACAAATTATAACGTTATCTTCGTATTTTGTTTATTTTTAGCATTTATCTTTTGCAAAATTTAATGGCCAGGATGTTAAAGGAACGAACGTGATGCGTTTTGTTATTAACAAAACGCATCAATGGCAATATACATGAAACCAACATTACGTAATGCGGGTACCCGTAATACCATCTATTGACCCAAATAGTACTCAACACAGCATGAGAATTACATCAAAACATATTTTTTAGTTATTAGTGGTACTTATAAAACGTCTTAAAAAAGTGTATCTTTTAATACCTTTAAAATATCGTTCTGAATGAATTCCTATTAATAAAAATAAAACAAACTCCGAAAGAAAATTTAGACAGACCAACTTCATATTCCATAGATGGCGTTATGCATTTGATCTCATTTTTTTAATCGTCAACAGACGTGCGCTTACATTTGCTAAGATAAACTTGAGTTGCTTAAAAATGAATCTTTATGGGCCAGCGATCACGTCATACCACCCGCGAGCAGCTGGCGAAGACCCATGATAGAAAAGTAGTGAAGAGTTGAATTAGATTAGTTAATCGGATATCTAACTGTGTTCTAAAAACTTAATTCGTCTCGATTTGCGTTCCTGATTTGAAATAAATTGAGAATTAACTTGATTCATCAAGTAGTTTCTTAACTTTGTAGTTTGAAGAATAGCACCATTCATATAGCGCTCAAATAATATCAGCATACAAATATCAAAAATGCAAACATATGGCCATTTTATGGCCCGACGCCATAAACAGCCTTCCTGTTAAGAGCGCTGTCACAATTTTTCTTGATTTTGAGCGTTTGATTGTTAGTTTTGATATCTGATTACGCTTTAGATATAACACAAAAAAAAAAATACGTCTAAGAAAGTTTGATAGTTGATCTTGGGAGTGTTCTAAATAAATATATCAATTTGTTCACGTACATCAGTAAATTCTTTGTCTCCGCAAAGGGTGTTTCATAAAATTACGCTTTTGGGAATCTTTTAAAAATGCTCATGATACAACTGTACCTTCTACTTTGGAATGATCAAATCAATTTATTACGATTCATACACTAATACACCAAAAATAATTCTGTAAAATTGAGAATTTTTGTCAATTTTCCGTACGAAACTATAATTTTTATCTATGAAAGTATAATCCAAATTCAAATAAAAATTATTTAATAATTAAGGAGGTATTGTTATAATGCATGAAAAAAAATGTTGGTCTATTTAAAAGTAAACTCATATTTTTAAGTAATTGTTGTATACAGCGCTACAATCACTATAAATTTCGGGAAACGCGGTTTGTAGCTTTAGTCCGGGGCAAGCGATCGATTTTGTAATAGCACCCTTGCATAGAGTGGTTCACGCAGCAGAAGACCGCATGGATTCGCGTCGTGTGTGGTCGCGATCCTCGACATTGAAGAAACGACGGACATGATATAAGAAGGCCGCTCCAATGTGCTAAATTAATTGGCATACATCACAATCAAGAGATGGTTAGGTTATTTTAGAAGATAGCTTATGTTGTCCCGTTGCTTCAGCATTAATTCATTACTCCTGTGAACAGGGAGCCCACCGACCAAGCAGACCATCAATACGGATAATATGAACAAATGTTTTTGGGAATAATAAGGAAATTATTTCCATGAAAACGCAAAGAAAATGAGATATCATTCGATTAAATTTTATGATTTCTATTTAAATATGTAATTACGAAAAAACTTTGCAAAGGCACTCGGTTGAAAGTCACACGTATCCAACAAACTGTCATAGTAGCTGAAATAAGATTTCGGTTGATTGCTCTGGCATGGCTAAAAACTGCCAGTGAAGCAATAGCTCAGAGCCAAAAATTATCCGTTGCGGGTTTCACCCACCAGTGGATCATGGGAAACTGTAGACCCCCTGGCAATGACGCTAGAGACGAACTCGCGCGAGAGTTTCTGAAAGGGGACCTGTACCCACTTCTCTTACCTTTTTCACTGATTCATACATGAATTTGCCAGAGATCAACTGAACTTCTAGACAACAAATGATCACGGGCTACAAATTACAAGCAGTCAAAAATGGCAATGTTAAGCCTATGCATGCGACTAACTAAGCGACTTCTCAACCCAAGAAGAAATACTCTCCGAATAATAATAGGTATAATTTCGGGTCATTGTTTTCTGAAAAATATCTATTCAGTATAGACACTGCGGCACGATGGATCAATGGTTTAAAAAATGTGTCTGGCAGCGGATGGACGCGGACTGCGCAATACCGGTATGTTTGAAGCTTTGTGGGAGGCTTACATTTAACAGTGGACGGCAATCGGCTGAAATGATGATGATGAAAGTCGCCATAGACAACCCAATGTACACAGGTTGCTTCGATACCCTTCCGACTTATTCTTATGCCGACTTTATTCTGGAAATGAGGCCTTTGCTACCCGACGTGCAAAAATTGTCGGAAAGACGAGGACACTCAGCGAAACCTGTATGCGTAATTGCGTAGCTTCGCTGGCTAACGTTACCAGGACTCTTAAGCACAATGGCGCGAATGGGAGTCTAAGTGCGGATAACGAAATCTTAACTGTACTCTCTCCGTTGCGAGGGTAGTCTTTCCTTCTGGATAGAGTTTTGCGTTTCAACTTTATGTAGTTCTACCGCAACTTTAAAAATTAAAACGTTTCTCATTACGAAAAATAACTAAGGTTGGACGGCGTTTTGAATATAAGAGGTGACACAGCTAATGCCTTGCATTCTAAGGGGCTCAAGCAATGCTAGAAATTGACTGTTCGCATATCTTATGCCACAATGGTTGCTGATCGCTTACAATGAGCCTCATCAAAAGGCTTAAAGTCACTCAAAGGGCAATGGAGAGGGCAATGCTTACAGTTTCCTTGCGTGATCGAATCAGGAATGATGATATTCGTAGAGAACCAAGGCTATCGACATAGCCCAAAGCATCGCCAAATTAAAGTGGCAGTGGGCAAGGCATATCGCTCGCAGAACAGACGTTTGATGGGGCCGAAACATTTTGGAGTGACGACCAGAAGACGCAACGTTGAAAAGCCTCCCACAAGGTGGACCGACGAAAATCGTGGGTAGCCGATGAATGCGAGATGCGCAGAACCGGTGGTTGTGACGGCTATGGCGACGCTATGTCCAGCAGTAGAGGTCTTTCGGCTGATATGATAATATCTTATCTTAGCGATCTTACTTAGCTACATACTATATGACATACACGCAAACGAAGTCGCGTGCAACAGCTATCTATCTTTTTCTAATCTTCTAATGTATAAAAATCTCGGATAACAGTGTTTGTTATCGAAAGCCTCCGAATTGGCTTGACCGATTTATATAAATTTTTTGTGTTAATTTATATGGCAAAACAACGTTTGCCGGGTCAGCTAGTATTCAAATAAAAATGAATCGCCGAAAAGTATGAACCTACGCACATAATTTTTTAACGAATGACCAATTAGTAGTGGGGTAGGTATTTTACTAAAAAAATCTAATTAGTCCGTCTGATAGATTTTCAAAAAATATTCGACAATATTTTTTCTTTTTTCACGTAAACAAATAATAAAGAGGATAAAGCGAGTTGAAGACACGCGTGACGTCATATGGCTTTGTAAAAAATGTATTAAATTTACCAAGCCAGATGACGTCACGCGTGTCTTCAAATCTATCAGACGGACTAATTAGATTTTTTTAGTAAAATACCCTATTGTCAGGGCGAGGATTTTGAAAAAAAAAACATATGGACGAAATCGAGGCAGGCCGCTAGTGAATCCATAAAAATATCGCACCAAACGCGTGGCTTTAGTTATAACGACATACTATAGGTAAGTCCAAATCAACTGAATTCTCGTACAGAAAATAACGTTAACGATGAAAGCCGTCACGTAACTGGGTCAATTAATTTGCCAATACCGAAATAGATTTTTTCCTATACTTGCTAGGATACGTAGGGACGCCGAAATGTGCCGAAATTGACCTGGCCAGAAAGGCATTGAGTTTCGCCTCTAATGGACCGCCCTAGGCCGAATACGCTGAATGTCATGTTTTATTCATTAGGTATCTGATGTGACGCACTGACCTCTAAAATGTATCATAGATATTTGGGTTTTAGTAGGCACGGTAACGCAGGCGAGGAAATCAATAAAAGGCTTATGCGCGATTATGTAGGATCTGTTTATGTATAAGTAAAGAAAACCGGCCGTTTGCGTGTTGAGCCACGAACATTGAAGGGTTCTGTAGTCACGAACAAAAAGGTTTTTTGGCACTTTAAATCGTAGTCATTGCTGAAAGATTATTCAATATTCTAAAAAACTTTTTAACAAAAAAATAAAACCGGCTTCCAAAAACAAAACACTACTACATTTATTGAAGATTTCCGTTGCCTACCTCCGAAATTCTTCATCAGATCTTCACCAAATTTAAATGAGACCAGTCCAGAAAAATACTCTTCTAAGCAAAATAACACTCATCCAAATCGGTTAACAATTGGCGAAAATATCGCTGAACAAACATTTTTCATGGGATCATATCATCAGATCCTGACTTATACCTTCCATCATCAGCTCAGCAACATGAGATGATGATTACCAGGCATGAATATCTGAATGGCGTTAGAAAGTTTATGTAAAACAGTGTATGTGCTTATAAAATTTGAGGGTTTTTCTCGATTTTCATGGGATCCGATCATCAGATTTTGACTTGGTGACAATGGGACCACCTCAGGAGTATAGGCTTTCGAATAAAAAAAAAATTAAAATCGGTCCAGAATTGAAGGAGAAATCGGTGAACATACATAAAAAAAAAATAGATACATACAGCCGAACATAGAACCTCCTTTTTGAAGAAGTCGGTTAATTAGGATTTGATTCTCAGTCAGTCTCAGGCTACCGAGTTATATTCTATCATTTATCAAAGGGAAAAAGATGACGAATCATAAATATCCGTCCATCAGTCTTCTTGCGTATTTATCTGTTCATTTCAGTTGCGTAGGTTTTAGGCGACTATTAAATAAATAAATAAATCATCGATTATCCTACAATTTTTATGTATTGATATCATATGGAACTGAACCTAGGCGTCACAATGGGCCACATCAGAAGGCGTATAGTCACCCAAATGGCAATGGAGAAGGTTATGCTTGGAGTTTCCTTGAGTAATCGTATCAGAAATGAAGCTATCTGCAGAAGAAACATGTTACCGACATAGCCCGAAGAATCAAATGAGTTGCTGTGGGCAGAGCACATTGCTCGCAGAACAGTTGACTGAGTCGAGCAGTGGACGTCCTTTAGCTGAAATAATTAAGAATTGTATGTTCAGTTATCAACATATTTTGCTAGCCTGTTTATTTCGAGACATTATTTCAGACTATCCACTATTAGTACAGATTTCTTCACGTTATTTTCCTTCACCGATGTCAGTGAAGAACCTTGAGGCGAGGTCTTAGGGCCAATTAACTAACGGGTTATCACTCATGACATACAGAGCCATAAAATATTTTGCATATTTGATTATCAATTCGAATCATGAATATGTTTGCGTACATGAATACCCTCCCCATAAAATGTGTATTTTTGCCTACGAGGCAAAAATAAACATGTTATCACACTTTCAAATCACTTTATTTTACTTTCTGGTTCGGAAAATCAAAATATTTTAAATAATACCATCCGGAAGATTGAATAATTTTATAAAATACGAGTTTCGTTCAGCCATATTAATTACACGTCGGAAAATGGAGAAAATGCAAATTGTTTAATCATCTTTTCCATTAATATTGGGTTCACAATTTTCTTCCGTTAAATGTGCCGTCAAACGGTGAACGTTTAATTATTTTATAAACGTTATATTAAAATTAATTAACTTCCTAATGTTAGTCTCAGTAGGCAAACGATAAAAATCTGATTTTAACAAGATTCAAAATCTTCCCTCTCCCGTATTTTAATTTCGTCGGGGTCGTTGCAGGATGTCTTCTGTTTCAGTACACCTCTATTTGTCGTCATAGTCACCTCTAATTATCGACGAGTCTCAACTTACTTTACCCCTATCCTCGACGACAACCAATGAACTTGGAAAAACTGGTAGTCGTGAGAAAGTACCGCGGAGTAGTATTTTTAACCCAACCAGTCTAAGATCCTAGAGTAGACTATTTAGTAAAAGACTATTATAATGACTAATTACTCGTTTAATTATTATTTAGTTACTAACAAACCGTATTCCATAAAACATAAATGAAAATCAGTACTCAATAATAATAATAATAATAACGTTTATTTGCAAAATCAGAACTTAACCTACTACAGTTCAATACTAAAATCATAACATATAAGAGGTTTTGGCAATCGAAATGAACTCCTGATTTCCAAACTAGGTAAAACCTGTATCTCGGAAATCAGTGCTCTTCCAATGAACGTAATATAACAAGGACTCTTACTTAGATATGGAGTAACTAAGATGCATTAGTACTGAAAAGTTCGACCACAATTTTAAGTAATATGAAAAAAAAAAGAGGAACACAAACATAAATACAATAACAAAAAAATGATAAATTATTGCGTTAGGTTTATTTTACAGCTTGACGACTTAGAGAGGTATTATAAGTTTTGTGTTGTGTAAGATGTAGGAGTGTTGTGATGTGTAGTGTAGTGTGGAGTATAGTGTAGTGTATATTGGGTAACGTAACGATTAAACGAATTATAGAAATACACTATCTGTGAAAATTTCAACTGCCTACCTATTATGCTTCTTGAGATATAGCCCGCTGACAGACAGACGGACGGACAGCGGAGGCTTAGTAATAGGGTTCCATTGGTTACCCTTTGGGTACGGAACCCTAAAAAAGCGTTGTATGGACAAAGAGTATACAACTTAATTGTTTTCTACAGAAAGTAGAGAAGAATCAAGAAAGTAGTTTCAAGTCCGATCCTGTATGGTGTATTGCAGCCACTTATGGGATGGCTCAGCAAAATACCAGCTTACTGCATTGGACTCGGTTGAACTGGTCAAGAGCTAGCCCATTCCTAAATAAAAAAAAGAAAAAAAAAAGAGTAAATAAAAATAATAAAAAATAAATAAAAAGCAAACAATGTTTGAAAAGCTATCCTAATCAGAAAAGTATATCAAATACAGCTGGCGCTAAAATATAAGCCTCTCGACTGAAAATGGAGTTTTCGACACTGTAAAGACGTCTTTCAAGAGAGCCAGTTTTAAATCCCAACATATTATTATACAAAATCTGGAATCACCGTTTTCTTAAAAATGCTTTTAAGCAAGACTTAGGAAAGTCTTGTTTAACAGCGTTTTTAAGCAAGACTTTCCAAAGATAATGACTAAAAGGTCAGACAAAATTCGCGATCCTGGCTCCATTGTCTAGGTTAGTTAATCTTACAAAGTAGGTACGTCTGAAAGATGGTCCGCCCCAACAAGATCTAATACCTACATTATCGTAAAAAAAACTAACCATTAGGATATAAGCGTTGAGGAGGCCAAAAAATATCTGAAACTGATTTATCTGAAACTAAATCGCTTAACATTTGCCCCGTTCGTGAAAAAAATGGGCCCAAATTCATTTCGTAGAAAAATAAGGGCGAGAGTACACCTCACGGATTTCCGATTGATGAAAACATCAGTCAGCGTAATGTGTCGCTCCATCATGTTCGCATGTGAGGACACGCACCTACAATTTAAATAAATTGACCAATTTATTTTCGACGATAACATTTTCTCACCTATTATGAACGGTGATTTTCGGAAAACAGCAGTTTCCTGGCCACACCTTCTAATAAATCTACGGAATATAATATGGGAATCGTATTAATGGTGCACATTGAACATGCCTACCGAGTCACGCATAGCTATTATGCTAATTCAGGTCAATATGCTAAGTTCAGGATGTGGTGTAGCTAGTAAATTCAAGCTGTTGCTAAAGATATTGAGCCTATAAATGCCAGTGTGGATTTAGTGGGCTAGGTTATGTTTCTAGAGTTAATAATTATTGTTTAGTTCGGGCAAATCTGGTGTGACATGGCTACTATGCAACAATACACTTCAGTTGTGCATAATTGGACAGCAATAAACTGTTTATTAATTTGGATCTGCAATAAAACATACACAGTTACGTATGTAACATAAACAACATGTCACAGTGATACAAACGGTATATTTAAGGAAAAAAAATATAACTAGGGAAAAAAATTACTGTGTCAAAAAACCCGACCTCTAAAAACCAGTAAAACATTCGAAAGGTTCTGAAAAAAAAAAATATTGAAGGTATAATATGGCATAAAAATCCGCCATTTTGTTTTTTTTTTATACCAAACTTGTCATTTTCACAGTAAATACGAATCTATTGACACCTCTCAAGCTAAAATACATCGAGCCGTTTAGGCTCTAGGGCGTGCCAAAGAAATATACATACATACATACACTCGAAAAACAAAACCCTCCTTCTTTCGCAGTCAGGTAAAAATTCCGATATTATTATAAGAAGTAAAACTATGTTTGTGAAAGGAAAGGATAGATTTCTCATTAAAATGTGTTTACTTGGAAATCAGCGAGACAAGAAATCTACAGAGAAATAAATGTTTTCAAGCGACAATATTAAATTAACGGGGGTTGTTAAAAAGGGGCATGTGAGTTGATACATGTCATACATGATGATCGCTTTACGAGACGCGAGACAAAGCGGACGTGTTTTCTGTAATTGATTATTATGTAATAACAATTACGATAAATAAATATAAATATTGCTCCGTCAGTGTAACATTAATGTGTGTCGCATGTGTCAGTAGGTTTTGCCGATTAAGCAAGATGAACTAAATAGTTTTTATAAACATTAAATAAAGTGTTTCTGGTAGAATGTCCAACCCAGGATCGAGCCCGTTTGGTCGTAGCCAATTACTACGACGAAGTCCACCGCCGACGCCTACCCAACCAGTACCACCAAGCGTCCCAAACCCACCAGCACCCGCGGAAAAAGAATTGCCGACTGAAGTCATCAGTACGTCGGAGATCCAGAAGTGGTTAGGATCTATAGATGGGCTTCTGAACGAAGTTTGCACGATCGTCGGTGATGGGAAAATGAACTCGGATCAGAAGCTTCGAGTTACCAATCTCTGCCGGAAAGTCTCCAGTGGGACTTCTCAGATGGCCGTTTTATACCAATCTTTGAAGTCAAAAACGATCCAGGCTCATACCACAATCCAACACCTTCAGGCTCACCAAAATGTTGTGAACTCTCTTCAGCAGTTCAGAGAGGTTGTAGAGGCTAAATTGAATCCATCGATTAATACTTCTTACGCTAGCATGGTGAAGAAAGGTACGGATAACTTCGTCCGTCCTGCTAATTTGAGATCAGTCGCCATTTATCTGAGCGATAAGACCCAAATGAGTGACGACACCAAGTCACTTGTCCAAAAGATCATCTCCCCAGAACAACTTAAGCTTCATGTCCGTGGCCTGAAAAAAGTAAAGAATGGGGGTGTTCTGATTAGCACCGAAAATAAAGGCGATATTGATAAACTCAAGAACTCAGAAAAACTGGTATCATCGGGCCTTACAATAGAAGAACCTTCTAAACGCCGCCCTAGGATAGCTGTCGTTGGTGTCCCCGTTGCCCTTACTGAAAAGGAAGTATTTGACTGTATTTACGAGCAGAATCTATCAGACAAGTTACCGCATATAACTCGTGAGTCCTTCCTTGAGTGCATCAAATTAAGCCATAAATCGGGTAAAAAACATCTTCCCACTTGTAACTACATCTTGGAACTACCCGCTAGCATAAGAAAAGTTTTAATTAATCAGAGCCGAATTTTCATCAATTGGACGTCATGCCCTGTTAGAGATTTCACGATAGTCAGCAGGTGCTTCAATTGTCAGCAGTTTGGACACGCAGCAAAGTTTTGCCGGGAAACGAATCCTACTTGCAACCACTGTGGAGAGAGTGGACACTCCTTCAAGGACTGCAGCAGCAAAGTTTCTCTTCCTCAATGTGCGACGTGCAAGCGCTTCAAGAGAAAATGTGACCATCCAACTGGTGATGTTGGTTGCCCGGCCCGCAAACATGCAGAAATTAATTAAATAAACTCAATAGATTATGAAGGCGCCTAAGAGCGCCACTTAACACTTTATTTTTTTAGCAGATAAACAGGTAGCTTGTATTTATTTTCTCTTCTTTTGTAACTATATTGACAAATCATCTAATTTGCGATCTAGATAGTTTTTCTGTGTCGGAGTCTAAAATCTGTAATGTTGAGGACTGTAAACACCTTCTTCCTTCTGGTGACAAAACCTTAACCCTGCTCACGCAGAATATTCGCAGCATAAATCGTAACATGAACGGTTTTGCAGTGTTATTGCAGAACATTGACATAAACTGTGATATTCTTGTCTTAACAGAATGTTGGTTGTCAAAACAGGTGGCCAACTTACCATCTCTTGACGGTTACTATTCCTACAGAACTAACAGGAACATAAACCAGAACGATGGATTAGTAGTTTATGTCAAAAATAATTTAACAACAGTAAGGGAAGAACCTGTTTTCCTCGACAGTAATTGTTTAATAATTAAAATTGTTCCCGACACGGTAGTCGTGGCTATTTATAGGCCTTCTTCTCAAAATATAGACAGATTTTTGGACTCACTCGACACTAACTTAAAAAACATTACATCTTTTAAAAACATTATACTTTTGGGTGATATTAACATTAACATTGCTTCCGGGAAAACAGATACTCATGTACATAATTATCTTAATATCTGCTCATTTCACGGACTCCTACCAGCTCATTATCATCCCACGCATCAGAGTGGCTCATGCTTGGATCATATCATTCTAAAATCAAAAAATCCATCCAAAACATTGGTTACTAATTCTACGCTTACTGATCATCAAGCTGTTTTATTATCATTACAAATAAATTCACCTAGAAAAAACTGCATGCGTAGTTACACTAAAGTCAATATGACAAATCTCGAAAAGGACATACGCAGTATTAATTTTGACCCTGTTTATAATTCAAACGATGCAAATAATTGTTTAAAGTATTTCATAGACTCACTACAATCTGCATTAAGGACAAACACGTTCTCTAAAATAATGCCTAGAAAGTATAGCTGTATTAAGCCCTGGATCACACCCGGTCTCGTTCGATGTATAAGGCATAGAGACAAACTGCACCTAAAATTAAAACTCGCTCCTGATGACGAAGTACTCTCTGTAACTTATAAAAGGTATCGGAATTTCTGTAATAATCTTTTGAAAAAACTAAAAAATCAGTATGACAAAAATGAATTACAGAAGGCGGGGAAAAATAGTAAACTTGTATGGAAATTTGTTAAAACTCATACATTTAGATCAAAAAATGCCGAACCTCCGCTTGATATACTATCAACAGAGATAAACCCATCCGAAGCAATCAATAAAGCAAACCACTTTTTTGTTAACGTTGGGAAAAACTTGGCCGAAAAATCATTAAACTCAAGAATTATTTCCCAACAAAACTCGACCACGACATCCTCTACACTAAATTCTTTTGTTTTATTAGATACCGACGTTAATGAAGTAGTCAGAATTATAAACGGGTTAAAGGAGGTTTGTGCTACTGGGTGGGATGACATACCTAATAATATACTTAAACGATTTAAATAAAAAAAACCTCATCATAAACCAATAACACCACAAATACTCCAACACACATACACAATTACACATACATACATACATTCATACACACTCCCACTCCCTTCCCACACACACACTCATATTACACACATCTACACTCACACATATTTGATTAATTCTAATATGAATTTAAAATGGTAGATCGACACACTTTCACTCTTGTAAACTTCAGTTTTTATTAAATTCCATTTTTGGCCGATCACTGTCTCTTAAGATACAGGTCTCCTAGTTTAAGAGACAGGGTTCATTATTATTTTTGTATGCATAGACTCTTCTTTTTTTTTTTTTTTTCTTTTCTTGTAGACACATCTTTGGTGCACAAAACTATAGTATTATGCTTGTTGTATCTCTGCTACCTTGTTTTGAACTGTGTCTGTGTGTATTACTTGGATAAATAAACAATTTATTATTATTATTATTAAATACTTACTTGCCCCTCCTCTAACCCACATTTTTCAACTATGCTTATCTAAAGGAATATTCCCAAAATTGCTTAAAAAGGCTGTGGTCACACCTGTATTCAAATCTGGAGATAAAAACAACGTGAATAACTACAGACCCATCTCAGTGTTAACAGGCCTCTCAAAAATTTTAGAAAAAATTATAAACAGTAGATTGATAAAATATCTAGAAGATAACAGACTATTATCAGACAGTCAATTTGGTTTTAGGGCCAAAAGATCAACTAGCCAAGCAGTTCACGAATTGACTAACTATGTTACTACCAACCTAGACAGTGGTATGCACACAATTGGGATCTTCCTAGACCTTGCCAAGGCTTTCGACACAATTTCTTGTACTTTACTTTTGCACAAGCTTGAAACACTTGGGATAAGGGGAGAACAACTTCAGCTATTTTCTGATTATCTCAGCGATCGTCATCAGTGTGTAAAGATTGGTCAGCACACAAGCTCTGAACTTAAAAATAGTAGTTTTGGTATACCACAAGGTAGCATTTTGGGCCCTACTTTATTTTTAATCTACATTAATGAGCTATGCAGCCTCTCACTCCAAAATGGTGTGATAATTTCTTATGCGGATGACACCGCTCTATTATTTTCAGCTAAATCAAGAGTTGAGGTCTATGAATACGCCCAAAATGGTTTTTAACATTGTGTCTAATTGGCTCCGTAATAATCTCCTAACATTAAATACAGATAAAACCAATTATGTTATATTTACAATGAGAAATACTAACATACCGCTTACTAATCTAAACATTCGCGCACATAATTGTTGCACGTATGCTGACACTGCATGTTCTTGCCCCACTTTAGCTATAGCTGACCATTTAAAATATCTAGGTGTCACCATTGACTCAAATCTAAATTTCCGTAAACATATCGATTTACTGTGTACGAGAGTGCGCAAATTAATATACGTTTTTAAGAATTTACGGAACATAGCCGACTTTAAATTAATTAAACAGGTCTATTTAGCTTTGTGTCAATCCATTCTTACATATTGCATAACTTCTTGGGGTGGTGCGGCAAAAACAATTTTACTCCCGTTAGAGCGTGCTCAAAGAGCAATTCTAAAGGTACACGCAGCATGTAAGGTGCTTACAGTACGGCAATTATTTATTTTAAACATAGTACTTCACCAGCACACTGCACTTCCTTTTGATCCTGTGCCTTCTGACAAAAGAAGAAAGGACTTGGTTTGCATTAAGTCTCAAACTAGACATGCGTTTGCTAATCGTTTTTATCTGTTCTTGGGACCTTTTCTATATAACAGGCTCAACAAGGTTTTAAGTTTCTATAGTGTAAGGTATAAAAAATGTAGTAAAATGTTGTGTGAATATTTAGAGACTCTACATTACACAGACACAGAACAACTTCTAGAAATCTTGGCATGATGATATTTGTTTCCCTCGTAATTGTTTACTTTGGTATAATACATAGGCTTAGTTTTTAGATATTAAGGTACTTACTTATTAAGCTTTTTCTCGTAGTTGTTAAAAGATTCTTTATTTTTATTTAGTTAACCTTTAAATAGTACTGCACCAATGTAGTTAAATTGTAAAGTGATGGCCTGAAACACAGGTTTAAATTAACCTAGATCGGGCTGGTTGCTACATAACATTGCAATTCCGAACCACCATAACTTGCACCTATAATAATAATATATTAGTTTTAGTTTATTTTCAGGCACTATAATTGTATGGAAATCTTATCACTGTTGGCTAAATGTAAACTCATTTGTAAACGTTTTATTTGAATAAATTTATTATTATTATTATTATTACATATCTGTTAAACTGATAAGAATTGCTGTTCTCAAAACTATAATAAAATATAATAGTTTTGAGAACAGCAATTCTTTCTTTATAGAAAAAAAAATGATGGAGAACTGCTTTTAATGTTTATTAAAGACATCTGGACACACTGATCCTTTTTTAGAAAGGACAAGGCTCATCGATGTATGGAATCCCGTACCATCTTGCATCAAATTCAATTAAATCGATTTTGTGTACTGGTTTTACTTAATTGTTACGTTATTTAACAAAACGAAAGCAAAGCTGATATATATAATTCTTCAAATGTTTTTGAAGCAAATGTTATAGTTATTTATTAAACAAAAGTAACGATTTGAATTACTGGTTAGTCGATTCATCAAAAATAGTTTCTATTGCATTCTCATCTCTATGACAGGTTGTGTGAACGTCATGTAAAGGGGGTAAACAAAATTCATACTGTAAATTAAATTCCCTGATTAAAAATCAAATCCATGACGCGTAATGTCCTAAAATAATATTAAAATAATAACTATACAATTATGATCTTGGTGCATGAAACTTTTTGGTACCAGTTTTGGTCATTCTCTTTTTATAAAAGCGCAAGATTCCTGTGGGACAGGCTACGGGATCGAAGTCACGGTAAAAAACTATGAGCTGATAAAACATAACGCTTCTACCATTTCTGCGTCCCTAAGTCGTATTTTGATGACGCCATGAAGTTTATGGGTTTTTTTGGACAGATAACAACTTATGTCATAAAACTGATCTAATAATATTGCTAATGGGTCTGTAAACGAATGATGATGATGATGATGAACACAGTTCAGGACACTATGACATCTTAAAACTATTACGATTTCGTTGATCGAGGGCGACGGAGCTATACAAGGCGCATAACTATACCTCTGATCCCTTTTTAGCAACGGAATCATGATGGCAATGGCACATCATTGTAGATGCAGCCCTGACAGACAGGTGGACCTATCTGCCAGGGTTACGAAAGTTCTACGAAAGAGTCCCCGTGGCACTGGAACGCAAAGAGCCCTGGAGGAAAAGGAACACTCCCTTCCGCTCCGCCCATAGCCGACGGAGACATTTGATGTTTCCATTATATAAGGGCACCTGTAGCCGTACTTAGACGTTTTAATTCCATCGTGATTCTGGCTCAGGAAGGGATCTATTTATGCTCGAAAGCACTATCTCTCTTTCTGATTATTACAATCATAATGGCATCCATCATAATGATAACAATGTTTCAATTAAAATTAGGGTGTCCCAAGCTAAGCGATGGTTAACTAACAAACTGAGTTACTCATACACTCAGTTGGTTAGTAACATGCCATAAATTACAATCAGCTTTGTAATAATACACCTAGTTTTAACCCGGACTATTTCCTCAAACAATGTAGGTAGATAGAGAGAAACACCATTTTGCAAATTAGATTTGATGGCTGACATTGTATTACCATTATTGAGATAGTAGAATTTGGAATGGACACCTGGTTAATTTAATGGTAATCCCTGCAGCCTTACTCAGGCTTTTGGTGTCCCGAAATGATCTTGTTAATTTACCTTTACGAGAAAACTAGCTTTAGCCAGCGACTTCGTACGCGCATATCCCGTTTTTTCGCGTTCGCGTAAGAATTTCGGAAAATCCTCGCTCCTGCACTCCCCAAGGAACCTACATGCCAAATTTCAGTTTTTACGACCAGTAGTTTCGGTTGCGCATTGTCCTTCAGTCACTCATTCACTCAGTAACTGCAGAATTTTATATATTAGGATGAGAAATTAAAGCACGCTGCATACAGGATGAAATGATGAACTCTCTTTTTGTTGAAGCCGGTTAAAAGCACAACTATGTCTATTTTTTATTATACACAATACATACTGATACAAATATTATTAGGAAAGCTATGTACAAAGGCGAGCTTAGCCTACAATTGGTTTTTTTACAGCAAACCTCAGTGCGATTGTCACGATTGATCGTTAGAGAACGTCAAAATACGCGACGACTTATTAATGTCGCAACCAAAAATCATCTCGGACAAGGGTGATTCCCAAAAGACTATATGTAATATCTAGCAGTCACCTCGCTTCATAAGTAGTACAATGACCCCAGCTAGCCAGCCTTTTCCCGCTCATAATAACACTAGTGACAGTCGAGACTCGTTTTATCTACCTCAAGAGTATTTTTCCCTCCGTTCCGCAATAACAACCGATTTAATATCTCGAGTAGGTACCTGGCAAACAGTCCATGACAAATATTACTTCGCCTGGGGGCATACGGGGACTAAACGCCCCCAACGGCGGGTGTTGGGGGTCTGATGCGATCTCCCCCAAACGATTTGTAAATTGCTCTATTAATTTAGAAATCCTGTAAGATGTTATCGTTCGTAAAATATTGGAGGTGGCACAAATTCTGGCGACGGTTTTCAGTGGTTTCGTGTTACCGTGTGTTGATAAATAATAATCAACTAGGCTTGGAGTAATTTTAGGATATAACAAAGCTTTGTTGTCTACCGTTTTTGATGGGCCGTTTTTTAAGGTTCCGTATGTACCCGAAGGGTAACTAACGGAACTCTGTTACTAAGCCTCCGCTATCCGTCGGTCTGTTTGTCAGTGGACTGTATCTCAAGCCGCACCGTATTAAAGAAATTAATAAAAATTAGGTTAAATTAAAATTTACAGGGGGCTCACATACAAGAAACGTGTTTTTCTTTTGTTATGGTACGGAACCCTTTGCGTAAAAATCGGCCATGTGCGAGTGCACTCCTAAGTACACTCGCACCTGGCCGGTATTATATTTAAATAAATCGTTGAATTTATAGGATAATAAAAAACATACATAACTCTTAAAATTCAGAGGCAATTGAGTAAAAAGTAAAAGTCTCCAAGAAATAGGAAAGTCTATCCAGAATTAATATCATAAAAGAAAAACCAAGATACATATTTACACAATTAATTATCTCTTTAAATGCAACGCCTCGGAACAATGGCTCAAAGATTTAAACTTAGCCTTTATTAGTACCTATTCAATGGAAGAAAAGTCCTTACAAAGGAAAATAATTAATCCAAATGAATTAGTTATTTTCTTTCTAATTTATACCATTCTCTCCCCAACATTTAAGTCGTTTAATCAAGCAGAAGCAATTGAATAAATTTCTTAAAAGTTATCCCCGAACACAATATCTATCCAGAAATCTGATTAGTTTAATTAAACCATGACTTTAATTAAATTTATATCTTTCGCTTTTGTGTTTCATTAAGTTCATAAATTCTGCCTAAATTCTAATCATTTTAGTAGTCATAAATACCCATAACATTCGGGCTTTACTCCTATGTAATATTTAGATATATTCCTCTTCTTACACAATGAAGTACCAACTAACTCAATGAAATAACCTAATCCACTTATAGTCTAGTTATTTATTAGGCTTCCGTACCCGTAGGGTAACCAACGGAACCCTATTACTAAGCCTCCGCTGTCCGTCCGTCCGTCTGTCTGTCAGCGGGCTGTATCTCAAGAACCGTAATAGGTTTTCACAGATTGTGTATTTCTATTGCCGCTATAACAGCAAATAATAAAAATTAAGATTTATGGTACGGAACCCTTCGTGTGCGATTTCGACTCGCACTTGGCCGGTTTTTTTTGTTCTAATCTTCCGCTATCCGTTAAGGGATTCAAAAATTTTGTATAACATATTTTAAAAACAATTTAATCGAAGAGTACTGAAGAAACGTCACTCCAATAACACATAATTTATAAGGAACACATTCTTGTATAAAAGTTCATGTGAATAAACTATTTTCTTAGTAACCATAGAACACCTACTGAAAGAGGCTATATTTATAATAAGAATGAAACGATCTTGTTATGAAAAACATCTTAAGTAGGTAGACTTAGAATGAAAATAAACTAGAACTCCCTAATTCAGAAATAATGGGTAGAGACACATCTTAAGCATGACCAAATTATGAACCAATTTATTTTGGTTCTCATTCAGAAATGGTACTATATAAAAAGTTGACTTGAACAATAATTTATACAAAAATTATTCAGTTTTCTTTCAAAAAATTATGTTGGACTAACTTTATTTGTACCAACTCCTATTCATTTTAATTTCAATGTTGCGGAAAGAAAGGAATGAATAAAACATTTTTGGTCAAATATTTGCAATGAAAGGTACAGCTAAGTTCTTCAGGCTATGAATAACAAGCGCTCCCGAGGGAAGCAAGTCACTGCCCACTTTATTTTCATGTTCACGCTTAATTTATTTTTCCAATTAGGTGATCCGTTGTTGAATTTTCTTTCAAAAACAATTTCGTCGTTCGGAAGTTTTAAGTAAATGTTGACATGTCAAATACTCTTAACTTCGAACGAGAGCTTAGTTCACACTTCTTTTGTTTTCCTTCGATTAAAATGCGGGTGGTACCAAGATTTACTGACAAAAAAAATTTTTCTAGGTCACAAAAATACTGGAAAAACCTTATACTCGTACACCTAGCCTAGTTCTACGCAACACTGCAGTGGACAGGTTGGAAAATTAGAATTTTTCTATTAAAATCATCTCGTCCAGAGGTGACAGCATCCGTATTTTTTTCAACAGAACGTCCTACCGACCTAGTTAATCTCGGGAAATCTAATATTACGAAAACAACTTACACCGCTTTTGGTGCGTCTACGAGGACTTAGAGAAGCCAAAAAAATTGTACCCGCTTGTATGAAAACACATTACTCAGCAATTTACATGCTAATTTGGACTCAAAGAAAAACAGGGCTGGTTCACAACCCGTAAATGATTGGGTCAACTGAGGAGAGATTGAACGTAACATATATTATGTTGTTTCTATATATCTGGTACTTCAAATAGGTACACTGGAGTGCCTCTTTGTCCTTCTTTGATCTGCCACAAAGGTTTTTGCACTGTATATATAGCTTTAAATTGAGGAGCTCGTGGCTAAATAATAACAGCCGCACGGGTCGATCTTGAAGGTAAAGCAACGCTTGCCAAGGTTGGTCTGTGGAAAGATGAACATCTTAACATAACGAGTTCCCTACGTGCCTCGAAAAGCAAGTTAAGCCGTTGATCCGGGCTGTCATTTGTAGATCTTTGGCAGTCGTTACGGATTATCAGAAGCCAGTAAATCTGACTCCAGTCTTGCCAAGATGTACCGTGTTACCCAGTTAATGGGTTTTGGAGGTCTGGTAGGCAGCCGCTCCTCGTAAAACACTGGTATTCAGCTGAATCCGGTTTGACTGGAAGCCGACCCCAATGTAGTTGGGAAAAGGCTAGGCAGATGATGATATTGCTTTAAATTATTATCGTCTAATGAAGTATTTTCAATGTAAGATCCAAAACATCTTCTACTTAAGTAGGTACGTCAAGCAAACATTTAAAGCGAAATTTTCAGGAGCGTGGCTAGCATTCCTCATCATCATTTCAGCCGTGACCGGTCGTTGTGGCGACGCTAGGGGGAGGCCTATGTTCAGCAGTGGACGTCTTTTGGCTGATATGATGACGATGACTTTCTTCTGACGTTTTATAACAAGCCTATGTGAAATAAAATATTTTTTATTTTTTTTTATTACTTTTATATTCACTACTTGACATATTTCAAATCGATTATACGAATATTCTGGAATATGTAAAACATAACACGGTGTACGAATAATCGCAAATTGTGTTCCTTATCGCATCTCAGTTCCAGCCGGCGTGTCTACGCTCAAGTCGTGTCTTTTGTCCACGTGATTGATTATACGAACGCCTACGTCATACCATACAGTTCCTGTTATATTTAGGACGCACAAACTTTGACCCAAACCACACAGCTGAAACCTTTGCGCGTGTTGAAATGTTATTTATTCCGAAAATCATAATGACTTGTCTTTTTTTTAACAAGGAAATATATTTTTAAAGTTTCACTTTCAAAGTACCATTAGCAGTACCACACCATAACCCACCACAGAATGAATTTAGGTATCCTACAATATACGTATCAGCTATGTCAACCTTCTTAGGTGAAAGAAAGGTAGACGACACGATCTTGCCATCAGTAGCAGACGTAGTGGGTGCCGGAAGACGCAGAATTGTTTCATGTCGCCAAGTTTGGCTTACTGTGATTTGGCACGCGTCTCTCAAAAGGAACTGCGCTATGCTCGGCTGCATGTGGTGATGGGGTCCATACCAAAGAACATCGTGTCGTTTTAGTATGTATCTGTCTTTCCCACTCCGGGATCAAGAACACCCACCCGAAACAAAACATAAATAAAGGGCGGTCTACCTACAAAGTATTTTATGCGACATACAAACACTGCGTCACCAACATAACCGCGTTTACGACCATCTCGGGAAAAAGTAACCGTTCATTAACACTCAGAAATAGAATTACGACAGTCGTATGACATACTTAGCAATAGTTTTTGGTGAGAATGTCACAACTATGTGACCGAGAAGTTTATACTACCCACTGGGGGATAACACTTTTGTCACTTTTGATATCACCTGTAACTATTAGGCTCGCTTCACATTCATACCGGCGTAGGGCAACTTTGTGTTCACATCGACAAAATATTATCGATGGACTCCTGCCTAACAGCCGCACGATCGGTCGGTCTTCAAGGTTCAGCAACGTTTGTGAAGGTCGGACCGTGCATGGATGACAGTTCAAAAATACCAAAACTTTTCAGTGCATCGGAAACACAGAGTGGCTGTCATTTGTTGATTTTTAGCGCTGTCATTTGTTTATTTTTGGCATTTGTTACAGGTTAGGCCTCAATCACAAGTATCCGTCATTGACGTTTCATCAAAAAACACGATACGTCATGACTAATTCACAGATCACATTCGTTTCGTGATTCAGAGTTCAGTCTCTTGTACTATCTACTACAACTACGTAATTAACGGTGCGGGGGGTTCATGTGGGCGGGGTGCGATCCGTCACAAAAGCTTCACGACACATATTTTTTGACGATTTAAGACTTGCCCGTCATTTATCACGTTTCGAGATGCGTGTGAACACGGGCGTCAAAAAACACGAATGGTCCTCGTGTGAAAGAGCACTCATTCAGAAATAAGAAAATCTGTCAGCAGTTTGTCTAAGGAATATCGAGCTACCCGACTGTATTAACTGACCTCCACAGCCCATTAATAGGCTGTGTAGGGCAGTTGATGCAGTTGCTTAATGTCGAATACTGGTATTCTGATGCATCAGGTTAGATTGAAAGCCGACCGCAATACAGTTGCGAAAAGGCTAGGCAGATTGATCGACAGAATACTACAGCCAACACAAATATAAGCCTTTACGAAATACTAGGAAAAAGGTAATGAAAGACATAAAATAATATCTGAAATGAATTTGAAACTTTCGTCAGATTAAATAGTAGCCCTCTTTCAAGGAACCTAGTCGTAAATTACTCACGATACAATCAAAGGCTTTGCTTAGGACTTATATTAAGGAAATGAAGCCCAAACGAAAATATTTTAATGCAAACTAGCTTTAAGCTCACGTCTTTGTCCATTTTTATTTCGGAATTTCAAAAGACCAATCATCTATCCCATTTCTTTCAGTCCATCGAACGTGTCATTTTGTAAGAGATTGCCCTGGATTTTTATAAATGTCGATGTTGTGCTTAAGAGCCCTATCACCGAATTGCGTTTTCACTCACAAACCTGCTGACTCATCGCAATATGTAGAAATTAGGCAGTTGCAATTATGTTTATTTTAGGGATTATTGTTTAATGAATATTTATTAATTTTGTTATGAAGTATGATTTATTTAGTATAAATTTTACGTAATTATATTAATGTAATATAGAGAAATTGACAATTAATTCTGAGCGTCTTTAGTAGTTATAGTAGGAATATTATGATATATATGGTGAAATGTTTTTTATACGCAAACATTATTAACAGGGTGTTTTATAATTCACTGCTTTGTTTCTTTTATTGTAAGTACCCATTTTCTCTATGAATTATTAAAAAAATAATCGCGCCTAAAATGGCAACGTGTACAGACGTTTATAATAAAGTAAATAATAAATACACAATTTTCCAGAAAGATATGCCTTCTTCCTTTCCCATGATCCAATCTGTCTTTGCCATATTTCATTTTTTTTTTTTTTTTTACTATTGATAGGCACGCGTTTGACCACTATCTCACCTGATGGTAAGCGAGGATGTGGTCGAAGATGGAGCACGCTTGCCTAGAAATAACCTATTCACTCTTGATTTAAAGACTCCCAGGTTGTAGCTATCAGGAAACACAGACTCCGGCAGACTTCGACTCCTTAGCTGTACCCACTATGAATGTGTTCCCAAAACGTTTTGTGCGTATGGGTGGGATGTCCACCATGTGCCGGTGGCGCATCGCCGTTCGTCTTGTGGTCCGATGATGGAACGGGCTTGGCGGAATTAAATTATGCAATTCCGTCGCACATTCCCCAAAATGCAACAGGCTAGCAACTCGTCGTCGATGTCCAAGACTTTGGAGCTTCGACGCGACTAGCCTCTCATTGCCGATGATCCTCTTGGCTCGTTTCTCAATTGACTCAAGGGCATCAAGCTGGTATCTGGCAGATCCATCCCAAAGATGAGAGCAGTATTCCATACACGATCGAACTTGCGCTTGATAGTTTGAGCAGCTGTTCCGGCGTGAAGTACCGTCTCACCTTAGCCAGAATCCCCAACTTCTTTGCAGCCACTTGAGCTTTTGCCTCTATGTAAGGGCCAAAATTGAGAGTAGATGTTAATGTAACCCCAAGAAGCTCAAGATGGTCGGTTATCGGCACGGTTTCACCGCGGAAAGATGGAGCTGGGCGGAATTGGCTCCTTTTGGCGGAAAATAGACACGCTTGGGTCTTAGCAGCATTGAACTTGACCAGATTGGCATCGCCCCATTTAGAGACAACCTGTAAGGACACATTCAAGCGCTCAACCATTGCCTCCCGGAGAGACCGGATCTGCGACCCACCAGCTCGTGCGTCGGACACGTATCTCTCAGCAACAGTGCTGTCGTCTGCATACCCAACGGTACCGGGTTTAAGCAGATCATTAATATGCAGCAAGAACAGTGTTGCTGAAAGCACCGACCCCTGAGGAACCTCGGCATTAATATCCAGCAGTCCAGACGAGCAGCCATCTATGACCACTCGGATAGAACGATCCCTCAGGAAATCTGCGATCCAATCACACAAACCGGCGGGCAGACCGAAGGAAGGAAGCTTACTAATAAGGCTAACGTGCCAGACCCTGTCGAAGGCCTTCGAGATGTCAAGAGAGACCGCCAGTGCCTCCCCGTGCTTCTCTATGGCTTCACTCCAGATGTGAATAGCATAAGCTAGAAGATCCCCAGTTGACCGATTTCGGCGAAACCCGTATTGTCGGTCACTAAGGATATCATTCGCTTCTAGGTACGCTAGGAGCTTATGATTCAGCACGCGTTCCATAGTCTTACAGAGTATGGAGGTTACCGAGATGGGTCTATAATTCGACGGATCAGCTCGACTACCCTTCTTGGGCACGGGCTGCACGTTAGCTTGCTTCCAAGCCTTCGGCACTTTTCCAGTCTCGAACGTAAGGCGAAATAGGCGTGTCAAGATCGGAGACAGCTCAGGCGCACAAGTCTTCAGAACAATTGCCGGTATCCCGTCGGGACCACTAGCCTTGTTCATGTCTAGGTTACGCAGTACCCTACGGACGTGCTTCTGATGAATGCGAATGTTCGACATACTCGACTCGCATTCACCAGGAGAGGCGGAGGGCGTCGCGCCATCAGGATCCAGACGCAAAGATTCCGCAAACAAAGAAGCAAACAAGTTCGCTTTTTCCTCAGCGGAGTGGGCCAGCGTCCCGTCGGGTCTCAGCAGTGGTCGGGTCTCGGTAGTGAGGGGCGGCAGAAGTTCGATTCGACCGACTTAGCCAGGAACCAAAAAGCCTTACTACCTGCTGGGTATGAAGCAGCTGTATTTTGAATAAGCTGTTTTGGTGTACAATAATTTCTCTTTTTATTCCTGTTCATAATAGTGATGGAGGTTGAGGAGAAGGAAGTGAAATAAGGTTCCAAGCTGCTAACCTTCAGGCACGCTCTGACAGGACGACATCTTTGGGGGACTAGTTTGGAGACTGCGGAGACGCCCGAGCCCCCCCGGGAATGTCCATCGGGCCCTTTCATCTGGTCGCCAACCAGCACGATGGTGCATTCCGGGATTTTTCGTCAGTTGGCGGGGCAGCCTTTTATGTGTGGCTAGCATACTACTTGGGCCCCCAACTATCTGCGGTCGGCCAGCGGCGCACCGTGCCTCGGATCCCGCTACCCTCCAAGACTAGTCTCCCGATACGCCCATGCCAGGGCTAGCTAGGCTGGTCTGCCTGCATTGTAACAACTATTTTGACCCAACTCCTCTGAATTGGCTACACTGAGCATCGTACCGGAAGACAGCTAAGCCGCTTGGCGGTACGTCTTTGCCCAGTGGGTGGCCGAAGCCTACCACCAGTTAGTGTCACCTGATTAGCACCACCCGGGGACCACGTGTAGGGTCTAACATTGGGTATTCTCCTACGGACGCTGGTGACTCGGCCCCCTCATTAGTCATCGTCTGTCAGTCTTGCAAAGGGACATCATGTTACCCAGTTAATGGTTATGGATATGAGATAGAAGCTGGCCCAGGAAAATAGTTAGAAAAAGACAACGCAGTTTAGTTTGTTATATAAAAATCGATAAAAAAAAATGTTTATTTCAATAACATACAATAGTTACATTTTTACTTTTAGAAATGACCTTTCAAGCAAAATAATTGCTTGTGTTAAGACATTCCGCCCTTCACTACATACACATACTACTTAAATAAGAAGATGAATCCTCAAATTATAAAGGAGGAGTATAATCTAAATAAAACAGAAAACAAATAAAAATTAGTAAGATTAAGTATGCGCACTAGTGCGTGAGTGAGTGTTCGAGTATGTGTGTGTGTGAGTGTGTATGCGTGGATGTATGGTTGTTGATATGTGTATTGTGTATGTCGAGGGAGAGGATTGGTGTGATAGGTGTTTAGGAATTTTAAATGTGATTGCAATTTGGGGTATGTATAGTGGGATAAGAGTTAAAAGAGTTACGAATGCAGCGGTTTAGCCCCGGAAGCACGGCGTAACAAACATACAGGTTTTCCTTCGCATTTACATATAGTAAAAGTGTGATTACCGCCAGTACCGCCACTCTATTATGGTCAGCTACCTTAGGACTTTTCAAACAGTACTAATTAATACTAGTGGGCCAGCGTGGTGGATTACAGCCCACTCCGAGACACCGAGAGAAAGCCTGTGTCTCAGCAGTGGGAACATTATAGGCTGATTATGTTTATACTAATTAATAAAAAAGGGGTAAAATCCTGCCATGGGATAACTAAAATGCCGTTATCCAACATCGGTCGATTCTTAACTTTTAATGCTATATTAATGAGCAACAATGTCTACCGATCAGTGTGTTGTGTTGCGAATTTCCAAAGCTAAATTCAAGGTATTGAAAATTCGCAAACACAGATCGATCGGTATTTTTTCCTCATTAATATACTCATATTAAAGAGGAGAAAATACCTTTCGATCGAAAGTTAAAAATCTACCAGATGTCGGATAACGGCATTTTAGTTACCCACGGCAGAATTGTACTTACAGCTTTTTTTATACAAGAAAGGGTTAGGTCGTTAAATAAAGGTAAAAAATGTTCAAGTACCTACTTTTTTCACAAACACATATCTATTAAAGAACTAATAAACTACTGCTCAAACTAATGGTTGAATTGAAATTGATTCAGCAATCGTTATTCTTGTATATACATTGGTTTTAAGTTGCTAAGAGAAGTAGTTAAGATTAAAAGATACATCAAGATTTCCCTTTATTTTACCACCTAAACGTTTCTAGTATTTGTATGTTTTTACGATAGAATTCGTTCTGATGAAGTCGAATATACTAATGAAGACCGCGTTATATTGTAAACTAGTTGATCCGCGCAACTTCGTCTGCGTCACAATTTTCGTTATTGCTCCGCTCCTATTAGTCTCAGCGTGATATTAAAGCCTATAGCCTTCCTGAGATTAGCGCGTTCAAGTAAACAAACAAATAAACAAACTCTTCAGCTTTATATATTGGTTATTGTAAATTAGCCACTCTCCAGTTTATGTTCTGGTTGTTGGTGTTTTTTTTTTTCTCTACTCCTTCGGCTGTAAGTTAGCCTATGGCCCTCAAGGATAGTCATGTTTTTCATCCGTCAAAGATTCTCTAGAAATTTTATAATCCCTGGAAATACTTTAGATACTGTAGGTATACAAATTTTTTTAGATATTTTTTTCGTGTTTATAAGATTATCTTACTATTCTCAGTAACTTCTGCAAATTCGATATAAACACGGAAAACAAAAAGTTAACTGTAAATGTGGTATGGTAAGAATAAAACCCGCTCAAATTCCTTCGTTTTCGAGTGGTCTAATTCATTGGAAAGTTTAAGTCTTTCGTTTTTAGGTAATAGGATGTTTTCCTATTACCTAATATACTATAATAAGAATCTATGATAATAACTAAAATTAACAAATACACTAAACTTACGACAAACTCAATATAGCATCAAAAAAATCGTCCTCAACGCTGTCAGTGTGCCCAAGAGACTGGCGGGATTGCCACGTTGAATGGCAATGCTTAGTCTCTGCCCAAAACATAAATTACCAGAACCGGACAAGTGCGGGTCGAACTTGCACACGAAAGGTTCCGTACCATAAACCTTATTTTTATTTTTTGTAATAGCGGCAACAGAAATACACAATCTGTAAAAAAATTAAGTGTCTACCTATAACGGTTCTTGAGATACAGCCCGCTGACGGACAGCGGAGGCTTAGTTCCGTTGGTTACCCTTTGTGTACGGAACTCTAGACAGCTAGCTCTTGTGTCACGGGAAGTGTCAACCAGTCGTTTCGAAATTTCTTTATAAAGACTGCACAAGGGCCACACGGCCCGAAGGTTTCAACCCCAGACGGCTCGAAAATATAGTTACCAATAAGGTTCTATAATCTATGATCATTTTCACCTTTAAATAAGCAACATCATCTGCCTAGCCTTTTCCCAACTATATTGGGGTCGGCTTCCAGTGAAACCGGATTCAGCTGAATACCAGTGTTTTACGTGGAGCGGCTGCCTACCAGACCCCCACAACCCATTAACTGGGTAACACGGTACTTTCTTGGCAAGACTGGAGTCAGATTTACTGGCTTCTGACTATCCGTAACGACTGCCAAAGATCTACAAATGACAGCCGGGACCAACGGCTTAACGTGCTTTCCGAGGCACGGAGGAAACTCGGTATGTTGAGATGGTCACCCATCCACAGACCAACCTTGGCAAGCGTTGCTTAACCTTGAAGATCGACCTGTGCGGCTGTTATTCTTTAGCCACGAGCTCCTCGACCTTTAAATAAGCAACAACCTACCTTTAACAACCGAAATTGTCGACATTGATTGTCACTATCAATGTTGAAAATTTAGGGAAATCATAAGTTCTTATACAGACGAGTAATTTTACTCATTTTTAAGCAACGTTCGTATTAGCAACTCGATCGCAATCTATTAAAAACCCGTCTTATTTCCCTAAATTTTGACAGATTGCGAATGTGAACGTTCCTAATGGCGGCTATTCACGCTAGGGTTTGCATGATGATTATAACTTTACAACCTTAACCAACAGGCAAACCCTAGCGTGTATGGCCTTTGCAAACACGGATTGGTCGCCAGCTCCAGCCAGGTGGGATAGCTCAATACACGTAGGTAAGTACGTCATATTTTTTTAAAGCCGGCTGGAGTTATATTATTAAAGAAAATAATTATGATCGCAAAGAAAATTAATTATGAGTTACAAGTTCATCAGTCCCTTTTCTTTCAAATTCTTAGTCGTTTCCTTCTAATCTGACCGCAAATACAGTCGTAACTCACAATCAACACATTTTTCCTCTTTCTTTAATTCTTTTTCCCCAAAATTACAAGCACATTCGAAATCCATTTTGGCACAATAGGGGAGACCGGGGATGGTTGACTAACTTTTGACTCAAGCTCGTCTAACTCTGATGTTCAACTTAATATAACAAAAGCAACAGTTGATACAGATAGAAGAAATATTCAGGCACCTAAAATAGTAATCTATAACCTGTATATTTATCATTATAATACTTATTTAGTCAATTTTCTAAACCCCTGACGCTTGGTCAACCTACCCCATGTTCGGGGTAAGTTGGCCATAAACATGGGGTAGGTTGACCTAGGCAGTAATTAGTGTAAATAAAGAAGATTATAGTACAAAATAAAACATTAAAATGTATTAAATGATAGAAACTTTTTATTTAATTATAAACAAACTTAAATTTTTGGTTCATTCTCGGTTAATAAAGAACTTTAATAAAGGTAAACAGTCTCTTTTTAAACTATAGAATAAAACTTAATAATAAGTAAGATTAATTTTTGTACTTTGTGTTTCAACCTTAATTATAACTTTAATTATTTTAATAAATCGCTAATCAAAGATCAACAAATTGCTTTTATGAAAATATTATCAACATACATAAATTTGTGAGTATTTAATATTATAAACTATTACAACAGAAAACTTATTTTTATTAAATTAACTTATTGAAAATATAACAATCAATCAGTCAAGTTTTTAAGTATATCTCCTAACAAAATTGTTGGTTGACTAGGTAGTCTACCTACCCCGAACAAAATTTGTCAACCAACCCCTGACGCCATTTTGAATTTTACCGGCGTATCACGTGCAAACTCTAGCACTAACATGGAAGCAATACTGTGTAATATAGAATAAAACTATCATATTTACTTTTTGCACAACAACAATAATGTTTCTAACAGATCCATAGGCACAATAACAAAAAAGTACGAACGAAAAAAATTACTTACCGGGACCAAAAACACAACATGTGATCCCACTCACGAACGCCGTGCGACTGGAGTGGCTCACTTTGCACAAGTTAGTGGGGCCTGGAGAGGCATCGTCGCTCGTGATTGGTTGATGAAAAACACGCGATAGTGGCGAGTTATTATTGCTTAGTCTACCTGCCCCTATAGTCAACCATCCCCGGTCTCCCCTACGCTGTAATAAATAATAAAAGTTTTTCAAAAGCTGTATGTGAAATAAAAATAGCATTAGGTTGTAATGTCGGCGATCACGCTCCGGTTCTATTGTGATTGTCAGGATGCCCTACACATAATCCCGTCTGTCATGCGGAGTTCAATGGACGGGTCATAGAGTACTGAAAACATGGAGCGATTTATTATAAAGCAGTATATTGTTTTAATTTTTACACACCTATTCTTGCCTTCTTATTATCATTATGACCGAACTCAAAAGGCTAGTTTCATACAGTGACAGAAGTAGAAAGGTAGTCTTACAGTATTTAAAAGTATGATTGGTACCTTGCTACTTGGTTATGCCAACGATTAAATCAGTAATTATACAATGCCTTATCTTTAAAAAAAATTGAATGTCTGTATTGGTTTACGGACGATAATTATACGTGATAACGCCATAAGAAAACAATTGATTTTTTAACAAACAAGCCGAACGTAAGGCCGATCGTGCCTCTCTATTGCTTGTATCGCGCTCTCGCTCGCGGAACGTGACACTTTTTCGTGCGCGCAGTTGACGTTCATCGATTTATAAGACGTTATCACGTCAAAAAAAATATATTGATAACTCAGGAAGTCACTGTGCACCTATCAAAAATACTTACACCTGACGCCAGCTACGCATTGCTCTAGACCATAGAAATATATAAAACTCTAGACATAATGAAATAGCGCCCTACGTAGATGTAGAGCACATACACATAAAGAAACATTCTTTCAGTGCTCGTAATGCCGAGCACCTTTAGAAATTCCTGTGCTAGACACTCCATTTACTATTAACTCCATGTTACAAGCGCCATTTATCAAAGTCCGAGACCACAGAACAGCTTAATTACACGATAAAATAACAAGGAAAATAGATTATCATCTCTTATTGTTATCTTAATATAACATATGAGAGTCGGGTATACGAGATTTTCAACTATTTCAGGTTATTATTATGTTATAATTATTAGTAGCACTGCGCTAACAAAGAGAAGGCAAGCGTACCCATCATCGCTTTTCATCAGATGAGATGACCTTAAAAGTGATCCAACGCGTTCGTGTTTGGGTCTTAAAGAAGTCCATATGTGTACTAAATTTCAACATAGTCGGGCCAGTAGATCGGGAGAAAACCAATTTTCTCCAGATTGGTTGTCTGTCTGTCACAGCCAACTGTGACAGACAGACAGACGGACAGACAGACAGCGATCTGTCAGTCTCCCGAGTGATCCTATAAGGGTTCCATTTCTTACGTATGTTCGGAACCAACAACAACCTCTTCTTTTATTTCAGGATCCAAACACACATAAACCCAGTTGACAAAATACGATGTAACTACACCCAAACAAATGATTTTATAAGACTCGAATTCCGGGATCCCGCTCCTAAATTCTGGGATAACAAATGGTGTTTAATCCCTCCGTGGAGATTTTCTCTGTCACATCAGATAAACTTAGGAGCCTATTCCTAACTTCGGCGGACCCAAAACAACCTTATCTGGACTGTTTACTTTTGTATATAAAAGGAAAAACATGGCTCTCTGTTCTTAGGTTTGCTCTTTTTTTTAATTTGTTATGGGTTTGCTCTTGACTCTAGTCTATGTCAGAGATGACATAGACTAGAACAAGCTATGAAAGATATTTTGCAGCAAAATTAGTTACAAAATATTGTAAAGCCCACACTGTGGTTACTGGTATTCAGTTAAATCCGTTTTGACTGGAAGCCGACCCCAGTATATTTGGGAAAAAGCTAGGCAGACAATGATTCTTAAGCCCACACCGTCTGAATATCTGTGTTAATCTATTTGCCACGATCTTGTATTACAAGTATTGTGACAATTTAAAAAAAAATTATGCGTGTTTTTGACGTCCAAATTGTTGATTCCACTATCAGAAACATCACCATTTTATTAAAATGAAAAACCGTATAAAATTGATAGGTACTACATAAAACTCCCGCACCCGATACTGGCCAGTGAGCGAGATTGATACGGACCAGTCAGTCAAGCACGAGTTGAATTATGCACTGAGGGTTCTCTCTCACCTATCTAAGACACCAACTATTCAGAGACATAGAGTTTTTTCTTAGTAATCACTGTTTGAAACAAAACTATTGCATTTAAATGTCACTGTCTAATGCGTTTCTTCCTTCTAACATTTAAGATATCGGTAATAATATTATAGCTTGACTTTCATAGTACAAACGAAAAATGAAAATGTATGTGGCACCCGAAGTCTCATGTTTCTACTTACACCTTATTATTTTTCCTAAAACGATACGAATTCGCAATATTCGTAACAAAATCCTTTTCCAAGTACCTAGCTAATACTTGTTTCAAGATTTTAGGAATGTAACAGACAGACACACAACCTGTTCTCTATAGTCTATCGTAACAATCAACCCTTAAAAACCGGCCAAGTGCGAGTCAGACTCGCACACGAAGGGTTCCGTACCATAAACCTTAATTTTTATGGTTTGTTGTTATAGCGGGCAATAGAAATACACAATCTGTGAAAATTTCAGCTCTCTACCTAATTACGGTTCTTGAGATACTGCCCGCTGACAGACAGATGGACGGACGGACGGACGGACGGACGGACAGCGGTGGCTTAGTAATAGGGTTCCGTTGGTTACCCTTTGAATACGGAACCCTAAAAAAGAAGGCATTTACTTTGCTTCTAACAATTACCAAGTTTTCATCATAATATTGTAGGTTTTATTAGCCCATATAAAGGTCAATGAATGGGGTGTATGGGGTCCGTTGCCATCTTAAAGACCCAAGCCAACCTCACCTGCTAGCGGTGCACCCTGCTGTCCAACGGACGAGGCTCTGGCGAACCTGGTTTCCCTCTTGTAGGGTTGTGGGGGTCAGACGGCTGGTCGCCCCACGTAAAACCAACTTCAGTCATATATGTATGGAGAGAAACAAGTTAGGTAAGGGTACTCGGTCTAGGGCGTCGCCGCATAACGACGCGCAGGCACATCGCCCTAAACCTGCGATAAGTGGGCTAGGGCTACCGTGTCAAGTACGGGCACGGCTAAAGAGGATAGTACCCAAGAAGAAGTTCCGCTTTGCCACCTGGAACATTGGCTCCCTAACCGGACGTTGCCAAGAACTCGCAGACGTACTTGCGAAACGTCGGGTCCAGTGCGCCTTCCTTCAGGAGACGCGCTGGAAGGGAAATAAGTCACGTGACATCGGGCAGGGGTACCGGCTAGTGTACACCGGATCACCAACGGGTAGGAGCGGAGTGGCCGTGGTGCTGTCTAAGGACCTTCAGGATGGACTCCTTGAAGTAGACCGATGCAGCGACCGGTTGATGCGAGTTAGGGTGCTGTTCGAAGGGTCGGTAACGAACCTAATCAGCGCCTATGCTCCTCAGACTGGTTGCTGTGAGTCTGAAAAGGAGGCCTTCTGGGATGAGTTCGAGGACGTATTACGCGCTATCCCGAATTCCGAAGGTGTTTTGGTTGGGGGGGATCTCAACGGTCACGTAGGTCAGTTTGCTGGAGAGTATGGACGTGTTCACGGTGGTTTTGGTCAGCTAAACGCAGAGGGAGTCAATATACTTAGCACCTGCGCTGTGTCTGACCTAGCCATCGCGAACACATTCTTTCAGAAGAAGCCCCAGCATCTTATTACGTACCGTAGTGGTGCCTACTCAACCCAAATAGATTACCTGCTGGTGCGACGGTGCCACATTGGCAAGGTTACCAACTGCAAAGTCATCCCAGGCGAAAGCCTAACGGCTCAACACCGCCTCCTTGTCCTGGACTTTGCGGTTGTACCGAAGAAGAGAGTGACCGAGAAACGCAAACCCCGCACTAAGTGGTGGTTGCTTGATGGTCCTAGGCAGTCGGACTTCATCGCGGAGGTCGAGCATCTCAAGATCAGTGCTCCGCATGAGTCCGCTCAAGAGATCTGGAGTAGGATCCATTCAGCAATCACCGGTGCGGGTAAGCGCGTCCTTGGCACTTCTCGTGGTGGCCGCACCATAGGAAAGGAGACGTGGTGGTGGGATGACGGGGTGCAGGAGGCGACTCGGAAGAAGAAGGTTTTATTTAAACAGTGGCAAGGGTCCAACTCTCCGGATGACAGGGAGGCATATGGAGCGGCTAAGCGCGCTTGCAAAAAAGCTGTAGCCAGAGCCCGCAGCAAAAGTCTGGCGCCCTTATACGACAAGCTGGAAACTGCGGAGGGGCAAAAGCTTATTTTTAAGCTGGCGCGTGGCCGGGAGAAAGCTACACGGGACATTAGCAAATGTCTTTGTGTAAGGGACGCCCAGGGTAAGCTGCTCTACGATGCCCCCTCTGTTAAGGAGAGATGGTGTACATACTTCGCGGAGCTGTCTAACAAACAGCATCCCCATAACCTTCCTCCGGAACCGCCTCCTAACCTTGGGCTTATTTCCCCTATTTCCCCCGACGAAACCCGCATTGCTCTTCGCCACATGAAGAACCGGAAAGCGGTCGGGCCTGACAATGTGCCAATTGAGGTGTGGAAGGCGATGGGCCCACATGGTGTGGACCTTCTGACGGATCTTTTTAACCGCATCCTGATCACCAAGGAAATGCCGAACCAGTGGCGATTTAGCCTGATTATCCCTGTTTACAAAGGCAAAGGTAGCGTACAGGATTGTGGTAGCTACCGCGGTATCAAGATCATGTGCCACACCATGAAGCTCTTCGAGCGCATCATTGACACACGGCTCCGTAGCGAGTGTACTGTCTCTGAGTGTCAATATGGCTTCCGGGCGGGTAACAGCACCATGGACGCAGTGTTCGCCTTACGGAATCTGGCTGAGGCTTACAGAGAGAGAAGGAGAGCTTTGCATATGGCCTTTTTAGACCTGCAGAAGGCCTTCGACTGTATACCTCGGCAGTCCATCTGGTGGGCACTGCGCTTCAAGGGCGTTCCCGAGGCCTATATTGACATTATCAGAGACATGTACCGCGATTCCGTGTCCTCTGTCCAGACCGCTGTTGGCGAATCGAATGGCTTCCCAATATCTGTTGGCGTTCACCAAGGCTCGGCTCTTAGCCCGTTCTTGTTTAACGTAGTGCTCGATGTAGTTACGGCAAACATCCAAGATCAGCCTCCATGGCTAATGATGTATGCCGATGACATCGCCCTCGTTAATCAGAACAAAGCCCATCTTGAGCGCAAAGTCAACATTTGGAAGGACACGCTTGAAAACGGTGGTCTGAGACTAAATGTGGCGAAGACTGAGTACATGTCCTGTGGCAGCACGGATACAAACACCATCCGAATAGGTTCGGACCTGATCAGAAAGTCCGATACGTTCAGGTACCTTGGATCCGTGCTGCACGAGTCTGGCATCGTGGACGACGATGTCCAAGCACGTATAGGCGCGGCTTGGGCGAAGTGGCGCGAGGTGACGGGCGTTGTATGCGACCGCAAAATGCCTCCGAAGCTCAAGGGGCAGATATATAAATGCATCATTCGGCCTGTCCTACTGTACGGGGGCGAGTGTTGGCCAGCACTAAGCAGACACTCCCAGGAGCATCGCGTCACGGAGATGAAGATGCTGAGGTGGATGAGTGGCGTAACGCGATCCGATCGCATGCGCAACTCTTACATCCGAGGTAGTCTTGGTGTCCGTGACGTGATGGAAAAACTGCAAGAGTGTCGTCTGCGATGGTATGGCCACATCATGCGCCGCCCTATGGAGTACGTTGGTCGGAGATGCATGAATATGGCTGTTCTTGGGGCTAGGCCCCGTGGTCGCCCTCGCAAGCGCTGGCTGGACGTCGTCAAGTCCGACATGAGAGCCAATGGCCTGACTGAGAAGGATGTTGAAGATCGGGCAAAGTGGAGGAAGCTTAGTAGGAAGGCGGACCCTGGCAATAGCCGGGATTAACGCCAGGTGGAAGAAGATAAAGGTCAATGAATTGAGATATAGGTATTACAGACTGATACCAAAGCAATACCAAGAATAACAGAACAAAGATTAGAAATTAAGTAATTTAATAACATTTTACCTATCTTTCTTACTTTTCTATCTCAAGTCATCGAATGTTTGGTATGAAGATGATGTCTTATACTTTCTTATCCAACATATTACCACGGAAACTTGTATCGTTATATATGCTTACTATGGTATATAGGTACATAAAGGAGATAAGCCAGCATTAAATAAGTTGTGTGGAAGTTTTTATTTTTTGACAAAGGAAAATCAACACGCACGGCACACGAGTTCTTCAGCAAGAAGCCTTGCATTTACAAACCACATTTTTCGTCCCCAACACCTGAAAAAGGTCTGAAAAGGCCACTTTAGTAAGACCATAATATTAATCACATACATACAACAATCTGTCAAAATTTATTTTCATCTTTATCGCTAAAGCATTAGGTTCAAGGTTGATTGGGAAAATTTGTCAGTTTCGGGTACCTAGCTTGATTTGCTGGCTGATTCTACTGAAGCGGCCTTTTCAGATCCGCGGTTTAACTTTATAGACCACAATACTGTTGTCATCAAAACTCACAAAATTCAATAAAATCGTTTTACTGGAGGAAGTAGTGAAAATCTTTTTTTTTTTTTGTGTAGTGGTTCGCTCTTGACTCTTGGTCTACTGTAAGATTGGACTAGTACCACTAAGTTAAGATACCTAATTTAAACGGGCGTGAAACTAATTAAAGTTGTTTAAAGCACTTCATTATTATCAATCGTTTCAATAATTCGTCGCAAAAGTAAGAAACTTTATTACTTAAACTAGCTTAATTGTCTATTGTCGAGAACTTTATACCTCTAATTATTTGACAAGTAAGCACTTAAGCAGACTACAAAATAATGTGAAGTTAGCGTCTATTCAACAATTTACACTAAAGTATTGATTCAAGAGCGTCTGGACTTGATTGAAGGCTGATTAGGCCCCTTACAGAGCTGGAACGTGACCCTAAGGCTGCCTGTCCATTGACGCTGAGCGAAGCAGCGGAGCGGAGAAACGCATGTCCATTTCATGCAAATGCATGTCCATTATATATTATTTATTTTATTGGTTTTTTGTTTGCGTTTCAGTGCCTGTGTTGAAATTTTGAGCAATTCCGTTTTTCCGCGCAACCTCACCAACTGTTGTCGGACTCAGAGATTGCTGACGCTCAACTTCTTGTTTAGTGCTGGTTTTAGTAAAGGAATTCCTTTCTCTTCGAATTGTTTTCAGAAGAAATGGGTCTTAATTGTTTTCAACCGTTTGACGTTGCCGAAGATAGGTTTTGCTAAATGACACAAATACTGTCACTGATTCTAACGTTGGCAAATAGTCCGCTTGGAAAAAAATTTTTGTTTAAATAAAATCTTATTTATCCCCAAGTATTATTCAGATATAAAGCCTTATTACGCAAAGCCGCGTAACTTATCCAATAATATCCAAAAAAGCCGTTTTATTACAGTCTCGGCGGTTTTTATTTCTTTGCTTACTGGAAGTCATAAATACTCCGATATCTGCGCTCGGTTGCTTCGAAACACAATTTATAAAGCGGCACAAAGTGACTTCTGAATCTATGACACTTATCTGGCCAGTTTCGTTGAGGTTCACAACGAATAAGCTACTGAACGCCCTCCTGGGGGCTCGCTAACTTCACTGATTTACTGCCTTCCAGGGATAAAGTTTAACATAGCAAACTTGTTCTCGAGCGTTTATTTAGTCATCACATTTAATTAAATGTGAATTTTCTGAAATGAATATTCATCAGGTCGAGGTTTGAACACCGTAGGCGAGGACCGCCGAGCATTGGGTGGCTCGCCGTCCGATCAGAACCAGGCCCGTGTAACGACGCGCTGTGTTCCACGCGCGCCTCAAAGAGCTGTCAGCATGGGAGACGAGGCCCGCTAGGGCCAGTACCTGCCGGAGTGCGGAAACCATTCGAAAGAAGCACCGTACCCTGGAACGCAAAGGGCATTAGGAGGAACACGGATGGGTTTTAGTCAGTAAGAGTCTGACACTCCCTTCCGCCCAGAGCGGAAGGAGTAATTTGATGATTTCCGATCTTGAAAAAAAAAAAGAAGTCGATGATTGAACACCCGTTCCTGAATAAATGTTGCTGAGCAGTTGAAAATGAAATTTTATTATGTCCCATATTTGCTTGTGTGTTCTTTTTATTGCCTTCATATTCTCGGAAATGAAGACTCTCGCCGGCTTTTATATCCAATCTAATGGATTTAATGCGCCAAGCAATCGTAAGATTAATGATAGATAAATATGTGTCATAGATATTAGGTAGACGGAATAGATTCATTAATAGGAGAAGAAGCCTCTAAGCGTAATAGCAGCCGTGATTCCTGGCATCAACTAATCAACTGTTCCTGTCCAATATTAGTTATATGCCTTCAAAATCAAAATGAATAACTTTCAAAAAACACAAAGTGTTACATATCTATATATATACTAATACATAAAGCTGAAGAGTTTGTTTGTTTGTTTACTTGAACGCGCTAATCTCAGGAACTGCTGGTCCGATTTCAAAAATTCAGTGTTAGATTGCCTATTTATCGAGGAAGGCTATAGGCTATATAACATCACGCTGAGACCAATAGGAGCGCAGCAGTAATAAAATTTGTGACGCAGACGAAGTTGCGCGGGTCAAAGTAAGTAAAGAAATAAAACAAAAGCCAACGATTGCAGAAAAAATCTGGATAAGTTCAATTCAGTTGATATAAAAACAAATCGTCCGATTGTCACCAGTCGACGGGTCAGAAATATTTAATTCGAATGAATACCCACATTTATTACGGGGAATTTGATCTCGGGACCTTTACGTGAGTTGGAACCGAGAGAAGGGCTGGCTCGGATTCGCATGGCCCTGCTATCGAGTTTATGTGCGATATTGATGGACTTCACGGCCTCATTACCTACAAAAAGTATTATTTTATACACTCAACTTTCCATTTAGTGTGCCAGGAAAACGGATCTGTTTCCTTTTCTTTCCTTGCCCCCAGATTTATGATACGTCGCGGTGTGTGAGCGATTTGATTTTGTTCTTAGCTATAAGTACATTTAATTTCTTCGACATTCCACTCTTTTCTGCGCCCAGGTTTAGATTTGCTGACAGTGTTATTTCAAGAACGCTTTTGCGAAAGATATTTTCAGCTTTCTAATTTCCTGGTGTCAGTTTCCACTGCCGGTGATATGTTTTATAAAATGAAGTAAATATTGTCGTCAGGTGAACGTACGTCGTACGAACCGATTTATTGGAAACGAGTAATTAATGGATCGACTTAGATGTTCTGGATGGAAAGTCTCGACGTAGTTACCGATCGCCTACCGACCAAATTCGGTCGTTAAGTTCTAAGGCCGCCCGTGCACAGTCAATATCGAACGCGATCCCAGTCAGATCATTGATTTTTATCTTATTGGCCTTCCCGACCTCGGTCGGTAGGCGATCGGTACTACTTCCCGCCCTGAAACCTTTGGAACAATTTAATCACTAAAAACTATCAGTGCATCTGTTGTTGACAGAGGGTTGGTGTTGGAGGAGGGGTTGGTTAAAACGTCCCATTTTTCAAAGTTGACTAATAACTAACCTTGTTGCATTAAGTCCGCCCCTGTACCTACCACTTTGGCACGTAAAGTTTAAATTAATTAATAAAACGAGGTACTAAAAATACATACCGTTATCAAGTTAGCTTAAGGTGGATGATCCAGGGTGGCCCGCGAAATTCAAATATTTTTATGTTTTTTGCAATTTGCCGGTCAGTGTGAAGCTGTATGTGGACGTGAATGAATATTTCAGAAATAATCATTCTATCGAACTACATGAACTTAGAGGGCTATATTGATGATTAAAATGGTTATAATTCTTTAGATAAATACGCGTTACGGTCGCGGATCGCATTTGGTCCACATACAGCTTTACACTGACCGGCAAATTGCAAAAAACATAAAAATATTTGAATTTCGCGGGCTACCCTGGAGCATTCACCTTAAAGATTCTTTTTTGGGACTGTACGTCTTCGTTAAGACGAACTGGTTTAGGGGTTTTTCGTTTCTTACGTATATTATACTAGTTGACCCGCGCAAATTCGTCTGCTCCGCTCCTGCCGGTCTTAGCGTGATGATAAATGGGCTATCTAACACTGAAAAAAATGTTCAAATCGGACCAGTAGTTCCTGAGATTAGCGCGTTCAAGCAAACAAACGAACAAACTCCTCAGCTTTATATATTAGTATAGAAATAAGTTTTAAGTTTGACTTAGCAGTTTCATCAAAGAAATGTTTTGAAAAATTAGGATGGCCAACAAAAAAGGGATCTGCAAACACTTAATTCATAGAATCAAGATCTATCTTTCTTGATCGATTTGACCGACTTTCAAAAATAAGTGATTTAGCACTACATTATTAAATCTAATTAAATTAAGTATTGTTTATTTTAAGCTTTGTTTTTATTTAAGTATTAATTTAAAAGTCTAAAAAAGAAGTGAAACATTGTTACTGTTATCTAAATAAAATAATTGTTATCTAACTAAATTTATAAATCAAAGTATTTAAATTGTTTTTAATTACAAATCAATTATTGTGCAAAAATTACATTGCTGTTACTAAATTAAATTTAAACTTTTTGAAAATCAAATGGAACCACCGGAAGTCGTTGCCGTGTGATGTTGATAGTCGTATGGCGTACAAATTGGCTCGCTCTAGCCGCAGAGCGCAGAGTATTAAATTGTATTTTGAACTGTGTGCATCTCTTTGTAAAACTAAGTTGTGTGAATCATTGTTGATTGTGAGTGATAGTAAAAACAGTTCACAAGATGTCTGATCTTTATCATTTGAGATCCCCTTTCTTTAGACAAAGTATAGAAAAGTAATTCTTTATCCACTCTTACAAGAATGATTGTGAATCGTTCTATTGGGTACCATAAATAAAGACTTTATTTTTATGATATAATTACAAATGTATAGTATTTAGAATTTCCCCATAATTTGTAGTTTAAGACGGTATTACTTGCCAAATTTCATAGTTCTAGGTCAACGGGGAATACCCTATACATTTTGATTCCCTTGAGTGTCGAAATATACTTTTTTTGCGAGATAAACGGCCGTATCTTTTTTTTACATAAATTTTGATATTTTCAGCGTCAAGGGACCGTAGACTTCAGTATATGGTTTTAATTTCAACTCGATACCTCCACGCGTTCTCGAGATAAAGGGTCTTGACAGACAGACGGACGGACAACATAATGATCCTATTAGGGTTCCTTTTTTACCTTTTGAGATACGGCACACTAAAAATAAAAAGTTGAAAATTTGTGGTGTATGTATAATACATAGCTGACCCCAATTAAGATAGTCCTCTGAGTTGTATGGGCGCTCATACAATTTAGAGAACTAGCGTTGGCACCAACCTCAAATAACGTAAACAAATAAAATTGTGCTGTCTTGTGTAAGAAAATATTTATTGCAATATTATGCTCGTGTGTGCACAACATTTTACAGTAGCCTTAGATCAGTAGGTAACGAACGTATACCTGTCTGAGACTATAACGCTTAGCTATCTAAACCAATAAAAGCTATTTATGATAGATACTATTAGGATTTAGGTATGTTTGCTAAATTCTGCGGTAGCCTCGGTAGGCCCCACGTCAACGATAACAAAACCAGTGTAAGCTGGCCTTTCATTCTATTGAAATACCTACCTGAAGTATAACATGAACATGACACCGGTAAAGTGAAAATACACAAATATATTTTATTTCATTTATTACAGAATAAAATTACAAGAAAACATTGGAACGTAAATCAATTCAATGTACTCAGATTTTTTAACTGATTGAATTTAGGGAAATTCAATATATCAGATATCGACAGATTGCTTTTTGTGGTTTCGATTTTACTTATTGACTCTACCCACTGGTGCACTATGTATGCTGTACTAGAAGTATGTGGAAGATTGTCAGTTGCGATTACATGTTGCTTGCCACCATCAGCGGCACCATTGCCGTCAATCGCGCCACCGCTGCCACCATCCGCGCCACCGCTGCCACCATCCACGCCACCGCTGTCACCCACCGCGTCGGATCGCACGCCGCAACCGGAGGAGACTGGGTCATACGTCAGACTGAAGTCGAGACTTAAAGTGGGCTGGGAGCAGTCCTGGCCGCGCACAGAGCCACTCGTCGCGTTCACTCGCCACGTCGCCAGCCGCTGAGGCTTGCACAACGAGCCGCACCATTTGTCCACGTACACATTAGCCTCTTCAAGGACACGATCTTTGTAATGTCGTTCTGCTCCATCGGAACCAGTCACCGGCCCTTCATCAAGACTAACATCGAATGCCCTGCGAAAATTAACTATAATTTTATAAAGGTTCAAATTAAATTAGCTGGTTTACGTTCACAGCCGTGATGAAGAAATAAGTGTGGAGAAGCTTGCTCTACCTTAGGCTTGGCCAATACTAGGCTGGTCAAAAAGTAGGTAATGATAATAATCGGTTATTTTTCTTTTTGCTCGGCGCTTACTTGTCCTAGCCTGGTGTTAAATAGCCTGTAGCCTTATTCCTCAAGAATTGGGCTATCAAATGCAAAAATATTATTGAATATTTCTTCAGCTTTTTTTATTAGTATAGAAAATATGAACCAATTTATCATAAATTTTAGATCAGCCTAATAAAAAAAAAAGCTTAATTTGATCACCCATCTCGTCTGGGAGGGAGGTTTGAACAATAAAGAGCCATAAATCTTTTGGCCTCGTCGTTGTAGTTTCATAAGAAATGAGTGTGAAAAAGGAATTTCACGAAGAATTATCCATTCACAAAAGTATGCACATTGCTCGTAACATTCAGGAATCGCAGTTGCAAGCTATTTTCCATTAATCTTAAAGGAATAAATGACAGTTTTAAGACCCTACTTTCTAAACAATACAAAAATAACATTAAGCTTAGTCCTTACCATATCATTTTATCGCTGCGTAGGTCATTTTGCAGATACGGGTTTTGTACGTAAATATTATAAAAGCCTGTTGACAGTGTCATCAGTGCGTCAGCAAGCGCAACACTGTGGGGCGGTACAAGCTGACGGTCCCCACCCGCACCGAGCATCTCCAGTTGCCTCGTCGACATGCTTTCCTTCACATGATTGGAAAGCGAAACCGTGAAGTATATCGTGCTGTCCTCCGATCTAATCTGTGGTTCGCGCAGTATCCAGAGGAATCCGTCCGAGTAGCCCATTTTAAGCTTGACAGCCGTAGCTAAGATCAAGGCGGCAGCTTCCGAATCCGTGTTGACCAACACCACACGTGTTTTTGTAGCTTGTAAATCTTGTAAAGCCTTCTTGGCTAATTGTTCCGTTAAATCGAATGGTATTTCAAAATTCCGGAGAAAGAATTCTGCCTGGTCCTGAAACTCAGTGAAGTAGTTGCGAGCGAATGTAGATGGTTGGGACAGCACGGCGACGCGAGTCCAGCCCGACTGGGCGACGAAGTTGTGAAGCGCGAGCGCGACGTGCCGCAGCCGGCCGGCCGAGCGCCACGTGCTGTTGCCGCGCGCGGCCTGCTCGGGCACGGCGCGTGCCAGCAGCAGCGGCACGCGATGCGCGGCCGCCGCCTCCGACGCCGCCGCCACGCCCTCCACTGCCAGCGACACCACGCCCAACACGTTCAATGCACGTGGCCCTTGCATTAAACCATCTAATCTTCTGCTCATGTCGTCAGGGTCGGAACAATTAACATAGTATCTGACGAAACTTAAGTCAAAAGAGCCTGACCTTTCAATATAGATTTGTCTTCCGACATTTCTAATTGTAGTATCGTAAGCACGATTATCGGGATCTGCAACGCATAAATAGGTCGCTATGCAATTTTTCTTAGGATTTCGTATGTTTTTCGAATTGTCAGGCTTAATTAAGGTTACATTTTCAACACTCTGAAACACTTCTTCTGAAATATAAGTTTTGTAATTCTGTGCCCACTCGCAAGCAGCCTCTTCGAGGTTTACTCCGTTTGCTTCTTGTTCAAGTATCTTTTTCAAAGATTCTAGCGTAGGATTAAAATTTTCAACTAACTTATAAAGCTGATTATTTTCATCATGAATTTTAAGGTCAGCGATGATCATTCCATGAGAGTATTCTAGTTCTGACTGACAGTTATCACTATCGGCCCCGCAGGGAGGAGGCTGCACGACATCCACGCCTGGCTCTCCAGCCCACATGTCATAATCAAGGAATAAAAATGAATATTTGGAAGTTAGCAATTCACGCTGGAAGTTAGTGCGGTTGACAAAGATGGCACGTGCAGGACTTCCAGCTGCTTTAACGCGCTGCAGCAGCTTCTGCATAGTAGCCTTGCAGTCATCACCCACTCCAAAAACCTCCATCGCATCCATAGTCACATAGTATCTGAAACAAATACATTTTTTTTCTTATGTTTGTCAACATAACGATATTTAGAGTAAGGTTATAAACGCGATACTCACGAGTCGGGCAGAGGATCGATGAAGCCGCAGAGAGAAAGCGCAGTCAAGTTGGAGCAAAATGTCCAGTCAATGGAGTGACAGGCGCTATTCCCCCGCGCGGCTGGCGTCAGCCACGCATGCAGTCTACGTCCAGTCGGAACGAGGCTCGAGGCGTATGCTATCAACTGATCGCTGACCTCCGATGCCGCTTCAAACGCATCCTGGAGTTCTTCCGCTAAACTTATCACCAATCTGTAAACATCACAGTTGCACAGTCAGCGACCCAAGCAGAAGATTATTTCGTCTGTATTGATTCATAGATTTTTAGGTATGATTACTTAAAAAATAATCGCAATACCGATAAACCCAAGCAAAAAGAATTAATGTAGCGATCAAAATAATTGTGAGAATCAAGTTTGGTGCAAAAAGTGGAAAAGCCCTGTACTTCGGCCCTCGACGAATAATACCAAAGAAAATTTTAGAACACACAAATTAAAAGTTCGTGTGAATTTCATTCCACAGATGCCATGAAAGTTAAAAAATGTGAATTTGTCATAAAATCCAAAAGTCAGTAATAGCTCACTACGTGGCGTAAATATCTTCTGAAATATTTGATCAGATTAGAACTCCACTTTTTTTTTTACTATTGATAGGCACGCGCTTGACCACCATCTCACCTGATGAAGATGGTCGAAGATGGAGCACGCTTGCCTAGAAGTAACCTATTCACTCTTGACTTAAAGACTCCCAGGTTGTAGCTATCGGGAAACACAGACTCCGGCAGGGAATTCCACTCCTTAGCTGTACGTATTATGAATGGACTGACTGCACAAATCATTCATGATCTTTGTTAAACCGCTATGATATTATATATGTATGTTGTATAATTGTATACCGACTGATCACGACACTTTTCAGCAGATTTTGTGGGCTGTAATCCAATAAACCATAAACTAAACTAAAGAAAAACCTTAAATGGCTGTGGAAGGTAGCAGATAACGTCACCTGGCAAAATATAGGGGAAGCTTTTACCCAGCCGTGGGAAACAACGTAGACCGACATAAAAAAACTGGCCAAGTGAGTCGGACTCGCGTGCAAAGGGTTCCGATCGAATTTAATTATTTTAACGTTATTTTAACACTATAGACTTCTTATTTTTACGCCGGTTTGTGTAATTGGATTGCAGATTTCCTGAGGGATCGGTCTATCCAAGTGGTCATAGATGGCTGCTCGTCTGGACTGCTGGATATTAATGCCGAGGTTCCTCAGGGGTCGGTGCTTTCGGCAACACTGTTCTTGCTGCATATTAATGATCTTCTTAAACCCGGTACCTTTGGGTATGCAGACGACAGCACTGTTGCTGAGAGATACGTGTCCGACGCACGAGCTGGTGGGTCGCAGATCCGGTCTCTTCGGGAGGCTATGGTTGAGCGCTTGAATGTGTCCTTACAGGCTGTCTCTGAATGGGGCGATGCCAATCTGGTCAAGTTCAATGCTGCTAAGACCCAAGCGTGTCTTTTTCCGCCAAAAGGAGCCAATTCCACCCAGCTCCATCTTTCCGAGGTGCAACCGTGCCGATAACCGACCAACTTGAGCTTCTTGGGGTTACATTAACATCTACTCTCAATTTTGGCCCTTACATAGAGGCAAAAGCTCAAGTGGCTGCAAAGAAGTTGGGGATCCTATCAAAGGTGAGACGGTACTTCACGCCGGAACAGCTGCTCAAACTCTATCAAGCGCAAGTTCGATCGTGTATGGAATACTGCTCTCATCTTTGGGACGGATCTGCGAGATACCAGCTTGATGCCCTTGAGTCAATTGAGAAACGAGCCAAGAGGATCATTGGCAATGAGAGGCTCGTCGCGACGAAGCTCCAAAGTCTTGAGCATCGACGACGAGTTGCTAGCCTGTCGGTTTTCTACCGGTTGCATTTTGGGGAATGTGCGACGGAATTGCATAATTTAATTCCGCCAAGCCCGTTCCATCATCGGACCACAAGACGAACGGCGATGCGCCACCGGTACATGGTGGACATCCCACCCACACGCACAAAACGTTTTGGGAACACATTCATAATGCGTACAGCTAAGGAGTGGAATTCCCTGCCGGAGTCTGTTTCCCGATAGCTACAACCTGGGAGTCTTTAAGTCAAGAGTGAATAGGTTGCTTCTAGGCAGGCGTGCTCCATCTTCGTCCATATCATCGCTTACCATCAGGTGAGATGGTGGTCAAGCGCGTGCCTATTATTAGTAAAAAAAAAAAAAAAAAAAAAAAAATAAGTTTTCCAGGAATTTATAGGTAAAGATATCTCCACTTTTTTTTTAATTTTGGCACAGCACTTTCAGAGATAAGGGGGGAATGGTCATTTTTCGTCTTATTTCTTGAAAAACTTTAAAACTATTAATTATAAGAATAATATAAGTAAAACCCTCACAGTAAGTCCTTTCATTTGTAATGTCACTCGATATGGTTAAAAAAAAAGCATTTTTTTTAATTTTCTAGTTTGACCCCCAAAAGTGAACCCCAGACTAAAAATTTAATAATTTACGTAACACGTCACATGTTTTGGTCACAGAAGTTCATATGTGTACCTTATTTGAACAAAGTCGGTCTAGTGGATCCGGAGAAAACTATCTGTGACCGACGGACAGAAAGACACCCGAGTGATCCTATAAGGGTTACATTTTTTACCCTAAAAAAGAAAAAACTTACTCATCGGGTCGATGAAATTCTGCCAACAGCATCTTTTGGGGAGCCACATGCACTCTCTGGATGCCCAAGACATGGCGTAGGATCGCGGTCAGCAGGGCGGAGGCGGCGCGCGAGGGATCCCTGTCCCAGTGGAACGTGACGTTCACCGGCCGCCCCTGCACCGACACGCAGCGTGCTCTCTGAACGTCTGTGGGGTTTTTGTTTATTTAATTAATGGGCCTAGGAGGTTGACATCCGCTTAACCAGACTTGTGTGGCAGCCTTAATATAAAACTGAAGCCTCAAACCAGAGTCTAAACGTCTATGGGGTAACCAAATAATAGTAAACTCTCATAGTAATAGTACTATGAGAGTTGCAAAATATGGACCTACCTACTATAGAGTAGGTAGGTCCATATTTTGCAGTAATCTGTGCAGATGACAATATGTAATACGTCGTTTTGTTTTTTAATACTATTGTACCCTGTTTTTTTGTGGATCAATGCCGAAATTTTGTACGCCAGCATAAAGATCTGCATAGCCATCTATCCCGCAGCGAAATACTGAACGAAAACCTGCATCGTGGTATCACAGATTTGCGTGCGAATTGAACACAACAACAGCCCGAATGGGCCACTGCCACTGGGCAGTTGCCCACCGGACATAACAACCGTCTGGTTGCAGGATCCTCCCTTTTCAATGGAGGCATGCAGGACTCTACATCCTATTCCGCATACCCCCCTAATTTGCAAATTGTATGAACGTATAAGTACTAACGTATACGCTCTTAACCCTTTATGACTTCGCGAACCTTTTGGGTTCCGTACCCAAAGGGTAACCAACGGAACCCTATTACTAACCCTCCGCTGTCCGTCCGTCCGTCTGTCTGTCAGCGGGCCGTATGTCAAGAACCGTAATAGTTAGACAGTTGAAATTTTTTACAGACAGTGTATTTCTATTGCCGCTATAACAACAAATAATAAAAATTAAGTCCAACTCGCACTTGGCTGGTTTCTCATGTTGACGTTTAGAAATCTAAAAACTTAAAAGCACAAAACACTTACTTTTTAGTTGCTTAAAAGTCAAGTTTCACTTTCTGAAACTTTTTCAGCACACAGCCTCTTCTTGTATCTGTGCATTATAGTGCGATGTAGAACGATAAATCTTATCACAATTGATTGTTATGTTCCACTTGGTATCAGTAGCGTAGCGTTGGTGGCCTGCACCGTGCAACACCCGTTTAGGGATGACACCTGACCGTTCGATGATTGGTTTTTGTCATTATCGTTTGTCACCCCTAAAAGTTTGACGCAACAACACCTATTAGGAATGTGGTGAAAAAGAATTTGAGCTCGCTTCGCTCGCTTTGGCATGCTGCACTCTATAATTTCATGAGTTTTTCATGGGTGTCTTTTGATCATTCATAATTAAAAAGAAGCATTAACAAAATGCTTCTTTTTAAATATGAATGATCAAAAGAAAGACAGTTAAACCCTTCCAAGATGAGGTATGTTGAATACTTTAGTTCCTGAGGTTTTCTCATTTAGGGGTGACACTCAACGGTTCGTTGAAGTTTTAGTCTAGTCAACAAGTGCTTTTTTGTTCAACTTTTTTCAGCAGTCAAATTTTAGAGATCTTTTTCTTTATATATTTTTTTTTTGTATGCAAGTGCGATGTAAGAACCTTCCTGAAAATAAAAAACCTGCAGCACAAATGGGACACCTCCTTTACAAAAAGTGGCTTGGGACTGCAGTACCCAAAACGAAAGGCGCTACTCATAAATTATTTGGGTTCATTTATGGGGTGACACTACATTATCCGCCCCTGGTATATATATGTTTGAGAAAAAACTTAATATCGAACTGATTAATAGTATATCTACACGGCTAAGTATTTAAAAACCTACTTCGTTCAATTATTCTAAGAACTTATCTTAGCTAGCTACCTATATTCTTGCAAATAAATATATTATTCATTCAAGGTTAGTTTTTGACAAGTGACAACTTCTATTTATGATATCCGAGACTTTTTTCCGTTCTCTAGGCGACTGAGTCACTAAATGTGGCAAACGAATGTGGGCCTCACTCAGACCGCATAGAACATATCCCCATTGCTTAAAGTCTGTTAAGGAGCTCGTGGCTAAAGAATAACAGCCGCACAGGTCGATCTATAAGGTTAAGCGACGCTTGCCAAGGTTGGTCTGTGGATGGGTGACCATCTTAACATACCGAGTTTCCTCCGTGCCTCGAAAAGCACGTTAAGCTGTTGGTCCCGGCTGTCATTTGCAGATCTTTGGCAGTCGTTACGGATTGTCAGAAGCCAGTTGATCTGACTCCAGTATTGCCCAAAAAATATCGTGTTACCCATTTAATGGGTTGTGGAGGTCTGGTAGGCAGCCGCTTCACGTAAAATGCTGGTATTCAGCTGAATGCGGTTCGACTGGAAGCCGACCCCAATATAGTTGGGAAAAGGCTAGGCAGATGATGACTTTAAGTCTGTTAACCGCTTGTGGGTCATTCTTCTTAGGGTGTCAATGTCAAAAATAGATTCTGAAGTAAATTAAATCACTTGCCTAGCAGTATTCGGCCACGGCAATGCCGTCCGCTGACGAATTAATTAAGTAAAATTGCATGAGATTAACATGAACGTGTACTGACTGTCTTGGTGTTCTGCCGCGAGGCGGGCGCATATCGGATGCTCGGTCTTGTAGGCTTCGGCGTCGGTGATGTCAGGCAAGCAGCTGACAAGTGACGATGGCGAAGAGGCCGATGCTCTTGAGTTCCTTGGCTCCGCTCCGTAAGCGGCAGAAGTGTCCAGCATCAGAGACAGCGCAGTCAGCGCCAACAGGCCCTGTGCCGCCGCCATGAGATACATAGCTGGCTGGTAACACGAAGATCGAGACATGTGCCACGGAACACTGGTCCGTAGCGAGTGGTTATTGCCCTCTCCGGTCACTTCATTATAAATCTTCCTCGTAAAGTCAGGTCATACAATCGCGACTTTTCCTGCGACTTATCGCAACAAGACAGGCTCAACGCAAGTATCTATACCAATTGTTTGTATGCTTGAACGCGCTAATCTCAGGAAGTACTGGTCCGATTTAATTTAAACTTATTTCAGTGTTAGATAGCCCATTTATCGAGGAAGGCTATAGGCTACATCACGCTAAGACCAAAACGAGCGGAGCAGTAATGAAAATTGTGACGCAGACGAAGTTGCGCGGGTCAACTAGTGAGTTATACAGAGGAAAAACAAGTGAAAGAATTTTTTTTTAATTTTCAATGCTGTTGAGATTCTTGCACCCGATTGTTTCCTTCTGGCGGTGAGATGTCATGATGTGTGTTTCCCTCGTGGGCAGAACGTAAATAAAGCTGGCTCAAGAAGGTTAGTATTGGCACAAGAAAAGAGAGGTCTAAGCTTAGCAGTGGCGAAGTGTTGTCTGACTGTGGATGATAGATGGATGACCAACCAAACATTATAACTTTTCGGGTCACAATGGTGTGGGACGCCTAAATTCCTATAAAGTTTTAGAACAAACAACTTATTAAAACTGTAGGAGCAGTAAAGATTAGATATTGCTAATTAATATTTGCAACAACACAAATGTTTTCGGAACAAATTTTCCTTATTACCACTCAGAAATAATTGGTGCAGTTGATTATAAATAAAATACCTAATTAAGGAACAATAACAATATTCTAAACAACTGCGTTATCAAGGGGGTTTACAAAAAAACATAAGGTACAGTCAGGTACCTGTTTATGTTCCAAATAAATAACTTTTTTACCTAAGTTAATAGATGAATGGGGGTTTTTTCCTGGAAAAAAAAACAGTAACTATTCAGTCCGTCCGCGTCACTTACTTTAAAAACAATATTCGACAATTATTTTTTTTGCCTATTCAAATCAATAAATGGTGATCTGGGGACGTCATTTGTTTGTAAAACAAAACCGGCCTAGTGCGAGTCGGACTCTTACACGATGGGTATACCATAAACCGAAAAACACGATTCATGTCTGGGAGCCATTTTTAAATTATTTTATTTTATTACTCGTTGTTATAGCGGCAATAGAAATACACACTGAAAATTTCAACCGTCTACCTATTACTACGGTTCTTGAGATACAGCCCGCTGACAGACAGATGGACAGACCGGTGGACGGACGAACGGAGCTGAGTAATTGGGTTTCGTTGGTTATCATTTGGGTACGGATCCCTAAAAATCGTACCGCCGTGTGTCGTCGCGCGAAAACTACTCACTGTATAGTCTTAAGGCGCGGCAATTGGAGCAGGCCTTTGGTGCTCTCATCCACCCGTGTCTCCTCATATTCAGTACGTCGACGGATATACGATTCACCAAAGAAGCTGCCAATCTTTTGTTTTTGATGCTTGCCTGCTCATGAAGATCTGTAAATCCGTGTATGTAGAAACAATTGTCGTACTTTATTATCAATAGTGTAGCTGTAGTGTGTGTGTGTGGTGTGTCTTTATTATTAATAGTGTGCTACTGTAGCCATAATATATCGAGTTTATTACTTTAGACTTACTTGGGTTGGAACTTTTTTATGGAAGAAGAGCCAGTCATTTTATTCGTTGTTAATATTTTATTTTTTATTTTATTTATTAGGAATAACTAACAATTACATAACATGCAATACAGAAAATTCAATATAAAATAAACAATTCTGCAATCAGCGGCGTTATTCACAGAAAACAAGAAAAATATTAATTACGCACTTCAAAGAACACCTAAAGTTATAAAATAAATCATTTAAATAAATGTAGCAAATAACCGAAAGTAACATTAAAATTAAGACGACAGTCACAAAATCTATGATTAAAGAAAACAACAAGAAAATACAATAAAAATTAGGAAATTAAATAAAATTCAATAATAAATACAAATCAATGACTACAATAAAATAAAAAAATAAAAAATGAAAACAAAAAAATCAATAATACATTTAAATGAATCACTGTAATAAAATAAATCATGGCAATAATAAAATCGAATAAATTTCAATAATAAATTCAAATTAATCACAATTAACAACTGATAAAAAATGACAATAATAAAATTAAAATTAAATAAATTACAATAATAAAATCAATTAATTTAAATAACAAATACAATTAAAAACAACAATACAAAATTAATTAGAACTAAAACATTAGATTAGGACCTAAAATCTGATGAACGGGATGAGGTGTCTATTTCTTTGATTGCTTTGAGAATAGAATTTCGGAATCGACCGGGAGTAGTGCAGAATAAATCAGTACCGAGAAAATACTTGTTATAACTCTCGGTCAGACGTCGCAATAGTGCTCTCACACCAGCATTTGTTCGACATGCTCTCACTGCAAAAAATGGTGACTTACGCATTGCACGAATACGTGCTCTTCTGGGAACCAAATAAGAAATCCTGTTGCATGTGCAAATATTTTTTTATTTATTTGTAATGGGTTTGCTATTGACTCATGTTTATATCAGAGATGACAGAGACAAATATTATAACAACATACAATTTTTGGTAATGTAATTGACGGGCTAAATAGGTTGTTTCTGGAAAATACCCTAGTGGCCTGGCGTACAACAGTATTACAATAGAATGAGAGGCCAGCTTATAATGAACCTGTTGACAACGCTTTTTTGTGTCCGATCATATTAATGGTGATTGTAAGTACCTTCCTTATTGTTGTTTAATTCCATAACTACTTAGGCCCTAAATTAACCCTTTACAAATAGTTCTAGAATAAAAATCACCTACTCACAATACAATAACGATGGGTACAATTTTCTCTGTAAGCTTTTTTGTTCGACACTTCTTTGATGAAACTGTAAAGGTCAAGTAAGGTCAAAATTAGAACTTTTTCTGGTAAGTAATGCAAAACCAGCTTGCCTCAAAGTTACAAGTGTTCTTAAAAGCTTAAATTGTGAGTTTACGGATGAATCCCTGAGAGGAAACTTGAAACTTATGTTTCTGGTGCATACTATAACCATTTTTTTTTGTTGTTTCATTTTTCCGCTCTGCAAAATGGTTGTCTCAATGGCTAATGCAACGATTTAACAAACCCTTTTAGTGCCTAATTTGACTTACTGCTCAGGCGGTACACTACACCTAACAGCGCTTTATAATTTAGCAACAATACCTACTTACCACGCTCTGAAAAATAAGAAAAAAGTCTCTATGAAAACATTCAATATTAACCTTTGACATTATTCGTAATTTTTTATTTCTAAAATGTTGTAAATAATTTGTTCCAAAACAAACTACGTCAATTACTAACCCACTTCAAATAAATACTACGTGAGTTCGCCTGACGACAATAACAGAACATTTCAGCGACAGTGGAAACTGACACCAGGAAATTAGAGAGCTGAAAATATCGTTCACAACAATGTTCTTGATATAACACACTGTCAGCGTATCTAACGGTGGCAGTAAGAAGAGGAATGTCGAAGAAATTAAAGGTGTATAAGAACGAAATCAAATCGTTGACACGCTTCAACCTATGATAAATCTAAGGGGACAAGGAAATTAATCTGACCCCGTTTTCTGGCACACTTAAATGTGAAAGTTGAGAGTGAATAAAATAATACTTTTTGTGTGAAATGAGGCCGTGAAGCCCATCAATATCGCACACAAACTCGATAGCAGGGCCATGCGAATCCGAGCCAGCCCTTCTCTCGGTTCCAACTCACGTAAAGGTCCCGAGATCAAACTCCCCGTAATAAAAGTGGGTATTCATTCGAATTAAATATTTCTGACCGGTCGACTGGTGACGATCGGACGATTTGTTTCCATATCAACTGAATTGAATTCAAGCCTTTTCTTAATGTTACAAAGTACTAGCTTTAGCACCCGACGTCGCACACGATCAAGTTTTATTTTCGCAAAAATAAGTACCGTCTTATGGGTGGATGTGTCACATCAGTCTCTGAACCAAAATTCATCAAAATCAATTCGACGATTTACGAGTGAAAGCCTGTCAAACAAACAAACAAACTCACTTTTGCATTAGTAATATAATAACTAAGAGTTTGGTGCAGTGTTTTTAACTTACGTACACCTACATTTTGTACTAAAGGGGTTTGATTTGGGAAAGCCTACGTCCAACATTAGTCTGCGACAGGGTGAGTTGGTTAATTATCACGAATCATGGATGCTCCTTAACTTTGATCACCTAAGAAACTACTCTGAGAAGAGAGATACTTATATCTACTTAATATCTATTATACATATTTATCTTTCATTATTCTTACGATTGCTTTGCGCATTAAATCCATTAGATTGGATATAAAAGCCGTAGAGTCTTTATTTCTGTGAAAATAGAATAAAAAGAACAGACAAGCGAATGAGGGATGTGATATAATTACATTTTCAACTGCACGTGCAGACAGCCAGACCACCAGGGGTACACTCAGAAACATTTATTTGGAAACGGGTGTTCAAACATCGACCTGATGAGAATTCATTTCAGAAAATTCACATTTAATTAAATGTGATGACTAAATAAACGCTCGCGAACAAGTTTGCTATGTTAAACTTTATCCCTGGAAGGCAGTAAATCAGTGAAGTTAGCGAGCCCCCAGCGTTCAGTAGCTTATTCGTTGTGAACCTCAACGAAACTGGTCAAATAAGTGTCATAGATTCAGAAGTCGCTTTGTGCCGCTTTATAAATTGTGTTTCGAAGCAACCGAGCGCAGATATCGGAGTATTTATGACTTCCAGTAAGCAAAGAAATAATAACCGCCGAGACTGTAATAAAACGACTTTTTTTGATATTATTGGATAAGTTACGCGGCTTTACGTAATAAGGCTTTATATCTGAATAATACTTGGGGATAAATAAGATTTTATTAAGACAAAAAGTATTTTCCAAGCGGACTTTTTGTCAACGTTAGAATCAGTGACAGTATTTGGGTCGTTAGCAAAAAATCTATCTTCGAACAGCGTCTAACGGTTGAAAACAATTAGACCCATTTCTTCTGAAAACAATTCGAAGAGAAAGGAATTCCTTAGCTAAAACCAGCTCTAAAAACGAAGTTGAACGTCATCAATCGCCCGCCAGCCGGGATTCCGACAATAGTGGGTGACTCGCAGCCACCAATTAGGGTCACGTTCCAACTCTGTAAGCACCCTTATCAGCCTTCAATCAAGGTCCAACGCTCTTCGACTCAATACTTTAGTGTAAATTGTTGAATCGACGCTAAGTTCACATCATTTCGTAGTCTAGCTAAGTGCTTACTTGTCAAATTTGGATTATAAAGTTTCAAGACACTAAATTTAGCTTTAGGAAAGTTACTCGCTTTCACGGTGAATTATTATTAAAATGATTTGACAATATTAAGTACTTAAAGCGACTTTGTGTAGTTTTATAACCGTTTAAGTAGGTTTCTGTCTATTTTTAGTCGAATCTTAGGGTCGATTCTACGCCAATATCCCATTATACGGTTGAACTTTTACAAGCTGCCAGAGACAGTGAAATCAAATCTGGAAAAATGTAAAGGGCACTTATGGAAGTTTTAATCGATAAATATTACAACTCAACAAAGGACTATTTGGATGACAATTCTATAATTCCTCCTTCAGATAATAAGGATTAGGTCAATCATTTATTTTTGACATTCTTGCATTTTTTTGGTATTTATATACCTAACTGACATTTCTCAATAAAATTTTACAGTTGACATCCTGGATTTATGTTATTAATTATGTACTTGTTTATTCATTATTTGACATTATTCACTACTTTCTTAATTTTGGTTTTTTTATTTTCTCGCGTTCCTGGAGACTCGGTCCTTTGATAGGCGTACTAGGGGCCGAAGCCAACTCATAGAGGCCCCGTTAGACATTTAAAATGGAATGGGACATGGGACTGTGAAAGTATACCCAAGGACAATTCCCGGTTGGAGCAGAAATATTGCAGAATATGGAAACAAAAGATGAAACGCTATTGGTTTGGCTGGTTTAGTGGACTCGTTTACTATGGAAGAACTATTGGCCCCTGCCTGACCACTGACAATTAAATCTGCTTTAAAATGGCAGGGGGTGACTTGCACACTCAATAAATGCCCCCCCCCGAAAACGGTCGCTAGCACCAATTGACGTAGCGCCAAGAGAGCAACATATTTGTAAGTACCTATACCTTTTACACATGGTGCCTACATATCTTTTATACAACTCTCCTTTCGCAGGTAGGTATGCTGGAAGAAATTTCTTTTGAAATAAGCATCACCTTTGTGACTATTTTTCTGTTTCCTTCCTTTTATATTTCTACTAGTTGACTCGCGCAACTACGTTTGCGTCACAATTTTCGTTACTGCTCCGTTCCTATTTGTCTTAGCGTGATTATTTAGCCTATAGCCTTTCTCGATAAATGGGCTATCTAATACTGAAATAATTTTTCAAATCGGACCAGTAGTTCCTGAGATTAGCGCGTTCAAGTAAACAAACAAACAAATAAACAAACAAACTCTTCAGCTTTATATTAGTATAGATAAGATGTAATGTGTGTACATAAATAAATAAAGCAACTTTCTTAATTTTTATTATTATACATCTTTTTTAAATAAATTTTTGTACAGTGTTAGACTTTATTGATAACAATGTTATGGTCGATATAGCCAGCTCAGTGCTGGGGACGAGTATTGTGGTCTGTGTGTGCATTATTTCTTTATACTTCTGTACAAACTTTCATCCCTTAACCGGTGGTGAATTTTAAAAAACCTAAACAAAATTGCGTTTGAGACACATAACTCTTGTTTCTAGCTAGACCCAGCACGAGCAGTTTTAGCTATGTGTTGTAGTTCAGTGATTGAATGTTAGGGCGCCTTCAAGTTTGACGCAAAGTAAGGTTGCAGCGCGGCTGCAGCGCTGACGCTGCGCGGCAATTTGCGTATATTATTTGTATCGATGGAGCGAACACACACATATTTGAAGGCGCCCTTAGATTAAAGTGTATATTACCATCTATTTATATTATTTTATACATGTTCAATAAACACGTAGCAAATAAATGTGCATGCGGAAATGGTACGAGTTTCCGCAACATTCTATACTAAATATAAGCATATTTTTTATCTTTGTTGTTTTTATGGCTTTTCTTAAACCGATCATGCTACTGAATTTTTGCCAGATCCTATTACCTTTGGGTTCCTTCTTTTTCTGTTTGTGTATATCATAACCGAATGGTGATTCAACAAACCAATGATTTATAATGTACGTACTCGTATATGTTGTTACAGTAAATTTTTATTCGTTTCGTTTTTTTTTTCATATCACATAATATTAAACAACTAGAGGGGATCGGTACTATTACTCCTTAATACAGACTAATCCATAGCCTAGCATTGAGAACAGAACGTAACCCACTTGATTGCCAGAGATTTAATACTAACCGCTTTGTAAAAACTGCAACATGTACTACAAATATATGTGTTTTTATATAATAATAAAGATTGCCCATTGTACACTTGTTTTATAGAATTTTTACTTTATTATAAATATGAGGTGTAAAAGTTTATAGTAAATAATAAATAAGATTATATTATGTTAATATATTACATCGGTAAGGAGCAAGCCAAGCACAGTATACACGGATATTTTAGTCGTCTTATCCATTGAATACAACACATTCATAAAAATTATGTTTATGTACATAAGATTTATTAAAAGAATTAAAATGTTATTTATTGGCAGGACGTAGTTTGAAACATCCAGGAGTGAGCGCAGTCCGAGCCTGCGTTCCAAGGACGGCGCAGAATGGAACCGCGACATTGTTTTGTTAAGTAATCATTATTAACAGAATGTTTCATAATTTGAATGCATTATTTATTTTTATTGTACTTATCATCTTAACGAATTAAAAAAAAAAACTGTTCTAGGGGTGATTTATGTCGGGTACATGAAGCGGGCAGCCTTTACAAGACGACTAGAAGGTATAATTTTCCATCAATCAGTCTAAACAGTGGGACAAAGTATTCAGAATGTTGACCATTTGGACGCCCATTCTGCGCTTACTTTTCTCAGTAAACGGAGATATCCACACTTCACTATAATTTCAGTCTAGGCACGAGGCCTAGTGTATTTTATGTACTTTCATAACCTATAACCATCGTCATATGACGTTACTTGGAAAATATGACTATTAAAGTCTTTATGAAGAAACTATTTTCGCAGAAACCTGATTCTGAACACTATATTCTTGTATCGCAACGTGAGAAGTAATCTTTTTTATCTTGTCGTATTTTTCAAGCTGATAATAGGAAAACTTACCCATTTCCTACGTTTTTCAATACACATATTTTTATCAATGTTAATATATAACAAAGCTTCTATAAATACCTCAACACTTACGGTGTACTATGAAAGTGAACGTGCACTTTTGTGACTAAAACGAGACACAGTTTAAAAGGCACGTGCATGTGCCGTATCTTATATGTTACCGTTATAACACCACATTGACCCCTTTTCCTTCATCGACTCCTGGTACCTGCTGTGTATAAAACGGGGTACTCTTTTAGATATAAAAATATAGCTAAAGGATAAAAGAGGAACAATGTCGCTGAGAAATTCACCTTGATCCTTGATAGATCCGTACATCATCATCTGCCTGGCCTTTTACTACACTATATATTGGGGTCGGCTTCCAGTCAAGCCGGATATAGCTGAATACCAGTATTTTACGAGGAGCGGCTGCCTACCAGACCTTCACAACCCATTAACTGGGAATCACGGTACTTCATGGCAAGACTGGAGTCAGATTTACTGACGTAACGACTGCCAAAGATCTACAAATGACAGCCGGGACCAACGGCTTAACGTGCCGTCTTCCAAGGCACGGAGGAAACTCGGTATGTTAAGATGGTGATCCACCGACCAACCCTGGCAAGCGTTGCTTAACCTTGAAGATTTACCCGTGCGGCTGTTATTATCTAGCCACGAGCACCTCTATATAGATCCTTACATACTAAATTCAAAATCATCTTACAATAACGTATTTTTTTATATTACATATATAACAATTACCAATCCATCATTTTCACAAGTAGAGTGGAACTTTAACGATCTCGAAAATAAAAACTTCTAAATATAAATACGAATATCCAGACATGCACTTTAAACTCTTATAAAAGATAGCTAATGTATCATGAAAAACTTAAAAGCACAATTATTTATATGTTCGCTGCATTGTTGAATTCTTAGCAAGAGATTATACAATGTACGAATATTATTTGACTTATTCTTTTCGTCGCCTTTTCACTGCGGCATTCATTGTTAGGGCTCTAGAGTCTTGAAAGGATACTTTCACCGAGTCTTTCAAAAGGAATGATGAATTCACTCGCTGTCTTAAGAACGTACTCACAAATCATTTTTGTCTCTTTTTCTTGCATTTTTTCTCGGGAGATAAGTGTTGACAATTTTCTAGACAGGACATGGCATGCTTACTTAAGTGAGAAGGTTATCGAACTATGGTAGGCACCAAATGAATTTGCAATAACGGTCATTGATTCACCCGCATTTAATGACATTCGACATTCTTAATTTCAAAAACGGAAATAAAGGCATAAAGCAAATATCGCGATCCTATACACTGTATAGTAATGAAGAAGAGATATTAAGGATAGGTGAATGTATTTTTTTGCAAGTTTATCTGGCGCTTACTCTACTAATAATTTCCTGGCAGAGTCTGCGTTTCCTGATAGCTACAACTTGGGGCTAATTAAGCCAATAGAAAACAGGTTACTTCTCGGCAAGCGAGATTCATCGTCAACCAAACCATCGTTTTCCATCAAGTGAGATTGTGGCGTATCAATAATAATTTAAAAAAATTCTAAACATTTCAAAGAAACAGCAGAAAGGTTGATTCGTAGTGGAGGATGCCTTTTAGGCTTGACCTACTTGAATAACATAAAAGTTAAGTCATCCTAACCTATTTTATTCACAACAAAGCAGAAAACCCCGAAACTTATTCTATCTTTTTCTCTAAAAAAACAAAACAGACGAGAAATGACGTAAACCAATCCCTGAAAATGGACCGCGAAAATAAATCAAAGTTCATCTGGACCCTTCGTACAGATTTATTATATTTATGGACATCACAGTCCCTTCACATGTCAGAAATAGACCCAGGGATGTATCAATAAACCCTAATCCGACCTAGTTTGTATTCGGAGCAACGTGTCCGACTCGCCCTCAAATTGTTTACTAAGTAAAAAGATATGTTGCTGTCCTTTGGAATACCTTGGCGTTTGTGCCCTGTCACTTTAGCAATGGCCAATATAATAGGTAAAAAACTTAAATTCTCTTAAAAGAAGAAAATTAAATTGATCATAAAAGCTTGTCGCGAGGTTTGATTAAATTAATACTTATAGGTACGTAAGTACCTATAAGTATTAAATTAATCAAACCTTTAATTTTATTCTTTTTAGAGCATTTAAATAAAAGCTTTCTTTAATTTTTTTCATTTCGTTTCATTTGATACCAATATTGTATAAATGCATTAAAAATAACTATTCCGCCATCTTGGATGGTCTGCAATATTGAATTTAGAATGACATAGCTTTTCGTGTATTGTCATCCAAACTAAACGTGTATACAATATTTCAGCTCAATCGGTTGAAGATATCTGCTTCAAAATTGAGTAGCAAGATTCCACCCGAACAAACACACATACATACATACATTGCAAGTTAAATAAAAGCTTTTAAAAAGCTATAATCAGACACTATACGGTAAGGTCTATACAGCTAGAGACACACTGGTCCTACGTACGCAACGTATCCAACGCATTATGATATCTGGACTATCGATGTTGTATGTAAAACTATGCAATAGAGACACTTATCGTATGCAACGCAACATACGATACGATACAAAAGCGTTGCATACGTTGCGTACGTAGGACCAGTGTGTCTCTCGCTTTAGTCTTAAGACAGTTCATATTTTTTTTAGAATATCTAAATATTTTATTCATTCTTCTTAGCGTGTCGACAGCAAATATTAAATTTATTTTTTATTATTTAATTTATGACCGCCTCATATGGGGTTTTGCTTTCGAATCTAATCATAATAGATAAAATTTGGACAAGCAAGAAAAAGTAAGCAAATTAGCACCCCAGAGTATTAAAAAAATTCAAACGCATCGCTTTTAATGGGAGAAGAGCTGATAGCATTGCTACGTTAAATGGGAATATTGCTGAAAAGGCTTGTTTTCTTTTTCTTTTAATACCAATGCTCAGGATAAGGTTGTGGTAAAAACGCTGCGGAGCGAAATTGCAGAAAAAGATCAACACAACGAAATGCTTGAGCATTGTTTATTTATAATTAAGCACAATTTCGCTTTTATCAAGATTTCACATTGTTTAACGTAAATGCGGATAAAGGGAAACAAAAGCGGCTCAGTAGGTAAACAAAACAATACTTAACGATTATACAACGTGTACCAGAAAATGTCCCAAAAATACAAAAAAAAGAACTTTTTTAATAAAGAAATGAATGCTTTTATGAAAACAGAAAGGTCCCCTCGTAAAACAAGAAATAATACAAAACTGACGAACAATGTTCAATTAGGTCATTTGCGACCTATTTCGTTTGATAAGTGGGCGTCCCGTTTTTTCAGCCTATTTTAAGTTTGCCAGGTTGTATATTTCGCAGTAGGTATCGCAATACGTCAAGCTCAGATTACGTAAATTTTATTTCCATCAGGTTTTGTAAACAAAAGTATAGGATTTCTGGCAAGTTTTTCTTTAGCCTAGTTACTACGATTGCCTGAAGAATCAAATAATAAAACATTAATTTGTACGGTTTTAGGCATCATAATGTGCCAAGCAGTATAAGTACTAAACAGGGTGTTATAATAACACGGTGAATAATTTGATCATGACCAATCCTTATATTTGAATTAACCGCTTTTAATTCACCCCTTGGCTAGCAACACACTAATATCATAGTTGATTCCATAATTAGAGGCATTTCTTGAACTTTTTTTGTGGATCTGCATATGTCGAGCCTTCCTTCATTGCCACACTGCTTCGTTCCCCATCTCTTACATACCTACTTGGCTAATCTCTGATGAGATTGGCCACTGTGACCAAAATTTAGTTAGGAAGGTTACATCTCTATTTAGAAAATATATATTATAATTATATATTAAGAAATAAACTAAATGCAATTTGTAGGAGCTTGTGACTAAAGAATAATAGCCGCACGGGTCGATCTTCAAGGTTAAGCAACGCTTGCCAAGGTTGGTCTGTGGATGGGTGGCCATCTTAATATAACAAATTTCCTTTGTGTCTTGGAAATCACGTTAAGCCGTTGTCCCGGCTGTCAACTGTAGATCTTTGGTAGTCGTTAAGTTCGGATCGTCAGAAGCCAGTAAACTGACTCCAGTCTTGCCAAGAAGTACCGTGTTACCCAAATAATGAGTTGTGGGAGTCTGGTAGGTAGCCGCTCTACGTAAAATACTGGTATTCAGCTAAATCCGGTGTGACTGGAAGCCGACCCCAATATACTACTCTGTCAAGAAAGTACCGGGAAAAGATCAATAATACACAAAATGTCTGTTATTCATCCAAATTTATTTTATCACCTTCAAAGTATGCTCCTTTAGAAACGATACACTTGCGCCAACGAATAATCCATTCATCAAAACATTTTTTAAACGCTGCTTCCGGAATTGAGTTCAGTTCTCGCCACGAATTCTCCTTTATGTCTTCTATCGATTGAAAACGGGTGCCACGAAGTGGTAATTTGAGTTTAGGAAAAAGAAAAAAGTCAGCAGGAGCCATATCTGGTGAATATGGTGGTTGCTGGATGGTATTTGTTGAGTGCTTGGTTAAAAATTCGTTCACAATGATAGCCTTGTGCGAAGGCGCATTGTCGTGGTGCAAAATCCAAGAATTTTCTTTCCACAAATCTGGCCTTTTTCGTCGAATTTGCTCTCTTAAACGCCGCATAACGCTCAAATAATATTCTTTATTTACCGTTAGACCTTCCGGTAAGAATTCAGAGTGCACAACACCGCGATAGTCAAAGAAAACAGTCAACATGACTTTGACTTTTGATCGACTTTGGCGTGGTTTTTTCGGTTTCGGTTCAGTTGGAAGGCGCCACTCCGAAGCTTGTTGACTAGTTTGCATGTCAAACTCGTAAACCCACGTCTCGTCACCAGTAACAATGCGTGTCATGAATATTGGGTCCGAACTGACTCGTTCTAGCATGTCCTCAGCGACTTTCATTCGATGGAGTTTTTGGAGAAAATTCAGATCTTTTGGGACTAGCCGAGCAGCAACATGTTTCATACCCAAATGATTAGTTAAAATGGTACGGATCGACTCGTGAGATACAGAAAGTTCGGCGGCTATCTCTCTCAGAGTTCAATGGGGATTTTCAGTCACTATTTCCTTCACTTTTGCGATGTTAACTTCAGTAGACGTTGACGGCCTACCAGAGCGAGGCAAATCTTCCATCACATCTCGACCGCTTTTGAACGCTTTGAACCACTCATAAGCACGAGTTTTTGATAAAGTCGATTCACCGTAAGCCTTCTGTAACATTTTCAGTGACTCCGAACACGAAATTCCATTGGCGATGCAAAATTTAAGACAAACTCTTTGTTCGATATTTTTGTCCATTATGAAATTCGCAATACACACTATATATGATATTACTAAAACCAGCACTGTATTTAATATAAATAACAGATGCAACTCAAACTCCGCGCCAAAATGGAAAACAGTTGTGCCAATCTAACAACTACAAAAAAACAAAATTTTGAATTTGGAACCATAAACAAATCATCCATTCCCGATACTTTTTTGACTGAATGTACATGGGAAAAGGCTAAGCAGATGATGACTTAAACTAAATGTAATTTACTTGTATGGGGTTCCGCCCCATACAAGTAAAATACATTCCAAACTAATATCCAAGAAACATCATACCCCACTAACCTGTAACATATAACCTCCCACGTGAACCCTCATTCCCTATTGTTCGACTAGCCTGCCGAACATAGGTTAGCTCTTAGGTGCATCTAAGTAACGCAATATCACGGAGTTAGGAACTTTAACTAGTTTTACTCTGCGAAACTTCGCGTAATGCATTAACATGGTTAATACCACCTGCGAGCTTTAAATAGGTTCATCTGAACTTTGGGCATGAATCTATTTGTAAACCTGCGGGGTAATACCGTAATAAGCAAATCCAATCAATCCTTCGTAATATCAGTTTTCATTGCGTGTTTTATGTTTGGTCGTACAAATATTTTTAGGGTTCCGTACTCAAAAGGAAAAAACGGAACCCTTATTGTCTGTCTGTCAAGGACCTTTTATCTCGGGAATGCGTAAAGTTATCGAGTTTAAATTAAAACCATTACTCTACAGTCCCTTAAAGCTGTGAAAAATGAAACTTCTAAGTCAACGTAAAAAAAAAGATACGGCCGTTTATGCCGCAAAAAATATATATTTGACACTCTCAAGGGAATCAAAATTTATAGGGTATTTTCTGTTGACCTAGAACTATGAAATTTGGCAAGTAATATCGTCTTATACTACAAGTACAAGTGTGAAAACTACACATTTGTTTATTTAATATCAAAAATTTTATACCTACAAAGTACGGGACACTCGGTAGGCGAGTCCGACTCACACTGGTCCGGTTTTTTTCTTTATTGGTCCTATCGACAACTGCAGAACAGGTAATCAACATAATTACTCTTCCGTGTTTGGTGACTGACACAGTGATTGCGAGACAAACAGACAACGCATAACGGAAACTACTGATCGTAGACAGCTTTAGCTGAAGCATGTAGGTTCCTTGGGAGTGAAGGGGATCACATAGAGAGGATTTCCCGAAATTCCTAAGGGGAACGGAAAAAAGCGGGATATGCTCATACGAAGTCGCGAGCAATAGCAGCTAGTGTATATATAATTTTATGCTTTTGTTTGATCCAATGTCACTTAAAGACAATCTATGTTTAAAAGCTTAAGATAAAGCTTTCGCCATATCCACGATAAAAGTTCTTCACTGTCTCTTACACCACAAAATAATCCATCCAGAAAAAGATTAAAAGGGAAGCGCAGACACAGGCGGTTAGGTACACAATACATCTCACAAAAGATACACATTAAAATTGATTTATAACGTTCTTTTTTTCTGCACCGTAAGAGATATGAAGAAAATATTGATGACTTAAGCCATTACAGCTTACCACGCGTAACAAAATAAACAACGTATACTGATACGAGGATTGCTTTCACCTACGGAAATCTGAAGTTACACGCCATTAATTCTTTTCCAAGGTAACATTACGTACAAACAACAGTTCTCATCGTTGTAATGAATCGGAATCGTGCCACAGAGTCTTATTCTTTTGGAGTCGAAAGCAGTTCCAAAATCTTAAAAAGTGCAGGTTTATGCACTAAAACATGTGGCTCATGATGAGGACAGGCGACCACAGAGCCTACCAGGGTACCATGTTGCCTACCAGGGTAGCAGAACAAGTTCAAAAGAGTTACCGCGACCCTGGAACGCAAAGGGTATTTGGAGGAACACGGATGGGCTTGACAGTAAGATTCTTAGACTCTGTTCCACTCCGCCCAGAGTGGAAGGAGACATTTTATGATTACCTACCCAAAAACAATAGGCACTTGGGGCTCTGTAACATATGGCTCATGTTCTAGACAGGGGCACCACAGAGTAACTATATTCCAATACGTCAATCACGGAATTAGCGACAGTAACCAGCGGAATAGTGCAAGCAGGAGAATGAAATAAACAGCTCAACCTAGTAATAACTCTCGCGATGGCCAACTATATTCAATTAGACTGTGGCGGAACTTAAGCAGCGTATTCACTGGCTTCACAAAGATATGCCTTAATCTGTTTATAGCGTAAAAAGAATGCAAATTTTATTAGTTGGATTTATATGTATAATTAGTAGACTTTAAAAGATATGCTTTGTATGGTATGTACTAAAGTGAAAGGCAACCGCTTAAATGTCACATTCAAGGCATAATAGTTTTCCGTGTTTCCCTTAGTCGTTCCTCATTGTTGAGGATCATGACTCCTCATTATTTTCTGAAAACGTACTTTTAGCCAAGTATTCATCTTCATTATTTTGGTCGCTACTGGCTTGATTCTTTAGATTGTTTGGGCCCCGTGGGTGGTACGTGAGTACCCGAAAGTGCAAGTACGAGTTTATGGCAAGTTAGGGCACTGCAGCGCTTGTTGGATTGCTAAGTTGCACCGACAATTTTTGGGCTACGTCCATTCTCATCTCTGATGCACAAGCACAGTGAAAACACACCCTAACATCTTCTAAATACGCAAAGATACACAAGTAGGTTGCACAGTTCGGCAACCCTTACATCCCTTCAGACGCGCTCCAGTTCCTCCGTTATATATGGTTGTCCGAAAACGTCTATCTTTCGGTTACGGATAATCAATTAACGGTACAGGGTAATCAATATAAGAGACGGATTCATTGGATTACATGACATGAAAGGACTATTGGATTGATCTATTACTGGTACCTAACTCGCCATCATGTGGGCTTTGTAACAAGATTTTCGGTATTAACAGACTAAAATGATTGTTTCGTTTGATGGTTTGTTTTTAGCAGCACATGTTTTGAAACATGCGTTTTTTACCGGTATTATCTATGTTTTTTTGATGACTTTGTAAGTAAATTTTCTTCAACAGATTTTTTTATTTTAAATCTGACGTATTATTGTTAAGAAGCACACAGAACTTTTCAGTTCAAACATTTTTTCAGAAATAGATAATGCGAAAAGTCCTACCTACATCCCAAGACCGACAAATATATAACCGAACCACTTCATAAACACCTAATATTTTGAAGGAAACAGAGGCATATTTCATCACGGAATTGAACGCGACCCTAATACACAAACAGACTAGGCGCCAACAGAAACCGGGACATATCAATGACCTTCCCTTTTCATGAAAATTTTTCATTCCTACGTGAGGTGACAAGAAATTGTCGAGCAAATCTATGAATATACTCGTACAAATCTCGTGTCACGATGTTTATCGAGATAAACTCTGAAACTACTGAACCGATTCTAATCAAACTTCGTAACTATCTGTTATTTGATCCAACTTAAAAGATAGGATAGTTTTATGGAACGGAAAAAACGGGATATATGCGCGTACGAAGTCGCGGGCAAAAGTTAGTATCACTACATAGTTTAAAACAAAGTCGCTTCCGCTGTCTGTCTGTCCCTATGTATGCTTAGATCTTTAAAACTACGCAACGGATTTGGATGCGGGTTTTTTCAATAGATAGAGTGATTCTCGATGAAGGGTTTTAGTAAATAATTTGCACCCGTGCGTGCCTTACACTCAAATAAAAATGAAAATATAGGCTTATCATTATTGTATGTATAAATTGGCAAAATATGAGTGTCCTAAAAGTCCACCTCTAACTCTACGTGGAATACACGCGTGATTACTATAATATTTCGTGGTTTCATTTTCGATATAAATAAACAGGTAGTCCTTTGACCTACTAGGCAACACTCGCACGCTTTTAAAAGTTATTTGTAATTAGATTAACAAATCGATATGATAATCGATTTAAGTATCGACTCGTCTACCCCTCACTATGACGGTGACAGTGACCTCATTTCTTTTTCGTGCGAGGCAACGAGTGCACGCGCTGCTACCTTTAATTGTTTTTTAGTCGTTCTAATTTTAAAACGTTAACTGTTTACGTTCACGATGCCCAAAACGTCCTATGAAGAACGACTAGATTATTATGTGAAGAAGATGGAAAAGTTACGGGATAAATACCGTCACAAACGTCGGCGTCAAGAAGATTCTTTCTCATGTTCGGAGGACGATAATCAACAAGGTTAGTTACTATGCATCTCCGCTACTTCTATTTACCGTACAAGTACTGGTCAAAGCGACAGTCTTGATACTGGTAATTTGCCATAGATTCAATCTTGAACGCGGCAAATCTTCGACCGGCCATAGATTCCATAAGCGAACGAGGCGTTATAAATAAATTAGTAATAGATTCAAATTTAGAACTGTTACATTTGCCGTACCTCCTACCCACATAAGGTTTAGTTGAGTTACGTTTCTTATTTTTTTTTCCTTTTAGGAGATGAAACGGTGATGTGGGACTTATCACAACCACCCATAGAAACTGAGCCGCAACCTGGTCTTACACTTGAAGACACAGTCGTTATACCTGATCCCGTTGCCCCTCCGCCTGACATTTTGCTGGAGTCCGTTTCGACTCAGCAGGATGATTTGAAGTCGTTACCACCGGCGCCTTTGCCGCCGGCGGAGCTTTCCGAACCCCCATTGGATCCAGAGATCCTGTCCGCTCTTGGCGAGGCCACTGATGAAGGACCTATATGGGGCCTGGAAATACACAACAACCTAACACAATTATGGTTACCATTGCTCAAAAAGGGAATGGTTAAAGAAATGAGAGACAAAATATTAAAACAGTATCTTATACCCAGTAATTGTACATTACTCCAAGCGCCAAAATTAAACATAGAAATCTCAGCCGCGGTTCCGGAAATGGTAAGATTACGTGACAAAAAAGTTGAGTCGTCGCAACAGCAATTGGGTGCAGGCATTACTGCTATTAGCAAGGCGATGACGTCATTAATAACCAGCGATAACAAGATCGAAGCGATCAAAACTCTCAGTGATGGCTGTCGCATTTTATGTGATCTACATAACTCCGAAACCCAGGCTCGGATAAAGATGATAACACCCGGGCTAGCGAAGCCTTTCCTCAATGTCATACAGGACAGCGAGCGAGATGAGACGTTGTTCGGTTCCACTTTACCGGACAAATTAAAAGCGTCAAAAACCATCGAAAAACAGGGTTTACAGATTAAGAAGACTGGTCCACTGCCAGGTAAATCAATTACCAACGCTCAGTCCCAAAACACAATGTCTGCGCGCCATCAGTTCCAGGGAAACTGGGCCGGACCTTCTCGTTACCCAACGAACAGGGGGGGGCGAGGGGGTCAGAGGAGATTCCCCACGTCAGCACGTCGATCAGCAGCGGCGACGGCGACAGCGACGTCGCTAACCAAGGCGAGCCAGAACCGGTCACGTGCCCCTGCACGCCAGTAACACAGGTACATGCAGGTAGGGTACAACATTTTTACAATTGTTGGACCCATGTTGCTAATAATACCAGTATTCTTAATTGGATCATGAACGGAATACCTATCCCATTTATATGTGAGCCATTTCAAACTCGTATCCCTAGAATTACGTGGTCATTAAAGGAACAGCGTGATATGTCATTAGCTATCGAGGACTTAACTGAATTAGGTGCTATTTCACCGGTCGAGACCAGTTCAGATCAGTTTATTTCTAGTACATTCTTAGCTCCTAAGTCTAACGGTGGTAAAAGATTTATTTTGAATTTAAAATCTTTAAATCGATTTATACCTAAAACTCATTTTAAAATGGAGGATAGTAGAACTGCCTGCAAATTAGTACAACCAAACTGGTACATGGCGACCGTAGATATGAAGGAAGCATATCTACTCATTCCTATTGCTAAGCAATTTCGTAAATACCTTCGATTCCATTATATCGCGCAAAACTCAAACGAAACGATAACTTACGAGTTTAACGCATTACCCTATGGACTTGCCATAGCCCCTAGGTGTTTTACTAAGATTGTCAGAGAGGTTGTAAGTTATTTACGTAGTCGCGGGTTTCTATCGGTGTCTTATTTAGACGATCTGCTTTGTTTAGGACGCAGTTACGAAGAATGTCTTCGTAATGTAAAACAAACAGTATCATTACTAGAATGTTTGGGGTTTGTCATAAATTACGTAAAAAGCAATTTGCAACCTCAACGATCTTGCAAATTTTTAGGATTCATTTATAACACCATTGATATGACCTTATCGTTACCTGTAGACAAACGCAACAAGATAGCCTGTTTAGTACAAAAGTATTCGAAATTACCCACAGTTTCAATTAGAAATTTCTCCCAACTGATAGGAGTACTCGTAGCATCATGCCCAGCGGTGCGTTACGGTTGGTTGTATACAAAGATATTAGAAAGATATAAATATTTGCTTCTACAACAACATGGTACATTTGATGCAAAAGTTAAACTTCCCCATAACATCTTAAACGATTTGAACTGGTGGTCTCAAAATATTTACAACGTAAATAATCCAATAAAGCCCCAAAGCTACGCTCTGGAAATTTATACTGATGCGTCACGCACAGGCTGGGGAGCATTTAGTGACGGGTTACGTGTCAATGGTGCTTGGAAGGAAAGTGAAATTAGTTTCCACATTAATTATTTAGAACTATTAGCTGTGTTTTTTGCTGTAAAATGTTTTGCTCGGGACCTAACTGGCCGCGCTATACTACTTCGTGTGGATAACACTACTGCAATAAGTTACATAAACCGAATGGGTGGTATACAATTCCCACACTTAAGCGCGCTTGCTCGTGATATTTGGCAATGGTGCGAGACGCGAAAGCTGTGGTTATTCGCTTCGTATATAAATACCAAAGACAATGTCGAGGCCGACGAAGAGTCACGCAGGGTGAACCCCGACGTCGAATGGGAGTTATCAGAACCTGCATTTAAGTGTATTGTCAAGCGATTAGGCCAACCAGAGATTGACTTATTCGCTTCCCGCACCAATGCAAAGTGTCACGAATACGTGTCCTGGAAACAGGACCCAGATGCAATAGCTGTTGACGCATTTACGTTAAATTGGAACCAAAAATTATTTTATGCTTTCCCACCATTCTCTATGATAATAAACTGCATACAAAAAATTATACAGGATAAAGCTACTGGCATCTTAGTTTTCCCAATGTGGCCAACACAGGCATGGTATCCTATGTTAGTAGATTTATCGATAGGAGAAATTGTTGTCTTAGAACCGCACCCAAAATTACTGTTGTCCCATTTCAGACAACAACACCCGTTCCACCAGACTCTTTCCCTGGGGGCAGCGCTGCTCTCAGGCTCGCGTTCTCCCGCCGTGGTACGCCGCCAGCCGCCCTGGACTTGATGCTCGCCTCACTGGCAGAAGGCACACTAAAGCAATACAGCGTGTGTTACAAGTTGTGGTGGCTGTACTGTAAGGAAAATAACTGTAATGTATTCGAGAGCTCCATCCCTCACATAGTCACTTTTTTAACTGAACAGTATGAGAAGGGTGCATCTTATGGCACTATTAATAGCCACCGTTCAGCCTTATCCTTGCTCATAGGAAACAGTTTAGCCATAGACGAGGGCGTCAAACGTCTTCTAAAAGGGATATTCAAACTGAGACCTTCTTTACCAAAATACTCAACTACTTGGGATCCTCAAATAGTATTGAATCATATTTCGGAATGGGTTCCACATGCTCAGCTTAATTTAGAAAAAATTACTAAAAAACTAGTTGTTTTACTGGGTCTGTGCACTGCACACAGAGTACAGACATTTTCCCTTATAAAAATAAGTAATATTAAAATTAATTCAAACGGTATTGAGATTGTTATAACCGATATTATTAAAACATCTGGAATAGGACGGGACCAGCCGGTTTTGTATTTACCATATATTTTAGAAAATACTTCTATTTGTCCAGCCACAACGCTAGTCGACTATATGTCTGCAACGAAGGCGTTAAGGCCTTCAGGCACAGATCACCTCTTAATTACTGTGAAGCGTCCTCACAAGAACGCGACAGCACAGACTATAAGCAGGTGGATCAAACAGACGTTGTATGCGAGCGGCATTGACGTGTCAGTTTACGGCGCCCACAGCGCCCGCCATGCTGCCACGTCAACGGCGCGCGCGGCTGGCCTAAGTCTTGATCTCATCCGAAAAACTGCCGGCTGGACTGCGTCCTCTCAGGCCTTTGCTAAGTTTTATAATCGGCCTATTGTAGACAATTCTAATTTTGCAAAATCTGTTTGTTTACACAATTATTTGGAATAATTTCTGTGGAATAAGTTACCAATCAAGTGATTGTATTGTAATGTACCCTTTATTTGCCGAATCATTTAATACAAGAAGTATATGATTTTTGTTTTCTCGTGTCTAATTTGTTATACACCCATCTAAGAGATAAAGACAAATGTAAAAATATAACAGTCTCTAAACATCTACCTGTTTATTTATATCGAAAATGAAACCACGAAATATTATATATGATCAAACGAACTTCTTAAGTGAAGTTCGATCGATATAATATGAGTGGTTTCATTTGAAGATATAAATACCCTACCCACCCAAAACCCAGTTCATTTTTACTATAACACGAGAGGACTTGAACTCAAGTCGCAACTCTAAAAGAATGAGGTCACTGTCACCGTCATAGTGAGGGGTAGACGAGTCGATACTTAAATCGATTATCATATCGATTTGTTAATCTAATTACAAATAACTTTTAAAAGCGTGCGAGTGTTGCCTAGTAGGTCAAAGGACTACCTGTTTATTTATATCTTCAAATGAAACCACTCATATTATATCGATCGAACTTCACTTAAGAAGTTCGTTTGATCATATAAATCACGCGTGTAATGTGAATAATTGTGTGTGTAATTTGATAATTTTGTCGAATTAAATGACTACATTTAATTCGACAAAATTATCAAATTTTGGAACAACAAACTCTATTTCATACTTGATAAAGTGCACATTTCATAGCAACCCATACTGGTTTAGGGTGCCTGTCCATTACAGCGGACTGAGGCAGCGGAGCGGAGAAACGGAGAAACTGAGTGAACTGAAAACTAAACTAAGTGAGTCACTGACATTTTGACTGACATGATTGGTTAATATTTCTCAGTTTCTCTGCTACGCTGCCACGCTCCTCGCAAATAGGCAGGCAGGGTTTAGGGCATTTTTATACAAATGCTTACTTCAAAATCAAATTAAAATACACAACGCTACCGTCGATACTTGAATAAAATTAGTGGCGATGAATCGAAATTATCTCGAATTATGTATTTCAAATATTATCGAGAAGCAATATTCTCGGTAAACAAAACAATATTTGTTGTATTTTGGAGGGCGTTATAATATTATGTAAGTAACCTGATATTATAACTGAGTGGGTGGCTCGCAGTTTTCTTTGAAAATATCTACAGCCACTTGTACCAATCAACAAACAAAAGGGAGACTTGACTAAGCCTCGTTTATATAACACGCCAGTAAATATTAGTAGATTGTCTAACAATGGCTTTATGACATAGATGTTCCAAAACCCCTACATGAAGTAATAAATTTCAGAGTGGCTGTAGACGGTAAAATAGACGTAGTCCGTAGTTGTAAATTTATACCATTTGTATGTAAATTGATTACGAACTGAAAGGATTAACCAAAGGGTAGTAACAACAATAAAACTAGTCAATTGATAAGTCTTTTTTTAATATTGATATGCACCCGTTTGACCACTATCTCACCTGATGGTAAGATAAGACGTGGTCGAAGCCTGACTGTACCTCGCAACATCATCATCATATCAGCCGAAAGACGTCTTAGCCTGCAATGGCTAACGGCGAAGAGCCAAAAAGTTAATCATCACTATACCATCATAATCATTATCCTGCCCTTATCCCATTTTACTTGGGGTCGGCGCAACACGTTTTTTTCTTCCATTCTGTTCTATCAGTCGTCACTTTCTCTTTTCTTTCATATTGCTCCTCACACAATCCATGCATCTTTTTTTGCCTACCTCTCCCTCTCCATCCATCCACATTTATGTTCACAACTCTTCTAGTTATATGCGTGTAATCCCTCCTTTTCACATGACCATAGAATAGAATGCATTTATTTGTCAGAATATTGTACAAAGCTGTTATGAGCGTTATTACGTATTACGTCCAAAACATTCTGCCGTTTCCGGCGTACAAATATAGTTGATAGAAATTATGGGTCATCATTACGTTGTACACGTAATGATGACCCATAATGTGTAATCGTTTGTACCAAGACAAACGATTCCCTTTTAACTTTTCCGTCACTAGCGACTCTTTTTTTCTCATTTTATCAATTCTCGTTATTCCACACATCCATCTCAACATTCTCATCTCCGCTACATGCAATCTATTTTCATCCGTCTTTTTTTCAGCTAAAAAGTTAACAAAAAGGTCAATATTATTTCGTTTGGTGGTACACAAAAAATAAGATAATTAAATTTTGTTGATAAGGGTATTCTGCTGCCAACTGCCCATCTCGTAAACATAATCCCTTAGTTGCCTTTCCGAATATCACAAGGGAAACAGGCACTTATGTTCCATGTTCTTTGAGTACAATATAAAACAGTATCCTTTAGTTCGAATATACCAGTTAAAGGCACTTTTGAATCGTCAAGGTCAGTTAGTGAAATAGATAAAGCTGATTCTGCCGCGCTAGCAACAAAAGCAGCAAGTTGTTCTGCAGCAAAACACACTCCCCGACCCTATATCCACCAAGATGAGCTATATGAATCTCCGCACCACATGAGTCACCGACATTTTGACTGACATGATTGGTTAAATTTCTCTGTTTCTCCGCTCTGCTGCCTTGCTCCGCACAAATGGACAGGCAGCCTTAGGGCGCCTGTCCATTTGCGTGGAGTCACGTCTGTCAAAATATCAGTGACTCACGTGGTGCGGAGATTTTATGCAATTCCATTAGTTAAAATTTCTCCGTTTCTCCGCTCCACTGCCTCGGCTCGCTGGAATTGCACTTTTACCCACCTACTATTAAAACCAAAAAATATACTACAAAGACAAATTTCACGGCACAAACCAACAAACAAAACACAACAAACAAAACACAACAAAAACACAAACACAAACACAACACAGCAAACCAACACAGACAAATTTAATCGTCCCCAAGAAAGTTATTTTTTAAACGCCCTAGAAATAATCATATTTTTTAAATTATTTTACAGATAGACAGATAACTGGAAGTTTAATATCAGTTTTTCAGATAATTGCGGCTATAGGGAAATCAACTATACGTGAATTATAAGAAATATTATCCTAATTTCACAAACTTTTTGGATTTCCCAGTGGTAAAAATACAATAAAGTTTGCTTACAACAATACTTTTAGTAATCAAGATACAAAAGAAAACACAAAAGGATATTTTTCATTGAAGGCAAAACAAAATACAAGAAATAAAATATGGAGCCAAGCGTTCAACTCCTAAAAGTTATATAAAAGTATTTATCCAAGTAAAAGTAATAAATAACAATATCTTATGAGCTGTTAGTACACTTGCTGACTTGTACTTAATGTCTCGAACGAAACTTTGTGTGTAAGTTCGCATGTAAGTACTTTAGTTCAACAACAAACATATTCACTTTCCACTCTATAACTACCAACTATTTGTTACATTGGCTTTATTATTTATGTCGAGGAAATTCTGGAATAAATGTTTATTATCCTAAACCAGCAGGAAGTTATTTTTATACTTACATTTTATTAATTAGTGATTTGTCTGCCATTCATTCAATTAATTTCGACTATAATTTATGCCGAAGTGGTTTCATGTTGATGACATAACTTCGGACACAATCAAATACTAACATAAAAAAACCGGCCAAGTGCGAGTCGGACTCGCACACGAAGGGTTCCGTACCTTAATTTTTATTATTTGTTGTTATATCAACAATCTGTGAAAATTTCAGCTCTCTACCTATTACGGTTCTTGAGATACAGCCCGCTGACAGACAGACGGACGGACGGACCGACGGACGAACAGCGGAGGCTTAATAATAGGGATCTGTTGGTTAAACTTCGGGTACGGAACCCTAAAAACGTTTAATCACTTCCTAAATCATTCATATTTTCTCCTCTTATCTTCAAGGCAAGGTAATTCTTGCAACAAAAAAGGCATCCATTACCACTAATCTACGCAATTACATTCGAGAATTTGGTTTTATCACCGATCCGATCCGGCACACGTAACGCTGTGTGTGAGCCCGTCCATACCAATTTATTACCTGACGCTCCAAGCCCTGAAAAAGAGCATTAGCTTGAACGTAGAGACAGGAGTGGATAGAAAACAGAGACTTTATACAATGTGCTACGATAGGTGTAAAAGGAGATGGAAAACGCTGGGCCCAGACTTAATAAGATGAGATATGATCTCAAAAATTAGTTACATTTTACTATTTTAGAACATGATAAAACTACCTTAGTTCTCAATATCGAAGCGTAGAAATATGAGAAAGATGGTTTTCGTGAGTCAATCGATTTAAACACGATTAAAAACCATTTCACTAGGTAACTAACTCAACGTAATTAAGCGCTATATATGTATACTTAATGCAATTTAATTACAGTCATGTTACTAAATAATTTATCAATAAGTTACAGGAAAAAACAATATTTGTCTATCGATTCGAAATCGATTTAAATCAGTATTTTATTATAATTCTATGTCACTGGAATGACAGCTGATTGTTATTGACACTAGACAGTTGCCGACTGTTACTGCCCAGCTTACTTGTTTCGTGTTTTCCGATTATTTTTCATATTCAACTACCACTGCATTGTTTTTACGGATTCTGACTCTGTCCTTTTACGACCCTTGCTGTCACTCTGGACACCGAAGATCGCTCACACGTTTGACTTGGAATTGTTATTTTGGGATTTTACCGCCGGATTCTTCTTCTTCTTCCACCTGGCGTTAATCCCGGCTATTGCCAGGGTCCGCCTATGTAATTACCGCCGGATTGTGGATTGGATATTGTGGCAAATATGGATAGCTATGTGAATTGTGGGATAGCAATTAGTCACTGCAATACACTAGGCCGACGATCCTTACACGATGAAAAACAATTCTGTCAGTTATTCGACAGTCGCTTGCACCTCAGTCTGTAAGTATAACCTCATCTAATCAGCTACCATCATAGCAGGTTAATTCATATGACTTCAAACGTTTTCCACTAAATAGGTCTAATAAACATTAGTAAGCATCTTTTTCACTTCAGGAACCAGCTGTTCGTAAAAGATTGTACCATAACCTTACTTTTATTAAACCTCTAATAACTCTGCTCTCAGATTGTCAAAACTTACAGAATTTTCAGTGAGGGACTAAGAAGTGTGAATCTATTAATTCACACTAACGTTACATTTGGGCCCAAGATTGTATGTAATCGTTTCGGTCTCCTAAGGGTCTTTTTCACTACGTTTCAGCAGAAATTAACTCTATTAAAATTCTTAAAAAAAAAGACTTACTCCTCTTAAAATAAACAAAAAAAAATCTGAAAAGTCTCGAAATCCCGGGAATTCCCGGAAGTTTGATCGCAGGCTGGCTCGTGTCACGAGACATTGAAATTGTCGGGAATTCCCAAACCCCAGTGCAAATGGTGATGGATGGTGTAATAAATTATTATTGTTATTTGAATTTTCAAAAAACTCTGCTAAGCAGCAAAAGAACACTGAAACGCTATATAACTCTGAAACGCTGTAAATAACACTGTTCACTATATAAAATTCTAATGAGCAGCAAAAGAAAACAGCTGAACTGCATAAAACTATGCTACGCTGTAAAGAACACTGCTACGATATATAAAAATCTGCTAAAGCCTCCGCAAAAGAACATTGCTGCGCCATATAAAACTATTCAATGCTGTAAAAAACATTGCTGCGCTGCATAAAACTCTGCTACGCTCTGTAAAGAACACTGCTACGAGCCTACGACATATTGAACGCCATAAAAGCAGTACTACTAGTACTACGCTATACAGGGTGAATTTTTGAAGCAATGTATTGTTTAGTTTTCGTCCTTATCAAAATAGGCTCCGGTGTGTATTTTTCGCTATTCGTCTTTGTTTCGGATTGGTTTATTCACGCCTACATTCAGTCAAAAAAGTATCGGGAATGGATGATTTGTTTATGGTTCCAAATTCAAATTTTTGTTTTTTTTTTTGTAGTTGTTAGATTGGCACAACTGTTTTCCATTTTGGCGCGGAGTTTGAGTTGCATCTGTTATTTATATTAAATACAGTGCTGGTTTTAGTAATATCATATATAGTGTGTATTGCGAATTTCATAATGGACAAAAATATCGAACAAAGAGTTTGTCTTAAATTTTGCATCGCCAATGGAATTTCGTGTTCGGAGTCACTGAAAATGTTACAGAAGGCTTACGGTGAATCGACTTTATCAAAAACTCGTGCTTATGAGTGGTTCAAAGCGTTCAAAAGCGGTCGAGATGTGATGGAAGATTTGCCTCGCTCTGGTAGGCCGTCAACGTCTGCAACTGAAGTTAACATCGCAAAAGTGAAGGAAATAGTGACTGAAAATCCCCATTCAACTCTGAGAGAGATAGCCGCCGAACTTTCTGTATCTCACGAGTCGATCCGTACCATTTTAACTAATCATTTGGGTATGAAACATGTTGCTGCTCGGCTAGTCCCAAAAGATCTGAATTTTCTCCAAAAACTCAATCGCATGAAAGTCGCTGAGGACATGCTAGAACGAGTCAGTTCGGACCCAACATTCATGAAACGCATTGTTACTGGTGACGAGACGTGAGTTTACGAGTTTGACATGCAAACTAGTCAACAAGCTTCGGAGTGGCGCCTTCCAACTGAACCGAAACCGAAAAAACCACGCCAAAGTCGATCAAAAGTCAAAGTCATGTTGACTGTTTTCTTTGACTATCGCGGTGTTGTGCACTCTGAATTCTTACCGGAAGGTCTAACGGTAAATAAAGAATATTATTTGAGAGTTATGCGGCGTTTAAGAGAGCAAATTCGACGAAAAAGGCCAGATTTGTGGAAAGAAAATTCTTGGATTTTGCACCACGACAATGCGCCTTCGCACAAGGCTATCATTGTGAACGAATTTTTAACCAAACACTCAACAAATACCATCCAGCAACCACCATATTCACCAGATATGGCTCCTGCTGACTTTTTTCTTTTTCCTAAACTCAAATTACCACTTCGTGGCACCCGTTTTCAATCGATAGAAGACATAAAGGAGAATTCGCGGCGAGAACTGAACTCAATTCCGGAAGCAGCGTTTAAAAAATGTTTTAATGAATAGATTATTCGTTGGCGCAAGTGTATCGTTTCTAAAGGAGCATACTTTGAAGGTGATAAAATAAATTTGGATGAATAACAGACACTTTGTGTATTATTGATCTTTCCCCGGTACTTTCTTGACAGAGTAGTACTTCAAAATTAAGCCTCTGTAAGACAGAAAACAAAATAAGAAAGTATGACACGTATAGAATTAGTAGTATTACTTGAGGTTGACAAGTTCGTGGCTAAAGAATAACAGCCGCACAGGTCGATCTTCAAGGTTAAGCAACGCTTAACCTTGAAGAGTTTCGCGAGTTTCCTCCGTGCCTCGGAAAGCACGTTAAGCTGAGACTATCTTTTGCCCGCGACTTCATAAAAAACGGGATAAGTGCATATCCCGTTTTTTCGGGATATCCTCCCCTTCACTCCCCAAGGAACCTACACGCCAAATTTCAACTTTCTACGACCAGTAGTTTCGGCTGTGCGTTGTCTGTCAGTCACTCAATCAGTCAGTAACGGAAGAATTTTATATATATTGACTGACAAACGCTGTCAAAATGTCACATGATCAACCCCCTTATATCTTGGCATTTCGACAATCGCCATCGCTAACAGAATAGTCCTTTGTTTAGTCCTCGGGACGCCATTCCATAAAGAATTCATGAGCAGGAAAGAACACTGCTTTACCATATAGAATGCTGGTACGCCTTAAAGAACACTGCTTCGTTATTTATAAATCTGCTGAGCAGTAAAGAACACTCTCGCCCTATAGGACACGGCTATGCCACATACTATAACACTACAAAGGCATGATTGTAGAACTCGCTTACGCCGCCATAACTGTTACACACTGTTACGCCCGATATAGGGTTGCTACGTTAAAAACCAATGCTACGCCAAATCGAACACACAGAACATTTATAGCTATGCCATACAGAACATCGTTGAAACTCGATACTCAATTGATTTTATTAACATTCGTTATGTAAAATAAGAGGAGCTCGTGGCCAAATAATAACAGCCGCACGGGTCGATCTTCAAGGCTCAGCAACGCTTGCCGAGGTCGACCAGTGGATGGGTGACCATCTTAACATATCGAGATTCCTCTGTGCCTCGGATTGGTTCCGGCTGTCAGTTGTAGATCTTTGGCAGTCGTTACGGATTCTCAGAAGCCAGAAAATCTTGGCAGCCGCTTCACGTGAAATGCTAGTATTCAGCTGAATCTGGCTTGACCGGGAGCCGACCCCAATAGTCGGGAAAAGGCTAGGCAGATGATGATTCGTTATCTAAAATAGGGTGCTATATCGATTCCCTGCCACTACCATTACTGCTATATATACAACGTGAATTCCAGACAGCAAGTATAATATCATGGTACAAAGCTAGCTCTCTGTTAGTTTTACTCAATGGTCCTTAAAAAAATATTGAACGAGATACTGAATATATCTTTTAACCAAACGGCCTTGGTGGCCAGGACCATCTGAAAAGGATCCGATAAATCCTTAATTGATCAAATTAACGAGTGTAGCATAAAGCCCCCCACCGGGCTCACAGCACCGCAATCATCTCGTTAATAAAGCCGATAATTATAATTGCGAATTACATAATTAATTGGATATTATAACAGTTGATTGTGTTGTTAGAATCCGCTTGTTATTAATAACTATCAGGTATAGTTACTATTATCCAGACCTATCTTTTCCTTCCCACTAGCAATACCTACCCTAAATCCTACATAGGTAACTAAAAATATTTCATTTTATACTACATCATTTCCTTAATATTTGAATTATGAAAAGAAACTACGCAACAGAAAGAAAACAACCACAATCCCACTATGGCTAAGGCGATTAACACACGGCACCGCAAACCGCCGCGGTAGGCGGTGAAGCGGATCTCATGTCGCATTGGCCTCTAATAAATCCGTTGATGCCTAACACACGTAAACCGCTTTACCGCGCGGGGCACCGCTACGAAATCCGTGCCGTGTGATAATCGCCTTAGAGCCACTTCAACCGATACAAATACTCGTATCAACATACACCCACACAGATTGCATTTCTTTCTCGATTATTCAATCAAACACTCGTTTCACATTCGCCATTCAAAGACATCTATTTAATTCAAGAAGGTCCTTTTATGAATTTCATAACCTAAGAGAATTTATTTCCAATGTCCCATTTAAATCGATCATACATAATAATCGAGAAATAGGTTTTCAGAATCAACATTTTACTAACTTGAGCGCATTTATTTAGCCATAATGTTTGCTTCAAAAATTCTTTTCATTTTTTCAAAAATAGAAGTGTCTTCGAATAATAGGGGCGAAAAGAAATATGTATGTGAGAAAATAAACACAGAGATTCAATGTATTGGAAATTGGTGATAACAAAACATACCGCAAAGGCTTTTACCGTTTTTTGTAGCGTATACGTGGAATATCAGATTTGTTCTAAATTTTTTTAATGTTGCACGTGACTTAATATATTTTTTAAGTTTCGTTATAACATATTATAGCAAACACAAGGTAAACATGCTTTAAACTTAGGTTTTCTTGTTTCAAGATTGTTACAGTTTTTTACAGCTAAGATTAGAATCATCTACATTATCAGCGCAATCTATATTCATGAACTTTAGTTAAGCCTAAAAAAAACCTTCTATGACAGAACAAAAATCGTAAGAGGTGTTCCAGCTCTCCTCGTAATGGCATGAATTAGCAGAAAACTTTTCAGAGGAAAAAACAAAAATGCTGGAAATTAGACCGTAGAACATTTGGAATCTTAACATAAAAAATAAAGACATAAATCCCCACAACAACATCTTCATTCACATGATAAACCTGAGTCTCCAGTTTATGACATTAAACATGATATATCTAAGAGAGCCGACTGCTAACGTGAAGAATTGATATCATTTATTACGCAAATAGCCTACTTTGTGGATAGTACGTGAAATAAAGTTGTTGAATACCTTTGTAGAGAGAAAAGGCTTACCTAGTACCTTCCCTAGGTAACCACTGTTTATAAAGTAAGTATTATAACTGTTCATTTATATTTTAGATACTTGCCTGTTTTTACCCCCCTCTTATTTTATATAGTTTACAAACAGATTACGGCCTCAGTTGTTTTTTTAAAAAGAAACGTGTTGTTTAGTCGGTCATCTGTGAAATATAGACACCCAAATGATCTATGCCAATAATAAAACAAACTAACTGTATCATCATCTACCTATGTTAGTGTCGGCTTCCAGTCAAACCGGATTCAGCTGAATACCAGTATTTTATGTGAACCAGTACTACTTGGCAAGAATGGTGTCAGATTTTCTGACTTCTAGCAATCCTTAACGACTACCAAAAGATCTACAAATGACAGTGACAGCCGGGACCTACGGCTTAACGTCCTTTCCGAGGCACGAAAAGTTAAGATACCCCTCAACAGACCAACTTCGGCAAGTGTTGCTTAACGCGGCTGTTATTCTTTAGCTACGAACGAACTGTATAAAAATCACAAATTACTTATTCACAAAACAAAAGCATAATAAAAAGTAGACAAATAAAACTACGAAACACTTTTATTAAAATCGAACCGCAACACACGAGGCAGTAAATCCAACCGAAACACTGTGCCTCATTGAAACAACCGCTTGTTCTATAAATGTTTACCCTTCAAAGGAAAGCAGTACATTCGCATAAAACACCATTTCTACGACGGCCTATACAAAACTATTCAGCTAGCGGTACTAAAAGCCTACAACACATCTTTTGAGGGTACTGTACCATCAAATTGAAGGATCGTAAGACGCGTGGTGGAGCTTATCAATATTGATCTGTTTACACCTGAGGAAGGCGGAACGAATTGGATTGTTGGTTCCGAGAAAAAGAACATCGTTGTGATGAGCGAAGTTATCGGATAAAATCACACGAACCTTGAACTTGAATTAAGATCGATCTGCTTAGATTTTTCCGAACTATTAAATTAAATTAAAATTCATTTATTTCAGGCCAAGAAACCCATAGACAATATTAATACAATAATTTTGATAAATAACAATAGCTCACATTAATTATTATGAATTTACATTTAAATTTCAGAAACATTATACCCATATTATTCAATTGATTAATGTCAACTGACATGACTATGTTGGAGTCGGCTTCCAGTCAAACCGAATTCACCTGAAAACTAGTATTTTACGATTAATACAATACACTTGGCAAGATTGTGATCAGATTTTCTGGCTTCAGACTATCCGTAACTGCTGTATAAGATCTATAAATGACAGCTAGGAACCGCTAGTCTATTCTGTAAGTAATCCATTTCGATATCGAGTTTCAGCTGAGTGACAAAGCTCACAAAGTGAACTTTAATGCACACAACATAAAGGTCTTATGTTTATACTCACCTCGGATTCCGCTGTCGAGACTCGAAAATGTTATTACGGAATAGCACTACTGGTTAGCATGAATTTTTTGACGTATAGGAATATTACAGTATCGTTAACGTAAGTGAATTTTGAATATAAAACTTCAATCCTATAGTATTTGGTTTAATTTTACACGATACACACAATTTATATCATATTAAAATATGAATATAGTATTCAATTCAAATTAATATTATGTGTGAAACGATTATTTTAGTTACAGTAAAATTTTACGTTACAGGTCATATATGTCAAAAACATTCGTGCTAGGCCCTCAGAAGCGATTTTAATCCATAACAATTTTATATTCATCAAGGTGGATTTCTTTAAATCCATAGCTACACACCTTATTGGTAAAAAATTGTAGGCATGTTAATTTAGAGGCATGAATATAAAGTCCCGCAAACCTCCATTGAAAAGGAATGATTCTCCGACCAGGCGGTTTTTGTGCCTGGCAGGCAACTTTTATTTTACTATTGATAGGCACGCGTTTGACTACTATGTCACCTGTTGTTAAGCGATGATGTGGTCGAAGATCTAGCACGCCTGCCTAGAAGTAACCTATTCACTTTGACTTAAAGACTCCCAGGTAGTAGCTATCAGGAAACACAGACTCCGGCAGGGAATTCCACTCCTTAGCTGTACGCATTATGAATGTGTGTATGTACCATGTACCGGTGGCGCATCGCCGCCGTTAGTCTTGTGGTCCGATGATGGAACGGTTTGGCGGAATTAAATTATGCAATTCCGTCGCACATGTCCCAAAATGCAATCGGTAGAAAACCGACAGGCTAGCAACTTTGGAGCCTCGTCGCGACGAGCCTATCATTGCCGATGATTCTCTTGGCTCGTTTCTCAATTGACTCAAGGGCATCAAGCTGGTATCTGACAGATCCGTCCCAAAGATGAGAGCAGTACTCCATACATGATCGAACTTGCGCTTGATAGAGTTTGAGCAGCTGTTCCGGCGTGAAGTACCGTCTCACCTTTGAGGATCCCCAACTTCTTTGCAGCCACTTAAGCTTTTTCCTCTATGAACGGGCCAAAATTAAGAGTAAGATGTTAATGTAACCCCAAGAAGCTCAAGTTGGTCGGTTATCGGCACGGTTGCACCGCGAAAAGATGGAGCTGGGTGGAATTGGCTCCTTTTAGCGGAACACAGACACGCTTACGTCTTAGCAGCATTGAACTTGACCAGATTGGCATCGCCCCATTCAGAGACAGCCTGTAAGGACACGTTCAACCAAAGCCTCCTGGAAAGACCGGATCTGCGACCCACCAGCTCGTGCATCGGACGCGTATCTCTCAGCAACAGTGCTGTCGTCTGCATACCCAAAGGTACCAGCTTTAAGCAGATCATTAATATGCAGCAAGAACAGTGTTGCCGAAAGCACCGATCCCTGAGGAACCTCGGCATTAATATCCAGCAATCCAGACGAGCAGCCATCTATGACTACTCGGATAGCCATCCTTAATAAGGCCATCGTGCCAAACCCTGTCAAAGGCCTTCGAGATGTCAAGGGAGACCGCTAGTGCCTCCCCGTGCCTCTCTTTGGCCTCACTCCAGATGTGAATGGCATACGCTAGAAGATCCCCAGTTGACCGATTTCGGCGGCACCCGTATTGCAGGTCACTTAGGAGATCATTAGCTTCTAAGTATGCCAGGAGCTTATGATTCAGCACACGTTCCATACTCTTACAAAGTATGGACGTTACCGAGATGGGTCTATAATTGGACGGGTCAGCTCGACTACCCTTCTTAGGCAAGGGCTGCACGTTAGCTTGCTTCCAAGCCTTCGGCACTTTCCGGTCTCAAGCGAATGGCCAAATAGGCGTGTCAAGATCGGAGACAACTCGGGCACACAAGTCTTCAGAACAATTGCCGGCCCGTCGGGGCCACTAGCCTTGTTCACGTCTAGGTTGCGCAGTACCCTACGGACGTCCTTCTTATGAATGCGGATGCCCGGTATTTGATATTCCGGCTGATGTATATGTTCAAATCGCACGATAAACTCTGCTTCGGGATTTCGACGTTTTAGTTCGCTGCTAGTTGGATAGATGGCGTAACGGTTCTTTTTGTTGCGACGTGGATTTGCTCCGTTGGTTCTTTTTTTTATTGATGCCGCTACATCAAAATGCGTTTTTGAACAAATGTTCAAAGTTGTTTATAGTTTTTACTAATATTTATATATTTGACCGCTAAGCAAGCTAAATATTGATCGAAAAACGCTCGTTAATCAAAAACTCACCATTTAGAATTTTCTCTTATTTTTTCCTTTTTCAAAGTCTGTAACATCACTTATCACTTAGGTACCTACTGAAAAATATTCCTGAGGGTTTCCTTGTCGAGAATCATTTTCATGTAATATTCACTGATATCAAGAATAAATACAATGAAATACAAAGTATCATTTCATATACATTTCCTCCCAGGAAGGCATTTTGAAGAAACGTGAATATCAGATAAAAGCATTTGTATTAAATCTTATAGGTACTGTAACGGTACCAATGATGGGGCGTAGCGGTAGCTACTTTAAAAAGGAAAAACTGATGGAACTTTTAAGAATTACTATGTTATGTCTTTCCTTAGTGAAATTATTTATCAGAATCTCCTATAAAAGACTAACACATTCTTATGTATTATATTTGAATTCAAACCTAATCTAATTCTTCTTAAATCTTTCAAGGCTTATGACATTGAGGTTGCACCTTCCAAAGAGGATATTCTACAGTACTTACATAATATTATTCGTGGAAATCTTTATAAGGAATTGATATACAACGTATAACATAATAAACGCAATATCTACCTGAAAAGATGTCATTGTACTCATCATTATGAACATTATGGAATCAGCCCTGAGGAGCTCGTGGCTAAATAATAACAGCCGCGCGGGTCGATCTTTAAGGTTAAACTACGCTTGCCAAGGTTGGTCTGTGGATGGGTGACCATCTTAATATACCGAGTTTCCGAAAGCCGTGCCTCGGAAAGCACGTTAAGCCGTTGGTCCCGGCTGTCATTTGTAGATCTTTGGCAGTCGTTACTGATTGTCAGAAGCCAGTAAATCTGACTCCAGTCTTGCCAAGAAGTACCGTGTTACCCAGTTAATGGGTTGTGGAGGTCTGGTAGGCAGCCGCTCCACGTAAAACACTGGTATTCAGCTAAATCCAGTTTGATGGAAGCCGACCCCAATATAGTTGGGAAAAGGCTAGGCAGATGATAGAATCAGCCCTAAAGTCGCGAACACAAGCCTAAACCGCCTGTCCCGACATTGTAACGTGAGCCTTCCTGTCATATTCTTAAAATGTTTTGACGTGATAACGTCTTATAAATCGATGAACATCGGCCGCAAGCACGAAAAAGTGTCACGGTCACATTCCGCGCGTTATTGTTTTCTTTTGACGTTGTCACGTAAAATTATCGTCCGTAAAGCGACTTTATAGACATCCAATTTTTTGTTTGTTGATGTTTTCTCTACCCATATATGCAAGGGTAGATCGTGCGTCGCAACATTGTATAAAAATCCAAAATGGCGGCCACAAATGTTCTGTGTGCTATAATTACAGAAGTCGGTGTCAATAAACAGTGAAACAAAGCCACAAATACCAATTTTCAAAATTAGATTTTGTTTATACTTGTTAGGTGAGGTACCAAATTAATCTGCAAACCACAAAATTATTTGACGCACAGGGAAAACCAAACCAAACATGTAATCCTTCACATGTGAGTAATAGAAACACATAGTACGAGTAATTAGACTAAACTGAACAGTTACTATTATAAAATGATTGAGGACAGTCATTTTAATTGACCAATCTATTGTAGTGAATAGTTTAAAAATGTAACTTGAAAATTCCAATTGGTTTCACAAAGCGTTTGCAAGAAAATTTCATAAAAGTGAAAGATGGCTGCATGTAATTTTACTAGTACAAGAAGTGTGTTTCACTCAGATGAGGAACTGGCTAGTGTGGGTCTGTTTAAGTGCTACTCAGAAGCACTGCTTCAGTTTGCTTCTACGTGCTGCGTGTTCTTCATGCTCATCGGCATCCCTGGCAACCTTACGACTATAGTCGCACTTGCGAGGTGCAAAAAGGTGAGTGTTTGGCTAAATATGTTTGCTTATGGGTTTGTAAAGTACGCCAGAGTGGTTTTTAATATCACAACGAATGTTATAATTTCATTTCTACAATCAGTTGATATAAAATTCACTAAAAAAGTAATAATCAAATTGAATGAAATTCGGCTTAAATTACGGTTGTATGTATGGTAGGTCGACGAAGCCCCACTGCAGGATTTAAAGGAACATAAATTGAATTGGGCTTCGTTTGCTCTAGTTCACACTCTCTTAGTCGTTACTAGCGAATCTCGTCGGGTTGTTCTAAGTTCTCGAGCTCGCTTCGCTCGTTCTTAGTCTCATTAGTTGAGAGTTTTAGGGATCGAATTGAAACGGACTCTCTTGTTCAAATGTTCGTTATACAGAATGCCAATTAATACAAACGAGCGTTTTACTCAAATAGTTTTTGCCCGTGACTTCGTACGCTCATATCCCGTTTTTTTCCCGTCCCCATAGGAATTTCGGAAAATCCCCTCTTAGTTCTTCCCTACACTCCCCAAGGAACCTACATGCCAAAGCATAGCTTTGTCCGACCATTTGTTTCGGCTGTGCGTTGTCGGTCATTCACCAGTGACGAAAGAATTTTATATTTACTCGTATATATTTTATAGGACATCAACATAATTAACAAACGTTATCAAAAAAATGTTGAACATTTATAATTATCAAACAGAATCTGAAGCCGTCTAACATGAAATATCATCATCCTGGGGTAACAAAAAACACAGTTAGAATAATCACCCATGTTGACTTATTTTGAAACATCTTGCTATCGACAATGGTGACGCGAGTAGGTATAGTTATTGTTTCAAATACGGTGCATAAAATGTAATATTTTTGTACTAGATAATAATTGACGTAAGCTCTGACACATTAACATTTATACAATTCCTATAATAAATATAGCGTTTTCCTTTTTCAGGTCCGGAACGCGACAGCGATATTCATAATAAACCTTCACACCAGTGACCTGATCTTCAATTGCTTCATTCTGCCGATGACGGCGATGACCTTCGCGAAGAGGCACTGGACCCATGGCTGGGTCATGTGCCGGTTGTATGCTTACTTCAAGTTCGTGCTGAGCAGCTCTTCCCTCTCCACCGTAGTAGCCATCAGTCTCAACAGATATGTCATTGTCTGCCATCCACTACTGTATCCCAAGTAAGTGATGGTCCCCAACATAGTTTGGTCGGGGAATTCTTCGAATAGAAATTCGACACACTTGTTCAAATAGAAAATAAACAAGTGTGTCGAATTCTAAAGGAACTATTTATGTTTTCTTCCAGGTTATACAACAGAAGAACCATGATAATAAGTATACTGCTGATCTGGATGGCGGCCTTCGCACTCTTTATAGCGCCTGTCTTTGGGGTATGGGGTCGATTCGACCTGGAACCCAACGGAGGATTCTGCACCATGTTGTCAAACTTAAAAACCCCGTCGCCGAAGAAGTTTTTCATAATTGCTTTTGCGGTTCCGTACCTTACAATAGGTTTTTGTTACGCTCGAATATGGTGGGTTGTGCAAGCTGCAAAGAAAATCCGCAGTAAAAATTCTCAAGGTACACAACCCTCATCACTGCCACCAACTCAATCAGATGTTGCAACAGACGAGAACACTGTGGTTAGCTGCGATCCTTCAAGCCCTGAAAGCTCCAGTACGACTGACAATGGCAAAACACCGACTCACAGAGACACGTCTGCCCCTCAGTCTCCAAGAGAAGAGATAGCTTTAGAAAAATACTTCAAAGCTCCTTTCAGACTTACAAGGAAGCTGGTCAGGCGGAAAGCCCCCACAAGTAGAGACAAGAGGCTATGTGCCATGATAGCTGCAATCATGTTATCTTTCTCCATTTCTCATCTCCCTGTAATGGTGTTGAGACTTGCATACAAGGAGTTTGAGTCACAACCCATATTGAATGTGTTCTCTCATCTGTTGCTATTCACAGGCACGTGCATGAACCCCATCATCTACGTATTGATGTCAAAAGAATACCGACAGGCTTACCAGAGCCTTTTCGAGACTATCATAAAAAAGCTTCAGACACTGAAAGATCGCTGCAGTTCTCAATGATCTTTTGGACTTTGATAGATATGCATTCAAGCATTCCAAATAATGTTTTGAAATGTTAACATTACAAGGTTTCCCGATTTCAAAGGTTGTATTTTGTTGCTGTTATTTTGTTCGACAACAACAGCAACAAAATACTAACAGCATTGAAAATTATTATCACCAGAAATGACTGTGCAGATTGGTTAATTTTCACCAAAATATACAGCAGGGCTATTCTGTAAACCACTCACCGTGGACACTCATGATCACTTCATCCGAGGTACACCTCACATGAATTACATGAGGTGTACCTCAAATGAAATGATCATGATGAAGTGAAATGTAAATTTAAGTATGTAAGCAAAAAGGTATGACAGTTTACTTCATGCTCGCACCACCAAAGTTTACATGGCGTGATGTTGACAGAATAGCTCTTAGGAGTTAGAATTGTTATATAGGAAAAACTATTACCTTATATTTATATTATTGTAAGTAGGCCAATCGTGGAAGTAGGTAAACAGTGCAAAACAAAACAGTATTATTAGTAATGTACATAATTAAAGTAAATTATTATTATTAAATTCGAACTTGGGTATTACTTTCCTGTTGATTTGTAGGAATATGTAATGTCGCTAATGTTAAATTGTTTATTCATCTCATTTTAGTTGTACTCGTACCACTCAAAAGTATTTAGTCACCTTTTTGCTAGACCATATTTTTCAGAGATGATCTATAAAAACAAAGGTGGAAACAGATAGGTCTAAAATGTAATAGTAGTAATGTTTTTATGTTGGAATTGTTGTACTACAAATTTTGATATAAATCAAAGTATTTATATCTAGGTACCTCCTATCTATTTTTGAGGAATTTCTAATAAATAATTTAAATTAGTATTGAAACATCCAGAAGATAGGAGGTGAAATAAAGCGCAGTACACACAGTACCTTCGTTATATAAATATAATACTCGTAGTTGACCCGCGCAACGTCGTCTGCGTCACAATTTTCATTACTGCTCCGCTCTTTTTAGTCTTAGCGTGATGATATATAGCCTCGATAAATGGGCTATCTAACACTGAAAGAATTTTTTAAAATGGACCTGTAGTTCCTAACTCAGTGACATAAGCGCGTTCAAGCAAACATACAAACTCTTCAGTTTATATATTATAGACTAGCTGACCCGGCAAACGTTGTTTTGCCCCATAAATAAACACAAAAAAATCATAAAAATCGGTGATTATGATACATTAGAAGATTAGAAAAAGATGCATGCGACTTCATTTGCGTGTATGTCGTATAGTAAAATGATGTCGCTAGGTAAGATCGCTAAAATAAGATTATCATCATATCAGCCGAAAGACCTCCATTGCTGGACATAGGCCTCCCTCAAGCGTTGCCACAACGACCGGTTCTACGCGTTACACATCCATCGGCTACCCGCGACCTTCATTGGTCCACCTTGTGGGCTTTCCAACGTTGCGTCTTCCGGTACGCGGTTGCCACTACAGAACTTTTCAGCCCCATCGACCATCTGTTCTGCGAGCAATATGCCTTGCCCACTGCCACTTTAGTTTGGCGATTCTTCATCATCATTCTTGATTTGATCACGCAAGAAAACTCCAAGCATTGCCTTCTCCATTGCCTTGAGTGACTTTAAGCCTTCTAATGAGGCCCATTGTGAGCGACCAGAAAACATTGTGACATAAGATATACGAACAGTCAACTTCTAGCATTGCTTGACCCCCTTAGAATGCAAGGCATTGGCTGTATCGCCTCTTCTATTTAAAAAGCTGACCGACCTTCGTAATTTTTCGTAATGAGAAACGTTTTAATGATAAAGCTTTTCTATACACGAAGTTAAAGGAAGTTGCTAGGGTTGTAAACACGCAATAGAGCTGACACTCTATACGTAAGAAACGACTAACCCCGCAACGGATAGAGTACAGTTGAGATTCCGTTATCAACACTAAGACTCTCATTCGCGCCGTTGTGCTTAGGAGTCCTGGCTAGGTTAGCCAGGGAAGCTACGCACATAGGTTTTGCTGTGCGTCCTCATTCTTTCGGGGATTATTGCACGTCGGGTAGCCCAGGCCTCATTTCCAGAATAAAGGCTATTTCTCGGTATCGAAGCAACCTCTGTAGGTACATTGGGCTGTCAAAAAGCCAACCATCCCGGTCTTGTGCAGTCCACGTCCATCCACTGTCAGCCACCTTTTTTAAATCATCGATCCATCGTGCTGACTGCACGATGACCCCTAAAAAAATATATTTTATATAAGATATTTTTTTAGGGGGCAATGACCCGTTATTATACCTATTATTATTCGGAGGGTATTTATACTTGGGTTGAGAAGTCGCGTAGTTAGTCGCATGTATATGCTGCACTGTAATTTGTTGACCATGATCATCTGTTGTCTTGAAGTTAAGTTGATCTCTGGCAAATTCATGTACAAATCAGTGAGAAAGGTAAGAGGAGAAGTGGGTACAGGTCCAGCAGTACCGTCTCGGAAACTCTCTACGCAAAGTTCGTCTCTGGCATCATTGCCTGGGGATTTACAGTTTCCCATGATCCACTGGAGGGTGAAACCCGCAACGGATAGTTTTTGGCCCTGAGCTGTTGCTTCACTTGGGATTGAACAGTTTTAAGCTTCATGCTGGAGCAATCAACCGAAATCTTATTTCAGCTTCTATGACAGTTTGTTAGATACATGTGACTTTCAACCAAGTGCCTTTGCAAAGTTTTTTTGAAATTAATTATTTAAATAGAAATCATGAAATGTAATCGGATGGTAATATCATTTTCTTCCTTTGCGTTTTCATGGAAATATTTTCCTTCTTTTTCCCACAAACATTTGTTAATATTATCCGTATTAATGATCTGCCTGGTCGGTGGATTCCCCGTTCACAGAAGTAATGAATTAATGTTGAAGAAACGGACAACATAGGCTTATCTTCTAAAATAACCTAACCATCTCTTGATTGTGGTGTATGCCATCGGCAATTTTTTACATTATTCGTAAAATAATTCGCGTTTGAATGGCCTTCTTATTTATCATGTTCGCATTTTTCTTCTTCTCCGTCATTGCTTCAATGCTGAAGATCGCGACCACACACGACGCATATCCATGCGGTCTTCTGCAGCGTGGACCGCTCTGTGCATGCTGCCTTTACCTGTCTTCTTTATGGCGTCGGGCCATAAAAAGGCCATTAGTTTGCATATTTGATCTTTAGTACTTAATATATTATTTTGCGCTGTATGAATGGCGCTATTCTTCTAACAACTAAGTTAAGAAACTACTTGATGAATCAAGTTAATTCTCAATTTATTTCGAATCGCAAACGCAAATCGAAACGATTTAAGATTTTAGAACACAGTAAGACATCCGTTTAACCAATCTATTTCAACTCTTTTCGGGACTCTTCTACCATGGGACTTCGCCAGCTGCTCGTGGGTAGTAGAATAGAATAGAATAGATTAGAAAAACATTTATTCAGCACAGACACAAACGCACAGCGACAAAGAAAAACAAAACTAATAGTTAGCAGGTACACAAATTGAATGAATTAATTAATTAATTTGATTAATTGAATGTGACCCCAGGCCCCAGGCCCGTAAAGATTCATTTTTGAGCAACTCAAGTTAAGCTTAGCAAATATAGTGCACGCCTGTTGACGATACAAAAAATGAGATCAAATACGTAACGCCATCTATGGAATCTGACTAAATATTAGTTCGGAGTTTGTTTTATTTTTATTAATAGGAATTCATTCTGAACGATATTTTTAAGGTATTAAAAGAATCCCTTTTTTCAGACGTCTTAAAAGTAGCACTAATAACTAAAAAATATGTTTTGAGGTAATTCTCATGTTGTCTTGAGGTCAATAGATGGCATTATGGGTATCTGCATTATGTAATGTTGATTTCATGTAAATTGCCACAATACCTTTTTTTATTTCTAATGGGTTTGCTCTTGACTCTAGTCTATGTTAGATGACAGAGACAAAGTCTACGATGGAGCGAGCCGGTTTATGTGTAAAAGTTATCTAAATTGGTTTTGTACGTGATGCGTTCTGTTAATTATCATTTAACATGTGGGCGATTATATTTTGGCAAAGATAAAAGCCAAAAAAAAAGACACAAAATACAATAATAACATGTTATCAATGTATAAAAATATTAGCAAAAATAAAAAAGAAAGGAAATGAATAATTTAAAAATATGTAATGTATGTATAATTTATGACATGGTTTTTCGCTGCTCAGCTCCTTGAAAGCATAAGTATCTGCAAAGTTGTATTAAGTTGTGGTTTTTATAACAATTCCCCACTAAACTGCTTGGCAAAATGTAAAATATAAATTTAAATGTTATTTTAAGTGCAAAAAAAAAACATTTTATTATTTTTTTGACAATACTTTGGTGTAAAAATAAAGTTCAAAAGATAAAATATATACAAAAATAATAGCTGTTGCTGGCCGGGGATCGAACCTTGTGCCTGTCGTTAAAACGGACATTTTTGAATATTGCTCATCCTCCAAAGCACACAGCGTGATAATATATAGCCTAAAACCTTCTCTTGACCAAAATGCACACAACAAAAAAAGAATTATCGTATTCGGTCCAGCCGTTCAAGCGTGATGCGATGACCAAGGGAAATAGGGATTCATTTTTATATATATAGATGTAAAATTCTTCAGTTATTGACTCAGTCACTAATGAGTCAGTAACGTGCTTTACGTGCGTTGTCTGTCAGGCGCTCACTCAGGGCCTAGTACGAATAGTTTCGCCCATTATATTTATTTGAATTAGATACTATTTTCGTATTTTTTAATAATTTAAATTGTGTATGTCCCATTAAATGAAACCAATATACTACAGGGTTCCAGTTTTTCACATTCAAAATTCACTTAGGTAAGTTAAAACGTCAAAATATTCGTGCTAGGCCCTCTGGGCCCCAAGTCTGCTATTTTTTATAAATTCGTCATTCCAACGCGATCTCATTGTCATTCTGCTAAAAGTTCGTAATCTGCTACTTCATAATGGTCGATCACTGGGCTCGTAATTAAATCGTGGTAGAAAGACATTTTCGTATTGCCACTATTATAAAACCCGTTAGTAGACATGATTTTCGGAAAATTACTACTAAATTTGAACATTAAGTTATGCCAGATGTCTTTTATATATATTTTTACATATTATTTAGTCATTTGTCATTATGTACGTGATTACCATTCTATGACATTTCTTTCAATGGAGTGTCAGTGGTTGACCACAGGAAAGTCATAATGACGCTTTTATATTAGTAGATTACCAAACTTGTCAAAATCAACAATTATGAAATCAGTGATAGACCATTCTGACACTATTGTAATGGCAGACTTGAGGCCCTGGCCGTAGGAAGCTGAAATTTGGCATGTACTCCTCAGGGGAGCACTAAGAGAGGATTTCCCGATATTCTTACGGGAACGGGAATAAACGGGAAATGTGCGTACGAAGTAGCAGGCAAAAGCTAGTTTTTCAATAATACTCAATCCAATAATTAACACAGTTATTTTCAGCATACCACGACGGAAAAATAATCTCCAATGCCACAGATTAAAAATGGCCGCCACATAAAACTAATACCAATTCATATTAACCTGTATTTTGAACAAAATACGATTCGCGGCCGGAACGCGTATTCATCTAAAGAATTATAACCATTTTAATCAACAATATAGCCCTCTAAGTTCATGAAGCCCTATTAGTCCGGTCAATTTAGACATAAAAATAGTGATCAAATAAAGAAAATTCCGACAGAGCCAAATCTTCGTAGAGACCTTAGTTTTACCACAAGGAATAAAGTGTCAAAAGTCCCAATCAGTCCCATGAGCGCTAAGACTTATTCGGGGCCCAAGGTGACGCGAAGCTCCTGGGTATGTCTGCTTAGTGCTGGCCAACACTCGCCCCCGTACAGTAGGACAGGCCGAATGATGCATTTATATATCTGCCCCTTGAGCCTCGGAGGCATTTTGCGGTCGCATACAACGCCCGTCACCTCGCGCCACTTCGCCCAAGCCGCGCCAATACGTGCTTGGACATCGTCGTCCACGATGCCAGACTCGTGCAGCACGGATCCAAGGTACCTGAACGTATCGGACTTTCTGATCAGGTCCGAACCTATTCGGATGGTGTTTGTATCCGTGCTGCCACAGGACATGTACTCAGTCTTCGCCACATTTAGTCTCAGACCACCGTTTTCAAGCGTGTCCTTCCAAATGTTGACTTTGCGCTCAAGATGGGCTTTGTTCTGATTAACGAGGGCGATGTCATCGGCATACATCATTAGCCATGGAGGCTGATCTTGGATGTTTGCCGTAATTACATCGAGCACTACGTTAAACAAGAACGGGCTAAGAGCCGAGCCTTGGTGAACGCCAACAGATATTGGGAAGCCATTCGATTCGCCAACAGCGGTCTGGACAGAGGACACGGAATCGCGGTACATGTCTCTGATAATGTCAATATAGGCCTCGGGAACGCCCTTGAAGCGCAGTGCCCACCAGATGGACTGCCGAGGTATACAGTCGAAGGCCTTCTGCAGGTCTAAAAAGGCCATATGCAAAGCTCTCCTTCTCTCTCTGTAAGCCTCAGCCAGATTCCGTAAGGCGAACACTGCGTCCATGGTGCTGTTACCCGCCCGGAAGCCATATTGACACTCAGAGACAGTACACTCGCTACGGAGCCGTGTGTCAATGATGCGCTCGAAGAGCTTCATGGTGTGGCACATGATCTTGATACCGCGGTAGCTACCACAATCCTGTACGCTACCTTTGCCTTTGTAAACAGGGATAATCAGGCTAAACCCCTATTTTTAAAGCTGGCTCCAAATTGTCCCCGGGAAATTATAGACCTATTTCAGTCTTGCCTGTGCTGTCTAAAGTTTTTGAAAAGCTATTGCACAATCGGCTCAGTCTATATTTAAGTTCATTTAACTACCTTTCTCAACGACAATATGGTTTTCGATCTAAGTCCAATACTCTTTCAGCAGCAACAGATTTAATCACTACTATTAAAACTAACATAGACAAGAAACTCATTGCTTTAGGGATCTTCATTGACCTAAAAAAGGCGTTTGATACTGTTAGCCATAGCTTGTTAATGAATAAACTTGCCTCGATCGGTGTAACTGGAAACGCTTTCAAAATTTTTGAATCGTATCTACATGGACGCCGACAGGTCGTTAAAATTGGTGACAATGTTAGCGCACCTAAGTTCATTAATTGCGGCGTGCCCCAGGGATCAATTTGTGGTCCCCTTTTATTCCTAATCTACATTAATAACATAGACAAGATAGGCCTGAAGGGGCATGTATCTCTATATGCTGATGACACTTGCCTTTTTTATTTTGGTCACTCAATTGACTCAATAATACAGGACGCACAAGAGGATCTGATCATCTTGGAAAGATGGTTTCTAAATAACCTATTAACTATCAACACATCCAAAACCAACTATATAATATTTGCAGCTAAAAACAAAAAAATCTCAGAACACAAACCTCTTAGTATTAATGGAGTCAATTTGAATAAAGTTAATAAAGAGAAATATCTCGGACTTATTCTGGATAATCAGCTGACATGGAAACCACATATAGAGAAAACTTGTTCTAAAATTTTAAGCCTAACGGGTGCACTACGTCGAATTGTGAGATGCTTCCCTCTTAAAGTCCGCCGCACTATTTATAACTCATTGGTGAAACCACACATTGAATATCTTATAGAACTGTGGGGTTCAGCAGCTAAAACCAACCTAGAAAAGCTCCAAAGAGCGCAGAACAAAATTATAAAAGTCCTATTTCACTATCACTATCTGACCCCCACACACCAAATTTACAAAGAAACCAAGCTATTTAACATTTCTCATATATATTCATATAACACATGTATTTTAATTCGCAAAATTCTATCCAAAGACTTACACACACAAATCACATTCACAAAAAACATACAAGTACAAAAACGTATTTTGAGGCGCGCACAAGACTTACACATACCTAAAACTAGAACTAACTATGGAAAAAAAACAATACTTCACGAGGGAGCAAAACTTTATAACTCACTACCAAAAGACATAAAAACCACACAATCGCTATCACTATTTAAAAAACTACTCAAATGTCACATCTTGAAAGGACATAAAAAATAATTAATAACTAATATAATTTTCTTGCCTCTAGTGTAAACGAGTCCTTATATTTCAAACACAAAAACAAGATAACGAGGCACCGCACGTCGACCGCGTCAACGCGTCGCACGGCGGTAGTCAATACAAATTTTTTGAAATTACCTTCATAAATTTGTAATGTTAACACTAAACCACTCGATATTCCTGGACAACAAAAATGTATACCTAAATCTAGATAAGTTAAGTATTTATTTCTGTACAAGTGATTTGTAATCTTTAGAAATAAATGAATTCAAACCGTAAATCGCCACTGGTTCGGCATTTCCTTGGTGATCAGGATGCGGTTAAAAAGATCCGTCAGAAGGTCCACACCATGTGGGCCCATCGCCTTCCACACTTCAATTGGCACATTGTCAGGCCCGACCGCTTTCCGGTTCTTCATGTGGCGAAGAGCAATGCGGGTTTCGTCGGGGGAAATAGGGGAAATAAGCCCAAGGTTAGGAGGCGGTTCCGGAGGAAGGTTATGGGGATGCTGTTTGTTAGACAGCTCCGCGAAGTATGTACACCATCTCTCCTTAACAGAGGGGGCATCGTAGAGCAGCTTACCCTGGACGTCCCTTACACAAAGACATTTGCTAATGTCCCGTGTAGCTTTCTCCCGGGCACGCGCCAGCTTAAAAATAAGCTTTTGCCCCTCCGCAGTTTCCAGCTTGTCGTATAAGGGCGCCAGACTTTTGCTGCGGGCTCTGGCTACAGCTTTTTTGCAAGCGCGCTTAGCCGCTCCATATGCCTCCCTGTCATCCGGAGAGTTGGACCCTTGCCACTGTTTAAATAAAACCTTCTTCTTCCGAGTCGCCTCCTGCACCCCGTCATCCCACCACCACGTCTCCTTTCCTATGGTGCGGCCACCACGAGAAGTGCCAAGGACGCGCTTACCCGCACCGGTGATTGCTGAATGGATCCTACTCCAGATCTCTTGAGCGGACTCATGCGGAGCACTGATCTTGAGATGCTCGACCTCCGCGATGAAGTCCGACTGCCTAGGACCATCAAGCAACCACCACTTAGTGCGGGGTTTGCGTTTCTCGGTCACTCTCTTCTTCGGTACAACCGCAAAGTCCAGGACAAGGAGGTGGTGTTGAGCCGTTAGGCTTTCGCCTGGGATGACTTTGCAGTTGGTAACCTTGCCAATGTGGCACCGTCGCACCAGCAGGTAATCTATTTGGGTTGAGTAGGCACCACTACGGTACGTAATAAGATGCTGGGGCTTCTTCTGAAAGAATGTGTTCGCGATGGCTAGGTCAGACACAGCGCAGGTGCTAAGTATATTGACTCCCTCTGCGTTTAGCTGGCCATAACCAAAACCACCGTGAACACGTCCATACTCTCCAGCAAACTGACCTACGTGACCGTTGAGATCCCCCCCAACCAAAACACCTTCGGAATTCGGGATAGCGCGTAATACGTCCTCGAACTCATCCCAGAAGGCCTCCTTTTCAGACTCACAGCAACCAGTCTGAGGAGCATAGGCGCTGATTAGGTTCGTTACCGACCCTTCGAACAGCACCCTAACTCGCATCAACCGGTCGCTGCATCGGTCTACTTCAAGGAGTCCATCCTGAAGGTCCTTAGACAGCACCACGGCCACTCCGCCCCTGCCCGTTGGTGATCCGGTGTACAATAGCCGGTACCCCTGCCCGATGTCACGTGACTTATTTCCCTTCCAGCGCGTCTCCTGAAGGAAGGCGCACTGGACCCGACGCTTCGCAAGTACGTCCGCGAGTTCTCGGCAACGTCCGGTTAGGGAGCCAATGTTCCAGGTGGCAAAGCGGAACTTCTTCTTGGGTACTATCCTCTTTAGCCGTGCCCGTACTTGACACGGTAGCCCTAGCCCACTTATCGCAGGTTTAGGGCGATGTGCCTGCGCGTCGTTATGCGGCGACGCCCTAGACCGAGTACCCTTACCTAACTTGTTTCTTTCCATACATATATGACTGAAGTTGGTTTTACGTGGGGCGACCAGCCGTCTGACCCCCACAACCCTACAAGAGGGAAACCAGGTTCGCCAGAGCCTCGTCCGTTGGACAGCAGGGTGCACCGCTAGCAGGTGAGGTTGGCTTGGGTCTTTAAGATGGCAACGGACCCCATACACCCCCGTAAATACTTAACTATTTCCACTAATTAACACGAAATTATGTACAAACGCGTGTAAAAACAAAATTCATTTTAAATTTTATTGATTTGCATTTAGGAGTGCCCTGCCACTATATTGTGTAAGTAGTATCATCGAAGTCAAATGCATATCGTCACTAGAAAGGCAAAAGTACTAAACTGCAAAAAGAGCATTTTACAGTGCTAAAGCACCGGTAACTTCTTAAGTATTGCTCAAATTGCTAGGAGACCAAGACCAACGTGTAGAGAAAAAAAAACTGAACCTAACCATAAGTAAAACTCATTTTAGCTAAAATGGCGCTTTAGTACTTTTGCCTTTTCGGTGACGATAAGTAATAGATATTAGTCGTATGATAATAATGCATAAGCATGTGGTCGCAAATTGTCGTCTTTTATTGCAAAAATCTTAAAAAAAAATATATATATCAATATCCCCAGTTAGGGATAGCTTGACTTTTTTTTTTTTTGGGACAAGCCCGCCACACATTCCCAACCACTGCAACTCCTGAAAGCCAGAATCAACAGTGGCGACCACCAGAAAAACGCCGAGCCAATGAAACCCGACGAGTCCCGGAGAAACGATTCAACTGTCTTGGATCCTGCAACGAAATTAATCAGAAAAGTACAGCGGAGGAGTAGGAAAAAAATATATAATTTCCACTTGACTCCGTATAAAGCAGGAGACAGAATAGAACTACGCCAATAGGCACCAAGGGACCTGGCACCAACTGGGTTAAGCCCAGTTGCCAAGCACCACGGATTATATTTTACCACTTAAACTAATGGGTCCTAAATTGTGAGCTACTTTTGATTCCAGTAATAGGTATGGCAAAATCGCTTGAACGCACGGAAATTTGTTCTGGTTTCAACAAGGTCCGTATAGTAAACTACCCCAGATGTAACCTTAATACTATCTAACATAATATTGCGTTCAGTTTGCCAAAGACTACACTCCCATAAGATGTGATGTGCGGATTGTTCGTATTCATGGTCAGCTGTAGAACATTGACATAAAGGCGAGGCCACAAGCTTAAAGGAAAATAATTTACTCTTAAAATTGCCATGACCTGTGAGAAATTGGGCAACACAGTGATCCACCTCCAGCCATGTCCTGTACAGCCGCTCGCGAACAGTTGGAAAAAACTGGTGGAGGTGACGGCCTTTGATGGAATTTTCCCACCTACATTGCCACTCGGATAAAAGTTCCTCCCAGACATCAGTCTGGGGTTTTAGTAATCTGGAGATCTTAGCACGGCCGCGTTGCAGTAAGAACTCTGGGTCTGTAATCTTTCTAGCGTAGTAGTACATTGCAGCACGCCGCTGCACTTCTAGATCGACTGGGAGAACACCCAGCCAGCACTGGTAAGGCTTCAGTACTAACCGTCCTATACGCCTTGCATAAGAATATCAAAGCCAAACGTTGGCTTTGAAGCAATTTACGTCGTACCGGACCTATGATGGCCCTATCGGCCCAGACAGGTGCCCCGTAGCACATACAACCCAAGTAGGTAGCCAAGTAGATAGCTTGACTACCTACTACTATATGGCTACTAACAATCTATAAGATTAAATAACGTAAACCAACCTATATGCATATTAAAAACAAAAATTAAGAACCCATTATTTCTGGTCAAAATAATAAATCATTTTCATCCTACAATGACCTCATTCGAATTTTCCGAGTTCCAACAACGCCCTGAATATGAATGTATGAAATTGGAAAAGCATTTATGAGCACGGTGTGAGGAATCGTCGGTATAGCCGCGAGAAATTGATAGATTTATCACAGGCAAGGGATTGGTTACGGCACATTATTGATATCAACCCAAATTCAGCGTTGCCTTTTAGTATGAAGATATATGACCCAACCCTAGATAGGTACATATACGTATTGATTTATCTCAGAGCAGATCGTATACATAATCACGGGCTGGTATTTGCACATCACTCCAAAAAGGTATCAGCCTTTTTGACGTACATCCAAACTCAAACCATCCATTATTAGAGGCATTCAAACAAAGTCTAATAGGGTCCAAATCGTAACCCTATACAAAAAGCTGATCCGCGAAATCTCCACTGAATACAAAAAGGTCCCGCCAGAAAAAAGGTCGATTTGCAAAATCAAAAACACGAAATGCTATCGTTCAAATCTCACTCCACATAAATTACCGGTACAAAATGTTATGACGTTATGATAATTTCAATATTGGCGTCAGAGACAAAAATCTCTCGAGGGACGGACCGTATAAAATCTGAACATTATTCTGACTTCGCTAGACATCGTTTTTATGCATTATGTACAAGACTGCTTCGGATTTCTGCGTCGCATGTGAGCTTTGATTCGTACGTGATAAAATATTTGGAAGAAAGCAACTATGAAATCGACTTTATTGAAAGGGAAGAGACATTTTTAAAGACGGAAATGCCTAGTTTGAAAGGCTTGTTGCAGAATAACTTATAATAACAGCACTTCATAGTGATTTCACAATTATTCATAACGCGTGTAGGTACTCGTAGCGCTGCAAAACGCTTCACCTTTTCACAAAGCAACGATTGAGAACTTCCACTTCCCTAAAGCTATCCCAATATTCTAGAATCCGAGCAACGACTAGAAACCCGTAGAACATCAAAATTAAAGGTTGCTCCAAAACACTGTACTCCTATTACAAGTAGCACTTAGGGACCGAGAAAAACAAAGTCAATAAAGTACTAACGAAGTAAATGGGACGAATAACAAGAGCAATTACGAAGGAAAGCGGTCCGTTACAGATTTATGACGGGACAAATGTTAGATACTGCCTTCACTTGGATACTACAAGTTTGGATACTGTAGTATCCAAGTGAGGCGATTTCGGCCTCGTAAATACGGATTAGGTTCTAAAAGTCGCTCCTAAAACAAAAGATAAGCGCTATGGTACTGAATAAACTCGTTTCAGGTAACTCAAAATGGCGGGAGGAAAAATTAGAGTGAGTTTAGTGCGTTGTCACGTTGCGAGAAATAATATTCAAAACGTGTTGAATATATAACGTGTTGGGTGTAGAATTAAAATTAGTCGAAAACTGTTTCCGTGTAAAATTTCTCATGACGCGAAATTAACTGAATCGAAGCTTTTGGTAGGCCTTACATAACAACCAACAAGCTTTAGGTAGAATTAAGAGTCACATCGTTTTTAACCGACTTCTTCAAAAAGGAGGAGGTTCTATGATCGGCTGTATGTATGTTTTGTTTTCTTATTTAGTATGTTCACCGATTTCTCCGCCAATTGTGGACCGACATTAAAAATTCTTTTCTATTCAAAAGCCCATAGGTGGTCCCATTGTCACCAAGTTAGAATCTGATGATGGAACCCCATGAAAATGGAGGGAAACCCTCAAATTTTATGGGCACATACAATGTTTTTCATAAAGTTTCTAACACACCGATTTGGATGATTGTTTTTTTTTGTTTGGAACAGTATTTTCCCGGACTGGTCCCATTTCAATTTGGTGAATATCTGATAGAGAACTTCGAAGGTAGGCAACGGAACTCTTCAATAAATTATAGCAAATGGATCGGGATTTCGAAATCGCATGTCTGTTTTCACCAGTTCATAACATAACATCGCGCCGGTACCTACGCTGTATTTGTTTGGTGTTTCACTTTTTAGTGGTACCGCGGGTACCATTAAAAAGTGAAATAATAAAAAACTTTTTTACAAAAAATACAACCGACTTCCAAAAACAAAACACTCATCATCTGCCTAGCCTTTTCCCAACTATATTGGGGTCGGCTTCCAGTCAAACCGAATTTAGCTGAATACCAGTATTTTACGCGGAGCGGCTGCCTACCAGACCTCCACAACCCAGCACTGGGTAACACGGTACATCATGGCAAGACTGGAGTCAGATTTACTGGCTTCTGACTATCCGTAACGACTGCCAATGATCTACAAATGACAGCCGGGACCAACGGCTTAACGTGCTTTCCGAGGCACGGAGGAAACTCGCTATGATAAGATGGTCACCCATCCACAGACCAACCTTGGCAAGCGTTGCTTAACCTTGAAGATCGACCCGTGCGGCTGTTATTATCTAGCCACGAGCTCCTTCAAAATCAAAACACTACAAAGTATAAAAGAACTTTATTTTCGGAAGTCGGTGTTTTTGGTTATTTCGTTTTTTGACACCGACTAAAATATGACACTTTTGAAATGTCTCATGGTGGTCATCCCACCCAGACGCACAAAATTTTTTGAGAATTTCCTGCCGGATTCGGTTTACTTAAATCTACAACCGACTTTTAGGTTTAAAAAAGCCACAGAAATTCCCCGTCAGAACAAACAACATAAATCCCGACCACAATATTGTCTAGATATGTCCCACTTCAACTCGACGAGGTCTTTAATACGAATAGAGAGGGAATTGCATTGCATTTGCCAGTATAATGGGATAAGGTGCATGCTCGTGACTACATATTGCTGCTAAACCAAGCTGAGAACTAGGCTATGCGTGTGCTGGAACATTTTGTACAGTGTACGAGTACTTCTGTCTGTTTTGTGTACTGAAAACAGTTGCATAAATTGGACTTTGTTTTGTTATTAGATTGAAGATACCTAAGAAATTTAAGTCAAAAGGAAAAAAGGAACCCTTATAGGATCACTTTGTTGTCCGTCCGTCTGTCTGTCAAGAATGTTTATATCGGGAACGCGTGGAGGTACTGAGTTGGAATTTAAACCATATACTCAAGTCTACGATCCCTTGAAGCTGTAAAAAAATCGTTTTTATAAGTTAACATAAAAGATAGAAATGGCCGTTCATGCCGCAAAAAATGAATATTTCGACACTCCCAAGGCAATGAAAATTCATAGTGTATTTCCCGTTGACCTCGAACTATGAAATTTGGCAAGTAATACCGTCCTATACTACATGTATAGGAAAAAGTCTAAAAACTATACATTTGTGTTTAAATCATGAAAAATATAGCCCTTATTTAAAGTACGTAAGCAATCATCGAGCTTAATAAACCACTGATTGGATTCAAAATCTAGGTTCTTAAAAAAATTAAGTGTTATCCCGAATAACATTTAACGTTTATTTCATCAAAATCGGCCCACAAAATCAAAAGATATTGAATTTTTAAGTATAAGAAACTTCCTGCTGTATTCTAATCAGTCAGAGTGCCAATCTATTGAGAAAATATAAAATGCACGAAAGCATGAAAATAACAAGTTATTTGTTAAACTTTTAATACGCACCAAAATAATAGTGAAGGTATAAGGAAGGTATTAATTAATTAATATCTTATCGTTATTAATCGTACATACATTCTTTAACGTCTTCCGCTACCAAATACTTTGTCTTGTCAGTTTACGAAATGGTCGATAGATGGCGCTGCACCAATGACGCGTTTTTCTTCTGAATCACGGTGTTTATGGATTTGTTCTTGTTCTGAGCTCGGAAACTGAACTATTTATAATACGTACCTACAGTACCGAACCCTGGGTGCGCGAGGCCGACTCGGTCTTGACCGGTTTTTCTTTAATGGCACCTATTTGGTTGTTCTTTCTGGCCATTTTCAATCCCGAGTAGGCTTGAAAACTTGTCTGGACTTACTCGCACTAGCGCAAAACAGAATTATGTGGAAAAGGAAGAGGGAAGCCTTCGCCCTTCAATGAGGTGGAATAAGTTGGCTGCTTTTTTTTTGAGTAGTTATACCTACATTATTCTTGGTTATCGCATTTATATTCAAGATAGATTTTACTAGGTCAGGAATTTTTCCTACGTTCAACTATCGATAGGTAGCAAGAGTTTACGGCGGTTACAACTTAAGGCGATGACATACGCCAGCGACCTTGAGGGAACAAAACGCGCACTCGTTTATCACCCGCGCGACCCAAAATTCAGTAGTTTTTTGTACTTGAAAAAAATAGCCGTATAATTTTTCTCTGAGATAGTGTAAATCTCATTCAAATACGACCAGCGGTTTTGGCCCGATTGTCGTTTTCATGTCAGTGTTAGACATAACTTTACAAATTGATTACTTTATGTTGAACGAATAAAACTCTAAACTTCAATTTATCAAATTAGTAGAATAGTCTAACGTAACAGATATTTTTTTGTAACAATTACGACTAGGCATTTAGACGTGATTCTCATTTTAAAATCAGCTTCCCTGAGGTATCTACGCCTTAAAAGAGGGTGCTTCCTCCACGTATGACGAAACTTAAATTGGTACTTCCTCAATTTTAAAATTCTGGTAGATGGGTGACTGATATACCTACCTACTTAGGATTATTCATTAAAAAATATACTAGTAATATAAATATGACTAGTTGACCCGCGCAACTTCGTCTGCGTCACAATTTTCAATACTGCTCCGCTCCTATTAGTCTTAGCGTGATGATATATAGCCTTCCTCGATAAATGGGCTATCTAACACTGAAAGATTTTTTTAAATCGGATCAGCAGTTCCTAAGATTAGCGCGTTCAAGTAAACAAACAAACTCTTCAGCTATATATATATTAGTACTAGCTGACCCACGCGGCTTCGCTCCCGTCAACTGGCTACTACCCTACCTACCCTACCTACCCTACCTACCCTACCTACCCTACCTACCCTACCTACCCTACCTACCCTACCTACCCTACCTACCCTACCTACCCTACCTACCCTACCTACCCTACCTACCCTACCTACCCTACCTACCCTACCTACCCTACCTACCCTACCTACCCTACCTACCCTACCTACCCTACCTACCCTACCTACCCTACCTACCCTACCTACCCTACCTACCCTACCTACCCTACCTACCCTACCTACCCTACCTACCCTACCTACCCTACCTACCCTACCTACCCTACCTACCCTACCTACCCTACCTACCCTACCTACCCTACCTACCCTACCTACCCTACCTACCCTACCTACCCTACCTACCCTACCTACCCTACCTACCCTACCTACCCTACCTACTATAATTTGAGATTTAAACTATCCTATCTCTCAAGTTGGATCGAACTGCACATGGTGTGCGAATTTTATTATAATCGGTTAAGTGGTTTAGGAGTCCATTGAGGACAAACATTGTGACACGAGATTTATATATATTAAGATTATATATATTAAGATAGATTAGTTAAAAGTGATTAGATAGTTTTAAATTCTAATTCTAATCAGTAATTAAACTATTCATATGGTTATTTTTTATGGATAATGTTGTTGATGTGCAGTTTTCTGTACATCTACCTCAAAGCTGATTAGAGAGGCAATAGGGTATTTTACTAAAAAAAAATAATTAGTCCGTCTGATAGATTTTCAAAAAATATTCGACATGTATTTTTTCTTTTTTCACGTAAACAAAAAATAAAGGAGATACAGCGAGTTGAAGACACGCGTGACGTCATCTGGCTTGGTAAATTTGGTACATTTTTCCAATATTTTTTGAAAATCTTTCAGATTGACTAATTAGATTGTTTTAGTAAAACACCCCATTCTCGCATTTTAAGGAGCGTTTGCATTTTCATCGTAATCGCAAACTGTCAACAACACTTCTAATTTCCCAACATTTTGATAAATTTCGCCATGAGATGATTATTGCGATTAATTGTGACCGCTTTTAAGTACAAGAACTGACCTTCTGCTGAATAATAATCAGTGTAACATTAAGAAGGTTCACAGAAAATCATGGGAACTTAAAGATTTTTTTACGGAACAGAATATTCCGTCTGAATGAACGTGAAATTAGATGAACCATTGACTTTTTCCTTTATTATAGTTGACCTGTCAATATTGCCCCAACAATAGCCTTTGATGACAACATCAAAAGAGACGTTGTACTTCAAATAAGTATTTTGTAAATATCGTTTTATTAATTCTTTACCGGGTTAAGAGACTTTTAGAAGAGATGAAATTTAAAATGGCTGGATGAATATGGGATAAAAGCCCTATTTTTTATTTATTGGGTCAACGAGAGGGCAACGGCATAACTATTGATTTAATTTGCAGTACGAAAATTTTTGTTTTTTAATTGGCCACGTAAAGAACCAATGGTCCAGTTTTACATCTTAGTGAAAGCTATGCTAATTACCATATTAGAATTACCTTGATTAGCATTTTACCAAGATTAAAAAAAACGGCCAAGTCGAGTCGGAATCTCACACGAAGGGTTCCGTACCAAAAAACTCTTTTCTTGCATAGGAGCCGGTTTCATTTTTATTTTAATTTAATTTGTTGTTGTTATTTATTTTTATAGCGGCAATAGAAACACACACTATTTGAACATTTCAACTTTCTATCTATTACGGTTCTTGAGATACAGCCCGCTGACAGACAGACAGACAGCGGAGGCTTAGTAATAGGGTTCCGATACGACTCTTTGGGTACGGAACCGTAAAAATCTACCTCTCCTCTCCGTCTCTAAAATCTCTGAGGATTGCAAAAACGTACAACGTGATGGTATAGACAACGAAGGATCACAACTGCAGATTCTCGATTACCAGCTGTAAGCTCGTGTTCCATCACATTAGGGCTTATATTGTCATCGCATATCCGCGGAACCACGATAGTGTCCATTTCATGTCGACTAACCTTAAGTAGAGAGATTACGAAGATGAGAGGTTAAGCATAGGTTAATGCAACTAAGTGATACTAACATAGTTTTGTTTACTAACACATGAATACTTAGGTTAAGATATTTTTTGATCTAGGTATGGGCCTTAGTAACCTGCAACAAATGGTTTTTTTTTTTACTTTCACGGGTCCCTGGAAACCCGGTCCTTTGATATGCGTACGAGGAACCGAAGCAAACTCACAGAGGCCCCGTTAGACATTTCAAATGGAAAGGGACACCAACAGACGATTATCCCTGTATGCACTGTGAAAGTAACCCCGGTTGGAGCACGACTATTGAAAAATATGGAAATAGTCCATTTGTTAGTCACAAAAATATCTTACAGACCATGTTAGTAATCACATTACAAAATATTGTGTAAATACATAAAAGTTGGTAGGTGTACTCATGAAATCTTTCGCTTAAGTTCAGCCCAGATTGCATCGCCATCCGACCAGAAACCGAACGAAAGCCTTCATAACTGCCGGGATATACTTCTCAGAAATCACTTGAAGGATACAAGGTCACTAGTCAATCAGTAGTGGATCTTTTCTGAAGCTGATACACAAACGCTACTGTAGAAATGCAGCTTTTGGTAACGTGTTATATTCACAATGGATGTGCGTATATGACCATATACATGACCGTAAACGAAGCAAAAAGAGTATCTAAGGATCGTAGCTGCCGGCGGTTTTTTGTTTCTGCAAACCCGAATTTCGGGAAATTGTCTGTTAGTGCTCCCCTACATTTAGGAACCTACACCACACAGCTTCTTATTACGACTAGTACTTTCGGCTGTTCAATCACTTAATCACTCAGTCAGTCACCAGTAATGGAAGCGTTATATACAGGGTTATTTGTAAAACACCAACAACCTCTTAAGGGGTGAAAGTACACATGATTATAACCAACTTTTACTTTAAAACCAACCATGAAACTCGAAAAAAATATCAGCTGTTTCATACAAAATGCACTATTTAGCCAATGAAAATGTATGAAACAGCTGATATTTTTCTCGAGATTTCGGAGTTTACCCAAAGTAAAAGTTGCTTATAAACATTTGTACTTTCACTAACTAAGAGGTTGTGGTGTTTTACAAATAACCCTGTATTCGATGTATGTTGTTATTTCGTATTACAGTTTTTCTGCACACCACCTCCCCACCTCTTGTGCCTTCAGCGAACAATCCTAATGAAAATTGCCAAAACGTAAGTAGTAACTACCATCTCCCTCATGGCAGATTTCGCGAAACAATATATTTCATGCTAAGTAGCAACAAAACTCCAAAGAAATAATTCTCTTACACGAAAAGTTGTAGGAAAAAGTAATGTATCCACTTACTGTGAACAGTGAAGGATCACCACAGTTGAGCAGGGCTCGGCCTTGTACATAGTGCGTGCGGGCGCGGTGGCGGATTGTTCTAGCGAGAAGGTAGAAGCCAGACATGTTTCCTCAGGGTAAAACAATGGGTTTTAGAAGAATCTGACACTGCCTTCGACTCCTACCCGAAGCGATTTGAGTCATTTGAAGATTTCCTATGCATAAGAAAGTAAAACAATAGAAGATCGTTCGCTATATGAATGCAAGCGGCGGTTTCACACATATGTTTATATTTTCCTCCCGCGCATGCTCGTCACCCTGTCCGGTCCGCACATTAGTCCGGCTCACACGTACTCATTACTGCCGAGATTCGTCCGGAGACAGAACCTAACTTTATCTTCAACAAGACGCCAACTTTGTAACGAGTGTTATGTTACAAGTTTCGCGATACGAAAGGGTTTAGTTTGATAAAATACGATCCTTTTGGTTTACAGTGTAATGTTACGAATACCACGAGTGACCAGGGTAAAGTTGATTTTATTTTATGATTCTCTAACAATACCTACTTTGTAAAATTGAACGTAGAAAATTATTATTTGGCCTAAATATTTTACGTTGATAAGCACCCTCACATGCTAATCAACTCTCTGGAATTCCCAATGTATAGATACACGACAGGCCCTTAGGAATGAATCTATACTAATATATAAAGCTGAAGAGTTTGTTTGTTTGTTTACTTGAACGCGCTAATCTCAGGAACTACGGTCCGATTTGAAAAATTCTTTCAGTGTTAGATAGCACATTTATCGAGGAAGGCTATAGGCTATATATCATCACGCTATGATCAAAAGGAGCGGAGCAGTAATGAAAATTGTGACGCAGACAAAGTTGCGCGGGTCAACTAGTGTTAAATATTAGTAAAAAAATAAGCTGATTCAACGGTCGAATTTTATTTTGCGAAAATAAGCTAGCATCATGGACAAGAGGTCATGGACTTCAAAATGGATACAGCCTTCCGCCTTCCTGTTATCAAAGGATCTGGGCGAAAGCCCAAGAAATAGCAGAGCGAAGAAAACCGGGAAATCGAAAACAATTGAATAGAAAATCTATGATCCTCTACAATAAATAATTCTGTATGACGTTCTGCCCCTTTTTTCTTTACACAATGTAAGTGGAGCGAACATTCGTGAAACCTTTGTGAGAACTTCGTACAGAGTTTTATTATAATATTTTACGCCCGAATAATATGGCGGCACAATAATTCTCGCCACAAGTCCCACTTAGTTGAACGTACATTTTTCGTCGTGTTTCCCGCCATTGTATCTGGTTGTGTGTTGAACAATACACCTTTCAGTTCAGGCTCGCTTATTTTATGAATTTCATTATTCCAAGCGGTTTGTTTTTTTCTTTTCACGGAATTTAAATCATCCACGTCGCTGTGTATTTCATTTGCCATTTTGTTTTGCTTTAATAGAAAATTCTTTTCGAAAAAAAAAACAGATATACTAATTAATTAATCCTATCTTAACAAGCAAACTGTGTTAAAAATATGTTACAAGTATGCAGTGTATAGGAATTTAGGAATTATAGTCAACCACCACCGGCGCGTTTTTTCTTCCATATTCTTTAGAACCGACAAACCCCGCAGATCATTTAAATATTTATTTCACTATACATGAAACCCAACTAACTAAACAGCCATTCGTTGGTGTTAACTAGAATAATTTGGCCATTTTCGCGTGTTACAGCAATAAAATCCGTAGAATAGCTCTTTCGGGATAATAAAATGGTGGCCCTATAACTGTCATAGATGTCAAATGGGCTGTGGAATGGTCCACTATCGCCCTCTATGTGCAACAGACAGAACGTGATATGTTTTATGTTTATTGCCGTTTTTATCTACAGAGCACAGGTATATGACCTGAAAATAGATAAAGTTTGGATGCCAGTTCTCTTTTTTCAGTCTGGAGATAACATGCAGCGGATATTGAAACTGATATCAAAACAATACCGAAGCATGCCCGTTAGTTTTGTTTGAATTACGAAAGCGGACAGTATCATACTGTAAATGGAAAATGTGTTTATTAATTATTAATAATAACTTTATAAATAATATATAATAAAGAATATTTATCTTTATTTTCGTTCTTTAGTTAGACGAGAGGTAAACAATAATTCCCAGTCAATAAAGATAGTAAATGTTTAGAAATCTAGATCGCTAAAGTTGTTGGCTAAATAATATGAGGGCTCAGCCTATGCTAACAGGTCTATACATACAACGGTTCGATTAGAGTTGCCAGATGTTTTAATATCTATAAATATTATCTTATCATAGCTCCAATCAAAAATGGATACTACAGCGTTTCTAATAGGCATATGAGTGAACTTTCATTTGATATTTCAGTTATATCACAACTTCTCCGGCATGCTTGCAGAACCAATATTTGCATGAGGTTTTTCGTGAAATCTTAACTTTCGCGTCTGTTTTACAATTGGTTATAAGGACATGTGTTTTTACTTTGGAAATTAACTATTAATTAAACTGTGTTGTACCTACTTCGTAGCGCGATCATGAAGGCATTCATTTTAACCCTAGATACTAGATGGTAATAAAATTATTTTAATTTGTACTACCTACTTCTAATACCACTAATTAGAAATTTTATACCTCTCAATTATCGTAGATATACAGGTCGTGCTGAAAAAAATCCATCCCAGCACGACCACGCCAAAATTCCAGCTGGCATAGAAACGGAACCATGTCTAAAAATTTTTACTCATTATGTGGTATATTTCTAGCTATCTAGTAAATTAAACTAACTTATTGGAAATCGAAACCTAGGTAAAATTTCCTAACAGACAAGATTCTAAGAATTTACTAAAAAGTCAGGGAATTTCTTCTTGTATCTTAACTTTCAAAGTATAGTGTGGCGGTTCCTAGTAATACCTATGTACTAAATATAATACCTATGTACTAAATAAAAACATTACGCGAGAGACTGCGACAAGCCTTTCCATATTTTATTTACTTTCTACTTTATTATGGGATGTAGGTATATCTTATTTTCTTGACACTTTATCAATATTTCCCTCTTTCGCCGTTACTTTGACGAGCACTTTTCAAAGAGAATTTCTATTTACTTGTTCTATTTTCTTTTCAGTTGCGTTTGCCTACTGTTTGCTCGGAATTGGTATTTTGATTACGCTTTTTTGCAAAAACAACGGGTAAAACTCTCAAAATCCGGATAAACAAATTTGTATGTGCGCTTTGGGACGTACCTACGTTTAGTACTGATGGATCCACTAGATGTCCGTTTGCCTGTAGGTAAATTCGTTGCCTCTTCAATGGTCAACCACTTTTTACTCAAATCAAACAGTTGACATCATTGAAAATCGCATCGCCAAGTAGATGACATTCATATTTAGAACTTGTCTCACGACATTTTCCATACATTTCAGCTGGGATTGACTTCAAGTCTAATCAGATTAAGCTGATAGATACCTACTGGTATTCAAAATGGAACGACTGCCCACAAGGACATTGTACCTAACAGTTTCATATAAAATAAGAAAAAATAGCTACCATAGGGGACGCTGACATCCGGGTCGGCGGCGCGCTGCGATCCCAGCGCGCCCTAAAGAGATGTCAGCGTGGAAGACGGGGCCCGCTAGGGCAGGTGCCTGCTGGGGCTGCGGAATCTGTTCGAAAGAGGTAGCGTAGCCTTGGAACGCAAAGGGCACCAGGAGGAACACGGATGGGTTTTAGTCAGTAAGAGTCTGACACTCCCTCTTGCTTCACCCAGAGCGGGAGGAGTCATTTGATGATTTCCCATCCTTAAAAAAAGGGGACGCTGACATAGCTACTGGCCAGTAATAGTTTTATGCAAATCCAACCTTTGTTCGATGCAACTCTTCACACGTACGTAGGCGTTGCAGATGAATTGGATTCGAATGACCTTTTCGAGCGTAATCCGATTACTTACAAAGTTAGAGCCGTTATTAAGTACAACTTGTTGACATTTATGTAAAGGGCACCACTGTATTTAATATAGTGCCACCAGGATAACTTTTTGAAATGAAAAGTATAGACCATTTTCCCGCCATTTTCTGCAATATAATAATTACCTTTTTTAGTCAAGTTCTTTTCTAAGTCATAATAAGACAGAATAAATAAGTCTTCATGTCATGTAAGTTTTGAACGATGATTTTTTTAAAGATATGCAAGGAGTAACACAATTTGATGTAACAAACAATGCGTGTTGTGACACGACCTATTCGCAAATAAACAAACAATAACATATTTATTTGTTCAAGACTTAAACCTAATTAAAAATACTGCACACACACACTTTTGTGATACAGATCGGACCTCTCACCCGCGAAACGTACTATGTGTCACCGAATATTCTGCCGCCGAATGAGTCGAGGGGTTCTCGGTTTTTGCGAGTATTTCTTGGGTTCCCAAAGTTCTACTCAAAAGTAATACAGGTGAAAGCCGCGGTTCCGGTCCCGAAAGCCCCCACCCCCGCCCGACCGCGCCGAATATCCGACGCTTCAGTCTAGAGTCTTGGCGAATATTCGGTATTCGGTAAAAACACTATTTGTGACATCTCTAGTAGAAACTGAAAAAATGCCAAATACAACATTTTCATATTAAATAGTTTCTCTATTTCCTTTAAAATATTGTAGATATTATTTTCTCTTCAGAGAAAATACTCTAGTAGTCTAGTCTATTTTTCTAGGTACACAATTCCATACACGTGCCTCTAAAAACAGACAAAATAAATAAACTACTCTATGTCTATTGAAAATAATATCGTATTTTATTGTAAGCAGAAAACAGAGTCCTGATGCTATCACAATATACGAATCAATTTATGAACAAGATAGTATTTTCATAGTTTTTTATCTAGAAATATTTATGCGATTCTGGGCAGGCTTCCTAAAGATGATACATTGTTGTGTATCTGACAGGTTTATATTTTATTGCTATAGTAGTATGATAACAAATCAGAAGACAATCATACTATACCTTCTGAGTATTCTATTGTTCAACTAGTAAACTTTGTATGTTGCAAACTTAATAAGGCGAAACTGTCAAAAGACAATTTATATATATATATACCTGCTTACCAACTAGCCTGAATCTCCCCACTTCGGGGCAAAAGCCTTCCCTACCATTCTTCCACTTCCCTAGACAAAGACAACGACAAAAAACCAACAAATCTAGAGTTTGTCGTAAATAAATGGTTTACAAAAACAAAAAGCGACGTTTTGATCCTCCGATTGATCACAATCCAATCTCCTTAGTCCTTATCTATTATTTTCGTTCGCGTCACACACAGATCTGTTTGATCCTCTAGAGACGATTGATTGAGCCAACAGTCAAACACAATAGAGAATAAGTCATCTGGGAATAATGAACTTTAAAAGGAAATTGTAGGCACTTTCAATGAAATCTTTAAGCTGGCTGATGCTGAATTATTTGAAGATTAGTCAAGAATTCAATTCAAATATCCCTCGTTGCTGAATGTGAAGGTACAGATTTAGACGATACTCCAAAATTAGAATTATATGGTGTAAATAAACTCGACTGCATAAAAGCAAACTAAAATGTTACCAACTAGAATAACCTATGAAGATGTTAATCATAATATACACTGGAAAGATACGTATGTTACGGTATGATACTTATGTTTTTTCACCGACTTCTTCAAAAAGGAGGAGGTTCTATGTTCGGCTGTGTGTATCTTTTTTTTTATGTATGTTCACCGATTTCTCCGCGATTTTAAAAATTCATTTATTGTTTTTACTATTTATAGGCACGCGTTTGATCACTAGCTCACCTGATGGTAAGCGATGATGTAGTCGAAGATGGAGCACGCTTGCCTAGAAGTAACCTATTCACTCTTGATTGTGCGGTCTTTAACCGCCAGGTTGTAGCTATCAGGAAACACAGACTCCGGCAGGGAATTCCACTCCTTGGCTGTACGCACTATGAATGTGTTCCCAAAACGTTCAGTTCATAACATAACATCACTTTTTATTGGTAAGCAGGTACCACTAAAAAGTGAAAAATAAAAAACTTTCAGTTCATAACATAAAATCACGCCGGTACGCTGTGTTTGTTCATTACATAACATCACGCCGGTACGCTGTTTGTAGTTCCACTTTTTATTGGTAAGCAGGTACCACTAAAAAGTGAAAAATAAAAAACGTTTTTTCAAAAAAATAAAAAATAAAAATTTTTACTTTGTAAGTTACGTTGTAAGAACATACACTACATGTTCATGTTCATTATAAATATTCAATTAATATTACACAACAAAGTTTGTCTGTCTGTGTCGTTACTGACTGATTGAGTAACTAACAGACAACGCACAGCCGAAACTACTTACTGGCTGTAGAAAGCTGAAATTTGGCATGTAGGTAAGTATCTCCCGAAATTCCTACGGGAGCGGGAAAAACGGCATATGCGCGTACGAAGTCACGGGCAAAAGCTAGTTTATTATAAATAAGCGCGTGCCTATTAAGAGTAAAAAAAATACCTTATCCATTTAGCGTCAAATGGTATGTTGGTATCGGTATTCAGTTAAACCTTACAACTGAGTATTTGTATTTTACAAGTACCTAGCAATACTTTATTTTTGTACCTTACACAATTCGACCTTCAATTTGTAAGCAATATCTAACCCTGCCTATAGCCGTTGGCAGAATAGAGTTAGGCGTCCGATATTCGTGGCTCTGAATTCACTTAATAAGACTACTACTTTTCCTAATCCAGGCTGCTAGCTATCGTACCTACAGCTGATATTGACATTCAATAGAACTACTGAACGGGTAGAATATCCATTGCCTTAAAATCAATATCGAGTAATATCGGGTGACTCAACTCATTATTATTAGGTAGGATGGAATCGTGCTAAAGAGCTAATAACATTCAGTCGACAATTAGAAGGCCCACTAATTCGATATTCAACCTTTTTATTTAAATAGGAAAAATAATCACCTATCTAACTAGCCACTTGATGTCAAAATATTTTTAAAATGCCATTAAAGTTGTCTTTTTAATTGTTTTTTCTTTCGTTAATATAGGGCAATATTTTACTTTTCGCACATATCGGCCTGTTTTAAAAAAATGTGTGATATTAGAAACTTCGTTGTGATAATATTAATTGAATATTTATAATGAACATGAACATGTAGTGTATGTTCTTAATTTATCTACCTAAAATGTGAAATAGTAATAACCAATACCTAGTTCTATAAAGCTCTGCCCGTAGTCAATCTTTTGAAAAAATCAGAATGGATTACCTAAACAACATAAATATTTATGCATGCTTTTTAACCGTCTACAATCTTTTAAGGCCTATAAATTATTCCACATATTTTGGCTTTAGGGACTTTGCTTAGAGAATAAAGTGAGGAAAATTTTCCCTCATACGCTTTTCTTGGGAAGCTTGTGAGCAAGTTAGCAGATAAGTGGTTTGACAGGATGATAAATATGTACCTACTAGAGAGAAAACTTACGAGCTGGACTACGGATGTGAGACAGTATATCAACCCTTTGTCTAGACAACCCAAGGCCTAAACAAGACATAGAGTGACTCGAGTCCCTGTTACACTCAAGCGGAAATCCGCGTCGATGAAAAAATTAAGTTTGGTAGAAAACTCCAAATTGGAAGTCTGCTTAAGTATCAGATCAGGGTACTTTTCCTTAAATCGCTTAGTTTTCTTAATACAAGATTTTAAGCTGTGTACAGACTTACGCAACGTGTCATGAAATGAAAGAATTTGCTATCCACATTAGTGCAATGTATCATGAAATGTAACACACTTTGTAAAAATATCTTATAGTCTGACTATAAGATTTTTTTACAAAGTGTGTTTGCCTTGCGCGCGCGAACTTAATTTAATGCACACGCTACGAGCATTTCAAGTCGCGCGCGGGGTGATACATAATGCTGCGTACAGACTGATAAAAGGAAGAAGTTTTAATTAACATAATCGTTTTCACATAATTCTCACAACACGAGTAGTTCCAAACTATGGACTAACATTCGCATAGTTTGTAGTTGTAACTTCAAGCCAAACTTAAGCTAAACAAGCCAGAATCTTGTTCTAATTCAGTTCCGTACATTGAAGATACAATATTACCTCTATATTATTGAATACGGAAACTCGGGAACTCGTCAATGAGAAAAGCCACGTCTGTTGTGGACTAAGTTTCGGCAAACTTCGGGAAACTTCGGCAAAACGAGACGGCAAACAAGTTAATTGCCAGTTAACACACGGTACCTACCGTGAAGGTTTCAGTGAGTTTTAACTAGGTATTAAAAAGTTTTGCGTTTCTCATCATATTTTATACTTCATTAATTTTTGTTTCTGGTCCCTTCTTTTTTTTTTTAAGTTTGGGAAATCATCAAATGACTCCCCCCGCTCCGGGTGAAGCATAAGGGAGTGTCAGACTCTTACTGACTAAAACCCATCCGTGTTCCTCCGCCTTTTGCGCCTATTGCGTTCCAGGGCCGCGGTAACTCTTTCGAACAAATTCCGCAATCCCGGCAGGCACTGGCCCTGGCAGGCCCCGTCTTCTTTGCTGACAGCTTTTTGAAGCGCGCGTGGAAAACAGCGTGCCGTCAACGACCCATGCATGGTTCTGATCGGACGGCGAGTCACCCAATGCTCGCCGTCCGCAGGCCCGCGCCTACGGTGGCCGGGAATCGCCCGCCGCCGCGTTGCTCCGCCCAAGCAGGGCAGACCTTCACCGTACGCTCCACCGTCTCTTCCGGGCAATCCTCGCAGTTGTTTATGACCCCTGCTGAATGAAAATAATAAAATAAAGAGAATTACTAGGTAGGTACCTAACATATCTACTTTGAAACTCGTCTAGAAAAATGAAAATGATACAAGTAACCAATGTGGTAGTGATATGAGGACCTTGTTGTTAGTTTTAATTTTATCATGCAAAGACGAAATAAAGACAATAACCGAGAGGTCAAAAACTTAATAGGTTTGACTTACTTACGAATTAAAAGCGATTGTTAATCATTTTAACACGAAAGCTAAACCAAACTGTCTAGAAAGTTTTACTAAAAATTAGTACAACCAATAAATCACTTTTATATTAACTTTCCAGACGATTATTTTAATTTGTAACATAAACGGTCTGACGTGATGGTGGCGCCATCTGTCTTTAACAAACGGCTTTTACACCAAAGTTATTAATTCAAGAAGGGATTTGTGGGAAAGTGATAGATGGATCTATGTCTTGCGGACTTAAGCCTGCCATACATCGAGGCCAAACTGAAATGGCAAACCTGCGACAGTTTGACTTGACAGACGACCTAATGATGACTTGAAGCACAACAAAACTTAGAACTGAGAACTGAGGCCTTGGTTTAAATGTTTAAAACTTATTCGATCGCGTTAACATTAACTTAAATTTGTGAAGAATTATTTAAAAAGTAATTCAGTATAAGCACCAGCAAGCACCATCTGATAGCAATAATGGCGGCCGCATGTTAGCCGTACAAATTAACCTGAGTGAAAGTCTACTTAACGCGATCGATCAAATATAAAAACTTTCACTAAACACTCACATAGCCATTAAGGTAATCCGTACACAAGTGTACCGTTCTAATGTTAGATATGAAAACAGACGGTATCTAACCAAGGTAACAATCCACAAATGAGTACTCGTTACATTGAGAAGGATCCTCCGGGACCATCGTCTGTTATAAATTATGATGGCCAATATTCCAGTAGATGATTATAATCAGCCAAACAGAACACCTGCGAACTAATTTTGAAGAGAAGGCGTAGAAGACATGTTTTGCGTAATCTAAAAGCAAACATAATTTAAATAGTTATACCTACCGTACTATACAAAACCCTAGTTTCCTTGGTAGGATTTCCTTTTGTTCCTGAGCCCGCTCTTGACTCGTTTTCGCCTGATGGTACCTAAGTGATGGGCGTGACCCAAGTTGAATCTAGTGAACACGTAACATTACGTGCCTAAATCAATTTTCTTTAGATTTTACATTTTGATTTAGCAAGAAACCACACTAAGGAACTGAAGAAAATGCTATTGCTTTTCACGAGTGAAACCAAAATTTATCTGATGCCATATCTCTGGATAGATGATTCCTTTTCTGCACACACGCACGAAAGTCCGATAAACCAAGGCACAAATAAAACTCAACAATAAAACCTGTGAGCACTGCAAGAATATGAATATATAAGGCGATGCGAATGCGATAGGAACGAAGAAGGAAGCGACGGATGTTCGTTCGCTTACCTCGTAAATCTTCGAGTTGTCACGTGAATATACAGATACATATAGAGTAGGGCAGTTGGGTATTGTAGTTGTAACAAGAAACGTAAAAGATCGCCTGTAGGAAGGCGAAATGGAATTATTCAAAGTTCTGCTGCGCTGGTTTGAGACTAAACCGGACCTCGCAGGTTATCAGTCTTTGATGTCATTTATAAAATTATCATAATTTGTTTTCATATCAATAAGTATCGATCGCAAGAACATTACAATATTCACTTTCGCTTATGAAATAACAACATCTCATAAATTTCAGTAAAATACAACATCTAAATTTTCTTTTAATATCACGCTAATAGAGTGAGAGCTTTTTCTTATTAATCACATTATTATCAGCTGCCATTGCTTCCACAAATGTAGGTACCTACTATCTCACGGTTCAAAATAGATCCTTTAATCTATACTCTATACTAATATATAAAGCTGAAGAGTTTGTTTGATTCTTTGTCTATTTGCTTGAACGCGCTAATCTCAGGAACCACTGGTCTAATTTAAAAAAAAATATTTCAGTGTTAGATAGCCCATTTATTGAAGAAGGCTATAGGCTAAGCACGCTAAGACCAATAGGAGCGGAGCAGACGAAGTTGCGCGGGTTATTAGTTATTTTATAAACTAACGGTAAATAACAACGACCAAAATTGAAGGCACAAGCTAGTATTTCAATCTAGCTGACTGACCGCGACAATAGAAAGTTGGACAGTGTACCACATGAGTCTCGTATAAGAGTAATAAATAACCGGTATGGCTGAGCAAACAAAACATCACTCTCTGGCCCAGTAAAGTTGAGATATATTTCTTTGCGTAGCTTCCTTGTGGTAACACAATAGTGACACTGAATAGAAATGTCTTAAAAGGTACGGTAAGTTGAATAATGTAAAAGAAACATCCATAAATGGATTGGATAAAAAAATAAAGTATCGAAAAAAAAAAAAGCAACTAAACACAAAAATTTCTAAAAGTGCGTTTACGCTAGATGAGCCGAGCACGAGCGGAACACAAGCGGAGCTCGAGCGGAGCACGAGCCGAGCACAAATTCGTGTAGAAACACTCTCGTTTGAGGCTCGTAGTCGGTCCACACTACCTACACGAATTTATGCTCGTGCTCGGCTCGTCTAGCGTAGAAGCACCTTGACAATATTGCTTTTCAAGTACTTTAAAGCAGTTAGTGATATCAAATCTGCGATGGAAATACCTACCACCAACTACATACAGCATAGACTAGGTAAGTCAAACTGTTTGAAAAGCGTTCTTGTTAAAAGAACAAAAATTGAAGATCTAAATCTTCAATTTTATTCATTTTTTCCAACATACTTTGAATGTTATTTTTGATAAGACAATTCTCGTTCGAGATTCGAGCGCTTTATTATGATGTAAGTGTTTTCTTTTTTCTTCAAACTAACACGTAAAGCTAGTGTAACACTAAGAGCGTATTTCATGATGGCCGAATAGCCATTTCTCACTGAATAAGTAAAAAAATGGAAAAGAATCTTATGGGAACTTAATCATAGATGGTAAAACAAGCCCTCAGGGTACTAAGACAAATAAATTAATAATCTTCTGTGTCAAAATCCACAAACCGTTTACACTAGAGAACCTGCTAAAGAAATAGGGAGGTACTGTACCTACACTCCTGGGGCTATCGGGTAAACATACTTATCGAGTAAACGCAGCGGAGTAGTTCAAGGCTTTTCTTGATTATGTAAATTACAGTAAAGACTCCCATTTATTTCTCACTTCCTTATCAAGTTAGCCTTCTGCACAGTAGGTAACATGTTTGCTACGAAAATCTACGCCGTAGCGCTGTAGCTGTCTACGCGGAATTATTTGCTGCTCGCTACGGATACGAGATACGTATCGCCTACGTCGAGCTACGAAGCCACTCGTAAAACGCAATGTTTGTTTGTAATTTCGTTTGAGATAAGAATATTTTGAGTTCCTAGGTATTCTAGCCTACTTGTCTTATAATTATGTAGGACGCATTAACCTAAAATAATTGATAAATTCAGCTACCAGACCAAAATTACTTTGAAGGCTCGTGTTGCAAAATCTTACGACCACTTTATGGTTATGACATTAAAAATTACCAGTTTTTTCAGGGCTTTTTTCGGAATAAGGGCTATAAATGGTTTAGCATCTGCAAAGAATAGGCAATTTTATTCCATTAGCTAATAACGACTATCGATATTACCTAGCATTACTTAACAATTACTGAGAGTACTAATAAAGTTATGTCAGAATTTCGTTGAATAGTTACGTAGACACTCATCTCCGATTACTGAAATATGAAGCCTTTGAAATAGAGTATTTTTATCTGTCAAAATTTGGCATTTAAATACCTTTACTCAAATACGTAGGTAATTCTGAAACCCATCCTTTATTAGAGTACCTAGGTACAGCAAAATGTAGGTAAGCCTACAGTGAATGATAAAATATTTATCCACATACATTAACACTATGCAAACATACAGAGAGATGTCTTACACCCGTATTCACAAACAATACTTTTCTCAGTAAAGTAGCAACGCTATGCGAAGTAAGGCATTTCTCACTGCATTGCATATGGCAAACCTTTCAATTCATAAACAATACTCCAACGAACCTTGACTAAGCAAATGCACAGCGTTGAATAGAGCTCTGTGATTGATTCGTTTGTGTTGCGTAGTTCAGTTCGCTGCTTGACGTTCATTCCTAGGTCTAAATTTATCAGTGGCAAGAGTATAAAAAGTACCACATCTTTGGAAAACCTGTAGCGTCGCCTAAATTCATCCGAACTGTAACAATCAAAAAGATTTTGGAAATCCCGTATCACTTTTCTGGTATTTATTGTGCTTCTCTTATTGATATAATTATCAAATTTTTCTTCACTACTACAATCCGTTGTAAAAGGACGCTATTAAAATGAAAAATCATCACAAACAGTAAAATCCAACCCCGAAAAATATTGTCTATGAATAAGTTTTAGTGTGTGCGCTCGCGCGCACTGTGTGACCTCATAGTAACGTTTGTGAATACGGGTGTTATTATTCTGACCGAATTTTTTCATTTTTTTTTTCACTGAAAGGTTAATTAATTTACAAAAGGTGAACACGTATCTTCCAAAAAAGCAAACTGAGGTAGACAGACAGACAAAGTCGCTTTACAAGGGATCCTTTACTACCCTTTGGTACCCTTTGGTGGTTTGGTACAGTAATTAGGTACGGTACGTGATTCTTATGAGACAGTTTCCAAGGTAACTTCATAGTAGACACGCCCTGGTTTAAAAGCCTAATGATATGGGGCAGGTTATCTTGAACAACCGCCTTATCTTGGAGCTGTCTACGTTGGCATTTTGACTGCCTTCATACCTTCATATTCGTCGAGACCTCGCTCAAACTTGGGATTATAGTGTCCCATTGTACAGTTGAATAAAGTGTAATGATCGATAATTTAATTCGCGAGTCCAATGCTAGATGGCGTTCCTAGGCTCGACACAATAGTTTTGATATCTTTCGAAACGATTGACAAATTTTAATGACGGTGACAGTAAAATAATTATACCGGAGGTGTTTAATTGGTGAAAGAATAACTAACGGTTGGTCCGTAGCTAATTTGCGTAATTTTTGGAAATTATAGCCTGCATTGTTTTTTTGAAATTAGGTACCTACTCCAAAATATAATATAATGGATTGTCGTTGGTGATGGTGAAATATTGTGAATTTGTGTGCGAATATCTAGTGGAAGTAACGGGGTAGGTAAGTGTTTGTATATATTTAAAAAAAGTGTAATTTGGATAATTGGAGATGTTTTTGCAAGGTTGACTGTTCTCATTTTGTGCTCAGCTTGTGGAAACGCCCTTATTGCCCAGACATAATGTTCGCTTCGATAACGCAACATTTTGCTCGAACGTTCGCGATTGGTTTCACGGCATAGCGCCGGATTGTCATTTTTGAGCATTGGGTTCGTCCCACCTTGAAAATTTCTTTTTGCAATTTTTAAGATTATAGGTAATTATTATTGTTAACTATTATTATGCATAATTATTGTTAACTTGCCCGAACGGAACGGAACCCGTTGTCCGTTTGTCTGTCTGTCTGTCTGTCCATCTGTCACAACCAGTTTTCCCCGGATCCACTGACCCGATCCTGTTGAAATTTGGTACACATATGGACTTTTGTGACCCAAATACGGAAGCGTTATGTAAATTATTAAATTTTTAGTATGGGGGTCAAACTAGAAAATTAAAAAAATTTAAAAGTTTTTAAAATTAAAAAGTTTTTGAACAATATCGTGTGACATATCAAATGAAAGAACTTACTGTGAGGGTTTTAATTATAGTTTTTTATCCTTATCTCCGAAACTACTGAGCCTAAAATTTTGAAAAAAATGGAGATCTTCACCTATAGATTACAGGAAATTCTATAAGAATTCTATAGTGTTAAACTAATATTTAAAAGAAAAGAAATTCGTTAGGAACCCTTTACACGCGAGTCCGACTCGCACTTGGCCAGTTTTTTATTTGTTGTTACAAACTATCCGGTAACGGCTGTTGTCAATCGATGACACAACATCGAGCGCTTGGCGCGGACTAAAGCTACAGACTGCGTTTCCCGAGATTTATAGTGATTGTAGCACTGCAAACAACAATTGTTTAAAAATAGTATTTTTACATTTAAATAGACTATTTTTTTTCAAGCAAGGTAACATACCTAGTAACCTTAGGAGTTGTTTGAATTTGGATTATATTTTCATAGATAAAAAATATAATTTGGGACGAAAAATTATCAGTAACTCTCTGTTTTATGGAATAGTTTTGTTGTGTTACTATACGATACATAATAAACTGAATTAAGTATTTCAAAGTAGTACTCTCTTAGTGCCCCCTACACTCACCAAGAAACTTAAATGCCAAATTACAGCTTTCTACGACCAGTAGTTGCGGCTGTGCGTTGTCTATCAGTCACTCAATCAGTTGGTAAAGGAAAAAAAATTATATATAAGGATTTTATGATAACTATGGAAACTAACACCTAGGTGCTTACCTACGTCTTTTTTCTTTTCAAATCATCAAATGACTCCTCCCGCTCTGGGTGGAGCAGAAGGGAGTGTCAGACTCTTACTGACTAAAACCCATCCGTGTTCCTCCTAGTGCCCTTTGCGTTCCAGGGCCGCGGCGTCTCTTTTGAACGGATTTCGCACCCCGGTAGGCACTGGCCCTAGCGGGTCCCGTCTGACCTACGTCTTACATGCCTAATTATTTATTATTAAAGGAGAAACCTTGGCTACCATAAATAGCCAGAGAAGATAAACAGCAGCATTGAATAACTGTCTACTATTAACAATATTATATTATTAATGTGGTGATTAGTGACCTATAGCAATATCGCCTTATGATCGTTCATTGTTCCTAATAGTGGTAATTTATTGGGAAGGATCGTCGTAGTGAACATTCATAACGGAGTAGCAAGCCCACAGTGGCGTAGGGTGGCAGAGCTGGCAAAACGCCACGGGGTCCCGGTCCGAGGGGGCCCCAGTCCGAGGAGCCGCAAGCTCAAAGTAACCTAACATTTGCAAAAAAAAATAGTAAAAATTATAAGTTGGATATACCTTTATTAAGTACCTAAAATCAATTAAAGTAAGGCCTTGTCCGCACGGTGATATTTCATTGAGCGATATTTTTCCCGAAATTATTCTGTAAAACATAGAATCCTATACGAGATATAGATAGCTAGATTTTTTTCCTCGCAATTTTTTTACCGCCAGTGCGGCTACATAGGCGGTAAAAAAAACGCGAGGAAAAAAATCTGTGATTTAATGCAAAGTGATCATGATACGGAGCGGATTATTTCCGCGTGAATGTTTTGTAAAGTATATAAAGTACTTATGGGTATGTCCGTACTGCGAAATAAAATTCGCGCGTTTCGCTCAGCCAGATGATGATTTTCGTCTCAGCCGGAAACTGCATCGCATTGACAAAAATCGTAAGAAATTTTATTCGCAGTGCGTACAAGGTGTAATTCCGATCACGGAATTTAATACGCGGAATTTAAAACAGGAAGCCAATACTCTAGCAGAAAAGGGGTCCATTGGCCTTGATTTTTCTAAAACTCGTCAGAGGAAGGTGAAACGCCATTTTGAAAAACTTTGCGAAGATGAGCGTCTCCAAGATCCGGCAAGTTTGTTCAAAGTGTTTACTTATTACAGTTCTTTATATACAGCCCGCTGACAGAAAGACGGACGGACGGACAGCGGAGGATTAGTAATAGGGTCCCGTTGGTTGCTTTCTGGGTACGGAACGCTAAAAAACTCTAGTTTTTGTTGAAATATTATAAAAAAGACATCTGAATCATGCAAGCAAGGGAAATTCTCATTTTTTGGTCCACCATTACAGACGAAATAGAAAAGTCTTCGTGTGTTAGAGAACTGGCTGCATATAATTATATAATTAGATAACTGGCTGAATATAACTATAATTAATAAAAAAAAAACATTTATGTCATGCAGCTTTCCTAAAGTATGTATTGCATTATTATTATTTGTTACAATTCCTGTAACTACAGCTTGCTGAAATATCATTTTCGATAATAAAATGAATAAAAACCTATTTAAGGAACTCTTTGGGACAAGACAGGCTACGTAGCTACGTAACTTAGCTATTCTGACTATTGGAAATTATATGGCTCGCTTTTTAAACTTCGATGTTGTTATTGATACTTTTGCGAAACGTAAAGCCCAGATAATTTTTTATTAGTATCTAAATAATGTATTGTTAAGATTAAATTGTTAATTTATTATTAATAATATGTTATACCTAGGTATGCTTTAGAAAATTAAATTAAATAAACAATGTCTAATAGAATAAGCGCCTGAAAAGGGATCATTATACTCAAAATAATGAACAACTTTTACTATGGGACCGACACTGAAATAACTCGACAGAATATCCTACTGAACAGCTTAATTTTTCTTGCGATTTCGTGGTTGGCCACCCGTTTTATATTTAACATGTTACATTTATTTTTATTTAAAATGGACACAATATTAGTAATAATTACTGTCGAGTTTCTACTTTAGTGATTTATAAAATTTTAATAACATTGTGACGAATTTTACAGGAGCCCCATAAAAAAAAATTGCCACGGGCCTCAGATGGTATAGTTACGCCACTGCAAGCTCATGTGTGTTGAGAGATCAAGCCGTTGGTACGTTATTTGAACTTGAAAGTCCTAGTATTGATGATAATTCCATTATAATCAAGGTCGCTACACTTGCACAAAAACCCTCCTAATAAAATGAACTGTAGCAGTTTCTTTTTTATTGTAAAAAACGTTGCCCCACACTAGGATTTTTTCCTGTATCGTGGGTGCGTTTACAAACATAAAAAGACACATACACACACAGCCAGACCCGGAACATCTATCTGTAGGCCATACAAATATTTGTTCCGTGCGGGAATCGAACCCACGACACGCGGCGCAGCAGCCGATCGCTGAACCACTGCGCCAACCGTGCCGACAAAAAGTTATTAGTTGCCAAATATTTTGTTTGGCGCAAGTATCTACATAGATACTTACTATTTAATTATTTTATTTGAACATGAAAACTATAACGACGGTCAATAAATAAATGGTTTTCATTCTGACAATAATCTAAGTGCCAAGGGTCACCAATCTCAATTTCAAAAGTAATATACAGCAGTATATTCAGAGACACTATTTTCGTTTTCAAATCACACCTGTCGGTAGGCAAATGTTGGAGGTAATTCTAGATAGGATTTATTATTTCATTTAAATAAAATATTTGTCAAATATTAAACATAACAGCTTCTAAAGTCATTAAAAAGCCCTAGAAACTTCCATTCCCTAGGCAGAACTAAACCAATAAGCCCAACAATGCGAATACCGAAACGACCAAATAACTCATAAACGAATTTGTTACGTAGCCCTAAATCAAAAGATAATATCTTTTTGAAAAGAGTTGTTAAATATTTCCGATTGTTCCGCTCGCGTTTAGTAATAAAACGAATAAGTTTTAGTATTTAGGTACGAGTACCTACCAACGTTCAACTGAGGTAGGCTTTAAAATAAACACGCCGTGTTGCCGGGTCGAAAAGGTATCAAAGAGTGCCTATCACTGTTGTTAACTTCAACACCCCATCTGCACTACCTAATATTATAAAGAGGAAAGATTTTTTGTTTGTTTGTTTGAATTAAGTAGGCTCCGAAACTACTGGACCGATTTAAAATTCTTTCACCATTAGAATCCTACATAATCCCTGATAAACATAGGCTAGAGAATATTTTCAAAAAGTTAGGGATCCTTATGAAAACTTCGATAATGTAACCCAAGGTGTGAAAAAATACCAAAAAAGATCCTTAAATTGCGTACGCTGCTGAAACTAATGACAATAGAGCAAAGCATAGGCGTATATATATAGGGTGGTCTGTGCCCACCCCAGAATGGTCTGAGGCCCACCCCAACATGTTTGGGGACCGGATCCTAGGCTGGACACTTATTCAACTTCATAAAATCATCATCAATCATAAAAAACTATCTACCACCGTAAAACCTACAATCATATTATTACCTACATAATACAAAAGTCACACATTTAAAACGTCAGGTAGATAGCAATAAATTGCACCATCCTGTTTTTTTAAATTGTTGTTATGATAGATGCCAATAGTGTACAGATGTGCGCTATGATGCGCTTCGGTGTTAGATTTTGGGTTTTAACTTCTAATCGGTGTAGGTACAAAATCAATCCGCGTACTTTTAAAGTAGACAAAATTTGCTTCAGTTCCACCATAAATCGTATCTCTGTAGGTTAAAAAGGTGTAGTGATACGGCACTTGAAACGTGAAATTCTTGAACTTTTGTGAGTTTGTCAAAAGTTTCTTCTATTTAAGTATACAAAACGAAACCTAATGAGATGCGAGTGCAAAAATTTTCGAGCTCGCTTCGCTCGCTCTTGAATTTTATCTCTTGGTTCTTAACCTTTTCCGTGTGAGGCAAAACTTACTTCTATTCAGATATTAATGACAGAAAATCAAACCTATCCGACAGTGGTTCTCAACGCCCCCCCCCCTCCCGGGAAGAAAACCCTAGATACATCAATGGAGCAAAGTGATGTACTTTCTACAGTTTTATTGAAGACATCAATATCTACAAAAAAGTCCGCAAGGGTATATACCTATCTAACTATTATGGCTCAACTCAACTCACAATTACCGCTTTTTGGGTGAAATGGAATAGTGGTGATTTTAGTTGATATTAATATTAATCCTTATCTATTTAAATTATCTGCGAGCGGAGAGGTTAATAGGTAATAATAATTAAGGTTGGTTATGAACATGTAAATTACACTTTAAATGACTTATTCAAATCGAACCATTCGTTTAAAAGTTACAGCGGGTATAAAAATACTCTAAGTAAGAAAAACGTGCGGTTTGCGCGAACTGCCCTACGCTTATTCTATTAATAAGTAATTTACACAATTACCCTTAACTAAACCCGCGCGAACGAAGTCACGGGCGAAAATGTCAATAAAGGAACCTTTGTTCTCTGCGCTCGAGCTTTGTTCAAAAGTAGTGCCGAGCCGAGATAGTTTTCGTACAATGTAGTTGCTTCTATTTCATTTAAACAATAGGATCGAGTTGTTGCTGAACCATTTACTTTTTTATCACATTTATACGAGTCTACTGAAGTAAAGCAAGTAAAAGAAACACTAAAACCTAATATAAGCAAGTAAGCTTTATTGAAAACAATAGGTAGTGGTTGGTGGGGTGGAAAAGTTTTCGCCATTAACAATAATTCCTAAATTATTGTTAATTGCTAATTAGGTACCTAACTATGAAAACAATAGGTAGTGGTTTCAATAAAGCTTACTTGCTTATATTAGGTTTCAGTGTTTCTTTTACTTGTTTTACTTCAGTAGACTCGTATAGCTGTGATAAAAAAGTAAAAGGTTCAGCAACAACTCGATCCTATTGTTTAAATGAAATAGAAGCAACTACATTGTACGAAAACAATCTCGGCTCGGCGCTACTTTTGAACAAAGCTCGAGCGCAGAGAACAAAGGTTCCTTTATTGATATTTTCGCCCGTGACTTCGTTCGCGCGGGTTTAGTTAAGGGTAATTGCGTAAATTACTTATTAATAGAATAAACGTAGGGCAGTTCGCGCAAACCGCACGTTTTTCTTACTTAGAGTATTAAGTACCTTTTAAGTTAGTTTTTGTCGTGCCTAATAAAATTATATTCGTAATGCATATATTTAGAGAGTACCCTGTCCACATAAGACCAAGTTATTGAACCTTGGGGAATGCTTAATAGAACTGGCATTCCAATCGGTAAGATTTAGCCCAACATACCGAATTATTGAAATTAGCCAAGAACTAAGTTTTAATCCCCTTAAAAATGATGCCTGCATTTAAGGAGTCCCAGTTAAATCAATCAAATGCCTTTGACACAAGCATCTACCAACTTATTTTCCTGTATGCATTTCTACTTAGAAATATTACACTTCTGGACACATCTATTGGCCCACCTTAGAGTTTAGGTTTCGATGGCCCCTACCGAAATATGATTGCTAGATTGAACAAAAACTGTTGATGCAGTTTTAAACCTGATACATTTTACCATCTTTTTCGATCGTATTGTTTTAAATTTGAATTCAGAATACCATACGACATGGAGCTTCGCCTAACAAGTCGGATATGCGCCTTGTTAAAGGCAATTGATTTTTGAATAAAAAACATGTTTTATCAAATAGAGGTTTATTTTAATAACGCGTGTTGCCTCCATGGGCATCTACCACAGCTCTCATACGATTCGGCATAGATTATCAACCGCTCTATGAAATTTTTGAGGGCTCATCTCCCATTCCTCTTCTATGGCAGTTTTCAACTCCTGCATCGTCTGGGCAACTGGCTGACGTGCCCTAACACGTCTTTTTAGCTCGTCCCACATGTGCTCAATGGGGTTCATGTCTGGGCTTCTGGCTGGCCAGTCCATAACTGTGATGTTCACATCCCGAAGGTATTCTCTGACGATGCCGGCCGCATGGGCTCTTGCATTATCATGCATAAAAAGGAAATTTGGGCCCACATAGTCCGCGTATGGTATCACGTGAGGTTCTAAGCACTCACGAATGTACCTTCCAGCATTTAATGTTGGCAGCCTGTAACAACCACAGCCTGGACCAAACGAAATTGAAAATACAAGGTGGGCCAATAGATGTGTCCAGAAGTGTATTTTAACACCAGCATCTAAAGACGTTACTGAAATAAGTTCGGTAGTCGTTTAAAGTAGTGAATGGCTGTGTCAATCTTTCAGCCTTCTTTCCCCACATACAAAACCGTTGATGGCATAACGAAATTAAAATCGATGTCTGACTTTTTTGGGGAATATGTACAGAAAAAAAATCATATTAAATTCGTGTTTTTATATTGGAAGGTTAAAAACTTACGTAACTAGGTAATTAAAGACTAGATACCATCGACATGATAAAAATAACATTTAAATTAAAATTGATGTCTATTCAGATACTTCACCAATCCACCAGAACACTAAACTATTTTCACTTTTTTCAGAATATTTCTCATCCCATTCAGAATCCGATTGTTCTGTTTCATAACCAGTTTCATCTGAATACTTTTCTTGTTTTACAACAGTAGTTGTATTATCGTCATTGACAATGTCAGAATTTACTTCCACTTTTGTCATTGGAGTCACACCATTAGTAGTGGTCTTAATATCACTGTTAGATTTCTTCTGTGGTGAGATCAGCGGATTTGGAACATGGAACTGTCCTGAACCAGTTGCTAATATGGGACGTAGTGGATGTATTGAGATACTGTTGCAACAATCTTTGTGGAGTGGGAACTGTAAAAGAAAAACATAGTCATTATTAATTAGAATACTTTTGACTGAAGTTCCTACAAATGGTACTATACTACTTATTGAGCATTGAATATCTGAGGATAGTATTATGGCTTAGCTTAAATAAATTGAAAGTGCAAATCATAAACAATCATGATCATCACGCTTATCCCAGTTCATTAGTGGTTGGTGCATCAACCAATCAAAACTATTAGTCATCATCGCAGTGTCATCTTTCACAGAATCTATTTATTGTTTCTTTGGTCTTATTCCACTTTTATAGACACTTTTCTCGCGATATTTTCGTCAATCCTCCGCAAATTATTAACAATATCAGCACAATCAAGATAACTACAAACCTTATAAGTGGCATTATCGCCTTGATCTTGAGAAGTATCTAAATTGGATTTCCAATGAACTTCATATTCATCCCATACTTTAAGAACGCCATCTGTACCACCAGTAACTAAGTGCCTGCCACATGGCGAGATATCGAAGTAGACTCTTTGGTTGGTGTCCACTACTCTAGACAGTATGTTAAGTGGTCTTCGGTAGTATCTAATGTCCCATACTAGTAGCCTGTGATCTTTGCGCGCGCCTGATACGAGGCGAAGACCGTCTGGCGCGAATTTTACTTGTGTGACTCCACCTAAAAACAATAGAAGAAAAGTTTTCATTAATGTTGCAATACTTAAATGTTATGAAGAGACTGACAGGGAGAGGGACCAACAATGCTCTTTAGTGTATTACATATTGCCATTACTGGGATATTGACAAATTTATTATAGAATATACCAGTACTACTTGAAAAGCTGCTGCACTGCGCAAAGGCTTTCATAGATACCACCTATATGCCTTGTTATCCTATCCTTAGAGTGACTGAAACCTGGGTGAATTATACATTATTAGATAAAAAACATTAATTTCTTACCACCATGGCCATGCATTTTTCCAATACTCTTGTAAGCTCCCATTTCATTTATATTGTACAAACTAATACTAGTATTCCAAGAGCCCACTGCCAGTAGATTGCTGTGAGTATCAAAACATGAAGCAGGGGTTTGTATCTTGTGTTCTGCAAAATCTCTGCCTGGCCTGCAAAAAAGAAAAAATGGTAAACATAATAACAGTGTTAGCTTAAAATAAAATGAATGCAAAGGCTTCTTGGTCCAGTGTAGCGTATTATATAATCAATAAAAATAATCATCAAAAACAGCCAGTACAAAACATACTGTTTCAGTCATGTGCATTTATGGTAATATAAATAACCTTTTCTTAAAATATAGGTAAAATGCAGATTGCATTTTTGTTGCATTTTTAAATTATAATGACAAAGTTTTGTAAATAGTGTGTGGTAAGTAACTTTTAACATTTAAATTATTTTGGATTTGGAACCTGCCAGGACAAATGATTCAACTGGACAAATGAATCTGTTTACAGTTATATTCTTTAATCACCTCTCCACATCAAAAGTTCTAATAAACTTCTTGTAGCCAGCTATAATCTTGCTGCCATCTTTTGTGAAGGTCACAGAAATAGCTGGTTCCATCTCATCAACATTATCAAATCCTCGGTAGGAGCACCGTAGAGAGCCATCAAATGCATCCCACATCTGCACCGGTGCATTCTGCCTTGTTGTCAGCCAACTGAAATTATGTAGAATATTTATTTTACTAATTAATAAAATACCTATTCATCACAAATTACATATTTTTAATATAAAATGTATTAGTAGATGTCTACATATAGTATGATAGTAGCAATAGCATATTGAAGAATATTGTGATACTAACCAACAACTTTCTGGTACTGCACTGTTCATGAGAGGGAACCAACAGAAGTCATAAATCAACCCAGCTTCTTTGACGTGTATGACTGAGTCCATAATATCTATAATCCGGTCTGCACCCACATTACCCGTATAGAGGTCCCTTGATAATTCTGTAACATGGACCCCGTCATTGTTTACTACGCTGAGGCAACATGTTCCGTCTGGCGACCATTTACACCCGCGCAAGTAAGGCTGCACATATGGATTAGCACTTTTATGCCGTGACCACGAAGAATTTGAAATTTCTATCAAAGTTTTACTCGTAAATAAACTGGGATATTGATACACAATCTCTTCTTGATCCACTGACTTTTCTTCATTTTCTACGTCATTGGTAGTAATTTCGCTTTGGTTCAAACTTTCGCCGGTCTCAACTGAATCAATTTCCATTGATATTTCCCCCATTTTAATAGATAAATATAGTTTGTTTCATATTATTATGCAAAAACCCGAATGTGCTTTATTTTTATTTCCCCGAAAGCAGCAGGTTAACAGATTTACCAGTTTGACAAGTTTGACACTGACACTAAACCACAGAAAACATATTACCCAGCGGGGCACTAACATGGAGATAAGAATACTTCGGAGGTAAGGATAGAAGGTTTCCTTATTCAGAGAGCAGGAACAACAGATCAAAGTATACACTTTGATCTGTTGTTGTTTCATCGGACATCTGTAGAGTATACACTCTACGGATGTCTGATGACCGAACATTGACCATAGGCTATTTATAATCCTATGGTGTACTGATCCCATTGATTTCCCTAGTTCCCGGCATGGGTGGACGCTTGCTTGTGATTTTAAGGGCCATCCACACATCTGGGTCCGGGATATCCGAGTTCCGGGTCAGAGCTATCGGAGTTCCCGTCAGGGACGAGCCGTCCGTCACCCATGTCCACACGCATCCGAGTAAGGGCCTATCCGAGTTCCGTGTTTTTTTTTTATTATTTAAATGATGTGGATTAGATAGATCGTAAATAATTTTATTTTGTCAGACAAGTTCTATTAATTTTTCTGTGTTCATGTTGAAAAAATGGTATAGTACTGTCAGGGCGTCCGTGCGTGCTTCTGGACACTGACAATCCGGAAACTCCTGACACGGATATGTGTGAGCAAGTTCGTACATATCGTTTATAACCAATTTTATCTATGTCCCGGCTGTGTCCTCCCGTCAGGGATGGGAACCCGAATGTGTGGCAAATCAACCAAATTCCGTGACTTCCGTGAGGCGACAAGGTGAAGGTGTCATTATGGTGTCATTCATTGGTCATTGCGATAAGTTGCCATCATCAATATTATAGATTACGGAAGGAAACCTAACGAAACAAAAACACTAAACAGCTGTCATTATGTCATTCAGAAAAGTTGACATAACGGAGACTTCGCATGTCAAACTGTATTCAATACTCGATCGTAAAGGAACGATATAATTTACAATCCTCTAGTCAGTACTGTGAAAATCGGCAGCTGAAAGAAACAGTAAATAAAATAGTTATGATACAATGATATCAAAATTTGCCCGCGAACTATTTTGTAATTATATTTTCGATTGGTATGATTTTTTTCTCTATGCATAACAAATAAGTGCGTCAGATGTTTATAGTAAAATCGTTGCAGATGAGGATTAAGTTCTTTAAACGCGGTTTGCGTTTCGCGAAAGAGAGTTTTTCTAAAATGGCTTTTGCGGAGTCGCCGGCTAAGGCTTCGCTGTGCTGTGAAGGGTCGCAGGATGGTGCTCCCCCTACATACGCGATGTACGAAGCATTGAAAGATTCGTGCCAAAACAACGCGACCTATTTTCAACCGGACGATACTGAAAATGGCCAGAGATTGTACCAGGGCTTCATGACTCTCATGGACCATGTAGACACTGTGTGGCCTTTGGTAGATCATGTGAGAAAGGTATGTACACATTATTTAATTCAAAACACACTTGGTAAATTATGTAGGCAGTCTATTGTTGCTTTGAAAGTTAAATTGTTGTGTGAAACTAGAACCAACTGTGCTCCTAATACTTATAAGAAATTGTTATTTAAAAGACATTTAAACAGAAGAAAAATGGGGCCAGTCAGTTGAGTCAGTACAGTTACAACATAAACAATTCCATAGACTTTCTAATGCATAATTTGGTGTGACTGTACAAGTATAACAATTATTAATTTGTTACTATTCAAACTAGATAATGAAAGTACTGAAACAATCACAATTATCATTCAACTTGTGTTTATCTCATAAAGTGATTAAAAATTAGAATATTTAAAGGAATCAAGCTCATATCAGTATTTTATCAATAATCAATCATTACAATGTTGGCATGGTTATTTTTATTATTTTTGCCTAAACTCATTAAAGTTGGTTTATTATTTATTGTATTATGCTGATATTATTACTAAAATGTCCAAATAGTTTCTGCCTTCAAATCTTAACCCTATTTTATAATTTCTGGAAAGCAGACTAGCTTTTTATTTTTTTTAAATACATACTTATCAAAACATTGGGCTAAAAAGTCAATTAAAAATAGTGGAGAAGGTAACACATTAAATATTTATTGCACCTTTTTTTTACTGCTAATGTATCAATAAAAAAAACATGTGTTCTATTCTAACCAGATACACACTATAATCACATGACCTGATAAGCAACACATGTGGTTACTTAATTTCACAACTCAACACCAATATCTTAAAAAAAATTTCATAAACACTTGACCAGACAATGTGTGTATGAACTTTGTACTTCATCTTACTCACAGATGATTCACTGGGGAAAATACACTGTTCATCTAATACATTAACATGCCAATCAATTCAATTTGCAGCTGATATAAACACCAATTTGTTTAAAATGTAACTGTTGTGTTTGTTATCAATTTTATGTTGAACATGTGCACATAATACATTGTTTCTACTAAATGTTAGAGGTATTAATTAGCAATTTCATGATGTTTCAAACTAAAGTATGTAATACCTTACTGGTTTGTATGGCTTCTAAAAACTACTGCTGGCTTTTTGAATAAATACTTGTATGATAAATAACTCACCCGCACAACTTCGTCTGCCTCACATTTATTTATCATTAATGCTCCGCTCCTGTTGTACCCAGTATGAAGATAAGTAAATTCAAACCAGTTCCAGAGATTAGTGCATTCAACCAAACAAACTCTTCAGCTTTATATTAGTACAGATACTTGAATGTCCATGGCTCTCTGCACTAAATTAGGCCAATTTCTAACTAGAAGTCTTGATATACCTTTAAACTATCTGCTTTATTTGGGTTAGCAGGGATAAACTTATCTGAAGTAGGTATCTATAAAAACTAAAGATCCTATATATAGCCTATCATCATAAGAAAAATTTGTTTTAAAACTTTGTTTTTCACTAGACTCCTTACTAGTCTTCTGGCCCTAAAACCATTCTTATTTAGTCTTATATCAATCAAAATATCTAATCAGTCAATCTTAAAACCTCAAGGAAAGAAGATGAACTAGTTTACTCAATTTATACTTAGAATGGTTTTCTTAGTGTGAACAGTGATTTATAAAATACCAACATATTAATCATTTTCTTTTAAACACTTTGAATGATTGATTATTTATAGGATACCAACATTTCAAACTTTTTCTTTTAAACAATTGGAATGGTGATTTATAGGATACCAATATTTTAAAATTTTCTTTTAAACAATTTAAATGCTGATTGATAGGATACCAATATCTTAAACATTTTCTTTTAAACAATTTAAATTATGATTTATAGGATACCAACATTTCAAACTTTTTCTTTTAAACAATTGGAATGGTGATTTATAGGATACCAATATTTTAAACTTTTCTCTTAAACAATTTAAATGTTTTATTTATAGGATGCCAACATTTAAACTTTTTCTTATAAACAATTTGATTGATGATTTATAGAATACCATCATTACAAAATTTTCCTTTTTAATAATTTGAATGGTGATTTATAGGATACCAACATCCAACAACATTTTCTGTATCACTGTTTTGTATTTTTTTTTCTGGCTGGGAATGTTTTGAAGGGTACTCTTTTATGCTGAGAATAGATTATTCTTAAAATAGAGTTAGCACAACATAACTTACCATCTAGGTAATTTATGATAAGTGAAGGAACCAGTAAATTCAATGTGCATTAATTTACTGGTTCCTTCAATTCAATGTGCTGTTACCTCATGCTAAATAAATGTGCATATGTTGTTATTATTCCAATCAATGCACATTATACTATAGGAATAATAACAGTAGTTGCTATGAAGTATTCACATAAAGGAATACAAGTGTAAAATGGACTTGCTCATAACTGTCTGTATATAAAATAATAATTTTCCATTATGTGATCATTTTATTTATTTTGGATAAATCCTACAGATCAAGACAAAAAAATCTGCTTAAGGTGGATGCTCCAGGGTAGCCTGCGAAATTCAAATATTTTTATGTTTTTTGCAAATTGCCGGTCAGGGTGAAGCTGTATGTGGACCAAATGCGATCTGCGACCGTAACGCGTATTTATCTAAAGAATTATAACCATTTTAATCATCAATATAGCCCTCAAAGTTCATGTAGTTCGAAAGAATGAATATTTCAGAAATAATCATAAAAATATTTGAATTTCGCGGGCTACCCTGGAGCAAAAATCTATATAATTATATTAAATGCAAAACAGGCGTATCGTACGCCACGTAGCAATAGATTGAAGATGTTTGTTTATGCTTCTACCTACTCACAAGCAGACAAATTATAGGCTGATTAACCTTTGCTATACCAGAATGCCAAAATTTCTAAAAGTCATCAAAGATCGACACCGCGCTATAATGGTCTTCGCTTAGCTGTTCTTCACAGAGATTGATAAGATGTCGATATATATCAGTCACTTTATTTCTGTCATCATCATCATATTAGCCGAAAGACGTCCACTGCTGGGTTTGCCATAAACGCCACGCTTGGCAGGAGGGTTGGCGATCGCAGTGTATGGTGTTGAGTTTTAAAGAGAACGCTGCTGTCAATTCTCTGGCGATTCCCTTAGTCGCCTCTTACGACACCCACGGGTAGTGATGGGATGGTATGATTCTTTTACGACACCATACGGCACTGGCCGACACCATACGGGATTATTTCTGTAGCTCTAATGTATTAATGTAGAATTTATAGCGATAAATATCTATAATCTTTATTTATTCTAGGTGGCTCCTTTATACGACTTCGATGCGAAGTCTCCAGGCAATGGATACCGCAGTTTTGTTTCAGTTGTCGATTCCTGTGTGCTACATGGTTTAAAACTCAGCAGACAAGTGAATACCAGTAGAGATGCCTTGCTGTTTCGGAAAGGACATTTTGTTAAGTAAGTAGGCAATATTTTAACTATCACATCAATCAATCAACTAAGCCTATCGCAGTGCACTGCCGGCCAGGGTTGCGGAAATTGATCGAAAAAGTCACCGGGGCTCTGGAACGCAAAGGGCCTTAGGAGGAACACGGATGGGTTCTAGTCAGCAAGAGTCAGATACTCCCTTCCGCTCCTTCCTGAGTGACATTTGATGACTTCCCATAGGTACTTAAAAAAAAACTCCACTGCTGGACGTTAGCTTCTCCACAATACCCGGTACTCCGTTTGTCCCAGCTACCTTTATAAGGTCGGCAGTACAACTAGTGACCTAGTTGTTAGCTGTAGTTTTTAATAGGTGCGCGGTCTCAACTCTAGGACTCATCTGCTGTGATCTGCTCCAACGGCTGTCGGTGGCCGAAGTCACTAGTTGGAAAATGAGATGCTCAAACATTGCAATAGGTATAGACGAAAATCAGGAAATCGAGTAGGTATTGATACTCGTAGGCCATTCTACATTACCGCACGCTAACTACGCCCTCAGACAAGTGAAATTACAGTTTACCTTATCAAATGTTTGCATAGACGGATGTATAAAGCTAAAAATAAGTCTAAGTATCCTTTTAATTTAAATACGGTACCTAAGCAGTTTCCGTTCTTGTGCAATAAATATGTGTATATTAGATACCTAAGTAGTATAAAAATGAGTTTTTACGAAGTCATAATCATCATCAAGTTAGCATTCCAAACTTTTATGCTAAAATTCAAAGTGTCACTTAAATGTCCATTGTTTCTGTCAATCTTAAACATTCATTTTAAAAATACATCAGTATTCGTCTTTAGATCGATAAACGTGCTTTAAATTCTAAACAAATACCTATGTACCTAGTCAAATTAATACCAGTTGATAGACAGACGACAAAAAAGTCAACGACTTTGTTGGTATTTTAAAATGTTACATTGTAGGACTTTACTCAGTGTTCCCAAAATAGCATAGTCATTAAGGTGGATGCTCCAGGGTAGCCCGCGAAATTCAAATATTTTTATGTTTTAATAAATAATTCTTTAGATAAATACGCGTTACGGTCGCGGATCGCATTTGGTCCACATACAGCTTCACACTGACCGGCAAATTGCAAAAAACATAAAAATATTTGAATTTCGCGGGCTACCCTGTAGCATCCACCTTAAATCGAAATCTTTTATCAAAATAGGTGTACCTCTACCAACACAAAAATAGTTTTTACTGACGAAAATTTTGAAAACAATATCGTGTTATTTTAATAATGACTACCTACCGTACCTACTCGTTAACCACAGAATTGTATAACTAGGTAGTTATTTGTTGTTTACTTTTTGCCACTTGTGGCAACAAGGAGATCAAGGCTGACATGCTATGGACACTAATGACTAATTCTTGCTTTACTGCTACAGTACAAAAGTAACGTGTCAATAAATAAACTAAACGTGTGACGCGGAAAATTTAATTAGGCTTGTGTAGAATGTTACACCTAGGTATGCTAAATCTACAGTAGGTAGGTGATTATTTGCGTGCTCAGATAATGACATTGTTTAGAAATAAAAAAAAACTAATTCGACTTATTTTTACTTTATCCTTGCATTGTAATTTTTGGCATAGGTACGCCAATTATTTTTATACTACCGTATACCGATGCATAGGTAAATTACTTTTAAAGAAATAATTAACACTCGACCCGATTACTCAATCGTTAAAAAACTTGTTTATCTAAAGAATTATAACCATTTCAATCATCAATATAGCCCTCTAAGTTCATGAAGCTCGACAGAATGATTATTTCAAATAATCATTCTGTCGAGCTTCAGCTTAGATAAATACGCGTTACGGTCGCGAATCGTATTTGGTCCACATACAGCTCCACACTGACCGGCAAATTGCAAAAAAATAAAAATATTTGAATTTCGCGGGCTATCCTGGCGCATTCACCTTAAAATGAATATTACACATAAGCATGATTAAGAATAGGTACAAAGATGTACATGTCTGTGAACTGTGTAATCATGCCAGAAATAGGAGGAACACATAATGCTTTCACTTCGTTATCTATCTATCATTCTTATCAAAGATAGCCTATAGTGCTAGCAGCACCGACAACGGAGTTAAAATGTACTATGTCAACGAACGTGTGTTGATTAACCTAAGGTTTTTTTTATATTAAATATTACCTACAAAAATATATTAACTGAAGTATATTATAATTTTCCCTCGTTTAAATATAACGAACCTAATACAATACAGACTCATACACACATACAGATTTACAGATTCATACTGCAGAACTAAATAAAATATATATATACATATATATGTAGGTACATCTGACTCGAGTAACTGAATTATTATCTGCAAGACAAATGATGGAATGACACACAAATCGATTTGGCGAACATGTTCATGAAAACCGATGCCAAGTTTCATCCGCTTAATTGCATTCGAAAAATTAAAAGTACTCTCAATTCTTTTGTCAAAAAATACCTCCTTATTTAATTTTAGAAAAGTAAATAAGTAGGTATTTTTACACTATTGAAGAACTAATGAATGCCTCTGATAACGATATAAACGTGACCACTGGGATCAAATGTTTCAGGGTCACATCGACACGAAAAGAAGAAGAATAACACAATAATTAGTATAATCACTAGCGTAGTTTGAAAATTGTACAGAACGTTTCTTTTATTGCTTTTATAACTTCACTTTCAGCCAAGCGCATCGTGTAATCTCTGCTGAAATATTCAGTTACTATTCTCAATAAAAACGTATAAATATATTTACACGCAATGTCACACAGACATTAATCTCGCTCGCACGTATATCTCTTTTTAGCACGTATAACAAAACACTTAATTGACAGTGGATTAATTAATGCAAATATTTTTGTAATTATTAGTTGTTAGGTTCGCATTTGACTACTAATGTAACAACCCTCCTGCCAGGGTTGAGGAATTTGTTCGAAAGAGACACGACAAGGAATACGGATGGGTTTTATTCAGTACCTAAGAGTCTGACACTCTCTGCTCCGCCCAGAGCGGGAGGAGTCATTTGATGATTTCCCATAATTAAAAAACCGGTCAAGAGCGAGTTAGTAGGCACCTACGTATTATAAATAGCTCAAGAATCAAGTGTCGCACTTTTTTCCTAGATAAGAACGCGGAGACTTAATATAGTATGATCCCGTCAGCACCTTTATTACGGAACCCTACAGGCCTGATCCGCAAGTCGAACCGTCCATTACTTCGCAAATACCAAATTAGTTCAAGACATTTCTACTATAAATGCTTAATGCACGATTAACGAACCAGAACAAATTAGAGATTTAATGAATTTGGACCCTAGCACATACTTTTCAAGACCTTTTAGATATTTATACTGCGATTCAGAAAAACGCGTCATCAGTACAATGCCATCTATCGACCATTTCGTAAACTGACATACTATTTGACAGCGGAAGACGTTAAAAGAACGTTACGATTAATAACGATAACGTATTATGTTCTATTATTTTGGTACATAATAAAAGTTAACAAATAACTCAACTATTTGTTATGTTGTTATTTTCATGCTTTCGTGCATTTAATTTTTCCTCAATAGAAGTTGCTCTGACTGATCAGAATACGTTAGGAAGTTTCTTCTTAAACTTAAAAATTCAATATCTGTTTATTTTGTGGGTCGATTTTGATGAAGTAAACACTAAACGTTACTCGGGATAACACTTAATTTTTTTAAGTAGGTATCTAGATTTTGAATCCAATCAGTGGTTACTTACGCTCGGTGATTGATTACGTACTTTAAATAGCAACTATATTTTTTTCATGATTTAATTACAAATGTATAGTTTTTAGACTTCCCTATACCTGTAGTAGAAGACGGTATTGCTAGCCAAATTTCATAGTTCTAGTTCAACGGAAAATACCCTATGAATTTTGTTTCCCTTGAGAGTGTCGAAATATTCGTATTTTGCGGCACAAACGGCCGTACCTTTTTTTGTGTTAACTTATAACTATGATTTTTTCACGGCTTCAAGGGACCTCCACGCGTTCCCGAGATAAAGGGTCTTGACAGACAGACGGACGGACAACAAAGTGATCCTATAAGGGTTCCGTTTTTCCTTTTGAGGCACGGAACACTAAAAATGTATCAACCCTGATGGTAAGCGACGATACAGTGACCGGCCATGCCTTGAAGAAACCAATTCACTCTTTCGTCGAATAAACTATCATATCAACTAAACCAGAACCGCATCGAAATCTTATTCCGACTATGAGATTAATGATAGAACGTGTGATTGATGTATGTGATTTGTATGCGTACGCGCATAACGATAGCTTACTCTGATGATTACAGATATTTTGATAGACATTGTTGACGTAGCTAAACGATGTATAGACAGATTAGTGTTCGCGGTGTGTTATTAGTTTGAAATTGCATTCCGCTTCTTGATTCTCTGATGTAGGTATCAGAAGCTCTGACGTCACTACTGTATTTTCGCGGTGAAGAAAATAAACAATTGAGCTGTTGGGAAACAAACGCGCGTGTATTTTGCAGAAGGCTTGTTTATGTCCCAAAAATATTGGAGATTACAATTATTTTAGCATAGGACCATTTTAGCTTTCCGTGCATCGTTCGAAGTTCGAACAGTTCTTGCATCTTATATTGATGAGATTTAATATTTTAATATAAACTAGTTGCCCCGCGCAACTGTATCTGCTCCGCTCATATTGGTCTTAGCGTGATGATACTATAGTGAGCCTATAGCCTTCCTCGGTAAATGGGCTCTCTAACACTGAAAGAGTTTTTCAAATCGGACCAGTAGTTCCTGAGATTAGCACGTTCAAGCAAGCAAACAAACAAACGCTTCAGCTTTATATATTAGTATAGAGTATAGATAAATCTGCGTAGAAAATTCAGGCGCATTTCGACAGAAGCCAGAATCTTCTAAGCCAATAAGGAACCATTTTTTCAATTTTCTAGGGAGATAGAGTCCTGCGGACAACTGTTAGCGTCCCTGGGCACATGTCTTCATCACCTTCACACGCTGCTGTCATGGGCACCGCCCGGCGAACTGTTCCCAACGGAGCCCCACACTCCCGAGGAATTGTTCGCTCAGGCAGACACCATCAACCAGTATTGTTTCTACGGGAGGTGTCTCGGATTTCAAGTAAGTTTAAAGAAATAAATAATGTTTATTTGCCAGACACAAAATGTAGGAAAACTGGTGTATGTGGATAACACAGGGATTCACACAGGGATTCAAATTGTTTAGCAAATATTATATAAAACAAAAAACTATCCATTATTTGAAAGCCGCATATTCATAGCACAACTGTCATTCTTTGGCAGTTTTATGATATGATCAATATGTCCCTGGCTGTGCTTTTGTGCCTAGTATGATATTGACATTAATTTACTGAGCATGTCACATACAAAAGTATATGAGTATGTATAAGTAAAACCTAGCTATGTTATGAAAAAGTATTCTAAGATTGTTAAATGTGGCCTTTTTTGCCACAACTTTGGTCAGGTGCCAATCGCGAATTAGCTAAAGTCTGAAGTCCAATTAGTAAATCAACGAATTGCAAACAAGTTGGAATAGAATTGTTAATTGAGTAGAAGCAAAGTTCGCTATAATCTCGTCTTGTGAAGATATTTATTTTAAATATTATGACCTTACTATATGTATATTTACTTCCATGTTTAGTTCACGATTCGTTTAAAGTCAGCCGTTCGGGTGGTCGATATTCTATGTGATAGGTTTATTTGCATACATGCCACCAGTTATAAACAACTAGCTTTTGTCCGTGTTTCCCGTTCCCGAAGGAATTTCGGGAAATCCTCTCTTAGTGCTTCCCTACGGAGTGTGGGGAAGCTTCATGTCAAATTTAAGCTTTCTGCAACCAGTAGTTTCGTCAGTGCGTTGCCTGTTAGTCACTCATTTAGTCAGTAACGGAAGAATTAATTTATATATTAAAAAAGAATATTCAAATGTGCATTCACTCTGCAAGCTTTAATAAAAAATGCGTGCACCTTGAGTACCTACGTACTTACTTCTTCCACATCAAATAGTTACCTGAGACAGATATCAAATAAACAACTGCCAAATAAGTCACAACCTGATTTTTAATCATTTTACAACAGTAAAAGAAATATCTATTGGAAATTACAAGAGTATTTCTCATCTAAGACCTTATTAAAACAAACCTTCAAATCAACTACATACTTTTGCCATTTAAGTGCATTTTCCTTCGACCTACAGCCCTAGACCTATTCTCTCCACCTTCAAATCAGCATTTATATATCTTAAAATTCTATTCCAGTTCTTACCATCGATGCGCGGCATACTGAAAGGCATATCAATATGTATGGCGGGTTTCTCCGAGGCGTACTATTGTCATGGCAACCTCATCAGCTCCGTGTGGACTGGGGGACAGTACCTCATCGACCCTGAGATGAGAGCCAGGAGGATTGTTAACATATCACAGTCGGCGAGCATTGAGTTCTGCAAGGCCTTCTGGTTTTTAGCTGAAAGTGGTATGTTGATTTAGATTTTATGACTGTTTGACACGTTACCAAGCCAGTGTACCCTATGCGGTACACGAACTCACTGTTGTAACTCTATGGGCTTGGGCTCTTGTGCTACGGAAAGGTTTAAATTAGTTTTTCATTGCTGAGGCGACTGTTAATACGCGATATCGGAAAGCGGAGTTCAAACACGAAGAATTTGAGCAATACTAACTTTACTTAAAATATAATAGAGACGAGAGGTTAAAAGGCGCCAGTTTTACCCAGTAAACTCTCAAATTAAGGGAACACAACTAGGATTACTTCAGTGAGGAGCTCGTGGCTAAATAATAACAGCCGTACGGGTCGATCTTGAAGGTTAAGCAACGCTTGCCAAGGTTGGTCTGTGGATGTGTGACCATCTTAACATAACGAGTTTCCTCCGTGCCTCGGAAAGCACGTTAAGCCGTTGGTCCCGGTTGTCATTTGAAGATCTTTGGCAGTCGTTACGGATTGTCAGAAGCCAGTAAATCTGATTCCAGTCTTGCCAAGATGTACCGTGTTACCCAGTTAATGGGTTGTGGAAGTCTGGTAGGCAGCCGCTCCATGTAAAACACTGGTATGTAGCTGATTCCGGTTTGACTGGAAGCCGACCCCAATGTAGTTGGGAAATCGCTAGGCCGATGAACTAGGATAACTTCAGGGCTCGAAACTACAATTGGAAGTTTAGTATTAAAATCTGCCCAAGCAAAAAATCGTTGCGACGTTTACGACCTTGATATTGTCTGAGCTAGGCTCACAGAAATCTCATTTGTCAAGGCCTAATAAGTACCCTGAATTGAATGTTGCTAGTAGATCCGAATTCGATCCTAGCTTTTATATAAACCACTAGAACTGTTTTATTTGTCAAAATCAAGCGATAACCGAAGTGAAGCTGCCATTGTAAATTGACAATGGCCAACTCTCGCCTACGCGCACTTAACAAACCGTTTTCCTCTATTGATTTAATGACAATCGCAAATTGTCGACTCGCTTGTAACGGAATAAATTAATAGCCACATATTTACTCTTTATTGATGCATTGCGTTTGCTAGTCAATGGCGAGAACGAAAGGGAAGGAAATTATTCTGCGTCGTTGTCAACGGATACGGTGAACAAAATTACCTATACAGAGTTGTTTCTGGGACCGTGCGCATTTCACTTCCGTGCAATCGATGTAATCTTACTCCATTAAAGAAAGAAAGAAAGAAAACCGTTTATTTGCGCCAAGCATGACGCATACCAAAAAAAATTAAAATTAAATAATTAAAACAAAATTTCTAAAAGTTGGTTGTTGTTGGGAATCTTTAATAGAACATACTTCACACAATTTATTTTTACTAGCACTTCGCCCGCGACATCTTCGCCGCGCTGCAATTTTCTTAAGGATCCCTAATTTTTTTCGAGTAATAAACATAGCCTATGTTACACAGGGATAATGTAGCGTTCAATGGTGATTGAATTTTTGAAATCGGTCCTTTAGTTTTTGAGTTTATTCTTTACAAACATACTACTCTTTAGAATATTACTGTAGATTTTGCTATACCATTTTCAGTCGAAGCAACCCTGTATAATGTAGTTATTGATGCATAAGAACTGACGTTATGTCTATACTGTATATTTTCGGAAGACGGTAACTGAGAATGTTTACAATTAAAATACGATCTCGCCAGGTAAGAGGAAGTAAATTTTTTGCACAACAATTGACGTAGGTACATTCGATGCTTTTTATATAATCGGTAAATCAGGTTAAAGTGTGGAACCCCCCTTCCCTTCCACATATAACCCGTCTGCCTTCAAAGCAAGAGTGTACAGGCACCTTCTGGGCACGCTAGCTTCATCATAGACCACAAATGCCTCATCCATCTGTTTCCACCAGTCGTGATCGAGGTCAAGAGCAAGTCTACACTTAATTAAAAAAAAAAAGGTTCTGTAACCTTTTCTGTACTAAAATAAATAATACCAAGCTATGACTTTGCCACTGCATATACGGCATAAAGAGCAGTTGTGTGCATTGATTATCATCATCAGACTGTCATCATCTCTCTTACTCCGGATTGGCAATTCAGACTCTTATTAATTACAAGTCAAAAGACTAGGTCCCTAGTGCATGTTTTTAACTTTGAAACGATCGCGATGTGTAGCACAATTCGTATAGAAAACCAACTGACCTGCGCAACTTCGTCTACGTCACACTTTTCATCAATGTTCCGCTCCTATTGGCCGCGTGATCCTTTATAAATGATAGGTATATCCAACACTAAAGGGTTTTTCAATTCAATTCTCCTGAGATTTCCTGTTCCTGAGATTAGCGCGGTCAACTAAACAACATATCAATATACCCTTTATATTAATATTAATTAGTATAGATATAGGTTTTCCGTTACTGTCAGGCTGCGCTTGTTCAGTTTTAATCGAGTACCTACTTACCTACGTTAAAGGCTACAGCCACAGGATACCAATACTCGGACATGCCATACAAATATCCAAGATCAGACACTCAGTTCTTTTCTTCATAGAAAAGATACTATTTTATCCCGTGACTAGTTGACCCGCGCAACTTCGTCTGCGTCATAATTTTAATTACTGGTCCGCTCCTATTGGTCTTAGCGTGATGATATATAGCCTATAGCCTTCCTCGATAAATGGGCTATCCAACACTGAAAGAATTTTTCAAATCGGACCAGTAGTTCCTGAAATTAGCGCGTTCAAGTAAACAAACAAACAAACAAACTCTTCAGCTTTATATATTAACTAGTTGACCCGCGCAACTTCGTCTGCGTCACAATTTTCATTACTGCTCCGCTCCTATTAGTCTTAGCGTGATGATATATAGCCTATAGCCTTCCTCAATAAATGTGCTATCTAACACTGAAATAATTTTTCAAATCGGACTAGTAGTTCCTGAGATTAGCGCGTTCAAGCAAACAAACAAACAAACAAACTCTTCAGCTTTATATATTAGTATAGAATATAGATAGATAGATTTCCTGGGTGGAAGGGCTTTTTTGGGTTAAGCCCGCCACACATTCCCAACCACTGCAACTCCTAATAGCCAGAATCAACAGTGGCGACCACCAGAAAAACGCCGAGCCAATGAAGCCCGACGAGTCCCGGAGAAACGATTCAACTGTCTTGGTTCCTGCAACGAAATTCATCAGTAAAAAACAACGGAGGAGTAGGAAAAAATATATACTACAGGGAGGGGCTTACGGGACTGAGACTGCGGATTCCACCTATATTATTTTCGAGTAGTTCTTTGGGACCACAAGAAAAATCCGCGGTCCCGGTCCCGAACGCACCTCGACCCGATGGTACTCGTGTAAGAATTAGGCAATCATTTCAGTGATTTATAAAGTTTAGTAGGACAGAGTTCAAGGCTGATGATAAAAATTATATCTTACTTACCTATCATTCAAGTAAGAATTACTTCATTGAATGTTTTTATCAGTTTGACTTATGCGAAGCACGTGTTTGTACGAGTAACTATTACGTAGGTTAAAGACATGATCAGTAGAAATTGTTACTTTATAATATGTTTACACCTATTCTACATGTTATCGAAGTAGGTACGATAAAAAAACTAATTGAGTTGTAAGACCGCTAATTAGGCATACTTGTGTAAAATTATCATATCGACCTGACACGGATGTCTTACGTAAAGTAGATACAATCTCAAACAACCAAAGCTAATCTTACTATGTATAAATACTGTAATCGGTCATTGGTTGTTGATATTTTTGAACATTGGTACCTACTTAATACCTAGATACCGTGAGTACACATTCAAGGAGAGACGACTAGTATTTTTCTTGCACATAATTCGCGTATTCGTGTTTAGGTATACAGGGGTAGGTACGTGGCATGCCATCACTATGAAATCCGCCCAAGTGTGAGTCGGACTCTCACACTGAATGTTCCGCACCATAAACTGAAAAAAAAAACACGTTGCTTGTATGAGAGCCTCCTTTAATTTTTAATTTATTTTTTATTATATTTGTCGTTATTGCGGCAATAGAAATAGACTCTGAGAAAATTTCAACTGTCTACCTATTACGGTTGAGATCTAGTCCGCTAACAGACAGACGGACGGATAGCGAAGGCTTAGTAATAGGGTTTCGTTAATTACCCTTAGGGTTAGGAACCCTAAAAATGTTGTAATGTCTAGAATACATATTAAAACTTACACAAAAGTACTTAGCTAATTAATTTGCAGGCCATTGACAACTTGCTACTCTTGTCGCTAGCGCGGCAGAATTAGCTTCATCTATTGGACTGACACTTGACTATTCAAAAGTGCCTGTCTCTTCTTCTTCCACCTGTCGTTAATCCCGGCTATTGCCAGGGTCCGCCTTCCTACTTAGCTTCCTCCACTTTGCCCGATCTTGAACGTCCTTCTCAGTCAGGCCATTGGCTCTCATGTCGGACTTGATGACGTCCAGCCAGCGCTTGCGAGGGCGACCACGGGACCTAGCCCCAAGGACAGCCATACCATCGCAGACGACACTCTTGCAGTTTTTCCCCCACGTCACGGACAACGGTAAAAAATGCCTGTCTATTTGAAATAAAAGATTTTGTATTTGTAGGCCATTGTGACACTTACCAATCAGAAATTGCTATCGCACTGCCACATAGAAGAAAATGAAAGTTACGTATGTACAGTCAACAAAGCTATTTGGGCAAAAATATTAAATTTTTCCATAGCACTGCCAATATTTGTTTCTAATGTGTGCATTATAATTATTTTTTAAGCTTTTGACATACTTACGAGTGTGTTGTACAATAATTGTCTACTCAGCACACTCACAACATTGTTTAAAAGTAGGTAGTTGAAAGTTAGCTGCCTACATACCTAATAGCTTTGTCGACTGTACACGTATGTCCCTAGAATAATTATATACTATCAAATGGTAATCGTAGAAGTGTACCATTTTATCAAGCCAACCGAGCCGTTTCATGCGTACCTATCGAATACTAAGCGTAATATATTATGAACTGTTTGTTTATACATTTAAAGCGAATCAAACGTGATTTTCTGCGTAAAATTACCTTGGTTTTGCGTACGTGTTCTTATGTTAAACTTAGCGCAATGAAACATGGGGAAAACATACATGCCTAAGCGTTATGTTTCAAAATAAAACAGGCTTGCTTACCTACACGGTATCAATAGAACATGGAAAATATATAATATCTTATACTAATATACTAATATACATATAAAGCTGAAGAGTTTGTTTGTTTGCTTGAACGCGCTAATCTCAGGAACTACTGGGCCGATTTGAAAATTTTTTTCTTTCTTGTTGTCATTTACTGAGGAAGCCTATAGCCTATATAAATATATCATCACGGTAAGACCAATAGGTGCGGAGCAGACGAAGTTGTTATGTATAATATACATATGTATTTGGTAAGTTCGCTAAAGTATACAAGGGGAATTTTCCAAATGGGCGTGAATGTCTATCCTCTTAGATCCGAAACAATTAGGAACAGCGAAAAATAGGTACCTACTCGAAGGAGCCACGGGTCCGATTATGATGAAAACCATAATTGCATGATTGCATTTTTGAAAGTTCAACATTCCAAGCCACTCTTGATTTTGTAATGACATATGGCAAAGTAAAAGAAAGAGCAAATATCTAATATTATTTTTTTTCTTTCGTTACCAAGGAGGTACTTAAATGAATTTCTCTAAAATCTCATATCTTCAAAATCAGACCCGAGACTCGTTTGAGTATATTTCGCAATTCCACATGATTTCGAAAATGACCATCCAGAGTACTTACTTGGAAAATTCACGTATTTTTGCAACAAAGCTTGGGTTCGATTTGTGGCTTCATTAAAAATTAACAATGCTCTTTAGTAATTAGTCATCATCTGCCTAGCCTTTTCCCGACCGGATTCAGCTGAATACCCGTGTTTTACGTGGAGCGGCTGCCTACCAGACCTCCAGTAATTAGTATTGGTCTTTAATTCGAGAGTGAATAGGTTAGTTCTAGGCAAGTGCTCAATCTTCGACCGCATCATCGCTTTCCATTAGGTCAGATAGTGGTTAATCGTATGCCTATCATCATCATCATCATATCAGCCGAAAGATGTCCACTGCTTGACATAGGCCTTCCCCCAGTGTCGCCACAACAACTGGTCCCATCAATAGTAAATAAATTAAAAAAATATATAAGTATCTATATATTTTAAAAAACTGGCTCTCTACAAAATCAAGCTCATGATTCCTTGGTCACTTAAATGATAACTTCTATTTTCGCCTTACAATTCTTTCTCAAAAATGAAGAGTAGCATAATTAACCAAGTAAAATACTTGGTTAATTATGCTTTCTTGTACTCATTCACTAAAATACTTTAACTTGAAAATAACATCTTTGGAGCTCACGACGTGCGGACGGACGGATGACAAGATTAAAATTAATCAATTCAGATCACGCTTCTAAGCTTGCGTGTGCGCTGAGGTGGTCCCGTGATATCTAAAAGGGACGAGCGCAATGGTCAGTTAGCTATGTAAGGGACTTGCAAGCTACTGGGACTTTTTTAATATACTAAGTATAACACTGCTGTAATCTGAGTTACGTATTCGCATTTGCATTAAAAAAACTGGCCAAGTGCGAGTCGGACTCGCGTGCAAAGGGTTCCGAACTAATTTCTTTTTTTTAACATGTTATTTTAACACTGTAGAATTTTCATGGGATCCCTTCTTTTCACATAATGTTTTTTTTATCCTAATATACTTTGGCATAACGATTTTGGTATTTTTTTTTTCATAATAATACTTTGCCATATTTTTTTTTCGCATACATTTTATGTTGGCATAATTATCTTGAAGGCTAATTTGTTTTGCCATAAATTTAATTCGCTTAATATTACTAAGCATAAATACTATTAGCATAATAGCATTTAGGCATACAATTTTTTGAAATAACGGAATCGATTCCATTTTTAACCTTGAATTAAAATTAAATTATCGTCTTCAAAATTCAATATGTTTACTCGTAAAAGTTAGTGACAGAAACGAATCGCTGCAAAACCGACTCCACGAAGTCTTGTCTGCCCTACCCCTAGAGTGTAATCTAAGCCCGCGTAGGCACGGAGGGGCGAGGCGGCCCGCGAGCTGAGGAGCTGTGGCCTTAGTGCGAGTTTTTTAACGCTCTCGATTGCGTTAGCGTAAACGTCAATTTGTATTGAAACTGGATAAGCGCCGTCTGGTGACAGTAACGTTTCTATACAATTTGACATAAGCGAACGTTTACGTTAACGCGATCGGGTGCGTTAAAAAACTTACACTAAGCCCTCAGGTGTATTTGACACATCTGTCACGAAAAGCTCGCGTGGGGCCGCCGGAGCCCCGCAGCGCCAGAGCCGTGACCGAAACCATGCCTGCTGCATGTTGCATGCTTGCTTGCATGCTGCATGGTTGCTGCATGCAAATAAAATAATTTATTCTACCTACAATGTAAAGTGCCTACAATATTGTACAAAACTGTATAGCTCTTTATATTTATAATTCTACTGTACGTGTGTATGTCACTGAACTCCTCCTAAACGGCTGGACCGATTTGAATGATTTTTTTTTGTATGCGTTTAGGTGGCGCTCTGGATGATTTAGATTCACAAATAGGGAAGGTAGGTAAAGGGTCAGCTAGTTAGTGTCTAAAATTTTAGGAGTTCATTAATTATGCTAATTTGTTATGCCTATAAAAAATATGTTTTAATATCATTATGCGTTTATCAATGTATATGCTTTAGAATGTTATGCTATATATATTATAAATGCTAATCATTATTATGATAAGAGAAGTTATGCTTAAAAATTTATGCCTAAGCTGTTATGCGTAAATAATGTTATGCGAAAATATAATTAGGAGAAACAAAAGTATGCCAAGTTATATTAGGTGTTAAAATTAAATGCAAATAGATAGGGAACCAATTTTTATAGATTTTCCTGTAATATATAGATCCTGATAGATTTATAGATTTTCCTGTAAAGATCTGTTATAAATTTGAATATTTCGGGCAGTTTCAGGGCTAGTGCCTAGTAATATTGACTTAAGATTTTTTTTTTTGTTTTTTCTATTATGTGTTTGCTCTTGACTCTAGTCTATGTCAGAGATGACAGAGACAAAGTCTACTATGGAGCGAGCCTACCCAGAAGGAGCCTGTTCACTCTAACTTTGAAGAGATTAGGGTTGTAAGCTTTTGGAAACAAAGACGCAGGCAGAGAGTTCCACTCCCTTGCTGTGCGCATTATAAAACACGTTTGGAAACGCTTAGTGCGAATTGCTGGAATAGCTATACAAAGTAGGGATGGTAAGATGCAGTGCGTTTGGATGTCCGATGGTAGAAGGGGGCCGGTGGGATGAGGTCGTGAAGTTCTTGGGCACACTCACCGAAGTAATTAAATACAAGGGAGCAATTTAAAAAAAAAAAACTGGCCAAGTGCGAGTCGGACTCGCGTGCAGAGGGTTCCGAACCAATTTCATTTTTGTAACACGTTATTTTAACACTAGACTTATAGGTTTTCCTGTAATCTTGTATGTAAAAAACTATTAACTCCATTTTTATTTTTTATTTTAGGCTCACTAGTTTCGGAGATAAGGGGGGGGAATGATCATTTTTCGTCTAATTTCCTGAATAACTTCAAATCCATTTATTTTAAAATTTTGAAAAAAATATATAATCAAAACCCTCACAGTAAGCCCTTTAATTTGATATGTTACACGATATTGTTCAACAAAGTTTTTTTTTTAATTTCTGGTTTGACCCCCAAAAGTGGCCCCCATACTGAAAATTTTATAATTTACGTAAAGCTTCCGGGTTTGGGTCACAGAAGTCCATATGTGTACCAAATTTCAACAGGATCTGTCCAGTGGATCTGGCTGTGACAGGCGGACAGACAGACAGACAGACACCTGAGTGATCCTATAAAGGTTCCGTTTTTTGTTCGGGACTCTAAAAAAACAAAAGACCAACCAATGAACAATTCGACTTCGATATAATAAGTACGTACACAAAGAAACACTTAATCTTAAATGAACTAAGCCCATCGCTGTCCATTCCTAGACATAGGTTGAGGGACTATGTTCAGGAAAGACTACCATAGGCTGAGCAAATGTCTTGAGATGAAACTGTCAGTAAACCATAACCATCAAAAATTTGTAATAGACAATTATTTACACACACAACCCTAATCTCCTCAAAGTTAGAGTGAACAGGCTTCTACTGGGTCAGCTCGCTCCATCGTCAACGTTGTTTCTGTCACCTCTGGCCTAGACAGAGTCAAAAGCAAACCTATGTCAAATAAAAAAAAATATAACATCAAACCATGTGTAAATCATGTAAACAAAAACATTATCAATTAATTCTCGAAATAATAAATTTATTTCTCGTTTCAGAGATAATGAAGAGGGTCCCCAGCCTAATGTCGACACCAGTCGCTGTGAACAAGCTCTTCACAATTCCTCCGGAACCCATCGTGGTCACCACGACTGAGGGCAAGGAGATCACAGTGCTGCCCCCCTCTGTACATATAGGACTACAAGGGTTGAATGTTAGGCTTATAAGTGCGAGCAAGAGGATTGGCATGGTGAGTTGTATTTAGTTATGGTACTTATTGTCACAGTAAAAGTAGAACAAGCTCGGAAGTTAACGTCCGAATATAGCCCTTATTTATTAAGAAAACTTTTTTTGTCTAAGAAGGGCTGAAAATTAACAGTTTTTGGGAATCATATCAATCATCAGTGCTGGAAATTATAATAATCACAAGATATTAAATAAATAGCGAGTACGAGACATTATCTTCACTTATCTCAAGGCTAACTATTAATTATAATCTAAAAGTTTTTCACAAACACTGCAGCTTCCCTCAGAGACAAAGGTACCTAAATGAAATCACTAAGTACTCGTATTTAGTATAAGTTAGGTATTAGAACTTAGCAGAACTACACCTTTCGAATGAACAGGTGCCGATAAGCACCGACAAGTTCCAAGCGACGTTCGGCGTTTGTTCATATTTATTATTATTACTTTCACGTTAGGCATTTATACCTGCGTGGACCGGTTCCTATAAGCGCTGGTAGGCTGCCAGCTTTCTTTTTGTATACAGTCATACTCCATGTAGCTGTTATTATAGATATGAAGAAGTAGTTATGTAGAATAAATCGATATTTTACTGCCTAGACCCCGTTTTCGTATTAGTGTTTTTAGCGTGATAAGTGACTAGATTATTTAGGGTCAATGTTAAAAGTAATACATAGTCTGTTTCTGCGTCCCTAGCTTTAGATTCCCCTTCTTAGTATTCTAAAGTGTGCTTCAATTGTAATGTTTGGCCGTTTCTCAAATTGAAAGCACATTATTTGTCTTTTTACCCGAGGATTTGACAATCAATTTCTCGAGACTTTGGTGGCGGCAAAGAGTATGTACCTATAATAAGATGTAAGGTGATCAGACCATTATAAACCTTATCTACAAAACCCTACATCTGTTTTCCCATATCCAGGCAGGCGAAGGCTCGTCATCTCTCCCACCAGCCGACGGGGTCCTCTTCCACTGCCACGGCGGAGGTTTCGTGGCCCAAAGCTCGAAGTCCCACGAGACGTACCTCAGGGACTGGGCCGCTAAGCTAAACGTGCCCATCCTGTCGGTAGACTACAGCTTGGCGCCCCAGGCCCCCTTCCCGAGAGCGTTGGAAGAAGTGTTCTACGCGTACTGCTGGATGTTGACGCATTTTAAGGATATCGGTACTACTGGTGAGTGCATTTTGATGTAATAATATAGCATCAAGTCCGCCTCTGTCTACGTTTGTGTGCATTAAGTATTAAATAAATAAATAAATATATTTATTTTTGTTATACTAATATGAATATCAATAAACCACAATAAAGGCTCGCCTGTTTATTTGAATACATACTTAAGGCATGTTGATGTTTAAATATCGTCATGTTTTGCGACATGTTGTCGCCTAAATTTTACGAATGCTTTTGGTTTCGTTTAATTTTTAAAAGTGATTTTAAAATACTTAGTTTTCTTCGGACCACATAAATGTTGCCAGCAACACTATTTTTTTTTTCTGTCTGGGATTGCAGCATATGTCATTGTTTCTAATTCAAAGCAAAAACAGAAGCATATTCCCAGATTAACGTTGCTTCCACATATGTTCCATTTTCCTGTAAATATTTGTCATGTTTGATCTCTCCAGGTAAACGAATAGTATTCGCGGGTGACTCAGCGGGCGCCAACCTGGTGGCCGCGTGCACGCTGAAGGTGCTGACGACGGGGCTCCGGAGACCAGAAGGCATGTTCTTGGCGTACGCGCCGCTGATGATCAGTTTCGTGCCCAGTCCAGCCAGGCTGCTGTGTCTGATGGATCCTGTGCTGCCCTTTGGGTTTATGATGAGGTGTCTTAAAGGTATGTTAAATTTAGTCTTTATTTGTAGGCATACGGTTTATTTTTAAGAGGTTACTGTTATTTTTTCTTATATTGTCCATGTCATGACGACGACATACCATAAAAGATACTGCTTGTAAATTCATTTTAAAGTGCCACTTTTGCGTGGGAAAGACATCAAACAACTCCCTAAGTATGAATAAAAGCTTTTTTTTATAAATTTCATCGAGAGCCTCATTATTTTGTTGTTAGATATACATCCTGGAACAGAATAAACGCAATATCTCTTAAGGGGACATTGTACTCATCATTATGATCAACTTTCACTATGGGACCAACACTGAAATCGTGACTTTCAAATTCAAATTCAAAGCATTTTATTTCAAATAAACCATTCCCTTTTGAAGGCACTTTTGAAACGTCAAGGTCGGTCAGTCAAAAACATGGAAGCTATTTGCACGTTCCAAAGCGTAGATCTCTATGGAGAAGAACGTGCAAGAAACTCCACGGACACTCTTTTAAATCATGTTCTGTTTTACAAAATTCCAAGTTACATATATACTTGTTGCTTCTGCATGTGAGGACAATGCAAAGGAAAAAAAAGGGCTTATTATAAGAACTTTAAATGTAAAGATTAAAATAAGCCAAACGCAGTTAAGAGATGACCAGTCTCAACCGACGGCGCCTGTTCACGAACATGACGCGTGTATCGGCACCTTTCAGCTCAACCATTTCGAAGGGAACCGAATGATCAAACCCACGCGCCGCCATCAGCGAGACATTTGAGTGAGCATGACATGCTCTCAACCACCATGCTCGTTCATGTCCAACAAGTAAAACTATAACTACTCACATAAAATGTAAATGGTTTCATGGTACTCACATTTACAAAATTTGAAAAATATGCTTCTACTTTACACAAAACTATGGTTGTCAATGACCAAATAATGAAAAATAAATTAATAAAGACAACGATTAAGTTCTTACATCAAAAAGAATAAATAAGTAGTTATAATAATAATATAATTTGTATGTATTTAAGAATAAATAAACGAAATAATGTAAGAACCTCTAAAAAAAACAAAGGAGCGAGCATCTCTTCCAAATATAAAAACCTAAAAAGTGGACCTAAGCAGCTGTGACTGTGGAGCAGGACCAGCATTTAGCCAAGCGTTTTTATCGAGGATATAATCTTCCAGTTTATAATACGCTTGTCTACATAGTGTGCGTTTTATGCATGCTTTAAATTTTCTCTCATTCAGTTCGAGAATATCAACTGGTATTTTATTATAAAATTTAATACAGTACCCCATAAAAGAAGTGTGTACTTTGGCCAATCTGAATCGGGGTTGATCTAATTTATTCCTATTTCTAGTATTAAAATAATGCCTGTCACTAATCTTGCTAAAGAGATGAAGATTTTTCCGAACATACATAATATTTTCGTAAATGTATTGACAAGGTCCGTCATGATGTTGATATCCTTAAACAGTTCTCTTAGGGAATCACGCCGACGGAGATTGTAAATGGCTCTGATGGCTCTTTTCTGCAGGATAAATATAGACTCGATGTCTGCAGCACGTTAATAAGATACCGTAAGACATGATACTATGAAAGTAACTAAAATAGACCAGCCTCGCGGTATCTATATCGGTAAATTGACGGATTTTTCTGACAGCGTATGCTGCTGAACTTAGCCATCCCGCAAGAGATGTTAAATGAGGACCCCATTGTAGCCTTGAGTCAAGCGTAATCCCCAGGAAAACCGTGTTTTCGACGAATTCAAGTTTCTCCTTGTTCAATACTATGTCGCAATCATTTCTTTTAACGTTCGGTAAGGCAAATCTGATGCATTTAGTTTTTTTCCCATTTAATACTAAATTATTAGCAGTAAACCAATTTTGGACCTGCTGTAGGGCATTATTTACGTCGTCAAGATTTATGGAACGTCTATCTATCTTAAAAATTAAGGACGTATCGTCAGCAAATAATACCATATGAGGTTGATTTTTTAAAAGATGGGGTAGGTCATTAATATATACTAGAAAGAGGAAAGGACCCAAAATAGAGCCTTGTGGTACCCCCATTTTGACTTTTAAACCCCGTGAATTGACACCATTTATTTGAACTTGCTGCTGTCTATCATTTAAGTAAGATTTTATTAGACTGAGTGCAAGTTTACCTAGTCCGTAATGTCCTAGCTTTAGGAGCAAGGTTTCGTGATTTACACAATAAAATGCCTTGGGGAGGTCACAAAAGATTCCTATGGCATCTTGTGCCTCTTCCCACGCTGAGTATATGTGTTTTAACAACGTGGCACCAGCGTCAGTCGTACAACGACCCCTGATAAAACCATACTGTTGATCGTGTAAAATTTTATTGATGTTAAAATGATTGAGCATTACTTTTTCAAACACTTTGCTAAAAACCGGCAAAACAGATACAGGTCTATAATTATTGGTGTCTTTGCTGTCGCCCGATTTAAATAGTGGTATAACCTTACTATATTTCATTATATCCGTTGATTGACTCGTTCCTAGATTACCCGATATTATTGATCGGGTAATCTAGGAACTCGTGCATATTCCTTTGCCTTTCCATCAAGATGTACGCCTACAGTCAGACCAAAAATTGCAAATACTCATATTTCGAGATCAATAATCCTCAATTTCAGATCTATGATCATTGACCATGCTTTGTTTAATTTTTAGCGTACGCAAGTCCCAACAACAAATCCGAAGGTGGTAAAGGTGGAGAGGACAAAACGAACGCCGGCAGCAATCAAGTGGTCCAGTCGAGCGCCACCACGCCCTTGGATAGCAACGGCTTCCTTAGAGTCAGTCCTTCACAAGGTAAGGAGTTCATTTGACTATGTACTCGTAGTTGGAATGAGGAGCTCGTGGCTAGTTAATAACAGCCGCACGAGTCGATCTTCAAGGTTAAGCAACGTTGACCATCTTAACATACCGAGTTTCCTCCGTGCCTCGGAAAGCACGTTAAGCCGTTGGTCCCGGCTGTCATTTGTAGATCTTTGGCAGTCGTTACGGATAGTCGGAAGCCATTAAATCTGATTCCAGTCTTGTCAGTACCGTCACAAATTATATAGGTACAGATGTCAATCTACGTACAAAGCGCGCTCGAGCAACGCACACATACACACCGTTCACCGACGCGAAAACCGGGCTCAACGAGGATCATTACGACCGCGAGGGTGTCACGTTTGAGACGCGCGTCTGTGAAATTTTTGTAAAAAAAAAATGGATCCACAAAAACAAAAACCCTATAATAACTGTTTAGTGTACGGTTGTTTAAATTCAACATTAAACAGTGAATTGACGTTTTTTTAAGATACCAGCTAATTCAGAGAGGTAAGTACGTACTTAGATATTTGCTTGTATTTTGATGGTTTGTTTTAACGTAATACCTACAGAACTGTGAGCCAGCGAACATGGGGCCATATAATATTTTTATAATCTGATTTACCATGACGTACCTACATAAGTATGTAGTAAATAAAATATAGTAAGTATTAGTGACGTATCATGGCGTGTTATGACGGTCGTGGATTGAAAAAGAGGGATGGAACTATACATGCTATGTAGCTTCATCCCTTTCAGCTCATCCCCAACAGTTCAGTATAGGTTGTAAAATGGGTCGCATTAAGAGAGACGCGACGCCGCCGCGTCTGGGCCTCTGTGCGCGCATAAGCGCGCGAGTTGCACGACCGCGACATAACGGCGCCGACGGACGTGCACATTGGGGTATTTTTACATAAAACTGATCCCAAATTATTTTTACTTTGTATAAAATGATTTTTAATTTGTTTCTGTGTGTGGGTAGCTTGTTTGTAATATAACAATAAAATTGAAATGTTTCTTAATGCTATATAGGTTTTTCTATTTCATTCCCAACAATAAATCAATCAACTGAATACGAGTGCAACTACCACGATAATGTGTTGTGCATAATCCAGTTGACAAACCTAGCGCGCGCGACCGCCGTGCGTAGGTATGAAATGTGAAGTACATACATGAGATTGACTTCTGTGCCTATTTATTTTGTGGTACCGTGTTGCCCAGTTGATGGGTTGTGGAGGTCTGGTAGGCAGCCGCTAATCGTAAAAGAAAGAAAAAGCGAAAGAAAATACGTTTATTCTGCCAGAAATGACGTACAAAAACACAAAATTAAAAGAAAACTAATTACTAACTAAAAAACAGGCTGGGTAAAATACTGGTATTCAGCTTAACCCAGGGCATGCCTGGTAGGGTCTATCAGACCCACCCTTCTACTGAAACCGTTGTATTTCATTAAAATATGTTGTTTCTGCGTCACCACTCTCAGTAGCTGAACATCATCAACCAACCGACGCCTAATGGCCACTATTTTAGTCCGGAGTCAGCTGAGATGGTGAAAAAACACAAAAAACCCGAGCGCTGGTGTCAAATTAATTCAGACTTTGACCTCTGCCTACACCCGTTGATGGTAGTGACAAGTACTGATTATTATAGCATTATCTATAGTCTTTGTCTTGTGCCTCCTATTTTCTAAAGTTTAGTTGAGATTTCTTTTCTTATACATACATAAGTGTAAAAAAGGCCTGTTTTTTGCTAAAAACATAACATTTATTATGATTTTTTAATTTATTTAGTTGATATGGTGGATTTGTTTTCTTCATTTTTCCTTCTACCATATACCCCTAGTATATATGAAAGTATGTTTAGATACACTAGTTACCACAACTAGTACGAAAAATAGTCACTTTAAAGTCGGGTCTGACAGACCCACCAGGCATACCGCGTAACATTTTGCCACCAGGCATACCGAAGGTTAATCCGGCCTGACTGGAAGCCGAACCTCATTAATGTATGTTGTTGTTCAAAAAGGTCAGATGCGTAGTACTCACAACAACTGTCGTGTAAATATACCAGGTGTGTGAACGTTAACAAAGCAAAAGGATCGTAGCAATCGATCGTGGCGTTCTGTAGCTTATACCGCAATGGGAAGAACCCGTGTGTAATGTATAAATGTAAAATTATTTTACAGAGGGTATAAGCGAAGGCCCCTCATCATTCGAGGAGGTGTCTCCATCAGACCTGGCGGAGCTTCAAGCTCACAAGTCTGGCAGCGAGCGGAGGAAGTCTTCGGACACCACCATCAGTGCTGCATCGCTGCAGAGCGAGCATACTGCCACAGGTCGGTGACGAATATATTCTACGTTATTGTTATAAGAAGCCTATTGCTTGCTCTCTCTCTTTTTAGGGTTCCGTACCCAAAGGGTAACCAACGGAACCCTAGTACTAAGTCTCCGCCGTCCGTCGGTCTGTCTGTCTGTCAGCAGACTGTATCTCAAGATTCGTAATAGGTAGACAGCTGAAATTTTCTCAGATTGTTTATTGCTATTGCGGCTATAACAACAAATAATAAAAATTGAGGTTTATGGTACGGTACCCTTCGTGTGAGAGTACGATTCGCACTTGGCCGGTTTTTTACTTTTCACGTATTTCTGCGGTTTTGGGTCAATTCCTCACTTTCTGGTGTATTAGAGTAGAACAGTGGTCCCCCACCTTTTACAATGCACGCCTCTAACTTTATTTTAAAACTAGCTGACCCGCGCAACTGCGTCTGCGTCACATTTTTCGTTAATGCTCCGTTCCTATTGGACGTTGCGTGATGTTATATAGCTTATTGCCTTCCTCGATAAATGGGCTATCCAAAATAGTACAGTAGATAAATAACACCCACCTTGCCTGTTAGAGGCAACTATGAGATCCGTCGCTGTTGTCGTTAGCATCAACTCATTTATAGTCCCTCCATTTCCCCCCTTCTTTCACTGTATGGAGCTATACGGAACAGAGAGTAAAGTCCCGCAAACCCCATTGAAAAGGAAGGATCCTCCGACCAGGCGGTGGTTGGGCCTGGCGAGCTACTGCCCGATAGTTGATATTCGGGCTGATGTATATGTTCAAACTCTGCTTGCGCGATGCAGGATTTCGACGTAGTAGTTTGCTGCTAGTTGGATAGATGGCGTCGCGGTTCTTTTTGTTGCGGTGTAGATTTGCTTCGTTGGTTTTTTTTTTTTGTGGCGGCATTGATGCCGCTACAACTGTACGCCTGCAAGTGTGGCGCGTCCATCGGCTGGGAACCTCTGAAGTAGAAGAATATATTATTGTAGTACGCAAAAAAAACTACTGTCCCGTGCCTATCCTCTTCCGCCTAATTCCTTAATCCTTATACTTCCTTTACGTCACAAACAGGATACTTTTTCAAGTCAAGATATTCCGTGGCGAGCGGCACGTCGTCCCGTTTTTGCAAAGGACCGTACGTCAACAAGGAGGGAAGAACTTGTAAGTTTAATATTATTTCCATAATAGAACAGGAAATATGTAGATCGAGAAAATAGCCATTATTTCCGTAGGATAGACACATGTTAATGGTTTTAATAGACAACAACAATCAGAAGGCCGATTCTGTTCAGTCGCAATTTGTCAAAATCCTTTCTAATTTCTCTAAATTTTGCCAGATTGCGACTGCGATGCGAACTTTGCTTAATAATTGACATGAATTGGCGCTCAGATGTGAGATAGAACTAAAGTTACTGCCGCCAACTGCATCGGACTGCTTGTAAAGTGATCATATTTGAAGCTTGTTAGTTATCTTTACAGTTGGGTTCTTTTTTTATTTGTGATGGGTTTGCTCTTGACTCTAGTCTAGGTCAGAGATGACAGAGACAAAGTCTACGATGGAGCGAGCTTACCCAGAAGAAGCCTGTTCACTCTAACTTTGAAAGAGATTAAGGTTGTAAGCGTTTGGAAACACACGCAGGCAGAGAGTTCCACTCCTTTGCTGTGCGTATTATAAAAGATGTTTGGAAACGCTTAGTGCGAATTGGTGGAATAGCAACAAGGTTCTTAGAAATTTTTAACCAACTTCCCAAAAAGGAGGAGGTTCTCAATTCGGCCGGTATGTTTTTTTTTCTATGTATGTACATCGATTACGCCGCGGTTAATGGACCGATTCGCGTGATTCTTTTTTTGTTCGACGCGAAAAAGCTGCCAGGTGGTCCCATAATTTCCCCATTTTTTTGTCCCATATTTTTTTTTTCAGTTTGGTCTAGTAGTTTTTATTTTATAAGCATTATTGTTATTTTTTTAGTGTTTACACCAGTTCTTAACATAATGTTACGCGCCAGAATTAAAGCTAGGTATATAACGACATTTACGTACATGTACCGCCATCTAGTATCGAATAGCGGAGTTACTGAGGTCAAGATGTTTCTAGAATTTTCTATGCTAGAACATTCTCGATGTTTCGACACCAGGTCAATCGGGACCGGTATGTACCCGAACTTTCCAGAAGTTTCTATACTAGAAGGTTCTAGAAATAACTGTCGCCGATATATAAAGGGCGGACATCCGGCGACTGGGTCAGTATTGAGTTGGCGATACAAGCGATAACTTCGGAAGCGATCTTCAACTGCGAATTAAGTGAAGTGAAGTATTCAGTAGTGCGATTGTGTTTTAATTAGTGTGTTTGAAGTGTTAATTACTGTTTTAAATTAAAGTGTTATTTTTGGTGGTTTAATCGGCTGTTTTTATTGTAACGAACCCCAAGCTCGTAACAATTGGTGTCAGAAGAGTGGATTATCATGCCGATTCTGCCAAAGGACGACACGGAGGGTATCCGTACCCGTAGTCAACGCCAGCAGGAAACGGACCAGAGGCGTTTTGGTGGAACAACGTTGCAGACTTCGGAAGACCAGGTACCGGCTATGGAGGCCAGCCCGTCCACAGCAGCTCCGGCATCATCAGCACCAGACTTTGCTGCTCTGATGATGATGCTGCAGGAGCAGGCTCGCCGACAGGAGGAGCAGGCCCGCCGACAGGAGGAGCAGGCCCGACGCTTGGAAGAACAGCTGCAGCGCGACAAGGAGGAGCAGGCCCGACGCCAGGAGAAGCAGGCCCGACGCCAGGAGGAGCAGGCCCGACGCTTGGAAGAACAGTTGCAGCATGACAAGGAGGAGCAGGCTCGGCGACAGGAGGAGCAGGCCCGACGCCAGGAGGAGCAGGCCCGACGCTTAGAAGAACAGCTGCAGCGCGACAAGGAGGAGCAGGCCCGCCGACAGGAGGAACAGATGTTCCTTATGAAGGATTTACATGCTTCTTTCGGTAAAGAAATAAAGGTTGTTAAGGATAAGGTGGTTCAGCACGAAAACCGAATTATAGAAGCTGAAACCCAGATTGCTGAAATAAAAAAAGCAATGGACAACCGGAAAGTTGCAGATGGAATTGCAACTTCTGTAGCTGCAACACCTTCGCTACGTGGATTCAAAGTGCCGCCGTTCGATGGCTCGTCTTCTTGGTCGGCGTACAAGATACAGTGCGGAACGGAACAGAACAGAACGGGTGGATTAAAGACCAGGCCATGACTGCCCTCACCCTAGGCCTGCGTGACCAGGCCTTAACTGTCCTGGAAGCTCTCGGTAAGGAGGTGACTTACGAGCAGCTCCTTGAGGCGTTGGAAGCCAGGTATGGTGACGCTCACCTGGAACACGTTTTTCGTGCGCAGCTAAGTGATCGCGTGCAAAAGAGCAGTGAGAACCTGCAGCAGTGGGCCCTTGAAGTGGAGAAGCTGGTACGAAAAGCGTACCAGTCTGTACCTGCGCTCATTGAAGGGAACTTGGTGCAGACATTCATCGACGGCATCCGTGACCTTGAGGTTAGAGCTGCTGTGAGACTCGGGCACCACGGGACGCTTAAGGACGCTTTGGCTCATGCACTAGAGGTGGAAGCTGTGCGGCAGGATCATCGTTCCCACCGCGTTAGGGAGGTCGCAGCAACTACGACTCGCGACCAATTTAAAGGGTACAGCCCTAGGTGCTACGGCTGTGGTGAAAAGGGCCACCTTCGATCCAGTTGCCCTAAGCGCACTACACAGAGGGAAGATGGCAAACCTTCAGAGGAAAGGGCGGCTAATAACAACGCCCAGCAACAGCAGGGAAACGAGTAAAAGCCAGGACTGCGGGGCGGGTGCTGGCTGATTTTCAAGGAGCCCCAAGGATTTCGATCTCACAAACCCATGACGGGAACAGCCTTATCATCAAGGGCGAGGTCAACGGAACACCATGTAAGCTGACGATAGACACTGGAGCTTCTCGCACGGTTGTCAGTACCCAACTCATAAGTCGGTTCCTTGGGGACTCTGCATACAACCGAGGGCGCATAAATTTGGTAACAGCCACTGGTCAGCATATACCCGTCCGAGGAGAGAGAGAGATGGAGTTGAAGCTAGGCAGCAAAATCTACCTGCATAATGTTGTCTTGGCCGATATAATGGACGATTGCATCCTGGGCTTAGACTTTATGAGGAAGTACCGTTGTGAGATCGACGTTAATCAAGGAGTTATGAAATGTGGACAAGAGGAACTTTTCATGGAAGGGGCTTTACCTGGAAATGTGTACAGCCTAAAGAAAATTGTTCTTCCTCCGAGATCGGAAACGGTTGTGCCGGTTAGTCTTCCTCGGAATTCTGGGCAGACTCATCGTTGCGTACTCGTGGAAAGGGTAGACAATGACTTTCCATGGAAAGTGGCACGAACATTGGTTAGAGCCACCGACATCTCAGGAGTTCGTGTGCTGAACCTTTGTGACAAGGAGCAGGTGATAGAAAAGGGCACACTGATGGGTACCTGTGAGGAAGTGGATTGGTTGCGTCGATGCCAATATCTATCAACTGGGACCGACAGCAAGGACATACAAACAAGAGTGACCACACTTTTAAAAGACTATAGCAGCGCTCTGTCTCAAAATGAAATAGTCAAGGCGAAGAGGATGTTACTCAAGTATGCCGATGTTTTCTCTTCGGACGATGCTGACATCGGGAAGACTGGCTTAGTTCAACACAAAATAAATACAGGAGAAGAATTGCCTATCCGTCAGCGACCAAGGAGATTACCAGTAGCACGTGAAAAGGAGGTGGAAACCATGATTGAGGGAATGGTGAAAGATGGTGTTATAGAACCTTCATCCAGTCCATGGTGTTCACCTGTAGTGCTGGTAAGGAAGAAGGACGGCAGCATGCGGTTTTGTGTTGACTATCGTCGTCTGAACGACGTTACGAAGAAAGACAGCTATCCTTTGCCAAGAATTGATGACACGCTGGACATGCTTACTGGAGTAAAGTGGTTTAGCACGTTAGATCTTAAAAGTGGCTACTGGCAAGTAGAAATTGACCCAAAGGACAAGGAGAAAACTGCATTCTCAACAGGAAAGGGTCTGTGGCAATTTAAAGTTATGCTGTTTGGATTGTGTAACGCTCCGGCAACGTTTGAAAGGTTGATGGAACTTGTACTAACTGGATTAATTGGTGATGCCTGCCTTGTCTACTTAGATGACATCATCATCGTAGGCCGTACATTTGAAGAACATCTTCAAAACCTGGAACGCGTGCTCATGAAGATCAAGAGTGCCAACCTCAAGTTGAGTCCGAAAAAGTGTTCTCTTTTCAAACGGCAAGTGAGCTTTTTGGGGTATGTAGTGTCGGAACAAGGTATCCGTACGGATCCAGAGAAAATCGCCGCTGTCAAGGATTGGCCAGTTCCAAAAGACAAGACGCAGGTCAGAGCATTTTTGGGTTTGTGCTCCTATTATCGGCGATTTGTCAAGAACTTTGCAGATATAGCCAAACCCTTGCACAAGCTAACCGAGGAGAAGCGACATTTCTGTTGGGATGAAAGTTGTGGCATAGCATTCCAGGAGCTAAAGGACCGTCTGTGCAAAACACCTATTTTGGGGTATCCTGATACCAACAAAGAATTTATAGTTGACACAGACGCAAGTGATATAGGACTTGGCGGTGTGTTATCTCAACGTAATGGCGATCAAGAGGTTGTGATTGCGTACTTCAGTAAGTCGTTGTCGAAACCAGAAAGGAATTATTGTGTCACGAGACGTGAATTGCTTGCTGTGGTAAAATCATTACAACATTTTAGCAAATATCTGCTGGGGCGGAAATTCCACTTACGAACCGACCATGCTGCACTGAAATGGCTATTGCAGTTTAAAAATCCAGAAGGAGTATACAACACCGTATACAAAAAGGGACAAGAAGCGCTCCTAAGGTCGTCCACGTGGATCGACTGGCGCGTTATTATGGGGCTGATAATGCTCGGGACGAGCATGTCTTAGGAGGGGGCAGTGTTACGCGCCAGAATTAAAGCTAGGTACATAACGACATTTACGTACATGTACCGCCATCTAGTATCGAATAGCGGAGTTACTGAGGTCAAGATGTTTCTAGAATTTTCTATGCTAGAACATTCTCGATGTTTCGACACCAGGTCAATCGGGACCGGTATGTACCCGAACTTTCCAGAAGTTTCTATACTAGAAGGTTCTAGAAATAACTGTCGCCGATATATAAAGGGCGGACATCCGGCGACTGGGTCAGTATTGAGTTGGCGATACAAGCGATAACTTCGGAAGCGATCTTCAACTGCGAATTAAGTGAAGTGAAGTATTCAGTAGTGCGATTGTGTTTTAATTAGTGTGTTTGAAGTGTTAATTACTGTTTTAAATTAAAGTGTTATTTTTGGTGGTTTAATCGGCTGTTTTTATTGTAACGAACCCCAAGCTCGTAACAATAACATTGCGCCGGTACCACTAAAAAGTGAAAAATACAACCGACTTCCAAAAACAAAACACTACAAGGTACAAAATAAATTCGGAAATAAGAAAAAAAAATTTTTTCTAAATTAAATACATTTATAGCCAGCGACCCATGTGATGTTAAGTGGCCACCTGCCTACGTCTGTGTCGTATTTTTAAGGAGCGTTCGCATTCGCATCTCAGTATCAAAAACCCTGTAAATCCTGTAATTCTGAGATAATATTGCGACTTGAATTTGAACATTTTTTAAGCACGAGACTTGGTCTTTTACAATGCCAGAGACATCAATGATGCCCTTTTGACAAAGCTGGAATGACTCCTATGCCTTTTTTTTTGTTGGATGGAAAATCATCAAACAAATCCTCTCGCTTTCCCGCGTAGCAGAAGGGAGTGTCAAGCTCTTACTGACACTTTCGAACAATTCTGCGACCCTGCGACTCACACCGGTCAAACCAGAATACTGCAAAACTATTTTATGATAGAAGGTGATATAGGGGACGGTGCACGGCGTTGACTATGCCATCTAGTGTCGCATATTGTAACTTTTCGGAGTCAGAATACTTGACATTGACGCTTCTGTGCTGCTACCTGTGGTTCCAGCACGCTCAGTTTAGGGGAACGTGCGCGAAGAAGACTGTGCCATCTAGCGTAGCTATTTCGAATTTTATACTTGAAACATACTTGACAATGACATTTCTGTGTTGCCACCTATAGTTTCTGCACGCTCCCTATAAGCTAGCGCTTGACGTTTATTTTATTACCTACAGGCGCCACACCACCAGAGGACAAATCTCAGAAGTACGTGTCAGACTTCCTCGAGAGGTACGTGCTGGATAGCGACACGGACTCTGAAGGTCGCAGGATACCCATCATCAAGCCCTCGCCCAAGACTTACGATGAATCTCACAGGTACTTTATTACTAACAGTTATTCGTGAGGTTTCAATGTAGAGTTTCTGTTTCAATGTTGAAGTTTATTGTGTAACCATCCATCGGCCTTATAACTAGCCAAGTTAACTGAGTCTATACCACAAAGTTGGGTTGCTTTGGCTCTAACTCGTTAACCAATAGGAACACATCACACTGTGTTTACTGTGTTCCTATTGGTTAAAAGTTTTACAGTATTTGAATTCAAATTTCGAGATAATTTAAATCCATTTTTGTATTTTAAGTTGTTCTTATGTGAGCATTTATGCAAAGTATGGTTTGCAAAAGAATTTGAAGTTTTTCTTGTATGACATAGAGTTTATTATTCCTTAATTTTATAAATATCTCGAATTCTGAGGTACAATATAGCTTTCTCGCCCTTAGTCTCTGCATGCAAGTTTTTGAAAGCAGAGTACTCAGTAATATGGTTTATAATTTTATTCAAATATGTTAATTTCAGTTTCATTCTGTTCAGTAGTCCTACTTAACTTTAATACATTTACAGATTAATCTACTAACAAGGTAAACCTTTTTAAGAAACCCATCCAGAGATTGTATCCTTACGCCTGTGATTATAACCATCATACAGTGTGGGTTGTTGTGCTAACTACCATATGCGTTGTTATAGGGAGCCCGAATCTGAAAACTCTAGTACATTAGTAGGTGAGCCGCCGTTAGTGGAAGACAACGACAGTAAAGAGCATAAGAAGAGGATAAAGACGAGGTATTTGTCGATATTGTTAAAAGAAAACGTCACGACTGTATTTGTCAATGTCAAACTGTGACCATAGTCGAAGCTCAACCCTACGACTATGGTCTAAGTTTGTATAATTATACATTTCTCCAGTTATGATATAGGACCCATTGAAGATCAGTGCTCCGCATGAGTCCGCTCAAGAGATCTGGAGTAGGATCCATTCCGCAATCACCGATGCGGGTAAGCGCGTCCTTGGCACTTCTCGTGGTGGCCGCACCATAGGAAAGGAGACGTGGTGGTGGGATGACGGGGTGCAGGAGGCGACTCGGAAGAAGAAGGTTTTATTTAAACAGTGGCAAGGGTCCAACTCTCCGGATGACAGGGAGGCATATGGAGCGGCTAAGCGCGCTTGCAAAAAAGCTGTAGCCAGAGCCCGCAGCAAAAGTCTGGCGCCCTTATACGATAAGCTGGAAACTGCGGAGGGGCAAAAGCTTATTTTTAAGCTGGCGCGTGGCCGGGAGAAAGCTACACGGGACATTAGCAAATGTCTTTGTGTAAGGGACGCCCAGGGTAAGCTGCTCTACGATGCCCCCTCTGTTAAGGAGAGATGGTGTACATACTTCGCGGAGCTGTCTAACAAACAGCATCCCCATAACCTTCCTCCGGAACCGCCTCCTAACCTTGGGCTTATTTCCCCTATTTCCCCCGACGAAACCCGCATTGCTCTTCGCCACATGAAGAACCGGAAAGCGGTCGGGCCTGACAATGTGCCAATTGAAGTGTGGAAGGCGATGGGCCCACATGGTGTGGACCTTCTGACGGATCTTTTTAACCGCATCCTGATCACCAAGGAAATGCCGAACCAGTGGCGATTTAGCCTGATTATCCCTGTTTACAAAGGCAAAGGTAGCGTACAGGATTGTGGTAGCTACCGCGGTATCAAGATCATGTGCCACACCATGAAGCTCTTCGAGCGCATCATTGACACACGGCTCCGTAGCGAGTGTACTGTCTCTGAGTGTCAATATGGCTTCCGGGCGGGTAACAGCACCATGGACGCAGTGTTCGCCTTACGGAATCTGGCTGAGGCTTACAGAGAGAGAAGGAGAGCTTTGCATATGGCCTTTTTAGACCTGCAGAAGGCCTTCGACTGTATACCTTGGCAGTCCATCTGGTGGGCACTGCGCTTCAAGGGCGTTCCCGAAGCCTATATTGACATTATCAGAGACATGTACCGCGATTCCGTTTCCTCTGTCCAGACCGCTGTTGGCGAATCGAATGGCTTCCCAATATCTGTTGGCGTTCACCAAGGCTCGGCTCTTAGCCCGTTCTTGTTTAACCTCTCGCTACTCGAATTTGCACAATGTCATGTTTACGTCATACTCCGTCGCGTATCGCGGGCGCCCGCTTATCGCAAGCGTAATATGACCCGCAGCACAAAAAACCTAATCTCTCTGCTCACAAAGCAGCTATTCACACACTTGAAACTGTTATGGGTTCTTTAATTATGTCACTATGTATTAGAATGTAAACAATATTCTTATAACAAACCGAAATATAAACATTTTGGATAGATACGAGAGTACTTGCTGAAAGCTATTTTGTTGTATTATTATGTTGATTTCTGACACAAATGTTGGATCAATTTACACAAAATTTTGGAATTAAGGTCATAAAAAGACAAGTAATCTAGTGATGATGTTATTTTACGAGTTCAAAAATCGACTGCCGCAATATTTAAGCTCAAACTTCATAGTACGCGGAGCAGACATTTTGATTTACGTAATTTGTATTTTTGTAAACAAACGTCAAGAATATTCCAATAAGATTCCAATAAGAAATGTTTCTAGATTACTAGCCATGTATTCACGAACTCATTTTTAATTGTATATCGTTACAATATGCCACTATAATTCTGAAATATCAAATTACTTACGTACGGGAAGAAATCCGGTAACTAGTTTTGTTTCGTAATTTTCACCAGATAATTTACACTTTTGACTTTGAATATTAGTTGAAATTTAACGAAAATAAAGTAAATTATGAATTTCTATCAATACTTGGCTTACTTTCCACAGAAAAACACGTAAAAATCGAAAATTCTCGCGCACAAGTTGAACGAATGTTTGTTTGATTTGACAAACGTATTTTGTGACATTTCGCTTCTTGTCAAGCGTATTTTTTTTTTCCGACAGTGTTCCCATATGAAAAATATTATATACCATAGAGTTCAATCATTGAGAAAAGAAAATTAACCGTAAAAATTACTAAAATTTAGTTTTAAATCCGTAGGGTCGGGTGGATCCACAGGGACCCACCTGGGTGTTGACGGAATTAGACGCTAGTGGGTCCGTGAGTCCCTTTGATACCCGAGAGGTTAACGTAGTGCTCGATGTAGTTACGGCAAACATACAAGATCAGCCTCCATGGCTAATGATGTATGCCGATGACATCGCCCTCGTTAATCAGAACAAAGCCCATCTTGAGCGCAAAGTCAACATTTGGACGGACACGCTTGAAAACGGTGGTCTGAGACTAAATGTGGCGAAGACTGAGTACATGTCCTGTGGCAGCACGGATACAAACACCATCCGAATAGGTTCGGACCTGATCAGAAAGTCCGATACGTTCAGGTACCTTGGATCCGTGCTGCACGAGTCTGGCATCGTGGACGACGATGTCCAAGCACGTATTGGCGCGGCTTGGGCGAAGTGGCGCGAGGTAACGGGCGTTGTATGCGACCGCAAAATGCCTCCGAAGCTCAAGGGGCAGATATATAAATGCATCATTCGGCCTGTCCTACTGTACGGGGGCGAGTGTTGGCCAGCACTAAGCAGACACACCCAGGAGCTTCGCGTCACGGAGATGAAGATGCTGAGGTGGATGAGTGGCATAACGATATCCGATCGCATACGCAACTCTTACATCCGAGGTAGTCTTGGTGTCCGTGACGTGGGGGAAAAATTGCAAGAGTGTCGTCTGCGATGGTATGGCCACATCATGCGCCGCCCTATGGATTACGTCTGTCGGAGATGCATGAATATGGCTGTTCTTGGGGCTAGGCCCCGTGGTCGCCCTCGCAAGCGCTGGCTGGACGTCGTCAAGTCGGACATGAGAGCCAATGGCCTGACTGAGAACGATGTTCAAGATCGGGCAAAGTGGAGGAAGCTAAGTAGGAAGGAGGACCCTGGCAATAGCCGGGATTAACGCCAGGTGGAAGAGATATAGGACCCATTGAAAGAGCTCTAGAGGTCTACTAGTGTTCTTTTGTTCCTAATTTTAGGGTTCCGAACAGCTTGCTGTGAGGGTTTTAATTATTATTTTTTTCATAATTTTAAAATTTTAACTATTTTAATTTTAAAAGTTTTGAAGTTATTCAAGAAATTAGACGATAAATGACCGAAATTACAGAACCTAAAATAAAATAAAAAATTGAAGATAATAGATCACAGGAAAATTTATAAGAATCCGAAAGTGTTAAAATAAAAAGAAATTCGTTTGGAACCCTTTGTACGCGAGTCTGACTCGCACTTGGCTAGTTTTTTTAATAGACCGCACTGTCCCCCTACTGAGCAAAGGTCTCCCCAATATCCTTCCACACAGTCTCCTCCTGTGCCGCCTTGAACCAGCCCTCGTCGTGCGTTTTTTCCTATTATGTTTGTTTAAATCTTTTCAGCTCTATGCAAATTTTTCTTTTGGCAGTACACTAAAATTGCTTTCAAATTGTTACCGATTAGAGCAAAATCTTTATTATTATTTTTTATCTTTATCCTAGGATTAGCGAAGCAGCAACAGGCTTTATGGGTGCAATGTCGTCACGGTTAGCGTACATCACAGGATCGAACGCGATCTCAAGACCCACGCAAGACGAGTAAGTACCATTGGACAAAGTAATCTCTTAAAGCACTTGAAAGATCCTTAATAAAAGTAATCCTTATCTTAATCCTAAAAGACTTCATAATACTTGGATTATTTATAAATATTCAAATGTGGATGCTGCGGAAGCTAAATATGATGGATTTCTTGTAGCTGAAATGATGATGATTCGAACGTTGAATAGTTCGTTCATCAAAGATTTTACATGATTGTCTCCTTTTATTTTGATGTACCAATCACATGGGATGTGATAGCATAATAAGTTGCATGGGAAATTATTATACTTACACTACTTATTCTGAGGGCACGAATATTTTTGACGCCTGGTAACGTAACGTAAAATTTTACTACAACTAAAATACTGGTTTCGCGCATAATATTTATTTGAATTTAATACTATATTCATATTTTTAGGAGCTAGGCCCTCTGTCATAGTAGTGACTTAGGGCCTGTTTCACGATCTCCGAGAATTTAGAAATTTGAAAATAGAACATATTTGTATTATCTGCCAAGTAAATAAACGGACCAATTATGTTCCATTTTCGAATTTATTCGATGAGTAGTGGTTACTCGGAGATCGTGAAACAGGCTCTTACTGTTATAATTTTATGATAGTAGACGCTGTCAAGTTATTTTGAATTTTGTGTTCAACTGTCAACTTGAAATACCTTGCACACCCAATGGCACAGTTTTTAATACTATGGTAGGCGCCAGATAAATGCAATAAAGCTCATTGACCCACATACATTTATTGACTTAATAAATATCAAATAGATAAATGAAAACATAAAGCTGTCCTGAATCGAATTCTATCGTTCTCTAGTAATGAAAAACTTATTTTATTTTTCGGGTATCTACGAAGGGAAATTAGGGAATGGTCAATGCACTGTATTGCAAGTTTTATCTGGAACCTACCATAGCTGTTACAGCAGCTGATCTATGCTAATATATAAAGCTGAAGAGTTTGTTTGTTTACTTGAACGCGCTAATCTCAGGAATTACTGGTCCGATTTTAATTATTTCAGTATTAGATAGCCCATTTATCGAGGAAGGCTATAGGCTATACAACGTTGACGACAGAGGGGCTTTCCTTTAAACTGCCTATACTAGGTACCATTTTCAAGCTCTGTACCAAAAATAAATTAAATAATAATAATAATAACATCTGTCGAAGCTGGCGTTACGCGGTTGGGTAAAGGGCCTGATACAGAAGGCAGTACTCCTCGATACGGCTCGTATTGTGAGGAGGTTCCTTTCTCTGGAGCCCTAACCACCGGTAGCTTGGACCCTGCTCCCGACACCGGCGGACTACTACTTTTATATTTTTAAATGTATTTTTTATGTTTTTTTAGAGATATATTTAAAAATATACTTTGTATGTAAATAAGAATAAATAAACGAAATAATAATATTATATTAGTATTATTATATTATATTAATTTATATTATTATTATCTCCTTTATTCATTTTACTATACATATAAATTATATTTTTAAATATTTGATTAAAATAAATAAAAAAACATTTAAAAATATAAAAATAGTAGCCCACCGATATCGGGAACAGGGTCCAAGCTACCGGTGGTCAGGGCTCCAGAGAAAGGAACCTCCTGACAATGCGAGCCGTGTCCAGAAGTACCGCTTTCTGAATCAAGCCCTTGATCCAGCTGCCCAACGAGAGCCTCCTAAGGTGTTGGTCGAGGCTCGTGGCTATTAAGCCATTGGCCGATACGACTATCGGTACAATGATTGCGGAGTCCACTTCCCACATGTCGACAACCTCGCGAGCCAAGTCAATATACTTGATTTGTTTGTCTTTCTCGGCTTTCACGAGGTTCTCGTCATGCGGGACGGTTATGTCTACAATCATTGCACGCCTCACAATTCGGTCCACCACCACTATATCAGGCTTATTGGCAACAATAGTCCTGTCAGTGATGATGGACCGATCCCAGTACAATGTGATATTGCCATTATCGAGAACAGGGTCGGGCGCATACCTATAGTATGGCACCTCCGACTCCACAAGAGAGTATTTCAGAGCAAGTTGCTGATGGATAATCCTGGCTACAAGGTTGTGCCTATGCAAGTATTCTCCGTTAGCTAGACGAGAACAACCAGAGACAATGTGGCGAATTGATTCTCCCGGACGGTGACATGCCCGACATATGTCGACCGTGCCGTCTTTCACAATAAATCTCCGGTAGTTATTCGTCATGATAACTTCGTCCATAATTGCACAAACAAAACCTTCGGTTTCTCCAAACAGATCACCGAAACGCAGCCAGGCTACGGACGCTAGTTGGTCTACGTCAGGCCCATGTAGGGCCCGGAAAAAGCGTCCGTGAAGCTCCTTACTCTGCCATACGGCCCTGCGATCGTTAGTGTCAAGCACTGCAGGTTTGCGCCAGTTCTCATTTGCCAAGGAGAGCGGGGTGAGTCCCTTGTCCACCGCCACTACATCTCGATGCATACCCACGTCGACAGCTAGGAAATATTCCCTAAGACTGCATATCTCGCGATTGTGGAGAGTCTTAGCATTTAAAAAGCCTCGACCTCCACACTTTCGCGGGATATACAGTCTCATTACCGACGACCGTGGGTGATGCATTCGATACGCAGTAAGCAGTGTACGGACCCGCCTATCCAGGGCGTCAAGTTCCGTTTGAGTCCATTTGAGTACGCCGAAAGAGTACATCAATACTGGCATGACCCAACCGTTGAAGGCGCGCACCTTGTTTCCGCCCGATAGAAAGCTATTGAATACCTTCTTCAGGCGGCCAAAGAAGCGCTCCTTCAACGATTGCTTCATGTCAGTAACATTGATACCTAACGCTTCCGACATACCCAAATACTTGTAAGTTTCAGTTGGAGAGAGGGATCTCAGGTTTATGGAATCCGAGAGTTGAGTTCCCACGGATTCCATAATCTCTCCACGCTTTACATGCATGACCGCACATTTGTCCACACCAAACTCCATCCTGATGGCGTTACTGAATGTTTCAGTTACCTTCAGTAGCTCCATCAGTTGCAGATTAGTGGGGGCAAAGAGTTTCAGATCATCCATGTAAAGGAGGTGAGATATAACCTGACCACCTCTCTTCAACCGATAGCCTAGCCCTGAATTCTCCAGCAGTGTGCTAAGAGGATTCAAGGCTAGACAAAACCAAAGTGGACTCAAACTATCGCCCTGAAATATACCCCGCTCGATCCTTACCGGTTCGCTATTCCTCTGGATATTTCGACATCCTGGATAGCGAAGGACTGTCCTCCACTGCCCCATACACGACATCAGGAAGGTGCGTAGCGTTGCATCAACTTTATACAATTCTAGCACCCTCATAAGCCATGTATGAGGCACCGAGTCATAGGCCTTTTTATAGTCTATCCAGCATGTTGACAGATCCTTTCGGGAACGCCGAACCTGTTGGCTAATGGCCATATCAATAAGGAGTAGCTCCTTAGTACCGCGGGACCCATTCCTACATCCATTTTGAGAGGCAGACATGATGTTGTTGTTGTTAATATGACTATTAATCTTTGCCCTCAAAATGGATGTAAGAACTTTATAGACCGTCGGTAAACACGTGATCGGTCTATAATTTTTAGGTTCCGCAGTACTACCTGATTTATGGAGCAGGTGGGTTATTCCTGTAGTTAAGAACTGGGGTAGCGACCCAGACTCTAAGGCAGACTGGAATTGAGACGCCAAGCAAGCGTGCGATTTCGTAAACCATTTAATCCAGAAATTGTGCAGCCCGTCCGGCCCTGGAGATTTCCAGTTAGGCAACGGGCGGACTGCACAAGCTACATCTTGGGGGCTGATGGAAATTGCCCCCATTTCTGGTATCGGATCGCACACACGCTCGACCTCCCGAGTCCAGTCACCCTCAGTATGACTGACAGGAACCGACCAGATGCTGCGCCAGAATGAACACATAGCATCATCATCCGGCAAGCGCGTGTCAGTCACACCTTGGTCCGGTCGTTCCCAATCCCTATATACCCACCTTTCGTTACTTCGGAATGTGCGATTCTGGGTGTATCGCTCCACTCGCCGCCTGTACCTACGAATACGGCTTGCCCATGCATACACCTTCTGCTTCAGGAAGTCGATGCGCTCTGTGACACGAGATATATAATCTCGGGGATTGACATCAGTCCCCGAAAACGCCCGTCTCACAAAGCGCATCACTCTAGGGCGTGTGTTGCCCTCCCTGAAGCAGATCAGTTTGCCGATTAGCGCTCTGGCCTCACCAATACGACGCTCGATCCTGCACTGCCAAGCTGGTACGGCTGGTTTTGGTCGTGTAACTCTGTCATTGGTTATTTTTATTTTGACATGAGCTACACGACATGCCGCTACAGCCGCGCAGTACATGATCGAATGTGCATCGGTGAGGTTATCACAGTTATCAAAATGGCTTGACAACTGCGAATCCAGAGCAGCCACCAGCGCCCTGTTCTTGTTATGCATGGGCAAACGAGGTAAGCGTGGTCTAAGTTCAGGCGGCATGTAGCGGTATTCCCGAATAGCACACTCCAAAGCACTCCTCAATTCGTCATTGCACTGGGTACTTACGTTTGTAACCCTGTCATTACTCTCCTCGTCAGCGTGGCTGGGCAATTGGGTTGACTGTGCTGGTGCCACAGTCTGCGACGGAGGAGCAATGACATGGCTACACATTTCAGTGCGGAGGCGATCAATTACACTATCATCCAACATACGGTTACGCTGGATGACGCGCACCTGATCCGACAGTCGTTGGGCCGATACGCTGACAGCTGGTTCAAGTACCTGAAACAGACAGAGCATCCGACCACGGTACGCAGTCAGGTTAGTTCCCCCCTCTGTAGCCCCAAAGTATGAGCGTATAACATTCTCATTTATGGTTTGAGTCCATTTTATACGCTGCACACTTCCACCGATAGCGGGGACCCTGTCAGAGACTGGTGGGCCTCGAGGTCCTAAGCTGGCCGGTGGTCGGCCTCGCCCGCGCCGACGCGCAGCTGGTGGTGTCGTCGGCGGCGAGAAGTACTCGTCGCTCGAGCTCGACGCAACTGCAGCTACCGGAACATCAGGATTTACGGCTGGAGCAGGTCCCGGCGGCTGCGAGGCGGAACTGAGCGACGAACCCGAAGATGTTTCTTGTGCGGCTAGTAACTGTGCCCGGCGTCTTGTCAGCATTTTCTTACAAGTGGGTGTAGTTTGTGTTGCAATTCAACTGAATATTGTTTTTATTAATTTTTTCCTGGATGTGTCCTGGATTTTTATCATTTTGGAGCTTGGTATTTATTAAAATTAATATAAAAAATTCGGGATGAAAATTTATGCTGTCAGTCAACTTGACAGCCGGACCACTTATTATTATTATTATTATTATATAAATAATAATAATAATCTGTGTTCCGGCTGTCAACTTGACTGACAAGAAAAATTTTCATCCCGATTTTTTATATTGTTTAAATAAAAACTGATTCTCAAAATGAACAAAATCCTAGAAACTTCAAGAAAAAAAAAAACAAACTACATGTAAACTAGTAAAATTTGTACGAAAACAGTAACAAATATCACAACAATCAATGCTGACAAGAAGCCGGACAAGAACACAAGCCGCACCAACATCATCTTCGGGTTCGTCGCTCAGCTCCGCCTCGCAGCCGCCGGGACCAGCGCCAGCCGTGAATCCTGAGATTCCGGTAGCTACAGTTGCGTCGAGTTCGAGCGACGAATACTTCTCGCCGCCGACGACACCGCCACCTGCGCGTCGGCGCGGACGAGGCCGACCACCGGCCAGCTTAGGACTTCGAGGCCCACCGGCCTCTGACAGGGTCCCCGCTACCGGTGGAAGTGTGCAGCGTATGAAATGGTCGCAATCGATAAACGAGAATGTGATACGCTCATACTTCGGGGCTACAGAGGGGGGAACTAATCTGACTGCTTACCGTGGTCGGATGCTCTCTCTGTTTCAGGTACTTGAGCCAGCTGTCAACGTTTCAGCCCAACGATTGTCGGATCAGGTGCGGGTCATCCAGCGTAACCGTATGTTGGATGACGCCGTACTTGATAGACTGCGTCTGGAATCACGGAGCGGCCGCGTCTCACCTGCGTCGCCACCGGCCGCGGTGCAAATACAACTCAGTGTTTCACCGCGACCCGACCTTGTTGGTGAGGATGATGACGACGGGGCTATATCCGTGAGTACCCAATGCAATGAGCGATTGAGGAGCGCTTTGGAGGATGCTTTCCGAGAGTATCGCTCCACACCGCCAGAGCTTAGGCCTCGGCTACCTCGTTTGCCCATGCATAATAAAAATAGGGCGCTGGTGTGTGCTCTAGATTCGCAACTAGCAAGTTATTTTGATAGCAGCGAAGACCTTGCCGATACCCACTCGATCTTGTACTGTGCGGCTGCAGCGGCATGTCGTGTAGCTCATGTCAAATTTCCTAGCAGTGACAGGGTTACACGACCAGCTGTACCAGCTTGGCAGTGCAGGATCGAGCGTCGTATCGGTGAGGCTAGAGCATTCATCGGCAAACTTATCTGTTTCAGGGAGGGCAACACTCGACGCAGAGTGATGCGCTTTGTGAGGCGGGCGTTCTCGGGGACTGACATCCATCCTCGGGATTATCTCACCCGCGTCACAGAGCGTATTGACTTCCTGAAGCAGAAAATCTATGCATGGGCAAACCGTATACGTCGGTACAAGCGGCGAGTGGAGCGATATACTCAGAATCGCACATTCCAAAGGAATGAAAGGTGGGTTTATAGGGCTTGGGAGCGACCGGACCAAGGCGTGACTGATACGTGCCTACCGGATGATGAAGGCATGAGTTCATTCTGGCGCAGCATCTGGTCGGTGCCTGCCAGTCACACCGAGGGTGATTGGACTCGGGAGGTGCGTGCGTGCGATCCGATACCAGAAATGGGGGCAATTAACATCAGCCCCCAAGATGTAGCTCGTGCAGTTCGCCCGTTGCCTAATTGGAAATCTCCAGGACCGGACGGGCTGCACAACTTCTGGATTAAATGGTTTCAAAGATCGCATGCTCGTTGGCATCTCAATTCCAGTCTGCCTTAGAGTCAGGGTCGCTGCCCCAGTTCCTAACTACTGGATTAACCCACCTGCTCCATAAATCAGGAAGTACTGCGGAACCTAAAAATTATAGGCCGATCACCTGTTTACCGACGGTCTATAAAGTTTTTACATCCATTTTGAGAGGAAAGATTAACCATCATGTTGATAGTAATTCAATTATGTCTGCCTCTCAGAATGGATGTAGGAACGGGTCCCGCGGTACTAAGGAGCTGCTCCTCATCGACATTGCCATTAGCCAACAGGTTCGTCGTTCCCGAAGGGATCTGTCGACATGCTGGATAGATTATAAGAAGGCCTATGACTCAGTGCCACATACATGGCTCATGAGGGTGCTGGAGCTGTACAAAGTTGATGCAGTCCTACGCACCTTCCTGAAGTCGTGTATGGGGCAGTGGAGGACGGTTATTCACTATCCAGGATGTCGACAGATCCAGGCGAACAGCGAACCGATAAGGATCGAGCGTGGCATATTTCAGGGTGACAGTCTGAGTCCACTGTGGTTTTGTCTGGCTCTCAACCCTCTCAGTACATTGCTGGAGGGTTCGGGCCAAGGCTACCGGTTGAGAAGAGGTGATCAGGTCATATCGCACCTCCTTTACATGGATGACTTGAAACTCTTTGCTCCTAACAACTTGCAACTGATGAAGCTACTAAAGGTAACAGAAACCTTCAGTAGCGCCATCAGGATGGAATTTGGATTGGACAAATGTGCGGTCATGCATGTAAAGCGAGGGGTGATTATGGAATCCGTGGGAACCCAACTCTCGGATTCCATACACCTTAGGTCCCTCTCCTTAACCGAAACTTATAAGTATTTGGGTATGTCGGAAGCGTTAGGCATCAGTGCTGCTGACATGAAACAATCGTTGAAGGAGCGCTTCTTTGGCCGCCTGAACAAAGTACTTAACAGTCTTTTATCAGGCGGAAACAAGGTGCGCGCCTTCAACGGTTGGGTCATGCCGGTTTTGATGTATTCTTTCGGCATACTCAGACGGAACTTGACGCCCTGGATAGGAGGATACGTTCACTGCTTACCGCAAATCGGATGCATCACCCACGGTCATCGGTGATGAGGCTGTATATCCCGCGGAAGTGCGGGGGTCGTGGCTTCTTAAATGCTAAGACCCTGCACAACCGCGAGGTATGCAGTCTTAGGGAATACTTCCTAGAGGCCGACGTGGGTATGCATCGAGATGTGGTAGCGGTGGACAAAGGCCTTACCGCGCTCTCCTTGGCTAACGAGAACTGGCGCAAACCTGTGGTATTAGATACTAACGACCGCAGGAAGGTATGGCAGAGCAAGGAGCTTCACGGACGCTTTTATCGGGTCCTACATGGGCCCGATTTAGACTTCTTAGCGTCCGTAGCCTGGCTTCGTTTTGGTGACCTCTTCGGGGAAACCGAAGGTTTTGTTTGTGCAATTATGGACGAAGTTATGATGACTAATAACTACCGGAAATACATTGTGAAGGACGGTACGGTTGACATATGTCGGGCATGTCACCGGCCCGGGGAATCCATCCGCCACATTATTTCCGGTTGTTCTAGTCTGGCTAACGGAGACTATTTGCACAGGCACAACCTTGTAGCCAGGATTATCCACCAGCAACTTGCTCTTAAATACAATCTTGTGGAATCGGAAGTACCGTACTATAGGTATGTGCCCGACCCAGTTCTCGAAAATGGTAGTTGCACATTGTATTGGGATCGGTCTATCATCACTGACAGGACTATTGTTGCCAATAAGCCTGATATAGTGGTGATAGACCGACTAGAGCGTCGCGCAATGATTGTTGATATAGCAGTCCCTCATGACGAGAACCTCGTGAAGTCAGAGAAAGATAAACAAACGAAGTATCTTGACTTGGCTCGCGAGGTTGTCGACATGTGGGATGTGAACACAGCAGTTATTGTGCCGATAATCGTGACGGCCAATGGCATTATTGCCAAGAGCCTCGACCAACATCTCAAGAGGCTCTCGTTGGGCAGCTGGATCAAGGGCTTGATCCAGAAAGCAGTACTCCTGGACACGGCGCGCATCGGTAGGAGGTTCCTCTCTCAGAAGCCCTGACCACCGGTAGCTTGGACCCTGTTCCCGATACCGGTGGGCTACTATTTTTTATATTTTTAAATGTTTTTTGTATTTTTATAGAAATATTTAAAAATGTAATAAGTAAGTATATATAAATGAATAAATGAAATAATAATAATAATAATATATATATCCGCAAGGCAGTTTTGTGGCGAACTGTTGGGCACTAGCGACCCCACGGACCTGATCTCCAGGGAGAAGTCTTGTTCCTCATTTCCGGCTTGCCTTTATTGGCTGGCCGGAGTTAACACTGACGAGGAACAGAGCTCCCACCTCATTCTTGCCTTAATCGGCCGGTCTGAGTGGAGATTCGCAAGAGCAAACGTGCTCAGGAGAAGGACGTATAATCCAGTAAGGTGCTGGTAGGGATCTTGACCGTACTTCCGGGATTGTCCTGATAGCCGTGGTATACCTCTCCACTCCTCTAGCACCTCAGGATATGTTGCCCCCTTGGCGCTACGTTACTTTGTGCTAGCGACCCTTTTCGGGTGGCCCATTTATTGAGTGTGCAAGTCACCCCCTGCTATTTTAAAGCTGTTTTAATTGTCAATGGTCAGGCAGGGGTCAATAGTTCTTCCATAGTCAACGATTATTAGTCCACTAAACCAGCCAAACCCATAGCGTTTCATCTTTTGTTTCCATATTCTGCAATAGTCCTGCTCCAACCGGGGATTGTCCTTGGCTATACTTTCACAGTGCATACAGGGATAATCGTCGGTTGGTGTCCCATTCCATTTGAAATATCTAAAGAGGCCTCTGCGAGTTGGCTTCGGCCCCTCGTACGCCTACCAAAGGACCGGGTCTCCAGGGACCCGAGAAAGTCAAAAACATAATAATATAATAATATTCCACACAACTATCACACAACGCCATCTAGTCCCAAGCTAAGCAGAGCTTGTGTTATGGGTACTAGACAACTGATAAACATACTTATATATTTCTAAATACATACATATTATAGATAAACTACACCCAGACACAGAACAAATGATCATGCTCATCACACAAACATTTGTCCTGGAGCAGTAGTTTAGTCGTAAATGATTTTTAAAGTTTTTGCACCGTTTGAACACGATGTATCTTTTCTAACAGCTGATTATCGTCTAAACATAGGTCATGCACCTTACAACTATAAATCTACGATGCGTTGTTGCTGCTCTGACGCATGTCGAAGGACATTCACTAAAAATTGGCAATGCAAACAAGGAAGCAATAAATACAAACACACTTGCACTTTCACTACGAAAGCGACTAACATAGAGCGAGCGAAAGAAACACAGATAGGTCAGTTTGTTGCATCCTTGTTTTTTGCGATCGGTAAGTGGGGCCTCTAAAAAACTTGTTTTTCAGTGCGCCGACGCTGTCTTTTCGGAACGTACGGTTTGTGGAATTCGCGCGCAAACAATTGTGATTTTATTTTGTTATTGTGATAGGACACTAAATAAGTTTAAGACAGTATTTCTTTCTTTTATTGTGAGAGGACACGTAACTTGGAATTATTATTATTTCCTTTATTCATCATTTTCGCTTATTTCTAAATTTTTAAATATTTTTATACAATATATACATAAAAAAAAACATTTAAAAATATAAAAATAGTAGCCCACCGATATCGGGAACAGGGTCCAAGCTACCGGTGGTCAGGGCTCCAGAGAAAGGAACCTCCTGACAATGCGAGCCGTGTCCAGAAGTACCGCTTTCTGAATCAAGCCCTTGATCCAGCTGCCCAACGAGAGCCTCCTAAGGTGTTGGTCGAGGCTCGTGGCTATTAAGCCATTGGCCGACACGACTATCGGTACAATGATTGCGGAGTCCACTTCCCACATGTCGACAACCTCGCGAGCCAAGTCAATATACTTGATTTGTTTGTCTTTCTCGGCTTTCACGAGGTTCTCGTCATGCGGGACGGTTATGTCTACAATCATTGCACGCCTCACAATTCGGTCCACCACCACTATATCAGGCTTATTGGCAACAATAGTCCTGTCAGTGATGATGGACCGATCCCAGTACAATGTGATATTGCCATTATCGAGAACTGGGTCGGGCGCATATCTATAGTATGGCACCTCCGACTCCACAAGAGAGTATTTCAGAGCAAGTTGCTGATGGATAATCCTGGCTGCAAGGTTGTGCCTATGCAAGTATTCTCCGTTAGCTAGACGAGAACAACCAGAGACAATGTGGCGAATTGATTCTCCCGGACGGTGACATGCCCGACATAATGTCGACCGTACCGTCTTTCACAATAAATCTCCGGTAGTTATTCGTCATGATAACTTCGTCCATAATTGCACAAACAAAACCTTCAGTTTCTCCAAAAAGATCACCGAAACGCAGCCAGGCTACGGACGCTAGTTGGTCTACGTCGGGCCCATGTAGGGCCCGGAAAAAGCGTCCGTGAAGCTCCTTACTCTGCCATACCGACCTGCGATCGTTAGTGTCAAGCACCGCAGGTTTGCGCCAGTTCTCATTTGCCAAGGAGAGCGGGGTGAGTCCCTTGTCCACCGCCACTACATCTCGATGCATACCCACGTCGACAGCTAGGAAATATTCCCTAAGCCTGCATATCTCGCGATTGTGGAGAGTCTTAGCATTTAAAAAGCCTCGACCTCCACACTTTCGCGGGATATACAGTCTCATTACCGACGACCGTGGGTGATGCATTCGATACGCAGTGAGCAGTGTACGGACTCGCCTATCCAGGGCGTCAAGTTCCGTTTGAGTCCATTTGAGTACGCCGAAAGAGTACATCAATACCGGCATGACCCAACCGTTGAAGGCGCGCACCTTGTTTCCGCCCGATAGAAAGCTATTGAATACCTTCTTCAGGCGGCCAAAGAAGCGCTCCTCCAACGATTGCTTCATGTCAGTAACATTGATACCTAACGCTTCCGACATACCCAAATACTTGTAAGTTTCAGTTGGAGAGAGGGATCTCAGGTTTATGGAATCCGAGAGTTGAGTTCCCACGGATTCCATAATCTCTCCACGCTTTACATGCATGACCGCACATTTATCCACACCAAACTCCATCCTGATGGCGTTACTGAATGTTTCAGTTACCTTCAGTAGCTCCATCAGTTGCAGATTAGTGGGGGCAAAGAGTTTCAGATCATCCATGTAAAGGAGGTGAGATATAACCTGACCACCTCTCTTCAACCGATAGCCTAGCCCTGAATTCTCCAGCAGTGTGCTAAGAGGATTCAAGGCTAGACAAAACCAAAGTGGACTCAAACTATCGCCCTGAAATATACCCCGCTCGATCCTTACCGGTTCGCTATTCTTTTGGATATTTCGACATCCTGGATAGCAAAGGACTGTCCTCCATTGCCCCATACATGACATCAGGAAGGTGCGTAGCGTTGCATCAACTTTATACAATTCTAGCACCCTCATGAGCCATGTATGAGGCACCGAGTCATAGGCCTTCTTATAGTCTATCCAGCATGTCGACAGATCCTTTCGGGAACGCCGAACCTGTTGGCTAATGGCCATATCAATAAGGAGTAGCTCCTTAGTACCGCGGGACCCATTCCTACATCCATTTTGAGAGGCAGACATGATGTTGTTGTTGTTAATGTGACTATTAATCTTTGCCCTCAAAATGGATGTAAGAACTTTATAGACCGTCGGTAAACACGTGATCGGTCTATAATTTTTAGGTTCCGCAGTACTACCTGATTTATGGAGCAGGTGGGTTATTCCTGTAGTTAAGAACTGGGGTAGCGACCCAGACTCTAAGGCAGACTGGAATTGAGATGCCAAGCAAGCGTGCGATCTCGTAAACCATTTAATCCAGAAATTAATTATTATTATTTATTATTAGTGTTTTTTTTTTGTGATTGACTGTTTTTCATGGTGATAGGACACGTAACTTGGGATTATTATTATTTAGTACTAGTATCTCCAGACCTCACTCCCATGGATTTCTTTTTGTGGGGGTACATTAAGCGTGAAGTGTATGCCTCAGAGGTAAACACAATTGATGAGTTAAAAAATAGGATTATTTTTGCATTTCACAAATTAAAGTGCTTAGCGACGGACAGTGATCTAATTAGAAAAATAAATAAAAATATTCTCCGTCGGTATAATTTGTGCATCAATGTGAATGGAGGACACATCCAAAATTTAAAAATTTACTGTGTTCGTTTTTGTACGCGTACTTCGAAACCTACCTAACATAAAAGCCAGTGCGAGCGGAGGCCTAAGTCGCCGGCCGCCCCCCCGCCCCGGCCCCCGCCGAGCACACGAGATACCGCACACCGCGCTCCGGCGCGCGCGCGACGTTGCCGCTTTGTTACCTAGCGGCCTTGGTATCTAAGGTCAGTGTAATTTTTTTTACAAAGAGAAGGTTGCGTTTTATTCTGAATTGCAAGCTATTTAGTTTGTTTGAAAAAAATATTTTCTCATTTTTGGCGCTTTTTGTTTTTGTACCGTATCGAATTAATACTGAACACGTATAGTATACGTAGTTTAATTTAATGCCCCTCTGTCGTATCAACTCTGTATATCATCACGCTAAGACCAATAGGAGCGGAGCAGTAATGAAAATTGTGATGCAAACGAAGTTGCGCGGGTGAACTAGTTATATTATACAAAGGAACATTTGACTGTTACACAGCCTCGCAGCTCGAACGAACCTGGACGCTCTGATCGCGCGCAGTCCGTCGGACGAGTTCATCTTCTCGGTGCCGCGCGACCCGCTGCTGTCGCCGTACTGGGCAGACGACCAGCTGCTCACCAAGTTCCCGCCTGTCAGGATACTGGTACGCCCTGCCAATTTCTACAATACCTATCTATTTCGGAATGTCCTCGGAATGGTAAGTTCGCTTCATGAAGCCGGTGAAGCATCCTGGTAGTTTTTCTGCTTCAGGACAGAGCTAGGCTGGCTAACTTAGCCAGAATACCCATGCACAACGGACCGAAGTGGAGATAACGGAATTCCTACTCAAACTCTCCGCCCATGTATTTATTACTTTATACACACAAAAGTACAGAGGCGAACTTTAGGCGCTATATATCAGTCAACCTTTGGGTGGTGCATAGATAACCACTTCTCTGAAACCAGCAAGGTCTTAGAATAGATCACGGCATGGTTTAAAATATAAACAGTCAACAACAGTAACAACTTGGTCTCTTGATTTATGCAGAGTTAGACTGGCGCAACCAGGTTTATAGATTTCCCTGTTTCATATCTCATAATATAACCTGAATGTATTCTTTCAGACCGTTCACTTGGACCCGTGTCTGGACGACTGCGTGATGTTCGCCAAGAAGTTGAAGAAACTCGGCAACAAAGTCGGCATCGAAGTGTTGGAGGGATTGCCACACGGATTCCTTAACTTTTCACTTGTAAGTTACTTTTCAATGCCGAATTCTGATGTGTAAATTCATTTCAACAATAAGGATGGGAAGAAATAGGAAGGTGGTTGGTTGCAAGGCCTCCTAGCTGGACCGATGACCTGAAGAAGGCCCCGGGAGTCAGCTAGATGCGGGAAGCATAGACAGTTTGATGTGGAGGCCTTTCTTTTAAGGATGGGAAATCATCAAATGACTCCTCCCGCTCTGGGCGGGGCAGAAGTTAGTGTCAGACTCGTACTGACTAAAACCCATCCGCGCATTATGCCCTTTGCGTTTCTGGGCCGCGGTGACTCTTTTGAACAAATTCCGCAACGAATGTGGAGGCCTAACAGTAGACTAATTATTCCAGGTGAAATGATGATGATTCATGTCGAAATGTAGCTTTGTCGAATGTTGAGGTTTTAACACAGCTTTAATGCATATAATGTTTTCAGAAACCAGGAATATTCTTTTACTTGTTAATTTTTCTCGATGTCCTAGACATATTATGCCGAAAGAGTGCAAAAAGCAATTCTCCGTTTAATAATTTATTTTTATCCCCAGATGGCCAAAGAAGCAAATGAAGGCTCGAAGCTGTGCATCGAGCGCATCAAACAGCTGTTCGACCTCGAGAACAGCGCCGGCGGCAGGGAGAGCGAGCAGTTATGAATGTGCGGCCTTTGTTGTCGCTCCTAGAGCAGGGAGCACACGCGCGCCCGGCGCAGCTCGCGCAAGCACTGCGACACTACTTAGTAGGCCACTCAACGCGACATGAACGGACTCTCAAACGATTCATATCGATTATTACTAAACTTTTAGTCGAGTCAATTTGAAGTGAATATTGCGGTACGAAAAGCTACTTCAGCCCACTTGCACAAACCAGAGTTATCATTTAACACAGAGTTAATTGCTAACACGAGGTTAAATAACAATATTCTATACATAACAACCTCGGGTTAAAATTAACTCGAAATTAATAATAACTTTGGTGTGCGCAAGTGGGCCTGAGTCGATTAACATTTAATTGGCAATTTGCTCTGTGACTGCAATCGATTACTTACCTCTTTATTGGTGTAAAGCTCAATGAATAAGCGTAAAATATCGACTATAAGCTTGTTTAGATAAACTTGTAACTTCCTATCACTGGTATGGTAGATGTATTTGTAAATGCTTATTAATAAACTCTCAAACTACTTAGTTACAGAGTTGAGTGTAATTGTTCGCGTAAAATTTCGCACTGACCAATTTGTAACGAATTTCGTTGAAGTTAGCAGTAGAAACTTGCACTTGGGAATAGAAGATGAAGAGATAAAATTCGTCCTATATCGGCGCATAAGTAAGCGATTGTTCGCTAAATAAAATGAGGATTAACGTACCAATTTAAAATGTTAATGAAACTAATTAAATCCATAAATAAGCCGTCTTATTAACTGTAATAAAAATTTAAATTCTTAATGTATTAACAATGCCAAATTCCAGAATGGTACTGTCAATTTAAATAAGATAATTAATATTGTGTAAATAAATATGATAATGTTTAAACACGCGTTAAAACTAACACTTCGTCCTACTAACTGTGTAATGTGTCATCGAGCTGTGTTGATGTTTGTACCGATGGTGCAGTATTGTATGTGCAATCAATAGTTCAGTATTCTAGGTAACAAGCTAATGTAGATACGTATTATTAACTACGTAAATCACAATTAGATTGGGCTAAAATAAACCATTTAACCCACATTTAATCCATTTACGTAACCTTCTAAAGGGAATCTGAATTGCAAACCTTAATTTGTTACATTTGTGATTTAATTATATTTATGATCCTTTAATTTATTTAATTTTCATCACAATTCTGTATTATTGATGGCAACATTGCTTAAGTTGAGATAATCTGTCACAATGTTGCCATATGTGATAACACCAAATATTACGGGAAATGCATTTAGTTAAAATTAATTTATTAAATAATATGTAACTATTTATTGTATCTCTACATTTCCCATTTCCCTCGCTGTGTTGTGAATTTTAAATTTGTCAATCATTGTGTTGTAAAAAAAGGCTTTATCTATTTATTGTATAGGAGTGTCAGTGATTGTGTTTTATTAATATTTTAATAAGGTGTTTCACTTAATTGTTGTTGAGGTAAAAATCTTTTTATTTAAGTTTATTGTTTCACTGCGGATTATAGCTGCTTGCATGTTTACATGTACCAGCGATATGGAGCAAGGCGAGCAGAAGTTCGCACGTACAGCGACCACGCGCGTTGCGTGTAGCCTCCTTGCGGGCCATCATGCACGCATCTTGCGTTGTATAACATACAACGATATTATCGTCCGCAGCTATTTTTTAAGATGTTGATATTTCATATTATTAACAAGGTTTAATTTATTCGGCAATGTTAACAAAGCCTTTACGGTTTATTAATATACTTGGCTTGCAATAAATGAAAATGTTAAGATTGTTCTAACACAAAAGAATATTATGATGCATTGGGAATAATTCAAACTTGAATATAAGTATGTTCTAATTGAATTGCGAATGGAATTGTCTTCTAATTCAGCGTTTGATTCTCGTCAAGTATATAATATACTTGCAGAATTCATTTTAAATTAAATAATTATGTTTCAGTAACACCAAAGTTATTTTGCGTTCACCAAATATATCCTTATCTTCTAGACTTGAGAGATCATTTAAGTTTACTATTCCTTTTTCTAAAAGCTTGTCCCATACTTTATAATAAACTTTATGAACCATACTTTATATCATGTCCTTATCACCAAAATATATAGAAAAAAAATTTGAAACATTGAATGCTCAATTCTTCGTTGTATATTTTTGATAAATTTATTTTGTGGAGTGAATACGTATTTTATATGTAATATTTCAATTTCGAAACTGGGTTGTAGAAATCAAGCGCAGTTTTCATCAGATTTATCATAGTGAGTCAAAAAATCATTTTGGTATGTATTTTTAATGTATCAAAATGAGGCAAAGGAATTCACTGTGAGCTCTTTTCAATATTATAAAGTATAGCATTTTTCCACAGCTGTGTTCAATTATACCATTTTCTTAGTTGAGCTAGCATGTTAGTGTGTACTGCAACTTTCTAAAATCTCAAGATTCTATAGCAAGTAGTCTTAGAGAACATATAGCTTTAGAATATGCCTAATATTTTGTTATGGTATAAGATACTAAATGTTTTCTTTAAATGTCTTTTGGAATCTGATTATTCAGTAGAAGTGTACCGAGTCATTGCTTTGAATGTTTACGTGTTGAACTTTAAAGTTATAAAATATCTATATTATTGTCAATGTCTAGTTGATTAATGTTTTCTTTGCATTTTGTGCACCTTGGGTAGGTACGACTTTCGTTTAAAAAATGCCTGCTCTTATATCGTTGATCATAATCAAAATTCGCTCTCTGGCTTCGACTTAATTGTCAGTGTATCAAGAACCGAGCTACAAAGTTAGATGCAATAAGAAAGCAAAGTTAAACTGTGTCTGTGATAGCGAATTGAGGCTTTTCGAAAGCATAACTAACAGTATTCTAAAACACGAATAATAAGTACATCATGTAATAATATACTGTTGTCTGTTTGTGTATTTATGAAAATGTAATATAAAAATGTATTTAACAATATTTTTATAGAAATAAAAGTATCCATAAAGATTTGAACTTATTAAAAACATTAAAAACTTGCAACGTTTTATTGTTAATAATATCTCTAAAATTTATTGGTGATTTTAATAGATGGACACTTGAAATTAGGCCTTATGGGAATGGATATAGATGTTAAATTATAATCGCAAACGAAATAGTTATGGTCTATTGTCCATAGTGAAAATATACCAACTAGTCAATAATGACAATATTGTACAATGTCTTATGTTATTTCAATAAATGAATGCAAATATGAAATGTTTGTTATTTATTACTTCCCCGAGTTCAATCAGTATTAGTTTTTGACTAATGGACCGTCCACACGACACCGACTTTGTCTGTGCAGACATTGAACTGACGGAGCGAGGCGAAGCGTACAGCTCAAGACCGTTCGCGATGGAAGTCTACTGTGGACGCCCTTGTGAGTTGTGCCCCAGCTAGGGGACATAAACAAGATATTGAACTCTGAATAAAACTGATCAAGAACGAGTTGGACTCGCGCACCGGAGTTTCCGTACCGTCATGTAAAAGTTAAATGTTTAAAAAAATTTAATCTTGAGGCCATGGCTATGCGTCAAAGGAGGAGTTTTAGGTCAGTGCTATCTCTGGACCGACAGTGAAACTAACGTTATTTTAGTTGATGATTTATGAAAGAGTGCTATTTAGAGACATCGTTTTATTTTTCCTGTAATCTTTAAATAAACTTCTATCATCTAGAATAATATCAGATTTTTCTGTATGCAAACTTCGGGGATAAGGGGGTAAAAAATTGAAAAATTTTCGTCAAAAGTCGAAAACCATGCGGCTTATGTTTGAGAATGTGCAAGTAGCGCTCTTTCTCATATGATACCCTATAAATATGCCCTAATGCCCAACTTTGAATTTTTAAGGGCTTTTTCCCCTTTCAGTAGCTTTAGCAAAAAAAAAAATCTTTCTTATTTGCAAAATAGTTGAGCAAACATCATCTAAATCTATTTCAAGTTGATAACATTAATAGTTCTTGAGATATCCAGCTGTGACAGACGGACAGACTTGGTCACACCATAAGGGTTTCTTTTTACCATTTTGGTACGGAACCCTAAAAATGGTATTGTATGTCTGCTCAGACTCAGGTAATGTCGATAGTATTACATTTTCAGGTCACGCTGCAATAAAAAAAATGTAATTCAATTTTATCTTGTTTTGAGACTCATAAAATGTTACGACTGCTTGTCATTCGATGACCCAGTTATTTCTATCATAATTGTGAATGTATGACGTGAGAGCGGTGATCCTTCAAGCGAAATTGGGGCGTTTTCTGGCTAATATAATGGGCTTAAATCATGGCTTTTTATTTAAATACACAAATAAACTCAATAATTCACCGGACCTATTTACACTCTTGACAATGGGGTTCGCGTTATCGCGTATAATATCACGCATTTCCTTCCCGAAATGTTAAGCAGAGATCTATATGGGTGTACGCACATTATGTTACTTGAACTTTGTTGATTAATACCTATATCATTGGATAAAAAGTAGAGTGCTTTATCATGTAGGGACATGTTGGGAGCCGCTCAGGACCTGTTGGTCCAGAGCATGGCACAGTGGTTGATTAACATCGCCGTGGTCGCTGAGCCCTACTTTGTCCCGCCCAGGGATGGCTGGGTGGAGGACCTGAACGGCTCAGTGGCCCTAATTTCGTCGGCCGCTCCTAGTACCCTATCCCTCGAAAGCGCCAGGAGAGGACAGGGGTGCGTAGCAGCACGGTTCGGGGACATTGTCGTGGTAGGAGTGTACTTCTCCCCGAACCGAACTCTCGCCGAGTTCCAAAACTCCCTTACGGAGTTGGGCGTCGTCGTCGCCGGGTATCGTTCCCTCCCCGTACTCGTTCTCGGGGACTTCAATGCCAAGCACTTGGCTTGGGGTTCCCGTTATACGGATACGCGGGGCAGGATGGTGGAGGACTGGGCTCTGGAGACCGGACTGGTCGTCCTAAACCGGGGTTCTGTCCCTACGTGTGGCGGATGCAGGGGGAGTCCGTGGTGGACATTTCGTTCGCCAGCCCTGCTCTGTCACCACGTGTCATTGACTGGCGTGTATTAGAGGAGGTGTAGACCTATGTCGATCACCGGTATATCCGGTTTGACGTCTCCACCCAGACCTCAACTGCGCCAGTCCGGCAGGCCCCAAGTGGTCCGCGGTGGGCGCTGAAGCAGCTGGACCGGGAGCTCCTCCTGGAAGCCTCGATCGTGCAGGCCTGGGTGTCACCTCCGGACAGGCCTGCTGACATCAACGTCGAAGCGGAATCCGCGGTTCCGGGAGGCCATGTCCGATATTTGTGACGTGGCAATGTCCCGGGTTAGGCCAGGACGCGCCCGCCGCCAGGTGTACTGGTGGTCGCAAGAGCTGGCGACGCTGCGTCAGGCATGCGTTGCCGCACGGCGCCGGTATACCAGGCACCGCAGGTTCCGCATCCGCCCTCCGGATCCGCAGGTCAGAGAGGCGGAGCTGTACGAGGAGTACAAAGAAGCGAAGGCCGCCCTCCGAGCGGGGATCCTTGAGGCCAAGGATCTGGCTCGTAAAGAGATGCTGGAGTCTCTGAAGGGGACCCATGGGGAAGACCCTACAAAATGGTGCGGAATAAGCTCCGCACCTGGGCCCCCCCGTTGACGCAGAGTCTCCGGCCCCAGCTGGTGGAGGAAGTGGTGAGCGCTCTATTCCCCTCGCGAGGGGAACATACTCCTCCATCTATGGCTCCGCCACCTGCGGTGCCTGATGCGGACTACAACGCTGACGGCGATGACGATGCCCCTGAGGTGAGTGAGGTAGACCTGAGAGTGGCAGTTAATAGGCTGAAGGCCAAAAATACCGCCACAGGACCCGACGGCTTACCTGGTAAAGCCTGGGTCCTGGTCTTGGAGGCTCTTGGGCCTCGACTAAGAGGGTTCTTAAGCGCATGCTTGGAGAGGGGCCAGTTCCTACAACCACATCGTTGGAAGACGGGGAAACTGGTCCTCATTAAGAAGCCGGGGCGCCCTGCAGACTCTCCGTCCGCATACCGGCCCGTCGTGCTGCTCGATGAGGTGGGCAAGCTCTTTGAAAGAGTAATTGCAAACCGCCTCGTCAAGCACCTAGTGAGGGTGGGGCCGGATCTGGCGGAAAACCAGTTTGGTTTCCGCACGGGCCGCTCGACGGTGGACGCTATCATGCGCGTGAGAGCCCTCTCGACAGGGGACGCAGTTTCCCGGGGCGGAGTCGTCTTGGCGGTGTCTCTAGACATCGCCAATGCCTTTAACACCCTGCCCTGGAGTTGCATTAGGGAGGCATTTCGGTATCACCGGGTGCCGACCTACCTCCGTCGCGTAATCGAGGCTTACTTGACGGACAGAGCCGTTATCTACCCCGGTCACCTGGGAGAGTGGAACCGGCGAGAGATGTCGTGTGGTGTTCCACAGGGTTCCGTTCTGGGGCCGCTTCTGTGGGACATCGGCTACGACTGGGTGCTGCGCGCTGATCTCCCTAGTGGCGTCAGTGTTGTCTGCTATGCTGACGATACGCTAGTCCTGGCGCAGGGGCGGTCGCATCAGGCGGCGGCTGACGCTATGACACGCGGGGTTGCGATAGTCGTAGAGAGGATCCGGCAGTTGGGTCTCGAGGTGGCCCTTCACAAGTCCGAAGCCATGTGCTTCCATGGTTCCCGGTACAGGCCACCATCGGGATCTAAAATAACGGAAGGAGGGGTTCACATCGGTGTCGGGTCGACGATGACGTACCTGGGTCTCGTCCTTGACAGCCGGTGGAATTTCGTCGAACATTTCCGACGTTTGGCTCCCAGACTTGGGCGAGCCGGGGCTGCTTTCAAGCGGCTTCTGCCCAATCTAGGGGGTCCAAACGCCTCCTGCCGGAGGCTTTACGCGGGGGTCATGCGGTCCATGGCCCTTTATGGGGCGCCAGTGTGGGCGCCTACTTTGAGGAAGCGACCTGCCCGTTACCTCAACGCACCCCAGAGGGTCATGGCCATCCGGCTGGCCCGGGGATACCGCACGGTCTCTGGCGAGGCAGCGAGCCTCCTTTCCGGACTGCCGCCATGGGATCTGGAGGCGAGAGCCCTCGCGCTCATTTACGAGTGGCTCGTTGAGGCGATCGGCGGCGGCGACCTCTCGCGGCCGGCCCTGGTTCAACCTATGGTCCGGAGCGAGGAGGCATGGGAAGCGATCACCTCCTGCGAAGCAGTAATGCTAGCAAAGGAGGAGGCCGAACGTGTAAGAGAGAGGGAAACCTCACGACCCAGCCGCCGCAACAGAAGAAGACGTCCCGGGCGTCGGGGGTCGCAGGGCGATTTCCGGCCACCGTAGGGCGGGCCTGCGGACGGCGAGCTTTGGGTGGCTCGCCGTCCGATCAGAAACAGGCCCGGGTTGGCGGCGCGCTGTGTTCCACGCGCGCCTCAAGGAACTGTCAGCAAGGGAGACGGGGCCCGCTAGGGCCAGTGTCCCTGGAACGCAAAGGGCACTGGGAGGAACATGGATAGGTTTTAGTCAGTAAGAGTCTGAAACTCCTTTCCGCTCCGCCCAGAGCGGAAGGAGTCATTTGATGATTTCCCATCCTTAAAAAAAAAAAAAAAAAAAATGGACATGTTGGAAAAATGATAGAAACAATAAAAAAAAACTTTTTTACAAAAAATACAACCGACGAAACAACAACGGAAGAAAGAAAAATACTTTAATTTCGGAAGTCGGTGTTTTTGGTTATTTTTTCGTTTTTTGACACCGACTTCCGAAATTAAAAAAGTTTTTTATTTTTCACTTTTTAGTGGTACCTAGGTACACGTACAGCGTACCAGCGCAATGTTATGTTAAGAACTGGTGTAAACACTAAAAAAACATGCGATTTCAGCAATCCCGATCCCTTTGCTATCATTTATTGAAGAGTTCCGTTGCCTACCTCCGAAGTTCTTCGTCAGATCTTCACCAAATTGAAACGGGACCAGTCTAGGAAAATACTTTTTCAAACAAAAATTAATCATCCAAATCGGCTGACAATTGGCGAAAGTATCGCTGAACAAATATTTTTCATGGGATCTTATCATCAGATCCTAATTTATACCTTTCATCATCAGCTTGGCAACATGAGATGATGATTACCAGGCACAAATATCTGAATTGCGTTAGAAAGTTCATGAAAAACATTGTATGTGCCTATAAAATTTGAGGGTTGCCCTCGATTTTCGTGGGATCCCATCATCAGATTCTGACATGGTGACAATGGGACCAATCGAGAAGTATACCCTTTCAGATGAAACAAACATTTTTCAAATCGGTTCATAAATGACGGAGTTATGAGGTAACAAACATAAAAAAAATACAACCGAATTGAGAACCAACTCCTTTTTTGAAGTCGGTTAAAAACAATGTGCACGCAATGTTTGTGGTCTGTGGCAATGATCTAGAACAAAACGAAAATAAAATGAAATGAAACATCATAAAATGTTAATCATGTTTATTATACTAATAATGCTAAGGTTGCAGTGAACATGATGTGTAAAACGTTATTGTTTACAGAGAAGACTTGACAGGGGTCGACAATTGACTTTTTGGTAACAATATTATGATAAATGACTACTTACAGATGCCGTTTAGAAATCAATACTTTATTTAGCTATTAGACCATGTAAAAATCTTAACAAAACAAAAATTTCAGTACAACTCAACATTAATAATTAAATAAAATTTATTTTGTTGTGCAAAGAATAAGCGTCGATAAAAAAATGTTTAGTTCAATAGTAGTATATCAAAACCGTCACTTTCCTCATAGCTTGAAAAACAAATGCATTGATATGAAATACCAATTAATTGCGAGGTGATTATTAACACTTCCGCTTCGAATTCGAGAACATTCATTTTAGAAACAGGGACTTCATGACTACATTATTAAATACCACAATATACAAGTATAGTAAAAAACTGACAGAAATTTTATGACGATATACATAGTTAAAAGAATGTCTAGAGCTAAGCATTATCCATTACTTTACATATACTTATTGAAATCATGAAAAGAGTTAATTTACAAGTTGAATGCTATTTTAAAAAGTCATAGAGTCACTTGTAAAAAGTAAAGTACTAGACAGTGATGCATATTGTAATGTAGTCAATACATTTACTAAATATGCATGCGTTATTATGAACATATTCTGTACAACATTATAATGATACTGAGTGGAATATCAGTCATTTCTAGTACTATATTTATGGCCTCATGCGTCCACAACCACAACTTATTGATTATCCCATCCGTTACAAATATATCTTAGTGTAAATCAATCCTGAATGCACACAGTGTTTTTATTATGATCCTTACACATTATGTTATCACTTGTTTCACATTAACAACCGCGTTGAGGCTTTTACAAGTACATGTTTTGGGTAAGGTTGTGTATTCAATCGTGTCCGTTGGTCTTTGCATGTGGTACGGTGCCATTGAGTAAAGGTACGGAAGGTTGTGGTAGTCTGATCGTCTTCTGTAGCACGTGTGCATCAGCTGGTTCTATCCTCTTGTAGTAGTGCTCTTTAGTCTCCACGATCTCAAATCCAAACTTCTTATAAAAATCTATTGCACCCTCATTGTTGACTTGAACATGCCTGAAAAAAAAAGTTTATTTTTATTATTATAAACTTGATAATTATCGACATTATTGAGAATTTGCGAATTTTCATCAAGATAATGTCTTACGTCTTGATTGAATAAAATAAAATAACAAAATAGAAAGAGCATAATATTAGGTATAATAGTCCACCATCAATATTAACTGAGTTAGCTCACTGTTGTAATCAAGTATTTACATCAAACATGGGTTATACAGACTAGGCTAACATGCAGATCTGAACTGTGATAGGTTGAGTTGATAAATTGATTGATGGGTGGTTACATATCAATTTAAGTCAAGTGTCTTAGGAGACAGTTGGAGCATGGATACAGTTGATGTTATACTATGAACCACTCAATTTAGCATATTGTGTTTATTGACTATTTGTGAATTTGTAGTGTAAGAGGCCGCAATAATTAATGAACAGATAAGTAACTCTACACAAATATCGAATCTGTCAGTTCATTTGTTTATTGTTATGTATTTTATAATGCCATAGATAGTTCAGAATGCCAAGCACGAATAGTTAAGCTGTTTTGGTGTACGATAAAGAATTAAGAATAGAGGCAACTGCCATGAACCAAATGTGGGTCACTGCATTGGAGAAAAGTCAACATCTTTACACTATTTTATTTTACATACTTAAATGCAAATAGTTTGGATGGATGGACTGACAGATGGATGAATGTTAGGCTATTTTCCCAGGAGAATATTCCCTTCGCGTGGGTGAAGCCACTGGCAGAAGCTAATAATATGTACATCCAAAGAGATTTACTACAATAGAACAAATACATTCTTGGAAATAAATTAATTTATAAATACACTAGTTGACCCGCGCCACTTCGTTTGCGTCACAATTTTTATTACTGCTCCGCTCCTATTGGTCTTTGCTTGAAGATATATAGCCTATAGCCTTCCCCGATAAATGGGTTATCTAACACTGAAAGAATTTTTCAAATCAAACCTGTAGTTCCTGAGATTAGCGCATTCAAGCAAACAAACAAACAAGCTCTTCAGCTTTATATATTAGTAATAGATTAGTTCTGCAATATTTAGACTAATTGCGTTTTAATATGCAGTTAACTTCTAATCCTATTATGAGTATACCTACCTAGCATCACTGATAACCTGCTTTTCATTTACTCAAACAATTTCAACTTAGCCTAAAATCATTTATTTATTAACGAAATAGTGAAGAAACATCTGAAGGTAAGTTCAGGGTTCAAGGGTTCTTCAACAAAAAAATAAATTAAAAAATACTTAGTTCTGATAAGGAATAGGCTCTTGCAATGATGTTTTTCATTAAAAAATTCTAACAAACACATTTATATTATTACAATTTCTGATTTGGCCCCCCATGATACATTTCTAATTTGTGTGTAATTTGCATAACACACATTCATAAAATCTATTCTCCTTCATGTTGTCCACGAAAGCCTTGGATCAAGAGTTTCCTGTAATCTAGACTAATATTATAAAGCTGAAGACTTTGTTTGTTTGTATGGTATGTTTTTATTATTTTTATGGAATGCTGTTAGAGTTCTAGATTCCTACAATCAAAACTGGTCTAAAGAAGCTTTGAATAGAGAACAATGGAAAGCCAAAGCATGCACTTTTGGTATTATATTTCTTTCTATTGTGATTTGTACTAATAACTGGGAAAGAAGTTGTACAACCAGGGATTACAAAATACAAACTCAATGGTCCACTACAAGGACTAAGTGCAATAGATGCATTCAGGATTTGAACATGGGATTCTATTTTTATGAGCCCATAGTTTCTACTGCAGGGCCTATTTTCTATCTTGACAGTCTGAGCCCAACCCATTTTGACTTTAAAATTGGTTTATCAAAAATCCTAGTAATGTGTTTTCCTAGACTTGTAAATTTAGATTTGATTTGATAGAGTTAAATATTAAAACCATTAAGCTGACTTTAGCTAACAGACGTTACTCATCATCTGCCTAGCCTATTCCCAAATATATTAGGGTTGGCTTCCTGTCAAACCCGATTCAGCTGAATACCAGTACTTTACATGGAGCATTAAATGTGTAACACCATACTTCTTAACAAGACTGGAGTCAGGTTTTCTGGCTTCTGACAAACCATTCAACCTGCCAAAAATCTCCAAATGACAGCCAGGACCAACAGCTTGACATGCTTTTCGAAGCACTGAGGAATCTAGGTCTGAAAAGATAGTCACCCATCTACAGACCCACCTCGGCAAACATTGCTTAACCTTGAAGACTGACCCATGCGGCTTTTATAGATAAGCCATGAGCTCCTCCATAGTTTGGACAAAAAACACAACAAGACAACAGAGTATTTAAGGACACAGCACACGTATCAACGAAAGGGATAACTAAGCCTACGTAACCAAAGCGGATCAGCAGCTCCGGTACGTCGCCTCGGCTACGGCTAAGCGTCGCCGGCTTCCGGCTAGGCGTCATGAGGACAGTAAGTACAGGGGATCCTAAATGGAAACAAGCAGCACAGGAGAGAGTCGAGTAGAACTTTTTGGAGGAAGCCTTCACCCAAGGGAAGGGTTCTTGCAAACAATCAAATATGTAATAGCAACATTATTCTACATTAGGATTTTTTTTTCTATTTTACAGCTAGGTCATAGTTAACATTTGGTATTTTAAGTTTTTTTCATTGTTTTCAAGAAATGAGACATTTTTATTTTGCTGGAAAAATGATTTTCTCAATATAGATTAATTATCTAATGAATCAAACACAAAAGTTAGCCTAATAAGTAACTCAGATATTAAATTTTCTTTTAAACTTGATTTTGTTCATAGTCAAATAAACTGATTATTTAGAATATTATGTGTCAAGATATTTAATAACACAAATTTGTTTATATATTCACTACAATGATTGTAAATTAGAAAATATCCATTTGTCGTAGAAGGCTTTGATGGGTTTAGTTCTAGTTAATTTAATTTATGTTAGTTTAATCTATTGAATCTGTGTGTGGATGTCCTTGACATAATTTGGTCAGATGGATGGCCTAATGGCATATTGTTTAACAATACAGGTCCATTAATTTCAAGTTAGATTGTTATGTACTATGAAAATCAATTTACTGATAAGTGCAAGCCTATTAAACTACACTGGCCATGTTTATATACTGATAAACATAATGCAAAATGTGACAATGACTTGGTTAGCAGTACCTACTTGTAAAGATTCATAACCTTCAATCTATAAATATACATATTAAAATTATACAAAATGCACGAAAAATACAGCTGTCGGTACCATAAAAGATAAATCATAGTGGACTTACAAGAAAATGCTGTCGAAATTGCCATCCTGTTCAACATACTTGAGCACATGTTCCACCATAAGAGTTCCAATGCCCAGTCTTCTGTATGGGTACAAGCATCCCAAGGTCATAATATAAAGTCTCCTCGAGTTCTCAGACGTGTCTATTCTACAGCATACTGCTCCCACCACGATATCATTATAATATGCTAACTTGGCCAGTTCACCTGCTTCTAAAACATCTTTGTAGAATTTATCGTTGTAAGACACTGGAAATACGACTGTGTTCAACTTCTTCAGTTGCTTTATATTATGTGGGGTCACGTCGCCGAGTTCTATTTTAGCTCTGAAAAGGCAAACGTATTCTTTTATAGTTAAAATCACATTATAATACGACGGACATTGCGCTTCATTTTAGCACCATATATCACGACACAGGTTATTTTTAGGAACGCAGAGGAGTCTAAAATAGGCGACCAATAGCTTACCTAGTCATTTTAATAACTATTCTAAAAATTAAACACTACAATTTAAAAACTAATCTAACACAGTTATATCACACGAGATCACTCCCGCCATCTACCAGTTTAGCTCGCTGGCTCACTCGCTTCGCTAATCTTCGCTCAAGCGACAAATCGAGTTTTTGACAGTATAGAGTTGTATCACCATGATTGAAAAAAAATTACCGTAATCTGAAAAAATGTTTTGTTTCAACTAAATTATCAATCTTAGCATAACAGTTCGTTAAGAAAAGATTATTTTTTAGCGCTACGTGGAATTTACAATTATTTAACTAATGAGTTATGAAGATCAGTTAAAGTCATTTACATGAATCGAATCTACCAAAAACGAAACGTCTTATGAATGGCAACATTAAGTGTTCGTCAAGAAACCGTCTAGTGCCTATTTTATAGTTTTTCAGTTGTTCTGTGTTCAGAATCATACATTTAACCGTAGACAGAGAATAGGATATAGACAAGTCCTCAGCGTATAACGGTAAGGGATAGCGATAGTTCGACATAAGTACATCATTACAACTTCGTGCATTTAATATTGCCATACTTAGACTTTTACCCCCATTGTGTGGGTAATCTCGTTCTTATTATTTTGGTTGTACGTCTACTACGAGTAATGTAATTCATATCAATTAATAACACTTTTTTTTAAGGGGTAACGTATGTATTTATTACTATTTGATTGTGTTCGCGCGCGAACTGAATGCCTCCGGGATGAACGTAAAGCGCGAAAACAAATGAGTTGTATTTTGCGTCAGTCAGGACCGCGCTTAGTAAGCTCGCGGGCTTCTGAGTGATTATTTTCACCTTAACATGTAAATAGTATAATTAGATAAATCATAACTAACTCTTGGCCCGGAATGCATTCACATCTCGCATATACATACTATTTTTATAGATGCAATAAAACAACCATGTTGATTAGGTAAAGTTTAGTTAAAACCTTAAATGTCAAAATTATACATAATAAAATTGTACTAAGGACTACAGGGTAAACTAATCATTCCTTTGATCGATGTACTGAATAAAGAAAACCCCGATAATAAGATGTCTTGAAAAGTAAAAAAAAAATATATTTTGATCCACACGTCGGCGCGCCAGAGGACCGTTTATGAAATAGAAAGTTGTAACAGCAGGTATTTTTTGTTAAAAAGGTTAATTGGCTACTACTGACCTTTAAATAAAACTAATTTACTATAAAAATTTCTGACCTTATCAGTTTTTTCTGAGAACTTTTTAGTTGCATAATGTATATAAATGTCTTATGTATATGTGTATGTATGTAAATGTCGTGAGCAAATACGGGAGTGACGACTTGGATGCCAGTTAACTCGGCCAGTACAGTCAAACCATTTATTAAAAAAAATGGATCATTCGGAAACCTAAAAAGAAAAATACGTTTAGGGGTAAAAATAATCAAGTGCTGGTATCCCCGTCAAGTTATTATCCGACAATTTACAAATGACATGAAGTGACATAGATAACAACCTAACATAAATTGCCTCACACTTTGGCCGGCTAATATGAAAAACAAGTTAGGATTTATCGTCTTTTTAGACGTTAATTATCAATAAACTTTGCTTGTTATGGACAGAAAATAGTCTTGAGTACAATAATCTTTGATTTACTTGCTGTAATAGATAAAAAATGCTACTTACCGATGAAAGGTTATGTTTGGTTGATTTCGTTCACTACGGCTTTTACACCCGTAAATACTGCAATTCACCATCACTACACACTTTATTATACCTTTTGGAATATCACTAAAGCAATAAATCACACAAAATAAACTTCTATCAACGAAAATACGCTGACACCGCAATTTGTTTGCCACCAATGACTACTGATGGCAGACAACAAAAACCGATACGCAAATAGAGATAGAAAAACTATGCTACGTCTTGCTCACACATAGACATTTTGCATATGCGTCGTCTTACTTTAACAATTATTATTATTCTAAGAGCATGTCTATATCTATTCTCTGTCTACGCATTTAACCGAAATACTCTGTGATGTGATGTGAGTGATGTGTGTGTGTGTGTGTGTGTGTGTGGTAGTGTGTGTGTAATTAGATTTATTCTAGGAAAGCAGTCTGAGAGTATATTTGTATCCTTCATCCTCTATGGAACAATAGTTTTAAATCATAGACAAATACTTATCGGCCGCCAAATTCAAATAAATTGAACTTTCCATTGTTTTTACTTGTCAAAAACCGACATTCCGTAAAGGTAAATACTTTCAAAAAAGAGTAGTAGAAATAGCAAAGAAGTCGGTTAAAAATGTACCTAAATAATTTTCGGAACATTCAACCCTATGTGAGATTTAGATTGGTCAATATCCAAAGAAGATGTTACGAAAAACCTGCAATACAACGTCCGCAATTATCTCAAGAAAGGAACATCGATGCGAACTTAGATTCTGTTGGTGTTTCTCCAAAGGAACCCATAATGACTGAAATGTATCCAAAACAACGGGTTACACCAATGGGTCAAAATAAAGATCCTATCGTGTTGTCATTCGACGACGTGCCTGGACCAAGAGCTTTCAAATACGTTGCTAACTTTCGTCAGTACATTTCAGAAGTGGGTACTCAACTCACTGTGGGTATGCTCACGATGGCACTTAACTTGGGTACGTACTTTGAAACGTCTGTCTGTTATTTCGGGGCTATAAGTACTGTAGAGTGTATAGCCACGACATATTTCTGATTTTTAACTGTTAAAATTACTTATATTGAATACTTTCAGGTTCATATTTTAACACTAAAAGACCACTGAAGAATCTTTCAGGCCTATTCGACGAGTATGGGCCTGTAGTTCGATTTGTTAGCCCTGTCGGTGGGGACATTGTCTTGATAAACCACCCCGAACATATCCAAAAAGTCTACGCCATGGAGGGCGATTATCCTGTAAGGTCTACTTTGGACTCATTGGAGAAATACAGGGCGCGACACAGAAACATTGCTAATGGTGGACTGTATTCAATGTGAGTTAGGTATTATATTTTTAAATAAAAAGAGATTAGTTACAGACGAGCTCCAATTCGAAAATAAATTATGCACACTCTAATGCGCGCTACACACTCTTGCGAGAACGCCAGAAAACCACGAGAAAACTGAATGCGGAGCCGATACACATATTCTTCGCAGGTTCTCGCCTTGTTTTCCGATTTTTGTCGGTTTTTTCGCGCAAGACAAAGGAGCTGAGAACGCGAGAACGGACGAGAACTTGTGTTGACTCCACACTCGCATGTTTCTCAGTAGCGCTTGCGAGCGACTTGCCGGTTAGAACAGTTGTGTGTGGTATTTACTAATCATCAATATGAGCCTGATTTCTTTTTTTCGATTTCGATGAATAGGTACTTGTCATCCACCATCTTTTTTTACTTAGAGCATTTTATACCCGTCGTAATTTAAACAAAAGGTCATATTTGAATAATTTAATAAAGTGTATTTTACATGTACAGACGCTAGCACATCAAGCTACAACCATCTGTCATATTTCTTCAATAGATTTTCAACTTTATGACTAATGCATTAGGTTCAAAATTGATTGGGCAAATTTTACATTTTCGGGTACCCCTTTATTACAGGTAATAATTCGTATTCAATTATGTAGTATATTATTATTATGTATCATCAATAGTTTTCTCAGCGCACGCCAATTAAAGGCAAAATTTTGCTACTTTGGGTTACATTATTGCAATTTTCTTAAGGATCTCTAGTTTTTTTTTAAATATAATAATTATAGCCTGTGTTCATCAGGAATAATGCAGGATCCTAATAGTCAAAGAATTTTTCAAAATCGGTCCTGTAGTTTCGGAGCCTATTTATTTCAATCAAACAAACAATTTTTTCCTCTTTATAGTATTAGAGTAGATACTTATAAGCGTAGTTATAATAGACTAGTTGTCCCGCGCAACTTCGTCTGCGTCACAATTTTCATCACTGCTCCGCTCCTATATTGGTCTTAGCGTGATGATATAGCCTTCCTCGATAAATGGACTATCTAAAACTGAAAGAATTTTTCAAATCAGACCAGTAGTTCCTGAGATTAGCACGTTCAAGTAAACAAAAAAACAAACTCTTCAGCTTTATATACAAGATTTTGATTTGCATCCTAGTCAAATTCAAGGACGTAATTATGCTAATGATTCTCGACCCAAATCAACAATAAAATGGGTAGGTATTTTTTTTTTCTTATTTACGGAAATCCGTAAGTGTGTACCAGCCGTATTTATACGCGGCCCGTCTGTTACTAGCCCTATAACCGCGCTTTCACACACAAACAAACGCAAATACATACACAACGCATACGCAAACGATCATTCAATAAATTCGTAGGTAATCAATTCCACCCCAACCAATCACGGTGCGGGTACTCTCCCGCGCAAGTTCCTTGCCCCCCCCCCCCCCCCCCCCCGCCTCCGCGGCCCCGGAACTAACAGTGTGTTTGATGTCACCGAAGTTTGCGAATTCCGCTCTCAGTACATAGTTGAGACGTAGGTACAAAGTGCAAGATGACGGACAATTATTCAAATGTTGAGTTGGTAGAGATGGTCCGCCTGTATGCCATCAATGGAGAGAGCCTACGTGGAGCCACCCGGATGTTCACGAAAATGTTTCCCGCTCGGGAACCCCATCACAGAGCGTCATGGTGGCTGCTACACAGAGACTGCGGGATCATCGGCAGTTCGAGGTTCCCCGGCATGCTCAAGCTTGCGGCAGCGTAGGCCTGCCTGTCGCCTTGCAGGAAGACATCCTGGAATACTTCCAGCGAGACCCACGGGCAAGCACGCGGGAGGCTGGTCTCAACACTTTGGGGAGTGCGCCACACGCACACCACAGTGTTTTGCCTACTGAAGCGTGAACTGCAGCACCCGTTCCGCAAGTACGCGAGTACTTGACCGAAAGTTTTGGTGACCACCGGATCGGTCGCGGAGGACCTGTGGCCTGGCCTGTGACCAGTGTAACAGAATTACGTGCAAGGAACATTAGTGCTTTCGACACTTTAAAAACGAATGTGTTAGTGTTACGTAAGCTAAAGGAAAACCAGCTACGTTGTGCTCGATTGTGCGAAAAGTGTGATGTGATGGTGGCAACTTTGAACAATACCTCCGGGCAACTAACCCACTGACCAAGTAGGTAATTTATTTAAATACGTTGTTAGCTTAATCAATTTTATTCGTGTAAAATAAGTTGATTTAAAATTTTTAACTACGTCAAAAATACCTAAGAGTCGAAAGTGTCACTACGTACTTGCACTTAACTAACACGTCTTCCCATTCCAGTCAAACGTAGAAAACATTTTTAGACTTAGTAGATCGGTACACCAACTAAGGTAGGTATTATTACGCGGTCTGAAGCCCGTTAAGTAAGAAAGAAAATTTCCAAATCAACCAATTTAATAATCCACAAATAAAACAAAATCACTCCGAAAACTTTAGGTTGAAGGATAAAGCAAAACTAACATTTTATTAATCATCTGATTAATAAAATGTTAGTGTAGGTACCTACATGGCGCACTAGTATTACTTACTGTCTTTAGTAAGATTTTCGTATTCCAATGATGCTCAAAAATGAGTTAATTATCAAGCGAAATGTATGTCAATAATGTAGGTGATTTTCGAAATAAAATTATGTACCGGTACTTACGTCACGTAGGTATGGCTCGGTCGCGCGCGCGCTAGCGTTTCGTAGGTAAGACGTCGACACTCACGCACACAGCTGCATTGTCGCTGTGTGCGTAGTCGGGTGATTCTGTTTTCTTTGTATTGAATTAAGGGTTTAATTCTGAAATACTGTTAAATATCAACAACAACAAAAAAGCAGCGCTTATTAATCATTGCCCGCTATCGTACTTTTAATTGATTATTTATGTCTTTTATGACAACCTCCTGAAATTTGACGAGGATGCAAAACAACACCTCAAATGCGCATAGCAATAAGGTTGTCGCAACAGTTAATTCTGCGTCCATCGTCATCGAGCGTGAGAACTAGGTACTGAGAAACTTGCGAGTGTGCACCCAAAGAATTCTCGGCGAGGTTCTCGCGTGAACGTGGAGCGCGCTATAGTGTAGAAGGGCACTTTCGCTTAGCTTTGTGCAACTTCGCCTCGCCTCGGGCGACTTCCAGTCGTTGTCGGTTTTTGCGCCCGAGTCAAATGACTCGAAGCGTCCACGAAGCGTCTTAATACACTACTCGGCTCACTTCAGTTTGTGTCGAGTCGTAATAAATAGGTACGCACGTATTTATACTAAGCGAGAGTACAAATTGCAACGGCAGCTGCAACTTGAACGTTATCCTTAATGCCTACCGTGCGGGCGCCGGGCGACGGAGGTCCTCGCGAGGTTGCACGAGTGTGTAGTCACGTACTCCGGAAAACTTCGTTGAGTACTTCGTCGAAGTAACTTTGTGAGTAGTGTAGTGGAGGCTCAATACAATTTTACATACCTACATACAAAGCTGCAAGCCATGTGGGAAAGCGAGCTTTATCACTAAAGATTAGTAGACGAACGTTAAGTGCATGGCAACGTAAAGCCATACCAATCCATCGGAAAAATTACGAAATAAGTACCTATTATAAGCCTTTAGAACATCATCAACCTAAACTCTTTACTGTTTTAGGTGGTAGGTACCTAGTGGTCTGCCACTACTGGACATAAGTTTCACCAATCGCACGCCATTTATCTCGGTTCTCCACAACTCTCCTTCCGATGCTACCACCCTGCGAAGATCGCCAGCTCGCTCAACCTAGCCTAAGGGCGTCTCACTGTTATCGGTTCTATGGCTAAAAGGGTCGGCTTGTTGCCACTTTATGTAGCACTTTACCACTTCAGTCTGTGAAGTAACATATTTGGTTGAAATTACAGTCATGGCGAACAATGGAACCGCCAACGATCACTCATATTAGCTCCACTACATCAGGCTTTAAAACATCAAATGGTAGGAATCAACGACGTCTGTGAGAGCTTTACGCAGAAGATATATAACATCAGAAACCATCAAGATGAGGTATCCAAGGATCTCTATAAATTGCTTCACAAATGGGCCTTTGACAGTATGGGTAAGTAATCCAATATAAAGGGATCGGGTCTTTACCAGACAATCCTAAATTATGAGAAGAAATTTTAGCATATTTGTTTCTTGTTTTTTTGGGCGAGTGAACAGGTTTTCTACTCACCTACATATACATTGCAGGGTTGGTGCTGTTCTCAAAAAGATTTACTATGCTGGAAACGGAGCTCGTTTACAGCCAATGTGACATGTCATGGCTCTACCACAGCTTGGAAAAGGCTACTGATGCCATCATCAAGTGCGAATCCGGACTCCATTTCTGGAAATTGTTCTCGACACCTGCTTGGAATTCTCTCGTCAAATACTGCGAGAGCTTGGATAAGTCTGTACAAATCAAATGCTTACTAAATTGACGTACCTACTACGAGAATCTATCTTTACCTACCGGTTTTTTGTTACAGTTTGATCGGGAAACAAGTTATAGAGGCAGAACATGCAATATCTGTAGGATCCAAATATGATATACCAATAGATATTAGTAAGTTTTTTATAATTTGAAATTATACCTGGCGAGGTTGATTGCAGTAAGCTTAGCCCCCTATGGTAAGGAAAAAATAACTGGCGGAATGTAGCATAACCACCTCAGCCTATCCCTACAGGCCAGATTATGAATTAGTAGATAATTTGCTACTTTAAATATTTTTTTCGCAACACACAGCAATAAATAACAATTAATAAGTTATTCAAATAAAAACGTTTTCAAAAAATTTTACATTTAGCCAACAGTGATAAGATTTCCTTACAATTATAGTGCCTAAAAATAAACTAATATATTATTATTATAGGTGCAAGTTATGGTGGTTCGGAATTGCAATGTTATACAATAACGACCAGCCCGATCTAGGTTAATTAAAACTTGTGTTTCAAGCCATCACTTCAATTTATTCAACTACATTGGTGCAGTCAATTTAAAGTTAAACTAGAAAAATAAAGAATATTTTAACAACTACGAGAAAAGTTTAATACCTTAAAAAAAACTAAGCCTATGTACTCGTAATTATACGAAAGTAAACAATCACGAGGGAAACTTCATCATGCCAAGATTTCTAGAAGTTGTTCTGTGTCTGTGTAAAACATTTTACTACATTTTATACCTTAGGTACACTATAGAAACTTAGTACCTTGTTGATCCTGTTATATGTATAAAGGTCCCAAGAACAGATAACGATTAGCGAACGTATGTCTAGTTTGAGACTTTTTGCAAACCAAGTCCTTTCTTCTTTTGTCAGAATGTACACGACCAAAAGGAAGTGCAATGTGCTAGTGAAGTATTATGTTTTAAATAAATAATTGTCGTACTGTAAGCACCTTACTTGCTGCGTAAAACTCGTGTGTAGGAAATCTAAAAGGGCGAAATGTAGCAACCTTTAGAATTGCTCTTTGAGCACGCTCTAACGGGAGTAAAATTTTTTTGCCGCACCACCCCAAAAAGTTATGCAATATGTAAGAATGGATTGACTCAAAACTAAATAGACCTGTTTAATTAATTTAAAGTCGGCTATGTTCCGTAAATTCTTAAAAACATATATTAATTAGTGCACTCTCGTACACAGTAAATCGATACGTTTACGGAAATTTAGATTTGTTTGAGTCAATGGTGACACCTAGATATTTTAAATTGTCAGCTATAGCTAAAGTGGGGCAAGAACATCTAGTGCCAGCATACGTGCAACAATAGGGAACATGCATGAAAAACATATTTATCATCCATACAGTTCAAGTACAGTTACAGTTACAAGTTTACAACAGTGAAAATAGAATCAAAATTACTCGAAAAACGAAGAAGATATAATTATTTTAAACAAATATACCTGTCCCTCTCGCGAAAACGCTGTTTTCTATAGAAGCTGTATAGGCGTCATAGACGATGACGTCAAAGTTTACATCAGACTTCTCTTTCTAATTGTAATCTTTGAAGCTTTATCGCTGATGAAGGTATTTAAATATAATTTCATGATTGTTTACTAGAGCTAATAAGTATTTCATTTTGCAAATAAAAAAATCGCATGCATATTCCCTATTATGTGCGCGAATGTTTAGATTAGTAAGCGGTATGTTAATATTTCTCATCTTCTATCTATACATATAATAAAATCGTAGACCAACCGTGTCTGTACATTGAATATTTTTGCACAAAAATTACATAGAAAAGTTAGGAAAAAGATACAAAACACAAATATGCTATTTTTGAAATTTTTGTCTGTTTGTCTGTTTATCTGTTTGTCTGTGCGTTTGAGGGAGCATCACGCATAAACTACAGATTGGGTTACAAATCTAGGTACTTAAAAATATTAAGTGATAACCCGAGTAACATTTAGCGTTTATTTAATCAAAATCGACCCACAAAATGAAAAGATATTGAATTTTTAAGTTTAGGAAGAAACTTCATCGAGCGCTAAAATAGGCAGTTTTCATTGAGACTCCAGAGACTTGCAATGCCATCTATTGAGAATAAAGTATCAAATGTGTGAAACGAACTTCAAAACATATTGTTGAGTTATTTGATAAACTCTTAATATTATGTAACAAGCAAAAGAAAAGTGAACATGTTATTATCATAATATTATTATTTATCGTAACACATGTGGGCTCCTAAGTTCAAGCCCATTTTTGACAGTTTAACTACATTGTCGATAGATGGCGACGTACTGATGACGCGTTTTTCTGAATCGCGGTGGATTCTCCTCAGGAATATGACTTCAGCCCATGGGCATTAGCTTTTCTTTCGAATTTGACTGAGTTTGTTATCCCACGGGTCGATCAAGGTTAAGCTACGCTTGCCGGCCGAGGTTGGTCTGATGGATGGGTGACCATTTAAATTTAAACATTCTGTTTCTGAGACTCCGAGATTTTAGGCGTGCCTGCCTTGAATATAACAGTGAATGAACCGGTCACACGGGTCGATCTTCAAGGTTAAGCAACACTTGCCGAGGTCGGTCTTAGGATGGGTGACCATTTTAACATACACACAGGTCGATTGACACTCGAATATAATTATGTGGATGGATGGAGAAGGAGAGGAAGGCCGAAGAAAAGATGGATGGATTGTGTGAGGAGCGATATGAAAGAGAATATGGGAGTGAGTGATAACTAATAGGACAGAATGGAAGAAAAACATTGGATAAGTGCAGGAAGATGATGATGACGGGTCCATCAACCCGTGTGACTTTTATAACTTAGCTACGAGCTCCTCATTCAATCAGTCTCCTCATTCAGTACCTACTAAATATCTTTAAAAAAAGTCGATTATACCTACACAATAAATAGATTCTATGAAACCGGTTAAACTGTAATTGTAATACATAAAATACGCCTCTACTGAGTGATTGCCAGAAATGCCTTGCCAGACAACGCACCGCCGAAACTTCTGGTCGTAGAACGCTGATATTTGGCATGTAGGTTCCTTAAGGAGTGAAGGCGAGAACTAAGAGAGAATTTTTCCGATATTCCTACAGGAATGGGAAAAAACGGTATATGCGCGTACGAAGTCGCGGGCCAAAGCTAGTCTATCCATATAATAAAATCGTAAACCAACCGTGTCTGTACATTGAATATTTTTGTATAAAAATTACATAGAAAAGTTAGGAAAAAGATACAAAACACAAATATGCTATTTTTGAAATTTTTGTTTGTTTGTCTGTTTATGTTTGTCTGTGCGTTTGAGGCAGCATCACGCATAAACTACAGATTGGGTTACAAATCTAGGTAAGTAGTTAAAAATATTAAGTGATAATCCGAGTAACATTTAGCGTTTATTTCATCAAAATCGACCCACAAAATGAAAAGATATTGAATTTTTAAGTTTAGGAAGAAACTTCATCGAGCGCTAAAATAGGTAGTTTTCATTGAGTCTCCAGAGACTTGCAATGCCATCTATTGAGAATAATAGTAGTAACAAATGTGTGAAACGAACTTCAAAATATATTGTTGAGTTATTTGCTAAACTCTTAATATTATGTAGCAAGCAAAAGAAAAGTGAACATGTTATTATCATAATATTATTATTTATCGTAACATGTGGGCTCCTAAGTTCAAACTCATTTTTGTCAGTTGAAACGAACTTCAAAACATATTGTTGAGTTATTTGCTAAACTCTTAATATTAGGTATGTAGCAAGCAAAAGAAAAGTGAACATGTTATTATCATAATATTATTATTTATCGTAACATGTGGGCTCCTAAGTTCAAACTCATTTTTGTCAGTTTAACTACATTGTCAATAGATGACGATGTACTAATGACGCGTTTTTCTGAATCGCGGTGTTAAGATTCTCCTCAGGAATATGACCTCAGCTCATGGCATAAGTTTTATTGATATAGTTATCCCACAAGTCGATCAAGGTTAAGCTACGCTTGCCGAGGTTGGTCTGATGGATGGGTGACCAAGACCATTTTTAAATTTAAACATCTGTTTCTGAGACTCCGAGATTTTAGTAGTGCCTTGAATATAACAGTGAACCAGTCACACGGGTCGATCTTCAAGGTTAAGCAACACTTGCCGAGATCGGTCTTAGGATGGGTGACCATTTTAACATACACACTGGTCGATTGACACTCGAATATAATTATGTGGATGGATGGAGAAGGAGAGGAAGGCCGAAGAAAAGATGGATGGATTGTGTGAGGAGCGATATGAAAGAGAATATGGGAGTGAGTGATAGCGTGATAACTGATAAGTAGGACAGAATGGAAGAAAAACATGGGATAAGTGCAGGAAGATGATGACGACGGGTCCATCAACCCGTGTGACAGCTACGAGCTCCTCATTCAATCAGTCTCCTCAATCAGTACCTACTAAGTATCTTTAAAAAAAATCGATTATACCTACACAATAAATAGATTCTATGAAACCGGTTAAACTGTAATTCTAATACATAAAATACGCGTCTACTGAGTGATTGCCAGAAATGCCTTGCCAGACAACGCACCGCCGAAACTACTGGTCGTAGAACGCTGCAATTTGGCATGTAGGTTCCTTAGGGAGTGAAGGCGAGAACTAAGAGAGAATTTCCCGAAATTCCTACAGGAATGGGAAAAAACGGTATATATGCGCGTACGAAGTCGCGGGCAAAAGCTAGTTGTAAATATAACGTAATTGGTTTTTGTATATTTAATGTTAGGAGATTATTACGGAGCCAATTAGACACAATTTAAAACCATTTTGGGCGTATTCATAGACCTCAACTCTTGATTTAGCTGAAAATAATAAAGCGGTGTCATCCGCTATTATCCGATATTATAACACCATTTTGGAGTGAGAGGCTGCAAAGCTCATTAATATAGATTAAAAATAAAGTAGGGCCCAAAATGCTACCTTGTGGTATACCAAAACTACTATTTATAAGCGACTTCTTCAAAAAGGAGGAGGTTGTATGTTCGGCTGTACGTATTTTTTTATTATTTATGTTCACCGATTTCTCCGCCAATTGTGGACCGATTTTAAAAATTATTTTTGTATTCGAAAGCCTATACTCCTGAGGTTGGTCCCATTGTCACCAAGTCAGAATCTGATGATGGGATTCCATGAAAATCGAGGGAAACCCTTAAATTTTATAGGCACATAGGTCTAATGTTTTTCATGAAATTTCTAGCGCAATTCAGATATTTGTGCCTGATAATGAGATCCCATTAAAAACGTTTGTTCAGCGATATTTACGCCAATTGTTAACCGATTTGGTTGATTATTTTTTTGTTTGGGAGAGTATGTTTCCGGACTGGTCCCATTTGTTGAAGATCTGATGAAGAACTTCAGAGGTAGGCAACGGAACTCTTCTGAAAAATAAACAACATTTTTATAAAAAAATAAAACCGACTTCCAAAAACAAACACTACAAAGTATAAAATAACCTTAATTTCGGAAGTCGGTGTCAAAAACCAAAAACACCGACTTCCGAAAGTGTTTTGTTTTTGGAAGTCGGTTTTATTTTTTTGTAAAAAAGTTTTTAAGTTCAGAGTTTGTATGCTGACCAATCTTAACACACTGATGACGATCGCTGATATAATCAGAAAATAGCAGTTGTCCTCCTCCTACCCCAAGTGTTTCAAGCTTGTGCAAAAGTAAAGTACAAGACAGTGTCTAAAGCCTTGGCAAGGTCTAGGAAGATCCCAATTGTGTGCATACCATTGTCTAGGTTAGTTTGGTAGTAACATAGTTAGTCAATTCGTGGACTGCTTGGCTAGTTGATCTTTTGGCCCTAAAACCAAATTGACTGTCTGATAATAGTCTGCTATCTTCTTGATATTTTATCAATGTACTGTTTATTATATGTTCTAAAATTTTTGAGAGGCCTGTTAACACTGAAATGGGTCTGTAGTTATTCACGTAGTTTTTGTCTCAAGAGCAAATATTGAGATTATTATGTATCTACATGAGTTTCTGTTTTCCCGGAAGCAATGTTAATGTTAATATCACCCAAAAGTATATGTTTTTTTAAGATGTTATGTTTTTTAAGTTAGTGTCGAGTGAATCTAAAAATCTGTCCATATTTTGAGAAGGAGGCCTATAAATAGCCACGACTACCGTGTCGGGAACCATTTTTTTATTATTAAACAATTACTGTCGAGGAAAACAGGTACTTCTTTTACTGTTGTTAAAATTATTTTTGACATTAACTACTAATTATTCATCGTTCTGGTTTATGTTCCTGTCAGTTCTGTAGGAATAATATCCGTCAAGAGATGGTAAGTTGGCCATCTGTTTTGACAACCAACATTCTGTTAAGACAATAATATCACAGTTTATGTCAATATTGTGCAATAACACTTCAAAGCCGTTCATGTTACGATTTATGCTGCGAATATTCTGCGTGAGCAGGGTTAAGGTTTTGACACCAGAAGGAAGGTGTTTACAGTATTCAACATTACAGATTTTAGACTCCGACATAGAAAACTGTCTAGATGGCAAATTAGGTGATTTGTCATGACAGTTACAAAAAAAAATAATATAAACAAGCTACCTGTTTATCTGCTAACTAAATAAAGTGTAACATGGCGCTCTTAGGCCCCTTCATAGTCTATAGAGTTTATGTAATTCATTCCTGCATGTTTGCGGGCCAGGCAATCTATATCACCAGTTGGATGGTCACATTTTCTCTTGAAGCGCTTGCACGTCGCACATTGAGGGGGAGAAGCTTTGTTGCTGGAGTGTCCACTCTATCAAATCAACAGTGGTTGCAAGTAGGACTCGTTTTCCGGCAAAACTTGGCAGCGTGTCCGAACTGCTGGCAATTGAAGCACCTGGTGACTATCTTCAAATCTCTCACAGGGCATCATGTCCAACTGATGAAAATTCGGCTCTGATTTATTATAAATTTTCTTATGCTAGCGGGTAGTTCCAAGATGTAGTTACAAGTGAGAAGATCTTTTTTGCCCGATTTATGGCTGAATTTGATGCACTCAAGGACTCACGAGTTAATATTATGCTGTAACTTGTCTGATAGGTTCTGCTCGTAAATACAGTCAAATACTTCCTTTTCAGTAAGGGCTACGGGGAAACCAATGACAGCTATCATAGGGCGGCGTTTAGAAGGTTCTTCTATTGTAAGGCCCGATTTTACCAGTTTCTCCGAGTTCTTGAGTTTATCAATATTTTGGTGCTAATCAAAACGCGCCCCCATTCTTCACTTTTTTCAGGCCACGGACATGAAACGTAAGCCTCCTTCCTCGTGGTCAAACTAATTAGACTACGAGGAATTCTGTTCCAGATAGTGAAACTACATCCACCCTTTGTTATGGTTCGTTTATATACATGTACAGTCATGAACAAAAATAATTGTCTTAGTTTATTTAAAAAGTACCCAACACTTATATCATAATCAGCCTATAATGTTCCCACTGTTGGGACACAGGCCTCCTCTCGGTGAGAGGGAGTGGGCCGTAATCCACCACGCGGGCCCAGTGCGGGTTGGTAGATGTCACACGTCTTCGAATTTTGGTTCTAAGACATGCCGGTTTCTTCACGATGTTTTCCATCACCGTTTTGAGAGCAGTGGTGATGAAATAATTTACACTAAGTAAAGCGGCCTGCCTGGGTTCGAACCTACGACATACTACTATAAGTCGCAGCCATTACCACCTGGCCACCACTGCCCAACACTTATATCGCCATGCATTAATTGCAGCTGACACTTCATTTTGAAATCATCTCGACGTATTTGGTCTTGGCGGCGGAGAGATACTTTTTTATTAGAAGATTTTTCTTTTTGTATTAAGGTTTCAAGTAAACGAGCAACTGTAATTGGATTATGACTTTTCATGGATTTGTTTAGTTGGCCGTTCCAACTTTCGACCACATTGTTTGTGCGATGTCTCTGGCCATTAACAGACCATTGTTTTCGGAATATGTTTCAAAATAATAAGCGAGTTCTACACACAATCCCACTACTATATCCTATCATCTTCAGATTTAATTATCATTTGTTTTGCCATTCGCCATTGGCTATTTGAAAAATGATAAAAACATTTTACAATTTGGATGTCCGGAAAAATTGTTATTAATGCATTGCTGGCTGGCAGCTTATTCAAAAATCTAAATGGAAAATTTTTGGTGATCAATCCTTCAATCTTGACTTTATCATAGAAAATAAAATATGATTTTTCTTTTTTTCTATCATTAAAACGTACGCCGCATTTGTGGTTGTGATGGATTTTGTCAAATTGAAATGGATGCAGTATAATTGGCTAAACGGAATTGGACAACTAAAGAATGTTCCGTCACCGAAAAATTCATCGGATTTTTCTATTATTGCCATATTCTTTTTGCAGCAGAAAAACCATAATGCGAAATTACTGTCTTATAATCAGCGAAAAGAAAGTACTGATATTTATCTGGAATATTAACTTGTGTGAAATCGTTAAAGCAAGTTTTTGCCTATTGATATATAAAACCGTTAGGCGGTATCAAATGATTTCATAATGAAGTGTCGGCTGCAATTAATGCATGGCGATATAAGTGAACTAAGATAATTATTTTTGTTAATGACTGTTGTTTTCGGTGTTCCGCAGGGCTCTGTGCTCGGCCCGCCACTGTTTTTAGTGTATATTAACGAACTCTGTAACCTACAAGACAGTGGCGGGAAATTTTTCTCATTTGCGGACGATACGGCTATTGTCTACTTTGGCAACACTTGGGAAGAGGTATGTAACAAGGCCGAACAAGGGTTAGTCGTTATAGATAGGTGGCTCAAAGCAAATCTACTAACCCATTAAGGGTTTTGATCTGATTGATTGCTAAAACAAATTACATATGTTTCTCTCCAAGTGCACGGTCTAAGGCGAACACTGATTTTTATATTCGTATCCATATGTGTGCAAACAGCTTGGATCGAGATTGTGACTGTAAACCTATAAAACAAGTGCCGTCTACAAGATACTTGGGAGTTATAGTCGACGGGTGTCTAGCATGGCACTCGCATATCGATGTAATTATGTCGCGCGTTCGTAAACTTATATGGATCTTCAAAAATCTACGACATGTAGGTAATGTCCCAAAAGATACTCAATAACATTTACATAGCTCTCGCGCAATCAGTAATCACTTACTGCTTACTAGTTTGGGGAGGTTCAACAAAAACCAAATTTCTAGAATTAGAAAGAGCCCAAAGATTACTTTTAAAAGTAGTCTATTTTAAGCCTTATAGATTTCCCACGGTCGATCTATATAAAATTAGTAGTCTACTATCTGTTAGAAAATTATACATTTTATACACCATTCTATGTTTACACAAACACATTCCAGCAAATCCAGAAAGACAATCTAGGAGGCGAAAGGATATTGTGGCTTATTCTCCTCGGGTGCGTACAGTTTTTGCTCGGCGTCAATATGTTTGCCAATCAGCCTACATATACAACAAAATTAACGCAAAACTAAACTTCCACCACGAGGTCTCACATAAATGTAAAAAAGTGATAACTTACTGGTTATCAAATCTTACATACGAAGAAACTGAGCATATTCTAATTAGGATTACATGAATACAGTTATTTATGTTGTTATCGAAATTGCTCCAATATTATTCTTCAAAATGTTCATCCTTCTCTAGGCTAAAGCTTCATAATGGCACTAACCACATACATATAGACTCATGCATAAACATTATACAGGCACACAGACATCATCACACACACCGACACACTCACTCAAACTCGCACCCTACTAAGTACCATTACACATACACAATCACACAAAATCACACACTCACACTTACACACTACACAGAGCTGCTCATTACTTTATATAAGTTGTTTCTTTTTTTTTAACTTAAAGATGTGTTCTTAGTTTAGTTTAATTTTTTATTTTAAGGTGAATGCTCCAGGGTAGCAGAATGATTTTTTCTGAAATAATCATTCTGTCGAGCTACATGAACTTAGAGGGCTATATTGATGATTAAAATGGTTATAATTCTTTAGATAAATACGCGTTACGGTCGCGGATGGTATTTGGTCCACATATAGCTTCACACTGACCGGCAAATTGCAAAAAACAAAAATATTTTAATTTCGCGGGCTACCCTGGAGCATCCACCTTAAAGGCTCTACAATTGAGGGAAGTAGCGAGACGACCCTAACACATCAAGTATTATTAATTACTTATTGGGGCTGTTTCATTCACATTTGTTGATGTAACCTTTTGAGACACAATAAAAAATTATTTATGTACAAGTATATAATAACAAAGGGTGGATATTTTTTGTTAAACTAAGTAGTTTGACTATCTGGATCAGAATTCCTCGTGGTCAAATCAGTTTGCCCACGAGGAAGGAAGGAACTAAGTTGTTCTGGGGAGATGATCTTTGGACAAGTGACTTGGTGTCGTCACTTGTTTGGGTCTTATTGATCGGATAGATGGCGACTGATCTCAAATTAGCAGGACGGACGAAGTTATCGGTACCTTTCTTCACCATGCTAGCGTAACAAGTATTTACTGATGGATTCAACTTAGCCTCTACAACCTCTTTGAACTGCTGAAGAGAGTTCATAACATTCTGGTGAGGCTGAAGGTGTTGGATTATGGTATGGGCCTCGATCGTTTTTGACTTCAAAGATTAGTATAATACGGCCATCTGAGAAGTCCCACTGGAGACTTTCCGGCAGAGAGTGGTAACACGAAGCTTCTGGTCCGAGTTCATTTTCCCGTCACCGACAATCGTGCAAACTTCGTTTAGAAGCCCATCTATAGATCCTAACCACTTCTGGATCTCCGACGTACTGATGACTTCAGTCGGCAATTCTTGTTCCGCGGGTGGTGGTGGGTTTGGGTCGCTCACTGGTCTGCTTGAGTAGACGTCGGAGGAGGACTTCGTCGTAGTAATTGGCTACGACCAAACGGGCTCGATCCTGGGTTGGACATTCTACCAGAAACACTTTATTTGTTCATCTTGGTTAATCGGTAAAACCCACTGACACATGCGATAAACTTTAATGTTATACTGACGGAGCAATATTTATATTTATTATTGTACATAATAGTCAAATACAGTAAACACGTCCGCGTAGTACCGCGTCTCGTAAAGCGAATATCATACTGCCATTCAAAATGCAATAATTTGTTACAGATGTCAATACCTCTTTGATCAATGCTTTGCTTACTGGAGAAGAAAAGCTGACTGCTGAAGATATTGTCACAATTATTATGGACATGCTTCTTATTGGAGTAAATACTGTAAGATCGTTAAACTTACTACTCTGTCAAGAAAGTACCGGGAAAAGATCAATAATACACAAAATGTCTGTTATTCATCCAAATTTATTTTATCACCTTCAAAGTATGCTCCTTTAGAAACGATACCTACACTTGCGCCAACGAATTATCCATTCATCAAAACATTTTTTAAACGCTGCTTCCGGAATTGAGTTTAGTTCTCGCCGCGAATTCTCCTTTATGTCTTCTATCGATTGAAAACGGGTGCCACGAAGTGGTAATTTGAGTTTAGGAAAAAGAAAAAAGTCAGCAGGAGCCATATCTGGTGAATATGGTGGTTGCTGGATGGTATTTGTTGAGTGTTTGGTTAAAAATTCGTTCACAATGATAGCCTTGTGCGAAGGCGCATTGTCGTGGTGCAAAATCCAAGAATTTTCTTTCCACAAATCTGGCCTTTTTCGTCGAATTTGCTCTCTTAAACGCCGCATAACGCTCAAATAATATTCTTTATTTACCGTTAGACCTTCCGGTAAGAATTCAGAGTGCACAACACCGCGATAGTCAAAGAAAACCAGTCAACATGACTTTGACTTTTGATCGACTTTGGCGTGGTTATTTCGGTTTCGGTTCAGTTGGAAGGCGCCACTCCGAAGCTTGTTGACTAGTTTGCATGTCAAACTCGTAAACCCAAGTCTCGTCACCAGTAACAATGCGTTTCATGAATGTTCCTCGTTCTAGCATGTCCTCAGCGACTTTCATGCGATTGAGTTTTTGGAGAAAATTCAGATCTTTTGGGACTAGCCGAGCAGCAACATGTTTCATACCCAAATGATTAGATAAAATGGTACGGATCGACTCGTGAGATACAGAAAGTTCGGCGGCTATCTCTCTCAAAGTTGAATGGGTATTTTCAGTCACTATTTCCTTCACTTTTGCGATGTTAATTTCAGTTGCAGACGTTGACGGCCTACCAGAGCGAGGCAAATCTTCCATCACATCTCGACCGCTTTTGAACGCTTTGAACCACTCATAAGCACGAGTTTTTGATAAAGTCGATTCACCGTAAGCCTTCTGCTGTAACATTTTCAGTGACTCCGAACACGAAATTCCATTGGCGATGCAAAATTTAAGACAAACTCTTTGTTCGATATTTTTGTCCATTATGAAATTCGCAATACACATTACACACTATATATGATATTACTAAAACCAGCACTGTATTTAATATAAATAACAGATGCAACTCAAACTCCGCGCCAAAATGGAAAAGAGTTGTGCCAATCTAACAACTACAAAAAAACAAAAATTTGAATTTGCAACCATAAACAAATCATCCATTCCCGATACTTTTTTGACTGAATGTATGTATTTCGTAAATAAACTAAACTATCTTCGGCTTCGTCTGCTTGAAAGTCGGAAACTATCCTAAGAAGACGTACTACTTCCAAGATAAATAGTATCCTGTCCTCCAAGGTCCAATATATCTGTAGGTACCTACTTATAGCAAAATTCATCATTCATCACATTAGTTCACCGCTGAACCAATATAGATGTGAAAACGTATCAAACAAACATTACCTAACTTTCGCATTTATTAAGTCACAGTATTCCCTGCGTCTGTTCACGTGAAAGTCGATAATCTCAAGAGACTATACTCCCGGAACCGCGACTTCTTTACATAGTATAAAACCGTCGCATTTCCGTTTGTTCTCTTAATCTTCTAAACTATTCAATGCGATTTTCATCAATAGAGTCCCGAAATTCCTACGAGATAATATGTCGAGGGCAAAAGCTATTTGGTAGGTAGTGAATAAATCTTACTAAATAATCTTTTTTTTATTGCAGATTACTTCTTCAATGTCTTTCCTTTTGTATTACTTAGCCAAGTATCAAAGAGCACAAAAGATATTATTCAAAGAAATAGATAAAGTCAGTGGCAGTATCGATGTTACGGACATGACGAAAATAACAGAACTAACGCCTTATCTTCAAGCTTGTATAAAAGAGGCTTTACGGTAAGCAGCACAGTAATGTATAAATTACATGAGCCCTTTATTTTAGGTACACAACAAGCTAATAAAATAGTTGAACATCAAAGTTTACCAAATTACAGATTAGCTCCTCCAATCCCAGTGTTGACAAGGATTCTGCCGAAAAATATAACTTTAGATAAATATAAGTGAGTACATTATGAAATTACACTTTTAAAAGCTGTCTCATGTCTATTACTTATCATAAGACACCTGAAACTGTGTTTAATTTACAGTATACCCCGTGGCACTCTTATTATAATGTCTACTCAAGATGCATCACTCAAAGAAGGAAACTATGATGATGCAGCAGTATTCAACCCAGAGAGATGGTTGAATGAAGATTCAAAAGAATATCCTTTATTTGCATCTATGCCGTTTGGTTTTGGTGCCCGAAAGTGTTTGGGCCAAAATGTATCAGAAATTATGATGTCCCTTCTGACTATCAGGGTAAGTTGAAATCTTGATAAAAAAAACTTGTTTGTGAACTTTGTTGAAAGAGCTACTTCAACATTGTAACAAAACAGTTTACCTATGACACGAATCATTAGACTTTAATAGGAAGATCCTCACTTTTTTCAAACTTCCAGATTACCCAGAAATATAAACTTGAATATCATTATGGAGATATTGGATCAACAAGAAGCTTCATATCAAAACCTAATAAGGCATTGAAAATAAGGTTTGTGGACCGTGTGTAAGCATTTGCAGTGTGTGCAGAATGATACATCTAGTTGCAAGTGATAATGTTTTAATAAAAAAAAAAACAAACATTTTAAACTTAGATTAAATTAGTTTATTAGCATTTACTAATTTAAATTATAGGTGTTTGTTAATGAGTTTTTATATAATAAAATTTAAAAAATCAGCCAGTTTTTATTTTAATTTAATTAAACAGCAAATCTCATGCATAAAAATCTCAGCCCTGTATAGCAAAATTACTGTCCAAAAATTTTGGTGAATAATTGAGATTTTTATGAATAAGAATGATTTTTTTATAACAAGTACACTTAAATAAATCTTATTAATATTACCTAAATCAATAATAATGACTACCGCTGCCGCCTTGAGGAAAATATATTTAAATATTTCCCTCTTGTCATCTCCTTAGCTTCTTCAAGCCCAAGTTGATATGCCAGGTCATGGAGCTTCTTAACTTCCATGATCAGTCCACTAGTAGACAGTGACCCCAATTCTGTAAAATATTAATTATCTCCACTGTAATATTACTGAATCTGGTTATTATATTTTCTTCCGAAGAACCAGTGCAGGGGTGGGTTGTATTTCATTTAGGTATGAATAGTTGACCTGTATGAATTCATGCAGAACGAAAGTGACGAAAAGTAGTCTAGTGCCCCAGCCAAAAGTGGATACAGAACTATGTGGGTTTTATTCAGTATGAGTCTAACAGACCCTTGCAACCGTTTTGGGGTGAGGACATCCATGAGGATATAATAGCTTGTGGTCAGGGCTACTCAGAGAGGATCCACTCAATTATGTCGCTGTGTCCAAGAGTACTGTTTTCTGGATCAAGCCCTTGATTCAACTGCCCAACAAAAGCCTCCTTAGATGTTGGTTCAGGCTCTTGGGCAGTTATGCCATTGGCCATCGCGACTTTCAACACAATGACTGCTGTGTTCATATCCCACATAACAACAACCTCGTGAGCAACAGCCTTTACGAGGTTCTCGTCATGATATATGTCTCAGCCTGTTATATCAACAATAATTGCGCGATACTCTAGTCAAACTATCACCACTTTGTCAGGTTTATTGGCAACAATAGTTCTGTCAGTGATGATAGACCAATCCCAATACAATGTGCCTTTTTCTAGAACTGGGTCGGGCACATACCTATAGTAGGTACTTCCAATTCCACAAGATTGCACTTAAGAGCAATGCAAGGTTGTGCCTGTGTAACTAAAGGAACCAGAAATAATGTGGCGGATGGATTCCCCGGGCTAGTCACATGCCCGACAAATGACAATCATACTGTTCTTCACAAATAATGAACAGACACAACCTACAGTTTCCTCAAAGAGGTCACCAAAATGCAGCCAGGCTATGGACACTAAAGTCTTCATCAAGCTCTTATAGGACCCAGATAAAAGCATCCCTGAAGCTCCTTACTCAGTCATATCTCCCTGCGGCCATTAGTATCTAATACCACAGGTTTGCACCAGTTCTAGATAGCCAAGGATAGCAGGGTAAGGCCTTCTTTCGCCACCACCGCATCTCGATGCATACCCACTAGAAAAAAAGAAAGTAATCCCTAAGGCTGCATACCTCGTGGTTGTGCAGGGTCTTAGCATTTAAAGTCAAATTATTAGGTCCTGATAGTCAACTAAATTATATCAGGAACACCAATATTAGAGAGCCAGATAGAGAGAAGCACAAAGACTTACGCTGCATGTAGTTATAATCCTCCTTGGTGGCACCTCTGGTCCATGATGGGGGAGACTGGTTGTTGCTCGGCGGGGGCGCGAATTCCGACACTCCAGGAACTGCAAACGATGAGGCAGAACTTTGGGATCCTTCATCACAATTAACAACATTTACATTATCGTCGCTCATTGTTGATTACGTTTAAAAACTGGTCGTTTATAACCGAAATGCCAAAACAGAATGAAATCAAAATCATGAAGAACGGAGTGACAACATTAGAAATGTAAATATAAGTTTCGCGGCATTTTTGAAAACTTATTAAATTAAATTAACCTATTTCGTACGTTTCACAATAATACGCGTTAAAAATATTTCATACTTTGCTCAGGCCACAATTCTGGTGAAGCACGATCCAGTTTCTCCGAGCTGAACAAGCTTTCTTCTAACGACGTCAATGGAATATCATCAGATGGTGTTGGTTCTGAAACAACACACGCGTTTGTAGCATGAATTCGTAACTTATCGGTACTATATGCAACAATTTACTTTGATGTCATAGTACAGCATCCATAACACACAAAATTAAAATACTTATAGTGAAATAAAGCTGTAATTAACAACAATTTTACCTTCTTGAACAATAGGATTTTGTTTCGCGGCCATTTTCCAATTTTTGACAATTTGAAATCATAGACTACAGACGGTGACAAAGAAACAAAACCGTAACAAAACTACATAATTCCCTGAGCATTTTAGTACAATAGACAATAAAGTCTATTAGGTGGGAATCATACATGCATTGTCCTCCAATCCGCTCCTTAGAAATCCGATCCGATCTTGATCCGATAGCTGAATGAGGTGGATCAGATGGTCCGCTTTAACCAGATCCTTGACGGAGAATACTTGCATAGGCTCAACCTTGTTGCCTGGGTTATCCATCAGCAACTTGGTCTGAAATACTTTCTTGTGGAGTCGGAGGTGCCGTGCCGTACTACAGGTATGCACCCAACCCAGTTCTCGATAATAGCAATATCACATTGTACTGGGATCGGTCCATCATCACTGACAGGACTATTGTTGCCAATAAGCCTAATATAGTGGTGGTGGACCGAATTGAGAGGCGTGCAATGATTGTAGACATAACCGTCCCGCATGATGAGAACCTCGTGAAGGCCGAGAAAGATAAACATCTTGACTTGGCTCGCGAAGTTGTCGACATGTGGGATGTGGATTCCGCAATCATTGTACCGATAGTCGTATCAGCCAATGGCTTAATAGCCACGAGCCTTGACCAATACCTCAGCTGGATCAAGGGCTTGATTCAGAAAGCGGTACTTCTGGACTCGGCTCGTATTGTTAGGATGTCCCTAACTCTGGAGCCCTAACCGCTGGTAGCTTGAACCTTGTTCCCGATACCGGTGGGCTACTATTTTTATATTTTGAAATGTTTTTTATTGAAATATTTAAAATATAATGTAAGTATATGGAAAGAAAATATATACGAAAATAACTAGATCCTTTATTATTTATTTGTCAGTGACTGGGGAGGCCTTTGCCCAGCAGTGGACGCCTCTCGTCTGAAGTCATGATGGTAATGACAGCAACCTTTACAGTTCATGTCTGCTCCTTCCGCGGTTTGGAAACAGCAACAACGGTGCGAATGATTTGTTCATGTCTGTAGGGCTTCCTATTGCTTACCTGCCCACTATTCTGGGTATCGGCTACGGGCTATCGCCTAAGCTTGAACAGGCTTTAAACTTGTCAAAAAAGCAGTCTGAGAGTCTTTAAGTCAAAATTGAATAGGTTACTTCTAGGCAAGCGTGCTTCATCTCCAACCACATAATCGCTTACCATCCAGGTAAGATAGTGGTCAAACGCGTGCCTATCAAAAGAAAAAAAATATTGGTTGTATGTAAAGTCGGATTACGGACGATAATTTTACGTGATAATGTCATAAGAAAACAGTTGAATTCAGCGCCGTCTACACACATCCGGGTTCCCGCCCTGACGGGACACGGCCAGCGGAGAAAAATCGTTAACATACGATTGTACGAACTTGCTCACACATATCCGTGTCAGGAGGTTCCGGATAGTCAGTGTCCCGGAGCGCGCACGGACGCACGGACGCCCTGACAGTGCTTTCCAATTCCGTGTCCCATCGTACACAACACGGTATTTAAAGCCCAGTGGCAAGGGTGAGCATGGCCCCTAAAGGGCCCCTAACTAGGGAGCCGCTTATTACACTAGCCGGTCGATTCTGCCTTAACTCAGGTGTGAAGTGACCAGCATTGTCAACGTGTGGGTAATTCTCATAACTGCGGGGAATCTCAAGTTGGTTGGGGATTGGCAAGATGTGGAGAAAATGCGTGGATTCTAAATATCCATTTTATCCTTGTGATATTATTCTAAATATCTAATTTGTGGGAAATCAGTAGATTTTTGGCCGATCGTGCCTCTCCATCGCTTGGTCCGCACTCTCACTTTCGGAACGTGACACTTTTTCATGCGTGCAGCCAGCGTTCATCGAATTATAAGATGTTTTCACTCAAAAAAAAAAGAATTAATGCGAGCGATCTTTTTTGTAATGATGACACTGAGATAAGAATACCAAAGTTCACGCGTACTACTATGGGATAACGGGATTAGGCCTCTGTATGTTTTGCTCACGCACTCTTACGCAGGGATACCTTCGAAATATTTTGTGCTTTCTGGGCTACAACAGTGAATGTAATCCTAGCCTTACTCCGTGATAGCTTTTTACTTTTTACTCTGGTAATAGAAATGTTGCCAGTTTTCAGATTACGTATGCAAAATGGTAGAATACGAACCTACCTTACCTTACGAAGTTGCCAAGTGAAATAAAGAAGAAGAAGAACGAAGTTGCATTTTGAAATATTTCAAATGGACTGAAATGATTCGAAGAATAATATTTTTTTTGACGTGATAACGATTTAACGATGAACACCAGCTGCACGCACGGAAAAGTGTCACGATCACGTACGTTCATTTTTTTCTTATGACATTTTCGCGTACAATTATCGTCCGTAAACGAACTTTACTGTCAATTAATTTTTATCTTACTGGGACTATTATTTATTTATCAGTAAAAACCCTTCACAAGCAAGCTAGATTATGCTGTCCCAAACAGTGAAAATCTATTTTAGGGAAAAATGCCTTTCAACTCCGTGCTGTGATAATCGTAATAAATGACGAGGGGAAACTAGATACATTTTCAAATACGTATACATATGGTTCTATGTTGAATCTGAGACTTTCGCCAGCAATTAAATGTGTGTGGAATTAAATAGTGCATGTTCTAAACTCTTTAAAAACAGTAAAATATTTTTCCATACTTCAAGTTTACAAAACCCTCGGTGGGCGAATCTGACTTACTCTTTTTGATATCATACAGTATCACAATTCATTCGATACACTCGTATTAAAATTACAATCAAAAAGTTAAAACTAAAAAACAGTTAGGTATCTAGTTACTTCCAAGTTTGATAATTCACTACACACCAGTTCACTTGACAGTACTTAATTCTTATGCTACGTTTACACGCTTGCCATGGTTTGGCAAGCGTCCACAAGTTCCAAGTCTTTATGCTACGTTTACACGCTTGCCATGGTTTGGTAAGCGTCCACAAACTCCAAGTTATTACAAACGTTTGGATGCCATTTACACGCTTGCGAGTGCGTCAGTGTGTTCCGGACAGGCAAGCATGACGGACGTAGACGTTCAAGTTGTGAGGCCTCGAGTAAGGTCATAATCTCGTCGTAAGACCAATTTACTACTCAGTACCTGGATGATGATTTTTTTTTTTAAATAGTAGAGATTTTAGATCAGTAATTTCAAAGATAATTCGGAGGGAATGGTAATTTTTCTTCAATTTTCTTGAATAACTTCAAAACCATTTATTTTAAAATTATGAAAAAAAAACCCTCACAGAAAGCCTATTTGATATGTCACACGGTATTGTTAAAAAAACTATATTTTAACGGACAGATAGACCATTTTATAAGTCTATTATTTAAATAAAATTTTCTTCTAACATTTTTTTTATTATTAAAATATATTTAATATATTTTATTTACGTACTGATATGTATACCTAAATGTGTTTGATTTATTAACATTCATATTACATATGTGCCGTCTTATATTATTAACCAAATGTTTTGTCCGACTAGGGTAACACCAACTTCTTCAACCTGTATCGATAATGTATTCTGCGATTGTGAATATTTAGATAAAGCCATAGTTAATTACCTTCCCTCTGATCATAGTGGTCAATTGGTAACATTTCAGTTTAAAGCAGCCTTGGAAAAAATTCATATACAATATAGGCCAATTACAACTGGCAAACTAGCTAAATTCAATGGTACCTTACAAAATAAGTTAAATTTTCTAGGCCATAACATTGAAGATGCTAATAAATTTTATGATAATTTCTTTTCAGTGGTTCTAAAGGAATTCAATGCAACTTTTGAAAAGAAGACTAAGGATACTTTCCCTAAGTATGCATTTAATAACTAGACGAATAAAGGCATTAGGATAAGTAGGGAAAAACTATATGAGCTATATGGCCTTAAGCCTGTCATAAACACTGATTCTTTTAATAAGTTTGTAAACAAATATTCTAAAGTGTTCAGAAATACTTGCAAGGTAGCTAAAGCCCAATATATTAGCAACAAGATCAAATCGTCAGAAAATAAAATAAAGACAGTTTGGAAAGTTATTAATAATGAAACTAATAGAAATAAAGATCGAAACACTGATTATTTACTGGAGACTACACATGGTGCCAAAAGTTCTAATTTAGAAGTAGCTCAAGAATTTGTCAATTTTTTCACCAATATACCAACTAAAACTACGGAATATTTAAATTCTTCACCGGGAGGTCTCATATAATTTATTAAAAGCTAACGTTCCAGGTTGTACGGTTGAATTCCAGTTCAAACATATCAACCCTGTGACAGTCATAAAAGTATTCCGGCAAATCAAAATCAAATTGACCGAAGACATATGGGGAATGTCTATTAAAGTGTGCACGTCCATAATTGAAACTATAGCACCATACTTGGCTTTAATATTTAATTTATGTGTGGACCAAGGAGTCTTTCCGGATATAATGAAATATAGTCAGGTTATACCACTATTTAAATCGGGCGACAGCAAAGACACCAATAACTATAGACCTGTATCTGTTTTGCCGGTTTTTAGCAAAGTGTTTGAAAAAGTAATGCTCAATCAGATGCTCAATCATTTTAATATCAATAAAATTTTACACGATCAACAGTATGGTTTTACCAGGGGTCGTTGTACGACTGACGCTGGAGCTACGTTGTTAAAACACATATACTCAGCGTGGGAAGAGGCACAAGATGCCATAGGAATCTTTTGTGACCTCTCCAAGGCATTTGATTGTGTAAATCACGAAACCTTGCTCCTAAAGCTAGGACATTACGGACTAGGTAAACTTGCACTCAGTCGAATAAAATCTTATTAAATGATAGACAGCAGCAAGTTCAAATAAATGGTGTCAATTCACGGGGTTTAAAAGTCAAAATGGGGGTACCACAAGGCTCTATTTTGGGTCCTTTCCTCTTTCTAGTATATATTAATGATCTACCCCATCTTTTAAAAAATCAACCTCGTATGGTATTATTTTGCTGAAGATACGTCCTTAATTTTTAAGATAGATAGACGTTCCATAAATCTTGACGACGTAAATAACGCCCTACAGCAGGTCCAAAATTGGTTTACTGCTAATAATTTAGTATTAAATGGGAAAAAAACTAAATGCATCAGATTTGCTTTACCAAACGTTAAAAGAAATGATTGCGACATAGTATTGAACAAGGAGAAACTTGAATTCGTCGAAAACACGGTTTTCCTGGGGATTACGCTGGACTCAAGGCTACAATGGGGTCCTCATTTAACATCTCTTGCGGGACGGCTAAGTTCAGCAGCATACGCTGTCAGAAAAATCCGTCAAATTACCGATATAGATACCGCGAGGCTGGTCTATTTTAGTTACTTTCATAGTATCATGTCTTACGGTATCTTATTATGGGGACGTGCTGCAGACATCAAGTCTATATTTATCCTGCAGAAAAGAGCCATCAGAGCCATTTACAATCTCCGTCGGCGTGATTCCCTAAGAGAACTGTTTAAGGATATCAACATCATGACGGTACCTTGTCAATACATTTACGAAAATATTATGTATGTTCGGAAAAATCTTCATCTCTTTAGCAAGATTAGTGACAGGCATAATTTTAATACTAGAAATAGGAACAAATTAGATCAACCCCGATTCAGATTGGCCAAAGTACTGTATTAAATTTTATAATAAAATACCAGTTGATATTCTCGAACTGAATGAGAGAAAATTTAAAGCATGCATAAAACGCACGCTATGTAGACAAGCGTATTATAAACTGGAAGATTATATCCTCGATAAAAACGCTTGGCTAAATGCTGGTCCTGCTCCACAGTCACAGCTGCTTAGGTCCACTTTTTAGGTTTTTATATTTGGAAGAGATGCTCGCTTCTTTTTTTTTTTTTAGAGGTTCTTACATTATTTCGTTTATTTATTCTTAAATACATACAAATTATACTATTATTATAATTACTTATTTATTCTTTTTGATGTAAGAACTTAATCGTTGTCTTTATTAATTTAGTTTTCATTATTTGGTCATTGACAACCATAGTTTTGTGTAAAGTAGAAGCATATTTTTCAAATATTGTAAATGTGAGTACCATGAAACCATTTACATTTTATGTGAGTAGTTATAGTTTTACTTGTTGGACATGAACGAGCATGGTGTTCGAGAGCATGTCATGACACTCTAATGTCTCGCTGATGGCGGCGCGTGTGTTTGATCATTCGGTTCCTTTCGAAATGGTTGAGCTGAAAGGTGCCGATACACGCGTCATGTTTGTGAACAGGCGCCGTCGGTTGAGACTGGTCATCTCAACTGCCATTGGCTTATTTTAATCTTTATAGTTAAAATTCTTATAATAAGCCCTTTTCTTTTTCCTTTTCATTGTCCTCACATGCAGAAGCAACAAGTATAATTATGTAACTTGGAATTTTGTAAAACAGAACATGATTTAAAAGAGTGTCCGTGGAGTTTCTTGCACGTTCTTCTCCATAGAGATCTACGCTTTGGAACGTGCAAATAGCTTCCATGTTTTTGACTGACCGACCTTGACGTTTCAAAAGTGCCTGTGAATGGTTTATTTAAATAAAATGCTTTGAATTTGAATTTAGCATGGAGAATATAGGATGACATCGCTACAAAAACCGATCAGTAGTCATTAAACAGTTATCGTAACTGAGTACCATCTCCTACCTTGACATTGGCAAAATCATCGAATGTTCGTCGATGGAGCCATAACCAAAAATGAATTGAATTGACCATTTTTTTCATTATATACAATAATTGCTCGTTTAAAGGTATTTGATGATCGTAGCATAAAACTAAAAACGTCCGTTCGGTGCGAGCCTGTGACCGAAACTAAACACGCGCCAACGTGTAAATGCGGCCCAAACGCTTTCAGCAAATTTCCTTTGATCTGTGTTCAAAAACCAACACTAGTCCGGATCGGAGGCTAACTCACGCAAGCTGACGCAAGCCATGCCAAACACCTCTTTTACACGCTTGCGTTGGTGGACGCTGGCCAAGCCACGGCAAGCGTGTAAACGTACCAATCACCGTACCAAATACCGATTTTTAATTTTTGGTACAATTTGTAATTTTATGATGTCAACACTGGTACAAAATTTCAATTTCTTTCTTCCGGTTGCCAACTCAAGGCAAGGTGGGTTTTTAGGAAAAGCCACATGGTTTATTTGTGAAATAATTGAATGTTTTATTGAATAAAGTGATATTACTGTTTAAGTTTGTAGCCTAAGGTAATATTCGTATAATTTTTGTGCTAGTTGTGGTCCTTGGGCTGCCTTAAAACCTAAATTGAAAGTGCACCGCAACGCGCATGAAGTGTCATGTTGTATTTGTAAAATTTTACAATACTACAATTGTTGTAAAGTGATGAAGTGGTTTGAATAGTTAATAGACCGTTATTTACTCATTATTCTTATATACAAATTAATTTGAATGGCAATCGCACATTTTTGATGCCTACTCTTTAATCATAACCTTACTTTTCAATGTCCGCTGGCTGTGTACTAAACTTCTAAAGATCAAATTTGTGCTGAATGTTACTAAGATCGGTGTGTTTTTATTCTGATTACGTTTTAAAATACTGGTTTGTTAGTATTTTAATGAATATTTTATAGATTTACTAGAAGAAACCATACTTTGACTGTAATAATTGGGAATCTGAATGCACATTGGTCCTTTGTATAAGACTTGGCGCCGATTCGAGATCCATTCGTGGTCTTCTATTTTTTAGACCAATTACTTAGGATAATATTATGTTGTATCTGATCCCATTTTCGTAATTTTTCAGATGCGTTCCGTCACATTGAAGGATGTTGAACAGGACAAGGTGGTCAAGACCGTCGCTGCCCATCTTAAAAAGTAAGTTATATCAACATCTCATATTCTAGTAAAATTAATTTAATTATTTCCAGATTTCTACTAGGTACTATAAAAGTTATTCCATTCAAGTGGCCAAATACTGATGACTCTTTTTTTCATGTCATAGGATATACTTTGGCTTTCTAAAGTATAGCTTTAAAATTCAAAGAAAAAAAAACATAAAAACAACAGCACTGGCACATTAGAGGACTTGACGGGCTAATGAAAAAAGGGGTTCTATTTTTGTGTAGCTATTGAATAACAATCCTATAGACATATATAAAACTATTGTCATCTATTAATTTATGTGTATTTGCATTTTCCAGGACAGGCAAGGTCAAGGTGCCAGAACACATGGACCTGGTGAAGACTGGTCGTTTCAAGGAACTGGCTCCCTACGACCCCGACTGGTTCTATGTTAGGTGTGCCGCTATCCTCCGTCACATCTACATCCGTTCCCCAGTTGGAGTCAAGACTGTCACCAAAATCTTCGGTGGTCGCAAACGCAATGGAGTCACACCCTCACATTTCTGCAGGTAATTTATGTGTTATAATTGATATTGGTTTAGTTTTTCTCTTGGAATGGAAGATTGAAAAGATGATTGAATTGTTAATGGATGATACTAATTGAAAAGTACTAACAAGTGACTTGTCTTGGTTTTTGCATGGGTGCAAGTTAAGTCCTATTGAAAGGTTACCCTGGCGCTTCCAACTTAACATACCCGAAACTTCCTTGTTTATAGCTAATTTTTTTTAGTGAATACCAAAATCTATTGTGTGGTTTGGAGAAATAGACATTGACTTTATTTATACTAGCTGACCCACGCGGCTTCGCTCCCGTCAACTGGCTACTATACCTACCTACTTACCCTTTTTTTTTTTTTTTTTTTTTAACGTTCCCTGTATTCTGGCAAAACTAACAAAAAAATAATTATTTAAATCGGCCCCGCAGTTCTCGAGTTTTAGCGAGACTAACAAACAGCAATTCATTTTTATATATATAGATTAATTAAGGATTTCTATTATTACCTATCAACAAATCTGAATCTGAATGTTTAGTTCATGAATCTTTGTTTCATTTCTGTAATAGTGAAATGAAATGGTAAGTTTCATTTATTCACTGCTCAGTCAACAGTAAATTAGAGAATTATTCACAATGAATTTTAGACATTTGCAAAATTGCAATAGCATTTGCAGTCTGTCACTGTCTTCATGTTTGTTTGATCTTTTTGGAGGGTGTTAATAATGCTACTAGCATAGATTTAAACAATCCCATAAAATCATCCACAAAGGGACAGGCATTTGCAGTGGATCACAACAAATTCACTAGTATTAAACTATAGATGAATGGAGTAAGTGGCCATTTAAACTGAGCCATAATTTTGTTATGGTCCAGTTCAAATTAGACCTAAATTTCATAGATGCATGTTTATCATAAAACACTTGCATAACACCTGCCTGCAACAGAGACCATTCTGTTGCAGCATCACCTATTGTGTAGTGTCAAGTATGTTACCATGATGCAATGTTTTGAGGTCAGTAGGTCATAGACACCACTCACTGGTTGTATCCAGCTTAACCGGTGGAGCCAACGGTGGAACCAAAAGGTTCCATTTGCCATACAACGGTGGGGCATTGATGAGCCAAGAGGTTAAGCATAGGTTGAATACCTATACAAGCAGTGAGCAGCCAAACCGCGATGCTGGCTCAGCAACACAACTGTAGGTGAATTTACAGGAAGCTGATTAGTGCTATGATCTGAGGCCGAATCCTATATGAAAGTAGGAACTCCATTTTCTGCACTTGACTCCCATTTGGTCTGTTGTGTGTAGGTGTCCTGGCTAAGTTCTAGTCAAGCTCCCCCAAAGCACAGAAGTTGCCTTGGAGTGTCACAGGCTTCTCAGAGTGACCTCACCGTCCGAGGATTTGTTCATGTTACCATTGGATAGCCACAGCCTCTCATTCAAGTATGACGTGAGCAGCTGATTCTTTGGCGTCAAAGCAGCCCCTGCATAGTGGGTTGTCCGTGGTGCCTATGTTAAATAGATGATTGTTTAGGGGGCCATGGCCCGTAATTGCCCCTATTGTTGTTTTGAGGTTATTTCTACGAGAGTTTGACCACCTTTTTACCCGACTGCGAAAGAATGTATGTATATTTCTTTCGCGCTCCCTAGAGCCTGAACGGCTCGATGGATTTTAGCTTGAGAGGTGTCGTTAAATTTGTATTTACTGTGAGAGTGACATTGGAGTGGCAAAATGAAAAAAAAAAAGAAACCGCCAAATTATGCCTTCAAAAAAAATTTTTTTTTCGAAACCTTTCGAGTGGGGAGTATTAATAAGATAAAGGGCTCGAGGAGACGATTCCAAAAAAGTAACTCACTAAAATTTAGGAAATAAAAAAATGCAGTTCAATCACTGATCCAATGCCACCAACTGCATCAGACTGCTTGAAAAGCGACTTGTTTCGAACTTTTTAGTCGTTTTTAGCGGTCGGGTTTTTTGACAAAGTCAATTTTTTATTACTTACACAAACACTTTCTTACCTAACATTTATTTTCCTATTCCAAAAACAAATGGTTGAATTTACTTTAAAATCTTTTCTAGGTCGTCAGGCAGCATTGCCCGCAAAGCCCTACAAGCCCTCGAGGCCCTGAAAATGGTTGAGAAGGTTCAAGATGGTGGTCGCATCCTCACTGTCCAGGGTAGGCGTGATCTTGACAGAATCGCCGCTCAGGTCCGCCTAAAGGCTAAGCAGGCCGCCAAGCAGCAAGTCATCGTTCTGTAATTTTATGACTAAATAAAAAATGTAAAACCTTACACTGTTTTTTTTTTTTTTATTTGTAATGGGTTTGCTTTTGATTCTAGTCTATGTCAGAGATGACAGAGACAAAGTCTACGATGGAGCGAGTCTACCCAGAAGGAGCCTGTTCACTCTAACTTTGCAAGAGATTAGGGTTGTAAGCTTTTGGAAACACAGACGCAGGCAGAGAGTTCCACTCCTTTGCTGTGCGCATTATAAAAGACGTTTGAAAACGCTTAGTGTGAATTGGTGGAATAGCCACAAGGTAGGGATGGTAAGATGCAGTGTGTCTGGATGTCCGATGGTAGAAGGGGGCCGGTGGGATGAGGTCGTGGAGTTCTTGGGCACACTCACTGAAGTACAATCTGTAGAAGACCGACAAGCAGGCAACCTTACGGCGATGAGCCAAGGCATCCACCAGTTTTACGTCGCCGATGAGCCTCTTAGCTCTGCATTCCACCGAGTCAAGCACGGCAAGCTGATACTTAGCTGAGCCATCCCAAAGGTGGCTACAATACTCCATGCAGGATCGGACTTGTGCTTTGTAAAGGGTTAAAAGCTGTCCAGGCCTAAAGTATCGCTTCACCCTATTTAGGATGCCCAGCTTTTTGGCCGCAGTTTGGGCTTTGTACTCTTTTCTCCATGCCTAGGAGCTCGAGCCGATCAGTCACAGGAACAGATGCACCCCGAAAAGTAAAAAAGACGCCTGTGTTTTGGTGGCGTTAAAAGTGACCAGATTTTCATCGCCCACTGGGAGACAACGCTTAAGGTCAATTTTGTCCGCTCTACCATGGCCTCTATTTGTATTTGTAATGGGTTTGCTCTTGACTAGTTTATGTTAGAGATGACAAAGACAAAGTCTACCGTCTATCTTTCTTAATGCTGCGAGCAGGAAATTATCGGCTAGCAAAGGAACATGCATTGTCACTAGCGTTCGTCCGACGCTTCCCGCCGCCGGTTTCATGTCTATGTCATCGAATAACCTGTTTCGATAAAACACCGTGACACGAGATTTTAAAAGCTTTTATTTAACTTGCAAATTTGCAATGTATGTATGTTTGTTCGGGTGGAATCTTGCTACTCAATTTTGAAGCAGATATCTTCAACCAAAGAGTCTTCAACCGATTGAGCTGAAATTTTGTATACACTTTTAGTTTGGATGACAAAACACGATAAGCTGTGTGACGTCATTCTAAATCTAATATGGCGGAATAGTTATTTTTTATGCACTTCTACAATCTTCTTCTTCTTCCACCTGGCGTTAATCCCGGCTATTGCCAGGGTCCGCCTTCCTACTTAGCTTCCTCCACTTTGCCCGATCTTCAACATCCTTCTCAGTCAGGCCATTGGCTCTCATGTCGGACTTGACGACGTCCAGCCAGCGCTTGCGAGGGCGACCACGGGGCCTAGCCCCAAGAACAGCCATATTCATGCATCTCCGACCAACGTACTCCATAGGGCGGCGCATGATGTGGCCATACCATCGCAGACGACACTCTTGCAGTTTTTCCCCCACGTCACGGACACCAAGACTACCTCGGATGTATGAGTTGCGCATGCGATCGGATCGCGTTACGCCACTCATCCACCTCAGCATCTTCATCTCCGTGACGCGAAGCTCCTGGGTGTGTCTGCTTAGTGCTGGCCAACACTCGCCCCCGTACAGTAGGACAGGCCGAATGATGCATTTATATATCTGCCCCTTGAGCTTCGGAGGCATTTTGCGGTCGCATACAACGCCCGTCACCTCGCGCCACTTCGCCCAAGCCGCGCCAATACGTGCTTGGACATCGTCGTCCACGATGCCAGACTCGTGCAGCACGGATCCAAGGTACCTGAACGTATCGGACTTTCTGATCAGGTCCGAACCTATTCGGATGGTGTTTGTATCCGTGCTGCCACAGGACATGTACTCAGTCTTCGCCACATTTAGTCTCAGACCACCGTTTTCAAGCGTGTCCTTCCAAATGTTGACTTTGCGCTCAAGATGGGCTTTGTTCTGATTAACGAGGGCGATGTCATCGGCATACATCATTAGCCATGGAGGCTGATCTTGGATGTTTGCCGTAACTACATCGAGCACTACGTTAAACAAGAACGGGCTAAGAGCCGAGCCTTGGTGAACGCCAACAGATATTGGGAAGCCATTCGATTCGCCAACAGCGGTCTGGACAGAGGACACGGAATCGCGGTACATGTCTCTGATAATGTCAATATAGGCCTCGGGAACGCCCTTGAAGCGCAGTGCCCACCAGATGGACTGCCGAGGTATACAGTCGAAGGCCTTCTGCAGGTCTAAAAAGGCCATATGCAAAGCTCTCCTTCTCTCTCTGTAAGCCTCAGCCAGATTCCGTAAGGCGAACACTGCGTCCATGGTGCTGTTACCCGCCCGGAAGCCATATTGACACTCAGAGACAGTACACTCGCTACGGAGCCGTGTGTCAATGATGCGCTCGAAGAGCTTCATGGTGTGGCACATGATCTTGATACCGCGGTAGCTACCACAATCCTGTACGCTACCTTTGCCTTTGTAAACAGGGATAATCAGGCTAAATCGCCACTGGTTCGGCATTTCCTTGGTGATCAGGATGCGGTTAAAAAGATCCGTCAGAAGGTCCACACCATGAGGGCCCATCGCCTTCCACACTTCAATTGGCACATTGTCAGGCCCGACCGCTTTCCGGTTCTTCATGTGGCGAAGAGCAATGCGGGTTTCGTCGGGGGAAATAGGGGAAATAAGCCCAAGGTTAGGAGGCGGTTCCGGAGGAAGGTTATGGGGATGCTGTTTGTTAGACAGCTCCGCGAAGTATGTACACCATCTCTCCTTAACAGAGGGGGCATCGTAGAGCAGCTTACCCTGGGCGTCCCTTACACAAAGACATTTGCTAATGTCCCGTGTAGCTTTCTCCCGGCCACGCGCCAGCTTAAAGATAAGCTTTTGCCCCTCCGCAGTTTCCAGCTTGTCGTATAAGGGCGCCAGACTTTTGCTGCGGGCTCTGGCTACAGCTTTTTTGCAAGCGCGCTTAGCCGCTCCATATGCCTCCCTGTCATTCGGAGAGTTGGACCCTTGCCACTGTTTAAACAAAACCTTCTTCTTCCGAGTCGCCTCCTGCACCCCGTCATCCCACCACCACGTCTCCTTTCCTATGGTGCGGCCACCACGAGAAGTGCCAAGGACGCGCTTACCCGCACCGGTGATTGCTGAATGGATCCTACTCCAGATCTCTTGAGCGGACTCATGCGGAGCACTGATCTTAAGATGCTCGACCTCCGCGATGAAGTCCGACTGCCTAGGACCATCAAGCAACCACCACTTAGTGCGGGGTTTGCGTTTCTCGTTCACTATCTTCTTCGGTACAACCGCAAAGTCCAGGACAAGGAGGCGGTGTTGAGCCGTTAGGCTTTCGCCTGGGATGACTTTGCAGTTGGTAACCTTGCCAATGTGGCACCGTCGCACCAGCAGGTAATCTATTTGGGTTGAGTAGGCACCACTACGGTACGTAATAAGATGCTGGGGCTTCTTCTGAAAGAATGTGTTCGCGATGGCTAGGTCAGACACAGCGCAGGTGCTAAGTATATTGACTCCCTCTGCGTTTAGCTGGCCATAACCAAAACCACCGTGAACACGTCCATACTCTCCAGCAAACTGACCTACGTGACCGTTGAGATCCCCCCCAACCAAAACACCTTCGGAATTCGGGATAGCGCGTAATACGTCCTCGAACTCATCCCAGAAGGCCTCCTTTTCAGACTCACAGCAACCAGTCTGAGGAGCATAGGCGCTGATTAGGTTCGTTACCGACCCTTCGAACAGCACCCTAACTCGCATCAACCGGTCGCTGCATCGGTCTACTTCAAGGAGTCCATCCTGAAGGTCCTTAGACAGCACCACGGCCACTCCGCTCCTACCCGTTGGTGATCCGGTGTACACTAGCCGGTACCCCTGCCCGATGTCACGTGACTTATTTCCCTTCCAGCGCGTCTCCTGAAGGAAGGCGCACTGGACCCGACGCTTCGCAAGTACGTCTGCGAGTTCTTGGCAACGTCCGGTTAGGGAGCCAATGTTCCAGGTGGCAAAGCGGAACTTCTTCTTGGGTACTATCCTCTTTAGCCGTGCCCGTACTTGACACGGTAGCCCTAGCCCACTTATCGCAGGTTTAGGGCGATGTGCCTGCGCGTCGTTATGCGGCGACGCCCTAGACCGAGTACCCTTACCTAACTTCTTTCTCTCCATTCATATATGACTGAAGTTGGTTTTACGTGGGGCGACCAGCCGTCTGACCCCCACAACCCTACAAGAGGGAAACCAGGTTCGCCAGAGCCTCGTCCGTTGGACAGCAGGGTGCACCGCTAGCAGGTGAGGTTGGCTTGGGTCTTTAAGATGGCAACGGACCCCATACACCCCAAAAAAATATATGCACTTCTACAATATGGTTATCAAATGAAAGGGCTTGATGAGAGTAACTCGAAAAATAATGTGACGTCATTCTAAATCCAATAAGGCGGAAAATTCATTTTTAATGCACTTCTACAATATGGGTATCAAATGAAAGGGCTTGTTGACAGTAACTCGAAGTAACTAAAAAGTAAAAAATAAATTAATAGCAAAAAAACCTTCAAAAAAAGCTTTCATTTAAAAACTCTAAAAACAAGAAAATATAATTTTCCTTTAAAATTGATCATAAAACCTTGTCGCGAGGTTTGATTAATTAAGTATTTACAATCAATTTTGAAGGAAAATTTTATTTTCTTCTTTTTAGAGCATTTAAATAAAAGCCTTTTTATATATTAGGTGATATCTCGATAATATTAATAACAAATCATTTTGGATACAATAAATAAAACCTATCCAAATTCAATAGTTTGCTAATATAAAATTATTCGTGTCTTACGGATCACACGATTTTTTAAAATCTTACAGTGTTTGCAATTATACGGTGACATCTAAACATAAGGTAAGCTTAGGTATTTCTCCCGCGATGAAACCACAAGTGCCTGTTCTACAATCCTACTTTTCAATATTATAAATTTGAAAGTTTGTATGTTTGTGCCTCAATCATGCAAAAATGGCTGAAGGGATTTGGATGAAATTTGGCACACTTATAGTTCACATCTTGGAATCAAATATAGGCTACTTTTTATCCCGGTAAAAGGCATCGCTTAATGGAGACTGAGGAGGAAGTGGAAACTTAGCCGCTGCTGCCTTAGTACTTCAGATTCACAAGTACCAGGAGAACAGAAACATGCCAAAGCTTTTTCCGAGCTGGAATTATGGGTGTTAAAGATTCACAAGAACCAGTAGAACAGAACGATGTAAAAGTATTTTTGGGTTAGATTTTTTTTCGTTTTTAGGGTTCTGTGCCTCAATCAGGCACGTATCCAGACTTTTGGTTCGGGGGGGGACAAACATTGAAACAAAAATGTGAACTGTGTGAAAATCGCTGTAATCACTGTACTATACTATAATTATATAAGTAAGTATTTTTCTGTTTCTGCTGGCAGCCATTACGTCTAGTACCATAACAGGATCTGGCGCCAAAGCGGAATGAATAGACAATACAGCGAGACCAGTAAGCCTCTCGCCCGCCATTCTATTCCTTAGGAAGGATTTTATTCTCTTTAGGCATGAAAATGACCGCTCCACAGATGCCGTTGAAACCGGAAGGGTGGCCAGAATATGTATTAGCCTGTTAATTAATGGTAGGAAAGAAAACTTTGTCACACGTGTCTAAAATTTCCATAATTTCGACTGGTTTCTTATCTGTGTTTTTCCATTTGGCACACCACATACTGTACTCTGCTTTTATTAGTGATTCTCCAACACTTTCTTCCCAATAAATTTTCATATTTTCTAATTCACTTATCTTCCTCTCGTCCACATTTTTCGGAAGAATAATTTCTAAAGAAGAAAGCAGCTCTCTTTGATTCGCAAATCTATCATTCATGCCAGATATCAAATCGTCCAAGCACGGTATAAAAATAGTTCTTCTGAAGTATTCTTCAGCAGTATCGCTGGGAGGGTTGCTTCGTGCAGTTTGGTGGGCAGTAACTCGAGGACGCTGAATTTCTATTTGCAAGACATCTTCCGCTATTTTGCAGCATGCGTTATATATTTCTGAGAATACCGGGTTAACATCGTCACGTATCCCTTTTAGTTTTCCGATAATGTCATCGGAAAATTTCATAGCAGAGGCCAGGTCGTGTGTAGGGTTCTGCAAATATGCTGACAGTGGGAGAGAGTAACTGAAAAATCTTTCACAGGTTTTTAGACAAATCAAGAAACTACTCTTTTCCATCGCAGCTATAAGTAGACGCAGTTTGGGCGACAGTTCTGTTTGTGTAGGATAGTTCTCAATAGGTTCGAGTAACTCACCAAATACATTTATAGAGTCGTGACGTTCTATAAATCTAGTGTCACACATGCCGACCAGTCTTTTTTTCTTACTTTCTGGTGTGAGCTTTTCCACATTTTCCTTGAACTGTTTCCCGGCCATTGCATTGTTGCGAAGTAAATTGCAGACTTCCTTCACAACGCCTATTGAATTTCTAACCTCGGGAACTGAAAGAGCTTTTGAAAGAACTAGGTTCAGACGATATGCCGAGCAATGTACGTACTTATGTGGCCTTAGGAAATTCTTTTCTGATTCTCGTCTGCACACCACTGATGTGTCCTCCCATGGTAGCAGCTCCGTCATACCCCTGACCAACTAGTTTATCGAGATTCAAACCAATCTCATGACATTTCTTTAAAATTTCTGCACTTATATTTTCGGCACTTAGGTCGTGTATTTCAATGAAACTGAGAAAGTCCTCCCTCAAAATACCTTTATAAACGTATCTCGCACACAAAGACAATTGCTCAGTTCCACTCACATCTAAAGTTTCATCGCCAAGAATCGCGAAACACTCTGAACTATTTATTTGTGTCACAACTTTTTTCTGAATTATCTTTCCGCAAGTATCTATTATTTCATTTTGAATAATAGGGCTAAAATACGTTGCATTTTTAGGGGTTGTAATGATTATGATCTTTCAGGATATTATCATAGCTTGCTCGGTATCGTAGCAGAGCCCTGAATTTTCCATATTTACCAAGTGGCTTTTCTAAAGTCAATGGTCCACTGTCTTTGTCTCCACGAGGCGGCAACTCTTGCTCTCCACAGAAGATGATAGTTTCGATTAGGTATAGGTTTTAGTGCTGTTCTATTTCTTTCCTTTTCTTTGAGCCTTTGATCATTAAGCTGCGATGCAACGTCTATAGCTGCTGAATCCATTACGCGTAAGAAATTTTCTGCGCATAACTTAGAAAACTGGTGATATTTAGCAGCAGAATGTTCGCGAAATCTCTCTGTTGCATCTTTCCAATTATCAAATGGTTTGCTGACAAAACTTCCAAGTGTTTGATGGGAACCTTTTCCAGCGGTGCCTGATGAAAAGACAATGCAATATTTGCAGAACACACCGTTCCTCTTTGGCGAATATGTTAACCATTCCCATGATCCCATCCATTCTCTTCGAAATCTAAGTTTCCTCTTTCCAAAGCTACTAGCCGGAAACGAAAATGACGCATCTGGGACAAACGGCTGTGTAATAATATTTATTTTCTGTTCATCTGTGAGTACAAGTGGAGGATACTGTGTGTTATATAAGGCATTAGAAACGACGCCGATATCAGGAAAAGTTTCACTTATTATAATCATTGTATCTAAACTGCACGTTTTTGAAGTTGAACATTCTCCTTCATCTCTACATCTTCCAGCCGGTTCGGCTGAAATCACATTTTTTTCTGTAAATTTTGACGATGTTGTTTCTAGTTGTCTACTATCAACAGCAGAAGCCATGCTTGGAGTAGTTTTTTCCTCGCCAGTGCTAGTAGTAACAATTTTTTTTGCCACTGCCTTGAAAAAGTTGTCAATTCTCTTCATTTTAGCAGCAGCAATTTATATACGTTCAAACAAGCACAAATCAAGAAGCACTCACATTTCACACATTACTTTATTTAAGTAATCTGTGATGGATAGGGCGAACGGTCCAACAAATTATGACGTCTGCAGGTCCAAAATTGTCCAACACTATCTCACGTCACGGACTGGCGATTTGGCGAATCCAATGAAAACAGTGGTTTTGAAGTTTTTTTCCTTTATTTCACGGCACGGGCAAAGTATCAGGTGAACCAAGTCGGAAGGAATTTACTCTACCTACTCTCTATGTAACTGAAACCAATATCAAAATAAACTGGTCTATTGCACTATACTGTCACTATTGCAGAGGTATTTCACTTTTCTTCTCGCTTGTCGCTCTCGATTCTCACTTGAATCGCTCTCGAAATGAACTGACATGCAGGTTCCTTGTTTTGTTTTGTCGGTGGCCACTCGCAGTTTCAACCCTAGAGGGTTGTCAACTACTGAATCGGACTTGACATGCAGGTTCCCGGTCTCCCGCCGTATTTATACTACATTTTCGTATTCTGGAACACTGTGGAATATTGCGCCATCTACTACCTGGTAGCAGAAAGTAATGGAAGCTTCTCGATATTTCGCTACTCGACGCGACGACCTTTCTACTATTAGTTTTTCTACTCGACGATAGATGTCGTTCATTACTGTTTTCGTTCTCGGTTTCTCTCTAAACAGGTTAGATGGCGCTACTAGTAACGTCGCTTACTTACTCAGATCAAGATCTATCCATATTTTTATTTTACCTACTTATTGAAAGAACACGCAAGCGAATAAATAAACAGATGGCTTAAAACGTTTTTTTTAGTCAGATTTCGGGGGGGGATAAATCCCAACTATCCCCCCCTCTGTATACGTGCCTGGCCTCAAAAGGAAAAAACGGAACCCTAATAGGATCACTTTGTTGTCCCTCCGTCTGTCTGTCAAGAATGTTTATCTTGGGAACGCGTGGATGTATCGAGTTGGAATTTAAACCATATACTCAGGTCTACGGTCCCTTGAAGCTGTAAAAAAAATATTTCTATAAGATAACATAAAAATACAACCGACTTCCAAAAACCAAACACTACAAGGTACAAAATAACTTCGGATGAAAGAAAAAACTTTAATTTCTGAAGTCGGTGTTTTTGGTTATTTTTTCGTTTTTTGGAAGTCGGTTGTTTTTTTGTAAAAAAGTTTTTTATTTTTCAATTTTTAGTGGTACCTAGGTACCTGCGTACCCATTAACAGCGTACCGGCGCAATGTTATGTTAAGAACTGGTGTAAACACTAAAAAACATTCGATTTCAGCAATCTCGATCCCTTTGCTATCATTTATTGAAGAGTTCCGTCTACTACCGTCCGTGCCTACCTCCGAAGTTCTTCGTCAGATCTTCACCAAATTGAAACGGGACCAGTCCAGGAAAATACTCATTCAAACAAAAAAAGAATCATCCTAATCGGCTGACAATTGGCTAAAGTATCGCTGAACAAACATGTTTCATGGGATCTCATCATCAGATCCTAATTTATATCTTTCATCATCAGCTCAGCAACATGAGATGATGATTACAAGGCACAAATTTATCAGAATTGCGTTAGAAAGTTAATGAAAAACATTGTATGTGCCTATAAAATTTGAGGGTTGCCCTCGATTTTCGTGGGATCCCATCATCAGATTCTGACATGGTGACAATGGGACCAATCGAGAAGTAAACCCTTTCAGTTGAAACAAAAAATTTTCAAATCGGTTCATAAATGACGGAGTTATGAGGTAACAAACATAAAAAAAATTACATACCGAATTGAGAACTTCCTTTTTTTGAAGTCGGTTAAAAAGAAAGATAATATGGCCGTTTATGCCGCAAAAAACGAATATTTTGACACTCAAGGGAATCAAAATTCATAGGGTATTTCCCGATGACCTAGAACTATGAAATTTGGTAAGTAATACCGTCTTATACTACAGGTATAAGGAAAAGTTTAGTCTATAAACTATAATTTGCACGGAACAGAAAAAACAGGTGGAAATGCTATGCGACGAAATTTGTATCGGAACCTGTGTCGCCACACTCACACCGATAATCATATAATTCACCACAAATCAAGGATACGATTGATTGTTCGTTTAAATTTTGGTCAAAACAAGAATAAGTCAAAGAACCTACACTTGAAAATATGCCTTCGGACTTACATGTAGGATTTATTTTGAGTACTCTCGGCGTTTCGTTTTATGACTTCATTCGAAGTTAAAATTCCGCTATTCGACTATAGACGGCGGTATTTTCAATGGTTGCAATTATACACTTAAAACACTTAGCAATAACGTTCATTACTCTATGTTGGGATAGTAGTGTGTAGTAAGTGGTGGCCTGAAACACAGGTTTAAATTAACCTAGATCGGGCTGGTTGCTACATAACATTGCAATTCCGAACCACCATAACTTGCACCTATAATAATAATAATATATTAGTTTTAGTTCATTTTCAGGCATCATAATTGTATGGAAATCTTATCACTGTTGGCTAAATGTAAACTTTTTTGTAAACATTTTTATTTGAATAAATTTATTATTATTATTATTAGTAACAGTTGCCACTTGATTACGGCTGTGACACATGAACTTTGACTTACATTGTCGATATCGATAAATAAGATAACTGTTTTCGATATTAATTCCAAAAAAATGTCACTCGCTAGGTGTTGGAGTTTTGTATGGGAGCCAGGGAGCCATACATGAAACTTGTTGTTGGAATCGTTATTAAATAAGTAATTGTTAAATAAATAAAGGTAAATAAATTAATAAATAAAATGGATAAGTTCGGGTTTGCTTTGTAATACATTGTTAATAAAGTTCTACTTTCAAAATAGCGTAAGCGGAGTATTCCCAGTTTATTGTATAAAAATAGATAGAAACAAAATGTACCGGACGGGCGTGATCAACTGGAACGGGGGTGTGATGGGGTAGGTCTATCCTTTTTCTACTCCTCCGATGTGAACTGTGACCACCCGACTGCGTCCAGCCGCGCTGACGTCCTGTAACGGGATCTGAGGTTCCCCGTACCACACGTACAATGTTCTTCTATTTTACCAATTACTTGCTGTCTTCGAGGTAGATTGGGGTGAGGGATGAATGCTTACCAGGGTTAAATAATATGCAGGAATTTGACAACACTGCAGCTAATGGTTTAAGGGCAAATTCGCGAGTAGGTACTGTGATTCTATTTATAAATTCTATATTTCTTCTGCTGGTGACTACGAATTGCTATTTTTCGTCCATTTACTAAGGTACGAGCTTACTTTACTGTAACGAGGCCCAAAAACCACCAACTGTTTTAGTTTATTTTAACTGTTAATCCCAACTACGGTTCTATTACATTCCCGGTTATATCCAGGTCTATTCCAGGTCTGGATAGGGGTTGATGCACCTCTCTGTAAATCCCCCCGATTTTTCCCGTTGAATGGGGTGGAAACCAACCCTTCAACCCTGCTCACTAGTGGGCTTGTTGTATTTAACTGTCGAAACTGTGTACAAGTGTGAACTTGCCTACTATTAAGGGCTGATTTCCTGAAAAACTGTGCCCCATGGGCTACCAAACTATCTGTTTTAGGGTAGGTGCATCATCCCTCTATCCAGATACACAACTTTTGAAATAGGTCAGGAACCCGGAAGGGGATAAAAATCTGTGATTTTACATTTTCCTATTTTGCGGCTTTATGCCTTGCCTGACCATAAAGATGCGTACATATCTGGATAGGGCTCAGTGCCAGGTTTCCAGCGCCTATTATTCAAAGCCTATATACCTAGATTTTCTGTATGTTTAGCAACTGAAGGCGTCTGCAAATGGTGGTTTTTGCTATCCACCCTATTACCTTTGAGTAACTGTCCTGTGTAGGTATGCGTGAAATGTTCATTACCTGTGTACCTTCGTTACCGTTGATTTTTATCAACCATCAAAACCATACCTTTTGGGGGTTACCAGGAATGTGTAGGGGAAATGTGTAGCCCTACCTATCTGTTTACTTTAACGAAAGTAAGCTTTCCCCAGAACATCTTTTATGTGTCCGGGGAAAAACGACAAAAATATATGTTTTTAATTAATTACATAGCCTCTAAACTATGACTATGAGACTACTATACATAAGCTTCTAAGTATTAAGTACATAAGCTTATAACTATACATGGGCTTTTTCTGTGCGAGTTATACATTACTAAGTGCTTCGTCGCGAACATTTCTCCCGCCGTGCAGCGCAGTGACGACTCGTTGCGATGTCGGCGCGGCGCTACATCTCGTCGGTGAGCGACGACTGTAGCTGCGACGCCCGTTGTCACGGTGACTGTTGCCTCGGCGCGACGCTCGTCGCCCCGGCTGTGGGGCTCCCGCCGGTGTTGGAGCTCGGGTAGGTACTCCCTCACCCAGCGGCGCCAGCAGAACTGGTCGGCGAGCGCTTGTGAGCGCCGCCAGTGTTTCTTGCTGTCGACGTCTTGCTCGGTGAACCCGCCGGGTGATGGCAGTCTGGCCGAACCACCGAGTAGGAAGTGGTTCGGCGTGATGGATTCGTCGTCTTCGCTGTCGACTGACACATGTGTCAGCGGGCGGTTGTTTACCGTATACTCTGCCTCACACAACAGTGTGGACAACACCTCTTCGTGCGGGTGTTTTTCTGTGAGTACGGTGTATAGTGCGGACTTCACGCAGCGAACTAGGCGCTCCCAGGCGCCTCCCATGAATGGCGCAGACGGAGTGATAACGCGCCATGTGATGCCTCGACTACTAGCCTCTTCTCTGCAGGCGTCTCGAAGCTCGTTGTCGGCGCCGTGCATGTTGGTGCCGTTGTCGGAGTATATTTTTGTTGGGCAGCCCCGGCGCGCAGCGAAGCGGCGCAGAGCTAGAATTGCCGAGTCTGCGCTGAGGTTGGCAGCAATCTCGAGATGTACTGCCCTGGTGGTGAGACACGACAAGTGTATTTTCGATTTTTGTTTTAACTTCTAAGCCGCGCGTGCTTCGCAGACTGACCACGCCCCCGTGTAAGACAAAGACAGTTGCCATAATTGCTGTCGCGCTCGAGACCCGTCTCCGGACACACGCACCGAGTCCGGGCCCTACGCGACGTGTGCGCAGCTTTCTTACGTTACTTTCTGAAGTACTCTCGCACCGATTGCTACGGTTTATATTCAATCGGTCGGCACTACGTGATGCCTCGCGTGCAGAGGTCCCCGCCAAAGTCGGCGTCGTCCTCGGCTGACAATAAGATAGTCCAAGTTGCATCCGACTCCGATACTCTTAAAGCAGTTTCTTCATACCAATCTGAGAATGTACTACTCTGTCAAGAAAGTACCGGGAAAAGATCAATAATACACAAAATGTCTGTTATTCATCCAAATTTATTTTATCACCTTCAAAGTATGCTCCTTTAGAAACGATACACTTGCGCCAACGAATAATCCATTCATCAAAACATTTTTTAAACGCTGCTACCGGAATTGAGTTCAGTTCTCGCCGCGAATTCGAAGTGGTAATTTGAGTTTAGGAAAAAGAAAAAAGTCAGCAGGAGCCATATCTGGTGAATATGGTGGTTGCTGGATGGTATTTGTTGAGTGTTTGGTTAAAAATTCGTTCACAATGATAGCCTTGTGCGAAGGCGCATTCAAAAGTGCATGCAAAATCCAAGAATTTTCTTTCCACAAATCTGGCATTTTTCGTCGAATTTGCTCTCTTAAACGCCGCATAACGCTCAAATAATATTCTTTATTTACCGTTAGACCTTCCGGTAAGAATTCAGAGTGCACAACACCGCGATAGTCAAAGAAAACAGTCAACATGACTTTGACTTTTGATCGACTTTGGCGTGGTTTTTTCGGTTTCGGTTCAGTTGGAAGGCGCCACTCCGAAGCTTGTTGACTAGTTTGCATGTCAAACTCGTAAACCCACGTCTCGTCACCAGTAACAATGCGTTTCATGAATGTTGGGTGGGATGACTGACTCGTTCTAGCATGTCCTCAGCGACTTTCATGCGATTGAGTTTTTGGAGAAAATTCAGATCTTTTGGGACTAGCCGAGCAGCAACATGTTTCATACCCAAATGATTAGTTAAAATGGTACGGATCGACTCGTGAGATACAGAAAGTTCGGCGGCTATCTCTCTCAGAGTTGAATGGGGATTTTCAGTCACTATTTCCTTCACTTTTGCGATGTTAACTTCAGTTGCAGACGTTGACGGCCTACCAGAGCGAGGCAAATCTTCCATCACATCTCGACCGCTTTTGAACGCTTTGAACCACTCATAAGCACGAGTTTTTGATAAAGTCGATTCACCATAAGCCTTCTGTAACATTTTCAGTGACTCCGAACACGAAATTCCATTGGCGATGCAAAATTTAAGACAAACTCTTTGTTCGATATTTTTGTCCATTATGAAATTCGCAATACACACTATATATGATATTACTAAAACCAGCACTGTATTTAATATAAATAACAGATGCAACTCAAACTCCGCGCCAAAATGGAAAACAGTTGTGCCAATCTAACAACTACAAAAAAACAAAAATTTGAATTTGCAACCATAAACAAATCATCCATTCCCGATACTTTTTTGACTGAATGTACATACATCACGTCCCAATCACAAGCGTTCTCGTGATGAGTTATCCCCTACTAACGAACTGCATGATTTTAAACATGAGATTATGCAAATGCTTACGACATGGAAAACAGAACAAGAATCGCATCTTAAGAAATTTTTGGATGATCAAGGCAAGACTTTTTCGAAACTAACTTTCGAAATAACCGAATTAAAACTCCAAAACACTGCTATCCATAATTCAAATACCTATAGAGATTGAGAAGAGTATCGGATTTATCAACCAACAATATGAAGACAAGCTGAAGCAAATCGATATCCTTCTAAAAGATAAGCAAGTTTGTAGAGATTACATTCAAACTTTGGAAGCTAAAATTCAGGATCTCCAGCAATCAACACGATCTTCTGTGGAGATACGCAATGTTGCGTGCTTGAAAGACAAGGAGTCTGTCACGGATTTGACTAATGTGGTCGCCAAAATAGGAGAGATAGTAAATAAACCACATTTACCGGCTCCCAGGTAAACCGGGATCTACAAATAGGCCGATTGTCACGGAATTTTCCAGCGTGCAGACCAAACTCCAATCAGTACGCGACTTTAACAAAAAATCCGCTAAGGAAGAGCGTCTGAGTACCCAGAATATTGGTGTGGGTGGCGAACGTCGCCCAATCTATGTGGCTGATTATCTCCCACCGAGTTCTAGAAGGCTTAACTTTGCTACAAGAGAATTTGCTAAGCTTAATGAATTCAAGTTTTGCTGGACAAATAATGGGAACATATTTCTGCGTAAAGTTGAAGGCGCGAAACAAATTCTTATTAAAACGGATCAGTCCCTGCGCGAATTGGAAATGAAAAAACAATGACTGTCACATATCATATTAATAATGTCAATATTGCTTAATTTTAATAGTGTAATCTGTAGCTTAAGTTTAGTTTCTCTCACTCACAACAACATACGTAAGTCTTTCATTTATTCATTACTTGTGTGCTTTTTGTTATTATTACTTATATATTTCATTACTGTTTCTGGACACGATGATTATTGCATGGGAATCAAGTTTTCTCTGTCTCAAATAGTTTTACATAATATAAAAATACCCACATTGTTTACCATTAATTGCTAAACTCTAAATCTCTATGACATCTTCTTTTTGTGCCACGTTCTGGATGTTTCATATTTTATAACCAATGGCTAACCTTAACCACATAAATCAAGAATTAGACTCATTTACCGTAGCTAAATCCCACAAATGTCAACCTGAAAGCTGTTCGCGGTATATTACAAGTCCGAACAAAGCGTTAAAAATACTACATCTCAATATTCGGAGTATATCTAAAAATTTTGATGAAATCTCAGTGCTAATGCAACTTCTGGGTTTTCAGTGTGATGTTATTGTCTTGTCCGAATGTTGGTTGAGTAAAACAAGCCACCTTCCTACTCTTGACGGCTATGTTTCTTACTTTACAAAAAATACATGTAATCAAAATGACGGAAGCGCTGTATATATAAAATCTTCTATAAAACATGACGTCATGGAACCCCATTTTGTTGATGCAAATTGTCTAATCTGTACAATAGATAGCACCTCAATTATTTGTCTGTACCGTTCCCCTTCCTATAAAAACATTGGCAATTTCATTGAAAGTCTGGAGAAAGTTCTCATGATCTCCACACAGTCCGTTGTATTGATTGGAGATATCAACATCGATATCAAGAAGGGCAACAACGATAGTCACTCAGATGAGTATTTGTCTTGTGCTGCCGCACATGGACTTCTCCCTGCTCACCTGTTCCCCACGCGTGTCTCAAACTGTTTGGATCATATTATCCTCTTAAAAACAAATTTATCCGCCTCCGCGATCGTCATTGAGTCATCTATTACTGATCACGAACCTTTGCTTTTTATTAGTTTGCGAATTTTTGCAAACTAATAAAAAGTATAATAATTTACCCCGTACCAAATGTAAAATAAACTTCGTCTCAGCTGTAGAGGCCATCAATGGCGATGATTGGTCTCCTATCTTAACGTTGTTGGATCCAAATAAAGCGGCGGAGGAGTTAATATGTGGTCTCTCTACCATCATTAAGAACAACACGCGTCAATATACGGTCCCTAGAAAGCTTAGATCGCTTAAGCCATGGATTACTCCTGGATTGCTACGCTGTATGCGTAACCGCGACCGCATGCACCTTAAATTAAAAAAATCGGGAGATAATGAGATTCTAAAAATATCATATACTCGCTATCGTTATTACTGCAATTTGTTGTTAAGGAAACTTAAACGGACGTATGAAAAGGAGGAGTTCGCTAAAGCAAAAAATAATATTAGAGCAACATGGGATGTGGTAAAGAAGGTAACTGATCTTTGTTCACACTCTCCTTCACCCCTTAAACTGTTACATCTTTCTGACTCCCCAGGGTCTTCACTTAATGTTGTTAATAACTACTTCGCAGGTATTGCTAAAAGCCTAGCCACTAAAATTAAACCTGTTTCTGTAACTTCTACGATCTTGTTGGCGAGATCTAGTGGTTCAATGGTTCTCCATGTGACTACAGAAATGGATGTAGAAAATATTATTTTGAGCCTCAAGTCCGACTCCGCTACTGGCTGGGATGGCATCCCCATTAGCATCATTAAGACCACAAAGAAAGTGTTGGTCCCAATCATTACACATGTTTGTAATCTTGCCATTTCATCTGGTGTCTTCCCACTAGTCTTCAAAAAGGCCGTGGTGCACCCAGTTCATAAAGCCGGTTGCAGGGACGATGTTAATAACTACAGACCTATCTCGGTTCTGTCCGCCATGTCAGAGATATTGGAGCGCATTTTAAATAGAAGTCTCGTCAGTTTCATCGAAGCTAATAATATCTTAGCCCCTAACCAATTTGGTTTCCGCAAATGAATGAGTACCGAAGATGCTATAATGGCTTTGTCTGAACATGTCGTTAAGACTATCGACAGAAAAAGGAAATGCCTGGGTATCTTCCTGGATTTGTTTAAGGCTTTTGACACCGTTTCTGCGCCAGCCTTACTGAATAAAATGGAGAGCATTGGAATTCGAGGCCCAGTGTTGGAAATCTTTGGGGACTATTTGAGAAACCGCACCCAAGTGGTTAGGATTGGGCAATTTGAGAGTGCAGAGCTTTCCATTGCTTATGGCGTGCCTCAAGGTAGTATACTGGGCCCAACGCTTTTCTTGATCTATATCAATGATCTCTGTAACCTTCCTATCAAAAATTGTAAAATCTACATACGCTGACGACACTTCGCTGCTTATAGATGGAGAGAGAGGACTGGGCCCGGTGCTATCAGAATGCCGAGAGTGCACTGACATGTGTGATGGAATGGTTGAGCAATAATCTTCTAACCCTAAATGTCAGTAAAACGGTTTGTGTACCGTTCGCTATAAGGTCCAATTTATGCCCACCACCTTCCCTTATACTAAAAGCTCATTCATGTACAGCTTCCTCTATCTGTGACTGCCTGGAAATCTCTAGGGCCTCGAGTGTCAAATATCTAGGTGTACATATCGATCAGCTCCTTAATTGGCATAAACACCTCGACACCCTCTCTGGAAGAACTCGCAAACTCATTTACATTTTTTTTTAAATACGTAAATCTGCCGATAGGGATACATTGAGGGTCGTTTACTTTGCCCTGTGTCAGTCGATATTAACTTATTGCATACCGGTCTGGGGTGGTGCTACTGAGAACCATTTTATTAGACTGGAACGAGCACAGAGAGCTGTCTTGAAGGTTTCACTCTTTCGGCCCCTTAGATTTCCCACGATACAACTTTACGCGGAAACTAAAGTTTTGACGGTCAGGCAGCTGTATGTCCTTCATTCGATGCTTCGTAAGCACTCAGTTCGTCCTTCCTCAGAGCCAACAGGCAGAATTAAACACACAGTTTTTTCTCAAGAGTCACATAGAACTTCTTTTGCAAAGCGACACTACTATGTCACCAGCACAAAACTCTATAACCATCTTATTAAAGTACTAAAAATATTTACCAATACCAAATATCAGTTCAAAGCAAAGTTGCAGGAATATCTGCTTAAGCTAACCTATCGCAATACTGAAGATCTTTTATCAGGAAATTATAGATATATAAACATTTAGTCCATTCGCGCTTACGCACACTTTCATACCTACATGCATATTACAGATATTTAAACAAGAGAGGCTTATGTTTCCAAGGAATGTTATTGTTAAATTTACTTATTTATTGTGTAATTTAATTTCAATCTGATTCTTTATTTTATTTTAATTTTATTAAAATGTAATTCTTAATTTTAATTTACATTTAATTCTAAATTTTTATTGAATTTCAATCTAATTTAATATTTGTTTGTTGTTCATGTTTATTATTATTATTCTGATTTTATTGTCGAATTCAAATGCTTATTTCCTTTATGTTGTTTTATTCCTTATTATTTCTCTTGAACTTGACATGCTGGATAACTCAATTCAATTTATTCATAAAAACTTTTACAATAAAATGTGTATAAATAGCCACAAAAAGATAATAAAGTAAAAATCTTATATAAAGGTAAATTAGTGCCTAACTTAAAACTAGTGTATGGCTAACAATAATTAGACGTATAAGATATTTAACTTGGAACTTATAATGTAGATAGCGACCTGCCCGATCTAGGTTTATTTAAACCTGTGTTTCAGGCCCTCACTTCATCGCAATTTAAATTGGTCAGTTATATATGTTAACTAGATCAATACAATAAAAAAAATCTTAATCGACTATTAAAAATAAGCAAACTTTACAATTATTAATAAATACTATTCTAAACAATGAACAAAAATAAATAATACAAAGAAATATGAAACAATAAACATCATACTAAAATTTCTAGCAGTTTTTCTGTGTCAACGTAATTGAGTTTTGCTAAATATTCCGCAAGCGTTGTACTGCATTTCTTATAATTTAAACTATATATGTCAAGTGGCTTGTTGAGCTTGTTATATAGATAAGGTCCCAAAAACACAAAAAATCTATTTGCGAAAGCATGTTTGGTTTGAGGTTTAATACAAACCAAATCTTTCCTTCTCTTGCCTGAAGGTACTCGGTCATAAGGAAGTTCAGTGTGCTGATGCAGTACGATGTTTAGAATAGCTAGTTGACGCACTGTTAGTACCTTACATGCCATGAAAAGCTGGTGCGTGGGAAATTTAAAAGGGCGAAAGGTTGCAACCTTTAGAATTGCTCTTTGAGCACGTTCTAGAGGAAGTAAAATGGACTTTGCGACACCACCCCAGGAAGTTATGCAATACGTTAGTATGGACTGACACAAAGCCAAATAAACTTGTTTAATTAAATCATAGTCGGCTACGTTACGTAAGTATTTAAAAATGTATATTAATTTCCGCACTCTGCTGCATAGTACATCAATATGTTTACGAAAATTTAGATTTGTGTCAATCGTTACACCTAGATATTTCACATAGTCAGCTTTAGCTAAGGTGGAACAAGTGCATGCGTTGTCAGCGTTAGTTCTACAATTATGTGCAAAAATGTTTAAGTTAGTAAGCGGAATGTTATTTTTCCTAATCGTAAATAAAATGTATTTTGTTTTATCTAAATTTAATGTTAAGAGACTGTTAAGAAGCCAATTAGATACAGTATTGAAACCATTCTGCGCGTGTTCATAAACCTCGATTCTTGATTTAGCTGAGAACACTAGAGCCGTGTCATCAGCGTATGACAGTATGATACCATTTTTGAGTGGCAAGCTGCACAGATCATTTATATATATTAGAAACAACGTAGGACCCAAAATGCTACCTTGTGGAAATCCGTAACAGCTATTTTTAAGCTCAGAACTTATAAATTGACCAATTTTCACACATTGATAACGATCACTAAGATAATCAGAAAAAAGTTGAAGTTGTGTTCCTCTTATCCCAATCGTTTCAAGCTTATGTAATAATATAGAACAAGAAATAGTATCGAACGCCTTGGCAAGGTCCAAAAAGATACCAATGGTGTGCATGCCATTGTCCATACTTGTACTTATATAATTTGTCAATCGGTGGACTGCTTGGCTTGTTGATCTTTTGGGCCTAAAACCAAATTGACTGTCTGAAAGCAATTTGTTGTCTTCTAGATATTTTATTAAACGAGTGTTTATGATTTTTTCTAAAATTTTGGAGAGGCCCGTTAAGACTGAAATAGGTCTATAATTATTAACACAGTTCTTGTCTCCAGATTTAAAAACAGGGGTGACTACAGCTTTTTTAAGTAATTGGGGGAAAACTCCTTGTGATAAACATAACTGAAAAATGTGAGTTAACGGAGGTGCAATTAGATATTTAAATCTTTTAAGTATATGATTCGGTATGTTATCGCAGCCAATAGCACAAACATCCTTAAGCTCGGTTATGATTCTTAATACCTCATTTGCGTCGGTCTCAAATAAAACAAAAGAATGTAGTGTAGAAGTTGTTACAGGTGAACTTTGAGGAGGCAACGATCTAGAATTTAATGTTTTTTCTGCCAAGTTTTTACCAACGTTAGCAAAAAAATTATTGACTTTATTCGTTGCTTCGGACGGATTTATTTCTGTTGATAATAAATCAAGGGGAGGTTCGGAATTTTTAGATCTAAAAGTATTATTTTTTATAAATTTCCAAACAAGCTTGCTGTTTTTTCCTGCCTTTTGTAGTTCATTTTTATCATACTGATTTTTTATTTTTTTCAAAAGATTGTTACAGAAATTTCTATACCTCTTGTATGTGACGGAAAGTGATTCATCACCAGGTGCCAGTTTCGATTTCAGGTGAAGTTTGTCCCTATGTCTCATACATCGAACGAGACCGGGTGTGATCCACGGTTTAATGTTATAATATTTCCTAGGCATTATTTTAACAAATGAGTTTTTCTTAATTGCATATTGTAGCGAATGTATGAAATACTCTAAAGAAATATTTGCATCGTTTGAATTAAAAACTGGGTCAAAATTAATAGCGCTTATGTCATTTTCAAGGTTTTTCATATTTACTTTAGTATCGCTACGCAAGCAGTTTTTTCTAGGTAAAGAAATTTGCAATGTTAGTAAAACAGCTTGATGATCGGTAAGCGATGAGTTAGTTACAAATGTTTGGGTTGGTTTCTTTGATTTTATAAAGAAATGATCTAAACATGAGCCGGACTGGTGCGTGGGATGGTAATGAGTGGGTAATAGTCCATGAAACGCGCAAATATTCAGGTAGTTGTTAGCATGGCCATTGGTTTTCCCGGAAGCAATGTTAATGTTTATGTCACCTACAAGAATTATATTTTGAAAAGATGATACTTTTGTTAAATTCATGTTGAGTGAGTCCAAAAAACAGTCAATGTTTTGAGAAGGAGGCCTGTAGATGGCCATTACTACTGTATCAGGAAAAATTTTAATTAATAAGCAATTACTGTCCTGGAATAACGGTTCTTCTACCTCTGTTTTTAAATTATTTTTTACATATACTACCAAACCATCATTTTGGTTGATGGTTCTATCAGTTCTTTGTGAGTAATATCCGTCAAGAGATGGTAAAACTGTTTGTTTCGACAGCCAACATTCTGTTAGGACGATAATATCACAGCTAACCTCAAGGTTCTGTAGCAACACTTCAAAACCGTTGATGTTCCGGTTTAGACTGCGGATATTTTGTGTTAGTAGGGTTAACGTTTTACCTCCAACAGGTATCAGATTCCTACAGTCCTCAACATTACAGATTTTAGCTTCAGACACAGAAAAACCATCCAGATCACAAATTAGATGATCTGTCATTCTAATTATAAACTAACAAATAAAATATGAGGTAAACTACTAATTAAGTGCTTACTTAGTAATTTGATCGGCGGCGCTCTTAGGCGCCTTCATAATCGATTGAATTGATGTAGTTGTCTTCTGCAAATTTGCGTGCCGGGCAATTTACATCACCAGTTGGATGGTCACATTTTCTTTTGAAGCGTTTACAAGTCGCGCATTGGGAGGGAGCAGCTTTATTGTTACACTCCTTGAAGGAATGACCAGTTACTCCGCAGTGGTTGCATGTCGGACTAGATTCTCGGCAAAACTTGGCTGCGTGTCCAAACTGCTGGCAATTGAAGCATCTGGTGACAATCGTGAAATCTTTCACGGGGCAAGATGTCCAGTTTATGAAAATTCGGCCTTGGTTTATTAAAATTTTCCTGGTACTAGCGGGCACTTCCAATATATAGTTACAGGTAGGAAGGTTTTTCTTACCCGATTTATGGCTCAATTTGATGGTTTCTTGAAAGGACTCACGAGTAGTATTCGGCAGCTTATCAGAAATGTTTTGCTCGTAAATGCAATCAAAAACTTCTTTCTCAGTGAGGGCTATGGGGACACCAATGACAGCGATCCTAGGGCGGCGTTTTGATGGTTCTTCTACTTTGAGGCCCGATGAAACTAGTTTTTCAGATTTTTTCAGTTTATCGATGTCGCCTTTGCTATCGGTGCAAATGATGACACCGCCGTTTCTGACTTTTCTCAGGCCACGGACATGTAGTTTTAGTGCTTCTGGCGAGATGATTTTCTGTACTAGGGACTTCGTGTCGTCACTGGTCTTCGTCTTATCAGAGGGATAAATTGCAACAGTACTCAGGTTTGCAGGGCGAATAAAGCTGTCGGAACCTTTTTTTACCATATTGGCATATGAGCCATTTTCAGGTTTGAGTTTAGTTTCGACAACCTCTTTGAACTGTTGAAGTGAGTTCGAAACGTTCTGGTGTACCTGTAAGTGCTGGATGGTGCTGTGCGCCTGGATGGTTTTCTGCTTTAAGGCTTGGTACAAGATTGCCATTTGAGATGTCCCATTTAAGACCTTCCGGCAAAGAGTATTGACACGGAGCTTCTGATCCGAGTTCATTTTTCCTTCCGCGACAATAGTGCATACTTCGTTCAGAATGGTATCTATAGATACCATCCATTTCTGGATCTCTGGCGTAGAAATAACTTCACTCGGCAATTCATTCTTCTCCGAGGATGCTGGTGGACTTGGCTCTCTATGATGGAAGTCTTCGATTGGCGTCGGTGGAGGACTTCGCCGTATTAATTGGCTCCGACCAAAAGGGCTAGATCCTGGGTTAGACATTACTAACACAAACACTATTTGTCTATAAATTTAGTTCATCTTTCACAACTGTACGTACTTGTGTCCTATCCTAGGTAAAACGTAAGAGGCTTATACTGCAACCAATTTCGAAGGTTGGCTTCTAAGATACAGGTACATAAACCTAGTTTAGAAGTCAGGGTTTTCAATTTATTGTCCATTTTAGCCTTTTTAATGTTGGCGTACAATTTTCGATGTAAATACTGAGAAATAAATATTATTATTTCGTTTATTTATTCTTATTTACATACAAAGTATATTTTTAAATATATCTCTAAAAAACCATAAAAAAATACATTTAAAAATATAAAAGTAGTAGTCCGCCGGTGTCGGGAGCAGGGTCCAAGCTACCGGTGGTTAGGGTTCCAGAGAAAGGAACCTCCTCACAATACGAGCCGTATCGAGGAGTACTGCCTTCTGTATCAGGCCCTTTACCCAACCGCGTAACGCCAGCTTCGACAGATGTTCGTCGAAGCTTTTGGCCATCAGGCCATTGGCCGTAATGACTATCGGCACAATGATAGCTGAGTCCACATTCCACATGTCGACAACCTCGTGCGCTAAGTCGAGATACTTGATTTGTTTCTCTTTCTCGGCCTTCACGAGGTTCTCGTCATGCGGGATGGTAACATCAATTATCATTGTGCGGCGCGCTAATCGGTCTATCACCACTATGTCAGGCTTATTGGCAACAATAGTCCTATCAGCGATGATAGACCGATCCCAGTACAACGTGACATGGTCATTTTCGAGAACTGGGTCGGGCACATACTTGTAATACGGTACCTCAGAATCCACAAGTTTATATTTCAAAGCAAGTTGCTGATGGATAATCCTGGCCACTTGGTTGTGCCTGTGCAAGTACTCGCCGTTAGCCAGCCGAGAACAACCAGAGATAATATGTCTGATGGACTCACCCGGACGGTGGCATGCCCGACACACGTCCACCGTCCCATCCTTCATAATATGCCTCCGGTAGTTATTCGTCAAGATAACTTCATCCATAATCGCACAGACAAAACCTTCAGTTTCCCCGAAGAGATCACTGAAACGTAGCCAGGCCACGGACGCTGAAAAATCTACATCAGACCCATGAAGAGCCCGATAGAAGCGCCCGTGAAGCTCCTTGCCTTTCCATACCTCCTTGCGGTCATCCGTGGTAAGTATCACAGGTTTGCGCCAGTTCTCCTTAGCCATGGACAACGGGGTGAGACCCTTGTCCACTGCGACCACATCTCGGTGCATACCCACATCAGCTGTGAGGAAATATTCTCTGAGACTGCACATCTCGCGGTTGTGGAGAGTCTTGGCGTTTAAAAAGCCTCGACCTCCACACTTCCGCGGAATGTACAGTCTCATCACCGACGATCGTGGGTGATGCATCCGGTTTGCGGTCAGCAGTGTACGTACTCTCCTATCCAGGGCGTCAAGCTCAGTTTGAGTCCATTTGAGTATGCCGAAAGAGTACATTAATACCGGCATGACCCAACCGTTGAAGGCGCGCACCTTATTTCCGCCCGACAAAAGGCTATTCAAAACCTTTTTCAGGCGGCCAAAGAAGCGTTCCTTCAACGATTGCTTCATGTCAGTAACATTAATGCTCAACGCTTCCGATATACCCAAATACCTATAGGTTTCGGTCGAGCTGAGTGATCTAACCTGTATGGAATCCGAGAGTTAAATTCTCTCAGATTCCATAATCTCCCCTTTCTTTACATGCATGACTGCACATTTGTCCACACCAAATTCCATCCTGATGGCACTACTGAAGGTTTCAGTCAACTTCAGTAGCTCCATCAGTCGCGAATTGTTGGGAGCAAAGAGTTTCAGATCATCCATGTAAAGAAGGTGAGATATGGCCTGACCACCTCTTCTCAACCGATAGCCTAGACCTGAACCCTCCAGCAATGTGCTTAGAGGATTCAGAGCTAAGCAAAACCAAAGCGGACTCAAACTTTCGCCCTGAAATATTCCCCGTTTAATCCACACAGGCTCATCGTCCCCCTGAATTGGTCGACATCCTGGATAGCGAAGGACTGTTTTCCATTGCCTCATACATGACTCAAGAAAGGTGCGTAGAGTTGCATCTATTTTGTACAACTCCAACACCCTCATGAGCCATGTATGTGGCACAGAGTCGTAGGCCTTCTTGTAGTCTATCCAACATGTCGACAGATCCTTGCGGGATCGACGGACCTGTTGGCTTATAGCCATGTCTATGAGGAGAAGCTCCTTAGTGCCGCGGGACCCCTTCCTACATCCATTCTGAGAGGTGGACATAATTGAATTAGTCTCAATGTGTTCATTGATCTTTACTCTCAGAATGGATGTAAGAAGTTTATAAACCGTCGACAAACAAGTAATTGGTCTATAGTTCTTGGGTTCCGCGGGACTACCGGTCTTATGGAGCAGGTGGGTAACGCCAGTTGTTAGAAACTGTGGTAGCGATCCAGACTCTAAGGATGACTGGAATTGAGTTGCCAGGAGCGCGTGTGAGCTGCTATACCATTTGAGCCAGAAGTTATGCAGTCCGTCCGGTCCTGGAGATTTCCAGTTCGGTAACGGACGGACTGCTTTGGCTACATCTAATGGGGAGATGATAATTTTTTCCATTTGTGGCATAGCATCACACACGCGCTCGACATCGCGCATCCAGCCATCCTCGGTATGACAGACGGGCACCGACCAGATGCTTCGCCAGAATGTATTCGTGGCGATATCATCCGGGCGGCACACATCCGTCACACTTTGTTCAGGTCGCTCCCAAGCTCTATATACCCACCTCTCATCGCTTTGGAACATGCGATTCTGTGAGTATTGATCAACCCGCCGCTTATACCGCCGAATACGGTTCGCCCATGCATAAACTTTCTGCTTCAGGAAGTCAATGCGCTCCGTGACACGGGACGTGTAATCTCGAGGGCTGATACCAGTCCCCGAAAACGCCCGTCTCACAAAGCGCATCACGCGTGGTCGTGTGTTACCCTCCCTGAAGCAGTATAGTTTGCCGATGAGTGCCCTAGCCTCATCGATCCGCCGCTCGATCCTGCACTGCCAGGCTGGTACAGCAGGTTTTGGTCGAATAGCCTCATCACTAGTATTAAACTTAATATTTGCTAAACGACATGCCGCAACAGCCCCGCAATACAGGATTGAGTGCGTATCAAGGAGGCTCTCGCTGCTTTCAAAGATGTTCTGCAGCAGCGAGTCCAGGGCACACACCAGCGCCCTATTTTTTTTGTGCATGGGTAACCGTGGTAAACGGGGCCTAAGTTCGGTCGGAATTGATCTATACTCGCGAAGCGCATCCTCCAGTGCGCTCCTCAGTCTATCGTTGCACTGGCTACTTACCGTGACAACCCTATCATCTACCTCATCACTGACGTTGTTGGGCCGCGGTGTGATTGCGCCACTAGCTGGTGCCTGAACCGCGGCCTGTGCCGGATTTGAGATGATAAAGTTGCTTAGTACCTCTGAGCGCAGCCTATCAAGTGCAGCATCGTCCAACCTGTGATTACGTTGGATAACCCGCACCTGATCCGACAATCGTTGGGCCGAGACGTTCACGGTTGGTTCCAGGTCCTGAAACAGAGACAGCATCCTGACACGGTACGCAGTAAGGTTAGTTCCCCCCTCTGTAGACCCATAGTATGCGCGCATAACGTTCTCGTTCATGGATTGACTCCATCTTATGCGCTGCACACAACCACCGGCAGCGGGGACCCGGCTCGGGGCTGGTTGGCCCCTAGGTCCCAAGCCCCTCGGTGGCCGGCCTCTCCCCTGCCGACGTACAGGTGTTGGCGACGTCGGCGGAGAGAAATACTCGTCGCTGGAGCTCGACGCAACTGCAACCGCCGGCGACACTGGTAATCCAAAGTTCGGCGGCGACGAGGCGGAGCTCAGCGACGGGTCCGGAGGTGTTGGGCGTGCACGTTGCGCTGCTGCTCTTGTGATCATCATTTATGTTCCTTTTATTTCGGTCATTATTGGAATTTCTATTTTATAATTTCTTGAGTGACATGTGTCATCTGTCGGTCGTAAATATTTCCTTCTTTTTCCATGATATTTTTGAGTTTTTGTTGATTTTAAGTTTCTAATGGTTTGTTTTTGTTGTGGAGTGTTTCTATCATAACAAAGGTACCTAAATAAATATAACTAAAAACTGATTATATTTAACACAAAATTGGGAGCACGAAATAAAATTTACTATGACAGTCAGAGTTGCCAGCGTTATTATTATTATTATATTGAGTTCTTTATTTTTCTTCTCTTTTGAGAGAGGATATGACCTTACACACGGGTCAGAGCCCAGTATGTAAGGGGAAATTTAAATTGAGAAGGTGGATGAAAGTGTTGCAGAAGTCAAGAACTTTCGAGTGATGCGACAGGTGTTAAGAATGGTGGCTTTTTGGAGCATGTAAAGAGTATGAGTCGGCATCTGTAAAATATCCAGGCTTTGTGTAAGAGATTTTGGTATTATGCCAGTTGACGAAAGAACTATGGGGACAATATGGACGGTTTGAGATTTCCATTGGGTTTTAATTTCTATGGCGAGATCTTGGTACTTACTGAGCTTTTCGGATATTGTGGTTTGAATATTGTGTGAGTTAGGTATTGCTATATCTATCAAATATACAGTTTTATTAATTTTTTCGTGAACTGTAATATCAGGTCTATTGTAGTGAATAGTTTTGTCTGTTATTATTGTTCGGTCCCAATAAATTTTGTAATCTTTACTTTCTAAAACTGTTTCTGGTTTATATTTATAGTATGGTATAATTTCATTAATGAATTTATATTTATATGCTAAATGTTGGTGTATAATTGAAGCGACTTGATCATGGCGGTGTTTATAATCAGTTTGTGCTAGTGATTTACATGCTCCAGTTATGTGTTGGATGGTTTCAGAGGCACTATTGCAGTGTCTGCATGAGTCAGTCGGCTGATTCTGGTCTTTCATTATATATTTCCTGTAATTACGAGTGGCTATTATTTGATCCTGTATGGCCAGCATGAAACCCTCTGTCCCTGGAAACAATTCGCCTCGTTTGAGCCATTCGTTCGACTTAGTTTTATCGACGTGTGACTGGTTCAGGGACGCTCGGTGTCTTCCATGTAGAGCTTTTTCCGACCAAACTGCATTTTTTTGTTGATTACTTACAATGTTTTCATTAATTTGCGTATTTGTATTTTGTAGATTTAGTAGCGTAAGTTTTTTATCTGTTTCCGAAATCTGTTTGTGTAATAATGAGTTTTCTGATTTGCTACGGGAGTACGCTCTGAGTGACTGTATCTGTTTGTTGTGTATATCTATGAGTCCTCTTCTTCCTTCTTGGCGGGGAAGTGTAAGGCGCTGAATACATGATTTTGGGTGGTGTTTTCTGTGCTTGGTAAGGAGTTATTATTATTATTATATTATTTGCAGCGGGCGCAATCGACTGTCGTTTTCTATCTGTTTATTCTCTCGCAGACTCGTCAGTTCTCGGTCGAACATCTGTTCCTGTACTGTTTGCACGAGTAACCTTTCCGCTTGTCGGAGGTATTCGGCTTCTATTATATGATATTTTGACGTCACTGATGCTTTAGGAGGGGGCTTTGCCGTCTTTGTACGTTTCCTCCAATCTGGATCCGATTCCTTGCCTTTCTGTGTTCTTTTATAGAACGTTTTCTCTGTTGATCCTCGAGTGATTGAGACGAAGCGCAATACGTTCGCTGTCGCTCGTAAGAGTCGTTCCCACTTCGAGAATCTGGCTAGATCGGGTATGACCTCGGAGAGTCTTCGGTCTGTTTTCTGTTTGTGATTGACGGTTAGGGTTCTTTCTTCACCCGTCTGTTCATCAATCGGCGGTTTTTCTATTGGCCACGACGTCGGTTCTTCATAGAGAAAGCTGGGGCCACGATACCATTCATGTGTTGAATTGAATTCTAATGGTACGTCACGAGTGGCAATGTCTGCTACGTTCTTTTTTGTGGGTACCCATCGCCTGTCTTCGACTTTACTATTTTCTTCTATGGCGGCTATTCTGTGGGCTACGAAGGGCTTGTACACTCGAGCTCCTCTTCTAATCCATGTCAGCACGGTTTTGCTGTCTGACCAGTAGGTTACGGAGTCTGGTTTCACTCCGTGCTCGCGTATCACAGCTGCAGCCACGCGGGTTCCCATCACCGCGGCCTGCAGCTCGAGACGAGGTATCGATTGCAGCTTGAGTGGTGCCACCTTTGCCTTTGCCATGACGAGGCTCACGTGCGTCATGCCATCTGACGTAGAGATCCGCCAATATACCTACTGCTGCGGCGAATGCTTTCTCGCTGGCGTCGGTGAAGACATGGACTTGCGTTTCTGTAGCTTCGCTGTACCCCGAGTAACATCTCGGTACTGTGATGTCTTTGAGATTCTCTAAATGTCAGATCCAGCTTCTCCATGATGTGGCCAGGTCTGTATCGAGTGACTGATCCCAGTCGACTCCTCTTCTCCATGCTTCTTGGAGTATCTGCTTGGCGCGTACTGTAACTGGTGAGGCTAGGCCAAGCGGGTCATATAATGACATAACTATTCTGAGTGCCTCTCTTTTCGTGGGCACGTCCCTTTCTAAGACGCCACTCGGTAAACGCGCTAGTGTCAGGTTGAAACCTAGCGTGTCTGCACTTGGTCTCCAGATTAAACCAAGTATCTTCTCTATATTTTCTGTGTCGCCGATATTGACGACTTCCGTCTGAGTTTGCGACGGCTCTATGTTTTCTATGACGCTGACGTCATTCGATACCCATTCCTTTATCTTGAAACGGGCCTGTTTGTGTATTTCTTTCACCGCCCCCGCCATGCGCGTCGCCTCCTCTGTGGCTCCGCAGCCATCCAGACAGTCATCCATGTAATGATTATGAATGATGGCTTCAACTGCTTCTGGATGCTGCTCTATGTGCATCTTCGCGTTCCAATTCTTCGCGAACATATCTGTGCACGGTGAGCTGGCCGCGCCGAATATGATTGACGTCATTCGATATTCGTCGGGGGCTCCCTCTCTTCCACTGCCTCTCCACAGATATCGGAGGGCGTCTCTGTCCTCTTGTTGGACTTTCACCTGCATAAACATTTCGGTAATATCACCGGAAATGGCTATGGGGTGTCTGCGTCTGGTGTCTCATCATGACGCCGGGCAGCGACTGTAACAGGTCTGGCCCTGTGAGTAGGAAGTCGTTCAAAGACATTCCATTCGATTTGGCTGCGGCGTCGTGTACTATACGGAACTTCTCTGGCTTCATTGGGTTGAAGACATCGAATTCATCGAAATGAGGTAGGTACCAGGTTCATCCTGGTATACTATTTTTGGGCGCTTTCTCAGCGTACCCTTTCTGTAGGAGCGAGTCCATCTGTTCTGTATATCTATCTCGAAGAGTCGGATTTCTATCGAGTCTCCCCTCTATAGAGACAAGCCGCTTGTGGGCCGTTCCATAACTATCGGGCATTTCAAACCCATCTTGCTTCCATAGCATTGCGGTTTCTATGGGCATTTTCCATCTGTTCGGTGTGTCGTTTCAAGATGTCTTCTGCCTTCTTTTCAGGATCAGAAGTTGGACGTTGCGGGTTTACTATGAGTGATTCTAATGCGAAGTATTCACGGAGCTGTTCATCAAGGTTTTCGTCTCTTGATGCTGTGTTGTTCACGTAGTGCACCTGTTGACCGAGTATTCTATTGTGCGCGCCATGTAAAGTCCATCCCAGAGTCGTGAGTGACGCTATGGGCTGGTGTTTCGGGCCTCTTCTTACTTCACTGGCTAACAGTAAATGCCAGTTATCTTGGCCAATCAGAATCTTGGGCGCGCCGACTTCATAAACCAGTTGTTTTTTCAAGTCGCTGAGATGCTTGCAGTATGTGACATCTTCCTCTCTGACGGTTTGCGGCGTGAGGTTGAGCTTCGGTATGGTGTGCGCTCTGAACGGCACCCTGTTTTTCAGCTGGCTCGCGAGCTTTACTGTGACTCTACGTGAGCAAGGAGTGTCCTCGTCGATCAATGACACGGTTGATCCATCGTCAAGAAGGGCGAACGTAGATGCCTCTCCCGCCGGTCCAATCACTCGGACCGGCACCATCTTGAGGTAGGCATGGCTCGACGATGTTCGCGAGCTGGCAACCACTTCTTGTGGTTCTTGCTTCTGTTCGAGGACCTTCGGCTTTTCGGTGGCCACTGCAGCGGGCTTCTTCTCATAATGAAGTAGCCGATTGTGCGTGGACTGTACACCCCTTGATGCCACAACTGTTCGGTTTGCACTGGTGTCGCTCACGTCGTAACTTCATACAACGAAAGCATAAGTTGAGCTTCTTTGCTAGCTCCCATCTCTTGTCGCTGTTGCCTTCTCTGAACTTCCGACAGTCGCGTTCTATGTGCCCATCTTTCCCACATACACGGCATCTATCGGCCGGTTTCTCTGTTAGTGTGTGGGTTCTCTGTGCAGTACGTCTGTTTGATGGGCCCTCTGTTGCGTTGATGTTCTCAGCGGGAGCAAAGGCGCTGCAGAAGCGAGCTTGTTCAGTGATGAATTCGCTGAACAACGAAAGGTCAGGTAACGACTGATACTTCTCCGTGTATATCCGGTACCATTGAACTCGAATAGAGTTTGGTAGCTTCTCTGTCAAGGTTCGCATTAGTTCGGCATTGATGAAATAGTGATCTTTCTTCAGTGCTCGTAACGTAACGATGGCACATCTCACTCGGCTTGCGAACGTGCAAATATCTTTCGGATTCTCGCTGCACCGTGTCAGTCCGCGCAATCTATCTGTTTCGGCTTGCGCTATCGAGTCCGGTCTTCCGAATTGCAGCTCCAGTTCCTTCATAATATCGTCTGGCCTTGCATGTCCGATGAGTTCTGAGCCTTGCTGTATTCTCGACATCGTTGAAATATTTTCGAGTTGTTTCGTAAATGGCTCGAAACGACAACCATTCTGTGTATGCACCATTGAAGTTCAGTAAGGTCATTATGACCTTTGGCGCCGAGGAAAAATTCTGTTCTGTTTTTCTATCAGCTAGCGATGCTATAGCTGTTGTAAGGTCCGTTATGAATGGCCGTAATCTGTTTTCCCCGTCGTCTCCTATTTCCTTCGGTGGTGCCGTCTGTTTAGTCACTTCATCGACTTTCGGATCTAGTTCCGGTACTTGCGTTCGACGAGAGTCCACTATCGGTACGGAGTCCACAGGGGGAGACGGTTGCTGCTCGCAGCTTCTATCTATTCTATTCTGCTCGCAGCTTTTATCTATTCTATTCTGCTCGCAGTTTCTATCTATTCTATTCTGCTCGCAGTTTCTATCTATTCTATTCTGCTCGCAGTTTCTATCTATTCTATTACGGATGTCTCCTTCAGCGGCGTTGGTCTCTCTCTGATCAGGAACAGGTTCAGGTGCCTCTTCCAGCCAGGAACGCACGTACTCGTCGTTCGAGTTTCTATCTTCCATATATTCGTCGTCCGATTCTTGTTCGGCTATCTGAAGTGCTAATTGTGCAAGCTTCAACTCAATCCTGAGTACGTCTTCGCGTGCCTTTGTGACTCTTCTATAAGACCGCGTCGTCCTTCCTACGGTCGACGGCGGCTTGCTACGTTCTATACGTTCAATGCGTTCGATACGGGCGTCACCACGGGTAGTCACCGGTAGGGTTCGGCTGTCTGTTCTATCTGTCGGCTTCAGTGTACTATCTGAAGGCGTCTTAAATCTGGTTCCCTTTCTTGAGGTTACTGGAGGCTCTGGTCGCTCCGCTTGTTCAACTGGAGCGGGGGGTGAAGACAATTCTTCGCTGCGCAACTGCAGCGGCTGTGTTCCCTCAGTCGTGGATGGTGAACGCGGCGGTAACTGGTGACGGGTGATGGGAACCCTCTCGGTTGGTTCCCTGTTCAGGTCCACTACCCACGCCTCAGGTGTCTTCCCTTGTGACCTCGTGATCGGCATGATTCAAAATCCTCAAGTCGATACTTCAAACTGTTCTATGTCCCTAGATAAGGCTTCAGTAAAACTTGAACTAAAGTTTTTCTCTTCAAACTGTTTCTATTGTTCTCGGATAATTCTTCGAAGTCCCCAATCTTCAAACTCCAGAGTTGCTCTGAATTTTCTAAGTGTAGAATGTTCTTAAAATTTTCAAAGTCCAATATCTTCAAAAATTTTCTAAGTTCCGAATCGATCTATATTTTCTAAGTGTAGAATCTTCTCAAAATTTTCAAAGTCCAAATTCTTCAAAAAATTTCTAAGTCTCGATCGATGTTCAAATCTTCTATGTTCGGATGATCAAAATTTTCTAAGTCCAAGGATGAATCTTCAAAATCTTTCCAAGTCCCAGCTTCTATGTTCGAAAAATTTTCTAAGTGTCAGGTTCAGTTCTCAAAACCTTTCTAAGTCCCAGGTTCTATCTTCAAAAAATCCTCTAAGTGTCGGGTTCAATCCTCAAAATTTTTGTAAGTCCTAGGTTCAATCAAAAAATTCTTCTAAGTCTCGGGTTCAATCTTCAAAAAAAAATTTCTAAGTCCCAGGTTTGATCTTCAAAAACTTTCCCAAGTCCAGGTTGAATTTTCAAATTTTCTCAAAATCCAAAATTCTTCAAAAATCTTCTAAGTCCAGACGCAATCCTTCAGTGTTTCAGGAAAATTTTCAAAGTCCAAAGTTTCGGGGTGAGTCCTTAAGGGTGGCTCTTGAAGGGTAGTTTTCTTCAAGGGTAGTCCCCACTATGAACCACGATGCTGAGCTTGAGGCGTCTTAACTGGAACGTATGTTGACGGATAGCTTCGGATCCGCTTCGGGGTGAGTCCTCAAGGGTTGGTTCTTGAAGGGTAGTTTTCTTCAAGGGGTAGTCCTCACGATGAACCACGATGCTGAGCTTGAGGCGTCTTCACAGGAACGTCATTCGACGATTAGCTTCGGATCCGCTTCGGGGTGAGTCCTCAAGGGTTGGTTCTTGAAGGGTAGTTTTCTTCAAGGGGTAGTCCTAACGATGAACCACGATGCTGAGCTTGAGGCGTCTTCACAGGAACGTCATTCGACAATTAGCTTCGGACCCGCTTCGGGGTGAGTCCTCAAGGGTTGGTTCTTGAAGGGTAGTTTTCTTCAAGGGGTAGTCCTCACGATGAACCACGATGCTGAGCTTGAGGCGTCTTCACAGGAACGTCATTCGACGACTAGCTTCGGATCCGCTTCGGGGTGAGTCCTCAAGGGTTGGTTCTTGAAGGGTAGTTTTCTTCAAGGGGTAGTCCTCACGATGAACCACGATGCTGAGCTTGAGGCGTCTTCACAGGAACGTCATTCGACGATTAGCTTCGGATCCGCTTCGGGGTGAGTCCTCAAGGGTTGGTTCTTGAAGGGTAGTTTTCTTCAAGGGGTAGTCCTAACGATGAACCACGATGCTGAGCTTGAGGCGTCTTCACAGGAACGTCATTCGACGATTAGCTTCGGATCCGCTTCGGGGTGAGTCCTCAAGGGTTGGTTCTTGAAGGGTAGTTTTCTTCAAGGGGTAGTCCTCACGATGAACCACGATGCTGAGCTTGAGGCGTCTTCACAGGAACGTCATTCGACGACTAGCTTCGGATCCGCTTCGGATGAGTCGTCAAGGGTTGGTTCTTGAACGGTTGATTCGGGAACGAATACTATATTGACAGACTGTTAAGAAACAAGATGCGGAGTACGGATGTTTGGCTCGGACGTGCCAAATTATATCGAAGGGGCTTCGGGTTGATTCTTCAAGGCTTGTTTCTTCGAGGGTTGATTCTTCAAGGGTTGATTCGGGAACGGATACCAATTGACAGACTGTTAAGAAACAAGATACGGAGTACGGATGTTTGGCTCGGATGTGCCAAACTATATCGAAGGGGCTTCGGGTTGATTCTTCAAGGCTTGTTTCTTCGAGGGTTGATTCGGGAAGGGATACCAATTGACATACTGTTCAGAAACAAGATGCGGAGTACGGATGTTTGGCTCGGACGTGCCAAAGTATATCGAAGGGGCTTCGGGTTGATTCTTCAAAGCTTGTTTCTTCAAGGGTTGATTCGGGAACGAGTACCAATTGACATACTGTTAAGAAACAAGATACGGTGGTACAGAAATCCGGCTCTCGAAGGACCAAAAAACTGTACCGGACGGGCGTGATCGACTGGAACGGGGGTGTGATGGGGTAGGTCTATCCTTCTTCTACTCCTCCGACGTGAACTGTGACCACCCGACTGCGTCCAGCCGCGCTGACGTCCTGTACCGGGATCTGAGGTTCCCCGTACCACATGTACAACGTTCTTCTATTTTGCCAATTACTTGCTGTCTTCGGGGTAGATTGGGGTGAGGGATGAATGCTTACCAGGGTTAAATAATATGCAGGAATTTGACAACACTGCAGCTAATGGTTTAAGGGCAAATTCGCGAGTACTGTGATTCTATTACTGTACCTTCTTTACCGTTGATTTTTATCAACCATCAAAACCATACCTTTTGGGGGTTACCAGGAATGTGTAGGGGAAATGTGTAGCCCTACCTATCTGTTTACTTTAACGAAAATAAGCTTTCCCCAGAACATCTTTTAAGTGTCCGGGGAAAAACGACAAAAATATATGTTTTTAATTAATTACATAGCCTCTAAACTATGACTATGAGAGTACATAAGCTTCTAAGTAGGTATTAAGTACATAAGCTTATAACTATACATGGGCTTTTTCTGTGCGAGTTATACATTACTAAGTGCTTCGTCGCGAACACAAAAATAAAAACATTGTTTCAAATGTTTTTATTTTGTTTATGTAAATATATCTTAATACACATTAATCAATAAAAATAATACAAATCATTAATTTTTTAGTGCTCCGAACATCCGTAAGAAACGGAACCCTTACAAAAATGAAATTGGTTCGGAACCCAGTCCGACTTGCACTTGGCCAGACTTTTTTCATACCACAAGCCTTACAAAATCATGCCTCGGGTATCTTACTTCGACTGCCGACTAAAAAAGGGGTTTTGTTGACACTTCAGTTCCGTCAACTCTTTATGCCAAATGGCTTACGATAGTACCTATCTTATTACATAATTTTTTACAGAATCTTTACGCAGACAAAGTTTTCGTGTATCTATATCCTTTTTTTGAAATAAAAAGAAAGACGATAGCGTCTTTGGGAAACCTAAAAATATTTTTAAAGTTATTTTTAGTGATTTCAATAAAATTTATAGACGAACTACAAATGTTTTTATCGATATCTAGCCATCCAGTATCGTCAAAGAAAAATGGATAGATCTCTTACCCGTGCGGGTAGAGCTGATTGGATGCCAAGCAAAACAAGGACGATATGCTCCAAGCATTTTTTAGAAAGCGATTTTTTATTAAAAAAAAAGGATATAGATACACGAAAACTTTGTCTGCGTTAAGATTCTGTACCAAACTATGTAATAAGATACTATCGTAAGCCATTTGGCATAAAGAGTTGACGGAACTGAAGTGTAAACTAAACCCCTTTTTTAGTCGGCAGTCGAAGTAAGATTACCCGAGGCATGATTTTGTAAGGCTTGTGGTATGAAAAAACTCTGACCAAGTGCGAGTCGGACTGGGTTCCGAACCAATTTCATTTTTGTAAGGGTTCCATTTCTTACGGATGTTCGGAGCACTAAAAAAATAATTTGGTAGGCTGCTTTACGAGACGCGAGACAAAGCGGACGTGTTTTCTGTAATTGATTATTATGTAATAACAATTACGATAAATAAATATAATTATTGCTCCGTCAGTGTAACATTAAAGTGTGTCGCGTGTGTCAGTAGGTTTTACCGATTAAGCAAGATGAACTAAATAGTTTTTATAAACATTAAATAAAGTGTTTCTGTTAGAATGTCCAACCCAGGATCGAGCCCGTTTGGTCGTAGCCAATTACTACGACGAAGTCCTCCGCCGACGCCTACCCAACCAGTACCACCGAGCGCCCCAAACCCACCAGCACCCGCGGAAAAAGAATTGCCGACTGAAGTCATCAGTACGTCGGGATCCAGAAGTGGTTAGGATCTATAGATGGGCTTCTGAACGAAGTTTGCACTATCGTCGGTGATGGGAAAATGAACTCGGATCAGAAGCTTCGAGTTACCACTCTCTGCCGGAAAGTCTCCAGTGGGACTTCTCAGATGGCCGTTTTATACCAATCTTTGAAGTCAAAAACGATCCAGGCTCATACCACAATCCAACACCTTCAGGCTCACCAGAATGTTGTGAACGTAAGTAGTTGAATCCATCGATGAATACTTCTTACGCTAGCATGGTGAAGAAAGGTACGGATAACTTCGTCCGTCCTGCTAATTTGAGATCAGTCGCCATTTATCCGAGCGATAAGACCCAAACAAGTGACGACACCAAGTCACTTGTCCAAAAGATCATCTCCCCAGAACAACTTAAGCTTCATGTCCGTGGCCTGAAAAAAGTAAAGAATGGGGGCGTTCTGATCAGCACCGAAAATAAAGGCGACATTGATAAACTCGACGACGTGCAAGCGCTTCAAGAGAAAATGTGACCATCCAACTGGTGATGTAGGTTGCCCGGCCCGCAAACATGCAGAAATGAATTACATAAACTCAATAGATTATGAAGGCGCCTAAGAGCGCCACTTAACACTTTATTTAGTTAGCAGATAAACAGGTAGCTTGTATTTATTTTTAACTGTCACTCATGACAAATCATCTAATTTGCGATCTAGATAGTTTTTCTGTGTCGGAGTCTAAAATCTGTAATGTTGAGGACTGTAAACACCTTCTTCCTTCTGGTGACAAAACCTTAACCCTGCTCACGCAGAATATTCGCAGCATAAATCGTAACATGAACGGTTTTGAAGTGTTATTGCAGAACATTGACATAAACTGTGATATTCTTGTCTTAACAGAATGTTGGTTGTCAAAACAGGTGGCCAACTTACCATCTCTTGACGGTTACTATTCCTACAGAACTAACAGGAACATAAACCAGAACGATGGATTAGTAGTTTATGTCAAAAATAATTTAACAACAGTAAGGGAAGAACCTGTTTTCCTCGACAGTAATTGTTTAATAATTAAAATTGTTCCCGACACGGTAGTCGTGGCTATTTATAGGCCTCCTTCTCAAAATATGGACAGATTTTTGGACTCACTCGACACTAACTTAAAAAACATTACATCTTTTAAAAACATTATACTTTTGGGTGATATTAACATTAACATTGCTTCCGGGAAAACAGATACTCATGTACACAATTATCTCAATATTTGCTCATTTCACGGACTCCTACCAGCTCACTATCACCCCACGCATCAGAGTGGCTCATGCTTAGATCATATCATTCTAAAATCAAAAAATCCATCCAAAACATTGGTTACTAATTCTACGCTTACTGATCATCAAGCTGTTTTATTATCATTACAAATAAATTCACCTAGAAAAAACTGCATGCGTAGCTACACTAAAGTCAATATGAAAAATCTCGAAAAGGACATACGCAGTATTAATTTCGGCCCTGTTTATAATTCAGACGATGCAAATAGTTGTTTAAAGTATTTCATAGACTCACTACAATCTGCATTAAAGACAAACACGTTCTCTAAAACAATGCCTAGAAAGTATAGTTGTATTAAGCCCTGGATCACACCCGGTCTCGTTCGTTGTATAAGGCATAGAGACAAACTGCACCTAAAATTAAAACTCGCTCCTGATGACGAAGTACTCTCTGTAACTTATAAAAGGTATCGGAATTTCTGTAATAATCTTTTGAAAAAACTAAAAAATCAGTATGATAAAAATGAATTACAGAAGGCGGGAAAAAATAGTAAACTTATATGGAAATTTGTTAAAACTCTTACATTTAGATCAAAAAATGCCGAACCTCCGCTTGATATACTATCAACAGAGATAAGCCCATCCGAAGCAATCAATAAAGCAAACCATTTTTTTATTAACGTTGGAAAAAACTTGGCAGAAAAATCATTAAATTCAAGAATTATTTCCCAACAAAACTCGACCACGACATCCTCTACACTAAATTCTTTTGTTTTATTAGATACCGACGTTAATGAAGTAGTCAGAATTATAAACGGGTTAAAGGATGTTTGTGCTACTGGGTGGGATGACATACCTAATAATATACTTAAACGATTTAAATACTTACTTGCCCCTCCTCTAACCCACATTTTTCATCTATGCTTATCAAAAGGAATATTTCCAAAATTGCTTAAAAAGGCTGTGGTCACACCTGTATTAAAATCTGGAGATAAAAACTACGTGAATAACTACAGACCCATTTCAATGTTAACAGGCCTCTCAAAAATTTTAGAAAAATTATAAACAGTAGATTGGTAAAATATCTAGAAGATAACAGACTATTATCAGACAGTCAATTTGGTTTTAGGGCCAAAAGATCAACTAGCCAAGCAGTTCACGAATTGACTAACTATGTTACTACCAACCTAGACAATGGTATGCACACAATTGGGATCTTCCTAGACCTTGCCAAGGCTTTCGACACAATTTCTTGTACTTTACTTTTGCACAAGCTTGAAACACTTGGGATAAGGGGTGAACAACTTCTGCTATTTTCTGATTATCTCAGCGATCGTCATCAGTGTGTTAAGATTGGTCAGCACACAAGCTCTGAACTTAAAAATAGTAGTTTTGGTATACCACAAGGTAGCATTTTGGGCCCTACTTTATTTTTAATCTATATTAATGATCTATGCAGCCTCTCACTCCAAAATGGTGTGATAATATCTTATGCGGATGACACCGCTCTATTATTTTCAGCCAAATCAAGAGTGGAGGTCTATGAATACGCCCAAAATGGTTTTAACATTGTGACTAATTGGCTCCGTAATAATCTCCTAACATTAAATACAGATAAAACCAATTATGTTATATTTACAATGAGAAATACTAACATACCGCTTACTAATCTAAACATTCGCGCACATAATTGTTGCACGTATGCTGACACTGCATGTTCTTGCCCCACTTTAGCTATAGCTGACCATTTAAAATATCTAGGTGTCACCATTGACTCAAATTTAAATTTCCGTAAACATATCGATTTACTGTGTTCGAGAGTGCGCAAATTAATATATGTTTTTAAGAATTTACGGAACATAGCCGACTTTAAATTAATTAAACAGGTCTATTTAGCTTTGTGTCAATCCATTCTTACATATTGCATAACTTCTTGGGGTGGTGCGGCAAAAACAATTTTACTCCCGTTAGAGCGTGCTCAAAGAGCAATTCTAAAGGTTGCTACATTTCGCCCTTTTAGATTTCCTACGCACCAGCTTTACGAGTAAGGTGCTTACAGTACGGCAATTATTTATTTTAAACATAGTACTTCACCAGCACACTGCACTTCCTTTTGATCCTGTGCCTTCTGACAAAAGAAGAAAGGACTTGGTTTGCATTAAGTCTCAAACTAGACATGCGTTTGCTAATCGTTTTTATCTGTTCTTGGGACCTTTTCTATATAACAGGCTCAACAAGGTTCTAAGTTTCTATAGTGTAAGGTATAAAAAATGTAGTAAAATGTTGTGTGAATATTTAGAGACTCTACATTACACAGACACAGAACAACTTCTAGAAATCTTGGCATGATGATATTTGTTTCCCTCGTAATTGTTTACTTTTGTATAATTACATAAGCTTAGTTTTTAGATATTAAGGTACTTATTAAGCTTTTTCTCGTAGTTATTAAAAGATTCTTTATTTTTATTTAGTTAACCTTTAAATATTACTGCACCAATGTAGTTGAATTGTAAAGTGGTGGCCTGAAACACAGGTTTAAATTAACCTAGATCGGGCTGGTTGCTACATAACATTGCAATTCCGAACCACCATAACTTGCACCTATAATAATAATAATATATTAGTTTTAGTTTATTTTCAGGCATTATAATTGTATGGAAAACTTATCACTGTTGGCTAAATGTAAACTTTTTGTAAACATTTTTATTTGAATAAATTTATTTATTTATTATTTATTATTTATTTTATTATTTATTAATATATATTTACATAAACAAAATAAAAACCTTTGAAACAATGTTTATTTTTTGTTTCTTTCTATTTTTATACAATAAACTGGGAATACTCCGCTTACGCTATTTTGAAAGTAGAAATTTATTAACAATGTATTATAAAGCAAACCCGAACTTATCAAAGTCAAAGTCAAAGTCAAAGTCAAAACGTTTATTCCAATTAGGCCATTAAACGGCACTTTTGAACGTCATTCACATTTCAAATATTTAAAAGTTCTGAAGTGACTCTACTGTCCATTCGGAAAGGTAGATTCTTATGGAGAAGAATGGACAAGAAACTCCATAGTTACTCTTTTCAATTAATCTTTTACAATATTTGGTAAGTATACAATTTTTTTTTTATATATGTGAGGACCATGCACCTAGGGTATGCAGAGGTAGACTTATAAATTTTCTAAATAAGTAGGTACATGATACTCACACATTTACAAATATTGGAATGACTAATTAACAGTGTGTGAGTTAACAGAAAAATACAGACACAAAAAGAGACAGAACATCTATAAAGTTAATACATAAAGCAACCAGTTTGATTTTGTCCACAACATTGACCGTCCTATGGAGCAGGACCAGCATGCTTCCAGGCATTCTTATCCTGAATGTAATCTTCTAATTTGTAATAAGCTTGTTTACAAAGTGTGCTTTTGATATATGCTTTAAATTTTCTTTCATTTAGTTCTAATATGTCACAAGGTATTTTATTGTAACATTTAACACAGTACCCCATGAAAGATGTGTGTACTTTAGCTAATCTATAAAATGGTTGATCTAACTTATCTTTATTTCTAGTATTAAAATTATGTCTATCACTAATTTTACTAAAAAGATGGCGATTTTTCCGTACATACATTATATTTTCATAAATGAATTGGCAAGGGACTGTCATAATATTAATCTTTTTAAAAAGTTCCCTTAGAGAATCGCGGCGGCGCAGATTATAAAGGGCTCTGACAGCTCTCTTTTGTAAAATAAATATGGATTCAATGTCAGCAGCCCGACCCCACAACAAAATTCCGTATGACATAATGCTGTGAAAGTAGCTAAAATAGACCAAACGTGCGGTTTCTACGTCTGTTAACTGTCTTATTTTCCTAACAGCATAAGCAGCTGAGCTTAGCCGCCCCGCTAGAGATGTAATATGAGGTCCCCATTGCAACTTCTCGTCCACTGTGATTCCCAAGAAAACTGTCTGATCAATAAACTCCAGTTTTTCTCCATTCAATATTATGTCACATTCGGTACTTTTAACATTAGGCAAAGTAAATCTAATACATTTAGTTTTTTTTTCATTTAATACCAAGTTGTTTGCCGTAAACCAATTTTGGACTTGAAGAATAGAGTTATTAACGACGTCAAGATTTCGTGATCGTCGCTCTATTTTAAATATCAATGAAGTGTCATCCGCAAATAATACCATCTTTGGGTGATTTTGAAGTAATTGGGGCAAATCATTTATATAAACTAGAAAGAGGAAAGGACCTAATATTGAGCCTTGAGGAACTCCCATTGTCACTTCAGACCCTCGTGAGTTTACACCGTTTACCTGAACTTTAACCTGTCTGTCCATCAAGTATGACCTAAGCAACTCAAGGGCTGTATTTCCGATTCCATAGTGCTCAAGTTTCAACAAAAGTGTCTCATGTTCAACGCAATCAAACGCCTTCGAGAGGTCACAGAATATTCCAATGGCGTCTTGTGACTCTTCCCAGGCGTTAAAGATGTTCTTTATGAGGGTGACCCCGGCGTCAGTTGTACAACGCCCTTTGGTGAAACCGTACTGTTGTTCATGAAAGATGGAATTTTTATTAAAGTGAAGTAACATCTGATTAAGAATTAACTTTTCAAACACTTTACTGAGCACTGGCAAAATTGACACAGGTCTATAATTATTGGGTTCCTGATTATCACCCGATTTGAACAAAGGAACTACTTTACTGTGTTTCATAAGATCGGGAAATACTCCTTGGTCTATACTAGTATTAAATATAACAGCTAAGTAGGGGGCAATAGTTTCAATGACAGATTTACAGACTTTTACAGACATTCCCCAAAGATCTTCAGTTGATTTTATTTTAAGATCTTTAAAAGCTTTTATAATGGCCTGGGGGTTTGTATGTTGAAACTTAAACTCCGATGGGCATACCTTTACATTCTTCCTAAGTAAAGCAGCAGCGAGCGCAGGAGATGAGTTGAGACTTTCAGTAGTTTTAAGAGGGATGTTTGCAAAGAAATTTTCAAATTCCTGAGCTACCTCTGCATCAGAGTTTATTGGGCCATTTACAGTATTTAAATTAAATTTAGTCTCACGTTGTTTCTTCCTACCTGTTTCGTTATTTATTATTTTCCAAGTAGTTTTTATTTTATCGTCTGCTGATTTTATTTTATTGCTAATATGTAGAGCTTTTGCTGTTTTGCATACACTTTTATAAGTTTTTGAATATTTTGCAACATACTTATTAAAGCTTGTATTATTCATATATTGCTTTTGGCCATACAGTTCATATAGCTTATCCCTGCTTTTGCGAATGCCTGGAGTTGCCCAATCGCTAAATAAGAACTTGGTGTAAATACTTTTGGACTTTAGGGGAAAAGTCTCAGCAAATTTAATGTTTAATAATGAAAAGAACTCAGTGTAGAACTCATTTGGGTCATTAATATTATTAAAATTATGGGCACCTAGTCTACTATCTAAAGCATTATTAAATTCCTGCAATTTTTTATCCGTAATTGGTCTAAATTTTATTTGAATTTTTTCTAAAGGTACGTAAGTGCAAAACGTTATTGATTGTCCATTGTGATCAGATGGCAACTTATTTACAATTTCTTTATGTAGGTAATCACAATTACAAAATATATTGTCTATGCAAGTTGCAGTAGAAGCTGTCACACGAGTTGGCTCAACAAAAACATTTGATAAATTAAATGATTTAAAAAGACTCAATAACCTAATACTATTGGAGTTTGTTTCTAATAAGTTAATATTAAAGTCGCCACATATTATTACTGATTTACAAGTAGAACTAACTTTATTCAACACATCTTCCATTACTGTATCAAACACAGATAGATTCTGGTGACATGGAGGTCTGTAGACACATACCACAACATGCTTATCTAGCTCAACACAGGACAATTCAATGGTGTGTTCCACCGACAGTTTATCCATTTTATTTATTTATTTATTTAACAATTACTTATTTTATAACGATTCCAACAACAAGTTTCATGTATGGCTCCCATACAAAACTCCAACACCTAGCGAGTGACATTTTTTTGGAATTAATATCGAAAAAAGTTATCTTATTTATCGATATCGACAATGTAAGTCAAAGTTCATGTGTCACAGCCGTAATCGAGTGGCAACTGTTACTATCCCAACATAGAATAGGTAATGAAACTTATTGTTAAGTAATTTAAGTTTATAATATAAAAACGAAACGCCGAGAGTACTTTTTGCCTTAAAGCAAAATAAATCCTACATGTAAGCCGAAGGTATATTTTCAAAGGTAGGCTCTTTGACCTATTCTTGTTTTGACCAAAATTTAAACGACCAATCAATCGTATCCTTGATTTGTGGTGAATTATATGATTATCGGTATAGTTGTGTGAGTGTGGCGACACAGGTTCCTATACAAATTTCGTCGCATAGCATTTCCACCTGTTTTTTCTGTTCCGTGGTTATAACTTACTGTATTCCAGTATGGGGTGGCGCTGCAAAAATGAAATTTCTTGATCTGGAGAGAGCTCAGCGATCGCATAAAAAAGTGATGCACTTTAAACCCTTTCGGTTCTCTACTACAGACCTATACAAAGCATGTAACTTGCTTTCAATTAGAAAACTGTATCTTGTATGTTACCCTCACCCTGCATAAACGTTTATCTTTTGACCCTGCTACTCAGACCAGAAGACGGAGAGATATAGTGGCTCACTTCGCGGGGGTTCTAACAGTTTTTGCTAGACGTCAATATATGACACAATCCACCTACATCTATAATAAATTGCACTCAAAATTGAATATTTATCCGCTGCTACTACACGACTGTAAAAATAAAATAAATGAATGGCTAAAACCCTTAACATATGAAGAAACGGAAAACATATTGGTCAGGATAAGCTAAAATAAACTCACCACACACACACACGCGCGCACACACACATACACACACCAAGAGCTTCTTAAGTAAGATTGTTAATTTAGTTTGTTTTGTTTTATTTCCTTAAATTTTAATTTTTGCATAATACATTGTACAGCCACCAACTAAGGGAGGAGCGTGACAGTCCCAACACAAGTACTATTGTAACTTACCGGGACTGCCACAATTATTCATGTATGCTCACAATGTTTTGAGATCAAATAAATATTTTTGTATTTTTTTTGTACGTAATCAATCATCGAGTTTAATAAACTACTGATTGAATTCAAAATCTAGGTACTTAAAAAATTAAGTGTTATCCCGTAACGTTTATTTCATCAAAATCGACCCACAAAATCAAAAGATATTTAATTTTGATGTATTCTAATTAGTCTATTGAGAAAAATAAAATGCACGAAAGCATGAAAATAACACCATAACAAATTATTTGTTAAACTTTTAATACGAACTAAAATAATAGGGTATTAATTAATTTATATGTTATCGTTATTAATCGTAACATACGTTATTTAACGTCTTCCACTGCCAAATACTTTGTCTTGTCAGTTTACGAAATGGTCGATAGATGGCGTTGCACTGATGACACGTTTTTCTGAATCACGGTGTTAATATTTTCCACTAGCACTTTGCCCGCGACTTCGTTCGCGCGGTATTAGTCGGTACTCTACGAACTTAATTTCGCATCTAACCGCGTAAAGGGTATGTGTAAATAACTTATTAATAGACAAAACGTAGGGCAGTTCTTTCACTCGCAACATTTTTCTTACTTAGAGTATTTTAAAACTGTCGTAACTTTAGAACGAAAGATCCGATTTGAATAATTTAGAGTGTAATTTATACGTACATAACCAACCTTAATTATTAAACAATTTATATAGATAAGGATTAATATCATGATACCAAAATCACCACTATTCCATTTCACCCGGGATTTGATTGAATAATTCGAACAAAAAGCGGTAATTGTGACTTAACCATAATAGTTAGATATGGGTCTAGATCATAATATCGACAGTCACTGCATCGACAGTCGCTGTATCGAAAACGTTCCATTGACGGGTTACTGAATCGACAGTACTCCAAATCGAAGGTACTTACGCTACATCTACAGTACACCAAAACGATAGTACCTACACCATAACGACCTGACAGTACTCTATGATTTTTTGTAGATATTGATGTCCTCTACAAAACTGTAGAACATCACTTTGCTCTAGGTATAGTCAATAGTTTCTGCAGCGTCCACGATCATCATCATCTGCCTAGCTTTTCCCAACTATGTTGGGGTCGGCTTCCAGTCAAACCGGATTCAGCTGATTACCAGTGTTTTACGTGGAGCGACTGCCTACCAGACCTCCACAACCCATTAACTGGGTAACACGGTAGGTACTTCTTAGCAAGACTAGAGTCAGATTTACTGGCTTCTGACAATCCGTAACGACTGCCAAATCTACTAATGACAGCCGGGACCAACTGCTTAACGTGCTTTCCGAGGCACGGAGGAAACTCGGTATATTAAGATGGTCACCGATCCACAGAACAACCTTGGCAAGCGTTGCTTAACCTTGAAGATCGACCTGTGCGGCTGTTATTATCTAGCCACGAGCTCCGCGATATAAGGATCTTTTTTGGTGTTTTTTTCACACCTTGATTACAATATTTAAGTTTTCATACGGATCTCTAACTTTTTGAAAACATTCTAGAGACTATGTTCTTCAGGGATAATGTACCTAGCATTCTAATGGTGAAAGATTTTTTCAAATTGGACCAGAAGTTTCGGAGCCTATTCAATTCGAACAAACAAACAAATCTTTCCTCTTTATATAATATTCCTGTAGAAGTGTAGATTGGCCTCGCACGATTTGTAACAGCGCAGCGTTGTAGGTATTGCTTGAAAAGTATCTGCTATGGTCCAATTTGTTCTGGTTCTTAGCTCGGAGACTTGATTCCTGAACTATTTACAATACGTACCTAAAAATTTGTAAGGAACCCTCGGTGCGCGAGTCCGACGCGTTCTTGACCGGTTTTTTTAATAGTCGAACAGAAATATGTATGTTGAAGATTCTTTCCGGGCGGGCTGGAAAACGAACGCTATAGATTTACAAGTAACAGGAGACTAGAAACATGTCGAAGTAAGTACCTATTTCTTTGGGTGAAATTATGAGCGCCTAAGATTTAAAAGTACCAAGAGACCAGAAACATGTAAGTAGTTCCGGCGCTGGAATTTTTAGCGGTTAGGATTTAAAAGTACCAGAAGAAAAACCAACAAAAACCAACGTGCGAAAACAAAAATAAATTTAAGATTTACTCAAGGAGGTTTAAGAAAATTATTAAACTTACACAAAAAGCTCAGAATAACAACTTAATAAATAACTCAAAAAACAAATCCAAAACGGCCTGGCAAATTATTAATAATAACAAAATTGTAAGAGAACCCATTTCTCAAATAAAAAATGGAGATGAAATAATATCAAACCCTAATTTAATAGCTGAGTCTTTTAATAACTTTTTCATTGAACAAACCTCTGGCATATCTAAACATACGTTACGCGATACCATTAACATAAATATAAACCCACATACGATATTTATAGCCCCAGTTATACCCCAAGATGTAATACGTATAATTAAAAACCTAAAAAATAAAAAGAGCTCTGGCCTCGATGGCATTTCAACAACAGTTATCAAATTTGTTGCACATTGCGTAGCTGAGCCCCTTGCTCACATTATTAATGTAAGCATACAGTCTGGCGTATTTCCTGAAAGTCTCAAAAGCGTAATAGTTATACCAGTATATAAAAAAAATGATAAAGATGAAATGGTAAATTATAGGCCAATTGCTCTTATTTCTATATTCTCAAAGATCATAGAGAAAATCATCTATGAATCTCTTGACAGCTTCCTAACTAAATACCACATACTATGTGATGAACAAAAGGGCTTCAGGAAAAACAAAAATATAAACATGGCCATCTTTGATTTTCTCCATGAAATAATGCCTAAAGTAGATTCCAAAATACCGGTATGTGCAATATATGCCGATATGTCGAAAGCTTTTGACTGCGTGGACCACGATATTCTCTTAACCAAACTTGATGCGTACGGTATTCGTGGCAATGCTCTAAATTTAATAAAAACTTACCTCAAAGGCCGTAGACAATGTACAGAGATATCAAGCCTGTGTTTAAAATCTAAGAAGGAACTAAAATCTTTATCGTCATTTAAAGAAATAAAATATGGAGTCCCACAGGGAAGTGTCCTCGGACCTTTACTTTTCCTATTATATATTAATGACCTGCCACGTCATATATCTAATCCAATGGTTTTATTTGCAGACGACAGTACTTCAATTGTTTCATGTATCAATAAAAACTCATACGTAAATGACATCAATAACTCAATCAGCTGTTTAATAAAATGGCTTAACAATAATAACTTAGTTATAAATCTGCAAAAAACTAAAACTATGCATTTTCACCAACGAATATCTACAGGTGACATGGATATCAACTTCAATGGCCAAACTATCGATAAAGTGAATAGCACAAAATTTTTAGGTATCTTAATTGATAGCCAGTTAACATGGAAGCCGCAAGCAGAAGATATATGTAAACGTTTAAGCACAGCCGCGTTTATGTTATACAACCTATCCAAAAAAGTAAATCTGCCAACAACATTAGTGGCTTACCATGGTCTCGTAATTTCTATCTTAAGGTTTGGTGTAATATTTTGGGGTTACTGTAGTGAACGGGAAAGCATTTTTAAAGCTCAAAAGCGCTGTTTGAGAGCTATATTTGGCCTCAAACTTACTGACAGTTGTGTGCCCATATTTAAGTCTCAGAAATTATTAACTTTCCCATGCCTCTATATCCTCGAATTAGCAATATTTGTTATAACAAACCGTAATTTATTTGCAACATTAACAGAAACTAGAAAACGGAGTACATCATTAAGATCACAATATCAGAACCTACTATGCACAGGCACGTTCAAAACTAGCTTATTAAAAAAAGTGTGATCTGTATGGCTTCTGTTATCTTTAATAAAATTCCTGTACACATGAAAACCTTGCCATTGATGAAATTTAAAAAATGTTTTACAGAATTACTTGTAGACAAATGCTATTATTCTGTTCAGGATTTCCTAAATGATACATTATAACTACATATTTGCCTTATTCAACTTAGTTGTATAATAAGTATTGTATTTGCATGCCAACAAGGCAGAATGTACACGGTTCTTTATTATGTTATTTTCGATCCTATTTGTATGTACCTGCATTCTTAGCAAATAAAGTCCTATTCTATTCTATTCTATTCTAAAAGAAACATCGAAGTATTGCCAGGGCTGGAATTTTGAGCAATAAAGATTCACAATTAGGTACCAGAAGACCAGATGTCGAATGTCTCATTGATGTTGGCGCGTGGGTTGGATCATTCGGTTCCCTTCAAAATGGTTGAGCTGAATGGTGCCGACACACGCGCCATGTTCGTGAACGGGCGGAGACTAGTCATCTCTTAACTGCCATTAGCTTATAATCTTATATTTTACATTCATGGAATTGGTTTTTTTTCCTTTGCATTGTCCTCACATGCAGAAGCAACAAGGATCTGTAACTAAGAATTTTGTAAAAATAACATAATTTATAAGAGTGAAATTATTTTTTAAATACCTTCATCAGCGATGAAGTTATAAAGCTTCAAAGGTTACAATTAGAAAGAGAAGTCATCGTCTATCTATGACGCCTATACAGCTGCCATAGAAAACAGCGTTTTCGCGAGAGGGACAGATATATTTGTTTAAAATAATTATATCTCCTTTGTTTTTCGACTAATTTTGATTCTATTTTCACTGTTAGTATTATATTTTTGTATATTTTTAGATAAACTGTACAGATGATAAATATTTTTTTCATGCATATTCCCTAACTCACAATTGTTTCTGTGCCAGTTCAATATACGCTCGGTTCGAACGCACTTATTTTATTTAGCAGTGGCGACGAGGATTAAAAAACTTTGTTCGGTGCAGAACACTTCAAGTAATTGTGTCGTGTAATCGTGGACAATAGTTACAATGTCTGTGGGCAAAATCAAAGACTGCGATGTGAAAACCGGTAGTTACTTAACTGGTCAGCATAATGTGGAGCGGCTAGAAATGTACTTTTTGGTTGACAAGATAGCGGACGATTTAAAATTGCCAACTCTAATCGCGGTAATCGGGGGTAATTTTTAGCATGTCCTAGGAAGCCATCAAGCTATAGCATATGCGGTCGCGGTGGATCTACTGCGTGCGCATCTGCAACTTTAACCGTCAATCTTGGCAGAGAGATATAGTTTTCATCAAAGATGGCAAGTGGCGGGCGAATTGGTAGCGGAATACGTGGCGGACTTGAAAAAGATGGCTAGGTACTGTGAGCTTAAAACGAACTTAGAAGAAAACCTACGGGATCAGTTTGTTTGCGGTCTGCGGAGCGATTAATTCGACAAAGGTTACTCGATCTAATATACAACAGAAAATGAACTAGACTACAACAAAGCACTACTGTTAGCCAATACCCTGGAGGCAGCCGAGCGGGACGCTAGAGCTGTCGAGGCCTCGCGGGAGGAGAAGATGCACAAGTTAGGAATAAAAAAAACTTTTACAAAAAATAAAACCGACTTCCAAAAACAAAACACTACAAAGTAAAAAATAACTTTAATTTCGGAAGTCGGTGTTTTTAGTTGTTTCGGTTTTGAACACCGACACACACTCTTTAGTGAAACTTGTGGTTTCACTAAAAAGTGACACCACAAGTTTCACAAACACAAAACAAACACAATACAACTTTACACAGCGTGCCGGCGTGATGTTATGTTATGAATTGGTGTAAACAATCAACAGACAGATTTCAGAAATCCCGATTCATTTGCTATCATTTATTGAAGAGATCCGTTGCCTACATACGAAGTTCTTTATCTGATCTTCATCAAATTTTAATGGGACCAGTCCGAGAAAATACTCTTCCAAACAAAAAAAGAATCATCCAAATCAGTTAGCAATTGACGAAAATATAGCTGAACAAACATTTTTCATGGGATCCCATCATCAGATCCTGAGTTATACCTTTCATCATCAGCTCAGCAACATGAGATGATGATTACCAGGCACCTGAATTTCGTTAGAAAGTTTATGAAAAAAACTTGCGTGCTTATAAAATTTGAGGGTTTCCCTCGATTTTCATGGGATCCCATCATCATTCCGACTTGGTGACAATGGGACCACCTCAGGAGTAGGTATGGGCTTTCAAATAAAAAAAAATAATTAAATCGGTCCAGAATTGACGGAGAAATCGGTGAAATACATTAAAAAAAATACATACAGCCGAACATAGAACCTCCTCCTTTTTGAAGAAGTCGGTTAAAAATTGCTCAGCGTGCGGCGACAATGGACATAGCCCGCAAAACTACAGGTAGGTACAAGGAATTCGAATGCGGTTACTGTAAAAGAATTGGCCATTTACGAAGAGAATGCAGGAAGCAGGAATTCGATCACCGTATTTCATCGACAAATTCAAACTTCAACGGCACGCGAAGAAGGTCACGCGGAGGTCGCGCGCTCGATACGAGCGGCCACAGCGCGGCGGAGCACGGCGGGAGGCGACGCAGGGGCGCGGCAGCGGCGCCCCGTGGAACACGCGACTGAGGAAGCGCCGCCGAAGCGGCCCGCGTCGCTGCCGGTGCAGCGCACTGGCTATGCGGACCAGCAGCGGGTGACAGCGGCTCCAGGAACGACCGCGAAACGTCGGGTGATGACGAGGAGCCAATGTACCAGATATCATTAGCGAAGTATAGACCGGTGTGTATGACCATGTATGTCAGTTTATCTTCTATATCTATACTAATATACTAGCTGACCCGCGCGGCTTCGCTCCCGTCAACTGGCTACCCTACCTACCCTACCTACCCTACCTACCCTACCTACCCTACCTACCCTACCTACCCTACCTACCCTACCTACCCTACCTACCCTACCTACCCTACCTACCCTACCTACCCTACCTACCCTACCTACCCTACCTACCCTACCTACCCTACCTACCCTACCTACCCTACCTACCCTACCTACCCTACCTACCCTACCTACCCTACCTACCCTACCTACCCTACCTACCCTACCTACCCTACCTACCCTACCTACCCTACCTACCCTACCTACCCTACCTACCCTACCTACCCTACCTACCCTACCTACCCTACCTACCCTACCTACCCTACCTACCCTACCTACCCTACCTACCCTACCTACCCTATCTCTCAAGTTGGATCGAACTGCACATGGTGTGCGAATTTTATTATAATCGGTTAAGTGGTTTAGGAGTCCATTGAGGACAAACATTGTGACACGAGATTTATATATATTAAGATAAAGCTAAAGAGTTTGTTTGTTTGTTTACTTGAACGCGCTAATCTCAGGAACTACTGGTCCGATTTGAAAAATTCTTTCAGTGTTAGATAGCCCATTTATCGAGGAAGGCTATAGGCTATATATCATCACGCTAAGACCAATAGGAGCGGAGCAGTAATGAAAATTGTGACGCAGACGAAGTTGCGCGGGTCAACTAGTTACATATAATAAAATCGTAGACCAACCGTGTCTGTACATTGAATATTTTTGCATAAAAATGGCATAGAAAAGTTTGGAATAAGATACAAAACACAAATATGCTATTTTTGAAATTTTTGTCTGTTTATCTGTTTGTCTGTGCGTTTGAGGGAGCATCACGCATAAACCACAGATTGGGTTCCAAATCTAGGTACTTAAAAATATTAAGTGATAACCCGAGTAACATTTAGCGTTTATTTCATCAAAATCGACCCACAAAATCAAAAGATATTGAATTTTTAAGTTTAGTAAGACACTTTCTAATGCATTCTGTTCCGCAATCTATTGAAAAAGATGAAATGCACGAACGCAGTATAAACTACCAAAACAAATTGTTGAGTTATGTGTGAAAGTTTTTATACGTGGCAAAATAAAATTTAACATTTTTATACCTCATCGGTATTTATCATAACAACCGATCCACAAATCAAAATACATATATTGAATTTTTAAGTTTAGTAGTAAACTTCTCATCTATTGAGAAAAATAAAATGCATGAAAGCATAAATATTACCCCAAAACACATTCTTGAGTTATTTGTGTAACTTTTATACGTAGTAAAATAAAAGTGACCGTTGTAATACCTTATTGTTGTCATACATCTTATTTAACGTCTTCCGATGCTAAACATTTTGTCAGTTTACTTACTTGGTCGATAGATGGCGTTGCACTGATGACGCGTTTTTCTGAATTGCAGTGTTAAGATTTTCTGCTGGAGAGTTCGTCAGGTGTGTTTAGGTTTGATCTCTAAAAGGTCTTGCAAGTCTTTGTTAGGGTCTAATTTACCCTCTATTTGGATTCGTTAATTGTCCGTTTATCGTAGTCTTGAATTGGTTTGGTTTGGTTCTTGCGAAGTTCTAGACGGTTCGAATTGCGGATCAGGCCTGTAGGGTTCCGTACCACGGGGTTGCGGACTTGGGGTTGCGGACTTCGTTCGAAAGAGGCACCGTACCCTGGAACACAAAGGGCACTAGGAGGAACACGTATGGGTTTTAGTCAGTAAGAGCCTGACACTCCCTTCTGCTTCAACCAAAACAGGAGAAGTCATTTGATGATTTCCCATCCTTAAAAAAAAAAAAAAAAAAGGTTTCCGTTCCAAAAGTGTTGACGGGTCCCTACTGCTAAGCCTACGTTACGCGATTGATTCCGTTAAGAGCGAAGCATCGAGCGGTTCGATTTGCGAAACAAGGCTAAAAATAATAGGGTACCGTACTGAAGGTGGTCACGATGACGGGACCCCCTTACTAAGCGTCTGCGTTCGATTCTGAATTATGCGTGCGAAGTGTCAGACGGTTCGATTCGATTTTTAGGGTTCCGTACAGAGGTTGTTGACGGAACCCTGTTTATTAATAAGCCACCGCTGTCCTTCTTCCTTCAGTATATACGTTTTATTTCTGTTTCGCTAAGTTTGTTTTCTATTGCAATTCTTTTTTTTTCGCACGATCAAAACCGGACGAGGCGGACGTAACGACGTTATTGACACTGACAGCCACCCTTAACCCTTCAGAGTAGGTACATACCTATTATGTTCTGTGGACAGCAAAACTGCTGGACAATATGTGGAATCTTTGAAACAGGCGCGATCTGGGTAAAATGGAGCTGAGAGTTTTGTTGGTATTGACTACCTCAGCGAAGTTTGCGAGAAGGCTGATTTGACGATACATTTGCAGCCAAATACTGCAAATAAAATTAGAATGTGTTGCACCCGCATTCTAATGAAAGTAAAAAAAGAAATAAATGAAAATAAAGAGGTCTCAGGTAAAATTAAATGTTTCACGACATCTTGTGAAAACCCGTACTTCTTCTTAAAGTTTTCACAATTATAAGGGTCCTGCGTATCTCTTAAATATCTCAGAGGAACATTTAAGTTAAATGTTCGATTTGTCTCATTATTAAAAAAAATATTATAATAATCTACTTCTGTAAATATATCCATGTTGATTAGGTAGGTACTCGATTTACTTCAAATCCTCAAAAAAATTGATGAGAATCTATGCTCAAGCGTGGTCTCGACTACACTTGCGAAAACAAAGATCAAATCTCGCCTCAAGCAGTAATTCTGAGCTGATTGTAATTTTAAAATAAGGACACATTGAGTAGAGCTCAGTTAAGACTCAAGCACTGTTCTATAATACGTAAAAAATGACATTTTAAAGTGACATTGCTTACGTATTATAGAACAGTGACTCAAGCACTGTTCTATAATACGTAAAAACATTGCTCAGGTGATTATTGATTGTAGTTTCTCTGCTCAAGTCAAGTTCTAAAATTAGAACTCCAACTGAGACTAGTTTTAAGTAATGCTTGAGTCTTGATTGTAGTTCTGTAATACGGGCCTCAGTATCGCTATTGGTTCACAGACCACTCATAAATAAGTTAACCTTAAATCGTGGCTTGAAAGAATAATGCACCGAGTGACTGGGAAAAATGGCAATCATTTTCCTTATTGGCCGCCATGGCAAACCTTATACAAAATCAATGCTATATCTATGTACAAAATGTAGGTTGTCTGCCACATTCTTTTTTCTTTTGTCCAACAAAGTTTTAAATAGCAACACTGTGACTTATCCTTCAACGACAAATGTCAATAATGTCAAAAATCGACATCTTGTTGCCAACTTCACATCACTTCAGAATTTGTTGTAACGCAGTTACCCCAGCGTCCCCAGCAGTTTCATTGAAATATCGGAATCGATTGGACGTGTTTGGATATGCAGTGATTACAAAATGTTGTTGGCATTTGGTCGTGGTATCGGCTTTTCTGTTTTAGTGTGTTTGGTATCATGCGTTGTTTCTTTGCGTCAGTATGGGACGCCGGGAAACACTTTGTACGTGGCTGAAGATTCGCAACAGAGTCGCGGAAAATTGCAAGTTATCAATAGATTCGCCGAGAGCAAAGAGAGCTCTGGTTTTGAAAGGAGAAAACGCGAAGCGACAACGTTAACAACTCCCGCTATACAGAAAAACATCAGTACATGGGTAATGGTCCATATCCTTATTAAATATGATTGTTCCCCTTTGTAGCTTTGATTTAAATTACTAGAACCCGTATTTTTTGTCCCACTATTTATATTTTATCGAATTGTTTACGTAGCGGCAATGTAGTCTTCACATTTTACTATTTTTATTACTGAATGACGACGTCTTTTGTCTGAAAAGTTTCAGCCCAGAAGGTTGTGTACATTCATTATTTTATGTTTAGTAAACATACCTATTTTTAATTAGGCGCAAATTGTCTCAATGACTAAGCATTTTTTATCAGTTATCTACTTATTACTTTATTATGTCAGGTTTTGATTTTAAATTAGGAGTATGTTACTAATTCTAAATAAGATAACCACATATTATATAAATAAGGAAATTGTATTGTATATTTTACAACTAATTCTAACATGAAATGCTTTCTTATTAGAACTTTCTAGTGTACTGTACAATAAGACAATCAATTAAAATTTTTACAATCACTGAGTTTACAGCCACACTTTCACTTTATAAAAATGTGAAACTTGCTTTCAGAAATTAATAAGTAATCTCTTCCACAGACAACACATCTAAATGACAGCCATCAGCAACTGATGGTCCATTGGGTGGGAGAGGGGTCCAATGTCATCATCTGCCTAGCTAGGGACTCAAGTCCTAGGAACAAAGGAGGAGTGTCACCATCAGCACTCTTTATTTCCTACGACTATGGCAAGAACTTCACCAATAAGACAGAGAACTTCAGATTGGGAAATGACCCTGACAGTGGATATGCTCAAATTGATAAGTTCTTCAATCACCCCAAATATCCTGAGTTTGTGAGTAATATTTTCATGGAGCTTAGTTTTAATCATCCAATAGACAGGATTGCAAATACATGTACGATCTGCTTGCATTCATATTACATACAACACTTACTCATTAATTTTTTATCCTTATAATAAATTACCTTACACCAGATGTTATTATAATTACATTTCCTTTGTGGACACACTTCCAGTAAAAAATACCAATCAATAACATTTATGTACTGGTAAATGGTTTAACTTTAGATATTAATTTAAAAACATTAATCAAATGGTGTTTGTCTATGAATCTATAGGACCTTAAGTGTAGGGGAATCCCACAAAATTTAAGTTGCAGTAGTTACAAACATAATGACTCTGTAAAGTTTGACAAAGTATGTAATATGTTGTAGGAAGTAGTTTTATAAATTAACTAGTTGACCTGCGCATTTTCGTCTGCATCACAATTTTCATTACTGCTCCGCTCCTATTAGTCTTAGCGTGATGATTTATAGCCTATAAGCCTTACTTGATAAATGGGCTATAAAACACACTAAAAACAAAAACACACACAACACTAAAATATTTTTTTCAAATCGGACCAGTAGTTCCTGAGATTAGTGCGTTCAAGTAAACAAACAAAGAAACAAACTCTTCAGCTTTATATATTAGTATAGATAGATATTAAATCTTTTCCTCCTTTAAACTAAATTACTTAAATATTAAGTATAAACAGCTTTTATAAAAGGTTTTCCTACTCACTATGTTGAAATTGTTTGTCAATGTAATGTTGATAATGATAATACAAGTTATTATTTTGTTTTGTTTTTGTTATTTTTTTTTGTTTTTGTTGATGCTTTGGTTGGAACTTGGAATTTTTGTGATGTTTCTTCACATATTTTGATAGATTTTGATATTGCTTTCTGTATCAAGTTATTATTAAGCCCCAGCTACCCTACAAAGACGTCTTAATACAATCTTGATCATGGTGTGGGTGGGAGATGGAGTTATACAAGGCACATAATGCTATCCCTTTTTCACAGATAATCATGACAGCATTGGCATGTCGTAGTAGGCCTTCTGTTGTCTCACTGATGGTCAAGGAATGACCTTTTACCACTACATACTAATTTAATATGATAGTTTGTTGTGAGGTATGTGGTGATGTAGGTATAAAAATAGTAAAAAATTGAACTGATAGAAAAATGTTTAAAAATTAGATCACAAGGTACTTTTTTATTTTATTGATAATTTTATTGATAAAATTACTTTCAGGCGATATTTCAGATGCACATGATTGTAAAGATAAAAAATAAACACTAAAATCACAATTTCAAATCATAATTGGATGATGGCTGTTTTATCTTGCATGAACTTGATAGTCATCCATTTATGCATCTACCCTCACTTAGTCACCATTCATTACATGAACATTCTCCTTTGTCCAAACTCCACTGTCTATACCTGTAATAACTTATAAGTAATAATAATAATAATAATAATTTATTCAGCCAATAAAATTACAATGTTATTATAAAAATCATAAAATATTAGTTTTTAGTTACATTACATTACATTTAAAATAACAAAAACTGGTTGGTGTTGCAACCAGCACCCTTACTAAGTTACTGAATAACTTGTATTAAGGGTAGTGGCACAAGCCCATACATTCATATTCTTTACATAATAATTAAATGCAGGTAGAGCAAGAAAGTTAACGTAAGCATTGTCTATTTTAAAAATTATTGAACTATTTTATTTTAACAAAAGTTCATTCATTCTATATTTATGTATATTATTTTCTAAGTGTGACCATTTATTTATTATTTGTGTGTGTATTGTCGATGGTGTTATGATATGTGGTGAGTTAACTGAAAGTTTTAGGGGTTATTATCTGAAAAAAGCAGACGTTCTGTATCTAAATAATTCTGGGTAAGCAGAAAGTTTGACACAGACTTTTTAAGAGAGAAGGTCGTAAAAGAGTAAAATTTCAATTTCCTATTTAGTTTATTATACAATTGAGGACCTTGGAAGCAAATAAATCTTTTAGTAAATGAACCAATAAGTTTTCTATCCTTTATTATAAATAAGGTAAATTTATTAATTTTAACAAATCATGTTGAAAAACTATATTGCCTTTGATAACAAGACTAAATTATTATGTATGTACTGAATTTTAGTTTACCTCTATTTACTAAGGAACTTATAAGAACATTTGCTTGTTCTTTTAACAACAAACATTGATAACATTGTTTATCATAAGATAACACTGTATTTACTTGTTTTAAATATGATATTTGGTGTTGGTGAATAGGTTGTTAGGTACTTAAATCAATTGGTTGAATTACATTCACAATTAATTTTATCAGGGATATCCATTGGTTAAGTTGATAAAAAATCACTATCATCATTCAAACCATGCATACATTACATCTTTCTCACATCTTTATCACAATCACCAGATGACTGCCAAGTGAAATATTATGATTCCAAACATATACACTTCTACACTAATATTATAAAATGGAAAGATTTGTTTGTATGTTTGTTTGTAATGTATAGGCTCCGTAAATACTAGACCGATTTGAAATAATATTTCACCATTAGAATCCTACATTACCCTTGACTAATTTACCCGCGCAACTTCGTCAGCTTTGATCCTATTGGTCTTTTGGTCTTATTAGTAATAATGTACTACATAATTGAAATACCATACTCATTATTACCATACTCATTATTACCTATAAAAAAGTCCGAGAGGTTATATGTCTAACTATTATGGTTAAGCCGCAACTACCGCTTTTTATTCAAATAGAATCAAAACCCGGGAGGAATGAAATAGTGGTGATTTCGGTTTCATAATATCAATCCTTATCCATTTAAATAGTTTGATAATTAAGGTTGATTATGTACCTGTTAATTACACTTTAAATTATTCAAATCTGACCTTTCGTATGAAAATGTTGCGGTTAGAGCAAACAGTCCTACGTCGAGTCAATTAATAAGTAATTTACACACTACCCTATAAAGAGGGAGGTATAGGAGATGCAGTTCGTGAAGTACCTACTAAACCCGCGCGAACGAAGTTGCGGGCGAAGTGCTAGTGGTTTCATAAATACGTGAGTGTTTTGAGACTATTGAGAAGTAGCATTATCGCGGTATCCTAACAGGAAGGTTTATCCTTCTATAGACGGGTAGGCGCGTTCATATCACGACATGAGTTCAATAAACTTGACGTATTTGTGTCAAGAAATATCAAGAGAAACGTCAAGGAAAACTTAGTAGAGAATGTGTTGCGGATTTGTGGCAAAATTATATGATATAAAAGAGTAACAGTTGTTCGAAATAACTTTTTATTGTTTAAAAGTATTTAATTAACACCCAGAAAATGTGGTTGTGGGTAGGCACATTTTTTGTTTGGAAGAACTACAATATTTATTCCCAGGGCGTTAGTGCCTACACTCACTGGTATTCGTGAATATTTTATATGAATGATTACGAATCCGTTTTTCGCTCAAACGCTCTTACGCGCTATTTTTTGTAATGCCTGCACTAGGACTCCAATAATGTACCTACACACTTTGAATTCTTTTCTATCCCAATCCCAATGATTTGAACGAAATTCCCAGCGTTAATATATATTGAAGAATATTGTTGAGTGATGTCCATTGGTTGTGTGATACACATTACGAATTACCGCTCGGCGTTCAGGTACCAATAACGGTCCATAACGGATCCGCAAATGTTATTGGACGTCGTTGAGATAATGATAATAATGGTCTTTATCAAGCCAGGTAAAAGAACTTGAGGTCATTCACATCCGGATATAAACATATGGTTAATTCACCAACATTGTATAAAATTTGGGTACTTATTACCATTACAATAACACTGCAAATAATGTTTGGCGAATGTGTGTTTGCACCATAATTTTAGCGAGCCGTCAAATTCTTGAATGTCTTCCTATGTGAAGTTTACAGTTAGGTATGGCGTGTGAGGCGGAGCGAATATAAGCTAGTTTTTTAGTACCTACGCTCTAATCGCGTTTAGAGTTAAATAAATCCGGTACATAATTTTCCTTATGAGATGGCGCGAAGTAGAAATGAAAAAAACACGATCCTTTACATATTATAATAATAATGATTTAATAATAAAGATTTAGTTCTCTTAAAAAGGTACAGACATTATGCTTCTATTGTTTCGTCCATGTGAATAAATCACACAATAAGTCGACGTCATCGTCTAAAAAAAATCAGTTCGTGTTAACCCTTTGGAAAATATAGTCGTGTTATGTTAAACAAAAGTTTAATGCAGCACAATTCGCCAAAATGATTAGTAATCCAATAAATCTAGCGATAATGTCCGGTATTCTCGCAATAACATGCAAAGTACCGGAAGTCAGCAAATAAATAATTTTGATAAAAATACTACTGCAGTAGCGAATTTGGATCCGGTTAGTCAGCATGACGTCATAGTAGTTTCCTCCTTGTTTTTAGTAATGTTACTACCGGTACCGGTGGCGATGATTAATAATCATAAATCTTCTATCTTTTTAACATCGTCGTGCATCACTCTTTTGGCGTTGTCTCAACTAATTTAGGTTCACCTTAGCACGTCTTTTCTTTCTCTCTCTATCAAAAGCAGCAGCAACAATGAAGGATATCAGCTGATGAAGTTTTTTTGCTCCATTGGTTTAAAAATTGTACCGAGTCCTAATCTATACTAATTGTATAAAGCTGAAGAGTTTGTTTGTTTGTTTACTTGAACGCGCTAATCTCAGGAACTACTGGTCCGATTTGAAAAATTCTTTCAGTGTTAGATAGCCCATTTATCGATATATCATCACGCTAAGACTAATAGAAGCGGAGCAGTAATGAAAATTGTGACGCAGACGAAGTTGCGCGGGTCCACTAGTGCTAGGATAAACGAACAAACACACAAATAAATCAGCAGCAACCGTCATCTCAGTGTTCACTTCCTTCCTATTGTCTTTCACATAATTGCATCAATTATTTCTAACAAATCTGCTCCTAAGACTAACAAACGACTATTAAACGATTTGAGATTTGATAAAAATATTGTCGCTTAGAGCCTTAGACAGTATTTGTGACATATTTCGATTTGTTTGCAGTGCGTATTCGTGGACTCGACGAACAAGAAACTATTCTACACGAGTGATAATGGACGCAACATCCACCGATCTGACCTGGTCTTCCACCCCAGCGAGCTGTCGTTCGACGAGGAGTTTCCCGACAAATACGTCATTTTGGACAAAGTTGACAGCAGTAGAAAGGTAAGTGGACAAATCAGAACTCACTGTTATGCTTTCAAATCTAACCAGTCCCATAATTCAGTCGAACGATTCGATTAGATAAAATACTTGTTATTCAAATAATTAAATTAACTTTTAAATTGATCTGGGCGCGCTCGCTCCATCATAGACATCATCTATCGCTTTCCATTAGGCGTGATTTTGGTCAAGATCAAGCCCATTCCTAAATAAAAAATTTGTCACGAATTTCATTGAAATCCGTTCGGAAATTAGCGTACGATAACAGATTACTACCATTGCGATCAGCGACCTATTAAATTAATTTCATTCGTGATTCAAAAGTTCTGGATCGGGGGGCAGTTATATCTGGCTGTGAGGGGCACAATAACTGAGGACATGGCCGAAGGGATATCACCAATCATACGGTTATACAGCGCCGGTTTGACCGTCAAGCGGCTAGGACAACTCTTAATGGTTGAATGCATGTATGGATGTAGTATTTTTATGACTGGCAATCAATCTTGTTTCTGAAGTGGTTTACTCTTGGACTCTTTTCTTTTACGTGTCTTAGAGTTCACATATTAAAATGTACATTTCCGTCTCCTTAGCTATACCTGACTTTAGACGGAGGAAAGACATTCAAGATGATCCAAAGTTTCGTGAAGACGTTCTCTTGGTCTTCGGGACCGAGTTTTACGAAGGTGTTCTACATGGAGCGCTGGAAGCCGGACGTCACCAGTACTGTGTTCAGTGCCAGCGACCCTACAGACCTGGTCAACGCTGAGATACTGTTCGAAGAAGCCAAAGACTTCCAGATTAAAGGAGACTACATGTTCGCTACTAAACAATCCAAAGAGGTAAGATTAAATATAAGTTTTTAAATTGTTTATGAGTAGACACCAAACTACTATTTGCAGCTCAATCACTACAAAATATAAAAGGTTTTGGCCGAAGTGAAAGTCAACAAGTTCCCCAACTTATATTTGCGTCATTAAAATAAAAACGACGCTGTCTGTCGTGGACTCGCGGCGATAGCAATCGATATTCTTCCAAGTCTATTTGCATCACTACCAGTTCGATAGGAAAACAGAAACAAAGTAATGCCTTGAGGGAAATTGTACATCGATCAATCATCAGTCATCAGTCACCTTTGCTAGGTCAAAACAATGTTGTGTGGCGAATCGCATGTAACACACTATATTTGCTTGTGGTATTTGCGTCAATTTATCAACTGATAATTATATCACGTATTTGATACTGTAACCAGGCAACAATGGACTGTTTAGTCTAACTCTAGTTCTCAATTGTATGCCTATGCTTTCTTTTTTGACCACTTTTCAAACTAATTCGCCACTGAACTAGATATGGTGCTTTATTAAAGAAATTATCTAGACTATGACGTGTTTCTCACTATACAACTAAAAAAAACAAAATATGTCAAACGCAGGCGAAATAAGCCACGCGCGAACAAAAGGTCACTCTCACTAAACCGGCGACACAGGAAACATTTAATAAATAAGGTACATAACCGATAAACTTGTGCCTACACCCTGTCCAATATGAACCGCTTTGGGTCATCAAGAGCATAACAGTCAATTTCTCTGTCACTCAACGTGGGAGCTTGACACTTGTTTGTTTCCAAAGTCTTAGCTCCGTCAGTTCTGGCCACAATGTGTCATTGTATCCGATTATTCCGTTATCAGTCGTTAACTCATGCGAAAGTAACATGTGACGATGTAAATTATGCAGAATAACACCGCTCTATCGATTGTTTGCACACACAGCATTCCTACTGTTTATCAAAGCATAGACATTATTACTCTATCTTTAAGTTATTGAGGAGACAATATAGAGACAGTCGTGTTTCCTATACAAATTGAAACTTAGGTATTATGACTACACAGATGTCTGATTCATCCAAATGACGCATACCTAGTTGGAGCAGCGTGTTTAGTTCAGTAACATCACCCAACTGCTTACACATTAATTTGATATCTTATAGGCTTGCTTATGTCGCCAAGTTGATAACACTACTTTAAAGCTAATTGAGAGCACTGTATCTAGTTGCTGTCGCTCCTTAAACGTTCAGAGCTTCTAGAACTAATTTCATGAAACCGAATTTTTCTGCGAACAAATTAATTAATCCCCAACTAGATTCATCTAATACATTTGTACCTCGTTTAGTTATTATGGTTCAGCTACCTTTAAGTTCTAAAGAAATCGTGTCACCCTGTCAGCTCTGCCGATGAGTAGGCAAATAAGGATTACTGTTAAGGTGGATGCTCCAGGGTAGCCCGCGAAATTCAAATATGTTTATGTTTTTTGCAATTTGCCGGTCAGTGTGAAGCTGTATGTGGACCAAATGCGATCTGCGACCGTAACGCGTATTTATCTAAAGAATTATAGCCATTTTAATCATCAATATAGCCCTCTAAGTTCATGTAGTTCGAAAGAATGAATATTTCAGAAATAATCCACATACAGCTTCACACTGACCGGCAAATTGCAAAAAACATAAAAATATTTGAATTTCGCGGGCTACCCTGGAGCATTCACCTTAACTTGGTTTAGGTAAGTCATTGAGTCATGAATTAAGTGTCATCCAGAGGTATTGTGGTCTGCCGTCCAGTTAGTGCAACCCTCTGAATGTACTCGTACAAATATTGTTGTGTACGAAGCAAGGAAGTGGCTTGTCAAGCGAATTACACGGCAAATTGTCCAACTCCTTGACGGTCTGCAGTGTTAGTACACGAATTATCCGAATCACCTCGGTTGATTCGATAATGTATGCACCACTTTACACAAATGAGTTCTATACTAACGTTGATACTTGGTACTATATTAACGCATATGCGTTAGGTTATTGACTTGACATTATTGTTTGTATTGGATCACATTGATAGTTCAACGCCTGTCTCCGCAGACTAAGGCGATCTATTTATTGCCTAAAGCAGTCGCGACGTTAACCGCTAATAAGTAGATATTGGTATTGGCAATATTGACGTTAGTTTAATATGTGTATACTTATTCGGTGTATTTAATGTATGTTTTCCTTCTCGGTTCAGCGATTTTAACGTATAATACATTAAAGTCAGAACTGTCTGTGCTGGAATTAAAACTTGATTGGCCTAGTTTTTTAAATAACAGAGTAATTCTCTGTTTTTAATTCCAAATTTGATAATGTTTACGGATTTCTTACAAGAAATCCCTAATGAATTTTACATATTGATAACATGCTTCTGCATAATTATTATAATAACATGAAACTCGTATCACGTATTCTCTACTGATACGAGTAATAATTTACTATGAGAAAAGATCGACACACCAGTTGTATAATGCCAGTCTTTTCTCACAATACAGTATGTTATTATTTTAGCTATTTAGGTAGAATGTAGGTAGTCTAAAGTTGAAGCCAGGTTAATAGATCAGCGGTGTTATAATTTTAGCACTAAAACTATAAATATAGCATTTGGCATGGTTTGAAAAATATTAATATCTTTTGCAACAAACGTAAAAACAAAGCACCAGCAAAGTTACGATGTTTAGTAAACCCTCTAATCAGGTATAATATTATGTCTGCTGACTGTTCTAAAAGTGGTATCATTTTTGCAATTGGTCCTGTTTGTTAAAAGTTACAGTTTTGTTTACACTGGTAACAGTTGTGAACAAAATTTTAAAAAATCCTTAGAAATATTAAGAAACATATTGGATTTTTTTTAATACGTTTTCCGTCGATAAAATTAACCATAGTTTCCCTCTTTCATAGGTGCACATTGTAAAGACTCACACTGTATACTAAAGTTATAATATAAAGCTGAAGAGGTTGTTTGTAAGAACTGAATTCGATCCAGTTAGTTCCTGAGATTAGCGCGTTCGAAACGGAAACTACTGGTTCGAATTCAAAAATTCTTTTAGTGATGGTTAGCCTATTTATCGAGGAAGTCCATAGGCTATTATAACGTGTATACGTACGCTAAGACCAATAGGAGCATCAATAAAAAATGTGACGCAGACAAAGTTGCGCGGGTCAGCTAGTGTCACTAGAGGGTGTTCAATTTTGTATGGAATCTTAACACTTGGTCCAATGAAATTGAAACTATTATGGATACTAATATTTTGTGTTTTTGACATAAGATAGATATCATTTAGATACGTATAAGTGGAGTTAAAAAGCATTCCAATTATCCAAGTAGTTGTTTTTGGACGGCGTCTCAGAAAACGAGCGCGTGCAATGTCGCATCTGTGACGTCAGAGTGAGATGCACTTCTGCAGAATATAAATGAGGACAGGATGATTTGTAAATATTGTGAAGAAAACTTGCACAGTATTAAATTAATATGTTTCTACTATTTTATGAACATCTATTGTCCATTAAGTCCATTATCATAAAATTATGGATATTGCAGCCTTTAGCAACGATATGTTCATTTATATCTTTAGTCTATAATTACTGATATTATTGAAGAATGAGTAATGAAGAGTTTGTTTGGTTGAACGCGCTAATGTCAGGAACTCCTGCTTCGAATTGAATAAATATTTTAGTGTTGGATAGCCCATTCATCGAGTAATAGGCAAGGCTATAGGCAAGAGGTAGTTACGTCGGCCGCCCTTGTAAGGCAACTTGTAAAACCGCACCATGTATATCATCACGCCACGACCAATAGCAGCGGAGCCATTCATGAAAATTTGGCGCAGACGAAGTTGCGCGGACAGCTAGTTCATTATATTAGGCCTACTTGTTTTTTTCTTATTGTGTAAAAAAGTTAGTTATTTTTTTTTGTTAATCGGTCTTTATGACTGGCCTTCTCTTTATTGAGTACGTTTTAGAATACAATTTGTAAGAAAAATAAATGATGAACAAAATTCATAGAAGCTACGCAAAACAGAGAGATGTTTGCTATTTGCCAAAGTAGGTCACTGCTGCTGTTAGGTATGTGTAATTACAATAATGTGAATATGCAAATATAGTTCTTGAACTTTACTCTACGTAATTATCCGCTCCATCGCCATAATTTAAAGTTTTTTGTGTAACATAATCGTTATTGCGTGGAGTTTTTTTTTAGGCAACTTATAATCTAGGCAATTTTTATTTTCGTAGGTACTTTCGTAGGTTTTGGATGCGGCTACGCCCGCGTATCCCCTGGGAACCTACCACATATATTCTTTGTGCTTATCCACTCCGTAGTTTACCTGACGTGACGCCTATGTTCCAAATTCAGTCAAATCCGTGCAGCCGTTGAGGCGTGATTGTCAATACTCAACAACATTATAAATGAGTATTACCAACCTTAAAAAAACTGAATATTTGCGTACGAAGTCGCGGGAAAAAGCTAGTTATCAATATTATTCAGCCAGCAAAACCATTTGTTTTATTTGTACAGGAAGATCTAAGTTTAGCTTTTTGTGCGGTCTGCGCACTGTTTACAAATTAAATCACCGACACGCTTGTTACCAGTTTTGATTAGGCAATCGCAAAACATAGAGGCTTCTCAGAAACCTGTTTATAAATATAAATATCATATTTCCTTATGTTGTAAACCTGAAGAAATTATTTTGTACTGAGCTGCTTCCTTAAAGAATATTGTAGAAAATACTGAGACCTAAATGTTTAACATTAAGTTATTAATGCTTCTTGCTTGTAAAATGAATAACGCCGAGTTTTTAAGAAATCTAGAACCGGCCTTGTACAATCAAATCATTAATTTTAAATACGTCAAACACTGAATTTTTTACTGCTCTATGAATAAAACTGCATTCATTTTGGTTATCGATTTGGAACTATGTGTGCATGAGTGATGAAACCAATGTATTTTTTTCTAAGTACTTGATAATTGATATACATCTAAGTTGACAAGGCTTAAGTTAACACGCTTATTCACATCGTTGATTGAGACATGAGAGAGCCACTTGAATCGTTCCAAGCGAGTTTGCCTTTCTTATAAAAAATGTGCCCGCTGCCCGTACTTAGATGAAGTGGAACAAACATCTCTTTACATTTCTCGGAAGGCTTGTTTACTTGAGTCCCGATCGATATTAGAGCTTTACAAGTTGATGTCATTGTTTTCGTAATTCGAAGTGAGGGTATTTTCAGGTCAAATAAACAAGTTTCAAGTTGTAGAAAAGTGTTGTATTGCGACATGGTGACAAATGGCACTTTTGTCGGTCCATCGTCGTTATTAATGCAGTTAAGTGCTTTTGTGCACTAAGTAACTTGACATGAGATAAGAGAGTTTTATTAGGTAGATGTTTTTAAAAATGCTTGCAGACTTGTTTTTTTAATCGACTTCAAAAAAGGAGGTTCTCAATTTGACTATAATAATATGTGTTTTTTTTATGTGTGTTGCGTGATCATTCCGCCAATTATGAATCGATTTTGATGATTCTTTTTTTGTTTGGTAGATCATAATATCATACTTCAGAGGTGGTCCCATATAAATTTCATCAAAATCGGTTTAGCAGTTTGGCTTTAAAATCAAAATAGGAATTCGTTTCTTGGATGATGTATCTTGTCATCCAAGTAAACGAACCCAGGAATCGAATCAAATTTTAGAGTTAGACCCAGTATAGTTTCGGAGATAAGGGGGTAAATTTGGTCTAATTTCTTGAATAAATTCAAAATTCCTTATTTTAAAATTATGATAAAAATGTAATTGAAACCCTCACTGTAAGCCCTTTCATTTGATATGTCACATGTCACACGATATAGTTTGAAAAACTTTATTTTTAAATTTTCTAGTTTGTCCCCAAAAATTACTCCATACTAAAAAAATATTTATTTACGTAAAGCGTCCATGTTAAGGGGTCACAGAAGTCCATATGTATACCAAATTTCAACAGAATCGGTCCAGTAGATCCGGAAAAGACTGGCTGTGACTGACGGACAGACAGACACTCGAGTGAGACACTCCGTTTTTTACGGATGTTCGGAACCCTAAAAAGGACGTATCGGTCAGAAATCGGTTACTTCCATTTGTTAGTCGGCGTCTTTATTTTTTCTTTTGACCGTAAAATTAGAATAGAATATTGTTACTTACTCAGTTTTTCTTCTACTCAATACTGCGTCGCTAATTTCGGTCTTATCTGACTTTCTTTAAAATCAAATTGGTTAATCCGATTCTAGCAATACCGATTGGAGGAATTGGCATTTATAAAAAAAAAACCTTGGCTATGGATTGAACATGACATGATATAAATGCCAATTCCTCCACAAACTCCTTGAGCGACTATTATTAATCGATATAATGACTAAATTCTTTGAGCCGTAAATATAGTGTAATTAGGTTTAGGAACGTCATGGAAATTTTCCTATTTTAATCAAATACGTATGTGTTTGGCTGCAAATAAATAATATTTACCACAAATACGTATAGGTCCCTACTAAAATGATTATTACATTTATTTTAGGTATGTTGGCCTACTCTGATGACTTGATGAGTCACATAAATAAAATGAATTGCTAGTTTCTATTGTGCATGACCACAAATATTATTAATTAATTAATTGTTACTTAAATTTCACGATTAGGAAATTTAATTTCTTATAAACAGTTTTTTACCCGACTGCGAAAGACGGGAGGGTTATGTTTTTATACTGCAATCTTCAGTTTATTTAAAGTCACCAAAATATAAGAAGTCCGATAGAGATTTATTTGTATGTATGTATGTCTCTTTCATACTTACTAGTAAATCAGTGTTGTCTCCTGCTGTCAAATCTGACTTCTTATATTTCGGTGACTTTAACTGTTCTGTACTTTCAGCCTATGATACCTGTTATGAAGTCCAATTTGTATTTTTTGCCCAAATAGGTACTGTGACCCCAGCTACTGCTGCTAAGGTATCACCTATTGTCTACTGTAAATCAAACAACGATTGGGATCATGAGATAATATTGGAGCACTTGCTCGGATCAAAGTTTATACATGGACTCTATATAAAAAACATTTTTTTTTTTTTTAATAGGTATTGAATCCTATTCTATCTTTTTCATTAAACCTTACAAAGCTTTATCGACTGGCCAATAATTCAACCAAGAAACCCTACAGTACCTACTTAATTGTGCTCGATAGTTCCAAAAATAAATAAACCCTAATCTTAAATGACCATCCATTTTGTTTTACACAATGTTGCAATATACCTTGAGAGTTATGCATGTTGGGTAATAAAATGGTCAACATTAGTATATTTTAAAAGTAATAAATTGTCTTTACGTCAAAACTATTTATTTTAAATTCTGGATTAATTTTGATTCGTAAAATGATGTAATCGACGATTTAACTCAATCAATAGTCGAATGAAATTTACTTATTAGCATACTGTGTTCGAAGTTTATGATTTTATATGCGGCAATAATTAATTCGCCTTAACTCATGTTACGAAAAAACTATTTTGTCTTGTTACCATATGCATGCAAAACGTTACGAGGTCAAAATAAATCTAGCTGAGAAACCGGTTTGCATATAAAAATAAATAAAATAAGAACGCTTTGAATACTATGTAATAATCTTGACTGTTTCATGATGAAAACAAAACATTCGGTCGAAGTTGTTATTAGGTACTTACTTTGAGTGCCTCAAGTGTCTTTAAAGTTATTGTGATGTTGATGAAGTATCTTAGTTACCGTTTTATTACCAAGTCTGCTTTGTTACTAAACCGCAAATTTTATGAATGTTACTTTGGTATATTAATAATAATAAATGTAAAGCCTTAATAGCCACGAGCCTCGACCAACACCTCTCCTTAGATATATCAAGGGCTTGATTCAGAAAGCGCTATTTCTAGACATGGCTCGCATTGTTAGGAGGTTCCTCTATCTGGAGCCCTGACAGCCGGTAGCTTGGTTCACGATACCGGTGGGCTACTGTTACTCATATATTTTAATGTCATTTTTAAGATTTTTTTCAAAATGTACGAAATAAATTAAAATGAATAAACGAAAAAGATATAAAACATTATAAATAATATTATTATTTTGTACTTAATTTACCCTATTTGTATCTTTTTATGAATACCCTTTTATGCGATGAGGTTCTAGACATAAACTGATTGAGGGCTAGTATGGAAACAAATGGGAATCAACGCTTCTTTTAATTGTGACCGAAATGTCAACAAGGCAATTGCATAATTATTTTAGTTAAACCCAATTTTATTTTTTTCGAAATTAGAGTAAGTCGATAAAGGTCGAAATTCGGACGTTAATTGTATCAGCATGTGTTTCTAAAACCAAATATAAAAACAGATCTGAATAAGATATTCTAAAGAAGATATTCTAGTCTTCCGAATATACTTCAACTAGTTGACCCGCGCAAATTCGTCTGCTCCGCTCCTATTAGTCTTAGCGTGATGATAAATAGCCTATACCCTTCCTCGATAAATGGGCTATCGAACACGGACCAGTAGTTCCTGAGTTTAGCGCGTTCAAGCAAACAAACTCTTCAGCTTTAAATATTAAGTATACTATATTGATTTAGAGAATTGGTCTGGATAGTTTGTCTTGACAACGAAATGGCGAAATCATCATCATATCAGCCGAAAGACGTCCACTGCTGGACGTAGGCCTCCCCCAAGCGTCGCCACAACGACCGGTCCAATGGCGAAATGATTTGATATTATTATAAAAGGTGGCGATTTAGTTCCACATTTCAGTTTTTAAAAGCTTAGATTTTAAGCATCTAAATACTTATCATGAAGCCTGTTGCTTGTGTTTCGTTATAGGACGACAGTTTCTCCCAAGCCTTAGAAGCTACCCAAGCGATAAGCTCTTGCATAATCCAAGTGATCCAGTATTTGAAAATAATGTCTATTTCTTCTTTTTTCCAGAAAAACAGCCTCAACCTATACATTTCACACCAAAGAGGTCCATTCTTCAAGGCCGAGTTTCAAACGGAGTTAGACCTAAGGAGGTTCCACATTGCAGACGTAACTGACAAACGTATATTTGTCTCTGTCATGCACACTGATGCTCTGGCCGACCTGTATGTGTCGGAGATAAGCAACAATTTCACGCAGTACAACTTTGTTCTGAGTTTGGAGCAGATATTGTGCTACTTCCCTGATGCTAACTGGAAGGATAGCTGGCTCGAGTAAGTTGTATTTTTCGTAGTAAAAACTCTTAAAGAAGGTTATTGGTATGAAAAATATTTAATAAATTACATACAGAATATAAATTCAAGACATAACATGACTACTTACTACTAAGTACTACCTACATCAGTTCTCTGTTTCCCTTCCTCATGACGCACGTCACAATTTTTAACAACAACCTGAAACCAAACATAAAAGAAACATAACACTGTTATTTACATTCAAAAAACCTTGTCCACAAGGACGACGAGTATTTTGGCGGCAGAATTAATTTATTTTAGTCTCACAAATGTCAGTTCGAGGTGACACTGATCAATCATCAGCATTTCACTTCGCTTTTGTCGCTTTGTGTTTATTATTTCTTAATATTTATCGTAAATAAGCTATGGGTGACTTTCAGGGACGTGACGGAAGACCCGTTCACTGACTTGTACCGTGTGGAAGGTCTAAAGGGCATCTACATAGCTTCTAGAGTGGACTCCAAGGCTCCCGTCGCTAACATTGGACCGGAGCATCTCATCTCGCTGATTACCTTCGACCATGGAGTCACTTGGTCTCCCATCAATCCGCCCACTGAAGACGAGAATGGTAAGTTATTTCGTACAAAGTATCTTAACTAAAATCTGAAAATCATTAATTAAAGGTAAAATCTACAAAAAAATATTCTGGAAAATTCGCATTCAATGAGAAAGTAAATAAAAAACACGTGATATTTCACCACACCCCGGAGGGGGTTGTAAAATTTCGGCAGTCCCTTGTGATATTTCGGCTGTTTTGGTATGTGAAATTATATGTATGTAAACGCACTCACGAAACAGTAGAAATTCCCAGTGCAGAGCAACGTTTAAAAAAAAAGTAGCCTATATATTTAACCGTCTCCAGTGTCCCATATTTCTACCAAATTCTTCTAAATCGACCCAGCGATTTAGGCGTGAAAGTGTTACCAAAAAATTAAATTCGCATTCGTTAATATTAGTTAGGATACATTTGTATGCGCCTGCAATCAAGCGTTGTATAAGAAATAATAATCGGCACATAAAAAATCGTAAACACGAGCATTTGAAGGGCGGCACAATGGAAACATTTTAACGCTTTCATTGAACAATAGTGGAATACACGCAGTATGTTCCACTATTGCACAGATTTCAGTTGCCATAATAATAGGAATGTTCTGCAATGTTTACCTCATTTCATTATCGACTAACTTTATTTATTTATTTATGTACACACAATATACTTAAAAAACGAAAATTTATACAGTGAGAAGAGCACAAAGGTACTGCTTATTTCATAAGAAATTTCTCCCAGCAGACCTGCGACAGGAGAGTGTGATAAGATACGTAGACACAGTGTGTAAAGAGACAAAGATGGAAACTTAAAATAGACTAAGCTAACTTAACTTAAACATACAACTATTAATAAATATAAATCAAAATACAATAAACATACTAACTAACAAATACATTTACCTAAATACTTACATAATTATAATAAAATAATAACTTTGCTTTGATAGAGAATTTTAATTGTTTCCTGTTCATTTTTAAAAGCCACTGTTTTTTCAGGTTTTCTGTTTTCCTTGTATTTGATGCGTCCGTAAAATAATTATTTGTAGGTAAACAGTGTTATTATTTTTTATTAAATGAGCATATGATGCGTATCGGATGTGTAATGTACATGCTAGATAGTGCATGCATCGTGTGGTGATTATATATCATGATCGAGAAAAAACCCACAGTATAAATATAAGTAGTAGACTTTCCACGAATCGCGCACCGTCCATCAAGTATTGACTGAATAATAATTATAATTATGCGCAATTCCTTCAGTGGCAGTACAACAAAATAACGGATCAAGTGCTTTTTATTTTGCTTACAGGGTTTAGAATCAATTCAATGAATATGGACCGGTCCAAATTTTTGTGGGTTGCACTAAGAAGTGAAAATAATTAATTGAAGTGAAAATTTCCAATAACATTGAACCGATTTCCAAAGAAAAACCAGTACAAGTACAACTATTACGGTTCTTGGGAACCAGCCCACTGATAGACAGACGGACGGACGGACGGTCCGCTAATACTAATAGGGTTTCGTTGGATACCCTTTGGGTGCGGAACCCAAAAAATGTCCATAGTGATGAGAAAGAGGTATTGCGTTTGAATAAACGCAATACCTCTTACACTTTGTAGATTGAGAGTTCAAAGAGTCTAAAAAGGCCACTTAACAGAATCTGAAAGCAAATCACGCTACCCGTCTCTGTCAAATTTTCCCAATCAACCTTTAACCTTATGCATCAGCGATAAAGATGAAAATGAAATTTGACAGATTTTTGCTTGGTTAATATTATGATTCTGCTAAAGTGGCTTTTTTAGACACGCAGTTTTTCACAGGCACAAGTCATTTCGAAACAACAATTTTTTCAGCAATTTCACTAACCGACATCTTACTGTTTGTTCGCAGGCAAGCCACTGAACTGCCACATAGAAAACTCATGCAGTCTACATTTATGTCAAAAATTCAGTCAGCTGTACCCAGTCACAAGGTAAGAATAAACAAACTTCTTTTGCTAGTTTTAAATTCTTCCAAACATCTGTTTCTATGGGTTCGTTTAAATATAAACTTTATTGCTAAAGCGTAAGGTATATTTTAACTTAACTTAACGCTTAGTAATAGATTAGCTAGGACGATTGTTACGTTGCTATCGATAACGTAGTTCAAGTTGTTACATAGTAATGTCGTTATGTGGCGTAATTTAAATCTGAGATTGTAATAAATTGGTTGCGGCCGAAAACAATAGATTAGTTATCGGTTTGATTACATGGGAAATCAGTGGGGTTTTTATTATTTTCTACTAGCGACCGACTCCGGCTTCGCAGGGGTGCAAATGTTTATTTAGCCCAAACCACCACAGCGAACATCTAATTACCCCAGAGTCAATAATATTGTGATTCAGCTGAAATAAAAATTGCAATAGACAACCGTCAACGACGTCTGCCCTCAGGTGTCTACCAGTTCGGGACATCTCTACCTCCGTTATAATTATTTGGTTGCGTGACTTACTTTAATTTTGAGATATCTCCTAAGATATTCATCCAAATTAAATGCTGTAAACGGCAATTTTGCTCTAAATTAAACTCAAGATGACTAACATATTTATTAAGATAAGTATTTGTACTATATTGGTGAAAACACCTGCAAATGAAGCAGTATTTTTCATCAAATTTTTACTTGATGAAAATAATATTGACTTTGTTTTATACTATGTAGTGATTTAACATAATTATACAAAATATGATGAAACGATATCGTATCTATTTGGAATATGCGCACAGCAAAGGAGTGGAACTCTCTGCCTGCGTCTGTGTTTCCAAAAGCTTACAACCCTAATCTCTTCAAAGTTAGAGTGAACAGGCTCCTTCTGGGTAGGCTCGCTCCATCGTAGACTTTGTCTCTGTCATCTCTGACATAGACTTGAGTTAAGAGCAAATCCATTACAAATAAAAAAATAAAATATGCCCAGCTTAAAAAACCCCAAATGATCACTTATCATCAATCAATATACATAAAATTCTCCCGTTACTGGTACTACGTAACCAGTAACAAAAAAATATATACACACTCTCCTTCTATAACTGACTGACAGACAACGCACAGCCGAAACTACTGGTAGTAGAAGCTGGCATATATGTTTCTTGGGAAGTATAGGAGAGCAATAAGAGAGGATTCTCTGAAATTCCTACGGGAACAGGAAAAAACAGGATATGCGCATATGAAGTCACGGGCAAAAGCTAGTCTTTTTATATAGAAGTAGGAAGTTGGTTTACGTCATTTCTTGAACATGGACCTACCCAAACATTGTTCCCGAGAATGGCGTAGATAACTATAACCCTTATCACAAAAGTAGGTAGTACATTCGTGGCTGTACTGAAATATGAGTTAAGTGGGAATACCAAATGCATATCTGTTTGCGTATGGATCTTCTCTGGTCTGCGATATCATAAGTTTTATGTTTCCATTAAAGACGGGATGTCATAATGTGCAGTAAGGGCACATAAACTGTTAAACAGTAGAATACCTCGGTAACATGATCATTATTAGTTTTGTTAGATGTAATGTAATATGGAAGGACGTTTCTAATTATTGTCATTACCTCTTCAAAAGTCAAAGACTTTAGTAGCGAAGACTTAAGAGCATCCCAAGCAGTACAGCGTGATTTTTTCACCACCATCGAACAATTTTATCGAAAAGGTAAGGTTGCCTGCTTGTTGGTCTTCTACAGATTGTACTTCGGTGAGTGTGCCCAAGAACTCCACGACCCCATCCCACCGGCCCCCTTCTACCATCGGACATCCAGACGCACTGCATCTTACCATCCCTACCTTGTGGCTATTCCACCAATTCGCACTAAGCGTTTTCAAACGTCTTTTATAATGCGCACAGCAAAGGAGTGGAACTCTCTGCCTGCGTCTGTGTTTCCAAAAGCTTACAACCCTAATCTCTTCAAGGTTAGAGTGAATAGGCTCCTTCTGGGTAGGCTCGCTCCATCGTAGACTTTGTCTCTGTCATCTCTGACATAGACTAGAGTCAAGAGCAAACCCATTACAAATAAAAAAAAAAGAAAATACCGTCTTTTCCCCACATTTAGTCAATATAAGCGACCAAAAATCTACTGATCAGCTACGGTCTTTTCTTTATTTTTAAAATTTGATTTTTGCATAAATCGTTACTATGATTGGCAGTACCCACTAAAGCATAATGTCTAAAAAAATGTAAGATGGTGGAACTAAACATTGCATAATATTATAATTTGTTGCAAAAGGATTTCACATCCTTTGTTAATAAATCCAAACAAGATACCTAGTCAAAACTTGTTCTAGTAGCAATGTCTATCGGGTCTTCATATTGACGGAAATAATTTACATAATTTATCAGCGGTCAAAATATTGAAGGAAATGATATACTTATACACATTTACCTTTATCATCTTAGTAGCAAAGTCACCTTGAAGTCTGGCGATAATTTAATGTATAAGCCGCTTTCTGACGATAAAACATGTCTGTTTACTGCATAGTTTGTTGACCCGTTTGACATAGGAAAGGAGTCATTTAGACGCTCAATTTTCATGAATAAAGCCCTTGTTATATCCTCTATATGACTTCACGTTTGTGGGAAACAGACAACAAGAAACAAAGACATCAAAAACAAAGAACAACTTTGTTGATTGTTTCGGCGAGATGGGCAGATGACATTATTGACATTGCGGTTCGACCCTGGTTGAGGGTGGAACGTGACCTAAGTTCGGCAGCGGAAGACGTTGTACTGTGGATGATGATTTATACTAATATGGGAATAGTCCTGCTCCAACCGGGGATTGTCCTTGGGTATACTTTCTCAGTGCAGACAGGGATAATCGTCGATTGGTGTCCCATCATTACATAGTATAAAACAAAGTCGCTTCCGCATTCTGTCTGTCCCTATGTATGCTTAGATCTTTAAAACTACGCAACGGATTTTGATGCCGGTTTTTTTTAATAGATAGAGTGGTTCTCGATGAAGGTTTTAGTACCTATATAATTTGCACCCGTGCGAAGCCGGCGGGTCCCTAGTTCCATTATGAAAGTCTAACGGAGCCTCTGCGAGTTGGCTTCGGCCCCTCGTACGCCTACCAAAGGACCGGGACCTCGGGGTCCCGAGATTGTTCAAGACAAACCTCTGCGATTTGACTTTGGCCCCTTCGCCCCTCGTACGCCTACCAAAGGTCCAGGGTCCCAGGGTCCCAAGATTGTCAAAGACAAAGAAATAATAATTTATTCAGCCAATATGGGAATTATTTGTCATTCTCGTATACTTCCTTTATCATAAGTTCTCAGTGTATACTATTAGAAAGATATTTCTTGAGCCCGTCTTATTCACACTTCTATCACAATTTTAAACTCGAAGAGCTGGTTGTGGATATGACTTACAATAAAAAGTATTGTAGGTTTTAACATTTCTCGGAAACATTATCAATAGAACTGCTGTACCGTTAGCACATTGGACTTATAATGACTAATGTGAAGCCATATGGCGTTAACATGAGGTGGACCACATAAAATGTTGTATTAATTTGTATAAACACAGCTATCAATTAACAGTAGGTGTAGGTTAATATGACAATGGAGTATTAATCATGCTTACCAAAGTCCCTACAGTGGAATGTTGGTGCATACCTATACTTTTTCAAATAATGTTTTGGTCGTTGATAGATATTACAGTAACACAGTGACATACTAGAACAAAATCAATTTATTGAGGTCGCATTTGCATACTCTAGTTAAAACTATTTTGCCAGAACTACTGTCTGTACTCACACATAAAAATACAAAACAAAACATTGCAAATTAACTAATCAATTTATGTTAGTACAAGGCCATCAATAAAATGCGCTTATTTACCCGAAAATGCTTGGTTTGTTGAACGGTATTGGGTTTATCTGTGCCGTTAAATTAATAGTTATCGTAACAAATTAATAATAATAAATTGTGTTTCAATGTAATAAATGCTGATAAAGATTAAATTGCTTGCAGCCCACCAGGAAATGTGGTTGCGAACGGTTTGAGGTAAACTCATACAAATAGAGTGCATCACAATACTTACATTTTGCTTTTACTTTAATTTGCACTGCACGGACATTTTATCCATTATATAATTATGTACTTACTTTAAAAAAAAACCACATTTATATGATTTAAACCGTTTGTGATTGTATTTATTTCATGATGATTTAATTCACTCATTTGCAAATAACACTCAGTGATGTGAATTGTTTTATTCAATGTTAGTAGAAAAGTAGAACTCAATTAAAACATCACTTTTTTTTTGTTTGAGCATGGTGTAATATATGTGGGTAATGGGTGTCAGAGTTATTCTTTCACCTAGGAAAGTGTACAAAGGGGAAATATTTATTGAATGTCTGGTGTAATATACTCGAATAGTTGTGTAGCATGACAGAGGGTATCATAACAATTATTTTCTATTATAGGTCAGCAACTATTATGAGCTCGAAATCAGCTCCTGGAATAATAATGGCAACTGGTGTTATGGGCAAATCTCTCAAGGGTATACCAGGAGTGTATATCAGTCGAGATGCTGGTCTTACGTGGAAGAGGATCCTCAAAGATTATTACTTCTTCAACTACGGAGATCACGGTGGCGTCCTTGTCGCAGTCAAGTACTTCAAATCCCGCGGAGAAACGAGAAAGATATTATATTCTACCAACGAAGGCATCGAATGGAACTCTTATCAGTGAGTCATTTAAATGCATTTCGAGTTATCAATATTAAATTAATTATTCGTTATTAACAACATTAATTTGTAGGTTCAATGCCGATGACCTGCGCATCTACGGACTGATGACCGAGCCGGGAGAAAATACGACAACGTTTACAATGTTCGGCTCGGCGAACGAGCAGCATCAGTGGATCATCATCACGATTGATCTGAGGAACACTTTCACCCGGAACTGTACCGATGACGACTACAAGTACTGGTCTCCGTCGCCCCCTAACTCCTCGGTTTCCTGTGTCCTTGGTACTAGGAATACTTTCCAGAGACGTCTTGCTCACACGAACTGTTACAACGGAATAGATTACGACAGACCTTTCAAGAAAGAGACCTGCGAATGCAGTCGCCGAGATTTCGAATGTGATTTTGGATTCATGCTTTCTGGCAATGACTGTATTCACAACAAATCGTCCAAATACGATCCCTATGCCATTCCTGCAGAGTGCCAACCGGGACACTTCTACAAACGAACAAAGGGTTACAGGAAAATTGATGGAGATGTGTGCACCGTCTCTGGTTACATGGCGTACGTCCCCGATATGATCCCCTGCCCCATCGAACAGGCAACTGAATTCATGTTGGTTGCTCTAGGTAGTAAAATCGCTCGTATAGATCTGTTCGACAACTCGACTATTTATCCAGTCGTAAACGAAAGAAACATCGTTGCTATCGACTTTGACATTAAAAATAACTGCATTTATTGGGCTGATATTGAATTGGATAAGATCAGCCGTCAATGTTTCAATAACGGTACTGCTCAAGAAGTGATTGTTGATAGGGACTTAGCTAGCATTGAAGGAATGACGTTTGACTGGATTTCGAACGTTTTGTTCTTCGTTGACGGCTTGAGGAAGAAAATTGAAGCAGTCAGGACAGATTTGATCAAAGAAGCCAGGATGAGAGTAACAATCTTAGACTCGAAGGTTCTTTCGAGGCCGCGTGGTATCGCAGTTCATCCTAAAGCAGGATACCTCTTCTGGACCGATTGGGACAGGAACAGCCCATCAGTATCGAGGGCAAACCTCGACGGCACGGATGTCAAGAAACTGTTCGGGAAGGCAATTGTCCAGTGGCCTAATGGGATAACGATCGATCAAATGTCGGAGAGAATTTACTGGGTAGACGCTCTGGAAGATTACATCGCTAGCTCTGACTTAAACGGTAGATACTTTAAGCGGATTCTGTGGAACGATGACAGAGTAACACATCCTTTCGCTGTCGCAGTATTGAAGGATAAGATGTACTGGGACGACTGGAAGGTTAAGTCAATATTTGTCGCTGACAAAGACTCTGGATCGAATGTATTGACGATTAATGACTCGTTTGTCGGTTTGATGGATCTCAAAGTGTTCGCTCACTTCGTCCAACACGGCAGTAACGCTTGCTCGTACAAGAACACGAGTTGTGACGCGATATGTCTGGGAGGGCCGGGCAATACTTTCAGCTGTCTGTGCCCCGACGGTCTGACGATGGTCGGCGGGAAGTGTATGTGCGCTAATAATACTGAGCCGTACGCGAACTTGACTTGCCCTGAAACTGCTGTTTCTACCTGTGCACTGGTAAGTGTTTATTTTATCATGATCATCTTTTCAATCGAAAGACGTCCACTGCTGGATATAGGCCTCCACAGACTGCATTTATTTACAAAATTATTGCTATTCTATAGGGAGCGTGCAGAAACTATAGGTGGCAGCACAGAAATGTCACTGTCAAGTAAAAAAATCGAAATAGCTATGCTAGATGGCACAGTCTTCTTCGCGTGCGTTCTCCTAAACTGAGCATGCAGGAACCATTGGTGGCAGCACAGAAGTGTCAATGTCAAGTATTCTGACCCTTAAAACTTCGAATATGCGACACTAGATGGCATAGTCAACGCCGTGCACGGTCCCTGTAGAAATAAGCCCATTGTTTCGAAGAAAAAAAAAGATAATCGATGTTATAAACCGACATCGATTTTACATTATTGTTGATTCTATTTGATTGAATGGATCCCTTTGTGATGAAAGAATTTAGTTTATCTGTATATGTTATCTATCATATCAATCAACTTAGGTACGTAGGCACGTCAGATATAAGCCGATTATGTGGCCTGGTATCTATGAAGGTATTTACGTGATTTATGTTCTAAAATGTAAACAACAACATCAAACAAAGGATTCTGTTGAATTGAGAAAAACTATTGTAAGAATTCTTGTGTTTTTGAGAGGCGCGACATTCAACAGTAGAATATCATTAAATTTTTATAATAACACAACATCAAATATAGATTTATAAAAATGAAGTGAATGGCTTGATAAATATAAACACGACTATTAAGGTATGTATCTAGTTGGAAAGAACTTGATATAGGTACCTATTTAAAAAAAATTAACACAAACCAAAAGGGCGTGTTTTTGTGGTTAAAAATTACGGCCACCTAAATGTCGTATCATTTAAAAAGTATTTAAAAACGAAACTATAGTTAACAAATTTATCGAAAAACTCTTTTTAACGACATTTCTATCACAATTTTATCCATTAGTTTAGTTTACTACGCATAAAAAACTCGCTCTGACCTTTACGTTACGCATCTGTATATTGTACTATGGTAGCCGCCAGATAAATGTGCCATAACGGTCAATGACCCACATAAATTCATAGACTTTTTTAAAATCAAAAACAGAAATAAAGACAAAGCTGTCCAGAATCGACTTTAAAGTGATTCTTTACGTTCTCTAATAATGAAAGTAGGTTTCATCTTATCTAATACTAGTAGTAGCGTAGTAGTAGGCGAAGTTGCGCGGATCAACTAGTTGTTTATAGTTTATTAGCTTCTGCCAGCGGCTTTGCCCGCGTGGTCCCTAGGGAGCATACTCCCGGGATAAAAAGTAGCCTATGTCCTTTCTCAGGCTCTAGACTATCTATGTACTAAATTTCATTTAAATCGCGTTCAAGCAAGCAAGCAAACCAACAAACTCTTCAGCTTTATATATTAGTATAGATATAGATTATCTGGCGCTTACCATATTGCTAAAATTATAAATTTAATTTCCCAGGACCAGTTCATGTGCAAGAATGGCAAGTGCATCTCATCATTCTCCCGCTGCGACGGCATCAACGACTGTGGAGACCTGTCCGATGAGATCGGCTGTCTGTGCAACCCGCCCATGATCATGTGCGACAACACCCGCTGCTACATGCCGCATTGGAAGTGCGACGATGATATCGATTGCGCGGATATGAGCGATGAGAAGGGTGTGTATACCTCTTTTGTTTCTAAACTAGACTTTGCCAGCGAATTTGATGCGTGAAAATCGGGAATTATGCCAAGGGAACGTACTCCGGGTGTAAAAAGTATCCTATATCACAAAACATTTGATTTAGCTTAACACAAACAAGCCTCCTTGGATTACTTTTCGTAAATTCCTTAGACTACCAAAGATATATTCTGTCTTTGTGTGTATACTTTGTTGCTAAACCAGCTTGTGCCAGCGGCTTGAAAGTCGGAAATAATGCCAAGGAAAAGTATCCTATGTTCTTCTCTATTTCCATGCCAAATTTTCCTTCCCTCCCATTGATTCCATATTTTTTTAGTTTTGGTTGGTCAACAGCAACCATACACATTCTAGCAACAATATCTTGTACCTAGAATTAGTTTCTACAATATGTTGTCAAAAACAGCACGTTTTTAATAAAACCAAAAACATAGAAGTAAAGTAATGTACATGTAAAGTGAAGTATTTTCAAATGAAGTATTTAAAATATTTTTGTGCGGTTATTTATTGCCACAGTAGCAGAAACATACAATATTATAACATTTTGATTTAACATAAATTTTAGGTATTTGAGAAACTCAGACAATGAATTTCACAGTAAATACTGTATGTCGTAAACGGTCATTTGGATAACATACATTTTATTATAACAATATGTTTTATATTTATTTCAGACTGCGGTGTCCGTAATTGCTCTGAAAGCAAGTTCCAATGTGACAATGGCCATTGTATTGAGAAACGATGGGTTTGCGACGGAGATAACGACTGTAAGGATGGATCCGACGAAAGGAACTGCACGGTTAGTGACTGAATATTGTTTGATTTGTGTGTCTTGACCATCATCATATAAGCCGAAAGACGTCCACTGCTGGACGGCGGCCTCCCCGCGCGCTTCGCCACAACGACCGCTCCTGTGCGTCTCGCCTCCATCGGCTACCCGCGACCTTCACCAGGTCTTCGGTCCACCTTGTGGGAGGCCACGCCAACGTTACGTCTACCCATCTTCCATGGTCGTCTTGACTATAAATAACAATAATTTTCTGGGCATCAATCCTTTCTTTTACGGGCCCACAGCATGCCAAGGTATCCAGAAAACATGTCCTTCCTGTCTTGAATAGAACTACACCATTTTATTTTGAAAGTTTATTTCAGAAAGAAAGATAAAAAAAGTTTATTGCAGTTTTAAAGATGATGATGGAATAGTTTAGGACAAAGTATATAAATGAATACCAATCTAGGTCGTAAACCTATCTTTCTGTATATATTTTTATAAATAGGCTAAGTTTAAACATCACCATATAATAAGTTATAATAAACAATTCAAATATGTTTAAGAATTATCCACATTGTTGATTGTTTACATAAACTTCACCAAAATAAATGATAGTGCACTTTCACGATAGTAGCCGGTAATTTCGACACGTATTGCACATGTCAGGATGGCCGAGCGGTCTAAGGCGCCAGACTCAAGGTTCCCTTGCTCACTGAACGTGAGTTCGAGTTGTTCTGGTCCTCTCTGAGGGCGTGGGTTCGAATCCCACTTCTGACAAACTTTTTGTGAATGTTTCTGCTTTTTTTGTGCAATTGTATGTTGTTTTTTTATATGAATTGGAATGTTTTTTATTTACGTCAGTCTGGCCTTGATTCTTTTAATAATGCTATCGTGTTATTCTTACTCGCTTCCGTTTAAACGATTGGATGGAACATATTTACAATCACTTAATTTTTAAACACATGAATGATTTTCATAATTAGTCATCAGCACAAATACGCAATGGCAAAACAATTGAAAGGTATTCTTTAATTTTTTCTTTGTATTATCAACGTAGCGTCGTCGTTTAAAATCCTTGCACAAGTAGGTTTAAAGTAACATTAATCACTGAATTTTAAATACTTTTTAAAAGATTTAAAATCCTACCAGGTTGTAGAAAATAACTACCATTACTTTTCTGTTTCAACAGTTACAAACTAAACGGCCAGACGTCATAGAAAGCTGTTCGGGCAACGGCTTCGCGTGCAGCAACGACAGCAGCATGTGCATCCCCAACTCTTGGGTGTGTGACGGTGAAAAGGACTGCGATAACGGCGAGGACGAACGGGAACAGAGGTGCAAGGACTCGACTTGTGCTCCCTACATGTTTAGGTGTCCCAGCGGGAAGTGTATATTTAAGTCTTGGGTAAGTTTCTGGATATATTCTTGTTCGTTTTCGTCTGAAGGCAATAGCAACAAAATCTAAGCAGTCCGTCAGATAGATTTGCAAAAAACATTGGATACGTATATTTTTTTTCACGTAAATTAAAACTTAAGACGATACAATGCGTTGAAAACTCGAGTGACGTCACTTGTAAGTACACTTTTTACAGAATAGTGATGTCACAAGCCCACCTCCTAATCATGCGTTTTATCTTCGTCAATTTTTATTGCTAAAAATACTTGTCTAATATTTTTGATAATCTAACTGATGGACTAAATAGAATCAATCAATATTGATTTTTTACTCAGGAATCATCCCTATTGTAGTACAACTAAAATATTACAACAAAGCTGCCTAAAAATGTTTTGTTAAATAGTACTTATAATTTCTTTACACCGAAGTTTTGATGAAGTTCGTTCCTTTCGATACAGTTCGTTTTAGTAAACGCTTAGTCTTATATAAAAATAATTGCAAACATCGTATGGATTTTCAATGTTTTGTTAGTATCCATATTCAAAGATTTGCGTTTGACGTCATTACTTCTTCTGTTAGGTTTGCGACGGCGAGAACGACTGCGGCGATGACAACTTTTCCGACGAAAAGAACTGCACCAACACCAATCACTCTAAACTCCTCCCTATTCCGGGTACAGAGAAGCCAAATTTCCCCAGCAACGGGACCTGTTTAGAATGGATGTTCAAGTGTGACAATGGCAACTGCTTACCGGATTGGTGGAGGTGTGACGGTATCAACGACTGCGGAGAAGGCGATCGGTCGGATGAGATCGGGTGCGGTACGGAGGTGAGGCCCGAACTGAGGCCGGTGACGCCCGAGCATCATACGCCGGTTAGCAGGAAGTGTGGGAAGAACGACTTTACTTGTGCTCCAGGTACGTAGCATTTTTTTAATCTTGTTGCAGGATAAAACACAATTTATTGATAGACTTTGTTTCTAACTCTGAAAAATCACAAATTCTACAGGGACCGACTAGTCGATACGGATGACTATCCGGCAATATTTATAGTCGGCCGACTAGTCGTATAGTCGGCTAGTCTAAAATCTATAGTCTTCATATCTTTAGTTCTAAATTGTTGCTTACTGAAATATGTTTAACGTCATGCTATTTCTATAGCCAAAATTAATTTTAAGTTCACTTTATTTCTACAAAATTTCATTTTTGTTTATTTTATGCTGTGTGAAAGGCCAAAAAACTATGCTTTTGAGGGCTTGCTATTGTAATTATGATGTTAGAGTCTGGCCAGCGAAAGTAGAGACTGAAAAAATGCGGAAAATTTGAAAAATCTCGGCATAGCAACACCGAAATTAGAATGAAATATGTCGAATAACCTAATTTAATATTTTAGAATTTCCTACTACTAGATACTGTTTGATATTATAAAATAGCTTATTGTATGCTTATTCGAAATTATAAAATGACGAAGTAAACTGAAATTTCGAGATGTAAAATCATGCTAGGTACCTACCTAGCATGATTTTACATCCATATAAGTACCTACTTATTATAATCCAAATGAAAGAAAAGTTTCGTGACGTGACTGTTTACTTAATCTGAATAAAAACACGCCTCGAAAGACGTATTTTCAAGAAATACCCAAGTGTTATGCTTGAGTAGCACTCTGATTAAAAAAAACAACAACAATATTCTGTAATCATTTTGGTTTCTTCTTGAAAAGATTCATTAGATTCACTGGAATCACTGTTTCCCACATTATTAATGAAACTTTCTAAATTTTTTCCTGTAATTCTGTCCCTTTCTTTATATTTATTTTCGACATGTATGACGTGATCAGTCATTTTCTTTATTAATCATACATCTTCATCATTTCCAATCATCATCATCATCTGCCTAGCCTTTTCCCAACTACATTTGGGTCGGCTTCCAGTCAAACCGGATTCAGCTGAATACCAGTGTTTAACACGGTACATCTTGGCAAGACTGGAGTCAGATTTACTGACAATCCGTAACAACTGCCAAAGATCTACAAATGACAGCCGGGACCAACGGCTTAACGTGCTTTCCGAGGCACGGAGGAAACTCGTTATGTTAAGATGGTCACCCATCCACTGACCAACCTTGGCAAGTGTTGCTTAACCTTCAAGATCGATCCGTGCGGCTGTTATTATTTAGCCACGAGCTCCATTTTCATCATTTCCAATGCTTTCTCTTAATTCCAGTCAGAGTTCTCAATGTAGGAACTTGTTTCCTAACGATTTAAAATTCATTAATTTTGTTACGGATAGCAGCTATGTCGAATTCAAACAAAGTATCAACTTAATAGTGTCGTACTAACCCAAGAAATCCAGCACCACACGTAAGCAATCTTGTTTCTGTTTAAATTCGGACTCTTCTCTTCTGTTGTTTTTTTTTAAATTTAGACATCATGCGAAACAAGGTCTCGTGCACTCCACTTTTAATTATTCATTTTTGGTTTAGTAAACGCTATAATAAGATCACAACAAATCACAAACAACACGCCATCCTATTTTGGCGGATCGAGATTGACATATAATTGACATTATTAAAAAATTGCCATATAATAAGTTTGCAATTTATTAGAGTGTCTACTTTCGTTTGCCAGACTCTATAAAATGTACTCATACTACACTTATTTCAAACTAGTTTTTTCCTGCAGCTTCTTAGGGGTCTGTTCCACAGGAACCGGGCTTTATTCCGTGAACATTTAGTTAGCCTAAGGATTTAAGCTATAATATGGGTTTCTGTCAGTGAAAGAATTATCAAAACCGATTCGGAACTTTCAGAGATTAGATTTGTTCAGATCAATGGTATTATTTCCATCCATAGGTCTGTGCATCCCCCTCCAGTGGGCCTGCGACGGCGCGGTGGACTGCCAGGACGGGTCGGACGAGCGCGACTGTCCCCCCGCGCGCCCCGCCACGCCCCCGCGCTGCGGCCTCATCGAGACGCCCTGCCGCGACAACAGCGCCTGCGTGCGCTTCGACCAGATCTGTGACGGAACGTACGACTGCGAGGACAGGAGCGACGAGAGCAGCTGTCCCGGCACCTCGGTACGTGTTGTAGTGTTGTATGTACAGAATCATCGAGACGCTCTGCCGCGACAACAGCGCCTGCGTGCGCTTCGACCAGATCTGTGACGGAACGTACGACTGCGAGGACAGGAGTGACGAGAGCAGCTGTCCCGGCACCTCGGTACGTGTTGTAGTGTTGTATGTACAGACTCATCGAGACGCTCTGCCGCGACAACAGCGCCTGCGTGCGCTTCGACCAGATCTGTGACGGAACGTACGACTGCGAGGACAGGAGCGACGAGAGCAGCTGTCCCGGCACCTCGGTACGTGTTGTAATGTTGTATGTACAGACTCATCGAGACGCTCTGCCGCGACAACAGCGCCTGCGTGCGCTTCGACCAGATCTGTGACGGAACGTACGACTGCGAGGACAGGAGCGACGAGAGCAGCTGTCCCGGCACCTCGGTACGTGTTGTAGTGTTGTATGTACAGACTCATCGAGACGCCCTGCCGCGACAACAGCGCCTGCGTGCGCTTCGACCAGATCTGTGACGGAACGTACGACTGTGTGGACAGGAGCGACGAGAGCAGCTGTCCCGGCACCTCGGTACGTGTTGTAGTGTTGTATGTACAGACTCATCGAGACGCCCTGCCGCGACAACAGCGCCTGCGTGCGCTTCGACCAGATCTGTGACGGAACGTACGACTGTGTGGACAGGAGCGACGAGAGCAGCTGTCCTGGCACCTCGGTACGTGTTGTAGTGTTGTATGTACGGATACATCGAGACACCCTGCCGTGACAACAGCGCCTGCGTGCGCTTCGACCAGATCTGTGACGGAACGTACGACTGCGAGGACAGGAGCGACGAGAGCAGCTGTCCCGGCACCTCGGTACGTGTTGTAGTGTTGTATGTACAGACTCATCGAGACGCCCTGCCGCGACAACAGCGCCTGCGTGCGCTTCGACCAGATCTGTGACGGAACGTACGACTGTGTGGACAGGAGCGACGAGAGCAGCTGTCCCGGCACCTCGGTACGTGTTGTAGTGTTGTATGTACAGACTCATCGAGACGCTCTGCCGCGACAACAGCGCCTGCGTGCGCTTCGACCAGATCTGTGACGGAACGTACGACTGCGAGGACAGGAGCGACGAGAGCAGCTGTCCCGGCACCTCGGTACGTGTTGTAGTGTTGTATGTACAGACTCATCGAGACGCCCTGCCGCGACAACAGCGCCTGCGTGCGCTTCGACCAGATCTGTGACGGAACGTACGACTGTGTGGACAGGAGCGACGAGAGCAGCTGTCCCGGCACCTCGGTACATATTTAAAAAGGTCTTAAAATCTGTTTTTATAAATCTGCATATAGGTATCTACTGGAAGCGGTCATATACATATATTACTTATCAAGTGGGCTTAGTTTCTCGGAACATTTAAGGAATAATTTCCACCATTTTCTTGACTGTGTCCCATCTATCCCGACCAAATTTTGGTTCACTAAAACTAAATTCACTCCACAGAGCCACAAACCAACAGTGGAATGTCAGCGAGGCTTCTTCATGTGCGATGATGGCACGAACTGCGTCCCTCTACTCAGCGTCTGCAACGGCAGGCAAGACTGCTACGACGGAACAGACGAGCTGAACTGCACCAACGCCGCCAATGATAACACTCATATGTATCAAGTGAGTCGAGTGAGTTCAAAACATATAAGTAGCATGATATGTCTGTCCTTTTCTTTCTTATGCTGTCCTAAAACGGGTTTTTCATTATCCGTCAGTTTACATTTATCAAAAAATATTGGATGTATGTATTTTTTAATTGGTCACGTAAACAAAAAATTAAGAAGAAACGGTGCGTTTGAAAATCGCGTGGAGTTACGCGTTGGTACACTTTTTACTAACAAGTGACGTCAACACCCCGTTCCTAAGCTTTGACGCGCTGTATCTTTGTATTTTTTTTTATTTGAAAAAGCAAAACATACGTGTCCTATATTTTTTGAAAATCCAACAGGCGGACTGAATAGAATTATTATGTTTAGGCCTTGTTTCCATGCTTCACAGTTCTGTTCCTCCGTCATCGAGATGTTTTCCACGACTTTGGTACTCACAAATATGAACAACAAGTTCTCATAACGATGTATCGATGAATTGATTTTTCATCAAAGTCGCTAGCCTTATCCTTACTAGCTTTGAGTGTATAACGCTCGTCATTAAACTTGATATGGTTTAAGAACTTTATTTCCTCATAAGAATTAACAATAATTCACTTACTGAGAAACAAGATTTACAATTAATGTTTAAATAATTAGCGTACGTACAGAGAAAAAAAACATTGTAAGATAAACAATTTTTAGCGGGCAGGCGATACACATATTGTAACGAATATCAACCCAGCAAACACGGATACAAAAGTAAAAGTTACAACATACTAGATGTGGCACACAAGACAGCGTACTGACTAATTGAATATTTTTATTTTATTTGATTGGTTTTGAGTTTTTTCATACGTTGTTACTTTATACATATTTTTTGTTATTATATATTTTTTTTATTTACTCATAATATATGATTTTAAACTTGATCCCCATCCCCATCTTTATTTCTTCTCGCTACTTACTTAATTACTCATTATTTCACTTGAGATTAGAGATGATTGATGCATTCCACCAGCTTCTACGACAAATCTTTTACGGTTCAAGCGGTGCGGTTATGGAATTCCTTGCCCGTGTCAGTAAGACGTGCTCAATCTTTGTCCGTTTTTAAAACAATGGTCAAACATCACTACCTTTCTGTTTGATCGTTTTCACTTGGGTTCCTATGCTTTTTTTTTTGTTACATAATTATAATTGTATATATTTATCTATTATGTATTTATTTATATAAATCGTACTCTTAAGACTACCTGCAGTACTGTCATTCCATTATCTTTGCAATCCATCCTAAGGTTATCTTGAAAATATCGCTTTTAGCGATAAGGCCGGCCATTGTGTCACCCTATGTAATGTTTTATTCATCTATCTTTTCTGTAACTTATATGGTGTACCTAATAAAGAGTATTCTATTCTATTCTTATTTACTACTTTGCCGTTGCGAGCACATTTCTAAATTAAGAAACTCTTGTCCCACAGTTCTTAAGCATCGGCGTAGACCAGTCCTCAATAAACTCCAGCAGTTTCCTGATCTCGTGCTGGATGGCGCAGCAGAAAATGGTGCTCTACAGCTTCCTTCCCTCTATTGCTAAAGTCAGCGATGGTGTCTGGACCAATAAGACGTGGACCAATGATAGCATTTATAGGTGAGTGTTTTATCTGCCAGTCTAAAAAGGCCACTGTAGAATCAAAAAGCACATCAAGCTGTCAAATTTTCCCAATCAACCTTGAACCTAATGCTTTAGCGATAAAGATGAAAATTAAAATTGATAAATATAATATGATTCTACTAAAAAGTAGCCTTTTTAGACCCGCTGATGAATAGATTGAAATCAGTAATGCTAAAAGGATTCACTTGTAACAGAACATGAGCATTCGCCGTTGTTAAATTTGTCGAACTGAACAACGAACAGAGCCGAGCAATAGAGCTAAGCATCCCCACGAATATTTTCACGATCGTTATGGGCGCCGGGAGGGGGCTGCAAGGGGGTGCACTTTGGCTTTCAATAACACACACGAAAGCATGAAGATGAGTCAGATTTTCTGGCTTCTGACAATCCGTAACGACTGTCAAAGATCTACAAATGACAGCCGGGACCAACGGCTTAACGTGCTTTCCGAGGCACGGAGGAAACTCGGTATATTAAGATGGTCACCCATCCACATACCAACCTTGGCAAGCGTTGCTTAACCTTAAAGATCTACCCGTGCGGCTGTTATTATTTAGCCACGAGTTCCACAGCGATACGTTATGAGTTTGGTTAATTAATTAGCCTAGTCTTCCAATTGTTTTGCGGAGTTCAATGACAGTATTGAAGCCGACGAACTCTGCCATTGACCCCATAACGCATTCGCTGTGTGATGCTGATATCATAGTAGTTTATCTATTTTAAGGTCAATGCTTTTGAACTAAAATATTTTGTTGAAGCATTACATAATGAAAGATTGTGGCACGCTCAAATATAATGTTATCAAAGCTTTTCCATGTTCGTGGTGATGTCATTCGTTTGCTAAAAATACGGAAATGACTGAGATATCGTAAAATTTTTGTAATAACGTATTTATTTTGTCTCCAGGTTTACGGATTTGGAGCCATACACCAACTATAATGTGACTTTCTACATAAAAGATAGCAAGTCGAACAAAACTTATGCGTCTATGAAGTATGTTAACACCACTACTGGAGAAGGAGGTAAGACTTTCATACTATTTAGTATGTCATGGAATTTTTAAAAGCTTTTATTTAACTTGCAATGTTATGTATGTTTGTTTGGGTGGATTCTTGCTGCTCAATTTTGAAGCAGATATCTTCACCGATTGACCTGATATTTTGTATACACGTTAAGCTTGGATGACAATACACGATAAGCTATTTGACGTCATTCTAAATCCAATATGGCGAAACATCCAAGATGGCGGAATAGTTATTTTTTAACGGCTTGTTGAGAGTAACTCGAAATAACTAAAAAGTATTTTTTTTTACTTGTTAGTTATTTAGAATTTGTTTTTAACAAAAGCAAAAAAAAAACCTTTTTATAAAAAGTTTTATTTAAATGCTCTAAAAAGAAGAAAATAAAATCTTCCTTTAAAAATTGATCATAAAAGCTTGTCGTGAGGTTTGATTAATTAAATACTTATGGGTACTTACGCAAACCTCGCGACAAGCTTTTATGATCATTTTAAAGGAAAATTTTATTTTCTTCTTTTTAGAGCATTTAAACAAAAAAGGTTTTTTGTCTTTTGTTTGAAAAAAATAATAATAATAAAACCAAATTACTTCTAACTACTCTATTGCAATGTTAAAATTAAGTGCGGTTGAATGATTGAACTCATAAATGTCTTGGATGAATGCTAAAATTAGTTGAAAGACAATTTTTTTTTAAGGCCATTTATAATCGCAGTATGTCAGTCCCTTATAGGCTAGTTATTACAAGTACTCTGGTGAGTACGATTCACTTTTCGTCTCTATCTATCGGTATTGATACGACTCTTCCGATTGTTTCGACAAAAGGTTCATAACTCATGAAGTAATGAATCGCCCTTCATAAAGGATCAAAACTCATGATTACTCCTTACATCATGAAGGTTCATAAGACAACCAGCGTCAGACAGGACAAGTCTGTCTGACATTCCGCTGAAATGCACCTTTTTGGCGTAGCTTTGAGGCGCATAGTTTTTGTCCGTTTTTATTAGGGTTCCGAACAAAAAAACGGAACCCTTATAGGATCACTCGGGTGTCTGTCTGTCCGTCTGTCACAGACAGTTTTCTCCGGATCCACATGACCGATTCTGTTGAAATTTGGTACAAATATGGACTTCCGTGACCCAAACACGGAAGCGTTACGTAAATTATAAAATTTTTAGTATGGGGGTCGCTTGTGGGGGTCAAACTAGAAAATTACAAAAAAAAAAAACTTTTTCGAACTGTATCGTGTGACAGATCAAATGAAAGGGCTTACTGTGAGGGTTTTATTTTTTCTTTCTCATAATTTTAAATTAAATGATTTTGTAGTTATTCAAAAATTAAACGAAAAATGACCATTTCCCCCTTTATCTCCAAAACTACTGAGACTAAAAATTTGAAAAAAAAAATAGACATAATAGATCTGTCTATAGATTACAGGAAAATCTATAAGAATTCTATAGTATTTAAATAACATGTTAAAAACAAAACAAAATTTTTGGAACCCTTTGCACGTGAGTCCGACTCGCACTTGGCCAGTTTTTGATATTTATTTTTGCTGTGGCTAAATTAATTAATTTCATTCTTTCTTTCATCATCGGCCTAGCCTTTTTCCCAACTTTATATTGGGGTCGGCTTCCAGTCAAACCGGATTCAGCTGAATACCAGTGTTTTACGTGGAGTGGCTGCCTACCAGACCTCCACAACCCATTAACAGGGTAACACGGTACTTGTTGGAGTCAGGTTTACTGACTATTATATTCTTTCTTTCTCAAACATCATTAGATCAGCTAGAATATAACTACAGGGACCGTCCACGGCGTTGACTATGCCATCTAGTGTCGCATATTCGAAGTTTTAAGGGTCAGAATACTTGACATTGACGCTTATGTGCTGCCACCTGTGGTTCCTGCACGCCCAGTTTAGGGGAACGTGCGCAAAGAAGACTGACATCTAGCGTAGCTATTTCGAACTTTTTACTTGAAACATGCTTGATAGTGACATATCTGTGCTGCCGCCTATAGTTTCTGCACGCTCTCTATCTAATTTAGTACGTCCTTCCCGCAGTGCCGTCCCCTCCGGTCCGGCTGAGCGTGCGCCAGCTGATCGGGCACCGCATCAACATCGTGTGGGACCGGCCGGCCGAGCCGCGCGGCGCGCTGCTCCATTACACGCTGTACTACGCGCCGCCGCTGCCGCCCGTCGACAGGGTCATACCCGCCACTGACAGCAAGACTGTGTCCGTCGATGTCACTGGATTTTTTGAGCCGTTTAGCAACTATTCCTTTTGGGTAAGTTTCATTATCATCATATCTGCCGTATGGTGTCGGCCGATGCCGTATGGTGCCGTAAAAGATTAATACCGTCTCATCACTTCCCGTGGGTATCGTAAGAGGCGACTAAAGGACTCGCCAGAGAATGGGCAGCAGCGTTCTCTGTAAAACTCAACACCATACACTGCGATCACCAACCCGCCTGCCAAGCGTGGCGATTTTGGCAACCCCCCCCCCCATTATGGGGGAGGCCTATGTCCAAGAGTGGACGTCTTTCGGCTGTTATGATGATGATGATCAGCCGAAAGACGTCCACTGCTGGACATAGGCCTCCACCAAGCGTCGCCACAACGATCGGTCCTGCGCTTTCCGCATCCATCGACATCCACAGCACAGGTCGATTTTCAAGGTTTAGCATACCGAGATTCTTCCGTGTCTCGGAAAGCATGTAAAGCAGTTGGTCCCGATCTTTCGCAGTCGGTCTTTTGAGATCTATGGCAGTCGTTTGGGATTGCCAGAAGCCAGTAAATCTGACTCCAGTCCTGCCAAGAACTACCCTACCCTGTTATCCAGTTAAAGGATTGTGGAAGTCTGGTAGGCAGCCACTCCACTTAAAATACTGGTATTCAGATGAATCCGGTTTGACTGAAAGCTGACCCCAATATGGTTGGAATTTTTCCCAACCATATTGGGGTCAGCAGCTAGGCAGATGATGATTTGGGAGCGAGCGTATTACTTTGATTTGAGCTGTTTTCGTTAGTTAGTTAGTTAGTTTAACGGAATACTATTGTATTTGTATTAAAATAGTTTTCACCAAAGTGGAAGGTCTCGTCTCGTAAACAACCTCGAACAACAAGATCGTGTGAATCATTGTAGTCTGAAGTTCCTCTAGCTGTATTATTTTGCAGTACTAACTGTAGTAGTACCTATTGATACGAAGGTGGCAGACAAGTTCGATTCCTGCCGAAAATCTGGTGCGAACTAGTAAAGGACAGTGTGGTATGGAAAAAGGGAGAGGGAGGCCTACGCCCAGAACTATGATAAAATGGGCTAGATAGTTGTAGAATCATCCTTTTTGATTTCTAATCCCAATTTTGGCGGTTTTCCTTTGGTACAAAGACCATAGCCTCGGAGCCAAATATTCTCAGATCAGATAGGTTAAGTTTGTATCCATTCCACAATCCAAAGGGAACGTTGAAACTTAATTTTCCAGCACATTTTCAGTGCATAACACTACAAATACCTATTTAACCTCCCCAGGTCACAGCTACAAACAACGCCTTCACATCCAAGTCCTCCCAAGTGATGAACATAACATTCGACCCGGTGAACGATGTCGACGACCTCGTGAACGCCAGCGTGAAGAGACTGAACGTGAGCTCCGTGCAGCTGGACTGGCACCAGATCAGGAACGTGGATGGGTACATAGTCAGGACCAGGCTGCCTCCGGAATATGCTGTGCTCGAACCTGTTACTACTAAAGCGAATAATATTACGTGTAAGTTTTATTTTTACACGGTTTTAAATAGTTTTGTCAGCAATGGGCGGACTGGACTACATTTGTCTTACCAGCAGATATTATTAAGCAGATTGTAAATGTCCTTACTTAGTTTCTGCTCAAATTTGAGAGATACGTTAATTTTGGGCTTATTTTGCGCCTGCGGATAGTTCTACCCAACTTGCAATAAAGGACTATTCTAAGAAAACCCACATTGATTCCAATCTGCGTGCTAAATTCAAATGGGATAGACAGAAGACCAACCTTAGAAGTTTTGAACACACAAATTATTTTTATCGCGTTCAGTTTTCTTAGAACAGTGTTGTATCTATGGTCAGATTTACCTGTGAACACCACACCACATGTAAATCTGACCTTAGGTTCAACACAAACAAATCAACGCAATTTAATTCATTTCAGTAACCAACCTACCGACGGGTGCTCTAATATACATCGACATTCGAGCCTATAAGAACAACGTGTACGGTGACCCATTCACGATTCCCATTCGTAACGAAGGCGTCAAAGACGAGGTCTTGAACTTCACCGCCATACTTTCAAAGGAAAAGAAGACCACAGTTCAAGTTGTATGGTGGCCTCCTAAAGGGGAACAGTATAAGGGCAAAGAGTTGGAATACGAGGTGCACTACACTAACATGATACATAGGAGGACTCATCCTGGGGAGATGTCGAATGGTAAGCTTTTTTTTTTGTTTTAAGTTTATTGGTAAAAGTAGTTAGTATTGTTTTTAATTGCCTGTAGATTTGACCCTCATTAATATGTGACGTGAAAATGCTGCGTTAAGTTAATGGTGATGTACAGAACATTTGACAAGTGCGTGGTGGCATCAAAACTCTGATTGGACTAAAATTAAAGCCACCTACTGCATCAGACTTCTTGAAAAATGATTTGTAAGGGACGTTTTAGTCGTTTTTGCGATATCACATTGCTCTTTTGAAACACCCTGTATTTGTAAGAAAAAACAATAATAAGAAAAACAATAATAAAATAAGAATTCTAAACTAGGTATGATTATCAAAGCGTATACTTTTTGTCTTCTATTTCTTGATAGGTATTACAATAGTTAATAAAGCAAACTAAGAAACAATTCCGTCGCCCAACAGATACCAGGATCATCACGAAGAACACGAGCGTGTTGATAGAAGGCTTGCACGCGTGTGAGAGCTACGTGTTCACGGTGGGACTGCGTGGAGGACCGCTCGCCAAGTTCGTGGAGATCATCACCAGAGAGAATGACAAGTGAGTACCTTATCCTCATGATGACAGTTGATAGAAGGCTTGCACGCGTGTGAGAGCTACGTGTTCACGGTGGGACTGCGCGGAGGACCGCTCGCCAAGTTCGTGGAGATCATCACCAGAGAGAATGACAAGTGAGTACCTTATCCTCATGATGACAGTTGTTAGAAGGCTTGCACGCGTGTGATAGCTACGTGTTCACGGTGGGACTGCGCGGAGGACTGCTCGCCAAGTTCGTGGAGATCATCACCAGAGAGAATGACAAGTGAGTACCTTATCCTCATGATGACAGTTGTTAGAAGGCTTGCACGCGTGTGACAGCTACGTGTTCACGGTGGGACTGCGCGGAGGACTGCTCGCCAAGTTCGTGGAGATCATCACCAGAGAGAATGACAAGTGAGTACCTTATCCTCATGATGACAGTTGTTAGAAGGCTTGCACGCGTGTGACAGCTACGTGTTCACGGTGGGACTGCGCGGAGGACTGCTCGCCAAGTTCGTGGAGATCATCACCAGAGAGAATGACAAGTGAGTACCTTATCCTCATGATGACAGTTGTTAGAAGGCTTGCACGCGTGTGACAGCTACGTGTTCACGATGGGACTGCGCGGAGGACTGCTCGCCAAGTTCGTGGAGATCATCACCAGAGAGAATGACAAGTGAGTACCTTATCCTCATGATGACAGTTGTTAGAAGGCTTGCACGCGTGTGACAGCTACGTGTTCACGGTGGGACTGCGCGGAGGACTGCTCGCCAAGTTCGTGGAGATCATCACCAGAGAGAATGACAAGTGAGTACCTTATCCTTATGATGACAGTTGATAGAAGGCTTGCACGCGTGTGAGAGTTACGTGTTCACGGTGGGACTGCGCGGAGGACCGCTCGCCAAGTTCGTGGAGATCATCACCAGAGAGAATGACAAGTGAGTACCTTATCCTTATGATGACAGTTGATAGAAGGCTTGTACGCGTGTGAGAGCTACGTGTTCACGGTGGGACTGCGTGGAGGACCGCTCGCCAAGTTCGTGGAGATCATCACCAGAGAGAATGACAAGTGAGTACCTTATCCTTATGATGACAGTTGATAGAAGGCTTGCACGCGTGTGAGAGTTACGTGTTCACGGTGGGACTGCGCGGAGGACCGCTCGCCAAGTTCGTGGAGATCATCACCAGAGAGAATGACAAGTGAGTACCTTATCCTTATGATGACAGTTGATAGAAGGCTTGCACGCGTGTGAGAGTTACGTGTTCACGGTGGGACTGCGCGGAGGACCGCTCGCCAAGTTCGTGGAGATCATCACCAGAAAGAATGACAAGTGAGTACCTTATCCTTATGATGACAGTTGATAGAAGGCTTGCACGCGTGTGAGAGTTACGTGTTCACGGTGGGACTGCGCGGAGGACCGCTCGCCAAGTTCGTGGAGATCATCACCAGAGAGAATGACAATTGAGTACCTTATCTCATACTGTCAGTTGAAAGAATCGACGATGCGTATAGATACAGTGACTACACTAGGTACGGTAACGATATAATTTTAAGTGATAGGGTAATTTCCTTAAAAAAAAATATTTATCTGATTATTAGCAACTATCTGACCCGTGCCCATTTCCTTGTGCGGTATTTTCTGGGTTAATAATTATATAGCCTATGACACTTACAAATAACGTGACCTTCTATTGGTGAAAGAATTTTCAAAATCGGTTCAGTAGATCCAGAGATTACCCCCGTACAACCTCACAAACTATTATATAGGACAATGTACTTTTTCATTTGTATACAAAAAAATAAATCGATACAATTTCCATTTCAACATAGCGGCCGCATATGACATAAATTCGCATCTTATTTCGTGTCTAACGGTAGGAAAAATTAGGTACAACCGTTAACTTTTCCGAGTGTTTGAGTTATGCTAGTTTGATCTTTTTTTTAATGATAACTTAGCTCATTATCTACCAAAGATATGTGCTGCTTACTGTGCACTAAACCCAAGAATCCCACTAAAAATTGAATAATGTTTGTTTCCAGGGCTCCAGTAAAGAACTTACGCGTTGAGTTCAACGAGACTAAAGCTGAGATGAAAATCTTATGGGACGCCAGCTGCGACGCTCTGCGCAAACCTACCACATACTCGGTGAGATTACTTGCCCTTTTTTCTTGTAAGGTACAAAATGATGACACATACACAATCATATCAGCCTGCAGACGTCCACTGCTGGACATAGCCCTCCCCGCGCGCGTCGCCACATCGCCCGGTCCTGCACGTCTCGCTACACCGGCAACCCGCGACCTCCACCAGGTGCACGCTCCACCCTGTGGGAGGCCGCAACAATGTTGCGTCTTGCGGTCCGCGGTCGCCGCTCCAGAACTTTTCGGCCCCAACGTCCATCTGTGTGTGTGTGACTTTATTTACTGTATAGTTTTATGATAGGTACTCCTAGAAAAAAGGTTGAATAGTCGTTTGTTTTTCAAGAATTTGGTACAATACATGCAAGTATATCGTGTGCTGATGAAAACTATAAAAAAAATCGTTTTAACTGAAGGAATTGATTTGGAAAATAGTCATAAACTGGATGGTATGCGAAATAGGGTATTAAGTACCTACATATAAAGTGGGGATCCACCGACCAGACGGGTGTCTGGCGGGCAACTGCCCAATGCTTGGTTGTCGGGTTGTATTGAACTTTGATAACGCAATGTAGGTTTTGTGTGTCGTCAGGTGTTTTGCCTGTGAACCCTTAAAAATACCAAACAATGTCATGTAATGGTTAATATTAATCTATTTTTATTCTTTCAGCTGGACATAACCGAACTGACGCATAACAAAGAGAGCCACTACGAGCTGGTACCTTCGAAGGCGTCCAGTTACTCGCACGTCATCGTCAACGTGCCGGTCGGTGGGCGGTACAACATCTGCGTTCATGTGAGTACTATATATACGACCTCCTTATACAACGAGTAACAGGATGAACGACATTCCTGGAATGGGGTTTAACCCCGCAATCGCGAAAAAGACTTGCTATAGAGATGTACGAAAGAAGACATGCTACGCCAACCTCAAATAAATGAGTATAAGGGCAGGAGGATGATGAGTCTCTTCTGACCAACCTTCGCGAGCGTTGCTTAACTTGAGAGATAGATTCGTGATTTAGCTACGAGCTCCTTTGGATAAGATAAGGAATAAATATAAGATCTAACAGTCGCTTGGGCACCAATCCCGGGACCTTTGCGGCATTCTGAGCGCGAGATATTGATATGTCGCATCATGATTATTACACGTGATTATTAGGTTTCGAAATAATTTGTTAGATGGCGCTGTCCGTTGCACAGTAAGATGGCAGCACCCGATGATTACATCACATTCCGATGTGTAATAGTACAGTTACCATAGATACCTTAGGGGTGAAAGCAACTGATTTAGGCTCGAGACGGCGTAATAGTACGAGGGACTAAATAAGATTTTCACCCGAGGTAAACACTGTGCTTTTCATTACGAATACAAGGAAAGTAAAAATAAACACGAATCAACTAAAGAAAAAATCCATATCTGAATCTGATGAACTCATCTTTAATTAATACTCACCTTTATGTTATTTCAATTTTACATCGCGCAGTAATTGAGAGGCTGAAAGTCGTATAGAAGTTTTTTTTTATTAATTTGACGGCTGTCGTCAGTTGAAAACGATTCTTCCTAGGTCTGAAAAGTAATAATTTCAACCCGCTTCTTAGGCAACTTCAGGCCTACTTTCCGAATATGAGTAATAAAAACAACATTTTTTATCGTGCAGGTGAACGTGGAAGAGGCGGCAGTGACGTGCACGGCGACCCGCGGCGGCGCGCTGCCCCCCCCGCGCGGCGTGCTGGCGTGGCTGTCGCCCAACGGACACGTCATGGTCAGCTGGGACGGAGGCGCGCTGCACAAGTACGTCCCGACACTATACTATCACCCAGGATTTCACCACTAGCAGCACTGTATTTGAGATAAGAGGGGGTTTTTTTTTCACGATAGTTACGTGCCAGTGTGTACGCGCGCACGGGCTCGTATGCGCGCTTGTGGGCGTGCGTGTGCGTGCACGTATATATCGTAAAAAAGACCCTTTTATCTCTCAAATACAGTGCTGCTAGTGGCTATTAGTGGTGAAATCCTGGGTGATACTAGCTTAGTCTTAGTAGTTTCTAAGTAGTATTTTATTCAATAAGTAGTTTGTACATGGCATGCAGAGTTGTCTTATTTACTTAAATTTGATAAAGAAAAACCCGTATAACAAATATGAAGAGAGTTATAGGACTCTTCCTTTCCTAAACTACTTCCTAAATCTGTCCGTATCTTAGAAAAGAACGATACATTATATTAAAAGATGAGAATTAAAAAAAAAAACGTGTGTAAGTGTGTTTGATAGTAAGTGTTTGTTTGTTTTTTAGCCTGTTGTGTGTGTAAAACTATCTCATGTACAGTGGTTAGAAACTCCTAGGTATCACTGTATATCGATGTCTGCAACCAGTCTTTAGACAGCCAATGTTTGTTTTACCGCATGCGTTTTCACCTGCAAGTAGTGTCTGTCTAACAGAAGCTTGGTTTGGAGGTGTAAACTACGTAGCTACGCCTGCCGACAATTCGTCAAGCGTTTCCCGCAAGTAATTACGAGTGAAAGAGGTTACAAATTTGAAAATGCTCTTATAGTGTTGGTGGCGGACACGGTGGAATATTTAGTCGTCAAGCAAACGTCTGCTGGTATTATGAAAGAAAAATGAAACTTCAAATCATAATTATGACGCTGATGAAACCTAATATTCTTGCTTCAGACTTGTGTAGTAAAAAAAGACTTTATAATAATTGTACTTATATCGGCGATATCCTCGATTTCTTTTTTGACAATATTGGGATTGACCCGGACAGCATTTACGATCGTCGATTTGAGCACTCATGTTTTAAACCACAAGACGAGAAATTTTTCTTTCTACAATCCGGCTGTTTTGATTATACGACAAATAAAGAATAATACAAGGTGTTGTTTTGCACCCTCGTCAAATTTCAGGAGGTTGTCATAAAAGACATAAATAATCAATTGAAAGTACGATAGTGGGCAATAACTAATAAGCGTTGCTTTTATTTGTTGTTGAAATTTAACAGTATTTCAGAATTAAACCCTGAATTCAATACAAAGAAAACAGAATCACCCGACTACGCACACAGCGACAATGCAGCTGAGTGCGTGAGTGTCGACGTCTTACCTACAAAATGCTAGCGCGTGCGCGGGCATTGACCGCTACATAATTTTACCTAAATTTATTTCGAAAATCACCTACATTATTCTTATAAATTTCGCTTGATAATTAACTCATTTTTGAGCATCATTGGATTACGGAAATTTTACTACAGACAGTAATACTAGTGCGCCAAAGAAAAGTTCACTGACCTGGTCTCAGATGATTAATAGTTTTACTTTATTCTTCAACCTAAAGTTTTCGTAGTGATTTTGTTTTATTTGTGGATTAAATTGGTTGATTTGATATTTTCCATACTACTTAACGGGCTTCGGACCTGCAATAATACCTACCTTAGTTGGTGTACCGATCTACTAAGTCTAAAAATGTTTTCTACGTTTGACGGGACATGGGAAGACGTGTTAGTTAAGTGTAAGTACGTGGTGATACTTTCGACTCTTTAAAACTTGAAATCAACTTATTTACACTAATAAAATTGATTAAGCCAACAGCTATTTAAAAAATGTACAAATAAATAAATTACCTACTTGGTCAGTGGGTCTTAGTTACCCAGAGGTATTGTTCAAAGTTGCCACCATCACATCACACTCTTCGCACAATCGAGCACAACGTAGCTGGTTTTCCTTTAGCTTACGTAACAGTAACACATTCGTTTTTAAAGTGTCGAAAGCCACCATGACGCTCTGTGATGGGGTTCCCGAGCAGGAAACATTTTCGTGAACATCCGGATGGCTCCACGTAGGCTCTCTCCACTGATGGCATCACATGGCGGACCATCTCTACCAACTCGACATTTGAATAATAGGGAAGATTCAAATACAGAATTTATGAGAATTATGTCAGTAAAATGATAAAAAAGTATAAAATAAAGACCATTGCAACGTTTTTATTTTGGTGAGTATCGATTTTTAACAAAAATAATGAATTAAAGTAACGTGAAACGGAACGTATTCAAAAACAACAATCAGCGTTTGGTGACGTATCACCTGTTATGCCAACGAAAAGGCACCCTTATGTCTTTGAGTTAGGACAGTTCTTGCCCAGTGATAAGACACGAGTGACGTCATCGTCCGTTTTCGAGCGAACCTTTAAACTGTCGGTTTCAAAACGCAATATTGACAATAAATTAAAACTTTTTAATTTCTTATTTATGTGGTGGTCTATTCTAGATGGAGTTCTTTAAAATTAAAGCAAAAATGGAAATATTGCATGTTCCCTATTGTCCGTCATCTTGTACTTTGTACCTACGTCCGAGACCGCCGGAAATCGCACACCGCACGCGCCCGCGACGCCAAACACACTGGTAGTTCCGGGGCCGCGGGGGCGGGGGGGCTAGGAGCTTGCGCGGGAGAGCACCTGCACTGTGGTTGGTTGGGGTGGAATTGATTACCTACGAATTTATTGAATGATCGTTTGCGTATGTGTTGTTTGCGTTTGTTTATGTGTGAAAGCGCGGTTATAGGGCTAGTAACAGACGGGCCGCTTTTATATATACGACTGGCTCACACTCACCGAGTTCCGTAAACAAGAAAAAAAAAAAAAAAAAATACCTACCCATTTTATTACTGATTTGGGTCGAGAATCATTAGCATAATTACGTCCTTGAATTTGACTAGGATGCAAATCAACATCTTGTATATGTAGGTCATCTGCTTAAACCCTTAAAATGACGTAATAATTGTGAAAACCGTTTATTTATAATCTCGTTTACTAATTCACACATATTTCTAAGACAACTTCAATTCATTCGTTTCGTTCTCTCTTAATAACGTTATGAATTTTATTGAAGTGTATGTATGTATCTATGTATTTATGATTGTTTTTTTTCTCTCTTTTGTCTTTTTTATAATTTGCACCTGCCATATTGTCTCTGCACCACCCTAAAGTTGACGATTTGACAGCTGAGTAGATAGGGATAGAAGATTACATTACCACTAAGTGCGAAAGAGATTTATTTTTATGTCTCTTTCACACTTACTAGTAAACCAATGTCCTGCTGTCAAATCGGTCTTCTTAGATTTTGTTGACTTTAGGGCATTAAGTTCGCCTTTTTACAGTATTTTTTTTACTTGTGCATAAAGTTTTAATAAATAAATAAACTTTCCTCCATCAGGAACGAATTCGAAATAATAGTCTCCCAAAAAGAGATCCCGGACGACTTGGTCCACGCGACGGAAGACATGAAGACGATGCGCGCGGAGATGTCGCCGTGCCTGCTGCAGGCGCCCGCTGACGTCACGGGCGCGCTGTACGTGGGCGTGCGCGCCGTCACGCGCGCGGGCTACTACAGCGACCTCAGCGAGGTGCACACCTTGAACATGGAGGGTGAGTCGAATTGATTTTCTGGTTTTTAGGGTTCCGAACATCCGTAAAAAACGGAACCTCTATAGGATCACTCGGGTGTCTTTCTGTCACAGCCAGTTTTCTCCGGACTTATGATTTTGAGTTTGGGGACCACTTTTGGTGGTTAAACTAGAAAATTAAAAAAAAAAAGTTTCGTGTGACATATCAAATGTGACAGTGAGAGTTTTATTTATATTTTTTTCATAATTTAATTATATATTTATTATATATACAGTATGGATACGACATAAATGCAATAATCTTAAGGGGTCATTGTACTCATCATTGTGAACAACTTTTTCTATGGGACCAACACTTAAAACGCGAAAAAAAATCGACTGCTCCAAACATTTATGTGCGCATAACTCGACAAAATCTACTAAACAGCTGATTATTTTTTCGCGATTTCGTTGTTGGTCCCATTTATCCCAAAAAGATACCATTTATCCCAAAAAAATACCAAGTAAATGCAGTTATTAGTTCTATACCTAAAGATTACAGAAGAACCTATAAGAAGTCTGTAGTGTTAAAATAACATGTTAAAAAAATGAAATTGGCTCGAAACCCTTTGCACGCGAGTCTGACTCGCACTTGGCCAGTTTTGTTTGCAGGCGCGGAAAAATTTATGATCTTGTTTTCGTGTCGATTGACTCAATGATTTTCCGACCACTTGCACAACCTTTACAGTTCTATTGCTGGCTTCGATTTTCTCGACAAGTTCGCCTCTAATCACATGCACATTAAATTCCCAGGTTCAGAAATAGAAGAGCCGTCAGCTCTGCGCGCGATGTGGTGGGGCTGGGGCGGCGCGCTGCTGGCGTGCGTGGTGCTGGGCGGCGCGCTGCTGCACGTGGCGCTGCGCCACCGCCGCCTCGCGCGCTCCTTCCTGCGCTTCACCGCGCACACGCCGCGCTACGACTCGCGCAGGGGACAGGCCATCATCACCGACCAAGGTTACTTCACCTACACTTTCTTTTGCATTAGCTTCTGCCAGCAGCTTCGTCTAGCCTGTGTTATTGCAGACTATAATCGTACCTTTGTGCCAACTTTCATGAAAATCCTTTTAGGCGTTCTGTCGTTAAAGCGTTACAAACATACATCCATCCATCCATCATTCGTCCATCCATCTATCCACCTATTCATCCATTCGTCCATCCATCATTCGTCCATCCATCCATTCGTCCATCCATCCATTCGTCCATCCATCCATCCATCCATCCATCCGTCCATCCGTCCATCCATCCATCCATCCATCCATCCATCCATCCATCCATCCATCCATCCATCCATCCATCCATCCATCCTCACAATTTTTCGCATTTATAATATTAGTAGGATAGAAGGACAAGGAAAATGTTACCGGAAGACGCAGCGTTGGATGACTTCCCACAATGATAGGTCTGTGACCTGGTTGTAAACTATGGGAATTCGTTGGATGCGGGCGACACTTGAGGGAGACCTATAACCAGTAGTGGATGTCTTTCGGCTGAAATGATGATGATGACGGTGATAATTATCATCATCATAACAGCCGAAAGACGTCCACTGCTGGACATAGGCCTCTCCCCCAAGCACTTGGGGGGTTTATACCATAATCGCCACGCTTAGCAGGCGCATGTGCGATTGCAGTCGTAGTGATAATGTTCAAAGTAAAGACTAGTGTACTATGGCTGCATTTGAACTGCACGCCAGATGCTTATTTGCAGTTTGGATACATTTTTTAAACAGCAGCTTTCTCAATATTTATGTAGGTGCCATAAATAAAATAAAATCAAAGTGAAAAACAATACTTTATTAATTTAAAATAATATCAAAAACAGTGCTAATATATGCTACGATTGTTCCAGATGACGATGACGTGCCTCCTATCCACGGCTTCTCCGACGACGAGCCGCTAGTGATCGCGTGAGCCCAGCGCCGCGACCTTGTGATGTAACCGTGATCTTGTCAAAAACATAGTATTTATTTTTACAAAAAAAAAAAAACTTACAAGTCAAGACAAATTGTAGTCTGCTTGTGGTTGTAAATTCTTCGATAGTCACAATAGTCGAATTTATTTTTTATTATTGTTATTACCGCGACCGCGATTCAAACATCGAGAGCGCATGGATTTGACATTTTTAATTTTTATTTCAAACGCCCCGAGTATTATTATGTTATTCAGAAACAAATTATATATTATTTTAGTTTTATTATCGTTGCGAACATTTCTCTGACGGTTCTACTTTAGCCGAATTAGTTGTCAATGATAAGTCGTGAGTGGAATGTTGGCAATGCGACCGTCGGGCTGTAAAAGGTAAGACTTGTTATGTTTATAATTACGTAAAGACATCGTTTTAAGTTTCCGGACATATCGGAATCGTTGTAGGCAACATGAACAATTCTCATTTTCGTTATAATAATTCGGCACCAAAGAATATAAGTACAACGTGCTGGGATACAAACATCTAGCTGAACTGTTGTTACGTTATCATGGATCTCGACATTCCCAATGTGTTTGTGTAGTTTTTTACTTTAGTTCCTATAGAACGTTTTAGTGCCGCGTCATCTTATTTGGCCAGTCTCGTGAAATTGTTAAGTTATCGTTATATGGCTGGGCTCATATTATTATGTAAACTGTGAACATAAAGATAAATTTAATGTTTAAAAGTCCAATATCGTGGTTTTATTTTCTTCAGTCTTCTGCCCTCAATGTTCGAGAATAAAATAAATGAAATGGGTTAAGAGTCTTAAGAGACTCTTAACTCTATATTGTTACGTTAGGTTAAGTTATCTATATGCTTAAATTAATTATCGGAATGCAGAATCGTAGCGAAAACCAATTTAAATAACTTATTGGCTTCTGGGTTTCTCCACAATGAATTATGATAATGCAGATACATATTTCTATTGACATAATAAAAGACGCACGTATTCAATCGTCCTTTTTAGGGTTCCGTACCTAAAGGCCAAAGGGACCCTAAGGATTACTAAGCCTCTGCTGTCCGTCCGTCTGTCTGTTAGCGGGTTGTATCTCATGAACCGTAATAGGTAGACACTTAAAATGTTTACATCGTGTATTTCGGTTGCCGCTATAACAACAAATAATAAAAACAAACAAGCATAACAAAAGTATTTTAAAAGAAGAAAGTATTAAATCTTATATCGTACGATGGTAAGGAACCCTTCATGCGCGAGTCCGAATCGCACTTGGCCGGTTTTTTTTGTGACTAATGTTATGGTGTATGGAACACACCTATACCCCTAATCGTTGAGCCCGCCAAAAGCGCGAACGGCCCACTCGAACACGGGCGGTAGTCCCAGCGTGCTGACACGAGACTCGGCCGCTCGTGCATGTTGTACTCCAGAGTGAACCTTACAACTGTCTATATAAACATACTCTCGACTAATCGTTGAGCACGCCAATAGCCCGAACGGCCCACTCGAACACGGGCGGTAGTCCCAGCGTCCTGACTCTAGGCTTGGCCGCTGCCACCACAGCCTGCCGCTCGTGCATGTTGTACTCCAGAGTGAACCTTACAACTCTCTATATAAACATACTCGCAAGTAATCATTGAGCACGCCAATAGCCCGCACGGCCCACTCGAAAATGGGCGGTAGTCCCAGCGTGCTGACTCGAGGCTTGGCCGCTGCCACCGCAGCCTGCCGCTCGTGCATGTTGTACTCTAGAGTGAACCTTACAACTGTGTATATAAACATACTCACAACTAATCGTTGAGCACGCCAATAGCCCGCACGGCCCACTCGAAAATGTGCGGTAGTCCCAGCGTGCTGACTTGAGGCTTGGCCGCTGCCACCGCAGCCTGCCGCTCGTGCATGTTGTACTCTAGAGTGAACCTTACAACTGTCTATATAAACATACCTACTCACAACTAATCGTTGAGCACGCCAATAGCCCGCACGGCCCACTCGAAAATGGGTGGTAGTCCCAGCGTGCTGACTTGAGGCTTGGCCGCTGCCACCGCAGCCTGCCACTCGTGCATGTTGTACTCTTAGAGTGAACCTTACAACTGTCTATATAAACATACTCACAACTAATCGTTGAGCACGCCAATAGCCCGTACTGCCCACTCGAACACGGGCAGTAGTACTAGCGTGCTGTCTCGAGACACGGCCACGGCTACCGCAGCCTGCCTCCCGTGCATGTTGCACACCAGTGACCCGCCTATGCCCGTCTGAAAAAAGTGAAATATTGTATCTAATGTAGATGGACAATGCATATGGCTTGGAAAAATTTGAGACACTCCCGTGAGCTGCCTAGCCCTCTTACTAACTACTAACCTCAACGGATGAAGATGAACATTTAGGTACCACTACAATTCTACATGGAGCTACTGCTACATGATCTCCAAAACACAGTTGGATTAACAAGACTAGCTTACGTGTTTCTTGAGACGCGGAGGAGTTCCCATACGTATTGGACGATCGTTTCCACGGATTGACCTGGGTAAGGGTTCCGTAGGTACACGTGTCCGTGAATCCGCACACGCAGCCGTGTGTAGGTATAGACCATTCTTAAAATTAGCTTTAAGGGTCGATACAGCAACAGTGTGACTTTTTTTGGTAAAGATGATTGAATCTCTTGTGCCTCCACCCTGGAGCGGACGGAGGGTTCTATCAGTACTAACACCACCTACCGTCCCCTCGCACACTTGTACCAGGTGCTACGGGAGCACTAACCAAACTTCAACGTAGCCCCGTCTGATCAAGTGGGGGTAGTGAAGCGTATAAAGCCCTTCGCAACGTTTATGAGGGCGCGTGTGGAACAACACGTAGTATATTGCCTAACTTCATACCATCAGCTGGCACAAACAAAAACTTTCTATCACGTTAGCAATAAATTGTCTATCAAAATGGCTGCATAGTCTAAACTGGGTACAAACAGTAGTTAGTTATATATTTACCACGGTGCTGCGCGCTTGCACAGAGGCGCACAATGCATCTTTCGGTACGTTGACTCCGTTGAGTGACAGGCGTCCGTTGCATGAATGGAGTGACGCGCGCTGCCAGCGGGACTTCGGACGCATGGCTACGATAGAAACACGCACTTTATTTCACCCCACAAACTTTGTCCTGTCCAAACTTCTGAGTTCTTAAGAAAATTCCTTAGAATAAAGCACTTGAAGTGATACAATTTTCTGGACAATTTTTTAAATTTTTCTGTAAGTATCTAAAAACCTTATTCCTTCCGAATCTTAAATTATACCAAATTTTGAAAAAAAAAAGTACCTCAAATCGGACCAGTCGAAATTAAAGCGAAGAAAAATGTTTCTTCGCTTTAATTTCAAACACCTTCCATTCAATTCTTAAGCATTCTGAAGGCAGAATACTTGAGAATTGCATGGAAGGTGTGTGTTACTCTGTTGGTTGTTGGGAATATAACAGGACCCATGCAGCTCAGCAAACACGCTAGCGATCACTGAGGCCATAAACGAGTAAGCGAAAGAAAACATGAAATGACACAAAAAATTACAGTAAGTTTAGTAGTCTTGTGTTGTGTACCTTGATCAAATCCTCCCCAACCGATGAACATGCACTCGTCTCCCAGCTGCGGATCAGCGAGACAGGCTGGCAGCAAGTTAATTCCAAGTCTGAAGGGTCGCTTCCAGTGCTACGGAGAAGCATACTGTTTAAATCAATTATCACTAATATATTTACTTACTGCGTGCACGGAAAAAAGTAACAGAAGTGAACGGGGTGCCCATCCCAATATGCGTGCGATTTTTTATTAGCTCTAGTAAAAAAACATAAAATAATTTTTGAAATACCTTCATCAGCGATAAAGTTAAAGCTTCAAAGATTACATCGGTCTTCTCTTTGTAAACAAAGAGAAGACCGATGTAAACCTTGACGTCATCGTCTATGACGCCTATACAGCTGCCATAGAAAACAGTGTTTTCGCGATTTAGGCTTTAAAGCGTTATAAATAAAGTAACTTTCGCAATTAATAATATTAGATGACTGCATTGTACAGACGCCAGCACATCAAGCTACAACAATCTGTCAAATTTATTTAATAGATTTTCAACTTTATTACTAAAAAAATAAGGATCAAGTTTGATTGGGAAAAATTGATAGTTTCGGGTAGCTTGATGTGTTGGCGTCTGTACAGTAAAGAGTATTTTTTCTTTACTTTAAAATAAAGTTAAAATGAATAATAACATGAACTTGATACCAAGTAGGTTATTAGTAGTGTCTATTAATAAGTTGGTAAGTGGCTCACCAAAATAGCGAGGTTATTGTTAATCCCACCGTGCTTGTACTGGGGATGTAAGCGGTAGGTTATGACGCGGCTCCTGGAGCGTGACCTTTCATTGAGGTTCCAAAGTCCAGCGATTAGCGTGATGTCCCCAGGGGAACTCCTATTGGTGAGAAAACAAGAGGTAGTCAAAAAACTTCAAAAAACTCAATAGTTAGTCAATCTGTGTAGCCATTTCCCAACTATCTTGGAGTCGGCTTTCTGTCTTACCTATTGTATGCGGCAGAATACCAGTATTTTATAGGGAACAGCTGCCTATCTAACCTGTACACTGCACGTAGGTACAACTTTGTGACTGGGTTTTACATGATAAGTACTCCTTGGCAAGACTGCTTGTCAGATTTTCTGGTTTCTGACTACCGTAAGTCAGCCAGGACGACTTAACACGCAGAACGGAGTTTTGCAGAAATCTCGGTATGTTAGTCGAAAAATGACGTCTGTGGGCGATGGTTACAAAATTATTTACGTCCATGGATAGTGGAGTATGACGAGGTAATTTTTCCTTATAATTTAATTTGTAGGTATTAGGAAAAGCTATTTAGGAATTACGCACAAGCAAAAACGTCCAAAGTCCACACAAATAACCTGAAGGGCATGGGTGACCTTAGTAACGAATTATGACGCAAATAATTAATAATTAGAACCATCGGCCATCGCCCAGTTTCAACGGAATTATGTAGCCTTCGAACTCCAGTTCCAAAGATTCCGTTTAGGCTTAAGTTATGTTTAACTTAAGACTAAACGGAATCTTTCATAATACGCTTCATTTTCATACATCATGCGAGCCATATACGTTCAAGTAGTTTGATCAAACTGGCCGATTCAAACAGTTTCATCAAACTGACATATCTCTGTGAAAATTTGATCAGAAATTAGTCGTCAAAAGGCATGAAGATATTTCGTATCTATTTGTATTGGATCAAACAGTTTGAACCTGCCTGTTTGATCAAATAACTTGAACGTGTATGGTCCGCTTCAATCTTCGCGGGCTTCTTTTTTATCGGAGCAACATGTTTTTCTATAGGTAAACATGAAAGTAAAAAAAATATAGCTAAACAAAGTGATTGTTTTATAAACATCTCAAAATTTTTGTTGATTTGTAGATTTTGTAGATTGATAGACAAACAGAAAAATGTTGTATGGTGATTAAACAATCAGGCAATAAATTACCTATGAACACAGTCGGCAGCTGTAATGGCTGCCCTGGGATGAATCAGCGTCGCATAGCACTGTACGGTATTTATCTTGCGAGTTGGTACCACGAGCGCCAACCAAGGATGTGACCCATTTTCAGTGTCGCCTATCTGTTTACCTGTTAGGATAAACATAATGTTAATTTATAACACATTGACCTCAATTTATTGTAGGTAAAGGAAGATGGTTACAATTCATAAATGGCCATTTACCAGTTTCACTTTACACAAGCATTCGAGCTTACGAGAATAAGGGTAGGGTAGGGCAGGGTAGAGTAGAGGTGTTTTCGAGTTATTGAAAAGATTTTTTAGAAATTTTCTACCTTTCGTCAAAAGCAACTTCTGTGAAATCAACTCCACTCTGGGTACTTTTCCGATAGCTCATGAACAAATGAAACAACCCAATATGAACCCGGGTCAAAATCGTTGCAGATTAGGTCTAGAACACCTCATTTGAAGAATCGCACTTAATTACCCGTCACCCTGAATAGTGCTTCCTCATAATAGTCGATGCTCTGGAAGCACTGTCTATGTCATGAATTTTGTGAGAACACCATTTTTTGGTGTTATCGAAAATTTTATGACTTTATTTTTAATTTTTTGAACTGTCCTATCTAAAGAAAAAACTGGCCCAGTGCGAGTCGGACTCGCGTGCAAAGGGTTCCAAACGAATTACACTTTTTTTTTACATGTTAATTTAACACTGTAGACTTCTTATAGGTTTTCCTGTAATCTATAGGTAAAGATCTATTATCTCCATTTCATTCAAAATTTACATTCGGTAGTTTCGAAGATAAAGGGTAATTTTTCGTCTCATTTCTTGAATAACTTCAAAACCATTTATTTTAAAATTACGAAAAAAATATAATTATATTATATTGTTAAAAAACTGAAATTTTCTAGTTGGACCCCCAAAAGTGACCCCCATACCAAAAATTTAATGATTTACGTAACGCATCCGTGTTGGGGTCACAGAAGCCCATGTGTACCAAATTGACACCCGAGTGATCCTATAAGGGTTCCATTTTTTGTTCGGAATCCTAAAAACTTACCTTTGTTTTTGCCAACAGCCTTTGATGTCTTTCCACAACCCTTAAATATTTGGCGGTCTTCAAAATCGCCATCAATTAAATCAGAACTCGTATCAAATGATCCATCAACGAATGACTCCTTGCTGTCGTCTGCGAAGCTTTCTGTGGTCGTGGTCCTGGCTATTAAAGATGGCAGCTTGCTTCTATTCCTCATTAAATTAAGGAGTTTAAAGTCTTGTAGCACGTTGAAGTCTGGGTTGGATTGGTAGCTTATGGTTTGGCTCTCTGCATCGTAATTCGACTCATCTGATGCGGTCGTTAATTTTATGGGTTTGCCCCGAGGTTTTGATTTTTTTTCATTCCCTGAAAAAAAGGATAATTAGATTTTAAGCTCTACCAAAGTGAAAATAAAGTTGACTGTGGAAAAGTACCTGCTCTAGGGTCGATAGTAGAATATCCAAATGTGCCACTATCGTTGTCGTCGTATTCATCGTTGCCTCCGTAACTGGACCCCTTTTTGTTAAAAAAAGCCCAATCAGGAGGACTTTGTCCATGGTCAGAATATAGGCCAGTTAGCCCTGGTGTTGGAAGTTCTACTTCATAATCTTGAGCATAATCATCCGAGGTGTAATCGTATCTCGTGTTCGATTCTTGTTTCTGTTTATTCGTGTGCTTAACATTTTTGACATTCCAATAGGGGTCGTCATAATCGTAATCTGGTGAAGCGATCTTTGTTTGTGTAGCAGGCTTAGATTTGTGGCTTTGATGAGCATATTTACGTTGTAATAAAACTTCTCTTTGCTTTTGTGCAACATTTTCCTTGTTCGATCTTTTAGGTCGTTTAATCTTCCTTATGGTATCGGGGAAATATATTTTTGATTGATCTTGGTTTTTATTCTCTAATGGTAGAACGCAGCATATTTTGTAGAGATCAGTGTTTATTTTTCTTGCGTCTCTGTTGCAAAACAAACATTTTATACATTTAAACACAAAAGTCAGCTTTTATCAGTGCCTCTACGGTTGTAAATAGTTGTAAATAGAGCAAGTAACTTATATATAAAATAATGAACTTACTTCATATCCAAAACCAGTCCGTTTTTCCGATTGCATTCAGTTTTCTTCATAAAAGTGCAAATATTTTCTGACTGTTTTTCTTTGTAATTTATATTAAACAATACTTTGTCATTGTACAAAATGGTACCGTTAGTAACAGTTTGTTCAGTACTGTTTGCACTTACAGTTGTAGGTGAGGCAGTAGTCGTAGTATTAACTAAATCTTTCCAAACAAATAAATCATTTTCAGGAAACTTAAATATGAATTTGTCACCTATCTCTGGTGAATCTGTCCGCTCTTCAACAGATTGTAGCTCTTGGGTACTTTTATTGACTACGTTTTTATAAACTTTTTTGTCTTCAGGCCATTTAATAAAATTATGGTCGACTACTTCGTCACTCGTTATATCTACATCAGCTTTACTCACACTAATACTTTCTGAAGATTGCACAACACTGTCAGTAATTTGATTATCATCTCTGAACACGATTTTCGCACTTTCATCTGTATCAAACTCAGTTAAATTTTCAAATTTCGGTGGCGGTGGTGGTTTTCCGCCTTGTATGCTAGATAATTTATCGTTTAACCACCAGAATGTGCCATCTACTTGAGCAATTGAGACTTTCAGTAGAACAATAAAAATGAGAGATTGCGAGAGCATCATTTATGGTGTGTATGCTCGTTAGATAGAATTTAGTTTAAATACAGGATGTTGCACTAGTTGCAATATTGTCGCTTGATGTCGAAATAATGCACTGGTCTATTATGCTCCGTCAATTATGTTATTCGCGATCAATGCGCTGTTCCCGCGCACGTCCTGTGGCTGGAGATCTATGTAGAGCACTGAACTGACCGCCATTTGTTTTGGTACAGTTCAAATTTTTAAGATTTTATTTATGCCACGGTAATAGTAGCTATGAACTAGTTAATATTTAGCATTTTATATTACTTACTTAGGAATTAAGATGCAGGATGTGCAGGACTTAAACTAGTAAATTGATTACATTTTTTTTTAACTCAGGTGTACATAATTATTCTAATACAGAATAGATTTAAGTAGGTCAATAATAATAACATCCTGTTATTGCCCCACAGCCTCTTCCTCTACAGAGAAGACACAAGCATTATTCACTACGCTTGTTCATGATTGACGGTCGGGTTGACGATTTCAGACTTACCTATGGGTAGATACTAGGTAATACTTTCTTTTTATAAGTATTAGGAATAACCACTTTGGAAATACTAATTTGAAAGAATTTTATAATGGACAAAGCTGAAATGGATTTTTAAACTTTATTCTTTTATTGTGATATTAAGTATGCTGTTGTAAATTTTTGTGCAAACTGAACAAAGAATAAGTGCATGCCTTTTTAGCACTTAAATTGTAAGTGATGATAAGGTCACCCACAAGAAGGTACCTAGGTACTTAAAAGTTGATCAAGCTCTAAGTTTTAAGTTTAATCTGCTTTTTTATTAGGATTGTTCAATATGAGGAAAACCAAAGTGGAGATTTTATGTACCTACAATAAAAAATATTTAATTAAATAATAGGTAATACTTGCCTTTTCCAAACTTTCCTTAGAGGATACAATAATTAAGAAAATCAAGGAATGTACGAGGAAAATACTTAGGAATAGGGATTCCTAAAGAAAACGGATACCAATTTAATTATTTACTTATATGATGTAGCTGCAGATAACAATCATGACAATAATGAAATGTGACGGTAACATACAGAGCCAACGAAAGTTTTTTACACAATATTACATCGCGATAAGTGTCAGTCACAATATTCAAAATAACGTGATACCTATCATGACTATATCCACCATATGAAAGAACAGGCACAAAACAAATATGTATAAATAAACAATGAAATTAAGACAGTCAGCCACGCTGATAATAATTCTGCTACACATCTAAATTATCTTACTTTTTAACGCAAAAAGAACATCTTTTCTGAAAACACTAAACTTCTGAACATAACAACACTTTTCCACTTCTTCCGCTCAAGTCATCAACTTGGTTTACAGTCTTCTGTATTTCAGAAGCAGTTGAAACGATTCGTCCCGACACCACCGCCACGTTAGGTTGTGATGGAGAGGCGAGGTACTTGTTCATCTGATTTGAGTACATTATGAAGTAGTCATCATTAATCCTCCTTGCAACCAAACGACTTGGATGACGTCTGTTGCCACAGGTGCAGGAGACGCCGAGTAGGCTCATGGCGTCTGCCGCGGTCATTGCTTCTAGAACTGGGTATGATTTCATTTCATTTTCTGGAGAAAAGTAAAAATCTAAGTGCGGTGTGTCATTTCCGTCGTCACACGAACAGAGTTGCTCATTGTTTTTGGATAGCGAATATGTGAGACACGGTGGAACGGTTTCGTCTTCGGGAAATTGCATCACTGCCGTCCATTTTCCATAAAACTCCTGAATGTCCGCAAGAGCACCAATTAAAAGTACAGAAAGAACTATAAGTTGTCTCATGTTGGATGATTCGTTGCGTTTTACTGCACTCGAACAGTGTACTGCTTTATTTATATACTTATTTGCGAAATAACCTTTGACTTCGTTATCTAACAGATAAATGTTTGTGAAAATAACAAGCTTCGCGCGCGCAATTGATTTATCCATGTGATGTAAGCTTACAATTTTTATCGGTTTTTTGGTGTAGCCAGCAACTAAACGGAACAATAATTTTTATCTCTGCCTAGTGTGTATGAGCTGGCAGAGATTGCAAAACGGTTCCCTTGGTTACCCTTTGGGTACGGAACCCTAAAAATGGAGGAAATAACCTCTATCTCTGAGACCGTTTCTGTCTAGAAGGAGGCTGTCGAGTGGGATCGTAAGAGGCCGATACCGCTCGAAGAAGAAAGCGTCGTGGAGGTAACCACCTCGACGCCTAACACGCTGTAATCCAGCCTGCAACATATAAGGCAGGTGAGGTCTCGGGCCCCCAGAATTTCTCCATTTCATTCCATTCCACTGTCTACTCCGTCCGCCCACCAAGTGACCCCAGGAAATATACAATCTGTGAAAATTTCAAAAGTCTACCTATTACGGTTCTTGAGATACAGCCCGCTGACAGACAGACGGACGGACGGACTTAGTGATAGGATTCCGTTGATTACCCTTTGGGTACGGAACCCTAATAAAGGTAGGTATTATATGAGACGACAAGCATTAGGTGGCTTGCCATCTGATCAGAACCAGGCCCGGGCTCAAAGAGCTGTCAGCACAAAAGGCGGGGCCCGCTAGGGCCAGTGCCTGCTGGGATTGCGGACTTTGTTTGAAAGAGGCACCGTACCCTGGAACGCAAAGGGCACTAGGTGGAACATGGATGTGTTTTAGTCAGTAAGAGTCTGACACTCCCTTCTGCTTCACCCAAAGCGGGAGGAGTCATTTGATGATTTCCCTTCCTTAAAAAACTGGTATCTTATGCTAATATATAAATCTGAAGAGTATGTTTGTTCGTTTGTTTGCTTGAACGCGCTAATCTCAGGAACTACTGGTCCGATTTGAAAAATTCTTAAATATCATCACGCTAATACCAATAGGAGCGGAACAGTAATGAAAATTGTGACGCAGACGAAGTTGCGTGGGTCAACTAGTTATCTATAAAGTTTATGTAAAAATATCTAACAGTGACAATAGAACCAAATCGATTCGAAAAACAAACGAGATATAACAAATATATCTGTCCCTCTCGCGAAAACGCTGTTGTCTATGGCAGCTGTATAGGCGGCATGGACTTTGACGTCAAAGTCCAAATCGGACTTTTCTTTCTAATTGTATGTCTATATAACTTCATCGCTGATGAAGGTATTTAAAAAATAATTTCATGATTGTTTACTAGAGCTAATAAGTATTTCATTTTGCAAATAAAAAAGTTGCATGCATATATTCCTTACGGTAACATACTCGTACTACCGGGGATAAATTGAAACATTTATGTCCTTATACTATGACGAGCACAGAAAGCGGAGTAACATAGACAAGCGTGAGGGATGGTTATAGGTGGCCCAAGAGTGTCTGGAGGATTTGGAGCGGGCCATTTCCCATTATCCAAGCTATGGTTTACCCGCAATTCATTTTTGATTTCTAGGTAGGTTGCGCCGTTGAGGTATTGTGATTAATCTATACTAATGTTATAAAAAGGTAAAGTTTGTGAGTCTGTGAGGTTGTAGGGGGTAATCTCTGGATCTACTGCACCGATTTTGAAAATTCTTTTACCAATCGAAAGCCACGTTATTTCCCGAAAAATACCGCCCAACGAAGTGGGCACGGGTCAGCTAGTTACTTATATGAGAACAAGATAACAATGATCTGCATTACACTGGTAACAGGAAATTTGCGTCTCTGCCTTACTGTCTTTGTAAACAATCGGTGAATCATTCTTGATATCAGCTATCACGTTATTATTAGTGGGAATTCAACCAAGATAATGGTAATAAAGTAGTTAACCATTCGTTAGTAAACAAATATATTTTCTGTTTACGAAACGAATGAGTACCTACTTAATTAACTTTATCTTAGTAGATTTCCCATAATTTGAATACGCAAAACAGGAAATCTTTGGAATTCCGTCTTCGAGAATAGCTTGTTGATGTTTGATTCTTTTTAATGTTTTTAAGGGGTTCGCTCATCCGTAAAAACGGAACCTTTATAGGATCACTAGTGTCCGTCTGTCTGTCTGTCACAGCTAATTTTCTCATAATCTACTGGACTGAACCCGTTAAAGTGTCAGGCTATCATAATTGGGAGTCCCTATAGCTTGAGAAAGCTGAATGGTTTAACTGTACCACTATTATATCTATGTCATTATCATCATCTGCCTAGCCTTTTCCCAACTATATTGGGGTCGGCTTCCAGTCAAACCGGATTCAGCTGAATACCAGTATTTTACGTGAAACGGCTGCCTACTAGACCTCCAGAACCCATTAAATGGGTAACACGGTATTTCTTGGCAAGACTGGAGTCTGATTTACTGGCTTCTGACAATCCGTAACGACTGCCAAAGTTCTACAAATGACAGCCGGGACCAACTGCTTAACGTGCTTTCCGAGGCACGGAGGAAACTCGGTATGTTAAGATGATCACCCCATCCACAGACCAACCTTGGCAAGCGTTGCTTAACCTTGAAGATCGATATGTGCGGCTGTTATTCTTTAGCCACGAGCTCCTCGCCACCACTGTTATATCTATGTTTACCACCCATAATCTTTAAAAACACAGACATTTGACAGCTGTCTTGACTGGCGAAAGCACGTTAGTGTCAGAAAAAAGTTACCGGAACGTTGTGGTCGCTTTATCGATTGAAAATTCTTCTCCCAGCTCACATAAAGGCAATGCTTGTACAGTCCCTATTATTTCCCATGATTGACAAAGGTGATGTGTGCTAATTCAAAAAATAAAAATGTATGATACTTATATGGGTATTTTTAAAGAAAATCGCTTAAAACTTAATAATATATTTGTTTAATTAATTAAGTAGCAGATGATATGACAATAATGAAATACGACGGTAACATACACAGCCAACGAACGATTTTCTATTGAAGATTAAATATTTCAATATCACATAGTAATATGAGTGTCAGTCACAATAATGTAATGTTAATAATTGTAATACTCATCTACATACATAATTATGTATTAACATATTTTTCATGCACAAAAACACCATGTTTTATAGAAAACACTAAACTTTTAACATGTCACTCTTCCGCTTCTTCTGCTCAAATCGTCAACTTGGTTTACAGTCTTCAGTATTTCAGAAGTAGTTGTAACGATTCTTCCCGACACAATCGCCTGGTTAGGTTCTGAAGGTCTGTAGGCTTTCTCATTGCCATGTGTTGAGTAGATTATGTAGTAGTCATCGTTAATCTTCCTTGCAACCCAACGACTATCTTGTATGTTGCCACAGGTGCAGGAGATGCCGATTGCACTTATGGCGTCTGCCGCGGTCTTTGCTTCAAGAACTGGGACTGAATTCATCATTACTGAACCATCTTTTTGTGGAAAGTGAAAATCCAACAATGGAGTGACTTTTTCGTCGGTACAAGAACAGAGCTGGTCATTATTTTTGGAGATCGAATACGTGTAACACATCGGAGCGTTTAAGTCATCGGGAAATTGCATCACTGATGTCCAATTTCCATAAAACTCGTGAATGTCTGCAAGAGCAGTTGGTAAAAGCACAGATAGAACAATTAGTTGCCACATGGTTGATGGTACGACGTGTTATGCCGCACTAGAACGGAGTACTGCTTTATTTATCGAGATATAAAAAAAATAACCTTTGACATCGATATGTTACAGATAGTTTAGTTTAGATAGAAGTTTGTTGAAATAACACGTCTCGCGAATTATTTTATCGTCTTATATGCTCATGATTTCTTATTGGGGTTTTGGTGGAGCCAAGTAGAATCTGCGTTAGGATAGTGAGACCAAGATAATAATGCCCCTGACCGATTCAACGACTGTAGAACCCGCCCAACTAACACTAAAGCTTTTTAAAAAACCTAAATAAGACTCGTATATCAGTTCCATTTGAGTATAAAAGTGTTATCGCATACTTGTACAACTGAGTTAGAGCATGCTCTAACTCACTTATAAACACGAAAGAGGCCCACAGTTTTACAGGTAAAAGTTATAGAAAGCCTATAGTACAGTGTCACAAAGATATTAAAGCTGCACAAGAGCGCTTATTCATCGTCAGTTACTACTTTAATCGGTATTACCGTTATAATACAGGATTGGTAAACACTACAGGTGGTATAAATCCTATAGTACGGTGTTGAAAAGATATTAAAGCTGCACAAGAGCGTTTATTCATCGTCAGCTACTACTTTAAGCGGTATTACCGTTGTAATACCGCGTTGGTGAGCACTAAAGGTGGTAGAAAAGCGCACGTCAAGATTGAAAAAGCCTGTAACCTTACTATAATTAAATCTGTTCGTAGTGGAAGTGTTATGTCATCCATTATTCAACACAGCAGAATAATATTATGGAATTTTAAGTTATTTAAGTATGTGAAGTGAAAAATGACTGCCCTTATGATTTCACGGTAAATGTATACCATGTTTCTCATCTCAATTTTAACGCGCCTAGGATTTTTTAAGATTTAAAAGAAAAGTTATGATAATAAAATACGTACCTCAAGCTATACATTATTCAATAATGTAAGTTCAATAATGTAAGCTTCAATAATGTAAGAAATTTTGTATATTGTCGTCAAATGTTGAATAACTCGAAATAATATTAATTGTTAGATTACCAAAACAATCCTGCTGTGTTAAAATTTGATCATCTATTTTAATGGGACAAAACAACACAAAATCTCAAAAAACCTATGAAGGTGAAATTAGGCATGATGCAGATTATGAGCAGGAGACGTCAGCTAAGAAAGGATTTTAGGAAACTCCCCCCGTACAGAAATGAAATAGGGGGTTGAGGTTTATATGAAAAATATTATTCTTTAGTAGGTTTATAAATTTGAAACCTGACACGAATCTGGCCTAAGCGAATTATGAAAGTGGTCATTGTTATTTTTTAGAACTATCCCCAAAATGCGTCAGCGCAATTATAATAATCCTGTACTAACCAGTGATACTGGCATACTTTCATAGGGCACACAGTGATTGTCGTCGGTTGGTGCCTTTTTCAGTTTGAAATGTTTATAAAAATAGTGTGTACACACGAAACCAATTTTTCTTTTCGCATACTCTGATCTCTGAACAAAAATGTCTGCACAGACTTACAAAAAACTTTGCACAGACAGTGTCGGTGGAATAGAACTTTTTATTCAGAGTTCAAGTCTGCGCAGACAAAAGTCGGTGTCGTGTAGACAGGTCCATAGCAGAGCCTCTGTAGTTGGATTAGGCCCCTCGTATAGGGCCCCAAACGCCAAATCAAAAGAGACCAAAGGTCCGGGTCCATAATTGAGAATTCTTAAAAGTTGATGCATCAAGAATGAATGTATGAAGATCAACATCTAGACGAAACGTCTTGTTTTAATTTGTATTTTATGCTTTTGACATTTTGTCGAAACGGGAATGTGACAAAGTGGGAAGTAGCCGTCTAGAACTAAGTAGAAAATGAAAATGGAAGATACTTATGGGTATTTCTAAAGAAAATCGTTTAAACTTAACAATGTATTTATTTTTAATAAAGTAGCAGATACTATGAAAATAATGAAATGTGACGGTATGATACAGAGCCAACGAAAGATTTTTTTCTATTGAAGATTAAAGATTTCAATATAACATTGTAGTAAAGTGTCAGTCACAATTTTCAATTTTCACAATAATACTCTAAAAAAATAAAAGATTAAAATATTTATAAACAGTGAATTGAAGACAATGAACCACCCTCATAATAATTCTAATACTTATCTACAAACATTTTGTCTATTTTTCAATGCAAAATATCACCATCTTTTAAGCACTACTAAACTTCTGAACATATCACTTTTCAACTTCTTCCGTTCAAATCATCAACTTGGTTTACAATCTTGTGTATTGAAACAATTCTTCCTGACACCAACGCCACGTTAGGTTCTGATGGTCTGTAGAGATGCTTAATCAGATGTTTGGTGTACATTATGTAGTAGTCATCATTAATCCTCCTTGCAACCAAACGACTGATATCATGTGTGCCACAGTTGCAAGAGACGCCGATTGCACTCATGGCTTCTGCCGCAGTCTTTGCTTCAAGAACTGGAACTGAACTCGTATAATTTGTTTGTGGAAAGTAAAAATCCAACAAAGGAGTGACTTTTCCGTCGGCACAAGAACAGAGCTGGTTATTCTTTTTGGAGATCGAATATGTGAAACACGGAGCGTTGAAGTTATCGGGAAATTGCATTACTGTTGTCCATTTTGCATAAAACTCCTGAATGTCTGCAAGAGCAGCAGTTAAAAGAACAGATAGAACTATTAGTTTCAACATGGTTGACGGTACGATGTGTTTTACTTCTCACTTAGTTTGCTGTTGCATTTATATAGATACTATACAAAGTAACACTTGACATCGATATATAATCGTTGTATGAATAGTACAATACCGTACCAGATAAGCGTTTGTTGAAATAACACATATCCGAGTAGGATCAGCGGTAGGATATGAGAACAAGATGACAATTTGCGAGATGACATCCTCGCAAAAAGAGGCGACAGATGCCCAGGACCCCTCACTCTCCAGCATGGCGTTGACCACGCCGGGAAGTGAGAGGTCCTGTCCGATCTCCGCAGTTAGACTGCGGCGCGGCTCAGACCAAGCCGGGCACACCTCGAGGGTGTGCTGAGCCGTGTCCTCCGCCGCACCGCAGTCATGGCACGCCGGGGTCTCCTCCCTCCCGATCCGGTGCAGGTGCTTGCCGAAACAGCCGTGGCCTGACAACACCTGCACCAGACGGAATGAGAGGAAACCATAGGAGCGCTCGAGCCAGTCTCGCAGGACCGGACCGAGCGCGTCCAAGGTACGGCGGCCAAAGGTGGCGGTGGCGAGGTCCTCCGTCCAATGGACGACGATAGCGTCCCTCGCCTCCCGCCGCACGGCCTCCCGCTCCTCCGCGACGGGGCGCTCGCCTAGAGCCTTTCGCCGCGCCGTCCACTCGTACACTCTGGCGAGCACCCACGCCTCCAACTCCCAAGGAGGGGTGCCCGCCAGAGCGCACGCCGCCGAGAAGCCCACCGAGCGGTAGGCCCTCGCCACCCGCAGTGCAATGGCCCTTTGGGGCCTGCGCATCACAGTAGCGTTTTCCCTCCTGTAGAGGGAGTCCGCCCAGATGGAGGTCCCGTACAGGGCCATGCTCCGCCGGCGTTTACATGCGTAAACGCCGGCACCGTGCATTCGGCCTCCCCAGATTTGGGAAGAGCCAAGACAGGGCGTCCGCAGCCTTCAGCAGGCGCGTCGACAGCCCGATGAAATGCGGGCCGAAGCGCCACCTGCTGTCCAACACCAGGCCCAGATACTTCATCTGGGCCTGGTCGCCCACCCTGACGCCCTCCACCACAATGTAGGCGTTGGGAGGGCAGCGCTGCCGAGGCCCGTGAAAGAACACGGCCTCGGTCTAGTTCAGCGCCACCCTCCTCCCTGCCACCAAGGACCCGCCAGCCGAGGCCAGACAGGCCGCCTCCCCGAAGCTCTTCCCCCGGGCAGTAAGGAGAGTGTCATCCGCGTAGCAGATGACACTCGTGCCCTGGAGAAGAGCTCCCCTCAAGAGCCAGTCGAAACCGATGTTCCACAGTTATTATCGACCCTGAAAACCATTCGCGCAAGTGAAGTTAGACCAAATAAACAAGCTATGACTAAATTTTGATGTCATTTGTCATAAAAGATATTATTAGCGGGAATTCTGCTAAGATAAAATTAACAAGGTATTATTCGTTCGTTTGTAAACAGATAAATATTATTGTTTACTGCAATGGTAACGTACTCGTATTTGATGACTTTTGTATTGACGAATTCCCAGTTGGAATTCCGAGTACCTAGCTTTGATTCGGCTCGTTCAATCTTATTTTCAAATCTTTGACCGTCCAAAATTTTCTATCTGGGCACTACACTAGGGACAGAAACTCCCTTAAACGTACCGTCAGTTATTTTTACCGTCGACATATCGTTTTAACGGTTTTTATTATTCTACAACTTTAACTATGGTGGCAAGTATTCGTATTGGGCTTTATTATGTTTGACAATAAAAAAATATACCATTACGGTATTCTTATGTTTGTTGCTTGTATATGTATGTAATAATAACTTGCACAATGTCTGCTCATTGCACCACCTGCCATACGAAGAGATGTTGCAAGCGCGTTGGAAAAAGGACTAGGAATCCGATCCCCGACCTCCCCTGTATGACTACTCGACAACTCCTGGAAGACTAAAAAGTTATCTACATTGGTTTTGTACTTTTGAACGTGATGCGTTCTGTTAATTATCCTTTAACATCCTGGCCATTATATTTTGGCATAGATAAATGAAATAAAAAAAAACTACATACAATAATAACATGTTATCAATGTATATAAATATTAGTATAAATAAAAAAGAAAGAAAATTAATAATTTAAAAATATATTCAACATTCAAAAATAATCATGACTGTTTGGACTCGAACCCACAACAAGTATTTTGAAATGCAGTCTTTTAACATATGGCCTATGAGTACTGTTGACTAGTGATTGAAATAACAGCTCTTATTTATGTCATGGTTTTTCACTGCTCAGCACCTTGAAAGTATAGCGTGATGATTAACATTGCTAAGGTTAGACGCTTAGTTAGGTATCTGCAATAGTGTAATATGTTGTGGCTTCTTATAACAATAACTCACTAAACTGTTTGTTCTTTGTATAAAATGTGGATTATAAACTTACATGTTATTTTAAGTGCGCAAAAACTCATTTTATTATGTTTTTTTACAAAATTATTATACCGGACGGGCGTGATCGACTGGAACGGGGGTGTGATGGGGTAGGTCTATCCTTCTTCTACTCCTCCGATGTGAACTGTGACCACCCGACTGCGTCCAGCCGCGCTGACGTCCTGTATCGGGATCTGAGGTTCCCCGTACCACACGTACAACGTTCTTCTATCTTGCCATTTACTTGCTGTCTTCGGGGTAGATTAGGGTGAGGGATGAATGCTTACCAGGGTTAAATAATATGACTCCCCGTCGAACGGGGTGAAAACCAACCCTTCAACCCTGCCCACTAGTGGGCTTGTTGCATTTGACTGTCGAAACTGTCTACAAGTGTGAACTTGCCTACTATTAAGGGTTGATTTCCCGAAAAACTGTGCCCCATGGGCTACCAAACTATCTGTATTAGGGTAGGTGCATCATCCCTCTATCCAGATACACAACTTTTGAGGCCACCCCTCTAAGGGTGGAGGTACTATAGGTCAGGAACCCGGAAAGGGAAAAAAAATCTGTGATTTAACATTTTCCTAATTTACGGCTTTATGCCTTGCCTGACCATAAAGATGTGTACATATCTGGATGTGCCAGGTTTCCAGTGCCTATTATTTAAAGCCTATATACCTAGATTTTCAGTATGTCTAGTAAATAAAGGTGTCTGTAAATGGTGGTTTTTTGCTATCCACCCCATTACCATTGAGTAACTGTCCTGTGTAGGTATGTGTGAAATATTCATTACCTATGTACCTTCATTACCGTTGACATTTACCAACCATCAAAACCATACCTTTTAGGGGTTACCAGGAATGTGTAGGGGAAATGTGTAGCCCTACCTATCTATTTACTTTAACGAAAATAAGTTTCCCCAGAACATCTTGTGTGTCCGGGCAAAAACGACAAAAATATATGCTTTTAATTAATTACATGGCCTCTAAACTATGACTATGAGAGTACATAAGCTCAAAGTATTAAGTACATAAGCTTATAACTATACATGGGCTTTATCTGTGCGAGTTATACATTACTAAGTGCTTCGTCGCGAACAATTATGGTGTAAAAATATAGTTCAAAAGATAAAATAAATACAAAAATAATAGCTGTTGCTAGCCATGTGCCATTCGTTCAAAGCAGACATTTTTGAATATTACTCATCATCCAAAGCATTAGCGTGATAATATATAGCCTAAAACTTGATCAGAACGAACACAACAAAAAAAGAATGATCGAATTCGGTCCAGCCGTTCAAGCGTAATGCGATGACCAAGGGAAATAGGGATTCATTTATATATATATTAGATAGATAAACTGTCGACATGATAAGAAGAAGAACACTCACTTTAGTGAGGGCTTGAATAGTAATGCAGACAGCAGTAAGTTCAAATAAATGGTGTCACTGTCAATGTACCGGGGTTAAAAGTCAAAATTAATCAAAATTAAGTAAGTTAAACAGTAGTTCAGTCTACTAATATAATATAATATATGTGTTACGAACATATGTAAATCAACCGTAGCTATATCGAAAATAGTTAGAATAATTTTAAATATTATAAATACACAACCATTAACATTATGACGATCCCTATTTTGTCAATACGTGAATGAATGTTCGGAAAAATCTGCATCTTTTTTAGCAAGATGTGAAAAGTGACAGGCATAATTTCAATTATAGAAATAGGAACAAATTAAAAAAACCCAGTTGCAGATTGGCACACTTCTTTTATAATAAAAACCCGCCTGATATTCTCGGACTATTGTTGGCGTTGACGTGGTCGATGGTTTATTTGTTAAATTACTATACAATACAAATCTCTTTCTTTCGCTCTTTCCTTTTCCTTAGTTTTTCACTGCGTTTTGCACACAAATTTCCGTGCGTTCAAGCGATTTTGCCATATCTATTACTGGAATCAAAAGTACTCGTAGCTCACAATTTAGGACCCATTAGTTTAAGTGGTAAAATATAATCCGTGGTGCTTGGCAACTGGGCTTAACCCAGTTGTATTTGTCCCTTGATGCCTATTGGCCTAGTTCTATTCTGTCTCCTGCTTGATACGGAGGGAAGTGGAAATTATAATGTCGCATCATGGGTGGCCGAGATGCGAAACATCGGGTCTTCTTCACGATCCGACATAGTTAAACTTAGCTATGGGCACTGTCGTGGGTACTCGAACAAAAGGTAATTTAAATCTTAAAAATAACTTTATTCACATTTGCAGTTCACGTAGGAAACAAACACGTGCGTTGGCACTGAGTGTCCGCCAAGACAGTCCAAGCTCAACTGACCGAGCACTCGGTCCCTTCCCTGTCCTCGCTGCATCCCCTCTACCGACGATCGTGTCCAAGCAATATGGCGCGCTTGCGTTTCCGGTGACGATTATTATTAGGTTTACAAAATAAATTGTTAGATGGCGCTGCGTATTGACCATGGCGCCATCAATCCACGACATATATATATTCCTACTCCTCCGCTGTTCTTTTCTGATTAATTTCGTTGCAGGATCCAAGACAGTTGAATCGTTTCTCCGGGACTCGTCGGGTTTCATTGGCTCGGCGTTTTTCTGGTGGTCGCCACTGTTGATTCTGGCTTTCAGGAGTTGCAGTGGTTGGGAATGTGTGGCGGGCTTGTCCCATAAAAAAAAAATGCTATCAACTAGTTTGAAATAGTTTTAGACGACGTTTGATCAACTATTTCGAAAATAAGAAAAAAATTGACCAGTCCCCCCCTTATCATAGTCATAGTCATTAATTCATAAACAAGTATCTTGTATCTGAATTTACACATAAAATACACGGTTACAAGTACTATGATAAAAATTATAAATTAAAGAAAATAAAAAATATTGGTCACCATATTAAAATTTAAACAATTACAATAAAATAATGAATTAAAGATAAATTAGTCAAGACTGATAGAATAAATTAAAAATAGCAATATAATAATAATAATAATTTTATTATATTGCTATTTTTAATTTATTTTTAATCTGTGGCTCGGCTGTCAACTGAAACGTCATATTTTTTGCTCAATCCGCAATTTTCTATACAATTTAATTCAATTTCTTTCATCAAAATGGCAAAAACTAACAGTAAAACAAGAAAAAAAACAGTGACGATATAATAAAACCAAACACGAAACGAATTACCTCTTTTTGGACCGATAACATGACCATTATAAAATGCTGACAAGAAGCCGAGCTCGAAAACAAAACGCACCAACTCCATCTTCGGGTTCGTCGCTCAGTTCCGCCTCGCAGCCGCCGGGACCAGCGCCAGCCGTGAGTCCTGAGATTCCGGTAGCTGCAGTTGCGTCGAGCTCGAGCGACGAATACTTCTCGCCGCCGACGACACCACCACCTGCGCGTCGGCGCGGGCGAGGCCGACCACCGGCCAGCTTAGGACCTCGAGGCCCACCGGTCTCTGACAGGGTCCCCGCTATCGGTGGAAGTGTGCAGCGTATAAAATGGACTCAAGCCATAAATGAGAATGTTATACGCTCATACTTTGGGGCTACAGAGGGGGGAACTAACCTGACTGCGTACCGTGGTCGGATGCTCTCTCTGTTTCAGGTACTTGAACCAGCTGTCAGCGTATCGGCCCAACGACTGTCGGATCAGGTGCGCGTCATCCAGCGTAACCATATGTTGGATCATAGTGTGCTTGATCGCCTCCGCACTGAAATGTGTAGCCATGTCATTGCTCCTCCGTCGCAGACTGTGGCACCAGCACAGTCAACCCAATTGCTCAGCCACGCTGACGAGGAGAGTAATGACAGGGTTACAAACGTAAGTACCCAGTGCAATGACGAATTGAGGAGTGCTTTGGAGTGTGCTATTCGGGAATACCGCTACATGCCGCCTGAACTTAGACCACGCTTACCTCGTTTGCCCATGCATAACAAGAACAGGGCGCTGGTGGCTGCTCTGGATTCGCAGTTGTCAAGCCATTTTGATAACTGTGATAACCTCACCGATGCACATTCGATCATGTACTGCGCGGTACAGCCGCGCAGTACATGATGCGGCATGTCGTGTAGCTCATGTCAAAATAAAAATAACCAATGACAGAGTTACACGACCAAAACCAGCCGTACCAGCTTGGCAGTGCAGGATCGAGCGTCGTATTGGTGAGGCCAGAGCGCTAATCGGCAAACTGATCTGCTTCAGGGAGGGCAACACACGCCCTAGAGTGATGCGCTTTGTGAGACGGGCGTTTTCGGGGACTGATGTCAATCCCCGAGATTATATATCTCGTGTCACAGAGCGCATCGACTTCCTGAAGCAGAAGGTGTATGCATGGGCAAGCCGTATTCGTAGGTACAGGCGGCGAGTGGAGCGATACACCCAGAATCGCACATTCCGAAGTAACGAAAGGTGGGTATATAGGGATTGGGAGCGACCGGACCAAGGTGTGACTGACACGCGCTTGCCGGATGATGATGCTATGTGTTCATTCTGGCGCAGCATCTGGTCGGTTCCTGTCAGTCATACTGAGGGTGACTGGACTCGGGAGGTCGAGCGTGTGTGCGATCCGATACCAGAAATGGGGGCAATTTCCATCAGCCCCCAAGATGTAGCTTGTGCAGTCCGCCCGTTGCCTAACTGGAAATCTCCAGGGCCGGACGGGCTGCACAATTTCTGGATTAAATGGTTTACGAGATCGCACGCTTGCTTGGCGTCTCAATTCCAGTCTGCCTTAGAGTCTGGGTCGCTACCCCAGTTCTTAACTACAGGAATAACCCACCTGCTCCATAAATCAGGTAGTACTGCGGAACCTAAAAATTATAGACCGATCACGTGTTTACCGACGGTCTATAAAGTTCTTACATCCATTTTGAGGGCAAAGATTAATAGTCATATTAACAACAACAACATCATATCTGCCTCTCAAAATGGATGTAGGAATGGGTCCCGCGGTACTAAGGAGCTACTCCTTATTGATATGGCCATTAGCCAACAGGTTCGGCGTTCCCGAAAGGATCTGTCAACATGCTGGATAGACTATAAGAAGGCCTATGACTCGGTGCCTCATACATGGCTCATGAGGGTGCTAGAATTGTATAAAGTTGATGCAACGCTACGCACCTTCCTGATGTCGTGTATGGGGCAATGGAGGACAGTCCTTCGCTATCCAGGATGTCGAAATATCCAGAGGAATAGCGAACCGGTAAGGATCGAGCGGGGTATATTTCAGGGCGATAGTTTGAGTCCACTTTGGTTTTGTCTAGCCTTGAATCCTCTTAGCACACTGCTGGAGAATTCAGGGCTAGGCTATCGGTTGAAGAGAGGTGGTCAGGTTATATCTCACCTCCTTTACATGGATGATCTGAAACTCTTTGCCACCACTAATCTGCAACTGATGGAGCTACTGAAGGTAACTGAAACATTCAGTAACGCCATCAGGATGGAGTTTGGTGTGGACAAATGTGCGGTCATGCATGTAAAGCGTGGAGAGATTATGGAATCCGTGGGAACTCAACGCTCGGATTCCATAAACCTGAGATCCCTCTCTCCAACTGAAACTTACAAGTATTTGGGTATGCCGGAAGCGTTAGGTATCAATGTTACTGACATGAAGCAATCGTTGAAGGAGCGCTTCTTTGGCCGCCTGAAGAAGGTATTCAATAGCTTTCTATCGGGCGGAAACAAGGTGCGCGCCTTCAACGGTTGGGTCATGCCAGTATTGATGTACTCTTTCGGCGTACTCAAATGGACTCAAACGGAACTTGACGCCCTGGATAGGCGGGTCCGTACACTGCTTACTGCGTATCGAATGCATCACCCACGGTCGTCGGTAATGAGACTGTATATCCCGCGAAAGTGTGGAGGTCGAGGCTTTTTAAATGCTAAGACTCTCCACAATCGCGAGATATGCAGTCTTAGGGAATATTTCCTAGCTGTCGACGTGGGTATGCATCGAAATGTAGTGGCGGTGGACAAGGGACTCACCCCGCTCTCCTTGGCAAATGAGAACTGGCGCAAACCTGCAGTGCTTGACACTAACGATCGCAGGGCGGTATGGCAGAGTAAGGAGCTTCACGGACGCTTTTTCCGGGCCCTACATGGGCCTGACGTAGACCAACTAGCGTCCGTAGCCTGGCTGCGTTTCGGTGATCTTTTTGGAGAAACCGAAGGTTTTGTTTGTGCAATTATGGACGAAGTTATCATGACGAATAACTACCGGAGATTTATTGTGAAAGACGGCACGGTCGACATATGTCGGGCATGTCACCGTCCGGGAGAATCAATTCGCCACATTGTCTCTGGTTGTTCTCGTCTAGCTAACGGAGAATACTTGCATAGGCACAACCTTGTAGCCAGGATTATCCATCAGCAACTTGCTCTGAAATACTCTCTTGTGGAGTCGGAGGTGCCATACTATAGGTATGCGCCCGACCCAGTTCTCGATAATGGCAATATCACATTGTACTGGGATCGGTCCATCATCACTGACAGGACTATTGTTGCCAATAAGCCTGATATAGTGGTGGTGGACCGAATTGTGAGGCGTGCAATGATTGTAGACATAACCGTCCCGCATGACGAGAACCTCGTGAAAGCCGAGAAAGACAAACAAATCAAGTATATTGACTTGGCTCGCGAGGTTGTCGACATGTGGGAAGTGGACTCCGCAATCATTGTACCGATAGTCGTATCGGCCAATGGCTTAATAGCCACGAGCCTCGACCAACACCTTAGGAGGCTCTCGTTGGGCAGCTGGATCAAGGGCTTGATTCAGAAAGCGGTACTTCTGGACACGGCTCGCATTGTCAGGAGGTTCCTATCTCTGGAGCCCTGACCACCGGTAGCTTGGACCCTGTTCCCGATATCGGTGGGCTACTATTTTTATAGTTTTAAATGTTTTTTTTTTTCTAATGTATATATTGTATAAAAATGTTTAAAAATATATAAATAAGTAAAGAAAATAAATAAAGGAAATAATAATTTATTTAATTCAGACCATTGATCCATATAGTGTTAGTAAAATCTTAACCTATTGTTAGTAATAAAAAGCTTAAATTAATTGGCGACATGTACGCCAGTACGCACATGCCTAGCTGCCCAGTGCCTAATGAAAGGCCCATCAATTTTGTCCGCCAGTGTAGCCAGTATGTTGTTGGGGCTACCCCTGAATCGCTTCAGCATACTCGCACATCGCTTGCGCATAACGGCATAAAAATCATCTAATCTCGCTTCAGCGAACATGCCAGACGCGCTACAAAACCGAGGTAGCCCCAACAATATCCTCAACGCATTGTTATACTGAACGCGCAGAGCGTTGTAAGCCAGTAGTGAGAGTAGTGTTCTGCGTATACCTTACCCACAGGCTGCACGCGTAAAACGATTGACAAAACGCTCGAAAAAGAGTCAGTTTCACCTCCTTAGTACAACGTGCAAACCTGCGAGCCAGCATATTGCATCTGGCTGCCAACGCTCTGCGCTCCCTATCTAAATCTTGGTCATCCATGAGAAAGTCCGTGATAACATGACCTAGGTATTTAAACTGCGTAACGAACTCCAACGGAGTTCCTCGTAAGTTAATAGATGGAATATTAACAGGTGTATTGTTGCGCACTCTAAAAACAATTACTTTGCTCTTGGAGGCATTATACCTCAAGCCATGAGCCTCCGCGTACCTCTCACAGATGGCCAACAATTTCCTCAGACCACAGATTGATGGACTGAGCAGCACCATATCATCAGCGTAACTTATGTTGTTGATCATAGTTCCATCAACAGAGCATCCGATCTTGGTGCCGCTCAGCTCACCAATCAGCCGATCCATATACACATTAAAAAGACTCGGTGATGTCAATCCCCCCTGCCTTACCCCACAATCTAATCCATATGACTCAGATTGAGCATCCGCCCACCTAACATAATTATTCTGATGCTTATACCAATATTTAAATAAATCTATGAATTCAGTAGGTAGTTCAGTATCATCCGACAGTTTTTGCCACAAAACATCATAATCTACTAAGTCAAAAGCTTTTGACAGGTCAAGGAAACATCCATACACTGGTGTTCTCCTGTCTGTGTAGTACTGCACAGTCTGCTTGAGACACAGGATTGCACTTTCAGTGGACAAACCGGCTCTAAAGCCAAACTGCGCATCGTGCAATTTAATGTGTTTATTCAACCGCCTCTCAAGCAGACTGTCCAACACCTTGCCAATGACTGTTGCTAATGATATAGGTCTATAATTAGATTTGTCGGATGAGTCACCTGTCTTACTTTTAAATATGGAAACTACAACTGTTTTTACCAGATTCTCAGGCAGATAGGAATGACTCACACAAAAATTAAACATCATGGTAAGCAATCTGGTCAAGTGTACCTACACCGGCGAACCTTAAGTGCTCAACACTCAGACCATCATGCCCCGGTGACTTACCCCGCTTCATACTTTTTAATGCCATTCTAATTTCCTTATTTGAGAATCTTACATAAGAATCACTTTCACACAAGGTCCGAGTGTCTCGCACAGAGTGTCTGTAGGTATTAAGTGGCGCTACCTTAAAGTGATTCATAAACATGGTAAGACTATACTAATTCGATCAATATCTTCTATATCTTCTATACATATAATAAAATCGTAAACCAACCGTGTCTGTACATTGAATATTTTTGTATAAAAATTACATAGAAAAGTTAGGAAAAAGATACAAAACACAAATATGCTATTTTTGAAATTTTTGTCTGTTTATCTGTTTGTCTGTGCGTTTGAGGGAGCATCACGCATAAACTACAGATTGAGTTACAAATCTAGGTACTTAAAAATATTAAGTGATAACCCGAGTAACATTTAGCGTTTATTTCATCAAAATCGACCCACAAAATAAAAAGATATTGAATTTTTAAGTTTAGGAAGAAACTTCATCGAGCGCTTAAATAGGTAGTTGTCATTGAGACTCCAGAGACTTGCAATGCCATCTCATAGAAAAGTTAGGAAAAAGATACAAAACACAAATATGCTATTTTTGAAATTCTTATCTGTTTGTCTGTTTATCTGTTTGTCTGTGCGTTTGAGGGAGCATCACGCATAAACTACAGATTGGGTTACAAATCTAGGTACTTAAAAATATTAAGTGATAACCCGAGTAACATTTAGCTTTTATTTCATCAAAATCGACCCACAAAATAAAAAGATATTGAATTTTTAAGTTTAGGAAGAAACTTCATCGAGCGCTAAAATAGGTAGTTTTCATTGAAACTCCAGAGACTTGCAATGCCATCTATTGAGAATAATAGTAGTAACAAATGTGTGAAACGAACTTCAAAACACATTGTTAAGTTATTTGATAAACTCTTAATATTATGTAGCAAGCAAAAGAAAAGTGAACATGTTATTATCATAATATTATTATTTATCGTAACATGTGGGCTCCTAAGTTCAAACTCATTTTTGACAGTTTAACTACATTGTCAATAGATGGCGCTGTACTGATGACGCGTTTTTCTGAATCGCGGTGTTAAGATTCTTCCTCAGGAATATGACGTCAGCCCATGAGCGTTAATTTTCTTTCGAATTTGTTATCCCACGGGTCGAACAAGGTTAAGCTACGCTTGAGGTTGATCTGATGGATGGGTGAACTTTTAAATTTAAACATTCTGTTTCTGAGACTCCGAGATTCTAGGCGTGCCTTGAATATAACAGTGTACCAGTAACACGGGACGATCTTCAAGGTTAAGCAACACTTGCCGAGGTCGGTCTTAGGATGGGTGACCATTTTAACATAACATACACACAGGTCGATTGACACTCGAATATAATAAAAAAAAATTCTATGAAACCGGTTAAACTGTAATTCTAATACATAAAATACGCCTCTACTTAGTGATTGCCAGAAATGCCTTTCTAGACAACGCACCGCCGAAATTACTGGTCGTAGAACGCTGAAATTTGGCATGTAGGTTCCTTAGGGAGTGAAGGCGAGAACTAAGAGACACTTTCCCGAAATTTCTAAAGGAATGGGAAAAAACGGTATATGCGCGTACGAAGTCGCGGGCAAAAGCTATATAATAATAAAATTACAATGCAATAAAATCATAATTCTTCAACAGCATATAGACACTTATTCAATAGGATTTTTTTTAGTTTTATTTTGAAAGCGCTACTGTAGACAGCACTTTTTATATCTAAAGGCAGCCTGTTAAATAATTTTACGGACTGATATCGTGGACAGTATTTAACTATTCTTAGGTTACGATTACTTAAATGATTATTCTTCAAGTCCAGTCTTCGAGTGCCTTCCCTTATCTGCCGTTCTATACATGAATAAGAGACTGTAGAGTCTCTTATTCATGTATGTTCTTGGCCATATTACTTAAAAGTACCAGTACATAAAGACTTGGTACTGTAAGTACACCTAAATTGATAAAATATTGACGGCCACTTTCCCTTTGTGAAATACGGACCATAGTACGAATTGCACGTTTTTGTAGTACAAAAGCTCTTCTGCTATTATACTCATAACTATGTCCCCAATGAAGTATGCTGTATCTAATTTTGGACTCCACTAGCGTAAAATACACCATTTTTAGCTGTTCTATGCCGATTTCATTTCTCAGGGCTCTCAAAGCGTAACATGCAGATGATACCGATGCGTCAATTGCTTTTAACTCTAGTTTCCAGTTCAATAGTTGGTCAATATGTATACCTAAAAATTTTACTTCGGTAACAAGCTCAATTTCGACTTCATTTATGGCAATATTTAAATTATCTTTGTTATGGGCTGTAGTTCTAAATAACATTATTTGAGTTTTTTTACTATTATTAATTAATTTATTTGCCGTGAACCACACATGAAATGCTTCTAACGTAGCATTCACCCTTTTTGTCAACTCTGTCATGTCATTGGCTGCCACTATGGCATTTGTGTCATCCGCGAAAATTATTAATTCAATGTCAGGTAAAATTTTATTTAGATAATTAATCAAGTCATTAATGAATAATAAAAATAAAATTGGTCCTAGAATAGATCCTTGTGGCACACCTGTTGATATACGCACAATTTTGGATTTATACATTTTCTTATAATTATTCTGAGTTTTCTGAATTTCAACGTACATCTACCTGTTTTTTAAGTAGGATGTGAACAGTCGCAAGACATTTCCTCTTATTCCAAAGTGTTTCATCTTAGTCAGAAGAAATTCATGGTCAATTGTGTCAAATGCAGAGCTTAAATCTAGGAAAATACCTGCAACTCTCATTTTGTTATTGATGTTGTATATGACATCATCCAATAACGTATATATGGCGTCTGAAGTGCCAACACCCTTTTGATACCCAAATAGCCTTTTATTTAAGACCTTATTTTCTCGCAAATGAGATAAAAGTCGGACTTGAAGTATCATTTCAAATAATTTTGACAGGACTGGTAATAGAGAGATGGGCCTATAGTTTTTAGGATCAGATTTACTTCCCTTCTTATACACAGGTATTACTTTCGCCATTTTCAGTTTTTCTGGGAAGATAGCCTCTTTTATACATTTATTGAAGAAGTCAGTACAGAGGCTCGGCTAATATTATAATGTGATCCTTGAACACTGAAATTGGAACTTCGTCATACCCACAAGAATGTTTGTTTTCCATTATTTTAACTATGTTACAAATTTCGTTAGGAGTAGTTGGAGAAATATGCATGTCACTACTAACCTTGTCCGTGTGTGTATGGAGAAATGCCGTAGCATAGTCTCCTTCATTAACGTCAGTAGCGCCTTCATAGTCTAATTGATTTACTAGTAAGTTAGTTATTCCCTCTGGATCCACTATAACTCGTCCATTTACCTTAAGCCTAAGTTCCTGCTGAATCACTTTCTCTTTATTAGTGCATTTATTTACAACTTTCCAAATTTCCTTACTCATATTATTTGATGTGTTTATTTGTGACATTATAGCAAGCTTTTTAGCTTTAGAAACAATATTTCTGTATAGCCTAACGTACGTGTTTTTATATTTTAAACCACTTGGTTCTGGTTATTTCCATTGCGTGCACATAAGAAACGTTTCATTTTGCTGGAGGCACGTATCCCTTTTGTATTCGTATATCTCCGAAGCTTGAATAGAGAATAATCTGAAATTATTCCATGTGATAGAAGTTTATGTAAATATTACAGGAAAAATAAAATAATGTCTCTAAATAGCACACTTTTTCAGAAATCATTAACAGAAAGAACATTAGTTCCAATAGCGGTCAAGAAATGGCGCTAATCTAAAACTGCAATACACGCCGCCGTGTTAAAATTCTCTGACGAATATAGAATCGGATGAAAATTAAAAAACATTTCACGTTTATATGATTGTACGGAACCCTTGTGTGCTCGAGTACGACACACTCCTGACCAGTTTTTTCGATAACCATGACGGTATTGGTTCGGATTTGTCCATCCAGGCACCGCCACGATAATTGCGCCTTACGTTAAGTTAAATGCAATGTCTTTATAGTAACACACCCTGCTAATACGCAGTCAGCAGGCGAGCCTAAAAACTCCCCTCTGCTCCGTCCATAGCGGGAGGAGTTATTTGAAGATTTCCCATCCTTAAAAAAGGGCATTAGCGGTTAGAAGTAATATGCTGGCACGCAGGTTCGCTCACTGCAGTAAACAGGTTAAATTTACACTTTTAAAGCATTTCTATTGCTAAACTTTTTGCACGAGTAGCCTGTGGATGTGCTGTTATCAAAGGTCGATCAATAGAGTAGAGCGCTTCGGGTATGTTTGTGGAGGCTCGAGTATATAGCTTTTATGCTATAATGTGCTAGGGAACCGCCCCCCTATAGAGCAGAGTGCGGGGCAGCACTAACAATATCCTTTAAAGTAATAGAAGTATGTCTAAGCAGTCATGAAGGCTTTCCTTTGGGTTCTGGTCAGATACCTATACATCTCCTCTCCTCTTGCTGGCGTTCAGGCTATCCGGGATTCCAGCGAGAGGAGAAGAAATTAAGTTTCGTTTCTGTATACCTTTTTGACAGGGAGTGCCCTTATGTTTGTCCCGCGCCGATGGCTTGTCTCGGTTGAGTTTCATTTTTACTGTTGTTAGGCACACGTTTGGCCACTATCTCACCTGATGGTAAGCGATGATGCGGTCGAAGATGGAGCACGCTTACCTAAAAGTTACCTTTTCACTGTTGACTTAAATACTCCCAGGTTGTAGCTATCAGGAAACACAGACTCTGACAGGGAAATTCTACTCTTTAGCTGTACGCACTATGAATGTGCTCCCAAAACGTTTTGTGCGTGTTGGTGGGATGTTCACCATGTATCGGCGAATCGCCGTACGTCTTGTGGTCCGATAATGGAACGGGCTTGGCGGAATTAAATTATGTAATTCCGTCGCACACTCCGCCAAATGCAACTGATAGAAATACAACAGGCCTGCAACTCAGTGTCGATGCTCAAGACTTTGGAGCCTCGACTCGACGAGCCTTTCATTGTGGATGATTGGCTGCCACGGCCGAAATCGGTCAGGAAGACTACCTTTTTAGCTGAACCTATGTTTTTTATGATGTCTGTACTAACATCGTTTGTATAATAAATAATTACATCATAAAAAAAAAAAATGTTAATTGATTATAACTTACTGTTTGATAAACATTTTGACAGTGATATCCAAAATATCCGTATCATTCGGATATACCCAGATTGTGTTTTGGTTTTTCCGGAATATCCTTATAGTAAAATTGGCCGGATAATTTCATGCAAGAATTGCATATGAAATGTAGCAATAATTGCTAGCCTCACCTCACAAGTCCATTATAATATCTATTATTATATAGGAACTTTCATTGGAGGATGCATTCAATTAGAAAATAAAGGAATAGGGAAATACTTAGGCAGGTATAGAAAATAGCTATAGAATAAATGATTTACTTATTTATTGTAGCTGGAGATATTATGACAATAATATGAAATGCGAAAGTAACATAGATACAGAGCAAGCGAAAGATTTTCCAATCCTATCGAAGTATTAGATAATAATAAAAGTGTGACAATATTCACAATAACGTGATAAATTATGACTGTATTTACCGTATAAAAGAAAAGACACGAACAAAACATCAATATAAAATGAAATAAAGACAGTGAGCCACCCTGATAATTATTCTAAAATACATCGATGTCTACCTTTTCATCGCGTAAAACCACCAGCTTTTATTGAACCACTAACCGTGAACAAACTATTTTTCCACTTCTACTACTCAAATCATCATTTTGGTCTACAATCTTCTGTATATCAGCAGCAGTTTCTACGATTCTTGCCGACACACTCGCGATGACAGGTTCTGATGGTCCGTAGAGGGGCTGATCCATATGTATCTTTGAGTACATTACATAGTAATTATCATTAATGCTCCTTGCAACCGCACGAGTTGCATAAACTTTCTGGCCGCAGGTGCAGGAGACCACCAAATCGTCCTTCACTTGTGTTGCAGTCGTCACTTCAAGAATTGGGTATGATTTCGTTTCATTTATTGATGGTATGTAAACATCTACGTTCGTTGCCACTTTTCCGTCGGCACATTGACAGTTTTGGTCATTGTTTTTGGATTGGATCGAATAATTGAGACACGGCGTCTTTGGAGAGAAATGTGGGTCGGGAAATTGCATCACTAATGTCCAATTTCCATATAACTTCGGAATGTCCGCAAGAGAACTTGTGAACAGCGCAGATACAAATATTAGTTGCCACATGGTTGCGGATACTTTTGTGTTACTGCACTCTTACAGTGTCCTGCTGTATTGATATACTTATTTGCGAAATAACCTTTGACTTCAATATCTGACAGATAAGCGTTTGTTGAAATAACAAGCCTCGTGCGCTGATGATTTTATTAGGGTTCCGTGCGTAAAAAGGAAAAAGCGGAACCTTCATTGGATCACTTTGTTGTCCGTCTATCTGTCATATCTTTTTTACTCAGGGATGCGTGAAGGTATCACTTGGAAACTCGAAGAACTATGGTTCCTTAGACCTCTAAAAAAATGAAGCATCTAAGTTAACGCATTAAAAAATATCTCCCATTTATGCATAATTTTTACGACATTATTTGATATTCGCAAGTGCCTACATTAAAAGTTCAAAACCTTCCCGTTTACGTACAATCATCCAAGGGGTCCGAAGCTTTTTGTATGGGAGCTGCTCTGCTGGCCTATGCCAGCTCCCTAGTAGAGAGGGAGAGAGAGAGAAAAGTAAAATGGAGGCGGGTTTCTTTGCTACTCACCGCCATTTTGACAGCAAATTTTTCAAAATAGTGTCGCCATTTTTCAAAATAAATTTTAATGATAGTTATTTTTCTCACTTGGTTACATTACCTCCAAATATCTCCCCAATATAGGACACCATTTTTTCTTTGTTAAATTGTCATCTGTCCATTTATAACTGTTAAATTGTGCGCGAACTTTGAAAAATAAAATACAACATGGCGGCCGGGTGGCTATGCCAAAAAAGTTGTAGGTTTTACAGCACAAGTAAATGAAACAATCAACAAATTTGTAGCTTTTTCAATTTAACATATATTTTATGATTACAAACTTATATACAAGGTGTTGTTTTGCATCCTCGTCAAATTTCAGGAGGTTGTCATAAAGGACATTAATAATTAATTGAAAGTACGGTAGCGGCCAATAACTAATAAGGGCTGCTTTTTTTTGTTGTTGAAATTTACCAGTATTTGAGAATTAAACCCTTAATTCAATACAAATAAAACAGAATTAATACGCACACAGCGACAATGCAGCTATGTGCGTGAGTGTCGACGTCTTACCTATGAAATGCTAGCGCGCGCGTGGGCAATGACCAGTACATAATTTTACCTAATTTTATTTAGAAAATCACCTAAATTATTGTCATAAATTTTGCTTGATAATTAACTCATTTTTGAGCATCATTGGAATACGGAAATCTTACTAAAGACAGTAATACTAGTGCGCCAATAAAAAGTTCACTGACCTGTTATCAGATGATTCATAAAATGTTAGTTTTGCTTTATCCTTTAACCTAAAGTTTTCGTAGTGATTTTATTTTATTTGTGGATTAAATTGGTTGATTTGAAATTTTCCTTCCTACTTAACGGGCTTAGGACCGGAAATAATACCTACCTTAGTTGGTGTACCGAATAACTAAGTCTAAAAATGTTTTCTACGTTTGACGGGAATGGGAAGACGTGTTAGTTAAGTGTAAGTACGTGGTGATACTTTCGACTCTTAGGTATTATTGGCGTAGTTAAAAATTTGTGTACACTAATAAAATTGATTAAGCTAACAAAGTATTTAAAAAATGTACAAATAAAATTGCACGACGTAGCTGGTTTTCCTTTAGCTTACGTAACACTAACACATTCGTTTTTAAAGTGTCGAAAGCACTGATGATCTCTTTTTTTCTTTTTTTTTTTTTTTTTTTTTTTTTTTTACTATTGATAGGCACGCGTTTGACCACTATCTCACCTGATGGTAAGCGAGGATGTGGTCGAAGATGGAGCACGCTTGCCTAGAAATAACCTATTCACTCTTGATTTAAAGACTCCCAGGTTGTAGCTATCAGGAAACACAGACTCCGGCAGGGAATTCCACTCCTTAGCCGTACGCACTATGAATGTGTTCCCAAAACGCTTTGTGCGTATGGGTGGGATGTCCACCATGTACCGGTGGCGCATCGCCGTTCGTCTTGTGGTCCGATGATGGAACGGGCTTGGCGGAATTAAATTATGCAATTCCGTCGCACATTCCCCAAAATGCAACCGGTAAAAAACCGACAGGCTAGCAACTCGTCGTCGGTGTTCAAGACTTTGGAGCTTCGACGCGACGAGCCTCTCATTGCCGATGATCCTCTTGGCTCGTTTCTCAATTGACTCAAGGGCATCAAGCTGGTATCTGGCAGATCCATCCCAAAGATGAGAGCAGTATTCCATACACGATCGAACTTGCGCTTGATAGAGTTTGAGCAGCTGTTCCGGCGTGAAGTACCGTCTCACCTTAGCTAGAATCCCCAACTTCTTTGCAGCCACTTGAGCTTTTGCCTCTATGTAAGGGCCAAAATTGAGAGTAGATGTTAATGTAACCCCAAGAAGCTCAAGATGGTCGGTTATCGGCACGGTTTCACCGCGGAAAGATGGAGCTGGGCGGAATTGGGTCCTTTTGGCGGAAAATAGACACGCCTGGGTCTTAGCCGCATTGAACTTGACCAGATTGGCATCGCCCCAATCAGAGACCGCCTGTAGGGACACGTTCAAGCGCTCAACCATTGCCTCCCAGAGAGACCGGATCTGCGACCCACCAGCTCGTGCGTCGGACACGTATCTCTCAGCAACAGTGCTGTCATCTGCATACCCAAAGGTACCGGGTTTAAGCAGATCATTAATATGCAGCAAGAACAGTGTTGCCGAAAGCACCGACCCCTGAGGAACCCCGGCATTAATATCCAGCAGTCCAGACGAGCAGCCATCTATGACCACTCGGATAGACCGATCCCTCAGGAAATCTGCGATCCAATCACACAAACCGGCGGGCAGACCGAAGGAAGGAAGCTTACTAATAAGGCCATCGTGCCAGACCCTGTCGAAGGCCTTCGAGATGTCAAGGGAGACCGCCAGTGCCTCCCCGTGCTTCTCTATGGCCTCACTCCAGATGTGAATGGCATACGCTAGAAGATCCCCAGTTGACCGATTTCGGCGAAACCCGTATTGCCGGTCACTAAGGATATCATTCGCTTCTAGGTACGCCAGGAGCTTATGATTCAGCACGCGTTCCATAGTCTTACAGAGTATGGACGTTACCGAGATGGGTCTATAATTCGACGGGTCAGCTCGACTACCCTTCTTGGGCACGGGCTGCACGTTAGCTTGCTTCCAAGCCTTCGGCACTTTTCCAGTCTCAAACGAAAGGCGAAATAGGCGTGTCAAGATCGGAGACAACTCAGGCGCACAAGTCCTCAGAACAATTGCCGGTATCCCGTCGGGACCACTAGCCTTGTTCACGTCTAGGTTACGCAGTACCCTACGGACGTCCTTCTGATGAATGCGAATGTTCGACATACTCGACTCGCATTCACCAGGAGAGGCGGAGGGCGTCGCGCCACCAGGATCCAGACGTGAAGATTCCGCAAACAAAGAAGCAAACAAGTTCGCTGTCTCCTCAGCGGAGTGGGCCAGCGTCCCGTCGGGTCTCAGCAGTGGTGGTAGTGAGGGGCGGCAGAAGTTCGATTCGACCGACTTAGCCAGGGACCAAAAAGCCTTACTACCTGCTGGGTATGAAGCAAGTTTGTTCCCTATTCGGCTAATGTGGTCAAACCGAGCCCTCCGCAACACCTTCTTGCAGAACTTAGCAGCCCTGTTGAAGGCTCTCTTCTTCTGACTCACGTCATTTGCTTTGCGCGTACGAGCGTCGACCCATGCTAGGTACGCCGCGTGCTTAAGCGCATCGGCGCGATTGCACTCGGCACCAAACCAAGGACGAGCTTCGCCAGATATTGCTATGTCAGAGAACGGAATGTAGTACTCCATTCCCCTCCGCAACACATCCGTCACGGCGTCCGCGCACGACGTAGCATCAGTGGAAGAAAAGCAAGTAGGCTGCCAAGGGTAACATGCGAAGAAAGATCGCATGCCATCCCAATCTGCTGACTTGTATCGCCATACCCGCCGGGTGCCTCTTGGGCTAGGATCGGGCGGAGAGTAGACAGACACAGACTTCACCAGACAGTGGTCGGAACTACCCAGTGGTGATGAAATCGACACCGAATAGCGGTCTGGATCTGTTGTCAGCAGAAGGTCCAAGCAATTGGCAGTGTGAGAATCAACATCCGGCACCGATCTTTGGACGTAATTCTGTTATACTTGTCACTTCATCCGTTACTTTATACCTACGTCTCAACGATTTACCGAAAAGCGGAATGCGCAACGCGCACGCGCGCTTCGGCGACATCAAACACACTGTTAGTTCCAGGGCCACGGCCAGGCCCGCTCCTAACTCCTAAACTTGCGCGGGAGAGTACCCGCACCGTGGTTGGGGTGGGATTGATTACCTGCGAATTTATCGAATGATCGTTTGCGTATGCGTTATGTATGTATTGTTTGAGTTTGTTTGTGTGTGAAAGCGCGGTTATAGGGCTAGTAACAGACGGGCCGCGTTTAAATACGGCTGGTTCACACTTACGGATTTCCGTTAAAAAGAATCCTTGAATTTGACTAGGATGCATATCAACATCTTGTATACATATATGTATGGGAGAATATTCTTTTAACTCAGTTGTATTTATTTTTTGTCGTAAACTCGAAAAAAAAAATTTTTTTTTTTTTTTTTTGTCGATGGCCACTCGCAGTTATCAACCCTAGAGGGTTGTCAACTACTGAACCGGACTGAAAAAAAAAAAAAATAAAGGAGGAGCTCGTGGCTAAATAATAACAGCTGCACGGGTCGATCTTTAAGGTTAAGCAACGCTTACCAAGGTTGGTCTGTGGGTGGGTGATCTTAATATACTGAGTTTCCTCCGTGCCTCTGAAAGCACGTTAAGCCGTTGGTCCCGGCTTTCATTTGTAGCTCTTTGGCAGTCGTTACGGATTGTCAGAAGTTAGTAAATCTGTCTCAAGTCTTGCCAAGAAGTACCGTGTTACCCAGTTAATAGGTTGTGGAGGTCTGATAGGCAGCCGCTCCTCGTAAAACACTGGTATTCAGCTGAATCCGGTTTGACTGGAAGCCGACCCCAATATAGTTGGGAAAAGGCTAGGCAGATGATGATGATGACTCGGAAAAAATTAAACACGATTACCGTAATAGATATGCCATTTAATATCTACATTCGAGTATGTAAGGACCCTTGGTGTGCGAGTCCGACTCATGTTTGCACGGTTATTTTGGAGTAATAAAAATTGTTTTTTGTACACCAGATTGGAAGGTAATAAATGTGAACAAGATAATAATGTTGTCCGGTCTAATTAGACATTCACCGTTGCATAAAATCCAAACAAGCTGAAAAATTACTAGAACGTTAGGGATACCATTATAATGAAACTGTGAAAAGTCCCATGAGTGCAAAAATATATTCAAGGTTAAAGTTGGGTTTTTGTTTTTTTTTTTTTTCGAAAAGGATAGTTTTATTTTAAAAATAGCTATTAACTACAAAAAATTCCTAACACTTTTCCCTAAGATTCATAATTTCGGAGAAAAAGCAATTCTAAGTTGTATTCCGCATAATATGCACGTTTCCTCGCCACCTGTAAGGTTTTTAACGTGGTTTCCCCAGTATGCCTACTCAACGGTCTATCTAGGTGCATGGCAGTGCGCCAGGCTAAGTTACGGCCTAACGCACGCAGTGTGTATCGAGCTGTTTTTATCCCCATCATAACTTTGCTTGTAGTAATGATATTTGGTGAAATGATTAAACCAATTATTACTATTGTCTAGTTGAACATTACTGGAAAGTTTCAAAATATTAGGTTAAATCGTTTAGGAGATAAAGGGGACCAAAAAGTGAAGATTTTCCTATTGACTCACTGATTGACTCATCAAAATTATGGGGCACTTCCAGTCATGCTAGAAACTTCAAACTTGGGGTGAAGATAGGTCTTAGGCTACAATTGAAGGAAAAAACCGCTATACTGTGTACTCACCTAATCTTTAGTCACCCCCGTTATTTTTTATTTTTTCCCCTGACAGCACGAAAAATACACCCATGAAGAAATTTCAGCAATATCGGCGCCATTTTGGATTGTGGCACTCTGTGAATCATTCAGACAAGCGGTCCCGGTAGGAATATAACTTTCAATCAACGCGCGTTAATGAGTTTTTGACAGATTGCAACTGAGATATGAATGCGAACCTTGTTTAAAAATGTCTAACTATTTTCCAGGCGACTAGCAACTTAAGGCAGCCTAACTATTTGCTACTAAAAAATAACTTGGCAGTGAAAATATTTTAGCAATAATAATCTATATCTATATAAGGTGTAACTATTCATACACGAAATATTTTATGACAACCATCTAACGGTTATAACGAAGCCATTTCAACGAAAAAAAAAAAATATATGTAGGTGTTTTTGTTTTTACGAAATTATAATAGGTAATTCTACATTTTCTTGAGACATCTTGCATAAAACTTTTTATGAATGAGACGCACTGCACCGACGACACGACGACGGGCGATGCCCGTCATGCGCGGGCGTAATGGATGTTGAAAAAATAAGGAGCCAGTATTTATTTTGTGGGTCAAGTGATTTTAAATTATTATTTTTTTATAAAATATACTTAGATAAAAAAAAAATCCTTTGGAATGGCTTCGTTATAACCGTTAGATGATTGTCTTAAAATATTTAGTGTATGAATAGTTACACCATATATATACATATAATAAAACAGTAAATCTTAAGCTGTATGTTTCCAACTGGCGAGAAAATTACAGAACCAATTTTGTTAAAATTTTGCATGAATAATCCAAATAGGTACGGTCAGGTTAAAGGTTATATATTATCACGCTATGTGCTATGGAGGATGAGCAAAAAATTTCTGTTTTGAACGAAAAAGTGCACATGGTTCGAACCTCATCAACAGATATTGTTTTTTTATTTATTTACTGTTTTGAAATGAAGTTTTACACATAATAATGTCAAATTTAAAAATAAAATGTGGGTTTTCGCGTACTTAAATAATATTTAAATTAATATTTGAAATTTTTTCCAACGTTTTAGCGAGGAATTGTTATGCCACTACATATTACAAAATTGCAGATACTTATGGGTCCAACCTTAGCAATGTTGATCATCACGCTATACTTTCAAGGAGCTCAGCAGCGAAAATCCATGACATAAATAAGATTGGCTATTTCATTCTATTGTCGACAGTAGTCATAGACCATCGGTTTAAAGACAGCCCGACGATAGAATTGGTGTGGGTTCGAAACTTCGAATCTCAACAGTAGTAATTACTTTTGGAGTTTATTTAACTTATATATTCCTTAATTTTATGATTTCTATTTTACCTAATGTTTTCAAATATTCGTAACATGTTATTGTTGTATTTCGGCAATTATATTAGCAATTATCCAAGTATGCCAAAATAATACTAGAATATTAAAGTATAATTAAGATAACATTTTTTCTCTTTGTCTGTTTTGAATTGCATTAAATTTTTAGAAGAAATCAACGTATTATTCTACGTAATGCAGATACACGCAGTGCCATCTATTGGCCGACATATTACTATCGACAGCATGAGAATTATTACACTAGAAAATACTTTTTATTTATTACTTTTACTACGTTTTAAAAAACCGGCCATGTGCGAGTCGGACTCCCACACGAAGGGTTCCGTACCATAAACCTTAATTTTGATTATTTGTTGTTATAGCGGCAACACAAATACACAATCTATGAAAATTTCAACACTATCTATTACGGTTCTTGAGATACAGCCCGCTGACAGACAGACGGACGGACGGACGGACATCGGAGGCTTAGTAATAGGGTTCCGTTGACTATCCCTCGGGTACGGAACCCTAAAAAGAAAGTAATTCTTTTATTATTTTTTTAAGGATGGGAAATTATCAAATGGCTCCTTCCGCTCTAGGCGGAGCAAAAGGTAGAGTCAGACTCATACTGACTAAAACCCATCCGTGTTCCTTGTAATCTCTTCCCCTATCCTTTGCGTTGCAGAGCCGCGATGACTCTTTCGAACAAATTCCGCAACGTGTTAACTTTCTTTAACATCATGCGTAGAGAAGCGTTATCATTTAAACGTTTCTCATTACAACAAATTATTAGGGCTAGTTGGCATTTGGAACAGAAGAGTTAAAACAGCCAGTGCCTTGCATGTTCCTAAATCTAAGAAGACTCAAGCCATAAATTATTAATTGTTCGTATATATCTTAGAGTTCTTTATCTGACGAATAGAATAGAATAGAAAAACATTTATTCAACGCCCGCACGACAACATTTTACTTTCCGAAGTATTCGCGATAACAGTAAATCGCGGGCAACAGCTAGTATTCGATAACCTTGAAAATGTAAGGAATTATCTAACCGCTACTGTACAAATTGTTATTATCTATTTTTTTCGGACAGAATCCATAAGTGAAAGTAACAATTTTTCTTAAGATCTATGTTAGTAGGAATAATATGATAAAATATTTTTTTTTAACATCTATAATTTTCCCGTAACTATTCCACCTAGTGTGCCTGTATGGGACCGTCATGGTGGGATGCAATCATTAGCAAAATGCTGTTGGTGCTACCGCGCAGTCTTTGAAATAATGACGCCACTTTCTTACGCACTATAGCGTGGAAACCGTTAAAACGAGCGTTTGCAAACATTTGTCGTTAGGTCGGGAACTTAGGACACCCGGACACGGATAGGTTAGGTTCGAATGGGTTTGCGGGAGCTACAGTGAGCGAGCGAAGCGAGCGAACTTATCTCCCGGGATCCTATTTATGTTAGGTTTCGTTAAACCATGCAGACAGAAATTGAAAGACCGCCCAGAGGGGATCCGTTAACATTTACCAAAACAAAAACTCGATGTAAGTTTAAATTAGAACAATGCCAACAACTGATTATTAAGCTGCCAATTTATACTTCAAATTATCCTTCGCTGTAGCTACCAACCTACTATTCTTGCTACCGGCTTTAATTAGTTTTTAATCCCAAATTCAGATTAATTTCTCGGCGCGAAATACGTGCCTTTAAAAAATTGTAGAATGTCTCTTAGTTATCATGTTATTATTAGCGGGATTTCTACTAAGATAAAATTAACAAGGTTATTTCTCTTACACATTCGTTAGTTCACAGAAAAATGGTTTTTGTTTACTGTATGCCGACTTACTTTGTTCATTTTAAATTGTTAAAATTACCCGTTGGTAGGTATTCCGAGTGGGTATCTTTCTTTATTTTTTCGAAGCTTTCAATCTTATATTAGTTAAATGCGAACTTAAATATTTCAGAAAATATTTAATTTCCTTCAGTCTTTTGACATTCAACAAAAATGTTCTCTCTGGGCACTACACCTGGGACAGAAACTCCCTAAACCGTATATAGTCCGATCAATTTTTCCGTGTGTAACGTATTGGATGACAAATTAGTTTACGTAGGAGCGTCTCCCCCGGCAACTTCCTCAAACTCTTGATAAGAGTTACTCTAAAAACTTCGTGCAGTTTCCAAATTGATTTCGATCGAAACTAGAAACTTAGTACTGGCAACCGATAACTTAGTTTGTAGGAAACTAACGGGAATTTGTTTTCTAGTATTCATTAAACTTTTGCAGCTGTTATCCGTTCTGAAGCTATTGCGATGTGGAGTGGAAAGGACGCTGCAGTAATGAAAATTTCTCTCTCCATTATATTGTCTTTGTTTTCAAGTTGAAAATCTATCGAGACTTGTTTAGTCTATTGACTCCACGAAGTTATTAACTAATATTGTTTTATGAGAACTTTCAAACCAAAGGATTTACAGAAAAGTATAAGGAATTTTTGTTTTGTTATTTTATAACTGTTTTTTGTTGAATTTGACTCATCTAATTATATATTAGATAGAACATACTCAGGAGATGGATGGACATCTCAGTGGGTTTGTGGGGGGAGCAGGTTAGCAGAGATATTCCTTCGCATTTATCACGCTGGAAGTTTGCAGGACAAAGATATAATTTAGTTATATCGGGTACGTATCAAAATTCCGAATTTTAAAAGACCGATGTTTAGAATACCGATGGTTGAAACGCCGAATGGTTGTTTGGTCGAAAGTTTAAAATCCCGAAAAATCATTTGCCCGAAAGTTTAAAATCCCGAAGTACAAAATCCCGAAATTGCCACCGTTTCCGAGAAAACCGATTTTTTGTATAATAACTTGTAACAATAGAGGGAATGTGACGCTCGGCGGCCGCTGCCGCGGCACGCTCGCTTCGCTCGCTCGCCTTCGCGCGTTAATTTACACTGTTCTAACCTAACCTAACCTACATTCAGTCAAAAAAGTATCGGGAATGGATGATTTGTTTATGGTTCCAAATTCAAATTTTTGTTTTTTTGTAGTTGTTAGATTGGCACAACTGTTTTCCATTTTGGCGCGGAGTTTGAGTTGCATCTGTTATTTATATTAAATACAGTGCTGGTTTTAGTAATATCATATATAGTGTGTATTGCGAATTTCATAATGGACAAAAATATCGAACAAACAGTTTGTCTTAAATTTTGCATCGCCAATGGAATTTCGTATTCGGAGTCACTGAAAATGTTACAGAAGGCTTACGGTGAATCGACTTTATCAAAAACTCGTGCTTATGAGTGGTTCAAAGCGTTCAAAAGCGGTCGAGATGTGATGGAAGATTTGCCTCGTTCTGGTAGGCCGTCAACGTCTGCAACTGAAGTTAACATCGCAAAAGTGAAGGAAATAGTGACTGAAAATCCCCATTCAACTCTGAGAGAGATAGCCGCCGAACTTTCTGTATCTCACGAGTCGATCCGTACCATTTTAACTAATCATTTGGGTATGAAACATGTTGCTGCTCGGCTAGTCCCAAAAGATCTGAATTTTCTCCAAAAACTCAATCGCATGAAAGTCGCTGAGGACATGCTAGAACGAGTCAGTTCGGACCCAACATTCATGAAACGCATTGTTACTGATGACGAGACGTGGGTTTACGAGTTTGACATGCAAACTAGTCAACAAGCTTCGGAGTGGCGCCTTCCAACTGAACCGAAACCGAAAAAACCACGCCAAAGTCGATCAAAAGTCAAAGTCATGTTGACTGTTTTCTTTGACTATCGCGGTGTTGTGCACTCTGAATTCTTACCGGAAGGTCTAATGGTAAATAAAGAATATTATTTGAGCGTTATATGGCGTTTAAGATAGCAAATTCGACGAAAAAGGCCAGATTTGTGGAAAGAAAATTCTTGGATTTTGCACCACGACAATGCGCCTTCGCACAAGGCTATCATTGTGAACGAATTTTTAACCAAACACTCAACAAATACCATCCAGCAACCACCATATTCACCAGATATGGCTCCTGCTGACTTTTTTGTTTTTCCTAAACTCAAATTACAAGTGGTAATTTGAGTTCGTGGCACCCGTTTTCAATCGATAGAAGACATAAAGGAGAATTCGCGGCGAGAACTGAACTCAATTCCGGAAGCAGCGTTTAAAAAATGTTTTGATGAATGGATTATTCGTTGGCGCAAGTGTATCGTTTCTAAAGGAGCATACTTTGAAGGTGATAAAATAAATTTGGATGAATAACAGACATTTTGTGTATTATTGATCTTTTCCCGGTACTTTCTTGACAGAGTAGTATTTCGTCCATTCGGGATTTCGTCCTTTCGGGCATTTGAACATCGGTATTTTGTGTTTCGATATAACGACTATCGACATTTAAAACTTTCGGTGTTTTGGACGTCGGTATTTCAATCATAGGTATTATGAACTTTCGGGATTTTGATACGTACCCGTTATATCACTGTCGATCAACCATAGCCCCTCAGGGGTATTAAATTTATTTTGGCCTTTGTTATTCTGAGCCACAATAAAACGACAGGGGTGGACGATTGAATTTTTTTCTACAGGAGACGAAGGCATCATGTTAATGAGCTCCTGAAGGCTTTTCGATGATTTGCATCCTATTTTTATCCTCTCATTTTCATAGTTTTACAGCTGAAAGGCTCGCGTGTGGCCACAATCTCACCTGATGGAAAGCGATGGTGGAGAACGCTTGCCTAGAAGTAACTCACTATTGACTTTACTTAAGGATCACCAACTTGTTGCTATCTGTCAACAGTCAAAACCGTGGAAACAGTCAGTCAGTTCAGTTATTTACAATGTACGAGTATAAGATCACGAAATACGTAGTGCGTCATGAGCCACTTCTACCTAAGACGTCATAAGGAGTGTAGCTGCAAAGCAAAAATAAACATTCTCACGCCAATTTCGTGAGATTTACAAAGTTGAAAGAGCAAAATTATTGTTTGTTTTTGTAATTATTGTGCAGTGAAGTAAGATTCGTAAGGAAGGCGAAGTTCATTGTGTACACAATTAGAATGCATATTTGGAGGTACACACGCAAATAAAACTCGTGGATATCGGAAATGGTTTCTATTCGTTACTATTTGCAATACACAATATATTTAACGAGAGCTCACGCTCGCTGGCTCGAATGTTCAGTCTGTGTCAATTTTACACTGGCGGCAGACTTATGTCTGGCGCCGGAAACATTTGGTGTTGCCACCCAAAATATTGTTAATGGTGTTGCGACATAATACGCCACAACCACCCCCCTACGGAGAAAATAACAAGTTATTTAAACAGGAAAATAATAATAATAATAATAATAATACACACGAAGTAGATTACACCAGATAGGAAACAAAAAAGTTAAAAACAAAACTTAAGCTAAAGATCTAACCTATCCTTAAATCTAACAGTGCGACCTGACCGGGTGGTAACTGGTTGTTGTGCTACAGGGGGCATAGTCGGCTGTGCAGACGCGGAGGGCGCAGGTAGCGCGGGCGCGGAAGGCGCTTGCATGGCAGGCGCAGGCGCTGCGGTCTGTTGCGGAGTGGTTATCCGGGAGAGGTCGCTCGCTAAGTCAGGTGCGATGTATGCAGGCTTCACGCGGTCGATACTGACCGTCACGCGTTTACCTGCAATGTCAATGTCGAGTAACTTTTTGGTCCGTGACATTACCTTGTAGGGTCCAGTGTAGGGCGGCTGCAGTGCACGGCGAACCGTATCGTCTCGCAGGAAAACATGAGAGGCATCCTGAAGGTCCTTGAAAATAAACGACGTCGGTTGCGTGTGTCGCGACGCCTGAATTGGACGCAAATTGGCCATTTTCGTGCGCAGAACTGTCACAAAATCGTTGACGTTGTCAGTGTTATTGGGGGTGCTGGCTATCAGGAACTCTCCTGGTAGGCGAAGCGGCTCCCCATAAATAAGTTCGGCAGCCGAACACTCGAGATCCTCTTTCAAGGCAGATCGAATGCCGAGAAGCACGATGGGTAGGGCTCGGTGCCAGGTGTCGCTGTGGCACATGAGAGCAGCTTTCAGTTGTCGATGAAAGCGCTCGATCATGCCGTTAGCTTGAGGATGGTAGCTGGTGGTTCGCCTTCGCTCGGTCGCGCCAACATTCATGAGCCGTTTGAAAAGGTCCGACTCGAATTGACGGCCTTGGTCAGTCGTGACTGTAGTGGGAACGCCGAAGCGTGCAACCCAACCCTCAACGAATCGATCAGCTACCTCCTCGGCGGTTATCGAAGCCATCGGCCAAGCCTCGGGCCATCGAGAGAAACGGTCGATCGCCGTCAGGCAATATGAATAGCCTCTCGATGTGGGCAGAGGGCCGATTATGTCCAAGTGGACATGGCGAAACCTGGATGATGGAGCGGCAAAAGTTCCGAGTGGCGCGGACACGTGGCGCGTCACCTTGGCGCGCTGACAGTTGAGACATTCTTTTGCCCAGGCGCGACAGTCGCGCGCAACACCAGGCCACACATAACGCTGTGCCACAAGGCGCGCGCTGGCGCGAGCACCGGGGTGGCTGAGCGCGTGCAGGCGATCGAAGGCGGCGCGGCGCAGCGGTGCTGGCAAGTAGGGGCGCGGTTTGCCTGTTGAGACGTCACACTGGACGGTGGTGTCCGTGCCTGGAATTAAAGTTTGTTGCATATTGAGAGACGAGTCAGATAAGGTTTTTAATTCATCGTCGGCGTCTTGTGCTCGAGCCAATGTGGTATAATCGCACTCGAGCGAGACGGCTTCGATGCGCGACATCGTGTCGGCGACGACGTTGTCGTCTCCCTTTACGTGCCGTATGTCGGTAGTAAATTGGGAGATAAAGGTGAGCTGATTAAGTTGGCTGGGTGGCAGCTTTTCTCTGCGTTGCTTGAATGCATACAACAGAGGTTTGTGATCCGTATATATTGTGGCGTGTTGCGCCTCTAATATATGCCGGAAATGCTGCACTGCCAAATATACTGCCAACAGTTCCCTATAATACGCTGGCCACACTGACTGACTCGCTGTAAGCTTCTTGCTGAAAAAAGCAAGTGGTTGCCAGCCCTGTTCACTTTGCTGCTGTAAGCACGCGCCCACCTGTGTGCCAGAAGCATCTGTGTACAACGCCAATGGGGCGTTAGGTACGGGATGTGCTAACCTAGTGACCTGAGAGAGGCTGTCCTTGCATGCAGTGAAAGCGTGCTCCAGTTCAGGAGTCCAGGGCATTGGCTTGGCTCCCTTAAGCTTTGTAGCTGTAAGGAAGTCAATGAGCGGGGCTTGAGTCTCGGCGGCATTGGGCAGAAACTGTCGGTAGTAATTTAACATGCCCAAGAACCTGCGGAGACCTTGGGCTGTTTTAGGAAGGGGGAAATCTTTCAAGGCTTGGACTTTTTCTTCCGGGGGGCTTATGCCATCACTGGAGACTTTATAACCGAGGAAAATAACCTCGGATGTACCTAGCACACACTTTGTTGGATTAACTACTACACCGTAGTTAGCCAATCGTTCAAAGAGCGTGCGTAAGTGGTTACAATGCTCCGTGGCGTCCCTGCTAAATATTAAGATGTCATCGACATATGGGAAACAAAAATCCAAACCCTGGACAATTTCATCAATGAAACGCTGAAATGTTTGTCCAGCATTTCTGAGCCCAAACGTCATATAGGGGAATTCATACAAGCCAAACGGTGTTATAATGGCAGTTTTGCAGATGTCAGCTGGCTCCACCGGAATCTGTTGATATGCCTTAACTAAATCAATAGTACTAAAGATGGTGGAACCAGCGAGAGCGTGACCAAAATCCCCTATATGGCGCACGGGATACCTATCCGGTATAGTCCGAGCGTTCAGCGCTCTATAGTCGCCACAAGGGCGCCATGAAGAGTCTTTCTTCGGGGCTAAATGCAGTGGTGAGGACCACGGACTCTTGGAAGGGCGAGTGGTGCCAGTTTGCACCATATCCGCAAACTCCTTCTGCGCTGCGCGCAGTTTGTCCGGCGCGAGGCGGCGCGGCTTAGACACCACGGGTGGGCCGTCGGTCGTCTTGATGTAATGCACCGTGTTGTGCTTCACCTCGCGATGGATGCCGGGGGGTCTCGTGATAGCTGGAAATTCAGATAAAATTTTGTGGAATTCTGATTCTTCAATTTTAACGGTTTTTACGCTGAGCTGGTTGAATTTGGCTACAGAGGCTGGAGCAGTGAGACCAGTAACTCCGCAGCGTATTATTTTGTTTCTGCAGTCGGGAAGTAGGTTGTAAAAGGCCATGAAGTCAGCACCAATGATGGCGGTATCAACATCAGCTATGACAAAGTTCCATTTGAAGGCACGGCGGAGACCAAGATTGAGTGTAAAGGTATGACAGCCATAAGTTTTTATGGAACTGCCATTTGCTGCACATAAATTGTAATTTGGGTCTGCTCTTTTGCTTCCTATCAATTTTTTAGGAAAGCAACAAATGTCAGATCCAGTGACCAACAAAAATCGGAACTTGGTGTCTTTGTCCACAACAAATAAGCGGCTACTATTGGAACAATCGGTCGCCGCTGCTACAGATTGTTCTGTTGGTTTCCCGACCAAGAGCATGGTTTGGTACATTTACTTGCTTTTGCACCAAATTTATGGTGGTACCAACAGAAAGGCTGTTGGGCCACCTGGGACGCAGATCTGGATCTAGGTTGACGAGACCTAGAACCAGACCGTTGCCTAGAACTGGACTGTCCTGTAGTTAAAACAGCCACCTGACGTGCAAGTTCTTGAACTTGCACAGTAAGGGCAGCGAGGTCAGGGGCACTAGCTGGAATAGGAGAAATGGCGTTGACAGAGACAGAGTTGACCTCTAAAATTTTGTCAGCCAGTTCGGCAACTTTTTCCAAGGTGAGGTCACCTTGGGCAGTCAAAATTGCCTGTAAGTGTTTAGGCAGACGTTGTAGCCACAGTTCTCTGATTATTGTATTATCTTGGAAAGACCTACCAGCTAGAGACTTCAGATGACGAAGAAACTGGGTAGGTTTCCGGTCACCAAGCTCCTCACCTGACAACAGTTGTCTGACCTTTTGTGACTCGGAAGTGGAAAAACGCTTAATAACTTCTTCCTTTATCCATTCATACCGGCCACCTTTTGGAGGAGGGTTAGTGACCAGATCCTCGACTTCATGAGAGATCCTGGAATCAAATTGAGAAATAACATAATTATATTTGGTTTCATCAACCGAAATATTGCATAAAACAAACTGTGATTCTAGATGAGCAAACCATCCAGCAGGATGCTCGAGCCAAAAAGGAGGCAGTTTAGGACGGACTGCATATGCTGCTGGATTCTGCACACTATGGGCATTTAATTGTCCTCGCAAGTCCGCATTTTGTTGTGTTAGCCTTTCATTGTAAGCCAGAATTTGGTTGAGTCTCTCCTCAATTTGTTGGCTCTCCATGTCAAATATGTGTATAACAAATGTATAAATATATTATAAAACAAAGTAAATGTTCAAGTTACAGTTACCACTCAGTCAGGTTGCTTAAAACTATAACAAGCAACTTATAACTATAAAAACACGAGGTATGTACAGAATGCGCAAGGTAAATAAGCATGTGCTGCAGATAATTATGTACAGAAATAATTCACGCAAACAAATGAAAAGTTCAAACGACTTATTGATATAAAATTCAATACCTTTTACCATTAATACAAGCCTCAGCCAGTGCTAACTTTTAAACAAACACACACGAAAAACCAATACGAAAAATATGTAAACAAACATGAACATGTGTAAAAATAAAGATAAAAATGCTATTGTTATTTACATTTGAAACCACCGAGCACAAAGTTAGTTTTTTAGTAAGATGCACATGCAGGCACTAATTATTTAGGGGAAAGTTAATCGTATTTTCAAGTCTTCAAGATCCTGCGTTGCGATGACATTGACGTATCGGGCCGACGACAGTTCAATCATTCATTCGATCATAAATCGGGAAGTTCCGCTACTCCCCGATAGGTAGCGCATGGCGTCGAGATAGGTAGCGTCTTGATGGAGTTCCGTTTCCGGGTCGATGGCCTCGGAACATTCAAAAACGTAAATGATGCGTAGGATGTACGTAAGATGATGAAAACTGCTTGCGAATGATGCACTAAATAGCACAAACTTGCTGCAATCCGTTGTTGCGCCTTCTGACTTACGCAGAGGCCGGTGTGAGCAGTTAGGTAGGTACCTAGGTATCTACTCGGCAACTTCTCGTTCAGCGAATTTCCCGGCGGTAAGTGGTAAAACCAGCCTGGAAAACGTTGCGGCGTAGTCGGATTGGGCAGGCTGAAGATCTCAGCGTGGCTCACTGCTGAAGTCCGGTTCCACGTTCACTGCTGTAGGTACCTCCTCGCTGTATAGTTGCGTCTCGATCACGTCGGGGTCACCAATTTGCGTGTGTACCTCCAAACATAGCTTGCTCTCTTTAGATTTACTCTCAGATTGCAGCAGAAAATTGCAATGGCAGGTTTTTTCAAGCGTTCCCTTGAATCGAAGAGTTCTTTTTATTAAATTAAAAGCGTTGGTTTCCTGTTTTGTTTCCGAGAAACTGGTTTGTTTTGCTGGGGCTACGTAGTTGTTTAAAAATAACAGTGCATCACAGCAATTATGGAGCCATGGCAATAAGCGGACATGGCAGGTACGCATTACGTAAGCACACGTTAATTCATGCACAACGTATTTTAGAATTTTACCACATTATCATGGATCGATTCTACAATCACGTTTCATCTATACTAATACTAGCTGTTGCCCGCGATTTCGTTCACGAGTAAGTCGGAAAGTAAAATTTTGTCGCTGAAAAGATCTCTAAGATAAGATTTTTACGAACAATCAATATCTAGTATTGCTTGACTCCTCTTAGATTTAGGAATTTGGAAGAGAATTATGCGAGGCACTGACAGTTTCGCCTCTTCTGTTTCGAATACCGACCAGCCCTAGTAATTTTTCGTAATAAGAAACGTTTCATTGATAACGCTTCTCTATGAAGCGTCGCGGAATTTGTTCGAAAGAGTCATCGCGGCCCTGTACCACAAAAAACACCACCATATTCCTTCTAAGAAGGAACACGGATGGGGGAATACCTAAATAGAAATCATAAAACTATATCGGATGATGGGTATCATTTTCTTCTGCGGCCGTTTTTATGGAAATATATTCCTTATATCTTCCAGAGACATTTGCCAATATTATGCGTATTGATAGTTGATGCTTAGCCGGTGGGTTCCCCGTACACATGGCAGAAGAAATGAATTCACTCTGTGAAGCAATGGAATAGCACAAGCTATCTTCCGAAATAACCGAACAATCTTCTTGAAACTATTTGATGAAGTAGATTTTTTATTTATTCCGAACCGGGAACTCAAATCCAAACAATTTTATGTTTTTAAAACACAGATACCTAATTTAAGCGGAGCTAATGTAATTCTTTCGACTTCTCCATCATCGGATTTTACCACTTTCTCGTCGGTGATATTACGTGACACCTGCCTCCAAGCCCGTATAGGCAACTTTAGCAGAATTTAGTAAATATAAGCGCGCCTGTTGACTAATACCGCGATTAAAAAAATGAGATCAAATTCATAACGCCATCTATCGAATACGTAGTTGAACTGTTACATTAATCTGTGTTTCCAAAAGCTTACAACCCTAATCTCTTCAAAGTTAGAGTGAACAGGCTCCTTCTGGGTAGGCTCGCTCCATCGTAGACTTTGTCTCTGCCATCTCTGACATAGACTAGAGTCAAGAGCAAACCCATTACAAATAATAAAAAAAAAAGTTCAGAGTTTGTTTTAATTTCTATCAATAGGAATGTTATGTGCATTCAGAACGATATTGTTTTAAGGTAGAAGAAGAATTGCTTTTTTGAGGTGTTGTAAAAGTATTTTCTAGTCTAATTCTCAAGCTGTCGATAGTAACATGTCGGTCAATAGATGGCAGTCCGTGTATCTGCATTACGTAGAGTAATACGTTGGTTACGCAGAAAATTGCTACAATTCCATGTGTAAAACTTATCTACATTGGTTTTGTTTTTTTTTTTTAACGTGAAACGAACAAAACCGAATACAGATAAAGTATAAATAGTTTCTTTCTGTTAATAATAATTATACTTTAACAGTCTGGCTATTATATTTGCACACTTGGATCAATGCTAAAAAATATCCAAAAAATAATAATAACATATTGTAGGTATAACAAAAAATGAATGAATGAATCACAAAAGTTAGGTAATGCATAAACTAAAAAGTTATAACTGTTAAGATTCGAACCCACACCAACTCTTTCAGCAGGCAGTCTTAACTACTAGTACTTAGTAGTCTTTGACTACTGTTGACAAAATGGTCGAAATAGCCAATCTTATTTATGTCATAGATTTTGACCCCCTGTTTTTGAGCTCCTTGAAAATATAGCGTCATGATAAACATTGCTAAGTTTGGATCCATAAGTATCTGCAATATTGTAAGCTGTTGTGGCTTCTTATAATAATTCCTCACTTAACAGTTTGGAAAAATGTGGAATAACAATTTAAATGTTATTTTAAGCCCGCAAAAATTTAATTTATTTTTATTTTGACAATATTATGGTGTAAAATACAGTTCGAAAGAGAAAATAAATACAAAAATAATATCTGTTGGTGAGGTTCGAACCATGGAATATTTCTCGTTCAAAACAGACATTTTTGAATAATTCTCATCCCCCATAGCACTTAGCGTGATGCCTATAACCTGACCGTACCTATTAGGATTATTTATGCAAAATTTGAAAAAAAATCTGTTCAGTAGTTTTCGCTCCAATCGGAAACATACACCTCAAGATTTACTATTTTATTATATGTATAGATATATCTATACTAATATAGTGTAAAGCTGAAGAGTTTTTTTGTTTGTTTGCTTAAACGCGCTAATATCAGGAACTACTGGTCCGATTTCATAAAATCTTTCAGTGTTAGATAGCCCATTTATCGAGAAAGGCTATACTTTATATATCATCACGCTAAGACCAATAGGAGCGGAGCAGTTATGTGACGCAGACGAAGTTGCGCGGGTCAACTAGTACCTAATAATTATCTACTTACCTACCTATAGATATTAATACGTAATAACGTACCTATTAATAGGTCTGTAAGAGAACTCTTCGTGACTCACAGTCTGTTAGGTACTATCTTAATTAGTCCACTACATGAACTAAAAAATATTTATGATTTATTACATGTATACATAACCAGCTCCTATTGGCTTCTTAAATATTTTGTTCTGAAAACACAAACATGATTAAACTTTCTGAGAATTGATAAAGTTAATTAACAAAGCAGCTTTTATGGCGTATATCATGCCTACTTAAGCGACAAATAAACAATAACATAACATTTTCGACCGTCTATGTGATCAGCTGTTTCATAAAAAGTTGAACGAAATCTAGAAAACGGAAGCAATGTCTCGAATGGTTCTCGAATCCGTTCCGTTCGACCGGGAAGATTTGTGTGGGTGCCGTGAGTGCATTCCGGGGAAATAGTCGCCTTCTACGGTGCCGGGCAGAGCACAACGCTTTACGGAATACGGTCACAGAATAGGTAAAGAGCTAACAAAATTGGAAATTGGCAGATTGCTGAGTAGGTTTCGGGTACATACATGCTCTAGGCCCTGTTTCATCTGCCTAGCCTTTTCCCAACTATATTGGGGTCGGCTTCCAGTCAAACCGGATTTAGCTCAATACCAGTATTTTACGCGAAGCGGCTGCCTACCAGACCTCCACAATCCAGTAACTGGGTAACACAGTACTTCATGGCTTGACTGGAGTCAGATTTACTGGCTTCTGACTATCCGTAACGACTGCCAAAGATCTACAAATGACAGCTGGGCCCAACGGCTTAACGTGCTTTCCGAGGCACGGAGGAGACTCGCTATGTTAAGATGGTCACCCATCCACCGACCAACCTTGGCAAGCGTTGCTTAACCTTGAAGATCGACCCGTGCGGCTGTTATTATCCAGCCACTAGCTCCTCCGCTCTAGGCCCTTTTTAATACTGATAAATACGACAAATTTGTCAAAAACTAATATAATTGTCGGTATTGTCAGATTGTCGCTGGTCATCAGTTCCAGGCCAATCAGTTTTATTAGAAAGTCCACAAAACAAAACGTTTTGGGAACACATTTATAGTGCGTAGAGCTAAGGAGTGGAATTCCCTGCCGGAGTTTCCTGATAGCAACAACCTGGGAGTCTTTTAGTCAAGAGTGAAAGTGTTACATCTAGGTAAGCGTACTCCATCTTCGACCACATCATCGCTTACCATCAGGTGAGACTGTGGTAAAACGTGTGCCTATCATTAGTAAAAAAGCCTCCTGGTAATCGTATCGTCGTATTGTCGTATCGAGTCAGTTTAGGCCAACCCCCAGTTAAGTATTTTTCAAACTTTACTTTAGCCCAAAAAACTGCCAAAGTAGTATTTGACACGCTCTTAAGGTGGATGCTCCAAGGTGGCCCGCGAAATTCAAATATTTTTATGTTTTTTGCAATTTGCCGGTCAGTGTGAAGCTGTATGAAAGAATGAATATTTCAGAAATAATCATTCAATCGAACAACATGAACTTAGAGGGCTATATTGATGATTAAAATGGTTATAATTCTTTAGATAAATACGCGTTACGGTCGCAGATCGCATTTGGTCCACATACAGCTTCACACTTACCGGCAAATTGCAAAAAACATAAAAATATTTGAATTTCGCGGTTCACCCTGGAGCATCCACCTTAACTCCCAGTTCTCAAATTCGCAAGTGGCTCTATCTAGAATCATCTTTGACGTCGTTCTGAGTGTTATGTTATGAGTATTTTAAATGATGTAGTTATCAAGATAGGTACCTTAAAGTATGACATATGACCGATATAAATTAAATTATATTATTCAACACATGTCACAGAAAAAAAGCAATACATGAAAACGGGTATTTTTACTTATCATTAGGAAGAACTTTTACTTTAGGACGAAAAAAGAAATCACGAAATAAAATCGCCAAAATGTTCTGAAGAGCTGACTTTTTTACCAACTGCACTGTGTGGATTTTAGTTTTTCCGAGTTTGTACGCCAATATAATAACTATGGCTTCCTGGAAATACCGATCGAGCTTTGCCGTTTAAAGTATATTTTTATTTACAGAGAATCGTACAGATACCAACAGGTACAGGTACCAGCGAACCTTTCGAAGTTATTGAACATGTTTGCAAAAGTGAAGGCACATAAAACTGACACTAACTATCAAAGACTTATACGTACGTTACTTAAACCATTAAATAGGGCTTCATGAACTTAGAGGGCTGTATTGATGATTAAAATGGTTATAATTCTTTTCCCAAAACGGTGCTTCCTATAAAGCACATTAACGCCATATTGTTGGATCTGTAGAGAATACTTCCGTATAAACAATAGTTACTATGGCAGCTCAGCTCTAAAGTACATTCGTACGTCGAAAATTAAAATGACATTATGACCTTGTTACGATGAAGTCACACTATGCCACTTACGCCAATATGATGCGACTTGAGTTAAGTTTAGGTAACTGTTGTACTTTTAGCCAAATCGTGGTTAGTAATTAGTCCATAAATTAAATACATATATTATAGTGCTTTATCATAAAACGTCACCCATAGCTAGCTATATAAGCACGAATATGCTTGCTATTGAAATACATACTATGTCAGTCAACAAAGCTATTTGGTATACAGTATAAAAATATTATTTTTTTCACTGCACTGCCAATATTTACTTAATTTTAATTGGTGCATTATTTATTAAGGTGGATGCTCCAGGGTGGCCCGCGAAATTCAAATATTTTTATGTTTTTTGCAATTTGCCGGTCAGTGTGAAGCTGTATGTGGACCAAATGCGATCTGCGACCGTAACGCGTATTTATCTAAAGAATTATAACCATTTTAATCATCAATATAGCCCTCTAAGTTCATGTAGTTCGAAAGAATGATTATTTCTGAAACATTCATTCTTTCGAACTACATGAACTTAGAGATTTGAATTTCGCGGGCCACTCTGGAGCATCCACCTTAAGGAACACTAACGACTTATTTACAAACCTTGTTCTGTTCTGTGTAAATATGTCACTTACAGGTGTAAACAAAAATTAGATATGAATTCACATTATAATAGGTAATAATTATGCCTTTATATTAATTATAATTTATAAAAAATAAATAAAATTCGTTTAAATGAAATTGATTGCGATAAAGATTTAAAATGAATTATATTGAAATTGAATCTATACTAATATTTAAAGCTGAAGAGTTTGTTTGTTTGTATGTTTGCTTGAACGTGCTAATCTCAAGAACTACTGGTCCAATTTGAAAAATATCATCAAGCTAAGACCAATAGGAGCGGAGCAGTAATGAAAATTGTGACGCAGACGAAGTTGTGCGGGTCAACTAGTTTATTATATAAGTATTAAAAATATTGAAAATAATAATAAGTTACTAGTTTGAATAGTGACTAGTTTTCAGATCAATTGATTTGACAATATTAAAAATAATACAAATAATATATTACATAGTATAATAACTTTTTTAGGAGGAGCTCGTGGCTAGATAATAACAGCCACACGGGTCAATCTTCAAGGTTAAGCAACGCTTGCCAAGGTTGGTCTTTGGATGGGTGACCATCTTAACATACCGAGTTTCCTCCGTGCCTCAGAAAGCACGTTAATCAAACAATCAATTCATTTATTTATCAAGTAACTATGACTCATTTGTTAGTAACAAACTTATACTATGTTAGTAATTAAGATTATTCTAATTATTTTATTTGTATTTAAGCCATTGGTCCCGGCTGTCATTTGTAGATCTTTGGCAGTCGTTACGGATAGTCAGAAGCCAGTAAATCTGATTCCACTCTTACCATGAAGTACCGTGTTACGCAGTTAATGGGTTGTGGAGGTCTGGTAGGCAGCCGTTCCTCGTAAAATACTGGTATTCAGCTAAATCGGCTTGACTAGAAGCCGAACCCAATATAGTTGGGAAAAGGCTAGGCAGATGATGAGTATAATTTAAAACTTTAAGCTTATGACATACCTACCTACTTACCAGTGTGTTGTAGGTACAATATACAATTATTGTTTACTCAGAACACTCACAACATTGTTTAAAGTAGTTGCGAGTTAGCTGGGTGCATACCAAATAGCTGTGTTGACTGTACATGAGTACCTAAGAAAGCACATAAAGTTCCTAGGTTTCAGCCGACCCTGACATCTACCCGACCTTGATTCCTAAAAAGTCTCACAAAATATTTGTCGTGACAACGTCGAAGCGCGCCTTGGGACCCATATCTTTCGCCAGAAGGTCACATTTCTTATTGCTTTGAGCCAACCATTTCTTTACGTATTTCCCAGAAAAGGGAATTGTCCAGATTTGGCCATTTTTAAACACGCTGCTATACAAAAATTTAATTTACCAATAATTATAATTCTATTTTAGTATATATCTGATGCTAATAATGGTGTATGAATTATCACTGTAAAAAATCTTGTTTTTTTGTATTAGTTTTGATGTGACCAAGTCAGCTGGCTTTGAATTTGACTTTAATGTTGCCAAACAATAACTGCATATTCTAATCGATTTAAAATGTATCGTAATCTCTCCACTGTATACGCAGTTTTCATCTAATCATATTATTTTGAAAATACTAATACACGATATAAATGATTAAAGACTTAAAAATGTTAAATTGAAGACTGCATTATACCAGAAGAACTTATAAAACAATAATCGATTCTATTATGTATCGATACAATTATATTTTTTTATTTGGCAACACAATGCTTTAAAAATGTTGTGTTGAAATGACAGTTATCATTCGCTTTGTTTTTTTTGCATCGTGAGTGTTGTTTCTGTGAGTTTTATTGCGATTACTTTGGCTGTTTCTAAATGGATTCCGATTCTTCCCTTCTTCACGACCCTGGCACTTCCATGGACCCTGAACCTTGTATTTATGATGACCCTGGCACTTCTACGGACACCGATTCAATAAGAAAAACAAGTTTTATTTCATGCATAACCAATTTCAATAAAATGTTAAAAAAATATCTAAATATAAATCTTGATACAAAACTAGGTTTATATCTTCATTCTTACTGATATGAACTATTAAATCAATCATATATTACTAGCTGAACTGTTTGTTTATAAGTGGCCAAAGTGCCATAGAAGTTGGTCAATCCCCTTTAGTAGGTATGAATAAATTTAAAAAATATATGAAACCCGCGGAAATAAGGTCAGAAAACTGTGTGTCGCATAAGCGTAACCCGTAGATGATAGAAATTGGCTACACTGACGACCAAAAGGATTGGTCTGACGAGTATCAGTACTTAGTATGCGTAATTGAACGATGTTCAAGTTAAAGGTACGATTGCCGATCCAATAACATGTCCCTTTGTAGGTACCTATTGGCCTAGCTATGTTCTATAACCATCATGTAATTATTTAAATTAATTTAATTGCGGGATCCAAGATGGTTGAATCGTTTGCGGAAGAGCACATATTATATTGGTCAAATAATGAATTATCTCTTGAAATAGATCTATTTCAAGAGATCATAATTATATTTTTTTATTTTCCGCTAAATAAATAAACTGCTGAACGTGAAGTAGGCTCTATGAAAAGTTGTTGGCGTTAATTAAGTTCATTTTAACATGACTACATAACATTCGGGTGGACCGTGAACGGACATTTTGTGAAGCCTTTTATTTTGTCATGATTAATTACATTTTCGTCATCAGCGAAAATGTTTATTATAGCTCCTTTGTTCCCATTATGATATTCACTCACTGGGTTTCGTAGAATATTGTCATCGAGTTTAAGGCAAAATTGTTTATTATAATTGACAACGAAACATATACTATGTGAATGAATAAACAAGTGCGAGTCGGACTCGCGTGCAAAGGGTTCCGAACGAATTTCTTTTCTGTAACATGTTACTTTAACACTATAGAATTCTAATAGATTTTCCTGTAATCTATAGTTAAAGATCTGTTATCTACATTTTTTCAATTTTTTTAAATTATTTACTAATTAATTAATTGTGTAGTAGTCGTTGTTGTTTTGTAGTTAATTGTTTAGTAGTAGTGGAGATAAGGGGGGGGGGGCATGGTAATTTTACGTCTAATTTCTTTTATAACTCCAAAACTATTTATTTTAAAATTATAAAAAAAAATTAAAACCCTCACAGTAAGCCCTTTCATTTCATATGTCACACAATATTGTTCAAAACAACTATTTTTTTGAATTTTCTAGTTTGACCCCCAAAAGTGAACCCCATACTAAAAATTTAATAATTTACGTAACACTTCCGTGTTTGGATGGAAGATATGTGCAGCAAATTTCATTTGCTGCGGTCTAGTGGATCCGGAGAAAACTTGCTGTGACGGACGGACAGACAGACAGACACCCGAGTGATCCTATAAGGGTTCCGGTTTTTGTTCGGAACCCTAAAAAGAGCAAAATAATGTATGATGTTGTTCAAAATTCAATAATTTATTTAATTTAAAAAAGAAGAATGAAAAAAAGTAAGTAAAGAACAAAGAACTGCCATCCATACATATAAATCTTAACATAGTACTGGCGGATCCGACAGACGTTGTCCTGCATGAGCAGCGCCGTCTGCCGGGCTGATTTGTTAATCTAAACCATCCAGAGCGCCATCTAAACGCATACAAAAAAATTCATTCAAATCAGTCCAGCCATTTAGGAGGAGTTCAGTGACATACACACGTACTGTAAAATTAAATCAATTTTGCTTTTCCGTTTGTACGCTAATATCTTTTAAACTCCGTAGTTGACTTTAATGTGGTTTTCATCAACAGACGGAGTGATTCAAGAAGAAGGTTTTTATGTATAATTTGTCCCGAAATTCCTACGGGAACGGGAAAAATGGGATATGCGCGTATGAACTTGTGGGTAAAAGGGCGTATCTAAACCTGTAATCTAAACTAGAATTCCTAGTGTTAGTAGTACTTACACTATTTTAGTATAGACAGAACCTACAGAACCCAACTAACTATGCAATATTAGTAATAAGGCAATAAGTTTAACAATAAATTTTCATGTGCTTCAATTTTTACTGACAGCGTCAAAACCGGAAATTCATATTCAACGACTGAATGTAAATAAAACGATACGACTACACGTGATATCACTTGCATATTTCATAAACTGTGCTATTCAAATTCACTGCAGGCGCAATCCAGCCCTGAAATAAACATAAAAATATGCTTATGCACTGTTTGACTGTGGTTCAACATAGTCAAGCTATTTAAACACAAGCGATATTGAATTTTAAAGTTTCAGAGACAAAGTTTGGTTTTGTTTGCGCATATTCTTTGTTCGAATTTTCGCCAAATCCCTTTCGGTTGTGTGGTAAAACCAAGGCCCCGAAAATAGCGGTGGAATAAAAAATATGAGAGATGACCTACTAAACAAATGGTATCTCTTCATTCTCCTTTTTATTGTAGTTTGAAAATTTTCGTAACTGCTACTTCAAACTACAATAAAAAGGAGTTTGAAGTAGCAGTTACGAAAATTTTACTTGAATAAAGGGTTTATTTCGGTCACAAACGTATGGTGTTTTTTTAAGCAGTGGAGATATGATCAGCTGATCTCTAGGTAAGGTAGTTTTTTTAACTAACATCAAAATTAATTTCATTCAACATAGGAATAAAATTGTTGCAACAACGCTTCGTGGCCAAAAGACAAACGAGCTGAAAGTATAAAATCTCACAATAATCTTTTGGTTTTATAGATAGGTCATACTTTAGTCTAAATGTTTAGTTTTATTCTGTTTGGTGCCACCCCTCCTATGTTTTCAATCAACGTCAACGTATCGCTCTTTTCACAGCCCAAACAAAGTTTGTGAAACGGCAAAGGGACTCTTACATCGAGTGCGGTTTGTCGCAACCACCACCCTACTTAGAATTCAGCGGCGATGGAAGGTCCAAAGAAAAATCTACATTTTTAATACCGTTACCATCTTCAGCACGAAATGTTACACTCATAATGTCAATCTAAGTGCCTACAGATGCTGTTTAAGTTTAATTTTTGTTCAACTTCGTGAAAAACGTTATTTATGCATGTTTTAAGGGGGTTTAACGGCAGTTTATAAGGGGCGTTTGTCATTTGTGCTACAGGGGGAGATATGCGTTCTTAGCTTTGCGTAAACAGTGTTTTAATTAAAGGCGAGCTAAGGACGCACATATAATTTTCGTACTTACTTTAAAATCTTTTACATTAAAGACGCAAAATCATCTTGGCGACTAACAACGTTGAAAATGTGTCAAAGTCGACTGAGATGGGAACGCACACACTCCTCTAAAAAATTAGATGCCAGTCTCGTTTACGCATTACTTTGCTTTATGCAGGTTATTTTGCATCGGTATCCGTACTCCTTAACGTCACAATGAACAGCAACTAAATTCCTTATAACAAAAATATCTGATTCCTGCTAGTCTATTCTGTAAATAATCATTTCGATATCGAGCTTCACCTGAGTGACAAACACAAAGTGAGCTTTATTGCACACAACATAATTTTTATTAATCACGTCTGGCACGTCGAAGAAAGGTGAATGACCAAATTAGTATGGGCACTGGACCAAAAAAAAAATTGCTGCCCCCAGGGTTGACTCTTTGTTGGTGGGTTAATACTGTTGGACTAACTATGTGTGCAAATGCGAATCAAATTCAAACCCACAATTACAAAGTAATTCGACGTTATATAATACTGCAACAATACACTTTCGCTTGCACCAATTTTTTTTTTTGTATATTATTTCTGCTTGTTAAAATGTTGTTAGAAGGATTCACTAAATAAAAATAGATGAATAATGAATTAAAAAAACGACATAGTTATTTAATAATGGTTTATTTTCGAACAATTTATTTTAAATGTTATTCATGACTCACTATTCTGCACAGATGGTAATATAGAATGCGTATTATAAATCATTTTCATCTATTACAATACTGTCTAAAAACTGTGCTGGATGGTCAATATTTTCGTACCGCGCATATGCCAAAAACCATACTATAGACATTACATGAGCACATGTGCCCAAAGTACGTCTGCCACTCTTACACGAACAATAATAATGATTTAAAGCCTCCAACCCAAGGTGGTCTGAGTTTACAAGTATATATGTATGATAAATTCGGCTTCGGGTATGCCTAGATTGGACTTTACCTCTTAATAGCCAGAAGTTATTACCAGTTATATTATAATTATTTAAAAGATTATTCAAATCATCATTTTCTCTGTACACTTCTATTGTATATACGCCATTACGAGCGTGTTCACTATAATAACTCCTGGCTAGTTTTATTTGGTACGTTCCTAACGCAAACATAACAAGTTCTTCCTCAGACAACCTTGGAAATCCTCTTACATCAGGTAACTCGGCAGACATACTTTGAAACGGAATTCGCCGGCTATTAAGATTATAGTCAATGACATACTGTGCGAGACAGTTTTCCATATTGACCCTATTATTAATTCTCTCCATAAAACCAGAAGCATTAACATTATCAGTGATTGGGTCGTGGAAAGCATTTGTGATGGCCGCGGCATTCCTAAAATCGTCCTGCATGTGAGGCAGAGCCCTGTTAAAATAATCTTGCCTGAAAATCTTAAAATCTCTCTTGAAGCGGCCATTTACTACTTCCACGACCCATCGACAAATCGTCACTAATCGAGACTTATTGGCGTCAGCCGTTGTTAATTGAGTTTCGCCCCTTGAAACAGATTTAGGCATATGGGCATCATAGCCACAAGACTCTACGTTTGGTACGGCATCTCGGAAACCTCTATCCAAAATGAGAACATCTCCTTCTTGGAAAAACCAATTAAAAACACTGTCCGCACCATCAATTAATTTATTTAAAATGCTTGCATCGGATGTAGTCGCTGAATAGGGACCTGCTACTTCAATTATATAGCCATCACAACAGACTATTAGGAATGGTTTTAGTAGATTTAAGAACTTGTGATGGCTATACGTCAATCTTTGGAAGAGGAAGTTGCTACTTTTTTGTATGTATACATAGGTACCATCAAGTATAATTATACACTTGTTTTGTTCTTGGTTTCCGAACAGAGTTTGAGGTATAAAAAGGTTTCGCCTAAGCACTTGCTCCCTTGTGATGTGATCCCAACCCAAATGTAGAGGTGTAAATTCTTCTTTTATACAGTCTCTTGCGGTTTTCATTTCTCTTTCTAAAGTTGTTCGGCTTATGTGAAACATATCTGCCAGTCTTGTATTGGGTTCACCAGTTCTTAACTTAATCAAATATGCTGCTAAAGCGGTTTTGGGTCTTTTGCTCCTTCTAGACAAAGATGGCGTTTCTACAAACATTCTGTTGAACTGTTCGAAACTTCGACCAGTCAGAAAGTAAACTTCATTTGGATCCATGGTTTCTATATTTTCAAAATCCACCCTTCCCTCTTGCGGCATAGTTTTCAAAATCTGCATCATGTCCATGATGTGAGCTTCGTTAAAGTCATGACTTACATTTCTGGCTGACAATAAAATCTCAAAATCATTTAAAAGCAAATGTTCTTCACAAACGCGTGCAAAAGGTGGGGCGTAGTAGTTAAAATCTTTCAACAAACGGATTTTCATGTGCTTTGGTATTCGATGCCTTGTCTCGCCTGTACATCCGAATATAATGCAAGAGTTTGAAGTGTTCGGTGCCCGACTAATATGTGGTAAATGTATAATAGAATGTTGAATGTCTTGTTCGTCAACTACTGCTCCACGTTGATCACCAGCATGCGGTACCACAGCTAGATCTGGTTGTACCTCGGCTTGATCTGTTTCTATCACAGGTTGATCTGCTGGCTGCTCAGAAGCGCGTACTGGTGGTTCTTGTTCTCGTTCACTGGACGTACGACGTCTTGGTGGGTACGCCTCGCGTCGCCAGCAACGCTGACAGATAAACTCGGCGTTGTTAAATTGTATCTGAAAGAAATAGTTTCAGATACAATTACACATCACAAATACACATCTTTTTAACAAATGTTATTCAGTACATGAATATACCAATGAATGAATAGCGCCGCTACTGAAGTCCCTTTGACGCGGCGCTAGTGTCTATGTCATTACATTACATTGCATAAAAAAATGTAGTTCCATTTCCGCGGGCTTTCATTCGTGATATGCACTCTATGCATTGTTACATGGTTAAATAAGTCATTATTGCAATCATTTATGTAAGTACTCACATGATAAGGAAGAACTCGTTCAGTTATATTATTTGCAGCGATTGGATATTCTTCAAAAAGCTGCGTAGTTAGTGTTCTTCTTCTGATCGACCGCACTGATCTACCACACACTAGACACACTTGTCCAGCAGATGCACGAAACATCTTTAAAACTGTATCCAAATCACAGGGCTTAAAATCAGGTCCAGGTAACGTAATGCAAGGGTCAAACACGTAATCACAGGATATCCACAGAAAATATTCGCACAGTACACAACTATAAGCGAAGAGAGTTACAGAAGGACTGCACAGTTGCAATGCAAAGCGCATACATGTGTGAGCGAGAACGTAGCTCTATCGCCTTCTCGCTCACACTACTATTGAACAATGTTCAAAGAAAGCAAACTCGCGTGTAAGCTCATTATCTGCGATAAGAAAAGGTCACCTACCTGTGTAAAGAAGTAAAATATGCAACTTTTTCATAAAATCACATTTTAGGTTATATTTATGTTTCTGTGGGACAGATTTTTTCGATTCCATAGAATAAAATGTTGCATTTGAACTCTTCTTTCAAATGAGCTATGTGGCAAATCTGGGGGCAGACTTTGACTTTTTTTACCAATTTTTGGTCCAATTTGGTCATTCTCCTTTAGGTAGATAACATTCTTGGATAAATTTTATCCCGGGAGTATTCTCTTGGGTGATTTTCGCCATCCACGCGGGCGGCAGCTATAAAATAAACAGAAGTGGTTATTTTTACTAAAACCTGTAGAGACAACTAAAAGATTCTGGAGTACATTTAAGTTTTAGTTTCAGTTAGTTTTATAGCCTCTTCATTACATCTTCACTCTCACGTGGCAACACTAAACAAACTCCAATACTTATACTGCAATAATTAATTAATTCTAAGAGCTAGCTGTTTCTGATGGCGACGATAAGCACAAAGAAACTGCTGGCCGCATCTGCTGGGTGCTAGTGTGTTTAAAACTTAATTATGTTCTGTAAGGTCTTCTAAGCTTCGTTTTGGTCCTGGTAGCAAAAATGTGTAGATTGTATTGACAGATTTCTGATAAATGTAGTTTTGGTTATCATAGAATAGATGTTTCTATTCTTATTACGTCGTAGGCGTAATCAAATACATAAATGTATATATGTCTGGCACTATTCTGATATTAAATAAATATTGTAAAAAAAACTGGCCAAGTGCGAGTCGGACGACGACTGGACACGAAGGGATCCGTACCATAAACCGAAAAAAAAACACGTTTCTTGTATGGGAGAACCCCTTTAATTTTTATTTTTTATTAATTTTTTGTTGTAACGGCAATATAAATACAGATTCTGCGAAAATTTCAACTGTCCCTATTAGCGTTCTTGAGATACAGACCGCTGAAAGACAGAAAGATGGACGGACAGCGGAGGCTTAGTAATAGGGTTCCGTTTAAGTATATGTTAGGGTAAATCAAATCACCTTCTTGAATTCACAATGATCCAATAGCCGTGGAAATAATATTTTTCTTATTTCTCCACTGTTTTTTCACTTTTTTATTAATTCCGTTGCTAGATTCAGTACAGTGGATTCATTTCTCCGGGAGTCAGTGAGTCTCGGGAATTTCATTTATTGGGTTCTTTTCTTTTCTTTTTTTTCAGGTGGTCCACATTAATTTCAGTTTTGAGTAGCAGTGGTTGGGTCAAGTATGGCCTTGACCGATTCAAAAAGTGGGTACTGACAACTAGTCTTTTTTTTAAGGATGGGAAATCATCAAATGACTCCTCTCGCTTTGGGTGAAGCAGAAGGGAGTGTCAGACTGTTACTGACTGAAACTTATCCGCGTTCCTCCTAGTGCCCTTTGTGTTTCAGGGTACGGTGCCTCTTTCGAACGAAATCCAAGCACCAGCAGGCACTGGCCCTAGCGGGCCCCGTCTTTTACGCTGACAGCTCTTTGAGGCGCGCGTGGAACACAGCGCGCCGTTGACCCGGGCCTGGTTCTGATCAGACGGCGAGCCATCCAATGCTCGCCGTCCGCAGGCTCGCGCCTACGGTGGCCGAGAATCGCCCTGCGACTCCCGACGTGATCCTCGCAGTGTTGATACCCGGGCGTATCCTCCCACCGTATTCGAAACAGGTACCTCCCGAAACAACCGTGTCCGGTGAGTACCTGCGTCAAGCGGAAGGTAAGGACGCCGTGGCACCGCTCTAGTCACTCCTCAAAGAGGGAGTGCGGTTCCACTTATCGTCGCAATTGTGGCGTGCCCAGCGCTGGGTTGCGACAGTCTTTGTCTCCATACTACCATGAGATCCTGCCGGAGCTCCGTTCGCCGTGCTGCGATTTGCCGCACGGCGAACAGCAGAGAGCAGAGGAGTCTCGCTCCGGCGTAGCACCTCCAGCGCCATTCGGAAGAATCCTGGAAGCTTCGATCGTGCTGGCCTGGGTGTCACCACCGGACAGGCCTGCTGACATCAACGACGAAGCGGAGTGGTTCCGGGAGGCCATGTCCGATATTTGTGATCTGGCAATGCCCCGGGTTAAGCCAGGACGCGCCCGCCGCCAGGTGACCTGGTGGTCGCAAGAGCTGGCGACGTTGCGTCAGGCATGCGTTGCCGCAAGGCGCCGGTATACCAGGCACCGCAGGCTCCGCATCCGCTCTCCAGATGCGCAAGTCAGAGAGGCGGAGCTGTACGATGAGTACAAAGTGGCGAAGGCCGCCCTCCGAGCGGGGATCCTGCAGGCCAAAGATCTGGCTCGCAAGGAGATGCTGGAGTCTCTGAACGGGGACCCGTGGGGTAGACCTTACAAAATGGTGCGGAATAAGCTCCGCACCTGGCCCCCCCCCGTTGACGCAGAGTCTCCGGCCCCAGCTGGTGGAGGACGTGGTGAGCGCTCTGTTCCCCTCGCGAGGGGAGCATACTCCCCCGCTTATGGCTTCGCCACCTGCGGTGCCCGATGGTCGGTGCAGTCCGTGCACCGATGACGACGATGACGATGCCCCTGAGGTGACTAAGTGGCAGTTAATAGGCTGAAGGCCAAAAATACCGCCCCAGGACCCGACGACTTACCTGGAAAAGCCTGGGTCCTGGCCTTGGAGGCTCTTGGGCCTCGACTAAGAGGGTTCCTAAGCGCATGCTTGGAGAGGGGCCAGTTCCCACTTCGTTGGAAGACGGGGAAACTGGTCCTCATTAAGAAAACGGGGCGCCCTGCGGACTCTCCGTCCGCATACCGGCCCATCGTGCTGCTTGATGAGGTAGGCAAGCTCTTTGAAAGAGCAATTGCAAACCGCCTCGTCGAGCACCGAGTGAGGGTGGGGCCGGATCTGGCGGAAAACCAGTTCGGTTTCCGCACGGGCCGCTCGACGGTGGACGCCATCATGCGCGTGAGAGCCCTCTCGACGGGGGACATGGTTTCCCAGGGTGGGGTCGTCTTGGCTGTGTCTCTAGACATCGCCAATGCCTTGGAGTTCCATCAGGGAGGCACTTCGGTATCACCGGGTGCCGAACTACCTCCGTCGCGTAGTCGAGGCTTACTTGACGGACACAGCCGTCATCTACCCCGGTCACCTGGGAGAGTGGAGCGGCGAGAGATGTCGTGCGGTGTTCCACAGGGTTCCGTTCTGGTGCCGCTTCTGTGGGACATCGGCTACGATTGGGTGCTGCGCGCCGACCTCCCTGGCGGCGTCAACGTTGTCTGCTATGCTGATGATACGCTGGCCCTGGCGCAGGGGAGGTCGCACCAGGCGGCGACCGACGCTATGACACGCGGGATTGCGATAGTCGTTGAGAGGATCCGGCAGTTGGGTCTCGAGGTGTCCTTACACAAGTCCGAAGCCATGCTTCCATGGTTCTCGGAACAGGCCAGGTGGGAGGGGTTCACATCGGCGTCGGGTCGACGATGACGTATCTAGGTCTCGTCCTTGACAGCCGATGGAACTTCTTGTGATGGGCTCTCGCCTCTAAATCCCATGGTGGCAGTCCGGCAAGGAGGCTCGCTGTCTCGCCAGAGACCGTGCGGTATCCCCGGGCCAGCCGGATGGCCATGACCCTCTGGGACGAGTTGAGGTAACGGGCAGGTCGTTTTCTCAAAGTAGGCACCCACACCGGCGCCCCATAAAGGGCCATGGACCGCACGACCCCCGCGTAAAGCCTCCGGCAGGAGGCGTTTGGACTCCCTAGATTGGGCAAAAGTCACTTGAAGGCAGCCCCGGTTCGCTCCAGTCTGGGAGCCAAACGTCGGAAATGCTCGGCGAAGTTCCACCGGCTGTCAAGGACGAGACCCAGGTACGTCATCGTCGATCCGACGCCGATGTGAACCCCTCTTACCGTTATATGGGTTCCCAACGGTGGTTTGTTCCGAGATCCATTAAAGCACATGGCTTCAGACTTGTGTAGGGCCACCTCGAGACCCAGCTGCCGGATCCTCGCAAAGACTGTCGCAACCCCGCGTGTCATAGCGCCGGCCGCCGCCTGATGCGACCCACCCTTCGCCAGGACCAGTGTGTCGTCAGCACAGCACACAACGCTGACGCCACTAGGGAGGTCGGCGCGCAGCACCCAGTCGTAGCCGATGTCCCACAGAAGCCGCCCCAGAACGGAATCCTGTGGAACACGGCACACTGAAAGCTAATTTAAGATAAGAATATCGTGACGTGACTGATGTGTACGCCTTTACTTCCCCATTTTTTTGTTTTTTGGAAAGAAAGGGAATTTCAAATTCTTATTGACTAAAACCCACCCGTGTTCCTCCAAATGCCCTTAGCGTTCCAGGGCCGCGGTTACTCTTTCGAACTAATTCCTCAACATTGGCAGCCACTAGCCCTAGCGGGCCCCATCTATTATGCTGACATCTCATTGAGGTGCGCGAGCCACCTATCGCTCGCCGTCCGCAGGCCCGCGCCTACGGTGGCCTGGACACTTACCCATCCTAGTGTTTAAAATTAGAATGATCCTGTCGCCGAAATACATTCTTGGTAATTTTCCTAAGTAATCCAAACCTTAAGGGCAAACATGTCCAGCACCCAGTCCCCATAAATCCCCCAGGTGTAAAACTCCAATGTCGTCACTCCTTCCTCCATATTTAACGTGGCGTTTCGATGGCGAAATTGAAACTAAATATTTGCGATGGAAATTGAATATGGTAACGATGACCATTCATCATTGTCTCGAAAATTCATTTCATATTAAACGGACGGTAAAATTTTAATCTGGATTTGTACGTTTGTCTGTAACGTGGTGTAGTCAGTTTTTTGAGTAAGGATTAATGATTTTGTGATTTGAGTATTTTGAGTCTGATAAAGTTTAGTTTTATTTTCGTAGGCTGCTGGAAAGTTTTTTTTTTTCACGAGTAAGCGTATCGTATCCAATACAGCAACAAACAACCGTACGAAGTGGATGTATTGACGGAAGACGAAGAAGATAACAAAACTAGCCTTTTCCCTCGGATTCGCTCCTGTGGCCCCATATCCCACAATAACCATGACTTAAAATAAACGTTTCCTATGGCCACTCACAGGGAGTACAACTTTCCATCAATTAAAGAAGATTCGAAATCGGATTAGAACTTACAGAGATTTTGTAATTCCGGCTTAGTAAATTTTTCTGCGTAAAGTCTTTATTTCATTTTTTTTACCTCTTTGCTCTTTGAACTTTGCTTTGTTTTCTCAACAGAATCAATAGCAGAACAAGTCACGCACTAAACTTTTCACCTGACCTACCTGTCTAACCTCAATACCCTGCATGTTTTGGCAATGACCGAGCATTGAACTCGATGCACTGCTCTCGACTAGGACCCGCAGTGACCCGCTTGGGACCAATGAACGTGAAATACGGACCACATTGGGGCACACCCCTGCGTTCGGAGCATTCAGGAAACTTCTACTACTAATTAAACTACCTATATAAGTGATATTTATTCACATTAGCTCGTCTTTGGACACGTGTTTTGGGTTGGCTTTGGTTTGTATCTACTAGTAGACTTTTGGCTGAGAACATATCTATACTAATATAATTATAAAGCTGATGAGTTTGTTTGTTTACTTGAACGCGCTAATCTCAGGAACTACTGGTCAACTAGTATAGTAAAACTACATAGTTGGCCCACGCAACTTCATTTGCGTCACAATTTTCATTACTGCTCCGCTCCTATTGGTTTTAGCGTGATGATATATAGCCTATAGCCTTCCTCGATAAATGGGCTATCTAGCACTGAAAGAATTTTTCAAATCGGACCAGTAGTTCTTGAGATTAGCGCGTTCAAGTAAACAAACAAACAAACAAACTATTCAGTTTTATATATTAGTAAAGATATAGATAAATACGGTGTCATTTTAGGTGTATTACAACGGCAGCCCACTTCGTCTATCCATTAAAATGAACATTTTAATTATTAAAAAAAAACCGGCCAAGTGTGAGTCAGACTCGCCCATCGAGGGTTTGTACAAATTTGTAGTGAGTATATTTGTTTATGAATTAGTTACAAATGTATAGTTTTCAGGCTTTTTTCTATACTTGTAGTATAAGACGGTTTTACTTGCCAAATTTTATAGTTCTAGGTCAACGGGAAATACCGTATACATTTTGATTCTCATGAGAGTGTCGAAATATACGTTTTTTTGTGTCATAAACGGCCGTATCTTTTTTTTTACGTTAAATTAGATCTTTGATTTTTTCATTATGGAACATCCTAGCCTGGGCCATGAATGCCGGTCATGGCCCATCTTATCAACCGTATTCAGAACTAGACTTTCGCGGCTTCGCTTTATTTGTCTATCCCGCAGGAACCGTGGCTTCACTTTTCCTTGTCATAGATGCAGGTAAGGGAGCTCGTGGTAAAATAACAACAGCGGCATGGGTCGATCTTCAAGGTTAAGCAACGCTTTCCGAGGTTGGTCTGTGGATGGGTGACTAAACATACCGAGACTCCTCCGTGCCTCGAAAAGCACGGTAAGCCGTTGGTCCTAGCTGTCATTTGTAGATCTGACTCCAGTCTTGCCAAGAAGTACCGTGCTACCCATTTAATGGATTGTAGACGTCTGGTAGGCAGCCGCTCGTAAAATACTGGTATTCAGCTGAAACCAGTTTGACTGGAAGCCGACAGTAAAATAGTTGAGAAAAGGCAGATAATGAATAAATGAAATTTGTTGCAGGTCTGTGCAGGCCCCTGTGGCCCAAGGTAACTATAGAAAGGCCTAGTTCAGATTCTCCCTGATATAAACAGCTACTTGCCCTGTTATCTTAGAAGGATCCCCACAGACACAACAAGCATCACCTGTGCTAGTCGACATTGTAAATGCTAAGCACTTGATGTATTCAGATCACGTCGACGGTTTCAACAGATGGCGCTACCTGTATGTAAATTGTATTCGATATGATTTAAATACATAGGTGTGAGTATCAGTAACTCAATCAGCATACACCAATACAAAGAAGGTTTTCATTTCGTATTTTTCAATATAAACTCTTGTTCATAAAAGTTCTAAACTAATTTTTAAGACCTAATTAAATATAATTGGTGATTAAGGTACGCTTTCAATTTTCATTAATCGCCCAATCGGTGTTTTGGAAATCTGCTAGAAAGGTACTATTAAAAGGTATTATTATTTTTTATAGATATTTGTTTCTGCATGTGCATATGCGTATGTAGAAAAAAATATCATTTTGTAAATATTGTTGATAGATTTATGTTGTAAAAGCAGAAAAGAAAACTTTCTTATTGAGATAATTATTATACTCTTCAATAGCCATCAAATTCATTTTAACCGACTTCTTTTGTGAACTGATTCAAGAGGAAAAATAATTTAATTTATAGATACTGAGAATATTATTGGATTTGATGTGAAACTTTGGTTTAGATAACGCAATCATTCCTAAAAGAGTGTATGAGGAAAATATTAGCAGAAATAAAAATACAATAAACTTTACTAATTAATAATTTTATACACAAAGGTTTGCAGAATTATTGTCACAATAATGAAATGCTACGTTCAAATAGAAAGCCATCGACAATTATTGGATCTTATCGCATGTTAATTAAGTATAAATCACAGTATGTGATAACTATGTATTTCCCTACCTAGAATAACAGCATGGACAGATACCTTCTTAACTCATAAAACCCATAACTTTTATGAAAAAACTAAACATGTGAACATTTCACTTTTCCTTTTCTTCCGCTCAAATTATCAAATTGCTTGGCAAAGTTCTGTATTTCAGAAGCAGTTTGAACGATTCTTGCTTGCAAAACCACTGTGTCGTCTTGGTATAGTACGAAGTAGTCATCATTGATCCTCCTTACGATGACACGGCTGGTATAATTCCTGCTGCCACACGCGCAGGAGCCACCCAAAGCGCTCAAGACTTCTGCTGGAGTCTTTGCTTCGAGAACTGGGAATGATTTCCTAATATTTGATATGTGATGAAAGTCTTCTGAAGGTAAAACTCCAAGAACGTTGCGATTTTTCCATCGGTACATGAACAGTGTCTGTCGTTTTCTTCGGAGATCGAAAAGTGGAGACACGTTGGAAAATCGAAATTGTCAGGGAATTGCATCACTGATGTCCAATTTCCATAAAAGTTTTGAATGTCTGCAAAAGCAGTAGTTAAAAGCACAGATATAACTATAAGTTGCCACATGGTTGATGATACGATGTGTATTACCGCACTCGAATAGTGCACTGTTTCATTTATACACTATTGGCTAAATAACCTTTAGCTTTACGAGATAGGCGTTTTGAAATATCTGGTCTGCGTTAGATATTAAATTAGAACAAGATAATAATGGCACAAACAAAATGTGATGTCAACAGGATATTATTACTGGGGTTTTTACAAATAATTAAATTATCTACCTACTATATCGTTATACCGTTGGTCCGAGCGGCTGTCGGCGAACCTAAGCAATGAATACGTACCTTTTTATCCAGTTACTGTGTTGTGGAGGACAGATGGCAGACGCTCCATGTAAAATACTGTACGTCTACAATGAGTTTTATCAATCTATACTCGCTAGCGACTGTAGTTAAAAAAATGTTTGAAAACTTTAAAAACCATGTTTTCAATTATTTTTTAGTTGTTAACTAAAGTTTTACTTGCAACTTGCTTACTTGTTAGTTAACAACCTAAACAAATAACTAAGAAACTTGCTTTTTTCATGTTTTCATATATTTTTTAACTACAGTCGCTAGCGAGTATAGATTGATAAAACTCATGGTAGACGTACTGGCACACAGATGCATCCGGTACGACTGGCAGCCGACTTCAACAAAGTTGGGAAAAGGCAACACTGAGTTACATTTATCGCCCTATCGTATTCATTGAACTTCGAATCATTCAGAAGCACTTAGTAACACAATAACATTGCAGTAAGTGTATGAACTCAGCGATTTACCAGCTTGTCCAGTAAAAGAATATTCGTAATCAGATCAGCCAGCGTATTATGTCAACATCCCGCCGTGTATACTTAGGTGGAGTGAGTATGAAATGAACTGCAGTGAGATTCTGTAAGCATTTCACTGTGCAAGCTTAGCTGAAGTGAACATGAAGTGAGCTGTCAATCCATACAAACAAGGTGGAGTGACAGTTCACTCCATGCTCAACCCATCTAAGTTTACACGGTGAGACTGACATAATAGCAACTGGCATTCGATCTTATTTAAGTGACTGACAGCTATTCTTTCTTTCGACCAAAACAAAATCTTTAGAAAAAATATAAGTAAAAAATCTTTATAAGACAAGCTATTAACGAATTAAAAAGTACGAAATAAAACATAGAAACGTAAAAATACATTTGTAATTTTTTGGCGTTAAGACAGTGTAAGTTGGACATTCATTTTATTTTATACTTTTAGTTCTATAAAAGCTTTTTAAAATTATTTTTGACTTAAATTTTATTTTTTACTTTTAGCACAGTGGCATCGTGTAAAGCATCATTGCCCAAGTGACGTTTCGATATGGAACTATCTTTCTTTCGTCGTGTTAATGTAAAATAAATATTCGCATACGAGCATATAATTTACTGGAATAAAATGTTAACGTGTGCAATTATATCGATAACCGACCAACTTGAACTTCTTGGGGTTACATTAACATCTACTCTCAATTTTGGCCCTTTCATAGTGGCAAAAGCTCAAGTGGCTGCAAGAAAGTTGGGGATCCTAGCAAAGGTTAGACGGTACTTCACGCCGGAACAGCTGCTCAAACTCTATCAAGCGCAAGTTCGATCGTGTATATAATACTGCTCTCATCTTTGGGACGGATCTGCCAGATACCAACTTGATGCCCTTGAGTCAATTGAGAAACGAGCCAAGAGGATCATTGGCAATGAGAGGCTCGTCGCGACGAAGCTCCAAAGTCTTGAGCATCGACGACGAGTTGCTAGCTTGTCGGTTTTTTACCATTTGCATTTTGGGGAATGTGCGACGGAATTGCATAATTTAATTCCGCCAAGCCCTTTCCGTCATCGGACCACAAGACGAACGACGATGCGCCACCGGTACATGGTGGACATCCTACCCACACGCACAAAACGTTTTGCGAACACATTCATAATGCGTGGAAGGAGTGGAATTCCCTGCCGGAGTCTGTGTTTCCCGATAGCTACAACCTGGGAGTCTTTAAGTCAAGAGTGAATAGGTTACTTCTAGGCAAGCGTGCTCCATCTTCGATTTTTTACTTTTGATACAGACAAAAAAGTATTGTGTTCGATTTATGTACAACTAAGAATGTAATTTTCACTACAACACCCCTGTTAATTTTAGTTTAAATGTTCGTGATTTGTCTAATTTCAGAAGGTTTGTCAATTTCGGTTTTGGGGGGGTCATGACCCCCACGACCCAACCCCCTCGGACCGCGCTTGAGTCTAACTTTATTTTGGTTTCCTATGACGTTGACGTCATAGCAGCTATAATCTATAGGCCATCATGGTTGACTACGTTATGGGCCGTTTCATGAAAGAAATAAAAAAAAAAAAATTTGTTTCCTAACAATCAAAAAATGCATGAATAAATGATGATTAATTTAAAGTCTATAAAAAAAAGTTTCACAAGCCTATTGTAGAAAGCAAAACAATCCGTTATAGGCAAAACCATAAATCAATATCCTCTGCACGTTCCCAAGTAGGACTGCTGTTATTACCTTTTACATTCACTGTTTCCTTCATCCATTGCCAATTTATCAATCAATACATCATCTGCCTATCCTTTTCCCAACTATATTGGGGTCGGCTTTCAGTTAAACCAATCAATACGTATTAATCCTAATATATATATTTTTGCTCTATGTCAGTCTATACTCACGTATTGCATCACTGTATGGGGTGGGGCACCAAAGACTCATTTCATGCAAGTGGAACGAGCACAGGGGGCTGTTCTCAAGGTCATGACCTTCAAACATTTCAGATTTCCAACCACAACTTTGTACTTGGATTGTAAGGTTCTGACAGTGAGACAGCTCTTTGTGCTCCAAACCATCCTTCGTAAGCATAAAAGTTCAGAATTCGATGCGAGTGCTGCTAACAGTCGTCGACCATACAATGTCTGTACCACTCAATTCTCTCATACTGCTACTGCCCAAAGACATTATAATGCTGTTGGAAGCCACTTGTACAATTTAATCAATAAACATTGCAATATTTTCCCTCTCACTACAAAATTATGTAAGGATAAGGTCTGCAACTGGATCCTAACTCTAAATAATGAAGAGACAGAAAGGTTAATTAAAATAAGGGAATAATATAAGTCTACATTAACTCATTCACACACACTCACACATTCTTCACTCACTTATATACACCCACGCTCTCTTTACACAGTCACACACACACAAAAACATACATACATAACATAGTCATACATGTCATGCTGAGGCTTTTATTTTTTATTTTATTTTTTATATTGTTTTATCTTTGATTTTCTTCAATTTAATGTGTTGTCCCACTAAAACCACGTCCTCCATCTAATAATTCATGTAACTCTGTGCAAATCATGAGAGAGCACTGGTACCCATAACACAAGTTCAATCTTACCTTGGGTACCAGAGTTCCATATACTACTTACAAATTTGAGTTATATAACTTTTAACAGATGATATTATTAGTCTGTAAGTGGAACTGTACAATCTATTTGAAATAAAAACATTTATTTTATTTTATTTTATTTTATTTTTTATATAAAATTCTTCCGTTACTGGGTGACTAACAGACAGACAACGCACAGCCGAAACTACTGATCGTAGAAAGCTGAAATTTGGCATATAGATTCCTTGTGGAGTCACTAAGAGGATTTGCGGGCGACAGCTAGTTACATCATATTTGTAAATTTCCTCATACTCTTCCCATAAACAATAACAATCGGTTATATCACAGCAGTTAGCCGACATTGTCATGTAAACAACGCGCCGAGTCATTAAAAAGAAGAGGCGAATCGGGAGTAAAGTGGCGTAGCGTCGTAGTGGCGTACCGCGTAGTGGTGGGCAAATGAACATTACAGTACGCCATTGTCTCCCAGAACACTAATGAACAACTAACGAACTGAGACAAGCACTTTGCGACGCCTTTCTGCCGCCGGTCTTAACAACCATGAACAATAAAAGAACGGAACGAAAATTATTATCAAGCGCTTTTTTGAAGTGCCTAGTTTGTGTTCTTTCTCGTGTTTTAGGTTTTCGGTTTTTCAAAACTATGGAATGATTGAAGCATTCGAGTTTGTGCTCGTCTGAAACATAGATATCATTTCGTCATCATTATCATCGTCATATCAGCCGAAATACGTCCTCTGCTGGATATAGGACTCCCCCAAGCGTCGCCACAACGACCGGTCCTGTGCGTCCCGCATCCATCGGCTACCCGCGACCTTCACTAGGTCAACATTAAAGTACAAGTATCATTTAAGTACTTATAATGTTCTGCAGTGCGATTCTGTAAACATCGCACCTTGTAAGTTTAGTTGAAGTGAATACGAAGTGAGCTCCCAATCCATAGAAATAAGATTGAATGACAGTTGCCATCATGCTCACTCCAACCAATTTACAAGTTGAGATGTTGACAAAATAGACTGGCTGTAACACGTTTTGTGGGTGCTCCTATGAAAAAATAAATACAATTTACTAATATTGTTTTTTATTTACGTAGGCAACAGAATTAATATACAAACTAAATAGCACAAAACATAATCGGTACATTCTATCTCATATTCTCATATGGTAGAACTTTAGAAGATGTTTATTTATTTTTCTGTCAAAGGCAATTCAAAGCAGGAAATATTAGATCTCTTGCTTACCAGCTCTTATCGATGTACAGTTTGATTATAATTTACTTGTATAGTAAGTCTCTGGACATGAATATTTATATGGTATCGAATTGTTAACATTAGCCCTTGTGTAAATTAAATATAACTAAAATGAGATCAATGAACAAAAATTAAGTTAGAATGTTATTTAGATGAACAGGAAAATAACAACAACGTACGTAACATATTACGTACTAATAATTCTGTGTTGTCTTTCCCGATGAAAATAAAATTCAGAAAATACTGCTTACTTCTATGATTGGCTTACTCACAATATTATTAAGTAATAGATTTTCCTCTTTAACAATTCCAGCTCCTAAGTTTGAGCAAAAGCTGTAAAAAATCGCAATTTCGTTTTAAAAAAATTACAATCTTTACATACAGTTTCCTTTTCATATGAAATAATATTTACAAAATATTAGCAACTCGACTTGAAATGGTAGTAGTAAATGTTGTAAGTGCTCGTTTACGGAGACACGCGGCGGCGGCGGCGGCGGCGGCGGCGTGGCGTTTAGCGGCGCGTCGAACGTTTTTTCCGGTTACGGTCAGGCGGGCTGCTCGTACAGTGGCCCGCATCATCACACGCGCAAACATAAAAATATGGAAATGTACGATGTTGTTTATGAAGACGCGGAGCGTGACGCAGCGCGTAGTGCGGGGCGTGTAGAGTAGCGGTGCCCGCCGCTGCACCCGCGACGTGACCCGCGGCGGGCATTGCTGCGGCGGACACTGCGTTTTACCGTGAACGGCGAATTGCAGGAATAGCTGGTTGCACCGCTGCATGCGCCGCCGTCGAGTTCAACGACGCGGCGTTGTTATCCGCGGGCTCCTCCTGCATTTCATGCAAACGCGTCTAAAATCGCTTCTCTATAAACGCCCTCATACAACGCCATATGTTTGAATTTTGCGAAGCGCAACGCCCCGTGTTTCCGTTAACGAGCACTAAGAACTAATTTTTGGGGAAAGACAAAAACGCTCAAGTATTTGACATTCGATGCAAAAGCTATCAAACTCTAAAAGATCACCGAGAACAACTTAATTTCAGTGTATAAAACTTATTCATGATAGCCTCGAAGAGGCTCTGGTAAGCCTGTCGGTATTCCTTTGATAGCAATACGTAGATGATGGGGTTCATGCACGTGCCGGAATACTCCAAGAGATGGGCAAACACGTTGATTGTAGGTTTTGACTTATACCCCTTGAATGCAAGCTTCGTCGCCATTACAGGGAGATGAGATATGCAGAAAGATAACATGATCGCAGCTATCATGGCACATAGCCTCTTGTCTCTACTTGAAGGGACTTTTCGCCTGACCAGCTTCCTTGTAAGCCTGAAAGGAGCCTTGAAGTATTTTTCTAAAGCTTTGTCTTCTCTGGGAGACTGCGGAGCAGAAGTGTCACTGCTGGTCGGCGATTTGTCCCTGTCAGTAGTGATGAAGTTTACAGGACTTGAAGGATCACAGCTCGAAAGAGAGTTCCCGTCATTTGCTATATATGATTCGGCTTGTGGAAGCGGCAGATGCGTGGGCCTTACAGGTTGAGGATTTTTACTCTGGATTTTCTTTGCAGCTTTCACAACACACCATATTCGGGCGTAACATAAGGCTATAGTGAGGTACGGCCCCACAAAGGCTATTATCAACAGAAACTTTTTTGGTGACTTTCCATTTTTGTCTGGCAACATGGTGCAAAATCCTCCGCTGGGTTGCAGGTCAAATCGACCCCATGCCCCAAAACTAGGCGCCAGAAAAATGGCCAAGGCCGATGTCCAGATCATTAGTATGCTGATTAACATATTTCTTCTTGTGTATAAACTGGAAGAAAACAACAATAGTTATTTAGATTTTGACATAGTTTATTACTAAAAAATATTATTTAAATGTAGAAAGTATTCTCAATTTAAACGATGTCATTTCAATTTAGATGGACACTATTACTTACTTGGGGTACAAAAGTGGATGACAAACCATGACATATCTGTTGATAGTGATGGCTAGAACTGAGAAGATGGAAGCGCCGTTCAGCACGAACTTGAAATAAGCATACACCCGGCACATGACCCAGCCATGGGTCCAGTGCCTCTTCGCGAAGGTCATTGCTGTCATCGGCAGAATGAAACAATTGATGATCAGGTCGCTAGTATGAAGGTTTATTATAAATATAGCTGTTGCGTTACGGACCTGTAAAAGGTAAACGTTGTAATTATAGCAGGAATATTATAAATAGTACGTATGGTCGTAGGCAAGCGATATAATCAAACACTAAAATGCGCCTTATTGGTTCAGTCAAAGCAATTTGTCATCATTGACTATAAACAGACGCTTCAAAATAATTCTATAAACAGAATTCGTAATTAGTTTTAACGCGAAACCAGAGATTGGGAATGTCGTCATCGCGGACATCTTCAAAATAACATCTATTTTTCACTGGGCATGCCTGAAGTTCAAGTTCAACTTTTGCGTGAATGCCAGAAACGTACTGTCAAGAACTATCTACCAATCAAATCATTCATTTACCAATCGAAATATTGGGATGGATGTCTGGCGGGATCAGATAGACAAAGAGAAAATGAGTACGAGTCTATTAGAGGAAGTTTGAAAGTGGCAGCAGAGAAAAAGTTTAAAGGGAATCGTTTGTCTATGTATGAACATGACTGTGTAGAAGAGGAATTAAATTCATTCTCACGTAATAAAATAGACAGCTAAAAAGTCCAGGAATGATCGTCAGTGTTACTAATGTATTATGCGCACACCTAAAGTGTGGAACTTTGTGCCAGCGTTTGTTTTCCCGTCCACACGAAAACTCGTCTGCTTTCAAAGTAAAAGTGAACAGGCGTCTTCTGGGCACGCTCGCCTCTCGCTATCATAGACCTCTTCCATCGCTTTCCAGCACATGTGATCGAGGTCAAGAGCAAGACAATTCTTTAAAAAAAAAATCAGTGACAAGGACATGTAGTCTCTAGTTTCGTATCTTTCTAAATCAATTAATGTTTGGAATCAGACTTCCAGCGATTACCTTTTACAAATAACTAGTTTAGTGAGGTAAAGTATTTATAAACAAACAGAAAAAAAACATAAAATCAATTTTACCTCTTTGAATTTGTATAAAGCGTCAACAATTAGGAAATCAATAAATAATTATTATTTTTTTTTTTTTTTAACTAATAATAGGCACGCGCTTGACCACCATCTCACCTGATGGTAAGCGATGATGTGGTCGAAGATGGAGCACGCCTGCCTAGAAGCAACCTATTCACTCTTGACTTAAAGACTCCCAGGTTGTAGCTATCGGGAAACACAGACTCCGGCAGGGAATTCCACTCCTTAGCTGTACGCATTATGAATGTGTTCCCAAAACGTTTTGGGAACACATTCATAATGCCAAATGGACGCAAATAAATAGTCAAACACTGACCTTTTTGCACCTAGCAAGTGCGACAATAGTGGTAAGGTTGCCAGGGATGCCGATGAGCATAAAGATCACGCAGCACGCAGAAGCGAACTGGAGCAGCACTTCTGAGTAGCTGCTGAATAGAATCACATTCGCCAGTTCCTCGTCAGAGTGGTACTCCCCATATTCTGACCCCATTACACTATTTTCACTGGTAATATTATAATCAGCCATTTTCTACTTTTATCCTATTTTTTTGTACACTATTGACAGTTCTTCCTAGATATTTAGATATCACTATTAAAACTATTCAAGTGTCAACCAATGGGACACAATCAGCAATTGTTGCGAGACTCCCGGGAGTCTTTGATTACTTTTGGGCCCCTCAGTCAATTCACTTCGACACGTTCAGACAACTCATTGCACTGTCACTTTTACAGATTTTAAATTATAACTATCCAGAGGTCTGCTCTCAATAATAACATAACTGTCACTGTCCTGTTTAATGGACTTATAACGTAATTTTGTTCATCATGTAACAGTCATTAAATATGCTTACGCTTTTAAGCGCATGTAAACGTTTTCCTTATGTGTAAAGCTATTCCGTGGTTGGAAAATTAATTAAGCAAAAAATATAACAAAATTAAGTGACGTTTAATTAAATGGATTGGTCTAATTTTAAACTTGAGCTCATTGTTTTCCATTAAATCAGGAATAAGAATACATTTATTTGAAGACAATATAGAATACAGAGAGTTAACGGGTTGTGGAGGTCTGGTAGGCCTTGTGGTCTTGGGGCGCCGGTGTAGACGCCTACTTTGAGGTTGAGGTAGCGGGCACGCTACCTCAACGCGTTCCAAAGGGCCATGGCCATCCGGCTGGCCCGGGGTTAGACTTCTCTGCTGCGTCAAATTGCGGCACGGCAGACAGAGCTCCGGCAGAATCTCATGGCGGTATGGAGACAGCGACTATCGCAACCCAGCGCTGGGTATGCCACAATCCAGGCGATAAGTCCCCTCTTTGAAGAGTGGCTAGAGCGGCGCTACGACGTCCTCACCTTCGCTTGAGGCAGGTACTCACCGGACACGGTTGCTTCGGGAGATACCTGTTTCGGATTCGGCGGGTGGGTACGCCCGGGTGTCAACACTGCGAGGATCGCCCGGAGGATACAGTGGAGGTCTGCCCTGCTTGGGCGGAGCACCGCCGTTTCCTCGTCGAGGCGATCGGCGGCGGTGACCCCTCGCGTCAGGCCCTGGTTCAATCCATGGTTCAGGAGGCATGGGAAGCCACCTCCTTCTGCGAAGCAGTAATGCTAGCGAAGGAGGAGGCTGAGAGAGAGGGAAACCTCATGCCTCAGCCGCTGCGACAGGAGACGCCCCGGGCGTCGGGAGTCGCAGAACGATGGCCTCTGTAGGCGCGGGCCTGCGGACGGCGAGCATTGGGTGGCTCGCCGTTTGATCAGAACCAGGCCCGAGTCGACGGCGTGCTGTGTTCCACGCGCGCTTCAAAGAGCTGTCAGCATAGAAGACGGGGCCCGCTAGGGCCAGTGCCTACCAGGGTTGCGGAATTAATTTGTTTGAAAGAGCCACCGTGGCCCTAGAACGCAAAATGCATAAGGAGGAACACGGATGGGTTTTAGTCAGTAAGAGTCTGACACTCCACACCCTTCTGCTTCACCCAGACCGGGAGGAGTCATTTGATGATTTCCTATCCTTAACAAAAAAAAAGGCATGGTGGTCTGTTAAGTTGCTGGGGAGTTTGTTGCGCCACTTCTTCTTCCCAGCTAAACACTAGGAAGTGGTGCCGGGTGGGCGTTTTGGGGGACTGTCTGTTTGTAATATTGTCGTTCAAAAAGTGCTGGCATTCATCCTAATTTGAGTAAATGACTTTTGATGTTGTAACCGCTCCACGTAAAATACTGGTATTCAGCTGTATCCGGTCGGTTTGACTGGAAGCCGACCCCAATATAGTTGGAAAAAGGCTAGACAGATGATGATAGATTCAGAGAGTGTTATTCAAACACGTTTGGTTTTCTTTAAAAAGCTAAGAATAATTTTCAAAGACTTCCTGGACTAAGCTGGGCTTGTCCCGCAGGAAGCTTTTAAGATTTAAAAATATAGAGAAGCATTTCAAAATATCAATAAAAAGTTATGCCAGCGGTGTTGAGATGCAACTGCAATATACTTACTGAAATCAAGTTGTTCATATATGATTACTTCTAGGTACTTTATTTATTTGCTTACATATGCATGTTAGTAAGTTCGGGTTGAGATGATGGATTGCAAATATGCATTGGTTGACAATTACTTTGCAGCCAACCAGATTCATTTGTTTGACAACGTGGGTCTTCGTTTCCATTGAGTAAACACTACACACACGCCTCAGTTCCACAAGGCATACCTCAAAACTCTGCTGCGATACAGTTGTACATAGACGTGGGTTAATATTCGTGTATAGTGTGTACCGCATGCACGTGTATGGCATTAACAGCGATGACGCCAATGGATGCGTAGTGTGTCCGTGGGTGGACAGCAGGTGGCAGATTTATGAGCATATAAAGTTAGTGTTTGACATTTTCCCACACCACGCCCAGACCTCATCCTACCAGAAAACTTTGGAGGCCAGTTTGTGACGAGGACTGAACTCTATCCCACGTTCGATCGTAACAAACTATAACTATAGTCTGTGGTTCACAATGTTTGCATTTTTGACGTGGGTCCTAGAATACTGCGTTGAGGTACACCAGAAGCAGAGTCGTGTGTGTTACTTGTGAATTAATTAGGCTTGGTAGATCATTTTCTACCGATAAGATACTTGTGAAACAATTCCGAGCTAATACCTCGTACTCCAACTGTCTCTAATTTTCTCAGAGAGCAGGGATTGAAACTGTATCAAAAGCTTTAGCAAGATCAAGAAAGATCCCCTTAATATTTTTTGTCAATTTAAATTGTTATGTTGCGCCATACATCGTCATCCTATCGTATCCTGCTAATACTACAAATCGTTTGGATTTTTTCAATATCTAACCATTCTCATTCACGCACGCCATGCCTCAAAATCTTTTAATTTTTTTTTTTTGCTATTATAAGCATATTGCAGGCTGAAAAAGAAAGACACAAAAAAGAGAGGGGATAAAATAAAACTCTAAATCAAATTATGTTTTCAATTTCACTGTATTGCAATTTGCAACATACTTTTTGGAGGAGCCATTCGTTTTCAACAACTAGCTTTCTGCTCACGGATTTCACTGACAAAAAAAAATGGTTTCTGATGAAATTCGGAGCAGTATAATAAATCCATTACTAAAAAAACATAAAACTCCTTTTTTCGCAGTCGGGTAAAAATAATATGTTGAGGCAAGTTAATTGATCCCTTGTACGATCGAATCAAAAATGAGGATATCCGTAGGAGAACCAAGGTGACCAACATAGCCCGAAGAATTGTCAAAATTGTACAGTATATTGTATCTACTCAAATAAAAATCCTTGACACATTTTTTTAATCAATTAAATGGTTGTTCGAGATGTTACGATACAAAAACCTTTTCCAAGCTCAAGAGCATGAGCAAAATTCATCCACGAACTCTCACTGGATATTCAAGTTTTATCACAAGTTTTCTACCCTCGATCGATTCGATAAGTTCAAGTTTCTAGCGGGAATCCCAGCACTTGATGATTCGTCAAATTGACACCTGTCAGATTCTTAATTAAACTATTATAATAATTTAGCAATACTGTTTTGTCTTTCTAAAATGAAACTAAAACTCAGAGAATAGACTCAGAGGTGGGATTTTTCGTGACTCTCCTACTTACAATAATTATTTTAAGTAGGCCAATCATAAATGTAATTATAATTATTTATCATCATCATCGTCACCAGGGTGTGTGGGGTCGTTAGACCTTACTGCCCACACGATAAGAAGAAGATCATCATCATCATCCATAGCCTGACTTCGTCTACTGCTGATCATAGGCCTCTCTTTTCTTGTGCTAATCACCACGTTCCTGTGCCAGCCTCATCCAGGTTCTTCCTGCGATGGCAACAATGTTATCTGTCCATCTCGCCACTGGTCGACCAAGGCTTCTTCTTCTAGTCCATTATAATTATTAAGTAATAGTTATTCTTTTCATTTCAAAAATTCTGACACATTTTTCGTTCATTGCCAACCTGCACAGTTTTCGTTCTCGATGAAAATAATATTCCATGCAGTGAACGTTGCTTGTCGTCCCTCGACGATGTTTTTTTTAATGCCTGAATGCACATCTATTAAAGTCCAAAATATCACCGATAATTACTTAATTTCATTGTCCGAAACTTCTTTATAATAGCTTCGAAGAGGCTCTGGTAAGCCTGTCGGTATTCCTTTGACAGCAATACGTAGATTATGGGGTTCGTGCACGTGCCTGTAAACAGCAACAGATGAGAGAACACGTTTAACACAGGTTCTGACTCAAACTCCTTGTATGATAGCCTCATCACCATTACAGGAAGATGAGAACTGCAGAAAGATAACATGATCGCAGCTATCATGGCACATAGCCTCCTGTCTCTATTTGTGGGGACTTTCCGCCTAATTAGTTTCCGTGTCAGCTTAAACGGAGTCTTGAAATATTTTTCTAAAGTTTTGTCTTCTCTAGGAGACTGCGGAGCAGACGTGTCACTGCTAGTCGACGTTTTGTCACTGTCTATAGTGATGAAGCTTACAGTACTTGAAGGATCACAGCTGGTCAGAGTGTTCCTGTAATTTGCTATATCTGATTGAGTTTGTGATAGTGGCAAGTGCGTGGGCCGTGCAGCTCGAGGATTCTTACTCTGGATTTTCTTTGCAGTTTTACCAACACACCATATTCGGGCGTAACATAAGGCTATAGTGAGGCATGGCACCACTAAGGCCGTTATCAACAAAAACTTTTTCGGCGATTTGCCGTTTATGTTTGGCAACAAGGTGCAGGATCCCCCGATCAGTTCCAGGTCGAATCGACCCCATATCTCAAAGCTAGGAGCCAAAAATAAGGCCAATGACGTTGCCCAGATCATCAGTATACTAATTGTTATATTTCTTCTTTTGTATAATCTGGAAGAAGACATAAATAGTTATCTTAGAATTCGACACAGTTGTTATTTTCAATTTCCATTTCATAATAGGTTAGATAATAATTCATTTCGTTTTTATTGCTTTTAATAAAATCGTTGTTTACACTATGAATATAGTAATAGCACTTACTTGGGATACAGCAATGGATGGCAAACAATGACATATCTGTTGAGACTGATGGCCACCACGGAGAAGAGGGAAGAGCTGCATAGTACGAACTTGAAGTAAGCATACACCCGGCACATGACCCAGCCATAGGTCCAGTGCCCCTTCCAGAAACTCATCGCCGTCAGGGGCAGGATTAGGCTGTTAAAGATCAGGTTGCTTATGTGAAGGTTTATTATGAATATCGCCGTTGCATTCCGGACCTGAAAAAAGCAAACGTACATATTTATTACAATAATTTTATTAATAGTATATTGTGTCAGAGCATGCGTGCATAATCCAACACTAAATTTTATATTTTATGCATCGTATTTGAGGAGCTCGTGGCTAGATATCAACAGCCGCACGGGTCGATCTTCTAGGTTAAGCAACGCTTGCCAAGGTTGGTCTGTGGATGGGTGACCATCTTAACATAACGATTTTCCTCCGTGCCTCGGAAAGCACGTTAAGCCGTTGGTCCCGGCTGTCATTTGTAGATCTTTGGCAGTCGTTACTGATAGTCAGAAGCCAGTTCGAGAAGTTCGAGCTCGAGCAAGTAATCTATAAGAGACTGAACATTTAAAAAATCAACAAACTTGCTACATGGATCAGGCACATGTATCTCAACTCTAGTCAACAATCGTTCAAAATGCTGTCAGTTTATTTGTGCCTTACTTGTCGCTTGCAGTAGTATGGCTAGAGCCACGGGGTCTCAACACGAAGTAAGAAAACTAAGTTCAAAAAAATTTAAATAGATCATATATGTCCATCTCCACATGTCATTGTGAATGATCATTGTGATAATCTGCCGTTCAATATGCTCTGAAGAATCAGTTCATACATTTTTAGTTGGTAAAGTTTGATTAGGGTTTCAAACGGCTGTATGAAAAACGAAAAACTTATGAGATCACTTGTGTTTCTGTCTGTCCGTCTGTCATAGCCAATTTGCTTCAAATTTACTCGCACTTGGCCGGATATTCATGTAACCTCTAATAATAAGTGAATGTTATATCAACTATATCAAATTTTCTTCTTCTTCTCGTGTAGGCAGTAAGGTTAATATCAAATGAAATCAAATTATAATATGAGTATTTTTTTTTCATAAAAACGTTGCCCCACACAAGGGATTTCTCCTGTAAGTATCCTGGGTGCGTTTACAAACACATAAAGCCACATACATACATAGCCAGACCAAAAAAAAACTTTATCGATCTCTTTAAAATCTTAATCTACGAGTATCTCTTTCTGTCTTCAGAAACAGATAGCCCAAACACTGACCTTCTTGCAGCTAGCAAGTGCGACTATAGTGGTCAGGTTGCCTGGGATGCCGATGAGCATGAAGACCACGCAGCACGCGGAAGCGAACTGAAGCAATACTTTCGAGTTGCTCTGGAACAAATCCACATTTGCCAGTTCCTCGTCTGAAAGGTACTCTACTCCATGTTTTGAAGTAAAATTACATGCCATCTTTCACTATATCCAACTTTCAAACGAACAAGTCACTGTATGAACTTTAACTTGGTCCTTTCACTTCGGTCGATTTTCAATTAAAATGAGTGGTCTTTCGTCGATCACTATAGAACTGTTACTGGCCAGTTTAATTAATTTATTATAATGTAACAGGTTATTGTATCCCATAAAAGCAAGTGAAGGTTTTTCCTGTGCGTCAAATAATTCTGTGGTTTAAAGGTTAATTTAGTTCTTACATATATCTTAATATATATAAATCTCGTGTCACAATGTTTGTCCTCAATGGACTCCTAAACCACTTAACCGATTATAATAAAATTCGCACACCATGTGCAGTTCGATCCAACTTGAGAGATAGGGTAGGTAGGGTAGGTAGGGTAGGTAGGGTAGGTAGGGTAGGTAGGGTAGGTAGGGTAGGTAGGGTAGGTAGGGTAGGTAGGGTAGGTAGGGTAGGTAGGGTAGGTAGGGTAGGTAGGGTAGGTAGGGTAGGTAGGGTAGGTAGGGTAGGTAGGGTAGGTAGGGTAGGTAGGGTAGGTAGGGTAGGTAGGGTAGGTAGGGTAGGTAGGGTAGGTAGGGTAGGTAGGGTAGGTAGGGTAGGTAGGGTAGGTAGGGTAGGTAGGGTAGGTAGGGTAGGTAGGGTAGGTAGGGTAGGTGGGGTAGGTGGGGTAGGTAGGGTAGGTAGGGTAGGTAGGGTAGGTAGGGTAGGTAGGGTAGGTAGGGTAGCCAGTTGACGGGAGCGAAGCCGCGCGGGTCAGCTAGTACCTATATAAAAATTAAATATTACAAAATTAAGTGACGAATAACTCATTTTAAACTTGAGCTAATTGATTTCCAAATTACGTAATAGTAGGTACACCAAAATTTCCTAAGATCAAACTCTCATTCAGCCCATTATAGACTACGCCGATGCCTGTTATTTGGATGCCACTGAAGAGTATTTACATAAAGTTCAGCGTCTGAATAATATATGATAAGTGTTTTGCTCAATCTTAATAAATATGACCATATTTTAGGCCTTCGCAGGGTACTCGTATCAAGTGTCTCCTGATACGACTTCGCAGGAATACTCGGATATTGTGTTTGATATTTATCATCCTAAAAACGACTTAAAAGAATAATCGATTTTCAAGGTAAAGCAACGCTTGCCAAGGCTGGTCTGTGGATGGGTGACCATCATAACATATCGAGTTTCCTCTGTGCCTCGGTCGGTCATTTGTAGATCTTTGGCAGTCGTTACGGATAGTCAGATGCCAGATAATCTGACACCAGTCTTGCCAAGAAGTACCGTGTTACCCAGTTAATGGGTTGTGGAGGTCTGGTAGGCAGCCGCTCCACGTAAAATACTGGTGTTCATCTGAATCCGGTATGACTGGAAGCCGACCCAATATAGTTGGGAAAAGGTTAAGCAGATGACGATGACAATCCTAAAATGCCTTCCTAGCCTCGGGAACGTTTCTTCTACTCCCGTACTTGTGATGCGCTTTCATTAAAGGACTTCTGAAAGTCCAGTAGTTTTTCCAGGTGTAGGCACGTAGGTTGATTATGAATAGAAGACGTCAGCTAAGAAAGGATTTTAGAAAATTCCCCCCTTTAAGTTTCCACCCCCCAGTGGTTTGTAAGAAAAATCTTTTTCCCTGGACCAATTTACTTGACATTTAGCACGAATACTGGCCTAAGGAAAATAAAAACCGGTCAAGTGGGAGTTCGACTCACACACGAAGGGTCCCGTACCATAAACTTTAATTTTTATTATTTGCTGTTATAGTGGCATTAGAAATACACAATCTGTGAAAATTTCAACTGTCTACCTATTACGGTTCTACAGCCCGCTGACAGACGGACGGACGGACAGCGAAGACTTAATTATAGGGTGTCATTACGCGACCCAAATAAAAGATGTCATTATTATTTTTACAAAACTACCTCCAATTGACGATATAGGGGACGTTAAAAAAAGTGTCCAAAAATCTTATTCCTTGGGTTATATAATCTTGAAAACCATTATATTATGCATGTTTATGTTTAATTATCAAAAGTATACCATGCCCCACTTTTGAGGCAAAACATTTCAGTAACTTCCTAACGAATTTCTGAAAACTCCATTTCGTTGTATGGGATCGTAATGGGTTTGTAGTTGGTAGCCGTTGATAGATTTATCCGAGGGAGCAAAAAGAAAGCAGATTGCGAAGCTCGGAAGTCCATTCGGATGTATTCGACCAACACTCGGATTACTGCAGCGGTGTAACACGGCTGCTTCGAGTTAATGACATTGCATTCGAACTTGAGTGGATTTGGAAGGCGACGTGGAAAGAACTTTAGAAGATACCTTTGTCGTAGGACAAGTTGGTATAAAAAGAGTGCACCGGACGCCTATGTATAATTTAGTTTTTTTTTTTAAAAAAAAAACGCCCCCTCTACCTACAAACTAACTGCAAATTTCTCCTGGGTTTACAAACATATAAACATACGTGCACAAACAGCCAGACCCGGAACAACTATCTGTAAGCCCTAAAAATATTTGTTCCGTGCGGGAATCGAACCCGCGACAATTGCTCAATCACTGCGCCAACCGTGCCATTATAGCTATAATGTAACTTTTTTTTAAGAAGAACAGTACTTTGGAGTATTTTGGAAACATTTTAATTTTGAGAAGGACAATAGTCCGAAGTGTTTTGGAAATATTATTATGAAATCATTAATAATTATTAAAGTAATAGTCATTAAATATTACTTATTTAATTTTTGCATGCACACATCCTCATCATCTTCCTGTTCTTATCTAAGTCTACTTGGGGTCACCACGACATCTTTTTCCTCCATTCTGTCCTCATAACCATCATGCTATCACTCACTTTTTCTTCCAAATCACTCCACACACAAACCATTCATGTTTCCATATTTTTGCACAAAAACCCGAAAAGAATTTGTAAATGGCGTCTTTTGAATAAAAGCTGTCACTACAGTTAGTGGGCTTATTATTGTAAAAGTAGTAGGTACTCTTCATAAAAATGCATTCGTAATTATGTGGTTGATGACGATCAGACATTAACATGAATTGTAAGAGGAATAATATTCGGACTTTACTGTGACTGCTGTTTTCTGAAATATTCGTAGCAATGATGTCATATTTGTTCCTTAAAACGTCATGCGGTTCACTACGACACTTGTAGGTATCAAACAAACAAAAGGCCGACAAACGATAGTTTTGTTACGTATTTCCACTGACCTAAGAGCTATTGAGGATTATCTCATTCAATTGACAGTTGACATGCATAAGAAAAGTTGAAAAAGTAGCTTTTTTAAAAGCCATGAATAAGCCTTCATTTCTTTCGACAGATCTTTTAATGTGCTAGGATTAAAAGATCTGTTAAAAGAACTGAAGACTTCCTGTAGATCCTACGGTCACAAAATGTTCTTCTCTACATTTACATTTCCATTATTCCTACCTGTTTTACTAAGGCCTTGTTTCAACCTTCTACTAATCGCATGCAAGTTGCATTACATTGCGGGCTACTGTGGTATAACGTGTTCAATAGCTCGATCGTGCTCTGCGATGTAATTTAACTTTTATGCGTTGCTTGCTGGTAAGCTAGAAATACACATCGTAGCAATTCACACTGAGGCATACAAGATACTGGCAAGTTACTGGTATGTATATATACTATATGTATAGCTCCATAAGAAAAACAAAAACGCATCTAACGGGACTACCATACCAAGAACCATCAACAACTACAATGTATACTTAGATATGAGGTTGATAGCGAGCAGTACGAGGATTATGTAAACTGCAAGCTGGCAGCAGAGCCAGTTAGTGGCTCTTTAGCGGAGTGTTCGTCTGTTTGTCGAAGGCACCGCACACCGGTAACGTAAGGAGATTAGGCTACGGTCACCGCGCAGCTTTTACCCAAATGAGATGATTAGATGAAAACTGCTTTGGGCGAAAATTTTTGGTGTTTCTCACGGGGTGGGTTAATTGTTTTTTGTTTTGTTTGTGTTTTCTTGACGGGACTCTGGATTTTGCGGGCTTCTCTAATAGGAAGATGGCCGAAAGCCTTTTTAAATGTTTATGGGGTATTTTGGATAGTTGGGAGAGAATATTGTTATTGTGTCGATGGTTCGAAAAACATTGTCATATATAAAAGAAAGAAAGAATAAAGATCCTTGAAAGAATGTATTCCTTTTTTTAGGACAAGAAAACTGTAACTGTACAGTCGGTTACGATTCCAATTTAAAAGTTCACCACCAATAAGAAGAAAGCACTGATCGGATTGCTCTTTTGTTTGTCATAAGTTAATCGACTTTTCTCAAGATTTATGCTTCATTAATATTCCAAATGGTGAAGAATAGTAAAGCATCCAAATAAGCTTAGGGAATAACCGCCATTCGCCAACAAGCGATGATTTCGAGAGGGAATTGAGCAAGGTTTTCTTTCAGATATTAATTAAAGCGTTAATAAAGTTTAATGTTTACAAAACGTTAAGGGTCTACAGGAAGCTTGTTAATCACCTTAATTATATTTGGTCATTCTATAAGAGTCAAGTAATTCAAATAAAAGTATCATAAAAGCTTTTAGCGGAAAAATAAAATCGAGCTATGAATAAGTTTATAATTATTTTCATTAATTTTTGCCAGTAAATACATTCTATAAATAAACCGTGTGACCAAATTATACAGGTAAGTTAAAAAAACATTAAAAAAGTAGAGAGAATGTATAGTCTCATTTTTACTATTTATAGGCACGCGTTTGACCACTATCTCACATGGTAAGCGATGATGTAGTCGAAGATGGAGCACGCTTGCCTAGTAGTAACCTATTCACTCTTGACTTACAGACTCCCAGGTTGTAGCTATCAGGAAACACAGACTCCGGCAGGGAATTCCACTCCTTAGCTGTACGCATTATGAATGTGTTCCCAAAACGTTTTGTACGTATGGGTGGGATGTCCACCATGTACCGGTGGCGCATCGCCGTTCGTCTTGTGGTCCGATGATGGAACGGGCTTGGTGGAATTAAATTATGCAATTCCGTCGCACATTCCCCAAAACGCAAACGGTAGAAAACCGCCAGTCTAGCTACTTGTCGTCAATGTTCAAGACTTTGGAGCTTCGTCGCGACGAGCTCCAAAGTAAGCAGATCATTGAATATGGCCAAAGCTTGTACTTTCAAAATATACATGATATAAAACGTACATAATATTGTCCGAGTAGATATTTTCTCTTTCACCCAGCATGTCTTACAGACGACCCGTATCTGTGTGATTTTGAATAAATAATAATATACCAAAAAGGGAATATATTTACCAGAGTCAACTAATACATCTCAAACAGGATCCCGTTCCGGGATTGCGAGTAAACCCGAAGGATTTCCTTATCGCGTATTGGCGAGAATTTATAGAGTGTGAAAATTCTGTGTCTCGGCGGATCGGTGTGAAATGACAAACGTGACCCGAATGGTAACGTAAGGCCTGTTCAGACTGACGGGAGAGGATGGCAGCTTTAAATGAGAGTTGTTGTGGCGTGGGTTTTATGCGAGAGGCGTGGAAAGGCTCATCATAACATTTATTTTGGGAAATCCAAAATATGCGACTTGTGGTGTTTAGTTCTAGTGGTGAAAACACTTCTTGGGATTTTAAAATTGTAGAACTACAGTTTCTGGTTTTGAACTTTGGTATTAACCTGACTGCTCCAGCAGGAAGGGTAATGTTTTTGAATCTAGCATCTAATCATATGGAAAGCAATAAAATGTAAAAAAAACCCGGCACACCGGTGCAAGTCGGACTCTCATACGTCCCTACGTGTACGTGTGTGTTCCATACCATAAACCGAAAAAACACGTTTCTGGTATGGGAGTCGCATGTCCCTTTAATTTGTATTATTTGTTGTTATACCTAACGGCAATAGAAATACACACTCTGTGAAAATTTCAACTGTCTACTTATTATGGTTCTTGATGTACAGCCCGCTGACAGACAGAGGGACGGACGGACAACGGAGGCTTAGTAATAGGCTTCCGTTGGTTACCCTTTGGGTACGGAATCAAGAATACCAAATCAGTTATTTTGATTCGCGAGGTTATTTGTGTATTTTCCTTAACTGGTAACAGATTTTGATATTGAAGGCATTTTTGTTGCAATCCTTTGTCTCATCATCTGCCTAGCCTTTTCCCAACTTCCAGTCAGTTCGGCTTCCAGTCAAACCGGATTCAGCTGAATACCACTGTTTTACGTGGAGCGGCTGCCTAACAGACCTCCACAACCCTTTAACTGAGTAACACGGTACATCTTGGCAATTTTGTGTTGCAATCCTTTGTCTACGGTCTAGAACTCACCCAACAAATGCTTCTGCTCAATCGAACGCTTGTCCCTAAGCAAATATAAACTTCCTGACAAATGTCACGTGCACGATGCTCACCTACATGAGCGGAAAAATTTACTGTTTCACAATAAATTCCCAAAGTTGACCAGTGAAATCGTGAATAAATTTACTGTTACATTATCTGGTTTGAAGCCACACGTGATGTGATAGGTGTTATCACAGTGACATGTGGAGTTTAAAACAGAGGTTAATATAAATAAACCTCTGGCAATGCCGCCAGTCTTTTGGGTTCACTTGTGTCAGTGGACAGCGATGCGGACGAATTTTTTGAGGCCTTCTTTAAGTTATGTTTTTATATTTTAAGTGTATATATTTTGTTTTAATAAAGGTTTGAGTATAATAATTACATTTTCACTAAAATATCTATACCATGGAAAAATACACTTCACCTCTGTTTTGAACTAAAAATGTATATTATAACTCGTTTTTACACTGTTAGTGTTGGTGACATGCAGTTTGTTTTCATTTTTCACATGAAATTTAAATGCTTTCCATTTTCGCTCGCAAAATTATTTACTGCAGAACTTTAGGAGTTATTTTCAAAACGAAAATAGTTTGCAAAACACTTAATATTTTGAAAAAGTTCAAAACTTGTGCTAAATATTTTCAAGCTCATCCTCAATATGAAACAAAAACTAAATCCAAGCCATTTCTTTTTTCAGAACAGTGCAGAGGACCACCTTATGGTCCATTATGGTCTTTGATGCATCTATTATCAGATGAATGAAACTCTTTACCATCAAAAACATCCTTTGTGAATTAACCTCTGTTTTTAATTACACATGTATATATATTTTTAAATATTTCTAAAAAAATACAAAAAACATTAAAAAATATAAAAAATAGTAGCCCACCGATACGCCAGACTAGAACAACCGGAAATAATGTGGCGGATGGATTCCCCGGGCCGATGACATGCCCAACATATGTCAACCGTACCGTCCTTCACAATGTATGTCATCATAACTTCGTCGATAATTGCACAGACAAAACCTTCGGTTTCCCCGAAGAGGTCACCAAAACGCAGCCAGGCTACGGACGCTCAGACGTCTACATCGGGCCCATGTAGAACCCGATAAAAACGTCCGTGAAGCTCCTTGCTCTACCATACCTCCCTGCGGTCGTTAGTATCTAATACCACAGGTTTGCGCCAGTTCTCGTTAGCCAAGGAGAGCGCGGTAAGGCCTTTGTCCACCGCTACCACATCTCGATGCATACCCACGTCGGCCTCTAGGAATTATTCCCTAAGGCTGCATACCTCGCGGATGTGCACTTAAGAAGCCACGACCCCCGCACTTCCGCGGGATATACAGCCTCATCACCGATGACCGTGGGTGATGCATCCGATTTGCGGTAAGCAGTGAACGTACCCTCCATCCAGGGCGTCGATATTTTTAAATATTTCAAAAAAAATACAAAAAACATTAAAACATATAAAAAATAGTAGCCCACCAGTATCGGGAACAGGGTCCAAGCTACCGGTGGTCAGGGCTCCTGAGAGAGGAACCTCCTAACGATGTGCGCCGTGTCCAGGAGTACTGCTTTCTGGATCAAGCCCTTGATCCAGGTGCCCAACGAGAGCCTATTGAGATGTTGGTCGAGGCTCTTGGCACTAATGCCATTGGCCGTCACGACTATCGGCACAATGACTGCTGTGTTCACATCCCACATGTCGACAACCTCGCGAGCCAAGTCAAGATGCTTCGTTTGTTTATCTTTCTCTGACTTCACGAGGTTCGAGGTTATTTCCTTTATTCATTTACTATACATATACAGAGTTGATACGACAGAGGGGCATTAAATTAAACTACGTACACTATACGTGTTCAGTATTAATTCGATACGGTACAAAAACAAAAAGCGCCATAAATGAGAAAATATTTTTTTCAAACAAACTAAATAGCTTGCAAATCCGAATAAAACGCAACCACCCTTTGTAAAAAAATGACACTGACCTTAGATACCGCTAGGTAACAAAGCGGCAACGTCGCGCGCGCGCCGGAGCGCGGTGTGCGGTATCTCGTGTGCTCGGCGGGGGCCGGGCCGGGGTGGCGGCCGGCGACTTAGGCCTCCGCTCGCACTGGCTTTTATGTTAGGTAACGTTTCGAAGTACGCGCACAAAAACAAACACACTAAATTTTTAAATTTTTGATGTGTCCTCCATTCACATTGATGTACAAATTATACCGACAGAGAATATTGTTATTTATTTTTCTAATTAGATCACTGTCCGTCGCTAAGCACTTTAATTTGTGAAATGCTAAAATAATCCTATTTTTTAACTCATCAATTGTATTTACCTCTGAGGCATACACTTCACCCTTAATGTACCCCCACAAAAAGAAATCCATGGGAGTGAGGTCCGGAGATAGTAATTCGAAAATTTTTAATTAATTAGTTATTAAAAATGTATCTTTTAAAAATTAATTAGTAATTTTTAAAAGATACATCGTGTTCAAACGGTGCAAAAACTTTAAAAATTATTTGCGACTAAACTACTGCTCGTATTTAATTTATTTTTGGCACAGAGCTTGAAAATGGTACCTAGTATAGGCAGTTTAAAGGAAAGCCCGTCTGTCGTATCAACGCTGTATATTATATTTTTAAATATTTGAATAAAATAAATAAAAAAATATTTAAAAATATGAAAATAGTAGCCCACCGATATCGGGAACAGGGTCCAAGCTACCGGTGGTCAGGGCTCCAGAGAAAGGAACCTCCTGACAATGCGAGCCGTGTCCAGAAGTACCGCTTTCTGAATCAAGCCCTTGATCCAGCTGCCCAACGAGAGCCTCCTAAGGTGTTGGTCGAGGCTCGTAGCTATTAAGCCATTGGCCGACACGACTATCGGTACAATGATTGCAGAGTCCACTTCCCACATGTCGACAACCTCGCGAGCCAAATCAATATACTTGATTTGTTTGTCTTTCACGGCTTTCACAAGGTTCTCGTCATGCGGGACGGTTATATCTACAATCATTGCACGCCTCACAATTCGGTCCACCACCACTATATCAGGTTTATTGGCAACAATAGTCCTGTCAGTGATGATGGACCGATCCCAGTACAATGTGATATTGCCATTATCGAGAACTGGGTCGGGCGTATACCTATAGTATGGCACCTCCGACTCCACAAGAGAGTATTTCAGAGAAAGTTGCTGATGGATAATCCTGGCTACAAGGTTGTGCCTATGCAAGTATTCTCCGTTAGCTAGACGAGAACAACCAGAGATAATGTGGCGAATTGATTTTCCCGGACGGTGACATGCCCGAAATATGTCGACCGTGCCGTCTTTCACAATAAATCTCCGGTAGTTATTCGTCATGATAACTTCGTCCATAATTGCACAAACAAAACCTTCGGTTTCTCCAAAGAGGTTATTATTATTATGATTTTTACTTTCTCGGGTCCCTCTTCCTAGAGACCCGGTCCTTTGGTAGGCGTACGAGGGGCCGAAGCCAACTCGCAGAGGCCTCTTTAGACATTTCAAATGGAATGGGACACCAACCGACGATTATCCCTGTATGCATTATGAAAGTATACCCAAGGACAATCCCCGGTTGGAGCAGGACTATTGCAGAATATGGAAACAAAAGATGAAACGCTATGGGTTTGGCTGGTTTAGAGGACTAATAATCGTTTACTATGGAAGAACTATTGGCCCCTGCCTGACCATTGACAATTAAAACGGCTTTAAAATGGCAGGGGGTGACTTGCACACTCAATAAATGGGCCCCCCGAAAAGGGTCGCTAGCACAAAGTAACGTAGCGCCAAGGGGGCAACATATCCTGAGGTGCTAGAGGAGTGGAGAGGTATACCACGGCTATCAGGATAATCCCGCAAGTACGGTCAAGATACCTACCAGCACCTTACTGGATTATACATCCTTCTCCCGAGCACGTTTGCTCTTGTGAATCTCCACTCAGACCGGCCGATTAAGGCAAGAAAGAGGTGGGAGCTCTGTTCATCGTCAGTTTTCACTCCGGCCAGCCAATAAAGGCAAGCCGGAAATGAGGAACAAGAATTCTCCCTGGAGATCAGGTTCGTGGGGTCGCCAGTGCCCAACAGTTCGCCACAAAACTGCCTTGCGGATTATTATTATTTCGTTTATTTATTCTTATTTACATACAAAGTATATTTTTAAATATATCTAAAATACCATAAAAAAATACATTTAAAAATATAAAAAGTAGTAGTCCGCCGGTGTCGGGAGCAGGGTCCAAGCTACCGGTGTTTAGGGCTCCAGAGAAAGGAACCTCCTCACAATACGAGCCGTATCGAGGAGTACTGCCTTCTATATCAGGCCCTTTACCCAACCGCGTAACGCCAGCTTCGACAGATGTTCGTCGAAGCTTTTGGCCATCAACCATCAAGCCATTGGCCGTAATGACTATCGGCACAATGATAGCTGAGTCCACATTCCACATGTCGACAACCTCGTGCGCTAAGTCGAGATACTTATTTGTTTCTCTTTCTCGGCCTTCACGAGGTTCTCGTCATGCGGGATGGTAACATCAATTATCATTGTGCGGCGCGCTAATCGGTCTATCACCACTATATCAGGCTTATTGGCAACAATAGTCCTATCAGTGATGATAGACCGATCCCAGTACAACGTGACATGGTCATTTTCGAGAACTGGGTCGGGCACATACTTGTAATACGGTACCTCAGAATCCACAAATTTATATTTCAAAGCAAGTTGCTGATGGATAATCCTGGCCACTTGGTTGTGCCTATGTCTGATGGACTCACCCGGACGGTGGCATGCCCGACACACGTCCCCTGTCCCATCCTTCATAATATGCCTCCGGTAGTTATTCGTCAAGATAACTTCATCCATAATCGCACAGACAAAACTTTCAGTTTCCCCGAAGAGATCACTGAAACGTAGCCAGGCCACGGACGCTGAAAAATCTACATCAGACTCATGAAGAGCCCGATAGAAGCGCCTGTGAAGCTCCTTGCCTTTCCATACCTCCTTGCAGTCATCCGTGGTAAGTATCACAGGTTTGCGCCAGTTCTCCGTTCTCCTTAGCCATGGACAACGGGGTGAGACCCTTGTCCACTGCGACCACATCTCGGTGCATACCCACATCAGCTGTGAGGAAATATTTTCTGAGACTGCACATCTCGCGGTTGTGGAGAGTCTTGGTTATTATTATTAATATTATGTAAGCAGTGGTGGCCCGGTGGTAATGGCTGCGACTTATGAGTTGTAGGTCGTAGGTTCGAACCCAGGCAGACGTTTTACTTTGTGTAAATTATTTCACCACCACTGCTCTCAAAACGGTGAAGGAAAACATCGTGAGGAAACTGGCATGTCCTAGAACCAAAAATTCAAAGACATGTGACATTTACCAACGTGCATTGGCCCCGGGTGTGGTGGATTACGGCCCACTCCCTCTCACCGAGAGGAGGCCTGTGCCCCAGCAGTGGGAACATTATAGGCTAATTATTATGCTTATGTATATTATAACTACGTATTAACAGGTCTCCCCGTGAATATAAAGTTGTAACTTTCCGTAAAATAAAATAAAATTGATGATTTTAGGTGACAAATTTTAGTGTCCTGTGCGATAAGATTTTAATAACAGAGAGAAGAATTTAATGGATTGAACCCTCTTCTATCTCCATTTTAAAGTTTACGTTTTACGTTAATGAAATCCGGTATTTTGGCTGCTACCTGCAGCCCAATACTAAAAGGCATTCCTCAAGTTACGAAAAAAGCAAGTACCTACATTCAACAGAATTTCAAGGTCGCTATCAATATAAATAAATCACAAAGGCATACCCTGCGTCCGACAAGCGCAGCTCTCGCTGGCATTCGATTTAACGCAACATTTCCCACTCTTTGAACAGCCAAGACAAACGGCAAACATCACACTGACACAAAGTAGAGAACAAGTGAATATATCCGCCGTTCACATTACGTGTGGCCATTATGTGCGGTTATAAAAGGGTCTAAGGGTGTGGTGAACCTAACATGTCCCGCGGGGGCATTATTTATGCCCGCGGAACGGGACAGTCGTACGGTGTCCCAAGATGTTCGACCTAAAATATGGGCAAAGCCGCCCAACTTCCGAAGAATAATGAGTGACCCAAATTGTGTGCTTTTGACAACGAATGGTAAAAATGTTTGCTACGTTTTTACGGACTTTAGCGAGTGCTTAAGACCTATTCGTATAATGTTACGTCTTAAATCTTAAGCGGTCTATTACGTAATTCCGCACGCCTGGCTTTCTTTATGCGTCTGATACAGCCCGGGGCGCCATTCAGCCTTAACTTAACGACAAGAAAGTTACTTTTTCAGGCCTTTTAGAGAATGTTTGAATTTCACGGAATATGCTTCGTTGCCTTCGTGTTTGCGTACGTGTTTTAGATACCATACATACGTGGATTTACCTATTTTTATCTCATGGGATTATCCAAATGTAACCAAAACGTGTCGATGAAATCCCGTAAAGCAATGTAGTCGAAGCTTGTCATGCTATACGTTGAATGTATATGTAGAACACGTACAGTCATTTGCTGCTCAAAACGGGATTTACCTGGTGAGTTTTGAAATGGGTGATTATATAGGTATATGGATTTCGACATAGACGCAGGACGTAGATTTCCAGTGTTTAGTGAAAACTCTCGTGGGAATAAACAAAAGCGTTAATTAACGCCAACGTAAGTGTGTTTTTTTTCACTAATAAAAAAATATTTTGCTCTTCGGCCAGCCAGGTTTTATTACCGACCTCATTTTCATAATTATTTCAGTAATTTTCCATTTCCATTTGATCCTTGTTACATGATGTCTCTTTACGTAGTTTTTAGGGTTCCGTATCCGAAGGTTAAATAACGGAACTCTGTTACTCAGCCTCCATTGTCCGTCCGTCTGTCTGTTAGCGGGTTGATTCTCAAGAAACGTAATAGGTAGACATTTGAAATGTTCACAGAGTGTGTATATCTATTGCACCTATAACCACAAATAATGAAACATAAATACAATCATAAATTAAAGGGGGCTCGTATACAAGAAACATATTTTTTTATTCCGGTTTAAGGTACGGAACCCTTCGTGTGAGAGTCGGTCTCGCACTTGGCCGGTTTTTATATAAGCTCTCAAGATTATTTTTGTTTCCAATTATTGGTCTTAGTCATACCAAAGATGACTACATTTTGACAACCTAAAGCAATAAAGGACTCTGCACCAGGTGGATAAAATGTAATCTTACTAAGGTTCCGTTTATCTTTTAATTCAATCAAAACCCTAAATACTTAACTGACAAACCGGATCCCACAAACAGTAAGCAATAATCCGTCATAATTATACAAAGTGCGTCATACCACGTATGGCAAACTTCAGCAAAACAGATCAAAAGCGACGGTGGCGCCGTCAGTGTGTAATTACCGAACCAAATAGGCCGTTTGATTTGGACATGCGACGAAAGTTTGGCGGCCGTCGGCTTGATGCGGATGAAATGCGGCCAATTGCGGACGGCAAGGCTTGTTTACCGGGAGATTAATTGAACGAGACTGCGATTGTTTGCTGTATTGTGGTAATGTACGGAACTGTATTTACATAGGGGACAAAAACGCTTGGTTTATAGCTCTAATAATTAGCTAATTTTTAGGTTTCATGAAAGAAACTAAGAGACAAGGAAACAGAAAGGGTATTATTAATTTTCCATTCAAATGATTTTATGTATTTCTGAGCATAGCATTTTATTTTGTAGTTACCTACGCGAGGTCAGTTTTTATTCTGATAGTAAAAATGAACGCAGAGTTCACAGTGTCTTGCAAAGTCCTGGCATTACTTCAGACAGAAAGAAAAAAAAATTGCTCGTGAAGTATTAATAATTATATTAGGGCTCAAAACATCTTTACAAAATACTGATGAAAGCCACTCGCCTCTCCTATTACGGCTTAAGAAAAAAGATATCTCGCCTATTTCACTAGGAAAATCCGTTAGTCACGTCTTAATACAAAAAATAGCTCGGATAAGGCATCCGTGTAACCTTGTACGTGACGTAATTTCTTTCAGTTAATTCTTGGACTGGTGTGGAATGTGAATTAGCTTAGAAATCGGTTTTCTTTATTATTTTTTATAGTAAGCTAGTCTGAACTAAAAAGGTATTATGTTATCTTTTAATTATACTCTAAAAATCTTTTCAAGTATTGGACTCACTAGAGCTTTAGAACGTATTTAAAGAATCTCGTTTGTCACGTATAGTATGTGCTGACTTTAAAGGAATAAAGTAAATTAGCACACATCTTATGTTAGGGTGAGAACGTAGGAGTACCTACTAGACATATTTTCTAACGTAGCTTTTTTTACTTTTCACATAATATTGAGACATTATTGTTATTTATATCAATCACTACGTCCATACCATATTTTGATTTCTCTGAGGGACCTGTGACGTCATGTGTAACAGTGCCGCATCGCCGCGCTATCGCCACGTTACCGCCACGGTTTCCTCGTCTGACAAAGGATATATTTGATCGTCTAGGGTTTCATTCTCTAACAATAGGTGCATCAAAGACCATAATGGACCTTAAAGTGGTCCTGTGCACTGTTGGATTAGATGTAATTTTATTTCATATTGAGGATGAGTTTCAGAATATTCAGCAAAACTTTTGAACTTTGTCAAAATATTAAGTGCTTTGCGAACTGTTTTCATTTTGAAAATAACCTCTATAGCTGTTCTGCAGTAGAGGAGCTCGTGGCTAGATAATAGCAGCCGCACGGGTCGATCTTCAAGGTTAAGCAACACTTGCCAAGGTTGGTCTGTGGACGGGTGACCGTCTTAACATTCCGAGTTTCCTCCGTGCTTCAGAAAGCACGTTAAGCCGTTGGTCCCGGCTGTTATTTGTAGTCCTTGGGCAGTCGTTACGGATAGTCAGAAGCCAGTAAATCTGACTCCAGTCGTGCCATGAAGTACCGTGTTACCCAGTTAATGGGTTGTGAAGGTCCGGTAGGCAGCCGCTCCTTGTAAAATACTGTTATTCCGTTAAATCCGGCTTGACTGGAAGCCGACCCCAATAAAGTTGGGAAAAGGCTAGACAGATGATGAGTTCTGCAGTAAATAATTTTACGGGCAAAAATTGGCAAGCATTTTAATTTCATGTGAAAAATGTAAACAAACTGCATGTCACCAACACTAACACTGTTTAATTTATTGCACTACATTTATATGTAAATTAGTGCATTATTACGCCCCTACGTGTCGTAATAAAAAGTAAAACAATTTTGCTGGTTATTTGTTAAATTTTGCAACAAACGTATTTGCTTCGCTGCACCGTGCAACCGCGTTACGCAGTCGGAAAGCGGCTTGGCATATATTTTGGCAATAAAATTAAAAATATATACTGTTTCATGGGGTTCCATACTTACCTTAGCACTCGAGAAAATAATTAATTCCACAAGCTTTTTCGAAATGTTTTATTTGACTTCTGATTTTTGTTTTGCCCGCGAATTATAAATAACTAGCTTCTGCCAGTGGCTTCGCCCGCGTGGTCCCTAGGGGACATACTCCCGGGATAAAAGTATACCTATGTCCTTTCTTAGGCTCTAGACTATCTGAGTACCAAATTTTATTTAAATCGGTTCGGTAGTTTTTGCGTGAAAGCGCAACAGACAGACAGACAGACATAGTTACTTTCGTATTTATAATATTAGTGAGGAAGATATTTACTATTAGGTGACGTTCCACCTGCAACCACGCTGTTGCATTACTCGAACATACCGAGCAATGTAATTAAATTTGCATGCGGGTTGCTGGCAAGTGGAAGCACAACCTTACGATAAATACACCTAAAATAACTTATTGTGATGGCTGGCAGATTAATTATGATGAACAGCTTGGAGGAAACCATAGAAAGGGTATTGTTATCTACTTCATAGTTACTCCACAATGATAAATTCCTACTTTATATCCATCATTATGGTGGTATGTTAATGTTCTCCTTCTCTGGAAGGTAAGAGTTTAAAGACTGCTGTAGGAATAAGAAGTGTATTGTAAGTAGCAATTCTCAGGTAAGTATCGAGATTGTATGGTAGTTTAATGGTGTTCCTGACGTTAGATATCTAACCATACACGGCCTGGATATTAGACTCTCTTTAGGTTGATACACATAATCAGGGCCGTGCCTGAGACGTGAACGGAGCGTGGTCTACCAGGAGCTCGAAAAATACCGTGTCGTATTTCATTTATGAACTCGGTCACACACGTCCGTGACATGGATATAAGTAAATGAGTTCAAGACCACGGTTCTGTCATGTCCCGAGCACGGTCCTGATGAGAGTTGATCAACCTTTAATATCCCACTTTGTCGATTAGTTTCCCCTATACCGCGTATGTCAGATCAATGCGCTTGTGGAGACCAACCTTGTGTTGCATGAATGGAAGTCGATGTTGTTAAAATGTTTGCGGTTCTATATATTCTATAGTGTTTAGTTTTATTATATTTAGCTTGAACTGTCCCACTGCTGGGCAGAAGCTTCCCTTATTTCATCCGTTGCTTCAGGTTCTGTACCACTTCTTGCCAATTCCTAGGGAAGATATCCAGGTCGTCTCACCATATCCTTCACGGTCTGCCCGTGCCTCCATCTTGTATGTTCAGGGTATCAATTTTGTGTTCGGTAGACATATCCAGGTCTGTCCTATTTAGCTGGGCAGGATACATTATAATCAATATACCCCTGGTGTGCGTGTTATTGTTTGTATGGTATATAAAACTCTACCGTTAATGAGTGGCTGACAAACAGCGCACAGCCGCACGAGAAACTACTGGTCGTAGAAAGCTAAAATTTGGCAAGTAGACTCGTTGGGGGAGTGTAGTGGAGGGGAGCACTGAGAATGGATTTCCCGAAATTCCAACGGGAAAAAACAGGACATGCGCGTACGAAGTCGCGGGCAAAAGCTAGTGAATTTATGAATACTTTCACAGTAGCGCCACCTAGTGTAAGTTTTGTAACTTTTAGTAAATATTCGTTGGAAAAATTGTAATACTTTCTCTAGTCAATACGATAATGCATTGTTATTTGGATAAGGTTTTAGTAAGATTACAACCTAAATTTTCAAATGTCTTTGTTGCGTTCATAAGCTATCTGTACGCTGCCATGACATTCGAACTTTTAGATTAACTTAGGTTATGTTTATAATATTTGTATAATAAAATGATATCAAACATTGACACGATAGAAGACCATGAAACGTGTTGGATGGTCAAGGATGCGTGTGGATACTCACTAAAACAAGGAATTATTTTTGTAGCAGTATGTACTATGGTAAGTATTCTAAGTTTAGTTTTTGTTATGAGGATGGAAATATCTACTTCAGTAGTCTGCAGGCGGTACCCGTATGGGCTGAACTCACGACCCAATGGTTATCGCTCCATGGTGCTCATCGCATAAGGCTGTATTCAAGCTGCCATCTTCAAGACATTCAAGTAAAACATCTGGTCCACTATTGGTGATGGACTCGGGTCTCGGGCAAAGATGGAGCAAAGAGTTTGACTCCTTCTGCATAGACTGGCCCACGACAGCACAAATTAGTGTGGAGAAGGGAGGGGAAGACTTTGTCCTGTAGACTGCACAAGATACAAAGCGATATTTATTTAGCAATTGTTGTCATCGAAAGGAGGAGTTGCAAGCAGTTGATGACATAATATATAACGGTTATAAAAGATAGGCTTTTAAGAAGTGTATGGTAAATGCAACTGTGAATGAAAAACTAGTAAAAACTGTTTGTTTCGAATTAATATCATGTGTTTTCGTCGGCGCACGTATGTGCCATTGGGCGTCAACCTAAATTGACGCATAATGGCATCCCACATGTCATACCAAATCACGCGGTTTAAACTTCTTAAAAAAAAACGCAACAAATTTTTTACAATAAAACTATTCAATTGTTGTTCCTCATCACAGGTTAACTCAGAACTAAATTACACCAATTAGTTCTGAGAAAGGCGCAGTTTATTGAAGCATGTTTTTCCCGTGTATTGTATTTGAATAATGCACAAGTTATTTCATAGGCGTTTTAACCATCAGGTATCGGCATCGAACGTGAGGTTTTTCCATGACATTATAACAAATTGAATACAATAATTTTGAACGATTTCCTAGAAACACAATACATAGTTATTATGGTTTCCTTTTATCCTGTGTCATATTATGTATCTACTGCCTATAAATAAGTGTGGTTGTTCTCGTGAATTTTGCCTAACATTATTTAATTTGTATTTTTGTTTGTCTCTGTTATTATATTATAAGTTTTAAAGCGATAGAATTTACTAATCATCTGTTCTATGAATGGCCTAGGAGTCAGCACTAGCTCGAGCGGCTCCGAATTGGACCACCAAGCCAGACAAAATGTTATCTTCTTTAATCATTTATGGCAAGTAACCAGAAACTAACCTTTTCTTAAAAACTTTTTGGGTGCTTCAGATAGTCGCGATTCCTTTTACATGGAACTTATACACACGCGCATACACATTTTAGGCTGCGGACTCGTGTCCGCACTACCACCACCACCACTACCACAACGCCACTGCCCGCCTGCTGACTTCGTAGTCAGCAGGCGGGCAGTGGCGCGGCAGTGGCGTACGAGCGACGAGCATCTAGCGTCTGCATTGACGTAGTATTTTGCATTTTTTTTTTGGTTTTTAACGACTGACGTTTCAAAATTTTTCGTCATCAGTTTTCGTCACTGTTTAGACATTTTGTTCGCGAACGCGACACTAATTTTTCATAACACAATACTACGCCACGCGCCGCTCTAGCCCGGCGGTATCAGCCCACTGACTTCGTGACCGGATCTGCGCCACCGCCGCGCCGCCGCAGCCCTGCCCGTTTCGCCACCGCCGCCGCTCTTGTACCCGCTGACTTCTTGTCCGCAGCCTTAAGAGCGTAGGTGAATAATTTCTGACAGTTCGAAACGCGTGATTTAGCATCCCTCTCCCCGAGCGCACCGCAAACTCTCCTCGTACTTCCACACCGAAAGTTCGAAAAATCTAATATAGCGAAACCCCGTCAACTAATTCAAACCGCCAAATGATTCAGTATTGCTCGCACGCAAATTGAATTAAGGTATCGATACTCTTATAAACAACCTTTTTAAATAATAAAATACTCAAAGTTGACAAATAATAAAATTATTCGTGTTATATCGTCATCTGCCTAGTCTTATCGCAACTATATTGAGGTCGACGTCCAGTCAAACTGGATTCAGCTGAATACGTATTTAATGTAGAGCGGCTACCTTTTTTTTATTTTTTAAGGATGGGAAATCATCAAATGACTCCTCCCGCTTTTGGTGAAGCATAAGGGATTGTCAGACTCTTACTTACTAAAACCCATCCGTGTTCCTCCTAGTGCCCTTTGTGTTCCAGGGTACGGTGCCTCTTTCGAACGAAGTCCGCAGCCCCAGCAGGCACTGGCCCTAGCGGACCCCGTCTTTTATGTTGACAACTCTTTGAGGTGCGCGTGGAACACAGCGCTGTATCGACCCGGGCCTGGTTCTGATCGGACGGCGAGCCACCCAATGCTCGCCGTCCGTAGGCCCGCGCCTACGGTGGCCGAGAATCGTCTTGCGATTCCCGACGCCCGGGGCGTCTTCTTCTGATGCGGCGGCTGGGGCGTGAGGTTTCCCTCTCTCTTACGCGTTCGGCTTCCTCCTTTGCTAGCACTACTGCTTCGCAGAAGGAGGTGACCGCTTCCCATGACTCCTCGCTCCGGACCATGGCTTGAACCAGGGCCGGACGCGAGAGGTCACCGCCGCCGATCGCCTCGACGAGGACACGGCGGTGCTCCACCCAAGCAGGGCAGACCTCCACCGTATGCTCCACCGTGTCCTCCGGGCGATTCTTGCAGTGTTGACACCCGGGCGTATCCTCCCACCGAATTCGAAACAGGTACCTCCCGAAACAACGGTGTCCGGTGAGTACCTGCGTCAAGCGGAAGGTAAGGACGCCGTGGTTCTAACTCATATTCATCGCTGATGGTATGTAAGAGCCTATGCATACAGCGGTTTTTTACCGCACCGACGACGCACTTTTTACGAACGCAAACTCACGGCACTCTAGATGACCAATAACAAAAAAATAAAACCGACTTCCAAAAACAAAACACTACAAAGTAAAAAATAACTCTAATTTCGGAAGTCGGTGTTTTTGCTTATTTTGTTTTACTTTGTAGTGTTTTGTTTTTGGAAGTTTTATTTTTTTGTTAATAAGTTTTTTTTTTTCACTTTTTAGTGGTACGCAGGTACCACTAAAAAGTAAAACCACAAACACAGCGTGCCGGCGTGATGTTATGTTATGAACTGGTGTAAACAATCAACAGACATGCGATTTAAGAAATCCCGATCCAGTTGCTATCATTTATTGAAGAGTTCCGTTGCCTACCTACAAAGTTCTTCATCAGATCCTCACCAAATTTAAATAGGACCAGTCCGACAAAGTACTCTTCCTAACAAAAAATAATCATCCAAATCGGTTAACAATTGGCAAAAATATCGCTGAACAAAATTTTTTTATAGGATCCCATCATCAGATCCTGACTTATACCTTCCATCATCAGCTCAGCAACATGATATGATGATTACCAGGCACAAATATCTGAATTGCGTTAGAAATTTAATGAAAAACAGTGTATGTGCCTATAAAATTTGAGGGTTTCCCTCGATTTTCATGGGATCCCATCATCAGATTCTGACATGGTGACAACGGGACTACCTCAGAAGTATACTCTTTTCGAATAAAAAAAGAATTTTTAAAATCGTTCCAGAATTGGCGGAGAAATCGGTGAACATACATAAAAAAAAAAACATACATACAGCCGAACATAGAACCTCCTCCTTTTTGAAGAAGTCGGTTAAAAAGTAGATGGTTGCATTTGCGCGGGAAGCGCGTTCAAAGTGTATGAATTGTCGGAGAAAGGAAGCGGGTGATGTTCCCGAGGCACATCACCCGCTGCACTGCTTGGTTCATTTAATGACTTGACACTAGCATGACATCCGATAGCAGTTTTATTTTTTTCCCCGTTTTATGTTTTACTATTATTTTAAAATAGTATTATTAAAATTACCTTCTTATTTTGCTCGTGAATACCCCTATCCAATTGAGTCGCTTATTTTTTTTATCAGTAATAAAGCAGTAAGCAGTGCTGTCTCGTCAGACTCCATTTTACAAGTGTTGAGGAGTCTGAAGAAAACACAGATATTTCTGTATTACAATAAGCACATAGGTACGCGCGACTGCAGCGCGTCTATATCGCCGTATCAGTGTGTTTGTATCGATACAAATGAGCGTTTACAGCGGCACTAAATTATTGCACTATGCATATTAGCGTTAAATTAGCGCGCATCATGACATAACATCATGCATGTCGTCGGCGCGTTAAAAAATACCGTGTGCAAAGGCACTAGAGGCTTTTGAATTAAGGTGGATGCTCCAGGGTGGCCCGCGAAATTCAAATATTTTTATGTTTTTTGCAATTTGCCGGTCAGTGTGAAGCTGTGTGTGGACCAAATGCGATCTGCGACCGTAACGCCTATTTATCTAAAGAATAATAACCATTTTAATCATCAATATAGCCCTCTAAGTTCATGTAGTTCGAAAGAATGATTATTTCTGAAATATTCATTCTTTCGAACTACACCCACCTTAATAGGAAAGATGCAGATTTAGTATTTATCAATATTTTGTGACTAAAATGTAAAAAATGCATAAGAAAAGGGCCAGTCCAACGTTTTTATTCCAGTTAATATTGATTTTTAACAATAATTACGGATTGAAAGTAACGCGAAACGGAACGTGTTATAATACGCCAATCAGCGTCTGGTGACGTCACTCGTGTTTGTTTATAGTCCAAGATTCCAGGGCTCCCAGATGTTACTTATTTCGCAGTATCAAAATATTTGAATAGAGTAGTGGCCAGTGTAATTTCAACGTACGCATAATAAGTATCTGTTTGCTCCATCCAATGGGCAATTTTTTTTAGCGATGTGTGTAGGAATGACATTTTATACTTAGGAGCTCGTGGCTAAATATTAACAGCCGCACGGGTCGATCTTGAAGGTTAAGCAACGCTTGCCAAGGTTGGTCTGTGGATGGGTGACCATCTTAACATAACGAGTTTCCTCCGTGCCTCGGAAAGCACGTTAAGCCGTTGGTCCCGGCTGTCATTTGTAGATCTTTGGCAGTAGTTACGGATTGTCAGAAGCCAGTAAATCTGACTGCAGTCTTGCCAAGATGTACCGTGTTACCCAGTTAATTGGTTGTGGATGTCTGGTAGGCAGCTGCTCCACGTAAAACACTGGTATTCAGCTGAATCCGGTTTGACTGGAAGCCGACCCCAATGTCGTTGGGAAAAGGCTAGGCAGATGATGACATCTTATACTAATATATAAAGCTGAAGAGTTTGTTTGTTTGCTTGAACGTGCTAATCTCAGGAACTACTGGTCCGATTTGAAAATTTCTTTCAGTGTTAGATAGCCCATTTATTGAGAAAGGCTATAGGCTACATATCATTACGCTAAGACCAAAAGGAGCGGAACAGTAATGAAAATCGTGACGCAGACGAAGTTGCGCGGGTCAACTAGTATTTCATAAGTCTATAGGAGGTATTTTTGAAGTTTTCTTTTTATACTTAGTAAATAAACTATGTCCAAAAGATACTTGTGAATAGGATCTCAATTCTCAGTGGAGATAGCGGTCGATCTTACACTATTACAATGACTAATTAGTATCTAATTTTTTTTTACTCACACTATTCTATTCCACACATTTTGTTACCGAGAAAATAAGTAAGTTCTGGTAGCACCTGACCTTGCTCTGTGACTTTGAATTATGACAGTTCTTGACCAGTGACAGACATGAGTGACGTCATTGTCCGTTTTGGCGCGAAAATATAAACTGCCTGTTTAAAAACGCAATTTTAGCAATAAATTATAGCGTTGTAATTTTTTATGTATGTGGCGGTCTATTCTAGATGGAGTTCTTTAAAATGAAAGCAAAAATAGAAATATCGCATGCTCCCTATTGAGACTGGTTCAGTGGACAGATTGCTTTGAAAGCAGCGGCAAAAATGGCGAGTAGGTACATTTCACAATTGAAATAAGCGGATGATATTGTAGACTTGCAGCAGATGCTGGACTGCTTATTTGATTCTTCTTTACATATTGGTAATGGAATGGACTTTGACAATACCCACCTCAGTTTTATGTAGTGTTTTATTCAATTTACAGTCCCACATTTCGAGAATACGAACCCAAGGCTTTGATTGGTTTTTAAATTGAATATTTTAATTTTGTAAGTATCGCAATAACATTTTGAATAACGACGTCAATGTCTAATAGAATCACAAATAAACTACAAGGAAGTCAGAATCATAAAGGAGTAAAACTTTCGGGACTAAATACTATTTATTTAGTTTACATTTCTTTTCAGTAGAGTTGTAGAGTTGAACATTTTTTTTTTTTACTATAGATAGGCACGCGTTTGACCGCTATCTCACCTGATGGTAAGTGATGATGTGGTCGAAGATGGAGCACCCTTGCCTAGAAATAATCTATTCACTCTTGACTTAAAGACTCCCAGGTTTTAGCTATCAGGAAACACAGACTCCGGCAGGGAATTCCACTCCTTAGCTGTACGCATTATGAATGTGTTACCAAAACATTTTGTGCGTATGGGTGGAATATCCACCGTGTACCGGTGGCGCATCGCCGTTCGTCTTGTGGTCTGATGATGAAACGGGCTTGGCGGAATTAAATTATGCAATTCCGTCGCACATTCCCCAAAATGCAACCGGTAAAAAACCGACAGGCTAGCAACTCGTCGTCGATGTTCAAGACTTTGGAGCTTCGTCGCGACAAGCCTATCATTGCCGATGATCCTCTTGGCTCGTTTCTCAATTAAATCAAGGGCATCAAGTTGGTATCTGGCAGATCCATCCCAAAGATGAGAGCAGTACTCCATACACAAAGTCAAAGTCAAGTCAAAGTCAAAACGTTTATTCCAATTAGGCCATTAAACGGCACTTTTGAACGTCATTCACATTTCAAATATATAAAAGTTCTGAAGTGACTCTACTGTCCATTCGGAAAGGTAGATTCTTATGGAGAAGAATGGACAAGAAACTCCATAGTTACTCTTTTCAATTAATCTTTTACAATACTTGGTAAGTATACAATTTTTTTTTTATACTAGTTGACCCGCGTGGCTTCGCTCCCGTCAACTGGCTACTTCACCTACCCTACCTACATTTTTTGTTTTTAAACCTTCCCTGTATTCTGGCGAAACTAACAAAAAAAGAATTATTTAAATCGGTCCCGCCGTTCTCGAGTTTTAGCGAGACTAACGAACAGCAATTCATTTTTATATATAAAGATGTGAGGACCATGCACCTAGGGTATGCAGAGGTAGACTTATCAATGTTCTAAATAAGTAGGTACATGATACTCACACATTTACAAATATTGGAATGACTAATTAACAGTGTGTGAGTTAACAGAAAAATACAGACACAAAAGAGACAGAACATCTATAAAGTTAATACATAAAGCAACCAGTTTGATTTTGTCCACAACATTGACCGTCCTATGGAGCAGGACCAGCATGCTTCCAGGCATTCTTATCCTGAATGTAATCTTCTAATTTGTAATAAGCTTGTTTACAAAGTGTGCTTTTGATATATGCTTTAAATTTTCTTTCATTTAGTTCTAATATGTCACAAGGTATTTTATTGTAACATTTAACATAGTACTCCATGAAAGATGTGTGCACACGATCGAACTTGCGCTTAATAGAGTTTAAGCAGCTGTTCCGGCGTGAAGTATCGTCTCACCTTTGCCAAAATCGCCAACTTCTTTGCAGCCACTTGGGCTTTTGCCTCTATGTAAGGGCCATAATTGAGAGTAGATGTTAATGTAACCCCAAGAAGCTCAAGTTGGTCGGTTAACGGCACGGTTAAACCTCGGAAAGATGGAGCTGGGTGGAATTGGCTCCTTTTGGCGGAAAATAGACACGCTTGGGTCTTAGCAGCATTGAACTTGACCAGATTGTCATCGCCCCATTCAGAGACTGCCTGTAAGGACACGTTCAAGCGCTCAACCATTGCCTCCCGGAGAGACCGGATTTGCGACCCACCAGCTCGTGCGTCGGACACGTATCTCTCAGCAACAGTGCTGTCGTCTGCATACCCAAAGGTACCGGGTTTAAGCAGATCATTAATATGCAGCAAAAACAGTGTTACCGAAAGCACCGAAGCCTGTGAAACCCCGGCATTAATATCCAGCAGTTCAGACGAGCAGCCATCTATGACCACTCGGATAGAACGATCCCTCAGGAAGTCTGCGATCCAATCACATAAACCGGCGGGCAGACCGAAGGAAGGAAGCTTACTAATAAGGCTATCGTGCCAGACCCTGTCGAAGGCCTTCGAGATGTCAAAGGAGACCGCTAGTGCCTCCCCGTGCTTCTCTATGGCCTCACTCCAGATGTGAATGGCATACGCTAGAAGATCCCCAGTTGACCGATTTCGGCGGAACCCGTATTGACGGTCACTAAGAATATCATTCGCTTCTAGGTACGCCAGGAGCTTATGATTCAGCACGCGTTCCATAGTCTTACAGAGTATGGACGTTACCGAGATGGGTCTATAATTCGACGGGTCAGCTCGACTACCCTTCTTGGGCACGGGCTGCACGTTAGCTTGCTTCCAAGCCTTCGGCACTTTTCCAGTCTCAAACGAAAGGCGAAATAGGCGTGTCAAGATCGGAGACAACTCAGGCGCACAAGTCTTCAGAACAATTGCAGGTATCCCGTCGGGACCACTAGCCTTGTTCACGTCTAGCCTACGGACGTCCTTCTGATGAATGCGAATATTTGTCATACTCGACTCGCATCCACCAGGAGAAGCAGGGGGCGTCGCGCCACCAGGATCCAGACGTGAAGATTCCGCAAACAAAGAAGCAAACAAGTTCGCTTTCTCCTCAGCGGAGTGGGCCAGCGTCCCGTCGGGTCTCAGCAGTGGTGGTAGTGAGGGGCGGCAGAAGTTCGATTCGACCGACTTAGCCAGGGACCAAAAAGCCTTACTACCTGCTGGGTATGAAGCAAGTTTGTTCCCTATTCGGCTAATGTGATCAAACCGAGCCCTCCGCAACACTTTCTTGCAGGACTTGGCAGCCCTGTTGAAGGCTCTCTTCTTCCGACTCACGTCATTTGCTTTGCGCTTACGAGCGTCGACCCATGCCAGGTACGCCGCGCATCAGCGCGATTGCACTCGGCACCAAACCATGGACGAGCTTTGCCAGACATTGTTATGTCAGAGAACGGAATGTAGTACTCCATTCCCCTCCGCAACACATCCGTCACGGCGTCCGCGCACGACGAAGCATCAGTCGAAGAAAAACAAGTAGGCTGCCAAGGATAACACGCAAAGAAAGATCGCATGCCATCCCAATCTGCTGACCTGTACCGCCATACCCGCCGTGTGCCTCTTGGGCTAGGATCGGGCGGGGAGTAAACGGACACAGACTTCACCAGACAGTGGTCGGAACTACCCAGTGGTGAAGAAATCGACACCGATTAGCGGTCTGGATCTGTTGTCAGCAAAAGGTCCAAGCAATTGGCAGTGTGCGAATCAACATCGGGTACCCTCGTGCTCCCTGGACCAGCTGGGTAAGATTTAACGCAAGCGCTAGCTTTCGCGTCTCTCGTCCAGCATGGTCTGTGCACTGGTATGGGAAGGGCCACTCCTGATGGTGCGCATTGAAGTCCCCCAGTAACACCAATTGGGCAGAAGGGTACCGCTGCTGAGCCGCATCCGCCGCCTCACTCAGGTGCTGTGTAAGCCCAGTTGTCTCCAAATCACCGCTGTGCGAACGGTAGACGCAGGCGTTGACAATTTTGTCTAGGCCTGTGTCCACTATAGCCCACAGCGTCGAGAACCTGGAGTCTTCAAGGTAACGGAGACGCCGATAGTAGATGTCGTCCCGGGCGTACATGCATACGCCCGCACGTGGTCTGAAGTGGTGCTCCAGGGTAAACCCTGGGTAAGACAGGTATGACACGTCCGACGGACATCTGATCTGCGTCTCCGACAGGAACAAGAGCGCTGGTTTCTTGGTCTCAAGGTGGTGATGGACTGCAGCGAGATTTGAGTGCAGACCTCGTATGTTAGAGAGGTGCAATTTATGCGAAAGGGCGTGCTGCCGCTGTACAGCTTTTCTCTTTTTTCCCTTTAACATTTTTAAATTATTTTCTCTTGTTCTGAAATATTGTCCTAGATCATAAAAATACACACTCACACGGTGGAAATAATTGTATAACACTCATTTTAATAAATTACAACTTTAAGCTGGTGAATTATGTAAAATATTGTTAAAAAAAAACGAAAATCTGACAGCTCGGGTCTGCAAAAAAGTGACATAGGTTTGGCCTTTTCAAGGCCCACAGACCATCTGAATTGTTCTGAATCGACAGTGATGCAAATATGTTTAAAAGGCAAAAGAAGAGATGGCGATAGAATAAGGGTGGCTCAGACTAAATAAAATAAGTGCCAAAATTAATTTTCAGATTTTATAATATAAAAGTATAACCAAATCAAAATATGTTAAGAATTTAGCTAGATAAGATTATTTTCTATGATTTAAAGCAGTTTTCATAACATCAATCGAATTAATTTCGCCATAAAAATAAAAATGGCAAAAAGACAGATTGAACTTTGCAATTTTTATCTATCGAGAAAATTTATTCGCATCGTGTATTCCTTTAGAATTTAGGTAGATCATAAAGTCAAGAAATATAAACCAAAATATCAAATCTCTATTACAGGAGTAAAAACAATAAGTAAAAATAATCCGTAGGAGAAAAAACAATTCTCAAAACGGCCTTATTATTCGCTTATCGCCTTAAACGAAATTCAAACGCTTTTTAGTTATATTCGTAAACTGCTCGTCGTCGGCGCGTTAAAAATACGCCGTGTGCATATATACAACATATGTCATGTTTTGTGTTTATTATTATTTCCAGATATTAGCAATGATAGCGCTGTTTTTCTCGATGTTCTTCCTGTACTCGATACCGCCTAAGCAGCCGTACAACTCGAATCCCATGATGGCCATCAACCTCATGTGCGCACTGATCGCCACCAGCACTGCCTTCTATGAGATCGTCATATCTATCATAATGCTTTGGTTTCTACGCAAGGTAAATGTATACAGCCTTTTCATCCTGGGATAAAAATAACCCATGTGCTATTCCAGACATCTCTTTGGTAAATCACATCCAGATCAGCCGTTCTGCCGTGATTATGTTACAAAAATCCATGCATCCATACAAACTTTCGCATTTATAATAGTAAATATTATATAAATAACGGGGCATGCGTTAAGTTAACAGCACGGCCGTCATCGGTAGGCTATTTTGGTAGAGGGTACATGGCGTATGTTTTGTCATCATACAAATGACTAAATATCGTTTAAATTTCTTAATGGGCAACACGATGTTCCTATCGGTTTTCTGCAGTGGCAATCACAACTGTCATTGTAGTTGTCATACGTGACGTATTCGTGGCCTATTGGTGCGAGTCGCTTTTCGCTATGTTTCGACGCGCGCACACCTTCGCGATCTTTTGGCGAAGAATCTAAATTCGTTACATCGATATATTGCTTGGGAATACCTTTAAGCAGCTCGCGACCCTCATATCAACTCTACTGTGGTGAAATCATCGAAGGGCGGATCATCGGCAGCGGATAGCAAACCACAAATTACGTATTATAGCTTGTTAATGCTGTATTTTCATAAGAACATCGTTTTCGTTTGATCGTCCAGACCCTCGGTCTGTCCCAAATGTGTGGTCTAACTCATCGTATCTAATAATTTTATCACGACGACACAGCGTAGATTTCAAACAGAGTTTACACTACTCACAATCACTTTTATATTACACTAGTTGACCCGCGCAACTTCGTCTGCTCCGCTCCTGTTGGTCTTAGCGTGATGATAGCCCATAGCCTTTTTCGATAAATGGGCTATCTGAAACTGAAATAATTTTTCAAATCGGATCAGTAGTTCCTGAGATTAGCGCGTTCAAGGAAACAAACAAACTCTTCAGCTTTATATATTAGTTTAGATATCCCTCTTAACGATTCCACTCACGAACTAACGAAGTCCGCAGCCCCAGCAGGCACTGGCCCTAGCGGACCCCGTCTTTTGTGCTGACAGCTCTTTGAGGCACGCGTGGAACACAGCGCGCCGTCGACCAGGGCCTGGTTCTGATCAGACGGCAAGCCACCCAAAGCTCGCCGTCCGCAGGTCCGCGCCTAGGGTGACCGAAAATCGCCCTGCGACTCGCGACGCCCGGGGCGTCTTCTTCTGTTGCGGCGGCTGGGGCGTGAGGTTCTCTTTCTCTCACACGTTCGGCTTCCTCCTTTGCTAGCATCACGGTTTCGCAGAAGGAGGTGACCGCTTCCCATGTCTCCTCACTCCGGACCATGGCCTGAACCAGGGCCGGACGCGAGAGATCGCCGCCGCCGATCGCCTCGACGAGGACACGGCGGTGCTCCGCCCAAGCAGGGCAGACCTCCACCGTATGCTCCACCGTGTCCAACTCAGCCCCCCTACAATGAAATCAATTGCGCACCGACATTTAGTAAGATTGGAAGCGCTGTTCAAGACATCTAGGGGCCAGTTGAACCGTTATTTGTGACACTGCAGCATTCATCTCTAGGTGCTCCTAGGTTTCAGTGACCACATAACGTCAGTTGGCCGTTCGGCTAGTATTATATAGCTGTAGCTTTGGGGATAGTGATCACGGACCCAGCTATAGCAAACTCGACTGAAGAAATTTCTCTATTACTAGGTTATTCTCAATAATAGATCACCTATTATTGTTAAAGATCTTGGGGACCAACAATAATTTCTTATCTTAATAAACGAGGAGAGAGCGTTCAGTGAATCAATTTTATTGCTCTGTTTTGTAAGTCAACTTTCTAATATTAGTATAGATTAGGGTTCCTAATACCCACCCATAAGAAAATCCGTATAAAACGGAACCCTTATAAGATCACTCGGGAGTTTACCTGTATGTCCGTCTGTCACGGCTAGTTTTCTCCGGACCCACTGGACCAATTCTGTTAAAATTTGGCACATATATGTACTTCTGTGACCCAAACACGGACGCATTACGAAAATAAATAAATTTTGAGCAGAAATAAAAAAAAGACAACAACTGCAACAACCCACAATGCACATTGCACATTTTAACATGCAATTATTACTAATCTACGGTAGCTAATATGATGAGGCGAAAAATACGGTGTACCCTTGTTTCGTAGACAGAAATTTCATAGAATATCGTTTCGCAGAAAATGTTTCACATAATATTTCGTTGTTGTAAATAGTCTTTGAAATAATAATATTTGACATAAAATTATTTTATGTCAAATATTATTATTTCAAAGACTATTTACTTGAATGAAACCTATTTCACAGAAACACAATTCAATGAATTTCATGATCACATTTTTTTATTTAACAAACTTATCAAACAGTAGAATTATTTTTTAACGAATATTGTTTATCTGGTGTTTTTTTCCACAGTATTTTATACTTCAGTGAAATGTAATTATAGTTAAATATTATTGTTTTAAAATATGTCCATGGCATACTTTTAAGATGGCAGAATTTTATTCGGAATAATTTAACTACACATATTGGCATTTTTATAAAATAGCATTTAACCAAAATAAAATATGATCTTAAAAAATCAACATGTGTGCTAAAAAATTTGTGACAGAAATGAATCGCTGTAAAACCGACCCCACGTAGTCTTGTCTGCCCTACCCTTAGAGTGTAATTTAAGCCCGCGTAGGCGCGGAGGGCAAGGCGGCCCGCGAGCTGAGGAGCAGGTGTTATAACGTCCGGCACCGCGGTTGGGTTGCGGTGGTGAGCGTTATAACCATCTGCGACGATAAGTCGCGTGGGATCGCCGGAGCCCCGCAGCGCCGGAGCCGTGACAGAAATCATGCCTGCTGCATGTTGCATGCTTGCCTGCATACTGTGTTGGTTGCTTGCATTCTGCATGTTGCCTGCTCGTTTGCGTGCTGCATGCTTGCTTGCTTGCATGCTGCATGTTGCAAGCCGCATGCTTGCTGCATGCTGCATGTTGCATGCCACATGATTGCTGCATGCTTGCTGCATTCATGTTGCATGCTCGCCTGCATAGTGCATGCTTGCTTGCATTCTGCATATTGCATGGTCGCTTGCATACTGCATGCCGCTTGTATTATGCATGTTGCATGCTCGTTGTATGTGCTGCATGCTTGCTTACTTACATGCTGTATGCCGTTTGCTTGTTGCATGCTTGCTGTATGCTTCCTGCATGCTAGCTGTATGCTTGCTGCATTAATGGTTATGCTTGATAGTTTTGTCTTTTATTCCCATCGCCATTTGCCACCATTGCCGCTTCGCGGGGTTCGGTCGAGCGGGCCCGAATGAAAAGTTTTACTTGAGTACAATTTACCCGCATTTTTTTTTGTGACTGCGATGTTGTAATTTTATAGGAGGGTATGCATTTTGTCAAACGTTTAAAAACTGTCAGTTGATGAAATGTTTTTCTTGGTAACAAGTTTTATGTTAACTATCTACTTATTATGCGGATAAAGAATATTTGATTTGTAATTCTATGATATTTTTTTTTTTTTTACTATAGATAGGCACGCGTTTGACCACTATCTCACCTGATGGTAAGTGATGATGTGGTCGAAGATGGAGCACGCTTGCCTAGAAATAACCTATTCACTCTTGACTTAAAGACTGCCAGGTTGTAGCTATCAGGAAACACAGACTCCGGCAGGGAATTCCACTCCTTAGCTGTACGCATTATGAATGTGTTACCAAAACGTTTTGTGCGTATGGGTTGGATATCCAACGTGTACCGGTGGCGCATCGCCGTTCGTCTTGTGGTCCGATGATGGAACGGGCTTGGCGGAATTAAATTATGCAATTCCGTCGCACATTCCCCAAAATGCAACCGGTAAAAAACCGACAGGCTAGCAACTCGTCGTCGATGTTCAAGACTTTGGAGCTTCGTCGCGACAAGCCTCTCATTGCCGATGATCCTCTTGGCTCGTTTCTCAATTGACTCAAGGGCATCAAGTTGGTATCTGGCAGATCCATCCCAAAGATGAGAGCAGTACTCCATACACGATCGAACTTGCGCTTGATAGAGTTTAAGCAGCTGTTCCGGCGTGAAGTATCGTCTCACCTTTGCCAGAATCCCCAACTTCTTTGCAGCTACTTGTGCCTTTGCCTCTATGTAAGGGCCAAAATTGAGAGTAGATGTTAATGTAACCCCAAGAAGCTCAAGTTGGTCGGTTATCGGCACGGTTAAACCTCGGAAAGATGGAGCTGGGTGGAATTGGCTCCTTTTGGCGGAAAATAGACACGCTTGGGTCTTAGCAGCATTGAACTTGACCAGATTGGCATCGCCCCATTCAGAGACTGCCTGTAAGGACACGTTCAAGCGCTCAACCGTTGCCTCCCGGAGAGACCGGATCTGTGACCCACCAGCTCGTGCGTCGGACACGTATCTCTTAGCAACAGTGCTGTCATCTGCATACCCAAAGGTACCGGGTTTAAGCAGATCATTAATATGTAGCAAGAACAGTGTTGCCGAAAGCACCGAACCATATAATTGAATATCATAAAATTCGAAACAAAGTTTATTTGTAACAAAAATCTATGATTTAAATTTATTTAAAGTAAGTATTCTGCGTATTGACTATTCTATGAAATGATAATACGAGATTTTTTTATGTGAAACGAAATTCCATGAAACAACAACGTACAACCGAAAAATACAGATTCGTGCTTAAAAACATTTTTATTTTAAATTGAGGGTAGTTTTTATGGGTTTTTTTTTTCTTGTACTAGCGCCAGTACCAAATTACCGCCCTTTTCGTTTCGGGTTCGGTACATCTCAATGCTCATCAATTCTGACCAGCTGGCGAAGACTGGCTTCCCTCGAGGCGACTGACCCCCAGTTTTTATGGGTTAGGAGGGGGGCAAATCGTTTCATTCGAAACTGGGACCTGGGCCCAATTCCACCTTTTCTAATTTGATAGTAGGCAACTGGGCCCACGTTAGTTTAGCTATTGGGACGATTTGCACTATTATCAAATTCTCTAGGGGTTTATTAGTCCCAATAAAATATTTCGGGGACAGAGAAAACTCTGTCCTCGAAATATTTTTAAAGTGTCCAAATGGTGTCCCTATTTATAAAATGCCAGGAGACCAGAAACATCTTGAAGTATCTCCGGGGTTGGAATTGTGCTACTATCAAATTAGAAAAGGTGGAATTGGGCCCAGGGCCTAGTTTCGAATGGGACGATTTTATTCCTTTATTTTCATTTTATGAGAACGCCTAATTACTTCAGATTGTTATGGACTTCATTTCCTTGCTATAAAACATTAAGTTTAAAAGTTACACAATTTTGTTTACGCTGGGGTTGTGAAAAATAAAAAAAAAATATAAATATAAAAAAAAACTACTTTTAAATATGTTTTCCGCTGATAAAATTAAGCATAGTTTCCCTTATTTTCATATGTGCACGTTATAAAGATTCACACTGTATATAAGCTATTCCAAGCAAGTTCAACTGTATTCCTCAGAAACGAATGGTGTTCCTGCTAACGCTGTGGTTTGGGTCGAACGTAATTCTTCTATTGCTTTTATCGATTCTGATCCTGGTGAGAGCTATTATTTGCTATGAGTACGAAGAATACTATAACGGAACTTTAACTCTCGTCCTCGGAGTTCTCTATGAAGGTAGGTACCTCAAACTACTCTTGCCTGGATAGTCACACTACACACTACTAAACTTTTATCACGTGAGCTTTATCGTGTAGCTCACCTTTCTGACTGTCCGACTCCTTGACTGGTCGAAAATGCCCCTTACAACTGGTTTTTCTGTGGGTTCCGATAAGCCTGATATTTTTTACTTCATAATTATGCTAGAGACAAACTGGTCCTACGCAACGCATTATGATATCTGGAGTCTTGATTTTACATGAAAAACTATACAATAGAAACCCACTTATCGTATGCAACGCAACATGTATGTATGTATGTAAATCGGACTGGTTTCCGCAACTCCACGACTAAGCGCGTATTTTGCGTGTAGGTGGGACAAATGCGTCATTCGAGCTCCCCAAGGAAGGCCAGCAACGCCTTGGTGTTACTAACTATCTCGCAGAGGGTATCTGGGTTTCCGAAGTACTTTGCCCTGTAATCCGCAACCACCGGGCAGCTTAGAAGCAGGTGTGCTGCTGTCTCATTCTCCTCCATGCAGGCTCTGCATAGCGGGCTGTCAGTGACTCCTATAGCATAGAGGTGTTTATTAAAAGACCCATGGCCAGTTGTTACGGCTGTGACTGAACGCAACTGTTGTTTAGTCAGTCTTAGGGCTTGTTTTGTGAAACGGCCATTTATAGAGGGAAGTGCCTCTTTGGCCTGCCTACACTCACTATGGTCAACCCATAGCTTGTGATGTTTATCTCCGGTGCGTTTCCTTACCAGATTGTGTAAGTACCCGAAAGGCAGCGGCACGATGGGCTCAGGTCCCATTGCTGACAAACTCGACCCCCTTCGGGCGAGTTCATCCGCAGCGTCGTTGCCTCGAGATTCACTGTGTCCCTTGATCCATTGAATGGTTACTTTGTTGTGTCTACCAACCTGGTTGAGACGTTGGTGAAACTCGAGAATCAACCCAGAGTTCACTGTGTGACGGCCATGCTGTCCGAGAGTATGCGTATTGAGTGGTCCTTAACTTCCCTGGTTAGGATGGCTGATGCCGCCAGAGAAATGCCCATGCATTCAGCCTGGAACACTGTGTTGTGGACCCTCAATGGTGTGGCTATGTGGATATTGAGATCCTCTGAGAAGATTCCCGCACCAGTACCTGTACCTGTTTTTGATCCATCGGTGAAGATCCGCAGCTCGGCGGGGCAGAGCCCCTCGCACCGATGATCCTCATGCAATTGGATTTTGTATTTTTTCATCATCTGCCTAGCCTTTTCCCAACTACATTGGGGTCGGCTTCCAGTCAAACCGGATTCAGCTGAATAACAGTGTTTTACGTGGAGCGGCTGCCTACCAGACCTCCACAACCCATTAACTGGGTAACACGGTACTTCTTGGCAAGACTGGAGTCAGATTTACTGGCTTCTGACAATCAATGGATTTTGTATTTTTTATCGAAGATAAATTGCTTGGGTACCCGGTCATTGATTGCTTTTGTTATGGGGAGTTCATTGTTGAGCTCCTCGAGCAGAGCGGTGTGTCGTGTGTCTCTCTTACTCCAGAGACCTAATGTTTTAAGGCGTACTGCTGCCATCGTCGCTTCCTGTTGTATAAACAAGTGTAGCGGAGGGAGCCCCAGCATGGCTTCCAGCGCCGCAGTTGGAGTAGTCCTCATGCAGCCCGTCGTTGCCATGCAGGCCAGCCTTTGCATGTGTTGTAACTTGTTTACGGCTGTAGCTAGCTTTGAGTGTGGCCACCACACCACGGCCCCGTAGGTTACCATGGGCCGAATTACTGCGCTGTACAGCCATAGTATTATTTTGGGAGATAGGCCCCACTTCTTCCCTATCATTTTCCTGCATTGCCAGAAGGTAATGCAGGCCCTGTTTAGTTTGTAGTCTAGGTGATTACTCCAGCTTAACTTACTGTCTAGGATGACGCCTAGATACTTTACCTCGTTAGACAGCTGGAGCTCTGTATTGAAGAGCATAGGTAGCCGGTAGTGGCCTAGTGCTCGCTTTTGAGTGAACATGACTAATTCAGTTTTCGTGGGGGGGTTTAACCGACAGATCATATTCGTCGCACCATCTTTCCACGATGCGTAGTGCTTGTTGAGTAAGGTTGCAGATCGTTCCAGTCACTTTCCCTGACACTAGGATTGCGAGGTCGTCAGCATAACCTATTGTGTAGTAACGATGTGCGTTGAGTTTGGTGATCAGGTCATCAATTACCAGATTCCACAGAAGAGGGGAGAGCACACCCCCCTGCGGGCAGCCTCTGGCTATCAGAGCCAACTGCTGCTCTTCCTCAAGGCGAACCACTCGTTTGCTTAACATATTAGTTATCCAGTCAGTTAGTACCTGTTCCACGCCGTGTTTGGAGAGAGCGGCACTAATGCTGGAAAAGTTTGTCTTGTCGAAGGCTCCTTCGATGTCTATGAATGTGCCCAGGCAGGACCCTTTCTGGTGAATCGCTTCCTCAATCTGGTTCACCACCAGATGAAGAGCGGACTCTGTCGACTTACCCGAGCTGTATGCGTGTTGGTTACCATGCAGTGGTATTGTTTTTAAAACGCCATCACGTAGTTCCCTTTCACACAGTCTTTCCATTGTCTTTAGTAAAAACGAGGTCAGACTAATAGGTCGATAGGATTTAGCGTTTGTGTAGTCACTTTTACCTGGCTTCGGAATGAATATGACTTTCACTTTCCTCCATCCTTTAGGAACGTATCTAAAGGCCAGGCACGCTCGCATTAAGAGCACCAGTTTTGTTGCAACAGCGGTACCTCCCCACTGTAGTAAGGCAGGAAACACACCGTCGGGACCTGGTGCCTTGAAAGGTTGGAAGCTTTTGATGGTCCACTGAAGTTTTTCCAGCGTAATCATCTTTTCTGCATAAAGCCAGTCATCATCTGATGGTGTTTGGATAACGTCAAGCCATTCATTTACCTGCGCGAATACGCTGCCTGGGAAGTGAGTTTCTACTAGGAGACGTTGCGCTTCTTCAGGTGTCGTGGTCAACGTGTTATCGGGTTTCCGGAGTGTGGCGATCTCAGGTGTGTTCTGTTGCGCCAGTATTTTCCTTACCCTGTTTGCTTGTTGGCATGATTCAATGTTACCACAGAATTTACGCCACCCTGTAGTTCTTCTGAATCTGATGCATCTCTTGTAGCTCGATTTGGCCGCGTAATAAGCGTCCCAGTCCTCATCACTACATGTGTTCATGGCTCTGTTAAGAGCCTTTCTTACCTTACCGCGTTTGCGCTCCAGGTCTGCACCCCACCAAGGTTGTTTACCCGGTGTGTCGCGCGGAATCGTTTCTGGGCAGGCGATTCGGTAGCTGTTTATCAGCGATTCGGTGAGTAGTGTTACTTGCGCATCGATCTGTGCCGTGTCCGCAAGCAACTCCGAATCCCATGATGGTACAAGCCTTGAGGTAAGGTTGCGTGTGTACACCGATATATCCGTGTTGCGAGGATTACGCCTGGGTTGTTTGGGTGGTATACAGACCTGGATGTCGAAGCGGATCTACCTGTGGTCTGAGCAGGAAGCCTCATTCGAGACTTGCCACCCAGTGATTAGTTCCGCTGCTCCCTCCGTAGCCAGAGTCAGGTCTATGATAGTACGACTGCGTCTGGTCACGAAGGTTGGTTCCGAACCCGTGTTTAGTAGGGATAGGTTAGTAGTGAACAGATAATCAACTAATGTCTTACCCCTTGCGTTTTGCGTCTCCATCCCCCACAGTGGATGGTGTGCGTTTGCGTCGGTCCCAATGACAATCTCATCCCTGCTGTTTTCACAGTGCGTGATGAGGCGGACCAGGTCGTGTGGGGGCGGTTCCTCCGCCTCAGGCATATATACCGAGGCGAAGACGATAGCCAACTTAGTGGCTCCCCGCTGTATGTTCAGCCTAGCAGCAGAGACATCTCTGCAACAGAAGTCGTTTAATAGCTGTGCTTTAAGGTTACCTGTGACATAGATGCACGATCTAGGGTGATCATGGTCCGCAGTAACAAGGAGCTTACCACCAAGATTGGAGAGTCCTCGTATGTGGCCACCCCTAATCCACGGCTCTTGGATCAGGGCAATGGCCGTGTGTTGAACCTCCAGCCACTTGCGGAGTTGAGCCGTCGCGGTCTGGCTGTGGTGGAGGTTAGCCTGCACGACTTTACAGGCCGACAAAAGGGACGCCATCGCCGGCAAGACCCTCCTCGTCGCCCTCAAGTCGCAGCCCGGCAAACAGGTCGCCCTCGTCGAAACCGTCCCCTCCCGGGTCTGAAGCCGGGGACAACATTACGTCGTCTGGCTCCCCCCCCCGATGAAGGGACGGCACCCACGGTGGCGGCAGGGGCGGCTGAGTCTGCTGCTACAGCAGGTTCGGCCGCAGTTGCTTCCGGGTTGTTTGGCGGAGAATCGGTGTCCTCTGCGTCTTCCAGCGGCTGTTTCGTGATCCCAACCCAACCCAACCCTGAGGGACGTCGACGAACCTGCCGTTCGGACCCTGGAACTTGACGTACACCGCTCCCAAACCAATTGAGAGACGGCGCTCGTCGCTCATCAGGGTCGGAACTTGGTCCTCGGGGATACCCAGCACCACGAACCAGCAAGCCTTCTGCTTCTCGGCGTGCAGCACTACCCACCTCCTTACGTCGATCCAGCGATTCTGGTACCAGAGGGCTCGTCCAATAAAGGTTGAGTCCTCGTAGACTCCCTGGTCGTCGGGGATGGCGATGCCGCAGCGCACCCGCTTCTGGATCTCCGCCTGGCTCTTGACGACTAGCGAGGTGCCAGCCGGGAGAGCCAGGCTGGAGACTGTTTTTTTCAGCCAGGCTAAGGTGAAGTCGTTACCGCACCACAGCTTGAGGACTCCACCGGTGAACAGCGGCTTCGCGTTGAAGGTTGGTCCCGGTGTATCCTGCATAGCAGAGCAGGCCTCGCTGATGATCCGCTTGTGGATAGCAGCCAAGACCTGGTCCGATACTCCCTGGCTTATGATGCCCCTCCGGTCGCAGGTTATTGCGACGTTTAGGGACGCACTGGCAGCTTGGGCGTAGCTTCTGTTAGCAATCCTCTGGGATTGGTCAAGCCGCGGCCGCTTGTGCTCTCCACGGGGCGAAATCGTCTCGTTGAGAGCCCGCTTGGCCGCAGCCTGGTCACTTCCATCGGATCGCTGCGTTGTGGTTGCCTCCTCGGCCGGACCTCCTGCGGATTTAGATTGCAGTGTGCTAGGCGTTGGTTGGCTAGTGCCGGCCTCAGCCTGCCACCGCTTCCCCTCAGAGAAGTTCAGCTTACCTTGCTTGGTCGGTTTAATCGAGGTGGTGGCAGCAACCTGCTTGTTTTGGGGGGCTTTGCGTCCCCACCTGCGTTCGTGACGCCGCTCCTTGCGCGTCAGTCTTTCCCTCCTCTTACCCTGGCTTGTAGGAGCTGTAGGACCCGAGGGGCCCGAACAAGAGCAATGGGCTTGTGGAATGGATTTTTTACCCTTGCCCTTGCCTTTACCTTTACCCTTACGGGTAGGCACCTGCCAGGCGCTGGTAAAAACGTCCTCGGTGTTGCTGATCGCCTCCGTGTGACCGGAGGCGGCCGCGACTTGGGAAGCGGCTTGAGGAGCCACAGGAGGAGCGGGAGGGTGTTTGGGAAGGCTACTTTCGGCAGAGGTGTTAGCCGTCTCCGTTTTCGCCTTTGTGTGTAAAGGATCGGTACTGGTCCCATGCAGCGCCGTTCTCCTTTGCTTGGAGTGGGACTTTTTGGTCTTAGCTGCGGTTTTCGCCACAGCCGGACCAGCGCCCGCGCTGGCGCCCACGGCGTGAGCCGCAGGGCATCCAGGGGCGAGCGAGGCACCAGAGGTACCTCGCTTAGGAGCTTTGCCAGCTTTCGCCGACTCCACTCCTGCGGTATTTTCAGTTGGCTTCAATCCGTCCATACTAAAAATTTTTGAACTTCATCTTCCTGGCTCCCACCCACCATGGAGCCCGCACCTGGGAATGTCGCACTACTGTGAGTGCGAACGTTAGGACTACCAGGAAGATATAGGTGCGCAAGGCTGGTTTACAGCGCGACATCGGGTGCTCGATCGGGTTGGCAACTAATCAACCCTCACTTACACCGTCAGCATGGCCTTTACCTACCGCTTCGGCCGCCCAAGGACGACCTTAGCGGAACCCAGCGCCTCGCCTGTGGCCCTCTGACGGGACACTTTGGCCATTTCCCTACCCTTGGCTAGAAGATAGGGCCACCGTTTTGCTTGAAATCCAGACCAAAGGGGGCGTGTTGCCTCACGGACACATTACCGCCAGTGCCGATCGGCTCAACCCCCCAGGACTCCTTCATCCCCGCTTACGGCGCTCGACTGCGCAGGTCCTAGCGCAGGTGACAAAATTCTCCTACCCGCCGTCAGCTGAGTTTAGTGACGGCCGAGCCCGCAACCACTTCGTCACAGAAGGGTCACAGTTAGGAGGGGAGTTGGGAGGGGTTATAGAGGGGAAAAGGGGTTTAGTGGGATATGGGATGGGACTGAGTGGAAAGCCCTCCACTCTGCGGGTCGCCCGGTGGTTTCAGTTACGTCTATTTCGTAAGGAACTAGACCAAAAACGGGGTGGCAACCTCGAGAAGGTATATCCACCGGACTTGCCTTGAGGATCTACACGACCGTTGCGCTCCCCCTCAAGACCACGCCACCTTCCCGTCTCTGAAGGAGACAGCAAGGTAGGCCTGCATCTATACTACCAAGCAAAGCAAAGCAAAGCGTGTCGTGTGCAACCGTAAAAGCATACATACAGACCCCCCCCGACGCAACGCAACATACGATACAATACAAAAGGACCAGTGTGTTTCTCGCTTTAATATGGCTGTTCGATACATTTTCTATAAGAAGCTGTCAGGGGTATCTAATTTTATTGTAAATGGACAATACTTAGGCTACGATACATGTGGCATACTTGTATCACAATTTTCTTTGTTTCAGTTATTTACATGTACTTTACTATGATCGTCAGCAGTTACGAGAGTTCACTGGACCCTGAAACAATATACATATAGTGATGTTCTGTCTTTTCCTCTCAACCGGCTCCGCTGAAGCTCTGCGGCGATTAACGAAATTCAATTGGATGTGTATACTTTCCGCTTCTGACGTCTCAACTTTGGTGGAGTCGGGACCTAAAGTTGTAAAGCAGATTTTATCGTGATCAAATCAAACGAAAATGCACCAATAGCGCCTTTAGGTGACCCTTTTTTACTGTGACTCGTAACGAGAACTGTAGACACAGTGTACTAGTGTTTACATAGTAAAATCAGCTAGTACGATTTCTCGCATACATAATACGCCATTTTATTGTAGTGTATTTCGATTGTTATGTTGACGATGATGATGATGAGACGAAATCAATATAAATATTTAATAAATGCCAGATAAAATCCTTTATCTTTAAGAGAGAAGCTTACCATGGTGTGAAGAGAGATTGACTGTCTAGGCTTATTCTGATTGGTTGAAAAAATTACGTTTGCTAGTGATTGGTAAATTAGTAAGGTGAAATATTCACATTGCTTCCAAAACGAAAGAGCTTGGATGTCTGGACTTCGTTTCATCGACTTATATTATGGAACATGCAATATTTTCATCTTGCTTCCATTTTAAAGAATTCTCATGACTTGTCCTAACTCAAAGACATAAACGGGTTTTACTGTAAATAGTTAATATCGTGAGTATTTATTAGCTTCTGAACCATTTGTTACGAGAAACGTGTTAAGCATTTTATGAATGTGCATATCATTTTTATAGATATTGTTTTCGTATATTTTTTCGTTTAACCTGTCCATCTAGTAGGAGATAAAGGTTTTTATTTTATTTTGTGATACCTACATAACCTACAAAACGAAAATCTTTCATCATATTATATTTTATTCTTCCACCTGGCGTTAATCCCGGCTATTGCCAGGGTCCGCCTTCCTACTTAGCTTCCTCCACTTTGCCCGATCTTCAACATCCTTCTCAGTCAGGCCATTGGCCCTCATGTCGGACTTGATGACGTCCAGCCAGCGCTTGCGAGGGCGACCACGGGGCCTAGCCCCAAGAACAGCCATATTCATGCATCTCCGACCAACGTACTCCATAGGGCGGCGCATGATGTGGCCATACCAACGCAGACGACACTCTTGCAGTTTTTCCCCTACGTCACGGACACCAAGACTACCTCGGATGTAAGAGTTGCGTATGCGATCGGATCGCGTTACGCCACTCATCCACCTCAGCATCTTCATCTCCGTGACGCGAAGCTCCTGGGTGTGTCTGCTTAGTGCTGGCCAACACTCGCCCCCGTACAGTAGGACAGGCCGAATGATACATTTATATATCTGCCCCTTGAGCTTCGGAGGCATTTTGCGGTCGCATACAACGCCCGTCACCTCGCGCCACTTCGCCCAAGCCGCGCCAATACGTGCTTGGACATCGTCGTCCACGATGCCAGACTCGTGCAGCACGGATCCAAGGTACCTGAACGTATCGGACTTTCTGATCAGGTCCGAACCTATTCGGATGGTGTTTGTATCCGTGCTGCCACAGGACATGTACTCAGTCTTCGCCACATTTAGTCTCAGACCACCGTTTTCAAGCGTGTCCTTCCAAATGTTGACTTTGCGCTCAAGATGGGCTTTGTTCTGATTAACGAGGGCGATGTCATCGGCATACATCATTAGCCATGGAGGCTGATCTTGGATGTTTGCCGTAACTACATCGAGCACTACGTTAAACAAGAACGGGCTAAGAGCCGAGCCTTGGTGAACGCCAACAGATATTGGGAAGCCATTCGATTCGCCAACAGCGGTCTGGACAGAGGACACGGAATCGCGGTACATGTCTCTGATAATGTCAACATAGGCCTCGGGAACGCCCCTGAAGCGCAGTGCCCACCAGATGGACTGCCGAGGTATACAGTCGAAGGCCTTCTGCAGGTCTAAAAAGGCCATATGCAAAGCTCTCCTTCTCTCTCTGTAAGCCTCAGCCAGATTCCGTAAGGCGAACACTGCGTCCATGGTGCTGTTACCCGCCCGGAAGCCATATTGACACTCAGAGACAGTACACTCGCTACGGAGCCGTGTGTCAATGATGCGCTCGAAGAGCTTCATGGTGTGGCACATGATCTTGATACCGCGGTAGCTACCACAATCCTGTACGCTACCTTTGCCTTTGTAAACAGGGATAATCAGGCTAAATCGCCACTGGTTCGGCATTTCCTTGGTGATCAGGATGCGGTTAAAAAGATCCGTCAGAAGGTCCACACCATGTGGGCCCATCGCCTTCCACACTTCAATTGGCACATTGTCAGGCCCGACCGCTTTCCGGTTCTTCATGTGGCGAAGAGCAATGCGGGTTTCGTCGGGGGAAATAGGGGAAATAAGCCCAAGGTTAGGAGGCGGTTCCGGAGGAAGGTTATGGGGATGCTGTTTGTTAGACAGCTCCGCGAAGTATGTACACCATCTCTCCTTAACAGAGGGGGCATCGTAGAGCAGCTTACCCTGGGCGTCCCTTACACAAAGACATTTGCTAATGTCCCGTGTAGCTTTCTCCCGGCCACGCGCCAGCTTAAAAATAAGCTTTTGCCCCTCCGCAGTTTCCAGCTTGTCGTATAAGGGCGCCAGACTTTTGCTGCGGGCTCTGGCTACAGCTTTTTTGCAAGCGCGCTTAGCCGCTCCATATGCCTCCCTGTCATCCGGAGAGTTGGACCCTTGCCACTGTTTAAATAAAACCTTCTTCTTCCGAGTCGCCTCCTGCACCCCGTCATCCCACCACCACGTCTCCTTTCCTATGGTGCGGCCACCACGAGAAGTGCCAAGGACGCGCTTACCCGCACCGGTGATTGCTGAATGGATCCTACTCCAGATCTCTTGAGCGGACTCATGCGGAGCACTGATCTTGAGATGCTCGACCTCCGCGATGAAGTCCGACTGCCTAGGACCATCAAGCAACCACCACTTAGTGCGGGGTTTGCGTTTCTCGGTCACTCTCTTCTTCGGTACAACCGCAAAGTCCAGGACAAGGCGGCGGTGTTGAGCCGTTAGGCTTTCGCCTGGGATGACTTTGCAGTTGGTAACCTTGCCAATGTGGCACCGTCGCACCAGCAGGTAATCTATTTGGGTTGAGTAGGCACCACTACGGTACGTAATAAGATGCTGGGGCTTCTTCTGAAAGAATGTGTTCGCGATGGCTAGGTCAGACACAGCGCAGGTGCTAAGTATATTGACTCCCTCTGCGTTTAGCTGGCCATAACCAAAACCACCGTGAACACGTCCATACTCTCCAGCAAACTGACCTACGTGACCGTTGAGATCCCCCCCAACCAAAACACCTTCGGAATTCGGGATAGCGCGTAATACGTCCTCGAACTCATCCCAGAAGGCCTCCTTTTCAGACTCACAGCAACCAGTCTGAGGAGCATAGGCGCTGATTAGGTTCGTTACCGACCCTTCGAACAGCACCCTAACTCGCATCAACCGGTCGCTGCATCGGTCTACTTCAAGGAGTCCATCCTGAAGGTCCTTAGACAGCACCACGGCCACTCCGCTCCTACCCGCTGGTGATCCGGTGTACACTAGCCGGTACCCCTGCCCGATGTCACGTGACTTATTTCCCTTCCAGCGCGTCTCCTGAAGGAAGGCCCACTGGACCCGACGCTTCGCAAGTACGTCTGCGAGTTCTTGGCAACGTCCGGTTAGGGAGCCAATGTTCCAGGTGGCAAAGCGGAACTTCTTCTTGGGTACTATCCTCTTTAGCCGTGCCCGTACTTGACACGGTAGCCCTAGCCCACTTATCGCAGGTTTAGGGCGATGTGCCTGCGCGTCGTTATGCGGCGACGCCCTAGACCAAGTACCCACATCATATTATATTTTATTATCTAATATTATTGTATATAATTGTTTTTTAAGTAAATCTACTTGTTTTTATATTTAGTGGCCTTGATCATCGCAGAGGAAATTAATTGCCTAGGCCTAGAGAAATACGCAGGTCAAAGTACAGTAGGCCACACGTTAATGGTAACGAAACTGATACATACAGTGGTTTATTATTATGTACTAGCTGACCCGCGCGGCTTCGCTCCCGTCAACTGGCTACCTCCCTACCTACCTACCTACCTACCTACCTACTCTACTTACCTCCCTACCTACCTACCCTCGGTAGGTACCTACGTACATAGGGTAGGTAGGTAGGGTTACCTACTATTTTTTTTAAATATTTTAATACTTATTATTCTATTCCGGACAATGACTAATCCAAAATCACAAAAATCATGAAAACGGGCCAGCCGTTCTTGAATTATAAGTGTTCGAACAAACCTACGATTTTTGCTATATTGTGGAAGATTCGAACTTTTTTTATAAGGCATTTTTAAATTAGCAAGACAAATAAAACGAATAAACTGAAGGGCCATTGGTACGGAACCCTAAAAATCGGCTTGGTTCACACAAATCAAAACCAAACGCGAAGGCTAAGTAATAGGTCACCGTGACCACCTTTGGTACAGTACCCTATTATTATTAGCCTTGTTTCGCAAATTGAACCGTTCGCTGCTTCGCTCTAAACGGAATCAATCGCATAAGAAAGAAAGAAAAAATGGTTATTTGCGCCAAGCATGACGCATACCAAAAAATAAATCAGCACTTTTGTACGGAACCCTACAGGCCTGCTCCGCAATAGGGTATTTTACAAAAAAAAATGGACACGTAAGTTTTATTTTTTCACGTTAACAAAAAATGAAGTCAATACAGCGAGTTAAAGACACGCGTGACGTCATGTGGCTCGGTAAAATTGGTACAATAAGGAACATGCAATATTTTCATTGTTACTTTAATATTAAAGAACCCCACCTAGAATAGACTACCACATAAATAAAAAATGAAAACACTTAATTTATTGCCAAAATTGCGGTTTTAAACAGACAGTTTAAATTGCGCGTAAACGGACGATGACGTCACTCATGTCTGTCACTGGTCAATAACTGTCATAATTCAAAGTCATAGAGCAAGATCCCAGTGCTTCCAGAACTCACTTATTTTCTCAATCACAAAATGTGTACAATAGAATAGTCTAACGAGTAGTATGTAGGTACTTTGAACATTCGCTTACCTGCTAGTTTGGGCCGATGCAACCGCCAGTTTGTAAGTATCATCATCAGATGCTAGCTATGAAACGACTACATCATTTTCACGATTTTTACAAAATACATATTTTTAAATAATTCGTTATTTAGTAAAAAATTAAAGACTTTAATATTAATTAGTCATTGTAATAAGTCAGTGTAAGATCTGATTGCTATCTCCACTGAAAATTGAGATCCGATTCAGAAGTATGTCTTTTGGACATAGTTTATTTACTAAATATAAAAAGAAAACAACAAAATTACCTCCTAGACTTTTGATATATGTGTTATACCTAAATATATCACTAAAAGATATTAAACGTTGAAATTACACTGGCACTACCCTATTCAAATATTTTGTTACTGCGAAATAAGTTACGTCACCAGACGCTGATTGGTGTATTAAAACATATTCCGTTACTTTAAATTTGTAATTATTATTAAAAATCAATATTAACTGGAATAAAAACGTTGCACTGGTCCTTCTCTTATGCTTATTCTATATTTTAGTCACAAAATATTTATAAATATTAAATCTGCATCTTCCCTATTATACCAAGCCACATTTTAGTGAAATACCCTATTCGAACCGTCTAGAACTACGCATGAAGAACCAAACGATAAACGCACAATTAACGAAACCAATTGAGATTTTAGCGATTTTGGTAATTTGGACCCTAACGAATACTTTCAAGACCTTAGAGATCAAACCGTAACTTCTAACGAACTCGACTGTGTTTAAAAAAACGTGTGAGGTTCGTTCTCGAGAGGAAAATCTTAACGCCGCAATTCAGAAAAACGCGTAATTAGTGCAACGCCATCTATTGACAAAGTCGTAAACTGACAAAATGTTTAGCAGCGGAAGACGTTAAATAAAACGCCCGTTTACAACGATAAGGTATTAAAATGTTCACTTTTATTTTGCTACGAATAAAAGTTTCACAAATAACTCAACAATGTGTTTTGGTATAATATGAAATTCATACTTGCCTGCATTTTATTTTTCTCAATCGATGGCGCTCTAACTAATCAAAATACATTAGAAAGTTTCATTATTAGTTAATATTTTGATTATGTGGATCGGTTGTTACGATAAATACTAATAAGGTATAAAAATGTTCACTTTTATTTTGCCATGTATTAAAAGTCACTATAGCTCAACAATTTGTTTTGGTGTTTTATACTTACATGCTTTCGTGCATTTTATCTCTTTCAAAAGATGGCGTTATGACTAATCAGAATACATTAGGAAGTTTCTTACTAAGCTTAAAAATTCAATATCTTTTGTTTTTGTGAGTCGATTTTGATGAAATAAACGCTGAATATTACTCTGGTTATCACTTAATATTTTTAAGTACCCAGATTTGGAACGCAATCTGTGGTTTATGCGTGATACTCCCTCAAACGCACAGACAAACAGATAAACAGACAAAGATGTCAAAAATAGCATTTTTGTGTTTTATATCTTTATTATATATATTGATAACTCCGCACTAAGCTAGATCAGCTCAAGGTCAAAGTGTCTCTATTGACGTACGGTCCACTGTACTTACCCTATGTAAAAGCATTCTTATAACTCCTAAAGATCATGGTATACTATATGGGCACCGCAGCGGCACCACTCCAACCCAAAAAAAATACTTTTAGTGGATTAAATCGTGTGTCGTAAAATATATTTCATAATGTCAATATATGAAAAAGCCTATGGCGGGCAGTCACGCGCTGTGCTTACAGCGCGTGACTGCCCGCGTGCTTAAAGCGCGCCGACAACGAGTCGCGAGCGGAACAACGTCGGACTGCCTACTAAAAAGCCTACGGCGGCGGGCAGTCAACGCGCTGTAAGCAACCTGTTCGCGTGCTTAAAGTGCTCCGACACCGAGTCGCCAGCGGAACAACGTTGGATCGGACTGCGAGCTTGCACCTCACGGTCGGCGCGGGGACGGACGGGACGTCGAGTTTGCACCTCGCGGACGAAGTGACGCTACTGTGCCGATGCGGTGCCCTTATAATGTGCCAAAATGACCAATTCAATAACAGTACATGTGAATCAAAATATGATAATACAATTTATTGTTACTGTAAGAACTTATTAAAAGCGATCTAGAAGATTCTAGATCGCTTTTAATACGTTCTTCTTAAATGCGCTGTGTAAAGATCGTCGAACAGTTGGTCTTTGTGTAAAATCAAATAATATCGTATTACAGTGCTTTTTTTTTCTATTTATTTAACACGGGGTTTTTATCCACATGGATACGCTAACCCCATCAGAGCTTTACTTCATGAAAAAGTGGTCATGGATAGTTAAATCGTAAACTTTGTAAAAACGTAACAAATCAATTCGTTATATATATATTTTTAATAAATCTTGTTATCATCTCAAACATGTTTTCTTTGAAACGGAATTGGAGAAAAGATAAATTAAATTATATAATTCAAAAGTTAATGAAAAACATCTTAATTTGAGGATCTATAAAGCATAACTCGTTTATTATTTAAGTAAATACGGAGTTCATCCCCTCTGCAAACTTGAGTTGAAAGTGAATCGTCTTCCTCAATGATCAAAGAGTTTTAAACGAACTGGATAATGTTCACATTATTAGATTACGTAATTATCGACCAGTCTTCTTATGAAATTTTACCGGAATTTTATAAAGCAGGACCTAATTTATATTTTTGTAAGATATGTCACCGGAAAATTGCAAACACCGTAAGATTGTAAAATATCGCATGAAATTGTAAAACTATTTTTCTTAATAAGACACGGATTTATTGGAAACTATTTTGGGTAGGATTTACTGTATACAAAACGTTTTTTTTAAATTAAGTAAAGATTTTTTTATTACAATCTTACGGGATTTGCAATTTTCCGGTGACAGATATAATAAAAGAAAAAATATTTTTCTTCATTGTAAATTTTTTTTAATACGTAATGATGATTTCCTGACCCGATTTTGTGTGTGCGTTAGTTGTTACATAAGAAAATCAGGGCTGACAGCCTTAATATGTTACCTAAATATGGTGGTTGGTGTTACAAGGTTGTTTTCCTTGAAAGGAAAAGAAAAATACGCTTTGTTTAATAAACTTTAGCTGCTAAGTTCCACTTCTTTCGGCCTCAGTGGAAACTCACCTTTAAAGGATAAAGCTAAAACAACATAAAGATCAGTCTCACAAAGGTTTCATTCCGCTGAATATTAGTAGATGGATTGCTGAAAAAAAGACTAAAGCCAAATTGCATGCAAACATTTCTAAACATTGTTAGGCATGCGTCCCTCCAACAATCCGTTTAGCAAATCGTCTATCGATTTCAGATCTGTTCTGCCAAACTGCAACGAACCTACACAAATACAGACTGGCTCTCCATAACTAACAATATTTACTGGCCTCTAGCAGTGGCGATACTTAAATGTACGTTTGGCTCACCCTGGGCCTTTTCTGACTACTTGATACACCTTTCATTCTTAAGGTGGATACTGACTGGTGTTACGGGGCGTAAAGTAAAATATTACAAAACGAGCATTCGTGCAGTCAGTACGTAGAAACGAGCACGAACTCGCGAGCAACGAGCCGCTTGTTGATCGTTTCGAGTGCTCCGCTCGCTGTCGGTTTTTTGGCGGATCCTTTTGAGTGTTACGCGGTTCGGTCAATAGGTACGCCGCTACAAGTCAGATATCTTAACAGAAAATGTCTTCTGAGTCTTGAACGAACGTAACATTGCTGCGAATAGAACATTACTTTAGTAAATTGTATTAGTATTATAATATTAATCATACAACAATCTGACAAATTTCATTTTCATCTTTATTGCTTAAGCATTAGGTTCAAGATTGATTGGGAAAATTTGGCTTTTTTGGACCCATGCTTGAGCTTTCCGATTATGTTCGATGTTGGAGAACCTAGCTGACCATCCTAATGTTATCGAGAGACTCGGAACTCGTCAGTTCGGCGATTGATTAGTCCAATTACACAGCGTAAGCGTCTTAGGAGCAGCGTAGTTGAGGAAGGGACACTGCTACATGTGAGCTTGTGAGCGTTAGCGTATTATACAGAGTGTAACGAAAAGGTGTAATAAAATTTTAAAAATATGATTACACCTTTTCGTCTTCTTTCAATCTTACTACTATTAGCTGAACAACTTATTTCTAGCAAGTCATAAACAATTGCTAAAACAAATATCGATTTTCCAGACAAAGCCATCATCATCAGGGCACATTCAAATTTGTCGCCAAGTGCTGCGTGACCACAGCGCGGCTGCAGCGCGGTTGTAGCGCTGGAGCCACGCTGCTGCCGTGCGGCACTTTTTTGAAGAATTTTTTTTTTAAACTTGTACAAAATTGCTGATCTACTTGGGTAGAAGCAGTTTTAAAAATATGACTACAACTTTCCCTTATGCTTGAATGAGTCATGTATCCGACATTAATAGTTCCAGCCCGTTCATCTTCAACTCAGGACACCCATGCCTTCCATTGCTTCCGGACCATTAAGCCCGAAACTACTTAAAGATGTTTCTGTAAGCATTGTCCCGGGAACGCCATAGTATCACGTTTAGCAGTAAGTCGTCGTCCGTTGTAATCTAAGCCCGACTGTGTTTGGCAGCCACACTATCTTGCCGATGCCAAATACGCTATTATCTTTAATAACTGGTGTAACGGTCCAAATATTTTGGAATCAAATTAATGATCATCTTAAAATTCAGATAGCATACGCTAAGTTGGAAGGGTTAAGTCTTCTAATCGAGCTAATCACTGACATTGCTTGGCAGAAATGCTTTTGCTCGTAGCACGACAAGGTACCTTTCAAGGGTCCCGTACCCGAAGGGTAACCAACGCATTCCTATTACTAAGCCTCCGCTGTCCGTCCATCCGTCCGTCTGTCCGTCCGTCCGTCCGTCTGTCAGCGGGTTTTATCACAAGAACCATAATAGGCATATGTTGAAGTTTTCACAGAGTTGTGTATTTCTATTACAATAAAAAATTAAAAGGATACAGGAAAGTGTTTTTTTCGGGTTATGGTACGGAACTTTTCGTGTGACAGTCCGACTCGCACTTGGCCAGTTTTTTCCAACTTTGTCAGACCCAACCATCATAAAATTGGAAAATGGTTAGACGGATAACTGGGTTACCTACTTGTTTTGTCTCATTTCTATTCCAGTTTAACCGGATGTAACCAAATACTTGTGTTTTACATGGAGTGACTGTCATTCTGACTGACATGGAGTGACTGTCATTCTGATTACGTTTCTGACTAACGCTATAATTGTCTGTAAACATTTGTTTGGAGTATCTTGTTGTGGTCCTATTAGACATGCGCCATTGCTGAGCTGAGGACTAAGTAGATATTTTTAATTATTTGTTTACATCTTACGTACAATAGAATAGAATATTCTTTATTATGCACATCATATAAGTTACAGAAAATATAGATGAAGAAAACATTGCATAGGGTGACACAATGGGCGGCCTTCATGCAAAAGGGCAATCTCTACTAGCCAACCTTCGGGTTAAAACGATTACACTGTGGCAGGAGTACAACAAAAAAAAAAAATGATATCTAATTTTTTCGGAAACAATATACAAACAAAACAAATAAACGAAATAAATTTTTTTTTTGGTCTTTTCTATTAAGTTTTTATTTTGTGGAAGCCCAGTGTCCGGATCTGTGCCCAGGAAATAGGCTCGCCCCCCTTTTGAAATCAACCTGTCTGACCTTTTCCCAACTGTATTGGGGTCGGCTTCCAGCCTAAGGTGATGCAGCTGAGTTCGGGTATTTTCATTGACTGCCTATTTTTCTTCCACAACCACAATACGTATAGATGGGACATATGGATCTTAGTACTAAAGATACACCACCATTTTACCTTTCGGGGAATACAGGCACGATGTCATGTTATTTGCTTACAACTTGCAGAGTCTAAACAAAACTTCCAGTGACATCACTCTTGTTTCGCATTCAAAAGCTAGAGATGGAACATGTTAACTGATTCAATTACGTGTCCTGTAGTATCAATGGACACTGATTCTACAAAGGGATACCTGTGTCAATCCGAATATATGCAGTTCACAAAGGATTTTGTAGAACAAAGCTTTACGAATTTATGTCAAAAGGGAAAAAAATCGTATTTCCAAAAGTCATTGAACCAATGATAGCTACAATTATTTTCGTGCAGTAACTTAGTGAGAATTGAAATAAAAAAATATCTAAGACGATTTTTTCGAAACTCACATACCTTTTGAGTTTCGTAAGCCATGAAACCGTCTGACGCCGACGTCAAAATATGAAGCGACCATCGCGCAAATATTATGTTTTGTATGGAAAACCCGAACGCATTATCCTGTTTTGTCACACCTTGTCACGAGGATCGCGTAATCGCGCGATAATCACCGTCACCTACAAAAGTGGTCTCTAAAGCTAAGTATCCACTAGAGACAGCATCGGGTCGAGCGGCTGCCTCGTCCCGAGACTGCGCAACTGGAGACAGTATGAGGCACGCCATGCCAAACCATATTTTGTCGTTTTTTTTTCGATACTGCACTTAAATTAAGAAAACCCTGTTATCCCTAGTTTCCTGAAACACAGGTTTAAATAATAAACCTAGATTGGGCTGGTCGCTACCTAACGTTGCAATTCCGAAACACCATTACTTGCATCTATAAAAATATCTTAGTTTTAGTTTGTTTTTAGGCACTATAATTGTATAGTTGGGAAAAGGCTAGGCAGATGATGAATTGTATGCATAACTTATAAATGTTGGCTACATGTACACCTTTTGTAAGCGTTGTATTTGAATAAATTAATAATAATAATTATTATTATTAATTTATTATCAATTTATAACCTCGCCAAAACCAAATGCAAAATTAAGCTAGGTAGCTGGCTCCAGGAACTAAATTACGAAGAAACAGAAAAACTACTTTTTGTTCCAAAATAGCCAATTTAGCACATTCTTTTTTCCCCCACAACATACACACACACTACTCCCACATATACACCCACACACACACACCTAACTCACTCACAGATACACAATCTTACTTAATAACACTAATTAATTCTAGTTTCCTTTTTTATCTTTTATTATTAATCATATAAGCTTATGTTATTTTTTATATAAATTCTTACTGCACTTATTATTGTACTGTACAAAACAGAAATGAAAACATTTCCCAAGGGGTGGAGACCTGGTGTCCTGAAATACAGACCTTAAGTCTAGTTTAGGCACCAGTCTCCCACAGTATATTGTACCTGTTACGTATTTTGTATTGATACCTCTCTACTGTACCTATATTGTGGTGAGAAATAAATCATTTATTATTATTATGTTTTTTACTTTCTCGGGTCCCTCTTCCTAGAGACCCGGTCCTTTGGTAGGCGTACGAGAGTGGAAGAACTATTGGCCCCTGCCTGACCATTGACAATTAAAACGGATTTAAAATGGCAGGGGGCGACTTGCACTCAATAAATGGGCCCCCCGAAAAGGGTCGCTAGCACAAATTATTATTATTCCATTAATTCATTTATACATACATTCTAATTACATTTTTAAATATTTCTATAAAAATACAAAAAAAACATTTAAACATATAAAAAATAGTAACCCACCGGTATCGGGAACAGGGTCCAAGCTGCCGGTGGTCAGGGCTTCTGAGAGAGGAACCTCCTAACGATGCGCGCCGTGTCCAGGAGTACTGCTTTCTGGATCAAGCCCTTGATCCAGCTGCCCAACGAGAGCCTCTTGAGATGTTGGTCGAGGCTCTTGGCAATAATGCCATTGGCCGTCACTATTATCGGCACAATAACTGCTGTGTTCACATCCCACATGTCGACAACCTCGCGAGCCAAGTCAAGCTACTTCGTTTGTTTATCTTTCTCTGACTTCACGAGGTTCTCGTCATGAGGGACTGCTATATCAACAATCATTGCGCGACGCTCTACTCGGTCTATCACCACTATATCAGGCTTATTGGCAACAATAGTCCTGTCAGTGATGATAGACCGATCCCAATACAATGTGCAACTACCACTTTCGAGAACTGGGTCGGGCACATACCTATAGTACGGTACTTCCGATTCCACAAGATTGTATTTAAGAGCAAGTTGCTGGTGGATAATCCTGGCTACAAGGTTGTGCCTGTGCAAATAGTCTCCGTTAGCCAGACTAGAACAACCGGAAATAATAATAATAATTATGATTGTTATTTATACATTTATTGTTCTCGGCTAGTTGGGTAGCCGGCAAATGCTAATAATAGGTCTTCACCTATGAAATTGCCGTTTTGTATGAAAAAATTTAAACGAATTTTTTTCATGTATTTTTTATTTGTAATAATCGAAGTAATCACCCATGCAATCAATGCATCTTTGCCAACGCAGTGGCAGTTTATTGATGTCCTTCTTAAAGAAATCAGCTGGACGGGAGGCAACAAATTCTTCAAAGGCATTTTGTACTGCCTCTCGGGTATTGAATTTTTTTCCCGCCAAGAAGTTATCCAAATTCTGGAAAAAGTAGTAGTCTGTAGGCGCAAGGTCTGGTGAGTAGGGCGGATGACGGAGAGCTTCCAACCCCAGTTCTTGCAACTTGGAGACCGTCTGCTGTGCAGTATGAGGTCGCGCGTTGTCGTGCAGGAGCAGCGGAGAGGAGCGATTGACCAATGCTGGTTGGAGATGTGCCAGCTTCTCCATCATTGTGTTCAGTTCTTCACAGTACACATCTGCAGTAATGCTCACCCCGTTTGGTAAGAAGCTGTGATGAATCACACCGGCGCTAGACCACCAAACAGTGACCATCACTTTTCTAGGGGTAAGTTTTCGTTTAGGGCATTGTTTAGGTGCTGAACCAGGATCCAACCAACTTGCTGAGCGCTTGCGGTTATCAAACAGAATCCATTTTTCATCGCAGGTAACAATGCGGTTCAAAATTCCTCATTTGTGTGTCTGTTGAGCAGAGCAAGGCACGTCTCGACGCGTACTTCGCGCTGGCGGTCATTGAGTTCGTGGGGCACCCATGTGTCATGCTTTTTTACCTTGCCAATTTGACGCAAATGGACCAATATTGTTTTGACGCTAACGTCGAAAGCTGCTGCTAATTCAGCCGTAGATTGTGTATCATCAGCTTCCACAATCGCCTTTAATTCGTCATTGTCGACCAAAGTCTTCGGACGACCGCGAGGTTCATTTTTCAGGTCGAAATTTCCAGAACGGAAGCGAGCAAACCAATAACAGGTGGTGCGTTGGTTTGTAGTGTTAGCTCCGTAAACGTCGTTGATGTTGCGTGCCGCTTGTGCCGCGTTTCTGCCACGACGGTATTCATATTCCATAATTACTCGAATTTTTAACATATCCATGATGACGAAAAAGATTGAAATGCGATGAAAATGTAACACTAATCAATAAACAAATGACTACTTTTGGAAAAAAAAAACATGTTTTTAAATTAAAATTAATTTGAAATTAGAATTCTTAGCCAAACAAAAATTAATTTGATTTGAAATGGCCAGTATTGCAGAACGGCAATTTCATAGGTAAAGACCTAATAGCACGGGCCTAAGCCAAGTGGTTATCAGCTGGGTTAATAGTTGAAGAGGGTAAGTTTGAGTGAGTAAGTTGGTGCGGGTTGTCTGGTTCACATTGTAAGAACTTCCTCACAAGTCTGCACGTATTTAGTATCACTGCCTTCTGCATCAGGTGGTAGGTATTAGAGGGCAGGTTCAGGGAAGTAAGAGACTGGTTAAGTTGTTTTGGTATTACTCCTGTTGTGGATAATACTATAGGAACTATTGTTACTTTTTGCAGATTCCAGAGTCGAGTTATCTCGTCTTTTAATTCGATATACTTAGATAACTTTTCTGCAATAATACTTTGTATGTTGTGTGTGTTTGGTATAGCTATGTCAATGAGGTATCCAGTTTTGTTTGTTTTATTTATGAATGTGATGTCTGGTCTATTGAAATGGACGGTACGGTCAGTAAAAAGCGCACGATCAAAATATAATTTTGATGTCGGATTTTCTAGCACGGTTTCGGGAATGTATTTGTAGTAAGGCATTATGGAGTCAATTAATTTATATTGGTGTGCTAGTTTCTGGTGTATGATGTTGGCAACTTGATCGTGTCTATGTTTGTAGTCTGTCTGGGCTATTGATTTACATGCACCTGTAATATGCTGGATGGTCTCTGGTGAACTATTGCATTTTCTGCAGGTATCATTGCTTAAGTTTTTTATAATATGTTTCTTATAATTGAACTAAATTAATAAAACTAATTGAAACTAAAGTTTCAATTATTTGGTCCTGTATTGCGACCATGAAG